>OY728147.1:1987844594-1997844594 GCA_963277665.1 Viscum album
CATGTACCAAGGTCAAAAAAACTATTTCCATATCATACCATGCAATCCTTAAAATTCCTTACATGAAACTAACTCATATCAATATATAATCACCTTTGATACCATTCTATCAGGACCCACTCCCTATAATGCTTCCCCTATTGGGATGGTAATGAATAATTTTAGATAATGAACCCCCGGAGTCCCACCTCTAGTAGGCCTTATGTCGGTTACTTGCATCAAAAGTATATAGAAATGACAATATGGGAGCCATTAAACATTATTTTTTAAAAAAGATCAGAAAATATGACTGATTATTGACTAAATATAAATGGTATATATATAATAAAGGAAAAATAATTTTCAAATGCATGTATAATGTATAACTATTATAATTATAGAAGTATCTGATGTAATAAAAAAATTTAATTCCAAGCAGTGACACATAAACGATCAAGATCTGAGCTAGCAGGATCTAGAATTCTTTAAAAAATAATCCCAAAAACCTGAAAATAGTTTTATATATGTAGTGTTATAATACCGATATACTAATAAGGAAAACATAAGTCTATCCTGATCATTAGAAAGACTCATACTAATGAACCCCTGAGAAAACTATAGAACCAAACATCACCAAACTGGTACACTAACCATCCCAACATCAACAAAGATCAACCAACAAATAATAAAAACCAGAAAGCATAATATAATGAATATCAATGGTAGGGTATCCCACACCAACTTGCCACTGATTATCCACTCTTTCCTAATATAAAACATACTCACTCTCCAATATCTTTTGAAATTACCATGTAACATCTATCCTTCACACAAATGGGCCTCATAACACATAATGACCGCACACATCTAGGCCAGAAACCAAATTAAATCTCACACTCAAACACCAAATAATCAAACCACACAACACCCCTCCCACATACACCTAGACCATAAACTACATCACCTTTTAAAGACACCTTGGAAATCAGAACAGACCTTGTCATAGAGACACCTGAGAAAGCATGACTCATCTCATCCGGAAGGCACATGGGTAACCACAAACTCACCAACACACACTTGGGCCTTAGAAACCACAAACTTCCCAATGAATATTGGGTTATCACCACATAAAAGACAAATAAGGGAATAATGAGTGTCTATCCACCCATCATCCCACTGATATAATTAATTAAGAGACCCTCCCCCATGATGATGGGGGTGTTCGTCACATAGAGTTCAAATTGGGTGGGGAGAATATCGAGATCACAGGGAAAATACAAGAATATACCTATATGATACCAAACATTAAATCCCAACCAATGTGTTCTCAAACAAACCACCAACTCACAAGACTTCTAATATTTATGCTAACTCTAAATGCACAACACCATGAAATAATACACAAATTCAATTTCATATTCGCAACCAATTTAATTAAACATTTTATCTTTATTAAATAGTTCACATATTGATTCCATCACCACCTGGGAAACTGATAAGCACAACACAACCATACCCATGATAAAAAAATGCACATCACACTAATGACACGTCTTTTCAAGACCTCCACATTTAACACTGATTCAGGATATATCATATTTTAGTCTCTAGATACGGTGTGGGGATTTTTGCATGTTATCAATCGATAAGAACCCATATGATCCACTACCATAATTCTCCAAATTCATCCTTACAAATCCATCATCTCACTCAAATAAACACCACAAACAACAACAATATAAACCAGAACCACTTCTGCATCCATTCTGTACTGGAATAACATGCCTAGATTACTATATCTATTGAACCAACATCCTATATAAAATTGTAAAATACCAAAAAATGACATGAAATAGAGAAAAAATATGTAATATTTGACAAATAATCCCTCCATTTATAAAATATATTAATTTATGGTTTATCACCAAAACAAAATGAATATGTTGAATTAATCAATTAGTTGAATAAACTGGGTTAACAGTTTTCAAATAATATCATTAAAAAAATTGATATTCCAAAAAAAAATTATGTGCAAAAACAACGACCCTACAAAATCAATAATTTTTAGACGGTAGTTATCCCATAAAACTCATATTATCAACAATAATAGTCAAACAACCATAACATGTGTCATATTTACCAGCCCCTATTTATTAATTTAAATCCAAGTGAATAATATTTATTAATCCATAAAAACTATATTTAAAATGGTAACATCCATATACACACCTTACATGATACAGAATTAAGTTAGACAATGGTGAAAACTACATGGAAAAAAATGTTATCTACACCTCCTGGATTCACCAACAATTTGGCCCACATGAAGTAGGAAAACACTATGGGTATCTTGCTCAAATTTTAAAATATGATCACACGAATCCTATGGGAGGATTGTTATGAAGAGTCTTACACTAAGTGAAATAATGAAGGATGAATAAGATGAAAAATTATCCCCTCTTTTAGATGATATAATTGGAGAAGTGGTTTAAATATGTTTTTATTTTCCATTAAAGTAAGCTCTTCTCCATAAAAATTGTTTTGACCTGGAAAAATACCCTGTGGCCTAAAAAAAATTATGATAGGATTTATGGGATTTGAATCAGCCTCAATTACTTTCAAACAGGATATTATGATCATTTTACATAAATGAAAATTTAATAAAAGTGAAATTGGATGAAGTAGAAAAAGCTTTACATTAGCCATTTTTGGGTGACTCACCACTCGATGAGGAGTAGCTTACACATCATTGTTCAATGAGTCAAAATTAAATGAGTCACCATTTTGCGAGTCACCACTCTGCGAGGAACCACATGTGAGATTACATTATTCAAACCACTGCTCAGTGAGTGACCAGCAGTGATTCACTGCCAATGAGCGACCGCTAGTGAGGCAATGCCAGTGAGCCACTACTAGTGATTTACCTGTATTGAGAGTCTGCCAGTTAGACACTGAAAATGAGTCACCGCATACACACCACGTCTAAAGAGTCACTACCAGTGAGCATCGCCAGCGGGAAACCACTATCGAGTCACCACAACTGAGCAACCGCTAGTGTGAGACACTATTGGAAAACATAAAGAACTGGGAAATCATTAACGTCTTGAAATGAAACACCTTGATTACCAAAAAAATCTCAAACACCATACTGTCATATGTTTATGTACTAGAGAGGTCTGAGACATTACAAAACTCTGTAATGATGTGAAATCCAGAATGCATCCACTGAGATATCGTCATGTGCTATACACCCTCCATGTGATCTGCATTAACTATCCCTCACCAAACCTTCAAATATGCAACTTTCATCTGTATAGGGACAATTTTATTCACCATGGTGTTTAACTCAAGGAATCCATAAGTGTTTTGTTAATGTAGTCACTTGATTGTCTTAGGTTTGCCTAATGTTTTTTTTCTATAAGTAAAATATAAATTACCTAAATGAATAGAATTAAAAAATAAAAATGTTTTATAGATACATGTACATGATTAAATAATTATTTTTAAAAGACAAATTAAAAATATTTCTCTAATGCAATTTATGTTACATATATATTATTTATTAAAATAAAAACTTAACTTAATAATATTAAATTTTATCAAATGAAATTATTATATATAAATATTGTCACTAATATTAATATTCTAGTAATAATTTATTAGAAATAAAATTATAAAAGACCTACAAATATTGTATTAAATTCCTTTTCACAAAAGTCATTAAAATCATTCACCTTTTACATGAATTTATTAAACATTTCCAAAAGGTTAATTTCTGTAAATTTTACAAAATAAATATAATTATATAGAAATATGATTTATATTATTAGTAAAAAAATAAAAAATCCTGAAAAATAGTTAAATATTCAAATAATAAATATACAAATAATTAACTATTTCAAATAATAAAATTTCTGTCAAATTAAATGTAATTTTATCTAAATAATTATATATTTTGAACTATCAAAAAAAATATACATTAAATTTATTTAAGAATTTTTTTAAAATATAATAAATATATAGAACTATTTACATTGAAATATTCCTTAATAAAAATTAAATTTATTGTAAAATAAAATTAATATTTAATAATTTTAATCTATTTATATAACATTAAATCACAAGGTATTTTTATTTTAGTAAAGTATATTATGAAATTTTCATTGTAAGAAAACATTTTTTTTTATTTTTTCAAATTATATAAAAACATATAATAAAAATTTATGAAAATTTAAAACAATACTTAGTATTTTGAGGATGTTACAGTATAACCCCTTAAATAAATATTTCCCACTTGATTCTTTCATCACAAATATATGAATGAAAATTTTCCAACTTTTATATTGGGAAACATAGGATTTAGAAAATAAATATACCACAAAAGATTTATTTATCTAGAATACACAAAAAATTTTGTAGTTATGATATTATCAAAAAAATTATCATAATTTAAAAATTTCACCAATCTATCACCCTGATAACAATTATGAAAACCTAAGACCCACACATCATATATTGTACTAAACATATTTTTTATATTTGTTAATAAAATTTATCTGATGGTAATATATAGTCCTTCCAAATCCATTGATCATTTCTATAATAGGTTTAGATGATGAGGAAAAATATTATTATAAAGTACTATTGTTGAAACAATATATAAATTGATCATATCATTGGATTTAGTCACACTATTTCATAAAATAAACCAAATAAAATTAATCATCTAATGACCATGTAAAAAAATAAAATTTTTGGTGATCAAAAAATTGACTAGTATGTTTTTTTTAAAAACATTACAAATATACTTACAAATATACTGTATAAAATATAATTAAAATAATTTATTTTAAATATAATATAAATAATTTTTCAAATTCTTTCCTAGAATATATCTTTAGGATTTTCAAAATAAATAACCATTGGAAATAAAAAAATACTCTAAAATACATATGAAATTAAAATTTTCATTTTGAAGTATTCTGTAAAATATATTTCTATTTGAGATAAATTTATATTTATAAAAGATTCAAAACCATTGATATAATAAATCATTTTCCAAAATAATACACTAATGGTTTTAATAAAAAATCAATAATGAGTAGATTTTCAAAACCACTGAAAATAATTATTAGTTAAAAAACCAATTCAATTTAAAAAAAATATCCTTGGAAAATTACTTTTAATTCCCCAAGAAAAACTAAAAATTAAATTAATAAAAATAATTTTCCTTTGGATTGTTATGATACATTAAAAACTATATGAAGTCCTTGACTTAAGTAGATGTATCATCATTTATAATTGATCCCCATAGGTACATGGGTTCACTCCCCATTTTTCATTATCTCGTTCCATAGGTGATTTTAGAGTTTTATTTATGAAATAAATCAGGAGGATTAACTGTTTAATTTTAATCTCAGTAAAAATTCTTCTCTAAAAATATATATACTATTTTATGGAGAAAATGATTTTATTTCCATAATATTTAGAAAAATATGTTTTTAGAAAAATGTAATAATGTATAAGAGGAATTAAAATATTTATATTATTAAATATAAATAAGGAATAAAAATATATAGATTCTATTAATAAAAAAATAGGAAATGATAATGTCAATAATAGAGTGAGTACAAAAATTCAAAAATAGGCAGAACTCATTATTTTAAAAATATCAAACCTAAAATGATAAATACAAAATAAACTATTCTTTAAATAATTTTATCCAAATATAAATCTTTAAATGAAAAATTATAATTTTAAATTCCACTTATAATTTAGAAAATAATATTTCATTTTTTAATGGAATTAATAAATACTAAAATTAATATTTTGAGAATAGTGAAATCCCTTACATAATATATTATTTTTTAACATATAAATAATTTTCCTAAAATTTTAGTTTCAAAACATGATCATAAATAATTTGATATAAAAATAGCCCCCTCTCATGAAGAGGGATTTGAAATTAATCTTGTATTATATGTTTTCTGATAACAAAATTATACCTTAAATTGAAACGAGTTTTTGAAAACATTAAATTTAATGCATAAAAATAAACATTGTAAAGGGATTTTCTAAAAAAAATTGTTTAATAATTTTGAAAAAAATTCCAATTAAAAATATAATTTTGAAATTATAATTCCATTACTTTAATATAAAAGAGTTTTAAAAGGATATTTTCCAAGAAGAAAATAATATTTTTTGATGCAAATAAATATAGTTTTGAAAAAATGAATTCACAATACCTTAAATTGAATTATAGCTTAAAAAATAAATTCTAAGTGGTATTTTTATACATCCCATGAGAGGGAATGATATAAAAACATCAGAGAGAAGGGGATAAAAATAAGTATTTCATGTGTGGTTTTACTAAAGAAATATGATATCCATGTTTATATACATATCTAATCATTCACTATTCAGTATTATCAATGAAAAGAATATTTTATTTTAATAATATAATTGGGGATTCAAATACATTATATTTACAACGATAATAGATTTTTCAATATCATGCATTTTCAGATGAATAATTCTGATATATGAGGATTAATATTGATGGAGATTGATATATATTTATATAATTTCCCTCACAGTTGTTTATTTTCTATTAATACGGTATGAAAACAGTGATCCCGGATTATCTTAATGAATATGATATAAAATCCATCATTTAATTTTATTTTTTGCACACACACACACACACAGTTATATATCTAAATTTTGATTTAGTTCAGGGGAGGATTGTTCAATAATTACAACAAAATATAGACAAATACTACACAAATTTTTGTTGTTTTATTTAAAAAACAATTTTCTTTGATATAGTTATGTGAGTGAGGCCAATATAAGGTTTTATATTCAATAAAAATGGATATAGGAACATCATAGTTTTAGAGTTTCTCATGAAATGAGTGTCATGGTTTTATTTCCTGGAACTATGGTAAAAAAATTCCTCCATAAGAAACGGATGATGAAGACAATGCCAAAATAAAATAATATTATGAATTATGAAGAATGTAGAGTCTAGGTGACAAATGAAAGATTATGTGGAGGGTTATCTGGGTATGATCTAGGAAGATGGTCGTCCTTGATTTGATATGAGGGATCATGTTTGTTTAATTTAACTATTTCATTTTTAAATGAAGCATCTTTATATCGGTGAATAATAACCCACATAGAACATCTCACAAATATTATATTGATGTTTAGTGGGCTCTGAAAATGTTAAAGTGTTGATTAATACCACTATTTTTGGGAAAATAAGGTCATCACCTTCACATATCTTCACACACACCACTCTATGTCATCATGTAAAACGACATAGTGGCACATGGAGCCCTACACATTATATATACATTCTATGTGATCTAGGGGAGCTATAAATTTCAAACACTCCTAGATACCACATGTGGATTGTCAATTCCATATACCATCCACATTTGGTCGACCACTAGTGCCCCATAAGTGTGTCGTTGAAGTTTCTCCTTGATTAGAATAATAAAGTCTCTTGTTTTTGTATAAGTAAAATTTAAATTTTGTAATTGGATTTAAAATGAAAAATTTAATTATTTTATAGATACATTTACATAGTTGAAAAATTTATTAAATAAAAAATTCAAAATTAGAATTCTCATTTTATTTTAGTTACATATAAATTTTTTAAAATAAAGAATTTATATTACAAGTTATAACATATTAATATAGATTTAAAATGTTACAAATAAAAATTTCTCAGTATTACAATTTTATAAATAAGAAATTAAAATAATTTTCTTACAATAAAAGTTCAAAATTATTTCCGAAAATATTCATTATACATATTAACTCATAATATTAATGAATTAAACATATTAAAAATGGTATTTTTTAAACTTTTTAAGAAATTAATATAGTTACATTAAACGTGAATTTTTACAATATGTACTAAAAATTGACGTCCATGAATAATGTTTATGTATCCAAAAAAAATAATATTAAAATTATGTATCTATTAAAACTATAATGATTATAATAAGAAAACATTAATTTTAAATAAATAATCACGTCATTTAAAATATCAACATAATATTTATTTTAACGTGACATAAGAAATTATATTTATTTAATGAATATAAATATATGGAAATATTTTCATTGAAATAAATATCAAAATGAAAAACCATTTCATAGAAAATAAAAGAAATATTTTATATTTTGTTGTTTTTTAATTAACTTTTTTTCGTAACATATTTATTTTATAGAACATTATTCTGGGAAAGGTTCATTGAATAAAAATATATTTTTTTATCATTTCAAATATTTAAAACCATTAAATGATTATTTATTTACTAGGATAATGATGAATATAATTTCTATAATGATATACTTTTACACCTCTATATATTCATTTTATGTCTCATGAGTCCTTACATTAATAAATGGTAGAACATTGATCTAAAAAAGTTAATATGTCTCCCCTATTATCATGATTTTAATGTCCTTTGATTTCAAATACATAAATATTATATATTTTTTTATATTTATAGATGAAAATATTGAATGATTCTTTCCACTCAGAGCATCATCCTCCATATTCTATTTCTCTTGGTTTTGATATTTCTATAAGTGATTAAATAAAATTAGCTCCAAACATATTCTCTAGTGAACATTCGGCCCTTTTTGAGTAAATATATACTTAATATTGATATGATAAATATATATATATATATATATATGACAACATTCAGAATAAATATATTGCATCGCCATTTCAAATACATAATTTACTGCATTTCCCATTACCAGATTATGACATGAAGTGAAAGAATGAAAATAGAGCCAAATACATGCCCACCAAAAAAAGTCAACAAAATTTACAACCTGAAAGTAAGTATATGGATGGCTTTCAAAAAGACATTTAAAATCACCCTGGTCTACCCAGTCACATTAAGAATGTGCTGGTCATGGTCATCCAAGGACTCGGTCAGAAGGTTGAATATCTGCACAATACATGACATGTATGGGAAAATACTAACCATGGTTGTGTATAACAATACTCATTAGGACACCCCAAAAAATATTCATTCAAAAATTTAAAAATAAAGTCAAATATACATACCTATATGCCTACAATATATATAATCATAATATACTAATATAATAAACATAGACACACATACTAGAGGAACACGGATACATAATATCCTAGCCTAGGATTCTAAGTCTATGATTCCAAAAACACTCTTCTGGGACAAAAACTCTGGAGTATGATAACACGGATGATGTCTGTATGACTGGTATTTATCATTGGGTATCATCATGAAAAAGAACATGTTTATCATCCGAAGTCATTATGATACAAATATGAGGATCACCACCAATGATATGGGGTGATACCAACAACTCATTCTATTTTAACCCATTAATTAGAGGATCTATTCCATTATAGTGTTGGTCATGATGGTTCCATGAACTCGAGATAGGGAATAAAGATGAAAAAATGATCTTACTATGGGCCTCTCGGAGGGATTCCAATGACTTTATCAAAGAAATCATAAAAAAGTGATCATAGTCCTAGGAGTAGAAGATGATTCCAAACCAACCTTCATGGAATGGATAGTAGGAATGAACACCAACAAATGTTTTCCATGATTTAGAAGATAGAAGATACATTCAATTTATAAAAGAGTATACAACGTGTATTAGGGGTCACACCCAAGGTCCCAGGAAACCCAGTCCTGCCCTTGTAAGTGGACCAAGTCATCATTCATTGACATTATTGTGCTACACGATTTTTAGGCTTCCAGTGGTGTCTACCAATGTTCCAATACATATCTCTATCATGTGTATGTTTTACCGATTACCAGTACATATCTTAACCCATGTACCTAGTACAAGAAATGTTCATGTGGGGGACTATAGTCATGCTTCAAACCATGTAGTCCACTATGTTTTTGTGTACTTCTTGAGTGCACTATAAGTCACCTGGAAGAGACCACATGTCATTTGATTGGGGTCACATACCATGTGAAACGTAAAATTATACTGAAACACTTGTCACGTCATGGGGGATGCACACTACATGTAGATATGTCATAAACGCCTTGTAGTGAAACATGCTCTAGAATCCTAGATCTAGATTCTATGCTCTTTATCCTTCATCAAAACATTGATCCAATAGCCAAGTTTCAATAAAATCATGACATATATTCTAACGAGTCATTCTGTGAATGATATACACCATTGGGACCTTTGATTAAGTCATTGATCATAATAATGCATCATTATACATTTCACATCAAAGAACATGAAGACCATGAATTCAGATTTATACCATTATTTAATACATCAGCACTCCCAATATCACACCATCCTCATATAGTTATAATCCTAGCTCTATGATATAAGATAATTGGTGGAAGAAACAAGTGTGTTACGATTGATTTATTGATATTTTTCAACCAACGGGAAAAACCAAGAACACCTGCAACGAATGATGGAAGGGGATAAAAAACAATAAGAAAAGATTAGAGGAATGAACATCAATCATTGTTCGTGTTAATATCAAACAATCACCATGAGAAAAAATTTAAATAGTCAGACCACACATATTATTCTCCCGCCAAAACCTCCCAATTATACCCCTCCCACATGACAATGGTACTATGGATCAAGATGTTTGCTAATTGATTCCCATTCATCGTAGAAATAAATAATGGGGCTGAATAAAATCAATACACATTCCCTACCTATATTTAGATAGATCTCTGATAATGAGGGAAGTTTTTTTGCAATAGTTGGTGAGATCCATCAAATATGATGCATGTTGATCATTTATCTACGATCTTATCTTCATTAATCGGTGAGAATTATCCAATGGTCTCTCCATGGGCTCTCTAATGTTCATGGGTTATAAATATTACACTAGGATTCTGAAAAACATTCTATTAAGAGATTATTAATTTTTTACATCAATAAAAATGAAATACCAAAAAATTATCAATTATTTTATTCATTTCTATGTTAGTGATCACTTTTCTATGAATGACCTACGCTAACTAATGTGAAGTTGTTCCTAGGGTAAAACATATATTCTGAACACTATTGTTCTATAAAATTTTTGATCTAGGGAAAAATTTAGATGTTAGTACACTTTTTCAGTAAAACCATGTCTGTCTGTGTATGTGATATTAAATAAATTTAATACATTTCTAACATTTATTCTGGGCACATGAAACCACATTATTGCATTCAGTCTCAGTACATGGTCTCAAAAATAATCCATATAATATCACGAAATGATACATAGAAAATTCAAGATGTTACATTCTTCTAACCATGGGGAATTACGTCCTAGAAAATCTAAATCAATGGATATTAAAAACGATTTTGGTACTGAGCACAAATCTAAGGCTCACACTCCCATGTTCTCTGATAGAGACTCTCGTGCTTCCACCAAACACATAAAAAAGGAATTGATCTACCATGAAGGATCTTATACCACTAATCCTTAATAACTACCGAGTAATCAACAAATGTCTCTACATCCCTGATAAATAGCTCTCCGCAATCAATAACATTTGATGAGTCATGCATGTACCTCCTCAACTGCGACATGTAGAATAAATTTTGTAAAAAATCTAACAGTAGAGGTTGAGATAAGACGTATTCCACCTCACCAACTCTATGTAGTATTTGGAAATTTCCAATGAATCACCCGGATATCTTGTCACTAAAGAAAATCTCTATAATTCACATTAAGGTTATAATCATAAGAACACATAACCTCCTTCCTCAAACTCCCATGGCCTCATCCATTTGTCATCCCAAGCATTCACCATTGTAAAATATTCATTTAACAGCACTAGTATTTACCAGCGCTATAAAAACACTAATAAATGGAATATTTATCAGTGCTAAATAAATCACTATTAAATTAAACCATTTATCAGTGAATCTTTTTCAGCACTTATAGAGGAAACCATTTTCAGTGATTTATTTTTCTCATTGATAATGGTCTTATTTATCAGATCTTTGTTTTAAAACTCTAATAAAGGCTATCCTTTATTAATGCGTTATTTTTTGCAATGATACATGATATTATTTATGCATGCTTAAATTTTAGAGTTGATAAAGGGTATCCATTATCATGGATTTATTTTTTGTGATGATAAATATTTTTATAGATAAAATGAAATAATTAAATAAATAAAAATTAAAAAATGAGTTTATTAGAAAAAAATTACTAATTTAGTTAATTAAATAATTTTTGAAAAAAGTGAATAGATTGATTATAAATTCTTTATTATTAATCATTTTGTTAATTATGTAATTACGATAATTAATGTTATTAAGTCACATATATTAAATAAATAGATATATATTATTGTATATAAATATGATTTATATATTACAAAATATTGATGCACTTTACATTAAATGGTCATATTTTTTTTAAAATAATGGTTTATAAATAAAAATTTATATGAACTAAAAAAATACTGACAATAATTTCATAGTACTCGACAAATAACTGAATTTCGTTTGAATTTCCTTTTTAACATTGATCAAATGTGTGTTATATTGATTTTACATATACGTAATTAACTTATTTTTATATAAAATGCACAGTCACCAAACATATCCATTTTTTAAGTATTGTTAATATAAGGCCCCAACATTAAACCTTACTTAATCTTGATTTATTACAAGATTACACATTGAGGATCTTTTCAGGTTGAGTGTTTTAGAGAATTAGATCATAAAACATGCATTACATTCCACATTTAAACAAAGTGGTTACAATAAAATATAGTATTCATTTTTTCCCATCAATAGAAACATATTTGAAATAAAACATGGATTATTTCTCGATACTTCCTTTACATTATCATCATATCATGTACCCTTCCCTTGACCTGTGAACAACATTTCAAAAACATTGGATGAGCATAAAAATCATAGTAAGGGATATATAAATATGGAAAGGAAACATGAGTACATGTATACATAAAAATCAATGAAATCATACTTTAATCATAAAACATAAGCACTTTAACATACCTCATAAAATCATGAATAAATCATTGAAATCATAAGATGTAAAGGTAACTTGAGGAATTTATAACATTCATACGTAGGGAGTATCCCTCTTGGTTATGTTTGGAATACCCATCACAGTATATTCCCTAAATCTCTTCGGAGAAACTTTAAAGTTTAACTCTTTCGTGTTACCCAATGCATTGGAGAGCTATATCGGGCTCACCCACCCTTAGTTTATCACGGAACCACCCGTCTTCATAATAATTCCCAAGAACCATAACATAATCATATCACATAAAACATGCATAATGGAAACATAACATTTCCACTTTTCAATCACAAGATATGAATACCACACATTGATATAAAAACATTATGGAAACCATTTTAAATACCAAAATAAAATAAAAGTAAAAAATGGTATTTATTTTTCATTTAAAAAAAGGTATGGCTGGTAGAGGAAGCCGAAACTCAAATAATGGTCACAGAGGCGGAGAAGTCGTTGTCGCCACATACGTATGATAAAAACCTTATATTTTGTCTTTTAGTAAAATGATTCGTATAAAAATATTCTTTTTTGATAAAAATAAATGTCAAAGGGATTTATACACCTTATAAAAGGATGTTGTGTATAAAACAAAATATTCCTCAATGAAAGGAGATTGAGACAAAGTCCCATACCTCGGGTCCGACTTGACTCGATCGCTATTTAATCTCCTGAATAATAAACTTGAGTAAATTTTTACTTGCTTAAGAACCTTTTTCAAGTTCATTATTCCTTTTATATCACTTATTACCATGTTATGAACACTATGTAATTATTTAAGTTAATAATGTTCATTTTGTCGATCATTGATACTTGAGTCAAAATTAAACTCTTTATATTTACAAGTTGTTCATGGGGTAAAATATCCATTATATCCAGAATTATATTCAAGATGTAGATATCATATATTTCATATATATCCAGTATATACATGCATTTATAATATTACATAACATTTAGAGGTATGAAATGAAATGCACCGTTCATGGAGACGGTAAGCCGTACGTACGCATGAACGCAACTTCCATTTCTATTTTATATTTAACGGAATTAAAATATAATGATACATTAAAGTATTATAATTCCAGTATTTTATCATATATAATATCATTAAATATATCCTTTATACTTACCACATATGGTATTAACGAATCAAATCACTTTGAGGGGGCTGTAGTCCACACTTCCTAAAATGAAGATATCACGTTTACCCATAATGGAAACCATAAAGGTATTCCATAAATGAAAAATATAGAAGCTTAATGAAAACATAAACATATTATATATCATATATAAATATAGTTACATCTTAATGGACACCTTCTAAGGTTTTATATGAGTGTTGAACAATCATCGTTTCGTGAGGCAGAAACTCACCATCCACGGAAACAGTATGTTCTTTAACCATTAGATGTAGGTGTGTGAAAGTGTCGCTCGACTACTTCTTATAACAACCTCCTAGTATATTTATAATACTGGTGTTGTTACAAAAGAAATGAATAAAAAGAGTTTAGAGTGTTGGAGAAGCGAAATGAAACATAAGAACACAAGAGAAAACACTACCTTTAAAACGGGTAACTCTTTTTGATTTGAGCTCAAAGGATTTCCTGAGAAGACTTCTGCCCAATGTGAGGCTTCAAGGAGTAATAGAGGGATGTGCAGAGACAAAATGGGCAGGGTTTGGCCTATACAAAGGCTTGAGAGCTATGGGTAAGAAGGTATAGGTAGGGTCCTTTTATAAGAGTAGAGGAGGGGCACTCTTGGAAAGTTACAAAATGTTACTTTATTTTCAAATGAGTTTCTGATTTTAAAGGTCCCACATTGATGTATTTCGAGGATAAGGTTATAAGGGTTCTAGATATACTCATCCAATAGGTCTTTGACAATAATAAGTTATAGCTTTAAAATTATCTTTTTATTTTATTTAAATCCTTTATTAATGAGGTAATCATTGCATCGTCATGATGTCAAAAATAATTTACTTTATTTAATGACTAAAAGTTATGGAAAAAATAATATGATGTGTGAAATATTTTTAGCTTTCCAATGAATATATATAGTACATAATATCATCTATTTAGACAAAATTAAATTTTTTTTACTCAGGTGATACATTCTTTGTTATATTTACTTTCTTTAAAAACAAAAAGATAAAAAGTCACTTCCACAAAAAATTGATTCCACGGTGTCCCCAAATTTGGAACAAGGAATCCCATGGTCGGCCATGAGACAAACACTAGCATTAGGACACATTTTGGTGTATTTTTTTTATTATGATATTATTTTATTATCCTTAACTACCCGATTACTCATTAATCAATATAATTAAAGATAATTACCATCGTTACTATTCATAATGTCCAAAAACAAAAGAGTCTTAATTACATAATTTGGGCCTTCTGATTCCAAATATGGAATCCATTCTACCAAATTACAAACATATAAATCCCAATAAATAATTTAAAAATCATTCCTGTTGTCAAAACAAATAGCGGGTTTTTTTGAAACACTATCTATGAAAAGTTTGGCACTTGTTTATGCCCAATTCCAAAGTGAAATTTCTACCAATGACCAATATTGGATTACATGGTAAAAATATATTCTATTTACACTTTAAAACAAATTAATAAGATAATCTAACCATATTATTAAATTAGATGAAAAAGAAGTTTTGATGTAAAATGTAGTATTTTTCACTATTCATTAAAAAATGAACATTGTCAGAAAAATACCAAATAAGTATATATTGTAAATTTAAATGTCCCAATTATAAATATTATGTTTATTTTGAAAAATAGAGCTTATAAAATTTTCAAAAGTGTGATTTAAAAATGGTTTTCCCTCAAAAGGCAGTAAAACAATCTTTTAAAAATATTAGTGTATTCCTAGCTTAAGATTGGATTTATTCTCATTTTAAGCCTCTAAAACTCTATCTAATTCATAAATAGATATAGATAAGAAAATATATTATTCATTACTTACTCGGGATGTTACATCCTTCCCCCTTTAGAAAATTATGTCCCCATAATTTAATTACTTATCGAATAAGTGGGGGTATTTATCCCTCATCACATTTTCAGATTCCCATGTTGCCTCTTCAATCATGTGGTTTTTCCACAAAACCATTACTTGATGAACCACCTTATTTTTCAACACTTGATCCCTGTGATCAAGAATCTGAACCGGTTTTTCCTCATAATATAGATTCTCTTCCAACTGAACTACCTCTGGACTCAGAACATGAGATGGATCTGGCATATACTTTCTCAACATCGAAACATGAAAAACATTATGTACCTGAGATAAACTTGGAGGTAAAGACACTCGGTATGCAACTGATCCAACTCTCTCCAGAATTTCATATGGTCTATTGAACCTTGGACTCATCTTTACTCTCTTACCAAATCGCATCACACTTTTCCATGGTGATACTTTGATAAAAACATGATCACCTACCTCAAAAGATAGATCCTTCCTCTGGTTATTTCCATAACTTTTCTGTCTGCTCTGAGCTGTTCTCATGTGTTTCTGAATCAATTGAACTTTTTCTGCCATCTCTTCTACCAATTCTGGTCCCATTAGCTTCCTTTCACCCACTTCATCCCAAAAAGCTAGATTTCGACACCGCTTCCCATATATTGCCTCAAATGGTGCCATCTGTATACAGGAATGAAAACTGTTATTATAAGAAAATGCAACCAAAAAAAGATGTTGGTCCCAAATTCCCTGATAATCCATAGAGAAAGCTCGTAGAATATCCTCCAAGGTCTGAATTTCTCATTCTGACTTCCCATCTGATTACGGATGAAAAGCTATACTAAAATTTAATTCAGTACCCAATGACTTCTGAAGGCCTTTCCAAAAGTTAGAAGTAAACCTGGGGTTATGATCAGATATAATGGAGAGGGGAACTCCATGCAACCAGACTATCTCTTTAAGATACAATTGAGAAAGTTGATCTAGAGAGAATGTATCTCGAATAGGAAGGAAATGATCATATTTATTCAAGCGATCAACAATAACCCATATTGCATTATTACCTCGAGATGTCCTCGGTAATCCCACAACAATGTCCATGGATACATTTTCCCATTTCCACTCTGGAACCGGTAAAGGCTGAAGCATCCCTTTCGGTAATTGCTGCTCTACTTTAACCTTCTGACAAGTCAAACACTTTCCAGTAAAATCAGTAATATCTCTTTTCATTCCATCCCACCAGTAAAACTCCCGCAGATCTCTGTACATCTTAGTACTTCCAGGATTAACTGAAAACCAGGAACTATGAGCCTCACATAACAACTCTTTCATCAACTATGAATCATCAGGCACACATAATCTCTTCCCAAACCTCAAAACACAATCATTATCAATGTTGTATTCAGGAAAATTACCCTTTTGAACTGGCTCTACCTTTTTCTGCAATTCACTGTCTTACTTCTGTGCTTTCTTGATTCTGTCTAATAGAGAATATTTCACTGATACCTGAAAAAAACAGAATAACTTCCTGCACAAACAACTTCAATGCCAATGTTCATCAAATCAAAAACCAGAGGATCTCGTTCCAAACGTATCATGGTTAATGAAGCATTATTTTTTCGACTCAAAGCATCAACCACTTTATTTGCTTTTCCCATATGGTAATGTATTGTACAATCATAATCCTTGATTAATTCGAGCCATCTCCTCTATCTCATGTTCAATTATTTCTGAGTGAATATATACTTTAAGCTTTTGTGATCAGTATATATTTCACACTTTACTCCATACAAATGATGCTTCCAAATTTTTAGAGCAAAAACAAGTGCAGCTAATTCCAAATCATGTGTAGGGTAATTTACCTCATTAGTTTTCAATTGACATGAAGAATATGCAATTACCTGATCATTCATCATAAGGACACAACCAAGTCCTTTCAATGAAGCATCAATATAGATAACAAACTTCCTATTCCAAGAAGTTAGTGCCAAAACTAGAGCATTCACCAATCTTCTTTTCAGTTCCTGAAAACAATCATCACATTCTTTTGTCCAGATAAACATAACACCCTTCCAAGTTAGCTTCGTTATTCAGCTAGATAACCATGAAAAATTTCTAACAAACCTTCGGTAATAGCCTTCCAAACCAAGGAAGCTATGAATCTCAGTTACATTTGGGGGTCTTTGTCTTTCTTCATCAACCGTTGTTTTTGCAGGATCAACAGTTATCCCATCTTTAGAAATAATATGATCAAGGAAAGAAATTAGTTGCAACCAAAACTCACACTTGCTGAATTTCCCATACAATTTATTTTCTTTTAAGGTTTGAAAAATAACCCTTAAATGTCTTTCATTCTCCTCTTTACTTTTAGAAAACACCAAAATATCATCAATGAAAACAACCAAAAATTTATCCGAGAACTCATGGAAAATTCTATTCATTAAGCCCATGAATACAGCAGGTCCATTGGTTATCCCAAAAGGCATTACTACAAATTCAAAATGTCCATATCTTGTACGAAACACGGTCTTCAGAATATCTATATCCTTTACATTCAACTGATGGTACCCCGATCTAAGTTCAATCTCTAAAAAATACTGAGCTCCCTGGATCTGATCAAACAAATCATCGATATGAGGCAATGGATATTTGTTCTTAACAGTGATGTTATTCAAGGCTCTATAATCAATGATAAGTCTCATAGAACCATCTTTCTTTTTAACAAATAAAACAGGTGCACCCCATGGTGATGTCCTAGGTCGAATGAAACCATTCTCTAATAAATCTTTCAATTTCTCCTTCAACTCTAAAAGTACAATTTGAGCTATTCGATAAGGGGGTTTTGAAATTGGCTTAGCATCAGGAACTATGTTTACAATAAACTCAACTTCCCAATCTGGTATTATTCTAGGAAACTCATCAAGAAAAACATCAGGATACTCATTTACCACTGGCACATCATTAATCTTAACAGTTCTTTTGTTTTGAACAATATGTTCAAGGTAACATTCATTTCCATCTTTTACAATTTTCTTAGCCTCTTGATATGTTATCAATAGTAAGGGTTCATTATTTTACAGAAACCGGAAGTCTTTCTGAAGAAAAACATCTTTCACTCTACAATCTATCTTAGCATGGTAAATAGAGATCCAATCCATACCTAGGATAACATCAAACTCTACTAGTGGTAAAACAATAAGGTTCGCAAGTAGGTTCTTTCCACATATAAGTATGTGAAGAATCTTATAAATTCTTTTTGCCTCAACATTTCCCCCAGGTGTTTTTACCAATCGTTCAGGAGTCATTTCTTGAGATGGAATTCCCAATTTACTAGAAAAATTCTTAGAAATGAAATAATGCGTAGACCCTGAATCTAAAAACACATTGGCATACTCTGAACAAACAAACAGTGTACCTGATACTACTTCATTCGATTTCCCAACATCTGTTGAAGTAGTTGCAAAGGATTTCACCACCCCTTTCTGCATGTAGTCTGGCTGCTTTTCCTCAGTTGAGTTCTTCGTTAGACACTCATTTGTATAATGACCCATTTCATTACACTTAGAACATCTTACCGCTGACTTTTCATTGCCCGCTTGATCATATTCCTTACAATTATGAGCAATATGACCAGACTTACCACACAGAAAGCACTTTACAAACTCGGATAAAAATTCTCCAAGATGTATTTTACCACACTTCTCACAGGATGGATATTTGGTTTTCTTACCTCCTTGCTTCTTTGATGAATTCTTCCCCTTTTCCTGCCAACTGGACCACTTATTCTGTTGTTTTTCAAAGAACACATGATCATCGGCAAACTCTATTTCCACATTCTCCGCACATCGAACAAGTTTTTCATAACTTTTGAACTCAAGAGAAGCTAAATCCATTCGATACTTTGGCTTTAACCCTGAGTAAAAATGGTTGATTTTACTATCAAGATCATGTATGATGTTTGGAGCATACCTTGTCAGTCGAGTGAACTTTTCATCATAGGCAGCCACTGAATCATCCTCTTGCCTCAATTCTAGGAATTGTTTTTCCATCCTAAGACAAACCACCTTAGGAAAATATTTCTCAATAAATATACCTTTGAATTCTTCCCAGTGAAGATCATCAATCTCATCACTATCCCTAATATTTTTCACCATCGACCACCACTGATCAACTTCACCTTCAAAACGGTAAACAGAAAGACTAACCTTTTGATGTTCTGAACACCCCATGACATCAAAAATCTTCTCCAGTGCTTTAAACCACCCTTCAACTAGCATGGGGTCAGATGATCCTCTGAATGATGGGGGATGTTTCCTCATGAAATGTTCCACCACTGACATGTTCCTCTGTGGTTGATCTGGCTGATCTCATGCATGGATACCACCACCATTTATAGCTTGAGTCAATTGTTCCATCACGACAACAAACTGTTTAGTTCCAATTCCAACCATCTCGGTTTGCTGATTTGGAAGGTTGTCTTCCTCCTGATGTCGTCCCAACATAGCTGCTTTGTTTCCTCTGGAGAAAACAATACTAAACACATAAATATCTTAGGCGAAGCAACATGGTAATCTTTAAATGCTATATCATTTCAATCATACCATTAATTAAATTATAATTTAACAATTTTCTAACTCCAAAAGTTGTCTAAACAGTCCTCTGATACCAACTATAAGGCCCCAGCCTTAAACATTACTTAATCTTGAGTTAATACAAGATTACACATTGAGGATCTTTTCAGGTTTATAGTTCTAGATAATTAAATCCTAAAACTTGCATTACATTCCACATTTAAACAAAGTGGTTACAATAAAAGATGTTATTCATTTTTTCCCATCAATAGAAACATATTTAAAATAAAACATGGATTATTTCTTGTCACTTCCTTGACATTATCATCATATCATGTACCCTTCCCTTGACCTGTGAAAAACATTTCAAAAACATGGGATAAGCATAAAAATCTTAGTAAGGAATATAAAAATATGGAAAGGAAACATGAGTAAATGTATACATAAGAATCAATGAAATCATACTTTACTCATAAAATATAAGCACTTTAACATACCTCATCAAATCATGAATAAATCATAGAAATCATAAGACATAAAGGTAACTTGAGGCATTCATAACATTCTTACGTAGGGAGTAACCCTCTTGGTTAGGTTTGGAATACCCATCACAGTATATTCCCTAAATATCTTCGGTGAAACAATAAAGTGTAACTCCTTCATGTTACCCAATGCATTGGAGAGCTATATCAGTCTCACCTTCCATTAGTTTATCATGGAACCACTCGTCTTCATAATAATTCCCAAGAACCATAACATAATCGTATCACATAAAACATGCGTAAAGGAAACATAAAGTTTCCACTTTTAAATCAAAAGATATCAATACAACACATTGATATAAAAACATTATGAAAACCATTTTCAATACCAAAATAAAATTAAAGTAAAACATGGTATTTATTTTTCATTTAAAAAAAGGTATGGCGTGTAGAGGAATCCAAAACTCAAATAATGGTCACGATGGCGGAGAAGTCGTTGTCACCGCATACGTACGACAAAAACATTCCCTTTTGTTGTTTGGTAAAATGATTCTTATATAAAGATTCCATTTGGATAAACATAAAAGTCAAAAGTATTTATACACCGTATAAAAGAAGGTTGTGTATAAAACAAAATATGCCTCAATGAAAGGAGATTGAGATGAAGTCCCATACCTCGGGTTTGACTTGACTCGATCACACGTTAATATCCTGAATAATAAACTTGAGTTAATTTCTACTTTCATAAGAACATTTTTCAAGTTCATTATTCCTTTTATATCACTTATTACCAAGTTATTAACACTATGTAATTTTTTATGTTTATAATGGTCGTTTTTTCGATCATTGGTACTTGAGTCAAAATTAAACTCTTTATAATTACATGTTGTTCATGGGGTAAAATATCCATTATATCTAGAATTATATTAAATATGTAGATATCATATATGTCATATATATCTAGTATATACATTCATTTATAATATTACATAACATTTAGAGGTATGAAATGAAATGCACCGTTCTTGGAGACGGTAGGCTGTACGTACGCATGAACGCTACTTCCATTTCTATTTCATATTTAATGGAATTAAAACATAATGATATATAATAGTATTATAATTCCATTATTTTATCATATATAATATCATTCAATATATCCTTTATATGTACCACATATGGTATTAACGAATCAAATCACTTTGAGGGGGCGGTAGTCTGCACTTCCTAAAATGAAGATATCGCGTTTACGTATAATGGAAACCATAAAGGTATGCCATAAATAAAAAATACAGAAGCTTAAGTAAAACATAAAAATATTATATATCATATATAAATATAGTTACATATTAATGGACACCTTTGAAGGTGTTATATGAGTGTTGAACAATCATCGTTTCGTGAGGTAGAAATTCACCATCCACAGAAACAGTATGTTCTTTAACCATTAGATGTAGGTGTGTGTTTGTGTAGCTCGTCTGATTCTCATAAAAACATCTTATTATATTGAGGATACTGTTGTTGTTACAAAATAAATGAATAAAAAGAGTTTAGAGGGTTGTATAATCAAAATAAAACATAAGAACACAAGAGAAAACACTACCTTTAAAACGGGTAACTCTTTTTAATTTTGAGCTCAAAGGCTTCCTTGAGAAGACTTTTGCCCAAAGTTAGGGTTAAAAAAGTAATAGAGGGATGTGGAGAGACAAAATGGGTAGGGTTTGGCTGATCCAAAGGCTTGAGAGGTGTGGGTAAGATGGTAGAGGTGGGGGCCTTTTATAAGAGGAGAGGAGGGGCACTCTTGGAATGTTACAAAATGTTACTTTATTTTCAAATGAGCGTCAGATTTTAAAGGTCCCAAATTGATGTATTTCAAATATAAGGTGATAAGGGTTCGAAATATACTCATCCAATAGGTCTTTGACAAGTGTAAGTTGTCTCTTTAACCTTATCTTTTCATTTTATTTAAATCCTTTATTAATGAGGTAATCGTTGCATCATCATGATGTCATAAATAATTTAATTTATTTAATGTCTAAAAATTATGAAACAAATACTATGATGTAGGATATCTTTTTATCTTTCCAATGAATTTTTATAGTCCATAATATCATCTATGTAGACAAAATGAAATTTTTTTTACTCAGGTGATATATTCTTTGTTATATTTACTTTCTTTAAAAATAAAAAGATAAAAAGTCACTTTCACACAAAAGTGATTCCATGGGGTCCCCAAGTTTGGCACAAGGTATCCCATGGTCGGCCATGAGACAACCGGTAGAATTACGACACATTTTGGTGTCTTTTTTTATTATTATGATATTGTTTTATTATCCTTAACTACCTGATTACTCATTAATCAAGATAATTAAAGATAATTACCGTTGTTACTATTCATAATGTCCAAAAACAAAAGAGTCTTAATTACATAATTTGTACCTTCTGATTCCAAATATGGAATCCATTTCAACAAATTCCAAACATTAAAATTGAAATAATTAATTTAAAAATAATTGTCGTTGTCAAAAAAATAGAGGGTTTTTTTGAAACACTATCTATGAATATTTTGGCACTTGTTTATGCCCAATTCCAAAGTGAAATTAGTCCCAATGACCACCATTGTATTAAATGATAAAAATATATTCTATTTACACTTTAAAAACAATTAAAAAGATAATCTATACATATAATTAAATTAGATGAAAAAGCAGTTTTGATGTAAAATGCAGTATTTTTCACTATTCATTAAAAATTGAACATTGTCAGAAAAATACCAAAAAATTATCCATTGTAAATTTCAATGTCCCAATAATAAATAATAAGTTTATTATGAAAAATAGAGCATATAAAATTTTCAAAATATTGATTTAAAAATGGTTTTCCATCAAAAGGCAGTAAAACAATCTTATAAAAATATTAGTGTATTCCGTGCTTAAGATTGGATTTATTCCCATTTTAAGCCTCTAAAACACTATCTAATTCATAAATATACATATATAAAAATATCTATTATTATTTACTTACTTGGGATGTTTCAGTTAAAGTGTACTTATTATTAATTTATTCAATTTCACTAAATTATAACATAGATGTATGCACTTAAAAGTAGATATTCAATACTCATGTAACAAATATATTGGTAAAAATTTATTTATAAATAAATATATTTATAAATAAAAATTTACTATATTTAAAAAATTATATAATTATAATTATAAATAAATAATTATTTTTTTAATATATATATATATATAATTAAAAAAATTATATATTTAAATAATTATTAAATTTATAAAAAAATCACATAAATAATGAATATATTTTTATATTTTGATATATATATATAAATTTATTAAATATATATATATGTATGAATAATTAAATATATATAACGATATAAATATTATTTTTTAAAAATATTTCTATAATTATAAATAAATTATTTATAAAGTTTTAATAAATATATTTAAAATGGAATATATTTACTATATTTATATTCATATATACTTATTTTGTATATATAAATATTTACAATATTTTTATAATTATAATTATAATTCCATTATCAGTACATAAGTAATTAGTACTGATAAAGTAATATTTATCAATGTTTTATTCGTGCTGATAAAGATGACACTTTGTCAACTAGAACCATCATGCAGATAAAAATAACATTTATCCATGTTAATGTTTTAGCACGGATAAAGATTGAATTTATCTATGCATTTTTAGCATTAGTAAATTCATACCTTTATTAGTGCTAAGAAAGTGATGATTAAGAGTCATTTTATCATCCCTTTAGTAAAAAGTACTGAAAAAAGTTATCTTTATAGTCTCTTACTTGTAATAACTCATAATAGAGTTCGGATCTATTATAAAAACCCAGACCATTTGCGAACTTGTCGTGATATTAGGTGATTTCCTTGATGTCCACCCACTATCAGTATTCCACCTTGAGGAATCGAAGCTCAAATGACACCACTAAACCATTTTTGGTGCTCCAATTGCACAAACATATCGTACAACATCTGGTTTTACATTTTATTTGTGATGAAGATGTGATTTTATATCACTTTATGGTAATTCCTCAGCCCGAGTTAGGTGGTTTAATGTCCTATCAATTTTAGTTAATTTAATAAATATTCAGGATTATTTATCACATGATTTATAGTTTATTATTCCAATTACGATATGTTTCGTAAATTATTTTACATGAATTTGAGTTGAAAATAAATTTATTAATGAGAAATTGTTATGATTCTATATAGGCATTGTTGTGAAAAATCAGTGTAAGTGTTCAATTAATTTTTTGAGTACTGATAAATGTGTTCATGTGGGTTCTTATTGTGCACATGTGTTGAAAAGGGATACCTGATGGAAATGGATCATTTTGGGCTTGTTAGCCTTATTGTGTGCTTTTGAGTATGAGTTGTAAAGTGTTTAAATAAATAATATTTTTTTATAAATTAAATTTGAGATGTTTAAATGATTTAATAAATGGTGTGACTGATGTAATATTTTTTCAAAGGGTTTGATGTGCATTGTTGTGGGTGTATATTTTGTAACAAAAAAATTCTATTTTGTGTTTTGGTTTTTTAGTGAGGTGTTTCGCGGAAGGGTTTTATGGGTTGTTTGAATGGTGAAAATAATGTTTTCAAAGTTTCATAAATGAGAATATGTTTGGAAGAATGTTCTTCAATTAAATTTATATTATTTTCCATGTTGAACATGTTTTAAATATTTGTTAATGTTAATTTTAAATTGTTTTAAAGGATGTAATACTAGTTTTTATAAGGATTTCAGTTTGTGTAAAAAATTTAAAGAAGTTACATTCTATATAATTGGTTGTGAATTTGTGTAAAATCTAGTTTTGTTAATTAGAAGTGTTCTATAAATTAGTAAATATATTTATTGAATTATATAAGTGTAAAAATTATGTTTGATGTAGTTATGTCATGTATTTTATTTTCAATGTATCATTTTTATATTAACATGGGTTTATTTTTGATGCAAAGACTTGCAGTGCCTCCCGGGCTTATTTTAGAAAAAACATTAAATGAATTATTAACATACATAACACATGTGAGGAATGTTGGTAAAATTATTTCGTGAGTGTATGTATTCAAATGGTGTTTCAGTGTGAATGTAGTTGAACACAATGTGTACTTTGTATGGAATGAAGTGTGTGTGTGTGTGTGTACATGTAATGTGTTAGTGACATGTGAATGTGAAATATGATTAAGCACAAATAAAAGTGAATCATGGGTAACTGGGTAACTTGATTATGCTATGTCGGGGAATCAGGATATTTGTACAGTAAAATCGTTGTCCATATAATTATTGAATTATTTAAAATTTATTTTTAATTATTTTATTTTTATTTTTATTCACATACTAATTTTTATCTAAAATAGGTGGATTCTTTTGTTCGAGTTGGGGTGATTTGTCCAACATTCATTCTTTTTCTCCTGTAAAATCATTTCAATCATGCATCAGTTCATTTATCACATTCTTTGTAGTTAACTCCACTTCCTTTATATGAAGAGCTACAATGCTACCTATAATAAATCACAGAGGTAATCATGATGTTATAAAAATAAAATCATTTTCCATATAATTAATGAATTCTTTCATAATTATGTTTAATTCATTTATTTTTAGTATTACTCACATAATAATTTTTTTATCATTATGGTGGATTCTTTTATTCTACTTTGGGGCTCTATCAAAATTTGATGCTTCTTCTCCAATAAAAACATTTCACCCATTCATTAGTGCATTTATCACTTTCATTCAAGTTACCTCCACTACCTTTTCAAGAAGAGAAATGATGCTTTATCTTCTTAATCACAAAGTTAATTTTGATGTTTACACAATAAAATAATTTTCTTTATCATTAATGTATTTATTAATATTTTTTTTAATTTATTTATATTTAGTATTTTCTACATAATTTTTATTCTTATATAGTTGGATTCTTTTTATTGAGTTTTGGTGCTCTATCCATCATTCCTGATTCTCCTCCTTAATATATTTTCACCCCCATAGCGGTTCACTTACAAATTCAATTCATGTTACCTCCATTTCCACTGTAGGAAGACAACCGACATTTTATCTACTTAATCATAGAGGTAATCCTAATGTTTACAAAGTAAAATTATTATCCATAAAATTAAAGTATAATTTATATTTATTTTTAATTTATTTTTCCTACATATTACCCACATAGTAATTGTTTTCTCATACAAGTGGAATTTTTTTTTGAGATGATGTGGTTTGTTCTAAGCATATCATGTAGTGTTGGCAGGTAGAAAAATAATTTCAATATAAATCACGGTAACTTTGATAGTTAGTATTGATTTTGTATGTATGCAATAATATTCATTTATGTAATTGTATAGTGAAATTATTGAAATGTCTAAAATATTGTGTTTTTTTCTTGTATTTTTGTTGTATATTTCATTTAATTTAAATTATGTTTTGCAACATTTTTTTGTTGACATATTTGGTGTGTTTCTAGTAATTATGGTGCTACGGTGTGCTTTAATAGTGAATTGTAGTGGTATTGCGTCGTGTTGTAACATCACACTGTAGTGGTGTTACAAGGTGCTATTATATTAAAATTAAATATGGACTTTTATTAGTTCTTATTAACGTGATGATAATGTTTTATATTATCTCCTCTTCTATATCACTGACAATGGATTAATTTAGACATGAATCATGTATCTCTAATAATGGTCACATTTATTACATCTTTGACTAGCATAGATAAATGTCTCATTTATTGGTGCTTTTTTAGTGGGGTGGGGTTAATCTCCACAACAATGGCCAAAGTCCAATATGGAAGCCTATATCATGTCGTCAATAACATGAATATACTTCTTAGTCTAGCTATTAGTTTGTTGTTAAATTTATATTTTCTTGTGTAACTATGTCTTAAATTCCTCCTATAATCCCATCCACAACCAAGACGTTAAGTGAGTATCATAATCAGAAAAAAACATCAATAGAACTCTATGGAGTCAAACGATCTCTAGCACATATAAGAATCAAAGTCCATATTCTAAACTCTTCTATAGTATATATAGGAAGTGCTCTGACTTGGTGAGTCAATATAAGATTTCCAAGATGGAATCATGTATCCTAAACATATGTGGTATACCTATCGGGATTTCCATATATATACCATCCCACATCCATTATGGCACCTCAAGAGGCTGAGATAAACCCACTGGATATTGGTGATCAACCTTTAGTTGCTGACAAGTAAGGAATCTCAAGGAAAAAAGTAAAAATACATTCTTCATCTTAATCCACCAATACTGACATTGGAGGTCATGGTACCTATTTCCCAAACCCGGATATACCCCTAAAAGTTATATATAAACCTATTTTAAAACAACCTCCTGTAATTTCATTGGTACCATTATCTATCGTCTCTAAATAAATATGTTCTCCCCATATTTATGACATACATTAAGAGCATTTCCATGAGGAACTCTGAGTTTGTAGGGTCTCAAAATCTGTATCCCCAAGATGTAACTCCTTGACTCACTCCAATAACGTAGTTGTAAAAAACATCTAATAAAGGTAATCTTATCTATATCTATCCACAAATGATGAATACAATATGTCTAACTAATCTTATGACTTATTTAACAAATATTAACAAGATTCCATGGTGACAAAATCTACTTCCATGTTCCCCTTACTATGAGTATATAACATTTTGAATTCATAATCATAGAAAAAATCTATAAATCACCTATGTCTAAATATAAGATTATTTTGAGAGAAGATATACATGGGACTATTTTTATCAGAGTAGATATTAAAAATACTGACCATTAGGTAGTGTTGAACCATATTCAATTTAAATAAACCCACTAATAACTCAAGATCATGGGTGGAATGGTTATTATAATGTGGTCTCATATATAATGAACCATATAAAATAACCACTTACCATTATATTAGAACAAAACCATTCTCGAGGCTTGATGCATCATAGAATACTACATAATCAACAACCCCAAATGGTAATATCATAAAGGGAACACTTCTCAAAATCCACCAAAACTACATAAAATCATTTTTGTAACAACTATTTCCACACAAAAGGATACCCCTTTCATGTAAAATATGTCATCTATGTCGATACTTGGGAGAAATATGGTACAAATCTATTGTAATTAATTACAAAACCAAAGAAGTGCCACACCTCTATTGTGATAATGGGTGGATTTCACGTTAACACTTCTTCAACCATGGAAAGGTACACATACACTCTATCTATTGAGATAAATCCCCCTAAAAGTGATCTGTTTTAATGAAAAACTAGCACTTGGAGATCCTTTTGTAAAGATGGTGCTCTAAGAATACGTCCAGAACTATACTCAAGTGTCTCGCATGATCCTCCTCAAAATTAATGTACACAATTTTATCATTGATGAAGTAAACCCTGAACCGGTCTGAGTATGGATAAAATATCTAGTTAATGAGTAACATGAAAACAGTTGGTGTTTTTGTGTTTCCAAAAGGAATCACAATGTATTTCTAGTGATTTTATAAATATTTGAATGTCGTATTTATTATATACATGTACATTACACACAAATGGTGATAATATAATCTGAGGACAAACTTTGAGAATCATCATAGCCCTATAAGATGATCAAACAGGTTATCAATCCTTGTTAGTAGATACATGTTTTTCATGTTCACCCGGGTTATGCAGTAGAATTCCAAAACCGAAAAAAACTCCCACATGCCTTCTTGAAAAACAAAACAAGAGATACCTAGGTTAAAACATTGGATAGAATAGATCTCTTACTTCGAAAATCCTCAAACAACACCCTCATCTCATGAAATTATGAGGCAGCCATCCATTACAATGGAATATATATTGTTTTTATCCTGGGGTGTATATCAATGCATATGTATATATCTCTAGAGAGAGATAAACCAAGAACATCCTAAGGGAATATGTACATATACAATGCCACCACTATTGGAAACTGGGAACTCACTACATCAATTACCCCATGGTTTATGTTGGACAACTGATAAGTAATCGGATTCACCCTCCTATTAAAATGTTCATACATCATTTTATAGGTATCATTTTCACTGAAAGAGGATAACATGGTTCCATCACCATAGACTCACCACACTCTTCTCCATAAATAATAAATCTACATGTGAACTATAAATAACTAGTCTATAATAAGAATAATTTCATAAGGAATTAATTGTACTACCCTGAGATTCCATCAGAATCAATCATCTCCAGAGTTCATTACACACTATTAATATAAGTGAATAATCCTTATGTCTTCACTAGTAGGAGTCTCTAATAAAATTGGTCATGGAAATAGATCAACCAAAATCTCTACGTGACACACAATGTATGTGGAATGAATATAATGACTAACACTAGTGTCTATCGATAAATAAGCTAAGGTATAAAAGACATATATTAGACCTCAAATCAATTCCAAAGCCTTGGGTTCATAAGGTTTGATCACATTTATATATCCCCTCCCATGTCTTCCAACAGCCAATGCCTAGCACATAAATACTATGGTAAGTGGTGGAAAAAAATTAAAAACATTGACCACCTCCTTCCGCTATCCAAGAATATTTTTAATGTCCCCACCCTAAAAACCGTCCTTCTCCAATCAATATATATTTATCTATAGACCATCCATAATATCTCTATCATCTGTATGGCGCATTAGAAATTCATTTCTAGATATCCCCTCCCATTACATGAGTATAACCTCCTCCCTCTAGGAAAATGTGACCCATAATATAAGTAATGAACTGAAAATATTTTTTCACAGACCACCTCCTAAAATTTCTGACACATCCATCTTCCTAAGACTATTGGAAAATCCCATATTCCAAGGTCACTTCTCCTTCCCACTATTGACAACCACCCATTGTATCTTCTCATCCAAGAAACTATCAACAATTAAATAACCTTATATCACCCCCAAATTGTTTAAGAATGAAGAAACATAAAGAATGTGATCATACTAATCTATGTCGATCTATATCGAATGTAAAATCCATGAATAATTGATATTGAACCATATCCCTCGATTACCAGAAATGGTTGGTAAATATCGATGAATACTCACCTACTTCATGATACCCAATCGAAGATGAAAAATCTCATGGATACATACAATACTTAATGGATCGGTTGATAAATCCTCTCATAAAAGGTTCTTTATCTTTGTAAATGAAGGATTAACATCATCATAAGCTGTGAAACCAACCCCCTCCATCACCCTACTAATCTATTAAGAATGTGCACTACCATGACGAACATCTTGTCTTCATGTTTGCTTACTATAGAAAATATAGGTCATAACCTCAAGTCAACCATCCTCCTCCTATGGGTCAGGATTTCCTCATATAAAAAGGGTATTTATCACTAAATCTCTTGATGTGTGCTTAGCCTAAATAGAAAATTCTCTGGTACTGTGAGTACAACATATTTCTCTATAAGTGGTGGGATGGATGGTGCACCACATGAAGGTAACATCTCCAGAACTCATCCTGATATCAACACCTCATCACTTATGGGGTCATCCTCATGATCATGATGTTGAATCCTTGATTGTATATATCATAGAGTCATTCTATAACAATCAATATTTTCCATGATCAATGAGTATACCTGTATAGATAACTATATAAGGAACTGAAGACAACAAAGTATTACTATATGGTTCATGTACCATTTCATTCCCTACAAAAAAATGTTTTCATTTACCCAGTCATTAAATCAGTGATCTTTGTCCTTGGGTATGCATACTTCATCTAAAACACCAATATTGGAGTCTCTATCCTGAATGAAATGCTCAAAAACACTTAACACTATATCCACAAATAAATCTCATAGTCTCCCTATCCTAATGTAGAACATATACCACCAATACCACTCTATCTTGACCTGTCACAGCGAGGCTTGTGCTGCTACTCTCCAATCTCGCCTCCAATATGTCCAGGTCTAGAGACTAGCATTATGTAGGCATATCACTGACATAGGAAGCCTTAGAATATGTATGTGTACACTCATACACATCTTCAACAATATAAAATGATAAATTGTAGAAAATGAAGAACCTTGTAGACATAAATCAAAATATCATAATAACAGAATGATGTGGTGTAAATGAAAGTAAACAAGTCAAAATAAAATCCCAACACATTGTGTCAGAAATAAAAGTACAAAAAAAATTAATGTAATGGGATAATTTTCAAAAAGCTGCAGTAACAAACCTTGTTCTATCCCATCTCACGAAGCACCATCTAGTCCTAGTATTCTTAGGATTCTATCAAAAGGACTATCTTCGGCAAAAGACATGACACATGTTAGGAAATCATGTTCAGGGGTGAGAATATCAATACTCAGAAGGACACACCTAAACCAAAAAGCATAAAACAATGTAATAAAATAGTCACATTTACAAAATAATATGGTTATAACACATATAATAAGAATATGCATATATACTCTACGAACACACATTTTTTAGAGGAAAGTCAAACCCATAGTATACCATCCTAGTATTCCATATCAAACATTCAAAAAAAGAATCTTCAGAGGGAAAAACCCCATTTTCCTAATAAATCTAATGACATATTTCTATGTGTAAATTCCCATTACTTATTTTTATGAGAAAGAACAAGTTGTTCTTTTTAATAGAATACGACACGTAGATGAGGATCATTTTAAATGTCACATGGTCGTACCTAAAACTCAATATGGATTAAACCAATAAGTATATGATTGACAGTCATGTATAGTTGGTCCCAATGATAATAATAAATCCACATTGGGACCGAACATTAATATTGGTTCTCACTTTAGGCCTCTCATTGGGATTCTAATGATTCTATAAAATATGACATGTTAAAGGGATCTTATGCCAAAGAGTATAATACTATTACAAAAAAATATTAGTGAAATTATAAGTGGAATGAATCCTAACAAAACTTATCTAGTATATAGTTTAAGAGTGATCAAATCTAGGTATAAATGAATACATGGAATCTAATATGTTTCACAAGACATTCACATGACCAAGGTCTATGCCCTTATAAATGGATATAATCATCATGCCTTATTGATGTAGAATTACATTTAGATAATACATAAGATTTATTCTATCTTTGTGCATGTACATTGAACCATGCCATGTAATTCATCCCATGTACTAAGACAAGACTTATCCAATTTACATTGTCCAGGTTGTGTTCGTGTGAGAGAGTACACATCATGATCCAACCTATGTAGTCCACCCCATATCTATGTACTTCCCGAGTACATGTTTATTAACATTGGCATTACCACAAGACATGTGATAGGTTTCACACTCAATGTGACACTAAAAATTCCTCCTAAAAACTTACCGCCACAATGGGGCCCCATATGTAACGACCGAAACTTTTTTTAATAAAAATTTATCTTGATATATTTAAATATATTATCATGTAATATAGATATATAAAACATATGAAATTCATTGGTTTTATGTTTTTGGATATTAAATTAACATTATGAATTGTTACCATTTATAATATATTCGTTGAAAAGTGATCACATGATTAATATAAATATAGGGTTTTAAGAAAGTTTACTTACTCAAACACAAGAAGAAATATATGGACTCATCTAGTAGAATTTCCCCATATGAAACCCATTTTTTGGATCATATAAATGAGGTGGAGTCATTGGGATTTTCTCTTGACCAATCTCAAACTATGATTCAACACTTTAAGATTAAACAGAACCATCTATAAGGGAAGTGTAATTTGGTAGTGATTACCATCTAAGAGATGTTAACCAAGCCACCCCATGATTCTGTCACCATCTCACACATTACCCTTAGGTATTATGCATGTGTTATAGGGGTTTATTTAACTATACCCTATCACTATGATTATGTGATTTCTTATTGAATAATTTTTATACATTCATTTTATTACTATTACTTTGAAAATAGTTTTTAAAGCACAAATAATAATTTTTAATTAATATTAAATTAGTAAATATATTTTTATTAATTAAAAGGCTTAATAATTATATAATATTTTAATAAAATATTATTACTAAATTATTTTTTATTAAATATAAATTATCGTATAATTTTTATGAATACAATTATAATTATTATTACGGTTTGAAAACTGTTTTTGACACAACCCAAGAAATTTCAATAAATGTCAGTTTTTATTTTAAAAGTAAAAAATTCAAATATTTATAATATGATTTAGAAAATGTGAATATTATTTTTGGAATCAGGACTTTGAAATCATCCAACAGTGAATTTGTCATAATTTTCTTAGACATCCGAATTTTTGGGTAAAAATTAAAAACAATTTAAATATATAACATGGTTTATGACATCCTAATGAACCAATAGTGATGTAATAAAATATTATAAATTATATTTTCGGCCAATTTATGTTTTATATTTAATAAAATGTGATCTTATATTTATTTTATTTATTTTATTTATTTTATGGTGCCTTAGTTGACCCTTTAATACTTATAAAACATTTTAACTTTTTAAAATGACTTCTTTGGGAGTGTGACTCCCCACCACATATGAAAGCCTAATATTTTAAGAATCTTGGTCATTTATATTATAAAATAATGTTTTCCACTCCATTTTGGAAAAAATATATGGCTAAAAACTATGGGTTGGTTTTTATTAGTTTAATGTGTGGTTCCCTAAACAAAAATAATAATTATTCCTACTCCGTTCTTATATAAACACACCCAAGCTCCAAATTTCTCTACACTCAAATCCTTTGGAGGTCGACCAACATTTTCCATCCAATATCTTGAATCCTCTCATGGTACCCCATGCTCCCAAGAAGCCACTCTCAAGCCTATGCCAAACCTTTGGGATTACAATTCCATGTAAGGGAATTCTTCCTTTCTCATTTAGTCCAAATTTCATTATATTGTTATACCATTTTAATTTCAATTAAAAATGTTGGGGTATGATTTAGAACCTCCCCTTACTTCAATCCTTATGTTTGAAAGATGATATATACTTTCTCTCTATCATTAATTACTCCCATTTACACCCATTACAATGCTGAAAATTTGTAAGGAATTTATCTCTTCTCATTTACATTCATGCAATTATTTTTTATTATGAATCCAAATTACATGAAATATATTGGTACATGTATCTATATGATCACCCTTACTATAAATTTAATTTAATTTGACTAGACTATCATATATCTCTCATCAACCATTTTTATGAATTATTATGTCACCCTATTATGCTACCGAAATTGCACCGTGATATTTCCAATCCAAAGTCAGTGTGTAGTGAATACCATGCCCATTTCCCTATCAAGGGTATTCACCTCTATTAAAAAAATTATATATTAATTATAGTGTCTAATTTTTTAATTCCACATTCTATTATCATTGAATAAATGTTTTTGTTTAATTAATCCATGTTTCATGAGACGTGTGCCACACTTAAGTATGAAATTAAATGATTAAGAAGGATGTGCCCTGGTAGCACTCCAATGAATTAGGTGAAGATTAGTATGGTGATACATCATGTGAAATGAGAGTTTTCTAATGATTATTAATGTTAAAATAGGTTTTACACATTCTTTATGTCTTAATATCCTTGGATCATGCTAATATCATATTAAATGTTGATTTTCACATTTCCATGTTACGATAATCATGCTATATCATGTCGTTATGTTCATGTTTCTCTATTGATCCATTAATATTCCTATTTCCTAATATGTAAAATATTCTTAATGTTATTCCATGTTTCTTCCCTTACTGGTCTTTATAGATCAATTTTTTTATGCATGTGCTCAGGTTATCCCATGCAATGCTAAGTATGAAAAAATTTGTGTGGTCATGTAAAAGATGTTTTCAATACAGATGTGTATTTCATGTTTTTAGTTGTTATATAAAATTACTAATCCCAGAATACACTATACCTCTTGATATTATATGTTGTATCAAGTGAATATTTTATGTTATAAACTATGTTTATGTGTGAAATAAATAGAATGGTTGTTATAGTTGGTATAAGATGATAAGTTTAGTTATTTTTGGGATTTGGATTAGAAAAACGAAGTGAATCCCATAGGCATAAAAATAAGTATAATAGAAACATCCCTAAATTTTTTTGATTATTGAGTATGCGCTTTATCAATAAAATAGATCATTTTCTAAATACGAGCAGGTGGAGGTGGCTCTTGTAGATATGTATCTATGGATTAAAAAATAAAAACAACACTTTCAGTGAGATAAAAACTAGAACTAGTGTTCAACAATCGGCCTTGATGCACTCTTGGTTATGATACTCCTTGGGGGTATTCTTTGGTAAATTCATAAGCTTAGTATGAACAATTGTTAAGGGAGTAAATAAATTCTCCTAAGAAACTATATTGGGAAGTAGATTATAGATAACATATATTCAAGCCTATAAATTCATACGTTATGAAAATAAAAGTGATTTATAAGCCATATATTTTAGTATTTGGATTACCATTTATGTGTTACCCCTAAATTACATTTTATTCCAGCCATTGGTGGTAACAGGAGGACTCAGGATAATAACTAATGAGAAGATCAATGTGATGACTATTCTAATGAGATTCCCAATCCGATGGGAGTGGGAATCATGAACTATTTCACAATTCACTATTATTTAAATCATGTTTTGAATAGAAACATGCATCTAGAACAACATTAAACCCCCATAAGAGAGAACAAGTCATAATCAATATCTACCTGAGACAAAGGCATCCTATATTTAATGGATCATTTGACCCCTGAATCACTGAACAATGGATCAACTCCCTTGAAAAGATATTCTCCATCATTAAATGTTATGAAATGATATGGTTCTTCAGGATGATTATTTTATGGATGGTGAATCTGATCAATGGTGGACATTGATAAAAAATTCGACAACCGAGGAAGATATCTATGGGTTGGAATGGAAGGACTTCAAGAAACAAATTCGACAAATATTTTCCTCGCACCATCTGACATAATATTTAATGGGACTTCTTATCCATCAATAATATAGATAAAGAATACATCGGAGCATATGAGGAAAACATCACAAGGCTTGCACGATATGCCTATGTCTTCATCGTTAACCCTGAATGCATGGTTGACCTCTTCCTTGGTGGGCTAAAACCTAGCCTACAGAAATCCCAAGTGATTCATGACTTCGAGAGCTTTGATGAAATTTTTTGATGTGATATCAATTTTGAAATAGAGATTGATAAATCTTAGAGGTATCATCCAAATAAGATGTGTAAGGTGGAATTAAATCTTAGCGATCCGATGGATAAATCCAACGGTTCCCTGAAAATCCATCACCCACTCTCCAAAAGGTACCGAAATAATCCCCCCCCCCAATTTTTTTTTCAGAATGTGAAAAGAAAATGCTATAGGTGTGGAAGAGAAGGAAACCCGACCATAAAATACTGACAAGAAAATCCCATGGCTGAGATAGGTGAAAGAAATTATTTTTTCGACACTCAATGTGTTGTTCAATTCATCAAATGCAAAGAACCATAGTTCTTTTAAACCAATTCCCTAAGCCAATGGGTTTTAGAGGCAACCAACAAATCCAAGGTCACCAATGATAGATTTTTTCCATCACTATAACAGAAGTGAAACCTGACAATGAAGTGGTGAAAATTATGCTAGTAATTCATTGAATAATATTGAATTTACATTTTGATTCTGGTTTTACACATTCTATTATATACTGAAATTTTAGTAGAGAAATTCCAACACCACTACAAATCATGAACGTAAATATGTCAGTGAGAATGGAAAATGAAGTACTCATTTCATCCCATGAATATAATTCCTCCCATGTCATAATTTTTTGATTTATCTTCATGGTTAACCACATCATATACCCTCTAAGGGAATTTTATGCAACTCTTGGCATGGATTTTATTTCCTTATATAGAGTCAACATAAATTGTTGTGAGATTGAAATCTCTCTCTATATTGCAAATTAATCCCCAATTTTTTTCATGTTCCAGGAGGACGATGCATTTTATTTAGACCCATTATCTAAAGTGACGATATTACTTCTCTATTGGAATTTTTATCTGGATCAGATGATTGACTATAAGGAAGAAAAAATCCTTGATGACATTCCAATTGTGAATGAATTCACTAAAGTGTTTACTTTGGAATTTCCTTGTCTTCAACCTAAAAGATATGTTTAATTCTCGATTGATATAATACCTGGGGAATTGAAAATATCCAAGATTCTGTATTGAATGGATGTTATGGATCTTTATGACCAAAGGAATAAACTACATGAGAATCTAGAAAAAAGGTTTATATACCCATGTGCTTCACCATGGGGTTCAACAGTCCTCTTTTTCATGAAAAATATGGGTCAATTTTCCTTTTATTTATTATCGTGAGATCAAATAAATCATGATAAAGAACATGCATCATATTCCATGAATTTATAACTTGTTTTATTATCTACCTAGGGCACAATAGTTATACAAGGTTGATTTTCATTTGAGATATTAAAAAGTAAGGGTGTAGAAGGAGTATATCCTCAAGACATCTTTTTGTACAAGATACAGGCACTATGAATTCATAGTAATGCTTTTAGGACTCACTACTGCTCCAGAAATATTCCTGGACTTAATGAATAATTTTTTTAGTTATTACATCGCCAAATTTTTTGTAGTCATTATAGAAAATATTTTAATATACTCTAAAACCAAGGAGTAGCATGAGGAGAATCTATGTACTATGCAATAGACATTAAAAAAGGTTATTCCCTATGAAAAGTAAAACACAGGTTATTTCTTGTTTAATGTGGTATCATTAATTGGTGATATCATAATAAGAAATGGGATATCTGTAGATCCCTCTAAGGTAGCAACAATAGAGGGATGGATGAGTCCATCAACGATGACATAAATCCATACCATCTTGGAGTTTGTTGGATACTATCACTGAGTTCTGAAAATGTTTTCATGATTTTCAAACCATCTTAACGAGATAACATGGATTTGAGTTATGTTTTGTTGGAGTGATGAATGTGAAGAGATCTTCAAGGAGTTGAAAAGAATGCTTATCACTGCGCCCATGCTCACACTACCCACAAGTGGAGAACTTTCTGTTGTATTTTGTGATGATTCAATGAAGTTAATAGGTTCTTTCTTGATAAAAAGTTTATAATTTAGTTCTTTTGTATCAACAAAATTGAATGTTGATGAGAAAAAATATCCAACACATGATCTGGAGTGGGCTGCAGAAATTGTCACATTAAAAATTTTGCGACATTGCCTCTTTGAGGAGAAATGTGAAATATATAAGGACCAAAAAAGCCTCGAGTTTATATTAACATATACATTGTTGAACATAAACCATTAAAGTTCGTTGGATGTGATCAAATACAATGACTACTCAATCCATTACGACGCTAGGAAAGCGAAAAAGGTGGAATATGCTCTGCGTATAAAAGAACCAACAATTTTATAATTGATGAGAATTGAAAAGGATCCAATCATCATAGATTTCATTAATATTGACATAGGAATCATATAGAATTGAAAATCATCAATCCATTCACAAAAGTTTGATCACAGGTTTCTTTTTGAATGGTTCAAGAATTATTAAAATGAAGATGTGGGAATTTAGACGAAATTGGAAAGTATCTGAAAAGGGAAATCCTTGGAGTTCAGTGTTAATGAAGAAGGAATTGTGATATTTCGGTCAAACCTATGTGTTCCATAAAATCTGGAGTTAAAGAAATGGCATTTTAATGATATAGATAGTTATAATTCCTCTATTTAATCAGGAAACACAACGATGTATCTATATCTAAAAGGTATTTATTGGTGGGATAACATGATGAAGGATATCTCTGAGTATACATAAATGTTCCAGGTATGTCAGTAAGTGATGGTTGAGAGAAAAATGCCTAATGGGATGATGTAACCATTATCAATAGCACTATGGAAATGGATGAACATAACCATGGACTTTGTCACCACAATTTTGAATACATGTGAAGGAAAGAATGATTTTTTGGTTGTTTTGGATCATCTTACAAAGACTCCACACATCATTGAAATTAGAGAGGATTTCTCATTAGATCAACTGAAACATATATATATATATATCAGTGAAGTGGTAATGCTTCATAGAGTTCCATTATCTATTGTATCTGGTCACGATCCCAGATTCACCTCTATTTTCTAGAAGAGTCTTTAACATGCACTGAATACTAAGATGAACTCTAGTACATATTATCATCCTCAAACTGATGTCTAATCTGAGAAGAATATCTAAACACATGAGGACATGTTGAGAACATTCTCAATGGACTTAAATGGATGATGGGATCAACATCATCCTTTGGTAGAGAACTCTTACAATAACAGTATCCACTCACACATCCAAATATATCCATCTGAAGCCTATTATTGGAAGAGGTACATAAAAACAAAATTTTTTGGGATGATGTTGGGAAGTGGAAACTCTTAATCCTGTAAGTGTTAAAATAATTGGTGGAAAAGTTTAAGAATATCCAACAAAAAATTAAAGCTTCTTAGTGTCGACAGAAGATCTACGCTGATAATTGTCGATGAAACATAAGTTTTGATGTCAAATACATGTTATTATTTTACCTATAACTGTGGGAGATAGTTTTGAGAATTTTAAAGAAGGGAAATATTATTCAAAGGTACATCGACCCTTTTGAGAAACTTAATATCATTTGATCAGTGTCCTATCAACTAGAACTACCAACAAACCTATATAAAGTACATGATGTATTCCATTTATCACTCTTTAGGTAGTATATACCTGACCATCACATGTACTTAATCCATCAGTGATACCATTGGAGATTGACCTCTCATATGAAGAGAATCCAATGAAGATCGTAGATCGTAGGGAAAAATATTTAATAAATAAGACAATACCCATCATCATGTTCTTGTGGAGAGACCACAAGATTGAAGAGGAAACATGGGTATCAGAGGAAGTAATGAAGCAGAGTTACCCAAGTCTGTTTTTGTGAGGGAAAAGAAAATTTAGAATGTAAAATTTCTAATGGGGGGAAGATTTTAACCACCCAAAATATTATTAGTATAAATATATGGATTTAACAAATCCAATTTACTCAGACAATGGAAGAAATGGTCTCATCTAGTAGGATTTCATTTTATGAAGCCCATTTTTTAGAGCTCGGAGAGAAGGTAGTGTCATTAGGCTTCACTCTTTACCCTGACCAAGACAGGCTTCAACACGGCAAACAATAACAAAACAGCCAATGAGGGAAGTGGAAGTTGATAGGGATTACCATTCGAGTGATGTTATCCAAGACACCCCTTGGTTCTATTACCATCGCATAAATTATGATTTGGTATTATGCGAGTGTTATAAGAGTTCTTGTGACAAGAACCTAGAACAATGATTAGTTATCTTATTATTTTTAAAAAATAAACAATATAAATTCAATTTATTATTATTTCTTTGTAAAAAAATTAATGCACAAATAATAATTTTTTTTATCATTCAATTAAGAAATATATTTTTACGAATTAAGGGATTTATGATTAAATTAATATTTTAATAAAATATAATTAGGAAATTAATTTTTATAATATATAAATATCTTTATATTGTTTAAGAATATACATGTAATTTTTATTTTGGTTTTAAATCTAATTTTGAAAAAACCTATGAATATATGATAAATTTTAGTTTAAATTTTAAATGAATAAATTAATATACATAGAAAATTATTTAGTCAAAATGAATATTATTTTTGTAATTAGGTTGTCAATATTATATAATGGTGAATTTTTCCAAATTTTATGACACAATCATATTTTTGGGTAAAAATTAAATACCATGTAAATATATAATGTGTTTATGAAATCTTAATGACCTAATAGTGATGTAATAAAATATTATAAATGATTTTTTCCTCCATTTAATTATTTATATTTAATATAATGTGATTTTTGCTTTTTTGATTAATTTTGCGGTTCCTTAGTGGACCCTTCAAGTCGTATAAAACATTTTTAATTTTTTAATTGATTTGTTTAGTCTGTGATCCACCTCCACATAAGAAAGCATTATATTTTAAAAATTAAGCCATTTTCCATATAAAATAATGTTTTCCACTATGCTTTGGAAAAAAAATGTTTTAAAAAACCATGGGTTTGTTAGTGGTTTTCATTAGTTTAATGTGTGGTGCCCAAAACCTAAATAAAAAATAGTTTCCTCGCTTTTCTTATATAATCCCACCCATGCTCCCACAACCACTTCACTAAAAGCCTTTGGAGATTATAAATTCACTTCCCTACTATCTCTATAATCCTCAAAAGGTTTCCCAACTTCCCAATAAGCCTCTCTCAACCCTCTCCAAAGCCTTTGGGATCACAATTCCAAGTAACAGATTTCTTCCTTTCTCATTTATGTCCAAATTTCATTATGCTGTTATACCCTTTTAATATCAAATAATAATGTTGGGGTATGAATTAACATCTTCCCCATAATTAAATAATTATTTCTGAATGATTTGAAACCCCTTTTCTCTCTCATTAATGCCTCACATGTACACTCTTTACCATGCTGAAATTATGAAAGGAATTTATCTCTTTTCATTTATATTCAATCAATTATTTTGTATTATAAATATAAATTCCATTAAAAATGATGGGACATATATCTGTATGACCCCACTTACAATCCAATTAATGTAAATATCACGAGACACCTCTTTCAATCTCATCATTCATTTTAATGAATTCTTATGTCATGTTTGCAGCCGAAATTTCACCCCAATTTTTTTCAAGCCAATTTCTTTGTGTAGTGAATACGGTGCCATTTTTTTATCAAGGGTATTAAAATTTATGAACATTTACATATTGATTATATATTTTAATGTAATAATTCTAAATTACTTTATCATAGAATAAATGATGATTTTTAATGAATCTATGTTATAAAATCCATGTGGTACACTTATGCATGAAATTGAAATGATTAAGAAGGGTGGGCCCTGATAGCGCTCCAATGCATTGGGTAATGATTAGTATCATGATAAGTCAAGTTACATGATGGTTTACTCATTCTAATTCTAGGTCAATGAGTTTTTACTCAATATTCATGTGTAATTATCCTTGGATTATTCTAATAACATTTTAAATGATGATTTCCACATTTTCATATTATGATAATCATGCTACATTGTGACCTTATGATAATGTTTCTCTTGTTAAGCATTGATATGGATATTTCATAAAATGTACTATATTCTTCATATTATACCTTTTTTACTCTCTTACATGGAATTATATCTTACCCTTTTCTTATGCACAACCTCAGGTTATCCTATCTAATGCTTAGTACGATGAAATGTGTGTGGCCATGTAAAAGAAGTTTTCAATAGAGATGTGTATTTCATGTTTAAATCTTTTATGTTATGTTCCTAAGAACCAAATACCCTAGACCTCTTGATATTCCCTATTTTATTAGGTGATGAATTTATGTAATAAATTATATTAATGTGTGAAATAAATATCATGGATGTTATAATATATGGCATGTATATCTAATATACACATCGTGTAAGGTTGTAATTTCCAGAATCCCAAATCGAGATTCTTATACCTTTATCCTTTGTTTAATGCTTGATTTAGAGACATCCTTGTTAGAGAATCATTAAACAGGTTATGACAAACCTCACTACCATGGATCTACACTTTCCAATAATTTGATTCATTTAGGGATCAGAATTATTATTTTTCTTTTTATGCACCAATGAACATCTATGAATATGAAATATGGTGTCCTTCATCATCTGAGTCATCCTAAATCACACATTATATCATTTTTAGGTCATTATAATCTCAAATATATAATATCATATTTTGTCACCAAGAAATAGGTGTGCAATAATCGATTGATTGGGATTTTTAATCCACACACAAAACCAAGAACTCATCAAATGAATGATGAACATGTGGGGGGAAAATATTAATAACATATTATAGGAATTAAACTATATCAATGTCCCTTTTTACCTCAATTCACCATTTTTAGAACAATAATAATAATAATAATAACAATATAAGAAATATATTTTTCCCCTAAAAGGACATATTTAAAAACTTTACTCAAAATAATAAAAGTGTGGATTAATATGTTCGCTGATTGATTCTCATTCATCATATAAATCAAGATTGGGGAATAAGAAAATCAAAATATATGAACTACTTCTATTTAGTTTGATTGCAAATGATTAATGAATCTACGTGACATTATTTCATGATATCATTTGAATCTGATGTTGTGTTAATCGTCGATCCCTCATCTCCTCATCATTCATCTAACATAATTCTCCAATGATCTCTCCAATGATCTCTCCAAGGTATTTAAAAAGGTTCTCGTGTTTTGACGATAACCCTTGAATAATGGCATAATAATCTATTTAATTATTTTTTATTCGAAGCATTAACCTGAATAATATATAATTATTTATTATATTATTTAAATCATTTTTATTTCCATGAATAATTTTCTATATATGACATGTTCTTACTAATGTTATGTCTATGATATGGAGAAACTATAATTATAAGCTCAATGGTTCCCTTAGATTTCAGATATGTTAACCCATTTAGAATGTATTCAAGTTTTTAAGGAAAACCTCGCACATGTGGTATTTAATATTTTTAATATATTTTTTTATAAAAAATCGAGGCACACCAAACCTAGAAATAACATTATTTCTACGTTCCAAGTATAAATGATAATCCATATAATATCCAAAAATAATACTGAGAAAATTCGAGACATTACAAATCATTTTTCATGTCATCATAATGTATGAGTAGTTGTGCTAACTGATCAAATCAATAATTCATCAAAATTGTCCTCACATTCATCTATTTAAAGTAATATAACTACCTTCATAGTTAACATGGTTAGTTGATTGTATGTGCATGAGAAATTATTTATAATGTATTGATAATATCCATCCAAGCTGAGAACAAATCTCAGAAACCATGGATGGACTGGTCTATTTTCTATTACATGCATCATTTTACCATCAACTTAAATACCCTCCCATGAGACAATATGATCCATGAATGAAACATTATAAATCATAAATTCACTCATAGTAAAATATTCATTCAAATTACCCTTCCACAGGGTGGTCCATAATATTCTAATGTAATGTTCATTACCTTGCATAATTTTAATTTACATGAATTTCATATATAATTAAATAAAATATATATATCAAGCTAATATATAAAGTATATATTAACAAAATACATGAAGATATTTATGAAATTTATAATATTTAATGTAATATTTATTTAATCCTTGTTTTTCAACGATGTAATGAATCATGTCATTAGAGTATAATATAACATAACCCTCAATTAGGGATAACCAGAATGAAATTCAGTCATGGAATACTACTGAGTTCTATGTATTTGATCAAACATGTCATATATATGGGGTATATGATACTTGTTTGTTATTTTCATATTTCTAACTTCATGGTAATCAATCTAGAGTTTCATAAAAAAAATGTCTTCTAAAAAATGAAAAGGAGAACACCATGGTGACAGACATGGATAAATTAGTAACATTTCATGATTTTCCACGATTTTATTACTTAATTTATATAACACAATCGAGGAAAAATATATATAAATTCTATGAAATAGGTGTAACCGTAGTTATGTGTTTCATTAGGGTATCAACTTTTTAATTTTGTAAAAAACTGTGAAACTCATCATGAATGACATGAAAAAACTCCTACACATCCATCATATCAGAAGAACTGACTTCCACCCTGCACATCTACGAAAAATAGTTATTTTAAATCGTAATAATGAACTATTTAATGGATGTAATTTTCATCATATGTTCATATTAATAATCACACTGATATATCCTCATAGGTTGGTATGGAATATCAGATTTCACTTCCATATATCCAAAATGTATATGGGATTTTTGTATAGATATTTTATCTATGTCGAAATTAACAGAAAATTAATCCAAATGGAGAATAAATAGATTTACAGGAGTCATATTTCCACAATTTTCCACAGAATAAAAATTGTTTTCTTTAGATGTGATTATAATAACCCTTGGTGTTTTCACTATAAATTCAACATCTACCCATTGTGTATTTGAATTATAATTTCATGATAGTTTTAATCATATACAATAATTCATATAAAAATATTCACATAGGTTAACTCAATATTTGGGACTAATTATTACCATTGAAAAATCATAATTTTATCATTAATATCATACCAAAAAATTAGACTATACAAAATGAAATTATTGATCAGAGCGAGTAATCTTAAAAATCAATTTAAAAGATGTATATATCGTGAGGTATTCTATCTAATATATCAAACTGTAGGTTTAAAATAGTCTATTTAAAGTTATTAGCTACTCAAATCCACCATAGTGGTTCATAAAGAACCCATTAATTAAACATATCATATCTTCTGAGAGTGTCAAACTTTGTTCACAAAAAGGGAATAATCATTTTTCACTAGAATGATGGATTATATAAACTCAAAGAATTATTTTCATTTTTATTATCGTTATATAAAATTATTCCAAAACTATGTCACCCATTAGAATAAAAATATTTTTTTTCTAGTAAAACCACACTATATTATTTGCTAATATGTATAACATCCTATTACATAAAGGAACTTCTAAAGTGCCCACATTAAGGTTCTATCCTAATTTATTCCAAATATTTACAAAACCATATTGTCGATACCTACTATATAGACCCAAGATTTTCATATATAAACATTACAACATTTTAGATGGATATTCAATAAATTTTAAAAATATACACTGGAGAATTGGATTTTTAGTGTCTTTTGAAACCAGAAACACAAAATTATTATATAATGAATGAAGTCAAAGATCTCTATTAATGATAATCAAATTTAGTACTATTCAATGAAATATCATTTATAAGTCATTACATCATAACATAGGTAATTTAAACATAAGATAGAGTAAACTCAAATGTTGAGTAATAGAAAACATCAAAGATATCAATCAATGATCATATAAATGAATAATATAATAATAAGGGTATGATATCATGATCGCAACATTAAATTTTCATAACAAGTCGTGATAAATGATATATAAAATAGTTATTATATAATGACATATCTTTTTCATATGAAAGATTCATAAGAGTGAAAACACATCATTAATCCATCATAAACTATATATTCAGTTTATAAAAGTGTTTCACCAGGATAGATATTGAATCCATTTCATATGTAATGAATTACTACTGAGTATATAAAATCAAAATAAATCAATAATTTGATATTATTTCTCATTTTGGATCCTGAACATGGACTTGTTTCTCATTATGGATAAATGATATTGAATTGTTTCCCATTATGGAATAAGAATATCCAATTACTTCTATATTTATATCATTAGATATAATACATCACAAATCATATTTGTGATCTATATAACTACTGACATACCTTTCAAATAATAAACAAATAAATTTTTGTATATAAGAACCATATAAATTTGTTATTTCATCATTTCATTCCCAATTAAATGTGTTTCATAAACATTTATTCAATTTAAATAAGAATATCCCATAAAATATTCTTTTCCAAAAATATCATCATTAAAATAATTATCTATCCAGAGAAATAAAATGGATAGAGAAATTGGATGATATCCTTAGTATAACAAATGAAATCGTAAAGTTGGTATTTGTTTAAAAAAAATTTAAAAATACAATCCAATCATTATTTTTGATAATACCAATGCATTTTAAAATAACTTATTTAAATTATAAAATTTACAAAATATCATGGAATTTTTTTTTCAAAAATATCATGGTAACTTTTAAAGATTCAAAATATTAGGTTTTTCTTAAAATGTGAAATTCTTTTTATTATATATATGTGAAAATAATGATTCGTTTCACATTTTTAATTAAAATTCAAATGTACGTCATTCCTTAAATAATATGAACCTTATTATAATACAAGTTTATAAATAGTCAAACATAAGTAACAAATAATTTAACCAATTATTATATATTAGTGAATAGATTATTTAGAATAATATTTGAAAACATAGGAAAAAAAGATTTTTTCCCATTGATTATAAAACATACTACATTATTCATAATAAAATCATTATGGTATCATTTGACCATAAAAATATAAAATAAAATTAAACATGTATCATAGATAAATAAAAAGTGGAGAATAAGAATCATGATATTTTTAAGAGGGATATTAATGAGTTTCTTTATAAAAATAATAATGATAGTATCAATGAATTATAATTAAATTATACTATAAATCCCTTACCACTTTGGATACCATTGAATAACAAGCCTCATGAATGAGAGAACCTTATAATGTCATGTAAATACCCAAAATTATCATTATGAAAATTTTAAAATACATTCAAAAGAATAATATAAACCACATATAATAAATAAAGATTCTAATAAATAATGTGCCACATATAAAAAAATGAGACAATAATCTCTTAAATCAGGCTTGAAGTCCTCTGTATATGTTTGAAACTCATGTATAACAAGTATATTTTAACAATAAATCGATTACAGAAGCATAAACACATATATATATATAATATATAATATAATTTTAATTTAACATATTTATACTCATTAATTAACCATTCATTGTAAAATCACTATTATAGGTAAAAACTAATAATTTTCTTTATATGTTTTGGTTCGGTATCTTGGGACCTTGTACATTGATCGTTGTTAAATAGATTAAAAAAATTTAGTCACTATATAAATATAATAAATATTAAATAAATAAATATGTAATTATATTCAACTATTAATGTTATAGATAGAAAATCAATGACACCACTCTTGCAGAAGGTATGTTGTACGTACGGATGAATACTTGTTTATGTTTTCAACAGATGAAATAAAATAAATAAAAACAATATATTGAATTTAAAAAAATCATTATAATATCATATAAATATTATATATTATTAAATTTTATCCTTATTTCCATCCATGTAAAATTGATATGAATAATTAATCAAATCACTTTATGGTGGTGGTAGTCCACACTTACCCAAAAGTGAAATTATTATTTTCTTACAGATTGGATGGTCAAAAGGGAGATGTGATATTATAGTAAACAAATTAAAAGCATGACAGAAACATAATATATATATGTATGTATATATATCTTAAATCATTCATTATATCTATCCATAATATGTGGTGATCGAAAAAAATTACATTGGTTCATGATATAGTAGTACGACATACACATGATCGATGATTTCATTTCCCATTTTATAGAAGAGGACGTTGATTTAGGTTATTAAATTAAAATCATAAAATATTATTTTATAGTGGATATTTGTTATAATTTATCAGAAAGGTTGGATATTATTTTTAGTATGTGGAAGAAGAGAAAAACAGAAAAAATCCTCAGTTTATAAAGATACGTAATCATCTTATAATCGTTTTATGTTTTCAACAAAATTCTTACTATGATGGTTTTATAATAAAGAAAAACATAAAAGACATGTGTTTATATTTCAGAATGGTATTTTTATATATAATAGGCCATCCAAAAAAATTTCTCAGTTTGATTATTATATGATAGGTTGTCTCATTTTTATAAGTTTGGATGGGTAAAAATATTTTATATATTGAAAAATACTCAATTATATTTTGAAATGATCAAACCCAGGGATGAAAATTTTATTAATTATTGGTTGTATGGAACATACTATAGATACACACCCCACCCTTAAAAAAGTAACATTTTGAAACTTTTTATTCGCTTTACATCTAGGTTTACTCATTTTTACAACATTATATTTCACCATGGTAACATGATTTTACCAATGTAATTTAACTTTAACCCCTGAAAATAAAATGATCCTTTTTAGATATATTTACCCACTGATCATAAACATAAAATTATATTTATAAAATAAAATTTTCATGACTGTGTATAAATAATTTTAACAAAAAAATAACATAAGGCTTAAAACCCCATTTTATCCATATGTGCGGTGATAAATTTTTATAGTTTTCAATATTTATTATAAAAAATATATTTTACCATATTTTATAATTTTGATTTTTAAAATTCAAAATATCTTATCTATTTTACAAGATACATTTAATAGATGTCAATAAATTAAATTTAAATTAAACCTAGAAATGGTACAAAATAGGTTTTATAAAGAAAATGTATACTCGATTATTAAATAATTTCCAAAAATATCCCAATTGAAAATTTATTATAATGACCTAAATTAGATTAATTGTAATATTATAGAACTAATATTACTTTTAAAACAATTTTAAAAAAATTATCCTCGTATATTATTTAATCCATAAGAAATTTGTTGATAAAAATAAGTATTTTTTACTATTCATCAAAAAAAGTAATCATTCTATAATAATATAAAATAACTATATAGTAATTTTCAAATATTTACAAAAAAAATATTTTTATTTTATAAAATTAAATTTCTAAAATAGAAAAAAATAATGTTTAATATAATTTTATAAAACACGACAAAACAATTATTTATTAAAGTACATCTTATGAGACTTAGAGTGTATTAACTAGTAATCCACAAATAGAAAAAAATTTAGTTGAATGAAATCAAATATCCTAGAAAATATTACATTTACATTAAAATGATGTTTATTTTAAAAAAAATTAATGATGATATTATACAATACATGTGTATAACATAAATTCTTTATAATTTAGTTAGTAGTATTCACTATACTAATAAAATGACATTGAGATATCTATCACATTTAAAAAAATATTTGAATATTATATTGTGTTTCATTTTAACTCATTTTCTCATGTATAAAAAGCTATAAATGATATATATATTCTAAAATCCAGAGATGATACAACATATCCCACTATTGATACTATATAAGTAAGATTCTCTAAACTACATAAACATAGTGGTAATCAAACTAATAATGGATTTTTGAGAATTAACGTGATCCTCAGGTAGATACATGATGAGTTTACATAACATTGCACACAATTTTTGATAGCCATGGATAATATGATTCAGTTGATTAGTTACACAATAATAAAAACCATTTAGGAGTTATTTTTCTATTTAGTTTGAGAGATTATTTTGAGAACTGTATAATAATCCAACATAGTAAATCCTAGGGGAAACTAAATTTTATAAAAGTTAATATAAATAAACTATATTTTCCATGTCATAATGTAAATGAAAAAAAACATTTATAGTTTAATTCTTATAGTTATAATTTTTACTAAACCAAATTGTTAATGTTCTTTTTAACTCATATAAACCTGATTTTGTTTTACAAATGGCTAGAACCATAAGGAACCTTGTTTTCATTGGGTGTGAAGTAAAATGTGATGGTGTCTTTAAAATATCATTCCATTTGTATGGGATATAGAATATAAAATTTTGTGATTATAGAAAACCAAATATTATAAATCATTATGGACAATATAACCATAGTTTTAATTCATAGCGCATCAATGAGGCTATGTATAGATGTTCATAAAAAATAAAGTAATGGAGATAATTATAAAATGATTATTAAAGAAAATATATTCCAAAAATTTTATAAGAATCATCAGGGGGATTTATAAAAGGATACTAGAACTATTATTCATTATAGAATTGGTGACCATGAAAAGATAAACTATTCACAGAATATGTAGTGTCTAGTTAAGAAAATGATAGATGATAGAAAGAATCATAAGTAACCACTAATAATTCAATGTCATATATGTGGATAAAAAGATCATTTTAAAAGATAATGATTTTATCCATGTATTTTGATTGATAGTGTAGATACCCAAAATTTCTGTGGATTTTTTATTAAATTCATGGTATTTTTTACGAGTTCGCAGTTTCTAAAAGCACTTGATTCCGAGGCACGGTGTGCCCATAATCAATTTCTGATGTTTTGTTCAGGTACGTTCACTAAACGTACGAGTGGTATTTTATATCTTTTGAACTAGTTATCAGAACTAAAATACGATGGAACCATTTAACTCGTAGCGTCGGTGATTTCCTAGTGAGACCTTCATCGCAGTTTTGTTTTAACAAGAATGGTAGTTAGTTTTTGGGGTTTTTAATTAAATTGAATAAAAATAAAGTTTTAACTTTATTTTTATTTTGGGTGGTTAAAACCTCTAAGAAGAGGTTAGTGGTGGGGTCCACCTCACCATAACCTCCCATGAGAGGTTATGGTGGTGGGGCCCACCCGCACATAACCTCCCTTCGGATGATTTTATTTAGTGGGGCCCACCCGAGCCTCATAACCCCTTAACTCCCTATAAATAAGGGTGAAACTCTTCACCTCTCCCCATTGTTTTAATGTTCCTACTCCCTAATAATTAATTATTTAAACCCTTGAAATTAATTAATTTAATACTTTCGAATTCATGACAACCATTAAAATAAGGGTTAGGCTATTAATTTATTTTGGTTGGAGTAATCTTTTGTTGGGAGAATGAAAGAGAGGAGTTTTTTTTGGAGAACAACATCTTCCAATGAAGAACGCCCCATTTCCAACAAAGAACGACGAACACCATCTTAGATCATCGACCGAGCCAAAAGAGAAGGAGCCGACTACGAAGAACGCCGACAACGCTTCTTCCTCGAACGCTTCCTGACGTCGATGAATCAACGTCCGCCATTCCTCACCTTACACTATCATCGATCAACAAGAGAGGTAGGGGGTTTTGATTTGATTTTATTCTCGAACATCATCGTTCAATTTATGGATGAGAAATGAATTATAACACTATAACGAGGAGGGCTCGTACAACACGAACACGGCCCGACCCTCCCCCCTTTGATTACCCTTGTTTATTGATGACGGAGGCGGAGCAACGGCGGTCGGCATCGGGCCATCCGCAAAGAAAACTAGCATCGCAAGACCGTTGGATCACCAAGAGGGCGCAACATCATCACGTCGCATAGAAGGAGAGTTGCGTCCATGAAGGGCCGTAGCGGAGGCGTGAGGCACCATCAGACCATTGAGAGGCCAGCAGAGGGCCGCGACCAATATGACCTCGGTGGAGGGGTGCGCCGCCGTCACGCCACAACGGTGCTGCAGAACCTGGACTAGGGCGAGCCACAACGAAGGGGCATCGTGCCCTCACCACACGCCGGTAGAGTGGAACCGGCTGGCCGCTTGGCCTGCCGGACAAAGTGGGACCCCCAGGTCCCGCGAAAAAATGAACCGGTGCCTAGTGTCGGTTCAGTTCAGAATTAGGGGTGTGTAACACCCCATGCATGGCCTACCTCCCACATGGTCCATCCAGTAATCTGGGATTCCCCCTCGGGTTAGGCCGCTTCCTCGGACCGGGTCGGGCTGGGTCGGTCAGGCTGGGTCAGACAGGACCCAGACACGTTTGGCCAGTTTACACCTCTTCGCCCCTATATTCGGCTACGGGTGTCTGATCGACAAACCACCTATGGAGATGGAAGTATTGGAGCGATCCGGTTCTATTGTCATACCCCACATGAGGTTCGGAAATAGTTGGATTATGGATGGGTTGGTTTAAACCTAAAAACCAACCGGGCCACTTGAATGGAATGGCCAATAACTCACAGACCGGGCATCCGATTGATGCACCGTCTATCACGTTGGAACCCTAATGACATGGTGGTCCCTTGGGTTAATACTTTGTGGAGTTTAGTGCTGGTCAAGGTACGACTGATATATCTAGGTCAAATTCTATGGAACTCAAGCACACCAGGTTCGAGGAATCCAGTAGCAGATAGTGAGGTGGAGGTTGGAGACAGATCATATGAAGGTCAACGCTCAGTGATCCTATGTGGGTCAGCGCATACTGATCTTATGTGGGTCAGATCTTATGTGGTTCAGCGCTCATCGATCCTGTGTGGGTCAGTGCATTCTGATCCTGTGTGGGTCAACACTCAGTGATCCTGTGTGTGTCAGTGCATACCGATCCTGTGTGGGTCAGATCTTATGTAGGTCATTGCGGGGGTTAGTACTTATCGATCCTGTGTGGGTCAGAGTCTGTATGGTCAGATGCAGTGCATCTTGACAGAATAATATGATCTAGCTTCGTGACTAATCATATGTACTTCTATTCTTCTTCGTAGCACTTTGCGACAAGAGGAGTTCTCTAGCAGCCATGGTTTCGATAATCAAAATCCAGGTTTGAGTTGAGTCAATGACTTTTGTGTTTTCCCCATGTTTGATTTGGATTACTATATAAGTTAGGTATATGTATGAGCGTATACCTATGTAAGGGTTATCCACTGATTCCGTACATTGTGGTTATCCTTGTTGGATTTTGTGAGACCTTGAGGGTCTCGGTGTCCATACTGAGTATCGTTATACTCACCCCTGCAAGGGCTATGACTGCACCTCGTTCTATTGATTGCTGATGACGGACATCGCTGATTGGGGTAGGGAGTAGCATAATTGGATGGTACCTGAAGGTGGACCACTTAGTGAGATGTACACAGAGCGGGCAGACGGACTTGGGGTGCTGGGGAGGCCATCTGTACCCACCCTTCAGGTTGAAATTCCATAGGATGACCCAGTAGCTGATTTACTTCTTTTCTTTTTATGTTTATTTTACTTTACTATTGGGCTTGTCTTCCAAGCCTCTTTACATTCAGCACACACTTTTGTATACAGTTTTATATAGTGTTTTAATTTCAATTGTGTACTCTACTGTGATTGTTTGCTGTTATAAAGTCAATGCCTTCCCAGTTTAGGGATTTACGCCTTTGGTACAAGTCGCCAGCCCCTGGCCTATGGAAGGCGGGATTGGGGTAGTCAAGATACGGTCCCCAGGTGATGGGTCGTTACAATTTGGTACCATAGGTTTCGGTTCTACCACAGAACTCAAGACTCTAATCATACTTTTATATGAAAAAATAGTGTTATGGGTACCAAGTGTGGCTTTCAGTGCACGGAGTCCAGTGTTTGTGTGGCGGCCGACGTATCCGTTCACCAGGATCCCAAATACTGATTTTGGACATAATGCGTGAAAACACTGGTTGCGTGCATGTCTTTAAAAGTTTTCTTAAATCAGCTCAAACAGGTCAGATCATTAGGTATAATCATTGTCTGTGTCACATATTTTATTTTCAGGATTCCTCCCCATGAATGACCAGTTAGAGCCCCGAGAGTTTTTTTTTGCTATGATATCCCACAAAGCAAAGAGGCCTCGGTGCATGGCCCTTTACCAGTGGAGGCACCAGCGGTACCACTTTCTGTTGTGCCGCCGATGCCAGCAGCACCAGAAAAAAATGATGCACGCTGCTTGAGCGCATTTCATGAGTTCCAGCACCAGTGGTCACCTAGGTTCAGTGGAGAGACAGAACCATAGGTGGTTGAGTATTGGCTGGAGGCTGTGGTGAGAGTTTTCAGGCTGGTAGGGACACCAGCTGAACTTATGGTGATCCTTGTTGTGAGTCTAGGAAGATGGTTGATTATGATGCTTCAGGTCCATGAAGAGGTTACCCTTCTATGGACAGACTTCGGGAACCTGTTCCGAAAAGAGTTTGTACCAGCCACCCTTCGTGCGGTGTGGATTCAGGAGTTACTTCATCTGCAGCATAACATCATGACAGTAGCTCGGTACTCAGTTAGGTTCACTGACCTCTCACGCTACTCCACATATATGGTACGAGACCCGTTCTTTAGGGCATAGAATTTTGATCAAGGACTCAGGTGAGAGATCAGAGCATCAGTGATCTCACTTACAACCTGACTGAGGTGTGGTAGTTAGAGAGAGCCCTCTTGGTAGAGAGTATCCTTGTTGAGCAGTCACCCGCAATGATACCCACTACTAGTTAACATGCAGTGGACACTTCTGCAGCTAGTAGTAGATAGATGTCACAGTGGTTCAAGAGGACCAGACCTATAGGTGGTCGACCACATGACTCGAGATTCGTTGTGTGGGGCACACAGAGCAGAGACACACATGCCAAGAGCAGGCTGTGTTACTCATGCGGTGGTCAGGGTCACATCGCACGTGACTGTCCAACATGTCTTTCAGATGATCAGCAGTCATTTTAGGGACCAACCAGAAAGAGAAACTGGTTCGATCGAGGCGGTCCATAGGGATCTTGAGGATGTGGAAGAGGATTTTATTGAGCAGCTGATGATGGACGACGTTTTGAGGAATTTCCCCAACCACCACCAGGAGGTCCACCCCGACTACAGAGAGCAGGTTGACAAGGGTGATCTTAGCTTCAGGCAGCTGAGGCATACGACCACGGAGCTCCAGAGATGATTTCAGGTACTATCTGTGTCTAATCAACCTTATTTGTAGTTCTTATAGACATAGGTTCCAGTAATTCTTTCATAGACATTGCCCTCGTTCGGAGCTCAGAAATTCCGACGAAGTTGTTGGCTCGATCCTTATGTCTAAAGACTCCTACGGGAGCAGACTCGATGATTACACATTGGTACCAGAAGGGTGAGATTACTCTTGGAGGCGAGATCTTCGTCTAGGATCTCCTCATAGCGGCATCTTGGCCTTATGACGTCATCTTGGGTATGGACTGGTTATCTGTAGTCAACGCATAGATTGACTGTATTAGGTGCACAGTGTTGCGTGTCCGCACAGATGAGACCAGGTTTACCTTCACCAACAATAAGGGAACCTTTGCAACACATGACGTACTCACTCAGAAGAGGGTGCATCTAATCACTCACAAATTGGCCAACCTTACCCTCAGAGCAGTAGATGTAGAGAGTCTGACATATCCTATAGTGGTGGAACAATACGATGATGTTTTCCGAGACGATGTTCCAGAACTACCTACACATAGAGAAGTGTACTTGTACATAGATATGTACCCTGGAAAGACACTGATATCTACTCCAGTATATCTGATGGCTCCTGCAGAGCTTCGTGAGCTGTAGATACAACTGGATGACTTGAAGAAGAAGGGATTAATCCGGCCTAGTGTTTCTACCTAAGTAGCCCTGATTCTATTTTCCAAGAAGGCGGATGAGAGCTTGAGGCTTCGTGTCGACTACCGTCACCTGAACCAGGTGATCTTGAAGAATAAGTACCCACTATCGAGGATTGAAGAACTCTTTGATCAGCTTAAGGGAGCACGATGGTTCTCAAAGATAGACCTCAGATCAAGATATCACTAGCTCAGAGTTCAAGATGAGGATGTGCAGAAGATGACCTTCATGTGTCGGTACGCCCACTATGAGTTCTCGGTTATTCCCTTTGCCAAAACCTATTCTCTAGCAGTGTTCATGTGTCTTATGAACAGAATCATCTAGACAGACCTCTATCGCTTTGTTGTGTTGGCGACATTCTGATCTACTCGACATCTGAGGAGGAGCATGCCTACCATTTGTAGGTAGTACTAGACACACTCCAAGGGCACCAACATTATGGTAAGCTCTCGATGTGACAGTTTTGGATTCGAGATGTTCACTTCATAGGACATGTCATCTCAAATGCTGGATTTGTAGTAGATTCTAGCGATGATTGAGGCGGTACTTTTTTGGGAGCTACCAAAAAGTGTGACAGAGGTACATAGTTTCTTGGTCTTGTCTAGATACTGGCAGAGATCCATCCCTGACTTCTCTAGAGATACAGCACCACTATCAGCCTTGATGAATAAGGGGAAACCCTTCGTGTGGTCAGAGAGATTCCATTAGACCTTTCAGGAGCTACGGAAGAGGCTGACTAGTGCCCCCATATTGAGTCTCCCAGAGGAGAGCGTGTGGTATATAGTCTACTGCAATGCATCAGAGACTGGACTCGGGTTTGTCCTGATGCAAGAGCAAGCTCTGATCACAAATGGTTCTCGGAAGTTGAGACAGCAAGAGCAGAACTACGCTACCAGGACCTAGAGTTAGCAGAAGAGGTATTCGCCTTGAAGATGTTGTGACACTATCTTATGGGTGAATGTTTTACCATGTACTCTAATCACAAGAGTCTCAGGTATATCTTCTCTCATAAGGACCTAAACCTGAGACAGCGGTGATGACTTGCGTTCCTCCAGGACTATGACTTCTAGATAATCGATACTACTGGGAAGGGGGACGTGGTAGCAGATTCTCTTTGTAAGAGATCAGACATTCATGTGCTTGGAGAGGCGACAGAGTAGCTGGCCGCGTTTCAGATATCTTTCATGGATGGAGATAGAGCAGCCAATCTTCAGTCTCTCACAGTCAGTCCTCTACTTCTTCAGCGAGTCAGGGAGGTGGAGCGTGGGGACGCTGACTGTGATATATGAAGTGCTCATATATCCACAGGGATGGCACCTGATGGATTTTTTGGTGGTGGGGAGCACGTCATCCTCTTTATAGGACGTACCATGGTACCAGTAGCACTTTAAGAAGAAGTGTTGAAGAATTTCCACACTTCCCCTCTAGCGGTACATCTTTGAGTAGAGAGGATGTACTAGGACCTTTGACGACAGCACTAGTGGCCATGTATGAAGAAGGCAGTAGCGGAGTTTGTCTCAATATGCCTCACTTTTCAGCAATTGAAGGTGGAGCACAAAGTACCAGTAGGCTTGGTCCAGCTCTTAGAGGTCCAAAAGTGGATGTGGGATGGGATAACCATGGACTTTGTGATGGGTCTTCCATGTAATCTAGGAGTCACGATTTGATATTGGTGATCATTGACCGACTCACCATGTCGGCCCACTTCCAACTGATCAGAGTGTATGGATCAGTTGATAGCCTCAGACCCCTCTATGTATGAGAGATAGTTCATTTTCATGGAGTAACTTCTTCTATCGTATCTGATTAGGATTCATAGTTTACTTCCCGGCTATAGAAGAGATTGTTGGAGGCTTTCGGGACACTGTTACACCAGAGCACCGCCTTCTATCCTAAGACGGATGGTCAGACTGAGTGGACCATTCAAACCCTTGAAGAAATTCTCCATGAATGTTTCCTTTAAATCAGTCTCATCTAGGATGATCACTTAAAATTGGTAGATTATGACTACAAAAACAACTATCAATCCACCATCAGTATGACACATTTTGAGGCCTTTTATGGTCCACTTTGCAGATTTCCACTATGCTGGACAGACCCAGGAGAGTCCACACTAGTGGGACTAGAGATGGTGCGAGCTACCACAGAGAAGGTTTAGATCATCCAGGAGCAGATGGAGACTACACAGAGCAAACAAAAGACATATGTTGAGAGGAGAAAGAGGCCTCTGGAGTTCGAGGATGGTGACTATGTATTTCTATAGGTCTCACCTTGACGAGGACAATGGAGATTTGGCATAGCCGCACGTTTTCTACACATTTTATCAAACCTTTTCAGGCCCTCAGAAGAGCAGGTGAGGTGGCTTAGCGCTTGGCTCTTCCACCGCACCAGCACTGGGTGCATGACATCTTCCACGTATCTAAGCTGAGGAGATACGCGCACAACCCATCCAACATCATCGACCATGAGGATATGTACATCAATGAAAGGTCTAATTTTAAGGAGGTTCCAGTGGAGATTGAGGATCGACAGGATCAGGTCTTAAGTGGATGGTCGATACCTCTGGTGTGTGTTCGTTGGCAACACGGGAACCTCTAAAGGATCACATGGCAGTGGGAGACTCAAATGTCTTCTAAGTACCCCCATTTATTCCCTTAGTGTTAGTTGTAGCTTATGGGGATGTAAAGACCTGAGGTGGGGATAATGTAAAGACCTAAAATTCTGTGGAATTTTTTTTCTTAAATTCATGGTATTTTTTACGAGTCCACATTTTCTAAAGGCGCTTGAATCCAAGGCCCAGTGTGCCAGGAATCAATTTTTGATTCTTTTTTTGAGTACGTTCACTAAACATACAAGTGGGATTTTATATCTTTTGAACCAGTACTCGGAACTAAAATTTGAGAGCACCATTGAACTCGTAGAGTCGGTGATTGCTTAGTGAGACCTTCCCCGCAGTTGCGTTTTAACGAGAATGGTAGTTATTTTTGCGGGTTTTAATTAAATTGAATCAAAATAAAGTGTTAACTTTATTTTTATTTGGGGTGGTTAAAACCTCCAAGAGGAGGTTAGTGGTGAGGTCCATCCCCCCATAACCTCCCATGAGAGGTTATGGTGGTGGGGCCCACCCGCACCTAACCTCCCTTGGGAGGATGTTATTTAGTGGGGCCCACCCGGGCCTCCTAACCTCTTAAATCCCTATAAAGGAGGGTGACACTTTTCACCTCCCCCCATTGTTTTAATGTCCCAACTCCCAAATAATTAATTAATTAAACCCTTGGAATTAATTATATGAATCCTTATGAATTCATGCTAACAATTAAAATAAGTTTTATGCTATTATTTTATTTTGGTTGGCATAATATTTTGTTGGGAGAATTAAGGAGAGGAGTAGTTCTTAGAGAACAACATATTCCAATGAAGAACGCCCCCTTTCCACTGAAGAATGATGAACACAATCTTAGATCCTCGACCGAGCGAAAAGAGAAGTATCCCACCGTGAAGAACGCCGATGACACTTCTTCCCCAGATGCTTCTTAACATTGACGAATCGACGTCCGCCATTCCTCACATTACACCGTCATCGATCATCAAGAGAGGTAGGGGGTTTTGTGTTGATTTTATTCCCAAACATAGTCGTTCAGTTTATGGATGATAACCAAATGATAACACCATAATGAGGAGGGCTCGGACCACAAAAAAATGGCCCCACCCTTCCCCCTTTGATTACCCATGTTTGTTTAGGACAGAGGCAGAGCAATGGTGGTCGGCATCGGGACGGCCGCGAAGAAAACTGGTGGCGCAAGGCCGCCGGGTCTCCAAGAGGGTGCGACACAATCGTGTCGCGCGGAAGGAGAGTAGAATCCATGACGGTCCACAGTAGATGTGCGAGGTGTCGTCGTGCCACGTGGAGGCCAATAGAGGGTCGTGGCCAGTAGGGGCACAACGGAGTGGTGCGGCACCGTCGCGCCTCACTGGTGGTGTAGAACCGCGACCACGGCGAGCCACGACGAAGGGGTGTGGCGCCATCACGGTGCGCCAGTGGAGTGGAATGGGCTGGCCACTCATCCTACCAGATAAATCGGGACCCTCAGGACCCATGAAAAACTGAATTGGTACCTAGTGAAGGTTCGGTTCTGAAGCAGGGGTGTGTAACACCCCATGCGTGGCCAGCCAGCCACGCGGGCGAGCCAGCCAGCCAGGTCTCCCTCATCCGGGCCGCCCCCTCTGGTCAGGCTGCTTCCTCGGACCGGGTCAGACCACAGTACGGATAGGGTTGGGCTAGGATGGTCAGATTGGGTTAGACCGGACCCAGACCCGTTTGGCCAATTTACACCACTTTGCCCCTAACTTCGGCTACTGGTGTCTGATCGAAAAACCACCTACAGCGATGGAAGGCTTGGAGTCGGATGGTACTATTGGCATAGCCCACTTGAGGTTTGTACACAATTGGAGTGTGGTCATGTTGGTTTGAACCTAAAAACTAACCTGGCCCCTGGAACAGAAATGCCAATTACTCACTGACCGGTCGTCCGATTGACGCACCGTCTGTCAAATTAGAACCCCTATGACATGGCGGTCCCTTGGGTTACTCCATTTTGGATTTTAGTGTCAGTCGACCTAGGACAAATATCTCAAGGAAATATTCTATGGAACTCGACCGCACCGGGTTTGAGGAATCCAGTTGCTGATAGTGAGGCATAGGTTGGAGACAGATCATACGGAGGTCACCACTCAGCGATCCTGTGTGGGTCGGCGAATAATGATCCTGTGTGGGTCAGTGCTTAGAGATCCTCTTTAGTTCAGCGCATACCGATTCTCTATGGGTCAATTCTTAGCTATCTTGTGTGGGTCAATGCATACCAATACTGTGTGGGTCAGATGCTATGTGGGACACTGCAGGGGTTAGTACCTATCAATCCTGTGTGGGTCAGACTTCGTATGGTCAGAAGTAGTGCCTCTTGACAAAATAAGATGATCTATCATCATAACTAATCATCTGTACTTCTACTCTTCTTCGTAGCACTTTGCGATAGGAGGAGTTCTCCAGTAGTCGTGGTTTCGATAATGAAAATCCTGGTTTGAACTGAGTCAATGACTTTCATGTTTTCCACATGTTTGAGTTGGGTTTCTAAATAACTTAGGTATATGTATGGTCATATACATAAGTAAGGGTTATCCATTGATTTTGTACATTATGGTTATCCTAGTTGTAATTTGTGAGACCTTATGGGTTTCGGGGTCCCTAGTGAGAATCGTTATACACACACCTGCACAGGCTATGCCCGCACCTCATTGTGTTGGTTGCAGATGATGAATAACACTGATCGGGGAAGAGAGTAGTATTACTGGATGGTACCCGGAGGTGGACCACATGGCGATATGTACACGGAGCAGACGGAAGGGCATAGGGTGCTGAGGAGGCCATCTGTACCCACCCTTCAGATAGGAATTCTAGAGTACGACCCAGTAGTTTCTTTACTTATTTACATTTTAGTTGTATTGTACTTTATTGTTGGGCTTGTATTCTTGGCCCCTTTATGTTCTACTCACTCTTTTGTATACAGTTTTACATAGTGTTTTACTTTTAGTTGCATAATTTATTGTGTTTGTTTGCTGTTATAAAGGCAATGCCTTCCCAGTTTATGGATTTACTCCTTTGGTGCTAGTCACCAGCACCGGGCCTATGGAAGGAGGGCTTGGGGTAGTCACGGTACTGGCTCTGGGGGACGGGTCATGATAGATAGTGTAACAACATGATTTTTTTGAAACATAATGTTTGATAACATATATGATACATCATATCGAATATAAATGAGATAAATCTATATTATTATTTCAATGTTACTATAAAAATATATATTAGAATGGTTGGAGTGAGTAGTGATAAATTCATTATGAAAGTATGGTTTACTCATGTGTGTATAATTAATTATTTTATGTCCAATTTATTATAAATTAAAATATAACAAATTTTAAGGATATGTTTTTCAAAAAAAACTATTTGAATGATAAAAATTCTCTTTTATTACCAAAAAATAATAAGATAAATCATTTGGAATTATATGAATGTAATATATTTATATATAATATTGAATTTAATGTTTAAAATTCATCCTATGTATTTTATAGACATGATATATGAACAAATCCAATTTTAAGAAAAAAATAAGTATTTTAAAAATAGGCAGTTAAAAAACATTTTGATGTTTAACATATATTAATTAATGTTTATGTTTCGTTTATAAGTTATATATTAAAAAAATAAAGTTATTATTTGAATGTGGGTTATCAACATTTACATCATTTAATTTTTTTGGTATTTTTCAGTTAAGATTCACTTTTTTATGAATAGTAAAAAACTATTACATTTTTTGAACATTTTTACATTAATAACATGATTTTTCGTTCTATCTATGACAATAATTTTTAATTAAACTATGGAATAATTTTTTCGAAATCTTGTAAATTGGACTATTTTTTAGTTAGGAGGTATAATATTATTTAATATGACTCTTTTACATTTTTACATTAAGAAGTTTAGATTTATTTATTTTTTATTACCATGGTTAAATAAAAATCCGGTAATTAAAGGTAACAATAATGATATAAATATTATAAAAAATCTCAAACAATTTTCAAAGATAAATTGGATTTATTTTTTATCCAAAGGATTTATTCAGAGGAAATTATTTTATATGGAAATGACATGGTTGTGACAATGAAATTTATAATACTTTATTTAATGTGAAGAAAAAAATTTTATATTATCACCACTCATAACTATAAAACATTATTATAGATTTGTGTAAGAGATCAGTTCAACTAGAATTAATATTTAAAAATCTAAAATGATTCATTAAATCTTGGTCATTTATTTATATTTTATTTTTAATGAAATAATTATATTATAAAGTTACATAGTGATGATGTATTAATTTCTTCATCAGTGAAAGATTCGTATAAATGGTATTGAAAATATTAAAATTAATATAACTTTACATATTTAACTTTATATATTAATTTTTTGGATTAAATTTATGTTTCATTTTTAATATAAAATATTTTGTCTTAGCATTTCATGTTGTTATGATATTTTATAAAATTTAACTAATGAATACTATCAAAATTTACATTTTTGAAATATTGAAATAAAGAATATTTTATTAAATAATATGAAATTAATAAAAATATAAAATTAGAACACATAACTACTATATGTCCTTAAATACCACAAGTGACCCATTAATTAGTCTTATCTAATTATATAATAATTATATTATCCCTTACAGAGTAAATTGCATGATATTAGAGTAAGAAATAAAATGGTTAAGTAAGCATTAAAATAATAAATCAGGATTAAAAAATAAAAATAACTTTTATAATTTCAATTGTATGATAATATTTAAATTAATAATAATCATATATTCTATATAAATCTTTTTTTCTTCAATTTTTAAAAGATAATTAATTTATATTTATTAAATACTTTTAAAAATTCGAAGAGTGTCCCTTCCTTCTTCCATAAAATGGGACATATTAATCTCTATTATTCACACCTCAATATATTTTTATCATCTAATATCTCCTAAAACCCATTTAGATAATCTCTAACAACATTCTATAGGACTTATTTTAGTCATAACACCATTCATTGAGGTGTTATGTAGTTAATCAAATGTGATCTTACTAAGAAGAAGTATCATTTTTAATTAAGTGTTTCAGTTTTATTTCTTCATCCATTACCTTAAGAACTTATTAATACATCATGAAATAATAAATATATTATCCTAATATAGTTATATATTATTATGATAATATCAGCACGTAAATCCATCTCTAATTTCAGTAATTGGGAATTTAATTATTTATTCATTTATACGACATACAACCCCCTCACGAACAGATATAATTCATGTTTTATCACAATCTCTCAAGACCGGTAAAAATTATGTTTTAAAAGATTGTGCAGGATATTAATGAAATAATTATCATTTTTAACAATATTTTAACTGTTACTTTATTATATTTCAATTCACATAAAAATTCAACGTCGTTCTTGGGTACGTGTGAACTATCACCTCTACGATGCAACATGATTCATTTTACATCAACACATAACTCAGATGATATTCATATAAATATTATTTAAATGGTATTAATTAGATTATGATAATTCTATAGTGTAAAAAAATAATATTCATCTTATTTCTATAATGATCATGGAAAAATGGAAATGTTACTCATGCGTATGTAAAACATATAATCTCCAAATTTATAAAATTTCTGTTTTTCATAAATAAAAATAAAATATTAGGTATATTGTTATAATAAATGTATAAATATAATTTTTATGTTATTATTATTATTCTGGAGATTATGGAATAATAACCACTTTGGCTATTGACATCAAAACCAATTCATTTTGGACGCTGTAATGAATATCATCACAAAATCCAATGTGAACATAAATAATTAGGTTATTTTTATAAAATAGTAGTAAGTAATACAGAAATTATAATAAAATTTAAAATATTCTCCTGGATTAAATAATTAACCATCTTTGGTTATTCAGTAAGATACATTTTTTATGTGATGAGTCAAACTCAAGGTAATGGATTTTTTCTCAATTTTCATTAATTGAGGAAATTCTGGATGTTTTCACCCATAATTATCTTAGATGTTGTTGATATTTCCTATTTTATCTTCACAATAAATAATTAAATTATTATTATTATTATTATTATTTAATTTCAAAACTATATGGATTTTACAATTCAATATTTTCCTAAGGGATAATTGTCTTTTATCAACTATTATGGTTTTTCTTAAAATACTTTTTCTTCAATGTCCATGTTTTCTAAATATATTTTAAATTTAATATTCATTAGGTGGTCCATGTAAATTATAAATTATGGGTGTTCCCAGACATCATCTGGTGAGCCTATAGTATCATTAATGATGGGTGTTCTTAGATATCACTAAAATTCATTAGTTAATGATTTGTTTCTCTAGATATATTAGTAGTCTTATTGTATGGTTATTCCAATATGTATGGGTTTTTATGGATTAGGTAAGTGTTTTATATGATTATTTCCCAAATGTACCTACATGAATTTTTTATTTTTTTCAAATTAGTTTTTAAGGGAATTATTTATTTTCTAATGGTTCTAAAAATTATCTTTTCAAGGAATGTTAGTTACCTTTATGGTTAAATGTTATGTTTACAAGAAAAGTGATTTCCATGAGATATCATGTTTTTCATGGTATAATAGTTTCATTTATTTTTATATACCTTACTAATATTATTTTCTCATCCCATGATTTAAAATGTTTTTAAGAGTACTTTTGGGAGAATAGAGTCATGAATGAGTTCAAAGAGAAAATTGTGATGAATGAAAATGATAATAAACCATGTTTCAATTTTATTTTATTTTTGTATTTTGTAGGAAATGGATATTATATTAATAGTATCCAAATTATATAACTATGATATTTCATGTATTAAATATATCAAAATTCTATAAAACTATAATCCATAAAATATCTTCAAATAAATATCATTTAAATTATTGAATAAAACGCGTGGTTCTGTAATGTTTAAGGTCATACAATATAGTTGGTATAAAAGGAAAGAATTTAAAAAAGTAGGGATTAAGTATTATTGTTGGAAATAGGTTATGGTTATATTTATATTAATTTAGTTAAATCCTTATTCAATAACTTTTTGATCCTACAATTCTAGTTAGAAATGGAAAGAGGAGGATCTAAAAAACAGTCATATCCATTCCTTTGAATTGATTGTAATAATTATTGAATATTCATTTCCAGATGACTTTAAAAATTTTTAAAACATACAAATATCTTAATAAATATTTCATAAGATATCAAACACATCATCTATACCTTGTACCATAATGGATCATGGGTTGTTTTGAATCAAATCCCATTTTATCAATATTGTCATATTTTAATAAATGTTAAACATCATAATGTAATATTCATATATTTTAACTTTTCAGAAGATTTTGAAACATATTATGATTTTGATAATTATATTAAAGGAGGAGATTTCCAAGACTATTAATATTTTCATTTAATAAATAGTTTTTTACAAACATTTATAACATATTAAAAGTTCATTGATTAAATGTCTCAAATCTAACTCAGTCTGAATGTTTTATCCAAATAATGGTTTATCAGATGTTTTGAAAATATATTTCATACATGATTAATTTCGAAAAATATTTCTCTACAAACACCCAGAAGACCCATGTTGTACAATTTTTTTTATATAATGGTATCAAGTGATTTTCAAGAATCTCTAAATCATTTTTTCAATGCATGTAACATCTATATATTTGATCAATATGATTATTAAACTAGGTGGATACCATGATCCTAGTATTATGTTACATATATTATTAATAGTTATATTACATCATAGGTAGATGAAATAAAAAAATTAAAATATATAAAATAAATTATGTATTAAGATGTTTTGGTAAATATAAGATAGGATAAAAATGAGAGGTATAAGATGACCAAGTAATTAAAAAATATTATATTAAAGGATGAAACTATAATTTTCAAGTATATATGTTGTGTATAATATTATTATAGGAATTAAATTTATTAATCAACACTATAAAAAATATATTTAAGGAAAAATGTTATCAGTTTACTTTTATCATTGGTCTTTATGACTAGTATCATACTTATGTTTTCATGATCATTATCATTACGATTATTTTGTTCTCTATCAATCTATCTTAGTATTAGAGAGTTAGTTTTCTCTTCCATTTCCATGATTTCCTAAAATGAATGTTATTGTGTGTTATCTCATGTGTTTTTGTATTTAAAATTCATTATTTTAAATTGGAAGTTTGATTAATCATTATTTAATGTGCAATTTCAAAAAGGCTTTTTTGAAAATTCAGACTAATAGTTTTTTCTCTAGAATTAAAATGGTTGAGGACCCAATTTTTTAAAGGGGAGAGAATGTAACATATCAAGATTGATGAAACTCTATGTTTAATAGAGTACCATCTAAGACACATCAAACAAAAAAAAATATTATTATATAAATTTCACAATTATACTATCTATTAGAATTGTTAAAATAAATAGTATTACCTTAATTATTGACATATGATTTAAACATATATGTATAGTTAATCATATGGTGAAAAATTAATTATAAATGAAAATAAAATCCATTTTAAGGAAATGATTTTGGGAAAAACTATAAAAATTATAATATGTATATTTAATTTCAAGTATATAATAAAATAACCATTGTGTGAATATGTTAATTTTAAGTATATATATATATTATATTTAGTATAATGTCTAAAATTAATCTTATGATTATTATAAATAGGACATATGACTTAATCAAAATTTAGACATAAATAATGTTTTTTACAAAAAAATATTCTTAATTTTGATGGGGAACCAATTTTAAAACTATATTTTCACACACTAACATTTTATATTTGAAAAAATAAACATCTAATGATAAATTTTATTTCTAAAATAAACTTTGGTTTATATTTTGGTATTTTTTTATAAGATTAATTTTTTATGATTTATGAACCAATATTTCATTTTTAATTGAAACATATTTTTTCATTGAAATAGTTTTTTGTTTTAAATTATATTTTTGGATGGTTTTAAATTATAATTATATCATTTTTATCAGCAAATTTCATTTTATTTCATTGGAATAAATGTCAAATTAAAATTTGATATTAAAACATTGTGAAAATTTGATTTTTTTTACTTTAATAACTTGCTTTATCATTACATTAAATATATTAATTTTAATTTTTTTATGTCAATTATAAGTGTTTAATTTTTTTTAATAGAATCCATATTATTAATCAGGTGGTTCAAATTTAATAAATTGGACCCTATATTTTTTTGTAAATTATTAGTGGTAATTGTAATAATTTTTTATTTACCACGTTTAAAAGTAAATATGGTAATTAATGGTAAAAATGATATTATAAATATTATAAAACATCCCTAAAACATTTATTAAATTTATTTTATGAAATTTTTTCTACCAAATTCATCATTGGGACAAAATTAATTCCTTTGGAAGCTACTTAAATGTGATTATGTCATTTATAATATTTTATTTTATGTAAAGACAAATATTTCAAAATCCTGCCTATCAGAATTATGAAAATTTTAATGTGGATTTCTATATGTGATATTTTCGAATATAAATAATATTTAGAATGATAAAATTTCTACCAACATCATGGAAATTTTATTGTGTTTTTTAGATGAAATATATACATTATATGGTAATAGAATAATGTTACAGCAATAAAATCATTAATAGAATAAAAAAATATTATATAAATTATTAAAATAATTATAATTTGATATAACTAATGGAATACACGAATTTTATGGATTACACTAATTATTTAATTTATATTTAAATTAGTTGGGATTATGTAATCAAGTTTATTTGAACTTTTAAAAAAGTTATCTAATCAATATTTTTTAATTGACATTATTGGTATATTAAGAAAATAATATTTCTAAAATTATGTAAAATATTTAAAAAATTCCAAATTATTAGGAAAAATGTTAAAATTTGATCAATGAATGATTAATTGGTCTTTTTATATTTCATATATATTTTACTAACCCTTAATGAGTAAATAATATGATTTCGATGTAAAAATTAAAAGGGTTAAATTAAGGTTGAAAAAAAAAAAAAATTAAAAAAATCAAAATGGGTATATTTATTGTTTTATTATTTTATTTATAACCATAGTAATCCAATATAAAAAATAATAAATGATGGATACAATTTTAATATACAATATATTTATTTTAATTTAATTCTGTTACGAATACTAATTGTTCCCCACACCACTACTATAAAAGGGATTCCATTTTATCTATTGTTGACACCCAAAAACAGTCTATTCAACCATTGTCTTCCCAAAAAAAATCCTATAACCCTTAAACATTCTATTTGACTTATATTATTAATAAAACCTTTTATTTATGGGTTATGGTCTTAATTAAAGGTGATAATCCAAAGAATATACATTGTTTATAAGTAAGTTTTTCTGTATAAATTACACTTACACATCCTTAAAATATTTTTCATATATGCTGAAATAATAAAAATAAGATCATTAATATACAAAAATTTATTTATGTTAATATCATAATCAAATTATATCTACAATTTCGTCAAATGTGATATATCTTATTTGTTTGTTTGTATGGTAGACTACCACCTCGCAAACTGATATAAATCATTTTCCATCATCAATTATCGTGAAAGGTTATGATGATACAAATAATGTTTATATATTATATTAATGAAAAAAATTTCTTTATTAAATAATAATATACCATTTACATTTGTAACATTCAATGCATATAATAAAAATAATGTCTTTTATTCTTACGTATTAACTATAACATCTATTGAGTGATGTGATTCATTTTTCATCACCACGTCAAATGGAGTATATATATATGTACATTTAAATTAATAATATTATATTAATTATATTGGTATCATTATTGAAGGTTAAAATAACAATTATATTGTTTTGATAATGATCATTTAAAATTGAAACATTACTCATGCATATATATGACTTACCATCAACATTATTATAACGCTGTTCATTTTTCATTTTTCGTATCCATAAATAAGTGATTTGATTTAAATTTATAATGGCTTTATAAAATATTTTATTATTTAATGAGTATTATTCTAGATGTTATTTACTAATGAAAACATTTACTATTGAAATCTTACCAAATTCATTTTGGACTCAAGTACTGAATATAATCGAAACATCCAACTTGCACATAAATAATTAGGTAATTTTTATAGCATGGTAATAGGTAATATAAATGGGATAATAAAATTCAAAAAGTTATCATGTAAGTAAATAATTATCCTATGTTTATTATTCAAGAATACAATGATTTTACCCAATGATTCTGACTGAAGGTATGGGGTTTTGTTACGATTTCATTTTATTAAGGCAAATCTTGATTTTTAACATATATTCTCAATGAAGTATTTATTGAGATAATTTTACATTAAACATCAATAATTTATAGATTTTAATTATAATTTGTTTTTTATTTCAAATATTATGTTTTTTATGATATAATAGTTTCTTATGTGATGTTGGGCTTTTATCCTTATTTATGGTTATTCTTTAAAACCATTTTCTTCAATGACCAAGTTTTTGAAATTATATCTAAAATTTATTATTCATGATATGGTTCATAGATATTATAAAATATGTGTTATCTCAGATAGCATAGGGTGAACCAATTATATCGTTAATGATGTGTTCACCTAGATAGCACTTCAATGCATTGGGAAATCTGTTTTTTTCTCTACAGAATTATTTTAGAAGTCGATCGCATGGTTATTCCAATATGTAAGTGTTATTTAAGGGTTCTATGTTATTATATATCAATGGTCCCAACATGAATTTCATATTTTCTATAATGATATTTTATTGGAATCATTTATTTTAAAATGGTATAATAAATAATCTTTTAAAATAATGTTACTTACCTTTATTGGTAAATGTCTTGTTTTCTACAAATGGGTTTTCCATGTGTTATCATGTTTTTCATGATAAAACTATTTATTTTCAATTTATATACCATATATATCTCTTCTGTTCATCCAAAGGCATAAATGTTTTTTATAGGTCTAAATACGAAATAGAGAAAAGGGTGAGTCCAAAGGGAATATTTTGATGAATGATCATTAAAATAAACCTTGATTTATTTTTAATGTTTTTTATTTTTAAATACCTTTATATTAGTCTAATAGTATTGACTTTTTACAATTTTGATATGTTATGTTTGAACAATTTCATAATTTTTTATGTCTCTAAACCTAAAAGGATCATAATTGTGAAATGAAGTACATGTTTGATTGAAACTCAATATTATGTTATATTTAAGGTCTGTGGATTATAGATAGTAGCAATTAAAAACCTCAAAGACATAGAGAGTGAAGAAGGACCTATATAATTATTATAGTTAATGATAACAGTGGTAATTAAGTGTTAACAAACCATCTAATAAGAATTAGGGGGAAAATTTTGTTTCTATCAACCATATTGAATCAAAGATATTTATTAAAACATAATGTCACTACAAAAAGTAATTGTTTTTAAGGAACATATATATTGTGTTATTATTATTTTTTGGTATTAATTTTTATGGAAATCATAATATTATAAATGAAATTACATAATTTTTGAAATATAGTGGATATATTTGATATTACCAATTTTATTTTTTTATAATAGGATGTATAAATATTCTAAATCAATTACGGTCATATATTAGTACATGTATAATTGTAAATTATCTGATAATTATAAAAACTCATTTAAATGGGCCTTAATACCTAGTAATGAGATAAATATTCTCAAAAAAATTATGAAAAACAAGTTTTTCTAGTCTTTCATATTTTATTTAGGATTATATCTTGTGTCCTAATATTATTTTATAAGTCATTATATTTTGAGATTGGGGAAAGATAAGTAAATATTGAGGAATTAATTTACTTAAAGTTGTTGAATGTATGAATTGGGATTTTATCCATATTTATATTCTAGATTTTATGGTTTTTTTCGACAAGAAATATTATAACCCAAACATATATAAACCATTGTAATGTGATTATAGAATTATTTGGCATAATAAGATATAAAAATAGTATGAAATATAAATAAATTAATATATATAAATATATAAAAGAAATAAAAAAAATGAAGTTCAGCTTAATCAAATAACTTAATTAGTATAGATAACATATAGTAAAATAAAATTCTATGCGTAAAAATATTTTTAAATAAATGATTTTTTAGTTTTGATTTTTTTTTTATTTTAAATTTTTAATGAATATATAATATATAAAATAGTTATTTCCCATAAAAATTTTCGTAACATTTTATGATTATATTTTAGTGGTAAACAAATAAATTTTATGATGTTAATTAATAAAAAATAATATTTTATGGACTTCTCATTGTTATATTAACAATAAATTTATTTTTGGAATTTTTTTAATAAAAATATATTTTTATATGAAAATATAAAAATAAATTTTTTATAAATACATTGGATTTTGAAACATATATAGTTATAATAATAACCTTGTACATTATAAAAAATACATGAAAAAATTAATGTATTTCATCTGAAATTAGAAAAATAAAAATACAATATTTGAAATATGAACATATATTTAAAATTTTTAAACACAAGAATTGTTTTATATGAAATTTTTTCAAATAAATTATTCAATTTTTTTATAATACTATATTTAAAAAAATTTATAATGATATATACAATAAATTTATAATCATTTTTTTCAGTTTATATAAGATGGTTCAAATTATTTTTATTCATTAAGAGTGTGTTACCTTGTGTAGAAATTAGTAAGCTTGGTAGAACTATTATTTGTCAAAGAATGAAACATTTCTGAATGTTTTTTATTTTTAAATTTAAAATATTTTAATTTTAAATTAATGAAATAATATGTTTCTATACATATATAAAAAAATAATACTTATTTAAATGATTTTTTTAAATAAGTTAGAAAAAACTAAATAAATAAATTGATGTTCGTTATAAAATTATTTTTTCCCACAGATTATATGTTATGATTAAAAAATTATTTTTATGTAATTTAGAAACTAAATTAGTTAAAATTTACAGAGAAATTATATTGACCACATCTAATTTTTTTACTAAGGTTCTTTATATATTTTTAATAACATGGTTGTCATAATTATTATTAAAATAATAAAAAATTATTTAAATGAATATTCTTAGGTGGATAAAATTTTACTAAATTAAAATTACTTATTTACTACAAAGAAAAAAAATAATGTTGAATTTTCTTATCTATATTTTTTATAAATTTTCCTCATTTAACTAAAATAATTTCATTTTATGTCATTATTACCCTTTATAGACTAAATTTATACAACGACAACCCCATTTTCCTTTCTTATAAAATGGGAATCACATCCAGCCATTCAATTCTCCAATCATAAATCTAAAATTCTATGAAAACCATTCCAAAATAACCACTCGAGGATTTCTATTAAGATGATTAATTATCATAGTCACAAAAAATTTACCTATGTTACAAAAACCAAATCACTATATCAAGTGGAAGTTCATTATATAATCATAGGTATCATATATTTTAAAACATTTCATTCTTATTTAATTTTTATATAAATTACCATGACCTAAAATAGTTTCAATAAAATAATAAATAATTTGTTTACATTTTATTATAATAATGTAAAAAAATATTTATTACCCTGAAAAACATGAATCAACATTGATACTTGTGTAAGGATTACCATCTCCCAAAAGAGATGATTTCAGTTTTTTATCACCAACAATATTGGATGGGTATAGTGATGTTATCTATAAAAAAAAATTTATTTACATAATTTATTAACAAATATATGATGATCAATTTCTTTCCACCTTTAACCATCTTGATAGTTGTGTAACAAAAAATCAAATCGTGCTTTCTGTGGACTATAAAATCCCAAAAAAATAGTTTTTTATATAGTTTATAATTATTTATCCAAAATAAAAAATTAATGTTCAATCTTATAAAATTAAAAAATAATAATCTACTTTTATAATGATAGTATATGATATAAAACATCTCTATAACCATATCCACAAATCGAGTTAATGTGATTTCATGATTTGTTTTGTTTGACGAGATAACTGGATAATGATATAAAATTAATTATTAATGAACATTAGAACCTAATTTTTATAAAGATATCATGTATATATGTGTGTGTTTGTGTGTTTTTAAATAATTATTTCTTCATGTTTTATGAAATTTTACAATAATATTTAACTGTTCAATTAAGAAATCAGTATTCGTAGGTTGAAAATCATTAAATATTATAGATAGTCTATATAATTATATATTATATTGAATACATTACTAAATAATGGATATTTAACAATCATACACAATTATAATCCATAAATTATAGAAAAGTTAATAAACATTTTTGTTCAGAACATTGGAATAAGAATAAACATAATAACTCCTCCAATAGAACAACTTCAAAAAGTAAGAAAAATATACACCTAAAATGGAAAAATAGGCAAGAAAAAACTAATATTCATTTTTATAATGAATAATACTAAAAAATATAAAAAATTTATGTATAAATATGTTCCAAATATATTATATTTATATATTTTTCCTCTTTTATTGTATGTTAGAGTATATTTATTTAATAGTGAAAATATTGTAAGTGTTTCCTTCTCATAAATTTGAATCCCATAAGGAATTTTTATTATTTAAACAGTGTTTATTTTATAATAATTTAAATACTAACCAATTTGGATTTTGTATAATAATTTAATTACATTTCATGATTTCCAATGTATTGTTTAATGTCCATTACCTCCTGGGATTTTGATTTATATGATATAGTAGTCATTTGAAATTTTAATTCAATTAATCTACTTTATGATATGTTTTATAATTTGCACAAATTTTATATTTCTAGGGTGTATATTTTTATATAATGATATATTAAACGAATTTACCTTCTCTATAATGAAAAAAATATAAAAATAATATATTATGTGAACTAGAAAATGTTATTAACTAAATATAAATTTTAGTAGCCATCAAATTGGTGGATATAAATAATAATAACCACAATAAAAATTATATAAAATATTCTAATAAATATAAAATAATTTATTAATTCATAGCTTATATGCACAAAAAAAATTTCAAAAATTTATATTCCTAAAAAATACTTTTTATTAAAAACTATTTTAAATTTTTATTTTAGAGTGTATATTATAATTACATATCGAAATATTTAAAAATATAAATTGAAAAAAGAAAATAATTTTCCAAATAACCATGCAAAAATTATCTCAGGGATACTTTTTAATATTTATTTAAAAGGCTTATTTTCAAATGAATTTTAATAAATAACAATATTTAATAAAAGTTTATTTTTATTTCATTCCATTATATAGTTTCAATATATATGTATAAATATATATATATATTTATTTATTTTAAAGTATGATTAGTAATATAATTTTTCTTAATTTAATTATGTTAATTGTAATCAATTTTACTATTTAAGTCAGAACAAAAATATTTATATACATTAAACACAATTTATATGAAAAAAATTTATTTGTTGCATTATTATTGAATTATTTTCTTAAAATTATTGAAACTGAATCATATTTTTTAAATTATTTATATTTTGGATATCCAAATATAGTATATAATTCTCTGTTATTTTGGGTCATTAGGGATATTGACAAAATTAAATAATTTAAACCATGATAAGGTTAAATCTGTTAATTAAGGATAAAAATGTATTGATAAGTATTGAAAAATGATCAGAAAACATGACATTATCCTATTAGATTACTTCATTTTGGCCATATTTATCAATTTTTCTTAATAAAAATACATTGTCTCGTGTTTATTTTATTTGTTCTCTTTATAATATTTATAAAAAATAAAACTTCTTAAAGTTCAGTTACATGCTTTAAATAACAATAATATATTATGGTCGGGACATAAAAATTAACAATTTTTTTCTAAATGGCTAATGTAAATATAACTTAATTTCATTATTATGGTAAATTATTAATAATTTTATTGATTGGATAATAACACTATATGCTTCTACAACCCTGAAATATTTCCTTTTCGAATACTATAAAAAACAATTATATTATTTTAAAATCCATATTTGTATTTTTTTAATATAATGTTTAAAATTAATATTTTCAATAAATATAAAATAATTGTGATTTGAGAATAAATTAAATTTGATTTACATTGCTTTAATTTATTTTTTAATTTCAAAATAATGATTATTTTAAAAAATACTTTTAAAAAAATTTAATAAATAATATTTTTGAAAATAATTTTAATTCTCTAAAGTAAAATTTTTAGACAATTAGATAGTATATCTCCTGAAATATTAAATATTAACATTGTTTTGTAATATTAATATTTTATAAAAATTATTTTTTACCCAAATATTATTAAATTTGTTGTCATGGTTATTGTTAAAAGGGTTAATGGGGGGTTAATATAATTAGATAAGAGTGAAAAAATAATCTACTATTTTATATTTACATTTCTATAAATGGATTTATTACAATAATAATCTCATTATTGAAAAATATATTATCCAGTCTAGTATTTATATCATAATTAAAAAATATCTTCGTTAATATAGTTCTATATAAAAATTTATTCATATTAATTTAATGATTTATTATATTCTAAGAGAGATTTTCCTATCACTTATAAAATAGAACCTCCTCTCTTGTCATCATCAAACCATTAAAGAGTACTAAATCACCCAATAACAAAAAAACATTTTAAGACAAAATAACTTATTCAATGGGTTTTTATTTATGCACAATACCTATCATAAACAAATTTAGGTGAAATAAAAAAGTGTTTTTTTGAATAAGATGTCTAGACTAAAACCAAATGATTTAGATATTTTTTGTCTTCAACCTCATTAAAATAATCAACATAGATAGTGATATAACAAACTAATCTTCTCCCATATAATGATATTTTATTACTATATAGAAATATTTGATATCTTTATTATTCTTTTATTATGTACGTAACTTAACAATAGATACATGTCAAGGAAAACATCAACCCCACCAACAGATGTAAAACATTTTCCTTTACCACATCTCATATATCATTATAATAGTTCAAATAATTTACATATAATATATCCATATAGTAATTTTCTTTCTTAATTAATAATAAATATACTGCTTTCTGACATTTTTTGTCCATTAATAAAATAAAATTTCATTTGAGGGTATCTGTGGATTACCACCTCCAAAAAGTGTGGCGATTTTTTTTCATCAATTCATCCTATGGATGGTTTATATAACTATATTTAGAATTTTTTTTGTTTTGTGATATTATTTTAATTTTTGAATTATAATATAACACTAATCCTCTTTCCATCATAATCCGTGAAAAAGGGTGTGCTGCTCATTGTACGTATGGCCTACTATCATGAAGAGTGTAACACATATTAATTTTCTTAACTACAAAAAAATTATTCTTTAATTATATAAATAATATTTATTACATGATTATTATTCAAGATATAATGGAGTAATAAACTATTTTACTATTTATAACATACCAAAATAATTTTTGACAAATGGTCTGAATGACATCAAAACATCCAATGAGAAAAAAAAATTGATTAAGTAATTATGTGTAACATGGTAATAAATAAATACATAAGGATTAATAAATTGAAGAAAAAAAATATATCCTAAAGAAAATAATTATGATAAGATTATTATGTAGGATGATAAAATACATTGTGCTTCAAAGTAATTTTATGGGATATATAACATTAGAACCCTAGTTTAACTTCTTTTAATGATTTATTTTTTTAAAAGTATTCATTAAGGTCAATATTTTTAATATTTATATATATATATATATATATATATATATATGACAAAAATTAATCATAAAATTATTTTTTTACATTTATTGATTTCCATAAAATATTTTAAAATCAATTTTATAATATAGTTTATGTTGATCATTTTTCTAAAAAAGAAAAAATTAATTTTTAATTTTAAAAAATCGTATTTCATAGGTATTACCTTCCATCATATCCATTATTTAGTTTTTTGAATACATTAAAATAATTCATATTTAATAAAATCAAAACCTTCATTCCAAAATTCTTGAATATTTTTATAATTTATTTTAAAGAGAATAGAAATTTTAAATTTCTAAAATGTTTTATTATAGGTTCCAATAATATTTTTTATGCATGATTATGGAAATAAAATTTTCCATGGATCCAAATTACCTTATGGTTCCTAGAAATTGTTTTTATGGTGGGTGGTAAAATTATATATGAAGTAATGATGGTTCTATTATGAATCTAAGACTGGTTGTTCTGTTATAATTTTAGGATTAGGGTTTTATAATAGACAATGGATTGGTTGGTCTTTTTTATGCCTCTAATGCCCTAGGGTATATTTGGAATTATTATAGAAGGTGAGTTTAATGGTTATTATATTTTTTATGATGACATAAAAATTTATTTTTCATTTTACAATCATGATTAAATATCCTTTATATTAGTTTTTTATAAATACTGTAATTTTACAAGGTAAAGTGTTGGGTTTGCGTTTAATGGATGTTATAGGTTACTGCTTCTGCATAAACTGTGTATTTTTTGAAAATGATTTTATAATTATTATTTTATATTGAAAATAATAAATTCTGTGTTTTATTTCTATAGTAAAATTTTTTATGACATAATTTATTTATTAATTTTAAATAATTTTTTTTATTGGGTATGAAAAAGCTTATTTTGAGCCTGATGATTATTTTGAATAGGGGAATTTTTTAAATGTATTCATGAAATTATTAGTTTATTAATTTATTTTGTGAAAATTTATATTTAATTTTTTTTCTAATCACTCATTTAAATGTGTATTTCATATGGTTTTAAGGATGATTTGGAATGATTATTACGATATAATATGGGAAAATTGTTTTTGGTATAGTGGTAAAAATGATCACTTAAAGGAATGGGTTGTGATATGTAATCATCTGCTTTATTTATCTAAACTCTATAAATAATTTACTCTTCGATATTTAAGTTGTGGAATATATATATATTTTATGTTTAATTTTTCGTATTTTCTAAATTGGGTCAAATATATTGGTATTAAATATAGAAATGTAATTTTTTTTATTTTATCACATAATATTATAGTACAAGGAAACAATTGTTAAATTTTTTATTATTTGAAGGTCAAAGAAACATTATATATTAATTATTTGTTTGTGGTTGTAATCTTGTGAATTATGGATTTCATCATGTGTTTATATTTCCCAGGCTTCTCACAAAATCAAATTTATAAAATCTCCATTTTAGATTTTATGTGATGATATTGTGATATGAATAATTATATTCGTAGAGAAGTCTTATTATGTTGAAGTATATGTAAACTTTACATCTAAAATAATTATTATTTTAGAAGAAACCAATTTTATTTTTATATATATAATAAAAATTTTATGATACAAACATTAGTTTTTAAATATAATTTATTTTTTAAAATTTTAATGTTTTTTTTCTCTTTAATCATATTTTTTTGGAATGATTATATAATTTTATTAATATAGATTTAATAAAATGAAAACCCATAGGCCTGCGAAAAACATATCACATATAGAAAGGTTCTGGCGATTGAAGCCACACAGATAATGAGACAACGATATTAAACTCACCAATATACTAAGCGATCTTTTGGTTAAATTGCTTTGTTTTTAAATATTTAACTGGTAACTATTAATTTAATTTAGGAAAAATATTCGTTATTGCACAGATAACCATGGGATTGAAGTATTAGTTAGTTATATTATGATTAAATTTATTTTATAATATGATAACTAATTATTTTGGTAATATTATATAATTAAGCTAAACATGTTATTATTATATAAGATGGGATACTATTCGTGGAATAATGGTTAAATTATCTCTTTGAAGAATATATAATTTTTAAATAGCATTATAATGATCAAGTATTCTATTTTAATTACAAACATAATATAGACATTATGTGACTAGGACATTTGAATTTTTAGTATGTTAATTTTAGAGTGGTTGATGTCATCTGTTGATAAATGATAAATTTATCTTTGATGGATTTATGACAGAATCATTTAAATCATTGGGTTCAATATTATTGAAGAATATTTTTTAGATTTTTATGGATCATTATTTATATAATGATTTTCTATGAAAAGTGTGTATTACTATTGTATTTTATCGATTAATTTATTATTTCTTCATATGATGGTTTATTTAATTTAGATATGACCATACATATTGAAAATAATTTTTATGGGTAATGTGTTAATATTGGAGGAATTTATTGTTAACTTTTTGTAAAATTTTGAGTTCCATTAGTAGATTATTTATGTTCTCTAGGCATGAAAAATTCATTTTGAATAATCATATTTTTTAGAAAAAAATAGATTATGGTCATAATTTATTGAATGACAAAATTACACACGGTTTGTAAGTGTATTAACTTATATTCATAGTCTATATGGTATTAAAATTCATCAAATCTATGAAAATAATTTTGAAAAAATTATTTTCTTCTTATTTTATTTTTTATGAATTGAATTCCTTTCTGCCACCTATTTTTTTAATAGTTTTGTGATCATGGAATAAATCAAGATCATATACATTATTTTTATCAAGGATATTTGTTACTCAACAAAAATATTTTTTTAATTAGGTTTTTCTCTAGGTACATATATTCACATCCAATTAATTTAAACCTATTTTGATAAATATAATTTTTTATTCTAGATGAACTTCAAATTTAACATTCCCTATTTTTAGTGCGATGTTTATTTAAACCATTTTAGCATGTTTAATTTCATTTTAAGTAATTATGAATGTAAAATAGTTGATTTCAAAACTCAAATTGAAATATATAAGATTTAATTTAAATTTTTTTGAAGAATATAATATCAGATATTTTAAATGAATGAATATTTTTTATAACCTAAAAGATAGGAAACACAACTCTTAAAGATACCATGAAATATTATTTAAAGAACATGGTCATCATAAACAATCTATATAACTGGTGGATATGAATAATATTAATTGAATTATTATAATATTTATATATATAGAGTACCTGATAAATATAAATGTATAAATTAATTGTTATGAAATTTTCAAAATAATTTATAAAACCAATTTACAAAATATAATTTTTTTTTCAAAAATGATATTCATATTTTTTCTGAGGGAATATTATAAATATATTTTCAAGGATTAAAAAATATTATAGAAAGGATATAAATTTTTAAATCATCATCTAAAAATTAATATAGAGTATTTCTAATGATTATTTATAAAAAGATTATTTTTACAATAAAAGTGTAAACAAAATATTTTATTTTGAAAACTGTATATTTTTCCATGATTTTAAAAAGACAAATGTCTCTAAAAAAGTATCATGGTAAAAATATTTCCAATATATTATTGACAAACTAATTTATAATGGAGATAAGGTTTATTAAATTAATTTTCTATAAAATATTTTTTATACTTATAGAGGCATTTTTAAATACTATTATTCATTTCCCAAACTATTTTAATATTAAATTTATTTTACAAATTTTTAAAATTAAATCATGGAAAATGGAATTCAAAATTAGAATTAAGGGTTACAAATTTGGTAAACTCATCCCTTTTTTTTATTTAATGAATGGTAACTAATGTAAATAATATCCACCTTAATAAGGGTAATCATAGTAATTATTGTTAAAATAATATAATAAAGAATATAAATTTAAAATAAAATATTTCTATATTCTATTTTGTGGGTTCATTATGTGATTTTAGATAACAGTCTCAAATGTGTATGTTGTGATATATATTTTTCATGTTGAGTTCTAAAATTTTTATGATCATGGTAATGTAAAAAATAATAATTTCTCACATTTAAAGTATAGAATGTCTGAAGTGAGTGTTTATCCTTACGTATATTTTAGATTCAATGGTTTTTTCGACACAAAACATTAAATACAAAAACTATATAAAAAATTATAAGGTCATTATAGAATTATTTGGAATAAAAATGTGTAATATAATTATGAAATATAAATAAATTAATATATATTTATATATAAATCAACTAAACAAAATGAATATCACCTTAATAATATAACACAATTATTATTGCAAGCAAATAGTATAATACAATTCTATGTTTAAAAATTTTTAATTAAATAAATAATTTTTTAGTTTTGATATATTTATGATTTTTTTTATTTTTATTGAATAATTTATATAAAAAAATCATTTCCATAATCAAATTTAAAATATTTTATGATTATATTTTAGTTGTCAACATATAAATTTTATAATGTTATTTTCAAAAAAGATTCATTCTCCTTAACTTATCATGGTTATATTAACAATAGATGTATTTTTGAAATTTTTTTATTAAAAATATATTTGTATGTGAAAAGTTAAAAATAATTTTTTTATAAATAGAACTGATTTTGAAACATAATATAGTTATAATAATAACCAAATAAATTATAAAAAAATATGAAAAAATTACAGTTTTTTGGATGAAACTTGAAAATTTATAATATCATATTTGAAAGGTGAACATATATTATAATTTTTAAAAAATAAGAAATATTTTCTCAAAAATTATTTAAAATACATTATTCAATAGTTTTATAATATTATAATTACAAAATTTAAAGTGATAATATATAAAATAAAATTATAATTAGTATTTTCAATTAATATAACTCAGATCAATTTATTTTTATTCGTTAAGTTACCATATATAGAAACTAGTATGCGTGGTAGAACTATTATTTTATTAAAAAAAATATTTTTTTTGAATATTTTTTGTTTTAAAAAGTAAATTATTTTAATTTAAAATTATTTAAATTATGTTTTTTTAGAAATATATAAAAAAATTACTACATATTTAATAGAAAATAAATTTTAAATAAGTTAGAGAACAATAAATAAATAAGTGAATGTTTTTTCTAAAAATTAGTTATTTCAACTGATTATATGTTTTGATTCTAATGTTATTATTGTCCAATATAGAAATTTAAATAGGAAAAATTTATAGGAAAATTATATTTTCCACATATGATTTTTTTAATATGGTTCTTAATATATTTTTTTATAACATAATTGTTATAAATATTAGTAGAATAATATAAGAAATTATTTAAATGAATAATTTATGGTTGATCAAATATTACCAAATTAACATTACCTCTGGACCATAAATGTTTAAGTTTAATATTATTATATATATTTTCTATAATTATTTCCTTACTTAACTAAAAATAATTTCTTTTTATTCTATTATTAACCATTATATACCATATTTATCCAAGGAATAGACATTTTTTCCTTAATTATAAAATATAGATCGCATCCAATCTTTTAATTCTCCACTCATAATTCAAAAATTCCTTGAAAAAAATTCCAAAATAACCACTCCATGATTTACATGAAGAATACTAATTATCCAAGTAACAAAAAACTAAACTATGATCTAAAAAAACTAATCAATTTGTAATATAAATGTTCAGGGTATCAACATAGGTATCACATCTTTTATAACATTTCATTCTTTTTTTATTCCCCTATAACAAACTATTACCTTAAATAGTATAAAATAATAATAATTTCTATGTTGACATTTTATTATAATAATTTAAAAATATTTATTTTTTCTCTTTTATCTAATCTTAAAAACATGAATGAACATTGATACGTGTGCGAAGATTATCATCTCCCCAAAGAGATGATTTAATTGTTTCATCAAAAACTATATTGGATGGACTTAGAAATGTTATATATAAAAAAATATGATTTATATTACTTATTAATAACTCTATGATGATCAAATTCTATCTAACTTTAACCATCTCATTCATTATGTAAAAAAATATAATTGGGCTTTGTGTGGATGATAACATCCCTAAAGATTTGTTTTTCATATAATGTTTAATTATGTATCCAAAATCACAAATCAGGCTTCTATATTAAAAAAATAGTAATAAAATAAAATTATTCTTATATTATAATGATATTAAATCATATTAAACACCTCTTTAACCAAAATCAAATATCAAGTTTAAGAGATTTCATGATATATTTAGTTTGACCACATGGATAAATAATTCTATAAAATTTTATTATCGATGATTATTAGAAAAATATTTATAGAATTATATCTTGTATATATATGTGTGTGTGTGTATAAATAATTATTTTTTCATATTTTAGTAAATTTTAAATCAATATTTTACTAATTAATTATGAAATTGGCCTTCGTAGGTTGAAAATCCTTTTATATTATTGATAGTATATTTAATCATTTACAGTAATCAATAAATTACTAATGAAGGGATATTTAACAATAATAATAAAAATTAATTCATAAATTATAAAATAATTAATGAAAATTTAGTTGCTAACATTGGAATAAGAATAAACATAGTAACACCTCCAGTGAAACATCTTCAAACAATAAGAACAGTAAACACACAATGCGGAAAAATAGTCAGTAACTAACTAATATACATGTATATAATGAATATAACTAGAAAATATAAAATATTTAAATATGAAAATGTCCAAAATATATTATATTTAGATATTCCAATTATTTTATGGTATGTTAGAGTAAATTTAACCAATAATGATTATATTATATGTGTTTCCTTCTCTAAAATTTGAATACATTAAATAAATTTTTATGATTTAATCTATGATTAATTTTTAATAATTTAAATAATACCCACTTTCTATTTTGTATAATTATATCATATATTTAATTATTTTCAATGTATTGTTTAATGTCTACTATCTTCCTTGATTTGGATTCATATGATACAATAATCATTTGAATTTTTCATTAAATTTATCAACTATATGTTGTGTTTTAACATTTTCCCAAATTTCATATTTCTACCATTTATATTTTTATATAATTAGATATTAAATGAATACACCAATTATATAATGTAAAAAATATACAAATCATATATTAAATGAATTGTAAAATTTTATAAACTAAATATACCTATTAGTAGTCATCGATCTGTTGGGTATGAATCATACTAACAAGACAAAAATATATATATAATGTTCCTAATGAATACAAAATAATTTATTAATTCAATGTTAATATACACTAAAATTTTAGTCAAGTAATTTTATTCATTAAAATAATATTTTATTCAAAACTTGTTTTAATTTATATTTTTGAGTTTATATTAAAATTAAATTTCTAAACATCTAGAAATTTTAATGGAAAAAATAAACTAATTTTTTAAATACCCATATAATTTTTTCTAGGTGAAACATTTTAATATTATTTAAAAAGGTTTATTTTCCAATGAATTATAAAAAAACATTATTTATTAAAAATTTATTATTTTTAATTCCAGTACATAGATTCATTATATATGTTTTGAAGTATTATTAGGTATAAAAATTTTACTAATCCAATTATGTTCATTGTAATCAATTTTATTATTCAATTTTAATTAAGAATATTTTTATACATTAAACACCATTTTTATGAAAAACCTTTTTTTCTTTTGTTAAATTATTATTGAATTATTTTGTTATAGTAATTGAAATTGAATAAATAGTTTTTAATTTTTATATTTTGGATATCTAAATAATGTATATAGTTCCTTATTATTTTGGGTCATTAGGGATAGTGACCATAGTAAATAAAATAAAACATGATAATGTCAAAGAGTGTAATTAAGGAAAGAAATATATTGATAAGTTCCACAATAAGACCATAAAACCTTCCTTTATCCTATTAGATGAGTGAATTTTGGATATATTTATCTATGTTTTTAATATAAGAAAAAAAATTATCATATATATTTTATTTATTTGTTTAAAATATTTATGTAAATGATAACTTTTAAATTTTCGATTTCATGCTTTTAATAGAAATAATATATTATTCAAGGGACATAAAAACTATCATTTGTTTATAAATATTTTGTATAAATATAAATCAATTTTATTATTATGGTAAATTAATATTAATTTTAGTGATTAAATAAATATACTAAATGCATCTACAACACTAAGAGAGCTTCTTTTTTAAATACTATTATAAACAGGGATTTTATTTTAAAAACCATACTAGTATTGTTTTTGTAATTTAATGTTTTCCATGGATTTTTTATATAAATATAAAATACTAGTTATGGGATAATAAATTTAATTTTAGTTACATTTTTTTAATTTAATTTTTAATTTCAAATTAACTGAATACTTCAAAAAATACATTAATTAAATTTTGAAATAAATTATATTTTTTTAAATGATTTTAATTCCCTATAAACTATCCTTGGATAAGAGAATAAAATATAGTTTAAAATACAAAACATTCATTATATTGTGAAGCATCAACATTTTATAATATTTATTTCTCCACTTAAATATTAAAAAATTTGTAATTATGGTAAATGTCAAAATGGTTAATTGAGGTAATATAATGACATAAGTGTGAAAAAGTAATCTTATAATATATATTTACATTTGTATGAGTGTATTTAACTATTTAATAATATCAGAATTTAAAAATAGCTCTGTCAATATAGTTTTACATAAAAATTAATTCATATTAATTTTATACTTTCTGATATTCGAAGAGATCTTGTCTCATCACTTATAAAATGGAACCTCATATCATTCCATCCTCAAACCCTTAAGAAACCCAATCTCAGATAATAACTATAAAAACATATGAAAATAAAATAAATAATACAATGGGTCTTTATTTATGCAAAAGATACCATAGAAGGATTTAGGGGAAAATAAAAAATGTCCTTTTGAAAAATATGTATAGATTATAAGAAAATGATTTATATTTTTTTATCTTCATCCTCATTCATACAATTATCATTCATAGTGATATAACAATATAATCTTCTCCAATATAATGATATTTTATTATTTTACTATAATATTTTATATCTTTCTTCTTCATCCGTTATTTACAAAACATAACCATCAATCATTTTTACATAAAACATCCTCGTCACCAATTGATGTAACTCGTTTTCCATTACCACATCTCATGGATAATTATAATATTAAATTTTCTTTAAATATAATATATCCTTATAATATTTTTCATTCATAAATAACAATACATCAACCACTTTCTCCCATTTTGTATCTATTAAACAAAATAAAATTTCATTTGTGGGTTTTTGGGTATTACCGACTACATAAAAGGATGTGATTATTTTTTCATCCTTATATCACATAAGTGGTATATATAAATTTATTTATAAAATTAATATAATTTTTGTGATATTATTTTAATTTTTTATTTAAAAATTAATAATTATCTTCTTTCCATATTTATCTTTGAGAAATGGTGTGCTTCTCATGTGTATGTATGACCAACATTCATGAAGAGTGTAACATTGTTTATTTTTTATAAGAAAAATTCCTGGATGATTTAGAAATTATTATTTAATTTAATAAATTATTTTTATTACATTATTATTATTCAATATATTATGGAGTAATGAAATATTTTACTATTGCTAACCTATGAAGGTAAATTTGGGAAAATTATTCGAATAACATCAAAACATCCAATGAGAATAAAAATTTATTAAGTAATTCCATGTAACATAGTGATAAATAATATAAAAGGAATAAAAAATTGAAAAAATTTATATCATAAAGAAATTAGTTATGATAATATTATTTTGTAGGATTATAATGTAAATGATGTTTTAGTGTCTTACTTTGGGATATATAACATAAAAACCCTCATTTTAAATGTTTTAATGATTTATTTTTTAAATATTATTCTCCTAGGTTTATATTTATAAAATTATAGGATACATATATCTATATTGCCAAAAATTAATTAAAATAGAATTTTTATATCACTTTTTAATTTCAATAAAATATTTTAAAAATGAATTTTTTTATATTGTTTATTTGGAATATTTTTGTAAAAAGGAAAAAATTATTGTTTAATTTTAAAAAATATGATTTCCTCAGTATTACCTTCTCTTCTGCCCGTTATTTAGTGTTTTAATTCATTAAAATGATTTAGTTTTAATAAAATAAAATCCTTCCATCCCATAATCAGGAATATTTTTAAAAATAATTATAATCAAAATAGAAATTTTAAATTTCTGAAATGTTTTATAATTGGTTCCAATAATAATTTTTATACCATATTATGGTAATAAAATATTCCATGTGTCTAAATTATCTTATAGTTCCTTGAAATTTGTTTTATAGAGGGTGGTAAAATTATATAGGAAGTAATGACGTTCTATTATGAATCAAGGATCGGTTTTTTGGTTATAAGACTAGGATAGGTGGTTTCGTTATAAGCAATGGATTTTTAGATCTTTTATATGACTATAATGCACTTGGTTATCATGATAATTATTATAAAACGTGATTTTAATGGATATTATATGTTATATTATTATATATGTAATTATTTCCAATTTTACCTACAAGATTTATTTATATTTTCTATGATTTTTTTAGAAATACTATAATTTCACAAGGTAAACTATTTGTCTTATGTTTAATGAATTTTATCGGTTACTCCATAATCATGAAATGTAGGTTTTTTAAAAAATGATTTTATGAGTATTTTTTCATTAAAAATTATCAATTATTTGTTTTATTGTGATATTATTATTTATTATGAAATGATTTAACAATTTATTTTTTTTAATAGAATATTTTTTATTGGGTATAAAATAATTATTTTGAGCGCAATGTTTATTTCTAAAAGTAGAATTTTTAAAATTTATTCTTGAAGTGAAAAGTTTATTAATTTATTTTATGTAAACTGATATGAATTTTGGGCTCATCACACGTTTAAAAATCTATTTCATATGGTTTTAAGTATGACATGAAATGATGATGAAGATACAATATGGGATAGGGAAATTTTGGTATAGTGGGAACAATGATCACTTAAATGAAAAATTTATGATATTTAATCATTTATCATGGTTATATAATACTTTACACATAAAATATACTCTGAAAATAAGTGATAAAATATTACCATTTTATGTTTTATGTTTCATATTGTTGAAATTGGGTCTCATTTATTGGTGTTAAATCTAGATGTGTAAGTTTTTTATTTTATCACATTATACTGGAGTGTGGGTTCACAATTGTTAATTTTTTTATTATTTAATAGTCGAAGAAATATTATATATTATTGTATTATTATTGGATAAAATATTTTTAATTATGGATATCATCATGTGTTTATATGTCTATGGTTTCTCCCAAGATTAAAGGTATAAGTCCTCCATTTTAAAATTTATGCGATGATATTTTGATGTGAATAATTATATTTTTATATAAGTTTTATTAGTTTTAGTTATATGTATCCTTTAAATCTAAAATAAGAATTATTTTATAAGAAACCTATTTTATTTTTGTAGATATAATTTCATTTTTTTTGAAAGAAACTTCACTATTTAAATATTATATATTTATAAATTTAAAAAAATGTTATTTTTTTGTTAATCATATTTTTTGGAAGGATTTTTGTAATTTTATTAATATAGTTTTACAAAAATGAAATTCCATATGTCCGATGAAATCCTATCAAATATAGAGTGGTTTTAGCGATTTAAGCCATGCCTATAATGAGAGAAGGATATAAAACATACAAATATATTATGTAATTTCATCCTTAAAATTACATTTTTTTTAAATAATTTAACTGGTAACGATTAATATGATTTACGAAAAAAAATTTAGATAAAAATAAGATTGAAATATTAGTTTGTTATTTTTTATTAGTTTTATTTTATATGATGATAACTATATTTTTTGGGAAGATTATTTAAATAAGGATAAAATAATATTATTATAAAATATGGGATATTATTTATAGAATAACCATCAAATTAGCATTTGGAAGATTATATATTTTTGAAATAGCATTATGGTGATCAAAGCTTCTACTAAACTTACTGACATTTCATCGAAATTATGTGACTAGGACATATGAATTTTTATAAAGTTAATTTAAGACTGATTGATGTCATTTGAATATAAATGTTAAATTTAACTTTGAATAATTTTGGATAAAATCATTTAAAACACTAGGTTAAACATTATTGAAGAATATTCTTTATAATTTAAAAGATAATTGTATATATAATGGTTTTCTATAAAAATTGGGTATTACTATTGAATTTTGGTGATTAATTTATCATTTATTAAAATAACCGTTTTATTATACTATAAATGATCATACCTACTAAAACCAATTTTGGTTTTGGTTAATGTGTTATTATTGGAGGAATTTACTATTATCCTTTTGTTAAATTATGTGTTCCACTAGTAGATGATTTATATTCTCCAATCATGTAATATTCATTATGAATGATCATATATTTTTTGAAAAAATGATATTTTTGTCAAAATTCATTAAATGAAGAAGTTATACATGGTAGGTTTGTGTATTTCCTTATTTTCAAAGTCTATATGTTATTATAATTAATCAAATCAATGAAAATGATCGTGAAAAAAATATTATCCATTTATTTTATTATTTTATGAATTTATTTCCATTCCCCCACCAATTTGGTTTATGTTTTTATAATCATTGAATATATAAAGAACATATACATTATTTTGATCAAGGTTATTTATCACTCTACCAAAATACTTGTAAATTAGGTTTTTCTCTATTTCCATATGTTCACATCATGAAAACTAACCCTATTTGGAATTATAATATTTTTTACTCGAGATGAACTTCTAATTTTACATTCCCTCTATTTATTGGGATGCTTTTTTATTCCATTTTAACATGTTTAATTTCATTTAATGTATTTATAAATTTAAAATAGTTGATTATAGAACTCAATGTCAAATAAATAAAATGTAATATAAATTTTTTAGAGAATATAATATCAGGATATTTTAAATGATTGACTATTTTTGATAAAGTAAAAGATAGGAAACACATACCTTAAACAAACCATGAAATATTATTCATTAAACATGGTCATCAATACCTATCTACAGAAATGGTGGGTATAAATAACATAAATCACATTATTAATTATATATAGAGTACCTAATAAATAAAAATGTATCGATTAATTATTATGAAATTATCACACAAATTTAGAAAAGTTTGTTTACAAACCAAAAATTTGTTTTTTTTTCAAAAATGATATTTATTTCTTTTTTTTGAGTGAATACTATAAATATATTTTTTTATTTTAAAAAATACTATAAAATGGGTATACATTTTCAAATCATCATTTCAAAATTAACATAGAGTATTTTTATTGATTTTTATGAAAATATTATTTTTATATTGAATAGTGGAAACAATATATGTTTTTAAACGGTATATTTTTTTCATGAATTTAAAAAGATATATGTTTTTGAAACACATATCAAGGTTTCTTATATTATTAATAATCTAATTAATTATCGAGGTAAATTTTTGAATTAATTGGCTATATAATAGTTTTTATACTTAGAGATGATTTTTTAAATAATTTTTTTCATTTCATATTCTATTTTATTATTAAATTAATTTTACCAATTTAATAAAATAAAATCATAGAAATAGAATTCATAATTTAAATTAGGAAGTAAATTTCATTTTAATCAGCTTTTTATTTTTTTCATAATGAATTGTAACAAATGTAAATAATCATCACCACAAAAAGGGTACTCATAGTAATTAAGGTTAAAAATAATATAATAAAGACTAAAAAAGTACCTAAAATATTTATATATCCTATTTTATGGGTTTATTATGTGAATTTCCATATAGTATCGAAAATATTGAAATTTAGTGATATATTTTTTGTATTTTGAGGTATAAAATTACTATGATATTTTTAATGTAAAAATGTGAATTTCTCACATTTAATAGCTATAATATTTTATTAACTTGGATAAATAAAACACATATTCAATTATACATATATAATTAAAATATAAATTATTTCTTTCATGATATTTTTATTTATTTTTTACCTTAAGTTATAATGTCATGACCCAACCAACCAGGGTATAACCTGTGACGACCCCATACCAACCTCTAATAGGCTATGTTTTGGAATCAAACACTGAGTTGGAATATCCCATAAATGTGATTCATTAGCCTGAATTTTCTATAAACATGAACAAATATCCAAGCCCATAAACAATGATATGTAAAAAACTGATGGAATACAAGCATACATCTAAGATCACACAACAGAGTATGATAGTGAATGTACTTTAAATAGAAAAGGGGAAAAACAAGTCAACAAAAATTTTAAATAGTAAAACCTAATCCACTGTTAATGAATAAGTAAAAAATTATGCTCCTAGTAAACAACATGGTTAGTCAAGCTAATATAACACTCCACCCACTCTTTATCCCCCCAAGACACCGTTAAAAGGGTCCCCATATTCACAAGGCTCGACGTGTGTGGGCAAAGCCCATGTTGGAGTGAGAATAAAAATAATCAATAGGAAACCATGAAAACATTAATCCCAAAGAACAAAATATAGTTACCTAAATACAAGATATACCAATATACATAAAAAGAAATAAAAGTGAACCTATATATACACAAGAGAGGCACCATGTTGTCAAGCGATCGTAACTAACTTCCAGACATAAGATTCTATTCAAATCAATGCTAATTCTAGGTGTACTCACTCCATAATACATTATACTATTAGAGAAACTCATTTAAATGCTATATATCATTTTTTCCCCACCCATAATTAAATTTCTAGTCTATGGGGATAGTGATACACAATCATGGGTCATGTCTAAAACCATTGTGGGACACCACAAACCCAGTCAAGATCAACTGACTACATAGGTGATTGTATGTCAATGATTATGTAACCCTACCAATATGTCTTTCAATATGGTGGAAGAATTCTCGGCACTAGAAGGCCACACTAATTAAGAAAACTTTAATTATGGGACAAAGGTTATAGTGGATCAGACTATAGTCTCACAGAGGGACAACACAAATCTATTCAAGACTCATCCTATTGAGGTGATACTAATCTAGTTATGTGGATGAAAATATGCACTGTACCCTTGATAAAATGACAGAGAGAATATATTAAAAATATACTTTTGAAAACTAATAAAATGAAGTATCTATTTCACAACTTAAGAGAGTACATTCTGTGTCCCAATTGGTACATAGCTTTCCCCACCATCCCATGTCTTTCCCATGTGTATGAATCTCATGTGACATGTTTTATATATATAAATGGTTTGTATAATGAGTACAAGACATGTAGAGACACATAGTTTCCTAAATGTTTCACCTATCTCTACCCATTTTTAGAAGCCATGTCAATGTACGAGTCGTTGTATGTGAAGCTGTATTTGTGTGTTAGTGCACGACATGTACATTCTCATGTACTCCAACCCATGTCTATGTACATATAATTTACAAGTAGTTTCAATTGGAAAGGGGTAATATGTTGTGTGGCAGGTATCACATACCATTTGATCATTTTCTTCATCTCGAAACCCTAGACAGCTCTGAATGGGACCCATATTGGATGTAATCCCATGTTACACAATGTGTTACTCAGGGTTTTACGGAAATTGTGGTCTTCATCTGTACTTCCTCGAATTCCACCACTTCTTTGATTTCCACCTGACATCACTCCTCATATCCCAGATCTACATCGACTGATCCATACTGCTGGAAGCTCATTAGAATTCAGACTCAAAATGCATCAAGATACTCACCTCCATCGTTCATCCTTTGCCCATCACCTGGGAAGGGTGAAGAACCCTAGATCCATTCTTATTCTCCCATTATCTACACATCATCACTATTGATCCTATATTTTCAACCACCATCACATTTTATACCAACAGATTTGATCTTTTGTGCTGAGGAACATTTATGAAACAGTCCAAAACTGGGTATTTTTCAAACCATTGGAAAATTAATTACCTACAATGATCATAAGTATTAATTTTCAGAGAAATACCTAAACAATAATGGTGATGAATGAAACTCATCGACTATTCATTTATCCTTGAATCGTTATCGTATACAGGATTAATGAATAGTGATAATCCATAAACCATGAACAATTAATTCTAATAAAAATCTAAATACAATGTTAAAGTCAATCCTTGATCATTGGATTAATATGATTTCATCCATGACTAATAAAGAGATGAAAATCACAATAAAAAACATCTTAACTCAATTTTTATTGATTGTTGATTAATAAAATTGTTTTGGACATTTTTTGGTGAGATCCTTCGATCTTATCTCACACCGATCATCGATATCTGAGTTGGTCATCAACAACCAATGAGATATCATTTAAAAACTCCAATGGATTTCTTTAATTCTAATGGTTATAAATATTACTCTATGAGATTACATAAAAACAGATTTAGGGAAATAAAAATTTGGTTGTTTCATTTTTGTGTAAAAAAATATTTAAAAATATTTAATTGAATTATTTTATATTCATTTTACAAAGAAATCAATATTTCCACAAACGAGCCACACCAAAAAATGTTATGTCATTTCTATGTTATCACTACCATTCCAAACTCATCCCCAACCTCATATATTTGATATATGAACCCTATTATGATTTATCCATCCTTTTTAGGAAAAAAATGTTAAAGTACATTTTTATATTTTAACATATTTCAAACATTTATTCTGAGAAAAATGGGCCTTGGAATCACAAGTCATCTTAGCACCTCATCTAAAAAATAATCCATAAAATAAATAAAAATTAAACAAGAAAAATCCAATATGTTACATTATCCCAAAATTAGGGCTTTTTAACTACAAAATTTAAAAAAGGGCAATAAATAGTGATTTGGGCATTGGGTATGAATTTGAGCATCCCTCTCCCATTTTCACTCATAAATATTCCCATGATTTCACATACACATGATAAATAAATTGATCACCCATGAAGGATCCTCTCTTACAAATCATCGATATCTACTAGGTACTCAACAATGGTGGATCCATACTCGATGAAAATCTCTCCCTAGTTGATAACATGTGATGGGTCTTGCACATACCTCCTCAGCTGTAACACATGGAAGATTTTGTGTACATAGTCTGACATTAGTGGTAGAGTTAATAAGTTCACAACCCTAGAAATTATACAATGTATATGAAAAGGGTTGATGACACTCAGATATCACCTTCTACATCATACAAATCTTTTTAATCCACATAGAGGTGAAACACCGAAAAATGCATTGCCTCTTTCCTCTAACTCAAATAGTCTTCATCTACTATTAGAAAAATAATTATGACAGATCTATGCAGACTTCATCTGCTCTTGGATGAGCTTCACCTTCTCTGATGTAGGTTTCACCTACTCTGGCCTGATGAGTGATGACTCTCCTATGTCAGAATAACATAGTGGTGACCTGTAGGGGTTCCCATAAAAATAATCCAATGGTGCCATACAAATGGTGTAATGGTATCTTTTTCTTTATGAAAACTCCACTAGTGGTAGGTGATCCTCCAAACTATGAAATAATAATAACATTAAAGATCACAACATTTCATCCATAACCCGAATGGTCCAATTTACATGGTTGTCCGTTTTTTGGTATAACACAGTGCTCTAGCATAATTGAGTCCGAAACACATTTTGTAATCCGTTCCAAAACAGGATGTAAAGAGAGCATCATGATCAGAAACAATATTCAATGGAACTCCCTAGAGTGGAACAATCTCCTAAACCTAGAGGCATCCTAAGATCTATACTGAACTCATCTATTTAATAGCTAGTAATTGGGCCAACATGGGAAGTCAATCAATGATCACCTATATGAAATAATGTCCCAAGAAATATGTGGTAAGACACACACAATGGCCATATATATCCTATCCCACATCCATTCTGGTATATCAAAGAGTTAATCTAAACCCGTTAGAACATGGCACTTGGCTTTAACTTGATGATAACTAAGGCGTCGAGAGATAAACTCTGTAAATATTTTCTTTATCCCTACCCACAATAATTAACGTAGGAGGCCATATTATATATTTTCCATGCCATGATATACTTAAAAATAAGACTTATGAAACTCCCTCCAAACATCATCCCACCACATCACTGGTTACATTTCCCATCCTATAAAATTAAAGACATTCTCAACACCATATGAAAATTTATTATGAGCATTTATAGTTAATATACTCGTATTTTGGGTGTCATAGGGTGTATCCCTAATATTTGACTCCCTAACTCTCTGTAAAAGTGGAGGGTGAAAACCCTTGATTGGTGGTATATTGATCCATCTCCATGAAAAAAAGGATAACTAAAATGGGGTTAACATCTCTGATTCCACATTTAGCAATTTTGGGATAAGTCAACTACTTATAGAATCCTCTACCACATTCCCCTTCCCAAAGAGTATATAAAATATCATGAAATAGTCTTTAAGGAACTTTAGTCCTTGTCTATGCCTGATGTTATGATCCTTATATGAGAAAATGTACTTCAGGATCTTTTTCTTATAGTAAATGATTAATAAATCACACATTATGTTTCGTAACTGTATCATCAATATGAAATCTATTTTTACTAACTCAAGTTCATGGGTCACATAGTTCATCTCATGTGAAATTAACTGGCATAAACCATAGGTATTAAATTCTTGCCTCATCATTAGAACACAACCATATATGGTTCTTGATTCATCTCATAACACTATATACATGAAACCTTCATTGAGTAAATTTAATATTGGAGTTCTTTTCAATCTCTTCCTTATATTAGGAAATCAATTCTAGTACATTTCCAACAATGTGAATGTATTTCATTTCTTTTTAATGGATATCAAGTGTGTTTTCACTAGGTATAAGATGTGAACAAGCCTCTGATAGTATCCATAAATTCGAAGGTAAGTCAATACCTATGAAGTGATTTATCCTAGAAAATAGAACTCCTAAATTAAAAACTAATACTTAGAGAGCTTCTTATGATGTCGGTGTTCTTGGAGTGTGTTTAAGTTCATCATAAAGTGTCTCTTGTGGTCCTCCTTAGAATCTGAATACACAAGGATTTTATGAATGAAGATTACCACTCACTGGTTAAATAAAGGATAAAAGATGTTGTTTAAGACTCCCATTAAAAATATTGGGTAATTATTCATTAGAAATGGAATCACTATGTAATCATATTGAACATAAAGAAATCACAATTTTTACTTCAAAATATGCTCATCCTGCACTTGTTTCTTGTGATAGCTTGATCTGAGGTCAATTTCCAAGAACCATTGTGACCCTTTCAACCGATCAAAATTTTCATCAATTTGTAGCAGTTAATACCTATTATCCATGCTAACATAGTTCATGTTCAATTAATCCACACATATCCTCAATCTCTTGTCTTCCTTCATGAAAAAAATGGGGTTTCCGGATGTGAAGCAATTGGTCTCACAATGCTCTTCCTCTACAAGTCCTCCAACTAACCCTCGGATCATGAAGCACTATAAAAGAAATCATGTATGTTAGTGTATATATTAGTTACATCATAGGGTTTATATCAATGGATAAGTATATCTATTGGTAGTGAGGTAAATAAGGAAAATCTTTAAGAAATGAATTCTCTTACTCTTCCACTACTAATGAAAATTGAAGACTGATAACATATTCGGCCTAGATGGTCATGAATTCCAACTAATGAGTAATTGGTTGTTCCCTCAAAAAAATGAGTACATCCTAAAATTTATGTATTTCCTTTTTGAAAAAAATGGTAAATCTATTTCCATTACTACAGACACACCACACACATTGCATAAAATAGTCAATATGAGCATTGACTTTGGAAAACTAGATCATACGAAGAAACAAGTTATAAGGCATTTATGTTGCTTCAAAGAGTTCCCAATCGAAAATCTCACCTCCAAGATTTAGGTCACACATTTGGCCGAAGTGTGTGATGATTGATTCTCTTCTAGTAGAGGTATGCAATAATAAGTGTCAATTTATTGGTTAAATCATAATCTCTGAGTCTCAAATAAGATTTGTGGAATGAAAATAAGGACTAGAACATTATTTATCAATAATATAGATAGGGAAGAAAAGACAAATATTGTACCTTGTATAATTCCATGATCCCCTTGGTCATAGTCGCCCATAGAAAGTAGTTATCTTATTCCCTACTCACCATCTTTTTAAGACTAGAACAGACCACCAGTGGGTGGTGTTGATAATTGGTCGATCCTCCAACCACCTCCTACAGCTCTGTCGGCTGCACTTCCATGTCCACCAACTTATTGATCACCATAATCTGGCCTGTTTAATTGTCATGTCGGTCCCTCTATCATCTATTGACTAGCTTTGTGATGGGTTGGGAAATCTCATGCTAGTTTTCCTTGACTATTGCAAGAGAAACACCATCAATCTCTTGGAAGATTTTATCCACCCTGATATCATTGTACAACTAAATTGAGTTATGGGATAGGATCCTAAAGTTTCTATCCTAATTGGATAACTATACCTGATGTCAGTACCTACTTACATGGTCTAAGCTACATGATACCCACTACTATCTCCAACTCCTAATGTCTTCTATTTAAGAAAACATTCTTCCAAATGTTCTCGATTAAGTATCTGAATATATAAAAGAATGATAAAGGATACCATTGATTCCCTCAATCCCTGAAACAATCCATGATCAATGGTCAATGAATTGAGGAACTCTTCCAATAATATATCCAAAATATAATTCTATAGATTATTAAAACTCTATGAATACCCTTCCATGGTCCTTATGAAATCATGTAAATGTCGAACCACCTATAAGCACACTAATCAAAACGTTCCTAGATAGAACCACTCTACGATGAGACACATGATGTATGTCTGTGATAGAGATGTCTATTAATGTGATTGCATCACCAAAATTCACCATTTTCCCATAGATCCCTAAATAAAACTCATGAAAAGTACACTAATATTATCGGAAGGAGTCATCAAAAGGAAGAAAACATGGGTAACTAACTCTAGACAATCCTCATCCACTTGGGGCATGGATCACACTAAAACTAGGGAGGTTTATTACATTGAAACTCATAAAAATTCACATATTAAATATGCATCCTGAGCTGATAGTGATGTTACTATATTATTCTCAACAAGTGGTGGTATAGCTTGGAAAACACCTAGAGGTGTTATCCCTAGTGGAGGTCCCTATGCCGATGCTTTTTCACTAGTAATATCCTCCTCATGATCGTGTAGAGGAATCATGGAGTGTTGTTTACGTAGAGGTATCCTAAAATAGAACAAGATATACCATGGCCAAAGAGTATATTCAAGGGTCTTACATAAGAAGTAAATAGAAGATAAAACAATTTCTATATGATGCATTTACCATTGTTTTCCCTTTTAGTAGTGTTCTTATGTACCGAGTCTAAATATAGGTGATTGGAGTCCTTGTGCATGGATTTATCGACCACCGCACCATCACTAGATTAACAGAACAGGATGTCAAACTTGAATTACATTACACTATTTCCCAAAACTAATCTCACTAACATAGGACCTTCTGTAGAACCAACAAACCATTTTTACTATTGTTTCATGAACCGACCTGCTAGGGTCTGACCCATAACTACCCCATGCCCACCTCGAATATGCTAGGGGCTGGAAACTAGAACTGAGATGACATGCCCAATAAAATAAGCGGAATTGGCCTAAAGTACAAGAACTCATGCCCAAATATCAAAATGCACACAATGTGGAAATGTAAAAAAACTGAATGAATTAATGAATTCATATGATATCCCATAACAGAGTACGACATTGAATGTAATGTGAACAGAAAAGAGAAAAAACAAGACCAAAAAAACTGTAAATATTCCATCATCCTCTAATAGAAAAGACAGTGTCAAAAGTATGATTCAGACATAGACCTCGTTAGGTCAAATTTCATTTATGCTTGAACCTCTCCCAATCCTCCTATCATACCATTGAAAGAGAGGAATTCTTCAAATTACATGACAAATTCGGGTAAACCCCATAAAAGAGTGTGTATAAAAATATTAGGCAGGACACGCCTAAAAACATGAAATAGTAAGCTCCAAGTATAGTAGGATCAACAGAAGATATTACAATTAATTTATATTAGAAATAAAATAGAACCTTGAAAAAGTTAGGATCGGAAAAACATAATCAAAATGTCATTACCAACTACGAGCCAAATGATTTTGTTTGATGAAATTATCATTCTTGGAGAACTCACTCCAAAAACCATGCTACCATCAGAGACACTCAACGATGTGGGATACATCCTATGGACCCCACCAAAATAGAATTTACTAGCCTAAGAGGACCATGATACACAGTTAGTGGGACACATCTAGAAATGATGGGGAGACATGAAAAACCAAATCTAGATCAACCCTCTTTGTAGGGGATCATATGTAAATCATTATACAACCCTACTGATATAACATAATTGATGGAGGATTAACACAGTACTGTGAGAGTTCACAATACTTCCACATATTGTATATAGGGAACAAAAGTGATATACAATCGTACTCTAGTACCATGAAGGGATACCAAAACCCTATATAAGACTTGCACATTATAGGGGATGAAAATACATTCATGTGAATGTAATTCTGCACTGTAAACTCAATGGAAGAACAGAGGTAACACACTCCTCCTAAAATATACAAATATTTGAAAACAAACAGCCTGAAGTACTCTTAATGAGAATACACAATGTGTACTGATGGGTACACAACATTTATTGGTATCCCTAGTCTGGCCCATATGGATGAACCTCACAAGTCATGTGGTCTCCATTTATATGGTGTGTAAAATTATTTCATGGTGTGTTGAGACATATGGTTTACATCCTATGTCTTATAACCATGTTAGTGTACTAAATCTATTTCTATGTAATAATTGATGTATGTGAAGCCATGCCTCTAGGGGAGTACACAACACGTTTGTTCCTATGTACTTCTTCCCGTTTCTATGTACATATGAAGAACATGATGAGACAACCAGAAGGGGGTCACACATCGCGTGACAAGTGTCACATACCATGAGATCCTTATATTCAACCTAAAACCATATCCACCACTGAATATCCCCAAAAGGCCGTGTAGTCCCGAGTTACAATCTTTTTTAATTTATATTTACTTTATCAAGATTCATTCCCTCATTTATCTTTATGAGCTACTTCTACCTCGATTTCTTCCTAAAATGAATTCAAAGATACTTTATAAATGTCTAAAGATCATTTTCACTGGTAGCTCATCATAATGAAACCTAGAATTTCACTAGGAAACTCGCCTCCATCGTCTATTCATAGTGTGCAGCTATAGATGGGTGTATAATGCTAAATCAATTATCTATAGTCCTTGATATACCCATTATTATCATCGATCCTCAATCCAATACCACCATCACATTTTTTACCTACGGTTTTGGTCTGTTGTGATGAATAGAAATTTCCCAAGAATCATGAACCAATTATTCTTCGATCTATCACCAAAGGAATTAGAAAAGATGATACAAAATCGGGAAGAAATACATAAAAAAAGTATGCAATGAACCTCATCCATTATATATATTGACTCGATTCATTATCATAGAAATATTTAATGAAGAGGTATAATTAATGAGATAAAACAATTATATAAAATAAAAATATAATGAGGTTGGAGGGTTTAATCATTGCGCATTGGATTGATCCATATCCATATGGGTGTATGAAATGGGTGAAAATTAAATGAAAAAACTCCCAAAATTATTCATGATTGATCGTTGATGAAGAAAAAATTTGTGTCATGTTTTTTCAATGAGACCCTTCGATATTGTCTCGTACTGATCACCAATCATTGATTTGGACATCACCGACCAATTTGATCTCCACCAATGGCTATAATGGATCTTTTCAATTCATAGGGTTATGTGTTTAACACTATGTATTTCAAAAATAATGTATTTAACAAAAATAAAAATACGTCATTGTGTCATTGCATCAACAAAAAAATTAAAATAAATTTTTTTAATTTATTTTATTCATTTTATGCCCATGTCAACTTTTTCACAAACTACCCAGGAAGACCAATGTTAGTTTTTGCCTAATATAAAACCCCCATCTTGAACTCAACTTTTTCGTCAGATTTATACTATGGGAACTCATTTAGGATTTATTCCACATTTCTATGAAAATTTCGTATGCATTCAATTTAATATTATAGCATATTACAAACATTTATTTTGGAAACACTGGGATTCAGAATTGAACGTCATATTAGCGTGTGGTCATAGAAAAAATCTCTATGATATTTTAAAACATACATGATAAATATAAGACAATACATTTAATTACCCTAAATTCTTATGAGGCGTTCACATTGTGCATGCACAAAAAGTAGAAAAATAAAATAATTGATTAAAAAATATAAAATAAATGATTTATTAATTTAATATGTTCTATTAATTTAATATTAAAATATAACTAGCTTGGTTTGTTTAATTTATTATCTTATAATTAATATTCCCAATGTATTTTTAAAGGACAAATTAAATCAATAGTTTTAATAATGAAATTAATGGTAATTTATAATAATTAACATTTTATTAAATTTTTTAAAATTAATAAAAATTATATATTATTTTGAGTGATTTTATAATAGATAATATCATTCATTTTCTATTTTTTGTATAATATATCATTTTTTAATATATTTTTCTCTAATAAGTAAAAACATTTGTTTTCTTGGTATTCATAATAATGGTTAGAAAGTGATAATATAACAATATTAGGGTGAAGAGATCACCTAAAAAAGTAAAATTTTTATTTTATGAGATTATTAAAACACGTAGACATATTATCATAGAATAATATCATTAATTATCCACATTTCAATAAAAATTTATTTATATTAATTTAATATATTAGTAAATTTCAAGAGTTCCCCTCCCCTCACTTATAAAGGGGAACCTTGTAAACTATTTTACTAAATCGTTATGTGCACTCAATACCAACAAATAAATAAAAAAATAACTTATCACCATATATCACCCCATTCAGATGGCCTGGCATCTAGTAGAATACCAACCAATTTGGGATTAATCAAAAATAGATAAAGAGGTTGTCTGAAGAAGAGGTGTAGCTTTTAACTGAATGTATTTGATTTATTTCATATTATAAATCATTATTATATTTTTCATCAATGGTTATATAAAAAATATGGAGAATTAAGTATTTATATTTTATTATATTAATGATATAAACTATAACCATATTCATAATCCATCAAATGGGAAATAGAACCATCAATGTTGTGTATGGGGGACTACCAACTCGCAAACCGATGTAATTCATTTTCAATCACGACATCTCACATATGGTTATAATGATTAATTAAATATATGAATATATTATATTAATGTAATAAATCAAATTATTAATATTAAATCCATCATATAATTTTCATTCACTCTATCTTTTAAAAATTTATATTTTTGTTCATGAATAAGTGTGGACTACCAATACCACCCAGTGATGTGATTCGTTTTCCATCACTATATCACATTGATTATATATATAAGTATATATAAGTATTATATATTATATTTATTTAATAAATATTATATTATAATGATAAAATAAAAATTATCTTTTTTCCATCATTATCATTGAAAAATTTACACATTATTTATTCGTACATACATCCTATTATCTATATATTTGCAACATAGTTCATTTTTCAAAACTATTTTTCATGGTTTGTGTAAATATAATAATGTATGTAGATGTTTTTATCTTATTTAATTAATATATTCTTTGAATTATTTAATATTGAAAACGGTTACCATCATCAACCTACTGATTTCATTTTAGACAAATTATGTGAATATAATCAAATCATTTGATAAGAACATAACTGATTATGTAAATATGAATAACTATTTAATTAGTAACCTAATAAGAATAAGAAAAATGAAAAAAATATTAATAATATAAATATTTATCAAAAAAAAATTTTTGTAGGAAGAAATATAACATGCATGATTACTAAGGATCATGGTAAGGGACACATTATATTAAAAACAATTTCTAAAATGTTTTAAATATTTATTTTTTTAATATATTTATTAGATGTCTACATTGTTAAATATATTTTTTGATATATATTTATGTATATAAATGATTCATAAATTAAATTTTATGTAACATTAAAGATTATTCAAATGGTTTTAAAAATGTATATTTTTGTGTATTTTATATGCATCATTTTGACATGTTGGAAAAATGATATATCTATTTGAACATAAAGTTTATTAATGATTAAATTTTCCCCCAAAAAAATAAATTTCTATTTTTTTTATTACTTTCTATCATGATTCATGGAATAAAAACCCTCCATATTTTTCTACAACATATTTTAAAATTTTGATTTAATAAAAATGGATATTTAAATATCATGAATTTTATTGTGGGTGGAAGGAATATTTTGTGGACATGATGATGGAAATATGTTTTATCATATGTTTTGATTGTGTTATGGTTCATTGAAATGGATTATGATTTATTGGGGTTCATTTATAAATTATGTACTGTTGGTTTTCTTATAAACCAAGGTTGGATGGTTTTCTAATAAACTGAGGATGGGTGGAAGGGTTATAATCATCATCTTTGTGGTTTCATTATAGACCCCCATAGAATTTGGTTCTATGTTTAATTTTCAATAATTTTGAATATATTGGATAATCCATTTCATTTAGTTATATGAAAAATTATTTACCAAATTACCCTCAATTTGTTTTACATTCTATGGTTTTTAATAAATATTCTGATATCACCTGGTCATTTATTAAACTTTTGTTTAATTAAATCCCTAAGAAAAATTGTAAGGGTTAAATGAATAATATTTTTTCAAAAAATAATATTATTTTTTAATAAAAATAAATAAGAAAAAATTACTTTTTACATAATTATTATTTTTTAAATATTTCTTTAAATTTATTGGGTAGAAATATTTATGTATTGGGTAATGAAATTATTTTTTATCACAAGGTTTATTTAAAAAAAATTAACAGTATTCGTTATATACCTTTTTATAGACTCTATTTTCATTTCTATTATTATGATATTTTTTACACATCCTGCATTTTAAAATATTTTTTAAATGGTTTTACAGATGAGATGAAATTCTTATGATGAAATAATATTGGAAGTGGAAATATAGGAACAATAAAAATTATGGTCAGTTAAAGGAATGTGTATGATATGTAACTGTAATTGGAAATTTAAAAACAATTATTAATTATCAATGTGTATTAAAGTGATCCAAATTTACCATTCTATATATTATGTTTTTATGGTGGATATTTTGAAAAACATATATAAAATAGTATAGCTTAATTCCCCTTCAATTGTTTGAATTGGAGTTGGTTATGTGACCTTTTTTACACCTACCATATTATAGAAGATACATAATAGTTTCAAGGGTGTGGAAAATATATTCTAGAGACTATATGATTTGTAAAAAAGTAGAAAAAAATTAAATGGAAATAGATTTGTAGAGATAGTGAAAGAAATATAATCCGCATCCAAAAATCCCTATAAAATAGAGGAAAACTCAAACAACTTAATAATAATAAAACATTGTAATGGATTTCCAAATTTATCTTAACGATGTGATGAGTGTCCAAAATATAATTTAATTTGAATTCTCAAATAAATAATCCATGTACATATTCTCAATTCCCTTGTTCTTCTAACCAAAAATATCTAAACAACCATGTTCAAAACAATCAACAACAAGGTCCCCTACACATTTCTAAACCTGTATCAATGGAATATGTCAATGTTACATACAATGATTTCTGTAGTGTGTGACTAAAAATAATTATGTTGACACCACCTTGTTTAATAAAAATCTAGTTTGAGATATATAATTCATCAAATTAATGGATAAATAAGGTATTAATATAGTCAATTAATACTACACATGAAATAATTTAGGTGAACCTTAATCCCTAGATTGACATCGAGGGTCCTCCAAACCTAAATTAGCAGAATGAATGATATTTATGAGTGTGTAGAAGAACCATTACAAACATATACATAATGTAGTGTCCCACTATATATTCCACCAAACAGTTCTTAGAGACCATTGTCCACAATACCTTAAGATCACCTCCTTGAATGGTAGAGGATGCTAAAAAGAGACAAGGGACTTGGGTATGTTTTTGGGGAACATTATGCCCTCATTATTCAGAGTAAATAAGAATAATATAAATATATGAAATAAAAGAGTTAGGAAGATAACAGATGAAAAAATATAATAAATCATGAAAAAAATACTATACAAGTGCAGAAGGTCAATAATAAGAGATTAAATATATTGAACATTTTTTAAAAAACGAATATGCAGGGGTAGGAGATATAAAAATATAAAAAGGGATTAAAAATTATACAAAATAGGTAAAAACTACTATTATTTGAATATTGATCACAGTCTTGGTCCTCTATTTCCAAAACTCCATCATATTACTATGTGTCAATAAACCATTTTAATCTTTCTAATTTCTTTTGTCCATACATGTAACCATAAATTCATGTTGGATACCAATGCTTCTTGAGTTGGTTGTGAGATATAATATCAGTAGAATATCATCCATGTTATTCAAATCCATTTCGTGTAATATAAAATAAGTGGTGTGTTATAAATATTAATTTCCATGACATAATAAATAAATTAACACATCGGATTGGGTTCTACATAGAGGGCCATCAAATCTAAATATTTCCGCAAATGTCAGGGTGTTTGAACCAAGTGATCGGAAAATGAAAACATAGTATGGTACATTGACATAGAATGTACATTCACCAAGATTATTCTTCAGCTTAGAGGAAATTTTCCTATGTTATCAAAAACAAATTATGAATTCTCATTTGAAAACATTTCATTACATTTGAAAAAAATTAATCAACCCTTTATAATTATATATCAAGACAATATTATCCCATCAATGGAAATATAATGAGATTTTCCATGTATCTCACAAAGTCAGCTGTAATGTTCTAATTGTATGGAGTTTATCCACGGTGAAATGAAATTATTTCCAATTTTCACTCAATGAATGGTGTGATTGAAGTCAAAGATTAACAAAGCCACTATATTGGTAAAACGTATTACATGTAGGGGTTTGGGTATCTCTCATGTAATGGTACAACCAATCATTCAATTATAAACTGTCCAAGGAGTATTCAGTAGAAAACCTTAGTAACTCATCTAGAGGATAAAATAGATAAAACACAGTGATCCCATCCTAGGAATAAATGCTATCATCCCTAAAAAGTAAAAAAGAATTATCATATCTAACTGAAATATCCGAGAGTTCATCCATGGGGAACATAAGTAAGATCCCCTCATTTTACCTTTGAAACGATGGTGAAAAATCATAAAAATATATTAAACATTTTTAACATGCATTGAAAGAGGGTCCATTTCTCATGTCCATGATTTCAAACATGAATGTCCCTTTAGATAGTGAATTCCCTATTTAAATGGATCATTTAATATGTGACACACATTCATTTTCCATTGTCAAATTTATTTAATTAAAACCATCATATAAGTAATTTTTAGAGGGTTTAAAACGTGCTTCCCCAACCAAATAAATAAAATTAATCACGTAGGGATTAATTATGCAATGAAACACTAAAGGGACTTTTACCAATTTAAGGAAAGAGGTAAATTAGTCTATAATTTATAGTACACACTGATTGGGGTGTTTCAAGTCATGTAAATAAAACTCAATGGTGTTTCACCGCTAGATAAGGTAATAATATGTTTGAAAAAATAATTTGGAAAAATTATATATACATTTTAGTGGTATCACAACAATAGAACAATGAATAGCACAACATCCAAAACTATATAATGAAGTTAAATGATGTTAAATAGATAAAAAACATGTCTTATCCTCATAGAGATTTCCTCATCCATTACCACCCATTAACCTTTTGGAGGTTATAAGAAAGAATATAAACTATCAAATTCTATAAAAATAATGAAAATGAGATTGCACTCAAATAGTGGAATGGATAGTATAATGAACATTAACTATATCGAAGGGGATGAAATATTGAACATATAGAATGCAAAAGTATCTAGTGGTGAATCAATAAGTGATCAATTGTAATATTTTCACATATTCCAATATTCCTAAAGAAGGAGGGTTTCTATTTGGAAAATAAAGAGGATTCACTAGATAATATGGAGGAGGAACAAGAAATGGGTTGAAATTTTGTAGTTCCAATGTTCCCACAATCTATTGCCCCACATTTTTTTGAAGCCATTCAAGATGGGATTCATGGTTTATGCTAAATGTGTGACCCAGAATTTTCTTTCCATTTTAGAACTTCGAGCTCTTAATGAGCCCCATATAAAACTAATCCCTCCATAACACTTATAAGAATCATAATTAGAGATTTTATAAGAATATAAAACCATAAAATAATGGACCAAGATTTTTAGAAACTATGGAACGTTATAAACCCCCCTCTAAAAGATAACTCATCTCTAATTTTCCATTTAGAGTATTGTGGAATGTCATCTGAGAAGAGTTACATCCACTACATAGCTAAAATGGACTCCACCTCCTAGGTCTCATGTTGTATGAATTCATTCTTCCGTATCACCTAGACAAAATAAATGATTCTTTATTAGAGTTATTTCATATTTTGATAAACGATATATATAACATGATCCTAAAATGAAGCATCTTATTACAGCTCAATATCCCCAGGGTCAAACGATTGAGACATGAATGGATGATATTTTCATATATGGGATACATGGAATTCATAGTGCTTGTTATAGTAAATATAATGTAACATCAACTAATATGATACTGCATTGAAATTCTCCACTATATTTAATGGTCCAAAATTATGAAGAGATAACTTGAACTATATTATGATTTATCTACTTCTCAATATAGTAGATACACATATAAATTATAAATGTCCCATGACAAAGTCTGGCGGTCTACAATGATGATTGGTATAAGAATTCTACTTCTACTAAGTTGTGTCCATATGCATTTGAATCAGTGGAACATTATTTAAAGACTCATAAATGAGATGAGGACATATTATAGTGACCTCATGTGCCTCTATCCATCATATAGGTTAACAATATGGTCTACCATATATGGCCACATAAAAATCCGTCTGAATCGTTTTCTTAAAGCGGTTGTCGTATGAAACAATTAGAGAGTAACATTTTCCTCCTAAAATCAAATAATTATTCAATAAAAGAAATTATAATATCCTATAATTCCCTCATCATATTCTTTAAATACCCATTGGTCTGACGGTGAAATGCATTACTCAAGAGAACCTGTGAACATCGTGACTTTTTCAATCCTTGATAAAACCATGATGTAATGTAGGTGTGTCATTATCAAATGATTGAATGAATAAATCCATGAATTAATGCTATTTCTAGAATGTACAGCATTCCTAGAACATTAATAGAGAAATTTCCTAGATCGGTATGATGTGTGTAAGCTTTGTAGGATTTCCTGTGATAACCCATACCATATTTATTCCTCGATGGGATCTCAGAAAATATATCATGAAATCCATTGTAATGGAATTCCATTTATAATATAAACTGATAGAGGTTTTAGAAGTCCACAATGTCACTGGGGTTCTTCTTTAACCTACTGAAAGGTGGAGCATCGAGTGATAAAACCTACTGTATTTCTCTTCATACCTGTCCATGAATACTGATGAAATATGTCTTTGTACACCATCGTAATAACCAAGAGAACAACCCAAATATAGACATGTGATATAGTGATCCAATATTCACATATATATAAAATAATATATACATGATCATAGAAAATCAAGGAATCACTTCCATCACGAACCCATCCATGAGGTGGGTTCTCACCTGTGACACTCTCCCTTAAGACAAGGCCCTCAGAATCTAAACATTTACTCATTCAGAATCGATCCTGAAGGTAGTTCATAAATAATAATTATACTCAAAATGGAATTCCATGTTTTATATTAACCTATAGATTCATCTCAGATAATAAATCCAAAAACATCAACTCATTTATAGTCTCATTTATAGTTCATGTCTATATCTTGGCGATCAAATCAACAACCACAACATTTCCCTTTACAGGTGTGTAATAAAGCTCAACGTCCAAGGACTGTAGGTATTCCACCCACATGAATTGACACATATTCATGTCTTATTATGTTAATAAATATTTGGGACATTAATTATTCCTTTCTATAATGAATCACTCACACAAAATGTATTTCCTCTAATAACATAGACCATGAACCATAGATTCAGGCTCAAGTTGGTGTGTAGGATAGTTCTACTCAAGAGGTATTTACGGGGAAAAATATACACCACAACTTAGACATGTTTCATTATAACTGAACATATAATAATACTTAAAGAATCAAAGTATATTATATATATTCTTCCCGACTTATGAAGAATCAGGATCAGTGTTGAAGTCAGTTTTCCAATTAATATCTGAAATGATATCTCAAAAGATTCAGTCTATTCAAATTTCACACCTTTATTAGTGAATTATTCTATTGGATCATCCATGAGTGATAAGTACTGGACTAATACCATATTGTATCCTATTATACTCAATAATATTTTTATGTCAATCAAATTATTGGGCTACTCCAAGAAAAATATGGTGCTCACAATCTATGGGTCAACTGATACACCAAATTATTATATGATAAAACCCAATAAGTGGTAATTACTAATCAAAAAGTAACATTTTATAAAAATCACATATATACGGTGCACTCTCAGTGTATCCACTGTGAAATCATGGTTATTTGGAATGGTCTTGTATGGTGAGAGAATACAATAAGATGAAATCCACGAGGACTATCACAATGGAATATATATTCAGTTGGAAAAGTCGATTCATCAAATCAATGACCATTGCTGATGATTTCTTCAGACCGAACAACATAACCAAATACTAGTACAAGATACAACTATTACAAAATGTTATAAGTTTGATATCAGATACTCTGATATGAACTAGATGTTAGACTACACATCAGTAAATATTTTTGAAAACAGTTTCTCCTCAGATCTAGTCTAATAGGAAATATCTACGTGTAATTGTATATCACTTATTCATCATAATAAGATCCATTGAGTGGTAATCGATGAAAAATATCAGTGGAGTATCAATAGTTTTAGTGAAATGGTCTGGTGAACACCATGGAGTTGTGATTGTTCTGATAAGACCCTTCACATCTATGTCTTAAAGCTTATTCTTGAGTTCTTCGAGCTCTGTAGGTTCCATCCAAGATGGAGGAATCAACACTAGTGATGAACATGAAACTACCTCGATGGTGAGATCATCCTATCTATTAGGATGTAATGTGAAGAAAATCATCAAGGATGAAATCCCTAAAATTATCCACTATAGGATTGAATCCATAAGAAGAATTCTATTATGGCATAAAAAAGACATTCTATCTAGGTCATCATCCATCCCAACCATGTACTCTTGAGTCTATATCGACTCTCATGGAGATCCCATTCACCATTATGGATATATGTGATTTAGATAGGTGATGTTAAAGATATATATCTATGATAGAAGTACACCTTGGTCTGATAAGGAACCAGCCAATCCCTAAAGAGAATGACGTAGAAACTTGTCATCTCGAGGATCAAGAAAATCAATATAAAATAGTATCACTTATTTCAAGGGGGAACTCCTTAAACTACTGTATAACATATCCCAAACTCATATTTTTGTGTCAAGTTCCATAACACCACTAGAGTACTATATCATTAATCCTAGACATCTCATATTTAAAGATCATTGAATGGTGTGTGATTCACCTATATCATATATAGTAGATACTATAGTAGAGGATACCAGAATTGTATCTGCAACTATAGATGGCTACAGACAATGATTATATAGTGTATGATACACATCATAAATATGGCCTGAAAATGCCACTTAGATACTAACTAACTAACTTTAGCTGGTTCACTCTTCTAATGATTGAACTATGAATCCTAACCACCACATCCACGACAACCTGTTGGAAATAAGGGATTGTATAAGACTATCTATCTGCATAATGTTGTTTCACCGATCCAGCACCTGAAGTTAGTGCAAGGGCAGATCTCCATACCTATGTAACTATAAGAAAATATAATAATAATCACTAAAGGTGAACCATCCAACAGTAAGATGAACCCATGATCGGGTTCCTTACATATTAGGGATTTTATGTTCTGGCTTTTCACACTGGTGACACACTACATTTGTTTTATTGCACCCCACATTTTCTTTTCCTCTTCATGTAACATTAATGAATATCTTATTTCTAGTAGATTATCCACTATCATCATGGAATCCAAAATTCTCTACTTCATGTCATATGATTCCCTTCATTTATACTTAGCAATAAAATAATGATTAACAATCTATGAATAATTGATTAGTCGGAAGATGTTCACCTACAATTGGATGTCTAAACATAGAACATACATGATTAACCATGAATTAGTAAGTTTTTCACTTGTCAAGTATCACGTGATTCACAATTATTTAGTGAAGTGAGAATAATGATCAATCACAGACATCTCACCTTGATCAAGATGCATGAATTATAGAACATGATACGTTATCTTGGTCTATGGGAATAAGTAGTCAAAAAGGATATATGAAAGTTCATCTTGACCATACATTGGAATCTACTTTCCAGAGTTATAATGTCCCTCTAATGCATGGTGGAGTTTTGTATATGATAGGTCTCATTCTTCATCCTCTATTATATAGGTTTCTTGATATGGTCATTTATTGACATCATAATATTAGTCCATGAATAAATAGCCTCAGGTCCTCCATCAACTGAGTAGGTGGGAGGATTCTATAGGTGTAACTCTCTAGACATCTCTATTATATAATGGATAGGATGAAATGCACCATGAAATGTTTCATGAAGTGAAGAAAAATGTCCCTGAACAATCCATCAAAACCTAGTGGAATATCCACATGAGATTCCTATAGTGTCACTATAAGAGGTATCACCAATGGATCAGGGTCAAACATATCAATGTTATGCTCATATTCCATTTCCTAGAGCACAACATGAGGTCATATCAGAGGGATAACTCTAAAATTTCCATGTTCATACATAATACATGATTTATAACAATTATAGAAAGAATTAAATATATATTAGATACTAAGCCTTCCTAAAACAAAGGAACACTCATCTTCCTACTCTAGGATTTGGGTCTGGTTTGTTGGAAGAATAATCAAATAGATCAAAGGAGACACTAACTACAACCAACGTATATGGTCTGTTCAAGAAAATGTATCATATTTTACTTATAGAATAACCATTTAATTACAATTCATAAAGATTAATTATTATTTAATTAGTTATTATCATCATGATCTAGTTATTTGTGTCAACAATTCAAATTTATATGGTCATGTACACCACAAAAATAGAAATTATGGTACCAACTAACTGTATCCAGACCATTAAACCCAACAACATGTTTAACATGCCAAGGAATTGTGTTTTTATTGGATGAGATTCCCATGTAACTAACCAATTAAAACAATTCAAGTGGAATTTTTTTCTATTAAACCAATTATGACTTCAATTAGAGTACTGGAACACTGAAAATCAGAAAAATAAAGAACCAATAGTAATCATAGGAAATTCATGCAAGAATTTTTTTTGGTACTTCATAATGAATTTGATTTCATATCATATTGTTCATTGTTTTATCGATGATTCTAATATTCCATCATTTCATATATCTATACAATTTATATCTTATAAAAACAATAACATTTCAATGCATGGGCATTACGCAATGGTGTAATCCATTAAAAAATTAACAAGTACAAGAAATATCAACAATTATCCATCCTATGTAATTTGGATTTCTCATATATGTGTTGTACCTACTCACAATCATAGGATTATAATGAAATTCCATTATCATAATATCTTGACTAAATCAAAATTGTAAGATAAAAAGGTAAAATAACCTTAATACCACATCGTAGAATCCTACCCTACATTCCACTCACTAGTACCCAAAGATGGTTTTCCACAAGTCTTAAAGAATGGTTCCCTAAATATCAGTGGCAACCGATTAGCAGGGGGTCTTGGGTATGTCTATGGGTACATTATACCTAAATTGAATGAAGTATATCTCATAAATTCAAATATAATTAACTATGTATGTTAAAATTTAATGGGGGAAAAATATAATAAATCTTAAAAGATATGTACTACATGGATGAAGGCCGAATATTAAGAGATACAATATGAGGATAATGATATAAAAAATGAAAATGAAGGGGAAATGGGATAAAAAAATATAAAAAATGATAAAATTTATAGAAATATATCAAAACTACTAATACTAGAATCTCCATCATTATATTAGTCTTATACATCCAAAACAGTGTCCTATTAATGTGTGTCAATCAAACATTAGAGGCTGGATACATACCTTTTTCCATACATACAACCATAAAATCTAATCAAGTAACAACAAAACCCAAAGCAGGTTGTGAGACACAATAATATTAGGTTAACATCCACATTTTTTAGGTCAATAAATATTTTTCAATAAAAAATAAGTTGTGTTTCATAAAACTTTAAATGAAGATAGAATATTTAAATCATCCCATTAGACTGGTATAACATGGGGGACCATCTAATCTACCTAATTCACCCTAAGGTGGTTTGTTTCAACTGAGAGATACAAAAATATTTAGGGAGTATAGTAAAGTATAATATGAAGAACTATCCCCAATATTGTGATCTGTCTTGGAGGAAATATCTCTACATCTTCAAAACCAACTGATGAAATTTTATTGGAAAAAATTGAATTACATTTCAAAAATTTTTAATGATCCTATAGAAATTATATATCAAGGCTCTGTGAACCAGTCCATATAAATCTAAGGAGCCTTTAAAAGTGCCCCTCCATGCCCATGATAAAATTATAATTCCATGTAGTCTATCCATGGTGACCCATGATCAATTACCACATGTCACTCTAATCATTGAGTGATATAATCCCAAGATAAATAAGTACTCCATATCCATATCATGTATTTCACATAGGGACTCGAGTCTCTCTCTAAAATGGTAAAAGTCTTTATTCTAATTGATATAGGCCAAGGGGTCTCTCCTAGTTAACTTTTTCTACTTTTCTGAATGTAAAAATAGATAATTCCCAACTATGTCATCTTAGGAACAACTAATTTCTCTCCCGACATGTTTATAAAATATAATAGCTCTAATAGAAATTAATGGGAATCCTTATATGGATTCATTATGTTGTAACCCTACCATTATCCCTCAACACTGTGGAGAACCATTGATAAATGAATTGATCAATTATAACATTACTAGGAAGAGGTTCCATTCCACAAGTTCAATCATTAATAATATTCCAGTCATTTTATTTATGTCATTATGATTTTAAATTTACCATTAAATAAATGAGACAGTATATTTTTTCACATAGACCATTTATATAATTAATCCCTTCATCTATGGAATATTTTGAGGGTATATAACATGGATCATCACCCAAATAAATTAAATGAAACACTTAGGGCACTTGTTATTCAATGACACACGCAAGGGTCTATGACGAAATTATGAAAAGGGTAAATTTGGCCTCAAGTGTTATAACACACCCATTGGGTTTTCCATATAATGGAAATACACAACTATGGTTATTATATGATACATAGGGTAATTATATGTGTGAAAACCCATTTGAAACAATTTAATTTACACTTTAAAGGGATCACCAGATTGGCCTAATGAGCGGCATAAGGAAAAAACTATATAACACAATGAAAGAAAGGGAAAGATACTTGACCACCAACCACATCCTCATAGGGATTACCCATACAATATCACACATTGATTTTATCAAGTAAAAATAAAATTAGATAAACTATAAAATGTCCATAAATTGGGAGAAATTGGCATTCGACCATATAAAGAAGTAGATGGGATGAAGAACATGAAATTTATTATAGAGAATTCAAGATCATAACTCTAGAATTATAATTATCTAATGGGTGAATTTATAGGAGATAAAATGTAGTGTTTCTTGAATTCCAATACTCATGAGGGAGGAGGATTTATACAATAAAAAAATAATGCGGTCTCACTAGACGTTAAGGAGGAGGAAAAGGAAATCAGATAAAATCATTTAATATGGTTAAAATTGTAATTTCACCCATATTTACCAATACACATGGTTTTACCACATGGTTGGAAATATCATGTGCCAACCGTGCTTTATTAACTAATAATAATGGTCAAAACTCTTAGTTAGGTGCCCAATTTTTCAAACCATGTGAAAATCATGAGAAACCCAATGAAAAAAAATTAAAGGTGGGTCACATGACTATTTTCCTCAAGTGAAATTATTGCATAAAAAACATGTGTCCCTCATGTTCTAACATTATTTATCTTCCTTTTATAGTTAAACCATGAATAATGGGTGGCATAGTTTACTTTAACTATGTTTCCATGTATTTTGACCCCATTTCAGGTCTCTTGGCTCTAAACTATCCCTAGAAGCAGCTAATCCAGACTTATAACTTTTTGGCATCACAAGTATGATTATTTTAAGGAATTAAAAATTCATAGACTTAATGTTACATATTGTTACTATTTTAATGTATTCTTAAACCCCTCTTTGAACTATGTTTTTTGTTGGGTTTCATTTGGAATTTCTTATGGTGAAAACATATGAAATTACAAAATTTTATAAGAGATCCATGGTTGGCACACAATTTTCCCAAATTGGGTTCTCTATCATGGAAAAAAATATAAATACAGGTAGTTGGGTCTTTTTATGTTGAAACATGGATTGAAAACCACAAACTCAATTTAGAGAAATAATTCAAACAATTAAATGGGGTACACCACTGAAGAAAATGGTTTATCTAAAACATGTGTCCTTGTCCAACTAACCATGTGTATGGGTCTTTATAAACATAAATTATGGTTTAAAATAATCAAACCCCACTTTCAGGTCCCTGATGGAACTATACGATCCCAAATCCTTTTATGCAAAAAATAGCTCTCAAGATCATTTTTTCCTCTTTGGACCATCTCCAAAATAGATCAAAGTTGTATGATCAATGTCAGAACATATACATGTTAGTTTCATCTTCCTATTATAATTTTCAAACTCTCTACACATTCCTCCCTAGGGTATCTTAGTTCTCCTTATTTAATTGAGGATCTGATATGGTCTCATTAAAATAATGGTTCTAGGTTTGATTCATAGATTCAATTTCCGTCATTCACCAACAGAAAATCCTGATTTTTTTTGGAGTTATGAGATCTCATGATAAAGTGTTAGGTTGTTCGGTAATGATACCAAATTATTATTAATCCTAAAATGATTGATATAATGAAATTGATTTTAATTGAAATTGTGGGACTTGATTCTCGTAGAATTTAATTTGTTAAAACCCTAATTCCATTGAATTGGGTATTTGGTTATTTAATTTTTTCTAGTGTTAAATTAGGAAATAAAATACAATTCCATTAAATTAGGGTTTATTTGGAAAATTGTTCGAATTTGGTAGAATATAAAATTTCTACATTATATTGTGAAAATAATGGATGTTTTTTAATTAAACTGTTTAATTTATTTTTAGAAATTGAATTGTGAAATCTATTTTTTAACTGATTTCATATATTTTATCTGGTGAAAATTGATTAACATTATTATGAAAGAAGAATTATTATTTTATCTTGGAAAAAGTAATTTTTTTTATTAAAACCCCATTTTGGTTATTAAATGTAAAAATGAGAATTTTTTAAATTTGAGAATGGAATGAATTGTATTTTCATGTTTCATAAAATATATTGACCATGATTTATTGAACTAGACCACATGAAATTTTATGTAATTAGTGAGTTATTTGGAACATGAACTATATGCTGAGAATTCCCTTATACTGGGCTGATGTTTATATCTCTTAGAGAAGCACTATTTGGCACATTTTATTCCTTAGAAGGATATCGACGTGAACAATATTTATAGAGTCATGGGATATGGGTACACATTATAGATATTATTACATGACTGTATATGGATCTAATAACATAAAACTATCATACCTATTGGAGATGACCGTTTTTATCATTTTTTTGACATATAAATGCATGCAAAATTTTGTAAACTCTTTTATATGGCATATTAATTTTTATTGCATTTTTTTGTAAAAATTATTATTTAATATATTTGTGTAAATTATTTCCATAATTTTAAATGTAACTAATTCTTTATATAAATATTATTTTAAAACTCCAAACATATTTTAAAAAAAAATTAACATTTCTTTATTTTGTTGATCAAATGTTGAAATCTATTATTGAATAATTGGTGATAACCTTATAAGAGTTTATCTCACACCCTTCTAGTGCCTTCAGGTGTTTGTAGAATATCCCCTTCCAAGTTTTAGTAGTGGTAATGCACAATGTAGAGGTTGTTCTATATATTGGTCCATGAACATGGGGATGTGTGTATTTTTGGAATTGGGTTATTGATTTTGTTTTAGAATATGTTTTGTATTACATTTTGTTTTTTTTTGTAACTGTTTTAATTTTTCAACATATGACCCTTTAGATATTTTCATATATTTATACTATCCTATTTATTTGGATTCCATAATATTTAAGGAAAATTAATTCCCACTATCACTTTGTATGATGTCAGGTGCTAGTCACAAAAAAATTTGGATTAGGAATGTCCTTTGTGCCATGTCAGTGCTGGATTAGTTATTGGTTGATCAGTGGTCTCGATATAGTTTTTGAAAAAAATTATATAATAGGGATCTTTCGTGAGATTATTGTATTCATATCGATATGCATTGGTATACTATTAGGAACATAAGAGGGAGTTGAAATTGAGTTCTAGGCTAGACCTCACCATAGTGAAACTTATGTCCCCATGGGTGTTTTTGGAAATATGTATTAAAGATTAGTTATACTATTTTTCCTATTTATATTTTTATATGTTGAATTTTAAATCCTTTGTGTATCTATTTGGTATAATTTCCCATGATTCCATATTTAATAATAATATTGATGTACTCTTTTTTGTATTTTTTTGTTGTGTTGAATAATTCCTCTTTGATGAAATGTGAATTTGATAATGTAGGAAGCTACAACTAAACCACAATAAGAGAGTCCTCTTGTGAACCCAAATCTGGTTTAGGTTAGTTTTTGTACTATCATTTCTTTGAGAGAAAAATATACCCATGTCCCCATTCAATCTATTTTTTAGAACCACAATGGGACAATATTTTTAAATTTTATTCATGAATTACTTACTAGAGGGAACCAACATTCAAAAGATGAATTAATCTTCAATAAAATGATGGATGTTTAAGTAGTATGGAGATTTTGTTTGGGTAATTGGAGACACCCAATGAAATAAATGAGAAGGTTTCACCATTGTTCTTAAAGGACCGAGAAAGAGATGGTGCAGCATGATAGTGATGTCAAAGAGTCCTGAGGTCATTGAGTGTAATGAATTAAAAGTTATTTTCACTAGAGTTGACTCTGTTATCCACAGATTCTGAGTTTTTAAAACTCAATAAGGCTGATAAAAGTGTGGCAGAATTTGAGAACTGTTTTTCTGAGCTTGTGAAGTTCTAACCAAAGATAATATAAAATTATAACATTAAGGATTAAAGGATTGATATGGTACTATGATCAAATATTCATTATCTATATTATATACTAAAGATTTTTTCTAATTTTGATGCATATAATATAGTACTAAATGTTGAAATGGACCTGGCTAGTAAGTCTGGGTTACCAGGGGTTTCTTTTTATCACAGTTGTGTTGCATGTTCCTTCAATGGAAAGTATAACCATATTGATTTTCATGATGGATCTTGATAGAATATTCCTTACACAAATCTTCAAGTTCCTGTATGAGGCCCTTTAATTTGTTACTAGTGTGTAAATCCAGGTCATTCATAGATGGTTTGAAATTAGGTACCCAATTTATGGTTTCCATGTGGAAGCTCGGGTTAATTATAGAAATTATTCCATGTTTATTTCACTTAGTTTAGTGGCCCAAGATTATCACCATCTTACAAAACATTTGTGTCATAAAATTATTCACATATAAAAAGATTCATGAAACGTGTATCCATAATGAAGATTATTTTCAAAGTTTAAGAGTCTCCAAATGATATAGATGTGTGCCCAACGATCATGATAGGTACCATTACTATATCATTGTATTTAGTGATTTCTTTATTTGATAATGGAACATATCATTTTTTTATTTCAACCCTTACTGTTACAATGATAAATCTCCTTATCAATATTTCATATTAATTGATGGATATTACTACAGCGCATGGTGCAAAGAGAGATCAAGGTCTATGTATTCTCAGTTCTGTGTTTTGTCTATCTGATGTTGGCCTTTCATAGAGATTTATGGTTCTGAACATGAAACCAGTTGGCATTATTTTCAGAATATATTACCTCATTGAAAATGAATCATAGATAGATTTTTTATCTTTCATGAGTATCCTTCACAACTCCAGATGGTGTGTGTAATTTTTTTCCAACGGGGATGGGATCCGATGTCCAGTAAATGTGGACATTTTTATTCAGAGTGGTGGAGTGATATCATTTTTTTATATAGATATGGATGATTTGAGTGGGGATCTCCCTATAGTTGTCATCAAATTTCATGTTTTTTTCGATTTCTATGGTTTTCCACCTTTATGGAATGTATTGTTTTATGTTGATCTGGTTTCTAGTACCCAACCATTTAATAATCTCTATTACCATATATAACCAGCTGAAATGAAATATTTTAAGACTGTGTTTGATGATATTTTAGATAATTGATTTATACACGTGAGTGTGTCACCATGGGAAATTCAATTTGTATTTAATATGAAATAAGATTTATCACTTCACCTTAACATTGATTACCGAAATCCCAATGGATTTATGTTAAATAAAAAGGTTATTTTTTAATTGCTTGATGATTTTTTCATTAGTTGAACATGGAAATGTGGTTCTTTAATCATGATAGTTGATCTTGTTACCATAACTTCAGAATAAAAGAAGGTAACATTATGAAAAAATATTTTTTGAGTGGGTACAAACATTACAGAAAAAGATCAGGACTCTAATGCGGTTAATACAGAGAGGGATTACCCTTGGCTCATGGCTAACCCTAGCATTGCCCTTGGTGGCGCCAGTTCCTTATTTAGAGGTTGAGATCTTGGGGATGACAGTACCCTCCTTATCCAATCTTTCATAGAACCCAAGCGCATATGTTCCTCATTTCATCTCACTCTTACCTATTCCAAAGGTGTAGGACATCAGGATATATCTAAAGGATTTTAAATAGGTTCATAGATCCCATGTTCTCTCCTTGTTTCCTTCTGAATTCCATGATGTTGGGGTGGTGTATTCATGTACCTTGGTTTCAAAATTTGGTCCAGATCTTCCCCCTAGTGAGTATCGTTGCAAGGTACATCAATGCCTCTTGGGAGTTGCATAATGTAGTGAATATTAAAGTTCTCGACCTCTGCGATATTAGTATTCATCTACAATCTCTTTAAGACTTTTCCCGGGCATGTTCGTGCAAGTCACAGATGTGTGAAAACTGGCCATTCCTTTTGGGGGGGGGGGGATGGTTGATTTTTATATGGTATGTGATTACAAACATTTGGGCCCATGGATTGTAACACCCTGAGATTTTATGAAAAATATTCTTTTAATTTCATTAATGTCTTGTTTTGTATGCTACACCAAGACTACCTTGCGCTATATGCAACACCGTATTAGCTTGCAGTATACGCAACAGTATTCTTGGATCGTGTTACACACAATTTTGATAATAGTTATTCTACGAAAAATTGAGTATATATATATATTCAATGTAAAAATGAAATATGGTTGGATTATGAAACATTGAAGGATTCTTGCACAGCACGCAACCCTGACTTGGCTTGCATTACATGCAATCGCGACCTTCCTCGATAGCACATGTTGTACGCAATACCGAGTTTTACTAAACAACGATATATTATTATAATATTATTATGAACTAGCCATTATGAATAGTATTAACTAAATTTTGAATCTTATAACATTATTATTCATCTTACACATTTTCTAAAACATTGTATAAGAACAAAATAAATTTTTTGTGTAAAATAAGTATTTTTAAAAAAATGCAGTTTTGCCGCCTTTTGATGGAGCACCCACTCTAAATCTAGTTTTTGACATGTTTATAAGTTCAATTTGACAAAATAAAATTATTCTTTGAAATCATGAAATAAAAATTTACTTTGGATAAATTTTTCATATTATTCTGGTAACTTTCATATTTTGATGAATAGTAAAAACACGCTATATTTTAATTAAAAACAACTTTTTCATCGCAATGATTTATATTGTTAAATTATAATATTAAATGGTTTTAAAGTATAAATAGAATATATTTTTACCATTTAATATAATTTATGTCATTATCATTGATTCTACCTTGAATTCGTAGGATAAATCAATTCAATCTTGTGCAATGTTTTAAAGAAAACCCCGTTCTCTTTCGACAACGGGATTAATTTTAATTTAATTTCTTCAACTTTTGTGTATTTAATTTGGAGAAATGGATTCCATATTTGGAATTAGTGGATCAAAATTATGTTAATAAGCTACTTTTTTTTTTGGGAATTATGAATAGTAACTACGATAAATTTTATTTACTATAGTTAAAGGTAAATCGGGTAATTAAGGGTAAATATAATGTTATCAAATTACCCTAACACATGTAAAAATCCTATTGGATGACTAAATGTCGACCCATATAACCTAAGGGTAATATTAGATTCATTCAATGGACTTTTGTCCATGAAAATAATTTAATTATTATTAAAACCAAAGAATGTGACAACATGTCACTTTCTTAAATCTTATAAGTATAATAATTTTACTTTAGTGATAAACTTCATGAAACTTAAAACATGAATAGTATCCAGAAATATAATACAATTATCTACATCATAGGAATATATTTAGAATTTTTAGGGATTAAATAATTATCATTTATTATGACACAAATATGATGCAGTAATTGTCTTATTAATGAAATATTGACATAATTGATGTTATAAATACCAAAATAAATGTAATTTAAGAATTTTTATTAATTAAACTAATTTTATAGGATAATATTACATGTTAGTATTGATTTAATTAATTTTATTCGAACTAATCATTCTGTTATGATTTTCAAAAAAATCAATTACTAAATAGTCTCAAAATTGACATAAAAATGTTTTTAAAACCAATATTATATTATTAATTGTTATTTTATTACTAAAAATCTATGGTTCAGAAAAATGACTTATATAAGGTTATATATAATAATAATAAACAACTTGGGGTTCGTTTGTCTTCTTATTGTATGTTTATTAACCTTATAGTATAAGAACACAAGAAGACACGGTAAAAGTAAAATTATTTAACTTAATTTTCAATCTAAATGATAAGGTTAAAATAGGAACCTAAACTTGTCTAAATTCTATTTGATGAGAGGATTTCGACCTAACCCCACCTTATCTTAGAAATAAATAAATTTGGAGCTATCTAAAACCGAATATGGCTTTATAATAAAATAAGATTTTTAGTTATTCCAAAGGTTCCCCTCTCCTCCATTATAAAAGGGAACCTCCTCCCTCTTTTCCTCACACCACATTGAGCATTCCATCTCGGCCAAACCATGCAAAATTCTCTTCTACACTTCCCTAGAAACATCTTAGAGATTCTGGTCTACTTCAAAGACCAATATTAGTTCCCTAAGAGGAGGTTTCAAAGAGGCGTATCAAAGAAGAGGTAATTTCTTCTACCGATTCTTTCAAACTTCTTTCTTCTTCAACATCTTCTTCTTTAGTTGTTTCATTATAAAGTAATAACATCAGTATCACTAATATACTGATATGTTATTATAAATATGAAACAACCCCATTTCACCTTCTATCCATCCTACGGAAAACAAAATCACCGCGCGTGCGTATGTACGGAATATCGTCTCCACGCCGTGGTGTAATCGGTTTTTCCACCAACACCTTACATGGATGGGTATTATGGTGTAAAGAATAAGTATACATAGTTATTATAAAATCATAATTATTCTGATATATTGTATCATCCACTCCAATTCAATTCAATAATTACGGAAACGATATCATCGCTCGTGCGTACGTACGTACTACCGTCTCCACAACGCGATGAGATTTATTCCCCATGTTAACCATTTAAGAATAATTAAAAAGTATATATAAGCAATAATAATCAAATATAAGACATTATAAAGCTATTGTATTTATTTATTTCATCTACTTAATTCCATTCAACTCAATAAGGAAACGAAAACAGCGTTCATGCGTACATACGGCCTACCGTCTCCATGAACGGTGTATTTCATTCCATTTATCAATCTATTATATATATGTACATTCTGAATATATATTATATATAAATCATGTTTTATATTCTGGAATTATGTAATCATGATCTAAGTAATCATATGAATAATTACAAGTCAAAACACGGAGGACAAATGAAACGATTTTACCCAAAACACTCTTTAACATTGAATTTACAAAAGAACGGGTAATATAAAGTCATAAGTGAACCATATATGATATAATAACAATGAATATGATTCTATAATAAGTCAATGACATTAGTTAAATCATTATACAGGAGTTTTGGATACGTATGAAGCATATCGGACCTATAGTAAGGGATAATTTTTCAAATCTCATTTTTATCCGAGAATTGCTTATTCGTAAGTATTTACTCGGGTAATTGCTATCATCCATGTAAATGTTTTATAATAGTGTATTCATGTATGTTTAGAGTCCTTTTTACCCATTTTTTTACTTTTACGACATGGTATGTATGAAATCTTTCTTTTACGAGGTACTTTTTGACTTTTCCGGCAAAAGTGTGAGAAGAATGTTTTTTAACGTATACGGCATGAAAGGATTTTTACGGTTTTATAAAGAATTATTTTCATGAAGCTTCCTCCAAAAGAATTCATGAATATTTTAAACAAAATCTTTTTCTTTTAAAATTTCATGATGTTTTGTGAAAAGAAATTGATTTTGAAGAAGAAAGGATATTTTCCTCAAGAATTCGTTTCAAGTGTTTTAGGAAAACCATTTTCCATCTAAGATGACATTATTTTATATGAATATGTTTCAAGTATAATTTCTCTATGATTTAAATGGTTTCAATTTTTTTATTATGAAATGATATCCATTTCTTTTATATGGATTATGTGATGATGTGATGATGTTTATGAAACCCATTTTATTTATTGGGTTTTTTATGAATGATGTATGTTTATTTTGTGGCACAAGTAAGAATGATTTCATTATGAGATGGGTGGGACCTATATCTCCCTCCAATGCATTGGGTAAAAATTTTATATCTCATGAGATAGACATGGCTGGAATGGTAAGTTAATCCGGTTCAGTGTTACAGGACTGAAACGAGGAGTGAACTCGATTCAGAATGGGACTTTGTCCACTAATATAGTCTTGGTAGAAATGCCTTGGCTACTATGGAAATCATTACATGTGTTTAATGGATTCCACAATTACATGTTTTATTCCCAAGCTATTTTTTCATTCTTAATGTTTCTTTATGATCTATGCGTTACGTACTCACATGTTTTGTGTCATTGCTCAAGCTTTTTATGTTTAAACATTATGTTCATATTTTTAAGTTCAAATGTATATGGTATGTTTCATTTTATCCATTCTTACCCTTACTGAGCATTTGAGCTCACCCTTTTTATGTTTTCTTTTCCCCAGGATATAAAGAAAGGTTTTAGGTAAGAAAAAAAGGGGAAGACCTTTATGGGAGATTTTGAAGATCATTCACCACGATTAGAAGATTACGTTCCATGTTTCCAAAGACACTAAACTATTACGGTCCTTTTGTGTCTGTTTTTGTTATGTATAAAGTATTCCGCAAATGTAATGTAATGTCCATGTACGTCAAGCTTCAGGTCTCTACAGTTGGTATCAGAGGAAAGGTTTAGTCAACCTTTGGAAACTAGGATGCGAAAACATTAGTGAGATCCCTAGAGATATTTCTTAGTTATGTCTAGGTATGTCTCTAAGATTAAGTATACGTATAGGTTATAGTCCTAGAATTTCGCTAATGATCTTATAATTTAACCTAAGATGTTAGATATTGAGGGTACTCACCCTTAACTATGTTGTTTTCCCTAGCATGATTTTTGACTCTCACACTATTCTTTTGGGGTTTTAGAAAATGGCTGGAAATAGGAAGATTAACAATAAAGGAGGATATAATGGAAAATGGAATGATATTCTTCATGAGATACCAAATGAAATGGTATTTAGAAGTCCAAACATCATTATTATGTCGAATCAGCAATCTCATAATATGATCAACAAACTCAAATTTGGTATGTTTCCTGACTCAGCTAATAATGAGAATGATGGAGTTTCATGATGATCATAGAGGAAAGAAAGTTCAATTTCCCCTATGTAAATCATGTGGGAAGAGGAATCAAGGAGAATGTTTCAAAGGAACTGGAAGATTCTTTTGGTGTGGAAAAGAAGGACATAAAGCCCGTAAGTGTAAAGGAGAAGGTTCAGTTAACACCATGGATGAGGATAATGGTATTTCTACGACATCAACAATGGTTAAATGTTTTAAATGTGGAATGTAAGGGAATTATGCAATCCAATTCCCTAAGGAAAGTCTCATGAAGAGAATCAGTATGGTCATATGGGTAATATTTATGTTGAAGATGATGAAGGGACTATAAATGATATGTGAGATGAAAGAATTGTTCATGCTCCGTCAATGGTTTAAGAAGGTAGTGGAATGATTACATGTTTATTAGGTGTAATGTTGTATAAGTAATCTCATGGTACTATGGAATAAAGAGACATCTAAGGATTGTTACACTGTTGTCTTTCCTTAACTTTTGAAAGTGTGTGATGAATGGTACCAGTATTTTTGGAAAGTAGATGATATGTGCATAATGAAGGGATAATAAGATAATGAGATTGTATTCATGAGCTCATGACTGATATAAGGACTAAGTGATATTATGGTTTGATTATATAGAAATATTGGGATTTTGGTATGTGGAAAGAATTAACTTTTGATAGCATTCATTTTTTTCACTAAGGTTAAATGGGTATTTGTTTTTCAAGAGAATACATGATTAAGTTATTCACATGTTTTTAATTTGACCAACAAGATATATCTTATGATATATGGGGGATAGATGATGGAATTCATGTTATTGTTATGTGACATTTCAAGTAATCATTTTCTTTATACTATGAGCTTGGATCGAAGTATTTTAGATAAGCCTAAATATTGGAATGGATTATGTTGGACAGAAGTTAGTATTGTTTAAGGATAGAATTTTTTTTCGATATTATTGATGGGGTGTTATAGTAATATAGCTTTAGAAAAAGGACAACCTGCCAGACGGGCGATAGCCCATCGCATCAGACAAGGTTGTGGGAATCGAACCCACAACTGAAGTGCGACTGGCCTTTATCGCCTACCACTGGCCTACGGGAAGTCACTGGTTAGTAGAAACTAGTTTTATTTTATTACGTGGTATGATTTATGAAGTATAAGTTCATTTTTGGAACCATATATGATTAATCTAACCATAAGATGGACTTATAACTTTTTCTTACCTTTTGTTTGAAAGAGATGGAATGACCCATCATTCTGTCACATGATCTGCTAACACATCATGAATAACAAATTCAACTTCATTTCTTTAAGGGATGAAGTGGAAATTGTTCAATTCACAAACAACAGTGAGATTGTACCAAAATCATGAAAGTATTTCTTTTAATTAATCAACTTTAGGTAAATGATCCTGAAAACCAAAAATGTTGTCCTAGTTCCCTTATATCTGATGAATCAGATTGTACCTTAGATCATCACAAATCAATAGCTTTGTGATTCTTGGCTTTTTCATAGCCATGTTCTCTACCACTCTCCATCAGAACATGATGGTTAGATTTCTCTTCCATATCCATATTTTCACCTATATGGAAACCTAGTGATTAGTTTATTTGGGTAACTGTTATGTTTCATACTTTTGTTTTTAAATATTATTTTTGCTATTCCTTTTTACGAAGTGGGTTTCTATTAAAGAAACTTTCGAATAGTAAACCATTTATAACCCCGACGAATTTCGAGGGTGAAATTCATTTTAAGGGGGGTAGAATGTAACACCCCGAGATTTTTTTGAAAAATATTCTTTTAATTTCATTAATGTCTTGTTTTGTATGCTACACCAAGATTACCTTGCGCTATACGCAACACCGTATTAGCTTGCAGTATACGCAACACTATTCTTGGATCGTGTTACACACAATTTTGATAATAGTTATTCTACGCAACATTGAGTATATATATATATATATGTATTCAATGTATAAATTAAATATGGTTGGATTATGAATCAACGAATGATTATTGCACAGCATGCAACCCTGACATGGCTTGCATTACACGCAATCGCGACCTTCCTCGATAGCGTGTGTTGTACGCAATACCGGGTTTTACTAAACAACGATATATTATTATAATATTATTATGAACTTGGTGTTATGAATAGTATTAACTAAATTTTGAATATTATAACATTATTATTCATCTTACACATTTTCTAAAACATGGTATAAGAAAAAAATAAATTTTTTGTGTAAAATAAGTATTTTTCAAAAAATGCAGTTTTGCCACCTTTTGATGGCGCACCCACATTAAATCTTGTTTTTCACATGTTTATAAGTTAAATTTGACAAAATACAATTCTTCTTTGGAATCATGAAATAAAAATTTACTTTGGATAAATTTTTCATATTATTCTGGTAACGTTCATATTTTGATGAATAGTAAAAACACGCTATATTTTAATTAAAAACAACTTTTTTCATCGCAATAATTTATATTGTTAAATTATAATATTAAATGGTTTTAAAGTATAAATATAATATATTTTTACCATTTAATATAATGTATGTCATTAGCATTGATTCTACCTTGAATTCGTAGGATAAATCAATTCAATCTTTTGCAATGTTTTAAAGAAAAAACCTGTTTTCTTTCGATAACGAGATTAATTTTAATTTAATTTCTGAAACTTTTGTGTATTGAATTTGGAAAAATGGATTCCATATTTGGAATCAGTGGATCAAAATTATGTTAATAAGCTACTTTTTATTTTTGGAAATTATGAATAGTAACTACGGTAAATTTTATTTACCATAGTTAAAGGTAAATCGGGTAACTAAGGGTAAATATAATATTATCAAATTACACTAACACATGTCAAAATCTTATTGGATGACTAAAAGTCGACCCATACCGCCTAAGGGTTGTATTCGATTCATTTAATGGAATTTTGTCCATGAAAATAATTTAATTATTATTAAAACCAAAGAATGTGACAACATGACACTTTCTTAAATCTTATAAGTATAATAATTTTACATTAGTGATAAACTTCATGAAATTTAAGCATGAATAGTCTCCAGAAATCTAATAAAATTATATACATCATAAGAATTTATTTAGAATTTTTAGGGATTAAATAATTATCATTTATTATGACACAAATATGACGCAATAGTTTTCTTATTAATGAAATATTGACATAATTGATGTTATAAATAACAAAATAAATTTAATTTAAGACTTTTTGGAATTCAACTAATTTTATAGGTTAATATGACATGTTAGTATTGATTTAATTAACTTTTTTCGAACTAATAATTCTGTTATTATTTTCACAAAAATCAATTACTAAATAGTATCAAAATTGACACAAAATAGTTTTTAAAACAAATATTACATTATTAATTGTAATTTTATTCTTAAAAATATATGGTTTGGAAAAATGTCTTAGATAAAGTTATATTTATTAATAATAAACAACTTGGGGTTCTTTTGGATTCTTATAGTAGGTTTATCAACCTTATAGTATAAGAAAACAAGAAGACACAGTAAAAGTAAAATTATTTAACTTAATGTAAAATCTAAATGATAAGGTTAAAATAGGAACCTAAACATGTCTACATTCTATTGGATGATAGGATTGCGTCCTATCCCCACCTTAGATTCTAAATAAATCTATTTGGAGCTATTTAAAACCGAATTTGGCTTAATAATAAAATAATATTTCTTGTTATTCCAAAGGTGCCCCTCTCCTCCCTTATAAAAGGGAACCTCCTCCATCTCTTCCTCACACCACATTGAGCCTTCAAGATCAGACAACCCCTGCCAAATTCACTTCTCCACTTACCTAGAAACATCCTAGAGGTACTGGTCTACTTCAATGTCCAATATTGGGACCCTAAGAGGAGGTTTCAAAGAGGCGTATCGAAGAAGAGGTAATTTCGTCTACCGATTCTTTCAAACTTCTTTCTTCTTCAACTTCTTATTATTTAGTTGTTTCATCATAAAGTAATAACATCAGTATCACTAATATACTGATATGTTATTATAAATATGAATCAACCCCATTTCACCTTCTGTCCATCCTACGGAAAACAAAATCACCACGCGTGCGTACGTACGGAATACCGTCTCCACGCCGTGGTGTAATCTGTTTTTCCACCAACACCTTACATGGATGGGTATTATGATGTAATGAATAACTATACATAGTTATTATAAAATCATAATGATTCTGATATATTGTATCATCCACTACAATTCAATTCAATAATTATGGAAACGATATCATCGCTCGTGCGTACATACGGACTACCGTCTCCATGACGCCATGAGATTTATTCCCCATGTTAACCATTTAAGAATGATTATAAAGTATATATAAGCAATAATAATTAAATATATGACATTATAAACCTACTGGATTTATGTATTTCATCTACTTAATTCCATTCAACTCAATAAGGAAACGAAAACAGTGTTCATGCGTACGTACGGCCTACCGTCTCCATGAACGGTGTATTTTTTCCATTTATCGATCTATTATATATATGTATATTTTGAATATATATTATTTATAAATCATGTTTTATATTATGTAATTAAGTAATCATGATCTAAGTAATCATGTAAATAATTACAAGTCAAAACACGGACGGCAAAAGAAATGATTTTACCCAAAACACTCTTTAACATGGAATTTACAAAAGAATGGGTAATATAAAGTCATAAGTGAACCATATATGATATAATTACAATGAATATGATTCTGTAATAAGTCAATGACATTATTTAAATCATTATACAGTATTTTTGGATACGTACGAAGCATATCGGACCTAAGGTAAGGCATAATTTTGCAAATCTCATTTTTATCCGAGAATTGCTTATTCGTAAGTATTTACTGGGGTTATTGATATCATCCATGTAAATGTTTTATAATAGTGTATTCATGTATGTTTAAAGTCTTTTTTACCCATTTTTTTACTTTTACTACATGGTATGTATGAAATCTTTCTTTTACGAGGTACTTTTTGACTTTTCTGGCAAAAGTGCAAGAAGAATGTTTTCTTAACGTATACGGCATTAAAGTATTTATACAGTTTTATAAAGCCTTATTTTCATGAGGATTCCTCCAAAATATTTCATGATTATTTTAAACAAAATATTTTTTACAAAAAATTTCATGACGTTTTGTGAAAAGAAATTGATTTTGAAGGAGAAAGGATATTTTCCTCAAGAATTCATTTCAAGTGTTTTATCAAAACCATTTTCCATCTAAGATGACATTATTTCATATGTGTATGTTTCAAGTATAATGTCTCTATGATTTACATGGTTTCAATTTTTTTTATTATGAAATGATATCCATTTCTTTTTTATGGATTATGTGATGATGGGATGATGTTTATGAAATCCATTTTATTTATTGGGTTTCTTATGAATGATTTATGTTTTTTTGTGGCACAAGTAAGAATGATTTCATTATGAGATGGGTGTGACCAATATCTCCCTCCAATGCATTGGGTAAAGATTTTATATCTCATGAGATATACATGGCTGTAACGGTAAGTTAATCCTGTTCAGTGTCACTGGACTGAAATGAGGAGTGAACTCGATTCAGAATGGGACTTTTTCCACTAAGATGGTCTTGGTAGCAATGCCTTGGCTAATATGGAAATCATTACATGTGTTTAATGGATTCGAAAATTAAATGCTTTATTCCCATGCTATTTTATCATTCTTAATGATTCTTTATGATCTATTCCTTACGTACTTCCATGTTTTATGTCATTGCTCAAGCTTTTGATGTTTAATCATTATTTTCATATTTTTAAGTTCAAATGTATATGGTATGTTTCATTTTATCCATGCCTACCCTTACTGAGCATTTGAGCTCACCCTTTTTATGTTTTATTTTCCCCAGGATATAAAAAATGGTTTTAGGTAAGAAAAAAAGGGGGAAGATCTTTATGGGAGATATTGAAGATCTTTCACCACGATTAGAAGATTATGTTCCAAGTTTCCAAAGACACTAAACTATTACGGTCCTTGTGTGTCTGTTTTTGTTATGTATTAAGTATTCCGCAAATGTAATGTAATGTCCATGTACGTCAACCTTCAGTTCTCTACATGGATTCACCTTCCCATCCTGCCCCTGCCTTTTAAGAACCTGAGTGTCATAATGGGGATCGATGATCATCTTGGAGGCTCCTTATACACTGATGATTCCAACTCTCTTGTGTTGAACCCATGGTTTGCGCATCTTTTCATAGAAATGGATGGGTTTAGAGACCTTCCACATTGATATTGTCTCTCTGTAGAGGTGAAGATGGCTTCGAGAAACGTATCAGCTTTGAAAAGGTTGTGGGTTTTTGTTTGTTCTTCTTCGGTCAAGGACACTCGAGAACCAGATTCCGAAGACATGGAGGTTGTCACCGAATAGGTTCCCACCCAAATTCTTAGGTGGATGAGCCTCCCTCTATGATTGGGGAACCTATTATCCCTCTCTCTATGCTGATGTCGGCTCTCTCTTTCTCTCATGTGCCGGATTGGGTGTTTCCTAGAACTCCAAGTGCCCTGTTGAAGGTCTCTCAGCCTGTAGTTCTTCCTAAAAAAGTGGATATTAAGGTGTCCACTACCCCAATCTCCCTATGTCCTAATAGGGATATGCATGAGTCATATACTGGTATTAGCTGGGTAATCCCATCCCTAGTTCCTATTGTTGTGGTTCCAGCTGAGAAAGAATCTTGTTGACCTCTTGTGAATAATGGTAAACAAGTGGTGGTTGATGAGGATGGATTCATTCTATATCAAGGAAAGAGGGACAAAATGAGCCCAAAATACTCCGCACAAGCTGGGAGGGTAGGGTCTGTAAAAGGGATCCCTTTTTTCCCTCCCAATCACATAGAAAATACTTCATTTATTGAAACACCCAATGCTACAATAATCTTGGATGTTGGTTCTTCCACTCACCGATCCAGTTCTGGTAACGAGTTGCATCCACCTTTATGCAACCTTAGCTTGAATATTTCCAATTCTCCCTCCCTCTCCCCAATAGGACGATCCAAGAATACGTCACTTGCGAACTCTAGGAACATAATTTACATGATATGTTGAGTAAGACATTGGTCAATGTGACGTTTTTATACTTCCTTTGTCTATAATAATAATAGTATATTATTTTTCCTGTTTATTTTGTTATGATTTTTCAATGTCATTATTTTCAGCAATTCTACGAGGATTTTCCTCATATGTGGTTTTAGTGCATGAAGCATCCACCAGTGCACAACCATTCTGATTTGGACATATGAGAGGGTATGGATCTTTCCATCAGTTCTGGGACTATGAAACCCTGCATGGGACAGCTAACCATGCGACTATGCAGAGGTGGGGGTTTGTGTTATTGATATAGGTAATGGGGAGAGGCAAATCCAAATTTTATTGATTTCAATGTAGTCTACCTTTTAATGGTGTTACTTGGTTGTACTAGTTTTGGTTTACAGTTACCTTTAAAAGTTTCATTTGAAAATACCCAAAAAAAGGATTGGAAGGAAGGTACAAACCTTAACCATACCATGGTAGGCCCTTTGTTGGACCCAATTATCCTTCAATCATTATGGATTTAATGAAAATGATATTACATGAGTATATTGATAGATTTTTGGTTGTATTTGAAAATTAAATCCCTTTTTAATATAATATCAAAGAGTATCATGTTCGTCATCTTACAGGGGTTTTATAATTTCTAAAAAATTTGTTAATTTATTCTATGCTTTCTAAAAGTGATTTATGGATTTTTTAAGCGATGTTATGAGGACACATTGTGTCAGATCATCGTATTTTTTTTCACCCTATGAAGGTGAAAGATAATATGACATTGGAAAAACTAGGAAATGTATTCATGATTCATTGATTATTGGGTTTGGAATGTTATTATCTCCAGTTCATTTGAGACATCTCAAATATAGTCTCTCTGATTTCTACTCAAACTCAGAATAGAGTAACTTTTTCATAAGATGAAAAATGTCTGAATTTTTCCTTTAGATGAAACATGTTCCAACTAATGCATCGATGTTGTCTCTTCTAGAGGCCAGGAATGGCTATATTTTATTCTATGATATTTCAGGATCCGAATTGGGATTTTTTTTATACATGGATATCTTATTATTCATTATAGATCTCTTAACCATATGCATCATAAGAAGAATTATATGAAACTTGACCATGAACATGGAGCCATGATGTATTCTCATAAGGTTTGGTTGAGATACTATTATTGACAATGTTTTATCATGGTTTAAAACCATAAGTGCATGATTTATTTCTTCCCAAATAAAATATTTCAATATATTACCTACGATTTATGAGGAATACCTACACTATTTTGAATTTAAAATCACATAAACCCCAAGGAATGGGAATTTTTTCATTGATTACTAGAGAAAGAAACTTTAACCCAAGCCAGGATAGATTTTTTGTAAGAGTGAAATGTTGTGGATCTCTTTGCATAGTAGTACATTGGTTTCCAAGAATCAGGATCTGAATTTCCTTTGTCTAGTTTCTATTTCAACTCCTCTATTATTGAGATGATTTTTTGGGACAATATCTTGATGATGAGTTTTGTAGAAATAGAGAATCTCTTTATGGTGTGATGATCATTTTTGAGTGGTCATATCCCCTAGAGGGTGTTGTATGCTATCAAATGTTTATAGTTGTGATGTTAGTAGTATTGAAATGATGTGATTGTTAATTTCTATAATTTTGTGTAGGGTATGAACCTAAGAACCACAAAGTGCTATATACCATGAAACATTTTTTCTAGTGACCTGGTAGGAGACAAGGCATTGCTCAGTTTTTCTATCATTTCAATATTTTCCAATAGGTTAAGGTTGAGTACCAAAATCCTTCATGTTTTATTTATCCAATTAATATTATTATATAGAAGTATAATGATATCTATATGGGTTTTTGTCAGGGTTTTTTCATACATAGAGAAATATAAATGTGATATGAGTTTTGATCTATTGGATGACCGTGTTGTCTCACATTATAACCAGTCGTGAAATGACTAAATATGTGTATTTTATAACTTAGTATGTAAAATAGAATGATCATTTGTATGGAGTTACATCTGTTATATATTATGATAAGGATAATATGTTTACATCTCACTTTTTGAGAGGCCTTCAAGTGTCTCCAGGATCTCATGTCTGTTTAAATAGAGAATACCACCTGTAATCAGATAACCAGATTAAAATAGATACAATGATTTTTTAAGATACATTCAGTGATTTTGTTATCTAGTTTTTTGGTTTTGGTGTCATAATTTGGGGATTATTAGTTTTATAATAATAATAGTTTCTAGACTATGATCAAAATGGATATTTTTTAGGACTTATATAGCCTCCCTTGATGATATTTGTTGTGTTGGTCAGAGGATTGTGAATGTACCCTTGTGAGACCGATCATGGTTCAAGAGATGATAGAATATAATTTTTTGATATTTAATTGAATTTTGATGTCAAAAATATATTTTATGTCTTATGCTAATCAACATCATAAACCATTTGAATTATCACTTTGTGACTAGGTGTTCAGAAATATTTAACACCATTTGTGTCATTGACGACATGGGAGGAAAGGGAAACATTCTCGTCATTTTGTGTATCGTTATGACATTATTGAGTATGTGGGAAAATTTTATTATCATTTATCACTTCCAAAATAATTTACATTGATGCATTACATGTTACACATATAAGAGTTGAGAAATTATCTATCTAATCCATCCCATGTTCTGAGCTATAATGATATTGATGATGAACCTGATTTATCCATGACTAAAAATATTGTCATGAAAATTGATTCTAAAAAAAAGTAGTTCGTGGAAGGATGATACCTTTTTTTCAAGTAATATGGTACCATGGTTTTGATTGTCATTAGACATGAGAGAGGGAGTCACTGATGAGAGAGAATTGGACTCAAATTTTTAGCATGGAAGATTCCTATTAACATGTATGTGGAAAATTGTTTCGATGATTGGAATTTTATAACATCCTATTATACTTTTCATGTATTCCTAAAAAAATCATGTAACACTCCAATGGAACTATATGTCCCCAAAAGGATTTCCCCATCACATAGTGGTCCCATGAGTAGTTTTTAGAGCCTCAAAACCCTCTCAGAGGTGGAACAAAGCTAGAAGAATGGCATTCAATAATATTATAGTTGGTTTAGTCATCACATTATCAATATCTCGACCTATACTATTTCTTCCATAGGGTATCTTAGATATCCACGATGATTGGTTCTTCCAATAAACTTTGTTTCAAATGATAGATATTTGTTTGATTCTCAGATTCTATTGTCATCGTTCTCCATTACAAAATCCAAATTAGGGTTAAGAGATTTAGTATCCCATGACCATGAAGTTGGTGGTCCCGTCATGATGTAATGGTATTATTAACACTAAATTTCATGATTTAATAAAATAACATTGAATTGAAAGTGTGGGAGTTAATTCACATAGAATTAAAAAAATTCTAAACCCATTTCTGTTGAAATATATTTTTTGGTTTTAGAAATTTGATAAGAAAAAAATTGGTTAAAAACATAGTAATTTCATTCAAATTTGGTGTATTTTTGAAATTGATGAAATATGGAATAATTTAAATTGATTAATTGAAATTATAATATTAATGGGATTTTTCTATATTAAATTGTGGAATTTATCTGTGGTAATTGAATTATGAAATAAAACAATAAGTTTATTTCAAATTATTATTTGGGAAAAGTGTATTTAATGGTTTTGATATAATCCGTTGGTTTTTATTTTGGAAAAAGGATTGTTTTGATTAAATATATGATTTCAATTTTTAATTTAAAAAAGTAATTTTATTGAAAATGGATAATGGGATTAAATTTTTTTTTGTTTCATAAAATAAATTTACCATCATTGATTGTAAAAAATCAATTATAAGAAAAAGTAGTTAGTGAGTTATTTTGAATTATAATGATAGAATGAAAATTCCTTAACTCCATATTGAAATTTTAAAACTCTATCTCAATCACTATTTACAACATTGTATTACTCTGTAAGATATCGATGTGTCATATCTTGATAGTTCAATGGGATGTTTGTATACATTACGGTTATTATGTTTTGAGTGTGTGTGGATCTTATACATAGACCAATTTTACCTTTTAAAATATGACCATGTTGTTGAGTAGTTTATATTTGATCTAAAAATTTATTTCAATGTTTGTAAACTAGTTTACATTCCTTATGAATTTAAATAAACTATTCAGTAGAAAAAATATTTATTTAGGTTATTTGTTTAATGTTATTCTATAAAATTCAATATAATTATTTATTTATTTAAATATTCTATTGAAATGAAAAACTCCTTTTCTGAAAATTGAATAATTTTTATTGTGTTAATTAAATTATGGAAACTTTTATAGAATCCTTAGTGAGACCCTATTTGGATTTTAGCTCAAAAACTACGTCTTCCATTAGGTTTCATTAGATTATCTATTTCCAGGTCTGGGCATGGGTAAAGAACGACTTGAAGGGGGTTCATACTATTGATCTATAGACATAGAGAGTTGTGTATGTTAGAAAATGATTTTTGTATAATATTTTATGGAATTTTTTTTTTGGAAAATGGGTTGTTAATACCTATATTACATCTTTTAATCTTGTAACTATATTGTTTCTACTTTAAGAATAATGTATTGTTAATCTTACATTAACTAGATTTTAAGAAAATTTATTACCACTTTCATTTTTTCATTTGTAGGTTATAGTTTCCAACCCATAATGATTGAGAATGCCCAACAATTCATGCCAGTGTCAGCTCAGTTATCAGGTTACCAGGGTACCCATGAAATTTTGTGACATGTATATTTGAAAAAATACAGGATCTTACACTCAAATTTCTAATAGTATAAAAAATAAACGTTGGATATTGGGGTGTATCCTTATAATAATTACATAATAAATAGGACAAGTCTTCTATGCATTATAGTATAACCAAGACAATACATGTAAGAATTACATAATAACTAGGAAAATCCCTATAAGCAATACTACATTAAAAATATATTACCTATATGAATTTTTGTATAACCATGTGAATCTATATAAATATTTCAATATAATTGTTCCAAAATGTTTTAGCATTATTTCATAACCTGTTGAATCCCTAAAAGAATTAAAAAAAATTGACTTTCACATGCCCTGATGGTCAATTTATGAAACTAATAATTATTGAATAAACCATTGCAGCCCTTGTGTATGAAAATAACCAATTTCTAGTCTATGTTATTTCATATAAATTAAACACCCAAACAGTGCATGTTCTTCCAATAAAAAATATTATTTCAACAGATACACAATCAATGTTTCATGTTTTATAATTTTTAATCTATCCAAAAACTAAAGAATGATCAAAATACGAAACACATGTCGATTAGTCATTTTTGTTAAAATTGGAACCAATGTGCGAAAAGAGATCCTTATAATGGCCTATACAAGTATAAATATTCAAACTGAGTTTTATTTGGTTAACTATGTCATACCCAAATGTTCTGACATGATAAAATGTAATGAACACCCAAGGATAATTGAAATAGAGATTTCTGAATACGGTTTAGACCATCCTATAAAACAATATGGTTCAGGTTGACTGTGGATGATAGAGGTGATGTCCATATTCATCTTATTTTCCTTTATTAATGAAATGAGAATATTTTAATGATTGTTTTCTCTGTGAAAAATAATAATGAGAAGTATGAAAGAAACTATAAGGAAACCCATCAAACAATCATCTAGGAGAAACATGGATTGAAATCATGAGTCACCACAAATTGATCTATATAAGGCAAGGGATGAATCTTATGGGGGGTAAGTCTATAAATATTGTAAAATATCTCTAGGGTTTCTATAGTTCAATGTAAAAATATTATAAAAATTAGTTTTAAAGGATCAATTATGTTTATAAATAGGTTGTCAAAAATAAATCCACAGAGAAGCCTCCATGACCTTAAAATACAACTTCCTAAGACAACCTATACTATAGTAAAACAAAAGGTACCACACTAAATCTTAAATTGGTCAAGCCAATTCCCAAGATCCATGTAGGTTTCTTTTACATAGATCCTATAAACCATGGTATACACTAAAAAATAACCTAAGACAATACATGGATGAATACTGAATCCCAAACTGACGGATATATGGAAAGCATCCTCTATAGCACATGGGTTCCAAAAAATGTGGTAGTGTCAAAATATTTTCCCAAGGAACCTAATACATAGCCATGGAATCCATACTACAATAAACTTTAATACAATACAATATATGTATCCATGACACAACTATATTTAACCCCAAAAAATTCTTAACTATATTGTTTTAACAAATAACAATCTGGTAAATGTTTTTTTAATGGCAACACCTTCAATAATATGGGATCATAAAACTACCCCACCATATAATAGATCATCCCTAAACTACTCCAAGAATTACTATTGGTTATTCATGAACAATTATTTCTAGTATTTTTATATAATAATCCCTCTATGTGGTTTCCTATTATATATTCACAATATTTCACTACCATCGTACTAGAGTTATGGTCATCCCCTATAGATTCTTGTTATTGTAGACTATTTCATGGATCAGATTATCCACAAATGATTCATCAATATCCTAATAAAAATTGTTTGTGTCCATAACATGAAAATTTTCAGTATGATATCTATGATACTGAAATATTTCTAACACATAACTCATTGAATTGTAACATTATAGAAAGAATAAATAGCATGTAACTTGTATTAACATTTATATTCCCTGAAAATCATGTGAATACTATGTGCTAGAAAATCCAGTTTCGATAAACATTTTTTCCCTAGCCTAAGATACACTTGAAATATAGCATTTGGACTAACCTCATACTAGGAATGTCATATTATATAGTTATCACAGGATTTATTTATAAATTTTATAGTCACCAATCACTTTCTATTGAATTGACACTTATCAAACAAATAATGTATAACAATTGGTTCAACACACACAAAATCACCCACCTCCAACAAGTAAATTGCTTAATTATTTTGTCTTTAATACCAAGACATGAGTCGTTCTAGTTGGAACAATTCAAATAATCTATTATTAAAATTATACACCACATTAGTTATTATCTAATCACAATAACCAATAAAATAAAATGAAAAATCCCTACATATCCTCCGAAGTCTAAATTCACCTCTTAATTTGATGATCAGTCTGAGCATAATACAATTTCCACATAATAACCTATTACCCCAGAGTATTATGAATACGCTTCTAATACCTAGATGTGAAATGAGGATCTTAGTTGGAAACTATCCTCATAAATACTCCATTCAGCTGATCTATTTCCTTCACATAATGATCATCATGATAATTAATAATTTAGATCTCCTTTATTGGTATGATATGGATTACGTTCATTAGTTGATCATTGATAACCCATAAGAAATCATTCCTATGGTATTCCATATGTAATCTAATAAAAAATGAAATGAAACATCATCCATTTTCATTTCGGAAAGGGAAGGGGCTACAACAACTTAGTTGACATATGATGCTCTTCCTTCACCTCTTATGAGATGAGATATATGGACACAAATCCTATTATCCCATTCTCATCACTATCTATGATAATTTTTAAATGAGAACTTGATACATAATTTTTAAATCCAAATACACCATTAATTTAGAAGTATTGAACTCTCCCATTAACTCCTCATTAAAACTGGTAGAACCCAGTACTCGACCTCAAAAAAAAAATATCATCACCACTACCAAGAGACCATCTTTATGGTGGATACACACCATATAAGTTTCCTCCTATAGATAGGACGTATATATTAGATAACATATATTTTATTATCTATTCAAAAAGTATACATTTAAATGATATTGAAGTCAATTATACCCATCCTAGAGACTCCCAAACAAAGAGATGAATGTATTAAAAGAGATCCATTAGATACCACTCATCACATGACAACCTCACTTTCTCATTCCATTCCATTTTTATAATAGTTTCTATAATAAATTTCCATTTCCCATTGTGTCATCAAACTTAAGGTCGAATAACTATAAATATCAAACCCACCTTGACTACTAAATGTCCAAATCTCACTATGAAAAAATTTTCTTGTGGATATTATTTTATATTCACACCATAAGCACCAGATCCCTTTGATAGTGTATGTATCATCACAGGATGTGTACCACCATATCTGACTATAGATTTTGAGTCAGGTAATTTCTCTCATGTGGTCTTATCTCACTAGAGCCGTGTGTAATCACTTTCTTCTCTTTCATAAAAACTACTATCATCCAAGAAGCATATATGTCAATCTAAATTGTATAATATTATCCAAACATTATACATGTTATTATAATTATTGAGTTCATCATTCTCTTCAGAACATTAAATGATCTGTAAATAATCACCTCTCTAAAACGGAATCACCCATCTCTTTGTCATCTCGGTAACATGTAAATAAAATGGAAGAATAAAAAATTAAAATACATATATATTAAACTTATAAGAGAATAAATATCCAAAAATATATTACATTATTGGTTCACTCCCATTATATGATATATGAAACATTCTTCGGGTGCACTCCCACTTTATCCACTTAAATAACATTTCCCAATAAGTGATACCAATCTATACACAGGATTAATTATGATATCAAGATATATAACATATTCTCATAAGTTTACTTAAAATAATGTCAAGATGATTGGATTTATCATCTACTAAATGATAGTAAACTATAATATCATTAATAATAACTACAAAAAACTGAACCACGAACAGATAGAGTATTCGATTCTTCAAGGCCATGAATATCGATGATCCTCTAAAATCAAAACATCATCACTATTAAATCATATAGGACATACTTAAAAATAAATACAGTTTGAGGTTTGGTAGAATTACTAATAAATAACATATAGAACCCATGAATTATGAGAATACTAGAGGAGATCCTTTCACCTTTTTTCTAATTTAAGTGATAATTTATTAATATAAGGGTATATCAGTTTCTCCACATTATCAAGTTCAATATTTTATAATTAAATCATAAGAGAAAATTCATATTGTCCTTCTTCATGAAATGAAAACGATAATCTCATTGTTAATTAAAAGGATTTGTGACTTCTTGGAAATTTAGGTTGGCCAACTAATCTTTCAACTCCTGAAGCTATGCTCGTGGCATTCTATTGGGTGGGATAGAAACTAGATCATCTGCCGAAAACTACTCGGTCCTGAAATTGATCTCTAACGTGGATGGTAATCCCTAAAACACTTTAAAAGAAGTCTTATTTAAAATAGTATACAATGGAAAAAAAAGTATCAAAAATAATTACATCATCATCTAGAACATGGATGTATATATTATTCTTAAGATAGCCTAATATACATTGAATTGGTCCTTCTCTTCCAACCTGAAGATCCCAATCCTAATTATGAGTTTGGATTCCCCCTTCCATAAGTTGATTGTAATCTATCCTCAGAAAATAGTTAATATAATCCTGGTTGTGAAATAGAAAATACACACTATGAATCAAATTGATGCATATCATTTCTATTTGGAAAATTCCACAAGGAATAAACATCAAATAATTTCAAAAGAACAAAACCTGCAAATCTTGATACCCTAAAATGGAATTCCTAATGTGTTTCCCATGTACATAATACACTCTAAACTTTTTAAAACCAACCCCAACACATTTTTAATATGAGTTGAGAAAAATTAATGTCAACCTCGTGAATCAATAAAATAATAAAAGGGTAGGTGAATTAATAATACTACTTTTGATGGTAAAATATTTTCAATCCATGCTACTGAAATTATAATATAAATCATGAATATTGGTCATTAAGGTTTGGATAAGTGGTTTGTGCCCCATAATACAACATTGAGGATTGGGGATCAAAACACATTGGGTGCTGGTACTATAGTGGCACTGTATTGTTACTGTAGAAGCACTATAGTAGTAGTGGAATTATTTCACCAGTATAAATGTAGAGGTGGTTGGCATAATAGTAGAAATTATCGTTTTGGTAGTATAGTAGGAAGTACCAAAGAATCACAATACTGTAACATCACTATTCATCGGTGGGCTATATAAAATTCAGCCTTATGGGCCATGTATTTATATTTCATCCAAACTAGGCCTACAAAAAATTTAATGAGCTTTATTCACACTGGTCCTATGTCCATTGTAGTTAATAAAGAAGTTTTTATTTTTGTAATATCCCCTTTAGGGGATATTAACATCATTTACGGAATTTTTATAAGGTGTGTGTCTGTGGGTTAAAATATTATTACACTCCCAAGAACCTAATACATCTATATATATAATTCAAGTATCTGAGTCAACAATCTACCCTAGGCATTGGTTTTGTTCACATGATTTGTTTCTATTAAATGATAAAATCATTACTGCACTTTGGTTCCATGTAACATAGCTTGAAGTAAAAATAATGTGGGACTATAGATTTTGGTCTATATAAAAGTATTTGATTCTCTCACTGAATCATGTTCATATCTTAATATACTTCTACTTCTCTAATATTGTGTGTTCATGAAAAATTGTTGACGATGTCCCATTATTTTTCAAGATATTCATATAATATTGATGTAATGAATATAAGGGAACATGTTTCCAGAAATGTTTCTCTAAAATTAATACAAAAAGACATGGACTATATACAAAATCAAACATCCCATTCTTCATTTCCCACCACTACCTTAATTTTAACTATCATAGTGGTGCATCCTGATTCCAGATGATGAGATAAATTATTGTCATGGTAAAACTACATTGAAATAATTTGTAGAATTTCCCATATAAAAATCTATTATTAGAGACTAATTCATTATTTTTAGATAACTTCTCATACAAAATTTTTTCACTTGTGACTAAATCTCATAGTAAATCTCATCACGAAAGCACCATTCCCTTGAAATAATATAATCTAGCAAGGATAGTGAATATCATTGTATATCATTGAATAATACAAAATATCACATAAATGACATACCCTTTTATATCATGTGCATGAAATCATAAGCCTTATCATAACATAAATAATATAGATTGAATTGCATCTGAACCATTTCTTTGAAATACATCATGGTTAACTCCAGTTTCTCCCATGAAATATGTAAAATCAGTCAATTATACTTTGATTATCTAGGAATCATTCAATTGGAAAGCTTACCTTCATATATATGGATGTATCAAAGTTTATAATATTTTATAGAGTAAATAAATTCCAAACTAAGGATCATGGTGGCCTCCCATTGAATGAATGTGGCTAGATAATGTTTCCAGAACCCTTTTGTCATCTCAAACGTTATAGGTGAAATACGAATAGTGTTCATATACAAGGATTTCATGACTCTTAAGAATATATCATGAAGTTGATTATCAATAAGATTCTATAGAGCTATATGATATTATATATTATCTTAATTTTGATTTTACTGATTACCACACTCTAGATAGTTAACTCAAATATGATATGAAAAAAATTACTCTATAAAGAAATCACATTCAGTACAACACTAAAACACAACCAAAACAACCACAAGAGGTGTAATCTATCGATAACCACTGACTCAAGGTTCTTCAATGCATGGTAGAAAATCTTAATTGGAAAAAAAAATTAATTTCCTTCCATTTGTTTTATCAATTCCTATAAGGGTTTTCATTTGATAATTCATATGAGAATATTTTTCACGTTAATATATCCCATTTATGAATAATTAACATCACAAATATTTCCTCACGTACCTATTATTATTCATGTGTAGTCATATCATTTCATATCTTCCCATGAGTAAAAAACTAAATAACAAACACCACAATATAAGTGTTACTTTCCAGGTGAAATAACAAAAAAACTATAAAATAGTACCGCGTGTTCAATATATACATGCCTAATTACAATGATTTTTACCCAAAAATTGGTTAAATACAACCATTCTCAATATGGACACTATGACCTATCATATTTTATTCTCAATTCAAGATCATTCAAAATAGTAAAATAGTAATATAAAAAATATATTATGATACCTCATTGTAATATACCCTGACCAGATACTCTCTCGTATGATAGATTTGAGGCTGATTGAGTGACCTCAATTGCACCTCAAATCCTAATAATGGTATCTAAATAACATTGAAGGTGTTAGTAAAAAAATTAGGGGGGATATATCTTTTTAACATAATATAAAATTGCATAAAATATAGTAGAATATTGTAAATAGCAGAAACAATATAATCAAAAATCATGAATACTTGGAAGAATAATGAACATATATAATGAATCATTAATAATAAAACTCTATAATGAGAAGAGAAATTTATCTACTTGATCAGATGAATGTCAAAAAAATATGTGACTAATAAGATTAAAATAAATATTTTGATTCATTTATCTCTATCACAATTTGGTCTCGAAACCATACTTCAACCAATCAAGAAATATGAAATCAATAACATAATATATATAAAATATCCAAACATGGATATATGATATATTTGGATATACCAAATGGTGACCTGTCTATGGTGTGGGTATAAATAAGTAGGTAGAATCAACCTTATCTATACAACTCAAGTCGGATATATATGTTTTTTGAAGTAAATTCTTGAATAGGTTTTTAATTTTGACAATTAATATGACACATGAAATAAATACAATGAACATAAACCTCCAGGTTAATAGCTTATTTTAGTAAGTCTTTCATATTAATAATATGGGATATATCTAAGATTTTTGTCGAAAAATGACAAACATGTATATAAAACTCTTAGAGTATTACAATATGTAATTATATAATAATTGGGAAGATCCATATATGATTTAATTCATAACTAAGACATTCACTATATGAATTATCGAATTTATGGTCAAACCTCAATAATAATTACAATATAATGATGTTATCCTCTATATGTATGACATCATAATTGGGGTATTTTATATAAGAATAACAGAATAACTAAGATATTATCTATATTGATTAGTGCATAACATGGTATGTCCATATGAGTATTACATGGTAACTGGGATTTTTGATATAAAATTTTTTAGATATCACATGGGAATCACACTCCATCATAGTCATTTAAAAAAATCATAATTTACCTTTGAAATTGTGGTATTCTTTCCAAATTACCAATTCATTATCCAAGTGATTCTATAACAACTTATAAAACAAATAACACATGTTTTACCAATTAATATTTGTAAGAAACATTAAACCAATAAGAAACATCATAGGAATTATTGTTCTATATAACCAATGCTGAAGTAATTTCAAAATATAGAACACCTATCTGGAGGATTTATGTCATGATTACTACACCAATTGAATAAATTGAATATATAAGTATATCTATACATGTATAAATCATCAAAACAAGGGTAATAAAATTATTTATGTTTATTCACATTGTTCCCATTTGATCACACATATTTCACATACTAGGATAACTAAATAAAAAAATTGTGGAAAATTATAGAGCACTCCACACAAATGAGAGGAAAATATTGGATCAAAAAGAATTTGGAGGGGTTTGGGGTATTTATAGATAATATGTTAAAAAATAACCATTTCCCAACAATTTAAACTATTCTTATGATCTACACGTCACAAGTTAAACTATGGTTATATTCAATGGACCATGACACAAACTCCCTAGGTCAAACAATGTTTGAAACCCACACTAGTTTATATTCACTAGATCATTAAAATCATTCAATAAGATATAGTGAAGCATAAATCACATTGTAATTGAACCATAAATCCGTGAATGTTGTATACTACACATATAAAATGAAAATCAAATGGATAGAATTTATTTAGTATTTTAAAATCTTATACCATTTCATATATTGTAGCATTGATCTCCAAGCCACATCATTGAGATCAATTTCTTAGTGACCCGGCATATGATATAGCTTAAGCCTCCATGGCACAAATACGCTAGAATTTTCAATTTCAAGGATTCAATTACTTTTACTATCCAATTAAAATATATGGGTATCAAAAATGTAGTGGCCTATCATATGAAATATCACTAATATATATGGTTTGGAATGATCAATAGATAAAAAATTCCTCGAAACTCCATTCCTTCTACTTTCATTACATGATTTACTCACTCTAAAAGACTAAGAAAGATTTTTCTATCAAAAATAAGATCAATGACATATAAAATATTTTATAATTACCACATATTCTGAAGGATGTTTATTTACTCTTATTAATATTTAATCTAGAAATGAAATGTTTATAAAATTAGAACTAGATTTGAGTGATCAGGTTCATAGTTGTTACATATATACATACTATGAATTTATTTATATATATACCATTATTCAGCATATTGAATATATAGAAATATAAAATTTTTAAACATCCTATATATTTTAAATCATATATTAATAAACCTATGATGGTTTTTATTTAATTAATTCACATAAGTGGGTCATAATAACAAATAATTTTTTTATATATTATATATTCTAAATCATGATTATTTAATGCATCATTACACCTTATTTTACAAGGAAATCATGTTTCTCACCAACATATTTATTCTTTCAATTTTAATGTTTCATAAAATTAAATTTTGGTTATGAAATATTCTAAATAATTATAATACATTTAATTCCATGTATATATTTATACATTACACAAATGTTTTTAATTATATATAGGAAGTTAAAATTGTTTTAATCTCAAATAACCCTTTTACTCAAATGATATCATTATAAATAATATTTCTATTTACACTAAATAATAATGTTGTTTTCCGAATTCGGTATTTAAAAATATTCAAAAAAATCCCTTACAATTAGAATGATATTGTTTATCATCCACTTCTCATTTTATGTTGATAACATTTGATTATTTTTTCAAGGTTAATAATTTATGGTTCGTTTTGAAAAATAAATCATTTTCAATGAATTTTCACTTCCCATTTTGAAACCATTATATTTTTTTCATGGATATATTATTGATGATTCATTGAAAAAAAACGTTTCAAGGTATATCATCACTTCGTTGATAACCATATTTTCATAAGAAAGTTTTTCATTTTGATAATTTTATAATAATTTTCCAAAAGTACATTGAAATCCCTTATCATAGTTTTATCAAATTTCATTTCTAATTCTATCTTGTAAATGGTTTTTTGAAAATATTTGTATTCATATTTGATTTATCCTATAAGGAATATTTCCCTTGTATTTTTTTATAACACATTATGTTTTATTATGATATTATTACTTGGGATAATTATATTTATAATGATTATGATTTTTTGATTATTTAGGAATGCTTAAGAAACTTGTTCTTCTTTACATGGAATATTTATGATACCCTGATGTTTGATAATATGTGGCGCAAATGTACATAAATGATGGATGTTGGGGTCCAATATAACCATCCAATTCATTATAATAATATTATATGGCATGACATAGTAAGACATAGACATAATTTATTTGATCACATCAGAGTTGAGATGATTTATTTTCACACATTTTGATGCATGAGCATATTGATTTTTTTCAGAGTGGATTGTGAAAAATTAGTTTTCTCACACTTGATTTCATATTCCCAAAGATGATAAAAATTTTCATGTTTATTATATAATGTAAAATTTTCATGTTATTGACAAATTTACTCTCCATTCCCATTTTAGATATCATTTCATGTCATTTTTTTATGAAACAATTAATTTCCATTAATTTTCATGTTTTTAGGTTCATGCAATATTTATTTAAATAGTTTTCACTCTTAGATAATTCCCACAAGATAAATTAATATTAACAGGTTTTTTTGAAAAATTTAACTTCATATATGATTCCATAATTATCTCTTTTATAAACATATGTTGGTGTAACAAGTTTTAGGATTATGATAAATGATTATACTATAATTTATTGTTTTATTTATTTCATCCTCTTGTCATATTTCATTTTTATGATATAATAACATATATGTTTTCCCATGATGAGTAGTTTATATCACTCCATTATTATTTTAAAATTACCTAATATATAAATTTTATTATTTCATGTAATATATCATGGAAATAGACAAGAGTATCAAAATTATATATAAATAATCACAAGTGTATTAAAATTTAATATTTATCTAGCTAGTATACATGACCATAAACATTCAGATCCATATATTAAGTGACAATACCTAATATAAATTACAAAAATTATTCAATAAATTAAATACATATATTTTTCTTTATAATATTTCTCTACAAGAATAATATTATTCATCTACTCTTTATAAAAATGGGAAACATAACCATTGTTTTCATGTATGTATGGACAACCACTTCAGGAACCAGTGTATTTCAATTTTCATCACCATATTTCATGATTGGTTATGATGATATATTTAATATATATATATATAAGATATTAAAAATATTGATATTTCAATTTAATTATAATATATCATCTATCATCATACAATTCCAATCGATAAAAAATGGGACAATTTCACTTGCTTATGTATGGGCGATAGTATCCACACAACGATATACATAGTTTCTCAATACTAAATTACATGGATGGTAATGTATAAAAATTTATATAATTTAATATTATTAATGAAATATCAATTAATGAAGAAATATAATTTTCTTATTATTTTATTTATTTTCCATCCAATAAAATTTAATATCTTCATAGGTGTGTATGCATAAATAACATCCTCATGAGTGTATTTTGTTTTTCAAGACCAATTTTCATGAATTACTATAAATTGGGATATAAATTATTTAAATGTTTATAATTTTATTATTATTAATTTATTAATTATATAATAATGACCCCATTGACCAGGTTCAATATACCGATTCCATTTTGATATTATAAAACAGAAATCCTCAAAAGATATTAAGTTTACTTAACTGATTCTATAAATAATTTTTTCATTATAAAAAATTAAATTATAGTATTAATTATATTATAGTATACCTATAATTTGTTATCAGTAATGTAAATAACAAATACATTTTTATTATATAGAAGTTAATTTAAGAACTTCTAATGTCTCAAATCAGAGTAAGGGGCACCTTAATTCATTTTTAAACTGTTCGGTTTTAATTATACATAATTAAAGTTGTTTTGAAATTATTATTTTTGAAATTACATTCAAAATTATTAATATATTATTATATATTTTTTATATTTATTACACTTAATCAAATTATATCATAATTATAACATCAATTATTTTTGGTAATAATTATTTATCACTTTATTGCTTCTTAAGGACATGTCTTGTTTGTATCTAAATATTTTATAAGTTTTATATGATACATATTTAGATTTTATATAATTAATGAATCTTCGATCAATATATTTAATTTTTCTCTGAATTTTCCTTTGACATGTTATATTGATTCAAACGTTATAATTGTTTTCATGTTTTTATGGCCTCAGTTTCAATTACTTGACACAAAATTCAGGTTATACACCATGATTAATTTTATTAATATTATATATATCCCCTTGTATGTAATTTAAAATATTACTTCAGAGATATTATTAACTTTAAAAAAAAATTCAAATTTTCTTCTATCATTCAATGGATAATTTATTCAATCATTACTCATGTTTCAAGTGTTTTATGACTAAACCAATCTTCATTGAGACTTAATTTTGATTGATTCATGTATATTAATTTATATGTTTTATTAAAATAATATTTACATATGATATGATGACTTTTTTATCTTTAATGATTCCCTCTAAATGGTCATTTATTCAATTTTTTGTTGGGTTCAATATGTTTTAAGGGGTTATTTCATTATAAATGTTTTTTATGTTATTAAACACTTCTATACACAAATTTTTACTATTATAATTTTATTATAAAAATAATTTCATTTTATAGTTTCATATTTTTTTTAATATAATTCCTATAATCCTTAATCATATATTAAATATTTTAAATGTAATTTGTCTATTATTTTCTACATGGATACACATTGGCTCTCATGATAATAGTCTAAAGAGAATTCTTATTTTTAACATTTACGACATGAATAAGATTCTTCTCCCTCCTGGCCAATATTTTTTTGGATATTCCATTATATATTTTCACGGTTATATTAAAAGAAATTATTTTCCCCAAAAATTTTAAAATTTAGATAAAATATTAGAAATAATTAAATTGATTTTTAAATTGGTTTCAATGAAATATTTTACATGTTCTATTAGAGGAATTTTTTTAAAAATAAATATCATGTAATGATTCTAATACATCACAAGATATTTTATCTTATGATATCATCCATATTCTTTTCCTGTATATCTTATTATTTTCATTTTAATAATATTTTCCTGAAAATAATTTATTTTCTCCTAATAAATTAATTTATAATGGAATAAATGCTATAGTTATATGATTAATGATACTAATTAATTCTTTTATATGTTATATTCATGTATGATACATTAATATAATTGGTAGTGATTATTGATGTTGATTTAGGTCATTATGACACTTAATCCTGATATATCTTATAGGATTGGTGATTATGATTTAGATCTCAAAAGATCTGCGTAATGATCCTAATCATAAATGTTATTCTGGAAGGAGTAAATCAGGGTGGTATCTATTATAGAATTTACTATGATATTTACATTTACTATATGAGTGAAAAAATGTAACAAAGATAACATTAATTGATACAACACCTTATCAATATAAAAAGTGTGATATTTTCATGGTATATTGATCATGATTGGTATCACATGGGTCTTGATTATAGATTCTCATGACACTTTCATTTGATAAAAATATATTCTAGGTTATGTGAATAATAATATAGGTTTTAATGGGAATATTTTTTCTTATATAATGTTTATGAATTTGTATTATATACTCATACAGTAATGATCATCTTTTTAACATTTGTAAAATTTAATTATTAATTCACATGTTTATATTTATTAATAATTTTATCTCACATTTCTTCAGTTTTCTGTTTCCAATGGTTATGAATAATGATAATCTATGAATTTCTTCCTAAAATGATCCATTTTTTAATTTTTTTAGTGAGATTTGTAAAAATTATTTGTATATACTAAATACATTGTATAGTAGAAAAAATGATAACATGAGTACATGGGTATTGTTATATAAATGTAATTTCTAAATATATGTATCCCTAAACCAAAAAACTCATTATTCTATATAGATGATAAAATATTTTAAAATGATGTTGTATGTATTTTATGTCCATTATTGGGTTATATGTTTTCATATCAAATCCATCAATGTTAGTATTCTGTTTTTATTACAAGATTTGGCAGTGCAGGTTCGTGGGTATTATTAAATGAATAATAACAAAATATAAAATATTGTTGATATGATAGAAAATAACAACATTGTTGGAAAATATATATATTCAATAAAAAATTCACGGTCCTAGAAATGTTATAACCAATAAAGAACTCTTAGTGGGGGTTATAAATAAATAAATATAGTTGTTGCCGAATAAAATATTGCACCAGTGGGTTGGCTAAAAATGATAATATTATTTTAGAGTATGGATATCCAAAATTGTAAAAAAATTATATCAAATTAACATAAAAACATAATTTGGAATGATTTTCTTAATGGAGATGATTTATTTGAACCATCCATTGGATGTCTGATTAGAGACATTGAAAAAGGGGAATTCTATTTGAGGAAAACCCTATCTTGATAGGTGGAGGAACCACCATCATGGGATACATTTATATATTCATATATAAAGAATATGGAATTTAGACATGGTAGTGTGGATAATAATATATATGTTATAAAGTCCATGGAAGAATATTTTTTGGTGATTTTGTATATATATATAATCATATGTGGAAAAAATTATATATAAGAAGAGTATTTCTCAAATAAAATTAGAATAGTGCTTTATATTTCCATGATTGGTGATGTCTAATATTTTCTAGGGATACAGGTCATTCATAATAATGAATAAAAATTCATATGAATAATATATCGTGTGAGTGAATATATGATGATGTTTCACTTGAAAGGATCAAAACTAATGTAAAAAATAATTAAAGTAGGAACCATGATATTAAAACCTTATAATCGGAAATCTATTAACAGCACCTAGTGCAGAATAAAAATTAGGATTATATAATATTAAACTACTATATAGAAGAAAAATTTCAAATAAACATGTTTGGTCACCCATTTTCTATGTATTCTAAAAGAACAAAATATGTTTGAACTGAAATTAATCATGATATTTTTTCATGGTTCAATAGATTATGGATAGATCTATATAGAATGCATGAATCCTGATCTATTAGTTTATACTTATATAGAATAAACTAGAGATACCCAATTCCAAAATATCTAATGTTTTGGTCATTTGATCATTTGTAAAAATTTATATCGTGTCTGAATTAGAAATCTAATAACAAAAATCATAGAACCAATAAATATGAATATATTTCTGTTACAAGGGAATGAATTTAGATTCTATAGTTGAATAAAAAATTAGATGATATTAGATAGAATGTGAAACAACCAATAGTGATTAACTTTTATAAAAACAATGTTATGAAGTAACAATGAATCATGTATAACGCCACCAAACCATGAATATAGAACTTATGTATCATTTTATCAATGAAAATGTTCATCAGTGAATGATTTATATAATGTTTTTAAAAATAATCAAAATTTAATATCAATCCTTACTAATTTTTTTGATGATACTGTGTTAAAAATAGTCAGCTGGTTATGTGTAGCAAACCATATGTTTCTTAAATAAATAATAAATATTATTTAATAAATACTCAACAAATAACTTCATAATCCATACTACAATATCATAGGATATTTTATTGTATTATTTGTATACACATAATAAAAATGTAAAAAAATTGTATACATCATCTCTTGCATAGTTTATCACAATTTATACTCTTCCTGTAAATATGGTTCACAAACTTTTTTATCATATATATTGGAATGGGTAACATAAAAATTGGGAGATTAGTTTCGCAATAATATTAATCATGAGAGATATAAATGATTTTTTAATAATAATAATAATATAACTACAATAGAACATAAGAACAACATTTTAAATCCATATCCAACAAATAATATATAATTAACGTGGGTTTTACTAGAATTCATTGTAGTCCATCATTCATGATTTTTAGGGAAATAGAAAAGTTGATACAGTAGAGAATAAAATTTGAATAAAATCATCTCATAAAAGAGTGTAATTAAATTTTGTATCATTAAAATTATATATATATTACGTCAAGTCCACACAAAAAGATATTCATCACATTTAATCATGAAATAACTTCTTATTTACCATTAATAAGCTTCATATTACCTCTCATGTAACATATTTTAGGATTGGGATAACAACATGCATACCCTCTTCTATTCTTGGGATAAATTCCCATGTACCATGTTCTAGGATTGTTATACCCTACTACGTAACATATGAGATAATGACTCATCATTAGTTACCCATTTAATTAGAGTTTAAAATTGAACCACCCCTAACATAATCCTTATCCATTATTATATATGTTGCATGATCATGAAAATATTTATCATTACATCATAACTTATTCTATTGAAGAGAAAAAGGGTTTCATTATTTTTCATCATCATATAAATATTTCATTATTTGTATTAATACGAACTGTATTATATAATCATATCCCTATTTAATAATTATTAACATCATGGGATTTAATTAAATATCACTAATTTACATCAATGAGTGAAGAACATTTATTGAAGAAAATATCCATTTCATTTTGAAATCACTTAATTAAAATTTAAAATTTAAAAAAAAAATACGAATCAAATTTTCATTGAAATCAAAATTTTATAATTTAAAATAATGATAAATTATATTGATTGGAACTGAATACATGAAATTAATTTAATTCCATGACTGTTAAAATAAATATCTTTTTGAAATTTTCAATAAAAAGTTAATAGTACATCCTTCAGAGAACTGAATGAGAGATAAATTTTAAATTTCTTATTCAATTATAAAAATAACTAAAAGGACCATAAAAATATATATGTTGAATGATAAAAACTATATTTATTACTTTTTATATAAATCATATAGGGTAAAAGTGATTCCCAAAAAATTAAAAAAGAATGTATGATTTTTTAGAAAATAGATTCTAGATCATTTTATGTAGAACTGAAAAAATGGTACTATCACTATAAATTTAATTTTATAACCATAAGAGAATATAATTTATGGTTTCTATCAAATATGTTTCACATAAATTGTTTCAATTTAAATTCAAGCATAACCAATCCTTATTAAAATGAGTTTGAAGCATAAATCTTTTATAGGTTTGGTATCTATTAGATCATTGTTACTACCATTGTAATTATAAAATATGAAATTTTATTATATATTATTATATATTATTAATAATTAAAATTGGATTCAATGTATGATATAATACAAGACATGTAACATTGGGATTCTCCAAAATCATATGTTTCACCCCAGACTGGTTTATACAAAAAACAATACAATACTATTATTATTATATAAAATAGTAGTTATCACCTAGCTATTGGATTGAAAGGATTGAAAATAACTAACTATATTATTTTTACCCAAGTTTATTATATTTTTTTTACTTTCAACTAATAAATTTTAGTGTCTTAAAATGAGAATAAATCCAGTTTTAACAATAAAATACTCTAATATTTTTAAATAATTGTTTTACTGCGTTTTAATGGAAACACATTTATAAATATATTTTTTCACATTTATATTTTATATTTATCAAAATAATCTTCTTCTTTATAAGACAGTCATCAAAATTTACATTGGTTGAATTCTGATATTTTTATGATAAAAAACATTTTTGGAATTAATAGTAAAAAATACTACATTTCAATTCAAAACTAACATTTTGTCTAATTTATTTATATAGATATGTCATAATTTAATTAGGTTTAAAGTGTAACATGACTGAGGTTTTATCATTTAATCCAATTTTTGTCATTGTATGTAATTTCAAATGGATGTTTGTTATAAACACATGCCAATCTTTTGGAGGCTTTTATTTTTAGAAAAACTTTTTTATTGTTTTGACAACAAGGATTAATTTTACATTAATTACTACAACATGAATTTGTTTCAATTTGTAAAAATAGATTAATTATTTTTAATAATAAGATAAAAATTATTTAAATAGGTCCCTTTTATTGTTGGACATTATGAATAGTAAAATTTGTAATTAGTTTTGTATACCACGGGGAAAAGGTAAATCAGGTAATCAAAGGAAAAATAAATATAATAATAATATAAACATACCAGAACATTTTTTCATAATCATATTGGATGATATATTAACGACCTTAAAAACCCTTCCGATGAATCTTTGGTCTTTTAAATCCACTTAACTGTGATTATGACACTTATAACTTTTAATTTTGTGTTAAGGAAATTATGTTATAAAAATATATATTATTTTTAAGACAATTTTAATATCAGATTATATAAGAAATATCTATGACTATAAATAATAATTAAAATTTTAGTATGATTTCCAATGTCATGGGATTTTAACTGTAATTTCTAGAAATTAAATAATTAAATTTAATTATGACATGATATTTATGTAGGGATTTTTTATTAACCATGTAATAAAATAAATGATATGACAAATATAAAAATAATAATAATTGGACAAAATTTAAGACATAAAAAAATTTTATAGGTGAATATGACACGTTAAAATACTATTAAATGGCTTCGTTCTATGTTATCTCCCTATTTAGATTTTATTTAAACTAAATAAAACTAATTATGTAAAAATTTACATAATTAAGGTTTTATAAAAATAGTAATATAATAAATTATTTAAAAATCATAAATATAATTTCAATATAAAATGCTAACAATTTTAAGGTCTAACAGTTCATTATATGTCCAGTTATGGGATATTTAACCCATCTATGTAAAATTAATAGCTTCTTAATAATTAAATTTTTGTTAACACTTTTAAACATAAAATTGAATAATTAAGGGGAAACCAAAATTAAATTTGTTAAAATAAAGAAAATACATGTATAAATATTATTTTTTATATGAGATTCAGATCTATCCAGATCTTATAGTCTACATATTTTAAATTTCAAGCATTTGGCTTAAAGAATTGATATTTATTAGTTTAATATTTTAATAATTTCCAAGGGTTCCCCTCCCCTCTCTAATAAAAAGGTTCTTATTTAATCTAATACTAAAAAATCCAATGCATTTTGTTTTGTCCAAGATCTATAGAAACCTATTCTTAGAATCCTTACCCACAATTTGGAGGCCTCGTTTAAGATAGAACACTATTCTTAGAGGTGATAAGGTGTTTTCAAAGGTGGTCAACTGAAGAAAAGGTATTGTTTTTGAAGGGTTTTTATTTTATTTCTTCTTCAACATCCATTAAATTTTTCACCATCCAAAATAAAATAATAAATAAAATATCCTAATTATATATATTTTTTATTATATTAATATCATCCCATAAATCCATCTCTACTTCCATAAAAATGGAAAAAAAATTATTTGTTTGTGCGTACATGTGAATTAGCACATCACCTAAAAGAATATGTTCGATTTACTTTATTGTATATCAAGATAGGCTACATTGATGTAATTAACATTAATTATTGATATTGATGAAATATTTGTCATTTTAAGAGAATAATATTTCAATTATGTTCTTGCATTCAATACACATGAAAACAATAATGTCTTTTGTGGGTACGTGTGAACTATCACCTCCATGAAGTGATGTGCATCATTTTTATTCACCACATGATATATATAAGTATATTTAAATGATTATTATAAGGATGATAATTTTATTATCATTATGGAATGATAAAATGACTATTACCTTATTTTCACAATGATCAATGAAAATTAATAATGTTACTCATGCATATGTACGACCTACCATCTTCATGAATATAACATTGTTCATTTTTCATAATCATAATTAATGGATTGAATGAAATATTATGATTAATGTATAAAAGTAATAATTATGTTAGGGATACTATTTTATAGATTATGTACTTATGAACACATGGAAAAGTGACATCAAAACCTTGTTCAGTTTCAACTCATCTACCAAATATCATCAAAACATCAGATACAAACATAAATAATTATATAATTATTAAAAAATGGTAATAAGTGATAAAAAAATTAAAATGAAAAAACTTCTCAAGAGATTAAAATTAATATAATTTTATTATTCATAAATGTTAATATCTTACATGATGATTCGGACTCAAGGGAAGGGACGTCATCAAAATTTCCTTTCATTGAGGAATATTCTTTTATACGGTGTATAATCAACCTGGTATAATTTTTTTTCATTCAATATTTTTCAAAATTAATCTGTAATTATACAATTTTTTTACTAAAAGAATAACTGGATGTTTTTTTAACATATATGATGATAATTACCTTTTGTCTACCATGGGTAATATTTGGTATTTGAGTTCTTCTACAATCCTTAATATATTTAAAAGAAAACAAAATAACATATAACATTTTTTGGTATTTTGGTAATAAAAATGGTTTTGCGAATGAATTTATTATATTAATATATTGAAATGATATCTTATCTATTCAATGAGGAAATGCTATTTTGTCTATTATTCATGGTATATGTGTTTTGATAATGTCATTTTTCTTGGTCATTGCATATATATATGGATGGTTCTGTGATAACCCAAGGTTGTTTGATTTCATGATAGCTCTCCAATTAATTGGGTAATGAGATAATGTTAAATAATAAGATTTATCTTAAGATATTTATGGAATATACTATGATGGTTATTCAAAACATAACTATTAAGGTTAATATCTATGTAGTTATGAAAGCTACAAAATAAGTATGATATGGATGCCACAAGTCACCTTTATAATTTATGATTCTATGGACCATTTTTGGATTCTTATGATTTCATGGGATTATAAACATTTATGGTCTAACATTTTCCGTCCTTATTTTATATCCCTTAGCAAGCTTTTGTGATCAACATATGTTTCGAAAATATTATCACATGGCATAAGGATGGGTATGAGAATCGATGAAGTTAAAAATATTTTTATCATGAAAAATAAAACATGTTTACTTCTAATTTTATTTATTTTTGATGAAATAGAAACTCTTGAAGTGGTTCCCTCATTTTGTTAATTTTATTTATTATGTTTTAATGATATCATAATTCTCTAAATCATTAACCATGAAAATATCCTCAATGTGAATTCATTACATAACTAGTGATTATGAAATTTTTAAAGTCAATGATCTATAGTTGTTATCAAATGATAGTTGAGATAACATTAGTGGTTAAGATAATGTTAATAGAATATCCATAAATAATTTTTATTTTATGGTAATATGGAAATAATATTTTATTTCATGATAACCAAGTAGTTTCTTCTAAGATATGATTGTTCAAAATGGTTTTCCATTGAGAAAATAGGGCATCGATATTGGGGCGCCATCTAGAGGAAACAAATTTCAAAATAAAAAACCTAATATGGTCAGAATCAAAATGGAATAGTATGTTGTAGTGATGGTGCAGTTGAATCAAGTGATAAATGGAGGTGGTGTCTATGAATGATATCAGGAAAATCAACCACAGTGGAATATAAGAGTAGTGGATCATTCCATGAGGAATATTACTCAATCATTATGAGGATCGTCTAACCTTGTTCTAGGTTATGGGTGGATAAAAGAATAAGAAATAACTTTCGATGACATGGAGTGTTCAGAAACTCAAAATTTAATCGTTCTTTTTACCATTTTAAAGGTGAAGCTAATCTGTGGTGGTATTTGTTTATGAATATCAAGGAGATTGAGGATATTGATGGTCTTTATTGATATGAATTCAATGAAATGTTTCTTGACAAATAGTTTCCTAAGGAGGTTCGACTTAGGATGGAAAACATATTCAAGAAATTGATGTACGAGGATGACTCAAGTGCTGCTATGAAGAACATTCACTCAACTGGAAATGTGTGCATCAATTTTCATTTGAAATATTTATAATAAAATAAATCATTTTTACCCAGTATTAAATCTAATGTATCAAATGGAAATGGAATATCATGAGTTGAATGATATGAAAAGATAGTTTGTTGTACAGAGACGGTAAAATAGTGTTTTCTGATGATGATGTGTTCTTTGAAAAACAATATAATAATAGCTTGAGGTGGTAGGTGAAAGGGAATAATTATTCAAAAAAGTCTTATGGAAAGAAAATTAAGTTTATAGTTTCTGAAAATTGTGGTAAAAAGAAAATTGGGGAATGCATTTTGATTTCATGTAAGTGCTTATGATGTGGTACGAGGGACATAATGCTCGTAATTTCACGAAAATAGATCAGGGTAGTGGGAATAAAAAATTTGATTTACATTCAGTAAAATGGTTTATGTGCAATGAGATGGGTCAGTATGCAAAAAAGTGTCTAATGAAGAACTCAAGTGATGGGAAGAAACATGTCTGTTAGAAGAAAGGTGTGTTGTAATCCTTTTCAACTGCTTCATTAGATGATCGACCATCAAATTAAGTGGTATTAGGTATATTGTTTTTTTATTTAGATTATTCCAATATGTTTTTTATTTCAGTTATACACATTCCTTCATTTATAAAAAAATTTCTAGTAAATGTTGAATTCCACCTCAATAGATGAATCACTAACATAGGGTAAAAATACAAGGGTAAATTTTGAGTCAAAATGAAATTTTAAGAATATTCCATTCAATTTTTGTGGAAATAATCTAACTAAAAACATTTTTGTTTTTCTTATATTATAGTTTGATGTTATTCTAGATATATATTGACTTTCTATTTACCATTTAATGATTAACTTTAGATATATGGATGTTTCTCCCTATAAAGACATTCAGGTTGTGTATAAGAATGAACCCTTACTTCTGAAAACATATCAGGAAGCTGAGAAACTACTAAAATATGTATACTAAATCAACCCTGAAGATATTGTTGAAAATAATTTAATTGTTCAGATTAATGATTTTCTAGTGTTAAATGATTTTTTTTAATTTTTTTCATGATTATTTTTCTATAATTATACCTAATTAATAAGTTTAATTTATTGTTTACTGAATTCTTTATGCTAATCCAATTTCAAAACCCCCTTATCAAATGGCTCAAATTGAACTTTTAAAGGTAAGGAATCAATTGTAGGTGTTATTATATAAAGGTTTCATTCAATATAACACTTCACTATGGAGTGATTTCATCTTGTTTAATAAAAATAAATATGGTTCATTGAGGCATTGGATTGATTATAGATCCTTGAATAACATCATTGTTAATAAGATGTATCCTTTGCCTCATATTGCTAATTTTTTTAATTGGATCCCAGGAGCGTAGAATTATTCAAAGTTTGACATGATTTTGGGATAAAATTAGTTTAATGTTAAGGAAAAAAAGCTATGAAGACTATGGTTTGTAAATGATATGGCCATTATGAATTTGTAGTTATGTCGTTTCGGTTATCTAATGAAACTATTTTAATCCTGGATCTTATAAATAAAATATTTCATGATATCTTTGATAATTTTTTGATTGTTTTCAATGATGAAATTTTGATATATTCCAGAGTAAATAGTATCATGAAATTTATTTAATGTTTTTTCATGAAAACCTTAAATGAAAATAAATTATATAGTAAATTCATGTAGTCTTAGTTTTCGTTACAAAAAATTTCATTCCTTGGACACATTGTTTCTAAATATTGCATAACTATTGATCCTTCTAAAATAGAAGTGGTTAAGTAATAGCCAGGACTCACAAATATAACCAAGATTCATAGTTATATTTGTATAGAAGGATATTATATGATGTTTTTTGTAACATTTTTATGGTTATCTAACCCATAGACTATGTTAACTCGAAAAATGTTATGTTCATTTTGGAAAAAGAATGTTTTGATTGTTTTTAGGAATTGAATGTAATATTTCTGAATGCTCTAGTTTTGGCAATACCTTCGAGGAATGGGGAATTTGTTATTTTTAATGATGCTTCATTGAAAATAAATGTTTGTTTCTTAATGAAATTTGATCATGTATTTTCTTATTCTTTACGTCAGTTGTAAAATCATGAGCTAAATTACCCTACACATGGTATGGAATTAGGTGCCACGGCCCATCCCCCGAGGCCCGTGCCATGACTACCCTAAGCCCTCTATCTATAGGCTATTGGTTGGAGACTAGCACTAGAAAAGTGTATCCCTAAATCAGGAAGGCATTTCCTTTAAACCTATACAAACACATATCTCAAGAACACAGCAAGATGAAACCATGAAGTAAAACTACAGTATTAAATGTGTGTACTAAAAGTAAAGGGTACAAGAATTAAAGCCCAACTTAAAAGTTACAACTACAACATAAAATAGAAAGAGCTCATAAGATCATCCACCATAGTTCCTACCTGAATGGTAGGTGCAGCTCGTCTCCAATGCTCTCCGCATCAACCAGTCACATCCTTGTGTCGCCTGGTTCTGAATTATATAGTCTCATCTTATCTTCTCATCGTCTGTATAATAAAAAACAAGGTGAGGGAAAATCCTATGTAGGGGTGAGTATAATAACACACAGTAGGGACCCCAATACCCATGAAGGTATCTCAAAATTCCAAAAAATAAAAGCACAAAAAATGTTTTCAATCAAAAAGCATAAAGAAAATTACTCAGGTCAAATCAAGTATACGACTCAGAGTTTAAGAATAATGATTATTATTCTAATGCTATATCATATTATTCTCTTAGGAAGTTTCCACAACTGAACCATGTGTGAGTTGTTTCATTTCCGATCCACAGAGGGTTGTATATCTTATATCAACTATTGGCCACTCTAAGGCTGGTTTTCATTGGGTCACAAAACTTCTAATACAGACAGGGTTGCAAGAATTTTGATCCACACAGGGTTTCTATGGTGCTGATCCACACAGGGTTTCTAGATGCTGATCCAAACAGGGTCTATATGATGTTGATCCATAGAGGGTCGCTAGATGCAAATCCATACAAGCTTAGTATGATGTTAATCCGCACAGTTCCACAAGATACTGATACACACAAGGTCACTATGATGATTATCCACACAGGCTCGTTAATCATATTACAGCTAGCCACAAGATTTCCCCCACCCGGTGCGCTTGATTTCCATTGTATCTTCTCCTCTAGATATCGATCATGCCTCAACATCTACGAAGATTAATAAAGGAGTAACCCAAAGATCTATCATTTTGTAAGGGTTCCAATGAAATACACAACGCATCAATCAGATGCTTGGTCTGTAAGTTATAATCATTTTAGTGTCGAGGGCCAAGATGGAATCAGGTACGATCCAACCTAGTCGTACTCAAACATTCTCCAAAATCTATGTTTATTTCCTCAAAAGGACCGTATCCTATAGAGGATTCCAAAGCCGCAGATGACTCGTCAAATAGATGTATGGTTTGTATGATACGACCTTTTAAGCTTATCTGGCCAAGAAAGGAGTCATGGTCCGGTCTGACCCTGTCAGACCGACCTGGCCGGACCCGGCCTAGTCCCACCCGGCCTAACCCAAACCAGGAAAGTTCTTCCCAATTGGGCTGGGTCGTGGACCAGCATGGCCCACCCCGAGTGGGGTCGGCCACAGTGGGCTTTGTCCACTAGGCAGTAGACCAACTCAGCCCGCTGGCTATCGCAACTGGCATGAAGGCCCACATGGTATACCTCTTGAAGAGACCACTAGTCAATTATATCTTCCAAAATGGTAGCGCCTTGTGGAACCACCCCCTGTCACAGGGACCTGGGGGGAGAAGGTCCCATTCACCTCTGCCGCGACATCAAAGCTATGACCACCTCACTATGGTGTGCAATGGCCCACCACATCGCCAACGCGGCAAGCCTCCCCTTTAGGTCCTTCTTGGTGCCAAGAGACACCACCCCCTTCTGTGGTTAACAAATGTCAAGCGTGGCCTTTTCTGCAGGCAACCGTCACTGGTACCACACCGGTGCATCTTCTTCTGGGCCAACGGGTGAGCTTCGATGGTCCATTTTCCCTTCTGCTCATGCCTAAATGCCTCCCGAGATTCCTTTTTCACTACATGGCTCAAATATTCAAGGTTCTGTCATATTGGAAATTCCCCTGGATGAATGCGACAAGAATGATGAAATAGAGGGTCTTTAATTTGTTCATTTGGCTTGTGCCCGTCACGTTAGTATCATAATAAGAAGATGAAATTTAATTAATCAATGATAAAACTAAATAATACTCCCCCTAACTTGAGCTTTTTTGGGGATGTTAGGGTCGAGGATTATGAATCCATGTCCATGGAAGTCATCAATGTTTTTCAATCCCAGTTTGATTCCTCCATTCTTCTTTGGGAGGGTTATTCGTGGAAGATTTGTTAGTGTTCACCCATAGGTTTTCCAAAACCCATACCCACGATTTAATTTAAAAGGATGAGCTATGAAATTAAACCATCTTTCTATAAAAGGATCATTAAAAGGTGAAATTAATAAATCAATTTTATTAAACGAGATGTGGTTACACGTCAATGTGTAACTTGGCATTTAATGTCCCTCATTAACATACCAACTATCCCCATGGGTCCCACAACTGTTACTCATGTGATGGTAGTAAGAATAAAATAACATAACATGTTATTTTGTTATTCTGTCAAAACTCCAAAATACTAACTTTTTCACCGTACCTACTGCGGTCAAAGTGAAGCCTCTCTTATGTGAATCTCAACTATGAAGATTTAATGGTGTCATCATATTTCAATTAAGAGAATCAATTCAAAAGTTAAAAACCAACACCGGTACGTTTACTGAACATATCTTAAATAATGTTCAAAATTCCATTCCTGGTAGATCAGGCCTTAGAATCAAGGGCCATCCATTTCAATAGACTAGTAAAAATCCCAAGAAATTTAAAAAAAAATTACATTGAATTTTCGGTTCATAACATTATATATGATAATTTTTTGTTTCAAATTTTATGTTCATCATTTTAATGGAGTATAATTTGAAATATATATTGATCATAAATGTATGATATATATATTTACTCAGAAATAATTTAAAATGAGGTAGAATGTATTGTTAGAACTAATCGTAGATTATTATTGCACAATTCATTACAATATTTGAAAATTAAAAATGTGGATGATGCATTAAATCGAGAAAGAAATACTACATAAACAATACTATGTTTAGAACCTGATCATTTGGGTAATGATTTTTTGAATTTTTTGTTGGAAGTTATTGGTGATGGAAATTCGTATGTTTTGTTTCAGGTGTCCTTGAAATCATCTATATGAGTCAGAATTAAGCAACTATAATAGGAAGATCATAAGTTGTAGAAAAAGGTTTAATTAAAATAGAAGGGTAATCCTAAACATAGCATTGATAAAGACGGTGTTTCAAGATTTGGTAAAACTATATGTGTTCCTTATGATTCACAATTTTAGAATGAGTTGTTATTTTAATCACATCATTCTCCTTTTTCAATTAATCCTGATAGTCCAATGATATGTATAGACCTTCGAGTGTATTACTATTGGGATTGAATGAATAGAGATATTTTTATGCTTATTGGGAATTGTTGGACTTGGTAGCAGGTGAATGGAGAATGGAAGTTTCCAACAGGGATGCTTTAGCCTTTTCCACTACCAGAAAGGAAATGGGAAAAAGAATCCATGGATATCATAGTGGGACAACTAAATAGTTTTGGAGGTAACAATATCAATTGGGTTATTGTTGATAGATTGGCTAAATAATCTCATTTTATTCATATCGAACATACACTCTATCAAGATCATCATTCTGAGTTTTATCATAATGATATAGTCAAGTTATATAGTTTTCCTACCTCTAGTGTTTATGATAATGATACCAAGTTCACTTCAATCATTTATAATGGCCACCAGAAATCGTTGTGTATTGAATAAATTTTTAGTACAACATTTCATCCTCAATATGACGAGCAGACAAAATCAATAATTTAGACATTGGAGATTATTATATGTGCATGTTCAATAGATATCCAAGGATGTTGGGACCAACATATTTTTTTTTAGTTTTCTGATAATACTTTTTTTCAATAGATTATACTGATGGAGAAATTTGAGGTATTATATGAAAATCAGTGTTGAAATCTTGATATTTTGTGATGAAGTATGTGAATAGAAGTTGATGGGTCCGAAATTGTTAAAATAAATAGAAAAAAATGTTTAGTTGATTCCAAAACACATAATGATAAGTCAGTATATTTAGAAAAATTTTGTGGATAAATAGATGCATGATCTTTATTTTATGTTAGGTTATCATTTGTTTCTCAATGTTCCACCATGATAAGGTGTGAGGTGTTTTTGTAAGAAGAGAAAGATGAGTCTATTGTATATTTGACCATATGAAACCTGGGAGGATTTATTATTAGTTTCCAACAGAGTGAATTTTCCTACGATTTTATGCCATTTACAAAATGCTTTTTATTCTTAAATGTTTAAAATTTTTGTTCTTTCCATCTCATGTTTTGATTCCAGAAGTAGCTCAGTTGGAAGATAACCATTCTTATGAGGAACAACCAGTCTCGATTTCTGACCATAGATAGTAGTAATTGTTGAATAAGTTGAATCATTAGGTTAATTTTTTGTGGAAAAATCCTATCATTGAAAGGGAATATAGGAATCTAAAAAATCATTGAGGGAGAAATACACCTACTTAATTGATAAGTGAATAAAATTTTGATGACACAATTTCATAAATGAGGGTAGGATTTAACATCCCACATAATTATTAAATAATACATTTTCATATCTATTAATATTTATGAAATATATAATATGTTAACATAAAAGGGTACATAATTTTTGATAGCTTAATCAACATGTAACAAAAATATTATATGAATTCTTATATTGCACAGCAGAAAGAGTTATATCAACAAATAATACATTATTAGTGTTATTATTTTAAATGGTAGTTGTTTCCTAGCTTTCTTATTAACGGGAATGAATAGAACTATCTATATTATGTTTACACATAATTATTAAAAATTTTCTTTCATATAATAATTTTTTGGGTTTTAAATTGAGAATAAATATTGTTTTAAACCTAAATTAATCTAATCTTTTTAAAAAGGTAGTTTTACAACCTTTTGATGGATAACTCTTTTTAAATCATGTTTGTTTCCATTTTATATGTTCTATTTTTTAAAAAAAATTCTTCTTTAGAAGCGCAATATCAATATTTATTTTGGTTTAATTTTTGTGTTTTTATGATAATGTTCATTTTTAATGAATAGTGAAAACACAACATATTAATTCAAAAGTTATTTTTATTCTCATTAATTTATATATTTAGGTTATCCTTTTAACAGGTTATAATGTGTAATTACACAATGTTTTTTTCATTTAATATAATTCTATTTATATAATTTTATTTCACATTTATCTTTTATATAAACACATGTTAAAATTTTGATGGTGTTTACATTAAAAAAAATTCTCATTTTGAATATCAGGATTTATTTAAAATTAAATTATGCAAATTATGTTTTTTAAACTTGTAGAAATGGATTCCATATATGGAATAAAAAGATTCAAAGTATGTAAATAGGTCCCTTTAACTATTGGACATTATAAATAGTTATTTTATTAATGGTTTTTATTTACCACAGTTAAAGGGTAAATTTCATAAATAAGGATAAAAATAATTTTGAAATATTATAAAAATACTATAAATCTTGTAAAAATAATAACAGATGAAATAAGAACGACCAAAAAACCAATGGGATGAACATTTTGACTTTAGAATCCACCTGGGTGTGATCATGATACTTATAACTTTTAATTATATGTGAATGGAAATATGTTATAAACATATATATTCTTACTAAAACATTTTTAATATGGATTTATATATGTTATCAATTATTATTTAAATAGTAATTAGAAATAAAAAAAATTATTTACAACACCATGGTATTATGATTTTAATTTTTATACATTATATATTTAAATTTAATTCTGGCACCATGATGATGTAGTGATTTCCTTATTAATGATGAAATAAAATAAATGATGTTATAAATACTAAACAAAATATTATTTGACATAATTTTTTTATATTCTATATTTTTACAGGTGAATATGGCATGTTATAAGATTATTAAAAGTTTTGGTTCTATGTTTTCTTCCAGTTTAAATTTAATTTTCACTAAATAAAATGAATTGTGTAAAAATTGACATAATTGATGATTTATAAAAAAATTAATTCCTTAAATATTTTAAAAAATAAATAAAAATTAAATTAAAAAATGACTATTATTATGTCTAAAAATCATTATGTTTCTAATTATGTAAAATTTATATCATATAAGTAAAATTAATTTCCTCTTAATAACATAAATGTCCTTATAATTTTTAAAATTAATATAGATTGGTAATATGAAAATAAAAAATATAGGGTTTAAAATATAATAAATACATGTAAAAATATTATTACATGATGGTATTTTGAACTATACTCATCTTAGAATCTACATATTTTAATTTGGAAGAATTTTTATTAAAACATAATTTTTATAAATTTAATATTTTAAGAATTTCCAAGGGTGCCCCTCCCCTATCCTTTAAAAAGGTACCCACTATTCTATAATAATAAAAAATTGAAATACTTTTGGTTAAACCATGATATGCGCAAAAACTTCCTAAAGTACCTACCAACATTTGTGATGCCTTAATTTTAGAATAACACCCATATTAGAGTGTTAAGGTGTTCTTGAAAGGTGATTAGTCAAAGAACATATATCATTTTTATAAGAGTTTATAGTTTATTTCCCCTTACACATCCTTTAAATATTATTATTACAATATATGTTAATAACAACAGTATCCTCAATATACTAATTAATTATTATTTTAATACCATCCTATAAAATCATCTCTTCTTCCATTAAATGGGAAAAGGAATTAATCGTTCGTTCGTACGTGTGAATTATCACTTCCATGAACCGATTTTGTTTGTTTTCCCTTACAATATTTCAAGATAAGTTTAATGAAAATATTTATATTAATATGGTATTTTTATGATCAATTTATAATTTTAAAATAATAATATTTAAATTTCGTTTTTATATTTTATGCCCATAAAAACAATAACGTTGTTCGTGCGTACTTGTGAACTATCACCTCCACGAACCGATGTGAAGAATTTTTTTTCACAAAAACACATATATGATATTTATATAAGTATATTTAAATAATTATTATTATGATAATAATATTATAATCATTCTTTAAAGTTAAAATAATAATTACCTTATTTTTATAATGATGAATGAAAAATGAAAATGTTACTCTAGCATATGTACGTCCTACCGTCTCTATGAATGAAACATTTTTGTTTGTTCATAACAAATATTAATGTTTTAATTTTAAAAGTTTGATTAATGTATAAAATTTATTATTATTTCATAAATAATATTTTGGAGATGATAGGGTTATGACCACAGGGACTGTTGACATCAAATCTATTTTCATTTTCCACTCAAGTATCGAATTTCGACAAACCATATGATATGAACATAAATAATTATATAATTTTTATAACATTGTAATAAGTTATATAAAGTAAATAATAAACTTCAAAAATTTTATCAATACAATAAAAATTAATATATTTTTATTATTTAAGAATACAAAATTATATGTGATGAGTAGAACTCATGGTAAGGGACTTTGTCTCAATCACCTTTTATTGAATCATATTTTGATGTTATACACCACCTTATATTAAATGATGTAATATCAACCCCTTTGACAGGTAATTTAATTCAATATTTTTAAAAAGGAATCATTTTTATATGAATCACTGTAAAAATTTTCAAAATGATTTTTTAAACATATGCGGCGCCGAAAACATTTCTGCCACTATGACCAATATTTGGTATTTGGATTCCTCTACAGGATGAAATATTTTTAATATAATAATAAATAACATATTACATTTTTACGTATTTTGTTATTGAACTGGTTATGATAATTAATTAATTATACCAATAACAATTAATGATATCTTATGATTCAAGGTGGAAACATTTTTCCCCTATTCAGGGTTTATGTGTTTTGATTATGTAATGGTTCTTGGGCATTCCTTCTATATGTTTGTGGTTCTTTAATTAAAAAAGTGTGTGTGAGCCTATGATATCTCTCTAATTCATTTTTTAATTATATGGAGTTGGACAATAATTTTTCTATTAAGTGGTTTAGGGAATATAATTTGATGGGTATTCCAAACGTAACCCTGAAGGTTATTCACTATGTATCTTGGAAATCTACAATTTTGGTATGATATGGGTGCAACAAGTTACCTTTATGATTTATGATTATTATGATGTCTGTAAATATTCTTATGAGTTCATGGTTTTATACATATTCATGGACTAATTTATTTTTATTTTTATATATCTTATGGTGCTTTATGTACCCATCCCATGTATTTAAAATATTTTTATAGGGTATAAGTACGTGTAAGAAAAAGTAATAATTCAAGAAGAATATTATCAAGAGAAAAAACATTTTTACTTTTAAAATTTTATATTTTCAAATAAATTGATATTTTTGTATTAGTATCAACATTGTGTAAATTTTAGTTTCTATTTATTAGTTATGTTCTAATTCTCAAAAACTAATTACTAGAAAAGATCATCAATGTGAATTCATGACATAACTAAACATTATGAGTTGGTTAAGGTTGGGGCCTTAAAATCATGACAACCATTATTCAAATGAAATCAAAGTAAAATCGGAATATTATGAATATAAATTTAATCATGATATATTATATGAATTACGTAATATTTACATACTAAGAAGTAAATAAGTGAGAAAAAAATATATCTCATGAAATCATAAGTCAGATGGGAAACCCATAACTCATGTTTCGTGTACTTCATATTTTCTATAACATATAGTATTCTAATTTTTAATCAATTATACATATATAATTAACCATTTGAATAATTTAAAATTCATATATTATCTACCTATAACATTAAATCACCCATTTAATTATAATTAGTCATTAAAATCATTGTTTCTTGTTGTTAATTGTTTCATTTATCATGAATGTTTTAGTTCACCAGATAGATTCGTTTTTATTTTTTCATGCCTCTATCATATATATAATTTCAATCAGGTCATAAGTTAAATATAAAATCATTTTATATAATTTTATTACCATTCATATGAATAGTTGACAACATATCAATTAAATAATATTATGTAGACAGTAATCCATATTTGAAAATAAGTGATTATTCCACATTTCGATGGATGAAATGGAAATAATGTAATGTATAACTCATCGTAAATTAATTATATTATTATTAATATATCTTTTTTACATAATAATAATCTATATTACCAAACATGTATAGTGGAAATCAAAAACAAATCAAATCACTAAATGGAGGTGGTAATTCATACCTATACATGAGAAACAATTTTGTTTTCAAACATGTTTTATGATAAGAAGGAAAACAAGAAAATATAAATATATAATTATAATTGAGTAATAAATTTTTTATTCTAAAACAAAATAAATTATAATAAACAACCATTTAATATTGTTATAGAATAATAATAATATCACTACATGGAGGTTGTATTGAACAACTATAAATATGTGATATAATCAAGACCCATTTTGTGAAAATGGGCATTGATAATGATGATTCTATAAAAATTATAAAATTATACATATTTATAACATGTAACATATTAATTTTTCATTACTACCATAAATATGAGGATTGTAGAAGAAGAAATCCATTATTATAGGCTAGGTAGGACGACTACCTCTTCTTGAATAAGATTCCAATTGACCCATTCTTAAATATATTTGGAATAATAATTTAAGAAGAACAGAATATAAAAAATATGATTTATTAATTTCATAAGATAATATTGATGGTTTTTGTTCATATTGGTTTCATAGTGTGGTGTAAATCAGGTAAAGGTGGGTATTAAATCAATATGTTAGGGTTGAACCACACAATAATTTTTTTAAAGGATTAAAATATTATTATTTCATATTCATGGAAAAAAGAGCCATAATAATGTATATTTATATACATGGGAGTTAATCCTTGAATAATTCCCAATATATGTTATTTATTAAATTAATATGTGGAATTTTGGTCAATATATTTTTGTATAAGCCCTGGTAAAACTATTTTATACTTAACATTGGTAAACCAATTTGGTAGATTTTATTATTAATTATGTCCATTTATAATGGTAAAAATATTAAAATATATTAATTATTATAATTCCTTTAATTTAATACTATTGAAAACAATAAATGTCAATTAGTATTAGAAACTCATTTAAAAATAAGTTCTCAAATTGCATCAAAACCCATAATCAATAAAACTGATTTTTAAGAAACAAATATAGTTTACCATAAATCTATTCCATGAATAAATAATTAATGAATGTTGATATATTTTATTGAATATATATACTATTAATATCATTAAAAATATGCATAAATTGATATAAGGAAAAATTATTATATTTACATCACATTGTTCTAATAAAAATTGTCTTCAAAAATATGTATTTTTACGCACATAGATGATTGTATATCAAAGTCATATACAATGAGGATGCCTATAAAATTTATTTTATTATTAAAAGTAAATTTATTATTATGATACATTATTACAGAAATAAAAAATAAAATGTAAATTCTACCTCAAATTAAATAATGTTTTAAAACAATATTTGAATTTCTTCACTATTCACTGAAAAAATTAATCATTCCAAAATAATAAAAAACTATATAATTTAGCTATTTTAGATATGAATAATTCAAAAATGATATTAATTACAGTGGAAAAAATTTATATATATTATAAAAATTAATTATAGTATAATCACACCAAATGCATCAAAAAATATTTTTTTTAAGAAATCATATTTCTTAAGTATAAAACAATTCTATTGAAAATTAAGTACTTTTTTACCATCAATTAATATATATATTTATATTATATAAAAATAGTATAACTTTTTCCATAATTTTTCAATTATTATTATTACCATTTCAATTTAATGGAATTTCTATAATTTTAATATTTAAATAATATAATTTTTATAGTACTTGACAGTTTTCAAAAAACTCAGTGTTACGTGGTCTGAAATCTATCAAGCATTGTATTATAAATATTCAAGGTGTTACATTTAAAAAAATTCCAAACATGAAAACTTTCTTTTTATAATTAATGAAACAAGTAAAAAATTTATTTTAAGGAGTAATAATATAGATAGATTTCTAAACCAACAAAAACTAGATTTAAGAATTTTTTAATACATTATAAAAATACTATTATAAAAAAATCCATAGAAACTTTATATAAGAATATTAGTAAACACATTACGAAAGAAATGTATAATGGTGTTACTAGAAACTTATTTAATGATTAATTATTAAGAAATACTCTCAATATTTTTCAAGTATTTATCTTAGGAAATTTCATAAAAAAAATTTGTTGTTGATTTTTGTGTACGAAAATAATGATTAATTTCATCAATTATAAGAAATAATATTTAAAAAAATTAACACCATATTTAAAATTATTATATCTAAATTAACACAATGAATTATAATGGAATTTTTTATATCATTCATTATTCAGTTGATGTTTAAAAATAATGCTTTATTGAATATAATCATTAGTACTCTTTAAATAAATTAATTTAAAACTACAAATATATATATTAAAATTTAAATATGATGCATATAAATTATAATTTTATAAATAGTTAATTTTAATTTTATATATTTATTAATTTTATATAAGTTAATTTTTATTAGAAAAATTAATTTTCTAATAAATGTTTATTATTTAATTTTATTTATTAATATAATAATTGATTACATCCACATCCAGAGACATAATTTGGAAAAAATGGATTCAGTATTTTAAATTTTCTTTTTTCAATATTTAATATATTCCATTTTATTTTTTGGTCAATATTTATAGTAGTAGTAGAAAAAAAATTTCACCCCAATAAATGTAAAATGAGGTAACTATGGTTAGAAAAATACTATGAAGTCATCAAATCAACTAAACACGTGTCTTTATTTCTTTTACATGATAAATTATTCTATATTCATCCCAAAATATAATATCTACAATTTTGTATCATTTTATCTTGATAATAATCTATAGAATATTTTACGTAAGGAAAATCAAAAAATTTACTATCTTGACAATAAAAGATTTATAATTTTAAATATTCATATAAATAGGATTCGACTAATCTAAATAAATATTTGAATGATTTTATTCCTGAAAATTAATTTTTAATTTACTGTGAAAATCTAAATCCATTATTCTTACACAACACTGAAACAATATTAATTCTATTTATATAATTTAAAATTAAATGATTTTTAAAATATTAAATATTATACTGTATGGATAAATTGTTGATTTACACAATTTATATCGATGTTTATAACTTATTAGTGAACTGGTAAAGTATTATATTCTACTTCTATATATTGTTTTTGTATCATTAATTTCATATTAAATGATTAGGTTCAAAAATGGAATTTATGAAATTTTATGTTAATTTTTTTTGTGGTGATGGAGAAGCTCTCGATGATGGAACCCTAAGGGATGACTGATGAATATTCCCTCGGTAAAGAACCAGAATTTTCTACTAATTTTTTTAATGAAATTGGAGTATTATGAGTCTGCAAAACATGATGGCGATTGATTCCAAGGCCCGGAGTGACCGGAATATATTTCTGAAGTTTTGTTCGAGTACGTCCGGTAAACGTACGAGTGAGTTTTTATATCTTTTGAACTGGTGCTTGTAATTGAAATCAGAGGGCACCTTTGAACTCGTAGTGCCAGTATTCGCTTAAAATACTTTCACCTCGATGACAGTTGGTCGAGGGTGGAAGATAGTTTCTGAGTTTTTCATGGGAATAATAAAATAAAATAAACGCATTTTTTATATTATTTTTATCTGTTATAACCACCCCAGTGGAAGTTAGAGGTGGGGACCACCACATCTTAACCTCCCATGAGAGGTTATGGTGGTGGGGCTCACCCGAACCTAACCTCACATTAGAGGTTACGGTGTGGGGACCACCCGGAACTAAACCCCCCCCCCCCCCCAATTAAATGAGGAACATAGGGAGAAGGCTCTCAAACAAAGAACTTCCTCCCTATAGAACACCGGTGAGGAGCGTCTTTGACTTCTTTCTTGGAAGAAACTTACGGAGGAAACTAATGTGTGATGTCTTTGAGGACCGAACTTCCCTCCTCATCATCGTCAATGAACCGACACATGATCTTGGATTGGAAGTGTTTGGCGGACATGACGAACAATGACAACTTCATCTTCTTCCCTAGGACTTCGTTGAAGAACAATGATCAAGGTAGGGAATTTATTTGAATGTGATATTATTCCATTAATTCTACCCTAAAAAAATGAATCATTTTGGATGATTTTCCTTAGGGGTTGGGAAATGTTTTTTTTTGCGGGATGATGTGGGGTGATGATAGAATTTTCTTCTTCTATCTTCTTCTTTGTAATTCGTTAAAATTAATGAATGAATGAACATCTTTCTACCACCCTAAACGTGGAGGGTGCGGGACAAACCAACATGGCCTGACCCCACTGTCATTCTTGTTTGTGATGCTATTCAGAATGGTGACGAGGCAATGAGATGACGAAGACGATGAAAGCACCGGTCGTGCTACATACAGCCCTCCGCGACGCGCGCCACCCCCGCAATGCTCCAACGCCCCGACCAAACTGGCTCCGCCGCCCTGGGCAGAACCGCGCCACCTGCTAGCTTCCAAAACACCCTGGCTGCACTGCCCGCCTGCCGAGCCACCTGCTGGCTGAACCAGCCGAGCCGCGCCCCGGATGAACCGGCCCCCTTCCTCTGCAAACCCTGAAAGCCCCACAGATCCTCTTTTCGCGCGCTCTGCCCGCCACGTGCGACCCGCGCACACCGGGACTTCGTCGTTGGCGTGCCCCGCACGACACATGTCGTCGTTGGCCGAATCGGCCCTGACCTTCCAGGCCGAGTAGCCCAAGTCGCGCCCCTCGCGGCACCCCGACCGAGCCGGCCTCCCATACCCCTCACAATGCACCGGTAGAGTCTCCCTTTTGTTCCCCTTACGTCACCTCGTCCTCACTGGCCCATGTCCTCACAGCACCCCAATCAGGTGGGCCCCTCACGGCCCTTCGGGCCGAACCACCCCTGTGCTGACCTGCGACCGCTCCGCGCCCTCACGACCGGTCTGCACTCTCACGACCCTCCGTGACCCCTCGCGGACTGCTGGGTTCGGCTTCACCTAAGGGGATTTCCCGCCTAACGGGTCAGGCCAGACCTAATGAGTCAGGCTTGTTAGACCAGTGCCAGTTCGGCCCATTCTGGGTCGGGCCGGGTCAGACCGGACCCTAGCCCACTATGGCCCTTAACTTCTTTTTCTATATCTTTGTCACCAGGTGTCCATTTGAAGAACTATTAGCGGCCCTGGTAATCATGGAGCATGTCGGTTCTTTTGAGTAAACCCCACTTGAGTTTGGGGTATAGTTGAGATACAGTCAGGTTGGATTGTGCACGAATCCAATAGGGCCCCCCAGACTAAAAAGCTAATAATTCGCAGACCGGTCATCTGATTGATGAACCATCTGTTGCATTGATACCTCTATGACATGGAGGACCATTGAGATAGTTCTTTTAGGGAATTTTTGACAGTTGGATTATCAACCAAAAGCTCGTAGAGAAGATCCTTTCAGAGAGGATCGGGTTGAGTTCGAAGACCTTGTAGCTGGCTGAGACTTGACGACTACTGGCTGATTGAATCAGAGTGACTCGACTAGACCAGTAGGGAGTGTCTAGTTGTGGCGGCAGACCCATGGTGGAGGAGGGCCTGGTTGTGGCGGCAAACTCATAGTACTCGACAGGAGGAGAACCTTTACTGGCTATTAGGGGGAGAACCTGGTTGTAGCAGCAATCCCATGGTGGGGAGCACCTATGTGTGACGTGGAAGACCCACGGTACTCGAAATGAGGAGTACCTCAGTAGCCCAAGGTTAGTGATAAGCGCCTCGGTGTCGCAGCAGGCCCACTTTAATCGATAGAGGAGGAGTTCTCCAATAGACAAGGATTAAATAATGTGAATAAAAATCCCGGTTGAGCTAAGTCATTAACTTTTTTGTTTTACTCATGATTGAGATGGATCACTTGATAACTTAGGTATATGTTTGGACATATACCTAACTAACGTTATTTTTTGATTTCATAAATTGTGTTTTATCCTTGTTGGATTTTGTGAGAACTTGAGGGTCTCGGGGTCCCTACTGAGTATCGTTATACTCACCCCAACACGGGCTATTATCACACTTGTTGTGTTGTATGTAGACGACAGACAGTGCTGGTTGAGGCTAAGAGTACAAGGACTAGACGGTACCTGGAGGTGGACCTTACGATGAGTCGGTACATGGAGGAGACTAATAGATGTAGAGTACTAAGGAGGATATCTGTACCAAACGTTCATGTAAGAACCTGAAGGATGACCCATCGACAATTTTTCTTTCTTCAGTTTTACTTTTACCTTTCATTTTCTTGTCATTTATAGTTGGTCTCGTATTTCCCACACCTTTTACTTCCAGGACTTTTTTATTATACAGTTTTACTTAGTGTTTCATATCCAGCTATGTGCTCTTTTGTGTTTTTTTACAGTTTAGAAAGGAAATTTCTTCCATGTTTTAGATAATTACACCTTTGGTGCTAGTCTCCAGCACTTGGCCTATGGAAGGAAGGCTTGGGTTGTCATGGAACGGGTCTCGGGGGACATGTCGTGACAAATTTGTATCATAGGAGTCGGTTTTACCGCTGAAATTCAGACTTTGATCTTTTTTTCTATGAAGCAATAATGTTAAGAGTATTGAGTGTAGTTCTCAGTTCAGGGAGTCCAGTGTTGGTGTGGTGACCGACGTATCCATACACCCAGACCCTGACTTCCGATTTCTGAATCATTGCACAAAATCATTGATTGTGTGTTTTTTTTCAAATGTTTTTCTTTAGTTTGCTCAACCATCTCAGCACACCAAGTATAATCTTTTTACCGTGTCGCATTTCTTTCTTTCAGGATGCCTCCCCGCGGACGACCAAATAGAGTCCCAAGAGTTGTACACACAAGTATCCCACCAATCAATGAGGCCTTAGTGTAGGGCCCTTTTCCAGTAGAGGCACCAGTGGTACCACTCCCCGTTGGTCCACCGATGCCCCCAGCCCCAGCAGCAGATGATGCCCACCGCTTGAGTGTGTTGCATGACGTCCTGTAGTAGAGGCCACCCAGTTTCATGGTAGTGACGGACCAACAGATGGTTGAGGATTGGATAGAGGCTGTGGTGAGAGTTTTCTGACTGGTAGGGACACCAACCGACCTCGTGGTGATTCTTGCTGCCAGCCTTATACAGGGAGCAGTGGACAGATGGGGGAGCTTGATTCTCTAGCTTCACGATGAGATGACACTTTTTTGGGAAGTCTTAGAGAGCCTGTTTTGGGAAAAAAATTTCCCAGTGACTCTTCAAACAGTGCTCATACAGGAGCTACTTCGTTTGTAGTAGGGCAGCATGACTATTGTTCAATACCAAGAGAGGTTCACAAACCACTCACGCTACTCCACCAATATGGTACGAGAACCATTCTTCAAGGCCCGGACCTTCGAGTAAGGACTCAGGTGAGAGATCAGAGCTTCAGTGATCTCACTTAGCATCCTGACGCAGGAAGGAGTGTTAGAGAGAGAGCCCTCCTAGTGGAGAGTTTCCTTGCTGATCAATCTCCAGCAGCGAGATCCACCACCAGTTGAAACGTAGCAGAGTCTTCTATAGTTGGCAGCAGACAGATGTTGTAGTGGTCCAAGATGACCAGACCTAAAGGTGTATGACCGCATGACTAAGAATCAGTTCTGTGGGGCACCTAGATCAGAGGCACATGCCAGGAGCGGGCGATGTTTCACATGCGATGGGCAGGGTCACATGGCTCGTGACTATCCAACCCGCCGTTCGGATGATTACAAGATAGTCAAAGGACCGCGCATGATGAGAAAGAGATTTGATCGAGTCTGTCCATAGGGAGTGGGAAGATGTGGAAAAGGAGCTGGTCATGCTGCTGGCGGTGGATGACGTTTTGAGGTGATACCGCCACCACAACCAGGAGGTCCACCCTATCTGTAGGGAGTAGCTGGATAGGGGAGAGCTCATTTGCAGGTAGCTAAGGCCTATGTTTACAGTGCTCTGGTGATGATATGAGGAACGATCTGTGACTACTACACCATAGCTTCCGAACATATAGACACATGTTCAGTCACTCTTTCATTTTCACTACCCTCGTTCAAAGCTATTAGATTTGGATGGAGCCGTTGGCTCGATTCATACAGCAAGAGACTCCTACAAGAACAGACTCGATGATTAAGCACTGGTTCCAGTAGTGTGAGCTTACTATAGAAGGCGATAGATTCGGATGGTATATCCTAGTAATGGCATCGAGGCCTTATGATTTTATCATGGGTATGGACTTGTTATCTATAGTCCATGCTCGGATTGATTGTATTAGGCGCAAAGTGTGGTGTGTCTGCCTGGATGGGACCAGGTTTACCTTCACTGGGTAGAAGTAATCTTTTGAAGTGTAGGATGGACTTACTCTGAGGAGAGTGCAGCCAATCACTCATCAGTTGGCTAGCCTTACCCTTGAAGTGGTTGATGTGGAGCGTCTGAGCTATCCTGTAGTGGTGGACCAATACACAAATGTTTTCCCTAATGATGTCACAGATCACACTCTTCATAGAGAGGTGTAATGTTACATTGAATTGTACCCCGGACGACACCGATATGTACACCAGCATATCGGATGGATCCTAGTGAGAATTTTGAGTTGCAGGTACAGCTGGAGGACTTCCAAGGGAAGGGATTCATTTGGCCCAAAGTTTAACATTGCGAATCACTAATTATATTCACCAAGAAAGAAGATGGGAGGATGAGTCATTGTGTTTACTATCGATGGTTGAACCTAGTGACTGTGAATAACAAGTACCCACTACCAAGTATTGATGATCTCTTTTATCAACTAAAGGGAGCACGATTTTTCTCGATGATAAAAATAAAATCAGCCTATCCCCAGCTCGGAGTTCAAGACGAGGATGTGCAGAAGACAGCCACCCAATTTCGGTACAACAACTACTAGTTCTTGGTTATGTCCTTATTTTTAACTAAAGATCTAGTAGTGTTCATGGGACTCATGAATAGGATCATTCAGTTGTACCTTGATCTCTTAGATGTTGTCTTCATCGATGAAATTTTGATCCACTCAGCTACTGAGGAGGGGAATTCCTACCACTAGCGGGTAGTACTAGACACACTCCAAGAGCACCAGATTTATGGTAAGCTCTTGAAGTTCCAGTTCTTGATCTGATAGGTTCACTTTCATGGACATGTCATCTCGGAGGTAGGATTTGCAGTAGATCTAGTATAGATTTGAGGTTGTACTTGTTTGGGAGCCACCTAGGACTGTGACGGAGGTATAAAGTTTCATGGGTTTGCCTGGATATTACCAGATATTTGTGCCAGATTTCTCTAGAGTTACAACACCACTATCATCCTTGATGATTAAGGGGAACCCCTTTATGTGGTCAGGGAGATGACATCAGATCTTTCAGGAGTTGAGGCAGAGGCTGACTAGTGTCCCCATATTGAGACTTCCAGAGGAAGGCGTAGGGTATGTAGTCTAGTACGATGCTTCACAGACGAGACTCAGATGTCTCCTATTGTGGGAGAAAGCTGTGATCACCTATGGTTCTCGGCAGCTGAGACAGCTTGAGAAGAACTACGCTACCCCTGACCGGGTGTTAGCAGCATTTGTCTTTTCCTTGAAGATGATGTGACACTATATGATGGGAAAACGTTTTATCATATACTCTTATCACAAGAGTCTCACGTATATCTTCTCTCAGAAGGACCTGAACCTGAGACAGTGATGTCGGCTTGTGTTCTTCCAGGACTATGACTTTGAGATAGTCTATACTCCAAGTAAGGGGAAAGTTGTTACAGATGAACTCAATATTCGATCATGTATATTGCTGGTAGGTGAGGCAATAGAGTAGCTAGCTGCTTTACAGATATCTTTTGTGGATAGAGATGGAGCATCCTTCATTCAGTCTCTTTCAGTCACTCCCCCACTTCCGCAATGAGAAAGGAGGCACAGCTAGGGGAAACTGACTGTGAGACACTAAGTGCTCAGATATCCACCGGGCAGGCACCTGATGCATTTTCTGAAGTTGTGGAGAACGTCATCATCTTTAGAGGACATACTATTGTACTAGTGTCACTTAAAGAGGAAGTGTTGAGGGAGTAACACACACCCCCTTTAGCGGTACATCCAAGAGTGGTAATAATGCACCAGGATCTCCAATGATGGCACTGGTGGCTGGGAATGAAGAAAGCATTTGTAGGTTTTGTTTCCCGTTGCCTCACTTGTTTGCATGTGAAGGTGGATCATCAAGTATCAGCATGCTTGGTTCAACCTTTAGAGGTCCCAGAGTGGATGTGGAATGTGATATCCATGGAATTTGTGATATGACTTCCATACACATCCATTGGTCATGACACAATATGGGTGATCGTCGACTGACTCACAAAGTCGTCCAACGTCCTATCGATCAGAGAGAAGGGTTCAGTAGAGATCTTGGGATGCCTCTATGTACAGGTGATTGTGAGGCTACATTGAGTACCCACGACGCGCATCTCTAATCAAGACACATGTTTTACATCTAAGTTATGGAAGGGGTTATAGGATGCTTTTGAGACATATCTTCATTTGAGATCCTCTGTCCTTCCTCAGATAGATGGTCAGACTGAGCAGACCATCTAGACCCTCGAGGACATGCTGCGTTCTTGTGTCCTCATCTTCAGTCTCAGCTGGTAGGATCACTTTACCTTGGTGGAGTTTTCGTACAACAATAGTTATCACATCACCATTAGGATGGAACCTTTCGAGACGTTGTACGGGTGACCTTGCAGATCACCTTTGTGTTGGACTGACCTAGGGGAGTCTGCACAAGTGGGACCAGATATGGTACAGTTTACCACGAAGAAGGTGCAAATCATCTAGGAGCGGATGAAGACTACACAGAGAAGGAAGAAGTTTTATGATGAAAGGAGATGGAGACCTCTGGATTTCGAGGATGGTGACCACGTATTTCTACGGTTCTCACCTCGACGAGGTCTATAGAGATTTGGTCGAGGTAACAAATTATCTCTGAGATTCATCAGACCTTTTCAGGTCCTCAGCATAGTTGGTGAGCGGGCTTACCGCTTATCTCTTCCTCCTCATTTGCATCGGGTGCACAACATCTTCCACGTATCCCAATTTAAAAGATATGTGCATGGCCCTTCTCACATCACCGACCATGGAGAGATGGATTTCAACAATATGGATACATTTACAGAGGTTCCAGTAGAGATTGAGGATCAACAGGAGCAGGTACTTTGTGGATGGTCGATACCTCTGGTGTGCGTTTGCTGGAAGCATGAGAACCTCTAGGAGAGAACATGGGTGAGGAAGACTCATATTCATGCTCAGTACCCCCAATCGTTCCCTTAGATTGAGTTGTGGATTACAGGGACATAAATCCTGAGGTGGGGAGAATTTTAGGACCTAGAATTTTCATGTAATTGTTTTTAATTAAATGGGAATTTTAAAATTCCAAAAAACATAACGTCGTGTGATTCTGAGGCCTAGAGTGCCTAGAATAAATTTCTAATGTTTTCTTTGGGTACGTTCAGTAAACGTACGAGCGATATTTTATAACTTTTGGACCAATAATAAGAATTGAAATCTGAGGGCACCATTCAACTCGCAGCACTAGTATTACCTTAATAAGACTTTCACCTCGATGGCAGTTGGTAGATGGGTGGAAGATTGTTTTTGGGTTTTTTGTGGGAATAATAAATTAATATAAACGCTTGCATTATATTATTTTTTCCTATTATAAACACCAAATTGGAATTCGGAGGTGGGGACCACCACACCTTAACCTCCCATGGGAGGTTATGGGACTACCCCCCCCAACCTAACCTCCCACGAGAGTTTATGGTGTGGGGACTAGTTGAGACTAAACTTCCCAATTAAATGATTAAAATAGGGAGAAGGGTCTTAAAATTAGAACTTCCTCCACAAAGAACACCGACGAGGAGTGTCTTCAACTTCTTCCTCGGAAGCACCTTGCAGAGGAAACTGACCTGGGAAATCGTCGATGACCGACCATCCCTCCTCATCGTCGTCACTGAACCAACGCATGAACTTGAATTGGAAGTGTGTGGAAGACGGGATGAATGATGAAAAATTCATCTTTTTCTCCATTACTCTATCGACGAACAATGATCAAGGTAGGGATTTTATTTGAATATTATTTTATTCCTTTAATTCTTCCCTTCTAAAACAAAGAATCATTGTGGATGATTTTCCTTGTGGCTTGGGAATTGTTTTTTTTGTTGGAAGATGCCGGTTGTTGATAGAAATTTCTTCTTCTATCTTCATCTTGGTAATTCAGTAAATTTAATGGTAGATTGAACTTCTTGCTACCACCCTAAATGCAGAGGGTGCGGGCCAAACCATCATGGCTCGACCCCTCCCCTGTTCTTGTTTTTGATGTTCTTCGGAATGGCGACGAGTTGACGAGATGACAATGACGATGAAGGCAATGGATGTGCTACTTGTGGCCCTCCACAACCTGTGCCCCCCCCCCCCCCCACGGCTCTCTGGAACCCCAGTCTAACCAGCTCTGCCGCCCTGGGCAGAACCGCACCGCCCGCCAGCTACCGAGCTGCCTCGACCATGCTGCATGTCGGCCGAGTCGTGTCGCACCCTACTGAACTGGCCCCCGGCCTCCGCGTGCCATGTGATCCCCACAACTCCACCATTTTTGTGCTCTGCGCGCGTCGTGGCTCATATGTCCATGCGCACCACACACCCTGTGGCTCTACTGTCCGCATGCCCAGTGCGCCTCGTGCCACCGCTGACCGAACCGGCACCGACTTCACGGGACAAGCCACCCGAGCCTCGCCCCTCGCGACACCCCGGCTGAGCAGGCCTCCCACTCCCCTCGCGGTTCCCCAGATGGGCCGGGCTCCTATGCCCCTTGCGTCTCCACGGTCGAACCATCCTTCTCCCTCACAATGCCTCGGCCGAGCTGGCCCCTCGCGACCTTTTGGTATGAACTGCCCTCGTGTCGACCCACGTCCTGTCCGCGCCCTAGGGATCGGTCTGGACTCTCACATCCCTTCGCGACCCCTTGCATCCTTTTAGGATAGGCCCAATGTTCCAAGTCATACATAACGGGCTGGCCCACCTAACGGGATGGGCCAGACCCAACGGGTCGGCCTATGTTGGGTCAGGTCGGGTTGGACCTGACCTGGGCCCACTACAACCCTTTACCTTCTTTTCCCATATCTTTGGCACCAGGTGTCCTTTTAACAAACCATCAGTGGCCCGGGTAAGCTTTGATCATGACATTACCTTTGCGTATACCCCACTAGAGTTTTGGGTAGAGTTGAGATACAGTCAGGTTGGATCATGCACAAATCCAATCGGGCCCCCAGGACTAAAAGACTAATAAATCACAGACTATGCATCCAATTCATACATTGTCTATTGTGTTGAGACTTCTATGACGTGGAAGACCTTTGAAATTCCTCGTCATGGGACTTTGTGATAGTTGATGTATTGACCAGTAGGTCATGGAGCGGATCCTTCTAGAGACGAGCGGGTAGAGTGAGGAGACCTTGTATCTGGATGAGACTTGACGACTGCTGGCCTATTGACTCGGAGTGACTTGACTATCCCAGTGGGGAGTGCGTGGTTGTGGAAGCAGACCCACAGTGGAGGAGTTCCTGGATGCGGTGGCAGACCCGCGGTGGGGAGCGCCTCTATGTGACACGGCAGACCCATGATACTCGACAGGAGGAGTACCTCAGCATTCCAAGGTTTGTGGGAAGCACTTTGGTGTCGTGGCAGGCCCAATATACTCGATAGGGGAGGTGTTCTCTATCAGCAGAAGTTTCGATATTGGGAATAAAAGTCCTGGTTGATATGATTCATTAACTTTTTCCCCCAAGATTGAGATGGATCACTTGATAACATAGGTATATGTATGGGTATATACCTATGTAAGGTTATCTATTGATTTCATAATTTGTGGTTTATCCTTTTTGGATTTTGTGAGCCCTTGAGGGTCTCGGGGTCCCAAATGAGTATCGTTATACTCACCCCTACATGGGTTATTACCGCACCTTGTTGTGTTGGATGTATATGATGAACAACGATTATTAAGGCTGAGAGTACCAGGACAGGACAGTTCCTAGAGGTGGACCATACGATAAGTCAGTACAAGGAGGATACTAAAATACATTGAGTTCTTAGGAGGCTATATGTACCTACCATTCAGGTAGGAACCTCATAGGATGTCCCAATGTCAGTTTTCCTTTTCTTTAGTTTTAATTGTTCCATTCAGTTCCATATAATTTTCAATTGGGCATGTATTTCCTACCCCTTTTACTTTCCGCACTCTTTGGTTATACAGTTTTACTTAGTGTTTTATATCCAGTTGTGTACTCTATTGTGTTTGTTTATACTTTATAAATACAATAACTTCCCATTTTTAGAGAATTATACTTTTGGTGTTAGTCTACAGCCCTTGGCCTATGGAAGGTGGGCATGGGGTAGTCACGGCACGGGCCTTAGGGGACGGGTCGTGACACCCCCCCCTTCTTGTAGATGAGAAGGGGTGGGCATATTATATGCTTTTTCCACCTCTGGGGTCGTAGATCCCCATTACACCCTTCTCTAACCTGAATTATTTTCTGGATTTCCCGATAATTTCTTTAAACCTAATGATTCGTTACCTTCACCTTCATAATTCTCACATCCTGATCTCAATGTCGGAGTTCCTTGAAGTGACATGTTACCTGTATCTGTCTCGAGTTTCTTTTCTAACCTTACGAAGACCTTAAGATGATGATTTTGATCAATTTTTTTCTGGTAAATTTGAATTTCAAGGTTATGTGGTCGTTGTTCTTCTATAAAATCACGACATTATGATCTGATTTTCTTCAGAATAAGATCTGATTCATATATGGTCCAATACCCCTCGATGATGCAATGGTGGTATTTTTTTTCTTCTCTGGTGGATCGTCAATATTTGTATGTATCGTGATCCAACAAAAATTCTATTTTTGGAAAGTCTTCGGCATCTACCATTACCTTTTCAGAACCCAAAAATTGTCCATCTGATTGGGAACCTGCTAGGTCGTTTTCTATGTTCTGATATTCGCACTTCTACTATTATTCACCCGATCAATCCTCATGTTTATGTTGAGGTGGATATCTCAAGACATCCGATGGAATGTATTTGGATTTAGGTATGTGTATACTTTAGATGAAAACATGATTTTTTTTAAAATCCTAGACTGACAACTTCTTATCCTGCAACCAATTAGGGCACTTAGATTATACGTGTCATAGAGGTGTTAGGTTCAGGAGGTCACCATGTCCGTATAAGAGGCTGGGTAAAATATTTGAAAAGAAGAAGATTACTGATGTATATTATTGGACAGGAAATGCACTTGGCCTGGAACGTCGGGATGCACTAGCTTTGGAAAAAGCTACAGGTTCTAACCCATCGGTATCTGCAATGTTGAATAGACATTGAGATGATCTGAACTACGGAGATGGTGAAAAGGAAAATATTTTCAATGGAACAACTGGTACTTTTGGTATGTAATGTCTCTAGAGAATTATTTTGGTTATAGGGGTCAGTCAGTAGGATCAAGAGGTCCCTTTTCAACATGAACAAGATTTCCTAGATCACTTTGATACAATCAGAATAGAGGTTGGACTTCTTGGGAGAGATGATATTGCGCTGATGGAGAAAGAGTGTTCGTATATGGAAACTAGGGAGGGACAGAACAATGGTGATAGAATTTGTGGACTGGATATTGATACAAACACCCACTAAGTCATGAGTCAAGGAATTCAGAAAGAGGAATGCTTGGATGGTTTTGTTTAGGTATCTTTTTAGTATCTTGGCATTGTTCCACTGGGTGATTTCACTAGTGGTGTATGGATGTTTTTTGAGTTGTTCCAGCAAGAGGTGGTCTAAGTGGATGATCAGAGGAAAGAGAGTATCATTCTAATTATTGGAGCTCTATAGGCCTAAGATGATGGGTTCAGTGGTCGGTCTATTGATGATAGAGGTTAGATGCTTATAGTTTCCACGAAGAATTGCTTTCAAGGATTGTAGAATGAGGGGGTGGATGAGGGTATTCCAATGCATGATGGTTTCCACTTAGATACTGAGCTCTCCTCTCAAGAGGATGCTCTAGTGAATGATGTTATGAAAAATGGGACATGTGTAGGTCAATAATTGGTGAAACACCCACATTGTATATCTATTATTGATACTAACTGTAGGCTTTAGCAGAACTATTTAGCATGTTACCCTAAGATGTCGATCCCTAGATAATGGGGGGGTATTTCAGATAGTCATAAATAAAATGATGGTGGCCTGGCCAGACCCTCATATAATGACATTGTCCAAGGAGGAGAGTAGATGTTTTCAAGGAACCAAGAAGATATGATTGTTTCAACATGGAGAAGGATGATGAAATATTATTCCTATATGCTAAAGCCTATTTCCACTAGAGATTCTGTCAGAAAAAAAAGATGGGGAAGCCTTTGGACTCAATAATGTTTGCACACTGCAAAAGAGATTCTTTAAATGAAGTTGGTGAATCATAGAAGGATGTATTCCAATGTTCTAAAGCATTATGAAAGCTCAAAGTAGGAATAAATGGCTACAAAGGAATATTTTTACAATGTAGGTAGTGACATGTGTGGTTTTTATTATTTGTATTTTTTTTTTGGGTCTATGTTCATTGTTTGCAAAACATTTCTATTATTTTAATAAATGGTCAGTGGTTTTTCTTCTGACTATGCTCTTCTAGCTATGTTAAATTTTTATTAAACAATTACAAATAATAATATTTGGGATAAATAAAATAATGATTTGAAGCAATAAAATATTTTTCACCTTTAACATTTATGATCTAGTTATTAAATTATATGTAAAATTATAGAACATTATGATTGAATATTTTGTTTAAATAGTTAAAGTTAAAAAAATTTAACATTGAGGTTAAACCAAAATAAAAAGTCTAAAACACAATCTAAAGATGAAATTTTTTTATTTTATGTTGGGATTACAAAAAAATTTATACCTTATCTTTGAAATATATATCAACTTTTATTAATATTCCATAAAGAAATTTCTTCTTATATATTTTAATATTTTATAAAATTCCATGAGTGTCCCCACCCACACTTATAAAAGGGAATCCCACTGCAACTATAATACATCACATAGATAGATAATGTTTTACTATGCCCTACAGAATTATCTTATAAACATCAATTTAACTGATTTATAAATTATTTTATTAATAAAATTAATTTCAATCTTCCTTTTTAAATTGATATAAAGGATGCATCCCAAATTATAATTAGTTGTCTAACCTAGACTATTTCAATATATTTATTTTTATGACTCATATAAATATAATTTATTATCATTCAATAATGAATAATTTAAGATAATTTTTCATAATCATTATTATATAAACCGAACCACTAATATTCAGCCATTATTCCATCATAAAGAAGTAAAATTATTTCCCATTGATACATATGGATTACCACCACCATGTAGGGATACAACTTATTTTACATATCCATATCTCAAGAATGGTTAATATGATGCTTTTATTGTTTATATATGATATTTATGATGTCATTATCTTTTTAAAAATATAATATGTTGTCTACCAACTTTTCTTCAATTCCCTTGAAAATCAATAGTGATTCTCATTGATATGGTTGGACAACAACCTCTAGGATGTGATGTGATTAATTTTTCGACACCACTTACATGAATGAGAATAATAATATATTTAATAAATTTATATGATATAAAATAAAAATAAATATTCTTGGAAGCTTATTATTTATCTTCATATATTTATTTCATATAGTGAAATGTGAAAAAAAAATATTCTTGCATACGTATGAGTTACCTCCATAATGAAAAATGAAATTAATTTTTGATCACTATATATTTTGGATGAATATAAATATATATAACTAAAATAAAAAAATTATTTGAAAATAATTATTAATATAGTGATTATTTTGGAATTATGATAATTGAATGTACTAGATCTAATTAAAAAAATTCTCATGAAATATGAAACAGTTAACAAAAACTATGATGATTTTCATAAGGAATAATTAAAATGGTTGTTTACAAGATATAATGGATAATATATGGCATTAATTTTATTTTTATGAATTTATTATTGAATTATGAAAAAGTTAAATTTTATTATACATTAGGATACTCAAATTTTGAAGAAATTCAAACTCGAGGTAGGGGTTTATAATATTCAATTTTCATTTTTGGGTAAAATATTTTATTTTTCACATATCATCTAATAATATGTTTACATGAATCATAATATACATTTTATGACATGAAAATAACTATTTTAGAACATTAATGTTTTTATTGGATGATATAGTTTCTTTGGAAATATTATTAATATGTATCCAATGTGGCATGGGGTTTATGATACAATTTTAATATTTTATCTGGATTATTTGTGATTATTTTTTAGATTAATAAATTATATGATCTCTATCAAAATAAACATTGGAATTTTATCTTCCATAAGTTATTCAATTATAATAATTTTTTTCTATTAATTTTACTCTCTTTTAAAAAAATCACATGAATAATTTTTTAATGGAAAACTAACATTATTTCACTATTTGGTCAAAAATTCATTATACATAGTATCCTGTTTATCAAAAATATTTACAAAATTTTTTCCAATACTATAATTTTAATTAAACCATTATTTTCTAGTGATTTATTTTTTTCAATATTGTTTAAAATAAATCCTCATATTTTATAATAAAATAGGGTTTTAAATATTTACAGAACAAGAAAAATATATATTTGTTTTAACATACATAACGTTATTAGAATTTCCTCCTACAATAAGATATCTTTAGTTTAATGAATCTATTTTTTTAGTCATTGAAAAGAAAAATTTCTACGTTATTTTTTAGAGACTTTCATATATTAATAAATATATTCAATAATGTATAGGGTATTTTTTCATGGAATTTTAGAAGTGTTATTTTAAATAAAGTTTCAATTGTTATATAATAATTTATTTTTACTAATTTATTACTAGGTATATGATCAAATGATAACATGTTTATTTTTTATCGATATGTTTTATAATTATGGTATTAAGATCTTTATTAAACCTATTTATTTTTAATGGGTAATTATACATTGAAATGTAAAAATGTTTAAGAAATATATTTCCATTTCCAAATTTACGAAATATGATGAATGATTTATTAAAGTGTGTTACTCGTTTGAATGAATTTATAATACTGATGTGTGGTCATAATATATATATACCTCTGATTCATTGAATAATTATGGATATTGTATCAGAGAGTAAGGACTCGAATGTAGAGTGAACAATGTTTAGAAAGGGAAATTTTTAACTATGAAAATCGTAGGTGTTAACATTTATTAAGGATAATATTAAATGGGTTGTTAACAAAATCCACTATGATAATCATTTTAATATGAATTAAAAACAATGTACATGATTTTATGTGATTATGATTATGCGAAAATATATTATCCTATGCCAATATTATGTTCTCTTGGATCATGTTTTTTAGTCTTCTATGATTCAAATCATATCAATTTCAATGATTTACTACATGAATAGTTATTATGATCAATTATATATTACTTATGGTTTTGAAATATTATGCTCAATTTATCATACCCTAATTCTTATTTTTATTCTTGTATGATCATTAATATATTCATTATGTATCCTTAATAAGAATATGTGTAACACCATAACCACATATACTCAGAGCCTGTACATTATTTTAATACATTTTCAGGATTACAAGGAACAAATCTTGAAGGACCAGTCAGTTTTTCAGACATGGAAAATAGAATACAATAACAAACCATTAATTAAAATTCAAGACATAATATATAACTTACATACTCATTTTATAATTCCATTATTCTCCTAGAATAACCCTCTTAATCATTTATAACGCAAATCACGCAATCTTAAAAAATAAAACATAAGAAAGGGGTTAGATCAAATGCTTAGTAAGTGTAAGAATACAACCAAAACAATTAGGAATAAATAATAATAATCTATAGGGACAGATGTATATCATAAAAAATCCCTTTAAACATATTCGTTATCATAAAATGGAATTAATAAATAATTATGTAAAAAATAAGTATATTTTTATATATTATACAAGTTAAATAGTCACATGAATTATCCATAACTTATATAAAAAATTAGGAAGTAAATAATTATAGACATATTCACTTCCATGATATATCCTCAAGAGAGCTATTTTCATGTTCTACCCTCAGGGAAGTTTATGTCCATGGGAAGAAAACCATCTAATTTGTAGAAATATATATCCTCCGAAGATTATTAAACTATTTAAAAAAAACGTTAAGGGTTTGTCGCTAACTAATTTCCTCTAATTATACATACTAATGCCTAGGGGATATAGTGGGCCTGAACCACCACTTACTATGATCAATACATTCCTCTTATGAATATGGAGAAATACCCACAATTTAATCATTCATATTCAAAATTAGTATACAAATTATGAATACTTTAACCATAAAACAAATATGGTATCTAATGTTTCTCTTCCATAGTAAAAAATATCATAAAACGTTCAATATAATTTATCATAACAAATCAATTTCATCTAAGCATAAAGTATAACAAATAATATTGAGATGGATGAAAAAATATATTGAAATCATTAAAACTATTTGAGAGAAATATCTCATTGAAAACATTTAAATGTCACAAAATTTGTAAAAGAATTCATTTAAAATAGATCATTAAAACAATGTGTCTCATATCACATTGAGATAGTTAATGGAATTATCTTTTTTAATCATTCATTTCTATATAAATAATTCCTTAAAACCATTTTAAAAAATTTCACATGTATAAAAAAGGTGTCTTAGAAGATACTTATATATAAATAATCATGAATAATAATGAGATTATAAAAGAAAACATTAAAAATATTCCTTTTTAAAAAAACAAGAATGATCATAAAAATAGACATAAAATTTCCATTATAATACATTAATATCCATATTAATAGTTCCATAGGATAAAATGTATAATATTGAAATGTGAAAAATGATTAATTAATTTACCATTCAAAGAATCCCAAACTACTTTGAAACATTAAATAATAATCCCAATATCATCAAATAAATCTTTAAATAACATTATGATAAACTTATTCATGATATAAAAAATAATTTGGGTATTACATACCCCACACACATAAAATAAGTGGTGAAAATTTCTTATATCTCACGAAAATTAACATTGATATGTAATTTTATTACCTTAAGGCTGATAATATTTATATGTTTCCAAAACTATTGTATAATGCTTTTAAAAATAATATTAACATCAAATAAATTATAATATTATTTATTGTATCATGAAATAATCATTTATGACTTTTTATTACTCATTTATTAAAAATTACCATGTTAATGAAATTTTCTGGATAATAATCACTTTGTTTACCGTATGTGTTATAAATTTTTATTCATGATCATATTAATTAGATAATTATTTACTTAATTGAAGAATATATAAAATTATTTATATATCAAATATATTTATAATATAAATATATATAATATATATATGAAATTGAATACACCATTAATGGAGATGATAGGTCATATGTACGCAAGATTGTTGTTTCGGTTTTTTATAGTGATGAATTGAAGTATGTGAATGACATATATGTACACACAAATATATATATATATATATATATTATTACAGTGGAATTATAATGTCATATATTTCATACTTATTAATAAAATATATTTTTATAATCATCCTTGAATGGTTAACGTGGTAGATGAATATTATCTCGTCGTGGAGACAATAAGTTGTACGTACACACGAGCGATAGTATCATTTACATAAATTTAAAATGGTTTGGAATTGGATTGAATAAGAATTTTACATAAAAAAATATAATTTTATATTATTTATTTACATATTTTAGATTCATTGTGATACCCATAAAAAATGGGTAATGAAAAATAGTTTACACCATAGTGTGGAGACTGTTAGTCGTACATATGCACGTACGTTGATATTGCTTTTCGTAAGATGGGTAAAATGTGAAATATGGATATACCGTAAAAATAAAAAAAATATCCTAACATAATATTATCAATATTTAACACATTATTATGGAAACAAAAAAGGAAGAGGAAGTAGAATAATACAAGAAATTGAATTGAATTGGTAAAACAATTACCTCTTCTTCAAGTGTATCCTTTTGATTTGTACAAAATGACTCCTTCGAATCTATTTATTCCAAAAGTATATCCTCTAAGATGATGTTATGGGGGTTTTGAGATTAAATGTGTTGGTTTTGGATGATCCAAATGTATTTGGAGTTGTTAATTGAAGATAAAGAGATGTTCCCTTTTATATGAGAGGTGGGGGTAACTTTTTGATGATTTTAAGTTATTAATTTTTTATAAATTTATTTTTTATTTCAAATAACTTCATAGATATTTATTTAAAGGGATATAAAATTATAGTTCTATCCACGATCAACAAATAAATTGTATACATGATACATTATAAAATAAACCTTATCTTTTGGATTTAACCATTAGTTAAACAGTTCAACACTTATTGTGTCTTCTTGTATTTTTACAATAAATGGTTAATAAATTGACTATACAATTCCCTAAAAACACCAATTTAATAATTTATTAAATATTTTACATTATAAAATTTTGTTGGACGAACATTATATTTTTATTACTTTTATATCATTTAATGATATTTAATTTTTTTTAATGTATTGTGTTTGACAATTTTAATAACATTCAATATTTAAATTTTTATAAATATCAACCTGACTTGATAACATAGAGAGAACACTTAAAATATGTCAATAAAATTGTTTGGTTATATATAAATTTATCTCATGTCATTAATTATGTAAAATTATATTTTTTTTAATATTATAAATATCATTTAGTTGATATCAAAATTAATTAAACAATAACTGTATCATCATTATGCCTCAATTTAACTAAATTATTTAATGTATAAAAATTATAAATAAATTATCATAATGTATAAAATTATCATGAATTTATAAATATATTTTAAATTATATCATATCACTTATATATCATCATATTAAAAATAAAATATTTATTAATATTTTAATATGATATTTTTAACTCTTCTTTAAATAAAATATAATAAATGTCATAATCTAACAAAATTGTCTTAAAAAGGGTCATATTTCTAAGATAAGATTGTTTTGGGTCTAAAAATACTTATCAAATTAATTTAATACTTGTGGTAGGGTAATTTTTCTTATAATTATAATATTATTTTTTCCATTAATTACATTATTTAACTTTAATAGTGGTAAATAAATTTCCAATGTTACTATTAATAAATAATTATATTGACCTTATTAGATCAAAATATTCATACCAATTACAACCATGTAGTCACATATTATAAATCAAATTCACAGATGTTGTCAAATTATGTTTAATGCTAATATTCAAATGTGGCTAGATGATGTGTAAAAAGACAATATAAATTTTCCATGAATTTTTAAATCTAGTTATATTATAAAAATTATTCCAATGACCTCAATTGTGTTAATATATTAATTATGTTCCTATTCTAAATTTAAAATAAATTTAATGTAAATTAGTATTGAAATTAAAATTTCTATTCTTTAACAATAATGCAATGTTTTTTCACTATCCATAAAAAATAGAAATGTTTTATAAAATTATCAAAGATTTTGGAATTCAAAAAAGAAGTCAATTTTTATGAAATTGAATATCTAAAAGTGTCTAAAATTAATTATATTATTTTTCATAAAAGACATAAAAAGTAGTTCCTATAAAAAAATAGTATTTCTGAATATATAACTATTTTATTAAAACTTATACTTTTATTATAAATATGTTTTATTTAGATAAAAAAATTATTATTTATTACTATATATATTACTATATTTAATGTACAATTTATAAATATATCATTTAAATAATTTTGTCACTAAAGGGTTGTTTCAAAGACTCTCAATCTTGTGTGTTACGTAATCTGACTCTGCGTTTTCTGAAACACAAGATATTGAACAATATATACTACTAAATATTAGGCTGTTATCATCTCACCTACTTCAAAAAAATTGCATCCTCAAAATATGAATTGTTTACTTTGATAATAAAATGTTGATACCAGAATCAATCTATTTGGAAACCCAATATCCGAAATAGGGTTATTAAAATATTCTCTTAATAAGAGGGAAAGGGAAATGAAAATTTCACCACAAAATTAGGATTTTAAATAGAAGAACGTTATTGGAATGTAGAGAAATGTATATGAAGGGAAAATTAAAATATTTATAGCGGCTGAATGAGTTTATAAATCAAAAACAAGTAATCATTCAATAGAATATTGGGGGCCTCAAAGATATAAATCTATGATGATTTAAAATATAATCAGTTCAAAAAAAAATAAGTCATGAGGATAAAAGATTTTTTAAATATTTTTTCATTGATTTAGGGTGTTAAATTAATATCTGGATAATAATTTGAGAAATCTTACCTGATTTCATTCTATGAATCAATGTTATCCTTTGGTATTTCTTTGATATATTTAAATTTCCTTTCAATTATCTGGATATTCATATTCAAGATGATTCTTTATGCATTAAGAACATTTAACGAATCATATGTTCAACATGTTCTTCATTCATCTTTTAAAATTATTCCAAAAATAAAAATGTTTCCACATAATATCCAATAAATTATACATAAAACCCAAAAAATAATATCCAACGTTCAACTTATCCCATTCCAACCTTTATATATTTCCAAAATAATTCTTCCCAAATTCACAATCTAAAAAGGTCTGTAAATTTTTAAAATCAAAATTGACATCATATTCTTTAAACAATTCAATGTATCTTTTATTGTCTCGCAACAAATATTTGATCACCCTTAAATTCTAAATGAAAACTCTTAGGATTTAGTATCCTTAAAAAGATACACTACAATAAAATCCTTATATATGTCAAGAATATTATACCTATAAAATCATTGATGTAATAATTCTTGAATCCAAATACCAAATAAATAGTCATTCCACATCACTCTAAAACCCTTTACTATGCTTCAACATCATATTCCCTAATAACACATTCATATCATTTTTCATTTGAATCTTATTTATTTTTAGTAGTATAACCATTTCATGTATTGCATTTATGATAATAACCATTGAACAAAACTCATAGAATAATGTGATAAATAATGAAAATAATGATTTAGACAGGAATATTCCTTCATAGAATCTCTAAATGGTGGAATATTTTTATCAATCCACTTTTTCATATGAATAACATAGGTTATCTAGTTCCAAATATAAAGTATGGAATTATTTACAAATACTTATCCTCAATTTCTATTATAGGATTTTGTTCCCTAATCAATATTTTCTAAATCAAATTTCCAAGGTTATTCATAAATATCCTATAATACCAACTATTACGCATTGAACCTAGATACATAGAGAGCGTTTATTATTTTCATAAATTTAAATTATTAAATTGAATCAAATCTTAAAGGAGTGGTTAGTTTAGTAATCTTGGAAAATACTTTAAATATATGAACCTTTCATTTGAATTCAAAAAATAAAATACAACATTAATAATTCTTTGATAATGATATTATTCTCCTAGAATAACCCTAGATAACATTCATAATACACTTCATTGAATCCTGGAAAATAAGACATAAGAAAGGGGAGAGCTTAGATACCTGTTAAGTTTAAGATTACAAAAAAATCTATTATGATGAAATAATCCTAAATCATATTTCAAGATGTATAAATGAAACATATTCTTTTTAAACATAATCGTGATCATAATATCGAATGAATAAATAATTCTATATAAAATAAGAATAACCATGGATATTATACTAGTAAAATAAAAACTTTTAATATCCATAAATAATATCAAAATGAGGTAATTCACAATGTGGGACTTCTGCACTATATGATATTTTCTCATGATATCTACTATCACGATCAATCATCTTGACAGTTTATGTTTGTGAGTAGAAACTCTACAGATTTATGTCAAGACCTATCCTCCTAAAAATGTTAAAGTTCATAAAAAACAAACATGAAGGTTTTCTCACCATCTAATTTAATCTCATTATACCTATCGATGTATCGATGGGCTATAGAGTTCCCCACCCGTCACATACTATTTCTGGAACTTTCACAGGGGTGCACACATACATCTGTTTCAGAGGATGTGGACCTGCGGATTGTTTCCCCACATCCCTGCTTTCCAAAGTCAGGCGGCATCTGTCACTTGTTTATGGACATTAGCTCCTTGATCAAAGCAGGATGATGGGATATCTATTACTCCTTCCATGGATTTTTCCTTGGAACTCACCTCCTAGTCCAGATATCCCTCATCGATTATGACATTGGTCGTGAAACTCTTCTCGGTGTCACGTATTCAAGGACACCACTTAATTAAAATACTTTTGTGAGGACATTCCAAGGGGTGCAGTCAGGAAAGCAACCTTTGGGTTGAGAAGTAGTCACGTTAGAGATTACTTGTGTGTCTGGATGCAAAAAAACTGGCACTTTTGTGTTACATTACCTTTTTATAGGGCATCTATAGGGCATAGATTCCTGAGGCATCCCACATCTAATTTACAGAATTATATTCCATGGAAATGTTTTTGAGTTTTTCCTTATCTTCCCTTTTTTAACAAAGTGTATGCTGCGAGTTTATCATCAAGTAGATAAATATCAGACTCATTAGAAAACTAACTAGAGTAGATTAGCTAGGTGTATCCTTTGGAGTGAGCACAACTATTGGGGCTAACACAAGGTTTGTTACTTGGGTGCTTCTGAGAGAAGTGAAGAGGTGAATTGAGATGATATCCCCGGGATGTGGTAGCTTGGGTAAGAATCATGATGGATAATGGAAGGTTACATGAACTATATGGAGAATGATATGAATTCGACTCGAGGGTGACAGTGATGTTGGGATTGTGCCTATAAGACACTTCCAACGTATCCAGGTGGCACATAATCAAAGTACACATAGTTCATGATGGGGTACATGATCGGGGTGTGTGAGGATGAAAATAACCTAATGATATACTGGTGCTTATACATAGTTAGCAGCTCGAGGTTGGTCCGACGCCACTGGGATAAACCAGAGATATGGGTCATAACGAAAGGGATAACAATGGCTTACTGCTTGATGGGTATCTCAACGGGTTACCATGAAATGGGGTACAACGGCTTATCGTCGATTAGGGATCAAAACGGATTACTGTTGTTTGGGGATCACAATGGCTTACCATAGGTTGGGGATCACAAAGGCTTACCGCTATATGGGGATGAAAAAATCATTCCCTCGGTTGGGGATCAAATAAGCTTAATGCTGGTTGGGGATCACAACAGCTTTCCACTAGTTAGCAAACACGATAGCTTACCGCTGGACGAAGAAGACAACAATTTACCATCGATTGGGGAACAGTTTACCATCATGCATGACAAAAAGGGTTGTAAAGTTTAACATCATGCAGGATAGGTGTGGACCGATGTGAAGTATTCAGGACCTATGGGTCTTGTACTTGAACATGATGGAGGCATCTTACAAACCTTACCTTCGTTAGGATGAAAGTTCGTGTAGTACCGAAGAGTTTGGTGAACCAGCATAAAGGGAGTCGGGACCAATGGTTGTTGGCCTTGAACCTCAGGGAGGATTCTTACATACGTTGACATGGAAAGAATCAATGTCCACATATTACAGAATAGTGTTAGTGAACCTATGTGAAGGGGTGTCGGGACCAATGGTTGTTGGGCTTAAACCTCAGGGAGGCTTCATGCATACCTTTCCATGGCAAGGATCAATGTCTGTGTAGTTCAGAAAGATTTGGTGATCTGACGTGAAGGGGAATTAAGGCCAATTCTTTTTGAACATGATCCTTGGGGAGGCTTCCTACATTCCTTTCCAAGGTAACGATCAATGTCCACATAGTTAAAGATCGTGTTTGGTGAAAAAACTTGAAGGGGATTCAGGAACAATGTTTGTTGGGATTGAGCCTCGGGGAGGCGTCCAACATACATTGTCCATTCAAGGATCAATTTCCACATATTTTAGAAGGTGTGTGAGTCTTAAACTCTTGGGTGGCCAAAAATGGATGTCATGGTCATTGCTTACACTAAGACCACGTGAGTCATGCTAAGTGTGAGAAACAAGAGGCAACATAGACATGGAGATCAAATCATGATAGGTGCGTCTGTGGGAAGTGGAATGGGGATTCTATGTGGTTAGCTACCCAAAATGGAAATAGGTTCTTATGGGCAGTCCGTAACACAAAGATGAAATAGGGGATTACGAGTCGTTAACAGCCTAAAGAGATGGATATTGGGACATACACTAAGATGGATGCCTGAGTGGTGACAAAACCTAGCAAGAGGTGGGTTTCACATAGAAGATATGAGGGTTCTGGTACCATTCCCCAACCCCTTGCCCTCTCTAGTCTTTGTCCTAGAAGAAGGTAAGAGGAGCATAGAATATTCCTCCTGTAAGAATGGATAGGGGATTACACCAAGGTGGTTTCCCTTTCCCCACAGACATACAATGATCCAACAAAAAGGATCTCATTCCATGTGAGGAATAAATCACTCACACGAAGAGGAGTTGGCATAGAGAATGTCCGTGATGGGGCACCCCGTATATGGTGCACGAGGTGAGGTCACAGTTTAATGTCATATGTTGAGGATGATAGTGAATTTAATTTTAACATCCTGCATATCAAACGAGGCATGTCCACTCTGCACCTCCTTGGATATAAAAAACTGATACCCTCCCTCCCTTGTAGAAGGGAAGGAATCACCAGTTACATAAAAAAGGTTCTTATGGAGTTATCCACTAAGGGTTCCATGTTAGTGTGTCTATGAGAATAATAAATAGTTTTTAACATGCCTATTAAAAGAAGAATAAGGCTAAGCAATGAAATGGGAAGCACCACCCAAGAGACAGTGAAATCACTTCAGGAAAACCCAGAGGGTCGCACTTGAAAAGGTGTTGTGGTGCAAAGGGGTTTATAGGTAGAAGCATCATGAATCTTTGGTGATCCGTGTAGTGGAAGAGCTTCACGAAGAGGTATTATTTGTGAAGTGAAGTGGCCTAGCATTGGAGTAAATCATAGGTGTGTATGTAAGGTGCTTTGCAATGTGGAAAGTCATTTACAGAGCAGTGCTTTGCGTAGAAAGGGTTCCATGTGAAGCATATAATTACTAAACAATGTGCATCATGAAGCATAGTGAACATGACTTAGCATTTGGGACACCTGTGCATTGAGGGTATTTCGGGAAGCATATGTGATCCGTGAAGATCTAAGTCCCCTTAGGGATCCCCATCATCCGCGATGGCCCATGTGCTCCTTTATGGTCATCCCGCTTTGAATAGGGTTTGAATTCATGAAAAGGGAAAGGCACTTCATGATACTAAAGTACCTTGATGAGCTCATGGTTCATAGTTCATAAAATGTTTCACAATTTGAGAGATTAGAAGGTGAATGGTTGGAGGATATGTCCTTTGGGATCGAGGGGAGCCCAGTATTTATAGGCCATATGCACAGCGAAGATGACCTTACTGGGTGTGAAGACAAGCGGCATTTTTTCATAACCATGGAGCCTTCCGCATCATTTCTCCTCGGCGGATTCGCAAATGTCAAATGGGTTTACATAGCCTCTTTCCATCATTCCCCATGGTGGCTTCACAAACACAAAACATGATCAAGAAGACTTCCACCTCCTTGATCAACGATGGTTTCACAGAGTGTTGAACTTCACTCCAACTCTGGTGCTGCGGGGATCTACGAACAGGCTTCGTGATCCCAACCTAAAGGCTGTTAATTTCGTATTCCTCTCCCCAAATATTGGCTCCAAAAAATGCCTTCCGTTAGGCTTGGATCCACGGAGAAAGTGAGGGTCAAAGTCTAGGGGTTAATTGCAAAAACACATTGGCCAATCGTGAAGGGTGCTTGTGATGGATGCTTGCGAGGCGGAGGGGCAAACATGGGGTGAGAGCGTCATAATGCTTGTTGTGGTCGGATGTGCTGAGAAGCACAAGGGGTCATCATCTATAAATTGGGGGTATGACCTCTCTTTTGTCCTTTCTCACATCTTCATTTTATCAGTTAGCACTCTCGATTCATGAATCGCTATGTAATCTGTGATATCTCTCCGTGAATCGATCATTATGATTCATGGAGAAAATAGAGTCATTGACATTGTTATAGTGCACTCTACGGATTTCAAATAAAGGCTAGGGTAGGGCTCCGTAATTTCTTTTCTGTGATTATGCTCCTCGAATTGTCTTTTCGAACGATATTTTTGAATGAGTTCCTCAGAAGATCTTTGCAAACCAAAACAAAAAAATTTCCAAACCTCGAAATCTGAATGTATCCCTAAAAGGTTTCCAGGGGGTCCTTTTGAATACTTCCCTAAGTGAGGAGATGGAGGATATCTCGGGTATAGGGGAGTATTAGGGAAGCCATTATTACCACAACTCGCTGGTGGCACTGCTGTAGGAATGTTAGAAGGACTATCCACTGTGCAAGAGGCTACCTCATTGTGTATTTGGCTTGAGGGATGATGTCTTCCTACCTGAGGCAAGCATGGACTAACCAACCTACATGTTTAGGATCAAATCGTTTCAGCGCTAGTGGTTCGGGGCGGTTGACGGCCATGCCTGGGAGGACATCACACCTGTCAACATAGACTATATGTGAAATCATTTGAACAATGTTTATGGGAAAGACGTATATCCAAAGGCATCTCCCCCACTATACCATAAAATTTTTAAGTCTTCCCTAAGGAATCTGGAAAGGGATGTCCGATGAGTGGGATTCGTACAAGGGCTACAACATCACAGACGACTGGGCCGGGGCCTATGGTGTAGGGGCCTCGTGCGAGGAATTCGGGGCAAAGGTGAGAAGAGTGGGCCAGTATGAGGTGGCTTAGGACTCCCAATTCAATATCTATCAGCTGAATAAACTGCTGCTATAGATGTTGAGCAAGTGGTCCTAAAGGATCGATACCATTTATTTGCACCATGGAGAGGTCAACATCAGTGTGTGGGACCTATATCTGATCTCGGGGGGTCCCAATACTGGGGTTGATGTATGATGGGTTCCTACCTATTATGGGTGCATGATAATATCCATAGTAGATTCCACTGCTAGTGATGGCGTGGATTAACCTAGTACCGGAAGGGGACAGGTTGTCGATGAGGGGCGTCCACATCAAATGGTCGTTTCTACTATTCTAGAACTTACTAGAAAATAGGAATTTCCTTATGAGCCCTTGGAAATTCTCCAAGGGGGATCAAAGATGCAATGAACACTTGTACAAGAGTCTCATAGAAAATATCTAGTGAAAGATATGGGGATTCATCATTAGTACCAAGCAGCAACCGGTAGTCAGGTTAGTTGAATTCATTGCAGCACTCATCTGTGGTTGGATCCTGCTAGCGAGATACACGAACATGGGTGTGTGCCTGAGAATGTTTATCATGGCTTCCATGATGTAGAGAGAAGGACAGTTCAACCTTGGGATCACGATGCTCTCCAATATATACAATATTCATTCGCATATCAACGAGGGGAAGAATCCTAAGAGAATATGTTGTCCATTCCACCTCTGCTATGGTTGGATAACAGCACACATCATGGGGGTATATGAATATCTGAACCCCAGCTCCCCTCCAGGATTGAACTACCATCCTTTCATTTTGAATGCTTTGGGGAGATTTTAATCCAAGCTGACTATTTAGGTAGTACTAAACCTTGTCTGGAAGGTATACGAGTTCAATTTTTACCTGTTCCCATTTCCAACAAGCATGTTCACTAATGAATAATGGAGAATTATTGATCATTGGTCCTACCTCTTGGCCTTTACGGGCAGATTCATGGTGGCATGGGTGGACCGTGAGTCCCTCTGTGATCCATACACCTTGCACCAATTCGCAAGGAAATTTTGGTTCATGCAGTGACTGACCCCACAGGTCTATTTTGGGGTTCTCTACGAGGACCACCCATGTGTGATATGGAAAATGTGGCTCATGTTTACATGAGAAAAAAGAAAGATTCACAACGAGCTGACTCTTCCCAAAGACCTCTTCGTACTGGTGAATGAGTAATCCAAAATTTGGGAGGCGTATTGTCATGGGGAGATGTTGTAGCGGCCAACCATTCGGTCCAACGATGTGGTGCCTCCCCAACGTCGAGTTCGGGGCCAGATCGCAGTGAGGAAATCCCATAGTGGCAGGGCTACAGTGGCGGTGAGGCCCGCACCGGTCGAAGGGGAGGTAGTAAAGGATCAAGCGGTGGGAGAGGAAATGACAGTTCGAGAGGAGAAGATTCATTCAGAGGGGTGGCCACCATGGGTAATCCCCAGGATATCCACCTAGGCTCTAGGGAAGTAGCTGCACCATATAGACTTGTTGGAGAATACCGTCTTCCCATAAGCTTGGGACATCAGGAATGTCAACCAAAAATTCATTAACTCATCTGAGGTGTGGCATCACTTGTCAATCTCGAGATGGATTTTTTTGGAATTAGACCTATCAGGGATGGCTTCGCAGTATCCCAGGTGGAGGTGGAGAAATACTTGGAAGAGTCAGAGGACTTCATTCACTTTTGGGGTGCCCTGTGTCCAATGAAAGTTCGGGTAATGTTGTTGTTGGATCGTACAACCCCTTTGTAGTTTTTGGATACTGAACTGAGGGAGCACTTCCCTTTGTTGCATGAATCTTACAAAGTCCTCCTCAGTGGAAGAGGCTGGTAGATATATCCCTTTGGAGGAGGGTGAAGTTTGTAATTCAGACCCAAAACATGAAGATTTTGTAGAGGATCTCAAGGTAAAACCCGGAGTCCCTTCCTCAGGATTTTTTTCCAGGTTACATTGGACCCCTCACTAATATTTGAGCTATGTAAGGGGGCCTAATATAAAGAACCCATTATCATCCCTCAGTAGATGCAGATGCGGGGCCTTCTGGATCTACACCTGTGGCTATGGTGATTCCCTTTTCTAGCAGGGGCTCGACATTTTAGGTGGTTCCTCTAGAGTTTTTAGACTTCCCAACAATTTACATGGAGTCATGCCTCAGGGTCCAGATGGAAAAAACATAGAAGAGGGACCAAAAATTTGATCCTTAAAATTCCCCTTTACAAAATTCATGTTTTCCAACCATTGATCAGTTTAACTGGCATCAATGCACTTCCTTGAATACACAATTTTTCAAATGGTGTGCGCTACCTTGATAAAGATGGTTAGTACTCTTAAAAACACCTTTCCCAGTGGAATGCTGGTGGTCATGGAAGCAGACACCCAAACTTAACACCCCATTGTTACCAAGGAGGATCAAGAACTTAATGGGCAATAGAAATCCATGAACACCATAATCAAGAGGGTAGCGGAGCTGTGACAATCATTTTACGAGTTCTACCCGTACATGGTGGGGTCGATCTTAGGGTACTGTGAGGCATGTAACTTTTGAACATGATTTCATTATTTAATTATTTATTCTCTAATCATGCATGAGTTATGTTATTCATTTTTTGTCCATTTTATTTCTATTACATTCATGGGACATCCAGTAATCAGTCCCAAAGATCATGTGGGTTATGCCCAATGCGAGAAACAAGAGATGGCCACCTTGTCATTCCAGCCGAATATAAGAGTGAAATCCATTCTTCGAGCATTTGGGGTTTGAAAAACAAATCTAGATTTATGATAAGAATGGTAGTGTTCTAATTGGAAAACTAATATATTAGAACAATCGACGTGTCACCTTCCCATTGTTCTCTAGTGAACGATAGGGGTAACGCTAGGGGCATTAGGAATTAATCCGAACATAGGAGAGTAGAAAGTGTGAATCATGATAGCAATGATTCGGAACAATGTGGGGGATCAATGACAATGATGGATAACTATTGACTGCATTTCAAACATAGTATACTTATTGTGATAGCCAGAAATGGATATAACAAATGCGGGATTATTGTTCACCATGTTTGAAACATGAGGCCTGACTCAAAATGATACCCATTAGTCTTCCAGAACATTTTCCCATGATAGTAGGAAAGCCACAGGCCGAGCACCCATACTGTTAGGGGTTTCTTTTAGAGGTGAATGAGGTCAAGGGTCAGAATAAAGGGCATTCAAATAATCAAGTGTGGAGTGAAGGTTTGTTCAAATGTAGTAAAACACTCTTGAAATCACACAACCATGGTGGAAACACATAAGGTGGGAATATCTGGTTGATAATGGGTCATTCATAAATCCGCATAGGACATCTCTGGAAAGAACATAAAATGCTTTTTTGTTTAATGTCATACAAATAAAGATGATAGACATGTATTTTAAATGACTTACGGTGAGGATGAGGCACATGGTTTAATGGTCATACAACATGGACGAGGACCTGGCCTAAGGGGCCAGAAAGTTTAATGAACTAGGGGTTGGGTCCAAGTAGAAATGCCTGAGCATCTTTACATATCCCATAAAGATGAGAATCTAGCCAAATGTAGTTCTTGAAGAATAGTTTGGTCAGAGACCAATGGTGGTAGGGATAATCCACTCTAGTGAGGAAACCGATGCATTCCCTTATTAACATTGGGTATTCTAAACTTGTTCAGGGAAGAACCATAGATTAATGTCATGGGTTAAGGACATATAGAATCTTGTAGTTTAACATCATACAGTAGGATGGGGAGTGTAAAAGAATATCCTAGGATAGGAGCACATGATGTGGTAGCCATAAAACTACCATGAATGTGGACGTAAGAAGTCCAAAACACCCCACGTATCCCTAGAGGATGTTTTTTTCAGATCGAGGGACCTCATGTGAATATCAGGTTGGCCCATAGGCATGGTAACCGTACCTTCCTATACACACCATTAGGATGGGAGTCAATCTATACGTAGTTTTGAGAGAGCAGTTGAACGTCATCGGGGATAATGAAAATCATGTGTGGCATGGATGTGCCAGTACACGTCCTACCAAAACTACTAAGCCCATGTGAGTCGTGCTCAATGTGGGAATCAAGGACTAGTGATGTGACTTTTCTAGCACAATAAGGCACATGATATGGGTGATGTGATGCTATGTGAAAGATGTCCAAAAGATGCTGACCCGCCTACAAAACGCACCGTGATGTATGGAGGGGTAAAGCCGAGTATGTCAGATTTCCACATGAACATATGAATGTGGAAATTTGTGAATCATGATACAAGATATCTAGACCACAATGAATGTGGAGTGAAAATAGGGGATAAATATTCAAAAAAATTTGAAAGATAGTATCTGTTTCGCATTAGCCTGGAATGGGGACATACAACTGAGGGTCGACCACTGGTCATGTTCGAAACATAGGACATGTCACAAATGTTGTCGAAGGTCTTCAAAAATGTTGACCACGTGAAGTATGTAAGACGATGTGGAATGAGACCAGATGGTAATGTGGGGGTCCCTTATTGTGTGGAATTGGATGAGGATCCAAATAACGGGCTCACGAAGCATGGACATGGAATGAGGGGAATGTCCACTTCAAAATTCCACACTTCTGTATCATTGTCACAATGCATCTGAGTATATAAATAAGACATATTAGATAGAGGGAGTCGAGTCCCCCTCAATGGAAAAGGGTTAAGAGGCTGAACGCTTCAAAATTAATGGTCATAAGATGGGCCATTGAGGGGGGCTTGGTTAAATGGACTGTTCACAGGGCGGTGATGTAGTCAATCTTGATGTGAAATTACCATGGGGATATCTTAGTTTAGGGTTATAAAAGTCAGACTAGTTTGGTAAAAGACATAGTAGGCACTTGGTGCAGCTATTTCAAAACTCAAATTGAATGGGAACCCAAGAGGTACTCGCCACTGCACATGCTCCCAAAAGAATTAGGGCCAAGTGGATAAATAGAGGGGGTAGGATTTTATATTTCTAGGGCTGGAATGATAGACAAGATTCCTAGGCATTCCTATATATCCATGAGTATGGGAATCAATCTGTAAATAGTTCTGGGAGATTTCGTACAGTTTAACGTCTTGAAGAAAAGACATGGAGTTGTCATAGATTATGGTCATAGATCTCGGAAAAAAATCAAAATTGAAGGAGGGGGGAACATGGTGAATTAATTACTAACAATCGATGTAAATGGGGATAGTAGGTGTTTGTATGACCACAATATACTCCTTGATAAACATCTAGGTTAGGGGAGAAAATGTGAATGTTAGGTTGGGCCTGAGGTAATGTTCTCGGGGGTTCTTAAGTACCACATGAAGATGGTAATCCTGAAAAAAGTTGTTCTGAAGTTGGCATGGTATGATACCAGTGCCAGAGATAATAAGGTTGGGCGGGTCTGGTCCTCACTCTAAAATAAGTGGCATTTGATAGACCTTGTTTGTCCATTATGATGATTTTTTTTTGAAGTGATGGGCCTATGATGGAAAGTCCAGGCGTCCCTACAAGAATCATTCCGTATACAAGCATTGACAAATGATATAGGGTTGAGCCATACAAAACATGATTTCCTCTTGAATGAGGACACCAGGATGCATTCTTATTTTTTTGTCATGTGACTAGGACAATAAGGACACAGTTTTTGGTTATGTGATGGTACCAACCATGAATTTTAATGTCATATAGTATACACGCAACAGTTTTGTGTCATGTGGGACTAGACAACATAGTTTTATGTCATATGTATCAAACATACACAGGAAGTATTATGTTTAAGAGGGGATTTGAATGGTGTGATAAAGCATACCTGACGTGAATGAGGTTGTGGTCCACATCACACCGTGTGTGATTCCATGAAAGAAACATCAGTCTGAGGGGATAGAAAAGGTTAGAGAATATTGGGCATGAGAGACAGTCTCTCATAAGGGAAGTACGTGGTGCATCTCTTGCAAACCTGATGTGAATGAGGACATAAGTCCACACATGCCACACCATGCAATCTTATATGAGTCAGAGACAAATAGGCTAAACAGAAGGGATAATTAGTAAAATTTTAGCTATACCCAAATACATGATTTCTAAGTGTTCCTAAGTATCCCAAGATCATAGGAATCAATATAGAGGTAGTTCTAGATGATGAAGTATAAGGAGATCTTAGTTTAAGGTCTTAAAGCCCAGACAATGAAGAATAGAAACTCTTCCAAGTGAGTGCAGTCCTTGATCGGGTCCCTATGCCCAGGAGAGTCAAATTCAGTGTTGGAATCAAGGGTAGAAGTGGTCTTTGCACAACGTGGGATACACATAATGGGGAAGTTGGTGTAGAGCCCCAAATGACGACTTACCATGACTTTTTTCTCATAACATGAAAATGCACACAGAGAGATAATACCAACAGTATTGACATTCCACTTGGACATGATGGCATGGCAAATGATATGAATCATGTAGTTGACATTTAAGGATTGATGGGGTTGTCATGACGATGGATGATAATTATTAACACTGTTTTAAACCCAACATCTCTATCATGGGACCTGAAATGGGAACAAAAAATGAGCATCAACCACTGACAATATTCACAATGTGATACTTGTAGAAATTTTTTGTTCGAAACCCTCCCGGATTTTGGCTCGTATTAGTAGGAGATCACTTGGTCCAAGTATCCATGCCATTTGAGGGTCCCTTCTGATGTGAAAGATATTGAAATACTAAATGATAAGGAACATGATGCCTGGAAAATGGGTGAAATCATGTCCATGTAGAATCTGACACCCCAGGATCTAAACCAGAGTACTTCTGGGCACAATGGCGAATCACCGAAGAGGTTTGAGGGACCCAACATAAGAGAAGCAGACTCAAAAAGATGAGTGTAGGGAAAGGGAGTGAAGGGAGCTCAGGAGAGAGAGGTATGTGGTGTGATTGTTACAAACATTACGTGAATGGGGACACAAGCCCATACCACACCACATACGCCTCCCATATAAGGAATCATTCCAAGGGACAAGAATGATAAGGATGTTTCTAAGAGATAGGGATGAACCCAAAGGCATAGACATTTGGGAGGTCCTACATATCTCATTTGGATAGAAATAAATCCACACTTAGTTCTAGATAAGGATGTTGTGTAGTTTATCGACATATAGCAAGGACGATGGTTCTCTTAGTTTAAGGTCATAGGGCTCAGACCATAGATGTCTAGTTTAATGTCATAATAATGGTAAATCTGAGTAATGCTGGAGAAACATTATGCCTATGGAAAACCACAAAACAACAATGATGATAGAGGATAGTTGTTTAATAGGTTCACTATATAGAATCTGTATTTATGTGACCAGTGGTTGAGGTCAAATAACTAAGAATTGATCGTTTACCGCATTCTCAACACATGTATTGTATTAATTGTTTTCCCAAAATCCTCAAGGACGTTGGTCCGAAATGTTATGAAATCCCTTGGGATAAAAATCTACGTTGTTTGGGGGTCATTTTGGATATAAAAGATGATGGAAAACAAAGTGATGGGGCTTGTGAAGAATAGTGGGTCTTGTGCACGGGAAAAGGACAATTAATGAAGTAGGGATGTCTCAAGGGGATATTTGAGGCGTGGTAAAATAAACTAACATGAATTAGGATGGTATTCCTTACCACATTGTACAATCCTAAATGAAAACATCATATGGAGGGGTGAAAGGGTCGAGGGAGCTGTGGGTGGGTATCCCGGACAACTGTATCCATATGAACTCTCATGTAGGCATTGCCTTATCAAATATTCTATGCCCATATGAATAATTCTCAGTGTGGGAATCAAGGAGTGGTATTGGACTATCTCTATAATATAATGCATTGATAACTGGAATCACACTCCTACATGAGGAATACCAAATCTTGAAGATACAATGAGGCAGAATGAACCACTACACTTAATGTATGGGACATATGGGGTTGGTGATGAAGACAAAGGATAGATTTTGACCAGTCTCAAAACACAACATCCAAATCGTGTAACCTAAAATGGGAATAACACATGAGCATTTACTGATGATCATATTAGCAACATGGGACATGTAGAGACCCGAATCAAAATGTACATGGACATTACATTACATTTTCGGAATACTTAGTACATAACAAAAAACACACACACAAGGACCATAATAGTTTAGTGTCTTTGGAAACTCGGAATATAATCTTCTAATAGGGGTGAAAGATCTTAAACATATCCCATAAAGATCTTCCCTTTTTTTACCTAAAACCTTTCTTTATATCCTGGTGAAAAGAAAACATAAAAGGGTGAGCTCAAATGCTCAATCAGGGTAAACAAAAGAAATATCAATAACATCATATTCATAAGAACATAACATTTTGGAAATCTTAACCTGCAAAATAGATCATAATATCAAAACATGGGATAAATCATAGTAGTGAAATGTAAACCCCAATAATCAGAACTTAAAACATTAAACTTTGTGGCATACACACATAATCATAGAGAATCATTTCTTATTAGTTAAGACTCATTTCCAAGACTATCTTAGTGGACAAAGTCCATTTCTGAACCGAGTTCACTCCTCGTTTCAGTCCTATTTCACTGAACAGGTTTAACCTGCCGTTCCAACCATGTCTATCTCATGAGATATAAAATCATTACCCAATGCATTGGAGGGAGATATAGGTCCCACCCATCTCATAATGATACTATTCTTAGGTGTTCCACAAAATCATAAACCATACATCATAGCATAACCCATGTAATAAAAATGGGAATCTTTAAACATCGTGACATCATAAAACAATTCATATAAGATAAAAGAATTCATAAAAAAACTATTTCCATCACAACATAATCAAATCCATGTAATAATAGGGATATAAACAGAAACCCTAATTATCTTAGATGGAAAATAATTTTGATAAAACACTTGAACTCTATTCTTGAGGAAAATATCCTTTCTACTTCAAAAACATTTTTCCTTTCTTTACATGTCATAGAATTTTAAACTAAAAGAAATTGATTAAAAATAGTCTTGAAAACTTGTAAAGGAAGATTCTTGGAATTTTTTTTTAAAAATCCATTCATGTCGTATAAGTTAAAAAAACATTCTTCTCGTACTTTTGTCAGAAAAGTCAAAAAGTACCTCGTACGAAAAATGACAAAAGATTCAATTCACATATTTTACTAAAAACTCACCGAAGGGTAAAATTGGATTTAAAAAATTGTAGGTGGATGGAAATAATATTACAAATTGAGGAAACATGGATGTGGATGATAAAATACACCCCAGTAAATACCGAAGTATAAACAATCTCGGATAAAAATGAGATTGTGATATTTCCCTTACATTAGGTCTGATTTGCTTCGTAAGTGTCCGAAACTCCTATATAATGATTTAAATAATGTCATTGAATTATTCCAGAATCATACTCATTGTTATGATATCATATATGGTTCACTTATGACTTTATTTTACCCTTTCTTTTGTAAATTCCAGGTTAAAGATCATTTTGGGTAAAATCGTTTCATTTGTCGTCCGTGTTTTGACTTGTAATTATTCATATGTTTACTTGGATCATGATTACTTAATTACAAAATATAAAATATTATTTATATATAATATATATTCAGAATATACATATATATAATAGATCAGTAAATGGAAATAAATACACCGTTCATGGAGACGGTAGGCCATACGTACGCATGAACGTTGTTTTCGTTTCCTTATTGAGTTGAATGGAATTAAGTAGATGGAATACATATATATATATATGTATACATAAATCAGGTATCATTATTATGTCATATAATTCATTATTACTTATTATATATACTTTATAATCATTCATGAATTGTTAACGTGGAGAATGAATCTCATCACGTCTTGGAGACGGTAGTCCGTACGTATGCACGAGCGATGATATCGTTCTCATGATCGTGAAATTGTATTGGAGTGTATTTATACCATTTCAAAATCAATATCACTTTACAATAATTATATATAGTTATTATTTACACCATTATACCCATCCAAGTAAGGTGGTGGTGGAAAATAGATTACACCACGGCGTGGAGATGGTATTCCGTAGGTACGCACGCGCAATGATTTTGTTTTCTGTTGGATGGATAGATGGTGAAATAGGGTTGTTTCATACTTATAATGACATATCAGTATATTAGTGATACTTATGTTATTACTTCATAATGAAACAACCTAAGAAGAAGAAGTCCAAGAAGAAATAAAGTTGAAAGAATCGGTAACGGACATTACCTCTTCTTTGAAGCGCCTCTTTGAGATCTCCTTTTAGGGCTCTAAAATTGGTCTTTGAGGAAGACCAGAACCTCTAGAATGTTTCTAGGGAAGTGGAGAAGAGAATTTGTCAGGGTTTTTCTGAGCGTGAAGGCTCAAAGTGGTGTGAGGAAGAGAGGGAGGAGGTTCCCTTTTATAAGGGAGGAGAGGGGCACCTTTGGAATAACTAAAAAAATTATTTTGTTATAAAGACAAATTCGGTTTTAAATATCTCCAAATTGATTTATTTCGAAGATAAGGTGGGTATGTGTCTAAATCCTCTCATCCAATAGAATTTAGAGAAGTTTAGGTTCCTATTTTAACCTTATAATTTAGATTTAACATTAAGTTAAATAATTTTACTTTTACTGTGTCTTCTTGTGTTCTTATACTATAAGTTTAATAAACTTACTATAAGAAGCAAAAAGAACCCCAAGTTGTTTATTATTAATATATATAACATTATATATGTTATTTGGCCGAACCTCATATTTTTAGAAATAAAAGAACAATTAATATTATAGTATTTGTTTTAAAAACTATTTTATGTCAATTTTGACACTATTTATTAATTGATTTTTTTGAAACTCATAACAGAATGATTAGTTCGAAAACAGTTACTTAAATCAATAATAACATGTCATATGAACATAGAAAATTAGTTGAATTCATAAAAAGTCTCAAATTATATTTTTTTGGGTATTTATAACATATGTCAATATTTTATTAATAAGATAAATACTGCATCATATTTGTGTCATAAATGAATTAAATTATTTAATGTCTAAAAATTAAAAATAAAATGCAATTATGTAGGAAATAATTTTATCTTTCTAATGAATATTTATAGTTGAATTTATCTTATGTATAACCCTTTATTAAAAATGTTTTACTTATTAAATTTTGATTTTAACTATTTTAACCCTTCTTTAAATAAATTAATAATAAATGTCCTAATCTAATCCAAGTGGGCCTAAATGGTCATATTTTATTCCTAAGATTGTTTTTGGTAGAATTACACTTATCCAATAGAATTAGGACATGTTTTAGGGTAATAATAATATCATTTTTACCCTTAATTACCCTATTTACTTTTAACCGTGGTAAAAAAATAAATAGTTACTCTTCACCAAAAATTATTTTCATCTCATTGAACCACATTTTACTTAATGAAATGAACCGTGTCTCTTGGATTTTTTGTATTCCACTCACAGAAGCGGTAAAATTAAGTTTTATGAAAAATTCATTTTTTAACTACCACTTAGTGGTTTCACTATTCATCAAAAAAATGAAAGTTTCCAGAAAAATACCAAAAATTACGCCTAAGCTATATTTGATATTATGAACTGAAAAATGATGTCTATTTTACCAAATGAAAAACATATCAGTTGCATTACTTAATTTAAAAATTAATTCCCATCGTCAAAACAAATAGCGTGTTCTTAGGAGATAATAACTATCAAAAGATTGACACTTGTTTATGTCTGGTTTAAATGTGAAATTACATCCAATGACCAAAATTGTATTAAATTGTAAAAATATATTCTAAATTTACTTTAAAACCACTAAAATTAATAATTTATCACTATTAATTGTTTCTATTAAAAAGTTTGTTTTTAATTAAAATTTAGTAATTTTCACTATTCATTAGAAAATGAAAGTTATCTGAAAAGTACCAAAATTTCACCCTAAGCTAATTTTGATATTCCGAATCCAAAAATGAAGTCCATTTTTAAAAATAAAATTTACAAAATTTCAAAAAGCGGTTATTACTATTCATAACGGCTAGTTTTAATAATATTTTAATAGCATATTGTTGTTTAGTGAAACTCGTTATTGCGTACTACACATGCTATCGAGGAAGGTCGCGATTGTGTGTAATGAAAGGAAAGTCAAGGATGTGTGTTTTGGAAGCTCCTTTTGGTGTAGTGTATAACAGAAGACATTAATGAAATTAAAAAGAATATTTTTCATAAAAACTCGGGGTATTACATTCTATCCCCCTAAAAAAAAATTTCGCCCTCGAAATTCGTCGGGGTTATAAATGGTTTACAACTCGAAAGTTTCATTAATAGAAACTCACATCGTAAAAAGTAATATGAAAAACAATATTTAATAACAAAAGTATGAAACATAACGGTTACCCAAATAAACTAATCACTGGGTTTCCACATAGATGAAAATATGGATATGGAAGAGAAATCTAACCATCATGTTCTGTTGGAGAGTGGTAGAGAACATGTCTATGGAAAATCCAGCAATCACAAAGCCATAAATTTGTGAAGATCTAAGGTACCATCTGATTCATCAGATATAAGAGCACTAGGACAACATTTTTGGTTTTCAAGATCATTTCCCTAAAGTTGATGAATTAAAAGAAATACTTACATGATTTTGGTACAATCTCACTGTTGTTCGTGAATTGAACAATTTCCACTTCATCCCTTAATGAAATGATGTTGAATTTGTCATTCGTGATGTGTTAGCAGATCATGTGATAGAATTATGGGTCATTCCATCTATCTGAAACAAAAGGTTTGAAAAGTTATCAAAAAATACATAAGTCCATCTATAGTGAGATTAATAATATATGGTTCCTAAAATGGACTTATACTTCATATATTATACTGCTTAATATAATAAAACTAGTTTCTACTAAACAGGGACTTCTTGTAGGCCAGTGGTAGGCGATAAAGGCCATTCGCACTTCGGTTGTGGGTTTGATTCCCCCAGCCTTGTCCGACGCGATGGGCTGTCGCCAATCCTACAGGTTGTCATTTTTCTAAAGATATATTACTATAACATCTCATCAATAATATCGAAAAAAGTTTTATCCTAAATTATGTCCAACATAATCCATTGAAATCATTAGGCTTATCTAAAATACTTCGGTCCAAGCTCATAGTATAAAAAATGATTACTTGAAATATCACATAACAATCACGTGAATTCCATCATTTATCCCCCATATATCATAAGATATATCTTGTTGGTCAAATTACAAACATGTGAATACCTTAATCATGTATTCTCTTGAAGAATGAATACCCATTGAACCTTAGTGAAAACATGAATGTAGTTAAAAATTAACACTTTCCACAAACCAAAATCCTCAAAATTCTTTATACTCAAACCATAATATCACTTAGTCCTTATATCAATCATGAGCTCATTAATACTGTCAAACATTTCATTTTCTCCTTATCCCTTCATTATGAGCATATCATCTGCTTTCCAAAATATTTGAATCACCTTTCATGGTTACCAGTACCTTAAAATTATTGAAAACCACAATAGACTAATACAAAAATATTCCAATACACAATAAAAGTACCTCAACAACATTATTCTTTAATACCAATACATAAACACTTCAATCCATCCTCCTCAATTATTGTCCTGGAATAAGTCATTACTTGATTTAGAAGTAACTTTTTAGGTCAGGGCATTGAGTTGGGTAATGCCCATGTTCTCCACAAATAATATATTGAACTCCATAACAGTCTGTCACTCTATGACCCTTTTCTCCACATAGATAACATCGGTCCCTCCATTTGAGGTATTCCTCATGGTTCTTCTTCCCTTCTTTAGAAATCTCAATCTTCCTTTTTTTATGCTCCTCAACGTCAGAACATGCATAATAGTCTATCTTCCTCTTATTTGAGGAATTAGGCATACCACTAAATTTCACCTTGTTAATCATATATCGCGATGACTGATTCGGCATAATCACAATATCTTTCTCTCTAGGCATTACATAATTTTGTTGCTCATAGTCACCAATTTTTCCATTGGATAGAATGTTAACCGAATTCCTTCTGGTTCCCTCCATTAACTAAAACACAAAAATAATTCTGTGAGAGGCAAAGTCATGCCAGAGAAAACAACATAGTAAAGGGGAAGTACCCTCAATATCTAACATCTTAGGTTAAATTATAATATCCTTAGCGCAATTCTAGGACTATAACCTATACGTATACTTAACCTTAGAGACATCCCTAGACATACCTTTGAAATATCTCTAGAGATCTCACTAACATTTTTACATCCTAGTTTCCAAAGGTTGACTAAACCTTTCCTCTGATACCAACTATAGAGACCCGAAGCTTAACGTACATGGACATTAAATTACTTTGGCGGAATACTTAGTACATAAAAAAACACACACAGAAGGACCACAATAGTTTAGTGTCTTTGGAAACACGGAATATAATCTTCTAATCAGGGTGAAAGATCTTCAACATCTCCCATAAAGATCCTCCCTTTTTTATACCTAAAACCTTTCTTTATATCCTGGGGAAAAGAAAGCATAAAAGGGTGAGCTCAAATTCTCATTAAGGGTAAACAAAAGAAATATCAATCACATCATATTCATAAGAACATAACATTTTGCAAATCTTGACCTGCAAAAGAGATCATAATATCATAACATGGGATAAATCATAGTAGTGAAATGTAAACCCCAATAATCATAACTTAAAACATGAAACTTTGTGTCATACACACATAATCATAGAGAATCATTTCTTATTAGTCAATACTCATTGCCAAGACTATCTTAGTGGACAAAGTCCATTTCTGAACCCGAGTTCACTCCTCGTTTTAGTCCTGTTTCACTGAATCGGTTTAACCTTCCGTTCCAGCCATGTCTATCTCATGAGATATAAAATCTTTACCCAATGAATTGGAGGCAGATATAGGTCCCACCCAACTTATAATGATACCATTCTTATGTGTGCCACAAAATCATAAACCATACATCATAGCATAACCCATGTAATAAAAATGGCAATCTTTAAACATCGTGACATCATAAAACAATTCATATAAGATAAAAAAATTCATGAAAAAATTATTTCCATCACAACATAATCAATTCAATGTAATAATAGGTATATAAACAGAAACCTTTATTATCTTAGATGGAAAATAATTTTGATAAAACACTAGAACTCCATTCTTGAGAAAAATATCCTTTCTACTTCAAAAACATGTTTCCTTTCTTAACATGTCATACAATTTTAAACTAAAAGAAGTTTACTAAAAATAAACTTGAAAACTTGTCAAGGAATATTCTTGGAATTTTTTTTAAAAAATCCATTCATGCTTTATAAGTTAAAATAACATTCTTCTCATACTTTTGTCGGAAAAGTCAAAAAGTACCTCGTACGAAAAATGACAAAAGATTCCTTTAATATCTTTTACTAAAAAATCACCGAAGGGTAAAAATGGATTTAAACAATTGTAGTTGGATGTAAATAATATTACATATTGAGGAAACAAGTATGTGGATTATAAAATACACCCCAGTAAATACAGAAGTATAAACAATCTCGGATAAAAATGAGATTGTGATATTTCCCTTACCTTTGGCCCGATTTGCTTCGTAAGTGTCTGAACCTCCGGTATAATGATTTAAATAATGTCATTGACTTATTCCAGAATCATACTCATTTTTATGATATCATATATGGTTCACTTATGCCTTTATTTTACCCGTTCTTTTGTAAATTTCATGTTAAAGAGCGTTTTGGGTAAAATCGTTTCATTTATCGTCCGTGTTTTGACTTGTAATTATTCATATGATTACTTAGATCATGATTAATTAATTCCAGAATATAAAACATGATTTATATATAATATATATTCAGAATATACATATATATAATAGATCAGTAAATGGAAAGAAATACACCATTAATGGAGACGGTAGGCCGTACGTACGCATGAACGTTGTTTTCGTTTCCTTATTGAGGTGAATGGAATTAAGTAGATGACATACATATATATACACATAAATCCAGTATCATTATTATGTCAAATATTTCATGATTACTTATTATATATACTTTATAACTATTCACGAATGGTTAACGTGGAGAATGAATCTCATCACGTCGTGGAGACGGTAGTCCGTACGTACGCACGAGCGATGATATCGTTCTCATGATCATGGAATTGTATTGGAGTGTATGTACACCATTTAATAATCAATATCACTTTACAATAATCATATATAGTAATTATGAACACCATTATACCCATCCAAGTAAGGTGGTGGTGGAAAATAGATTACACCACGGCGTGGAGACGGTATTCCGTACGTACGCACGCGCAGTGATTTCGTTTTCCGTAGGATGGATAGATGGTGAAATAGGGTTGTTTCATACTTATAATAACATATCAGTATATGAGTGATACTGATGTTGTTACTTAATAATGAAACAGCCTAAGAAGAAGAAGTGGAAGAAGAAATAAAGTTGAAAGAATGAGTAACGGACATTACCTCTACTTTGAAGCGCCTCTTTGAGATCTCCTTTTAGGGCACTAAAATTGGTCTTTGAGGAAGACCAGAACCTATAGGATGTTTCTAGGGAAGTGGAGAAAATAATTATTCAGGGGTTGGCCGAGCTTGAAGGCTCAACATGGTGTGAGGAAGAGAGGGAGGAGGTGCCCCTTTATAAGGGAGGAGAGGGGCACCGTTGGAATAACTAAAAATATTATTTTATTATAAAGCCAAATTCGGTTTTAAATAGCTCAAAATTGATTTATTTCTAAGATAAGGTAGGGATGGGTCGCAATCCTCTCATCCAATTGAATTTAGACAAGTTTAGGTTCCTAATTTTAACCTTATCATTTAGATTTATCATTCAGTTAAATAATTATACTTTTACTGTTTCTTCTTGTGTTCTTATACTATAAGGTTAATAAACATACTATAAGAAGCCAAAAGAACTCCAAGTTGTTTATTATTAATATATATATCCTTATCAAAGTCATTTGGACTAACCTTAGATTTTTAGGAATCAAATAACAAATAATAATATAATATTTGTTTTAAAAACTATTTTATGTCAATTTTGACAATATTTATTAATTGATTTTTGTGAAAAGCATAATAGAATTATTAGTTCAATAAAGGTTACTTAAATCAATACTAACATGTCCTATTAACCTATAAAATTAGTGTAATTCATAAAAAGTTTCAAATTACATTTATTTTGGTATTTATAACATCAATTATTTCAATATTTTATTAATAAGATAATTACTGCATCATCGTTGTGTCATAAATAAATTAAATTATATAATGTATAAAAATTAAAAATAAAATACAATTATGTAGAAAATATTTTTAGATTTCTAATGAATATTTATAGTCGAATTTATCTTATGTATAACCCTATATTAAAAATGATTTACTTATTAAACTTTGATTTTAACTATTTTAACCCTTCTTTAAATAAATTAATAATAAATGTCCTAATCTAATCCAAGTGGGCCTAAATGGTCATCTTTTATTCCTAAGGTTGTTTTTGGTCGAATTACACTTATCCAATAGAATTATGACATGTTTTAGGGTAATAATAATATCATTTTTACCCTTAATTACCCTATTAACTTTTAACCATGGTAAAAAAAAGTTATTGTTCACCAAAAATTATTTTCATCTCATTGAACCACATTTTACTTACTGAAATCAACCGTGTCTCTCGGATTTTTAAAATTACACTCATAGAAGTGGTAAAATTTAGTTTTATGAAAAATTCATTTTTTTAACTACCACTTAGTGGTTTCACTATTCATCAAAAAATGAAAGTTTCCAGAAAAATACCAAAAATTAGGCCTAAGCTATATATGATATTATGAACTAAAAAATGATGTCTATTTTACCAAATTAATAACATATCAGTTGGATTACTTAATTTAAAAATTAATTCCCATCGTCAAAACAAATAGTGTGTTCTTAAGAGATAATAACTATCAAAAGATTGACACTTGTTTATGTCTAGTTTAAATGTGAAATTACATCCAATGACCAACACTGTATTAAATTGTAAAAATATATTCAATATATACATTAAAACAACTAAAATTAATAATTTATCACTATTAATTATTTCGATTAAAAAGGTTGTTTTTAATTAAAATTTAGTAATTTTCACTATTTATCAGAAAATGAAAGTTATCCAAAAAGTTCCAAAATTTCACCCTAAGCTAATTTCGATATTCTGAATCCAAAAATGAAGTTCATTTTTAAAAATAAAATTTACAAAATTTCAAAAAGTGGTTACTACTATTCATAACGGCTAGTTTTAATAATATTTTAATAGCATATTGTTGTTTAGTGAAACTCGTTATTGCGTACTACACACACTATCGAGGAAGGTCACGATTGAGTGTAATTCAAGGCAAGTCAAGGATGTGTGTTGTGCAAGCTCCTTTTGGTGTAGCGTACAACACAAGACATTAATTAAATTAAAAATAATATTTTTCATAAAATCTAGGGGTGTTACAGGACATGTATCAAGTATTTGTTTGAATCCCTCAAGGACGTTGTCCCGTAATGGTAGGAGAGCCCTTGGGATGATCATCCATTCCATTTGGGAGTCCTTTTGGATATTAAGTATAATGGGTTCCCAAGTACTTGGAGTGTGTGAATCATAAATGTGAAAGTTCAATTTAACATCAGGAAGGATGATTAAAGAAGTGGACATCTCCAAGGAAAGGAATATATGATGTGGTCATGATGGATCTGTCATGAAGGAGAGCATAAGTTGGAACCGCACCATGTTTTCCAACCTGAGTGGAGATTTCTCAGTTGGTGTTGGTATAAATGATGAAATTTTTTGGCATTCTTATGTATCCCATGAGGATGGTAATCAAGCTATATTTATTTCTTATTGGCCATGTTGTTTAATGTCGTGCGGTGAGGATGATGGAGAAACAGAAGAATGTGGAGGGGAACATGGTGAAATCATCGTAATCCTTACATGTGTGTGGACAAATAATCCTACACAACATAATGCGGGATCCTCCAGGAGAACTATACTGAGAGAAACAGTTAAAGAGGAAATTGGGGATAGACTTAAGATGAAGCATCTGAGCATTCCTACATATCTGATGAAGATGAGAATCAATCCATACATAGTTCTCACAGTTTAACGTCTTTTAGGACGGTGCATAGTTTAACATCGTGTAGGAGGACATACACATTAATGCCATGTGTGATTGTATATAGTTTAACATCATGCGTGAGGACATAGAGTTTAATGTCATATAGGACAGTATACAGTTTAACGTCATGCAAGATAACATATAGTTTAATGTCATGCAATACATTTTACAGTTTATGTTCATGTTTGACCAAAAAGGTTACGGTCATGTAGGATGAGATAGTTTAAGGTCATTTAATGCAATTATTACTCAAGAAATGTATTTATTTAGGAACTTGGCACTGGTGGGAGGATTTTTATGCTCACCATCCATTGTGACCTAGGAGTATGCACCAATGCAGTAAACCTTGTGAAAGATGTAAGTTCCATCCCATTTGGGATCCAACATGGGTGGTTTCTTATAAGGTATCATTGGTGACCACAAGTCCAATACCAAGATTCCTTGACATAAAGAGTGTAGAATAACTTTATTATTGAAGGATTTAGCAATCTTGTTCTGATGTATTTTCAGATATTGCAGGGAATGAATCTTGTTCTCTTCGACTGCTTCCAACTCATCCAGATGGATTTTAGCTACTTTATCTAGAGCTTTTTGATCATATAAAGCTATGAACAATGAGGGAAATTGATTCTCGGTGGGTTGGACGACATCCATTTCACACACCAGGGAATAGGGTGTCACGTGGGTGGAATTACATGTCGTTGTCTGATAATCGATGAGGGCATCGAGGATCTTGTACAACCAACTCTTCTTGTTCTGACAAACAATTTTTTCCAGAATGTTAGAAAGGTGTTTTTTGATTGTTTAAATTTTTTTCATTTTCATTCACATGATTACATGATAAATGGTTAGAACAGATGTTATACTTAGCGTACAATTTCTTCAGCTCAGCTACCCAAAAGTTTGTTCCATTATCGTGGAGGATGGTGCAAGGGACTCCAAATCAGTAGATGGAGTTGGAGCTCAGACAGTCAATAATAGAATGGGTCTTGAACACCTTGATCAGAACTGCCTCTGCCCACATGGGAAAGAAATTTGTAGTAGTCAGGATGAACCTGCACTGGCGAGTTGTCGCTGGTGGATATGGTACCACAACATCGAGTCCCCATACCACAAATGGACAATAGTACATTTGGAGAACTCTATGTATTCATGGATCATATAGGTCCTAAAACACCCCAGTCTCTGGATTTGGTGAGATAGTTTGGCCCAGTCTGATGAGGCCCTCAGGAACCAAAATTAACCTTCTACATAACATGGGAAATCACAACTCTTTGGATACAACAAAATAGAATCCCATCAAAACTATGCTTATATAGGATCTGCTCATGACAAAGATAGTTATGAAGGAAAACTGGTGAAGTAAAACATTATATTCTCTCGCACTCTGCCAGATCGAATGAGAGATTACCGTTTCGAAGATACTTGATGAAGGATGTTCTCTTGTCGGGATTCACCTCAATCTGCACACCTAGGGGACATGGAGGTCAAGACATGGAGGTTCTAGTGGTAAAGTTGATTACCTATAGGCTTTAATCATCATTTAGAGTGATGAGGTCAATGAATCTCTGATGGGCCACATGTATAATCATATCATCATGTTTAGGTTATGCATGTGAAGCAACCAGGCCGACCAAGGCGTTAGCTCAACCATTTTGGGATCAAGGGATGCGGGTAACTTCGGACCATTATAGAAACTAGACCCTCAGTTGGATAGTGTGTTCCAAAAATGGTATGTTCTCTATCTTTCAGATTATATAGAAACCATTGATCTTCCTGAGGACAAGTTCGGTGTCCCCTTTCACATGAATGTGGGGAACGTCAATTTCAAGGGAAATCTCGAGGCCAGTAATGGGAACATGATAAATTGACTAATTTTTGGTGTAGCCTTATGAAATATAAAGGAATATGGATGAATTCTTGTTCTGGGTTAATGAAGAAAATACCCAATCCTACTATGTTGAGGATGCAGTCATTGATCCTTGTACCAGTTTGTCTTCGGGAAGCACTATAAAATTGGATTTTTCATCACGTAATAGCTTGGTCTACCGAGGGAAATTACTTCATCAGAAAAATCAAGGTATATGGATTGGTCCACGAGACCAGGATGAATAGAAAGGAAGTCTGCCAATTCTTGTCCTTTAACAGATTTCTGAGGAATTAACCTGATGTCGAACTATTAATGAATCACATTCCACCGAACTAGACATCCTATCAATATGGAGAGGATCAGGATGTACATCAACGGATCTACCTGCGAAACCAACAATACCTCATGATGAGATAGGTAATGCTATAATTTATGTACCTCGAATACACGTGTGAGGAATCTCTTCTTGATAGGGGAGTATATGGTCTCTGCATCAAGGAGCATGGAACTGAGATAGTAGAGATTACAATCTTTCCCCTCGTTGTTCTTCAGTTACAAAAGGGAGCCAAGAGACCATTCCAAGGTGGTCACATAATGGACTAGCGGCTTTTCGGAGATAGGTGTCATTAAGATAACAGGTTGATGTAGGTACTGCTTGATTTCATTGAAAGCAGTCTAACATTCATTATCCCACTGGTAGAAAATTCCATTATTCATGGGTTGAGAAAAGGGATTACACATTTTGGGAAGATTTGTGATGAATTGATGTATGTAGGACATGTGGACTAGGAAACATCGAAGATCCTAGATATTTCTTAGGGGAGACATTTGGGTGATGGACTTGATCTTTTCTAGGTCAATCTTGATTCCCCTATATCTGACAACAGATCCGAGAAACATTCCAGAGATGACAACGATTATGCACCTCAATGGATTCTGCTTTAGGTGATGAGAAAGAAAGAACTCGAACAATTTTACAAGTTCATTGAGATGGTCATGATTCTAGAAATATTTTACCACCATATCATCCACATAACATTCCAAAAATGTTCTGAGGATCGGATTAAATATGCAATTCATAGCCTACTGATAGGTGGCACCTTCATTCATTAAACTAAAGGGAATGACTTGGTAAAAAAAGTATATTGTGGTTTCCGGAAGGCTCCAGACTCCTCATTGTTGGGATTCATTCATATCTAGTTCTACCAAGAGTATCTATCCATGATGGGGACGTCTTGGAACCCAACTGAAGCATCGATCAATAATTCTGTCATAAGAAGGGGAAAATCATCCTTCGGACACTAGCAGTTGAGATCCCAGAAGACGATGCAAACATGGATTAGTCCTTTCTTCTTTCTAATTATCACAATGCTAAATATACATTTTTTGTACTAGAAAGCCTTCATGAAAATTTATCAGATGAGCTTATCAAATTTTACCACAATCATGGCACCGAGAGAAGGGTGTATCTTTCTGGGAGGCTTCTTTAACCCACAATGATTTTCTGGGAGACTGAGGCGGTGGATGGCTACCTGAGGATATAGTCCTATAATCTCATCATAACTCTATTAGAATACATAATTGTGTCATTTTAGGATGTCTATGTACTTTTGTTTCTCATCAAGGGGCATGGTGGCCCAGGTTTATGTGGGATTCAGGGCCGCCTCGCTATTGAGGTTCACTTGTAACAATTGGTCGACCATGGTGAAGACACCATATTCAAAGGCATATGGGAGCATCCTTATAATCCTATTATTTAATTATATAGGAGTTATCCTCAGTGTTATGAGTTTCCTCTGAGTCAACAGATCTCGATGGGAGGCTGGTACCAGCCTGAGCGGTGGTGGACACTACATCAGGGGACTCTTATACTGCTGAAACCATAGCGATGCAAGCTGTTGATATGATCACATCCAGTCTTTCACCTAAGGGGCCACACATGATGATATAAAAGAAATAGTTGTGTGTTGGCATGAGCCGGTTTATCCTAGCCCAGTGTAACAAGAAAGTATTTTGTATTGTTGTCGCAACGGGGCAGACATATCGATACCCTATTGGAGTTGGAGGCACCCAGATCACCTGATTCTAATTTGTGTAAGTGTATGAGGTGGTCATATGGAAATTCATAGACTTGGTAATGTGTTTCCCCCTTGTTACAGAAAATATAAATAATTTTCCATTTTTTAGTGTTGTAGCCTTCAGTCGGTGGATTGGAAAAATGTAGGCATCATATTGTTCTGTCCACAGATCGGTCACAGTCGTAGCATGATCAACCTCATTATCCTAAATCTTTTTTACATTGCTCTTGTAATAGTCGTCATCAAATTATCAGGCTTCACCAAATGAAAAAAGAGATATTCCACCTTAAAGCCTGCCCACTCGACCATTAGGGGAATACTTGAGGCACTGGTGATACGATGAAGGAATTGTCACATGTATTTGGAGCCATGACATCCCCTTTAACGTATTGTTGGCGGTGTCCTAGGAGACAACCATAAAATCAATGCCGGAAACTAGTCCACTGAAATGGGTCTACAAACCTGTATTTCCAATTGATTTCTAATCCTTCCTATAATAATCTTGGATTCTTTGGTCTGAGGGACTCATATCATCATCTAAAAACCCCCATTTTTACAGTGTTTGTGTCAGGATTAAGTTGATCCCAAAACTTATGTCGACAAGACAACAACAGACCTCCACACCATTAAACTGCTCGATAATGTATAGTGGGTGAATGTGCCCCTATATGGGAGTGCCTTCAAGTTCTCTATAAAATGATATGATATCCTGGAATTCAGCATGCTTGACCACCATAGCATGGAAAGCTTCATCGGCTTCTACCTTCATATTAAATTGGAGGGGGCTTCTTAAAGCCTCAGTGAGGGCCTCATGTGTATCCAATGATAGGAGAAGGGACTCAAGGATAGAGATAATTGCTGAAATCATGGAAAGATGTTTGAGAACAACATATTTACGTTCCAAGAGAGATCTTCTACTTATATAAGGTCACTCTCTGATAGAAGGAATGGTTGGCCCTACTAACTTGACTGGTGGTTGACTGGTTCTAGGAATATCCCACAACTCACCAGTTCAAGCCTATGGATTGACCACTAGATGAGGACCCAATGACTGGGACTGATCTGTAGTAGATAAAGGATGATCACGACGTGGTCAAGGGGGCTCTACCTGATCCAAGAACATGAAATGTGGCGAATGTGGACCTGATGAGACCAGATGAGAAGGCTGCACATCCCGAGCTCTATGCTAGGCCTGATACCTATTTTTGGTAGCATTAACAACTTGGCTAAAAGTGGTTACCAAGTTACATTGACTTCCCTCTTAGCTACAGCTCCGCTGACGCTGGCGACAACTGGGGATGTTTGGAGGATCTTCCTTGTACTCCTCATCTTTGGAAATCATGTAGGGGTTAACCGACTCTATGGTATTAACCGATGTGTACCCTTGACCATTACCCAAAGAGTCATACACAACTAGACATATTCAGGGAGGAATCACCATCATTGGGGGCATGAAATCGCTGAGATGACTGGATTATGATGACATTGGTAGGGGAAATTATTTTCCCTTGTGCAGCCATTGTTTGCTCTTCTGAGAAGGGGAAAGATGAGACGACGATGCAGAAATAGTAGCTCTAGCTTCTGGAGCCTCTAGGTTATTTAGTAATTCATGGATAAGACCATTGAAATATGAGACTATTTTACTTTCCATCTAGTCTACATACTTCTGGGCCCCGTGATTAGAAACTTGAGGCCACTAACCTTTTTTGTGAAAACTATTGTTTTGATTCCGGATGACACATTCCACCTATGTCAGATCTGGGCCTAACTAAATTGTGTTGTTATCTACATGGTATTGAATCCATTATTTAAACCCACAACACTATTTTAGGGTGTTCCCAATGATACGGTTATAGGGGAACTAATTATGGTGATCAATGAGGTTTTCCTCTTCTGGCCTTCTGCATTCAAGAAAATGTACAATCCCCTACTCCAAAGAACAATGGAAATAAATGAGGACCTGATCCACATTCAATGAGAAGGTTTTATTTCTCTTATACTGGAAAGGGGCTTTGAGCGCCTAGCCTGGATGAGTGGAAGGAAGAGCATGTTGAGAAGGTGTAACCTATTTGTCTCGTCTAGGAGGTTTTGGTGCATTTCGTGGGGGAAAATGATGATTTTGAGGTGGATGTGGCTAGGGCAGAGGTTTCCCCTATGGTGGAGGGACCATGTGAGGCTGTAAGGGTAGCTCTACATGTAATAATTTTTTGTTCTGGGATCATCTATTTGTGCCACTATGGTGGGATCAGCCCTGGAGGCTCTTCTTGTGGGGATTGATCGAGGAAACAGACATGTCTGGATGGCCTGTTTCAAGGCTTCTTCTAGGTGTTGGGCCTTATCAGAGATGTATTGGAATCCCCAAGGGCAGTTCTGGGTGATATAATAGGGGAAAGTTCTATCTTCAAATTCCCTAAGTAGGATGTCAAAAGATTTTTTGAATTTAGTGGCATGTCATGAGAGTATGTGAGCCCTTTACAATAGGTGAAAATGATTGCAACATGCTCACCAAACCTCTGCATGAAATTGAAGTGGTCTGCAATACTCGTCTTCTCAGTGGTGGAACTGAACTGGTAATGAAATAACCAACATAGGTCTTCCCCACCGGCTATTATTCTGATGGTTAAATGGTTGTACCAGACAAACACATGCCCCTCCAATGTCTATACGAATCATAAGATATTGGTAGAGTCTAACTAAATTTGAGTACCCAACATTGTACCACACATTGAGATCAAGTGGGGCAAGTGATGCAATGAGTCCCCTGTCCTATTTAATGGGAAAAATGTGGGCTTTACAAAACCTGGATGTGATGGCATATCATCAACCAACACTAGATAAGGATTTCCCTCAGGTTGGATTTCAACCTATCAGGTCTCTAACACCATGATGATGGAAATGAGTGTCGACATTGAATCATCTAGGTGGGGGTTCCTATAATGATGGGGATACCTGACCACTAATGCATTCATTAATTCATGAACATGATAAGCATGGCTAACGGCTCATGGAGCGGCTTGTGAGATGACCTGCAGAGGAGCTGGGGGAATCTGAGCTGCATCTCAGAGATTTTCTCGTTGTGCTAGTGAATTTGGTGACACATATTGCACCCTATTACCACATGTTATAACCTCAACTTCGTTTTCATGGTAAGGATAGTCAGGGTCACTTGGAGGCAGTTTTCTAGGGGACGTTGTGCCAGCCCCTAGATCCTCAACCGAGGATCACTGTAGTCTGGTCATCACTCTGTAGTACATTTATCAAGGAGTTCGTCGACCATCTTCTATACTAATCCAGATGGTTTGGTGGTCTTGTAAGATCTGAGGTGCTCTTTACCCTTGTTTAGATTCGGAACAAGGCTTAATTACTTTCTTGGTAAAGGAATACCCAAAACATTTTGTTGCTACTGAGTGATCCTTCCTAATAGATCCATTTGGTGTGAAACTCCCTCATGGGGTAGGTCTTCACCATGAATCTCTAGCTGGGTTTCAACCCTATAAGGTAATCATTGTTAACTACGACTCTTCGGAGAGGCATATCCTCTCGGTTGCCCAAAAAATTGGGATGGTACCAGATAGAATTGAAATGGAGGGCCACATGCTACCCCCATCCATGGATGTATATCTTGAGGAAGCCTCCTTGATTATCATTCAGAGCCCTATAAATCTCTATATGCATCATTGTTAGAGGGTTCTATGGCTTCTTGATTTCTCAGGGTGCTGGGCCTTGGGGAGTGCGGCCAAATCAACCTAACGACATTGTTCTACCATGTAATAAAAGTGCACATAACTCTTGGGGTAGGACACTCGTCGATGAAAAAGATGGAAATTATTCACCTAGAGGGTTTTGAAAAAGCATATAACCTCCTCCTAGGTGAGCGCTTCTGGCACACTGAAATCTGGTGCTACAACTGGCTAAAACATCTTTGGGAAATGGTCTGCTGCGAGACTATCCCACAAGCTCCATGGTCTAGATTCAGGGCCAGGATCTATGTTTCCCCACATGTCAACTAGAGGCAGCTAGTGAATAGGTAGCGGTACTAAAAAAGTTCCTCAGTTGGTAGGCTGATAGGTGGAGAATACTGTAATTGATATGACAAACTGCTTCATCTCGGGATATCCTCTGAAGAGTGCAGTGACTTTTCTACCAAATCATGATAAGTGGGGATGCAGAATGATGATTTTGGCATAAGGACTATGGATACTATTGATGGAACATGCTACTTCTCATGCACTAGTAGTCCCCAGAATAGCTCTATATGAACTCTGGTCGAGGTAGAGAGTGCTTCTGGTGATGATGGTGGAGATCTACGACCGGACCATGGGGAGAATGTAAATATTCTTCTTCAAGGATGTACCATCAGAGGGAGGCGAGAATCCTATGGACCTCACATTATGGAAGTATGAGTCTGATGCACCTTATTCTTAATAGACCCTTGACACAGATGATCTAGACTATGGTTCCATTCATTGAATTGTATTCCGCCTCATAATATGAGAAGTAGACTGTTTAAATCACTGTCTGAATATTCTAGGTATTATTTGATTGGAAGTGACGACCCACCATACTTACTTTGGATGGTTCTTAGGGAATTTGTATATTTTAGATATGAGGTGGACCTTCAGTCATACTAGACCTAGTGCAGATAGGATTTTATCCTGAGTGACCTTAGGTGTGAGGAGCACCTAGAGAGATAACAAAGGGATCACATGGAGGATCTCTGTTTCCACTGACTGATGTGGGGATAGAATCTCTATTGCATGTGCTGGAGTATGTAGGACATCTACTAGAGTTGGTAGGATAATGGGTATAACCTCCATCATTGTTTCCCCAGGTAGCATTCGCGTGAGGTGGGTTATCATACTGCTCAATCTGAAAACGGGTAGGACATTCATGCTAGGTGAAGGTGAAGATAAGATGACATTTAATGCTCTAATTTTTGAGGTGATGAGGACCATAGTAGTCCGCATTAAGGATATGTGGTAGGCCCCATGCTAGATATTAATCGGATGTGTAATATCTCCATGTCAGCAACCTATGGAAAGAGGAAAAACTCCATACCCAATGTAATGATCACGAGAGAGGTTTCTGTTCTAAGTTTCACTGCCATAGGGATGACCCCAATTCATATTAAAGGTGCATAGGGTAGACCTCCATGTAGTGCATGGAAGTAGGGAGGACCCATTTTCTCAATGGTGGCAGTATGGTGGGGACCTCTACACTGGGGTTCGTTGCCACTAGTCAGTCCATGGTGGGTGCGCCCTGTACTGACAACCAGGAAAGTTGACCCAGCCTGCCCATGAGATGGTTGGGTCCTTGATCAGGGTTGGGTGTTTGAGGGACCCTTCTCGGCATACACATATGGTTGATGACATACATCAGCGGTGGCTCGAGAAACAATATTTTCTGTAATTGATGCCCCTTGGCGGGCGTCCTCCTCAGCCTGGGCCCAATGCTGGCGACGGGTTTGCGGGACTGGGTCTGGTGGTACTGGTGCATAACATACCTGCTCCCCGACCAGTGGGGTTGGGTGGTGGTGCTGGCATGGCTTGGTGAGGCCCCTCTATGGGAGAACCTCAAACAGGATCTCAGACAGGATGTCCCAGACATCCACAACCTCATCAGCGTAGGGGAGGGAGTCATCAAAACGTTCTATTGAGGGGATCCTAAAATAGTTATACACCGAAGTGGGGAGCAGTTTCTCCTTGTGCGGCCCGTGGGGGTGGTGGTGGAAATAAGTCGCATATTCCTCTAAATCCGGGAGGGCTATATCCCGAGTCAGGATAATCCCCTCCTCCTCTTATCAGCAAGAGAGTTCATTTATCATTTTTCATTGATCAATTTTAGAAGGTGATATGGGGTGTGTTCACCTAGAAACTGTGGTTGTGGATGCTGTAAAAGAAGCCGTTGAGCCACAAGGTATTTTTGTGTTAGCACTGCCCTTTCCCCTATGTTAGTGGAAGGCCAGTGATCAGTTTCTTATTATGGAATATTTGTTCTTTGATGTCAGAGATATTGGACCATTAGTGCATCAAAAAGGATAGCAACTTCTAGTGCTCCATCATCATTCCCTCTTCCATGGATACTAAGAATGATCCACACAGACAACTCACAAATCAAGATGCCCAATGTTTTACCTGCCCCAAATTTGGGTGAGTTTCACACTAGGCCCACGATGTGCTTGGTGGGACTCAGTGCCGGATAACTGGATTTGATGACACGCTAGTCCACCGATGTCTCAAATATTACTAATCTCCACATTGAGGAGAATAACTTCACATTGGGATCACCATTTTGGTTTCCGACACATTTTATAGGGCACACACATCCTTCTATTTCAGAGGATGAGGATGTGATGACTATTTCCCCACATTCCTGCATTCCAAGGGAAGGAGACATCTATCACATGTTCAAGGACATTTGATCCTTGATCGAAACAAGATGATGGGATGTCAGTTCCTCCTTCTGTGGATTCCTCCTTGGAACTCATCACCTGGTTCGGGTCTCCCACATTGATTAAGACATTATTCATGAAACTCTTCTTGGTGCCATGTCTTCATGGACATTGGTTAATTACACTGCTTCGGTAAGGAAATTCCAAGGGGTTCGGTCAGGGCAGCAACTTTCGATTGGTGGAGTAGTTATTTTAAACATCCCTAGCTTGTTTTGATGGTAAAACAATGGTTCTTCTGGGTTTCTTCCCTTTATTACATGGCTTCTCAAGGGTGATAAATCCTGAGGCAACCCACGTCAAATACGGAGAATTATATTCCATCAACATGTCTTTGAGGTTTTCCTCAGCATTCCATGGTTAACATATGGTATTCCATGAGATTAATGTCTATCAGAGATGAATAGAACTGATCAAAATAATTACTAGAGTGTATGCATTGGGTGAAACCACTGGAGGGAGAACTAGTTTTAGGGCTAACACGTAGTTAGTTACCATAGTTCTTTTAAGAGCAGCTGAGAGGTGAATTGACATGATATCAATGGGATGTGGTGGCTCAGGTAAGAATCCAGATGGATAATTAGTGGTTAATTGAAGTGGATGGGGAATGATATGGAGTAGACATGAGGGCAATGGTGATGTTGGGCTTGACCCTCTACGAGACATACTATGTATAACTGTAGTACAAAATAAAATTCCATGTAATTTATGATATGGTATAGGATTAGGGTGTGTGCCGAGGTTAGAAACCTGATGATATACTAGGGATTACGTGTGGTTAGCAGCCTGAGAATGGTCAAACACCGCTATTAGAGACCAGAGATATGAGTCCCAATGAATGGTACAAAAATGACTTATAGCTAGATAGGGATCACAACAAATTTCCATCGATTGGTGCATAATGTCTTACCATTGATTGGGGATCACAACGTCTTACCTCTGGATGGGGATCACAGTGTTTTACTGCTGGTTAGGACTCAAAATGGCTAACCACTACTTAGGGAACACAACAGATTGCCGCTTGTTGGGGAACCTAACGCATCACCGTTGATTGGGAAACAATATAGCATCATGCGTGACAAAAGTGGGTGTATAGTTTATCATCATGTAAGATGGGGGTGGACCGACATGAAGTAATCAGGACCAATTGGAATTAGACATGAACCTGAGGGAGGCTTCCTACGTACCTCTCCTTATCTAGGATCAAAGATCATGTAGTTAGGAAGAGTATGGTGAACTGACATAAAGGGGGTCAGGACCAATTTTTGTTGGGCTTGAACCTTTGGGAGGCTACATACATACCTTTACTTGGTATGGACCAAAGTCCCTATAGTTCAGAATGGTTTTTGTGAACCGATGTGAAGGGGAGTCAGGACCAATGGTTGTTGGGCTTGAACGTCGTGGAATCCTCCTATGTACCTTAACTTGGAATGGATCAATATCCATGTGGTTCAGAAGGTTTTGGTGGACCGATGTGAAGGGGATTCAGGACCAATTGTTGTTTGTCTTGAACCTCATGTAGGATTCCTATGTAACTTTCCATGGTAAGGATAAATGACCACACAGTTCAGGAAGGTGTTTGGTCAACTGACGTGAAGGAGAGTTGGATCCAATGGTTTTTGGGCTTGATCCTCGTGGAGGATTCCTATGTATATTGCCTTGTCAAGGTTAAAATTCCATGTAGTTTGGTAGGTTTTGGGGGGATTACATATTTGGGAGGCCCAAGAAGCATGACATGGTTGATTCATACTCCCAGATAATGTGAGACATGCTCGGCGTGAGAAACAAGAGGCAATAGAGACAGGATGACCATGTCACGAAAGGTGAATTCGTGGGAAGTGGAATGTGGCTTATACATGGTTAGCGACCCAAAATGGAAACATGGTCTTACTCATGTTCTGTATCCCCAAGAGGAAACATGGTCTTGAGTGCGGTTGATAGCCCAAGGAGATAGAGATTTGTACTTACTCCAGGATGGAGTCCCGAGTGGTGAAAAATCCTCGTGGGAGAGGGATTTTTCATGGAAGAGATGAGGGTTATTGTTCCCATCCCCCCCCCCCCCCCCCGCCCTCTCTGGTATTTGGCCAGGAAGAATAAAGCGAGATCATGGATGCTGCCTCCAGCAAGAAAGGCTAGGGGCTTACACGAAGGTGGTATCCCATTCCCTACAGACAGACACCACACTGTCAAAAAGGATCTCATTACATGTGAGGAAGACCTCACTCACGAAGATATGAGTAGGCATAGAGAGTGTCAGAGATGGAGAACCCCACGTATGGTTCACAAGGTGAGGTCAAAGTTTATCTTCATTTGCTAACGATGATGGTGCTTTGTAGTTTAATGTTTTGCTTCTCGGATGAGGCTTGTTCACTCCACACACCCTAGGATATACATAAATTATATTCTCCCTACCTTTAGGTAGGGAAGGCATCAACAATTCTTAAAAATAAATAGTGTTATGGAGTGATCCATTTAGGGGTCCACGTTAGTGTGGCGATGCGAAGAAGAAACAGTCATTAGCGTGACTATATGAAAAAGCATAAGACTAAGCTGTGCAATGGGAAGCACTTCCCAATGGACATTGAAATCACTTCATGCAAACATGGAGTATCCCATGGGAAAAGGAGTTACAGAGAAAAGGGGTTCATAGGTAGAATCCTCATGAAGCTATGGTTCTCCATGTAGTGGAGATGCATCATGAAGGGGTATGATTACTGAATTAAAGTGGCCTAGCCTAGGAGTAGAGAATAGGATCATATTGATGGTACTTCGGGAAGTGGATAGGCATTCATGGAACAATGCATCACGAAGAATGGGTGCCCTACGAACTGTAGCATTGAAAAGAAATGTGCTTCGCGAAGCACAGTGAACCTGCCTTAGTATCTGTGTCACATGTTCCTGGAGGTTATTTCACAATGCATAAGTTCTCCATGAATACCCGAGCCCCATTGGGGATCCCCTTCATTCACGGAGGCCCATGTGCTCTGCAGAAGGCATTCCTCTTTGAAGAGGGGTTGAATTCATGAAGAAGGAGACCAAATTTGTGATGCTAAATTATATAGAAGATCTCATCATTCAAAGAGAAAAAATTGCTTCATGATTTGATATCCAATAGGGTGAATGGTCGAAGGATTCATCCTTTGGGATCGTGGGGTGCTTGTTATATATAGGCCATACGCACTATGAAGTAGAGCTTGCTGGGCGTGAAGACACGTGGTATTTTGTCGTAAATGTGGAGCCTCCCACCTCCTTGCTATGTGGTGGCCTTGCAAACCTCAAAAGGGTTTGTAGATCCTCCCACCTCTATGCTCCATGAGATCTTTGCAAATGATGAACGGGTTCGCGGAGCCTCCCGCCTCCTTGATTTGTGGCAGTTTCACAGAGGGGGGAGCTTCGCGTCGGCCTCGGTGCTGTGGGGATCTGCAAACAAGCTTCGCGAGCCCACCCCAAAGGCTGTTTGCTTGTTCCTCCTCTTCACAAATTTTTTCACCAACACATACTATGTCCAATACAATCCACATATAATTTTATTGAAACACAAATAATGTAATCGTTCTTATTCAAAACATGTATACAAATTATGAATACTTTAACAATATACCGAGTATGGTATTTGTTGTATCACATGCATATTTAAATATATCATAAACCCATAAATATAATTTATTATAAAAATTAAATCTAATCTAAGCATAAAATCTAACAATTTATATTAACATAGATGAAAATAATCTATTAATATCTTTTAACTCTCTTAGAAAATATCCCTTTGAAAACATTAACTCACAAAATTTATAAAAAAAATCATTTAAAAGGTATTTTTGAATAAAAATTCCTCATACTACATTGATACTTTTGAAATGTATTAACATTTTATAAAATTCATTTAAGTAAAAAATAAATCATTAAAATCATTTCTCAGACATTGACTTGGATAAAAAAGGTGTCTCAGTAGATAGATACGTATAAAGAATCATTAATAATAATGAGATTATAAAATAAAACCATAAAAGTTTCCTTTAGATAAAATAAATAAAAAATAAAATAGACATAAAATTTTCTTCAAAATATATTCAAATCCATATAAATAGTTTTATAAGATAAATTAATGAATATTGAAATGGAAAAATGATTAATCGTTTAAACATTCGATGTATCACATACCTCATTGAAGCATTAAATAACATGAAATATATCATCAAATGTAAATTTAAACACGATTAGGATAAATGTTGTAATGATATCAAATATAAATGGGTTAGTACATAAACCACACACTATAAATATGTGGTGAACATTGATTATATCTAATTAAAATTAAAAGTGATATGAAATTACCTTATATAAAGACTGATAATCTCTATATGTTTCTGAAACTCAAGAATAAAAAGCTTAAACATATTATTAACATCTTACAAAATCATAATAATATTTATGATATCATATGTGATTAATTTAAAAATTTATATTACATTTTTATTAATAATTTCGATGTCAAAGAAACATTCCAAGTAATAATCTCGTATTTTATCATATGTGTTATGACTTGTTCTTGTTGATAAAATTAATTGAATCATGATTAATTAATTCTAGAATGTATAAAATGATTTATATATAATATATATTAAGACTACAAATATATATAATAGATAGATATATGATATGGAATACACTAGTCATGGAGACATTATGCCCTACATACGCATGCATGTTGTTTCTATTTTTCATTGTATTTAATGAAAGTAAGTGAATGAAAAATATGTTTATAAACACAAACGTATAAATATATTCTTCTATTATAATTATTATTTCATATATTTCATTTTTATTAATAATATATATTTCTATAATAATCTTTGAATGGTGAACGTGGTTGATGAATCGTATCACATCGTGGAGACGGTAGGCTGAATGTACCCACGAGAGATAGTATCATTTCCTTTAATGTTAAATTGTAAGGAATTTGATGGCATATAAATTATAAAAACCAATATAATGTTATATTTACTATTTACATTATTTATATTAATCATTATACCAATATAAATAAGTATTAATGATAAACAGTTTACACCACGATGTGGATATGATTTTCCATACATACCCACACATGATGATATTGTTTTTCATTAGATGGGTAAAGGGAGGAATATGGTTTTACCATAAAAATGAAAAAATGTCCTAATATATTTTGATACAAGAGTTATCTCTTTACTATAAAAAATCATAGTAATATGAAGTAGAAGATGAAAGGAAATTGAATTAAATTGGTAAAACAATTTCTTCTTTACTGAGTGTAAACATTTGATTTCCATAAAAGTACTCAATATGATGGATTTATGACCAATTTATATCCTATATTATTAATTCAGTGAATTTGGGGGTGAAAATTCATTTTTTTCAATCCAATTGTATTTGGAGGTGTTAATTAAAGAGAAGGATATGTTCCCATTTATAAGAGTGGTTTGAGCCACTTTTAGATGATTTTAAAATATTAATTTATTATAAATTTATTTTCGTTTTTAAATTGATAAAAAGTTATTTATTTTTGAGATAATTGATGGATGGGTCTAACTTCATTCAACCAATAAATATTATACATGTTTAGGTCATAAACATATCCACACATTTTGGATTTAACCCTTTGTTAAACAGTTTAACTATTACCATGTCTTCTTTTATTTTTACACTATATGGTTAATATAGTTAAAATAAAATGCCAAAAAACCCAAATTGAATAATTATGTTATGTATTAGACATTATTAAATTTTTTTAGAATAAGATTAAGTTTGTATTTATTTTATATAATTTCATAAAAATTTAATTATTTCAATGTATCATATCTATCAATTTTTATAGTATTCAATATTTTAATTTTTATAAATATCAAACCATCGTGATAAATTACAAAAACTACATTTTATGAGTAACTAAAATGTATATTTTATATATGAATTTTTTATGTCATTAATGACGTCAAATTATATATATTTTTATATTTCTAATGTCATTTATTTGATATCTCAATTAATTTAATAATTATTACATCATCACTATGTCATCATTTAATTTAATTATTTAATATCGAAAAATTATAAATAAAATACCATGTCACATAAAAATTTCTTATATTTTTTAAGAATATTTATATTTAACCATATCACTTATATAACATGATATTAAAAATAATATAATTATTAAAATTTGAATATGCCATTTTTAGTTATTAGTTAAATAATATATAATAAATGTCATAATCTACCACAACTGGCTTATAAAGTATCATTTTTCTTAAATACGATTGATTTGGGATAAAAAATAATATTCTAGGGAAATTAGGACCTTCCATAGGGTAATAGTTTATAATTATAATATTATTTTTACCTTTAAATACCCAATTAGCTTTAACCATGGTTAATAAAATTGAAAATATGCAATTCATAAGAAGTTATTTTCAACTATTAGAACAAATTTTTCATATATATTAGTTGAAAGTAAGTATGATTTTTTAAAGTAAATTCACATCTGAGGTAAAAGTGTATTTGATGATAATATGAAAATATTGCAAAAAGACATGTAAAAAGATATTAAAAATGATCAGTGGATTTTCATATCAAATTATATTATGAAATTTATTCTAATAAACTACATTGGGTTAATATATGAATTATCTATTGATTATGGAATTATTATCAATTTAAAGAGAAATAATTATTTAAATGAAAAATTCAGTTATTAACAATAATAACAAGTTTTGCAATATTCAAAAAATTGAATGTTTTTTGAAAAATTATCAAAAATTCACCATACGAATAATTTTGTAACTTTGGAATTAAAAAAATAATACTATTTCAAAAAAATAAGTTTATATGATTGTTTAAATTTTTTATTTTTATTGTTCAAAAAAATTCATAAAAAGATGTTTCTTTATATAAAAAAGTACTTTTAATCATATAAATATTTTACTGAAACCTATCTGTTGCATTATAAATTTGTTTTATTTAAGTGAAATAAATAATTATTTATTTCTATTTATATTAATATATATACTTTATATGTTATAAATATATCATCTAAAAAATTTAACAATAAATTTTTGTTTCACAGAAACTGAATCATGCGTGTTACGAAAGAACAGTTGGTGTTTTGCTTGAAATATGTGATATTTGAGATTACAATCTATGAAATATTTGGGTGTTACAATATGATTTCACTATTTGTTTTTCCCTTACCCAATATTTTTAAAATGATTTTATGTATTATATATAATATAAGGGTGAAAGTTAGGAAGAACATAATGGGATATACTTATAGTTATTATCATCAAGTCAGTTACGTATCCATGATTCTGAAGATACTAACCATATTTAATTTTAGCATGGGTAATAATGTTATGTAATTAATATTAATCTAGTAAAATATGATATATCAATATTAAAATAATTGACAATAATTATTGGTATCCAAGAGGGGTTTATTTAATCTTTTTAAACATAGAATGATATATTTGGTGAATACACTATGGATAATAATTTGTATATGAGAAAATATAGATGTTTTGGGTTGGATGATATTTTTTGGATTTACTAGTAATATATCTATATATTTATTTTAAAAGGTAAAATGGTTTTTTAATATATATATATATAGGGTTAATAACCATGAGAATTTAATTTTTACATATCTCGTTATTGAATCTGTTTTATAGTGACTGTTACATTACTATACACCTGGTTTAACATGATAAGAAGATTCTATTGTCTGAATAAAAATATAAATTATGAACCATTATGATGGATTTGAAAATTTCATGATCAATTATATCTATGATAATACCTAGAGTTTCATAGACAGAAATGACATAGTTAAAATTAAGGTATCCTATATTTTTTTATAATTTAGTGGTTTCCCACTACTATTATTGTTTCTCACAATTTTTTGTAGTCTATTGCTAGAATAATGAGAGATTATGTTAAAACTAAATGTAAAATGAAATGGAATTATTTTCATTATGGTAAAAAATTATAAATGATAATAGAAATGTGAAATAATATGCTAAAAATTTAATATCTCTTCTTATAAGATTAAAATTCTCATCTTGGTTGATTTTAATCATACACCTAATAATAGAAAATTTGAGATTTTTTATGAAGAATTAGAAAAATATATTTTTTTGTACATTAAATTTATATTAGATAAGTATAAATTAATATTTCTCTTTGGAATGAAATATTGTTTTGTGTGTAGAATAGAAAGAAATATTTTATGTAATTCATAATGAAATTTTTTTTTGATGCAATGACGGAACATAATGGTTTCCTTAAGATATAATTAATTATAGAATGATTTAATGTTTTAAATATATTAATTATAAAAAAAATCCATAAGGGAAAATATAGAATAGAAGAGAAAGACTTTCGTCTGAATAAATGATTTAATATTTACAATGAAGAGTTTAGAAATGATACATGAATGCAATGGGGAATTGAGGAAAAATATTATGAATCCACATTTCTGTTTTAATAAGTAAGTGTTTTTATTGAATTTTTTATGTATTATAATTTTATAATTTTGGGATTCAGAATTGGTTTCAAATTATAATAATCATAAATCATTTAAGGAGTGTTTGAAGTTGTTTATCGTTAAGGATTATAAATAATATGCTAAATAGTGATGATGGACTAGAAAATTGATTTAATGGTGAGGTGGTATATTATGAATAAACATATGATTAAGCGTATAACATCCCTAATTTTTTATTACGTTATATAACTTTTTAATTATATTATATTTCATTGTTTTAACAGACTTGAGATCATTATGAGTTAACAAGCATTTTAGGGTTTTCTGAGGCTTGTTCGGATCCTGAAAACGTGGTTTTTGGAATGACATCATGGACTCAAAGTTAGAAAAAACTATGAATCCCTAGAATCATGGTAACTAAGAAACATGTGGGTAATTTTATTAGGTAATAGGGGCCCCCCAATTTGATAATTCTTTAAATCCATGGAACACACCCATGTTAGGGATATGTGGATTTTATTAGAGGAATATTTAATGATTTGTGCACATTTTTCCAAACCATGCACCTGAACCATGTGATTAACATCCTTCAGTAGTGAAGGAAACATGGTTGGTGAACATTTTGGCCATTTTTTTATAAAACCCATGTGACACATTTTTAATGGGTAAATGAATATTTTTTTGGTGTAATTAAATTTTAAAGGACACTCTTATTCAATTAAATCTGACTTACATGGGCATCCTTTATCCTGATGGAGAGCTCTCTATGACTTCATTTGATGATTTTTATCGTTTCATCATGAACACTCGAATTCTTCCACATTAGGACTGATTAGATCCATTCTAGTTAGTTATTTAATCCTCATTCAGCATTCTTTATTTATATTCTCCATGATAGTGTGATTTTGGTTAAATATAATAAGACATATTTCTTGGGTATTATTATATTCATCGTTTTTCTTTCAATCTGGGTCATGAGAGGTGTTGATAGAGGATGATTGTTCATTAGTGAGCACACAGTTGGTGGTCTATTACTTTTATAGAAAATTTTAAATGTATTAAATGGGTTTTTCAGTGTTTTCTATGCTAAATCTTCAGAGAGGTTCTCCTAAATAAATTACATTACATATATGAATAATGTGAAGATTTATAGGTTTACAAATAGTACTATGATATTGTTGGAGTGTATTAATATCATCATGGACTACTAGTAAGGTGTATTTATATATCTTCTATCTGATATTTCACCACATTGGGTGTGTGTGAGATATATTCATCTTTGTGGGATCCTTAATAAAATAATTCATATTTTAAGAGGGGTTTTATATCTCATTTTATATGTGAATACATTTTGTTAAAACTATTAAATCAATTAAATTGAAAACAAGTAATTGTTTAGAACAACTATTGGTATCTATATTATTATAAAATGTGTTATGGAATGGTTAATGAATCAATTATAATTGAATTAAATTCCATATATATTTATACTCCATGGATTTAGAATTATATGTAAATCCATTGACATTAACACACCATGTATTCAAAACTACATTAAACCCTATATAAATTTATACTCCATGAAATTAGATTTATATTTGATTTAATGGACATTTATATTACATGGATCTTGGTTAAATTTAATTCTTTTGATAATATAACTCATTTGATCTACCCACGGGGTTGACACTACATTACACAACTATGCCCATAGTAGATATTTTTCCATGATTTATGTATGGAAATTAATTTTGAATTCTTATTTGTTGTGATCCTCAGTGGGATGAAAAATACTTATTTACTATTATCACTAATGCTTATTAGATTATGTTACTATTATATATTTTACATTGCTCTAATTATTTATCTTTACAGTATTTGATATATAAATTTTTGTTGTTGGAATTCTGAGTATTATATGACTCTCTATTTGAGCCACCGCTGGGTAACCAGATAAACATATTAGATTTATGTATAGACTGGTGAGATTTGCCTCATTATAATGCTTGAGTAATTGTGAATTATAATTTGGAAGCACATGACATAGATATTCTAGTGATTCTATATAAAGACGGTTCTCATGGAATATTTTAACTTTTTATTCATGTGTTATATTACATGAGTGTTTAAATGGATTGACAATAACTTTTATAGGACAGCAAAAAATAATATTGTATATGATATCAAATTTTAAATTGGTTATTACACCCATTATTCAGATTTTAAACTTTTATTTATGATTTATATTATGCTTCTATAATTGACTGATGTGTTTACACAATTTTTATACACTCTAAATTGAGGGAATAATGTCCCCACAGAGAAACCCTATGCCCTTCCTGTATGTCTGCAACCTCTTATTTATATGTATGCATTATTGAGGTCATGTACCCCCCAACTTGGTGAAATATTTTGTACCTCTCATGTTAGAAAATTACAAATTGTTATCATATACATTATTTTATTTTTTGTATAGTTTTGCAATTTTATATAGTACATTAGGAATCATTTTGGAATTTGGTAATGAAATTTTCATTAGAGTAGTTAACCCATATATAGGTAAAAGAAAAATTGTATAGGATGGGATATAACTCTATGGTTTATGATTATTACAACTGATTTGATTCCACTTGTGGGTGATGCACATGATATGTGACGTTATTATTTATATGATTAGGGAGTTGAATTTAATCATTTTCTTGATAGGGAAAGGAATCATGGATCATGAATCACTTTAGGAACCTTACATTATTCTCATTCCATGCATATTCCATTCTTTATTAGAGGTGTTTCTTGACTACATGACATTTATTATGAATTAAACATTTGATATAATTGATATCCACTAAAATATCATGTTGGGATGTGAAAAATTAGTAGTTGGCATTAAATAAAATCCACAAACAAATTTACATTGTAAATGGGATCATATAAATTTGATTCAGTGTTCTGTATAGTTCAAAAACATTGATAATGTTTCTTAATAAATAATTTTGAACATACAAGAAATTGATTTAAAAATTTAATGGATTCTATTAAAAATGGATTCTATTTTCAATTTAATGGTTGTTTTAATCAATATAATTTCATGTGAAATTATGTATACAAATAAACATGACATATAGTAGAGAAAATGACCCAGAACTAACATTAGTAATGGGAAGTAGGTAGTGTTTATGATGTTAAATATTTTAGTTACTGTTAAACTATCTTGAATTTAGGATTAGGTAGATTGTGTGACGTGGGTTTTGGAAGGATTTTCCCATTTAACATTTTATTATGATATATAGTTGTTAATTTTTAATGGAGTCATGATTTGTAATATGTAGACATATTCTGCCATTACGACCTCTATTCACGCATCAATTGGGTGTCAGTGACCATTCTCAGAAGTAGGTTAGCATTAAGATTTTAGTAAACCTTCTAGTATTACCACTTACGGCCCCACCCATTCTTCTTGATGTGGTAACTGAATATAGTTTTGAAATTTATTCCTTCTCATTATGAAGACCATTTAGGGAGCCCTACAACCTACTTCATATATGGAAGAGACGACACTTGTGTTCTAATAGCTTCATCCACCCATGTTTTCTATGTATAGATCTTCACATTAGGTTGAGCTAGGGAATTAGACTACATTTTCAATTTTTGAGCACATTGATACTCCTCCAGATAAGATTCAAAATGATGGTGGGATGTTCTAAAATTGGATTATATGCTCCAATATATTATTTGGATGGATTTTTAGTCCATAATTTTAGATTTATTCTTTCTGGGATCTGTGAGAGTTCAGTGGGACTATGATTTCATATATCTAAGGAAACATGTGATTATAAATATGGAGTATTTTTATTGATCTACTAAGCTTCATAACCTAGAACTTATCTATCCTACTGGCGATTGATTAGGGTGAGACACATTGTGGAAGGTCTCAGTAATGAAATTCATTCATAGGTGAATGTTTTTTGGTTGATTGTTATAATGAAGCCAGTCAATCAGAAACCAATTACTAATTATAACTTGATGGAAGATAGAGACACAGATGAGGGTATTTAAGGTTATCGACCTAGTGGTTCTGTGTGAGTTGGTAGGAAATGGTGTTCAGAAACTTCTCATTTGTGTAATACTAGCTAGAGGGTGGGTTCTGGTAGTTCTATCTTCAGTCATCAGTGTGTGAGGTGAAGAAACATGAAGATACAGTGTGATAGAGACCCATTAAATTCCAAATCCTTGTTCATAGATAGGTTATATATTGTGGATATATAGGGACTTTGTTCTAGTGTTCAGTTTAAGGGGGTCGACTTTGAATCTAGGTTTAGTTTAAGGATTCATAGCTTCACATTCAGCTAGGGGATGGAGTGCAACAAATCATTTAGGCTGAGGAGGTGGTCCAAGTAGTGGAAACTCGACTGAATTTCTACTTTGACCACATAGTGGGTCTACTCATGGTAGTCGTGGTATATCATAGGGTCATAGTTAGGCTATGTATTTTCATTGTGTCCTAAAACTGAAGAACAGTGCACCAGTATTTATACAGTGAGAGTTACAATCTTAATAGATTCTACTATGGTATCTAAACATTTTAATATAGGTTCTTCATATCATTTGATATCTACAACTTTTTTCAATATAATTGGGCATGATGTTTAATTTACTATTGAAGTTATGAAACATGAAGCCCCATTGGGGTTATAATCGTAGAATACATACCAACGTATAGATTGACCTCTTGAGATAGGTGTGAGTCATATTGTTTGAGATCTTATTAAACTAGAGATTACTAGTTTCATCTTCATTATCAATATGAAATATATTTTCCAACACCATGATTTTTTAAGGAAATTACTGAATTGTGTCTTTCAAACCCCAATAGAGTGGAATTTTTTTTCAAAAGGTTTAATGGGATATCCAAGCTAGTCAATAAAGACAATAAAATCATAGGCTAGGAGGGATGAAAGACGTCAATCATTGTTTATATATATATGGTCAAGGAATGCAACACGCTGACATCCCTTTGGTTTTAGATCATTTTGGAGAATTATTACTATATGAATTTACTAATTTATCATGTATTTTAGATGTTAAGTTCCCTACAAGGAAGGTTCAGGGAGCTAGACCAATATCAATTCATCCTTATAGTATGTCCACTACTAAACAATAAGATATCAAGATATAACATGACGAATTTGTTAAAAAAGGGTCTATATGAACTTGTAATTTTTTATGTGGATAACCCATCCTTTTTAGAAAAAGGATTATATAAACCTTAGGATCTATGTGGAATAAAAAAATGGATTTAGTTAACAGTTAAGAATTGGTATCCTTTTCCCTTTAGAGATGATATCATCAACTATCCATGAGGGGAGAGAGTGTTTTCAAAGATATCTATGTGTTTCAGATATCACTAATGTGTTTTAGTATAGTAGATACACATTATACACTATTTTTTTGAAGGTATGATCTTCATGGGTATCTATCCATGTAGTTTTATCACACACATGTGACTTAATTTTTAATGGACTTGAAGAATTACGTTTTCCATTAGTATTTGGATTATTTTTTGGTAGTTTTCAGGGGTGAAATAATGACATAGTATTAGGCTCGATATGATAATTAAAAACAATATAAAATCATTGTGAATACCATGATATAGTGTAGGTTGTATTACTTGCATGAAAAATTTATCTTCTAAATATATATATTTCACATATTAGGCCAGATATTCTCAGAGATAGGCTTATCTTAGTACCCAAAGAAGGTGAGTGTGGGAGTTTCTTTGGATCATCCAATGAATTTGTCGGGTATTATGAGATTATTAGGATTGGATAGTAATTAAAACATCTTCATCCAAGATATATCATGTCTATATAGGTCTCTTATGTGTTCATCTTGGAACGTGTTGACATTTATATATTCATGGAGCATGACAAGGAGTTTCTAAAGTATAATGGTATGTGGACTTCAGCATAAATACTAATTTTTCTGGATCTCGGAAAAATGAATACTATGTACTGTGGCGCCAGAGTTATTGGTTTGGACATTGTTCTAATGAATGTGGTGGAGTCATTTTTTTATGAGCTTCTAATTTCAAACCTCATGAGTGAAATTAACAAACGCACATTTTCCTATTGGACATTGTGGGTTTTTTCTTTCTGTTCTATGATAAATCACCTACTATTAGAGCATTTTATTGTTATCATATTACATATGATCATAAAGTACATATTTTATTATCATTCCATGAACCGTAAACAAATAATGTGGGTTTATTACGTTTAGTCATTCAAGTATGATCAAGAATATCATTCTAGAAAAGGAAATATAAAATATGTGGCTTTGAGCCAAAAAAATCAAACATATATTTATAAGGGGTCCGTAGTGAATAAAAGTTTATGGCCTCTTTCTCTACTATTCACTTGGAGGTTTAGGATAGTATTTTTATAATTTTTAATAATCAAGGGTGATGACATCAACTATTATATATAGGTTGATTTTAAGGAAGCTATCAGATTTTGAGGACTTAGTCTTAAGTGAGATTGTGGAAGGTGAGGACCCACCTCTCGGTTGGACTATTATAAAGGATTATATTATATGGATACACCATCCCATTTGTGTTCTGGAAGACATACATGTGGATATAATTTTAGCATTTCATTATACATCGTAGGAATTACATCATAACAAAACAACCATGAACCAGGATTTATGCCACCAGTATCGGTGACCATGTGTGAAATGATAGATAACTCATTTATCATTTTGTTTTCCACCTACCATCAGGGGATGAAAGAACGCCCACAAATTTCAGGTATTTTACAACAATTAAACATCATCGAGTAGAAATGGGACAATGATGTGATGAGTTTTATGATTGGGATTCTGAAGTATCCTCACCATATTGATTCCATATGGGTTAGTGTGTATTGTCCCACTAATGATTTCCACATATAAATTAATAGTGAGATATTCATAGATACTTGTTATTGGATACATTATTTTTGTTATATTATCAGCCTTATTGGGGTTCCTCATATTGTGGTATTCTATCTGCACCCCTAGTTCACATCTCTGTTCATTAAGGGTTATAGAGAGAATTAGGTACACTTGTGCTTATGACCATGATTTACCACACTCACATTGATGGCTTGTCATAGGGAACAATACATGTTCAAGAAGATATTCTTAGATCATGATTCTTTTATTTTCAAGGCTCTCATTAGAGGAATATAATGATGGTTGAGTTTACCTATTACAATAGATATCAGGTGACTATAAAGATGACCCCATTTGAGTGTTTATATGGTGACCCCTGAAGATCACCTCAGTGTTGGTTAGAGGAAGGAGTGGAAGTAGAGATCATACCATGTCTTATTCTCAATACATCATATAAGATCCATTTATCAGAATGTAAATGTTTACTGAATAGTATAGACAAGAAATATTATGTCGATCATTTTAAAATTCCAATGGAGTTCGTTGTCATGGATCATCTATTTTTATATATCACTAAATGTTGGGGGGTAAATGAATTCATAAATGTGGTATAATTTTTCCATAATATTACAAGACATTATAGATTTTATAGAGAGTCGGGATGGAAGACTATCTGTTTTAGATAATATAGTGGTTGTGAGAAATTGCTGATTTATTCTTTGTATCTATGCTACATCAGTAACAATCAGAAATATATCATACTCATTAGTGAGACAAGATTTATTACTAGTTATATGTATTGTTTTAATAGAATCATATATTTAACATTGATTAAATAATGAAATCCCTCTGAGGCAGGCTTTTTCCCGTTAGTTTTGGTACTATGGTGGCAAGATCAGTAGTTATTGTTCCACCCAGGCTACACGATCACATCTAACCATGATGGGTGTATCAGTGGGAAGTAGTAGGATATTGTTTTATGAAATTGTGCAACCCATGATGGACTCCAAGGGAAGTGAAGGGAACATGGTTGGTGAACAGTTTGTCTAACAGTTCAAAAAAACTATGTGACATAGTTTTTAATGGGAAAATGATTAATTTTCACATGTATAATTAAAACATAAACCACCAACATCATTCATTTATTTCTAGAATATATGTGATCTCCAATATCCCATTTGAGTGAATATTAATCATTAATATATGTATTGATATATTTCAGTGATCCACACTCTGATTCATCTACCGCATGTCTTATTGGATCTTTGTCAATGAGTTGTTCTTTCACCTATAAATTTTCTCTAATTCTCTTCTCGTCTCCCGATTTATTTTTGTGGAACATGAAATTTCTCTATTTCTAATATATTATTTATTTATTCAATTTTTATAAAATCCTTGTTTAGTTAATAGGTTGTAATGGACTATCGTTCAACCAAGTGTATAAAGTAGGTTGTCTATACCTTTTTTCACAGGTTCTAAAAATTTATTATCCATTTTTCATTATTCATCAAACCATAAATTCTAGGAATTTCTCTGAATTTAATTACATTCCTTGAATCCATTATTGTGAAATTCATAGGTTTACCATATTTTACCATGATATGGTTGTAGATTTACAACATCAACTCGAACTATCTGTGAGGTGTATTTACTTATATTCCATATGATGTATATTTGAACTAGATTAAACATAATAAAATTATAGTCATGATCGATTAGAAGGAAATCGCCATTTTAATTATGAAGTCATGATGATACTCAAAAGGAAACTTTGGATGACTTATAGTGTGCATGCAAAAATAAAATCATAATTAATGGATCTAATGTGCTCTACACAATGTATGTTTTTGTTTTTACAGATAGGCTAGGAGAATCATCAAACAATTATATATAGAAGTGTTTTCCTTTTCATTCAGGATCTCAATCCTCATGCATGTATATTAGATTCCCAATTCAATGCCAAAATGATCATTCCACACACTAAAAAATCTTTTGTTTGGAAAACTCTTTCATTGAGAAAATATTATGTGACCCTATTATCATATATTTAAATGTACCCCTTCATCAAGGTGATCATTTTTAAGTCAAACCATAAATTTGGCACACCTCTGAATCTTTGACGACATTATAAAAGACTATGTAACCTTCAAGTTACAGGATATTTCATGATAGGTCCCATATAGACCCCCTTATTATGGGACAAAAATGTCTTGACTATCACCAATTTTATTTTCTCCTATAGCAGGTTTTTGAAAATATTGTCTCTTGGATGAAACCCTTGTCCAGATAACATCCTAATCTTTTGCGCATGCATCCTCTTGTGCGTGAATATACTATCTCTCATGAACCCTCTCTCTAGGACACCATGTGTTGCCTTTACTCTTATTCACCATATTTGTCCTCTTATGTAACCCAATTCTCATGTATTGTGCACACCTCCTCATGGTGGCCCACCATGATTGTGTTTAATGATTACTTCATCCCTCATGTGGTATCCTCTATTTCATTTCCCTACCTCTCTCACTTTAGATTAGGCATGCTAACGGATTTTTATTTTGAAAATTTCCAAGCCAAAATGATCCCCACTATCAACCAATAATCCACCCCCTCACCTTTTGGAATTTCTGGTGAATTCCCTTCACTGATGTTTAATGGGATACAGTTCTATAATTCTAAGGGTTAAGGAGTGATTCATCCATGTCTGATATACAGAACGCTAAACATCCAAGCACCCACATCCTTGACAAATGATATTGAAATGTGATTCTCAATGTGAGTAAATCCTAGGATATCACAATGTGTGAGTGAAATGTAATGTCATCCTCTCAACATAAATAGAAGGGGTATGGTCATCAAGATCCTACTTCTTCCAGCATCTTCAGATATTTATCTATCTCCCTTTGGGATTTTTTCCCATATTCCCCTCAAGGAATTCTGCACCTATTCCACGATATATACTTTTATAGTATTTCATATGTATGATTGAACTGGACCAATATCATATTCATATGGAATGAGATCCTTATCACATAGAACATCATTCTCCTTTCGCATCTTCTGTGAGTAAGCCCCGCACCATCTCTTAGTAAAGCATCAGTTGTTATGTGACTGCTTCCCATAATGCTCCATCTTGTTTCTCACATGGAGAATTACTCATCGGGTCATATATTTCAGTATTAAATATGGCACCCACATCCATAAAAACAAGAGTCACTATTGGAGTAATCCCATGCCCCTCAATTTCAAATTACGCGGGTTTTGATCCCAATTATCTAAACAGGGTGTGTAGGAAGCCTTTATGAGGATAATTACTAACCAATGGTAAAATAATTCTCCTCTATCAGGGATGTACACTTGGGATGTGTCACCTTCTAATTATGGTTCAAATCCCCCCCCCCCCCCAATTTTACCTCCATCGGGCATTTTGATCTATCCTCCATCAACCACATCAATCATCCTCTATCATGAATTTACCCTGGGCATGCACATACCAATAAGATAATAACTTTAAAAAACATCCTTAATTTCTATCTAGAATACCTCATTAGATATATCATCCCCAATATCCATCCATTATTTATACTCCCATGAATAAATTTGTTAATCTCCAATGGGATGTTTCTATGCAAAATCCTCATCCACATATCATATTTTGACTGGGATTCCTCATTTTTATTAGTCCCAATTCCCCCTTTGAAGAATATGAAATTTGATCCAGGCTACATTGAATAGGTATGTAGAATTTATATTGGAGGTGTAAGACCATTTTTTATTTCTATTCTGATCCTTCCATTGAGTTTCAATATCTCTGGAGGATCATTCCCAAATACAGAGGTCACGCTTCCTTTGGGTTCCCTAACCATATAATCTATTTATCCCGAGAATCTATCCATGTGTATTCCCTTAATTAAATTTCATAAACTATGTGGAATTTTATTCCCCACCAATTGGGATACATAGGAAGCCTACAAAAGAATCACACCCACTATCTCATTCCACATATGACATTAATTCCACTTTGAACATTTATCCATTATGTCACTAAAATCAGGGTGAGATCATGCCATCCATCTAGGTCATCTCAGTGGTAAATCCTCATCTACCTCATCACTACTCCCAACAACACTCAAGTAGTCTCAGTGCATATGCCCCACACAATCCACAACATCTATCAATGAGAAATTCCCTTTTAATGGGTGGTATCTTTTGGTAGTCACTAATTCCCCCCTCTAAACTATTTGGGTTTTGATACCTTTTTTCTAGACATGGTATATATGAAGCATTGACGGAGTATAATCCCAGACAATGGTAAACCATGGTGTTGCCATCATTGGTTACACCTCTGTGATCCAACATCAGTGTGTGAATATCATCTTTCTTGATGTGAAACATTTTCTATATATGACTCACCACCTTAGGTCCACTCTCATTGGGAATTCAGCTCCTTCTATCTAGTAAACCATTATTCTGCTCCCTCTTAGGTATTCACATCTGCTATCTCTCTATATGGGATATTATTGTCAATCTCATCTCATCATCACAATACATTAAACTCATATCATACCCTATTATAAAATTTGGATCACTGAGGAAAACCTCTGAAGAAATTCCTCAAGAATAAGATACCTTGTGATCGCTATTAGATTAATTATGTTTCATTCCTATGAGAATACCCCTAATGAGGAAGAGTAATGGTTTTACAATGATTCATCTTTTAGACATTCCACATATTCCCATCATAAAAACTCTTTTATACATTGGTTGGTTCCCTTCCAATACCCATTGTAATATCTACACAGAAGTAGTGTAATGTAATGTAATGACATCTATAATGTGATGTCACTGAGAATGTGTTTCATGGGATATAACTAAAATCTATAAGGGAGACATGTAAAAGGAAGAAAATTCCTAGAAGGAATCCATGGAATGATGAAATAATATCCCATCATCATATTTCTGTCAAATAGAAAACATCACCAAGAATGTGATGAATGAAACCTCCCATTGGAATGTTGGAATATATGGTACAATGAATCTATGAGCCAGTGAACCATAGTTCTCTAGAATGAGTGGTCTATGGCGAGCCCACCATAAAAAAAACATCAGAAATAGAAATTTTGATCCATATGTAATGATTTTATCCTGAATGTGGGTAATAGAAGCTTTTTATTTATCAGTTCAACTGATTGATGAGTTACAGGATCTGGATATCTAGCACTAAGGCCTCTTATAAGAAATGTGGGACTACTATGTAAGTCACTAGCAGTTGGTGCAGCTAAACATTGGGCATCCCCATATTCATCATTTTCAGTGTAGATCTTTCTCTCCATCCATGGAATATTGGAGGACACTAGGGGTCTGGTAAGTTTTTCTAATGTAACTTTATTGAGAGATGAATCTTATTAAATTTTTGTACCACAGCTACATGATACCACTTACCTAATACTCATTTATGCAGGGGTAGGTGAAATGTGGATGTATAAATCTCATGTTAAACCACCTCCACCATGAAATCCATGACATCATCAGCTACTGGGATCCCACACCCCATCTCCCCACTTGAAATCCTACAGACAAGGGCGATCAATACCCTCTTATGATGAAATGACAATTAGGGAGTCATTCCAACATTGGATGTGGCACACCCGGATCTAGAGGTTTTTGTTCCTCCTTGGTACCACTTCCCCAAGGGCCGTGTAGGGAGCCCCTTATACCCACTCCCACAAAAGAATGATTTGGTATCCTTTCCTTGGGGTGGTCATTTAACTCACTACCCTAAGCCCATGAGGTAGGGGATACTAGTATTAGAGAAATCCATAACATGGGATCTACAAAAGAGGACTACTACCAAGCTATAATAACACTATTAGAATTTGGTCCTTCATGCCGAGGAATAGGTGGACCATATCCCTTCTCTACTGGCCTTAGTGTGACTCACTGGACGCCAACTTAAGGCCTAACTTTTGGAGGACTCCCTTCAAGGGGAATCTTCTTCAAAAACTCTCAAGGAACATTCCACCCCAAAAATCACTCTGCCATGTCCATGCTACTATAGAGTAGAGAATCCTCGACAATCGGTTGGGATCAAGACCTGAACTATCTAATGGGAATGTAGGGTTGATCGACCAACCAACAATATCCCTATCATCCATTTTGTGTCATTCTATGATGATGAGACACAACACAAAAGCCCTACATGTGCAGTCTATAGCCCGAGTAGAGTTTCACCCTACTCTCATACCTATCAAGAAGTTCCTACCCATATTACAAGCTTCAAACAATGGGTATATTCTACATGCCTCGTCGATGTCTAGTATGAAGTCACCTCTATTTTTATTGTTCTAGTTATATAGGTCCTCCCTATGTATCTTATGGGTGATGTAAAGGTCCTCCTCACATCCTCCCAATCTATAGTGGAGCTCCTATCTGCGCCAGAATTATCCAAGGTGGAAGTCCTTCTACACAAAGATAAAATAGATATAGTGGTTTCCCCCATGTAACTGACAACTCCAACAGAGGTCTGACATTCTATGTCAATATCGATCCCGGGGAAGGGAACCTTTCACTGACCACATATAGAGGAGTGGTCATCCCCCCTATAGATACAACTATTACTAGGGTCCTCCCTGTATCTGAAGAAAATAAATAGGTTTTCCTAATCACATAGTCAATAAGAACCACGAGGTTCATACTCATGATGGAAATGTTTCCTGCCTTAATGAAATTTCTCATGTAGTAGAGATAACTATTTCCATTGAAGGAATTTCTCAGGGATGATCCAAGTTTTTTTTAAACTCATTCAATTTTTCTTTTTTGAAGCCAAATGTGACCCAATGATGGATCATAACACTAGATATCTATATCATAGTTTGGGGTAGGAGGTTGTATAAAAATTACCTTCATATCAAAAGGTGAGGTGCACTGGATCACTGATTCTCTTAGCAAGCTTATGCTGGTGGAGGATGATTTTTCTCTCTTCCAATGTCTCACAGTTAAAATTTCTCTATCATCACCATCATCATTCTATACCACTACACGAGATAAAAAAGAGTATTCAAGGGACAAAATAGGCCTTAAGAACAATTTGAACCAACAGATTACTATCACTAACTTCACACACATGGAAGCCACCAGTACTTGGTCTTATAGGGATGTGATTATGTGGTCAGAACTCCCACCTAGAATAATCCAAGAGAGCATTGATCATTGAGTTTCTCTGTTAGTATCTCCACCACCTAGTCCTCCTATTTTATAGTCCACAGTTGGACTATTTATAAATTCTCAACCATATCATATGAGAGACTGTGGTATCTATCATCATGGTCCCACATCCAAGTAGGGAATATTATGGGACACTCTCATCACTGAACACCAGTTGGAGATGTTTTTGTGCAATATGTTTCCCTACATTGACATTATGTGGTTCCTCTGTGAGGAGGATAATTTTTTCATTCACTGAACGTTTTGGGAAACACATTTCAACATCTATAACTGATGGTTGGTCTACCTGATTAGTAAACAACACTATGACAAAATCACTCATCAATCCATATGGTTGAGTTACCAACAATTCCAGTGCTACATCATCCTATGTCACCAATTACCATAAAATACTTTAATTTCGATGAATCCAATGATCAACAGTGCCACATATAATCATTGAGGATGTGTCCCCACATTTGTAGGTAGGTGGTTAGGGGTTGTACACTACTATACAATTCAGTCCCATAAAGAAGAATCCAAATCCACCAGCTGACATAGAGGAATGTCATGGTATTTTCATAATGAAATTGAATGAGGTCACACTACTCAGGAATTGGGAGATCACTAAAATTTTTAATGAAGATGTCCATCATACAGGGTTAGTTATGAATCTCATTGACCCAATATGTGTTTTTTACTTTCCATTTGAGGAACACACTCCACCTAGAAGAACCCTTTTCATCATTTCCTATTTGTCAGAATCTCTACAAGGGTATGGAAAAAAGAAATTTATAATATACATATGATGTCATGTGAAAGTTTTAATATTATCCTACAAGAGCTACTCTCTAACATAAAATTGATGATAAAACCCAGATCATCAATGAGATCCCTGGAGAGTGACAACCATTTTATGGTTATCCTCAACAAGACCATGTCCATCCTCCAATGGATTATATATGGTAGTCATTGATTCTTTTTTTCCAATTTCATCCATTGTATCCCGGTGACCCCATACAACCAAATAGAGTATAATTAAAAGAATATAGAAATAGATAAGGGTATGCATAACTTAATCCACCCACAAAGCATGTGAATCCTCCTGGGGGTCCATATCAGGTCATTCCTTAAGTTGCTCTGTAGATCGTTCTACGAGCATGTAGTCCTCCTTAACATGTTAATGATTCTCTCAATTCCCAAGTTTCTAGGAATCCTTAGGCACACTTATCCCCCCACTAGGATGACCAGATAGATTCTGACACTTTTCGGCCTGAAACAAAGGAAACATGAAATGTGGCAATCCAACCTGATGGAAAGACATATCAAGTGTGGGTGGATGAAGTGATTACACTCAAATATTTTTGGAATATAACCTTCACCCCATTTAATTGTATGGGTGAACCATTATCAAATATACAAATATTCATATGAATGTGTGTAACTATGTTTGAAACCCCCATATATTTAGAAGTATCCATGTTCTAATATTTTGTTAAGACATTTGATGGGTCTTCACTCGTTCGGTTCATCTTGTTACCAAGAGTGTCCACCACCATATGGGATGACAACTACATGCAATTTATCAATCATTTCATTTATATCATGTTCATGGTATTTATATTTAACCACTTCAAGTGTATGAATCAGCTAGAAGACTACATCACATGTTTTTTTTCATGTTGAAATACCTCACGTACTTTCTCAGATTGATACCCACCCATGGTCCATAATGGAAAATGTTTCTGCAGAATTTGAAAGTTGATTTAATCCCCACAATCATCACTATGAATTTTCCTGGTGGATTCTAGGATATCAATGAAAAGTATAAACCCCTAGAGAACGCCTTTTAGATGGCCAACAAGACACATCTTTTTCAACCTCCAAACCCTGAAATAAGAGACTCAAATATAGAGAAAACATCCACATTGTACGTAGGGAATCCATCTCCACTATAGTTTTTCCTAGTATAACATCTATAGGAACCGCCCTTACAAGGATTGAATCCTCATAAATCAATGCCTCTATATCCTAAGAGTAAAAAAACCTCAGAATTGGTAGGTGCCACCACCTAGACAAGAGATTTTTGTTCCAACTCTTCGTCTGAAAAAAACTAATCTCACAAATCTATCTCTCAGGGATACACCTATGGAAAGGAGAATATATACCTACTATTTCCTAGTGGATGAGGTTCTTGGATAACTCCATAGTGCATTCGAGCATGGTTTCCTAAAACTCCATGTGTGATGAATGCTTCAGCAACCCGAACACCCTAATTTACTTAACTACATTCCTTACCACAGAATCCTTGGACATATAATCAATTAGTTAAATGTGTTAAAATAATGGTTCTATGTGTAGATAGAAAATTGTGTGATCAGGTTGGGTTAAATTTTGGTAATGGTAGCACATATATCTACTGAGCCCGAAAGTGAAAGCGAGGGTTCCATTAAATAGAAGTATCCAGTAACGAGGATCATAAGTATGATTATTGGCTGTCTCAAATGGAAGATTATCACACCCATGGAATCATCCATATTTTTTAAGGCATTTCAAATCCTCCATAAGAAATTTTTCATTCCCTATTTTCCACTATGTGAATCTAGGTTTCAACCCTCGACATCTTTGAAGGGAATGTTCCAATGGAGAAATGAAAATATAAGTTCCCCAATAGTGTCAAAGCTATCTCATACACTCACTGACTTCATTTCCATAAATATAGTGACCCCATGTAGGATCCAACTAGTGCCAGAATACATCGTTGATAATGATTAGTATTGAAATTTTGTGAATATTGCAGAATTATTGGATCTCAAAATGTTCACCAAATATGAGGAGTATCAAGAACGCCCTCTAAATTCCACCATTCAATGTCATTAGAGATGAATCATTGGGTATCCAAGCCACTATAATTATCAGTTCATTTCCCAAAGATAGGTCATGCATGCCACTGAGTCCAGACACGAGGCACTGTGTAGATCTCAAACACAACAATCCTTTCATCCCACTTACCAGATTCATCACCACCATAGATCGTGCATATGGACTATACATAATTTCCACACTCCCATCGTTATTAGATATTTTTAGAAAGGTCATGTACAACTAAAACTAATCCACTAGTAATTCATGGAAGCATTTATGATTATCAAAATGATCCATAAATTAGTCAGAAATCTGTAGTTCTTCTATTAGATCCCATTTTATTTCTCTTAGCAGAGAGAACCCTAATGGGAAAAATATACCCCTCCCACAGAACTACAATATGTTGAAGCACCTCATCAGCATTCCTTCCAAATAATCGATAATCGAGGCCCTCCATTAGAAATAAGGTATGATATAATACTAAATAGAAGCTTTATAGAGATCTGTCTAGTTTGAAACAGAGGTTATGGTAGAAAAGGCATTCCAAATATAGGAGGTCGAGCATTCAGAATGCTAAGTAATCATATAATTATCGGAATAATATGAGGGTTCACTCATTCATAGAGACATATTCTCATTGTATATTAATTTACAACCAAATGTAAAGAAGGTATGTTTTTGTATCATTAAAACATGTTTTTTGATCAATGTATTCTCAACCCGAATGGTCTGCAGGGTTGGACTCAATAAATAAAATTTGAGGGCCTCTGATGTTATGATTCTTGGATATGATAGGACCAGACAAGGAAAATGTGGAATGATTCGTTTAAAGATCTAGTTTATTAGTTTTATAGCATACATTTAATTAACAATTGTCTCATAAGACACCACCTACAATGCATTGTTTAGATGTCGATGGATCCATCATCATGCAGAAGCCCTCTATTTGTATCACTAATATCTCATGTACTCCCTTAGTGGATGAGTATGAATTATCTAAGGGAATGATTCTCAATTTTCAACTTGTTACAATAAATATAAAAACACATTATACTACAATAGAAAGTAATAGAATGATTTTTACAATAAGGATGATCAGGACTCCATCACTGTAACGCCCTAACCCTAGTTACCCAGAGTCGGTGAATTATTTCATATCATTGGAATGATTATAAGAGATCATGTTCCAAAAGCCCGATTATTTTAGTATCCTTGTATATACTATATATATAAATAATATTTACATTACATCATGGAATAATGAAAAACAACATTGTATCCCCTTTGAACTCACTCATATCCTTTATTCTATTACTACAGGTTATCATGATATACTTCCTCACATCAAGAAATAATAAAAAATAAAAAGGGATGAGATCAGATTATTAGTAAGGATAAAAATATATCAGAAACATTCATAAATAAGAATAAACATTTAAGGCAATGTATAAGACTAAAACCCAAGCTTCTTAAAATTAAATTCAGCATATTATGGAAAATATAAATCAAATAGTTCCAGTCGAATAAACACATGTAATATCAATAGTTAATTTCATAATTATGTAATTCATAATGTCAGACATCATAACCACATATTCATGGCCATGTGCCTAGACTAAAAATAATATTTTCTCAAGGCCTTGTTCCAAGACACTAGTTTTTCACATGAGACCTACTGATGAATCAGGGATATATAGTGGGCTCCACTCATCAATTACTAAGTCCAATTCATTCTAAATATGAAATGGGTAAAACATAACTTAAAAATTACTCTTAAAATTAGCATACAAAATGTCAATACTTTAACTACAATCTATGAATGGCATAAATATAGCACATCCATAGTCAAACATAAAATATTCAATACAATATGTAAGATTTTATTATAATAAATCAACCTCAATAATGAATAGAATACATTTAAGGATACCTTCATAGATAAAAATAGTTAATAAAACTATTTGAGAGAAATATCCCCTTTTTGAAAACATTTAAAAGTTTCACTATTTATCAAAGAAGTCGTTTAAAAGAGATTTTTGAATCAATGTGTCCCATACCACATTGAAAAATATGAAAGGAATTTAAACTAAAAATCATTCATGTCCGTGTTAATATATAATTAAAACCATTTTTAAAATAAGTACATTAAGGTGAACGATTTAAAATAAAAAATATTTAAAACAATTAAAACAATATTTTAGTTAAAGGCATTTTAACCAAATGAGAGGAGCATGATTACAATTAATTGAGAAATAAAAATAATCAAAAAATTATCATATCATGAGAATAAATGGATTCATGATATAATATGTCAAAAGATAGTATATTGACTATATAAAAGTGAATTGGTGCATAACAACAATGAAGTCCCCTTGGAATGTAAATTGATAAGAAATCCCATATAATGATTGTATACTTAGTTTAAGGAAGAATCAATGAAATAATTATGTGTGATAAATATAAATACATTCAATATGATTGGATATTCAGTGTAAATAAATTACAGTACATTCAAACATAATATTGTAAAAACAACACCAATGATGTTGATGTTTAACTCAATGAATGGAAATTGGTTTAAGATTACTCTTATCAAGTTCATATCGATGACTACAGAATTTATAAATGGAGTGATTATGTGTTTCAAAATGAAATCCCCATAAAGGGTAGTGTAAATTAATACATAAAAAATAAATAGTGATTTCATAAATAATAATGTATTAAAATAATCAATCAAGTTCCCAAAAAAACCAATGAGTTGAAATTGAAATTTGAAATTCCCTTACCAATTTGGTAACATACGAAACATACACCCCTTTAAAGAAGGATCATACAATGAAGATTTAAATACCGATAAATAAAATTATATTAAACAATGAATACAATCATGGGCATTAATACACCACACAAAAGGAAATAGTGGCAATATAGCATGAATCTCACGGGTATATAAACTGAGATAAAAACCCCTTACACTGTATATTTCCATAGTTGAGGGTACGCTAACATCCTATATAGTTGTTAAATAATTTTAATAAAATTTTACAAGATCCGCATAAATAAATATGATATCAGATATGACCTTCTTATATTGCCTTATTAATAATATTTTAGTAGTATCGTTATTTTATATGTTAACTGATTTGTTTTCCTTTATATGTTTTGTTCCATAAGTCATGATTATTATGGATAGGATTTATTTGATTCATATCCAGAATTATATTATGTTTATAAAAATTATATTTAATCATAGAATGAAAATTTTTCATGATGGGGAATGAATAAAACCACGTTCATGGAGACGGTAATCTGTATGTACGTACGAGCGACAATATCATTCAATTGAAGGTGAAATTGTAGATAATTAGATGTCATATCATATATAAAGAATAATTAACATGTCATATTTATTATTTACATTAACTATACATCATTATTATACCCATCTAGATAATTAAGTGTCTAATAACAACTACACCCCGACATGGAGAAGGCGAGACGTACGTATGCACGTACAATGACTTTGTAATTCATAAGATGGATTCAATAATGAATATGGTTGTAACATATTTATAATAAGATAACAATATGTAGAATCTATTATATTTATTATTTAGGTTTTAAAACTACAAAGAAAGAGGAAGTGGATGAAGAAGATAACTTTGAGAGAGGTGATGAAATTATTACCTCTTCTTCAGATGCTTCCATTTGATTTGATGAAAATGGATCCGTAAATTGAAATTATGGTCAAAGTAAGGCCTCTAGGATATAGTGACAGTATTTGGGAGGATTTTTTTGTAGTGTTTGTCCAATAAAAATGGCTTTGGAGTATTGAAATTAAGAGAATGGGAAGTTCCCTTTTATAAGAGAGGTGAGGGAAACTTTAGGAAAATGTAGAAATATTATTTTATTATAAATTCATTTTCGGTTTCTAATTAATAAAAATGGATTAATTTTGAGGATATGGAGGGGATTGGTCAAAAATATTTCAACCAATAGGGTTTAGACAGCTTTAGGTCACCATATTAACATTAACTTTTGGATGGAACTCTTAGTTAAATAGTTTGACATTTACCATGTCTCCTTATATTTTTATATTATATGGTTAATAAACCTAATATAAACTATTAATTGAACCCCATGGGATTTATTAATAAAATATATATCATTATATAAGTTTTTTTTCTGAGCCTTATATTATTAAGACTATTATAAAATTTAATAAAATATTATATTTTCTTAAACTCAATTATGTCCATTTTAACACTATTTAGTATTTGGTTTTTTTAATGTCATATAAAATTTAATACTTCGAAAAAACATTAATTAAATCAACTCTAACATGTCATATTAACCTTGAAATTTCGTTTAATAAATCAAATGCATCAATTTACAAATATATTGATATTTAAAAAATCAATTATTTTAATCATTCATGAATAATGTAATTACTGCATCATCATTATGTCATAAATAAATTTAATTATTTATGTATAAAAATTTAAAATAAAATAAATTGATGTATTAAATATATTTATCTTTCTATTTAAAATTTATAGTCTAATTTATCTTATGTATAACCCTATATTAAAAATGTTTTAGTAATGAAAATTTTATTTTAACACTATTAACTCTTATTTAAATAAAATTATAATAAATGTCTTAATATAATACAAGTGGACCAAATAGGATCATATTTTATTTATAAGGTTCTTTGGTTTAAAAACACTTATCTAATAGAATTAGTACACGTTTTAGGGTAATTATAATATACATTTTACCTTTAATTGCCCTTTTTACATTTAACCGTAGTAAATAGAATTCAAAGTTATTATTCAACAAAAAATATTTTTATCTTATTCAACCACATTTTATATAAGGATTTCAGTCATGTCTCTCGTAATTTTGAAATTCAATTCACACAAATGGTAAAATTATGTTTTATGATAATTTTGAAATGTTCCCTAAATGGTGGGAAAAAGACGGTAAAAATTTCAAAAAAATTGTATAAATTTAATCATATTATAAAATGGCTCTAGTGAGTTAAATTGAATTTATATAAGTATAATGTATCTATTTTTACTTAAAAATTTTAAATAAAATAAATAAATATTTAAATAAAAAGTTGGTTTTAAACAATAATGTAGTGTTATCCACTATTCATCAAAATTAGAAAGTTTTATGAAAAATACCAATAAATAACTCCATGAAAATTTTGATATTTAAAATTAAAAAATTATGTGTATTTCATGGAATAAAAAACATAGATGTTGTATTAATTAATTTAAAAATATTCTCGTTTTCAAAAACAGAAAGTGTGTTTCTGATAAGTAAATAATTTCAAAATATATTTATGTATTTATGACCAATTTAAATGTAAAATCACTTCTTAATGAGCAACATTGGATTAAATTATAAAAATATAGTCTTATTATACTTCAAAACCATTCAATTATATAATTTAACACTTTAAATTATTTTGATTAAAAAAGAAGATTTTAATTAAAATTTAGTATTTTTCACTATTTATCAAAATATGAAAGTTATTATAAAAGCATATAAAATATATCCAAAATAAATTTTTTATTTCCTTTTTCTAAAGAAGAAGATTATTTTTTCAAATTTAATATATAAAAGAGTCAAATATTGTATTGAATAATTATTCACCATTAAAAGGTATTATAATTTTATTTTTTAAAAAATAGTTCTTTTATCTAAAAAATTTATTTTGTTTTTATATAATGTGTAAGAAACACATAATAAGGATGTTTAAATTATATAGAGTATATAAAATTCAAAATGTAGTTAATAATATTCATAAAAACTATTTGAAACGCTAGTTTGGTAAGTCATGGTGTGATCGAACTCGGTGTTGCCTATAGCATAATATATTTAATTACTTTAATGAAAATAACATATTATGAAATAGTGGGGTGTTATAGTCACAACAAACTAGTTGACATGTTTGGAAGATACATTTGTCATCCCAATTCAATGTTTGGAAGAAATGATGCGGTATTTGGAGAAATTATTTTGTTTCTTAGTGATGAAATCGGTCGATGACCTTAAGGTCATAGAAATATGAAATATTACCTCATATTAATACATGAGTATATACCAGTTCATACTACAACCCCCTACTTATATTGGATAATGATATGTAAACCATGTGTTTGTAACTGTCTGCCAAACATTCTTGTTCCACTGATCTAGGTTGGACTATCACAAACTGACTATTCACTATTTCATTTACACAATGAATTAATTTAATGGTTTAAGGTCTAATTGAATCATTTTTACAACTTTTGTCTCCCTAGATTGCATTATTTATGAGTATATTGATGAAGATTCCAATTCCACTATAGTTGACCCCAGTTTTCATTCATAATCATTCATTCTAAAGGAATACCATATTTCTAATACTTCCTATGCATCATATGATGATGATAATTAGTATGAAACTCCTAATTCAATTGAGTGTGGCATATCCACCACCGTCGATGAGCTGGTTTTGGTGAATGTCTGTTTCAAAAAAAATCTAATTCCAAATACTAATACGAGCATCAATTCTGGTAGAATATGAAAAATAGTACATGAATTTCATGATGAATCTCTGTGATGTGTTCACTTTTGGTAATGATAGGATTATAGTACTAGACTCTTAGGTTTTCACCCATTATGATCTCCCCATAATCTGTCATAAGTTCAAGTAGGATCCAATGAAAATTCCCCCACCCACATTTAGTTGTTCAATGATATATTTGATATGATCATCTTGAAAAATATCATCAATGATGTTTAGTATATGATGTGAATAGCCATAAATGTCCCCGTTAGGGAGAATAATGAGAAGATTAGTGTCTTCATCGACATTCTGTATTTCACACTTCATTTCCAAATGGATTATTTTCATTATCTAATGATGGATTAGATGATTGTCACCAAAACTAGGATCCCAGATCTCTCATTACTACATTGGTACTCTATGTACATTTTAATCTAGATGGCCCCAAAGTTTAGGATTCCACCACTTTTTGAGCACCACAAGATACCTTCTATGATCAAGTGATGATGTTTCCCCTACAGAATGTAGGATCCAAATATCAATGTGCCTTAGACTATATATTAAAACTGATCCTGTTATTGTCGTGCAATTTTATATGAATGAATTGGTGGTAAAATATTTCAAATTTTAGGACCATATCATAGATCTGAAAGAAGTGTTTCTCTTTCATCGCATCATGATTTTGATGATTAAGCCCCTGAAATGATTTTTCTTGGTGACCTATAGAAATTTTTGGGTTCCTTTGTCATTTATTGAGGCATAGATATCAAGCGATAAAAGATCAAAGACATCAACATGGTGCATTTTCCATGTAACCTCTATGAGGTCTTAGGTCTCAGAGGGAAATTTGTTTACATATGATGATTAATCAATAATATTACTGGAAAGTGTTATCCCTTCATAGGATCATTATGAAAGGTTATTTCTATAAGTGGGATGATGTTTTTTATATACCGATTTAGGATATCAAGAAATATCATCTAAAACCACTAGTTTTGATGCAACGTTTTCCAAGGAAGTCCTTGATTTTTTATATGACCAACCTAGAATGACCCCTCAGTTACTATCTCACTCACAAGTATAATGAAGGAAAATATAATAGTGTTTACTCTCTCAGTCACTTTCTCCTTAATACAAAGTCTAAATATTATCACATAGAGAAGAGATGACTCATGAATGTTTTCATAGTATAGAATTTACAAAACTCTTTTCAGTACAATGAGATATTGTTGATTTCCCTTTTGGTTCTGCTAAAAAACATTCTGAACTACCCGATTCTGATCGGTTGACTAGCACACTGAGTGGTATTTCTTTAGAATATATACATGAGATTCATTCCAAATAAGGTTGTCAATGGGAAAGCAATGAAATTTTTTTTCTTTTAATCCATCTCCTATAGAAATTATTCTAAAATTTTCTTTCGTAGATGTGGATATATAGTCAGTAGGCCATGTTTCAATATTCTATAAGTTAAACTTGAATTGTTCCTCATAGATTCCCACTAAAAGAAGTCTTAGTGACCACAAGATAAAGAGAGTGGGTCCTTGAATTATTTTCATCACTATGATTCATGATGTCCTAACTTATTAGTTCTTTTGATTCGAAGGCTTCACCGAAAAAGACATAGTGTATCTAGATCTCATTAATATTATTAAAATGGATATATGTATTGATGTTTCCTAATTGAAAAATAAAGGGTATTCCATGTTAGTCACCAATAAGATCAATGGTAACTACATCTTGAGGAAGATAAAACTGACACCCTTTCCCAGACATGCTCTCCATCAGAGGACTGAGTTACCTTCTCAGTGAGACGGTGAATCATGTCCCCCAGTCACACAATGATCAAGATGAGTTCATTGAATGTCCAGATAATTCTTTCAAATGGATTTATTATGATTATCTGTTTATTCATGAAGAACATTGAAGTGTTATACCTAAAATAACTCAATATGAATAATGAAACCATTTGACAAACCACTAGAATACTGATGCTTCAATATCTATTACATTTGATCCCCCTTTAATGGAATAAGACTCTTATTAGAAAACCCTTTTCATCACTTATATCTATCATGGATCTTTCCCACATGAAAGTGACAAACATGAGAGGATTCATCGACATGAAACTCATCTCACCCTTCAGAGTGGGCCTAACCTCAAATAGACTCTCTATTAGTGTGGTTTTGATGAAATCATCCATAGTGGTAACCATAAAGACAATATTCCATGGGTTATACAGAATTTTCATGTCGGTTCATGTGGTTCTCATCAAGACGGACTGAATTTACCCCACCAGATTCAACGAGTGGGTTATTTCTTCCATACCATGGTTTATCACTATTTCAAGTTCCCCGGGAGGTTCCATGTGTATTAGATCCATGATAATTTTTTACACTAACCACTAGATCCCCTCCATGATACAATGTTTTATTTTCCCTCTATGGTCTATGGACTAGATTTCATGGGACCATATTGACCAAAAAATCCTCCCAGGTGTAGGTTAATTCCAACAATGATAGGTTTCTTCTCTATGTGGGAATAATATATCTCTATCAAGAAGGGCAAGGACCAATAATTTTTTGAATTGTTATCTCCCATGTCATATATCTATTCTCATTAAATATTTCTATTATCACTAACAATTAAACAAAATTCTTGGTAGTTTAGTTGAATAAGTTGTACGACAAGTACAACATCTAGTCCAACCACAATTCTCACTGTCATGCAATAAAATGGACTGGTCAAGGTGTTCAACAAGAACCTCTACAAAATTATTTAAAAGATGGTGGTATAAATTATGAAAATTAGGCTCAAGAATATACCCAATTATCCCTCTAATTATAGGGTGTCAACTCAATATTCTACCAAGGTGACTCAACATTACTTAGTATATGAATCAAAGTAAGTCTTTACCATAATTATATAGTTTCCATCCCTCCGCACAATTATCTATGATAAGATGATGTTAGACAATTACTTAGAAGTTTGTCTAGATAAACCGGAAGATCTCATCGAGAACAGGCTCCAGGGCATGTATAAGCAAGAGGGGCACTAATATAGGATTTTCAGAGCATTCCACAAGAATTTTCTCCTCTCCCTTTCCACCAAGGTGATATAGTTCTGTATCTAAGGATGTCGATGATACCAGGTTGGAAGCCTCTATTGTGGGAGCCCAAATGGGATGGGTCATATGTCATTCACATGGTATATTCCAATTTTGTTTATTATATTTTCACCTTGGATGCGGAGAAAGTCACTCCTCTAACTAATGGAAAGTCCCTAAAATATTACATCACATAAAGAACTCCACATCCTTGAAACATGACTCTATATTATTTTTCATCATCCTTGTTTCATGATGTTAAACCGTGTAACAACCCCCATATTTACCATATAATGTTAAACTACATGTTCAACATCTTAGATAAATGATGTTAAAATGCACAAAACTGATGGTCCCTTTCGCAAGAACATAAGACATATATTCCCAATTTTTAAAACAGATGACGTTAAACTAGGAACCCATTTCCTAGCCTCATGAATTTAAATTGTGTCCAATTTTTCCCTGAAAATTTTTGATATTGTGTGGACCTCCCTTGGCCTCACTTATGTCATATTTTTAACCTATAATATACATGTCTCTTTTTTTTCAGATACCCCTTCCTTTATAGTCCAATTAATTTGAATTAATCTATGTAAAAATTTTTCATAACAATATGTTTTTCATTGTTGGGTCTTTTTGGACTCATTCACATCAGGTGATATTGCGCCACATATTTATTATTAGAAGCCTCACATCTATGTCTAATCATATTGACTGTAAAATTTGTATGAATCTTCTCAAAATCATACTGTTTAACATGTGCCTTATCATCCTCATTCACTATGGGTTATTCCTTCAATTCTAACATATCTTATTGGGTCGAGATGTCTTCCCTCTTAACTTCATTGTATATAGTTAAATTTTGTATCAAGTGTGTTCTCACTTAAGAGGAAATTGGTTCTAGCATCAGCCATCCACTATGAAATTATCATGAAGTATATTTGGATTGAATATAATTCTCATGTGATACATAGTGACTCCTGGAAATTTTTTCCTCGGGCCCAACTACATGATTTTCGACTGTTCGGCCCATTATCTAGAGGTTTCATTATGGAATGTGTGGTGTGGAAATACATAGTCATCCTTCACATTGGGATGAATTTCTTTTACACACAGTTCCCCTATAGGATACCTCTCCCCCGATGTCCTAGTTTCATGATAAGAAGCTATGCAACAACACAATCCTCAATTCATGAATTTAAACTTCATAATTTGGTACAATGACATGAACATAAAATGCAGAATCCAATTATTAAATCACATGACATTGAATAGGGTTCTCGAGTCTAGGAATCATGAATTTAAAATATGAAAAATTCTTTTATTGAATAACAAGGCACAACGTGGACCTCTTTAGTCCTCATTCACATTGGGTTATGGAATCCAAACAATTTATATTACTTTTGAATAATTCCTCCCAATTTTTCCTTACCGTATGACATTATGCAATAGATAAATTAATAACTATGTATAGATTCATTCTTATCCTAGCAAGAAATGTATTGATTCACAAATATTATATTTTTGTCATATCCATGTATTTATTTTTCTTCCCTGATGGTTCACATTTTTACATTTTGGATGACTTTAAAGTGCACGAATCACTAGAACTATGTGTAACCTGATTCCCATAAATATGGGATATATATAAATTCCTCATCACATTTTTATGGGGCCAACCACTTTCTTTCAATCCATTCACATTGGGTCACCCAGGTGAGAAATCCATGACCTCAAACAATGATTTTAGTCCAATAATAATGACATTAAACATTATGAAATAATTTTTAAGAACTCATATGTGATATGCGTGAGCCTCCTTCATCATTATTTACATTAGGATTATTATGTCACAAAGTTAAACATATTCCTCTTGAAACACTTCCACAATGATCATTAATATATGACGATAAATGTATAGTTAATTTTTTCAAACCAATAAATTAAACCATGATCCCACCATGAACATTTTTAGTATTCTCCATGGTAATTTTAAGATGTTCCACCTTCATTTTCAGAGAGGATTTCCCCCACCAATGTTATTCTCCTTCCACAATGTGTTTCTAGAATAATGTGCGGCATGATTAATATCATTATGGGATACGTAAGGATACCCAAAAAATATTATTAGTGGGCCTAGAAAAATGTTCATTATGTTTTCCTGGGATTGTCAGAAGCACATACGGTAAATGAAATGTGACCTTAAACATCACACTATTCATCTTAAGGTGTGTATGCAATGTGAGCCTCCTGAGTCTCATTCACACCAGGTTTTATCATATACAAACTATATGTGTAACCAATGATGTCACATTTTCCTAGTATGATAAACAATAATTTATAATATTTTACATGGTACAAACTCTGTGACATTAATTTATGTTTACAATATGGAATTTATAGTTTTTCAGGCATGTCACTATGCCACCCCTTATATACCCGACATTGGGAAGTGATCTTCACGTTTTTCCTGATACTTTTATGGTATAAAAGTATCATTAGGATCATTAATCTTCTGTTTCTTTCCTCCATTCCATACAAATTACTCATGAAATATATATCATATAGTCCATTCCACAAAACATTAAATTGTTTTCCATGGTAAAAACTCTGAAACTGTACTAAGAACATCGTTGTGATCTTTTCACTTTTCAATGTCACATGTGCCTCTTGACCATATATTTCATACATCTTATGTGGTAAAAACCCCATTTTTGTATCATTAACAATAAGTATATATCCTCCACTCCTCTAATTTATAATATAAAAGGAAATTTATGGGTTCTAGAAAGTGGGACCTTAAAATATGTGAAACGTCACAACCAAGTGAAGTTGAATTTTAAGACAAGTCCTGATCATGGGACAATAAACTATACCATGAATCATCCTCTCTGTAAGATATAAAAATATGTTTTCATCATTTTCGTTTTCAAAAAGTTAAACTGAATGACATCTTAGCCACTCATCAAATAGGTCCTTCCCAAAATATATGTATGATCTTTGTTCAGACCATTGTGCCAAAACTGATGATATCTAAATTAGAATGTTATAATTTTCCACAGTTTTGGAAGATATTATAACATTCTATCATTCCACCCAATGCTTTACATGCCTATATTTTGGATCATCACCCTTTTTAATTTTTGGAAGGACATCTAGAGGACTGGTTATGACACTTTGGCTCCCCTACCATCCTTGTACAATATTGTAGAAGAAATTAGATTAAATTTCTAGATATGTTATGTGTTTCGAACATGGTCAGTGGTTGTTCCACATTTGTTTTCACCATTTTAGGATATCAACATGGATACAATGTTTCTAACCCAATCAATAGTTATCATATACCACCATTCCATCCTTATTGTTTTCTAAACATTGGTCCTTGTCATTCACATATTAAATTCCCCTTTATTTGGATTGATTCCAATGCCCCATGAATTTTCATGTTCGTTGACTAGAACATGCTGGAAGAGTAATGTTTGATGTTCTAATAGACATGATCACCGTATCTCATCCTGAATATTCTTGTCTATTAGTCATCAATAGAAGACCCCAAGTATTTAATTGTTATCTAACAAACTCATATTATCTGATTGATTATGTGATCATCCCTTATTTCTCAAACTATGTATAATGAACATTTGAATATGTATTGGTCATTAGTTATTCCACAAATATGTTGAATTGTGATAATTAAAGAACACAAAAATGCGTCCAGTCACAAAATAAAATAAAATATCACACGGAATTATGTTTCAATTGTTTGGTAGAAAGAAACCCTTATGGATCATCCCCTTCAATGGATCGATTCAACTCCACCATTTTTTGGCATGTGGCCTCTACGGTTTAATTTCTCTACCTGAGCTCCAATTTTACATCATCATCGAGAGAACGATTCTATAAAACAATGATCATCACATGGTCCTCTTCATCTCGGATATTTTCCACTTCCCTCATGGGCCTCCTCTAAATAGATCATAAATTACACAACATGTTACGATTTAGTGGAGAAGATGTTGGAAAACTCTATCATCTATTTTTGTAGGTACTGGATCTCATATTCAGCCTCATAATTTTCTGATAGTTTTTTGATTTCATATGGCCCCACTAAAATTATAGGTGATATCCATTCTCCCCAAATTCTCTCAGCATGATAATCATGAACCCGTGTGTGCATATTGTTTGCTTCTTTCCAGGCGGTACACAAACTATACAACCTATGGGGACATGGCCCCATCCATATCACCCATTAAGATTTTGAAGTGTTATTGATGATACACTTTATCAAAATCTATGCCTGAAACTAGGTGATGTGATTTTCATCAACCACTTCGGGCGTAGAGTTATCCTTGTCCTTAGGATCCATTGGCTCATATTCTGGGAATGAATTAAGATTCGTTATACTAGGATCTCCCTATATTACCCCCTTTATGGGGATAATCTCTATAACATGTGGATGACATATTAACTTTATTATTACATATCTTTCCATGATTCACTAGCTTTGAACTCTGCCCTATTAATGGCATCATCCATAGAAGCCACCTCATGCCCATCTATTTCTATTGACAAATCGGCTTTGTTGACTGACTCCTCACGGATATGAATTTTCATCAGGAGATATCTCATAGATGTCCCAGACATGTTAGTTAGCTCGACATGTTGTCTTATAAAAAATGCATGGGATGGAAACATCAGTTAACCTCGTACTCAAGTGTTATGTGTCAATTTTTGAAGGTAGAGACTTAAGAGAGTTGAGTGATTATGGATCATGTTAACGATTCACCAAAAGATCTTCTACCAGGAATTAATATTTATCTCGGGTTACTTTAGTGGTCAGAACTGGCTCATCTCAGTGTGTTTGATAATACAATAATGATTCCATCCACCTTTCGCCCTCATCTTTCCCACCATTGGCCACCTTATACACAACCAAAACATCGCCAGGCTCATCCCCTAGTGAAGCCCCTAGGATGTGTCCCTCCGTATATATTTTTTATCTTCAATCCCTATAGTGGGGATCCTTGGTTAGCATGATTTCCTCCTATTGTTGTAATGATTCAATTAGTATATCATTGTATTGAAAAAGGAAGGAACCAGGATGATAGATTAAGGATTACTAAATGATAATTGGAGATCCCCTCATCAAATCATAAGATCTCACCACTGTCATGTTGACTCCCCTGATGAAGACACTCCCCTTTTGATTCCCCAACATTAGGTTATTCTTCCCTAGAATCATCTTCTAATTTTCCATCTATTTGTTCTTTTACTTCTACCTCTTCTTATTCACTATAGTTATCCTCATCAGGAGGCAATTCATCTAGATCATGCACTTGATTGAGCATCACATTCAATAGAACATGCAGTTTTCATATATCCCCCTCTAGGACGAATATATGTCCATTTATTTCATGTATGCATACTATTGATGAATTTCCACCATATCTACAACTCAAATGAGCCCAATATATATTGGCTAAACCCCATCTCACATTATTTTCCTCCACATTTCTTTTTCAGATATTGAATGTCATAATGTTCTCTAGAAAATCCAAACTATATGGAAGATATAAGCGGTGGTAGGGTGAATAAGATATATTAGTTTCATTCCTACTACAAGTTTTCTACACCACTACGATGCATTTTGGAAAACATACCATCATTTGGTAGAGATGTGGGAGAACCTTGTGATTTACCCTCCACAATTCCTCCAGTTTCTGTTTCCTTGGGTGTCGGGTTTTCTCCTTGGGTTGTATCCTATCAACCACCCAACAAGTCCAGTTCTACAACCATGGGATTGATTAATCTAATGGGATGAAACGACATTGATTCAATATATTCTACTACATATTGATTTTCATATTCCATTGATAGGCCAAAAATAATGTTGGTTGAAGGAATAATGATGGTATCTATAGATCTGACATTCATCAACATGCACAACAGATGGTTATATGTGCAGGGATGTTTCTCTTTATGTACCACTGTATACATTTTCATCAATATATGCTAATGGAATACAAACTATCTAGTGTAGTGGGACAGAATATATGGATCACATTTTATATTTCCATCGATCCAAGACACTATCATGACACCCCTATAGATATATACTTAATCTATTTTCTTTAGAGAACCTCACATTTTGCTCACCATGAGTCCGACTAGATTGGGGAGGTGGTGAATGTTGATATTCGCATGAATACCAATATCGATTTTTAACCCTTAATCATTTAACATCACTAGTCATACCCAAGATATGTTCAGTAAGAAGGGATGTAGACCAGTACCTTGGGGATGTATATAATTTTGGAATTCATATCCTCCTAGATGTGATGAAATCAAATCATGAATGATCTATAATGGCTGGTAGATCCTATTGGGAATGTTTCCCCTTGTGATTCATCCAAGAATTATCTAAAGCTCATCCAAGATAGGAACTCCCATGTTTACCTTATTATGAGCTTCCATAATCCAACCATAACTAGAATCCCTAGATGGATCCCAATTCCAGTCTCTCTTACCAAAAGTATCCATCCACTCTGGATGGTGTAATGAAAGGAAACATAGAGTACTTATGGGTTATAGTAACTGATCATGGTGTAACACCATGATTGATATTCTTCAGCCTCTAATATCTCTCAATATGATACCTCCTTCCCCCATAATGATGCTACTTGGAATATATTCCCTAGACATGAGATCATCACCTTCATGTCCTTTTTTGGAATATATCATACCCCACATGAAATGGGAGGTCCTTCCTGATATATTTTATATGCAGTTTCTCTTTCACCATGTCCAGGAGATTCCATGTGAGAATGGGGGTTCATGCCCTATCCTCCTAGGTATTTTCCTGTGGTAGGAACTCATTGTACTATCGTATATCCAATGTAATTCCCTTAATGAAATGAACATTCCAAAGGATGATGTTGAACTCCATATGGTGGAGGTGGAACATGTTCATATCTAGACACCCCAGACTGAAGAGATCTAGGAACCGAGCCTATTGACGATAGATATGGAATTATGATGTCTATACTACCCCATACAGTCTAATGTAGCATATTTCCCATTCAAAATCATTTCATGTGTGGAATATATAATATACCAATGCCCAATACCATTAAATGTTTCCCCTAGACCTCAATTCTCATTCCTTCTGCAAGCCCCTGTTGTCGTTCATCATAATGATCTGGAAGGTGTTGGTGTAGTGGTAATGGAACTTCTCACCCTCTGGTATGTTTCCATTAATATTCCAGGTCTTATAATTAATGAAATATATGTCTATTTACATACTCTACCTCATTAAATCTATTTTCAGTTATTTTCTATTGTTGGAGGTTGTCTCTACGTGTGAACCATGACAGTGGTGAATCAGTTTCAAAGCCTAGGATTACCAATTCCTTCAGTATCTCCAAATTCTATAATGGATGGCTTTAATAGATAAGGTAATTGTTATGCCGCTGATTCAGTATTCCCAAGAGCATGTGATTATCTATTAAGACTCCCCCACGATTGAGTATTTTATTATTGCATATATTATACTCCATTCAAAATTCTGTGGATGCTATGATATGATCTGCGGTCTTTTGATCGACCATTTCAAAAATGTCTAAAAGTGTTTTTTGATGATGTCTAAATTTCCAAGGATGGATCATGAAACAGAGGGAGCAACATGTTAAAGATGCACTATTTTTTAGAATAATGGTAAATTGGAACACATGAGATAACCAAAATTCAATTTTCTATATATAAAATTAAATATTTCACACACAATATCACTTTTATTATCACATAGAATAGTCAATGTAATATACATAGGGAACTCCCACATATTTATATGTGTGAATAAGAGATTCTATGTATTCTTAAGCCATCTTCCACACTAGGGGGTTCCTTTTTCACAAACCCCGTAAAAATATTTCATGTCTATGATGTTTTACCTGGAACTCGGACTTCTAATCCCCTTTCATATCAGATTCTGTGGGGGCATCTATCTGTGCTGAATTTAAAAATATTCCTCCAAGTTCATCTTTCGGTAAACAAAATTAACCATTAAATTCTAAAAAGAAACCTAATAATCCCATGGTATGTGAACGAAATATTTTACGTGTGTGTACACAACTAGAATCTGAACACAAGTATCATACATGATCATTCAGACTTATGTTTCTACTTTTCTACAGAGGCTTGGTGAATCAGTAAAGGAAGACTAATGCAAGATTTTTCTATTGTATAAAAGATATTAATCTACATTCTTGTCTTTTAGGATCTCAATGTGATATCAAAAAATCCATTCAACACTCTCGAGTTCTTTTCTGGATGGATCTCTTCATCCATGATGAAAATATTATACACTCCAATCAAATATTTTTTCATATTTGTATAATAGAACCCCATTCTTCTGGGTGATCATCTAGAATTCTAACCACCACACATCCCCAAATTAGAATCATTTGTTACATCGGAAGAGGCCATAAAACCTTATAGGTATTAGATAACGTGTAATAGGTCTCTAATAGTTCCCCCTTTGTTTGGAACCACAAGGTCTTCCACCTCACCAAATTTATTTTTGACTAAGTCAATTTCATTAAAAAGTTTACTCTTTCACACAACCCTGGTCCTAAGAGCCACCCAATCATGTATCACCCCATAGTCATGCACCCAACTCACCAATACTGTGTGCACCTTCTCTATAGGACTCATTGGGTTCAATTTAATGTAAATAATTATGTCAAAGAACCTATTTTATGTTACTCCCATTTCTTGAGTGCACATCATCAATGAGTTTCTCTAGGATTTTACGTAGTTAATTCTTGGACCCTTTTGTGGTTTACCTTATTGTGTTTCCCAACCTATTTCATTTCATCATATGCATGCTAATAGATTTTAAATTTTAGTATAGCCAATCGTAAATATAACCCATGATCGGGAAAACCTACACACCCTCATATCCTGAAAATGATGCCACCTTCCCATTGCCAAGTATTGACGAGCACTAGTTATTTCTTTTTAATTGTTAAGGAGTGAGTCCTTTATGTTTTAGTTGCATGAAGTTAAATTTTCAAGAACCCACTTACTTGGAACAAGGAATTATACTATGATATCATCATGTTTTTAAATCATAGGATATCATAATGCATGAGTGACCTGGAATGACATCCTATAAACAGGAATAGTGGGGGGATGATCATTGAGACCCTACTTCTTCCTGAATATTCCGACCTCTTCCACTCCCTTTGGGATTTCTATCCACGTGTGCCTCAAGATGTCACCACATAAGCCCCAAGAACACCATTGATATGAATATTCATGTATGACTAATATGGAACAAAATAATCCTTTTATGGAATGAGATCCTCATCAAACAGAAAAACATCCTCCCCACACATCTTCTGCATGTAATCCTCACACTATCTCTCACTGACGCGTCTTATGTTTCACAAATTTCTGGTCTACTTTTCTTTCCTGTTTCTCACATATAGTGTGACTCACATGTGAATAGAGATCAGAAGTGATGGTGAAACCCTTATCCATTCCAACATGCATCCCTCCTAGAGTATGACCCATGCCCCTCATTTTTGAACTATGTGGGTTTTGATTCCTGTCTTTTAAATAGGGTACTTTGGAATCCTTCATGATTCACAATCCAAACTAGTGGTAAACAGAGGTTACCCCTTATAGGTATGTACTATTAGGATCTGAAATATTACATTTAGCGATACATTATGTTTTTTGGTGGATTGATTTTCAGTTGAATTTATAGATTTTGAGATTCTACATGTATTATTTTTTGTATTTTTTATATAATAAATAATTTTAATGGTATTAATTTTATCCATATATATAATAGATTATGATAAAATATGGATGTTATTTTTGAAGTTTTGTGATTAATGTGTTATATTTATTAATTTGGATATATTATGCTATGAAATTTGGTATCAATAAATATTAAAACTAATAATGAATGAATTATTTACCATATTATATATTAAATATTTTTTCTAGTGTTATTAGAATTTCAAAAAATCACCACAAATATTGATTTCAAGGAATAATAAATAAAAGTTAAATTTGGTAATGCACAACTAAAGTATGAAACTATGAATATAATATGAAAATAAATTTAGTAAAAATATATTATAATGTTATGTATCTTGAAAGAATAGTAATTCTACAACATTAACAAATTTATCTTGAAAAAATGTTATATATTTACCATTATTTCTAATGAATTGATTGTATTTTCACTCATCCAATATTTTTTGTCTTCTATTCGTCATCATTTTAAGGAACGTGTTATATATCACTCTCTATTAAACAATATGGTTTATTTTTCTACTACATTTCAATAAATTAACATTAAACTATTTCCAATTTTTTGATAACCCAATTATATCTTATTTTAGGTTACCAATATGTTTCCCACATCAAATTTGAAAAGGAATTATTATTAAACAACTATACAATATGGATTTTCATCATAGGTATTTTCAAAAAGTTATTCATTCTTGATGAAGAAAAAAATATTTGGTCAGTATTTATATAGGGGGTGGCGATAGCCTAAAACCCATAAAACTTAGTTAAAATAATAATAAACATGATAACATACATAACACATGACATCAAGTTGATTTTTTTGATATATCAAAAAATATATATTATAACATAACAAATGAATTATAGTCTTTGAATATGAGTAATAGATAATGAAATAATTTTATATTTGGTTTACAGAATAAATTTTATTTATTGGAATTGTTAATATATGAACTCTAATTTTATAGAATACATTTTATGCATTTTCATCCAATTCTTTTTTATTTTATTTTTTCATTGAAATTATAAATAATTTTGGACAATTATTGAACATATATTTTATAAAATTATCATTAATATTGAATCATCATATCCAAATAAACATATGGAAATGATTTATTATTTTTCAAAAAAGATTTATTTTATTGTAAATAGTGGGAATTAATAATTTTTAAATACATTTATTTCGTTTCATTAAGTTGGGTAATTTAAAATTCATATTATGTTATTGATTTATCATTAATGTGAAATATTATGTCATTTAATTTTAATAATATAATTATTTCTATTAAAATCACAATGGTTCATGGTTTTGATATGAGATAATTTTGATGCTCAAAATCATATTGTTGTTAAAAATGTTTTCTATTTCATTTTACACATTTATATTAAAATTTAATCAAACATATTATATATATTTAATCCCAAAAACATTATTTCTTATTAGGAATTAAGAGGTCAAACCATATCTAATATGTATTTTTATTTAATATAAATTTTAAAAATAGAAAATTTTTATTAACACTTATAAGTAAAATGGGTGAATAAGTGTTAGAGATATGAGATAAGGTCTCATAAACAACCAATAACAAACATTTGTATCAATAGAAATGATAAATACTACCATAGTCATCCCAAATTCACATATATTTAAAATTGTCAACATTTCCCTAGACTATGACATTTATATTATATTATATTATGAAAATTCACAAATCTCAATATGTTTCATTTTTTAACTCTAAAATCATTAAATATGGATAAATTATTGAAATTTTTGTTATAAATATTAAATTTAAATATGAATTAATTTTATTTTTTCATTCATATTTATTTTTTATTTTTATTTTAAAAATGAGTACCCTTTATGGTAACGTAATACCGAAGCAATATTTATTCAATTAGTATAAACAACACAAATGATATTTTAAATATCATAATCAATAGAATATGAAAGAATTACTATATTAAATGAATTATTTTGATAAATATTACAAATTAAAAAAATTCTTATTTATTATATTCAATTTCCATGTTTTTATGGTATCATAATGGCAAATTAACAGAATAGTGAATAAAATGACATTAATGATATAATATAATAGATATTATTTTCTGGAATTATTTAACGATCATATTGTTCATTCAACATGAGAATTGGTGTGTGAAATGTTCAAATATACCATTCCTCTTTTATTCATGTCGAAATTGATTCCTTATGTGTAAAATTATAACTTTTTAAAAGTGAAGATATTTTTACCTCCATTAACATTAATATTTAATAAATAAGAAGTTAAATTAAACATTAATTTTTAAAAAACACCATTAACTTATCAAAATTTTATTGGTTTATGCTATTTCAAAATTATAATAAATTTTTATATTGACTCTATTGTAACTTTTAAGAAATTATTAATATATTTACTTTATAATAGGTTAATCATAGAATATTTTCCAATAATTATCCTCTTTTCACTTATAAAAGGGAACCATTAAAATACATTTTTTATAAAATTTAGACCCATGTAGCTAAAAAAATTATTTTTATTAGAATACTTACTCACAAATTATAGGTTATGGTATTCTAAAAGTAAAAGTTCACAGGGTTTATATGAAATAATCTAAAGGTGGATCATATAAGGATTGATAATAGTCTTAACAAAACAATTTATATTTATTTTTGTAATATGTATTCTTAATATATGTTATAAAGAATTAAATAATAAATTTATTTTCCCAATTAAATTAATAATTTATTTTGATTAGGTACCCCTATATGCTCTTAATATTCCATAAAATTTCTTTTTAATGTATTTCTCTTGTGTAAATATATATTACCAACTCCACATTGCCATAGAATTCCATTTCCACAACGTTTATTAATTTAAATTTATTTTTTTATGATTATATGTTATATTTATGAAATTATTTTTCAATATTAATTATAATATTATAAATACCTTCATAGATTCCAATCCTTCTGAAATTGTTAATGTTGCTAATGTGTACATGTAGAATATCGCCTTTGTGAATCGTAATGAATAATTTTTTAATAATTCATTAAATTGAAGGTAATAAGAATATATTTAATTAATATATATGATACATGATAATTTTTAAATGTCAATTTACTATTACATTACTTTGTTTTTGTCTAAAGAAAATTTGACCTATCTATCATGCATACAAACAACTTACCATCTTTCGCATCAATATAACTCATTTTTATATATCCATATATAATGGATGATTCTAAATATATACTCATAGTATATATGATATTTATATAATCATTGATGTTATGGAGATGATGTAAAAATTATCAATGTAAATTTACTAGAACTATCAAACTAAAACTCTCTTGACAAAAAATAATTGTCAATACATAGAAATGATGAATTTAAAAAAAATAATATTAAAATTAATAAAACGTTTTAATAGGGCCATATATGATATTAAAAGTATATAAATTAGTATGTAATATGTTAAGAATAAATTTAATCTTTTAATATTAGAGTTTAATGAACTTTTAATGAATTTTAAATTCCAAGAATGTTTTTATTGTCTTTAATTTTATTCTTTGGGGAAATATGTTTTATTATGCACCTATCTTAATTTATTTAGTTTATAAACATCAAATTTTAAATATTATTTTATGAATATATTTATTATCATGATATTTAATATTTATTTATATTTTATTCTTTATTGTGTATTCTAATTTAAATTCTGCAAAAATACATATAGATTTTATGTTACATTATCATTATTTAATAGGTTTGCTTATGATTAAGACTCAATAATGAAATTACATAATATATCTCTCAAAAATCAAATTATTTTATCAGATAGGATTTCATAAAAATAAAATTATTCTCTTATTTTTCCACTCAATGAAATCATTAGACTAAAATAATTTTTATAGTAAAATATACATTATTAATATATTAGAATGGAAAATTGTTTTCTTACAAACCCATGTTTAATAAAATGTTATCATAAATAATTTTACAATTATTCAATACCTTTATAAATGAAATTTTAACCATGTTTTACTTCTTTAAAAATGGGTTAAATGAATTTTTCTTCTTATAAACTAAATGTGTAATTTTTGACTAGTTACTCAAAATTTGAAAGGAATCATTAATTTATTGTACATTTGGAAAATAATAATTATCATCATCATAGATACATAATAATTTATTGATTGAATTTATAGTATAAAAAATTACTTTTTGAAGAAAACTATTTCTATATTATTTTTTTGTTTTTTATATATTAAAAATATAATTCCAATATCAATGTTTTATTTTCATCAAGAAATACATGAAGTGATATTTTAAAATAATTTCCATTTATGACTATATATTATGATTAAACATATTATTTATTATATATATGATCTAATGTTACAATATTTAGTCTCTATTACAATTGTTTATTAGTATTATTAAATTTTTTTATGAATCTTAATTGCTTTCTATGGGATATTCAATAATTAAATGTGAATTTCTTTAGAAAACCCATTTTACATGAATAAGTTATTATATTAGATGAAAAATTTATGTACGTATGGTACATATAAGAATGATATATAAATATTCTATAGGTCTTACAAGAATTATACATCCCTACAATGGATTTTATAATGATGGATATATTATGAGATAATAAAGAATACAATCGGGACTGAACAAAGTTTAGAAAAAGATATTATTTAACAAGTTAGTTTTGTGAGTGAACCCTTACTAAGGATATGATTTAATGGGGAGTGATCCCAAACCACTATGATAGTCAGAGTAGAAATCCTAAAATAATATATTAATTATATTCTATTATTCTAGGTTTTCAATTTTTTTTCTTACACAAAGTATTATGCTATCATGGATCATATACTCTGATTCCATTATGAATCACATAATATGAATTGTGATTATTTATTATATATTTTATAATAATGATCTATGATATATTAGTTATTATTTTTTAATTTTAATATCACATTGTAAAACCCTTATGTACTTGTTGTAAATATATGGTCATGGACATCATACCTTTTTATCCTTACTGAGGATTTGACTCCACTATCTATTATTTTCCCATACCTATGATATGAATATAAATTATAATTTTGATATGTATAATAAGGATTAATGTTGTGAAGAATGTATTGGGAGATAATATGGATCTCTTACAAACCATTTGTTGTTGTATATATATTTTGAAACATATTAAACCTTCAAATTTACAGCATGGATCGTAATGTTATATAATGTATATTTATCTTATATGATATGATTTATATGTATGAAATGAATGGGTCTCTCTAACACAAGGATCAATACATCAGAGTACCTTTATTGATAACCAATATTATATAATTGGATAATAAAAACATCATTTAAATTATGGTAATTTTATTGACTAAAAAACCTCATATAAGTGAGGGTTGAATGTACCATAAATTAATTATAAATATGGTAAAAAAGGTTAATTCTTTTCTTCCCAAAAAATATTTCAACAATTGAGGTAGTATTTTACATTCCAGATATTATACATGAGAAAATATAAGGAAAGATTATGTTTTATTTAATATGTACAATTTCATTATATGGTTGTTCTTCAAAACAATTTTACTTCAATATCAATAATTATTCAATTAAATGACTTTTGAAGATGGTTGTTTTATTCCTTAGGTATTAAAATGATATTTTAATGAATTAAAATATATATAATACAATTAAAAGATATTTATTCTATCTTTTTTTTACCAAAAATAAAATTTTCAGCAACATTTACCTAATAATGATGAATTTATTTGAAATTAGAAAGTTAATATATAAATCTATAACAAAAACTATCATTGATTAACATAAACCATTCCATAGGTACTAAACCATTAATACTTCTCCAAAATATGTCTTACCAAATTCAAAACACAAATTGTTTGAAATAATGTCACTTAACTTCCAAAACCAACATAACATTAATTCCAATAATACATAATATAGCTTATCATTTCACAGCCCACACTTGGCAATAAAATGATGTTATATTATCTTAAAACATACTAATAACATGAATCACCTTAAAACATAAATGATAAAATATATTAATCTAATATTAATATCCATTCATATTCATGTATAAAATCACAATCTAAGAAATATATTATATTAATCAACATTTACTGTTAACTTCATGTAAAAATACAAAAATCACATTATCATCAAATCACTAATTAATTTTGTGGTTATCAATCTCATTTAATTTAATTTAAAAAAATAAATAACCTAGTTATCTCAATGAAAACTTATTATGTCAACAAATGGAACATATTATGGGTTTTTTTCACCTCAATCATGTGATTTATAAACACAACACATTAAAATGAATCATTTTCTATTTTATCACTACCATTAAATATAACCATTCAAATAATTATAGAAAATCTAATAAATTACAAGTTTTACTTGTTTCATGATTAATATGTCCATAATATCACTAAAAACACATCCTAAACATAATTATCGTATCCCAATACAAAAATAAATCAATTATTCTACTTTAACTATTAACATAGCACAATGCATTCCCCGGACTATGATTTAATAATTAGATTATAGAATCAAATTAAAAAATTATGGTATTCCTTTTAGAGAATATATTTTATTGAAAATGTTTCTTTAAAAATATTTATTTAATTATATTTAAATATTCATTTTTTTCCAGCATTTACATGATAATTTCCATTTTTTCACACCCAAAACATTATTATTTTCCATTGAGATAATTAAATATTGTATTCATTGAAAATGATTAGTACACATGATGTTGAATATTTTTTCAAACATATTCATCCTTAAAAATTCCTTTTCACTTATTTTAAAAGTATAGAAATAAAAAAAAAATTCATCTAGTTAATTATATATCAAAATAAATTGGTAGTAAAAATAATAATATTTCACATTTTATACCCTCTTTAATTTGATTCTTTATTAGAAAAATCACAAAATTTTCCGTCAATTTTGGAGTTATCTTGAATCCTTGAGTTCAATCCATTAAATAAATCGACAATTAATATTTTGATAATAAAATAATCGTAGTGATTAATCATAAAATCATTAAAACATTTCGTATTTTTTTCAATCATAAAATTTGGTATAAATATATAACACCATAAGACTAACCTATTACAAAATTGGATATCATATCATAAATTACAACACAATAATTCATAAAAATTATTAATTTTCTAAATCATATCCTCAAGGATGGTCTATTTATCTGTAAATTCTAAGGCTCAGATATCGTATACCAGTTATTATTTAGATATCTTTCAATACACCTATTATGGTATTATTGAAATTAATTTAATTTATTCCATAATCACAACACCATTCTTCTATATTTCTATGTATTTATTTCCAAGTTAGACCACACTCATTTGGTAACCAAAAAATGATGTTATTTTATAATTAGTCTTATCTTAAGGGTTATAATTATTATTTTGTCAGAAATATTTATTAAAAAACAAATCTCTTCTATCATGCCAATAATAACAACCCATAAAATTCATAAAAATAACTTATATCATTTTCTATCAAAATCAATTACATAATCTTATGTTAAAATCTTGAGCTACAAACGATTACATTACATTAAATTATTTCTATATAAATAACTAGTAAATAAAATTTATACATCGTGATTTAATTTGTATAAATAATATATAACCCTTATGAGATATATCATACATTAAAAAATTCATTATATCAGGGAAATATCATTAGATAGTATAGGTTTAGATTACATGTATAGTAATGAAAGTCATTGAATATATCCAGGATCATTTCATCATAACATGAGCTTAAAGTTATAAGAATATAATCATATAATTTGAAAACCATACCCATTAAATAATTTATTAAGAACATGATACATGGAATAATTATTAATATTATATAATACATTACTCATAAATGAATCGATTAACAGAAACTATTTGAGAATAAAATTATCATTATCTCATGTCATAAATAATTTTCATAAAGTATTGAATAATCATTATCATAGTAATACTTTTTAAAGTCTACCAAACATGGAATTAATAAAATGATAGGTTCGGGATAACCCCCTGTGTACCAACATCGAGATTGGGATGACCTCAATTGTAACCTCTTTTTGGATAATGATAATATATATACCCAAAACCTTACATATATAAATACAATATCCTATTATCATAATAAAAATTCACAGAAATAGAATCCATGGAAGAAAAATAATGTTTTATTGTGTTTCAAATCATGGATAAATAAAAAAAATAATATAAAATATATACATCATTTCACATTATGTTAACAAAACAATTCAATTCATAGAAATTATATACATAAAACACTCTTCCTAACCTATTATAAGGAATGATATAAATTTTGATTTCATATACTTAGTAAGGGTATGCATAATATATATGAATTGATGATAAAATGTGGGAAATATAGAAGAATGTGCTATGAGAACATAATTATAACATGCAATAATTATACACAATCAATCATGGATAATTATCCATAAATCCTAGAACAAAAAAATATCATCATAAAAAAATTATATCTATATAAAACAGTTAATAATTAATCATAAGATATTGTAACACTTTAAAGTGTTAATTAATATGTTTTTTTATTCAAATAAGAAAATTAAATAATTATAACAGTCAATTATCCTAAAGCAGAAAAACATAATATATTGGGATCATTTTCTATTCAATAAAATGTTTAGTCATGGTTCGCTCTCATGACTATCATAGGGGTCATAGTTTCTAACTACAATAGGTTAACTCCCAATTAAAATTATTATTTCTCATGAGATATCTATTTTTACCCAATGATTTGGTGGGATATATAATTCTATTACCACCTATCAATGAATTGAAGTCATGTGAATATGCTTTAAAAGATCATAAAACATTCAATTTTACATCATATCATATCCCATGGAAAAGAAATATGTTTCATATGCATGTATTTGTTTAATTATACAATAACATTTATTCAAGAAACTGATTCCATAATTGTTTCATTATAATGTAAATAACCTTTGGTAATGAAATACGAATTATAGAATCATCATATAGTATTCATTATCATAATAAATCCAAAGAAGGAAATCAAACGCTATCATAAGATCATATACCTATGTAATCATAATTATCATTCAAGTATGTTTAAATAGATTTAATATAACATTAAAGGTTCATTCAGGCTATTCATTGAATTCATTAGAAAATGCAGTTTTATTTAGATATTGTTTTCTTAAAAATTAAACATATACTCAAGAAAAAAATTCATTAAAAATAAAAAAGGTAATATATAAAATAATCATCAGTGTAATGAACATTCACAATAGAGGTAAAATCTATTTATTCTGTATAATCAAATTAATATATTCCATTCACAAATATTTATTAATTTTAATACATCTTGTTTGGATGAATTATTTTTAAAAAGATTATTTTTTAAATAAATTTAGATATAGTCATATATAGTGAAATGAATTATTTATAACATATCCTATAGATGTATATAAATGTAAAATAAAAATTCAGTATTGATATTGAAGTATACATACTTATACTAATGTTTAAAAAAGGTCATATTTTTATTGAAACATTTTTTAAGTCATTTTAAGTAGCAATAATCGGAAAATATGACTAATTAAAAAAATAGAAAATTATTATAGGGGAAGAAAATATATGGTTTTTAATGGTAAATATCTATATAATTTCTATCAAAATAAATTACAATAGATAATGTCTAAAATTCACAGTATTGTAACAGAAACCCTCTACCGCATTTGTAACAATTTATTAATGACTCCATTACGGGAAAAATATCAAACAAAACATAAAAAACCACAAAAATTATATTCTTGATACATAAAATTAATGGGGTAGTACGTACACCTAATAATGGAATATATTCATATAATATCTCACATGTCCCAAATATAACTACTTGAGATGAAAAATTGTTACAATTTGGTTTCTTTCGAATCATACCCCGTGTATAAAATTATATATATTAACATTTTTAATAAATTAAATTAATAATGGTACATGATATAAAATTTTATTGGATTAGTATATACAAAATTGAAACATAAATAGGTGAACAACATGAAACATGTATCAATTAATAAAAATTTAGATAAAGATCTATCACCTTATTTGTAATTGACTCATAATAAGTATATCCTCATACATAATAAGTGTAAATTTAATAGGATTATAGAAATTAACCATGTAAATAATTATTATATCATATCATAAACATATATAACATGTCAACACATTTATTAAGGATTGTTTATTAAAATTACTATTTTCCTCTCTTATGTATAGCATTTATCCTAAATATTTATCTTCTAATGTTCCAGTCCATGTAAATTTTTAATGGTTCCCATCATCTCCAAAAATTTAATAATATAATTTTTTATGATTAATAATTATATATAATTTTCTATCCATATATATATATATATTTTTATGAACAATTAATTAAATCACATAGTGAATATGGTAGTCCTTACGTGTGCACGAGTGATTTTTCCACTTATTGATGGGTGAAATAAAATAATGTTAAAATATAATTCACCTTTGAGAAATCATTTGAATATAATAAATATCATAAATATATATATTGATTAATTATATACATTTTAATATATGTGTAATGAATAAATGAAAAATTAATGATATCTATTTTTTGAGGTGTTATTCAACACGTACTCATGGTTGACATTATCATTTTACATTGGATGAGATGGAATGATGGTATATAATATATTATAACTAAAAAATAATTATGTAATAAAATATATTATATTAAAATAACATTCATCAAAATAACCAACAATTATTTTTTTATGGAAATTGAAACACACAATTTCCTGGAGGCAGTAGTCTACACATATATTCAAGTGATACATTCATTTTATATTTGAAAGAAACGATGCATGATAAGGGAGATTATATATTGATAATAAAATTTTATTTCATTTAGTATAAATTTTTAATTATTCTATTTTTAATACCGTTAATATATAGGAATCATAAAAATAAATAAATTATATGATGTCAAGTTAGAAAATTACATCTTCTCTAGTAGACCTTCTTTAGATCCCATCATAAGAAAATTTGGAATGGTATTATAATAATTCCAAAAACTCTAAAAATATTTTTGGTAAGATGAAAATATTATTGGTCATATTTTCTATGAGATATTTTAAATAATGTCAAATAAATATGTGGGAGTATTTGTGTCATTTTAAAAGTGGGGGGAAGCACAAAAATTGAATTTTTAAAGTATTTAAATATTTTTTATCCATATTAATGGAAATTTGACCATTACAAATATATTTACTGAATAATGTACAAAAGACATAAATATGGACATAAATTATGCTTTATCCACTTTCATGATGAAAAAACACACATATTCTTAGATTAACCCCATGTTAACAAGTTTTAACATTAAATAAGGTAATACGTTTTTTATATTTTTACTATTCAATATAATACAACTAAATTACCATATTAAATTATATTAATTATTATTATTAAAAAAATTTAATCCATTTTAAAAAATAAATCCTTGATATTTTGTGTATATTTCGTTTAATATAAGACATAAAGATACAACAAAAACTATTTTTAGAAAACTTTATTTTAAGCATGACATTGAGTTAAACTTAATTCCATGGAATTTAAAAATATTTCATGAATGTTAAAATAATTTATTAATTATATAATTAAAATTTCATTAATATAATTAAAAAATATAGATTAATATAATTTTTTACAATAAAAAATTATTATGCACATATTAATAGTATTTTATAATAATTTTATTTTATGCGAAAAAAAAGATGTTATTTTAAAATAAATTATTACAATGATTATAATGTAATTAAAATTATTTTTTCCATTTAAAAACTAAATATTTTCAATTAATATAATATTCAAAACATAATTCTAGTTATACTTTAAATAAAATTGAAATTTTAAAATTATTGTTATTTTTCACTATTAATTAAAAATTTAATATGTTCTCAATAATCAAAAATATTCACCTTTGGTAAAATTTAATAGGATTATTTAAAAATATAAATTATTTTAATAAAATAATATATATATATATATATAAGTGGTTGGAAATTAATTGTATGACACATTTATAAAATTTAATAAAATCCATTTTTGAAGATATCATATTTTTGAGGGACATAATAAAATTACAAAAATAATGTAATTAATTATTACGAATCACTGAGTACATGTATATTATATAATAATATTATTCATAGTTTTGTTAATAACATTCATAACTAAAATTTAATTTTTATGTCACTATGAAATATATTATTAGCATTTATTTATACAATAGATTTTTGTAATTTGATTCTATTAAAATTTTACCTGAATTTAAATTGAAATATGTCATTAAATATCATGGTTTTAAACTATACCCTTGTTTATAACATTATCTATCATGATTTTATCTCTATCATAAATCATATTATATTTTATAATACCTTTTTATACCACATTTTATGAAATGGATTATTAGATATTCATTGAAAAGGGGGAGTGAGAAATATAATGCTTACCAGAAATAAAACATAACTGATATCAAATATAAATAAAAAATTGTAGTGAAGAAAATATATTAACACAGAGGATAAAATGTAAAATTTTAGGACTACTAGTTAGTGAAGGATAACATCGAAATGAAAATGTTAATGAACAGAAAACCATAAAAACATAATTTGTGAAGAGACAATAAATTCATCAGAAATGATTGTAATATATAATTATTTTTTGTTCCATTATCATTATCATATAGTTGATGGTTGTGTTGCATTCATGATATAGAACATGATAAAATTTAATAAATTGATTTAATTCCATTTTATAAGAATATTTTCATTTTTTTCTTTTTCTTTTTTCGAGTTATCTAGTGTAGATAAATATTCATTAGAAGTAATAATTCATTAATCCTTAAAAAACAATAGTAAAACCTATTATTAGACCTAAAATATTTGATATGTAGTTATCTTTAAGACCCCATAAAAATATTTCATACCAAATTCAAACAAAATAAATATAAATAATTTCACTATATTTATATGATATTGTTATCTTTAATTCAAAAAAACAAAAAATTTATCATAACATGAAACATAAGAATATAGGGATCATTTTTTCTCTTGAAAAATTAGAATCTATTACTAAGATAATTTTAATTAGTATAAACATAAATCAACACATGAATTATTCCTAAATATAAATCCTTTATTTTTCATTAAATAAAATTTCATAATATCAAATATATTAAATAAAAACAAAACTATAGTAAAATTAATCACAAATAACAGAACAACCTTTTCAAAAAATTAATAAATAATTTCATTATCCTTAATACTTGAAAATATACATTATAAATATATATCAATAATATTTATATCACAACTAAATATTATTATAACTTAATTAGGAAAATATTAAGGTTTATTTCCCATCAATCATATAATTTCAAAAAATAACCCCTTAACATTAAATCAATTTTATAGTTTACCATCATCATTGATCATATAATCATAAATCCGTAATGAAAAAATCCTATGTATTAGTACATAAATATTTTATGATTCCTATAAATGGAATATCACTCATAGAAAAATTCATTAATATAATACATAAATCTAAATACATAAAAACATAATCAATTACACTTAAAATATTTGCATAGCATATGCCATATTTTTTCTAGGAGTTACTATTTTATTTTATAATTGTCATTGATAATTCCATTATTCGCAAAATAAAATTAATTAATATATAAATGGAACATTTTGATGAACATTTTTTCCCCTATCAAACTGTTCACTTTTCCTTAGAAATTACATGCTTTATAGAATTATTTCTGATCCATAAATCCTATTCACATTCTTATGGGGGATTTATGTATGGAATTCAACCCACATAAATTATTTTTAAGAAGGTTAGTATCTTTTCTCCATGGTTTCAATTAAAGTATATTTTGATCGTATTATGTGGTTTAGATAATTCATGCAAGTTGATAATGATAATCGTATAAAAATATATATTATTATCCATAATAAAAATGTTTCTCATTATAGATACCAAAACATCTATTTCTTAATAAGATAATAATTACATTATCGATCACATTTAACCTTCTTTTGATTTCATCAAGTACATACCACTGAAAAAAATTCATCATTTGTTACTAAATATTCCTAGAGAGACTTTATAAAAAATCATTGATATGTTTTCAAAATAACGACATTATCCTTACACACTTTTAAAATGTATGTTTATCATAAGTCATCCATTATCATTATATATCTATACTCTTCCAAATTATTAATGTATAAATTATTAATTAACCCATGTATATCCCATGTCAGTGTCTATCCTAGTGTGCAATCCAAAAGAAACACAATGTTAAATAGACATCTTTTTGTTCATACCTAATATTCTCACTATACCGTGGTTACCCTTAGGTGAATCTATTCCATGATTTTATCCATATTATAGTATCTAAATATAGATTTATTTTCTAGTAAAACTATAAAATAAATACTTAATAAAAATATCATGGTGGTTTTCTATAATTAGAAATATCCATTGATTTTTCATTAATGTTTTTTAACATTAACATCATAATACTAATTAAAAACATCACTGAAACCAAAAATAGAGAAGAATTAATTTAATAAATATATATTACATTTTATTAAATGAATATTCAATATAAATTTGTGATAAATTGTGTCCTTATAAGTTATAAATTTTCATAGGATGTTTATTTTTTCATCTGGTGGATCAACTATTTAGTAAAATTGGTGTTTAACTAATATGTATTTGGGATGTGAATGATATCTCCAATGTAATATTTATGATCATGAAATCAATGTATGATTACCAGAGTAGTCAATGATGTTACAGCACCCACCATATAACTGGGGGTGGGCTAACTATAGCCTTTCTACAATGGAGACCCCAACAACTATCTTGTGGTTCTATTACAATGGGATAATTGGTTAATTAAATAGTTGTGTATGTTGACCAGTGAGTTGTATTCTTGATTTGGGATTCCATTAAAGAGTGGGATTATTGTATTTTTTTCACCAATTCTCCCTCAGTTTTATAATGGTTGATATTATTTTTGTGTATACATTCTTTTATATCATATCCTCCTCATTTTCAATGAGATTCCATTTATATGAGGTAGATAAAAATCTATTGTTTCATGGAATATGGGTAAAATCCCTTATTCTTCATTGAACATGGCATCCTTCATTGATGTATAGTATTATATTTTTATGAAATTCATTACGATAAAATCCTTATGGTATATTTTATTCCTAAAAGTCATACTATATCTAAATTCTATATGGATAATCATTCCCTTTCAAATTATGATCAATATTTCATTAATAAAATAATAAATATATATGAAATTACTGAATATTCCTTCAGATATTAATAATCGTTATTGAGAATGATGTGGATTGGGATCAAATGGATAGGGGATACCTTCTGAGGATGAACACATTTTGTTAATGATAATTTTAATGAATTCATGTCCCTTAGTGAAATTTTATATTCTTTTGGTATGTTTTTGTTTAATCGTCCTTCATAGAAAGAATTTTTTTGTGATATTATTCTCATCATATAATGACTTTATCAAGAGTGGCATGATATTACATGAATCAAAGATCATTTATTTTATATTGATTTGTTCGTCTTTTATAATTAATTTGGTTTAATTATATTAATATCTCCACATTTTTATTGACTCGTGATGATTTTTTTCAGAAAAATCATTATCAAGTGATTTATAGGTTGTCCATGAATTGATGGTAATGATTCTATCTAATTGGTGATATATGGTTTGTCTTTAAACAAGTATTCATTTCCAAAAAAATAGATTCATTTTAATATATAATTATATATAATATAGTTGTAATTAAGTAATTTGGAATGCTTGGGAATGAGTTAGGAACACATGGTGATTAATGGAGGATTATTAGACTAGGGTGAATCAAATAATGATAGTAGGATTTACATTTTTCTAGTTGACATCAGTTAATATATTTTTTTTCTTCTATATATTACACTATGATTTTAGTCTTTTTATACTGGATTGTACTGTTAGGACATTCCACTATTGGATGATTGATTTTGAGTGTCACTCTACTTAAATAAAACTAAATTGAACATCCAAAATGATGTTTAAATTGATTGATAAAATTAAATAATATGATTACCCTACCATAATTATAAATTAGTGAATAAGTTCTATATCCTATCGAATTAAATTAATATTCCCAACGAACAGACAATGTAACAATGTCCATAGCGGACTTTGTGTGATATTTTATTGTTTGGCCTCCAATGGCCTAGGCTTGATCAGATGTGTCTATTAATTTTCTTTTAGAAGAATTTTTGATATATTAACACATATGTTAATGTGTATCCAGTGAGAACTGTGTTTTATATTGATCAAATGTGATTTCTTGTAGCCCATGGAACCAATATTTAATGTTTAATTACATATGATTATATTTTTGTTATGATCATTGACTTTTATTGTATGATGTTATGATGTGGAATCTTGTATACATGTTCCATGTAAAATTCATTATATCTTCCAAGGATAACGCAGGTTAATCCATTTGAACTATCCCCTTAGATATGGCTTCATGCGACATTGATCAGCATGTGCATTAGATATACCTTCTAATAATATTTCTCAATAATGTTTCTTATAATATCCCCTTTTTAGGGGTATAATTCAAGAAGTTATGGTAGAAAATAGAACTAATATGGATCTTAAGAAGATATAGTCTTGGTTTATAGTGGATCATTTAGTTTATGACCACTCAACATATGGTTGATTATATATTTCATGTGAATTTGTGTTAAATGTTATATTTTTTAGATATCTATTTTTTTACATTTTACTCAGATTTTATAAAAAATATACACTATATTTTCTAACATGGTACAAGAACATGTGGGTATTACGCTATCATGTTGAACAAAAACAAATATCTAGTGTCCATGTCACATAGGTATACATGAATCCTCACTCATCGCAGGTATATATGGTTTGATGCCATACATGATCATTTAACATGATAAATCATTATGATCCTAGATTTTGGGATGTCATTATTCCTAGAGTTTTTTATCCTCTTTCTAAAATATTTATTTAATTTATTTCCCTATTAGGAATTATTTATTTGTATCTTGTTTATTTTTGAGTCATTATGATGTTTTATCTAATTTATATTGATGATTTGTTTTAATTTCATGTAATATGATTTCATGATGATTACATATTAGTTCATTTATATTTTTTTCACAAATATATAGAGGGTATATTCAACCCATTGTTCCACATGAGACCCCTTATTCTAGTTTTTATCCACTCAAGCAGTGTAACAGATTCTTATGGACATGTGGATTATCATGTCAAACATTATAATTTTGGTATAGGTGTTATTTTTTTTTAGTTGGCTTCCTAGGATTTATATTCAATGATGTATATTGGAATACGACGTAGTAATGTATGGATTATTGATATGAATCTATGTATATTTCATTAAGAATAACTTTTATATGTCAATCCCCCTCGCCAGGGAATTGGATTAATTTTTTTATGTTATGTTTATAATTTTTCAACTCATGTGGAACAAATTTATTTTCATGTAATTTATTTCATAAGTTTGATTTAATATTTTTAATTTATTAATTTTGTCTCAAATATATCATATTTAGATTGTTTGGTTCACCTGTCAATTATAACGTTTGTTTTTAATGCACTAATGTGAATGGGGTCACTTATATAGGTTTCAGTACATCAACTACTTTAAAAAATATTAGTTCTTCATAAAATCCTTCTGGCTAAAACAATATTTTTGTTTTTATATTATTGTTGATCTTATTATACAACTCTTCCATGAAACTGATAAATGATAATTATGATAATAGGGACAATGATAGGGGTGTGGATTTTGTACCTCAAAACATTGGTAATGTATTTTACCATTTTATTTCATAGAGTATTATTAATGTTTTTGATAAAATATATTTTGGGAGTGGATAAAATATTGGACTAGTTAATTATCTATTAATTTATACATTATATTTGGTAATCAAAAAACTAAAAATTGACATTTTTATTAACCATACTAGGAATCTATGGACCCTCTAATTTCTTAGTTGATGGGGAAAATCAACATAAAATGTTTATAGATAATTTCTCTAATAAGGATTCATCATTTTTTATCCTGGTTATGATAAAAGAATACTATTTAAAGGACCTTGTTGGAATGGATATATGACTATGTAAAATAGTGAACTATTTTCTTGTGATGAGTGATGGTAACCTGAGTGATATATTCATATAGATTGGATAATCAAAGAAGACAACTTAGGGGAGGGGTTTCTTTAAAACAATTACCCATGTACATGAGTATCATTTTATGGTTTTAAAGTAATGTAATTCAAATTTACTTATAGTCCATGTGTATATAAGGCCTTTACTTCATATAGTTTTGAAAAAATGTTTTAATTTTAATTGACATGGATTCATATTTCATGAAGGGTATTAAAAATTATTTATTATCCTTATAGTTTGGAATGAATCCCTTATTGGAGGCTGAGCAATGATCCATGGTTTTCATACATAGTAATCTAGAGAGTGGTTATACAATAGGTAACCTAAACAGGAACCCATATAATAGGTTCTAATTCCTAGAGTCAATTAAATTATTGGCATAGGTGATGAGATGATTTTTGAAATGTTTTTGTTCTTAAAGATGATTCAAGGCAAGGTAGTGACAGAGGTTTACTAACAAATTTGATTTAGAGTGACCCTTATAAAGAAACAAATAGGCACATTCAACATGAAATTAGTAGATTATGGAATACCAGGTGTGTGGGGATGATGTTCCCATGGTAGAATAGGAAATCATTGATGAATCAAGGAGGTGTTTTATGAAAAAAAATATTTTCATGTGAAGGAAATATCATGGTTTTGGATAAAAGATGTGCATTTGGGTGAGACCCATATAATGTGGAATTTGAATCCAATTCCTAATTTTATAGAGAAAAATAATCATATCAATGATATAATATTCAATACAGTTTATTTACTTCCATGAAATTTGGGTTTATGTAAAGATTATTCAATTTCAAAAAAATCTATTTTGTTGGATGGTAAAATTTAATTATTGTACTTTGTGTTTCACTTGTTGGGGCTAGGTTGGAATATTTAGGTACTAAAATGTGACAATTAACTATACTCTTATGGTTGGAATTATATATGTAGTTAGATGTGAATGATCTCACTAATTGGGGGAGGGGGTTAGTTTTTAATATGACTATCAATTATACGGTCTTGGTAACTTCAAAATATTGATGTGTAATTGACTTGAATTTATTTTTATCTTCAATGAATAGCTAATGTTTGATTTATTTTTATCATTTTATTGATACTATATATTAGATGGGGAGATGGGAGAAAATACATGAAGTCCTAGTTGGGGAAAGATCAATGGTGTGTTGATGCATGAATACAACCCATGTTGATAGTGAATATGGCTCTCCAATAGTCCTTTTAAATTCCATAGAGGTTAGTCCAATAATTGGTTAGTATTATTGAAGGATATAATGATTTCCTAGGATTAATTCAACTAAAAATCTGGTGTCATTTAGTTTCAGTTGTTATGGTCATGTACCATTGAAAGATAACTACAAATGTACTGACTTATGTTTCATTTTTAACCATTATACAGTTGATTGGGACAACATAAAGAAAATCATAATAGGTATTAATGAGGTTTTTATGAATTTTTTCGGGCTATTTGGAAGGGTTTGTGTGTTCTGGTCATGTTGGTCAGTAGTTACTTGTTTATTCTTCTCATAACTATGAATTAGGGTTTTGTATTTAATTTTAAACTTCTGATTAGTGATGAATCAATCATGATGTAATTGATACACAATGATAATTTCATTGGACTATCATATCATGTTTCTTATCACCATCCATCCAATGGCCTGAAGGCCTTCAATTTATTTTTTTATTTTTGAAAAACAGCATTTTAATGGAAAAGGGGGGAAAACCCTAAGATAAATCATCTACAAAATACAATCATGATCCAAAGGTGATGTGAGACAAACCAAAATGACAACATGATGATACCCCTCCCTATAATATAACAATGATATAGATATCCACCATTCTATGGCTACCTAGTGAACAAGTGTCCTATGTTAATGCATAGGCCCAATTCAATCTCTGATTCAAAACCTTCTCAAACATCCAAATCTGAAAAGCGCTGCAATGAGAAACAATAAGATCAAGAACATACTCTAGGGCCTGATCCATGTGGTCGAGTATCGGTTCAACACCAGACCAACAAACCTCTCAAGGATAACCGTTACATCATTCCACAATCACATACACGTAGCTCCAAGACCATCCTGGAGAAATCCCACTACCCTCTGCTACACCCCCACCACCACAACCTCACAAACCAGGAATAAAATCCAAAAGACACAAGACCTAACCATTGTCCCCGAGGACTGGATGGCCCAACCCTGCCCCGAGGGAATACCACCGATGTAGGAATCTGATTCATCCAAAAAAAGAAACACCACTCTGGCCATTGATCTTCTTCAATTAGAACCACGAATGCACTTCATCTGGTTCTAAAAAAACCTCACGGTGACATGAAAACATGGGAAAAGGGAAGAGATGAACCACCGCTATTGATCCAAACAATAGACAGATCCATCAAATTGCACAATCAAATAATTACCAAAATAAAATCAAAAAAATTGAAACTTAATCTCAAAACCACTTCTAAACACACATATCTAGTGTAAGCAACACCATAAATCTATGAAGACCACCTGGTTGTGTCAACCAATACGAGAAAATTTTATGGGGACAATCTTCATCATCATAATTGGTGGAGAAGACCAATTTCTCCATCGAGAAGTGATGACACTTATCCCCATAGTCTATATAAGGGGAGATCCTTGCCGATTCGAACACCGAAGCATCGCCGAGAAGTGATGACGTTGAGCCCTATGATATACCGAGCATGGTAAAAAAATGTGTGACATCACCCATATTGATCTAAAAACCGATACAGCCACCACGAATGGACCTGGCCAGAGGGGGAAGGGGGAATGACATAGGGAGTAACCATAGGCGTTGTGGGTTTGAATGAAGATGCCACTTTGATTCTCCTCTTCTCAAAATTTCTTATTATTTTTCATATTACAATTACTATAGTTGATGTACAATTATGATTCTAATGGAATGGTCAAGATGCTGTATAAAATCAGGTAATATGGATGTAAAATAGTAATTTTTTTATTGGAGGAAATTGAGCCTTTAATTTAGAGTCTGATCATAATCAATTGAGTCACGTGGCAATATCATGATGGGTGTTTATGAGTGATTTCATCAAAGAGGTAGTGAGACTATATTTATTAATGGAATATAGTGAAATTTTTATTAATGATGACCAAGGTAGTTTCAGGGGAATGTTTTGTGTTCTACCACAACTTCTCTGGTACGAGAATATCTATGGTGGGGATATTGTTACAATTGACATCATAATAATCTATGAATAGTTACAGTAATATTGAATGATCATATATTGGATGGATTATTCATAGAACTATTTTTTAAATAGAGATAATTCATACTTGATCATATTTAAGGTATTTTTATTGAAATTAATGAATTAAATAAATATTAATTGTGTCCCATGAATTCAATTGATGAGGATAAGAGTTTGTGTGGATAATTTAGTTCCCACTAATAAGACTACGTTTTGGGAAGTATCCCAACAACACAAGAAGTTACACTTGATGGGTATAGAGAAAACACGGGGTGGAAGATGTGCCATTGATGAACTAGTAGACCCCATCTAATCATCCAGAGTGGAAAACTAGGATTCTTTTATTGGGTAATGTTTTATTAATTTTTTACAATGATACCTGTATGATTTTATCAATGTTTTCTTATTTTTGGGATACCTATTCATCCATTTTATATCATATCCCTCCCTCCAAGAGATCTCCTGATCAGTTGTGGAAAAATTTCAAAGACGTATTAGAATTAGGATGATATCCTATATTATTCATTGATCAAGGCCGCTTTTTTCTATTTATGATAGTGGATTATGATTTCATTCATCATAAATGTATACTCACTCTATGTACTATCCCTTATGAATAATCGAGTTCTGAAATATCTTTTAATCCTTAGTATTCCAATCAATAATGTCATTATTAGATTATTTACATTATCTTGATTATGGAAATAAATGATAATTACATCGAATCTAGGTTTAATTATCAATGAATCATGGATATTTGGATGGGATTTTATTTAAAATTTTCTATGATGACAAAAAAATTGCATTGAAGGTTTTCTCTTGTATTCTTTGTTCATTAGTGATATTTTATATGGTATTAGATCAATTTTTGTTCAATTAAACATCATAACATGGAATTGATTTTAGGATTTTTTCATCTTAAAATCAGGTGTTAGCTAAAGGAGATCAAAATCCATTTTGAATATTTTTTATGTTATATATTTCGTAGAATAATTTATATTAAAGTTTCTAATATAATATATTAATTTTTACATTGTCATAGTATTTCACGAAAGGAATTTTTCCTAGAGTGATTATAGTTATTCGATACAAGAAATCCATGTGTGGTTTGTCATGGATCTGGGTTATTTTTTGGTTCTATTAAGTCATTTGTCATCCAATAAATTTTCTTTTAGTTCTGAGTTGACATTTAAAATATTTACAAAGATTATGTTAGTTATAACTAATTAGGTTAGAATGGTTGGTCATGAAATATAAAACCATGGTGGTTAATGGACACAAAATGTACATGGGTTTTTAGGGAAAATGTGTTTGGATTTTAATAATTTTTTTGACTAAATTTTCAATAGGTGTTTCCTTGTAAATTATAATCATATATTAAGTTTTATTTATTCATATGTGGTATTTGAGGAAACCATATAAGAATGGATGACCATGAGATTCATTTAACACCATGAAAAATAAATGGAACGTAAAAAATGTTATATCACTCGATTTAACTAATCAATTAAAATGAGAGGCCAAATTCCATGATGAATTAGTTAATATTTTTCTGGTATAGTGTAATGAAATGAATATTCCCAATGAACTGATTAGGATATAATGGAAATGTTCGGCCAACATTGTTTTATAGTTTTATGGTCACCAATGGTAGAGGAATGAGGACATGTTTTAGAGTTTAACATATGAGATCCATGTTTTATGTGTGATGAAATGTGTGGAAAATTAACAAATAACACCGATTATTGATGTTGATTAGTTGTTACTGTGTAGCCTATAGATCATATGTTTTATGTTCTCTTTCCTATGGTTCTTTTATAGCTTCAACCCTTTATTGTTACGATTTAGTGATATGATCTATCATATTATGTATATGTTCCATGTTCTATTTTATGTGTATTCCATAGTTGATTTAGGATGAGATATATGGACTATCCCTCAAATAATAATGTCTGCGATATTTATTGTCAAGTACATGATGTATCCCATGCAATGGGTGTAAAAAAATAGGTTTTGTAAACTATACCATCAATGATGGTGATGAGTTATACATGGATCTTTTATTCAATTTATAAAATATAGAGGGATAATCTTTGACCTGGGTTTATTGACACTTAGTTGTTAAATAACTACTCATCGTATGCTAGATTTCTTCTTTCTTGTGCATTGGTGACTATTATCCATGTTTTTATAGTCATTTATTTTATATATTCCTACATGATCATGTACTGCATTTATCAATTTGGTACATGATGATTTAGGTTTTACCATGAATATATCTACTCCTAACCTTATAAAAATTTCATAGATATTTAGTACCTAAGAACCCCCAATTTATTATGGGTATATGTTTATATGAGTCTCGGGTGAATCATTAAGTGGAATTTATCACTATGAATCTAGTGAGTATGATGAAAAAAGGATTGGAGTATCATTGGAATATAGATTGTTTTTATACATGGGAATATAATGGGATGTTCATGGTAAAATATTATTGAGTATTTATTAAATATACTATTTTATATTATTTATATTGATTCCATGATTATTCTTTCACATAAATGGATTGTATACTACTTTCATGTTTTGTTATTTATTTATTTTTTTACTCTGATGTAGAGTATAGTCTCCCCATTGTTTTACATGAGACCTTCAGTACTAGTGGTAATCTTTTAGAATATGGTGAGGTGCACTTGACATAATGTGAACCTCAACTTAGACCTAGTGATTCAGTTTGGGTGGGTGTACAAGGTCGAAAAAGTATACTCTGAAAAAATATGATTTTTTTTCTTTGAAAATATTGAAACATAAGAAACTAGTATATAAAACTTCTACATCATTTCCCATTGTGTTTTCTAGAAGATTTACCCTTAATATATATAATATAAAAACAAGAATTTTAAACAAACATTCTAAATGAGACAAACGAAATAATAATCTCATTTGATTAGTAATAGTAAACATAAGGAATCCATCCAAGGATTATACATGATCATAATATAAGAATATGGTTTTCAGAACAAGATCATAACATATAAAAATCTAAACCAATTAGGTAAATATTATTATTCATTTTTCATGGTATATTTGTTTTTCATAAAAATTAAAAAAGTCATAATTGTTAAGAATCATTAATAGTAAATCATAATCCATGAATATATATCAAATTTACTAGACATAAGTTTTTGTTATGGTCACGAACATAGAAAATTTATTCCATAGTAAAGAATATATGACAAGATTATCATAGTGGATTATGATCACTATCCATTCCATCATATCAACTGTAAATGATCCATGAAAATAATATTATACTATATAATTTATTTTACATAACATGGATAAATCCCAATTATATTTATTTTAATCAAATGTGAATCATATTATTTACAAATACAAAGAAGGAATATATAATTTCATTTGCATAGTGACATAATGAAAATAATATGTACTGTTCGATAAGTTAATAAAACATTCACCATTTTATCATAAAATAACCCATGGAATGGATATTTAGTCTATAAAAACTCATTATTTTATTATTTTGTACCTATTAGAAATGAAATGATATTCCTAATGGTATATTAATATATTAATTATGTCATGAAAATAGTGAGATTTATAAAATCATTATTAGGATGTATTCATCAATTGTAATTAATTGTAAAGACCCGTATATTCCCACGGATTTTTTTAAATATATGTGAATGTTACGAGTTCGTAGTTTCTGAATGCTCTTGATTGTGAGGCCCGTTGTGCCTGGAATCAATTTTAGATGTTTTTCTTGGTTATATTCAGTAAACGTGAGAGTGGGTTTTTATAACTTTTGAACCGGTGCTCGGAATCAAATTCTGAGGGCACCGTTGAACTCGTAGTGTTAGCAATTTCTCAGTCAGACCTTCACCACAGTTGGGTTTTATTAGGAGTTGAAGATAGTTTTTGGGGGTTTTTAATTAAATTGAATAAAGTTAATGTTTTAACTTTATTTTATTTTGGTGGTTTAAACCTCCAAGGAGAGGTTATTGGTGGGGGACACAACACCATAACCTCCCATTAAAGGTTATAGTGGTGGGACCCACCCACACATAACCTCCCTTGGCAGGATGTTTTGGTGGTGGGGCCCACCCGCACATAACCTCCCTTGGGAGTATTATTAGGTGAGGCCCAAAAGATCTTAAATCCTCATTTGAACCCCCAATTAATTTGGTTAAACATTTAACCTTCTCCCTTACTTTAATGATCCAACTCTCTCAGAATTAATTAATTAAATCCTTCCAATTAAATAATTATCTTTTTTTAATTCTTTTGAATTCTTTCAAACCATTAAAATAATATTATATCTATTATTTTTTGTGTAGGCATAATCTTTTGGTGGAGTTTGAGAGAGGGTTTAGATAATTGAGAGAAATTCATCCTCTCAATGAAGAATATGAAGAACGCTCCTTCCACCCAAAAAAGAAGAGAACTGTCTTCTCCCTCTTCACCCGAGACAAGTAGCGGAAACACCGCCATGCTCGAAGAATGCCGACGAAGTCATATTCGACTTGACTTCTCCAAAATCTTCCTCTTCTGACTTTGGCGAAATGACGATGTCATCCCGTGACTTCGTCAACAATCAACGACAAGTGATGTAGGGTGTTATTACATGTTGATGTTTCGCTTTTTTTCTCTCATCATCAAATGATATATTGATACGATGTGCTATAATTAATTGTTGAGCTTCATTAAAATGAGCCAAATGATATCATCTTTAAACGCGGAGGGTGTGGGCCAAACTAACATGGCTTGACTCCTCCGCCGATCTTGTTGTGTTCTTTCTTCGGAAGAACGTTGTGGCGATGATGGCGATGACGACAAAGGCTGCACTACTAGCTGCCTCTCTGAATCGCACTTCCCCCATGGCGCACCAATACATCTGCACGAACACCACTATGCCTTGCGCCGCCTGCCCATTCACTGACGCGCCCCGCGCCACTTTGCCCCACGCCGCCTGCCCACGCACCCCGCTTGCTGCCCGGCTCCACCGGCACCCCCACGCGCTGCCTGCATGCCACCGCGGCCTGCCCGGACCTGCCGGTGGCCTGCACAGCACCTCCAGGACCCATACTGCCACCCCTGTGTGTTGTCCACGCACCACCGCGGCCAACCCGGTGCAACCATGGCCTTCCGGGCGTCCAGCCGGCCTGCCCACACCCTGCACGGCCTGCCCGCTGGCCTCCCAGCTACTGACCTCCCGAGCGGTGCCCCTTGCGGCACTGGCTGAACCAGCCCCGGCCTTCCGGCCGAGTCTCCTATGTGGCGATATTCGGGTTGAACTGTCTTCGTAGTTCACTAGGTCAGGCCCAGTGGACTTGGCCTTTATAGTGTGCTGACCCGCCCAACAAGCTGGGTCAGACCATTCAGGTCTGTTCGGGTTGACCCATACGTGGTCGGCCCAAATAGGGATGGGCCGAGTCGGTCCTACTGGGTCTAACCAGACCCGGGCCCACTACAAACCCTTTGCTTACTTTGGCCATATCTGTGGCACCAGACATTTGTTTAACAAGCCATCAGCGACACTGGTAATCTAGATGAGAGATGGTCCCTTTGAGTATACCATGCTACTGTTCGGGGTATAGTTGAGATAGGGTTGGGTTGGTTAGTACACGAATCCAACCAGGCCCCCGGGACTAAAAGGCTAATAACTTACAGAACGAGCATCTGATTGATGTTCTATCTATTGCGTTGAGACCCCTATGACGTGGCAGTACATTGACATATTTCCATGTGATACTTCGTGACACATGGAGTATCGATCACAAGCTCGTGGAGCAGATCCTCTAGAGACAAGCAGATACAGTGCGGAGACCTAGTAGTTGACAGACCCGACCACTGCTTGATCGATTTGACATGGAGAGATTCGACTAGCCCAGTAGGGAGCACCCGGTATTTGGAAGCAGACCCATGGAAGATGGAGGGCCTAGTAGTTGGCAGCAGACCTGTGGTACTCGACAGGAGGAGTACCTCTGTAGGATGTAGGTGGAGCGCCTGATATTTGGCAGCAGACCCACAGTGGACGGAGAGCCTGGTAGTTGGCAGAAGACCCGCGGTACTCGACAAGAGAAGTACCTCATCAGTCCATGGTTAGTGAGAAGCACCTCGGTGTTGCGACAAGACCAATGTACCTGACATAGGAGGAGTTCTCTAGCAGTCATGGTTTCGATTATAAAAATCATTATTTTAGCTGAGTCAATGACCTTTGTGTTTTCCTTATGATTCAGATGTGTTACTTGATAACATAGGTATATGTATTGGCATATACCTAAGTAATGTTTATCCGTTAAAATCATACTTTTTGATTTTTCCTTGTCGGATTTTGTGGGAACTTGAGGGTCTCAGGGTCCCTACTGAGTATCGTTATAATCACCCCTACACGGGATATGCTCGCACCTCGTTGTGTTGGATGCAGATGACAGACAACGCTGACGGAGGGCGAGAGCGCCAGGACTGGATGATACCTTGGGGCGGACCTTACGACCTATTAGTACACGGTGGAGTCTGACAGACGTGGTGTTCTATGGGGGTCATCTATACCTAGCCTTTAGGTAGGAACCCTGGAGGACGATTTGAGAGCTTCTAGACACCTTGCAGCTATTTGACTTTTTAGTTTTACTTGTTTGAACATTCCTTGTACTTTTCTATTGGTCTTGTATTTCTGGCCCTTTTACATTCAGTACACTTTTTATACAGCTTTTACATAGTGTTTTCTTCCTATTGTACTCTGGTTGTGTGTGTTTATGATTTATAAAGGCAATTACTTCCATGTTTTAGGGAATTATGTGTTTGGTGCTAGTCCCCAGCCCCTGGCCTATGGAAGGCGGGCTTGGGGAAGTCACGATATGGGCCCCAGGGGACGGGTCATGACAAATTGGTATCAGAGGAGTCGGTTCTACTGCAGAATGTAAGACTGTGATATTTTCTTTTCTGTGAAGTAATAGTGTTAATGGTACCTAGTGTTTTTTCCCTTTCAGGGAGTCCAGTGTTGGTGCAGCGGCCAATGTATCCATACACCCAGACCCAAACTAATGAGTTTCTACTTAGTACACGAAAACACTGATTGCGGGTGTGTTCTCAAAAGTTTTATTTAAGTCAGCTCAAACCAGGTCAGCTCACCATTTTTAGTCTTTTGACTGTGTCACATCTATTTCATTTAGTATGCCTCCGTACGGATGTCCAGTTAGATCCCCAAGAGTTGTATGTACTGACATTCCACCGAGCGACGATGCCTCAGTATAGGGCCCTCTTCCAGTTGAGGCACCAACAAAGGCACCAGCGGTACTACTTCCCATTGAACCACAAATGCCACCAGGCCCAGCAGCAGAGAGTTCATGCTGCTTGATCACGCTGCACGAGTTCGAGCACTAGAGGCCACCCAGGTTCCGGGGAGAGATGGACCCACAGGCGGCTGAGGATTGGCTTCAGGCTATGGTGATAGTCTTCAAACTGTTAAGGACATCAGCCGACTTCATGGTGATCCTTGCTACCGGCCTCCTTTAGGAAGTGGCAAGGAGATGGTGGAGCATGATGGTCTAGATGCATGATGAGGTGAAACTTCTATTGGAAGACTTTGAGGGCATGTTCAGTGTGGATTTTGTCCTAGCCACCCTTCAAGGTGTGTAGATACAGGAGCTTCTATATCTGCATAGGGCAGTTTGAGTGTAGCTCAGTACTCAGAAAGGTTCACCGACCTCTCGCGCTACTCCACTGATATGGTACGAGACCAGTTCTTCAGCTCTTAGACCTTTGAGCATAGGCTCAGGGGAGAGATCATAACCTCTATTATCCCCCACAGTATCCCGACACAGACAGGGGTGTTGGAGCAAGCCCTCCTAGTGGAGAGTTTCCTTGCTGAGCAGTCTCCAGCAGCAAGACCCACCACTAATTGACTTGCAGCGAAGTCTTATATAGCTGGTAGATAATAAATTATGTAGAGGTCCAAGAGGACCAGACGTATAGGAGGTCAACTGCACGACTCAGGATCAGTTTTGTGGGGAACCCAGAGTGGAGACATATCCAGTCATTCCAGGAGCGGACATTGTTACTCCTACGGTGGGCTTGGTCACATGGCTCGTGACTGTCAGACTCACCGCTCTGATGATCATCAGATAGTTGAGGGACCTCCTAGGCAGAGGTAGAGGTTCGATCGAGGCGGTCTACAGGGCGGAGGTGGATGTGGCAGTGGAAATGGACGTGCAGCTGGTGGTGGATGACGATAGGAGGTGCTACCGCCACCACCACTAGGAGGTCCACCCTGACCACAGGGAGTGGGTGGATATGGAAGAGCACAGCTTCATGCAGCTGATGCCTATGATCACGGTGCTCTAGAGATGATTCGAGGTATGATCTATTTCTTTTCCACCTTAGGTGCTGTTATTATAGACACGGGTGCTAGTCACACTTTCATAGCCACTGCCCTCATTAAGAAGCTTGGGGATTCTGAAGGAGATGTTGGCCGATCCATACGGTTAGATACTCTTACGAGAGATGGTTTGACAATTACGCACTGGTTCCATCATTTCAAGATTACTCTTGGAGGCGAGAGCTTCGTATGAGATATCATAGTAGCAGCATTGAGGCCTTACGACTTCGTCATGGGTATGTATTGGTTATCTAAAATCCATGGTCAGATCGACTATATTAGGTGAAAAGTGTGGTGGGTCCACACAGATGGGACCAGGTTCACCTTCACCGGTGATAAGAGAACATTTGAAGCGTAGGACAAACTTACTCGGTGGAGGGTGCAACCGATAAATCACATGTTGGCTTGCCCCACCCTCAGAGTATTAGATGTGGAGAGTCTGACATATCCTGTAGTGGTGGAGTAGTATGAAGATGTTTTTCCTGATGATGTTTCAGGACTACCTCCTCATATAGAGGTGGAATTCTACATTGACCTGTACCTAGGGACGGCACCGATATCTACTCCAGTATATCAGATGGCTCTCACTGAGCTTCTCGAGCTATGTGTACAACTGGAGGACTTGCAGGGAAAGGGATTCATCTCTCCCAGTGTTTCTCCTTGGGCATCCCCGATTCTGTTCGCCAAGAAGGCGGACAGGATCTTACGGCTCTGTGTTGACTACCGTCACCTGTACCAGGTGACTGTAAATAACAAGTAACCACTTTTAAGGATTGATAAACTCTTTGATCAGCTCAATGGAGAACAATGGTTCTCGAAGATAGACCTCAGATCCGGATATCCCAAGCATAGAGTTCGAGACGCGGATGTGAAGAACACGAACTTCAAGTGTCATTACAAACACTACGAGTTATTTGTTAGGCCCTTCAGCATAAACAACTCTCCAATATTGTTCATGAGTCTCATGAATAGGATATTTCAGACTTACCTTGATCGCTTTGTCAAAGTCTTCATCGATGACATTCTGATTTACTGGACTACCAAGTAGGATCATGCCCAGCATTTTTGGGTAGCACTGGACACACTCCTTGAGAACCAGCTTTATGGTAAGCTCTCAAAGATCCATTTTTAGATTCTAGAGGTTCTCTTCTTGGGACACATAATCTTAGAGGGTGGAGTTGCAGTGGATCGAGTGAAGATTGAGGAAGTGCTTTCTTGGGAGCCACCCAGGAGTGTGACGGAGGTCTGGAGATTCTTGGGCTTGGCTGGATACTATCGGAGATTCATTCCTGGAATATCTAGAGTCTCATCACCACTATCAGCCTTGATGAATAAGGGAAAGCCCTTCATGTGGTCAAAGAGATGTCAGAAAATATTTTTTGAGCCGTGACAGAGGCTGACTAGTGCCCCCATCTTGAGGCTTCTAGAGGAAGGAATAGGGAATGTAGTCTACTACGATGCATCCGAGACCAGACTCGGGTGAGTCATAATTCAAGAGCGAGCATTGATCATGTATGGTTCTTGGCAGCTGAGACAACATAATTATAACTACATTACCCATGACCTGGAGTTAGCAGCAGTGGACTTCGTCTTGAAGATGTGGCAAACACTATCTAATGGGAGAACATTTTACCATGTAATATGATCACAAGAGTCTCAGGTATATCCTCTCCCAGAAGGACCTAAACCTGATACAACATTGATGGCTTGAGTTCCTCTAGGAATATGACTTGGAGATAGTCTATACTCATGGGAAAGGGAATGTTGTTACAGATTCTCTCAACAGGATATATTGCATTCAGCTGCTAGGAGAGGCGACAGAGCAGCTGGATGATTTATAGATATAATTTGTGGATAGAGATAGAGCATCCTATCTTCAGTCTCTTACAGTCACACCCCGACTTCTTCAAAGTTTCAGGGAGGTGCAGATTGGGGACGCTGATTGCGAGACATGTCGTGCTCAGATATCCACAGGGTGTGACCTGATGGATTTTCTGAAGGAGGGGAGCACGTCATCCTCTTCAGAGGACGTACCTTGGTACCAGTTTTACTTTAGGAAGATTTGTTGATGGAATTCCACAATTACCCTCTATCAATACATCTAGGATTAGTGAAGATGTACTAGGACCTTCAACGACAACATTGGTGGCTAGTTATGAAGAAGGTGGTAGTAAAGTTTGTCTCACGGTGCCTCACTTGTCACCAATAGAAGGTAGAGAACCAGGTACAAGCAGGCTTTGTACATCCTTTAGGGGTCACAAAGTGGAAGACGGTTGGAATATCCATGGAATTCATGATAGGTCTTCCATGTATATCCAGGAGTCACGATTCAATATGGGTGATCGTTGACTGACTCACGAAGTCGGCCCACCTCCTACCGATCAGAGAGCATGGCTCAATAGAGAGCATGGGATGCCTCTAAATCCAAGAGATTGTGAAATTACAAGGAGTACCATCTTCTATTTTCTCCAACCATGATGCATGATTTACTTCCCAGCTATGTAAGGGGTTGCAGGAAGCTTTCGGGATACATCTTCGCTTGAGCACCGCCTTCCATCCTCAAATGGATGGTCAGACCAAGAGGACCATCCATACCCTTGAGGACATGCTTCGTGCATGCGTCCTCGACTTCGGTCACAGCTGGGAGGATCACCTACCTTTTTTGGTGTTTTTCTACAACAATTGTTATCCCTCCACAATCGGTATGACACCTTTAGATGCCTTTTAAGGAGGACCTTGAAGATCGCCACTATGCTGGGCAAACCCAGGGGAGTCCACACTAGTGGGACCAGAGATTGTACAAGCTACCATGAAGAAGGAGTAGATCATCCAGGAGCGTATAAAAACTACACAGAATAGGAAGAAGTCATATGCAGACAAGAGACAGATGCCTCTAGAGTTCGAGGATGGAGACCGCGTCTTCCTACGGGTCTCACCTCGATGAGGTCTATGGAGATTTGGCCTAGGTGGAAAGCTATCTTCGAGGTTCATCAGACCTTTCCAGGTCCTTCGTAGAGTAGGCAAGGTGGCTTACCACATAGCTCTACAACCTCAGTTGCACTGGGTGCACGAATTCTTCCACGTATCTCAGCTGAGAAGATACGTGCACGACCCATCCCACATCATCGACCATGGAGATCTAGACATCGATGACGGGGGGACATTCATGGAGGTTCTAGGGGAGATTGAGGATCGACAGGAGCAGGTCCAACATGGATGGTTGATACCTCTGGTTTGCATTCGCTAACAGCACTGGAACCTCCAGGAGAGAACATGGGAGAAGGAGGCTAATATTCATGATAAGTACCCCCATTAGTTCCCTTCATTCGAGTTATAGCTTACAAGGACATAAAGCGCTAAGGTGGAGAGAATGTAAAGATCCGAAAATTCACGTGGAATTTTTTTTCAAATGCATGCGAAATTTATGAGCTCGTAGTTTCTAACGGTGCATGATTCTAAGGCCTGGTGGGACCGGAATCAATTTTTGATTTTTTTACTGGGGTACGCTAAGTAAACATGCGAGCGGGTTTTTATAACTACTGAACTGGTGCTCGAAATCGAATTCAGAGGGCACTGTTGAACTCTCAGTGTCAGAGATTACTTAGTGAGACCTTCACCACAGTTGTGTTTTATCGAGGGTGGAAGATAGTTTTGGGGAGTTTTTAATTAAATTAAATAAAGGTAAAGTGTGAACTTTATTTTATTTTTGTGGTTGAAACTTCCAAGGGGAGGTTAGTGGTGGGGGCCACCAAACCATAACCTCCCATGAGAGGTTATGGTGGTGGGGCCCACCTGCACATAACCTCCCTTGAGAGGATTATTAGGTGGGGCCCACACAATCTTAAAACCTCTTATAAACCCCCAATTAATTTGGTGAAACTCTTCACCTTCCCACTTCTTTTAATGTTCCAACGCTTTCACAATTAATTAATTAAATCCTTGCAATTAATTAATTAGCTCCATTTTGAATTCGTTTGAATTCATACCAACCATTAAAATAATAGTATGTCTATTATTTTTGGTGTTGGCATAATCTTTGGGTGGGGTTTGAGAGAGGGTTTGGAGAATTGAGAGAACATAATCCTATAAATGAAGAACGTGAAGAACGCTCCTTCCACCGAAGAACGATGAGCACCTTCTTCTCTCTCTTAAACTGGGGAAACTATAGGAAACATTGTTGTCCTAGAAGAACGCCGACAACGTCTTCTTTGACTCATATTCTCCGAACTCTTTTTCTTCCGACGTTGACGAAACAACGCCGCCATCCCGCGACTTCTTCAATGATCAAAAACAATTAAATTTGGGGGTTATTGCATGTTGATATTTCCCTTCTGCTCCTCTCATCGACCAATGAAAAATTGATAAAAAGTTTTGTAATTAATTTTTTAGCTTCATTCTGATGAGCCAAATGATATAATCTCTAAACGAGGAGGGTGCAGACCAAACTAACATTGACCGACTCCTCTGCCATTCTCATTGTGTTATTTCTTCAAAAGAATGACAAGGCGAATATGGCGACGACGACTAGCCCAGTGGGGAGCTCCCAGTATTTGGTGGCAGACCTTTGGAGGAAGGAGCACCAGGTAGTTGGCAGCAGACCCATGGTACTCGATAGGAGGAGTACCTTTATAGGCTATAGGGGGAGCGCCTGGTATTTGGAGGCAGACCTACAGTGGATGGAGCACCTTGTAGTTGGAAGCAAACCCATAGTACTTGACAGGAGGAGTACCTCAGCAGTCCAAGGTTAGTGAGAAGCGCCTGAGTGTCACGATAGGCCCACTTTACCAGACAAAGGAGGAGTACTCCAGTGTCCGTGGTTTTGATAATAAAAATCCTGGTTTGAGTGGAGTCAATGACCCTTGTGTTTTCCTCATTATTGAGATGGGTTACTTGATAACATAGTTATATGTATGTGCATATACCTAAGTAATGGTTTTCCGTCGATATGCTACATTGTGGATTATCCTTGTTGGATTTTGTGATACCTTGATGGTCTTGGGGTCCCCACTGAGTATCGTTATACTCACCACTGCATGGGCTATGCCCACACCTCATTGTATTGGATGTAGACGATGGACAACACTGACGGAGGCTAAGAGTGCCAGGACTGGATAGTACCCGGAGGAGGACCTTACGATGTATCGGTACACAGCGGAGTCTGATAGACATGGAGTGCTGTGGAGGCCATCTGTAACTACCCTTCAAGTAGGAACCCTGGAGGATGATCCAGGAGATGCTAGACACCTTCCAGCTATTTGTCTTTTTAGTTGTACTTGATTTTCTTTTCCTTTTACTTTACTGTTGGGTAGGTATTTATGGCCCCTTTACATTCAGTACACTTGTTATACAGCTTTTACTTAGTGTTTTCTTCAACCTATACTCTGGTTGTGTGTGTTTACGATTTATAAATGCAATTCCTTCCCAGTTTTAGGGATTTATTACATTGGTGCTAGTCCTCAGTCCCTTGCCTATGGAATGAGGGCTTGCGGTAGTCACAATATGGGCCCTGGGGGATGGGTCGTGACATTAATAAAAATAAATTGTATTGAATAATTTGGATATAACTCTAGTGAATCATAAAAATTTGTAAAAATGATTACCTATTCAAAATATTACTTAAATAGATCATTCTATCATTTCTCTAAAAAAAGAAAAAATATTATTTTATTATCATAATATTTTATGTAAAAATTTCAAGAATAATGGGAAAATCATTTTTATTGAAAATAATCATGGAAACATAAAATTAAATCATAAAGGTATATAATGGACAAGATGGTGGGAAAATATATCAATGTTGTATACATAAAAAGAAAAATCCATTTTACACAATTCTAAGAATTCAGAAATCAACTCATTAAAAAAATAATAAAAATTCATTTTTAATCATTTCTAAATAAAGTATATTATAATAAAAATTAACTCACTAAAATTTTTCAACTACTTGTAACAACAATTATTATTTAATTTTTATGATTTTGTAAAATGAATAAAATCTTCATCCACCAAAGTAGAAATAAGGAATGCTTATTATTGAAATAATTTTTTAATCATACTATATATTTCCAAGATAAAAACAGAACTAATAGCATAAAATTCATAAATTTCCATCATTTTAGAAAAAATATGGGGTTTGAAGGTTATAATAAATATTATTTACTACAAATTAATATTTAATATAGAAAATCATGAAATGAAATGAGACTGTCATAGAAAAGACTAACATTTGATCCATGAATCCAATGAAATTATTAACATAAAAGGAAATAGTAAAAAACATGAACATATGGCCATTCATAATATATCATATCAATGTGGGTTTAAATACCCTTAAAATTTTTATATAGGTAATAATATAATTTTTTTATTAAGTAATGAAATTTTGTACAATAACCACTTACTACATTTGTACGTTCCGAATCAATCCCCCTTAATGAAATTATTAAAAATTTGAATTTGAATTACATGAATTAATAATAATACGTTTTAATAAATTTCAATGAATCCTTATATGATCATCATAAACAAAAATTCTTTCAAAATATAAAACATGTCCAAATAAAGAAAATTATTATTAAGAACCATGGATTTATGTTTTCCTTGATTTTTATGAACATTATACTAATTCATAATTAAAAAATATTATTTATATATATATAACATATTTAGAAAAATATAATATGATATGTAATCCACATATAACATTTAAATAAAATAATAAAATTAATTCGTTATTAAAGTTATCATTTTCTAGTGTTTGTTATTCTGTTTATCTTGAACGATTCAGTTTGAATGTTTGAGCCCATGCAGTTTATTAATGGTATCATCATAAAAATAAATCTAATAATTTCATTATAATAAAATTTATTCATTTTAATATATTTTAGTATAATTAAAATAAAATGTGGATGAAAAATTAACTACATCACTTTGTGGAGACCATAGCTCACACCTTCAAACTAGCGACGTTTCTACTTTCTAATGGATGGAAGAAAAGTATGGAAAATAATAATTCACATATATAAAATATTTATTATATATATAAAAACATATATATATATATATAATTTTTAAATATACCAATATTACAATTAATTTATAATATGAAGGAAAAATGAATCACATCACTTTGTTAAAGAGGTAGTCCACACTTATACATTAGCGATTATATTATTTTCAATTATATCACATGGGTAAGATGGTTGCTATAATTTTATTATTGTAAAATCAAACTTATTTCATAAATATCATATTTAAAAAAATAAATATATCCAAATAACCTAACATTCATGATGGATATGGAGAAAGAATCACATCATTCTTGTGGAGACGGTAGTCCACACATACGCCAGTGAGATACATTCACGTGAAATTTCTTCAAAATGACGTTTCATAATAGTGGTTCAATAATCAAAAAAATATTTCAGAATATTTAGGATACTAGTGATATTATTTTATGGTTGAAAACATAAATTTAGTGCTTTTTGATGATAAAAATTGATAAAGGAAATATAGGATAATTACTACTTCTTTGGTAGTCCTCCTTTAAATCCCTTATTATGGATAATTGGAATGGTATTGTCTAAATAACAGCACCTATAATTAATTAATTGGGATGATTATATTGTATTTAGATATATTTTCGTTCAGAAAGGTAGTAGAGTTTGATGTAAAAAAGACACATGATTGTTCCCATTTTATATGTGGGGGTAGGGACACAACGTGACTTTATTAGATAATTAAAATCTAATGAATTAATAATCAAGGATTAAGATCAATTTAAACAAATAATATTTATTAATAAGAGGATATTAATTTTAATATATGGATATAATATTATCCATATTAGACTATGTGGATATATTAACTTTATAAATTAGTTTAATTCCTTAGTAAACAAGTTTTAAACAGATGCCAGGTAAATTTTTTTAAGGTTTTATATTTATTATGGAAAAAATCATGATCATATAATAAAATAATATTAATTTTTTTCATTCAATAATATTGAATATTTTTAAAATAATTAAATTTAATAAAGTGATAGAAATTCATTTTCAAATAAGAGAACAAAACACATTGAAAACTATGTTTAACAGAATTCATTTTTAAGCAAAAAAATTTGTTCACCGTCATTAAATTGAATGTAAAAACTGTTATATTAGTGTTAAAATAATTTACTTAATATATAATAAATATATTTATTAAAAATAATTCATCAATTTAGTTTCATTTAACTTACTATGAAAAATATTTATGGTCAGTTTAAAAATAGGTTTGTAGAAAAAAGTGATTTACTCCCATAAAAGAACTCATACAAATATAAATTATAATTTTAAATATAAATATGTAATTATGTTATTTATAATTAATTTATTATTATTTATATTGTATATTAATTTTTTTAAAAAATTTATACGTCAACTTGAAATAAAGGTATGGATTTTAAAAAATTGATAATTTTTCTCTATGAGTGAAGAAATAGTTTATTTAAATAAATCCAAACATTTCACTAAAATATAAATTTGATATACTAATATAAAAATTTGTATTTTTTTATAATTTTAAATTTCAATAGTTAATGTAAGTTAAAAATAATCTCTTGACATGAAATTCAATATAACCCATAATAAACTAAAATTATTTGTTTACATAAATTTACATTACTTAAAAATTTTAATGTATTTATTATCCACTAATAAATTTATATTCAATAAATATAACCAAAAAACATGTTTTCTATACTTTAGATACCCAGTTTTATACTACTAATTAAATATCAAGGTCATAACATCATATTATTTTCCAATTCATATATAAATGGGGTTTTGTGTATTAGATAGCTATCAAACAATATGAATTTATTTAAGAATAAATATATAATAAACTATTATGGTGTTATAGATAACCTTTTGTGTAACCTACTTTAATCATATGGTATCCTCTTATATACCATATTTTGGCCTCAAAATAATTTTTCATAGACCCTTTTAGCTCATGAAACATTAACATTCACCAAGTACATTAGTTGTATAAAAAACCCACTAATCACATAATAACTATCCATTCATATATACTCCATAAGATTACGAAATAATTTATAATTCCATCATAACATAACCTATGTAAACGAAATTGGGTTTCATTTATTTTTAATCATCAAAACCAAAACCATACATATAAAGACAAAAGATGTTATCAGAGAATAATATATTTAGTGAATCAAAAGTTACATTAAAGGATGTTATCATATATATAATTTTCCATTTTATGATGAAAATAAAATTTCATGTGGAAAATACCATATTAATTTCTAAATCAATTAATTAAAATTTAAATATATCCAAATTAATAATTATATAATTTGTTTTTGAAAATTATGTTCGATACATGTAAATGAATCATCACATTATTGAGCAGCCAAGACATTGGAAAATTCAATTTATTTAATGTTAATTTAAAAAAATATTGTTTCATAAAAATTCATTAAAATTTCTCAGAGTACCAAATTTTAGAAAATTAAAATTATTTTATTAAAAAATTTTATATAGAATTTTTCATCTGTAAAAATTACTACAGAAAATCATTAGAAAATCGTAAACTATTATTATAGACATTGTAGTGAAAACATAGACAGAGAGGAAAAATATTTCCAATCATAAATGAAAAAGTTTTTTATTTTCTATAAAATATTTCCCAGATCATTTTATGTAACAAAAAGAGTAAAATGTTATTATTAAATAAAAAATACATAAATAAATAAATAATTTGGAAATTAATGTGGTTTAACATATAATTAACATACAATTTTTATGATATAAAATTATATAATAAAATATCACAACTAAAATTAGATTGTAACACAAATCACATTCCACTCTTATATCATTGGCATCATAACCCCAATAAAGGAAATTACAACAAATCATACCTTAAATAACATGAATATAATTTTATTAATGACATACCAAATTATATGTTAAGTATGTATTACATATTATCAAAAATAGGTGGTGGATATGGAATATATCTAACAAAGATATACATATTTGAAATATTGAATTAATCCATCCTTATTAAAATCCATGTAAAAAAGAAAATAAAAATAAATCATGTCAATTTATGGAGCCGGTACTCTACACATATGGACTTGAAACATTATAAAATTCTAATGGATATGATAGTATGATATAGATAATATCATATAGCTCAATAAACATAATCATATCATAAATATAATATATATATCTTAAATTGATCATAATAATAATCCATTAGTGATGGAAATTGAAAATGAATCATATTGATTCATGGAGGTTATAGTTCACACATATGAACGAGAGATACTTTCACATGACATTATATGTAAAATGGGTTGGATAATGCTAGTTCAATAAACATTATTATAATTTAATATATTTTTGGTATTTTAGTTTGAATTTTATGATTAATACAAGTGATATTTAAGAGGTTAAATAGGAAATATAATTAATGTGGTCATGTATGAAGATTACCACTTCTTTAGTAAAACTTCTTTACATCTATTCTTGTTAACCATTATTATGGTGTTTTATGAATAAAAACACCAACATTTTTTTTATAAGTGGTCGAGAAGATATTTGGTTAGGGTTTTTCAACCTATGTATCTAAATAATGTGTAATGAAGATAGAGGTGGGGTGTCCTTTTATATCTATGGGATATACACAACTTTTATTTCTTAAATATTATATTATTATAAATTAATAATTAAGGAAATGTATCCCAAAAAATAAATTTTTATCCAATCTTGGTATGTGTTTAATTTTGGATATAAATTAAAATTTACCATTTTTTATCTTTCAATATCATCCATATATATTAGTTTAAACCATAATAAATCATTTTTATCATTAAATAAATTAGATATTGTTTTAAAGTTAATACTATTAATTATGAAGAAAATTGAGATATTCATATGAAATTATATTAATTATTGTAATTAAAAACAATTAATATAATCTATAATATTAAATTTATAAAATTAGGAATAATTAATTTCAAAATTATCACGTAAGATAACTTATAAATAATTTTTTGAAAAAATGAAACTTCATGTATAAAATTAGATTTTCCATCATTAAATTACATGAAAAATATATTTTATGAGCTCTATGATATTATATTTAATTTTAACATAAAAATTTTATTATTATTGTCAATCACATTAGATTAATTTAATATATTAACAAAGAATTTTGCACACAAAAAATTAGTTTTAAGATAAATGTGTTTTTAAGATCCTAAATGAACTAATAACCTAATAATGTGTAACTATGATTAATATGTAAATAATTTGGTTAACTTTTATTATTTTCTAATAAAAATACTTTAATATGATATATATAATATAATTTTAATTATACTAGAATATAAATGATATTTTCAGAAAAATTAGTGTCTTTATACTATTCATAGGAAAAATAGCATTTTTTGAAAAATAAAAAAATTCCAACCTAATATTAAATTCATATAATGATTTATAAAATTACATTAATTCCAAAAAATTGATTTTTTAAATTTTTTTGAAATTAGATATAATGTATTTTTGTAAACATAAATAAAAAATGTTTCCCGAAAATATAATTTGGAGCATAAAATGACATTACTAAAAATCAAGTACTTAATTTCTTTATCAATATAACAATTATCCCTATATAAATTCTATATAAATAATTTTCATAATTTATTCATTAATATTATTACTTTCAGAAATAATTTTTGGTTTAAAATAGAAAAATTTACACTATATTTATTTATAGTATTTGAATGTTTATACAATGCTCTGGGTTGATTTATTAATTATGGTATTGAGAATATAATTCTAATGTTTTGGGGTTTCAGAATATATATTTTGAAGAATATAACCTAGTTATAAGTGGTATTATTGTCCCATATCAAGGGTGTATATATTTCATTAACTATTTATTTATTTATGGAGGGTTCAATCTAATTTAAATTATTGTTAAAGAGGGAGAATATTATTTTTGAAATTTTAGGAAACCTATTTAACACATTCAACAAGTATATTTTAGATATTCCATGTAATATTATATTTAGAGGTATTTTATCATGTTTAATTCAATATGATGATTTAGTATAGATTTTTCATATAAGTTTCAATCGATATCTTTTTATGTGAAGGAAGAAACGTGACCTATATGTTATTTGATCGAAGGCGGTTGATGAGCATGAGTCATGTCGGTATATTGGATGTGTGAGAATACTTTTCACAAAAAAATTGGTGAAGAATTGTCTATAAGTCTCAAATATTCTCTTAATTATTTATTTTATCTAATAATTATATGCTTAAAAATGTTGGGAGTGTTTCGATGAATAATGATGGCCTAATCATGTGATCGAGGTTACGTTTATAGTTTTATATTCCTGGTAAAGAAATTATAGAAATAATAATGAGTAAATTTATTAATGTCATGTGTGTTGGGACATAAAAATTGGGTTACATGGAAATCATGGACATCATTTATCTGGATATATGTTTTATCAAATTTATGTATTTTGAAGGATAAACACACTGAGGGTTTTGAAAGAAACAATATTAATTAAGGTTAACCACCAATTTTTAGAATAAAGTTTTACATGGTTTTGCTTATGGAACCGTGATATTTTATTATGGTTTTTTATAATTCCACTTATCAAAATAATACAATCCAATATTTGTACATAAACATATTGTAGTTATTTAAAATAAGGGTTTCTAAAAATATGTATTCAGTGAATTGATCATTTAAAAGAGCATCATACCAGAACCATGATGCATTGAGCCACCCATATATCATTGAAACAAATAATAACATATCAAATCTATTGAATAATCCCTTTGAGTACATAAAAAAAAATTTTATCAACAAAAAAAGTGAACAAATATGAAGAAGGTGTAGTGACACTTTGTTGAAGGGTGACTGAACTGTAAGCATTGTAGTTATTGTTTTCAATAATTTAGTGAACAATAAAAAAAATATAAATAAAAAACTAATTAATCCTTTTTCATTTTGTTTCATAAAAATTTCATCTATTTATTCTCATTAGAAGATACCTTTTAGTGAACCATAATAAATTTTATGTGTCTTGTGTTTACATCATTCAATTGATATATTTGTCAACGTGCATCTTGATCAGATATATTTAATGAGTCCATAACAAAAAGATGAAGAAATCAATTATTTAAAAAGAACAAATTTACAACCTAATTAAACTAAACCATCATGAGGAATTATAGGGTGCTACAGGTAGAAAATAACTATTTCTTAACAAGAAACTTAATTAGATTAATGATTTAGAACATCCAACACTCACTATATAATGAAAAATTCATTTTTATTTTTTATACTGGAATTATATAATCCAAATAAAAATTCACATATCATTATATATTCTAATATCTATATATAATAAAATATTGAAAAATGTTACAAATCTCATATTAAATGATTCAAATATATATGGAAACTTTGAGCTATCAACTTTTCTCCACTAAAAATTTAATAAAATTTCATAATAACTCCATAAAGAATAGTAAAAACATTCAACGATTTGATATCAAATGAAATATAACATATGAATCCAATAAAATACTAAATAATATATAATAGGGGGAAAATTATTAGCTAAAAAGTATTGAAAATAATTTTACATTATCATTTAAATGTAGATATCTTATATTCATTGGACTCACCACAAACGTGATGAACTATGATAAAACTAACTATTAAAGAAACATTGTTCTTATCTCCCATATGGATGGGATAAAATTATTTCCCATTGAGTTATAAAGAAGTATCAATCTCATAAATTGATATATAACACATATATATTTTAAATATATACTTCATGGGCCCAATCAAAGATAACTTTGATGATTTTATATCCTCTTGATCTACACTCTTGGGCACAACCAATGCGATTTAATATGCCAGCTATTATTGATCCTTGTGATAAGGATTCAAAATTAGTGTGACTATAAATAAATATTAACCAACATTATCACATGAATATATTTAGATATATATATATATATATTCATGGAATTTCTAACCATATAACAACACCAATCACCCCCTCGTGGACAATCACCCTAATCATGACACATGCACAAAATCATTAATTCTAAAAAACACATTAGACATTAATATATTTTTATCATATTATCGTACACATGATTCATTATTTATATTTTTTTATCCACAGGTTACAAATTCTGCATTAAGATTAAATATCCTTTTATACATTATGAAATTATTTATATTGTACATTATAATATATATATATATATTAATTTTTATTTATTATTAACATACCCAAATCCAATGACTAAAAATAAAAATCTATATTAGTTCACTCAGATAATTTTTATTTTTTATAAATTTCCCTCACTAGGTTTCCAACAATATTGGTAATGATTTTATGTATGTAAATAAGTGCCCACATTTATGATGTCTAGTGTGGAAAACTAAAAAATGGTACACCGTAACACATATTTATTAGTAATTACATTTAAAATTCAAAAATACATGTTACCATGATGAGTATAATATATATCCCTACTTTAATACGAACATAATTTATTTAAATACAAATCATGTTAGATAAATACATTATATAAATATATAATTGAAAAAATACAATTTATTATATATCTTATGCCCTATTTATTGGAATTACTTCATCCAATAATCCATCGTTGTCAATTCATAGGGTCTCTTGGAATTTCACCAAAACTATAAATATAATTTAATTGATAATATGTATAATTTTTTGTGGGGAATATAAAAATACATAGTTGGTTTATCCCTAATACTATCTTGTTTCCTTACGAATAGGGAATACTAACTTATGAATGAATATATTAATCAAAACAAAACAATAAATCCACATCCATCCATGAAAAATAAAATATCAAATTAAACCACATACAACTCATAACATATAATCACTTTTTTTCCATCACAAATAACATTATTAATTAACGTTAATCACATAACTATTTCTATTAAAAAATATAGCACGAAGTTAATTCCAAGTACCAATTTTCTTCCCTCTCATATTACCTCGTTGTTATATCCTTATGTACATTTCAACCTATAGTGGTCTCATTTTCATATAACAATCACAATGTTGATAATAATATATGTGGTTCTCATTATATTATCTATGTCGTCAAAAATAAACCCATGGAGAGACCACTATAAAAACATTGTCATAGAGTAATTATCCAACTACAAAAGTCTTTCAGTACATAAATATTTATTGGTTCAACCACCATCCACCAGTAGGGACTGTAGTTTTTCTTCAATCTGTCTAATATCATATAATCATAATACTAAAACCATTCCTATATTTGAAAATATAATCTTCATGTAATATAACTATATTAATTATTTTCCTCCATGATGGACTATATCCACTACAATAATCATCATCACTATTAAATATTATATATCCACATTGGCTATCCATATTACCCAAAACGTAACCCCATCATAATTTTTAACACGTATAAAAAATTGTTGATACATCAATTATCTTAAAATCAACATTACAACGAAATTTTTTAATTTTATTGAGGCCCCCAAACCATATATTTCGTTTCTAATGTATTAACATATAATGAGTACAAGAGAAATATAATGGTACCGTATAAATATATCATTCTACAACTTAATCACAACAACATTGTATCTTATGGAGTTAATAACCATGCCATGTACTTCTAGAATTCTTCATAACCTAATGATACAAATGTTTCAAAACATCATAATTTTACAAATATATAATTAAATACCCTTTTAAACAAATCCACATAATCCACATGCATCTCTCTAAAACTTATCATATATCAATTCACAACAATGCTGTTAATATAGGGTCTTATTCCTGATTAAAATACCACTACATCTGTGAATTGCATGAACATTCTTGTATTATCAGAAGCATGAGGCTACACAACTCCTATTAGGTTAGGTAAAACCTCATGCTAATGTTCGATGACCTATATATAATTTACCACACCATATGTAACTCATTACATAATAGACATCTAACATTATCATGTGTAACTAATCTAAACCTATATATTATAGACACATTTTAACTCACGATCACCTTGTCACCAACCATAATCAACACATAAATAATTTTTTTATTATATAGAATAGACCCTATGATGAATTGGAATGACCCTATAGAAACTAACAATTTTTAAAGATCCTATATCAGAATAATTTTTTACATTTTATTATCATATATAGTATAAAATAAAATATGAAGACCTATAATATAATTTATGAATAATCATAATCAATAAATAAACATAGTAAAAATCATGAATTATTTATTAAATAATTAAATAATCAATAATATTCAATAATTAGGAAATTACATCAATTTCATGTTCACACTTACCATTCATAGTTTTAGTTAATTAATATTCATTAACCTATATAAATTCAAATTATATAATAATATAATTATATTCTCATTGATTTTTGTATACCATATCTACCACAAACTAGTTTCTGTAATATTTCAGTAGTTTTTAATTCACATGATTTCATTTATTGATAATGAATAATTGTTACATTAATTTCATAACCATACACAATACAAAATTTAAGCATAATACATATTAATTTTTATATTATCCATCATAAAAAAACTATGATAGTATTAGAATTACAGATTCATTGATAGGAATTTTAATCACCTATATTAATTAAACTATGATGACAAAACAGAAATCCTTAAATGATCCCAATTAATCATTCAAAACAAAATTATTATTAATTCCACTATATTAGAATTTATCTCAGCATATGATTTTGAATAATTTATCAATTGAGAGAAAATATAAAATACTGGATCTATAAAGAAAGAAATTGGTGAAAATTTAATTCCATCCATTCAATAAATCTAACTCATTTCTAATAATTCATTGTATGAATTATCCTCATTTATCCTGGTGACTTTAACATTTTATCCTCACATTCAACTCTTAATTTTAAATCCATATACTGAAATGTCATCAACATAATATATAAAACATATTCCAATAATATTTAATTGTAAAAACAACTAAAAATACCTCAATTAAATATTGTATATATTAATCGAAAAATCATTTAAAATTTAACTATTTATAAAATTAAATGTTTTAATATACATTTAATATCGCATGACATTTACATTTTCATCAAAAAAATCGTAAACTTTCTATATTTCCCACCAACATTAATCTTTAAGTCTCAAATCATGAAATATTTTATATGTTTTATTATTATTTTTTGAAAAATAAATTATATCATTTTATGTCAAAAATCATTAAAATTATTCAAGTTACAAAAATTTAAATTTCTAGGTCAATAGAAATGAACTATTTGATGTACTAATTCAGAAATTAATTTTTAAGAATAATGTTTATAAAACTAGGTTATTATTAGAATTAAATGTTATTTATTTATACTATATATAAGATGAATAATGTTAATTACTATTCGTTTGACATTATATATTATGTATTAATTTATATCATTAGATTCAGTGCCTCCTATATTATTATAGCTGAATGAGATCAATTAAAACTTCTATAAAAATCCCTTAGTGATTAAAAAAATATTAATCTGAGTAGTATTACTCCTTTTTATATGAGGGTAGACACAAATAAGAATGTTTACAATTTTCAGATTTGTTTACAAAAACATTTGTGGGTATATAGATTCAGATAATTGTTTGGGAGAATATTATTTGAGAGATCATCTGTCATGAATTTTTTTCATATAGACATATTTATAGATAAAATATTTTATATGATAGAGTGAATCAAATATTAATTGTTAAAAATTATACATCATGAGGATGAGTAGGTTTACTAAATGGATACTATAATAACATGTTCATTGGTGTGTGGGGGGAACTCGATAAAACCATTCATGAAATGATCTAGAGTTGGTGATATATTTTGTGTTTTATTTTTTTCATATGCTTGTAATGATGGAAGATGGAATTATAGATTTTTATATGATTTTTATTGTTTTATTGGTATTTTAATGATTTAGTTTATTTTAAATAGGATTTATCAAATCTATAAATAGGATGGCTATTCAACTTCTCACTGAGTAATGGCTCCCATTGTAATCAATGAGATGATCAAAATGTGGTGGCCCTAGGTAGACCGAACGATACCTGTTCGAGGGGAAATACATACACTATGATAAAAGATATTATTTCATGAAATTAAACTCAATTTATTAAATAAAATTAAAAATAATAATTTTCACACCTGCCGGTCAATAAATCCATTTGACCACTTAAGAGAGACCAAACATTTTTATCCTCTCTTATAATCTTCTCCTTCCAATTATTTTTTATATTCTAAATCAACTATGATCATTGAAATATTTAAAAAATGTATATTTTAGGGTTATTAATGGTATGAAAAATACATTTGATTTTTTATTTTCTATTTATTTCCATCTACTTCACTAAAAATCTCAAATTTAAGGGGTTTTTTCATATGATTTACATAATTTAGATGATTAATGTTTATAAAACCCATTATTATAGATTATTTTAATTTCAGGTAAATATTGTAGAGAGTAAAATTAATTACCCATTTATTTATATATAATTTTATATATTGTATGATAAATTTTAGAGATACATGGGTGTTCGTGTCATAAGATTGAGTAGTTCTGACATATGATGTTTGTATTGGGTATATTATTTCGTATTTGGAATATTTTTATTTTATATCAGGTTGTGCATCATGATTTTATAAATTTTATTCAATTTTTTATTAATAAATGGCAGCTCTTATTATATTATTTTAGATCATATTAATAATGACCTAGGCTGAGTTAAATGTCGTAAAATCAAATGATATCCAATGGGGTGATGTTATATATTCAATTAAGTGTGTTAAGGCTACCTCAGGTGAGGGGTGTGGTAGTTCTAGGGTTTTATAGTATATAATAATAATTTTCAAAAAATAAAATGACATAATTTAGTGATAATTGTTAAATGTTTCGTAATATAATATCACAAACCTATGAGATGGGGTCTACCATGGATATTTTGATCCTTAATTTAAATTGGTGTGTTTTGTCTAGGGAATTGTTTTGGAATTAGAATAATTAATAGGTAAAGTAAATAAATATAATGTTATATAAATTATAAATAATTTAATAAAGTGTATTTGTGAGCTTATACACTCAATGTAAGGGTGACTAATACCATCGTTGTTGTTCATCTCCAATGTAGATTGGATATTACAATGAGAAAATATGATATATGTATGAAAATGGATTTACTATTTCAATTTGTGTTGTCAAAAATTGTTTTTTCAATAAATTAAATTATTAATATTTTTCAACCATGATGTATAATCCGACAATTATACTATAATTTTTTTTATTTTTTCTGGGACTTTGTATATCAAAGGATATTCTGAACTACACCAAACATTGACATTTTACATATATTAAATTGTTGGTGTTAAATTTAAAAATTACAACATTATTGTTCAATTAAAATGTGTGAATCGAATTAATCAATACATGAAATCAATGTTGAAAGGAGATGTAATTTAACCAGGAATTATGATTATTCATTATGAGGATTATATAATTGATCACTAAAATAAGGTACTGTGACTATGTGTTTACGAAGTCTACTCACGTGTTAAATATGAATATATACCAATTCTATGAAAACATCTATGAGATAGATATATTCTCATGTAAATAACTACCTAGACTATTATTTCTAATTTAAAACTTGTTTTCACATCCATTTATTATATTATACATAGATAATATTCTATATTATTTAGGATTTTGTATTTATATTTTATTATTATAAAACAATGTATCTATTAATGAAATAGATATTACATGTAACATTTAAATAAAATTTTAATTAAAATAATTATTTTAATTAACTGGAAAATTTATTGTTAAATAAAAATGCATGTAATTATTCACTTAGATATTTTACAATATAAAATCAATTTTATAGAAATTCTAAAACAACCAATTGATGTTTTTTAATTTTAATATTTGGAAGAACTACATTTCTCAATATGATATATTATTTTATCAAAAAAGAAAAAATTAATCACTATTTATAATTATTTTAATTAAATTTATTCATAATATATTTTAAAATTATATCCCTCATTTAACTATTTTTTAGATTCTAGTAATTAAGAAAAACCTCATTTTATGATTGAAAATAAATTTAAAAAAATAATTTTCAGAGTTTTACATTATTATATTAAAAATAATATTTATATATTTTAAAAAATTTAATATTTAATTTTAGTTTCATATTATTAATAAAAATAGTAATGTTATTCAATATTTTATATTTCACTTTTTTCATAAAAAACTTATCAAGGAAAAATGAGCGACTATAGTATAGTTTAACACGATGTAAAAAACTAAAGTTAAGATGAAATATCCAAAAACTATAATAAAACCTCATATATAAATGGTTGGATGAGTTATTTCACAAATAAAAAACATTTTTTCATTAATTAAAAATTTTGTATTCACATACCATACAAAATGAATATCTTTTATAAGAAATTAATCATTACTAAATTTCAACCCATATCACGAAACAATAGAACCATTCATCGTACCACTTATCTATACATATAATAATTCATAGCATAAAAAAACTCTGAAAAAACACACTGCATCTTAGATTACCATGATACAGAGGAATTAGACTCAAATAGTTAATAAAACAAATAATATATAATGAGTGGTCAAATGGATGAAATAAACAGAAGAAACAATTGTTTTAACTATGTTCTTTAAAATTATTTTCAATACTGAATTTTTCAAAAACTATTATAAACATCCAAATATTGTTTGATAAATATATCTATTATACTATAATGTCATTAAACTGAGAGAATAAAAATTTATACCTTCAACTCATTCCTCAGAAATTGTAAAATTTACCTGTGTTATTATCAGAATTCTACCTCCATTAATGACCGATTTCATGTTTCTTTATCACCAAATATATGTGGGTGTAAAAATTTATTGTTTGAATTATAAATATATTTAAGAAATTATTAATATTCATAGATGATACGTTAGGAATTACATTAAATATATTAACTATAGATAGTTTTTTTAAAATTAATTACATACGTTGATAATTTCATGAATTTTTCTGAACATTTTAACCCCCCTCATAAAACTAGTGAAAATATAAAAATTAATTTTATAATAGTATGATGTGATATTAATATTTTAAAAAGGTTTACCTTTATTATTTTGTAATGTGAATATAAATATTTAAAAATATTATTATGAAATATTTTTAGGTTAGTATGAAATAATCAATAGAAGATTATAATGGGTATCAAATTTATGAATCATATATTAAAATAAAAAGGAATAAATCATGAATATTATAAATAATTATTTAATGGGAGGTTAATCCCATTTATAAAACCCAATAGTCAACTATGGGATAATAACTCACAGAATATCTGTTATCAGAAAGTGGTTGGGATCGATGTGAGAGAAATGTTTGTTTTATTGGTGACATCCTGAAAATAAAAATGTTATATCCTTTAATGGAATTATTTATGTTAAAGTAGTTCAATGAACTCTTTGGAATTATGTATCTCAAAATAAATTCCTTAAATGTTTACTAATTCAAGTTAAAAGGTGAAATAGGTTAATTTATATCAATATTAACATTCTATAGAGGCTATATCTATAAATGTAGAATGGTTGTGTAATGTAAACAATGATTTTTAGTTTCCTATAATATGATGTGAGAAATAATTGGAACAAAATTATAACTATATTTCACTATTCACTATAAAAGATCAAATCAAATATAAGGAATATGAAATATTTTGTTATTCTTGTGAATCCTAGTGATAGAAAATATTAGTTTAATTGTGCTCTGGTTCATAGTGTTAATATAATTTCTCTTTGATCCCACTCATGAACATTTGTGAAATAATTCAAGAAAATTAATTTTATTCATTCATTTATCATTATATTTTTTTCTTGTTTATTTTCAATAAATTACATTAATATTAGTTTTTCTATCTTTTTTGTAAGTTGAATTTTGTTCATGTATTCATGTGTAGATAATTCATACATACAATATTCTTATTCTGGGGGATGTAATATAAATATCTCATATTTTATATGACTCTACTATGTGGGATATTCATATGTATTAATGTCTGGAGTTCAATTCTATTTTTTATAATTATCTATGATTAGTGTTTTATAATAACTAAGGGGTATCAATTTGAGTTTTATTTCATGATGTTATAACAAAAGTATAAGTAACAGTATGAACAAAGATGAATATAATATCATGGACAATATATGATGTACTACTTTATGGATGTATAGAAATGATGAGAGAAAATTAACTAATCATGAAAGATATAGATGGATTTATGAATGTTGTTAAGACTGTTATAACGGAGAATGAAAAAATATGAAAATACTAATAGATATAATTTTGTGTGGGTCAGAATGTTTTTTTCATGAAATTAATATTTAAACATTTGAAAGAATAAATCTATACAGGTTATCAGGATTGAAATTGATGCATATGTATGTAAATATTGTATCCCATTACACTGATTATATTTATTAGTTTATGATTGGTTAATTGATTTCAAAATTAATCCCAACTGAAGATCTTTTCATTCAATTAAATATGACTCAATTGGAGATTAAATAAATATACCTTAAATATTCATATTATTTATAGCTACTACTATAGAAATCATAACATATTAAAAAAATGTATTATGTGGTTAAAATGACTAGTTAATAAAAAATATTCACTTTTTGTTTCATTATATATATAATTTCATTGAAATGTAGGTTCATAGATGGAGGATAGTGCAAGAACCAATTAGAAGAGAAATTATTTATAATGGAAGTCAGTGGCCACTATAATTGAACTAAACCTATTATAAGAATCATTCTAGAGATATGGCTTTTAATAGAATTCAATGCATATATTCTAGAACATGTTATACATTATGGTTTTGTGGGATGAAAGGGCATATCATTAATAATTTTGAAATGAAGCTAAAAAATAGACAAAATTCATTAATCGTTATTTAGAATTCTTATATTTCACCAAATAAAAGGAATAATAACATACTAATTCAAACCAACTTTAAATTATTTTATTTCAAATAAAGGTTCTAGGCCAAAATGATCAATGAGTTAAAATGTCATGTAGTCCAAGGGAATCATGTTTAACTTTACTAACTCATTTGGTGAGGGGGAAGAAATCTTATGCTAGTAATGATAGTGAAAGGGTGACAATGGGGGCATGAGAAACAAATAAATCAGTGACGTTACTACCCTCATTCCATATGTAAGGTTGATCTATGTGAATTTTGTAAATACCCATTCATATTTGGATGGGATAAATGCTATAACTAGGAAGATAAATATCCTTCTAAATGTACATTATAATATAAAATAAATAGAATGAACCTGTTTTAGAATAATATGATGAGTGTGACTTAGATCCTATCCCTTAAACATTGTAAGAAAATATACAATTAGAGAATCACCATAACCAAATAATTAAAGAATATAATATAACATAGGGTTGAATATGTCCCAGAACCACCTACACCAGAATATAGCCATTAGAGAAATAAAAATATACATTAAGTTTGAGACCACTCACTATAATTATCTAACACACCCATTTTCATTGTTTGGACAAGAGGATGGGTAAAACAACTAAAATATAGTTAACCATGAGCAAACATAGAGATGAGGACCGATTCCACTATTCATAGAGAGTAATCATCTCAACCATGAGGGACCTATACCATATCATCACAACCATATTTTAAAGACCCAGAGATTTCAAGGAAATCTTTTTCTTAAATTATTTGGAATATTACGGGTTCGTAGTTTTTGACGGCGCCCGATTCCGAGGCCCAGTGTGCCCAGAATCAATTTTTGAAGTTTTGTTCAAGTACGTTCAATAAACGTATGTGTGGGTTTTTCTATCTTCTGAACTGGTGCTCAGAATTGAAATCTGAGGACACCGATGAACTCGCAGTGCCGGTATTCCCTTAAGGGGACCTTTACCGCAATTGTTTTTGGTCGATAGAAGAAGTTATAATTTTGGGATTCTTAATTAATTAAATAAAATTTTTTTGTTACACAATTTTATTTTCAAGTGGTGGCTAACTTCTCCAAAGAGGTGTTGGAGGTGGGGCCCACACCCCACCTAACCTCCATTGAGAGGATATAACTAAGGGTGGGACCCACATGAACCCTAACCCTTCAACTCCCCTTGAAACCCCTCTCTTAACGGTTGAACTCCCACTTTAAGTGGAGCCTTTCCACTTTTCCCTAATAATGTTGCCAAATCAAGAATAATTAATGACTTTATGTATTATTTTGTGGTTTCATGAGTTCTATTGAATTAATTTGAAATGCATGCCGAGATTATATTTTTGGTGGATTCCTATTAATATATTTCCTTTGGAAAATATTTGTGAGGAGTCTTTGGGAGAAATATCTTGGTGGAACTTCATTCTCTTGATGAAGAACATTGTTATTCAATGAAGAACATCTCCGATGAAGAACACGATGAACTTCTCCCCCGACACTTCCTCTTCGGACGCACCCCGATGTCAACGGAATCGATGTCCATATTCTTCCACGCCCGACTTATGTGACACCGTCTTCCATGGCTCATCAATGTGCAATGTACCTTGAATCGAGGTAGGGGGTTTTGTATAATTTTTGTTCAATACAATTATACTCTCGTCATTGATGAATGGAAGTGATCGTGTAGGGCCATTTGTTATCGCCTAACGCGGAGGGCGTGGGATGAAAAAACACTGCCAAACAACCCTCGGTAGTGGTGATCGGAGGCGGCGGTCATGCACTGGCCGCGTGGAGGAAACTGCGGCTCACATTCGCGGGCCTCTCGAACAAAGAAGAACAGGCCGGCTAAAGCCGGCCATGCTAAAGGAACCATGACGCCCCTTTGGCACCGCGCTGCGGAAGAGGTGCGGCCCGCATCCAGGGGCCACTTTACCGGATAAACCGGCTGGCCAAAACCGAATGGGTAGAAGACCGTGGCTCCTTGTGGCGCCGCACTGTGGAAGAACCATGGCATGCGTTGGGCAGGACGCTTCGGCGGGCGAATCGGCCGACCACCTGCCGGCCGGGTGGAAGAAACAGCGGTACCAAGAGGTGCCGCTTGGAGTAGACATCGGCCCACTATGTGGGCTGCTCACACCAAAAAATACGACCAGATGGCCAGGAGAGGCGGCGCCGCTCGATGCCGCCATTACAAGGAACCCCCCCCCCCCCCCCTACTCCACTCGACCAGTTGGCCGAGTAGCTGTCGGCCAGGGGCTGGACGCCTTTGCGAGGGTCAGGCCATGCCCCATCAGGACGGGCCTCCCTTGCATGGTCCAGGTCGTGCCCCACCATGCTAGGAAGATCCCCCATCCCAGTCGGACCCGCCAAAACCAGAACGGGCCGACCCGCCAGCCCACTAGACTCGACGGGCTGGGCCCGTTTCTCTTAAACACGAATAATTTCTAGACCACGCGTTCGATCGACGTGTCTTCTGCGACACTGGGATCCTCATGACGAGGCACACCTTTTGTGATAATCTAAGTGAGTTTGGTACAAATTTGGAAAATGTCCGGATTTGGAATGAGCATAATTCCAACCGGCCCCCTGGAATGGAAAAACCAATAACTCTCAGACCAGGCAACTGATTGACGCGTCGTCTTTCGCATTGGGTTTCTTTTTATGAGACGTAATTTCAAGATACATCAACTCTGGACTTCGTGATAGTTGATGTATCGAACCCCTTTTCTCAAGGAGTAGAACCTACCGGAATCGAGCGTGTTGTGTGCGGGAATCCTAGAGCTGGCGGCACCTGCGATGTCTACCGTACTAGAATCCTATATGGGTTCGACGATGATGAATACCATACTAGGATCCTCCATGGGTTTTACGACGATGGAAATTGTATCGGAATCCTCCTTGGGTTCGACAGCTATGACTATTGTTCTTGTATCCTGTGTGGGTTTGGCAGTTTGACCTCTGTACTTGTATCTTGTGTGGGTCCGATAGAGTAGCTGGTCTTGTATCCTGTGTGGGTCGGACAGCTTAGATGAATCAGTGTGATGACTACTGTTCTTGTATCCTGTGTGGGTCTGACATCTTAGATGAATCAGTGACTAAATCTGATCATCAATATCACAATACAAAATATTTATACTTGTGTGAGATGAGTGTTGACTTTCAATCATTTTCATCGATGTGATTGACCTTACTTCCTTTGTGTAATAGGTTATGCTTGGGCTCGAGAGTTGGAGCAGAACTGAGATTGAAAACTTAGGTATATGTTTGGGAATATACCAAAGTGGGGTTGGTTGATACCATGTGATTGTATCTTTCCTTTTGTGTTTTATCCTTTTTAGATTCTAGGAGACCTTAGGGGGGTCTCGAGTTCCCTAATGAGTATCGTTATACTCACACCTACATGGGCTATTCCTGCACCTCGTTGTGTTGGATGCAGATGACAGATAGCATTGACGGAGGCCGAGTAGGTGCTAGGACCAGATGGTACCCAGAGGCAGACCACATGCCAAGATGTTACACATAGCGGACCGATAGATGTGGAGTGCTGAGGTGGACATATGTACCTACACTTCAGGTAGGATACTCGGCGGAAGATCCATGAGCTTCCCTTTTCCCTTTTAGCAGTTGGGCCTTTTTCAATTGTACTTGCTTTCCATTGTACCTGTACTTTACTTTTGGGATTGTATTTCTAGACCCTTTTACTTTCAACACTACTTTTTGTATACAGTTTTCACCTAGTTCTTTGCTTCCACCTTACTCTGTTTGTGTGTGTTTTACTACTATAAATGCAATGTCTTCCCAGCTTTTGGATTTATGCCTTTTCTGTCAGTTTCCAGCCCCTGGCCTATGGAAGGCGGACATGGGGTATTCACGGCACGAGCCCTGAGGACAGGTCGTGACATATATTCATTCTTGGAATAATTTCAATCCATACCATATTGCATACAATCCAAAGACTCCAGAATATATATGACAAAAAAACCAATGTGCGATCATTGGAATTTTCTTCTTCATAGTTAAACAATGATTAGATAAAAACATCACCAAAATATCCCTACACCTACAAAACCCTTTACAAATGCTAAACATTAAAAACTAAGGCCTCCCAGTTCTCATTGAGGAAAATTATGGAAGCTGAATAATCCATGGCATTAGCATATTAGGTTTTATTGAAGTGGATTATGATCCCCTTTTAATACACCCCTAATCAGTTGCAACATCCGGATTACCAATATTCCAAATAAATAAATTATGTTTTTTGTGAATACCAGAAAACCAATGAATACTCCCATCAGCCTCGTGATTAAAAATTTCATGAATAACAATATGTTATGAAATCATCAAAAATAAAACCATCGATGGCTGAGTGAAACCCAATTTATCCCAATCATTCTAGATCATTATTCATAAAAACATATCATGTTTTTCTAACAGTAACTCACTAAGTGTGTTCATTATTATAGAATTGTTGATGATTATCTCTGTAGAATTATTTCATTTAACAGTAGATCGAATATGTAATGTGTATTGTGTAACGATGACTTTGGGAATGTTCATGTGTCCGATAAAGATGCAATTGATTTTTTTAGAAAAGGTGAAGTCAATATTCATTTGATTAATATCAGATTAATGAATATAATATATGTTTTTCCACATTTCTGGTTTAAATATATATTTTGATAAACTCAATGTACAAGGCTATTGAAATGGTTTTGAATGATAATTTTTATTCAATCACAATGATCTATGATAGTTTCAAGAGGGATTATTTATATGAATATTTAATATAATGGATATAAAAATGGTGTATGAGGTTACAAATATATGAATTCTATATAACCGTATATATGTCACCATAGGTATGATCAAATCAGTGAGAAGAATTTAAATTTTTTAGTTGAATAATAAAATATAATACTCTAATAATTAAATATAATAACATCCATATTATTTGATATTGAAACACTAATTAATTTTAATAATATCATGTTCAATTAGTTTCTTATGGAATAAGACATTACTATTCACATCGTGGTTACTTTTATATTCATGAATTCATTAATGATTTAACATAAAAGTATGTATTTTATTTTTTAATCATGTGTATATGGTAATTTAGTTATTTATTTTCTATAAATATTATATAGAAAGGTAATTGGAAAGAATATAATGTGAATTTAGACTTATAATTATGGTAATTTCACTTAACACAACTAATAAAAATCCACCCAAATAAGCTATTTTTATATAAGAAAATTGTTCCCATAACTTCTTAGTATATGGAATGAATAATTGAAAGGTAAAAATGTATGGATAACTCTTAGAGAATGAAGTTTCCATAAATAAATCCAATGGAAATTTTTATAAAAAAACTCAGTACAATGACATATTTCAACCACATAAGTCTACTTTTAGCAATTTGGAAGAAACATATAGAGTAATTATAGAACATATTTTTTTATAATTTTAAAAGATTACAATAATATTATGATTATCAAATTTGAATGTTAATGATAATGATATATATATATACTTAAAAATACAGTAAATATGGTAAAATGAAGTAGTTTCAAAAAACCCCACTATTCCATCCTGTTATATTTTCACATATTTCACAGGGATATTTATGGAAGGAATTAATAGCATTGATATTTTATGATTGGTTTTATTAAACATCTACGATAACATTTAATTTTTTTAATTTTTTTAAAAACACAAAAATTTGTTTTAATAGTTAAATTCACCATCGTACTCTTCTTATAGTTAAAATCTTCTTAGATGAAACCCTCACTACTGCCCAATGTCTCTAACATTCTATAGATTCCACTAACTCCCTCACCCTTATATGTCATCATGTACCTCTCATCACCAAACAACTCACATAATACCCCCAGATACTGGACCACCATCATAGATACCCTATCCATATTTCCTATCACATTCTCCCCACATTCTTGATACCACCACACCTTCAACACCTACCCAATCATTTATACAATGTTTGATGATACATTACCCCTTCACTCATACAAGTGTAACTACAAAGTGAAAAATCACCTCATATATATCAATTATTATCCCCTTTTATTATGAAGTATATATATATATATTAAATTATTTAATTTGTGGTATATTGGTTAATTTTCTATGGTAATTTACCCTCATAATTATCTAGTTTATAAATTCACTCTAACAACTTGTTGTTTGGTATTTTATAAATATTGACTAACAAGTGTCTTAAATTATAAGGATTTAATGTTTTAGGGAAAGGATATAGTGGATGTGATCAATCATATATTTGGTACTACCCCATGATTACATTAAATTAGCCATATTATAAATATATATTCTATATTGTTAGACATATATATGTATATATTAGATTAAATTCATATATCTTATTTACCATTAATGATTACAAAAGAACCTGATAAAAACATGACCTTCATAGAATATAATATATCTGTTGTCCATTTATATTAATAAATGAAAGGAATATTTTTAATATTAATAAATGAGATTATTTTTTATGTTAATATATGACATATATAATTCTTTTCATGTTTTTTATACTGGAATAGGTTTATTGTTAATAAACTCTCTACATCACATGATTATCATTCTCTCACAACAATATGAGTTACAATAAATCGCATAAATTGAATAATTTTTATACCATTTCATCATATTATAGAACACAAAAAATCACAGGTATAAAATATATTGATGATTATAAAAAATTGGATAACACACCTATGACATATCTTTATAGAAATCCAGTAGATAGTTAGTTTCCATTAGGAGGTTATGACCTAGTTACAATAATTTTTTTGTAATTAAATGTAAAAAAATTACATAATAAAATTTTAATAGTAACTGAATAATGCATATTTTAAATTTATGATTGTGACAATATAATATAGAATCAGATACATAGACTTTTTTTGGAATTTCAGGAATGTGAAGGTAATTGTTCCTTAACATCAATATGGGGTACCCAGACATGATATACTAGGTATTTCTTTATAGTTATTTGGGTCTATAAAATTTATATATTAATAACTCTCTATCCATTATATTTATTGGATACACATTAAATTTTCTAGGAAATTATTTCTTTCGATTCCCCAATAATGGTAATATCATTATTATGTATTAACATGTTATTATGTTAAAAAATTTCACATAATGAGACAATAATTTGATGCATTCTATGTATTTATTACTATATGATCATACATTTGACTAGGCCAATGATTTTTCAAATCCATGGTACTTGAAAAATATAGAAATAAAAAAGAGTGACTTATATTTGCGAGTATGGAATGATTTTAATGAAACATATATATCGATATCATAGATGTATGACATGGTTCTAGAAAGTGTGCCTAAGGACATATGGAAAATATGGATTAACCATAATCATGATAAATCTTATAGGGTAATTTATGTAATTATAATATATTAATAACAATTTTTCATGTTATATTTATATAAAAGTTCATCAGTCAATTTTTATGAAAAATTATATCAATCAAAATAATAGATTGATTCTTCATTCATTTTTTCATGTGTTCTTCAAAAGGAAAGGACATGGAATAGTACCATTAAATTTATTACAATAAGAATATATAAATATTCATGTACTTTTTTACATTTATTATTTATATAATTTTTTGAAATAGGTGAAGTAGTTTGTTCATTCTCTTTGTAGGATATAATTATTGATTAATAATCATGAAAAATAGTAATAATTTTAAAAACATGGATAAATATTAGGGTTTTCTTGTTAAAATTACTTTTTTTAATTGATTAATGTTATAATACTATATTACACAATTTATACTAGATAAAAAATGATTAATTGGATGACCAACCTTCCTTTTTTGTTTCAGTACCCTTCAAGTATACCATATCTTGAGAACTAATAATTGGTCCTTTTGGTTGTGTTATGTGGATGAGTTCTAATCCATCAATATCAAGGGTAATGTTTAGGTTATATAAATCGTTGCCTATAATGATATAAATTAGGATATTTTTGGTTTCGGTGATACTTGTTTTGAAATGAAAACTCATGTATTGATCAATATAATTAATGATATGGAATCCCTCCATAATACATAGAATGACCATGTCATAAAATTATTGAGTGTGCTAGTAACAGTGTTTTAGAATATGAAAATAATTACTTCGAATGAAATTTATGTACTTAAGGGGTGATATAGTGTTAAATTTCTTATATATACACATAAATTCCTCAATATTCATTTGGTTATCCAATAAATATTATATATAAGTTTAAATTAATTATTTCATTAGTAACTCTTATAAATTAGCGTACAAAATATTTTAATAATAAAAATCATAATGTTATGGTATAATACACACAATATTGTGACATATTAAAAAATATTTTTTAAAATTATCATAAACAATATAAGGATGTCCTAAGATATGTTTTAAATGAGTTATGGAAGAACACAAGGTTTGATAATACCATGTGGTATATTTTATCTTTTTCACTTGTATGTGTTTTCCACCACAACTTGTTTACATGGAAATTGTTAATCAATCATTTTAAAAATGGTGGACACTTCTTATAATGGATATTTTTTGAAATGGTTTAATTATGTTAGAATTTATTTTACATAGATCATTAAGATTATGTTTTTCAAATTTTTACCAAAATTTACTTTATTTTTGTATAAAAAATAAACAACAAAATTATGTTAGAGAGTTACCTGGATAAATTATAAGAAATTGTTTTTTGTATTTATATGTGATTATATGTTATTATAGGATATTATTAATATAATAATGACAAATTATAAGTTAGGATAACTCACATTGGATGATGTATGGTTTTATAGAAAATATTATTATTTTAATTCATATTCCAATCACCTTTATGAACAGATTAAAAGTTATTATGATGAAATAAAATTGTTATAAATGAAGATATGATGTTGGACTATTATAATTGTATAGGTATAATCATATATTATATATGGTATAGTTGAAATTAGGATAGAAAAGATTAATTATAGATAATTCTCTATATTTTATGTTTTTTTGTAAAAATAAGAGACATATTAGGTATTTTTTACAAAAAAATGCATTTTAATTATTGAGGTATACATAGTAGAATATTTAGAAAAATTTTATGTTTTAGGATTTAATATTAAATGGAGATTTATAATATGATCAATTATTAAATGATTCTATAACTGTTGAATTTTTAATTTAAATTTTATATTTCTAGATTTCATGTGAGGGATTTTATCTATCAATGAGTAAGATTATAATTTTGCAGATCTATTTAATGTAAAACTAGATTTGGAATATAATTAATGTCGCATGGATCGTATGATTCAGATTAGTAATTTATTAATGTTTCAATTTTTTATTATAGTCATTCATTTAAATACCATTATGGAAGAATTATGAACGTTATAATGGTAGGCGATATCGAAGAATAATTTTATTACATCACTCTTTTCCAGATGAATACTTGTGTAAGATAGTGTTTGTTAATATTCTCTATGATGAATTTTAATGTCTTCAAAAATAAATATGTAGAGATTATTTTTTGTTTTCCATAATGAAATAAAAAACATTTATTTCATTAAGTTGGTTGAACTGTCCATGTAAAAAAACATCCACAAATTAATCCATGCCCTATCATTGGTTTAAAAAAATGTTCAACTAAATTTTTTTGTAAAATTTTTATCCTATGTGGATACTAAAAAATAATAATACATTTAACATGGGTAAATATTTTTAATGGATTAAAATATGTAGTTTGTGTTATAATCTTATAACTGATTTCTTATGCCTAAATAAAACACCAATGCATCCATCTACAAATGATGTATTTGGAAATTTTTTATATGTGAACGTAAAATTCAAGTATATTTATTGTAATAAAGTAGTTCGTGTTATGAATATAATCAATTATCAATTCACTGATAATTGATACACAATTGGTGGAGGGAAATAAGAAAGGGCATATATATACCAATCATTATCTTTTATGAAATGTGATTTCAATATAAAATTTTAATTTTATAATATGTGAGATGGGAAAAGTTTGTCAATATTATCATAGTGGATTGCTTTTGAGAAACAACGATCATTTGAAATATTATAATTAATTTTTTATTTTTATCTCTCCATGTGAAATTATATTCACATTCTATGGTGATTAAAATATATTTTATTTAAGAATTGAATAATTATTTATAGCATTGGTTTTAATATATTTTTATAGTTATAATATGTTAGGAATCTTATGGGGTTATTGGTGAGTCTAAAAATGTATTGATTATAAAAAAACATATTTTTTACTAAATATGTTCTGGATTGAATCTAAAAAAAATGAATTTTAAATATAACTTATAAAATTAAATACATAAAATTTCTAATAGAATTTATATAATTTAATTTACAAAGTTATGTAAGATGATTTACAATCATTTGATATGTAGATAAATGAATTCATTTAAATGGGTATTTTTCAATTAAATCTCCCACATTTATATTCAATCAATCATAATGTTTGGTCAGATAAATAAATTGCATATTAATAGTTAAAAAATTAAATTTTACTAATTAATACCCTTTAACAATATATAATTTATATAACCAATTATTAGGGAAAAAGGATGACATTAATGATTAACTGGAGGTTAAAATATTTTAATATAAGGGTGAAGGATTATGGAATTCAAAATGTGAGTTGTTGAATTTTTTATTTACATTAAAAATTTATAATAATTATATTATGAGTTTATAAAGATCATAAAATAATTATAGATTTGACATATGATATCTAACAAAAAAATCCTGATACCAATGTAGAAATTGTAACCTTTGTCATATAAATCATGTTCAGACTGTATAAAATTGGCATGAGATACATGGAAACACCTCTTGAATGGGTTAATAGTTTAGAAGTTTTAGAGAACTATATTCATACAAGATAATTATTTTCATTGTTAATAGAATATAAATAATAATACATATATTAAATGAGTCATTGAAAAATTATACAATGAAATCATTATCATATATTTTGAAAATTAAACAAAATAAGCACATGCTCGAATTATCAGTTATGGTAATGTACATCGAAATATATAAAGATTTAATATGTAAAAATTACATTGAATGATAACTAAATGAACTCACATAGAATTTAAATAGAATATATATTATGATAAGATATATCCTAATAAATAAGTAAAGGTAAATAATTGAAAACATATGTTATTTAATAATGAAAAATATTATGAAATTAATATAGAGATAATATCATTTTAATATTCTAACAGAAAATAAAGACTGAATCCTTGATGAAGGAAATTGTTATTTATTGTATTCAATTATATCAAGAATCATGATACATATACCAAAATGCCCATTAACAATACATATAAAAAATATGTTGAATATCATTTATCTTGGAAAACATTTTTTCCTCATAAGACCAACTAATAAATCAAGGAGATATATTATACCAGGCATAACATGTCACTCTAGGTCCAAAGCATTCCACAACTAAACAATATTCATTTCAATTAATGTATAATGTTATAATAAAATAATATGTTACAATTATTTAATTTTTCAATATAATTAAAAAATTTCAATCTTTATTTATATGCAACACTATATTATGCTAATTCTATACAAAACACTGATTTAGATTGAAAGTAAGATATTGTTTTACCTCCTTTAATAGTACCCCTTATTTTATAACTAATTTTGAAACTATTATAAATTTTATTTTCTAACATAAACATCATTTTTTTGATTTATAATATCTGAATTACATTAGGGTTATTGTTCTTTTATTTTTCTAAGATGTTTTATTTTTTGGATGATTAATGAATAATAAATCATTTTAATTTAAAACTTAATATTCAATTAAATATTCGTTAAAAGTATATTATATTATCAGTTTTTGAGTAAAAATAGTAAAATTATACATATATTGATCTAAATTAGTTCATTAAAATAATTTTAAAAATAAAATTGAATATAAAAACAAGTTGAAATTTGGAACAATTTTTCTATAAAACCCTTATTTTTTACCACGTTCTTGAGATTTTCATAAATATTAATTTTCCAACATAAGTGTATTTAATATTTAAATTAAAGCTACAAATTTTTAATTATAAAAAAAATCGTTATGATAATATCAGATTAATTTTTGAGAAATTTTTTATTAAATGTGATTAATAATTATTACTATGTTTAAGTTAAAATTAAGCATAACAATAGACTAATCATTATTCTTAAGGGTCTAAATGAGATGTGATGTTTTCCAAAAACCATTCGAAGAAAATAATTTTACTACATAATATCTTTATTATAATTTTATGGGATATTATGATATTATAAAAAGGAAGTTCCCAATATAAAAGGCTAAGTTAGGAAAGAGACAAAAAGGGAACATTCCATACCATTAACATTTATAAAACCATGTGATAATTGAAAAACATTATATTTTTCATAATAAATATATTTTTTAATGATAAATGGGTTAATTTTATCATAAAGATTTTCATTAATTTTTTAATATGATTAATTTTAAATTATTAAGACACAACATCATAGTGATTATTTAGTTAATAAATAACTAACATAAATTATGATATAAATATTAAAAGTTAAGTATATTAATTAAATTATTAACATTAATTATTTTTTGAGATTAATTTCTAATGATATATTTATAAAAAATTAAATTGTTTGAATTGAAAAATTATTTTTATATTTTATAATGAAAATCAATTCCATAATATCAAAATCGACATGATTGTTATTTTACAAAAAACGATATTTTATTAAAATATTTTAAATTAATAGTGCTAATATATTCTTCCAAGTGATTCATAATTGTTAAAAAATATTAAATATTTTCTACTAGTGGACCAATTAATCTTTTATAATTAAAGAATTCACACATATACTATAAAGACATTGTTAACATGGTATATGATTAAGCAACGTTTTAGTGCATCGCATGCTCTTGTTTTAACATTAGTTTCCAAAAAACATGACAATTTTTTATAAATTATTTATAATATTAATAATTAAGTGTATTTATATTTTATAATAAATCTTAATTTATTTATTTCATAATGGTTAAATTTCTTAGGTTAGAAAATATGATTATTTTATTTATAAAAATGATAAAACATGGGAATCATAGAAGTTAAAGAAAGTAATTATTTAAATGCACATATAGTTTTGTGGTGTTGGTTTTATATACCATTATTCTCTTTTACCCTATTATTTCCCATTTTTATTCACATTATGTAATTTATACCTCCCCATATTGAATAGATTTTGGTATTTACAAGAGTGACATTCCTATCCACTATAAAAATGAAAGCACACTACCACTTCATCACACATCTCAATACACATTGGATCTTCCATTCTATTCTAATATAGTCTCAAAAAATCTATCCCAAAACCATATAATACCCCCTTTGGTCAAAAATATTCCCATGGATGCTCTTATGTAAAAACTAAAAGGAGTTACCTGATTAATAGTTAACATCATTCCTTAAGCTATCTAGTATTATATGTCTTTTTCAAACCATACATTATTTTTTTTTTGCATTACTATATAAAAAACTAGTATCATAAATATAATATTAATTTATAATGTTATGTTTTCCAACTACACATATAATAACTCTGTTATAATGTGTAACAAACATACTGTTAATGTGAATGGTTAACTATAACCTCCCATAATGATGATTATTAGTTCTTACTTTTTACCTATCATGGTAGTAATTTTTATGGAATCACTGTTTATATATGATATATTTGATATATATTAAATATTTAACAAACAGGTAAGAAGATATTAAATTAAATTAGTATATGAACATATAAACTTGATTATGTATCTATTTTATGATAGTAACAAAATTAAAATCACTATACATGATCATAAATTCCAAGAAACAAAATAGAAGTTAATGTAAGGGATTTAATCTCAATATTCATTTATATTGAGACATATTTATTGTTAGGAAGTAATTATGTTTTTATGGTGTATGTACATCACTTTGAAATGTTGTATTATGATTTTACTTATTCTTATGAAACTCTATGTTTTATTTTATTACTTTAAATGGATTATTATTTACATATTTCAATGTGATATGGGACACTTTGGAATGTTTAAATATTATTTTCCAAAAAATTGCTCTTCATGCTTATCATTACAACCTCACATCCATATTAGATTATTAAATTTCAATTGAAAAATATCCCTTTATTATAATATTAATTAATTTTATATATCCTTGAATATCCACATTTTAAAATTATTGATAATATTATTGCATAAATCCTAAATCATTTAACATATGGTGTTTAGTTTGATAGTTACTTCATTAAATGGGGATATAATTAATATGTCAATGTCATTTATTTAGTATAGAATTTTTATTTGGAATATTTATATTGATTAAATATATTATTTCATATCAATTATTCATTTGACATGCAATTATGAGTAAAAATCACACTTTTTATAGCTCCCTGATTGCATTATAGGTTCTCATGAGAAAATTATGTTGGCCAAATTAATTAGGCTTCATCATATTTTTTTAAACTATCCAATGTATCTATATAATTAAAATATGTCCTCATGTTCCTTAGTCGTTACTTAAAATAATTATGAATTAACTTCATTGATATTTCATTTTTAATTCACCCATGTAATTTGGCATTGACATATCTATAGATACATTTAATTATTTATTCGTTGAATAGATGTCATGTTTTTCATTACATAACATTCCATATTGAATCTGTCTTATATAGTAGGTTAATGAAATTCTTAACAGGATCATTACAATTAATTGTTTTATTCACACTAATTAATTATTTATTCCTCTTTACATACCCTTACTATGAATTTCATATCATTATTGTTTTTTTCCCCATGTTTTAAAAAAGCGAAAAATTGAATAATATTTCAGGGTTGTTTTTTATTCATTTTTATTGTGTATCGTGTTTTTAATTTATATTTCCCAACATATTATGGATATTGGGCATATAATAATACTTTACATTTTGACTAAACATATAGTTTATCAAGGATTAATTTTGTGAAATCATTCCAATGTAATAAAATAATGAAAATTATCAGTGAATCTGGTGTGGGGGAATTATAGATGTTATTAAAGTATTTATAAAATAAATTTTGGAAACTATATTAAGAAAAAATAGATTAAGGAACATAATACTAAGATATAAATTGATGATATATGTATATAAATGCTGTAGAATTTAGTTATTATATATATTTTGTGGGTATTCTTAGAAATACATCCATGTTAAGAAAATTACAAGTGGTAATTTTTAGGGCACAATTATACCTAAGAGTAACAACTTTGACAAGGTGTGACAGGCTTGACACAATTTAATATAGTACATGACAATGGGCCTTACTGGGATCCTAGGTTGAAACTCCCTGGAAATTATCTTTGGAAAATTTATATATTATTTATGAATGTTGATGAATTATTTTATTTTAAGATAAATATTTTTAACCAAGGATAATGAAAATGAATAATATATTAATGAATTATGAGACATTATTTGGTCATCATATATGTAATTTTTCATGAAAATGTTATTTTGTATTCTGATAAGGGTTTCTCATACATTGAATTGTGATTTCTGTTAATGGATAGAAATATAAAAAACTAGGTTAACGTTGAATGTGGTGTGGAATTTTATGATGACATGTTAAATGGAATGATCAATGGAGTGATGGATGTTGTGATAATTTATAATTAGTTTTCATAGAAGAATATTAAATTTTTTTACCATTACCAACTCTCATAATCCTCAAAAATGATAAATAAAGAGTTCACAAAGACATTAAGTAATAAAGAATATGGTGTAAATGAGATTTGATTCCCTCTCGGTTAAGAATAAGGAATGAATTACACAAGTGAAAGTCATATAGAGACAAGAAGATGTTTGGACTATAGAACTCCTAGAAAAAAATTATATAATATTAAATAGATTATAAAGGGTTTTTTGTACAATGAATTCTAATATTGTCCTCTATAATAAATCATTGATGTTTAATGCATTATTTTTTGAATTAATGGTCATTTTTCAAATCGGTTTCCCATGTTGGAATCTCATGAAGTGAATCAGAAGGGGAGAACAAATAATAATTTAATTTCTAATGTTGAGGAGACTACTAGTGAAATTTTAAAGGAGAGTGTTATTAAGTAATTTGATGTGGTATCCCTGTTAATGTTTTACTTCTGAAGTGTAATAATTGACATGATTATGTATATGGATTAATGAATTGTGAATAATTTATGATCGATGTTCTAGTTTTAATAATTATAAAATATATAAGGATTGCATTGCATTAATTTTTCATTAAATATATTAGATCATTTGATGAATGGTTCCAAGAATAGTTATTAATTAAAAAGTTAATTTCTTCAAGAAAACATGATTTATAGAAATATATTCCTCAATATTTTTATGATGAAGAGATAATGAAGTAGAAATTTGTTATTTGGACGAGTACTGACTACCATCGAATTAATTAATTACATCTCGATAAGTTTTCTATTATATAATTGATGGAGTTCACACCACTTTTGGATTTGTGGAATATATCAAATAACATATCTCTTATATAAGGAACAAATAATAATGGATTTTTCCAATATGTTTTTTTTTTGTGATTTGAGAAATAATCGTATTTTATGTAGATTTATGATGAAGTTATTCACATGATTCGAAGGTGAAAACATAGATATTCTTCATGTTTATTGAAGGATAATGATATGATCATTTTAGAATTCAGATACGATATTAAAAAAATGTTGGATAATGATATTTTGGAAAGATTAACCATTTATGAAATTAATTATGTTGAATATTGAGTTAGGTATTCAAGATTGATATATTACATCACTATAATATGAATATTGTTTTAAGAGACAATGTAGTAATAGTTCAAGGAACAAAAAGAGGATAATATTGTTAATTTTGAAATATACTATTTATGTAATGACCCAGAATTTCAATGTTATTTTTTTATTTAAATGGGAATTTTACAAGTCTTCAAAAATTTACGGAACATGATTCTGAGGCTCGGTGTGCCCGGAATCATTTTTTGAAGTTTTTTTCAGGTACTTTCAGTAAATGTATGAGAGGTCTTTTATATCTTTTGAACTAGTGCTCGGAATTGAAATATGAGGGCATCGTTGACCTCGCAGTACCAGTATTCACTTAAGAAAACTTTTACCTCGACTGGATTGGGTCGACAATAAATGATAGTGTTTGGGTTTTACGCGAAAGATTAAAATAAAAATAAATGTTTGTGAAACATTATTTTTATTTTACCATCAACCATGTGGGTGTTGAGAGGTAGGACTCAGTTATACTATAACCTCCATGTGGAGGTTGTTTATGGGGACCACTAGGCCATAACCTCTCATGAAAGGGTATGGTGGTGGGGACCACCACGCATCAATCTCCCATGTGAGGATAATGTGGTGGGGACCACCCGAGACCACGTAACCTCCTATTTTGAAAAATTGGTGTGGGGAATTCCCGACCCTTATTAATGAGAGGAGTGAAAAACCTATCAACTCCCCTCATTAATGAGGGAGATCCTGTTGACCTCCTCTAACTTTATGGTTTCCAACACACCACCCTTAACACGCCATCCTACGTAATTAATTTCCCCAATTTGAAAATTATGCCATCAATTAAATTGGGAAAATCATATCACCTTTTTCATTTGGGTGGAATATTGGGGAGAGGATAGCTTGGGAGAAATTGATTTCTCCAATGAAGAACCTCATCTCCAAATGAAGAACGAATAACATGTTCTTCCACTGAAGAATTCCAACAACAATCTATTTCGATCTTCTTCCCTGGACTCCTATTGATATGGATTGTCTTCCACAACCGATTTGTGAGCTCAGGATTGGAAGTGTGTGGTGGACATTACAAACAACGACAACTCCGTCTTCTTCCTTGTGACACCGTCAAGGAACGATGATCAAGGTAGGGGTAAATTTCATTTAAGTTCTATGTTCTTCCTTTCTTTCAAAACAAAAAACAAGGATGCTTTATTTTTTAAGGGTAGATTGTTGTGGTTCGTTATAGAGGACTGATTAGTATCACCCTAAACATGGAGGGTGTGGGTCAAACTAACATAGCCCCACACCCTCCATCTATCTCTTTCGTGATGTCCTTCAGAATGGGGACAAAAAGTCGAGGCGACAAAGGCGGGGAAGACAAAGGTTGCACTTCCCGCACCCTCTATGACCCTCACCACCCTCACATCGTCTCGCACTGCCGCCGACCTGCCCTCACCCCGCCAGCATGCCCGGCTGCCCCCTGCCGCCCGCCGTCTTGGACGCGCCCCTCTGGCCTACCCAGCTGCCTCTCGACCGCCCGTCGGCCTGATCGCGCCTCGTCGGCCAGCCTGACAGCATCCCAACTGCCCACTAGCCTCCCCAGCCACCTCCAGGCCTACCCGGCCGACTCCCAGTCTGCCTGGCCGCCTCCTGGCCTACCCATCCACCTCCCACCCGCACCTTCTCAGCCTCCCTATCTCAGCCATCCGAGTCGATCCGCCTGAGCCACGCCCCTCGCAGCATTGACCAAACCACCCTCGACTATCCGAGCAGAGGCACCCGATCCGTGCCCCTTGCGGCACTGTTCGAACAGGCCTCAGCCTTCTAGTTCGAGCTGTCAAGCCGCGCCCCACACGTGCCTGGCTGAGCCAGACTTCGGGGGCCCTCGTTGCACCCCCGGGCCGAACCACCCATACACAGACCCGTGATCAGTCTGCGCCCTCTCGATCGGTTCTCACCATCGTGGCTGGTCCTGTAACGACCCATACTTTACATACATTGTTATTACTTCAGAATCAAAGAACAATTACTACAACATATAACAAAACCAAGAAAGGACCGTATAGGTATAGTGTCTTTAGAAACTGGGAAACATAAACAACTGGTTCATAAAACATCTACTTTGCCTCCCATTTATTTCATCATATCTAGAGTCCCTTTTTGGAATATTCTACTTAATAACCTTTTTCCTGACCTGGGGAAATAAAACATACAAAAGGGTGAGCTCAAATGCTCAGTAAGGGTAAACAAAAGAAATATCAATCACATTATATACATAAGAACATAACTTTTGGAAATCTTAACCTGCAAAAGAGATCATAATATCATAACATGGGATAAATCATAGAAGTGAAATGTAATCCAAATAATCATAACTTAAAACATGAAACTTTGTGGCATACACACATAATCATAGAAAATCATTTCTTATTAGTCAAGACTCATTTCCAAGACTATCTTAGTGGAAAAAGTCCATTTCTGAACCGAGTCACCCTCGTTTCAGTCCTGTTTCACTGAACTGGTATAACCTACCATTCTAGCCATGTCTATCTCATGAGATATAAAATCATTACCCAATGCATTGGAGGGAGATATAGGTCCCACCGATCTCATAATGATACCATTCTTATGTGTGCCACAAAATCTTAAATCATACATCATTGCAATACTCATGTAATAAAAATTGGATTCTTATACAACATGACATCATTAAACAATTCATATAAGATAAAGGAATTCATAAAAATATTTCCATCACAACATAATCAAAACAATTTAATAATATGGATAGAAACAGAACCCTATATTATCTTAGAGGGAAAATAATTTTGATAAAACACTTGAACTCCATTCTTGAGGAAAATATACTTTCTACTTAAAAAACACTTTTACTTTCTTAACATGTCATACAATTTTAAACTAAAAGAAGTTGATTAAAAATAAACTTGAAAACTTGTAAAGGAAGCTTCTGGGAAATAATGTTTTAAAAATCCCTTCATGTCGTATAAGTTAAAAAAACTTTCTTTTCGTACTTTTGTCGAAAAAGTCAAAAAGTACCTCGTATGAAAAATGAAAAAATATTCCTTTCATATCTTTTACTAAAGACTCACCGAAGGGTAAAATTGGATTTAAACAATTGTAGTTGGATGGAAATAATATTACATATTGAGGAAACATGGATGTGGATGATAAAATACACCCTAGTAAATACCAAAGTATAAACAATGAGATTGTGATATTTCCCTTACCTTTGGTCCGATATGCATTGTACGTGTCCGAACCTCCTGTATAATGATTTAAATAATGTTATTGACTTATTACAGAATCATAATTATTTTTATGATATCATATATGGTCATATTCTTAGCTTATTATTAGTAATATTTCATTACTACTTGTTATTCGGGTGTTTATTACTTTTTGTTCTTATGCGTGTTTTGTCGAATAAATTCTTATTCAAATCTTTATGTTATAGATACCTCATTTCCATAATGTTATTATTGTAATATGTATCATATTCATTCAATCAATTCATTTATATAATCATTATTAAATGAAGATCATGTAGAATGAGTCACATCACATCGTGGAGACGGTATTCCTACGTACGCACAAGTGATGATATCGTTCCTATGATCGTGGAATTGTATTGTAGTGTATGTATACTATTTTAGAATCAATATAACTTTATAATAGTCATATATAGTCATTATTGACACCATTATACCCATACAATTAAGGTGGTGGTGGAAAATAGATTACACCACGGTGTGGAGACGGTATTCCGTACGTACGCACGCGCGGTGATTTCATTTTCCGTAGGATGGATAGATGGTGAAATAGGGTTGTTTCATACTTATAATAACATATCAGTATATCAGTTATACTGATTTTATTACTTCATAATGAAACAACTAAAGAAGAAGAAGTGTAAGAAGAAATAAATATGAAAGAATCGGTAACATACATTATCTCTTCTTTGAAGTGCTTCTTTGAGACCTCCTTTTAGGGCACTAAAATAGGTCTTTAAAGAAGACCAAAACCTCTAGGATGTTTCTAGGGAAGTGGAGAAAATAAATTGGCAGGGTTTGGCCGAGCTTTAAGGATCAAAGTGGTGTGAGGAAGAGAGGGAGGAGGTGCCCTTTTATAAGGGAGGAGAGGGGCACCTTTGGAATAACTAAAAATATTATTTTATTATAAAGTCAAGTTCGGTTTTAAATAGCTCCAAATTGAGTTATTTCGAATATAAGGTGGGGATGGGTATAAATACTTTCATCCAATAGAATTTAGACAAGTTTAGGTCATTATATTAACCTTATCTTTTAGTTTTAACTCTTAGTTAATTAGATTGACATTTACCATGTCACTTTGTATTTTTATATTATATAGTTAATAAACATACCATATACATTCAATAGACCCCCAAGTTGTGTTTTATTAATAAATATAACCTTATCTAAGTAATTTGGCCTAACCTTAGATTTTTAGGAATAAAATAACAATTATTAATATAATATTTATTTTAAAAACTATTTTATGTCAATTTTGACACTATTCAATAGTTGATTTTTTTGAAACTCATAACAGAATGATTACTTTGACAAAAGTTAATTAAATAAATACTAACATGTCATATTAAACTAGAAAATTAGTTTAATTCATAAAAAGTCTCAAACTATACTTATTTAGGTATTTATAATATCAATTATTCTAATTTTTCACTATTATGGTAATTACTGCATCATCATTGTATCATAAATAAATTAAATTATTTAAAGTCTAAAAATTACATATAAAATATCATTATGTAGTAAATATTTTTATATTTTTAATTAATATTTATAGTCGAATTTATCTTATGTATAACCTTATATTAAAAATGATTTAGTTATTAAACTTTGATTTTAACTATTTTAACCCTTCTATAAATAAATTAATAATAAATGTCCTAATCTAATCAAAGTGGGCCTAAATGGTCAAATTTTATTCCTAAGGTTTTTTTTGGCCGAATTACACTTGTCCAATAGAATTAGTACATGTGTTAGGGTAATAATAATATCATTTTTACCCTTAATTACCCTATTTACTTTTAACCTTGGTAAAAAAAAAGTAAAAAGTTACTATTCACCAAAAATTATGTTCATCTCATTGAACCACATTTTCGTCCTTGATATTAACCGTGTCTCTCGGATTTTCGAAATTCCACTCACAGAAGCGGTAAAATTATGTTTTATGAAAAATTCAGTTTTTTTAACAACCACTTTGTGGTTTTACTATTCATCAAAAATAGAAAGTTTTCAGAAAAATACCAAAATTTCACCCTGGGCTAATTTCAATATTACAAATCCAAAAATGAAGTCCATTTTGAAAAATAAAATTTATAAAATTTCAAAAAATGGTTATTACTATTCATAACGGCTAGTTTTAATAATATTTTTATAGTATATCGTTGTTTAGTGAAACTCGGTATTGCGTAAGACGCACGCTATCGAGGAAGCTCGTGATTTCGTGTAAAGCAAGCCAAGAAAGTGTTGTGTGTAGAAAAAGATTCCTTTGATGATTTATATAACATAAAAGTCTCGGGTGTTACATTCTACCCCCCTTAAAATGAATTTCTCCCTCGAAATTCGTCACTTTGTAATAAACAGATGAGGATACCTTTCCCTCATCATATCCTCAAGCTCCCATGTAGCTTCTTCTAATTTTTGGTTCTGCCATTAAACTTTTACCAATCGAGTGGTCTTTTTTCGTAGGACTTTCTCACTACGATCCAGAATCTCTATCGGTTGTTCTTCATAAGAAAGATCTTGCTCCAGCGGTACAACTTCTGAGCTGAGTACATGTGAAGGATCAGGTATGTACTTTCTCAGGATAGATACATGGAACACATCGTGAACTTGAGAGAGATTATGTGGAAGCGCCAATCGGTAAGCTACCTTCCCAACATGATACAGTATTTCGAAAGGACTGATATATCTAGGGCTCAACTTCCCCTTCTTTCCAAATCTCATAACCCTCTTCGAGGGAGATATTCGTAAGAACACTTTATCACCCACTTCAAACTCTAGGTCTTTTCTTCGATTGTCAGCATAACTTTTCTGTCAACTCTGAGCTGTTCTTATGTCTTCTTGAATAGATCTGACCTTTTCTGCCATTTCATCAATGAGATCGGGTCCTAATAGCTTTCTTCCCCCAACTTCATCCCAGCAAGTTGGAGTCCTGCATTTCTTTCCATATAGAGCTTCATAAGGAGCCATCTGAATACTGGAGTGAAAGCTATTATTATAAGAAACTTCCACCAAAGGTAGGTGTTGATCCCAACCACCTTTGAAATCCATAGAGCAAGCTCTCAACATATCTTCTAGAGTTTGAATTGTTCTCTCAGACTGACCGTCTGTCTGAGGATGATAAGCAGTGCTGAAACTCAACACTGTATCCAGAGTATGCTGAAGACTTCGCCAGAACTTTGAGGTAAATCTCGGATCCCGATCAGATATAATAGAAAGTGGTACTCCATGCAATCTTACCACTTCCATTACATATATCCTGGCAAGCTAATCCAGAGAGAAATCCTCTCTAATAGCAATGAAGTGTGCAGACTTTGTAAGAAGATCAACTATGACCCAGATAGCATTATTGCCTTTGGATGTTTTAGGAAGTTCGGTGACAAAGTCTATAGTGATGATTTCCCATTTCCATTCGGGTATGGGTAATGATTGTAACATCCCCTTAGACTTCTGTCTCTCAGCTTTAACTTGTTGAAAAACCAAGCATCGAGAGACATATTCAGCAACATCTCTTTTCATTCCATCCCACCAGAAGTACTCTTTCAGGTCCCTATACATCTTCGTGCTTCCAGGATGAATAGAGAATGAAGAACTATGAGCCTCATCCAGCTTCTCCTTCTTTAATTCGGGGATGGGAGGAACACAAACCCGATTCTTAAACTTTATTATCCTATCACAATCAAGATTGAATTCAGGAACATTTCTCACCTTCTTTTGTAACTCGACATCTTCTTTCTGTGCCTCTTTAATCTTCACATGTATAGATGGTTGAACATTCATTTGAGAAAGATAAGATTTTTCCCCTTCCATTATAATTCCAAGATCCATTCTTTGTAAATCCATAAATATTGGATCTTTTGTGATCCTCGTCATGGATAAATTGGCATGGTCTTGTCGACATAATGCATCTGCCACCTTGTTTTCTTTCCCAGGGTGGTAATGGATTGAGCAGTCATAATCCTTAATCAGCTCCAACCATCTTCTTTGGCGCATATTCAGTTCCTTTTGTGTGAAAATATACTTTAAACTTTTATGATCAGTATAAATATCACACCTTTCATCACAAAGGTAATGCCTCCAAATCATTAATGCAAATATTACCGCAGCTAACTCTAAATCATGAGTTGGGTAATTTTGCTCATGTATTTTCAACTGTCGTGAGGCATAAGCTATCACCATATCATTTTGTATAAAACACACCCCAATCCCTTCTTGGATGCATCACTGTAGATCACAAACCTTTCTCCACTACAAGGCAGTGTGAGCACAGGTGCACTGGATAACCTTTTTTTCAACTCCTTGAAATTTTCTTCACATTCCTCCATCCAAACAAACTTAACTCCTTTCCGAGTCAACTTGGTGAGTGGATTAGATAATCATGAAAAATCTTTCACAAAACTTCGATAATATCCAGCCAAACCAAGAAAACTTTGTATCTCAGTTACTGTTGTTGGTCTCAACCATCTTTCGATAACCTCTGTTTTTGCTGGATCCACATATATCCCCTCTTTTGAGATTATGTGACCCACAAATGCAACTTTTTGAAGCCAAAATTCACACTTGGTAAATTTGGCATAATTCTTCTCCTTTCTCAGGGTCTTCAATATAATTCTCAAGTGATCTTCATGTTCTTCCTTGCTCTTTGAATAGACAAGAATATCATCTATAAAGACTACCACAAACTGATCAAGATAGTCTCTAAAGACTCTATTCATTAGATCCATGAAGATAGCAGGGGCATTAGTAAGACCAAATGGCATCACTATAAATTCATAGTGTCCATACCTTGTACGGAAAGCCGTCATTGGTATATCCACCCTTTTGACCCGTAATTGATGATACCCAGAATGAAGATCAATCTTGGAAAAGTATTGAGCACCGTGTAGTTGGTCAAATAGGCCATCAATGCGCGGGAGAGGATATTTGTTCTTGATAGTGATCTTGTTAAGTTCTCGATAATCATTTCAGAGTCTCATTGATCCATCTTTATTCTTAACAAATAGAACAGGTGCTCCCCAAGGTGACGCACTAGGGCATATGAACCCCTTATCAGGATTCTCTTGGAGTTACTTCTTCAATTCCTGCAACTCAATTGGGGAAATTCTATAAGGTGTCTTTGAAATAGGCAAAGCACTCGGTACGAGTTCTATTGAAAACTCAACATCACGATTCGATAGAAGACCCGGTAATTCCTCCGGAAAGACATCATCAAACTCCCGTACAATGGGAATATTCTTAATCGTGAGTTTCTCACCATCCATTTGAGAAAAATAACCTTCATTTAGTGGAATAAATATCCATAAAATGGAAGAAATTTCCACTGGAAGGTCATGTTCGTCCTTGCATTGATAGACGATCATAGATTGGTCTGGAATATGAAATGCGACTTCCCTTCTTTGGAAATTTATATGAGCTCCATGTAGATAAATCCAATCCATGCCAAGAATCACATCAAATTCCACTATAGTGAGGATCACAAGATTTTCAGGAAGCACTTTCCCACAAACTTCAATCGGAGAAGAATTATAAACTTTTGATGCGACTGTTGTGCCATTAGGTGTTGTCACAGCTAACTCAACATCTAATTGTTGAGGTAATATGGTGATAACCTTAGAAAATTCTTCAGAAATAAAGGAGTGGATGGATCCGGAATCAAATAAAACATTTTCTACTTTAGAGTGGATGGTAAGTGTACCTTTCACCACATCGTTATCTTACTCCACATCTCTGATAAAATTTCATGTCACTTTCCTTTTTCTTTAGCCTTAATAGTTTGTTGACGTCGACCATCATCGTCAACCCTTGGATTTGGGTATTGATTGGCATAATTCCCCATCTCCTTGCACTTGAAACATTGAAGTGTATTAGGTTCATTTTGTGCATCCCTTCCTTTTTTTGCATCATTAGACATCTTCTTCCCATCATTACGGCATTCAAATGCCCGATGACCTTCCTTTCCAAATTTGAAACATTTACTTGTCCCTTTAAGACAACTCCCTCCATGTTTCTTTCCACACTTTGAGCATATGGGAAAGCTCATCTTCTTTTTAGTGTGCTCTTTAGATTTTCCTTTGAACTCCATTTTCCTCTTATTATCAAACCCATATGACTGATGGGTTACTCCAATCTCCATCTCAACTTTGAGAGCACATCGAACGATTTCCTTATAGCTATTGAAGTCCCTTATGGATAAGGCCCTTCGAAGAATTGGTTTTAAGCCACTAAAGAATCGATCGATCTTACTCTCAGGTTGGATAATAATACTAGAAGCGTACCTTGCAAGTCTTGTAAAATTTGCTTCATAGGTACCAACAGATTCATCATCCTTTTTCTTCAGTTCATGAAACTCTTTCTCTATCTTTGTTTGGAGAATACGAGGGAAGTCCTTATTGAAAAATAAGTTCTTGAACTCGTCCCATTCCATGGACTCAATTTCATCCCTTTGACTTGTATTCTTAATAAGATTCCACCATTGATCAGCATCACCTTCCAAACGATACACTGCTAAGATGAATTTATCATGATCAAAACATTGAAGAACTGAAAATATCTTTTCAGTAGTACTAATCCATTGTTCAGCAACTAATGGATCAGTAGACCCGCTGAATGATGATGGATGCTGTCTCATGAAGGATTCAACAGAATGTTTCTCCTTCCTTTACTCGTTTGGAAGTCCTGCATGATTCATAGCATGAGAATGTTTTGTGAGCATGGCTACAAGATTTTTCATTCCAGCTCCCATAATGTTTGGTTGCTCAAGGGGACAATCATTGCATGGCCCATCGCATTCCGCATTAACACAGTTCCTTCGGGTTCCAGCCATTGACTAAAACCAAGAAGAATAGTGTGAGCAACACTAATTATAATAGGAAAACCACATAATCAAGAATAAAATTTCACACTTAAGGTCTTATCCTAAGTTATTCATGGCCATTTCTAAAACACTAATATTGTGTTCTATGCTTAGACGTATCCTTAGGGTTCTTTACTGAGGCTTTCACATCCTAGTTTCCAAAGGTTGACTATACCTTTCCTCTGACACCAACTATAACGACTCATACTTTACATACATTGTTATTACTTAAGAATTGAACTACACTTATTACAACATATAACAAAACCAAGAAAGGACCGTATATGTATAGTGTCTTTAGAAACCGGGAAACATAAACAACTGGTTCATAAAGCATCTACTTTGCCTCCCATTTATTTCATCAGATCTAGAGTCCCTTTTTGGCATATTCTACTTAATAACCTTCTTCCTATCCTGGGGAAATAAAACATACAAAAGGGTGAGCTCAAATGCTCAGTAAGGGTAAACAAAAGAAATATCAATCACATTATATACATAAGAACATAACTTTTGGAAATCTTAACCTGCAAAAGAGATCATAATATCATACATCATTGTATAACCCATGTAATAAAAATGGGATTCTTAAACAACATGACATCATAAAACAATTCATATAAGATAAAGGAATTCATAAAAATATTTCCATCACAACATAATCAAAACAGTGTAATAATAGGGATAGAAATAGAACCCTATATTATCATAGATGGAAAATAATTTTGATAAAACACTTGAACTCCATTCTTGAGGAAAATATACTTTCTACTTCAAAAACACTTTTACTTTCTTAACATGTCATACAATTTTAAACTAAAAGAAGTTGATTAAAAATAAACTTGAAAACTTGTAAAGTAAGCTTCTTGGAAATAATGTTTTAAAAAACCATTCATGTCGTATAAGTTAAAAAACATTCTTTTCATACTTTTGTTGGAAAAGTCAAAAAGTACCTTGTATGCAAAACGACAAAAGATTCCTTTCATATCTTTTACTAAAGACTCACCGAAGGGTAAAATTGGATTTAAAAAATTGTAGGTGGATGGAAATAATATTACATATTGAGGAAACATGGATGTGGATGATAAAATACACCCTAGTAAATACCAAAGTATAAACAATGAGATTGTGATATTTCCCTTACCTTTAGTCTGATATGCTTTGTACATGTCCGAACCTCCTGTATAATGATTTAAATAATTTTATTGACTTATTATAGAATCATACTTATTTTTATGATATCATATATGGTCATATTCTTAGCTTATTATTATGAATATTTCATTACTACTTGTTATTCGGGTGTTTATTACTTTTTGTTCTTATGTGTGTTTTGTCGAATAAATTCTTATTCTTCTCTTTAGGTTATAAATACCTCATTTACAGAATGGTATTAGTGTAATATATATCATATTCATTCATTCAATTCATTTATATAATCATTATGAAATGAAGATCATGTAGAACGAGTCACATCACATCGTGGAGACGGAATTCCGTGAGGACGCACGAGTGATGATATCATTCCTATGATCGTGGAATTGTATTGGAGTGTATGTATACTATTTCAGAATCAATATCACTTTATTATAGTCATATATAGTCATTATTTACACCATTATACCCATCCATGTAAGGTGGTGGTGGAAAATAGATTACACCACGGCGTGGAGACGGTATTTCGTACGTACGCACGCGCGGTGATTTCTTTTTCCGTAGGATGGATAGATGGTGAAATAGGGTTGTTTCATACATATAATAACATATCAGTATATGAGTGATTCTTATGTTATTACTTCATATTGAAAAAACTAAGGAAGAATAAGTGTAAGAATAAATAAAGATGAAAGAATCGGTAACGGACATTACCTCTTCTTTGAAGTGCTTCTTTGAGACCTCCTTTTAGGGCACTAAAATATGTCTTTGAAGAAGACTAAAACCTCTGTGATGTTTCTAGGGAAGTGGAGAGAAGATATTGGCAGGGTTTGGCCGATATTGAAAGCTCATGGTGGTGTGAGGAAGAGAGGGAGGAGGTGCCCTTTTATAAGGGAGGAGAGGGGCACCTTTGGAATAACAAAAAATATTATTTTATTATAAAGTCAAGTTCGGTTTTAAATAGCTCAAAATTGAGTTATTTCGAAGATAAGGTGGGGATGGGTCAAAATCCTCTCTTCCAATAGAATTTAGACAAGTTTAGGTCATTATATTAACCTTATATTTTAGTTTTAACTCTTAGCTAATTAGATTGACATTTACCATGTCACTTTGTATTTTTATATTATATAGTTAATAAACTTACCATATACATCCAAGCGACCCCCAAGTTGTGTTTTATTAATATATATAACATTATCTAAGTCATTTGGCCAAACCTTAGATTTTTTGGAATAAAATTACAATTAATAATATAATATTTGTTTTAAAAACTATTTTATGTCAATTTTGACACAATTCAATAGTGGATTTTTTTTTAAACTCATAACAGAATGATTACTTCGACCAAAGTTAATTAAATAAATCCTAACATGTCATATTAAACTAGAAAATTTTTTTAATTCATAAAAAGTCTCAAATTATACTTATTTAGGTATTTATAATATCAATTATTCTAATTTTTCACTATTATGGTAATTACTGCATCATCATTGTGTCATAAATAAATTAACTTATGTAAAGACTAAAAATTAAAAATAAAATAACATTATTTATGAAATATTTTTATCTTTCTAATGAATATGTATAGTCTAATTTATCTTATGTATAACCTTATATTGAAAATTATTTAGTTATTAAACTTTGAATTTAACTATTTTAACCCTTTTTAAATAAATTAATAATAAATGTCCTAATCTAATCCAAGTGGGCCTAAATGGTCATATTTTATTCCTATGGTTTTTTTTGGTCGAATTAAACTTTTCCAATAGAATTAGGACATGTTTTAGGGTAATAATAATATCATTTTTACCCTTAATTGTCCTATTTACTTTTAACCGTGGTAAAAAAAATAAAAAGTTACTATTCACCTAAAATTATTTTCATCTCATTGAACCACATTTTAGTCCTTGATATTAACCGTTTCTCTCGGATTTTCGAAATTCTACTCACAGAAGGGGTAAAATTAAGTTTTATGAAAAATTCAGTTTTCTTAACAACCACTTAGTGGTTTCACTATTCATCAAAAATTGAAAATTTTCAGAAAAATACCAAAATTTCACCCTGGGATAATTTCAATATTACGAATCCATAAATGTAGTCCATTTTGAAAACTAAAATTTATAAAAATTAAAAAAGTGGTCATTACTATTCATAACTGCTAGTTTAAATAATATTTTATTAGTATATCGTTGTTTAGTGAAACTCGGTATTGCGTACGATGCACGCTATCGAGGAAGCTCGTGATTTCGTGTAAAGCAAGCCAAGCAAGTGTTGTTTGTAGAAAAATATTCCTTTGATGATTTATATAACATAAAAGTATCGGGTGTTACAGGTCCGCACCCTCATGACCGGTCCATGCCCTCGTTATCGGTTCCTGACCTCACACTACTCGCGGTTTGTGGTCCACTGGGCCAGGTCCAGCGAGCCCGACCAAACCCAATGGGTTGGCTCAGACTAAGTCGGGCTCGGTCGGTCCGACCGGGTCGGACCGGACTTCGGCCCACTGGAAAGCCTTTAATTTCTTCTGGCCATATATTTGGCACCGGACTTATGTTTGATGAACCATTAGCATAGTTGGTAATCATGAAGAGTGATGGTCCATTTGGTGCTACTCATCATCCCCTGGTCTATGGAAGGCGGGCTTGGGTTAGTCATGGAATGGGCCCCAAGGGGTGGGTCGTGAAAAATTGGTATCAATGGAGTCGGTTCTACCACATAACTTAGGACTCTGATATTTTCTGTGATGAAATTTTGGTAAGGGTACTAAGTGTGGTTTTCAGTTCAGGGAGTCTAGTGTTGGTGCGACGATCGGCGTATCCATTCACCAAGACCCTGACTTCTGATTTCCAATATAGTGCATGAAATCACTGATTGCGTATGTGTTTTAAAGAGTTTTCATTGTGAATTCTTTGAGTAATATATCTAGATATAACTTTTTGTCCCTGGAACACTTGTTTCTTTTCAGGATATCTCCACGCAGATAGCCAGCGAGGGTTCTAAGAGTAGTATACACAAATAGCCCACCAAGCGACGAGGCCTCGGTGCAGGGATCTTTTCCAACAGAGGCACCAGCGGTACCACTCCCCGTTGGGCCACCAATGCCACCAGCCCCAACAGCAGAGAGTACATGCCGCCTGAGCACGTTTCACGAGTTCCAGTGCCATGGGCCACCATGGTTTAGGGGCGAGACGAACCCACCGGCAGTTGAGAATTGGATGGAGGTTGTGATGAGAGTCTTTAGACTGGTAGGGACACTAGCCAACCTTATGGTGATCCTTTCCACAAGTCTCCTTCAGGAATTATTATAAAGATGGTGCAGTCTGATGCTTCAGGTGCATGATGAGGAAACACTTCTCTGGGTAGACTTCGAGAGCCTATTTCAGGTAGAGTTTGTCCCAGACACCCTACATGCTATCCGGATACAAGAGCTACATCATCAGCAGAAGGGAAGCACGATGGTGGCATAATACTCAGCGAGGTTCACCGAGCTCTCATGATACTCTACAGATATGGTGCGGGACCCATTCTTCAGGGCCCGAACCTTCGAGCATGGAATCAGACAATTGATCAGAGATCTGATGCTCTTACTTAGCATCCCGGAGCAGGCGGTGGTGATAGAGAGAGCCCTCATGGTAGAGATTTTACTTGCTGAGCAGTCTCCAGCAGTGAGATCCACAACTAGTCGACACGTAGAAAAGTATTATGTAGCTGGAAACAAACAGATGTCGCAGGGATCCAAGCGGGCCAGGCCATTCGGTGGACGACCTCAGAACACGGGTTCAGTTGTTCGAGACATATGAGATAGATCCAGTCATACGAGGAACATGCAGTGTTTCACATTCGGTGGGTACAATCACATGGCTCGGGACTCTCTAACATGCTGTTCGGATGATCAGAGGATGGTCAAATGACCGCCCATGAAGAGACATGGATTAGATCAAGGTTGTTCATAGTGAGCAGGCGGACATGGTAGAGGAGCTGGTCATAAAACTAGTGGTGGACGATGTTTTGAGGTGTTACCTACACCACCACTAGGATGTCCACCCCGATCACAGATAGTAGGTGGACATGGGAGAGCTCTGCTCCAGGCAGCTGAGGCATACGATCATGGAGCTCCTGAGATGATTGAAGGTATGATATATGTCTACTCCACCTTAGCATTAGATTTTATAGACACAGGTGTCAGTCACTCTTTCATTTCCACCGCCATCGTTCGGTGCTCGGAGATTCCGATGGAGTCGTTGGATCAATTATTACGGCTAGATACTCTTATGGGAGAAGATTCGACGATTACACACTTGTGCCAGCAGTGTGATATTTTTCTAGGAGGCGAGAGATTCAGCTGGGATCTCCTAGTAGCAGCGTCTAGGCCTTACGAAGCCATCTTTGGTATGTACTAGTTATCTATATTCCATGATCAGATCTACTATATTAGGCACAAACTATGGTGCGCCCGCACGGATGGGACAAGTTTTACCTTAATCGGAGAGAAGGGAGCCTTTACAGCACATGACAGACTTACTCGGAGGAGGGTGCAGTCGATCACTAATCAGTTGGCCTGTCTTACCTTTGAAGCAGTTGATGTGGAGTGTATGAGCTATCCTGTAGTGGTGGACCAGTACGTTGATGTTTTCCATTATGATGTCCCAGGAATACCTCCTTGTAGAGAGGAGGACTTATACATTTACCCATACCCGGGGAAGACACTGATATCTATAGCAGCATATCAGATGGATCCCGCGGAGCTTCACGATCTGTAGGTACAGCTAGAGGACTTACATGGGAAGGGATTCATCTGGCCCAGTGTTTCTCCCTAGGCAGCCCCGATTCTATTCTCCAAGAAGACAGATGGAATCTTGAGGCCCTGTGTTCACTACCATCACCTGGACTAGGTAATCGTGAGGAAAACGTACCCACTCCCAAGGATTGATGACCTCATTGATCAGCTAAAATGAGCACGGTGGTTCGAGAAGATAGACCTCAGATCAAGCTATCACCATCTGAGAGTTCTAGATGAATATGTACAGAAGACAACCTTCATATTTTGGTACGACCACTAAAAGTTCATGGTTATGCCATTCCGCATAAAAAATTCTTCAGTAGTGTTCATGGGACTCATGAAAAAGATATTTTATCCATACCTCGATCACTTTGTCATAGTCTTCATCGAAGACATTCTGATCTACTTGAATCCTGAGGAAGAGCATGCCTACCATTTGTGAGTAGTACTGAGCACACTCCGAGAGCACCAGCTATATGGTAAGCTCTATATGTGATAGTTATGGATCTAAGAGGTTCACATTCTATGACATTTCATATAAAAAGATTGTAGTGGATCCAGCGATGATTGTGGAGATAATTGTTTGGAAGCCACCCATGAGTGTGATGGAAGTACGAAGTTTCCTAGGATTGGCTGGGTAATACTAGAGGATTTTACCAGACTTTTCGAAAGTGGCAGCACCACTACCATCCTTGAATAATGAGGGGATACCCTTTGTGTGGTCATAGAAATGCCAAAAAGCTTTCAAGAGTTGAGGAAGAGGCAGACTAGTGCCCCCATTATGAGGCTTCCTGAGGAAGGCATTGGGTACATAGTCTACTGCGACGCATCAGGGACCGGACTCATATGTGTATTGATGCAGGAGCAAGAATTGATCGCTTATGTTTCATGAAAACCAATTAAAAATATGTAGAAATACCCTAGCCATGACATGGAGTTGGCAGCAGTGGTCTTCGCCTTGAGATGTGGTGTCACTACCTGATGGGTGAGTTTTTTACCGTGTACTTTGGTAACAAGAGTATCAGGAATATCTTCTCTCAGAAGGACCTGAATCTCATAAAGTGACGTTGGATTTAGTACCTTAAGCACTATGACTTTGAGATAGTCTATACTCCTGGGAAGGGGATCGTTATTGCATATGCGCTCAGTAGAAGATCTGGTATACCGCTTCTAGGCGACGTGACAGAGTAGTTGGCTTCTTTACAGATATCGTTTGTGGATTGATATGGGGAAGCCTTTCTTTAGACTCTTATAGTCACTCCCCCACTTCTTCATCAAGTCAAGGAAGGGTTGTCTGGGGATGCTGACTACGAGACGTGACATGCTCAAATATCCACAGGGCAGGCACCTGAAGGATTTTCTAAAGGTGGGGAGCACGTCATCCTCTTCATAAAACGTACTATGGTACTAGTGTCACTTTATGATGAAGTTTTTTTGGGAGTTCACACATCCCCTCTAGAAGTAAATCCAAGAGTGGTGAAGATACACCAGGAACCTTGATGATAGCACTGGTTGCTGGGAATGAATAAAGTAGTAGTATAGTTTGTCTCTCAGTGCCTCACTTTTCAGCAAGTGAATGCAAAGCATCATGTACCAGTAGGCTTGGTTCAGCCTTTAGTGGTCACAGAGTGGAAGTGGTATGGGATATCCATGGACTTCGTGATAGGAATTCTACGTAAATGAATGGTTTATGACTCGATTTGGCTGATCATTGACCAACTCACCATGTCGGCTCACTTCCTACGGATCAAAGAACTGGGTTCAGTAGAGAGCATAGAATGCCTCAATGTGCAGAAGATTGTGCGGCTACCTAGAGTACCTTCGATGACTGTCTACAATTGTGATGCATGTTTTACTTCCCAACATATAAGGGGTTGAAGGAGGCTTTAGAGACGCTGCTTCGTCTAAGCAGTTCCTTCCATACTTAGACGGAGGGTTAGACTAAGCAGACCATTTGGACCCTCAAGGACATGTTGTGTGCTTGTGTCCTCAACTTCGGTCACAGTTGGTAGGATCACTTACCCTTGGTGGAGTGTGAATACAACAAAATCTATCACTCTACCATTGGGATGGATCCTTTTGTGGCGTTATATGGGTGACCTTATAGATCACCTTTGGGCTAGACTGACCTAGGGGAGTCAGCACCAGTGGGACAAGAGATGGTACGGGCTACCACGGAGAAGGTGCAGATCATCCAGGAGTGGATGATGACTGCACAGAGTAGGCATACATCATATACCAATAGGATATATAGACCTATAGAGTTTGAGGATAGTGACCGCATCTTTTTATGGGACTCACCTCAATGAGGTCTACGGAGAGTTGGATGAGGCGACAAGTTATCTCTGCATTTCATCGGGCCTTTTGAGGTCCTCAGCAGAGATGGCGCGGTGGAATACCGCTTATCTCTCCCACATCAATTGCATCGGGTGCACGATGTCTTCCACATATCTCATCTGAGGAGATACGTGCATGACCCTTCCCACATCATCGACCATGGCTAGCTAAAAGTTGACGATGGGGAGACTTTTATGGAGGTCCCAGTGGACATTGAGGATTGAAAAGAGTGTGTCCTTTGTGGACGTTTGACACCTCTAGTGCGCGTTTGGTGGAAGAACGGGAACCTCTAGGATAGAACATGGGATCAGGAGGCTCATATGGGTACTCAGTACCCCCATGTGTTTCGTTAGTTTGAGTTGTAGAATATGGGGGCGTAAATTCATGAGTTGGGGAGAATGTAAAGACCTGAAATTTCCAGGTAAATTTTTTTAATTAAATGATAATTTTATGAGTCCGCAAAAATTAATGTTGTATGATTCCAAGGCCCAGTGTTCTTGGAATCATTTTCCGATGTTTTTTTCGACTACATTAATTAAACGTAAGACCAGGTTTTTATAACATTTGAACCAGTGCATGGAATTGAAATCTGAGGGCATCGTTGAACTCACAGTGCCGATATTCTTTTAATAAGTTTTTCACCTCAACGGTAGTGTGTTGAGAATAAAAGATAGTTTTTTTATACGCAAATGATTAAAATAAAAATAAATGTCTATGACACATTATTTTTATTTTACCAACAACCATGTGGGTGTTGAGAGGTAGGACACACTTGGACTATAACCGCTAGGTGGAGGTTAGAACTAGGGACCACCAGCCCATAACCTCTCATGAATGGTTATGGTTGTGGGGACTGCCACAGCTCAAACTCCCATGTGAGGTTAATGTGGTGGGGACCACCCAAAACCATAATATCTCTTATTTTGAATAATAGGGGTAGGGACCACCCATCCCCTATTAATGGGAGGAGAGGAAAACCTCTCAACCCCCCTCATTAATGAGGGCTAGCCTCTTGACCTCCTCTAACTTTATTGTTTCCAACTCACCACCCTTAACACGCCATCCTACATAATTAATTACCCCAATTTGAATATTTTTCCAACAATTAAATTGGGGAAATCATACCACTTTTGGAATTTGGGTGGAATATTGGGGAGAGGAGAGCTTGGGAGAAATAGGGTTCTCCAATGAATAACCTCATCTCCCAATGAAGAACGAAGAACGTGTTCTTCCAATGAATGAACGTCGGGAACGATATCCTTAGATCCTCTTCCCCAGACTCCTACCGACGTGCAGTGTATTCCACAAATGAAATGTGCGCTTGGGATTGGAAGTGTGTGGCTGATGCGATGAACGACGAAAAATTGTCTTCTTCCTCATGACTTCGTCGACGAACGACGATCAATATAGGTGGTTAATTTCATTTAAGATCCTTTTTCTTCCTTTATTTAAAAATGAAAAACAAGGATTATTTCTTTTTATAGGTAGATATTTGTGGTTCATTCTAGAGAACTGATTGCAATCACCCTAAACATGGAGGGTGCGGGCCAAACTAACATGGCCCAACACCCTCTGTCGATCTCTTTTGTGATGTATTTTTTCATGGAGACGAAACGATGAGGTGACGAAGGAGGTGAAGAAAAAGGTCACACTTCCTTTCGCCTCGATGACCCCCACCACCCTCGCGGCGTAACGCACCGCCTCTGACATGCCCGCACCCTGCCGGTCTGCCCGGCCGCCCCCCGACCCCGCGCCGGCCAGCCCACCGGCCTGCCTTGCTACCTCTCGGCCACCCTTTGGCCTATCTATGCCCCGCTGGCTTGCTCGGCCACCCACCGGCCTGCTCGTCCGCCTGCTGACCTCACATGCCACCTCCTGGTCTACCCGGCCGCCTCCCGGCTCACCCGAAGGCCTTACGGCCCCACCGAACTCGCCTCCCAACCTCGTCTATCTTGGCCGAGCCCCTCGAGCCACACCCGTTGTGGCGTTGGCCAAACTGGCCTCAGCCTACCTGGCAGAGCCACCCGAGTCGTGCCCCACGTAGCATTGGCCGAGCTTTCCATCCACACCCCTTACGGCGCCTCCAAGCCGAACTGCCCTTACACAGACCTGTGGTTGGTCTGTGCCCTCGCGATCGGTCCATGCCCCACATTATTCATGGCCTTCGGGGCTGAACCCAATGGGTTGGCTAATACTAAGTTGGGCCTGGTTCGTCCGACCGGGTCAGACTAGACCCGGGCCCACTACGACCCCTTTACTTTCTTTTGGCCATATCATTGGAAATAGATGTTCGTTTGATGAACCGTCAGTGGAAATAGTAATCATGGATCTTGACGGTCCCTTTGAGTATACCCCAGTATATTTCAGGGTATAGTTGAGTTATGGTTAGGTAGGATCTTGCATGAATCCATCCGGGCCCCCAAGACTAAAAGGACAATAACTCTCTCATCGGGCATCCGATTGACACGCAATCTGTTTCATTGAGAACCCTACGACAGGACAGAACATCGGCTTATTTCATCATGTGACTTCAGGGAAGTTGATGTATCGACACTTTTCTTGAGGAGAGGACCCTCCTGGAATCATACGTCCTTGTACGGAAACCCTGTTGTTGGATACTCTCTGACTACAGTTACTGGATCTTGTGTGGGTTCGATAGCTCTGACTACTATTCCTAGATCCTGTGGGGGTTTAACATCTCTGACTACTGTTCTTGGATCCTGTGTGGGTTCTACAACTTTTACTACTGTTCCTAGATCATGTGTGGGTTAAACAACTCTAACTATTGTTCTTGGTTGTTGTGTGGGTTCGACATGTCTCACTACTATTCCTCGATCATGTGTGGGTTCGACAGGTCTGACTACTATTCCTAGATCATGTGTGGGTTCTAAAATTCTTACTACTATTCCTGGATCCTGTGTGGGTTCAATAGTTCTGACTACTATTCCTGGATCTTGGGTGGGTTCGACAACTCGGACTACTATTCCTGGATCCTGTGTGGGTTCGATAGCTCTGACTACAGTTCCTGGATCTTTTATGGGTTCGACAGCTCTGACTACTTTTCCTGGATCATGTGTGGGTTTGGAAGCTCTAAATACTGTTCTTGGATCTTATGTGGGTTCGACAAATCTGAATTCTGTACCAGGATCCTTCATGGGTTCGACAGAATAGATGATTTAGTGGCTACATCTAATATCTCTAACTTTCTACACAAGTTGTATACTTGTGTGAGCTGAGTCAGTAAATTTTGTGTTTTCCTTCTGATTGAGATGGATCACCTGATAACATAGGTATATGTATAGGATATAGTTAAGTAAGGTTATTTGTTTATTTCATACTTCTTGGTTTATCCTTGTTGGATTTTGTGAGACATAGAGGGTCTCGGGATCCCTACTAAGTATCGTTATACTCACCCCTACATGGGCTATACCTGCACCTCATTGTGTTGCATGAAGACGATGGAAAGTGCTAATTGAGGATGAGAGCACTAGGACTGGATGGTACCAGGAGGTAGACCATACAGTGTGACAATACACGAAAGAGATGGAAGGACCTGGAGTTTTGAGGAGGCGATTTGTACCTACCATTCAGGTAGAAACCTCGGAGGACGACCCAACAACATCTTTTCTTTTCATCAATTGTACTTTCTATTTCCATGTACTTTACAATTGGTATTGTATTTCTGGCACCCACTTTACTTTAAATACACTTTTATATACAGTTTTACATAGTGTTTTTCTTCCATATTGTACTCTATTTTGTGCATTTTCAGGTTATAAAGGAAATGTCTGCCCAGTTTTAGGGATTTATGCCTTTGGTGCTTGTCGCTAGCCCCTGGCCTATGGAAGGTGAGCTTGGGGTAGTCATGGCCCCGACCCTAGGGGACGGGTCGTGATAATTTATATACAAATACTTGTATTCTTAGCGAGGAAATAATTCCTCAACACAAAAAAAGATATTGAAACAAAAAATGATTACCTATTACATTAACTTCTTATGAATCAAATGGATCCTTTTATTATCTCGGATTTATGGCCATGTGGTTATTAACTTTCTTATAACAATTTTTTTATCTCCCTTCACTAGAACATGATTTATAAAATTATATTCTGTATTCTTTTTTCTATTTCCAACTGATGTCATCATACAAGTGAACCAGGTTATCTGAAAATTGTATATTTCATTTTATCCTATTAAGAAAAAATGGTATTTACCCTATATACAATGTAGAGTTTCAACAGTAGCTTATTTTTATAAATCAATTCTTTGGTTACTAAGTTCATTTCATGTTGTGAGGATAAAATTTGAATAATGTTGGAGAATGTAACCCCTACGACCTTAAAATGTTTTAATATTAGAATAAAAATTATTTTATTTCTCTTATTATTTGTATGCAACACCATGTTACTCTTATGATATTTAGAAAAAATAATTAGCTACCGCATAAGACCGAGTTTTCTACCATCTAATAGAATAATTTTTTTTGAAATGACATTTTTTTACATTTAAACATTTTATTTGTAGAATTAAAATCATGTTTTTATTAGGAATACAAATTATAGCATATGGTGGTTTTTCATATTAATCTGAAAGTCTTTTTCGAATACTAAAAAATAATAAATTTTAGTTTAAAACAAAATTTTCTTTTAAATAATTATTAATGTTATATAAAATTTTATTTTTTTTAGTCAAAATAGATAAATTATAAATTTATTAACCAAATTAGGTTAATTTAAATCACTTTTATATTAAAATTTCTTTTAAAAACTTAATTCCCTTTTGAAAATTATTACATTAAAAACCATATTCCTCACCATGTGTGTGAGATTAGCGTTAATATTAATATTACCACATCTATGATATCAATTTTGAATAATTTAATTAAACAATTGTAATAATTATAATTTTTTTGGTCTAATAAGATTGACATAATTTAGTACAAATTTAGTGGAAGTGATTAATATTAATTATGATCATTATGGAAAAATTAATCTTAACCGAGGACTAAACCATGATGTTCAGGGACAATATAATCTGGAAATATATTCAATTTTTTTATGAAACTAGTTCAACCAAATATCATCTTAGATCCAATATTATGTGTTTTTAGGATATTATTAATTGGAAGTTCCCTATATAAAATGTTAAGTAAAGAAAGAGTCCAAAATGGAACTTTCATAAAATTTGAAATTTAAAAAACATTGTGATAGTTAAAAAATCATATTTTTTGTTATAGGTTTACTTTTTCTAAAAAAAATGGGTTATTTTTATCATTTAATTTTTTTATTAATTTTAAAATATTATTTATTTACTTAAAATTCTTATTAAAAATCAAATATATATTTTATTAAGTTAATAATTATCTAAAATAAATGGTAGTATAAATATTAAATGGGAATTTTGTTTATTGAATTGTTGTATTTCAATATTTTTTTGAATGAATTTCTAATTTTTCATATCTAAAAACATAATATATTTAAATAAAATATTATTTTTAATTTATAAAATTAAAATTAATTATATAATGTCAAAATTTCCTTTATTATTATTTTACAACAATTGATATTGTATTAAATAAATTAAAATTAATAAATATCCTATATTATATTATGTTATTTTTATATTTTAATAAAAAATTAATATGGTCTATTAATTGGCCATTTTTTCTATTAACATTAATATATTGACCCTTATATAGTTAAAACATTGATAACATATTTTGGGTGTATTCCATGTTCTATCATGACATAAGCACTAGTTTTAACATTAATTTACTAAACTAATGGGTTTTTAATTTTATAATTACATATAATATTAATAATTCACTGTATCAATATTTTCCAATAAATATAACTTTGGTTTAGTCTTTAGGTATAAATTATATAGGTTATAAAACATAATGCTTTAATTAAAAAACTGTTAAAATTTTGGAAATAGAAATAAAAATGTATAACATAATAAAATCCACATATTTATGTGTGGTGTGTGTTTTTATTTCACATTATTACCCTTTATTAAAATATTTTTTAATTTCATATATATATTAGGTAACGTAGACCTCCAATTAGTGAATACCTTTTTGTATTTACATGAGTGCCTCTCCACCTCCGATATAAAAAGGGAAGCACTCTACCCCTTCCTCACACCTCTAAAGACACAATGGATCATCCAAAATAATAAAAAATAGTCTTACAAAATCTTTTCCCTCAACCTAGATGAAATAATTTTGGATGAAAGACATTTATGGATGATCTTTGGTATAATAAAAATGGATTTACCCTATTAAGAGGTAACACCATTCCTTATCATGTTAAGTTTCAATTCCACTCTCCACCCCATAAACACTTCTTATTCCGTGATTACATAAAAACACTGGTATCATCAAATTTTTAGTATTTTTTTATGTTACGGTTTTGACCTAAACCTATACACCCTCCAATCTAATGGGTAAAAGAAACTATTTATGTGAACAATGAACTACCGCCACATGAAATAAATATTGTTTATTATTCCTTTACCACCTCCCATGGTAGTCATTAAGAGAGAAACCCTATTTATATATTATATCTATAATATTTAATATTCCTTTATTATTTCTAACTATTTAATAACACATACCATTATACTATACATTTCTTAAGTATAATAACATATTTTGTGGAATTGTGGATTACCTCATTCTTAAAGTAATATGTCTCATTCACGATATCCATGGAATGTATAAAAATTGTTTTAATAAAACTATGTAACATATATAAAATAGATATTATATAATATTTATAACCTAAATATGTATTATTTACATTTATTACTTTAATATAATAAATAAATGATGGAAATGTTCATATTACATAAAACCAAATAACTCCATGAATGGTGCACTTCATTTATTATCTCCAAATATTATAGTCTAATTTAGATTCTTATGTACTAAATATAAATGATAATTAAGTCAAAGAATAAAATATTAATATGGTTAAATCATGATATATTTCATAAAAACAATCAGTAACAATTCAAAACATACTTGAAAAAATGAGACAATTAACATCCCAAATAGTGAAAATAACGAATGACTATTTAGAAAAGGGGAATTAGATATTATATGAAGTAAATATATGATATAGTAAAAATGATTATTTATATGTTATAAGTTAATAACATATTTTAAACCACTATACAACATGATAAATAACCAAAACAAAAAAGGATGCAAAAGTTAATGTATTTTGTGTGAATTTAGATTCTGTTGATTTATATTTATTGTTAGGCACTAATTCACTTTTATATGGTCTATATACTTCTTTTAGACATGTTATATCATTAATAGACTTATTATCATGATATGATATGATTCAATTTATACAATCATCTGGAGTATGATTTAAATGTTTTGAAGTGGTGTGAGGCACTTTGGAATAGTTAAATATTATTTTCCAAAAAAACTTAATGATTATATTTGCAAACTCACTTTTATTTTTACCTATTAACATTATATAAATAAAATAAAATTATTATAATCCTTATTTATTAAAGGTGTAATTAAATATATATATTTTCATATTAAGGAAAATATTAATTTTTTAAACAAAATATCATTTTACCAATGCTGTTTGAATTTATAGTTATTTGACATAATACGTATATTATTGATAAATATGTATCTTTTCTTCATTAAGGATATTTGAAAATGAATACTGTTTATTGTTTAAATAGATTAATCCATATAAATAATTATTTTGAAAACCAATAATAGGTGGGTGTTAGATTTTATAAAGTTTTTTTATGTATAGATATGTTCGCAATAGACAATTAAACTTACCTAAATAAATAAGTTTCAACATGTAGTTTTAAACATATCAGATGATTGATCTTGAAATTATAGTTCCAATTATGTATTAGACATGAAATAAAATTAATACTCATTTTCTTTATATATATTTTATTTATTATTCATCCATTATATTTTCTGTTGACATATCTATAGATATATTTAATTTTCGGATCCTTAATTAAATTGAATTTTTTTTAGTTTATTAACTTTCAACATTTAATATTTTTTATCTAGTTATCTGAATAGAATTTGTCATGAGTTATTTAAAATCCCATTTTGATATATAATCCGTATTTATTTATTTAATATTAATTACCCATACTAAGAATTTGAGATCAACCTTAGTATTTTTCCTTTCCCTATGTTATGAAGAAGAAAAAACTGAATATTCTTTCAAGGATGATGTATATTTATGTATTTTATATAAAATGTTTGTATTTAAAATTTAAAAACTTATTATAGATATCACAAATGTAATTTGACTTTAAAAAATGTATCATCTGATCTTCCCTTTCTTATTTTATTCCATGATATCAATCTAATGTAATAAAATAATGCACCAGATCTATTATTATTGGGTTGGGGGTCAGAAATAACACTATTCATCAAATATTTGTATTGAGTAATGAATAAATATTTACAAATATTTCCCTAGAAGAAAATTAACACAGAAAAACATATGTAAAAATGATATATGTTTTAGATAAGTATAATATGTATGATAAATAATGAGGTTATTTGGGGTTAAATTTGAAATCTAATGATCCTAGGAAATTGAATTTTTCTATAGAATACTAATTAATAAAAAAATCAATAATTAATGTGAATGTCAATATATTTCTGGGTCAAAATTATTATAAACCATACAGAAAAATACTAAAAAATATATTAATAAAACATATAACAATTGGAGTAATAATAAATGTCTGATGTCATTTATATATAGAAATACCAAAAAAATTAAATTTTAGAACATTCTTTAGGGAAATATCCTTTTCATTTTTGAAAAACACCATTTAGAAACAAAAGTAAACAAAACAACCAATATAATTATCATTGAAAATTATATATGATATTAATAAAAAAATCAATAAAACATTTGTGTGTTCAAGATTTCTAGAAGTTAGGATTTTGTTGTACATGGAAATATAAATATTTTTTTCACATTTTAGTAAATTATAAACTAGAATTTTATTAAAAAATACATAATGTTCACCTTTATTTTTTTTGAAAAAAATTTAAAAATGTGTAAATAAATATATTAATTAATCAGTTTTTTAAATGATAAAATATTTTTAAAAAAATTAGAAATAATTGTTTTGGATGATAATTTATATTTGATAGAATAGAGTAATGAACTAAAATGGTCATAAAATTTTTTTATCAATCAGTTGGAGTAAAAAGGGTGGAAATATAGTACTATTAAATTAATAGATAATTAATTGATATATGAAAATAAAATGGAACATATGCATTATGAAATTTAAAAAAAAAATCTTTTCCATTATAATTCATGAATAAAAAATATCGATTATAATTAGATTGTCGAATAAACTATAGAATTATTATATCATTGAAGTGGTAACTAATCAATGAATCAATTATGTATATAAAAAATAAATAAAAATTAAAATATGTAAATATAAAATAATATTTTCATGTCATTTCACCCATAATCTTGTAATATAATATATAAAGAATTAGTAATATAACCTAATGAAAATCAATTGAGTGATAAAAATTATTTACCACTAGGAAACTCTTATGATTAATCACATTAGTTGTAATAATTAAAATATGAACTAAAAATACCCTGAATTATTAATTAATCATGATGTTAAATTTCTAGTAGGTGGTAGGGAAACAATGTATCTATAATTTTGTAAGTAACATTACAATATGCCTCAATAAAGGTAAATTGAGACAATGTTCTTTACCTTAAACATCCTTTTGGTTTAATGTGAAATAAACATATAAATATCTGGGAAAAACATTTTATAATCTTATAAAATAACCATAAAAATATTTTATATAACAAATTTTATCCTTTAATAACATCTTAGCACTCATTCGTTAACAATATTTCATTATTTTTATAATTTCGGTTGTTTATTGTGTTGTTTTATCTAATGTGTTTTGTCATGAAATATCATGTTCTTCCAAATATTATGTAGTTATGTCATCTGCCAAATAATAATCATGAAATTATGATAATATTTAATCATCAATTATACTTTTATGAATAATATTTAATAATGGTTTATATAGAGTAAGTATGTTGTGGTCATGGAGAGACTTGGTCATAGATACATATGAATAATGTTTCTATTTTTCAATAGGTATTAATAAATCAATTTAAGTATTATTTAATCATTAAAATTATACTAATATAATATATGAAAAATTATTTCGTTAAATATTCTTATATTTCTCGTCCATGTGATGTAGTGATGAAAACATAGTCATAACGCTTCATAAAAATGATTGATGATTTCCTATCCCGTTAGATGTATGTAGGGGATTTTTTTACCATTAAGATAAAATTAATTAGTATAATTAAATGGATAATACTAATGATATTATTTCATCCATGATTAATAATCATTGATGTGATATAGGGAGAAATAAAATAAAAACCATTTTTGAATAACGAAATCTCTTCTTCCTGTATTTTCATTTGGTTTTCACTAAAGGCGTAAGTTGTTTGAATATAGATCAAAATATAAAAACATTGACTATAGTAGAGAATTTGGGATGTGGTATGGGTAGTTCATTTTAGATCCGAAATGTCTTGATAGTGTAACAGACATAGAAGTGCGGGTAGCCTTTTAGAAGTAATGTGTGTGTAATACAAGTAATTTTTTAAAATAATCGGTCATATATATTTTTTATCAATCCAAAATCCTCTAAAATTCTAAATTTTTGTGAAAAAATCAATATTCATTTATAAAACATTCATATAATATCCAAATTTCATTTTCCACATAAATCCTCTATTAATACTAATAGTATTAATATAATAAGTTTTATCTTTCACTCAGTCATGTATTTTTCTATAAGTTCCCTATGACACTGAATCATTTTTATTTCTCATCAGTACATCCCAATATATTCTCACTAATACATAGTGAAAAAGTATAGTAGTAAAATTTTAATATACATTATAATTATTATAAAAATGCTATCAGGGATAAAAACACAAATTAAATTATTCCTGATTCCAAACATAAGAAGATTAGTCATTCAAATTTGTTTATAGTTATATAATAAGATCTATTATGATCCTTTATCTTCTTCTATAGTATATTCCTTTGATTCTTGGGGAATTCATTTTTATTATATCCCATCATATAATAGATGAAACATTAAATATTAAATACAATTTCCTTTTCCTATTAACAACTATTTGTGTGTCATTTTTCTCCTCACATATAGAAAACTCTCATTACATTTAATTATGTAAAAGGTAGTGTCTTTCATCAATTAGGAAAAGCATAAAAAACATTCATTTACTCCATCCCTTTATCAATGTTTTTCTCCACAGTCATCTTAATTAATTTCCTCGCATCAACAAAAGAGTATATATTCAATTATTTCTATGTATTGTAAGCTCATATTTGTATGACCACATATGATGATATTGTTTGGGAGACACGACCCTTTCAAAATACTAGATTAAGGTCCTAAAATTAATCATCATTTTTACTCTTGGGATTAAATGTATTTATGTACTTCCAATTACTCCTATCATAAGTCATTTCTAAATGATGGAATACAATTTATTAGATCATATAATTATGAAACATAACTTATAATCCTTAATATAGATTTATACAGTAAAAAAATATTAATAGGAAATCATATAATTATGATCATGGGTTCATTGGGGATATCATTATATTAAAATTATACTATAATGGTTTGCTAGGAAAATTTGATTTTTCTAAATAATATCTTCCTAGATTTTCAAACCAGGTTCACAGAAAAGCCCATTTTTGGGCACCATATAATTATTGAGTAAAAATAAATCCTCCCTTTTCAGATATATTACCCCTAGTTATATAAGTACCAGAAAAACATCAAATTGTACTATCTAGGAATGAATGTATTTCTAGGAAAAACCATATAATATCTTAATTAATAAAGAATTTTTATGTAATTATATACATTTTCTCATTTTTTGTAGGGTTATGATCCATAAAATTAATTTTCTTAAACATATTTCAAAAGGATTCTACTAAATTTCCTCTAATACCAAATATAATGACCCCATACCAATTTCCCCGAATAAAATTCCATATTTTTTTACATTGTAATAATATTCAATGAACCAAATCTCAAAGGATTAAAAAATATAGTTGTTTTTAAAAATTAAATGAACACATGACACACATTTTATATTAAGAGAAGTAAATAAATAATAATATTAAAATAAACTATATACCATAATAATCATTCTAATATCTCTTATTCATATCATTGGGAAAGAAAAAAAATAAAGTGACATAAAATTCATAGTAATGTTTATGTACAATGGAATTTATATGGAATATAATAATAATTATCAACATGTAAAATTAAATAACTCATAATATATTCCATTTAAATAACTTTTCTAACATTATAGAATAAAACATACATATCATGAAAAGTTAAATAATTGAAAGAAAATTACTTTTAATCTTTAATCCAAGAAAATAATGCATCCCATAAATATCATTTCAGAATTATCATTGATACATTTCACTAAATACTTAATGATGTAAGTGATTATTTATTAGATTTCATGTTCTTAGGTATCGTGATACATCTATCTTCAATAACTTTGACAATACGGTTTAAAACAACATATATAAACATGTTTAATTTGGCCAAAATATTTTTCTCATGAGACATACTGATGAATTGAAAATCTATATTATATCTGGCCTCACCCATCACTGCATATCCAAATCATTCTTCAAATATATAATAATATATTTAATTTATAAAAAAAAATTATTTTCATTAATTGTCATATTAAGAAAAAAAATACATAATTGTTAATGTTAACTTAGAAAACATAAATAGTTTCAATAAAGAACCCCATATATAAAATTTATATCTAATTTATTAAATAAAAATAGACATTATAAATAATAATGATATATATGAATAATATAATGATAATTTATCATTTTAAAGTGAAATTTTAAAGGGGTGTTAGTGACCAAAAAAATCCTTAATGTTATTGTCAATACATTCCTTAGGAAAAATGATTAAAAACATCCATTTGAATAAAGAAACATCCATTTTTAGAACCAAAATTTAATTAAAAAATGTTCATTAATCCTTATTAAAACACATTTCTTTGGACATACCCATTAAAAATTGTAAAAAACATTTTTGAATTTTAGTTGTCATGACATATAAAAAAATTTATGTCGTACATGTTCGAAATAAGATTTCATTAATTTTTTTATAAAATAAATAGTTCATATTTTTAAATGTACCAAAAATATAAAATTAATTTTTTTAATTAAAAAAATAGTAAAAAATTATTTAATAAACCATATGGAAATGGTTAAAAACGTTTATTAAAATATTTTTAAAAGAAAATGTTCTATATGAAAATGATTTTCGGAGTGAATACAGTTTTAATATTGGATTTTATTACTAAAATATTATCAATAATTTTAAATATGAATGAGTGATAAAATGGTAATATTACTTTAAATAATCATGACTAACAAAAAAATAATAAAATGGTATATGTTTCCCATGCAGGCAGCTGTGGTGGTAGGGGGGATGGGGTGTGGGGTTCCAGCAATGGGATTTAGTACCCGTATGGTTTTATTTGTAGTGTGCATTTAGTTAATGGAATCCAATATTTAATAAAATTGAATGTGTTTATTATAAAATCGTTAAATAATTTTTTTCATTTAATACTCATGAATAAACAATCTCGATTCAAATGAAACTACAATAAAGACCCTTACAATGACCATAACATTGTTGTGATATGTAATCAATGAATATATTATTTATATTTGATATAAATTAAAATAACATATTTAATATATCACAATATAATAATATTTAATTTTCAAATACATTTAGAATATCAGTGACGATTAAAAATAAAATGGCCAAAAGAAAAAAACATTATGTAATTAAATTTATTATCACTTCGAATATTTTATATCCAATTCCAAAAGATTTAATAATCAAAATTAAATCTAAAAATACTTTAAATTATTACTAATAATAATATTTAATTTCAAAAGTATATTATATACACTATATAAATTATATTTAGTGCATAACATTACGTTATTTCTCAATCAATGGATATTGAGATGCACCACCTAACCTCATGCTTCCTTTTGGATGAACATGATTAAAACTACTATATAATGTTTTTAACTTGATATTTATATATAAAATAACCATTAATATATTTATAATATCTTATATGATTCTTTTATAACATATTATGACCCATTCTCTAGTAATCTTTTGTAGTTTCCAGTAATTCGATTATTAATTACCTTATTTTTTTATATGTGATTCATTACGAATTATACAGTTTACAAACATATTATATTGTTTCATATTCTATAGAATACTAACAGCCTCAAAATTATATTTTTATATATCAAATATGACATTTATTCCAATAATGAAATATATTTTTGAGAAATGATGAAAGGTACAATCATAAATCTGGTTGACTACACATACCCATGACTAAAAATCCCATTTTTAAAAAATCATGATTAAAGTAAAGAACTTAATATTTCCATAGTCTAGAATGATATATATATAATAAATAAAAAATTACTTCTTTATATTTACATATATGTATCATTTATGTAGTGTGGTGATGAAAATAAAGACGCATCACTTGGGAAAGGCAGAAGTACACACATAGACAAACAATATAATAAATTTTTAGTCTAAGAATTAAAATGATATATTATATTTTATTAAATATAAATATATAATTAATGTCATAAAAATATCATTTATATCACATATATTGATTAATTTTATCCTTATCACATTCCATGCATTGGTGAATGATGAATTACATCCATATGTGAGGAAATAGTCTGTGGTACACCCGTGTGACATTATCCAATCCTCTCTAGAATGGAAAGTAAATAAATTTATATATAATATAAAGAATCAAGACGTATAGATATATTATAAAATTAATTAGTATATATAATTTATATCCTTCATAATACCCAACTGTGATAAGTGGTAATGGATGACGAATGATATCATTTTTCAAGGTGCTAGTCCACTATACAGACAACTCATGATTTTGAAACCCATTTGAACAAAGTGGGGATGTTTTTTTCATCAAAATAAAATAAAATCATATCTTTATAAAAAAATTATATGTTTATTATATATTACTCTTAATTAATAATTTAATAGGTGAACGAGGAAATAATAAAAAAATGCTCACTCATGAACAAGACCTCTTCTTTTTATATCATCATATGGTTTTCAAAAATGCCTTCTTAGATTCAAGTTATGACCTAAGTATGATTATTCTGTTATATTATGGATTTTTTAAAGTGTCTTTTTGAATGGCCCTATCTTAATGTATTTTATTGTGTGAAGAAGAGATAAGAGGACAACCTTTTGTGACTGAGGTGACTGGTACACCAATAAATTTAAAAATGAATCAATCGTAACCAAGTTTTTATCATGAACCAAACATCAAAAAATTATAAATTTTATAAAATATATGATATATGAATGAAATATTTTAAATAAAATAGTCTTAGTTTATTCGGTGGGAAATCTTTAACCTTTAACTTTTTAATTTAACAGATACAAAATCTTTTTTACCACAACCGATGTAAATAAATTTTATATTTTCATTATATATTTTGGAAAAATATTAATATTTAATTATTAAAAATTATGATTAATTATATATAAATTTATATAATATTTTACCCACAATTAAATTCATAAAAGTGGAAATAAATTAAAAATGTCCCCATATACGCAATAAGAAAACATGTTTTTATTAAGGAAACTTTCCAAATATTATAATATTTTTATATAAAAATTTAAAATTAAAATCATTTGACTGATATAAATTTAATTAATTTATATATAATTGATCAAATTTCACTTTAAACAAAATTATCAAAAATATTTTAAAATTATATTTTAATCATACTAAATGGATTTTTTCAATAGAATTCATTATTTTTCAATATTCATCGAAAAATAAAATATTTCATAAAAAATAAATAAGTTCACCCTAAACAAATATTGAAATAATTATTATAAAATTATGGTTTCTTTTTATAAATAAATTTTCTAAATTTGGTAATCATTTATTTTAAATTATGTGTGAATAGAGAGACTAAACCATAATATAGGAATTTGATTTGAAAACAAAAGATTTTATTTTAAACAATTAGAGTTTTATTTCATATAAAAAATATCCATAATTTTCATAATTTTGTTTTTCATATTCATATCTATAAACATTATGTAATGTTAATTATAATCACTTTTAAATTATATTTCAATAGAGTATTTTTGTTTCAAATCGGTGTTGATTCAATCACAAGTTATTAGAAAATTTTAGTTTATTTAAAATGTAAAATATTCCAATGCGTCGGGGTGTCACATTCTTCCTCGAGATAAAAAATTTGCATCCTCTCCATTTAATATTTATAATATTAATCAAATTTTTCATGTTTTAAAATTCCATTGTTGAAATACATCTTGGTAAAAAGGGATTAATAAAGAATCCTTTATATAATATTAAAATTTAATCACACCAATGATATTAAATATTTAATAACTAGATTTTCATATAGGAGATCATTTTAGAATGTCGTGATTTATAATTGAAATATTACTATATATATGTTTCAAGTAATTTAGTTCATTTACCATAAGAAATTAATTGATCGATATAAAGTTAAAGGTTTAAAAACTATAAATCCTTGATGATTAAAAATACCATCTAATTCATCAGATATAAATATAGTAGGATGATATATCATTGTCAATATCATTTCCAAAATCATGATGAATTATTTTACAGTATATATATACAAGGAAATATAATTTCATGAAAAATTCTAATTTTATAGAAAAATTATAATGGGACAATTATTTGGTCAATTTTCAATTCCACCCTTACTCCATGAAATTTATATCAAAAAATAATTTTTATGCAAGAATAAAGAATCATTAACCTTTAGTAGGTCAATAGATCCAAAAAGGATTAATATTTTTTCTATATGTCTCTAACTATTTAAAAAGAAATATTTATAGAACAAATTATACAATATGAAACATCATCTATATAATATCATCCAAAGTTCAACATAAACCATTTCATAAATGGTCAAAATTATAATCATCCAAAAATATTAAGAACATATACAATGGGAAGGAGGTCACTTAATTTTAAAAATAAACATGTCAATAATTCTGTAAATAACGTAAAGTAGATCATAATGATCTAATATCAATCATGTGAATACCTTCATCATGTATTCACATGAAATGTAGTAATTTCCTAATTTGAATAAAAAATTAATTAAAACATGAAAGAATACTTATTATTTAAGGAATTTATATATTAATGGATACATTCCATAAATTAAAAAAAAATTATAAGCTCCCAAAATGATAAAATAATCCAATATTTCAATAAATAATTCATTAGTTCAATTTAGTCAGTATTATCCAATATACATTGTCTCTATCAATCACATACTTATTCATACATTAGGAGAATATTAATAACATTGTTTCCATCAATAATATATTTCCCATAAATTTCATCATTTTAATGAATCATTTTTATGGTCATCATTACCATTCAATATAATTTTTTCAATCCTTAATGAAATATTTATATAGTAAAATCATTATACATTTCATAATTCATATAACTGTTATATCATTAATAAAAAACTCTAATTTCATAAATCATGAATTCAAACACAAGAACATTAGTCGTTGCACTTCATTTATTGTAATAATATAATATTGGCCATGATTCCTTAGCTTCTTATGAGGTATATTACCAGGACGCATGGGGAATTCATTTTCATAATGTTTTATCCCCTTATAGTTGTATCATTGAAAATTTAAAACCATTTTTATTCCCTTTAGATAACGATCATTGTGGAAAATATCACAAAAAATGTAGAGAATTCTCATTCCATGTAAGATTGTTCCAGGTTGATTATTTCATCAATTATCACAAGTGTGAAAAATATATCTTTACCTTCTTCCCATTATACACGATTTTATATTCTATATGATTATTATCATTCTTTCCATTGAATACAAAATACATGTTTCATTCATTCTCTCTCCAGTTTGAACAAAATATTATGTCTTTATATGAATAAAATGTGTTGGATATAAGTTAATTTAGAAATATTTTCTGAATCCCTTCAATGAAATGATTATTATTATATGTTGTATTACATAAATTATTGTGATCCACATTACTTATTGTTTTTTCCATTAATAAAAAATTGCATACACTAAATTATATTACATAAATAAAGAAAAAATATTTATCCAAACACTATTAAGATGTATAACATAAAATGAAAATTTTCGACATAGCTAATCTTATAATCAAAAATATGGTTTCTTTTGGTATATCATTATTTCAAAGTCAATCATAATGGTTTATACGAAAGATGTAAATGTTCCTAATCTTTTCTATTTAGGGTGCTAGATAAGGTTCTTGATAAGGCTTTTCATTGTTCACTAGTTTGTGATTGATTCAAGAACAATGTGCCCAATAGAGTATTTTTACCCCCTGGGTGTTACACTCGGAGTGCAGACTTCATTAATAATTTTTTTTCTTATAATGTTAGTTGGATTCAAAAAAAAAATTATTGCAGTTCATGTCAGGACCAATTAATAATTTTTCACTTCTATTGATAAATGGTTGTTTTTTCTTGGAAATATACGGCATATGGGTTGGACTTGGAAGAATTCGTGTGGCTTCTTCAGAACAACATGTTTCATGCCCGATGAGCAATTACTTAACTAATTAAATAAATGAATAATAATGTAAATTTTAAATGAAATGTTGAAAGACCAAATTATTTGAGTGGTTTAATAATAATAAAAATAATAATACTAAAACTATTATAATTATTATTATTATTATTTATATTAATATTATAATTAAGTTTTTATTTACATATTTCTATTGTTATACATTTATAAATATTAATATTTATACCATTATTATTATTTTTTATTATTATATTTAATTTTATTTTGTTTTTTTATGTTTTTTGCTGTTTTTTTATTTCTTTTTTTCATTTTTTATTTTTTCCTCTCCATTTTCTTCTACTTCACCCCTCCTTCAGAGCACCATGGATGCTTACTCATAACCCTAGTGTGCTACAAATACAAATTTTTTCCTCCCCTTTCCCTCACCATGGCTATAAAATCCGGGGAATTTGAATCATTGTCCTCTCACACCACTTCTCCCTTTCAAGTGTTCCTCCTGCTTCCCTAGCTACCCTTTCCTCAAAGCTCCACCAGCCATTGCTTCTTAAATGAACCTCTTTATGGAATGAATATGACCTATGTAACCCACCTCCAACAGCCCCTTCATGACCAATTATTCTTCCTCACCCTCTCTAGTGGTGTATTCTTCATCAGTTGTTCATTTATACCATTTGGTAAGTTGTCATGGTAGAGATTCAAACTGATATTGGTTTTGTGTTAATTATTTTGTATAGACAATTTTATTTTATGCACAAATTGTGTTATTTGAGGGGTGGCTGTAATGGGGAAGATTTTTTACACCATGTTTGTGGGGTTATTCTACAATGAGGTAGGTGTTTCCGTATATATTAATTATTTAATGAATTCATTTGTGTGTTTAATTAATTAAGAATATTATTTATTTATTTATTATCGTCTTATTTTGGTTTTCTTTATGTTATAACATGAATATGATTTGACAGTAGTAGTTTTATGAAATGTGAGTGAAATTTTTCTTTGTTAACGTATGTTAAGACATTCGTAATGTTTAATAGAATTTGTTGTTGGTTTATTAAAATTTGTTGTGTTAGAAGATTGCGTTTTGGGTGTGGAGATAATGTGGTTTTATTTACTAAATTTTTATCGAGTTAGTTTTTTTGAGTCATGTGACACATTTTAAAATTGTTTAATATACATTCATATTGGTATGATTAATCTTGGAAAGGGTTCCACTAGCTATGTAGTTGGTTTATTTTATTTTGTATGTGATGTATGTAATGTTTTGAATGTTTTTTTGTGTGAGTTTTATTTCGAAATGAAATTTTTATGTATAAGTGTGGTATTGGATATAGTTATACCCTCTTTTTTATGTTTTTCTTAATTATGAGATGAGATATGGATGTGGAACCCATTGAGAACAAATGTAAAGCACAGAGATTAAGTGGGAGGACTAGGACTAGCTTTCTAGTGATACAGAAGTGGAATTTCCCTAATTTTACTTTTATGGATTGATGACTACAATAGTAACTATTTTATTATATGATGATTGGATACCACTTGGTCATGTGTGTGTTTATACTAGTGGCTCTTGGACGAGAACGTAGTTTTTTGTGGTTCCTATTCGACTTTTTAACAATACAAGAAGTTCTAGGGTCCCACTTAATTAATGTATTTATAGTGCCTCTCCCATAATTGGTGATCCTTGTTTTCATTGAGTTCACCATCAGTATACATTATAACATATGTGTTATTTTGAAATTAATAATGTTTCTTTAATTAATTTTGATTTGTTTGAAGTTTATTTTTTTGAAACTACAACGTTAAAATTGTTTAATAATTTTTTTCATTCTCTTTGACAAACATGAAAATATATTTGTTGTTTAAGATTTATGTGTGGAATAGTTTTCTCAAGGGGATCCTAATAGGTGTTATCTGACACCCTATATACTACTTTGGGTTTCAAAATATTCGGTTATGATTGATATAGTTATGGGTTGGGATTTTAGAAATGGTGGTTTGAGTTTCTAGATGAATTACTGGCTCGATGTTGTAGACATGTCTTGAGGGTGGTATTCTCGTATGAGGTGGTGGTTTTTTTGAGCTATTTTCTGGTCACCCTATCTCATGGTATTTTTTGTTGGGTTTTGGATTAAATATGTAACTCCCATTATGGTTCTTGTATAATAGATTATTTCTAGTGACATACATCTTTGGTTTATAATATATTGTTGGTTGTTTTCATTTATAAATATATGCAACTAAATAATTCTGAAAAATTAATGTTGATATTTGGACACTTGTACTAGCCTGAGGGGAAAAAAATTCTAACCTAACCTTATCTTGGAGCACTTTGAGCATCGTTTGGATGAAGACTCAACTTAGTTTTTGAGAAAATGGTATCATGGGTTTGGTTTTACACTTTGGGTAGTTTTATTTGGGATGAGTCTTGTTACACATAAGCTAAGACTCTCAGGACATGATGTTCTTGTTCTGAGTAAGGTGTTTGGGAGGAACACCCCATGATAGACCTCGATTTTCAATTGTATTTCAGGATGCTTGTTTGATTTCTTCTCTTGGTGGGACACACATGCTGGAGAAAGTACATAGAAATATGATGGGGGAGAAGTGGTTTGGTCATTGTGTTGTTACATCATGTTCTCTTTTTTGATATTTATTGTTCTTGATTAAATTTTATTAATCAAACATTATACATTAACGATGTTATTATGTGGAAGTTTCTTCTTATACCAGTATACCTTCTTAGAGAGGTCTCTCACACATGCAGGATGAAGATAGAGAGAGTTCTTCGTAATCTATTAATCATAGGATGGTGGAAGTGGTAGTCCATGCTGTTAAAGATCCTATACATGGAATAACCCTTTATCCTACTCTTACTCTAGTTAGAAATTATTATTCTGGTCCCAAATAGAATAAATCTGAAGAGTTTCTCTTGAACAAGGCTCTTTATTATTAGGGAAATGTGAGACCTTAATAATAAGTGGAATGTCTTGAGAATATATAGTTCATGTTCTAATTTCTTGACACATTTCAGGATATTAGGGTGAAACGTTCCTCAATTTTTCTTGACAATGCTAGTCGCATGTGGTGGGAATTGTTTCTTCGAGTTGGGATTCATGAGAAGATGAGATAGAATGATTTCAAGCCCATTTTCAATGATCAATATTATCCTGGGGTCATGTCCTATGCCAGATCCGAGGAGTACATGGGTCCTTCCTAGGGAGATAATTTGGTGATGGAATATTCTAACATCTTTTCTAAGCTAGTGCGGGACACGCTTAAGATAATTTCTAGTAAATGTAAAAAGGCTCGGAGGTTTGATAAGGTGTTGAGACTAGCAATTTAATCTCATGAATTCTTATTCAAGTCGAGATTTTATGATGAGTTGGTAGATTATGATTTCATAGTTGAGATTGATCAAAAAGGAATGTGTGGGTTTTCTAGAGAGTTGAATTATATTGGGAGTGGTGATTCATCTAATAAGAAGGTGAAGTGTTAATAGAAAGGAAATAGTTGTGGTGGAATCTTAGGAAATCTCTCTAGGAAGACACTATCTATAGATTCATGGGGACATTTAGTTTAGTCGGAGCTGAAAAGGACAATGTGACCTCAGTTTTGTGGTCATAGAGGAAGGACTGAATCATCTTCTATGAATATACATATCAGGGTAGAGTCACATGTCAGTGGTTGTTCTCAAGTAGGGACAATGCATATTCTTTAAATGGATCAGGAATTAGTGGGATCTGATGTAGGACCTTAGAATGTTTGAGGTAACATTCTTAATGAATCTTCTAATGATGCAATTCTATTTGATACTAGTGCATTTTTGTCTTTTATATATTCTTGTATTATGAATCTCTTGAAACTAATAAGGGAGCTACTTTCTTTTTCAATTGAGTTGGTGACACTGTTGGGTACAATGAATGAGAAAGGACATATGTGTCGGTCATGGGTTCTTTATATTTCAATATTTGAGATGGGGAGGGATTTCATTATCATGGATAAGTACATGTTTTATGTGGTACTCTACATGGATTGGTTGATGCACATTCTAGTACATATTGATTACTATCAGTGGTGATTGAACTTCAGAGAACATTATGGTAGCACTCAGGTATTAATTTTGGAATGGTATTTTCATTCCGGTCATGCAGGTCCGGCACTTCCTGAGTTAAGTAATATTTCTTATTAGTTGTCATCGCTCACACTGGATAATGATGGATGTAATCTTTTGGGTGTATTACCTCCTAAAGTGGATAATTTTATAGAAGAATTTCCAATTGATTTTTAAAACATTACCCAAGAGTGAGACATGAAATTATCAATTTAATTGGTTCTAGGAACATATCATATACCTCTTCCCTCATATCGCATTGTCCCCACTAAATTTAGGGAATTAAACAAACATCTATATGATTTGGAATCCAAGGGCTTAATTTTCCCTAGAAACAATCCATGGTCTTCCCTGGTCATATTCGTGATAGAGGCTGATAGATCTCTCCTATTGTGCATAAATTACCAAAAGTATAATAAGGTAACCATAAAAAATAAACACTCTTTTCCCTGAGTCGATGATTTGTTTGTCATGCTTAAGGGGAGAAGAGGTTCTACCAAATAGGATTTTCTAGGGGTTACCACAATGTAAATGTGAGAGAAGAATAGATTATGATAATTGATTTACAAATAATGTATGACCACTTTTATTATTTCATCATGCCTTTTATATTAATTAAGTCGCCATTTGTTTTTATAGAACACATAAATAGGGTGTTCCACCTGTATCTTGACTTTATTTTCTGGTATTTGTTGATGAAATCATGGTTTACTCTGGATCAAAGGGAGAGCATGAGTCTTATTTTTGGATTGTGTTGGGTACTGTACATGAACATTTCTTTTGTGGGATGCTTTCGAGGTGATCCTTCTAGATTAGTGACATAAATTTTCTATAACACATTATTTCTAACCAAGTGTTTTCAATGGATCCTGAGAAGATTAGATAATTTTTGTCATTGGAACAGTTCAGGAATGTGTTGGAGATCAATGATTTTCATGGACATAAATGATGTTAAAAAATATCGGTTCGGGGTTTCTCACAGATTTCTTACACTACGACCACACATAGACAGGAAGGGGTGAATTTTAAATGGATCCCAGAGTGCCAGGAATCCGTTGAGGTGTTGAAGCAGTTTTTGACTACCGCACCTATTTGATCCTTCTAGAGTTGAGGAAGCGCTACATAGTTTATTGTGATGATTCGGTTTTAGTCCTTAGGTGTGTACTCGTGAAGAATTATAATTTAGTGTAATATGGTTCTATCCAACTCCGAACACATGAGGAGAATTACCTGACTCATGACTTTGTGTTGGCAGTTGTGATGTAGGCTCTAAAGACATGGCATCACTGCATGTCTGGGGAGAAATTTGTGTACTACTAATATTGTAAGAGCCTTGAATAAACCTTCTCACAATGGTATATCAATCTAAGGTAGCACTTTTGGATGGAGTATCTATTGGGGTTTGACAATTAGATCATCTATACAATGGTAAAAGGAAATGTGGTGGCTAATTCCTTGACCATGAATATGTCAGTGTATGATTTGAGGAATTCCAACGATGAGTGATATTTTATGCGACTCATTACCCAGATGCACTCGGAGGCCAAGGAATACATCAGAGGGACATTTTTTGAAATAATTCTATTGATTCATTCCATTATAGAGTTGATTCATTGGGAGAAGCCTGGTGGTGATCTCTGTCAGTGATCTATGTAGTATCTTCATGGTGGGAAAACATCCTATAATTTGTCTTCATCTACCAACAGTATCTTTTTCTTCATGGTCCATCCAATGCAGCCATTGTCTTTAAGAAAGGTGGTGATGCAGGATATCCACTAGTAATATTGGGTTGTTCATCCTTGTACTACCATGTTGTATAACGATGTTCGTCACCATTTCTAGTGACCAGGTATGAGAGGGTATATATCTAATTTTGTACTGAGTTTGTATACATGTCAGTAGTTGAATGAAGAGCATCGAAGACCCTCTAGTTTTATTCAGTAATTACCTATTCTTTACTAGAAGAAAGATAGGGTTTCAATTGAATTCATTAATGTATTTCCTCCTACACCTCAGAGAAGGAACATTTTTTTATAGGGATTGAATTTTTGACCAATTCATCACACTTTATTCTAATCATAGATACATTTAATAGGGATGGTATGGGTAGGTTTTCTATTCAAGAGGTTTTCATAATTCATGGTGTGTCATCAACAATTGTTTCGGAAATATACCACTTCATTACTTCTTAGTTTTGGGAAGGCCTTCTAAGGGCATTGAAATCGTAGATCAAAATGAGGATGACATACCATCTCAAATGGATTTTTAGATGTAGGCAGAAAATTAGATTATGTAGGACATGTAATACACATTTGCGATATATTTATAAGTAAAGTGGTATAGTAATTTTTAATTGGATAAGTATCTTATAATAATAGATACCAATAATATATTCGAATGGATCGCTTTGAGGATCTTTATTGTTGTTAATTTTAGTCTCTATTATGTTTGGTTGTGGTTGTAAAGACCTCACTTTTGGGATCAATCCTTGTGAAGGAGATATCTGATAAGTTAAGGGGATCAACCATTGATTATATATAACCTAGATACACCATAAATCTTATGATTATCAGAGTCGTCATGATCTTGAGTTTATTTTGGGTGATTATGTGTTCTTCAAGGTGACCCCTCATTTGGGACACATTCACTAGGGAAAGTAGGGAAACATTATTTCAAGTTATATTTAGAATTTTTGAGATAACTGATAAAACTGGAAAATTCGTATATTGGTTAGATTTATAATCTTAGTTGACTCCAATTCACAATGTCTTTCATGTCTCCAAATTGAAAATGTATAATACGGATCATTATAAACCATTGAACTAGTAATAGTTAGAGATGGAGACTGATCAATCAGTGATTCAGTTTCCAATGTAGAGAGTGGATTCCAAAGAGAATAGGATTTGTGAGAATTCCATTACACTGGTCTATATCCTTTTGTATTAGGGAATGATGATCCTCATATGTGGGAGCGAAAGTCATGGGTTGAGTAGGAGTATGCATTTTTATTATTTGATACTACTTCAAGTTTACTTTTGGTGGGTGAAATGTTTTCATAGTGGGGAGATTTTTCACACTCATACTTTATAATTTGGTAAATATTTCTTTTATTTTATAAATTTATTTTTCTATAAAATGTTATATTGAGGTGCGGCCCCGACCTAACTTAATTATTTTCACTTCTAATGATAATGGTGCATTTTTGGATGGGCAATGTCTATCACATGGGAAGGCCATGGACGATGACCTTTGGCTTCTCCAGATCATATTGTGGTCTCCCCAGCTCCTAGTTAATTAATTAATTGACTGAACGAATAATAAATTCAGCGTTAAAAGAAATGAGGGAATAAAAAATTATTTTAGAGAATTTTTAAAAATAATAATATTAATATTATAAATATTATTTGAATAAATATTATAATTAGGTTATTATTATGATATTACTGTAGTCATACCATTATCAATATTATTATTTATATTATTAATACTATTTATTATTATTATATTTCTAATGATTTAGTTTTTAATGAAATATTTTTTTTTCCTTTCTTTTATTTCTCTCCATAATTCTCTTTTCCTCACCCACCCCTTATTGCTACATAGCCCCTCCCTTCTAACCCAAGCGTTCTGCATCAACTAGCAGAACCATAACCTTGTCCTTGCATGGGATGATGAATCAGTAGCTATTGAATCCTTGGTCAACAACCTATACAATACCCTTAAAACTCGCCTCACACCACCCCTGTTACCCCTTTCACACAGCTCCCCCAGACGATACCCCATTTATGAACCACCTTTTTGGAAGTATTTGGATGTAATGACTGACCTCTATCTTCATATTTCTTGTTCATTTTACCTTTCACACCATTGAAATAGTTGTGTTCTTCTTTTTTTGATAGTTTCTACCAATTAGAATGTTTTCAGGTTAGGAATAATGTTGAAATTGGTTATGTTTTAATGTTTTGGATCAATTTATTGATTCTAGGTCCTAGTTGTGTCATTAACGGTTTGGTTGGCAGGTGGTGGATTTTTCAGACCATGAATGTAGGGGTTTTCTAGACCATGATTTATAGATCAATGTATAATTATTGTTTGATGGATACCTTTGTGTCATTTATTTATTTAACATATTTATTAAATATTTTCCTTGGTGAAAGTTTGGTTTCGGTTAATATTTAAAAGGAATTTTATTTGTTAGAATACTTTTTATGAAATATGAGTGAAATTTCTCTATAGACACCCATACTGAGAAATTTGTAATATTTAATAAACAGTGATACTGGTTGATTAAAATAAACAAGGGTTGAAATTTCTATTTTTCTATGGAGATGATGTGCTTTTAGTTATAAAAGTGATATTGAATGTGTTTTTTGTAATTTCAGTCATGAAACACATTTTGAAATTGTTTAATAAATTTTCATATTGGTTTTCTTAATCATAAAAATGGTTCCATTAGTTGTGAATTTAGTTTATCAAATTGTGTAAGTGATTCTGGTTGACATTTGAATGGTTTTTGGTGTGTGTATTAATTTAAAATGGAATTTGGGAGTGAAATTTTGTTATTAAGTGAAGTTAGTTCCCCATTTTTTTAATTATGACAGGTGATATGGAAATGAAACCATTTGAGCCCAAATGGGAAGCTTGGCATCTAGGTGGGAAGACTAGGACTATTAATCTATTTTTACGTAAGTGGAATTACCCCAGTTTCACTTAGATTGTTTTCTAACTACACCACCAACTAATATTTTTCCAGATAATTGGAGACCACTAGGTTATGAATGTGCTCTACATTGCAGCCCATGCATGATAACACATGTTTTCATGTTACCTATTCAAATTTTCACTAATACGTGTGGTTCTAGTGTCCCACTATTTTTTACATATAGGGCCTCACAATATTTGGTTCTCCTTATTAATGTTACATTCACCATTAGTATATGATGTAACATTTGATTTATCTTAATTTTAAGTGTATGTTTTAATTAAATTTTTTTTCTATGATGTTCTTTTTTTTTTTAATATTTCTTTCAAATTGTTCAAGAATTTGTTTCCATTAATTTTTTAAACATGTAAATTTAATTGTAATTTAATATTTATTTTTGGAATCTTTTCTTAGTGGAATTTTTATAGGGTATTATATTACACCCTACTTACACGTTTTCATGTAAATATCTTTGGTTATGTCTAATATAGGTAATGGTAAGGCTTTTGGAAATGTTGGTTCAAGTTAATATCTGACTTATTGGCATGACGTTGTGGGTATGGCTTGAGTGTGGTGTCCCCTTTCCATGTGTTTGTTTTTAGAGCTGGTTTGTGGTCACCCTAACTAGTGGTTGTAGTTTTTTGGGTATTGGTTTAAATGTGTGTCTCAAATTCTAGTTTTTGGATAAGGGCTTGTTTGGGTGTGACATTACACTTTGGTTTTTACTATACTTCTAGTTCTTTTTATTTATAAATATATGCGGGTAAATCATTTACAAACATTACTATTGATTCTCGGGCACTTGTTCTTGTCTGCAGAGATTGGGAATTCCCTTTGGGCCTTTCAACGAACTGTGTTGGGCGTCAGTTAGATGGAGAACCAACTTAGTTCGTGACATTAATTAACTCAGTTCTAGAACTAAATATACATTTATTTTTTAGACATGAATGTATTTCTAGTAAACACCACATATTCATATCTATACGATAATTTCATATGTTCTTCTTGAAATTTTCTCAAATTCTATCATATTATTATGTTACAAAAATTATGATTTCCAAAAGTAAATTAATATGAATTATACTAGGATTCCTCTAATATTGATTGTAATGAACACTGTTGTATAATCCAAGAATCAATTACTTTTATTATTATGTTAGAGTATGATAAAAGTAATCACATTCTGAAGAACTGAATTGATTAGTAGTTTTGGGGAAATAAAATCATATTTTATTCACATTTTACATTGCGAATAGAAGATAAACCCTCATATATAATTGAATTTCCTCCATGAAAACTCATTAAAGTGTCCCTTCATTATATCCTTGGGAAAAAATTATGATTGATCCCAATTCCATAGTAATGGTTAAGTACAATGAAAGATCTCATGAAAAAATAATCATAATCATTATAAAAAGTTAAACAACAAAACAAACATTCCATTTTAATAACTTGTTAATAATGATATTACGATACATAATAAATATGGATTGTTAAAAATATAAAATAAAATAAATTTAATAAATTAAATTGTAATGAAATAAATACCAAGATAATATAATAGTGAAAAATCTAAAACATAATAAAATGTGAATTTTTAATGAATGAAAAGATTAAATTTTTGACTATATGTTCACAAAAATCATGATACATATACTGTGAACACCATTTCTAAGAAGGATTAAAACTATCTCTAGAAGAAAGTTTAGTTTGGAAAACATATTTGTCTTAAGGGAAGTAATGATGCATCAACAAGATGTATTATTCCATGTCCCACCCATAAATTTAGATCACAATATTTCATTATATATGGAATAATTGATTTAATTCAGTAAAATTATGCATTATAAATATGTGTTATATTTAATAATGAATATAGATGTGTTAATATTTCTTCGTATAAACAACTAAAATTAAATTAAGAACACTAGATGAAAAAAGGATTTATTTTTCATTAATAAAAATAACTATTAAAATATACATGGATATTTATGGGAATCATATATTTCCAATGATGAATGGATTTTATATATTGAAAGTGAAATTTAATTACTAAAAATAAGAATCAACAAGGTTAATTTAAAATTCCATTTAGTCAAAATGATAATAAACCATCCATATAGTGAATTAGTATATCATAAATAGAACATATACCCATTAGAGTAATAATTAATGGTTCTTTTCATTGATTTATTGTAATACAATACAATGATTTATAAAGAACATTATTTAAGAAATTTTTATTTTCATTTTAAAAATATACATATCACAACTAAAAGATAAAAAAATAATATAAAGATAATTTTTCATAAAATATCCAATGAAACATATAAAATATTCTTTAAACAAAATTAAGTATCCTTGATGCTTATAAATTAATTTTTATGCCAAACATGTGTAAATAGTGATTCCTCTCATTTTTTTATAATCCAAAAGTGTATTTTTATTTAAATCAAAAAAACATTCTATTGATAAAATTTCCTATAAATTGGAAAATGATTAAAAATATCTATAATAAATCATTTGGAAAAGGTTACATCTATATTGTAAAATAATTTTGAAAAAATTGTTTTGGATGGAAAAATATTTATGATCAAAAACATAAATGAAGTCATATTTTCTTAAAAATTAATTTTAATCATAAAAATTACCAATGAGTGGGAAATTGATGATATTAAATTTAAAATTTATTATTAAATATTTTATTATAAAATGGGATGGATTTATTAGTAAATTAGAAAATATTTTCCTTCAACAGAAACTCACGAATATATAATCTCGATTAGAATGTGGTTGTGAAAGAAACCCTCAAAATGATCATAACATTGAAGTGATTTTTAATAAATGAATTGATTATGTATATAAAATGTAAATAAATTAATAAATTTAAATATAAAATTATAAAATAAAAAAAATTTCATAGATAATCATATAATATTAATGATAGTGAAAAATTAATATAACCCAATAAAATGAAATTGAGTTATGAAAATGTTTTATACTTTGATACACTTATGTGTAATTAAAATATATGTAATGATTATAATTGAAACAAAATAATATATTTGATTTATAGAGAATGATGATATTATATATGAAATGGGTATTATATTAACCATATGAACAATATTATGTGCATAACATTGAAATATTCCAACATAAAGGTAAATTGAGGTGAAGTCCTTTACCTGATGCATCCTTTTGGTTGAAAGTTATTTAAAATCTGGAAAAGTGGTTAAACACAATTTATTAACATATAACATATGAATATTAATATTTATAATGTCATATATTATCAGTTTATAACATCTTATCTTCAATTCATTCAAATTATATCATTATTTTTGTTATTTCACGTGTCAATTGGTTTCTTTCATCATGCACGTTTTTTCATGAATGATCTTGTTACATAACCTTTTATATAGTAAAATAATATAAATAATTATAATAATTACATATTTATAATATTTACACATGAATTATATTTTTTTATTAAAAAACATTAAACATTGTATAAGAAATGATGTATGTTTTGATCAAATAAATAGTATGCAGAACATACGTATGAGTAATGTTTCCATTTTTCAATGATAATTTTGAAATGAATATAAGTAATATTTCATATTTCAAAAATTATTATAGTATCATAAATAGAATATCATTTCTATAAATTTATTATATATGTCATCAATGTGGTATGGTTATGAAAAGAGAGTAATATTTATTCATTAAGGAAGTAGTCCACATGTATAAGAATGATGTTGTCATTTTTATGTGTATGAGACAAAATGATATAACTTTTTATTAAAATGGTAAATATTTAATAAATAACATAATTATATCATTTTTATCATCTGTATTAACATCCAATATCACTAAAAACTAACATTTTACATGTTATTAAAAGATCAATTGCATCACTTCGTGAGGTGGTAATTTGAATAACACAAGATTTGTATTATCATAAACCATAATAATTGTAATTTAAAAAAGAAATATATGATATGAATACCCCAGAGATATAATTACTATATAAATTAAATATATATACATTATATCCATAATCATACTGAACCAATAGATTTGGTATTTAAAAAAATAATGGCATCAGTTTGTGTAGTGATAGTCTATCAATCCCAAGAAGTATGATTTTGTAACCCATTTTATGGAAGTAGATATGCTATTTGGTAATGATATTAACGTAACAACATATATCAATATTTTTGTTTATTAGGTTGTTATAAAATCATTCTTTGATTATAGTTGAATTGGTGGAGGGAGAAATGAAAAAAAAAATTGCATTTTACAACATTACATTTTCTTCAAGTATCTTCTTTAGGTTTTCAAAAAATCCGTACTAGGATGTTTTTATACCGAAATGAAGGATTCCAATTTCAGAGAAGATTTTGTAATGTTATTTGGTTTGGCATTGACTAATCTAATCCTATTTTATATTTTGTCAATGAGAGGAGAGTTGGTGTATATTTCTATATAAGGTGAGTGGCACCGTTGTAATTTTTGAAATGATTCAATGGTACAAATATTTTTATCATTAAAAAATCCTCTAAAATGGGAAATTATTGATCCTACATAATTTAAGTCATAAATATTTCCATCAAATGGTATTTGGACAATTTTAGGTAATTATTAACCATTATATTTATATTTTTTCATCTGATAAAACCATCATTACCTTTCTCTACAGTAAATAATTTTTAGAGTTTCAACTATTCATTTAACCGAAAAATTATGTTGACCATATTAGAGATCATAAATTATTATGATTCAAAATATTTAATCTTTTTTTTTTAATTCTAGTATCGTAAATGAAAAAATTTAATAAAAAAATATCTACGTAGATGTAGAGAGAATATGGGGTTTTAAAGAGAAATTTTTCAAAATTTGACAATGTTTTTATATAAAAAATCGGTTATAAAATTAAAAAATGGTATAAATTTTATAAAAATGATATAAAAATTATAAAATATAATGTATAAAAAATTTAATGTATAATTTAACCTCAAAATTAATATATTCTAATAGTTGATTTTCTATTAGATTTTACAATTTTTTACAGTTCATTAAAATATGACATATTTTAAAAAATAATCACCCTTCGATAATTTAAAAATTTTGATTAAAATTATATTTTATAATTTAAAATATATTTTATAATATTGGGAAAATATATTTTTAATCAATGCTCTCAAAAAGTGACTCAAATTTCATTTAGAAAATTATAGTTTTCATAAAACATATCATTTTCATTTCAAGTGATTCCAAGTAAATAATTAATCAATAGAAAAAAAAATTCATATTTTAGTTAGACATATTAATAAATTACAACATTATATAAAGGTAATAATGATCATTTTTAGAAAATATTTTAATATTTTATTTCTATTTAAAAACACATGATTCATGCATCACAAAATATTAAGGAAATTAAATTTATTTTAAAATAAATTTATTGTTAAGTATTGGGGTATTACAACCACAACTGTAGTGTTGTTGGATAAAAATATTATTTAATATTGTTCAAAGTAATAATAAACAATAAATTTATTGGATTATATTGATGATGTTTTATATCATCATTTATATATAATGTTTTTTAAATATCACTATTGGAATTAACAGGTGATGTATTTGGGGAATATCATTTTTAATAAATTAATTTATGGGTATCTTAAAAATATTATATATATATATATACTTTCATTAGATAGGTACATGAAAAAACTTTAATTGCAATTTTCTGTTATATTATATGGTTACTAATAGAGATTCATTCATTGTATCGACAAATTATTTTCACTTTTGATAATTTTTTCATCAATGGAATATATATATTAACTGAATTAGAAAGGTAAAGAATATCTTAATTAATTTATCATTAAAATGACATATAATCTAGAATTTTTATTTCGTGGGAGTAATGCCATAAGCTAGCTCACTCCATAGTTTCCAGAATATTTGGACACGTTATATCAGTAATGCCTCTCAATGTACCATTTTTTGTGGGATTATTAATATTTTGATGACACTACAAACAATAGAGTAGATAAAAATTAATCAAAAAATATAAAACAACAAAAAATACATTAATATTCATAATTATTTATAATATAACATCCTAACTAAATACTAAAAAATATAAAACCATTATATTATAAAAATTAATGTCGCATGTGGAATAATTTTGACATGATCCTAAATAAATTACCTTATTGGAGAATCATAAATATCAATAACCAAATATAATAAAATTAATCAAAATTGTAAATTTTTTTAAAATTTTCCTGATTCCTATTCCATTTCTTTCTCTTAAACTCTATAATAAATAACATATCATCTACATGTATATGTACATCTCAATTTTCATAAAAGGAAATAATTGAGTATTCTAAGTTACCTATGAGGGACTAAATTAGGTATGATTATAATTTAGCAGGACACCCCAAATGGTGTACCAAAATTTAAAAATATAATTATGTTGTGTGTTGGTTATCCATATGTAATCATTGTAAGTATAAATGAATAACCATGATAGATCATTAGTTTGTATGGTGACTAAGGATCAACAATTATAAATACAAAAAAATACATCATGTCTTTGAAGATGATACATAAATATCCAAGTACAACGAATACTCTAGGGGAATGATTCCTTTTTTCTACCCCCACTAAAATCATCCACAAATGGTGAATGGAATCCTTCCCTACATAATAATAGCAACACCTTAAAAAACATTTCATGTATTTCCCTCCCAATATAAATCTCTTTACAATTAGTAGAGACTTTTTATGGGATAAATTGAGTTGTGTATATCATTCATCATATGATGTCACAAATTGTTTTTCAAAAAATTACATCGATTATAATTATTCATTATTATAAAATCTCAAAAAAATCAACTCATAAATCTTTTTAATTATTTCTAATTTATTAATCATTTAATATCTCCATTTCTAATTTATAATTACATTCATTAAATGAATTTTCCAAAGAAATGATTTAGAGAATTATGTGATAGAATATAGCGTGGACGAGTAATTGATGGTGATAAAATTGCATCTTAGTAGTGTATCCATGACTCGTGTATATGAAAACATTTTAGGAAATTGGATGTTTTGGAAACTATAATGTAAATTAATTTTGTTCGATATCTAATTTTTATTGATTTTTGGATTCTAAATTTTTTTATAATCTATTAGTTATATTATATATATATTTATTATGTACTATTTTTTTGTGAACCATGTGGTTATAGAATGTGATATTTATACAACTTTGTAATTACCAGGGGTTTTAAATCATATAAATAAAATACTGGTGAATTTAATAATATTAAGTAAAATACTGGCCATTTAACTGGACTTTAAATTTGGTAAATTTCCCAATATAATTATTATTTTTAAATACAATATAAATATTTTTATCCAGATAATATTACAAAGAATAATTTTATCTAAAAACCCAGGGATGAGATAAACCAATACAAAAATGTTTCCAAATTAATTTCTACTCAATAAAACAAAAAATCACTAAATATTTATTTTCTATATTATAAATAAAACTATTTGATGGGAAAATAATATTTTCATTAAATATTAAACAAAAAATATCTAAATTTTGTTTTCAAAAGAATAATATAAAATTTTAGTTTTTCCTAAAACTACCTATAAAAAAAATAATGACCATTGTCTAGTATTTTTTTATAGTATGCAGTTAAATATAAATATTGTGGTTTACTTGGTCAAAGAGTTGATATTTATATATCATTTATATGAAAATGAATTGAAATAATAAATAAAATAACCATAATTGTCACTAATAAAATTTTTATTTTGATTGAATGGATCATAGAGAAGAAACATATAAATGAATCCTAGAAGATTATGATTGGGATTATCAGAAGTGTTTAAAAAGAGTGTGAAACTTCTAAATAATATATATATATGTTCACAAATTATAAGAGTTACAGGATTAAGGTCATAAATAATACTATGATAATATAATGAGGGTGAATCTCGAGCTGGAGAACCAAATTCAATGGTTCTAAAAGATAGACTATTGAACATTCAGATAACTAATGAAAGAGTTGATTAACTTTTTTATATAATATGAATTAGTTTGGGAGGTTGAGTTGAATTTGGAGACTAGTAAAATGGATTATGTTGGTAATAATTTTGAAAATATTAATGAAATATAAAGATGCATAATTTCATGAATAAGTGTAATTTCTTACTTATATGAATTATTATGAGTAATAAATTAATAAATATACAGCTTCATTATAATTCAATTAAATATAGAATATGGGTGAGTATTGAGAAGGATAAAGAGAACATTTAAGGAATGGGTTTATTAGTTAAAATTAGTTGATGGGAACAAAAAATATATTGAGAACATATGATATGGAAATTAATTCAAATGAAAGAAAAGAATAATTATATAGATATTTCATCATATTTATTTAAATGATATACCATGAATAAGGTTATATTTGTTTAATAATGAAATCATTTATGTCACATATAAATTTATGTCAAAAAAACTTATCTCTTAGTGTATTGGATGAAAAAAAATTCATGAAGTAGCCAATAGGTGACCATATGCTCGGAATTTTGATTTTTGATGAAAATGAATTAAAAATATTGTTTAGATTGTACTATATACCTTATATATGAAAGAAAAATTTGATGGATTTATATTAGAAAATAGATTCCTTAGATGTGATGTTTTTAATGATATTATGTAATTTAGTTATATAATAAAACATTAATAAAATTAAATTTATGCATTGATGAAATTCAATGTTTTTCACTGGATGATTGAATGATTTTGAAAAAATATTATATGTTATCTAAATGTTCCATGATGAGGCATCCAAGGATATACAATAAAAAAATATTGATATGGATTAAAATATTTTTAATTTCAGAAAAATTGGATTTAATTGAGAGGGATTATATCTCTAGTATCATAGAAAGATTTAGAATGATTATATTGTATAATAAAATGTTCCAATTTATAGATATGTGAAATTATATAAAAATATATATCCATAAATGCATGAATAAGGATAATATGTGGAGAATTTTCAACATGATTCTTCTATAAGTGGAAAATATGATCAATTATTTAATGTAAAGAACCGACGTTGTTACCCTAAAAACCATAACTCGACCTGATCTGTCTCTTACCCAAAGGTTGTTATTTATCCCCATCGTCTGGCGCCAAGAACCTTGTCATCGAACATCACAACATAAGGAATGATTTCACCCAACCTGAACAACCACATGGAATACATATGTAAAAAAAATGAAGCAATATAGGACTGACAAATATATATTCCATAACTATTAGGAATAAACAGAAACATGGAACTGGCAATGTAGCTAAAAACTCCATGACAAGTCCAATAGAAAATGACTGAAAACCTAAATAGAGACACCAAATGATGGTAGGTATGGACTCCCACTAGGTACCCAACAAACATTCATGAACTTCACCACATCATTATAATTCCATTCCTTTCCGTGCATTGGAATACAAACAAATGACTACATTCCCCTGAAGAGGTGTGCATGGTGTGGGATAATAGGATCAGTAGGATCCCACCAAAAAGTTCTATAAAAAGTATCCATATAATATGTAATATATGATCATGTTAAATAAAAATATGTCATGATAGGCAGTAGTACAGTTTTATAGAAAACTGGGGAAAAATTTCCATTTTTCTATAGTTCTAATAAAAAGTAGGTTTATTAATTTCAAAGAACATTTTTAACATCATTTTTTAGAAGAAACAAATACACATCAGTGTCAAATCCGAAATCTATGCTATAAAAAATATAATTATAAGTATCTCAACATCAAGTAATACTATCGGTACATGATGCATACTACTCATACCACATAAATCATGTTCCCAAATCCAATCATAGACAACATGACTAGGAAGAAGATGAATACCCCATGAGTAAACCCCAATCCCCAAATTTCATTATCGATCCCCTAGAACAACGATCATAAGAAAAAATTAATGTAATAATAAAAACCTCATTGATAATAAAAAATCATTAGACATTGTCCCCATGATAAGCATTCCACCTTATTACTCAAAGTAACTCATGTTATCTTTTTTAAAAATAATTTTAATACATTAAAATACCCATTATCATTCCATTTATTAGCATATGGGAAAAAACAAGTTCTCATTAAGAAATCATTTCAAAAAACCTAAAGATATCATTAAAATTCCTTTTATAAATAAATTTATTAGTTAATAAGAATCATAATTATCAACATAGGATAGAGACTGAACCACATACCTTAAAACTCAGGTCACACACACTGGTAATAGAATCCAAAAAAATTAAACACAACAACGTCAAAAAAGTCCCTAGAATCAAATACACATCAATATTGATTCAGATTATATGAAAATGTTTCTTTGGAAGAGAGGAAAACTACATACAACAGATATGAACACCAACCATACAATAATGAAATGAAGAAATGGCCTTTGGAACAAGATCACACAATAGATATTGATTAATCCAAGAAGAAAAATCTTCATTAATATAGAGAATCCTATAATGTTCCCTAATGTGGTACTAAGATCAAAGTAAATGAAGGAAATTAAGGAATACTTACCTAGATGGACGAACCATAATCATAATGGAGATCAGACATAGAAAAAATCGATTTATAATGGGTTGAGTCTCTCAAAAACAAGTCGGAGATTTGATAGTACAAGAGCCATCAAGAAAAATTAAAGGACTTTAAAACCAAACACCCACACACTATCATTAATAACTGGATGTGGGATGTTACACAACATATAACCCAGGTTCATGACATGTAACTTCCACATCCCACATACCCAAAAAAACTACCACATCAGATTAAAAATCTATCATTTAAACCATACAAGACTTGTAATCACCATCCATGATGTGTACCTATTCATAACATGATATTCCATTTCAAGAAATTCATATAATAATAATTACATGGTTTGTAACTATTATGAAGTCTATATAAAGATCATACTCTTCGTGAAAGACCAAAAACACTATTACTTCACCATTATAGGTACCCTCCCTATCAGATATGATTGAAAAAAAATGATGAGGTCAAGGGAGTAATGAATAAAATGTTAATGGTATGTTATAAAATCCCCACCAAAAGGGCTTTTCCTCTTCCTAATGTCACATGGAAGATGTGACACATAAGACGAGATGAGTCCACTACTCCTTCATCAATGATTCAAATTCAATAGTGTTATAAGAATCTGATATCTGCTTCCATAGAACTCTAACCAATAGAATCAAGTTCCCACATAAAGATTTTACATGAGATTCAATGATCTAAACCTATTTATTCATAGTACAAGCATCTAGCTCAAAATCAAATTCTATCCTTCTTAGTACATGAGTAGGATCAGGGTTATACTTCATATGCTAAGATATATGGAAAGCATCATGAATATTTATCAATAAAACCAAAAAAAATAACTGATAATATACATATACGAGCCGTTCAGTGATACAAAATAGCCCAATATATCATAGATCCAAATTTACTTGCTTCCCAAGCAGGCATTGACCCAAATGAAAAAAAACATTAAAGAAGACCCAATAACCTATGAAAAACTGCAAAGGTCAATACTGTGGATCAACATACAATTTATATCAACTCTTGATTGTAAGAAAACATATAAGTACATCTTTAATCATTGAAAACATTTATTGAATAAAGATTCGATAAACTAAAGATACATCACCCACATTAGCCCAAAAAAGCGGTTATCTATATGACTGGCCATACAACACCTCAAAAGAATCCATTTTTATTGTTGACTAATAAACACTATTATAAACAAACACAACCAGTCCTAGATGACTTTCCCATGATCCTCGAAAATCTTAGACACATGTGAATAACATATATTCCAATATCTAAATCACTCATTCCTTTTGAACGTCATTATATGGACTGTAATACGTGATAAAAATGACATATGTTTCCATCTTCTCTTGAAGAATCCTATAGTATCTAAAATTAAACCTAGGATAGCCATCAAAAACTTGGGAATAAGGAAACCCATGTAACTTAACAATATCATGCTCATACAAGCTTATCATATTCATAAACTATAATGGTATCCTTGATGAGAAGGAAATGAGAATACATCATTAACCGATCAAAATTCACCAAGATAGAATTCATCCCTTGGGGAGTTAGTTGAAATCCAAAAAAACACCCATGGATACCTCATTTCATTTCCAAACATGCACCATAATTGGCTAATAAAACCTAGAAGGTTTCATATGCTCATACATTCTCCATTTCTAGTTGTAATGGTGAGACAAAAAATCCGCAATGACATGCTTCATACCCAACCACCAGAATCACCACCTAATGTAAAAATTCATCTGTATATTTATTATATGTATGTCCCCTGAAGAACTATAAAAATCAACCAATACTGCACTCCCCACCGATTCTGTAAGAAAAATCCATATTCTAGAAGTGAAGCATACCATTTAAATAATGTGCCCAACCAGAAATGGTATCCCAACTATTAAATCATTCACAAGTATTTTGAAACACATAATCCTACAACTGACTCTGTAAGAGAGACTCCATGAGCGATGATGAAAACTTAACACTATCCAAAACCATTCCAAAAAAATCTTCCTTGGCATCTTGTAGAAAATGAGTGAAAATCTCTATAAAATTCATATCCACCTTCGATTCCAGGATTTCTTGTGATGGTACATGTCTACTAAGATCATATACATCAACATTCCACATAATTGGGGTGTAGTTGATATAAATGTCAAATTTACTAAGGTACTCTACCGATAATTATTGTTTGAGATACATGTACTTATGAGAAAATATATAAATCAAACTTTTATGATGAAAGAAGACCATGAACCTTTCCCCTAAAATATAGTTTTGCGAGCACATAAGAGAAAGCATGACTGCAAAAAGATCAAAGTAAAGTGTGGGTTAATTATATTTATTCCATTGAAGATGATGAGATACATAATGTACCACATGGTCATCTAGCATAAGCATGAATCATAAAACGACACATGAATTATCACATAACATAACTTATCCTTTACTGGTGTTAGGTAAGATCAAAATAAGAGTCTTTGTCATAAGAATTTTTAGTTCATCAATGAAATTATAAAACATCCCATACAAGGTGAATTATATCATGTTATTAGTAAGATACGTCAATGGTGACACCAAATTAGATAAATCTTTGATGAAACATTAGTAATATTAAAAAAGACTATGGATTCTTATAACTTCAAAGACATTTTGGGGTTCATTCACTGAAAAAACAAAATTTTAATTTTTTTGATCAACTAATAAGCCATGGTCGTAAATTATTTTCCCCAATAACATCCCTTCCTAAATCTAGAAACTATATTTTTAATTTTTTTCATACAAAAAAAAGACTTCCTCAAATTTTTGAGAACCTATCTGATATGTCGATCATGCTCAGTCCCATATTTTGAATAATCTAATATATCATCCCTGAACAATACCAAAAAAGTATTAATATATAGATTAAATAATAGATTATTCAAATCCATAAAAAATACAGGAGTTTCATCCAAACTGAATAGCCTCAAAAGTTATTTATAATGGTCATACTTTTCAAAGAAAACTATCATCGGTATGTCAGACTCCCAAAATCTGAGCTGCTAATAACTGAATCGAATAACAATAATGAAACAAAATTCTTCCTTAAAATGATCAAACATATCATCCACACTCAGAAAAAGATATTTCTTCTTAACAATTACTTGGTTCAAATTTCTATAGTCCAAAAAAATGAAGTAAACCATCTTCCTTATTGCCATAGAGAACTCTTGCATCCAGAGGAGAAATGCTATGGAGAATGATAACTTTTTCTAACATTTTCTCCAACTGAATCTTGAGATCATTCAACTCCACTTGTTACATATGGTAATAAGTGTAAAATATCAGTTGCGTACCTAGAATCATATCAATTTAACTCTCTTCCTCCCGCTCTAGAGTAATACTAGTGAAATCATCTTGGAATACATAAGTAAAATATCTAACAACAATGGTATAATCCTCAATAAGAGAATCATCATCTTTTTCAAACACAGCAGTAAACAAAAAACTCTTGAGATTTGGTTATGAAGGTCCTGCATGACCAGATATCATGTCCCACTCCCCCTAAAGCATATAAGATAACCCAAATATAGCACAGAACAAAACAGTATGATGATAACAATCAACCTCATCTCGACGAGAGACCATCTAATCTATACTGATGATGATGTCAAATAGTTTTGAATCAAGAACAAGATTATCCCAGACCAACTAAGTATCAGATATTACTAACAAACTAGAAGGACACATGGAGTAGTACTCTTTCCTTGTACCAAGAGGTATTCATACCTCCATCATCAGAGATATATGTTCCATTGGATGCTAAAGGACATAAACAAAATGTGATTATTTGAATGAGTGGGAGGCACCAATATCAAATATGGTAATTGATATTGAAAATGTAAAAAGGATAACACCTTTTATTGTTTCTATGCTTGCATCATCATATGATGGAAACTCATATACAACATTAAAAAGCTTAACTCATAATGCCTGTTGCTGGGACCCTATAATATTTTATTCTTCAATCTGCACCACAACATCCTTTAGATCCAACAACCCTAACAATAAAAATGTGTGGGCATATAGAAATAGAAGCATTGTAGATGAATTACAAGTCCACATCTATTTCAGGTCATTACGAGTATATGCCAAGAAAGTATGGTGTCTCCTACCTTGACACACTGATATAAAGTCATTGGAACATTACCTATTTTAAAAGATGGTGCTGAAGAGGCTCACTAATAATACATACCTCATAAACCCTTCATGTACATATTCACATTCAGATTTTAACTCATTACCATGTCTAGTGAAGAACTGACATGTTCAAAAAACCAATTAGTGTATAGAAACACTAAACTCTCTCACTTTGGTAAATATAGAAATTCCCAAGTCTTTACCAACATCACTGACCATAAAAAACTAATGAATGAACATGGTTTTGGAACCCTTACAATCCAAGACCGCGTGCATGTCTACTTAGAACATAGAATCCCTCCATCTATTACTGAAACCCTCGAGTCTGAAAGAAATATTCTTCATGTAGATGTTATCATTTATCTCCAATAATTAAAAGAATTTATAATTCGAGTCTAGCAAATATTCTTCCTCTTGACGTCCATTAGTCCCATTAATGGATAGTGACTTCTCATGTAAGAACAATTATGATCCATATCTATCTCCTCCAACTCTAGTTTGTGACTCAACCATTACATTCTGGACTTGTGGAGCATCCTGAATGGAAACATGAACTTCTCGTCTGATTTTCTCGATAAGGTAATGATTTATAAGTTGGTACCCTTGAGAAGCATTAGCTACACCTTCTTGAGGAATTCATGGAAGATGTATCAGATGTATACAACTGCACACCAAAACACATGAATGATCCAAAAATAGAATAAATAATTGTTTAAACAATAACACCCATAAAAACATGATATTTTAAAAACAACAATGAATAATATTGACAAAAATCCCAATATCCAATGGAAACATGAGTCTGATTTTGAAAATATCTCGTTAGGCACTTATCAAAACATACCTCTCGATTCCCAAAAATAATATCTTCAGTCTAATAGATGTCCCAAGACATTGAACCATGAGGAAATACCTCATATAATACAAAATTATAACAAAATGACTTCGTTACCCTCAATCTCGGCACCAGATTAGATCTGTCACATTCTCAAAGGGTGTTCCTAATTCCCATGTGCTGGCAACAAGCACCTTAGTATCGAACAAAACAATATAGGGAACTATTTATCCCAAACTAAACAACTTCCAATCATACATATATAAAGAATAGGAGAAATAGTGGAAGAGTAATAAATATATATTCTATAATTGTAAGGAACAATGAAAAAAGTTGACTACAATAGTAGAGAAAATCTCTATTACATGTCAAAATACAAAGAACTAAAAAAATAATATAGTCTAAATGATGATATGTACGGACTCCCACCATCTCACAACTAACTACTGATCCTACTAACACGAACCTTACTGAATCACTATGGTGCCTTGAATTTCCCAAAAATGGAAGGAAAAAAGGTCTATGAACCAATAGGGAAGTGTTTAGGGTGTAAGGTAAAATGATTAGTAGTATCCTGCCCATGTTTTTTTATAAAATTTCTCTATATAAAAAATCTCATATTATAATTTTAAATAAAAACATTGCATGATAAAAAAAATCTATTTTATAGAGAAGTTGTAAAATATTTCCCTTCTTCCACGGTTCTAAACAAACTGGTATAATAATTTCAAATCACGTTTTATATATCATTTTTCACAAGCATAAACATGCATAAAAAGTTTAACTCATAAAGGAAAGCAATAAAAAATATATGAAAATGATTCAGAACAGCATGTAATATTATAGGTCAACAATAATGACTACTCATACCGAAATAATTAGGTTCACAAATATGATCATAGAACAACATGGCAAGGAAAATGAGGAATACCATATGAGTACACCCTAATTTCAATATCAATCCTCTAGATCAACAAGACTATGAATAAATATAAATCCATAAGTCAAAACTCATTGATAATTACAAAATAACTAATGATACCCCAAAGCTAAATCATCCACCTAAGTACCCATGGTAACGTTTTTTCAATTTTTCAAAAATCAGTTCAATTCATTAAAATACCCATTTTCATTCCAATTATCTAAAACTTGGAAAAAACAATTTCTATCTAAAAATATTTTTCAATACACCAAAAGATATTATACCAAGTCAATTAATAAATCAAATTATAGATCAAGATTAATCAATCTTATCAACATATTCTAGAGAAAGAATAGAATATCTCAAAACAGGGGTCACACACACCGATTATGTTAACCAAAATCCATGAAACAGAAAAATGTCTACAAAGTACCAAAATTCAAATCGAAATCAAGATTAATTCATTTTATAAGAAAATGGGTAAATGGAAGAAAAGAATCCAACATACCTAATAAGATAATTCCCACCATAATACACCTAATGGAAGAAAAGGCCTTCAGGACAAGAGCACACAACATATCAGGATGAAACCAAGATAATAACCACCTTCAAACCAAATGATCTGATAAAGAACCCCTAAGGATCTATTGTGATCAAACCAAACAAAATAACATAAGGAAATATTACTTGATGAGACACATCTCGATCGTAATACTGATTAGACATTGAATGGATTAATCTAGAAGTCGTCCAGTCTCTCAATAACGAGCTATAACTACATTTGGAAGATAGTCAAAAAGAAATAAAGTAGGAATTTTAAAAAAATAGAAGAACAATATCATTAAAAACTGGATGCAAACCATTACATGACATGTAAACCAGGTCCCTTAAATGTAACTTCCACATCCCCTATATTCCAAAAAACCTAACACCTTTGATTAAAAATCCATCATTTAAACAATACATGGTAGGTAATCACTATTCACGATGTGTACTAGTTCACAACATGATCATCCATTTCCATACTTACATCCAGCACTAATTTCAAAGTTTGTTACATAGTTACATATTTTTTAATAGTTTAGTAGCTTGTAGAAAAAAAAATTCATAGATAAAGTCCAAAATATAATTTAATTTACCAATATGGGTACCCTCCCAATCTCAAAGGAGTGGAAAACCACAATGAGGTCAAAGAAATACCACAGAAAACTTTAACAGGATGTTATATTTTATACCTAGATTGGAACATTATACATAATATGACTTGTAGGTTTAAATTTATCAAAACTTACTAAGGAAAATTTTGAATAAATTAATTGGATCCATTAGTTCATGAGTTGAACAAAAATGAGGCATATTCTTAAGAGAAGAAGATCTGTTACAAATAATCAATGATTTTGTTTTTTAATGAGATTTAGATAAATCAAAGTGAAAACCATATTATTATATACAATTATAGCAACATTAATTTATTTATATTTCTGTAAATTAAAATATAATTTCACCAAGTACAATTATTTGTTACTATTTTCCTCCAATATAATAATCAAATGAATTTTTTTCGATCAATAAATTACAAAAGTAGGTCGATATAAATCATTAGGGGTAATTTTATTTATTGTTATTAAATAATAAATTAATATATCAGAAAATTTTGAATTATATAAAAGGATATTGAATCTCTAACTGATGTATAATTTCAAAAAAAATACATAGTATTAGGTTTTAGATATAAAAAGGATTATGATGTCCAATTTGGAATAGAAATTTTCACTGTTGTTTTGACTCAATAATATATGGGGAGGAATTATGCGTTAATATGGCTTGGGTTATTTTTAAAATATGGAGTGGAATTTTTTTTATAGAATTATTATTTTTTATTTTTTAATGGATTATTCTCATAGGTGTTTCTTTAAAAAAATTATATATGTGATATTTTTGGGATATGAAAAAAAATTAGACTACCATAAGTTCATGTAGTTGGAAGATAAATACATGAATCCTAGTTAGTTTAAGGTGGATGAGGTCGATGTGTGGAAAAATATATATCAACTTTGAGAAGCTGAACTATCCTAATTTCAGATCTTATGATGGAGTAACAATAGTATAGTAAATTCTATAAACAAAATAAAATGAATTATATTATATTAATAATCTATAATTTTTCTGATGGATGTAGTCAATGACAATGAGGATAAAAGAGACAAATAATTTTATTTTTTATTTTTTCACTCTATGAATGTGTGTTGGTTTCTTGACATGCACAACTAATTTGTGTTTTTAATAATAGTTTGTGGGTATTCAAGGGAAAAAATACTTCCTTAATAGATAGTGAAAGAATTATATTTCTGAATCTAATTATTATAGAGCCTAAATTTTTTTCAATAAATATTTGTATTGAACATATTAGTTTGTGTATAATCATTTTCCTTTAGTCGATAGGAATGACTTAGAGAATCCACCTTTGAATGTAGGGAGACACATAAAAAGAATATTAATCATCTGTTTCATTTATTAAACTGTATTTTCTATAGATCATGATCAATTAAATTTTTTTAGTGTCTAATAGGGTTTATAAATATTTTACATTTGTTGTGAGTCTAATTTAGATAATTTATTCCTTTAATTAAATTATTTATGTAGATGGATTAATTTGATGTTCTTCCTTTCTTATTTGATACAACGTGGAATCAACTGATGGATTGATGTACAAAGTGACAATTTAGTTTTTTGCAAGTAAAAATTATCATACTTTTGTTCTCATCATTATCAAACATTAATTCTAATACATTGAACAATTATTATATAATGAACTCATTAACATGGAATGTTAAATGAAATAATATTTCTAAAAAAAGGAACTACTAAAAGTGAAAATGATATTAATCAATATTAACAAAAAATGGTTAATTACTATGTAATAATATAATATAGAAGATTAATGTAAAAGGTGATAATGTTAATAAGTTTATAAAAAGTATGTATATATTTTATAAGATTATTTTATATCTGGTTTGAATGTATCCAACAAGGTGTGAATATATGCTAATGGATTTTTTTACTCAATTTCATTCTAATATGTTCATAAAATACCATACTTGAATATAGTCTTTGTAGTTTATGATATTCATCCTAATATTTATTCTATATAATATATTTAAGTTAAATATATTGGATTTTTTTGACATGAAAATTTACTTATTTTATAAATTTATTTCTCCCTAAAAATAAAATATTTTAATGAATAATTCATATAAATTATAATGGACCTTTCACCAACATACAAATATTAAATTGATCATGAATATTTGTTAAAAATTTCAGAAAATAAAAGTATATACAAGTATCATAAAATTTAATGAATCCCATTATATTTTTATTATGGGTATGTTTTTTAGTTCTTGCTCCGATGTTGGGATTTCAATAAAACACCATAAAAGATAAAACAAGAATTTTTTCCATGCTGCTAATTTTTTTATCAACTATACAAAAAAATATTTAAATAATAAATAATTAACTCAAATATTCCATTATTAGAGATTATTTTCTTGTTTTTATTTAAAAAACCCTTCCATTTTCTAGGAAATGAAATCAAACTAATTTTCATTACAAGTGTTCATCATGATATAATGTCAGATCTTTTTATTTGGAATACATATATTTTGTTCATCATTACGAGACGAGTGAAGTATTATATATTAAACTAAATCATTGGTTATGTATTTTTATATATCATGATAAAAGGTTTTATTATTTTTTAATAATTAGGTTTTTCCATATCATAATGGAGGGACATTATTTTATATTTTTTAAAATATAATTCATTAGAATTACTTGGGTTGATTAAATTTTTTTTCTTATCTGTATATTTTGAAAACATTTCAATTTTTTATAATACTAAATCATTATGTAGCCATTTTTTACTTTACACTTGTTTCAAATATGTGGAATATGTTTTATTCTTCAATGATGGTAAATTAATTATTCAATTATCTAATTCAATAATCATTAATTCCATATCATTTCTCATGAATATATATTTTGTTTTTATGGTATTTATAACAAAATATTTCACCCTAAATTAGTGTTTTTAGGATGTTTATTTCCTAAACCATTTTGGATCATCGATATAATTCACATCCAAAACAATTAACCTCAATATTTGTAACACCCAATATCTTGTATCCATGAATTTATAGTTATTAAATTTATAATGGTATAGTAAACAAATTCCCAATATACAAGATACAATAGTATAGTGGACCATAGAATCTAGATACATAGTTGAAAACTATATTACATTGAAACATTACGATCCCTCAAATGAATACAATATAGATTATTATTCTCCCATAATAACCCATATAAAACATAGATAAATAATTATTCATTCCTAGGGAATTGAGATTACAATATACGGGGTTTATTAAAATACATATTAAGGTGTCACATATATAAATAGATATTACAAATAGGCATTTAATCAATAATACATAATAATTAAATAATTTTTATAAAATATAATATACACAAAAATTACATAACAATAAATAAATTCATTGATAATAATAATTGATCTCGTAGTTATATAATACATAATTAACGAAATCATAAACATACCCTATAGGCACTAAACAAAAAAAAACATATAATATGGGTGATTAATTTAATAAAATACCCAACTAGTTTTCCTTATTATGCATACTGAATCATCGAGGGGGTAAATAATTTATAGTCCCACCCACAATATAACATATCTAATACTTGCCTTATATGAGTATAATTGATAAATAATACATATAAAAATGGTTAATAAGAAATATCATACATAATACTAGATATTTTATAGATATTATTACATATAGAAATAAGGATATATATATATATATAGTATTAATATTTTCTCAAATAATAAAAAAAATAAATCTATATAAGTGAATATCCGACAATAAAAAAACTACTGGATATTCTTAATAATATTGAGATAATAATTATCAACGAAACAAAAAATTATTAGTAATGGAGAGAAATTACATGGTGTGGTGACATAAATAGTCATAATAAGTTTTTAAATTCTATAATGAGATCATAAATCATCTAAAACATATAGAAGATGATTGTAAAAAATATATATTTGAAGTTATATTCATTAATTTTTAACTGAGTGATAGTTGTGTTAGGACATTTCATGACCCCCTCCCTCTAAAAAATCCCCTACTAGACTATCAATACTAAAGGTTTATAATGACCATCAATACCCGCCTATAGTAGGCCTTCAGTTGAATAATAGAACCGAGGGTGGAAAATCTCAAAATATGGGAGGCATTAACCTTTAAAATGAATCAATATGGGGAGATAATATGAATCAACCCCCATAACTACCTGATATATTATAGAATAAAACAATACCATATTGTATTGCATGTATAAATAAAAAATGATACATATAAAAGTATCTAATGGAAAATACCCAATCAAATAAACACTAAGGTAGTGACATAGAAAAAACTCCAATGGATCAAGTTAGAAATTTCATGCCTGGTCCAAAAATACCACATAGAATCCCAAATATTGTTTTTAGATACATAGGATGATCATACCTGTATAATCCGTAGGAAAACAATAGTCTCTTATGTAGATTTGAAAAGATAATACTAATGCACCCATGTGAAAGCCATAGAACCAAATAGAAACTAAATAGTTATACTAAGAAAAACCCCATATTCACTAACGGTTACTCCACAAACAATTCATCCATGATATATAATATATTATAAATCATATAAATGATTGGTTACCCAACTACTATTTCTCACTAATTATCCACTCTTCCTTCAATGAAAAAATGTCTTGGAGATCCCTCCTCTACAGAATATACTCCAACGCATCAACTATCTAATTCACTAGAATACCTCTAGACATCACAACATGTGTAATACCTACCTCGACTAGAAGTGGGAACATGGATAAGATGGTGGACATCCATCCATCCTCCGGCCGAGATATTTTTGAATGACACCCCCGTGTGACAATACATGTTTTTAGACCATAGTTCTCATCTTGGGTGGGGTTCATATAGAAATAAAAAATAAATACAAGTGTATATGCATATATAGTTACATCACACAAGAACATCCTATGGACTTATAATAAGAACTAACCATCTCATAGAATATACACAATCACAACCTCTGGTAGATGCATAAATTCATTGAAAACATTGAAAAAGTGAAATATCAAAAAAATGTCCTCAAAATATTTTCTAGACTATATTTATATCACTAAATTTAAAATTAATATCATCTTTAATTATTTAAAAAATTAATTAAAAACCCCATTTCATTTATAAAATATATTATTTTAAATTTCTAACTCATTAGATTATATATTAACATTAACCAGTTGATCAACACAACTCATCATAAAATTCATCATTAAACATGATTTTCTAAAATTATTAACATGCAATATTAATTTGATTAATACATTGGAAGATATGGTAGAAAAAATCACAAAACATAAGCCCAACACCACACATAATGTCACAAACCCAATTTCATCTTCTAAACCAATTTATTTAATACTTTTCATTCCTTTAACCAGACTAACCCAAGTCATTAAAAAATTTATTAAATAATTATTTAATTCAGTCCATCACTAATTGATAATCTATTAGGGATGGAACATAATAATAAACATAGTCAAATTCATTCACCTTTATCTAAGGTAGGAATATAAAACTTAAATTAACACACTTCATATAAATGAAATATCATTCCATTGTATTTAGATATGGGGTGAAGCTTTTTAAATGTTATTAATAGAGAAACTATATGAAAATTACACATTCCAATCAATAATTTCCTTCTTCAAATCCATCCTCCTAGTTTATCATATTTCAATAACCAACCCCAACTCACAACTATATCTAGAAACACATTACAACACAACTATCTTTGCAACCTTGCTTCACAATTACACAACACTAATAAAAACCCCATTGCATAGCCACATATCATCCATATCCCCTATAAAAGAAAATCACAAAAATTACACACATAACCTCACCTCACATACCATGATAAAACACATTTTAATATTTAATAAGGCATCCCTTATGTTATTACTCTTGTAAATTTTTGTCTTATGAAATAAACATTGTGACCTTGGGGAATCCATTTATTAGACAAATATATGTGGTTAGCCAACTTTTATAGATGAATGTTCCACAAAACCATACAAAATGAATTCAAAATACAATAATGTTCATAAAAAAGGACCCCCAATGAAAACTTTTTTGTTGGGTAGTTAGCCCTACGATATCAAAATATCAAAAAAAATGTAGCTAGATCATGCCTTACATTCCCAAACACTGTTAAATTTGATTTAAACTGATTCATTATCTTTTTTAATATGTTCAAATCCATGTTAACAAAATTTAAATATAATAAAACCATACTAAATCATAAACATAAAGAAAAATGAAGGAAAACGCTAATTTCAGGAAATTATGATCAACACTTCTTGGTTTCACCCTAATAGGGACACACATTAAACATTAAATACTTTTGGAAATCACAAACCAACTGTTGTTGACATTTACATGAATACTATGATAAAAAAGTTTTTTTCCATATCATGTGAAATAATAAATGTATAATAAGGGAAAAAATAACTAGGATTTAGGATGATTGAAATCATGCAATGAGTTTGGTTAGCATTTTTATTTTCCAACAATGGATGATATGGTCAAGATCATGGGTTTTGACTAATTAAAATCCATTATAACCTTACTAAATTAGTGATAAAATTTATTGAAATGTAATCATTATTAATCCTTTTAAAATATATACATCAACTCTGTTTACATCAAATAAATGTTTTTAAAGGGATAAACTAGATAAATTGGGAACAATGTTCATGAGACAGCACCAGACATGGCACCCCTAGTGAGGCATCGCTAGATGAGGAACCATTCGATGGGACACTGTCAGGATGAACCGAATGACACTATTAATTATTCACCTCTATTCAAGATTCCACAAAATTAGACACAACCAGATGAATCACTACTGGATAAGGCACCATTGGATGAGACATTGATGGATGAACAGAGGCCAGTAAGCCACCAGTAGTGATCAACCACCTGGGAAAGACACCACCAGCAAGTGACTGCTAGGGAGAGACACCACAAGAAATGAACTATTGGGGTGTGACACAACAAGATTTCCACTACTAGGTTGAACTACCACTAGAAACACACCATAATGGTGAGATACCTCTTGTGGGATACTACTAGGGTGGGACACTGCCTGATGCCACTGTTAGGGAGAGAAACTCTCTATGATCCATTATTGGTCTGAGGCAACATAAGGTAGAGGCACCATTGAAAAAAATAAAAAACTGATAATTTTTACAGAATATTGTGAAGATTTACCTTAACTTCCCATGACACCTCAAACACTATATTTCCTACAATGTAATGGACTAGAATTTTATAATCCATTAAATCATATATGCCTCAAACCATTCTCACCCTATGGAATTCAAAACCAACCCAACCTAAAGATACCTAGAAGGGATGTCATTACGCCTGAAAAAATTCCCTCACCTAAACTTGGTGTCCCTAAATACTACTACATCTAGAAAAACGTATATTCCCTTAATATGGGAATAAATAATTACACCCCCCCCAAATGACAATAATGATTCAATAATTATCTAGACCTTTAAATTAGATAACCCTTAAACAAATATTCATCCTTTATAAAAATACCTATAAAGAACAAATGTAAAGTTCATAACAACCATCCCATGCGATACCAATCGAGGATCTCGACATTATTGGGACACAACAACCAATCTAAAACAATATCTTATGGAATATAACTCTCAAACAAAGACAAAGTCATGTAGATAAGTATAAAAAGTCCAATATGAAATATATAACAATCAAACAACAATATGATAACCAAGAAAGGGAACACACTCAAAATCAATTTCTACAAATTATTTTGAACAGAAGGATTATATTAAATATATGAGAAAACATTATTATAAGTTTTTACATCAAAACATCAATTATACATGACATTTTATGAATATATATAACTGAATTATGTTTATTTACCCACTAATAAAATTTAAATTTAAAACACATAAATCATATCATTCTTAAAATATCATGAATAAAGATAATATTCATACCTGAGAAACAATTTCATTAATTCATATCAGAAAATGATATTAAAAGGTAGAAAATAATTTTCAAATGATCTATTACTTTTTAAAAATGTATCATATCCTGTTATGTTTTAAAAAATTATTATTAAATCCTTTCCCTCAAAAAAAATATAAAAAAATTTAGTAGTCTAGGAAGACCACTTTTATTAAAAATAATTTTTAATTATTTTTATATAATGGAATGTTTAAAAAATATTCATCGAGGAAGAAAAATTAATGAAATTTTGTAAAAATAAGTTCTCTTAGAAATGATTCCCAAGATAACATAAATGAATTGGAAGGTTTCATGATTTTTATTTTTTTTCTTCTAAGAAAACTATATCACACTCTTAAATAAGATAATTTTTACACAAATTAATATAATATTTAGATAACACAAATTAATATATATAATGTATCAAATATATGAAATATTTATCTAAATAAACCACATTACCAAAGTTTAAAATTATTACATGTTATTCATCAAAAAATTATTTACCAGGAAGATAATTAAGAAGAAATGGAAACGAGGTCATTATTTTAAATTTACATTTTTTATAGGTTCATGTCATTACACAAGGGAGATTCAAATATAATTAAATTACCAAACAAGAAAACATATATTAATATAGATAGAGCTACCACAAGTATACAAATCAAAGGATCCTATCCAACACACCATGATATTGTCTGCTAGTGTGGCACTGGGTCCATTCAATGGTTTTAAAATGTTTCTTAGTATAATTTGTCTTGATGTGGGGAATGGATTTTATATCTCTCAATATTCTTGAGTTCATTAAATTTCCCATAAATAAAACAAGAATAAACAATCCCAAACAATGTGGTGTTATTCAAATATTCTCAACACCTTCTTTTTGAAAATATTTAGCCATGAGAGGAAATCCAATAATTATTTATTTCATGATTTCAAAGATGAATAATTTATTTGGTTACATCCGTTAATAGGTTTTATTTTTTTTATAGGAGATGGATTATATAAATATAATCACAAAAAATTACAATAAAATTATTTTAATCTCACAACAAAACAAAAAATTTCTACAACTACACATCACCACTACTGAAAAACACAACATCTGGCCAAGATTACTATCCAATGAAAAATAGTTCCACACATTCCACAAAAAAACATCCCCACACCACCTTACCATCCACAGGAAACTATCATTTATTACATACCCACATTATCTATATCAACTTACACATGGTCATAACCAATGATAACAACTGTAATCACACAAAAATCCCTTAAAACAAAAATCAAGGAATCCCTTTTCCCACATTTAGATATTATTTCATGTAGGTGGAACTACCTCGCAGGCATCACTTCAATAGTGTCAATGTAAATTCCATCTCAATTATGGATTTGGTTTTTCCAAATTAATATGAATCATTGTTTTAAATAAAATTTCAAATAAATAATTACAATAATATTAATCACACATAGCAACAACACAATGAATAATCCATTACAATCCAAAAAATTATTTTAAAACATATCATTGTTTAGCTTGGGTACATTAATTAAATATTAAATTCTTTAGTGGAAACTGATAATTAAAAATATATAAGTTATTATCCTTTTTAAATGCATGATGATATTAAAAAACACTTATACCAAGTGTCTCGTAATATACAGTAGTCATAGTGGAAGTAATGCTTCCAAGAACTACAATTTTTTGCAATGTATATCAATGCATTAATGAAATGGTAACAATGAACGAAAAAAATACTCAACGTTTATAGGGTAATTTTGGTGAAACATCATTACTTTCATTTAATATGATCTAACATGCACCTAGTTAAGGAAAAAACTACAAGGATTTTATATCGCACACCATATTAAATATGGTTAAACAAGAAATTCTAGGTTCATATTATTATCATGTAAATACACATATAACACTGACTGAAAAATTATATATGCCAAGTTCTTGTGTTCAATTCAAATTATAAATAATATCCATTCATACTAGTCAAAGTAATACATGTTTTCTTATAACAAAATTAAAACTACACATATTTAATTACTATGGTTCATGCTTTATCATTCTTATACTAAACATTCATTAATTATTTACTAGCTCAAGAAAACATTATGATATAAAAAATAAGGATAACATTAACCTACTTATATATCATATTAAACATTCAAAATGTTCCAATCGTTCAAGATAGAATTTCCTTAGTGACCAAAAAAAATGTTTTCATCTTTAGACATGATTTCCATAACAGACTACTCATGAATTATTATGTGAGGTAAGGTTAATTATGTAATTGAAATTTATTATTTGTAATATTCTAAATAAAGTAAACTATTTTTCGCCATATCATGTAACCACCTATCATGTTATAATTTTTCAAAATTTAGAAATAAATGTCACAAGAATTTTTCCCATAACCCTTGCTTACAATATATGGTAATATAAATACATAAAAGACTAAAACTTGAAAAATTAAGAATAAATTATTCATTTTATAGTATAAATTCATTGGATTTATTAACAATTAATAAAGGATTTTTCATAAATTTCACAATTCAATTGTTAAAACAATACTTTACAATCGTTTTATAAAACAAACTCACGAAATCTTATAATTGGAATGAAACACAAGAAATATTGACTCAAATGGATATCGAAATACATATATTAGTGGTTTGAAAATATTCTTTTTATCATTTCAGTGTGGATACAACACCATGGTAATATTCTTCATAAGGGTTTTAAAAACTATGTTCTTGTCTAAAACAAAAATACACTATGAATGATTATCTAATAATTTTAAATATTTAGAAAACTTAATGGATTGTTATATATTTCTAACCATGGAAGACTAATCCAATTTATCAAGAATCATGCTATAATAGTAAAAGACACAAAAAATTCAAACCTCAAGATGGTTTCAAACATACAAACCAATTCAGTTAGGTATCAAATTATCATTTTTTTTGTTTTTTAAATAATTCATAAAATAATAATAAGGATTTATTAGCAATAAAAGCATGGGGAAAGTCTATGAAACTCATTTAATATTTCATGATTTATTTAGTTCAATTTATCTTCCCAATAGTAATCAATTAAAATAATTACCCTTGTAATCCTAACACATGCACCTCTCTTTGGTCTCTAAATAAAAATTGGTTCCCACTCACTTTTTCATTCTGTAGGTTCAGAATCCTTGCATCAGACTATGAGGGGTCTTAAAATTCAATTTCCTAATCTATCTCTTAATTCAATGTCACATTCCATGGTCAACCCACTCCATTTATATACCAAACCATGAAATCGTAATGATTTATATCTCTAAAATCAACCATATCACTCATCTATCGTCTCTGATAGCATTAAGTCATGACCCCATCCCCCAGAGATAACCCTACAATGATGGAAATAAATAAAGGTATTTTATGACCCCCATGTCCTACCTCTAGTAGGCCCTAGATTAGATACATGCATTGAGGGTTTATAAATCTCACAATATTGGATTCATATCTCTTTATAATGTAAAAATATTGGTATATAAGATGAATCATCCACAACAACTCTAAAATGTATTCTAAATAAAGTCAAACCATCCCATAATGAATGTATAAATCGAAACTAATACATATAAAAGTATCCAAATGAAAATACCAAAAAAATGATAAGTTTGTGGCACAACAATAGTTCCAATGGACCCAACTAGAAATGTATAGCATTGTACAAAATCCCCCCTATAATCCTAAATAGTGTTTTTATATAAGTAGGATGGGCATACATCTGTAAAGAGTTGTAAAACCCATGTATCTCATGCACATTTTACTATAGCATACCAATGAACCTGTGTGAGAGTATTAGAACCCAAAAACACATTAACATATATTATAAATGAAATACCAGCATCAACAAGGCTTGATACATGTGAAATACCTTGTACACCAACATCAAACATCTGGGGGATCCCACCTAATCTGAATATACCACACCACTTCCCCCATATAATTCACTAACAGATATCTTAATATCATAAACTATGTAATAAATATCTCACCTAGAATAGGTAACTTGGGTGAGTGGGTGGCCAGCCATCCATCCTCTTACATGGGTGTTTTGGAAAGACACCCCCCACATAATGATGTGGGTGTTCAGTACATCATTCCACACATTGAGTGGGGTTTATATATAAATAAAAAGGGAGAACAGGTGTATTTACATATATAGTGGAAACACAAAAGGTCATCCTAGTGGTTTAAAACATAAACTAACCATCTCATAGAATCTACACAATCACTACCACTATAGATGCATAAAAGCACACAAAACAGGTCATGAACTTAATATCATAATTTACTCTTTATTATATTTTCCTAATTAATAAAATGTCAATAAATTTTACATTAACAAGATCCTTAATTTTTGTAAATATATTCATTAAAAAACCCATTTAATTTATAAGACATCTTATTTTACATTTCCAACTCATTAGATTATATATAATAACTAATTAGTTGAGTAACACATCCCATAATCAATAGTCTCATTAATCATACCCATTTGAAATTATTATCATTCAATGATAATTTTATTAATACTTGGGTAGATATGATATAACCAACAAAATAACATAATAAAAACACTACACATCATGCTAAAAAACCCATTTAAGAGTCCAACCAATTGATTTAATCATTTCTATTCCTTTATCCGAACCAACCCAAGGAATTATATAATATATTAAAAAATTATTAAACTAATTCTATCGCTACCCTATAAAATATTAGGCATGACTAATATCAAAAAACATAATAAAAATCATTCACATTCATCAATGGGAGGAAGATACATGGTAAATTAATGCAATTCGCATTAATGACTCATTATACCACGAAATCTAGATATGTGCTAAAGATTTATTAATGTTATTAATGTAAAAAATAATAGAGAATTACATATAAAAAACACTATTATCATCATTCAAAATCATCCTCCATGTTTATCATATTATCAAAACTAATCCCCAAATCACAACCACGTCCATCAATACATTACAACACAACCATATTTTTATCCCTACTGCATAATCACACCACACCCATCAAAACCCCACAAGACAGCCACATGTCATTAATTCCTCCCATACATACAAACCAAAACAATTCCACACATAAAATCACCTCACATATCATGGAAAACACATTTTTATATTTAAAAATCCATCCCTTATTTAATTTCACTTTTAGATTAGGGGATATCATAGAAACGGTTTAATCTTTCTGAATCCTTTTATTAGATGAATATACATGTAAAACCAACCTTCATAGATGAAAACTCAAAAAAACCAAGCAAAATTAATTCAAAAAAACATAGTGTACATAAAAGGATGCCAAATGACCAAGATTTTTACTGGGTATTTAGCCATATAAATCACAATATCAATTAAAACAATAATACAACAAGATCATGCATCTCATTCCCATACCCATTTAAATTAAATTTAAACTAATTAATTATCTTTCATGATCAGGTTGAAACCATGTTCATAAAGAATAATAGTAATCAAAACATCTAGCATGATACACATAAAGGAAAATAGTGAAAAAAACTACTTTGAAGAAAATATGAACGACACAAACTAGTTCCACCAAAATAGGGGCACTCAAGTAGTAGGAAAGACTACATGGAATCACGAACGAACTGCTATAATATATTACAAGACACTGATTAGAAGAAGGATTTGGGGAATACCATATTAAGAGAACGAAAAAAACAAGGGGAATGACATCAGCGATTTAGGATGATTGAAATAGAGTCACATGTTTACATAATATTATGAAATTCTGATAATGGTAGATCTGGTCAAGACTATGAATTATTACCAATTAAATTCTTTCAGATCCTAAGAAAATTAATGATTCAATTTATGGACTTTAATTTAATATCAAATCCTTTTAAATTAGATGTAAAACTCTTTTTGCCTCTAAAAATTTATCAAAAGGGAAGAAATAGAAGAACTGGGAACACAGTTCATGAGACACCACCAGACGAGGCATCGATAGTAGAGACCTTCCATACGTGTCACCATTGGACAAGGTTCCTTCTGTATTAACCATATGATAATATTAGTGAGTCTCTATAAAGAAATAAATCACCAAAAATAGTAATGTAGGATGAGTAAACACAGCACGAGGAAACCCCATGTGAAGCACTACTAGACTAGGCACCAATGAATGAGGCACCACTAGATGTTGAACCGCCAGACAAGGCACTGCCAGTTGAGTTAATTAATGAAGAATAACTTCTAGTGAGAAACCGCCAATGGAAAATCTCTAGTGTGAGACTCCACCGGAGAGCGACCTCTAGAGTGAGAGACCACCAACAATCCAGCACTACAATAAGGCCTCGCCAGCAAGCCACCACCAGGGTGATCTAATACTAGAGAGCCACCACCCTAGTGAGATATCTCTAGTGAGGGACATAAAGTGTGATACACCACTAGTGACTTACCACCAACATTTGAAATCACTAGTGTGCAAATATTTTCACGAGGCATCATTGGGAAGGGGAGTCATTGAAATAAATGATAAACTTATAATTTTGAATATTATTGAATATAGTCAACTTAACTTCCCAGGAAACCTCAAAAACTATATTTCCCACAATGTAATGTAATGAAATGATCATGAAAATTACACGACCCATCCATAACATTTTATAATTATTACCCATAGATTCATGTTTTTTAGGGAAATATTTTTTTAAATCCAGACATATATATCATATATATGAACCACAAGGACTTTTCTTTTACAAATTTTTATGATAATGTTTATTAACATGATATTATAAGAATCATAACAACATATTATGTTTTTATAATGTGAGGGAATGATTATATCTCAATTATAATATAGTAATGACATTACAGTAAAATCATAAAACTATTATCAAATAAAAGATTAAAAAATTTAAAAAATTTAAAATTAATGGTTGAGAAGTGGATATGAACACATACATTGAATGTTAAATTATTAAGTATTTAGAGGACAACATTAGATATTACGTATCTCTTATGCGAACATATTAAGATAACAAATAAGAGGTATTTTATAATATAATAGAAATTATAAAATATTAATGGTATTCATATCATTAATCACTTGAAACCCCCAAATAATAAGATTCATTATATATTATAATGTAAGATAAATATTAATACATCCAAAGGAAGAAATGAGAAATTTCATTTAAAGAATTTAAGCTACATTAATTTATCATATAAATAAAAGATGGTTAATTTTTTTAATACATATTATTACTATGGTAATTAAAAAATTGTGTTTTTAGGAAACAATTAATCAGAGTAATGGTGAAAAAATAAATAAATAAATCCAACATTACAGTATTAAAAGTAATATATTTCAAATAATATAATTTTTATATATATTATATTATTTTATCTTTAAAAAACTAAACTTATTGCATTTAAATCAAGTCTCTAATATTATATATTAACTATCATTTGATTAGTAATAGATAAAAAATAAGAATAAATAAAATTATCATATAAAAATATATATTATATATAAAAATATAATAAATATATATATATACTAAAATTTAATTTAAATTGAAATTATCTTATATTTTGAAATCGTATTGGATTTAATTGTATCTAAATATATATTCATCAATATTAATTTCATAATTCTTTTTTGTAGTGACCCATGCCAGATTGATCTCTGAGAGAGGCAGTGAATTATTGGATAACATTTAAAAATTCATCTTATTTTAAATTCATAATCTCAAACATGATATGGTTCCAAATCCACTCATTAATATCTCATAATCTTGCTTTTTAAGAAAACAACCAATTTGAGCCAAAACATATTATTTATAAGTGTTATTAAAAATACATACTCTTTAGAATTTAAGAAAATCTACCAAACATCGATTATTCATTCTATACGATGGTGATTATAATGAATAAAGAAACAAATAGTTATACACCCCAATAGTTGATCCGGTAATTGACCCTTAGTCTACACCCCATCAACCGACTCTTTTTCCATAGTTGGATGGCACCCCAACCACATTCTCTTCTCAGCCTACTAGAATAGTTAGACACCATAATCATGAGAAACATTTGAAACTTGTTAGACACCTTAGTCATGAGATTATTATTTTCTATAAAATTGATAAAAATAGAATGATCTATGTTTTATTCTAGTTTATTCACAATCACATAAAATATATCTTCCAGCATGATTGTAATTTATTTTTTTTCACTTATCTACAAATTCATGATTATAAACATATTATCGGTGTAACACTAATGAAAATTATTCTAGTTAACCCAAGATATTCAATAATCTAATTTTTCTCACATTACAATATTTTTTGAACCAATTTTATTATCCTATAAGTATGTTCCTGCTCCAGTCACATCAAATTCCAATATTTAGCGAATATTTTTATATTCTTCTATAAAATTCTTGAAAAATAATATCCTTTCATCATATTTTGTTATAACAACAAAATTTATTATTTTATGCAATATTAAACTCAAAAACATTGGGATAAGACATTTTTTGAATATAATGTCATCTGATTCATGAAATCATGAGTACTCCAGGGATTTCACATTAATGGTATGTGGACTTCCATTACTTCCCCATTTCTTAAATTTCATATAGTACGATAAATTGATCTCATACACATAAAATATTAATTTAAAAGTATATATTATTTACTATTTTCTATTGGTACAAATTCTTAAAGCTTTGTGTATTAATGCAATAGAAAACATGCTAGTTCTTTTATAATTAGGTTTATCACACACTAAAAAATCCAAAACAATCATAATTATCATATAATTATATATTCATTGAACTTATCTCTGTGGAATTTCATTATTCGCTAAAAATAATATAATTTATAGAAATAAAATTTATAAATATAAAGGCTTCTACTTAGAATGACATACTTCTCCCAAATTGATGATTACAATTTTATATGAAACAATGAAGTTGTTAATAAGTAGTTTAACAAAATGTCATCTGGAAAAATATTTTTCTTTAATTTGGACATCTCTTCTCTGCATAGATGACAATATCATCACATATTTCATGTCCACATAAGATTTTCAAGAATAGTTTCTATGTAGTTTGTTGAGAAATTAAGATTCATCTCATATATTTTTTTTATTTCCTAAGTAGAATTACATTTTTGGTGTGACTACACATAATATAATTGTAAAATAATATGAAATTATATTATAATACTTTTTCGTGTTTATTAATATTTATTAATTAAATTTTAATTTTACTTTTAAAGGGAATCTATTTTTTATAGCATACACGCCACTCAATAATGGTTTTAACAGAAATCTTATTTTACACAAAATATGGGGTTATATAGAAACATAATATATTATTAATATTATTTTTTAAGTTTTATTTATCACATATACATTAAAAATAAAGGAATGAATGAAAGTAACTAAATTATGAAAATAGTGTTTAAAAAATTCTATATAGTGACTCAGTAATTAAAAAGTTAATAAGAAATGTACATAAAAACCAAATGTATATAATGGATGTGTTCTTATGACAAACTATTTTTATGAGAATAATCGTGTTTATAAAATAATAAAATAACCTTTTTAGATTAAATTAATAAAATATTAGTTAAATATAATATTCAAAATGAATCTTATGTGTTTTCTATGCATTATATAAGAAAAATACAATTTTACTGATTAAATGGGTGTTTTTTAAAATGCATTTTTACCACTATTTGTGGCGATCCAAATTTAAATCCAATTTTTGAATATTATATAGGTTCTATTTGACAAAATAAAAAAAATTTGGATATTGGACATACAAAAAAAATTTGGATGATTTTTTTATATTTTTGATAAAATTCATTTTTAATGAATATGTGAAAACACTACATTTTAATTTAAAAGTGCCTTTTTGTGTAATTGATGTATGAAATTAGAATGTAAATTTAATTATATTTAAAGTGTAATTAAATTATGTTTTATCATTTAATATAAATTTTTTAATCCGATAAAATTTTATATTACATTTGAATAGACAAACTAAGTGAACATTTGAATGTTTTACATAAAAAACTAGATTTCTCATTCCAAAAAAATGATTAATTTTAAAATTAATTTCCACATTTATGTGAATTGAATTTTCAAAAAATAATATAAATTTTGGTAATATGGATGAAAAAATTGGTCTAATAAAATCAAATTCTATTTTTGGGGAATAATAACTTTATTATTAAATTTACAATGTTTAAAGGGTAAATCAGGTAAATAAGGGTAAAAAAAATATTATAATAATATTAACTGCCCTAAAACTTGTGTTAATATTTTTCAATGAGCTAGGACTAATCAATAAATACATGGGAAAAATTGTGGCCTCTTGAAACCACTTGGTTTTGATAATGATATTAATAACATTTTATTTAATGTAAAAAAAATATCATAAACATGTATCTAATTAATATAGAAATGTTAATATGGTTTTATATAAGTGATATCTTTGACTATAAATACTAATTATAAAAAAAAAATTATGTTTATCATGGATATTTAATAAAAAATTTAAGAAAGAAATATTTAAATTTAATTATGAAAAATGATGATGCAATAATAGATTTATTGAAGAAAGAATCAAATAAATTATACAAATAATATTAAAATTAATATAATTTAAATATTTGATTCCATAAAAGAATTTTATAGGTCACTATGACATTTTATATTTATATTAAATATTTTATTCTAATTTTTCTCAATGTTTGGATTTTATTTAAATTAAATAAAATTACTAGTGTCAAAATTGACGTACTGATATTTTATAAATAAACTAATTTATTACATTATTAAAATAAATAAAAATGATATAAAATTAAAATGTGGATATAATGAGGTACAAAAGTTCAATAAGTTTCCAATTATGAGGAATTAACACCATATAAGTATATTGTATATCCTTTTAATATTTAAAATGTTGTTACCAAAAATAAAATTATAAGATAAAATTTAAGGGTCAAACATAATCATAAGGTTGAAAATAAACTCATTAAATATATAAAAATTATTATATGATAGTATATTTAACTACCTTTATATTATATTTTACTTAACTTGTGTTGGAGTGATTTAGATATAAAAATTAATTTATATTAATATAATAGTTTAAATGTTTCAATGGGTTCCACTCCCCTCCCCTCTTTAATGGTGCCAAAAAACATTCCAAGAATACCTACCCATATTTTTTAGTCCTTATAGTAGGAATAACATCTTCCTTAGAGGAGTTAATGTGTTTCTAAAAGGAGATCAACTGAAGAAGGGGTAAAATTTTAATTCAGTAATTCATTTTTTTCTACATCCACCTACTTCAAATATTCATTTTCCAAGATGAAATAATAAATCAAGAATCCTCAATATAATAATATTTTATTATGTTAATATCATTAACAAAACACATATCCACATCCATAAAATGTTAATGGAATTAATCTTTTGTTCACATGTGTAAACTATCAACTCTACGAACTGATATAATTCGTTTTCATAAACATATCTCAAGACTGGTAATAACGATCTAATTAATGTTTTTATATGATGTTCATGAAATATTTACCATTATAGTATAATAATATATAAATTATTTTCTTATATTCCAATGTTATAAATATGATAACATCGTTCCAGCGTACGTCTGAACTATATCCTTCATAATGTGATGTGAAACATTTTTATTCACAAAGTAACTTGTATAATATATATAAGTATATTTCACTTATTATTACTATGTGAATAAAATTATCATCCTTTGGAAATGAATGAAATAATAAATACCTTATTTTAATCATGATCAACAGAAAATGGAAACATTACTCATGAATACTTACTTCATACTGTATCTATGATTATAACATTGTTCATTTTCCATAACAATAAATAATTTTATGATTTAAAAGTATAATTGATTTATAAAAGTGATTATTATGTCGGGAATTCTATTTTGGATATGATGAATTTAATGAACACATATATTATTGACATCAAAACATGTTCATTTTCTACTCATCTAACGAATATCGACTACAAATCTGTTATAAACATAAAAATTATGTAATTTTTATAAAATGGTAATAATTGATAAGAAATAATAATAATAAATTAAAATAATTATCAAGAAGGTAAAAATAATCCAATGATAATTATTAAAAGAATTTAATATTGTATGTGACATGTCAGACTCATGGTAAGGGATTTCATCTCAATCTCATTTCATTAAGGAATTTTCTGGTGATATGAACCTTTATTATTTTATAAGTGGTATATACATACATTTTGAAATTATGTATCCATATTATATCTATAATTTTTCTATTTAATGTTTTTAAAAATGTTATAATTTCTGGTGGCATATAATTTAATTTTTTATAAAGAATAAAGTATTCATTAACTTAAACATCATTTCAAATATTTTAAGGAATAATTCTTATAAATCGTTCTCACTAATTTCCATGTTTTCAAAATGATTTTAAGGATTTCTTTATATGGGAATGACTGTTTTAAAATGATAATTGCATTAAATAGTTTCCATTTTTTATGTGTATATTTGATTCAAAAATATTCTATTTAAATGTTTTAATAATGTTTTAAAAATGGATTGATTATTTCAATAACTTGGAAAGTTTAATTAACAAATACACCATTAATTGAATTTCTCAAATTCAAGTCTGTATTATGTATTTATGATTAATTTACATGTTTAACATCATAGATTTAAATTATGTTTTTCCATTTATGAGTGAGATTATTGTAATGTAGAAATGTTATTTCAAAGAGGAAATGTTATTGTTCCATTAAGGTTGTTTTATGTTTGTGATTATTTCAAGGTTCATGGGAAGTTTATATGAATATAGGTGGTTCCACGATACATCAAGAACAAGTTTTCCTATGATATCCCTTAAATGAATTGTGTAATGAGATAGAGTTAAATGATATGGTTTCTCATAAGATATTTATTGGATATACAATGATGGATATTGTAAATGTGGCCATGAAGGCTACCCCTATGTAGTTATGAAATCTAAAAAAATAATTATGATATGGATACCAAAAGTTACTTTTATGATTTAAGATTTCTATGAGTTTTTCAATAATCTTATGATTTCATTAGGTATGTTAAAGAGTTTTTGTTTTATGGGTGAAAAGTTTGTTTTCATGTGTTTATTAGTATTCATGGAATAATTTATTTCGTCATTATTTTATATTACCTTACTGAGCATTATTTTCCCAATCTCAGTTTCATAAATTATTTTCACAAGGTATAGGGATGGGTATGTGAATATAATATGCCATGTTTAATGTTATTAAAACTTTTATCGGGAAAAATCATGTTTTATGATAAAGAGTCATACTTTCTAAAAACAAAATCAGTGAGTAGAACTATCAACATTGTAATATTTTATTTTTTATGTAATATTAATGGCCTAATTATACAAAACTCTAAACTAGAAAATATCCTCATTGTGAATTTTTGACATAACTCAAAATTATGTAATTTTATTGGAAGGGGCCTAAAATTTTTCATCAATGGTAATTTTAAAAAACATTATAGGTTAGGGTTATATTTAAACACAAGTTACATGTTATATATATATAAATATAAATCATCATACATATTTTAGATAAATAAAATTATTTTTAGATAACATTTATAAGTAATTATTAGGGTTTTTCTACCTCATAATATATAATATAATTATTTTATTGATATAATGACACTATACTTATTGGTTTTAGTAAATGGATATATCGAATAAGAATAATAGTAACAATGGATGTGAAAGACAATGTGGTGGTTCTCTTAATAATGAGCTGAATGAAATAAGATCTGCAATGAGAACTATTATGGTGATTCTAAAAACCTATCATGAGTCATGATTAACCCCTAAAACCATAGTATGTTTTCTAACTGATCATATATGACTAAACTGAATCCATATGGTTGTTCAGCTAATAATCTCAAAGGCATGTATATTCCATGACATGTGTGTCGATGATGTGGAAAGAATTACTTATAATGATATATTAAAGTGATAGAAATATTTTATTAGTGTATTAATGATGTTTATAAAGAAATAAACTACTAAGGAAAATGAAAGAGTTCATTTGAATCTGAGAAAGTTAATGAATATCTTTCTATGTTATCAATTCAATGTAATAAATGTAAGAAGTATGTTCATTGTGAAAATCAATTTTATTTATAGAAGGATACCAAATGTGATTAATAGGACCATACAAATATATGTTTAGCAATAGATAATGCCATTATAATTGATGAAGTGGAAATAGAAAATTACCTATGAAAGGTATAGATTATTTCAGGTCTCATGTTTTGATATTATTTAATCATTCTACATGATTCATGTTTGCTTTGTAGGATTAAAGTATATAATATTAGGATAACGAATTGTGGATAAAGGAACATGAATAATGTTTAATTATTAAGAAGTATAAAAATAAACGATTTGATAGTTATGTTATATCTATGGATGATGAAATCATTAAATGCATTAATTCTATTTTAATGTTGAGATTACATTTGAATACATTACATCTTGTACATATAACCTTGATGTTTGATATGTGAAAATGTTATTTTCTAAAGAATTGTCTTTTCTTGTGTGAAAATAATTACAAATGGTTGGTAAACCATTATTTTTTTGATCTTGGACTTTGAGGTAATTATGGGTTATTGAATTTTGGGTTTCAAAATGAATGGTATGAGATAAAATATTAGGATAAAACATGTGATGGTAATTTTCAAGAATTTTATCTCATTTTGGGAATGATATAATGATATATATTTTTATGAAAAGGATAACATGTTTAAAGGGTAAAACCCCATAATTTTGGATAAGGCTATAGAAATTGAACCCAAAACTAAACTACAATGAGGATTTATCACCTACCACATGCCTATATTAAGTCACAAGTTATTATACCATTTTATTTTTAGTTAAAAAAGTAGATTGATTAAAAATATGTTCACTTTCGGAATTTATTTTTTATCAAATCGATATATTTGATATAGGAATATTATTTGGTCATCAAAAGATTAATGTTATTTTGGAAGATGTTCACAGTTTTGGGATCCCTATATTTATAGGAAAATAGTATAATTTTTTATTTTATATGTGGAGTAATGGATAAATTATATTGTGTAAGAATCTATTTTTTTATTATGGACTTATGATGATTTAGGCTCTTTATAGAAATTATAAACCTTTCTTAGAGAATATGTTATTTTGGAAATTACATGTTTAGTATGAGACATTAAAAGTGGTTCATGTTATTTATAGTAAACTTTTATAACTTATCTTGGAATATTATTTGATTAAATCATTATGTTTTTAAAATTTATTATTTGTTACAATAATTTTGAATAATTTTAAGGATAATTATTTTTTGAATGGTCAATATTGGACTTTTGGTATTACATTTGAATTTTGGAGATTATTAGTGTTAATTATTCATTTAATGGTTATTATATTAGGGGAATTATAATATTTTCATACTATCTAATTCGTTTTTTAATGTTTCAATACATGATGAATAAGTAGTTAATATTTTGTGTATTATATGATTCTTAATAAGTTGATTCTACTATTTATGGCCTGAAAAAATATTCTTAAATACACAGGATTTTGAAAAAAATGATGAGTTTGTTTTAGAATTTGATTAATGGATGAAAATATACTTGTCAAGTAAGTTTATTTCATCACAATCATAATATAAATATTAAATTAATTCAACAAATTTTTGAAAATTATCTTAAAACAAAAACGTTTTTGGTTTAATTTTCTAATAATGAAATTAATGATGTTTTAACCCATCACAAGTCTGTGGTTTTATGATTGATATCTTTCTATAGGTTATGTTTTCTATCACTCCCCACTAGAACATGATTGTTTGTTTTCCTTACACGTAAATGATTTCTTATATGAAATACAAGTATTTATTATCTATGGTGACATTTGTACTTCACCTTACTTCATTTAATGTTGCGCTTTTTTGACTCTTTTCTGTTGGTGTATATCAGTGAAGTAATTTTTAAAAGCAAAACCATATTTAACAACCCCAAATTTAAAATTGCAAGGTTGAAATTTCCAAAAGGGAGAAGGATGTAACATACCTGGTAAATATGGAATACGGATTTTTTATAATTATTAATATTTAGGATTTAGATAATTATTTTAATTTAAAATTGATTCATTATCTGATAGCGTACGCCACACGCAAAAATAAATTTCACCAAAGTCTTATGTTTTATAGAATAATTATTTATATAGAAAATTAATATATTATTACTATTATTATTTTTAGTTATAGTTATCACATAGAATTTAGAGTGGGTTTAATGACTGATATCAAATAATTTTTGTAAATAGTGTTTAAATATGTTTATATAATGATTCATTGGTTACAAAATTAATTAGAAATTCAAAAAAAACATTTTTATGTGAGAGTAATTTCTTTATAAAATAATAAAATAAATATTAATATATTATATGAATGAAATATTAAATCAATATAATATTTATTATTAATCTTATGTGTTTTGTTGAAATTATATAAAAACAAATAAAATTGTATGGATAAAATGAGTGTTTTTTTAAAATATTGCTATACCTTCATCAGATGGAAATCCCATTTCAAATTTTCTTTTTCACACTTATATAGGTTGTTTATGAAAAAAGAAAAATCTTATTTGGAAGCATCACATCAAAAAATTTATTGGTTGAATTTTAGTATTTTTCTAATAAAATCCATTTTTAATGAATAGTTAAAAACAATAAATTTTAATTCAAAAGTTATTTTTTATAATTTTTTAGACATTTAGATTCTACTTTTAATTTTATTTAATGTGTAATTATATTTTGTTTCTTAATTTATTCTAATTTATTTCATAGGAATAGAATTTATATTGAAACTGAATATAAAAGGTTTGTGATCTTTCTTACATTTTACATAAAAAACCCATCTTCTCATTCTGAAAATGAGATAAATTTTATATATAACTTTTTTAACTTATGTGATTTTATTTTTAAAAAATAAAACATACATGGTTGTAATAAGTATGAAAAATTTCATTGAATAGAATCAAAATAATTTTTGTTGAATAATACCTTTTCTATTTAATTTATCATGGTTAAAGGCTAAATAAGTTAAACAAGGGTAAAAATAATATTATAATATTATAAAACTACCATAGAACATGAATTAATCAAATTTTAAGAGTTTATTCTGAACAATAAAATACGTGTGCCAAAATTATGGCTTTTTTATTCCACTTGAGTGAAATTATGAAATTTATATCATTTTGATTAATGAGAAAAATAAAACATTCAAAAAAATTATCAAATTAATATTTTTTTATATGGTCTTATATAAGTTATCTCTTAAAATATAAATAGTCATTGGAATTAAAAATATATTACCTAAATCATCATATTTTATATATAATTTTTAAGATGTTAATAATTAAAATTTTGTATGACATAATGATGATGCAATAATAGATTTATTAAAAGAATAATAAAATAATGGATACTAATACAATTAAAATAAATATTATCTAAACTATTTGTTTCCATAATTGAATTTTATTGGATTTCATGACATGTTATAAATCTATTAAATGGTTTTTTAGTGGTGATCTTTATGTAAGGATTCTATTTATATTCAGTAAATTGAATAGTGTCGAAATTTAACTAATTGAAAATTTATAAAAATAGTACTTTATTAAATTATTTAAAAATACTTAAAATACTTTAAAATTTAATATTAGATATAATAATGTATAAAAGATCATTATTTGTATCTTTATTTGAAATTTACCCTATATAAGTTAAATTTTTAGAGGCATAATAATTAAAATGTTGTTACTGCAATTAAAATTAGAAGATAAATTATAAGGGAAAAATGAAACAATAAAGGTTACAATAAACTAAATAGAAGTATAAAAATTATTGGAAGACGTTATTTAAAAATATAATCATCCAATATTTTAAATAATTAAGGTATTAATTATCGGAATTAAAAAATTAATTTACATGAATTTAATATTTTATGAGTTTCCAAGGATGTAACTCCCCTCTCTTATAAAAAGGTACCCACTCTTCTTTAATACTCACACTACAAGAACAATTTTATCATAAAATATCTACCAAAAAACTTTTTATAATCACTCCCTAGATTCATGAGGCCTTGGTTTGGGCATAATTCCCTCCATAGAGGTGTTAATATGTTCTTAAAAGTCGATAAAACGAAGAATTGATATTGTTTTATTTAAGTACTTATATTTTATTAATTATTACAATTAATTTAAATACTATTATTCCTAGATAAAGTAATAAATCATTTATCCTAAATATAATCAGATGTTATTATGCTATTATAATCACAGATATCAATGTCCACTCTTGTCAAATGTAAAGGGAATTAATAATTCATGTGCATGTGTGAACTATCATCAGCATGAATCGATATAATTCGTTATCCATAACCATCTCTAAAGAAAGATCATAATTATAGAATTAATGTTTTTATATTAATTTCATGACATTTTTATAATTATAATTGAAGAATATATCAATTATTTTTTTACTTTTCATGCATATAAAAATGATAATGTCCTCCATGCGTACGTGTGAACTATCACCACCACGAAGAGATGTAAATTATTTTTATTCACCAGATTACTTGTATGATATATATATATATATATATATATATAAATTTTTATTATTATTTTAATTATATTATGATAATTACGGAAATATTAATTAATAATTACCATATTTCCATAATTATCAATGAAAAAATGGAAACATTGATCATGCATACATACAACATAACGTATCCATTATCATAACATTTCTCATTTATCATAACATAAATAAATGTTTTGATTTAAAATTATAATATATATATATATAAGTGATTTATATGTCATTATTTTTATTCTGGAGATGATGTCCTAAAAGAACACATGGACTATAAACAAAATAACAAATTCATTTTATACTAAAGTTCCAAATTTTGAAAAAAACAACAAAAATGAACATAAATAATTATGTTATTTTTCTAACATTGAATAATATGTATAAAAGAAATATTAAAATTGAAAAAAATTTGTCAATAAATAATAAAAAATCCTATGATTATTATTGATGAATATCAACATTGTACGTGACAATTCAGACTCATGGTAAAGGATTTCGTCTCAATCTCAATTCGAGGAAGGATTTTTTGATTATGTGGACAATTATTATTTTATAAGGAGTATATACCATAAATTTGACATTTTAATAAACATTATATCTATACACATCTTAGTTAATTTTTGGTAATATTTTATAACTTCATCTGTCTTATAATTTAAATGTTAAAAATGGAAAGGTATTATTTAACTAAAAAATCTATTTAAATGTTTTAAAAAATTATTCTTTTTAATATTTCTCATTAGTATCCATGATTTCAAAATGAGTTTTTATAATTTATTTATATGGAAATGATTTTTTTAATTAATAATTCCTTTCAAAAGTTTCAATGTGGTATAATATAGTTTGATTAAAGAATATTATTCATTAAATATTTTTATTACGTTTTAAAAATTGATTGATTATCTAAATAACATGGAATTTATTTTAATACATTTTCCATGAATGTACTTTCTAGATTTCATATATCTATAACATATTTATGTTTACATTAATAGTTTATAATTTTATTTTTGAATAATATTTTTTTCATTTATTAGTGTTGGGCCTGTAAAGAAGAAATGTGTTTTCAAAGTGGAATTGTTATTTTTTAGTTTATAATTATTTTTTGTTTTATGATTATGTTAGGGTTATTTTAAAATTATTATGTATTTAGGTGGTTATATGATAAAATGAGGGATGTTGAGCCCATGATTTCTCTATAATGCATTGTGTAATGTTACAGAGTTTAACAATAATGTTTCTCCAAGAAAATTTAGGGAATATACTATGATGAGTTTTCCAAACGTAGCAATGAAGGGTACCACATATGTAGATATGAGAGTTACAATGTAAGTATGATATTGATTCTAAAAGATACCATTATGATTTACGATTAATGTTTTCTATGAGTTTTTTAGGAATTTTATGATTTCATGAGGTATGTTAAAGAGCTTATGTTTTATGGGTGAAAATTATGATTTCATGGGTTTATTATTATTCTTGGAAAAAAAATTTGCTTCCTTATTTTATATTTCCTTACTAATTTTTTATTACATATATAGTTTTTGAACAACGTTTAATAGTGTATACGAACAGGTAATAGAAATGAAGAAGTTGATATAAAATTTATGATGTTTTTTATCAGGAAGAAGAAGTCATGTTTTTTGTTAAACATTTCTATTTTGTTAAAAAAAATATAATGATAAAACATGTCTAAATTTAACTATATGAGTTGTTTTATAATAATAATGGACTTATTTTCCAAAACACTAAAATTTAAATGATTCACAATGTGAATTCTTGAATTAACTCAAAATAATGTAACTTTTAGGCTATGGACTTAAACTAATTCATTATAAAAGCATGACTTATTTGTTTTATAATATAAAATTTCTTGTTATATACAGTTTAATATCATATATCTGTATATAATTTTCCTCAAGAATTAATTTTCCGCTTATCAATTATTCATGCCAGTAGATTTTATGGATACTACCCATCATTTAAGAACTTGTGTATCCTTATTCTATTATTACTAATAGAAAAATTCATTTGAAACTAAGTCTTAAAAATAATATTTTGAATCCCATCTCCACATACCAAATTTTAGTAAAATAAATAAATACAATCTAAAATAGTATTATCGTACTATACTATAATTTTCTTCATAAATCTGGTTAAATCATCTAAAAATCAGACTCATCAATAGATCACTGAAACAAGTTTCAGTTATTTTCTCAATTGATCATTTATTCATCCACAAATAAGGTTATCAAGTACCAATTCCATCTACAAATCAAGAATGACCTTTCTATTATATAAGTATGATCTAATGTGGTTTTTGAACACTACTACTTAATTTTCCAACAATAAAAATTACTCATCAATATCGAAAATTTATTTTTCTTCTTTTTAGAAGTATAAAAATTATAAATCAACATCACATATGATCTTTAGTGTGAAATGTAAAATGTTCAAAAAATGAATCATTTCGAAAAATCAATCACCAATATCAAAAATAATTTTTAAAATTTTTAAGAAATCACACATAGATTTATTATAATCTAAAAAAATTTATTTGATCATGAATATTGGATGAGTATATTTTGGTTCCTCAGTATACAAATATCATCCATAAAGGGATTCATTCATGGTAGTTATCTTATGTTAGAGGACGATGAAATATCACATATTGATCTGTCATATCACATAAAAACAACAGAAAATTTATAATGTAAAAAATAATTTCCATGTTTTTATTAGACGAGTTTACAATACTTGAAAGGCATTGTCCCAAATTAGTTTCTTGTTTGGCACTCAACATCAGTTTAGCAAACAAAATCCAATTGTTTCTCCCCAATATGGCTACTGAGAATTATCACCAATCCCACATATACACACCACAACTATATAACATAATTAGCTTATGTATATTAGGACATCACACATTTATATATACATATATACTCCTCCTACAGGGATATATATTCCCCATGTATATTCCCTACACATGGTCATACACTATAGGTCTTTTACATGGACCATTCTCACTCTGACTAGGATTTAGGTTGATTTTGGTTGATCCTGGTACCCACCAAAACATTGGATACACTTGGGTCCCATAAGGATTCTTTTAGGGGTTTCTCCAAATGATTTATTGTAAACACTTAAATAAATTTTTATCTACATATATAAATAGAAATATGAATCCCCCAATCTTCATATCTTCACATGTGTATTTAGGAAAAACAAAATCCATATATCATGGCCTTCTTTAATCTTCCAAATATATTTTAAATAATTTCATACTTCTCAACACACGTGTTGAAGATGGATGATCATCACAAAGAATCATCACACTTATATCATGAATAATTATCCAAGCCTGACATCTATAGCCATATAATGAAAAATTTTCCAACCATGACATCCAATTAAAAAATATGGATCCATAATAATTTTACTAGTAATCCACACATCAAACTTAAAAAATTTACATGCATCACCATTTCATGAAACCTTATATCCTCATATAAGTATTCCACATATACTGACTTTAGCATATAATGACACTAATGAAAACATTCAATCATAAATTATAAACGTATTCTCCTAAATATCCCCATCGATATTTGTTGTCGATTCATCTTCACTTAATAATTTCTATGTACTCCCTTTTTGATAATAAATGTAATGGGTTATTCATGTATCCTCATAAAAAAATTCATTTCTAAAATAGTTTCTCTCTCTTATATGTAAATTTATAGATCACATCTATGAGGTGAATTATCTCACATTGATTCAATAGAAAAGATCCATTGGTTAATCATATCTAAGTCTATATATTTTAACATTGTATAGAAAAAATTATAGATACAATAAATTATTTCTATCAAAACCACAATATAACATGAATGTTAAATCAGGATAAGAAATTATTAATTATTATTTTTGGGTTTTGAAATATACTAATTTACAAAAAAAACTTTATATCATTTACACACATCAAAAAACACATAAGTAAGATACTATGTAATATATGAATGTCTCCATACATGGATAAAAATTAACTACTCTTTGATATTGATAATCAATTTATAAAGTGTGGATATTTGGGATTTATTTTCATAACAAAACATCTATTTTAACCAGACGATGTAAATTTTTTTTAATTCGTAATGGTTTGGAATCCTTATTTATTAAAATGGATCCTCTTAGTGGATAATATCATTATAATCATCCTCATGGTGAGTATCATAAATAATTTATTTCATGAGTTTCAAATTTGAGAACAAATTAAAATAAAATTCATGTTGTGTATATTAAAATTCTATTACTTTCATATCTCCATGGTATCCAGAATGTGACCCCAACCATTTATTTTATGGTTATACCACTAATTCCTCGCTATACATTTAATTAACATGATTTTAATCCCAAATAAATACATATAAATATAACAGAATAAATAATTGTTAACTTTCCATCAATGTGTACATCAAGGGTGAGATGGTTTTTCCAACCAAGTTACTCCATGTTCTCCAGCCTTAATATTTCAACATTATATTTTCATATCTGATTTATCCTTTTTTCACATGAAACATATCAGATATATCATTTCATTTTGTGGTTTAGTTATTCACTCTATATACATTATGTCATATTCATCTTCTTATACTAGATTCATTCCATACTAGACCTCATTTTTATGTGAGTTTTGTTAAACAAAATCATCAATTATGTACAGCTTTATTTCATTAGTCCCATATGATTTTTTCAATACATATGTTTTATTTTGTCAAGTAAATTTCATGGATTTTACCTTTTTTGTGAAATCATTAATTTTCCATTTGCATGAATGTTTTTTTGTTCTATAAATTTTTACTTTTCTCCAAATTAGATGAAAAAATCACACGAATATATTTGGAAATTATTACGACTTGTTTCAAGTTTAAACAGGATTAACTTGAGTGTCTTTATTCATATCATTACTCTGAGATTTAGTACATAGTTTTATCTTCATGGAATTGATTTTTTTCTGGTATTTCTTATGCATTATATCCACCCAATAATTCTCCTAAAGATTCATAGTCATAATATTATATATTTAATTATCTATATTTACTGCCATTGTTATAATTTCATTATAATGTGGTCCATAAATTCTTGTTACATGTTGAGATATAAATTATTAATTTTTTTCATTTTTTTGAAAAAATAACAGACAGAAGATGAGGACAAATCTATATGAACCTAAAAACAATTTCTTAGTCAGTTAATGTTGTTTCATATTATCCTCTAGAATAATTCCTCATCATATATTCTTATATCATGATTTATAATTTAATATATTTTTTCAATAATCAACAAAAAATTTGAAAAAAGTTTTGCAACATCAACAATGACCCACAAACCATAGTCATCGTTTATTTTTTAGATGTTTTCTAGAATCTAAAGCAAAAAAAATTTGGGTATTTCAAACTACCTATGGGAATTTTTTAGGGATATAGAACATATAAATATTCTTAAATCCACTATTGATATTATTGTTGTCTCTTATATATTTGTCCTCATCATTATCTATATATCATTTTTATTTAAACTATTATTTATTATAGAAATATAATTGAAAAATTATTACACTGAGATATAGATGATAAAAATATTCTTTACAACTATTTAAGAATGATAATGGTCACGACCCCCTCCACAAAAAGGGTACCCCTCCTGGGCCGAAAATGTGAGAATGGAGATAATTACCCCGGAGTACTGCCTCCAGTAGGCCCCGGGTTGGCAACTAGGGCCGAGGGTATAGTAACACACAAAATGGGGGGCATTAACCTCTAAGAGAACACATGCAGAAGAGAGATATAATATAGAAACCAATCAACTCCAAATCAGACTAAAATATAAAAGAAATCCCAAGTACACATATGAAATTTCATTCAGAAGTACTAAAACCGAAAGGGGAAAAACTAAAAGTACCCAAAAGAAAGTAAAAACAGCAGCAACCACAGTCTCAAATAGCTCCTGCAACTGAAAGCTAATAAACAGCAGCCTGATCTCCAACATGCTCCAAGTGACCTTAAAAATAGTTTATATATAAATAGGGTGAGTATAATTTTATACTCAGTAGGATCTTTCATGAAGCCTCTCGTACAAAAGTAAAGGTAGTATGCAAAAGTATAGTGAACAACAAGTGAAACTAACTTGTCACCTAAACAGGTATATTAAGTTCCCAACCTCACCAAGGCTACTCTCACAAAGTAATGCATACAAGAATGTATCATATAATAATGAATATAAAGGATACCCCACTACTACTTCCCCACTGGTTTGCCTCTTTTCCCCAACGTCGCACGTCCTGAGCATCTCTCTCTAAAAAGGCTTTCCCACAGACACCTGGGCAAAGCACCACAATATGCACCTCGTACAAAAAAACCGCAACATAAGCACACCAAAGTAATCAAGTACATTCCAGGATCCACCACAACTCGCAAAATTTTTATCATACATCAGGTATTATACCTTAATCCATTACATCCCATACACCGAGTAAGGATCTTAAATCCATCACAGCCTGTACATGTTACACATATAGCAGTCTATAGAAAACTATATCTAGAATATATGTGTCTGAAGAACCACAAGCCATTACTGACCTCTAAAAACATATATGGGGAAAAATAACCAATGAACCTACCATCACAAGTAACTTCCAAGAGAAGAGAGCGGAGCCAAAGGGGGTAGTCAGCCATCTATCCTCCCACCAGAATGTTGGGGAAAACACCCCCCAGGGCTCAGAATCCCTGGGGTGTTAGTTTCCCTTAATGACAAGGTGAAGTATAATATATAAACACAAAAAGGTGTGTAATATACTATAACTCACAACCACACTATGGGCATAACCTAGTCTTAGACACACTGCAGCTAACAACTCTCAGACTACGGGCTGCTACTTCTAAGACTAGGAATCCTATATGCACACAACCAATTAAAAAGATTTATTAGATTACTTTATTCCCCTTTTCATTTTCACATTACATTAATTAAATTCTTCATACAATAATTAACCATGAACAATTCCACATTATATTTCATAATAATCACACCCAAATCCAATTGTTCCATCAAAATTACAACCTCATCATTATGTTCCAGCAACTACATCCCCATGGGTTAGCACCATTTATTCTATTATTCATTATATAATTACCTTCCCAAATTCACAGTCATTCTAGAGAAACAATCTATACTACTAAACCCAAGGGGGCTCAACACTGTGGGTAGACGTACTAACCATTTAGTATTTTCCACTTATAGAAAGAGAATATACCCATCCATCCTTGAGAATCTAAACATGGAAAGCATGTGGCATACCACATGTGTCTTCGCCTCTTTTGGAAGAAGGGTAAGTAAGACAAGCTGCCTTGAGTAGTGGGGAAAAGTAAAGCAGATAAACAACCAATCAAAAATCAGCGAGCCTCCAACAATCACATCCATACCATTCAATCATCTATTTTGTCCTCACCGACACTCACAAGCATAAAACGATGCATCTCGCCACTCTAGGTGTCATTTGCTGCCACAACCAAAAGGGCCTACATTTCCCAATATTTCACAACACCAATCCTAACTCACATCACAACACTAGCATTAGGAAAACAAACACCATATTAATTGGGCTCTTGGCCCTTTAACAATCAGGATGGTAACTCAAAACCCCTTAAGAAATTATCAAACAATTAGTTCTTTAATCCATATTAAATTAACAGATTTGTTATTCGTAGGTTCCACATTCAGGAAACCTAATTAGTAAGTAATCACAAATAATTAAACATCCTTACTGCGCCAATTTGATTAACATCAAATTAAAACGAGGACCAAATTCGATTACATGCCTCTTTATATTTAGCCAAAAAAATTATTAATTAATCCCAATTTACGTTCTTTACTGGTTTTCATCAAGAACGAACAACTAGTCAATGAAAGCATAGGTATTTCACTATCTAGCAAAACATAAGGCAATAACATATGACCGATATCAATTTATTTATCCATATAAAATTATTATTATTTCAATTCCATTGTCATCTAATGGGATTAAACTTTCTTACAATACAGTTGCACGTAAAATAAAAGTGAAGCAATGAATCCCCTACCTCAAACAGTTCCTCATGTTCTTTATCTACACAACGGGTCACGATCCTCCTCTCGCGACAACTGCATCCACCCGAGGATGCCACGGTACAAAAAAACCAACCAAACTCCAATATAAACCCCATTACGAGCTTGGAGATTACATGCTATAATATGAAAAGGAGAAACATGAGGAGATGATCCCCAAAGTAACTACGATAAAACTTACCTTATATCGAAGGTTGACCAATACATCTCGGTTACATAAAAAAACAGCGGAACAAATTGGAGGATTATGGTTTGATTGGGAAATTAATAGGGGAAGGATTGAATAGTTATAGCATCTCACAACCGAGAACAAAAAGGAAGAACAAGGGAGGATGATATCTTGTCCATTTTGAAGAATTAATGGGGCAATGATTTAAGATATGCTTAATTTCCCATTAAAAGGGAATCGCGTTAACCCACATGTTTATACCAAGTAAAAACATCCAGATCCATAGAAACAACTAATATAGGATTTATGGTCTTTGAATCGGCCTTAAGAGTTCTTAAAATAAGGCTTTAAATGTATTTTACGTCAAAGTAAACATCAAAGAGATGAAATTGTAGGAAGCTGGAAACACTTACACCTACAGTTACTGTACACCTACATTTACTATACACCCACTGTTAGAGGTTACCGATAGAGGTTACCGATATACCTCACTGTTCTGAAAACACTATAGACCTACTGTTTCTATACACCTACCTTCAAAGGTTACTTATAGAGGTTACCGATAGACCTCACCATTCTGGAAATACTGTTCAAGGAACCTCACTGATAGAACTGTTCACATAACCTCATTGATAGAACATTGTTCGCTGAACCTCTCTGATAGAACACTATTCACTGAACCACACTGATAGAACATTGTTCACTGAATCCTCGTGGGTAGAACACTGTTCACTGGACCTCATTGATAGAACACCGTTCACTGAACCTCACTGATTGAACACTATTCCCTTAATCCTCACTGATAGAACATTGTTCACTGAATCCTCACTGATGGAACATTGTTCACTGAATCCTCATTAATAGAACACTGTTCACTAAATCCTCACTGATAGAACATTGTTCACTAAATCCTCACTGATAGAACAATGTTCACTAAATCCTCACTGATAGAACACTATTCACTAAATCCTCACTGATAGAACATTTTTCACTAAATCATCATTGATATAATAGTGTTCACTAAATCCTCCCTGATTGAACACTGTTCGCTAAATCCTCACTGATAGAACACTATTCACTAAACCTCACCAATAGAACACATTCCACTGAACCTCACTGATAGAACATTGTTCATCTACTGTTATAGGTTACTGATAGAGTTTACCGATAGAGGTTACCTATAGAATTGTTCACTGATGGAACGGTTCACAGAATTGGAAATTTGGAAAAGGAAAGAGAGGTTACCATTAGAGTTTTTTGATAGAACTATTCACTAGTAGAACTTTTCACAGAATTGGAAATTTGGAAAAGGAAAGAAAGTTTACCATTAGAGGTTACCAACATAACTGTTCACTGATGGAACTATTCAAAGAATTACAAATTTGGAAGAAAACAAATTGGGGATAAGTCTCCTTGACCTCCCTAAACACCTCAAACACCATATTTTTACAATTTAATAGACCGGAGAGGTCCGGGCCATTACATCATATACCGATCAAAATATTCTCATCCTCGAGAATTCAAAACCAACCTAAAGAGACAAAAAAATAAACGGGGTCCGAACAACCACCCATCGAGATACTTATCAAAAGAGATAAAGCAACAAAATAAACAAAATAAATTCATAAATAAAACATGAAAGGTCTACCCACAAAGAGAACATTGTTACATGAAAAGAGTTAAACATCAAAAAACTCTGGGTACTGAGCACGTATCTGTGACTCACGTTCCCAGGTACTCTCCTCCATTCCACCGTGTCGCCACAAGTCCTGAACTAAGGGGATAGAACGCCCACGCAACACCTTCTATTTGCAGTCTTGGATCTCCATAGGTCTCTCCTCAAAGGTTGAATCTTCATCAATATCGATCTCTCCCCAATCGATGAGGTGAGAGTCATCATAAAGATAACGATGGAGCTGTGATACATGGAAAACATCATGTATCCGACTCCTCTGTGGGGGAAGTGCTACTCGATACAACACAACTCCAACACGATCAAACACCTCGAAAGGCCCAAAAAACTGAGGAGAAATCATACTTACATGACAAAACCATCACTGCCCACGATGGGGAGTCACCTTCAGAAACACATGATCCACAACATTAAACTCCAAGGGTCTCCTCCTTTGTTTGGCATATGATTTCTGATGATCTTCTGCTGTCTTCATCCTCTCACAAATCACTGGGACCATCTCTGTTGTATTCTACACTAGTTTCGGTATGATAATTGTTGACTCTCCGACCCTAGTCCAGCACAACGGATAATGGAAAGGCCCTCCATACAAGGCTTCAAACAACGCCATACCGATGGTGGAGTGAAAACTATTATTTTAAGCGAACTCCTCCATGGGTAAGTGCTTAATCCATTAACCTCCAAAATCAAGAACACAAGAGAGTAACATGTCTTCAAGATTCTGGATGCTTCGCTATGTCTAACAAACTATTTGAGGATGAAAATCAGTTATAAGGCATAGTTGAGAACCGAAATCATGTTGGTGACCTCTCTACACCATAGAGGTAAAAAGTGAATCTCGATCATAAATGATTGTCGTAGGGACTCCATGAAGTCTCACCACCTCATCTAAATACTGCCTCAACAAAACATCCACTGAGCTTGACTCCTTGATTACTATAAAGTGGGCCGATTTTGTTAAACGATCCACTACCACCCAAATAGCATCATGTCCTCTCGGTGCTCGAGGTAAACCAGTAACAAAGTCTATTGATATGTCCTCCCACATCAATTGTGGAATCTCTAATGGCTGGAGAAGACCACCAAGAACATGGTGTTTGGCCTTAACCTTTTGTAAGAATAAACATAGAGACACAATCTTCGCAACTACACGCTTCATCCCAGGCCACCAAAACTGGCTTCTCAAGGCTCGGTACATATTTTTCATGCCAGGATGCATCGCTAAAGGAGAACTATGAAACACTACGAGAACCATCTCGTGCATCGTCAAGGGAACAAAAATACTTCCATGATACAACACATTGTGTTGTTCATCCACTGACCAACCATTAGGGGCCTCACTACAAACAACTCAGTCTCTCCGAACCTATACCTCTAGATCTCCCAACTGGGACTCTTCCAACTTCTGCATCAGGGATGACTGTACCATCTTCTGAAAAAAGACAACCTCTACCGCCAACTTCTTCCATAACAAGATGAAATGATGACAGTTCTTCCATTACTCTCCCGGAATCATGGGATTCACACACAGCATCACTACGTGACCTTCGGCTCAATTCATCAGCTACAACATTCCCTTTTCCAGGTTTATACGATATTTTGAAGTTGTATTCCTATAAGACCTCCATCAAACGACAATGTCATAAGATCAAGTCATGCTGGGACAAAACATACCTCAAACTCTTACGATTGGTGAAAACCACAAAGCGATCACTAATGAGGTAATGTATCCACAAATTTAGATCAAACACCACGGCTGCCAACTCACAATCATGGGTTCCATAGTTTCTTTCATGGGGATGCAACTGCCGAGACCCATAAGAAACAACTAACCTCTACTGCATGAGAATACAGCCTAACCCCAGATGTAAAGCATTGCGGAAAACATCAAACTGAACTCCCACAGCTAGATGAAAAAAGACTAGATCACTTACTAAATTTTCCATTAGATACTTGAAATCTTCCTGGCACTGATCAGTCCATATTAATGTCTGATCTTTCTGGGTCAAAGCTGTTAGAGGAGTCACAACTCATGAAAAATTTGCTACGAACTTCCTTTAGTAGCCTACGAGACCAATGAAACATCACACCTCTCAAACTGTTTTGGGAGCTGCCCAAGACACAACTTCTTATATATTCTATAGATCCATAGCTAATACCTGTTGGGACACAACATTCCCCAGGAAATGGACTTCTTGAGCCCAAAACTCACACTTCGACAACTTCCCGAACAACTGATGTTGGAGAAGAACTCCCAAAACGTCTTTTAGATGCTCTGCATGATCCTCTTCAGATGTGGAGTAAATAAGGATTTCGTCGATGAGAACTACCACGAACTTGTCCAGGAACTCACGGAAAACAGAATTCATCAATCCCATGAATAAAGTTGGAGCATTCGTCACACCAAATGGCATTACAACGAACTCATAATTCCCACGATGACTATGGAAGGCATTCTTTGGGATATCCTCATCCTTCACAGGCATCTGATGATATCCCAATTGCCAGTCGATCTTTGAGAACCAACATTCACCTTTTGGTAGATCGAATAAACCATCAATTCACTGAAGAGGATAGTGATTATTTATTCTCAATTTTTTCAGCAATGATAATCGACAAAAAACTACAAACTGTTATCGGCCTTCTTCATGAAAAAAACTACTACACCCCATGGTGACACACTTGGCTGAACAAAACTGCATTGTAACAGACCATCAATATGTATACATTGCTCTCGTAACTCATTAGGGGCCATCCTATATGGCGACATAGAGATAGGAGACGCTCCTGGCTGTAGCTCGATCCGAAACTCGATCTCTCGTCGAGGGGGAAATGCTACAACCTCTTCTGGAAAGACATCAGGTTACTCCTCTACGACCCTAGGAAATTCCATCTACTGAACCTCTGAAGAATTCAGCATCATCTTAGCCATCATGGATGAAAAGGATGGAACACGCATATGACCAATACGAGGATCTCTCTCACCAAAAAATCCCAATTGATCTCTATATACACCAATGAAGATGACCTTCTTCCTAAAGATATCCATGATATCCTGCACCGAATACAACCAATCCATGCTAAGGATGACATCATATGGTTTTATTCGTAAACATAGGGAATCTCCCCAAGAGCGGTGTTTCCCCAACAATATCCCACAGTCTCTACATACTTCAAACAAGTCATCTTGACCTCCAACTAGCTTAGACAACACCAATGGAATGGGAAGCCACTCTACCTTAGGTACCAAACCATGGACAAGGGTAGGTGATATGAAGGAGTGTGTAACTCCTGAATCTAATAAAGAATACACCAAGGTAGAAAACAAGAAAAGGGTTCCTCGAATGACATCTGGCTCGCCTAGAGCTAGAAATGATAGAGCATGAAGCTGACCACGACCTCCTCTATAGCCTCTCTGACCCAGATGATGACCACCACCATGGTCGCGCTTTTCTCTCTAAAGACGGGGAGCATTATGGGGCTGTCCTTTACCTGCCCCATCAACCCTCTGTTGATCTAAAGTTGCTGCAACTGGCTGCTGATGCCTCTGCTGGAACTCTCTCAATGGAGGAACTTGGAGTGGAGGGCCTGATGCAAGATGGCTGCTCTGAACGGTTGAGCACTCCTGCTCCTGATTATCACAACCACCACGAGAAAAACAAGCACTGGATCCCTTGGCATAAGCCTGAGAGTTGGTGCCTCTAGAGAAATGAGACGTGAAGGGTTGGGACCTACCCTCGGCTGAATGAAAACTCTTCTGCCCTGGAAACCAAGAATAGTAGACCATAGCTCAACTTCATGAGGAATAATTAATATTACCCTCTCGTGGTGATCTGGTCCTGGACATAGTCCTTTCGACAACCTCTACCCTCTCTAGCACCTCAAGATATTTTTTCAGCATAAATGGGGTGACCTGGCACTGGATCTCTGGATGCAAAGCCTCCTCGAAATTCCTCTCCCTAGCCTACTCATCTGGCAACAGGTCTAGAGCATATAATAAAAGGTTACTAAAATGGATTCCAAAGTCTGGAACACTGGACCTCCCCTGTCGAAGGGTAAGAATCTCCTGGCGACTGGACCCCTTCACAGTCGAAGAATGAAACTTGACTCTAAACCTATCTCGGAACTCCTCCCATGAGATCGCTGACTCCTCACGATACCTGAGGACCAAGAAATTCCACTTCCTCACTGCTCCACCCAGCATCATCACAACTAATGAAACCTAGTTCTCCATACGAGCATGAATCAAACTGAAGCTGATCTCGACCTCCACTAACCAGTCTTCTGTGACTGCATCTTAAATAGAACCCTCATACTTCTGCAGACTCTGGAGCTGAAACTCTCGGAGAGTCTTCCTCAAAGTGTCTTTATCGCCAACATCTACACTACGGAGATCTTTTGGATCAGCCTACTGGACATTTTCTGTGCAAACCTGACGATGACATCGACCTAAATCCATACCAATAAAATAACAACCGTTAGAGTTCCTAAACCTAGAATATGGAAGAATCAACATTAATTAATTAATTGTTTTCTTTTATTCATTTTAGGTTAACCAATCTCAAGGTCAATCCATTATAACACTGGCACAAGGAAGAATGATGCATGATCCTTTCCTAGGTCTCTACCCTGAAACTTGTATCACCTTGTTTAGTAGGCATTGTAAACTTAAAGATCCATACATCAGATCATAGGGGGCACCAAATGCCTATGTCTCAGCCAGTCTATAGTGTTTACCTCACTTTATAAACATGAATGACATTGTTTCCCAACCAACCCTTGTAAGATCACATGTGCCTAACTCCAAACTGCATCCTATCCCTCAACCAGACCTCTGATACCAATCTGTCATGACCCCCTCCCCACAATGTGTACCCCTTCTGGGCCGACAATGTAAGAAGGGAGATAATGACCCCCGAGTCCCGCCTCCAGTAGGCCCCGGGTTGGTAACTAGCACCGAGGGTATAGTAACACACAAAATGGGAGGCATTACCCTTGAAGAGAACACATGCAGAAGAGAGAGATAAGATAGACACCAATAAACTCTAACTCAGAATGTAATATAAACGAAAACCCAAGTACACATATGAAATTTCATGTAGAATTACTACAACCGAAAGTGGAGAAACTAAAAGTACCCAAAAGAATGAAAAAATAATAGAAACCATAAGCCCGAACAGATCCTGCAACCACAAGATAGTAAACACCAGCCTGATCTCCATCCTTCTCCAAGTGACCTGAAAAATAGTTTATATATATATAGGGTGAGTATAACAGTATACTCAGAAGTATCCTTCCCGAACCCTCTCGTGAAAAAGTAAAGAAAACATGCTAAAGCACAATGAACAACAAGTGAATCTAACATGTCACCTAAACAGGTATTCTAAGTTCCCAACCTCACCATGGCTACACTCACCTAGTAAATCATACAAGAATATATCATATAATAAATAATATCAAGGGTACCCTACTACTAATTCCCCACTGGTTTTCCGCTTTTCCCCTACGTAGCACGTCCTGAGCATCTCTCTCCAAAAAGTCTTGCCTGCAGACACCTGGGTGAAGAACCAAAATATTCACCTCGTGCAACAAAACCACCACATCTAAACACCAAAGTAACCAGGTATTTTCTGGGATCCACCACAGCTCGCATAACGTGTATCATACGTCGGGTATTATACTTCAACCCCTTACATCCCATAAACCGAGTAAGGATCCTCAAGACATCACAGCCTATACACGTCACACCTATAGTAGTCCATAGAAAACTATATCCAGAATATATGTTTGTGAATAACCACAATACATTATATCCCACTACACACATATATGGGGAAAACTATCCAATCTGCCTACCATCACAAGTAACTACCAAGAGAAGAGAGTGGGGCCAAAGGGGGTAGTCATACATCCATCCTCTAACCAGAATGTTGGGGGAAAACACCCATAGGGATTAGAATCCCCGGGGTGTCAGTTTTCATTACTGACAGGGTGGAGTAGCATATAGAAACACAAAAAGGTACATAATATACTATAACTCACAACAACACTTTGAGCATAACCTAGTCTTAGACACACCACAGCTAACATCTCTCAGACTCCGGGTTGTTATTTCTAAGACTATGTATCCTATATGCGCACAACCATTTAAAGAGCTTTATTAGATTACATCATTCACTTTTTCAGTTCCACTTTACATCAATTAAATTCTTTGTACATTAATTAACCATGAAAAATTCCACATTAAGTTCCATTAGAATCACACCCAAATTCAATTGTTCCTTAAAAATACAACCTCATCATTATGTTCCAGCAACTCCCTCTCCATTGGATAACACCATTTTTTCAATTATTCATTATAGAATAACTTTCCCACATTACTAGGAATTATAGAAAAATATTCTATGCTACTAAACACAAGGGGGATCAACACGGTGGGTAGATGTACTACCCGTCAAGTCTTTTCCAGTTATAGCAAGAGAATATACCCATCCTTCCTTGAGAAGCTAAACAGGGAAAGCATGTGGCATACCCCATGTGACTTCGCTCTTTCGGAAGAAGGGTAAGTAAGACCAGCTGCCTTGAGTAGTATATAAAATTAAAGCAAATAAACAACCAATAAAAAATCAGCAAGCATCCAACAATCAGATCCATCCCATTCCACCATCCTTGGTGTCTCCCCGACAACCACATGCATAAATCGATGCATCTCGCCACTCTAGCCATCATCTTCTTCCACAACCAAAAGGGCCTCCATGTCCCCATATATCACAACACCCATCCAGGATCACATCACAACACAGCAGCAGGAAAACAAACACCACACTAGTTGGGCTCTTGGCCCTTTAACAATCAATAGGGTAACTCAGAACCCCTTAAAAATTTATCAAATAGTCAGTTCATTAATCCATATTGAATTAACAAATTTGTTATTTGTAGGTTTCAAATTTGCGAAACCTAATCAGCAATTAATCACAAATTGTTAAACATTCTTAATGTGCCAATTTGAATAACATAAAATTAAAACTATAACCAAATTCATTTACATTCCTCTTTATCTTTAGCTAAACAATTATCAAATAATCCCAATTTACGTTCTTTACTGATTTCCATCAAGAACGAACAACTAATCAAAGAAAGCATAGATATCACACTATCTAGAAAAACACAAGGCAATAACATATGACCGATATCAATTTAGTTATCCGGCTAAAATATTTATCATGTCAATTCCATTTTCATACCTTGGGATTAAACATGCTAAAATATAGTTGCACATAAAAGAAAAGAGAAGAAACAAATCCCCTACCTCAAATAGTTCCTCACGTTCTTTATCCACACAATGGGCCACGATCCTCCTCTCGCGACAAGTGCATCCACCTGAGGATTCCACAGTATGACAACACCAACCAAACCCCATGAAAACCCCCATTAGAAGCATGGAGATTACATGCTATAATATGGAATGGAGAAACAGGAGGAGATGACCCCAAAGGAATGACAATAAAACATACCTTATATCGAATATTGAACTATACAACTCGGTTGCAACAAAATAGAGCAGAACCAATCCAAGGAGTAAAGTTTGATTGTGCAATTCCTACGAGAAGGATTGAAATGTTCTAGCGTCTCATAGGGTAACACCCCAAGATTTTATGAAAAATATTCTTTTTAATTTCATTGATGTATTGTGTTGTACGTTACACGAAAAGGATCTTGCACTATACGCATCCCTGACCTGGCTTTCATTACATGCAATCGTGACCTTCCACGATAGCGTGTGTTGTACGCAATACCGAGTTTCACTAAACAATGATATGTTATATAAATTAGCCGTTATGAATAGTAATACCCACTTTTTTAAATTTTATAAATTTTATCTTTCAAAATGGACTTTATTTTTGGATTCGGAATATCGAAATTAGACTAGGGTGAATTTTTGGTATTTTTCTAAAAACATTCAATTTTTGTTGAATAGTGAAAACACTGGGTTACTATTTAAAAAATGACATTTTATATAAATAATTATTTATTTTATTTAAATTTATTTTAGGTCTAAATTGATACATAATACCTATATAAGTTCAATTTAATTCATTGGATTTATTTTATAATAATTTTAGATATATAAAAAGTTTATTGAACTTTTCACCGTCTTTTACCCACCTCCTAGGAGAAATTGAAAATTTACATAAAACATAATTTTACCACTTCTGTGAGTGAAATTTCAAATATAAAAGATACACAGTTGATATCAAGAAGTAAAATTTTGTTAAATAAGATAAAAATAATTTTTGGTGAATAGTAAATTTTTACTTTTATTTACCACGGTTAAAAGTAAATATGGTAATTAAGGGTAAAAATGATATTACTATTACCCTAACACATGTCCTAATTCTATTGGATAAGTGTAATTCGACCTAAAAAAACCTTATGCATAAAATATTACCCTTTATGTCCACTTAGATTATATTAGGAAATTTATTATTATTTTATTTAAAGAAGAGTTAAAATAGTTAAAATCAATGTTTAATAACTAAAACATTTTTAAAATAGGGTTATACATAATATAAATTCAACTATAAATATTAATTATAAATCTAAACATATTTCATAAATAATGGTTTTTTATTTATAATTTTTCAACATTAAATAATATAATTTATTTATGACACAATGATGATGTAGTAATTACCTTATTTATGAAATATTAACATAATTGATGTTATAAATACCCAAATAAATGTAATTTGAGATTTTTTATGAATTACACTAATTTTATAGGTTAATATGACATTTCAGTATTGATTTAATGAACTTATTTCGAACTAATCATTCTGTTCTGATTTTCGAAAAAATCATGTACCAAATAGTGTCAAAATTGACATAAAATAATTTTTATAACAAATATTAAATTATTAATTTTTATTCTATTCATAAAAATCAAAGGTTCGGCCAAATAACTTATATGAGGTTATATATATTAATAATTAACCACTTGGGGTTATTTTTTCTTGTTATAGTAAGTTTATTAACCATATAGTGTAAGAAAACAAAAAGACACAGTAAAAGTTAAATTATTCAACTTAGAGTTAAATCTAAATGATAAGGTTAAAATAGTAACCTAAACCTGTCTAAAACATAATGGTTGAGATTATTGAAATACATACCAACCTTATCTTTGAAATAAATCAATTTGGAGCTATTAAAAAACGAATATGACTTTATTATAAAATTATATTTTATGTTTTTCCTAACGTTCCCCTCTCCTCCTTTATAAAAAGGGCACCCCTTCCCTCTTCTCTTCACACCCTTTTTAGCCTTGAAGCTCAGCCAAACCCTGAAAATTTATCTTCTACACCCCTCTATATATATCATAGAGGTTTTTTTATTCTCAAAAGACCAACTCTAGTGCCCTAAGAATAATCTTAAAATAGGTGTGTCGAAGAGAAGGTAATCTCTTCTACCAATTCTTTCAAATTTTCTTTCTTCTTCAACTTCTTCTTATTTAGATGTTTCATTATAAAGTAATAAAATAAGTATCACTAAAATAATGATATGTTATTATAAATATGAAACAACCTCATTTCACCTCTTATCCATCCTATGGAAAATGAAATCATTGCGCGTGCGTACGTACGGAATACCGTCTCCACGCCGTGGTGTAATCTTTTTTTCCACCACCACATTACTTGGATGGGTATAATGGTGTAAATAATAACTATATATAATTATTATAACATCATACTGATTCTGTGATATTATATCATCCACTCCATTTCAATTCCATAATTATGGGAACGATATCATCGCTCGTGCGTACGTACGGATTGCCCTCTCCACGACGTGATGAGATTCATTCTTCATATTAACCATTCAAGAAATATTATAAAGTATATATAATGACAATTAATTAAATATATGACATGATAAATCTACTGGATTTATGTTTATATACATGTCATCTACTTACTTCCATTCATGTCAATAAGTAAAGGAAAACAGCGTTCATCCGTGCGTACGGCCTACCTTCTCCATGAACGGTGTATTTCATTTCATTTATATATCTATTATATATATATATAATTAATATATAAATGATATATATATCATGATTTACATTCTATAAGTAATTAATTAATGATATAAGTAATAATAATATCAGGAACAACAAGTCCAAACACATACGATAAATAAACCTATTTTACCCAAAATGCTGCTTTAATATGAAACATACAAAAGAACGGGTAATATAAACTCATAAGCGAACCATATATGATATCATAACAATGAATATGATTATATAATAATTCAATGACATTATTTAAATCATTATACAGGAGGTTCAGATACGTACAATGCATATCAGACCTAAGGTAAGAGATAATTTTGCAAATCTCATTTTTATCCGAGATTTCTTATACGTAAGTATTTACTGGGGTTATATTTTCCATCCATGCCCATAGAATTATTTTCAGAAAGTGTTTAATATTCTTCCATGTAGGTTTAATGTCATGTTTACTCCGCTTTGACTTTTACTTTGTGTTATTTAAGGAATCTTTCTATTGTTTAACATATGAGGAACTCTATGACTTTTTCGACAAAAGTATGAGGAGAATGTTTTTTTAACTTATATGGCGTTAATGTATTTTTACGGTTTCATAACGACATATTTAAATGAATATTCCTCTACAAAATTTCATGGTTATTTTAATTAATATCCTTTTCTATTAAAATTTCTTGGAATTTTTTGAAAAGAAAATGATTTTGAAGAAGAGTGGATATTTTCCTCAATAATTCATTTCAAGTGTTTTATCAAATCTATTTTCCATCTATGATTACATTATTTCATATGTGTATGTTTCAAGTATAATTTCTCTATGATTTACATGGTTTCACTTTTATTGTGATGAAATGATATCCATTTGTTGTATATGGATTATGTGATGATGGGATGATGTTTATGAAACCCATTTTATTATTTGGGTTATAATGAATGATTTATGTTTATTTTGTGGCACAAGTAAGAATGATTTCATTATGAGATCGGTGGTACCTATATATCCCTCCAATTCATTGGGTAAATATTTAAATCTCATGATATAGACATGGCGGGAACACCAATTTAATCTGGTTCAGTAATACAGGACTGGAACGAGGAGTGAACTCAGTTCAGTAATGGACTTTGTCCACTAAGAAGGTCTTGGCAGCAATGCCTTGGTTATTATGGAAATCGTATAAAGTGCTTAATGGTTTTCCACAATTACATGTTTTCTTCCCAGACTATTTTATCATGATTGATGTTCCATTATGATATATGCCTTACGTACTTCCAAGATTTATGTATTTGCTCAAGATTTTGATGTTTAGATTTTATGTTCATGTTTTTGCATTCAAATTTTTATTTATTGTTTTATGTTCTCTATGTTTACCCTTACTGAGAATTTGAGCTCACCCTTTTTATGTTTTCTTTTCCCCAAAATATAAATAAAGGTTTTAGGTAAGAAAAAAAAGGGGATTATCTTTATGGGAGATGTTGAAGATCTTTCACAATTATTAGAAGATTATGTTCCATGTTTCCAAAGACACTAACCTATTATGGTCATTTGGTGTCTGTTTTTGTTATATATTATGTATTCTACCAAAGTAATGTAATGTACATGTACGTCAAGCTTTGGGTCTCTGGAGTTGGTATCAGAGGAAAGGATTAGTTATCCTTTGGAAATTAGGATGTGAAAACTTTAGTGATATCCATAGATATGTTTCTATGGTATCTCTAGGGACGTATGTAAGGTTAATTATAAGTATAGGTTATAGTCATAGAATTATGGTAATAATCATAGAATTAACCTTAAGATGTTATATATTGAAGGTACTCCCCATTTATTATGTTTTTTTCCCTAGCATGATTTCTTCCTCTCACACTATTCCTTTTGGGTTTTAGATAATGGCTGGAACCCAAAGTAACCATGTTGATCAATGTAATGGACAATGCAATGATTGTCCTCCTGAACAAAAAAATGTTATGGGAGATGGAGTGCATAATCTTATTGTTATACTTACACAATCTATGAATCATTCCGGACTTCCAAATGAGCAGAGAAGGGAACAATATTCTATTGAGTCATTCATGAGGCAACGTCCACCTTCATTTAGTGGGTCTTCTGATCCACTTGTTGCTGAACAATGGATCAGTACCATTGAAAAGATATTTTCCATAATTTGATGTTCAGAACATGAAAAATTCATTCTGGCTATTTACCATTTAGAAGGTGAAGCAGAACAATGGTGGAATCTAATTAAGAATACGAGGCCCCGAGATGCTATTGAATCTATGGAATGGGATGAGTTCAAGAAAATATTTTTCAATAATTACTTGCCTCATATTCTTCGAACAAAGATGGAAAAATATTTCCTTGAGCTTAAGAAAAAGGATGATGAATCTGTTGGTATATATGAGGCGAATTTTACAAGGCTTTCAAGGTATGCATCTAGATTTATCATCCAACCTGAAAGTAAAGTTAATCGATTCTACAATGGCTTAAAACCAAGTCTTCGAAGGGAATTAACTATAAGAGACTTCAGTAGATATGAAGAAATTGTGCATTGTTCTATCAAGGAAGAAATGGAAGTTGGTGTTACATATCCTTCTCATGGTTTTGACAAGAAACGAAAGATGGAGTTCAAGAAAAAACCTCAGAACAATGGTGAAAAGAATGTGAATGTTTATTTATCCTCAAAGCGTGGAAAGAAGCATGGTGGGGATTGTCTAAAAGGTACTAGAAAATGTTTCAAGTGTGGAAAAAAAGGTCATCAAGCAGCTGAGTTCCGAAGTAATGGGAAAAAGGTTTCTAATGATGTGAATAGAGAAAGGACTATAGAGAACGCTCCACCAACACTTCAATGCTTTATGTGCAAGTAAATGGGGCATTATGCTAACCAATGCCCTAATCCAAGGGTCAATGATGATCGACTTGAGCAACCTCTTAAGGAAAAGGAAAAAAGTCAAGTCACATGCGATCACTATTGGCGATGTTGAGTATGACAATGATGTAGTGGAATGAATATGTGTTTATGTAATGGGATTCCAAATTAATGTTGTGGAATCTAATTTATAGTATTTTGGAATACTGGAATATCTATATATTGGTTTATTATGGTTTTCAATAATTATGTGGTACTGGTAACCATGAAAATTAATTCAAATTTTTTGGAAAGCAGATGATATGATAAGGAGAAAATGAAATGTTTAATATTATTCCTGAGCTCAGGATTGATATAAGGACTATGTGATATTATGGTTTGAGTGTATAGAATTTTTGGGATTTGGTATGTAGAAAGAGGTAACTTTTGACAACATTCAAGTTTTCACTAAGGTTAAATGGGTAGTAATTTTTCAAGAGAATACATGATTAAGGTATTAACATGTTTGTAATTTGACCAATAAGATATATCTTATGATATATGGGAAATAAATTATGTTAGTCACATGCTTGACATATAACATTTCTAGTAATTTTTTTCATTATACTATGAGCTTGGACAGAAGTATTTTGGATAAGTTTAAAGATTGGAATGGATTATTTTGTACATAAGTTAGTATTGTTTAAGGCTTTAACTTTTTTCTATATTATTGATGGAATGTTATAATAATGTAGTTTTAGAAAAAGGACAACCCATTGGACGAGAGACAACTTGTCGCGTTGGACAAGGGTGTGGGAATCAAACCCACAACCGAAGTGCGACATGTCTTTATCACCTACCACTGGCCTACAGTAAGCCCCTGGTTAGTGGAAACTAGTTTTATTAAGTGGTATGATAGATGAAGTATAAGTCCATTTTTCTAATCATATAAGATTAACCTCACCATAGATAGAATTTTTTATATTTGATATCTTTTTCTAACCTTTTGTTTGAGACATATGGAATGAACCATCATTCTATCACATGATTTGCTAACACCTCACGGATGAAAAATTCAACTTCATTTCTTTAATATAAGAAGTGTAAATTGTTCATGGCATGAAAAACAATGAGATTATACCAAAATAAAGTAAGTATTTCTTCTAATTCAAATTCTTCAACTTTAGGGAAATGATCTTGAAAACAAAAAATGTTTCCTAGTGATATTATATTAGATTAATCATATGGTACCTTAGATCATCACAAATTTAAGGCTTTGTGATTTTTGAATTGTTCATAGCCATGTTCTCTACCACTCTCCATCAGAACATGATGGTTAGATTTCTCTTCCATAGCCATATTTTCATCTATGTTCTCCTATGTAGAAACCAAGTGATTAGTTAATTTGGGTAACTGTTACGTTTCATACATTAGTTTTTAAAGATATGTATTGGAATTCCTTTTTACAATGTGGGTTTCTGTTAAATAATCTTTCGAGTAGTAAACCATTTATAACCCTAACAAATTTCAATGGCGAAATTAATTTTAAGGGGGGTAGAATGTAAAACCCTGATATTTTATGAACAATATTCATTTTAAATATCATTGATGTCTTGTGGTGTACGTTACACTAAAAGGAGCTTGCACTACACAGATCCCAGAATTGGATTGCATTACACGCAATTGCGACCTTCCACGATAGCGTGTATTGTGCCCAATACCGAGTTTCACTAAACAACGATATGTTATATAAACGAACCGTTATGAATAGTAATACAGAATTATTGAAATTTTATAAATTTTATCATTTGAAATGGACTTCATTTTTGGATTCGGAATATAGAAATTAGCCTAGGGTGAATTTTTGGTATTTTTCTGAAAACTTTTAATTTTTGATGAATAGTGAAAACACTACGTTACTATTTAAAAACCAACTTTTTATTTAAATAATTATTTATTTAATTTAAATTTATTTTAGGTCAAAATTGATAAATAATACCTTTATAAGTTTAATTTAATTCATTTGGTGGTTTTATAATAATTTTAGATTTATAAAAATTTTATTGAACTTTTCACCATCTTTTACTCACCCCCTAGGAGAATTTGAAAATTTATATAAAACATAATTTTACCAATTATCTGAGTGGAATTTCAAAAATCCAAGAGGCACAGTTAATATCAAGGATTAAAATGTCTTTTAATAATATAATAATGATATTTGGTGAATAGTAACTTTTTACTTTTATTTACCACGGTTAAATGTAAATAGGGTAATTACGGGTAAAAATGATATTAATATTACCCTAACACATGTCCTAATTCTATTGTATAAGTGTAATTAGACCAAAAACAACCTTAGAAAGAAAATATTACCCTTTAGGTCCACTTGGATTAGATTAGGACATTTGTTATTATTTTATTTAACTAAAACATTTTTAATATAGGGTTATAAATAAGTTAAATTCGACTATAAATATTAATTAGAAAGATAAACAGATTTCCTAAATAATGGTATTTTATTTATAATTTTTTGACATTAAATAATATATTTTATTTATGAGGCTATGATGATGTAGTAATTACCTTTTTCATGAAATATTAACATAATTGATGTTATAAATACCCAAATAAATGTAATTTGAGACTTTATATGAATTACACTAATTTTATAGGTTGATATTACATGTTAGTATTGATTTAATTAACTTTCTTCAAACTAATCATGCTGTTATGAGTTTCACAAAAATCATGGACCAAATAGTGTCCAAATTGACATAAAATAGTTTTTTAAAAAAATATTATATTATTAATTGTTATTCTATTCCTACAAATCTAAGGTTCATCCAAATGACTTATATATGGTTAAACATATTAATAATGAACAACTTTGTATTCGTATGTCTTGTTATTGTAAGTTTATTAACCATATAGTGTAACAAAACAAAAAGACACTGTAAAAGTTAAATTATTTAACTTAGAGTTAAATCTAAATGATAAGGTTAAAATAGTAACCTAAAAATTTCTATAACCTAATGGTTGAAAGGATTTCGACCCATCCCCACCTTATCTTTGAAATTAATCAATTTGTAGCTATTAAAAACCAAATATTACTTTAATATAAAATAATATTTTAAGTTTTTCCTAACGTTCCCCTCTCCTCCCTTATAAAAAGGGCACCCCTTCCATCTTCTCGTCACACCTTTTTGAGTCTCGAAGCTCAGCGAAACCCTGAAAATTACTCTTCTAAAACACTCTTGTTATATCATATAGGTTCTGGTATTCTCAAAAGACCAACTCTAGTGCCCTAAAAAGATGTTTAAAAGATGTGCGTCGAAGAAGAGATAATTTCTTCTTCCGATTCTTTCAAGTTTTCTTTCTTCTTCAACTTCTTATTCTTTATATGTTTCATTATAAAGTAATAACATATGTATCAATAATATACTGATATGTTATTATAAATATGAAACAACCTCATTTCACCTTCTATCCATAATACGGAAAATGAAATCACCGCGCGTGCGTACGTACGGAATACCATCTCAACGACGTGATGTAATCTGTTTTTCCACAACCACCTTACTTGGATGGGTATAATGGTGTAATGAATAACTATATATAGTTATTATAACATCATACAGATTCGGTGATATTATATCATCCACTCCAATTCAATTCCATAATTATGTGAACGATATCATCACTCATGCGTACGTACGGATTACCGTCTCCATGACGCGATGAGATTCATTATCCATATTAACCATTCAAAAATGATTATAAAGTATATATAATGAATATTAATGAAATATATGACATTATAAAGTTACTGGATTTAAGTATATATATATATGTCATCTACTTACTTCCATTCAAGTCAATAAGGAAAGGAAAACAGCGTTCATGCGTACGTACGGCCTATTGTCTCCATGAACAGTGTATTTAATTTCATTTATATATCTATTATATATATATAATGAATATATATATGATATATAAATCATGATTTACATTCTATAAGTATGTAAATCAAGATATAATTAATAATAATATCAATAAAAACAAGTCCAAACACGTACGATAAATAAAATGATTTTACCCAAAACGCTGCTTTAACATGAAACTTACAAAAGAATGGGTAATATAAAGTCATAAGTGAACCATATATGATATCCTAAAAATGAATATGATTCTGTAATAAGTCAATTACATTATTTAAATCATTATACAGTAGGTTCAGATATATACGAATCATATCAGACCTAAGGTAAGGGATAATTTTTCAAATCTCATTTTTATCTGAGATTGCTCATACGTATATATTTACTGGGTTATATTTTTCATCCATGCCCATAAAATTATTTTCATAAACTGTTTAATATTATTAAATGTATGTTTAAAGTCATGTTTACCCCACTTTGACATTTACTTTGTTTTATTGAAGGAATCTTTCTTTTGTTTACCATATGAGGAACTCTTTGACTTTTCCGACAAAAGTATGAGGAGAATGTTTTTTAACTTATACGGCGTGAATAGATTTTTACGGTTTCATAAAAAATTATTTCTAAGAAGATTACTCTACGAAATTTAATGGTTATTTTCAATAAAATCCATTTCTTTTAAAATTTTCTGGAATTTTGTGAAAAGAAAATGATTTTGAAGAAGAAAGGATATTTTCCTCAAGAATTCATTTCAAGTGTTTTATCAAAACTATTTTCCATCTAAGATGAAATTATTTCATATGTGTATGTTTCAAGTATAATGTCTCTATGATTTACATGATTTCAATTTTCTTATGATGAATTAATATCCATTTGTTTTATATCGATTATGTGATGATGGGAATATGTTTACGAAACCCATTTTATTATTTGGGTTATGATGAATGATTTATGTTTATTTTTTGGCACAAGTAAGAATGATTTCATTATGAGATGGGTGGGACCTATATCTCCCTCTAATGTATTGGTTAAAGATTTATGTCTCATGAGATAGACATTGATAGAATGGAAAGATAATCTGGTTCAGTAATACAGGACTGGAACGAGGAGTGAACTCGGTTCAGTAATGGACTTTGTCCACTAAGATGGTCTTTGCAGTAATGCCTTGGATATTATGGAAAAAATATCAAGTGATTAATGTTTTTATACAATTACATGTTTTCTTCCTAGGCTATTTTATCAGGATTTATGTTCGATTATGATAAATTCCTTACGTACATCCATGATTTATTTCTTTGCTCAAGATTTTGATGTTTAGATTTTATGTTCAAGTATTTTCATTCAAATGTTTATGTATTGTTTTATGTTCTCTATGTTTACCCTTACTGAGCATTTGATCTCACCCTTTTTATGTTTTCTTTTCCACAAGATATAAGGAAATGTTTTACGTAAGAAAACAAAATGGGAAGATATTTATGAGACATTTTTAAGATGTTTTACCATGATTAGAAGATTATGTTTCATGTTTCCAAAGACACTAAACTATTACAGTCCTTTGGTGTCTATTTTTTTATGTATTATGTTTTATACCAATGTAATGAAATGTCCATGTACGTCAAGTTTTGGGTCTCTACACATATCCTATAACAAAGAGGAAGAACAATGTAGGATGAAATCTTGTCCCTTTTAAAGATTTAATGGGGACACGGTTTAAGATACGCTTAATTCCCCATTAAAAGTGGATCGCATTAACGCACATAGTTTGACAAATTAAAAACATCCCAGCCCATATGAATAATTAATATAGGATTTATAGTCTTTGAATCGGCATTAAGAGTCTATAAAATAAGGCTTTAAATGTATTTTACGTCAAAGGAAACTTCAAAGGGGTGATACTGTAGGATGATGGAAACATTGTACACCTATCATTATTGTACACCTACTGTTATTGTACACCTACTGTTAGAGGTTACCAATAGAGTTTACCGATAGACCTCACCATTCTGGAAACTCTGTAAACCTACCATTACTCTACACCTACTGTTAGAGGTTACCAATAGAGGTTACCGATTGACCTCACCGTTCTGGAAACACTGTTCATGGAATATCACTGATAGAACTATTCACAAAACCTCACAAATAGAACACTAGTTACTGAACCTCACTAATAGAACACGGTTCAATGAACCTCACTGATAGAACATTGTTCACGGAATCCTCCTTGATAGAACACTGTTCACTGAACCTCACTGATAGAACGCTATTCACTGAACCTCACTAATAGAACATTGTTCGCTAAATCCTCACTGATAGAACACTGTTCAATAAATCCTCACTGATAGAACATAGTTCACTAAATCCTCACTGATAGAACAATGTTCACTAAATCCTCACTAATAGAACATTTTTCACTAAATTCTCACATATAGAACACTGTTCACAAAATCCTCACTGATAGAACACTATTCAATAAATCATCACTGATAGAATACTGTTCACTAAATACTCACTTATAGAACACTTTTCACTATACCTCACCGATAGAACAATGTTCCCTGAACCTCACCGATATAACAATGTGCACCTACCATTATAGGTTACCGATAGAGGTTACTGATAGAACTGTTCACTGATGGAACTGTTCACATAATTGTAAATTTGGAAAAGTAAAGAGAGCTTACCATTAAGGGTTACCTATAGAACTGTTCAATGATGGAACTGTTCATCAGAATTGGAAATTTGGAAAAGGAAAGAGAGGTTACCGTTAGAGGTTACCGATAGAACTTTTCTCTGATAGAACTTGTCACATGATTGGAAATTTGAAAAAAAAAATTGGTGATAAGTCACCTTGGCCTCCCGGAACACCACAAACACCATATTTTCACAGAGTAATGGACCAGAGAGGTCCATACCATTACAATCATTATATGGTGTAATTTTATTGTTCCCATTTATTGAAGATTATTTAAGATTTCATTCCCTAAATGATCATTGTGTTGTAATGTATACATACATTTTTTTTCAAAATTCTTAACACAATTATTTTCAAAATTGGAAAATTTAAATTTAAATTCATGATATCACATGAGGAATTAATTATTTAGATCTTCGTGAAATTAAAATTTATCTTCATTTTCATTACTTATTCCAAAAATAAAAACATCATTATATAAAAAAATTTCTTGAAATAACGATTCTTTATTATTTATTTTCCTAGATTTTGTATGCATGTTAGAATTCATGACATCTGTATAATATTTTTTTCAATTTATCAAGTGCATGAAAGGATTCTATAAAAATAATATAAAACACAAATGATTTCTCAATTATACATAATGAATTATACTTTTGTATGAAAAAGGAATGTTCTATTGAATCTTATAGGTATGTGATAAGGATTCGATTTTTCAACTTTTTACATAGTGAATCATGAAATTTGGGAACTTCTCCATCCAGTTGTGAATTATCAAAAAGGAGTCAGTTGATTATACCAAATATAGACTTGAATATTAATTTTTGAACATTATTTAGATGTTATTTGAATTCAAAATGAAAATAAAATATTGATTTATTATCATCATAGAGTTAACATGGATCTTTTATATAATCCTAATAAAAATTTAAATTAGCAATTGTGTCACTCTCATTACCTTATGTTTTGGGTATTTCTCCATTTTTTAACACTCATTTAAATTAATTTTCAGTTTTCTCTATATGTTCATATTATTTTTGGAAAACTATGAATATTTTAGTACCCATAAAAAAATTTTGTTTTTCCTATGTGTGGTTAATCAATAAATTTATAAAATATGAACTTCATAATGGATGTTTAAAAAATTCCATAAAACAATTGGTTTTTTAGAGGAACCTGAGATCTGATAAAAATAGTTGTGACCATCCCATATTTAACATTGAGTGGGGGTGAATCAGTTCATAAATTTTAAAAATTAATTTCCATTTTAATTAAACTCTTAAATCATTCTACGATTATCTCTCTACTCAATGATATATCACAATATATATTTTTATGCCGAAATCATCAATAAGAGAATATAAAAGGGTATTTACAAGTATTTTTACAAAGTAATTATAACTATAATTCTTCTTATAACACATTAATATATTATTTGATTACATAAAATTACACCTAATACAACCTAAATGATAGATAAGTCTAGTTTCTTTTGGAATTAGGTACATTTCATTAAAAAATTAAACATGAATTATAACATCTTTATTGAATACCTCTTTAACATGCTTGAGCTTAAAACTGCATTGGGTAACCTAAGGGAATTAGTAAGAAAGGGTTGTTCAAAAAATATTGTAAACAAATAAACATGGAATAACATGATGGTAATAATACATGTTATACCAGGAATATCAACTATTATTAAGGAAAAATTAATAATAATTCTTGATATAACATGATAATTATAGCATGTGAAATGTGGAAACAACTTAAAACACTTCATTATAAACATATGTCAAGGATAAACTACAAAGATATCATAGTAGAAAAATTAGCGTAATTTAATATCATACATTCTAATCCTAACATGACATATCATGAAAATAAAAATTAGACAATGAATTGGAGCTTTATATAATTTTGGGCTCACCCATCACTTTAATTTCATTCTCATGCTTAAGTGTCCCATATAGATCATAAAACAATGATTCGTTCATCATAATAATTTATTCCATGAATAAGTAGTGTGAAATAAATACATATATCTACCAAATAATAATGTAATATGTGCATATACGGGAAAACACATAATAGATAATTTGTATGGTATTCACTACACATTTGGTTTTGAATGGAAAATCATACAGAAAATTTGTCAGCACAACGGTGTCAGATACAGGTTTATAAAATTGGTTTATAAGAGAGATAAACGGGCATCTAATAACTTGGAAATTAATTTTATTTTAATAGATAAATTTAAGATTATGTCCATACATTTATAATTTAAAAAATAAGGCATATGATAATAAATAATATTGAAGAAAAAAATGGAAAGGAAATGATGCTTATATAATTTCGACTTGGTAACTAGTGTAGATGGGAGAGATTAATGCGTGAGAAAGGGATTTACCATTATTTATTCATAATAAGTTATGTATGGGGTATTTGATGAATTATTACCCATAATTGGTAATTGATATGAAAACGGCATAACAAGATAGATACATACTGATAAAAATGAAAAAGGAAAGAACCCTTATGAAATTTCAATTTGGTAACGTCCATTCCTACTAGGGATTAATGAGATAGAAAGGGGACCTTAATAATTTATACATAATAAGAGATGTATTGGGGGGTGAGAAAAAATTCTCCCTCATTATGAAACACATAATAAAGTGGAATAACCTGGTTGTGATTCTTGAATTTATTTGAGAAAAATATGGGTTCTTACATTAAGAGTGTGACCTGAAAAGAATCAAAGGGGATTCATGAGATATTGAGGGAACATTAAAAGGATTATAGAGATAGGATAGAATATTTAGGCCAGGATCCAAGGATTTTTTCTGAATAGAATTGCGAAATTGGGTGACATTATTTATGAAAAGAGTGGGATTTTTTAATATTTAGGTTTTGGACTCTACAAAATAATATATTTCAATATCAAAACCTTTAAATGGTTTTTTCCGATAGTATTTTACAATGTGGAGAGGATTTCATTATTTTATTTGGAAAAGGGTCGAACTTATTGAAATATTACCCTTGATTATTTTTAGGTGAGCCATATTTTTAAATAAATGGAATTAAAATAATAAATTACATTATGTATTTTGTTGTATTCATAAAGTCTTAATAAATTTTATAAAATAAACATAAAATAACATTATATTAACTTTAAAACTTTAATTTTCTCCAAGATATCCATTCTCATATTTATTACTTCACTTCTGGGTATTTATGATGTCATAAAACACACCTTATATTTATACAACATTTAATTTTTCCTCTAATATTCAGTTGTATCAAAAAATTCTGAAAAATTCAGTTTGGTATGATATCTAAATTCATATTCCATAATAATATTAATTTTTTATAAAGAATTATCTTTACATTTCCATTTTTAATTTTATAATATGATTTGAATTTTCTTTGAAAAATTCTAGTTTTTTGAAAATAATATTTTTAAACCACTATAAAAAGTACATTTGACATAATAAAAAATATATGACCACTTATTGTTAATAAAATATAATTACAAATAAAATATTATTAAAATACTATTTATTTAAAAAATCCAATAATTCATCAATATAAATCCCTTAATTGAATATTAATAGTACCCAAAAATATAATATTTGATTAATGAAATCAATGTCACAATCATTTATATATTAATTATAATATTAAAAACAAACTCTATTTTTTTATACAATATAAATATTCATATTATTATGGTCTGAATACATATCCTTTTATTACACCGAGTTATGCCCTATGATTAATGTGCGGGATAGTGAGACATTAATATGGGTGTTCAACATACATGGTTGGGGTCGTGATCTCTTTGAGGTTGAACTTCATCCATAAACAATTTCTCCCATGTCCAATTTTTTGGATCTATACATAGAATGTTTAAAAGAAAATATCAATGATTCTAACTCCCTCGAATGCTCTGATAAATGGGCTTAATAAGATATAATACTTCTGCAGGAGTCCATAGCTTCATTTTTCTATGTCATTTAGATTTGTAAAATCCCTATATTTATATTAATAATGAAATACGTGCTTAATGTATATATTAAAAATTGTAATATTGTTTACATAATTATAAATAAAATGACATAACTAAGTTTTTTCAGGTGGTTTCTATTACCATATTACCTAATAATATATTTAATTAAAATTACAATTAAAAACATCATTTATTATAGTTTTGATCATTACAATTTCCCCCTTGATAAATTTGACCATGAAAATTATCATTTAACCCCATTAAAATTCATAAGTTTTATTATGTATAATCACTTCCTCGGGTTCTCATGTTTCTTATTCAAAGTTGTTCTTTATCCTCAACACATTGACAAGGTTCATTGTCTTATTTCATAGAAAATTTTCACTATAATCTATGATCTTCACTGGTCTCTCCTCATAATAATATTCATTTTCCAATGGTACCACCTCTATACTGATAATATGTGAGTGGTTAATAATGTACTTCTTCGTGTTTGATACATGAAATACATAATGGAATCATGATAGGTTATGTGGTATTTCAAGTCGAAAGGCCACCACTCCAATGTTATCAAGGATCTAAAAGGGGACAATGTTTCAAGAATATAGCATTACCCTATTCCAAAATCTCTACACATTCATATATAGAGACATGTAGAGGATTACTATGTCTCCAATATATAACCCTAGGTATCATCAATGACTTCCAACATAGATATTTTGTAGACTCTATGAAACCATGATGTGTTACTGAATTGTCTTAACTTTTTCAACCATTTCCATTACCATTTTAGGTAATATAAGTTATTGTTCTCTAACATCAACCCAGTATGCTAGTTTCCATCACCTCTTTACATAATGGTCATTATAGGGGGAAATTTTGATACTCACATGAAACTATTATTGTAAGGTAACTTGACCAAAAAATGATTCTGATGTCATCCTTCTTTGAAGTCTATTGAGAAGGCTCTAAACATATCCTCAGTTCTTTATATTTTTCACTCATATTGTCATTCAATTTGAGGATCATAGGTCGTAGGGATGTTCAACTCAATACTCAAGGAATTATAGAGATTCATCCGGAAGATTGAGCTATGTTTTGGATCACGATCGAATACAATTGATTTTGGTATTGCATACTAGTTGACCATATTATGGATGTATATCAATACAAGAAGATCCAGTGATAATTCTTGTTGTATAAAAATGAAGTGTGAAGTATTTTTAAAATGATCCACCACAACCCATATAACATTATTCCATCTTTACGTCTTTTTATGATTAGTTCCAAAGTCTATTGTTATTTTTTTCCATCTCCATGTAGGTATAGGTAATAGATGCAACATCCCTTAGGATTTTTTCTTTTCATATTTTACTTTGTGACTTACACAGACATCTTAATTAATATTATCTTATGTCATTATTCATACTATACACCAATAGAGTCATTTTATATCATGATAATTATTTCATCTTCTTTGGCGGCTGGAAAATTTTAGTCTATGTTGATCATCTAACAGCTCCTTAATTAAAACAGGATTAGGTAGTACACATATTCTTGACCCAAATCACACAACACCTTCCTCATTAACATTGAAATCTTAGGATTTATCTTTCATTATAGCTTCAAATTTAATCTGAATTATCACATCAACTATTCGAGTATCCTTTATCCTCTTCATAAGATATAGTTGAGAAACCATTTGTGAAATTATTGATGATGTTCCATCCATTATGTTTTCCATATCCATCCTTTCAAAATAAATGAATACTATATCCCTATCAATTATTATCAATGGAAAAATTTACAGATCCATTTTTCTTAAAGAATTTACCACATAAATTTATTTCCCAGGATTGTAGTTAATTGAGTATTCATCATATTTTGTTAACTCTAACACTATTTGTTGGTGAATGTATATATTTTTATTTGTAAATATATACCTGAGACTTTAGTTATACATATATATTTTAAACTTATCCCTAATGGTATAATTCCACCAATTTTTGAATAAGAATATCACTCCATCCAACTCTAAATCATGTGTTGTGTATTTATATTTGTGAACATTATCTTCGATAAATAATACGAAAAGACATTATCATTTTTCATTGACACACTACCCATTACATTATTTGAAGCATCCCTAAAAAAACCAATATATCTCCACTTCTGGGTAGTGTGAGAAAGAGAAAAGTGATAATCCTTCTTAAATATCTTTAATGATCACTTCACATTATGCATTCAAAGAAAAAATCACACCCTTTCACGTTATCATTATAAAATGCATTGTCAATCATTAGAAATTTATCAGGAATCAATGATAATACTCAGCTAACCCAAGTAAACTACATATATTTATCATAGATATCGGAATCAACCATCCTTCAATTTCTTCTATTTCTTATTGGTGTACAAAGATGCCATTAATTTTTAAGATAGAAATAATGAAATATATTTCATTTAAATAGAGAACACATGTGATATAATTCGCATAAATCTATTCCCTTTTCATGGTCTTTAGCACCTTATCCAATTGATCAACATAAACCTAATTACATTGATTGTATATTATAATATCATATATAAATACGACCAAAAAAATTCAAGTTAATCTGTAAAGACTCTATTTTTCTATTCCGTTACATTTTATAGAGAATTATTAAGTTTAGAAGTCATTACATTGATTTCATAGTGCCTATAACTAGAACGAAAAAGCAGTATTGGAAGTATCCTCCTTCATCATAACTTCGTAACATCCCAACCAAAAATCTACCATGGATAATTTTGGTTCTTCTCATGGAAATTAGAACAGGTCATCAATCTGTGGTAGAGGGTATTATTTTTTAATAATGATCATGTAAGGATCATGATCATAAATGTATAGGTGCATCGACCCTTACTACTTCTGGGTGAAGAGGATTGGTACCACCCATGGGGGAACAATTTGGTGTATAAAACCTTTACACAGTTTATCATAAAGTTTTTTTTCAACACCTAATGTTCCAAAAATTATATTGTATAAGGACACTTGGATAACGTTGATGCCTAAGGTATAATTTCTTTTGAAAATTGAATCTTTTGACTTGTAGGAAACCAGAATATTCTAAAGGAAACACATCAGCATATTCCCTCATAGTGGATATGTCTTAAAGGATGATCTTTCATTATACATAATTATATGAGCTAGATGTTCGTCATCATAGGGAAATAACATTTTTTCTTGAGATTATATTTCTAAGTAATATTCATCCTCCTCCGTGAATTCATACAACATATGAGGAAATTTGATAATATGAAGAGTTAATTCCTTCTCACGAAAATATATATTTGTTATATTTAGGGAAAGACAATCCATTCATATAATTTCATCCAATTACACCAAATGGGGTATGAAACGGTTCACTAGGAAATTCAACCCACAAACCATGATTGGGGAGGAATTGTATACTTAGGTTGCAATAATTTCCTCATATTTCATTTTCAATGAGATCACTACTTCATTGTTTTTTAGAGTTGTTTGAATAGTTCAATTAATCATTCAAGATATAATGGAATGAATAAAACATTAATAAAAAAGAATATTTTCTATTATTGAATACGTAACAAGCATACTTATCACCACATCATTTTGAGAATTCATGTATATGGTAGTGATAGAAAAATATCACCCTTTCTTCCTTGGAGATAGTTTTTTTTATAGAAATACTTTTATTAGTGCATTGGTTTGAAAAATTAATTGGTTCTTTGAAAATTTATGAATGAGAAATATGGAGGGGGTTTACAAGAGAGTTCCATTCATCCATCACAGTAGTCGGTTTCTCATATCTGTAATAACTGGCTAGGTTTCCTTCCTTACAACACCTAATACATCTCCTCACCTGCCGTAAGATGTTTCTAAGGATTTTTATTCCCCACCTTTGAATATTATGGTGATGTATTTTTTTAGAGCCATTAAATATCTCTATCAGGCCACCAAAATTGATTTATTATTTTTCTTTCCTGTACCCATGATACACTTGAGATACATAGATCTCTATTTAAACTTTGAGGGAACAATAGACAATTTCATTATAGCTAGAAAATTCATGGATCACGAGTGATTTCAGTAGTCTAGGTTTCAGAAAATCAAAAAAGAGGTCAAAATTGGATTTAGGGGTAACCAAAACATAGAGGAATATTTTCCAAGCATTGTGTTGTTTTCCTCATACACCATGACAGATTCTTCATAATTTTTTCATGAGTAAATATAAATCAATTTCTATTTTATGACATATAATGGGTGTAAATTATTTAACAAAAAATATTGTTTTGAAATCCTTCCACACCATTCCAAAAATTTATTCCTTAGGATTCATCATTTTTTCAATGTACACCATTGATCATCTTCACCTTATATGGGAAAAATAACCAAAATACACTTCTATTGTTTATAACATTGAATGATAGAGAAGACCATCTTAATGTAATTGATCTATTGTTCAGTAAATAATGGATTATATGATCCATTGAAAGTAGGGGGAACTTTTTCACACGAAAATCTCGAATGCAACCTATTCTCTTTTAGCGGGGATTGAATGATCCTACTTATCAAGGATTGTATTTAGAACTAGATTCACATGAGAGGGTATCTTCATGAAGTCTATGATTCCTACACCCATTATCTTGGGAATCTTGTTGGGTGAGTCATCACATTCATTATATACCTGATTCCTCATATTTTCTATAACTTCATAGAATAAAATTAAAATTAGGGATGAGTATATTAATCCTTTATACACATAAAGTGTAATCCAATGACATTACATTTAAAAATTATAAATTACATGTATTTTTATAACTTATCAATTCTAGGATTCAATTTATGTTATCTATGATCTATTTCATAATAAATATTCTAATAGATTTATTTTCTCCCGTAATAATGGTTCATAATTAGTTTATGAATTACTAAATTAAAACCTTCTAGAGTGTCAAACCAGGTGTCTAGTAAGGCCCATTATCATATAATAGGTTTCCCTATGTTAGGTTTGGAACACATTGTATGAGTTTTTAGTTTTAGGTACATTTGTTCAAGAACAATGTCCACATATAGTATTTAGAAATAGATTTATTTTCTTTATAAAACACTTACTATACACCGAAAAAATTTAGGGATGTATTCTTATACATAGTATTATCTCTAAAAGGTTTTCGAGAGTTTTTGAACACTAATCTAAAAAAATAACAAAACTTTTCCTCTAATCCAAACTATAACAAAAATTCTATTTTCTTACACATTAATTCATGAATAAATTATATAAAATAACACTTAATATAACATGAATGATCATGATGTCTAGTGTATTTGAAAATTAATTACATTGAATTACAACATTTAACATGAATTAAAACATCGTTATAGAAAACTTCATTAACACGATTGAGGTTAAAACAACATTGGATAACTCGAGGAAATACAAAAGAAATATGTAAGACATAATAAAGAATAATTTGATAAAATTGTGAATACATGATTATAATAATATGTGTAATAAAAGGAATATCAGTAAGGCATAATGGAACTTGAATAATAAGGACTAATATATCCTGGTATTCTTATTATTGGACTAATAGAAACAACATAAAACAAAGCATCATAAACATAGGCCAAGGATAAAGTGCCAATAATTCATTGTTTGAAATGTCTCATAAAAGAATCAGGTACAACCATATTGAAAAATGATGTACCAGGATACTAAACGTAAACTAATTCAATGGAACTCTATATAATTTAGGATGCATCCATCACATTCATTTCATTCTCATGATTAAGTTCCCCACATTGTATTTAAAACATGGTTTCATTTATCATCATAATTTATTCCGCGAATAAAGAGTGTGGAATAAATAAATTTAATAAAAAAAGGAAATTTTTTTAATAATTGAACCCCATTATAGGAAATGGGTATGGAATTTACTAAATATTTGGCTTTTTATGGAAAATAATGGCGAAAATTCTACAGCATAACAATTTTACTTTCATGTTAATAAAATAGGATAATGATAGCTAAATGGGTCTCTCATTATTTGGACATCATTTGGATAGTAATAGAGACTTTGAAGGAAATTTCAAAACATTTATAATAAGAAAAAAATGGCATTCAAAACTAAAAAATCATGAAGAGTAAGTGAAATGAATGGAATCTTATGATGTTTTTTCATGGTAACAGGGGTACATTAGAGGAATTAATAAAATAGAAAGGGGTATATCATCATGTGTACATAATAATATAATTATCAGGGAGGTGAAAAATAATACCCAATCATTAGTAATTTAAAGTAAAAGGAAATAAAAATATAAATAAACATTGATAATAATGAAAAAGGAATAAACCAATATAAAATTTCGGTATGGTAATAGGAGTTCTTATGAGTGATTATTGAGAGGTAAAGGGTTATATAATAATTTAAAATTAATAAGGATAGTATGAGGTAGGTGTCAAAAAATACCCCATTAATAGAAAAAAAATATAAAATAGAATAACATATAATATTTTATTGAGTAAAAGTGAGAAAGAGAGGATCCCATACCATGTGAGCGTGATGCTAAAATCCAGAACTAGGATTATGGAGTGATTTGGGAACCCTGATAGGATTATACTGGGCAGATTGAAGAATATGGTAATTATAAAAGAAATTTTATTAAATATAAGTGGGATATTGGGTGAGATTATATAAGAAACTAGAGGTATTTATTTAACATTTAGGCATTGGACTCAACCAAATAAAAAATTTCAAACCCCAAACCTTAACATGTTTTTCTCCAAATGGTTTTTCTAAATAGGATATGTTTCTAATATTTCATTAGTAAATGGTGTAACATATTAATATATTTACACTTTCTTATATGGAGGCCAGTCACATTTTAAAATAAATTAATTGAAATCATAAAATACATTATATGTTTTGGAGGATTCTTAATGGCTTCATAAAATTTACAAAAAAAATTAAATAAAATTATTTTAATGGTAAAAAATTTAATTTCAATAATATATACAACATAGTTTTTATTACATAATGTTTGGGTTCTATTGAAGTCATAAAACACAGAGTATATTTGTACAATATTTAATTAATACCTAAAAATTCGTCTGTTTCCAAAAAATATAAAAAATTAACTATTGGTTAGTTTCAACATTCTAATTCCAATAATAATAATCATTTTATCTAAATAGTTTTTTGATATCTGAATTTTCATTTTTAAATTAAGATATTACATTTATTAAAAAATGATGGGTTTTGAAAACAATAGTTTTTCAACTCCCATAAAAAGTACATTTCATTTCATAAAAATTATATGACCATATATAATAATCAAAACATATTTAATAGTATAATTTTATTAATTTATTATTTATTTTAAATATAAATAAATTTATAAAAATAAATCATGTAATTGAATTTTAATAGTAAACTAAAATACTATTTTCATATAATGGAATTGAAATCAAAATATTTTATAATTTAATAATAAAAATTGAATAAAATGTATTATTGTTATAAAACATTCATATTCATATTATTAAGTAATTGATACATGTCATGTTATTACAACAGTGTATGCCATATAACTAAGGTGTGCGATAGTGAGACATTCATGGGGGCGTTCAACAAACATGGATTGGTTCGTGATCTCGTGGAGCTTCAAAATCTATTGTATATAGTTTCACTCATTCTTATGTTGTTGGATTTTACCTTGGGATCGATCAAGGTAAAAGCCTAGTTACTCTATATTGCTCGAAAGCTCTAATAAATGGGATTCATAGAGTATAATCATATTTTATGAGGCTAGAACATCATTTTTTATATCTTAATTATATTTTTAAGGACATATATATATATATTAATCATGTGATAAATCTATAAAGGCTATATTAATAATGTTAATATTCTTAATGGTCTTTTAAATACAATGATATAAGAATAAACGTGCATGTTTTTTATATAACAATATTATATTATAATTCATTTATTTAAAATCACAAATAGAATCTTCACTAATAATTGTTTGGTTCATTACATGACTACTCCTTATTGTGTTGGTCAATCCTTGTAACATAGATTCTATAATATATTAGAAGGTGATTTTAGGGAATAATGTAAAAATCAGTTATACACCATTGTTATTGATCATACAATAGATCACAGTTCTACACAACAACGACCAAATATTATTCCACGGCAAGTTAAACACCCCATATATCATCTGTTATCGTTATTCTATACTATTTATAAACCCCATCCTTGATCTTCATTAACAATTTATTTGACACAACTGTCAAAAGCTCATTCATTTCAATGTGAAGGATCCAAAAATATAATGATATAATTTTCATTGTTAATTCATCTACATTAAATGAATTAGTTATTAATGCATTATTTTATAGCCTCTATTTAACTTGTATAAAACATCGCGATCTTTAACAGATTCTTGATATAATAATATTGGTCTTAAGACTCATTCGAATTATATTTTGAATGATCTGATTCACCTCATTTGAATGAATACTTAGACCTATGTATCTTCCCATAAAAATATGTTCATTATTTTTTATCATTAATTTATAATCATTTTTTATTGATTTAATATTCCTCAGTAAAATTATTAGTAAATAATTATTCTTTCTTATTATGAAGTCCAACAACAGTTAAAATTATTTTAATGCAGGATTAAACATTCTCTACTCAGAATGATCTGTCTTATAAATCTCAACTTAAATGATCAATGAAATAATTATTATTACACAAAATTCAAAATAAGGTTATTTGTAATTTATAATATTCTCTACTATTTTAAATTTTAATTGAAATATAAATTTTTCCTTTACAGATTATATGATAATATCACAATATTTATAATTTATTTTATACTATTGTTCTATTTTCCTAATATTTCATGTACTAATTATATCATATAATTGTTTTTATCATTAATTTATATTACACATTCTTTATTAAGTTACAGAAATTTGTAATATTTAATGAATTATATTTTAATATCACTTATATTAATCAAATTTACTAGTTCTAAAAATGAAAAATTTTCAGTACATGCCTCACCTAGAGAAATCTAAAATATACCATGTGTGATGATAGGATTCTATAAAATTATTTATTAATATATTTATGGGGGGGATAACCATGTATTTATAAGAAATAAAGAAGTATTTAAAATCAATTTTAAGATATGATAATCCCTCAAAATATGTCTATTGGTTTAATAGATCACCACTCATTTAAAATAACCAGGTCAGCTCATACAGCATGTTCAAATATTGTTTACAAGAATTGTTTTTTTATAGAATGTCTGAAGGGGAATAGTCACCACAAAAAATTGTAATTACCATATATCCATTAATTTTAAATGAATCTTTCGAAAATGTAATTCATCTTAAATGAATTATCATTTTCCCCCATTTTATTTATGTGGTATGTGGTTTCATATCAGATATCTCTATACCATCTCCCCCAGACATTACTAGTATGCTTAGAATTTTTCTTATTGATGAAAACTGCATGGATTCTACCCATAATTTGTTAAATCATATATCTATAATGTATTATTACATTAATAGAGATTAACTACAAATTCATTCATGAAAATGGAATTTTCAAACTCTTCATCGTGTAAGTATTGTAGGAAAACTATATAGAAAAAATAATGTAGAAGTATTTCAGAAACTTTTGACTCTCACTATAATCCAAACTAATTTTTATATAAATTATATTCACCATTATCTCATCAAAAATATTTTTTCTACCATATAATCACGAGTCCATTTTTTAATCTATAATGTATGTTCTCACATAGTTGATTCATCCACAAATCATGCATGACATGGAATGCATAGTATTAATTTATCAAGTGGTTATTGAACTCTACTAGGTCATAAGAAAAAAAATAACCCATTACTATCTATTATGAATTATTGAATATCCCTAAAAAATATTCTTACATGCAAGAAAAATATTTATCCATATTTCAAACACTCAAGATCCAGTTGATCTCTCTTGGAATCCTTGATATTTAAGGTTAAAATTCCATAAAAATCATCAGGGGATGGTTTTCATATTTGGAGGGATCATATGTAGGAGGAATAAGTAATCTCCTACACTGAATAGACATCTAAAATTCAAAAAATCCTATTGAAATATTGACCACAGTTACCTATTTTTTTAATGGATAGGTGAAGGATACTTGAAATGAATGGTCCAATATTGGATTTGGATTTTTGATCCACTCGAGTTTATCATAAAATCAATTAATTTCACTGTATGAGATGGCTACCAGGGATCAGTAATGGTCTCACTAGAACACACCACATACCTAAAGCCCAGTGAGAATCAGCCTACCATGAAAAAAGGCACACACATGGACCAATCTACTCCTATTTTTGGCATACACATGGACCAATTGCACGCCATAGAAACCAACTTCCACTATATTTCTTATACATGGTTCATTCCTCATTTTATATTTCATGAGGATGGCCCTTGTTCCCATATCACTAATGAATCAACATGTGTCCCTTGCGATATCATAATGGTTGGGATCCTAATTTTTTTAGTACACTTTTATATAAATATTTTCTCAAATATATACATTGATATCCAAAACCTATTTTTATCTTATCTAGTAATGTTTATTCATGAAAAATTAAATTCCCATAGTTTAGTACTATTTAATAATAAAATAGTTATTTTAAATAATGTGTCATTATTGACACATGTATTATACATTAATGATCAACAAAATAAACCTTTAAATTTATACAAGTAATTTTTTTCCAAGAGTGACATCCAATTCTATATATATATATATGAATTTTCTAACTATGAAATTCGATTCTATATGATGGATCGATAATAATTCACTAGGAATCACCACTTCATCCATAATTATTCTATGGGAATCTCTACTTCTAGAATCCTTAAATCATCTGATAAGTCTTCCATAGATATTCAATTTATGATATATTGTAAAAAATTAATTAATTCATCAATCAAAAAAATGATTTATTCATACAAATCTGAAATTTTTATTAATAAATACTCACCATTTTATAAATTAAATAAATGTTATTTAGGGAAAAAATGGGTTACATAATGTAGATAATTTTATTTAATAATTGACAACACATTGAAAAATTAAAAATACATTTATAAGATGGAATTTCATATATATATATATATCCAATATTTTATCACCAAAAAAACCTTAATCATGTTTGATTTCATATATATATATATATCCAATATTTTATCACCAAACAAACTTTAATCATGTTTGATTCTATATTTACCCCAAACAGACCATCCATTTCCATTGAATAGTCCCCCATTTTCACCAATTAAAACACATTAATTACACCAACATCATTAAACACCTTTTAATTGAATTACAGTTTAAATATGTCATTTTCCATCTCTTTTATCCCTCTATAACGTTTATATAATTATAATCACAATAATTTCTCTTAATACCTCTATTTCTAAAATGTCTCTAAGGGAAGGTTTGTCATCTCAATGTTTGTGGTAATGAATATCTATCCATTATCATCAATATATTCATCCTCCAAATATATTTTACCTATAATAATATAATATAAAATAATAAATATCATTTCTAAATTGAAATTTTTTTTATAGATTTATTAATTAATTCTTACATTCCCTTAAAATAATTAGAAAAATAAAATCTCTCTAATGTATACATTGTAAACTACAAACTCATTAGACAACATGTTTCATTTTTCGTAACAAAATAAATAGATTACGCAATTATTTTTCTTGTGAACAAAAATATTATATAAAAAATAATGATCTATTTTTTGAATATAAATCATTATCTATATTCTTTAGTTTCCATTCATTAAAAAATTAATACATTAACCATGCATACAAGTAGATTACCATCTCAATAAATGGCATCTTATGTTTTTCATCAATCTATTAATTGATGTTTATAAAAATAATTTCATAATTTAATATTATTCAAATTATATTATTGTATCTATTTTATATTTTTATGTGTTATAAAATAATTATTATTATTATAAACTAATTTTTTTATATCTGTAAATAATTCGAAGTTGGAGCATCACATTTTTTATCTTCATGAATCATTACTAATAATATATTATAATTAAATATGAAATTTATAAATAATCATATAATATACAATATTTTAACATTAATAATATTATGAAGGATTTTTTTTTAAAATTAATTAAAATTATTATTTCCTTTACCAAAATCAAAGGAATAAATATGGGTTACTAACCTCCGATAAAAAAAATTGACAAATATAAGAAAAAATATGTAAAATTAATGGATATAATTAAATTATATAAAATATGATAGATCTTAATACATTTATTAAATTATTTATAAATTTTATTATGTTTTTTATTGAAAATGAAAAATAGATTTTATGAAATTCAGGATTTATTTTATGGGTTACCATCTCAATTTTCATTTTTTATTGGCATATGTTATCTTGGACACATTTTTTTACTGCATAATACTAAATAGTTGAAAAAATTTATATTTCTTCTTAATAATTAAAATTTTAAATACCATGTTATCACATTCAAGAGAAATTACTTTCAATTATACCAATGTTATAAGCATTTATCATCTAACAATTAACTTTTTTGAGACATACATTGTATTATGTCCCCATATTTATTCATATGTGGTATATTATAATAAATCATAATATATAAATCTTTATTATACTTTTTTTTATAAAAATTGATTTAATTTAATACATTTCAATGATGTTTCTAGTTTTTAGTTTTATAGAATTATAAAAATAATTACATACTAGAGTGAAACATTTATCATCGTTTGCGTTATATTTATTTTGAAAATGAGTTTCTATGTTCTCACTATTTATTCATTAAAAAAATTATTTTTATATGAATCATGACTGAGAAAATTTAGGAACTTATATAGTTACCACTCATCTTTAATCAATATGGAATATACTTTATAATATGGGATGAGAGTAAAATATCTGGATAGAATCTAAAAAATGGAAAATAATTAGTCCCTTTGGTAGAAATGAAAATCCCAAAGGATATTTACCATGTTTAAATGTAAATATTTTATCAAAAGTAGAAATTTTATACACAGGATCTAAATTTCACTCATATATTTTTTTCATAAAAAAGAATGTGACAAACAGAAAGAGAAAATCATAACCATAATAGATTCTTGAGAAAACGTAAAACTCACGATTATGCCTTTTCCTTGAAATAATAACCATCCACCATTAAAATGAAAAAAAACATATATAATTCCATTTAAATACCTCATTAAATTATAAAATATATATTAAAACTCACATAAATAATTTAAATGATATTTTGTATTTTTATAATTTTATATATAATCTCTCTCTTAGTAAACATTATAATAATAATTACAATGTATTGATAATCACAACTAATAAAAAAATATCCATTCACTAGAATAAATCATTAAGTAAAACATTTGAGGTCTATATTGATGCCATTGATCATAATATAAGTATTTGATTACTATATCATGTAAAAAACATATAATATTTTATTTTGTTCATCACAAAACTATTTAAAAATAATTTTTATTCAAATCAAATTACATTAAAATTATTCACAACAATTAGTATAAAAATACAATTCCATTTATAATAAAAAAATACAAGAAAAATGAATATTATATTATTGTAAAAAAGTAAAGAACTATTTAGAAATAATGTTAACAAATAATTTCTTCATGGTAGAAAAAAGGATGTCATGTGGTAAAGTCTAGAATAAAATTATTTTATTTTTTCGAATAAAATTTCAAAGTAGAATGTATTGAAAATTATTAAATTATTATATTTAAAAACATTGTAAAATTTAATTTATGTTGGAAATGTATTGAAATATTTATTGGATTATATATAATATCATAATTTAATTATTCTAATTAATAATGATATGGGGGGAAATTGGTTCGTAGGAAAACCTTAAAACTGTTTTTAATGAGAAATATCATACCACGAGTACCGAATTGCAATATAAGTCCTATAAATTCTTATGTAATGAAATTAAATTATGTAATTTATTTATTATGAATATTTTGAATTTTCATTTCATTATTATTATTACATTTAATTTTAGTTTTTAATGGTCTATTTAGTTACTAAGTCAGTTAACTGCACGTCAAATGTTTTGAGTTTGTTAGGTCTTTAACCTTTAAATAATTGTTGTTATGTTGACCTAAATCTAAGGGATAATATTTCTAAAATCTCGGGGACTTTGAATATTTTATTATTATCGTTTTTATATTGAAAATATAATTTTTACAATATCTATTTAAGGTAGTGATGTGATATGATATATTTCATTCACTTAGGTCGCAGTTCGCGCATACGTGTGAGCCATTCTTCCGATTTTTTAATAGAAGAAATATAGATAATGAATATAATGATATAATATTAAGATTTCAGGGCTATACATTAAATATAATATTTATTCATTAAATATAACCTTTTAACCATCCATTTTAGGTGGTAATAAAATATAATCTTCCTTACTTTGTGGACGTGGTAGTCCGCCCATCAATAGAAGTGATGTTTTTCTTTTTGAAATGAATGATTGGGTAAAATGATATATATTATTCTATACATATATAATAATAATTTTTATATAATGATCATATATATATATATAGTAAATTCATATTTCTAACTAGTCATATTAGATTGTGATGGAAAATGAAACCCATTACTTCATTGAGGATTTATTTCTCAGATTAAAGTATGTGTTGTTTATATTTACCATATAATGTTTAGGAGGTAAAATTTTGTTGTTAAATCACAGTTGTTAAATTCTTGTATGGTTAATATTGTGATATTATTGGTTTTTAACTAATCGATATTTTATGAATTTTGTAAAATATGAAATAATAATGAATGAATTTTGTTAAGTTTTATAAATAATTCTTAGACATATTGTTTTTTTTATAACATAAGTGTTATAGTGTTAGTATTTTGGTCATATAATGATCTATGTTATATGAGTAATATATTTGATTAAGTAATTATATAAAAAATATTCAATATATAGAGTAAAATGTATCTGTAGAAAATGGGTGAGGATGTTCCCTTTTTAATGTGAGAAGATCAACACCCTTGTAAATATTAAGAAACATAAAAGATATTAAATTATAATCTTAGAGATATTGGATCAAAGTTATCAAAAATTCATTTATATGATTAAATAAGTCTAAAATAATCTCAACCAAACAATATTAGAATTTTTTTAGATATTTTAATTCTATAACACATAGTAAAAAACCAAATTAACCCTTATAACTATTATCAGGATGAAAAACAATTAACATGGTAACTATTGACTATGAAAAAAATAAATTGAACACTTAAAAAACATAGAATAGTTATCCAATATATGGAATCTAATTTTAATGATTCATTTTCTAGAGGTGGTGAAAATTAGTTTGAATATAATTACCCAAAATGAAATGGAAAACAATATTTGGATAAATAAATATTTAGATATTAAAATTGATATTATAAAAAATATTGTGAGATAATATTAATAACTAAATTAATTATATTCTGATTAATTAATGGAGGCATGATGTTTTTTTAAAAATATATAACCTTGCGAATATTTAGACAAAGAAGAATAACTAAAAAATTATTTTATTTGAATAAAATATTATATAGATGTTCAAAATGATAAAAATAGATTTATATGACCAAAATTATATTTTTAAATGAATAATTATATATATTTAAAATATAATTAGTCTAAAAATAAAGTTTATAACAATTAATTTTAAAATAATATCATTATTATTTAATAAAAGTTAAAATATTTGTGAAATTTGTATTTCTCCCAATTATCCTAAGAAATCATTATTTTAAGAAAAATCTCGACAATTGTTCCTATAATAATTTTAAGATTTTTAATTATGAAATGAATTTCATTTAATGAATTTCAAAATCAATAATTTTTAAATTTATATTGTAAATTGATATAAAAAATATATTGAATACCTGCTTAAATAAAAAATACTTTTAAACATTTTGTGTTCCTAAATTAATTTCATATCATTATATAATTTGTGTTAACTTATTTTCCAAAAAAAATTATATGTATAATTTATTAATGATTACCATGAATATAAATAAATTATTATTGAAATTGGATTGATGATTTGTATATCATAATCTACTCAACAGGTTTTTTATTTAATATAAACCACACAATAATATTGTGGTGTTATGTCCCCTATAAAAGAATTACATACTGAAAATTTAATATGTTCATAAAATATATATGGAATTACTTTTAAGATCATAGGTAATTTTTTTATTTAAAACTAGTTATTATGTCAGTGCTACGAAGCCTTGTTTTTAATAATGAAATACTTTTCAAAAACCAGTTGATAACATTATAAGACTCATATATTTTAATGAGACAAAAACATTTAACATTGATAGCTAAGTGCGATTATCTATTTCATACTAAAATGATTTATCATATTATTTCTTTTGTCGGGGAATTATTTTAGTATCTTGTTAGATCATGATAAAGCATAGTTTCATGATTTTTATCTATTCCATAAGCATAATTTCATCATTTAGATATGTTTTTAAAATTTTTTCCATATCTTATTTATGTCTTATTCCAAATGATAAATGACCATGATTATTTTACAATTCTAGGGTAATTAAAATTAACTCTTAGAAGATCATAATTTTCAAAAATGAATAAAATCGTATTTCACCATTTTTCCTTTCATGAAAAATAAAAATTATTGATAGATGTAAATAATATATTCAATATGAATAAAACAAAATATAATTTGATATTAAATTAATATTTAAAACCTCAAAAATAAATCTAAATGTTAATGTTACATAATTCTATACAAAAATAACCTGAATATAGTTTAAATTATACCCAACTAATTTGGAGACTCAATGATTAAAATTATTTGATAACATATTCTTCCAAAATCAACATTACATTTATCTCTATAAAAAAATAACAAATAAAAAATTAAAATAATAAAAATATATATTCCTAACCATTTAATATCAAAGAAATTCTAATAATTTCAATAAATAATCCAAATAACGTTAATATAACATTAAAATCATATAATTATTTTTATGGAATGAAAATATTGTATATGAATTAATATGAACCACTTTAATATAAAATATAATTCTATGAAAAAATTCACATTTAATTTTATTCATATAATCTTTAAAAAAAATATAGTGAAAGTCATCAAAAATAAGATCAAACATTAGATCAAAAAATTTATTTTTGATGTTAAAATTTTTTATTGTATAAAACATATGTTCCCCAAAATATGATAAAACATTAATCCAATTTTATATAATTTCATTACCATTGAGGATCACATAAACCTTAAATTGTTTTATTTACCATAATGATATTCTCCACGAAATAATAATGGTCTTCCTAAATAATCATAATATTAAATTACATGATAAATATTTGGATTAAATAAACATAAAAAATATACAAAAAACAATAAATATATTCCAAATTATAATTAACTAACTTTTTAAACTATCACAAAATTCTTCAAAAATGTATCAATACTTTTAATCTAAAGAAAATACCTAAAAATGATCTATACTTTAATAAAATATTAATATATCATAAATATTTAAGACCCTCTATGTAAAAACATTGATCATTTAATAGAATTAAAAAAAAGATAACCATGACTTTCATACATTATTTGAAATATATACTGACTGGAATAAAACATAAGAATCATATCCTATGTGTAACATCTTATCCAGGGTTCCACACACCGGTGCCCCGAGATGGTCTGTCACATTACCTTAGATGTTCTTCCCCGTAGGCCTATGGTTCTTGACTAGAATAGATGGTATAATATCCATCAAATAGATACTATTCATTCTTTTTTAGGGTAATACTTCATTAGAAATAGGAAAAAATAACAATCAAATGATATAATGAGTAACTAAACAAAACCAGTATCACATGATGAAAAAAACAAGAAATACAATATCCAACACTGAACTGTAGATATGTAATAAAACATAAACTTCATGTTACAATATGAAAAACCAAAAACAAATAAATACATTGGAATCCCAAGTGGGACATGAAAAACTTCTTCTTCCCTTATTCATGCTCCATCCCAAAACATTCATCCAACATAAGACTCTTTCCCTTATCCTACCCTTGAAAAATGATGTCTAATTAGGTATCTATCTGGAAGCCCGAGTAGTGTGTTAGTACAACACAGTAGGACACCACAAATTGCATCAAAAAAATATCTAGTCTGTAATTGTGTATGCATTTGTATAAGAAATATATACAAAACCTAAATTGAATAGATCACATATATTCAATTAATAATTATTATACCACCTAAAGCCACAGATTATGGAGGACTATTGCACAATCAATACCTACTCCATCCAGTGCTGGAGTCTCAACCACAACACATGGGGAATATCACAATCCATTATAGTCATGGTCTTTCATTCTCCATTTATTTCCAAATCATATCATAAAATATAGGAACCATAGTTCAATAAAAACATGTTGGTCTTTGAATTCTATGGCCATGAAAATATCATTATTTGAAGTATCAATATTTATCCCACATTCTGTTTATCAAAGAATAAAACAGGTGGTATTTTAAAAAATTATTCTATGTAATACACTTATTTAGAATAATGGAAATTCGATGTAGTAATTAATGTCTCTCACACCTATATAAGAAGATCAAAGAAGTGGTATTTTGAGGTAGTAGTACACGTCCCACAGATATTTTTTAATTTAACATGGTTAATCATCATTAAACTTCTTATCAAAATTTCACATCATGGTATGTCATTTCTATTATAAAAAAACTTGTTTGAATTCATTAATAAACATGAACAATATTAAAAATCACATTTATTCTAGTTATCAACATTTAATAAAATATACCATTAATCTATTATGGATAATCCAATCAAATCATTAATCTAAGAGTCTATTAATTAATAAACACATGCATTGAACAATTACACAAATTAAATAATTAACCATGTCAACATTAAATTAATCAATCAATTATAAAATAACAAAATTCTATTTATTAATTTACCAATTAATTAATCTAATTCTACCAATTACATAATAATAATATTACATCAATTTATAAATATAATAAATATTCAATTACTCAATTTGTTCCATAATCACAAGATTCCATTAATTATATTTATAATTAATAAATTTAATTGGACTCTTTGAATATTTATAAAATCCCATTTATTATTTCACCAATTAATTAATAAAATTCTCAAATTTTATAAATTAATTAATAAAATATTTTATTGAATTCAGGATTCAATTTTTAAACCTTCCAATTAAAATCTAGAGATTCATACATGAAATATGGAATCAATAATATGTTAATTTAATGAATCTCACATGTCTCAAAATTGATGATGTGTGCTCGTTAATGGAAATCCATAATTGAAACAGAACAACATCTATAACAAATAATAAAAAGATCTAGATCTGAACCCTATATACAATATCAAATTAATAATGATATGAAAAACCTATCTCCAAATCCTTTAAAAACTTTTGATTGCATCCCTTGAAAGAGAGAAATAATGGATAGAAGAGTGAAACTAGATATGATAATATTATATTACTAAGAGATGAGCTGATCCATCACCTAGTATTTGATTAGTTAGGAATGGAGGTTGAAGGGCCTTGAAACTAATCTATGGCCTTAAATAAAGAGAAATTTTGTATTATGGTCAAATTCGGGAATTTAAGAATATATGAAGGGGGTATGAGAAATTTTTAATGAATTTTCATAATAATTAAACCCAAAATTACTTTTTTCCTTGGTAGGGATTCAATTTTTTATATTCCACTCCCTTAACTATGTGCCCCTTCTATTAGTGTCGTAATTATTACTCCTAATAGGGCGCATAGTTTGATAAACTGTGAACCATCTATATGAATCTACTCTTTCTCAGTTTTCACAGTTTCCTATGATGGGAATATGATTTTGGAAAGCTATTCTATAAATATAAAATACCCTTATTCCATTCATAATTATCCATTTTCACCAAAAGACTACCCCCTGAAGATACCAATAAATGAAATACTTAAATTTGGTAACACAAAATAATTACAAAGGAGCAGAAAACACATTATGAAAAATTCGGGATCCTACAATCTCCCACATTATAAAAAATTATCCCCGATCTATACTCCAAAACATATATATGATTCTGACATAAAAAGATCAGACCACTTAGTCTTCATATCGTATACTCTCTACCATGATTCCTTATACGCAAACCTATGTTTCCAAAATACTTTAACAATTAGAACTGTCATTACTCACAACACATTCTCACTGCGATTAAAAATATGTATCATATCATCCCCAAAAGATGAATCTTTCGGAAGATCAACATCATCTATAATAATCACATGATAATAGTTATTGTGAAGGCAATGAAGTTATGAAACATGTAAAAAATCATGGGTAGCATTTTACCTATGTAATAGAGACAATTGATATTCCACCGACCTCATTCTATCCATAACCGCCAATTGTCCAACTAACCTAGGCATAGACATTCCCTGCCTCCACATATAATAGTGAACCAATCATTGTGACACCCAGTGGAGTAAATGATCACCATTTAGAATCTCCTGGGGTAATAAAAATCTATCATCATATGATTTATTTCTTCTCTTATAAGTATCCATACACTTACAAATAAGATGAAACTTCTCTAAAATCATTTATATGTGACATTTTCACAACAACTCTAACTCACTTACCTAAATCTTGTATATATTTGATATTTATGTTCTATTATAATGATCCTCATATGGATTTATTGAAATTTTCAACTGATAACTAGTGTTATAGGGAAAATCCATCAAGGCATAGTGCTTCACCGAAGACCCAAAAAATCTTATGGAACATCTTAAAAGCATATCCTCATGAGCCTATATAATATTTTACTACATCCCATTCATTTGTGGGTAGAAAACCAAACATAGAAAAACTTTTTTCCTAAGTGCCTTCAGCAAGCCCTTCCTGAAGTAACAGGAAAAAAAAGTGATTGAATGAAACTATACTTTCTAGATCTCTATATGGATGAAATATATCCCCTATGTACATATCCCCAAAATGATCCAATGATAATATATATCGCACTGGTATAAAATGTGATACCTTTGTGAAATGGTCAATAATTACCCAAATAGTGCCATTCTTTGGAGGGGTCCTCCTAAGACTCACTATAATGACAACAATATCATCATATCACTTCAATTCTGGAATCATAAATGGATATAGTAATCATCCACACTATTGACGCTCATCTTGCACATGTTGATAGGTGTAGCATCATGTCACAAACCCTGTTATATCCTTTTCTAAATGTGGCCAACTAAAATATTTTCATAGATCATGGTATATTTTTCTCACACATGGATGAAATACCCACTTGAAGGAATGAAATTCTTAAATTATCTCACATCATGTTTTTACAAGCACAATAACATGATTCCTAGTATAGATGGCCTCATCCTCATATTTGGTCCAATATGAATGTGAATCCCAAACATTAAGGATTTACCTTAATGAAAATAATTCCAGATCCCCATACTTTCTATATCTAAGCTTAAATATTTGTTTAGAGTCCACTAAAAGTAATGGATGATTCATGTCCTATTGGACCTACTATACCATAGAATTCCTCACATCTAGAAAGTTATCATCTTCCACTCAGCACTAGACTCTTGAACATACTGAGTTTATGTTTTTCATATATAGTTCCTCAGAAACACATTTCCATTATTGAGCATATATACTAGCTCAAATTATAATTACTGATTTTATTTAACCCATCATCTCATATCATGATTCAATTCTTGTTGTGAAAAGATATAAATCGTTATCTTATGATTGATATACATAGTAAAAAACATGCCCCAGTGATAATACCACAAACACATAAATTAATAAAATAGTGTAGCCAACATGGGGTCCTTCATAAGGCAATTTAAATCATGTGGACTAACCTGTCAAGGCCTATGTTCTACAACTCAATCCCCCAACATTACCTCTTCTTCTAGAGCAATAAAATATGTATAAAAACCTATTTAATCCTCACCAGGTTCATGTACAATCAATATTTGATCCATTTTCATTTTCTTCATCAACGTATAAAAAAAATATCACCCGATCAAAACCATTCATACATTATTATCTTATTATTCAATTTCAAATTGGTGCTTCAAATTGTGAAAAGACTGGAATGAACGATAAAAATTAGCTAATAACCCAAAAAAATGAATATCAAAACAAATCTTCAGTAACTCTTAAAAATGACCTAGACATTATTTGAGTCCACCAACAATCCTTCCTCCAAGATGATGTGACCCAAGTACTGTACTTGATGAATATAGAATTGACAAATTGATTACTTTTCGTATACAATAATCTCTCTCAGTGTACTCATGTTTATTTCTATATGATGAAAATTATATTCATGAGTCTTTGAGTACTCCATTATATCATCCTCAAAAAGAAATATGGGATGATTCACATAACGATGAAAGATTCAGTTCATCATGGACATAATAATTTAAAGTGTATTTGTCTACTAACATTCCATCATGATGAACTCATAAAATTTTTAACTACATTTGAAAAGAATCCATTGTATATAGAAATTTAGAACTCTTAACTAGGTATACCCTAATCATAATTCAATATTGGGGAAAAACTAGATCATATCAGCACATAAAGAAAATTTTGATAGGTCAATGAGGATACCTATTTTTTAAATTATTGGGTTCGTCTTCTGGTAATCAATACACACGGGAATGGTCTCATTAGCATTTTTTGTAATATAAACCAGTGAAAACCAATGTGGCGTACTCAAACAAATAAACCCCTTATTGATAAAATATATCATTTGGGTCTAATTCACTTTATGATGCATTGGATCCATTCTGTATATTGGAATTGAAACTAGCTAATCCAATCCTATGAGATCATTCCCAAATTACATATCTCTATCAGGTGGAATCCCTGAGATTTCATAAAGAATAAAATCATGGAAATTTTCCACTGCTGTTGGAATGAAATCATGGGTTTTACAACCATCATCCAGTAATAGACTCACAACTAGGATGATGATCTCCTAAAATTGATGATGAAGTATACCTTCATGAACATCCTGGATGTCCCACTCTACATGATCGATGAAACTATAACCCTTAGGAAACATAATAGTCACTCTCTTATGGTAAATGTCTATGTGGGCTCGATATTCTACTATGTATTTCATTCGAAAAATTATTTCCAAGAATGAAAATTCCAATGAGTGGAAATCCAATAGAAAGAAATATTCCCCAAATATGAGTGAACATACACTGCATGAGAAGATATCTCTCTACCATACTCCCAATTGTGTATATATCTTAATAACCCCACTCACGAACTCAAAATTCAATTTCAACCCATTCAAAACTTGTTCAGATATAGTGGAATTATATTCACTAGTATCAAATAAGGAACTAGGAATCATATAATCCTAGATAATACTGTATTTATGTGTGGATGGGACAACTTTAATGCATACCTGTGTGAGTTGAAATACATGCATTTTTCATACCCTTATTCCATGTTATGTATTTTGGGTCTCCATAGCTAGACAACTCTATTGATATGATTTCTATTTTCTAGAACCACCATGTCCACTATCTCAACCATAGTGACCAGGATAATTGTATCTGTCATACAGGTATGAAGGAGAATACCCACATTATTCACTGTGGTAATGTCTAGATCCTCCATCATTATCCAGAAGTCATAGGTTCTTAAAGAACATCTATAGATGTCCCATCCTAACGCATGCTCAACACTCTACTAGAGGTTGGGGACAATGTCTATGAATGAGACTCATCATACCGAACTATTGACAGGTCACATGAGTATTGTCCCGTAGGACTGATAATTTTCCAAGACACTCATCTTACTATCACCCCTGTGGGAATTCACATATATAATATTCCTAATTTTGGAAGGCATACCTAGTAACCATCCCAAAGAAACAACATATCCTCTAATGTATTCCTCCTTAAGTCCCCTGATATGAATGTACGTTTCTACTATTTATCTCTACATCAAGGGAATAATAAAAAATCACATTATATAAATTAATATTTTTAAATGAAATGTATTTTAAGAGTGTCTTATTTAAACTAATTAAAATAATTTTACATTGATTCAATAATTTATAGGGAATACAAATGAATATTATTCATGGAATGTGATGTAATCTGCATACCCCTTTAAAATTCATCGTCCATCTCCAACAGTTTAAGAAGTCCCTATCCATTTTTTGGTAGAGGTTTTTGGATAAATATATATTTAAATGTTATTTACTATAATTCAATTGTATCAAAATATTCCGTATACATCACATAAAAAATTAGTTTCTACCATAAATCATTTTCAACTCTATGTTACAAATGAATAGCTCAACATTCACTTGTATTGATAATTTGGGGATAGATAATACTATTTCAATGGATTCATTGATTTTTTCGTTCTGAGGTTATGATATGATCCTCTAAAGGCATAGTGAAATTTTCTTATAAAATACTTGAATGAATTTTAATATTTATTATATTGATGTTGTTCTTTATAGTTCAAGAAATTATTTATAATATTAGATATTTGAATCAGTAATTCCCCATTATTGTCATATATCTATCCCATTAGGTTATTTATAACACTAGGAAATCAAAACATTTCAAATCACAATTTGTTCATGGATTATGTCTTTTCAAATATAAAGTAATATTTCAAAAATGATTAGAATCTTATAACTAATAAATATAAAGTATAAAATATTATGATATTAGAATCATTAAATTATAAATTTCAAGTATATCCTAACATATGAGTCTTTTGGATTCCATATTGTTAATCTATTTTAATTTTTCGATTTATATACATTTTTTTGGGATTCTCAAAAATGTATTGTAGATATATTACCAAAAATAACTAGACATTATTCTGATACCAATTATAGTAACCTAATCCTTTAACACATAATATTAGACCCTTTTTCTAAAAAATATACATTTAACATAAACATAGGATCGAATGACGTAGTTTCATTGGATGGCTAGGTATATAAAAAATATCATGAAACAAAAATGTATTTATTTTGATATATATGATTATATATTATTTTCCTTTTCTATCCTACAACAATATAGGATATCATAGGAAATACATAAACTAATAGGGAGAGATAAAATTACAAAAAATGGAATATGTATTTTAATGTTGTATAATGTAACTATGAAAGGTATGACATGGTATCAAAAAATAGAAGGATAATGGGTAATGACATGGTAGTATAACACATATAAAATAGTCTTTGAATAATATCAGTGAATATTAACTTTTTCATCAACAAATAATTTATCATTATAATAATTCATGGCTATTTGTGAAGACAACATCCAATGGTTGATAAAGTCATGTAGTGGATTATGTTAACCACTAATTCCATATATAATGTCTACTGAGACAAATGACATACCCAAAAAATTGGAGCCTTATTAGGGAACACCACTCATTACATGTTCCTAAATATGTTTTTCAAAAAATTAAAATTTTCATTTTTAAAAATTATAAAAATTACCCTTGGAAATAAATTGGTTTCATAGTCATTCCTCATATCAAAATTAAATGTAATTTCATAAATAATGATTTTATTAAATGTACATAGGTAATGTTTTACGTCAAAAAATAATGGTAGAATAATTTAGGTATATATGTGAGATATATATTTATATATATAATTTAAAACCTTTTCATAACATTATACGTAGATAATTCAAGTTATACATAGAATGTTCCTAACCCAGACAAAAAGGACAGTGTTTAGAGTTCCATTACATTGAGTCAGATTCATCAATTATATTACTTATAATCAAGAAAAAAAATTTAAGGTTATAATTTACATGATTAACAAACTTTTTCATGTCTGTTATTCTTTTTCTTTTATTTATTACCTTGTATATATAGTTAAATATGTTCTCATTAGACATTAGGCTGTTATTCGACTCATATACCGAAAATGAATTCGGTAGGTTGACAATAGTTCATAATAAAATTTAATCCATCATATCTAGAATAATAAAAATGATGTAAATATAATTTTTATATATCAATTTAATTTTTATACATATCAATGAATGGTGGTTATAAAAAATGAATAATGTTAAAATCATGTAGACGGTAGGTCATACATAGACATGAGAAATGTTTCCATTTGAAATAATCATTGTTTAATGTTGGTATGTGTTTTTCAACCAATATATAATGATATTAATATCATTAATAAGATTTTGATTAATTTACTACAGTTATAAATAAATTTTATGTGATTTAATTATGAAAAAATGAATCTCATTACTTTGTGGAGGTGGCATTCCACAGAAATGAATAAACAAACTTATTAGTTTTCCTTGAATGAAAATGTATGAAATTACAAGATATATTAAATTTAAATAATTATAATATGTCTATAATATCATATATATATATATATAGAATATCTATCATTAAAAATATATGTGAGTGGGGTGATGGAAAATGAATTACATCGATTTGTATGGTGGTAGTCCATCATGCACACGAATGTATTTTAATTTCCCATTTTATTAGAGAACAGATAGTTATTGATGATGAAGTTAACATAATCACAATAAATAATATGGTAGATAATTTTTTATTATTATCTTACCATCAATGGAGATAATCATGTGGAGGCATAAGATGAAGCTAAACTAAAACACTATATTAAAAGACATTCTTATTTTGAAAACCTTTGTTTCATTTCACATTATGCACAAAGAGGGAGGTATTATAAACAAAATAAGTCCAAAAAAGTGTGAGTAGGGATAACATAATGGTATTTGAGAAGAGATTGGTGGATCTAAAATTAAATTAATTAGTTAAGGAAGGGGGATATGTGGTTCAATTGTTTTATGTGAGTAGAGGGTCACTATTGGAATTATATAAAATATTAAATTAATATATATTAATTTTCATTAAACAAAGGCACAAAATAATGTTATTTAAAATATAAGATTGTTATAGATAATATTACTCTTAGAAAATAAATTTTTCAAAATTCTATATAATTTTTTTAACTTTATCTATTTTTATAAACCTTCATTTAAAATTTTTTCAAATTATAATGGAAGCAAAGTTTTTAATACATACATATTTATACCATTACTCTAATGTGTATATTGGCCAATAAATGGACCATAAGAATTTTTTAAAAAAAATAAAACATTCATGGCTAATGATTAGTTTTTTATTTACATTAAATCATTTAATAAGAAATTATTTATTATAATAGACTATTAATATATATTTATAAACTATATTTTTAATTTCCCATTGAAGAGAATAAGAAAAAATATATTTTTAATATAAACATTTCAAATAATCATAATACATTATGTCCCTATTAAAAATTAAAATAATAAAAAACTATCAAATAATATAAAATTTAATAATTATAAAATAATTATTTTAATTTTATAAAAATTTAATAAATATTTTAATTGATGTGTGGAAGAATTCATAGTAATTAATTTATCACAAAAAAAGTAATAAAAAAAATACTATGTTTAAAAAAACAAGTTTTCATTGAAATAAATATTTTGGACAAAGCACGTCATATTTTTATTATTTGTAAAAATATTTATAGTTAATATATTGAATAAAATGATATTTTTTTCATTTCTTGACACGCGTTTCAAAAAAAATAACCATTTCTCAAATTTCAATAAAAATATTATTTCTTTAAAAAAATACTATAAATTAACATTGTCCTCATCTTGGCCCATTAATTTCTAGAATTATATAATTTTTATAATTTATAATATATAAATGCTCTATAAATTAATTATTATATTCTCTTAAAAAATTAAAAACCATTTTTTAAATGTATTGTTTTCTTTAATAATATGAAAACAATAAAAATTTAGTTCTTATTAACTAATAACAAATAAATATATTTTTATCAAGTATGAAATTTATATATTTCATAAATTAGATAATTTCCTTCATCCCTACCAATTGAATGACAAGGTTATAATGGTTATTTTTTAATAATAACATTTTCCGATTTGTTTAACCTCACTTTTTTTTAATATATACACAATTTAACATGGACTTCATTTAATATATTAGTGTGTTTTCAGACAACTTTAATTTTTTTACCTACATCATATTTTCACCAAATATTATATTAAACTCCATTTTTAGTAATTTGTGAATTAAATAACTTTTATATGTTCAAGTTGTAAATTATAAATCAAGATAGCTACATTTGGATGACAACTAGAATTTTCACTCCAATTAATTTCCTATCTGGGAATTCTTCCCAAAAACCACCACATTTCATATTACTTAAATAATAAAGGTGGTTTATACTAATTCCAACAATTTAATAAAACTAAAAATAGTTAGTGTGATTGTATATGATAAAATATTAATAAACTATATTATGATGTGGATAAATACAAATATATTATTTTCTATTTAATCATTCATATCATTATTTTGATTCAAAAGAAGTACACATGTATCATTAGAAACAATTAAAAAGTTTGGAATATATAAGACATGTATGTTTTGATTGAGAAACGTAATATCGACCCTTGATGTTCTCTAAACATTTAAAATCATTTTAATCTAAAAAAATAATTACTTTTAAATTTATATAATCACATTATTTGATACGAACTATAAAAATATCAATCCTAGAAAACACATAACAAATGATCTCACGACCCGTCCTCAGGGCTCGTGCCATGACTACCCCAAGCCCGCCTTCCATAGGCCAGGGGTTGGCGACTAGCACCATAGCCGTAATTCCCTAAGCTAGGAAGGAATTGCCTTTATAAAAATAAAACACACATAATCAGAGTACACAACTGGAAGCAAAACACTAAGAAATACTAAATAAAGAGGAGGTGTTGGAATGTAAAAGTGTCCAGAAATACAAGCCCAATAGTAAAGTACAAGTATAACAGAAAGCAAGTACAACTGAAAAAGGTAGAAATGGATGAAAAGTAAATAGAAACTCTTGGATTGTACTTCGGGGTTCCTACATGATGGTTAGGTATAGATGGCCAGCTTTTCACTCCACGTCCGTCAAACTCCTCTGTGTACCGACTCATCAAAAGGTCCACCTCTCGGTACCTTCCATTCCTAGAACTCTCGACCTTCGTCAGTGCTATCTGTTGTCTTCATCCAACACAACAAGGTGAGAGCATAGCCAGTGCAGAGGTGAGTATAAAGATACTCAGTAGGGACCCTGAGACCCTTAATTTCCCACAATATCCAACAAGGATAAACCAAAAAAGGAAGGATTCAACGGATTACCTATACTTAGATATATTCCCATAAATATACCAAAGATATCTATTATCCCATCTCAATCATGAGGAAAAACAAAAGTCATTGACTCAACATAAACCAAGATATTTATTATCATAACCATGACTGCTAGAGAACTCATCATATGTCGAGAACAGAGGGTCTGTCCCGACACCAAGGCGCTTATCACTAGCCTTGGACTGCAGAGATACTCCTCCAGTCGAGTACCATAGGTCAGCTGCCAACTACCAGGCACTCTTCTGTTGTGGGTATGCTGCCAACTACCAGGCGCTCCCCCTAATTGCCTGTAGAGGTACTCATCCTATCGAGTAGCATGGGACTACCACCAACTACCAGGCACTCCCCACTGGGCTAGTCGATTCGTTCAAGCAGTCGTCAGGTTTGTCACCTATTAGGTCTCTCACTCTGTCTACTCGTCACTGGAAGGATCCGCTCCCGGAGCTACTGGGAAAAACTCCAACTCTAGCGAAGTATCATGTAGAATAATCTCAAAGGTTCGTCTCGTCAATGAGATCTTAACGCAACAGATGTTACGTCATTCGGATGCCCGGTCTATTAGTTATTAGCCTTTTAGTCCCGGGGGCCCAGTTGGATTCTTGTACAAACCAACCCGACCGTATCTCCACTATACCCCAAACTCATGTGGGGTATTCTCAACGGGACCATCTCTTATTGAGATTACCAACACCGTTGACGGTTCGTCAAACGGACGTCTGGTGCCAAAGATATGACCAAATTATGCCAAGGGTCGGTAGTGGGCACGGTTCCGGTTAGACCCAGTCAGACCAACTCGGCCCAACCCAGTCTGAGTCGACCCGGTCTGCGTAAACCCGGAATGACCCGATGAGTCTGACCTATCCCATTGGGTTGGTCATCCCGCTAAGTTAGTCCCGACCCCGAGAGGGGCGCAGCTCGAATGGTTAGCCGTCGGGAGGCAATAGGCAGGCCGCGCGGGGTGCGGGTAGGCCGGCTGGACACCGGGCAGGCCGCGGGCGCACTAGACATGGCTTCGGGGTGCCGGGCAGCACGCTGAGGCAGCGCGCCGGGGTGCGGGAAATGCTCCGGGGCACCGGTCCAACCGTTGCAGGGGGGCGTGGGGGAGCCGTGCAAGGCACCGGGGCGTCGGGTAGGCCACTGGCAGGGGCTGGGCAGGCCACCAGCAGGGCGTGGGGGCACCGGTCTGGCCGCTAGAGAGGGCCGGGTAGGCCGCCGGGGGTGCGAACTGTGCGCTGGTGCACCAGCGGGGTGTAGGCAGTGCACGGGGCATGCGGTCAGGTGGCGCGAGCAGCACGCCGGGGCAGCGCGTGAGAATGCGAGTAGCACACTGGGGCACCGCAGGGGTGGAGCGGTTCACAGAGGTCGTGGGTAGTGAGGTCTTTGTTCTTCGTCTTCGTCGTCGTCACCACGTGTACCTCCTCTTTCATCATCAAACAAGAACAAGCAAAGGGGAGTTTCGAACCATGTTTGTGCAGTCTGAGCCCTCCTCGTCATGGCGACAGAATTTGAAAACAAAGTGCTCAAAAAATGACGAAGAATGGAGGTTTATACTCATATATAAAAATAACTCAAATTCCCCCTACCTCGTTTGTCGTTCGGTGATCATTGACGGATTCACGGAAGGGAGGACGTCATTGTTTGTGACGTTCTTCGTGGGGGTGTCTTCTTCTTTAACGCGGATGAAGTTTTTTGGAGATGTCATGGGTGTTCTTCGTTGAGGGAAACTAGTTCCTCCAAGATCCCTTTCTCTCCCATGTTTCTAGCAACCAAGTGAAATAATAGATCTCCTATTATTTTATTTGTTGGCATGAATTCAAGAGAATTAATATTACGGTAACTTAATTAAATTAGTTTACTCACTGAATTAATGAGGTGGGTTGGCTTATTAACTGGGAGAATCCCAATGGAATCCCTAAAATTAAGGAGGCATAATATATGTGTGGAAACCCCTTTCCATCTCCCTCATTAAAGAGGGAGTACAAGAGTCGGGTAGTCCCCACCATTCAAACTTGAATTGAGGGTTTTACCAACTCAGGTGGTCCCGCCATTTTTAATCCTCTTGTGGGAGGTTATGTGTGGGTGGGACCCACGACCATAACCTATCATGGGAGATTATGGTGTGGTGGCCCCTACCACTAACCTCCTCTTGGAGGTTTTAACCTCCATAAAATAAAAATAAGGTTAGCACTTATTTTTATTCAATTTAACTAATAACCCCAAAAACTATCTTCCAAACTTGTCTGAACACAACTGCAGTGAATGTATCACTAAGAAATCACTAACACTAGAAGTTCAATGGTGACCTCAGATTTCAATTCTGTGCACTAGTTAAAAAGATATAAAATCCCACTTGTACGTTTAATGAACTTACCCGAACAAAACTTCAGAAATTGATTCCGGACACACCGGGCCTCAAAATCAGGCGCTGTCAGAAACTGTGGACTCCAAAAATTATCATGTATTTATGAAATAAAAACTTCCATGGAAATTTTGGGTCTTTAAATTCTCCCCACCTCAGGGCATCACGTCCACGTAAGATACAACTCGAACTAAGGGAACAAATGGGGGTACTGAGCATGCATATGAGCCTCCCTCTACCATGTGCTCTACTGGAGGTTCCCATGATTCCAATGAATGCATACTAGAGGTATCAAAAATACACATAGGACCCACTACTTTTAATCCTCAATCTCCACTAGAACCACCGTTAAAGTCACCCCATCATCGATGTCCATCTCCCCATGATAAATGATGTGGGATGGGTCATGCATATATCTGCTTAGTTGAGATACGTGGAAGACGTCATACACCCAGTGCAATGGAGGTGGACGAGATAATCGGTAAGACACCTTGCCTACTCTGATGAGGACCTAGAAACATCTTATAAACCATGGAGAGAACTTTCCACCTCGACCAAATCTCTGCAATCCTCATTGAGATGAGACCCGTAGAAAGACGTGGTCACCATCCTCGAACTCTAGAGGTCTATTTATCCAATCAGCATATGAATTTTGTCTGCTCTGTGTAGTCTTCATCTGCAGCTGGATGATCTGCACCTTCTCTGTGGTAGCTCGTACCATCTCTGGTCCCACTAGTGCTGACTCCCCTGGGTCTGTCCAGCACAGTGGTGATCTGAAAGGCCAACCATACAAGGCCTAAAAAGTTTTCATACCTATGGTGGAGTGATAGATGTTGTTGTAGGAAAACTCCACCAAAGGCATGTGATCCTATTAGCTGCGACCGAAGTTGAAGACACTTTCACGGAGCATTTCCTTGAGGGCCTAAATGGTCCTCTCGGTCAAACCATCTCTCTATGGATGGAATTCAGTGCTTAGACGTAGCTATATCCCGAAAACCTTATGAAACCCCTTCCATAGCCGGGAAGTAAATAGTTTGTCTCGGTCGGAGAAAATTTAGGAAGGTACTCCATGTAAACGCACTATCTCTTGCACAGAGAGGCGTCCCAAGATCTCAAATGATCCCTACTCTCTGATCGGTAAGAAGTGGGCCGACTTGGTGAGTCGGTTAACGATCATCCTTATCATGTCGTGACTCTTGGATGTACATGGATGACCGATCACAGAGTCAATGGATATCCCATCCCACTTCCACTCTGGGACCTTTTAAGGAAGAAATAAGCCTTCTACTACCTGGTGCTCTGCCTTCACTTGTTGAAAAGTGAGACACCGTGAGACAAACTCTGCTACTGCCTTATTCATACCTGGAAACCAATGTTGTCGTCGAAGGTCCTGGTACATCTTCGCCACTCTTGGATGTACCACTATAGGGTAAGTGTGGAACTCCCCCAACACATCCTCCCGAAGTGCATCTGGTACCAGGGTAAATCCTCTTAAACGGATGAAATGCTCCCTACCTTCAGAAAACCTATCAGGTTCCTACCCTATGGATATCTGAGTACATCGCGTCTCACAATCAGCGTCTCCACGTTGTGCCTCCCTGACTCGCTGAAGAAGTGGAGGAGTGACTATAAGAGATTTACGATAGGCTGGTCTACTCATATTCTCAAGGGATATCTGTAAGGCAGCTAGTTTCTCTATCGCCTCTCCTTGCAGGTGAATTCCCGATCTCCTACTGAGAGCATCCGCAACAACGTTCCCTTTCTCAGGAGTATAGACTATCTAGAATTCATAGTCCTGGAAGAACTCAAGAAAACTTCGATGTCTCTTTTTCAAGTCCTTCTGAGAGAAGATATACATGAGTCTCTTGTGATCATAGTACACAGAAAAACATTCTCCCTTCAGATAGTGTAGCTACATCTTCAAGGCGAAGACCACTGCTGCTGACTCCAGGTCCTGGGTAGTGTAGTCCGGCTCATGCTATCTCAACTACTGATAACAATACACGATCACAGCTCCCTCCTACATCAGGACACACTCGAGTACGGTTCCTGATGCGTTGTAGTAGACTACGTACCCTATTCCTTCCTCTAGAAGCCTCAAAATGGAGGCACTAGTTAGCCTCTACCTCACCTCCTGAAGGCTTTGTTGGCATCTCTCCGACCAGACGAAGGGTTTCCTCATCTTCGCCAAGTCTGGTAGTGGTTCTGAAACTCTAGAGAAGTCTTGAATGAATCTCCAATTGTATCTATCCAAGCCTAGGAAACTGCATACCTTTGTCACACTCCTCGGTGCCTCCCAAGCAAGAACTGCCTCAATCTTCACTACATCCATTGCAACTCCAGCCTCTGAGATGACGTGTCCCAATAAGTGAACCTCTCTAATCCAAAACTGGAACATTGAGAGATTACCATAAATTGGGTGCTCTCAGAGTGTGTCCAGTACTACCTTCAAATGATATGAATGCTCCTCCCCAGTATTAGAGTAGATCAGAATGTTTCCAATGAAGACTATGACAAAGCGATCGAGGTAAGGCTGGAAGATCCTGTTCATGAGACTCATGAACACTTCTGGAGTGTTGGTTACACTGAAGGGAAAAACCAAGAACTTGTAGTGGCCATACCGACACCTGAAGACTGTCTTCTTCACATCCTCATCTCGAACTTTGAGCTTGGGATATCCTGATATGAGGTCTATCTTTAAGAATGATCGTGCTCCCTTTAGCTGATCAAAGAGGTCATCAATCATCGGGAGTGGGTATCTGTTCTTCACAGTCCTCCGGTTCAGGTTACAGTAATCGACGTAGATCCTCAAGAACCCGTCTGCGTTCTTGGCGAATAGAATCGGGGTTACCTAGGGAGAAACACTGGGACGGATGAATCCATTCCCCTGAAAGTCATCTACTTGTACCCTTAGCTCGTGAAACACAACATGATCCATTTGATATTCTGGAGTAGATATCGGTGCCATCCTGGGGTATAAATCTATGTATAAGTACACCTCTTTGTGAGGAGGTAGTTCTAGGACATCGTCATAGAAAAAATCAATGTACTGGTCCACCAATACTGGATATGTCGGACTCTCCACATCAACTGCTCTGAGGGTAAGGCAAGACAACTGGTGAGTGATCGGCTGCAACCTCCTCAGAGTAAGTCCGTCCTGTTCGGAAAAGGTTCCCTTCTCGCTGGTGAAGGTGAAACTGGTCCAATCCATGCAGACACACCGCACATTGAGCCTAATACAGCGGATCTGAGCATGGACTATAGATAACTAGTCCATACCCAAGATGACATCGTAAGGCCTCGACGCCGCTATGAGGAGATCCTAGCCAAAGATCTCGCCTCCTATAGTAAGCTCACACTGCCGGCACCAGTGTGTAATAATCAAGTCTAATCCCATAAGAGTCTCTATCTATAAGGATCGAGGCAACGACTCCATCGGAATCTCCGAGCTTCGAACGAGGGCAGTGGAAATGGAAGAATGAATGGAACCTGTGTCTATAATAACCACACCTAAGGTGGAATAGACACAGATCGTACCTCGAATCATCTTCGGAGCACCATGGTCATATGCCTCAGCTTCCGGAAGCTTAGATCTCCCCTATAAACCCGCTCTCTATAGTCGGGGTGGACCTCCTAGTGGTGGCGGCATTAGCACATCGTAACGTCGACCGCCGCCAGCTTCTCGAACAGCTCCTCTTCCACATCCGCTTGTTCCCTGCGGACAGCCTCAATCGAACCTATTCCTCTATCTGGTAGGTCCCTCAAATGTCTATTGATTTTTAGAACAGCAAGTTGGATATTCACGATCCATGTGACCAAGCCCGCCACATGAGTAACATTGCACGCTCCTTCCATGTCTGGCTTTGTCTTCACTCCGGGTGCCCCGAAAAACCGATCTTCAGTCGTGCGGTCGTCCACCTATAGGTCTCATCCTCTTAGACCTCTGCAAAAACTATCTACTACCAGCTATAGAAGACTCTGTTGCATGTCGACTAGTAATAGGTCTCGCTGCTTGTGATTTCTCAGCATGAAAACTCTCTACCAGGAGGGCCCTCTATAACACCCCCTCCTAGATCGGTATGCTGAGAGAGATCATTGAGGCTCTGATCTCTGGCATGATTCCCTGCTCGAAGGTTCGGGTCCTGAGGAATGGGTCTCATACCATAACTATGAAGTAGCGCAAGAGGTCTGTGAACCTCACTGAGTACTGTGCTACTGTCATGCTTCTCTACTGCAGATGATGTAGCTCCTGTATCCGCAATGCAAAAAGGGTTTATTTGAAAAAAAAATACACTAGGAACAAGATCTAGAAGTCTTCCCAGAGTAGTGTCGCCTCATCGTGGACCTGGAGCATCAGGCTCCACCATCTGCCTGTTGCTGCCTGAAGGAGGCTGGCAGTAAGGATCACCATGTAGGCTGCTGGTATCCATACTAGCCTGAAGACTCTCACCACAGCCTCCAGCCAATCCTCATCCACATGTGGGTCCATCTCTCCCCGGATCTTGGGAGGCCTCTGGCACAAGAACTCATGCAGCGTGCTCAAGGTGCGTGCATCGTCTACTTCTGGGGCTGGTGGCATCGGTGTTCCAACAGGTGGTGGTATTGTTGGTGCCTCTGATGGTGCCTCAACTAGAAAGGGGCCCTACTCTGAGGCCTCATCGCTTGGTGGGCTGTCAATTAATACAAATCTCAGGGCTCTAACTGGTCATCCGCGAGGAGGCATCCGGAATGAAACAGATACGACACAGTCAAACTATTATACCTGATGAGTTGACCTGGTTAAGATGACTTAAAGAAAAACTTTTGAAACACACATGAAATCAGGGTTTTCATGAACTAATTCGGAAATCAGAAGCCAGGGTCATAGTGTACGTATACGTCGGCCACCACACTAACACTGGACTCTCGGAATTAAAAACCACACTCGGTACACTTATCACTATTTCTTCATAGAAAAGAAATATCAAAGTCCCATGTTCTGCGGTAGAACCGAATCCTCTGATACCAATTTGTCACGACCCTTCCTCGGGGCTCATGTCGGGACTACCCCAAGCCATCTTTCCATAGGCCAGGGGCTGGTGACTAGCACCAAAGGCGTAATTCCCTAAGCTGGGAAGCCATTTCAATTATAAAAAGTAAACACATAATATCAGAGTACACAACTGGAAGAAAAACACTATGAAATACTGAATACAGAAGAGGTGGTGGAAAGTAAAAGGGGAACGAAATACAATCCCAACAGTAAAGTATAAGTACAACTGAAAGCAAGTACAACGGAAAATGGAACAAACTACTGAATAGTAAAGAGCATCTCCTGGATCATCCTTCGGGGTACCTACATGAAGGGTAGTTACAGATGGCCACATCAGCACTCCATGTCCCTTAGACTCCTCTGTGTACCGACTCGTCGAAAGGTCCACCTCTAGATAATATCCAGTCCTGGTGCTCTCGCCCTCCGTTAGTGTTGTCCGTCATCTACATCCAATACAATGAGGTGCAGGCATAGCCCATGCAGGTATGAGTATAACGATACTTATTAGGGACCCCGATACCCTCAAAGTCTCACAATATCCAACAAGGATAAACTAGAAAGTAAGGATTCAATGGATAACCCATACATAGGTATATGTCCATACATATACATATGTAATCTAGTAATCCATATCAATCAAGAGGAAACACAAAATTCATTGACTCATCTCAAACCAATATTTTCATTATAGTAACCACGGCTGTTGGAGAACTCCTCCTCTGTCGAGAAAAATGGGCCTATCGCGACACCAATGCGCTTCTCACTAACCTTGGACTGCTGAGGTACTCCTCCTGTCGAGTACTATGGGTCTGCTGCCAACTACCAGGTTCTCTTCCGATGTGGGTCTGCCGCCAACTACTAGGTGCTCCCCCTATTAGCCTACAGAGGTACTCTTCCTTTCGAGTACCGTGGGTCTGCCACCAACTACCAGGCGCTCCTCCCTATGGGTCTGCTACCAACTACCAGGTGCTCCCCACTGGGCTAGTCGAATCGGTCAAGTAGTTGTAATGTCTATGTATGTAATATATTTTCCAAGACTACTAAACTGATCGGTCTTTCGGGACTTGATTCTTTGTAATCATGCAAATGTATTAAAATAATGCGCCGACTGTGAGTAACTGGGGTCAGGGTGTTACAACATCCCTATATCCCAAAGTTAGTATCATATACATCAAATATCCAATGCATCATTAAAAACAATTCATTTGAAAATCCACTCATTTATAGGGGATAACTGAGGAAATAATATAGGGGATCTAATAGTTATCCTTTATATGCAAAATTTATATTATATTGTATATAAAAACTATAATTACATCATATTTCTATTATAAAATAGTTAATCATAGGAATTACCAATGATATACTAGTATTTCCATTCGAATCCAAACACTTGAGTACTAAGAATGGAATAACTATGTTAGAGGTCTTTATTCCATAATTGTAATTCATGTATATATTTTTTTAAAGGATGGGGTCGAAGCCTCATTTATTATTTAAGCAAAGAAAACACCTCTTTTAACTGGGTAGAGGGAGACCCATTACATAGCCTGAATTCCCAGTGGGCATTTACCCCATTACATGGCATGTAAGACCAAATTTTTGACCCAAGGCCCATTCTATAAATAGTACTGCTACAGTACCCTCACTTCTACAGTACCATATATTACCCGTTGCTGCTATAGTACAATACAGTACTTCTATAGTACCTATGCCAATGGGTTTTGAACCCCAATATTTCATGTAGGATTATGGGGTGATTGCCACTAATCCAAACCCCAGCTACTTTAACTCATGTATATGTTCAATCACATAACTCTAATTATTTATATTATGTTTTTCTAAAATTAATGAAATTTAACAACAAACATTTCACTGTATTATATCTATGAAATTTATTCGTACCCAATATATCATGACACAAGATAAGAACCCTACTAAGAATCTGGGGGTCTCAACCCTCCCATTATGTGATTCCTAAGAATCAATGGAAATCAAACATATTCCATTAAAAATAATGATTTATCAATAATAGTCCTTAATCAGATTCCATTGATCCAAAATTTTAATACAATAAGGTAATACTGAATGGATACATTCATCATTAATATCTATATCCTCTCAAATATCCCCTTTGTCTCATGCTCAATGGTGACACCACTTACCATCTAGACCCATATCCAAATTCACACACACCAGGTTGTTAAGTCATAGAGTCACCCAAAAGTGTTTCTTATATGATAAGACATTGGATGGATCCTCACCTTAGACCTCATTGTCAACTATTTTCTTTAATAAAAAACTCATCGCCCTTTGGATTTCATTTCCCATTTAGTGATTAATATGAAGTACAACCTCAATGGCCACATGGGGTTCATCGTGTGTTGTAAATAAAATAACAATTCCATAGGATTACACTAGATCCTTTTCTCTTAATTGTTCAATACAATAATCCAACCCAGCATATGTCATATGATGATCTGTGCACCTTGTTCTAGTCACATAAACTCGTGGATGGAAATTCACCGTGCTACGATCCTTATGGATTCATGTAATAAAAATATTTTTATATGGACCACTCATGAAAAATTTCAAAGTTAACAACACACCCCTCCAATGAGATATCAATTCATTATACTATATACATTATATAAGTTCATTTAGGTTACAACCCTTATGTGGCACTCATATACCTAATGGTATAAAATTAACTGATATTTATTATTTAAATTTTTAATTCAAATTAGATAATTTTATTTAATAAGAGGTATTTATCTATAGTGCTGAAACCACACATCACATGCCATATTTCAATAGAATAATGTTATAGAGAATATACTCATACCACCTAGTTCATTTTTGAAACAACGTTATCTTATCACCATGGTATGACATCAGCTACTAAGGCTATCACGACCTGTCCCCCGGGGCACGTGCTGTGACTACCCCATGCTCGCCTTCCATAGGCCATGGGTAGGCGACTAGCACCAAATGAGTAATTCCCTAAAACTGGGAAGGTATTTCCTTCATAAATGTGTAAACGCACACAGCAGAGTGGGATATTGAAGCAAAAACACTAAGTAAAATTGTATACATAACGTGCTGAAAAGTAAACAGGCTGAAATACAAGCCCAACAGGAAATTACAAGTACTACTGGAAAAACAGTACAACTGAAGAAAGGTAATCATCTGCTGGATCGTCCACCGGGAAGTCCTACCTAAAGGGTATGTACATATAGCCTCCACAGCACTCCACGTACGTCTGTCTTCTCCATGTATCATCACACCGTGTGGTCCACCTTCGGGTACCGTCCATTCCCAGTACACTCAGCCTCGGTCAATGTTGTATGTCATCTACATCCAACACAATTAGGTGTAGGCATAGCCCGTGCAAGGGTGAGTATAAAAATATTCAGTAGGGACCTCGAGACCCTCAAGGTTTCAAAAAACCAAAAAGGGTAAACCACAAAGTATGAAATCAATAGATAACCCCACATAGGAATATGCCCATACATATACCGAAGTTATCATGTAATCCATCTCAGTCATGAGGAAAATGAAAAAGTTACTGACTCAGGTCAACTATGATTTTTATTCACATTATCAAAACCATGGCTGCTGTAGAATTCCTCCTCTGTCGAGTACGGTGGTCATGTGGTGAAATGATAGCGCCTCCCACTAACCTTGGACTGCTGAGGTACTCCTCTTATCGAGTATCGTGGGTCTGCTATGTCACCAAGGCGCTCCCCACCGTGGGTCTGTCGTGTCACCAAGGCACTCCCCCTCGTAGCCTGCTGAGATACTCCTCCTGTCGAGTACTGTCGGTCTACCATGACACCAACGAGCTCCCCACTACGGGTATGTCGTGACACCATGGCGCTCCTAGCTGGGCTTGTAGAGTAACTATGAGAAAAAATGGTCAGCAGTCGTCATGTCTCATCCAGCTTCAAGTTCTCTGCACTACGCACGCTCATCTCGAGGAGGATCTGCCCCATGATCTATTGGTCGGTACACCAACTATCAATAAGTACCACGAAAAAGTATCTCAATGGTCCGCCACATCATAGAGGTACCAACGCAACAGACGTCTCGTCAATCGGATGCCTGATCTATGATTTAGTATCCTTTTAGTCCCAGGGGCCCGATTGGATTCGTGCACGATCCAACATGATCGTATCTCAAAATTACCCCAAACTCTAGTGGGGTATACTCAAAGGGACCGTCGCACTCGAAGAAAACTAGCTTCGTTGACGGTTCATCAAACAAACGTCTGGTGCCAAAGATATGGCCAAAGAAAGTAAAGGGTCTGTAGAGGGCACGGGTCTAGTCCGACCCGGGCTAAGACAACCCAGTCAGACCTATTGTGATTGGCCCGACCCATTAGGCGGGTTGGCCTATTAGGTTCGTCCCGGCACGCTGTGCCTATCCCATCTGGCCGTGAGGGTTGTTCGACTCGGAGTGTCGTGAGGGTGCGGTCGGGCAGGTTCATCTAGTGTGCCACGAGGGGGTCGCGGGCCGACTCGGGAGGTCGGTGCGGCCAGGGTGCCGGTTCAGTCGAGTGGAAAACGGGTAGGCCGGCAGGTGGCAGGGAGGCAGCATATAAGGCTTTCGACGGCCAGGCAGGGCGCTGGGGGGCGTGCTGGTGGCCGGGCCAGCAGGCAGGTGGTCGGGCAGGGCGCCAGGCGTGCCGGCATGGTGCCGGGGATGGCGCCAGGTGGGCCGGCGGGCGGACGGTCAGGCCGGAAGGTGGCCGAGCAGGGAGCTGGGCTGCCGGCATCCAGGGTGCACAGAAGCCTAGTGGCGGTCGGAAGCAAGTTGGCGCGGGCTGGTGCGGTGCGGTTGGGGGGGGGGGGGGGGTCAGCCCGGAGCACCAGAGCTTCGCGAGGGCGGTATAGTTTTCTGAGGCTATGGGTAGTGCGGCATTTTTCGTTTCCACTTTCATCATTCTGTCGCCTCATGGCCATGCCGAAGATCTTCAGAAACAAAAATGGCAGAGGGGTCGATCCATGTTGGTTTGGCTTGCACCCTCTGCATTTAGGTGGTATCAATTGGCTCATTAAGAAGTAAGAAGATAAACGACAACACCCAAAAACAATTTCCATTCCAACCATTGAAAATGATTCAAGGAAATTATTAACAAGTACAAACCCCCTACCTTTAATTTTCGGTCATCGACATTGAATTTTCGATAAGAAGACGAAGGAGTTAATCATTTTTCGCATCCGCCACGCACTCCCAATCCAGAGCTATGTCGGCTCGTTGACAATGAAGTGAAGGGTAGGTCGGTTGAAGACTTCCCGTGTTGGTAGGATCCGAGGAAGGAAGTCGAAGAAGGTCCGCGTTCTTCGTTCCTTGTTCTTTGTTTGTGAGAGTTCCTCCATCTTCTCCCAAGTTTCCACCAAGAGAAATGCCAACCAATAATAATAAAAGATTATGATATCTTATTAATTTTTTGGCACAAAATTTAAAATTGTTAAATAAATTAAATGGATCCTCCTAATTAATTCATGAGTGTTGGCACAAATTAATTATGGGAGTTGGCACCAATTAATTAAAGGGAAGGTCAAGAGGCTCTCGCTCATTAATGAGGGAGAGTGGATAGGTTTTACTCTCCTCCGTCAATAGGGGGTTTAGACCTTTGTGGTCCCCACGTCATAACATCTCGTGGGAGGATAGATTCGAGTGGGCCCCACCACCATAACCTATCATGGGAGATTATGGTGTGGTGGTACCACCTTCAACTTCCATAAGGAGGTTTTAACCACCAAACACCCACATGGTAGCTCAAGAAAAAGTAATGTGATGATCACCTTAATTTTATTACATTCCATTAAAACCCAAAACTAACTATTATTCATGAATAACTGTTGTCGAGGTGAAAGTTTTCTTAAGAGAATATTGGAACTGCAAGTTCAACGATGCCCCTGTATTTCAATTCTGAGCACCAGGTAAAAAGATATAAAAACACGTATGTTTACTAAACGTACACGAACAAAACATCAGAAATTGATTACTGGCACACAGGGCCTCAGAATCACGTGCCATCAGTTTTCACGGAATCATAAAATTCCTGTATATTTAAGAAAAATCATTCCACAGAATTTCAGGGACTTTACATTCTCCCCACCTTAGGGATTTACCTCCCCATAAGCTAAAACCTGAACTAAATAAACAAGTGGGGGTTCTTAGCACGTATCTAAGCCTCCCACTCCCATGTGATCTTGTGGAGGATCCCATGATGCCAGGGAACGTGCACCAGAGGTATCGACCATCCACGTAGGACCCACTCCTGTCGATCCTCAATTTCCACTGGAACCTCCGTGAAATTCACTCCATCATCAACGACAAGCTCCCCATGGTCTATGATGTGATAAGGGTTGTTCATGTACCTCCTCAGCTGAGATACATGGAAGAAGTCATGCACCTAGTGCAACTGAGGTAGAAGAGCTAGGTGGTAAGCCACCTCGCCTACTCTACTGAGGCCCTAGAAAGGTCCAATGAACCTTCGAGATAACTATCCGCCTCATCCAATTCTCCATTGACATCGTCGAGGTGAGACCCATAGAAAGACATTGTCGCCATCTTCGAACTCTAGAAGTCTCTGTATCCCATCAGCATACGACTTATGTCTGCACTGTGTAGTCTTCATCCACTCTTGGATGATCTGCAGCTTCTTCATGGTATATCATACCATCTTTCGTCCCACTAGTGCGGACTCCCCTGGGTTAGTCCAGCACAAGAGTGATCTGTCAAGTCTCTCGTACAACGCCTTGAAAGGTGGAATCCCTTTGGTGGAGTGATATTTGTTGTTTTACGAAAACGTCACCAAAGGTAAGTGATCCTCCCAGCTACAACCGAAGTCTAGGACACATGCACGCTGCATGTCCTTGAGGGTCCGAATGGTCTGCTCAGTCTGGCCATCCGTTTGAGGATGGAAGGCAGTTCTTAGATGAAGATACATTCTGAATGCCTCCTACAACCCCTTCTATAGGTGGGTAGAAACCAGTGTGTCATGATCAGAGACAATCGATGAAGGTACTCCATGTAGCCGCACAATTTCCTACACATAAAGTCATCCCAGGCTCTCTATTGAGCCCTACTCTCTGATCGTTAAGAAGTGGGTCGACTTGGTGAGTCGGTCAACGATCACCCAAATAGAGTCTTGAACCCAAGATGTACATGTAAGACTCATCACGAAGTCCATGGATATCCCATCCCACTTCCACTCTGAGACTTCTAAAGGCTGAACCAAGCCTGCTGGTGCCTGGTGCTCTTCCTTCACTTGGTGACATGTGAGGCATCGAGAGACAAAATCTGCTACTACCTTCTTCATATATGGCCACTAGTTTGATCTTCGAAGGTCCTGGTACATCATCACCACACCTGGATGTACTAATAGAGAGTACGTGCGGAAATCCCTCAACATTTCCTCCTGAAGTGACAATAGTACCATAGTGCATCCCTTGAAGAGGATGACCTGCACCCCACCTTTAGAAAATCCATCTGGTGCTTGCCCTATGGATATCTGAGCACGTCTGTGTCTCGCAGTCAGTGTCCCCATGTTGTGCCTCCCTGACTCACTGAAGAAATGGGGGAGTGATTGTAAGAGACTAAAGGAAGGCTGACCCATCTCTATCCATAAAGGATATTTGTAAAGCAGCCAGCTGCTCTGTCACCTCACCTAGAAGTTGTATACCTAACCTCTTGCTGAGTGATTTTGCTATAATGTTCCCCTTTCCATGAGTATAGACTATCACAATGTCATAGTCCTGGAGGAACTCAAGCCATCACCATTGTCTCTGGTTCTGGTCCTTCTGATAGAAGATATACCTGAGATTCTTGTGATCAGAGTACACAGTAAAACTTTCTCCCATCAGATATTTTCACAACATCTTCAAGGCAAAGACCACTACTGCTAACTCCAGATCATGGGTAGCGTAGTTATGCTCATTCTTTCTCAGCTACCCAGAACCATACGTGATCAATGCTCTCTCTTGCATCAGAAAACACCCAAATATGGTCCTTGATGTGTCGTAGTAGAATGTGTACCATATACATTCCCCTGGAATCCTCAAGATGGGGGGGCACTAGTGATAATCTCCCTCACCTCTTGAAATCTCTGCTGACATATCTCTGACCACACAAATGGTTTCCCCTTATTTGTCAAGGCTGATAGTGGTGCTGCAACTCTAGGGAATTCAATAACGAATCTCTGGTAGCATCCATCCAAACCTAGGAAACTCCATACCTCTGTTATACTCCTAGGTGGCTCCCAAGAAAGTACTGCCTCAATCTTCATTTAATCCACTCCAACTCTAGCCTCCAAGATGACGTGTCCCAAAAAGTGAAACTCTCAGAACCAAAACTAGCACTTTGAGATCTTACCATAAAGCTGTTTCTATCGGAGTGTGTACATTACTACCTGAAAATGGTAGTCATGCTCCTCCTCAGTAGTCGAGTAGATCAGAATGTCATCGATGAAGACTACAACAAAGCGATCAACGTATGGCTGGAAGATCATGTTCATGAGTCCCATGAACACTATTAGGGAATTGGATATGCTGAATGGAATAACAAAGAACTTGTAGGGGGAATACCGACATCTGGTGGCCATCTTCTGCACATCTTCATCTCGAACTCTGAGGTGGTGATACCCTGATCTGAGGTCTATCTTCGAGAACCGTCGAGCTCTTTTCAACTGAACAAAGAGGTCGTCAATCCACAGAAGTGGGTACTTGCTCTTCATAGTCACCTGTTTTAGGTGACGGTAGTCGACACAACGCCTCAAGCTACCATTCGCCTTCTTAGAGAACAGAATCAGGGCTGCCCAGGGAGAAACACTGGGCCGGATGAATCCTTTCCTGTACATGTCCTCTAGCTGTACCTGCATCTCACAAAGCTCAATAGGAGCCATCCATTATGCTGCAGTAGATATTGGTGCCATCCCGGGGTATATGTCAATGTAGAAGTCCACATAACTGTAAGGAGGTAGTCCTGATACATCGTCAGGGAAAACATTCGTGTACTGGTCCACCACTACAGGATGGGTCAGACACTCCACATCAACTGCTCCGAAGGTAAGGAAGGCCAACTGATTATTGATCTGCTACACCCTCCTCCAAGTATGTTCGTATTATGCTTCCAAGGCTCCTTTCTTGCCGGTTAAGATAAACTTGGTCATTTCCCTGCAGACACACTACACATTGCGCCAAATAAAGTCGATATGAGTCTGGACTATAGATAAACAGTCCATACCGAAGATGACGAATTAAGGCCTCTACGCCGCTACTGGGAGATCCCAGCTGAATCTCTTGCCTCCTTGAGTTAGCTCACACTGCCAGCACCAGTGCGTAATCGTCGATTCTACTCCCGTAAGAGTCTCTATCCATAAGGATCGAGCCAACGGCTTCGTCGGAATCTCCAAGCCCCGAATGTGGGCAGTGGAAATGAAAGAATAACTAACACCTATGTCTATAATAACTTCAGCTATGGCGAAGTAGACATAGATTGTACATCAAATCATCTTCGGAGCATTGTGATCATATGCTTCAACTGCCTAGAGCTGAGCTCTCCCATGTCCACCTACTTCCTATGGTCAGGGTGGAAATCCTAGTGGTGGTGGAAGAAACAACTAGAAACATTTTCCACCACCCGCTGCATGACCAGCTATTCTGCCACGTCTACCTGCTCCCTACGGATCACCTCGATTGAATCTTTGTCTCTTTTTGGGTGGTGCGTCGACCATCTGCTGATCCTCAGAACAGTGGTTTGGACAATCATGAGCCATGGGGCAATGTCGGCCGCATGAGAAACACTACCCACTCCTGGAATGTATGTCTCTGCCACCGGTGCCCCGAACAACTGATCTTGAGTCATGTGTTCATCCACCCACGGCTCTTGTCCTCTTAGACCTATGAAACATCTCTCTACCAACAGATGCAGACGACTCCGCTGCAAGTTGACTAGTGGTGGGTCTCACTGCGGGAGACTTCTAATCAAGTAAACTCTCCACTAAGAAGGCTCGATCCAACACCCCTACCTGCGTCGGGATGCTGAGTGAGATCACTGAAGCTCTGATCTCTCGCCAGAGCCCCTGATTGAAGGTCTGAGCCCTGCAGAATGGGTCTCGCACAATATAAGTGGAGTAGCATGAGAGGTCGGTGAACCTCGCTGAGTATTGTGCCACCATCATGTCGCCCTGCTGCAGGTGAATTATATCATGTATTCACACTGCACATAGGGTGGCTGGGAAAAACTCCGCCAGAAACAGGCTCTAGAAGTCTTCCCATGAGAAGTTTCATCTCTTCATAGGCCGGGAGCATCAGGCTCCACCATCTGCCCGCTGCTGCCTGTAGAAGGCTAGCAGAAAGAATCTCCCTGAAATCAGCTGGTGTCCCTACTAGTCAAAAAACTCTCACCACAGCCTCCAGGCAATCCTCAGCCGCCTATGGGTCCATCTCTCCTATTAATCTGGGTGGCCTATGGAACTGGAACTCGATCAATGCGCTCAAGCGGCGTGCTTCATCTGTTATTGGGGCTGGTAGAATGGGTGGCCAACAGGAAGTGATGTCGCTGGTTCCTCCACTGGTAAAGGTCCCTACACCGAGGCCTCATCGCTCGGTGGGATTTCTGTACATACTACTCTCAGACCTCTCTTCGTTCGTCCATGTGGAGGCATCCTGAAAGAAACAGATGTGACACGGTCAAAGATTTATACCTCGTGAGCTGACCTTTTTGAGATGAATTAAAGAAAACTTCTGAAAACACACATGCAATCAGTGTTTTCGTGCACTGATTCGGATATCAACAGTCAGGGTCCAAGTGTATGGATACGTCGGTCGCCGCACCAACATTGGTCTCACTGAATTGAAAACCATACTCAATAACCTTACCACTATTGCTTAATAGAAAAGATCAGATTCATATGTTCTGTGGTAGAACCGACTCCTCTGATACCAATTTGTCACGACCCTTCCCCCAGGGCCCGTGTCGTGACTACCCTAAGCCCGTGTCGTGACTTCCCTAAAACTGGGAAGGCATTGCATTTATAACCTGTAAATGCACACAATTGAGTACGACTTGGAAGAAAAACCACTAAGTAAAATTGTATACATAGAGTGATGAAAAGTAAAGGGGCCAGAATACAACCCAAACAAGGAAGTACAAGTAAAACTGGAAAACAAGTACAACTGAAGAAAGTTAAACAACTGCTGGATCATCCACCGAGAAGTCCTACCTGAAGGGTAGGTATATATAGCATCCACAACACTCCACGTCCGTCCGTCTCCTCCATTTACCATCATGCCACTTGGTCCACCTCCGGGTACTGTTCAGTCCTAGTACACTCAGTCATGGTCAATGCTCTCTGTCGTCTTCTTTCAACACAACGAGGTGTGGGCATAGCCTGTATAGGGGTGAGTATAATGATACTCATTGGGGACCCCGAGACCCTAGAGGTCTCACAAAACCAAAAAGGATAAAGCACAAAGTATGAAATCGACAAATAACCCACTTAGGTATATGCCCCTATATATACCTATGCTATCAAGTGATCCATCTCAATCAAGAGAAAAACACAAAAGTTACTGACTCAGCTCAACCAGGATTTTTATTCACATTATCGAAACCACGACTGCTAGAGAACTTATGTAACAACCCGAGATTTTATAAGACATATTCTTTTTAATTTCTTTCATATCTTCTGTTGTACGCTACACCAAGATTATCTTGCGCTATAAGAAACACCATATTAGCTTGCAGTATACACAACACTAATCTTGGATCATGTTACACACAATTTCAAGTTTGTTTCATAGTAGTTATTCTACGCAACATTGACGCAACACTAATCTTGGATCGTATTACACACAATTTCATGTTTCTTAGATATTAGTTATTCTATGCAACATTGAGTGTATATATATATATATATTCAATGAATAAATGAAATATGGTTGTATTTTTTATACGGAAAAACAAAGGAGTCTTGCAATACATGCACCCCTGACTTGGCTTGCATTACAAGCAATCACGACCTTCCTCGATAGCGAGTGTTGTACGCAATACCGGGTTTCACTAAACAATAATATATGGTAATAATATTATTATGAACTAGACGTTATGAATAGTATTAACTAAATTTTGAATGTTATAATATTATTATTTCATCTTACACATTTTATAGAACATGGTATGTGAACAAAATAAATTTTTCAGGTAAAATGAGTATTTTTCAAAAAAATGCAGTTTTGCGGCCTTTTAGTGGCGCGCCCACTTTAAATCTACTTTTTGACATATTTATAAGTTAAATTGGAAAAATTAAATTTTTTTTTTGGAATCAAGATATTAAAATTTATTTTGGATAAACTTTTCATATTATTCAGATAACTTTCATATTTTAATGAATAGTAAAAACACGCTATATTTTAATTAAAAACAACTTTTTTCATCGTAATAATTTTTACGGTTAAATTATAATATTGATTTATTTTAAAGTATAAATAGAATAGATTTTTACCATTTAATATAATTTATGTCATTATCATTGATTTTACATTGAATTCATATGTAAAATCATTTCAATCTTTTGCAGTGTTTTATCTTTTAAAACATGTTTTCTTAACAACGGGATTAATTTTAAAATAATTACTGCAACTTCTGGGTTTTTTATTTTGAAAAATGTATTCCATGTTTTAATTTAGTGGGTCCAAATTATGTTAATAGGTTACTTTTATTTTTTTGATATTATGAATTGTAACTACGGTAATTTTTATTTACTACAGTTAAAGGTAAATCTGGTAATTAAGGGGAAAATAAGATTATAAAATTACCCTAACACATGAAAAAATAATATTGGATGAATAAAAGTCGACTCATATCACCTAAGGGTCGGAATATATTCATTTCCGGGACTTTTGACCATGAAATAATATAATTATTATTAAAACCAAAGAAAGTGACAACATGTCACTCTCTTAAATCTTATAAATGTAATAATTTTAATTTAGTGATAAACATCATAAATCTTCGGATATAAATAGTCCCTAGAAATATAATAAAATTATCTACATCATATGAATTTATTTATAATTTTTAGGAATTAAATAATTATCATTAATTATGACACAATAGTGATGTTGAAGTTATATTATTGATTTAAATATCAAATAAATAATTTTAAAAGTATTAAAATAAATATTATATGAACTATTTAATGTGAACCACAAATTTTTTAGATAAATATGACATGTTATTAATCTATTAAATCATTTATTTCGGACATATCTTCTATATATATTTTATTAAAATTCAAATAAATGAATAGTGTCAAAATTGACACTATTGTTATATTATAAAAATTACATATTATAAAATTGTTTAAAAATCAAAAAAATTATAAATTATAAATTAAAATTTATATGGTATAAAATTTAATAAATCATACAATTATGGACAATTCAGAACATATAAGTAATTATTTATAATGATTTAAAATTTAGAATATTATTCCCACAAATAAAATTAAATAGATTATATAAGGATAAATCAAGTTGATAATGTTTAAAATAAATTCAAAAAATGTCTAAATTTTATTGGTTGATGATATTACAACCGTATATCGTCTAAGCTTCATATTTGAGTCATTTTTTGAGGTTTTTAACTGGGTTTGTAAGTTATTATAAATTAATATTTCTTATAATTCCAAATGTGCCCCTCTCGTTCCTTATAAAAGGGAACCTCCTCCCTCTCCTATTTACACAATTTAAAGCCTTCATTCTCAACACAACCCTGCCCATTTACCTTCTCAACTTCCCTAGTAACATACTAGAGGTCTTGGTTTTCTTCAAAGACCAATTTTAGTGCCCTAAGAGGAGGTTTCAAAAAGACGTGTCAAAGAAGTGGTAATATCTGTTACTGATTCTTTCAAATTTATTTCATATTCTATATCCTCTTATTTAGTTGGTTCATTATATTGTAATAACATCAGTATCCCGAATATACTGATATGTTATTATAAATATCAAACAACCCCATTTCACCTTCTATCCATCCTATGGAAAATGAAATCACCGCGCGTGCGTACGTCCGAAATATCGTCTCCACGCTATGGTGTAATCTGTTTTCCACCACCACCTTTCATGGATGAGTATAATTGTGTAAATAATAACTATATATGATTATTATAACATCATAATGATTCTATGATATTATATAATCCACTCCAATTCCATTCAATAAATATGGGAACGATATCATCGTTCGTACGTACGTACAGATTACAGTCTCCACGACGCGATGAGATTCATTTTCCATGTTAACAATTCAAGAATGATTATAAAGTATATATAATAATTAATCATGAAATATATGAAATATTAATGATACTGAATTTATGTATATTTTATTTACTTACTTTAATTAAATTTAATAAGTAAACGAAAACAACGTTCATGCGTACGTACGGCCAACCGTCTCCATGAACGGTGTATTTCATTCCATTTATCGATCTATTATGTATATGTATATTCTGAATATATATTATATATAAATTATGTTTCATGTTATATAATTATGTAATCATGATCTATGTAATCATATGAATAATTACATGTCAAAAAACGGATGACAAATGAAACGATTTTAACCAAAACGCTCTTTAACATTGAATTTACAAAAGAACGGGTAATATAAAGCCATAAGTGAACGATATATGATATCATAACAATGAATATGATTCTGTAATAAGTCAATGACATTATTTAAATCATTATACAGGAGGATCATATACGTACGAATCATATCGGACCTAAGGTAAGGGATAATTTCTCAATCTCATTCTTATCTGAGATTGCTTATTCGTAAGTATTTACTGGGGTTATATTTTTCATCCATGTCCATAAAAATGTTTTCATAAAATGTTTAATATTATTCCAAGTATATTTAATGTCATTTTTACCCTTTTTTACTTTTACCACATTGTATGGAAGGAATCTTTCTTTTTTTTACCATACGAGGTACATTTTGACTTTTCCGACAAAAGTTTGAGGAGAATGTCTTTTTAACTTATACGGCATGAATGGTTTTTTACGATTTTATAATGCCTTATTTTCATGAAGCTTACTAGAAAAAATTTCATGAATAGTTTCAAAAAAAATCCTTTCGTTTTAAAATTGCATGTCATTTTCTGAAAAGAAAATGATTTTGAATAAGAAATGATATTTTCCAAAAGAATTTATCTCAAGTGTTTTATCAAAACCATTTTCCATCTAAGATGACATTATTTCATATTTGTATTTTTCAAGTATAATGTCCCTATGATTTACATGGTTTCACTTATCTTATGGTGAAATGATATCCATTTGTTTTATATGGATTATGTAATAATGTGATGATATTTATGAAACCTATTTTATTCTTTGGGTAATGATGAATGATTTATGTTTATGTTGTGGAACACATAAGAATGATTTCATTATGAGATGGGTGGGTCCTATATCTCCCTCCAATGCATTGGGTAAATATTTATTTCTCATGAGATAGACATGGATAAAATGGAAAGTAAATCCGGTTCAGTAATACAGGGCTGGAACAACAAGTAAACCCGGTTCAGTAAGGGACTTTGTCCACTAATGTCACGACCCGCCCTCAGGGCTCGTGCCGTGACTACCCCAATCCCACCTTCCATAGGCCAGGGGCTGGCGACTAGCACCAAGCTGTAAATCCCAACAAAAAGGGAAGGCATTGCCTTTGATAAGTAAACAACCACCACAGAGTAAGCAAGAGGAAAAGTAAACACTAAGTAAAAACAGAGTACAACTGAAAGTGCGGAAAGGTAAATGGGCCAGTATACAAACCCAAACTGAAAGTAAAGTACAACTCGAAAGGAAAAACATCAACTGTAAAGTAAAAGCCGTTACACCGAGTCGTCCACTGGAAATCCCACCTGAAGGGTGGGTACAGATAGCTCCACTGCTCCTCAGGTCTCGTCGTCCACTCCGAACACGTCCCGCCCAGTGGTCCACCTCCAGGTACCGTCCTGCTCTGCAAGCCTCAGCCAAGATCAATGATGTCTGTCGTCTACAACCAATACAACATAGTGCGGGCATAGCCCATGCAGGGATGAGTATAAGCTACTCAGTAGGGACCCCGAGACCCCTGAAGGTCTCCCAGAATCCACAAAGGATAAACCACAAAGGTAAGATACAATCACGAAGTAACAACCGAAACTGCTTAGGTATATGCCCATACATATACCTAAGTCATCAATTCCAATACGCTCCAACCTCCGAGCCCAAGTACAACTCAGTCCACACAAGAAATTAAACGTATTCCACACAGGAAAGCAAAATGAAATCCACACAGGATAGCACAACCCAATCCACACCGGAAAGCAACAGAATTCATCTCACACAGGTATACTTCTTCGAGAGACGATAAAGATGATCTATGATCCATCTAAGTCGTCGGACCCACGAAGGATCGATAGGTAACTAACCCCCGCAAAGACCCACAAAGGATCGGGCCCACACAGGACCTGTAGGCGCTGGTTCACACAGGACCGCTGAGCGCAAAGACCCACACAGGATCGGACCCACACAGGATCGGGCCCACACAGGACCTGTAGCACTGATCCACGTAGGATCGCTGAGTGTTGTAGTCGTCATCGAATCCACCAAGGATCTATGTACTGTCGTCGTCGTAGTCATAGTAGCAGTCACAGTCGCAGCCAGCTCTAGGGTTTCCGCACACAGCAAGCTCGTTTGGGAGGGTCCGCTCCACGAGCCGAGAGGCTGATACATCAACTGTCACAAAGTCCAGAGTTGATGTATCCAAAAGTTCCGTATCGTCAACAGGAACTCAACGCAACAGACGGCGCGTCGATCGGACGCCCGGTCTGAGAGTTATTGGCTTTTTCGTCCCAGGGGCCCGGTTGGTTTTTAAGGCAAAACCAACCCGACCATACTCCACCTGCGTCCAAACCTCGGCCGGAGTATGCCAAAAGATCCCTCTCACTAAGAGGAACACAACAAGGCTGGCGGCACGTCAATCGGACATCCGTAGCTCAAGTTATGAGCGTTTCCGCTCCGAGGGCCCGGTTGGTTTCGTGTACGAACTAACCCGGACGAACTCAAAGTAATCCTAAACCTTGAGTGCGATATACCGAATCGACTTTCTCGATCCAAGGATCGTATCGCCGCTGATGGTTCGTCGATCGGAGGTCCATAGCTCAAGTTATGAGCAAAAGACCGAAGTCGATTCGAAAACGGGGGGTCCGGGTCTGGGCCGACCCGGCCCGACCCCCCCCCCCCCCCCCTTGGTTGGCCCGAACCGGGTCGACCCGGCCCGGCCGGCGGCGCGGCCTGGCGCCGCTCGGGTGCCACGCGCGGGGGGCAAGGCCCCCGCTTCCCTGCTGGCGGCGCGGCTGAGAGCCGCGCCTTGATCAAACGGACCCCCCTCGTGGGGGCCTACCTTTTGGAAAAATGGGGGGCCGCTGACCCCCTTTGTGTAACCCCCCCCCTTTATGTGGGGCCGGTTTGTGGCCAGCCGGGGGAATTAATTCCCCCGGCACTTCTCCCTTCCGGCCGGCTCAACATGGCCGGCCGGTCCTTCCTCAACGGGACCGGCAAGGCCGGTCCCTTTTTCCGGCTTCCGACGCCGGCGGCCCGGCTAGCCGCCGGTCTTCCCGTTTCGCCGCGGCCTGGAATCTGGCAGGGATGTTCGTCATCCGGCGCGGTGCGACGGCACCACGCCCCTCTGCCGCGGCCCCCGCTCCGGCCGCGGCGCCTTCGGTTCCCTTCGACGCAGCGCGACGGCGTCGCGTTCATGATAATCCTTCCACGGCGCGGCGCGACGGTGCCACGCAATATAGCCGTGCGATTCCCGCGTGGTGCGACGGCACCACGCCTTCTCGTTCATCCACAAGAATATAAAAAAATAATCAAGAACAAAGGAGGGGAAATTCGGCCGTGTTTGTGCGGTCTGACCCCCCTCTCGTTAGACGCTAACACTTAAATATTTATCCACCAGATTATCATGCTAGAACCAAGAACGAGATTAAATAATTAATCAACAACAAACCCCTACCTCGGTTTCAAGTACGATGTTCGTCAACGACCCGCAGAGGACAACGTCATGGAGGTCGGGCGTCGCGGTAATCGTTCATCAATTCTGTTGAGGAAGAGGTACATTCGAAGAGGTACGTCGTTGGTGAATCTTCGTAAGCCGACGAAGGAAGTCTGAGGAGGAAGCGGCGTTCCCTTTCGTTGACACGGAAGGCGTCTTCGATCTTCGGAAACAACTGGCTACGAAGAAGAGAGGAGCGGCGTTCTTCGTCGGAGCTCGAAGGTTCTTCACGTTCTTCGTCAAAGTTGAAGAAGAAGATGGAGCTCCCAAAATTCTCAAAGTGTTAAGATAATTCCAACCAAAAAAAATAAAATAAGCTAAGGCTTATTTTATTCACACAATTAATAATTTGAATTTCAAAGGTTTGAAATTCAAACAACTCAACTCCATTAATTAACGAAGTTGTCATGTTCATTAAAAGAGGAGTTTAAGGGAGTTTAAAAAAAGAAGGTGAAGAGTTATGCTTCGTGTGGACCCCACCACACTTAATCCTCCCAAGGGAGGTTAAGTGGATGTGGGTCTCACCTCTAACTCACTTTGGGAGAAAATAACTAACAAGTTAAAAATAAAAAGTGTTTCCACATTTTTATTTAACTTCTTTTAAAATCCCAAAAACTAACTCTCAACCCGCAATAAACGCAACCGCGGAAAAGTTCTCCTTAAGCGAATATCGGCGCTGCGAGTTCATCAGTGTCCTCGTATTTAAATTCCGAGCACCAGATCAAAATTTAGAAATTCCCGCTCGTTCGTTCACTGAACGTACCCGAGCCAAACTTCGGAAATTGATTCCGGGCACTCCGGGCATCGGAATCAGGTGCCGTCAGAAACCGCGCTCTTGTAAAATTCCAAAGAAAATTAAGAAAAAAATTCCCTTGAATTTTACGGGTCTTTACATTACTCCCACCTCAGGGCTTTACGTCCCCGTAAAGATACATCAAAAATTAGGGGAACAAATGAGGGTACTGAGTACGCATCTCAGCCTCCCGCTCCCATGTGCTCTCCTGGAGATTCATGTGCTTCCATCTGAGGCGCACTAGAGGAATCGACCGTCCACGTAGGACCCGATCCTGTCGATCCTCGATCTCCACCAAGACCTCCGTAAAAGTCTCCCCATCATCAACGTCAAGCTCCCCATGGTCAATGATGTGCGTTGGGTCGTGCACGTATCTCCTCAGCTGAGACACGTGGAAGACACCGTGCACCCGGTGCAACTGAGGTGGTAGAGCCAGGCGATAAGCCACCTCGCCAATCCTGCTGAGGACCTGGAAGGGTCCTATGAAGCGCGGAGATAACTTTCCGCCTCGGCCAAATCTCCGTATACCACGTCGAGGTGAGACCAGCAAGAAGATGTGGTCGCCATCCTCGAACTCTAGTGGTCTCCGCCTCCTGTCAGCGTATGACTTCTGCCGGCTCTGAGCTGTCCTCATCCGCTCCTGGATGACCTGGACCTTCTCTGTCATGGCCTAGACGATCTCCGGTCCCACAAGTGCTGACTCCCCAGGGTCTGTCCAGCACAAAGGAGATCTACAAGGTCGGCCGTACAACGCCTCGTACGGTGCCATTCCGATGGTGGAGTGGTAGCTGTTGTTGTACGCAAACTCCACCAAGGGTAGGTGGTCCTCCCAGCTACGACCAAAGTCGAGGACACATGCGCGGAGCATGTCCTCGAGAGTCTGAATGGTCCTCTCTGTCTGACCATCCGTCTGAGGGTGAAAGGTTGTGCTCAGACGTAGCTGCGTCCCGAACGCCTCCTGTAACCCCTTCCAAAGCCAGGAAGTAAAGCGAGCATCTCGATCGGAGACGATAGACGATGGCACGCCGTGGAGCCGCACAATCTCCTGAACGTAGAGACATCCCAAGCTCTCCACTGAGCCCTGCTCTCTGATGGGTAAGAAGTGTGCCGACTTGGTGAGTCGGTCAACAATCACCCAGATGGAGTCGTGACCTCTGGAAGTGCGTGGAAGTCAAGTCACGAAGTCCATAGATATGTCGTCCCACTTCCACTCCGGAACCTCCAAGGGTTGTACCAAGCCTACTGGTACCTGATGCTCAGCCTTCACCTGCTGGCAGGTGAGGCATCAAGAAACGAACTCTACTACAGCCTTCTTCATGCCCGGCCACCAGTGCTGTCGTCTGAGATCCTGGTACATCTTCGCTACTCCTGGATGTACCGCCAAAGGAGAAGTGTGAAACTCTCTCAGCACCTCCTCTCGCAAAGCGACTGGTACCATGGTACATCCTCTGAAAAGGATGTCGTGCTCTGCTCCAAGGGAGAAACCATCAGGTGTCTATCCCGAGGATATCTGTGCACGTCATGTCTCACAGTCAGCGTCCTCACGCTGTGCCTCTCTGATCCGCTGCAGTAGTGGAGGGGTGACCGTGAGAGACTGAAGGAAGGATGCTCCATCTCTATCCACGAAGGATATCTGAAAAGAGGCTAGCTGCTTCGTCGCCTCCTCAAGTAGCTGAATGCCCGTCCTCCTGCTGAGGGCATCGACTACTACGTTCCCCTTCCCAGGTGTATAGACTATCTCAAAGTCATAGTCCTGGAGGAACTCGAGCCATCACCGCTGTCTCAGGTTCAGGTCCTTCTGCGAGAAGATATACCTGAGACTCTGATGATCAGAAAAGACTGTAAAGTGCTCGCCCATCAGGTAGTGTCGCCATGTATTCAGAGCGAAGACCACTGCTACTAACTTCATGTCATGGGTAGCGTAGTTCTGCTCATGCGGTCTCAACTGACATGATCCATAGACGATCACTGCCCGCTCCTGCATCAGGACGCAACCAAGTCCAGTCCCTGATGCATCGCAGTAAACTACGTATCCAACTCCCTCCTCAGGAAACCTCAAGATAGGTGCGCTGGTCAATCTTTGTCTCAGCTTCTGGAAGCTCTGCTGACATCTGTCTGACCACACGAAGGGTTTCCCCTTCCTCCTTAACGTACGGTGAAGCTGCAAAGATTTCTCCTTTGTCGAAAAGTGAAATTCGGTCTCATCCCATGGATGAACCACGTTCCTTGCCTAATACAGTGAATCCCGTCATGATTAGTTAATTCATGGAATGGATGACGTCGTAAGGCCTCGACGCTGCTACCAATAGATCCAACCGTTACTCTCGCCTCCAATGGTTGAGTCACACTATTGGCATCAGTGTGTGGTCACTGGGTTTCCTCTAGTAAGAATCTCGCAAGTGAGGGTCAAGTCAACAGTTTTTTTTAACCGGCACCTCTTAGTAAAAACAAACAAAAGACAAGAAATCAAAAGTCCCCAAGGAAAGTATCTTTTATTACTTCAATTTAAAGTACAAGGACACAAGGAAACACAAACTACGAAGCTAGAGGCATTATGGGCAAAGGCCTCTATGCCTGGAGCTAGTCCCGCACTAGTCCACCCGCTTCCGGAGCTCCATGATCGTAAGCTTCAGCTGCCTGAAACTGTGCTCTCCCCTGAGGTCGGGGTGGACCTCCTGGTGGTGGTGGTGGTAGAGTCTCAAAGCGTCGCCCACCACCTGCTGCTCGGCCAGCTCCTCTGCCTCGCCCACCTCCTCCCTACGGACCTCCATGGTCGAACCTCTGCCTCTGCCTAGGTGGTTCCTCAACTGTCTGTTTCTCCTCTGCATGGCGGGTCGGGCAGTCACGAGCCATGTGGCCCTGCCCACCGCATGAGTAGCATTGTCTGCCTTTCGAAAGACTGGCTCCGCGCTGTGTGCCCCGCACTGCTGAACCAGTGTCCTGAGGTCGTCTGCCTAAAGGTATGGTCTGCCTGGACCCCTGAGTCATCTGTAGACTGCCTGCTGCAGATGACTCTGCCACGTGTCGCCTTGCGGTGGGTCTCGGCACTGGTGTAGACTCAGCAAGGAAGCTCTCGATCAAAATGGCCCGCTCCAGTACTCCTGTCTGAGTCGGTATGCTAAGGGAGATCAACAATGCCCTGATCTCGTGTCTCAAACCCTGCTCGAAGGTCCGGGCCCGGAAGAATGGGTCCCGTACCGTGTCGGTCGAGTAGCGCGAGAGATCAGTAAATCTCGCCGAGTACTGAGCGACCGTCATGCTGCCCTGCCGCAGCTGAAGAAGCTCCTGGATACACACCGCACGAAGGGTGGCTGGGACGAACTCCGAGCGGAAGAGGGTCTCAAAGTCTGTCCAAAGTAGAGATGCCTCATCGTGCACCTGGAGCATCAAGCTCCACCATCGGCTTGCTGCTGCGTGCAGTAGGCTCGCAGCAAGGATCACCATGAGGTCTGCAGGTGTCCTCACTAGCCTAAAAAATCGTACCACTGCCTCTAGCCAGTCCTCTGCTGCCTGGGGGTCCGTCTCCCCACGAAACCTGGGTGGTCGCTGGTGATAAAACTCATGCAGTGCGCTGAGGCGACGTGCATCGTCAGCAGCTGGTGCTGGAAGCATCGGTGGCTCGACGGGTAGAGCTACCGACGGTGCCACAGCTGAACAAGGGCCATGTACCGAGGCCTCATCGCTCGGTGGGCTGTCATCACACTCGACTCTCGGAACCCTAGCGGGCTGCCGTCGTGGGGCCATCCTGAATAGGAAACAGGTGCGCCATGTTCAGAACAGTATACCTGGTGAGCTGATATAGAGTAATCACAAAGAAAACTTTGAAACACACACGCAATCAATGTTTTCGTGCATTAAGTCGGAAATCAGAATTCAGGGTCCTGGTGTACGGATACGTCGGCCGCCGCACCAACACTGGACTCCCTGGACTGATAACCACACTCAATACGCTAAACATTATTTCTTCACATAGAAAAGATCAGAGTTCGCGGTAGAACCGAACTCCTTTGATACCAATTTGTCACGACCCGCCCTCGGGGCCCGTGCCGTGACTACCCCAAGCCCGCCTTCCATAGGCCAGGGGCTGGCGACTAGCACCAAGGCGTAAATCCCAACAAAAAGGGAAGGCATTCCCTTTGATAAGTAAACAACCACCACAGAGTAAGAAAGCAGAAAAGTAAACACTAAGTAAAAACAGAGTACAACTGAAAGTGCGGAAAGGTAAATGGGCCAGTATACAAACCCAAACTGAAAGTAAAGTACAACTCGAAAGGGAAAACAGCAACTGTAAAGTAAAATCCGCTACACTGAGCCGTCCACTGGAAATCCCACCTGAAGGGTGGGTACAGGTAGCTCCACTGCTCCTCGGGTCTCGTCGTCCGCTCCGAACACGTCCCGCCCAGTGGTCCACCTCCAGGTACCGTCCTGCTCTGCAAGCCTCAGCCAAGATCAACACTGTCCGTTGTCTGCAACCAACACAACGTAGTGCGGGCATATCCCGTGCAGGGGTGAGTATAAGCTACTCAGTAGGGACCCCGAGACCCCTGAAGGTCTCCCAAAATCCACAAAGGATAAACCACAAAGGTAAGATACAATCACGAAGTAACAACTGAAACTGCTTAGGTATATGCCCATACATATACCTAAGTCATCAATTCCAATACGCTCCAACCTCTGAGCCCAAGAACAACTCAGTCCACACAGGAAAGTAAACGTATTCCACAAAGGAAAGCAAAACGAAATCCACACAGGATAGCACAACACAATCCACACAGGAAAGCAACAGGATTCACCTCACACAGGTATACTTCTTTGAGAGACGATAAAGATGATATCTGATCCATCTAAGTCGTCGGACCCACGAAGGATCGATAGGTAACTAACCCCCACAAAGACCCACACAGGATCGGGCCCACACAGGACCTGTAGGCGCTGGTTCACACAGGACCACTGAGCGCAAAGACCCACACAGGATCGGACCCACACAGGATCGGGCCCACACAGGACCTGTAGCACTGATCCACATAGGATCGCTGAGTGTTGTAGTCGTCGTCGAATCCACCAAGGATCTCTGTACTATCTTCGTCTCAGTCACAGTAGCAGTAGCAGTAGAAGTCACAGTCGCAGCCAGCTCTAGGGTTTCCACACACAGCAAGCTCGTTCGGGAGGGTCCGCTCCACGAGCCGAGAGACTGATACATCAACTTTCACAAAGTCCAGAGTTGATGTATCCAAAAGTTTTGTATCGTCAATAGGAACTCAACGCAACAGACGGCGCGTCGATCGGACGCCCGGTCTGAGAGTTATTGGCTTTTTCGTCCCAGGGGCCCAGTTGGTTTTTAAGGAAAAACCAACCCGACCGTACTCCACCTACGTCCAAACCTCGGTCAGAGTATGCCAAAATATCCTTCTCACTAAGAGGAACACAACAAAGCTGATGACACATCAATCGGACGTCCGTAGCTCAAGTTATGAGTGTTTCCGCTCCGAGGGCCCGGTTGGTTTCGTGTACGAACCAACCCGGCCGAACTCAAAGTAATCCGAAACCTTGAGTGCGATACACTGAATCGACCGTCTCGATCCAAGGATCGTATCTCCGCTAACGGTTCGTCGATCGGAGGTCCGTAGCTCAAGTTATGAGCAAAAGACCGAAGTCGATTCGAAAACGGGGGGTCCGGGTCTGGGCCGACCCGGCCCGGCCGGCGGCGCGGCCCGGCGTGGCGGCGCGGCCCGGCCGGCGGCGGCGCGGCCTGGCACCGCTCGGGTGCCACGCGCGGGGGGCAAGGCCCCCGCTTCCCTGCTGGCGGCGCGGCTGAGAGTCGCGCCTTGATCAAACGGCCCCCCCTCGTGGGGGCCTCCCATTTGGAAAAACGGGGGGGGGGCTGCCCCCCCTTTGTGTAACCCCCCCCCCCCCCGTATGGGGGGCCGGTTTATGGCCAGCCGGGGGAATTAATTCCCCCGGCACGTCTCCCTTCCGGCCGGCTCAACATGGCAGGCCGGTCCTTCCTCAACGAGACCGGCAAGGTCGGTCCCTTTTTCCGGCTTCCGACGCCGGCGGCCCGGCTAGCCGCCGGTCTTCCCGTTTCGCCGCGGCCCGGAATCTGGCACGGATGTTCGTCGTCCGGCGCGGTGCGACATCACCGTGCCCCTCCGCCGCAGCCCCGCTCCGGTCGCGGCGCCTTCGGTTCCGTTCGACGCGGTGCGACGCCGTCGCGTTCATGATAATCCTTCAACGGCGCAGCGCGACGGCGCCGCGCAATATAGCCGTGTGATTCCCACGTGGTGCGACGGCACCACGCCTTCTCGTTCATCCACAAGAATATAAAAAAATAATCAAGAACAAAGGAGGGGAAATTCGGCCGTGTTTGTGCGGTCCGACCCCCCTCTCGTTAGACGATAACACTTAAATATTTATCCACCAGATTATCATGCTAGAACCAAGAACGAGATTAAATAATTAATCAAAAACAAACCCCTACCTCAGTTTCAGGTACGATGTTCATCAACGACCTGCGGAAGACAACGTCGCGGAGGTCGGGCGTCACGGTAATCGTTCGTCAATTCTTTTGATGAACAGGTACGTCCGAAGAGGTACGTCGTTGGTGAATCTTCGTAAGCCGACGAAGGAAGTCCGAGGAGGAAGCGGCGTTCCCTTTCGTTGACACGGAAGGCGTCGTCGATCTTCGGAAACAACCGGCTACGAAGAAGAGAGGAGCAGCGTTCTTCGTCGGAGCTCGAAGGTTCTTCGCGTTCTTCGTCAAAGTTGAAGAAGAAGAAGGAGCTCCCAAAATTCTCAAAGTGTTAAGATAATTCCAACCAAAAATAGAATAAAATAAGCTAAGGCTTATTTTATTCACACAATTAACAATTTGAATTTCAAAGGTTTGAAATTCAAACAACTCAACTCCATTAATTAACCAAGTTGTCATGTTCATTAAAAGAGGAGTTTAAGGGAGTTTAAAAAAAGAAGGTGAAGAGTTATGCTTCGTGTGGACCCCACCACACTTAATCCTCCCAAGGGAGGTTAAGTGGATGTGGGTCCCACCTCTAACTCCCTTTGGGAGAAAATAACTAACAAGTTAAAAATAAAAAGTGTTTCCACATTTTTATTTAACTTCTTTTAAAATCCCAAAAACTAACTCTCAACCCGCAATAAACGCAACCTCGGAAAAGGTCTCCTTAAGAGAATATCGGCGCTGTGAGTTCATCGATGTCCTTGGATTTCAATTCCGAGCACCGGATCAAAAGTTAGAAATTCCCGCTCGTTTGTTCACTGAACGTACCCGAGCCAAACTTCGGAAATTGATTCCGGGCACTCCGGGCCTCGGAATCAGGTGCTGTCAGAAACCGCACTCTTGTAAAATTCCAAAGAAAATTAAAAAAAAAATTCCCTTGAATTTTACGGGTCTTCACAACTAAGACAGTCTTGGTAGAAATGCCTTGGATACTATGGAAATCATATCATGTGCTTAATTTTTTTCCACAATTACAAGTTTTATTCCCATGGTATTTTATCATGATTGATATTCCATTATGATCTATGCCTTACGTACTGCCATGTTTTATTTCATTTCTCAAGTTCTTGATGTCTAAACACTATGTTCATGTTTTTAAGTTCAAATATATATGGTTTGTTTTATTTTCTCCATGCTTACCCTTACTTAGCAATTGAGCTCACCCTTTTTATGTTTTCTTTTCCCCCAGGATTAAAAGAAAGGTTTTAGCTAAGGAAAAAAAATTGGGAATATCGTTATGGGAGATGTTGAAGATCTTTCAACATGATTATAAGTTTATATTCCATGTTTCCAAAGACACTAAACTATTACGGCCCTTTGGTGTCTATTTTTGTTATGTATTAGATATTCCTCAAGAGTAATGTAATGACTATGTATGCCAAACATTGGGTCTCTATATTTGGTATCAGAGGACATGTTTAGTTATCCTTTGGAAACTAGGTTGCGAAAACATTAGTGAGATCCCTAGAGATATTTCTATGGTATGTCTAGGGATGTCCCTAAGGTTAAGTATAAGTATAGTTTATAGTCCTACAATTACGGTAATGATCCTAGAATTAAACCTAGGATGTTAGATATTGAATGTAATCCCCCTTTATTATATTGTTTTCCTACCATGATTTTCGCCTCTTACACTATTCTTTTTGGTTTTAGACGATGGATGGAATCCGAAGGAACCATGTTGATCAATGTAATGGACTATGCAAGGATTGTCCTCCTGAACAAACCAATGTTATTGGAGATGGAGTACAAAATCTTATTGCTATACTTACACAAGATATGAATCATTCTGGACTTCCAAATGAGTATAGAATGGAACAATATTCTCTTGATTCCTTCATGAGGCAACGTCCACCTTCTTTCAGTGGGCCTTCTGATCCACTTGTTGCTGAATAGTGGTTCAGTACCATTGAAAGATATTTTCCATACATCATTTTTTAGAACATGAAAATGTCATTCTGACCGTGTACCATTTAGAAGGTGAAGCATATCAATGGTGGACTCTAATTAAGAATATGTGGCCCCGATATGAAATTGAATCCATGGAATGGGATGAGTTCAAGAACTTATTTTTCAATAAGTAATTCCCTCGTATTCTTCAAACAAAGATGTAAAAGGAGTTCCTCGAGCTTAAGCAAAAGGATGATGAATTTGTTAGTATATAGAAGTGAATTTTACAAGGCTTGCAAGGTATGCATCTGGCTTTATCATTGAACCTAAAATTAAAGTTGATCGATTCTTCAGTGGCTTAAAACCCAGTCTTCAAAGGGCATTAGCTATAAGATACTTCAGTAGCTATGAAGAAATTGTGCGTTGTGCTATCAAAGTAGAACTTGAAGTTGGTGTTACATATCCATCTCATGATTTATAAAGAAATGTAAGATGCAGTTCAAGTAGAAATCTAATAACAATGGTGAAAAGATGATGAATGTTTCTTTTTGCTCAAAGTGTGGAAAGAAGCATGGTGGAGATTGTCTAAACGGTACTAAAAAATGTTTCAAGTGTGGAAAAGAAGGTCATCGAGCAGCTGAGTGATGAAGTAATGGGAAAAAGGTTTCTAATGAAATGAATAGAGAAAAGACTACCAAGAACGCTCCACCAACACTTCAATGCTTCAAGTACAAGGAAATGGGGCTTTATGCTAATCAATGACCTAATACAAGGGTTAATGATGATCAATGTGAGAAACCTATTAAGGAAAAAGATAAAGGGAAGTCATATGCGATCACAATTTGTGATTTTGAGTATGAAAATGATGTATTGGAATGAATAAGTGTTTATGTAACAGGATTCCGAGATAATTTTGTGGAATCTCATTTAAAGTATCATGGAATATTTGAATATCAATGTATTGGATCATTGTGGTTTTTAAAAAATTTTGGTACTGATAACCATGAAAAGTGATTGAAATATTTTTGGAATGCAGATTAAATGTGCATAATGAAGAGATAAGGAGAAAATAATTTGTATGATAGTAATCATGAGCTCATGACTAAGATATGGACAAAGTGATATCCTGGTTTGAGTATATAGAAATTTTGGGATTTTGGTATGTGGAAAGAGTTAACTTTTGACAGCATTCATGCTTTCACTAAGGTTCAATGTGTTTTCATTTTTCAAGAGAATACATGGTTAAGGTATTCACATGATTGGAATGTGATCAAAAAGACATATCGGGGATAAATGATGGTATTCACATGCTCGGTAGATGACATTTCTAGTAATTGTTTTCTTTATATTATGAGCTTGGACAGAAGTATTTTGGATAAGCCTAAAGATTGGAATGAATTAAGATAGTATTGTTTATGTCTAGAAATTTTTTCGATATTATTGAAGGAATTTTATAATAGTGTAGCTTTAGAAAAAGGACAACCCATAGGATGTGCGACAACCCATCGCGTCGGACAAGGCTATGGGAATTGAACCCACAACCAAAGTGCGACAGGTCTTTAGTGCCAACCACTGGCCTACATGAAGTCCCTGGTTAGTAGGCACTAGTTTTTTTTAATCGGTATGATAGATGAAGTATACGTCTATTTTTGGTACCATATATGATTAATCTCACCATATATTGACTTATGTATATAACTTTTGTTAACCTTAAGTTTTATACTGATGGAATGACCTACCATTCTATCTCATGATCTGCTAACACTTCACGAAAGACAAATTCAAATTTATTTCTTTAAGAGATGAAGTGGAAATTGTTCATGATACAAACAACAATGTGATTGTACCAAAATCAAGTAAGTATTTATTTTGATTCAAAAATTCTTCAATATTAGGGAAGTGATCTTGAAAACCAAAAATGTTGTCCTAGTGCCCTCATATCTGATGGATCAGATTGTACCTTAGAACATCAAAAATTTATGGAATTGTGATTATTAGATTTTTCAAAGCCATGTTTTCTACCACTCTCCATCAGAACTTGATGGTCAGATTTTTCTTTCATATCCATATTTTCACATATGTTTTCCTATATGGAAACCCAGTGATGAGTTACTTTGGGAAATCGTTACGTTTCATACTTTAGTTTTTAAAATTAAGTTTTAGTATTCCTTTTTACGAGGTGGGTTTCTATGAATAGTAAACGATTTATAACCCTGAAGAATTTTGAAGGAGAAATTCATTTTAAGGGGGGTAGAATGTAACAACCCGAGATTTTATAAGATATATTCTTTTTAATTTCTTTCATATCTTCTGTTGTACGTTACACCAAGATTATCTTTCACTATATGCAACACCGTATTATCTTGCAGTATACGCAACACTAATCTTGGATCATGTTACACACAATTTCAAGTTTGTTTGATAGTAGTTATTCTATGCAACATTGACGCAACACTAATCTTGGATCGTGTTACACACAATTTCAAGTTTGTTTGATAGTAATTATTCTATGCAACATTGAGTGTATATATATATATATATATTCAATGTATAAATGAAATATGGTTGGATTTTGTTATACGCAATAACAAAGGAGTCTTTCAATACACGAAACTCTGACTTGGCTTGCATTACATGCAATCGCGACCTTCCTCGATAGCGTGTGTTGTACGCAATATCGGGTTTCACTAAACAACGATATATGGTTATAATATTATTATGAACTATCCTTTATGAATAGTATTGACTACATTTTTAATGTTATAACATTATTATTTCATCTTACACATTTTCTATAACATGGTATGTGAACAAAATAATTTTTTCTGGTAAAATTAGTATTTTTCATAAAATGCAGTTTTACCGCCTTTTAATGGCGCACCGACATTAAATCTAGTTTTGAAATTTTTATAAGATCAATTTGACGAAATAAAATTCTTCTTTGGAATCAGGATATTAAAATTTACTTTGGATAAATTTTTCATATTATTCTGATAACATTCATATTTTAATGAATAGTAAAAACACACTATATTTTTATTAAAAACAACTTTTTTCATCGTAATAATTTATATGGTTAAATTATAATATTTAATGATTTTAAATTATAAATAGAATATATTTTTACCATTTAATATAATTTATTCCATTATAATTGATTTTACATTGAATTAAAAGGTAAAATCATTTCAATCTTTTGCAATGTTTAACTTTTAAAACCCGTTTTCTAAACAACGGGATTAATTTTAAATTAATTACTGAAAATTCTGTGTTTTTAATTTTGAAAAATGGATTCCATATTTTAATTCAGTGGGTCCAAATTATGTTAAAATGTTACTTTTATTTTTTTGATATTATGAATAGTAACTACGATAATTTTTATTTACTACAGTTAAAGGTAAATATGGTAATTAAGGGTAAAAATAAGATTATCAAATTACCCTAAAACATGCCAAAATCCTATTGGATGAATAAAAGTCGACCCATATCACCTAAGGGTTGGACTATATTCATTTCATGGACTTTTGAACATTAACTAATATAATTATTATTAAAACCAAAGAAAGTTACAACATGTCACTCTCTTAAATCTTATCAGTGTAATAATTTTAATTTAGTGATAAAAATAATTAAACTTCAGATATAAATAGTCCCTAGAAATATAATAAAATTATCTACATCATATGAATTTATTTATAATTTTTAGGTATTAAATAATTATCATTAATTATGACACAATAGTGATGTTGAAATTATTTTATTGATTGAAATATCAAATAAATGATTTTAAAAGTATTAAAATAAATATTATATGAACTATTTAATGTTCTCCACTAATTTTATAGATAAAAATGATATGTTATTAATATATTAAATCTTTTAGTTTTAACATCTCTTTTTCATATGTTTTATTTAAATTCAAATAAATGAATAGTATCAAAATTGACACTATTGTTATTTTATAAAAATTACATATTATAAAATTGCTGAAAATCAAAAAAATATTTAAAAATTATATATTAAAATTTATATGGTCTAAAATGTAATAAATCATACAATCATGGACAATTCACAACATATAAGTAATTATTTATAATGATTTAAAATTTAGGAAATTATTAACACAAATAATATTAAATAGATTATATAAGATTAAATCAAGTTGATAATGTTTAAAATAAATTCAAAACATGTCTAAATTTTATTGGTTGATGATATTACAACCCTGTATCATCTAATATTTGTATTTGAGTCATTTTTTGAGGTTTTTAAGTGGGATTCATATTTATTATAAATTAATATTTCTTATAATTCCAAAGGTGCCCCTCTCCTCCCTTATAAAAGAGAACCTCCTCCCTCTCCTATTTACATAATTTAAAGCCTTCATGATCGACCAAAACCTGCCCATTTTCCTTATAAGCTTCCCTAGAAACATACTAGATGTCCTGGTCTTCTTTAAAGACCAAGTTTAGTGCCCTAAGAGGAGGTTTCAAAGAGACGTGTCGAAGAAGAGGTAATATCCGTTACCGATTCGTTCAAATTTATTTCTTCTTCTACCTACTCTTCTTTATTTGGTTAATTATATTGTAATAACATCAGTATCACTAATATACAGATATGTTATTATAAATATGAAACAACCCCATTTCACCTTCTATCCATCCTACGGAAACAGAAATCACCGTGCGTGCGTACGTACGGAATACCGTCTCCACGCTGTGGTGTAATCTGTTTTCCACCACCACCTTACATGGATGGGTATAATTGTGTAAAGAATAACTACATATGATTATTATAACAAAATAATAATTCTAAGATATTATATCATCCACTCCAATTCCATTCAATAAATATGGGAACGATATCATCACCCGTGCATACGTACGGATTATCGTCTCCACGACGCGATGAGATTCATTTTACATGTTAAAAATTAAATAATGATTATAAAGTATATATAATAATTAATCATGAAATATATGACATATTAATGATTCTTATTTTATTTATATGTTATTTACTTACATCTATTAAATTTAATAAGGAAACAAAAACAGCGTTATTGTGTACCTATGGCCTACCGTCTCCATGAACGGTGTATTTCTTTCCATTTATAGATCTATTATATATATGTATATTTTGAATATATATTATATATAAATCATGTTTTATATTCTGTAATTAAGTAATCATTATCTAAGTAATCATATGAATAATTACAAGTCAAAACACGGACGAAAAATGAAACGATTTTACCGAAAATGATCTTAAACATTGAATTTACAAAAGAACGGGTAATATAGAGTAATAAGTGAACCATATATTATATAATAATAGTGAATATGATTATTTAATAATTCAATGTCATTATTTAAATCATTATATAGTAGGTTCGGATACATACGAAGAATATCTGACCTAAGGTAAGGGATAATTTTGCAATCTCATTATTATCCGAGATTGATTATTCGTAAGTATTTACTAGGGTTATATTTTTCATCCATGTCCATAAAAATGTTTTCATAAAGTGTTTAATATCCTTGAATTTATGTTTAAATTCATTTTTACCCATTTTTACTTTTACCACATCGTATGGAAGGAATCTTTCTTTTGTTTACTATACAAGGTACATTTTGACATTTCCGACAAAAGTATGAAGGGAATGTTTTTTTAACTTATACAGCATGAACGGTTTTTTACGGTTTTATAATACCTTATTTTCATGAAGATTACTCAACAAGATTTCATGACTCTTTTCAACAAAATCCTTTTCTTTTAAAATTGCATGTCATTTTGTGAAAAGAAAATTATTTTGAATAAGAAAGGATATTTTCCTCAATAATATTTCTCAAGTGATTTATGAAAACCATTTTTCATCTAAGATAACATTATTTCATATGTGTATGTTTCAAGTATAATGTCTCTATGATTATACATGATTTCACTTATCTTATGATGAAATGATATCCATTTGTTTTATATGGATTATGTTATGATAGGATGATATTTATAAAACTCATTTTATTATTTGGGTTATGATGAATGATTTATGTTTATGTTGTGGCACAAGTAAGAATGATTTCATTATGAGATGGGTGGGACCTATATCTCCCTCCAATTCATTGGGTAATGATTTATATATCATGAGATAGACATGGCTGAAACGACAAGTAAATCCGGTTGAGTAATACAGGGCTGGAACGGCAAGTAAACCCGGTTCAGTAAGGTACTTTATCCACTAAGATGGTCTTGGATGCAATGCCTTGGCTAATATGGAAATAATATCATGTGCTTAATGTTTTGGTACAATTAAAAGTTTTACTCCCATGCTATTTTATCATGATTGATGTTCCATTATGATCTATTCCTTACGTACTACCATGTTTTATGTCATTTCTCAAGATCTTTATATTTAAACATTATGTTCATGTTTTTAAGTTCAAATATATATGGTTTGTTTTATTTTCTCCATGCTTACCCTTAATGAGCATTTGAGCTCACCCTTTTATGTTTTCCTTTCCCCTAGGATTAAAATAAAGGTTTTAGGTAAGAAAAAAATAGGGGAAGATCATTATGGGATATGTTGAAGATCTTTCAACATGATTAGATGTTTATATTCCATGTTTCCAAAGACACTAAACTATTACGGTCCTTTGGTGTCTATTTTTGTTATGTATTAGATATTCCACAAGATTATTGTAATGTCTATGTACATCAAGATTTAGGACTCTACAAATTCTCCTCTATCGAGTAAAGTGGGATTGCCTTGACAGTAGGGCACTTACCACTAACCTTGGACTGCTGAGGTACTTCTCCTGTCGAGTATCATGGGTCTGCTGCATCACCAAGGCACTCCCCACCATGGGTCTGCCACATCACTAAGGCACTCCCCTGCATAGCCTGTTGAGGTACTCCACTTTTCGATTAATTTGAGTCTGTCGCGCCACCAAGGCGCTCCCTACTGTGGGTTTTCTGAGATACTATGGCACTCCTCGCTTAGATAGTAGAGTCACTCTGAGTCAAAACGGTCAACACTCGTCAGGTCTCATCCAGAAACTAGGTCTCCTCACTACGCACGCTTGTCTCCGGGAGGATCCACTCCACGAGATACTTTTCGATACTCCAAATTTCATGAAGTACAATTAAGAAGTATCTCAAAGATCCTCCACGTCATAGAGGTCTCAACGCAACAGGCGGTGCGTCAATCAGACGCCCGGTCTATGAGTTATTATCCTTTTAGTCTCTGGGGGCCGATTGGATTCGTGCATGATCCAACCTGATCGTATCTCAACAATACCCCAAATTCTAGTGGGGTATACTCAAAGGGACCTTCGTGCTCGATGAAAACCAGCACCGCTGATGGTTCGTCAAATGAACGTCCAAAAACAATGATATGACCAATGAAAGTAAAGTCTTGGTAGAGGGCTTGGGTCCGGTCCGACCCGGTCTGTTTGACTCGGCCCAACCTTGTATAGTCCGAAGCGGGATGCATCGACTAGGTAAGACCCGTTGGTTCAGGCCCGGCCCATTAGGCGGGCTAGCCTATTTGGTTCATCCTAGCCCATTGTGCCCAGCCCAGTAGGCCGCGAGGGTAGTTCGGCCTGGGCTCGTGGCCTGTTCAGACAGGGCGCCGCGAGGGGGTCCACGGGCTGGCTCAGGAGGCCAGCATGGACAGGGTGCTGGTTTGGTTGGGTGGTGACCGGGCAGGCTGGCAGGCAGTCGGTCAGGGCACGAGTCGAGCTTGCGGGAGGTCGGGCAGGCCGGAAGGCGGTCAGACAGGGCACCAGGCGGGCCGAAGGGTGGACGGGCAGGGCGCCAGGCAGGCTAGCGGCCAGGGTGCACGGGAGGCCGGAGGGGGTCAAGAGCTGGGCAACGCAGGCCGGCCTCGGTACGGATTGGGTGGTTTGGACGGAGGGTCGCGGTTCGGCCCAGAGCATCGAAGCACCGCATGGGCGGTGCGGTTTGCGGAGGCCGATGGTAGCGCAACCACTATCGTTGCCGCCTTCATCGTTCCATCGCCATATCTCCATGCCGAAGATCATCACAAGCAAGAACGACGGAGGTTTAGGGCCATGTTGGTTTGGCCTGCACCCTCAGCATTTAGAGTGGTATCAATTGGCTTATCAAAAAGTAAGAAGATGAACAACAATACCCGCAAACAATTCTTTTCCAACCATTGAAGAAGATTCAAGGAAATTATTAACATTTAAAAACCCCCTACCATTGATTTTCGGTCGTCGATGTTGAAGTCGCGGGAAGAAGATGAAGGAGTTAATCATTCATCGCATCCGTCACACACTCTCAATCCCAAGCTTCATCAGCTCGTTAACGATGATGCGATGGGTAGGTCGGTTGAAGATTTCCCACATCGGTAGGATCCAAGGAAGGAAGTCGGAGAAGGTTGGAATTCTTCATTCTTCGTTCTTTGTTCTTCGTTCTTTTTTTGTGAGAGTTCATCCCTCTTCTCCCAATTTTCCACCAAGTGCAATGCCAACCAAAAATAATAATAGATTGTGATATCTTATTAATTTTTTGGCACAATATTTGAAATTGGGAAATATATTAAATGGCTCAACCTAATTAATTCATTAGTGTTGGAACAAATTAATTAGGGGATTTGGCACCAATTTATTAAAGGGAAGGTCAAGAGGCTCCCCGTCATTAATGAAGGGAAGTTGAGAGGAAGTACTATCTTCTATCAATAGGGGGTTTAACCCCATGTGGCCCCCACATCGTAACCTCTCATGGGAGGATAGATTCAGGTGGGCCCCACCACCATAACCTCTAATGGGAGGTTAAGGTGTGGTGGTCCCACCTCCAACTTCAATGATGAGGTTTTAACCACCAAACACAAACATGGTGGCTCAAGAAAAAATAAAGTTAAGATCACTTTATTTTATTACTTTCCACGAAAACCCAAAAACTAAATTATATTTTTGACCAACTACCGTCGAGGTCAAAGTCTTCTTAAGAGAATATTAGTGCTACAAGTTCAAGGATTCCCTCAGATTTCAATTCTGAGAAAGGGTTCAAAGTTTATAAAAACCCAATCGTACGTCTACTGAATATACCCGAACAATGCTTCAGAAATTGATTCTGGGCACAATGGGCTTCGGAATCACACGCCTTTAGTTGTAACAGACTCGTAAAATTCCCATGTATTTAAGAAAAAAATTTCCACGGAATTTCTGGGTCTTTACAAAGGAATTCCCAAGCCCCTCTATCACCGCCCCTGGTTAAATGATGTCATCTCCATGACTTGGAAATTGACTCAATATATAAAACAAAAACTAATAAATAAACTAAATTCATCCATATTTCATTCAATGAAAACTCACTAGTTTTTTTCACTATAATATGACCAATTCTAATGTCACCCTATGGGTTAATCTTAGATCTTCATCCCAAAAATAAAGAATCTCTAAATTAAAAACACTAAATTTATTTTTAATTTTTGTTCATATAAAAATAATTAATCAAAAAATTTAGATACTGACATACCATTAATGAAATGAAGAATGAATACATGAGATCTCAGCAAAGAAAAAAATCATTAAAAAGAATCAAGTTATACATGTATGAATAATACAGTGATAACATTTTATAATTATTATATCCACAAATAGTCAAATAAATCATATAACAAAATGTTTATTTTATTACTGAATAGAAACATAAAAATGAATATTTAATTGGATTCTAGCATTTATCTGTTATCTAAATTCACTCAAAGAAATTTCATTTAACATAATTTTATTCAAATCATGTAAAAGGAAAACATATGAAGGGATGAACTTAAACACAAAATAAGTGATAACATAACAAATATATAATTGATACATTATAAAACTTGTTTAAAATACGGAATAAATTATAATATCTTAATTATGAAAAATCTATATGTGTCAACCGTAATACTGAAATATTGATCTAACATTAAAAATGGTAATACCATTAAATTGTATGGAGGATGTAAAAAATGTACCATATAACATAATCCATGATACATAGGATATATTTTGGGTGAATAATAAATAAATTATTTCTTCTCCTCTCAAACATGGATATGTGATAACCTGTCAACTCATAAAATTATGGGAATAATTAAAAATATCAGTCCCACACTTTACGATCTTATACCCAGTAAAAAATGAAACAAACTTATATCTTATGGGATTTAAGTGACTACACATTACCATGGTGGGAGATAATGGTAACGCATATCTCATAATCATTAAATTTATGTTAATCTTAAGAAAAAATGACACATAATAAAATATATCCTAAAAAAATATGTTTCATGAAATTTCAAAAGAATCATATAATTGAACCACATAGGTAAAATAGTTCCCCTTAATCATCCCAAGAAAATATTATACTCAATTAATAATTTGATAATGGAAACATCGTCACCCTTAATAATCACATAATAGAATAATATCGTGTGAATTGGGAAACAAAACTACACTGTATATTGTTCATTTGAGGATAAGTAAAAAAATTATATAGGGAACAACTTTAGATGAAATTTTGTATTTTTCATTTTAAAAGGCATTGTTATGAGTGTGTTTTGAAAGGAATCATTTATTTATAAGAAAAATGAATACATAACCATGAAATGAAATTTTAATCACTAAAAAAACATTTTCCATGTTTTAAAATAGTAAAAATCAATTAACATTAAATGTATTTAAAGAAGTATGTTCAAATAAGAAGTTATATAACCTAAATAAAGGATTCTGACTTCATAAGTCTAACACATTTAGAATTTATTTTGATGAAATGTAATTAACATTGTATATAATGATAATAAAAATAATAATTTAATAGTTAATAAAAATATTCTTATAAATTCAGTTATATACTCTTTATTGATAAAAATTATATTAATGGATTTATATTTTTGGAATCTCATTTCCACATTAGGGTTCTATTTAATTTAATTATTTTCAGAAATAGTAATAAATTTTTTTCAATAACCATGTTTAGATAAAAACACAACTATTGATATAATATTATTTATTATTTAATATATAATGATTTAAAATTTTCTTCTTTCATTCCATGTATATTATGGTTATGTTATATATGAAATGAATTGATAACTACTTATTTTAATGATTATGTAGGGTGAATATGTAACATTAATAATATGTTAAATAATTAATATATCATTTCCAGAACCATATACTAATTAGGAATTTATTAACAATTTTTACTAATATTATTGTTCATTTCTCTATTTTTACCCACTATCATATTTTAATGCATTATTAGTGCATCTGTTTAAACTATCATAGGCATTGTTATGCTATAAATATATTGGTTAGTATGGTCAAAGAGGTTTTTCATTTCCCAAAATATCATTTAAAATATTAATAATTATATTATTTATATGATTCCATTATAGTGAAACAAATTCTAGGATGTATATGTAATTTATTTAAATATAGACGAAAAAAAGTGTTTCATCCTAGAGTCGATAATCTGATTATATGAAAAATTAGAATTCATGTTTCACAATGCCTGATATGGTTATTGGTTGATATTATATAGTCATTTCCGGATAATAATTTTATTATATATCACATATCTATTCATCAGTTCCACCATTTTGACAGTCCCATAACCATTGAAATGAAAATGAAATGGTGCCACATTGTTGAGGTTATAGTCTACACAATTCACTAAAAATTTTATAATGTATTTACTAGTACCACAAAATCAATAAATAATTTCCTTAGCACAAATATAACAACATATAAATATACTAATGATACATAAGTCATTTTATTATATTGGTGACATTACATATATAAGAGTAAAATAAAGAACAAAATATTATTTGTAGATAACACTATCTTTTCTGACCTTATATTTCAAATTTAATATCAGTTGAAATTTTATGGATTAAGCTCATTATTTTTAAAATGAGTTAATTTTGTGGTATAGGATTATAGTTATTTTTTTAGGTTAGTGCTTAAGGTTTATTTAAAATGGAGTTGTGAAGTTTTAAAGGATAATAGTGGCCTCATTTATAAACTGTAGAAGAGGGGGATATTTAGAAGAACTCATGATTATTAATTAATTCAACGATTACTATAAAATGATATTTATATTCAATGATAATATGTTATTGAGTTTTGGGAATTTTGATTCAATAAAACTAAAACAATTTCTTTAAATATACGTTTTTAAAATTTTATATTGTTTTTGCAAATATGTCATTTCATTTTAATATTTACATACAAACTAGGTGACATATTTTATAAATATGTGATTTTATATTTCAATAAACCTATAACATACCCTATATAATGATATTTGGGAGTTATAAAACTATATTAAACAACTTTTTCTACCAATTATATTCAAAAATATTGAAGAAAAAAATTTTAAATTTAAATTCATAACGTGTTGAAAACATTTTTCAATAGAAAAATATCATTTTCATTATTATATAAACGTCAGACTGTTTATTAACTATTTAAAGTTAAATTTGTATGAATATATTTAAATATTTGTTATTAAATCATATTAAATTTATAATTTATTGTATTTAAAATTAATTTTTTTCCATATAATTTCATTTTTTAAAACATATAATTATTTTAAATGAATTGTTTTCCCATTATCATAGTATTTTGAATTAATCAGAATAATTTTTTAACAGTAAAAGAAAAAAAATTCATAATAAATATTTTTAACATCATTGCCTAAAAATAAATTATCACTATATCAAATTAAATTCTAATAAATAAGTATAATAATCTTAATGATAGGTCATGAAACACGCATTATACACATTGCATAAAATTTTTTAATATTATGAAAAACATTATGGTTATCATATATTTTTTTAGTTCCATTAACTCAAATTATTTTTATTATTTATTATCATTTATATTGTTTTTATTTACAAATAATATAAAAAACAATTTCATTATTTTATAATTAATCTAAAAAAGTGCCTGAAAATAGATTTCATTAATTTTCTGTATAAGAATTCAAAATTTTCAAAATACGATTATAAATATATCATAACATTTTAAAAATGATTTATAATAATTTATAATAATTTAATTTATTGGAAATTATTTCAAAATATTTCAATGTATTCATTTAATAAAATAATTTAATAAAATTTATTATATTAAATAAATCATTATTTTAAATATTAAATTGACATTTAATTATATTTGAAACATATAGAAAAAATTTATCAGAAAATATTTCTTTGATGAAACTAAAAATGGTGTTTATTTTTTCTAATCCACATCGTATTCATTTAAAATATATCATTAATGAATCATAAAATACAATGGTAAATAATTTTTTACTAAATATGTTTTTCCTAGAATAACTACTATTATATTATACTGCAAATCATAAATATAAAAGTAATAAAATTATTTTATATATTAAATACATATTCAGAAATAATAAGTATTTTATATTTTCTATTTGTATATGTTGTGTTTATATATAATGTCGTTATATTTATTTATATATATTTAATAATTATATTACTTATATTTAAATAATATAACATTATAACTACCCTAAATCGATCAATATTCATTTGGATTTGGTGTTTCTGGAGAATGAATCAATATAAAAAAATATTTAATAAAGGGGAAATAAATCAGATCTTTTTGTTCTACAACACATAAAATCATTTCTTCCATGAAAATTTTTCCAAAGAAGAAAACATGTGAGGATAGTTTTCCTCCATTATATTAATGGGTTACCACATATCCTAATCATACATATAATTTATCGATAGAACATTGACATGATGAGTGGTCTTGTTCTTGAACAAAAAATGTCAGTAATATTAATTCCCCATGAAGTTTTCCGTATAGGTGAGTTCATGATCCAATTTCAAAAACATCTGAACAATGTATAGGTAAAAGGACTAAAAATTACATTATCAAAAGTTATATATAGAACACATAATGTAATTAGAATATGTGTACATTGATATAATAATTATAATAAAATGACGTGATGTTAAAAAATAAAAGATCTTGAAGGGACTGATGTACTTAGGTTTCAACTCCCCTTTCTCTCATTTCACAATATATATTTCCAAATAGAAATTAAATGAAAACATATATCTCCAAAAAACAATAGTTATCATAAAAAAATTTCATCATAGATATTTACTAAATTTTATAATTTTCATTAATTTCGGATTGATTTTTACCCCCTCTAAAATTTCAAGAAAAATATCAAGACCTATGAGGTTTATTCCAAAAATATAATCCCAACATATTGGATTCTCACATATATACCCATGAAAAAACACATATTAGTATATTTAATATCTAGAATGGAATATATTTTATATGAGAAATATTTCATGAGATGATTTTGATCAAAACCATTTTAAAAATTATTAAACATGATCTCAACAGTGATTCTAAATTTTAAATGTTTCTCATAGACTAACCATTTGTTTGAGGGTGGTGAACAGTGAAAATATTCTACACAGTCCTTAAAACATGATGAATACTTTTCTAGAATAATGATAAAAACCATAGATTTAAATTATATAAAATATATAACTATACTAAAAATATCATAAAATATTAATTAATGTATTCCATTAAACTATGATCTAGTGAGAAATCCTAATTTATTTCAACAATATATGTTGACATTGTATAATGATAAACCACAACCAATATAGAATTATGAAATTTATATATCATGTGGATTACAATGAAAAATTACATTGTGATGTTTAATTATTTACATATTGTTATTGGTAATTTTTTAATCATAGCATTATTATTCATTCACTCACCATTATCATAATATCATTGTTACCATTCAGTTATATACTTCTATATTTTCCTATTCATCATATCTCACCATAATTTATTCATTATATCTTCATAAATCATTTTAACTACATAACTGATAGATAATTATGATATATATTCATCCCTCAAAATATTGTTAATTATATATACTATATATAAGAAATATATATCGATTCTAAAGAATCTAACACATTACTTTTCAATTTTGAATTTCTGATTGTTCATTGTAGTCTTTTGTAGCTTTACACAATCCTTCTCATATTTATTGATCCTTAAATAAATAAATAGTTATGAAAACACATTATATTTATAATATTTCTATCCTTTCATTACGAATCAAAGATTCACTATTATAGATCCATGTTTATTCTGTGTTTATTAATCATAATCATTGATAATGTAGCATTAACTTTTCTACTCTACGCATCAGGTACCTTATTTTCGATTCCATATCACTATCATATTGAATATTTGTAATAATTGTGTATCTCTAACTATATCCTTTATTATATTATCAAATTATTTTATGTTATGTTCTAAATTATTGTCTTTTAATAGTGTATATATCAAACTTATCATAATAGACGTAATTTCACAAAAAATTTATTCCAAAATATAACTGCCACTAACCCGATATAATGGATTGGGTAAATAATCCCATGAGTGACTAATTTTCATGTGAAATTGGTGTAGAATAAAATAATTTATTTATTTCCATAAATATTTTGAAAACAATATATTTTATAGATGAAATTAAACGCATTCTATCTTATCTTGGTTATTTAATTTTATATCAAATTGAAATATATAACAAAGCATCATTAATATCACTCTATCTAGATAAAAAAAATAGATTATGTCATAATATTTCATATGGTCTGCAACTAAATACCATTAGTGTTATATAAATCTATTAATATAAGATATCATGTAATTAAATTACCTAATAATTTTTGTATTTGTATCAGTAATTCATATTCATTGTGTTTGAATTATATTGAATTCTTCTTTATGGTAATCAACACAATATTTAATTGATCTTCAATATATTCCTTCATTTTTATATACATAAAAATATAATCTTTAATGGATGAAACAAATGGGCCATGGTCATCTCTAAATGAGTTATTCATAATATAGATGATTATATTGTGGGATCTGTAAGACAAAAATACATCATTATAAACTCATTATGTGGATAAATTATTTGGAATGCTCTCAATGTAATATTATCCAATTTTAAACTCGTATTTTTGATATCCAGACCTGAGGGGAATCTTTGATATTAATTGATATCATCTGAGTTGATATATCATGTCACTAACATAGGGAATTAGTAACTTATTTTTTACATTATTTTTAAAAGATCATGATAATCAATTAAATGAGGTATTTATAAATAATTATTTTTTACAAATATGACTTATTTACCCTACAATGATGAACTAATTCCTATAAAAATAATCTATAAATGATGATTTCATTTCCTTTTTAAATCATAAAATTCAATTTAAGACATTATTTGGGATTCCTTTCATATATTAAATGATAGTTTTGTAACATCGAAAAATTGTATAGTAAGAATGTTGTATTTGATATCTTGTATGGCATGAAATACTATGAACATAAAGAAATATAATATCATGATAATTTATAATATATATTCTATATGAGTGAATTAAATATATTTTATATTTCATAATAAAATCAAAAATGAGTTTTTGTTTGTAACATGAAACATTGAGCTTTTTTAATGGATTATGTTATAGCATGACCAAGTCTTACCAACCAATAATATATTATTAAAATATTTTTATTTAATATAATAATATATAAACAAGACTTCATTAATAGTATAATCTAACATATAAAAATTTATGGTTTATGTAAATAAAAAATGAATTCACTATTTACCAATTTATGAGAAACAAAAAAACCACATTGATATTAAATTAACTCTATTTATTTTTATGATTTAAAGAATTTTTATCTTAATAAAAATAATTTATTTATTTATTTTAATTATTTTAACTAAATAATTATGTTATTTATTGAATAAAATATTTTTTATTCATCCAATTGGTTTTATAGGAATAAGATAAGAACAAACTGTATCTTAAATATAAAAACTGATATTTTTTATAAAGAAAATTTTACCACCTTTTAGAAGTGAAGAAATATTAAATCATTATTTGGACAATTTAATTGATTATATATTTCAAAATAAACTTATAAAATTTTTGAAAATCATAATAATTAGGTTTGGGTAAATTTTATATATTTTTTAAACATTACATTTTTTAATGAATAGTTTAAATTTCTGAATTTTAGTTCAAAACAGCTTTTTCATATAATTAATTTATAAGTAAAAATTATTTTAAATTTGGATATTATAATTAATTAGATAATATATGTATCAATTAAAATAATATATTTAAATTTAATCAATTTCACTTTTAAATTGATTATAATATCTTATCAAACATTTGGATGTATTTTTTAAAAATACACATTGTAATCACCCACGTGGGTGAATTTTAAGTTAATTTCTGCCACATATGTTATATCAATATTGAAAAAAGTATTACCAATTTGGAATCATAATTATTTATAATTTATAATATGTTCAACATAGTTTTTGACAAAAAAAATTTAGAGAAAGTGATTAAATTTAATTGAAAAGATAAAGTTTAAATTATGGTTAATAAGGGACTAAATCATATTCTTAAGGCTTGAAATGTCCTATAAAAATGTAAAACATATATTTTATAGTCATATATCAACCATATAATCCCTTCAATCAAATTTGGTTCGTTATTGGATATACATTTAGTGTGAAGAATGACTATGTAATTCCATTATTAAGATAATTCAAGAGTTCAACTCCTCCACAACTATAAAAGGCATCCTCTCCATCACCATACCCACAAATATCAATTAATATCTCCATGACCATGATCATCCAATATATATCCTCAAAATACATCCACTTATCCTAAAATCCAAACTATTTTCAGTATGAAATACCTAGAAGCATTTTGGAACAAACCAAAAGGAGTTACTCGAATAAGATTGAAAAAACATCATCAATATTTTTTTGTTTTATTTACCTTATCCACTCCATAAAACATTATTATTCAATAATCAAAATAAAAAATAGTTTATTTAATAAAATATTATGTTTTTATGTGAATATTTATACCTAAACATATATAAACCTGAATCTAATGGCTAATGTATATATTTTTTCTAGGTATAACTAACAACATTATCATAAAATTATGGTTGTTCATTTTGTTCATTACCACCTTTAATGGTGGCCATTACGTTGGAAAATATAATTTTATATGATATATATGAGTTATATATACATATTATTTATTTTTTATTTATACCATATGTTTAGGTTTTCAATATTTTGTAAATATGATAATTTCATTTGAGTAATTGTGGACTACCACCCCCTCAAAAAGATGTTACGCATTCAATCCATACATGCAATATTCAAATGATGGTCTTGATAAACCTATATGACATATATAAAATATATATAATATTAAAATTATCATATATATATATATATATATATATGATTTTATTTTAAATCATTTATTACATTAATGAAATTATTTTGGCATTCATGCATACATACGACATACTCTCTCCATGAACAAAGCATTTCATTTGTTATCTTCATGATTTATAGATTATCCTAAATGAATATGAACTAAATATATATGATAACTAAATAATGTATTAAATTATCAATATAATTAAAACATTATCTTCATTATAGGAATACTAATTGGGAAGTCAAAACATACATGAGAAAACTAGGCAACTATGACGTGAAATAAAAAATTAAAGAAAAACTGTTAATAAATGGGAAATAATATATTATAATAATTGTAAATATGGTTTTATAAAAATTATTATTATTCTTGTGTAATATTATAAATTATTTTAAACTTCTTTAATAACGTATAAATATCACACAAAAAAAGGAAATTTAAGGCATGGTATTTCATCTCAATTTACAATCCATTTATTCTTGTTCATTGTTATTCATCGAATCACTCTTATATGTTGAATATACATCCCATGAAATGTGGTACCAGGATTATTATTATTCTAATACTATTATGGGATTTATTTAATTAATATGAGATTATGTGTCAAAATTTTCAATTTGGTATGGGACACTTTGGAATTGTTAATCATTATTTAACAATGTAAATGTTTTAATGTAAACAACACTTTTGTTACTTATCCTCTATTGTGTTGTCATTGATAAATCCATATTTATTATTAAATATGTATATTTTATGATTCACAATTATTATTCAATATAAAATGAATTATTTTTAGTTGAAATAAAATGGTTAGGAACCGTTTAAGGGAAGCCATAAAGTTTGGGGACCACTTAATAAAATCCCATTGATGAAACAATAGTCTAATAGGATGAATTTTTTTTCCAAATGAGAAAATTTAAAACTATAACTTGAAAATAATGGTATAAGGTTCGTTGGAAACCTATCTTCTAATAATTAATCATTATCTTTATTGGTAATTATTTTTCATATAATTTATCCATGGGATTTTGCATTGAAATATCTATGGATGCATTTCGTTTTCAGTTCATTGATTAAATAGAATGTTTTTTAATCCTCTAATATTTACATATTTATATTTACTTATCTATTTATTTGCTGGTATTTTTTATTATTTATATACATTAATGGAAATTTATTAAAGAGAAAAGAAAACAGTACAAGAAAAAAACAAACAAAAAACACCAAAACCATAAAAAATGGTTAAGGTGAAAAGGAAAGAAACCAAAGAAGACAACAGCCCTGGCCTTTATTAGCCAAAAAACAGCAACATAAAAGCCTTCCTTCCACCAAAAGAAGCCAGAAACTAAGCCTCCTGCCCGCCCCAAATAGCACACTGATTCCTAGAATTTGGAAAACCAAATGAACCCAGCAACTCTGCAGACTCCAACTGTCCGGCTGGGAACTATTCATCCATAACCAGCACCAGAAAAAGATAGACAGACTCCTTAAATTCCGAAAAAGAATCCTCAGAACTGAACCAACAATCAGTGCTTTTGCTGTTCCTGAGGGTAAGCTCATAAGGCTCAAACCAAAACCAGCAAAGAAAATCACCCAAAACCATGATGTCTGGTCCATTCATAGCCATTTTCAGCTCCATGTGAACTCCGAAAAAAATAGCTTTGAATCCTTTGATGTCCAAACCATTTCCATTAAGTGACATGAACCAGCCAAGAGAAAACTCATGGTAATTTATTTCCAGATTCAACCAGCTCATCAAGACATGCTTTAGTCATTATGGGAATAGGTTTTGAACTCCTTACCTTTAAAGCAGTATCCGTGATTTTCCTGGCTTTAGGGGGTCTCCCTACTTTCCTTTTCAAGCATTGAGGACCTTTGTAGCCTTGAAGCAGGTCATCAATGTTAACAACTTTAGGTATCCCACTATCCTTTGAAAATCTTTGTGAGCATCCGTGGGAACCAGAATGATGGGCAGCATTTTGAGCATTTTTTCCAGAAGCAACATTGTTGTTAACAGTAGATAACATAGCCGAAGTATCAGACATGCTCTCCATGGAAGCTGGTAGATGAATCTGTAGGTTATTCTGAGTATTGATGCTGAAATCCAGTTCTGTAGCTGAATTAGGATCACAGTTCTGCCCATCTTCAACCTCTGTGGAAGTATCCAGGTTTGAAGCAACAATTACATCTTCTTTATCATCCTGTAAAGAGATCAAAAAATCATGGATTTCATTCTGAAAATTCATAAAAAACTGATACTCATCCTCCTCATTCTGTAAGTCATAAACCAGAATACAAACATCATTGTTAATCTCAGAGAATAGGTGAAGATCCTCCTTTGAAACCCATTCAAAAACCGGCTGAATAGGCACAAGTTTTAAGATCTTCTCTTCCTCCTCAGCCACATCAGCCCATGAAACTCTTTGTGATGAAGAAGAAACATGATACTTTGGTAAAGAATCATTTTCAAAAGGAATATGAGTTTTAACAGGGGGGACATCTGACTTTAGAATTCCTTTTTTTTCAATAAAGGCAACCTTGTTCTTTTTATTTCTGTTGACATCATTCCATTCAGAAACCTTAGATGACACCTTGGCATTTCTCTGAATCAACATACAGTTAGAGATATTATGTCCCACAATTTTACAAACATCACAAAAGTTGGGCACATTCTCATATTCCAATCGAATATCAGATTTAATACCATTATCATTAAACAGAATCGAAGCAGGTCTTTTGACTTCCAGGTTAATTTCCACAAGTATTCTGGGAAAATAACCATTTTCACCATCCAAGGTGTGTTGATCTATCCTCATAGGAGTAACAATACATGAAGCAATGTCGTTGAGGATTCTAGGATGCCAATACACCCAATTTAATCCATGCAATTTTACCCAAATTTGTGCATTAGATTTCTTGAGGTTAAAAGGATTAAAATTAATATTCCCTGCTGATAACCTTAGAATTCCAGGTTTGAGTTGAAGGCTACCTATCTTCCAAACAGAATTCAAGGAAGCATAGGAGGTGAAGATAATGTGAAAATACCCTTTTCCGATTGAAATAAATTTCCAATCTCTTAAACTCCAGCAATGAGAAATTCTGTTTTTGAGATCAGCAAAAGACCAGGGTTTGTCTCCCTTCGAGTAAATAACACGACCCAGTAATGAATACTTACAAAGGTCCAGCCATTGCTGCAGTGCATTTGAATCCGCAACCACTGAGAATCCACCATTTTCTAACCTGGTGATATTTGATTTAGATGAATCCACCTTTGTAGGATTTTCTGCTCCAGAAAGAACCTCTGCGAAGGAAAGATTCTTCTTTCGAAGAATCGATGAATCTTTGAAGCCCGAGGGTTTGTAAATTTCCCACCCATATCTTGATACATTTTGGTCAAATCAAGATGCACCACATACTTTGATTCTTAAAACTCTCACATCAACTAATCCAACATTCATGATTGAAGAATAATGTGTGTATTGACATAAAATAACCCATAATAACAAATTTCAATCATGAATGAGTCTCCCCACATTTACTAAATTACTTTATAGATGAATCTTTTGGATCATTAATATTATTTTCTTTGATATGTATAAAATGTGTGGACTCAACTAAAACAAATTCTAGCGTCATATTACCATGGCCATCCTACACCTCATGATGCATCTTAGATGACAACACCATCATCTTCCATTACATATAGATCACCTTAAATACCTGATTATTAATCTTCCGACTAAAATAATAATAAAAAACCATTCCATATTGCCTTTGTATAGACTAGTTCAATGTCAAATTATTCCATGTACCCAACCCATATTTGTTTCCGATTATTGAAATTATGCTGATATAAAATGTGTGTCATGATCTTATGATCGATATACACCATAAATCATTCTCCCAACAAGTTTCACCACAAGAAAATCAGTGCATAAAAACCCATGGCTAACTCAAGATCATGATATAGGTAGTTTCTTTTACAATGCCTTAACCTTCATGACGCAGTAGCTACCACCTAATCGTCATGCATAAATACCACCCCATGTCGAACACCGAATTCATTAAGAAATAATGTATAATTTTTTACCTCCCATGTTAATATTTGAATATGTTCATTTTTCAACCACTTCTTCAACACATGTAGATCATTATCACATGCCTCATACCACTTAGAAATGACACACTTTTTTGTCAATATGGAATGTGTCACCACTAAATCAGAGAAATACTTTATGAACCATCAATTTTAAACATACAATCCCATAAATATATTAAGATCAGAAACATTTCTATGTTTTTTTAATATATCACTACCTTCATAGTATCTAGTTCCACTTACACATCTTCCTTTGATATGATTTGTACCATGAAATTAAATTCATCAATTTTAAATTTCAGTTTAATAGATTTGTGTATTTCCTATGTTCACATAGTGTACTCAATTTAATGTCATGTTGTTTGGAATGATCATCAGAAGTTCTTGAGTACCTTAATATTTCATTAACACAAAAAACTATGTACAGATCTAGATATGGGTGAAATATTTGGTTCATTATAGCCACAAACATAACCGGTGCATTAGTAAATCCGAATGAAATAACACCAAACTCAGGAAACCTATAACTGATTAAGAAGGTTGTCTGTGGTATTTAATAATGTATCAGACATAAAAAATGATATACATGCACTAGATGAATCGTTGAAATCACACAATATCATCTTGTCTAGTAAAAAAGATCATTGATCTAAAGAATAAGGTAGTTTTTCTTGATCGACATCAAATTCAATTTCTAATACTCAATACTGACATGTAATGATCTATAAAATTTTTTGGAAAAAAACAACGAAGATACCTATGGTGACATATAGGATGGATTAACATTCTATACTCAAAATCATTCAACTATGTTTTATGCTTGGATTTTTTGTAGGTGACATTCTCTATGACAGAATCGAAGCTGGTTCTACTCCCAACAGCAACTCTATTATGATAGAAACAACCCTATTTAAGAATAAACCCTAATAAGTGCATAGGAAACACATACCTTATACTAATAAACCACTGGAATAATGAAAACATGATATTCTCCCTTGTTTCCTAGTATAAGAAATGCCATTAAGACTATGATATTACTAAATTGTTGATAACCTGGCCATGCACGACCTTCTGAAACATCTCATTTACCATAATAGGCATTAGTTCTCCCCTAGAGTGATGTGAAAAATACCTTATAATGCTGAAAATAAATATGGTCCTGCTATACCATAAACCAATACATGAAAAATATCTAATCATCACCTTTTATCTCAAGCATGAACAATCCCCATATATATCGATGTCCAAAAAAATCTATTGAAAACCCCATATATTGTCAAAGGATTTATTCTTGTATTCTTAATGGGGAATCAATCAATATAAATCCACACATACGGTCTAACTCTAGGAAACACACAACCACAAGACATGTAAAAAAATGGAAATCATGGCACTATTTAAAATAAAGTGATTGGAAGAGTAGGATCCAATAGAATCATATCTCAAACTGTTTATAGTTTAGCCACTCAACCAACCAGTGGAAACTAGACTATATGTGTTGTCCTATAACTCTACCCTAAGCTCTAGTCTAATATGATGTAATTTTTTCACCTTTATTATATGGACACTCCAGTCCCCGAGTACCACAACCACTACATTAATAGAATAACAAGGTGAGTTATTGCTATATGCCTAATATGAGGTAACCAAACCCTACCTATACTGAATATCTCTATCAATCCTACCATTGTGGTTTTTTATCAGGGGTTTCTATTGAACCTCCACACATGGACCATCTGGTAACACAATCTAAACATGGATGGTGTTCAGGAACACTTAATGTGCACGTCTCCCAGACTTAATCACTGATAACAGAAGACTCACATCAATTATATGAGACATCGGTACTATTTTATGACTTATATTACCCCTATTAACCTATCACATTATCTTGAAATGTTGTTTATTATCATTATAAGTCACACCACTAGGTCACCCTTCTTAAACTATACATCCACTATGTTATGAAATGTTGTAAAACCCCTATTAGATAAGGTCTTATTCAATTAATTGAAAAAACCTCTTTTGATGAATAATGATATCTTGAGACATGAACTTATGTATAATTACATTCTGGAAACATCACGGCATAGATTCCTCATCTCCCACTAGTGAGAGAACAAAAAAATCAATGTTCATGAAATGACTCATATACTCCATCACAGACAGAGTTACCTAGAGAAACATTATAAACATAGAATCCTTGTCTTGTATCAATATCTCCATATAGTTATTATCTAGAAACTTATCCTATAGAACCTTATATATCATTATTTATATCTTCTATATATTAATTATGATGTTCCACTAATGCTTCCCTGGACCATACAACATGTAGGCCTCCAGGTTCACCCTCTTCTTAGTAAGAGTCTCTAAATGATCAAGAATAATCTAGATGGAATCTATTTATAACATCAACTTCCTATTTCACACCATATATAGTAATGTTCGGATGGTGCTACAAAATAAATTCTCATGTAAGCTCAAACATATTCAGCAAAACCCATCTTGGGTACATTTCCCTCATCTGCATTAAATTAGAAAATATCTCTAAGAATTGCTCCTCAGCTTATTTTCCTAGTTCAGTGGGGCCTCTCTCTCCACCTCTCAGTGAGCATTATCAGTGACATCCAAATTTATCCTGATAAGCACACATTGTGGTGGTGGATTTTTTTTAAAATTACAATCATGATTTTTGAAACACAAAACAAAATGTTTCCATAATTTAAAGAAAATAAGTCTATTTACAATCTAGAACAATCCCTTTTCCCATGAACTATCCAAATGGAAACCATCTCATCTAGTATAATACCTACAACTAGCCCAACCATTGGTCATGGTCATCATGGGATCACCAATATATATATATCAATGATCCCTTCACTCAGATCCCATTTTACTGATATAAAATTTGAAAACATATTACAAAAAAACATTTTATATTTTTTACACCACTTGATGATTCTCAGTTCCTTAACAATATTTTCACATAACAATTTTTATCATCATCATTAGACAAATTTTTATTCATATTTTCAAGGAAATTAAATGAATTATAACCCATATAACCCACTATCCCCTCTCGTGTGTGCCAATCATGAAACATGCTGCCTATATCCTAGGTTCCTAAAATTATAAATGAATTCACAAACTCATTACAATCCATCCATGAGAAAAATATCATGAAACCATCACATTATAGACAAGTGCATGTCTTAATGGTGAAATTTTATTCACCTATAAAAACACATTTCAAAATAAAATTACCAACCAAGGCCCTTGGGTTTTCCCTCATACATGGGCTTTCTACTAGCATGAATGATCTCATTTATACGGTCTGACACATAATATTATCTTTTCAGCCATCCCTAATAATAAAACGCTAGAATTGAACTTCATTGATACCACTTTGTAACATCGTTGACCTGATAGCCACTAAATAGTTCAATTAGTCAAGTTTCTGCATTACATCAAGAGTACCACCCTATAAGATTGAGGCTACCTATTAGTAGTGATGGTCTGATAATTCACATGGGGAGACTGACTAACTGAAAAATATTTTTTATTATATCATAAACCCCATATAATAGATTACGGGGAGCCCAACATTTTTCATGGAAATTATATATTAAATTGTGTACCAAATGAAAAAAATCTATAAAACTGAATCAAATCAACAGGGGAATCCCCTCCCTAGAATAAAAAAATCATTCCATCTTCCACCTTATTATTGCTACTTGGCTAGTTATCCCTTGAAGTGATGTAAAATCATGGTACAAATGAAAAAATCCATACCCTCTCAAACATTTAATTCTAAATAGAAAAGATTTGATGAAAATCATAAACTCTAAACAGTGTCTAGAGTTTCCCTTGAAGAATATTTTGAAGCCTAGAACATTGTACTTATGACCACATAAAATAACACACCACCCTAGAAGATTCTCACATAAAATTCATATCCTCTAAAATATTCACAGAAATAGGAAGATCTAATCATATGAAAATCAAAGCAGAAAAACCATCACCACCAACCCGACACATGAATGCTAGAACAACTGAAAAAAAGACCCCTTAAAGTAGGATAAACCTAGTAAAAATAAAAATCCAAACCCATCACCACTATATACCCCACCGAAAAAGACCACATCAAATACCATAATCACACACCTCAAATGAATGAGGCGACAACCCTCAAACTTCCGAACTGACTGCGTGACCTCATCACACCGCCATGAATCGAAGACCATGAAACCACTGATGGAAATTTCCAGCATACACGTAGCGCTGACCACCATCGTGGCACATGAACTGACCAATGTTTCAACACCATACATTCACTCGTGAATATCAAACCGCCTATTTTGTAGATACCTTGATCATGAAAATATGCCATTGTAGGAGGGCCAAACACCGCGAACTCACCATGGAGTGTTCCTGATGATAGATCTGCAGCCAACATGCCACATGGGAGAAGATGACATCGATGGGGGGACCAAAAAATTTTAATATGAAGAAAAGGAAATGATAACCAATAATCCATGAGAATTAATTTATAACCAAATCAGAAATAAGGTACAATAAAAAAACATAAGTAAACATGAAATTTCAGCATAAAAGTCCCAATTTTGTAAGTAATCCCAAAAAACATTAATTGAATCCCTAAAATAATACCTAAATCTATTTATGGATCACCATCCATGCACATCCCATGCCTTACTCAACAATCCATAATAGGGATTTTTCCCTATACTAACCTGAAACCGTGATATTTTTTCAGGTAACCAATGACAGCCCAATAATGTTGTGAGTATAAATAAATTGGCCACCAAATAAATTTTCTACCAAATATCATGTCTTAAAATATAGTTAATGAATTTTTATATAAATTTAAAGGTAAATAAATGAAAACTATAGAGCTGTTAAATAATAATTTTTACATAATCCCATTACATTATTTATTCCATGGGTTAGGAATTTAAAATATTTACACAATATATCAATCTAATCAATAATCAAGAATATAAAATAAATCACGATCCCTATCTAAATAGAGAAAAAAATTAAAAATCACCTAAATCATACATACCATGGAGTATCAATCTGTGTAGATTATTCTAATAAAATAATTAGGTACTTGAGCATCAATATATAATCCAAACGTGTTCATTCTATGGGTTGGATTACGGTATCAATCTAACCCTAACCATGGGAGGATCCTCAATCCTTTATCACACAACACCAAGATATTTGAAAAATATTATCCATATATTTATGAAAGTTATCAGATTCCAAACCATTCAAAAAAATTGATTATAACATTTGTATTTCAAGATTCATTCAATATTTTATTAATAATTAAGCATTAAACCACTTGTGCAATTACCATTTAAAATATATAATCTATTTAACAAATTTCTATTCCTCATGTGTTAAACCATTGATCATAATAATAAATTCCCATATGTTATACTATTTAATATATTCCAAAAATTAATGTGCCTTAACCTATTCCCACATTTCCTTTTCATATCCACACCCTATTTCAATTAATAATATTAATACATTTTTTCCATTTTCACTCCCTTACTAAAAAATTAAATAGGCCAGTAAATTTTTAATAATAATGCTTCATTTAACTATTTTGGTTCAAATAACATTAGAAAACATTAATCAACCATTCTATCTTGTCAAAAATCATTTTCGGGAATAACATTTTCATTTTTCATGTTTGGGATCGTTCTCGCACCCCATGGGTTTCCCTAATTGGTCTTTCAAAAACTCAATTCATACATCATGGATAATTTGGTACATAAATCACCACATATCTATATGTTTTATTAATTCATATAATTTTCAAAATATTTACCTGAATATGGTATAAATTTCACTATTACAAAGTCATAAATCTGTAAATACACTTTGGGACATTACTTGTAGACCACCAACCTGAATTTTGGAGATAAAAAAAATCTGGACCATTTCGTTATTTATATATTCATATTACCATTGAAGCCATAAACAAGAATGCATCATAACAATTAGTGTTTATAATCTTAAAAATGAGATAACCAATGTTACGGTCCCTAATCTAGATAAGATAAGGAAGAAAAACAATAAACGTACTTAGAGAAAATATCCACCACCAACTATTCTATAAATAGCCTAGAAATGATAGAGATTTATCCATTAGATATATTAAGGGATTATAGCCTCCACTAGGTTTAGAGGAAGAATATAAGGGATGAAATAATTTTCAGTAACTAAAAAATATGAATGGGATGTTTATAAATTTTACAATTTTTAATAGGGCACACAGTGTTCATAAATGGGTTTCCAAAAAATGAGGTAACCATGCACTAGCCTCTACTCGAGAAGGGTTAGGATTCACGGTAACCTATGGAGACCTACACAGTTTGAACAAAATTTCACCAACCATGCGTTAATCCTCTCTCCAATTTTGTGTGGTATGGCTTCCCCCCTCACACAATTTCCACTAACCTTGAGAAAATCCTTTAATATGCACTAAGTAGCACAGTTTCCCTTTCCTTAGTGTTCTAATCCATTAAAACACCCCTGAACATCCTCAAATAGACAAAAACAAATTACTTAGCTAATTTGAATAGATCAATATTGAATGTTAAACAGGGAAATACTCTTATGATAACTCGGATATTACAAATAATTAGTGATTTATAATTATTTTTATATAAAAATAGAACCATCTTCATTTTATAATTTGTTGAGCACTATTGAAGATGACTTATAACATGGTTAAAAGTGGTCAAAATTTTATGTATATTATAATAAATAATGGAATATCAAATAGATGATTATATCCAATATTCTATTTTGTTAAATCACATTTACCAAAAGTAAATTTATTTCCTTCCAATTTATTGTTTGGTAAGAGGATGTTTATTTGGGTCATTTTTATCTGAACATTCATGTATATTCAAATGATTCCATCTTATATTGTGGTTAAAAGCATATTTATTCTATTTTCCTACATCTAAATAATTGATGTAAAAATAGGCTAAACAGTGGATGTCTAGATTAGTTCATATTAATTATTTGATGTATTTTCTACTCACACTAAAATTATAGAATTAAACTACTTCACATAACACATTATAATTGTTTTAATTGAAAAAATACATCACTTTTACATGTAAATTCATAAATTATACTAGGGATAGTGATTTATGAGAAAATTTGGACCAATTACATCATTTTTTTCTTCAAAAACCTGTAACATGTGATTTTGTCTCTCTACTAATGGTTTTATTAAATTTTGTTCCTAGAGTATTAAACATTTTTATATCCCATATTTATAAATCCATACAACATAATTACTTTAATGTTGATTAATGATACCTATATCATTTTGATATTATTAATTCGATGAAATACAATAAAATATATTGAACTTCCTTTGATGACATTGATTAATGAGTAAAATTTATTCTGTATTGAAAAATTCAGGGTATATTATGATGTTGTGAAATAGAAGTTACTAATGGAATATACATTAATGTAGGAAATTAGTGACTTTACAGCATATGGTATGTTATATCGATATATAAAAAATGGTACAAAATAATTTATGTGTTTTATCAGGGACATTACTATTTTTATGATCATTAATTAGAGAAAACCATGTTTTTTCTCAATGACAATGGTTTTATTTATATTGATCATCATTTATGAAGGAATAATAATCATTTCTGAAATGTTAAAATTGATTGAGATGGTCATCCAGTAATAATATTTTCTATTTAATAAAAATTTGTTGTTTCATAATTATCTATAATTACCTTTATAACAACTATAAACAAAAAAATATCCCTTTGGTAAACACCATATTTGGATAAAATAGAGAATTTTTATGATCTTATATATTTGTATGATTTTTTAGTCCATCACATGTTGGATGTCCTGAATATTTAGAAGAACTATTTTGGACATATATTTTATATATTTTTGGACACACTTAATAAAACCTCGGATAATGTTATGTCATGATTACATATTTCTATAATATTTAGGCTACCAAAACATGAGTCAAATAAAATTGATGTATCAATAATATTAAGAAATCCTAAATAAGATTATATAGTTTTCAAAGAAATATTTTATTATTTTTTTAGTGGATTGTGGATATGATGATACTGTAGGGATATGATTCCAATTTGGATCAATCTATTAAAAAATTCACCTTATAAGATTTAAATATAATTATTTCTATGTTATATTATAAATATATATACCATTTTAAATTAGAGGTTATTTTGGATTCTACAATTTTAGATGAGTTACAATAAATATTATATTTTTTCATGGTATTCGTGTAGCAACAGTAAAGTATGATTCACCTATTAGACTGTATAAAAATGTTGTTTTAATTTATTTAAAATGTAAAAAATTATTCTTTCATAATTTGATATATTATAAAATTTAATATTATATTTTCAACATGTTGAAAAATGATAACTGATAGTATAGTTCAAACTGATGTAACCATATAAGAGATTAATGAAACAAAATAATAAAAACGTATAAAACAATGAATCAATTGAATGGTCAATTTTTTGAAAATATTTTTCTAATCCCATTATTTATTTCCTTAAATATCCATTAAAATATATCTTAATGGGTAAAAATGAGAGAAAAGTTGATGATACAATGAAAATAAAATGTTTGGTTTTGAATCATCCTTAACATGGATTTAGGGGAGTACTTGAACAATGTATTTCAGATAATGAACATCAAACGTCTCACACCTATGTTATGATCAACATTGAATAAATAACCAAATCTTTACAGTGTGTTCTAATAAAACATATTCAATAATTATTTATAAAATTATCATAGTATTATTTTATTTATATATTATAAGATCATCATATCAATAAATTGTTTCCATAAAATTACACTTTCCACCCATAAATAACAACAGCAATTTAATTTTTAAAACCATTTTAAAATACTTATATTGTTACTATTTATTGTTTAACGGATAAATTCAATTTATTAATTTCAATATTTTTATTTTTTTCAAATTTTCATGTATCACAAAACAATGATATCGTTGATAATTCATTATATTTATTTTGTAACCAAAAATCCTAAATTGTTAAATATTTTAATTCATATAAGGTGAATGGACTTAGATTTCATAGAAATTCATATTGTGAATTAAAAAAAAGTTATTTTTATGAGATTTTGTCATCATAAAGTAAAATAAGATGACCCATCTGGAATGATGGATGAAATAAATGATCTTTTTTATCAAAGAAAGAATTATGTAACATTCTTTAAATTCTATTGGTTTTATATTGATAGATGGTTAATTTTTCATAGACACTATGGAATTATCATCATTAAATATAAAATATTTATTCCATTAAATAACCCAATTTTTTAAATCATTAGAAATATTAAATTTTGCAATCACGTTTTTTTGTTGAATAAAGATAGTAAATTAATTAGTAGGTCAATATAAAAAAATCCTATAAAAATTAGTATATAAAAATTTAATTCAGTTCTGTTAATGTGAATATAATTGATTATTTTCAAGAGACAACTATAAATACATCATTTTAATGAAGAGACAATAATTTCATTGATGAAACCCAAATTTTTTTTGTCAATGTTGATGATGATGTTGATGAAGTAAAAAATGAAGTCGAATTAACCATAGATGATGAATTTTAACCTTTTATTTAAATTGATGATAAAATGTAGGAAAATTATGATATTAACATGTTGAAATATGAATGTGATGATGATGATGAATAAAAAAATAATTATATATTGGTTATAGGAATAATTAATATATACATATATATAATACTCATTTTCAATTATTTTTTGACAAAATAATTTTATGTTTCAGATAGTTGACCATAATTGTTTTGATATATTTTGTATTTTCAATGAGTATGTTCTTCATGGTGATGAGAATGATGCATATTACTCCAAAAATTAGTTTAAAAGAAGTTCATTTTCAGTTGGGATAGATCACAGTCTTGAGATATGGAAGACTTCCAACCATATTCTGTTGTTTTGTATAGATCATGATTTCATTCCATGCATGAAGAGCTATGTTCAGTTGGGTATTTATGTTATTTTTCATTAAATATCATTAATTTTTATTAATTAATTTATTCACTAATTGGTTGATTATTTTTCTATATTTTCACAATTTTTTTATTATATCTATTTGATGGGGTCTTAAAATTATACCAAATTATTTTTCTGGAGATTGCGTGATGTTGTATAATATTCCCATTGTTGTTCAAAATCACATATTTGATCAATTGATGACACTTAAATAATTAATATTTATTTTTAATTTTATTTAATTATTAACATTATATTATTAATTATTTTTAAGGTTTATGATATCTTATAGAATATATCATGAATACCTTCATTTGAGAGGCTTACATATGGGAGTTATATATTTTTCATTTTCAGAAATTGAGTAAAGGATCCATGATAAATGATGTATTCATAGTTATTTATTATTCTTGTTGTGATCATTGACCCAATTTCATATCCCCTCAGGTTTATTTTCGATTTTTTTCATACTATATGGTGTATAATTTTCATATAAGATCGCCATTAAGTTGGATGAATTGATGGATTTAGGTAGTATTTATTACTGGTAGTTGTACATTCCGTACTCATCGATGTCATTTGGTAAGTATCTTTATTTAATAAAATGTATACATAAAAATTTATATTTTATTTTTTATTTTTCTTATTGAAATACATGAATCAAAATAATAAGGATTTGGATAATTATAAGATTTTAAAAACTAATATAATAAATATAGATATTACTGGTGTTTGACATTCTCGGATTGTGTTCATTATAATTTTTTTACGATTCTAACTTAATTAATTATAATATTTTAACAATTTTATTATCAATTTAATTTGATGGAGTCATATAAGTTCATTAATACTCAATGAAATGGTGTTATTTATGAGATATTGAGGGTTAGGGAACTATTTTATTTAGATTTTATGACAAAACAAGAATGTATGTGTCATAATATTCTCTTGAGAATGGTAGAGTAGTTGGTATTGATTATCGATTGAGGGCTGGTAGTTAATATTGAACTATATCATTACCGTCTTCTAGATTGGGGGGATATCATAGAGAGGAATCATCATTATTTGTAGAGTTTTGGGAGTAATTGAGAACATAGGATACGATTATAGATACACTCAATAGAGATGAATAATAGTTTCATTGATAGTAGAATCAACATTTACAGGACCAACTGAAATCCCATGAATAGAAAAAAGTAGATAATCGAGTAAATGTGATGCTTAGTGTAGGGTATTGGGATGTAGTTCCCTCCACAACCTTCTGTATATGGTCCTCTCCCAACTCAGTGATTTATGTATTTTTTAAGAAATATATTATGGTAATATTTGAAAGAACATATTATTTTTAATATATAAATAAATTTAATCATATTGAATATTATATATTAATTTTTTATAATTCTATGTTTTTTATGTTGTAATTTTTTTATTATTTAAAATTTTATATATTTAAATTATTTTTTATATTATTTGTGTCGTGATTATTTACCAATCATAAATAATTATTTAGGATGGGTAAAGAGTCCCTTATTAAATGATGTTAAATAAATAACAAGAAAATGTTTGTCGTAATGTAGTTGGTCCCCATAAAAATATGTTTTTTCACTACACCTTTTAGAGATAAGGGAAATTTTAATAGGATCCCATATCAAATGATTATTATTTGTGGGAACTTTTTGGAAATTCCTCATTACAGATAATTTATATCCTAGTAGATAGTTTTAGGTACACATGAATATTGTTTATTTTTTTCAATTGATAAAATTTAATAATGGTAAATAAAATAATTTTATTAAAAATAAGGTATATGTAATACATATAAAAAAAATTTATAAACCATAACGTTATTACTTTCCTTGTAAGTAATATATGAATAACATATCACTTCACTTTGGGATTCCATAGTCTAACGTTGACATGAGCGACATTATTATATTTCCAAATGAAAATATGAGAATGTATATGTGATATTATAATTATAAGTGTAAATTTATTTCATTAATATCATGTACATATGATTAATCCATCATTATATCCATTAGTGAGAGGTGGTAATTGAAAATAAATTACATCGGTTTGCAAAGAGGAAGTCTGCCAGACACACGATTGATGTTTTTTATTATGATTTGGTTGAATAAGAGGTAGATTTATGTTATTCCAATATCATAATATCATAATTATATATAATTTATTGTTTTTAATTATATATGTACAGTTTATTATTATTTACAAATAGGTTGATTAAAATATGAAAAAATAAGTTTAAGAATTTTTACTCTTCCTAAGAGAACCTATTTAGAATTAGCCATAATGACATCATATGAGGGTTACAGAATAAATCCACGTCCACTAGTATGTGGTGATTTATGTAACTATGTTGTTAGTGATTTAATTTTCCAATCCAATGTAATTTGGAAATTTTAAGAGTATTGAATATTGGGAAAAAATTTATATGTTTGGGATGGTACATACATGAATTATTCATAAAATGTAAAGAATACATATGTTTTTAATGCGAAAAAAATCTATACAATTATAAATTATTTATCATTATATTATATGTTCATAAAACTGGATTTGAATAAAAATGTAGATCATTTTACCATATACCTTTTTATTTTAACCCTTAGTAAACATATTTTTCATTGGAGTCAATAATGAATATTTTATTATTTTTATTATTCATGTTGAACAAAAATTAGTTTATGAATATTAAAAAATTATAATTATGATAATTTAAAATATAAAAACTAATTTTCCAATTTCGATTAACAGAAATTGATAAATGTTAATATAAATGTAACCATTTGGATGAGAGGATAAAGAGGAAAACAAATAATTTTTTTTCATATATGTAGAATTTTTTAATATCAAACATGAATAAGAAATTGATTCTAAATATCAAAATTGGATTATGAATTATATAATTAAACAAATGATACATTTAAACCAATATTAAAATAAAATAGATCCTGTAAATGATTTATGATGAAATATATTTTAAATAAATAATTATATTTTTAAATTTATTGAAAAATTATTTTGCTTCAAAACTATAAATAATTCACATGAAGATAATTTTGAAAAGTAAAATTCTAAAATAAATTTTATTTTTTTGTAAAAAATTTTCTATTATTTTAATAAATGCATTATTTATTGTTCACAAAATTAAATTAGATTGCTTTTGATAAAATGAAATTTTTTAAAAATTTATATACATTTAAAAAATTACGATATTTTTATCAATATGTTTTATTAATATGACATAAAAATAATTAATATTTGAATTATTTTTATTAAAATTACCATTTCCATGATTAATATAAATGATATAATGATTGTGTTTGAAAATATATTTATATTATATCAAGGCCTTTTAAAACACAATGATGCATGTAACACAAGGTTTCTTTTAAATATAATCTATGTTAAAAAATATTTCATCAAATATGAATGTTTTATATTCTATAGTCCATAAATAAATTGTGTCATCACAACTTGAACATGATCCCAAAATTCCTGGTTTGAAATTTGAAAATTCTTTCATGGGAAACCCAGATCATAATAATTGTCAATAAAACATCTTCTTGAATAGATGGGAACTAAAATATAAACTTCAAATGGTATAATAGTACACTTTCTTACTAAATAAATGAAAATGGAGGAATTTCATAATATAGAAATATTATGGAAAACTGACACCATAATACTAATAGATAGTTATAGAAAACATGGTTAATATAAAATTTACAACTATAAAACCGTCAATCCATAATTGGTTAAATACAATTGATTAACCAAAAAAGTTAATAGGAAAACATTACTTTCACCAAATAATTTAACTAATTTATACATAATTTTGGTTATCATGTTGGAGAACATGATGAAATATTGTTACATGAGTTAGTTACATTTCATAATCTCAATATCATCCTCTTATTTTTCTTCGATCAATTTCAACATCATTTCATACTCTAAAAATTGAATATAAAATTTCTATTCCATATATAATAATATAAATGATGATACATCAAATAAATATATGTTCTTATATCTAACTATATTTATCATCGAAACCAAAATAGTTAAAACATGTTATCCTATATGGATAAATATCTATATCATGAAGTAATAAATTACACTCAAAAACCATATCCAATGTTCATGTAAAACTATCCCCTACTAATTTAACATTATGACCCATCAGAAATTGAATATCTATAAGGACGGTCACCAAATATATATAATCAACAGAACATTACCCCTGAACTATCTTAATGTATCTCCAAATTTTCACTTAATAAATATGTCAATACATTGGAAATATATTTTTTATTAAAGGTAGAATGTATAATTATAATAAAACCTGAATGAAACAATATATTATGAATCATTCCATAAATAAATCCATATATTATTAAATATATTTTATATATCCAAATAGTTTAAACTTACATTAATGAAAACATAATCCATTTTTTCTAAATAAAATTAATTAGTTTGGAAGTGATCAGTAAAATCTAATTTACATTTCTCATATCAATAAACCATTTATCTAAAATGAAGACAATTAACTCGTCAATATGAACATATTAATGGATATCATCCCATAATGATTTGTTTTTCTATTAGGTGTCATCTTTCTTTTAAATAACATTTCTAGGACCTATGTATTATTGAATATATTCTTGAAAATCATCTACACAATGATTCTACAGGAAAATAATTATATATTTCATGATTAATATAACATAGTAATTGAATTAAAACAAATAATCACTTTAAAAATTCAAAGTCAATCTTATAAAATTTATTAGGATTCATCATATTATTCTATTACACATCTGTCTTATCATATGTTTTCTTTTTTCTTCTTCATCATCCATAGAAATAAATTTCTCAAAAAACCATCGTATTTTTTATCTTGATACACCCTAGGATATATAGTTTTATATATAATATAATTTCTAAATTTAAAACATTAAACAATTTATGTTGCATAATGGGAGAAATTATTATAATTCATTATGGAAAAAATTATTTTTCCTCAGAATACTATTAATATTTACCTTCTTTTACACCCATAAATTATATTTTATTTCCTTTGAAACATTCCATAGTGTGATTATTCCAAAAAATTGACTAATGTAAACTTATCTATGGTTTACATCAAGGGATATCATATAAAAATATATCCTTCTTTTATTTGGGGGGTTTGAGGGCTGGCTGAGGTGCTGGTTGTTAATCATGAATCATGAAAACTGATTAGCCATAAGTAAACTATTCTACACTACATTCAATACCCCATATGTTTTGTCATTATCATAATGTCTATAACATTAAACATTATCCCAGTTTCATATGCTTCCATAGATTATCTTAATCGACAATACCTACCGTTGGAAATATAAATCATTGAGGATGAAATTTTTTTTATAAAAGATCATTTATAAGATGCCTAAATAATGAAACATTATTCTACATCTGCGAAACTATAATTATATCATGTGTCATCCATGATTAGTATCTTTTCAAATCCTTTATAATGGATTGTTATGAGTTTTTGAATTCAAAAACAGCATCCCTTGAGAGAGGGGATGTTCATGTCTAACTCAATGCACCATTTTTAGATTTATTACCTAAGTTATATTAGTAATAGGGTCACATCCACTTGTAATATCATGTAACGAATTTAATCTCATGGAATCTAATCACACAATAATTCATAAATGTCATAGAAATTTTTCTATCCCATGAATTATCTATAGATATTTTCTTAGACGTATCCCTATAAATATCCATATATATAAAAATACTATCATTCAAGATTCCAATGGATAACTAAACCATTAATCTAATTCAAACTATATAAACACAGTATTTTATTATACAAATATTATATATTTTGATATAGAAATTCAGAAAAAATTTAATATACACACATTCGGACTATAAGGATTCATTAATGATCAAGGCTTGGTATAAAATCGCTTTATAAAATGAAATATATTCAATAAATCCAATAAAAATATTCATTCATCACACTCTCCATAAACATTCCCTGTATAAAAACTGTATTGAATTTTTTTTGAAAAGAAAGAACATTGAGGGTGACATCATATGCTCAGTAGGCCTAAGCAATAGAGATATCATTGTTTAGTCATATGAGAACATAATTTAATCATAAGGGTTTGATAACATGAACATATACCAAACATGAAAAATATCAAAAACATATTTTATGACATAAGGAACTATATTTATAAAAGTCATTATCTATAAGAGTTATAAATAATTGTGAGATAGGAACTATATGCTCATGTTATAAAAGTGTGTCCCCAATATAAGATTATAATCCAATATGTTTTTGATGGTTAACTACCAATAAAATAAAACATATTTGTTTAGGACTCAACACAAGATTCACATTTTCGTATTATGCTAATAGACATATTTCCCATTTTATATTAAACCCATCATCAAATATCCATTTTTGGATAAAGACCAAGGGCTTGTTTCTCATTTTTATTTCATGATATCAAAATCATTACCCAATGTATTGAATAGAAAGATATATTCCACCCTTTCTCAGTTATAATGTGACCATTGAACATGGTTACAAGGTATCCACCATCATTGGTTATAATGTTACATCCCGTTATGTTTTCTGGTCCATTTTGATGTTTCTAAGTACCCTTGTTTTGGAGTAAAGATAAGGGTGTGTTAGGGTGAAATTTTAAGTAAAACAAAAAGTCAATGGTTTATGCACGGTTAGCGCACGGTTTGATAAACCATACAATCAAACCGTGCCAACCTAGCAGCACTGGACAGTGGGGTATGCATAGTGTGTGCACGGTTTGGTAAACCATGTGACTAAAACTAGCCGACCAGCAACCCTGGATAGTGAGGTCCGCACGGTGTGCGCACGGTTTGACAAACCATGTGGACAAACCGTGCGGTCACTTAAAATTAGATCCTTAAATTTTGGATCTTGGTCGTTTTTCCTCTAAATGCTTCGTTTTTCCTCCTTAGTAGCCCTAACTCAGGATTTGTCTTCCCCTAGGGTTAGAGAAGGTTCTCCCTTTCTTCTAGAGGCAATCCAAAGGCTCCTCTTGGTGAATCGAAGTGGGTTTTTCAAGGTATGTGATCGTCCTTCTTCTTTATTGATCGGTTTCTTAGATCTACTTAGATCTACTTCCCCTCTTCCCTTGATTTCTTATATCTACGACCGTTATGTGTATATCTAAGTTTGTAAATGCCAAAATGATGAGTTTTGGTCTTGGTCTTGCTAGGGTAAGGGATCTAGGATGGGTTTTGGAGAATCAACCAGTATTCTTGAGTGTTCTTCAACCATTGTGGTTTTGGTCCAAACCTTCAAGGTAGGTGGTTCCGTCTCGACTTGCCGAATTGATTATCTTCATTGCTTGATTTATTTCACTTTTTAATTTTAATTAAATTCCTTGGAATTGTGATATTTCAATTGGTTTTGGCATGATAATTTGGAAAACCCCCAATTGAATTGAATTGGGTTCTATGTGTGTGCGTGCGTGTTTGTTTTTGGAAATTGGATAATTTAAATTGTGGAATTTAAGTTATGTATTTGATGGAAATGTTTCCAATTGAATTGTTGATTTCAATTTTGGAAATAAATTGTGAAATTATGGAATTGGTTTTGAATGAATTTCAAACTATTGAAAATGGCTTAAAATGTTTTGATAGAAACCCATTGGTTTTATCTTGCGAAAAAGGCATGTTTTTGAATAAAACATGTTGTGGTTTTAAATGGAATGGAATTGGCACTTTGAAATGGAAGAATGAGATTGATCATATTTTAATAATTCTTAAAATAGTTCCCCCATAACGTAAGATCACATTCAAGCCTTAGGTAGTTAGTGAGTTATTTGGATACACTCTATGATACGACAACGTTCTAAAACATACTTGTTGCGGGTCACATCCCTGGTGGGTTGGTGATGAGTCTCCTTTGGCCAGTGTCATAGGGACGTGCGTATACATATTTTTTTGAGTTCACATAGAGAGTGCAGAATCCCATAACTGATTAATACTATCGTACCTTTTGGTAGATGACCATGTTGCTTGCCTAAATATTTATATGTGATGTATAAATGTTTTCCAATGCTTTTGAACTACTTTACATGACTTCTGATTTTACATAAACTATTTTATGTAACTTTTTTTATTTAAGACATTTTCTTAAAAATATTTCATCATTGTAAAACTTTGCTTGGTGAACTTTCTTTTACTTTAAAATGTATATCATGATTTTTTAAAATATGATTTTTTATTGGAAAACTTGTTCACTATAGAATTTAAAGTTTTTCTTTGGATAATATTTGTTTTTCATCTGTTATGGAATCTCTGGTGGTATCCTACTGGGCTTAGGCTCACACCCTACGTTTGCCTTCGGGTGTTTGTAGACCTCCTTCATCCAGGTTCATGCAAGGGGAAAGGATCACTTGGAGGTGGATCCAGATATTGAGTTTTCAATGTGGTGAGTTGTGTCCTTATGGACTTTAGGGTGGTTTTCCTATTTTATGTACTTGGGTTATAGTACTTTGGGCTTTCTGTGCCTCTTTGTTTTATGGTAGAACGCTCCCAGTGGAGTTTCTTTTTTATGCATACTTTTTGTTTCACTCTTACTTCCACGTCCTTGTGGAAAATTAGTTCCTACTTGTATGTTGTACGATGCCAGGTGCTACTCGCCGACCCGTGGGGATCGAGAATGCCCTTCCAGGTATGTCAAGGCCGGCTCGGTTATAGGGTTACCAGGGTACCCGGGCTGGTTCGTGACCAAATGGTATCAGAGGCAGGTTAAGCATCTTTCCTTGATGACAGTATGCATTGAGTATTCTTGTTAGGACTTAGGAGGTAGTTGTGATTGAGTTTCTGGCCAGCTCTCACCACAATGAACCTTAATTTTCCATGGGTGGGTAGGGAAAGGTGACTTATGGATTAGTTCTAGTCTTTTCCTTATTTTGATTTGGATAGAGTGGAATCCAAATCTTGTTATCCCTTCATTTAAGAGTAGTTTTCCTCGTTACTCAGGTTGAGTGTTAATCTAATGTCTTCTTTGTTGTCTGCTGATGTTGTGTAGCATCATTCCTCCAAGAAGAAATGGAAATAAAATCTAAAAATTTGCTGCTTTTGAATATCAGCAAGAAAGTCCTATTGTGGATGCAAGTCTGATAGAGGTGATTGTTCACACTGTCCAAGCTCTGGGATAGGCACCACATCCAGTTCTTATTCAGGCTCCTGCTATAGATCCTCATAGTGATATTCTTCGAAGTCGTTCTCAATAGTTCCTATGCCAGAAGCCACCAGTCATCAAAGGATCCACTGATCCTCAACATGCTGAGGAATGTTTGAGTAAGATTGAACGCCTATTTGGGTTTTTGGAGACACTGGATGCGATCATGGTGAAGTATGACACCTTCGTGATGGAGGGACCAAGTAGGAGATGGTGGGACATGATGGTGACGGCTGGGAAACATGGGGGTTTGGAGTGGAAAGACTTTAGGTTCCTTGTCACTGATCAGTTCTATCCAGAATCTATGGTTTTGGCCAAGGCTGTGGAGTTTTTCAAACTTGAGCAGGCCAACAAAACTGTCAGTGAGTACTCAAATCGCATTGCTGAGTTGGTACAGTTTGCTTCTAAGATTATTTCAAATGAGATGATGAAGGCTAGAATATTTGAGTTGGGGATTTGATCAGATATCTGTTATGAGGTTTTCTTACTGAAACTACAAACCTATGCAGATGTTCTGGATAGGGTAATGATGGTTGAGATGGGTTTGGCAGGAAATTCAGGGTTTCATGAACTTCCTTTTCTTTCTAGTGGCAGTGTTGGTTCCTTTAAAGGAAAATAGAAGTGTGATGTTTCTCATGGTGGTTCTTGACAATAGAGTCATTCTGGACCTCCGGTAGCACCAGGAGGGGATTCCTTTACTTGCTATCAGTGTGGGAAGCCAGAACATTCTAAGAGGGTTTGCACTGAGGCACCCAAGAACTGTAGCTCCTGCGGATGTTTAGGGAACCTACAGAGATTCTTCCATCACTTCTCTACTCCGCATAGTGGAACAAGATAATCATCACCTCCAAATACTGTAGGGTAATCAAATGATTCATGCACAAAAGGGTTCCAGCCACAGGCATCAGGAATGAAGCTTCTTCATGTAGTGGAAGAGTCACCAGAGGTAGCTGATACAGGTCCTGTAACTGTGAGAGGTACCATTACTATAGCTTCATCTTTAGTGACAACTCTTTTTGATACTGGTGCATCTCACTCTTTTATTTCAACCCATTTGGTTAATCCTCTGAGTCGGCCTATGGAACTTTTATGTTGTGTGATGGATATTACTACACCCCTTGGTGTAATGAGATAGAAGGGTCTCCGTAGTCCTGCTTGTGTCTTCTCTCTATTATATGTTTATCATATTTGGATTTTATTGGTTCTCTACATGAAATCTTTTGATGTCATATTTGTTATGTATTGGATCATTTCCAATAAATCCCGAATCGATAATTATCTTCGACGGGTCTACCTTACTACACCGAGTGGTGTGCCTGTTGTTTTTCAATGAGAATGGGACCCGAGGTCAAGCAGAGATGGACCCTCTTGTCCAGAGTTGGGGAAAGTTATATCAGTGTTTTCCTTTTATCTAGAGAGAGATTCAATGTGTGGTGATCTTCCTCCAGTTGTCACTGAGTTTCCCGACGTTTTTCCCTCTGACTTCTCTAGCTTTCGACCAGTAAGGAATGTTGTTTTCTCTATTGACTTAATGCTTGGAACTCAACCAGTTTATATTCCCTCTTACCGAATGTCCCCAACTGAACTAAAGGAACTAAAGTCTCAGTTAGATGATCTTCTTGAGAAAGGTTGTGTACGCCTGAGTGTGTCACCTTGGGCAGCACTTGTTCTCTTCGCCAAGAAGGAGGATGGTTCTCTTCGCTTATGCATTGATTATTGAAAGCTCAATCGAGTTACGATAAAGAACAAATATCTATTACCAAGAATAGATGATTTGGTTGATTAGTTGAAGGGGGAAAAGTTTTTTTAAAAAATTGATCTTTGATCTGGTTACCATCAGTTGAGGATAAAGGAATCTGACATACCTAAGACCGCTTTTTGGAGTATCTATAGCCATTATGAGTAACTTGTTATGCCCTTCAGCCTAACAAATGCTCCTGTAGTTTTAATGGATTTTATGAACATGGTTCTCCATGAGTATCTAGATACTTTAGTGGTGGTATTTGTGGATGACATTCTTGTATACTCCAAGTCTGAGGAGGATCATGTGCAACATCTAAGAACAGTTCTGGGTCTTCTAAGGAATCACCATCTTTATGCCAAGCTTTCAAGGTTTGATTTCTGGATTCGGGAAGTGAAATTCTTGGGACATGTCATGTCAAAACAAGTAATATCAGTTGATCCTAAGTAGGTTAAGGCTGTTATGACTTGGGAACTACCACAAAATGTTTTTAAGATTCGTAGTTTCTTGGGCTTAGCAGGATATTATCGCCGGTTTGTTAAAGACTTCTCAATGTTAGCTTCTCCAATGACTACTTTAAATAAAAAGGGTGTGAAGTTTTCTGGTAATGATAAATGTCAGAGTTATTTTGTTGATCTAAAGCGTCTTTTGACTACTGCACCGGTGTTAACTCTTCCTGAGGCTGGGATAGGTTACGTGGTCTTCTATGATGCATCGGGTTCAGTTTTGGGATGTTTCCTTATGCAGGGAGATCATGTTGTTGCCTATGGATCTCGTCATCTTAAGCCTCATGAGAAGAACTATCCTACCCATGACCTTGAACTTGCAGTTATAATGAACGCACTTATGTTTTGGAGATATTACCTTTATGGAGAAAGTTTTACTATGTATTCAGACCACAAGATATTGAGTTATATATTCTCAAAAAAAAGATTTGATTCTTCGCCAAAGGCGTTGGGTGGAGTACCTAAAATATTTCTACATTGAAATTGATTATAACCCGGGGAAAGGGAATTTCATTGCGGATGCATTAAGTCGGAAACTTCCAACTCAGTCTATGAAAGAGTCTTCGGAATAGTGGATTTTGACGGCTATTTCTGCTCAGTTTCATATTCGAATTACGTGGAAGGGGAATGAAGTTTCTTTAACCAGTGTTCTGTTGACTTCTGCTCTCCTCGAATTGGTTCTTCAGGAACAGCAACTGGATGATGAATTCCATAGCATTAGGGACCCTTTTATGGTGGAGAGACCGATACCTAGTGGTCGTTCTCCAAAGAGGGTGTTCTGTGTTATCAAAACCGTTACATTTTTCCATCATCAGCAATGAAGGATGTGATGGGGTTTTTCCATAACTCTTAGTGGGTTGTACACCCAAGAACCACAAAACTTTTCTATGACATACGGCAGAGGTTCTGGTGCCCAGGAATGAGACAATACATTGCTGAGTTTGTATCTCTTTTCTATGCATGCTAGCCATTGAAAGACGAGCACGAGAAACCTTCAGGTTTTCTTCAACCACATCAATTCCCTACAAGGAAGTGGGATGAAATCTTGATGGGCATTGTGGTTGGGTTACCTCAAACCCAGAGGAAGAAGAACGTGATATGGGTTGTGATCGACAGGCTGACCAAGTAGTCTCATTTTACACCTATTCGAGATATGACCAAAGTTGAGGAGTTGGGAAATGTTAATATGAAAGAGTTTTTTCGTTTTAATGGAGTTCCATTTGCTATAGTCTATAATAGAGATCCTCGTTTCACTTCTCACTTTTGGAGAGGCCATCAAGAGGAACTAGATCTCAGGTCTCTTTGAGCACGGCCTACCATCCATAGTCAGATGGCCAGACAGAGATATTTATTCATATCCTTGATGATATGCTCCACACATTTTTTCTCAATTTTGGAGGGTCTTGGGATGACCATATGGGGCTATTTGTGTTCTCCTATAACAACAGTTATCAATCTATGATCAGGATGGCTCCTTTTGAGGATTTTTATGTCCGTCCTTGTAAATCTCTTTTATATTGGTCGAATATTGGTGAATGTTCTTTGGTAGGACAGATTTTGGTCCAAGAGACGATTGCCAAGATCTGGTTGATCCGTCAGAGAATGTTGGCAGCACAGATTCGGTACAAGTCGTATGATGATCGTCGTCGTAAACCTTTAGAGTTCTTAGTTGGTGACCAGGTGTTCTTTAAAGTTTCACCCCAATAAGGTCATCGACGGCTTGGGAGGCAAGGGAATCTTGCTCCTCATTTTGTGGGACCTTTTGAGGTTGTTGGTTTTGTGGGTAATATTGCTTACCATTTATCTCTACCACCACAACTGACATCGATACATAATGTGTTCCATGTATCACAGCTGTGAAAGTATTTCTCGGATCCATCTCATGTTGTGACGTGGAGTGATCTTGAGATTGAACTAGATTTATCTGTTACTGAACGACCAGTCAGGGTTGTTGATTCTAAGACCAAGGCACTTCGTGGGAGAACGATACCTCTGGTCCGTGTACTCTGGTAGCATATTTCTGAATCTCATGAGATGTGGGAAAGGGAGGCACTAATAAGAGATCAATGGCCTCATATTTTTGACGTGGAGGTTTCTTCATAGGGTTTCTGGGGGCAGAAAGATCTTATGGGGGAGGTTGTAACATCCTGTTACATTTTCAGGTACTTTTTTGATGTTTCTATGTACCCCTATTTTGGAGTAAATACTGTGGTGTGTTTGGGTGAAATTTTAAGTAAAACAAAAAGGCATTGGCTTGTGCACAGTTAGCGAATGGTTTGATAAACCGTGTGATCAAACTGTGCCAACCTAGAAGCACTGGACAGTGGGGTAGGCATGGTGTGCGCATGGTTTGGAAAACCATGTGACTAAACTGTGTGGACCAGCAACCCTGGACAGTGAGGTCCTCATGGTGTGTGCACATTTTGACAAACTGTGCGGAAAAACCGTGCGGTCACTTAAAATTAGATCCTTAAATTGTGGATCTCGGCCGTTTGGCCTATAAATGCTTCGTTTTTTCACATAAGTAGCCCTAACTCAGGATTTGTCTTCCCCTGGGGTCAGATAAAGTTCTAATTTTGTTCCAGAGGTGATCCAAAGGCTCTTCTTGGTGAATCGAAGTGGGGTTTTCATGGTATGTGATCGTTCTTCTTCTTTCTTGATCGGTTTTTTAGATCTACTTAGATCTACTTCCCCTCTTCCCTTGATTTCTTATATCTACACCCGTTATGGGTAGATCTAATTGTTTAAATGCCCAAATGATTAGTTTTGTTCTTCGTCTTGCTAGGGTAAGGGATCTAGGACAGGTTTTTGGAGAATCAACTTGGATTCTTGAGTGTTCTTCAACCGTTGTGGTTTTGGTCAAAACCTTCGAGGTAGGTGGTTTCGTCCCGACTTGTCGAATTGATTATCTTTATTGCTTGATTTATTTCACTTGTTGATTATAATTCAATTCATTTGAATTGAGATATTTGAATTGGTTTTGGAATGAGAATTTGGAAAACCCCCAATTCCATTGAATTGGGTTGTGTGTGTGTGTGTGTTTATGGAAATTGGATATTTTAAATTGTGGAATTTAAGTTATGTATTTGATGGAAATGTTTTTAATTGAATTGTTGATTTCAATTGTGTAAATAAATTGTGGAATGATGGAATTGGTTTTGAATGGATTTCAAACTGGTGAAAATGGCTTAAAATGTTTTGATAGAAACCCATTGGTTTTATCATGCGAAAAAGGCATGATTTTGAATAAAACCTATTGTGGTTTTAATTGGAATGGAATTGGAACTTTGAAATGGAATAATGGGATTGATCAAATTTTAATCATTCTTAAAATAGTTCTCCCATCATGTAAGAGCACATTCAAGACTTAAGTAGTTAGTGAGTTATTTGGATACACACTACGATACGAAAACATTCTATAACATACTTGTGGCGGGTCACATCCCCAATGGATTGGTGACGAGTCTCCTTTGGCCAGTGTCATAGGGACGATTGTATACACATTTTTCTGAGTTCCCATAGAGTTTGTGGAATCCCATTACTGATTAATACAATCGTACCTTTTGGTAGATGTCCATGTTGCTCGCATAAATATTTATATGTGATGTATAAATGTTTTCCAATGCTTTTGAACTGCTTTACTTGCGTTCTGATTTTACATAAATTATTTTATGTAACTGTTTTTATTTAATCCATTGTCTTAAAAGTATTTCATCATTGTAAAACCTTGCTTGGTGAACTTTACATTACTTGAAAATGTATAGAATGATTTTTTAAAATATTCTTTCATATTTCCAAACTGGTTTACTTTAGAATTTAAAGTTTTTCTTTGGGTAATATTTATTTGGAATATGTTTTGGAATCTCTGGTGTTATCCTACTAGGCTTAGGCTCAAACCCTACTTTTTCCTTCGGGTGTTTGTAGACCTCCTTCTTCCTGGTTCGTGCAAGGGGAAAGGATCACTTGGAGGTGGATCCAGCTGTTGAGTTTGCAACGTGGTGAGTTGTGTCCTTGGGGACTTTGGGGTGGTTTTCCTATTTTATATACTTGGGTGGTAGTAATTTGGGCTTTCTGTGCCTCATTTTTTTATGGTACAATGCTCCCATTGGAGTTTCTTTGTTATTCATACTATTTTTTTCACTCTTGCTTCCACGTCCTTGTGGAAAATTCGTTCCCACTTGTATATTGTATGATGCCAGGTGCTAGTTGTCGACCCGTGGGGATCGGGAACGCCCTTCGGGCTATGTCAGGGCCGGCTCGATTATCGGGTTACCAGGGTACCTGGGCTGGTTAATGACATATAAGATAACCACCACTACATAATTGAATCCTCACATATACAGGTAACATGATGATGAAAATGTTATTATATCACAAACCATAAAAAATTGGAATCCCGCAACATTTCATTAATGTCATTACTTATTAAAGGGAAATGGTGTGCCCAATCATCTCATAAATTCATCATAGTGTATCCCATGGAAACAGAAATGCTTTCTTAAATATAAAATCATTATAAACATATAACGTCTATAGAAAAAAATGAATGATTTAATTTTCACATATCCCCAATAAATAATATGAAACTTAAGAGATATTATCTTAGATATAATATAATTTTTAAGGATAAAATGAAACATTTCGTACCTAAAATATCCTTCTAACTTTTAAAATATATTTCAAAAAATAAAATTTCACAATAAATTTCAAAATAATTTGAATAAAAACTAACAATCGAATTATATAGAGGAATAATTATAGTATTTTTCATTCATCAGTGTGGAATTTTTTTCATGATATACATGTCAAAATAATTATTCCTTTTACATATCATTACAAGCTAAAACAGAATTTTTTGGAAATTGATATGGGTATTCCATTTAAGAAAATTGTTTAAAAAATAAAAGCATGGGTAAAAAATGCACTAATATATATTTTGGATAATTTTACCAAATTATTCAACATTATTATATAAAACATTTATATAGAATAAAAATTATTTTCAAATGAAAAGGAAAATTATGCCAAATTTCATTATATAAATTATTTTGGGAAAATTAATAAAAATTAGAGGAAATTGAAAGGTAGAAATGTAATTTAATCTAATATATAAAAATGAAAATAAAATACATTCCTATGAGATGGGTTATAATATAGCATCATCAAGTGAATTAATGAAAAAAATCAATAAATAACGAGATTGTATCATAAATATATTTAAAAAATTGTAACTTATGAATTAGAAGCCCAATAAAAAATATAAACAAACAAACACAAAAATAGACACATATACATATAATACACACTTTTTGACAGAATAATCATAAATGGAATTAGTTGGTAGAACATACATCACACAAAATTATCATGTGGTTAATAAGGAATGTGTCCCCATAAAAATATTATTTAGATGATGATCCATAACCTTATGTTTCAACATCCATAACAACTAATTTAATAACATGTATAATAAATATAATATTTTAATATATCAATTAAATGTAACTCTGTGATATTTGTTTTCAGTTATTAATTGACCCTGAAAAAATTTACCTCGTGTCATATTTTTCATTCATTTCATAAGAACATGATGAAAATTTGAAACATTATAGATTGTGAATTTTTATAGACATTTTTTTCAACTGTTCCCCCTTATGAAAACCATGAACCCCCAGGATAGTGTGGTTGGAATAGTGGGAGCATTATTTAAAAAACTATGTGTACACCATGAGAAAATAGTGTGCCCCTAATTGATGGGTCGCATAGATAGTGCAATGTTTCACCTAACCATTAGTCCCAATCCATAAAACCCCATGAAAATGAATTTAATATTCTATGAATTATCTTAAAATTCTTACCTTCTCCCTGTGTTATGTTTAGAATGGCTCTATTCAGAACTAACATAATTTTAAATTCAATGGAGGATTTCAATAGAATATTTTAGTCCCTTTAAACCCTTTACATATTTCATCGATGTTTAGAGTCCCTTGTTTCTAAAATAGATGGAAATACATCAGAATTTAATTTTTTAGTGATTAATGGATGAGCCATTTTACTCATCGTGATTCAGAAATTTTTTTTGATATTCTGTACTCTTTAATATGTCATTTTAGGAATATGGTAAAGGGACACGAGGTCTCTAGAATTTCTTGTTGTGTTTTGGAATTTCTATGGTCCTTAAATAAATGGATTGACTGTATAGTGATTGTGGTTTGTATGAAAATGTGTGACCCTCAACAGAAATCTGTGTGATTTTATTGGGGTAATAGATGTGCCCTGAATTGGTTTTGTATAGTTTGAAAATCCTATGTGCCTAGTCATAATTATTAGTTCTACATAGGATGTAAAAATTCACTATTCATCACATGCATTGCTGATGGATTGGATAACCATGTAGAAAAATCTTTCTTGGGTGTATTCTTAAGAAGGGGATTCTACATGGTTGGAACTTGACATGGGAAAACAATGCTTCTAAACCATGAGACCTAGGTTTTGACATTAAAATGGAAACAATTACCCTAAATGGATTTTATAACTAATTCTTCTTTAATTTCTCTTCTTTCCCCAACATGAGTATCTTCCCAGGAACCATGGATTTTTTTTCTATGCCTACACTAGGCCTTGATTTTTCTCTTTCATGTATTGTGTGATTCAATTTTTCTGGACTCTTTTGATCAACATCGGTATGTTCTACAATTGTTTTGTGTTGTTACTCATTTAGTACGGTATCATCCACACTGTTATGGTGTAATGTAAATTTCCATTTTTTTAGGGTGAATATTTTTTTTCTCAATTTAATCCAAACAGGATCAAATTTGAGCTTGGAATTGGATGACTGATACATCCAAAGCATCTAGTTGCTGGTCCGGTGATTTTTTGAAATGTAATGTTTATATATATTTCTATTGAGTTGTGTGCCCTATTTTTGAGAATCATATTGAAATGATGTGAGATATTATAATTGTTTACCATTGCCTATGAAATTAAATATTCTCATATAGGAATAATTATTGGTTATGGAGCTCATTTTTAGTTCTGATTTGGATGTTTTCTTAATTTAAATGGTCAAGTTGATAGTATATTCACATGGACACCTAGAGGGGTTAATTTTTCCTCTCACCAAGGTATTTTTAAAATATAAATATCGCTGATGAATTTATTTTAGAATTAAATTGATAAAATGAAATTTAAATTTAATGGAAACATGATTTGTGAACTGTATAATAAAATTATTTATTGGATGGTATATATGACCAATACCATCTCCTTGTCTATATAATAGTTTTTTGAAGCTTAAAATCACTTATTAAAATGAACTTCCCATTGATAAAATAAAAACCAATTATGTATAAGCTTAACCACATTTTTAGAAACATTTTAGTTGAGGTATATATTGATCTGAAAATAGTTTTGACTTTTATATAATTAAATAATTTAATGAATGATTATTCATGTGTTAGAAGAATAATAGGAGAATCCTTCTTAGCTATCCATTCCTTAGCCTCCTTTTTATGTGAGGTGTAAATGAATATTCATTTTTTTACCATGATTTATTAAATCATCCAGATTAAATGATATTGAGTCCATGATATTAATTAAATATGTTTTTTAATGATTAATATTGAGATGCATGTTTAATGGTATTTCTATGTGAGTTGAATGTAATGGAAATCCTTTTTAGCTAGATAATTACATGGGTCACCATCTAAGCTGATTTAAAAATGATATGTTACTTGTTTTGAACATGGAATGTTAAATAAAATATATTAAGTTGTAATGAATGATAGTGTTAAATGACTATATTCCTAGGGTGACACTTGGATTCAAATAATGAATTCCACAGATGAACTCATTTTTTGACCTTGATTATGCTTGGATGACATTGGGTCTCTCGTTATGGAATTAAAATTATAGACTCATAGGGAGTGACTATTATATGTCACGATGATACTAGGACTTCCAATAATAGACTCTTAGGAGTTTAATATTATTTGTTGAGAGATACATGGATTCAAAATCAGTAAATCTAAGTATAATCTCAATGGAAATTAAAGATATTACCATGGGTGATACTTGGACTCTCGTATAGGACCACCAAGGACAAAATCCACGGATTAATATGTTGTACCACACCTCGAAATATACATGGGTATCATGTAGGTTCTCCATTGATGGTAATATCATGTGTTGGTTGATATGATTTCTACATAGATTCATGTATTCTACCATAATAATTCCATGGATGGTATTAGGATCTAATTTTAATATTAAATGAAGTGACTTATGAGATGAATCTTCCAAGATAAATAATATTATTGGAATCTATATTTGACTTATTACCTTTGGACCTATTTTTAGGCATCTGTTGAACTTATGTGATACGAGGTACAAGGTCCATTCACTATGTCTCCAAAATTATAAATTATTTGTTATTTAATTTTAAATTTTAATGTTTATAAAATACATAGTATATACACTTTAATCTGAGAATGTTTTCTTACATGAAAATGATTAAATGAATTATTTATAAAATTTGAACATGGAATTAAAGGATATTATCTTTTGAGTAATTTTTTACATTCTATATATCATAAAATACACTATATATATACCTATTGAAAGGATAATTCCTTCGGTTGTTTCCTATAGGTATTTATTTTCACACCCTTCTCAGGCCTCCATTGCAATATGGTACACAAGAATACATTACTGTTGGTATGAACATGGACTATTGCTTGGGGTGTTTTCTGGTACCATGGAGTTAGGATCACAAAACCGAGTTAGGGCTTGTGATTCTTATAAAGATCACCCTTATCAATTTTTATTTCACTGCTTATTTTGTACACAACAATATATTTTATCATTTGGTATGCCTTCTATTTAGTTTTATGTATCATTATCAATAAATGAATGCATCTATTTTATATTGGCCTTTTCCATTGTTGGATATTCATTTTATAATAATCTTCAACATTGTAATTTATTTATTACTTATTATACTATTTTATTTAATTTATATTCTGATATATCATGGTACTATTATGATATGAGGGTATAGTCACCCCGCAATCACCTCTCGAGACCCTCGCATCTAGTTTGGAGCCTCTGAAATATGGGTAGGTGCACATGAGCCCATGTGACCCACCCGTCTAGCTATATTTCTAGTGTTCAGTCATCCTAGGACATTAAAATGTAAAATTAGAGACTTATTTTCTTTTGTATTGTTATTATGGGCTTGTAGACAATGGAAAATGAATTTTTTTACTCTTGGTAAATAGCCCTACATGGGACTGACCACCCCAACCCATAGGTAAATGAACATGTTTCATGGGTTGTGATTCAAATTTTAACCAATTCGATATTACAATTTACTTCCAATTGACCTTGAATGAAAGCTATATTTTTATTATTACTGATTTATTTTAATATGTTATTTTCCCTCTCCCTGGTAAGAAAATGATGAAGCATTATATTTATCATAATAGGAACATAAAAATATTCATTTCATGTATATTCCATGCCTTTTAGTTAGATTTATACATTGCATTCAATATTAAACTGTGTCTATTGGGAAGTATACCATGATTTTTTATTGAATGATTTAATATATAATATTTATGGTTGACTTATTTAATATGCTAGTATGTATCCATGAGTTTTTCTTAATATTTCATCATTAGAAGTAATTAGTATGCCTAACATCGGTGTCATGTTTCTATGATAAATGCATTTCTCTATATTTACTGCTTCTCATAGAATGATTTTTTTATATATAAGAAATTGTTTTCCGAGGATTCAATATAACGGTTTCAATTAAAATGGGAGATACATTTCAATATTAGGTTGTGTGGGTGCCTTAAAATTGTTAAAGGGTAACCCATATAAACAAACCATCATTTGAACTATATATATTTATAAAATGTTGTAATAATTTCAAAGTTTCTTGAAGTTAATATGTTAAAATAGTGTTGATTTTGATAAATCAGAGCCAAAATCGAACATATAAAATGTATGGGAACATCATGGATTAGTGGATGTACACCCATATCATTTAACCAGGATATAGGAGAACATTATATTTGAAATGAATATAGATATATATGATGTTTATATTGATATAAAATGAATTTATTAGCTTCTATAATGTGAAACATATCCCATGTTTGTCTGTTGATGTATATTTCTTATGAGATAAACCAGTATGGGCGTTTTGATACATTAATTGTTAAACTACATCTATTGGGTTGAATCTATTGTGAACCCATACTTATTTAATGGGACCCTCAAATGACTCTTTATCATCAATAACATAAAAACAATATAATTTTTAAATTTCCTATTTTTTGATGAGATTCACATAAATGATAAATTTTAAAAAAGAATTTCCTATAAGGATAGATTATTTATCATTGATCTGTATGTTAAATCAAGTACCAAGTGTTGTCTTTTAGTTGTTTCTTGATAATGTTTTTAAATATGTAATATTTTTAACGGTTGATTGGGAATTTTTGAAAGGGATTTAAAATGATTTTGAAGTGGGGTCCTCTGTTTAAATCTTCTCGAATGGTTAGTTTAAATATCTTTTTAATAGTCCTCTAATAATAAGTTTGAGGGATTTGAGTATGTTTTTACTTTTTAGAAAAAGATTACATTATGCCCTTGAGCCTTTTGAATTTCTATTTGTAATGAACTAGTGATGTGATTCTACACATATGTATTTCTAAAGGGGATATAATGTGATTTATATCACCCATAAATCATAAATGACATTCTAAATACCATTATTTTGAAAATTATTTATACCATTTGGTTTTCATTATCCTGATTTTCAATTTTTGGTTATAAATGACTCTCTAGTTCAAATTGGTGTTCATTGTATCATTGAACATTATTATGGGTATATGAAACTAATAGTCCTCATTTCAATAGGTTAGATATTTATAGGGAATGGACCACCATTTTGTTTGTCTCAGGATGTGTGTCCTTTTACATGGGTAATTTATATGGTTGACAGGTGTTTTCAGGTGTATGGGTAATACTAATTAGTACTAAATTTCTTGTATGAGCCAAATAATACTTGAATTCATAAATTAGATAACATATGGATATTGTTCAAGATGATATTATTTCTTCTCTTTGTATGGCCCGTATGCATTAAAATTAGTGGTACCAATTACATTTCAAATGACATAACAATCCAATTTAGTTTTGTGTAATAGTTGAACCTCTAGATACTGAATGCAGTCTTGGGCCATCTCTATATTTGATTTTCCTTTAATGGGAACAATTTCTTCCTAATATTTGGGTGATCATTCTATAGACTCATCTGTTTTTAAATATTAGTCAGTTCGATTTTGGTTTTCCTTAAAAAAATTCATGTCATAGTCGTATCTCTAAGGATCATCATAGTTACATGATAATGAATATGATCTATCTTGTTGTAGATAGACTAGTTTATTTCATATCGATGTGAATGACACTCATAAGGTGGGGAGAGTCATTAATTGTCTAATATTTACATTTTCGATCATTCATTGAAGAATGAAATTTATGTGGTTAAAAGTGTATGAATATTTTGAGAAACACTCTTGGTCTAGGTTGGACTCTAGTGGTAATTTTTGAATAGTGATGAAATTCTAGAGGGTTTAAATGGTATGTTGGTCTGGTTGGTCATGTTCTAGAAGGTGATATTGAGATTCTTTTTATTATTCAATTAGTAATTGTTTGACTGTTCTACATTTGTTTTTATTGGTTGGTAGGAAAATTTTAATTCCCATTATTGTTCACTTTAGGAAGAGATGACCATTTCCTCTATCTTTCCTTTATCCTTGATACATATAGATAATGAAATCCCTGTTTAGCAGTAATTTTTAAATTTAATTTGGATTTTTTGGGTTCTTTATCAGCGTTACATGATAAACATGTTTTTTCTATAGAGGATTTTTTTCATAGTGATACATTTTTCCCATGTAGGAATACATTGGTTGGACTCATGGACACTAGCTATCTTCTTTTAACCTAGTTGACTGGTACATTTTTATAAGTTCTTAGTTAATGATTTGATGCGGAAATTCTAGATTTCTACCAATATCTCAAAATTAGTATATGATATAAACTACCTACAGATTGTAACATGGACCCTAGATGGTTGAATATGATGTTATCCCATACTTTTTTTCGAGATCATATGTAATGTTGTAAGGGGTAACCACTCCAGGGGGTTGAATCTGGGTTACCCCCTTATTTGTGTTGTGGAATGTTGGATTAAATTCATAAGTGATGGATTTAACTCACAATGTCACCAGAAATAATGTCTATAATTTTGTGAATGTTCTTGTAGTAATCCCGGGATTCAATGGAAGAAGTTTTATTTTTCTGTTTTTTTTAATTTGTTTTCTATCTGGGGAGATGTGGGAATGGTTATCTAGAGGTGGCTTGGATTATTTTATTCTTGTTCATGGGGGGTGGTTCAAATTAGTTATTTTAAACACATTGTTGAGATTAATATGGTGTGTAATTATAATGGTAGATTTCATTCAGGGAAATAATGTGCGGCCAAAATCGGTATAAAAGATCATGATTTGAATATCTCTTTAAGATGAGGTTTCAGATATGAATATGAATGTAATTGGCTTCACCTAGTTAAAAGAAACATTATTAGATAATTTATAGAATTATTTGAGGTATTCCTTGTATGGAAATTATAACTGTGGAGGAACCATTATTCAGAATTGTCTATTGAATCATAAATCCTATGGTGGGGATCACCATTGACCATATGGAAATGATAATATGATATGATCATGTATCATGATAAATATTCCTAGGTAAGTTATGTTTTGTTGTTTTTATGGAAATAGAGCATTGCCTTAGGCATTGATGGTTTATGTGTTGTAGGCTCGAGAAGTAATTTATGGTTATTTTGTTATTTGGAAACAAAACACAACAATTTGAACGATTCATCACTAACATTTTAGTTTGGGTGATTTTTTGTATGTTTCCCTATGGATTATTAGGAATGATAATTTCTAAGGTGGGGAATTTATAGAGTCCCATATATTGGGAATAGATGGAATGATGAGGGAATTTTAAATTTCTAGTGATTACTAGACATTCCACTTTATAAAATATTCATTAGAATGTAATTCCATGCATTTTAACTCTTCAAATTTTTTTAGGCTTGGTAACGACCCAAGAGGACCCTCAGGAGTCTTTTGTGGTTCAAGAGCATATGGTTAAGAAAATTAAGGGTTTGGTGGGTCTGTATGGGGCGTATGGTTTTTTTGAAATGATAAATCCATCAGAATATAATTTTATTACTATATAGAGTTTTTATATGTGCCCCACATTGGCTCCAAATAGTTTGTCAAAACGATGCACCTAGCCTACATTTTTTTGCGACTTAGGTAATACATATTTAATATTCACCATAATTCTTGAACATGGATATCCAATCTTATGAGAAAACCCATGTAGTGTAGATTCATAAGAAGGGTATCTACATGATCAGTTTATGGTTTATAAAAACCATGTACCCAACTATGAGGCCAAGTTTTTTATTTAAAATTACTATTTTGTCCCTAATTAGTTTTAAAATGTATTCTACTTTGTTTCGTCATCCATCACTCAAATGGTGCTCTTACTAGGAAAAATGGTTTCCCATCAAAACTATTTTAGGTCTTGATGTTCATCATATGTAATTAATATAATATGATCACTATCATTATCTATTTATCTGCATTGAAAAGCTCTACATTCATTTTTTGAATTTTTTTTGTTTAGTTTTCTATCAGTTGTGACATTTTGGTGTAAGCTCATTTTTCATATATTCATGGAAGATTTCATCTCCCTAAATTTATTCAAACCCAGATCACATCAATGATTTTTATTATACTATTGATACATCTTAAGAATAATTTAGGTGGTATTTTTATTCACATTAAAATAAGGGTTCTTATATATTATCGTTGTGTCGCCTGACCAGTTTTTGGGTTTCACCATGAAATTAAATTAAATTTTTTAATTTTTTAGAATGGATTATATCATTAAAAAGTCCCTTCAATGAATTATTATTGGTTTATGAACATGAATTAAACCCCACCCCCTATTGGGTTGGCTATTAATTTAAATGGTCCATTTTATGGTGTATGCACTTGGAAAACATAAGGTGTTCTATTTTTTCCTTCACCAAGGGATGTTTAAAATTAAAATTCCAAAGGTGAATTTTTATATGAATTTAATTAGATAATTAATATTTAAATTGAATAGTTCTATTATTTTTGAATTTTATATTTCACTAATTAATATGAAGGGATGAATGATCATGGCCTTATCCTCGGATATGTAATAGTTTGATGAAGCTTGACTTGCCTTATTGAAATAAATTTTTTTTGTAAGATAATTACAGTTTAAAAAATAAAATGTTAACCATTTTTTTCCACCATTGAGAATAGATATAGATTTTTTTGATTGTGGTTTTGAAATCTTAATGATTAAGTAATTAAACTGCTTGATATGCCCACTTGAGTTGAATTATAGGGTGATACTTCTAAGATAACATTTTGTAAGAATCCTTTTGAGTTGAGGTTTTAATTAATTGTTATCAGTTTTGACCGTGATGTATTAAATCATCTTGATTAAATGACATTAATTCAATGATATTTTATTATTATTTATTGAATTCTTAATATTGGGATACATGTTTAATGGAATACCCACTTGAGTTAAATTTAATGGAAATCCTTTTTTGATGAAATATTCATTTGGTCACCATCTGAGATGACTTAAAAAATGACATGTTATTGGTTTCGACCATGTCATGTTAGATGGATTTGATTGAATGGTAATTAAATATAATGTTTAATGCATATATTCCTAGGGTGAAACATGGATTCACATGAAGAACTTCATGGACATACTCATTCAAATTTCTACATACTTATGACTAAATGTCACTTGGACTTTGCTTATGGACTTCAATGGAGGAACTAATATGGAATGATTGTTGTACGCCTGAGTGATACTTGGACATCCATGAAAAATAAAATAGGGGATGACTATTATATGTTCGGTGATACTTGGATTCGAAATTTAGAATGTTATAAATGAGCTCAATGAGAATTGATCATATTTAGATGGTTGGTACATGGGATCCTTACTGGACCCCAAGGATGTACTTGATTGGATTACATATTATACTAACCAAAGAGTTATTTGTGGGTTCTAGGAAGGTTCTGGATGGAATAGAATGTATGGTTTTGTTTGATATTACCCTTGGAGTGACACCTGGAATCCAATATTGGAATTCCATAGATTGGATCAGGTTATACGTTCAACACTAAATTATGTGAATTATATGATGTGTTTACAAAGATAAAGAAAAATATTTTATTTATTCTATGATATATACATCTTATATGTCCATCTCTGAAATCTGATATGATTATGTTATATGGGTGAAATTGGGCATCTGCTGGTTCTCATGAATTATAAATGAAATGAGGTTGAAATGTTATATAGGAATGTTAATAAATTAAACAAGCCTGATTGTGGAATTAATGAATTATTTTTTACACTAATATGAGGAAAATGAGTTGGTTATGAAACGAGAACCTGTATTTATAAGATTTTTACATTTTATTACTTCAATTACATGCTATATATCTTCTTGAATAGAATTTTTATATATATTATCTTACCAGATGACACATATCATGGGTGGTTTCCTATTGAGATTTAGTCACACACCCTATTTAGCTCAACATTTTACAGATGTACATGAGTAGAATTTATTGTTAATATGGCCTTGGAATTATTCTTATGTTGTTTTCTAGTGCGTAGGAGTTATGAAAACATGTCCAATCTATAGATTAGTATTCTCATATATATTCCCATTAAGAAATTTATTTTATTTTTTATTGTATATCGTATTATTTATAAATTTATGTATACTCTTTAGTTTATCTATCATCATCATGACATGCATGCATCTGTTGTATTTAACATTGACTTTTTTTATTATTTAGTATATGTTATTATTATGTTGCATTTTTATTGATTTATTACTGATTAAGTTGGTAAATGTTATTTATATTCTAATATATCAAGGTTCTACTTTTATATGAGGGTATATTCTCTCTAGTATCACCTCTTCATACCCTCGCTACTAGTCATATACTCTTGGAACACATTGAGGAAAACTTGAGGCCATGTGATCCACCATTCTAGCTACCGTCCTAGTATTCAATTGGGATGGGATGTTACATAAAGCGGTGTTGATCTCAATTGATCTATTCCATTAATTAGATCTACTCTCATATATTTTAATATTATACTTCTTTTTGAAAGACTTATTAGTTGATGTATCATCTTATTATTTGATGGATACAAACTCTACATGATTTGATATTGATTATAGGATGTGTTCCTAGATCTATTGCAACACCATTAATTGTTGGCAAGTGTCGGGTTAGATTATAATTTCTATAACATTGATTTAAATGTATGTGGTTCCATAATTCAATATCCTAGGATTGAAACATTCAACTATGTGATAAAATTGAAATTATGTCATAATTGAAATAAAAATATGGAATTGTGAAGATTTTTTTCCTGATTTTAGTTGGTTATGTAAATTGAGAAGAAGACTAATTCTTATTGATTTTAAATTATATAAAGGATTTATTAAAAATTATGGTTGAATGTTTAAATGATTTTGATGAAACGATTTTATACTAACCATGAGAGAATATATTAAAAGAAAGAATGATTATAAATGGATATAAATGATAAAAAAACTATGATTTGGATTTGAAATAGAAAATAAATGTTAAAATTAAAATATTAAATTATTATTTCTAAATGTTTTTAAATTATTGTTTTTATATTTTATGGAATGATTGATTGAAAAAAATGTGAGCTCTGGTAGTTTTTAGGTTTTTGAGAAATGATTTCTAGGGACTTGATCCACTTGAAGTGGAATTTATAATTCATCACATAGTGAACCAGGTTGTCTTCGAACTCTTGTGATGAGTTCCTAGATTTGGGTGTAGAATGATTTACTACAATTAGTTCCCATATTGGGTTGTTTATTAGATATACATAATTTTAATGATATATGATTTCTAATGAGATGGGTGATGATCTAATAACTAATAACAAATGTACCACATGGTGTATCCCTAGGGTTCTATGATTTATTTTATTTTATATAAATTATATTGATTTTCGAAAAAAAATTATTCATGAAAATTGATTTATATAACCTGTTTATTTCATTCTATTGGAATGTTTTTGAGTCATGTCTTCCATATAATAGAATGAAATATTGTGTGATTTTAAATATGAAAAAATGATGTTATTACTTTTTATTAAAACTAATAAAAAATTATTATAGAATGGATTATTTAAAAAATGGTGAGATATTACAAGTATTTATCTATCACATAATATAATTTCTTTTGGTTGGTTTTAGAATTACTAATTCCATTTATGAGAAATGGGAATGTTTTACATGGAGGTGTTGGATGTTATTGTTCCATTAAACTATGTACGAATGATTGATGTGAATGGTGGGGAGGTTATCCAACTGTTTTATATGATGTTTGGGTTTTTATCTATTCATATACAATCAAAATTGATGATATAGTAAATTGAATTTATTTTTTCTATTTTTTCTATCACATATCAATTTTGGAGTGTATATCATAATAACTTGAAATATTTTATCATTCAATATTTTTTTGAAATTATTTTTCCATTGTTTATAATATGTGATTCTTTGTTCTTATTTCCTACCCATGGGGATCAAGAACACACTTCAGGCTATGTTTGTTTTGGAACAAGTATTAAGGTACCTAGATATCCAGGTTGGCTCAGGATAGTGTGGAATCAGAGGTTTAGGTTATACATCATTCCATGAATCCAATATGATGTTTGGGTTTTCCTGGTATAGTTGAGGTATAATTATTAAGATATTAGAAGAATTTATGTATGTGTTTTCGCCTACCTATAATCATAATTAAAACCATGTAAACATCAATATTTGGGGAAATGTGTCTCGAATAATTATTTTATTTTATTTTATTAATTTCTCCACTTTTTATTTTCATAAGATGAAAAAAAAATCTTGAAATATTTTTTGATTTTATTGATGTTACCATTTCTCTTTTTTTATTTTCTCATCTCACTAATATTTTGATAGCCTAAATGATATTTTTGAATTTTTTAGCATCATTACTCTATAAAGATGTTTGAATTGACCCAAGGATAAATATTAAGGTAATCAACTATGAGAAGATAATTATATGGACTCAAATATGGTTGAGGTTTTTTTGGGTGTTGTACAATATTTTGGATAAGTACCTTCCACTGTTCCGATTAAAAATGTATTTTGGGAACCTAGAAGGATGAATTTTAAAATAATGTTCAGGTATTTATTTTACAAAATTAACCTACTTTCTAAGAAACTAATTATCAAAATGATGATGAGTATTTTTTTTAATATCATAGAAAATAAATTTTTTATTACATGGACACTACTAAATCTGTGAAGGTGAAATATTTTACCTATAAATATGAATACACTAGAAATAGGCTGAAGTATATTATGATAATAATATAGAGACATGATAATTTGGAATATAAGTAATTTAAGGTTATCATGACTAATATATTTTATTGATAATCCATTATACGAGTTAGAGATATATAGATTTCAACCTCCATCCGACTAAGATGACACCAAGGCCGTATGTAAACCACTTTAAAGAGTTTTTTTTTCAATTTTCACATGATATTGTATCGATTGAGAAGATTATGGTTCTATGTTTCGACATGTTTCATTGAACAGATATAATTTTATATTTTTTCTTTCTAAATCTCACTTCGTATGAAAATTTAATGTATTTTTTAATGATTGTTGACATTAAACAAGCTAGGAAGTCAGGGTTTTTGAGAGTTATTTTTTTCTTAGGGGTCTCTCTATGAGTTCAATTAAAAGATAGAGGTATCATTATGAGTTATATACTACTTATCGATAGATGTATTCTTATAAACATCTGATATTTCTTGGAATAAATATTTTGACTAGATTCTAGTGTGTTAAGGTTGTTATTTTGAGGCAATTTTTTACTATGGAACAAATGAACTATATTTCGTGTAGTTTCTTAGGACACCTACCAAAATTCATCCAGATCAGTTTTTTCAACTTGTGTAATTGTATCATAAGAACCTAAATATACTATATCTAAATAATAATATTAGTGATCTAAGGGGATATAGTAATATGGATTCAGAAATAATCATTTTGACATTGTGAAAGTGTCTCTAAAAGAAGGTGATACATGTCCATTGATTGTGAGAGGTGCCAGAAATAAAAATTCATCATTATAAATTGCATTATCTGATACATGAGCATCTCACTCATTTATCTAAAATAATGATTGAGAATGACAAATCCGAATATATATAATTTTCCACATTTGATGGTTATTACTATAACTCTCAGAATAAAGAGATATATGGGTCTTCATTATCGAATATTTGTTTCATCATTATACAAGATTGATGTGTGTTTGGAATATTATGTATATCAACATAAAACCTCTAGACATAATTTTTGAGATGGATTGGGTCATTACTAATAAAACTCTAATTGACTATTATCATCTATAAGTATTCTTTACTATTACCAATACTGTGTTCCAAATACTTCCAGTAGAATGGGACCAAGATTTAAGTAGAGATGGATCATATATTAATATTCTAGGAATTTAACATGTTTTTATTATATTGATATTTAGTGGAAGATTTATGTGATGATCACCCTACGGTTTTCTTTGATTTTCCATACATGTTATATTTTGATTTCTCTAGATTAAACCAGTTTGATTTGTAGATTTTTCAATGGATTTATTTCCTCACACTCAAAATTTATCTATCCATTCTTACCACATTGAATCAGAAGAACTTATAGATTTGATTAATTAGATATATTATTTGTTTATGAGAGGCTTTATTTTCCAAGGTTTGTCACCATTGGAGGTGCCTATACACATTGAAAATAAAGATGATGTATCAGTTCACTTCGGTGTTTATTTCAAGAATAAGAATTGAGTTATATTTATTATCATGCATATCCATTTATTTATGATATGTTTTAAGAGTTCAATAGAGATAAATGGTTCTTGAAAACTGATCATTGATCAAGTAATCATTATTTCAGAATAAATTATCAGACATTTATAAGTTCAGATTCTGAATAATATATAACTATTATGATATTGTTTTAATTCAATTTAATCAAAACAATTCTATTATAGTCTTCATGGATTTTATGAATAAAATATTTCATAAGTTTCTTGATACATTAATGGGATTATTTTTGGATGAAATCAGGGTTTATTCTCAGTCTCAGGAGAATCATGTGCATCATCCAAGAGTCATTTTATAAATATTTAAATATCATTGACTCTATCCAGTGATATTTAAACATGTTTTCTAGATTCAAGAAGAGTTTTTCTTGAGCCATGGGTAATATGAACATAGAATTTTGGTTAATATAGAGAATGTAAAAGATGTTATGACATGAGAGAAACCACACAATGATTTTTTACATTTAGAACATCTTGGGTTAAGTGAGGTTATTTTTAGTAAGAATATAAAATATTTTTTAATGTCTTCTTCTCAAAAAACTTTTGTAAATAACAAGTGGTAAAGATGGAACGGAATGATAAAGATATAATTATTTTGTTAAAATTTAATGTATTTTGACTTCTTTCCATGTGATAAATTATCTAGAGTTTGGGTAATTCTTTGTTTTCATCTGCAATGCATCAGGATCATCTTTTAGTTGGGTTATATTGCATATTGATCATGTTGTATCCAATGTATCTAGATATCTTAGACTATTCAAGAAGAGTATGAACATAGGTAATTAGAAATTATACCAACTAAACCTATATGAAAATAACTAAACTACAATTATATACCCACAAAACCATGTGAGTATATAATAAACTAATCATAACAACAGTCAACCTTTTTATCCTAGATATACTATATTTATACTCACAAACAATCATGTGTGCATAGAAATACTATAATTATACCCATTCCCAACCACATAATAATTGTTAAATAATAGTTACACCCCTATTAAATATCATTATCTGATGAGTTTTAAAAACTAGCCATGATATATTGAAAGATATGTGATCCAACCAATCAATCATCCATATAAAAATTTTCCACTTGAAATAAATCATTCATTATTTCATAAAAAACTATTTAATGAAAAAGTAGTTTCATAACATGTGCACATAGTATCTCAAAAACTAACCTTCATAATTTATAAAGTAAATACCAAAAAAAATTAATCACCATAAAATAATGACCCATACTATAATTTAGAGGGTGATAAATTATAAATAACATCAATTTAAATATGGTTACTAGTGATAAATTGTAAAATAACTGTGAATCCATACTATAATTTTGTAGTAAAAATTTTAAATAATTATGTAAAAGGAAATGTTATGTGTAATTTTTAAAATAAATTGTGTCCAAGAATTTTCATAATTCATTCACTAGAAATAAGTATATTTAATTAATCAATGAAATTTATATAAAAATTAAAAAAGGCATGTGAAAACATTTTGAATTTATTTACTCATTGATAGAATATTCAATAATGAAATAATGAAAATGGAATAATGTTCTAAAATATGGGATGTAAATACATATAAAACAATATAATTTTAAATATATTACAAAATATTGTATCTTTTTTAATGTAAAAAATATTATTATAAATAATAGATGGGTGGTGGATTTGAATATTTTATTTTATAGTATTGAATATAAATATATTATTATAAAATAACACTATTTAAAACACATATTGTAATAAATATAACATAAAAACATTTATAAATATGGATATAATAAATATTAAGATCATTATAAATAACACATAATTATGTTTCCAACTATATTGGAAAACATTAGGTTCAAATTAAATATGGACAATGAGGGAAACCATAATTAGGGAGGTTTAGAATTATTCTCATCAAAGATTTTTTTTTTTGAAAGAATCACATTAATTTAGATGTTCTATTTACAGTTTTTCCAACAGAATACAGATAATTTGGACTAAAATAAATTTATAGATAGAAAGAAAATATACATCAAGAATTTAGTTGATGAAGAAGAATTATATCCTAATAGATATAATTGAGTAGACAAAAAACTCTATCATCGTTGGTATATTTTGATTTTAAAGATATTTAAAGGGTTTACATGACATGATATTCAAAACAAATGAAAAAAATTAACATTTTAATAGATATTAATTTGTATTTAATCACACCATAAGATATATATATATTTGTGAAAAATAATAAATATTTAACAAGAAATTAAATTTTATACAATGATGCATTTTTTAATGAATTTCGACATTGTTTATCACACTCTAAATTCCTATATAACAATCATAACCCCATTGATATCATATTTTTTAATCACATTCATGATAATATAATTTTATATTTTTCAAATATAATAATTTTTTAAATTTCTATTAGTTGATAGTTATATATAATTGATATCCAGTTTGAGTAATCATGATTGATATGAAATAGTTTTTATGAAAAATGTTTTCCATAACTTTTATCCAATAATTCATCATTAAAAGATCATAGAATATAATACAGTATATTTTTTATATATATTTATAAGTATTAGCTTTTATTTTATGGGTTTTCTTAATTACGAGATTAATGAAAAATATTATATTCAACATTTTTTAATGATTCTTGGCAAACAAAAACATATTAGTTAAATAGTGATTTAAATTTTTATATTAATATTTAAAAGAGAAATAATTTTTTAATTTTTTATATCTTATATTACTAAACATAAATTAAAATATTAATCAATCATAAAAAATAGTGTTTTTTATGTATGTGTTTATACAGATACAAACAATAATATATAATATATATTGGACTATTATGAAATGATTTAGTTTTTATATGATTAAAATATAATAATATTGATCTTATTTTGTTTTTATTGTGATATATTAGATTAATTGTATTTATATGAATATAAAAATATGTATTTTGTGACTTATTTTTTTATTCAATTACATTTGTTTAATGGAATGCATTTTTATATAGTATAATGTTCCACTATTGTTTATTGCTAATTTTTATATATATCTATTACAATTTATCACTTTATAAACTTAATTATTTCATTGAAATAATATTTACCCATTAATTAAACTCCCATGAGAATCCATGTAATGTAGGGACAAAATTATAAATATAAATTGTACATTCAATATAAGTGGTATGTTTGAATGTGATTTAATTTTATATATAATGCGAAAAAGAATACTTTGGTTTATAAATTAATAATACTAAATATTTCATATAGTTAAAAATTATTTACAAATCAAGATACTAGGACCATCCTTGTATGGTAATGAAGGAATACATGAAATGTAGCATTGTGAAGGCCAAAAGCCACACAATGGAATAATAAATGTGTTATTTCACTAGAAATAATAACGAATTGTTGTTAATTCGAGTACCGTCATTATAATAACAAACAACTATAATAATGAAAATTATGTCATAATTTTAAAATTATGTTATTGAATTTTTTTATGAATAATAATAAAAATGATAATGTTGCAGATATAAATTCACAACTCATAATAGGGATCATGTCCTTTACAATGGGGTTCATCTTTTTAAAGATATTATTCAATAATAAAATCAACCACATGATGGTGGAGAAATATATTTTAGATTATAAGATCATAGATTAAGTAAATATAATGGTTTTTTAGTGTGATAGGATGTGAGAAGAATAATATAGTATATAGAGTATTCATCTCATCATAAAAATCATAGAAATCTCCATTATTCCTATGATTGCATGATTAACAAGTGAAGGTGAAACGAGTTACATGGTAATATCATAACAATAATCACATACATGGTATTAACTATGAATTTATCATTGAAAAATTTCATCAGTTGATTATTTGTAACATCACGTTTTGTTGACGTTTATGGTTGTAAATTCTATAAAAATATTGTGAAAAGTATTATTTATGAATATAATATTTTCACAATGAATATAAATTTTAATAATAGAATGTTACCCAAATTTTATTAAAATAATTTTCAATGAAAATAACTAATAAATCATAAAAGTTTTGGTGTAATCAATATTATGTCCATTATAGTGGTAAAATATAATCATATTATAGATGTTAAAACTAAATATTATTTAAACCAATTTTGAAAAAAGGATTCAAAAGTGACCAATTTGGAAAATGTTTGGATTTTATATTTTTAAATCCATTTATATGTAACTAAATTATTATGTTAAATATATTTATTAAATTTTATTGGTTAAAATTTATAAATTTTTAAAACATTTTGGAACAAAATGATATGGAAGATAAATATTCTCGATCTAAAGGAAAATAAAAGATCGATATCACTTACAAATTAATTTATTGTCATTTAATTAATTTATATCTACAAATTATAAATTAAAAAATGAAAATCCATAATTTTAGTATGTTAAAAATAATATTTTTAATAAACTTAGATAATATGATTTCTGACCAATTAAACATGAAGATAAACTTCCTTTAAAAATTATTATAAAATAAATCTTTTTCAACTTTTTCAACTATTTATGTATAAACCCAATGAAAGAAAAAAAATAAAATAAAAGATTAAATATGTATAAAATAAGATTATTTAAGATTCAATATGTCATCATAAAATTATATATACCTTATAATAGATAATATGAGCATATTACTAAACAATAGTTCCCAAGAATGATGATTTGAGATGAATATCACTTAAAAATATCATATAATTGAATTCAGGATTAATCAATGTGGAAATTATTTGTTACCATATATAAATCCAAAAAATTAGTAATTTATAATTATCCAATATTTAGATCAATTCATAAATAATCATGTCCATACACAGTCAATTAAAAAGATATATAACCGAATAAAAAAAGATATTGAGTTCAAAAACCACTTTATCACTTAGTAACTATCTTATCAAATCAATATGGACGAATTAATTAATATTCCATCATAAAATTAAATTAATTATGAAGTATTTTTTATCTGAAAAGTAAAATTTATGGTACACACACCATATAAAAGAAATTAGGTTACAAATAATAAATATTACATGATAAAGAAAAATTGAGTACAAATTCCTAACTACATTTGTAATAGGTGGATCAAAACCTAATGAAAAAAATTATATGGATTCATAAATCCCAATAATTTTACTATATATAATAATATAATAAAATCAGGAGGTATTATATACTATAAAAAATGAAAAAAATTGTTTAAAATTACTTATGTATCATATATGTAAATGTAGGATAAGAAACCTTTACATTGATTCCATAAATTCCATTTTTGTCTTTTAAATATTATACTATAAACATATATTTTTATATTATAATAAAAATAAAAATAAATTATAAAAAAATCAAAAAAAATTTCTTTCATTTTTTAATTATTTATTTAGATATTTAATCTTTTTTGAGGAAATTAATTAGGTGAGAAAGTGTACGCGGGAGCTCTCCTTTAGAATCTGATGATGGTGAACCTCTGCCTCTTTGACCTCGTTCTTCATTTATTCAATGGATTTTTTAAATGATGAATGAGAATTGGCCTTCCAAGAAGGCCAAGGCACCCTAAAAACCTGATTAAAGATCTTGAATCTTAGGATCCATCAGTTTTAAAGAAGAGGGGATTATCTTTTGCAGAAGTGGTATATATTTCCATAGATCCATCAAAGGATGAATATCTCAAACCCTCCAATGAGTGGGGACTCCAAAATATGGTTTTCTCTATAGTGTATTAATCCAAATCTCTATAGTAATGAATTAGTCTTTGAACGTTCTCTTTCATCGGACCCGTTATCTATTCAAATGAGGATAAATGTTGTTCTTATGCCGATATCAAGAACTCAATCTCCCACTACTGGGGTAATCAATATTATATGCTTATATGTATCGGGTGAGGCTTCTTTCATATCATTATTTAATAGATGAATGTCTTGAATGTTGTTAGGAACATGAAAAACCTGCAATAGAAACCTGGATTTCTTCGATTATTTGAATGGGATGTCAAGTTTAATCCCATCAAAATCAGGAAAACTAATCCATAGGTATGGGTGTGGTTGTGTGGGATTAACTTGGATTAAAGTAATCTAAATATTCTAAATGATATTCCATCTTGTATTGGCGCACCAATTATAATGGATCAGCGGACTATAGAGGGGGAGTTGGGATTCTTTTCTCGGATGTTAGTTGATTTTTAACTGGAAATCATGAGACCATAGAAAATATATTTCAATGATAATGGGGAAAATTTATATGTTAAGGTTAATTATGAAAATGTTCCACCCTATTGTGATGTTTGTAAAATAGTGGGTCACTCGGTCTCTAACTGCAGAGTGCTTATTAAACATGTTATTGTACCCAAAGTAATGGAGTGGACTGAAGCCAACAAGAGTAGGAGATCTAAAAATGTGCTACCAAAAAATAAAGGGCATTATAATGAAGTCAGAAGGACTATATCAAATTTCATTAAAGTCTATATTGGTTCCTAAATAGGTATAGGGTACAGAGAAGATATAGCCTCCCACAAATTCTTAACCTGGCACATACACCTCATTGAAAAAAACCTTGGAAGATAAGTTAGAGTAGGAAGAGGATCAATATTATTCTACTCTTGGCTGAAATTCCAAGGTAGGACATGCAAGGAACCCTCCCTCGGAGTATGGAACCATGGTGGGGAGATTGATCTGGGCTTTGTAATAACCAATGGTATTTTTAATCTCATCTTGGATCTCCGACAACAAATAGTGGATGAATCCATTTCTATGGGATTATCTAATGACATCGGGGACTTGGTCATGTCAATGAGGGATAGTGACACCTCAATCACAGATTCCTGGAAAACAACCTAAAAACTAGAAGACATCCCAACCACTGCCAACCTTATTCCTCCTGTTAAAAAGATACATAGAATGGATTGTACTGAATCTTCTGAGAAGACCCCACCAGAGTGTAAGCCATTTGAAAGATTCCCCAACTCAGTAGTGACATAGAATCTTAACAACATGGAAATTATTCTGAGATTCAGGCATAATTTTGCATCAAAGGATTGACCTAGGGAGCGGTTTTTCCCATTCCAGTGAAACATGGTGCTACAATTAGATTGCATGAGAGCATCCCAGAGCATGAGGTTTGGAAGTATAATCTAAATTCATACCTAAATACATTAAATCAAGAGACCTATATAGGTTTGGGAAACCGTAGTTATCTTCCAATGGGAAGGGTACATTGGCTAGAAATTCAGATATAAGTGACCAGCTGTCTACTACTCCCAAAAATGTGGTTGGTAGACCACCTAAAAATCTTTGTGGTACAAATGTAAGGGGTCAAAACCTTGACATAATTTTTAAATGAATATTATGTTCTGGATTTTCTAGGGCCAAGGAAATATAAAAACATGTTAATCCATATGTTTTTTTATTTATTATCCCAAACCTTACCTTATAGGTATCTATGAACACCCAAAAATCTTCTCCTCTGGTATTGTTAAATTTTAGAATTTTGTGTTCCACCATATTGACACCAATATTTTTTCAACATATATTAAGAGTATATGGGAAATGCCCCATAATTCTATTATAAATACCACCATATTTATTTCAATTGATCTTCATGTAACTTTTTCCTTCAGCTACCATGGTTACCATTTTACCTGTTCCTTCATTTTTGCTCATAACATGTATTAGGATCGTAGGAATCTGTGGATGGATATAGTATTTCTCAAATCTACCATCTCTAGTCCATGTTTAATGTTAGGGGACATCAATGAAATTTTGACTCCAGATGAGAAAATGGGATTAGCAATAACTCAATCTCATCAAGGGAGTTCAGATTATGTATTGTTCAAAATTACAAGATTGATATTAATTTGGTATATACCAAATAAAACTGGTATGGTAATCACCTGAATAAATGTTTTTTCTAGAAAGATTTACATGGCCTTTATTGATGGGGATTCTCCAGAAACATGGGGAACCATATCATCATCAAACCACTCCAGAACCTATTCTGATAATCATTCTATCATGGTAGATCTTATTGAGAAGGATCTCCAGAATCCTTTCCCTTTTAGGTTCAATAATTCCTGAGACTATTATCCCAAATGTAGGGACATTGTTCATAGCACCTAGAGCACGATGAATTGCATAGATGATGCATTTTACTTCATCACCAAAAACATGATTCTATAGTGGAATTAAAAAATGTGGAGAAAAGATCATTTTATCTCTCATTACACTGATTTCTCTGCACCGGAATATTATCATCAAAGAGTTCAGGATCTTAACACCAATAGTAATTTCTCTGATATAATTTCAGTGGAAGATGAGTTATTTCTTAAACTAAACTATCATCTTTATATGAAAGGCACACTAAAAATAGATTCTTTTATACACACAAGGTCAATGGATAATGTTAGAAACTATATATTCATTAATTCTCTTCAAATAATTCGGAAGGTTTCTATTCCTCTGTCATTGGTAAATAATGGGGACAACATCCTTGAAAATAGAGCGGATCTCTCTAAGAAAGTCACATCATATTTTAAATATCTCTTTAATGGACACAACTCCATCATTCATCCTATGGATGGGGTGATTCATATATTGGTAAATCCAGAGGACAAATCCACTCTCACTATAGTGCCATTTGATCCATATATTAAAAATGTTGTCTTTAGTCTCAAATTTGAGAGCTCACCTGGTCCTGATGGCTTTGGAAACATATACTTTCAATATTCTTGCGATCTCATTCGTGCATATTTTTGTAGGTTAGTTATTAATTTTTTAGGGGTGGATCATTTCATAGAGGATTGAATTCTAATTTTCTTTCCCTTATCCTGAAAGAGGAGAATTCCATTTAAGATCATATGTTTATTCATGCTGCATTGGTTATCACAGTTTATAAAGTTATTTGAAAAATCTATGCAAATAGGATCTCCTCCATTTCCTGCAAAATTGTTTCTGGAAATTAGTTTAGCTTCATCACTGTGAGATCAATTCAATATTTTCTTATCACTGCCTTAATGTGTGTTAATATTCTCAAAAAACCCATCATAGGTGGAAATATTTCTCTCAGAATGGATGTCATGAATTATTTTGACATGATGGACTAGATTTTCATCTCTAATACAATTTTCATTTATGGGTTTGATGATGTTTTCATCAATTTGGTTTAAAACATTTTATGATTTGATCATATTTCATTCCTCAAAAATGGATCCCCTAAAAGATATTTTGACTTTTTTGGAGGTGTAGGGTAGGGTGATCCCTTATCATCCATCCTATTCTCTATCGTTGAATATTATCTAAGTATGATTCTTTCTATCTTGGTTGGAAATGAAAAATTGGAGACAATTCATGATATGAGGGGGATTATTGCTCCTTCTTGTATCCTATATGTTTCTGACATTATCATATTCACCCAAGTGGATAAAGGAAACATCAAGAATATAAAGATATCCCTTTCTCAATATGAACTGGTTTTTGGAGAGGTGGTTAGTAGGAGAAAATACATTGTCTACATTGGAAGGTGATTCTTTTCTGTCTGAAAAAATGATATCATTATAGAATTGGGATGTCATGAGGGACATCTTACATTCACTTATTTGGGAGTTCATATGTTTTGGGGGAGACCAAATGTTTTCATTTCTCTATAATTTTTAGTATGATTAATGGAAAACTTTCAACATGGAAGTGAAAATATTTATCAATGGATGGTCGGGTTTGCCTGGTGAAATCAATCATCATATCCAAATTTATGTACACTTTTATGGTGAATAATTGGATGATTTCATTAATCAAGAGTATCAATACTTATATTAAGAATTTTATTTGGAGTATAATCATATGAGAAAATAATATGGAAATGGTACCATGGAATGTTGTTTGCTAGCCTCGTGATGTGGGTATTTTTGGAATAAAATTTTTTGGGGGTATCAATGGATCGTTGTAGGCTATAATTATATAGTGGCTTATAAACATGCAATCTGACGCTACTAGTTTTCTTTGGGTCAGGTTTATTTATAGGCATAATCTTGGGAACTTTAACTATGTTACATCATCAATGTGGCTTTCCATTATAAATATTTTTAAAAAAATTGATGTTGAGTATCAATGGCTAGTCTCTATGGATTATTCTCCTCTTTTTTGAAAATCTAATTGCACTGGGAATCATATGATTGGCATCATCTTGGATTGGTATTCAAATATGGATTTTTATATGTCAATCAAGGAACATCTTGGTAGCATTAATAATATTACATATCATATTACTGAGACTTCAGATGTATATTATTGTTCTCTTAAAGGAGATTTTTGGGAATGGGAGCATACTATTAGCGGAATTATCACCTCCAAAAGGTATTATAATCACTCTATTATATGATAATTTGATTAAAATGGATGGATAACCTTCACAGGTCATTTTCAATACCATATCAGTCTATTAGTTCACAGAGGTTGGATCACAAAAATACAAACTAATGAATTTTTTCAATTATGTTGTATATCTCTTGGCACTATCTTCACTTTGTTCTTTCAACATAGGGAAGATGTGGATGACCTCATTCTCAGTTATGTTGAGGATTCAGTGATGTGAAGGAATATTTATGATATGTTTGAAGTTACTATACATAATTTCATCTCAATACAATATTTCATAATGAGTTGGCTCTCAATGAACATGTCACCACATCTCTATAATTTAATTCAGGATGTTATAGAGGAGGTTTTTCATCTAATCTGGATATAATGAAATATGTTCATGCATGAATTGAATCACCTTATGTTTTGATATGTTCTTTTAGGTATTTTTGTGGCTATCCTTAAGGTGGAAAAACAGAGATGTGTGTTTTTCTCAAACCCAATGCATGATTTTTCAATACTCAATCGAAAGGGGACAAAAGGTAACTTTAATATCCCATGTGGTACAATGGAATTCATTTGAAAGGCCCCTTTTAATGGGTGGATTAAAGTCAACTATGATGATGCTTTAAGGGGCCATCCGGGTCCCTCTGGCTTCGGTTCTATTTTTAGGGACTATAAGGGTATTGTTATTGGCTACATATATGGATCATGTGGTATTTAATATTTCTCATTAAGTAGAAATATATGGTTTTATTGTGGAGGTGGAGAAAGCAGAATGGAGAGGTTGGAACAAGAGATGGATTGAATGTCATTCTATATTTGTAGTCTCCGCCATTTGAACTGGGGATTTTCATCTTTATTGGAAAGTCACTAATCACCACACTGGATGTTTTTAATCTCTTTATTCAATAGATCACTTTATTATTCATGTGTATAGAAAGGCAAGTGAGTTGCCAGATGGGCTTTCTAACAAACTTGTAAATGGTAATAATTTTCATTATGTTGATCATGTGCATGATGATTCCCTTCACTTGTTCAAGAAGGATGTTTGTAAATCATCTACTTTAAAACTTGTGTATGTTTTTTTTAATAAAGGTATATTACTTTTCTTAGAATGATCTTAGGATTCAATAAAAATCTATTATGTCCATAAAACATTTATTGAAGATGTTAGGTTCATATTTGCAAAACAAATTTTTTGTGTTGATCATATTTAGAGGGGAAATTATACCATAATGTATGTAATAATAATAATGAATTAAATATCATTATTCATCATCACTTATACTTTAAATCCCATCCATGAATAGTGGATAGAAAAAATGATCCTTGTTATAATCTTGTATATGGTATGTTATAGGTACACATGAGATACATTTCCATTTATTCAACAGTAATTACTGAAAGAATATAAATATTAAATTAATGAAATTTAAATGATATCATAAAAATGATTTTATTTCTTTAAAAAAATTATATATATTATCCATTGGATATGGTGATAAAAAATTAATCACATCATATCCTCAATGTGATAGTCGACACATATACCAAAATGGTGGTATAATCATTCCATTAAAATAATGGTAAAGAAATATGTGATATAAATTTATTTTAAAATAATATAAATTTAATGTGTATAATATATTTAAATAAATTCCATCATCATTAAATGTTACAATAGTTTATTATAGACTTCTAATTTGTTGGTTTGTGTGGTGTTAGTCCTCCATACACATGAATGATGGTCTAGTTTCCAATTTAATAGAAGTGTAGATATACTTAAATTATTAAAATGATATAATATAATATAATTATATATGTTATAAAATTTTTTATTTAATCATGGTTTATGGATATTTTATGTAGTGAGAAATAAAATAGAAATGCTTTGTTAGGAATGATATGTCTTCTATTGAAAACCAAAATATGATTATTCCATAAGCCTTCCTAGAATAAATTTAATATTAATAAAAAGAATATAATATGTGTAAAGTAAGGTAAGGAAATAATATTTTTAGTTTTTTCCACTCAAGATGTCTTTGGAAGTGTGAACATGATAGGATAATGGTGTTTTTTATAAATTGGTGATAGGACACACTATGATTCTTGAAATGGAAAAAGATATCGCAACATTTTTCTTATCTCCCAAGACTGAAAAATGTACTACTATCTATAAAAGGATGATATAATTTTACATTTTGTCAAATAAATATAATTTATAATAGTTTTTATGTCATTTTATAATCTTATCTTTTTATTTTATCCCCTAATAAACCCATTCTCACCTAAATGGACATTATATATTTTTAGTGTTCTGACTATTGATTATGAAAAAAAAATTGTTTATCTTATTATATAATATAAATTATTATGATTAAAAATATGGATCACACTTTATAATAATAAATAATGATAATTTGAATAATATAATTTTAAAATTAACATCCTTATGAGAGTAAAAAGTGGGTTTTCAATAAGCATATATATCAAGGAAGATATGATTTAGTATGTTGGTGATTAATTGTATTGAAAAATATAAGAATATAAATAAATATTTATAGATATTAAATATGTTTATATAATTTATATAATCCCTTATTAGTGGTTTTATTAGGAATATAAAAATGATAAAAAAATATAGCATTTAAAATAATTTTCCAAAATATGTGACCTGAAGGCAAAAAATAAACTTCAAATTAAATCTAATTTAAATTTTCTGGAAACAAAAATATTTTAATTAAATATAGATTATAAATAACTAATTTAAATTAAATAAATACAATGACTAATGTAAAATTACAATTAAAAAATAAATTTAAAATAAAAGGCAATTTTATACAATTTAATATTTTTTCCTATTAACTAAAAAAATATTTATCTTATAGAAAAACCAAAAATAAGTTAATTTTTATATAAATATTTAAAAAAATAAGTTCAATTTATAAAAAATATAAAAAATTTCAAATTACTTATAAAATATTCTAATAACAAAATATCATTTTTGGTGAAAATATATTTTTGATGACTAAAACCATGATTCAAAATTGATTAGTTATTTCATAATAATATATCAATATATATGTATTGAATATTTATACCATATATATTTCATAATGTATATAATAAAAACTCACAATATTATTTTTTAGAATAGATGTATAATGGTCATATACTTCACGAGCTGTTTAATATCAGTGTTTCTTATCGTATATCAGATCAAACAAAATGAACTTCATTTGAAATAATGTGGTGTTACTCCCCAATTATTAATGAAATCAATCCACTCAATTTTTAATTGATCTCAATAAATAATGGTTTGAAAATTGAAAATACCTTACATGATATTCCACATATAAAAGAGTGATAATAAAACATCATATTGAAAAGGGGATATAATATTTATGTAAATTTATATAAAAAAAATTTATTAAAAATAGGACAACATTTGTGGGATGTGAAAATATAGACAAAGAATAAAAATTTAATTTCCAACTTATGATAGAGAGTAGCATTTTTTTATAATTTTAAGATGAATGAAAATGACAACAACCACAAAATAATAAATCTGATTAGTGTAGAAAATACTATAAATTTCAATGTAAAATATGGTAATATGGTAACATTTTTGGATCATGAACCAATTAATGTATTCAAACAATTTTTTTACCATATTAAAGAAAAAAACATAAAAAAAACTTACTTGATTAGAATAATTTCATCCATTAATCAATTTCAAAACAATCTCATCTATTTCATCAAACAATGAGTATCCAGGATAAATTTCTTATACGAGAGTCATTGAAATAAACATCAAATAGATTATATAATCTTTAAAAGGATAAACATATTTTATTATTATCATTTTTGATAATCCCAAAATAAAATGGTTAATATAAGGTAAGATATTTAATAAAAATTAATATACCCTCATATATTGATGTAAAAAATCAATTCCTGATTCCTAAAAAATAAAAAAATATGTTTTGAATGGATTATATGATAAAACATTTTCCATAATACTTATCCAATTATTCCTAACTAAAATTAAATCCTAAAAATTATTTTTTGGAAAACATATTCATGTGGGATTTATTTATCACTTTTATGATAATAATACCAATAACATATAGAGTCTCATATGAAAAATGCATATAGCGTAATCAAATAATATATATCATATAATATTCATTTCTATAAATAACACCAATCATAACAATGACACAGTAAAATATTTTATGATTCCAAATGATTATTCAACCTTAATTTTGAAAATAAAATCCCATTCTTTTTTATTTAAAGTAATAATTTAATGTTCTAATAAATAATAATAGTCTTCATTAGTAACATAATCAAGATATATGTTTTCATTCCAACAATTATCTATATCATAAGTACTAAAAATTCAATAAAAATTATTACCTGAAACAAAAATTTATCAAAACCCTAATGACCACCAATTCCATAAATATTATTTCAAAACAACTAATGGTATTTCTTCTGAAATAATAAATTACCTAAAACCTACAGGTTATATATAACTAATCCAAATAACAAATCTCCCAAAATGATAATAATTACATTAAAATTTCAAACCCAAAACCTTAATATATGTGTATAATACCTTGATCAGATGATTAAAGTAAAAAATGTAGACACATAAAGAATTCTCTAACACTTTAGAGAAACTCACATGAATAGATAATAATCAAAAAAATTCTCTAACACCTTTTCTGATACCTTCTATAAAAATCATGGACTTATACTCCTGGGTGGAATTTTAAAAAAATAAATATAATATTTTAATACTGAAAGAGATATATCTGGCCCAATATTATCCATCAATTCAAATAGATAGAAAACAAAATACTGGAAAAATATATACCAATAAAATGCTTTTTTAGAGTTTAAGGAAATTTTTAAAAGCTATTATATATACAATACACTTGTCTTCAAATACCTCATTATCCTAACAATCCAATATTTTATTATTCTATATTATTTCATATTAATAAACCATGTGAAACCACTGTAGAAATTATTCATTATCCATAATTTTTTATATCTTGGTGGAATTAAAATATATGATGATTTAGATTAAATTAATAATAAGGGTATATATTTGAATATAAAACTAAATTTCATTAATTAAGAATATGAGATTAAGTGTATAATGATATAATAAATGTGTATGAGCATAAAATTAGAGAATGAATATATACCAATACTAGGATAATCTATCACGAAACATTGGTCGATGATTAAATAAAGGAAACAGTGTCAAGTATGAATAATAATAAGCCATGTTATATAAATCATGCGTAAAGGAAACAATTAAAACACATATAAATCCTAATGAAATTGTTATATTATTTTGGAACACTATTATAATCGAACCCATAGAGAACCCTTATAAATCCCTTATATATAGAATAACCATACCCCTACATCCATACTAAATTAATTAGAGAAGTATATAAGAAAAAAAATTATAAGAGATATAGGTATATGCCATGTTCTGTAATGGAGATCAAAAAATCATAAAAACAATATACAAGAACTACATCATAGAAAACCTACATATGGTTTCCATGGGATCATTAAAATCATAGAAACATCCATTATTCATATCATAACATGATAAGTTCATTATAATAAAACAACTTATAGGAAATTTTATTCAAGAGAATCATATTATATTGAGAAAAACATTGTTGGTGGTATCATTCCAAAATATCTTAATTAGAGTTCAAGTAACATCTCAGGTTGTTTATGTTAATTAATGAAAATAATAATAAAATATTATTAAAAAAATTTAGGAAAATACCATTTTCTTTTAAAAACTATTTTAAAATATAAATAATATAAAAATATTTGTAAATACTCGGAAATTCTGTGGATTTCTTTTCTTAAATACATGAGATTTTTCGAGTCTGCAAAAATTTACAGCGCGTGATTCTGAGGCCTGGTGTGCCCAGAATCAATTCATGATGTTTTTTTTGGGTACGTTCAGTAAACATACAATCGGTTTTTTTATAACTTTTGAACTAGTGCTCAGAATTATTATCTGAGGGAATCGTTGAACTCACAACGCAGATATTCACTTAATAAGGCTTTCTCTTCGACAGAAGAGTGCCGATAATAAAAATTAGTTTTTGGTTTTTCATAGAAAAAAATGATAAAATCAATTGAGAGACACTTTATTTTATTTGAGCCTCCATGTGAGTGTTGGTGGATATGACCTACTCATTGGGGTTGGAGGTGGGGACACCATACCTTAACCTCCCATTAGAGGTTATGGTGGTGAGTCCCACCCAAACATAACCTCCTGCAAGAGGTTATGATATGGGGACTGCCCGGCTCCTTGACCTACCATTGGAATAATAGGGGTTGGGACCACACAACCCCTATTAATGGGAGGAGAGTATAACCTCTCAAATCTCCCTCATTAATGAGGGAGAGCCTCTTAACCTCCCCTAATTAATTTTTGACAACTCTTGTGGATTAAATAAGGGGAGCCATGTAATTTAGTCTCCAATTTGAATTTTTGTACCAAAAAAATAATATACAAACAAATTTTTCTATTATTTTCACTTATAATTTGGGTGGAAGTTGGGAAGTAGGATTATTGGAAGAACAAAGAATTATTCCAATGAAGAACAAAGAATGAAGAATGCGTTCTTACAAAAAAGAACGCTGGTGATTATCCTTCTCTGACTTCTTCCCCGAACACCTACCGACATGGAGCAGTTTCCATGAGGCGACACAACTCGGGATTTGAATTGTGCATTGCAAACATGACGAATGACGAATCTTATTTGTCTTCATCCCATAAAAACGTCCAATAATTAAATCTAGGGATTCAATTCATTTGTTTGTATTGTTCTTCCTTTCTCTGGAATAAATAAGTTTGTTGAGTTTCATTCTCTTGAACTGTCTACTATCACTCTAAATGTGGAGGATACAGGCCAACCTAACATGGCCCGACATCCTCCATCGATTTTCCTTATTATGGCTTTCTTAGGCATGACGACATCACAACGATGAGGTGATGAAGGTGACAATGACAAAGGAAGCGCTTCTTGCGGCCTCTATGAATCACGCCACACATGTGACGCTTCAGTGCTCCCGGCTAAACACCGCTGGCCCATGTCAGCCCGAGCCAGGTCGATCCATCTTTCCCGGTCACCACCCGGCGATAGGCCTGCCTCCCCGTGGCCTACTCACAACCCGCGTTCTCTGTTTGGTGCCCTGCCGACCTTCTTGCGCCCCTCCCACCCTTCCAGTGACCTACTCGGCGCCCTTTCGGCCTGCCTGCGCCCTATGTCGCCTGCCCGCGGCCTCCCCACGCTCCGGACGACCTTCCCGGCACACTGTCAGCCTGCCCGTGCCCTGCGCGCCCTACCCGCATCATGCCCGGCTCCCCGCCAGGCTGCCCAGGCCACCACCCGGCCTGGCCGGCCGCGCCCCGGTTCCCAGCCAAACAGGCCTGGCCGCTCTGGCCTCCCAAGCCTACCTGAGGTGTCCCTCACGACATCGCTGGTTAAAGCGGCATGGCCATCCGGCCTGAGCAGCCCGATCCTCCTACGTGGCGACCTCCGGTTCGAACTGCCCTCGCAGTCTGCTTGGTCGGTCCAAGCGGACTGGGCTAAACCTAACAGGATGGCCCGCCCAATGGGTCGGGCCAGACCCATCATGTCAAACTGGGGCAACCTAGACCAGGTTGTACCAGAGAGGGTTGGGCCAATTCGGTCTGACCGGGTCAGACCGGACCAGGTCCCACTACTGACCGTTACTTTTTTTGGCCATATCTTTGGCGCCGGACAACCGTTTGACGAACTGCCAGCGGCACTAGTTCTCTGGGAGCCTGATGGTCCCTTCAATTTTACCACACTAGAGTTCGGAGTAATGTTGAGATACGGTCAGGTTGGATCATACACGAATCCAACCGGGCCCCAGGACTAAAAATCTTATAACTCACAGACTAGGCGTCCAATAGGCGCGATGTATGTTGCGTCGAGACCCCTATGATGAGGTGGAGATTTTAGATACTTCTACATGGAACATTGTGGCAATTGTATTATCTACCTATAGCACGTGAAGTAGACCCTCCCGTTGAAGTGTGAGCCGAGTACAGAGACAAAGTAGTTGGCTGAGACCTGACGACTGCTTGGTCGATTCGATTCAGAATGATTAGACTAGCCCTGTGGGGAGCGCCTGGTTGCAGTAGTAGACCCACGGTGGAGGAGCACCTAGTGGTTGGAAGTAGACCCACGATACCAAATAGAAGGAGTACCTATGAAGGCTATTAGGGGGAGCTCCTCTGTATGAGCACGACAGACCCACGATACTCGATAGGAGGAGTACCTCAGTAGTCCAAAGTTAGTGGGAAGTGCCTTGGCCACGCTGCAGGCCCACTGTACTTGACAGAGGAGGAGTTCGCCAAATCCGTGGTTTCGTTAAAGTGAATAAAAATCTTGGTTGAGAAGAGTCGATAACATTTGAGTTTACCTCATGATTGAGATGGATTACATGATAACTTATGTATATGTATGGGAATATACCTAAGTGAGGTTATTTGTTGATTTCATACTTTCTGGTTTATCCTTGTTTGATTTTGTGAGAATTTTAGGGTCTCAGAGTCCCTATTGAGTATCGTTATACTCACCCCTGTACAGGCTTTGCCTGCACCACGTTGTCTTGGTTGCAGACGATAGATAGTGCTGACAAAGGCTAAGTGGACAGGACTGAACGGTACCGGAGGTGGGGCACTTGGAGTGACGGTGCACTGAGGAGATGGACAGACGCGGAGTGCTGTGAACTCTATCTATACCAACCCTTCATGTAGGATTTCCCGGAGGATGATCCAACACATGTTACACCTTTCTTCTATTGTACTTCAGTTTCGTTGTACTTTACAGTTAGGCTTGCATTTTTGTCCCCTTACATTACTTCACTCCTTTTTTATACAGTTTTACTTTCTATTTTTCTTCCATATTATACTCTGTTGTGTGTGTTATATTTTCTAAAGGCAATTCCTTACCATTTTTAGGGATTTATGCCTTTGGTGCTCGTCTCCAGCCCCTGGCTTATAGAAGGAGGGCTTGGGGTAGTCATGACACGAGCCCCAGGGGATGGGTCGTGACAATATTATAAAATATAAAACTTTGAAAATAACCAATGAAATATAGATATTAATCCCTAAAATAAATTATAATCGTGATGGTGTTAAAATCCATACATGTTGTAATTTTTTAAAAAAATATTCATTCTATTTAAACATAATTTAAAGGGAGTATATGTTTACCCAATCAAGAAAATGTTTACAAATTATATGAAAATATATTAAATGAATTTAAAATATATTTTAAAATATATTTTTTGAATATATTTTTTGATAAAATAAAAACATTAAAATTGTTTTTAAATACATGAATATGGAAGCGAATGAATCCCTATCTAAAAGTAGATTTATGATATGTATCAAATAAAAATTATTTTCATGATATTTTTAGAATAAATATGGATGGAAAAGTATATTAAATATGTTACCTAAATTCTTTAATAGGGAAAGAATAATTATATGTGGTTTATTTAAATATGTGCATATGATTCCACTACCATGAACATTGAACATAAATAATCTCTAATGGAATAGAGATTGTAACAAAAATCCTTTTCCACTATAGTTAATCATCAATTATTATCCCCATGAATGAATTCCATGATATGAATATTTAAATATAAATATAATAAATATATTCATAATACTGCATGTCAAAGTCATACTGTATACACCTCATCTAAGAATATTGTTTCGTAACAACAACATATGTCCAAAAAAGAGGGTTTTGAGGTGAATAAAACATACAATGATCATATAAATGAATTAATGATTTATCAATGGAGAGAATACTTTTCAAAAATATAAATCCAGAAAATAGGTGTATATATTGAAAAAAACCTATTTATTGTTCAAATCACCCAAAATCATGGCATAATGAAGTCCATGATGAGGTGTTATAACCTAATGAAAATCAATTGATTTAAGAGAACATTTACTACTTGGTAACTATTAAATAAAATCCCATAGTATAAAATAAATAATATTTAACCATAAAATACTTATAAATTTGAATGATTCATTATTTAATATTTAATTGGTTAAATATATAAACTATATTAATCATATTATTCACATAATAATAAATCTGACACAATTAAATAAAATAGATACAGCATCGCTTACTACATTGGTAATTATTGGATAAAATATCCTAAAAAATATAACCACATATAAAGTTATAAATCCAAATAATTTTAATATAAATAATCATTAAATACATTCATGTTTTTTATATACCCCATAGAATAAAAATAAGTGATGAAAATGTATATGTATCACATAAATAAAAGTGAGATGATAAACCATTACCTCGAGTCTACATATTCCATGTATTATCTTTAGCTCATATATACAAAAAAAATCATTTAAATTATTTAAAAAAAATTAGTTTAAAAAATATAAATAAATCATTTATTTTATTTATCTTAATCAAATATTTAAATATTCTACCATTAATTCTTTGTCTGTTGTTTTGAAGATGTTCAATTCAAATGATTAATACAACCTTAATATATCAACCATTGTCAAATAAGAAATTTTTACATCATATGGAAAATAATTATAATGATTTATTTACAATATTTATACTTTTATTATATTTATCAAATAAACTATGAATAATTTATAGGTAAAATAATCTACCTTACAATAATGGTAATAATATGTCGAATGTGCTAAAGAGAAACATTTACATTTATAAATTATAATTATGGAATGTATTGAAGTATTATTTTAAATTTAAAAATGATAAAAATAATTTAAATATTATATTATTTATTTAAATAAATTAATAAATCCCTTCAAGGTAAAGTGGTGATAAAAATTTCATTATGTTTCTTCATAGAGGTAGTAATCGATACCCTCACACCACTGATATTATTATAGTCCAATGAATGGAAGGGAAAGAAAAAATTGATTTATTAAACTTTAATATTTATTTATATTTCAATAATATTATATATAGTCACTAATTCCACCATCATGAATATTTTTAATAGGTGGTGGTTGATAAATAACTACATTGGTTCGTGATTGAGTTTTCCTTCGTACACATGAATTATAGTTTAATTTCTCATTTTATTCAGGTCTGTATTGATTTTGATTATTCCATTCACATAATAACATATAAGTACAAATGATATTGAAATGTTAATATTTTATAATTGTTTAATGTTTTTTAATGGTGGTGGAATAAGAATGAAAAGAATAAAACTTGGTTCAGACCAACACCACTTATTCAGACAACCTCATTAAAATAATTACAAAACCCTTACATGATTTTTTTTATAATAATACCATGGACACTAATGCGATTTTTTGTAAGTAATAATTGTATTTAATAAGGAATTATATGATCTATAAGGTTTTAGTGTTGTGAAGTGGGGTGGAGAGGGGTCCTTTTATAAATGGTGGAGATGACATAGATGGATTGTTTGAAATAAAATTTATACACACGTTTATGGAATAAAATAAGGCACCCAAATAAACAATAATATATAATAATATAAGATAATACAAAAATATGAAAAATAATTTTAGCCAATTTTTAGATCATTTTAACTCTTATTATTTTATTTTAACCCCCAGAATATTCGTTTTCACCTTAACCATGGTAAAAGATTATTACTATTTTCACTATTCATTAGAACTAATAAATATTTTGAGATTATTATATAATATGAATAATTATGATTATAAATATGAAATTAAATTTATTAATTTAAAATCAATTTAGTGGAAGACTGAATTTTAAAATTACATCCATAGATGTGATGAAAAAGGGTATTTTGAAGAAACATATTTATCAAGAACTTTAAGATTTTATATAAACATTATGACTATTAATAAAAATTATATGAAATAAAATTATTATTTATTCATTTAAAATATATAAATATAAATGATATAATACATCATTATATGTTATTATAATTAATTAAACAAATGAGACAATGTAAATTTAAAAACAATTTTCAGAAGAATGTTCCTTGAAGCCAAAAAAATATTCTGAAATATAGTTTAATTTTTATTTACATGTAATTAAATTGTTTAAATAAAATTACATAATACTTATGTTACTTCACAACATATATAGAATTAAAGGGACTATTAACTTTATAATTTTTTTTGAATATAAATAAAATTATGAAAAAATTAATGTTCACTATTAAATGAAAAATCAATATTTTATTAAAACTCCAATAATTTTAATACAATTAAATATTTATTCTATAATTTAAAAAATAATGTTAAATTTATAAAATTATTTTTTTATTAGTTCTTGTAATTAATTATATTATTTTAGAAAAGGAAATTTAATTTTTTTGAAATTTTATTTTTGATTACAAGAATAACTTTATAGAAATTTGATATATTATTTCCTAAAAATTGAAAAGTACATATATATTGAGTAAGAAACATGTATATATATAAATATATCATTATATATTTTATCATACTCTCATATTCCAATGTAACATTGAGGTTATAAAATACATTTATTTCAAGGTGAATTTAAGCTTGGTGTAGTGTTTTGTGTATTCTGTCGAATATAACATCCTTATTTTAGACAAATGGGTTGTTACATTCACTATTTGTTAAGCTATTTTTACCCAAAATTTTTTTACAAAACTATCAAATTTTTAAACATTAAATATTACCTTTAACAAAAAATAAATTGTTAATTATTCAACTACTTATACATAGTAATTCAATATTAAAAATTTATTTTACTATATTAATATTGTAAAAGTGATAAAAATTAACTTTATATTAATTAATTTTAAATGTAATGAAAACTATATTTATAAAAATTATAATTTGGTTTTTAATAATGTAAAATACTATCTGATATATTCAAACAATCATTTCTCAAATTTATAATGTCACTTGTAAGATACAAATTTTTTCATAGCATATAGATTCTTGAATTTTGAATTCGTAATTATATAATAATAATTTCATCATAACAAAGATAATTTTATAGAAATGTTATTTTCAAATATTCAACTAAAATTATATCTATCTAAGAAAAAAGAACATTTTGATATTTATTATATGATTAATAAAAAAGGAAGTTATATTTCTCATAATCACATTTTATAATTAATATTTTTTATTTTTTATTATATTCATACAATCTAGTGAACAAAATTTAGAGGTAATTTTTTTGTATAGTATCTATTATTCTCATAATTTACTCTAATTTACTAATTTTTATAGTCTAAAAACATTATTCATAACAAAATATATTATAACATAAAATATAAATTTTATAAAATAGAGTTTTTTATATATTTAATGCATTATTTGAGTGGATAGTTATACTGAGAATTATTTTATTATGTTCACAATATATATATATATATATATATATATATATTACATAATTCCATTATATCTATTTATACTTTTAATTTTTATAGCTACCATTTAAATGTATATATTTTTTGGGTTTTAGTGTTTACTTTGAGAAAATCAATTATTACACTTTTTATTTGAATAATAAAATATAATAAAATATCATGTTTTTATAGAAATGGTTTATTTAGAAATATAATTATTACACAGTTAAATTATTTTTTTATATGTAAATAATTAAATTTAAATGAATTATGAATAAAATAAATTAAAATTCTAAAAATAATTCCTATAATTTTTTCATTTTTCATAATTTATTTTTTCATTAGATAATAAATTTACCACTTTATATTAGTGAATATTGAAAATTTTATTAATATATATATACATATTCCCCATTTATTTATTTATTCGAAATGTAAATAAAAAGGAATAAATTATATTTATATTTGTAAAATAATTTTTCTTTAAATAATAACATTCTCAATTAATATAATAAATCAAATTTTCATCACTTAAAAAATCTTAGTATTTAAAAATTACATACTATTTTCAATCATGATATCTAAATTATTTAATAAGTTGAATTTAATTGTTGGTCAAAAAATATATTACCAAGTAAATAATGTGTTATCTTGGTAGTGTTTAAAATTTCTTAAAATGGTGAATAATTTTGTATAATATATAATTATCATAAATATACACTTAATATGGGTAGAATATGGAATATTTGATAATAATATATAAATTATTATAAAATTAAAATCTTTTCATATTCATTTATATTACAATTATTGTGTTTTTATATAAAATCTAATATTAAAAAATTCCTCCCCTCGAACGAATGAATATACCCATCCTAAATCCATTTATCATAATAATTAATTATTTCTAACATGTACAAAATATAAAAAAAATCATCTGCATCCCTTATTCATAGATCAATGTCTTGTTTGTTTCCCCTAAAGACTAATCATTGAAGGCTCAATGTGTTCTCATAATTATGATTTCAATGGATGATCTAATTATTTGGACATAGAAATTTAGTTTTTTATTTTCACATCCAACATATAAAAATATATTATTCCCATTCTAATATACTTACATCATTATCATTTTTTATCTAAAATGTTATTATTTTTTGGAAATTAATTTTCATCATTCCTCCCATTCCATTAAATATTAAATTAATTCCCATGTTATGGTTAGACTAATGCATCTATGGAGAAATCATTTCATTATTCACCACCAACTAACATTAATAATTATAAATGTTAATTTAACAAATAAAAAAATACACTTCTGATTTTATTAATAAATTATTCATTATATGAACAGTGCTTAAAATAAAATAAAATTGAATATTTAAATACATATAATGATGATACAATAACTCTTTTAAAAATTATAATTTGTTTCATCTCAATATTAAAATGTATAAATTATTCATCATATTAATCTATTTTATTAATAAGTAAATGATTATTTCATGGTTTTGTAATGGTATTATTAATATATAACTCATTATGATGATACAAAATTTAATTTGATAATAACTAATAAAACTTACATATTTATGGTATTTTCCATGTGAATCATGCATAAAAATAAAATATAAAAACCTATCCTTAAAAAATATTACTGAAAATCAATTCCTATAATTTGATCATTTTTTTATATAATCAATTGATGGATATTGATTGATAAATAAATTCATTATATCGATATATATTAGGAAAAATTACTACTTCAAACACCAACAATCAATATACAATATAATTATTGAACTAATTAATAAATAAATGAATAAAAATGATTACTGTAAAATGTGAAAACGTGGATTAATGTTCCAAAATATAAGGATAATGAGACTATTAGTATTACAAAGTAGGTTAGTTCACATCCAAAAAATATAAAAAATAGTGTTAAGGGTTTTATCAACTCAATTTATTTTTGGGTGGACCATATACTAATGTCCATGACTATGATCATACTACAAACATTTATTCTACCATTTTTCTTTTATATATTGTGTTTTCTATTTAAATATTGTAATTTTACTTTTTAAAATCAAAATGTTATTCATTGATAGATATATTTATTCATTAAAATTTAGAATTTAATAATAAAAAATACCATCAATAATAATTTATATTTATCTTACATGTCTACATACCTAAGAACATAAAATATTATTTTCTATCTTCAAATATATATATATAATTATAATGTATCTCTTCATCATTATATGATAGGGAAATTTTACAATGATGTCTCTTATGTAGGTTTTTTAAAAAAACTATAAATGATGCATTAATATATCATTTTACACAACAATATTATGATATTAATATGAAAATTTTATTAAATAAAATTTATTTCTTATAAATGTTCCATTAATAGAGACTCCACTAAATATATATTTTTAAATCCATTCATTCACATTTTTATAAGTGATTTTTATTCCATTTTCAATCCCTGGATTATTTATTATATGATTTATGATTTCTTTTGGAATAACTATATATATGTATTTTGATTATGTGAATAGAGGTGTCCTATAATTTCTTAATCTAAATTTTTAAATTATTTATGTGTCATGAGCAATGAATGCAGTGTCTGTGATAGATAATGTTTATATGAAAATATCATATGCATACATTATATAAACATATTTAAATTAATATTTTATTTTAAGAGATTATTCATAGCTCAATTTATATTGGTTTTCATCCATTCATGAAAAGAACATTTAATAATTGTTTTTTAAAAAAAAGGAAAACAATGTTTTTGAAGTATAAATCGAGCAGATAATTTTAAATTGGGGTAATGGATTATTTCATAAAATTAAGTACATTATAAGATAGAATGAAAAATATATTTGCAACATCATGAGGGTGATAAAATTTACATAGGATGATGTTTTTTAAAGAACCTTGAACTAGAATATTATATGGATTCTATATGATGAATGACTAAGAGTTTTATTATTACATAATAATTTTATAATAAAAAATAAATTATATTTTCATTGGAAATAATTCCATAAAAATTTACCCCATGCACATGAAAGATGATAAATTATGAGGGACATATTAATGCTATATTAGTATTCATTATTTCCAATTTTAGGTAATGGTGGGTTTTTTTATATATATAATAATTCAATATAGTGAGATATAGATAGGTAAAACAATATGATGATATGGGATATAAGAATTATAAATTACTTATAGATATATTTATATTGTCATGTGTGTCATACATGAATAGTATGTGATATTTAAACTAATAAATTTGTTTAAAATGGTAAGGAATAAATATATATAAAAGTTAAAATACATAAGAAATATATATATATATATATAGTGTAGATTATCTATAAATTATATGTGGTGTGTAAAAACATATGATTGACAATGTAGATGTTCTGGAAGTGAGAATGGATCAATCTCTTAGAAATATAGGGATTTAGGTTCTTATTTTTTTCTTTTTATTGAGTTACCTAATTAGAGAACAAATTTATGGTTTTAGAAAAAAAATTCTTTGAGATTTATATTTTTATTCAAAATTATTCATTAATTAAATTTTTTATTCATTACTCTATTGTTATTGGTTCTCAATGTTAAATCATCATCTACTATGAAGGTTTAGTTTCATTTTAGAGGGTGAGATTTGTTGAAGGGGTGTTTAATAAATTTCTTAATAATTCATTTATATTGGTTATCATATTTATTAATTATTCTATTTCAGTTATTGTATATATTATTCTCTATTTCTTAGAGAGTTTTTATATAGATATGGGATAAATCCCAATTTTATTGAGGGAAGCATGGGTGTGAGATATTACATTAATTAAATATTATAATAGAGATTAATCAAATTAAATATTGTTTTTCTATAATGAATCTATAGATAATTATTGGTGGGCCTATGTACATTTAATATTTTCTATAAGGTAGTACTACATACTCTGTGAATCCTCATAGAAAATGGTATGATTTATTTTTCAAGAGAACTTAATATTTTCTTAGATAAAATAAATGCATCACTATAAAATAATTCCATTCTATTTTTATATTTTATTTTCCTTTCACATATTCATATATATATTCATGTTTGGTTTTTTATTTTAACATTAGTTATTCTATGAAAATTCATATCTATTTTATTTTATGTTCCTATTCCACATGGGTTCGACCAAAATACATTATTATAACTTAATACTTGTTACTAGTTCTTGTGAATTTTTTATTCAGTTTTTGAATTTATAATGTATCATGAGACTATACTATATTAAAAAACCTATAAAATAAATACATGTTTTCGACTATTTATAGGGATCTTGATATTAAATTAACTAAATTGGTTAATATAGAAATTTTCTCTCTATAATTTAAATTTTCTTATGTTAGTTTTCACATCAATTATAATTTTTTATGTGTAATATATAATTGTAATTTTTATGGAATTAATTGAATTGATATTTATTGGAAGGAAAAAAATTCATTCCATATTATATACTTTTCATATTAGATTTAAGAACATCGATATAATATAATTCCTGAGGGAAGAATCCCACAACCATAATTGGGATATAAAGATAAATGACAGCATGGATCTTAATTATCATTAAAGATATATTTTAGTATAATGAAAATATTGTAATGAAATATTAGTATTCAAAATAATTTTGATTGAAGAGAATAAGATTAAGGAAGAACATGGGGAGACATCTATGTGTGATTCTAATTCAGATTCTAATATTGTGGTAACTCTTTTTTCAATGGGTGTGATTGTATTTTTAGAGGATAATAATCACCTCCATATGACATTAAGTGTTTGAAAAGTAGAATAATCCTATAAGAGGATGATATAATGGAAGAGGACACAATGTTTAAATGGGTGATAGTAGCTAATATATGGAGATCCATGATCAATCATTTGGTAAAATTGACTATCATCGATGAAATCCCAAAATGTAAATAATATGTAAAATATTAAGATGAAGATAATAATGAAGTGTCGATTAAAATTTATAGTAATATTAAATAATTTAATGATGTGTTCCAAAACTTTTATTCAAAGGAGAAGTAGTATAATTTTTTGTTATCCCATGAATTACTTCTTTAATATAAAAATCCATCCATTATATTAATCCCTAATATTTTTTATGAATAATTCTTAATTTATGTAACATTATGGACGAATAGAAACACTAAAAATTCATAATTTTTTTAATTCATGATATATAATTATCGAATATTCATATTACAGAGTACAATAAGTAATTTTAAAAAAGAAAAATTTACAAAGGTATATGGAGTGTGGAAACCTATTTTTTATTATAATATTGATTTTATTTTTTGAATTATTTTTAGAATATATTTCATATACCCTATAATTATCTATTTGGAAATATTCATAGAACATGTTTTTTTTCAATTGGATTTTTTGTTTTATTTTTATATAATTAATAAGGAACAAGTGGGTAAAAATTGAAAAGTAAGGTACTTCAGAAGGAAATTGTAGTGTTAATTTAAATTCATTGTCATTTCCACAACACATTTTTATTTAGGGGTTTTTAATTTTAACTACAATATTCATACCATATCACAGATGTTTTTATACATTGTATCTGTAATAAAAAGTAACATAAGAATCTATTCATGTCATTTATGAGTACTAATTTTATTACAAACTAATGAGTAAAATTGAAGGATTTGAATAGTAAAGATAAATATAAGGGTATTTATTTGATGAATCATTATATGGGTGAGAGGGTGTTTTAATTAATATAAATAAAATTCAATTTTTTTATTCATTTATATAAAATATTTATAGATATAAATCTATAATTATTTTTCACTCTAGGAGTGATTGTATTCAGCGATGTGATAAAATTAAAAAGATGATTATGAACCAATTTTTTGAATTCATTATAATACCCAAATTTTTTATAGAAAAATGTGACATATTACATCCTTCAATATAATTCATCATCTTATTAATGATATTATTATATAAATAGAATATTAAGAATATTTTTTTAACTTTTCATGGCCTTATCCTTTTGAACTACCTTTATATTAATTATTCTTTTATCTTTTTGAATCCATAAATGACGTTATCAGAGATGATATACATTACATTCATATTTTAAACTTTTTTACCACAATCTCTATATTATTTATTAGATTAAATAACTAATCTGTGTTAAATTGGTTGTGCATGGTGGAATGGATATTATTATGGATTAGAGATGGTGTGAAATATGTTTCATGGGTTATTGGATATAGTTTTGAGATATTTTATTATGATATATAACTATACTATCCAAAAAAAATTACTAATATGTAAAAATGATAACGAAATAAAATATTTTATTTTTTTGGTTTATTAAAACCTTAATATTACCATACCATTGATCATATTACAGATATTTTAATTATCATTTTCAATAGATCGTGTGTGGTTGGCTAATGAATGTGAATTATATTTTGAGAAAATATTGAATAAAAAATGATGAACTATAAAAAAGTATTCATTCATTGTGAAATAATTTTTTAGAAACCTACTACATGGATCATAGACAAGTATAAAGTAAAATAAAAAGAAATAAATTCATTTTTATTTAGTTCAATTTTGGTATCATGAATTTTTCATTCAAATAAACATACTTTTGAGTATAATTGAGTATTTTTACTTCATTGGAAACCAATATACTTTAAGAGGATCACATGTTTCATAATGAATCATCATTAGGATCACATGGTATTTGATTTATTATAACATATAGATATTAGATTATATGATAAAAAATATGTTGGACTATATATTTAATTTCTGATCGAAAACCGATTTAATTGATATTTTGAGTGAATAGTAATCAAAATTAAAAAATTGAAGACCACAAGTGGCATAAACAGTAATATTAGATATTATATATTGAATTTAATTTATTATAGGAAGACCAAATTCAAATGTGAGATGTAAAATACTTGATTGATTGGTTACCCTGAAAAACATAGAATTGAAAAAATATTCTTATGGGAATCTTGAAAGTTCATATTCCCCATTTAAAATTATCAAATATTTTTAAAATGTATTTTTAAAAATAGTTATATGTCTTCCCACTTATATTTATCTAATATTATCAACTTGAGGACAATCATAATTTTTTTATAGGATAATATGATTGATATATTTTATAATCGAATTGTTTAATTTAGTTATGTTAATTTTTATATTGAATATATAATTCATGGCCAAATTTATATTTTATTATATTTTTTTGTAATGGAATATTTAATATGTGTTTTTGGGGAAAAATTAAGACTTAAATGTTCTTTTTTTAGTTAAAATATAAATGATAATTTCGTTATTGGACACCAACATGATTCATGGGATGAACCGCACTTGAGAAGACTAAAAAATATTGGTCTACTATGTTATAGAGTTTTTTAAATTTATAGAGAATTAAATATTACTTGAAAAATCATTCACTATAATAATATGTTCATTTAATTTCCAAAAAAAATTAATATTTTTATTTTTATGAATTACGAACATAGAGAAAAAAATATTTTATATTATTGAGAAAGATTGATATTTTAACCCTAGGCACATTGTTGAAGTCATATCATGCATTATCTATTAGAGGGAAATGAATGTTCATTAACATATTCACCTCGAGTTTTTGGAGTCCATATCATGGGTTCAAAAAATAATTAATGATATATAAATATATCTGACTTCAAATATTATAATAAATATAGATATATATTTGAATTAGATATTTGTATATACAAGTATATTTTCACTTGTTTATTCTATATATAGCATGTGGCGTATATATTGACAACGTTGAGCAGAAATATTTATAATATATATATAGAGAATTGATACATGATACAAGAAAAAGATTTTTATGTATTTCATTGTATATAAATGATATGTTGGGTGCATATAAAATGGTATCCATATCATTGATGTTTGAGAAGTGAATGTGGGTCTACTACCTTGGGGGACACATAGTGAAACATTTAATTAATTTTTGTAGTAATGTAATTGTTAAACTCATGTGTGGTATTCAATATAAATAATGGTGAGTTTTATACTATTAATAAATACATTTGTGTCTTCCAAATTCCTCAATTTCTGATTTATATTTATAGTTTGAACATTGTATAAAAACACTCGAATGTGTCATAGTTGTGTTACCATATGAGGATAAAATGCTTGAATATGGTCTAAAAAATATGAATCATTCATTAATAATTTGGGGTTATTATATTAATTCATAATTTTAATTTTTAATTCATTAATATATATCATATTTATTAGCGATAATGAGTTAGATTGTGTGATAAAATGTCATGAGATGGTGAGGACTGAGGGAGTCACAGTTGACTAAACACCATCTCTCATATACATATTGATATTATAATGTTTATGTTAGTTGTTTTTACCTTTTTATATGGAAATATGGGAATATGTTTATTTAGTTCATATTGTGTGATAAAAATATATATCCCAATAAATTTCATCGCATGTAACATTATTTATTTCAAAATTGAGGTTCTATAGTTTTTTATAATATATAACCATCAATTTATATATACTATCATCCCTTAGGTATTTATTTCTTGTATTTTATTTTGTCAATATATTCACCTATTTTTAATTTATTAATATTTATTTGATGAAAAAATTTATCTCCTGATTTCAATGTTCATATTCATCTTGTTTTTAAAATTAGTTCTTGAATATTCAATACTATTTGTCTGTTGATTATTTAATAATTTTTTCCCAGATTTAATTTATAATATAATTTAATAATTAATGTGATATACATAAAAACATTCATAGTTATGTTTTATTACATAATAATATATGTACATGATTATATTTTTTCAAAACTAAATAAATGAGAATGATTATTTTTTCACTATATGTTTTTCAATTTCAATGATTATGATTAGAAAAAAATTCCATGTTTTGAACATTTTAAATTGATTGTATCTATGATTGCTAGTTTTTTAATGTTATCCATGACGTCATATACATTTTTTCTCTTCAATGATTCTTCCTTTTTTTTACAACTATATCAATACAAAATGTATGATGTTTTATCATTACATGTGATTTTCTATAATTATTTAATGATTATATTAATCAATTATTTTTCCAATTATTTTTTAACACAAAATAATATTATCTAAATCATCATGACTCATTAACAAGATTCTAAAACTGAGAATTTAATCTCAAATATTCATTTTATTTCCATTTTTGATTAAATTATATGATATATTGTGTATATAAAGAAGACATGTGTAGATTCATTTGTATGATATGCTGAAACAATACTCTGTGAGAAATTTTTATGTATAATATCTACATAGTCATTAAATTATATGGTTATTTATTTGTGATAAAAATCTTATTGTCGTATTATTAAAATAATCAAATTGATGTTATGTATACATTTTTAACATGTTCTGTCTATCATGTTATGAAAGGAACCATGAGAGAAAGATATTATTTTATTTTATTTTTAACATTATTAATATTAATTATTTTCACATATATATTTTGATATATTATTATTTCATTTAATTAATATCCTGATAGATTCATACTATAATATATCTACTATAATCTTTTATACATGTTTTTCTTATTATTATAAGTAGTCTCTCTATATAAATAAATGATTATTTTATTTAGTTTATTATATATTTTTTCATATTTTGTATATATATTCATATGATGATGGTTATTGTGGAATTATTTTTGATATTCATGTATTTTTTAGGATATCTATAATTAAAAAAAATTAGACCCTCTGAGAATGCCATAGATTTACATTCCATTTCTATTGACGACAATGTATTTTCATTTTTATTAAAAAAATACACACACACAAATAATAAGGGTTAATATTATTTTAATGATACTTTATTTGAGTTGGGAACTATGGATCTCAAACTATATTCCAAGTTTCCACTTTCACATGGGATGTGTATTTTGATATATTGACCTGATTCACGTTACCCCTTTTCAATTGGATGAGATTGATGGTTCTATTATTATTAGGAATATTTATTAATAATATGATGTTATGCCTGATATATGAATGATATATTCTTTGGAGAATCCTAAATCATTTAAGGTGGGTTCTACCCTGATATGTGAGAGAGTAAATCTAATAGAAAGGGTGTATGAATATAATCCATTAACAATAGCGTATACAGGGAATATAGTTTCTTTATAATAATTTTAGGCAAAATTTATATATAATTTAGTATCAAATATAGAATAGAATGTATATGTATAACATAAAGGATACCATTAGTGGTTTCCTACTGATTTATGTACTCAGATGATACAAATGAATCCTATTGCATATTGAGTTTCAGTCAGTTAATTTCAAGTAGAAATATGTATTGAGTGAATCTTCATAGAAGCTTAATTGGCTGTGATAATGTTATATATCTGGTCAGTACATCCTTGGTGTGTAGAGTACATTTGGGTTGCTTTTTAAGTGTATGAGATGTAAAATACTCTTAATCAATCTTATTTCTATTATTTGAAATACGTTTATTTGTGGTTGGACTGCATTTTTTTAATTCGGTATATTACAGTTTTTATGAATACATAAACATATATATATATATACATCAATTTAATATCATTTTAATGAATAACATGTAATCTTTAGTGTATATTATGATTCATTAATATGGGAAACATCCAATATATGGATGCACCATCCAAAATTTTGAATAAATTAGAGCATTCATTTAATTTTTTCCCAAAAGAGGGGAAATCAATCAACCGTGATAATCAAATAAAATTAATTTTAGTTTATATCCCATGAATATTAGTTAGCATTATTGGGTATTTGGTGATAAAAACTATGTTAATGGATGATTTGGTTCACATAATTACAAATTCCTATTCGATAGGCATTGGATATTATTATAATTATAATGTAGTTGGGTTGATATATTAAATTCAAAAATGTAGTTTTTTTATAGAATGAGTGAAAAAATTATACAAATAGAATATTCTAAAAAATAAGGAAGAAATGTTGAAGCAACTTTTACTCAGGTTCTTGTTTTTAAATGGTAAAAAAATTATAATAATTCCATCCAAAGGAAAACATAAATTTTTCAAAATTTTCATCATTTCGAAATTCAAAATAGGAGATACAATTTAAGAAACATAAATTATTTTTTACTTCAAATAGGTAAGACAAATTTTTGAAATTTAATAAATTCTTAATATGGATTAACCCCATATTTTTTACATGTTATATGATATGTTAATTTTAAGGGAAAATTTAATGATATACCATATTTATAATTTTTTTATAATCAATTATATCAAATAAATAATTTTTGACCTCTATGTTAATGAACTACTTTTTAATGAATATTATTTTAATTTAGGAATGTTTTTATTGTAAAAAATGGTGATGATGATTGAGATATCAATGTAATGTTAGATGATTTAATTCTTGTGTTTATAAATGATCTAATCATTTAAAATAGTTTTTTTCAAGGAATGAATGTTTTTTACCATGTTTTTAAATTTATGTTTGATAAAAAATTAACTGAATGTTTAGAAACATATATTTTGTTTTAGAAAACTATGTATTGATATTTAGAATTTTTTTATATTTGAAAGCATCATTTCCTAACATAGTATTTATAATAATAATTAATGTAATATTAAAAATTAATCCCAGAACATTTATTATTATTTTTACAAGAAGAATATTTATATTAATTTGGAGTAAGGATGAAATTTTATAATTATAAAAGTGAAAAACAATATTTGTATTATATGAGAAATGATGTCAATTTTTTTTCTAATGTTAAGCATCATAAGAAAACCTTATAAAATTATTTATTTACTATATAAAGATTTATTTATCGAAATATTTATTAATCATATTCAGTTAAAATGAGGATTAAAAATGTAGATTATATTTAGACTACATAATCTCATGAAAAATTATTATTATGATTTATGAAAATGAGTATCTAAGGGTTAATTTTATATTTACTAATATTATTAAAGACAAAAATCCAAAATCTATAAAAAAAATTCAACTTTTTAGTCACATCAACCATTATTACTACTCTATATATGATAAGTAAGAGAGTGTATATAAAACCTTGTATTTTTCTTCTATAAAATGAGATGTATTAGAGCTTCTAATAATGTTGGTGTGCATGGAAGAAGTATCATTTTAGACTAATGTTTTAATTATAGGTCCTCTGATATGCTCTATGATTATTTCTTTTTTACATTCCCACATTTAGTGAGATATATTATATATCATATGGAATAACTAAAAATTCCCTTAACAAATATATATATATATATATATTAGAATATATGACAAAATTCATGATAAATAATGGAGAAAATTTTTGAGATAGAAAATTTCATGAGTGGTGGTGGGATTTCATTTATGTCATGAGATAAAATTAAGAATATATAGAGTGATTCCTCAACCACTAAATGGTTTATTTAGTCTACTCCAGATTTAATTATAGGTTCTAATTAAAGTTATAAAAATTAGAATAACCAGTTAGGTTCATGATACTAATAATGAATATTTTTACTAAGTGTTATATTGAAAATAATAATCAACTAATTTATGTACTACGATACAAAGAACATATTTAATGATATTTATATACTAACTTACCCTTATTATTATCATTATTTTATAGTTTATTTATTTTAACAAGTACAAGAATGATTTATTTGTCTTTACCAATATGTGTTATGGTTTTTATCTGGAACAATATTTTGAAAACTTTTAAGAAGATTCTTGAGTTATTTAATGATTATTAGAGCTATTTCTGGAATGAAATTTAAATCCAATACATTTTAGATATAACTAGAGAAGTTTTATAAATTTTTTCTATAAAAAATGAAAATATAAAATTAGGGGCAAAACTATTTTTAATGATATAGTTCTAGAGTGTTGTCTATACTTATCATCCTTCCACAAAAATAAAGAAGGAAAAATTTAAAGATTTTAATTCAATTTTTTTATTAATTCCAAAAGAATATAAATTATACTATGTTTTCTATAAAATAATCAAATTGATTATATATATAATTTTAAATTATTGTATATACTCAATATTTTATGTAAAAAATGGGATTATAATTATAATTCTAATAGATCATAGTTTTCTATGAATCAAAACATCATGGAATTTTTTTGAAAACACATCTTTTTTGGAGAAACACATTTAAAATAAAACATTCTTATCTACCAAAATCATGAGAGTATACGGAAAATGGGAATAATTTTTAACATATATAGTAAAACAATTTTATGACTGAATAAAAATTTATTTAACATTATAGATTTCTAATTTTAATATTTTTTTAAATAAGATATATTGTATTGACATAAGGTAAATGAACCTATTTTAATAATTTTTGTTGTATAAATATTAATGATAGTGATAGATTAAATAATATTTCTTGAGATAAACTAGGTGACACCAAAATGTGTGATTATTGGAAAATCTAAATTAATTACTGTTGATGATTTATATTTTTTACCATAAAATATCAACATAATGATCTATTGAAGGTTTATAGAATTTTTAAAATTGTGTTTGTTTATTTCTCATTGAAGACATGTTCTTGTATTTTTATTCCCATTTTAGTTCTAACTAAAATTATTTTACTACATTTTTTTCAATGAACATTAATGTTTGTTATAAACATTTAAGACTATCAATATTATGTTTGAGGAATAAATTTTTTGGCCTATCAATGAACATAATTGTTGTGTATTTTTATAATTTAGTACAATTCTATTTTATATATAGTAAATAATTATTTTTAATTTTATGATTAACTTATATTTATAAGCTTTAAAATAAAACCATATTTATTTTTTCATGAATATTACCAAAATAAAATAATCTATGTTAAATAGAATTAGTAGAATCAAGTGATACTTTAGCATTGGGTGATGAGTCTTTTTTTAATATGTATGGAATTATTGATATTAAATTATGATATGTTTGATACATAAAGTTAAATTATACATTATTTATACATAACCAGATAATTCATTTTGTAAAAAAATTTGGTGCATTTTATTTCCCGAAATAAAAAGGGACCTTATAAGGTTTTATTCAACTCACATATAAAGAAAATGAGAGTTAAAATGTTTTTATTTTTTAGTGCTATGAATTCTGTGGTATTGGTGGCATGATGAAACAATGCATTATCTACTAAATGTACTATTTTAACTTCAAAAAAGAATATATTTTTTGTTTATTGGGTTTCACTCTGGTATTTTTAAGTGAAAAGATCATTAATTTCATTATATAGAAAATAATTATATCACATTCATTAAAATGATTCCTAAAAAAGTTATTCAACCTCATCCTATGTCCTCATAATGGATTTATTCATGATTATTCATCATTAATGAACACAAATTATTTAAAAATAATAGATTTATTAAATGTTAAACCACATGTGAAATGGATTGAGATTCTCATTCCTTATGTTATCTTATATATTTAGTTTAAGGATTCCACTCAACAATTATCCTCATTTTTAGAAATATTTTAAACGTATCTATTACTATCATTGAAAATTTCTCATTTTTTCAGTCTAATTAAATATTTAGTACCTATTATATATTTTATTCTCATATATAAAATTGTAATGACATTTCTTTCATGTATCTAGGATTTGAGATGTACATTTTTTCACTAAAATCTCTATAGGGAAAGGTGATCTTAATAATTCATTATAATACAATGCAATATAAAACACCCCTATAATACATGGTGTAGATTTCATGTAGTTAAAAAAAATTACCAAAATAAAATAATATACATATTATAAAAAAATATTATAAAACCGGCCCCTAATATTTAGGATTTAGACACATGTAATTCATTGACTACTAGTTTTATATCAGTTTTAAATTAGAACAACACACCCTTGTTTACATTTTTGGAATATTATTTATGACATTAAATTTCAGTAAAATTAGATACCATGGTGTCATTTATTGAATTCTAGATAGGTTGAATCGTTATTCATGTAAATTTTAGATACTTTTATTATTTAGATACACTCCCCATACATAGAAAATATGGGATACAATAAATAAATGTTCAATATTAATTTATATGAAATTATTTGCAATACATTGGTGGTTAACAGAAAACTCTAGACTTTTCAGTATCTTTGAATTCATTAATAATGACATTCATAGACCTCCAAGGTAATCCATGATTTTCATTTAGGATGACTATAATTTTAAATATTTTACCAAAATCATTATGAATAAAAATTATGAAAAATATTTTATTTTCATCACTGTGTTTTTTTATGAATACACTACCCATAAAGAGTATCTAAAATCTATTTTCTAAAATTATTTATGAGAAAATATTTAAAATTTTATAAAAAAATGAAAATACAATATTTAATAAATATATTTCCATAATTATTATAACATAATTAAACATTTTTAAAATTAAAATAATATGAATTTTCTCTTAAACACTTAAATATTCAAAAAATATCATAATAAATTGAATTCATTTGTACAAAAATATCATTACACCAAAGAAGATTCCCTTCATTTATTATATTTAATAAAAATAAATATATAAATAATTTAGATAAATTCAAATTTTTTAAAAAAAATCTTGAATGATCAATTTAAATTGAAATATATTTTCTAAACAATTTAATCATAGATAAATTATTAATATCAACAAGATGATTTTTTTTAAAAATTATCCACTTATATAATTTAAACAATAATAAAATGTAATTATTCATTAATTTAGAATGTTAGTTCACTATAGATTTTCATCTTAAGAAAATTTCACACACACAAAATGTATACAATTATTATTTTTTACTCATGTTTTTATATATAATTTTCATTTTTAAAGGCATGTAATTTATACAAATTAAAACCTATTTTCCTATAATCATTTGTTAATGATAAATGGTGTTATAGTTAAGTAAAAACCAAGTGGTGGGAACTAACAATGACAGTTCCTCAATATGAAAGGATAATTAATTAATAAATCATTAAAGAAACAAGCATGACTAAGATTGTGTTTAATATTCATGGAATGAAATCAAAATAAGTTGTTACTTTTAATTTAGTATTTTTTATTTTATTTCAAAAAATTTATACACATATATATATTAATAGATTATAATAAAATGTTTCTAAATTATATGTAAAAATTACCTTATTACAATTAAAAATGATTATGTATCAACTCTTTATGTTTATAATATACATTATAATATATTATCCAAAAAAAATTAAATGAATTTAATATTTTATAGTATAATATACTCATTTAAACTTGATAATTATTTCATAATTAATTATTCCTTTCTTAATTATGTATCCTTTATCGTTATTTATAACAAACAACAAAATTATTTTCCTCAAAACCTACTAAACCAGACTTATATGACATTGTTAAAAGTATACTCCAATTATAGAAAAAATCATATTTTGTGATTTTAATTAATATATTTAAATAAAAATAACAGTACAATACATCCTCTTTTATTGTAATATATTTAAATGTTGTTGGTGTGTTAGTTAATTAATATCATCTATATGAATTCTTTATAAAATAATGGAAGAAAACATTATTTTAAAATATAATATGATTAATAATGAAAACAAAAATATGGTTGGATCGGGTGTTTCATTAATAGATTCTATGTATTATGAATTAGTAAATATATCTTCAACGTAGTTATTTATAATTATTAAAACATGAAAATCTAATATGTAATACTCATGATATGGTATGATCCCATGAGTTTCAATATATAACGAATTATTTTCAGATCCAATGTTCTCATCCACTCAAAGTGATAATACTAAGGAACATATATTTATATAGGTATTAATTACATAAAAATAATTGGTATGAACCTAAATATATAATTTAATAACAACTTATTTCATACCTATTTTACTTCTTATGCTTAATGTATATTATATAAAATATCATGTCCTATTCAATAAATGATAATGAATATGTATACTATTAAATGAAAATTTTATAATTTAATTTAGTAATATTAATAAATTCTTTTTAATAAAATAGATATATAAATATAGAGATATAAATTCTAGATTAAATAGGTATAATAATTCAAAAATAGAAATCATTAATTAGAAAAGAAGAATGCATGGAAAATTTTTATTGATATCATATAGGCTATCCTGTAATGGAAACAAAATAATCCATATTCATTATCCAACCATATAATATGCTATTGAAATTATTCCAAAAAATTTATTTTATAGCTTTAACTTATATTATAACCACCCCAGAATAGCATGACATTATTGTGAAATATTTTTTAATTTTACATATATAATATTGTTCATTTTTAGCTAATAAATTTGTTCAGAAAGTATGTAGTTTAAATTATGGAGAATATGAGTAAATTTGATGTTTTTAAAATGAAATTGAGTCATGTGAGAACCTTGGTTTAGGACTACTAAAATTACAATGTGTATAAATAGATAACTATATTGAGTGAACTATCCCTAATGATTTAGTGATGGTTAATGTAATCTTGATGGTTCCCTATAAAATTAGAGAGGGTCTACAATGTTCAAATAGTGATGATAGACCTAAAATTATATTAGTAAATAATGATATTTCAAGGCATGTATATTATAAATTGGTGTACTAGTTAGTTTTTTTATAATGAAATAATGTTCTAACTATATAATAATTATTCATTCCTTGAAGGATGATTAGATATGGGCATTATAATTCTTTAAAAAATTAAAAGTTTCAGGTGGTATAATGTCTTAAGATTAAATGATAATGTAATACTACAAATTTGTATGCTATCATTCATTATTTGGTTTCATATAGTAACAACTATCATGCATTCAAATTTTAATGGATTTTGTTGAATTTAATGATAAATTTGGTGTCAGAAATTGTTTGATTATAAGGTATTCAATTTTTATTTTTGATGGTGTGAACTAATAAATATATTGACATGTGTTTGGACTTATCTGAATATACTTTTGTGGGATATAAGAATGTAATGAACAACATAGTTAGGGTTGAATGATGTAAAAATTTAGAGTAATAAAATATAATATATTTGGTGTTTGATTACCATCCAAATTTGTGAATATTAATATATGGGGTCTCAAAATTATATACACAATAAATATACAGATTGTATAAGTGAAAAATTATGTATTGACTTTTGAGGTCCAATCATGATTAATAATATTTCTATTAGTGAAATTACCTCTCTTATTAGAGATGGTTTTAGAAAATAATTTTGGTAAAGTAATGTCAATGCACCTAATTTACTATTAATTCATACACTTGAATTGATTTCATATACTGTTTTTTATTTATGGTGATATATAAGGATCCTTGTTGAATTCAAATTTTCTGTTCATTGGTTAAAGTACATTAGGTTCAAGGTGATAACTAATAATGATGAAAATGATGAGATAAACTAATGGGTCCATGGGTATCCAATCATTTCAATTTTTGTTGATTTCTTAATCAAAATGTGTGGTTTACTGATAATATGATTGGTAGTGACTTCTAGTTTCTTGTTATTTGAAAACTAGTTTTTTATAAAACATGTTGGTGATATGGATATGTATAATGTGTGTAGTATACAACATTAGTATTGGTGTTAGAGTTATATAACTGGGGTCGATGTAGACCATCGAGTATAATGTAGTATTAATAATGGGGTCAATGTAGTCCAATTGGGATTTAATGATACAATATGTAGTGTTACTGTAGACTTGTGAGGTTTGAAAAGTATGATTTCAAGGTTCAATGATATTATTTTGGGTTATATTTTTGATATGGACCAATGGAAATAAACTATGACAAAAAAATTATATATTATATCTCATTGTACACAATCAAGAGTTAAATTTAACAATACTCTTGAATCGGTTAAATTACGTGAGATTAGGTATAATTTTAACATATCATGCCCTCAACTAGCTATCATATGCGATTACATTAAGAATGGGTTATCATTTCATATATGTCTTACAGACAATTTTCCAAAGGATATGATATAAGTATATTTTATAGAATCCACTAAATCCATTGACTCAAACACTAATCATGGATACTAAAATACATTCACACTTTATGATTTATCACGTGGGTAATAGAAATTTCCATGTAATATATGATGATGATATATTATAACTATAGTATTTAAAAGGAGGATTACTAGTATTTGAGTCTAGTTACTTGAGATTTATGTTAATTTTATTGTATATATGTTTGAACATTATCATTACTATATGTTTTATATCAATGTAAGACTATGATGATATGTCATTATATATTTTGTTAATCTCTATGTTTTTATTTAATTATTCTTGTTGCATCATGTTACATATAATGAATATGTTTTGGATTATGAAATTACAATATTAATTGATGTTTATGATATAGTTGGACTAGTATGCTGATTATTGTTATTTTTACCTTTCCACAAGTCAAGAACTAGTAGCTTAGTTGTAGGCATATCTATGTTCATGTGTTCATAATCCTCAATTGGTAATGTTATTATATGGCATTGATTTTTTGTAGGGAAATTTTATTTCTTATATGCATTGGGAACATAGTTGGTTATAAATCAGACCTGTGAGGATGATATGAGAAGCTATAGTTGTGTGTAAATAAGTTCTTTATAGTGTATTTCTAAGTCACCAGTGTCGTATGGGATGTTAGTTTGATATTTATTGTTGGGGAAATTAATTTTTTGTGAATTTTAAATTAGTCATGATGGAAAATGGGTTTGAGTTCATGAACCATATTGTAATATTAAATATTATGATATGTATTATATTTTTTATGATTGTGGACTCTTATGAAAATTGAAATGTATTTGGGTTTTTATTTCTTAATAAATAAATTAATTAATGTTTTTTAATTGAATTACTTGTTGTAATTTAATCAACTATTTCTGTACATAATTTTAAATTCTAATTTTATAATTTTTTTATTTTGATGATTTGAATAAGATAACTTTTAGTTTATAAAGATAATATTTATGTATGATATACTATCAAGGATTGATAGAATCAGAGTTTCATTGGTAAACAATATTTTGGTTGTTTGATTATGAATAATTTGATAATATGATTTGTATTTTCATATGAGATGTGAATATTTTAAATTATATTTAATGAATATAATTATGATATATTTCTTGACATCATTTAAATATACCACCATATAGTAATACAGTGGTGAAATAGGCGAGAGAGAAATGGTATATACCACCTAGGGTATCTTGTGTTATTTTCCTAGATGAGCATCTCATGTAGCTTATGAATTCTATGATATAGCTGATTACGAGATGGTTTTTGAGTTGTTGTGCCATAACTGCGGTCTTATTTTGTAAATGGGTGAGATAAAACAATATTGAATGATATATTTAATAGGAATTATTTTACACATATTTATGATTATTTATACACTAGATAAATGGAATTTTAGGATACTTAAGTTCATTATAAAGAAACCCAAATGGAACTTGTTAGACATCCTTCTTCTGTCCATGAATTATATGTGACTGACATAGGATTGTTGGATGAATTTATTTTATAAGTGGTCTTATTGGATGATTATGGAGATAGAGAATGCCTAAGAGTATATAAAATTATAGTTTCTTTACATTATAATTATTAATTATGTATGTGTATTATAAATCTATTTAATCCATAATTACCTATATATAAAGGTTAATAGATAATGGTTAATCGGTTTTAGCATATATTATATCAATCCATGTTTTAATTAGTGTTTTTTTTCTTTTGAAATATATGGATGTTGTGAATATGGTAATAGATCTAGGTAAAAAATATTTTCTAGTCATAAAATATGTATATCCTATTCAGTAGGTATATTTAGGTATTGATGATATTTTAGGTAAATAATCTATTTTTAGGAGTCAACATACAGTAAAAAATGAGTTGGTGTATATAGTACATGATAATTTCCTTATATGTGGCTTAAATATTATCAATAATGTTTTATATACAATATAATATGGCATATTAATGTGTTATTTTATAATTAAATAATAGAGAAATATATTTGAGGTTTGATGGGAAATATCTATAAATTTATCAATGTGATATACTTGATGATAATGTGCCTCCACTAGGTAATAAATTGGATTTTTTTAATTTTATTGATAATTTCTAGGTGGTGGGAATTATGGATTAACAGTGATATTATTGGATAAATTTGAATATATATTTTGAAAAAAATTAAAGTTTATCAAAAATGTATATTAGAAAGGGCGAAGGATTTGGTTTATGATATGAATATTCTATTGTCATGGTTATGATTGATATAATATTACTATGATCAACCACATTTTGTATGATGTCAGTGTTATTTCAACATCAAATTTTAAATTTTTTTAAAATGATGTATCATATTCATTATTTTAAACTCATGTGAAAGATGCTTTGGCTTTTTAAATCGAAAACTTTGAGTTTTTTAATGTAACAATGATATAAATGATGGTAAGGATGATTTTGACATATCTAGTATGTGATAATATTATGAGAAGTTATAGACATTAGATTAATTTTATAATTCAAGATATCAAAATATATATTAATGAAATTTTATGTTTTCATATATAGACATATGTTGTTTTTAATGTTGGATATGTAACTAGACTGTATCTCATATTATCATCAATATATAACATCAATTATATAGAGTTAAAATATTTGAGGGTCAAATATTAAGAACATTAGGTGATAGGGTTTATATTAAATTGTATATTTACAAAGGGATTACATATTTTATTCTATATTAATATTTAATTAATATTGTTATATATTTTATACTATCCAAAGAATAATCATTATTTTATTAAGAAACTATATATATTTATTATGATAAATTATATGATAGATCATTCAAGAAGTAATCAACGGTTTTCTATTAATTTGGTGATATTTGGTTATCATTATAACTTTTTGAGGTGATACTTTGGATTGACTGAATTATATTTAATCATAAGAACATAAAATTCTATAAGAGTTGGGTATAATTTACAACACCCAATTGGAATATATTTTAGATGATGAGTGAGTGGCAGTTAGAATCTAGTGTAGTGGGCCTAGATTTGAGTCATATTAGATCTCATATAGCATATAATTTTTGTTTAGTTCTTTTGAATGCCTTTGTGGGCACTTCATCATCATTCCAATATGTAATGATTCATTATTATGATATGTTTGGATATAATTATTTTCGTAATTGTAATTATCCATAATTTTCTCACATAAATATCATATCATGTTATATTAATATTAAATAAATGTCACAATTATATTCCATAGAATCATAAAGAATTTTTTTCTTTGAAGAAATGTTGTGAAATAATATATTTAATTAAATATCTTAAACATGTCCAATAATTATCACCCTAATTTTCACTATATACAAAGATACCCTACATAACATATTTCTTTGTAGCCTGGGTAATGGAAACATAAGAAAGGATGATCACCAATTCTCAGTGATTATAACAATGGGAGATATCATTCTATGATCACATGAAACCATAAAAAAATAATAAGATCCTGAAATAATGAATACGGATACAATGTTCATACCCAACCATTCAGTTATCATAAACAAAAGTCATGACAAAAATCATTACCATTTAAAATCAAAAGATTCATAGTGGTGTAATTTAATTATAATTAGGTGATCCATAAACTCATTCCATAAATGTGAGGCACAAACATAGGTATATAAAACTCTTCATTTTTAATTTTTAATTACTATGATCATTGAACATATTAATCTGGGCCTCATATCCTATTTTCAATTTTATTTATATCCCATTATCCTAGTTACCATTGTCAATCAATCATGTTGACACGTTTATTATTTTGGATCATTCCCTTTGGAATTTTTTCCAATATAAACTCTTAAGATATAAATATGTATCCATTGAATATAATGGATATACTATCCCCCCATCCATTGTAATAATTTGAACACTTAACCTATTTATAACATCATAATTTTCCTTGGTTACATTGTAACTTCAATTAATAGTTATTGTGTAACAATTATAATATTAATAAAACTATACATAAAGGTGGAATAATGTCATTAATCATTCATCATATCATGACCTATGAAAATGGGTCTCATTAAAATTCTATCAATACATAAACCATTTAAAACAAATTGGTCTCAAAATCATCCCATCATTTTATCATAACATAACATGCCAAAAAGGATAAAAATTAATAAAAACAATTTCTTCCAAAGAATAAAATATCCAAAGAAAGAATACATGTGGTAAAATTATATCATATACTTGGTAATGAATAACTAATATAAAATTATTTTATAAAAGATAGGAAATACATTTCAAAGAGTGTATAGAACATTTTAGAGGAAACTTTCCTTTGAAATTATAAAATTATATTCCCAAACTATCGTTTCACAAAACATTTTCAAAATAAATTTCTTTTAAAATAAAATCTAAAAGTCAGAAATTAATATTTATATAATTTATTGGTAATGATGGTTGGAAATTTTATATAATTATTACAGGTAACAACAAATATTCATTTCAAATTTTATTAACATCGATACATGGACTTTTATAAAAAAAATTAATGATTAATTTTAATTGTTATTTAAAAATGAAAAATATTTTTAATAAATTATTTAAATAATTATTTGATAGTATTAAAAAAATTCTATATTTTCATCGAAAATTTGGATACAAAAGGAAATGTTTTTTAGTAGAGGATTGAAATCAAGGTTATTTTTCATAAAAATCCTCATTTTATATCATTAATAATTATAGAGAAGATAATGAATGTAAAAAAACTATATTTCCAAAAATAAGTAGATATTAATTAATTAAATTATTTTAATTTGGTGTATATCACAATATTTCATCATTGGAATAATTATATAATGAAACTTGTTAATCAATGAGATTGAAATATTAAAACATTACCATATTTTAATCATTTGAATCATATGACCCATTAAATAAATTATATTATATGTATATTTATATAAAATAATTATGATGATAATGATCTTAAAAAATCATAGGTATTATTTATAACACACAAATAAAAAAGTGTTGTATAAGGACTGTGTCCCAAAAAACAAAGGTAAGGTGAAAATCCCTTCGCATAAGTCTCAACATCCCTTGTAGAAATTAATATTGCCAATATAATAAGTATAATTTTATATATATATCAATTAAATAATAAATATAATTTTCATCGTACCATATTTTATTTTTTTATGACCCTTAATTGACCTTTTATTAACAATTCCTTATTATAAAATAATTCTTTTGGTAAAAATTTCTTTATTTTTAATGTATGATTTCTATTTTTTATTTTCGATAATGCTACATTGATAATGATTAAAAAATTTTATAAAATTTAAACAACATATAAATATTTTTTTATAAAAATCAATAATTTATTTATAGTAATCAATTAATGTTAGAGATAAATAACGAATTGCATAATTCATCGAGACGGTATCCTCTATATATGCATGAAAACGGTTTCCATTTTCAAGATGGATTAAAATAAAAAGTGTAAAATGAAATATTATATTTTTATAAAAATTTTATTTAATATATATCATATATAATCATTAATACTATATTTATTACATTTCACAAATAGTGTATGTGAATAATGAATCACATCACTCTATAAGATGATAGTTTACTGTACACAATAGAAACATTATTGTATTCCCAAAAGAAAACTATGTAAGAAAGAATATATGAAATTATAACTCCCAACGTAGAATTATTTTATATCTATGATTTAAATATGTTAAATAAATCATTATATACAACCAAGATGGGTGTTTATGGAAAATGAATTAAATCAGTTCGTGAGGCAGTAGTCCTTCATACACATGATCGATAATTTCATTTTTATGACTAGATGTAAGTGTGGATATCTATAATTAATCACATTAAAATATTAAGATATTATTATATGTAATATAATTATGTAATTACATAACCTTTTTTGAAGAATATTTTTCCCCATTATAGATGAAAATAGAATGAAATTTAATGGTTAAAGATTATACCTATTCTTTGTAAAAACCCTATACGTTTACACCAAATTCCTTTATTGTGGGGATTATTAATTAATATAATACTAATTAGATATTTTTATATAATAAATGAATGTATTTTTTTATGTATTGGCTGATAAAAAGGGTTTTCGATGTGTGAAGATGAGAATATAGGGGGTAACCATTTATAAGTGTGAGTGAGGACATACATGGAATTTTTGAAATATATAAAGTTTACCAACATTAATAACACGAAAAAAATAAAATATGAGAAATTAAGAAACCATAAAAATTATTATAAAGTAAAAATAAGTCAACTAAATGGAATTTGGAAAGGTTTTTAGGTCGTTATACCCCTTATTATTTTAGTTTAAAACCCGATAAACTCATTTTATCTTTAACAGTTAAAATTAATTTTTATAGTTTTTACTATTAATCATTTAAAAAACATAAATTGACCATACTATATAATATTAATTATAAGTATTAAAAATATAATATCAAAATTTTAATATTCTATTCATCCAATTTGAATAGTTTATTCTAAAATTAAATCTCTAGTTGTGATGAAAAATAAATATTCCAAAGATAATATTCTGATAATTATATACAGATTTAATATAAAAATTAAATATATAATTTAATAATATGACATAAATTGTATTAATAAATATATTATATAACTAATATGATTCTTTTATATTTAAAGAAAATTATAATATTTATATTTCGTAAATGATAATTGTTAGGTTCACAAGGATGAATACCCTGAGAGGGGGGTGAATCAGGGTATGAATAATTTAAAATTAAAGCTCGTTCTGATCTTGTTTCATTGTTAAGAAAAACACTCTTCTCTCTATTTTCTGTTGCACAATATAAACATAAATTAAAGCATGTACGGGACACAGCAATTTTACTTGGTTCATCGCTAAGGGATACGTCCAAGGAGCATACGCCGACAGGTTGTCGGTCGTACCAAATTCCACTAAACTTCACTAGCTGTTGATTACAAGGTTTGGGTATAGTCACTCTATCCCAGGGTCACTACATTTACAATGTTTAGTGTCACCTCACTGCTTTACCAAGGGTCACTCCCTGTATCTGTCTCTCTGGCTCACTGTCGGTGGAGAGAATCACCTTCTTTCTCTTCCTTTGCTCACTGCTCTGGAAGGAACACACTCATAGTTTATAGACCTGTAGGCATCTTCATTTGAATGAAGTAATGCATCCTCTATTGTATGTGGATGCTTTGTTGAAGTCCAACTTTCACCCATGGATGAATCTCTCTTTTCACCGAAAGTATCGGGTAAACTTCCAGCTTCCTCGCAGCCCGAAAATCACTGCCGGAAATAAACCTTACTTGGCGCACAAGTCTATCTCGGTGCGCAAGTACCAGCACGCTAGTCACAACGGGTGTGCAAGTCCACCTCAAACACTTACACGACATCAGCTTCTTCAACTACAAACTTGCGAGACACACTTCCTTTTACGCCCAATCCAATATTGGTGCGCAATAACAAACAATCTCCCTTCTTTAAATCTGGTGCGCAAGTCCCACTTGCGCGACACACTAACAGTTGCGCAACTTCCACACCTGCACGACAGGAGCTTGTATTTCTCAATGTGTTTAACTCCAGTGAGAAATGGGGAGGGGTGGTCCAGTATTTATAGGCAATTTGACCACCCTTCACGACGGCGTGCAAGTCAACCCTCGGCGCGCAAGTCTTGGCGCACTGGTATCTTCCCCTGTAAGTCACTTGCGCGACCCACTTACAAAATTTTGAGAACCTCTTTTCTTTTCCATATTTTGATCTTTTGATATTGTAAAACAACAGGTGCACAAGTTCCTAGGCCTCTTAGGCATCGGCGCGCAAGTCTCTTCACGGCGCGCAAGTCACCTGTGCGACCACACCAATACTTGTGCGACCCTTATCCCTTTGCCATATTTTGATGATCTGATCATAAAAAACATATGGCACGCAATTTTCTTATCCTCTAAGACCTCGATGCGCAAGTCCCATTTCCAAAAACACTTTTCTTCATTTTTCAATTTTCCAGCCCAAAAATTTGGCAAAGACTAGAAAATATCGCCACCTTGTATCTATACTTTTTATGCCCCCTCCAGATCATCCATTCCTTTGTAGACATTCTTGAATCAAACATGGATCGTTGACCAAAGCTCTTGAACTCGACATTCCACCATGAAATCCCCTTTGTCAAAAATTTTCTATGTCATGGATTTCTTTGTCAACAATCACAGCATAGTTGTCCACTTTGTCAAAAACACAATCACCTCAAAAATGCTTCAATGATGTCTTGAGGGATTTTTTCCCAACAATCTCCACCTTTGGGTTTGTTGAATACTCTTTCATAAAAAGAGACATCGTTGATTCTTTATCCACCATTCGCCTCATTGCGATTCTGAATCCGATCAAGGATTTACTCAACACTTACTCTAAGCCCACATGAGCAATTCTCGACGAGAGAAACAAGAGTAAATGAAAAGTTCATCAATGAATCACTTCATCATCTGACATCCACTATTGACACCAAACTTATACAAATTTTTATCAAACTAATATCAGTTTTTGAAAATATTCTTACCACATTCCAACATCTCTCTTTTTCTTTTATCATGATCATCAGCTATTGTGATATATATTCTTTGATCGATCACTTCTAGAATCATCTGATTTTAAAACGCTCCCACTTTCTGTTCACGGCTTCATCCCTTGTCAGCTTCAAAACCTCTTTAGCCTTATTTCCTGTGTTGTCCAAGATAAGCTCTGGCTAAGCATGTTCAATTAGCTTCAACTCCCCCTATCTGGCTGCTCCACCTATCAGCTTCTCCCCACATCATTCAGGATTTATCAAATCTCAACACTGTCTCCCCCTTGAAAAATCACTATTTTCTCCCCCTTTTTCAACGAACCCAAAGGTCACTCCTTTGTAATCTATAACAGAGTATAGAAAACATCAGTACATTATGGAAAAGCACATCATACCTTGGGGAGAGGGGGAGATTCCACATCCACACTCTTTTAAGTGCGGGGAGTCGATTGAACTCCCAGAGCCAGTAGATGCCTCTCAAATACTTCCTTGGGTAAGGCCTTTGTCAGAATGTCGGCAACCTGGAGCTCTGTAGGCACATACTCCAACTTCATAATTCCCTGCTCAACCTTTTCCTTAATGAAATGATATTTGATCTCAATGTGCTTGGTCCTAGAGTGATGGACTGTATTTTTGCAAAGATTGATAGTTCTTGAGTTATTGCACTGGTTTCCGATCGGAGACTTCATTTCAACTCCCATATCTTCAAGATGTTGCTTCATCCACAATAACTGTGTGCATGCTTGAGTGGCCACAATATACTCATCTTTCGCGATACTCAATGAAATACAATCTTGCTTCTTTATTAGCAAAGAAATACACAATCCACCAAGATAGAATGCACCATCTGACGTTGATTTTCTATCATCCGTTGAACCGGACAATTTTGCATCAGTATATCCCAATAACTCTATCTGGGATTTATAAGTATATGTCAATCTAAAATCCACTGTGCCCTGGATATACCGAAGTATTATTTTCACTGCAATCTTGTGGATTTCCTTGGGATTACTCTGATATCTCATTGCATGGAATGTGGTGAAAACAATATCAGGCCTTGTTGCAGTTAAGTACAACAGACTTCCAATAATTTTCCTGTATTCTGTGATATTAACTGCCTTTCCATCCTCATATTTTGATAATTTCATCCGGGTAGCAACCAGAGTCTTCATCTCCTTGTAATTATCCGTTACAAACCTTCTCAGAAATACCTTGGTATATTTAGATTGAGAAATTAATGTTCCATTCCTTCCTTGTGTCACCTGTAGACCAAGGAAAAATGTTAGCTCTCCAGTCATTGACATTTCAAACTCATTTTTCATGAATTCAGAAAATTATATGCACTGAGCTTCATCTAATCTGCCCAAAATTATGTCATCGACATACACCAGCACCATCATCCTTTGATTACTGTCGTTGCTGAAATAGATATTGTAATAAACTCCTCCATGGTGGAAACCAAGCTTCTTAAAGTACTAATCAAGCCTTGAGTACCATTCCCTTGGTGCTTGTTTCCATCCATACAACGCCTTCTTCAGCCTACACACTTTGTTCTCATCCTCATGAATGAGAAAACCATCTGTCTACTTAATATACACATCCCCTTCAAGAAATCCATTTAAGAATGCAGATTTGACATCCATCTGGAACACATTGAACTTTCTTTGCACTGTTATGGCCAAAAATAGTCTGATCGTTTCCAGCCTTGCAACCGGTGCAAATGTCTCATCAACATCTATTCCCTCTATCTGGGTGTATCCCTTGCACACTAGTCGTGCTTTATTCCAAATCATTGTTCCATATTCATTCATCTTGTTGTGATAAACCCATTTAGTCCCAATGACATTCTTGTCTGCTTGCCTCGAAAGAATCTCCCATGTCTGGTTCTTCTCAATCTGATCAAGCTCTTCATTCATATTCGGAACCTAGTTTTCATCTTCAGCTGCATCGGAAAAACATTTCGGCTCCACCTGAGATAAAAATGATGTTTGCTGTAATGATTTCATTCTTCGAGTCTGAACTGGAGCTGTCTGATCACCAATGATATTTTTCCTATCAATTTCAGCTCGACTCTTTGGCTTATTTGCAGACACGGACTTGACACTTTCTTGTTCATCATCAGTATCTTCTTCTGATTCAACCACTGCCACTTCTAATCCTCATGTGTTTCTTACCTCATCATCACTTTCATCCAGAAACTGTTTACTGGGTCTTTGAGAATTCTGTTCATTTTCAACTATAGTGACATCATTGCTCTCAACAATTTTCCCATCCTTTTGTTGAATCATTTATTTTCTTTTCTTTTCCCTGAGTAGCCAAGGAATATCCCCTCATCTCCTTGTGACTCAAATTTCCTTCGATTTTATTTGTTGATAATGAAGCAATTACTTCCAAATATTCGAAAGTATTTCAACGTTGGATTCTTTCCGTACCACATTTCATACAGAGTCTTTCCTTACTTCGGACACAACAGAGACCTATTCGAAATGTAGACCGATGTCAAAACTGCTTCCTTCCCGAATTTCTCTGGTAGGTCCTTCTCAATAAGAATTGTTCTGGCTATGTTTTTGATGATCTGATTTCTTCTTTCAATAACTCCACTCTTTTGGGGAGTTCTCACTGATGAAAATTGATGCCTTATCCCATGTTTCTCAAGATATTATTCCACTTGACTGTTTGTGAATTCTATACTGTTATCTGTACGGAACATCAAAATTTTCTTCCCAAGCATCCTTTCTGATTTACTCCTGTACTGCTTTATGCAACTGAACACCTCTGAATTATGGGTAATGACAAATACACAGGCCATTCTGCTATAATAATCAATGAAAAGAACATAGTACCTTTTCCCATTTATAGTCGTGGTGAGATAGGTCCATATACATCAGCATGAACCAATTCGAGCACTCTAGTTGTTTTCTGTTCCTTTGGTATGTATGTCTTTCTGATGATCATCCCTTTTTGGTAAGCTTCACACATATGAGTGTGATCACGTGATAGTTTGGGAAGGTCTCTAGAAGCATCACACTTTACCAGATCCTCCATAGATGGTTGGAATAGATGACCAATTCGCTTATGCCATAGCTAGTTTTCTTCCTCTCTCGATAAAAGGAATGTATCTTCTTCCCCACTTACAGGGTAAAGATTTCCCTTTGTCCTTTTTTCTTATATAACAACTGCTTCATCATTTCCTTTCACAACACACATCTTCTTGGTAAATCGGATAGAGTTCCCAGAGTCACATAGTTGACTGACACTGAGAAAGTTCTGACTAAGACCCTCTACTACCAAGACTTCAGCACGTCTCATTTCTTTTCCCCCAAACTTGGCTTTCCCTGAGCTAACAATCTTCAGGACTTCATCGTTTCCAAATTTGACAACTACTTCATTTTCATATTTTATGCCTGTAATAAGATCCTCATTACCCGTCATGTGGGATGTGCAACCACTGTCAAGGATCCACATACCAGATCGATCTGATTCTTTAAGGGAAATCTCTCCTACCACGGCCTTCTAATTTTTATTCTTCTTGGTCCATAAATTTTCCTTCACACTTGGAAGGGATTGAGTCTTCTGTTCTTTCTCAGAGTATGATGGACCATCTTCATCTTACAGATCTGCAAATCTATTCTGTCTTTTTAACTCACATGTGGGTTTATTGATCTTCTTCTTGCGAACTTTTTGATTCTTCTTTGGCTCATTTCTCTGTATGGTAGAAGTACAGTACTTATCCATGTGTCCAAATTATCCACACTAAAAATAGTGTCCTTAGAAAAATGTTCTGTACAATCGTTCTCTGTTTGAATTCCACCTCTATTCTTGTTCCCTTCAATATATCTTGGCTATGGAACACAGATACTATGAATGTCCTATCTTCTAGAAACAATAACACCTGATATATGGTGCATTCCTTTGTGGTACTTCAGCACTACTATTTTCCCTTTGGGATCTCTGAATATTCTGATTTTTATTTGTGCCCAAATCAACCTTCAATCTTTGGTCTGGTTCTTGCGGTCTGACTTCAATTGTCACAGATTTTTGTTTCTGATTAAGCCCTAAAATATCTTTAATGTCTAATCTCAATTGCTGCTTCTTCCCTACTGAACTACTAGGCTCCTCTTTCATCTTTTCAATCTTAAATATAACCTTATTTCCCAAGAATGTGTTAGGAAACAAAGGTTTTTCCTAGTCTTTGATTTTTCTCCGTAGACCGACAACTTCCTCTTCAAGCTCTTCGATACGATTGATGTGATCTTTCAATTTTCTGTTAAATCCATCGATCTCCCTTTTCTGTTCTTCAATATTGAGCTTATTCTCATCAACCTTTTCTGTGCTCTTTGGCCTTGAAGACTTAAGGTTTTCTATTTATTTTATCATCTTAGACTTCTCGTCTTCCTGCTGTTGCATGTAGAGTTTGGCATCATGTACCACCTTGTTGGATTTATTTGTTTTTGCTCTCAAAATATCTATCTCTTCAATAGCTTCTTCTAATTCAGCTTCCATGTCAACTCTACCTTCAATTTTTTCTTCTTCTTCAACAGCATCGGTTTCTTCCTTTTCTTGAGCACTACCGACAACAGCCACCATTGCATTTTGTCTATGATATTTACAATTTTCAAACTCCTCAACCTCTTCATCCTCAAACTCATCTGAACTTTCTATTTCTTATGAAACAAGATTCTTCTTCTTGAAGAAATTTCTCTTGAATTGTTTCTTCCCTTTCACAAATGCTGAAGACTTCTTCTTGGGAATTTCGACTTCATCATCATCCTTATAATTATCTTGAAACCTTTTAGGGAACCTTGCCTCAAGATGACCAACCATTCCAAATCAAAAGCATGCTAGTGGATGTTTCCCTTTAAACATTCCTTTTCCTCTTTGCAGATTTGAAGAAAGGAAAGACATCACCTCATCTGTCTCTTCTTCTTCCTGAGAATCTTCAATGGTGAGCTTCTTCATGGCCTTAAATGCCATCTCTTTGGATTTCACCTTTTCCACAGCCTTGTTATCATCATTCCTCATCTCATATGCAACCAAGGTACTGTGAAAATTGTCTAATGTCAGCTCTTTGGGATCTTTATCTTCTAGTACTAAAACTTTCAGATTGAACCAAGGTGGAAGCTTCCTCAAGATGTGCTTTATGATCTTTATGTCTTTAATGACTTCACCAAGTCCTCGAATATCTTCCACAACAATATTTACCCAGTCAAAGAATGCATCAACAGACTCATTCAGGTTCATCTTCAGATATTCATACTTATTCCACATCACTTGCAGCTTTGCCTCTCTGACCTTTGTATCTCCTTCATATATTATCAATAGTTTTTCCCACATGGCATGTGATGTTTTTAATGACATCACCTTTGTGTAGATGGGATTAGAAAGGGCTCCCCGTAAGTCATTTATTGATTTTTTATAATCATCCAACTCTCTATGCTCAGCATCTGATAATGCACCACTACTAATATCAGATGTGATACCATGCATAGCGGCTGAAAACACATCCATTCCCAATGATTGGAAATAGTGGTGCATCTGATTCTTCTATATCTGAAAATTACATCCGTCGAAGATCGGAATCCCTTTATGATTAGTGACCTCCATTAAGAGAAGAACTAATTTAAACCTTTACCTCTAATACCAATTGTTACATCCACAAGGCTGAATACCCTGATAGGGGGGTGAATCAGGGTATGACTAATTTAAAATTAAAGCCCGTTCTGATCCTGTTTCGCTGTTAAGAAGAACACACTTCTCTCTATTTCCTGTTGCAAAATATAAACAGAAAGTAAAGCATGCATAGGACACAACAATTTTACTTGGTTCACTGCTAATGGCTACGTAAAAGGAGCATACACCGACAGGTTTTCGGTCATACCAAATTTCACTAAACATCACTAACTGTGGATTACAAGGTTTGGATGCAGTCACTATGTCCCAGGCTCACTACCTTTACAATGTTTAGGGTTAGCTCACTGTTTTCCCAAGGGTCACTCCCTGTTTTTTCTCTCTCTGGCTAACTACTGGTGGAGAGAATCACCTTTTTTCTCTTCCTTTGATCACTGCTCTAGAAGGAATCCACTCACAGTTTATAGACCTGTAGGTCTCTTCATTTTCATGAAGGAATGCATCCTCTTTTGTATGTGGATGCTCTGTTGAAGTCCAACTTACACCCGTGGATGAATCTCTCTTTGCACCGAAAGTATCGGGCAAACTTACAGCTTCCACGCAGCCCGAAAATCACTGCCAGAAATAAACCTTACATGGAGCACAAGTCTATCTCAACGCGCAAGTACCGGCACTCTAGTCACAACGGCCGCACAATTCCACCTCACACACTTGTGCGACACAAGCTTCTTCAACTCCAAACATGCACGACACACTTCCTTTTACGCCCAATCCAATATTGGCACGCAACAACCAACAATCGTCCTTCTTCAAATCTGGCGCGCAAGTCCCACTTGCGCGACACACTACCACTTTTGCGACTTCCACACCTACGCGATGGGAGCTCTGATTTCTGAAAATGTTGAACTCCAGTGAGAAATGAGGAGGGGTTGTCAAGTATTTATAGGAAATTTTACCACCCTGCGCGACGGTGCGCAATTCAACCCTTGGTGCGTAGGTCACTTCCCCTGAAAGTCACTTGCGTGACCTACTTCAAAACTTGCGCGAACTTCTTTTTTTTTGCCATATTTTGATCTTCTTGTATTGAAAAACAACAGGCATTCAAGTTCCCAAGCCTCCTAGGCATCGACACGCAAATCTTTTCACGGCACGCAAGTCACCTACGCGACCACACCAATACTTGCGTGACCCTTATCCCTTTTCCATATTTTGATGATCTGATCATCAAAAACATATGGCGCACAAGTTTCCTATCCTCTAAGACCTCGGCGCGCAAGTCCCATTTCCAAAAACACTTTTCTTCATTTTTCAATTTTCAGGCCCAAAAATTTGGCAAACACTGGAAAAAGGCACCACCTTGAATCTATTCTTTTTATGCCGCCTCCAGATCATCCATACCTTTGTCGACATTCTTGAATCAAACATGGATCGTTGACCAAAGCTCTTGAACCCGACATTCCACCATGAAATCCCATTTGTCAACAAATTTGTATGTCATGGATTTTTTTTCAACAATCACAGCACAGTTGTCCACTTTGTCAACAAAAACAATGACCTGAAAAATGCTTCAATGATGTCTTGATGGATTTTTACACAACAATAATTAATTTTAAAAAAATTATTAGTTTTCACATGTCATTGTAAAATTGTTTTCATTAGAAAATTAAGAAAATGAAACCCCATGATTAGTATGAAATTTTAATTTTAACAATAGAAGTAAAAAATTTCAAACAAGGTTTTTATTAATTTAAATTTTTTCTCTTATTATATAATCATTCAAATAAATAAAAATAATTTTTTGAGAAATAAGTTTCTTAAATTAATTTAAAATACTTTATAAAAGTGAATTAATAATTAATAAATATTTTTACTTTTCTCAAAAATATTTTTAATTTATTTATTCTTATTTATACCATTATAAATAATTTATTATTTATAGTGGTCAAGTTTATATAATAATATTAATTGTATATAATGATTTATTAAAACAATGTGTTGCATATAATGCAAGAAATCAAAGAAATGACATTTATTTGGAAAAAATATTCATAAAATCCTAGGGAGTCATATTATACAACCAATTTAATGAACTTATATCTCAAAATTTACACTATTTTATACGAACATCTAATGGAAATACTACATTAATACATCCTATGGATACCACGTAGCAACTAAAGCTAGGTTTTCTAGCATAAAACATTTACTTATTGAGTGGGATTATTTCATAGAAACTTTTCTATACCAAAATAATACTCAACATTTTTTTCCCCATATGAATTATCATTATCCAGTTGTATGAACTATTATTTTAGTAAATGTTATAGATTATGCATGCATATTATCAGAGGAGTTGATTTGAAGACAGATTGAACCTAAAAGCAGTTCGGTGGAAGTTCCAATCGATACGATACCATATAGAAATGATCATGAATTTTAATGGGACTAATATATCTATGACATAGTTTTTCATTGTTTTGAAATCTCATTACATTCTTCCTTGGATAAATTCACAAGACAACCTTGTTATAAAAATAAAATTATATATCATTCATCTGATCGTCATCATTAATTTTTTTTAACATTCTGATTCCCTTATTTGTTTATAGATGGAATTAATATTCAATTTCATTTCATAAGTATTCTCTAGTAAAAAAATGTTTTTACAACATTGTCATAGATTGGTGTATTTCTATACTTCATTCCATAGATGAATTAAAAAATAATAATTCTTAACATACTAGAGAAAGCTATTATTGTATAAAATATCAACCGCACTGATCGGTTGATCCCAACCACCTTTGATATCTGTAAAACAATATCACAACATAAAAATTACTATTTGATTTCTTTTTTTAGACTGAAAAAATATTTGTAGATGATATATAGTTGTGAAATATAACTATGTATCAACATCTAGCTAAATAATTTTCCAAAACATCTGGGTAGTCCTAATATCTGTATATGATTTATCAGAGTTGTGTACTCAGGGAAACAGTTCCACTATTGTAATTTAAATCCATGAAATATAATATATTGAAACATATTTTTTGATTGACGATAACTTTTTTAAAATTTTTTGGAGATCAAATTCTTCTTATATAGAATTGTTACATTTAGAATTTTTGTGGAGTTTGATGACAAATTACTTGGTGTTTTTTTTTCAATTTCCATTCCGATATGGGTAATAGCTGTAACATACCCATATAATTTGTTATTTTAGACTAATAATTATCACATATGAAAATTGGTGATATAAGTTCTGAAATATATAACTTTATTTAATCCCACCAAAATGAAAATTTCAAATATCTATACATAATTTTACTTCTAAGATGAATATATAATAAAGAACTATGATCTCCTTCTACGAGAAACTCCCATGAAACTTCTTTTAATGGTATTAAAACATTAATAATGATCATTATTATTCCATGTAAATAAAAATTAATCTCGGGAAGGTTTACAAAAAAACATATAGACCAAAATAAGATTTATGAACCTCTTTTATCATCACTTGTGGAGATATTTGACCACCCATTTGGGAAAGAAAATATTTCTCCACATCCATTATGATTTCAAGATATATCCATTTCAAATCATGAAATATGGGATATTTTTAATCCGTGTTATTGATAATCAAGTTTTTTTATTTTGAAACAAATAATCAACCACCTTCTTCACATTATAATGGAATCAATTTATTGATAATTAATAGTCATTAATATGCTCTAACAATAAAATCTAAAACATTTTCAAGTCCTTATCCATGAATATATAAATTAAAATTTTGTTATTAGTATAAATATATATATATATATATATATTAATTTTATCTATAAATATGAATACTCTATATATTTAATGAATAAATTTATATAACCAACCATGAATATAGATATTCTTATTTTTCTCACGAACTAGTATTTATCTCATGGAAAATCTAAAACCATATCATTTTTAAATGTAATGATTATCTATAAAATAAAACATACATTCTCATTATTATCATGATAATTATTTTTCACATCATTTATACTAAAAAATATATCATATAGTCTAGGGGTAGGTATTTCACCCATAAAACCCATTAGTTGTATGTTCAATCCCAATGGCCTTTCTAGATGTGACATATTGTCAATTTTACTAACCAAATTTAATATAATATTTACAGAATCTCCAAAAATACAATTAATACACATAAATCATAATGATCATATAAACCCTTAATGTTATCAATATAATTAATAAATGAAAAGTTATTTATTTCTCAAATATTAATTATTTTTTCTCCTAATAGTTACATATATATTATTCCAATATAATTTCACCAAAAATTTCTTAAATCGCATTAAAATACCTAAACCATGAAACTAAAAATGGGTGACTAAAAATTTGAATTTATGATAAAATATAAATTAAAAAACCAATGATGTTATCCATAAACATTATAAAAATATTATAGTAAGATATATATTCATGAAAAATTTACATGATCCTTATACGATTCAATACTCATTTAACAAAAATAACACTGGTAAAATGATTCTATTTCATAATTGTTTTATCCATATACCTAAATACATAATCTATTTAGTAACATAATTTTTATGACATTGTAAAATCCTTTTTATATTCTATAGAAATTTGTTTAGGTAATTATCCAAGATAATTCCCACCAAAGAACACTTATAAGACATCAAATTCAATGAAAATTCATTTCACAATGACCTTCTTCCACATAGAAAACAACTTACCCAAAATTTGACATATTCTTATCAATTATAATTACCATATTATTTCCATTTAGGAAGATATATCTTCATTATTACATGTTCTTTAATATAATAGCATTCATTCATTACCATCATACTATTATTTGGAGCGTTTTTATTCCCATTATTTCTTACATTGTTTATGACATATCATGATAGGTTTTTACTAATAATCATAGAATAATTAAATCCAAAAAATTTCCAATTTTGGATGCTCATAAACATGTAGTTTTCCATCACATTTAGTTTTAAGATTAATTGTCCTTGTATTGGCCATTTATTAAAACCAAAAATATTAGTTTGATCAAAATTAATCATAGTGGGAAATAACATAGTCTTCAAAAAAAATTATTTTTAGGGTAAATAAAGACACATTATTTTAAATCTATAAAACAAATTATTAGTCAAGTTTATTCATCATAACTATCAATATTATTCTATCTTACTGATTGATAATGAATGTTTTAACTAACCTAATAATATCTTTTGGATGTGTCAAAAATAAATGAATGGTTTGGACCATTGTAATGTCCTTGGTAACACTCAAGTAACACCTGGTGTCCCTTTTCCAATGTTATACCCCTAGGTATATATTTTTTTGTAATAATCGATCTTGTATTATTTATTTAGGTATGTTTCACATGGAAAACCACAATCCTTTATTTACCATAAAAAAGGAAATTATATTATTTATAGGATTATCTTAGGTGTTTTCACTAATATTCTCTCATCCTAGTTTTCAATGTTTATGTAAACATTTCATTGATACAAACTATATAAACACAATGTTTCTGTATATAAATATCACCTCATTTAAGATAATTATACAATAAATTTAACAAAAATAAATGCATAAGAAACATAATGTTTTTTTAGTTAGATACTTTTTTCAATGAAATTTTATTTAATAAGTTAGATTTAGCATCTTATATATGGATAATACCACTTTTCTGTCCTTAGAAACATACACATTATTAAACAATTATTCATAAATAGGAGAAAATAAACATATGGAAATGGGATCTCATATGTTCATTGATAAGGAACATGGTATATATAATTCTATGATAATATTAATAAATAATAGAAGTAAAAAAATCATCAGGATAATAAAATATAAATATCACTCTCAACCGGTCATATATCATAAACATGAGTCATGGAATAATGAATTATCATTCAAAATGACATGATGCATATGACTATGAAATAATTACATTTCATAAACCACAATCTCATTTCAGGAAAGTATGGACAAGAAATATGTATATTGATAATATAAATATTCACGGTTAACTGCCAAAAAAGACAAACATCATTGGTCAAGCTAACCAGCACAATTTCCACTGTGGATCAATCCCATCGACCAGTTTTCCATTATGGATCAAGCTCATCAGCCCATTTACCATTGTGGATCAATATCGTCAACCAGTATTCCATTTTTATCTGATGAGATAAAAATAATTTCACAATTCATTTGATTGATATATAGTTACCTCCCATTATTATAATGGGACCATTATCCATGGATATAATTTAACCATCATCCTTTCTTATAACGTAATAGAATCCTCAAGAATAACAGAACCACTATCACGTAATTAAAACCATAAAAATGTGTGAAAAATTATTATAAAACACTAATCATATAATAACTCATGATAAAATGGACTAAAAAATACTCCATCATATCATAAATCATAATAATTAAATTGGTCTGATAATCATCTCATCAATTCAAAATAGAATAACCTATAAAAAATGGATAGGTTTCATGAAAATACATTTATCATAATCATAATACATTTAGAAGTTAATAATTATTATACATTTGGACCATATCCATAGGTAATCAAAAGTATCATTAATGGAAATCATCTAATATGGAAAATGATTTTTTAATAATCACATAGAACACATCTTATGGAGAGTTTTCATTTAGATATGAAAAGCACATTTAAAAATCAAAAAACATTCTAAAATAAAATTGATTGAAAAAATGGATTCCTATAATGGAAACATTAATTCCTTCACCTATTTTTACTGTGAGAAATGTTTTTCATGTTTTACTCATAAAAAAAGTGATTAATTTCAGATTTTAGAAGCAGCCAATATGTTCCTTGTTTAGAGAAAAACATTGATATTAAGAGTAATTAATTATGTAAAAAGTAAAACATTTTACAAATTTTCATTAAAAAAATTTATAATAGTAAAATCATTCATCAATACAATTTTAGAAAACATGGATATAGATGAAAAGATATTTTTGATTAATGAGATAAATATAGATGAATTTCCACGAAAACGTACTTTTTCTTATTTAATCATTCAAGATGTTAAAATGAAATGAAATATTTTGTATTCTACATATTAATAAAGAGACTAGTATACATGAGTTTTCTGATAGTTTCATTATTCGATATCATCATTGGATGAATATCATAAATAATATCATTAAACAAGGTGATTATAACCCTAAACCATTACCATATTGATATCCAATGAATCGCCAGTACTATAAATGAAATAATATTAGATGGATATGTATATAAAATAATTTTCCTGATAGGGATCATTAAATAAAATAACGGTAGTTATATGCACACACAAAAACATGTGCTGAAGAAGTCATGTGTTCCATATAAATAAATGTGATTTAAAAATATGTTACATTAAACCATAATGAATTACATACATGTTAGAATATGAATTATAAAAAAAATATTTTTAATATAAATATATAAAAAATAATCATGTGTATCGTCCCATATATTTTTTCGTTATTTTATTTTTACCTGTTTATTAGCACTTTTTTATTATAAAATCATTTTTTAAATAATAAGTGGTAAATTTTTCATTTATGCTTTGCCATTGTATTATTGATCCATTTTCACTGATCATACTCCCATAATTTATAAAATTATATCAATTATTCGAATTTAATATATATTTATATATATTTTTCATTAATTCATGGAATTTTTAGATATAAAATGAATTAAAACATTTGTGGAGAGGGTATGCTATAAGTACACATGAACATTATTTTCAACTTCTCAACTGATTAATAAAAAAAATTATAAAATATATTATATCAAAATAATAATATTTTTCCATATATATCACATATTTTTCATAAATATATCCACATTATATTACATTCAATGATTATGTTAATATAGAATCACACAACTTTATGAGGAGGTAATAATCGACACACAAGAGGGTTATTATCATATTCCACCAGAACATAATTTTAGAAGTTATATGTGATATTATTACACCATAATAATAATAATTTGATAATAAATCATATAATTATGTTGATTCCATTATTATGTAAATATAAATGTTGTCGTGAATAAAAATTAATTGCATCGGTTCCCAAGGCAGTAGCCCGTTGTACAAAATATAGAACGTTTGTTTCCCACTTCATGGAATGGGAGGTACATGTCAGTAATGAAATTAATATAATAGAATATACATATATTTTATAAAATTATCTTGTTATATCATGATGTTTGATGAAAATTTTAAATATTTAAAGGAATAAATAAACTGAAAACACATTATTAAGTATATAACCTCTTCTCTAGGGAAACCGTTTAAGATTACAACTAAATAATTCTAACGATGTTTTCCTAGTAAAAATAAGTCCTCTATTTTGTGTTTAGGTATTTAAGGGATGTATTTAGGATGTTAATTTTAGATATAAAAGTTTCTGGATGCGTGATTATGAGAGGATAGTGGGTGACCTTTTATATGTGGGGGAGATAAAACATATTGAATTTTTAAAATAAATAATCTATACCCATATTTTTTCTTTCCCCAAGGCCTAATAATAGGTAATTCTAAAATCATAGTGTTTATAAAGTATATATATATATAATATAATTTGTTCTTTTTTTATTTTACCTCCTATCTTTTTAGTTTGACAACAGATAAAACCATTTTGTCCCTAATCGGCATAATAATGTTTTACTAATTTTATTATTTTAATTTGAAAAAAATTATTGATATTATTATATAATATTAATAATTTATATTCAAATAATAGAATAAATTTTTCATTATTCCATTCATATAATTGAAAAAATTTATATTAAAATTAAACCATCGATGTGATGAAAAAAGATATTTTTCAATGTGAAAATATTCATATGTAAAGAAATTGATAATATATATTATAAATATAAAATGTATTAAACTGTAATAAACTGGATTAATAATTTTTATTTGGACTAATATTTCTTTTAATATATTTTTATTCAATATGTAACATTGTAAGTTGTTTAAATGAGAATAGATTTTTTTAAACAAAATATGTATTTTTCTCTATAAACTGAACAATATATCTCTTTAAAAAATTCTAAAAATTACCTTAATAAAATTATGAAAAGTAGAATCATAAAAATGAAATAAAACTACTGAAATAATTTTTTTAAATATATAAAAATTTAATTTTATTATTTAAAAATATATAAATAATGTTCTTAGAAAAATATATTTTCGAAACATATAAAGACATTACTAAAAATTCATTACTTATTTATAAGTTTATTTTATTTACCTAAAAATATACATAAATAAAAATATATGTTTATTTTTATTCGTATAACTAAATTAAGTGTCCCAGTTATAATAGTAAAATTTAAATAATAATATTATTATATGTCATAGTTAATTGAAACTATATTTTTCATATAACATAATGTATCGAGGAAATTAAATTTATCTGAAAAAAATTATAGCAAAACATAAAAATGATTAATATTATTTCTGATGATATATGGAGTGATTTAGAATTATAAAAAATTCTAGGAGTATAATCATTGCCAATTTCTCATTAGGGTTTAATTGTATTTGAGTTGAGGGAACTCAATACACATCATGATGACTTGGAGAAAGGTGCATTAATATGAGAACTAAAATATCCCTCTGTTCTTCTAGAATTTATCATTAAAATGAGGATTAAAATATTTATCTCTATGTTGATTGTATTATGTAGAACCGGTTAATAGGGATGTATCAGTACCATTTTCCAAGGATCGATGAACTATTTGATCACTTAACAGGAGATCATTTATATTTTTAGGACAACCATCATTTAGCCTAATATCATATTTATTATAGTGATGAAGAAATACTAATGATGAAATTAATAATAATTTTTGGATATATTATTTATTAGTGATGCAATTTTTTATGAATTATCTAATAGTGTTCATGGACATCAATAAAAAGGTCCTTCACCAATATATAGATTCGTTCATCGTTGTTTTTATGGAAAAAAACTCCTCATATGTTCATAAAATATGGATAAAAACTCATGCATCTCAAGATATTCATGATTATAAAATATCACATATTATTTATTCTATTTAGTTGTAGTGTCAAATTTGGATTAATGATGTGTATTTCTAAGGGTTTGTGGTATCAGTGTGTATAATTTATTTATAATCAGAGATGGTGGAGGATATAATTTCATGTGACAACCATCATAATATAACTTATTTTTAAAATACATTATTTATTGATGGTACTAAATTTTATTAATCTAGGTATTATTTTTTTATAATACCCAAAGGAATATTTCACAACTAATATCAGAAGTATGGCTGGTCACCACAATGTGAGGACATGTTTGTTCAGCAGAAGTGGTAGTTGGATAATGTTCGTATGAATAAATTTCCAGAACCTAGGATGGTTTATGAGGTCTATTTAAATTCATTTAGATTTATATTATTAGTTGTTTTTCTAAAAATATTTGTTTTATGTTTAGTTTTCAAATAAATTTTATTCATTAGATATCATGCCTAGCATGCAATACTGAGTTTTAGAAAACTGTGATGTATTATTATTACTAATATTTAAACATGATTGTTAAATCCTCTTAATTAAACATAAAGTTATGAATATTAGTAAACCCTTGTTAAATATTATTCATAATTTTTTTATATAATGAAAACATATTTAGCAAATATTAACTGATTTTTAGTATTATCTTTATATGGTTCAAAAAAATTATTTTCTCAATATAATGTTTTCAATTCATTTTAAAAAAAAATTAAAAAAAGGAGTTTGTATGAATTTTATTAAATGTATATAAAATCATTTAATCTAATTTTTCAAATCTACATTTAAAAATTTTCATTAACAATATTTTTGAAAATATTATTAATAGAATAATCTTTTTATAAATAGTAAAAAATAAATATTTTTATTTAAAAAATACTTCTCATTTAATTCATTTAAAATATCCATTTTTAATCATTATTAAAACTAAATATAGTGAAATTATATATTTATTAATAATTTTTATTTCATGAGAATCAATTTAATTTTTAAATGTTTTCATTTATTCATTTTATACTTATAAAAAGATTCACATTGGAAAAACAATTTTTCATTGTGTTTTGGGGATTATATTTTTCAGTGTGAGTGACTGGATTTCAAAAAAACGTGTTAAATATTTGATATCATATCAATTGAAATTATATTATAATTCTCCCATATTTTTTTTTCAAAATGAATAGTAAAAATATTTGATGTTAATTATTGTACTTCAGATTAAAATGGGTCTACAATGTGTAAAATTAAAATGTTATGTGGAAAAATGTAAAAAAAATAACATATCCCATTTTCTTTCTATATAAAGACTTGATCACCAATTAGGAACATTAATGACTATATTTGGATCCTTTAGGGGTGTAAATAATGTGGAAAAATAAATTCATCTCAAAAAACTCCATTTGGGTCATCTCCCCATTTAATAATAGTTCTTCCACACTCCTATCATATTCATTCTTCCAAAAAAATTGATTTATCCTATCCTTGAACAAATATTTACATTTATTTCATATCATATTCTTATAGGTCATTATTTTATTATATATCCCTACTATCAAATATTTATTTGTAAACCAAAAAGGTTTCATCAAAGAATAGTTATATTCCATTACCATTTGATTTCATTATATTTATTCCTCTAAATCCTAAAAATGCTATTCAAAAATGAGAATATAATCACATTAATATATCTCATATACAATTTTTTTATTTAATTGTGTAATTACTAACATTTTTCCGTTATTCCAACAAGTTGAAAACAAAACCGTCGATTATGTGCGTAGAGGACTACCTCCTCATGAACAAGTATAAATATTTTTCTATCACCACATATCATGAATGTATATAATTATGTTTTTAATATATGTATTTCATATTTATAAAATAATTATAATTTTTTTATAATTTTATATTTTCATTCTTACATTTAATTATATTGGGACACGATAACTTCTCTAATGTGTACAGTAGACAACCACCTCACAATTTGATGTGATTTTTTCTACACAACCCATTTAAATTGAAGGTAATTACTAAATTTATAATTTGGTTATTTCATATTTATGAAATAAAAATTAATCTATAAATATATTATATAATTTATTCTTATTTCTTTTCATATGTGTAGAAAATGCAAACAACTATCTTTCTTACATACGACCTACTGTCTCTAAGAATAGTTTTATTATTTTTATGTTCAGTCGAAAAAACTTTTTCTTTCATATCAATGTTCTCTAAATATGATTTTGAAAAATATTTTTATTATTATATAAATAATTTATAATTAAATTTTCTATTGTTTTATTTTTATAAAAATGGTTTAAAATGAAACTTCATTTCATATTAAAATAACATCCCATTTTACATTTAATGATATGTAAACGGAATTAGTATTTTAACATTTTTGGAATGAAATGAATTCCCTACTATCATGAGTGATAAATATTTTAATGATTATATTACAAGTATAAATGGTAAATTTCAATGAAATTTAATTTTGTGAAGTTTTTTAAAATTTTATTTTTAATGTTGTTTTATATGTGGAAAGGTTATTTTCCTCAAGTAAAATTAGATTTTATCTTTGAAAATATTTTTTCTAATGGTGTGGGGAAAACCCAATTGAGAAAACAAAAAACGAAAGATCTCCTTTTGAAGACCACGAAAGGAGAAACCCATTACACTTTTAAAATAATTTTCTATCTGAGATGAAATCATTTGATGTTTCATATGGTTTACTAAGGATATGATCAAATTTAACAATCCATTTTATTTACTTGGATGGTTTATCAATATTATTATCAGATATATATGAATTCAATTAATTTTTCAAATGTTTTTCTATGATATGATAATTTTATAATTATGATTCCTATTTAATTGTGATCAGTAATAGTATGATATATTCATATGAGACACTTTTTTGGGGGGGTTTAATTGATTTTTTTATATAATGTTGTGGAACACATATGTATGGTTTTAATTATTTTAATGTGTAAATGTTACAACCAAGGATCATTGTTACATTATAAAATATCATGGTGGATAAATTATAACCAATGGTGGTGGTAAAATTATAACCAATTGAAGGTGGGAACAATAACCCTATAAAATAAAATGGGTTAAAATTTATATATAATGTGATAAAAATTTGAAATATGTCAATGTGATTGATCCACAATGATAAATAATTTGATGGGATTCATCCATAATATAAAAAATATAGATTTTCTTGATTGAAAATGATAATTATTCATTGAGGCATGATCTATTATGTTTGATGGTCTTAGTAGATACTCTTGAGAAATAAAATTTTGTCTATACCTATGTTTCTGACACATTATTATGACATGAGATAATTTATCAATAATTAAAATAATTTCAAACTCTTATCAAACATTATTTTTTTTGAAATGATAATTCTTTATTCCATATATCATGTTTATGACAAATAATGGGTTGGTTATGATCATTGTTTGTTATATTATTGATCTCAGGTAATAATTCCTATATATTTCATTCATATGATCACATAATGATATATTACATGATCATCCATACTAAGAATATGATATCACCATTTATTATATTTCATTTCCATAGTTTATTCTAATGGGGTTGGATTATGGTATTTTTTAATAAGAGTGAAAAGAGAGGATACTTGTGGTTTATGATTATATTCATTCATTAAATAATAAAAATATGTTAGTAGTATCTAAATAAAATAAAATATTATTATTATATGTGGTTTATTTGTAGAATGTATTGAATATTATTCTAAAAAGATGTAATATTTATGTATGAAATTATTTTTCCATTCTATAGAGTGTCCCAGAAAAAATATATTTAACCATAGGAAACTAGGAATTAAAAAATTATAGAGATCCATAAGAAAATTTCAATAGATATGGATAAGGAAATTCATATAGATATATCTAAGGATGATTCAATAGATATTTTTAAGGATATGTATATATATATATAATATATATACAAATGATATGTTTACAAAGTAAAAAAGTTAACCAATAATTTTTTTGAAAGATAGAATCACTGGTTTCTAAGAAATTATAATCATTTTATGATACTAAAAGGGGATGTGGCTCTATTATTGTTATACCAAGGGGTAATAACCATAAAAATAGTGTATTGATATGGAATCTATCTTCAGCTAGTGCATAACTATGGGCATTACTGCACACCAAATTTCATATTCTATGGGTGTATGATTTGGAAATTCACAAACATTTTATTAAACATCATGAATGATTTGAATAATGATCATCAATGAACTATATTAAACCAATGATGTTACAAATTCAAATGAAGGATTAATAATTATTCATCTTGTAAATACTATTTCATGATTATGTTAATTACCACAAATAATGTTGTTTCTCACACTATGAGTTTTTTTTAGTCAATTGGAGATTCCAAATTCTAGATTTGTCGTTGAAAATTGGATTAAGAAGAATGTTCATAATGATTGAATCCTAATTACATTGGAGAAAAATAAAAAAAAAATAGTAAACTTGATATCAAATTTTATACAAAATTATACTGAGGGGTGTATTTATATAATATGTCAACCATATTAACTTCTATTGAAATTCTACTTACTTTCACATCACCCATCTAAAAAAATTAATCAAGAGGAAACACTTTCAATGTATATGCATTGCCAACCAATGTGAAAATAGTTCTGTGGATAATATATCCAAACTGATTCGTTAGAGGTATCTAAAGATGTAATACACATGTATGTTTTTGAAATTTTTATTAAAATTTGAAACATTGATCTTATTTTTGTCAAATACCCAATATTAAGATAAATTAAATATCAATAATATTATTTCAAATCATTATGGTATATCTAGATACTAGAATCTATATATCCATTTATGAATATTTTATTATGTTCTCTATAAATAGGGAACATATCTAAAATACACCATACATTCATCTAGATATTATATACAGTAGTCAAATGCTATTTTAGTGTAACTATTTTAAATCATCCAAATATTATCAAGGAATATAAAACATCAATCCTAGTATATAACATTACATCAATGATAGACCGTATTAAAAATGTGTAAGTAATAACTCTCATTCCATATCACTTCAATTTTTAAGTGATATAGTTTGTTGGAATGAAATTTATAAAGAAACATTAAAAATAGATTCTATGATTTTAGAATGTCAAATTAAAATAGAATCATGTCATTTTATACTCCGTAACATAATCAATTCAACCCCATATATCTGTCACAAATGATCTTGATATTTAAAATATTAGATGCTTCAAATAAGTATTTTTTAAGAAAACGTTTTTAACCTTGATTTAATAGGATGTATGGATGGTATCACATTCTTTTAAATAATTTATAACAATTATATAATATTATTAAATTAATAAAAATTATTCTAAAATTATAATAGAAACATGGTTAACATTTATTCTCCCTAAAAAATGATATAACGTCTATATAAATATTAATATATGATAATGTTAATTCTTCCAATAACTGGTAAGTGGTTCTCCATAACATGAATACCATATCATCATACTAAGGATTAAAAACCCTATAAGTTTGTATCATATAGAAATATACTATAATTATATCATTAAAAAAAACTATTTTTTCATCCACTCACCAAATTTCATAATACTAGTATGTTGTAAAGCCATGAATAATTATTATGGATATTTACATAAAAAATGATATATATTCATAATGGTTTATTAGATGATGTTTATAAACCATTTTTTATGAGGATGTTACATCTGGTTAAAATGATTACAGACAATGTATAGTTTTTCAAGAATACACTTTTATATCTAACAAGTTTTATATCCATTAAGGTTATTCCAAAACCCAAAAGTTGTTTCTAAACCTAGAATACATTTTAGAATGCATATCTTCCTATAAAATTGAAAATTAATTTTTTCACATTGAATATTTAATGAACGGAGTTCCATTATTTTAAATTAATAGTTAGTTAAAATATATATTGAATAGAAAACCATACCTCATAAATTTATTAACATCTTTATTGATGATATATAGTAATTAGGTATCTCGAATTTGTCACCATTTCAAATCATTTATTTCATGTTCCTCAAAATCCTCAATGATGAACTTCTTAAAAATATAATTATTTTATGATGTTATCACTCTCATGGAAGATAGATTTTATTTTATAATTATAAATGGTTCTATGGGGTTTTATAAATAATATCTCCACATATTCAAGTGATTTATTAAATAGATACAATTTTTATTTTAGGTGCATATTTTTTTATCATAATACCCATAATAATTTATTCTCAATCTCACACATGTAAATTTGTAAAAAACCCATTACATCACTTACCTTAACTCATAAAAAAAAGTTGGTTTCTTATTTTAATTTACACCCAATATGGTATTTGTCTTTTATTATATGATGAATATTTATAGAAGAATAATGATGTAATCAACTGAATCATCATAGATATCACCAGGTCTAACAAGGTGATGTTACTCTTCTAAAAAAAGTTCAACTATAGAAAAAATAGGAGTTGTTTTAGATATAATCATAAAATCATATAAAAAATAAATGAAATCATTATTATGATTATCTATGCCTTTGTAATAGTGAATCTTCATTAGCTTAGTACCCAGCATATTTTCTATATATTACATATAGATTATATTATTCATAAAGTATTCAAATAAAAAATAATTATTTAATCACATTCTCTGCTACTAATTTCAAGAAAAAGTAAAAAACATAGATATTATAAAACAATAGAGTTATGGAACTATTAATTTCACAGAAAATTAAAAAAATAAATGATGGTAATATTAAAATAGTCTAATTATATCATAGACATTGGTTTTGTATATATAAATAGAATTATATATATTATGAAATTGATTTAAAAATTATTATAAATAAAATTAATTTTTAGATGTGCATTATATTATTTTCATTTTCCTAATCTTGGATGACAAGTAATTTCTATAGGATTTTAAAAAACTAACCCTAAAATGAAATCCAACCTATACCATATGAGATATACCATTTTTAGGAAATATGATGATCATGGAATTCACTAATATATCTATTCTAATATAACCATTATCAACACCAACCACCACTACATTTTATATAATTTGTTATTATATGATAATTTTGGTGGATTCAATATATTTATGTGTGAATGAAAAGAATAAATAATTATAAAAGAAATAATTTATTTATATATCACTTTTATTTAAAAACATTCACACACAAAATTTGGGATATAGAGTTATTATTTATTATACAAATGTGGTGATAAAATTAAATTAAAATAGAAGAATGACTGATGAAGTTAGTTTATTCATAATAATCTATTAACATAGTTTATATTATCATATATATTGTGTTAATATATTAACATAATTGTCTATAAACAAAACATATTGAGTCTTATAATTTTTTTCTTTTAAAATGATGTATACAATTTTTCTTAGGTGGAAATTTTAAATTTTGGAATAAAAAATTAAAAAGTAAATACTAGTGTCCTTTATAAAAAATTTATTTTTCAATGAATTTTATAATAAAGAATTTTATTTCTTTTACATAGAAATATAAATTTTATATTACTTTTTGAATGATAGAAAAATTATTTATTCAAAAAAATTGAATTGGTGATGGAAATATATATAATTTCTTATATAATATAATAATGAAAACACACAATCATAAATAGTTGTTTTTCATTAAAACCACTATATCCTATTATATATATATATATAAATAATAATATTTTTATATTTAATAAAAAAAATGGATCCCAAAATAAAAAATTATAAATTATAAATTTTTTAATGTTGTTAATATAATATCATTATTAAAAATTAATTAAAATAGGAATAATTTATTCTAGGTAAAAAATGTAAAAAGTTGTAACATAAAGTAACATATATTTTTCCTAATATTCATGAACATTATATCTTTTAAAACTCTATTCATATGACTTAATTTTGTACCCACATGTCTCACAAAAAAATTATCACATAACTCCCTTGATATTTAATCTTCACCCCTCGCATAACATTATATTCTAAGGAAGAGTCCATCTTTTTCACATATAAAAGACGCTCACCTACACCCCCTTCATGCCAACAATATTATTATAATTTAACTAGAAAACATACACTTATCTAATATCATTGTATATTATTATAAATTTAATAACCATTTTTTATAATAGCATAGACCAATTTATCCATTTCATATATGTCTTTGAAGAGATGAATCATGTCCCAAACTTGAATTTTATGTACTCCCAAACAATTATTCTCAATATTTATTAACAAATATTATTATAACCAAAATATTTAGTGATATTGTTTATATTTATATTTTATATGTATTCAATTATAATTATTGGATAAATATTATCTATCTCCACCTCATCCCTTTAGAAATAGAAAATTTATTCATGTTACATGTAGTCTACAACCACCATGAATGACATATTTCATTTATTCACCACACAATTTCGTGGATTGTTATAAAAATGAATGATATTAATAAATATTATTTCAATATTTATTAGTATTATATAACAGTAATTGTTGTATTATATTAATCAAATTAAACAACAAGTTTTCATAGTGAAGATAACCACCTAAAACTAACATACTCAGAATAAAAATAATTTATACTTTGTAAATAATATATTCTTTTAACACATTATTCATCCATTTATTACCAATAATTCTTTAAATATTTAATAAATTTTATCTTTTTTCATTATACTTATTGAATTATTATATTATGACAAACATATATTCATAGAAATCCATTCATTATAAATTGTTCTTGTTTTGGTTGCATTAAACTATTATTTGAATGATGTAATAAATTTTTAACATTGATGGTTATAGAAATGAAATTATTTTTTAAATATGACATTAAAATATAAATAATTATTTTTTTCTTTATCTAATTATAATATTAATATTAATATCATTATTTATATTCCACATTTCATTCATAAAAATTTATTCAAACAATCCCACCACTATTTTCATCTTCAAGAATCATAACCAAAACAATCGTGGACTAAAATTATAAAAGTATTAATAATAACATTATTAAAATTATATTACCAAAAAAATTATATTAATAATAAAAATAGTATGACCTAACAATAATTCACACCGCCAATACAAATATTTTTTGAAATAATCAATGTTAATGATATATGAGGATAAGAATAAAAATTATAAATCTATTAAATAAACAATTAATGCAAATTATTAATTTTTAATAATTTAATAGAGGATAATAACATCAAAAAATAATTTTTTTATGGATTTTTATTGAATATGTTGTTAATTCACTTTCATATATGTTGATAGTAAACATAAGGGTTTTATACTCATTTCTCTATGACATAAACTATATTCCCTAATTATTTTACATTATTTTTTTAATATATAATTTTATATATTTGTTTTTATAATATTTTTCATTATTTTAAATATTTTTACATATCAATCTTATGTTTCATTATTCATGGTATTTAAATTAAAATTATTACAATGTTATAATAGTTTATGTCTCAATTCCCTGTCATTGAGGCATGATTTTATATTTTAACATTATATCATTGACATGCTGTTATTACATAAATATTGAATTATTTTATCTAAATTTACAAATAATCTCATGGTTTAATTTGTATCTCGCAATATATTTATCTAATTCTAATAATTTATATAGTAAATAGGGTTGAAGGTATTTTGAAAACATATCTATATTTCATTGAGTTATAAGGTTTTTCTAAATAACAGTCATATATGTCATATAAATACCTAAATTTACAATTCAATGCGATTTAAAATATTTTCATCCCCAGAAAATGTCATTTTTATATCATATATGTGTCCCTAATAAAATTTTTTCTTATAAAAGTTTAATAGTTTTAATTATTATTATTAATATATTCAATTATTTCATTCATACATGGACATATTCTTTCATTATATTTTTTTTATTTCTAATATTTTCATCTAAATATGTGTTATCTATTTCTATGTTAATATTTACGACTATTCATTTAAAATGGAAAATTTATAAATATTTTAGTAAGTATGGGTTTCAATAATGGTATATTAAAATTTTAAATTATTTTACCAATTCACAATCATATATTTTAACATCCACTATAAGTATCATATGGAAATACATTATATCTATTTCAATTATTTATTGTTTAGAGTGAATTTAAATTATTGTTAATGAATATTTTTATAAAACCTTTTTCAAATTTATTCTTGAATGTGTCTCATAAGATCTTATAATTATATAATTTGTTATCTATATTTAATAATAAAAAGTCCCTTACCAACATTAAACAAATTAACATAAAAATATTTACAATTGCATAGAATTTTGTATCATTATATTTTTTATGGAATAACACATGAATTAATATTTCAATACCCACATTGTTCATAAGTACTATGTCCCCTATCACTCTTCATCCCTCAGAATTTTTTCTTAATTAGTTAAATATTATATAATATCATGGGATTATGAAATATCATTTTAATTATTAACTTAAATGTACACCAATAAATCTATAAGATGTGGATACCATTCAAATTGATTTCATTTTACCAATAATTTTATACTATTTATTGAGTGGGAAATTATTCTTATTCCATATATCATTATTTTTAATGAATATTTATAAATATTACAAAGGAGTGGTTATTATGAATTGTTAAAATATTTTATTAATATATATAATAAATTTAATTTATTTTTTATTAGTTTTGAATAAAATTATATAGCCACTCAAGGTGTGGAAAAATATTTAGGATATGTACAAGAAATAATTTAATATCATAAGACTTTGATTTAGTTCCAATAGTGCCAATTAGATTTTAATTCATATTGTTTCATTATAAAATGGTTTTTGAAAACTCTCTAGAACAGTATGAAAATGTACCTGGGTTTTATTTTTCACAAAATCGGTTATAGTTTTTATAAAAACGAATAAGAATATTTTGGATTCTAAATCCAATATTAAGGACTATATCAAATTTTATATGTATGGAATATTATTATTAGCACCAAATACAAGTGTGTGGGTCTTAGGGATTAATGTTTATATCAATTAATGGTTATACTACATGATAAATGTATAAGTATCCAATATGTTAGGTACATGATCTATAAAATATTTTTTGGATTATTTTATTAATTGAATTTTGTACTTGTATACTATAGTGAAAATTGGATGGATAAGTATACATGTAAAAAGTAATCATGATACAAATGTAATGTTGATAGTGTATGGATACAAAGATTTTAAATACATTGCATGATAATATAATATTAATAAAATCTATTTATAAGGTGAACATAGTGGAAATACACATGAAAATTGTTGGATGTGAATTAACTCAATCATTACATAGTTTTTAGTTAATTTTATTAACAACATACCTAAATTTACACTACATGGGGTTATGATTTACTAAATTCAATTGATTTATGTAAACAATTAATAAACAATTAAACAATTTTTTTTGATTTATTATTAATATTTTTTTTGACATCCTAACTTGAAAAAAATGGCATTGAGATCCTATGTTAATGGAAATGATTTAATGGTTTATCAAAATATATCACAGTGGAACCAAAATTTAAATAGTTCGAAATTAATATGTATTAAATAAAAACATCATTGGATTATAAAATCATATTAATATGATTATTTACTTTAAATATTTTTTCCATTAATAAAAACATTATGAATTTAGTATTTCTTAAGAGAAATGAACATAAAATGTTGTTGTCAAAAGCATGCTTCTGGAAAATAATATGATGAATTGATATTTTTAACTTTATATTATAAAATAATGAATAATAATACCTAGATGTGTGAATTATGAAGGATAAATAAGAATTTTATAGTCATAAATATTATTGTGAAATATAATATATATTATGAGTCAAAACCATAGATTGATTTCCTTAATGAGTAGTAAATAAAATAATAAGGAATATGCATTATTAATGGGTGTGGTGAATATAACACAAATGAAATTATCCTATAATATAGTAATGATACATCATTTCATATGAAATACTGAATAAAATTGAATGAAAATAAATTTAAAATATTATAGTCATACATAATCGTTGAATTAGAGGGTACAAATAAATGTTACTATATATTGAAATTAGTTCTTAAATCAACATGATATAACTTTACGTTCTAGAATAATTCCATATGAAACTCAATTTTCCATTAATTCTATAATGGTATATTATTTTCTATCTTCTATAATATAATTCCATGTTGAACACAAATAATTGTGTTCTAAAAATGTTTTCTAGAAAAGTTCATGATTTTGAAAATTAATGTCATATCTATCCTAGATAAACCATCATATATGAAAAATTTCACCGCATATCCTATCTTTTTGACATACATGAAAATCATTATGTTTTCTATGTAAAATATATTTCAATGTAAATATTTGATTATCACTATATTTACATTCTTATTTATCACATGATGTTTTATAAATTCTTCATTGAAATATTAACTGAATATTAATGTATATTTTTTATAGAAAAAATAATGAAGATATTTAATTTAAATAACTAAATGACAAATAAAATAATATTTTTTATAAAAATATATTTTTTTTTAAAAATTCTTCAAACATGTTATCCTCAAAAATATTTAATAAAATCATTAAAAACAATATGAAATGTGTCTAATAAAATTGTTTTAATTTTTTAAATATTCATCTATATACTTCGTAACAATTTTATTTTTTTTAAAAAAGTAGAATTTACCAATGAAAATATTTTTTTCCATTTTAAAACAACATTATGACTAATTATAAAATTAAATAAATTAAAATTAAGATAATTAGTAATATGAAATACATATAAATAAAATATATTATATAATACAATTTTTTTTGACAAAAAATATTTAAATTGTTTCTTATCATTTAATTAAAATGATAATTTATTCATATATTCAAAATAATTTTGAATATGTGGTGACCATATATTGAATCCACACATATAAATTTGGTTAGGACATCAATCTTGTGGTTTTTTTAACAAAATATTTTAATGGAAAACAAATTAATCATTGGGAATAAGGATAAAAATGGTTAACTTAATGTTTTTTAATTTTTTCTATGATTTATTAAAAATTACCCCTTTATGGGAAAATAATTATGTTAAAAATTCACACACAAATATATCACTACAATATATCAACCAAAAATTCCAAAATCCCGTTATACTCAATCCTTACCACTCACCAAACATTAAATTCAAATTAAATGTTGATCTATTTCACATATAAAATGAACTCACATCGACAAAAAACAATCTAAAAATACCCTTTAATTTAATTTCTAATACCTTAACATTATGCATCCCCATATATATTATTACATCTTTGGAATATTTTTTTTATAATATTCTATCATGTACTCTATTTCTTAGGATCCCTTAAGGAAAGTAATGAACTCCTCAACCTGATTATCATACAATCCCAAACTTTTTGGTCAAAATAATTATCATCTGAACCAATTAAGACCAACCGAATATAAAAAAATATATATAATTATTATTATAATATTTTATTTTATTAATATAATAATGAGTATTTATTTATCTCTCATCTATTTGGAAAATTTAAATGTCTCTCATGTAATATATGAACCATGACTTCCATATGTTATGAATTTATTTTTTCTTCATTTCCATATATGTCATTATAAAAAATCACATTAAATAAATATATAAAATATTTATGAAATTCTATGTATTATTGATAAATAAATAACCCTTTATATTTAAAATATTCAATATATGACATCATTCTTAATTTAATCACCTAAAAATGAGGTTGTTATATTGAAAAAATGATATTTTTTTGTATGTAATAAATTTTGATCATATTTTATTCATCCACCTATTACAAATAATGTTTTATATATTTTAAAAACATATAAATAAATTTATTAATCTATAGAAAATAATATTTTCTAATAAAATATATTGTATACACATCCATTAATAATAGTGTATTATTTTTTGGATGAGTATAACCACTAACGTAAATAATTCTATAAATATTTGTATTGAATTTTTAGAGAAAATTAATTAAAATAATCATTATATAATTATATCTATATAAATTATTATATTTTCTAGAATAGTAATATTAATATTTATCTCATTATTAATATACGATGTTTCATTCATTAAAAATTGCTGATACAAGATCAGTGCGTATGTCATCATCACGAATCATTACTGAATATAAAATGTTTAATAAATTATTAAATATTTAATAAATATGAAGTATTTATTTTATTCTTCTAAATAATAATGTAATTATTAACATGATATCTAAAAATGATAATAAACATCTCCCATATAAAACAAGTATTAAAAATCTATTTTATTCACATTTAATAATGAAAATAAATAATAACCATCTTATAAATGTATATAAATGATTTTTAAATAAATACTATAAAAGATAACAGATATGAATAATATAGATTAATTTATTTTTAATGGTTATTTTTTAAATATCATATATTATAATACTTCCATGGAAGACAAGTGTAATCATAATGGTTTTTATTCTCAAATATAACGCTTAAACACATATTCCATATTCAACAATTATTTTATATTTTTTCTTCAATATAAACATCCAAATGTTTTTATTAAGAAAAAAAATTATTTATCTCATATTATTTTAAAATATATCTTATTTTTAATCATTGATGGTATTTTGATTAATGGGATAACAATGTTGTAATGGTTTTTAATTCAATCCCCCTTTACCAAGGGAAAATTCATATTTTCAACTTTTATACTTCGACATGGAATAATTACATTAATATAGAATTATTATAAAACAAATAACCTTTATAAAGTGATTTATTACTCTATTTCATGATCACATAATCATATTTTTCTATTTCATACCCTACCAGGGTTGTAATGTATTTTTCTAACCTACAATCCTTTCATTATGTTAAAAGGTTTATTCTTGAACAATAATCTAATAAATTCCCTATAATATTTCATTTCATATTTAATATAATCATCACACTAATATCAAAAGGTAAAATTATTTTTCCTTGTAAATATTTTTTCCTAATTTAATTTAATTCTCATAATATTATAATATTGTTAAAATTAACTATCATCGATTTTATTGAATAATCATTCTTATGTCATTCATTATTTCTATAAAAAAAATTACATTACTAAATTGATTTATAAATATTTATTGTCTATATAATAACAATACTTCACATCATCTCTTTCCAAAATTTACCATTTTTACTTCTTGTAAAATATTTGGATTTCAATTGTGCAATATGAAAATATTAAAAAAAACTTCTCATTTATCATCATATATTTCTACTTCCACTAACCATTTAATCTTGAAAAAAGTTTGTTTCATTTAATTATCCATTAATTGGATTAATTAATAATTTTATTTAATTATTTTCCCATTTATAATATTGAAAATTATTCTTTTATATATCTTGTAAATTTATCTCATTACAACAATATGAACAAATATTTTCTAAAAACTCTTTTTAGGGTTTCACATTTATTTTCCAATTTAAAACAAAAATTTCCATTCAACCATTGAGCTATTTTTCATTACTTTTATTTTATATTATATTAAGAATTTATATTTTATATCCCATCTTGTTCATTAAGACAATATTTTCTAACAATATTCATCACTCTTGTATATATATTTCTCTTTATTAGTTCTATATTATTTAACATATTATATGCATGATAGACAATTTTTTTTGTCGTAAATTTAAATAAATTTATATATGTGTTTTAAATAATTTAAATATCTTTGTGTTTTTATTGATAATTTTATACCCCTAATTGAATGGGAAATTATTGACTATCCATATTCCCGCAACTTCAATATTGATAATTATTCATCACCACTGATAGATGATTTAGTATTTTTTATTCATTATGTACATTTGGTGAATAAATTTGTAATAATTCATGAAGGGTGGGGGATTGAACTATATAAAAAATTATTCATGGTTATTTCTCTTGTAATAATCTAGTAATTTTAGGTTTTGAGTGCTTAACTATAAAAATATTATTTTTTAGAATAAGGTGTATAATATTTTAATAATTTACAATTAATTGGAATGAAGAAATGATTATTTAAATTTTAAATACTACATTATTAAGTCAAAATAATAATTTCATTTATTATTATTCATCTTATTATGTATGTTTCTATGTTATCCATGGATATATTACATTATCATGATTTGGTTATATGGATTTAGATTATTATTATTAACTCCATCTGTATTGTTAATATGTATATTATTCCATGATTTTTTCATATTGTCCCCTACCCCTAATTAATAATCTCATATCACCCTTATTATGATTTTATATTACTTATGTGATGAATAATATTATTTATTATGATATATATAGATTTGAATCATGTGTGTGGAATTTTACTATAAGTGTTAAAGATTTATTATATAATAAAAAATCATGTATTAGTGTCAAAATGTCCATTAGACGTGTAAGATATGTATTTTTTTATTTAATGGTGTTTTATAACATTATAAAAATGCCAATCCTATAAGTTCATTATTCTATTGGGGATAAATATTTTATATTAGTATCATAATTATTTATATTTGGGTCGCACTGAATATAACAAATGTGTTTACTACTAGAAGAACTGGTGGTGTGGATAAATCTCTTCAAATATAAACCATATGATATATTAGTATACATCTCTAGAATCAACTATAAATATTCCACCCACATATATATAAATGATTCAAAAATTCTATTTTACCATTTCATGCATTCAAATAAATAGATATTTTTTCATTTTACTTTTTGAACAAGAATAAAATATTATAAAAGATTTAGTTAATATAAATCAAAACAACATTCTTTTTATATCCATGTCATGTGATTCTGGTTTTAATGACTATTATTATGATGCTCGAACATTGTTTTTTATAAGTCATGATAAATGGATTCATTTTTTACTTTCAACGAATCATTTTTCATATTCCCATGGATAAATTCCATTAATATGATGTTTGATTGCATAAAAAAATTTATATTTATAAGTTTATCACTTTTTATATATGAAAATGAAAAATATTAACCCAAATAACTACTGGACAATATATTTAATGCAATTTGGTACATGATGCACATAAAAATTGATAAAAACTACAATGAAAAAACATTGAAAAAGTGAGGTGATAGTCTTTAACAGCTAGTGCATCTATTCAATTTCTTTTTGTAGAATTAGGACCCAAATATCCTCTAAAACCCATGCTGAATATAAATTTTTATATTTTTTAGAACTAAATATTAATATAAAAATCAATATTTAATTTTGAATTAGTAGAAATATAGTGGTTATATTAAATAACATAAAAACATAAATATTTCTCTTCCTTATTCAATGTAGATAAATTATTTTTCCAAATTCTATTCATTATAGAAAGAAAAAAAATACATATTGTCCCTCATCCTCTCACTTTTTCATCCCATCTCAGTATGGTGGTGTAAATCTTCCTTATACTTAGTTATATTATTTCAAACATCATCTTTCACTTCCACTAGTTCACCGTAAGGACTACATATTTTTAATCCTTCATGTATTTTTATTATTTAGAATTAGATTCATGAGAATTTAGAGCATAACATTAATATTGTTAATATTGAAAATAAATAAGGAAATAGATGATTTTTATTGAATTTTTGTGATAATTTATCACTACACATCATATAATGAGTAAAATAAAGCACTTAATTTTCAATGCTCAATATTTCAAATCTTCTTGATAGTATGACGACTTGTTTCCAAATTTTTTGTATGATTTAATATAAATATTACTTTATAAATTTCATACCAATTGACTTTTTCTTTATATAGAAAAATATAATGGACAATTTACAACATATTTTTTTCATCCTTACCATCATCCATCTTCTCATGCTCACCATATATTAATTATATAAAGAGTAACTGTATATCTAATTCATTTTTTACTAGTCTATAGAAAACAATACACTCCTACTAACTATCATCTAATGTATTATCATTATAAATTAGGTAATACAATAGGAAATACATTTCTAATAGAATAGTATTATATGAAAATACATATAACACTATTTAAATATCACACTTGTTAAAATATTTTTGTTATCCAATATCGATTACATGGAGATTTCCATGTTCAAGTTATATTAAATTTTAAAAACTAAAATAAAATTGTATTATACTATAATAAATTTTTTAAGATTTAGATTGATGATAGAGATAATATTTTCTGTATTTTTTGTAAGAATATATTTTTTTTAATCATCCCAAATTATCAATTTTAGATTATATGAATCAATTTTGGATTAATGAAGTGTTTTGAGCAAAATGGTGAAAAGTGGTAATTCTGGATTTTGGACATACTTTTACCTCATGTGTATTGTTTTCATTTCATGCTAATTATAAATCCAAATTAAGTTATTTTTTTGTTGTAGTCTTTATGTTATTTTATTAAACTTTGAATTCTAAACTAGGGGTCGATTCAGCCATCCAGAGGAATTAAAAAATCAATGACCTTGATGATTATATCTGGGAAGACTTCATGGACCCCAGCATAATAAAATAAGTCTATCTCAGCCTACACATCATAAATTGAAATTATTCCACCTGATAGGAACTAGGAAACATAGGGATACATTAATGATATGGACTTGGGATGAAATTAATAGAGACATTGGATGTTATACATTTTGAGGAAGCTTCTGATATCATCCAGACACAAAAAGTCATTGTAAATAAAAAATCCATAACTCCCTATTTACTCGTCCAATAAATATGAAATTTGGAGGGAGATTCGACAAGATATTTTTTAACAACTATTGTGAAATACGTAACTATGGTATGATCTATTAATGGGACCAAAAATGGGTCATCATTCAGAGGAAACGATCTATCTATAAAATAAGATGAGTTATCACCTCTCAAAGCATCACATTCTCTATTCCATTTCATAAAAAAACCAAAGAGAAAAGCTTCAGTACTGGAGGTCAGCCATAAATATACCCTATTAATGTTTAATTTATTGATTTATTAATTTTTATTTTCGTTTACAATTTTCATTGAGATTTTTAATAAATTCATTGATTATTTTTATTATTGTGTCCACCCATCCACCCGGTTTTCTTCTTCTCATATTACTATCATGAACTATAATACTCTTAATCATGTGTAACTAATCTGATGAATATATCAAGGGATTAATCTGTTTCCTGAACCAAAGACCATGTTTTCAATGTTCTTTGAGTTATTTATAAGGATTATTTATAGTGGGTGCAATCCCCATTGTGGTTGCCTAATGTTTAACTTATTAATCTACAACCATTTTCCCTAGATTGAGGAGGTTGATAAAGGGTGTGCTTGGTTATTTCTAAGTAGTCTTTTCATTGATAACTGATGTAGACTAAGGTGTGCACACATATGATGGAGTGTGTTCACGAAGAATATTTGAATCTGGTCAATGAAGTATCTCCCTAAATTTCCCCTCAGGAGAACTTTTTATCTTCCATAATACCATTATTTTTATCATTTCATGGTAATTTAGAATTGAATGTGAGTTTTCTATTATTTTTAATGTCATTTATTTTATTAAATTAAATTTATTTCATAAAACGTAAAATAGAAGAAAAAAATACATCTTCGGGGAATTAAATTATGTTTGTGAATTAATTAATAAATCTTCTCATATGAGACGACCCTAGTCAGCCACTATACTACAGTAGGAAAACTAAATTGATTTTTCCATTCCCTATGACATGTGTACATCAAAAGTGGCTCTATTGTTGGGGATCTAATCATTAGTTCATTAACTTTTTTTCCAATTTTCACATATTTGTTCGATTTCATTTAAAAAGACAAAAAAACATATTTCAATGATAAATTCAAATAATTATTATTCTACAGGGACTAACAATTATTAACATGTGAAAGAACAAGAAATAGAAAACATAGAGGAATCCCTCCAATGAAGAGCTGATGCACTGATAATAATGGTCAAGAAAATGGAAAAATTCATAGTAACATGAATCTCACTGGATGATTTAGTGGTTATGGTAGATGAAATCCAAGTTGAATTGAAAATATTCAACTCAAAGAAAGAAGTTCCATTGGATTTCCCGAATTTCAATGAAGACATTCATGATGTTGAAGTCAAAATCGAGTTGGAGGAGCCTGAGTACCTACCTCCATCTAGTGAAGATAGACTCCAAGAGGCAAATTTAATTGAAGATGATATTAATGTTGAACCAACTCATAGTGATGATACATTTTTGAAAATAAATTATATTGATTTTTTATAATCTAATTTTAGTATATCTCCTAATTCTATTGATTTTTTATATTTTGAAAACTCATATTACTCCTTGAAAGATGATGTGAAAAACTACACACATGTTGAGGAACTCTAGGAACTCTCTAAAGTCATTGAATATCTACTTGAGGATCCCCATAATTAAGAGTTCCAAGATATTTAGCCGGATAGAATTAGATACAAGTTTAAACCCTACATGAATCCATCATTGGTAGATAGGATGGTTTAAAAAGTATCAACAAAAGAAGATGAGGTTCTCTACATAATCATACCCCTGCCATGAAAGCTCTACCACTTAGAGAAGGGGGCTGATATGGTATAAACTTTCCATGGAGTCATCCTCAACCAGATCAAAGAACTTCAAGCTAGGAAGATCCACATGTAGTGGTTCAAATTAAATAAGCTTCATCCACATACATATTAATGAAAAAAGCTGGTACATACCACTATAGGTAGTATAAGATTCCAGGTCTTACTTGGGGGATCATACTGTGATTTATACTGTACTTTATTTTTAATACATTCATTTTCAGTATTAGTAATTTAAGTTTAAAATTCATTATTAATAATTATTATATCATGTTTCTCCATCCCTCTATTCATTTTGACCCTAAATGAAATTATCCTTGTGAATAATTGAGTAATTTTTTCCTTTGTAGGAACATGATAGAAAAAGAAATCCTCAATAATTAGAGGAAGAATACCAAAGCTCTTACTAAAAGGTGAGTTCAATTTTTATTATTATCATTTAAACTCCTTTCATTTTTATGTGAAAAACATATTTTTAACTATAATTGCATTCCCACACCTAAATTAATTCTTACTTGACTTATCTAGAATAAATGAGTTTCTTAAGAACTCGATGATTCCATGTTTTATATTCCAATTTTAATGAGATTTAATGAGTAAAATGGAAAATTGAATGTTTAAAGTGAAACATGAATATCTTAATGAGGACTCATGATATGAAGGAATTGATTGAATCATGTAAATGAAATATCCTTACCATATTTAATGCTTTCAATTCCATATGTTCAGTTGATTTAATTTATGATTATGAGTTATACCATGAGTGATTACCCAATGTAATATTGGACATTCCATAGAGTATTTCTAGACAGATTACTTATTATTTTATCATGATAATATTTTGTGAGTGATATTGGGACATTCCACCTTCCAGAACATGTATTGAAACTTATCAAATCTATGACTGTGTAAAAAACATATAAAATGATTGAGGCACTACTTGTACTAGCCACATATTAACCTAAGACCAGCCTATACATTTATCCATTTTTCATTCAATTGAATACATGAATTTCCTTTTAGGTTTAATCCACATTACAAGTGGATATTTCTTTACCTACCAGCACTTTCTGTATTTTTCATGGATATTTCATGATTGAGTGTGGGAGAAGGGCTTTTCGTGTGTGTTCATTGGGATGTGTATTATTTTGGGGTGGTTTGTGGTGTGCATTATAATTTTTTTCAATATATTATTTGAAAATTGTGCATGAATCATTAGTTTATTATGCTTCTTTTATTTTATCCAGTTTTCCTTTAAAAATAAAAAAGGAAAAAAAGTAAGTTGTTCCTTTTTGATGATTTAATAACTGTGAAAAAAATTAAATTTGTTCCTTCTAGATATTTTTTAAAATAATATAAAAAAATGGTATAACATGGATGATATCATTCATTTTAATCATTTATTGACTCAGGTCCCATGTCATAAAAAGGGGGTGGTGTGCTGTTTCACATTCTCAAGGGGTTTTGAGTGAGTTACATCCTATGTTTTCACTTTATTAATCAATATTGTACTTATGATTCAAACATATTACTTATAGACTTAAATTATTTCAATTTTTTTCACCATCCATAAGAGTTAGAATCATTTGATCTTTTATTGAAATACCTCCTGATATTATGTGCTTTTTTTCTTTACAAAATAGAGAAAGTAGTTTCTATACAAGCCTATTTATAAGGATCATGTTCTCATGAAAAGATCATAAATCCACATTAATTTTATCATGATTAATGTAATAAAAGATTATAATGAGAGGTAGATCATGATTTTTCATGTTTATTAATAATAAATTTAGAATATTGAATGAATGAAAGGGGAAGCACCATTAGTTTTCAAATGGGAAAAGTAAAATACATGAATTGATTGATTCTTTGAAAAATGGTAAATTAAATTGATATTTTATGTAGAATTTTTAATTTTTGATTTGACATTGAAAATTGTAAAATTTTATTAAATTGGTATTTGAATAATTGTAACATTGGGGTTCTCTAAATTCCATGTTGTGATTTATGCTCGAAGTCAAGAATAGTTTAACTATGGGAGGAATTAATATATGAAATATTTTATACATTTTTTAAATGAATTTAAATTGTTTTAATGAAAAAAATTATCAATTTGATCTTATATGATTCAATTTTCGATTTATGATGTGTTTTGAGAAAAATATTGAAAAGTTCTTAATTATAGATTTTAGACATATTTTTATATCATGGGTATTTTTGTTATCTCATGAAAAATATAAATACAAATAAAGTTAATATTTATTTGTCAGAATCTGTATTTTATTTTCTTCAACATTTTCTACTTTACAAGGGGATGATTTGGCCATTTAGAGGTATTAAAAATTCAATGATGTTCATGATTTTTTTTAGCAGACAACATAAAACCAACCATCGTAACAGAAGTATATCTCTTCCTACAAATCTTAAATAGCTATGATTCTACCTGAAAAGGAAATATGAATTATTATTGTGCCTTCACAATTAATGTTATTGATTTTCGATGTCATTAAGGGTTACATTGGATGTTATACATTTAAAAGTAGCTTCCTAGAAATTTTAAACACAAAATGTCATTCTCAATAAAAAATCTATAACTCCCTATTTCCATGTCCAATAAATTTGAAATTTGGAGGGTGAATTAAAACACTATTAATCAAAAACGTTTTAGAAGGATGGAACGCCTGAATAATCCAATAATGGGGCCAAAAAGGCATCATCTTTCGGAGGAAATAATCTACCTATAATAGGATTGGTGGTCCATCCTCTCAAGGAATCTCATTCTCTATCTCTTTCCTTCATAGCCCAAATGAGGAGATCTCCATCGAGAGAGGTTAGCTGCAAATCATCCCCATTTATTTTTAATTTTTTCTTTATTTTTTAGTTTTCAATTTTAATTTAGAATTTTAATTAATTCATGCATTGTTTTTATTATTGTATCCACCAATATAACATATTTTCTTCTTCTCATCTTATGAATGTGAACTATAATACTCATGATCATGACTAACTAAACCAAGGAAGATCTTGAGGGATTAATCAGGTTCATGAACCCAAGACCATGTATTAAATATTCTTTGTGTTAATTTTAAGGATAATTTATACTGGGTGTAAAACTCATTGTGGTTCTGTAATGTTTATCTTCATAATCTACAACCATTTTCACCGGAATGAGAAGGTGGATGGTAGAGGTGCTTGGCGATCACTAAGTAGAATTTTTATTCATAACCAAGTTAGATTAAAGTGTTCTCATATACAATGGAGTGTGTTCACTAAGAATATTTAGAGTTGTTCAATGAAGTTTCTCCCTGAAAATTCTATTGGGAGAACTTTATTTCATCCATAATTCCATTCTGTTTTTTATTGCATGGTAATTTATAAATGAATGTTAGTTTCTTATTAATTTTCATTTAATTTATTTTATTAAGTTCAATTTAGTTCATAAAACATAAAACAACTGAAATAATTACTTCTTTGGTGAATTAGATTATGTAGGTGAATGAACTAAGGAAGTTCTATAAATGAGATGACCCTAGTCAACCACTATGTCTCACTAGGAATATTTAATATCTTTATCCACACCCTATAACAGGCGTGCATCAATTTAAATAATAAATTTAATTTTTATTGGTATATAATTATTTTACTAAACCCCAAAATCTCTTAGTATTGTATTATTTATTTATATTTATATTCAAGTGAGAAGGATGAAAATTTTCATTCAAATTACCCATATGGATGTTGACTCAAATCCTTTGGAAATATTTATGTGGGAGGTCTTCCCAAAATAATGAAATAGAATATCATTTAATTTATAAGTAGAGACTACAATCCATATCGCCAATCTATGGATTCCTCAACTCATGCCTCCAATTCAGACCAAGTATTATAGATGCAATCTACACATGATTATAGCAAGGATAAGATATCCCAAAACATTAATTATAAATTCCTAATTGTTAAATTCCTAATTGTTGAAAAAACTATTATGTATTCCGAACATGTATATTAAATAACTATTTATTTCAAAATATTCTAATGGATGGAATTTGATGGTTAATAATTCCTTAAATGAAAATTTTTTTTATATATAAATAAATTATTTTATGAAATTTTATTGTTTTTATATTAATTTTTTTAACATATAAAATTAAACATGTATTGAAAAAAACAATGATCATTAAATTATTTTATTTAGAAATAATATACTTATTATTTATTTGTATTCAATTATTTTTTAAATCACTAAATTAACTTGAATATATTAAATAAATATCATTGTATTGGGATAAAAGTATGTGGTATGATTAGGATATAAAACTATTATATGGTTTATTAAGTAGATGGCAACGCAAAACATGACCATGGTGGAAGTAATCCATGATTATATCTAATATTGAGTTATAATATTTGTCATTTAACCATTTTTTATCCATATATTGAGTCAAATTGTCTTATTCTATAACTATATGCTCCCCCATGGGAGTTACATTCAATAAATTTGCAAAAAATCACTTAGGTGAAGGTAACCAAGAGTTTTTGGCTACATAAAATAAAACATCGACACACATTCCCATATATAATAAAGATGAAGTGATCATTTATAGATCATCATATTTATTTTATTAATAAAAATTTTAATAAAAACTATGGAAATAATTAATTATGTTAATTATTATTCTAACATATAAAAGGATAATTGAATATTATGGTGATCTATAAATGAAACCACTATAAGGTAGAAATAAATTTCTATCACGAACTAACCCGATAGGGCCCACCTAGCTTGAAAAATAAAGTTTCATTAAATCCACAAGACTGACTCCAATAGTCATGTGAATGAGGTCATGTTTCGAAATGGAATAAATGAAATGGGTAGATTTTTTCTATACTACCAGTCCACAACCACCCATCCATGTACATGAAACAAAAAAATGGAATGATTTAATAGAGTAACCTCTTCGGAATATACCAAAGATGAATAGAATAAAACAAATGTTTAAAGTGGAAAAAATACAAATCCAAAAAGAAAATTTTTTCCATCATCACAAAAGTAGATATTAAAGAATATAGAATGATTCGAGTTCATAATCTCCATGGTCCAATCACTATATGTGTTCAATGGACCATGTATACCTATTTTTTAGTATAGTAAATACTTATCCATTTTTCATCTTTATATAACACAACCCATGTGTAATAACCCCATGAATCATTCAATATATATCTTTCAATTATGATTCCTTGATAACCAAAGAGGTTGTGATAAAAAGATACCAAATATTTCATATCACAACCCAAAAAAGTAATACTGTGAAATTGAGAGTTCTCAAATAAAAAATAAAATATTCTAAATAAGAACCCAAAAATATATTGAAAGAGAATATCTATATCTACATCCTAGCTAAGAATGGTGTGTCTTCATACAACACAAAATGTGTAATTCTGATGACCTTCATTATGCAAAACTACATAAAAATGTGTATTGATGGGGCCATAACACTATATTGTTCCCCATAGATGTGGGGGTCATCTCTAAATTATGAACCCAATATAACACCACCAGAATATGTGTGGAAGGGTCCAATAATCACTTATTATATATAAATTAAATTCATCTTTAACTCTCATAGAGATCTTGTACTAAATTGAATCTCGGTGATTGGGGAGTACCACTCCTTCAATAGAGGACTCGAATCTAGAGTAATAAAATGATGAATATACAAATATAAAGATTATAATAACCAATTACATGGTTATAAAGGGGAGTATTATCCCTATAATATCTTTTATGGTCTATACATAATCAATTCTATAATCAAACATCACTAAATGATTCCTCGTGCATGAAACATCTCAAATATGATCTCATATGCCACAATAGAGGTGACCATAATCATCTATGTGGAAGCATAATCAAGGGACAAATTAAAATTACAAATAGAGTAAATACAAGAAGAAAAGTTTTTATAGGGTTGTACGAGATATGTTATTGGTCCACACAATGTATGGCCCAACCTCTTTTCTTAGAAATGTTCTCTTATGGATTTTTATTAGAATCCATGTCACTACTCATGGGTTTTATGGATCATATATGGGTTGTATCAACCACTCAAGGCCTATTCACGTCCTCTAGGATGTTCCCATGCACATCGTTCCATTCATGTGTACCTAGTCATTCCAGGGATCCATCCCATGCCCATGTACTTCAAGAGTATATGGAATGTCCTCAATCATAGGTTCTGAGTTGTGTTATAGAAAACCCATGGAATGGAATCCTTAATAGGGTCACACAATGTGTTGGTATTTCTATATAACATGTGGTCATTAAAATTTCATGAAACACTAATTCCATATCCTTGGGACCACAAGACATGTGTTCATCAGAGATACACATCATATAGTTTGTCATTTCAAAAAATATAAAAAATATAATTTAATTTCTATATTTATAACCATTACCAGGATTATCATTAGTGTACCATCAATGATTGATGGAAATCACCTCCTACTGTCTTTTCCCCACCTATGGTGTTCCGAAAACTAAATTTAGTGATCTTTTTATAGCCTATTAAATTTTCCATCTTGTATCCCTTTCCCTTTCTCCAGATCATTTCATCTCATTGGATCATGGATCCATAGATTGTCACCTAAAACTATGGATCCATTTCTATCTAATCATAGAATACTACTCCATTCATTTTACACACATCCTCCATGAATCCAGAGGTTTGATCTCACTCAAACCATCCTAGATAATGTCGAATCGTGACACCATTTTCCAAATATGATTAAAATAAAGAAAATTTTTACAAAAACAACATGAACAAAGGAAAAAATTACATTAGATAAGTGTAAATAAAAAATTATAATAAATATTGTATATACTTGGTTGAAATAATTTTATATCAAGAACTTTTGATATAAAAAATTAGATAGGAACATTTGAACTGTAGATATATGAATATGGAAGGCATATAAAATATATGTGATCAATAATTTAGTCAAAATCTAGAAATATAAAATTGTTGATATTTACCTCAATTAAGACTATTTATTGGTTAATAACATGTTCACCAGTATTAGTTATGACCTTTTGTGTTCAAAACATCTTGATCTGCCTCGATCCGATCACTCAATATCATTATATCTAATATGTTATTTGTATAATAAGTTATTTATCAAATTATAGATTTTGAAAAATATATTTTAATTTTTAAAATTACTTTTTAAATTTAATTAAACACATCACAAATTTCTTCCTCAACCAGATGTTCGGTTTTTCCCAACCAATGGTCACGCATAATGTAAACCCCACATTATAGAGTCAACTATGGTATCAAATTTCTGATATAAGACTCAATTAAAGTGTTATTTGATTTTTTTAGAAAAAATCACATACATGATTTTAATATAATTAATATTTATATAATACCAATTCAAGGCTCAGCGGCCTTAGAATGTCATGTCATATTAGCACATGGATCTTAAAAAATTATCAATATATTCCAAAGAATTATAATGAAAAAACTACTTAATTAAATTATAAACTTTTTCATGTCATTCAATCCTTAAAATCACAATTTAGACAAAATATTCATGATAATAATCAGTATCTCACTATCCTTCTTCATGAATATCTACTACATTCTCAAATTTTTCAACAAATAAACCTAGTAAATAGTCTATCCTCATAGGATCTACTCATAATGGTCCATAATAATTACCTGGTAATCTACAAAGGTTTTTCCCTTAAAAATGTCTATCCCACCCTATCCAAACACATTAATATGATCATGAACCTTTATCTTCATCATCTTCTTATAGAATATGTCATGAATTGATTCAACAGTGGGTGTAAGTCTATGTGGAAATCATCCTCACTGAACCTCTATATTATCTTAAACAGATTGATAATACTCTGGGATAGCTTTCCATCTAAAGGAAACCTCAATAATCTCCAACTTTGTGAGACACCTAGGGAAAAATTTTATACGTGCATGAAAAAATATTTCCTATGATGTATGTCTTCATATATATTTTCTATCTTTGGGATAACCTCATATACAAAAAGATCTTTAAATCCTTCTCCATCCTCACCTACACTATCCCTAGGCAATACAATGTTGTATTTTTATAGAATTCCTCTTTTTTTACAAAATAATTTGATCATATAATAAACATTTACCAATTTAATATATTATTTAAATTCACTTTTTTTGATATTAGGAGAATATTAAATGAATTATATAAAAATAAAATAAACATTAATATTAATGAACTATTTTGGATAATACTTTATTATTCAATATTATTTAATATTACTGCATATTATATTCCTGGGAAACTAATCAATGGAATCGGGTCGACATGAAGCCCAGTAAGAGAAACAGTTTACATGAGAAAATGATAAATGTCAATGAGGTCATTAGAATTGTCATTTATCTATGAGGATAAAAAATAAGGCATATTATAGTAAAAATAACATAAATATTAACATGGAAATGTGCCTACAATGGTTTATTCAGACATTCATAAGTATATCCCCATGCTTAATCACCAAGGTGTTGTAAATAAAAATTACCAAGGTTATTTACTAATGTATCATAGACAACGCAATATATAGATATTAACTTCATTATACAATGAATTGCATTGCTACTTGGATTAACCATTCACATGTTTTAATTTCATGTGATCCAAATCGATCATGAGTAATTTCTTAATTAATGACCTTTGGATTATAAATAAGTACATTCTTATAAAATATTTTGATATAAAAAATATATATATAAACATGACCATTATATAATTTTTAACCCATTAATGGAAAACTTGATTTCATATATGTAAATAAAAATATAGAACTACATTTTTATGTGTATTTCAATAAAATTTGAAAAGTAAATAATTTTGGGTATTAAAATAAATATAAAAATAGATTTTTAAAATTAGAATCACAAAATTTGAAAAGATAATTTAGTAGCATGACAGTTATGAAAGATGGTTTTAGAAATGGTAAATTAGGAGGGGAAATGGTATAAAATTATTTAAATATTATATTTAAACTAATTTTTCTTAAATAATGTCAAAAAATGAACATAGTTTTTATATTGTAGGACATTCCATATAAAAACATCAATGGAAAAGGGAGTTGAATATTTACCTTTATATTGAATAGGTGTTCCTAAAACATGAATATGGGACATTAGGGGCCTGAGGAACCCTTGGGGGACTCCATTATAGAAAAAATTAACAGAAAATTATAAATGATGGGTTCTTAAAGAATTTAAATGGAGAAATGGGTGGTTATTTATAAGAGAAGTGGAGTATTTTTTTAATATATTCAAAATATATGTCTTGGAAATCTAGGTTGTGGAAAATGAAAAACCATTGGCTTATTTGTGGTTTCTTCACATAGTTTTTTTCATTTGGGTCACATATCATGTTATTTTAATATAATAAATATGAAGATCATTATAAAATACTTCCTTTGACATGGAAATGTAATCTTTCCACAATTTAATGATTTAAAACAATTACATTTTTAAAAATTCGGACAAAAATATAGTTTTAAAATTTGAATAAAATTTATTAAAACTCCAAATATTAATAAAATAACATATTTTAGGTTATGAATTATTTTTTGACTAATTATTAAATCATTAAGACACAAATATACTATTATAAAATATACTGGAAAAAAATTGTATTTATTACAATTCGCAATTTTGTTTATATTCTAAAAAATTTACACTATCATAAATCCAACATGATGATTTCAAAAATGATGATTATTTTATCATAATAATTTTTTTGTATGAGTAATTTATCTTTTTTCAATAAAAATCCATTTTTAATTAAAAAATTGTCGGATGAATCTGTATAGTAAAGTTTTTATCATTAAAATATTTACAAGGATGCAGTAGTATTTTGTTATCATTTATATTTAAATAAATGTGTTTTTTCATACTATTACATTAAAATAAATATTTCTTATAATACATTAGTTTATTATAGAAATTAATCTATTAAATGAAATTTACAATTTGTGTCGTAAAATTAAATTTATCAAAGTATTTTATAAATAAACCAATTTTTAATAAGAAAACATATTCATAAAATGGAAATAATGGAATAAAATTTTGATTTAAAAAATTAAAAATTATTTAACTAGTTTTCATACATGAAACTGTTTATAAGACCAATGTACGACCAAAAGGTTTGGTGTGTGATGGTGATTTAATCATGTGGAAACTTGACTAAGATGGAACGAGTGGTAAATTACACTAAGATGAACTTCTATTGTAGGTGATTCCATTCAGGCTTCATTTATTAACGCTTAGTATGGGCTTGGTCACGCTAGAACACCAGTGATGTGACATCCCACCCATGTTCATAAAATTTGGCTCCATACGATATCAATCTACTTGTCAAATAAATATTTTCTCGGTTATATATTAATTATATTTTGTTATTTATACTTATAAAAAATAATTATAATGTTTAAATGATCATCAAGAGTAAATTTATCAATGGTCATATTTTAAAATTGGTCATATTTTACCAATGGTTTACTTTTATTGATGGCCATACAAAAATTATATCCCAATGGTTATATTTCACTTTATATTCCATAAATTCAACATTATTATTAAAGAAACATGTTTTTTTTGTAATATAAAATAAAAAACATTTTATGGAAATATAATATATTTTAAAATGTCGAGGCCATTATATTGTTCTGCCTTTCATCACAAAAAATTTCAATGATTTCATTCATTTTAGAAAGTTGTGTGAACTTATTTTTAATTTCGTTATCTCATTACCATGTCACTCGACCATATATATGGTTCCCATCAAAACATAAAAACAAGGTGGGTAGTATTTTTTCATATAACCTTGTCTCTATGGTTCTTGATAATCATATACTACTTCTCATTAGAGAGGTAAGGTTCCAATTATACCACATCTAGATTCTATAAATGAGAAGGTTCATGTATATAGTTCTTTAAGAGAGAAACATGGAATACATACAGAAATTGATCTAGATTTTATTTAGGCTTTATGAGATAAGACACTAAAACTATGTGATTAAGAAAGTAAATGGTGACAATGTACTTGGGGTTAAGATTCCCTTTATTCCCATACCATATGACTCTCTTCCATAGTGATATTTGATGAAGCAGTTTGACCTCAACATCAAAATACATGTCTAATGTATGTTTGTTATCATATCTATTCTACTGAATATGAGTATCTATTATATGTTTTTGAATAACATGAACAACTTACATAGTATTTCTTCTATGTTCATACCCATGTATCTTTATGTGAACAACTTCATCCGAATAAGTAATATTTATACATTGATTCCCATATTGTTGTGCATAGGGTTCCATTTGAATATTCAAATATAAGGTGTTATTGTGTGTGAACTAAAATAATGGTTTATATTGATCCCATCAACCATTAAATTCCATTAAGCACTATGTTTTTTTGCTTCATTATTGTCTAAATAGTCTATTCAGATTGGATATATGTTTGGGGGTTATAGGCTATACAAAAATTCATTTCATTACATAGATAATGTTGAATACTTATCAATATTATTGTTGTTATCCTTGTATCATAATACAAAATGATATTAATTGGAAATCCATGAATCCTCATGACTTCCATTGGGAATGTTTTGGTGATGTGGTAAAGATATTTGTCTTCTCGAATAGTTATTAAATGAGAATTCCTAGTGAGATAGTAAATCCAATCCAATATCATTTTTTCATTTAAATGTTCTAATGAGTCATATAAAAAAAAATTATTTTTTCACTTCCATGTTAGTTTGGGTAGTTTTTAAAGTACCCATTCAGTATGTTTTCATTTTTCATTCACATGTTGACATACCAAAAACCTTAGAGTGTAGTGGAAAATATTTCCATTCATGTTATCCCACAAATACTAATCATGAAGGTCCCCATAAAATTTTTTAATTTTAGGATGTATATAGTATATAGGGATATCAACTTCATCCATCAGTTATTTATTTATTTACAGAATATATAGAACACATAGTCTTTTATGATATTTAAGTACACATTCCTCACCAATAATGATATTTGGAAGCATTCCCTTATTCAGATCCTATCTCATATTTGGTAAACATAGATCTCATATTTGATATTTATTGATCTTTTATGATAATTATCATTGAGAACCCACTTGGGAATGGGTTTATTATTTACCTTCCCTTATGAATCCCATATCCCACAGTACTTGGTCATTGATCAATGGACCTACTAAAATCCCTTCCATGGTCAGTACAATAGGTTATTTCCTACTTAGTTCATCAGTGACATTTTTTTCTATTTGGGGTTGATAATTAATTGAATAATAATTTTCTTTCAGAATTTCCAAACATATCCTCTATCTCATGTTCAATTCCTTTTGCATGAAAATATACTTAAAAATTGGTAGAATTTATATATATGACATTTCTCCTAATAAAAAGAGTGTCCCCATATTTCTAGAGCCAAAATAAGCACAAATTTCCCTAGATCATGAATACGATAATTCTTATCAGGGGGATTTAACTTCCATGATTAATAAAAAATAATTTTGACATTTTTAAGTAGGATTCACACACTCCCGTTCATAGACATGTTAATACAACTAATAATTATTTCTCCTATAATGGTTAGAGTTAACATGGGTGTTATAACAAATATAATATTCATCTCCTATAAATAATATTCAAGCACCATTTTCTATATGAACTTATTCCACTTTCCTGTTCAGTAGGTTAGTGGATTATAATGTATTGATAAGTTTGTATTACACATCCAATAATATTATTTTAAATGAAGGAAACTACTAATATCAGTTAATTTTTTAGTATGAGTCCCATCCTCAACAACTTTTTTTTTGTGGGGTTATTTCTGAATCCATCATTGTTTACATTGTGTCTAATGAATAAACTTGGTGTAAAAAATTAAGAATTTCAAAAACAAATTAACAGCCTCTCATTCTCCACTGTTTTCAATAAAGACCAATGATGTTTTTCATGTTCCTTAATAAATTTTTCTTATATCATAATATCATCAATAAAAACTAGCACAAATGTATAAATTAATTCAATAAATAATCTATTAATCATTTCCTAAATATAGAAGTAGGAATAGTTTATTTTTAACTAGTAACAAAAAATTCATAATTCCAAAATATTGATTGGAAGACTGTATTTGGAATATATTATTCTACAAAACATAATGTTTTTTTAACCATATCAAATATCAATTTGGTTGTATAATTGATCTCCACAAATATAGTCAAATAAATCATCAATCCTTGGTAGAGGGTATTTTTCTTCACTATGATCTTGTTATGGACTAATAATTAATGAAAAGCCTCATTGATCCATCATCTGTCTAATAATCTATAAATTTTTCTATTATAATAAAAAATGAATATAGAAGTGCATTAGGAAAGTATTCTAATGTTTATTTCATTAACCCCACTAATTAAATATACTTATTCTTAAACTCTAAAAATTCAATCTATATTTTCTTTCACATCAATTGGGGATAGTATTTGTTGAAAAGGATTATCATTAACTCTTCTATTGCTTCAATCTATCTCCTTGTAATCATGTTTTAATCAATTTCGTCAACTGATATACTTATCTTTTTAAGTGGTACATAGACATATTTACATTATTCAGTTCCAAACAATAGTTTACATAAATGATCTTTTAAATAGAGCTTATACATTTTTCATTAGTCAATGGTTTAGTAGATCCATTGAATGAAGGAGTTAATTGACACTAAAAGGAGTCAACAGAATGTTGTTCCATTTGAGGTGAATATAGTCTCTCAACAAGATTTATCTTATTTTTTATTACTAATTATACTTGATTCATCATACTCATGAAGAATTATAATCTATCACTTATCAGAATGTCAATAGTGAGCCATTCATTACACCTGTTATTTACATAGTTCATCTTATTTCCTCCCTTTTGTTTAAAATAATATAAACATATTAAGAAACATGTTACTTTTACAAATCATAAAATTTTAAATGTATTTTATATCATTAAGCTTCATTCATAGATATTTTATTAATGTCGTCTAATAATAAATAAATTTTCTATTTAAAATTCATAATAGCTTATAAAAATGTTGTCATTGACCAAAAATATCCCCTGGGAGTGTCAAACTTGGAGTGCAGCATGGCCCGTTGTCGTGCACCAGTTCCTGTTCATGTCTCGATCAAAGTGGTGTTTAAGGTTTGACCATAGACACATTTTTTCAAGAACCATATCCAAATTCTTGTAACCAAACATGGATTTATTTTCCCAGATACCACTTAATAAATATTTGACAAAACAATAGATTTATTATTTGTATTTTGACTTGTCACATCGGTTCATCATAAGGTTTTAAAAACTGAATTTCAAAAATATACCAAACAATCCATTAATACCATATATTTAATCCCACCATTTTATTTTAAAAAAAATTCATTTCGTAATACAAATTTATCAATTGGAATAATATTTTAGGAATAATATAGTTGAAATTATATACATATTAAATAAATTACATAATAATTTCATAAACATAAACATTGGTCAATTATTTTGGGAGAATCCTTTATTAATACATCCTAATTCAACTCACTGAAACTCATATCTTTGTGAAATACCTTAAAAGAAAGGGTTGATCATGAGGCCTAATAGGAGAAACTGTTTACATGATAATATAAGGAATGTCAAAAAGATCACGAGGAACAATATTAAAACATAAGATAATGAAAATAATGTATATGATAATAAAAAAACATAAATAATTTCATGGAAATTTGGGTATAAATTTAAATTTATACATTTACAAAAATATCATGTAGTTTAATCATTGATGATTCAAACATTAAAATTAAAAAGGTTACTCGTGAAGGTATCATAAAACAATTTATACATAGTTATAAAAAACATTACCCAATGAATTAACAAACTATCCGGAAAAACCCTAAATATGTCTTAATTTCATTGGATCCATCTAGTTCATAGTAAATAATTTCATTAATAACCCATGGAGATAAAAGAGTTGGTTTCTTAAAAAAACCTTCACATACTAAAGATATATAAATATGTGGCTAATACATAATTTTAATACCATGACACAAAATGGGAGTTTCTAGAAGGCAAATACATTAATCAAAATCAATTTTTAAATCTAGTTGGATAACCATTGAAAATTCTAGAGTAATGGGTATTAAAAAAATGTATAATTTATCATGAAAAAAGTAGAAAATATGAGATGAAAAATTGAAAACATGATAGGCATAAAAAAGGTTTTAAAATAGGGAGAATTGGGAGGGTTTAAGTGTCTCCCAATAATAAATAAACCTTATTATGTAATGGGATATAATAAAGTGGAAATAAGAACTCATTTTTGAAATTAGATGAAATGCCACATAAAAAAGGAAACATGAATGCAAAAGATAAGTTAACATTTCATTACCTTGTAGATATGTTTCTAATGCTTTGGAAAAATTATTTTGGGCTTAAGGACATCATTGGAGCTCTATGGGAGGAAAAATCAACAAAATATAATGAATGATATATTTGGAGTGAATGTAAATGGATAAATGGGTGGGTATTTCTAGGTTATATGGGGGATTTGTTTAATATTTTCCAAATATAGGTATTGTAAAACATGGTTGTGGAAATTGAAAAACCATTAGATTGCCCTATTTTTCTCTCAATGAGTTAGAAATATTGGTCCCATTTTTATAATAATAATACACTAGAACCAAAAATCATTTTTAAACACATCTCTTCAAATAGAATGTTAATGTCTCTATAATGTAATGTTAAAAAAATAGACTATCTAATATAACTCATAACATTAAAAATAGAATTTAATTTATTAAAATATATAATATAAATAACATTTAATATTTAAGGAAATGTTTTTTTAATAAATTATTAAATCATTAAGATATAAATATGTTGTCTTCAAATATATCAATCACCGAAAAATGTATTTTTTACTATTCACAAAATATAATATTTTTAAAAAAATATCATAAATTCACCCTTTTCTAAATTCGATGTTCTTATTTCAAAATTATGTTTATTTTATAATAATTATTATCTAAATAATTTAACATTAAATTTGACTATAAAAATACTAATTTATTAAAAAAATCCAGGTTGAATATGAATTGTAATCTCTTTAACTACAAATATTTCTTCTAGATATAAACAAATTAGTGTATCATTTATACTTAAAAAATGTTTTAATCAAAATATTTGATTAGGAAAAGTATTATTCACAATTCCATATTTTATTATTAAAATTTTCATTTCATGTGAAACGTATAAATTGTGTTTGAAATGTAAATATCTCAAATTACATCTTAACTAAAAATATTTTTATTAACAAAAAAGTTTCAAAAAATGTAATTTCTAGAATAAAAATTATATTTATAGAAAATAATTACACTAAATGTAACTATGTCTAGGGCATGTAAACTCTTATAACACTCATGTACAATATAATGGTAATGTGTGTGGTGGTTATAGCTTCATGGGGAGGCATGACTAACATTGAACAAGTGGTAATTTCCACTAACATGAATATATACTATAGGCGGTTACATTGATGATTCACTTGTTGAAGATCAGATTTCACATGGTCAATGATGAACCCCAATGATGTTACCTCCCCGCCAAGTGATGAAAAATGGGATCTGTATTGAATGAATGTACATGTCAAGTCCATCACTTATCTTTTCATTATTTATTATTCCTTTTCATTTCTACTTATAAACACTAATTATAATGTTAATATTTTTATTTAGAGTACAACTTCCAATGGTCTTATTTTAAAAAAATTCATTTAACGATCAAATCCAAATGGTCACATTTCAATTTATATTCCTTAAATACCACTAAATTATTAATGATATATTTTTCGTTTTGTAACATAAAATAACATATATTTCTATAAAAACTATATTTTAAAAATTTAGGGTCATTAAAGTCTCCAATATCATTATAGGACAATGGTTAACAGCATGGTTTCACATACAAGGCCTCAAGTTGATTGAATCTTCTATAAATGGGTCACATCCTTTTAATATAGAAATCTTTATGTCTTGGTACTTTATGAAATCCAACATGAACCTCTATCTCATGTAAATATATCTCTTAGAAATGTTGTACATTATACATCTGTATTAATGTAAAAAATTCTCCCTTAGAGGATATTTTTCCATCAACATTATAGCAATGAATACATCTTCACAGTATATGTCATGAGTTGAGTAGTTCAACTCATGGGGAACCATCTAACTCAAACCATTTTAAGTCACTTCCTACCTATGAATCAATACACAGTTGACCACAGCTATAAGAGAGTCACATAACATAATTTACTCAATGCACTCGCTTGTAGTCACAATATAGGACTACTAGTCAACCTAATCCTAATATACTAAAAGGATCAATGACATAGCTTTAATCAGTTAAATAGATCCTATTTCCATTTAATGGAGGGAAATCTGGATTCTGATAATGAAAATTCAAGCACAAACCTTCTATATTACCCTTCCAATAAATGAAATAGTTATTACTATATCACACACTTAGGTGGATTCACATAAATCATTTCATAAATCCATTCTATATCGTTAGATAAAATGTTCTCAGAAATGATATAAATTAATAATTGAAACTATCGATTTCAAAACTAACACTTATAAAGATTTCCATAATACAGATTCTCCTTGAGTAAGTCTGGGGTCTTAATCATGATCCTTACATGATATACTATGGATGTAGTGGAAATGTGTACATCACTAATAAATAAAAACACATTTCAGACCACGTATAGATGAATGATGCAGTTCATAAATGATATATACATAATGGGGGAATCAATTAAATTAAAATGAATCATCAGGAAATAATGCTACCATTGTAAAATCTGAATTCTATTTTTGGAATATCATCCTTGAGAAATCTCAAATGGGGCTATCCTGAACTAAAATCAATATTCGAGAACCCACTCATGCCTCAAAGCTAGTCAAAGTGTCGAAAAAGACTCAAAATTTGGTATATATTCATTATTATAACATGGTTTTGATGATAATTTCCAACACAAAGACTCAATATCCCATTTTCCCTTTTCATGAACCAAAATGGAGATTCCAAGCATATTTCACTATGTCTAATGGTACAATTCTTTCAAAGATAATCCACCATAATTTTCATCACCAGGAGCTACATGGTAGTAATCTCATTTGTTACAACCTATATTAAGTTATATTTGGTTAATGTGTATAATGATTTACATCTCCCTCCTTGGTTTTAGTTTCAAATCATCATGGGGGAATGTGTCATAACATCCTCTACTAGCACTAAGAACTAAAAAATCATACAATTGACTGTTTGAGGTGAAAAACTAGATAAAAATTAATGAATTTAATGTGCCTTATTTTAAATGAGATCTTCCTACTATTCATAGGTTTCCTCCTTAAAAAATAAGATAGGTTGTGTAAAAAAATAGGGTGCACTATAACAATATTTGGTTATAGTAATTTGGGTATGGATAGTAGGTAGATAGTCTAAGATGGTGAAAACATCATAGTTACTTACTTCTAACTAAAGAAAATAATCTAAACACGGTACACTCTCCCTCCAAACTCATCTAATACTATCAGTACAAATTGAATGTTGAACAATCCTCCTTTACAGAAGCCTCAATGCATGAGGGTTGACCTAGAAAAGGAACCATTGGAATCACTAGGTGTCTAAGAGGGGATATGAATAGGGTACTGTTGCACATAAATATATGATAAATCTACATATATGAATTTAGAAAAACATGTCATACATCTAACCACACGATATCCTCCAAGAAAAAATCACCTTCTCCTCGAATATCATCTTTTCACGGGACTAATTATTCATCTCAACAAGAATCGTATTCAATTATGTAGAACACTAATGATCCTTGAACATCCAAATAAAAGGAAATCATATTCCACACATTTAAACTGTATACTTTTTAAATAATTGACTCCCTGAATGATGTTATATCTCTTGAAAATAATAAATATCAATCAGTGAAGAATCCCTCATCCTTTACTTATTGAATCCATTAAAAACATTTCCAACACAGGGCTCCACCAATACACTACATCTCTCAGGGGAAGTCTTATAACAAGTAGAACAATCATGTGGGGTCTTATTCGTGTGGAATATTCACACTGTAGTTTTGGACCATCCATATATGACCTAATGAGAAGATTGGATCACTATGAAGATAAATTGTTTTCTATTTTTGACACCTCTGATTTACACCAAAAACATTTCTATAAAAAAGAAAATACATCTAGATCCATATTGATCACAAAGAATATTAGTTTCCAAATCACCTTAATTATCATCCAGTGTCCACATGAAACCAAAAACATGGATCACCTTATCGAACCATTCAGGTACATAAATATGGATTGGATCATATTAAAACAATAGTGGACTATTTTTATGGCATATGAAACATGAATAACATGTATATACCCTAGTTCATTTCCATTAGAACCATAAACAACTCAATATACAGAAGATTATCCACCTTGACCACTGATGATGGGTCTATTTTGTGCTCAATAAGTGTTTGCAAAAAAAAAGTTACCAACTAAATTAATTACATCAAAAATAGTTTCTTGAATTGTGGAATCATCAAAAAACAATTCTTCATCACAACACTGTATTTAAATCTATGCTAGTTGTAACAAAAAAATTAAAAATGTATCAATACATACCATGGACAATGATCATATCTAGGTAGACGACATAAGAATTACAATCAATGGAATCAATTATATATGATGCATGAAACATATTTTATCTACAACCATTGTATTGATATATCATGTCAGAAACCATGTATTTAGATTCATTCTGTATAGATATGTCAGGTGCCACACAAAAACATGGTTCCATTACCTGAAAGCTTCAATCAAGACACAATACCAATATTTTCCTATTCCCAAATCAATCCCCATCATTGGACCAACCCAAAAACTTCTATGAGGATAAACTCCTCTGATTCCACTCTACTATTACCTAACCCACTGAAGACATCCTAACTATTGGAAGGTAAATCCATGACAACCCTAATTACACATGATATAGACCATGGGTTTTCCAAGAGCATAGAGAAAAATTATATGAAATGGGAATTATTTTACTAACATACCTGTGACCATTGATCCAACAATTTATATGAAATACTAAAGAATAAAAATAAAATGTAACAACATATTGAGTAAACGATGAATAAAAAAATTCTATGGAATAAAATGAACTATGATAGAATATAACTAAATAGTATAGGGAAAAATTACAAGCCCAAAAATCAAAAATTCACAAAAAAGATGAAACTGAAAAAAAAATTATGAGATCCTAACTCATTATCTATAATCAAAAACCACCATATGCAGTCAATACATATAATTATTCCTAGGCTATATAATTTTCACATCAAATATATCATTCGTGGGCATAAGACATAACACATTTTATAAAATCCATTTTAGGGGTGAGTATATACATACAAATTAGGATTCCATGAACACAAAAAGTGATAGATAAAGATATATATAAAAATAGTCAGCTCAACCCCACAACAACATCTCAATTATAATCTAATAAAAAAACATTAAACATAAAAAAATTCTCAAGAATAATATCTAACCAGAGATAAAAAGAATATAAATTTCGTCAATATATCTATGAATGATGACTCTTCCTATAACACTAAACATCATAATATGACTCCCAACATTATAAACAACAATAGAAGAATCATTTTTGTAGGTCTCACACCTTGTTATTTCCCTCCAAAAAAGAGGGAGCCACAAATATTTAATATAAATCCCACATGATAAGAAATAATATATGTGGAGGGACCTACACCTCAGTACTATGTTATAAATATAAGGGAAATGAAACCTCCTATGGCACGAACCAACTCTAGTCGACACTAAACTGGTCACATGAGCTGATATACGGCAAGATCCAATATGAATTCCTGATCCTCCTGGGCTCGACACATGTGACAATGGAATCAATAGAGACATAGTAAATGGTTTGAGCCAATAAAAAAAATAAACAACAGAATGTTGAAAAAGAAGATGAGTACATATATATACAAAACTAAACATAAAATCCATTTATACAAAAAGAAAAAATAATACAACTACTATACATAAGAAACTAAAACAAACAAGTTGACTACATTATCTTTATGTGACCTCATATGTCACTCCCTAATAAAACAGTCAACCTTCACTCAAGGAGAAAAAAACTCAAAAAGAACCTATATTAGAAACTAAAAATAAGAAACACTATATACATGTGTATTATGAATTCATAGGTAGGCACAACTAATTCTATTTCCAATTCGCTACCTTTTAAATTAGATATACATCAACTTCAAGTTTGATCTATAATGTATAAAATTAATCTTTTCCACATTTCACATAAAATTAATGTACAACATATTGACAATCCTCATTTCAAAAATAGATTTTCTCCAAAAATTTAGACATTAATATTTTAATGGGGAATGTGATATTTTTATTTTCAAATGATACAATAGAGTGTAAAACACTTTTGGTCTGAAATCAATTTAAAAAAAATTGGAAACCAACACATCAATTCCTAATAAAACACCATAATAGAAGGCACTACCCTGATCACATAAGAATGGAAATGGGAATAAACAAATAGTTATTTAAATCATCAATACATAAAATTATGTGCTAATAGACATGGGTGAACCTAGGAGATCAAGAACAATACAGATTTTATAAATACATGAGACCCCATCCCTAGTATCATGGCACATAGGATGAACAAAAACAACCAAAATCCCAGCCACCCAAACTCAGGATAGACCGAGGGCCCAATCGACTAGTGACCAAACAAAATGTCACCTTGTATGGGCCACTATTTAGTACATGAACTACTAGTGCATCAAGCATTCTCATAATGTTATTATAATATTCTAGGTTTTCATGTCTCATGTATAAAATAAAGAGGTTGAGCCAACTGATGCAGACTGATCATCCAATCACATTCATATATAATATCTATATTAATTTAAATTATCAGCCCCACCTCGAGCCATCCCACAAATTGATTCACATTACATAAAATAATGTTTCCCAAATAGTCCATATGGTGGATCTTCGATAATATATGACAAGGATTCTACATTGAGGACATCAAATACATTATATACGAACACATTCTATAAATCTTTAAATGGTGTATTTTATTATAAATATTTTCACCACTTCCAAAAATTTCCAAATAGTGCATTATGATTTTTATTTGGAAAAACAATATTTATTAAATATAAAATTCCAACTTTCATAATACATTAGAACCATTACGATCTTATTTAAAAATATTCACATCACACTTCTAAGAAAATATTTTTTATTATATTACCAATTGGGCCATATATCTCCCACCCATGTTTGACCACTTTCAAAATCCAAATTAACATTTCAATTAAATACAAAAAAAATTGAAACACATTAATAAAATCAAAGAAATTATTTAAAATTTAAAAAATATTTTCATATAAACCAAACCATGGTTAACCATTCATAAAACACATCAAAAAAACCGGAGAATTTTATAAAAGTACACAAGGATTAAAATAATTAAAAAAATATATTTTCAACTATAAAAACACTAATTGAAAACACCACTTTTATGTTATAAGTTAAATTAGATAGGTAAACCGTGCTCTAAAAAACCCAGACCATTTGTGAAGACTGGTGCGGAATTTTATCAAACATGAAATGTACACATATCTGTTAATTCATCATAATTTTACCTCAATAAGAAATAAAATACCAATTTTCACATTAAATAATTATTCTAAGGATAAAATATAAATATTTAAAATGAAATTACTATGTGAAAAGGCATTAAATTTGAATTCATAAATTTCTATGGCATTTGCAAGGGATAACTACCTTAATCGATGAAGAGAATCCTAAAATTGGTGTGAAATATCAAACTCGCCTCAATCACAGACATAGAAATCAATATCTGTCGAAAGAAAACAATATCAGACAAAAAAATTTAGGACAAATCCCCTAAAAATTAAAACCATAACATTTTTCATTCGAGGAAAAACCAATACCCTCAAACAATTAGAAATTATTAGAGGAGGTATCCCCTGATAAATGGAGTCACAACTGGTGAGTCGTACACGACATAAATGGGGGCCACATGAGTGTCACAAATCTCTTGGATATTTTGTGCACAGGGGGGTAGCTAGACAAAGGTGGTTTAGCTGGGGGTACGACAATGAGAGGGTGGACAACGATGTGAATGCCAATGAGGAGGAGGAAAGGGGGTCCAAATGAGGGTAGAGCACAAGCAGGTTAAGGGAGAAAGGGTAGATCATCATGTTGGGGAAGATTGTGTAAGGATGAAAAATGAGAAAGAAAATTAAATGGGTGAGAAGAAAAGAAAAAAAATAAAAATATGAAAATAAAATAGATGGATAAAAAATAAACAAGTAAATAAATAAGAAAGTACACTCCTTGACTCAATAACAATAATAATAATCCTAATAAAATTTATAATACTAACCTTATTATTATTAAATAAACACTTTTTTAATAATAAATTCTCTTTATTAATAATATTTTGAATAAAGATTCCATGTTATTATTTTATTTTTGAAAGGAGGTCCCGCCACACTATTCTTAGGCCACACTTTGAATCTTCCTCAGACACCACCAAACCCAAAATGTATAGTTTTTTCATTAAATGATCAAATTTTTAAACAATGACCCACTTGAACTCCGATTAGTTTATCTAAATCTGTAAAAATTAAAAATTAAAGTACTAAAAAATGATGGGGTGTAAAAAATCTCCCAACCATAATTCTTTCTACACCTAGAGACCCACCAAAAATTCGAACCCAAAAATAGAAACGGTTCTCCATTACACTTCAAGGAGGTTTCAGAAGGGTGATAGACCAAGAGATCCTAAAATCACCACCATCGATAGAATGACCAAAAAGATGATCTCAGGATACTGAGATAGATTCTTTTCTAAGTGACATACGCTCCCCCAAAAGTTTGAGAACTTCAACTTTATTGGTCCAAATAGACACTAAACCCCCACTAAAATAAATCCATCCTCAAACTCAAACAAATTGTCCACAACAAAGAAGAACCCAAATCATCAATTTAAACAACCATCAAATGAAAAAACTTATACCAGATATGATTTATCGTGATATACTATTAGTCCAATAGAGCTGTTGGGTGTTCTTCAATACCAACATTTATTCAAGAGGGAGACTTGGGGATAGGAAGTTCAGAACAATAGTACCTACCACCAATCAAAGAGAATAATGAAACTGATATATGAATATGGGAAGGTATGAACAGAACAACTTTTCTAAGATACGAGGTCACATAATTTTCATCATTGAAGAGTATCTAACATGACCCAAAGTGGGTCCCACAAACATATGAACAAGCCATATTAATAAAAATTAGGACATTCTTGTACTGACCAAAAAACAACAACCCAATGGGAGTGGAGGTAAGGACCTTGGATACATGGCATCCAAACCACAACCAACAATATTAAAAAAACATCTAACCTCTTCATGGTCACAAACCATGCCACACATGATTTAAAAAAAATATACATGGGCCCTTTAATAAGGGCATATATTTGGTAAGGCATCACCAATGGGATTTATAGATGAATGGGAATGTACACCTCTATATAACATCGAAAGAGTACCCCCCCCCCACCCCAAATAGGATATAATGTGGAAATGAGGTTCGCACTCCTCATTCCACTAAACAGGATAGGATATCTACATATGATATTATCATTATCTCCATATACCATGATTAGAATAGAATTAATACCATAACCCTTAACTCCACTGGGGTTTTCTTCACTATATTCCAACATCAATCCAGGACATATGGTTGGAGTTATGATGATTGAAGAATATCATTCCTCATAGCTAGGCGTTAGAAACTCCCTAACATAACACATGATTAAAATTTTTATGAAAAAATCCTTCATTTAAATATTAGTTAAAAAGAGTTCTGAAATAACCAACCTTATAGTTTGAAATGAGAAAAAAACCTATAAATTCTATCAGACATGACCATTACATTTCAATAAAACTACAGAGAGAAAACCCAAAAATGATCCCAACCATTTTCCTACTCCTACTGATGGTCTGAGATGACCATTGAAAAGTCGGTTTTGGTTTCACAACACTTCTTGGAAACACCTCCATAGAATCGCTGCAAGTGACCCATGTGCCCACAATTCTGGCTGGGTCTCAAAGCACTCAGGCACATAGACTTCTTAGGACCATTTTTTTCACACTTGTGGAAAATCACATAAAAGAGCTTTGATCAAGTTGACTATAGGTCTGAAGGAATATTTATTCCCAAATAAGAACTAGTAGTATCATACTGCTTCCCATAATTCTTATCAGTATCCTCTTTACTGATTCTAGAAATCATAGAATGTCTTGCCACAGAATTCCCTCCTGTTAGCTCTACTTCAGCATGAAAGGCATGCCCCACCACATCAGAGAATTTGGTTTGGTTGAGCTCTTCTAATACTGATTGCAGTTCATGATAGATTCCAAACTCAAAATGATGACATTTCATGGGATCATTTACAAAATACCCTGGGTCATACAAAACAAGATCCAACAAAGCGTCAATAGAATTCCAACATCGATCACATGCTCCCCTAATGACTGCAAAACACCATCCACATTCTCATCTTCTTCATATCATAGAAACACTATTAGATGAAAATTGACTTGAAGAACTCCCAAATAGGATCTTCCTAAGGTTTCAATGAGACCTGTTATTCCACCATTTCTGGGATGGACCTTTGATAATAAAGGTAGCTAACTTTACCTTTAATTTCTTATGCATCATGAAGAAATTGAAGTCCCTATCACTCCTCAGTATCCACTCATCCACCTTGATAAGATCATCTTGACCATAAGATAGAGGAGTGTTCAAATTTTGAAACTCAGTGATGTAGTCTATGGGTTGATCATCAAGTGTGTTTTTTCACTAATGTACCACCCGAAGCTGCACCTTAGGCATCCACTAAATATTTTTGGGTGTAGGGTGTAAGAAAAAAAAGAAACAATGAACATGATCAAAACAAGTTCATTTCTATTTTAAATTTATATATTCATAATTTCTAAATATTAATCTTCAAAGAAACATTCAGAATCAATGAAGATCCATCAATTTCACAATTAAAACATCTGTCAGTGGGTGACTCAGATCTATGGTTTGTGGCCATACACTAGTCACACCACCAACACCAAGAGCATTCTTGGGAAATATTCATTAGATTCACATAGATATTCTAAAAATTTAATCTTCCAGAGACACAATCCCTCCTCCCTTTTTATTTTCCAATAAAAAATTCGATATAAAAATAGACAACAACATCTCAGAACATCCCCTTATGGCCCGAGGTTTAGAACAAGCTAGGGTTCAAGAATATCTTCTCGTTCCTACATCCCGAGCCCAAATGATACTACTAATTATACATTAAAATCCTCAGAAAATGATCAGTGATCTAAAAATTAAGGTCTACTAGAGATCCAACCTGTTCTGATGAAATTTTTTCATGAACTAACCAAGTTTGATCAAGAACTCATCAATCGAGATGATCTGTGGAAAGGCCCGAGATGCATTCCCATCCTCCAAGGAAGAATACATGCACCAATGGAATAAATATAAATATATGGAAAGATTATTCTAATAATAAATCAAAAATAAATAGCAGGAATTTGCACAAGTTGGTCAATACATATATATACAAAACTGAACTGAACATACTTTTATACAGAAAGTAATAATGATACAACAACTACACAAAAGAAACTAAAAATAACTAATTTACTAAATTACCTCCTTATGACCTCCTCACATGTCACCCTCCAACACAACTATCAAACATATCTAAAGGAAATAAAATCTCATACTAAACATCCAATACAATCTAAATACAAGAAACACAATAGGAATGTGTATTAAAAGACAGTAGGTGGGTCAAACTAATTATATTACGGATACAATGAAATCAAAATAAATGAAACATCAATTCATTTTTAATTATAAGGTTTAAAAGTATTATTTTCTACATTTTACTTATAAACAAAGTACATGCCACTGCCCCTCATCAATTCAAAACCAGGTTCACAACCACTTTTTTAGATATAACCTTTTAAGGGGAAAGTAATGTTTTTATTTTCAAATGATACAAGAGAGATTAAAATGCTTTTTTATTGAAATAATTTTTATAAACCTTTTTGAAACCAAACCATCACATCCTTATAAAAAACTAAAAAAGAAGGAACATCTCAGATCACATTACTAGGGAAATGGAAATAAACATACAAGTATCTCAATCACCACTACAAGTAGTTAAGTGATAATAGTCATGGGTAAACCTAAGAGATGAAGGAAAATCCAGAATTTATTAATACATGAGACCCCATCCCTGATAAAATTCCCCAAATGATGAATTCAAACCTACCAAACACCAGACAACCCTAACTCGAGATAGACCGTGGGGCCCAATACTACAGTAATAAACCCAAATATCCACCGACTATGGGCCACTGGTCAGCGGATGAACTAAAAGTATATAAATAATTCATAAAAAGAGCACTGAATATGCTAGGTTTTCATATCTCATGTATAAATGAAAGGTATTGATCCAAATGGTGATCATTGAGCATCCAATCAAATAAATATATAATATTAATTATAATTTAAATAATAGGAACCACCCCGAGTCACCCTATAGTTTGATTCTCATGCCATAAAATAATAGAACTCAAAGAGTCCATAAAGAGGAACTCTGATAATGGATCACAAGGATTCCACATTGAGGACATCACATCCATTGTATGTGAATATGTCCTATGAATCATCTGATAGAGGTTTTCATTATAAAAATTTAAACTATTTAAAAAAATTGCAATATGGGCCTTTTATCATTTTTAAAAAATATATATATTTATCAACGAAACAAATCCTTCATTCATAATAATTCAAAACCATTATGAAATTCCTTTGAAACATTTTCATAACACATTCATTGCGTGCTATTTTATTAATGTTTATAAAATTCCATGCACCACCATCTCATTTTTAACCTCTTTCCAAATCCTAATACACATTTCAATTGAACCCAAAACCAATTGGAAGACTATTAATAAAATCAGATCAATTATTTTAGATTTATAAAATAATTTTTTAAAGAATCACCATGGTTAAAATTTCATAAAACACAACTAAAAACAGTCTGACCATTTTATAGAAGAGCACAAGAAAGAAATATTAAACAAAAAATATTTTCAATTCAAAACACAACAAATAAAAACAATCATTTCTTGTTATATTTTAAATTAGGCTGCTAAATCATGTTCTAAATAACCCAAACCACATGTGAAGGCTTGTTGGGAATTTATCAAACATTCATCATATATATATTTATCAAAACATCATAATTTTACATAATGAAGGTATAATGTACCATTTTTCACAATAAATAATTAATATAAGGATAAGACAACAAATATTTAAAAATAATTAAGTTTGAAAAAAATATTAATTCAGGATTCATAAATTTTAAATGAAATTTTAGGGGATATCTACATCAATTGATGAATAAAATCATGAAATTGGTTCAAAATATCAAATGCACCTCAATAATACCCAGGGAAATCCAAATCAAACCCTAAAAATTGATATCAGACTAAAAAATATTTGATTAAACCGCTAAAAGTGGAAACCCTATCATTTTGGGTTTAGGGAAAAACCAAAACCCTCAATCAAGAAGCAATTACTAGGTGAGGTAGTCGCCGCCAGAGGGAGTCGCCACTGGAGAGTCACGCATATCAAAGATGGGGGTCGTTGGAGGGTCACTGATTAGCTGGAGCTGCTGTGCACGGGGAGCCTGTCGGATAGGGGAGGCATTGTTAGGCGGTGCTATGAAAGAGTTGGGTGAGGTGAAGAGAGGGCGACTAGCTAGGCCATGCGTTGACAAGTAGGTGGAAGGGGGTCTTTATGTGGGTGGTTCACATACATGGTGAATGGAAATAGAAGAATTTTGTGAGGGGGAGAAGAGATGAATGTGGGAAATATATAAAGAAACTAAGAAGAGAGAAAAGAAATGAAGAAAATAAGAAAAATAAGAAAATAAAGAAGATGTAGATAAAAATAAAAATAAAAAAAAATAATTAATTACACCCCTTGAATCAATAAGAAAACAACAATAATATTAAAAATAAAAATCACAAAAAATGGTAATATTATCATTATTATTTTAAAAGAAACCCTTTTAATTTTTATTTCATTTTATTCTTAATTATATTATTAATAAAAATAGCATCAAATTATTTTATTTTTAGAAGTAGGGAAGGCCACACAGTTCCTAGGATGATCTCTGATCATGAGCTTTATATTGCAAAAAAATCCATTTTTACAATAATTTTTCAAATATTTCAATAGGGACTCACCTGAACCCCTAACAGGTTATCCGATGCTAGAAAATAATATAAAATAATTTCTTCAACAAATTTGCGATGTGACACCCAGGTAGTAAATGCACCACACTAGGGATTAATATGTGATAACTCCTCTCTATAGATTTATAAGGCATGAATAATGTAGAGTAGTATTGAATCTACCTATAAAAAAGTATTGGGAACCTGCTACCTAGTGAGACATTGGTGTATTGTTAGCAGAAAATCTCTCGTGATCATCCCCTAATCACTATCCTCATCATAAATTTTTAAAACTAAGAGTTACACTAATAACATCTTATATCATTATTTATTCCATAATTATGGACAAGATAAAATTGTATGTTGGAAACACTAATGATGGGATACTCACTCGCCAAATTATGGATCCAAATGAATTGTATATTTGAATAATATAACAAAAAAATATTCATTAAACATTATTAAGTGATTTAATTACATGAAATTACTCTTAATACAACCTAAAATATCTGGATGTCAAGTTTCATTGGGAATTATGTACATTGATCGAAAACACTAAATATGAATTATAATATATTTATTTGAAACTTATTTAACATGCTAGATCATAAAACTACATTGGATAAATAGGGAAATGTATAAAAATGGGGTGATCCATAAATCAATGTAAGGGAATAGACATGGAATAACATGATGATAATAATGAATTCTATAAAAGTCATGTCAATGAGGCATAAAATATCATGAATAATGACGCATGATATTACATTATAATCCTATCATTTAAAATGTGTAAACAACCTAAAACACCACATAATATTCATATGTAAAGGATAACTAACCAGTACATCATGGTGTAAAAAGTACCATAATGGAATCAAGTATACCCATGACCTAACAAGAAATATCATGACACTAACCACTAAAAAATGCAATGGAATGTGATATAATTCAGAGTGCACCCATCACATTAATTTTATTCTCATACTTAATTGTGCCACATAGATCATGAAACATGGATTCATTCATAGTCATAATTTAATACAAGAATAAATAGTGTAGAAAACATACATATATGTTCCCAATAAAAAGATATATTTTCTATATGTTAAAAGGTGTTAATATGAGGGATTAATGAGATATAAAGATGTCTCTCATCATTTAGACATAATAATGGATGTATATGGGAGGTTTGAAAACATACCTCATCATTATGAAAATAAAAATAAAAAGAAATATCATAGATTCGATTCTTTAATAAAAGTGAGAAAGAGAGGATCCATTATATTTAGATTATGACAACAAATATTTCAAAATGACTTCGTGAGACCTTGGGGTAACCTCGGGAGGATTATAGAGAGAGGATAGTGATATGCGTTGTCGTGGGATCTTTCAAATGATGTTCGGTTTCAGGTTACTTATGTGCAGTTGTGTGGCAGACCAAGGTCATCTCTCAAAGGAGGAAGAGAATTATAATAACATATTAATGGTAATATAAAAATAAAATAAAAGATAATAAATACAATACTTGTAAAGATGGGGTTTTTTATTGTTTATAAATCTAGAAAAATTGTGGTGGTAGATGATTTCATTTTTTTATTTTATTTTTGAATTGAAGTTCGATTACAAAGACACAACAAGAAGATGTTTTTAGGCAATAATTAAAGGATGTAATCGATCTAACTCAACCTATTAATTTAAATATTAATCATTATAATTTTAATTAATATAATCTTAATTATGATCTCTTATTTTGTTAACACATGAACCCTATGAGAATTAACTTTACCACAATTATGAACAGAATTAAACCCCAGGCTATCTTCGGAACATGCAATCGCAACACCCTTTTTTGATTTATGTTCTAAGGTTATATTATGGTCAGAGGTAAATTAAATCACATTTTAATTCTGGATAATGATGATGAATTATTTTTAGGTAATATATTTTAACTCTACAAACTTATCCTGTGTGGTCTTGTATTATTGATTATGTTTGCGCTCTCACAATTCAAACAAAACCTCAACCTTGCGTGTTTTGTGTTAATTATTCAACTTCATTCATAGTTTCTTATAATTTAAGAACATAAGTCATGGATAATATTATGTGAGTTACTTTATCTCAATTATTTAAAATAATTAAATAAAGAGGTTATAAGATAGATTGGTCACTAGAAAACTACTCTTCCACGGGGAGTGTGGTCATCGTGGAGATGTTTTGCATGAGCAATGGATTGAAATGGTAGAACCCAGTATTCTATCCACTCAAAATTCTAAATAAATTAAGAATATTAAGATAAAAAAAAATTTGAACAAAAAATATGAAAATATTATAAATAAAATAAGAACAATGACGTTTATTACACAAATGAAAACATTAAAACATGATGACTTGAAGAAGGATGGGATGAGGGGATCCTTGCTTCAAGAGCTACACCTCTGACAATGGTTTGCCTAATTTCAGTGAAACCAATTCTCCTCTTCCAAGAATCTCCTTATTCACGTCCCAAACCTTAAAAATGATAAAACCTATAATTTAGAGAGTGGAGGGTAGTCTAGTTACAAGTGGTTTCATGTGTGAATTGGGAAATTCGGGAAAATATTTTAATCCAAATTGCACCGCCAATTTTCCACCAAAAACACATGAACCATCTCTCCTTCTAGTATGATTATTAGTTAGGAATTTAATCTAGAGATCCTATCAAAATTTGGGTCTAATCCAAGCAATAATGAAGATGTTATGTCCCAAATACCGAACCCATGTCCATTCTGGCCAGTCCAGCCCACCATTGACATAATGTCCCATTTACTCCATCGAAATGCACTAATTAGAACTAGTGTAATGAATAAAAGTTGTAGAAAATTATGTTAGGAACAATTTTTCAAAAATTTATGTTCTAATTAATCATATTAAAATATTTATGTGTTAAATACTAAAATGCATTTTAAAAGGGTAAAACTAGAATTTTAATCAAATTTTCAGATTAATGATCTAATGACAAATATTTAATTAATGAATATATTTAGCACAAAGTGGGGACATTATGTCAATTATTATAAATATAATATTTTAAAAAATAGTGTTTTATCAACTCCCCCACACTTACCCTTTTTCAATCTTGGGAAAACCCTCATAACATGTAAACATCAATATCAAAACAAAACAAATTTTAAAACACATATCCTTGAAATCAAAAAATTACACACTAAGAAACAAAATATATAATGACTCGTAATATCATTATTTAATGTTTTATATTTATATCCTTAAATATATCTCTACTTCACTTATCCTTCCATTCACAAGACACTTACCTCACTTGAATTTTCTCTTATCACACAAATGTATATTTTTTTAGAAATGTCTTTCTCATCCAAACTCATACATTGGTCACCATAGGATTCATAAATTCCTAAATTTCCACATGATTTTATTCAAGGACATATGTTTATCATTAAGTAATTTAAAGATTATTTTGTGTCTTTAGATTAGTAAAATTTAGATGCAAAAAACTCTGAGGCTGAATTAGGAGGGATTGACTTTTTTGAAGCAAAATTACATTAATCTAGTTTTCCTTTTAATACAGTCTCCTACACAATTCCCATAGCGTCAATTAATTTTCATAATCATGAATTTTACACTAATCAACATTTCAGCAGTAAAAATGACAATCTTCTCAAACATTATTTTCTTGAATGTTCCAGATAGGCACAACATTCACCCTCTATTAGAATCTCCAGAAAGGAACAACTTCACTTATCGTGAATGCGCCAGAAAAGGCACAACTTTCAATATGATGATTTTATTCAGTATCACACACATCACTTCAGAATTTAATTTTACACCAGAAGTATCACAAAATTTCATAGCAAAACACAAGAGAGTTTCCCCAACAATTATGTTCAAATAGATTATGCAAGTTCACTTAAAGAGTTAGTTTGATAGGGAAAATTGGCTTATAATGTGGCTAACCTAACAGGATGTTCATTAATCTTAAGATCTAAAAGGAATAAATGATAAAGGTAAGACATTATAAAAAATGGATTGTTTCAAATAGGGTCTTTAATACCAAAAAAATGTCTCAATAATTTAAAACATAGGAAACTAAAACCCTCATGTTTTGATAGTAATAAATCATATTCTTGTTATATCAAGCAGATTTTGGTTCTCTCATGAAATGATGTTATTGTGAATAATATGAAAATAATTGTTCAAACCCCTCATAGGAAAGTGATTTCAAATATAAATATAGTGAGATGTGGCATGGGATTCAAAATTCAGAGTACTTTTCATAAAATTACTAAATATTTGAACTTGAAACAAATTTATTTTCTCCATTCATTTATGCTCTATTTCATGGGAAAAAATTTTCCACTTATTGATATAGATTTCAAAATGGTTAGGAAAATCATTTTAGCTCAATAGTTTCACAAACATACAAAATACTGAAAAATAAACACACAAAATTTGAAAAACATAATTTTTTTTGAAAATAATTGATAAACAAGAAAGCAATTGAAATTACTAAACTGAAAGGTTACCACCCCCACACATAAAATATTTCATTGTTCTCAATGTGAACCAATGAGATGATATATTCACATGAAATTTATAATTTTGAATAGGACAATGAATAAAAAATGTTATAGGATCAAGAACAACCTTATATTCTCAAGTGATGACGGGGTCACGCTATGTGATGAAATCCACTACATCAGTAGGAAGACCCTCAATTTATTTCTTCAATATTTTACCATTGACTATAAAGCTCCTTTTAGTGTCCTCTTGTGTTATCACAACTCCACCATAAGGAAAAACACTAGTTACAACATAAGGAACTAACCACCTGGAACACAACTTACCAGGCATCAGCTTCAGTCATGAGCTATAGAGCAAGACTATCACTCCAAAATGACATTATTTATTCTGGACCATTTTTTCATAAGATACTTTTGATATTTCTTTATAGAGCCTTGATTTCTCATATGAAGACAATGGAATCTCCTCAAGATTTTAAATTTTCAGCTTCTTTTGGATTCCAGCTAGGGCCAAATCCATGTTGCATTTCTTTATAGCCCAATAAGATTGATGCTCAACTTCCACAAGGAGATGAAATGCTTTCCCAAAAACAATCTGAAATGGGAACATACCAATGGGAGTTTTGTATTCTATCATATATGCCTATATACCATCATCCAAGTGCTTATTCCAATCCTTCCTATTTGGATGCCCATTTTTCTCCAAAATATGTTTCAACTCACAATTTGAAACCTCAGCCTGAAAATTTTTTTGGGGGTTTTATACTGTTGATGTTTTGTGTGTCACCACATACTTCCGAAGGAGGGATTCCAAATTCCAATTACATATGTTGTCCCTTGGTCACTGATGATGGCCTTCAGTACTCCAAACTACCAAAAAATATTTTCTTTGACAAAGTCCACAATAACATGAGAATCATCAGTCCTGGTGGCCTTAGCCTCCAACCCTTTTCACAAATAATAAAAGACAGCCAAAATATATAGGAATCAAAATAAACTAGGAAAAGTACCCATAAAATCAATTCCCCATACATAAACAAATTCACAAAATAGTGTGGGTGTTTCGGGCATTTTGTGTCTCCTAGAAATGTTTCCATTTTGTTGGAAACATGAGCACGACATAAAAAACACATGGGAATCATAAAATAAGATAGGGAAATATAATCCAGAGTCTAGTACTTTAATAACTATCTATTAGGGTCCAAAGTGTCCACCACAAGCAAGTGTAAGACAAAATGGCAGAATAGACTCAATCTAATGATCAGGAACACACCTCCAAATAACTTGGTCACTACACATGCGCCATAAGTAAAGATCATCCCACACATAAAATATAGACTCACTCATTAACTTTAGGACTTGTTGTTTCTTAAAAATTTTAAGTATTTCGGATGTAAAAAGGTCCTTATCTAAATATGCATACCAAGGATTCATACTAGAGATGGAATAAAGATTCTCCTCGGGAAAAGTGTCCTGAATTGGTACCTGGTCAAAGGTGTCATCCTCTAGTGTGTGAGTAAGCCTACTCAGGTGGTCCGCCACCATTTTTTATGACCCCTTTTCTTCCTATATCTCAATGTCAAATTCTTGAATAAGGAGCATCCATCGGATAAGCTTGGGATTTGTGTCTGGCTTCATCATGAATTACGTAAGAGCTACATGGTTAGAAAAAACAACTACTTCAGAGCCCAATAAATATGAACATAATTTATCTAAAAGAAATATGACTGCATGAAACTCATTTTCTTTTGTTGTGTAATTTGATTGGGCTGAATATAGTGTCCTCGATGCATAATCAATCACATGTGAACTTCCCTCCACCCTCTGATATAAGACAGCTCCAACTGCGATGTTGGAGGTGTCGCACATAAGTTCAAAAGGAATCTCCCACTATAGGGGTTTCATGATCGGTGGAGTGGTCAGACACTTATTTAGCTCAACAATGGAAGAAATTCAATAATCATAAAAAACAAAATCATAATATTTTTGAAGTAATCATGAAATAGGAAGAGAAATATTACTAAAATCATTGATGAAGCACTGATAAAACCTTGCATGGACTAGGAAAGATCTAACATCATGAACACATGAAAGATATGGTAATGATGAAATAATATCAACCATATATCTATCAACCTTTATCCCATGTTTTGACACTGCATGCCCTAAGAAAATTCTATGCTCTGTCATTAAATGATACTTTTCAATGTTCAAAACCAGATACTTTTCAATACAATGATTCAACAGATTTCCCAAACTACTTAGACATTCATCAAATGAAGACCCATACACTATAATATAATCCATGAATACCTCCATTCAGGTCTAAATATAATAAGAAAAAAATACTCACCATGCATATTTGGAAGGTACATGGGTTGTTTCAAATTCGAAATGGCAACATTCAGTAGGAAAACGTGCCAAAGGGATAGCTGAATGTAGTCTTCTCTTGATCCTCCAGAGCTATAAAAACCTGAAAATATCTAGAAAACCCATCCAAGAAAAAATAGTCTATCTTCCCAGATAGTCTCTCATTCATATAATCAATAAATGGGAGGTGGAAATGGTCTTTGGGAGTTGACTGATTTAGTTTCCTATAATCAATACACACATGCAAACTATTTTGTACCCTCATCAAAACTAATTCCTCTTTATCATTTCTTAAAACTGTAACATCACTTTTCTTAGGCACAACATAAATAGTATTCACCCACTAGGAATCTAAAATGGGATAGATTATACTTTCCTCAAGCAGTTCATCAACCTCTTTTTTAACAACTTCTAGAATGGTTGGATTGACTCTCCTTTGTGGTTGCCTAACCAGTTTAGCCCCATCCTCCAAAATAATCCTATGCAAGAAAATGGAGGGTCTAATACCTGATATGTCGTCCAAGGTCCACCCAATTTCCCTGATATTCTCCCTCAAAAGATTCAAAAGTTTTTCTTCATGTTCAAAAGGGAGATAATTATAAGTGATAACATGTAATTTCTCACCACTTAATAATTATGAGTATTTGAGATTTGGTTGAAATGGAAAGAGTTCTAGTATAGGGGGGTGATGTATGGATGAAGACATAGAAAGAACTGAAACATGTGCACAATGAGCAATAGTATCAGTATATACATCATCAAAATCAAAGAATAAAGCATCAAATCCATCAGCATAGTCAACATCCATGTCATAATTAGAATTCACATGATCAAAATCAGAATATGATTCCATTTAAAAATAAAATATATAAGAGTCTTGTGAAATAAAAATAGTTGGGGAAGTACTCTTAGACATCAAAATAGAACCAATACTCATAATCTCCCTACGAATAGAACAATAAAATTCAATATAGTTTTTATTTGGTGGTACAACTTGGGAGATAAAAAATGCAGAATGATTCTCTGAAGGGTACTTCAGGAAATCCATAACATTAAATATAACAAATTCATCCCCAAATTCCATGGAAAGTGTACCCTCATTAACATTTATGATTGTTTTTGTAGTTTTGAGGAAAGATCTACCTAATATAATTGGGGCATGATAACTTACCAGGTCATCCTCCATGTTAATCATGTAGAAATATGATGGAAATATCATGTCTCTTAGCTGGAAAAGTATATCCTCAAGAACACCCTCTAGATATGTCATAGCTCTATTTTCCAAAAGCACCACTACTCTCATGGGATTCAACTCACCAAACATTAAATAAGTGAATACATAGTGACGCATATCATTTTTGAAAGCTCCCAAATCAAAAAGGGAATCATAATAGTTCAATTACCAAATGTTGCATGGTATAGTGAATGTCTCAGGATCCTTACACATTTTTTCCATTGCTTGAGTCGGTGTAATGAGTGTTGACACTTTCCTTCCAAGATTGATCCTCTTATTTCCCTTGACCCCTCTTCTATTGGTACAATGTTATTTTAAAAATATGGCATACCTTGGGATTTTATTCATGGATTAAAGTTGAGGAATATTGATCTATTCACGCTTGAATGTATCCAAAACATCTTTTTTCATTACTTCTTCAGCCATATTTTTGGTTGGTAAAAGTCTGTTTGGAAATTGATGGGGTTTAGAAGAAAAATCATCCATCTTTTTCATACCTTTATATTTCTCCTTGGATTGGTCCCCACTTTGTATGGAATGCGGATTTTCTAGATTTGAGGTAAATCCTGGTAAAACGATAGGTGAAAATGTATCATTTTTTCTTCCCACTTCTCAATGTGATGGAATAGACATTCCCCGTTGTATTTGGAGTAGGATGGGATGGTAGATTTCTATAATTCTTACTTACCAGTCCATGGAGGGCAGTGGAAATCTGGCTCATTTGAGTCTTCAACTCCTTTTGCCCTTACCCTTGACTCTTCAGCTCATTATGTTGATTGAGAACAATTTTTGTTAAAAGGTCATCAGTGTTAGAATCTACCTTGGATGTGGTATTCTCTTGTTGTTTTCTTGTTGATGTTTGGGTTTCAAATTTCTTTTGGGGTTTTTGGAAACCCTGCTGGTATGTCGGAGGCTGTTGGATGTTTTTTTGAATAGGGGGCCTTTGTTATTGTCCAGTTTCATATCTTATGTCTGATTTATCCTTACACCCTTGGTTTTATGTTGGGGAAAATGAATCAAACTTCTTTGGGGGGTATGTCTGTTGTTGTTGCTGATATGGTCTCCCTGGGAATACTGTTTTGCATTCTTTTGTCTCTTATAGTTATGGGAAATAGTAAGTTGGGTGGCTTGTCTCAGTGTAAATGCCAAAAGTCCTTGAATAAGGGGGTTGGGTGCCTTTTGATCCAAAGAAATATATCTCTCCGTAGTTTTCAATTCATCCAACATTGAATCAATCAAATGACTTTCAAGAGAAGAAGGACATAACTGATGTACTCCTCTGACATGTGGTGTACCTTGATCTCCAAATTGTGGGGTGTTTTGTCTATCTTGTCAATCAATGAACATGCAGCTACTAGTTTCTTGTCCACCAAATCTCCTCCAGCCACAACATACACAATTCTCCTCTCCATAGGTGTGATTCCTTCATAGAAGTATTGGATGATGAGTTTCTCACTCATTTGGTGATTTGGGTATCTTGCACATAACTTCTTGAATCACTCCATTACTCATACATTAACTCCCCTTGGTCTTTCTTAATCACCAATATCTTCTTATGAATGGATGTGGTCTTTGACGCTGGAAAAAATTTCTATAAGAAAAGACATTTCAAATCATTCCAACATGTTACATATTCATGTTGTAAATAATACATCCAGTCGTTTCCAACTCCATCACGAGAAAATTGGAATTCCATTAGTTTTATTTGATCTTCAGAAACATTTATTGGTTTTATGATTGATTCAACCAAATTAAATTCATTAAGGTGTTTATTGGGATACTCACTATAGGGGACATGAAATTTTTGAAGTAGGTAAATTAATCAATATTTCAGTTCGACGTCTGATTCATGATTTGGGTATGGAATACAATTTCGTTGATAATTAATATCATGTAAAACCAATTATCAAATGGTTTATTAAGTTAATTTCCGTTATTCTCAACCATTGGTTCTTATTTTATGTTTGAATTTGAATTTCATCCAACATCAATGAACATGGAATGGAGGAATTCTCTTACTGGTTGAATGTCGAGACATCTCGTTGACTGAGACTGTCTGATTCGATCCTTAAGGATGTGTTCAATGTCAGGGTCATGATATAAGAGATCTTTGGGATTAGTTCGTGTCATAAATTAATTAAAGGTAAAAAATAAATGAATAAAATTGTACCATAATAAAAATAAATTATGTTTGAGTTAGTCGGATAAAAATAAAAGAAGAGAGTTAGAAAAAAAAACTTGAGAATGGGGAAAGAAGAAAGAAAGAACAGAAGAAAAGAATTAAAAGAAAAATATAATAAATACCTATAATTGGTTGAATAAGTTACTTTCCTCACTGGAAATGGCTCCAATAGGAAAGTCACTGTTGTGGGCACTTTCAAATGATGTTCAGTTTTGAGTTACTTAGGTACAGCAGAGCAGCTGACCAATGTCGTCTGTCAATGGTGGAAGAATATTTTAACAACTTCTTAAAGGAATTATAAAAATATAAAAAAAGAGAATAAAAAAACTACATGTAAGTATGTGGGGTTTTCTATCATTTTTAAAATTTGAATAAGTGTACTGGAAGAAGATTGTATTTTTTTGTTTTTGTTTTTGAGATGAAGTTCGATTAAAAAGACAAAAGAAGAATGTGTTTTTAGAAAATATTTAAAAGAAGTAATCGATATAACTCTACCTCTTAATTTAAATATTAATCAATATTATTTTAATTATTATCCACTTAATTATGTTCCTTTAATATTTTTAACCCCCAAACCTTGTGAGATTTATCATTACCACAAATATGAGGAGAATTAAACCCTAGGATATATTCGGAATATGCAATAGAAACACCCTACTTTGATTGATGTTATAAAGTTAGCTTATGGTCAGTGGTAAATGAAGGAAAATTTCCATTCTGGATAATGAATATGAATTGGGTTTAGGAAATATATTTTAACTCTATAAACATATCCTGTGCGGTCTTGTATTTCTGATTAATATTGTTCTCTCACAGTTTAAACAAAACCTTGACCTCATGTGTTTTTGTGTTAATTGTTCAATTGCTTTATTAGATTATTTTAATTTAAGAACTCAATTAATTGATTATATTATTTTAATTATAGTATCTAAATGATTCAAAATAATATAATAAAGAGGGTTGAAGATAGATCGATCACTAGAAAACTACTCTTCCATGGGTGGTGTGGTCATCGTGGAGACGTTTTGCATGAGCAATAGATTGAAAGGGTAGAGCCATATCTCATCCCCACTATTGATTCCAACCCAATTAAAAAGATTAATAGAAGATGAAATTTGAAGAAAAAAAAGAGATGAAATAAGAGGAGAATGAAGAAGTTTATTACACAAATGAAAACATTACAACATGATGAAGAGATGAAGGCATCGATTAAGGGATCAATTTTTTCAAGAGCTACCCCTCTTATAATGGTTGGATAATTAGGGTGAAACAAATTCTCTTCTACCTATAATATACTAATTCACATCTAAACCCCTACAAATGAGAAAAAATACTAATTTATAGTGTGGAGGGGAGGCTAGGATACAAGTGATTTCAAATGTGAATGGAGAAATTCGGCCACATACTTTAATCCAAATGTCACCACCCATGTGACCACCAAAACTCATGAATTAGCTCTCTTTATAAAAATATGTTTTGAGAGAAATTGAATGCTAGATATCCTCTCAAAATATGGGCCTAATACATGCATGGATGAAGAAGTCATGTCCCAAATACAGAACCCATGTCCATTCTAGCGAGTCCATCCAACCATTGATTTAATGATCCATTTACTCTATCCACATGCACTCTTTAGCTTTAGAGTCTTGAATTAATGTTTTATAATATTATGTTGGGAACACTGTTAAAAAATTTAAATTTCAAATAATTAATATTAAAATATTTATGTGTGAAATACTAAAGTGCATTTTAATAGTGTTAATATAGAATTTTCATCAAATTTTCAAATGAATGATCTAATCCCAAATATTTCATAAATGAATATATTTAGAAAAATGTGAGGAAATTATTACATTTATTATAAATAAATTATTCAAAAAAATATTGTTTTATGATATAGAAAATTAAGGTTGTTCTTAATTGATTTTTGTCAAATCAAAGTGGGATATTTGGTTGGTTTATATAAGCAAATAGAGGTATTTCTTCTATATTTATCTTTTAGCCTCTAAAAAATAAAATATTTGAAACCAAATACCATTACACGGTTTTTCAAAATAGGAGAGTCATTAATTATATTATAAGGTTAAGTGAGAAAAAAATATTTTTTCAATGATACCCATTATAGTATTTATTAAACAATTTTTGGGTCATTATGATGTCATAAAACACTCCATATATTTAAACAATATTTAATGTTTACCCAAAAATTTTAATGTCTTAGAAAATGATGAAAAATTAATCATTGGATAATTTACATGTTATAATTCAAAAGAAATATTCATTTTATCTAATTAATTTTTTAATATTTTCATTTTCAAATTTAAAATAGGACACTACATTTATAAAAAAATAGTTGTTTTTTATGATAACAGTTTTTGAACAGCAATAAAAAGTACATTTAACTTTATAAAAATCATATTAACATTTATAATAAATAAAAATTATTTAATTATAAAATTTATTAAAATAATATGTATTTTAAAAATAAATTAATTCATCAAAGTATTTCCCTTTATTAAATCTAAACAAACCCAAAAATATAATTTGTGATTTATTGAATAAAAATAAAAATAATTTGTAAATTAACAATGAAAATGAAAAAATATTCATTATTCTTATACTATATTCATATTCATATTATCATGGTCATGATATATATATATCTTTATTACACCACAGAATTCACTAAGAGTAAGGTGCTTGACGGTGAGACTTTCATTGGGGAGTTCGACAAACATGGTCTCTGTCATGATCTCGATGAGTATTAATGTCACCCATAAGTGGTTTAACTCTTTCGTAGTTTATTCAATATTAGATTGGGCTTTGTAAATGAGAAATATCATTTATTCAATCTTCTATGGATCCTATGATAAATTTTATTTATAGGGTACAATCCTATACGATGTGGCCATGACTTACTTTGTTTGGGTCTATTCGATTAATTATAGCCCTATATTTATATTAGTCGTGTGATCAAAATTTCACAACAATATTTACAATTGTAATATTCATAATGGTATCTAAAATCCAAATTTATAACTAAGGAAGTGAATGTGTTTTCCATAACCATATTACATAACAAGACATTTAATTAAAATCACAAAGAGAAACATCATTTATAATAGTTCGATTCTTTACAATGAATATGTTATATATGGATAATCATGGAAATGAAGGGGTCTACACTACTTTTGTTCCCACCTCATCTTAAGTCTATGTTATCCTTATAATGTGGCTTGGAAGCAATGTAGTTATGCACTGTGTTTCAGGAAATTGAAATGAATTTTGGATCTAATTAGGGGCTGGTTGTGTACCCTTTCTCATACCCAAATATTTTATCCTGTGACTATACATAATCATGCTTAACATACATGGATATTACATTATTTTATATTAATATTCATCACGTTAAAAATATAAATTATTGGGGATTGTAACAACCCTACCCGAATCACCGGGTATAAGCTGGAATGTTATATGACCCCAAGCCCTTATCCTAGTATGGAATAGGATTCTAACTTGTAGCGAGGGTCTCAAGTGGAACATTGGGGTGACTATTCCATTTGTATCGAGTCATAGGATCGATAATTTATAATAGTATAAATAATTAGAGAAAAATGCTCAAATGTAAAGATGACATACATATAATGTAACAACTCCACAATGTGGAAATAAAACCCAAGTAAGAAATATAAAAAACTAGAAAGTAGATAATTAATCATTTGTAGTGTGATCTGGTGCCTATCCAGGTCAACTTACTCTCCTTGATCCACCACGCAGTCGTCCACCATAGGAACCATGCCCTTCATCCTATCCCTGGTGAAAAAATCATCATGCATACTGAAATACCAAAGTAGAGTGTGAGTACAAGACTCAATGAGACACAACCAATGCGTCCAAAACCTTATGTGATCAAAATAAAAGTGTATTAAATAATAAATAATACTAATTAAATACACAAACCAAAACCAACCAGTTTGGTGCTAAGAAAGCATCCAAAAACCCAACCGTACATGATTAAACTATATACTGGAATGGATAGCAACTATATTGACCCAATCTCGACATATATATAAATTACATTTCAATTGAGAAATAAATAATAGATGACACAAACAAACATCCAAATATCATATTAGTATAGTGTCTTTGGAAACTCGAAATATAATCTTATAACTTGGGGAAAGATCTTTAACATCTCCCATAATGATCTTCCCCTTTTTTTCCTATCTAAAACATTTTTTTATATCTTGGGAAATGAATACACAAAAAATGGTGAGCTAAAATTCTCAGTTAGGTTAAAAATATAAATCATAGAACATACCAAATACATTTGACTGTAAAAACATAAACAGAATGTTTAAGCATCAAAATATTGAGTCATGAACTAAATAATGGAATTATATAAAGAATATATTATGAATAAAAATTTACAATGATATAATAACATTATAATAAAACATGTAATTGATGAAAAATAACAAGAACATAATATGATTTTTATAGTATCCAAGGCATTGCTCCCAAGACCATCATAGTAGACAATGTCCATTACTGAAGCGGGTTTACTTGTCGTTCCAGCCATGTATTGCTGATCTGTATTTACATGTCATTATAGTAATTTATATCTCATGAGATATAAATCATTACAAAATTCATTTGAGGGAGATACAAGTCCCACCCATCTCATAATTAAATCATTCTTTCATGTTCCATAAAACATAAGGCATTCATTATAGCATAACACAAGAAATAAAATGGGTTTTTTAAAATATCATTCCATCATAAGAAAACTTATATAAAATAAATGGATTTCATAAAAATAAATCATTATCATGTAAATGTAATAATATGGATATAATCATAGCCCTATGTCATCTAAGATGAGAAATAATTTTGATAAAATACATGAACATAATCCTTGAAGAAATATCCTTTATTATTCGTAAACATTTTCTTTTCTCAAAATGCTGATAAATAGTAAAAAAAGAATTTAGTTGAAAAAACACATGAAATTTTATATTGAATGATTCATGTAAATAAGTCCTTATGAGGATTTAAAAATCTGTCCATGCTATATAAGTTAAAAGAACATTATTCTCGTACTTTTTCTAGAAAAGTGAAAATTTACCTTGTATGGTAAACAAAAGAAATATTTTTTCCATAACATGTAGAAAAATTCAAAAATTGTAAAAATAACATAACACATACATAGATGAATTGTAAACATTTTATGATTTTTTTTATAAATCATGGACATGGATGATTAATATATCCCCAGTATATATTTACGTATAAACAATCTCAGATAAAAATGAGATCACAAAATTATCCCTTACCTTAGGTCCATTGTGCCTTATATATATCCAAACATTGTGTATAATGATTTAAATAATGTTACTTATTTATTCCAAACTCATTATAATTTTTATGATATCATTTATGATCATATTTTCATCTTTTGTTATTAATATTTTGTTGTAACATGTTATTCAGTTATTAACTGCTTTAGGTTCTTATGTATGTTTTGTCGGATAAGTTCATATTATTATTATTTTATGTTATAGTTATATCATTTACAAAATTTTATTACTATAATAGATATTATATTAATTCTTTCAATTAATTTATATAATCAAGGATTGATAAACGTTATATAAAACGAATCTCATTGCATCGTAGAGACAGTAATCCATAAGTACGCCCGAGTGATGATATCATTCCCATAATTGTTGAATTATATTAAAGTGGATGGTTTATTATATATAAATATTAGTATATTAATATAATAATTATATATAGTTATTATTTCCACCATTATACCCATCCATGTAAGGTGATGGTGAAAAAACAGATTATAACATGGTGTGGAGATGGTAAGCCAAATGTACTCACATGCGGGGAATTTGTTTTTCATAGGATGGATAGAATGTGAAACAGGTTTGATTTTTATTTATAATGAAATATAAGTATATTATTTTTATTATTTTTATTTATTTATAAGGAAAAAAATAAATAAGAGGAAGTAGAAGAATAAATAAATTTGAAAAAATCTGTAGAAGAGATTACATATTCCACGACGTGCTTCCTTTAAATTTCATCCTAGGGAATTCAAGTTGGTCTTTTCAGAAGAGAAACACCTCTATAATGTTACTAGGGAATATGCTAAGATAAATGGGTAGGAATTGGATGATATTGAAGGCCCAAAATGGAGTTAAGTGGAGAGGGAGTAGGTGACCTTTTACAATAGAGCAGAGGGGCACTTTAGGAAACTCTCAAAATATTAATTTATTAAATATTAATTACAACATGATTATTTTGAACCATAGGCATTAGAACATACCTAATATTTCAATGTCATCCAAAAAATTCTTTTATGGAATCAAAATGTTAAAATAATATTTTTTTAATATTTATAAATTAATTTATTTTAATCTTTCATTAACGAAGTAATCACTACATCATAATAGTGTCATAAATATATTCATTAATCTAATATCTAAAAATAATAAATAAAATATCATGGTGTATTAAATCATTTTATATTTTTAATTACTATAAAAATACATAAATATCAATTATATAACATTATATTAAAATTTATTTAGTAAAAGATATATGTTTATGTTATAATTATCTTTACATTATATTAATTCTTATAAAATGTAAATTTCACATCCAAGTGAATCAATGGGGTCCAAAAATAGATCCATGGATGCCCATGTTAAGAAATATATCATCTAATAGGATTAGTACATGTTTTTAGGTAGTTTAATATTATTATAATGTTATTTTTTACCCTTATTAACTATATTTACCCTCTTAACCATGATAAATAAAATAATTACCGAAGATACTAATAATAAGGTATAAAAATTAAAGGTACCTATTTACACAATTATATCCTTTAGATTCAAAATTTGGAATTAATTTTTCCATATTCAGAACACATAAGTTTCAGTAATTAATTTAAAATTACTTACTGTTTTCAAAACAATAAACATGTTTTTAAGAAGAAATAACTAATAAAAGATTACCATGTGTTTATATCTAATTTAAAATTGAAATTATGTAAAATGACCAAAATTGGATTAAATGAAAAAAATATAATTCAATTAAACTTTAAAACCAATAAAAAATATAATCAAACTATATAAATAAATTAGATAAAAATGGAGATTCGAGTTAAAATGCTTTATTTTTCACTATTCAATAAAATTTTAATTTTATTAAGAAAATTAAAAAAAAAATTAAAAACATTTAATTTTAATGTCCCACATCCAAATAAGAAGTTTATATTTTAAAATTTAACTTATAAAAGTTTCAAAAATAGAATTATAATGGGTGCTCCATCAAAAGGCGGTAAAATGCATTAAAAAATAATTCTTTTATCAGAAAATTTGATTTTTTAATCATAAAAAGTTCTATAAAATACATAAGATGAATTAAAACTTTATAAAATTTAATATTGGGTTAAATATATTCATAACACCACGATTTTTTTCAATAATAATATCTAAAAAATATATCATTGTTTAGTGAAACTCGGTATTGCATACAATGTAGGATATCAAGGAAGGTCGCTCTTGTGTGTATCGCAAGTCAGGAATAGTTTTTCATATACTAAAATCTAATACGGTGTTGTATATAGAAAAAGAAATATATTTTTGTGGCATAAAACATAATACATCAATTAAAATAAAAAGAATATATCCCATTAAATATTGTGGTGTCACATTCTACCCCCCAAAAAAATGAATTTTTCCCTTGGAATTTATCGGGGTTATAGATCGTTTACAATTTGAATATTTTTTTCATGGAAAACCACATTGTAAAAAGGAGTACCAAAACTTCATCTAAAAAATGAATTTTCGAAACATAACAGTTAACCAATGTAAATCATCACTAGGATTCCTTATAAAAGAACATAGCTGGGAAGTGAAAACATGGATATGGAAGTGAAATGTAGCCATCATGTTCGGATGGATAGTGATAGAGAATATGGTTTGGATAATGTTGACTACTATAAACCCATAAATCTATGATGATTTAAGAGACCTTATAATTCATATGATAATAAGGTACTAGAATAACATTTTTGGTTTCATGGTCATTTTATTAATATTGAATATTTTATCATCAGAATAAATACTTGCTTGTTTTTTGAACAATATCACCATTGATAGTTCCTTGAACAACTTCCACATTATATATTCTTTATGTAAATGTAGTTGAATATGTCATTATTGAATTATTATCATATCATTCGATATAATTATAGGTTATTCCATTTGTCTCAACAAAAATGTTTGAACATGTTATCAAATATGCATAAGTTCATCTATGGTGAGATTAATTGTATATGGTTCCAAAAATGTAATTACACATAATAGATCATACTTCATAAATAAAATAGAACTAATTTATACTATCAGAGGACTTATCATAGGCCAGTGGTAGGTGATAAAGGCATGTTGCACTTTGGTTTTGGTTTTAATTCCTGCAAAATTGTCTGACACCACTGGTTGTCGCCCATCCTGCGAGTTGTCCTTTTTCTAAAACTATACTATTATAACATTCCACAAAAAAAATTAATCTTAAAAAAATTATTTGATATCTATCATAATCTTTTCCAGCTTTTATATTTGTCCAAAATACTTCTTTACTAATTGGAATTAAAATAAAATTACAATAAAGGTCATACAACCATCTTGTGAATACCTTCATTCATCCCCCTAATATAATAAGATATATAATCGGTTGGTCATATTCAAAAAATGTGAACATGTTCATCAAGTATTATCTTGGTCATGTTAATGACCTGAATTTTCAGATATCCTTATTAAAAACATGAATTTTACCATATTCCAAAACATATAATATATATTCCTTAATTCACAATATTTTGTATACTTCATCCATGATATAGTAACCCACATTTTAATAACTATATATTTAGATTTCAATAAACTAGAATCATCCAATTTACTTATTCAAATCAAACATTTATTTAACCAAACATCGTTATCTTAACATAAGATACTTATTAAGGGTTATCTATCCATTACTTATTTGTACTAAAAGTATATCACCTTACCCTTAAATAAATTTTCTTACCTCCTTAGAACTATTCATAATATCATTTCATATCCATATACCAAAATCCCTTATATATTTCAGGATTCATATTACATAATAATTGAATTCTAGAACATATTCACCTCAACCATATCTCTTTATTATTAAACCATTTATTAAGATCCACCATCTTCATATTTCCAAAAATATTAATCATGTATTTTCATTTCTCAAACTCAAGCTTCTTTGGTTTAATGTAAACAATACAGGAAAAAATCACATACCTTTTCACATGTCATCTAAAATATTTGTATCCTAAATATTATGACCAATGATCAAACCATTTTCATGATTATATTAATGATATTTCAACTTATTAAATCTATCTACATATTTCCAATAATTTTCACAGGTTAAACATTCCATGGTTAACTATGTTCTATGTAGTTTGGGCTATTGACTATGATCAGAATGTAAAGTATGAGAAATACATATCATAGATTAGAAACAAACAATGTAAATTACTTATAATATTTCAATTTATTATATCTTCAGTTTAACCCTGTGTTAGTCATGATGATCACAAAAAACCAAGGTTCGAAACCTATGTTTTTAATTGTCCTTAAGATATCCATAGACATATCATTAAAAATATATCTTGGGATATCACTAATGTTTTTTCATACTAAATTCAAAAGGATAACTAAACCATCACTCTGATAACAAATGTAGAGACCCAATATTGATGTACATGGACATTACATTTCTTTTGTAGAATACTCAATACATGACACAAATAGATTCCCAAATATCGTATTAGTTTATTATGTTTTGAAAATTGAAATACAATATTCTAACATAGTGGAAGATAATCATCATCTTCAATAAAGATTTCCCCCTTTTTCATACCTAAAAACATATGTTACATATTAGAGAAAATAAAACATAAAAAAGGTGAGTTAAAAATCTGAGTAAGTTTGAACATGGAGAACATAAAACATACCATATACAGTCGAACGTAAAAACATGACCATAATGTTTAAACATCAAAATATTGTGTCATGAAAAAAATATTGGCAATTAATAAGGCATAGAAAATAAAGGAACAATAAAAATGATAAAATGAAATTGTAATAAACAATGTAATTGTGGCAAACTAATTAACACGTAATATAATATCTATAGAGGCCAAGGCATTGCTTCCAAGACAATCATAGTGGCAAAGTCCATTACTGAACTTGGATTACATCTCATTACAACAATGTATTACTAAACCATATAGACATTCTTTTACAGTCATTTCTATCTCATGATATATAAATAATTACCCAATGCATTGGTGGTAGATATAGGTCCCACCCATATCATAATTAAATCATTTCTTCATGTTCCACAAAACATAAAGCATTCATTATACCATAACCCATGAAATAGAATGAGTTTTTTAAATAGAATTCCATCATATAAAAACCCATATAAAATAAATATAATTTTTAAAGACAAGATAGTAATAAATCAACGTAATAATATGGATAGAAACATAACACTATCACATCTTATATGGGAAATAATTTTGATAAAACACTTGAACTTAATTATTGAAGAAAATAGCCATTCTTCTTCAAAAACATTATCTTTTCTCAAAATGATTAGAAATTTTAAATGAAATGATTTTAGTTTTTAAATGAAATTGAAATAATGTATAGAAATATTCATGTAAATATGTAATTATGAATTTCTAAAAAAATTCATTTTGTATAAGTTAAAAAACATTGTTCTCACACTTTTTTTAGAAAAGTCAAAAAGACCTCATTTGGTAAACAAAATAATGATTCCTTCTATACCATGTCTTAAAAGACAAAAATGGGTAAAAATAACATTAAAAATTCATAGAATAATAGTAAAAAATTTAAGAATTTTTTTAGATAATGTAACACCCCAAGATTTCATAGTGTGTTATTTCTTCAAAATAATTCAATAACTTGCACTACACGCAACACTGAGTTCAATTGCACCATGACTTACCAAAAAAAAGCCATTAAAAGAGGTCATGAATAGTATTAACTAAATTTTAAACTTTATATAATCCTTATAATTTTAGAATCCATATTATGAGTTTCTTAGTCATAATGCAAGAATAGATTCATTTTCAGTATTGCACTTTTATCAACTTTTAATAGTGAAACCTTTTTAAATACAATATTTTAAACTTTTTGACTAAATGGGGACATCAAAAAAATTAAAATGAAACATCCCAAGCTTACACGGTACGCTTTCCTTTGAATAAAACAGTAGCGTGTGTTGTACGCAACTTCGAGTTTTAACACACACCACAACCGATCAAACTAGCCGTTATAGATAGTAATACATAAATTTTGAAATCATATATATTTTATATTTCAAAATGGACTTCATTTTTGGATTCGTAATATCGAAATTAGCCTAGGGTGAAATTTTGGTACTTTTCGGATAACTTTTATATTTTGATGAATAGTGAAAATTACTAAATTTTAATTAAAAAAAACTTTTTTAATCAAAATAATTAATATTGATAAATTGTGAATTTGAGTGGTTTTAAAGTATATTTAGAATATATTTTTACCATTTAATTTAATTTTTGTCATTGGACAAAATTTCACAATTAAATCAGACATAAACAAGTGTCAATCTTTTGATAGTTATTATCTCTTAAAAACACGCTTTTTATTTTAACAACGGGAATTAATTTTAAATTAATTTCTGCCACTTCTGTGTTTTGAATTTAGAAAAATGGATTCCATATTTGGAATCAGGATTTCCAAATTGTGTAAATAGGTAACTTTTATTTTTAGACATTTTGAATAATTACTGTGGTAAATATTTTATTTACCATGGTTAAGGGTAAATCCGGTAAATAAGGGTTAAAAAATAATATTATAATAATACAAAATTATCCTAAAACATATCCTAACCTTATTTGTGGACACATACCCGACCATGATCATCCTTGGGTCAATTTGGGGACCCCTTGGAGCCACTTGTATGTGGTAGGGACACTTTATATTAATAAAGTTAAAATAAAAATAAAAATGGCATAAGCTTACATCTTTTAGAAGAACAATTTTTACATAGGGTTATACATGTTGGATTTTCGATTATAAATATTCATTAGAAAGCTAAAAAGATTTCCTACATAATGATATTTTATTTATAATTTTTAGATTTTAAATAGTTTACTTTATTTATGACACAATTATGATGCAGTAATTACTATAATAGTGAAAAATTAAAATAATTGATATTATAAATACCCAAATAAATATAATATGAAACTTTTAATGAATTAAACTAATTTTCTAGGATAATATGATATATTAGGATTGATTTAATTGACTTTTTTCGAAGTAATAAATCTGTTATGAGTTTCACAAAAATCAACTATTGAATAGTGTCAAAATTGACATAAAAGAGTTCTTAAAACAAATATTATATTATTAATTGATATTAAATTCCTAAAAATCTAAGGTTCGGCCAAGAGACTTATATCATGATAGTTTCATCATTAATGTACCACTTGGGGGTCTCTTGGATGTATATATTAAGTTTATTAACCATATTATATAAAAATACAAAGAGACATTGTAAAAGTGAAACTAATTAACTTAGAGTTAATACTTAAAGATAAGGTTAATATAAGTACCCAAACCTGTCTAAATTATATTAGTTGAGTGGTTTTATACCTATCCCCACCTTAAACTTTGAATAATAAGCTTTGGATCCATTAGAAACCGAATATGAATTTATTATAAATTAATATTTCTAGCTTTTCCAAAGGTGCCCCTCACCCCTCTTATAAAAGGGAACTCCTCCTTCTCATTTCTTCACACCTTCAAAGCCTTTTGGCTCGGCCAAACTCTGACCAAATACTCTCCCAACATCCCTCACTACAACCTAGAGGCCTTAGTTTGATCAGAAATCCAACCTAAGGAGCCCTTTTGATCAAATCAAAAGGAAGAACCCGAAGAAGAGGTAATGATTTCACCACCCTTCTCCAAGTTCATTTCTTCTTCCACTTCTTCTTCCTTTGTTCTTACCATTCTAAAATAATAACTCCAGTATCTCACATATACTGTGATGTTATTATAAATATGGTACAATCATATTCAGTATTCTATCCACCCTTTGAATAACATGTCACCATACGTGCGTACGTACGGCTTACCGTCTCCACGTCGTGGTGTAATTGTTATCCAATATAATATTATTTGGATGGGTATAATAATGATGTGTAACTCATGTAAATAATAAATATAACATGTTAATGATTCTGTATATATGATATACCATCCATTTATATATTATTTTAATATCAAAAGAATGATATTGTCGCTCGGGCGTACGTACGGACTACCGTCTCCACGAACGCGATGAGATTCATTCTCCATCGTATCCATTCAAGTATAATTATCATTTGATGATTTAAAAATGATGTTTAAGGACTGGATATCATTCTGGATATGAATAAGATACAACAACCATGGCTTATGTAACAAAACATATAAAAGAAAATGAGTAAGTTAACTCCCGAAACGACGATAATTCTAAGATATTATTAACAAATCAATGTTAAAAGATCATATATGATATCATATTAATATATATGATTCTTGTATAATTTAATAACAACTATTTCACCATTATACAGGAGGTTAACCTACCCCAACCAAGGAAAAGTACAAGGTAAGGGTTATTTCACAATCTCTTCATTATCCGAGGTTGTTTATACGTAATAATCTACTGGGATATCTTTATCATCCACATCCATGTTTCCTAAAAATGTATTTCAAAACATTTTTACTATTTACAAGAATATGGGTTAAAGTCATTTATACCCTTGTTTGACTTTTTATAAGAGGTTTATAAAGGAATCTTTCCGTCGTTTTCAAAACAAGGTCCTTTTTAACCTTTTCGACAGAATTGAGGTAAGAATGTTTTTTTTAACTTATATGGCGGGTGCGGTTATTTTACGCCGTTATAAAATCTTCAAAGCTTTCCTTACAATCTTATAAGAATATTTTCAAAGAAAATGTTTTATTTTATATGGATCTTAAATGATTTCAAAATAAAAGGAGATATTTCTTTAAAAAGAATTTTGATTTCATCTACGTCAACATCCTTTGATGGATTTTAAGATTATTTGAAGTTGATTTATTATGATACAAAACTTCTATATTGTATTGAAGGTTTTGTGATATGTTTGACTATGGATGTGCTATTTTTATACCATTCATAGTTTATGGTGAAATTATTGACATTCGTATGCTAGTTTTAATACGAATGTTTATGTTATGTTTAAACCTTTTCATATGGGAATGCATTGGACTTAATAAGTGACGGGTGGAGCCCGCTATAGCTCCTCGATGCATCGGTAGGTCTCATGAGACAAACTAGTGTCTTGGCACAAGGCCTTGACAAAATCTTATTTGTAGTCTTGGCACGAGGCCTTGGCTATGTGGTTATGATAGTCTGGCATTATGCATTCCAACATTATGAAAGTGGTTATTGATTTTTGCATGTGATTATTCGATTAGTAGAATATCCATGTGAATAAGTAAATGGCATTATTTCATTTTACTTTTGCCATACTATGTCGAAGTTAAAGTTTAAAAGGCTTTTGTTTTAGTAATGCAATTCCTTAAATGTTTATTCTTATTTATGAAAGTTTCCTCTATATTGTTATCCTTACTGGGCATTTGAGCTCACCCCTTTTCTATGTTTTATTTTTCCCAGGATGTGAAGAAGTAAGTTATGAATGACCTGCAGGGATTTTATGAGGGGTTAATAGTGTGGATTGTGGAAACATTATGTTGTTGTAGTAGTTTTTCATTTTATGATGTAATGTAAAACTTCTGAATATATCTAGTGTTTCTAAGGCTACTAAAACAATCGGTCTTTCGAGATTTGATCTTTCTAGTGATCATGCCAATGTTACGAAGTAATGCACCGACTCTGGGTAGCTGGGGTTGGGGCGTTACAGTTGGTATCAGAGGAAGTTTAGTACAAACCTTGGAAGCTAGATTTAGATAAACTCTGATTAGAGCACGTAGACCTAAGATGAACTTTGAGGATTAGTATAGAAGAACTTCCTAGAATTTTGGTATTGTAGAGATTTTGTGAGTTTTCCGAGCAATACATCCCTGTCTGGATACGAGCAGGTAGAGGCGGCTCTGGCACAGATGTACCTAGGGGTAAAACCCGAAAACACCGCTTTGAGCTAGACTCGAACGGGAACTGGTGCACGACAACGGGCCTTGCTGCACTCTTGGTTACGACACTCCCGGGGGATATGCTTAGGATAACTCTCACTATCTTTACAAATCATTATGAAGGGTTTATGAGTATATACTTCCTCAAAGAAAACATTTTTATGATTATGGATTATATCCATAAATAGTTCAATTTATTTTAAGTGTTTTATAAGTATGGGATTATGTATTTTGATTCATAAACTGATCTAGTTTATGCCATTGTTTAGAAATGGCGCCCAGTAGAAGGAATGAGAACTCTAGAAATGCACATGATCCAAAGAGAAGGAAGGATCATATCTTTCATTGTCTTAAGCTAGAATTTATAAGAGAAATAGTCTCCCATGTATTATCATCATATGAAGAAATAATATCATGTGTTGATAAGATAAGTAAAGAGTTTACTGAGTCCTATGGCTTTGAAGGGAAGCAAGAGAAGAAAAGGATGGAAGAGAGAAAGATGGATAAAAGTAAGAGGGAAAAGAAGAATTTTCCCATATGTGGTAACTGTGGAAAGAAACACCCTGGAACTTGCCTGAAAGGAATGGGAGTTTGTTATAAGTGTGGAGGAAAAGGGCACAAAGTACGTGACTGCAAGGGTAAGAAAATGGTTTCAAATGTACAATGCTTCATTTGCAACGAGTTTGGACACTACGCGAACCTATGTCCCAGTCATCAGACTATGCCGCAAATGATGTTATTGGATAATAATCATGTTATGATACTACCACAGATGAAGAGGGATGATTAGAGTTCTTATGTTGATTATGTCAATTGAGTGTTGTATCAACAATGTACTTGTTATAATAATTATGGAGTATATAAGGATTGTACTGCAGTACTATTTCATTAAGGACTTGAGATTGTGTGGAACAAAGAAAAGTGACTCATTAGCAGGATAGATTTTTGGAAAATATATGGTTGAGAGAATGATAAACCATAATATAGTTCTGATACTGAGGTAGTGATTTTGGAATAATATGTGATTGTTTTGGATAAATTATATTGGATATTCTTGACTACCTTGGAACTGATTAATGATTTGTATATTCCATCATTGTTGGGGTTTAAAACATTTTTGGATTAATGAAGTATATCCAGCATTCTATATGGAATAAGGGAGCATGAATGTAATAAATAAGGAATATGGTAATACATGATGAAGGTATTCATATGCTATTACAGGGTAAAAAGGATCTATATTATGTTTACCTTCCTTATGAATGTTGGACTGTGAGTTTGGATAGAAGTATTTTGGATAGTTCTAGTTTGGATTATTTTGGATTGCCATAAAAGGACAACCCGGAGGTCGGGCGGCAACCCGTCGCGTCCGGCAAGGCTGCGAGACTTGAACCTGCAACCAAAGGGCGACAAGGGTGTATCACCTACCACTATCCCACGAGATGTCCTGGATTAAATAAAGTAGTTTTTTTTAAAAGATCTGGTAGATGAATTATAAATTCGTTTATTTTGGAACCCTCTATGAATAGTATAAATATAATTTTTTTTATGAGTGAATGATGAGTTTTGGTAGAAATTTATTAATGGATAAAACTCTAATTATAAACTAAGTATATCTCCTTATTATCTTATCCAATCTCATAAATAAATTCCTCAACATTAATAATAGAAACTTAGAACAAAAATGTTGTCCTAGATGGTACCTTAAATCATCACAAATTTATGGCTTTGGGATTGTTGGCCTTTTCATAGCCATGTTCTCTACCACTCTCCATCAGATAATTGATGGCTAGATTTTTCTTCCATATCCATATTTTCTTACATGGAACCCTAGTATGTGTTATTTTCGGTAATCTTCATACTTTCCACTCTTTATTTTAAATAGAGGCCTCATTAATTCATTTTTCGATGTGGGATTTCAACTAAGATATTTTGAAACGTCAAAAATGTGTTATCCTAATACCCTATGTTTTGTTGAACCGATGGTATTTCAAATCATCATAGATTGATGAATTTAAGGACCTCAATTATACACTTGTTTGTGATTTATGACCTCAATCACTACCTATAAATATTTACGTTTTTCCTCCGATTATATGTCTCTAATTTCCACCAATGTTCTCCTAATCGAGATCATAATTTGGTGGTGACCCTTTGATTTCTCTTTTCCTCATATTAAGACTAAATTTTAGTAACCCAATTTCCGATGTGGGTTTTCCCACAAATATATTTTCTACTTTCAACCTTTTATTTTTGAAGAACAATTTCAAATTGCGAGGACGCAATTTATTGAAGGAGGGGAGAATGTAACACCCCAAGATTTCATAGTGTGTTATTTCTTCAAAATAATTCAATAACTTGCACTACACGCAACACTGAGTTCAATTGCACCATGACTTACCAAAAAAAATCCATTAAAAGAGGTCATGAATAGTATTAACTAAATTTTAAACTTTATATAATCCTTATAATTTTAGAATCCATATTATGAGTTTCTTAGTCATAATGCAAGAATAGATTCATTTTCAGTATTGCACTTTTATCAACTTTTAATAGTGAAACCTTTTTAAATACAATATTTTAAACTTTTTGACTAAATGGGGACATCAAAAAAATTAAAATGAAACATCCCAAGCTTACACGGTACGCTTTCCTTTGAATAAAACAGTAGCGTGTGTTGTACGCAACTTCGAGTTTTAACACACACCACAACCGATCAAACTAGCCGTTATGGATAGTAATACCTAAATTTTGAAATCATATATATTTTATATTTCAAAATGGACTTCATTTTTGGATTCTTAATATCGAAATTAGCCTAGGGTGAAATTTTGGTACTTTTCAGATAACTTTTATATTTTGATGAATAGTGAAAATTACTAAATTTTAATTAAAAACAACTTTTTTAATCAAAATAATTAATATTGATAAATTGTGAATTTGAGTGGTTTTAAAGTATATTTAGAATATATTTTTACCATTTAATTTAATGTTTGTCATTGGACAAAATTTCACAATTAAATCAGACATAAACAAGTGTCAATCTTTTGATAGTTATTATCTCTTAAAAACACGCTTTTTATTTTAACAACGGGAATTAATTTTAAATTAATTTCTGCCACTTCTGTGTTTTGAATTTATAAAAATGGATTCCATATTTGGAATCAGGATGTCCAAATTGTGTAAATAGGTAACTTTTATTTTTAGACATTTTGAATAATTACTGTGGTAAATATTTTATTTACCATGGTTAAGGGTAAATCCGGTAAATAAGGGATAAAAAATAATATTATAAAAATATAAAATTACCCTAAAACGTGTCCTAACCTTATTGGTGGACACATACCCGACCATGAGCATCCTTGGGTCAATTTGGGGACCCCTTGGAGCCACTTGTATGTGGTAGGGACACTTTATATTAATAAAGTTAAAATAAAAATAAAAATGGCATAAGCTTACATCTTTTAGAAGAACAATTTTTACATAGGGTTATACATGTTGGATTTTCGATTATAAATATTCATTAGAAAGATAAAAAGATTTCCTACATAATTATATTTTATTTATAATTTTTAGACATTAAATAATATATTTTATTTATGACACAATGATGATGCAGTAATTATTATAATAGTGAAAAATTAAAATAATTGATATTATAAATACCCAAATAAATATAATATGAAACTTTTAATGAATTAAACTAATTTTATAGGATAATATGATATATTAGTATTGATTTAATTGACTTTGTTCTAAGTAATCAATCTTTTATGAGTTTCACAAAAATCAACTATTGAATAGTGTCAAAATTGACATAAAATAGTTCTTAAAACAAATATTATATTATTAATTGATATTAAATTCCTAAAAATCTAAGGTTCGGCCAAGAGACTTATATCATGATAGGTTCATCATTAATGTACCACTTGGGGGTCTCTTGGATGTATATAGTAAGTTTATTAACCATATTATATAAAAATACAAAGAGACATTGTAAAAGTGAAACTAATTAACTTAGAGTTAATACTTAAAGATAAGGTTAATATAAGTACCCAAACCTGTCTAAATTCTATTGGTTGAGTGGTTTTAGACCTATCCCCACCTTAACCTTTTAATAATAAGCTTTTTAGCCATTATAAACCGAATATGAATTTATTATAAATTAATATTTCTAGCTTTTCCAAAGGTGCCCCTCACCCCTCTTATAAAAGGGCACTCCTCCTTCTCATTTCTTCACACCTTCAAAGCCTTTTGGCTCGGCCAAACTCTGCCCAAATACTCTCCCAACATCCCTCACTACAACCTAGAGGCCTTATTTTGATCAGAAAGCCAACCTAAGGAGCCGTTTTGATCAAATCAAAAGGAAGAACCCGAAGAAGAGGTAATGATTTCACCACCCTTCTCCAAGTTCATTTCTTCTTCCACTTCTTCTTCCTTTGTTCTTACCATTCTAAAATAATAACTCCAGTATCTCACATATACTGTGATGTTATTATAAATATGGTACAATCATATTCAGTATTCTATCCACCCTTTGAATAACATGTCACCATACGTGCGTACGTACGGCTTACCGTCTCCACGTCGTGGTGTAATTGTTATTCAATATAATATTATTTGGATGGGTATAATAATGATGTGTAACTCATGTAAATAATAAATATAACATGTTAATGATTCTGTATATATGATATACCATCCATTTATATATTATTTTAATATCAAAAGAATGATATTGTCGCTCGTGCGTACGTACGGACTACCGTCTCCACGAACGCGATGAGATTCATTCTCCATCGTATCCATTCAAGTATAATTATCATTTGATGATTTAAAAATGATGTTTAAGGACTGGATATCATTCTGGATATGAATAAGATACAACAACCATGGCTTATGTAACAAAACATATAAAAGAAAATGAGTAAGTTAACTCCCGAAACGACGATAATTCTAAGATATTATTAACAAATCAATGTTAAAAGATCATATATGATATCATATTAATATATATGATTCTTGTATAATTTAATAACAACTATTTCACCATTATACAGGAGGTTAACCTACCCCAACCAAGGAAAAGTACAAGTTAAGGGTTATTTCACAATCTCTTCATTATCCGAGGTTGTTTATACGTAATAATCTACTGGGATATCTTTATCATCCACATCCATGTTTCTTAAAAATGTATTTCAAAACATTTTTACTATTTACAAGAATATGGGTTAAAGTCATTTATACCCTTGTTTGACTTTTTATAAGAGGTTTATAAAGGAATCTTTCCATCGTTTTCAAAACAAGGTCCTTTTTAACCTTTTCGACAGAATTGAGGTAAGAATGTTTTTTTTAACTTATACGGCGGGTGCAGTTATTTTATGCCGTTATAAAATCTTCAAAGCTTTCCTTACAATCTTATAAGAATATTTTCAAAGAAAATGTTTTATTTTATATGGATCTTAAATTATTTCAAAATAAAAGGAGATATTTCTTTAAAAAGAATTTTGATTTCATCTACGTCGACATCCTTTGATGGATTTTAAGATTATTTGAAGTTGATTTATTATGATACAAAACTTCTATATTGTATTGAAGGTTTTGTGATATGTTTGACTATGGATGTGATATTTTTATACCATTCATAGTTTATGGTGAAATTATTGACATTCGTATGCTAGTTTTAATACGAATGTTTATGTTATGTTTAAACCTTTTCATATGGAAATGCATTGGACTTAATAAGTGACGGGTGGAGCCCGCTATAGCTCCTAGATGCATCGGTAGGTCTCATGAGACAAACTAGTGTCTTGGCACAAGGCCTTGACAAAATCTTATTTGTAGTCTTGGCACGAGGCCTTGGCTATGTGGTTATGATAGTCTGGCATTATGCATTCCAACATTATGAAAGTGGTTATTGATTTTTGCATGTGATTATTCGATTAGTAGAATATCCATGTGAATAAGTAAATGGCATTATTTCATTTTACTTTTTCCATACTATGTCTAAGTTAAAGTTTAAAAGGCTTTTGTTTTAGTAATGCAATGCCTTAAATGTTTATTCTTATTTATGAAAGTTTCCGCTATATTGTTATCCTTACTGGGCATTTGAGCTCACCCCTTTTCTATGTTTTATTTTTCCCAGGATGTGAAGAAGTAAGTTATGAATGACCTGCAGGGATTTTATGAGGGGTTAATAGTGTGGATTGTGGAAACATTATGTTGTTATAGTAGTTTTTCATTTTATGATGTAATGTAAAACTTCTGAATATATCTAGTGTTTCCAAGGCTACTAAACCAATCGGTCTTTCGAGATTTGATCTTTCTAGTGATCATGCCAATGTTACGAAGTAATGCACCGACTCTGGGTAGCTGGGGTCGGGGTGTTACAGATAACATGGATAAGGATGATAAAAAAATCCCCAGTATAAACACTGCATATAGACAATCTCAGATAAAAATGAGATTGCACATATATCCATTACCTTATGTCTAATATGCATTGTATGTATCTAAACCTTTAATATAATGATTTAAATTATGTTAATGATATTTTTTATAATCAAAATCATTTTTATGATAACATTCATAATCATATTATTTTATTTTTTCTAGTAACATTTCATTGTTTCTCATTTTTCGGGTATCAACCGATTTATGTTCTTATGTATGTTTTGTTATATAATTTCATATTCCTCTTTTTAGGTTATAGTTACACTATTTATAGAATATTATTTTTATAATATATATCATATTTATTCTATCAATTAATTTATATAATAATGTATTAGTGATGTGTATGTAGAATGAATCACATCATACCATTGAGACGGTTAGTTGTACGTACACACAAGCGATGATATCATTCCCGTAATTGTTGAATGGTATTGAAGTGGATGGTTTTTATAATCTCAGAATTAGTATCACGTTATAATAATCACAAGTAGTTATTATATTCCCATTGTTCCAATCCATGTAGGGGGTAAAAAACACATTACACCACGACGTGCAGCAGGTAAGCCGTATGTACGAATGACTGGGGATTTTGTTTTTCATAGGATGGATAGAAGGAGAAATAGGGTTGTTTCATATTTATAATAATATATCAGTATATTATAAATGATAATGATATTACTTTATATTGAAATAGCAGAATAATAGTAAGTATAAGAATAAATAAATTTGATAAAATCCTGAGAAAAGATTTCCTCTTACTCGACATGCCTCCTTTAAATTTACTCGTTGGGAACAAGAGTTGGTATTTTGAGAATACCAAAATGTCTATAATATTACTAGGGATGTTGGTAAGAGAAATGGGTAGGGTTTGGTTGGGAATGATAGTTCAAAATGATGATAAGAGGAGAGGTAGGAGGTTTCCTTTTATAATAGATGAGAAGGGAACTTTATGAAACTCTCAAAATATTAATTTATTATAAATTCCAATTCGATTAAAAATGGTCCAAAAATCATTTTATTATAATATAAGATGATTTTGGTTCAAATACACAAGATAAAATAATTTTTATACAAGTTTTTAATATTTTTTTATCCTTATAATTTTGGTTTAACCCTTATTTTACATTTTTTTAATCTTACCCAGATATCATGTAATTTACACATAATGGGTTAATGTAATTACGATGTCATTTGAAACAATTAAAAAAAATATTTTTTATGAAATATTTGGTCTTATATTAACCATTTTTATGAATATTATATTTCTTAGAATTTAATATCATTTAATAAATTATTTTATGTTTTATGTTATGAATTATGTCAATGTTGGACACTATTCATACTTGACTTTTTAAAAATTCATAACTACTTGATTACATCAATCCAAAGGCTTTAAATCATCACTAATATGTCAATTTCATCCATTAAATTTTTGGATGGCATAAAAACGTTCATTTTAAATTTATTTTATTATTTATAAATTCTCTTATTTGAATCATTCATTAATGAAGTAATCACTACATAATAATTGTGTCAAAAGTACGTTTATTTATCTAATGTATACAAATTATAAATAAAATACTTTGATTTAATAAATATCTATTTATTTAAAATTAATTTTAATAGAAATATATATCATATATATATACAAATATTAAAATCTATTTAGTAAAAGATATATTTTTAAGTTATAATTATCTTTAAAATAAATTAATTCTTATAAAATTTCATTTGACATCCAAATGAATCCATGGGATTCCCAAATTGAACCAAGGATTCCCATGGTCAAAAATATATCATCAAATAGGATTAGGACATGTGTTAGAGTATTTTAATATTATTATAATATTATTTTTTACCCTTTTTTACCAGATTTACCCTTTTAACCATGTAGACTTAAATAATTGTTGATGTTACTATTCATAATATCTAAAAATAAAATGAAACTATTTACAAAATTTGAACCATAAAACTCCAAATATGTATCCCATTTATCCAATTTCAATACACATAAGTTACAGTAATTAATTTAAAATTCCTTCCTGTTGTCAAAACAAAAATAAAAGCTATTAATAAGTAATAACTATTATAAAATTGACATGTGTTTATGCTTAATTTAAAAGTGAAATTACGTAAAATGACCAAAATTGGATTAAATGATAAAAATAAAATCCGATTATTTTTTAAAACCAAGTAATATAATAATCTAACTATATAAATAAATTAGATAAAAATGCAGTTTTGTGTTTAAAAGTAGTTTTTCACTATTCATTAAAATTTTAAATTTTTACAAAAATATAAAAATTTCAAAAAAGTATATTTTTATGCCTCAAATTATAATAAAAAGTTTATTTTGTCAAATTTATCTTATAAAAGATTGAAAAAACTGATTGGAAATGGGTACACCATCAAAAGGTGGTAAAAATACAAATTTTGAAAAATAATTCTTTTATCCGAAAAATTGATTTTTTCTGTATATCGTTTGCTAGAAAATACATAAGATGAATTTAAATTTCATAAAATTTAAAATATGATTAATAATATTCAAAATTGAACTTTTATTTCCCAGAATAATATTTTTATAATATGTCTTTGTTTATTAAAACTCGGTATTGGGTACAATGCAAGCTATCGAGGACGGTTGATCTTCCATGTATTGCAAGTCAATAACAGTGTTCCATATAATTGAAGCTAATACCAGATTTTAAATAGTGCAATATAAAATTTAAATAGCATAAAATAGAATACAAAAACAAAAATTAATATAACTTATCTTATAATATATCGGGGTGTCACAACCACGGTGTCAGATGAATCAATGATTAACCATGATGTTAATGAATCATGTTTTTTGGAGTCGTCGTGTGATAGTATCGATGCTCTGTAAGAAGATATGTTTCTCTTTGTGTTCTAGGGAAGTGATAGATAATCATTTTCCATTAATTTTCTTGTCAACGTTTAGAGGACCGAGACCTAATCATTTCCCATATTCATCAAATCACACTGTCATGAAGACATGGTAGACTAAGAGCTTTTATGTCCCCTTATTCATCGAGTGCATCCCATGGAATCATCATATTTACTTCATGACAATTAAATTCTCATATTCAATCATGTGAATCCCAGCTCCAATGGATAACGCATGTTGTGATGGTATGTTACACGATACTCCCAATGCTTTATTGTATCCATCATTGTCAAACATGCACATCCCAATGAATGGACGTGTGCCTTCGTCATGTATTGGATCCTTATCATCAGTCATGTGCATCCTCCTCCATATTATAAAACAAGTCAAAATGGTCCACTATATTGATTTCTCTAGGAATCTTCATGTGCATACCCCATGCATTGGACCCTCATCGTCATTCAGGGGCATTCCAGCGCCAATGCAAAATGCAAGCTGACGGTCCACGTGACATGACTCCAATAAGAAAACTGCAAGGTATAAATAGCATGGATATGTGTGTGTGTGTGTGTGTGTGTTCACGAATCATTACATCATAATGATTAAATTAAAACAAAATGTACATTTAATCACATGAAAATGTAAATTAATATCTACAAATATTCATGGCATCTAGTGTAATATAGATTTACCAAGAATACACACACACCCACATTAATTCACTATCTATTAGGGTCATTAAATATTTCCATGAATCATCATATTAGTAAAAATCATTTTTACAAAATCCCAAAATGTTAAGGAACATTTCAAATCAATAGTTGGAAAAATTCTCTCATTGTTTTTCATTACATCAGAGAGACACATAAAATTCTCAATTTTTTAACACGTCGAAACTTTAGGTTTAGAATATAATTTCCTAGAATCATAACATTTATCTTATTTCAAAAGAGAAAAAAAATTAAATTAATTGAATAACATTTTTTATATGTGTTCATAATTTAAATTATCATTTTATCATTTTTAAAACATCATATAAAATAATAAACATTTTTCATATGATTTGATAACTTAAATTCTAATTTTATAATTTTTTAATAATTTCATAAAATGATTAACAATTTTCATATGTTTAATTATTTCAAATAACAATTTGTTATTTTTTAAAAATCCCATGAAATGATAAACATTTTTTATTTGCACTGATAATTTAAATTATCATTCTAGAATTTTTTTAAACATTATATAAAATGATTACATTTTTTCATATGTGTTAATAGTTTAAATTATCTTATTACCATTTTCAAAAAATCACATAAAATGATAAAAAAATTTAATATGTGTTGATGATTTAAATTATAGTTTCATAACTTTTCTAAAAAAACACATGTTATCCACTAAAAAAATACTTATATAATAACATATATAATTATCATGTTATAATTTTATAGTTTTACTTTATATTTGATATTATTGAACAATTATTTTTTAGCAAGATGACAAAATGATAATTTAGATGATAATTTAATCAATTTATTCATTAATCATTTCTTTTTTTTCTAGGAAATTATCATTTGAAAAAAATAGGATTATCATTTTATAAAACAATCCTATAATTATATATTTGTGTAACCATTATATTTATAATCATTTAAAAAAGGGAGACAAATAGAAATAATAAAATTAAAAAAAAATAAAAGAACATATACCTGTTTGTGGGGTTCCAAGAGGGTCATCAAACAGTATGGTGGCATGCACCGCTGGTCTCAGAGAATGTGGAAAAAACATTTCACCGTCCTTACCCAGAGGGTATCCTAGGGCGTTCACTCTCAACCTAGTATACTCCAAAACACTAAGGAGGATTAATTAATTTAGAAAACTCAAAATGTGTTACCATAAATAACCCCAATTTAAATCTCCATGTTTTGTGTTCGTTTCAACAGATTATTGACGGTAGAGTGTTCTAATTCACCGCTAAATGATGTTTCAAGTTTCTTTTCTATCAAAACTCTTCAAATTAAAGATTCCATGAATCCTCCATGGTCAAAAAATGACAGAACTCACATTTGGGGAAAATGTAAACAGTTCCCCCTTATTTCAATAATTATTTAAATTAATTATAAAATTTTTATATCAAATAAATAATTTTAAATTTCTGACCTTACTAATATGTCTGTTTCATGAAAATTATAACCACCTATGGGTAAAATGTAACAACCCGAGATTTTATGAGAATTATTCTTTTTAATTTCACTGATGTCTTGTGTTGTACGCTACACCAATATTATCTTGTGCTATATACAACACAGTATTAGCTTGCAGTATACACAACACTATTCTTGGATCATGTTACACACAATTTTGTTAGTAGTTATTCTATGCAACATTGAGTGTGTATATACATATATATATATATATATTCAATGTATAAATGAAATATGGTTGGATTCTGTTATACGAAACAACGAAGGAGTCTTGCATCACACACAACCTTGACTTGGCTTGCATTAAACGCAATCATGATATTCCTCGATAGCGTGTGTATTACGCAATACCGAGTTTCACTAAACAACGATATATGGTTATAATGTTATTATGAACTAGATGTTATGAATAGTATTAACTACATTTTGAATTTTATAACATTATTATTCATCTTACATATTTTCTAGAACATGGTATGAGAACAAAATCAATTTTTCGAGTAAAATAAGTGTTTTTCAAAAAATGTAGTTTTACCGCCTTTTGATGATGCACCCACTTTAAATCATTTTTTTGACATGTCTATAAGTTCAATTTGACAAAATAACATTTTTCTTTAGAATCAGGATATAAAAATATACTTTGGATAAATTTTTTATATTATTCTAATAACATTCATATTTTAATGAATAGTAATAACACTGTATATTTTAAATAAAAACAACTTTTTTCATCGCAATAATTTATATGCCTAGATTATATTTTTAATTAGTTTTAAAGTGTAATTATAATATATTTTTACCATTTAATCCGATTTTGGTCATTGGAATTAATTTCACTTTGAATTTGGACATAAACAAATGTCGATCTTTTGATAGTTATTGTTTCTTAAAAAAACGCTATTTATTTTGATAACGGGAATTGATTTTAAAATTATTTAATGCCACTTCTATGTTTTCAATTTGGAAAAATGGACATCATTTTTGAATTCTGAATATCAAATATATCTTAGGCTGTATTTTTGGTATTTTTCTGAAAAACTTCAATTTTTGATGAATAGTGAAAACACTGAGTTTTTGGTCAAAACCGACTTTTTATTTAAATAATAATTTATTTGATTTAAATTTATTTTAGGTCAAAATAGGTACATAATACTTATATAAGTTCAATTAAATTCATTCGAGTCATTTTATAATAATTTTAGATTTATAAAAATTGTACTGAACTTTTCACCGTCTTTTACCCACCTCCTAGGAGCTTTTGCAATTATTCATAAAACTTAATTTTACCGCTTCTGTGAGTTGAATTTTGAAAATCGGAGAGACATGGTTAATATCAAGGATTAAAATTTGGTTCAATTAGATAAAAATAATTTTTGGTGATTAATAACTTTTTACTTTTATTTACCATAGTTAAAGGTAAATAGGGTAATTCAATGTAAAAAGAATATTATAATAATTCAAAATTACCTTAACACTTGTCCAAAACTTATTGGATGAGAAATGGCCAACCATGGGCATCTTTCAGTCAATTTAGGGACCCCATGGAGCTACTTATGAATGAAAATGACACATTAGATTAATTAATTTAATGTAAAGGAAAAATTGGCATTAACAAAAATCCTTTAGTAATTACTTTTTATAAGGGGGTATATTGTCACGACCCCCTCCCACCAAAGATGCCCCTCCTGAGCTGGCAATGGCAAAATGGAGATAATGACACCCGAGTCCCGCCTCCAGTAGGCCCTGGGATGACTACTAGCACCAAGGGTATGAGTTTTTCACAAATATGGGAGGCATTACCCTTTTTATTTTTAAAGATTGGGAAATAGGACAGGTCAACCACCAAAAGGAAAATAGGAAAGTGTATAGAAATAAATCCAAACCATTCCCACATGAATGTTTAAACAATTTTATAACAAGTTACAAGTATAAGAAATCTCAAAGTACAATACCAAAAGAAAACAAAGGTACAGCAACAGCAACAACTCCAACTGTCCGACTAGTAGGGTTTCGCACGGCCCTGGTAGTCCTCCTGTAAACCTGAAAGTAAACATAGGGTGAGCATACAAGTATACTCAGTAGGGAAACCTAAAGCTCTTGTGCACAAGTGGGGAGACATCCTAATGTCTCGTGAGAACAACAGAAGAAACCTAGAAAGGAATTCTATCCACCCAACCTCACCAGCCACACTCACCACAACACAATCACAACAGGTAGTAGTATATAAGAAACAAGAGTATTGGGTACCCCGCACCAGTTCCCTTTAGTTAGTTGCTCTTCCGAATGACGAACGTCCTGACGCTGCCACACTCTCCCCGCCCACACACACCTGGGCCTCACAACAGGGTATCCCACCCGCACACACCTGGGCCTTACAACCACGTATCCCGCCCGCACACACCTGGGCCTCACAGCCACGTATCCCGCCCGCACACACCTGGGCCTCATCCCGAAGATTCTTGGGAAACAGTAGAACCTGCCCGAAGATTCTTGGGCTAAAACCACCCCAATCGAAACCTATCCGAAGAGTCTTAGGTTTAAGGTCGCCTCAAGCCTTCATAGCCTAGGGCAGAAGGAGCAGGAAAGAGCTAGTAACTAAGGGAAAAACACCCTCTCCCATAATATGGGAGTGTTCGGAACTAAGTGCTCAACATGGGTGGGGTGCGATAAAACACAAAAGATACAGATATATATATATATATATACTAAACACACAACCCAACCTATGGATTCTAAATAGAGAAACTGAGCACGTGCCTCGGCACTACTACCATGAATCATGCATACAACAACAACCCCCACCCCATTTAGGTTTTCACATTTCAGCAGAATTAGTTTATTTTTTCCTTAACTACTGGGCAACTATCCACAACCAACCACATCAATCGTTCATAAAACATATCCCTGCCATCCACAAAACAAGTTAGGAAAAACATAAGCAGCACAACAAGGTCCCTCTTATCAACCAACCAACCCATTGATTATTATACCCATTCCATTACCACGCCCCACCATTCATTAACTCTTCCACTTTAATTTATTATTCACAACCCACTATTCATTCACAAACAAGCCCATCCCTGCAGCCCCACCGCCAACCACCATAACCACAACCACACCGAAGCCACACATCCCCATCCCTTTAATACCATTTATTGCATCCTCGCTTCCCATTACCAATACAACATTCACACCAACCCACAACCAAGTCAATCGCAGCCCCACTGCTCACCCGATCCACAACAACCCACAAAAACACCCCCATCACATTCCTCGTAACCAAGCCAACACCCACATGTTCATTATTCCATTTTTTTTAACTGGGGTGATCACACAAGGGTTCCAGATTTTAAACAGCCAACTTTACGTGATTAACCAATTTCCACAATCCACAAGGTTTCCATCCATAGGAAAATCTAGAAGGAGAGGGTAAAATTTAATTGCGTAAGCAAATGCCCCCAACGATCGTGATTTTCAGTAGGTAGAAGCTCATTCAATTCACAACATAATATCACAGGATATAAAGTAACAGCAATCACAACTTCCCATCCCCGTTATATAAGACAGTTATTATCTTCATTAAACTGGTTCAAAATTGTTTCACGTAAACAAGAGAACACCCACCCCGCATGATGCACAAATTAGAGAGACAAAGGTAAAATCCCTACCTCAACAGGTTCTTGATCACAATGCTCCCCTGGATTAACCTTAGAAGACGTCTGTCGGCGTCCGTCACTTCTGTCGGGTCTCGGAAAAACCTCCTCGGGTGGAAGTCGGAAAGAAAAGGCCAAAGTAAAGTCAACGGATCCAAGCTCGGAAGCTCTGCCTCGTCGTTACAATCTCATGGCCACTGACGGATCGTAAATCGAAGCTCGAACGAAGAAGTTATGGAAGAAAGAGCCTTCGAGTCTCTTGGGAGAGATCTGCTCAGAGGAGAGGGGGGAGAGGTGTGAGTTGAAAGGAGGAGGGGACTCCTCCTTTTATAGGCGTGAAAAGCAAAAGTACACGGCGTGTACTTTATAGTACACAGCGTGTACTCGGTTCTTTCACACGGTCTCCACGCGGCTTCCAACACGGCTCTGCGGCCGTTGAATGGTCAACACACGGTTTGAGGGTAACGCATATGCAGGGAAGGACTACACGGCGTGTATTTTGGACACACGGAGTATACTCATTCATTGTACACAGAAAGGACACGGCTCCTACACGGTACACGGCCGTTGACTGGTAACGCATATGCAGGGAAGGACTACACGGCCTGTATTTTGGACACACAGTGTGCACCCATTTTTTCACACATCAAGGACACGGCTTGCAACACGAGGTGTACCCGGAAAGTAAGTACACGGTGTGTACTCAAACTGCACGGCGTGTAGTTTCAAAATTCTGGAAAGTGTGGAAAAAGTCTATTTTACCCTCCAGAACACTTCTTGACCTTCTTTTTGATAAAGGAAAGGGTCGGAGAGGTCCGGTCCATTACATCAGATACCTCTTAAAACATTCTCATCCCCGAGAATTTAAAAACCAACCCAGAGGAAACCCAACAAGATACCTCTTAGGGTTCTCGTTATAACAGGAACCCAACCAACAACCCTAATTATATGTGTTATGAATTCCTTCTCCTATGTCGAGATATTATCCGCTTTAGGTGGCACTGACTCACCTGCATGGGTTTAATCACATCCTCAGTAATGCGTCTCGATTAAGAATTGGGTCTTCCCACTTTCATACATTATGATTTTTCAACTCGCACTAACCCCAACACCACACAACCAACACACTGCCCAAACACATGGGTTTGGAAAATTACTTTACCTATGTCAAGATATTATCTGCTTTAGGCAGCACTGACTCGCCCGCACGGGTTCAATCGCATCTGCATTAATGCGTCTCGATTATGGGTCAGGTTTTTCCTTTTCCCACACATCCGGACATGTTACACATTACCAGGGAACAAAGAAACAAAAGGTCTCACAACTGACAATCCAATCATTCCATATAACAAGGGTACATAGTACAACATCAACACAATATTAGAAGAACAAGGGAAAAAAACACAAGTCAAAATAACTCCAGGTACTGAGCATGCATCTGGGTCTCCCACTCCCAAGTGCTCTTTTCGAGGCTGCCATGCCTCCACAACACACGAACCTAGGGAATGGTTCGTCCACAGAGCACCTTCTCTTTACGATCTTCGATTCTGACTGGTCGTTCCTCAAAGGTCGCGTCGTCTCCCATATCTAACTCTCCCCAGTCGATAACGTGGGAGTCATCGTGTAAATATCGACGAAGCTGGGAGACGTGGAAGACATCATGAACCTTCTCCAACTGAGGTGGCAGGGCGAGCTGATAAGCCACCTCGCCAACTCGCCTCAACACCTCAAAAGGTCCGATGAACCTAGGTGAGAGATTTATCCCCTTCCCAAACCTCCGCAACCCCCATCAAGGGGAAGCCTTCAAGAACACATGATCCCCCACCTCGAACTCCAAGGGCCTCCTCTGACAATCAGCATAAGACTTCTGTCGGTCCTGAGCCACTTTCATCCTCTCACGTACAAGTTGGACTTTCTATATGGTGCTCTACACTACCTCTGGCCCAAGAGAACCTGTCTCACCAACCTCTACCCAGAAAATGGGTGAAGGACATGGCCTTCCATACAAAGCCTCAAACGGTGCCATGCCAATAGTAGAGTGGAAGCTGTTATTGTAGGCGAACTCTACTAAAGGCAAGTGTCATACCCATGATCTTCCGAAATCCAGAATGCATGCTCGCAGCATGTCCTCCAACGTCTAGATAGTCCGCTCCGTCTGCCCATCGGTCTGGGGGTGGAAAATAGTGCTAAGGCATAGCTGGGTGCCAAAAGCAAGTTGTAACCCCTCCAGACTCATGAGGTAAACTGAGTATCCCGATCTGAGATGATAGTCCTCGAAACTCCATGCAAGCGCACCACCTCGTCTACGTACCTCTGTGCTAAGGTACTCACCGGGCCCGACTCCTTGATTTCTAAGAAGTGAGCTGATTTCATCAGTCGATCCACCACCACCCAGATAGCATCATAACCACCCTGAGCTCTAGGTAGTCCTGTGACGAAGTCCATCGAGATGTCATCCCACTTCCACTCGGGGACATCTAAAGGATGAAACAAACCACTGGGAACACGGTGTTCAGCCTTCACTTGCTGACACACTAGGAATTTAGCCACAAACTCCGCCACTTCCTGTTTCACCCTGGGCCACCAAAACTGATCCCTCGGGCCTCTGTACATTTTTTAAACTCATGGATGTACCGCCAAGGATGAGCTATGGAAATCACGGAGAACTCCCTCACGCATCACCTCTGGAACAAACAACCTTCCATGGAAAAGCATCCAATGTTGGCTATCCTCTGACCATCCTTCTGGAGCGTTCCCCTGATCGACACGATCCCACATCACTTCCGCCTCGGAGTCCCCCCACTGAGACTCTTCCACCTGCTGCAACAAGGAGGACTGCACTGTCATCTGAAACAAACAGCCTCTAACACCTTCTACCCTGGCATCCAAGTGCAAGGTAGCAAGCTCTCTCATTGCCTTCCAAGCATCAGCAGATTCCCGAACCACTTCCTGATGCGACTTCCTGCTCAGGGCATCAGCCACAACATTTCCCTTACCTTCAGTGTAAGATATCTCAAAGTCATAGTCTTGGAGAAACTCGACCTATCTCCGCTGCTGTAATATCATGTCACGCTGGGAGAAGATATAACACAGGCTCTTGTGATCTGAGAATACCACAAAGCACTCCCCAAAGAGGTAATGTAGCCACAACTTCAGTGCGAACACTACTGCTGCAAGCTCCAGGTCATGGGTGGAATAGTTACGCTCGTGAGGGTGCAACTGCCTAGACCCATAACAAATCACTCCCTTCTTCTGCATCATCACGCACCCCAGACCAAGGCCAGAATCATCAAAAAACACCTCATACAACAACCCTTCCTCTGGAAACCTAAGTACGAGAGCACTGACCAACTTCTCCTTCAGGTAGTCAAAATCTTTCTGGCACTGCTCGCTCCACAGGAAGACCCGATTCTTCCTCGTCAAAGCTGTCAAAGGAGCAGCAACTCGAGAGAAGTCTGAAACGAACCTCCGATAGTAACCTGCTAACCCCAGGAAACTATGAACTTCTACCATGCTCTTGTGTGCTGCCTAAGAAACAACTGCCTCCACCTTCGACGGGTCCACTAACACTCCATGTTGAGACACCACGTGCCCAAGGAAGTGTACTTCCTGTGTCAAGAACTTACACTTCGAAAATTTCTCGTAAAGCTGTGTCGAAGGACTTCCAAGACTGCCATGAGATGTTCAACGTGCTCCTCCTCTGACCTTGAGTAGATCAGGATGTCATCGATAAACACAACGACGAACTGGTCCAGAAACTCTCGGAAGACAAAGTTCATAAGTCCCATGAACACAGCTGGTGCATTCGTAACTCCAAACGGCATCACTACAAACTTGAAGTGCCCATACCTGCACCTGAAAGCCATCTTCGAGATGTCACTGTCCTTCACCCTCAGCTAATGATATCCCGATCGTAGATCAATCTTAGAAAACCAACCTGCCCCACTCAGCTGGTCGAAGAGATCATCTATCCTTGGAAGGGGGTAGCGGTTCTTGACCATTACCTGGTTCAACCTTCGGTAGTCTATGCATAGCCTGATACCACCATCTTCCTTATTCTCGAAAAAAACTAGATCACCCCATGGCGACATGCTGGGTTGAACAAAACCCTTCTCCATCAGATCTTCAATCTGAATCCGCAACTCCCACAACTCTAAAGGTTCCATCCGATAAGGGGCCATCGAAATCGGACGGGCACCAGGCTGTAAGTCTATCCCGAACTCAACGTCACATCGGGGGGGGTAGAGTTACAACCTCCTCAGGAAAAACATCAAGAAACTCCCCAACAACCTCTGGAACATCCATCATCTCTGTATCAGTTGGAACCACTGATAACCCGCCCAACAAGGAAAGGAGAGGCTCCACACGTTGGCTTCCCGCCTGATAGCTCCTCTCGCCAACAAAAGATGTGCATTGCCCATCCACTTCGGAGAACACGACTCTTCTCCAGAAGCAGTCGATAATGGATCTAACAGCAAACAACCAGTCGATGCCTAGGATGACATCGTATAGCTGCATCTGTAACAGAAGAAGGTCCCCACTAGATCGATGTGGTCCCAACGTCATCCCACATCCCCGACAAACACAAGATATGCTGGTCTGGCCTCCAACTGGTGTACTCAGTACCAGTGGTACGGAAAGTCTATCTACGTCTAATCCCAAAGCATGGGCTAGACTAGGTGCAACAAAAGAGTGTGAGGCTCTTGAATCGAACAAAGCAGAAACAAGAGTGCTGAACAAACAAATCGTACCTCGCACCACCTATGGTCCTGCTGGAGCTGTCAACTCTGATACGTGCAACTTTCCACGCCCAGCTCCTTTGCCTCTCTGATGTCGTCCACCTCCCCGACCACACCCTGGTCGAGGTCCCTGAGGAGCACCCTGAGGTCGGCCTCCTCTCACAAAGTCTGCCCTCGGAGGAGCATGGTCCTGCTGCTGCGGGATGGGCCTCGCCGGCAACTGGTGCTGCTGAGGTGGGCACTGAACCTGTCCACCTCCACTGTACTGAGCTCGGGTCGGGCACTGACTCTGAACGTTCCCAAAACCTCCACAAAAAAAACACCTCGGTCATGGGCTCGTGAAAAAGGGATGAGGACCCGAAGATCTGAACTGGAACTGTTGGGGCCTGCTCCCCACTGGCCTGAACCTGGAAGGTCCCGTCGCAGGAGACCTGCTGCTGACTGCCTTCCCCTTCGACGATCCTGGCTGGATCCCCTCTTGGGGTGCACCTCCCAGCAAGTGCATCCTCTCTACAACCTCTTCCTTCTTCTGTACCGCCAAGTACGTCGGAAGGGTGAAGGGGGTGACAGCATACTAGAGTGAAGGACGAAGCGCCGCCTCCAAACGTCTTGCCCGAGACTCCTCATCCAGAAAGAGATCCGGAGAAAAGTGCAGGAGATCCTTGAACTTGATCCCCAGCTCTCATACCGACATACTCCCCTGCTGAAGGGAGAGTAACTCATGCCGCTTCTCCTCCTTGATCATGGAAGAAAGGAATTCCTCTCGGAATTCCTTCTCAAAGTCATCCCATGGAACCTCTGCCTCTATCCTCTCTCTGAGGTAGAGCGTCCACCACTGTCATGCCGCACCTCTTAGCTGACTGACTGCAAGGGGGACCCAGTACTCCCTCAGAGCACAGATCAAGGTAAAAGAGATCCCTAGATCCTCAATCCACCCCTCAGTCTCTGTATCTGAAGTACTACCCTCGTACTTCTTGAGGGTTTGCCGCTGGAAATAATGGAGAGTCTTCTACCACTGGTTGTCTTCCTCCTCTCGGTCAATCCTCAACTAATCGACCGCCTGAATCTGCTGGGCCTTGGCCATCTGAGCCACCCGGGGACGACGTCCAGGTGCCATAGTTGTACGGTAAACAAGGATTTCCTAAGCCCAAGTAGTAAGGAAAAACTCAAGGTTTCATTTTATCATTTTATTTTAATTTCTTTCCCAGAACACCCAAATCAAGTTAAACACAATCATGATGATGCATGTTCCTTACCTAAGGTCTCTGCTCGGCAATCAATGTAGTCTCACTTGGTCATTCGGTAGGCTCAGAGTCCTTGCATCGGATCACGGGGGGCCCTAAAATCTCGTGTCATAGCCGATCTTCCCTGGCCTATGTCACGCACCAAGATTGACTAACACTATTTCCCTACTTTCTCATGCAATCCTCAATGTGCCTAACTCCAGACTCCATCCTATCTCTCGACCATCACCTCTGATACCATTCTGTAATGACTTCCTCCCACCAAAGATGCCCCTCCTGAGATGGCAATGGCAAAAGGGAGATAATGACCCCCGATTCCTGCCTCCAGTAGGCCTCGGGGTGGCGACTAGCACCAAAGGTATGAGTTTTTCACAAATATGGGAGGCATTAACCTTTTTATTTTTAAAGATCGGGAAATAGGATAAGTCAACCACCAAAAGTAAAAAGGGCAAGTGTATAGAAATAAACCCAAACCATTCCCACATTCATGTTTAAACAATTTTATAACAAGGTACAAGTACAAGAAAGCTCAAAGTACAATACCAAAAGAAAACAAAGGTATAGCAACAACAACAACTCCAACTGTCCGACTAGTAGGGTCCCGCATGGCCCTGGTAGTCCTCCTGGAAACCTGAAAGTAAACGTAGGGTGAGCATACAAGTATACTTAGTAGGGAAAACTAAATCTCTCGTGCACAAGTGGGGAGACATCCTAATGTCCCGTGAGAACAACAGAAGAAACCTAGCAAGGAATTCTATCCACCCAACCTCACCAGCCACACTCACTAAAACACAATCACAATAGGTAGTAGTATATAAGAAACAAGGGTATTGGGTACCCCGCACCAGTTCCCTTTAGTTAGCTTCTCTTCCTAATGACGAACATCCTGATGCTGCCACACTCTCCCCGCCCGCACACACCTGGGCCTCACAACCACGTATCCCACCCGCACACACCTGGGCCTCACAACCATGTATCCCGCCCGCACACACCTAGCCCTCACAACCACGTATCATGCCAGCACACACCTGGGCCTCAAAACCACGTATCCCACCCGCACACACCTGGGCCTCATCCCGAAGATTCTTGGGAAACAGTAGAACCTGCCCGAAGAGTCTTGGGCTAAAACCACCCCAATCGAAACCTACCTGAAGAGTCTTAGGTGTAAGGTTGCCTTAATCCATCACAGCCTAGGGGAGAAGGAGCAGGAAGGAGCTAGTAACTAAGGGAAAACACCCTCTCTCATGAGATGGGAGTGTTCGGCACTAAGTGCTCAAAATGGGTGGGGTGAGATAAAACACAAAAGATACAGATATATATATATACCAAACACACATCCCAACCTATGGATTCTAAACAGAGAAACTGATCGTGTGCCTCGGCACTGCTACCACGAAGCATGCATACAACAACAACCCCCACCCCATTTAGGTTTTCACATTTCAGCAGAATTAGTTTATTTGTTCCTTAACTACTAGGCAACTATCCACAACCAACCACATCAATCGTTCGTAAAACATATCCCTTCCATCCACAAAACAAGTTAGGAAAAACATAAGCAGCACAACAAGGTCCCTCTTATCAACCAACCAACCCCATTGATTATTATACCCATTCCATTACCACGCCCCACCATTCATTAACTCTTCCACTTTAAATTATTATTCACAACCCACTATTCATTCACAAACAAGCCCATCCCTGCAGCCCCGCTGCCAACCACTATAACCACAACCACACCGAATCCACACATCCCCATCCGTTTCATACCATTTATTGCAGCCCTGCTACCCATTACCAATACAACATTCACACCAACCCACAACCAAGCCAACCGTAGCCCCGCTGCTCACCTGATCCACAACAACCCACATAATCACCCCCATCACATGCCTCGTAACCAATCCAACACCCACATGTTCATCATTCCATTTTGTTTAACCAGGGTGATCACACAAGGGTTCCAGATTTTAAACATCTAACTTTATGTGATTAACCAATTTCCACAATCCACAAGGTTTACATACATAATAAAATCCAGAAGGAGAGGGCAACATTTAATTGTGTAATCAAAGTCCCCCAATGACTGTGATTTTCAGTAGGTAGAAGCTCATTCAATTCACAACATAATATCACAAGATTCAAAGTAACAGAAATCACAACTTCCCATCCCCGTTATATAAGCCAGTCATTATCTTCATTGAACTGGTTCAAAAGTGTTTCACGTAAACAAGAGAATACCCACCCCGCATGATGCACAAATTAGAGTGACAAAGGTAAAATCCCTACCTCAACAGGTTATTGATCGCAACGCTCCCCTGGATCAACCTTAGAAGACGTCAGTCGGCGTCCGTCACTTCTGTCAGGTCCCGGAAAAACCTCCTCGGGAGGAAGTCGAAAAGAAAAGGCCAAAGGAAATTCAACTAATCCAAGCTCGGAAGCTCCGCCTCGTCATTACGATCCCGTGGCTGCTGACAGATTGTAAATCGGAGCTCGGGCAAAGAAGTTATGGAAGAAAGAGCCTTCGAGTCTCTTGGGAGAGCTCTGCTCAGAGGAGAGGGGAGGAGAGGTGTCAGTTGAAAGGAGGATGGGACCCCTCCTTTTATAGGCATGAAAAGAAAAAGTACACGGCATGTACTTTATAGTACACGGCATGTACTCGGTTCTTTCACACGGTCTCCACGTGGCTTCCAACACGGCTTCGCAGCCGTTGACTGGTCAACACACGGTTTGAGCATAACGCATACGCGGGGAAGGACTACACGGTGTGTATTTTGGACACACGGCGTGTACTCATTCATTGCACATGGCAAGGACACGGCTCCTACACAGTACACGGCCGTTGACTGGTAACGCGTACGCGGGGAAGGACTACACGGCGTGTATTTTGGACACACGGAATGCACCCATTATTCCACACAGCAAGGACACGGCTTGCAACACGAGGTGAACCCAGAAAGTAAGTACACGGTGTGTACTCAAACTACACGGCGTGTAGTTTCAAAATTCTGGAAAGTGTGGAAAAAGTCCATTTTACCCTCCAGAACACTTTTTGACCTTTTTTTTGACAAAGGAAAGGGCTGGAGAGGTCCGGACCATTACATCAGATACCTCTTAAAACATTCTCGTCCCCGAGAATTTAAAAACCAACCCAGAGGAAACACAACAAGATACCTCTTAGGGTTCTCGTTATAACAGGAACCCAACCAACAACCCTAATCATATGTGTTAGGAATTCCTTCTCCTATGTCGATATATTATCTGCTTTAGGCGGCACTGACTCGCCTACACGGGTTTAGTCGCATCCTCATTAATGCGTCTCGATTAAGAATTGGGTCTTCCAACTTTTATACATTAGTATTTTTCAACTCGCACTAACCCCAACACCACACAACCAAGACACTACCCGAACACATGGGTTTGGGAAATTCCTTTACCTATGTCGATATATTATCCACTTTAGGTGGCACTGACTTGCCCGCATGGGTTCAATCGCATCTGCATTAATGTGTCTCTATTATGGGTCAGTTTTTTCCCTTTCCCACACATCTGGACATGTTACACATTACCAGGGAACAAAGAAACAAAATGTCGCACAACTGACAAGCCAAGCATTCCATATAACAAGGGTACAGAGTACAACATCAACACAAGATTATAAGAATAAGGGAAAAAAACACGAGTCAAAACAACTCCGGGTACTCAGCATGCATCTGGGTCTCCCGCTCCCAAGTGCTCTCCTCAAGGCCGCCATGCCTCCACAAAACACGAACCAAGGGAATGGTTCATCCCTGGAGAACCTTCTCTTTACGATCTTCGATTCTGACTGGTCGTTCCTCGAAGGTCGCGTCGTCTCCCATATCTAACTCTCCCTAGTCGATAACGTGGGAGTCATCGTGTAAGTACCGATGAAGCTGGGAGACGTGGAAGACATCATGAACCTTCTCCAATTGAGGTGGCAGAGCTAGCTGATAAGCCACCTCACCAACTCTCCTCAACACCTCAGAAGGTCCGATAAACCTAGGTGAGAGATTTCTCCCCTTCCCAAACCTCGGCTGCCCCCGTCGAGGGGAAACCTTCAAGAACAGATGATCCCCCACCTCGAACTCCAAGGGCCTCCTCCGACGATCAGCATAAGACTTCTGTCGGTCCTGAGCCGCTTTCATCCTCTCATGTACAAGCTGGACTTTCTCTATGGTGCTCTGCACTACCTCTGGCCCAAGATCACCTGTCTCACCAACCTCTGCCCAGCAAATGGGTGAACGACATGGCCTTCCATACAAAGCCTCAAACGGTGCCATGCTAATAGTAGAGTGGAATCTGTTGTTGTAGGCGAACTCTACTAAAGGAAAGTGTCGTACCCATGATCCTCTGAAATCCAGAATGCATGCTCACAGCATGTCCTCCAACGTTCTGTCACGACCCCCTCCCACCAAAGATGCCCCTCCTGAGCTGGCAATGGTGAAAGGGAGATAATGACCCCCGAGTCCCGCCTTCAGTAGGCCCCGGGGTGGCGACTAACACCAAGGGTATGAGTTTTTCAGAAATATGGGAGGCATTACCCTTTTTAATTTTAAATATCGGGAAATAAGACAAGTAAACCACCAAAAGGAAAAAAGGGAAAGTGTATAGAAATAAACCCAAACCATTCCCACATGCATGTTTAAACAATTTTATAACAAGGTACAAGTACAAGAAAGCTCAAAGTACAATACCAAAAGAAAACAAAGGTACAACAACAGAAAAAACTAAAACTGCCCGACTAGTAGGGTCCCGCACGGCCCTGGTAGTCCTCCTGAAAACCTGAAAGTAAACGTAGGGTGATCATACAAGTATACTCAGTAGGTAAACCTAAAGCTCTCATGCACAAGTGGGAAGACATCCTAATGTCCCGTGAGAACAACAGAAGAAACCTACCAAGGAATTCTATCCACCGAACCTCACCAGCCACACTCACCAAAACACAATCACAACAGGTAGTAGTATATAAAAAACAAGAGTATTGGGTACCCCACACCAGTTCCCTTTAGTTAACTGCTCTTCCTAACGATGAACGTCATGACGTTGCCACACTCTCTCTGCCCACACACACGTGGGCCTCACAACCACGTATCCCACCCAGACACACCTGGGCCTCACAACCACGTATCCCGCCCGCACACACCTCGGCCTCACAACCATGTATCCCGCCCGCACACACCTGGCCCTCATCCCGAAGATTATTTGGAAACAGTAGAACCTTCCCGAAGAGTCTTGGGCTAAAACCACCCCAATCAAAACCTACCCAAAGAATCTTAGGTGTAAGGTCGCCTCAATCCATCACAGTCTAGGGGAGAAGGAGCAGGATTGAGCTAGTAACTAAGGGAAAAACACCCTCTCCCGTGAGATGGGAGTTTTTGGCACTAAGTGCTCAATATATGTGGGGTGCAATAAAACACAAAAGATACAGATATATATATACCAAACACACAGCCCAACCTATGGCTTCTAAACAGAGAAACTGAGCGCATGCCTCGGCACTGCTACCACGAAGCAGGCATACAACAACAACCCCCACCCCATTTAGGTTTTCACATTTTAGCAGAATTAGTTTATTTGTTCCTTAACTACTAGGAAACTATCCACAACCAACCACATCAATCGTTCGTAAAACATATCCCTGCCATCCACAAAACAAGTTAGGAAAAATATAAGCAGCACAACAAGGTCCCTCTTATCAACCAACCAACCCCATTGATTATTATACCCATTCCATTACCACGCCCCACCATTCATTAACTCTTCCACTTTAATTTATTTTTCACAAACCACTATTCATTCACAAATAAGCCCATCCCTGTAGCCCTGTTTCCAACCACCATAACCACAATCACACCGAAGCCACACATCCCCATCCCTTTAATACCATTTATTGTAGCCCCGCTGCCCATTACCAATACAACATTCACACCAAACCACAACCAAGTCAACCGCAGCCCCGCTGCTCACCCAATCCACAACAACCCCCAAAAACACCCCCATCACATGCCTCGTAACCAAGCCAACACCCACATGTTCATTATTCCATTTTTTTAACCGGGGTGATCACACAAGGGTTCCAGATTTTAAACAGCCAACTTTACGTGATTAACCAATTTCCACAATCCACAAGGTTTCCATCCATAAGAAAATCTAGAAGGAGAGGGAAACATTTAATTGCGTAAGCAAAGGCCCCCAACGACCGTGATTTTCAGTAGGTAGAAGTTCATTCAATTCACAACATAATATCACAGGATATAAAGTAACAGCAATCACAACTTTCCATCCCCGTTATATAAGCCAGTTATTATCTTCATTAAACTGGTTCAAAAGTGTTTCACGTAAACAAGAGAACACCCACCCCTCATGATGCACAAATTATAGAGACGAAGGTAAAATCCCTACCTCAACAGGTTCTTGATCGCAATGGTCCCCTGGATCAACCTTAGAAGACGTCCGTCAGCACCCGTCACTTCTGTCGGGTCCCGGCAAAACCTCCTCGGGTGGAAGTCGGAAAGAAAAGTCCAAAGGAAAGTCAACGTATCCAAGCTCGGAAGCTTTGCCTCGTCGTTACGATCCCGTGGCCGCTGACGGATCGTAAATCGGAGCTCAGACGAAGAAGTTATGGAAGAAAGAGCCTTCGAGTCTCTTGGGAGAGCTCTGCTCAGAGGAGAGGGTAGGAGAGGTGTGAGTTGAAAGGAGGATGGGACCCCTCCTTTTATAGGTGTTAAAAGAAAAAGTACACGGCGTGTACTTTATAGTACACGGCGTGCACTCGGTTCTTTCACACGGTTTCCACGCGGCTTCCAACACGGCTCCGCGGCCGTTGACTAGTCAACGCACGGTTTGAGGGTAACACATACGCGGGGAAGGACTACACGACATGTATTTTGGACACACGGCGTGTACTCATTCATTTTACATGGCAAGGACACGGCTCCTACACAGTACACGGCCGTTGATTAGTAACGCGTACACGGGGGGAGGACTACACGGCGTGTATTTTGGACACACGGTGTGCACCCATTATTCCACACAGCAAGGACACGGCTTGCAACACGGGGTGTACCCAGAAAGTAAGTACACGGTGTATACTCAAACTACACTGTGTGTAGTTTCAAAATTATAGAAAGTGTGGAAAAGGTCCATTTTACCCTCCAGAACACTTCTTGACCTTCTTTTTGAAAAAGGAAAGGGCCGGAGAGGTCCGGGCCATTACATATATAAATTATCGTTTCGACTATAAATATTCATTGGAAGGATAAAATTAGTTCCTACATGTTGGTATTTTTTTTATAATTTTTAGATGTCAAATAAATTAAATTATTTATGACACAATAATGATGCAGTATTTACTTCATTAATAAATGATTTAAATAAATAAGATTATAATGATTAAAATATCATCCAAAACCTGTCCAATTCCTATTAGATGATTTTATTTCGAATATGAGTCATCTTATATTCGACATTAATGTGTTTTGGACCTCTTTAAACCGAAGATAAGTTTATAATAAAATAATGTTTTCAACTTTCCTAAAGAGCCGCTCCACTCCCTTATAAAAGGAGACCACTTCTATGCAATTCCTCACACCTCTCAAGCCTTTTGGAACGTCCAAAATCTGCCCAACTAAGCTATCAACATCCCTATCCTCCCTCTATAAGCCTTACATTAGGCGGGAAACACTCTAAGAAGTCATTTTGGTTCAAACCAAAGGAAGTTATCAAAATTAAAGGTAATAGTTTCTCTTAAGTTGTTTTCTTTTATTCTACTTCTCCAACCCATAAAATCTTTTTAATACTTTCTTTTGTGACAACACCAGTATCCTCAAAATACTAGAATGTTTTTATGAGAAGGATTAGAACTACACTTACACACACCTCCATCTAATGGATGAAGAACATAATGTTTCTGTGATGGCAAACTAACGCCTCACGAAAAAATGATTGTTCGATTTTCTCCTACCACCTCTCATGGTGGCCATTATGATGGAACTATATTTATATATGATATATATTGTGTTTATGATTTCCTTATTCTTCTTTACATCCCAATTATATCAAGCCTTTATGGTAACCATAGTGGGTAAATATGATGATCTCATTTCAGGAAGTGCGGACTACCGCCCCCTCAAAGTGATGTGATCCGTTAATGCCTTATGTGGAATGTATAAAGGATGGAGTTAATGATATTATATATGATATTATATTGGAATTATAATATACCTATTCCATTAAAATAATAAATATAAATGAAAGTAGCGTTCATGCGTACGTACGGTTTACCGTCTCCATGAACGGTGCATTTCATTTCTTACCTCCATATGTTATGTACTATTATAAATACATGTATATTCTGGATATATAATGAATATATATGATATATAAATAATTATTTACATTCTGGAAGTAATTAAATCATGATATAAGTAATAATAACATCAAGAACAACAAGTCCAAACACGTATGATAAATAAGATGATTTTACCCAAAACGTTGCTTTAACATAAGATTTACAAAATAACGGGTAATATAAAGTCATAAGTGAACCATATATGACATCATAACAATTAATATGATTATCTAATAATTCAATGACATTATTTAAATCATTATACAGGAGTTTCGGATAGTTACGAAACATATCGGACCTAAGGTAAGGGACAACTTTTCCAATCTCGTTTTTATCCAAAATAGTTTATTCGTAAGTATTCACTGGGGATATATTTATCATCCATGTCCCTGTTTTATAAAAATGTTTTCATGTATGTTTTAATTCCTTTTTACCCATTTTTGACTTTTACTACATGGTATGTAAGGAATCTTTCTTTTTTTTATGTTACGAGGTACTTTTTTGACTTTTCCAGCAAAAGTACGGGAAGAATGTTTTTTTAACTTATACATCATGAAAGGATTTTTACGGTTTTATAAAGCCTTATTTTCATGAAGCTTCCTCCAAAATATTTCATGACTATTTTCAAAAAAATCTCTTTCTTTTAAAATTTTATGTCATTTTGTGAAAAGAAAATGTTTTTGAAGAAGAAAGGATATTTTCCTCAAGAATTCATTTCAAGTGTTTAATGAAAACCATTTTTACATCTAAGATAACATTATTTCATATGTGTATATTTCAAGTATAATGTCTCTATGATTTACATGGTTTCAATTTTCTTATGATGAAATGATATCCATTTGTTTTATATGGATTATGTTATTATGTGATGATGTTTATGAGACCCATTTCTATTCTTTGGGTTATGATGAATGATTTATGTTTATGTTGTGGCACAAGTAAGAATGATTTCATTATGAGATTGGTGTGACCTATATCTCCCTCCAATGAATTGGGTAAATATTTATATCTCATGAGATATACATGGCTGGAATGACAATTAAACCCGGTTCAGTAAGGGACTTTGTCAACTAAGATGGTCTTTGCAGCAATGCCTTGGCTACTATGGAAATCATTACATGTGATTAATGGATTCCACAATTACATGTTTTATTCACATTCTATTTTATCATGATTAATGTTCCTTTATGATCTATTACTTATGTAATGCCATGTTTTATGTCATTTCCGAAGATTTTGATGTTTAAACATTATGTTCGTGTTTTTAAGTTAAAATGTATATGATTTGTTTTATTTTATCCATGCATACCCTTACTGAGCATTTGAGCTCACCCTTTATATGTTTTCTTTTACCCAGGATATAAAGAAAGGTTTTAGGTAAGAAAACAACGGGGAAGATCTTTATGGGAGATGTTGAAGATCTTTCACCATGATTTGAAGAATATTTTTCCGAGTTTCCAAAGACACTAAACTATTACGGTCCTTGTGTGTTTGTTTTTGTTATGTATTAAGTATTCTGTAAAACTAATGTAATGTCTATGTATGTCAAGCTTCGGGTCTCTACAGTTGGTTTCAGAGGAAAAGGAGGTAGGAATGTATCTGATCCTTGGGAACTCTCATATGTGAGCGTTGGACGAAGCATGGCTCTCCACCCAAGGGCTTCATGAGGAAATGGCTGCCACTGGGGATGGTGGTGTGTCCCACCCAGGGGGTGTAGCCTCCCATGGAATCCCCTGATAGGTATCAATTATATTCCACTGGAAGTAATTCTAGACTGCTACAGTTGGTATCAGAGGAAAGGTTTAGTTAACCTTTGGAAACTAGGATGCGAAAACTTTAGTGAGATCCCTAGAGATATTTCTAAGGTATGTCTAGGGATGTCCCTAAGGTTAAGTAAAAGTATAGGTTATAGTCCTAGAATTATGGTAATGATATTATAATTAAACCTAAGATGTTATATATTGAAGTAACTCCCCCTTTATTATGTTGTTTTACCTATCATGATTTTTGCCTCTCACAGAATTCTTTTTGTGTTTTAGTCAATAGAGGGAACCAGAAGGAATTCGGTTAACATTGAATCAAATGGAAAAATTGGTGACTATGAGCAATGAAATTGTGTAATTCCTAGATAGAATGATATTGTGATTATGCCGAATCAGTCATCGCGATATATGATTAACAAGGTGAAATTTAGTGGTATTCCTAATTCATCAAATAGCAGGAACATAGACTTTTATGCATGTTCGCATGTTGAGGATCATAAAAAAAGGAAGATTGATATTTCTAAAGAAAAGAAGAAGAACCTTGAGGAATACCTCAAATGGAGGGGAATATGTTATCTCTTTGGAGAGAAGGGTCATAGAGTAACAGACTGTTATGGAGTTCAATGTCTTATCTGTGGAGAACATGGGCATTACCCAACTCAATGCCCTAACCTAAGAGGTTACTTCTAAATCAAGGAAGGGCTTATTCCATGAAAATCATTAGAGATGATGGTTTGAAGTGTTTATGTATTGGTATTCAAGAATAATGTTATTGAGGTACTTTTATGGTATATTGGAATATCTATGTATTGGTCCATTGTGGTTTTCCATAAGAATATGGCATCGGTAACCATGAAAAGTGATTTAAATATTTTTGGAAAGCAGATTATATGCGCATAATGAAGGGATAAAGAGAAACTGATATGTTTGATAGTATTCATGAGCTCATGATTGATATAAGGATTAAGTGGTATCAGGGATTTAGTATATAGAATTTTTGGGATTTTGGAATGTGGAATGAGACAACTTTTTACAGAATTCATGTTTTCAACTAAGGTTCTAGGGTAATTCATGTTGCAATAGAAAAAATGATTAAGGAATTCACATGTTTGGAATGTGACCAACAAGACATATTGTTTGATAAATGATGTTATTCACGTTCTTGTTATGTGACCTTTCCAGTAATTGTTTTATTTATACTATGAGCTTGGACAGATGTATTTTGGATAATTATAAAGATTGTAAAGGGTTATGTCGGACATCATATAGTATTTTTTTAAGGCTAGAACTTTTTTTGAAATTATTTCGGTAATGTTATAATAGTGTAGTTTTAGAAAAACAACAACCTGCAGAACGGCCGACAACCCATCACGTCAGACAAGGCTGTGGGAATCGAACTCACAACCGATGTGCGACAGGCCTTTATCGCCTACCACTGGCCTACAAGAAGTCCCCGGTTAGTAGAAATTAGTTTTATTTTATTAAGCACTATGATAGTTGAAGTATAAGTCCATTTTTGGAATCATATACAATTAACCACACCATAGATGGACTTATGTATATTTGATAACTTTTATTAACCTTTTGTTTGAAACGGATGGAATGACTCATCATTCTATCACATGATATACTAAGACTTCATGAATGACAAATTCAACTTCATTTCTTTAAGAGATGAAGTGGAAATTGTTCAAGGCACGAACAATGGTGAGATTATACAAAAATAAAGTAAGTATTTATTTTGATTCGAAAATTCATCAACTTTAGGGAAATGATCTTGAAAACAAAAAAAATGTTTTCCTAGTGTCCTTATATCCGATGAATCAGATGGTACCTTAGATCATTACAAATTTATGGATTTGGGATTGTTGGATTTTTCATAGCAATGTTCTCTACCACTCTCCATCAGAACATCATGGTTAGATTTCTCTTCCATATTAATATTTTCACCTATGTTCTCATATGTGGAAACCCAGTGATTAGTTAATTTGGGTAACCATTACGTTTCATACTTTAGTTTTTAAAATCCAGTTTTGGTATTCCCTATTACGATGTGGGTTTCTATGAAAGAAATTCTCATGTAATAAACCATTTATAACCCCGACAAATTTCGAGGGAGAAATTAATTTTAAGGGGGGTAGAATGTAACAACCCAAGATTTTATGAGAATTATTCTTTTTAATTTCATTGATTTCTTTTGTTGTACGTTACACCAAGATTATCTTGCGCTATACGCAACACCGTATTAGCTTCCAGTATATGCAACACTATTCTTGGATCATGTTACACACAATTTTGATAGTAGTTATTCTACGCAACATTGAGTGTGTATATACATATATATATTCAATGTATAAATGAAATATGGTTGGACTCTGTTATATGAAATAACGAAGGAGTCTTGCATCACACGCAACCCTGACTTGGCTTGCATTACACGCAATCACGACCTTCCTTGATAGCGTGTGTAGTACGCAATACTGAGTTTCACTAAACAACGATATATGGTTATAATATTATTATGAACTAGATGTTATAAATATTATTAACTAAATTTTTAATTTTATAACATTATTATTCATCTTACATATTTTCTAGAACATGGTATGAGAACAAAATCAATTTTTCAAGTAAAATAATATTTTTCAAAAAATGTAGTTTTGCCGCCTTTTGATAGTGAACCCACTTTAAATCTTGTTTTTGACATGTCTATAAGTTCAATTTGACAAAATAAAATTTTTCTTTCGAATCAGGATATAAAAATTTACGTTGGATAAATTTTTCATATTATTCTGATAACTTTCATATTTTAATGAATAGTAAAAACACGCTATATTTTAATTAAAAACAACTTTTTTTCCATCGCGATAATTTATATGTCTAGATTATCTTTTTAATTGGTTTTAAAGGGTAATTAGAATATATTTTTACTATTTAATCCAGTGTTGATCATTGGAATTAATTTCACTTTGAATTTGGACATAAACAAATGTCGATCTTTTGATAGTTATTGTTTCTTAAAAACACACTATTTGTTTTGATAACGGGAATTGATTTTAAAATTAATTAATTCCACTTATATGTTTTGAATTTGGAAAAATGGAAATCATTTTTGAATTTGGAATATCGAATATAGCTTAGGATGTATTTTTGGTATTTTTCTGAAAAACTTCAATTTTTGATGAATAGTGAAAACACTGAGTTTTTGGTTAAAACCGACTTTTTATTCTAATAATCATTTATTTGATTTAAATTTATTTTAGGTCAAAATAGGTACATAATACTTATATAAGTTAAATGAAATTCATTGGACTCATTTTATAATAATTTTAGATTTATAAAAATTGTATTGAACTTTTCACCGTCTTTTACCCACCTCCTAGGAGCTTTTGCAATTGTTCATAAAACATAATTTTACTGCTTCTGTGAGTTGAATTTCGAAAATCCGAGAAACATGGTTAATATCAAGGAGTAAAATGTGGTTCAATTAGATGAAAACAATTTTTTGTGAATAGTAACTTTTTACTTTTTTTTACCATGGTTAAAGGTAAATTGGGTAATTCAAGGTTAAAATAATATTATAATAATTCAAAATTACCTTAACACATGTCCAAACCTTATTGGATGAGTAATGACCGATCATGGGCATCCTTGGGTCGATTTTGGGACCCCATGTAGCCACTTATGAAAGACAATGTCACATTAGATTAATTAATTGAATGTAAAGACAAAATTGGCATTAACAAATACCCTTTAGTAATTAATTTTTATAAAGGGATATATAAATTATATTTTAAACTATAAATATTCATTAGAAATATAAAAATATTTCCTAAATTTTGGTATTTTTTTAATAATTTTTAGACATCAAATAAAGTAAATTATTAATGACCCAATAATGATGCATTATTTATCTCATTAAAAATGATTTAAATAAATAAGATTATAATGATTAAAATATCATCCAAAACCTGTCCAATTCCTATTGGATGATTTTATTTATAATATGAGTCGTCTTATATTTGACATTAATGTGTTTTGGACATCTTGAAACCGAAGATAAGTTTATAATAAAATAATGTTTTCACACTTTCCTAAAGAGCCCCTCCACTCCCTTATAAAAGGAGACCACTTCTATGAAATTCCTCACACCTCTCAAGCCTTTTGGATCATCTAAACTCTGCCCAACTAAGCTCCCAACATCCTTCTACTCCCCCTAGAAGCCTTACATTAGGCAGAAGACACTCCAAAAAGTCCTTTTGGTTCAAACCAAAGGAAGTTACCAAAATTAAAGGTAATAGTTTCTCTTAAGTTGTTTTCTTTTATTCTACTTATCCAACCCATAAACTCTTTTTAATCCTTTATTTTGTGAAAACACCAGTATCCTCAAAATACTATGATTTTTTTATGAGAAGTATTAGAACTACACTTACGCACACCTCTATCTAATGGATGAAGAACATAATGTTTCTGTGATGGCAAACTAACGCCTCACGAAACGATGATTGTTCGATTTTCTCTTACCACCTCTCATGGTGGCCATTATGATGGCACTGTATTTATATATGATATATATTATGTTTACTATTTCCTTATTCTTCTTTACTTCCCAATTATATCAATCCTTTATGGTTTCCATAGTGGGTAAATACGATGATCTCATTTGAGGAAGTACGGACTACCGCCCCCTCAAAGTGATTTGATTAGTTAATGCCTTATGTGGAATGTATAAATGATGGAGTTAATGATATTATATATGATATTATACTAGAATTATAATATACATATTCCATTAAAATAATAAATAGAAATGAATGTAGTGTTCATGCGTACGTACGGTTTACCGTCTCCATGAACGGTGCATTTCATTTCTTACCTCCATATGTTATGTACTATTATAAATACATGTATATACTGGATATATAATGAATATATATGATATATAAATCATGATTTACATTATGGAAGTAATTAAATAATTATATAAGTAATAATAACATCAAGAACAACAAGTCCAAACACGTACGATAAATAAGATGATTTTACCCAAAACGTTGCTTTAACATAAGATTTACTAAAGAACGGGTAATATAAAGTTATAAGTGAACCTTATATGATATCATAACAATGAATATGATTCTATAATAATTCAATGAAATTATTTAAATCATTATACAGGATTTTCGGATAGGTACGAAACATATCGGACCTAAGGTAAGGGACAACTTTTCCAAATTTTTTTTATTCGAGATAGTTTATTCGTAAGTATTCACTGGGGATATATTTATAATCCATGTCCCTATTTTCTAAAAATGTTTTAATTTATGTTTTAAGTCATTTTTACCCATTTTTGACTTTTATTACATGGTATGTACGGAATCTTTCTTTTTCTTACGTTACGAGGTACTTTTTTGACTTTTCCGGCAAAAGTATGAGAAGAATGTTTTTTTAACTTATACGGCATGAAAGGATTTTTACGGTTTTATAAAGCATTATTTTCATGTAGCTTCCTCCAAAATATTTCATGAATATTTTCAACAAAATATCTTTCTTTTAAAATTTCATGGCATTTTTTGAAAAGAAAATGTTTTTGAAGAAGAAATGATATTTTCCTCAAGAATTCTTTTCAAGTGTTTTATCAAAACCATTTTTCTATATAAGATGACATTATTTAATATGTGTATGTTTCAAGTACAATGTCTCTATTATTTACATGGTTTCACTTTTCTTATTATGAAATGATATCCATTTGTTTTATATTGATTATGTTATGATGGGATGATGTTTATGAGACCCATTTTTATTCTTTGGGTTATGATGAATGATTTATGTTTATGTTGTGGCACAAGTAAGAATGATTTCATTATGAGATATGTGGGACCTATATCTCCCTCCAATGCATTGGGTAAAGATTTATATCTCATGAGATAGACATGGCTGGAATGACAAGTTAACCCGGTTTAGTAAGGGACTTTGTCAACTAAGATGGTCTTGGCAGCAATGCCTTGGCTACTATGGAAATCATTACATGTGATTAATGGATACCACAATTACATGTTTTATTCCCATTCTTGTTTATCATGATTAATGTTCCTTTATGATATATTCATTATGTACTGCCATGTTTTATGTCATTTCTCAATATTTTGATGTTTAAGCATTATGTTTTTGTTTTTAAGTTCAAATGTATATGATTTGTTTTATTTTATCCATGATTACCCTTACTGAGAATTTGAGCTCACCCTTTATATTTTTTCTTTTCCCCAGGATATAAATAAAGTTTTTAGGTAAGAAAACAAAGGGGAAGATCTTTCACCATGATTAGAAGATTATTTTTCCGAGTTTCCAAAGACACTAAACTGTTACGGTCCTTGTGTGTTTGTTTTTGTTATGTATTAAGTATTACTCAAAAGTAATGTAATGCCTATGTATGTCAAGCTTCAGGTCTCTACATAAACCCCCTATTCCGAAAACAATTAGGGTTTTTGAGTTTAAATGTGACACCCTGTTTGTGAGATATTAAATTATTTCTAGTGATTTAATATTTTAAAAACATTAATTAGCTAGTGGGGTATCCAAATGCCTGGTGAATAAAAATTTTATACTCCCACTAGGGTATACACCATATTTTGGATCCAAAGGGGTCTTAGTTTTATTAAAAAACATAACATTTGAATGTTAATAATTTATTTATTTAAAAAAAGGAATAATTAATTAATTATAATAAGGGTTTTTCTCAAACTTGAGAAATCCAAATAGTATACCCATACAAATACTATACCTCATCAAGCCTAAATATCATTTTTTGGACCTAACTATGGTATGTGATTTATCATATGATGCATTGTTCTTGAGTTATTCAATTATTTTGAATAAATTCAAAATGTTTAAAATTAATATTCATAATATTTATTTATTTTTTTCACCACAACATTTCATACCATATAAACTCATACTTATTCTTTGTTTGACTAAAAAATATTTCATTGAATATTTTGAAACATGATTTTGGAATTTTATGACTATGTGATGCATTTAATGAGAATAATTCTTTTTTGCGGATAAATTATTTTATCTTCTTAATAATGTATCATAAGAGGGATTTATAATTATTTTGATAATTAGGATTTTACAATTATCCCCTTTTAATGACTTATTTTCCCCAATAATCATATCTAGAGGTCTTTCTCAGTCAACTCATACCTCTAAGCACTAAGATTGGAAACATGTTCTCTTTTATCTTCCTAATTCCATCCATATTTCTTATAAATCCAGACTAGTGGTGTCATCTTTCCTCTTAATGCCCCGTCAAATCAAAATATGTTCCCCCTAACACTTCTCAATATATGAATCAATCCCCAACCCAACATCATCACACTGTGTAACATGTGAAGGGTTGGGAATGTACCTCTGAAACCGTGACACATGTAACATGTCGTACATACCTCAATAGAGAGAATGGATGTCTAGATGATACACCACTACCCCTATTTACCGAGTATATCCCTTAGTAGTATCTAAAAAATTACTAACCAAATCCCTCTAATATACTAGGTTCGTGTGTTATAATTTGAAGAATTATTAAAGAAAGGAATTATTGGGATGTATAATTCTACTAGTAAAACATTTCCAGACAGTACTCACAAATATAGGGAAAAAACAATACAAAACAAGGAAAAGGGTAAAAAGGACGTGTTTTAAACCATACCTCATAATGAAATAAGATCATTATGATCATCAGTCTGTTTTATGACCATTGAATAGGCATTTTCATCCTTAAATCCATGATCATATCTGAGTCATTTTCGAGTCATCTTCATCTGAGGTATCATTATCAAATATTGGGTTTCTCCACCCACAGCATTCCCTAAACACTTGTTACTTGATTGGGAAACTATTGAGAAAAAATGTAGAAGATTTCCATCCTTATCACACTTGTGGTAGTCCAATGTTGGCTTCCTTAATTTTCTATTATAATGTATTTTTTTCCTATAATTACAGCACGTTCTGGAAATATTTCTTTTTGACCTGGTTTTTTATTGATCTGCCACTCTAGTTCAGCCCTTATCATCTAACCATCAAATGGGAATCCTATAAAATTAAGATAAAACATAATCATTGGTTGTTTTGGGATTGAAAGTATGCTTGTTTTCCTATCATCATTAGGTCCCTTTTCAAAAGGTTATGGCCTTTTGGATGACATGTATATAAGTCATCGGGTCAAAAACCCTTAACTTAGCATCTGAGCTCTGGTCAAAGCCCTATCCTTAACTCATGATCCATAATTAACTCATTCCCATCTATCAAAGGAGAAAAGAAAAGAAATTCCATAAAATTTGTAGAGTATGAAGGGACAACAATAATACCCGTCTAAAATTCATTGAACTCTTGGTCATTGTCAAGATTCATCGTTCCAAGGAAATACTATTCTATAAATAACTCCTTGAAAGTCATAAAATAAGTCCTTATTGTATCCAAACATGGTTCATGGATTTCCAAAACCACCATGTAAGTCTTTGGAACACAACTCATCAGGGGACTGGACTAGCTCAAAATTTCTCTCTATATAGTCTAGTCAGTCCTATGTATATTCCCAACCAAAAGTTCCCTAGAATGTTAGAAGATACTGGAGATAGAAATTCCAAGTATGGTCAGTCATTATCCTCTGTAAAGGTACACCCTAGAAAGGAACTATCCAGAAATGTACCATGATAACATGACCTATAGCCATAATTTCATGGGGGAACATCCTCATGTACTACTGGTGGTTGTACAGGAGCACCCTAGGATACCCCAGTTGATTTTCCCATCTCACATCTCCGAGGTGGAATATATACAAAATAAGGAACATTAGGGACATGAAAATAACCTATCTAGTCTATGGGATCACACAAGTTTATCCTAATAGTATATATGATCAGACAAGGTTTTTCTATGAGTCTACCTATTTCCCAAGTCAAACCACTCCTAGAACAAAACCATGTTTCCATCCTTGGATGTTTGTAAGTATCATATATAATCAAATACAAAAGAATTATATGTTAAAAAAAGTAATGGAAATAAATATCTATAACATGACATCACATTTATTTCATACTGAGAAACTATTTCAGACAAATAGAAAAAATATAGTTATTTAATTATTTAACTACTATGTATCACACCAACTAGTATATATATATATAGAGAGTGAAACTCTAAGTACCTATTCATAATTAATGAACATACTCAGAATCTCATAAATCACATATAACATCATTTTTTTAACCTAATTAGAATTAATGGTAACAACATAACATAAATTCTCTACTTTGTGGAAACTCATAGGTCCACTATGTAGTGAAAGCCATGCACTACATAGTCCCCCTACATGAGTCCCAACAATCCAAACTATTTTCTAACATGTCTTAGCCCCTGAAAATTAAGTGAAAATATTGAGTAAAAACTTCTTCTACTATTATTTTGTATCATCACATCCTGAATAACCGAGTTAGATCTTGAATGCTACATGACCTCATGTGCACCTCCCCATACGCAAGAGTCTACCGACTAGAAATGATGTTCTGAAGTGGAACATCGGAGAGACTATACCATTGTTATCGAGTCGTTGGATCAATAATTAAAAACAATATAAATAATTACATTTAATTGTGTAAATGTAATGATATCATACACATAATGTAATGACTCAACAAAGTGGAAAGGAAACCCTAGTAAGAAATAAAAAATATTGAAGGTAGATAAACAGTAATCCATGCAGTGCTATAGTGAAATCCTTGTTCCCCTTCTAAGCCATGCTCCACCACTCATCCATCAACCATAAGGCCCTTTCCCTTCATCGGATCCCAAGTGACAGACTCTAAAATTACATTGAAATTCCCAATAAGGGTGTGAGTACAAGACTCAGTATGACACCACCAATGTATCCTAAACCTGGTGATCTTAAAACATAAGTGTATTAAATAATAAATAATGTTAATTAGATACACTAACTATAATAGAGCTATTGTGTTCTAACCAATCTTCCAAAACCCACCATCCATACCTACTTCAACACATTACTGGAATAGATAACCATTGTGTTAGATGAAACATCAATTAACAATGAGGATAATGAATCAGGTTTATCTTTGACGTCATGTGACAATATCAATTCTCTATAAGAAGATATGTTTATCTATGTGTTAAAGGTAAATGAGAGATATTCATCTTTCCTTAATCATCGAGTTGACGTACTGTGGACCATGAGCTAATCATGTCTATTAGTTACCAAAGCACACCATATAAAAGATATACTAGGGACCAAGATCTAGTCGGTCCCCTTCTCTATCATGTGCATCCAATGGAATCATCATATTCTATTTACGTTCATTAAACACTCATTTTCAGTCATGCTCATCCAACCACTAAAGGATAACCCAAGTCGTGATGGTCCGCTACACTGTCCTCTCATGGCATCAGTATATCCCTCATTTTCAGATATGAGCATCCCAAAAAAATCATGATATTCCTTCCTCTTGTATTGGACCCCTTTCTTATGTAATGTTTATCCACCTCAAAATGATAACACATGTCAATATGGTCCACTACATGGATTCCCTTAGGCTTTCTCATGTTTCCACATCATGCATTGGACCCTACTCATCAATCTTTCCCATCCCTCCTCTAATAGATAACGAAAGATTATGGTCCACCTGTCTTAACTCAATGAACAGAACCACAATGTATACATTTCCTGAAAGATATATATATATATATATATGCATGAATCATTACATCATCGTGAGTAATGTATAACTCAATATAACTGTAATCACTGTAATGACTGAGAAATTTAGAGAATTTTTTTTTTCTTAAGTTCTTTATAATTTTACGAGTCTGCAGTTTCTGACGGCGCCTGATTTCAAGGCTCGGTGTGGCCGAAATCATTTTTTGAAGGTTTTTTCGGGTACGTTCAGTAAACGTGCATGCAGGGTTTACTATATTTTAAAAAGGTGCTCAGAATTGAGATCATAGGGCACTGATGAACTCGCAGCACCGGTATTCTCTTAAGGATACCTTTACCGCAGTTGCGTTTGTTCGAGATTAGAAGTTATTGTTGGTCGGAGTGCATACTCAAGAGGGGGGGTGAATTGAGATCCAATAATAATGTCTGTTAAAAATATTACTCTTAAAATACCTCTATTTAAAAACAAGGTAAATTTTAGTGATTTTATACAGATTATAAGAGTTCAATTAGTTTCTCCAAGATTGATTAGGTCTCAGTTAATTTAATCAGAAGATTAAATTAACTTTTCAAACTAACTTACTGGTTCACAATAAGTATAAACACTTGCTAATTTAACTATCAAAGTAACTTTAAAACAAATTTTATATCAAATTAATTAGCAACGGAATATAAAATATATAATATACTTTAAACTTTAAGAAAAGATGCATAGCAGATATAACCAAGAGTTTCAGTATCAAGCTGAGACTTAGTCCTCTCAAGCAATTTATATAAATTTTATCCACACCCTGGATTGAGGTAAACAACAGTGAAAACACTATCCAGTTATAAATACCTCTACCACACTTTTACGTGGGAAAACCAACAACATCTCACAGGCTGTCCAGGTCTTACTTGACCTCTACCACTGTCCACAGTGGGAAACAAGGGAGTTATAGAGTTTGAATGAGGATTTATAAATCCTCAAGATTAGAATAGGAGAAAGTGTGTTTAATAAATATATAGAGTATACACACTTCTATAAATGTAAATAAAATAATCACTAAAATAATAGATAAGAGTTTAGAAAGATCTAGTGATTTGTAGTGTGGCTCTGGAATCCTTTTGATTTGTCAGAATTGGCTCAGAGTCCTTCTTTGGTTTTTTGTCTGAAAAATAGAGGGTCGTTTTCTTCCTTGTTTTTCTGGTTCATCTTTATTAGCTCGAGTGCATGAAGAGTTCATTGTGGTTCTTCACTCAAGATGCAGCTTGTGTTCCCCTCTAGAATGAGTGGCTTTGTGTATGTCCAATGCTCTTCCAGTATGAATGTAGCTTTTTCCTTTTTTGTGAATGCACCACGTTTCAATGTTGTTCATCCCTTGCCTTTTACACCCTTCATGTGTCTTCTTGCTTCTGTAAAAAGAATGAACCACGTTTCAATGTTGTTCATCCCTTGCCTTTTACACCCTTCATGTGCCTTCAATGTTGTTCAATGTTGTGTTTGGTCTTTTTCCTTCCTTTTATAGATTTCAGCTCCGGTAAAAAGAATGATTACCTTTTTCATGGGTACTAGGTATGGTTCCCTGACATGCCAACAACTATCATTGAATTACATTAATTGCATTAAAAACATTAAATATAACCGTTTCATGATAAATAAATAATATTTAGAGTATAGATTTCGACTGGTCAATCATTCATTAGTAGCCTTCTATAGGTAGTGGTTGACTCTATGTAACAGTGACCTTCTATCAGTAGTTATTTGATCATGAATCGGTAGCTCTTTAAACATGTATCGGTAGCTCCTGGTATCGGTAGATGTTACTTTGTATCAGTAGCTCTATATACCAGTGACATAATATATCAGTAGACTTCGCTTCCATCGGTAGCTCGTTTTGTATCGGTAGATTCATAGCGGTAGACTTGTTCATATCGGCAGACTTACTCTATCGGTAACTCTGGTGTAACAGTAGCTTGTATCGGTATACTTTTAGTTTGTGCATATCAATAGCTCTGTTTGATTCTAGTGAATTATATATATCGGTAGACTTATGCATACCGGTAGACTTTTTCTATCAGTAGCTCAGTTTATGTTGGTTGTTGTCTGTATCAGTGGACTTGATCTATTAGAGACATGTGTTTACCGGGGGACTTATACATATCAGTAGCTCTCCGTATCGGTGACCTTTTCCTATGGGTGACTATGTCTATCGGTAGACTATCTTTATCAGTAGCTATAGGTATATCAGTGACTTAACACTTCTGTTTTATGCAGAACACATCCGATTGAGTTTGAATTAATTAGAAACTCATACAAACATAGATAAACATTCATTAACATATTTCAAGGACTATTTTAATATTATTATCATCTTGATAATAGAATATCATAGATTAAATGAATTAATATATAGATAAACATTATTTTGGATTATCAAAGTATGTAAAACCATAATTGGGATTATCAAAATAGGGTAGGTCGACAATCTCCCCCCTTTTGATAATCACAACTTATAATATAATAGTCTCAAAATAATGAGTAATGTATCAGAGGATATATCATTAAATGGAATTGTATCAGAGAAAACAATATAATATGTGAAATATGCAATGTACCAGAGGTATAATTAAATGCAATGGTATCAAATATACAAGCATATTAGCTCTATCTTAGAAATTATTTCTCCCCCTTTAACATAAATGTTAATATTCCCAGATATAATTTTTCTCCCCTTATAATATTTCTTCCCCTTTCTGAGAATAAAAATGTGGGAAACATCAAAGAGAAAAGGAACAAAATTAGAAAGAAAAGAAAGCCATTTGTACATCATGTTGCAAAAAAGTACAAGGAAATAAAACAAAATACAAGGGATTCCTATCAAATATCTTAGCCACCTATTCAATCCACGCCCTCAATGTGAGATTTTACCTTTGGATTAGAAGAGGATTCAGGATATGTGGATGCAGGGGAAGGCTTAGGAATTACAGAAATGATCACAGGAGGCCGAGCCACTGAAACTGTTCCTGGAATGTACTGAGTAGTTCTTTGAGTGATTATAGGAGTAAGGCTTCAAATGGCTTGGGCTGGCATCATCAGAATAGGAGAGGTAGTAGAGGTAGATGCAGGTAAATTTGGAGGTATAATCACTGGCCTAGCATCGACATCCAAGAAAGGAAACAATAGATTTATTAAATCCATAATTATTCCTCCTCCTCTCTCCATAGCAGATATGAAATCATCCTTGTTTTCTATGAATTTGTCCAAGGCTGGAGTCAATTCCCTTAGCTTGCTGACTTTCTCTCTGAAGGATTGATTAACAGGAAGTTACTTCAGGTTTTCAAACAATAGTTTGAAGTGATTATTGGGCTGATTCTTGGTATAAATCCTTTGAAAATAGTAGTCTAACTTTTCTTTCACTTCTTTCTGATAGGCAGAAGCTTCTCTCATATAGTCTTGGACTATCTTCATTATTTCTCTAGCTGAATCACTAGTAGAAATCACCATGTTTCTTAGGTCGGATGAGTCCACAGAGCCACTGGTTGATGCTAAACCAGGCTCCTCCTTCATCAGAGCTCTAAACTGATCCAGATCCACTAAAGTTTTAGAATCAATAGAACCAATAGAGAAATTTATTATTTCCTTGAAGTTTTTGGTCAACCCACTGATAAGATTTTTCACTTGGGAATCCTGGGTGCTGACATGATCTTTCATGGTGGTTTTAAATCCTTCAAGGACTGATCCCATCTGGCTCACAACACCTTTAAAATAAGCTCAATCTTTATCTTCTTGGGATTTAGAACTCATATAAGATTCTAAAGAGATAATATATTTCTTTAGAGCTTCAACATCCTCTTCCAGTCGAGAAAAATTATTCTGGCAAGCTGTAACTTCATCCACTATTTCTGCCACAAAGGTAGAGACATTACAGCTGAGAGAGAGTTCAAAAGACTTTTCCAAATTGCTCATATCTTCAACAAAGTAGTGTTTTATCTCAGCAACAGAATCACTAAAAGACTCTTTCAAATCATTCTTTAAGGATTCAAGATCACCCCTAGTGATCATATCAGTAGGTGCAACCACAACAGGTGCTCTTTCAGATACTATACTGGTTATTGAGTCATTCATAATCGATTGAATTGATGTCACCAGTGAAGCTTCCATTTTTCTTATTTCTTCCACAAATCTGATTTTGAGATCAGACTTGAGCTTTTCCAGATCATGCATTCTGACCACATCTTCAGGTAATAACTCAATCTGAATATCTTAATTTTTTTTTGGTCTATTGAGGGATACCTCACTATTAGAATCAGGATAACCCAATCAATAACCCATAAAACCTGGTTCCTCTTCCCAATCTTCAATTTCAACAGCCACTGAAACACTACCAAATCGGGTTTGATTCTCCCCCTCAACTGGTGCATTCTCTTGTACAGAAAGAGCATTCTTAACAAGTCGTTCTTTCTTAGAAGAATATTCTACTATCAAATCCATCTCTGCAACAGCTGCAACAGTAGGAGGCTCCTCTAGATTAGGCATAAGTATTTCCATCTCACCCACTACTTCCTTAACAGACACAACTGAGCTTCCAGTCAATGGACTCAGACTTAAGAAAACAGAATCAGAGGCTTCAAATTCATTTTTTGTTTCTTCTTCATTCTCAGGGACTGGATGGTCTTCCTCATTAGCAGGAGTTTCTTCTTCTTCTAAAGATTCCTTTTCTGAAGACATAAATTTAGCAGCAGGACTTGGGGGCAAGTCCATATCCCTTCCATCAGCTATAGAAGTCTCTTCTTCATCAGTCTAATCACTGTACTCAGGTTCTTCTTCATCAGATCCTAGACCCGGATCCCTCACATCCTTAGGCCTTGAAGGATGATTCACATGATTGAATTTATCATACACCTTCTTTTCATCATTAACCCATTATCCTCTCCATGGGTTCCAGTTTATCTTCACATATTTGCAAACTATTCTTGTGATACAAAAATTATTCCTTACTACCACTGTCTCATCCTGAGACTCAGCTACTCCTTTCACCTTAATCATTATTGAGATCAACTTGGCAATGAATAATGCATTTGTCTTTGATTTTAGAATGGTCATGTCCTCTATTTGAAACATTAGCAATCTGCATAGATTCACTTTCACACAATGTCTCAAGAGATGTAGGAGATAGATATCCTAATATCTTAAATTCACAAAGTCCCCTCTTCTTGGTATTAAGACATGCTGAAAAAATTTGAACAACAATCTGTTCTCTCCATCCATTTCAGCAGCCACTACTTGTCTTTGATTTCCACTACTCGTGAGCTCCTCTAGGGCAGTTTCATAATCGAATATATCACTTGTAGGTGGTATTTCATTCGATACATATCCAGAAACACCTCTATGGGTAGAATTCATGCATTCAACCCACTCAACAGATGAAAAAGATATATCCTTTCCATTAACAAAATAAATCACTCGGTTCTCATCTTCTGACATCTCAAATCTCACAAACTCATAAAATTGGTTCACTAGCTTCGGATAGTAGGGTCCATTGTTGTTTGAAAAGCAATCTACTAACTTTTGGTCTTCCAGCACCTCAAGCACTAACGATTTTCTAGCCAACAACCATTCCAGGCACAGCTCTTTTTCGATCACTATAACTCTATTTTGCAAATGAGGACTCACTAGTCGCCTCCCAGACCTAGTTCTACTAATACTACCACTAGCTTCTGGCTCGGTCTTCTGCTTATTTTCATTTGTATCATCAAATTCTTATCTGATGTTAGGAAGTTTGGTTTTTCCCATCTTTGGTTATAGGTACTTAGGTTTTTCAATAAATTCGGGAGCTAAAGCTTAAGGGTAAAGGATTTGAGGCTTGGTGGATTGAGAAGTAACTAGGACTTAGTTTTATCATTTAGGAATCATAAAATAAATAATTAAAATAAGTATAAATGATTCATATTATGGCGTCAAAGAAGTTTAAAATAGTGTGTACTCATCGGTAGGGTTTATCGGTGAGGATTCCTATCAGTGAGGTCCATCAGTGAGGTTTTACATTGGTGAGGTTTTCACATCGGTGAGGTTTTCACATCGGTGAGGTTTTACATCAGTGAGGTTTTTACATCGGTGAGGTACATCGGTGAGGTTTTACATCGGTGAGGTTTTCACATCGGTGAGGTTTTCACATCGGTGAGGTGTCTACCGATCAAGGTTAATCATTCTGAACTCATGTCTAATGTAACTTAACCTATCTGAACATAATGGTTTGGTGAAGATGTTAGATAATTGATGTTCAGTACCTATAAATTCAAGAGTAATATCACCTTTTTGGTAAGGATATCTCAAAAAGTGGTGTCATCCATCAATGTATTTGGTCCTTTAGTGGGATACAGGGTTCTTATAAATGTTTATTGCACTAGTGTTATCACAGTTGATAGAAACATTCTTAAAATCATATCCATAGTCCAATAGAGTGTGTTTCATCCACAGAATGTGTTCTCAGCAACTACCAGTAGCTATATACTCTGCTTCGGCAGTGGACAAAGATAAAGAATTCTACTTTTTACTACACCAAGATACTAAGGATTTTCCCAACAAATGACATGTTCTAGATGTGCGTTTTCTATCCAACTTGAAACCAGAAAAATCAACATCTGAATAACTCATTAATTCAAAAGATTGTCCTTTTGGGTAAAACGAACCCAAATTTGCAGTGTGTTTAAGGTAGTTAAAAATTCTTCTAAATCCAAGAAAATGAGATTCTTTTGGATTAGCTTGAAATCTTTCACACATACATACACTAAACATAATATCTGGTCGACTTGCAGTTAGGTAATGTAAGCTTCCAATCATACCTCTGTAATTGGTTTGATCCACTGGTTTCCCAGTTTCATCTGCATCTAATTTACAGACTGTACTCATAGGAATATCACTTTCCTTAATACTATCCAAACCAAATTGTTTTAAAAGATCCTTTGTATATTTACTTTGATTCAAAATAATACCATTTTCATTTTTGAAAAACTTGAAATCCAAGAAAATATTTGAGTTCTCCCATTAAACTCATTTCAAATTCATTTTGAATACTCTTTGAAAAATAAGTACATAAAGATTGTTTATAATATCAAAAAATAATATCATGAACATAGATTTGTACTATCAAAACATCTTTATAAATTATTATAATAAAAATATTTGGATCAGTAATCCCTTTAGTAAAACTTTATGAAATAATAAAATTGTTAAGTCTATCATACCATGCTCTTAGAGCTAGTTTCAAACCATATAAAGCTTTGGATAGCTTGAAAACTCAATTTGGAAAATAAGGATTAGTAAATCCAGGTGGTTGTTCAACAAAAACATCTTCAATTATAAAACCATTTAGAAAAGCACTTTTGACATCCATTTTATATAACATGAAATTCAGATGAGAAGCATAGGCAAGTAGGATCCTAATGGATTCTAATATATCTACAGGTTCAAAGGTTTCCTCATAGTTTATAACTTCCTCTTGACTATATCCTTGTGAAACTAACCTAGCTTTGTTTCTAACTATGTTTCCAGATTCATCAACTTTGTTTCTAAAAACTCATTTTGTGCCTATTGTCAAAGTGTTCTTAGGTCTGTCAACTAATTCCCAGACTTTGTTTCTTTCAAATTGATTTAACTCTTCTTGCATAGACATTACCCAAAATTCATCATTGATTGCATCAATGAAATTTTTAGGTTCTAGCTGTGAAATAAATGCTTGATGTTCAACCTAGTTTCTTAGAGAATCTCTATCATATGTCCCTCTATCAAGATTACCAACAACAGTATCCAAAGGATGATACTTTAAAATCCTAGTTGATCTAGTAAAGGTAGGACTAGAATCTTCAGTCTCTTCTCTGAGTTTGGGTTCTATTGAAGCAAATTCTGGAATATGTCCAGAACTGGATGTTTTTACAGCAGGTCCTTTAGTTTTATCATTAAGGTCCAGAACAGTCAAATCTTCTTCAAGATTTTCAATAGAAGGCTTAGGTTCATGTGGATCAGTTTCATTAAACATGATGTGAATAGATTCTTCCACACATTTGGTTCTTTTATTGAATACTCTATAGGCTTTTCTAGTTAAATAATGGCCAATAAAAATTCCTTCATCACTTTTGGATGCAAATTTGTCAAGATTATCCTTGCTATTTAGAATAAAGACTTTGCAACCAAAGACTCTAAAGTAACTAACTTTAGGTTTTCTATTGTTCAATAGTTCATAAGGGGTCTTCTTAAGAACAGGTCTTATCAAGACTCTATTGATAATATAACAAACTTTATTCACAGCCTCATCCCATAAATAAATAGGTAGGTCATACACATTAAGCATAGTTCTTGCAATTTCTTAAAGGGTTCGATTTCTTCTGTCTACAACACCATTCTGTTGAGGTGTTACAGGGGCATAAAAGTTATGACTATAGCCATTATGTAAGCAGTAAGATTCAAACTCATGATTTTCAAACTCATAGCCATGATCACTTCTTAGGGTTTTAATCTTAATACCACTAAGGTTCTCTATAGAAATAAATTATTTGACAAAATAAGAACAAGCTTCACTTTTGTGAGATAAGAAGTATACCCATGTATATCTAGAAAAGTCATCTACCAAGACATAGACATAGTGCTTACCATTTAAGCTAGAAACTCTAGAAGTTACAAATAAATCAATGTGAACCAACTTGAGAGGTTGAGAAGTTGAAACTTCTTTCTTTGATTTAAAAGAAACTTTATGTTTCTTTCCCTTTTGATAGGGATTAGAAACTTTTTCAGTTGGGAATTCATGTTTATGTAGGTCTCTAACTAAGTTCTTCCTAGTTAGTTTTCTAAGTGAATAAATGTTGCAGTGTCCTAATCTTCTATGCCAAATCCAGGATTCTTTATGAAAATCATTTAAATAAGTATCATTTTTCTTGGCTAAAGAATTTAAATCAACAGCATAAACATTTTCATTTCTCAAGGAAGAAAATTCAAAAGCATTTTTAGAGTTAAAAACATTACAAGAATCATTTTCAAACACAACATTGAAACCATCATCACATAACTGATAAATACTCAACAGATTATATTTAAGTCCATCAACTAATAAAACTTAAGGAATTGAAACTGAATTAATGTTACCAATCTGGCCTAGGCCAATGATTTTTCTATTAGAATTATCACCGACGGTGACATAGCCTCCATCAACCTTTATTAAGCTTTTAAATAATGAATAGTCTCCAGAAATGTGCCTTGAACATCCACTGTCCAAGTACCATACCTTCTTGTGAGAAATCTTTAAGCAAGTCTCCTACAAAACAGGTTTAGATGGAAAATGATTTTAGTACCCAAATCTTCTTGGGTCCAGACAGGTTATCAAGTAAAGTTTTAGGTACCCAAATTTGTCTTATGGGTTCCATATAATTCACAGAATCAATTGATCTTGAAATATAAATATTTTTTGATCTATAACAATGTAAATAACTAGTTGAGGCATATGAATTTCCCGAACTGGAACTAGCAGAATTTTGTCCAGATTTAGGAATAAATTTATATTTGGTAAAATTTCTCTGTCCAGGTTGGTATCCCAAACCAGTAGTGTACTTTGGTGCCACTTGTTTACCTAGAATCTATGTAAGTTTATCTTTTCCATTTGTGAATTTTTCTATATCATTTTTAAGTTTCTCATTAGTCATTTTTAGTGTAGTATTTTCCTTAAGAAATTGAGCATTATTTTCCTTTTCAATCTCAAGAGCAGATTTAACAGTGCAAGATAAAGCGTTCTGTTTCTTTAAGGCTTTTTACTTGTCCTTAAGTTCATTACAGGTCTCTTCTAGCATATTACAATATTAAAATAATTATTCAATAGACATATTTTCAGATTCAGAATCAGAATCAAATCCAGAGTAATATGAATTTAAAGTAGGAGTGTCCAGTGTTACCTTAGATGTGTTTGTCATAAAACACATTTTTGATTTAAGATAATCTTCATCCATAGCAGAATCAAAATCACTTGAAGTTTCTTCTGAAGAACTCCAAGTTTCTTTCAATTCTTTCTTATACTTTTCGTCCTTATAGTCATGTTTCTTCTTGAAATTCAATTTTGGAAAGTCAGCTTTTACATGTCCTTCCCTTTTGCACTCATAGAAGATAATCTCCTCACCTTTGTCAGGATTCTTCCAGTCCTTCCAATGAACTTTGTTGTCATATTTTCCTTTGTAGTTTGATTTTATGAATAATTTATTCTTCCTATAGAACTTCTTAAATCTTCTGTCTATTTGAGCCATCTCAACATCACTGTCAGAGTTTGAACTTTCACTTGTTGAGATTTCAGTTTGTATGTTAACTTTCTCCTTATCCTTGCTCTTTGAGGAAGTAGACTTAAAAGCCACTGAATTCCTTTTAGGTTCATAATCTTCTTCATTATTCACCTTGAGTTCTTCCTCATACATCATAAGCTTACCTATTAATTCTTTAATAGGCAGTGAACTTATATCACACGATTCTCTTATAGAGATAGATGTGCCTCTCCATCTTTCTGGTAGACATCTTAATATCCTCATAATTTGTTTCATTGGTGGAACAGACTTTCCAAGGGATTTAATAGTGTTGAAAATCTCATTGAACCTGAGATACATATCAGAAATGGGTTCATCAGGCTTCATTTTAAAATTATCATATTTAATAGTATAGGTATTCAGCCTCATTTCATTGACATTGGTTGTTCCCTCTTGGGAAATAGACAAAGTGTCCCAGATTTCATAAGAAGTTTTGTAAGAAGATATTATATTAACATATTCATCTCCTAGAGCACAATACAGGGCATTCATAGCTTTATAATAATTATTGTAAGCTGTTTTAGTAGGTTCATCCCAAGTAGTTCTATCAGTTTCTGTAATTTTATATTGTGTCTTTATAGCAGTCCAGATATCAAATCTCATACATTCTAAATGAATTTTCATTTTAAGTCTCCACTGAGTATAATTTGTACCATTAATGAAAGGTGGAATGTTGGTAGCATCACCATCTAGTCTATTGTCTATAACAAGATTTTAGAAAATATATTTAAAGAGATAAAATTTAGAACTAACATAAATTTAAGATCTTTAAATATGAAACTAAAATCACAATTGAAAAATAGAGTGTTTTGAAATATTTGAAAAACAAAAACAATCCTATGAAACCAAATGTTGGTCAGAGTGGATAATCAAGAGGAGGGTGAATTGAGTTCGAATAAAAATTTCTGTTAAAAATATTTCTCTTAAAATCCCCCTATTTAAAAACAAGTTAAACTATAGTGAATTTATACAGATTGTAAGAGTTCAATTAGTTTCTCCAAGATTGATTAGGTCTCAGTTAGTTTAATCAAGAGATTAAATTAACATTTAAAAATAACTTACTAGTTCACAATAATTATAAACATTTGCTAATTTAACTATCAAAGTAATGTTAAAACAAATTTTATTTCAAAGTAATTAGTAGTGGAATATAAAATATATAGTATACTTTAAACTTTAAGCAAAGATGCACAAAATATGTAACCAAGAGTTTCAGTCTCAAGCCGAGAATTAATCCTCTCAAGCAATTTATATAAATTTGATCCACACCCTGGATCTCGGTAAACAACAGTGAAAACATTGTCTAGGTACAAATACCTCTACCACACTTTTACTTGGGAAAACCAACAACAGCTCACAGGTTTTCCAGGTCTTACTTGACCTCTACCACTTTCCACAGTGGGAAACAAGGGAGTTATACAGTTTGAATGAGGATTTAGAAATCCCCCAGCTTAGAATAGAAGACAGTGTGCGTATGAAATATATAAAGTATACACACTGCTCGAAATGTAAATAAAAGAATCACTAAAAGAATAAATAAGAGTCTAGAAAGCTCTAGTGAATTGTATTGCAGCTCTGGACTCCATTTGATTTGTCAGAATTGGCTCGGAGTCCTTCTCTGGTTTTTTTTCTGAAAAATAGAGGGTCGTTTTCTGCCTTGTTTTTCTAGTTCAGCTTTATTTGCTCAAGTGCATGAAGAGTTCGTTGTGGTTCTTCACTCAAGATGCAGCTTGTGTTCCCCTCTATAATGAGTGGATTCGTGTATGTCCAGTTCTCTTCTAGTATGAATGTATATTTTTCCTTTTATATGAATGCTCCAAGTTTCAATGTTGTTCATCCCTTTCCTTTTACACCCTTCACGTGCCTTCTTGGTTCTGTACTGTTCGGTCTTTGTCCTTCCTTTTATAGCTTTCAGCTCTGGTATAAAGAATGATTACCTTTTTCATGGGTACTTTGTACAGTTCCCTGATCTACCAAAAACTATCATTAAATAACATTAATTACATTAAAAACATAAAATATAACCATTTCATAATAAATAAATAATATTGAGAGTATAGAGTTTTATAGGTCAGTCTTTCATTAGTAGCCTTCTGTAGGTAGTGGTTGACACTATGTAACAGTGACCTTCTATCGGTAGCTGTTTGATCTTGTATCGGTAGCTCTTTGAACATGTATCAGTAGATCCTGGTATCGGTAGCAGTTACTCTGTATCAGTAGATCTATATACAGGTGACTTCATCTATCGTTAGACTTCGCTTCTATCGGTAGCTCATTTTGTATCAGTAGCTTCATAGCGGTATACTTGTTCATATCAGCAGACTTACTCTATCGGTAACTCTGGTGTAACAGTAGCTTGTATTAGTAGACTTTTAGTCTATGCATATCGGTAGCTCCTTTTGATTCCATTGAAGTATATATATCGGTAGACTTATGCATACCTATAGACATGTTCTATTGGTAGCTCAGTTTCTATCTGTAGCTGCCTGTATCAGTGGACTTGATCTATCAGAGACATGTGCTTACCGGTGGATTTATACATATCGGTAGATCTGCATATCGGTGACCTTTTCCTATCGGTGACTATGTCTATCGGTAGAATAAGTCTATCGGTAGACTGTTTTTATCAGTATCTATAGGCATACCAGTGACTTAAAACTTTTGGTTTATGCAGAACACATCTGATTGAGTTAGAATTAATTAGAAACTCATATAAACATAGATAAACATTCATTAACATATTTCAAGGACTATTTTAATATTATTATCATCTTGATAATAGAATATCATAGATTAAAGGAATTAATATATAGATAAACATTATTTGGGATTATAAAAGTATGTAAAAGAATAATTGGGATTATCAAAACAGGTGAGGTCAACAGTTATATTTTGGGGATTCATAATAAATTAAATAAATTGTTGTGTTACACAATTTATTTTAAATGGTAGTTATTTCCACCAAAGAGAATTTGAGGTGGGGCCCACACCCCACATAACTTCCAATGGGAGGATATAACTAAGGGTGGGACCCAAATAGGCCCCTAACCCTTCAACTCCCCCTTAAACCCCTCTCTTAGCTTTTGAACTTCCACTTAATAGTGGAGCCTCTACACCTCCCTCCATTGATTGCGCCAACCCCATAAATTTAATTAATTAATCTCTTTTAATTAATTAATTTGTGTGTCAACAAATTTTTTTTTGAATTAATTAGAAATGAATGGAAATTTTATTAAAATGGGAAGCCTTTTATTTTATTTGCGTTGGAAAATATTCTATTGGGGAGGCTCTGGAGAATTAGAAGAATAGTGTTCCTCTCTCGATGAAGAACACCGTTCTTCAATGAGTAATATCTCTGACGAAGAACGTGATTAACTTCTCCAACGATGCTTCCTCTCCGGACGCACCCCAAAAACAACGGAATCGACGTCTGTATTCCACGACATCCAACTTCTACGATGCTCATCTTTTGCGGCTCGTCGACGTGCAACGTTCTTGAAATCGAGGTTTGGGGTTATGATCAATTTTAATTGAATAAAATTGAACCTCATTCTTCATTGAAAATCTTGGATTGTATTTGGCCGATTGTTATCACCTAACACGGAGGTCACGGGCCAAACAAACACGGACCGACGACCCTCCATTGATCCTTGTTTTTATTCGTGATGGAGGCAGAGATGGAAGAGGTGGTGGTGACCAGAGTTGACGACGATTGGGGGCGGCGACGTTCGAAGGCGGCGGCAGCAACGACGGCTGTGCGCTGGCCCGTTAGAGGACTGTGGCACTGGGTGCTGCGTGGAGAGGGGAAGACTACACACCACAACTGGGCCACTTGGCCAAAGAAGAAACGGTCGGTCTCATGACCGGTCGGGCAGGATGAACTGGACGGCTTTAGGCAGCCGGGATGGAGAACCACGGCACCCCCTGGGCAGCGCGCTGCAGAGAACTATGGACCGCGCTGGGTGGGCCGCTTCACCGGTGAACCGGACGGCCACCTACCGGCCGGGCTGAAGAGTGCAGTAGCACTCGCTGCTGCCGCATGCGGAGGAACCGTGACCCTCGATCCGTGGGCCGATCTCCCTAGAGAAGACGGGTCGGCTTCAGTCGGACAGGCAAGTGGCGGGCGCCGCTCGGCGCTGCCGTTTCAGAAAACCGGGGGGGGTCGCCCCCCCCCCCCCCCCCCCCCCCCCGCTCTGCTCTGTCAGCAGCGGGTCGGGCCGCCCTTGCGCGGGTCGGGCTGCCTGCTGCCGGGCTAGGCCACCTACTGTCGGGATGGTCTGGGGGACCGGTCCGACCCCCCAGCTGGGTTGGACCCGATGAACTGCGTCAGGCCGACCCGCTAGCCCACTGGGCTTGATGGGCCAGGCCCGTTTCACTTAATCATAAATAACTTCTAGACAGCGCGTCTGATCGACGTTCCATCTATGGCACTAGAACCCTTGTGAAGAAGCGGTAATTTTTATGTACTCTAAGTGAGTTTTGGATGACTTGGTAAAATTTCCTGGTTTGGAACGAGCGTAATTCTATCCAGGCCCCTGAAATGGAAAAGCCAATAACTCTCAGACCGGGTGTCTGATTGACGCTCTGTCTGTCGTGTTGGATTTATTTTGACGAGACAGAACTTTTGGATACATCGACTCAGTACTTAATGATAGTTGATATATCGACCTTTGACTTGATGAGTGGACCCTCCTGGAGTCGAGCGTGGTGTGTGCGAGAACCCTAGAGCTGGCTGCAACTGCAATGTCTACCATACTAGAATCCTCCATGGGTTCAATGCTGATGACTACCGTACTGGAATCCTCTGTGGGTTCGACGATGACGGCGACTGTACTGGAATCCTCTATGGGTTCGACAGTGATGACTACTGTACTTGTATCCTAGGTGGGTCTGATAGTTTTGACTTTGATTATTGTATCCTGAGTGTGTCTGACAGAGTAGCTGGTCTTGTATCCTATGTGGGTATGACAGATTAGCTGGTGTAGTATACTATGTGGGTCTGATAGTTAGATGAATTAGTGACTACATCTAATCATCTCTATCGCTATACGAAATATGTATACCTGTGTGATATGAGTCTTGACTTTCAATAATTATCATCGATGTGATTGACTTTTCTTCCTGTGTGGACTGGATTGTTCATGGGCTCGAGAGTTGGAGCCGAACAGAGATTGATCACCGAGGAATATGTATGGGTGTATACCTAAGTTGGGTTGGTTGATACTTTGTGGTTGTAACTTTCTTCTGTGGTTTATCATTTGTGTATTTTGAGAGAACATCGGGGGTCTTGGGGTCCCTACTGAGTATCGTTATACTCACCCCTGCACGGTCTATGTTCACACTTCGTTGTGTTGGATGCAGATGATGGACAACGCTGACAGAGGCTGAGAGCGATCCAGGACCAGACTGTACTCGGAGGTGGACCACACGGCGAGACGGTACATGGAACGGACCAATAGATGTGGAATGATGAGGTGGACTTTTGTACCTACACTTCATGTAGGATACTTAGTGGACATTCCAAGAGCTGCCCTTTTTAGTTGTTGTCCCTTTTTAAGTTGTACATGATTTCCATTGTACCTATACTTTACTGTTGGGCTTGTATTTCCGTCCCCTTTACTTTCAAGACCACTTTCTGTATACAATATTCACTTAGTGTTTACTTCCTGTTGTGTACTCTGTTGTTTTTTTTTTACTTTTATAAAGGAAATGACTTCCCAGCATAGGGATTTATGCCTTTGGTACTAGTCTCCAGCCCCTGGCATATGGAAGGCGGGCTTGGGGTAGTCACGGCATGGGTCCCGAGGGCGGGTCGTGACAAATTGGTATCAGAGGAGTCAGTTCTACCACAGAACATAGGACTCTAATCATTCTTTACTGTAAATCAATAGTTTTAAGAGTATTGAGTGTGGTTTTTAGTCCATGGAGTCAAGTTATGGCATGGCAACAGACATATCCATACACCAGGACCCTGAGAACTGATTTCTGACTCAGTGCATGAAAACACTAATTGCATGCGTGTTTCAAAAATTTTCTTTGTGATTAATTTGTGTCAACTCACCAAGTATAATGTTTGGCTGTGGAACACCTATTTCATTTCAGGATGGGCACATAAAGGTAGACTGCTAGGGTTCTGAGTTACGCACGAGATGGTAGCCCACCGAGCGATGAGGCCTCGGTTCAGGACCCCATCACAATGGAGGAACCAGGGTACCTCTACCCACTGGACCACCGATACCACCATCCCCAGCAGTAGAGAGTGAAATCCGCATGAGTGCGTTACACGAGTTCCATTGATAGAGGCCACCCAGATTCTGTGGAGAGATAGACCCACAGGTGGCTGATAATTGGCTGGAGGCTATCGTCATAGTTTTCAGATTAGTATGGACACCAGTCGACCTTATGATGATCCTTTCTGTGAGTCTCTTGCATGCAACAACATGTAGATGGTGAAGCCTGATTCTCCAGGTGCATGATGAGGCATCTTTAACCTGTACATACTTTGAGTGTATCTTCCGCTCGTAGTTTGTTCCATCCACCCTTCGTGCAGTGCGGATTCAGGAGTTACATCATTTGCAGCAGGGAAGCATGACAGCAGCTAAGTACTCAGCGAGGTTCACCGACCTCTCACACTACACCACATATATGGTAAGGGACCCGTTCTTCAGGTCCCAGACCTTCGAGAAGGGTCTCGGTCATGCAATCAGGGCTTTGACGATTCCCCTCAGCATCCCGATGCAGGCGGGGGTGCTGGAGCGAGCTCTTCTAGTGGAGAGTTTTATCGCTAAGAAGTCACTAGAGGCAAGACCCACCACAAGGTGACACGTAGCAGAGTCTTCTGCAGCTGGCAGTAGACAGATGTCACAGAGGTTGAAGCGGACCAGGCCATCAGGTGGGTGATCCCATGATATAGGTTCGGTTGTGCGGGGCACACAAAACAGAGCCAGCTATACAAGGAGCAGGCAGTGTTATGCATGCGGCGGGTAGGGTCACATGGCTTGAGACTGCCCGACCCACCATGCAGATGATTAGAATATGGTAGAGGGACCTCCCAGGCATAGGTAGATGTTCGACCGTGGTAGTCCTCCGGGAGCAGTTGGACGAGGTAGAGGAGCTGGCTGAGTAGCGGGTGGTGGACAACGTTTCGAGGCTCTACCACCACCACCACCAGGAGGTCCACCCCGACCATAGGGAGCTGGAGGTCATAGGCAGGCTCAGCTTCATCCAGTCGAGGCCTACGACCACGGCACAACTGAGATGATTTGAGGTACTATCTGTGTATACTCCAGCCTTGCTGCAGTACTTATAGACACAGGTGAGAATCATTCTTTTATTGTCGCTGCCCTTGTTCGGAGCTCAGAGATTTTGACAGAGCCTTTGGCTCAATCCTAATGGCTAGATACTCCTCTGGGAGAAGACTCGACGATTACATACTAGTTTAGGTAGTGTGAGCTTACTCTAGTAGGTGAGAGCTTCTGTTGGGATCTTCTTGTAGGGGTGTCGAGGCCTTACGACATCATCTTGGGTATGGACTGGTTATCTACAGTCCATGCTCAAATTGACTATATTGGGTGAAAAGTGTGGTGTGTCTGCACAGATGGGACCAGGTTCACCTTCACTTGTGAGAAGGGATCCTTTGTAGTTCAGGATGGACTTATGCAGAGGAGAGGGAAACCGATCATACATCAGTTAGCTAGTCTCATCTTCGGAGCAGTAGATGTGTGGAGTCCAAGTTTTCCTGTTGTGGTGGATCTGTATGCGGATGTTTTTCCTAAAGACATTCTAGGACTACCTCCTCGCAGAGAGGTAGACTTCTAGATAGACATGTACCCTAGTACATCACCGATATCTACTTCAGCATATCGGATGGCTCCCACAGAGCCTTGTGATCTGCAGGTACAACTGGATAACTTGCAAGGGAAGGGATTTACCCGACCCTGTGTTTCACCCTGGGCATCCCCGATTTTGTTCGCCAAGAAGGCATATGGGATCTTACGACTGTGTATTGACTATCATCGGCTGAATTAGGTGACCATGAATAACATGTACCCACTCTCGAGGATTGATGAATTCTTTGATCAACTCAAGGGAACACGATGGTTCTCGAAGATAGACCTCAGGTCAGGATATCACCAGCTCAGAGTTTAAGACAAGGATGTCCAGAAGATGGAATTCACGTGTCGGTATGTCCACTACGAGTTCTTGGTAATTCCATTTGGCATAACCAATGCTCTAGTAGTTTTCATGAGTCTCATGAATATGATCTTCCATCCTTACCTCGATCGCATTGTCGTAGTCTTCATCGATGACATATTGATTTACTCTACTACTAAGGAGGAGCACGCCTACCATTTGCGGGCAGTACTGGACACACTCCAAGAGCACCAGATTTATGTTAAGCTCTTGAAGTCATAGTTCTAGATTTGAGAGGTTCACTTATTCGGAAACGTCATCTCGGAGGATAGAGTTGAAGTGGGTCCAACGAAGGTCGAGGAAATACTTTCTTGGGAGCCACACAGTAGTGTGACGGTGGTGCGGAGAATCCTGGGTCTGGCTGGGTACTATCAAAGATTTCTGCCAAACTTTTCCAGAGATGCATCACCGCTTTCAGCTTTGACGAAGAAGGGGAAAACCTTCATGTGGTCAGATAGATGCCAACAGAGCTTTCAGGAGCTGAGGGAGAGGTTGACCTATGGACCAATCATGAGGATACCAGATGTTGGCGTAGGGTACGTAGTTTACTGTGACACATTAGGGACCAGACATGGTTGTGTCTTGATGTAGGAGCGAGTGGTGATCGCATACGGTTCACAGTAGTTGAGGCAGCACGAGCAGAACTAATCTACCCATGACCTGGAGTTAGCAGCCATGGTATTCTCCTTGAAGATATGGCATCACTATCTAATGAGCGAGTGATTTACAGTATACTCTGATCACCAGAGTCTTAGGTACATCTTCTCACAGAAAGACCTGAACCTGAGACAGCGACGATGGCTCAAGTTCTTCCAATACTATGACTTCGAGATAGTCTATACTACTGGGAAGGGTAACGTTGTAGCAGATGCTCTCAACAGGATATCGGGCATTCAGTTTTTAGGAGAGGTGACGGAGCAGCTGTCCGCATTGTAGATATCCTTTGTGGATAGAGATAGAGCAGACTTTCTGCAGTTTCTCATAGTCACCCCTCCACTTATACAGCGAGTCAAGGGACACAGTGTGGTGATGTTGAATGCGAGGCGCGACATGCTAAGATTTCCTTAGGGTAGTCACCTAATGGGTTTTCTGAAGGTGGGGAGAAACTCATCCTATTCAGAGGATGTACCATGGTACAAGTTTCACTACAGGAGGAAGTTCTGAGGGAGTTTCACACTTCTCCTCGAGCAGTACATCCAAGAGTAGCGAAGATGTATCAGGACCTCAGACGATAGCATTGGTGGCTGGGTATGAATAAGGTTGTAGCAGAGTTTTTCTCATGATGCCTCACTTGTCAGTAGGTGAAGGTGGAGCACCAGGTACCAGCAGGCTTGGTACAGCTGTTAGAGGTCCCTGAGTGGATGTGGGATGGGATATCCAGGTATTTTATGATGGGGCTTCCATGTACATCTAGAGGACATGACTCTATCTGGGTGATCGTCGATAGACTCACCAAGTCAGCCAACTTCCTACCAATCTGATAGTATGGATCAATAGAGATCTTGGGAAACCTCTATGTACAAGAGATCGTATGGATTCATGGTGTTCCATTGACGATAATTTCCGATCGGTACACACACATTACTTCCCAGCTTTGGAAGGGGTTGCAGGAGGTATTTGGGACGCAATTACGTCAGAGCACCACCTTCCATCCTCAGACGGATTGACAGAATGAGAAGACCATTCAGACTCTCGAGGACATACTCTGTGCAAGAGTCCTCGACTTTGGTCACAGATGGGAGTATCACTTACCTTTGGTGGAGTTTGCATGCAACAAAATCTATCACTCCACCATCGGGATGGCCCCTTATGAGGCACTGTATGGCCGACCTTGCAGATCACCTCTGTGTTGGACTGACCTGGGGGATTCAGCACGTGTAGGACTAGATATGGTTCAGGCTATGATGGATAAGGTGCAGATCATCCAGGGGTGGATGAAGACTGCATAGAGAAGATATTAGTCCTATGCTTATTGGAGACAGAGACCACTGGAGTTCGAGGATAGCGACCATGTCTTCTTACGGGTCTCACCTCAACGAGGTCTATAGAGATTTGGCCAAGGCGGAAATTTATCTTCGCATTTTATCAGGTTGTTCTAGGTCCTCATCAGTGTAGGCGAGGTGGATTACCTCCTGGCCCTTCCACCTCATTTGCATTAGTTTCACGACATATTCCATGTATCTCAGTTGAGGAGATACGTGCATGACCCATCCCACATTATCGACCATGGGGAGCTGGACATTGATGATGTGGTGACTTTCATGGAGGCCCTGCTGGAGATCAAGGATCGATAGGAGAGGGTCCTATGTGGATTGTCGATTTCTTTAGTTCATATTCGCTGTTAGAACAAGAACCTCCACGAGAGCACATGGGAGCAGGAGGCTCTGATGAATACTCAGTACCCAATTTTGTTTCCCTAGTGTGTGTTGTATCTTTATGGGGATGTAAAGGCCTGAGGTGGGGGTAATTTAAAGACCCGGAAATTTCAAGTAAATTGTTTTTCTTACATTGTTTGGAATTTTAGGAGTCCTTAGTTTCTGACGGCTCCTAATTCCAAGCCCCGGTGTGCCCAGAATCAATATCAGAAGTTTTTTTCGGGTACGTTCAGTACACATATGTGGGGGTTTTACTATCTTTTAAACCGGTGCTTGAAATTGAAATTTGAGAGCACCGATGAACTTGAAGTGCCGATATTCACTTAAAGTGACCTTACTGCAGTTGCATTTGGTCGAGAGTAAAAGTAATATTTTTGGGGATTCATAATAAATTAAATTAATTTTTGTGTTACACAATTTATTTTAAGTGGTAGTTATTTCCTTCAAAGAGAAGTTGGAGGTGGGTCCCACAACCCACATAACTTTTCATGGAAGGATATAACTATGGTTGGGGCCCACACAAGCCCCTAACCCTTAAACTCCCCCTTAAACTCCCTTAAACCCCACTTTTAACTTTCGAACTTCCACATAATGGTGGAGCCTCTCCACCACCCTCCATTGATTATGCCAACCACATCAATTTAATTAATTAAGCTCCTTTAATTAATTAATTTGTGTGTCAACAATTATTTTTGAAATAATTTGAAATGCTTGGATATGTTATTAAATTGGGAAGCCTTTTATTTTATTTGCATTAAAAAATATTCTATTGGGGAGTCTTTGGAGAATTAGAAGAATAGTGTTCTTCTCTTGATGAAGAACACCATTCTTCAACCGAGAACATCTTCGATGAAGAACATGAAGAACTTCTCCAATGATGCTTCCTATTCGGACGCACCCCAATGAAAACGGAATCGACGTCTGTATTCCATAATGCCCGACCTCCGCGACGCTCGTCTTGTATGGCTCGTTGACGTGAAACGTTCTTGAAATAGAGGTTTGGGGTTATGATCAATTTTAATTGAATAAAATTAAACCTCATTCTTCGTTGAAAATTTTGGATTGTCTTCGGCCTATTATTATCACCTAATGCAGAGGGCGCGGGCTGAACGAACAGGGCCCGATGACCCTCCGTTGATCCGTTTTTTATTCACGATGGAGGTGGAGATGGAAGAGGTGGCGAAGACCGGAGTTGACGATGATCAGGGGTGGCGATGACCCAAGGCGGCGGTGGAAGCAATGGTGGCCGCACGCCGGCCTATTAGAGGACCGCGACACCAGGTTCCGCACAGAGAGGGGAAGACTACGTCCCACAACCGGGCCACTTGACCGAAGAAGAATCGTCCAGTCTCATGACTGGCCAGGTAGGAAGAATCATCCAGCTTTAGCTGTTTGGGGTGGAGAACCGCGGCGCCCCATGGTGTCGCGCTGCCGAGAACCATGGCCCGCGCTGGGCGGGCTGCTTAGGCGGCGAACCAGCCAGCTGCCTGCCGGCTGGACTAAAGGGAGTCGCGGCATCCGCTGGTGCCGCATGCGGAGGAATCGCAGCCTGTAATCTGCAGGCTGCTCATTCCAGAGAAGACCGGACGGCTTCGGCCGGCCATCCAGGAGGGGAGGCGATGCTCGATGCCACCGTTTTAGAAAACTAGGAGCCTCCCCCCCCCCACCCCGCTCTGCTTGGCCAGCTTGCCGAGCTGCGACCAACCACGGGCCGGGACGCCCTTGTGCGGGCCAAGCCGTGCCCCGCCGGGCCTGGTCGACCCCCCAGCTGGGTCGGACCCGCCAAACCGGGTCGGGCCGACCCGCCATCCCACTAGGCTTGACGGGCTGGGCCCATTTCATTTAAACATAAATAACTTCTAAACCGCACGTCCATTCGACGAGCCGTCTGCAAAACTGGGACCCTCATGATGAAGCGGTCCTTTTGCAATAATCTAAGTGAGTTTTGGATTACTTTGGAAAATGCTGGGTTTGGAACGAGCGTAATTCCAACCAGGCCCCTGGAATGGAAAAGCCATTAACTCTCAGACCGGGCATCCGATTGACGCGTCGTCTATCGCATTAGGTTTATTTTGATGAGATGGAACTTATGGATACATCAATTCAGGACTTCGTGATAGTTGATGTATCGATATTTGACTTGAGGAGAGGACCCTCCTGGAATCGACCATGTTGCGTGCGGGAACCCAAGTGCTGGTTGCGGCTGTAATGTCTACCATACTGAAATCCTCAGTGGGTTCGATGATAACGACTACCATACTAGAATCTTCTGTGGTTTCGACGACGAATACTACTATTCCAGAATCCTCCATGGGTTTAACAGCGATGACTACTGTACTTGTATCCTATGTGGGTCCGACAGTTTTGACTTCTGTTCTTGTATCCTGAGTGGATCCGACAGAGTAGCTGGTCTTGTATCCTAGGTGGGTCCGACAGCTTAGGTGGTCTAGTATCCTATGTGGGTCTGACAGCTTAGTTGAATCAGTGACTACATCTGATCATCTCTATTGATATACGAAATATGTATACCTATGTGAGATGAGTCTTGACTTTCAATCATTATCATCGATGTGATTGACTTTACTTTCTGTGTGGACTGGATTGTGCTTGGGCTCGAGAAGTAGAGCTGAACTGAGATTGATAACATTGTTATATGTATGGGCATATACCTATGTAGGGTTGGATGATACTTCATGGTTGTATCTTTCTTCTGTGGTTTGTCCTTTGTGGATTCTGGGAGACCTTCTGGGGTCTTAGGGTCCCTACTGAGTATCATTATACTCACCCCTGCACGGGCTATGCCTGCACTTCATTGTGTTAGACGCAGACGACAGACAGCGTTAATGGAGGCCGAGAGTGAGCCAGGACCGGAGGTGGACCACACGGTGAGACGGTACATGGAGTGGACCGATAGACGTGGTGTGCTGAGGTGGACTTATGTACCTACCCTTCAGGTTGGATACTCGTCAGACGTTCCAGGAGCTTCCCTTTTTAACTATTGTCCCTTTTTCAATTGTACTTGCTTTCCGTTGTACCTGTACTTTACTATTGGGCTTGTATTTCCGACCCCTTTACATTAAATACTACTTTATGTATACAATAATCACTTAGAGTTTACTTCTTGTTGCATACTCTGTTTTGATTGTTTAATTTTAAAAAGGAAATGTCTTCCCAGCATAGGGATTTATGCCTTTGGTGCTAGTCGCCAGCCCCTGGCATATGGAAGGCGGGCTTGGGGTAGTCACGACATGGGTCCCGAGGTCGGGTTGTGAAAATCACACAAAATTATGATTAAATGTCTACAAATAATCATTGATTCAATCATAATATAGATTTTTCTAGAGTGCATACATAACCACGTGAATTCAATATCTAGAATGGTCATTAAACTATTATGGGAATCATTATATTAGTGAATGTACTTTCTAAACAAGACCAAAAGATTAATGACTATTTTACCTCAATAGTTGGGATAAACCTATTATAGTTATCTTGAAATGATAGAAACATAAAAAACTCTCAAGCTGATGGAACATTAGTATATGTGGTTTATAGGAGGTTTTCCTAAAACCAAAACAGATATTTTATTTCAAAAGTTATAAAACATCACATAAAATGATTAAAAAATTTTATATGTGTTCAAAATTATAAATATAATTTATAATTTTTAAAACATTAAATAAAATGATAAACATTCATCACATGCTTTGATAAATTGAATTATCAGTTTATTATTTTTTAAACATCACAAGAAATGATCAACATTTTGAAATGTGTTGATAATTTAAATTTTCATTCTTTCATTTTTTTAAAGATCTTATAACATGATATAATGTTTTCATATGCGTGAATAATTTTAATGGTCATTTTATCATTTTTTAAACATCTAAAAAATTGATTAACATTTTTCATATGTGTTGATAATTTTAATTATAATTTTATAGTTTATAAAACAAAACATAAAATGATTTACATTTTTAATATGCATTGATAATTTAAATTATAATTTTATCATTTTTCTAAAAAAATGCATTTCATCTAGTGATAAATATCATATAATAATATCTTATATAATTAACATGTGATAATTTCATTCAATTTATTTATATGTGATATTTTTTAAATATTATTATTTAATAAGAAGACATAATAATAATTTAAATAAAAATTTCATTAATTTATTTTTTGTGATTTAATTTTTTATAATTCTTTGAAATTAACATTTAAAAAAAGTTTGATAATAATTTTATAAAAAAAATGTTATCATTAATCATTTTTAAAGAATCATTGAAAACGAGAGATAAATATGGATAATAAAAATAAAAAAACAAAAGAAGGGGGCTGGCTTGAGGCACACCAAGAGTGTGACAAATGAGTAGGTAAGGACATGAACTGCTGTTCTCAGATGTTGAGGAAAAAAATCACCATCCTTACCTAGGGAACATCCTAGGTCATTCATACTCCACCCATTCTTCTCTGAAAAAAACTGTGGATCTGTTTATATAGAAAACTGAAACTGTGGGGCCATAAATAACCTCAATTTAAATCTCAGTGTTTGGTGTTATTTTCATCCAATTATTCATGGCAAATTATTTTAATTCAACAACAATTGACATTTCATGTTTTCCAGTCAAAACACTTCAAATTTATGCTAACATGAAACCTATATGGTAAAAAATAAAATAACTCACATTTGTGGAAGAACGTGAATAGTTCACCATATTTTAATAATTATTTAAATTTATTGTTCAGTTTAATTATAAAAAAATAAATTCAAATTGGAGACCTTACTGATTTGTCTATTGTGAGTAAATATTATACCCCCTTAGGGAAACCACCCCATTTCAGATAAAATGGAAATGTCTAAATTTCAATGAGCTGTTTTGTTTGTGAGATATAAAATTAATTTTAAAATTTTGATCTTTTAAACACATTATTTAAAAAATTTAATTAGCAATCAGGGAATCCAAATTCCTACTATCTAATCATGAAAACTCCCACCAAGTTAAACACCATATTATGGATCCAGTAGTGGTCTCTGTTTTATCAAATTATGCACCGTTTGGAAGATATTAATTAAATTATTCAAAAAATGAAATAAATAATCAATTAAATATATAAAGTGGTCATCTCACGAGTGAGGTGCCCAAACCTATAACCCTTAAATACGTTATAACTCTTATACTTTAAATATCACGTTATGTACCTAACTTTTCTCTCGATATTATCAAACGATGAACATTTCATGAGTTTTCTAATTATTTTGAATTAATTTACCGTTCTTAAAAATAATATACTAAATATTTTTTTTTTCTCCTTTTCTAATGATTTTAAGAACTAAAAACTCATACTTACTATGTGTTTAACAATTGAAAATGTTTAGATGAATATTCCTGAATATTAATTGGGAATTTTACTGTTATTCTTTATGTTTAACAAGAACACAATTTTATTGATTAATTAATTTTTTCACTTAATAATTTATCATGAGAGGGATTTATAATTATCGTGAAATTAAGGATCTTATAGGAACCACAATACATCAATTTATTTAGAAACATTTAATCATACTCTTTTAACATGGTTAATTATCTTAAACATCACCTTTCAAGATATTCCCCCCTTACTGCTACTATTTAAAACCTTTATTTATAACATAAATAGTGGAAAAATTTAAAATTTGTGAGATCATACACTTAGTAAGGGTAAAAAAGTGAGATATATGTGAATAATGTGAGCATAAGGGTATTTTAAATTTATTATAACATTATAATATTATACCATGCATTTGAAAGATAAAAATCAAGAGTCTTGGCATAAAGGCTTGATGTTCTTAATACATGAATCACAAAAGCATAAATATCATAATCCAAGTGATCATAATAGAGAAATAGGACATGGATTTTTAGAATAGACATAATCATATAAAATCAGATTTCAATTCTACTAACCAAGACCTTCATTACATGTAAGTCTTGTGATAATCACTAGTGTATCTACTTTGGAAATAGGTTTCCCTCAATGTAACCTCTTGTTTTGTGGTTATAATTCCCCCCGACATATCCTTTTTTTGTTTTTAATTTATATGGAACAAAAATTTAATATCTTTTTTTATGGTTTGACACCCCCTTGTAGCCTCTGGTTTTGTGTTTTATATTTCCACTTATATACCCTCTTCTTTCTGGATATAGTTTCCCTCCCATGTTCCGACCTTGTTCAGTCATGGGATTTCGTCCTATATACCATTGATCTCATAAAACATATATAATTTCCCAATGCTTTTTAGGTATATGTAAGTCCCACACTTCAAATAATGAAATCATACATGCATGTTCCACAAGATAACAAAACATTCATCATATCCTGACCAAAAAAATATTTAGGTTTCACAATAATCATATAATAATTCATGAAATTAAATATATACTATAACCATTTGAACATATCCAAACAGGTGAAAAAATACATAGGTTTCATAATCATTTTATCATTTAATAACCTGTGAAAATAAGGGTGATTCATAATTGTTTTATCATAGTAATACCCATATAAGAGAAATATGTTTCATAAAAACATGTCATCTCAAAATAACCATTCAAAAAATAAAAACAAAATTTTCAATATATTATAACCCCAATAAATAATAATCAATATTATTTTATGTTTTAATATATGGGGAAATATTTATAAATATAATTTGGAACATTTCTAATTTAAAAAAACCTTTCAGTAAAAATCACTTTTTATAACATTTAAAATTTACGAAATCCATTCATTTCGAGAATAAAACATTTAAAAACTTATAATGGTGGTTTTAAAAATACATAGAAATTTTTGTTAGGAAAATACTATTTTTTCTTTGAAAGAGACAATTGAAAACATAAAATGTTTTGAAATAATTTTCATTTAACTTAACATTGAAATCATATAAAGGAAGATTGAAAACATTTTGGAAACATTTTCTTTGAAAATTATTTTGAAAAAATATATATTAAACATAAATCTATTTTCAAGTACCACTATTTTAAATTATAAATTAATTCGTATTTTTATTAATTTAATATTTTAAGAAAACATGGTTTTGTAATGAAACAATTTTTTTACCTAAAAGAAAAAAAGAAGGACATAAAAAAATTTATTAATTATTTTAAGAACAAAAAATTGATAAAATGGTACCCATACATGAATGTCTTATAAGTAAAAAATAAGAGAATATATTTCATGAGTTTTCTTGATATATGGATCATAATATTTCATAAATAGAAGGACAATCATTAAAAATCACAATAAACCATGAGAATGTCGCAATAAATTTTTACCAATTTAGTAATTTTATTCATAATTCCAATGAAATAATAAAATTAAATGAATCATAAAATATCATTAAAAGAGTTATATTCATGCTATAACATTTTAAATTGTAGCATATAAACTTCATTGAAAAATATAGATTCATAACATGACATATATCTTAATGAAATAAAAATTGGGAAAAAATTACTCTCTCGATTTGGTAAAATACGAATGATAAACCTCATAAAATAAAAATAAGTAAATATATTTTTAAATAATAATGAATTTTTTATATAATCATAGAATACATTAATGGTTTATTTATACTCCACATAAAATTAATGAGTAGTGAATATTGGACAAGTCTTATAGAAATAAAAGTGAGACGAGAAAACCGATCATCTTAAGTATTAGATTTGTTCATACATGTTCAATATTATTGTATAATAAAAAAATATGGTGGTAGATTTCAAAAATAATCATATTCTTATATCATATAAAATTTATGATTTTATTATGACATTATACTTGTTTTTTATTAACAATTACATGTTAATGTTGCGTTTGGGAAATCTCTACATTTTTTTCACATAAGTTTGGACTTGTTATTCTTGATCCTGTTACATAGATCGTGTTTTAAATATTTCATTATTTAAATATATAATATAAATATAATATCTATTCATTATATAATTATATATAATATTCAATAAAATATATAAATACAAAATGTAATACATCATTCATGGATATGGTAGGTCTTACATACTCTTGAACACACTTTTCAATTTCATGTTAAATAGAATGAATGGACGTAATTTAAATATAATTATATATGTATAAATATATATATATATATATATATTATCATTGAATTATACTTATTATTTAATATACCTAATATAGTTTTACTAGACCTATCTTTATGAAATTACTTGTAATCTGTGAACGAATCACATCCCTATGAGGAGGGTATAGTCTACACATTAAAAAACAATGTTATCATAATCCCAAAAAATGGGAAGCATGAAGGTATGATTTATAAAATTATTAAATAAAAATAATTAAATAATAAATATCATTTATATCATTTATATCATATAAAAATAGTATGTCTATCATAATGACCAACCATGAGAGGTGGTAAAAGAAAATTGAACGACGTCATTTCTCCATGCTATAGTACACGGTACACTCGAATGGTAAGTTTGTTACCCATTTGATTGAAGTGAAAGTATATGTAGATTGAACCATTATAATAATAAAATATTAGTTTATTTAGGATAAATAGGTTATAATATAATCATGGAAAAATAATAACTAAATGGCTTGAGAAATATATACACCTAAAATGTATGTTGAAGAATGTAACATCTTTTTTCAGGAAACACCATTTTGTTTTTACCAATGTGATTACATGGTTGGATTTATGCCAAAATTTAATATTTTAGGTTGATACTAGTTAATTTTTGAAATTATTTAGGTATGTTTTTTATGAAAAAATTTGTCCTTATAGGTGTGAGTAAGTGAGGTATTGGGTTCACTATTGTAGTTGAATAGGAGTGACATTTTTGAAAATATAAAAAGTTATATAGTATTGAGAGGTGTACCTTAAATAATGTGGATAAAATTAAAGAATTTTTTTAAAATAAATAGATTATATGGTTTAAATATGTCGATATAGTGTATTTTGACATGTTTCTAGTATATATTTTTTCCTTTAGTTAAAGGTTAATCACTAAGTAAACATGTTCTTACCTTAATCACTATAAATAATTTTTATTACATTCACTAATTTTTTTCCTCAAAACACAATATTAACATATTATAATTTATAAATTATTAGGATTCAAAATAAAGAATTCATATTTTAAATTAATAAACATAGAAGTTGTATAATGTAATTTAATATTTATCTTGTATACATGTTGCGATATAGGGTATTAAAGAGATAATGTTAAAAATTTTGAAACGTTTTTATGCCTATTTCTAATGTTAAATTGCTTCCAATAACCTAATTCGATTAATTTAAATAAAATTGATATAAATTTACATTAATAATAGTTTAAGATATAATATAAATTTTTTTTAAATTTAGAAAAAAAATTCAATTAAAAAATAGTGTTTTCAATATTCATCAAAAAATTAACTACTCAGAAAATACAAAAAATAACCCAATTTAAATTTTGATATATTTATTTAAGAAATAAATATTAAATTTAAAATAAAAAATCAGAATTTTTCATAATAATTATTTAATATGGGTTCACAAAAAAATGGTGTAAAATTACATTTAAAAAGAATAAATATTTTTATTCAGACAATTCGATTTATTATTATCATATACATATAAAATATATTTGAATAGTTTCAAAAAAAATATTTAATAAATTATTTGTATATTTAATTTAAAAACATTCACCAAAAGTGTTTTTTAATTTATTTAAAAAATTTAAAGAAAATAATATCATTCATAGAAAAAAAAATTATTCACAGATGGTTCTTACATTAATTTATATGTTATTTATTACCAAATTAATTCATATTATATAAATATGTATACCATAGATTCATAATTTAGTTAATATTATTAATAAATTCCTTTACATTGGCTAGGTGGTAACTTTAATAATATTTTCTTATTAGTAATAATAGTATATTGTAGATCGGTAAAACTATGTCTTGCATGTAACACAAGGTATCGAAGGAACTCGACATTATGTGTAAATGAAGCCAAAATAGTGTTTCATGCACCATAAACTAAACTATGTGTTTCTTATAACATATTCTTAACATGGTGTTGCACATAATTCAACCCATGCTTAGTGATTGTTTATAATAATATCAATATTATGTTCTATGTGAAATAAAAAATATCAAAATGATAAAATTTATTCAAAAAAAATATTTCACAAAATATCAGGGTGTTACAATCTTCCAACCTTAAAATGAATTACCCCTTAAAAATATTTCATTGTTATCAAATGTTTAATACTTGAATGTTACATTCATGGAATCCCAAATCAGAAAAAATAATGCAAAAACAACTTTTAGAACAAAATGTTAGCATCATAATGGTTACAAAAAGTAACACATAATTTGGTTTCCAAAAATGAGAACATAAATTTGGGTTGACTATTTCTCAAGTAATAAATGCATAAATATTTATATCTTATGAATAAGGACATTGATTTGATAAAAGATACTAATTAATCAAAATTTAAGGGCTTAAAAACCATAGATCTTGGATGATTTAGTACGACCATATTATTAACAAAGATGATAGTATTAAGATAAATATTTTTCAAAAAAAAATTCCTCGATTTGATGGATTATATTATTATCTATGAAGAAATGGTACTATACTATCTTAATTTTATTCCTTCTTCATATGAAAATATTGCCCTTTTTGTGACATGATCTATTTCCACTTCCTCTCTTACTCAAAAAAATGAATGTGAATTTTTTATCCCTGAAGCACCAATGGATGATGAGACCCATAGATAGGTTGACAAGTCATTACATCCATATTTCAGTATCCTAAAAACAAATTATTTTCACTGGTTATCCAATATTCATAAAATATCATATAGTGATATAATATAGTAAATTACTAAAACCATATTAAATGTTTAACATTAACCTTTCCATAAAATGATATCTTTGTAACCCTTCTGAAATATGAATGTATAAAATATTAAAAATAAGTGGACTAAATTTTTTAAAAATTATCTTAGCATATATTCATCATATATCATAAAGTATCTCTTATTTTTCACAAACCAAACATTTGAATAGACTCTCATGTTTTAACTTGAAACATGGTAATAAACTAAATTGTCAAAAATCCTTATTGAAAACATGAATATTCTATTATTCAAATGTTTATTGGATTTATTCATTAAATCGATAATTTTAGTAAACTCCACCAGTGATAGTATAATCCAAATCTCTAAAATATAAATAATAAGATCCTTGGTAAAAATAAATATAAAATTTAAATTATCCATAATCATCTCTTTATCCATTCTGTACAAAATTTTCTCAACATTAAGGACACATGATGGGATTCCACCCCTTAATCAAATTACCAAATTTCTATTAAATCACTTTTATATGTCTTCATTACCATTCAACATAAAAGTTTCAATAAATAATTGAAATATTATAAAAAAAATACATTTCTATTTCATGAATAATATAAAAAATCGTTAAATTAAAAAACACATACACTTAAATAATAAAAATATATTCTTCAACCATTACTTGCCCTTTATCATCTTATTCTTTAATACCCCATTCCTAGAATATAAAATATGAATCTTGTTTCGAGGTTCCTCAACCTAAATATACTCATGTGTCTTACTTTTAATGTAAAAAATACTATTATAACATCACATACAATTCAGATACCATTTATTATACCTTTATCCGTAACTGTATAAAAAATATTCCTAACACAATCCTATTTCTATTCATGATATTTAAACATACGACATCTATATTAATAAATCAAATACATTTCACATGAGAACTGTTAAATTTTATCTGTGTTACTTCTTGTTAAAACCATTGAATAAAAATAGAAATCAAAGTCCAAGAAACACTTATAACAGTAATAAACAACATAATCATGAAAAAAAATTTATAGGAAACCTAAATAATGACACATGATTTTAAATACATGACTCTTTAGGAATATCCTTATAGACATCCCTATAAATATACATATAAATATCCCAACGAATCTCACTGAATTATTTATCATACTAGTTTCCATACATTGACCGAACCCTTCTTTTTGATACCTACTATAGAGACACAAGTTTAGATTACAAGGATATTTCATCATTTTATCGAAATATTTCACATATTACCAAAATAAATTCCCAAGGACAATAATTGTTTAGTGTCTCTGGAAACATTGAAATATAGTCTTCCTACATGGTGAAATATGTTCAAAATCTCCCTTAATGATATTCCTCATTAATACTCTTTCTTAAAAACATTTTTTTGAATCCGAGGAAAGGAAACATAAAAAATAGTGATATCAGATGACCTATTAAGGCAAAAAAGGGATATTGGTAATATTAACATGAGAACATGGTTATGAAAACAAGATCATTAAATTTTATGATCATACCCTTCATATTAAATATCATAATCAAGATTCAAGGAATTAATATTGGTAGTTCATAAGACATGAATCATAAGGGGATAAAGATCATAATCTATAAGATCACAACAGAAGAATAATTCATGGAATTGTTTAATACATGTAAGAATGTAAAATCCTATTTTAAGAAAATATACCAAGACCTTAATTACATTTTATTCATGGTATAATAACCTGTGTACCTTCTTCGGGCTTGGCATTCCATCATGTGTACCCTCTTCTTTCATTCTTGGGATGCCATCCCATGTACACACCTATTTCGATTTTGGGATGCCCTATCTTAAACCATTTTTTTAGTAAATTTTTTTAACTCTTGTTTTGGTCTTGGGATTCCCTCCCATATAAAATATTGTTTCATTTGTGGGATTCCCTCCCATGTAGCCTATTATTTTAAGCTTGGGTTACACTCCCATGTACCCTCCTTTATTGGTCTTGGGATTCCCTCTTCTCTAACCTATTTTTTCATGATTTGGATATAATCTCATATGAATTAAGAAAATATTTAAAATTACCTAATTAATTGGAGGTAGATATAACTCCCATCAATCACATAATGAAATTATACATCCATGTGACAAAAGATAACAAAATATTCATCATATCAATACAGATAAATTGATATGGGTTTCATAAAAGTACTATCATTACCAATGAAAATAAATTATTATTAAAAAATTACATCCTATCATAATTTTTATAAATAATTTGTGTTTCATAATAATATCATCATATAATAACTTGTGAAAGGAATCTAGTTTCAAATTTCTTTTATCATGGAATAACCCATGGAAGAGAATCAAGTTTCATAAACACCATTAATATTAAAATAAACCATTCAAATATACAATCATAATGGTGTAATTTTATAATATATATATAAATAAATAATCTATAAACTTGTATTTCATCCTATTTGGGGAAGGATTTTTATATATCACCTAAAAAATTTCTAAATAAATAGAATCATTACATGAAAATAACTTTTTTACATGAGGAAACATTATCAAAATAAATTTCATTTAAAACCACACTAAAAAAATATTGGATGTTTATGTAGACCTAAAAAATATTCTTTAGGAAAATGACCTATTTATTTGAGAAATTATTTGTAAAACATAAAGACATTGAAACCCATTTTTTTAAATAACCTTGAAAATGTATAAAGGAATATTAAATAAAATTTTAAAACAAATTAATTGAAAATAACATTGAAAATTTATATGTAATACATATATATTATTATAGATACATGGTTCTGTGAGATCATTGATTTCTGATAAAAAAATAAATACATTCAGATATTCTAAAAAACATTTAATTTATTATATTAATTACCAAGGAGTAAATAAATGGTAAAATTAATTGAATATATCATAAATAACTATGCTATAAGAATTTTAATTTTGGGTTACTGAGTGATGGGTCATAATATTTCATCAATGGAATAACAGTCATAATCAATGCCAAAAAACGATGTGTTTTTAGAAATTAAATGATAACACAATGGTGATATAGAATCATAATCCTGATTAAATAATAAAATTAAATGAATATTAAAATACCATTAAAAATTTTATACTCCTATTATAAATGTTCATTGATAGTATATACATATAATATAAAAATAGAGGATCATAACATGGCATGTATTTCAATAAATGAAAATTGAGACAAAATTATTTTACCTATTTAAATAAATTGGAACCATAAATCCCATGAATGAAATATAATTAAATGTATATGTAAATACCCATAAATTATATTATATTATTCTTATAATATAATAATGTGAATTATATACACCATAAAAAATAAATTAGTGGTGAATCAGGTATAAGTATTACCAAAATAAAACTGAGATGAGAAAAACCCTTACCTTATGTTTTGACATTGTTCATATATGTCCAAAACTCATTTATAATAATTATACATTTATTAAAAACATTAATAATAAACATATTATAATATATAATACCATATAATATTTTCATAATAAATTATAATACCCAGTTATTACCAAATCAAAATTAATGTTACTTTTTGGGAAATATCTGCATTGTTTTTTATCTGTTTTGACATGTTAATATTGATCCTCTTACATAGATTGTGATTTAATTATTTTCAGAATTTAATATATAATATTAATATCTCATATTATTAGTATATAAAAATTTATTATAATGTATAAAATATTGAAATATAAAATGAAATACATCTTTCAAGGAAATGGTTGACCATAGATATGCCTAAATATTGATGCAATTTTTTGGTATAATTGAAATAAGTAAAATTAAATATATGTATTTATACATATTATAATTAAAATATAATTATATTTTCATATATATCATATTAATTCACTAATCCCAACTGTAATAAATTCAATGTAATGTGTGAATGAATCAGTTCTATTTGAGGATGGTGTAGTCTGCACCCACAAAAATAAAGTTATCGTATTCCCAAAAAATTAAAGGCTTTATATTATGTTTTATATAATAATTATAGAATAAAAATAAACCCAAAATAACATATATATCATATATAACATTATTTACATCATAACTGTCAACGATGGGCGTTTTTAATAGAAAAACGAAGGACATCATTTCATGAGGTGATAGTCTGTCATACAAATGATCAGTAATCTCATTACCATTTTGATTGATGTGTGTGTAGGTGTGTGTTGGAAACAAATAATAATAAAATCTCACAATATTTAGAATACTAATTTTAATATATATAAATTTAATATTAATAATTTTGTGGGTGGAAAAATAAATACAATTTAAATGTACATTTAAAAATGATACCAGTTTTTTTTTTTGCATTTCTCCTTTTGGATTCAAAAAAAGGGATTCCATGGATGCATTTTGTACCAAAGTGAGTCATTTATGATTAGTTTAAATAATTTGGGAGATTATTTTTAATGGGTTGTAAGACCCAATTTTTTTGGGAGTTGTGATGAACTGAGGGGTGTGAGTACCCTTAAATACAGGTGGATGAGTGACATTCATGTAAATATACAATGATAAACACTATTGAGATGCTTCCCCTTCATCATGTGACTCCAATAATTGACTATTTTCGATCCAAGGGAGGATATGATCGAATTTAGACCATGGAATGTGTTTTTAACAGGTGTATACAATATTTTCCCATTAAGATACATTTTAATGAAAAAAACTCATTTTTTACCATAATCATTGTAATTAATTTTAATTACGTTGAATTATATTTTTGGATATATAAAAATGACCTTATTATAAAGAATCAATTCTTCATATTCTATATATTGAAACCATCTTTTCAAATTTTCAACACAAAAGTGTAATAAATTTATTTAAAATTAATATCATAGACATTTCGCGACAATAGTTTTTTATGCCATAATGATTAATATATATAAATGTTTTCATATCTTAAATTAATGTGAAATTACTTAAAATTAACTATATTATATTAGTTTATATAAAATTTATCTAAATTAACTATAATAAAAATTAAAAATATAATATGACAGTAAAATTTAATTAGATGAAAGCAGAGTATCCAACTAAAATTCAATATTTATATTTATTCATAAAAAATATACCATTACTGAAAATACCAAAAACTAACCCAATTTAAATTTTTATGTTACTATTTTAATTTTTTTAAAATAATAATTATAAAAGTGTCAAAAACTAGATATAAAATGGGTTCCTATTAAAAGGTGGTAAATAACCTTTTTGAGAAATACTATTTTTTATTCATAATATTGGAATTATTCTTAAATTTTACCCATAAAAAATATTTCAATACTATAATAAAATTTTATTTAATATATAAAATTTATATTTCATTAAAAACTATTAATAGAGGTTTGTATGCTTTATTGAGATATAATTTTCATTCTACATAGAAGAAAATTGTTGTTAGAAAAGAAATTAATTTATTTTCAATAGCTTTGTACTTTAATTTAAAATTACTTGAAAACCAAATGATTCATTTTCTAAACCTGTGTAAACAATAGTTTCATAATTTATTTAACCTTATTTTTAACATATTTTTCAGTGACTATGTGGTATTCATAATAATATTTTAATATCAATATTAATGCCAAAATTTAGTCCAGAAAAACTTGGTCTTGTGTGTAATGAAATATATTGTTGGAACTAATAATTGTGTTGAAAATGATCAAAATATAATGTTGTGTTTACAATAACCATATTAAAGGGTTATTTATTCTGAAAAATTAACATGGTGTTTCATATAATTAAATAAAAACATAGCTCTTTCATATAAAAAATATATATTCTGTGTTGTGTAATGTTAAATATATAAAATATAAATTTAATTTAGAAAACAAAGTTTCACAAAACCTCGGGTTGTTATAATGACCGTCTACCTAGACATAAATGTGGTTTTACATGGTTATTCTCCCATGCTTAATGACCCCATGAGAATATAATATGTCATCCTGTATGCGGCTCTGGGCATGGGCCCGATAGCACATAGCTTGGACACCTAAGGAGGGTTACATTGAATTGGGTCTTTCGATATGGATTCTGATCCTCAATGATTCCATAAAACCTAGAATCATAATAAGGGTGGATATAATGCTTGTGTTCTTCTAAGATACATAGATTATAGTCAGGGTTCTCACTAATATCATAGATTCTTAATAATTTTTCTATATATTAAACCATTTTCATAAATCACATCAATTTACCATCAATGATTTAGGAAAATGTCATCTGCTATATATTTCAGGGCCACAATGACTTGAAAAAATAATTTAGCGACCCACACAAAGGTTGTAATTCCGGCCATTTTTCCTCTAGTCACCTTCCAAACGATGTTGTCACCACACCGAATCCAAGATCCAGGAAGAGTCATGTAGAACACCTAATATGTATTGATATATTCAAAAACCATCAATAAATTCATTTTGATAAAACCACATTTAATCTGAGATTTGGATTTTTCTTAAACCCACCACATTAATGTAGGAGGATGAATATGTGGTTTAATGATTATGAACATGGTGAAAAAGAAGGTAAAAATAACAATAATAAAGTTTTATAAATAATGATCCATGAATTTATTGACAATTATTATAAATATGGGATATAATGAATTTAAAATAATTCCACATCCAGAATAACTAATATAAATAAATTAAACAGGTTCAGTCAAAGGATGGATAAACACATCTCAAAATAATAATGGTAACATCCGTAGATGAGGAGTTGTACATTGATTGGGATATATCACTAGTGAGGAATACATTCTATATAAAATTATATTTCCATCTATTTTCGCTGCATCTTGATCCTCCTCAATCCCATCATGTGACATCCTCGGATATGATCCATTAAGAATAACGATCTCTCTCCTTCATTCTAATGACACTTGTTTTTGTATCTGACCCTAGGGAATATACATTACAGGTTATTTATAGATTTTTTTTAATTACATAATTTAAATAAAATAAATAAGTTTAGTTATTTATTTTAATTTAACACACCTCTAATGACAAACTCAACTAGACATCCAACATGGACCAATCTTATGTGATGCCTAGAGTAAAATCCCTAATCCGAACTCAACCATGCCCTTAAAATTCCAATCTGAGGCTCCATTAAAATGTTATTATACTTTTTTAAGATATATATATACACACAATATTAATATGTTTAATTTTATTATAAAATCTATTTTAGGATCAACAGGCCACAAAATCAAATGTCATCTCAGCTCCTGCTGATTTTTTTAATATATTTCAATATCTTATATTGAAAAAACTAATGCATTTTATTACTACTCACATCATTTAATTCATTACTATGATTAATGTTTCAACTAATAAAAATAATTATCATATTAATTGTTAATTTTTATATCATATTTAAGAATCTGAAAGTGACCATGATATTACCATACATTATAATTTTAAATAAAATATATTAATAAATATAAATTAAATTAATTAACTACATGGGGTATAATAGAGGATTCATATCATCTACCTTTCTACTTTTTTTATAAACCTATTAATTTTGTTTTATTTTTACATGATGTTCTCTATCACACCAAACAATATGAAAAAAAAATTGTTCATAGTTCTTATCATATAAAATTTAATTAAAAATATAGAACTCCTACATTATGACTCATTATAATTACATATTACTGATATATATGTTAAACAATGTATTCTATATAATTTTAAAACAACCAGAAATGTCTTCAATATATGTTGTGCGTGAGGATAAAAATTCATATTATGAATATGAAACGAAAAAAATAATTAAACATCATGTATCTAACAATAAGAAACAAATTAATTTTTAATTCAATTATAATGACACATCACCACCCATATAACTGAGTGTCTATTAAATATTAAAAACCTTATCACATAGTGTTCACTAGCCAGTTATATACTACATACAATGGTTTTGTTTTAATAAATTAATTTTTTTCTATGTTGAATCACATAAAAAACCTATAATTATATGTTTATTATTTGATTTAGACTGTATTACAAGGTGTGTAAATCTAGTTATACAATGTTTGATGCATTACATGACACCCACTTTACATGTATATAGACTACAAATATATTTATTTTGTTTTATTATATATTATATAAAGTTAATACACTTCTAAATGACTTTTAGTTTATATAATTATGTGTCTCGTGGATGAAAAAAAATCAACTATTGTATTAATTATTGGTTATGTACTTTTAAAACATATCTTCTTCGATTCCCATGGGGTTAAAATCATGTGGGATTACATAATGTGTATCCCAACTAAAAAATTTATAAAACATGTGAAAAAAAATTCCATTTTTTTGAAAATAAATGACAAGGAAATGAAATCATGTAAATACTATTCACTTGATTTTTCATGATGTCTATGACCCTCCCAAGTGTGAATGACAATGGGTAAATAGTTGTGTGTGTCTCTATCACATGTTAGGTGTAACCACTATATCATTGAACCTTTTTCTAAAATTAATAAAAATATTACATAATAATGGTTATTGAATTCAATAGTTTTTATCCATGAATAATCATCTATAATTACAATATTAAAAAATATAGAGTTACTTAAACATGTAAAAACATCTATTCCTGTTCTTATTGAGATTTGAAAAAAATATCAACTGAAAAACCTACTTCTTTTTCATCCAATGAAAAAAAATTATATTAAACAAGGGATTTATTATATTACAATAATCAATGAACATATCCTGAAAATATATAAAAAATTCATAAAAATCCAAATAGATGAAAATCAGTTATTAGTTTATAAAATGGGGAAAATGTAAAAATAGATGGGTGGGCTAAAATGCTACATATGGGGAAACATACAATGTAATATACCATGGAATAAATAAGACATGAATAATAATTAAGGAATAAGTAATAAGAAATTATTTATTTATAAATATAAACATGAACCTAAAATATATCCATGTATAACATAACATTATAAACAATTAGTTGGATTATAAGAATCAGTTTCATGGTGATGGAATGTATAATTTTGGATATTTATTTCAAATAGTCAAGGGATCTGTCCAAGACATTGTATATAAATAAAATGAAATAACATAATTTAATGATATGGATAATAATACAATATATTATAAAAATGTTTCATTATTAAATTAACATCCATATTAGAATATAAAAAATATGTAATGTTAATACATATCCAAATCAATAAATATAATAACATGATCCTACGCTATCTAGTGACAAATGGTTAATGGTATCATTTTATATTTTACTCAAGAAAATATAAAAAACATTGAATGATGATAAAAGAAATTAAAAGTAACATTATATGAAAAAAACAATTTAGCAGCACAATAAAAAATGGATCATGATCAGGATAGTTTGATACCATGAGTTAAAACACATAGATAAAAATATATTTAAGATAATTTACAATATATTTAAAAAAACTAATTTAGTTTTAAAATTAAAATAATATCTATAAATTTAATTATAATCTTTAAAAATTATTTCAACAGTGATTTTTTAATATGGATGTAAGAACATATAAGTCTCATAAAAATTACATTATAATGCGCTGAAAGGAAGATACTGGAAATATTAATATTAAAAAAAATTAATATTGGGTACCTAAATTGAAATAAACATAATGATTGTTAATGTTAATTGGATGATAAAATATACATTAATGAATGAAATACCTCTTTTAATATGTTAAGATATCATTTTTATAGCCTAATTCCTAAAAAGTATAAGAAAAAAATAATTTTGTTGTGTGAAATAGATAAATAAAAATATCACATTCCATAATATATATATTCAATTCAATGAAAAAATGAATAGTTGTTTGGAATGATATAGTGTGGGAATGGAGGGGAAACAACTATCAAACAATATAGTCAATAATGATAATGGATGTAATAATAAGTTTAAATGGTTTTTATGATTATGAAACATAATTATATATAAATATGACATATTTTTCTGAATTAATATTTAATTGTGGATATTAATCCTTAAAATAACATTAATGTAAATTAATAACAAGAAATACTCAATCATTGGAAATAGATTTGAAAAAAAAACCATTAAAGCCTTATTTTTATTTGAATCAATATAGAATAGAAGATAAAACATGTTATGAATTTTTTAATCCATTAAATTTATTTATATTTATTATAAAAAAACTATAGGATTGTAAGAAATCAAAATACAAAACTAATGGTGATCATAACATATGTCTAAATGAAAGAAAAATTGTGCAAGAATCTATAATAACTTTGGTAACCATATACTCATAAGAATTTCATTTGGGAAACAAGAAATATAAAATTAACCACCATAAATAATAATATTATATTGAATATTATTTAAAAGGGGAATTATATATTCCTCCAAAATAAGGAGTATCATAATATAAAATATACTCTAATAAAGGGTATTTGAGATGAATAAATTTTACCTTTACAATCAACATTAATTATATTTCCTTAACTACAAATATATTAAACATAATATATTAATTAACTATTCTAGAACATAAATAATATCTGCTACAATTTTTAAAATTTATATATAATTATTTATTATAAATTTTGTATTTACTTAATTGTTATTTTCATCGTTATATGTTTTAAACATTAATTGTTCCGTACATGTTTCTAAATGTATATGTAATGTCATGTTACTTATTTTGAGTATTATTAAATGGTTATTTTTATCATGCCTTCATTGGGTTTTGTTTAATGGGGTTTGGGGAGAAATTTTGATATTTTAAAATGTTTCAACTTATGCACGGTTGGCGCAAAATTTGACTAAAATGTGGACCCTATAAGTGGAAACAGTGAAAACCCATATAGTGGGGTTTTTTTAGCTCGAACATGGTTAGTTAATTGGGGTTAACCCACACAGTTTTTTTAATCGTGCATCCCTACAAAACTAACCATCTGTATGAGAAATTATTAATCCAAAAATTATTCTAAAAATGTTGAAACTCTTATTTTAAGTCCCCAATGAACCTATTTTGACCTATTAAAATATATTATTACATGGGATCTCTAAAGTGTGTATTTGGACCCATATAACCCATTTCATAAGAGAATCGAAGCTAAGAGAATGATGTTTGACCATCTCCTTGTTAGTTTCTTCTTCTTATTCACTTTCTTTTAATATATCTTATTTAATCCCTAGGGGTATTTAGATCTCAGAGCTATTGGAGAATATAAAATCCAGTGATTTAGATCATTAATCATGGTTTTATTCTTGGATATTCTTGTAAGAAATTACTTATTGTAACATCTAGTTTACATCTTTCTCATTCGATATCTCGTTATCCCAAGGTTAGAGGTTCTGTTATAATCTACATTTATTGTTTACCCTATGTTCGTTGCTTTAAAAGAAATTGTTTGATTGAAATAAAATTTATTTATTTAAATAAAATTTAATTCAAATAGTTTATTAAAAACCCAATTCAATTTGATTGGGTATTTTAATTTATTTTGGAAGAAAATTGGTTAAAACTGTTCACTCTCATTGAAATGGGGTGTTTTTATAGTTTTGATTGAAAAACATGAAATCAAATTGTGGAATTTAAATTATTAAAATTAATTTTTAAATTATTTAAAATTAATATTTGAGAAAATTTTCTTAAAATATTTTGATTGAGCCAATTTTTTTTATCAGTGAAAGGGACCTTTTTTTAAAAAACATTAAGGTTTTGAAATGAATGTTATCATAATTTAAATTCTAAATGGGTTGAATTGTATTTTAATAAGTATAAAAAATGACCATTCTTCATTATTAGTAAGGACATGAAATACTAGGTATTATGTGGTTTATTTGGTTTAAAATGATAGGTTGGGAATACCTTATCAATGACTTTATTCTTTACAACTATAAAATATCTTGTTCAGAAAATTGTATTCCTACATAGGATATTAATGATTCCTCAATGAATTGTTCCTTATGAATATGTGTAAAAATTGACATTATTATGATATGAGTGTTTGAGGATCCCATAACATTGAAATATCATACCATTTTTCATATGGAAATATTTCTCGTTGAATATATTTAAAATATAAGCTATTTTCTGTTGAAAACTATTTTACATGCCTTAAGAATTTATATAAACTATTTTTTATAACGTTTTTATTTAAAATATTTTTTTATTTATTGTTATTCTATAATATGTAAATATTAATTTGTTTAAATATTCATTTGAAATTCCCTGCATATTTGTTTAAAATATGAATATTTATTTAGTTTATTAAAATTTAGTATCTTTTATGAAATCAAATGTGAGACCCTATTGTGATTTTATGTCACACCCTACCTGTGTCTTAAGGTGTTGGTAAATTATCTTGTTCTAGTTTTGATCAGGGGTAATGAAGTTGTGTTATGGGGTTATAGTCGATGATTCTCGGTCAAGGAGTGTTGTGTTTTCTTGGATGTTAGTTTTTTAACTTATTTCTTTTTAGCACATTGGGTTTGATTTTATGTTTGACATATAGTTCACTTCTTCCAATAGGTTTTTTTCATGTATGCGTACTGACTTGTTTATCTTTCTTTCAAAATGTTTTTGTAAAATTCATTCATTATTTCATTTTTTAGATTATTGATTCTAGATGGAAACCTATAAGGAAACAGAATGACATTCAGGCCATGTCATGGAAATTTCAGTTATCAGTTTACCTAGGACCCATACAGGATCATGAAATGGTGGAATCAGATCACTAGGTTGAGATTATTTCCTTGATGTCAGTATACAACTGTCTAATATTACCAGAATATAGGTGTTTTTTTCAATTGACCGCCTAGCCATATTTCACCAAAATGAGCCTTAAGTCAAGAGGGTTGATAAGGGAAATATATCTTGAGGATTAGTTATAGTATTTTCTCTTTATTTGATTAAGATACATTAAATACAAATCCTATTTTTATATATATTAGGATTGATTTCCCATGATAATATATTTTAATTTTTTATCTTAAATGTTGTTGGAAGATTTTGTGTATCATCATACCATTAATAATATGAGTAAATCAGTTCAGGGAGGAAATTTTTAAAGAGCCCCATAAAGTAAATCTTACCATGGAAACGAATCTAGATAAGGTGATCATGTATAATTTTCATGGGTTTAGGATAAGAACCTCCACCAGTCTCTACGTAGGATCCAGATGAGATTGCATAGAGGGATGTTCAATAGAATCATTTTAAAGAGATCATCCTCTAGAAACCACCATCATTTAAATGATTCAATGATCATAATGAGGATATTGAATGGTTTAGTAGAATTTTAATTTTTTTTATGTTATTGTAATAGCCTGATGAAATCTTGGTTATGTGTGTCGTGATTTTTCTTGAAGGAACCGACAAGATATGGATGGACATGACCGTGATGATGTAGAAGAATGAGATATTTGAGTGGAATGTATTATAAGTTCTCCCACTTAACATTTCTATATAGAGTCAATGATATTGTCCAAGGATGTTGAGTTTTTTCAAACCCAAGTAGATTAATAGGATTGTGAAAAAATATGAAAACCATTTTACAAAACATATTCAATTTTTACATGAGATTGTATCAAATGAGGAGATAAATACTAGATAGTTCTTTTTTAGTCATCAAGATATTATACATTGTGAGGTTTTCAATCAAAAAATTCATTACTATGATGACATTCTTGATAGAGGGATGATATTTAAAATGGATATATTTAGTATGTCAAGGATTTTGAGTGTTTCATTTTCTCATAATGGTAGTGTGCATTTTTATAATGGAAAGATGAAGTATGATGATTCTCATGATAGTTCTTGACAGAAAAGGTATTCTAGACCTCCAACATGTCTTGGTAATGGATCATTAATTTGACACAATTTTGTAATGTTAGGGAACTAAAATCTAGTATTCACTATAGAACACAAGGTATGTGGTTCTTATAGATTCTCATGTCACTTGCAGAAGTGCATCCATATCAATTCAACATCACATAGAGGAACATGATCATCAAAACCCACTTCAACTAGGTGAAAATCTGACACATCATTGAAAAAGGGGTTCCGACCATAATAACATGGACCAATGATACTATATGTAGTGGAAGGGTATCCAGAGGTATAAAAAAAGGGTCCAATGACTATTATACATACAATCACTATAACTTCATCATTATGGACTAAATTATTTAAAACTAGTGCATATCACAAGTTTATTTAAAACATTATTGTTAATATCTTTATTTATATTATAGAGATTATATATTTTGTCATGGATATTACTTGACACCTTAAAATTATGATAGAGTAGGTTCTGCATAGTCCTATTTGTTTTTTCTCTCTATTATATGATGGGCATTCTTAACGATATATTTTTCTTGATAGGATACCTCTTGACATAGATTTCTATATGTATTGGATCATTGACAATAAATCACATACTCATAAAAATCTTCAATGGGAGACATTTACTTCACATGATGTTGTGTGTCATGTCTTCTAAGGAGAATGGGATCAATGGTCAAGTAGGGGAGAACATTTTCATCCAGAGTTGGGTAAAGTAATAAATGTGGTCACTATTGATCTCTAGAGAGAATCATTGAGTAGAAATATCCCTCCAGTTTTCATCGAGTTTCTTGATATGATTCCATCTGACTTTGTTAGTTTTTCATAGATACTCAACATGTTTCTAATCAATATTTTCAAATATAACTACCAGAAATGAATGACTTGAAGAAATAGTTTTGTGATTTTTTATATAAATTCATTATATACCTGAGTGTGTCATCCTATGTGAAAACGGTTCTCTTTTCTATGAATGTTGATGGATCACTTTTCCTTAATGTTGATTACCAAAAAATAAATAGGTTCATGATGAAGAAAAATTATATGTTTCCCTGAACTGCTGATATGTTTCGTAGGATGATAGGGGAAAAGTGGTTATCAATGATTTATTATTGATTTGGTTACCATCCAAATTGAATCAAAGAATTTAGCATACAGAAAACCAAATTTAGATTATGTTTTTCCATTATGATTAAAATTTCATTTCTTTTGTTCAAACCTATACATATTAAATCTTCATGGATTTAATGAATAGGATTTTCCACATGTACCATGATACCTTGATGGTTGTATTTATGGATAAAATAATTTTTTACTCTATGTGGTAGTAGGATCATTGCATCATTTGGGATCAGTTATATAATTCATTATAAATCACTAACAATATGCCAAGATACCAAAATGTGATTTCTATATTTGTGAAGTTAGGTTATTGGGGTGTAATGTGTCATAACATGGTATATTGGTCGATCCAAAAAATGGTGAAGGATGTTATGACATGGAAAATATCAGTAAATGTGAATTAGATTTATAGATTCTTAGATTTAGCTATGTATTATCACTGGTTCATTAAATACATATAAATTTTTGCTTCTACAATGAGTTTTTTTACAGAGAAGCGAGTATAGTTTTCATTTGATGAAAAATGTCAAAGTTATTTTGGTGAGATGAAGCATTTTTTATCTATAACCCCGGTTTTAACTCTTACAGAGGCCGAGAAGGTCTATTCAAACATCTATAATGCACCAGTTTTATGATGGGATGCTTTAATATACAAGGTGATCATGTCATTTCTTATTCCTCTCATTGACTTAGGCCACAGAAAACGAATTACACAACACATGAACATGCACATGTAGATATGATGTTGGATAATAAGAGATGGTGAATTTCCTTTATAGACAAATGATTAGCATGTATTTATTCTATAATATCTTTCTTTATATATTTTCTCAAAACTATTTTAATATGCTCCAGAGGATTTGGGTGGAAGCATATAATATTTGTAAATTGACATCACCTTTACCCCATGGAAAAGAAATGTATTCACAGATTCAATGATCAGTGAACATGAAACCAAATACTTGAATGAATCATCAGAAGAGTGAAACTCGATGGTTTTCACTGTATAGTTTCATATTGGTGCCATGAATCAGGGGCCTAGGTAGGCTTATCCACCGGTACTATTCTATGTTATCAGAATATCTTTCTTGTGATGATAGAGTAAATGAATTTGTGATGGAAGATTTCCTTAACACCAAGTGTGTAGTGAAACTAAGAATAACTATGTTTTTCTATGACATGTGCCAAAAATTCTGATGACTTGGTATGATATGAAGCAATTTATTCTTTTTCTCTAGTTTTTAAACATAACACCATGTTACTGCTGAGTACAAAAAATCTTCTTGTATTCTTCAACCACATTAATTCATGAATTGGTTGCGGGATGATGTCTATATGAACTATGTGACATTGTTTTTATGTACCCAGATGTAGAATAATGTGTTTTGGGTTGTGAACTATGGACTAAAAAATATATATCACTTTATTCCTATTTCTAATTCAACCAAGGATGAAAAGTTGGTAAATCACTAAGTGAAAAAATAAATTTCATTTTAATGGAGTTTATATGCTATAGTATATGATGTGGATCCTTGGTTCACTTAAAATTTTTTGAGAGGCCTTCAAGAAGTACAAATATATCATTATTATTTGATCATGACATACCATCCTTTGTCAGATGCTTGAAATAAAGAGTTATAAGGATTCTTTAGGATAAGATTCAGGCCTACATTCTTGAATTTGGTGGGACATTGGATGGTCATTTTTGGTTGTTTGAGTTTTCTTATGAAATTTTTTACCATTACACAATCAATATTTATCCACTGGAAGCCTATTATAGATTAAATTATAGATATTTGTTTTTTGTTTAGATATTGGTGAATATTCATTAGTTGGAAAAAGATTGTTTCAAAGAAAATTCCTATAGTATAATTGAATCATCAGATAATTTTAATGGAACATTGTCTATGATGATCATCATAACATGAAACCTTATTTTTCTATTTTTGATCATGTCCCCTTGAATGTTTCTCCACATTTTTTTTATTGGTTTCTTGGTAGGAAAGGGAAACATTCTCCCCCAATTTGTTTGAACTTTTGAATTTGTTAAGTATGTGGTAAAATTGGATTTCTATTTGTCACTTACACAACAAAATACATTTATACATAATGTGTTACATGTATTACAACTATAATAGTATCTATCAATTCAATATCATGTTTTGAGTTGGAGTGAACTTGATGTCGAACCTGATTTATAGATGAGTGAACATCCATTCCTAATAGTTGATTCGAAAACCAAGGTGCATTGAGGGAGGAAGATTATTTTGGTTTGAGTTTTCTATAATTACGATTATGATTCTCATGAGATGTGGCAGATGGATGAAATGATGAGATATTATTGGCCTCATCTTTTTTACATGGAATATTCATAATATACTTTCTGGTGACAAAAATATTCTGTGGTGGGGAGGTTGTAACATCCTACTACTATTTTTAGATATTCATAAAAACCTATTTTGATCAAAAATTGTATGGTTTTCATTAAATAGAGTTTCAGGTGAATTTTTTAAATTTTAAAACGTATTTTAGCTCTATATAGTTGTTATATGGTTTTAACCAACTATGCACCCTATTAGTGGAAACTGTGAAAACCTGTACAGTTGGGTTTTTCAAGGCAAGAACGCAATTTTACAAACCATGATCCCACCTTGTAGAAACTGTGAAACCCTATTAAATAGATTACATATTTAGGGCTCATAGTTTTTGTAATAGTGTAGCCCTACCCATCTAAAAATTCATACATGAAATAATTAATCTGAAATTTTTTTTACAAATCCTGACATTCTAGTTTTATTATCCCAATAGTTCTATTTAGATTTATTTTGGTTCTTTATTCTAGGGGAGCACCCAAGTTGTGATTTTGGAACCTCTACAACCTTCCTTTAGTTAATGTATTCTAGAAAAATGAATTCGATCTTCTCTTTGTTGTTATTATCATTTTTTTGTCTTTCTAACGCTATCTCTTATTTCATCTCAATGGTTTTTTGGATCTCCATGTTTTTGGAAAATTAAAATTAATATGTTTTAGATCATGAATGTTGGTTTGATTATTAGATCTTTATGGTCAACTTTCTTCATTGTAGTTTCCCAATTAAGGATTTTTGTTTCAATATCCAATGATCACAATGCATGTGGTTCTATATTGATGAACAGTTTTAATTAACCCTAAATTTCCTAATTTAAATTTAATTATTTGTTTTATAAAATTTTGTTGACTAAAACCCATTGGTTTAATGATGGAAATATAATATTTTCATTGAACATCCTTATTAGGTTTTAAACGGATATTCAAATATATAAAATGGTAAATATTTTGAATTTAATTTTTTTTATTATTAAAATAAATTTCCCATTATTGATTATTATTAGAGATCATGATACTAAGCATAGTTAGTTATTTATTTTGGGAAAAACATGCTTGGACGATAAATATCTAGCAACAGATTGACACGTTACAACTCCAATAGAAATTAGTTGAAACATTTTATTCCTTAGTAGTATGTCAACGCGTCCTCTTTGACCATGGCCAAAGGGACATGTGTTAAAAAAAATTATTATCATATTATTGTGTGGTGATCCCATAACCTATAAGTACTGTATATTTTGAAAGATGACCATGTAGATTATTGTATGTTTTTTAAATATATGTTATTGATTGTTATAAAAAAATAAATGGATTTAGAATTTCTACAAACTGATCAATATATAATGTTTATTTAATCCATTTTTTAAGTATTTCCATCATCTAAAAATATAATGTCTGATATGATTAAATATTTTTTTGAAATTCCATGAATTTTTATTCAATGGTGAAATCTATACTAGGTAAATTAAATTCTAACATCTTATTATGGACACCATCAGGAAACCCAATTGGTATTTTAGATCACAACCTACATGTTTCTTCAAGTGTCTATAGAATATCTCCATCCATGGTTGAGTAGTTGTAAAAAACCACTTGGATTAGGTTATAGATTTTTATCATTGGACTTGGATATTCATGTTTATTAGACATGGGATTTACCTTCATATATAATTAGTACATTGGGTTTGTTTTCCAGTTTGACATCAGGTACACTTCTCCCTATCATGTTTTTCTTATATTCATACTAACTTTCTTATAATTGTTTCAAATTTTTTTGGATATTTCGTTCTAACTATAATTTTTCATTATGTTAGCTTATAGTCACCACATTGTGTGGATCAAAAACACCCCTTGAGACATGTAAGTGTTAGATCATTTATTGGGTTACCAGGGTACCCATGCTGGTTCCTGGAAGGATATACTAATCCACATTCAGTGATCATAACAACATAAATTATATATTTATTAGTTTACTATAACATATTTTCTATGGTTATATATAATGTTATAAGTTCCAAAAATTATATTTTTATTTACAATTTTTGAAGATTAAATCAATTAAGTGATTATTTCAGTAGTATTTAAAAATTGAAATGATGTATCAAAACAATTAGTTAAATATGAAAACATATTATATATAAAAATTTATTTAATATTAATATCATTTGATAAAAAAATTATACTTCTATAACCTTCATTGAAAACATTTTATATCATCACACTTTTGGTGGATAGACAAACCAAAAAAGAAAATGTTAAAATCAATGACAATTTCTTAGTGTTAATTTTTAATAATATAATAATTAATGAATATTAATTAAATTAATGTCATTATTTTTATGTTATAAATCATAGTTAAAATGATTTATATGTATAATTTATTATTAGAGTCAATTAGATAAAAAAAGTTCTTCCTTAATGATATGCCCATTTAGGTAGATTAATTTACAATGCCCACATATTGTAAATGAAATAAAATTCATTTTATTAATAAAAAATACATTTTAAATAAAATTGAATTTTTTTTATATATGATTATACCAAAATTAATATTAACCAAAAATAAAATTATGATTAATGAAAAATAATTTTATTCGACATATCCTCATTTTTATTATATGAAAAAATTATTTAAAAAAAATAAGTTTTCAAAGAGTTAGTTACCCTGATACAGATGATATATTTCAAATGAATTTTTTTATATGAATGAAAAATTTGAAATTAATTTGATTAAATATATCATTTTATAATATTTATTATAATATATATTTTAAAATAAAAAATATATATCAACATATATTTAATAATTAAATTGAAATAAGAATAAAAACATGTAATGTATAAAGGGTTATGATAATTTGAAACAAAATTAATTTAAATGATCATATGAATCCAGTTTTTTAAAAATTTATTACTTTATATAATTACAATTTCAACCGGTGATAATTTCAGCTCTGTTATGATATAAATGTTTCAAAATATAGCTATTTCAGTTAAAATAGATTATATACTTTCATTTTTATATTAGGTTATCAATCCAAAGTATTAAAATATTACATCATCATATTCCATAATAGTAGTTTTAAATCACCAATAATTTTTCACAATGATCATATAAATCAAAAAATAATATTATATAAGTGTCTCAAACTAGATGTGAAATTAGTCCATCTTTTTGTGCAGTAAGTGAATATTGAGTTAGTAAGCCACGGAAATTTTCTTCTGTTACATCCCCATGGTGAATCCATATGTGATAATGAATTAACTTTTTTGTTTACATAAGATGAATTTTAGGAAACTAATCTCTCTATACATGAATAAGACTTTATGATGTTTCCCTATGTTTAGATTTATACTTATGGATTGAACTAATGTATTCTAGTTATTATTTTTAATTACATGAAGAATATTTTTTATATAGCATAAACTCAATACACATAGAAACCTAATCTCCAACAAACTAACATAACCATTATACCTGTGAAAAAATAAATCACAGAAAAAGAAATATATGCCTAAAAAATTATAATCCCAAAGGATAGTAAGATTTTATTCAAATAATGTAATTTTCTATGATATAAGGTCACATAAAACCCATTGGTAAGAAATAACATAATCAAATAACCTTAACACATTTAAGTTATCTGTCACATGTACTGATACAAAATACAATATTCTAGATATGCACCAATAAATATTGTTGTAATAGAAATATTCTATATATTTAATATTTAAATCCCACATAATAGACCCTAACCAAATCCTCAAAAATTATAATATAGAAAAACAATTTAGTCACTAACACACTAGTTGTCTATTATTATTAGAGTTTAAGATAGTTATCAAAACAATTTAACTAAAAACCCCCATATATTTCCCATAAAATGGATCTTTTTTCAAAAAATCAATTTATTGATAATTTATAAATGATTAAAATATGTGAGAATAAATTTTAAAATATTTGACTCTTTTAAAAAAAATTAGATACAAATTTTATCTAACACATATTAAAATTCATCTATTTGGTTAATTTTGTAAATATATAATATAATTGTTTAATGTACTATATATTTATTTATAATATTTATAATATCATAAAATTAATTTTATTCTATATAGTTTTTTAATAGTGATATTATCTTTATAGTAGATAAATATTTGAATTTTATCATGTTTCTTCTTATTTCATTAATTAATTAATCTATGAAATAAATCAAAATTATTACTTCTCATGTTTATTAGCCATATTATAAATATTTAAAAAATTCTTGATCTTATCATAAGTCATATATTGATCAATCATATGTCTTCCCAATGATATGAGATGTAAGATCCTGAGTATTATTAAGGTGTGTTTTTGTTTATGTTTTGTATTGGCTTCTTATTTTGATTATATAAGTTTTTCATCATGTTTATGTGAATCCTCAGGGGTGTTCTAGGGGTTCGTGACATGAAAGGGGAAAAAATGGAGTTATGGGCCATGTTGCATGGTTTGTGCACAGTTAGTGAAAATAGTATAGTAATACCAAGAAATCATGAATCCATGGACAGAGGTGTATGAAAGATTGACAAAAAGTTATGGAACTGTATAAAATCCCAAAGAAACTGTGAAAAGTGGTTGTTTTTTGGGCAGTGTCTCGTGCACGGTTTGTGCATAGTTTGGAAAACAGTGTGAGAAAACAATTTGAACTAAATTTATGAGAAAATTAATAAACATCCATCCAATGATTTTAAATGCCAATTAAATATTCCCCTTCATTACGCCCCCATAAACCCTTTTGATGATCAGGGAAGAACAAATCATCACAATAATGGTTCTCCTTCTATTCATGACCATTTTGAATGTCGTTGGTTGCAGATCGAAGCCCCGGTTAATCCTTACAGTTCTCTTGCTTCTCTTTTTCAGATTAGGGTCTGTATATTCTTCAATCTCTTCCCAAATACCTAAAACCCTCCTTTTCTAGAGAAACCTAGTTTGGGGATTCAAGGGGTGTTTGAATCTAGATCAAATGCAACATTTAAGAGTGCTCTCAATGTCGAATTTGAGTTAGATGGTCTATAAGTATTATCCTAGAGTTTCATTTTAGTTATGTCCATGTAAAACTATGTTATTGTTTTTTCCAAATTGATTTAATTGTTACATAAGAGTGTTTGATAAAAGGGGGTGTTTTGTGACCAATTCACACCGTCACGATCCCTTTGAGATCCTTAGCGGTACAATTTACCATTTTAGGGCCACCCATGGGGTGTGCCGATATTATTGAACATAGAGATTTGTTGGGTTAAGTAATGGATTACCAAATAATAATGTAGAACCTATGAAGAACATATTTTCATTTGTTTACAATGTTGTATATGGAATGATGTTAGTTGTGCCTAGGGGGAAAATTGAACTTCGTGTTTTTTTCCATGACATGAATAATGGGAAAATTGGGTTGGATGAGATTATGCTTATTGTCTAATGAATATTTTGTTAGAAATGCCTGAAGAGTATTGGTGAATATTAAATGTTTACCTTGTAATAAGACAATGGAATAATAAATTGATGAATTTTTATAATTGGTTAATACATTTTATTTTGGGGTATTTTTAAAGGGTTGAATATATAATAAAGTGGTTTTTCTTTATGAGATAGGAAATTTACTTGTAGTGTATAATTTGGTAAATGCTTTTGAAATGGTAAAAGGGATAAATGTGTTAATATATGGTAATTTTAGAATATTGGCTAAGGCATGGGGTTATTGAATACACTGAATGGGTTACGACATGTTAATGGGAATTTGGATAAATAGATATGAATTTTAATTGGTATATGTGTTAATGGGAAATGGCATGGTATTAATTCCCATGTTGCTGTTATGTATTGTGATTTCTCAATGGCCTTTTTTTATGTTGGGTTTTGTTATTTTATGGTTTTGGTGATTTTATAAATAAGTATGTACACATGGATTAGTATATTGAGTTATTAACATGTGGTTCTATACTCATTTGTCGAGTTAGACTAAGGCACTAAACTCCACCACATTATTGCATGGGTAAGGGATAGGGACGGAGGCTCTACTCCCCTAATGGTTGCATTCCACTAGAATGAGGAATTGTGGTGAGGATAATGAGTTGATGTGATATGTAAATCCCTAGTGAGATATTGACATGACTTATTTTCTATGTGCATAACTATTGATGGCTTTAGACCCAAGAAGAGATGATGTATATGACTAACCCAAAGAACATGTGATAAGAATGGATTATGTAGTTAAAATTTTATAAGAAATGTATTTTGGATAATTTCTATCCATGAATTAAATAAACCTTATTAACCAATGTAATCTGAACTATCCTTTTTTACATATCATTTATATTATACTTCCATGCACTATCTATTAGACTAGATATTTTTGTAGACACTGTTTGTGCTGGGCTACTGATATTTTTAACAACACCATTCTTGTTCTGTTATTAGGTACCTGAGAATATTTTGTTGTTGTTGTATGTCAGGTCAAGGGAAAGGTCCCAACCCTAGGATGATGAGTTGGGTTAAAAATATACATGGAGAAGTCTCAAAACATGGTTTGGGAAAATATTTTTGGATAAGAATTTTTATTATTAATTTTGGGTTTAATTCACATTCACTACTAGTATTTCATGACATTGTTAATATTGAGTTATTGTTTGTACCTAGTTGGGATATGTTTGGACTATATGTTTATAGGATGTTCATATTGTGTCCGTTATTTATATTTTTTTGTGTCTTACTCTAGAAAATAGGGTATATTCATCCCATGTGACTCATTTGACCCTATCCACAAGTTGGTATCCAAAGGTATATGGGGAGGCACGCTTGAGGTCATGTGACAACACGGTTTGTGGAATCGGTTTAGTGGATCCTATGCCGAGAATGTTACAATGTGGAATCCAAGGAGTTCCTTTCACTTTATTACTATTTGTGTATTCTAGACATGATATTAAGATGTGTCAGGCCATGGTAATGAGGTTGTACTTGGGAGTACCTAACACATGTATGTTGGAAAACCCAAGTCACCAGGGGTGGGAATTGTTGTTCTTGATGTGTGATGTTACAGTTGAGTGTCATTTCACTATTGGGTGATGTGCATGTGTTTTGGTTTGATTGATTTATGATATTTTTATAGTTTCCATAATGGCATTATTTAGTGCATTCATGAATCATTTTAGGAAGGTTCTGGGGTGCATCTCAGGTCAACCGATCATCCTAGTTTCTGTCCAGGAATTCTCGGAAGCCTCCTCAATGCTCTCTAACGCGCTGATTGCAAGATTCATGAAGCGGTGACCTTTAGTGGAAGATTTTGGTAAGCCTGTGAATGAAAATTAGGGGTTGAAAAACCATTCTCTGGTTGGTATTATTAGTCAGTGACAGTTGCTCATTCTCTTTGTGGATGAAGACGAATTGATCAGGGTGTGGTCCAGAAGCAGGAAGGATTCTTCTGGGTATCATCTACCTCGGTGGTCTTTTGAGTATCACATGAATCGTGACTCCCCAAACATGGAAATCTGGTTGTAGCTTCCTAGGCTCCCCATTCGGTTCCAAAACTCGGGATTGCTCAGGTACATAGGAAATTCAATTGGACGGTTTCTATGTTGTGATCAGAGGACGGATGCTATGAAAAATCCGGCCACCGCGAGGATCTGCATTGATATAGACCTCTCAAGGATTCCACCGGAGATTGTCTGGGTCATCGTTGAGGGTGAGTACAGGTATTCTCAGAAAATTCTATATGAATCATGGACATCGTATTGCTCCAATTTTCATAAGTAGAGACATGAATCTGAGAGATGTTGCATGAGTGTCATGGATGACAGGCTGGGTGTGGCCGCAGCTACAGGGGATGGTGTTGTCTGCCAATCAGGTGCTCTTCCTGGTATTACTGCGAATGGCCAGGATCCAGTGGTAGATTCACATGGTGTTGTCTACCAATCAGGTGTTACAGGGGATGATGTTGTCTTCCAATTAGGTGCATTTCCTGGTATTGATGTGAATGACCAGGCTCCAGTTGCAGATGCACATGAAACCAGTCCTATCCAGACTGGGGTCACCACTGCTAACAGTGTGAAGTCTCCTACTGTGGAGAGGGGGTGACACCAGGAGATATATTGAGTAGAGATGCCATAGAAGTGGGGTCTGTTGTCCATGTGGTGGTGGAAGAAGTTTGGCAGGTTAATGGACCCTCCATGAGCCTAGCGGTAGTAAAGGGACAGGAGGGCTTGGATCAGTTTGAGAATAATCTGAATTTTCAGGTTGCTGGTTTGGGTATGGAGGTTGCAAGCTCATATTTTCAGTTTATGGGAAGGGGTATTGAGCAGAAACAGATCTCTTATGAACCTAGGGATCCACATCAAAATACACCTGTTATCATGGCACAGGTAGTTTCCAATGACTTGATAACTTGTTCATCAAATTGTTTTGCAGCTCTGGCGGATGTTGAGATAAAGGAAAATGAAGGGCTGGAAGAGGGGAGGACTCTCTGCTCTGCGATTCATAAAAGCACCCTCAATAATGGCTTAGTGATAGATAGCCATGATGCTGGACAGCAAGGTGTAGCGAGGACGGCCAGACCTATTGTTGGAAGGAATAGTCAAAATGATTGTGATCCTTGCAAGGAAATCCAACCGGGAAGCGTGCGGATGAACATGAAGAAAAGTAAATCTGCCTCTCCCCTTTTGGCTCAACATAGGCAGTGGGGTGATGATTCTGATAATGAGAAGGAATGTGGCAACAATAGATCATCCTATAGTGACATTGTGAAGAATGGGTGTAAAGAGATGATGGGCAAGGAGATAGCGAAAAAATAGAAGGCAGGAGAAGGCTACGAAAGGACTATTCGGATCTCCCCAAACCAATGGTGACTAGGTCTGCCTACAAGAAGGGTGGTGGAGAGGGACCTGATTTGGAAAAAGGTAATGGAGTAAGGTGGACTTTCAAGGATGATCTCACCAAAGAGAAACTTCTCCACAAAAACCAGTACCTTGAACTTTTCAAGAGATATGAGTCCTCTAAATGGGAATCAGCTACACAGGATGACAAAGGACCTGATTATGGGTAAGGAGATGAGAATGGGTTTGATGTGATGTAGTCACCTTTCTTTTATCTACTTTGCAGTTTACTTTTTTCTAATAATATTTTGGGATATCAGACGTTTTTCTGATCTGAGCCTTCCTGGTATTCCTATTTATGGTAATGTGTGTTGGTGAATAAAACGAATAAAAGTTATGTGTTAAATAATATCTTGTATAAAGATATGTTATGAATGGTTTAACATTATAGGTTGTGATAAATTTTAAATGTTGATTCGGTGTCTGAAAGAAAATGATTGTATAATTATGGTAAAATTGTTAATGTATTCTTTATAATGAAATGTGTAAATTTGAAAAAATTATTATTGTAACTAGATGTGAAATGGGATATGTTATATAATTGAATGGATCATGTTGTAATGGAATAACTTTCTTGAAGAGACGTTGGTAAAAGACAAGTGATTATGTGAATTGGTTACCCCATGTTGACCATGACCCATGGCAGGTATTGTATAGTTAAGTGTTCTATGTGTGATGATGACCATTGGGATAGTGTATGATGAATGAGTTGTTTAAGGCTGATAGTGTGATATACTTTAGGTGGAAAAATCTAATCAATCATTCTTTGAAGCGTTGGGTGAATGATAAGTTTAAAATGAGAATGATTGACATCCAAAGTAGAATCTATTGTGTTTTCAGTTCAACCATTGTATGTGTGGTTTGGGGGAATGGGAGTACCATAGGTTGAGACCTTGGGTTTGGATTTTGAGGACATTCCAATTATTTTGTGGCCTATGTGGTTTCTTTAGAGAACCCTTTTTAGGGTAGTGTTTCTTAGGTTGTGAGGCGTCTTTTGGAAATGTGAGGGTGGAAACACTCATGGTTCATGACCATATGGAGTTTATGATGGACCTTAATGATGGTGTATGGGTATTAGTTAACATTTGATTAGAGACATTGTGTGTTTCATTTTGAGTCTTAGATAGGTTTTTTTCCTCGTAGTTCCAATCAATGTGTACATTGTATGTACAGAACCTAATGTAAATGGATTTTTGATGCGCAAGGAACAGTGGTCACTAGAATGGGGGTGATAGTTCCATTCACTAGCATTGCTTTGTTGATGTCTTGATATGTATAGTTTGGAGAGTGTATAAATTCATTTTATTGGTTGTTACTCTAGTTTAGGGAGTTGGTATCATTCAAACTTCAAGGTGACCTAAGAGAGAGGTCATACAATATACCTAGTGCTTTTCGGTGAATGTCACACATGTAGATGTTTTAGACATTTATTGTGGAACTTAGATTATTTTATGGTGAGGGTTTGTTCAAGAGGGAAAAGTGGGATGTTTTAATGTTTTGTGGTGCTACATGAGTTATGGTTACACAATGATAGTTTTAGAAAATCATGTGTGGCCTTGTGGGAGGTTTGTCCAGCGATACAAGTACTTTGAATTATGAAGCATGGGAGATACATCAAATGTGGTGCCAATTCCTTATGAGTACACTAATGTTATAGTAAATTGTATAGTTATGCCTGGATTATTCAGAAGGGAACCCTAGTGTTTTTGAAAAAATGTAATTTTTTTTCTAGGGGTAGTATTTTATGGATTCCTAACTCTCCAGTTTGGATGATTATTGACGGTTGAGTTGAAACCATTTTCAATTGGAAGATACAAGGGTGACTAAAGTGCAGTTATAAGAATTTTATCAATGGTGACACATGATGTGAGGGTGGTCACATGTAAGAACATGTTTTTATAATGGTTTGGTTATATGGTTACATGAATAGGATGCCTTAGGGATAATGGGGCTCACTAACAAAGATACATGGTTGTGTATACAAGCAGGAGATGGGATACGCCTAGATAAATGTTGGTTTCTGAGAGACCATTTTTTTAACTGGTGTGGTATACTATTGTTCTTCATTTGTTAGATGTTAGGTACTTATCTTATGAAATCGAGTGGTGTAGCAGATGTAGTTCCGCGTGAAATGTTGGATCACAGAGGCTTGGTGATTTGGTTGGAGAGTAGTGGTGAGACATGGTTGTAAATCACACATGAGTGGTTATGGTTTTGTTTTGATGAGATGCATCTATTAGGGGAGCTTGAGATCATTTAATTGTCATGTTTTTACATAGTTATCCATCATAAATGGATAAGTTTTTTGTGTTGTTCTTTGAAAACATCTTATCACACCTCATGTAGTGACGATCCTACCCAGTATCTTGATATTGTCACTGGAATGTTGAGAATCAATGGATTTATGCCAAGAGTAGTGAAGGTGTTTTTTGGATGAGGGACATCATGGAGTAACATGCATGGAAATGGTATATGAGGACCTTGATGATGGGATTTACACTATTTATGGTTCGGGTGAGGTCCTCAGGATGGACCAAGTGTTGACAAACGTCATTGTTATCATTCAAGGATGCGGGGAACAAGAACCGAGTGGCTTTTTTTCTTGTTTTTGGAAAATATAGATAGAAATATCTATGTTTTGGGGATTACCTTGTGATCATGTTTAATATTCATTGGTTGGAATCCCTCATAAAGATAATTGGTAATGACAATACTAAGGTGGAGAGTGATAAGTCAGTCTTTGATTTGGATATTAGAAAATCGAGGTGTTGTAATGGTATGAGAATACCAATGAGTAACCTATGAGGTATATGTTAGGTTCCTCATATAGGAAATGTGTGGCATGTATGTGGTGACTGATGAGCCAATTTATGGCTTTGATATTTTTGTGGTTCATTGTGTAACTTGTGATGTATTTGAGGAATTGATAGAAGGGTGTGGATGGATATAAAAATAGGTTATGGAAAGAGAGGTTGGGTTCTATAACTGCAATGAATATTAGGGTGAGACTCAGGTAATTTCACATTGGGTGGTTTAACAACATCTCATTGTTGAGGGATCATTCACCATGTGATGTGGTTTCATGACAAGGGTGATGTCTGATGACGGTTTAGAAGAAAGTAATTCCATGATGATTGAATTCTATTGGAATATAAGGAATGACATGAATGGTTTCATGGGATTATAATAGCATTATTGAAGTAATTATGCACCCTGTGAAGGTGAGAAAGCAGTAGCACACCATAATTGGAATGTGGGTGTTCTGGGACAAGACAGTCGGTTGTGGTCCAACCTTATATGGTAAACTTGAATGGGTGTGGGGATAGTGACCTACCCCCAAGTGCATGTTGTGGTGGAAAGTTCCTTTTAGAAATGAATTTTTACTCGAGTGAGGTCAAGTTGATCTTATTCATTGATTGGATAATGTAGTAATTTCCACCTAAATGTTTTTGATGGTGAGTCTGGATGTTAATGCCAAGTGATTTTCTATGGATGTTTGAGCATTGTGAGTTGGAAAATGATAGGTGATGTGAATGTTGAGTTGAGTTTCAGTTGATCTTTCCTTGATAGTGGTGAATCGATGTATATGGGGAAGTGTGGTTTAAAGGACCATGCATTATTATTTGAGATATATTGAGTTTGGTCACTATTAATGGTGGGAAAAACAGAGGAAAATGAGTCCAAGTGATTTGGGTATTGATTTGTGTAGAGGATTAGAATGAGGGGGTGATGATAAGTTCCTCCAAGATGATATGATGTTCTGAGAAAAATTTCTATGTGTATTTATTTATGAACTGTTGTACATGTTTTTCTCTGTGAGGTTCTAGTGGTTTGGTATGGTTGAAGTTGATGAATCCTTGAGTAGATTGCAGGTTGTGTTGTGGTAGTGGTGGGGAAGACTTGCGGGACAAGTCATTTCCCATGATCCATGTTCTGTGGGCCATGTGTTATGAAACCCGAAACATGGAAGATGATAATAGATAAATAGTCTATGTTGAATGGACAATTGTTTTGGAACCATAGTGATTCATGCAATAGTGGCTCGATGATGAGCCATTATATGATGTGGTTATATTAATATCCCAAATTTTCTTAAGGTATGTTTTTGTTTAAGTTTAGGTTTGGCCAATTAATTTTGGAAAGATAATTATTTCCCAAATTAATGTAAACATGTGGGGGTGTTTCAGGGGTTAGGGACATGAAATACGATAAAAATTAGTTTCTAGGCATGTTGGACAGTTTGTGCATGGTTAGTGAAAATCGTGCAGGATTTCAACATAACCGTACAACCAAAGAAAGAAGATTATTCCATGTTGTAAAATGGATAAGAAAACCATTCTAAATCCCCATGGATTCATGAAAAGGGTGTGTTTTCAGAAAGTGTCTCATGCACATTTTTTGCATTGTTTAGAAAACATGCAGGTAAACTGTGCAGCCCAAAAAATTTGAGAAATTTACAAAAATGTCATCTCAGGATTAAAACCCCAACTATGTATTCTCTTCCATTACACCACCTACATCCTGAGTGATGATATTGGGAGAACCATGTTTCCCGATGGCGTTTATCCTGTGATTCATGGTCATTTGGAGATTCATTCTATGCGGATTGAAGACCTGGGTAAGTCCAATTCTCCTCTAGCTTATCTTTTTGGGTTAGGGTTGGTAGATTATTCCATCTCCTTCCAATGACCTAAAGCCCCCATTTTTCAATAAATCCTAGGTTGGAGTTCCTGGGGTGTTTGAATCATGATCCAAGTCAATGATTGAGAGTGATATCATCATCTTATTTGAGGTAGGTGGTCTACGAGTATTATGCCATAGTTTTATTTTAGATTTGTTCCTGGAATCTAGTGTTCTTATTTTCCACTGATGTTTTTCTTGGTTCTGTTGGAGTGTTGGATAAAAGGAGTCGTCTATGTGACCAATTGAAACCCTAACGATCCCAGTGGGAAGCATATTAGGGAAAATTACCATTTTAGGGCCACTCATGGGGCCCTCTGGCATTCCCGGACATAGAGAGTGGTAGGGTTAAGTGAAGGAATTACAAAAATAATAATGTGGAACCTTTGAAAAACATATTTTTATTGTTTGTTTTTGTTGTAAATTTAATGAAGATATATGTTCTTATGGTGATAAGGAAACATGGGTTTGTTTGGTATACTTGAATATTAAAAAATTGCATAAAATTAGATTATATTGATTGTCCAATGAATTTTTTATTAGAAACTACTTAAAAGATTAGTGCACAATAAATGGTGAACTTGTAATTGGATAATGGAATGGAAAATGGGTAAATATGTGTAATGAGTTAATACATAGGATTATGGTATATACATAAAGGGTTAAATATAATAATGTGGTTGTGCCTTGTGAGGTAATAATTGTACTTGTAGTGAATAAGTGGGAAAATTCTTGTGAAATGATAAATGAGATAAATGGGTGAATATATGGTAATTAGAGAATATTTTCTAAGGAAAAGGGGTTGTTTAATACACTAAAGGGCATATGGCATGAGAATGGGAATTTTGTTTCATGGATATTAATTTTATTTGGTAAATGTTTTAGTTGGTTATGGAATGGCATAAATTCACATGTTATTGTCATGTATTGTTATTTCCCAATGGCATTGGTTATGTTGGGTTGTGTTATGATATGATTTTATTGATTTGATAAATATAATCATGTGCACATTTCTTAGTAGAGTGGGGTATTGACATGAGGTTCTATGCTCACAGGATGATTTAGACTAAGGCTATAAACTACACACTTTAAATTCATGGGTTAGGGAAGGGGATTAATGTTATGTTCCTCTAACAATTTAATTCCACATGGACTGAGGCATTGGGTTGACGATAATGTGTTGAGGTGGTATGTGAATACCTAGAAAGAGAATGAAATTACTTTTTACCCATATTTATAACTAATTTAATACTTAGACCCATTTAGAGTTGATGTATATGACAAACCCATAGAACATGTGATATGAATGGATTATGTAGTAAGAATTGTATAAGAAGTAGAATTGGGATAAATATTAGTCATGAATAAAGTGAAAATTGTATACCAATGGAACTCAAACTGTCCATTTTTTACTTACCATTTATTTTGTACTTGAATGTACTATCCATTAGACTGGATATTTAGTATACACTATTGGTGGTGGTCTACTATGTTTTTGACTAACATCCTGCTCGGACCAGCACTGGGTACCTGAGAAGTTATTTTTTTGTTGCAGTTTAGGTCCAGGTAAAAGGCCCTACCATAGGATGTAGAGTTGGGATCATAATGTACAGGAAGAAGTATTTAGACATAGTGTTGTATAATGGTCTTACTACCTCCAAAAAATTAAAATTTTTAATTTTCACAAGAAATAAAGTTGTATTTTTTTATATACAAGCTACATCATGGTTATAATCGCTCATGTGAGGTTATAAAGAGATATTTCATTTTATCATATGTGGTTACCAATACATAAAGGTACCATTTATTTTCTAAAATATTGGTAATGTTACTAATTATTCTTCATAATGAACGATGTACACTTGCATGTGGGTAATCATGTTTTATAATAGGGTACATAGAGAACTATATAGAATACATAATGTTCCCTCCTAATCTTGTATGGGAACCATTAAAATTGTGTAGGTTGTGTTATGGTTCCCATGTATTTTATATCCCATTTCAAGTTATCCCATAGTTTTATTGGGATAACAAATGTATTCCAAATATATATTAATTTTACCACATTTCTATATATTTTGAATAAATTAATTTTGAATTTCTAAAGAAAATAAATATCAGATTTGAATTGAATATCAATTTTTATGTTTTACAAAATGTGGAATGGGAAAATATAAGTTCTATATGACATTAATATAGTTTATTGTAATGTTTCACTCTCTGAGAGGTGTTTCATGTTTAATGTAATATTCAATATTTTTCCTCACTAAACAGTTTGGACTAACAGTTGGTACACATTGGAGAGATAAAAAAAGTGATATAGGTATTAAATATCAAGATAATTCAGAATGTATAATAATTGAATAAGGATAAATAAGAGTTTTTGATACATATTTGGGTGATGAAAATATTAATTCATGAAAGAATAATACTACATTTTCTTCATTTTTTCATAATAAGTGGAATATTTAAAAAAGAGATGGAGGATCTTCTAATGACGAAGAATAGAGTGGAACTACCAGATCATCTACTATATTCAATTTATGTAATTAATTTAGTGATGGTAAAAAATACCAATAAATATTAATCCATGAAAAATATCACTGTTTACAATCATTTAATTATGTTTGATATAAATTAATATATTCCTTATTTTTTATAAATATTATTTGGATTATTTTAGTTAGTATGTGTTTCTAATTATCAGGTAATTCAAATTATTTTTATCATATATTATATATTTCACACACAAGACACTAGAGTAGTCTTCACATATTAGGATAGAGAGGAGTGGGATCATCCATGGGTGATTATAGATAACAATTAAGTATTATAATATAGATTGGGAGGTAGAATGTTCTTCTTATTACCTTTTCAAAGATGAATAATATTTGGTTTTTATCATTTTAGTGTAAATTTATTTGTGGGAACAATTCTGGAAATTAATTTGAATAATTATTCAATAAGATTGTGAGGTAATTATACATTTTCATACAATTATCATTAAAAAATAATTTTATAAATGTTTATATTGTGTAATGAATACAGTTTCAATACATGATCCTTTAAATATTAGTATATATATCTCTAAACATTTCCAATGAGTTAACACTGTGTTTTATATTCATAGCAATATTGAAATAATATATTAAAAAAATTATATTTTAACACATGAAAATTAATGTTTTGTAAATAATTTGTTTTCCCATTGATTGGGACCATTTATTAGATATTTGATCCTATTTTTATTTCTCGTACATGGTATTTACCCATAAAATGACGTAACCTTGGTTGAATTTGGAATTCAGTTGAATATGTTTATTGGTAGTTCATTAATTAAACTAAATATTTTATTTACTTATTGTAATAAATTTTCAAAAACCTATGCTACCTTTATTAGTATTCTATTATAGAAAATAAATATGTATTTCATATAACATAAAGAGACTATAATGGTGGAGGTGAGAGATTCATAAGAAATTTCATTCTTGAGAATGATGATGAATCAAAAATGATCCTGGGAAAACATAATATATATGATGAAAATAGAGTAATCTTAAAATTGTTCACTAGTTGATGCATTGTTCACTACTAATAAATTTATTCTTTTGGTTGGGTAAGATATTTTATAAATTTCACCAATTTGAAAAAAAAATTCAAGCATGGATTTAATATCCTATTACATTTTGGAATCTTAATCATCGAATGAGCCCAGTGATTAATTATTGTTTTTAAAGAATAATTTAATTATTTTTCCATGACTTGATAATGTTTTTTGAGATTTATAATCAATGTATGGTACCATATTATCTTATTTGTGTTATCTCAATATTCATATTCTTTTCTCACCACCATTCATCACATTCTTCCCTATTGAACTAAGGGGTTATGATATGACAATGTTGTTCTCGATCCAAGTGTGATTGAAATCTCGTATTCATAGTGGATGAAATAATGACATAAAAATCAGTGTGTTATAGATGACTGAAAAGGAATATCCCATTTCAAGAAATTTATTTGGGGATAATAACCCCAACCAAAAGAGGAATTCATGCTGGACTACTTGTTCTACAAAATGAGTTCTAGTTTCCTCCCACTAGATAGTGAATCATTATGCTCAAAGGATTCCCTCTTTGGTATAGGTTGATTTCTGGATGTCAAATGGTGATGGATATCCATAAAATGACAAACTATGTTCTCATGTAAAAAAATTCATCTTTTTCTAAAAATTATTGATGTTCAAAACATTTAGTTCATTTGAACACAAACTATGTGTTCCCCTTCTGTAGATTCTAGTGTTTAAACTCATAAATAATATAATACAATGTAGGGGTTATAGAGATGAATTTTTTCATGAAGATATTGACCTAGAGTATACCTTTCAGAACAAAGACATAGAAACAACAAAGTACATTGGAACAACAAAAGTAAATATGCATGGATATATTTAGTGAACCAGGACATGAATGAAGGACCTTGGGAATGACCAGATTACACAGGTTTGTGTACAGTACTTGGAAATGGGACAGAGTACCTAGGAAAAATCCATTATACATAGGTATGCATGTTATAAAATGAAATGTAGTGTACTCCATCTAAAAACATATAAATCCACCTGGATAGACAATCCATGTTTATGGTAAGACACTTCTGAGTGTCTAGTAGAGGTCACATGTTACGTGATCAAATATAAATATATTGTTAATGTCTAACAATCTACTACCATGTGTTTCACCTTCATCAAGACTATAATTTGGGTGTATGATGAGAAAATAATGAGTATTTTTATTCAATGTATATACTGGTTTCTCTTGATATGTAATCAGATATATGACATGAGGTGATGTGACTGGTATACTAATTTTATTGAATATTAGGTGGTGGTAGTGTTCGAGTTTGATCATTAGAGATATTTATTGGTCAATACTCTTATGTCACGCTAGATTTTGGCCCCATACTATCTCTATCTATGGAGTTATTAAACCTATTCATTCAAGGGAACATGTCATATATATTCAAAATTTAACTCCCCTATCATCAAGCTCTAGTGGGGAAGAGGTCCTCTATTATAGTTGGTTCTCTGATGGTTTTGAAGCATAATGGATTGCTGTGAGCCCTGTAATCTTATTGACATAATGCATGATGTGGTTCTAGGCATCATAGATGGAACATTGGAGGATATAGGCTAACTCGTCATTAATATATGGAATAAAATATGGGGATCCCATTTCTCTCTTCTCTTGGAATACATTTGATCATATGTGTTATTGGGGTTTTTTAAAACTTTTTTATGGGTTAAGTAAACGTTTTCTTCTTTCATTTTTATACACCTTTTTTTGTGAAATCTGCTATTTATGAATAATATCCCCCATGGATAGGCTAATCTCAAATATATTTTTTTAGTTATATAATATGATATCAGTTGTAATTTTGTAGGACCATGATTCAGAGTACTGTAGTGGTACTCGATGTTTCTAGCCATGTATATTGGACAATATTGGGACTTTTTCTTGATTATCTTCATTCATTCCCCTTTCCTAGAATTTTCATTTTGAGACTTCATTTATGAGTACATTTTATTTACCCCAATTATATAATTTATGTTACATTCATTAGTTTTTTCCTTAGTTGTTTTTTAATGAATGGTTTACACACTATATGTTTCCATCAATTTTTGTTTCCTTATAATAATGAAGTTATTAGGTTGAGTTTGTTTATAATAATACATTAGTTCAAGGCCTCTCCTATATGTGATATTAATTATTGGGATCACTCTCCAACACCAAACATATTTTAGGTAGTTTTTGGGTGTTACTCATGCAATAATGATGTACTAATAGGGGTCTTGTTGGGTAAAGTCATAATAGATTGTCATAAAATGTGTTATTTCCTCAGGTTGGATTTTAGAGTTCAATTTCTTTATGTATTTATTTTTTATGATTTTTCAAAGATGATGATGATTTTAAAATTCTTATCTTGGGCCAGAAAACATAGTGATGGAGTTTTGAATAATGTTTTAAAATGAAATCATTCTAACAACCTACTCATCGACTCATTATGATTCCATATATGTTTCATGGGAAAAAATTATACACGCAATATATATGATATAAACTATTTAAATTCATGTACTTATCAATTCATTTCCCACATTATGATCATTTAAACATTGTATTTCATGTCGTATTTCGTGACTACCATGTGAAAATAACTTGTTAGGTTATATATATAAGATCATAATGTAGATTAGTTAGGTGATGAGACCTCAGTTTAGGGGACAATTTAGGAGGCCTTTCCACCAGCTAGGAATAGTGTAGTTCCAACACCTTTTATGATGTTTATAAATATATAATGCTAGGATGTTGATGCATGTTGGATTAGTGTGCTACAAATGTTCTTGTGATAGATCCCCCTTAGGTTTTAGCTTGATCTAGACCCACAAGAAGCTAGGAATTAGATCAAGGTATAGGTTTGGTTCATCAGTCTTTTTTAGAACATGACCTGTTAAATGGTTGTGAATGATACTATTCTTCATCATGGAGAATCAGGGTGTTGGTGGAGTCTGATCACTCATGATCATATTGAGGTGATGTAATCATTTAAGTATTTCCTATAGGTATTCCATGATGTTTTTTATCAATTTATATTGTGCTCAACATGGATTCAAAAGCTTTAGGGGATAAATTAAGGTGGAATTCCAATTAACTAAGTACACCTATAATTTTAATTACATACCTCATTAGTCATGTAATATTGTGAGAGATATATACTTTTGGGCATGTATGTTTTATCAGGGACTTCAGAGAGACATCAATGCCAGCATAATCGACAAATGTATTCCCTAAAATTATGAACTTTTGGGTTTTTTGATGATTATATGGAATTTTATATAATATTTTGACTGGATTCATATGTAAGTATTGTATATAGTAGTTATGAGTTGTTTTTATGATTTTTATGGAATTATTCATTAAGTTCTCATCATATGTGGAATAACCATGACTGCAATCAAACAAATGGTTCATGAAAATAGGATTAATGAAGAAAATATAGTCATACAAGAAAATATAGATGTTATACTTATGGTGGAAAATGTGACATGGCTCATTCATTCCCATCTCATTGAGATATATATAGATTATATAACATAGATCAATATCGGTAGAAGATTTAGTGTCGGGTTTAGTGATATCCAATGTGTGGTAAGGGTTTACCCAAGGGATGCGATAATGATAGAGGATAAATTGGAGTTGTAGTTTGATGATGTGAATATAGAGGAAGACAATAAAATATACTATGATCCTTAATATTAGGTGTCCAATTTCTTACCCAGTGGTCTTGCATATGAGGACGTCAGAAGTTAAAATCTATGGGGGTGTCTGATTAGGTTTTTCATGATTTGATTAGAGGTATGGTCTTTGTTTGTTCAACTCTATCTTTAATAATTTATTATATAATAATTATTAATTCATTTATATATATAAGCTTGTGTATGTGATAGATATTATGGTTGAGTTTTTAACCTAGTGCCTATGGAAAGTGGTATCTAGAGGGGGGGAATTCGCTATATTACAATTTTACACAATGTGTGTGTTATCACTTATTATAGAATGTTTCTCTTGATATGTCATTAACATCATGATGGAACCATATAATTTATTCTTATTCATGGAATAATTTTCATTTTTGCTTTCCCAGATCAACTCTTATTATAGAAGATTTACATGTCATCAAATAGATGGTATTATATTATCCTTGATGGGAAAGAATTATTATCTACATAAGGAAATAGGGATCATAAGTATATTTATTCATATTATGAACCATAAAATGACTAGTTTATCAACTGGTGAAGTGAGATATATATGAATTATGTTTATGGTAGTAGTGGAAGATTATGTTTACGTACTTCCTGATGATTTAATCAGACTACCTTGAGGAAGGATATCAATACCTATATCGACTTTCTCATCAGTTCCACACTGATATATTCTATTGTGTACCATATCACCCCTTATCAGATAGAGGATTTTTCTATAATATTAAGGCCTTCAAAATAATTTATTTACATGATCCATTGTGTCTCCAAGGGTATATCTAGTTCTATTCATGAAATAGGTGGATGAGAGTTTGATGCATTGTATTGCATATTATCACGTAAATAAAGAACCAAAAAAAATATATCATGTGCTAATAATTGAAGACCTTTTTGACTTGTTTAATGGTGTGATATGTTTTCAAATATCAATATCATGTTTTGATACAATAAAATGATATTTTAAGAGGATTATTTTTGAAGAATTAATTTTGATGACACTACTGGTATTATGTGTTCCTGGTGATTCCATTCATTATGTATGATTCCCAAACTATGTTCATGGATCTTACATAATAGAACATTATTCAATATATGAATTGATATATATTGTTTTCTTCCTTAATGTGATTATAATAAACAATTTATTTTAGGATAAGTATATTAAGAATTTGAGGATGTCTCTAGAATTACTCAAGGAGAACATCCATTATTGTAAGATTTGAAACTGTTAGTTTTGTAGGACCCCGGGACACCCTGAGAGGGGAGGGGTGAATCAGGGTGACAACTTTTTCTTCTTAAAGTTGTGGATCTTGTTCCCATGTTGGTAGGAACTCGGTAAATCTTTATGATGGATATGATCAGTAATGAAACATTCACATGCAGAGAGATGACACAGCAATTTTTACTTGGTTCACCACTAAGGGCTACGTCCAAGAAGTATACTCCGACAAGTTGTTGGTCGTACCTAATTCCACTAATCTTTAGTAGTTGTGGATTACAATTGTTTGGGCACAGTCACTCTGTCCCAGGCTCACTGCCTTTACAAAGGTTCAGGGAAAGCTCACTGCTTCCCTCTCGGGTCACTCCCGTTGACTCCCCCTGGCTCACTACTGTTGGTGAAGTCTCACTCAGTTTATAGACGTGAAGGTCTCTTCAATAGATTTTCATTGTAGTCTTTGCCTTTGCTCAGCACGAGACTCTGCTTGCATCGAAGTCCGGAAGAGATGCACTAGAACGCACAGAACCATTGAACCGGATAACCAAAACGTGCATACAAACCTTACTGGCAATTGCGCGCAACACCAACCATTTGCGCGCAAAACCTTCCTATTGCGCACAAAATTTTATTTTTGCGCGGAAAAATATTTCGCGCAAAAATCCCTTTTTTCGCGCAACTGGATCTTTTATGTGCGAACCCAATTTTTACGTGCAACTTTTCATTTTTTGCGCATCCCGAAATTTTCCGCGCAACTCCGAATATTTCGCGCAAGCCCCTTTACGCGATCCTTTTTCGCGCACCAGACTTCAGATCTTCTCTAAGTCTTCAACAACATTTAATGAAGGGGGTCACCTCATATTTATAGGTGATTGAGACCCCCGAGCGCAAAATCCCCTTCGGCGCGGAAAATCTCTCATCGGCGCATAATATTTCGCGCAGGTATCGTTTTCCACGCACCTCTCCAGATATTTCGTGCAACCCATGCTTTTTCCATTTTTCGACGGTGTGTTTCCAAAATAATATTTGCGTGAAAAACTTCGCTCTGCTATTTCGCGCACCACGCTGTTTTTCGTGCCCAGCTCAAGTATTTCGCGCACAGCCCTTATTTTCCACGCAGCCCATGCCATTGTCATTTTTCACCAATCTGATTCTGAAACACTATTTGCGCAAAAAACCTCGATCCACTATTTCGCGCATCCCGCTGTTTTCTGCGCCCAACTTAAGTATTTCGCGCAAGCCTCTTATATTTCACGCACCACTTCCTTTTTGTGCGAACCTCCTTTTGCAGACAATCCATGTCTTCATTTTCTGATTTTGAGGCCCAAAAATTTGGCAAATACTGGGAAACAGCGCCACCTTCAATACTATTTTCTGCTTGAACTGTATGATTGCTTTGCTGGCACACATTCGGAACTTCCACTGAGGATTGACAACAAACACAAACCAAACTCCAATTCCTGCATAGAATATCCATGGTTCCAACAATCTCCCCCTTTGGGTTTGTTGGCAATCACCAAATAAATTCAATATATCACCATCTACATGCATACCAAAAAATGCAAGGAGAAACTCAGCCAACACTCTAAGTCTACATGAGAAATAATCGGTGTAGAAAACAAGAGAGGAATCTTGAATTGGGTTCCCGTGTTTTGGAATGCTCAAAGACGCTCAAGAAATTTTCTTACACTAAATTCTCATCGTGTCACAGAAGCATTACATGTCCACAGACAATCCTGAATCCCTAAAATTATTCTATTTCGTTCTCCCCCATTGACAATAAACCCAAAGGCCGGTAAATTAATCAATGTTCAGCTCAAACCATACTCCCCCTGGATAGTATCTCCCCCATAAACCTGCATCACATCCATAAACAGATAGAAAGAATTACCATAAACGGGGAGAGGGGATTTCCGTAACCTTTTTATGCACTGGGAGGTGGCTGAACACCGAGATTCAATTGATGCTTCTCAAACACAGCCGCTGACAGTGGCTTTGTCAGGATATCAGCTACTTGCTCATCAGTTCCCACGTGATCCATTCTAATCACCCCTTGATCAAATTTTTCTTTGATAAAAGTGATACCTAATTTCAATATGTTTTGTACGAGAATGATGAACAAGATTTTTTGTAAGATCAATTGCACTCTTGTTATCACAGTAAATCACCATTGTTTGCTTTACCTCATCACCAATATCTATTAATTTTTGCTTCATCCATAGCAGTTGAGTGCATGCATTTGTGGCGGATATATACTCAGCTTCAACAGTACTAAGAGAAGTACTTTCTTGTTTCTTGCTCAACCAGCCAACACAGTTATTCCCAATAATGAATGCTCCACCACTGGTGGAATTTCTGTCCACAACATCGCCAGCCCAGTCAGCATCTGAAAATGCTGATATTTCACAGTATCTTTCTGCAGCAAAGTATAATCCATAATTGTGAGTACCTTGAATATACCTCATGATTCTTTTTACTACTGCTAAATGTTCCTCCTTTGGATTACTCTGAAAGCGGGCTGCAAGACATGTGGCAAAGACAATATCTAGTCGTGTCGCTCTCAGGTACAATAGGCTCCCAATGATCCTCCTGTACATGGTGGGATCTACAAATTTCTCATTCTCATGCATTCCAAGTTTGGTTCCAACTGCAATCGGAGTTGTCATTGGTTTGGAGTCTTGCATATTAAACTTCTTCAGCAGCTCTCTTGCATACTTTTCCTGAGAGATAAAAGTGTAGTCTTTCCTTTGAGTCACCTGCAGTCCCAAGAAATATGTGAGCTCCCCAATCATTGACATTTCAAATTCTGATTTCATATGATTGGAAAATTCATCCACTGATTTCTGCCTGCTGCCACCAAATATAATGTCATCGATGTAAACGAGAACCATGAACTGATCTTTCGGAGAATTCTTCACATAGAGATTGTGATCTACTCCTCCTCTTTTGAATTCCAGCTTCTTGAGATAAGAATCTAGTCTGGAGTACCACGCCCGTGGTGCCTGTTTCAAGCCATAAAGTTCTTTCTTTAGCTTTCAGACCTTTGATTCATCAGCACCAAGAATAAAACCCACTGGTTGTTCAATGTAGACTTCTTCTTCGAGTACACCATTTAAAAATGTTGTCTTGACATCCATTTGATATACTTTATATCCTCTCTAGAGAGCCATGGAAAGGAACAGCCTGATTGACTCCAGTCTAGCCACTGGAGCAAAGGTTTCTTCAACATCAACACCTTCAATCTGAGAATATCCTTTACATACCAGTCAAGCCTTGTTTCTGATAACACTTCCATGATCATCAAACTTGTTCTTGAATATTCATTTTGTTCCAATCACATTGTGACCTTTGGGTCTCTGGACTAGATCCCATGTCTGATTCTTGTCAATCTGATCTAACTCTTCATTCATGGCTTTCACCCAGGATTCATCCTTTGCAGCTTCTTCAAATGAGGATGGCTCCACAACTGACAGAAATGCAGATGGTGTGTTATTCCTCATCCTCCTTGTCTGTGTAGGTGCATTCCTATCTCCAATTATGTTAGATGGATCAATTTCTGCTCTTTGATTTTTCTTATGAGGTTCAGTGGCATTCTCACTATCCAAGATTTCCACTTCAGATTCTTTGTCTGAGTCAACATCATGATGTGACCTCTGAGTGTTTTGTACACCTTCCTCTATTTCTGTATTTGTATTTATTCCATGTTCACATTCATTCTCATCTTCTATCTCATCAGCATAGGTACTATTTGTACTATTTGGAGTTTTTCCTTCAATGATCTTAACATTATTTCTTTCCACAATCCTCCCCAAGCGTTTATTGAAACACTTGTAAGATTTGCTGTTCATTGGATACCCAAGAAAAATTCCTTCATCAGCATTGTCACCATACTTTCATCGGTTTCCTTCTTTATTCCGAATGAAACATTTGCTTCCAAAAACACAAAATTATTTTAATGAAGGCTTCCTTACATGCCACAATTCGTATGGTGTCTTCATTTCTCCCATATAAAGCCTTGTTCTATTCTGAATGTGCACTGCAGCCTCAACAGCTTCCTTCCAGTAATGGCAAGAGATACCACTCTCAATCAGCATAGTCCTAGCCATATTGTTGACTTGTCGATTCTGGTGCTCCACAACTCCATTTTGTTGTGGAGTTCTCACAGTAGCTACCTCATGTTGTATTCCATGTTTTTCTAAGCAATTTTCAAACTCGATGGATGTGTATTCCCCTCCATTTTCAGATCGCAGGACTTTTATTGTCCGTCCAGTATCATTCTCGGCAATCCGCCGATAAGTTTTCATACAATCAAGTACTTTTCGCTTCCTGTGGATCACCATTACACAAGCCATTCTGCTATAATCATCAATAAAGAGGACAAAGTACCTTTCTCCATAGGTTCTAGCAAAATTTATTGGGCCACATACGTCTGTATGAATGAGATCAAGAAGATGTGATGCCCTTTTCTTCTTTGGTCGATATGAACTACAAACCAGTTTCCCACGAATACAAGAATCACAAGACTTTTTCCGTTCACGTTTTAGAATGGGAATATCCATGACTATCTTCAGCTTAGATAACTTTTCCATGTCTTGTTGGTTAATGTTCCCCATCCTTCGATGCCATAAATTGTTTTCTTCTTCAACAGACAAATAGCAAGAGCTCACTTTGTTGTCAACCTGATATAAGTTTCCATCTGTTCTACAGCCTTCCATAAGAGAATTTCCTGTTTTTCCTTTTATAGTGCAGCCTTTTTTATTGAAGGTTACTATGAGCCCTGAGTCACAAAGTTGACTTACACGAAGTAGATTGTGGCGTAGACCGTCCACGTAAAGAACTTCAGTCTTCTTCAGCTCCCCATTGGTGAGAGCAGTATTCCCACTACCTTTAATCTTCAAAGCACCATCATTACCAAACCGTATTGTTCCATCAACCTTGTTTTCAATGTTCATCAAGAGGTCAGCATTTCCCGTCATATGGGAAGAGCATCCACTATCAAGGATCCAGGTACTGCTACTCTTTGTAGCTTTGAGTGCTACCTCTGCAAGATTGGATTTCTCGATCTTCTTCTTCTCTTTCCATGAGATATTGGATTGAGCATAGGATACTGGTGGCCTTTTAATACTTTCTTCCACAGAATATGATTCTTCATACCCATAATCTTCTTCCATAGGGGAAAAAATATTTGTGAGAACAACATCAACAGGAGGATGAACACTCTCCCATATTTGAGTGTTGTATGAATTTCTCTTGTGATACCGCTGCCTGCAATACATAGCTTTATGGAAAAAGTTAGAACAATTAAAACAGTAACCATAGAAGCTATTTCTTCTATAAGATGGAGGATATGAAATCGTTCTCCTTTGTTGACTTCCCAGATCTTCTCCATTCAAGTAGCTCCTTTCCTCTTCACAATATGACATGGTATGGCCCAGATAGCCACATAACTGACACTTCATGAGAGGTAATGTTTTCTCACCTGAATTTCTCCTCATACCTTCATCCTTGGGAGAATAGTTGAACCTCTTATCATTTCTGAATGTTTGAGGATAATTGTCAGTTCTCCTTCTAGTTTGGATTAAGGGTTTCTTTTTCAGCACTTCAGGCAATGTTTCAACATGTTCAACCTTTGTTTTGTCTTTCTTTTGGCTCTATTTATTTCCAGCAGTTGATGTTGCAGCTTCACAGCCAATTCCACTCTTTCCCATGTAAGCGGGTCTTTGAACACTCAAGATTTTTTCAACCACATCAGAACCACACTTGGCTCTTGCCAGTAATTCTACATCTGAGAATATTCTAAATGGTATTTTCTTACTTGATTCTTTTGAAAATGATTCAGTCTCAAGTTTACTCCTAAGAGTAACAACTTCCTTCTCAAGACCCTCAGCAGTCTTGGACTTTTCTTCCAGTCTTGATTTGAGGTCATTTATGACCTTTCCCTGCTGTTCAATTCTCAGCTTTAGATCCACTACATCATCATTGCTTTCAAGGATTTTAGACTGAACTTTTACAAATTCTTCCAGACGTTCAATTTCAGCTTCAAGTTCATCAACATATTCTGATGATTCTTCCACCATTTCCTTCCACTTATTACATCTCATACATTTACTCTCAATCTTGGAGAAAGCATCCTTAATTTGAATCTTTGGATTACCAATAGAAGTAGTCTGATTATCTCTGCCTTTATTGATTGAGGATTCTGATATTTCAGTGGTAGACATCATGGAAGCATGGTTTCCTGTTTTAAATTCTGGTTCTTCTTCTTCACAAAATTCAATATCATCATCTTATTTTTCACAAACAAAACTCTTCCTCTGCATTTTCTTTCTAGATTTGAAGTCACCCTTTTTAAAAAACCTTTTCTGATGCTTCTCAATGTCTTCATCTTTGCTCTCATCATCATCTAACTTTCTTTGGCACTGAGAGGCAATGTGCCCAACTCTTCCACAACGGAAACATGCAAGAGGTAGCTTACCTCTAAATTTACCTTTTCCCTTTTTCAACTTCTTGGCGATGAGAGAAATAATTTCTTTTTCTTCGTCATCTTCACCACCACTGTCTTCTAAAATTTTCAGTTTTTCCATGGCTTTGAATTCCATTTCCTTGCTCACGCGAGTCGTGGCATCTTCGGGTTTTACTCTCATCTCATATGCCACTAAACTACTTAACAAATCATCCAGAGATAATTTAGATAGATCTCTTTCTTCAAGGGATGACACCTTTGCATTTTACATGGGAGGAAGTCTTCTCAAGATTTTCTTTACGATATCAATGTCTTTGATTTCTTCTCCAAGACCTCGAATTTCTCCCACTACTTCAGTAATTCGATTAAAAAAAGAGTCTGCATTCTCGTCTGGATGCATCTTCAGATCATCAAACCGATTGTGCAGCACTTGTAGTTTCGCCTCCTTCACTTTGCTATCTCCTTCAAAAATATTCTTGAGTTTATCCCACGTGGATTTTGCTGAGGTGCAATTCATCACCTTTAGGTAGATCTGATCATAAAGGGCTGCAGTAAGAGCATTTTGTGCTTTAGCATCTGCATCAAGAATTTTCCTGTCTGTTTTAGTCATAGCCAGGCCTGTTGGGTCAGTGACTTGTATTCCTTGCACAGTAGAAAAGAGAACTTCCATTCTAAGAGATCTTAGATGAGATCTTATTCTGTTCTTCCAGATCTGGAAATTACTTCCATCGAAGTGAGGGACTCCCCTGACATTGACTACATTCTCCATAACGCTAAAGAACAGATTGAACACCAGTAACCTCCATCTGATACCACTTGTAGGACCCTGGGACACCCTGAGAGGGGAGGGGTGAATCAGGGTGACAACTTTTTCTTCTTAAATTTGTGGATATTGTTCCCACGTTGGTAGTAACTCGGTAAATCTGTATGATGGATATGATCAGTAATGAAACATTCACATGCAGAGAGATGACACAACAATTTTTACTTGGTTCACCACTAAGGGCTACGTCCAAGGAGCATACGCTGACAAGTTGTCGGTCGTACCTAATTCCACTAATCTTCAGTAGTTGTGGATTACAATTGTTCGGGCACAGTCATTCTGTCCCAGGCTCACTGCCTTTACAAAGGTTCAGGGAAAGCTCACTGCTTCCCTCTCGGGTAACTCCCGTTGACTCCCCCTGGCTCACTGTTGTTGGTGAAGTCTCACTCATTTTATAGACGTGAAGGTCTCTTCAATAGATTTGCATTGTAGTCTTTGACTTTTCTCAGCACGAGACTCTGCTTGCATCGAAGTCCGGAAGAGATGCACTAGAACACACAGAACCACTGAATCGGATAACCAAAACGTGCAGACAAACCTTACTAGCAATTGCGCGCAACACCAACCATTTGCGCGCAAAACCTTCCTATTGCGCGCAAAATTTACTTTTTGCACGGAAAAATATTTCGCGCAAAAATCCCCTTTTTCGCGCAACTGGATCTTTTATGTGCGAACCCAATTTTTACACGCAACTTTTCATTTTTCGCGCATCCTGAAATTTTCCGCGCAACTCCGAATATTTCACGCAAGCCCCTTTACGCGATTATTTTTCGTGCACCAGACTTCAGATCTTCTCTAAGTCTTCAACAACATTGAATGAAGGGGGTCACCTCATATTTATAGGTGACTGAGACCCCCGCGCGCAAAATCCTCTTCGGCGCAGAAAACCTCTCATCGGCGCATAATATTTCGCACAGGTATCGTTTTCAGCGCACCTCTCCAGATAATTCGCGCAACCCATGCCTTTGCCATTTTTCGACGGTGTGTTTCCGAAACACTATTTTCGTGAAAAACTTTGCTCCGCTATTTCACGCACCACGCTGTTTTTTGCGCCCAGCTCAAGTATTTCGCGCACAGCCCTTATTTTCCGCGCAGCCCATGCCTTTGTCATTTTTCACCAATTTGATTCTAAAACACTATTTGCGCGAAAAACCTCGATCCACTATTTCACACATCCCGCTGTTTTCCGCACCCAACTTAAGTATTTCGCACAGGCCTCTTATATTTTGCGCACCACTTCCTTTTTGTGCGAACCTCCTTTTGCAGACAATCCATGTCTTCATTTTCCGATTTTGAGGCCCACAAATTTGGCAAACACTGGGAAACATCGCCACCTTCAATACTATTGTCTGTTTGAACTGTATGATTGCTTTGCTGGCAGACATTCGGAACTTCCACTGAGGATTGAAAAGAAACACAAACCAAACTCCAATTCCTGCATAGAACAGCCATGGTTCCAACAAGTTTTTGATCCATGATGTTCACATTATAGGATATTTCATCAATGAGGATGTTATAGAAATATATTGAAATATTATTAGTGAAATTATTATTTGGGAACCATCCAAGATCTTTTCAACTGTGAATCTTTTTATTTCAAAAATTGGGTACTTTCAGAGGTTAATTTATGAATTTTTGAGGATTGGAGACACATTGACTTCTTTGACGTGGAAGGGTATCCATTTAAATGGAGTGAGTAGTGATGGATATCCTTTTATGTGATGAAGTCGAGGATGATATGTGATCATTTTTTGAGGATAACATAGTAATTAATTAAGTACATAGTTATTTTAGATTCTATTATAGATGGGATCAGTAGTGTTTCATGAATAAGATGAATTGACTAGTTATGGGTCAATGGATTTAATACATAGGAGTAATATTTAATGACCCATGAAATAAATTTTTATATGTTAGTATTCTCATTTAATAATCAGGGGAATTATCTTGAAGGTTATTGTTTTATTTTTTTTACTATTAACACTAAAGTCTCATGTACATGTTCACATATGGATATATCATCCTAATATAGGAAAATTATAAGGATTTATGTATAGTCTAGGATTTAAAATTATATATTCTTATATATAAGGAAACATGGTCATAGATTCCTTTACTACAAAATAAACTTCCTCCATGGTATTGGAGGTGATAGGTTATGGTGACTACAATAGAAGCCGATAGGCTAGAGATTTTAAAATTTTCATCAGTGGGATGATGGAACTTGTCGTCACTGATGATCCGAGCCTTGGATAGGTCTAAGGATGTCATGTAAATTATAAGGGGAATAAAATAAAAATGAAATTGTACCTGTTTCAAATCCAAATCCATGATCTTTTGAAACTATTCGATAAAGACTGACCCATGGAGGAACCAAATAAATAAACCCTCTAGATCATCCACATGTGCTTCAAAAACCCATGGGAGTGTTGATTGTCGAATTTTGGGTGCTATTGCAGAAATCCGATGATGCATTTGACATCTCGACAATCACCGCATCAAGATGCCTCTGATGTTGAACATAGATCTTGATCCATACATCATTGATGAAGATCTTATCTTTCAATAGAGTGAGAGGAGAGAGAGTCTTAGGATTTCATGCCATGGACTAAATGAATAGTGAATTGCACACCATAAGAGAGATCTCTCCCATGTATTTATAGTGACGTTGAAAAATAACTGGTTGGGTTTCCCGACCCCCGTTTATTTCAACTTCTACTAAATAGGTAATTTTGACCAACTAAATTGTGTCATGATTATTTATTAATTTATCACATACTAGTAATATATATAAAATATATTACGTTATAAAACTAAGCCATTTATCGTGACTCATTGTCCTACTTTATATTAAATGACCCTTGAATATTAAAATAATATTATATCGATTAATAATTTTTTCACTTAATTCAATATCAATTATTCATAACTTGAATATTAATGAATTTATTTAATTAATTTGGTGATCGATAACTTGGACAAAACTCAGACCACATTACAAGGCCCGCCATGTCCATATACCTATTCAACTGAATAGAGAGGATTCCAGAATATGCTATTGTGTGTGACCCTCTAGTCCCTTACTGATTGTAGTGAATAAAATCCATAGATCAAGAGCGGAGTCTAGAAAACCATCATGGCCCCTAAAAAGATAAGAATATTCATAGCAACAACAACCAACCTATGAACACTGACTGTGTACTATAATCTCTTTGTCATTAAATATCTCGTAAATTAGGACAAACACTTGTGTCATCATCATTTAATTTCTTTATTATTTTTTGATCTAACCAGATAGATTTACCTTTGTACCTCTTTGTACATAGACTTATGAATGAATCACCATCATAAAAATCCAATCCTGATATATAAAACTTCTTAAACATGGAAGCTAAAAATCATTTCATGCCCATTCAACCAACGTCCTACCACCAGCGACACACCCAACACAAGATACCTCAACACGATTTTAATAACATGGTTTTCAACTTTCATAAAAGTATGCAATAAATTGGTACACACTGGTAATGATCTCGTGTCAATAGATGAATACACATGTTTGTATATTGGAATAGCCAATGACACCCAAAACATGTGGTGTTCGTATTTGTGGGTTTGTCCTCATGATCTCACAACTAGAGATCACCATCTGCAAAGTTCATGAGAAGAAGTATTAATGCTTATGATCCCCCATCATCAGATAGTCAAAGATATACTATGTATAGTCATCGATATGTGTCTAGACTATAGATCATATATCTAAGATCAATGTCATAGTATATCAAGGTTCTCATTATAGCTCGAGAACTGCTATAACCTCTTGACACCACCATTAAAATTTGGACATTACCATTACAATAGTGGATGTAGAAAGGTCTACACTATAATGGTAAGATGACATCATGTATAAATTACTGTGTTCATGATCTTGTAATCAAAAGTAATACAAATTTGGGTCTAGGGAACACACTATTTCAACACTCCCACTTACAACAGAGCCAACTTTCTAACCAAACATGTTAGTGACTCACATGATAAAGATCATGATTCTGCTGGGTAATGGATTTTACTACTAAGCCTACTAAATTTTCTCTGCGTGGAATATCTTTTGTATGCAACCTCATCCCCTTGAGTAAAACTTCTCAAGATAAGGTATCACTGGGTATATAAATTTTTTTCATTGTAATAACATGGCAACTTGGCATGTAATAATATCAAAATTTACATTATGATAATACTTTTATCACTATGTGTAATTCCATGAACTAGAACAAATTAGTGTGATTGATAACTGCGTCTTTGTTGCCTTAGAAGCAGAAACGTACTCAGTATTTAAAGGTATTTCTACCACTAGATTTTATGAGCTCGAATAGATCATCACCATTTTCTAACTGAGTTACTAGTTCAAATGGATCTAAGGATTACTATTTTGTGTCCCCCAAAAACTTGTATACCTTCTTCTCCATATAACTGGTACACATCATTTATACTAGCTAAAGTAAAAGGTGATAGTTTTGACTGAATCACTTGTTGTGCTCCTGGAAACAATTGATATCTTCCTACAATGATGTATTTCCTAGAAATAGAAATTATTGTACCTAACATGACATCTTTGATTGATCCATCATTGAACTGTATCGTATAAATTCACAACATTAATCTCTTCCCATGCTCCGAACATGTTAACCTAGTGAGATTAAGCCATTTGACATTGTCAACAATTCTAAACATGAATTATAACAACTTGTAATTTTCAATACAATGTCACTTTATGTATAATTGACTATGTCCAAGAAACTGTGATATCTACTTAGATATATCAAGTTCCATAAAACTTAAGGTTCTACATTAAGTCAATCATTTGAGAATTACATTTAATCTGGTCTTAACTAACAGAAAAACAAATATTTATTTTCCATCTGTTGCTGAACATATTTCACTTGGAAAACATTGGATCTTCCACTAACCTTTAGTAGAAAAATAAAATATTCATTTGAAAATAATGCTCTATGATATTGTTTCTTACATTAATCCAAAACAAAATTTTAGTAACTTGCAACCTGCATTGTCATTCAGTGGTGTCATAATCCATTTCTGGTTGTGTTGTATATACACCTTCCACAAAATATGATATTGACACTAAATGACAAATAGAATGATCGTATATGTTTAGCTATGAAAAGTAAAATTCTAATGGATTTAGGAAAACTGACTTGGTAAAACAAATAGATTCTTATTGGTAACATGCTTATACCATCCACATATCTTATCATTTGAATACCCACAACAGTATTCAATTTATACTCCTTTTTTTCATTTTGATACATGGAATCCATTATTGAATTATAATTGATCTTGTCAATCTTAGCTAATTTCCATATACTCCTTACATTTAGGAATTATTATTCTCAATAAATTTTCATCGGCCATGGTGAATATAAAATCATCACTATGGTTTCATCCTTCCTACACAGTATGTGTCACTGGAACATTAACCTTCCACATTAAATTGTGAAACATGTTCCTATGTCAACCATCTGTGCATCTCAATCATTGACTAAGTCCAAGTAAATATATCTCCCACTATTTCTAATAGAGATGTGCACCATTATATAGAAATATAGTCTAATAATTGACAACATCTTTTCTATCTTAGGGATTTATGTAATATCCTAAGAAAAAGTTAGGATAATTACTTAAATGGACCATGTGTTCAGCATGATGCTTGCTTTTTTATGTCTTAACTAACTCTTTGAATCCTTACACATGACATATGATATAATGTATTTTCATCATACTATGACTCATTGATATCTATTTGTCATTTTAGATTGCATATAGGTTGTGGTATTTCACTGTTATTTGCAAATCACGTCTTGAAATATAATGTGAGTTACTGCAGGTTGTAACATTGATATAACCTACATCATGACATTGATGTATAAAATATACCTTTAAGAATTTCTCCACGCTAAATTTTTTAGTCAATTTTAACATGTAATACTCATCATTGATCCTCCTTATGAACTTCAATGTTGGGATGTAGATAAGGTAATGTTCATTTAGAAATTACACCATGCTACATCATTATGATTGTTGGATGCTTGGTCAAGATATTATTCAGAATGTCGATCCGAAGCAACACATTTATTCCAACAATGCATATACGTCACTATTAAATTCATTATAAACATAGGGTAATCTTTTGATGTATCTTTACCTCTAACAGTCCTTTCAAATAGTTCACACTATATTGTTGAACTTACCTCAAATTCTTTGTGGCATACCTTTATTTCTAATGGGTTTTTTGTCTAAACAAAGGATTTCAATAATACCAAAGGTGTTAACTATAAGAAGCCTAAATACCATACTAAGTATATTATTGACTTCAAATTTTAGTTTTACTTGGAAAATAACTATATTCCTAGAATTGGGTTGGTCTTACATTTTATATTCATTAAGTATTTCCTTTGATTCATGTAGTAGTGATCTATTTGTTGAGTATGTCACCACAAAAAACATTCAATCCAAAACATGGAATAAGGAATCATCATGCCAAAATTGGAAATGAGATAAATTATTTTTCTTATACTCAACAACTTGTCCATATTGAGTCAATTACTCGGCAATGTATTTCTCATCATTGACTAAGGAATAACAATTTCTTGGCTACACAGTGAATATACCTTACTCTTAGTAATGTTTCTCTACTTGGTTACTGTATTTAAATACATATATGTGAAAATAATATTGTATTTTAAAACCTAAGATCTATTTATGAAAACAATACTTTTATATGATTAATATTAATTGAACGAGAAGGGGGGGTACTTGATTCAAGTATTTGAATATATTCATTTTCAAACATCCATAAATTTATTTCTAATATGTGATTAAAATAACATCCTGTTAAATAACCAAACACTTTTCATTAAAGTACATGATGAAGGTTCCTTTGACGTAACATTCCAAAGTACTTGTTTTATTGTCTTTCACTATATTCATCATAAGAACAATAGATGGTGTTTTCTTTAATGTTCGTATTACTTGGAGAATATTACCTTAATGGTAATGAAGTGATTACTCTATACCATTTGTTTGTATCCTTAAATGAAACTAGAGTAATTAGGTGTAAAAGGTATAATAATTGGACGACATAAAATATTGTCCAATGTCATTCACTTTACACAATCTGAGTTCAATCATCACATTCATATCATGCTTCACTTTCTCCTTGGAAACTTTTTGGAGTTGAGACTACATGTATCATCATCTGTGTCCTGATGTAGCGACCTAAACTAACAACAAAAATTGATGATAACATTTTGACATAACAATCATATGGTTGATTCATGAGTCTCCTGTAATCATTTTTACACCATCGCATGATGAGGTGGCTTAACAGGTTGGAACATAATCACCTTGAATTTCTATGTAGTATTAATGTGCGTGAGTTCCTATACTACACTTTGTAAATTCGTGCTTAGTTTAGACATTAACATTGTCTAATACTTAACACAATTTTATGGTGGTATTTCATTCCATTATTTACAATTAAACATTAATAGATTGTACTTTTAATATTGATTACCAAATGTGACATTACTGATTAAATTAATCATTAAACTTCTCCCACTAATTTTTCTAATTCTTGCAAACCTCTGTATAATAATTGGAAGACTCTTGAGTATTCTAGTGGAATGGATCCATGAACCTCTTTAACTGTCTACATGATTTGGCTACACCACTACTCAGAGTTTCCAATGTAGGATTTTTTTCCGGCCAACCGTATTAACTCGCAGATCCATGATTTTTGAGTGAAGTCTCAGCTTCAAAAATTATTTCTGATTTACTCAATGCTTGCCTTTAAAACTAGAAAAAAGCTAGATATGGATATTTCTTTGCTACAATTTTATTTATGTCAACCCACCATCCTAGTAAAATCTCCCTGGTTGTAAGAGGCTCTCTTAGCTATGGAATGACCAACACCTCGAATACCATGTTTTGTTCAAACATGAATGATGGATGTCTGTTGTGACTAAATATTTTTCTGAGGGTTTTATTGTTTTCTCTCAAAGAATGTGACCAATTTTTATTAAACATGTTCATCTATGATTTCGTGCTCACAACTGAATATTAATAGAAAAACATATGCCGCTTTTTTATTAATTTTATTATCTATTATTTTATATATTTTTCTCATTGTTCTAAAATGCATAAAATAATAAATAAATTCAAAATGCTAAATAGATACCCCGACTGGTCTTGAGCATCTAAAGGTCCTAAGGGATTCATACTTGAGTCAAACCATGACTCCTGATGTAGTTTTCTCTCATCCTGAATGTTCGCTTCGCATTCGAAGTATCAGTTTGTCTTAACGGGTTCCACATCATTCGTTGTCTCCGTTGGAAGTACAATAATACTCATGCACAGGCGAGGGGGACTCATGGTATAAATGCACATGAAGAAAATTAGTCATGCAAGCCATTATACATTTTAACTAAAAAAGAGGATATCGATACCGTCATTTAATTAATTACAAGCATCGCACAAAATTAAAATAATTAATTAAATAAAAGCAACAAAAACGGGTCGATGCTGAAGGCCAATAGATGGGTAAATAATTCTCAATAAAATTAAAATAAATTAAATATGTATGAGGGTTATATAATTAAATTAAATGTATTAATAAATTAAAATAACTTAATTAATTATATGTATTTTAAATTATTTAATTTTTTATGTCAAAAATAATTAATTTATATCTTGGGTATTAAAACAATTAACAAAAATAAAATTTTAATTAATTTATTTTAGATACTAAAATTAAATTAATTAAAATAATTATTTTTTGACTAATATTAATTGATCGGACCCCGAAATGCCACTACAGGGCCTATGCAGGAGGGGCTAAACCAGTGCAGGGCCCCTCATCCAGGGCCAAACTGGGTTGGCTGGATTCACCCAAACCCATTCTGGGTTGGGAGGATTCACCCAGACTGTTTCGGGGAAAAAAATACACTGCGTAAAAATCTTTTATACAAAAATAAAGATACCTTTCTGTGAGATGGAATCTATTAGGGAAGTAGTTCTCATCGGGTATGTCCAGTGCGGCCCGATCCGGCGACTGAAGATGGGCCGCCATGCCGCTAAGGAGTCGTTGGGTGGAGCCCAACCTGGACACCTGGGTTGGGAGCCGCGGCTTGGGATAAGTGAACCCATGTTGGCTGGTCGGCCGGTGCGGCGAGACAGGAGGTGCGGTCGGCCTGGGTGGAGGCCGGTCGAGGCAGCCGGCCTAGAGTGGCCATGACCTTCTGTTAAAGCTGGCTGGCCAGGAGGTCCGGTGGTGTCCTGGCTGCGACGGCGGCGCCCTCCTGTTGTTGTGCTCGATGGGGTGCGGTGTTTGCTGCATGCCACTACCGGGAGCCGTGCCGGGTGAGGTCGAAATCCAGGTATGGGAGGAGGGTAGTGGTCCGGGTGCATTGGGCGGTGACCTGGGACAAGAGGAAAGCCAACAGTCTGACACCAGGTCAAGAAATAGGTGGTTCTGGGCTATCTAGGGCACCTGGAGGTCAGCTGCTTGGTGCAGGTTGGTTGTTGCAGGGATCCCCTGATGCGGCATGCGGCGCTACAGTGTGAGGCGGCCTTGACAGGAGGAGGACAGTCGGAGCCCTAGTGCGAGGCGGACTGTCCATTCTAGGTAGTCGAACCAGGGGGTCCAGTGGACCCCATTCCAATATTATTTATATTTTCTTTATTTCTTTTCCAGGTCACCCCACCTCTCCTTTCTTTGTTTCTTTAAGACTTATTTTTAGTTCTTATTCCTCCCCCACTTTTTTATTTTAAAGATAAGTCTCCTCTCCTTTTAATTTTTTATTTTAGGTCATGGAATCCTCCAAAACAATAATGGATAGATATTGGCCTTTAATACTAATAATGATAATTATACTAATAATAATTATAATAATAATAAAATAATTACTATTAAAATAATAATAAATTTTATTATTATTAATTTATGATTATAATTATTAATATAAAATCATAATAATTATCATCTTTGATTGGGCTTTAGGCCAAACCAAAATATAAACAATGATTGGAAATGATTGAAAAAATTAATACATGATATAAAATGCAAAATCAATCCAATCCAAAAATTTCAAATGGCCATAACATTTCCATTCAAGATCAGATCGACACACAGTTTGATCCGATGGGACCGTTTTTTAACACTCTAGTTCATATTAATGCAAATTTAATTTATCTAGGATCATAAAATTTATACTATCCCCTTGATACAACTAATAGCTTCCAGGGCCCGCAACAGAAGCTGGTTGGACAAAGCTTTTAAAATTATCATCATCAGGATAACAGAACTTGTCGTCATCGACGATATGAGCTCATATAGGTATGAGGATCTCTCGTAATTTATAAGTAGTAGAAAATTAAAATGAAAATGTACCCATTTAAAATATAAATCTTCGGTGGCCTGTAACTAGTCGATGGTGATCGTGGCATAAAGGATCCAATTCATGAACCCTCTAGATCATCCACACGTGCTTCAAAAACCCATAGGAGCATCGATCGTCGAATTCCAGGTGCTAGTGCGGATATCCGACGAATCTTTCGACAACCTGATGATCACCGCATCGAGATGCCTTTGATGCTGAATATGGATCTAGAATCAAGCTTCTTGGGTTGAGAGATTCTCTCTATAGAGAGTAGGAGGAGAGAGTGGCTATGTATTTCATTCCATGTAATGAATGGAAAGTGAATTTCACACCATATGATAGAGTACTCAGTTGTATATATAGTGATGGGGAAAAATACTCTTTTGGGTTCCTAGGCCCCTTTTTATTTTAACATCCACTAAATAAATTGTTTTTATGAAATAAGATGCATTAATATCATATATTATTTTATCACATACTTGTAATATATATATAATCTATTAAGAGTTAAAATAGAGCCATTTAACTCGACTCAATGTTCTAATTTATATTAAACAACACTTGAATATTAAAATAATATTCATTGGATTAATATTTTTTTTCTAGTATTTACCAAACTCTTAAATACATTAAAAATAATTCAATCCCAAATATTCATAACATGAATAATAACGAATTTATTTAATTCTTTTAGTGATCGATTACATTGACAAAACACAGACCCCGTGTAGGGGTCCACTATGTCCATATACCTATTCAACTAAATAAGTCATATTCATGAATACACTATTTTCTGTAAGACTGTAGGACCTTATCTCAATAGCAGTGAATAAAATCCATAGACCAAGAGTGGAGTCGAGCAACCCATCATGGCCCAAAAATAGATAAGGATATTATAATGACCCGACCATAAAACATTACAGAATATTGAATTAAATGAATAAGAAACATTAAAGACCTTTTCAGGATTAGAGTTTTAGAGAATTAGGTCATAACTATTACATATCTACTTGAAAATTCCATGTAGACAATACTACTCAGTATCTATTTTTTTCATAAAATAAATACTTTTGAAAAGAAACATGTCTAGTTCAACGTTTTAGACAAAATTACTCTTCCTTGATCCCATCCTTGACAGTATTCATCTTTAAGTCTCATGGAAAACATTTGAAAAAAATTGTTTGTGCATAAAGAGCTCAGTAAGGGTTATAAAATAAGGAAAGGAAACATTTACCCATCAATAAATACAAATTAATGAAACAATACTTTTCAATCAGAACATACCTCCTGAAATCATAATATTTTTTAATAACAGATAGAAATCATAAATCATAAAGAAAACTTGTTTAATACATATCATACGTACATTGTATCTATCATATATACATAGGGTGTTACGTTGGAATACCCATCATAGTATATTCCATAAATATTTTTTGAGAAACCATAACGTTTACCTCTGTCATGTTAACCAACGCATTAGAGAGCAATCTCGGGCTCACCCACACATGGTTTATCATGAAACCACGCGTATTCGTAAACAATGTTGAAGAACCACAATGTAGTCATAACATATAAAACAAGCATAAAGGAAACATAACATTTACACATTTCTATCAAAATATATTATTTCAATATATTGACATAATAAATTCATTATCAATCCATTTTCAAAAACCATTTAAAACATTTAATAAAGTGATTTTGGTATCAATGTGTCTCATACCACTTAGAAACATTCAAATGAATCATAATTTGAAAACATTAATGTCTATATAATTAAATCTTAAAAACTATTTTGAAAACATGGACATTAATGAGATATATTTAGAATAATAAATCTTTAAAACATTTTAACCAATATTTTAGTTAATGAGTTTTCAACAAAATGAGAGATGCTTGAATACAACTAATTGAGGAATAACATTTAATCATAACATTATAATATCATGATAATAAAAGGGTTCATGATATAATAATCCAAATGACAGTATATACACCATATAAGAGTGAATTGGTGTATAACAACAATGAAGTCTCAATGGAATGAAAATTGAGACGAAATCCCTTATAAAAAATGTATCCTTAGATTAAGGGTAAATCAATTACATAATAATGTCTCACAAATATAAATACAGTCAATATTATTAAATATTTAGTGTAAATCAATCATAGAACATTCACAAAATTTTATTATAAAAACAACACTAATCACTTGGATGTTTAACTCAATAAATGGAAATTGAGTTAAAATTACGCTTATCAAGTTAATATCGATAACTTATGAATTTATAAAAGGAGTGATTATGTGTATAAAATGTGTATCCATACAAATGGGAGTGGAAATTTCAAAATAAGTAAATAAACAGTGATTCCACACATAATCAAATCATGACATATTTAAGAATTAGAAGAATAACCCAAGGAATGAAAATTTGGTTAAAAAGTTCCCTTACTGAAATTTGACAGCCTAACGGCGTCACATTAAAATTAAGAAAGTGATTTTATGAGAGAGAAAAGGTTATATCATCACATTTACATAAAATTTAAAGCAATAAGTATATATAATAACATAACCCATCATAAAAAATTTAAATTAAAAGACATAAAAAAAGAAGTCTTTTAAAAAGAAGAGGGTGGAAGAGTCCCTTACTGAATTGGTATCATACGAAACATACACCCCATGAATTAAGGATAATAAAATGAATTTATAAATACAAATAAATTAATTTATATTAAATAAATAATACAATAATTGGTAGTACATCCATGACACAAAATGAAATAGTGGAAAATATAGCATGAATTACACTGGAATATAAAGCGAGAAGAAAACCTCTTACCATATTGCAATCAATCGAGTTATATGAACAAAATTTAATAACAACAAAATTAATCACATAATACCATGAATTTAAATACAATAATGATAATATATATCAAATGGCAGTATACAATACACCACATGAAATAAATAAGTGGTGAACAATGGAAATATCATGGAATTAAAAGTGAGACAAGAAGCCCCTTACCGCATTGTAATCAATCTACTCAAATGATAAAAAGTTAATAACCACAAAATTAATCACATAATACCATGAATATAAATATAATCATGATAATATATATCAAATGGCAGTACAAAATACACCACATGCAAGAAATAGTTGGCGAACAATGGAAATCTCATGGAATTAAAAGTGAGATAAGAAACCCCTTAGCAAATTGTAATCAATATACTCGTATGAAAAAAATTTAATGACCACCAAGTTAATCACAAAATACCATGAATATAAAAATAATCATGATAATATATATCAAATTTCAGTACAATATACACCACAAGCAATAAATAGGTGGTGAATAATGGAAATCTAACATAACTTAAAGTGAGATAAGAAACCCCTTAGCTCATTTATGACTTGACTTGATCATTAAATAATATTTTGAATAATAAACTAAAGTTAATTTATAAATTATTAATAACTTTTATCAAGTTTATTATTCCTTTTATATCAATTATTACCTTGATTTAACAATTTGTTATTTATGGGAGTTTATATCATAAATTTTGTCAATGTTCGGAACATGAGTTAAAAATGAATTTGTTATAATTATATATTTTCCATGTGGTCAAAATTAAATTATCTCTATAATGATATTTATGATTTAAATATCTTATATATTATATATATCTAGTATATATATATATTTATAATAGTACATAACTTTTGGAGATAAGAAAGCAAATGCACCGTCTAGGGAGACTATAAGACATATGTACACATGACTGCTACTTTAATAGATATTTCATATTAAATGGTATGAAAACATAATGATAAATAGTTACATTATAATTCCAGTATAATATCATTTATAATTTAATTATCTCTATCTTTCATACATTCCTCGTATGGTATGAATGAGTCATGTTACTTTGAGGGGGCGGTACTCCACACTTCCTCAAATGAAATTATCGTATTCACCCACTATCGAAACCATAACGGTATAACATAAATGAAAAATAAAAAAGTGGAGAGAAAATAAAAATATAATTTATATAACATATAAATACAGTTCCTTAATAATGGACACCATGAGAGGCGGTTGGAGAGATTTGAACAATCATCGTTTCGTGAGGTAGTAGTTCATCGTCCACAAAAACAGTATGTTCTTTAACCTTTAGATGGAGGTGTCTGTAAGTGTAGTTAAAATCCATATCTTAAAAACAACCTAGTATATTGAGAATAATTTTTTATAAAATAAATAAATAAAAAGAGTTTATGGGGTTGGATAAGTAAAGGAAAAAAACTTAAGAGTAGACGCTACATATATATCGGTTATCTCCATTTGGATTGAACCAAAAGGATTAATTAAATTGCCTTATTCCTATGTAAAGGCTTATTGTAGGAGATGAGGGATGTAGGGAGATTAATTGGGAACATTTTGGATTATCCAAGGGGATAAAAATATGTGTGGAATGGGTTATAAGTGAGGGACTTTTATAAGGGGGAGGAGGGGCGCTTAAGGAATGTTTAAACATGTTATTTTATTATATAATGATTTTCGGTTTCTAAAGGTCCAAAACTAATTATAGTCGAAGATAATATGACTAATGATAAAAATAAAATTATCCAATAATAATTGGACAGGTTTTGGATATTATTTTAATCTTTATAATATTATTTATTTAAATCATTCATTAATCAAATAAACACTGCATCATTATTGTGTCCTAAATAATTTTATTTATATGATGTCTAACAATTAAAAAAATTTATCATGATGTATGAAATCGTTTTATATTTTCTATAAATATTAATAGTCGAATAGATAACTTATATAACCCTATGTAAAAATTTATTTACTAAAAGATATATGTTTATGTCATTTTTTTCTTTACTTTAAATTAATTAATATAAAGTGTCATTATCAATTCCAAGTTGTTTCATGGAGTCCCAAAATCGACCCAAGGATGCCCAATGTTAGAAATGTATCATCCAATAGGACTAGGACACATGTTTGGGTAAATTAATCTTATTATAATAATATTTTTTTACCCTTATATACCATATTTACCCTTTAACCATGGTAAATAAATTTTTTATTGAAGTACATATTGATAATGTCTAAAAATAAAATTTAACCATTTAAACAATTTGGACATCCTGATTCCAAATATAGAATCATTTTTTTACAAATTAAAAACATAGAAGTGTCATAAATTAATTTAAAATTTACCCCCGCTGTCAAAACAAAAGCGTGTTTTTAAGAAATAATAACTATCAAAATATTCCCACTTGTATATATCTAATTCCCAAATGAAATTATGTCAAATGACCAAAAATAGATTAAATGATTAAAATATAATATAATTACACATTCAAAACATTAAAAAAATATAATCTAACCATATAAATAAATTATATTAAAAGGCATTTATGAATTTAAATACAGTATTTTTCACTATTCATAAAAATGGACTTTATCATAAAAAAACTGAAATTTTATTCAAAGTAAATTATGATATCCTGATTCTAAAGAATAATATTTTTTTCTCAAATAGAACATATAAAAGTTTCCAAAAATGAATTTAAAGAGGGTTCTCCATCAAAACATGGTAAATCAACCTCTTAATGAATATTAGAGCATTTATGCTTAAAATTGGACTCTTTCTTATTTTAAGCCTCTATAATTTATTGGATATATATAAAAACATTTAACAAACATTAATATTCATATTTAAGTTTTTTATATTCATTCCCACCAATAAAATAGCAAGATGTTAACTACCATTTAGAATAATATTATAATTTTATTTTTTAGTATGATAGAGTATTGTTTGAAACATAAGATTTCAAAAAAACTTGTTGTTGGGTATCAGGTACACCATCAAACATAGCATCCCCTTTAAAGTAAAATTAATATTTAATTCACAAATTTTAATGAATATGAAATTATTACATTCTTTATTTACCTGGGATGTTGAAGATATTCATAGCAAGGACTACCATCCTACGAACCCAGACTCTGTACTATAATGTCTTTGTCATTAAATATCTAATAAAGTAGGACGCACACTTGTTTCATTATAGATTTAATTATTTATTTTTTATCTCACCAGATGTATTTACCTTTGTAGTAATTTCTATAAAGACTTATAAAGGTAGAACCAGCCTAATAAACAATGCCTTAGATATACAACTTCCAAAACATGGAAGCGACAAATCCTTTCGGGACCATTCAACCAATGTCTTACCACCAACAACGCACCCAACAAAAGAAACCTCTCCACGATTTCAATTCCATGGTTTTCTCCTTGAATCGATATATGCAAGAATATTTTCACACTAGTAATGATCTCAAGTCAAGATACTAATACACATGTTCTTACATAGGAATGACCAATGACACCCAAAACATGTTGTGTTCCTATTTATGGGTCTGTCCTCATCATATCACAACTAGATATCACCAAGTACAAATTTCATGAGAGGAAATCTCAATGTTTATGATCCCCCAGCACTTGATAGTCAAACTTATGTTTTTTATAGTAAGTAAGATGTATATATATTATAGAACATATATTTATGATTAATTCCATAGTAACTAGAGGTTCTCATTATAGACTGTGATCTTCTATAAACTCTCTTCATGACAATTAACATTTGGATATTACCATTATAATAGTGGATGTAGAATGGTCTACACTATAATTTTAAGATGACATCATGTATAACTAACTGTGTACATGATTTTGTAATCAAAAGTACTGCATAGATAGGTCTAGGGCACCAATTATTTCAACAAGAGGCATCTGTGTAGTTAGGATCACTACAACTGATGTTGGTTAAGGATAAGGGATTATTTTATCTTCTTTCGGTAAAAGTGGATCCAAAACATCTTTATCATGTGAGTGGTACTTAGTTATAATATATTGACTATGATTTTTTGTGCATACTTATATCATTAGGGGATACAACAGATGGATATTACATTATTGGGGACCAAATATTCATTTCAATTAAATTAACAGTATTTGAAGTCACCTTTCTTAAAGAGGAGTTGAGGGAATTCAATAATTCAATCTTTTTTCTAAATATGGGTGTTCTAAAGATGTATAAGGATAATTAGAAAAAAAGCTTTCTGGGATGTTATGTGGTGGAGAATTATAAAAAATTCCCCTTATTATCTCACATTTTCATATGTAAATGAAGAGCATATGATTCCAATATTTTGGAATATACCTCTTTAGATCCTTTAATGTATGTGGGATAGAATTTTAACAGATTTTGTTAAGGGTCTTCTGTTAGAGGCCATGAATCTATCATGGTGATTAACAACCTACTTACAATGTCAGAACACTTTCATACCATCCGGAAGAAGAGTTTAGTGGATAGTTATGGATGTTATATATATATATATATATTAAATCATCCAACATCATGTGGTTCCCATGATGATTATATCTAAATTTTATTCTTACTCCATATCATAGTTTTGGAGGGGTTCTCCTGAGGATTTTATGAACCAGTTAACAATTTTCATGATGGTTCTCAAATAGACATATGGATAGATTCAGTGGACCATCCATCTATTGGAGGATATGCTAGGATCATATGAATTAGACATTGAGAAGAGCATAAGGAATCACATTTTAGTGGTGGTTATTTTTATAATAATTCATATCACTATACTATTTTAATGTTAACAATATTGGCTCTATATGGGAAAACATTTAGGTTAACCTTGTGTTCGAAAGAGATTGTTGATACAAATCTTATTGTGTCGTATATGGTATAAGTGATGGTGGAGAAGGTTTAAGAGATATGTGATCTATTTTTAAATGTCTATATAATAATAAAATATTAAAATGGCTAATGGAATGTCACTATAGAGTTTGATAAGGAGAATTTGTTTCCTGATATTTTTCCAATAATGTTTATTTCACAGATTTTTCCAGGGATGAAATAAATAATGTAGGTTCATCATGCCATTTAAAATTTTTGTTTGGTTGAAAAGTATTCATACTGCCTTAAATTAACCCGACAATTATTTTGGGTGAATGAAATAGTTCTAGGGTTACAAAAAAGGAGATACATTCATAGCTAAAAACATGTTATTGACTAAATTTAATTTGACATCAAAGAAAATGGAACCTTATCAGTGAACCTGATGGCGATCTTGGACTGATTGGACAATATCCACTATGTATGAACCACTACTATATTTTGAATTTTTGGTGGTCATGGGAACATATAGTAGAGCATAGAAAGAGTGAGATCCTAAAGTGGGATCAATAACCAAAACATTGTGTGTATCTATTTCCATTAAATAATAAAATCCATGATGGAGGGGAAAATGTAACACCTTTGGTTTTTTAATTGACCCTATATAATTTTTACATCTATGTATGGATATTTTATCTAATTTATCATTTTATTTGGATATCAAAGAACACTATTTAATATTTGAAAAATATTAATATATATTAATGAAATCATGTGTATATATTTTTATTAAACAATTTTCACATTTATTTGATGGAAAAATTAGATATATGAAACATTAGTTTCATGTGAAATATAGGATATACCCTATTCATGACAATTGGTTTTCTGGTGTTAGTAATTCTACTGAATGTGATCATCTGTTTTCAGTTATGTAAGTTAAATAATTCATTTATTTCTTCAATATAAATTCCAAAAATCATATGGTCTAACTATAAGTATCACATCATGAAAAATCTATTGAGATAGTTTTAAAACCATAAGATATTAGAGTAGTGTAGGTGATAGCTTCATAGACATTTTCATGATTGGGCACTTGGATCAGTGATAGGTGATAGTTGGGAATTGTGAGATTTATGATAAATATAATAGGATCTTATACTTATTCATTATCCCACATTTTCATCAACAATGATAAATCTATTATGGATGTAGGGAATGATATTTAATGAATATGAATCCATTAAATAATTAATAAATATTTGATTTCATATCTTTATTTTTTTCTTTTCTATTATTTGTAGGTTATTTATTTCTAATTGGGTTTATTGAAAAAATTTATGAAATTAGTTTTCCTTTTATTCTTTTTTAAAAAAATTAAATAATTTTATTGGACTAAAATTTTCCAAGGATGTTTATCACATAGTTTCGGTTCATTTTCTAACCTTATTGTACAATTTATTTATTCATGGAACATGATGTCATGATTCCACATAATATTTCCATATTAGAGCAAGATCAAAATACATATTCAAAGATGATTCATTAAGGATGAAAAAATACTTATTTTTACTATGGATCGTGTTTTTAGTGGGTAATGTGGTATTGATTAAAATATTAGATCCATAAATGGTTGTTGATGATGACACACATTACTAATTGGGTAATCAATTTTCTATTTTTTTCCCAAATGATGAAAATATCGATGAATCAGAGGCTTCCCAATTTGAAATAAATGATTTTCATTGGTCAAATATTTTAAAGTTGGTGAAAAGGGGGATTCTAGTTTCGGTGATGAAAGTATTCGTTTTCAAAAAATTTAAGTTACATGGATTATATAACAACTGAGATAGAAAGGGGGTTCAATATATTGTTCACTTTTTATACATTACAGAACTTTTAGATACATAACCCCTTAAACCTATTATTATTTACTTCCTTATCAATATTTATTAAATAATCATTCATGAAAAATAATTTAATAATGAAAATCAAACGAGATTTACCATGTTTGGACTCTATGTTGAAACCTACATCCTTTCTATTAAAACTCCCATCGGTATATGTAAATCAACTATTATTAACAAGTGAATAAAACATGTAAAAACTCTTATTAGACACCTTATATAACCTAAAATGAATGATTATTCTGACTCCCATCATTCTGTTATGTTTAATTTTAAAACAATTTAGCCAATCCAAATGAATAATGACATTGGTAAAACTTACCCACAAATGATTAGTCTGAATCCCCAGTTCAAGTTGGAAGGATATGATTATCTCAATCTGAAGATGATGGATCTTGATTTTATCATTACAATGATTATATATTCTAGATTTAATTTATTTCACTTCAACGATGGTGGATTTTGGATCAGATTTCATACAATACAATGATGCTGGATTCAGGGTACTATTTTTTTCAATACAATGTTGTTGGATTATGGATCTAATTTCATTTAATATAGTGATATTGAATTCTTCATCTAGATTATTTTAATATTATCACATTGAATTATGTATCTAATATCTTTCCATATAATGATTCTAGATTCTGGATCTGATTTCCTTCAATATAATGATGTTTGATACTGAATTCAATTCCTTTCAATAAAATGATGCTAGATTCATGGTCAAATTTATTTCAATTCAATGATGTTGGATTCTGGATATAATTTTTTCCAATACAGTGTTGTTGGATTCTGGATCCGATTTCTTTCAATACAAATAACTCAAACTCAATCTGCAAAAACTCAAACACTTCTGAAATACCCAAAAAAATTATCCTTCAATCATATAGGATCTTGCAATTAAATTTCTCTACCACTCCTCCTTTCATGAATATGTATAATATAGCAAATAAATAAATGATCTAATGAATTATTTATAGGAAAATATTATAACAATGGTGAGAAACATGGGATATTTCAACGCTTCATGAAATATAAAAACTCCAAAAATAACTTCAATTAAAATAACTCAATTACCTCTTAAAACCTCTATAAATATCTCCATTATATTTACAAAACTAAATTACATGTTTGATAACTATAATTCTTATTTATAGTAAGCTCATTTAGAATTATTTTTCAATACTATAATTCTTGATCCTATTGATGAAAAATTATTGTTCCAATTTTAAAGATCTGAGTTATGCAAGATTATGGTGCAAATTTTATAGATCCAATTTTTGTAGCATCTAGGTGATGATTTGTTGGATCTGATTCTTATAGGATTTTGGTGTTGATATTTTTATCTTACTTTTGTAGTATTCTGGTTCCAATTTTCTATATTTGATTTTTTTTGGATTATGGTACTGATTTTATAGATCTGATTTTTGTTGGATTCTACTCTCGATTTTTGAAAAGGTATTGTTATGTTTTTTACAGAAATGTGGTTATGTTGTTTTCAGAATATTGGATTTAATTTTCATTGGAATGATGCATATAATTTTTTAGAATTATGGTTAGGATTTATTTTATAATTAAATATACAATTTTCTTATCGAATGCCAGTTTCAATTTTCTCATAATTCTAGATATGATTTTATAGAGAATCATTATTATAATTTTTCTAGTATATGGTTTAAGATCTTTAATAGAATGCAACTTACAATTTTCATAGAATGCTGGTTACAAATTTTTCTTTTCTTATCACATTATGATATTTTTCATAAACATTTCATTTTGATTTTTTCCTTTCTCAATAAGATTTTCCCTATATGAAAATATGAGTATGAAAACTCACTTCACAACTCTACAATTATGAAATCCTCTCCACCATTTGTCAAATGATTTTATCAGGAATGTTTTCATGACTTATGAGAACTTCTTGATTAGAAAATCATTGTATGATTTTTTTTATAATGTATGAAAACATTATAACTCATGAATTCACATTATTCATTCAAAACACATTATAAAATTCATTATTTATATGATTCTTTGGAATTCAATTATTTTTTATGCCATGCCGATGGACCTGAAAACATTTCTATACAAAATAGTAATATTTTAATACAATAAGGTTAGTTTTCAACAAATACAAAAAAACTATTAAAAAAATCTTCAAAAAGGTACTTTAATCTCCCCCTATGGATTTATTGAAAACCCTTGTCAATAACATTCCCAACTCATATAATTTTTTTTGAATTACTATTTTTGATTTTTCTCAAAACACATCCTTTCTCAAAAGAGAGTATCTGGAAACCATAGTAATTGATAATTTTTTCTTTTTTATAGAATTGAAACCCTTTGGGTATATAAATTTTATTGTCCATGTACATATAAACTCTCCCCACTTTTGTTTTCACACATTTTTTTCTACCATCTTTTCTTATTCTACACCTAATTATATGATAACCACTTTTTCAGATTCTCAAAAGAAATATAAGTGAAAACTTCAAACAATGTAGAATGTTGTTATTTTATCTCCCCTTTTTTCAACATAAACTAATAAACATTGGGGGAACATTATTATGAGATATTTGAAAACATAGGAGGAGGATGAACATGAAGTTTTTTCCTCAATTCCAAAATCCATTCATTCAATATTAATTTTGAAAAGATATCAGAAATTTGATAATTTTTTTGAAATATATTTGAGAAATAAAATCTATTGGATAATTTATTTTTTATAAATTGAATCATTATATCAACATGTTTTGATCTAGAATATTGGACATGATTATTAAAAATATCAATTTTACTTTGATTATCACAAAGTATCTTCAATGGTTCACAAACATTCAATTTCAAATATTCCAAAAAAACTTTCATCAACAACATTTGAATACAAGACTGAGTAGCTACAATATATTCAGATTTAGGTGTGATCAATGTTACTAAACCCTTTTTCGTACTATTCTGACTCACACAACATTCAACAAATAAAAAGTTTCCTCCTCTGGTTGATTTTTTATCATTAAAATCACCATCTTAATCGAAGTCAGTATTACCATGAAACTCCATCTCAGAATTTATTTTCCATAATAACCCATGTGATGTTAGTTCATTGAAATATCTTATAATTCAATTTCCTACCAACATTTGTAATTTTTTTGGATTACATTGATACATATAAAATAATGTAATATCATAAAATATATCTTTCCTTGAAGCTAAAATTAAATAAGACTTCATATTAGCTTATGAATGTTATTCTAATTCCCACATATTCTATATTCATCATTGTTCAACTTTTTTCTCACTGAAATATGATTCGAAACATCCTTGGATACAGCCATCCCAAACAACATTAACAATTCCCAACTATATTTTTCCTCATATAATAATATTTATTTTACATGTTGTTGAACATTTATTCAAAAATTGAAATTGAATTCTCCCAAGAATGAAATTTCAAAATTCTACGTCATTTCATCAGAAAACTCTTCACAAAAAATTTTCATCATCTCTAGCAAAAAATATATCATTTAAAATAAACAATTACAGCTAATGTTATGGAGTGAACATCATTCCCATACTTGTTTCTATAAATTTTTTTAGAAATAATCATTATTCTAAAAAAATCATGATTCGAATGCCATCCTTATAGAGCTTCTTTCATCCCATACAATGTTTTATTAAATTTAAAAACATTTTTTTCATCCTCATAATGTATAGACCAACAAGGATTCTGAATGAAAACAAATTCCTTAATCTCAAAATTTATGAAACATGACATTACATACACTGATAAACATTGTAATTCCAATTTGAGGGAACTGAATGAAACATTATAAATGCTTCCAATCATGAAATAGGGGAAAGTGTTTCATCAATATACCCACCTTACACCTTTTCAAATCCATTAAAAACAAGTCATGCATAGTTTCTCGAACCATTTATTTGTAAATTAATTTTTTTTTTCTATAAACCCACATGAATCTGATAGAATTTTTTTCTAGACTTGGATCAAGTTCCCATGTATCATAATTCTCACTCTAATACAATCTTAATTCATAGATTCCACCCATTCTTATTGTTTAATAGCCACTAAAATTTATTTTGGTTCCACTTTAGAGATATGTGAAGTCTAATTTTCTAATATCAACTTTCATCTAGTCTGAAACATAGATGTCTACTTTCTAATAACGTTTTTAGAATCAACATGATTTCCTAATGTAGCAAATATCAAATGTCTGTTTCCATCTAGAATTTCATCATAACATTATTCTTCTTATTCTTGATAATAATGGTTTGAATTTCAGTCACTATTGTTGTAAATTTCCATGTTGTCCTCCTCAGCATTCTCAAAAACATTTTTAAAGAACTTATATATTCAATTTCCTTCACATCATATGATTCCACCAACTTTTTTAAATAACTATTCAAATATTTGTAACTTCTCCCATTTTTTGAATAACCCATATATGTTCCTTCCTCGTCATTCTCATCAAACATTCCAATAACTAGATTTTTTATAAAGAAAACACGGACATTCAAAAACAATGACGTATTTAGATGAAGGTTTTTTATACCACATTTAATGAGGGGTCATGTTGGATTTCTATCTCAATATACATCTAATTTAATAATGTAAAATAGTACTAACATATTCTCTCCAATAAAACATTTAATGTTTTTATTCTTAAAACAAACTTCTTCAAATTTCAACCAAGATTCTATTATTTGTTACTGATACACCATTTTTATTTGGAGTATATGGAGCACTATATTGATTCATGACACCATGAATTCTTATAGAATCTTCCAATTTATTTTTTCTGACTTCGGTAACATTATATGTTCTTAGATTCATGATGTATAACACAAATTATTTCTCAACATATTTTTTTGATGAATTTTAACATTTCAATAGCCTCTATCATGTTCATCAAGAAGATGATGTTTTTTATCTGAGTGAAATCATAAATAAAATTGATAAAGTAAAAAAATATTTATGATTGATGTCTCATCCACCCACATAAATTGTAATGACTAAGATCAATTACATTGGTAGATTGAATCTCAATTCTTTTTTTGACATTTTTTAGTCATAATTCCTTTCTACCAAGTAATAAAAACATCATCATATATTCATTTATATTCATGAAATTTCTTAAATGTGTCAACTTTAGATATATTACTCATTTTTTCTACCCATTGATTACAAGTAATTTATTCTTTGATTTGTTTTTATCTTCAGCACTCATGTAACATGAATTATTTAATTCTCTTATCTGAAAGAGATCCCACTAGTTCTTTCTCCTTTTTTGATGAATTTTTAATCTTTCGCATGTTTATTGATACAAAAATAAATTATAAAAGCAAATTATTTTCCATCATCACAAAGTATACATAATATATGTATATTATTTTTTATCTCATCAAAAAATAAAACATCATTTGATTTTATGTTTTATGCTTAATTCTCAATCGTTCTGGTTCCTTTAATTTTTAATGAACCATCATTCCCAAAGGTAACTACTCCCCCATATTGAATTTAAATGTGTTTAAATATATTTATATCACCAATTATATATGAAGAAAAACCATTATCATATTCCCATGATTTTTTCTCCTTACATTCTTGAAAATCTGTCTCATCAAAAAAATATTTTTCCTCAACCTTCTTATTTTCATCTTTATTTTCGTTTTTATGATATTAAACATGTTTTTTAATGAGTTCTATAAATCATTAGGCATGATGAATAGGCATATCAAATCATCCAAAAACTTAATCTAGACCTTTAAACTAATTATTTTTTGGAATGTTTCTAACATATTGAGTATTTGTTTTTTCAGTTTTTCGTATGTTATGAAATTTTATCATTCTACATTCACTATTTATTATATTTTTTTAAGAAGTATTCTAGTTAAAAATTTGTAGTGAAAAAAAAACAATAATCCATGTCACCAAATATTTTAAAACACTAGAAATAACCATAAAATAAATATTTTATAATGAAATAAGATCATTCTGTTTTGAAATTTTTTTGAGGTTCGAAACCTATTTTAGCTTTAACATACATAGGATGTAGACCATAGTTTCTTTTGAGTCAGTTTTCTAAATTTTCTAGATTTGATAGGTCTATCAAATAAATTTTTGACCTATTCATTCCCAATACATTTTATTGAACCTGAAATGAATGAAAATTAGATGAAACATTTTTTTGGTAAGAGAATATTTCACATTTTTCTCATACTGAGCCTTATCAACAACTTTTCAAGTCTTAGCTTTTACATTAGAAGATTTTTTTATGTTTTCATTTATCTTCCTCAAATAATATTAAGACTCAGGAACATTTGATAGAAAATTTTTAACTTATTCTTCCATAGTTTTTATCTTTTTACTGAGATATTCAATCATCTTTTTCTATTAATTAATTCTACGTGTGTAACATGAAATATCTTCGATGAATTCTTCATCATTCTTGAAAACATATTTTATACCATCATAAATTTTTTTAAAAAATATATTTTCAAAAATATAATTTATTTCTTAAGATTTTTTTTCTCAAGACATGGAAGAAGTTATGTTATAAGATGATACTATCTATAAGATTCTTCACCATCTTACTTAATCTCTAAAGAATATTTTGTTTTCTCAACTTTTTCAATGAAGGTTATGGATGGTTCTGAACATTCATATTCCGAGGAAGTTTTGTCGGTTGAGTCTATTTCAACTTTTTTATTCAAAAATATTCTTTTGTTTCAAGTAAACATCTTCTTGTATCTATTGTAATAATTTTATTCTTTACAATTTTTGTTCCACTTTTTCCATTGAGTTTATCCATCAGAATAATCTCGATATTCTCCAACATTTTGATTTGGGAAATTCATAGAAAATGTATGATTCCTCCATACTCAAAATATTTTATTGTAATTTTTCATACATACATTCCTTTTTTATCTATAATATTTCTTTTAAATAAGAGACATTATTTTTTCATTCATATCATCATATTTTTTATCTCCATATTCACATGGATCATCTTCGTCCACATATTGTATTTTCATCCTTCTCATAAATTAAAAATCTATTTAATCATTCATCTTCTTTTTAATAATATGATATTTCTTTATTTTATAATGATGTAAAATATAATGCAATCCATTTTGAGATAAATCAACCTCATTTGATAAATAATACATTTTTAAATCAAACATGTCACGAAAGATTCTTATAATTGCATTCTAAATTATAGAATCATCTTGAATATCTCATAATCCATAGATGTTCCAATCATTTTATTTTACTATAGTTATGTATTTATCAATTATTTCTTTATCCTTGATTCTTATTTTATCAAAATTGTCATGATAGATTAGTAGGTTTGCTTCCTTGACTGCAATATTCCTTTCAACAACACATTCTAGGATGTCCCACATAATTTTTGATGTTTTTAGACCCATCAACTTATGATAATAATTATTTGATAAGGACATAAGGATTGAATTTATAACCTTTCCATAAACTTATATGTTTCTATTATTAGCAAATTTTGTGCGATATTCATTCTCAATAGAAGGTAAACCAACAGTGTCAGCATCAACATCCTTTAATCCTAGAGTTAGGAGATAATGAATCATCCTAATTTTTTATCCATAATAATAGACTCCATTGAATATTGTAATCCCTATAATATTTATAGAATTAATATTATCCATGAAAATGATCCAACAAGGGAATCTAACCCTATAATACCAGTTGATGTCCCTAGGATCGAATAACAACTTAGAGGGGGGATGTAGAATCTTTTTTCACTTTTTATACATTTAAAAAAATATAAATACATAACCCCTATAACTTATTTAGATTTATAACCTTATCAAATTTTAGTAAATACTAAAGGATTTAAAAGAAGTTAAGAATCAAAAGTGCACAAAATTTACACAGTATTGCCTCTTTGTGAGAACATATGACAATTCCATTTCCACTACCATGGGTATAGGGAAATACACTATTATAAAGAAGTGATTACAACATATTACAACTATCATTAGACCCCTTATATCTCATATTAAAAATATTATACAAACTCCCATTAGTTTAAAATTTTTTATTTAAAAAATGATCTAATAAAAAGAATAAATAAATAATTGAAAAAGATCAAAAAATACTTAGTTTGAATCCTCAATCCAATTTGGCTGGATCCGATCCTATAAATATGATGATGCTAGATCCTGATTTTCACAATACAATCAAGATAGGTTCTGGATCTGATTTCTTTCAATACTATGATGCTAGATTCTCACTCGGATTTCATTCAATATAATGATGCTGGATTCTAGAACTGATTTCTTTCAGTACAATGATGGAAGATTGTGGATCAATTTTTTTTAATATAATGATTATGGATTGTGGATCTTATTTATTTCAATAAAATGATACTGGATTCTTGATCTTATTTCTATCAATACAATGACGTTGGATTCTGGATGATATTTCTTTTAATACAGTGATACTATATTCAGAAACTAATTTCATTCAATAAAATGATCATATATTCTGAATCCAATTTCATTTAATATAATGATGTTGTATTCTAGATCAGGTTTCTTTCAATACAATGAATTCAAACTCAATATCTAAAAACTCAACCACTTCTGGAATGATTGAAAAAATTCTCCTTGAATAATATGGGAAATTTCACTTCATCTTCTTTCTTTCTCCACCTTTCATGCATATGTAGAATTTTTTGAATGAAATTTGATCTAATTAAGTTTTTATAGGAAACTCAAATAACTATTTGGAGAAACATGGAAGCTTTCCCCACTTTCTCAAATATCAAATCTACAAAAATCTCAGTCATTTATACATTATCATTTACTTCGTAAAACTACAAAAATTTCATTATGAGTTTTTCAAAATTGAATTTCATGTTTTTCAACATTAATTATTATTCTTGATCATATAATTATGAATTATTTCTCAATACATTAATTTTGTATCCTTTTATTGCATAATTATGTTGCCGATTTTCTAGATTTGGTTTTTTCAGGATTTTGTTGCCGATTTTCTGGAACTAATTTTTGCAATATTTTGTTGACTATTTTCAAGATCCTATTTCTTCATAATTCTATTTCTGATTTTCAGGATTTGATTTTTTCAGGATTTGGGTGCCAATTTTTTAGATTCTATTTTTTAGGATTCTGGTACCATTTATCACATAATTTTAGTTATAGTTTTTATTGAATGATTTTTAGTATTTTATTTAAATTAAGGATACGATTTTCTACAGGATATGTGTTATGAGTTTTATAGAAATTTGGATATGATTTTCTAAAAATATTGGATACAATTTTCTACAGAATGTGGGATACAATTTTCTCATCATGCTGTATATGATTTTCTATAGAATTATCCTTTTTAATTTATCATAATGATTGTAGTGGTATTCTATATAATACTTGATATTATTTTCTGAGAATGATGTTTACAATTTATTTAATTTTTATCTTATTACAATATTTTTTTTACCATCACATTCCAATCATTTCTTTTTTCAGTATGATTTTCCCAGTATAGAAATCATAGAATGAAAACACAATTTCAGACTATGAAATTATTCAATCCACTCCAAAATTTCCTTAAAAAAAATTATCCTTAATTTTTTATTGACATATGGTAACGTCCAGATCAGAAAACAATCATCTAATTTTGTTATGAATATTTAAAAACATTCTAACTTTTGACATCACATTTTTCTTTTAATACCATTCAAAAACATTATTTTTTAGGTGATTCTTTTGAATTCAATTATTATAAATCGAAATCCAATATAATTTATTATGATTCTATAAAAAACATTTTCAAACAATAATGTTAGTTTTCATCAAATAGAAAAAAAAAAATTAAAACAATTTATCACAAAGTTTCATAAAAATTTATTAAGTGAAAATATTGTAGTTCATTAGAACTCATTTTATATGGTCCCCTTATATTTGGGATAATATTTATGCAAAGAGATAAATTTCACATGACATGTGGTCCATCCATAGGATTAGTGACATGATACCAGTGATATGACTTTTAGATTTGTAAAAAAGGAATAATAAATGAAAGCTAACACTTTCATAGTAGAAACCAGTATACACGGACATAGACACAACACCCCGTGCATGGATAATTTACATGATAATGAATCAGGTACACCTAAATGGGATAGAGTACGTGAAAATATGATGGAAGTCTTGGGAATAATACGGTTACGAAGACACATTGTGAAAAACATAGACATTCCATTTAATGCCCCATGGAAGGCCAATCAATGTCTTGGAGTAGACCTTTCTTTATGTCTTGGGGAGGTAAAATATCATATAAACATATCTATACATCATGTACTTCTCTAAAAATATTCACCCTTGTCTATATCCTTCACTGGGACTTGGATTTGTGCAAGGGAGGAGACAATACTATCTATTTTCCACCTAAAATATTCTTAAATACTCCATTACCACATCACTAATACGACATGGTGTAATTCAATAAGGACACTTCATTTAGAGACACCTTACTGGGGATAGTGATTTTGTTTCATCATCAGAGACTTGATGATGTCATTATTCCCCAATTTTACATGGGTATGGATCCCCATACTATTTATACAAAAAAATTATGTACCCCTAATACTATTGAGGGTGATGGTCCTCTATTTATGGTGACTATGCCCCCCATAACAAAATATCTAGTGGGGAGAAAGCCCCCTAATAATGTTAGTTATCCCTCTTCATTGAAGAGAAGTGTGAAGTTCTGGTCCATCCACACTGATTCTAGTGAGGTTTCAAATCATTTTCAACCACATAGATAGACCATTGGGAGTTGTAGTATCACCCTCCATTATTAGTCGGTTGTGAAAATAATGATCCCATTTCCCTATTTTCTCTTTTTTATAATGAGCATATCTGATGGTGGTTTTTTCTTTAACCACATTATCATGGTGTGAGATAACTATTTATACATCTTATTTTACTTTTCTTGGTTTTTGTTTCATTATAATAGATAAGTAAATAATTACCATTGAATAGGCTATTCCTAAATATTATTTTGTTATGCCTATGATAGGAAGATCAGTAGTGCAACTAGATGACCAAGTATTAATAGAGTATAATAGAACATGGTGTTGTATTTGTTTTTGTGCCAATTCATAATGATTATGAGTCATGATCTCTATAGTCAATCCATTTTCTTGTTTATACAGGATGGGACATAATTTATTTTTTTGTCTTTATTTTTCACCATTATAACATTCATAATTAATGGAAACACTGTGATGTTTTCCTAAATTAATTTTCAATAATGGATTACACTCTAGATGTATCAATATTTTATTATATCAATTAAATATTTCATCATGTTTATTTATGTGTGTGGACTTACTTAAGGGTAAATCCACCCATTTATTGATATTCCCCTTCGATACTAGTTGACATCCCATAACCTATTAGAGGTGGGATTGAGGCATCAAACTCACCTAACTTCTAGCCATGGAGGTGTCACAATTGGATAGTTCATTACATATTTCCTTCACTAAAATATATAGTATTCAATTATTTCTAAAAATTCCAAAACCAATTGATAATTAAGAGACAACACCATAATAGTTCTCTCCTAAGAGATAATAAATGTCAAAGTATCCCTCTATTTAATATCCAATTATTGTTTTTCAGTGGAACCTTGCCAAAAATCCCTTATCAACATTTTATCATTATTCAATAGGTAATAAGGTTTTACCATTTTTATATTGTTTAAATTGAAATTAATTTAATACATTTAATGATCAAGTTTGGTTCTCATTATTAGTTTTGATCAATGGTACGGGATAACTATTTTTGAAACACTCAAGTCTCTATAAATCATTGAATATGTGGAAAAGAAGTCTTACAAAATTTTATGGAAACTACCCATCCTCATATTCCATGGTATTAGAGATTATATATATAGTTGAAACTTATATTATAATTTATGTCATCTAAATTGATCATTAAGATAAATAAATAATCATCATTTGAAGAATAAAAATATTCAATTTAAGGGAAATAATAATTTTTTTGAACTAATACCATGAATGATGATACTCTTCATTATGTTTAATGGATTGAAATGAGAGGATCAAAACTAAAAAATTATAGAGTTTGGAAATATTTTTCTATATTTTAATTCTCATTGTAATCTCATAATCATATAGCATCTGAAAGTATTTGAATTTTCCAATTTTGTATCATAAAATGAATTGTTATGCCATCCATGGTTTGGTGAAATTAACACCAAGGATAACCTCTAATGATACTCAATATAAACGATTTTGAATACCAAGACCAATACCTACAATGAAACTAAATAATTATAATCATAGATGAATGAGGGTAAACTCACAATGTTTTTGGAGAGAGATTAATGTGGTTTGTACCAAAATAAGTACTTAAATAAACCATACAGTGACCACATATTCGAGTAGTACACAACCAATTAGTTTGTATTTGAAAAATATAATTCTTGAATAAAACTTTTACAAAATAAAATTCAATCATATTTTACAACCACCACACTTCCCAAAGAATTAGTTCATGGCCTTCAAAAATTTACTAATAAGTAAATTCTTAGCAATTATACTTGATGGATCAATTAAGATAGATTATAAAATATATGAACAATAATAAATATAAACTCAACACTAATAAATCATAACATAATGTGATGAATGAAAAAATAAAATAGACTATTTCCACCTTCAAAAACATATTAATCCCAGTCTCAATTAAATAACCTACCTAATAAATTATAAAACACAGATGAAATGTAATTTCTATCTATTAAAGGTGTTGTAGTGAAATAAAAAAATTTAAATCATACCATAGAAATATGGAGATGAAAATTTAAAGTCCTAGAAACATAAAAAATCATTCCCTAAAATGAATCTTGAAGAATATTTACATATAGAGACTCAAACTATGAACAAATATATAGGGAAATACCATATTGAATACATATACCATGCCCGAGTTACTATCATCAATTAACTAAAACCAAAAAATAATAATCCAAGATAATAATTATAAAAGACATTTTTTAAACATTTATGGGTTATGGATAAATATATATTTTCTATATTCTATGCTTGAAATTGAAATGTATAAACATTTTTTACAGAAAATGATCTGAAAATTTGGAAATTTTAGTGGATTAATATGTAAACAGAGGTGGAAAATATTATAATATAATAACCCTGGAACTATATAGTAATTTTTGAGACCCATAGTTACTATATTTACTTTCCACCATAGGATAATTAAATTCATATACAATACTATGTGAATTGGAATAATATATCACTCTTATGCATTATATTGATTATTTTTACTTAAAGGTACTATAATTCTATCCAATAAGAGTGGTTTTTCCATTTTATAACCAAACCATAACATATACATTGTATGTCCTAATAGATGTCTTAAAAAGAGTAAATAAGACTTTTCCATAATTATATTCATATTCTAAACACGGATGATGAAATATGTAAAGATTATTCTATAATAATCTTATATATGATGTTTCATAAATATATAAAAACCATAATAAATGTTGATGATGTATCACATTGAACAACATTAGTGGTAGAGTATGTAAGAATCCATATTATATATTCAATTAAATATACTAAAGATAATGAATATATTATTACAATAATAAAATATGAAATTATTCTATTTGGTATGAAAGAGACTGAAATTCATTTAGAGATAATTAGTTTATGAGATTCCCTAGAGTTTTCCAATTTTGTAGATGATTTTTTTTAAAATGTGTTAAATGTAAGTTTAGCTTTGTGTTGTGAATAGTAAAAAGAGTTAGATGAATTATATTTTTATGAAATACTAAAATCTAGCTTTCACAACCTATCCCAATGGGGCCTAGGTGGAAACTCCCCAATCCTACCTTCAATAGGCAGGGTGTAGTAGACTAGCACCAAAAAGGAATATCAATAGAATGGGAGTCATTTATTATGTACATATATGAATGTAAACATATCTATACTCACAAAAATAATGATATGTTAAAACCAATGTTAACTAATGCATGCATACATTTATATCCTACAACAAGATTACTATAGAAGTATAAAAAATGTAAAAGAAAAAACAATGCCTACAAAAGAAAACTATAAATTCATCCAACCTTCTCAGAAAGAGGGGATTGCTATCAACTAAAACTGCCAAGAAGAACCTCATCCAGGCTTTGGTAAACACCTAGGTCTATCTAGATCAATAATCTATGCCTCCCTTGGGTCTTCTATGGACTCCGTCGAAATTTGTGTGGTCTCCACAAAACACAATACTTGTGCAGGAAAAGCCTATGCATGGGTGAGTATAATAATATTTAGAAGGCACCCCAAAACCTTAAAAGGAAAAGGTTTCAACTGAAAGGAAACAGTCTGCTTGACCTAGCCAAAGGGAAACCCAATTTAGAGACAAAATCTATCTTCAATGATTCTAAACTCTATATAACAAGTCATATCAGTCTTCAATTCGTTTCAACCCTGACATGATACAACACCACATGGACTCCCAAAAATAACCTAGATATACTTGTCATGAAATCCATGTCTCACGAGGTTCTAACCTGATATCCAGTAACATGAATCACATCATAGGCTCTAACCATAAAATAAAACCATAAGAACACACGCTATGAGATTAGATATCCTAGATATAACCTTTATGAGGTGTTCACTCAATTAGAAACTAATATATAATTCTTAATGGTATGCCCTAGAGAACATGCTCAATTTCAAACATCCTATTAGGTCCCTCTATGGTGACCAGCTCTAAGGGTCACTTCATAGCTACCTTCTTCCTAGTGCATTATAATAAAATACTAGTGAAGAGGCCTTCCACTCACCACTGCAAATAGTTGAGGGATCCCTTCTCTATAATATACACCACATGAATCCTCTGTAATAAGACCTAATGGAGGACTCACGACTTTCTACTATGCCATAACTGAGGCAGTATTTCTCCTAACTAACCCAAAAAACTCCATCGATTCATTATGGATTATCTGACACCTCAGTATATCGAGGGAGAACAAGTACCTATATAAGTATTATTCACAGAATGTGTTAAGTCCTACTCCGCATAATTTTATCCAATAGACGAGGGAGATCAAACTCTAATGGAGGACCTACTCCACACTACTACTCCGAGATGGGGGAGTACTACTCCATAAGTGAGGACCCTCACCCTGATCTAATAGGGGAGTACTACTAATGATGTACATGCACCCTAATATGATAGTAGAGTACCACTTCGTAAATCGAGGACCCCCACCTTAACCTGGTAGAGTAGTACTAATTAGTGGCTATAATACCTGCAAAATGTTATAATAGGGGAGTACCAAATCTGCCAACTCATTCACTATAGTAGACCTACACCCTAATAAAATTTGTTAGTACAACCACAAGATTTAGTACATGCTTCCTGACATAGTAGGGGAGTACCAAATCTGCTGGAACCACACAAATAGAAGATCCTCACATTGGAACGATATAAGATTACCAAATCATATAATATATTACCCACACCCTACCCCTTAGGGTTGTAACCACTCAATATATATGTAATCTTTAGGGAACCAATTCCCTGATCTTACAAGAGAGTATTGACTACACAGATATATAGTCTATTCTCTATTCCAATAATGGAGTACCTACTCCACCGTTACGACTGTCATGTGGAAACCTGCACCCTAGTTCATCCGGGGAATAATAATCAAGGAGGAAACTACCCAAAGATATCGAAACAACACCCAAAATGCAGGGAGTCCCATATCCACCTTATCATAGAGGGAAGAAAAACCTATTACCAGGTCCATCAAGGAATTAATCATCTTAGAGTATCTCTATATGAACTATTATAATACAAAAAATCGGTTAAGCACCACTCCACAAGCATCTTACTCAATTCACACCACCACATATATTGTAATCCACAATAGAGGCCACCATTGTGGTCTAGGTAGATAACTACTCAGGATGGTCTACTCAAATTCCGTAATCCCTATACCTAACAAAAATATGATAACACAGAAAATTCTAGGATGATATCCTAGTATTACATAGTGTGCACGAGGGTATAGATGATGCGTGAGCCTGCCTGATCACATACACATGTATTTGTTTCACACAGGTTCCAACCCATGTAGGGGTCAAAAAAATTGAAGGAGGTACATGATGAGTCCTTTTTCTCTCATCCCCTGGCTGTGTTCCTCTTCTACACGTATCGACCAACTATTCCCCTCAAATGCCATGTATCACATACTACATGTTGTGTTTAGATAAACGACCACCTTCTGGTGTATTTTTCTTGTTCCCATGTACCTGAAGTCATGTATGTGTATATTGGATGTCTGTTAGTACACAACCATGTAATTTCACAGTTTAACCCAATTTAATTCCCATGGTCACACAATTTATCAGACTACATGGCGTGTAACCCCTATACACAATGTGTAGTAATAAATGAACATATTTTCCAAATACAAAGATCCAAAATGTGTGTGTTAATAAAATATTCACTATGTAGATGGTAATTCATGTCAGGAATTACCAGCAAAATTCACCTATTCAACTTTTTTCCCAAAACATCAAATATCTATCTAGAAGGGGTAAATAAAAATTTCAACAGATTTATAGAACCATAGAACATTGAAAAACAAAAGGGATTGGGACAAAAACTCAAATACAAAAACCTTGTGGGTGAAGGAATGAATATATGGATCAAGAACGATGCTCAGATCATTCTAGTTATCTCTCTAATGATTTTCTACATCAGAAATGGAGATCAATGAAGCCTTGTTGCTTTGATTCAACATTGGTTTCATCATCTCCAAATGGAATTAGCTAATTGGAGAGGAGTCGCTCATCCTTTGGTGTGGTGAACTAAAATTTGGGGGAGGGGATAGGTTTAGGATTAATATTTATTTAATAATTTAATTAATTAAATACACTTCATAACTCCTTGTCACCAGAAAACCACCGATCAAAACTACTATAGAAGATGACACTATGTCATCCTTGGTTAAACACTATGTACGATACTTAATTTCGGTCATAAAAAATATGATCTAAGAATCTTAATGAGATTTATTTATGTTTCATGTGAAAAGTTCAAGCATGAAACAAAAAATATTTAACATTTTTAATATCAATGCACTGAGGATCCCCAGGCCTCGGATTACTGCATTGTCTTAGTGACATGCTCTGGGAGTATTTTCTTAAATATCTTAAAGCCTTCTAGTTCAAAACTAGATTCATTACATTGTCCAAATAATATGTATTGTTATCCATATAATGCGAAATACTATGTAAAAGGGAAGAAATAGGTATCCCCACTAGACACCCATTTCAGTGATCTCATAAAGCATTCAAGTGTAACATACAAACACTCACTGAGAGGAACCACGAATATCAAACCACTCTTAGGTAAAACGTTAACTATGAAAACATCATGAAATAAATGGGTACATGTATCTTTCTCTATGAAAGGTGAAAAAACACCAAGGACCATAGTACATCTACAGTAATGGGGTCCATCAGTACACCATCTTGATAACCTAATCCAGATACTGAAGGAATCCCACCTTACTCATCCACCACTAGATGATCTATACAGAAGCCTCCGCAAGCATTTTATCATTGAAGGTTGATGCTGAGTATGTGATGGTATTCTTGAACAAAACATGGAATTCAAAAATTAAATAGATGGTCTTACCATTCCCTTCATATATAAACCTATACCTGTAACACAGCTCACCAATGAAGAAACAATACCTTGCCTACTAGTGGAATCCCAATTGATTATGGATTGTAGGAAACCAATCCATACTACATAATCATCATAGGGTATTTATCTAATGAAAAATAAAGATTCTAAGAAAGGATTTACCTCCCACAAGGCTACTAAGATATAACAGGGTTGAGAAAGAAAAATATAATTGTATGGAAAAAACCTGATCTGATTCTTCATCATATAACCTCTACCTAAACACTCTTTTCTAATAAAAATTCAACTTTACCTTGATACTATCCACTTTGGGAGGAACTAACTCGCACTCAATGTTCTGATCGAGTCACAAAATGCATCTTGGTGCGGAAAGCACCCCCATCATTCATACGATCAAGTCTATGTCCAATGGAAATGACCTTCTCCTAGGGTTGTTCACCTACAAAGATGAATCCAAACTAATGAGAGTCCACATGGACAAATGGATTCCCAAATAGACACTTGGTCTTACTAGGACCTCTCTTATAATAAAAAACAAGGGGTCCTAGAAACACCCCACATTATCACAGTTAAACCTTGATAATTAGAAGTATGAAACATGTACCCACAACATTTTATAACAATTTGTATAGATAAAATTATAAAGTGCAGAAGGTGTGCCTCTATTAATCCTAGAATCATTTGTGTCAATGGATTCTATGCGCCACTACTCTCCCTGCCAACATCATGCAGGCCCATACACCTGGTGTGGACTACCAAGGTGTTGTGGTGAAATACCTAGAGTTACATGCCACCTCTGAATGCTCTTCCTGCCCCTCTGTAATGCCCCAACCCTAGTTACCCAGTGTCAGTGCATTGTTACATAACATTGGAATGATCACAAGAGATTAGGTCTTGAAATACCGATTAGTTTAGTATCCTTGGAAGTGATAGATACATACATTAGTTTTACATTGCATGATGAAATAAAAAAAACAATGATATTTTTTCCCCTTTGAACACACTCATGCCCCTTAGCCTATTCATGTAGGTTAATCGCAACATACATTTTCTCATCTAGGAAAAAACAAAACAATGAAAGGGGTGAGTCCAGCTACTCAGTAAGGATAACAATACAACAAAAACTATCATAAAACAAAATCATTTTAAAATTAAACTTAAGAATAATATGTCAAAGATAAATCCAACAATTCCATTTATTAATTCACAAGGATATTCTACTCATCGAAAAATCTCATGTAATATCAATATCTAATTTTTTAATGACAGAATGCATAATTCTCGACATGTTAACCACATAGTCCAGGACTCATGCCAAGACTAAAACTAAGATTTTGTAAAGGCCTTGTTCCAAGACACTACTTTATATCATGAGACCAACAGATGCATCGAGGAGCTATAGCTAGCTCCGCCCATCACTAACTAAGTCTAATGCAATCCTCAAATGAAAAGGTGTAAACATTACATAAACATTTATATTAAAACTATCATACGAAATGTTAATAAATTAACTATAATCAAAGAATGGTATAAAAATAAACACATCAATAGTAAAACATATCACAAAACCTTCAATACAATATGGAAGATTGTATCATAATAATTAAACTTAAAACAACTGTAAATGCCAGCAATGTATGTTAACATTGATGAAATCAAAAATATTTGAGAGAAATATATATTTATATTTTGAAATCATTTAAAAGTCACATAATTATAAAATAAAGCATTTATATTCTAAATATTATTATAGGAATTTAAGGGAAGCTTCAATGGTGTTATAATGGTGAAAAATAAAGGCACTTGTCGTATAAGTTAAAAAACATATTTCCCTTAATTTTGTCGAAAAGGTCATAAAGGACATTGTTTGGAAAACAACGGAAAGATTCCTTTATAATCATTTTAAAAAAATTCAAACAAGTGTATAAATGACATTAACCCAATGTCTAGAAAATAGTAAAAATGTTTTCAAAAACATTTTTAGGAAACAAGAATGTAGGAGATAAAGAGGTCCTAGTAGATACTCACATATAAACAATCTTGAATAAAGAAGTGATTTTAGAATTAATCCTAACACTGTAATTTTCCTTCATTGAGGGTATGTTAACCTAGAATATAATAGTTAAATAATTGTTTTTCAATAATATAACAACCACACACATAAATATTATTTCATATAGGATCTTCTAAAATTGTTTTGTTAATAATATTTTAGTAGTATCACTATTTCAGGTGTTGACTAATCGTTTTACATTATATGTTTTGTTACCTATGTCATGTTTGTTATGTATAGGATGTATTTGATTAATATACAGAATTATATTAATTTATTAAAAATTATTTTTAATCATAAAAAAATTATTCTTGACTGATTGCAATGGGTAATGAATCTCATCGTGTTGGAGTATATGGTAGTACGTACATACACATGAGCGACAATATCATTTTATTGATGGTGAAATAATATGATATTGGATGGTATATCATATATACAGAATCATTGACATGTTATATTTATTATTTACATCAATTATGTTCATTATTATACCCATACAAATAATGAAGTGCTGAATAACAAAATACACCACGATGTGGAGATTATAATCCCTACGTATGCATGTATGGTGACTTTGTAATTTATAAGATTGATTGAATAATGAATATGGTTTTAAAATATTTATAATAAAATCATATTATGTATAAGGTACTGGAGTTATTATTTTTATTTTGAATGAAAAAAGGATGAATAAGTGGAATAAGAAAAGAACTTTGAAAGAGGTGATGAAATTATTACATCTTCTTCGGGTGGTTTCTTTTGATTTGATCAAAAGGGTTCCATAGGTTATATTATGATCAATGTAAGGCCTCTAGGATTAATTGAGGGTAGTTTGGAGGATATGTAAGCAGGTTTTAGCTGAAAAAATTGAATTGTAGGTATGGTTTTGAGAGAAGGGGAAGTACTATTTTATAGGAAAGGTGATGGTCACTTTTGAAAAAGCTTAAAATATTATTTTATTATACAATGATATTCAGTTTATAATGGCTACAGAAGAATTTATTTCAAGGATAAGGTGGGTATGGGTCGAAAATCTCTCAACCAATAGGTTTTATATAGGTTTATGTCATCACATTAACCTTATAGTTTGGATTTAACACTTAGTTAAATAGTTTAACTTTTACTATGTATTCTTGTATTATTATAATAAATGGTTAAGAAACATACTATAAAATCCAATAGAACCCCAAGTTGTTCACTATTGATATATGTAACCTTATCTATGAAATTTTTCCAATCATTATATTTTATTGGAATATTATATCAATTAATAATATAGTATTTTATAAAACACATTTATAACAATTTTGACACTATTTAGAATTTGGTTTTTGTGAAAGTCAAAAAAAAATTATTACTTCATAAATTTTTTTTTAATAAATTCTTACATGTCATGTTAAGCTATAAAATTCTTGTAATACATCAAAAGTATCAATTTACAAACATATTAATATTTATAATATAATTTTTTTAGTCTTTCAATAATAAGGTAATTACTGCATCATCATTATGTCATAAATAAATTTAATTATTTAATTTCTCAAAATTATAAAGAAAGAACCATTATCTAGGAAATATTTTTAGATTCATAATGAATATTTATAGTAGAATTTATCTTATCTATAACCCTATAATACAAATCGTTTATTTATTAAACATTGAATTTAACACTTTTATATCTTCTTTTAATAAAATAATAATAAATTTCCTAATCTACTCCATGTAGAACAAAAGAATTATATTTTATTCCTCAAGTTGATTTTGTTCGAAATAAAATTATCCAATATAATTAGGACATGTGTTGGGGTATTTATAGTATCATTTTTACCTTTAATTACCATATTTACTTTTAAAAGTGATAAATATTATTCAATAGTTACTAATCACCAAAAATGATTTTCATCCTATTGAACCACATTTTACTTACAGATTTCAAACATGTCAGTATGATTTTTGAAATTCAATTCACAGAAGCATTAAATTTATGGTTTATTCAAATTTGCAAATGTACCTAGAAGGTGGGTAAAAGAAGTTAATAGTTCAATAAAATTTTATATATCTAATTTTATTATAAAATGAATTCAATGAATTAATTTGAACATATATTAGTATTATGATCCTATTTTGACATAAAATAAATTAAAATAAAATAAATAATTATTTAAATAAAAAGTCAGTTTTATACAATAACGTAGTGTTTTTTTACTATTCATCAAAAATTGAAAGTTTTTAGAAAAATACAAATATTTCACCCTAAGAAAATTTTGATTTTCCGAATTGAAAAATGAAGTCCATTTTTAAGTAAAAAATTTATTAAATTTCAATAAGTGTGTATTACAATATATAACTACTAGTTTGATTGGTCGTGGTGTTCTAGAACTCGAAGTTGCATACAACACAAGCTATTTCATTATTCAAAGAGAAGCATACTGTGTAAGCTTGAGGTGTTACATTCATCCTTCCAAACAATTTCATCCTCCATATTTCTAGAATATTTCTTCATAAAAATATTATGTTGGTTCTTCATCATAAGTTCCTTGGGTTCCAAAGATGCCTCTTCCATTTTATGGTTTCTTCATAGAACTTTTACCAGATAGGTTGTCTGGTTTCACAACACTTGTTCTCTAGTATCAAGAATATTGACATTATCTTCGCAATAAGATAGACCAGGTTCTAGAACTATTTATTCATATGTGATTACATTTATTGGGTTATTCATGTATTTTTTCAATAGTGATACGTGGAACACGTCATGAACGTTGGAGACACATGGTGGTATTGACAAATGATAAGATAAAACTGTAATTAGTTCTATAATTTCTAATGTTATGATGTAACTGGTACATAATTTACCCTTTTACCGAATCATACAACACTTTTCTATGGATATACATTCAAAAAAATGTGATCTCCTACTTGATATTCCAAATCCTTTCTTTAGTTAATGACATAGATCTTTTGCCTACATTGAGATGCTTTTATGTGGGTTTGGATAATCTTCACCTTTTACGTTGTTTCCTCAAAATATTTTGCGACTACGGGTTTTCTTTCACCAACATTATCCCTACATGTTGGTGTGAATCATCTCTTTCCGTATAACACTTCATATGGTGCCATTTGAATACATGAATGGAAGCTATTGTTTTAAGGAAATTATACCAAAGGTAAATACTGATCCCACATACCATGAAAGTCAATCGATCAAGATATCAACATGTCTTCTATGGTTCGAATAGTCTATTATGATTTTCCATTAGTTTGAGGGTGTTAGGCAGAGCAAAAATGAAGTTCATTATCTAACGCCTTATGAATACTTTTCCAAAATATTGATGTAAAAGAGGGATCGTGATCAGAATCAGACGATAGGAGTACTCCATGAAGGCTTACAACTTCGTTAATATATAGTTTTTCTTAACATTATAGTGGTAAATCTTCTCTTTTAGCAAGAAAATGTGATGACTTGGTATGACGGTCAACAATGACCCATAGTGCATCATTTCTTATAGAAGTCTTCAGTATCCCAGTGACAAAGTCCATCATAATACCATCCCATTTCTACTCAAGTATGGGAAGAGGTTGCATGGCACCTCTAGTATGCTGTCTTCTAGCCTTAAATAATTGAAAAACTATACAGCTTGACACATAATCAACAATCTCTTTCTTCTTTTTTTCCCACAAAAAAATGTTCCATAAAATCTTGACACATCGTAGTACTACAAGGGTGTATAGAGAAATTATAGCCATGAGCATCATACAACAATTAACTTTTTATATCATCTATGTCAGGAACACAAAGTCTCTTACCAAATATCAAAATATCATATTTATATATGATGTCAATCAATCTCACATCATTCACATCGTTAATATTTTTTGAAACTCCCCATCACCAGTCTGAAAACTTTTTATCCATTCTAGTAAATATTGTTTGGAAAGCATTTGAAAAATTATTGATGTTTAACCTTAAATTGTTATTCATATATCCATCTTTACTAGATCCATAAACATAGGATCCCATTCTACTGTCATATTGTTCAAAACTCCATGATCCTTTATGCTCAAAGAATCATCCACCTTATTTTCCTTCCTCGTGTGGTAGTGTATATTTAAATCATAATCCTTGAGTAATTCAAGCCATCGTATTTACCTCATGTTGAGTTATTTCTGTTAAATAATATACTTCAAACTCTTTTAATCATTATATATCTCACATTTTAACCATAGAGATAGTGTATCTATATCTTCAATGAAAATATTACAGTTTTTAAATCATGATCATGAGTGGGATAGTATTGTTCATTAATTTTTAGCTATCGTGATGCATAGCCAATAACTCTGTCATTATGCCTAAGGACACAACTAATTTTTTTCTTTGAATAATCATTATAAATAACAAACACATAATTCCATGATTTTAGAGTCAAGATAAAATAATTTAATACTCTTGTATTCAGTTATTCAAACCATTCTTCATGATATTTTGTTCAAACAAATTTTACCCCTTTACATTAGAGCATGGTTAATGGGTTAGACAGTTGGGGAAAATCTTAGATGAAATACTGATAATAACCTTTTAAAAGAATAAAAATATGTACCCTAGTTATACTCACCAATTCTGGCCATTATTTTATTTCTATTTCCATAGAAGGATCAATAGAGATTTTATCCTTAGAGACAAATATGGCCAAGAAATGAAATCTCTTGAAGACAAGTTTCACACTTGCTAAACGTCCCATATAATTTATTTCTTCAATGATTATTTAGAATAGTTCACAAGTCATTTTAATGATCTTCATATATTTTGGATTAAACCAATATATCATCTATAAATACCACTACAAATTAATCCAGGTATTCCTTGAAAACACTATTCATTAACTTAATGAAGACAGAGGGTGAATTGGTTAGTCCCAAAGGCATTACTGTAAACTCATTATGCATATACCTAGTATGAAATGATGTCTTTAGAATATATTACTTCATAAAACAAAAATAATTATATCTATATCGAAGTTCAACCCTTGAAAAATATTGAGCACTATGAAGTTTATTGAATAAATCATCAATTCAAGGTAGGGGATACTTTTTCTTTATTGTTATAGCATTGATCTCCCTACACTCAATTCCCAACCTCAGAGATGCAACATTTTTCTAATAAAAAAATAGGGTCTCCCCATAAAGAAATATTAGGTAGAATAAATCCTTTATTACTCAATTAGCTTAGTTTTTTCTTTAGTTTCACTAATTTTATAGTGGCCATTCTATAAGGGGTCTTCAATATGGGCCATGAACCAATATATAAATCAATGGAAATTTCAATTTTATGTTCTGGAGGATGTCCAGGTAAATCATTTAGAAACACATAAACTTATTATTGCACAATAGGTATATCATATATTTGAACATTCTTTTACCCACACATAGTTATTTCATTCACTTACTCCCCAAAAATTTAAATTAGTAGAGCTACCAGGGGTGGATCTAGATAAGAATCAGATGGTGATGTTTCTTCTCTAAAGAGAAGGTACACTTTATCGTCATCGAAAATTTTAACTCCTTTCTTCTTAAAATAAATATTTGCATCATGGTCTAGAATACAATCCATTTCAAGGATTATATTAAATTCAATCACGGGTATGACAATGAGATCAGCATATAAAGCACATTTATATACCCCAATGGTAATTGATTCACAAAACATTGTTGAACTAATATTTCTATTAAATGTTTTGACTGACAACTCCCTTGTTAAATCAAATTGAAAATAAGTAATTTTTATAGAAAACTAGGAAGATATGAAACAATTTGATGATCCAGAATCAAATAAAGCATTGGAAATTTTTTAAGAAACAATTAAATTACCTTCTACCACAACATTCGTAGCTTCAACCTCAATAGTAGTGATCACATAATCTTGGATTTTCTTCCTTTTACTTCTATAAGGTATGTTTTTTTAGTGGTTAGGACATTGATTTTTATAATTCACTATTTATATAAAATTTTATCATTCAACATTGAAAACCTCTTTCGTTCCAATGCAATCACAAGCATGGTGGCCTTTTTCACCACACATGTAATAGAATCAGATTCTTTTCAGGAATGCACCGGGGTGTTTCATCCCACATTTACTACAGGATGTAAATTCAACATTTTTCTTCTTCCCCCTAATTTAATTGTTATAGTGTTTAGCAGATCTCTTCTTCACATTCTTTTCATTAAATTCGTAAGACTTAGAGAATTTATTTTCTGTCTTGGTAGTACATAAGACAATATCTTCATATGATGAGAAGGATTGTGAGACTAATGCTCAACAATGAAATGTTTTTAACCTATAAAATAATTGATCAATATTACTCATTGGGTTATGAATATAATCTATTGCATGCCTTACTAATCATGTAATTTTTTCCTCATACTTTGCGACATTTTCATTCTCTTTTTTCCTAAGACTCAGAAATTTTCTTTCCATATCTGATCGATGGACTTGAGGAAAGTATATATCTAATTTTTTTTAAAATCCCTCCCTTCCATATTTGGTACTTCTTCGTCATCCTTTGTTTTTTGAATCAATTACCACCATTGATCTACATCTCTTGTGAAGTAATAAAATACCACGAAAACTTTTTCCTTTTCTCTACTCCCAATGCATGAAATATTTTATCTACATAACTTATCCATTTCTCATCTAAAAATTTATTTTATTCTCATTAAATGTTGGTAATTGTTGCCTCATTAAGAGGTCTAAAATTGTTCATCATCATTGCAGATCAGGGTTCTCTATACGGGTATGGTTATTAATCATAACTGGAGTGAGTTGTCCCAATATGGTTATACATTATTCAACACCGGTTACATTACTAGCTCCACTATAATTATATCTATTAAGAGGTAAATCCCAACATGGATTATGTCTGTTGGTACAGTTTCTATTCCATCCACTAGGAACCATTTCTAAACAGTGGAATACTATGGAATAGTTTATCAATTACAATACATAATTCCAAAACTTGTAAAATACCTAACATAAATTGAAAAGATTATGAATGTAATACATAATAATAAAAAAATATTTTCATTGAGAAGGTATTTATTCATAAATACTTAATAATTGTTTGTAATGAAAAATTGAATTATCCTATGAATATTCCCCAGGAGTGTCGTAACCAAGAGTGCAATAAGGCCTGTTTTCATGCACTAAGATACCTCGGGTCAAGCCCGAAACTCTATTGGTTTTTTCACTCTTAGGTACATCTGTTCCAGAGCAGCCTCTACATTCTCGTATCCAGATAGTGATTTATCTCTTATAAAATTAAAAAAATGTATTCATTACCAAAATTATAGAAATATATTCTATAATAATCCTCAAAGACTATCCTAGGATAATGTTCTATAATCAGATTTTTTCTAAATCTAGTTTCCAAGGTTTTTACTAAATTTTCTCTGGTACCAACTGTAACGCCCTGACCCTAGTTATCTAGAGTTGGTTCATTATTACATAACATTGGAAAAACCACAATAGATCCTGTATTGAATGACTGATTAGTTTAGTATATTTGGAAGTGTTAGATATATACATAAGTTTTACATTACATCATGAAATGGATAAAACAACAAAATTGTGTCCCCTTTAAACACCCTCATATCCCTCGGTCTATTCCTACATGTTAATTGTAATATACTTCATTGTATCCATAAAAAAATAAAACATAGAAATAGGTGAGATCTAATTCTTTGTAAGGAAAAAAATATATAGGAAACTAACATAAATAAGCTTAAACATATCAAGAAATGTATAAGACTAAAAAAAGCCTGTTAAACATAAAATTCAGCATAATATAGAATCGATAAATCAAATAATTCCATTTACTTATTCACATGGATATTCTATTAGTCGAATAATCACATGTAATATCAATAGTGAACTTCATAATGAATGAATACATAATTCCTGACATCATAACCACATAGTCAAGGCATCATGCCAAGAATACAAATAATATTTTTTCCTGGCCTTATGCCCAGACACTAGTTTTTCTCATGAGACCCACTGATGAATCAATTAGATATACCAGGCTCCACCTGTCACTTTCTAAGTCCAATGCATTCCCCATATAAATATGTACAAATATAACATAAATATTTGTATTAAGACTAGTGTACTGAATGTTAATACATTAACCATAAACCATGGATGGTATAAAAATAAACCATCCACATTCAAACATATCACAAAACCATCAATAAAATATGGAAGATTCAATCATAATAAATCAACCTCAAACAAGTGTAAAATCCATCAAAGAATTTTGACATAGATGAAATAAAAACTATCTGAGAAAAAAATATCTTTCTATTTTGAAATCATTTAAAAGTGAAATAATTAAAAAATAAAATAGTTATTTTGAAAATATTTTTATAACCTTTTAAGAGAATCTTCGTAGGTGCTATAATAGCATTAAATAGCCGCACTCACCGTATAAGTTAAAAAACATTCATTATTTAATTTTGTAGAAAATTTTGTAAAGGAACTTGTTTGGAAAATGATGGAAATATTCTATTATAAACATTTTATAAAAATTTAAACAAGTATATAAATGAATTTAACCCATAGTCTAGGAAATTGTAAAAATAATTTCAAATACATTTTTAAGAAACATAGATGTAGATGATAAAGATGGACCTATAGATACTCACATATAAAAATCATTGGATAATGAGAAGATTGTAGAATTAACCCTTCCCGTGTTATTTTCCTTGATAGAGGGAAACTTAACCTCTTGTATAATAGTTAAATCATTGTTATTAAATTATACAAGAACCAAATACATAAATATGATATCACATATGATATTCTAATATTACTTTGTTAATAATATTTCAGTAGTATCATTATTTTGGGTGTTAATAGATTTCTTTTCCATTATATGTTGTGTTACATAAATCATGTTTATTACAGATAGGATGTATTTTATTCTTATACACAATTATATTAAGTTCTTAAACATTATTTTTAATAATAATATGAAAATTATTCATGAATGATTGTGATGGGGAATGAATCTCATTGCATTCGTGGAGATAGTAATCCGTACGTATTCACAAGCGACAATATCATTATATTGATGGTGAAATCATATGTAATTGGATGGTATATAAAATATAAAGAATCAATAACATTTTATATTTATTATTTACATAAATTATACTCATTATGATACCAATCCAAAAAATTATATTATGAATAACAAAATACACCATGACATGGAGATGGTAAGTCGTACGTACGCACGTATGGTGACTTTGTCATTAATAGGATAGATAAAATAATGAATATGGTTGAACCATATTTTAATAACATAAAAGTAATTATAAGGTACTATAGTTATTATTTTGGTTTGGAAACAACAATGAAAGTGCAAGTGGAAGAAGAAAAGAAGTTTGAAATAGGTGATGTAATTATTACCTCTTATTCGGATGCTTCTTTTGATTTGATCAAAAGGTATGATTAGGTTGTCTTCTAATAAAATTAAGGACACTAGGTATAAGTGAGGGTTTTTGGGAAAATATTTGACCAGGGGATGGCTGAGCCATATGAATTTAGAGGTGTGATTTTGAGCGAATGAGAAGTAACCTTTTATAAGAGAGGTGAGGGCCACATTAGGAAAGGCTTGAAAAATTATTTTATCATACAATCATATTAGGTTTATAGTGTCTTTAGAAGGATTTATTTCTAGTATAAGGTAGGGCTAGGTCAAAAACCACTCATACAATATGTTTTAGATAGGATTAGGTCACCATATTAACCTTATCCTTAATATTTAACTATTAGTTAAATTGTTTAACTTTTACCATGTATTATTATATTATTTGAATATATGGAAAATAAAATTACTATAAAAAGTAAAGAGAAAACCAAGTTGGTAATTTTTGATATATATTACATTATCTAAGACCTTTTTCTAAACCTTATATTATTAAGAATATTATATTAATTAAAAATATAGTATTTGTTTTAAAAACTCATTTATGTCAATTTTTACACTATTTAGTATTTGTTTTTATAGGAAGGTCATATAAACATTATCACTTTGAACAAAATTAATTTAATAAAATGTAACAAGTCATATTAAGCTTTAAAATTAGTTTAACTCATTAAATATCTCAATTTAAAATTATATAAATATTTATAATATCAATTTGTTTAATCTCTCAATAATAAGGTTATTACTGCATCATCATTGTGACATAAATAAATTTAATTTTTTAATGTATAAAAATTATAAATAAAATTCCAATATGTAGGATATACTATTAGATATATAATTAATCTTTATATTTGATTTTATCAGATGTATAACCCTATATTAAAAATGTTTTAGTCATTAAACTTTTAATTTAACACTTTTAATTATTCTTTAAATAAAAAAATAATAAATGTATTAATCTACTCCGAGTAGACTAAAAAGATCATATTTTATTCCTATGGTTGATTGTGGTTGAAATGAACTTATACAATAGAATTATTACATTTTTTAGGCTAATTATAATAACATTTTTTCCTTTAATTAATATATTTACTTTTAATCGTGGTAAATAAAATTCAAATGTTACTATTGGGAAAAAAATTATTTTAAAACTATTGAACAACATTATACATACTAATGTCAACCATGTCTCTTGGATTATTAAAATTATATTCACAAAAGATGTAAAATTATGTTTTATGCAAATTTGGAAATGTTTCTAGAAGGTGGGTAAAAGAAAATAAATGTTAAATAAAATTTTATATATCTAAACTTATTATAAAATGACTCCAATGAATTACATTGAATAGGTATAGGTATTATGTATCTATTATGACCTAATATAACTATAAATAAAAATTAATTATTTAAATAAAAATTCATTTTTAAACAATAACGTTGTGTTTTTCACTATTAATCAAAAATTGAAAGTTTTCAAAAATTGAAAGTTTTTAGAAAAATACGAATCCAAAAATGATGTCCATTTTGAAAAATAAAATTTATAAAATTTTAAAAAGTGGATTTCACTATTCATAACAGTGAGTTTGATTTTTCATGGTGTGCTAGATCTCAAAGTTGCGTACAACGCAAGCTATTTCATTATATAAATAGAAGAATATCGTGAAAGCATGGGGTGTTACACCCTCTACCTCTTCTATAACCTCATGAAACTCCAAGTTCCATGTGTTTTCTCTAAAATATAGTCTCATCATCTGGATCATTCTCATCATCAAAGCAGGTCTGAAATTCTCTAATGAGATAACCCCGACCGTCACAAGCATAACACCAAATCTTAGGGAGATAATCTAATCCTCTATGTTTATTCTGTGCTATAGAACCAAACATATATGTCATGGAATGGGTATTCCTCTTATGATGTGATCCTCTTACCAGTTTTTTGTCAGGTCCTACAGATGCCTCAGCCTCAAGGCCACTATTGTGGGCGACATGCATGTGTTCCTTAGTTAAGAAACATTCCACCACCAGAGCATTCTCTATCACTCGAGCATAGTTGGGAATGAATTTTGGAATCGAGGATGCACTGATATCTGGATGAAATCCCTACATGATTTTCTATGAAAAATGGATCACAAACCATATCCATGGAGTATTGTTACATGTATGTAAACCTCAAAAAAAACTCTATCACTATCATGATACAATAATGAAGCTACATAACATCCTATATATTCAACGTTCTCAATGTGGCTATGAAAAACTCTTCCCCAAAGAGTCACTCAAATTCCTCCCAAGTAAGTGTCACTTATTCAATAGTATGTATCCCTAAAATCCACAATATCCCAAAAAATCATCTTGAAGGATTGATATTAGGACAAACATCAGATCGAGGGGTGTCCTCACTAAGTTGAAAAACTCACGTGAATTCCTTGAGCCAGTCATATGCTCTATGGGGGTCCGGATCAATATGGTACCTCATAGGTCATAGCCTCTGGGACTCATGTAGCACACTAGACCTACACGCTTCCTTTGAATGAACATATGAAAAAACATGATGCTCTATGAGATGTGACTCCATCAAAATACCGCCCAGAGGTAACTCCTTAGAATCAGTACCATGCAATGTAGGCTCATCAAATGGAAGATTGTAATCATGATCACACCATAGAAACCCTTTCGTTATGGAGGCATCCCAAAATATAATCAAGACATACAATAGTCAAAGATAGTATCTTGTGAGCTAACTCAAGAATTATAGGAAAAACCAAAACATAGCCAAATATGATGCGTATACCATTAAATTCTTAGTGACCAGTATCCTAAGGTACTTCATCAAATATCAGGTTATAAAATCATGGTGAATGGATATGCAGGCCACCACACTAACACAAGTACTTTTGGATTGAGATACAAACTTGAAACATCCTATCACTATAGCTATGAAACCGAAACAAAGCTCACATCACTATGATCCAAAAGGAGAAACCAACACCACTGACACCACTCTATCATGATATGACCTGATGGGGCCCAGGATATAACTCCCCAAGACCATATATAATAGGATAGGGTATGGCCACTAGTGCCTACAATTAATATCAATAACATGAGGGGCTTTTCCTACATACCTCTACACACACTATAACAACCCTGCTCTTTACTACACACATAAACATGGTTTGTTACATAATAATTCTATTTAGAAAATTCTGAGGATCTAGAGGTCTAGTGTCTTGGGAAATTAGGAACATTACATAACAAAATTGAACATAAAACACCACATCATTATTGTAAACTTCTTTTACATTACCACAACATTCCTTCGTACATAGAATTGAATTGGATAACCTGAGGACATACATTAGAAATGGGTGAGATATAAATCCTAGTAATTGTATAGACAAGGCATAATAATAATAAAATAGTAAAGTGTAGGATATAAACATATCAATGGAGCACAAGAGAAATATGGACACAAATTTATTATATAACATGACTATTATAACATTGAAATGTGGAAACAAAATTTAACATGATATTAGCATTATACAAGGATCATTTCCCATCTATAATGATTAAAACCTCATTAAAATTTGATATTAATTAGTTATGCCTCATTGCACATGATGTATCATGATATTAATCATTACCTATTTCATTGGAGCTCTATCAGGGTGCACCCTTCTTAATCTTTTTATTTCATGCATAAGTGTGACACATGGATCAAACCACATTGAATAATTCAATATCATCATTTATTACATGATAAAGGAATGTGGAATAAATATATAAAACTATTTAATCAATAATTAAATTTGAGTAGAGGTGAATACACTTGATAGATAATTGATCATGGTATTTACTACACAGTGATTTTGTCTTGGAAAATTTCTGTGCAATTTCAACAGCATAACAGGATGACATAAGAATTATTAAAAATAGTTGATGAGAAAGAAATGTGTATCTAATAATAGGTAAATCAAATGGACAGTAAGGTGTTCATATAGATACATTTCCCTATATATGTTATAGAATTTAGATTCAAAATATAAAACAATTGATTGAATGTAATTGAGGAGAGTGAAATCCCTTACGAAATTTCAGCATGGTAACAAGTGTACATGGAAGGAATTAATGTGAGAGAAATGAGTCTATAATCATTAAAACATAATGAGGGAATTTTTGGGGATCTATGAAATCAAACCGCAACATTTTTAATTGAATATAAAAGGGAATAACAAAATAATAAATTCAGACAAAATGATAATGGAAGAAATATCTTACTTGGATGTGTAATCCCAAAGGATTTGTAGTAGATTGAGAGAGGATTATTGGGAGATTTAGGCACCATGTGAGGACTATAGAGAAACAAAGTTAGAGGTTGGTCAATCTACAAATGTTTTGATTTAATATGAATTGGTGATTGACTAGGGTTATATAGGAAAGGGGAGGGAATTTTTTATTATTTAGGTTTTGGACACCACACATTAAACTAATCAAAACCACACACCAACCCATGGTTTTTTCAAAATGGGAGTGTAATGTTTTTTATGATACCAATTTCCAAACATATTAAAATATTTGTCTCACATATGTGAAGTTGGGTCACACTCTCAATAAAATCAAATAAAAATTTAAAATGTTTTATATGCATTGAAGGGTCCACTAAGGAACTATAAAATTAATCAAACAAATCTAAAATAACATTATATTAAATATAAAACATATATTGTCTGAAAAAATAATTTATAATATTTTATTACATCAGTATTTTTTTCATTATTATGTCATGAAACATATTATATATTTAAATGGTATTTAATTTTTACCTAAAAATTTGACTCTCAAAAAATTATGAAAAAAAACCTGTTGGATAATTTAGATGTCATATTTAGAAAAATAATATTCATTTTATATAAAAAAATTTCTAAATAAGAGAATTTTTACTTTAAAAATAAAATTTTCATTTATCGAAAATTCATTATTTTTGAAAAAAATACAACATTCAAACATTAATAAAAATTACATTTATATTCATAAAAATTACACGATCATTTATATTTATTAAAAATATATTTAATAATAATATTTCATCAAAATATTATTTAATTAAAAAATCCACTAATTCATCAAAATAGATTTCATTATTGAATATTAAGTTATAATACTATTTTTGATTCAAAAACCATTTACAATGTTATAATAATAAAATGAAATTATATTCATTATAAAAAATAATGCACATGATCATAGTAATGGGACCTTGTTAGATAACCCCATATAACACCACATAAGACCTAAGGGTAAGGTGTGTGATGGTGACATACTCTTGGAGAGGCTCATAAAATAGTAATCGGGTGGTAATCTCAATTAACATACACTTTTCCCATAGGTATCTCTATTTAATCTTGAGGTTTCGAAGCTCAACATGGGCTTGGTCAAGATAGAAGCCCATTGACACTACCTTTTTTTTGATGTCCTTGAAATGGGATTTGTAGGGAGACCATATACTAGATGAGGCAATCACATCCATCGTGTGATTAAATTGGATTTGTAAATGTCCTATATTTATACAGATCATGTGATCACTGTTCAACAAAAATATTTGAAATAGTAACAATTAATAATGTTATATTAAAAATCCATAAACATAAAAACAAATAAATTCATATGATTTATATAACTATTTATCAAAATAATACATTTAATTATATTAAGAAGAAATTTCCTTAATAATATTTTGGGTTATTACAATCCTTTCCCCTTAAGAAATTTCCCCAATGAGATTTCCTTTTCCCACACTAAAATAGATGCGGGTAACTCTGATTCATCACTTTCTTAGATTCCCATGTTGACTCTTCAAAAATGTGGTTTCAACACTACACCATGACAAGCGGAACTGACTTATTTCATAGAACATATTCCATATGATCTAAAATCTTCATCATCTTCTCTTCATAAGAGAGGTCATTCTCTAGTAGTACCACCTTTGGATTGAGTACATGCTATGGTTCGGCTATGTAGTTTCTCAAAAGTGATACATGGAAGACATCATGTACATGGGACCTGTTTTGTGGGAGTTCTATTTGATAGGCCACATCTCCAATGTGATAAATGATCTCAAAATGGCTAATATACCTTAGACTAATCATTCCCTTCTTCCCAAATATCATAACTCTCTTCCATAGAGATATGGAGCGGAATATCATGTCTCCAACATCCAAACTATAGGTCTTGTCGATGATTATTAGTGAATCTCTTTTGTCTAATTTGATCATATTCAATGTGTTTCAGGATGGTCCTAACCATCTCCATAATTTATTCAACCATTTATAGACTTAGTATTTTTCTATCCCCTACATCATCCCGATATGTTGGTTTTCTTCACCTTTTCCAATACAAGGATTTATAAGGAGGCTTTTGGATGCTTGAGTGGAAACTATAATAGTAAGAGAACTCAACCAGAGAAATATGTTCATCCCATAATTATTTCAAGTCCACAGAGCATTCTATAAACATGTCCTCATTTGTTTGGATATTCATCTTATATTTTCCATCAGTTTGAGGATGATATGTCATACTGATGTTCAGATCAGTATTCAGAGCATGTTAAAAAATATTCCAGAACATAGAGGTGAATCTTGGATATCGATCAGAAACAATAGATAGTGGTACTCCATCCATCCTTACCACTTCTCTAATATATATTTTCACCAATTTATATAATAATAAATCCTCTCAAATTGAATTTAAGTTTTCAATATTTGTAAGGAGATCCAGAACAACCAGGATAGAATTGTTTCCTTTGGATGTCTTCGAACATCTGGTGACAATTTACAAGGTGATGTTCTACCATTTCCATGCTGGTATGGGTAATAGTTGCATCATCCACTTAGTCTTATGCCTCTTATCCTCCACATGATGAAATACCATGAAAAGTAATGTATACTCAATGATCTCCTTAGGCATGTTATCCCAATAATAATGCCTTCGGAGATCTCAATACATCTTTGTGATTCCTGGGTGAATAGGGAAATTTTATGTATTTACAACATCCAAATTCTATTCCTCCAACTACAACCATGATGGAAAACAGATTCTTTTCCCCAATCCCACAATTCCTTCTTCATTAACATTATACTCTGAGGATTTCCCTTTTTTTATAGTTTACACATTCTTCTGAGTTCCCACATCATCCTTCTGATTATCATTTAACCTCTCCAAAATAGGTGATTGATTAATAAATTGTGAATGTATTGATACTGTTCCCTTATTTATGATTCCCATGTCTATCTTCATCAAATCACATAATATTGGATATTTTTCAATTCTCGTCAATGATATAATTGATTGGTCCTTTCTATATAGAGTATCTGCCACATTGTTCACTATCCCAAAGATGTAATGGATTGAGCAGTCATAATATTTGATCAAGTCTATCCATATTCATTGGAACATATTCAACTCTATCTTTGTGAGTATATACTTTAGTAGTTTTTTATCCATATACATTTCAATCAACTCCCCAATGTGATGATGTCTCCAAATTTTTAAAGAGAATATTACTACATCCAGCTCCAGATCATGTGTTGTGTAGTTTTGCTATTTAACATCCAATTTCCATGAAGTATAGGCATTGAAATTTTGATTTTTCATCAAAACACATCATATTACCTCTATCAAAAAATTAATAAATACCATAGAAACTTCGCCACTTTTGGGTATTATGATCACTAGTGTGGTGAAAAGCATCCATTTTAACTCCTTGAAGAACTGGTCATATTTATCACGCCAAGAAAACATGACTCCCTTGTGAGTTAGCTTGGTAAAAGGATATGAAAATCATGGGTAATTTCTAAAAAATTGGCGATAATATCCAGCTAACTATAGGAAGAAACAAATATCATTCATCGATTTTGGCCTCATCCATCACACAATTGTAGTTGTCTAAGAGGGATCCACAGATATCCCCTTTTCATGTGATGATATGACTCTATAATGAGACTTCATTCAACCTAAACTCAAACTTCCTGTACTTTGGAGAGATCTTATCCTTTTTCAAGTTCTCTAGTACAGTGATTAGATGCTCCTCAGGATCCTACTTGGTTTTAGAGTATATTAGAATATTATCTATAATAACAAAAAAAAAAATTGATGTAATATTTATACAATTATTAATCTAGTCCATGAATATTTCTGGATCATTAGTGAGTCCTAATAGATCCCTTATCTCGTACAAAATGTAGTCGTGGGTATATCCTCCATTTTCACCCTTACATGGAAATATCCCGGCTACAAATTCACCTTAGAGAAGAATTATGCCTCACATAGTTGGTCAAATAAGTCATCAATTTAGGGTAGAGGATAGTAGTTCATTGTCATGATTTTTTTGATCTCACAATAATTTATGAAAGGATCATTTACCCATAATTCTTCATGATGAATAAGACTGGTGAAACCCATTGCGAAGCCCTTGGGCATATAAACCCTTTATCCAGATTCTACTTTAGTTAGTTCTTAAAATATAATTGCTCCACAACATCGATTCTATACAAATTCCTGGATATTGGAAGTTCCCCAAGAATAAGATCAATCTTGAATTAAAAATATATTCTATGAGGAAGACTAGGAATTTTTTTAATAAACACTTCAATGAATTTTCTCATAATAGGAATGTATTGAAGGATGGTTTCACCCTTAGAGTCAATCATCTGAGAAATAAATGTGTTCTCATATGGAAGTAATATCAATGCATGTGATTATTGTGCTAAAGAAGATTCATCCTCCTCCACTTGTTCAAAATCATGGGTCAATTCTCCATATAAAGAGTGACTTTCCTCTAATATATTTTTATGTTGGATCTATATAAGGAAATCCAATCCATTCAACAAATTGCATAAAATTACATGGGAGGGAGTATGAAGAGATTTAATGGGATATTATAACCACAAATGATGACTAGGGAGGAGTTATATTCATGGGGTGCCAAAATTTCCCCATTTTCCATTCTCACTGACATATTTACTTCTAGGATTTTGTTTTTTGTTGGGATTGTTCTACTAAATCTTCTGGATAAAAAATAATGCATAGAACTAGAATAAAAAAGTATGATTGTGAATCATGAATGAATAACTAGCGCACCTGTCACCACAACATTTTCGGGGCTCACATTGGTAGTATTGATTCTAAAATATACCCATTTCTTCCTTAGAGGTTGTTGGTTTCCTTAAAAAACCCTTGGCTTAGAGAATTAGTTTGCAAAGTTCCCTTGTTGTTTGCAGTTGAAGCAATAACCGATGCATTGAGGGTCAAATGGAGGGTTACTATAGTCTTTCCTAGTTGTAGTTTTTTTTCTGGCAGTTAATGGCTTGGTCCCCATATCTTCTATACCTAAATAATTTACATGTCCCCATTAGAAAATTTATAGAGTGCTTCTTTCTATAACTTTGGAAAGTGGGGTGTCATATTTTCAAAGCCCCTTTGTATTTATACATTATAGACCTAGATTTAAAGCCCATTATCCACTTATTATCCCCATGAAACCCTTGAGATTCTTTTATCTCCATTTTTACATGGAGGGCACATTACTCAATTTTCTCATATCTCTCAAATCCACGGATCACTTGGGATTTCCCTATGATAGATTTTATCCCACCAAAGAAGCAGTAAAACGTTCTTTCAGGGGTAACGACCAAGCCAAGGGCATATCATGCATGCCTTGTGATGTTTTCCTTGTACACCTTAATGGATTATTCATTTTTTTCTTGAGGTATGGATGTCTATTTTCATATTATTTCATAGGGTGCACGGAGAAAAATTATTGAAAAACATTTTTTAGAAATCCTTGCATTATAATGCCTCGATCGCTTCCTAATGCTTCATATTTTTAATCAATTTTCTGTATTAATAACTCAACCTTCCATATGATAAGGACCTAGAAGAACATTATACTATTTGGAATATTGATGGATGGAGAATATATTTTCAATGGATTTTATCCATTGTTCAGAAATTGAGGAATTAGATGATCCATTAAAAGTAGGAAGCCTTTGTCCCATGAATCTCTTGATTGCAGCTTGTTCTTTTTTGGGTGGAGGGGGGGGGGGGGTGGGGTGGGGGTGGACGATACTCTTCACCCATGTTTCTATCCGAAACATGAGTTAAATGAGAATATATCATGACCAATATTGTGATTCTCACTACCATTGGATTGGGAATCTCATTAGAACAGTCATAATATTGATTTTCTCATCAGTTTTTATCCTGAGTCCTCCTATTACTAGACATTGGATTGAATAAAAATCATTATGGGTAACACATAAAGGGTATTCCATTGAAAAATGGATAACATATAAATTACATTAATTTCCTCAACTTATTAATGTTATCCATGATCTACGTCCCTACAAACATTCTTAGGGACATTTTTTAAATTCCATTAATAATGGTTCATACTATGCTTATGTATTTACCAAATAATATCCCTCAGGAGTGTCATAACCAAGAGTGTAGCAAGACCCATTATTGTGCTCCAGTTCCCATTCAAGTCTAGCTCAAAGTGGTGATTTTTGTTTTAACACCTAGATACATCTATTCCAGATCAAACTTTACCTGATCGTTTCCAGACAGGGATGTATTTTCAGGATAACCCACATAGTTAATACTCACCAAAATTTATTGAATTTTTTGTTATACTTAGTCTTATCCCTAATAATTTCACTGTGGATCTCTAATATGAATCCCAAAAAATAACTAAACCTATCCTATGATAATAAAAATAACAACCTTGGTCATTATTACAAATATATACAAGATTTATTACATAAACATTCACTTAAGTAATTTTTGAGGATCTATAGGTCTAGTGTCTTGGGAAATTAGAAACATTAAATAACATATTAGAACATAAAACACAATATCTTTATAAAATCCTTCTTTTACATGACCATAATATTCCTTCATAAAACATAAGCACTTTAATATACCTCATCAAATCATGAATAAATCATAGAAATCATAAGACATAAAGGTAACTTGAGGCATTCATAACATTCTTACATAGGGAGTAACCCTCTTAGTTATGTTTGGAATACCCATCACAGTATATTCCCTAAATATCTTTGGAGAAACCTTAACGTTTCAATCCTTCGCGTTACCCAATGCATTGGAGAGCTATATCGGGCTCACCCGCCCTTAGTTTATCACGGAACCACCCATCTTCATAACAATTCCCAAGAACCATAACATAATCGTATCACATAAAACATACATAAAGGAAACATAAAATTTCCACATTTCAATCACAAGATATCAATAAAACAGTGATACAAAAACATTATGAAACCCATTTTCAATACCAAAATAAAAGAAAAGTAAAACATGGTATTTATTTTTCTTTTAAAAAAAAGGTATGGCTTGTTGAGGAAGCCGAAACTCAAATAATGGTCACGGCGGCGGAGAAGTCATTGTCGCCGTATACGTACGAAAAAAACATTCCCTTTTGTCGTTTAGTAAAACACATCGTATAAAAAAGATTCCTTTTGGATAAATGTAAAAGTCAAAGGGTTTTATACACCATATAAAAGAAGGTTGTGTATAAAACAAAATATGCCTCAATGAAAGGAGATTGAGACGAAGTCCCATACCTCGGGTCCGAATTGACTTGGTAATTCTTTAATCTTTTGAATAATAAACTTGAGTTAATTTCTACTTGTTTAAGAACATTTTTCAAGTTAATTATTCCTTTTATATCACTTATTTCCATGTCATTAACACTATGTAATTATTTAAGTTAATAACGATTGTTTTAACGATCATTGGTACTTGAGTCAAAAATAAACCTTTTATAATTACAATTTGTTCATGTATCCAATATATCCAGAATGGTATTAATGATATAGATATCATATATGTCATATATATCCAGTACATGCATGCATTTATAAAATTACATAATCATTTAGAGGTAAGAAATGAAATGCACTGTTCATGGAGATGGTAAGCCGTACGCACGCATGAACGCTACTTTCATTTGTATTTCGTATTTTTATAGAATGGAATCATAATGATATAAATGTATATTATAATTCCAGTGTAATATCATATATAATATCATAAATCAATCCTTTATATGCCCCACATATGGTATTAACGAATCAAATCACTTTGAGGGGGCGGTAGTCCGCACTTCCTTAAATGAAGATATCGCGTTTACCCATAATGGAAACCATAAAGGTATGCCCAAAATGAAAAATACAGAAGCTTAAGGAAAACATAAACATATTATATATCATATATAAATATAGTTTCATCTTAATGTCCACCTTTGAATGTGTTAAAATAATTTTGAACAATCATCGTTTCGGGAGGCAGAAATTCACCATCCACGAAAACAGTATGTTCTTTAACCATTAGATGTAGGTGTGTGTAAGTGTAGCTCTAATACTTCTTATAAAAACATCCTAGTATATTGAATATACTGGATTTGTTACAAAATAAATGAATAAAAATAGTTTAGGGGGTTGGAGAAGCAAAATAAAACAAAAGGACTCAAGTGAAGACATTACCTTAAAATCGGGTAACTCCCTTTGGTTTGAGCTCAAAGGATTCCTTGGGAAGACTTCTGCCCAAAGTGAGGCTTCAAGGAGTAATATAGGTAAGTTTAGATACAAAATGGTTAGGGGTTGGCCGAGCCAAAGGCTTTGTAAGTGTGGGTAAGGAGGTAGAGGTGGGGGCCTTTTATAAGAGGAGAGGAGGGGAACTCTTGGAAAGTAAAGAAATGTTACTTTATTTTAAAATGGTTTTCGGATTCAAAAGGTCCCACATTGATATAATTAGAGGCTAAGGTGATAAGGGTTCGAAATATACCCATAAAATAGGTTTTTTACATGTGTAGGTCATAGATTTTACATTATCTTTTCATTTTTTTTAAATCCTTTATTAATGAGGTAATCGCTGCATCATCATGATGTCATAAATAATTTAATTTATTTAATGTATAAAAATTATAAAAAAAATATCATGATGTATGAAATATTTTTAGTTTTATAATTAATATTTATAGTCAAAAATCTGACTTGTATAACCCCATGTAAAAATTGTTTTAGTAAAACATCCAATGTTTGTGTCATTTTTACTTTTACATTAAATAAAAAATTATTTATGTCATTTTCCAACCAAAGTGGCTCCATGGGGTCCCCAAGTTGACCCATGGATTTTCTTGGTCGGCCATGACACATAAAATTAGGGTAGTACATGTGTCAAACTCATATCATATTATTAAAACATTATTTTTACCTTAAACTACACTAATTACCTCTAATCGCGATTAAAAACTTAATAAGTTAATATTCACCAAAAAATTATTTTAATCCCATTGAACCAAATTTTACTTCTTAATGAAAACCATGTATGTCATAATTTTGAAATTCAAAACACAGATATGGCAAAATTACATTTAAACGGAAAATCAGTTTTTATAAGTACCACTTAGTGGTTTCACTATTCATCAAAAATTGAAGTTTTTCAGAAAATTACCAAAAATTCACCCTAAGCTATATTTGATATTCCGAATTCAAAAATGATGTCTATTTTAAAAAATTAAAAACATATAAGTTGCATTAATTAATTTAATAATTAATTCCCGCTGTCAGAGCAAATAGCGCGTTTTTATGAAATAATAAGTATCAAAAGATTGACACTAGTTTAAGTCCAATTTCAAAGTGAAATTAATTCCAACGACCACAATTGGATTAAATGGTAAAAATATATTATAATTGAACTTTAAAACCAATTAAAAATATAATCTAATCATATAAATGAATTAGATGAAAAAGCAGTTTTGATGTAAAATGCAATATTTTTCACTATTCATTAAAAAATGAACATTGTCAGAAAAATACCAAAAATTTACACAAAGTAAATTTTGATGTCCCAATAATAAAGAATAAGTTTATTTTGACAAATAGTGCTTATAAAATTGTCAAAATATAGATTTAAAATATGGTTTGCCATCAAAAGGCAGTAAAACAATCTTTTAAAAATATTAGTGTATTCCATGCTTAAGATTGGATTTATTCTCCTTTTAAGCCTCTAAAACACTATCCAATTCATTAATAGACATAGATAAAAATATCTATTATTCATTACTTACTTGGGATGTTACATCCTTCCCCCCTTTAGAAAATTGCGTCCCTGCAATTTATTTACTTATCGAATAAGTGGGGGTATTTAGCCCTCATTGCATTTTCAGATTCTCATATTGACTCTTCAATCATGTGGTTTTCCAAAAAACCATTACCTAATGAATCACCTTATTCTGTAACACCTGCTCCCTATGATCAAGAATCTGGACCGGTTGTTCCTCATAAGATAGGTTATCTTCCAGCTGAACTACCTCTGGACTCAAAACATGAGATGGATCTGGCATATACTTTCTCAGCATCGAAACATGAAAAACATTGTGTACCTAAGATAAACTCGGAGGTAAAGCCACTCGGTAAGCGACTGATACAACTCTCTCCAGAATTTCATATGGTCCAATGAACCTTGGACTCAGCTTTCCTTTCTTACCAAATCGCATCACACTTTTCCATGGTGATACTTTGAGAAAAACATGATCACCTACCTCAAAAGATAGATCCTTCCTCTTGTTGTCCGTATAACTCTTCTACCTGCTCTGAGCTGTTCTCATGGGTTTATGTATCAGCTGAACTTTTTCTGCCAACTCTTCTACCAATTCTGGTCCCATCATCTTCCTTTCACCCACTTCATCCCAGAAAGCTAGAGTTTGACACCGCTTCCCATATAATGCCTGAAATGGTGCCATATGTATACTGGAATGAAAATTGTTATTATATGAAAATTCAACCAAAGAAAGATGTTGGTCCCAACTTCACTGATAATCCATCGAACAAGCTCGTAGCATATCCTCCAAGGTCTGAATTGTTCGTTCTGACTGACCATCTGATTGAGGATGAAAAGCTGTACTAAAATTTAATTCAGTACCCAACGACTTCTGAAGGCCTTTCCAAAAGTTAGAAGTGAACCTGGGATCACGGTCAGATACAATGGAGAGAGGAACTCCATGTAACCTGACTATATCTTTAAGATACAAATGGGAAAGTTGATCTAGGGAAAAATTATCTCGTATAGAAATAAAATGAGCAGATTTAGTCAAGCGATCAACAATAACCCAGATTGAATTATTACCTCAAGATGTCTTCTGTAATCCCACAACAAAGTCCATGGATATATTCTCCCATTTCCACTCTGGCACTGCTAAAGGCTGAAGCATCCCTTTCGGTAACTTCCACTCTGCTTTAACCTGTTGACATGTCAAACACTTCATAGTAAAATCAGCAATATCTCTTTTCATTCCATCCCACCAGTAATACTTCCGCAGATCTCTGTACATCTTAGTACTGCCAGGATGAACTAAAAACGGAGAACTATGAGCTTCACATAACAACTCTCTCTTCAACTGTGAATCATAAGGCACACACAATCTCTTCCCAAATCTCAAAACACATCATTATCAATGTTGAATTCAGGAAACTTACCTTTCTGAACCAGATCTACCTTTTTCTACAACTCACTGTCTTGCTTCTGTGCTTGCTTGATTCTGTATGATAGAGATAATCACACTGATACCTGAAACAAAACATAAGAACTTCCTGCTCCAACAACTTCTATGCCAAAGTTCATCAAATCCTTAACCAGAGGATCACGTTCCAAATGCAACATTGTTAATGAAGAATTACTTTTTCGACTCAAAGCATCGTCCACTTTATTTAGTTTTCCCGGATGGTAATGAATTGTACAATCATAATCCTTGATTAATTCTATCCATCTCCTTTGTCTCAGGTTCAATTCTTTCTGAGTGAATATATACTTTAAACTTTTGTGATCAGTATATATTTCACACTTTACTCTATACAAATGATGCCTCCAAATTTTTAAAGAGAAAACAACAACAGCTAATTCCAAATCATGTGTAGGGTAATTTACCTCATGAGTTTTCAACTGTCGAGAAGCATAAGCAATTACCTGATCATTCTGCATTAGGACACAACCAAGTCCTTTCAATGAAGCATCACTGTAGATAACAAACTCACCATTCCTGGAAGGTAGTGCCAAAACTGGAGCATTCGCCAATCTTCTTTTCCGTTCTTGAAAACAATCATCACATTCTTTTGTCCAGATAAACTTAACACCCTTCCGAGTTAGCTTAGTCGTTGGACTAGATAACCGTGAAAAATTTCTAACAAAACTTCGTTAATGGCCTGCCAAACCAAGGAATCTATGAATCTCAGTTACATTTGTGGATCTTGTCCATTCTTCAACAACCTTTTTTTTGTAGGATCAATAGTTATCCCATATTTAGAAACAATGTGACCAAGGAAAGAAATTTGTTGCAACCAAAACTCACACTTTCTGAATTTCCCATACAATTTCTTTTATTTTAAGGTTTTAAAAATAACCCTTAAATGTCTTTCATGCTCATCTTTAATTTTAGAAAACACCAAAATATAATCAATGAAAACCACCACAAACTTATCCAAGAACTCATGGAAAATTCTATTCATTAAGTCCATGAATACAGCAGGTGAATTGGTTAGCCCTAAAGGCATTACTACAAATTCATAATGGCCATATCTTGTACGAAATGCAGTCTTCGGAACATCTGCTTCCTTTACCTTCAGCTGATGGTACCCTGATCTCAGGTCAATCTTGGAAAAAAACTGAGCTCCCTGGAGCTGATCAAACAAATCATCGATATGAGGCAAAGGATATTTGTTCTTAACAGTGATGTTATTTAAGGCTTTATAATCAATGAAAAGTCTCATAGAACCATCTTTATTTTTAACAAATAAAATAGGAGCACCCTATGGTGATGTGCTAGGTCGAATGAAACCTTTATCTAATAAATCTTGCAATTGATCCTTCAACTCTAAAAGTTCAATTTGAGCCATTCGATAAGGGGGTTTCGAAATTGGATTAGCATCAGGAACTAAGTCAAGAGTAAATTCAACTTCCCGATCTGGTATTATTCCAGGAAACTCATCAGGAAAAACATCAGGATACACATTTACCACTGGAACATCATTAATCTGAACAGTTACCTTGTTTTCAACAATATGTGCAAGGTAACATTCATTTCCATCTTTTAAAAGTTTCTCGGCCTCTTGATATGTTATCAACAGTAAGGGTTCATTCTTATACACAAACTGAAAGTCTTTCTGAAAAGAAACTTCATTAGCTCTACAGTCAATCTTAGTATGGTAAATAAAGAGCCAATCCATACCTAATATAACATCAAACTCTACTAGAGGTAAAACAATAAGGTTTGCAAGTAGGTTCTTTCCGCGGATAAGGATAGGAAGATTCTTATAAATTATTTTTGCCTCAACATTTCCCCCAGGTGTTTTTACCACAAGTTCAGGAGTCATTTATTGAGATGATATTCCCATTTTACTAGAAAAGGTTTCAGAGATGAAAGAATGTGTGGACCCCGAATCAAACAACACACTGGAATAATCTGAAAAAACAAACAAGGTACCTGATACAACTTCATTTGATGGCCCGACATCTGCTGAAGTAGTTGCAAAGGATTTCACCACCCCTTTCTGCTTGTAGTCTAACTACTTCCCATCACTCAAGCTCTTTGTCGGACACTAGTTTTCATAGTGACCCATCTCATTGCACTTATAACATTTCACTAACTGTAAATCAAATTTGGTCTTACCATCACCCTGGTCTTTTTCAGTTCAATCACGAGCCTTGTGTCCCATCTTACCGCATCAGTAGCACTTTCCAGAATTCAGAAGACATTCCCCAGCATGACTTTTCCCACATTTATCACAAACTAGAAACTTAGTTTTCTTACCATCAGACTTTTTTGAAGAATTATTCCCTTTCTCCTGCCACCTCGGTCTCTTCTTCTGCTGGTTGCTATAGAACACTTGATCATCGGAAAAATCCATTTCCACCTTCTCAGCACATCGAAAAAGCTTTTCATAACTTTTAAACTCACGAGAATCTAATTCCCTTTGATATATTGGTTTTAATCCTGAGTAAAAATGATTGATTTTACTATCAAGGTCTCAGATAAAATTTGGAGCATACCTTGCCAATCGAGTGAACCTCTCTTCATAGACAGCCATTGAGTCTTCCTCTTGCCTCAATTCCAAGAATTTCTTTTCCATCCTAAGTCGAAAAGCCTTAGGAAAATACTTCTCAAGAAACATACCTTTAAATTCATCCTAGTCTAGAGTATCAATCTCATCAGCATCCCTGATATTTCTAACCATCGACCACCACTGATCTGCTTCACCCTCCAAACGGTAAATAGCAAGACTAACCTTTTGATTTTCTGAACACCCCATGACATCGAAAATCTTCTCCAGTGCTTTAATCCACCCTTCAGCTAACACAGAGTCAGATGATCCTCTGAATGATGGGGGATGTTTCCTCATGAAATGTTCCACCACTGACATGTTCCTCTGCAGTTGATCTGGCTGATCTCGTGCATGGATACCACCTTCATTTATCGCTTGAGTCAACTGCACCATTACTACAACAAACTGTTCAGTTCCAATTCCGACCATCTCAGGATGCTGATTCGAAAGGTTATTTCCTTCTGCATGCCTTCCAAGCACTACTTCCCTATTTCCTCTGCGGAAAACCATTCTGAACAAACATGTCTTAGATGAAGCAACATGGTAATCTTCAAATGCTACATCACTTCAATTTGACCATAAAAAAATATTTTTGGATAATAATTTAATAAAATTCTAACTCCAAAAGTTATCTAAACCGACCTCTGATACCAACTATAAGTCCCCGGCCTTAAACCTTACTTAATCTTGAGTTATTACAAGATTACACCTTGAGGATCTTTTCAGGTTTAGAGTTTTAGAGAATTAGAACATAAAACTTGCATTACATTCCACATTTAAACAAAGTGGTTACATAAAAGATAGTATTCATTTTTCCCATCAATGGAAAAATATTTAAAATAAAACATGGATTCTTTATTGACACTTCCTTGACACTATCATCATATCATGTACCTTTCCCTTGAACTGTGAAAAACATTTCAAAAACATGGGATGATCATAAAAAGCTCAGTAAAGGATATAAAAATATGGAAAGGAAACATGGGTACATATACACATAAGAATGAAATCATACTTTACCCATAAAACATAAGCACTTTAACATACCTCATCAAATCATGAATAAATCATAGAAATCATAAGACATAAAGGTAACTTGAGGCATTCATAACATTCTTACATAGGGAGTAACCCTCTTGGTTACGTTTGGAATACCCATCATAGTATATTCCCTAAATCTCTTTGGAGAAACCTTAACGTTTCACTCATTTGCGTTACCCAATGCATTGGAGAGCTATATCGGGCTCACCCGCCCTTAGTTTATCACAGAACCACCCATCTTCATAACAATTCCCAAGAACCATAACATAATCGTATCACATAAAACATACATAAAGGAAACATAACATTTCTACATTTCAATCACAAGATATCAATAACACAGTGATACAAAAACATTATGAAACCAATTTTCAATACCAAAATAAAAGAAAAGTAAAACATGGTATTTATTTTTCTTTTAAAAAAAAGGTATGGCTTGTAGAGGAAGCCGAAACTCAAATAATGGTCACGGCGGCGGAGAAGACGTTGTCGCTGCATACGTACGACAAAAACATTCCCTTTTGTCATTTAGTAAAACACATCGTATAAAAAATATTCCTTTTGGATAAACGTAAAAGTCAAAGGGCTTTATACACTGTATAAAAGAAGGTTGTGTATAAAACAAAATATGCCTCAATGAAAGGAGATTGAGATGAAGTCCCATACCTCGGGTCCGACTTGACTCGGTCGTTCTTTAATATCCTGAATAATAAACTTGAGTTAATTTCTACTTGTTTAAGAACCTTTTTAAAGTTCATTATTCCTTTTATATCACTTATTTCCATTTCATGAACACTATGTAATTATTTAAGTTAATAACGGTCGTTTTAACAATCATTGGTACTTGAGTAAAAAATAAACCCTTTATAATTACAAGTTGTTCATGTATCCATTATATCCAGAATGGTATTCATGATGTATATATCTTATATGTCATATATATCCAGTACATGCATGCATTTATAATATTACATAATCATTTAGAGGTAAGAAATGAAATGCACCGTTCATGGAGACGGTAAGCCGTACGTACGCATGAACGCTACTTTCATTTCTACTTCGTATTTTTATAGAATGGAATCATAATGATATAAAGGTATATTATAATTCCAGTGTAATATCATATATAATATCATAACTCCATCTTTTATACACCCCACATATGGTATTAACGAATCAAATCACTTTGAGGGGGCGGTAGTCCGCACTTCCTTAAATGAAGATATCGCGTTTACCCATAATGGAAACCATAAAGGTATGCCCAAAATGAAAAATACAGAAGCTTAATGAAAACATAAACATATTATATATCATATATAAATATAGTGTCATCTTAATGGCCACATTTGAAGGTGTTAAAAGAATGTTGAACAATCATTGTTTCGGGAGGTAGAAATTCGCCATCCACAGAAACAGTATGTTCTTTAACCATTAGATGTAGATGTGTGTAAGCGTAGCTCGAATCCTTATTATAACAAAATCCTAGTATATTGAAGATACTTGATTTTTTACAAAAGAAATGAATAAAAAGATTTTAGGGGGTTGGAGAAGCAAAATAAAACAAATGGACTCAAGTGATGACATTACCTTAAAATCGGGTAACTCCCTTTGGTTTGAGCTCAAAGGCTTCCTGTGGAAGACTTATTCCCAAAGTGAGGCTTCAATGAGTAAGATAGGGAAGTGGAGAGACAAAATGGGTAGAGGTTGGATGATCCAAAGGCTTTTTAAGTGTGGGTAAAGAGGTAGAGGTGGGGGCCTTTTATAAGAGGAGAGGAGGGGCACTCTTGGAAAGTAAAGAAATGTTACTTTATTTTAAAATGAGTTTCGGATTCAAAAGGTCCCACATTGATATAATTCTAGGATAAGGTGATACGGGTTCGAAATATACCCATCCAATAGGTTTTGGACATGTGTAGGTCATATATTTTATATTATCTCTTCATTTTATTTAAATCCTTTATTAATGAGGTAATCGCTGCATCATCATGATGTCATAAATAATTTAATTTATTTAATGTCTAAAAATTATAAAAAAAATATCATGATGTAGGAAATCTTTTTATATTTATAATGAATATTTATAGTTAAAAATCTGACTTGTATAACCCCATGTAAAAATTGTTTTAGTAAAACATCTCATGTTTGTGTCATTTTTACTTTTACATTAAATAAAAAGTTATTTATGTCATTTCCCAACCAAAGTGGCTACATGGGGTCCCCAAGTTGACCCATGGATTTTCTTGGTCGGCCATGACACATCTAATTAGGGTAGGACATGTGTCAAACTCATTTCATATTATTAAAACATTATTTTTACCTTAAACTACACTAATTACCTCTAATCGCGATTAAAAACTTAATAAGTTACTATTCACCAAAAAATTATTTTAATCCCATTGAAGCACATTTTACTTCTTAATGAAAACCATGTATGTCGGATTTTTGAAATTCAAAACACAGATATGGTAAAATTACATTTAAACGGAAAGTCAGTTTTTATAAGTACCACTTAGTGGTTTCACTATTCATCAAAAATTGAAGTTTTTCAGAAAATTACCAAAAATTCACCCTAAGGTATATTTGATATTCCGAATTCAAAAATGATGTCTATTTTAAAAAATTCAAAACATATATGTTGCATTAATTAATTTAATAATTAATTCCCGCTGTCAGAGAAAATAGCGTGTTTTTATGAAACAATAAGTATTAAAAGATTGACACTAGTTTAAGTCCAATTTCAAAGTAAAATTAATTCCAATGACCACAATTGGATTAAATGGTAAAAATATATTCTAATTGAACTTTAAAACCAGTTAAAAATATAATCTAATCATATAAATGAATTAGATGAAAAAGCAGTTTTGATGTAAAATGCAGTATTTTTCACTATTCATTAAAAAATGAACATTGTCAGAAAAATACCAAAAATTTACACAAAGTAAATTTTGATGTCCCAATCATAAATAATAATTTTATTTTGACAAATAGTGCTTATAAAATTTTCAAAAGATAGATTTAAAATATGCTTTTCCATCAAAAGGCAGTAAAACAATCTTTTAAAAATATTAGTGTATTCCATGCTTAAGATTGGATTTATTCTCCTTTTAAGCCACTAAAACACTATCTAATTCATTAATAGACATAGATAAAAATATATATTATTCATTAATTACTTGGGATGTTACACCTAGAACCTATCATAGGGTATAGAATCACATGTGAAGAGGCCCTCCCCTCACCACTGTACTTATTTGACAGATCAGTGACCCAGATTATGAACTGTGTGCATCCTCTCTAACATGAGAGAATGTAGGGACTCATGTATCACCACTTTCCCATAGTTGAGTAAGTATTTCTTCTTACTATCCTTAAAATCCTCTATCACTCATTTATAGAACATACCACACCTCAGTCCGTAGATGGAGAACAAACAATTATCTAGGTATCATTCACATCACGTGGAAGGACCCACTCCTCATAACAATATTCAAATTTAGATGTAGATCTAAATCTATATGGGTTCCATTTACCCCCTTATACTTAGAGATGGTGGATTACTTCTTAGAATTTGAGGACCCGCACCCGGATCCAACATGGGAGAACTACTCCTAAAAGACCCACACCCTAGAATGATTAGGGAGTACCACTTCGTAAATCGATGACCCACACCCTAACCTAGTAGGGTAGTATTACTCAGTGACTAGGGGACCCACACCCTAAAATGATAGGGGGAGTACCGACTATGCTAACTCATTCACTATGTGAGACCCCCGCCTTGAGACGATAAGGGATTACTAACCCGATTCTTGAAGGACCACTCCCTGAAATGATATATGAGTACATACTCTTCTATAACAACACATATGGATTACTCGTGCTCGGGAATATAGGGGAGTCCTGAATCCAATAATAGAGGACCTGAAGCCTACCTGGTAGGGGAGTAACCAATATATCTATATTTTATCTAAAGAGGACCCACACCCTAATCCAATATGGGAGTACGAACTCCACGGATAAAGGAGCTTCTCTAATGTCTTACAGGGAAGTACTTACTCTACCCTCATTAATGTTATGGGGAATCATGCACCCTAGTCCATCAATGGAGTAACAACACTAGAGGAAATAACCAAAATGTAACAAACCCCACCCCCACAGTTTGGGGACTCCAATCTCCACCAAAGAAAAGAGGTAAGTAAAACCAATTCCATAGTCCATATTTGGTGAAACAGTCTTGGCATCTCTCAATACAAATCACACAGATCTACAACATTGGATCAGTTCTGTTCCATAAAAGTCTTGTTAAATTCACGCCACCTCAAATCTCATAAACTATAATTGAGGCAGTCATCATGATTTACATGTAAAAATACTCATGTTGGACTACTAACTATCCTAAATGTGGTTCCCAAAGAAGAATATATGGAAGGAGGAGGATTCTTAGAGGATCTCATAGTTTTACATGTCGGCACTAGGGAACACACAGTGTTTGATCCCGCCTGACCACCTTCCTGTGTATCTGGCCCACATGGCATCCATCCCATGTAGTGTTACATGGAGTGTAGGGGAGGTACACATTGTGTCCCTCCACTCTAGGACCTTGAAAATGTTCATCTTCCACACGGATCAACCATCCATGTCCCTCAAACATTGTATATTGCATACAACACATTGTGTATGGATAAATGGCCCCCCTAACACTATTTTATTCACATGTTTGTGTACCAAAACCCATTTTCATGTATCTTGGTCATGTTTTAGTACATGGACATGTATTTTTACAAGGATAACCTATGAAATGTCTCATTATCACCTATTTTAGGGCACTAAATGGAATATTACCCCTATAAATGGCATGAAGTACCAAATGTTTATCTTCCCTGAAGTGGAAAATTTACACGATATGTATCACAAAACTACATTCTGTGTAGACAGTAATTATAGTCAATTATTACTTGAAAAGCACCCATATTTATCTTGTGCTTCCCTGAAACTCACAAATCTACCTAGAAGAGATCAACCACAATTACAATAGTTCTCAATAACATTAGAAAAATTAAAAATAGATGTGATCAGGACCAAATCATATATCCACTAACCTCATTGGTGAAACATCGAATTTTTGAACAAGAACGATGCCCATATCATTCTTTTAATTGATCTGATGATGATATACTTCAAAAATGGAGATCATTGACACCTCATTACATTGATTAGAAAATGGTAATTCAATTAAAAAGGGAAGTATATCAGTGGATAGAAGTTAGTACTTATTTTTTGTGGTGTGGTACAACATGGGGGAGGAGATAGGTTTAGGACAGTTAATTAATTAATTATTCAATTAATTAAATCCACCACATAAATCCCCTTCAACAAATATACCCCGATCAATACTCAATGTGATTATGGATTTAGGTTGCACCTAGGGTAAAAATTAATTTCTGGGATCAAATGATGTCTCATATATCTGATCTGAGACTCTAAACATGAGATATTTAACATTCATGGAAAACTATGTATGCTTGAAAAAAATAAATTTTATATTTTTAATATCATCGCAATGAAGAATCTTGGGTCCCATATTCTTGTACCAGATCCTTTCCCTGCTCATTGTATATTTTCTAAAACATTAAAAATTCATATGGGACACAACACGAGTTGTTATAATGAAAATAAAAATTTTATTTTATATGTATAAGTTGCAGGAATTGAAACATAGTTCTAAAACTACTATTTGAGAAACCCCAAATCATTATTTAATAGTGATTCTCTATAATATAAATTTCATAGTACCCTAAGTGTGAGTTAATACAAAGTGATGTGATTTTTCATTAATATTGAAACTATTGGGACAGTTCACTAAAAGATATTACAGGGTAAATTATAATGAAATTTTAAATCCACTTATATGAATTAATCACTCCATGTGTTGTAAATACACATAATGAAAAATTTATAGGGATATTTCATCTATTAATCTAATTTTTGACTAGTTTAAATTAGGAAAATTAAATTTTATTTATTTATTTTAAAACTATTAATGACGAGATATGTTTTTTTAACACTTATGACAAAGAAAAATTTATTATTTTATACATTATAACCCAATAATTCTCAAAAATAATCCTTAGTTAATATTGTAAATGGGGGTCATGTCTGTAATGATTCAATCTGAATAATGTTTCAAATATATTTATGTTTTAAATTCACATCATCTTGAATTCCAGGGGTCCCTTAGTAAATTTTTTATATGGTTCAGTTTCTAGAAAATTATTCATATGAATCATCACCAATTCATCCCTAGAAATAAATGGATATTTCATTTTTCTTCCTTCTAATAATGTTTCCCCTTGGTTAACATCATTGGAACCACACATTAGAGTTTAAATATTGAGATCTAAAGAATTGAATGAGTTTTGATCTTATCATATTGAGATTTAATAGTGGATTAAATGGAATTCACCATATTTGGGGTATATTATTTGATATATTATTCCATTAAAAATAGTGTATGTGATTTTTCCATCATTTAAATTTGCAATTACACATGGAATTTTTAGTTTTTCAAATATTTATCATACATTTATTGATTTTTAATCCAAGGTAAGATTCTACTGATGATTCTTGAACATTATTGATTTGAATTTAGATTGAGGTTACCTCCCATAATGAACATGTAAAATTTATTAAAAGAGTTTTTGTAAATAAATGATCGTTTAGGACATTTTTTTTATAAAATCATGGTGTATGTTTATGATTTCAACATAGGAATACATATTGATATAAGAGTAGTTCACATCACCAACTAAAATAGTAGAAATATAGGATTTAACGTCGAATTATTAACATCAAATATTTATAAACCGACACAGATGATTTTTGCATGAAATTTTTTACATCAGTTTTACTAAAAATAAATACCAAAAAATTTAATGAGTTGTTTTTTGTAACGTTTTATAGTATAAAAAATGAAAAAAACCAGAATACACTGATTTTTTTGTGTCAGTTTTCATATGAACTGACGCCAAAAATAAAAAAAATTCTTCTTCAGTTTTAAGGAAAACCGATTACAAAGCTATTCTTTTTTCCATCGGGTTGCCACAAAATTGGAAACAAAAATAACAACCCCAAAGACATTTGGTGTCACTTATTATAAAAAATGATGCCAAAAGTCATTTAAAATTTTATAGGATCAAGAAACCATCAATATTATTGTTCTTTGAAATAGAAACCCACAACAACTCCTCTCGACTCACGAGGACATCGAAGCCTTATTTGTGATTTCAAACGTCATTTTTGATACTTATAGAATATTTATTTTATAAAATTTATATTATATATTAAATAAAACAATAAAAATTTGCATAGTTAGAATTTTTTATATTTTCTTATGAAGATTAATTTTTTATTGATTGTTGAAATACACTTTTTCTATCAAATTGTACTTTTATTTCAAGTATTTTAAAATTAAAAAATCTTTTTAATTTTTCTCAATGTATAATAAATTCTATTATATTTTTTATAATAGAATCTTTATTTATAATATAATTTATGGGTTAATCAATTATACAAGAATATTCATACATTGAAATACATTTCTCATATAAAAAACGGTGTGTTTCTCCTGTTTAATTTTTAATCAATTTCAGAAAATATTTTGTCATGAATTTTGAAATATATATTAAATACGTAAAATTGTACGGTTAATATTTAGGAATAAATATTATTTTTATTTCAATATGAATAATAATCAATATATTATTTGTTACCATGATAAATGGTGAATTATGCAATTTGGATATGAAATAAAAATATAAAAACCATTAAAAGACCCCAAAACATGCGTAAATATTATTAGATGAGTTTATCTTGACCATATTCATATATTAGTATAATTTAGGACCATTAGGGAAAAATTAATGATAGTTTTATATTTATATAATTTTATTTAAAAAATGTAAAATATGTCTCACTTGTTTTTATTAGTGTAATATTATTAATATGGAAGTATCTAGATGATATATTACAATATATGTAGTGATATGAAATATATAATATCAATTTACATCCAAGTAATTTATTTTTTTATTTTTGGTGAATTAATGATTACCTAAAATTAGTTCACAATACTGATAGAGTAATTATTTAATTAATGAAAAAATTTAGTACATCCTATTAAAAATAATTTGGGGAACATCATTTGAGATATTTTTGGTGATCAAAGAATCTTCATGATTCCAATTAATTTTTTAGGATATGATTATATATATTATTTTAATTTCATATACTATCTACATATTTTATATCCAATGTAATGAATTTTTTCAAAACTGTAAATTATGTCATTTTATCAAAAAAAATATTATAACATTATTTAAAATATAATAAAAATAATTAAAAAAAGTGATTAAGATATTTTTTAAAACATCATATATTGAAATATTATTTTCCATCAATCATTGTATATGAAAATATTAATAAATTTTAATAATAAATAAATTGTAAACTTAGATAAAATAAAAATAGGTTAAATCATGGTTAATAATAAAGATATGGATTTAAATTACACAAAAAACATTTTAAAATATATATTTTATTTGGGATTTAAACTCTCAACATGATATATTTGAATATGTTAAATGTTATATACATTTTAATTGAGATTAGTTTTTTATAATAAATTTTTTTAGATACTCTAAGAGTATCTTTAACCTCATTTATAAAAGGATACATTCTCCCTCGCTTATTAACACAAAATTGAGATTTATTTCTCATCCCTCATCTGCTATATTCTGTTATAGACATCCATATCCACATTATTGAGTTTTTTCTTGTACCCATAAAATGAAACTGGTGTCATTTTATAGGATATCAAAACGATTCATTAAGATGAAGATGAGATTGGAAGGAAAACTGAATTGCGAGACTTAAGGTAAGGGTTAATTTCACAATCTAATCATTATTAAGGTTTGTTTATGTTTAATTATTCAGAAGGTAATATTTATCTTCTATATTATTGTTATCTATTTTTTTTAATAAAATGTTTCCACAATTCTTCTATGATTGTATAGATTAATTTGTACCCATGTTTGAATTTTCAAGGTTATTACACCAACACAGATTTGTGGCAATAGCTCCTCAACTTATAAAAACTATACAGGGTTTTATTGAAAGGGAAGACTCTATAGTCTCTACCTTAAAAATATTTTTATGATATTTTACTACAATTATACATATCAATATGGTTTTCCCAATTTTATTCTCATTATTTTATGTTCTACCGAAACCAGTTCTCGTGGTTTCTACAAAACATTATTTCAATTAAACTATAAGTTCCTTGAATCAAGTATGAACCAGTTTTTAGATACATTATGTCATTGGAATTTTTTACATGTTATCATTACATGAAATTTAATCTCATTATGTTTTGTTGTAAAACAGGATACATAAATTAATCTTTGATTAAATTTGAAAACAAAAAATAAAACCTAGTGAATGTAAATATTTTAATCCTTGAAGTCATTTCTGGTTTTCTTCTTTATATCCCACAGAAAGGAAACAAAACAAAGGTGGAAATAAAATCTTACTAATGGTTACATTCTATGAAATGTACTATGTTTAAATAATTATTAATCAATATGATATGTTAAATAACTGAAATTATTTGTAATTTAATTAGTAAACTGCGAACGTGTAATTATATGAAAGGAGAATATGAATAACAAATGTTTCTATATTTATATATATAAAGATTATACAAAACCTATCTTTTCATATTATTAAAAAAAATCATTGGGATTTATAAATTATTTTCTAATGGTGGAATGTATATATTTTTGACATAACGAACAAATGGTCAGTGAAAAGATCCTATACATATTATATAAATGAATAAGTCTATAGAAAATCATCCAAGTTACATTGTCTCATCAATTCATTAAATTAATTGAGGTACTATATAATTATATTCCCCATATATAATTTAATATATTCAATGAATTCATTATGCGAAAAAAATACCATATAATATATATGCATTTCTTAAAAAATTTCCATATAAGAAGAACTAACATATAGAATACAAGTACATTACCAAATAAAGTAGATAATATAACCTATAAATAAATAATATATAATTTATAATTAAAATATTTTAATGAAGAGTAAAAATGGTTTGGGATGTAAATGAATACAAATACCAAACAACACTCCTTAAAAACATTAGTGAGGAATAAATCCTTCTCATTTTGAAATCCAAATTTCAAAACTATAAAATTACCTAATATTTTGGAAACATTTTGGTCAAGAATAATAAATAAAACATGTAACATAAGTTTAAAATAAATCATAATTCATGATAGTGGAAAAATTATGTTCATGTAGATCATGATAAATCATACATTCCATGTCCATGATTAGTAATATATTACAAGTTATTTATTTATAAAACAAAAATAATATTATATTTAAACAATTAATTGTTTTTGTAAAATTACTTAAATAAATAATTTTACAATATTATAAAATATCATTTAAATAATTTTGAATGAAATAAGGATATAGAATAAAAAATATTCCTCACTCTATAGAAAAACATGGTTGTTTTCCTTTAAAAATTATTTCTAAATAATTAGGCATATTTAGTGGAAATTAAAGTTAAAACATTGAATTTATAGAAATAACAATAAAATAAAAGAATATTTTGGTTTAATATCGAGAGATAAAATGATTCCCCAAACAAGTAATTAAACATAAATAATCCAAAATAACAATGACATTATTATCTAAACCCTTACCACTTTGGTAAAATTTGAATCATATATCTTTTTAAAAATAATCATAAAATTAAATATTAAATAGAATGAATATTAATTTATTCTTGATATAGAATATAAAATAGTACCTAAAAAATCCATGAAAATAATTATTTTTGTATTTCCATAAAGGTATAACTTTATTAGAAATTGACACCAAATTTATTACAAAGATAATATCCTTGAAGTGAAAATTATACTTGAAAATTTTTATTTGTATCATATATAAATACAATTAATTTTTTAAATATAACATGAAATAAAAAATTAATTATACCCATAATCATAAAGTATAAAAAAAAATGAATAGTGAAACCAACTGATGAAGTGGATGCTTTTAGTGAGCCCACATACCTAATCTCTAACTCATCATGTATGATCATTATCTTCTTAAATAATATACATATGTTAATTATTTACATACATAATATCATTTTCTTGTTAACAATATGTTTTATTTTATACAATAACATGTTATATTTAATTATATAATCGATTAATTTTTCATTTGAAATTAAAATAATACCAGTTCATATCCCAAATCAAATCCATATTATAGATGTTTTAAACCTTTTTGAGTCCATAAGGTTATCTTTTGACTTCTCTATTCCTTATGGTTTTATGTCTGGAAAATCACAAAAACTTTTTTCTTATGTTCTGATTTTTTTAATTCCATTTTACTTATAGTTTTTTTATTCCATTATACATATAAAATTCACAATAATTTTTCTTACATAAATCTATTTCTGTTATACTTACAGAATTTTCATTCTGCTATACATACGAATAATTCATTACATTTACTAACTATTTTAACATTTTGTTTTCATGATACTTATTCTCATACAAATGTCATTCTATTTTTATGATACTAAATCCCTTAAAAATGTCATAAAATTTTTATGATAAGGGTACCAAAAAATAGTGATATTGTTTTTCTAAATCCAATTTTCATTTTCTTAAGATTATTTTTTCTTTATAATGTTATAATTTCTTAATGTATCATTCCAATATTATCATATTCTATGTTATTCAGATACTTAACATTAAATTATCATCATTTTATTATATGAAATAATATCATACAATCTGTTATAAACTAACTGTTGTATATTTTACACATATCTAGGTCCCTTCAAAATTTAAGGAAAATATGACAGTTGGAGTGGAGCCGAACGTTGGGAAATTTTTCCTATAAGTACATATTTGTCTGAATAAGAAAGAAAACTGATATACTTCGTGGTTGAATTTGATTCTTGTGAAAATGTTGTGAAGTGTTTTCTAGAGATAGAGTTTATTACAACTCTCTGTGATTTGTGTGGATTTCATGAACAACTTGTTCAGTCATGAATAAATTTTTCAAACTTTCTTTTTATATACTCCGATCTTGCTGAATATGTAATTCTAGATTTGGAATACAGTGGTTCATATATCCTTCTAAATCAGGGGCCTGAGGGGTTATCAAGACACATACTGATCTTCAGATTTAGTGATTACCTGGGCTTGGGTAAGATAGAATTTCTTGAAAGTATAAATCAAGGAACCATTATCCAAGTTTGTTGGAAACCCTTTTTGGGTTAAAAATATCTTATTATTACTTGTTTTCTATTTTATGTTGTTTTTATCCCACTGTTATTTTATCATTTTTAAATTTATAAAATATAAAATACTTATACATTTTAATTTCATTACTCTGATTATATTAAATATTCTATACTCTTTAAGGTTGAATCATACTTTTAGGAATATCATTATTATGTTTTTATCTTAAGGTTGTAATATTTAAGAAAATGTTTCTTTAAGTGGTTTTGTGAATATTTGTTTAACTTTATTAAAATAAGTTTTATTAATGTTAAAATCTATCCTTAAGAAATGGATTTCGTTATGGATAAGAAAAATTCCTTATTAAATTTATTTATTAACTTTAAAGGATCCAAATGAAATTTTAATGTTTAAAATTCACCCCCAAATGTATTTGATAATCTCATTCTTCATATTCAATCCTACTTTTTATATCAGAGGAGGTCACTGAAATACTTATATTCACATATAAGTTTTATTTCCCATGATATAATTGTTCTTAATTCCTTCATATTTATTTTGTTCACAAACATTTACTACTAACATGTTCTGTGGAAAGAGGTATTCTTTTATGTATGGAATAAATTCATGTTTGATCTCTATAAAATCTCAATCCTACTAGACCACCGATATTTGATTGAAATTTTTATGAGTACTGAAGAGACGGAATGAATACCATTGTGATAAATAGAGGTGTAGACCACTATATTATGTTGATTAGAGATTATAATATTTTTTATATGGAACTTAGAACCTTTACTAATCCAGAAAATGGTGAATACCATCTGGACATTAAGGTATGAAATACATTGCTTTGTTCTATGACTAGAAATATATATATATATATATATCCAAATTTCAACATGTGAAGATTTAAATATCATTTGGAAGAAGTTATAAGTAACTCACTTAGGAACATCAAAATTCATTGAAAGTATAAGATCCATGCTAAGAGATTAGTATCATGGTTTTATTTTTCATTATGGATAACCTATATGTAAGGTTCTATAATGATTTATTACTATTGTGAACATCTTACAATCAATGGGTGAGAAAGGTTTAGATGATGATATTATTGTAGACAAGATTTTAGAAATCATGCCTAATGAATGGGAATCCATGAAGACAGCTATAGACAAGAATAAAAAAGTTACTCATAGTTCTCTTGATGATTTTTTTGGAACTCTTCTTCAACATGAAACCAGAGTGAACAATGATGAGGATAATATTAAAAAGAAAAATGGAAATAGATATTTTGCTTTTACAACTACTTCAAATCATATCAAAGCCAAGAATCCTGATAGAATTACAAGATCTAAATATAAGAAAGTTGTTCTTCTATCCGAATCTAGTAAAATTGAATCTTTAGAAAATGAGTTAGAAAATTTTTCTCGGAGAATGAACGTAATTGTTAGATAGAAGAACTTTCAATATAAATACAAGATGGAAGATGGAAAAGAAAATAAAGATGGAGAAGTGAAATGATATTAATATAGACGAACAGGTCATATTATACCTTGTTGTATCTTGCTAAAGAAGAGAGAAAAGAAAGACAGGAATTCTGAAAGGAATAAGAAGATTTTCTACAAATCAAAGCATAAGAAAGTCTTGAAATCCAATGATAGTTGGAGTGAATGTGGTGGAAATTATTCTTATGATTCTTCAAAATATAAATCTTTTAAGAAAAAGAATATTGGACTAATTGACAAAGCTCTATTTCCAAATCATTCTCTTATCGCTAAGGTACGAACTGATGAATCATTAACAAATATGTCTTTAATTAAAAAATTTCCAGATAAATATTTTTCTTTAGATGAAGAATCAACTTCATTAGAGAGCGATAATGATTTTACTTCCTTTGAGGAAGCTTCTAGATTTTCTAAGTCGGTTGAAATGAAAAACTGTAAAGTATCTAACAATAATGAAAAAACAAATTCTAGAGAGTGTATTTTATCAAAAAAATTCAGATCTTACCAAATCTCTTGATAATAAAAATTTTGTTTTACAAAATCGTTCTATAAAACTTGAAAAAGTTAATTCAGAGAAGGATAAACATTCTGATTATCATTAAAACATGTTTTTAGAAAAAAAATTATAGGATAAACATAAATCTAAATATATTATTCTAGAAGATATAAATTTAGTCTTGAGACTAAAATATGAAATATTTTTGTTAATTAAAATTATTGAAAATTTTTCTTGTGGTATGGAAAATTTTGATAAGATGTATTCTCAGATCCAACGTCATGATAAAAATAAAGGATTAAGCTATTCTCAAAAAAATAAATTTTTTGAAATAATTATTTTGTTTCTCCAAGACCTCCCTTTTTTCACTATATGTTAGATTGGTGGGCATTTTAAGAATAATTTTTCATTATTTAAAGTTCATACCCTTTGGTTTCATAGTGAATACTTTTCTAAAAAATGTGGATACCCCATATTTTATAATCAAATAACTCTGGATCCAAGCATGTTTAGATTCTGAAAACCTAACTCTTTCATTTTCAGGATAATGAAGGTAGTACCAACAACATATGGATAGTGGATAGTGGATGTTCTTAACACATGAATTGTGACAAATACTATTTCAAAAAGATATTAAAGACTAAAGGTGTAAAATTCACCTTTGGAGATAACTCTCAAGGAGAAATTATTAGTACATGTAACATTTTTCTTTTTGGTAAAGCTATTATTTCAAATGTTCTTTTTGTAAATGTCCTTAAGAACTACCTCATTAGAATAAGACAATTATGTGATGAAGGTTACCTTGTAAATTTAAGAAATGATAAATGTTTATTTCACAATTCCAATGATGATTTTATTCTCACTACCCTTCAGCATGATAATTTGTACACCATAAACCTAGAAAACATTAGAATTCAAGATCAACCATGTTTAAGTGCATTTGATGATCTATTGTAGCATTGGTATAGAAGACTAGGACACTATAACATATAGAATCTTTGTAAATTTTCTAAGAAAGAAGATGTTCCAGATCTACCAGAACTTTAGTTAAATTCTTCCAATGTTTGTTATCCTAGTCAATATGGAATGAAACATAAATCTAGGTTTAGATATATAAGTGAAGTTACAACATATAATTCCTTACATTTAGTGCACATGGACTTATTTGGTCCAACACAAACTGGAAGTAATGGAGGCCAATACTATGTGTTTTTTTAGTAGATAAATACACTAGATTTACTTGGGCCTATTTTATTGCTATGAAATCTAATGCTTTTTATTATTTAAAAAAAATTAGAGTAGAAGTTAAAAACGAGCAAAATATACCATTAAAAACTATTCATAGTGATCATTGTAGAAAATTTGAAAATTTGGATTTTGAAACTTTTATTTTTATGAAAGGTATTACTCACAAATTTTCATCTCCAAGAAATCCTCAACAAAATGGTGTTGTTGAAAGAAGAAATTGTATTATTCAAAATATGACTAGAACCATGATGAGTGAATATTCTATAGCTAAATTATTTTGGGTTGAATCTATAAGTACGTCTTTTATACAATAAATTGAGTATTAGTAAGACCATTTCCTAGTAAAACACCTTACGAGTTATGGACTAGCTGAAAACAAAATGTTTCTTGCATCAATGTTTTTTATTACAATGTATTTATATTGAATACTTAATATAACATACATAAATTTGTACCCAAGTCCGAGGAAGTAATTTTATTAGGCTACTCCACTAACTCAAAGGCACATAGAGTTTTTAATAAAAACACATGTACTGTGGAAGAAACAGTACATGATAATTTTGATAAAAATGGCATTTTTGTTTTCAAACAACCTGAACTTATTTCAGATATATTTTCTAAAACTGATCACCAAACTTTGATAGAATATCCTTCAATCAAGGATATTTTTCACGGAAATATTCTTGAAACATTTACCCCTAATGATTTTCTACCCTATGTTGATGAACATGTTTTTCAAAATCCATGCCAGCTGTTACATATGAATCATCCCAGGGATAATATCATTGGTATTGTTAATAAACTAGTAAAAAACTATACGTTTATTAAAGAATAAAGTTGATCATGTTTCATTTCTCTCCCAATTTTAACAAAATACTCCTGAAGAAACCCTGGGTGATGAATAATGGATAAAGGCTATGAAAGATAAACTCAATTATTTTGTAAGGAATCAAGTTTGGACCTTGGTTGAAAAACTTAAGGAATATTTTCTTATTAGAGTATAATGGGTTTTTAGAAACAAATGAAATTAAAATGAAATTATTTTTATAAATAAAGCAATATTATTTTCTAAAGGCTGTGACAAATAAGAAGGCATAGACTATGAATAAACCTATTCTCCTGTAGTAAGACTTGAATCTATCTGTATTCTTCGATCCTTTGCAGAATTCTTTATTTCAAAACATTATCAAATGGATATAAAGTGTTCTTTTCTTACAGGTTATGTACATGAGGATGTTTATGTTGATAAACCCCTTGGATTTGAATATAAAAATATCATAATCCTATTTACATTCATACCAAATCTTTATATGGAATTAAACAATCCCCTAGATCTTGGTATGATAGACTTTCATGATTTTTGCTTCAAAATAACTATGTTAAGGGAACCACTGATCCAACCCTATTTATTAAAAAAAAATATTTTTTGATTATTCAAATTTATGTTGATGAAATCATCTTCATATAAACACATCAATCCTTAATTAATTAATTTTTGAATCTTATGAAATCTTAGTCTAAGATGAGTAATATCATTGTGTTAACATTCCTCCTTTGTTTTCAAATTTCCCAAAAATTGGAGGAAACTTATATATCCCAAAATAATTTTGTAGAATATAATCTTAAAAATTTCGGGAATAAAAATTCTATGATTATAAATACTCCTATCAGAAACTAAAATACTCATGATATTGATGAAGCAGAGAGATATATGGATCAAAAATATTATAGATAGATGATAGGATGTTTACTTTACTTAATAGCAAGTCAATTTTACTTAATGTTCTCAGTATTCTTATATTCAAGATACCAAGAAAATAATAAAGAATCCCATTTAAAAGCTGTAAAAATAAATTTTCAGTATTTAAAGGGTACTTTAGATTTTGGAATAATTTATTATTTTTGAAATGCTTTTGAACGTAATTTTTTTTGGATTCTAAATTTTGTGGTTGTATAAAGGATAGGAAAACGTACATCCGAAACATTTATTTTTCTATGATATTCCTATGTTTCTTGGTATCGAATTAAACAACATTCTATAGCACTTTCCACTATTGAATCTGAATATGTAGCAGCTAGAAGTTGTTGTGCTCATGTTTGGTGGACGGAACACACACTCAAAGACTATGGTAAGTGTTTTACTAAAACACAAAGAATGTGTGATAACAAAAGTTCCAATGTACTATGTAAAAACCCTCTACAACACATCCATGAAAATAACATATATATTATACTATACTTTATTACAGATCATGCACATAAAAGAAATATTATTCTTCAACTCATCAAGAATGAAAGAACATCTTTCTGATATTTTTACAAAAACATTACCTACTAATAGATTTGAATACATTAAACAGAATCCATGAATGATCATTGTAAGGTAATCAATCATATCTACTTCTAGATTAAATCATATCTTAACATTAAGCTACTACTTATTAAAGGGGGATTATATATGATTTTGAATTTTCATTATATCTCTTTTTATATGAAAATATTCTTTCATTAAGAAATTATATTGTTCATTAAGAGAATGTAGTTTATCTTTTGCTTTCAGAATTATAATTTCAGAATTGAAATTTTCAGAATATACATTCTTGGAATTGAAATACCAAAATCTAAATCTCCTAAGATAATTCTTATAATACCGATAAATTTTTTAGAGTATTCCGAAAGGTACACATTTTAACTCTTAATCTTTTAATTTTATGTTTAAATTGGTAGTATTTCAAAATTTATAATTCTTGATTTACCTTACATAAAAAGAGGGAAACACATATTTTTTTACATCCATTCTCAACAGTCAGCTCATATTAGATTATATTCATCCATTTGACTATTTTATGGTATCCAAAAAGTCATAACTTTATCTATATAAGGGGTTCTTTGTTTATGAGTGTCTCACCATTCTCATGGATCTCTTAGCCGATGTTTTGTTTCCCTCAAATCCTTATTTCCATTTCCATTGCCTCTTTTCACTCTCAATGACTTTTTAATCCCTAGAAGATTAGATAATTATTTTAATGGAAATAAAGGATTGGGAGATCATTAGGGAAATTCTGGTATACCCTAACTTATTTGCAATGTATGACTCTCTTATATCTAAAGTAATAATAACAAATGGATGGGAAAGTGTTTTAATGGATAAGGAGAAAAGAAATGATCCAGTTTACCCTAACATAGTTATTCAATTCTATGAATCTGTTAATTTCTTCTAAAAGGATAGAAAATACATGTTCAATTCAAATGTTATGACAAGGCTTATACAATTCCTTATAAGAAGGCATAAAATTTTCTTAACATATCATATGAAAGAAAATCTATTCTATGCCCCCATAAACTTTCCTAGAGGGAACATTATTTTTAAAAAGGCATGGATTTGGATTACCTTGGTATTATGTATGTTTAAAATCTGATGATTGAAAATATTACAAAAAATTACAAGCTAGTACCTCTTTGGTTGTAAGGTTTCTTTATTCAAAGGAAAGGATATAAGGACTCTCTAAAGAAATGATATATTTTTCTTCTAGAAATTATTTTCAATATAATGAAGATCAACATGATAAGTTACATCTTTATTACTATCCTGGCAGTAAAAGGCAAAACTCTCAGATATCAGATTCTTATTTATCTAACAACTATCTCTATGATAATTGTTATATTCTTCAATGAGATTAATGTCTGTTGTCATTAAGTATCAATGTCATTTAAGATTTTGTTTCTCAGCGATGATACTCTATTGAGGATGAATGCATATTTTTACCCGAATCCAAAAATATTAAATAATTGGGTGTGAAAAATAGGGTTGATGTTCCAGAATCATTAAAATCAGTACTTAAGAAAAGAAAACCTGAAGAACCAATCTTACCAATACCAGTTCCATATGTTCCAGTATCAACACTTCCTAATGCAACAAAACCAAAATTTTATTCTAATAAAATGCTTTCAAAATGGGTAGAGATGATAACTAGTATAATAGAAGGTGATCCTTCCTTTGGCCTAAATCTTGTAGAGGCTAAGGCCTTAAAAAACAATCAAGATGAAAATATAGAGAAAGAAATGAAGGAGAAGATCATGGAGATGAAATCCTCAGAATCTCAATTGTGTCAGTATTTATTGAAATCTATAGTATGGAAGTCTCAAAAAGTATAGGAACCTCAAGTTGTTCATTAGAAACTAGATGCCACTCAAAAAACCCATAAATCCAATATTGTCCTAACTATATTATAAACTCTTCAAGAAATGTATGATCATTTAATTATAGAAGACAATGACGATGTTTTAATGGAAGTAGAAGATTACATTAGAACTCATCAGAGTTCAAATTATAATTCTGGTTTTGAATATCTAGAGATTAAAGAAGATGTTGAAGTTGATGTTGAAGAAGAAGTTGAGAATGAAATGGAAGAATAAGAGAAAGATATGGTGGAAAAACAAAGTGATTAATTGGAAGAGATCCAGGAAAAATAAACACAAGAGGAAATACATGAAGATGAGCTTTAATGGGACGAAGATAAACATGGAGATCATAATATTATACAAGTACCTGATGAAAAAACCCAAGTCCAAAATCCTATCAAAGGAAAGAGTGTTATGATTGGATCATCAAAAAAATAAAATCCTTAGATGTCTTCAAAAATGATAGAGAACCCATATTCTTTAACTCCAAGAAGAAATGAGAAAGGAAAAGTTGTTTCAGGATCCAAATCCTTATCATCTATTGATCAAGACTTTGTCTAGCTATATTTAAGAATGTTGGTCAGAACTATTACATTACTTTCAAATATAGATTTTTGGAGTCAAATAATGCAAGAGACACTGAATCAAAAGAATAAATCTACCAATATTCTTATGGACATGGTGGTCAATCATGAAGCGGAATTCAATAATCTTTTGATTGATTGTAAAGATCAGAATGTGACTTTTAAGAAAGTCTTTAACCACACAAAAATAATAAATGAAGAGAATATACACTTAAGTGGATTCATGGATTTAACAAATGGAGCATTCAATACATGTAAATTTGAGTTCAACAATGACAAAGCAACCATTTCTGGGAAATATTTCCTACTCAATTTCGTTTCCAGATCTGCAAGTAGGGATAAAAAAGTTAAAGACGAATTATTGAAAAATGTGGCTTCTTAAGAAGAAAATATCACTTCCTTAGAAAAGAAGAACCAAGATCAAGTGATATTATTAAAGAGTCTTCAAGAAGAACATAAAGAAGTGATGAATCTTAAATCATTGATAAAGAAAAATTTTTCTAAGAAGAAGAATAATGGAATATTTTTTTCATCCATTCCATTGTTTTTTTAATCTAAACATTCTTTAAAAAATTACCTTAAGAGGGATATTTCATATCTGGCTATTGTTTTAACATGTATGCTTCTTCAACTTTAGAGGTACATCTTATACTTCTCTATTACATTTTGAAAATAACAGAGGGGAGAATTTATTTTGAATGAATAATTTAATGAAGAATCCAAATAGGGAGAATCTATTAAGGGGAGTATGGTTAAAAAGTATAATGCCTATGTATGGGAGAGTTTCTATTAAGAAGGAATGTTTATTTAAGGAGTAGATATATTCTTATGAAAGAAAACTACATTATAAAGATATAGAATACGATCCTTGGGAAACATAACTTAAGGTCTAGTTAGTCGTATTCATCCTAATTTTTTATTAAAATGGGAGATAAGTTTAATCGTACCTGTTTATCAAAGTAAATGTATTATTCCTTAGAAAAGTTTTTTGTGTTTTCAAAAAAGGAGGAGATTGTTGAGTCAATAATTTTATCTTAGGAATTGTCTATTCCTTATGGTTCTATGTTTTGAAAATCACAAAAACATTTTTCTTATGTTCCAAATTTTTCATTTTGTTTTACTTATAGTTTTGTCATTGAATTATAAATACATAATTCTCAAAATGTTTTCTTACAGAAATATCATTCTGTTCTACATATAGAATTATAATTATTCTATACTTATGAATCATTAATTACGTTTACCTATAGCTTTGACATGTTATTTTCATGATACCGAATCTGGTACCAATGTCATGTTGTTTTTATGATAACGAATCTGGTACAAATGTCACATCATTTTTATGATACAGGAACCAAAAATAGTGATACCGTTTTTCTCAATTTGAATTTCATTTTCATAAGATTCCATTTTCTTGATAATGTTATAATTTTATAACTTATCATTCAAATATTATCGGATTCTATATTTTTCATATACATAAATTTAACTTAACATTGTTTTCTTATATGATATGATGTCATAAAATCTATTACAGACTTACTGTAGAATGTTTGACATGTGTCTAGGTCCGTCATAAATTTAAAGAAAATATGACCGTTGGAGTGGAGTTAGTTGTTGGAAAATTTTTCATATAAATACAATTTCATATGAATGATAAAAAACGATATACATTGTGGAAGAATTTGATGCATGTAAAAAAGATGTGATGTGTTTAATAGAGAGATATGCTCTTAAAACTATCATTTATTTATGCGGTTTTCGTAAATATCTTCTTCTGGCATGAATAACATGTTCAGACTTGCTTTTTGTAGTCTTTGATCGTGCCAATCATGGGATTCTAGATATGGAAGACAAATGTTCTGATTTCCTTCTAAATCGAGGGCTTATGCTAATAGCAAAACAAATACTGATCTTTGAATGAAGGGATTACCTAGGATTAGGTAAGACAGAATTTTATAAAAGTATAAATTAAGTAACCTTTATCCAAGTTTGTTGGATATCATTTTAATTTTGTTAAAATAATCTTATTATTACTTGTTTTCTATTTCAAGTTGTTTTTATTCAACTAATATTTTCACTTTGGTAATTTTAAAAAGTATAACCTTATTATACATTTTAATTTTGTTACTCGTATTATATTAAAGATTTTATACTCTTTGTGGATGAATCTTTCGTTTAATAAAATCTTTCTTAGGTTTTAATATTACGTTTTAAAAGCTTAAAAAATGGTTTCTTTAAGTGGTTTTGTTTATTTTTGTTTAACATTGTTTAAATAATTTTTCATGAAGTTAAAATCGAACATTAATTAATGGATTTCCATAAGGTTAAGAAACATTCTTTATGAATGTTTTTAAATTAAATTTAAATGTTCTAAAGGAAATTTTAAATTATTCAATTCACCCCCTCTTGTATTTGAGAATCTCATTATACATATTCGATCCTACCAAAGTAATCATTATCACATGATATTAAAAATAAAAACAATAACCTAATAATAAATTTTAATCTCTAAATTTACATTTTAATACATCTATGCAATACAGTTATAAAAATTGATCTATTTTACAATCATTGAGTTTGAAATTAATTCATGTACATTTGTAATGTTTAAATTTTTGAACAATAATTTTGCGAATAAAATAAGTATTATTTAATATTTAGATAATGATATTTATTAAAAAATTAAATTAAATATACATATTCACTTTTTTATAATATATTTTATGTGGTTATGAAAAATTCATCTCATCCCTTCAGGGAGGTTGTAATATACATATACACATAAATGAATTTATTATTTTTAAATGAATAGAAATATATGAAATTATTTGATACATTATTTTTCTATATTGAAAGATATTCCATTAATTTCATATATATATATATATATATTAATTAAATTAGTAAAACTAGTCATGGTAGGTGGTGATGGAAAAAAGATTATAACAAATTCCGATTTGGTAGTTTGTTGTACACACAGATGATGGGTTTTCCCTCATTTTATGGATGATGAAATATATATATATATATATGTGTGTGTGTGTGTGTGTGTGGTAATTAAATAACACAAAACCACCTAATTTAATTAAATATAATAATTTTATTTTATCATTATGTTTGAATAATATATAAATGATATGTAAAAATAAAAAAAAATACTTTGTTAGGAAGGATACATCTTATTTGAAAAATCTTATTATGTTTAAAAAAAATCCGTCTATGGATGTTTTATTATGAAAACAGGGAATATAGTGAATCATAAGGGATATAAGGAATGGATTTTTGTATAGGTTAATTTAAAAAAAATTATTATAATTTTGAATATAATGTATAAAAGTATTTATTTTTTATGTTAGGGGAAGACCATTTCTGGAATTTTAAAAAATATTAAATTAATATAAATTAATTTCCATGTCAATATGGATTAAACATATGTGATTATAATATAGGGATAGGGTATTTATAAATAATATTATACAATAAAACATGTAAAATTTTAGACTATAATTCAACCATTAAATATTTTCTAACCTACAATAACCATTTTTGACAATGTCAATAATAACAATGTTTTTACTATATATGTGGTCATGATAGTAATTATAAAATAATATTTATCAACTAAAATGATAATAGATTATATATATATTATATATACAAACCTCATATATGTCAATATTATTTTTTATAATTTAAAATCATTTAACTAAATATTATTAATTAAAAATTAATATTAATATCATTTTTACACTATTAATTTTATTTTAAATTAAATATAAAATGAAAAATTGGTGAATTAAAATTTTAACATTCAATAAATCACTAATTTGATATACTCATAGATAAATATAAAGGAACACTATAACATAATTAAATTATATTACTTTTTATTTTTCAAAAAACATATATTTTAATTTTCAACTAATTAATGAAATATTTTATCTAAATTTATGAAGTAATTAATTTAATTAAATTATCAAAAAATTACATTAATTACAATATTGAATTAAATTTTCAATAAGTAAATTATTATATTCATTATACATTCAAAACATTATTTTTTCCCTTATTTGAACACATAATATATATTTATAATTAAAAAAGTGGAATTTTTTATTACAATAAACGATTTATAGGTCACATTCATGGAAAAGTGTACAATAAAAAAAATTGATCCTTATATGGAAAGGGTTTAAATAAAATTTTACAATAAAAGTGGTGAAAGAATAGTGACTACATGAGTTGTTTTTAATGGAGGATAACCCAATTTATGTTTTTTTGTGGGGATGTATTTTTAAAAATTGTTCTATTATTTATAATAAAAAATTATTCAAACCATATTAATTTATAATATTTTTTATTATACTAAATTTGGAATCCATTTTTTTAAATTCGTTATCTATAATTGGTAGAAACAAATTTTATATTATTCACATTAATGCTGATGGAAAATTGGTTTTTTGAAGAACACATATTATTTTTAAGTGTTAAATTTTTATTATTACATCATCATCAAGAATGATTATTCATTTCTAATTAATTTTATAATTTATAAATTAAGGGTAATTATATTATTTTGGGATCTAATTCAAAATATTATTTGGGCTTTTAAATAAAAATGCAGGAGAGTTTTACAGAAGTCCTTTATTCACCATTCACTTTAGAATCAATACATTCAAATAAATCACAAAATATCACCCAATTATAATGTTAATATGGTAACTTCTAAAATTAAGCTCACTTTGAGAAAAATAATATTTCTAAAATTTAAATATTTTAATTAAATTATTTACCCACAAAGATTAATTAATACTTATTTGGTAAAAATTATATTTGTAATGCATGTAAATAAATTAGAATAAAATATTTATTGTCTATGAATATATATTCAACATATAAAATATTTATGCATAATTTTCATAAATTCGTAATTCAAATTCATAATTTCCATTTTAATGTTTTTGTTATAAAAATATTGTTTAATTAATTTTATAGTATTCCATGGATTGATTAAAACTAGGGTTACATGTAACACAAGCCATCAAAAAATAACATAATAAGTCACCCTCTAGGATGAGAAGTAATTATATTGAATGGAAAGTTATGTTTCTATGGTTAAAGTGATATATTTTCTGAAAAAATTAAATATTATTAATTATCTCCTAAGATTAATCTAATTTTTAATCCCTAATTTAATGTTATCAATAAGGAATAAAATTGTTAGGGTCATTTTTTCATAGAGATATTATAACTCAAACATGATATTATATTATTGAATAAAAAATTAATCCATAATTTAATATCCCATATATTATGGAAGGAATCTGAAAAAATATTTAAAAGGGACAATAGTTTAATAATAAATGAAATATTAATTACTTAAGTAGTGTTTGATGATGATAGTGTTATGTTAAAGCCAACAGATTGTAATCATTGCGAATGTTCAAATAGAAAAATCCATTTATAGAAAGATAAATGATAATTTAATGAATCCTATTCAATAATATATTTACATAAAAATAAATCAAATTAGATTCTTCTAAGAAATGTGTATTCATTTTATTGTTTTTTATGAAATTATAGAAATTAAAAGTTAACATTTATTAATATGAAAAATGAAAAAATTGAAGAATTGATATTCAATAAAAAATTTCTATTATTGAATTTATATAAAGTATGAATGAAATATTTTCAATTATTATATTATTTGGTTGTGATATAATAATGATTAAGAAGTAGAAACATCAGGATATAATTCTATGTAATTGTCAAGCAATGATAACGAGGATAAATATTCATAAAGATGTTTAAAAAAATATGGAAAAAATATCCGAATGGAATTAAATTAAAATGATCAACCACATATATAACACACAAATGAATTTTGATGGGAAACAATAAATAAGACTTGAGATTTGAAATGTTTTACTGAATAACTATATGTTAAATATGAGAATATTAAACTCCATGATCTGAGAATGAACACCTTAAAAGAGAGGTAGAATATCTATCTAAAATCTACTTCAACTGATGTTGTAACTAATAGAAATCAATATATAAAATCCGGAATAAAAGAGTTCTACAATGAAAAATATACTAGACTGTTTTAGTCAAATAAATAAAAATCAATTGGTATCTATTGTGTTAGAATTGGGAACCTTATGAATTGATTTTTTGAAGACAATTTTCTAAATGATGTGAGAACTCCAATTGAACTAATATCTCAATCATAGAGAAACTAAATATGATTTGTATCATATTTTTTATTTTTTATTTTTTATAACCTTTTCCACATGTAATATGTATTTCTACAAGTGGAATATGTGGAATATAAATATAATATAAAAATAAACTCTTCTATAATGATATATAATTTGTGGGTACAGAGTATAATGAATCCTATAAAGAATAAAAGTTTTTTATATTAATTGGGGATTGAGATTAAACCCTTATAAATGTGTTGTGTTGATCTAAAATATGGATTTTTACAACCACCCTCTTGGAAGGTGAAATAAATTTTTTTTGAAAATTAATAAAGTGTTTTTTATATGTGAATATGGTTTAAGATAATATGTTTATTACTAAACCATGTTATTTGACTTCTTGGAATAAAATCAGATATGATGTAAGTCAATTTTCAATTTTATTTCATATAGGACACTAAACATATAAGGAAAATGCTATAATACAGAATAACTATATAGGTGAGATACATTAAATATTTAAAATAAAATGGTATCTTTTCATATTTTATCGATTCCAAAATTGTAGAAATATCAAATTTATATAAAGATGAAAATGCTAAAATCCATGTACATAAGTTTAAAAAATGTATCATGTAAGAGTTATCATTTTTCAAGAGTTATTTTTTCTAGCTATAAGTGATGATGAATAACACGATGATATTTTTTAATTCTATAAAACAATATTATATATAGAAATAAAAGTAATAAGGTGATGGGTTTGATCAACATGAACAACTCTATTCCTAAATATAATGAACAATGAGTAACCACTCTTCCCATATGCTTTGTTGATTCTTGTTTCTTTTGAAGTGTTTTAGAAATAATGGGGAGATACAACCCCCAAGGTGATTTTTCTCGATAAGAACAGGTGGATGGGGAAGAATAAAAATAAGGACTAGATGTAATATGAATTCATATGTTAAATGTATAATTTTTTTAATGACTAATTTATATATATTATTTTTATTTTTAACAAATACTATACATTAATTCTTGTGTATAATTACAATGTTTTGAAATATTGGGGAATAATACAAGAGTGGTGTCAAAAAAATTAATGTGTTTGAATCAACCCAAAATATTGATGAAGATGTTTAGTAATATAATGTTGATTTAAATTTTAGATGGATTTTTTTTCTAATAATTAATTTGGTGTTCTTTATCTTATATTTGTTTTTATATTAACAAATTCTAGTAAAATTTTTTTTTTCTAATTAATTGGCATTCCGAATTGATATGTAAGAGGTTGTGTTAATTGAAATATTCGCAAGGGGGGAGTTGTGGTAAAAATAAATGGATATTAAGCCATATCATAAGTTATTTAATCCCTTTATTTTATGAGAAAACATTGGTTAAGTTATATGATTTGTTCATATTAAATAAATATATATAATAATAAGTGAAATGAAAAAATTAACAATTTGTTTCTATTATTAATTCATGTTTATTGACCTCCATAAATAGTTCTTTGATTATTATATAATTGTTCTTTGGAAAGATATATTTTGGAGATCACAAATTGTGTAACCTTTGATTAATGATCTAAAATATATATGATTCGTATATTTTTATTCTTGATAGACATACAAATCCGTTTTAAAAAAAAATTCTATTTCTTACACTGATCCGAATATAGGAAAGTTAATAATATTTATTAATTATTATGTTCCACGTGGTAAATTCAATCAACCAATCACTTGAGATAATTTTATAGAGATTGATTTCTCAATTTGGATATTTTTTGAGCCATTCATCAGAAATGGAATGGGTGTTCTTATAGTTCAACTATTTTGGATCACCAATAAGTTGTTGATTACAAATGATAATGACAGTAGGGAAATATAAAATGAGATGACAAACCCCCCTATCATCATTGTTTGAGTTTGATATTATAAATAATCCCATATAGATAAAGAATACAATTAGATAGTGTATCGTTTCAAAGATTTTGATTATATTCATAATAATAGGGAAATATTTTAAATTATATGGATAAGATATATCTATCAAAAAAGTTATTTTGAGATTTAGGGGAAATTCTATACATTTTATGTAAGAATATGATCCATTTGAATTTTATTTCCACAAATGGGGGTAATTTTGTGTAATTAAATGTTGGAAAAAATATTCAATGGGGAATATTTTTATTAATACAAAAGGATTAAGATGTATTTTTTAATAAGAAATGTATGATTTATTAACATGTGAATTTTTGAAAAGGAGGACACCACTCTTGTTTGAGTATTATTCATAAAGAAATGGAGATGTTATACTATTTAAATCAATATCCTTAGCTTTTTTATGTATGTTTTTAATGTTTATTGGAAAATATACTAATTTCCTTATGGATACTAGAATTGGGTTTTATATTGTGTGTAAAACCCATGTGCAATACATATATAGCTATTTAGAAGATATCAATAGTGGAGGGTGAGTAGATGTGAAGGTTCCTAATATATTAATTTTCATTCCCATGGTTGAGGTAATGTGGTGAGTGTAATAAAAGTTTGATGAGAATATTATAAAATTCATCAATATGTTAAATATAAGAAGGCCCAAAACCTGAAAATGAGAAGGGATAATGCATGTGGTGGTCCCCATGGTAGAATCTAGTTCCCCCTCCCAAAAAAGGAATTGTTGTTGACCACACCTATTATAGAGGTGGTTTTGGTCAATTGATTGATATTTAAAGAAAATCCACATCCAGAAAGAAACAAACCGAATGATATTGGTTGTGTGGAGGAAATATGATAGAATTTGTGAAATACACCATAATAAAGAGCATGTGGTATTGATATTGTTATACAATGATGACATGAAATATAAAGAAGGCTGAAATGGTAAGGAACATTCCCATTGTTGAAGTGGTGATGGTGAACATGTAATGTTTCAATCCCAATTATTTTGGTTATATTTGAAAACCCCATAGTGATTGGAATTTCAAATTAAACATGACATAAATTAATACACCGGTCTATAGTGCATGTCATATCCGGAATTGGAACATAAATATTGACATATTGTCGTCCTCAGGTGCATGAACTAGGTCACTAATTATTTATATACCATTTGATTCATTTCTAGATAAATATGTACCCCTTAAACAATTGTGATTATTTATTTTTTTATGATCAGTTAATTAATAATTAATTCACTATAAAGAAGATATTTTCAATCTCTTCACCTAGAAGACATGATTGTAGTTATTAGTGGAAATAATGGAATGAGTTAAAATAATATTTAATGGCCTACTTTATAACTGACATGTCTCCCAATGATAGACACAAGGCCATCCAAGTTTAATAAATGGATATAAAAAATAGTATTAGTAGAATAGAGTATAAAATTATTTCATTTCTGAGTTTCTAGGGCCAATAATTTCTTTCCTTCTAGTAATGGTGTTGCAACATTGAAATTTTTTATTGTTTTTGAGATTTATAAAGACAATTTGAGTTATCACTACAATTTAGTGAATTAATAACTCCATGTTCATGTCGAAAAGTGGAGATGAATATTTCCATCAACGAATATGTCAATGTATTAAAATTTGTTTACAAAAGTGGATTTAAATATATACTCTACCTATAATTAAGGACACATTCAAATAAATAAATAATGAAGAAGTGAAATAAATGTACCTAAACTTGATGAAGGTGATTTTAACCAACTAATATGAGTGATGAGAATGGAGTTCAATGATCTAACCCATAAGATGTGGTGATCTATCCCAAAACATTATACATATGTGATCATGGGAACGGAGTGACCTGGTACAAACAAATTGTAGGTCTATTATCACCATTAATGATTATTGAGATCATTATTAGATATTTATGCAAGAAACATCAAATATGAATTCTCGTTGGACATAGCATCGTGCTGGAAAACATACTAAACTCTATTTTCAATAGTTACTTCATGCATGAACACTAATACATATCGTGTTACCAATATTATATAATATAAAAGAGCATTAAAGCTGATTTTCATTGATTCTATGTTTGAACACTATTGAAAATTTGAAACATTTCATGTTCATCTGTTTTAATTTTCTAATCGATTTCATACCGTAATTCATCACCCATTTGAAGGAATATCACTCAATGCCCAAAATATAATTTTTTTTAAAATTATCATTTTTTTATTTTAAAATTAATAGAGAGTTTATTTTTCATTCCTGAATTATAATTTTGTCTTAAATATAATTTGTATTCTATAAATATTTTATTAATATAGATAATAGTTGTTTTGATTAAAACAAACATATGACTTCTGTAGAGGAGGTAGTTATCACGTAAGATGGGGGATATTTTAAATTATCTAATATATTATAAGGATTTAGATAACTGTTATTCCATAAATATAATAAAAGTTATATATTATAATGACACTTATTTCGTTAAATTAGTTTTTTATAAAAATCATTGTTAGGGAATGATAGATAAAATAGGTCAGCGAGTGGATAACACTCACATTGAGGATTTAATTCTACTGTTGGCGTAATTTATTAATATGGAAAATATGTGGATCATTCATTTTAAAATGGTATTTCATAATTTTAAATGGACTATAATAATTTTAAAATTCATAAGTTTTTAAGAGAAACTCAAAAGGGGATAAGTGAATGTGCGGTATTCGATATATTCGACAGGTGGGAGACTTCATACAATTAGAAAGAATGTGCGGTATTCGATAAAATTTATGGGGTTGGAAATCAACCCTCAATCATACATCGGTCCTAATTGTTGACCATGGTGTATACTTACAAAATATGATGCTTCCTCCATGGGACTAGTTCTAGTTAATAACCTATAGTAGCTGATTCCTTTGCAGCTTCTGTTGCTAGTGTTTATTCCGAATATTCGATATATTCGACATATGATCTACTGAAGAAGGAAGATCGACCATCTGCTATGCCAAATACTACTAGATCTCTGAACTCTGGTTATGCTTTATCAACGATCGTATCACCTACACCAGGATCATCTGATGTTTGATCCATATTATTAGTAGTTCTTCTCAGTGGGTATCAGTGACTGGACATAGGGTTGTCTCATTATCTTGAGCGATCTATACCGTTGTAGTCTTTCTATTTAGTTAGTTACGGAGTGGATCCAACACAAATTCACTTTTTTTGAATCCAAGAGGAGGGGAAACCTCTGCTGAAGCTGGTGTCGGGCCCGGCCAAGATCATGAAAATTTCGAGGGGTCAACGACCCTAACATAGTCTTAGTAGTTGGGAAGGTGTCTTGTATGATTACTAGGCATGTGGTTAAAAGATATGAAGGCAGGGAGAAGGTGTGTATGATGTAGATCTTGTAGTGTTGATCGATGATCCTCTTATAGCATCCAATGCAGATTCAAATGTTGTTGTTATAGGGTCTTGAATACCCATTGCTAAAGCAGTAGGTGATTCCATCACCGATATGGGATGAATATGAAGAAGAAGTAAGGTATCTCGGTACTATGACTGAATATGGGTCCCTAAATTCTTGGTTACGAACACCCGGGGATATGCTTTCTTTCTAGCAACAGATCCTTCGGCAGGAGAATCAGTAGGAGGTTTCTAGCACTAGGCCCAATGCATGGTTAGCTGTAGTAGGCGCAGCCGGTACTACATCATTCATCATAGCAGCTACTGGGAATATTACGCCTTCTTATGGTGCATCTAAAATGCTTGGTGTTATCTGCATAAAGCTTATTCCAACAGTGTAGTATTCAGTAACACCGCCATCATATGTAGAACAGTACAGGTGATTCATCAGGAACTGCTAATGCTCTGCAAAGACCTGTCCAAATTGTTTACTAGATGAGACCGTCCGTAGGCAACCACAAATAATTGATACGACCGTGAGCAATCCGAATGAGATAGAACTAGAATTATTACTTCCCCTCTGCCCGCCAACCCAGAACTAGTATAGAATAGGGTTCTTGTGAGCCAGCTAGGGCGGGTAGGAACTTAGGACTTATAGTGATCGAGTAGAAGACAGGAACCACTAGATGTTGATACCGGACCTGAAGTAGTAGATCGGATCATCTGGACAAACTGTGTCTATTAGGGAGAACTCAGCTGAAGTTGGGCTACTTCTAAACCAATTCTTTCATCATCTTGTGTAGATCGCTTCCCACTTTTCGTCTCTGTTTGCTTCTGGGTCATCTCTGAATATTTTCTCAGGGAAACCGAGTGGAACCGCACCAGATCTTCGACCAAGGATGGAGGGGTCTCAGGATAGGGCTAAGGAGCAGACCCCAACAAATCGAACAATGGAAACATAGGCAGCTGCTACGGACTTGGTTGAATGCTTGCTCGATCCCTCACCATTCATCGTGTTAGTAACATCCCTAGATTGGTCGCTTTTTTGCGCATTAAGCAAGACCTCTTCTATGATTTTGAAAGCTTGTGAATAGATATTGTATCGAGTCCCAACGTCCATTGCACAGAAGTATGATGCCTAGACCATACTAGACCTTGTTACCTTACGAAGTTCACCCACCATCTCGGTACCAGATGCTCTTCAAGTTCCTTAACTAAGACACCGAAGGGGATTCGAATAGTATGAGCAATTCTATATATAGGTGCAGCAGCACCATATGGAACACCACCAGATGATGTAGTATTTGATAGTTCCTAGAGGTTCGGAAGTTCTCAATTTCATTCCCTTCCTTATAGCTAGATCCAAACCATCCTTGATGGTGGGCCTCTAGGATTGGATACTCCGGGTATGAATGAATAAGAATCATATGAATAAGTAGATAATTTATCTGGTAGTTCTCATGGTATCTCCTTCCGGGTATCACCGAATCTAATCCGAATACCAGCTAAGGAGAAGACAGTGGAACTACTAGAATCATAATATGAGCATAATACCATTGAGTATACCCAGCCATAGTTGCAGTAATAGATCAGACACCGGGGGAGCACCTGTAGCACCAAATACTAGTTTTTCTTCTCTATCGAATAGCCATATAGTACTGAATCCATAGCTCTAGATATAGCTATAACCAGTGATAAGGTAAACAATAAGAACAGAATATCCAAGACGATACCAAAATGGATACTATAGTGATAGCTTTATGCTTGATTTTTCGAATACTTTCCGACCCCTTGCATCTCAGGTAGTTTCTAAATGACTGTAATCAGTAACAACATATGCAATAATCATCGGAAGGCATGTAAACCATAAAATCCAACCGCTACTATAGGTCATACACCGGGTAATGAAGAAACTGTAGAACCACAATCTTTTTTCCTGGATATATGCAGAGTCCTATGTGGAAGGCTACCCGATGCCTTCATCTGGTGATGGCACTGGTAATCCAATGTGAATTTAGGAAAGGTTGTAAGACTAGAAACATATAATAGTGAGAACGGGAATTATGGATTTATTACGGAATATCTGGTTCGGAACCCACCATATCTGGGTACTGATGAATATGAAACTATTGATGGGTATTCACCAAATATTATTAGCGTAGATAGATTTGGATCATGATCTACTGGTATAGGTAGGTGTGGTAGGTATGGAATTGAAAGATCCTAACCATATGGTTCATATGAATTCCCAGGTAGTACAATAGATCTTCGATCATTTCTTGTGAATTCCTAGTTACGGTAGTTGGGACCACTGATGGGGATGATGATGATCTCGTATACTATGATTCTCCCTAGATAGTTCCCGCTATAGCTATAGCTGGTAAAGCTACTACTAGTCCCATCCTTCGGTATCGCTGTAACATGACTTGGTATTTTACTTCCCCGGATTTGCTGCTTTCTACCCATATCTGGCTTGATTCTCTATATGAAAACAGGAGCAAGATACCACCCACAACCAATACAATCCCCAGCCATAGTCTTAGAAGCATATGAAGACGATATGGTGGTATATCTGGAGTATATGTTTAGCTTGTTTCTCATACCATGGAGTCAACCATGGTTAACCAGAACCTCCTACAGTCCTAAATGAAGAAACAATGGGTGAAATGGTATGTGCGGATGACGAGGCTTAAGAAAAGAAATAAATGGCATGAGCTAAATCTCCTTAAAGAATTGGTATAACGTGCTCTGCTGGTGCCAAGGGGTCCCACCCCGAGTTCCCTCAAATAGATATTCTAAGGATTTGTACACTTTGAACTATAGGAGCTCTTCTAACCAATCTAAGAGGAAAAAGGAGGAACAGGTACCAGAAAGTGATGAAAGGTGTGAGATCTCTAGAAAAGAGAAATAGATCTGGTAGGCCTAAGATGGGGGGCTGATCCTTGGATATGTGTAAAGTTAACGATCAATATCATTGAAGGTCTTCGAAGGGCGAGACCGATACCATAAGTAAACCAGATGAGTTGGCAACTAGGACTCAAGACCCTGAATAAATGTATGAAAACTAGGAGCGAAATTAAGAAGGAGGCTAGATCCGGGTAATGCAGTGAATCCAGAGTTGAAGACAATCAGTAGAATATAGGTAAGGTAGTAGACATTCGGAATGAGAGATATAGCGGAAACCATATATGTAGGGATCATTAAATACCAGTTCTATTGGATAAGACGCGATACAAATATTCCTCAAAAGCTTCCACATAAACTCATATAAATAAGAAACCGGGTAAGAATATATCGGGTGGGGCTAAGCTGGAGATCTTGTTATTGTTGTTCTTCATGTATTTTATTACTATGACAAGGTATCAGGTAGAAGTAACCGAAACTATGGTTGGTTTGGAACCCGAAGTATGATCTCCTATGCCGGTGATCACCGAACGATCAAGAAAAATCTCCTACAGTGGAGACTGCCCATGTATTCCCTACGGAAACGACTAGAAACCCATCGTAAACTCTAGGGACCAAAGGGAACTAGGAAATGGATGCTTTGTAGGCCTTAGGCCGGCCCAAAGAAATCATGAGAAGTAGTAGGAACGGTCTGGTAAACATCCCGAAATGGTGAGATGGAAGATACTAGTGAAAAAGGTACAAATCACTACTGCAGAAGCTTGTTTAGCTAATTTGGGTTATCCATCAGACCTAGCTGCAATAGATTTAGATAGAATAATTTGTTATACATCCAACTCTCCTCATGCTTCATTCCCTGGCCAACCCTGGGCCAGGTCTGGTATAGGTATCAGAACAACCAAACAAATATGGTCCAACGACCGAGGACTTTAGCTCAAGATACAACGTTTTTACTAGATTTCTCTACGGATGACCGTATGTGGAACCATATAGTAGTATGGATTGAAAAGAAGCACCTTGCATCTCACCCGAAGTACTCGGGGCCAAAAGAAATAGAATAAAGGGGTAGGGCCTAGGTCTTATGAGAATGCTACTAACGCACCTTGGATGATCTACGATGACTTGTAACAGTAGATTCATTAATAGTCCCAGACTACCCACTTCTATACCCAGTATCAAAACCCAGTGAATATTCTCAATCGGAGGCTACGCCTTCCTCCTATCCGGCTAAGCCTACTACATAATCTACTGCTTCTTAGTTATAATAGCCTTCATTTGATGCAATTGATTCCATTATCGAAAGCCATTACTCACAAATAAACTCCAACAACATAGCCAGTCACATACGCTCATAAACCGATCCATCTGGTTCTACTAAGACTCTATCTGTTCCTCAGATGTAGTTTCTGATGTATTGTATGTCTTGTAACACCACTCATAGTCGCAGATGAATAACTTCTATACCTAAATCTACTCACGATGACCCACTTATCTACCGCCTTACTTATGATTCTTTTAAACTTGGGTATGTACTAATAAAAGATAAATCACTTACCATCTCTCAGTTTACTCTCGTGCTAGCATATGTCAAATAGATCAATCTAGTATGAGATCATATCCGGAAATAGGAGTCATTTGGTATTGGAGGAATTGTAAATTCATGAATGTGATGTACCAAACAATCTGCGGTTTCCAACAGAATGGGTAACAATGCCACCTTGCCCACTACTCCTACTAAATCACCATTCCCCCAAGCCAAACTGGCACCTATACTATGAATTCTTATTCCAATTCTGGTTATAAAGAAAACCCCACCAGTTATCTACTACACAGCCTTTCAACTAAAGATCTTGTAACCATTGCAGTATCCAGTTGACAGATGACAGACAGGTTCCGTCTGTAGTCGACATCAAAACCCCCCTTCAGCTTGAGGAATAGAACCAAGTCTACCAATCACCCTGAAAAAATAGGTTCACTAGTGGCTGTGAGTCAGATCCAGGAGGTTCTATGGTTTCGAAGGTCCCTAAGAAGCTTCAAGACATCTGGTTCAGCGGCATCAGAGATCGTCTTTCGGGGACGGTTGGCCCAGCCGAGTACTAGCCAGAATGGAACACCCATCGACAGGTTAGCATCATATAGTACTGTAAGAATGATCGTAGAACCATTACTGGTTTAACTATAACTATAGTTATTCTATACCAAGTCTTCTTACGATTATTCTTTCACCGGTTTGGTGATTTAGAGTGTTTACGCATATTCTATGCTTATTCATACTTTGTGGGACTGCTGGGATGGGCCTGATGAAGCCTTCTACTTATGAAGCAGTTTTACCCGGATAAAACTCATATTGTGGCACCTAAGATAGCTACCATCACTAGCATAATAAATTACTAGACTTAAACTTGTAAGAACTAGGGGTTCTGGCTTCCCTCTTATGTAGTCATTTGGGACTATACCTCCGATACCGCAGGTGTATTATCGTTGCTATTTCTATAGGTTCGTTATCGATTTTTGCCAATATCCACTAAGGTTTCTTCCTGTAGTACATTCTATGGTAGTATCCAATACTGAGGATGAACAACCACAAACACTCCATCTGGAATAGAAGAAAGATCACCAGCAGCATATGCGACTACAATACTTGGTAAGAAAGTATGCTTTAGCTCTGTATTCGTATATTCATCATCATATGGAATTGGTATTACCTGGTGACTAGGGTTCGGAAGATTTAGATAAAGATATAGGTTTAGAATATGCAACAACCACAGTAGAAGTAACAACATATGGTGGATTCCTAGTATGATACCTAAGATAACATTTCCTTCTAACCACAATGTTCCCTGATGAACTACCAAAAGCATCGTCCGTAAAGGTTCTATATCTGGTGTAGGTAGTTACAGCAATCATGGAACCAACTAAGAGGATAAGCTAGTACTGATTCAGGAAAGAAAGGATGAGATCCAAGGGAGGGTAGAGGTGAGAACTAGGAATCATACATTTTCTAAATAACTCTCAAGCATATACTAATGGTGTTGTTGATTCTGCTATAGCTACAAATACATAAATCCCAATACCCGATAGAATACCTCCAGCTAAGATAGCGGTATCCTTCTACGTTTCCAGGGGGAATAAGCGAATGGTTCTGGTGATGATGTTGTAGCCGCAGGCATCTACCTAGGTGCTTTTTGTGGCATAGATTAGGGATTCTATAGCGTTCAATATAAATAATATATGCCAGCCGGTTAGATCAAAGAGCTCTAGTTTACACGAATCAGGAGTCTTCCTTGGTAATGAAATGACTGGAATATTCCCATTGTATCATCATTTGGTTGGGCACCAAATCCAACATAGTATAGAGGCACAGATAATCTGATTGTTGATGATAAAACTATGGCATCTCTGGATCCCAACTACTGTCCCAGTAGCTAGTCGATTACTTGCCATATCTTAGTACTAGAGTTTATAATGAATCCAAAGCTTCTGGACTCGATGTATCTTCTTTCTTTTCTACTGAAATCACCCATTCTAGCTCATCAGTTAGTAGTACATCTGAACCAATGGCATTATCCAAATCATACGTTCACCCCATCCTGGGACTCATAAAGCAAAGGAATCAGAAACTTTAGGGAAGCTTTAGCTGAATATTTTGAAATTAGGTCTATGGTGTTAGACCGCCAATCTCTGCACATTCTTAGGACTCATCATTTACGGACTTACCACCAGATTTTCTAATTCCAGTTCTATCTCTTTATTATTATGCAGCGGATATTCCAACATTTATGGGTTCCACATTAGCATATGATCTTATCCGTCCTAGAGTCTTCTTTAGTTCTGTAGTTATGGCTGTAGGCATCATATGCCAGAAAATTCTACAGCATGAACATAAGCAAAGGGATGTTTCTTCCTATGGTCACCCATATTTAGTTATTGATGTCAGACCAAGTAGAATACCTTTATCATCTGTAGAGCCAAAGCTATCTATGGTTCTCGAATGGGTTGGGTCTGCTTACAGCTATAGAAATAGCTTTCCTAGTAGTTGCACTAAGTCAGTTACCTAAATCATCTCCCTCCCAATAAACACCATGGATTACTATCAGGGGATTTGATTCCAGCAGCTATAGAAGATACAAGAAGTGGGAACGGAGCAGCAGATACGAGATCTACGAGAAATCCCTTTGAATACTACACATGGTTTATCCAGCCAGTTCTGGATCGTTCGATCTAAGATTCTTATTAACTATTTCCAAGCTTAGCAGATGAGTTCTGTAATATACTTCTGGGCAGCTGCCTCCATTCTTTCGAAACCCAAATAATTTGAAAAAGATTTAACGGTCGTCCGAGAAATTTAAGATCTTATGGAGGGGTGAAATGTAAAAAAAGAGTAGCACTAGATAAATCAAAAAAAGAGTATCAATTGCATAAGAACAAAATTGGATTTAGCACAATTTCCATATCCGGCTATTGCAGCCTATCTTGTGATACTCGACCCCAAAATCTGAGCAACTAGCTAATGAGGAACCAGCAGTGAGAACGGAGGTAGAATTTCACTAGTACTTATCAGTCACCCTCGGTCGATTGAGAGACTCTGTGGAAGGGTCCTTGGTGAACCACCAGCCTAGTAGTAAAGAGCCCCATTTTTAGAGCTTCTCCTGAATGTGAAGTTGTGGGAGCGATAGAAACTACAGATGATAAACCATTGTAGCATCATATGTGGCTACCCGCGCAGGACATAGAGAGACGTCCATAAGAAAAGACGCTACTGCGTCAAGGAAACATAGATTTAAATTGTTGGCATAGCGGATGAGGCCCTGTCTTGTTGCCCCTTTCTTCGGCCCCCTCACTCCCGGCCTCCATTAAAACTGAGAGCATCCTGGTTCCTCTTCCTTTCCCCATTCCAATGCGATAGCTTGGGATAAAACACTCCATATTCCCCCTTGGGCCAGGTAGGAGAAAGACCTAAAGCGAGCGAGTGCCATGGTACTGAATGGACATCGTACGAGATATCACACCTCCCCCTCAGTCCCTGATGGAATGAACGAAATATGAACAGTTAACATAATATGGTCATATATCTTAGGGGAAGGGAGGGAGAAGGAAGGAATGATAGCTGCGCGTTGTTGACCGAGATGACCGGCTGCCCTTGTGTCGCGCTATGCATCCTTGTTACCTGGATCTTCGGAGAGACCTGGCCTCTAATTCTCAAGCAGTTTGGCCGAGTCGGGGTACTATAGATCACTTCCCCCAGTCCATGAATTGACATCGGTAGAATGCTACCTCCAATTCCCTATATGTTCGATAGAGCCAAAGTAATAGGATTTTTATCCATATTGAATGCATGGTCGCCCCAAATAAGAGATATAAGCGGCTCACCAACTGGATATTCAGTGGGATCCGAACAGGTACGCTCACTTATCCATGTATGACGTACCACCCGTGCCGCCCCAAAAGGATGATAAAATGGAACAAACGAGGAAACGTCCACTCATCTGTTCACCATCCAACATAGATGAATCCACACTCTACCTCTAATCTATCTATGGCAAGTCAATTTTGTTGGTTCTTCCCCTCACTCGGATAGAATCAGAGTTCATGTCGCCTGCCCTGAACAAATAGGAGGCGTGGGCCACAGGTCGCACATAAGCCGTCGGGTCGCACGACAGGTTAGTGAGAGGTCCCCTACCCCTCACCCCTCTAGCTATCTGATTCGGTTCAGGCACAGAGAGACTCTGTACGATAACTATTCCAAGGATGAGGAGGGAGGTGGACCCAAATGAATGATCTTTATAGCTCCTACGGCCAGGTCTTAGAAGACTCTAGAAAAGGTTTGGATATTTCAATCTTATGTCGTGAGGGATGTGACCTATTTTAGGTCCATAAGATACCACAACTTTTAGTGTTCTATGATGAACCTTTGAATAATGAGTAGGCCTTCTCTTCATAGTAAACAGAGCAGAGCAATAGGCTGAATTACTGTATAAATAATAGTTGTAAACTATAGGTCGAGTAGGTCTCTTAGATAAGAAGAAATGATACAAATTTCTCTTCATTCTGTTGTGCTCAGCGGAGTCATAGGGTCCAAACTTTGTTTTTTCTAAGTCTTCTTCTTGTATAGAAGAATGCAACTGTTGTAAAAACCGGGATTTTAGTAGTAAGCAGCATCCCCTCTTAGTTTTGAGTAGGCAGAACCATTCAGTTTTGGTTCTTCTCCACATTCTTATCAGGCACAATTTGATAGGTGGCCACCAGGCACCAAGAATGAGAAGATGACATTTTGTGTATGAATAGGTGTCATGGTTCCACAGAGGTATTTTGAGTATTTTGTTAACTTCCCTGTCAGGGATGATGGCGAGTGGGCCACATAAATTTTAGGAAACCGAAAAGGGTTCAATGGTCCCATAGTAACAATGGAATGAGAGCCCTAATGGCTAAATAAATACAAACATGTCCAAGGAATAGAATGCATTTTCATCTGTCTCAAAGCAGGCCCCAGTAGATGGAACAATCGGGTCGTGGTCCCATGGTATGGTGTGAGCTGATTCATCATGGTTAATCTGATGATTCCCTATTCAAAATTTCCCCCAATATGATACCAAATAATTCCAACATACACATGTAGAAAAACTGATCGCATCTATGGGTCCCAAAAATATGTTTTACGAACCATGTGGATAAACAACGGATGACTATAGACCTGAAGCAAACCACAAAAATTGTAAAAGTAGAAAAGGTCACAAGTAACATCTAGGGGATCATAATCAAAAACCAAATTTTTCCTGACCTCGTGACTTAGCGGTGTGGAAAATGAAGGTTGTTGCTCCCTTGCGGTAGACAACCGAAAACTTGAATGGTCAGGTGAGGACCTACGAGATATAGATTACCACTTCGATATGCTAGCATCACGGCAAACATTGTACAGGTTTTGCGACCATAGTCATAGTCAATATTTAATGCTGCCCCTTATCCAATAAAAAACAATTTCAAGGATTAGAAAACCCAATAAAAACAGGTACCAAATAAACGAGAAAACATAGAAGCCAACTATGGGTTCTGGGGTTGGAATCGGAAATTGGTCATTGAATCCAAAGTAATAGGGAAAGGAACGGCTCTTCTTCGCCGCATGACCTGACCATGAGAGAGGTGGAAAGTTGCCCTACTACATATCGACATGTTGTTGAACTAATGTTACTTGTGACGGGTATGGTCTCGCAATCAAGTGGGATCACCTCCCCTTGCGATCATGAAAGACCAACCAATTTGCATAGGTCCGGAATTGAGTGCTCTCTTCACAGCAATATTGCTGATACTGTTGTGCGCTCCTTTTAGTAATTTTTATCCACGTGGGAGGAGATCCAAGAAAAGCAGTGAGAACCCCTTACGCTATGCTACCAGCGTTTCCAGTACCTTTCCTCCACACCCTGATTGAGATAGAGAGATGTCTCCCTATTTAGATAGAGCATGGGGTGGGAAGAGCCTAAATAAGTGAAACGCCAAGGTCTGGGAGAGGTCGGCAAAGTAGATACGACTTGGAACTCGTCCATTCATTGGGTGATCCCTTGCTCTCACGTTCGGGTGTTTACTCGTCGTTTAGGCCAGCGAGTTAGATTTCTGCTCATTGCAGTCACCTCCGAGGTTCTTCGCACCTGGATAGTACCAGGACACTTGTGCCCTGGCCCTTGATCAGATAAAGCTACCCACCCTATGTCCCACAACTCAAAATGAGCCATGCGACGAGACGCGGACTTTCCCCATGCTGCGGTTCCCTCCGGTCCGTTCCCGGGTTGGGTTAGGGGAACATTCGAGAGCGATTGCCTGCGTGGATCCAAACGTGCTCACAAGGCACACAATAAGAATAAGACCAATATATACTTCATAAGAGACCATTTGAGCTACAGATCGTAATGCTCCTAGAAAGGCATATTTCGAATATAGAGGACCCAACAATCAACGAGTTGATCATATCCTTCTATGAACCGTACGAGCACGTCCTCTATCACCCCCACCCCACCACGCTTACGGCTCTATACCCCAACCCACTGGCCCCCGGTCCTCCTTTTCTATTTCTCAGCGCCGGCAGGGAAGAGATTACACCATTTTTCCTACTCTTCACATTTGCTTTGCTCATTTTTTGGTGGATGGGATTCATTCACTTGCATTCCTACTATCACTACAAAAAGCTCTGGTCTTAATGACCCTACTACTGCTATGCAGCCTTTCCTCGAGTTCGTAGAGTCATTTTTCTTGTTTACCCACAATGGAGGACCCGCCCCCACCAGGCTGGTAGCCACGGGTCATAACACACTCTTCACACATCAAATCCACTTTGAAGTTTACTTATTTTCTCGGCCAATCGTCAGAATGTGTACGAGATACCATAAGGGCCCCATATCTCAATAAAACCTTTTTCTAAAGCTTTAAATGATACTGAATATCCGAAACATAGGAACGATCTGACTAGAAAGTTATTCAAAACTTTATTGAAGAACCAGCGTTTATTGAAGAAGCTATAGAGTCGATTCCAAAAAGTACGAGTTTGAAAGGTTTGTTGGAATTGATCTGCTGCGGGATTTACATTATACGCAACAAAAGCACGTGAAGTAATAAACGGAATAGGTATGAGTTTGTTAATGGTTGGAGAACCAAACTTAGATTCGGTAAGAATCTCATTTTTTGGTAGTACGAAGGGGTAATTGGCCCAAAAATTGGATAAGGGTCAAGTGGGCGCCGACGGCTAACTCAAGTGTCCCCCGAACCGTGCGAAATGGTCGCCTATTACACGGCTCATTCACTCTGCCTGGGCAACAGACTTTGTGAAATATGGGCTGAAAATGGGAGGGTTTCAAACCCTCACTGAAGAAAGAAACAAGATTATCTCAGTGCTAAAGAGTGAATGACCTTGGGCGAGGTGGAAAGGATCGTCTTGCTGAAGTGACACTAGTAGAACACCTGTGGGTTCTTGCGTCATTTTCTTGATACTTTATTAAAGATGCTTCTCCTTGATTTGATGCTAGACGAATTATCGATCTTATTCTTATGATGTCTCCTGAGATTCTAAAAATTATTGTTTGGGGACCCACTGACAAGTAGATGTGAGGTGACCTTCAAGCCGTTGGGCGGTTCCATTCTGTAGAATCGATGAAGTATGTCTTGTTGAGTGAAAAGACCTTTTTCACATGTGTCGTGCATTCTCTCTGCCTCGTTGGGAATTCATTCGCCGATCGCTAGCTCTTCTTTCCACCACTACTTTCAGATAAGAATGAGATTGAGAATGGTCCAATAAACATTTCTCCATTTTCTAGGTCATCTCTTTCCTCTATGGTGGGCAATCATCAAAGGTTAAAGAAGAGACCAAGACCTCCAAAGAGACCCAAAGATGGATAAATGATTTATTGGTCCTACGGTGAAGTAGTCAAAGAGATCCCATTATTCGTGATCGACTCAGAGGGATGTCATATCCAGCAAGAAGACTCATGGCATCGGAATTCAGCAACACATATCAAATATTTGAGGGTCTTCGCCTCTTCCTCAGAGCTTCCCATTGAAGTTGCATCATCCCGTCCCAGCCACTAATAGAAGAATAATCTCTTGGGAAGTCCTGGTAGTGTAGTCCATTGTTTGGATCAGTTCACTTGACTCCTTTTCATAAGGGTGGGGAGAGTCTCAAAGAGTGCTTCTAAGCTCTGGAGATTCTTCCGGGAAGCTAGGTCAAGGCTATCTGGTAGAAAAGGATTCTAATGGCACAAATTTGTTCTTCCCTAGTTTCCCCGATCTCCGCTGGCTTCTCGAAGGGTTTGATCCTTTCTCTTTCTCGATATTCCCCTAGAAATAGAAATGGGCTAGAGCTCCCAATCATTTCTAAGGAATTTATACCTTTTGGATCCAACCTTTTCTAGAACATCCCATCTCGTTTCATAGCTCCCGCTTCCCGAAAAGATATAATTCCTATCAAATCTTTCACAGTCCCCAGAGAGATCCATCTGATGGTCTTTCACTCTCTCGCTTCATCTTCCCAGTTATCCTTTACATGCAGGTAAGATCAGATCGAATGCTCATTCTGGCTTCTCATCTAGCTTCTCTCCCACTACTCAACCCTATTTCTTATTATTTGATTATTTTAGTATTATAGATTGAACGAATAGAATATGCTTCTAATAGATTCCTATCTAGCTTATATGCATCTACGAAAAGCTATTTTTTATGTAATATTACATTATATGAAAAAAGAGATCAAGTAGAGAGTAAACAAGATCGAATTATAGCTTGTTAAAGCTATCTAAAGAAGTGGGATCTCTCCGATATAAGAAATCTAATAAGTACTAGCACGTTTCCAATTAGATAACAAGGTCTGTATATACTTTTTTCTTTGACCTGAAAGCGAGTAGAATGTTTTGATTTGAATTTGAGACTAAACGTAGGGTCTGACCTAGACTCATATAGCCCGAGTACTTAGGCATAGTACCTTAACTCTTAAGATGCATGGCGTTGGTAGAACCCTCAACACCCTACCTTCACTTCATGTATTCTAAAAGCTATTATGGAAAGAGATCAATCAGATGACAAGGCCTACCTTGTCTCCAAGAAGATTGAAGTTCTCACTCAAGCTCATGATTCTCATTCTAGTCTTATACCACCTAAGCGGTTCAATGGAATGGGAATGAAAGGGGATCTTATTCTTATGAAGATCTGGTAGTACAGTAGATGTCCCTTCATGGCTTGCGTACAGAAATAAAGGATGATTCAACCCTTTTATGATTCACTCTATTCTCTCGAATGAAAACAAGTCTGAAGGGTTTCCCCTGATTCAGAAGAAGACAATTCTGATTCAAAGAGTCTTTGGAAAAGTCCCTCTGCTCTTCCTTTGGTTATATACCAAATCACCTACCTGTATCAGTGGATTCTCCTGATTCTTATAAAGTGAGGCCTCGTACAGATTGCTTTCATAAAGAATTAATGACCTTCTTTTGAAAATTATCCTTCTTCCTTCCTTATTTGAGGATTCAGCCCTGGTTGATAGTTTGTTTCAGTTGAAGGGCAGAGATGAGGGTTGTAAATAAACCAATTCCTTCTGTCATGTATTCCCGATTAATGCAGCCTTAGATGCTTCAATTGTCGATTTTAGTATTGAGCGAAAGGTTACACCTATGTATTATTTATTGTTGGCCAACTCTACTCCACTATTACCAATAGGCGGCATAGGGGGAAAATCACTACGCCTAGGAAATGAAAACTTTGTTATAAATTACCCCCTTTCCTTATCGGTATAGGGATTAAAATTCTTACCAATGGAAAGAGAAATACGTCAAAAACGAAAAATATTTGAAGCGGATTCAATACCAAGACGCCTTTAGAGGCACTAGTTAGTGAGTTTAGTAAAGAATTTGAATGAGAATAAGGTTGTAAGGCAGTTTCTGCTCGATAGTCATTTTGGAGCAGATAGCTAGCTCCACCAAGGTAGAAGGGGAAGGCTTTCTAGTAGCGAAAGAGAGACCGCCGATGATGATAACTTGAAGATGAAAGAAATTATTTATTGAAATCTCAGATCGAGAGAAGATTTTTAATTGAATCATCCCTAGAAGGATTTTGGCACCCATGCAGAAGTGAGACCCTTAATTGAGAACTGTGAAAGGGCTGCTTTGAGAGAAAAAGCAAATAGTTGCCTTGTCTCTATTGTTCACCCAAGCAAGCCATGAATCAAAGAAGCGGAAGAAACATCCATTCTTCCTCGGTCAGAAGATATAGAGGAAATAATAGAAGCATGAAAATCTTATCAAAGGAATTTTTTTTAATGGGGCTAGTGTGTTCCACCACACCCACAACATAGTTAAAAGAAAAAGTGATTCCTCGGGGTTTACCACTGCTTGACCGAACCATAAAGGGAAAGTAAAGATAGATCGCAGTTCAATCAAAAGATCTATAAGTGGTACCTAGAACAATGTATCAATCCAACCTGACCACCTATACTGTTTGCTAAACGTTTGGGAAGCTCTTGCAACTCACCTGGAACTATTATACGTATATCATTCCAAAGAAGGCTTTTCTAATCATAAATACTGAAATGAAAGAAAAAACACTCTTCTCTTGAGGTAACGGCTGGTCGATAGAGATGCATTCCTAAGTTTCGGTAAGAGTGATTCATCTAATTATGGTTGATACAACCCAACCTTTTCTTTTTAGAGGTTTAGGGGTACATATCTTGAGACCTAAAAAACCTCATTATAGACATCAGTCAATCGTATCGATCAACATTCATGTTAAGAGAAGTGTAGTGAGTTTTTTTCATCCCTTCGTGTCATGGTCTGTCCCCATTCTAGTTGTGCCAGCGACAGTAGAGGATGAAGGGGCCAATCAAGGTGGGATAGAAGACCTATTTTTATCTTCCTTCGCCAGGTTCGTGAAGAAAAGTCCGACGGCTGAGAACCTTATTATAAGCGAATGTTGGATCAACTACTTTACCCCGAAGAAACTGTGATGCCAACATTGTGAAAAGAATAAAGTAGTGATAATTACCGGGTCTATCTTGGTGGTTTGACCCCCACTGGATCTCACTAAGACTCTACCAGTTCTATTCCCAACATATCGTACTCAGCTAAGTTACAGGGTTGGAACACTTTGTGTTGATCGAAGCCTAATCTCGGGGTCAGTCATTTCTTTGCATCTGATCTCCTCATCTATGGCCTTCCCTATCTCTGTTCTCTTCACCTGGTCTGGCCCTCTGATTCACTAGACTTTTGGTGCTTAAGAACCACCAAGATAGATCCCAACTAAACCCACTAAATTCAGAAAGATTCCAACTAAATTATTGACTTTAGGTGCACTTATCACATATTTTAATTTATGGACTGTGGATACATTCTTCACATATGGTAAGGCACCACTACAAGTGACATACAGGTTCACTTCTCTGATTTACTACATGCGCCCTATGATTGACTATAGAAAAACACTCCGCATGGATACTTTTTCCATGATGACGAGATCAATCCACATTCGATTCACACTTTTAGTGTGCAAGCAATTTGAAGACTACCAAATATGACCTCTAGTTTTGGTGCTTTTGACCCATTTTCTTTTCTCCATCAGCATTTCGAATCCATGGAATGCATCCTTTGTTGACTCTTTCTATACATACTCGTAAGAGAAGAAAGATCAATCAAAGTTCAATATCAATCAAAAATTAGACCCTTCACTCGTGGTGAACTCGGCCAACGGTTGTATTGATTGAGGAGTCTGATATGAAGGTTGAATCAAGAAGATTGGTACTAACTATTGGAAGGACATGGGATATAAGGGGAGCCTAATATAGATCCAGAAGTGAGTAGTCGGCCCGCTCCCTGGCACTTTAGTTCAGGTGAACCCACCCACTGAATCTTTGTTATAGTCGTACTACCTGAAACATATTGTATTAGTTGGGATGCCCTATTAATTTCATATTTCTTAAGCTTTAGAGCGGATTGGCAGGCACACTATCGTAATTCTGCTTATGATTAGAAGATAAGAAGAGGAATAGTGTTAATACCGCTCTAAATCGAACATCTGGGGTAGGGCATAGAGACTTCAATTCATCCATAACCGACACCTTACTTCGCCTTTGAGCTCTAGATAAGATCTACCACCTCACTAATATATCATATTACTTCACAAACATGCTAGATAAGGACCCTGTAGCTACATCAACAGGGCCGAAGACCTAAAAAGTTGACAACCAAGACTTGATTTAGGCCATGAGGCCATAGGAGAGGAGAAAGCACCAAGCAAATCCAAATGCCAAGGCTGAAAACCAACACAAACCCACGAACAAAGAAAGCATGTACCTCTCTCAGAAGGAAAAGGAAAGGGGATCCTAAAGAAGAAAAGGAAAAACCTCAGTAGTTAGTTACACTATACCAGAGTCCTCACACGGGATGCGACCCTTCTCAGCCCACCAGGCACTCCGGTTCAATTGCCCTTTCAGGAGGGAGATGACAAGTCGGAATGATATATGATCAGCCAACTTACTATTCACACCTCAAGATAGAATAGGAATTTCAGGCGCAACCTAAGGAAACTTAAAATGAGCTCTAGTTAGAAAAGTCATGAGAGTTCAAGGCCAAGCGGAAGGAAATCACTCTGCAGACATTGCAGGAAATGAATCATCTCGATGATGCTGAAGCCTTTCTTCTCAGATACCCCTCAGAAATTTTTTATTATCTTTTCCTTTACCTAAGAAGGGTCTCTATCTCCACCTCCAATGATACCTCATCCACAGTGGTCCACTGACCCTCCCACTGGGTCGGGCCCCGTGATGCGTCTACTCACAGAAGTTACCACAACTTCAGTATTCAATTCTATACCTTGCATGTGAGTGAAATAATCACCTTCAGAAGATCCTGACCAAAGCTATCGCATGATCGAAATACAAGAGTATATGAAGAGGAAATGCATGAAGCAGAGAAGGGAATACTATCAGTATTTCATCATTTCACATGAGCTCAAAGCTCATGAAGCGGCCTCTGGTAATAGAGCCTGAAGAAGGAAAGGTCCATCCCAACTCATTACACCTCTGTATACTCGTGTTCAGCTAAATATTAAGGAGGAATAATATTTTACTTAAATCTCCATGATAACCTCAGCAATTTCGAAGGCAACAAAACCATGGGAATGGGTTCCAGTGGACAACATTGTTAAACATGGCCCTTAAACTCCTCAAGAGACAGAGAAGCACTTGCCATTGAAAAAGTGACCTGGAATGCTCTTTCCCCAGCCATATCTATCACATGCTCAAAGGGAACATCATCAGATCCCATATTGGGGAGGTAAGGGGCCCCTAAGTAAGATGAAATGTCACTCTAATCCTCCTCAGAAAACCATTTCCTTAAACACCTGGATTCAGAAACAGGGTCATGAAGGGACTCAAAAGCTAGTTCATGAGCATGATTTCCCAGAAGTTGCCATGATCTCTTCAGGAATTACAACAAATAGGCTCACCATAGAAGATATAGCTGCTGATATTGAACATCTGAAGCATCAATTGAAAGTGTTAATGAAAGTAACATCAGCCTCAACATGAATGAAATCAGAAGGAATCCAGACGGCAGACATAAAGATTATAAGTGGAAGAATCCATGCATGAGAAGAGATGGGGAAGGTCGAAAGTGGATCAGGAAGCCCCCACCCGCTATGCTCTTTTTCAAGAAGGAATTCATTCATTGAATGATCAAGCGAAGGCAGAAATATCTCCTACCAGATCGCTACACAAGACACCGCCCATAGACCTGCCCACTTAGTGTGACTGACATAAACAAAGAATCTCCCCAGCAAGAGGATGCGCTAACGTGCGCTCAATTAATTGCTTATTGAGTGATGACGCTTCAGTTAGAAGGGTTAGGAGCCGGGTCAAGTAGTAACTCGTTTGTATCTGTTGCTCAAGTGAATTCCGTTCAATCAAGTCCCAAGTTAGCTTCCCCATAGCAAGAGTTGTTTCATGCCAAAGGTATAGTATAAGTACCTAGGTTTCGAACAAGTAAGTAGTTGTTATCCCTCTGTTTCAGTTCGAAGTGTTAGGAGTTGGGTCAATCAGTAACTCGTTTGTATCTGTTGCTCAAACGAATTACATTCAATCAAGTCTTGAGTTAGCTTCCGCATAGCAAGAGTTGTTTTATGCCGAAGGTATAGTATAAGCACCTAGGTTTTGGACAAGTAAGTAGTTGTTAGCCCTCTGTTTCAGTTCGAACGTCTATATCAAGTAAGAATCTATGAGTCTTTAGTAGCTGAAGTTATTTTTCAAGTACTGAGTTGGTCTCTACTGCAAGAGATCGGGTATCTAATGAATCTATGTTAGCTCCGATCTCTAAACTGTTTGCTATTAGATCAGGAAGCTAGTAAGATATTTAGCTATTAGTTGGAATTGTTGGAAGCTATGAGATGGCAGTAGTTGGACTAGGTTTTATGAGCTATGATCTGTAAGATCTGAGCTCTAGTGTGTTCTTTTTGGTTAGCTGGCAGGTCCTAGTAAATCTGTATCTAGACGGTAAGAGAGCTATTAGTGTTGTTGTATCTTTGACCCTTTAGGTATTTACTCTGCTATCTAGAGTAGCTATCAGTCTAGTAGCTATGGTATCTATGAGTTTGGGCTAAGATCTGTAAGTGGTTTTCTCTAGTATCTAGGGTAGGTAGGAGCTTTTCCTTTAATCCCCTTTTGAAGTCCTCTTTCATTTAAAGATCCATCATCAATGGGGTTCCCCTCAAATAATCATTACGTCGCTGGTTGTACCGTCTTTCCCTCCCTTGTGGTGAAGCTGCTAAATGAAATTCCTAAGTAGGGGCTGGATCAAGTAACCAAGACAACAAGGTATCTTGCCTCTAAGTAAGCTCTGGTATCTAGTAGCGAAGGTAGCTAGGAGTTGGTATCAGCTAAAGGCTCAATACAGAGGATATGCTGGTTCTTTTTGGCATCAAACAGGAAGAATGAATGTTGTGCCTTATTTAATGGGGAGGAAATCCATAATCACATATTCTTCAACTTCCCCTACTCTTAAAAGATATGGGTGGTTGTATAGAAAAAGATTCATATCAATTGGCTGGATAAACCCTGATGAGAATACCAACCCTCTCCATCATCACGACTTGGATTTGAACCAAGACCTCTGGGACCCCTACTCAGTAAAGAAGGGAAGTCCCTTTCTCGTGATTTTTGGTAACGCAGTTCCTCTAATCATTCTATATGGCCTAGTCCGTGGGCATAATCGGATGCCAGCCAGGGGATCAGTCCTCACCCATCCGAATTAATTCTTCCTCTGCCCCCTTACCCAACAAGCAATGAATTGAGCGTGCGTTAGCGAAAGCCGCTCTTTTTTAAGAAAGAAACGGTGGTGTTGCATTGTTTGTACAATCTTCATAACAACACACTAGCGCAACTTTAACACCCTGAAAACAAGGTGCAAAATCCTAGCTAGAACAAGCAACGGATCGTTATATGGGCAAGCTGCCATTTTCTCACTTGCAAGTGTTAGGTAAAGCATCCATTTTATTTCTAGCGGCGTTAGCGCATCCGTTTTCTTGCAGGGTTTTCATTTAAAGCTTTGAAGCAGTAGCTTTTCCTCTCTCCACGCATGTTCAATAAGATTGCAGATCGATAGAAATTTATATCTCCGATCGCTTTTTCTAAGCGAATAGCCTTGTACTCTAGGAACTTCCCTTGCTTTGTGAACTAAATCACTTTTAAGGACTTGTAAGTAACAAGAGTTTCTCCGGCGCTCAGGGCGCATGATATTTTGAAAGCTTCATTTTTCTGGATCTAGGTTGTCTGGAATAAAGTATCCTTCGGAATCCTGATAGTCAAGGCAATGATCATTGGGTGTCGTACTAAAGAAGGCGTAGGGGAAATAACAGACTCGCCTTCTGATGTGGCCCCACAAGGTGGAAATGAGTCTTCCCTCGTCCTGATCAGGTATTTAGGACATGTACTCTTCCTATATAGTGCAGCCGGATGAACCTGGATCTAAAGGGGTTTGGATCTATGCCATCAGCGCTAGCTTCCAGGGAAGCAGTAACCACTATGAGAGGTGGATTTCCTTTTTTATGAAAGATCTGGGGCATACCTAAGTAAGGGCTTCAAAGAGTCACACATTTCGCGGTTACTCCTCTTTCCTATTAGTTTAGTGTGAGGGGCTACCCTACATTCCCTACTATTGGTGCAAAGTAGTTGTCTCTTTAGTCTAGTGGTTGAGATTATTTTGGGGGACCCATAAATAAAGGAAGAGTGGCCGACGAGAGAGGCCCTCGATCCCGGGGAAAACATTATATTCCCTGACTGGTTACGAAGCTAGAAAAGGTGATCAGGACTCTTCTTTCAAATCTTACACAAGTCGAGTCGGATGACGAAAGAAGGAGTCCAACTGCCTCATTTAAAGCTCTGTTCTCAGTCTGGATGCGTCGTCGAGAGGCCCAAATAGGGCTTAAGGGAGGAATAAATGCCCACTTGATGAATCTTAAAAATTGGAGAAGGTTTCGAAAGACGTGTTGGTGAATCATTCACGCCTGCTATGGGAAGGGGGGTGATGGGAACTTTCGACCAGAATTGATATAAAAGTCCTATGTTTTGGGGTCACAATCTGTTTGATGAAGGCAGCAAAGCAACTGAATGGACTACTTGATGAGATCCAAATTCAACATCGGTCATGGGAGATTGGGCCGACTCTACTAACTCCAGTTTTGTCAAGGCTGGTTAGACCCTCCTATTTGATAGCAGCTATTGTTTTGTTTCGGCCTCATGAGCCTTCTTCAAATAAGTTATTCTTTATGCTCAACTCTTTCTAGTGTTTATTCGAGTCGAACCATCAACTAGTAGATCTTCCGGATGAGAAGACCAGTGCTTTACCAATTAAGCTATCCCAAGTCGAAAGTTGGATCAGTTTCCCTTATCTGCTATTAAAGAAGTTCCTATTCCGTTTTCTCGGAAGGGCCCAGTTTTAAGACCCACCCCACTCATATTATATTCAGGTTGGTCTACTTATGAAAGATTACAATTGGCTAGCCTAGCCGTTGTTGGTTTTCTTTCTTAATATGTTTGTTTCATATTACGAAACTGCCAAACAAAGAGCAAATCGAGGTCCGAATCAGTATCAAAATCGGAACGGAGCGCGAATGACGCTCTTTTTCTGCTGTCGAATTACTTGAATTTCCTTAAAAGGTAGAAAGTGGGTAAGGTTCATCAGTAAGAGTCAGGTCTTAGGGAAGCTCACCCATGTCCCTATGATACGACTTTTTCCTCTCAATAGTCATGTTTAACTCAGCTTATGACCCATCGTCCCACGAATAAAAGGGTAGAGAGTGAGATTCCATTCCACTAAGGTGCCTAACCATATCTAATGTTTTCTTCAACCTGCACGAGATTTCCAAAATATCAACCTATCTTGGAGAGTAAATGCCGGCTAGAGTAATGGCTTTGACCACCACAAATTCCCTTTTGTAATTTCGTAACACAACTCCAGCGCCACCAACTCTACTTTCGGGTGAAAAAAGCACCATAAAGACCCATTACTAAAGAGGCCACTAGGTGGAGGAATCCATTGTTGCTGCACCGCTCTAGGAGACTTCCCATTTGGATTATTAGCTTTATAGAACTGTTCATACAGCCGCATAGTACACTCAAAGGAGGATACCACATCTTGAGCAATCTGATCAGAAACTATTAAATTGCGATCATTCCCAAACAACGTACCAAAATGGATCCATTTCCGTTTTGGATAGAATATAACTGGAATGTTCCATGAAGTCACAATAACTAGGCTCCTTCCACGTTATAAGAAATAAACAAAGTGGAGTGAGAGCCCACATTTTCTTTGTGTGTTTACATTCAAAAAAAACACATGAATGGTAGTATCAGCAACCTTACCACACCTAGGACACAGAGCATCTACAGGGACTTTACGTCGATATAGATTTGATTTCCATGGAAGAATCTCATGTTAAGCACGCCACAACAGCATATTCATCTTGGCTGGAATCGACATAGCCCATATATATCCTCTCCTAGTACTTCTTCATACTTTTTGAGAATTCAAACTAGAACCAACCTCCAACATTGCAACCTTTCGAGTCATAATGTCATACCCATGTGTCCTGGTGACGTTTCAGTCTCAAAGGTACTCCTAATATGGCCTCAACATTCCTCTTGATAAAAGTGAGCCCTTATCAATTTTAAATTATAAAATAAATGCCTCATTCCATAACCCAGAAGGTGTCATCAATAGAGTCGTAGGGTATCAGCTTCCATACATGGGGGAGAGAAATCCTTATCCTTATGGGCTCTTCTATTATTAGGTAGAAAAAGAAGATCAGGAGCCCAACCTAGTGTGTATATAATCGGGGGAATCAATTGGATAACCAATAAGGGGAAAGGTCACTGCAATAGAAGGAGATTGCCTCAGGTAGTTCATTACCAAACCCACCAGGATTACATCCAACTACATAGATGGAAGGACTCACTATACTACTTACTAAAGGAAGGTATTTATTCTTATTTCTAGCTAATCTTGGCTCTTCTATCTTAAACAACAGGAAGATGCAAAGATGAAAGAGGATAAGACCACGCCCATAATCTATAAGGGTCTTCTCGTCTACTCCTCTATAACAACCTAACCACTAGCTACCTAGCTACAAGAAGAGAGCTACGAGCTAATAGCTACTCGGATAGGAAGTCAAAAATAGCTACAGAGCTACATGTGCTCAATATAATGGGTTCTAATTCAATTCATCTTCCTATAACCCTAGAAAGAGGAGCTACATCCTACAGGAAAGAGAAACCAAAGGCAACCCTTAGACCTTATGTGAGTCCCTATCTAGAGATATGAGGAACTTCACTGCACTACACTTACTCAACTACTAGCACTCTAAGGAAGTCCTAGCCCTAAGAGATATTCTTTCTTCGCCTAGCAACAAATGAGGGATATAATACCATTATTATCTATCTTTACTTGATATAACCAAAGAAAGAGAAAACTCAAAAGAAACCAAGGTATGAGGCTTTATTAAAGAAAAGGAAGAAAACTTTAGCTCTACTCCAAAAAGAAAGAAGAATAAGAGAAAGAGCGTCCAATCTTGGGATACAAATAGGAATAGGTAGGGTCCACTCCTGTCGCAACGGTCCTGTAATGAGATCTCAGACAGGCCCCTTAGTATTTATCTACCATCCATAAGGTAAGTAAGGTAATAACTTCAGGCATGGAGGGAGGGAGTTACTATCTCCATCCATATAGATAAGGTCAGGGAAAGGGAATCGACCTTCCTTAAGGGTTGAGGGGGGATTTAAACCCTTTAATCATATCGTCTTGGTTCCATTCCAGCAAGAAAATGGATGTGCTAGCACTTTCATGCAAGAAAACGACTGCTTTATTCACCATAACACGACGATAGCGAGAAAACGGCAGCGTGTTAGCTCCTAACGCACAAAAACTGTCGATCCCCTTAACGTTTCTTGTTGGATTTCGCGTTAATAACATGCACTCAATCTGTTGCTTGTTTAGGGGTTCTTTTGTTTTTGCGTCCGTGCTCACGCATTCATTTATATAAGTAGAGATTTTCCTACGGATCCTTCGTTCCATTTGTTCTTGACCCCTAACTAGAGGGGTCAAGATTGACCTTCATTTCTTACCGCTCCATACATGGTTCTGGTTGCTGATTGGCCCAGCTAGGGAAAAAGTCCCAATCAAGACTCAGGCGACTTGCTCTTCTGGCTCTTTCTCGCTTGCAACTGTTAGTAGTAGCTCTCTCCGAGACCTTAGAATAGGGGACTCTGCTGTTTTTATTCACACTAATAAATAGGGGTGGTTAGGGTTGTTGTTAAGTAGGCTATGGATATCTTCCCTTTACTGAAAGTTGAGATAAAGGTACCCCCTATTCTTTTGAGGTCGTATCTATTAATAAAAGAGCTTGGATAAGAGGCCCTAAAAAAGGGGACTACCTAATTTAGTCTATTGAGAGACCACACCCTACGCTTTCTTTCTCCAACAGTTAATGAAAGATGTCGGGAACAGAATTTCACATTCACGCTACTAATTCGATCTCTCCATCATAGAATAGTTTTCCTTATATAATAGGGCGAATCTAATCAAACATAAAAAAGGGGACAAGTGTATTTACTCCTTTTCCGCAAATCCCGGTCTTTTATAAAGTATCACTTTCCCGGATATCCTCGTAGAAGTTGCATAGCATTTAGGACACGGTAGAAAGTGTTCTGTAAGGAGCTGTGGGATTAAGAGAATAGTCTCTTTGCCATGTGAATCATAATAGGATGCTTTTAGCATGTTAGTTTCCTCTTACCTGACCCTTCTTACTGGATTTTCGATCTTTCCTGATGGTGAATAAGCATTGTACAGATGAATTAGTAGGTAACTCGATATTTCATAAAACTGGTAGAGTAGGAACCTTCCCTAAACTGTGCGGAAAATAAAATAATGGATTAAAGAACAGTCATAAGGCTGCATTGATCGAATAGATGACTAAGGCTTATAACTGATGGCAATTGAATCAGTTGTTGATGCAATAGAAGTAGGTGGTCTTTCTACCCCCTTCTCTCTCCCCTCAGATCTTTCTCTTCTCCTGGACACGCTGTATCCTAAGGTTGCATCTACTTGGCCTTTGGTCTCTTCCGAGTCCACTCCCTTCAAACAAATATGGCATAGAGCTGGACCTTATAAAGACCCTTAACCCCCCACTTCGATCTCTCGATAGGACTGACAATGGAATCTAGTATATAGACTCGCCACCTATTACCGGCCACTTTTATCCTTAACGAGAGGTACCGGTTATCCCTGTTACATTAATTCTTTATAACTTTCGGATGCAAGTCTTATTTTGTTACTCATTTTTAGGGCAATCCTTGGTTGGGAACGCTGGCCCCTGAGCGTGGGGCATTAGTAAACCAAGCGGAGACCTCTGGAACCCGGTGGACGTACCACCGCCCTGGTAAACAGGAGCATTGGAGAGGGCTCAACCAACATGAATATCTAATGGATCAACTCGTGCTTATGTGAGTATCAAGCCTCTATTCTCTAATCTAGGAAATGAAATCTCTATGCTTGGGTCAGTGATCACTATGCCTTGTTCTTCTTTGGTCATTCAACTAATCTTGTCTAGTTGGGAAAGTAATCGAGAACTCAAGAAGAGCCTTCCAACTCATGTTCTGGTCTAGATCCCCAAATATGACTCGACCATTAATTATCGCCCATTAGGATCAGTTAGGGAGAGATATTCCCTCTATAGAGTTTCACATAGCCTTTGGGAAGGCTCGGAGCGGAGTTCAAGACCTTCTCTGATAATCGATAGGCGAGGCGGATTGATTCTTCTCGTCCAAGCCCTAATAGCTCTTTTAGTGTGTTATACACTACGATGAGTTGGGTGAGGGAGAGGAAAACTATTTATGCCTTCAACTCGACTCCTCCTTCTAAGGGGAAGGGGCTATGCTCTGTCCTAACCATTCTTTTCAATAAGAAAGTCTTTAAAATAATTAATAGCGGATTTTTTCAAATGCCGGAAAAAGAGTGAAATACCTTTGACTCCTCCTCCCTATAGGGGATAGAAGACTGGAAGGGATGCCGTCAATATATATAAGTACCAGGGAACAGGATCTGCGCCTGTCTAGGTCGAGATCCAAAGCCATCACCTATAGGGGTTCCTTTTCTATATCCCGTTGGAGTTCAAGCAGCAGGAGGAAAAGTTACGAAGTAAAGAGATGCCCCCTCTAGTTCAAGAGTATACCTGTAGATCTGTCATTACATCTCCTAATAAAAAAGGAGTAGTTAAATGGGGAATTTGAAGTAGGTTAATTGAAAGGACAAGAAGTAGAGTCTAGTGTGTAAAATAGTTACATCCATCAGTCGGAGCTAGCTTAGCTCTTAGTTCATATCTCCTAAGTGAGAAGCCAAAACCACTCGAAAGGCATATTCAGTAAAGATATGAGATCTTTCTATTCCTTTCACTGTTGGAGGAGCACATTCTATCGTATCAAACGGGATTCAAGCATGGAGGTAGTGGTATCCTATATATGTATGGTTGGTATGGTACTGGAACCGGGTATCCGATATTTTCATGAAATCGAAGCAAAAGAACTCGTTCTTTAGCGGTTACAATCTAAACTGTACTTTAATCTACCCATATAAGTACAAAGGGCTCTCTAATCGCAGTCTCACTTCCCAGAGGAACATAGAGTTCCAATCACATCTAATAAGAGGGATTTCTGCCTTCACTAAAAAAAGGAGAAGACAAACCCCTGAAAGTATGCTTTCATAGTTCCTTTTCAATAAAGAATTTTTTGTGTTCAGTTAGTAGGAACCGGGCGTCTCCCCCTTCAAAACTATGGGATGTGTTGTCAATTCGTATGTGATGCCCGACCGACCTGCCTATCTCGAACATTCTATGAGATTAACAATCCATCTCTAAGGTAATCTTTAAGGCGGAAAAATAGGAGTTTAGCTTGCCTGATAGTGCCAGAGGAGAGTTCTTCGTGGCTTAAGTAGCTTTTATTTTAGTGGAGATACTCAAGGCCCTACTTATGATGGGTCATAGCTTAAAAAGTTCATTTTTTACTAGGGGCTCATTTTAGAGGCTAGGGTAAAACCATGTCTTGCTTAACACTAAGAATTCATAAACCTCTATATAATTCCCTTTAAAGTGCTGGATCAATATAGTCTAGGTGAAATCCCTATTTGCCTCCAAGTAGAGTTCCTCACACAAATCCTTACGCTGAAGAAAGAAAACAAAAAGGACTTTTGGGTGTAAAGACCCACTGCCTATTCACTTTACTACTCTCTTGGTGACTAACCTACCAAACCTACCCAATCATACGCAGCTCCTTCGTCCCTTTCTTCTGTTTCAACCCATCTGTGAAGTTAGTGGATAAGGGGTAGCGATGCTTTCCCTTACCTCATCTTATTCATTCTTAATTTCTCGTAAGCCTTGCGATGGGTTGACGATAGCTTGATCAGCGGCCTAAACAACGGGTTTCCTTCATTCCACTAGGAGTCAAAAGACTGAGATTCAGCAACTAATGGATTTCTTCATCTATCAATTCATCAAGAGTCGTAGTCGTGCTTTGGGATTAAAATTGAGTACCGTCTCCTCGTTGAGTCGCGCCCTATAGTAAAGGTTATTCTAAGAAGACGTTTCTTCCTTTGGATTTCTTCTATTCCGGATACATGCTTTTTGCCTCCTGGTTCACTATGCTATGGATTGATCCCTCCTATGAGACATGGATTTGGCCCTTCCTGTATAAGCTTGTACTGCTTTCTCTTTCGCAATGGACAGAGATTGGACTATTGAATGAGTTTCCAGAGACGGATCCGATTTCCGATATAGTCGAAAAGAGCCCCCTCCTTTTCATTGAATTCCAAGGGCTTCTTTGAAAGATTCTTCTTTGCCCTACTAAACAAGAAACGACATTATAGACAAGGCGCGCTAGCGGGAAATCCCTTACGAAGAGAACAAGAAACAGACTGAGTGCATGTTATTAGCATGAAATCCAACGTTTCTTATAGATGATTAGTTGATACGGTAAGGGGCTCAAAATCCAACGTTGCTTATAGATGATTGGTTGATGCTGATATAGGAAATCTATTGTGAGTTAGGTAAAGTAGTCGCGCTAATTCTAACAAGCGTTAGCACACGTAGCTGTTTTCTCACTTTATTGATGGGATACAGGAGCAGCCGTGCTAATTCTAACAAGCGTTAGCACATGCATCCACTTGCTGGCTAGCACGTATCCTCTTGCTGGGGGGAAGATGTTAAGTTGCCAGTTCCGATCTAAGGCATATGGGACAAGGTGCTCGACCAACTAATCCGTATTGGGGAGAACTAATCTAACTATTAGCTAAAGGTATATTGCTTTCAAGATACTCAGATAACTAGGATCAGAGTGGAATTAAGACTCCCCTCTCGGAGTTTAACTGTGAACTGACTAAGCCCTTCACTTCTTTCTTTCCCTCGCATTTACCTCACATCAAGGAGATCATTCTTCAAGACATTTGAGAAGTATCAAGGATTCCTTGTTCTTTGAAAGGGAATACACTTCTCCTCCTTCCGAAGACTAAAGAGTAAACCTTGCATTCATTCTCTAAGGATTAACAAGGTTAGTAATAGGCTATAGGCTCGACTACAAGGAGAGAAGGAAGCAGCTTGACTTCTTTCATTCTTGCGTTGTTCTGCCTCCCCATGCGAATCGCCTCATCCTCCATTGAGAAAGAATAATATAGTACTCTCTTCTTCCTTATCAATACAAGATCATCGGTTGAAGTCTAGAGAGAGGAAAGATTTGTATTTTACAAGGGATTGATTCTGATTCAATTTCTCTTAGTTCTACCCTGTCTCATGCAAAAAATTTGAACTATGGTATTTGATGCATCAACTATGTAAGTAAATTTATTTTACCAAGTGGTATTCCCTTATGCATAGTAATAATTTATTCGCTACAAGGGCTGCTTCACTTCATGCGAAGTTGATTCTTGAACAAGAAGAGCGGTAAGAGAAAGAGGGGATTTGCCTCCAACTTGTCCTAGGATACCTTGATTATCAAGCTTTTTTATGTGTCAAAGAGAAGATTCTCAGCATCTGGACCTGGATATCACTCTTATTGAATCCCTGGGCCTTTGACACCTTGTACCAGGAGAGGATTCAATTCCATGCTTCCTTATGCATCCTCCCTAATAAATGGGGATCTTCATAAAAAATTTATCCACATTATTATCTTATCTTAGGAAATATAATAGAACCTTTGTTCACATTTGAAGTCGAACTACCCTTAGCTAGTCTTATCCTCTTCTTGTCTCATAGCCTATTGCCTAGATTGCCTTCTCTTAATATATGATAGTTATCGTCCTGTCCGAATCGAATCTATGCCATCGTCGACGATTCACTATCAATATTCATAGTCAATTGAGTCACTCAAACAAGAAAACCTTTCAGAAAATGACTTCTCGCCTCCCTCCCCTATCCTATCTCTTTTCCGCTTTAACTGGTATTGGTGACCTTGTTTTTTGAGTGTGAATCTCATTATATAAAAAATCATTTTCTATGTTGCTTTCTTTCAGAATATATAATAGAGCTAGACTCATTGATTCCATTATCCAATAGTAGTTTCCTAGTCTATATCCCCAAAATCTAGCGCATCTTTCTTTCTTCTGGTAATGAAAATGGAAATTCTCGTTATGATGGATCATCTCACTTTTTCTTTGCAGTTTCTGGTTGGTGGATAGGGCGCTTATCCCCGTCTTCTTTCCTGTAAAGAAAGATCCTTCCCTTGAGCAAGACAGTCCTACTGATATAGAGTGAGATTCCCTTCCAGCTCTTCTGGTTCGATACCACTTCCCTCCTTGTAAATATCCTCTCTTACTATTCTTATGGATCAATCGGTCGAGCTGTATCAGTCAACTATCAGAAAATGGACAATTTTTGTCAACTGGTATCAAAAATGAATCTATTGTTTGCTTTGTTTATAGCTGGACTTACTTAAATAGGAGTTCGCTAGCTCAATCAGTGCGCTGGAGTTCCGTCCTTTAAGCCAGGGAAGCCCTTTTCGGGTGGAGGTCCAATTTCTCTCGTAGACTTTTTGTTGAAAGAAATAATCAATCACAATCAACCAATAATCATATAATAAATAATAGAGATGAGGTGGTTGAAGGGCTTTCCTCGGTACAACAAGGCATGAACCCAGCTGATCGAGAAATGTGTGTCACAAGACGTATGCTTCACACATGCAAGTCGAACGTGATTTTTGGGGAAAATCTAAGCTTTGTAAAGAAAGGTCAACCTTTCTTTGTTGTCTGATCGAAAGGCCAATTCGTGATAGATGACTGGGAAAGACAAAAATGGGGGTCATGGCCAAATTGGGTTCGATTCCTATAGCCCCCATGTGGCAAAAAGAGGTTAGTTTGACTAACCTTTCATTGATTGTCCCGTTCTGCCGATATTTCTTTCTTGGGTGGGACTAATCGCATCCATGTGCTTCCAGCTTCCTAAGTGAGTTTTCTTCTCTCTCCTAGGATCGAGAGACATGGTCGCTCCTCTTACCTAACCTTTTAAAGGCATAAATGCATAAATATAGGCATAAATAGAGGCATTCATCTTCTACTCTTCTAGTGTATCCAATGTACTCATCCTAAGAAGAATAGTATATGTAGAAGAATAGGACTAGCTCTTCCCCCTAGTTGAGGGGATTCTTATCCTTCGTTTCCTCTTAGTTTGATTAAGGGTTCTTTATCTTTTCCTTTGGTCTAGTGTGAAATGAAATCCCAATGCCAGTTGATCCCAAATCATTCTTCAACCTTCGTCCAGGCGCCTAAATCGAGTGATTCCTCTTCTATTAGCTAGTACAAGATCAGGTGATGTGGCAGATAGACGTATAGGATGAGTACGCAAGTCTGGACTTCCTCCTAATCATAGGCATCAGACGATCCGATCCAGACATTATATCTCTTTCATCTTCATCTTCTGTATGGTCTGATATGTATGATAAAATGGAGTTCTGGAGATTCTGCTATTAGATATAGTATCATCCGGCGTATAAGAGCTTGGATTTTTCATCCTTGATGCCTGATTTACTCTAAGTAGAGATAAGGGGTTTCACCCCAAGGTTTCTAAAAGTCAAGTATATGGAAGTACCCCGATAGGTCTAGCTCCCTAACTGACGGATTAGCTTTTAGAGAAGTTGTCCTACGGTTGTTCTCTCCGACCGCAAGGTTTAGCTGGAGCTAATTTCTTTGTTTTTGGTTAAAAACAAGGGTGATCCCTTAAGACTATTAGAGTATAGTACGCTTGATAAGGTAGGTTTCTTCCCCTTCCCTCCTCTCTTGATCTCTCTCATTACTTCAATCAAATCTTTGAAGAACCGGCTCTCTCTACCCTCGCAAAGGATTTGATTATATAAGTTAAAAAGTTGCCTCCAATTCCGACCATCATTCTGAGACATGTCCCATACCACCTGCTGTGGACTTTCGTAGGGCATAGAGGACCACTATAGGTAAATAATCGCATCCACCAGGTCCATTATTCTCTTTATAATAGAGCGTATGATCTCATCACAGACAAGAGTATCATCATCTTTTTTTTACCATTATCACTAGTATTAGTACCACAGGATCTCGCGGCAGGGAGGGGGGAGGGTTTCCGCCTGGTTTTCAATTTTTTTTCTGTCAAATTAAAAATACAGAAAGACCTATAAGACAAAATTGAAATAAAGGGAGTTGTACATCTAGTAGCATTTGAGTGAAGTGATTTGATTATTATGAGTAATTCAAAGGATAAATATAAATATTTTAGCTGATACTTATATATATTGGAAGATAGAAAAACAAATAGGATTCGTTGTCTGACATAACATTCCAAGAGACCGACTCTCTTTCTATTTACTTACAAAATCTTTTTAAAAGTAGCAGAGTGACTACTGATTTCTGCTCGTACCTCCTCTCTGAAAGCTGATTTTTCTTCTTTTGATTGACTCCCAAATGGCTCAAAGGTAGACAAGCTAATCCATGTACTTGCTCGATTTAGTGTGCCTCACCTATTCTATTACGAATTGGTGGAATCGAAAGGTGTTCAAGATGCAAACTAAGAGAAAGTGGGAAAGGTGCCAAGAAACGAACTTCTAGCATGACCTTGTTGGAGTTCAACCCTCCAGGTTAGCCATAAAACTCAATCCCATGGAAGAAGTCAAACCCAGTGCGAATTCTAGGATTCGAATTAGTTCACGACGTTCATATTGAAAGCATTTCAGTGTGATAACGGTTCTTATCATCATCATCTGAAAACAAGAAATCAGAGAAAGATAGTTCAAAGAATAATCTGAAAACCAAGAAATCATATCATATAAAGAAGGGGTTTTGATCCAATTCGATCCCGCCAGTCTTGGATTCCTTGCCCAAGTGATAATTGTGCCCCACACTTCTCGCTCAATAAGGGAGATTCTTTCACGTCCTTCATGCCCGATTTCTTCGATTTTTGGGTTCTCAAAAACACCACTATTAATAGAGTACTGAGCCTATAACAAGTAAAGAACGAACATAAACAGCAGACATGCATTCTTGGTGTAGGAGACCTCTCATAGCATCTTTATTTCCTTGATATCTCTGCCCATATTAATGATGATTGGAAGTCACTTTTGTTTCATTGAGCGGTGACAGGATTTTGGAATGAGAAATCACCTCTTTCAGAGCTCGATGTGGCAACGGTTTCCGAATAATGTATCACAAGCAGTCCTTCCTCATTACTTTTATTTAGGCACCTTGCCCAATATTGTACACTGACCCTTTTCCACCACTTTCTATTCCCTGGCCCCAGATTCGACGATTGGTGGATTTACCAGACTTGACTTCTTGAATTCTATCACACAAGTTGATTATTGAGAAGAAAACTTCGCTTCCCCTGCTCCATATCTCTGAATCAGCTGAAAACTCTTGACTGGGGTCAACAACCAAATGATACTTTTTGGTGTAATTCCCTGATTTCTTTCTTTTCATTCTTCATGATTCCGTAAGTGTTGATCATCAGAAGGAGCTTATGATAAAGAACTGTAAGGTTTCCAGATCAACTGAACAATTCTCTTCCACAGCTTCTGTTCACAGAGCTGAAATGAACTCCTGATGGTGTTTGACTTAATATATATAAGTACCACCCCTAAATAATACAATTTTTTAAGTACACTTGTAACGATTCTTTTAAGATTCTTATTTTTAATAAAAACACCAGAACTGCTATTATTACTAAAAAGAGTACTGAACGGAACACAGAACAGAGCTTGAACTCCTTTACTCTCAAGCTTGTGTTGTTTAATCAAGCTAAATGAACAGATTGGAAAAAGGAAGCCACATCATTGAGCAGGACTGAACCCAATCAATCTGTCAACCTAGGTTGGACTGAATCACAGACAGGGATCACCCCTATGAGATTAATTACCAGAGCACTTCTGGAAGCAGAGAACATCCATTCCCTGGCTATCTTTTTTTATCTGTTCACGCGCATTCTATGATTCTGGTAACCAATATCATAGGGTCTGTCACACATGGGTGTTAGGGCGAACTCTGGACCTCAAACAACGACTTTCGATAATTTTGATTCTGATGCTTCCAGCAAGTAGCTGACAACGTCTATCTAGATTATACGGACACCCTTACTTGGGGACCACTATAGGTAAAGAATTGCGATTCAGAACCCAACCCACAGAGATTCGAGACCTTTTCTCCATATCCATTCTTGGGTGGAGAGAGACCAACTCATCCCATTCTAGGTAGTGATCAGGGGCTGGAGAAGAATGACTATGAACCTTCCCAGGCACAGTTATCAATCCCATTCCATATCCCAGATGAGAGGTGAGTAAGACAATCAATCTAAAGCCTTCATCCCGAACCACTGGTATTGTCAACTATTAGAATATAATAGGGTCCATCTCCAGCCGACTCAAAGCCCTTCGTGCCTCGAAAGTAGAACTATGAGTCCTTTCGGTGCCACCAAACAAGCAGGCCTTCTGATAGCAACAAACCATCTAGTGTGGAAACAATTAAACCAATAGCGACCGGCACCATCCGAGCTCTCAACTAATCCATTCTCTGGGATTGACAAAACTAGATAATCTTTCCTTTACTGGTGATCCCACTTTTCCAAGTCCATATCTTCTGGAATCACCATTCCAAATGACTATATAGACAGAGTATCTGTCCAAAGCTATCCTTTGAAAGCTGGGATACCCACTTGTTATGATGTATCTAATAGGTAGGATGAACCCACGAATGTAGGTGCAGAACCATCAGCTTTCCTTCAACCTGTACCCAAGAGGCCCATAAATACCTGGCCAATTGCTTCACTTATAGTCCCAAGTCACCTCCTTTCTCAGGCAGAAACTACCTGACTAATGACTATATAGACAGAGTACCTGGCCTCCCTCCATCTCCATTTCAATATTTTGATTACGAACCTAGTGGCTAAGAACCAATGATCTCAGGTCAGGTATTCTGTATATAACTATATATAAGAGTACCGTAGAGTAGAGTACTGGCTCTCCTTTGGACCATGTGCCTTCATCCAATGCTGACTCAAACCGATAAGCTTCTGCTGAGCCCGTTCAATGCTTTCAAACCCTCTAGCCGAACCAGTGGGAGCTGACTCAACCAACTCACCGGGATCACCATGCTACTTCCTATATGATACTAAAGTTGATTCCAAACCAAGTTCAGAACAACCAGATGACTCTGGAGTGGGAGATGACTGTACTCTCGATCCAATGTCTTTCTCTCCTCTCTCCAAAGCATCTACCTAGAACACCTGACCCAATAGCAACTCCTTCTAGGAAGGTCATTTACTCCCATTCCAGAGATTGCATTGCATCAGGTTGGAACACTGATACTTATATATATTGAGAGTTCCTTCAAGACTATTAGAGTAGAGTCAATTACTCTGTCTATATAGTCACCCCAGGAGCAGGATATAGGGATTTGAATGATGGACTTGGATATGGAGTAGAGAGACCAGAGTTAGGTTCTTCCCTTTTTGGCCTAGCAGGGTCTGTAAGGAGAATCGCTTTGATGGGCTTGAGGCATAATGACTAGTTGCTCCAGAGGTTCAGGCATTGGATCGGAATCGGAAGAAAGGAATTGCTTCTAAGTGGATGCATTAGATCAATTGGCCAAATATAGATCTTTGTATTCATCTAATAAGGCACAAGTGGGATCCGAAGGCCCCGGGAGTGAAAATAGAGGAACCTATCCATCCCTGATGCCAGTTCCTTATCCCTATCAGTGAGGATTGAGATTGATTTGAAGCATTGGATCCCACTAAAAAGCAATCTCTCTCTCGGCTACTGAACCCTATTCGGTCCCTAAAGGGATGCTACTGAATATATAAGGGTTTAGAACTCGGCTACTGAACCCTATTTGGTAAGGTGTCAGATCTTTTAGAACCTTCAGAGCCCGTATTTTCATTGTGGAAGGGGGGGTCAGCATACCACAGCTGTAGGTCTTCTATGATTCAACTGCGAAGAACGATTGGAATCTGGTATTGAGTTGAGAGCGAATGGGCGAATGCGATTCATAAAGATTCTATAACAGAGGTTGGGATGTGAGCAAGAAGTCAGTTGAGTTCCCGTATCCGTATTCAGAATCGTCATTGGTGGGTGGATCCGTTGAACAAAGGTTTCATGGGGTTGGTTGTGATCGATAGTCGTAGTAGTAGAAAAACGATAGAGTGTACTCGAGTGGCGGTGTTGAACTGTGAACGAACATCCTATGAAGCAATACGGTGCTTCAGATCCGAAAGGTGGACTGCTGGATGGTTCAAAGGCAATATGTAGAGATGACCTGACCAATCGTAACCATCCGATCATGCGATGGAAACCCCAAAACTTTTTGAGTATCCTAGAACATTCAGCGGTGGTGCTAGAATAGTGGAAATGGGGGTGCTTCCCCAGATTATCAATGAGTACCAAGCCTATGATTTTTGCTGCCAATTGAGTATAGATGGCTCTCCGAAAGGTCAATTCAACTCGAGATAAACTAGAAATGATATCTCTTAGCCCAATGTGCTTAAATGGATTCTTGATTCAAAACCCATTCACCAATACGAGGTATCTGACCTACTTCCTTTCCTGCGGACTGGAACCACAAAACAGGAAACGAACCAGAAACACGTCCAATCTGGTTTCTTTCATTTGATGCCATTGGATAGTCGTCGATGCACCTTTTTTCCGAAGGGGGGAATGGTGAAGGCATTTCAACTAGACCGCCAATGCCACTCGATCAGTCAGGTGTTTTTGTTGTGTGTAGTAGTTGTGATTATTGATGTCCTGTTTGTAGCTCGTTTGATATCTCATTGTCCAGTTCTATCTCTTCTTATGCCGCAATCATGATAGTAGTTGGCGTTGGCAGATGTTCAGTTCTCTATTATGAACATTCCCTGGCAGTTGAAAACACCGTTTAAATCATAGTGAAACCACCAATGAGTGCTTTCAGTACTCTACTCTAATATTCCTTCTCCCACACCTCGAATGGAGCGAGTTGACCTACGGAATTTCTCTTGAATGGATGAACTCGAAGAACCATATGACACTATTAGAAGAGTACTTGTGATGGTCTGTTTATACTCAGTATAATATAGGTAGTAGGTCCAACACACAACTCTCGTCAGGGACCGTTTGGGGACTTCCACTATACACAGGATGCGAAGCAACTTTCTATGGAAATGTCATGGGTCAAAGGCACACCACTTGGTAGCAACTTGAACTTAAAACCTTCAGTATATTGGTGACACTGGAATCGTAGTATTGTTGGCAGTTCTCATTCCATCCGCCATACACTCCGAACTTCCTCACTCTTCCCTCTTTCACCTTTAGGTGGTTGGGGGACTCTTTGGCCATGGGGATCGTATCACCCCCGGCTCACGGATCGTTTCAGATCGCGCTACCCTTTCGACCCACCTGCACCCGACCATTAAGACAACCACTAATGGAGTGGAAAGAGGTACCCAATCAATAAGAGTATTAGGGGTGCCACAATCAGTACTCTACTCTAATAGTGAATAGTTCAGACCATCTCCTTACCCATTAGAAAGGGTCAGATCTTTTAGAACCTTACTCTAAGGTGTCAGATATTTTAGAACCTTAAAGAGTTAAGAGTGAAGTTAAGGTCTTCAGCTTAGAGAGACTAAGTTAAGGAAGTGATGATAACTAAGTACCTTCAACTGTGTATCATGAATTCAACTGTAAGAGGGATGATACCTACTAAAGACTAAGGAAAGACACATAGGGAATTCAAATCTTGTTGCAGGCAACAAAAAGACTTTTTCGATTCCTCTGATAGCTACAGAACTAGGGAATTAATTACTACTACGACTACTGCTTACTCATACAAGGGATGGATAGCAGGAGACAAGACAAGGCTTTCTAAAACCCCAAGGTAGGCTGGAGACAGGGTTAGCTTTATAACTCACTCTATCACCTGGCTTACTTATTCTTGCTTTATCACCTTTCTAGATTTATCCCAAGATGGATGCAACTTTGCTTAAGACTTGGCATTGGAAGTGGGATGGAATGGATCTCCTTCACGCTTTAGTTTGACTCTTATCTCAGTTACTAACCGGTGTGGGAGATGAATCCAAGTCATTTCTCGAGTGGGCTGCCTAATCATACCCAAACACCATCTCAAACTACCGATCTGATAATATAAGTGATTTCCACATCCTTCCCTTTTTTACATTAGAAGTGTAATTAACTGCTGAAAATCTTCTCCTTGTTGACGCTAGCGCTTTTAGTGCGCTAGGGATGGATTTATGGATCTTTCACTTGAAGTGATATATAGTTTGAGTGAATATTCGGGACTAGATACAGGTATCTATCTCACTCTATAAAGTAAAATAATAGATGTGTCGAGCACGGGCATGCTTTGTCCTGTTCCTTCACCCGCCGAGAGTTATTAGTGCGGCGAACGCCCCTAATTCCATTCCACCTGAGGGTTTTCAAGCTATGGTGGGAAGTTTATTTTCTCCCCAATAAATTACCTTCACTCAGAATGATTTTTAATTGACATTCGTTATCCCCATACTTGACCCCTATATGTAGAGGCCTTTGTATACCACTACTAAATAAAGTGTATCTTAATAAAAAGTGGTGCAGGATTTAATATTTATACATTGAGTACAGCCAGGTTTGAATCCTTCTTGCTTTGCTTTGCTCCTCACTATAGCTGTATGTGCATATGATGGGACCACTCGAACCGCGCAAGGTATAGTTTTTTTATCTCCAAGAGAGACCCTTTGTTCGGTCAACTCTATTCCATGTAGAGAATATCCTATAAACATATAAAATGTTTCTAGAATGACCTTGGATCCAAGCCAACTTGGTTGTGGAATCCTCATATCATATCAGTTTTAAGTTTCCAATGAACGGGTGATGTCTCTACCTTGATAGCGACCCTATCAACAATTCAAGTTCAGTCCCTTCTTCTCGATCCTATATTGATCTAAGGCCATCCTTCTCTTTTTCATGATCTTTGGGGGCAGCCTTTGTTTCCGTGGAAACGGCTAAGAGCAGTAATCACCTCAAAGGAAACCTTTTCTATAGATGCCTAACTTATTCTGTCTCATGCTCCTACTACAGTTCTAGAGAGAATTCCTGCTGCAAAAAATGGACCTTCTGCTTCTTTCGTCCAACCAAACAATCCAAGATATGAGGAACTCTCCAATGACTTTGATTTCAACCCTTTCTCGGGAACAAATGCTTCAAATCTGTACTTCCTTGGTCCTGATCGGCCGTTACCAGTAGCAGGAGATTGCCTAACTACAAGACCCGAGTCATCTTATTCCCATCCTAGTGGCTAGGCACCTGCCAAGCAATGCCTTGTGTGTTCCCCATCCATTAGTAGTTGGAATAGAAGAACTGGGACATCTAATCCTGGAACCACAAGTCAATACCTTAAGTCAGTCTATCTATTTCTGACTATCGATCTCACTCCAGCTGAGTCCAATCTGAAAAAATAAATTTCATCTGGTGCTGGCTATTCATCTCAATATTGTGCCTCTAATGGCCATGAAAGCCCATGCACCTAAACTCTCATATCCAAGTCATGTCATACTGGCCCAACCAAGTGCTAGAAACCGGTAGGGGAGGCCATGGGAGCAGGTCAACCAATGGAGGCCCCAGATCTCTATTTTTCTGAGCCCACCGGCATCCGTATCAAAATGCTTGATCTACTGGCCGACTAAGATAACGAGAAGCCTCAATCAGGGTTCTGATAAAACTCATCCTCTACTCACCTCCCAGCCAATACTGGTTACAATGAGTTATTGCAATGTTGGGCCATCAATAAAGGAATTCGAGGAAGCTAGAGCAAGTAGATACCATTCTCAATCTTCCGAATTAGCAAAAACTGGAATGAATGCACTCCAAGTCCTCCTTGAGTGGTACATACTTTCTTGGTGGAGTCCACATTCGGGGGCCTCTGATTCTTAGTCGAAGGGCAGGACCAGGGGGCATCCCTTTAGTGTCAGAGGCAAACAAATGAAAAGCACTTGAACCAGTTACAGGGAAAGAAATAGGCAATCTATTAAATAGGCTTCTTGGTCGGATCAGAAAGAGGACTTAAAGGCATTGAAAGAGATGAGATGATACAACAGGTTCTGCCTTGCTTACTCTTCTATTCGCTTCCCCAAGGGTAACGGGATCATGTAATAAAAGATTACTATCAATTAAGCTGGTACATCCACTACGTCTATTGTAGTACTACTTTCGCTGCTCTTCTACTCCCTGGCACTTGTGTCGCCATACCCCCCGCAGCATTTCCATGAACAACTAGAAATAACCAACAAAACCCATTCTGAATAGAACCAAACCAACCCTTTTTAAGGAACCTCCAACTCTCTTCTTTGAGGATAGCTCCCCTCTTCCACTCGAGAAAGCTGCAGTCCTTCCTTACCTTTCATGGGATGAGACTTACCCACTCTCTTGATTGATGTATGGATTTATTGCTTTCTTCTAGCTGGAAAGAGTGCTGGAAGAGCCCTCCCCATCTGAAGAGAAGAGGTCCCTACTCTTGCTTTGTTAATTGGCCTTTTGTGCCTATTATGATCTCTCTTCATCTTTGACTTCGTCCGTCCTATTCATATATCAAGATCAAGGGATCAAGAATCCAGTACTAATGTTCAATCCTTGTCTCTTTCTGTGTGTGCCAGGTTTCTTGAAGGGATAAGGGAGATCCTTCGAATCAACCTTCCTTCTGTTTTTCATTGTCTTTTTCTCTCCATTTCGCTTCTCTACCTCTGGTTGAGTGGCAATATTCTCCTTGATGAGCTTTCGAAGTAGTCTCCTCTATGGATAATTGGGTTATTAAATAAATCCTTCTCGGTTCCGAGTTTTATTCTATTAATAAGGGGATTCTCAGGTCCTATCGAACCTTGAAAGATGAACTTACCACATTCTTTCACTCCAATACTAGTAGCTTTTCCACCAAAAACTTCTTCTTCTTAATATAAAATGGATCCCTCAACTCAAAAAGAGCCGCTATTCCCCTCATTCACATCTTGCTGATCAGATCCTGGAGGCAAAAAAGTAGTCGTACAGTAGACGGTGCTTGATAGACCAAGGTAGGATTAGCAATTGACTTGTTTTAGAGTAGGCCAAAGCCTTTACTATATTCCTTACTATTTCATATCATACTTGGGAACTACTATCTCTAAGTTTGGAATAGCAGATATAAAAGTACACTAATATTCACCATACTCTATGGAGGGAGCCACTGACTGATGTGATCCATGGGTATGGAGCACGAAGGAAGGGCATCAATTACTAGCTAACCTCACCAGAGATTCTTACCAAAGATAGAGTGTAAGGGCCTGTTCACAATCCCTATTCAAATTGCTTGACTGATTCTTGAACAGGTGGGATTCTTTCTTTTTCTTTTGGATTTCTTCCTTCACTTATGAACTAGAACCATCCCACAGATCATATTTAAAACCTTACTTGAGACTCTAACATCTCTCTGTGCCTTATGAACATTGATTTGCTCTCGAGTATCTGAACTAGGGGAACTAAAAACTGGCTACTAGGAAAAAAGACCACTATTTGAACATCAAGCTTGTGGAAAAGTTGCTTCCCTTTCTATGCTTTTACGCTGGCCTCTTCGATTAAATTCCTTTCTTGGGTTCACTAGAAATTTCATCTCTCTCTTCCTATCCGATATCAGCCATCAAACCCTGTTGGATAGAATCCTACCTACTATAATCGTCTCATCTGTTTACCCGAGTTAGACCGCTAGCATCTTACCTTACATCAAGAGTCCCTACCCCCATCTTTCTCTATCCCGTCACGAGCAATCGAATGAGTTTGGGAAATGTGAAACAAAAGAAGAGGTGTATCATTCGCTTGTTTGGAAAGTCCTATCTTTCCAGTGCTCTCCTCTAGCCCTATCTTTCACCTAGGTGGAGAGGAGGCCTATTCGCAGCCTTTTATCCGATACAATACACACCTTACCTGAAGACCCTAGTGAACTATTCATATTAGATTCACCGGCTAGATTCAGGAAGTGTGAAAGTGGTCAGATGGAAGTTGTTATGATTTTCGAATGGAGAAGCACCAACTCCAACTATTCATGCCATCTTCATTGGGCTGACAAGAAAAGGCAGCTTCTAAGTCATATCCCCCCTCCCCTCATCCAGTCCATGGACCGGTCTTTATTTTAAAACTCTTGCCAGAGCCTTTTATCCTCATAAGTGTTAGTCCATGAACTAAAGGCAGTGTGTTAACCCGGAATATTCTTTATATGTCACTATCCTCTCTACTGGGTGCCTTGGTCAATAAGAAATTCCCGCTCTTTAATCTCTCTCTTTAAATCTTATTTGTTTCATTAATTGACTTGAGCACAAGGGCCTTGAAGAATGCATTCCCTTAAACGAGTTTGTCTTCATTGAAACTAAAGAAGGCACATCAACCGGAGTCAGAGCAGAGGAGAAATCTAGGCAAAGACCCGAATCAAGCTTCCCCTGGGGCTTAGAGAGAGTTGTCTCTAGGTATTCTCTACCTACCCACATGTGTCTCCATCTCTGACCAAGGCCAACCGAACTCTTAATCTTTCTTTCCATCCCCACGGCCCCAACCAGCAACTGTAAATGAAAACCCGCCTGCATAACCTTTCTCTGTTATGTAGAAATGGATTGTGAGTTGAAACTTTGATTCTCCATGAACAGTACTAGCTCATCAGCAACTTAGATAGATGAATCTTCTCTTATCCTGTGCCTTCCCACTAATCCATAGAAGAGTCCTGCTTGGAGTGAGAACTTCTTGATGGGTGCACAACTGACTATTTATATTACATAGATCCAAGCCTTGAACACTGATCCCTATTTCTTGAAGTTCGGTCCCTACTGCCGAGATACAGAAATTCGTTGATGCACTTCCTGCCTATGGAACTATGGTAATTTAAGATTAAATCCTCCCGCCTGGACTACTGAACTTGATTATATTCAATAGCTACTCCCTTACCTAGCATCAAGAAAGTCTTAAAGACTTCCGGCACAACGTAGGAATAGTAATACTTATACCTAGACCACGTTCAACCGATTACTTTACTTGATTCCTTATTGGTAGAGGTGTCGACTCTGTGTACATAATGACATTATACCTTGGTTTCTTAGACTGTGGAATCTCCTTGATTCAGATGAAGCTTTAAATCCTGGTGAGTAGAAGAAGGATTCCATCACCACCTAGCACCCAAAACCAGTACATCAAACTACCCACGGCTAACAACAACCCCGTTCAAAAAGTCCTTTGAACTTACAACAACTTTGATTGTTTCTTTTTTTTGCCTCTTCCTATCATAGGGACAAGTGAAGTGATAATTACTTGAAATAGATCGAGTGTGCCTCAGTCAAAACATGAGGGGGATGATCGGCTAAGAATATCGACCCAACTTTCTTACCAAGTGAAAGATCTTGTCAGAGCCTTCTTCAATCAGAAAAAGAGATACCCTTTATCATATTCTTCTAGATTCGTTAGAGTTATTGGATCTGTTTATGGATCCAGGAGTTTCAGTATAGTAGGCGAGTACAATGGGAATAAATCAACCCACTATTAGAAGAGTACTTGTATGGAAGTCCAGCTATTTGACTCGGAAACCGCTAGTCAACTCGTCAGCATAGCCAGGGGAGTCTCTTTCCGGAAGATCTTTTCAATCATTCATATTCGTAGAAACCTCCTTTCAAAGGTTAAAAGGTCTTACGTTAATATTCCCGTAAATCGATGAACATTTCCAGATATCTATGGCATACGTTATTCTCAGATCTTAGAGACAGATGGATTCAGTCTTGTTACCATCACCAGATCAGTTGGGATAGCGCACGATGCCCTCAAAAAAATAATATTACTGGATATTATAGAATAACTAAAGCTCTGATCACGGATCAAGATGAAAAAACAGAATGAAAAAGTCGAAGAAGCGGTAAACCAAGCGTATACCCCTTTGATGCAGCAAAAGTGGATATGACTAAGGAATATCGGAAAATATCAAAACTGGAACTCCTTATTGTCTTATCCCTGATGGGGCTAAGGGACCGGTCTCTACTGATCCTCTAGAATAATCAACTTTTGTGATATAACCTGGTCAGAAAAACAGCATGCTAAAATGCCAAAAGGAAAAGGGCACAATAGAAAGGCTTTCTTAGGCGCACTCCCCTTACGTCACATTCATAGGTTTTGTGCCAGGATCTCTGCTAGGGATTGCATGAATTGGGTTAATTCTTCTCAACAAAGAATGTTCATCGAATACTTACTTATCTTCAGTAGTTTTTCAGGTCATCCTTTCCAGATGTACAACCTTGTTCAGTTAAGAAAAAGTGAAGGGGATTCAAACTTGTAAACATCCAATGATAGAATCTGATACATTCATTTATTTTGACCATTATCATTCCCATATCTACCTGATTTATCATTTGTCATCTTTCTTGGATCAGAAACGAATCCAAGAGGTGCAGGTTATTCAATGAATAGGTTATTCACCTTATTTTGGCTTAAAGTTACTGAAGGTAAGAATAAGAAGAGGTTAAGGAATGGCCTATGAACTCCAAAAATAAAAGGTAAGAGATGCTTATATCCACTCCTATGGTGGCGTTAATAGGAAGTTCTTATTAAACTAAACCTATTCTCCGAGCATAAGAAAGAAAAGAAAGAAATATTACCTGGCCTACAGAATCCTAATATTTTTTTTCTTCCTCTTATTCCTGTTCTTATTTTATTATTCAATTGAATATGATAGCCCTATATCTTTCTCACCTCTTTATCCTGCCGCCTTTTCTGTCTAGATGCGGAAGGTTCACACATGGCCCTTGACTCTTACTTTTCATTGAGTTAGACCATAGTCCTTAGGGTAGGATTTATTCAGGTCGGTGAAGTCCACACATTCTGTTCTACGTTCGCTAACCAATCGGGAAAATTCTCTAATGTACTTTTCTTCTAAAAGCTTGTCAACCTCTCTCCAGAGAATCTTTGCAAACATCGTTTGATTCTCACATAGACCATTCCATCCTCATAGTCAAGGAATTTCAGCCTTCTTGATAGCTTCCGACTGACATTTTAGATAGAAAAGAATTTAAATATGCTTCTCAGACGACTGGAGTGCCACAGGGAAGCCCTCTCTCACCAATGCTCATGAACATCTATTCTAGTCCAAGATCAAGGCCTTTCTTGAGATGGAGGAAGGGGTTCGGTACGCTCGATATGCCGATTAATTTCTCATCGGCATACTAACTAAGGCCCATTCCAACCAAGTCACCGACTGCTTTATGTCCCTCTGGCCTTCACTTTACGCTCATTTGGGGGATTTTAAAGCCTCTGATTCTGAGTTCAAACATTGCACTTATTAATAACTCACCCTTTGGGTGACTAGTGAACTCCGCTGATGTATTGAATAGGCTCCAGTCTCGATCGAGTAAGAAAACCCTTTTCCTAAAGGACAAGCCCTTGTGGTAAATTATCCAGCCCACTCTTCGTATTCATGATTTGAAGGTTAGGTAATGACCTAAGGATAAATACACGTGAAAAAATTGGTCCCAAGACCTCCAAGGATGCTTCGCATAAGGGTCAGCTCAACGATATCCTTCCATGTTCTGGTGTAAAGGACATAGAACATCGAGAGAGGGGAATCTTGGTCATCATAAGGTACACACCATTTTCCCATGTTTCCCATGTCCTTTCTATTTCCACAATGGTCCAAGAAAGACATATGAAAGAAAGAGTCGAAGACGGCTCCCAAGAGTCAAAGAATCGAAGGACCTTGAGACTCCCTTGGTAGAGAGTTGAAGAGAGCCACAGAGTCAATCCTTGGCCTTGGATAAAAGAGACCTTGTCAAGGTCGTTGAGTCTTGCTCTGGGGAAGGCTTTCGAGGCGGCTCATACTTTCATTCCTCATATGACATAGTAGTAGTTCTGTCCAAGTATGCTTATGGGTGGCTTCTTGAAGAGCCTGTGGTAAATGGCTTAACCTTCGATAAGAGAGGTTTCATCTAGGGGACACGTGCATACATAGGATGGAAGTTGCTGGTAGAAATGTGGATCGGAACTCTCATGCCCATTCCTTCCTGCATGGAATAGTCGAACGTCTTCGGGAAAGATGTCCGGAAAAGGCTCGTTCTATAGCTGCTCTCTATCCTACCTGGAAGATTCCTAAACATTATATGGATTGATATTGTCCAATGAAAATGAAGGTCTTCCTTATGTGCTTAAATAAAACCCTTATCTGAGACCTCCTACTCGCTCTTTCTAAGGAATCCTAAAGTATATTAGTTCATGTGCACACCCAAGCATGTCTTTCGAACCTTCTTGCGAATGCAATTCATAGTCTGGTACCCACCTATTGTACGTCTTGGCCCTTAGAGATGCCTCACTAACGCTGAGTGATATCTAAAAATGTATTCACTTGTACATGAAGGTTCCCATGCCATACTATGACCTTTTGACAACATGAGGAGCAAAAGCATCTTTATGACTGCCCCATGTCATATTTTTGTACCAATATCCTCTGGTCCCACCTCTCTTCCCTGTAGCTTCTTAGGCATTGCTTCCCTGGGTAGACTGATTAGTTATTTCCTCTGAGTAATAGTTAACCCTTTGTCTTTTTGTGTATATTGACTGGGAAAATGCCTCCACAACCTTTGGATGCTTCCCTGGACCTAGCTTTACACTACTCCTAGAATATGGTTATGTAACATCTGGAGATGGAAGAATGATTTCAGAGTCTCTTCCCACACTTGATCAATAAGGTCATAGCTATCTAATCCAAGCAAGGCTCTTTCACTGGTCCTAAGAAGCAGGGTAGAGCCCAGGGCATCTAAAGAAGGGGCTTTGGAATCGAACTCTCACTCCCATCTTCCGAACATTTTCTGAATCCGCTGCAAGTGAATACCTGAGTCATGAGGCATTCCTTTCTGAAGAAAGGTTCTTCGGAGTGGTCAGGGCATGTTCTTTAGCCAATCGAGATGTTTTTAAGTCAAGTAAGAATCCAGTAAAGTCAATCTGTACTTCCTAAGCTATTCATTCAAGTAGGGAATTAGAGTCAGCTTGGCGAGTTTGTTTTCTCTCTTCTTTTACGGGTGTTAGAACGGATTCTCCTTTATTATCTAGTCGAAGATAGTTCACCTGGAACTTGAATCCTATGAATTATTAAATGAAGTAATCCAAGCATTGAATGACTTGACCTAGTGCTTTCTATAAGAGTTTTCTTATATACCTCTTAGAATTGACTACAGAGATCGAACTCTCTGGATTGGCATCTGGATTTGATTCGGATTGTTGTGGGTTCTATTCAAGCTAGTGTAAATAAATCCCGAAAGAGGGAGGGGAAGCCATTCAGTCAGTAGGGTTTGACATTCAACATTAAATAAGCTCGTTGTGGTGAATCTTCTCTTAGTTAGAAAGAATAGGTTGGAACTATTTTTTCATGGTACGACGTTCTAGTCAGAGAATAAGCGTATGAAGAAGAGTTTCTAGGAACTTTCCGAAGGATCTCCTTCTCAGGATGGAAAGAAGTTTGCAATAAAGTCAATTGTCCTTTCAAGGGAAGTCAAAAGCACTGACCTTGGTCTAATTCACTCATAGGAGGGATGATTTGGAAGAGAGGTTTTTCTATTATAAGGAAGATTTTCTTCTCGGACTTGAAGTAATTCCCTCTCCCCTTTGGGCCTCTTTGGCTGTGTCCAAGTGAAGTGAAACTCGGGAATGAAGCAGATAGGTCTCAGTCGAAGGCATGAAGCGATGGGATGATATGGAAAAAGATTTAGTGATCCCAGCAGGGTCAATCTCATAGGGGAAGTCTACTAGACTATATATATAGAATACAGAGCGGCTTGAAAACGACTTTATAAAGGTGTAGAGTGAAAGTAAAGAAGGGGCGTAGTGGGTTGGAGAAGAAAGCATAGAAGAAATAAAAAGGGCCAAATCTTGATGTAGAAAGGTATTCTTGACTGAGGTGGAGAATAAATCTTATGATTATGTTGGTGTGAAGTGAGCTCTAGCAGTCGATACGGCTAAAGGATCCTGCTTTGGTGGCCCTACGAGGAAGTGTTTCCCATTAAAGTAAGTTTCAAGCTTCTGGAAACCGCTTATCCCAAGGTAGGTGTAAAATTCATTCCGTATGGAACTAAATATTGAACATTTTTAGGGATGTATATTTAGAAAAAGATTACACTTCTTCAGGTGCATATGATGCTTATGGGGAAGAGGAGGCAAGGGATGACGCTTAAGCATCGGCTAGTGGAACTACTCTTGTCCTTCTTTCATATCCGAGGTGGGATCTTTACACATATGATATGGAGGTCTAGTACGATGAAAAAGTAAGGTATGGAATCTTTTGATATGGGGGTAGGGTCTCTTAGATTAGGAAAACCAGCCCAACTAGTCCAAAATACAACCGTCCACTCCTTTTCACGGCTTTAGAAGAGGGTCCAAAACGTCAGTTTTTAAGGGCAGAGGGTTTAGAACTTGAAGATGAAACTGCTGGTGAGGATTTAGTTTCCATTGAAAATCCAACATGATATGAATAAGCAAGTGAGGGATAAAACCTGGTGAAAGGAAGGCCTTTCCAAAGAACAAAGAAGGTTGGAAACTCCGTACTTATACTTAGCCCGGAACTCCTCAGAACATCAAGCAGTAGAAGTAGCGAAGATTCGTAGACCAGGAAACTCGCTCAGTGCTTACGAATGAAAAAGTGTTTGTCGATTAGGTACGGGATACCTAATCCACTGGAGGTCCTCTGAAAGGGTTTTCTAGTTGATCACTAACCTTGGAATTCCCCTTTCTTTCTCATTTCTTTTATTGACGTATTTTGTAGTGTTGGACCATGGACTCTTACTTGGCCTAATTAGGCCCTTCTTCAAGAGATCACCCACTTATTCCTGATTCAACCTGAACTAAATGAGAGATCAAAGCTAGTCGAATCCTTAATTTTTGTTATCCTGCTTCTGAGCCATAGCCACTAGGATCAGAAGTAATAGCTACTGACTTTGGATCACTTTCATCCGCATTTCTTTTTTTATTTTCTTCTCTTATGTCGAGTCTGGGGTTTTATCTAGCCTCTTTCGCCCGGATTGATCCCCTTTACTTTAGCCAAGGAAAGCAGTCCAATACCAGCTTCTTCTATAGGACCGGAGTCGTCAACAATAACAGCAGATACGATCACTCTTCCATCAACAAGAAATCAATCCGCATCTGAGAAGTCAAGTCTCATCCCGTGCTTTCGGGCGATGAATCTTGGATTGGTTTTTCCACCCTATCAAAATGAAAGGTTTCCATTGAAAAATGAATTAATTTAAGAGGAACTCTCCCCTTTGCCTACTTTGATTAGGAATTTTCCCCGGGAAGAGATCATCGAGGAAGAACTAAAAAAAGAAAGCAAAAAAATTGAAGTCAGTCGGATTCTCTAGCATTTGGGATTAAAGAATCGCTCTTTTCTAATAGACTGGACTGGCTTAGAATCAATGCTTTGACCACTAATGTAGAATATAAGAACGTATTTTTTCCTTGTACAGGGACAACAGATTAATTCTTACTGACTTAGCTAATTCAATTCTTTCTAATGGGATGCCCTTTTATAATGATAATGAAATGCATGCCTTTCCACAAAGATCCCAATCCTAAGAAAGAAAGTAGGAATATTGGCTTGGTCCATCCCTTCGTGGAGAACAAATAAGATCTATAAGAAAATAGATGAATTTAAGGGAGATGAGATCAAGGTGTTGCTTCAAAGCCCCAAATTCTTAGTCATTCGCTCCCAAAATAGGGTACTTCCCCACCCCTCCTTCCCCATTATTACTTCTTCGATGACTTCTTCTTCTGTGTGGTCTGCCCCCGTCTTCTTAAGGAGGTCTTCCTCCATTGGTTTATTTCAGAGATAGGTTATGAAATTATGACTTATTAAAGAGGTCCCCCTTCCAAATTGGAGTGATAACTCCCATTTTCTTTTTGTAGAGAATCCTTGTGAATAAGAAAGGGGTAAGATAGCTCTTCTAGGCCTACCCCTTTCCTTTTCAACTCTTTTAAGGTGATCCCAAGCGGTTGATAAATAAATATACTTTCCTTAGTTAATGAGTGACTCACATGATTCAAAGGTGAATCACATAAGCTTGAAAGAATATTCCTAATGCTCCCATGTCTGAATCCATACTTCTCTAGCTGCTGCAGTAGCGAGCACGTATCGAAGGCTCTTATTTACCAGTTAGCTCAATAGATGTGAAGACCCACATTCCCACTTCTTTTCCCCCCTCATCCTAAGCTAAGAAAAGGGGGCCTCGCCCTCTTGACTTTATAGATAAATAATAATACAACCGATAGTGGATCGCCTTTTGCTTAAATAAGCAAGATAAGGTAGATCCTCAAATAGAGGCCCCCCATGTCCGTCAGGGCGGCGACAGCCTGTGGCAAGTATACAAGGACATAACGAGATAAAGATCTCTATCCCTCACTTTATTGATGGGACATTTTGATCCCCTTTGACTCTCACCCCCGTTAGTCATGAAGGCCCACTAAACCTGAAACTTGTTATTTTTCATGTAGAACATCGTGCCACCATAAGAACATGGAATATAAGATAAATAGTATGACCAAACTAAGAGTTAGCAGCATAAACAAAGATGGATTTTTGAATGAGAAATAAAAGTCCTTTATATGAATAGGAATCAATGGGAGAATGTCAAATTGCTCAAGGGGGTCGGGGATCATCTCGGGGCCGGGGGTAACATCTGGTGGTTGGATGGAAGGGGGTGTCCCATGGGTGGAGGAGCTTACTATTTCCAAATCAGCAAGAGGAGGATGAGGATGAAATGTACTCACCTTTCTCCCCCTCCAAGTAGACTCTAATTCCATCGGACAGCCAATCAATTTGTTATGTTCTATAATAACATCATGTGTAGCCATGTTTTTCTACCAGGGCTCCACTAAATACTTATCAAGTCGCCAAAAAAAAGAAAAGGATAAAGATAATAAAAAAACAAAAATAGTATTTTCACATTGTTCAATTGATGAAGTTTCTGCTCCTCCCAAGATCTCAATTGTGATCCACCACTCCCGCCCCCCTTCCATATGCCTGAACACCCAAGAAAACCACTAGGATGTGTAATAGTGTACTGAGATTTTATACGTGTGAATAAGGGCCATCGATCATGGAGTTCAAAGTGGATATGTTGGCCATTCCCAAGACCCTTCTAGTCCATTACCTGCGTGCTACCTCTACTCCGAGCTCGCTTTCCACCCTCCCCTTGAATCGTAGTACTTTGTCTTAAAGGTCTCACTCAGATGATGTATTTGACAATTCCATTTGACCGCAGCGGAACAGTGCATTCGAACCCCACGCTCCGCACTCAACCCATTGCCATCTTTGTATCATAGCTATCATGCCCAACACATCCCACTACTTGCTACTACGGTATGTGACGCCAAGAAAACCCAGGATGGACCACTGGAAGGATGCCGATAGTTGAGACTATTAGAGTAGAAAACTGACGCTGTGACTAGCTAGACACTATTAGAAGAGTAATGATGGACTTGAAGGTGTAAAACCATCCCCCGTTGTTAAATAAAAGTAAAGACTCTATACTTGGCAACGCATATCCATGATCATACTACCACCATGCACAAACTCCCATTAAATCAAAATGATTTTCCAATTCCCCCACTCAATGACTCCACTATCTATATTATATAGAGCCACCACAAATATACCTTGATCTGCGTATCACCGTAGGGCGGCTGGGGCAGTCAACCAGAACTATTAGAGTAGAGTACTGACTATTAGAGTAGAGTAATGATCAGAATCGATGGATATTTTGATCATCATTCAAGTAGATACAGATTAAGATAGTAAAAACATGAGCTTGTAAGATCACTACCTCGAGTTCCAAACTAGTTAATCCTAGCACCACCAAGAGTTCCCGGATTGCCAATCAAATAGAATCGATCTTGCAGTAGGAGAATCGTCCACGCAAAACCACTCAAGATCTTGACTGAACTATGCTCCGCCATCATATTGGAAAATAAATGGATGCCCGAGCTCAATGCGTGAAAACAATGAGGGATGAGCTCAAGTAGTACGAGTACCGGTGATAACGTTAGGGGCACGCCTTCAGGTAAGTAGACGCTTAAAAAATGCAGCCCATATCTCTCAAATCCCAATAGCGTGATGCCAATGAACGTCAAAAATGACAGCGACCACATACAAAGTAGGTAACTAGTGATAGTGAAGCTAAAAGGAACCAGACCTAGGGCATTACGAAATAACGAGAAAGTAAAAGTGACCGAGATGCGAGGGGAAAAACACTGTTGCACATTGACGCTCCTACCTCCTATATTATCGTTGACTGGCATGGGCATGAAATCATAAACCAGCTCTGAAAACGATTGCAGCACATTAGGTACTGAGGTTCCCCCCTTTCGAGTGACTAAGGAAAGAACCAGTACGACTACTGAAAGCGATAACAGCAAAAATAGGGTTGGATTTGTGAATGAGAGATACACGTTTACGAAACTCAAAGGAATTTATGGACGAATGGAAAATTGCTCCAATGGGCTGAGAACAATCCCTGCTCGAACAATAGCATCCTGAAAGGCTTCACCTCCAACTCCACCGCCGTTGATGTTCAAATCATCAATCAGGTGCTCAAGAAAAGTGATATCATGGCTTTCTTCATGGGCCGCTTCCATAACATCTTGGGAACTCTTGTTAGCCATAAACTCTCCCAATTTGTAGTGTATATCAGATGGAAGCTCCATGATCCGTTCACTGGACGGGTGAAGACTGGAGGGATGATCCTCAACAATACCAGCAGAAATTAAAGACGATCATTGTGAATCATCGTAGTAGATGCATCTGTCTCATGACTCGTCGTACTACTAGTTGAGTTCCAAATGGGTTCATCACAGTAGAAGCAGTATCACTGATTCAGACTTTATTCATCAAACGTTGAATGTTGTGAACCATTTTGATTCTTTATGGATTGATCCAAAACCTTGACGACTATCGGCAGATGCGCATCCACGGGTGTCAATACGGTGACTGAACAGGGCAACCTTTCGTTCAGGCTCCGAAGCGCAAGGGGTGGAAGTGACCTAAAGGCCATGCACCGGTAGTCTACACATGGACCAATGTAAGATGGTTGTGCAGGTATGATATTCCCATCATCTCACCTGTGGCTCTCTCGCTCCCAGCAACACTTGGTATCATCTCTATCACTATATATAAGAGTACTGACCTTCAAAATCGTTCCCGGCGGTTCCCGCTTCGATACCAGTACTATTCTATGGTACTCTTATATATAGTGATAGAGATGATACCAAGGCGGAGGTCTTCCTGGGTGCAAGAGTATCATCGATAATCCAGAAACCATATAGATATGATACCAAGACGATTTCGGAGTTGAGCGGCAGGTAGTTCACACTCATACACGCTGATCCAGTGGTATCACTGAATTCGTACGTACTTGCCACTATGTTCCACACCGCACACACAAGTACCCGTATTATGTTAGGTGCAGTAGCTAGCCCCAATCTAGTCCATCCGTTTCATTCCATCCATCTTCCCATGACGCAGCCAGTATACAATAGTTGAACAACCAAACCCTTATGGTCGGTCTCATCATTCCACCTTCTGAACCCCACGAGTCCGAGTCAAGTTGTCCAGTTCCGATCCCTCGAGTACCTACGAACACCACACATTAACACTGCTCTTCTCATCCCACATGTTCCGCCCACTGTGACAATCTCGGATATAGCTATGTGGTGAGACCAACAACTCCCAACCTCGCCAAAGGTCGTGGAGCTCTGGTTTCGAGGTGCTTTCACAGAGTCAAACTGGGATGATGACCTCTCGGTTCCTTCCCCCCAGTACTTTAATCTAATAGTCATTGTAGTCGATATGCCCACCCAACCACCTCTTCTCTTCACCCCATTCCCAACATGCTGAACCACGCTCATGTACTCTTTTAATAGTGTCAAGTACTCTAATCTACGGTACTCTTATATATAGTTATAGAAGAGTACCTGACCCGCTAGTACTCATCGAGATGTCTGACACTGTGTACCCCCAAGGCCATTCGTTCCGAGTTCCCAGACCACACCTTCCCGCGCTGCATACGGTACCACCTATGGCTGGACCACTTGATCACACCCCACTATCAGTATAATATAGGTAGTAGCGTATCACCCCCCCCCCCTCTCTGTTTCCCATCAGTCGATTCCTCTACTACCACCTTAGGTTGGGGAAGGACCCAAGCCTTAACCTAAGAGGTGTAAGATCTTTTAGAACCTCTACTACCTATATTATACTGAGTCTATTAGAGTATAGTACTGAACTATATAGGGAAGAGTAATGATTGGGTGCACTCGTCGCTCGACTCGCACTCGTTGTCATACCCTTGGATCGATCTTAGATATAACAATATATATCAGTACCCATGACTATAACAATATATATCAGTACCGTGGTAGGGGGTTGACTGCGTTCTCAGGTCTCCATCGCCACCGTAGCCCCCTCTACCAGTTCTGACAGACCTCAGTTGGTACCTCTTTTTTGATGCCTATGGCCGTTTCATCAGTTTCCATTGGAAATTGAGGTGTAGTGGTGTCATGGGATCCAAACACCATCCATTCGGTATAATCTTTCCAAGTAATCTTCTATATAGTCTATAAGAACCACTATAGGTACCACTATAGTGGTCCGATTGACAATATATATCAGTACCAGGTTCACGAAATGCCAACAAAAGTGAATTGGCCAACTTTTAGAGTAGAGTACGACACCATTCCAATACCACTAGTCCCATGATTTGATGACCCCCATTCAGTACTCTAATCTAATAGTACTCCATTTCAACTCAACTCCCACCACCTACCTTTCTCAAGCCCCGGGCCTACCCACCTCTACTCGCCCAAGACCCAAGGACACCATCGTCGTAGCGCAGTGGCTAACCTGTCGTTCCATTGAAACTGCATACCGACTCGCGCATTCCCCCATGGTCTCCCATGTCCATGACTCCATTTCAGTGCATTTCCCATTTGTCCCCCCTTGCTGCCCCCTTCCCATAGGCCAGTGGTGATCGTTCCCATTTCATAGTATACCTGGATGTCCCGAGCTAATCAACTAGCTTCCCCCACCTTCGACTCACCAAACACCCCCATATCCATTCCAATATTCACCCACACACTGTAGTAATTGAACCTACGACCTTCAGGTTTTGGGGACCCACGTTGTACCGATAAAGAACTAAGAGCGCTGTCGAGCAACCTCGTCGACACTGTCCACCAGGTTTTTTCTCGGTGCACCAGCATCCACAATGCCCAAAAGGAGTCAATCGATGGTATACCTATATTATACCTTCTACTAACTATATTATATTGTGGTGCTTGAAGTGACCCAATCTTGGTGGTCCTTGAACCAAATCATCCGACAACCCCCATGACTTTATTGGTATTTAGCATATAAATTCCACATAGTAGTTATTCCACCTTTTACCCCCACACACACCATTAAACCCCATTATGGGTAATTTATTCTAATATTGGTAGTTATTTATCCTTATCAGTGTATAATATAGGTAGTAGAGGCGGTATTGGCATCACAAGGCCATTGGGGTGGTACCATGTTCAAGGTCTTGGAATTGAGGTTTGTGACACTATTAGAAGAGTATTGATCAACAACCAGGCCACAAGTACTCTTATAATGTTGTCCCCAACACCACATATACGAGTTGGTGTGAGATGCCAGCACCGTGGCCATCCGTTCCCAACCTAGGTGTGCCCAACTTCCCATGGGTGGATTGGCATGGTGGTGTATGAGATGGAATTGGTTTCAAGGAGGTGGTCATTTGGGACCGGTGTCATTACCGATACACCATTGGAATGGCATCTTGGAAACCCAAAGCAACCGCAGACGGAGGATTGGTCAACCTTCTATGATAATAAAACAAACACCAAGAAAACCTCATAGCCCCTTGTGATGGTGTCGATGCCAGTTCCAAAGTAGGGTTTTGCACCACCGCTGGAATTGGAGTAGTTGTATGGTCGTTCTTCCGAATCACATAGTCGACATTGCGTGTTCCCCAAGCACTCCCTATTATAATCTACTATCGCAGAGGGGGAGTAAGTACACAATGAAAGAGGTGGAGAGTCACACTTCTGAGTCATGACCAAAACCCCTGCCAGTGAGTTGCCCCTAGCATTTAAAGAGAGAGATGCGTAGACTCTGTTCTTTCCCAGAAAACTGTCGTATAACAAGAAAAGAGAATTGACCTAAAGTCAGGACTTGTGCCAAGAGATGAAACCTACTCTGAACCCATATCCCTAAAGAACCGATCTCTTCGACCTCAACCCTAAATGTGAACCGGGGCGAAAACCAATACTCTTACCTTTTCTGAAAGCTCAGTCTCATTCAAACAAATACTATGATAGATTTTCAAAACAAGTTCCTAACCTCTTCACGGTATAAAAGACAGAACTATCAACAGGTACTCTTCTATATAGTCATAAAACACTGTCAACAGAGAAAGACCCTTGATTCGATTAAATAAACTTCCTAGGAACTCCTATGCTTTCTGAGATCGGGGTAAGCCATTCAATCAGAGAGATAAGACTGGAACCCTTGGCTTCAACCCACATTGGATCGGAAACACTGACTTTACCGATGTTGAATCAGGAACTCTCTGAAACACACCATAAATCATGGATCAGAAAGCACCTCCAGTCTCGGTAAGCTCAGTACTCACAGAAGTTAGAATTGATCTCTTTACTATAGATTGAAGAACCGACTATACACAAGTCTTTGAAATCTCTATCATCTAGAAGTTCTCGTGTCGAGGTTTCAGAAGCTCACTATGCAAGTCAGGCACCGCCCAATCGGTATAATATAGCTAGTAGATGTGGTCCGGTCAACGGTTGGCCTAACACAATGACGACACGACTTTGGCCAGGTTTCCAAGACACCACACTCACCTCAGGGACCCTGCCGAAACTCTTGTTTTTATCAAGACGTTTCTATCACTTGAATTCATCTGTTCGGGGTGAATCTACTGTTTCTATAGATACTCCGACATCTCCAGTTGAATCTATAGCTCTGGGTGAACTTAAAGCTTCTACGACAGTTGAAGCAGGTCAAGCACAGGTACTCTGTCTATATCGTAGTGAATTAAGCTTCTTTTTGAAATCAATCTTTTGTTGGTGTTCAGTCAATATATATAAGTACCAGTCATCAGTTGAGTGAGCCGTAGGAGGAAAAACAGAAGCTGAAACAACATAATAGGGAGAAGGATCAATCATTGTCGCTACGAGTGTTCCTGCTTAATCTAGAGATTGTTTCTCTTCCTATCTTTCCTTCGGAATCGGAAATTTTCATCCATTTAAAGATTCATCATCTGCCTTCTAATAAGACAATACCCCTCTTTTTGTTTTTTGTTGGTTCGTTACTGTCATACCTAGTTATTCCTACCTTAAAAAGAGGCTGTAATAGACTCGCTCAGTCGACCCTTCCCCCGCCATAATAGCACCACCTAGCTTTGAATTGGGATAGTAGTAAAAAATATTTGTTTATAGTGATCGTTATAGGCCATGAGAGAGTTCACCTAGCCTAGCTCCCTTGTCTCCGTTGTCTCTGAAAAAGGTTCTAACAATATTCTATTAATAGACCACTATTAATAGATACTGTAATAAAGAAAGGTGCTACTTATATATTATATCAATGGTTTAGAACTCGGCTACTGAACCCTATTAGGTTTCTAAAGTGCTGCTACTTATATATAAGGGTTTAGAACTTGGCTACTGAACCCTATTCAGTTACTTGCTAATTTCATCATGAAAGACGCTTTCTCAGTATCTCTGACAGAAAAAAAGGATATACTGATTGGACTTCATGCTCACTTTATAAAGGAATCTAATAAGTCTTAAAGTTGAGCGACGAGTCAACTGGAATGAGAATCAAGTGAAGTAGAGCGTCAATACTCTTCTAATAGTGTCTATCGATTGATCCAAAGAAGCTTAACGACAACTTCCATTCCAGGCGGAAATAAAGAGACGAAATCAATCCATTTCTCCGGCCCTTAGAATACCATGAATCTTGACCCTAGTGAAGGTAGTCGATGAGAGGAATAGGTGGTTTCCAAAGGATAGAGTCATTGTATATGACTCTCTATCTGTATTGGATGGATGCCTTAGCTGTGGATAATTTCTTTTTATATGATTCTCTATCTGTCTATTATAATAGAAGAGTACCTGTCTTTGATCGCCTAAGTCCTTGACTTGAACACTTTGCTGAAATCATGTAGAACCTTAGTGGACTGATTCAACCTTGTTGCATATCTTGCAGCCCTCATTCATGCCTTACTTTAAGGCCTATTCTTTTGGATATCGTTGTTCACCTCTTTCCTGGAACATCCTTTTCTTCTAATTGATGGGACTGATTTCTGCAATCCCTTGACCCCTTTCCGCAGCCAAGCCTTCCCCAACCTCTTTTTATGTTCTTGGTGAGCTAGCTTGTAATCCACCGCCACAACTGTGATGGTCCCCTTAGGTTAGTTCTTTCACAAGTGACCCATCTGCTTCTTCCTCCAAATGGTTTTGTCCCCTCAAGTACTCTACTCTATATAGAAGTTGTTCTGTCTTTCTTCTTGTAGGTACTCTAGAGGTCTTTAGCCCCATGTTCCATAGATAGACAGCCAACAATATATATCAGTATCAGCTCATGATTCTATGTTCATTTGGTCGAGCCCTTGTCTTCTATGTATGGCTGGCTCTTCCTGATCTTGAGGTCATGGGATAACTCGACCATAGGGAGAGGGGTTCAAGATGCCCTTGTCTAAGTTTATCTATTTTTTTCTTTGATTTTGTAGCTTGTAGGTCTCAAGGGTTGTTTTCCAACTCGTCCGGAGGACTTGAGATGTCGATAAGGTCTCAAAGAGGGAGGTGAAAATAAGAATTTGAGTATATCATAGCTGGCCGTGGGTTGGAGAATCTCCGCTTTCTCTGTTTAAACCTCACCCTATGTCAGTCTATCTCATCGAAGATGTAGAAATGAAACTGTGTAGATATAGGTGAAGGTTACAAAATGAACAACCTCATAGTCAAACATTGTTTTTGTGGAATATGTACCCCGACCCTACATCATGAACACACGAAGGGTACGACATCGGGTCAAATAGGAAGAATTCTCCAAACACTCAAATGGACGGAAAAAGGAAGGCGAAAGCCTATCTGTAACTAAGGACCTCCAACCGATCAACAATAGGCCAACTGCTGATTCTGGTAGTTCAAAGTCGGTACTTCAACCTTATGATACCTAACTCTCTATGCTTACAGCTTGGCATGGTTCTCGGTATAATATAGGTAGTAGCTATTTGATCAAGATTTGAACCTCTCTGCCACCTTCCTTCTGAGATTGGAATCTTGTAAACTTTTGTTATCTTTTTTTTATTGATCCAGCCTATACCTATTTCTTCTTGCTTCGTGCAGCTGCCTGTACCTCTCAGTACTCTTCTAATAGTGAGAAATATTATTTAGGAAGCTATCAGCCTGAAGGCGAGTCAAGAAGGAATGGAGAGTTCACAATTCACAACCACACATAAGATGATTTTGATTTGATAGTAGGATTTCTTTTGTGCTGAAGGGAGTCAGAATGTGCTTTGGTTCACAGGTGGTATATCCCTATATAGATATAGATAGGCTCTATAGTCGGGCTTGAGCCAGTTTCACCAAGGGTTTCAGCAGTGATGAGGTACAAGAAATAGTCTGGTTAGGATTCTGCTAGAACAGCACTCTCTATTAAGAGCAGAAAAGACTGATCACTAAAGAGATAAAAAGTTGTGTAGTTCCTTTGTGACCAGAGGACTTGAAAGAGATTCCTTAGGATTCTAAATCAATTCAAAGTCGTAAGTCTTTCGCTTGCCTAAGGTTAAGGTAAGGGGCTCGTTGTTCTTGGTTTCAATTCCAGAGATCGAGATTCGAATTATCTTTTTTCAAACTAAAAAGAAAGTGAGGTGAGTGAGCAAGAAACTAGATCAAAAATGGAAATAATTGTTCTTTCACTTCCGGGAATTCAGTAGAGGATCCCAGCTTCCCTATCTGATGATTAGGATGATGCCTGAACTGGTACTGATCCCTACTAGTCACCGATGTTGGTGCCTTTTATGGTCTTGTCGGAGTAGCGACTATTGGTGCCTTTGGCTTAAGGAAGTCAGGTACTTTTCTTATATAGTTTAGAGTAGAGTACTGACTATTAGAGTAGAGTACTTAGGTGAAAGACTACGTGCTGCTAATGTCCACATTCGGTCGGTCTTTAAGTGAGTGAGTGAGATGAGGAGTGAAGAGATTCAGGTTTTCCAAGTACCATCCATTTAGCTATCGGATGACGTGATCATCCGCCCATTATTTATTCTTCACCCCGCTTCTAGTCTTCCCACATGCAACTGGTATGCGGTAAGACAAGTCTTCATTCTACGCGGGTTAGAACCTTATGTTAGCAAGAAGGAGTCAGAAGATCAGAAAGTTAGTACTCTATCCTACAGGTACTCTTATATATAGTTATAGAAGAGTACCTGTTGAAAGTGAATCATATCATAATCAAGGTACTCTTTTATAACTATATATAAGAGTGTCGTAGAATCAGAATAGGATAGTAAGAAAAAATGAACTTCAACCGTTCATTTACGAGCAGGGAATAGGCCTTATCCATGGGATCTCTTGGGTATTCCAACCAAGTACTAAAGAACCGGCGATTATTCGGAATCTTCAAGTGAGTGAGTGGCCTTCAGAAGACGATAAGGTTTATAATCCTATTGTGAAAATACCTATTGTTGTTGGAATATCCATTGCTTTCATTACCGGTCTTCTTATTTGGCTAACTGTTTCAGTAACCGTTGCCTATCTGCTGTGAGAGTTTCCGCTGTTGGCATAGAGGCTCTTACTGTGATCATAGAAGATCTTATTGAGTCAGCTGTACATTCATCTCTAAAGGATCTTGTTCTCGAATACCCTCTTGCTACAAGAAAAGAAGGGGTTGCTATTGAATCGTATGTGAATGAATCTGCTGCAGGAAGGGCCCCATCGAAGGTTCTAAAAGATCTGACACCTTAGGGTAAGGTTCTAAATGATCTGAACCTTTCTAAAGGGTCAAGGGAAGTAGTTTCTCATCCCAGAAACCTCTTATGATTCCTAACCCTTTAGAAAGAGTCAGATCTTTGAACCTGACCCTATTTGGGTCAGATCTTTTAGAACCTGACCCTTGAATTTAGAAAGGGTCAGATCTTTGAACTCAGCTACTTCAGGTTGAGAAAGGTGCTACTTATATATTATATCAAGGGTTTATAACTCGGCTACTAAACCCTATTTGATAAGGTTCTACTTATATATTATATATAAGGGTTTAGAAACTTGAAACCCCCATGGTTTGTCTCTCTCTGCTGACTCATTCAGTGGGAATTTTTAGGTCCAATCACCCTCAAGTGTTCCGCACCTGTCACCATCAATCACATTCATCAAAGCCTGTCATTACTCTACTCTGATAGTATTTTACCTCCAAACTATTAGAGTAGAGTACTGAAGCACCACCTTCGTATTCCCTCCCCATTGAGCATGGTGTTTCATAGAACGCGCAGAACCCATCCCGTACTTTTTCAATCGTTTCACTCACCCTTGAAGTCACTATGTCATCACGTCGGTATAATAAAGATAGTGGACATCGATGAGATTTGGCGGTACTATTAGAGTATAGTACACACTATTAGAATAGTACGGAGAGCAGAAACCTTGAACTGGTCCTTGATCGGTATAATATAGGTAGTAGAGGTTGTATCATCATAGTTGGTATAATATAGGTAGTAGAGGTGGTAGTGATCCTTTCACTGAGAAAGAAGAATCCAGTCTTGAGTATCGGATCATTCACTACACCACTGTACCCAGAGATCGAGCTATCCAGTTTCCAAGTACTCTACTCTATATAGTTAGGTAGCTTTCGCCAGTGAGTCGCAAAGCTGACCGGTTGAATGAAAAAGACCTTGCCTATTATATTATATCTAGCTAGTCGATCAATGAAGCAATTTCTTATAATAAGATATCGGTTTCCTTCTTTACCTCGAGTGTGAACCCAGCGAGCCAGTTCGGATTGAAAGGCCAACCATCTCTGAGGCGGTGTGTGATTGCTATCTCATATTGCGCTATTCGATCAACAGAAATTTGATCAAAGAAACCATTGACTGCTGTATATAGTACCAGTTTTTGTTGTTCAAGAGCCGGTGGATGATGTAGTGGTTGTTTCGGAACTTCCATAAGTCGGGCACCTCGATTGGGAATAGCCTGAGTCACTTCATCCAGGTCTGAACCAAATTGAGCAAGGGCTTCCAATTCTCGATATTGTGCCAATTCTAGTTTTAAAGCACCGCATACTTGTTTCATAGCTTTCACCTGAGCGGCTGAGCCAACTCAACTGACCGATAAGCCAACATTGATTGCTGGGCGCATACCTCGATAAAAGAGATCTGTGTTGGAACAAATTTTTCCATCAGTAATTGGGATCACATTGGTGGGAATATAGGCCGAGACGTCTCCCGCTAGTGTTTCTATAATGGGAAGGGTGGTCAAGCTACCTGCACCGGTATTGTTCGATCATTTAGCTGCTCGTTCTAATAGATGGGAATGTAAATAGAAAACATCTCATGGGAATTCCTCACAGCCTGGTGGTCGGCGTAACAATAATGCCATTTTTCGATATGCCACTGTCTGTTTTGAAAGATCATCATATATGATCACAGCGTGCATTCTATGATCGTGAAAATATTCCCCCATTGCACACCCGGAATACGGTCTAAGAAATTTAAGTGGAGAAGGTTATGAAGTGGTAGCAGCCACTAGAATGGAATACCCCATGCTAGAAGCGTCCGAGAGTAATTGAACGACTTGTGCAACCATTGAGCGTTTCTATCCTATAGCTACATATACACAATAGATCTTGTCCTATTCTTGAGCGGTGGGGTTCACTTGCTTTTGGGAAATCATGGTATCGACACCAATGCTGGTTTTTCCTATTTTTTAGTCCCCAATGATGAGTTTTCATTTCCCATAACTGATAGGCATCGGGCTATCCACCGCTTTGAGACCAGTCTATATTGGCTAGTGAACCGGTTGACGTTCGATAATGCCCGGACCTTTCAGTTTGACACGTCTAGTCTCGGATTCCCAGTGCACAGTTGAGGTATTGTCAATTGGAACACCCAAAGTGTCGACAACATGACCCAACTGGCACATCCCCGAGGGCACATCCACGATCGAACTGGTGCGCGTGACCTGGTCTACTTTTTTCACGGTGGTATCCAACCCCAACACCACTATACAGACAAGATCGGGCTCCATATTCAACGCTATTCCTTTCACACCGCTAGAAAACTGGACCATTTCACCACATTTCAATTGATGCAAACCAGATACACATGCAATGCCATCCCCATAGCCCAAGACTAGCCCGTTTTTTTCCACCGTTTGGGTACTCATTGTGAGCAGTAGGTGCATTCAACTCTCTAATATGCTTTTCAGTTCATCATAATGGGTTGGTTTGACTCCCACGGAACATTATGAAGATATATGACCCTTCCCTTTGAGCGATTGGTCCTTCTATTATAATAAATGAAGCTCCGCATGTTCCATACGAGGGGTCGGGGCTGTAAGTGCGAGTCGAGTCAATGGCTAACGACTATCGCACAAGGTCAGAATGACTCGAATCAAGCATGACATGTCCACAAGTCGGAAACTGATATGGGTGAACTATATAGGGTCAAGTACCATAGATCTGACCCTTTCTCAACCAAACTGAATAGGGTTCAGTATTAGAGTTCTAAACCCTTATAGATGAAGTAGACCTTAGGGTAAGGTTCTAAAAGATCTGACCCGAATAGGTTCAGGTTCAAAGATCTGACCCTTTCTAAAGTCAAGGGTCAGGAAGCCTCACTATTCTTATTTCCTATTCTAAGGTTTCATTCTTCTAAGGAATGAATGAACTATTCTAAGTGTGGAACTGGATTCAATATTCTAAGTTCAGTGACTCTCGGGTATCAATCGGGTAGACAGAACCATGAGCATTGTGAACCCATCTCTAAACTCAAGCTCTTGTTGTTCTTCCATTCCCGCTTGAAAAAAATTAAGTCAAGAAGGTGAATAGAAACAGAGAGAATAAATAATCAAAATAAGAATACTTTTTATGTGGGGGGATTGCTTTTCATAGCTATGTTTCGTACCCTTGCGATTCTACATTCCTTCTTTGATGGAGAGAATGCGTTGGTATAGAATCTAGCAGCAATCCTTACCCTTTAGAAAGGGTCAGATCTTTGAACTCGGTTACTTCAGGTTGAGAAAGGTGATACTGAATATATATATATATCAATGGTTTAGAACCTTATGTTAGCTCGATCTGTCTTTTTGGGCTTCTTTCAAGGAGGATCTCTGCTCTTCGTGCCTCTCACTCAGTCATTCAGGAAGCAGCACCTTGGGCCCAGTTCACCAAGCCCGATCTCGATGTGGAAAGTGCCTGCGAATGCTGAGCCGTCTGTCTCACTTGCTACGGTTGCTCCGTAGTTTCGGTATAATATAGGTAATAGCTTGTTTGCTTGGACTCAGTTCCCAGGGCCTCTGATTGACCAGCAGAAAGAGAAGTGAGAGAGGACCTTGTAAGCTAGGTCCCTTTAAGCTCTTTCTGAATCAAGTTCCTAGTCTATTTCCCATGCTCAAGCTGAAAGCAAAGCCGATAGCCCCATATCTTTTCCAACATCTTAGGCCCTTCTTGTATAGAACCAGGTAAACCGTCTCCTTCCTTTCATTACGTCAAGCACCCTCCAAAGGAGTTGCTTCCTACCTTTGCAAGACCTGGTACTATTTCATTCAATTCATATGATCCTATTGTAATCAAATGACTATTTGCGAAGAAATCCCTACTTGACTAGTGTCGCTTAGCTGACAGTGAAAGCTGGAGTGCCCTCACCCAAGCTTGCATCACCTATTAGCCTTTCCCAATCGCCTTCCCTTCCCTCCCAACCATCCAATCTCAAAAGTACTCTATAAACAGAGATGCACTTCCACGAGTCTGAGTGCAAAAGATTCGGTTTGCCGAAGGACAAGACCTGAAGGAAGAGGTATTACAGGACCACATTCCTTGATCTTTAACTACGGATCAAACTACATGGGCATCAAGTACTCTTCTAATAATGAGTACTCTAATCTAAAAGTCGCTGAATCGATCTTCTCTATTCGGGCCTAACATGTCGCCTGATTGGGGCCACTAGTCAAAAGTAGTCCTATACAGAACCGCTATCCGCCTTAAGCTCTCAAATAGGCCTCACCAGTCTTATTGAGCCATCTAGGCAACACAACAATAGTATGATACATTAGCCGCCTCTGACCCCAATTCCACTGAATATGGGATTGCCACGCCTGGTCATGAAAAGGGACGGAAGCAAGCCTCTCAAAAGAAAGGGGAGAGCAGTACTCTACTCTAATAGTCACGGAGGCAAGATCATGACTCCACTACCCCTATCAAGTGTCTTCTTCGGCACCTGCTACGTCAACATCCTATGACTTTATATGCTAAATACCAAGTTGAATCTGGATTTTCTTCGTCTGACATGCATCGTACTTCTTTATCTGTTGATCTGGTTCGATTGGTTGATGAAGGGGCATGGCCTCCGTAGTTATATTTGCAAATCGATATCGATATAATATAGGTAGTAGACTAACCTTCCAAACTTCTCTTTTCCAGAAACTTAGGCACATGGGCCTCCGTTTGATAGTTTTGTTCCGGCACCTCGGTTTGCTTGCCTTGCTCCTCTACACCTAACAGAATGCGGTTTCTTCCGCAAGAACTTAATGAAGTTGAATAGGCATTGCAACAGATATAGTCTATTACTATACTACTGGAACTTTAAGCTAAATGACTATGAATTCTAGTTCTGTCCCTGGACCGTGCCTCACCACCCCCCCATTCTGTACCGTCTTCCCTCAATTCCAATGGTACATTTCTTATATAGTGCGCTGAAAGGGGACCAAACAAGCAGCCAACGGATGAGCACCCTACCTGATCTACGACCACCGTTGCGCGTTAGCCCAGATACTCTTCCTATATGGACACTATTAGAAGAGTATCGTGGTAGGTACGTAGGCAGGGAAATGACAATAGAAATCAGTGAACATGGAAAAGGCACCATATAGAGACCCTTCGTACGATCGATGCCCTCATCTCAGTCACTACACTACATGAAAGAAGCAATAGAGAATCAAATATCAAGTATGATTCTTCCTACTATATTGGACTTCTTGTTTGAAAATCTGATCCCTCACACTTGAAAGAGTGCAGGAAAAGAATGATTAAAATCTATTAAGCCTATAACTCCAGCTAGAGCAGCAGGGCAAAAAGTTCCTGCTAAGAGTCACCCCAAAACCAAGAGAGAGACTATTCCTTTATCTACGATTCTAGTTTCGGTACTTATATATATTTTTATTGATATTCGACTGGGCTAGACACTTAAAGCTGAAATAGACCTAGATAATGGGGCCGAAGGAACGCTTGTAGTAATGTTGGATGCGGGAAGCAGAAAATCATTCAAGACTACTTGAAAGAAGGGCGTAAAGGCAGGTAGTCTTATCCTCTCGCTTAAGCCGCTATTTCGTGCTCCAGTTTGAAGGGGTTAGCGGGGAATTCATACTTGAAGTTGAATCGATTTCGAGAAGAAGCTTTCTTCTAACCGGAAAGAAAAAAATGAATGAAATAGGGAAAGAGGGTCAGGAACGGAGGTCATATTCAGGTTATGCCTAGCTGACAAGGTCAATGAAGACTAAAAGACTAGATAAGACTCAAAGACGATGAAGCAGACTCAATGTTAGTGTTGGTCTGATTGTCTTCTCATCTTAAGGGAAGATCAGATCTTGCAGACTAAAAGACTCGAATCATAGTAGTTTTCTGCTGGAAAGCCGACTCTATGTCTGATTATGTAGTTCCGTCGGGTGGCTTGTTCTGGGCCTAGGTGTGCTAGGTGTAGTTCCGGCTGGACCGATCACTTAGAAGAAAAAGATTGAAATGACTGTTCAAAATGAATTCTTATTGCTTAGCGCTTTTGCTAAGGAACTGGTACTTATATATTATATATTAATGGGTGCCTTTTAGTGTGATAAGGGAGGAAATCTGGAAAGATAAAGAATAAGAGAAAAAGTACTACTATCGGCCCCATAAATAAGATTTTATTAGAAAGGCCCTGGACTCTAGATATTGAGCTTCGCATACCCCAAAAAAACAGGACTTTGAAAACCTAGAAAGAAGAGCGAGACCTTGCATGTACCACTCTCCCACGTAGTTCCCATTAAACAATGGAGAATCTCTCTAATCTCAATTGTTGCATTACTATTATATTAGAGTAATCACTATTAGAAGAGTAATGATGTCTTTCATAGTCATTCGATCGCTCAGATTCTTCTCTATTTTTCGTATACTCATTCGCTTGAAAGGATGGATATACGGTTGGTATAATTTGATCCGCAAGCTCAAAAAAGAAAGGAATTATCTCTCTTACAAAAATGAGAGAGGCGGATTGGAATTCAGAGGGCATAGAACTATATCAGGAAAGTGGGGAACAAGAGTGGGAATGATAATGGGAATAACTGTGTCAAACTTGATCGAATGTGTAGGAAAGGCGGGAGCAAGTCACCTCCTCTAAACAAAAAGAGGATGATTTGGCCAACAACCATTTAAAGACCTATTCAAAACATGAAAGGGCTCTCAATGTATGATGAATTTTAACCAATTATCTTTCTATCAAAATGAAAAATCCCTAACTTTGCACAATTCGACGGTACAGGTCACCCAGTTGTGCATCTCTGGCTTTACACTGGGGAACTTTGCGGACATGCTACTGATTGCAAGCTCTACATGCAACGCAACTCTTTTAGCGGAGTCTCAAGGGAGGAGTTTGTAATGGTTTTCCTGTCTGAATATTCAGAAAATCCGCACCTGGCTAGAATTATCTAGGACGTTTCTTGAACAATATCGACATAATTGCGAACTAACTGTGGATCGCTGTGTCCTCCTGGGAATGAGCCGTAAGCCCGAAGAATCATTCCGAGAATTCACTCTTAGATGGAAAGATTATGAAATTCATGTACATCGACCCGTCAGAATATCCCCAACTGTTCATACAAAGTCTCATGGGGGTATACTTTGATAAAATGTGTGCCAGTGTCACCAGTAACTTTTACCAACTCATCCAACAGGATCAAGACTGCTGTCAAGAAAGGTCACATATCAGGAAACTTCATCCAAAGCGGAGGGAAATCATCATCCTACACCAAAAAGCCAGTATCAAATAAGCCTGAGAAAAAGGAGTCGCAGGTTGCATCCTTCCCACATTGTCGTACAATCAAATGCCTATTCAGCAAGCTCTAGTACAGCCAGCACAGCCTATGGAAAATGCTCTTGCACCGCCTGAAATGGATCAAATCAATCAACATAGACAGAATGTTAGAAGGAATCGAGTCTTTACTCCTTTGTCCATTACTATGGAACAAGCATACAAGCATTTTCTAGAAGTGGGAAAGATTTCACCAGTTCCAGGACTGCCTATTCAAAACCCGCCACCCATAAATTTCAATCCTGATCAACGGTGTACGTATCATTCTGTAAAACTAGGAAATTACATTGAATCTTGTTTTTCACTAAAGCTAGGTACTCTTTGAAGTCTGTGTCAGGACTTGCTGGATTATAAAATAGTTGGGAAGGAAGTGGTGACACCACCAGGACAACCTAATGTTACAACCCCCAGATCATGGAGCAGTGAATGTCCTGTCGGATGACGTGGAAATTCAAGACCCCAGTCCTTTCATTGGACCTCCCAGCACAGTATTAACAGTCACATTGGACCAAGAGGTAAAGAAAGTCTGGCCCGAGGTCGGAAATCTGGTGAAGCCCTCTTGTGAGGAAATACATGATAAACATGGACTTCAACCAGTTTGGGAAAGCAACAACAGGTCATTTATGAGCCAGTCGAAGCTCATAGAAATGACTGATGGTTTGGAATAGGGTATCAATGTAAGACCTGGGACGAAGAAAAATTCCAGAGGTCTCGACCCTTTCACTTATCAATGAACGGATACTTCCTAAAGGAGGGAGCTTTAGAGCCATACTGGGACTTTCCTACCTGGTCAGTTGATGGGGTGATGAGTCTGCAGAAGAAGAAGGATTCCAGATTCCTGAAGATCTGACTTCTCAAATCCAAAATCTCGCCATGGATCCACCCATGCATGATCGAAATAATATCCACTAGCTCCAGTTCCCAAATCAAGGATATGATTGTCGCCGAAGACAAGATGGGGCATTATCCCAAGGTTGAAAAGCAGACTACACTGGGAATCCTTTCAGCCATACAGTCTTGGTCAGAAGGCATGTTGGCTGACCCCCACATCAAGATCACCAAAATCCGAGATGTTGATAACTTCATCGCTGATGAACCAATAGTGTCCATGGAAGGGTTCATTCCACAGATGGATCCCCGATGAGCATCTCACTTACCACGACCTCCCTAAGTGATCTACCCACCGGGAAACTTTGTCACATTGCCGGTCCTAGAACAATCAAGGGTTGAGCCAACAGTTGACTTGCCAGTTCGTCCAGCCTTCTGCATCACTACCAGAAGCGTATGCCACCTATTATCCACCATTGGACCAATTATTCATAGATATTTATAGCTTTTTTGAAGGACAGGTGCTTCAAAGAATGCTGTTAGGGTCACCTCAGCTTACATAGCTACCTTCCAGTACCAATGTGTATAACTTCACCACTACTTAACCCAAACCCAAAGAAGGGTCCACTCCTAGAAGTCTTTTGATGACTCTGTCAAGTGGAATTCCTCTAGGGTCCAGACTCACTCCTTGGGTTTCATAACCATACTCAACCTCGGATATAGGGATTCAAAGGTCCTCCAATCCCTAATGAAATTCTATATTTGGGAATTTTGAAGCAAGACGCATCCACCTAACTCTTTCGTAGTTGTTTACCTATAATGTTCTAACCTAGAGAGTACCTTGTCACCGGCCCCTCCAAACCGACATATTTTAGGGAATATCTGAATAGATTACTTCTCAGTAATAGCCATCAGGCCATAGGGGTTATATAAATTCATGAGAGCCTTAGCAGAGCAGACACAAGACTTAGGTCCACCAATATCCCTCGAACCCGGAAACGCTTTGCGGACTCCCCGGCCCCAGTCTTAGAGATCAACGACTTTTGGGTTGATATAGTGACCCCTAAGTTGGAAAAAATGTCAGAATAGACTTTCACCACCTTCTCATCAGTGATGATTACATCATCTCCTATAATGGCATAATCATTGAATAAAACACCAGGGTGAACTTGCTCGGCACAATACCACACCACGATGTGGTGAGATAGATCGAAGAGAGTCCATGAAGAATAGTATCCGAGAGTTTGACCAGCCATTAATGAGACCCATTATTTTTATTTAATAAAAGGGACCTCAAACATGGTGCTAGTAAGGGCAGTTTTTATAGCCCCAGAAGCAAAACCATCATCGAAAGGACTTTATATGATAGAATACCTATAAAGTCTGGTTATCTATTGAAGAACTAAGAGGGGTCATGGCCGACTTTAGATCAAAAGAATAAACTGTCATCTTTCCAAATAGTCTATCCAGATGTGCTGTTTGATTCAACGTGGAGTGCATAATCCACTGACGAGAGGGACGAGTTCAATTTTTCCCCTTTATAGGCTGGTTCTGAATCCAGTGAAATGGAAGGTCAGACAGGTACTCTTCCTATATAGTGCTCCTAAAGTGAATTCAAGTAGGTACATTCTTCCAAGGCCTATCACTGTGAAGTCCACTTTCAAGAGTCCCATTTCGTATCCTATAAAAGCTGTCACAATCCTTCTTTGAGTGCTCTACCTGTTTGACCAAACAAATAAAAAAGTGACCGTATCGTCTTGTCCAGGAAAGCAGGAAAGTCCCCTATTACATGGTTGTTCCAACCCCAGGATGTGATGAGTCATAAAAAGGCTCTCGCGACCTCGCGCCACCATACCACACCACCGCCTGAATGCTGAGTCATTCCCAGGAAGGAGCGATAAGACACCGTAATCCTTCTCATATTCCCAAATACATAAGGGAATGTATGACCTCTGTCTTTGAGCTACCGATGCTAGATTCGGCCCCTCCTATATATGAATGATGAGAGCAGCCTTTCTTCTTTGTATCACACTAAAAGGGTTTCTAGATAAGATAGAAGAAGGGGCCAGGCTAGGAGAAAGGGGGAGGGAACCACTCCGACTAGTATGCTTCTGTCCAGAAAAGATATACATTCTCCCTCCTACTAAGAGTCCAATGGATCACTTCCTGCCTCAGCTTCTGAGTCTGAATCCCAATCACTTTATTTTCTATAGAATTTTCTTTCTCCAAAGCGGGGATCCCACTATCTCATCCTCTATTCTTCCAAGTCCAAGTCTTCGTCGATTTAGGAATCGTAAACGGTTCTGCGAGTCTCCCTTCCAGCCCCCTACACCTTTGGTTCCGCTATCTAAACCACTACACCAACTGACATACATATCTTCCAAAGACGACTCGTCAGAATAAACTATTAGAATATAACAGGACCCATATGATTCAGAAAGTAGGGTGGTCAAATCCCTAGTTGGGGAAGGTGGGAATCACTTTCATTGCCTTGTTGCTGCCGGACGTACGAAATAAGGACCTTATTAGTTGATCCCACTTCTGTTTTCCTCCTTCCGAAGCGCGAAAGTAGCCTACCCCGTACGCATAAGAGTGGGAGGTTTCATACAAAAAACATAAAGATGGGATTCATTCTTAATTGATATAAACAGGACAATGCCCCTTTCGTTATGTTGTCTCCTTTCCAAGGGTATGTTTGCTAAATCAATGCAATGAAGCCCTCTCGAAGAGCTGGGGGATGATCCACACCCGGAGAAATGTAATTACGAATACAAAGATTTCTACTGATATATATTGAAGGCCGAAAGCCTATTAGCGTCCAATATTGATATGTTTCCCCAGTGATATGATAGTAATAGACCAACGGGGCATTGATTACAGTGCACGATCATCCCCCTTGCAAAGCAAGGTGACATTTTTTTCCTTAGCTCTGCTTCCTCGTCTTCTGAGTCTGCTTTCTCTTCTAAGCAATCATAGATCCATAAACGAAAGTAAAAATGTCCAAGAGAACTGATTCGAATGGAGGGAATGATTCATAAGCTTAATTGGTAGTCTCCCTTCATGCAGAGGGAAACAAAGTGAGTCGTTCTAGTCTCTATCCGCTTGAGCTAAAAAATTTAAATAACTACGGGTTCAAGAAGTTGTCCTACGAGGGCGAAAGGTCAGATTCGATATGTTATTTATCCTTATCAGTGAAATATATTGCTTTCAATCAAGCTCTTGGCCCTGCCCTAGCCTCTGATCTTCATTCCGATTTGACACAGAACTATTGTCAGATTTCCACGACTATAGATGAATACTATTCTGATGATTCAAAATAAAAGGCCAATAGCCAGGAAGGATAGGAATCATGTGATGTGCCTTCATCTGAAACTACTGGAATAGGGGTGGTCAACCACCCAGTGATCCATAACTAACAGACAGGTGGGTAAGCTCTAATCAGAGAGGAAAACAACATCCAATATATATCAGTACCAGCCTACAAAGGAAGGTCAGGGGGTCTAGACTGAATCCCAACTCCAGGATATCAAGTTATGAACCTACTCGACCTACCAGTTATTGAAGATACCATTCGAGGGTTCCAATGGAAGATCCCAGATCAGATGGTTGTGGATATGGATCTTACAAGGTGTAAGATCTAGGATACAGACCAAGGTTTATTTCATTTGATTAAAGAAGGAGCTACACTTTTTTAGAACTATTTATTCTATACCTATTTATGTCATTATATATTCATAAGGAGTTTCCTATCCTTCTGGTTCTTTGAATCAACAGGTGGACCTGCTTCCTCTCCCCATCTACATCTCCCTATCAGTCGAATGGTCTCGTCAGCCTAAGCTACTTCCAATCACTTATGTCCGGCTTTCTCCTTCGGAGTCAAAGCCGAGTGCACATGTGTGTTCTTCCACGTGTTAGTCCATCTGCTCGCCCACCCACTTTAGCCTTAAACTCAACTTTGGATTCATCTTCAACCTTGGAACCTGGTTGAACATAGGGAAGGGAGAGAAATAATGCTTTGGGATGGCCCGCGATGAATACTTCTTAGTTAGGCTCCCCCCCCTCGACCGGAAGAGCATATTCTAGTTACTAAGAGACTTTTGTTAGTGAGGATAGAATTATATACTTTAGCCCAAAACAGAGTAAGGGATTATTATGTTATTGTATTCTACATTCACTGATTCGTAAATCCATACATAGTTATTTCCATCCTTTCGGGAAGAAGTATTACTACAATAGAGGTTATTTCCATGCATTAAAGTAAAGTATCATGGAAGTTGACTCAGTCTTTTCCATTCCCATTAGTGGTGTTCGAATCGGTGCTGGTAGGTTGAAAGGAAAGATTCCTTCAGGAGGGATAGGTTTACGAAGATGCTTGACATAACTGACTTCCTTTAGTCTCTTTCCTGTTGAAGCACATAATCCAATAGTAATAGAATAGGGATATTCTAGAACAGCTTTCACGAATGAATCTGACCAAGGTCCTTCTTTAAGGCCCAAATGCCATACCATTGAAGAAGCTCTTAGAGGAGGAATTCCATGTGTTAGAGGAACTGGGATAGCCTTGTAGAAGTAAAAAAGAGTCCAGGAGTGTCCATATGAACCCCTTAATTGGAGTTATTAAAATAATTAATGTGTGGGATAATAGATGCGAGGATTCTTTCTTCTTCATTTATCTGCTTGTGGGGAATCTCCATAATGATTTCAAGGGACTAGATAACCATTGATTAAATTTCCTCTTCCTCTGGGAACTGAATTCATTCTTTATCTCAACTTGGTCTTTCCAAGCGAAGACGGAACTAGGTAAAAGAAATATCATAAGGAGGTTTTGTATCTACTTCCCTTTTATGGGAAGGGGCTTTTCGAGACCAATCTGACCTACCAATAGGCTGAGCTTAGCATTTTAGAAGAGGAATTATGTGGAATCCCTTGAAAGGAAGGGTGAATGGATAGCTTAAAAGATTTTCTTTTAAACCCTTGGACTGATAACTCTTGACTAAATACTACTATGCTATGTCCCGAAGAGAAAGAAAAATCCTTACTTAGAAATCTAGGCCCTACTACTGACCCAAGACTATTGGAGCGGAGTCAGAGAGGCTGGAAACTGGTCTTTCCATTCTTTTGAAGGCTTCCTTCTATAAACATAAATCTAGAATCCCTTGGCCTTATTTCTATTGAAATAAATTTTGCAGTAATCATTTTAGGAAGCACTCTATCCAAGGAGTAAATGAAGAAATAAGTACCCTTTTTTATAATACAAGATTTCAAATTTGATTGACCATGGCTAGACAAAGAGTGAAGAGAAGTCCTACTCGTTAATATGGGACTTTCTTTCTCCTATCAAGCGCTGGTGCAACAAATAGCATCTACGTTCTTCTTGCGGAAAGAACTAAGAAATGGGTTAATTTAATAGTCTCTATCAGCTAAACCAATGGGTGGAAATAGCTATTTATGCTCGTACTATAAATACAATAGCAGTTTAGGATTGATTTGAGGGAAATGCCCCTACCAGTATGAAGGAACAAAGAATGGAATAAAGGAGGGAGCTCTAGATTTCTCACCTCGGTAGGAAAGGATGTCTAAGAAAAAGAACTAGCGCTTTCTTGTAGACCCTATAGTTCTTGGGAATAAAAGGAATTCAAAAAACAAATTGTCTGGTTGGCATATCTGGTGTAATTTCACCAGATCTAGGACTGGGAAATAGTCGATTTTGCTCTTACCATTGGTCTATTTATTGCTCTTGGTGGGTTGGGCATTAGAAAGAGGCCTCAACCTAGGATAAAGAGAGTTCAGTGAGCCATTAGCAGCTCTGGATCACAGCTTGAATCAGAATAGCCCCAGATTTCGAACCAGATATTCGCTACGCCACACTTCCCATGAAGCATCGAGAGTGACTAGATAAATGGGAAGTCATGTCTCATTCCATTCCCTGAAAGAGTACCCTCTGGCTCAGAACAGGTGCTGAAAGAAAGAAAGAGTTTGTTTATCTTATATTAAGAGAGAGATTTTGATAAAAAAAACTAAACTGTGATTCAGGGATTAGAATATTAGAAAGTACTTGAAGCCTGAACCCACAAGAAAGAAGGAAGCGACAAGGAGCTTTCAAGCCAGGAGGAGAGCCAGGAAAACAAGACTGAAGCTTCAAAATAGTGATGTCTTAGAAGTCAGGTGTTAGGAAGGAGATATAACAAGTGTACCGGGGGTGAGTAAGAGAAGTAACTAAGTACAAAGGGTTTTGGAGACCAACCTCTCAGAAAGAAATAATGACGTAGAAAAGGATAACATAGTGTGCCGGAGGAGAAGGGAATTGGCTAAGGAAGAAAAGGTCATTCTACCATCCCGTAAAAAATATCATAAGAGAAGAAATCCACTTTTATGCCCAAAACTCCCATGCTTTTCTTTGTTAGTCAACAACCAACAAAAGTTCTCTATAATTCTTCATTACTCGTACAGGCTTGACAGAGTTAAGCTGTCTGGAGGGAATAATTTTTATTTCTTGACAAAAAAATGGAAAATCAACAAATAGTTGTTTATGGTAATCCAACTCCCAGTGATTTACTCCTTATGGAGAGTGATATTTTATCGTTCCCTGTATCCAAAGCCTCTTCGACCCTTTCTTCAACTATTTCGGACGTGGAAAGCGCTCCGCCTGAATTAGACTTATTATTTCATGAAATCTGCAATAAATGCGCAGAGTTGGTTCTACTCTCAAATATACTATTTCCACCAGAGTGGAGCATACTCGAGCTTATTCAGGCTCTAATGGGAAACGAAGTTGTTCAAATCCCAGGGTATCTCCAAGATATCTATTATGATATTTTGTTACGGGGAGCAACTAGTTGGTTTTTCCAGGATCTTTTTCATTTTATAGATTTAATAAACTATAGGATTTAATATCCTCTTGTTTCTTTTCTGAACAAATCGAAGAACCTAATGGATCGAACTCATCCTTGGCCTGCTTAACACATGAAAGTCGGACGGTAAGTGGTGTTTCCAGTGGCAGACAGGTGAGTAACGTGTAAGAACCTGCACTTGGAAGGGGAACAACAGCTGGAAACGGCTGCTAATACCCCGTAGGCTGAGGAGAAAAAGGAGGAATACACTCGAGGAGGGGCTTGCATCTGATTAGCTAGTTAGTGAGGCAATATCTTACCAAGGCAATGATCAGTAGATGGTCCTAGAGGATGATCAGACACACTGGGACTGATACACGGCCCAGACTCCTACGGGAGGCAGCAGTGGGGAATTTTCCGCAATGGGAGAAAGCCTGACAGAGCAATGCCACGTGGAGGTAGAAGGCCAATGGGTCGTGAACTTCTTTTCCCGAAGAAGAAGCAATGACGGTATTTGGGGAATAAGAATCGGCTAACTCTATGCCAGCAGCCGCGGTAAGACATAGGATGCAAGCGTTATCCAGAATGATTGGGCGTAAAGCGTCTGTAGGTGGCTTTTTAAGTTCGTCATAAAATCCCAGGGCTCAACCCTGGACAGGCGGTGGAAACTACCAAGTTGGAGTACGGTAGGGGTTTCTGTTGGAGTGGTGAAATGCGTAGAGATCGGAAAGAACACCAACGACGAAAGCACTCTGTTGGGCCGACACTGACACTGAGATACAAAATCCATGGGAGCGAATGGGATTAGATACCCCAGTAGTCCTAGACATAAACGACGGATACTAGGAATTGTGCGTATCGACCTGTGAAGTGATGTAGCTAACGCGTTAAGTAGGGAGTAGGATTGAAACACAAAGGAATTGACAGGGGCCCACACAAGCGGTGGAGCACGTGGTTTAATTCGATGCCAAGCGAAGAACCTTACCAGGTCTTGACATTCCATGAATCCTCTTGAAACCTTTGGGAATGCGGACACAGGTGGTGCATGGATGTCATCATCTCATGACGTAAGGTGTTGGGTTAATTCCCGCAATGAGTGCAACCCTCGTGTTTAGTTTCCATCGATGAGTTTGGAACCCTGAACAGACTGCTGGTGATAAGCTGGAGGAAGGTGAGGATGACTTCAAGTCATCATGACCCTTATTCCCTGGGCGACACATGTTCTACAATGGCCAGGACAAAGGGTTGAGATCCCACGAGGGTGAGATAACCCCAAAAACCCGTCCTCAGTTCGGATTGCAGGCTGCAACTCACCTGCATGAAGCTGGAATTTCCAGTAATCACCAGTCAGCCATACGGCGGTGAATTCATTCCCGGACCTTGTACACACCGCCCGTCACACTATGGGAGCTGGCCATACCCGAAGTTGCTACCTTAATCGCAAGGAGGGGGATTCCGAAGGAAGGGCTAGTGACTGGAGTGAAGTCGTAACAAGGTAGCTGTACTGGAAGGTGCGGCTGGATCACCTCCTTTTCAAGGAGAGCTAATGCTTGTTGGGTATTTTGGTTTGACACTACTTCACACCCAAAACAAAAAGAAGGGAGATACGTCTGAGTTAAACTTGGAGATGGAAGTCTTCTTTTGTTTCCTGACGTTGAAGTAAGACCATGCTCATGATCTTATTATCCTAGGTCGGAACAAGTTGATAGGATCCCCTTTTTTACGTCCCCATGTCCCCCCGTGTTGCGACATGGGGGAGAAAAAAATGAAAGAGAGGGATGGGGTTTCTATTGCTTTTGGCATAGCGAGCCCCCACTGGGAGGCTCACACGACGGGCTATTAGCTCAGTGGTAGAGCGCGCCCCTGATAATTGCGTCGTTGTGCCTGGGCTGTGAGGGCTCTCAGCCACATGGATAGTTCAATGTGCTCATCGGTACATGACCATGAGATGTGGATCATCCAAGGCACATTATCATGGTCCTATTCGAACCGGGGTTTGAAACCTCAGGAGGATAGATGGGGCGATTCGGGTGAGATCCAATGTAGATCCAACTTTTGATTCACTCGTGGGATCCGGGCAGTCCGGGGGGGGCCACCACGGCTCCTCTCTTCTCGAGAATCCATACATCCCTTATCAGTGTATGGACAGATATCTCTTGATCACAGTTTTAGGTTCGGCCTCAATTGAAAATGAAAATGGAGAACCTAACAATGCATCTTCACAGAACAAGAACTATGAGATCACCCTTTTCATTCTGGGGTGATGGAGAGATCTTACCATTCGAGCCGTTTTTTTTTCATGATTTTCCCAGAGGTATAGAGAAATCTGCAATCAATACCTTCCCGAAAGGAAGAGCATGAAACCTTTCTACAGGGACAAAGATATTGGATCTATCCATAAGAAGAATTCTTGGTATAAATCACTAACTTCTTGGTCTTCGACCCCCTCAGTCACTAAGAACTCCCCCGATCAGTGAAATGGGATGTTCTATTTATCTATCTCTTGACTCGAAATGGGATTAGGTTTGAAAAAGGATCTTAGAGTGTCTAGGTTTGGGCCACGAGGGTCTCTTAATTCCTTCTTTTTTCTTCTCATCGGAGGTATTTCACCAAGACTCACAGGGTAAGGAAGAAGGGGGGGAATAAGCACACTTGGAGAGCGCAGTACAACAGAGAGTTGTATGTTGTGTTCAGAAAGGACGAATCTCTCCCGAAAAGGAATCTATTGAGACCGTAGGTGCGATGATTTACTTCACGGGCGAGGTCTCCGGTTCAAGTTCGGGATGGCCCAGCTGTGCCAGGGAAAAGAATAGAAGAAGGATCTGACTACTTCATGCATGATCCACTTGGCTTGGGGGGATATAGCTCAGTTGGTAGAGATCCGCTCTTGTAATTGCGTCATTGCGATTATGGGTTGGATGTCTAATTATCCAGGTGGTAATGATATTATCTTGTAACTGAATCGGTGGCTCACTTTTTCAGGAAGTGGACCGAAACATGCCACTGAAAGAATCTATTGAGACAAAGATGGGCTGTCAAGAACGTAGATGAGGTAGGATGGGCAGTTGGTTAGATCTAGTATGGATCATACATGGAAAGTAGTTGGAGTCGGAGGCTATCCTAGGGGTCCCTCATCTATGATCCCTGGGGAAGAGGATCAAGTTGGCCCTTGCGAACAGCTTGATGCACTATCTCACTTCAACCCTTTGAGCAAAATGCGACAAAAGAAAAGGAAGGAAAATCCATAGACCGGCCCCATCATCTCCACCCCGTAGGAACTACGAGATCACCCCAAGGGCGCCTTTGGCATCCAGGGGTCACAGATCAAACATAGAACCATGTTCAGTAAGTGGAACGCATTAGCTGTCTGTTCGGTAGTAAGGGTCGGAGAAGGACTATCACTCATCCTTAAAACCAGCATTCTTAAGACCAAAGAGTTGGGTGGAAAGGGGGGAAAGCTCTCTGTTCCTGGTTCTCCTGTAGCTGGAACATCCGGAACCACAAGAATCCTTAGTTATAATGGGATTACAACTCAGCACCATTTGAGTGATATTTTGAGAAGAGTTTCTCTTTGGAGAGCATAGTACGATGAAAGTTGTAAGCTGTGTTTAGAGGGGATTTATTGTCTATCTTTGACCTCTATGGTAGAATCAGTCGGGGGCCCTGAGAGGCAGTGGTTTACCCTGCGGCGGATGTCAGCGGTTAGAGTCCTCTTATCTCCAACTCATGAACTTAGCCGATACAAAGCTATATGATAGCACCCAATTTTCTGATTCGTCGGTTCGATCTATGATTGATTATTCCTGGACGTTGATAAGATCCACCCATTTAGTAGAACCTTAGGATGGAATAGCCTTAGAAGGGAAACAAGGAAAGGCTTACGGTGGATACTTATGCACCTAGAGATGAGGTAGTGCGTAGTAATCGACAAAATGCTTCAGGGAGTTGAAAATCAGCATAGATCCATAGATTCCCGAATAGGGAAACCTTTCGAACTGCTACTGAATCCATGGACAGGCAAGAGACAACCTGGCGAACTGAAACATCTTAGTAGCCAGAGGAAAAGAAAGAAAATTTGATTCCTGTAGTAGTGGCGAGCAAAATGGGAGCAACCTAAACCGTTAAAATGGGGTTATGGGGGAGCAATACAAGTGTCGTGCTACTAGGAGAAGTAGCACGAATGTTGCACCCTATATGGCGAAAGTTCAGTAGATGAAAGCATCACTAGCTTACGCTCTGACCCGAGTAGCATGGGACACGTGGAATCCCATGTGAATCAGCAAGGACCACCTTGCAAGGCTAAATACTCCTAGGTGACTGATAGCAAAGTAGTACCATGAGGGAAGGGTGAAAATAACCCCCATTGGGGAGTGAAATAGAACATGAAATCGTAAGCTCCCAAGCAGTGGGAGGAGCTAGGTCTCTGACCGCGTGCTTGTTGAAGAATGAGTCGGCGACTCATAGGCAGTGGCTTGGTTAAGGGAACCCACCAGAGCCGTAGAGAAAGTGAGTCTTCAAAGGCCAATTGTCACTGCTTATGGACCCAAACCTGGGTGATCTATCCATGACCAAGATGAAGATTGGGTGAAACTAAGTGGAGGTCTGAACCGACTGATGTTGAAGAATTAACGGATGAGTTGTGGTTAGGGGTGAAATTCCACTCGAACCCAGAGCTAGCTAGTTCTCCTTGAAATGCGTTGAGGAGCAGCAGTTGACTGGACATCTAGGGGTAAAGCACTGTTTCGGTGCGGGCCGCAAGAGCGGTACCAAATTGATGCAAACTCTGAATACTAGATATGACCTCAAAATAACAGGGGTCAAGGTATACCAGTGAGACGATGGGGGATAAGCTTCATCGTCGAGAGGGAAATAGCCTAGATCACCAGCTAAGGCCCCTAAATGATCGCTTAGTGATAAAGGAGGTAGGGGTGCAGAGACATCCAGGAGGTTTTCCTAGAAGCACCCACCCTTGAAAGAATGCGTAATTTCTCACTGATCGAGCGCTCTTATTCCAAAGATGAACGAGGTTAAGCGATCTGCCGGATGTAAAAATACATCGGTAGGGGACCTTGGAAGGAAGACCCCGCACGAGCAGTGGTGGACGAAGCAGAAGCGAGAATTTCGGCTTGAGTAACGCAAACAGTGGTGAGAATCCAATGCCCCAAAAACCTGAGGGTTCCTCCACAAAGTTCGTCCACAGAGGGTGGTTCAGGGACTAAGATCAGGCCGAAAGGCGTAGTCGATGGACAATAGGTGAATATTCCTGTACTACCCCTTGTTGGTCATGAGGGATGGAGGAGTCTAGGTTAGTCGAAATCTGGTTATCGGTTCAATAACGTAAGGTGCCCCTGTTTTTTCAGGGTAAGAAGGCATATAGAAAATGCCTCGAGCTAATGTTCGAGAACCAGGCGCTACGGCGCTGAAGTAACCCATGACATACTCCCAGGAAAAGCTTGAAAGACCTTTAAACAAAAGGGTACCTTTACCCAAAACCGACACAGGTGGGTAGGTAGAGAATACCTAGGGGCGCAAGACAACTCTCTCTAAGGAACTCGGAAAAATAGCCCCGTAACTTCGGGATAAGTGGTGCCTCCTCACAAAGGGGGTCGTAGTGACTAGGCCCGAGCGACTGTTTACAAAAAACACAGGTCTCCACAAAGTCTTAAGACCATGTATGGGGGCTGATGCCTGCCCAGTGCCAAAAGGTCAAGGAAGTTAGTGACCTGATGACAGGGGATTCGACGACCGAAGACCCGGTGAACGGCAGTCGTAACTCTAATGGTCCTAAGGTAGCGAAATTCCTTGTCAGGTAAGTTCCGACCCGCATGAAAGGCGTAACGATCTAGGCACTTTCTCGGAGAGAGGCTCGGTGAAATAGACTTGTCTGTGAAGATGCGGACTACCTGCACCTGGAAAGAAAGACCCTATGAAGCCCCTGGGATTGGGTTTGGGCCTTTCCTGCCTTAGGTGGAAGGTGAAGAAGGCCTCCTTCTGGGGGGGGGGGGACATCAGTGAGATACCACTCTGGAAGAGATAGAATTCTAACCTTGTTTCAGGACCTACGGGCATCTCAGGTAGACAGTTTATATGGGGCATAGGCCTCCCAAAAGGTAACGGAGGTGTGAAAAGGTTTCCTCGGGCCGGATGGAGATTGGCTCTTGAGTGGAAAGGCAGAAGGGAGCTTGACTGCAAGACCCACCCATCGAGTAGGGACGAAAGTCATCCTTAGTGATCTGACGGTGCTGAGTGGAAGGGTCGTCGCTCAACGGATCAAAGTTACTCTAGGGATAATAGGCTGATATTCCCCAAGATCTCACATCGACGAGAAGGTTTGGCACCTCGATGTCGGCTCTTCTCCACACGGGGTTGTAGTATGTTCGGCTGTTCGCCCATTAAAGTGGTACGTGAGATGGGTTTAGAACATTGTGAGACAGTTCAGTCCATATCTGGTGTGGGCGTTAGAGCATTGAGACCTAGTATGAGAGGACCGGGAAGGACGCTCCTCTGGTGTACCAGTTATCATGCCCACGGTAAACGCTGGGTAGACAAGTGCGGAGCAGATAACTGCTGAAAGCATCTAAGTAGTAAGCCTACCCCAAGATGAGTGCTCTCCTATTCTGACTTCCCCAGAGCTTCCGAGAGTACCAGATCTTTACTCTGTTCGACCCATAAGACTTGCAACACTGACTTACCAAAAAGACTGACTGCTTTCCGGTTTTGCATTCTGCCTCTACTAGTAAAGGGGCTTTAGCCTTACAACAAGCTTGACATAAATTAAAAGAGTTTGATCTATGATATGCTTGAACTGAACTATCGGTCCTAGAAAGAACTCACTTACCATGATGGAAGAAAGACAAATTTATTATCTAAGCCAAGCTTCATTTTTTCCCAAGTTCGGCTAGTCTGGTATGACTTGAAACAAAAGGTGTATCCACTGGGATTGAATCAGGAGGGTTTTTTCACCCACAGGCATAGTGACCAAATAGACCCTCCACTACTAAAAAAACCACCATTAGCGACCGCCAATGGCGGTCGCTATAGTGAATTTTTTTTTTAAAAATGTCCACTGAAATAAATAAATAAATAAATATATATATATATATATATATATTAAAAAAAATATTCACATATATACTATTAAATACAATATTTTAAATATATATATATATATAATATTTTAAATGTTTTAATATATATAATATTAAATATATGTATAATATCGAATCATTGTGCTATAATAATTTAAAACCCTCTATTTAAGAAATGCTATCATTTCAGGGTTTTCGGAGCACGTTTGCTCCGAATTCGACCACCGCACGCCGTTTTGGTGTTTTATGACTCTGGAAACGCGTTTCCGACCGCCACAGTCAAACGGAACCTCTAATTGACATGTCTTATCTCCGAACATTTCACAATTCATGCAATGGATGTTGTCGTGCGGTTTCGTGGCATTCAGAGGTCGTTCGGGTGGTTTTGACCCCCCAACGCGCCATTTCAGCGCGCGCCGAGCTGCTGAAAACGACGCATTCGGTCGTGCCGCGCGCATCGCACGTCCGATGGATGTGACGCCTCCTCCTTCATCTCAGGAATAATATTCCTATCATTCTCGAGCGGTTTTAGGTTTTTTGGAGCACGGTTTCTCCGAATTCGACCGCCGCACGCCGTTTTGGTGTTTTATGACTCTGGAAACGAGTTTCCAGCCGCCGCGGTCAAACGACACCTCTGATTGACGTGTCGTTTGTCCGACCATTTCACAATTCATGCAACGGATGTTTTCGTGCGGTTTCGTGGCATTCGGAGGTCGTTCGGGTGGTTTTGACCCCCCAACGCGCCATTTCAGCGCGCGCCGAGCTGCTGAAAACAACGCATTCAGTCGTGCTGCACGCACCACACGTCCGATGGACATGCCGCCTCCTCATACATCTCAGGAATAATATTCCTATCGTTCTCGTGCGGTTTCAGGTTGTTCGGAGCACATTTTCTCTGAATTCGACGGACGCACGCCGTTTTTGGTGTTTTATGACTCCAGAAACGCGTTTCCGGCCGCCGCGGTAAAACGACACCTCCGATTGATGTTCCTTCTATTCGAACATTTCAAAATTCATGCAACGGATGTTGTCGTGAGGTTTCGTGGCATTCAGAGGTCGTTCGAGTGGTTTTGACCCCCCAACGCGCCATTTCAGCACGCGCTGAGCTGCTGAAAACGACACATTCGGTCGTGCCGCATGCACCACAGGTCCTATGGACGTGCCGCCTCATCCTGCATCTCATTAATAATATTACTATCGTTCTCGTGCGGTTTCAGGTTTTTCGGAGCACGTTTACTTTGAATTGGACCGCCGCACGCCGTTTTGGTGTTTTGTGGCTCCGGAAACGCGTTTCAGGCCACCGCAGTCAAACGGAACCTCTGATTGACGTGTCGTCTGCCCGTCCATTTCACAATTCACGCAACGGATGTTTTCGTGCGGTTTTGTGGCATTCGGAGGTCGTTCGGGTGGTTTTGACCCCCAACGCGCCATTTCAGCGCGTGCCGAGCTGCTGAAAATGACGTATTCGGTCGTGCCACGCGCACCGCACTTCCGATGGACGTGCCGCCTCCTCCTGCATCTCAGTAATAATATTCATATCATTCTCGTGCGGTTTCAGGTCGTTCGGAGCACGTTTGCTCCGAATTTGACCGCCGCACGCCGTTTTAGTGTTTTGTGACTCCGGAAACACATTTCCGGCCGCCACGGTCAAACGGCACCTCTGATTGACGTACCGTCTACCCGACCATTTCAAAATTCATGCAACAGATGTTGTCGTGCGGTTTCGTCGCATTTAGAGGTCGTTCAGGAGATTTTGACCCCCCCAACGCGCCATTTCAGCGCGCGCCGAGCTGCTGAAAATGATGCATTCGGTCGTGCTGTGCGCACTGCATGTCCGATGGATGTGCCTCATCCTCCTACATCTCAGGAATAATATTCTTATCGTTCTCGTGCGGTTTCAGGTCGTTCGGAGCATGTTTGCTCTGAATTCGTCCGCCGCACGCAGTTTTGGTGTTTTATGACTCCAAAAACGCGTTTCCGGCCACCGCGGTCAAACGGAACCTCCGATTGACATTCCGTCTACCTGACCATTTCACAATTCATGCAATGGATGTTGTTGTGCAGTTTCGTGACATTTGGAGGTCGTTCGGGTGGTTTTGACCCCCCAACGCACCATTTCAGCGCGCACCGAGCTGTTGAAAACGACACATTCAGATGTGCTGCGCACACCGCACGTCCGATGGACGTGCCGACTCACCCTACATCTCAGGAATAATATTTCTATCATTCTCGTGCGGTTTCAGGTCATTCGGAGCACGTTTGCTCCGAATTGGACCGCCGCACGCCGTTTTGGTGTTTTATGGCGCCGAAAACGTGTTTCTGGCCGCCGAGGTCAAACGGCACCTTCGAATGACGTGCTGTCTGGCTGACCATTTCATAATTCACACACCAGCTGTTTTCGTACGGTTTTGTGGCATTCGGACGTCGTTCGGGGGGTTTTGACCACCCAACGCGGCATTTCAGCGCGCGCCGCGCTGCTGAAAACGACACATTCGGTCGTGCCGCGCGCACCACACGTCTGATGGACGTCCCGCCTCCTCCTGCATCTCAGGAATAATATTTCTATCGTTATCATGCGGTTTCAGGTAGTTCGGAGCACCTTTTCTCCGAATTGGACCACCGCACGCCATTTTGGTGTTTTATGGCGCCAGAATCGCGTATCCGGCCGCTGCGGTCAAACGGCACCTCTGAATAACGTATCGTCTAGCCGACCATTTCACAATTCATGCACCGACTGTTGTAGTACGGTTTCGTGCCATTCGGAGGACGTTCGGGTGGTTTTGACCACCCAATGCGGCATTTCAGCGCGCGCCACGCTGCTGAAAACGACACATTCGGTCGTGCTGCGCGCACCGCACGTCCGATGGACGTTCCGCCTCCTCCTGCATCTCCGGAATAATATTTCTATCGTTATCGTGCGGTTTCAGGTCGTTCAGAGCACGTTTGCTTCGAATTGGACCGCCACACGCCGTTTTGGTGTTTTATGGCGCCGAAAATGCCTTTCCGGCCACCGCGGTCAAACGGCACCTCCGAATGACATGCCGTCTGGCAGAACATTTCAAAATTAACGCATCGGCTGTTGTCGTATGGTTTTGTGGCATTCAGAGGTCGTTCGGGTGGTTTTGACCCCCCGACGCGCAATTTCAGCGCGCGCCGCGCTGCTGAAAACGACACATTCGGTCGTGCCGCGCGCACCGCACATCCGATGGATGTGCCGCCTCTTCCTGCATCTCAGGAATAATATTTCTATCGTTCTCATGCGGTTTCAGGTCGTTCGGAGCACGTTTTCTCCGAATTGGACTGCCGCACGCCGTTTTGGTGTTTTATGGCGCCGGAAACGCGTTTCCGGCCGCCGCGGTCAAACGGCATCTCCGAATGACGTGTCGTCTGGCCGACCATTTCTCAATTCACGCACCGGCTATTGTCGTACGGTTTCGTGGCATTCAGAGGTCGTTCGGGTGGTTTTGACCACCCAACACGGCATTTCAGCGCGCGCCGCGCTGCTGAAAACAACACATTCGGACGTGCCGCGCGCACCGCATGTCTGATGGACATGCCGCCTCCTCCTGTATCTCAGGAATAATATTTCTATTGTTCTCGTGCGGTTTCATGTCATTCGGAGCACGTTTGCTCCGAATTGGACCGCCGCACGCCGTTTTGGTGTTTTGTGGCGCCGGAAACGCGTTTCGGGCTACCGCGGTCAAACAGCACCTCCGAATGATGTGTCGCCTACCCAACCATTTCAAAATTCACGCCTGTCTGTTGTCGTACGGTTTTGTGGCATTCGGAGGTCGTTCGGGTGGTTTTGACCCCCCAATGCGCCATTTCAGCGCGCGCCGCGCTGCTGAAAACGACACATTCGGTCGTGCCGCGCGTACCACACGTCTGATGGACGTGCCGCCTCCTCCTGCATCTCAGGAATAATATTTCTATCGTTCTAATGCGGTTTAAGGTCGTTCGGAGCACGTTTTCTCTGAATTGGACCGCCGCACGCCGTTTTGTTGTTTTATAGCGCCGGAAACGCGTTTCTGGCCGCCGCGGTCAAACGGCACCTCCGAATGATGTACCGTCTGGCCGACCATTTCACAATTCACGCACTGGATATTGTCGTACGATTTCGTGGCATTCGGAGGTTGTTCGGGTGGTTTTGACCCCCCAACGCGCCATTTCAACGCGCACCGCGCTGCTGAAAACGACACATTCGGTCGTGCCGCACGCACCGCACGTCCGATGGATGTGCCTCCTCCTCCTGAATCTCAGGAATAATATTTCTATTGTTCTCGTGCGGTTTCAGGTCGTTCGGAGCACGTTTTCTCCGAATTGGACCGCTGCACGCCGTTTTGGTGTTTTATGGCGCCGGAAACGCGTTTCCGGGCGCCGCGGTCAAACGGAACCTCCGAATGACGTGCCGTCTGGCCGACCATTTCAAAATTCACGCACCGGATATTGTCGTACGGTTTCGTGGAATTATGAGGTCGTTCGGGTGGTTTTGAACACCCAACGCGGCATTTCAGCGCGCGCCGCGCTGCTGAAAACGACACATTCGGACGTACCGCGCGCACCGCACGTCCGATGGATGTGTCGCCTCCTCCTGCATCTCAGGAATAATATTTCTATCACTCTCGTGCAGTTTCAGGTCGTTCGGAAAATGTTTTCTCCGAATTGGACCGCCGCACGCCGTTTTGGTGTTTTATGGCACCGGAAACGCGTTTCCGGCCGCCGCGGTCAAACGGCACCTCCAAATGACGTGCCGTCTGGGCCGGCCATTTCAAAATTCACGCACCGGCTGTTTTCGTACGGTGTCGTGGAATTCGGAGGTTGTTCGGGTGGTTTTGACCCCCCAACGCGCCATTTCAGCGCGCGCCGCGCTGCTGAAAACGACACATTCGGTCGTGCCGCGCGCACCGCATGTCCGATGGACGTGCCGCCTCCCCCTACATATCAGGAATAATATTTCTATCGTTCTCATACGGTTTTAGGTCATTCAGAGCACGTTTTCTCCGAATTGGACCGCCGCACGCCGTTTTGGTGTTTTATGGCGCCGAAAACGCGTTTCCGTCCGCTGCAGTCAAACGACACCTCCGAATGACGTGCCGTCTGGCCGACCATTTCACAATTCACGTACCGACTATTGTCGTATGGTTTCGTGGCATTCGGAGGTCGTTCGGGTGGTACAGGGGTGCGGGGATCTGTTCGGGGGGTGTGGGGGGGGGGGGCTGTACGGGGGGGCGGGGGGGGTGTACGGGGGTGCAGGGGGCTCTACGGGGGTGTGGGGGGCTATACAGGGGTTCCAGGGGGGGCTGTACGGGGGGGGGGGGGGGGGGTGTACGGGGGTGCGGGTGGCTGTATGGGGGTGCCGGGGGGGGCTGTATGGGGGTGCGGGGGGCTGTACGGGGGTGCGGGGGGCTGTACGGGGGTGCGGGGGGCTGTACGGGGGTGCGGGGGGGGGGGGGGGGGGGGGCTGTACGAGGGTGTGGGGGGCTGTACGGGGGTGCCGGGGGGCTGTACGGGGTGCGGGGGGCTGTACGGGGGTGCGGGGGGGCTGTCCAGGGGTGCGGGGGGCTGTACGGGGGTGCGGGAGGGGGGGGGGGCTGTACGGGGGTGCGGGGGGCTGTACGGGGGTGCCGGGTGGTCTGTACGGGGGTGCGAGGGGGGGGGGCTGTACAGAGGTGTGGGGGGGCTGTCCGGGGGTGTGGGGGGCTGTACGGGGCTGCGGGGGGGCTGTACGGGGGTGCGGGGGGCTGTCCGGGGGTGCGGGGGGCTGTACGGGGGTGTGGGGGGGGGCTGTCCGGGGGTGCGGGGGGATATACGGGGGTGTCGGGGGGGCTGTACGGGGGTGTGGGGGGATGTACGGGGGTGCAGGGGGGGCTGTATGGGGTTGCGGGGGCTGTACGAGGGTGCGGGGGGCTGTACGGGGGGGGGGGGGGGGGGGGTTATACGGTTGTGCGGGGGGATGTTCGGGGGTGCGGGGGGGCTGTACGGGGGTGCAGGGGGTTAGAGTTTTTAAATGCACGCCTTAGATAATATTAGCTATCATATAATAAACAAGAAAAGAAAGAAATTATAAGTACACAACCTTCTAATTAAATTAAATGAATAAATACAGTACATCAATGTCAACCCCACCAGTAAAAACAAAAAACATATCTCGTGAATATATGATGCATCACGCGTTGTCATCACTGCTACCTCCTTCTGGTGGGCCAGGGGCCTACAAAAAATAAACATTATAAATATTTTAATAACAAAAATAATTTAAATTAAATAAATAAATACAGTATATACCTGCGTCGTATGATCCCCTGCACCATCAGCTCGATGCACATATTCCCGCAGTGCTCTAACCTCAGCTGTCAATTGCGCATTTGCCTCCTCGGAAGCACGCAGCCGTGCCTCAAAATCTGATATCTTCTGTGTCATATGAGCAACAGCAGGACCGACAACCGCAGCGCGTGACACTACAGAACGAGGAATCCCTGCTCCATAGGTCAAACTATATCCATGCCCGTCCCGACCGATAATGCGATGAAAGATCTCATCCCGTCGCATGGGAAGCTGTCGCTGGTCCTCTGGAAGATGTTCTAACTCAGCTTCAAATTGAGCCTGTGAAATATTTAAATATATATAAATATATATATGTTAATATATAGATTTATGTAATTATTGGTAAATACAGACACTTACTATCAATGTTGCAACCTCTGGATCATTGCGATCACGAGTCCTCATCCACACCGACATTTTATCAGTTGCTGCACCATGCTCTCGCAACTGTATATTAAAAGAATATAAACAAAAAACCTTATTAATTAATAAATTAAAAAATGAATAATATTTACCTCATGTCGGATCTGAGACACGTGACGAGTCCCGAGCCTGTGAGGTGGTCCCTGCAACGTTCGATTCTCAGAATGGCGTGTTGACACCTCCTACATTCAATTCATTCAAATTTCAAACAAATCACATATTCTTGAAAATATATATACACCAAAATAATTAATATACAAACCGAAACACCATCAGTAGACCAATATGCAACCAAGTCACGCCACTGAGCCGGGAGGACACCTCTCGGGACTTTTTCCAAAATGTCTAGGGCACCCACATTTGGTACCCAGTGGTCCCTCTTCACTTTGCCTTTATAATCTTTCCACATCTTACGGCATTTTCTCATACACACGGGCCGAAACTCTTCAGGGCATACTTTCAAATTTTTATATAAAGAAAATAATCAAACATATTATTATTCTTTATACATAGAAAATAAAGTAAAATGATTTTATTACCTGAACCTCCCTCCATAGACGATCTAATGTGTCCTGAGGGATAGAAGCCCAGTCACGCGTGGTCAATGGAAATCGATGTGGGTCACGTATGATATGACCCAGCTGATGAATAAATGCCGGGGCATTTGTTCCCACAGGATTAAAAAACTCATCAAATGAAACATCTATCGTCGTGTCGGAATTCCATGATAATATGCCACGACCAGGGCCTCTCCTGCGAGAGAAAGAAGCAGCCGAGTCTGATCCTGTTGAAAACAATTTTATATATAAATTGAAAAAATGTTATATATATATATATATGTATGTATGTCAATTACCTAAAAAATATAGACAATGACATTCAAACATACCTCGACCCTGAGACGTAGATGCCTCAGATGGATGATGTGGATCTTCTGCCTCTTCCCCTGACATGTCTGCAGTCATAGAAAACATCAGTAATGAGTCCAAAGTGTTTAAAAGATAAATTGGATTGCTCTTAAAAAATCAAACTTGTACAACTGTTAATCAAAAAAAAATTTATTGAATAATTAGTTGTGAATGAATTTTAAAAAATCAGAAAGTTAACAAAACAGATATATAAATTATGTACAAAACCAGTCAATGCATAGCCAAATTTCAGATAGAACTAATAAAAATTCAAGCAGCACATGAATCAGATGAAGAATACCTCAAAGGGATGATACACCGACCATAACATCAATAAATCAAGAGTAAAAACAACCTAAATATTTATGATTGAATTAACTTACAAAAGTGAGGATTAAAACTTATAAAGATTTATAAAATGATTAGATAATTTATGATATCCTAGGACATTCTACTGAATAGTGGGAAAACAATTATACCTTTCATTAAGCATGCAAATCGACCATTTCTCCTTCAACAGCCGCTCTGACCCAATAAATATCTTCTTCACGTTGAACTACGGTATGTTGATCAAGTTGTTGGTAAACAAACGGAACAGTCTCGGGTTCATCTTCTTCAAATAAAAACACTCCTCGCCGAGACATTTTGACAACAACTTTCCAACTTGGATCCGAAGGCAAAGTAACGAAGAATACTTGTTCTGCTTGTGATGTCAAAATTAAAGGTTCATTCTCAACTCGTTCATTATTTCTGTATAACATATAGTTAAAATTCACCAATGAAAACTGATATTGATCGACTTTACATCTACGCACTGGATCAACCCAATTAAACTTTAACAATATGTACTTCAAACCGTGTGTGTATACAACTTCAATGATGTCTATCAATTGACCATAGTAATAACCACAATCGACAAAGGGACAACCGATGCCACTGTTTTGTGTTGATCTTTTGTCGTCAACATCTTTAATGCGAAATCGAAAACCATTAGCATCAATAGCTTTATAATGACGAGCCGTTATAGATGGACCCTTAGCCAGTTGGATAAATACTTCAGGTAGCATGGGGTCCCCTAACTCCCTCAGCATACGAACCTACATAATTTATAAAAATCAATACTGATATATGCAGAAAGAATTAGTATAATACTTCACTCATAATGAAAATAAATTTATACATACATAATCCTTGAACCAATCATGAAATGACGCATAATGAGATTGTTGAATTTGCAACTCAGTCGCACGATGCATATCTTCTTTTATCTCATTAATGTGTTTCCTGCAAATGATAACGCGATGTTTAAAAGATCATCTTATGCAAACAAAACATGTAAAAGTTATACAAGCACATTGATAAGATACTTACTGCATTAATGGTGCAACTGATGGAGTATTGAACAAGATATATCGATGTGCTTGTATCCACTCGATGTTGTCCATATCAAATGTGGTTCCTTATCCAACTGGACCATCAGGAATCCGAGAGGGCTTATCTAATTTTGTTTCAACATCTGTAAGATATTCTGCACAAAAGGTAGTACACTCATCCATCAAATAACCATTGGATATTGATGCCTCTGGATGAGCTCTGTTGCGTAAAAATCTTTTCAATGTACTCAAATACCATTCAATAGGATACATCCACCTGAATTGCACTGGACCAGCAACCATTACTTCATCAGTTAGGTGCACTTTCAAGTGGACCATAACATCGAAAAATGAGGGGGGGGGGGGAAGTTTCTCAAAGTGACAAAGCGTAAGTAAAATTCGGTCCTACAAACTTTTTAAATCACTCATTCGTTGATTTCTTAAACAAAGCTATCTAAAAAAATTACTCATCTTAATCAAGGACTGAACAACATTGGGGGATAAACAATCACAAATTGCGATTGGAATCAACTGCTAAAGTAATATGTGATTGTCATGACTTTTCAACCCTTGCAATGTCTTTCTTGTCAGATTCACACACTTTGAAATATTAGAAGAATAACCATCAGGCACCTTGACCATCTTCAAAATAGAAAGAAATGTCTCTTTCTCCTCTGTAGTCATTGTATACTGTGCAGCAGTCATATATGCCTTGTTTCCCTCAGCTAACTGTAAATGCAACTGTTTCCTTAAACCCATTTCTTCCAAATCACGGCGTGCATTGACATGATCCTTTGATTTTCCACTGACACCTAAAATAGTCCACAATATGTTATCACAAACATTTTTTCAATGTGCATGACATCCAAATTATGCCTCAACATGTTAGTTTTCCAATACGGAAGACTATAAAAAATACTTTTCTTTTTCCAATTGTGACCGTGCTGCCTACCCGCAACACGAATATTACGTACTGGAGGAGCCACCAAATCCTGAATTTCATATACCGTGCGGATTTTTTCTTCCTCAATCTGCGATAACATTTTGACTCCTGTCATGATATTTGGTGATGGGCTGAACTCTCTAGAACCATCAAATGCCACTCTGTCCTTTCTGAATCTGTGCTGAGGAGGGAGAAAACGCCTGTGACCCATGTATGCCCGTTTTTTGGAATGTTTAAGCTATACAGATTTTTTACTTTTATTGCAACAAGGGAAATCAAATTACCCTTTCGTACTCCAGGCTGATAAATTTGCATAAGCTGGGAAGTCATTGATTGTCCACAATAAAGCAGCATGCAGTTTGAACATTTCATTCGTTTCGCATTCATAACTCATCACACCATCGCCCCAAAATTCATTCAACTCATCAATCAATGGCTGAAGGTAAACATCAATCTTATCCCCCAGACTTTTAGGTCCATCAATAAGAGTGGAAAGTAATATAAATTGTTGCTTCATACAAAGCCACGGAGGAAGATTATATGAAACCAACACCACGGGCCATGTGCTATGAGTTGCACCAATGATAGACTTGAATGGATTGAAACCATCTGCTGCCAATCCCAATCGGACATTACGAACATCTTTAGCAAAGTCGGGATGTCTCTTATCAAAATCCTTCCATGCATGAGAGTCTGCCGAGTGGTTTAACATATCACTTTCATGAACTCTTTCTGCATGCCATCTCATTAAATTAGAAACTTTAGATGACATAAAAAATCTTTTCAACCTCGGTTTAAGGGGAAAGTAACGCATTTGCTTTACTGAAATTGGTTTCCCCTGTATCGCAATATGAATTTGATGAGTATTATTTCCCCTGTTCTCTTTCCACCTGGAAGCACCACAAACTGTACAAATATCCAAATGGGCAGTTTCTTTTCTAAACAACATACAGTTGTTTGCATATGCATCTATGGTCTCATATGTAAAACCTAAGTTCTCTGTCAACTTACGAGCATAGTAATACGACTCAGGAATCTTAGCGTTGATAGGAAGAACTTTTTTCAATAAAACCAAAAGCATGTCGAATGATGTGTCTGACAAATTATTCAACTTCTTCAAATGCAACAACTGCACGATAAACGACAGTTTATTGTAAGAAGTACATCCAGGATATAATTCTGTTTTCGCATCATCAAGTGCTTCATAAAACCTCCTCGAATCATGATCTGCACCAGAGCAAAGATTTGTCTCACCGGTCTCAAGATTCTGGATGTCAATGCCTTCAGGATCAAACCCACGTACCATTTCAGTAAGCATTTCATGCATTGGATCAGTCATCCTTGCATCAACATCCATCTGAGCTGCATCTTTATTTTGACAATGAACATATTCTTCTCCATGACGAGTCTAACTCTTATAATTTTTTAGAAATCCATTAAAGAAAAGGTGCTCCCTCACAGTATCTCGTGTGAATTGATATCTGTTAGCACATTTTCTACATGGACAACTAATATAGTCACTTTCAAATCCTCTCGTGAAGTCAATAAACTGCATAATGCCATTGAAATATTCTCTAGACGTTCGATTTGGAAGATCAATCCAACTCTTATCCATAATTATATCTGTATAACAAACATTTACAAAATACTTATTACATTTACATTTTTCAAATCAACTATATTTAAAATAAATATTAATCATTTTTTTATGAACCATTGATAAAATAATAATGTAACTAAAAGCCCATGTTACCTGATTGAGCTATAAACCTGAAAGGGAGGGGAGCCGAAGGCGGTGCAGCGAGAGAGAGGAGGCAGCGAAGGGGAGCCGGAGCCAAAGGTGGTGCAGCAAGGGAGGGGACGGGCGGCGGGGAGCTGGAGGAGAGGAGGCGGTGAGGGGACGGGGGACGGGCAGCGAGGGGGGGGGGATCTGTTTGAGGTGCGGGGGGGGGGGGGGGGGGCGTCCGGGGTGTGGGGAGCGGTCCGGGGTGCGGGGGTGGGGGGAGGGCTGAGGGGGCGGAGGGCGGATGGCGAAGGCCGGAGGGCGGAGGGCGTGCGGCGGGGGAGGCCGGGCGGTGGGGGAGGCCGGGAGGCGGGGGGAGGGCGGCGTCGGGGGGGAGGCGACGGGGGGGGGGGGGGGAGGCCGGGATGCGGGGGGGGGGGGGGAGGGCGGCATCGAGGGGGCAACGACGGGGGGGGGGGGGGAGCGGGGGAGGCCGGGAGGCGGGGGGGGGGGGGGGGGGGCGTCGGGGGGGGGGGGGGGGGGAGGCCGGGAGGTGGGGGGGAGGGCGGCGTTGGGGGGGAGTAGGGTTCGATCGAGAGGGGGGCGCAGGGGGGGGCGCAAAAAGGATCAGGTTTTTTTATCAAGGCCAGTGACCGCCATTGGAGGTCGCTATTAGATATCTATAGCGACCACCAATGGCGGTCGTCCGATTCTGGGGGGCTTCAATGCCCCCTTTTCTAGTAGTGCTCTCTTGTAGCTCGCTGAAAGATCAGGGTTAGAATCGGGAACGGGCATAGAACGGAAAATGAGCCTGTTAAATACTTTTTAGGTTCTCCTACCTTATTAGATTCGGCCTACAGAACTGGACTTATTGGATTTTCATTCCTTTGTTTTAGAAAACTTCTTCACTGACCAACTTCTTTGATTCATCGCTAAATCCCAATGATCAAAAGAAAGACTAATGGCCTAAAATCTTCCTTCACCTGAGACTGAGCTTACCTTGCCCACTTGAATGTACCATCTATTTGAGTTCTATCTTCAGTTTCATGACTGGATTATAAGTTCGACTGAGCTATGGCCTCCGGACTAGTTGAGCACTGACTCCTATTCCACTACTATAACTTCTTCTTATCGATTTGAGTGAGATTTAATCTTGATCCCCATCCTTACCTTGCTTTTATTTCCATTTATATTCTCCATGGATGAACACTAGAATGTATTGATCTGACCAAATCTCATTCTTCATGTCCTGAAGATCGAATTCTGTATTTACATTGATTTGACCTACCTTCTGCAATAGTGAGATATTGAGATTTCCTCTATCTATCACCTGCCCCTTCCACACGTACTTCTCGATATTCCTTTGTCTTGGTAGTTCTCAATCAATTCTTACAATCCAATATCTAATAGGAGGTCTTTCTCTTTCTATTCTTTCTTCTTTCGCATTCACTTCCTCAAGCCATTTCTAAATGTCTTTTGAATCGATAAATTGTTGACTGCCTATAATCATACTCGCATAAAATCAATTTTATTTCTTTTCATTGCAATAAACTTGGAAGTCTGGTCTTTCTTAAGTAGTAAGATGCTGTCTGAGGATTATGAGAAGGCATGGAGATTAACAAAAAAATGTCGGAATCTAGGCATCTTTTAGGATAACTGGTGATCTAAAAGATTTTATTTTTTCCATGTTTTCCATTAGAGTGGAGTCTATAATTTTACTTTTTCTAACATCTCATGCTTGACGGATATAGATAAGAATTTTCTTTTCACCTGGAATCTTTCCAGTTAAAAGAATATATTTTCCAATCTTGCTGCAGTCACAGTGTACCTAGTGTCAGTCCCGCTTTAAGCTGCAGTAAGGGTGCAATGCAGTTTGGAGGTGATTTAGTTCATTAGTCCTAATATAATGCATTTCGAGTGCTAAGGTGGATCTTACGTATAGGGTACGAAGCTCTGATGAGGTTCCTCCATGGCATGGATAAGACAAAGATGAGGGTCCCAAGGTTAGCGTTCAAAACTATCTAAAGAAAGGACTCAAATTCCAATCATTCATCGCTTTACTGGAGAGCTAACGTTATCAATGCGTCTATATAAGAATGTGGTAGGCACTTTCAGGCAGGGGTAGGGGTGCGTGCAAAGTGTTTATATGTCATTGGATATTCAGTTTGGTATAGGTAATTTTCTTTCTTCAGTATCATCAAAGTATGTTCTTTTCCTTTTTTTAGGTTTTACATTTTTTTCTTTCCATATTATAGAGTCCCATCCTTGTAATTAGGTTAATAAAATACCTTTGGATCTAGCAATGCTTTCATCAAGAATATTGATTCTTACCATTATTTTATTGTTTGTTCTCCTTATTTCATCGAATACAATATACTATAATATTTGTTATTGTACGACCAACGTAGCCCTTAAAATATAAAAAATATAAAATAAAGGATTCGAACTTTCTCCCCAACCGAGGTGATAGACCATGTTATGGATGATGTGATTACCAACCAAAGGGAAAAAAGGGGACTCCTTCATGGATTGCGGACTCTAAAAAGTTTGAATGAAAAAGAAATTTTGAAAGCGTAGGAAAGGGCTTGAGCTACTAATCCGATAGATAGATGAATCAATGAATTGAACCACTGGAAATGATTCCTATTCTTGTCTTGTAAGCTGGACTTCTTTCTTTATCTATTCCATGCCTACCTGAAACCATCCCTCTACTCTAGGGGGTGTACACTGACCTGTGATATAGTCATTCTTAGACCGATCCTTTAGCTACACATGGTGTGTCATGCAAACTGTAATTGATAAATTGAGTATTATCAGTTTCAGTTCGATGTAAATCAATGATTAGAATTCAAGGATAGAATGCTCTCTCTAGGCATTCTTCTGATGCTCGAGACTTAGAGACTAGTATCAAATTTTGGGCATATTTCTGTTACTATTATATACCTTACTCATACAAAAACTATTGCAGTTATTTTAGCAGCTTCTGACAAGGCTAATAGAATAGTTGGACAAAGAGCCTATTCTTCTTCACATAAACAACCTATCTGCTCTTCGAGCACCTAGTTCTATCACTTAATTTTTCATCTGGAAGAATTTTCTGCTCCTTCTATTAAAGAGGAGCAAGGGATAACCAGGTATGCACTCCTTCCTTGCCGCTACTCCTTTGCTTCAGAAGAGACACGAGCGTAGGGAAAGGGAAGAAGTCGGTGCTTTTCCTGTAAATGACTCAGTGCTTTGAAAGCCTGAGCGTGGGTAGCATTGAATTAGTGAGTAGTGTGACTTTCTGTCATGCCCGGGATGGAGATCTTTACTTGAAATCCTTATTAAGTTAAGAATCACAAAAGGTATGGTATCCCAAGTGGGAGGAATAAGCGCAACATCCATCAAGTCTACGACCCCGCTCTTTAAAGAAAAAGAAGAAATACCAGGCGAACAAGAAATTTTTTAGATAGAAAAGCTATTCCATTTCCGCTGCTCTTGTTCACAAATCCTTTTCTAGTGGACTTGGCTAGAAATCCTAAAAAAGAAAGGAAGAATTTGTAACTCAGAATAGAAGTTCTTTTCGCAGCTCCGTTGCTAGTGGACTGATTTCGAGGGATAGAATAGAAAGAGGGTTGGAATCCAATATTTGAAGGCTTGTAAGGGATTCCATTGAATATGGTGTCGTAAGTAATCACAAAAACTTCATACCGATATGTTATATCGAAGACTCTCTACTCCCAAGCCTCGTGAGGATCTCGCGATCTTGGACGAATGCCTGGAAACCCCTGATCGCCCTGAGCAGAGAGCAGAGTACTCTCAGCCTCTTTTCTCAGTTTCCGAATGGTCCTTAAAAGGTAAGTCACTTTGATGAATAATTCCATGGTCTATCACTTGGGGGTAAGGGTCCTCTTATGAAAGAACTGGGAGGGAGAGCTTCCATGAGAGGTTCCTGCCCGTCTAGGGGACTGGATCATTCCTTGGGCTTCAAAGCCATACCACAAATTTCGAAAAAGATAATTGGCCTAAGCAATCCAGAGAGAATTCCTATTGATTGAGTCGCCTACCCCCGAGTCACTGACCTTTATTTCTCCATAAAGTGAGGCCAATATATCAGATCCATCATTAAGCTCAGTACTACTAGCATAAGTAAGACTATGTGGTTGGTCGGTAGGGCACGGTTGGTTCCAAGCTTGGGATACTTTTTAAACTAAGACGAAGCTGAATATGAGGGGTATGAATTGAATCCGAAGACAGGTCTAATGACTTGGTTTACAAGAAGAATGGAATCATAAGCATGGAATCGGACAATCAACTGAAATGCCTTAAAAAGGGCGCCAAACAAAGGAAGCTAGCCTATTATCTATTCTAGACAAGCCCGAATCTCTATCTCTTAGTTAGCTAGGATTTAAAAATCTTCTCAATGGAAAGTTGTCCATTGAGAACTCTTCTTTATATTTATAAAATATAAGGAAATATCACTCCTAACTAGATAAGGTAATGACATGAATGGTAAGAAGTAAGGAAGGGGAAATACATAGTCATAAGCACTCAGAACACTTCCTGTAATGGTTACTGGGACCGAAGGAATGGCACTAAGAACTACTGCTACACCAGGAAGGAACTCCCAAAGACTGTATATAAACCGTCTACCATCAAGACAGAAAGAAATGAGGATTGAGGGCAATCAAACAGAAAGCAGATCTGAGGTGGGAAATTCAGATGATCAAAAGATCACACACATATTCTATTGAGTCTTTCTTTACACTTCCAACATCTGAATGAAATCCCAATTCATGAATATGCGAATCTTTTTTTCAGCAGGAAATTCGTCATCAAACTAAAGAGAGATTGTTGCTATTGTTTTTTTGCTGCTGGCTTGTGCCGGCTTCGTGTCGGATACTGATTGGATACCCACTATTCGAAGGTTAGGAAGGTTTTACCTTACGTGTGTACTTTATTCTATTAGTCTTTTTCTCAAGGGTTTATCCAAAAAAAATCCTACTAGCAGATGCTTCCCTTGTTGAAATGCGGATGCTTGCTGGCCAGTGGGAGGGAATGAAGAGATCTAGAAATTGAAATTGAAATCACGGGAACCTTGGACCGGGTGTGAGATTCTTACATTTTGTTCGACCAAACAAACTTACGATCTACTCCCAAATGTGATCTACGTACACGGTTCGCTTTCACGCAAATCTCTCTACTCACACGCTCTAGCTATCATACCTTTTCCCCACTTGAAAGACTGATACGACTGCTTGAAAGCAGATGGATTGGATGGAACTCATACGGCTACGTTGCATTGCATTGGTTTGGTTACTTGTTGAACTACCAGTGAAGGTCATCCATTTCCCTTTATTTCTTCATAGACCCTGAATGCCGCTTCCCTCTTGTAAATGCCGAATTCCCCACTTAGGATGGATGAGATTCCCCTTGGAAATTCATTCTATTCTGATTCCACTTCTTGCTTCCTAAGCCTTCGACTGCTTGAAAGCGTTAAAATTCTCCGCTCGAGTAGAGGTGGCTTTAGTCCATCTCTTTATTACAACATGACTGCAGCGAGATACCTAGAAAAAGGGAGAAAAGAACTTTATTGGATTGATTCGACTGAGCCTACTTGAAAAATTATGGGCTATATTGGGATTTTACTTTTTCGTTTACTGACCGAATCACTTGACTAACAATAATGGGCTCCACTAACTGACTTCACTTTTGAGCGTACCCATTTTTTCCCTTGAAAACACCACACAAAGGAGAGGATTATAGTACAGATGTATGCTACGGAATATTATTACTAAGATAGGCGTATAAAGTATATATACTATAGCTGCAAAAGAAAATAGATCCTTGTTTGGGTGTTCTGGTGGTGTCCCTATTTGGTCTACTATCGTCTCTTCACCGTCGCTATACTACTTTTGCCCACAAAATTGCATAACCACAGTAGCTAGCTTGGCTCCCTCTTGCTCTGGTCTACACTCCCCTTGTGAGTCGCCACCCTCATGTACCACTAGAATATAATATAAACAAACAGAACTACTACATATATACTAGAACATCTCTTATTTCAAACCATTTGATTGAATGATGTCAATGACACGAAGATATATACAATGAATGGAATAAACTGCTATAGTATTTGAAAGCATCTACAAAGCCAACAATGGGCACAGTCGATCGTAGATCCCACGCATTGTACCCTCACCCAACCTTGTCTCTTGCTTGTCGACTTGCTTTGAGTCGAGCTCAATTTGGATTGGGTTAAAAGTGTTTGTAGCATCAATTACTTTTGGTGTACATCTCACCCAAAATACCAGGAAACATAAGCTATCATCTCATATCTATCTATCTCTACTCCTCGATCAAACAAAAGTAGTCGTTTGATCCTATATAGCCTGGACCTGCGTACTCATCGTGGTCGTCCCTCAGCCCCCCGCACCCATATTCCTAACCTATCCTCCTATTTTGTTTGCTTACCATGAGGTCTCTATGTCGATCAAGCCCAGTATAGTATTGGTTTTTTATATTTTAGAAATGAAACCTCTTCCCATCAGTAGTCATCATAGTGCTGATCTTTTTCCACCAAGCAGAAGACTGAACTGGACTGAGATTGTGGGAACACTGCATGAGACAGTGTGATTGCGCAATCACTGAAGGTCCTCTATGATCTGTGAGGCAGATTTAACGCTACGCCCTTCCCTTAGTGACTCACTCTAGGAAGGGTGCACAACCAAAGGATGCATGGAGTGAAGTTGTCTTTCTAGCCACTCCTTTCTTTAGTATCTGAGGTGGGCTCTTTAAAGAGCTCCTTCGGCAGCGCCGTGCATGACATTCATTCTTATTCTTATTTCTTTGTATTTGTTATCTAGAGCAGCGAGCTAGTCTGCTGAAAGCCAGTGCTTGTCCGGATGCACTATATAGGAAGAGTACCAGTCCTAAATACCGGATCTGGAAGAGGGAAGACTCATTTCCACCTTGTGGGGTTGCGTCAGAAGGCGAGTATGTTATTCCCCCTATGCCTTCATTAGTACAACACCCTCAATACTCTTCTAAAAATGTCTATATAGGAAGAGCACCTAGGACTATAGGGATTCCGAAGGTTCCAGACTCTAAAAAACGAAGCTTTCATGATCCCTGAGAAATGTAGAAACTCTTGTTACTGATTACGAGTCCTTAAAAGGGATTTTGGACACAAAGCATCGGTATTATTATAGTACGGTACTTGACCCTATATAGTCCTATATTATACTGAGAGTACAAGGTTGTTCGCTTAGAAAGGTTTCTATCGATCTGTCATTACTCCCCTACAGTACACACTATTATAAGAGTACCGTAGTGACGTAGTGAGTACTCTACTCTAATAGTACTATATAGATAGATTTGAAAAGATACTACTTCAAAGCTTTCGATGACTTCTCTTCGACCGCCCTCGGCTATTCTCCCGATTCAACTCCCTCTATCTATGCTGGGAAAAGGGCTGCCAGAGTGTCTACTACCTATATTATACCGAGTCTCTTTCTGTTTGTGCCAACTGGCCCTGACCGAATGTTCTGACTCCCAGTAATCAAATGGTAGTTGGGCCTTATATTATAAGAATATCAGGACTATATAGAAGAGTAATCAGAGACTGATTTCTTCTGATATGAAGAATCATGAGTTCCATCGAGTTCACTCATTGTGTCTACTACCTATATTATACCGATCAAGGTGCACAACCACCATACCTGACTATTAGAGTAGAGTACTCACTACAGTACACAACATTATAAGAGTACTGTAGTGTGTAATGAGCTTAAACAGGGCCACTATTAGAGTAGAGATTCCTATATGGGTATATATAAGTACCAGACTTCAGTTGGTATCATCTCTATCACTATATATAAGAGTACCTATAGAAGAGTACTGATCCTCCCTCCCAGTCATAGTGTGAACTCCTGCACTATTAGAGTAGAGCCAGGTACACACTATTATAAGAGTACCATATGGAGTAGTCTAGTCCTTGTTTTCGCTAACAACACTATTATAGTAGGGTACTCACTACGGTACTAACTATTATAAGAGTACCGTAGTGGAGTACTGTCAGGGGAACCGCTTTCGCACAATCAAGTCTGGTCACAGGTACTCTTCTAATAGTCTCTTTCAAAACTATTAGAGTAGAGTAATGATTTTGGAAACTTCAATCAATATCATATAAAATATAGGTGAATCCACACTATTAGACAGTATTTGAGGTATAGACAGTATTTGACTCTATATGGGTATAGATTCAAATTCAGTACTTTATCTATATGGTTGACTCTATATGGTTGACTCTATATAGTTCGAGTGCAGGGCTTCATTTTTGGATCTTGACTGACTAAATCAATCAACAGCAGAAGTGTTTTTCTTTTTGATTGAGTTCCCCTGAGCCTTTGATGAAGATGAACTGATATACTAGACTATTAGAGTAGAGTACTGTCTAACTCTGTATCCTAACTCACGACAAACTAACTCTAGACTATATAAGAAGAGTACCTGGTGAAAAATTTAATTGATCTGCTCAGGTACTCTTCTTCTATCGACTATTCTAATAGAAAACGTTAGCCTTCATCCGGGTATCACTACCAATAGGGGCCCGCTTCCCTAATAGACTTTGAAACCTCGCTTTCCCTTTCTACCGGATACCATGACTTTCCTTCAAACGGGCTTCACCTTCAAAGGTTTGTTTCAAATCTAGCTTCATCTCGTAGCGCGTAATGCCTGAGCATGGAAGGCTGAAAGCATGCTAACTGGTACATCTATTTCTTAGCTCTGGAAGACTACATCGGGTCTGATTCTTCTATCATACAGATTGAGTGAGGAAGACTCTGTCACTTGGTTTCTCACTATAGGTAAATAACTCTACTACTGAACCCTATTTGGTTCTTTCCCTTTAGGCAGTTTCACATTGATTTTGCTTCAGTAGCTTAATTTCTTTTTATTCGTATGTAGCTCTCTCTTTCTCTCTTACCAAATGCGTGCTTGAAGCTCCAATTTGTCTGAAGCACTATTGTGCTATACTCTTTTCTTCCCTTTCTAAATAAGGTCTTCAGAATGCTTTGAATTAGCTATCCGCAATAGAAGTAGTAACTCAAACTACGCTTTCGAGAGCCGCTTCTCTTTATTATATTATCTTAAGTGATGTTTGAACACGTTTTTTGTGATTCATCTGACTAGATTAGCTTAGATTCCCTGAAACCTCTGGGATCAATTCAATTAACGAAAAATAAAGTGCTAGGTTTCAGTGTGTGTTCCTCGATTGGTTGTTATCTGTTGTTTTTTGATTGGGTGTAGCTTGACTAGGCGCTTGCATGACTTGTGGTGAACTAGACTGAAAACTGTGTATATATATAAATAATAGTTCTGTCTTTCTTCAAAAATAAGAGCTCTTAACCACTTACATGGAACAAGAGGAACTAAACTCAATCCTTCCTCGGGTTCCAATCTCCTATTCCGAAATAGCTACTCTTTCTGAAGCTGTTAGAGTTTCTTGAGCTGCTAAAGCTAGAGCTAGGCCAGATGAGCCTATCTCAGTCTCCCCCATTTTAGATACGGTGGGGGAATCAGACTTATCCATGGTTAGTCAACATAATTGCATAGGTCCAAAATCCCAGGAAGCTCGGCATGGGAGGAAAGGAATATCTCTGAACGACTGCTTACTCTATAATCCTAAGTGAATCCCCTTCCCCGATAGTCCAACATAATCCTATCCACCCCTATCTCTTAAATTAAAGGACCTAGACTCTCATTATGGTTATTTCACTCTCAATCGTGCTATCCCTCATCATTGATTTACCAAAAAGCCCTCTATCTCATCTTGCATCCGAAAGGAGTGACAGCCTGCCTGAGATTCCATGTTGATATTTCCAGAAGAGAAGAAGGCCTATCTTAGATATTCCTATTTGAACTATGCCTAGCTGCTGAGGGAGAGGTAGACTGTGCCAACTACTATGACTATTCTATGGTTTAGCCGTTAGCTGGAATAAGTGTACTCAACTGTGCTAACCTTCACCTCGTGGCTCGATCAAGGCGCTATCGCATTATCTGAAAGAGCTACTATCTCATGCCATCTGTTGCTCTTGTAATATGCTATTATGAGAATAAAGAAGTCCCCTACTCCTGTTATACAACAAACACGAAATGGTATACTAGAGGAACTAATTACTTCACAGAGATCGATTAGGCGGAACTGCTTAAGCTGGTTGTGCAAAGTCCGTTTGTTCACACAGGCAACATGATTGGGGGGTGTGTTGCTACGAAAGGTATTTTGTTTGTTTGTCACATAGGCATGATAGTAATCAACTGCGGAAAACTAGTAAGGATTGTGCCTGCCATAAAATTCATGTCGTGTGGCGGGATGACTCTACACTCTATAAATAGAGGCTCGATAAGCCTTCGTGCTTTAAAATCAAAGCATTTTTTGACAGTCTTCCTGACCCTTGACTTTAGAAAGGGTTAGATCTTTGAACCTCACCCTTTAGAAAGGGTCAGATCTTTGAACCTCCCCCTTTAGAAAGGTTCTACTTATATATCAAGGGTTTAGAAACTCCTCTCTATGAGTTGATGAACTATGGATATTGCAGAAAGGCTCGCTCAAGTTGGAGAAGAAATACAGCATGTAGAGAACGACCGGCGCGAACGCCGGAGACTCTTAACAACCTTTTGGAGACACCTACGCCCAGCGAACCCTGCCATCATAGGAGACTGAATGCGCGTGACAGACCAGTGAATAAGGGGCCTCGAGAGGAGGCTTCAAATGCTGCAAAATGAACAGAAATCCCTCATTGTGCGGGTGACCATCCTCAGTGACTGGAGAGACTAGAAGAAAGAATAAAGTAGTTACAGGCTCTTCCATCTACTAGTTTTTCCAATTTCAGGCCTACCCTTTGACTTTTTCCAGTTTTGAAAATCATGTAGTTAGCAAAATGCTTTGAAAGCTCTAGTAAAGGTTGTTTATGTAATGTAGTGATTTATGTAGTAGTAATTAATAAATATTTTGGATAAATGTTTTTTCTCTACAGGCCTCTTTAAATCCATTCAATATTTTTAAATAAATTCTACTTGAGCATCGGTCACTACCAGCAAAAACATCTCTGAACAAGACTATTCCAAATGCGTCTGAATAAGAAAAGCAAATGAAGTATGTCCAGCGGTTCTTTACCTATAGCGGTACCCCATAGACTGCTACGAAAAACACCATCGGATTGTTCAACATACACTGCCTTTTTCACCTACTTTCAGTTATGGTTATAAACCCTTATATATAAGTATCTTCTAATTATATCTAAGGAATCTAAAGGGTATGTAATGGATCACTAATTCACTCTCACAGGTTTCTCGTGATGGGAAAACGGAAAGCTCCGCCAGGACTCGCTCGGATGTTGACCATTCTCCTACTCTGATCTTCTGTTTTTGAAGATGAAGCTGAATAGAAGTAGGGATAGCTACAGGCTTGTGAACTAGGTCATCTTTCAACATATTTTACGCTTGCATCATATTCTTAGTTCAAGAAGATACCGAAATAGATGGAATTGTCTTTAGCAACAAAAACTCCCTACAAATAGGTCATACCTTCCCTCCTTTCTTCTTTATAACAAAACAATTAGTGCCCGACTAACTGTTTTGGATATTCAATAGAACTTCAGGTACTCTTCTAATAGTGGGGACTATTATTAGAAGAGTACATGGCTTCCTAGAAGGCCTTTCTCCATTTCGTACGGATGTGGGGAATAAGGTTCCTACATCTTCTACCTTCTTCTTGCTTCTAGGGACGGGGAAACCAGTGAATAAGAAAGTAGCTTCGATCGAAAGGGGACTCGTTCTAGCTAATCACCTAGTAATAAAACCAAAGCGCTTCAGCTATACGGCCTTCGCCCTCCTCTAATAGACCATTTTATTATGATCATAGTTGTCATAAGTTTTTTTCTTACACCCTCGATTCCCTTAAGAGGAGCCTACTTTTCCATAACTGAGTTGTCAACCCAGTGAATTTTGATTCAAGAATAATTCCACTCATAGGAGATGACCTGAACTCCCTAAAAATCAGTCATTTTACTGCTAGGTGTGACAAAAATTGATCAGTTGGATTGCCTGCTTATAAGGGAAAATCACGTTCATCCATTTTGCTACTATATCCAACAATTCTACTTTTGATCTTCCGAGAGGTCAGAGCCTTGGTTGAAGTGCAGGGGATGCTAGGTTCATAAGCAGAAGAAAGAAGGAATCCCTCTCTTTGGCAGATTTTCGGCACAGAAGGGGGTCTATTTAGTTTAGGGTGAGATCTTTTCCCTTTTATTAAGGGGTTCCAAAAATCAAGTCAATATCCAGAGAATTAAAATTCACTCTACATCCATATCCAGGATACTATGAGTATAGAAGATTCCGATCGCGCCTTGCCCCCTGCTTAACGCTTCACTCTAAGCTCTGATAAATCATTTCATCCACGAACCATTTTCGGTGCCATTGATCTATCTCGGGCCATATTATACGCACTCTCTTTACGCATCCTCCACTGAAAGAAAATATTCTTTATCAAAATAGACCATATATGATCTTCATTGTCCTTTCATCCCAGAGTCATCCACGGTGGGTTTTTGATTTCCTTGGCCTCTTGGCCTGTTGGAGCTCTCTTCAACCATCTGCAAGCCTAGAAAGATAGGAACCTAATAAGACGCTCTTCCCATTTACTTACTCACTGACCCATTATGAAAAAGGTACAAAGTTAGGGCGCATTCAGGTAAACCCAATCCTGAGCTCTGCTTAGGTATTTTCAATAAGACGCGTAGAAACGATCCTAATTCAACCTTTTACTTACAGAATTGAACCATGGGACTCTCTACAGGTCCCTCACCTTCTTTGGCCAGATCTTCCAACCTTTTCATTCATGCCACCTAAAAGGGAAAGGATCAGCATTCCTGGTTCTTCCATCATCTAATTAACTTAAGTGAATCACATAGAGAAGTCAAGGCTAGGAAAATTAGACCAAGATCGAAACCTTGCTTAGTATTTTATTTTTCCGATCCATTTTCGCTCGCTGCTTCTAACTATACCTCTGTCTTAGATGCTGGTGGATCAATAAAGCAAACTATTGATGTGCTACTGAAATTGCTTCACCAGGGTAAAAAGCTGGAACTTCCACTAGTGAATTTGTTTCTTTGACTGGATAACGAAAAATTAGAAAAACTGAATCAATTGCGAGAAATCCCCTTAGCTTGTTTGGCGCCTTGCATGGGTGAGTCGCTTAGCCTATGATTTGTTTTGCACTGAGCCCGTTCGTTTTTTTGTGGCATGATGATGCGCTTGCTTAACCTGCTAGGGGAAAGAATAAGATGAATTCAATATATAGAAAGGCTCCTAGTCCGATAATGAAGGGAATCGCTCTAAAGAAGGCACAATATTATGAACAGGTAGGAATAAGACCTAAGAGGCTTTCTCTCCTTCACCTGTGGTAAAGTGGATTTCGATCCTCCTCCTCCTCATAAACAAATAGTTCCCTTCTAGGAGATGAGATAGAGAAAGATTAGGCACATGTCTCAACAACACAAAACGAAGGTTTAGGTCACTAACAACATACTTCCAATCGGACTGGAATAGTAGAGATAGCATAAGGTGCAGGTGAGATTCAAAGAAGGGAGAAAAGAATGTATTTCCCATTTTTGCTTAGGGATGAGATACCCTGGCCAGCAAGGGGGGGCATTCTTCAGGATTTGGCCCTAACATTAAGAAGCTACGACTATTATGTTCATTGGGTAACAGCCACTCTAGGTAGGGGTGAGCCAAACCAAACAAACCTGAGTACTCTCTCATTAAACCATTAGAAAAAGCCTAACTCACACGTGACAATTTTTTTCTATTCACGAAAGCCTGTAATAGAGCTTAGAAACCCCGTCCGTAGTGATAATGGGACTGAAACTATATATCGATTAAGGTAAAAGAAAGAATCATAGATTGAATCCTTCGCGGAATTACACTAGAAGGTCCTGTACTCTTGCTGTTCCCATGCAGCGGGAGGTGAATAATATATATAGTCCAAAGGAAGCAAGCACCAATAGGCGCAAAGCAGACTTGAACTATCTACAATTAAAAGAGTGGAAAGTATTCTATTCGGCTATATGAAATCCACTTTTGCAAAACAGAACTATGTTCTAAAAGATCTGACCCTTTCTAAAGGGTTAGGACCTCTCGCGAGCAAAATGGAAACAAGGCTGAATCCGTCAGAGTAGCAAGTACTCTCTGGACAGAACGAAAGACCAAGGATGTAGAGGAGTTCAGTAGAAACAAGTCAGACTCTAACAATCATGGTGATGAAGTGATCCTCAATCAGTAGTTATAATGCGACAGCATCAAAGTCAATTTTCTCGTCAAGCAGTAGGTCTTAGCCCGCTCAGTCACTTGCCTTGAACTTGATCAATGTCAGTACTATTCTAATAGCCACTATTCAAAGAGTATTGAAAGCAGGCTCGCTTATGGATTGTGACATTGCATGCTGTCTAATGACACCTCGTTAGCTACAACAGGAATGAACTCCTTTCTACTAAGGCATCAGGTCACTCAGTCACTTCTATTAGTCGATTATTTCGAACTTCGGAAGATGGTCAAGGATCAACCCCTATCTAGAATGAACAAGATAGAAAACTAGTTGGCCCCTCAACAATTTGATAGCTAGTCCTGACCCTATTTGGGTCAGATCTTTTAGAACCTGACCCTATTCGGGTCAGATCTTTTAGAACCTGACCCTATTTGGGTCAGATCTTTTAGAACCTGGCCCTCTTCGGGTCAGATCTTTTAGAACCTGACCCTATTCGGGTCAGATCTTTTAGAACCTGACCCTATTCGGGTCAGATCTTTTAGAACTCGGCTACTGAACCCTATTCGGTTGAGAAATGATCAGATCTTTGAACTCGTCTACTGAACCCTATTCAGTTGAGAAAGGGTCAGATCTTTGAACTTGGCTACTTTAGGTTGAGAAAGGTTCTACTTATATATCAAGGGTTTAGAACCTCAGAATCCATGACCTGAACATCATACCAGGTATCTTTACTCTTACCGTTATCCAAAACCCTATGGGTCCCCTTCCTCTTCTTTATTCTTCTCCGTGTCTTGGTTCTCTTTGTGCACATAACAGAGGCTTGTGGTTGAGTTCGGGCAGAACATAGGCCTACCATATCTTTTGTCAAACTATCCCCTTGATCACATTATTATATTCTAACAGTTGACTGGGTCATTATCCCAACACTAAAAGACTCATTTGCCAAAACTGACACTGCCCAGATTCCCACCGGTGAGTGAGGTGTCACCTCTACATCCTTACCCTTTAGAAAGGGTCAGATCTTTTAGAACCTTACCCTATGGTGTTAGATATTTTAGAACCTTGGTTCCCCTAATTTCTCCATTAACACCGCTTATCCCGATATTCCTCATCCCTTCTATAACTGACTCCACATGATCTTCAGAGTTTGAAAACTATTGACCAACCCCAGCTCATCTCTATTCCTTTCATCCAAGAAGCTAAACCACTCATTCCAATGCCCGAAAGATGCAAAGCGGGTACAAACTAGCTGGCCCAATAACGGATGGAAGGCAATACACCAGTCGCACTTGCCCAAGCGAGTGAAGCATAGGTGAATCTCTGTCGAGTGGATCCATAGCACCATGACCGGATCTTCAACTCACATCAAACCTTCCACCTATCCCTACTGACTTGAACCCATAGAAATGGGATGAAGGAAGTGGTTCCCCTTTGTATTCTCTTAAGTCGGGTTTAGGCTCTCTTCTATACCGGTAATGGAGTAAGGCCTCCACCCTAGAAGTTGTTAGCAATTTGATGCTCTTCTTTCAACTTTCTTTCGATCACCTCTCTATCCTCGTCAAATGGATAACTCTCCCTTGTTGTTTGGTTATTCTCTATGGCCTTTATTGTTTGGTTTTTCTCTGAAGCATTCCTATGATTCTAGTGAGATCTTAGGTGTTAGCTAGTAGTCCTTTCTTTCTTCACTCTAACCAACCAGGAAATTTTCCATTGTTTGTTTCGGAAATATATATCAGTACTAGTGGGTCCTGAGTCCCTTGTTTCCACCCCTAGGCTAGGACCCTTCCTGAAGCATTAGCTCATAGCTCAAGACCTTAGAGACCCGAGAGTCCAAGAGCTTATGATTGAGAGGTTCAATGCCTTTTGAAAGCCTCCTCCTCATTTATATTCCTGCTTCTGCATTGGGAGATAAAGTATCAGTCCGTCCCTGTATGAATTGAAAGGTTGGACCTCTTTGGGATTTCATTCTTCTTGGTGGCTACCCCCTCAACGTTTTGAGCAGGTGTTTGGGACCAGGGATTCTACTGAAGAAAGGGCTGGTACTGATATATATTGAACGATTTTGACCAATCCTGGTCTAGGTCAATATATATCAGTATCGTCTGGATCACCTCCGCAGGGTCAGTTCTGATAGCAACCTCCCATTCATAACAAAACACCACTAAACCGATATCATCTCTATCACTATATATAATAGTACCTATAGAAGAGTACTGACAAATGACTCCATCCTATAAAGGATCTCAAAAAACTATAATGAATTCAGTATACTATAGGAGCTTGCGCTCTTCTCTCAGCCAGAAGAGAGGTCTTTTATTTTCGTTAATAATAAAAATGTGAGGAAGCATGAAACTCCTTCCTTGTTTGTGGCCCCATTTTTTCCAAGAAGAGTTTCAAAGATTTAGAGGCTCCGAAACCCACTCATAGAGTTTCTCCCCTATCATTGTGTGCGGTTCTCCGAGACGCCCCCCCCAACTCACGGCTTATCCTGTCACTGTGCAGTTGACAAGAATTGTTATAATATAGGTAGTAGACCATATCCCACAACAAGGCCTATCTGAATAGGCAGTCATATTCAAGAAGAAGATGGCTGCCTTTCCAGTAAAGGCCCCAGAGAGGGTTGCAGTTAGGGGAGAATGGACCAGGTCGAACTAAACTTTATATGGAATGGGGGGAAGGATGACGAAGCTAAAGACAAAGAACGATTATAATCACGGATTTCTTTGGTTTGGTAGAAACTCCGGGGATTCAAGCTGAAATAGGAGTCGCCCTGGTACTCTCTTACTGCCTATGAACCGAAAAGGGGGAAGTCAGGAGCTTATCCCAATCTTATCTCTCAACTATAAGATCACAGAATGGCGTTGCAGTGGCACTTATCACTTTAAAAGCGAGAGGTCTGGCATTGTCTATCAAATTGCTGAGATAGATCGGCCCCCTGAATACTAATCAAGAACGCATAAGGTTTTTGATATGTATTTAAGAGATAGGGGAAAACCTCACGGTAAGACTGAAGTTCCAGAACTCGACGGGTCCATGCCAACTCATCTCGTGTCCAATGGACTGACTTTCTGGCCCTGGCGCAATCACCAAAGCTTTCTCATTAGCTCTGGATTTACGTAAGGTTCTACCAGAGATAGAGGAAAAATCTTCTTGCTAGTCTGACCGGAATGAACCATGCTCCAGAACTGGAAGCTCTTCATGGACAGGAGCGGGAGCCAGAGCAATCGAGCGAGGAGGATCACAACTACACTGCCGGACCCCTTCAGAGAAGGTTTCCAGAATCGCCCAGATCATAGAATCCGCTGCAAACCGCTTTATCGCGAGAAGGGCTGAAGGCGGCTGACTAAGAGAAGAGCTCATCATGCGAAGAGGGCCACCGGTGTAGATAACGAACCTGTTTACAAAATAGATACACTGGTCAGCTTACCTAACTAAACTATAAAACAAAAGTCGCCAAGAGGTCAGTCCCAAGGTTTCGTTTTCGTTCATTCAAAAGCGCTTTCCTCTCCTTAAATGAAAGGTGACTCAAGGTAGGCATCACATACACTTACTAGTCTTTTCGATGAGAATAGATGGTCTTTCTCTTTTTCAAAACCCTCCTGCTTCTTTCTTAGGGTTTTCCTTTCTTCCTTTCCTTTCGGTTCTTTACACTTGGTTGAGTCACTTCCTTCCACTCGCCAATAAAGGAACTATGGACTCCTAGGGGAAATTAAGTCAGAGTTTGTGAACCCTCTCCTTGAGTCACCTTCGGAAGAGATAAGGTGAATTTCAGTATGATAATGTTGAACACCTTCATCCGGCTTTCTTTTCCAGCAAGCACCACTATCACATAAAGGGAAACTAAAAATAAAAAAAAATTATATAATACCTTTTTTGCTAGATTTTGGCCTACCCTGTCACATATAGTTTAGGTTGTTTTGTTTAGATGGCGATCAGTAGTATCAGTGGGATCCCATTTTCTTTGTCTGTTAAGCCTCACAGCTATGGTTTTGATTCTTTTTTCGAATCCTAAAGACCAGATGAGATTCTGTCTCTTCCTTCAAGCCTTTAATATTATCACTTATCACTGAAATTAAGGTTGACTCTCTCTCATTAAGTCGCAAAAAGAAAAATGTCATGATGTACGTATTTACCAACTTCAAAAACATATTGCCACCATGATGTAGGGAGATAGCAGTGTCACTTCTTTCTACACCTCTTTACGAACGTTTTGGGAAGAAATTTCATTCTATCAACCTCTTTCGACTTGTTCATGTGCGGTCATGCTCCTCTCTTTTTAGAGGAAGTTGTCTTTATTTCAAATTTTGTCTTTTTTTTTTGCAGAAATAGAGAAGGATAAAGTGTTTCATTTACTTGCTGGCCTTCGACATGAGTTCGAATATATTCAAATGGGGAATGATTCTCTATGATCGAACAAAAAAGTATGGACCATCCTTCTCAATGGCCAGAAAGCTATGAGTAATCCTGTAAATAGTTCATCAGATCATGATTCTCTCAATGTATCATCTTGAGGGGGTTTGACCCACAATACTTCCCTTATTGAATAGGAGGGAAGAGTCACGGTACTCTGTCTATATAGTGGTAATAAGGGTGGTTGAAAACAGGTCACTCTGCAGATAGATGCCATCCTCCGAACAAGTCTTCATCTACATCGGCCAATGCAATATCTCATTCTGAAGATGGGAATCTTTCTGCTACTTAGTCAATCGGTCTATAGTATAGGCCTTCACCTACTGTCGCACCATCAGTCAATGTACCTCTTGACATCATACAACAGACCTTGAACATGAAGACTAGAGATTCAAATTCCGGTAATATTTTAGCTCCTACTTCGAATTCTATAGGTATTTCTTTTAACAAGCTCCAAATTCAATCTACTCTACCACGAATTACGGATTCTGGTTCCACTCATCGTATGGAAGGATTGTCCACTTCTTTTTCACCTTCCCTTCACTTCTCCGGTAATTATTATGCCTTTCTTGATGATTGATCTCCAGTTCCTTCGATTCGGTATTGGAACCATGGATGAAGGGACCTTGTGGATAGGCAATCCCGGGGATGATGCCTTTAGGTAGGGGTTTCCATCCTTAGTTTCAAAACCCCTAGTCCATGTACTCTATCTATATAGAATAGATCGACCTTGCCTTATCTATGAAACCATACTCAGGATGACCCTACTTCCATTTCCCAATCAAATCCACTCGGAATTTTGACAAAATAGATGGACTAGAGCTTCCTTGTTCTTCTTTCCCTGGAACCAACCTCATTCCATCTTCGTATCTCTCCGTTCAATCCGAACCTGGCTCTGCCTCTCCCAGTTCCATTGTTCTTGTCCCTTCACCCGATCCCCAATAGGTATTGAATCATCTATTTCCCATCTCCTTTGGGCCCCAACTGGAAACCGAAGTCAGCCTTCGTATTGGGAACCGGAGGTGGAGTAAAGGTATCTAAAGGCTGAAGCCGGTAGTAGTGGTCCTGAACCTAGATATATAAGACCTTCTGGGGCCGAACCATCTAATTGATTCCAATCCTTTTCCATTGAACTAAAGAACTTGAACTAAGATCCCCTCTAACGGGAACCCCTTAGAATGCATCTGTTGATGATGAACCAAGTGGGACATCTAAGTCTTCTCTATGAAGATGAGGAGATCATTAGTACCTCGGACTTATTATTCCCACCCCCAACCTGCTGGTTGTTTCGATCCTTAAAAACGAATGACTTGGAGGGTCTTGAATTGCCTACATCGGGAACCTCTACCAACCAACCCCAATAATTTGGCAACGTGGCCATATCGAACTACCCACCTAATGAGTCCCTTTCTATCCATGATCTCATGTCGCCAAACTCTCGGATTTGCTTTGCCTTTACTTCAAAATGTGCAGATAGAAAGGATTATAGGCATCTCATCGCGATATCCCACTTCCACATACTTAAGTGGAGTTCTCACGCCCTTTATCAAATTGATATGAGGACGCGTATAAACACTCAAAGAAGTGTATAAACGCGGTACAATTACCAATACACTAGCTTGACAACTGGGGTTTCGGCAGCTTATACTAGTTCCTGTGTATCGTAGTAGTCTGAATGGTACGATATCGAAGCGGTTCACTCAACCATAGGTTATTTCAAGAGGACCACGAACACACACATGACTATGAAAGAGCTGATACAGTAGAGAGATATTTGATTCCTTAGCTTGGAGACACAGTTTTCTCACCCTAAGTAATAATCAGAGAATCAACTAACACATGATTGGATAGAAAAGAGATCTAGGAGCCCACTTGAATGTGAAAAAGTTCCAGTTTCCTTATGCCTTCAAGAAAAAGTAATAAAAGTATCTAACCAAAAGAACTAAACTATAGGCTGGTTGTAGATCTTCTTGGAGCAGGAAAAGAAGGGAACTTACGGTCATATGTTCTCCTTACACTCTTATTAGGGCAAAGTCATGTAGCCTCTTTCAGTCTTGAAAGAGATCAGACATAACAGATAAGAAAGAAACTTAAAGTCATCAAGTGAGCGTAGGGAGACCAATGGGAGGCCCGAGCGGATAGGCAAGCAGTCAAGCTATAGTCCATTCAAGGTAAGGGAATGCACTTCTAGATTGATTAGTGAGAAAAGTCTATAGCGATAGAGATTGTTAGAGAGGGACAGCCCCAATAAAGAAAGGAATGGAGAGAAATAGACTGGAGGAGTTCTACCCTTAGATTAGGGAAAACTTATACTAGAAAGGGGCTTCTCAAGAGCTGCAGCTATAACTCGACTTCCATCTTCGAGAGAGAAAGAAAGCAAGCAATGGGTACTGGTTGAATTCAACCCCCATAGAATGGATTATTTATCTCCTGAGATTATATCGATTGGCCTAACCTCAGGTTGAAGACGTGAAGACGTGACATAAGATGTTCTTGATCATATGATTTTCTGATCATCGTCACCCTTAGATACCAGACTGATAGAGAGAAAACATGAAATTAGATGAAATAAGGCAAGAATCACTGCACAATCTACTCGATCATTCCACTGGGTACCCACCGCTGTTAGGCCCACCTTTTTCTTTGATTTCAATGATTCTCAATAAAGTCTTTCGATTTGAAGAGATGGAGTTGGAAAAAGCCTCGGACTGAGATACGTGACGATATTCCTTGTCCCTAGCTTGAAGAGGGGAATGCGAAAGCAGAGAAAGATAGTGTCTGGTCACAGAAAAAGAAATAAAAAAGAGAAAAAAAAGAAGGGTCGAAGGACTGAGTTTTAAGACTCTGGGTTGACTAGAGAATCAAATATCATCCCGAGAAAAGTCAAATAAAGATGAAATGGGAGTGGAAATACAATCCATTTCAAAGGTGAGGAACTTAGACACTCAACCTTAGGCAGATGAGGTGGAGGAGTTATAACATGATATTGACATGAGCTACATATGATCTTATAAACACAATTGATTCAGTAGGAGCCAGCACAAAAGCAACAAGAAAGGAAGTTTCTCTTTCAAATCCTTCTTCATTGGTGGAATAAGCAGAAGAAGTAGAACAAGTTACTGTAGAGGAGTCAGCGAGACAAGCCTCAAGACAAAGAGTTTAAACATTTGAGAGGACAGTCCCGGGAAAGGGGGGTAAGAAAGAAGAAGATATTAGTTTATAGGATAGAAGGAGGATGGCTTCTCTAATCTAACCCATATGTAGACGAAAGTAGCATTTAGGCATTGGTGGAAGCGCTAAGCGCAAAAAGTGAAGAAGCTTTGAAGCTGATTGAACATAGCTAGAGTATAGGATTAGTGGCTGATCTTCTACCTGATCTATCTACCATATTGATGTATTAGAGATACTGAGTTCCTACGAGGGAAGAAAAGATTCACCAGCTCTATCGATTCTCAAATCCCTGTACCTTTGTGAAAGACATCGCATGGAATAGCTTACACAGAAAGAAGAAATGTACAAGCTCAGATTCAAAATTGAAGTTCCTAAGCTAGAAGGAATGGGATCAGAGGTGGGTAATAGACTGACTACCAAGGTATGAAGTCTCGACCAGAGGGAGAAGAGTGAATCTTCTTTACAGGGCAAGGAGTGAAGCCGATCTAATGGATCTGAGTTCAGATGTTGTACCAATAAGTGAAAGAGCGGACCGCAACTAGACCTGAGAATAGCTTTCAGGCATCCTCTCATTTTTGAGGTCTTAGATAGAAGATGAGCTGACAGTAGGACTCTCTTAAAGTGTAGGATCATAGATTACTAGCTGATAAGAAATACTATCCGGTAAATGGATATTGGGTTGAGCCCCAGTCGATAGCTCTGCTGATAAAGGAGTTTTAATTCATGAACTGAGTTCCAGTATAAGGGGCATATAAGGAATAAAAATGGATCAATACCCCTTTTATTTAAGACTGATAAAGCCCAAGAGGAGATAAGTATGTCGATTCCAAAGGGTCCTTCATCAATCTAGGTGATCTGAAGGGGCTATTATAATTATAAGGACAAGGAGACTATTTTTAATGGATAGTTGGTTGGGGATCAACTGGATGGCATGGATAGAGCTATATTTCCTTCCTACATATAGTACGATGCGCTCCTGTAACCCCTGGAGGCACGATATGCCTCCATTGATCTGTTCTGACAATACAGATGAATGTATCTTTATCTCCTGTCAGTCGAACCACTTTACGGTTCAATGCTTGTCTGTATTTCTTTTAGCGGGTAGCTATTCAGATAAGTTTCTTTCTGACACGCTGCTAGCTTCCTCTATGTTGTATATCCATACCTCGTTTGGGTTGGTACTTTTGTCTTTACATCCCCCACATGATTGGAGATGGAAGGATTGCCTCTCCCTTCTAGAGAGTGACGACTTATTCATCATTAATTGACGGATGAGATGGCTTTGTCACCAACTCTCATTTGTTTAGTCTACTTATTAAGTTACGAGCATGACATGCGCTAGAATTTTTTTGACTTTTATGTTTAACACCACTGCTCTGGATAATTAAAGACCAAAGAGATTCTTCTTATACCAGACATTCAAAGACTTAAGCCCTCGTGCACGAAATTGTAATTGTCGAACAGAGGGATGGTCTGTGATCAATACCTATTCATCTATCACCAACGATTCGTGTTACAAATAAATGTCCCTTTCATCCTTGTTCCAAGTAGAAAAGTTAAGGGAAGCTCCCCATACAGAGAAAGATCGGGGTTTGGAAGCTGGATGACATAAGGACTATGTAAAATTCCATCACGTGCGGGTGGACCAGAACGTAGACCTGTCATTCCGGATGGTAAGGCCCTTGAAGATAAATTGGATCAAAGGCTTTGCATCTCACATCTTTCTACTTATTTCGTAATAAAGCGAATGAGTAATCTAATACCCTACCCCGAGCGAAATGAGGTGAGTTCAAAGCAGCATTTAAATATCTGAATTCAAAATGATATCCCAATGAGCAGGATTAGTTGTGCGGCGGGCTGCGAGGATGAATGCGTTGTTGGAAGAATAGTTGAGGCACTATGTCAAAACTAGTCAAAAGAATTGTGTGGACTTTCTTGACAGTGCACAGTTTTTCTATAATCTGCATCGGTCCTCTGAAATAGGCATGAGCCCCTTTGAGTTGGCCACAGGGCTTCTTACTCCCCACAAAGTGCCAAGGCAGCGTACAAGAAGGAAATGTCCAGTAGCATACAGATTCTCCCATTCAAGGAAAGAAATGACGGAAGAGGCACAAGATAGCTTTCTTGGATAAGGCGATTGGGAGAATGAAAAAGTATGCTGACAAGGGGCGTAGGCCGATGGTTGGTGATAAAGTGATGCTAAAGATTACTCCACAGATTTGGAAGAAAAGAAGTAGTAAGACAGTGCATCATGGGTTAATTCCAAAATATGATGGGCCCTTTGAGGTTTTCAAACATGTAGGGGTACCTGTGTATGTGAAAAGATGGAATCTTTCTTGCTTTCTTTTCTAAATGAAATTCATGGATGGACCCCGTGCTTGCCTATCTAGTAGGAGAGTCAGTCCCCCCACCGCCAGGTTGTCCGGTTTCTCAGGGTCAGTCTGCAAAGATGAACTCCCCTTGACTAACTCACATAAAGGATTACGAAAAGTCTGACTAGCAGGAAAAGAGTAAGATCTCTATTCCCTTTTTTGTAAGTCCAAAGTAGTTCGTTCAGTAGGATATGTTCCTATGCTACGCTCCCATTAAAGGATCCACGGGTTGTGGTCAACTGGGATCACCAGGCAAGGGGATGAATTTCGATCCAAGGCCCCAAATCCACCCACTCACTTATTTAGGTATTTAAAACCATTAAAGGAGAATGGTCGCTTTAAGTTAGTACTGGTAGTTGAATAAGGAAGCCTTAAGAGTGAATGTGTGATAGTTCTAGTAGCTCCTCTAGCTATGCGAATGTAGGTAGGATGGAGAGAGAGTGAGACCTGCGAGTATATTATAGATAGGATAATGGAAAAAAGGGGATAAAGAGGAATGGTAAAGCCTTTATTTCTAATATGAAAGATAACCACTTCTACTTCTATCTTTATTTCACCTTCTACTTTACTTGACTAAACCCCGCTTACTTTTAGCTTGAGGGCAAGTGTGCGTTAGAGCTCGGACAATAAGTTTTTCTTCCTATGAATGCGAATTTGCTTCGTCAGAAAGATTATGAAATACATGAAGTGTGTGTGCTGATCGTGGTGTAGGAGGTTTTTGAAAGAATCCATGGGAACAAGGAAAAATTCATGCCTTCAGGAAGATCTTGTGAAATTTTACCGATTATGTCCATCGCACAACCACAAAACGGCCAGGGTTTCATAATTGGGTTTAGTTCTAAGGCTGGACGGTGCTTCACACCCCTGTAGCATTGACACGCTTCACATTTAGTATATGAAATACAATAAGAAATAATTCTTGGCCAAAAATGTATGTTTCTTCCATTCCAATCTACCAACGTATCTTGTGTTGGTGTGAAATTCCATCGTGAATCTTCCATACAATCTTAGCATCCTCAACTTCTCCAACGCATCTTATTTGAATCAAGCGGTACAGAACATCATCAATCAACACATAGCGCAATGCCTTCTATCTGATTGACCTTGGAGCATCCGAAGAAGGCTTCTTGAAGTACTGGATTGATGAGGTTTCACCAATCATCTTCAAAGATCTCAACGTCAAAGATTTCCCTTTCATCAAGCAAATGCTTCTGCCCGGAGGGAACGAAACTTTGAATGTTAACTTTCTCTTATTTGTCTGTTTTCTTGTTTCTCCTTTGTTCCTATTAAGGTGTGTTGCTTTATCTTCTTCTAGTTGCTTAAGGTTGTATGCTTTCTCCTTTATCCCTAGAAATTTGATAGAGGGCTTATAACCATGTTTCAATCTCGTAATGTTGTTCTCTTTCTCTTCCTTTTCTTACCTCTTAGCGGAGCTCTGCTCTTTGCTAGTGTTACCAAGTGTAATGAAGCCATTCTCAGGAGTGGGAGAGGGTTGAAATCCCAGATCTCATACGCTTTTTCATGGTGAACTCAAAATAGAAGAGATAAAAGACAAGGAATGATTTGTATACCTCGTTCTTGAACCTGTGACTGATAGCTCAAGTTCTCCAATCAATAAAATACAGCTCTCTCTGGCTAGTTAATGAACTTCAAGTGATCGGTCGGATTCTACTCTGCTAGACAGAGACCAGACTGACCCTAAGGTGGAAAGCTCTTTGGGTGACAAGTTCTCAACAAATCTCGAACTTGACATGCAAAGCAATAAACAATAGTCTATTTTCATAGAGAAAGAGAAGGATCTTTGGCAAGGGGTTCCCGGCTTCGCGAGACCTTTTCGATATTCTCTAGGCTAAGATCCTTGGGTCCTTGTTTTCTCGATAAAAAATCAACCATGAATGAATACAGATATCCTCTCTTATCTTATGTAATTATTCAATCTTTCTTTTATTCACCAACACAGGTAGGTCGAGCGCAAGAAAAAACCCTAGCTTACTTAAAGTTGGGGAATATAGGGAAGGGCTACTAAGGCAAGCAAGTGAGGTGCGCAAAGTGAAATAGGGGGGTTGGATCTGACTCTTCTACCACACCAGTTACCAATTTGAGTGAAAGGAAAGGGATCATAGAATACTTTGAATATTGAATCAGCTATGGTCCACTGCCGGGAGAGCTAACTAACATTCTTATCCATGGTAAGAAAAAAGGGTGACCTGCCTTAGTTACAGGCATTCCTGGCTTGGCACACTGAACCATTACTATACTAAGAACCAGGTGAAGTTACTTTCCTTACCGCATCTTTGCTGGATGTGGCATTTGTCCCTTCTCATATTGCTGTTGAAAAAATGGAATCAAACCTTATGAGGGTCACTTTCCTACCTAGATCCTACTCCTATACTGATTTGATGAGATGCTGCCTAGCCTAACCTGCTTTTAAACTGTTTAAGGAAAGGTATTTCAGTCACTTAAGGCTCTGGAGATGTTGAAGAAATAAGGGTTTCCATTGAATCAGTTTTTGGTTAGAAATTTAATAAGATAAGTAAAGTCACGTAGGCCAAACTGGTAACAAATCCTTCTTCACCTTCACTTATTATTTAATCACACTCAGGAGATATTATCATTTCATCACCTAGATTGTCTTGTGGTACTCAAGCTGAGCTCTATAAGACGTAGATCATCCCTGTCCCTTTTCTTTGAAGCCTGCCTGGTTATTTACCCTTTCACTCTCTCAGATGTGTTATACGTAGATTGATGAGGTGGGTTGGTCCTATTAAGTCAACTACTGTTGTGTTATGATCCTTTCTGTGAGATCTTGTGACCATCGCAGTGACCGTAGTATGCTTAATCGACTTTCTCTCTACCTTCTTGATTGTTGCATCACAAGTTCGCAGACAAGCCGCATTGTGCACTCACTCTTGCGAGGAATGCAAGAATTATTATTATATAAGATAATATACTAGGTTGGGAATATTTTTTTATTTATTACATTACTAGGAAAATGGACTAGCTCAATGGATAATCTGATTCAATCCAACCTTCCAGCTTTCTATCTCACTATCGCAGAAGTTCATGGGTGATACCGCACTGCACACTTTCTATATCTCTGTCTCCGGCAAGTTATAGTTATCTCTTTCATCCGGCTTTATAGATCAGTTCTCGTCGAATATATCACATAGATATAGATCTCAATCCGTGGGCAAAGAGTAACTCGAAAGCGAAGGATAAGGCAAAATTCGATCTATCGTAACTTAACCCCTTCCTCTAAAATGACTTTGGGCTCACCTTGTCTTGATATAGGGCAGTTAACCAACTCCCTTTATTTCGGTCTGTTTGTTACGACTTGCTTCTTCCGCTATCTTTCTTTTGGATTTGACACATCCTCTTTCAAGAATTTTGAGCCCTTTAGATCTTTTCCTTGAATATTCTCTTTAATTTAGTATGAGCAGGAGTCTTTTTTCCGGTTAGTCCTCAACTGGATATATCTTTTCATAGGCAAGGGTTGAAGCTACAGAATTGTTGTTATCACACTTGATGGGTCTGGACACATGAGTTTGGTTTCAAACGATGCATTCTAGAACACTTTGATTTACATAAATTCAACATTTGAGGCTCAACGGGTGAGTTGAGGAGTTCTTATCTTTCCAATTCATAGATTTGATTGCCTAAGAGAAAGTCTAAGGTGTAAGCTTCAAGTAAACTACTTTTTTCCATTTAGAGTGACAGTGGTACAGATTAATGGGGCACTCAACTACTAGTCTAGTAGTTGTTTTTTTCTATTAGTTTTGTATTCTCCCTGTTAACATTTTATCTTTAGTGATCTGCTTCTATCTTGATCTTTAGATGACTTTATTTTAGCTATCAGCTGTTTTTCTTTCTATTTCATCACTGAGTCTCAACAAGGGATACAACTGTCTCCCCCGGATCATTTCCTTGCTGCGCTTATCATCATTTCCAATTATCCACTGAATAGTTTGTAGAATCTCCTATTATATTATAATAGTTGAGTCCCTATCGGTCTCTTTGTTTGGACCACCCAAGAAGCAATTCGAGGCCCGAACATGGTTTCATTGCAACTCTTCATCATCCCAACGTCACCCTGCAAGAAAGGTACTCTTCTAATAGTGTACTTACTATAGATAGTCCCCCTTCCACTAACTCCCTCACCGACGCTACATCTGCACACATAACATACGTCAGTAAGCCCTATCTTCTAGCCTTCAATTGTATGGTTTCCTATATCGCTATTGTCGAGCACTCTAGCTGATATATGTCCATAGAAGGAAAGAGTTGAATAGATTAGATTGTCTCTTCTTACAGTACCCAACTAAGGTTAGTAAAGTATTAAAGGAGACAATCCATTCACTCCTTCGGACCCTTGCCCTGTAGATTCGTTCCCATGGTTCGAGTAAATAAATAAATTTCTCATCTTTGAGGATTTGAGGATTGCACAACATGACCATAGGTCTACGGGAACTGTTTATCATAGTGATGTCTGGTGTGGCCTCCTTAGAAAGATATCTTAGGTCGGGGAACCTTTCTCCTTAACTGTAGGATATGAGTATAAAGTGGCAAGATTGAATTTCAGTCAATCAAGAGCTCGGCATAATGAGGGTTCGAAGGAGACTCGAGTTGAACTGAGGGATTCACTTCAGCGAGGGCTGCCTTCCTTATTTTGTCTACACTCTCCCCTGATTGTGTAACAGAAGAACATAAGAGTGGAAAAAGTCTATGGTAGTTACTATGATACTATTCATATCCTCCCTCAACCAATTCCGCATAGTACTTGTCCTTTCCACCATTCGGGATAATTATGGTATCAAGAAATTGAGAATATTATTCTGTCGGTTGTAGATGACTTTCAAAATTTCGTTCCCAAAGAAGTGAACCATTAGTTTGTGTACATATAAAAGCCACGTCCAATACACCGGAAACTCCCATAATATGACTCATAGTTTTTCATTAAATGTTCCTGGGATTCTGGGCCCTAGAAGCCCCACTTTCAAACATATGTCGGGACCTTCATCACATACCTATCACTTTTGAATCTCTATCCTCTGGTGAACCTTATCCAGAAGTCACCTATTCTACAAAGAGAAGTGTTTCGATTATCAAGGGAAGGGCAGCTCAGATATTCTTATAATAAAGGTCCACCCTCTTCTATTACCAGATAAATCCATAAATAAATGGAGTCAACACCGAGGCAGGATTTAGTTAGGTGGAACATGAACATCAAGGGCACTTTCTCCTTAGTGATAAGAGGTTCAAGTACCATTGGAGATGTTCAGACCTAGAGGCAGGCAGGTAGAATATCATGTGGTTAGCTAGTGTCATTTTCCTTCGGCTTCTTGTTCTGATTATATTCTTTCTTTGAGCTCCCGCCCCATCTTCTACAGCATATATTTCTATAACAACATCATATTTTATGTTAGTTGTCGCAAGATTGGGGGCTCTTCTCCCTTTGAAGCAGACTGTCTTTATAAAAATATTAATGAATAGTGGATAATCACTACTCGCTCTCAGTCTTCAAATGGTATCCCTTCTTCCTTAGAACAAGCGCTAAGCAATAATAATTCCTTGCTTTTGGCTCTTTGTTTATAAATAACTCTTACTCTTCTTCCTCCTTTGTTCTGATTCTTTTTGCAGTCTTTCTTTCATTCGACCGACAAGTGTTTCCATAGTCGACTTAGGAAAATACCATCGCTAGAAAGACTGATGGATTGAGTGATGACCTAAGGTAGTAAGCATTACTCCCAACTCCCTTTCGATGAAAATTTTAGGAGAATAATGGTCGATCATCATCATCATATGAATATAATAAAAAGGAATTGACACTAGAAGACACCCTCCCTTCCTGTCGAACACTCTTACCCCCGGGAGAGATGCAACTTGTTTTTGCGAGTAGAACGACCCTGTTTGGAAGGTAATAATGAAGAATAGGGGGTGATATGGGAGTAGAACAGATGCTCCCTCATCCCTTTGAGAACAGGGATGGGCTTTAGAGTCCATAGGGGGGGAGGAGTTCCTGAACCAGCATGAGAGGGATTCGCACTCAAACTCTAGCTACGTCTGGTTGAATGAACAAAGAGAGATTGGACTATTATTTTCTAATAGTGGATATTAGAAAATAATATCTAGGGTATTCATCCCTTTTCTCTTTCCCAAAGAGGTAGGTGTTGTTATTTCGTGGTGGTAGCATGGTTTCGGTGGATTTCGCCCTAATATGGTGTGTGTCTAATCGAGATAGGACGCCTAACCGTATGGTGTAACATTTTGACCATGGAGGGGTCTTTGTCAGTGATAGGTGAAAGAATTCCTAACACCGCCTCAGTTGACTTAACTGCTTGAGCAGCCTCATCAATACAGGGAAGTGGGAAGAGTTGGCCTTTTTTTCCAACGGGTCTAACAACAGAAACATAAGGGACAAATGATCGGGAATATTATTGAGGAGAGCAATAAAGGCACAGAGGGGTCAAGATCTCTATAGACTTCCCTGGGAGGTGGGGAAGTGGTCGAGTGTTCCATCACTTGTACCCCCTTGTATTCCTCTCTCGGGTGTTCGGTTTCTTGTCTTTCTATCAATGCATATACAGCTGTTCGGAGCAGAGGTTCACCCCCGCTTATTTGAGATGGTATCTACGATTCAAGGGTTTCCCAGCTAATACTTATTTACAACCGGTCCTAAAACACCTATAAAAGTCTGCTGGGAATGTCGAATTCATTTATGTATGAAGTCTATTACTGGACTATTAGAGTAGAGTCGGGTACTCTTCCTATATAGTTCCTGCCTTACCATCTCTCTTGGTCCTGCCGAGGGGAAGAGAAGATATTGGGCGGTAGCAGGCTGGTCCGGGATGGGGACCGGAAATCAACGTGAAAGGGGTGAAATGGGAAGCCAGAGACGATATTCATTAGTTGTGCCTACTGCCTCCCAGGGCTAGGCGTAGCAATGAACGAACAAATAGGGTTTGGACCAGTGAGTACCTAGGATACGTGAAGTAGCAGTTCAGGGATATCACATCGGCTACGACTTTGATCTCTCCATCACAATCAATATATAGAAACTTATGCAGTTCAGGGATATCACATCGGCCTTTAACATGCTACTTGGTAGACCATGGATTCACTCAGCTCAGCAGGGGCTGTTCCCTCTGTCCGAAAGGAACTTACAAAAGCCTAACAATAGGACATGAAGGGGGTCCCGAAAACTATATAGGATGAGTACCCACGTGACCCACATAGGTAAAGATGGATAAAAGATGATGGAACAAAAGAAAGAAAAGCAGGAAGGATTATCTCAAAGACAAAGACTTGAAAGAGCTTGTTGGAGGGAGGAATTCCGTTAAGACTGATTGCCACCAGGTTTAATGCCTGAAGAAGTGGAGGAAGGAACTTATTTCCCATTTCTAATTCCACTAGGAATGATATCATCATGTTATTGTGGCCTACTCACCTGGAGGTAAACTACCCTTACCATTTTATATCTGGATTGGATTTATGGAGGGCTTCCTTTTGTATCCCTCAAAGCCTATTCTGATTTACTTTTGTCCTCAGGATTCTTTTTGGATCAAGCCTACCCTCAAATGCAGGGGATTCGATAACCCGGTATTCTTTCTCCTGATAGAAAAAATCAGATACTTAAGCCAATAAGGTTTCACCTCTGTCTACCCTCTTATTTTACTATGCATATGTATCCAGGGGTAGTGCTAACTAATCCTTATTTTTCTAACTCTTCTCTTTCTCTCTTCTTTGACTATTGGGATACCATTCCCATTATGGGATACAATGTGTCAAAGAGCGGATGCTGTCAATATTTAGAGGAAGGATTTGCTGCTAAGACTGGATATTCCGAATCTGAGTTAAGAGATTCTAGGTCCCGTCTAAGCCCTTCTACGGATTCTCAAGCAAAAACAAAGAGAACAAGGGATTTCCCACTAAGAGCCCATCATTTACCTGCGAGCGAAATTGGACAATTGCTATATCTTCTCTCGAATCAGATTCTATTGAAATAGGTGAAATGAACCTTCCCCTCTTCGAATCTGAGATGATAGTTACCTTTCTAACTGCACATTCTTCTCACCCTTTATGGAATGCTTTTACCATAAACATTAAGGTGATATATTGAATTTCCTTAAATGTGATATCAATTAGAAGAGAAGGCACTTACTTAACAGGCGGTTAGTATTAAGATCTCCATATTTCCCACCAGTTTGCGACTCTCCAATGCTAAAGGTATCTCTCTCGGCATAAGGAATGCACCAACCCCTATCCCTAATGCTGCACACTTAATCAAAAGAATATAATTTTATGGAAAATTCAAAACCTATTCCGAAGTAATAACCTGTTTTAACTTATCAAATGCATGCTGCCCCACTGAGATAAGGCCATGTAAAAGCCCCTTTGTGAGATCGGGCCAATAAACCTATGATGAATCTTTAGTCCAGAAATAACTACATAAGCCCATAAAATCCCAAAATAGTGTAAGGGGGTCCGTGGAATGGGACACTGACGCATCACCTTAATCTTGATCATCATAATCAAGACTGAACCATTAAACACTAATCGACTAATATAAATATTTTCGCTCATGCCAAACTCACACAACGATTTCTTAGCATAGACACTTTATTGTTGCAAGACCTCAAATACATACATTTCCAAGTGCCCTAAGTGCTCATCCCAAGTCCTACTATACACACACCAACATGTCAAAAAGAATGAAGGAACTGCGCTTAACACCCAATTAATTCTAGACTCTTAGTAGTATCATTATGAAATGTCAACATTAGCATTAGAATGAGAAGTTTAACTCATTGGGGTGTGCAGTGGGGTTCTTGTGGCGTGAGCTTAGTAAGTTCTATCTTCTGTATTGTCTTGTTGATCAACCAAGCTAGCTTCGTTCTACAGTTTCTATCAGTTGCTATACAGAGTCTAGTTTATCTTCTCATTCGAAGGTGGCTCTGGGGATGCCAAGCACCATGGTTTGGTCAGTTCATGCCCCATTTCAGTGGTTTTAAATTCCAAACCATTGCACCGAACGGAAAGGGAATGAATGCGGGAAGAGAAGGGATTAAGGGATTTCTAGAAAGATGAATTGGATCCTCCAGCTCCTCCCAACCCATAAATAACTGGACTCAGATGGTAACACTTATCCCTTAGCATAGATTTACCAATGGCGGAGAATCGTGGAAGAACCAAAAAACCACCTTCAAACCTGGTTTGCTATTGGTTCTCCCTCTCTGGCTACGTTGTTCCGCCCAATCCCACTCCACTCTTGGATCAACTCTTCACTATTCTGTTCAGTTTTTATTGAGGATATCTAGGAGTTGTTTGAAAATATATATCCGATGTCGATTTAAAAGTAATTTATCGAGAAAGATGAATGAGGGAGTTAGATTCTTTAACAGTCGATTCTCAAGAACCAGATTATAAGACAACCGATTCTTATTTATCAAGCTCTTCTATCATAGAACTATCACCGCTTACTTTGACAATAGGGTATGATTTTATAGTTACTTTATCTGTAACACCGGAAATGAACTCACTAGAAAGTAAAGTCATCTGTCCTAGAGCCTATGATTGAAAAGAAGACCTAGTCTGATTAACTGACATCAACGAACCTATTTGAAAGCAAAACAACTCATTCGATCACACCAAGAAAGACTAGTGTAGCTCCCTGGCTTCCTTCCTCATTTTTTTACTATTATGCTATCCACCACTTGCAATTGAATCAGAAGGAGTTGTAGCACTTGTGGCATCTCTGAAGAAAATGGATGCAATGCCCCTCCATCGGTGAAAACATCTTGGAAGGGGAGGTCTTCCACCTGCTTTTAGAACTGACAAAGCACGACACATACTAGAATTCTTTGTATTCTATCTGATGGGTAACTGTGATTGATATCTATTTCAATTAGTAACTAGTAATAGTACATTACATGCACCACTTTTAAAAAACTATTTTCCCCTAAACCCTTGGTATATTCAAATTACAAACTAGAGAAAGGCAGGGCAGCAGCTGTCCAACCCCACTTGAGTCCCGACCCTTCCCCCCTACAAGAGTGAGTGAGATTTCTTGTTGCACACTTAGGACAGATGGCTTAAGAAAATTACCCTTGATCCAATAAGATTATTATTTTTGAGGATTGTCCTATAAACTGTTTTTCCCGGCTCTTTTTTTTGCGAGAAAATGATGATTGTGGTTTTCATGGATATGCCTGCCTTTGATAGAGTTTCTTCTCTTATGATCGTGGGAGAATGCAGTTAGCAGATGAGCTTGATCAAATGGGCTAAAACCATACCGTGGAAGAAATCCATATTGTTCAGTTGAAGAAGCCTCTTTCATAACTCACTTTGTTTCGGGCGGAATTTTATATCTTTTTAATATCCACGAAATTGAGAACACTTATATGAGCTTATTGACTTCTGCCTCTACCTACCTCACAACGTTCTGTTGCTTGGTGGGTTCGTGTTCTTTGAATTGAAAAAACTGCTCTTTTCCAGCAGCCCTCTTTTGGGCATTCGTATGATTATAGTGTAATTTTAGTAGAGTGGTGTAGTTGTGGTCATTTAAGGTTAGACTAGCAGCCCGTACACAGGTGGTGTGTTAAGTTTCGGCAGAGGGGGGTTAGGGGGGATTAGTTCTATTTCCATCCAAATCCAAGTATAGTAGATAGTGGTCACCCTCAAATATCTTGATTTCGCTGAGTTGAATGTTAAGCCGGAAATTTATTCGGTTCAGTTAGCTAAATGATGGATTAGTGAGGTCTTTCCAATAAAGGATCGGATGCTAGACTCTGAAAAGGAGGATAATGGGATTTCGGGCTCATACCTCTGCTAAACAACTCCTCTTCGATCCTGATCTGCTGCCTTCGCACAACCGGCATAGGGTATTCATAGCTGCTGGCCTTGATCGATTCACTATAATGGTTGGAGCAACTGGATCTCCTACTATACCTAGAAGATTATGTTCGTTGTTGGATAGAATCGAATTGAACCACCAGGATTACCCATTTTTTAGTGGATCATGCCTCCGTTTGGTATTTTAGCCTTCCATTTCTCTGTGACTTCGAGAACGGATGGGACTTTTCCCTCTCCAACTGGACTAGAATAAAAGAGGGCTGGGCCTTTGTATGCTTTTTCATTCTGGGGTTCCCATGTATCTTTGGACAAGAAGCTTTTCATATGGTGTTATTATTTTTTATCAATAACCAACCTACACTACTTCTAAATCATAGGTCTCTCTTATGAAATCCTACATGGTACTCCACTAGCTTCTTTTTCTCTCTGGGCCTTTTGTTTTTTATGCTATGCCCACATCTCGAAGAAATGATTCGGTATCTTAAGTGTCTTATGGAAATAAATGGTATTTGATATACCTTTGACATCCTCTTGTTTTTGCCTATGAAGATGCGGATTGGGCCGGCTCACCGACAGATAGATAGGAGGTCTATGACTGGATACTGCACATTTTATTTGAGGTGGAAATCTTGTGACGGGGAAGAGTAAGAAGTAAACAGTTGTTGGACGGTCGAATGCAGAAGAAGAGTATAGAGAAATGTCTTGTGAGCGTATTTGGCTTCAAACCTTACTAAGTGAGCTTGGAGTTGAGGTCTCTCATCCTATGAGAATATTCTTTGATAATTAAGCAGCAACTCACATTGCCTCTAATCTGGTTTTTCATGAGTGAACCCTTAAAGTCTAAAGTCGCCTTAGACCTTGTCTTGATGGGAGGAAGTAAAACTCATATTACTAAAAATTTCATATATTAGATTAGGAATGACCTTCCTCTCAATCCGAATTGAGCACACTGAGAACGAAAGACACCTAAGCAAGAAAACTCACCAATCCACCTTTGTATCTTTATCTTTTCTATACAAAAAAAATAAGAAAATGAAATTGAAAGTCTCAGTGGCAGTACCGCTTAAATAAAGTGTTCAAGTTTCAAGTCGAAGAGGGTGAAAATACCCGAGGGACCCTGTGCCCAAAATGGGAGAACCATGGGGTGAAGGCAAATAAAAACTAGATAGTGGAAAGGGAATGCAACAGAGTAGGCTTTGTAGAAAGGGGAAGAACCTTTCTGGAGGGGAAAGTATGGGTGTTAGACAGAAAGAAGAAGAGAATTTTCATTAATAAAGCAATTTGAGATAGGTGGAATAGGGCTTTCGAGTGCAACCTTCCATGGAAATCAAATATCTCTCTTATGTTTGACGAACAAAGGATTCAAACAATTATCGATTGGAACATCCCGTACTTGAGCTAAATCCCTTCTCCTTGTTGACTAGATGACCCAATTGATCCACAAATAGAAAAATAGCATTCCGATCTGCGTCCTCAATCCCTATATCTCTCTTCTCCTCCCTCTCGATATAGTTCGGTTTGGCTTGTTTGGTGCTAGGAACATAGCTTCCACAAGATGTCCATCGTACTCATTCCTCTTGTTTCCTGATACAGAGTCAAGCACATCCATTGATTGACCTGGAATAGAAAATCAATGTAATGTCTTGTTTCCTTCTCTTACCTAGATATGGAGCAAAGCTTCAAGCAAGACGGGTTGAAACATCCCTATAGCTTGGTCCTGTCTTTTGTCTCTTTCATTCACCTCGACCCGCAACTTCCATGGATCGATTAGAGTGAGGGATATCCTCCCTAAGTGACCGATCGTTCCAATCATGAGACATTTCGTGCTACCAAATTTACTTTCCCTATTTTACTTATTTACTTAAAGAAGATCTTTATTTCTAAAATTGTTTGATCTCGCTGGAAAAACTCCATCGCTAAAGCCCTTGAAATTGACCTTTCACGAATTTGTCTTGAACAGTGAGATCGTTATTGCATAGATAAGGTACCTATATATACATGTCCACAATGAGATCAGAAAATAAAAGAAGGTCACTACGCACCTTGGTATGGTCCACTCGATGAGTATCTCTGCAATGTTAAGTTCTAAATTGTAAACAGAAGGCGTTACTCCCTACCGTTGAATGTGTGTGGTCAACTGTGTAATCGAGGAAGCCAACATTGACTGACTTTCATGGTTAATGGATTTAGCGAAGAAAAATAACCAACAAGATAGGGCAGTCTCTGCTCCTCTCTAACTAACAGGAGAAGCGGAACATGTAGCTTTTCATCCTTGCTTGATCATCCTATCAGTCATGGTAACAGATTGAGCATCTCTCAAAAGGTAGATGGTTTGACTGTTTTTGATATTTCAAAACTATATTATAGTAGTAAAGTAGAGCTATATTGCACGATTGTCTTGTAGGAGAAATATAAGAAGGAGCGTAGCGCCAAGACGGAGATGCAAGCTTGATTTCTGTCTCTGCTATTGGATGTCATAGTGTGGCACGTGCTTTATCAACTCTAATTTTACCGGGTCTGCCTTATTTTGAAAATATTTCTAAGTAATCTAAAGCTTCCCTTATTATTATATTATTAGGTCTTGAAACAAAATAAGAAATAGTGTGGGATGGAAGTCCGGGCGTTTGAATCAAGATTTCGTAGTTAGACCGTTGATACCCTGCCTAGCTGAATAACTGACCGACGATGGAATGTTAAGATTCCTCGTTCACTTGCGCGGGTTGGCACTAATTTCATATCTGATGAAAATAAAATTCATGAGAGTTCTAGTGATCGGTCTCAAAATAAATATGGGAATGGTCAAACATAGGAATCGAGATTGATGTCTATCTCTACCTCACTGTAAGAGTTTCCGGTTGAGCTGCCATCTCTATTGGCCTGTCCTGCGCCAGTTGAGGGCTTTAGCAGCAAGTAAAATCTCACTCTCATCCTTTTTCTCCCATTCCCCAAGATAGATGAGCTCACCCTCATCCTAACGTCCTTTCCTTATAATAAAATATAAATCTATCATATCCAAGAGAAGATCTTTTATTATAATCTCGTATAAATATTAATTAGATAAGGAATGGATCTTATGCCGAATGATTGATTTAATAAACTTTGATTATTCTTGGCCACTCTGAACTCTTGCTTTCAGCTCTTAATAAGAATTTCCATAGTTTAATGTGAATAACTTGATTCTTTAAGTCCTTTCCCCGGTTCATAAGGAAGACTAGCTAGAAATCCTTCTTAGAGCGGAGGGACTGAGATTCTAGGAAGAAAGTTTTTCCCAAGGATCAGCCGATTCGATTCGTAACCTTAAACTTACTAAATCCAGGACCTTTTTTTTATTATCCCAAGTCTGGTCTCGCGCTTAGCATCTTCAAAATTGGCATTGAAGTGATACCCGGAATAATTGCCTCGATTCTTGTCCTAATTGTACGATTGAAAATTCAACTGCGCCAAGAGAGGCTACATCAGGATTTTATGATCCAGTCCATTCTATGCAAATCTTTGTTGCAACCGAAAAATCATCCACAAAATATAGACTGTTCAGATCCATTAAGGTGTCATAGACAAAAGAGGGTTCAACAACTTCTCTGATTCGATTGACCACTTCCTGCCCCAATTCCTTCCAGGTATGTGAATTAGGGGGGATGTCCTTGCTCAAAAAGCAAAAGTGGGTTTTCAGAACTTGGCCCACTTTATCTTCAAGCACTTCCCTAGAATCCCCCGGTTCCAGTTGGGGAATGCCCATTGGTTTTAAGTAGTCAAGTAAAGTATGTTCTCAGGAAGATGGTTCAAAAGAAGACGCTTCTGGCGTATTACAATCGAAACAATAAAATAATTTTTTCATGAGTCATTTTACTAATAATACCTAAAGGACGACCACAAAAGGAATCAATCGCACATCCGCGTGTGTGGAACCCTTATTTTATTTATCATTTTAGCCCAAATCCGAAAAATACTTTGGATTGGATAGAAGAATAGATTTTATAGGCATTTCCCTGAAAAAAATATGGGATGGGTGGGAGATGGGAATTGAGATGGCATTTAATAATCATCTATCGTAGGAGCTCTAACTCAGCCTATCAGATCAACTAGTAGTCCCTACTGTGCTTTAGTGCATTAGTTTAGTTCTGTCGATTACTGAATTGACTGCTTGACTTTACTGCATTACCGGACCCGTCTTACCTTTCCTTTCTTTCCAATGCCCGGAAGAATTGGAAAAATAGACCCTGATTGATAAGGGAAGATATTGAATTACCGGAACTCCCATTTTAATCTGCCTCGATTGAACATTAGTAAGGGAATGAGTTTGGCACCTATGATGTTCGTAGCCATGATTTTAAAGTAGCAGGAGTCCCTAACACTATCAATTTCATAAGAAAAGAAAGAATGAGGCATGAACCCAGCTGGCCTTTCTTGTCTTTCACAGATCACCGGTGACGGCTGACGCCATGACAGGATCACAACGAGTTGGTGCTCTATAAACAAATTCCTTAGCAAACCCTATACTCCCATCAATCATCATATTGGCCCAGGTCAATGCTTCTATTCTAACAGCAATCTCGTTTTCTTAGGGTTATGGTTTGACTATGTTGAAATGGACTTCCCCTCCCCTTCTCATAGTTAGGAATTGATCTTACACCATCCGGTGACCGGCTTCACGAGACCATTTCGGTCTACACATGGTTGAGCTCTATTGGGTGGTGGGTTATCGAAGAAAATCCCGCGCAAAAAAAGATAAAAAATACACAAAAATTGATCTTCAAAGAGAAGGCAATTGACACTGTCAAGAAAAAGAAGGTATGGAACTTCTCGACGCACTGTTCAAACCCGCAAGCACCTTTCATCTACCCCTACGCTAACAACTCTCTTCTCTTATGATATTGCATCCACCTTTGATTATTCAATTTCGAGTTAGCACTCCGGGGGATACTCCTACTACAACTGATTTCTTTAGGAAATGCCGACATCTACTCAAAATGAATTGACATTCCAGAACAGAAACTTCACTCATATTGTTTTAATGCCTGAATTCTACTTTGCTACATCTGAGATTACATCACCTCTTAAGAGATAAAAATCCCTTCTTGCCTAATGAGTTCTTTTTTCTTTTCTTGCTTTGCTACCGTCTGTGGAATTTGTCTGGAAAATAAGCCCTTCTCTTCCTTGACTAGTAGCAGCTCCTGCTACAACAGTTGTATCTTACACTAGCTAGGCGAACTCCCACTCTGATCCAGCTACCCCTCTTTCCGCTTGGCATTCCATTTTTTGTGGGATAATTGATGCAACCCCTTCTCTTTAATAGAAACCGATTATAGCAACTTATTATTTCCAAGTTGAGGTTGGTATTAACAATGATTTGGTTGGAGCTATGGGGTATTCCTATATCTTTCTTTATATATGGGCTAAATCTCTTTCTTAAGGCTGTTCAATTGCTTTGATATGCGCCCACAATGCCAATGGTGAAGGAGCTCTCTGTCTTTCTAGGATCAGTACTACTTTATTAAAGACTCTCGAAAGCGAGTTTCCCATTCGGGTGGGTAGAACTCCTACCCACCTTATTTTATACGTTGAAGACAACATTCTCACCGGATCAACTCACGACGAGGTCTACCCATGCCATCCGGGCTGAAGCGCTTCCCTTGCCCCGGTCTCACAAGCATGAAAATTCATAATGTTGGTTTTGATTGCTGGAAGGGATGCGGTAATAGGATAAAAAGACAAGAATAGGGGCGAGAACAAGGGAAAGCCGACCACTATTTCTCTACTCAAGGCTATTTGGAAGAAGGAGCGTCATCACAAGACAAACCAATCCTTTCGACAAATTATCTTCCTTCAAAAGTCGACCGGAGGGATTCATCCATTCATGTAGTCAGTAGTCAAATGGTCCCTCTATCTAATGAATCAATGGACACCAATTTGGTTCTGCTCTTTAGTGCCCTCGTGATATCTAAGGAGAGAGGAGAACACACTATAGCTTAACTACTTGCCTTTAACGACTAGAGTTTCTATCGAGCTAAAACCTTTATTTGTTGGTTGGCTACACTAATGGAAGAGTGGGGCTAAAATACTCAGATTCATTTAAATATGGTTGGGTGAACATCCATCTCTCTGTCCTTTTCCCGTGTCTTGGTCTTGTCGTCATTCCTCGCCCTCGATCACAAACAATCAATTTCATAAGAGAAGAAAGCTTAGAAAAGAAAGGTTTTGATTCGAGGTTCTTTAGATCTTTTCCGGAGTAAAAAAATAAAAAAATGATCTCTCTTCTTTCTTTACTTCCTTCTCCAATAAGCGAACCGTAAAAAGAGTCTTGTATATGCTGGGTAAAAAAATTCTCCAACCCGCCGCACTTATACACTAAGTTCAGTCTCAAGCTACTAGATGACCAAATATACCTTCTTAATGCTTTTACCCCATTTATGTTTCTTAGGACATTCAAAAAATAAAGGAAATAGAAGTTACATAGGGAAAATCTTAGACTTTTCTATGATGATTCCACTTTTCCAATAGTAAAGAAAAAAGAACCTTAGATAGAATACCCTTCGAGTTAACATTAGGAGAAGGCTTAAAAACCTACCAAGGCATACGATCTACTATACTTCTTTTCTTTGGGTCCACTAAAATAGAGGAGATCCAATTTTCACTTATATTCAAGGAAGACATTTTAATTCCATAAGTATCTGTCTTGTATAATAGAAATAGTAGGAAAAGGAGAAGCTTATGAACCCTAGAGGGGAAGGTCATAAAAAACCACTCTACCTCCACTCCTGCGGACTCCACTTACACTCGTGGGGAAGCGGCAGAAAACTCGGAGTACATTAGAATACTTTCTTGGGACTTTAGAATACAGTACAGACATATCATTCTATCCATCTATCCATACAAGGCGGGATGGATTTCACTTTCATCTATATATAAATTCTATTTTTTTCTAGCTAAGCTATTTTTTTTTGCGTTGAGCGATACATATTTATTCATCTTATAATAAAAAAGAGTTTCCTAGAATCCATTCGACCATGTTATGGTGCTCTTTCCTTTTTATATAATTTATATAAATCAGCTCCCAGTGCAAACTGAGATCTTGGAGCTAAGATGTGTTTTTCTGGAATTTTTCCTTACGAGTTTTTTTGATGGAACTGAGGCTTCCCCTCTAGAGAAAGTTGAATGATCCACAGGAGGTGACGGAATTAACTTATCTCTTTTGTTCCTAATCCATCATGGTTACAGAAGGATCAAATGGTTGTGTCATGGCTAAATACCACCCTTTCTGAAGAGATTCTTTCAAAGATCATTGATTTCCCTTCAGCGCATGCCATATGAACATATCTGAGGAATGAATTTTTTTGGAAGAAGTAGAGAAAGAACTAAAAGTCGAATTACTTATGTGCAAGAGAGGTACATCTTCCATAACTGACTACTTGAATCGTTTCAAAGCTATTTGTGAGTTGTTGGCTGCTATTCAGAAATCTCTTTTAGATGATGATAAAGTAATTTATATCTTGGATGGACTGGATATGGTCTTTGTCACATTGATGTCTATGAGGGTTCCCTTTCCTTGATGTTACACAGGATGCGCAATGGAGGGTAGTACGAAGTGCATGCATATAGAGGAGCATTAAATTAGAAGAATAGAAAGAGATGTTAAAAAGAAAGACCATGGAGACATGGAGATCTAGAGCAGGTGTTTCTTATATATCCCTTGTGTCGAGAGCTACTTCCTAGAAAATCAATGCAGGGATCCACGTATCTTTCCTTTCGATTGAAGACGGCTTAACTTTGGGGGGCCTAACGACTGAACTATTAGATGAAGGAGCTCTTGCTTTACGACCTCTTGAATCGATTCTCCTCCTTTAAAGAGATAGATCCTCCTTTACCTTTCATCTTTCTATCCTCGGTGTCGGCTCTAACTCTTCTCTTGACTTCTCCTTTCACGACCGCCTTCTAGTAGAGGAATCCATTCTTCTCGTTCTCGTTATGGTAGCATAAGAGAATTAATCAGCTATCAGTTCAACAACAACAACAGTAACCTTCCCTGATCTACAGGAAGACCTAACTAAGACTCGCACCATTGTACAATCTATCGGACTCGTCAAGGTCACTGACATCTGCCATAGGGCTATTCAAAGCAAGGATGAAGGGGGATTATAATTATATTATGTCATTTCTCCACTGGACGAGTCTCTGCAGCTATCTCATATCTGTTAAGAAGAGAAAAGTGCCTTTCCGTATGGTCAAGCTGTTTCACTCCTTAGCACAAGCGCTAAGTGATAATAATTCCTTCAGGAAGCAACTTTCCCATTGAATAGTTCTCTTATTATTGCCTTAATGTTAATGTAGGCACACTTAAGGTGAAGTTAGTCTTCCACAAGCTTCTATGTTGGCATTTCCTAGACCCAAGACCCACTAATCTTATAAGACTACAGAATGGATAGCACAGTTTGGAGGGGAAGAAGAAGGTAAGAGTACAATGGAAGGGCCTAGGCTCCACATCAATGCCTTGAATGAATCAGTAAAAACAGATTAGTGGAATGATGGATCAAGAGATGGATATGGGGTAATGACCTATCAATCATTGGTGGACCTTCCCTTTTTCCAGTCACGGAGCTCTCAACTGAGTTGTTTAGGTTCTGGAATTTCATCTCTAGTTGGGGGTTTTGATTTGAAGGTTATAAAATGTGGTGCGGGTTCATATCTTTCGACCAGTTCAGGTTCAAGGAAGGATGGTCGAGGGGACCCAGGCTTTAGATCTCTTCTCTATGGCGGGAGGTTTCTTTCATATCAAGAGTGTGTTGGGGAGGCCAGAAAAGACGGATTGGGTTGAGAGGCGATTCTTATGCCCCTACTTTATTTATGGGATATTTGAAGAAGCCTGTTGAAAAAGAGAAGTGTGCTAGCACGCAATGACTGATGAAAAGTCAGAAACTTGTTAGGAGTAGGTTTTGGCTTTCCCCTTTCTTCTTATTAGTAAGATAGATTTGGAACCCTATACAAACAAGGGGCTGCCTTGCTGCTCGCCCCTATCTCTAAAGGGGCTTATGTACTAAACTTGTTACCACTAAACAATGAAGCCAGGAGTGGAAGGAGGTACTTGAACCCTCAACCTCAACCTTGTTAAGGCTATGCTCTACCATTAATCTATTTCTACCAGCTACAGTAGTGGCGAAGCACTACTGAGCAATTCATGTATCACTTGATACAGATGACTTCTGTTTTTCTGCAAGATCACAGTCTTGACCTCCGATCGAGCTACGAACACGAGTAGGTAGGCGGTTAGGGGGGGGGGGAGAGGGGATGCATTTTCAATCAATCTCCAGCTACTCAGTGCCACTATTGGTGTGAGTTGTAATGAGTATTGGTCTCGGGTCAAGCTGGGGCCTCATTTCATTCTCGTAAGGGGAATGAGTGCACTGAAAAACCAGACAAGTTTCTCCCTCACCTCGCAGTGGCGGCATATGTCTTTTAAGTTATTATAAGTCATTTCCTAAGCTAAGGTGTCCCCTATTATTCTACGATAATCCAAGCTGCAGCTCCACGAGTCTGCTCGGAACTGGTCGATTCCTAAGCCATTCATTCTCCCTTCTCGGTTAGCCTTTTCCAGCCACTAGAACAAGTAAGAGAACCTACAGTGAATGAACTTAAAGAACCACATATTTTGACCTGATTGTACACCTTTGTGTCTGGCTATGTATATGGATGTGCATAAAGAAGGGATGGGACATCTCTCTCCTTTTGGGGGGGAAGAGAGAGGGAGGAAGCTTCATTCCATCCAGCCTCACGAACTTCTTACTGGGGCAGTACTATAGGCATTTTTGAGTGTTTGGATGCATGTGTTTTGTTCATATTCTTGTGTAGTTAATAGAAAAATTGTCCCCAAGGAAACCACTTGTGTCTTTCTTGGATATGCTCAGTCTGGGTAGAGATGATATGACGTGAAATCCAAGATACTCCATCTATCCTTAATGCTCTCTTTAATGGAGTCGCCTCATATTTTCCTTAACCTAAAGAATCAGCCCCGGGGGAGAATGATGATGGAGATGTATTGCGGCCTTCTCCTGTTCATCAACTCTAACCTCATTCTTCTGTAGTTGATGTTACGGATCAGCCTCACTCTTCAGGCCAGTATCTTTGATCAGCATTTTCTGCCGATTGTCATCCTATTCAGCTGACCTCAGAGGATTCCAGTCACCCGACACAACATGTTGATTCTCGGCGGCGATTACAGTCTCTTTCCAAGGGTTAGGCTACTCCAGAAGATCAGTAGTCTAGCCCAGTTCCTTCCCTTCCAGTCGCTTCCTCAGATTCTGGATCCCTCTCTAAGGTTCATCAATCCTCTCAAGTTTCTTATCCTGTTGAAGGATTTTGATCTTATCTTATATATTGTTATCCCTAAAATATCGACCTTACCTCATGTCGGTTCAATCTTCTCATGAAACAGAATCATTTGCTGAAGCCTCCAATCATTATTGCTGGAGAGATGCTATAGAGGAAGAAATCAATGCCCAGGAAAAAAATAATCATACTTAGTCTCATTTCCTGGAGGGAAAGAAGCCATTGGCTGCAAGTAGATTTACAAGATCAAGCATAAAGCAGATGGCTCGGTAGAGAGATAAAAAGCTAGATTAGTAGCTAAAGGATTCCTTCAAGTGGAACCCTTTTAGAGATAGGGAAAAAAATTTCTCCAGGTTTCTAAACTCCATTTGTGGAATTCTTTCATTGCCTACAATCAAAAGGTGACCTTATCCGGGGAGAATCTAGTTCATCATGCTGATTTCGGGAAGAAGATTTTATCCCCCCGATTTCAATTCACTCCCATCTCCAGTGCATGCTTTCAATTGATATTGAGGCAGGTGAGTCACCTTGCAGGGGAAACGGGAAAAAGAGAAACCAATGGTAGAAGAGGAGTGGAAAGCCACTCGACCATAGAGAGAGGAGCCAGTTGTTGATCCGAGAAGCTGGTCATCCCTAGCCGCACCTGCCCATCGGGGAGACAGAACTGCAGAACTCATCTCGGAGAAAGAACTCCTCCTAACTCCCCCCATCTAATTAGAGTAGTCTCTCCCTCAATCTATGGCAAAAAAGCTGGTTATTATCACGTGATAGGGGCAATGTCAAATTTAGTCGTAGCGCGTGAGACACGCGGGACTTATTCATCAGCTCACGTTTTTTGGCTTGACGTGTTCGTGTATGTATCGACTTCCCTCAATAAGGAAACTCCAAAGGACGACTTACCTCTTCCCATCATTGATGTTTTGTTAGATTCTATAGCCGGACACGAGAGGTTGTCATTGTTGGACGAGTTTTCAGGCGGAAACCAGATCAAGCTCGCTGAAGAAGATCAGACTGACGACCTCCTTCATTACTCAATGGGGGACGTTTTGCTAGACAGTTATGCCCAAAGGTCTCAAAAATTCTGGGGCAACCTATCAGAGATCCATAATAGCCATATTCCATGGGAGACATCCTTGAAGATTATGTTTATGATATTCTCGTCAAATCGAAGACAACAAGCGAGAAGATCGCAGAGCGAGCGCCTAATACAATACAACCTTCGCCTAAACCCTAAGAAGTGTGCCTTTTGAGTCTCATATCAGGCGATGCTTCTGGGATTCATCATCAGCAAGCGAGGAATCGAGGCAGATCCAGCCAAAGATCTCAGATATTCTTATAAGATAAGAAAGGCATGTTGATGCCTTCCTCCACCTCGCAACATTAAGGAGTTACGAAGTCTTCGATGGTCAGTTTCAACCTCTTCGATGATTCATATCGGAAGCCAGCATGAGATGTGAGTCCATGAATCAGCTTCTTCAGAAGAATTCCGACGTTCGAGTGGACCCCAAGAATATTTTGAGAAACTTAAGATGTATCTCATGAATTCCCCAGTATTATCTCCACATGTACCAGGAAGTCCTCTACTCCTCTATGTTTCGACCACTGAAATGACACTAGGGCAGTCCTCGCTTAGCATGATAATATAGGCAAGAAGGAGAAGGCTATCTACTATCTCAGTAATACCTTGCTTGACTATGAAACCCATTATTCACACATATAAAATCTCGGTACACTATTACACATCCTGGCGGTTTTTCTTGGGTGTTCGGGCATATGGAAGGGGGGAGGGAGTGGTGGATCACAATTGAGATCTTGGGCGGAGCAGAAACGTCAACGATTGAATGATGCGCCAACGATTCTCGATGCTAAAACAACCTGTCATCTCAACAATCCATCAACACTTGATTGATTATCCAACCCCGATCAATTTATCATATTCTTGGGGACTCAGTCCTTTAGCTAGTTTTTGTTTAGTACTGCAGCTAGTCTTTGGTGTTTTATTATCGATGCACCACACACCGAATGTCGATCTTGCATTCTCCTGTGTGGAAACCTTAATGAGAGATGTTGCTGGGGGCTGGTTTCTCTGATATCTGCATTAGAATGGGGCGAATATGTTTCTCATGGTCGTTCACCTGAATATCTTTCTTGTTCTATATCATGATAGTTTTAACAATCCTCGGGAATGGGTTCGAGGTTTCGGTGTGCTGCTACTACTATTATTGATTGGGACAACATTTCCAGGATACGTTCTTCCTTGGGGGAAGATGAGCTTTTGGGGAGCAACTCTCATAACCAGCATCGCGAGCATCAGACCAGTTGTGGGAAACACCATCATCTCTTGGCTATGGGGTGGGTTCTCCTTTGAAAATCCAACCTTAACATGTTTTTATAGTTTGCATCTTGTACTTCCATTTCTGATAGTAGGATCCACTCTGATTCATCTGGCCTCATTGCATCAATTTGGATCCAATAATCTCTTTGGTGTGTATTCAGAGATGGATAAAATAGCATCTTTTCCATATTTCTATGTAAGCGAACTAGTTAGATTGGTTGCTTGTTCACTTGGGCTCGCGCTGGTTGTGTTTTTTGACCCCCATGTATTATTGCATCCCAAAAATTCTATCACTGCTAATCCGATGCCGACCCCAACCCATATTGTTCCTGAATGGTATTTCTTACCTCTTTATGCCTTGCTGCGTAGTATCCCTTCCAAAGTTGGTGGTGTGGCCGCAATCGCACTTGTGTTTCTCTCTCAATTTTCGCTCGCTTTTTGTCCCATGGCTGTACATAGTTCCAGTTTTCGTCCTATAGCCCAAGGACTATTTTGGTTGCTGTTTTCAGATCTCTTGCTGCTTGGATGGATCAGATGTCAACCTGTCGAGTACCCATATGTGCCTATAGGACAAATGAACCCATTGGATTTCTTGTGCATTGCAATTAACCCATCCCTTCTCAGACTCGTTGGTGAGCTCGATTGCTCTTTGGCTGCTTACAGACCAGACATCAATCACCCACGAGACATTTCAGTTTGGCTTCAGGAGCGATATTATTAGAGTAGAGTACAGATGGCATCAGCAAGGCATGAGAAGACACCACCTTGGCCTCAATGGCAGCCCTTGTGACTTGCTCGAATCATAGATGCTGATCGCGCGCTGTACCCTTCGAGTTGGATCCCCCCAAATCCACCAATGGCCGATACCCAATGAAAGATGTCCAGAATTCAAGCAATCCAATATTCCATCCCATTCAAAGGTGTCCTGATGGTGATAGTCGACGTCGCTACACTAAATTGGAGGATAACCCGGGTCACTTGGGAAACCCACAACCCCATGAATTGGAACTAAAATGTAAGAATACCTGCATCAAGGTGGAGGTGTTCATCAACTAGAGTAGCGACCACCTTGGGCAAGACTTTTAGAGTAGAGTACTGAGACTTGGCCAATGCATATCGAAAGGGATGAATCAATGAGCCCCCATCAAACCACCAAGACCTCCGCATACAGCTACCTTGTAACGACCCAAAGTTTTTCAATGGAAAATTCCCTTCTTATATCTATGTCATAAAAACACAAAATAATGAACTACTAAGTGATAAGTGACCTTTAAACATAATTTTGTCACCCCAATGTTTGGAATTTTAAAAATCCAACATTCACGGTTGTGTTCAAGATAGTTTTTGGAGTCCAATGAAATAGAAATAATTTTTGGTGAATAGTAACCTACCCTTATGAATAGTAACCTACCCTTATGAATAGTAATATGACCCTTAGTAATAGTAAATAAGAGTAACATTACCTATGAATAATAAAATAAAATTTAGACATCTTAGAAAGTGACAATTTGACCTTAGTAAACATTTTTGGTATTTTATAAGTCATAAATGATTAATTATAATTAATTAATTTAAAAGAATATTTATTTTCCTGAAATATATTCATAAATTATTGAATCAATGTCTAATATTTTTTAGATAATTTTATAAGACCCTACGTAATTTTTGAAAGAACTACAAAATCAGTTTTAATTTTAAAAACTGTTTTTTAAGTAAATTATGATTTTAAGTAAATATTAAATTAATAATATTTAGAAAATTATTTTTGAAAAATGGAATCCATTTTTTGATTCTACACGTCAAAAAATGGTTGGGGAAAAATTTTGGGATTTTTCTGAGATACTTGAATTTTTGATGAATAGTAGAATACATTAATTTATCATATAAATACATTTTAATTAAAAACCACTATTCCTGACATCACAAGTGATGTAAGCACCCAAATACCGAATTCACAAGTCAAATTTACTATTCTTAGTCATCCAAGACCCACTATTCCTTGTCGTAGGTGAAATTAATAAACTAATCAATTTTATATTAAGGAAACCCCTCTCCCCTCCACTATAAAAGCCACCCTTCACTCCCTCTTTTCCTCACACCTCTCATGCTCCAAGACTTCTCTAAATTCTGCCCAAACACCTTCCATAGCTCATCCCCCACGTCCCAAATCTTCTGGTCTCATCAAAAGACCAAGCCTATCTTCCTTAAAGAGGATCTCAAGAGAAGGATTCTAAAGGTAATTTCTCTCTCTCTTCTCCTTTAATTTCCTTTCAAGTTCAAGTTCCTTTCTTGATCTATCCCTACCTATCTTCATCCAAATTGTTCTGTAAATCCAGTATTATATATACTGTAATATTATGATTCTAATGTTATATTATATCACCCCACACCCTTTCCATCTTCCTTTTATTTTATTAAAGAGAACGTTGTTCATGTGGTGATAATTTATCACCTTCAAAAACAACATGCTCTCTTCTTTCATTTATACCTTCAATCTGGCCATGAAGCCATTTTTATGGTTGAACCAGAATGTTTTATATGTATTATATTCTATTTTAAGTTATGTAAATAACCTATGGCCATACTACTAAGTGAAAAATTAAAATGAGTTGGTTGTGATCCAAAAACCGCTCAAATTAGCCCAAATAATCACCATTTAATTCTTATCTAATGATTCGGACACATGGATCTAATATAACTCATTATAAAATCATTCAAGCTTCTGTAATATCATTAATTACATGTAATATCTGTTCTGTATGTTTACCCATGATCTACCCAAACATCAAATTAAGAACACAAGTGGACCGCTCAAGAAAACCATGAAAACGAACATCCCCGATCAATGTTTTTAAACTCTATAAGTCATCCAAAGGAACATAATATGAAATAATGAAACCAGAATGAACCCTATTAATGTATAAAAGGTTATTTAATTTCTAATTAATGAATATAATGTCATTATACAGGACATTAAAGAGAAGGAGGCATTCGAGTACAAGGTAAGGGGAAATCTCAAACCCAATTTTCTTCCTTCGGGTTCTCCCTCTTTCACTCCATTTTTGATATGGTTACTCCTCAAAGGTCTTTTGTTCATAATTTACTTTACTTTTCTGGGATATACATGTTTTTCACTATTTTTTATGTCCATGAAAAATGTTTTCCAAAAGAACTCTTCTTTCAAGATCTCACCTTTTACCTCTCATTCAAGGTTGATGGTTCTTATATCAAGTATGTTGTTCCCTCTTTCTTTTGGGAACCCAATGCTTATGAATGTTTTATTATGAGATGAAACCCATTCATTTACATGGGTTATTTATGTAAATGTTTGATATGTGTTCTATGTGGCAAGCATGATAATGATAATGTTATGATGTGACAGGTGCGCCCGGAATTATATAGCGCAATATGAATGTTTAAATGTGACGGGTGCGCCCGAAATTATATAGCGCTCAAATGCATTGGGTAAAGTGATGAATCTGATGAGTAAATGTGAAATGATGCGTGAACATGATGCTAGATTTTTTCACAATTATGTGTGGTAGTTAACCACTAAGACATGATGTTTCATTTTTATGCTTTGCCACATTTCAAGTTTATTATTTATGCTCCTCTCATGTTCAAGATCTTTTTCCTATGTCATGATTATGCTCACCCCATGCTATATTGTTCTTATCTATCCTCTTACTGGGCATTTAGCTCACCCATTTTGATGTATATCCTCAGGTGGCTACATGTACTAAGGAGAGGACAAGTGCTACTAAGAAGCTATAGAAGAAGAGATTAAATGAATTTTTATGCTTGATGTTGTACTTGTTATGTGTAGTCCAAGTTTTCCCAAGACACTAAACCTCTGGATCCTCCATGTGTAATACTATTATGTTGTTTATCTTTGAAATGATGTAATAGTAATGTAATAAAAGGCCGGTTCGCTATAGTTGGTATCAGAGGAAAGGTTTAGTTAATTTGGGAATTAGGATTAGTGAACCCTAAAGAAAACCTCTAGCATGAGACTAAGTACAAATATGCACACAAGGATATTTACCTAGGGATCCCATATGTTATGTTTTTGGTATAATTTTTTAAATGAATAAGTTATTCATGACTTGTTTACTTATGTTTTGCTCTAACCTTTTCTATTTTAGAAAATGGTGGGAACCAGGAGGAATCAGGCCAACAACTCTTGTGAGGGCCAATGCAACGATTGCCCAAACGACATCCCCAATGATTTTGGAGGTGGAGTTCAAAACTTCATGGTGATGATTACCCAATTATCCCGGGTTATGAATAATAACCATAATAATGGGGAACGTCCTCCTTCACCAAAGAGGGAGCAACTAGCTATCGAATGTTTTATGCGACAACGACCACCGATGTTTTGTGGATCTTCCGATCCACTAGTTGCGGAACAGTGGGTCAACTCCATGGAGAAGATCTTTTCTGTTCTTCAGTGTTCCGAGACAGAGAAGGTGACTCTAGCCGTTTATCGTCTAGATGGAGAAGCTGATCAATGGTGGACTTTGATTAAGAACACCAAGCCAAGGGAGGAAATTGAAGAGATGGAATGGGAAGACTTTAAGATAATGTTTCTTAATAAGTACTTCCCAAGAACTCTTCGCACGAAGATGGAGAGAGAATTCATAGAGCTCAAGCAAAAAGAAGGAGAATATGTCACAACCTATGAAGCAAATTTCACAAGGCTTGAAAGGTATGCTTCGGGTTTTGTTATCAACAATGATAGAAAAATTGATAGATTCTTTAGTGGATTAAAACCACATCTTCAAAAAGCTATTAAAATTCGAGACTTTGGGAGTTATGAAGAAGTTGTTCAGTGTGCTCTCAAAGTGGAGATGGAGTTTGGAGAATGGTCCCATGGCTATGGTGATAAGAAAAGAAAGATGGAGTTTCAAGCCGGTGGATCTAATGAAAAATATGGGAAGAAAACACAACGACCCACTTGCCAAAAATGTGGGAAGTTTCACAATGGTAAATACCTCAAAGGGATGGGGAAATGATTCAGGTGTGGGAAAGAAGGACACCTAGCTCACGAGTTTCGAAGAGACATGAAAAGGAAGGATAATGTAGCCGATGAAAGGAGAGAACCACTCGTGGTTCAATGCTACAACTGTAAGGAGCTAGGGCACTATTCAAACCAGTGCACTAAACCTTGAGCTCTCGAGGGTAATCAGTGCCAACAACTACCAAATCCAAAAGAACAAGGGAAGTATTATGCCATCACTACTGCGTAGGTGGAACATGATAATGAAGTCGTACAAGGTAAACTTCCTATTCACTCAAGAATGGAAAAAGTCTAATTTGATTCTGGTTCTATGCATTCCTTTATATCTTGCAAGTTTGCTAGAACTATAGAATCTAATCCCCGAAACCTTGAAGTAGAGATATCTATAAAAACACCAAATGGTGCAATCATTGCAACCTAAGTGTTTGATTCTTCTCCCGTTGACGTATGTGGGAAGATTCTTCCGGAAAATCTCGTAATACTTACTTTGGTGGAATTCGACGCTATAATGGGAATGGATTGGCTCTCGTTATATAGAGCACATATCAACTGTCAGGAAAAGGAAATATATTTTCATATTCCGAACCATCCCATGCTCCTCTACAAATGCAAGGAAGATCATGAATATCCTTTGAAAAATCCTTCAATGGTGTGGGTGATGATTCCCTATGAAGAAGCATACCTCACCCAAATGTTTGAGTCAAAGGAAAGTTCCAAACTTGAGGAAATGCCCATCGTAAGGGAATACAGTGATGTATTTCCCGAAGAGTTACCCAGAATTCCCCCGGATCGTGAGGTAGAGTTCTCAATTGAACTCATACTCGGAGCTACTCCTATCTCGAAGTGCCCCTATAGGATGGCTCCTATCGAACTAGAGGAGTTAAAGAAGAAGCTTCAAGAGCATCTGGACAAAGGGTTCATACGCCCTAGTGCATCACCTTGGGGTGCGCCAGTGCTCTTTGTGAAGAAAAAGGATGGTACCATGCGGCTGTGTATCGATTATCGGGAACTCAACAAGATCACCATAAAGAACAAGTATCCTCTCCCAAGGATTGATGACTTGTTAGACCAGTTAAGAGGAGCTCAATACTTCTCAAAGGTGGATCTTCGTTCTAGATATCATCAAGTAAAGGTGAAGAAGGAAGATATTCAGAAGACTACCTTCCGTACAAGGTATGGGCACTATGAGTTTTTGGTGATGCCCTTCGGACTTACTAATGCCCCAACAATCTTCATGGATTTGATGAATAGAGTCTTTAGACATTACCTCGACAAATTTGTGGTAGTGTTTATCGATGATATTCTAATATACTCCAAGAGTAAGGAGGAACATGAAGAACATCTAAGACTTGTGTTGGCGACATTGAGAAAGGAGAAGTTGTACGCCAAGTTCAGCAAGTGTGACTTTTGGATGAATCAAGTCACGTTCTTGGGACATGTGATCACAAGCGAGGGAATTTCTGTGGACCCTTCAAAGACAAAGGCGATTGAGGAATGGCCCAGGCCCTCTAGTGTCACAGAAATCCGTAGTTTTCTTGGATTAGCTGGGTACTATCGACGTTTTGTGAGAAACTTCTCACGATTGTCAAACCCGCTAACTAAGTTAACAAGGAAAGGGGTAAAGTATGTCTGGACGGATGAATGTGAGGGAAGCTTCAAGGAGCTAAATAGAAGGCTGATCACTACACCTGTACTCACACTACCGAAAGGTGGAGAAAGTTTTGTGATATACAGCGATGCTTAAAAGAAAGGCTTGGGTTGTGTACTCATGAAAAATGATAATGTGATAGCCTACGCCTCATGACAGTTGAAGATCCATGAGTAGAACTACCCGATGCATGATCTAGAGCTGGCAGCCGTGATTTTTGTGTTGAAAATATGGCGGCACTACCTCTATGGTGAGAAGTGTGACATATACACTGACCACAAGAGCCTAAAGTATATATTCACACAAAAGGAGCTCAACATGCGTCAAAGGAGATGGTTATAGCTAATCAAGGATTACGATTGCTCTATTCACTATCATCCTGGAAAGGAAAACAAGGTAACTGACGCTCTAAGCAGGAAAGAACCTGCTACTCTATCCATGTTGAGGATTGAGAAAGACCCTATCTTCTTGGATATGCAAAGGATGGATTTTGGAATCGTAAGGGAAAGGGATACATCCTACCTTGCCCAAATGATTGCGCAACCATCCATCCAACAGAAGATTAAGGAAGCACAAAGGGATGATGTGGAGATACAAAAGAGGGTGAATGCAGTAAAGGAAGGGAAGCTGCAAGAGTTCCATATCGACGATGATGGTGTGATTCGGTTTAGAACGCGGCTATGTGTGCCTTCATCACCTGGAATAAAGAAGGAGCTATTGGATAATGCATATAGCTCAACTTTCTCTATTCATCATGGAAGTACCAAGATGTATTGTGATCTCAGAGAACACTTCTGGTGGGATAACATGAAGAAGGAGATTGCGGAATATATATCAAGGTGCTTGGTATGTCAGCAAGTTAAAGTTGAGCGGCAAAAGCCCAAAGGTATGATGCAGCCATTACCTATACCCATGTGGAAATTGGAAAATGTTACTATGGACTTTGTCATGGGTCTCCCGAAAACGTCAATAGGAAATAATGCGATATGGGTTGTAGTTGACCGACTCACCAAGACTGCCCATTTTATCGCTATTCAGGAAGACCTCTCACTTGAACAACTTGCAAGGATATATGTGAAGGAAGTAGTGAGATTTCACGGTGTTCCGCTCTCGATTGTCTCTGACCGTGATCCAAGGTTCACTTCTAAATTCTAGAGGAGCCTTCAACATGCTTTGAGTACTGAATTAAATTTCAGCATGGCCTATCACCCCCAAACTGATGGCCAGTCTGAAAGGACTATTCAAACACTTGAAGATATGCTAAGATCCTGATCTCTTGAATTCAAAGGTGGTTGGGATCAACATATCCCATTGGTTGAGTTCTCATACAACAATAGCTTCCACTCGAGTATTCAGATGGCTCCGTATGAATCTCTTTATGGGAAGCGATGTAGAACTCCAACCAGTTGGGATGAAGTTGGAGAACGAAAGCTACTTGGTCCGGATCTTGTTCAAGAGATGATAAAGAAGGTTCAAGTCATCCAGAAACACATTAAAGCTGCTCAAAGTCGGCAAAAGAGCTATGCTGACAATCATCGAAGGGAATTGGAGTTCGACGTTGGAGATAAAGTCTTCCTTCTAATATCTCCATGGAAGAAAGTCATGCGATTCGGGAAGAAAGGGAAGCTAAGCCCAAGGTACATTGGCCCCTTTGAGATCCTTGATCGTATAGGAGCCGTGGCTTATTGTCTGGCACTTCCACCGAATATGGCTCAGGTTCATGATGTGTTTCACGTATCACTACTGAGGAAGTAAATTCCAGACCCCTCACATGTACTAAACTCAGAGGTAGTACAGTTGGAAGATGATCTCTCATATGAGGAGCAACCGGTAAAAATTCTAGACCGAAGTGATAAGGTTCTATGCAACAAGACAACCCGCCTTGTCAAAGTGTTGTGGAGGAACCAAAAGTTTGAGGAAGCAACTTGGGAACCGGAAGAGGCAATGAAGGAGAAGTACCCTCACCTGTTTGTGTAAGGTGAAATTTCAGGGGCGAAATTTCTTAAGGGGGGAAGAATGTAACGACCCAAAGTTTTTCAATGGAAAATTCCCTTCTTATATCTATGTCATAAAAACACAAAACAATGAACTACTAAGTGATAAGTGACCTTTAAACATAATTTTGTCACCCCTATGTTTGGAATTTTAAAAATCCAACATTCACGGTTGTGTTCAAGATAGTTTTTGGAGTCCAATGAAACAAAAATAATTTTTGGTGAATAGTAACCTACCCTTATGAATAGTAACCTACCCTTATGAATAGTAATATGACCCTTAGGAATAGTAAATAAGAGTAACATTACCTATGAATAATAAAATAATATTTAGACATCTTAGAAAGTGACAATTTGACCTTAGTAAACATTTTTGGTATTTTATAAGTCATAAATGATTAATTATAATTAATTAATTTAAAAGAATATTTATTTTCATGAAATATATTCATAAATTATTTAATCAATGTCTAATAGTTTTTAGATAATTTTATAATACCCTACGTAATTTTTGAAAGAACTACAAAATCAGTTTTAATTTTAAAAACTGTTTTTTTAAGTAAATTATGATTTTCATTAAATATTAAATTAATAATATTTAGAAAATTATTTTTGAAAAATGGACTTCATTTTTTAATTCTACACGTCGAAAAATGGTTGGGGTAAAATTTTGGGATTTTTCTGAGATACTTGAATTTTTGATGAATAGTAGAATACATTAATTTATCATATAAATACATTTTAATTAAAACCCACTATTCCTGACATCACAAGTGATTTAAGCACCCAAATCCAGAATTAACAAGTCAAAGTTACTATTCTTAGTCATCCAAGACTCACTATTCCTTGTCTTAGGTGAAATTAATAAACTAATCAATTTTATATTAAGGAAACCCCTCTCCCCTCCACTATAAAAGCCACCCTTCACTCCCTCTTTTCCTCACACCTCTCAAGATCCAACCCTTCTATAAATTCTGCCCAAACACCTTCCCTAGCTCATCCCACACATCCAAAATCTGCTGGTCTCATCAAAATACCAAGCCTATCTTCCTTAAAGAGGATCTCAAGAGAAGGATTCTAAAGGTAATTTCTCTCTCTCTTCTCCTTTAATTTCCTTTCAAGTTCAAGTTCCTTTCTTGATCTCTCCCTACCTATCTTCATCCAAATTGTTCTGTAAATCCAGTATTATATATACAGTAATATTATGATTCTAATGTTATATTATATCACCCCACACCCTTTCCATCTTCCTTTTATTTTATTAAAGAGAACGTTTTTCATGTGGTGATAATTTATCACCTTCAAAAACAACATGCTCTCTTCTTCCATTTATACCTTTAATCTGGTCATGAAACCATTTTTATGGTTGAACCAGAATGTTTTATATGTATTATGTTCTATTTTAAGTTCTGGAAATAACCTATGGCCATACTTCTAAGTGAAAAATTAAAATGAGTTGGTTGTGATCCAAAAACCACTCAAATTAGCCCAAATAATCATCATTTAATTCTTATCTAATGATTCGGCCACATGGATCTAATATAACTCATTATAAAATCATTCAATATTATGTAATATCATTAATTACATGTAATATCAGTTCTGGATGTTTACCCATGATCTACCCAAACATCAAATTAAGAACACAAGTGGACCGCTCAAGAAAACCATGAAAACGAACATCCCCGATCAATGTTTTTAAACTCTATAAGTCATCCAAAGGAACATAATATGAAATAATGAAACAAAAATGAACCCTATTAATGTATAAAAGGTTCTGGAATTTCTAATTAATGAATATAATGTCATTATACAGGGCATTAAAGAGAAGGAGGCATTCGAGTACAAGGTAAGGGGAAATCTCGAACCCAATTTTCTTCCTTCGGGTTCTCCCTCTTTCACTCGATTTTTGATATGGTTACTCCTAAAAGGTCTTTTGTTCATCATTTACTTTACTTTTCTGGGATATAAATGTTTTTCACTGGTTTTTATGTCCATCAAAAATGTTTTCCAAAAGAACTCTTCTTTCAAGATCTCACCTTTTACCTCTCATTCAAGGTTGATGGTTCTTATATCAAGTATGTTGTTCCCTCTTTCTTTTGAGAACCCAATGCTTACGAATGTTTTATTATGAGATGAAACACATTCATTTTCATGGGTTATTTATGTACATTTTTTATATGTGTTCTATGTGGCAAGCATGATAATGATAATGTTATGATGTGACGGGTGCGCCCGGAATTCTATAGCGCAATATGAATGTTTAAATGTGACGGGTGCGCCCAGAATTATATAGCGCTCCAATGAATTGGGTAAAGTGATGAATCTCATGAGTAAATGTGAAATGATGCGTGAACATGATGCTAGCTTTTTTCACAATTATGTGTGGTAGTTAACCACTAAGACATGATGTTTCATTTTTATGCTTTGCCACATTTCAAGTTTATTGTTTATGCTCCTCTAATGTTCAAGATCTTTTTCTTATGTCATGATTAAGCTCACCCCATGCTATATTGTTCTTCTCTATCCTCTTACTGGGCATTTATCTCACCCCTTTTGATGTATATCCTCAGGTGGCTACATGTACTAAGGAGAGGACAAGTGCTACTAAGAAGCTATAGAAGAAGAGATTAAATGAATTTTTATGCTTGATGTTGTACTTGTTATGTGTATTCCTAGTTTTCCCAAGACACTAAACCTCTGGATCCTCCATGTGTAATACTATTATGTTTTTTATCTTTGAAATGATGTAATAGTAATGTAAGAAAAGGTCGGGTCGCTATATACCTCCTCACAATATTACCTCATCTCTATTGGCTATTCGGTCCTCTTTTTCATGCCTAATACCTATATTATATCGAGGTCAAACCCATTGATAGTTCTCGAGGTGTTGATTCAAGTCGAACGAGGCATCACGTTCAGAGTTTTTTACTGTGTCAAAAAACCGAGTTGATGAGCCTTTATTCTTGAATAGCCGGAGTAGTTCCAGCTTCCAGTAGCTGGGTACCATCGGCTTCCTTATTCTTCTAAAGATGGTAAACCACATCACCTCCAAAAAGAGACCTTACCTCCAAAATAGAGGCCTTCAACCTCTAGGCCTCCCGCTAGTGTTTTTCTTGAGGTGAATTCATAGATTTATGGTATATGATGATATGATGAGATAATACAGAAATTGGAAACCCCCAGCATCCCCGCGTGTCATTTACTATAGATTGAACATCGTATACTATATGAAAACATGGGTCCTTTGGCATTGGCATTGATTTGGCCAGGTACTCACTAACCAGGGATCAAAATCTCCTTCAACTCCGAACTAGAAGTAGAAAATAGGGAATGGTGCAAAAGGTTTTTGACTCGCGTTCCCTATTGTCTATTACTAGTCTAGTATAGTGGTGCGGCGGGGGTTCATGGGCCTTTCCCAACTACTACAAGAAGATGAGGTGATTTCTGGAATTCCTGTGATGCATCATGGTGTGGTTGTTTGGAAGAGATGGGGGTTTCATCGAACATTGCTACTATCCTCACATGGTTCCACTCCATTCCAGCCACTACCTTCGGACACGGTACTGATATATATATTTTCGGCTCATACAGTTCATCGTCCCAATCAATAAGAGTAGTAGCACACAATGGGTACCCCAACGACTCCTTTTGGAGGTGGATCTTTCAAGGTGTGGTGTGGTCAATAGGACACTTAGATTAGAGTACTGGTGACTCATCCATCAATGATTTCTCCCATTGGCTATTGATGGTCGTTGGAGACTGGTACTGATATATATTGACTGGTCTCTAACCATTCCAACATGACCATCCTTCGTCAAACAACCATATAAGTACCATCTTCACAAGGTGCCTGGTGTGCGCCACTATTAGAGTAGAGTACTGAGAAAAAACTGACTTAGTAGATATAGTTTATTAGAACATGGGACCATATGGTTCGATTGGCTCTTTAATATATATCAGTACCAGTGGAACCGATAGGCAGTGGTGCCACTTGCCGAGCTGACCACCATGATCCCCAACTCTTGAAGTGGAAATGGGGGTTGCTCTGTGCAATTTCCAAAGCTGCCACCTTGATCCTCCAATACCAGTTGTGTAGCGGTATGTGCCTTTTTTGTCGATACTATTAGAGTAGAGTACTGATCTAGATGCCACTTCATCCGGTACTCGATCTGTACTGGCTATGATCAGTCCAATTCAAACTGACTTATATCAGTCGTTCTTCCAACCTTTGTCTGAAAGGTCTCACCTTTGGGAAGCGTGGGTAATCAGGTTGACCACCATAGGGCGAGCCCCGTGTACTTTTTCTGAAAGTTCTCACTCAATCGCAAGACCAGACATCCACTCAATCACAACAAGATCGGGATAGGTGTGGTGAAACGCCTCGGTGAGTAAGGAAGCAAAACGACCGTAGCTGTAGTTGAGTTAGTGTAGCAGTTAAAAATAGCATCAAAAGTTGTTTCAAAAAGGTAATCTCTATTTTGGCTTGCAGGTGGCACCAGATCAGGCACCATGTTCCATTCATGTGCTATTGGAATGGATGCCAATGCATCAATGGGGACACAACACCTCGAAAAACCCCATGAACCCGGTTGGTCATCCATGAGTGAGTCAGTAATCTACTCTAATAGTCTTTCCCTTTGACCAGACTTTATATGCTAGAATACCCAACCTTCAAGCAATAGTGCACCGTTGGGGGGGGGGTCTAGTTAGCTGCTGGTTGGGGAACCAATGGGGATGGGAGGTTAGGGTCACTTGAATGCTATTGGTGCTGTAATTGAGAGGTGACCGTGCACCCATCTTCCATCTAGCGGGTATGGCGTTCATCAAACCGAAGGTGTCCTCAGTACTCTACTCTAATAGTCTCAACTATCGGCATCACAAGCTTCCCAAGATAGAAGCTCAATATATATCAATACCAGGCCCACATGCTTATAGGGTGAGTAGCCTGTCAGGTCGTTGGCCCCCAGGTCTTCACTAGGATACCTGATTCAGGTATCCCAGGCACTCCCTGGTCAGTGAGCACCTGGTCCTCCCAGGCACTCCCTGCCCTCTTATAATCTAGAGTTGCCTGGAGCACCAGGTCCTCCCAGGTCTAGGATACTTCATGTATTCCAGGTCCTCCCAGGTCTGGTCAGACAAGGCAGACTACTCTAGATAATAAAAAGTCCTCCATCCGTATAATCTAGATAGTCAAATACTCCATGTATCTCAGGAAAGGACCAGGTACTCACTGGGATACTTCACCTATCCCATGGAGGATCAGGTCTAGGATACTTCACATATCCCAGGGAAGACCTGGGATACATGATTCATGTATCCCAGTAAATGACCAGGATGTCCTTGGCTAGAAGACTCACCAGGTCATTTCCAGGTCTGACCAGGTCATTTACTGGCCTGGGATACGTGAAGTATCCCAGTGCCTACTACCTATATTATACCAAGGATACATGAAGTATCCCATTGGATGTATTTCTCAAGCGTTGAGTGAGCCTCGCTACAATTCCAGGTAGCTATGGTCAACTCTAAACTATCTTGATTATTTCACTCATAGCTATCTGACTGTGACCTTGTATTCCCCATAGGCTAGGAATGGTGATTCATAGGCTCAACTACAAGTCTTGGAGCTAGGCCGTTCAGTATGGTATGAGGTACCGACTGATAGAGATAAGGAACTAAGAGTTGGGGATGGTTGCGCTAGTCATGATCCCCCAATGATGGTTAGAAAATGGGTTGGATTGACCAATATCTCTTGCTATGATATAGAAATGATGTTTCGGTTGATGCTAGAGGTGGTTCAAATGATTGGAGTAAGGTCAAGTATACCTTCCATTCAAGATCGGCGGAGGTGGAAGGCAAAAGACTAGGAAGTGCACACGGGGACACCATTCAAGGTGGCCAAATCAAAATGGGAGGTTCAGTATTCTCTCTATATAGTTCTGATAGGGATAAGGAAAACAAGGTGTAATGGAGTTGTCAGTACTCTACTCTATATAGTAATATATAGACAGAGTACCTGTTGGGCGACAAGGGGGGATGTTATACTATTAGAGTAAACTATATAGAATAAAGTACTGAACTTGACTCTATATAGTGCCATGATACACTGCTACGTACTGGGTCGCAAAATGCGCAGTTGGGGGGTTGGATGGTGTTGGTATACGTGGCAATGGGGAATGGAGGGTATACTCAAGTTTCACCATCTCAGTATAATATAGGTAGTAGCTTCCCGCACTCCTTCGTCCTCCTATGCATACCCTATGGCCTAGGGGTGAGTAGGTCAGAGTAGGGTCATGATAGTATATATGTGCATGGTGGATCTCTTAAAGTATGGGTTTGGTGGAGTTCAGTTAGTAGCTCTATAACGGGGTTCGAAGGTAGTTCCTCTATATATAAGTACCAGTTTTGGAAGGGTGTGATGCTAAGGGGAGGTCAATGTCACCACAAAACCATCCACTATGTGATAGGGATAAGGAACTAAGGGGATGCGCTATTGGACCTTCTATCTTGGTGGTATTGAATTGGCTCATGATGTGACTTTTGAACCCCCCCCCATGCTCCTACCTTGCCTAGCATAACAGAGGACATCAGTTGGAGTGGACCACTTGTTCCGAGTTGAGTTTCCATTGTTTTTAATAATCATTAGTAATCGCATACTATTGAATAGTATGAAACTGATCGACTGCCATTTCCACACCCTTAGTTCCTAATCCTATTCGGATCAGATCTTTTAGAACCCGACTCTTTCTTTCAGGTCAGATCTACGGTACTTGACCCTATATAGTTTATCCCTATCATTTAGTTCCACTTCTCTATTCCAACTGGCTTCAATTCCTTATCCCTATGAGTATTGGACCAGTTCATTATCCCTATCATTGGTGTTTGAGGTGGGGTTGTGGTGGGGGTATGTAGCGGAAGGCACTCGAGGCACTAGACTGGCATCGTACATCATGTTGTCAAGGTATATTGACATTGGAACAACATGGGGCAAGGTGGAAAGCAAGGATTGGGAAGGTGGAGAAGGTAGTTTGACCTCGGCGGTTCTCTATCATCGCATGAGTTTTTTCAGGGTGATGGCAGAGCAAGATACCGAGGTGATACAACTCAAATGTGCTATTGGAGTACCATTTCTAGCAGCATATCAAGCCGTATGATGACTATAGACTATATATGATGAGAGAGATGAGGTATTCATGGGGGATCAGATGAAGCGACCGATGGGGGGGGGGTGTTAAGGAACGGTCACGAGTACATTCACAAGTACTCTTCCTATATAGTTTAGAGTAGAGTACTTAGGGCAGGTGTGGAAGGAAAACCGATAGCTGGTGACGGGGCATGATCAGATCGAACACTATGTATACCACTACTGACCTACTAGCTTGGAGTGGATGGGGCAGCATGGATGTTTCATGAAACCTCTCGGGCTGGTAAGACATTCTTGATTCACCGAGGCATTCCTATCATTTTGTGGAGCCAAGTCCATGGCCAATGTCGGGAGCTATCGGCGCTGGGGCCAGTACAGTTGGTGGTGTTTTGTACATGCATCCAAGTCATGGGTGTTCCATAGTTGGTATTATGGGGCTAGTGGGGATCCTATACACCTTGTTCCTTTGGTGGCGCGATCTGCTACATGAAGCGAAGGAAGGGTAGCATACACCAGTAGTACAAAATGGACCGAGATATGGCTCTTTGCTGTTCATCGTCTCGGAGGTGATGTTCCTTCTTTATCTCTTTTGGGTGTCTTATCATTCTTTTTTGGTGCCAGCGGTAGAGGTCGGATTGATCTGGCCACCCCAAGGCATCTTGAATTTCGTTCCTCGGGAGATTCCAATGCTGAATACCTTGATTCCGCCAACGTCTGGAGCATCAATCACTTGGGCTCATCATGATCTACTGAACGGCTGGTACCATCGATTTGTTTTCTCTTTACTCGCTATCGTTGCTCTGGCTCTCATTTTCACTAGGTTTCAAGGGTTGGAATATGAACACAACTACTTCTCATTGTCGGATAGTATATATGGTTCAATGTTTTCCTTAGAAACCGGGTTTCATGGGTTGCATGTGATCATTGGTATGCTATACTCGAGCATCTGTTGTTATCTCCAATCTATAGGGCTGTCCGGCAGGGCGCATCACGTTGGCTTTGAAACGGCAGCATGGTACTGGAATTTTGTAGATGTTGTTCGGGTCATCCTCTTTGTCTCAGTATATTGGTGGGGAGGTCGGGGGTAATTGGAACTACTAAAATACACCGCTCAGACACTATAGTAGTAGAGTACTATCCATAGTTGGTTTTTGGAATTGGAGCATTGAGGTGATCTGCTCAAATACACTGGGTCAATAGAGAAAATGGAAGTGGTGGTTTTCAGAAACAAGTTTGATTCAACGGTTCTAGGACTCAAACACTCAATTTTTCACTATTGGTTGGGGCTGGCAGAGATGTTGGAAGATGGCATCGACGAATGGATAGGTCATTGAAGTGGCTAGTTTCTAGGACTCGTGACTCGAGCTGGGGAAAAATCCACTCTCTCAATATATATTAGTATCAGTTGTACTCTTCCTATATAGTATCAAAATCGCACACACAAGGACCTGAGAACCTCATCTGAAGCCTTTTGGTATAAATCATATAGGTAGTTGATTAGCCTTCAGGTTCTTTCTCCCACCTTCGGTTCAAGGCCATGACGTGGTGGTCTGGAATAGTGACCAAATAGGGTTCAGTATTAGGTATGGAGGGCGGAAATGTGATCCAGTACTCTAATCTAATAGTCAGGTGGCATGAGAAGTTCTGGATGGAGTGGACATGTGATCCAATACTCTAATCTAATTGTCATCAGTTTGAGGTGGTATGATTGGACTTCCGACTCTACTGAGATCCATGATTTCGAGTATAGTTGAACCACTTATCTAACTTCCATTGCATCCCCACATACACCTACTAGGGAATGGGCTCGAGGGTGTGCTGAAGCCTCCTTCACTCAACTCCAAAGGAGTTCCTTCGGCCTCGTGATGACGGATGTTGACCATCTCTCTTCTGACCATCTCCACTCGCACCTGGGGGGTGCTTCCGTACCGCCGTTGGGAGCATATCGAGCTTGATGTCTGAGACTTTCCCATCTTGACATAGGTCTGGTACTGATATATATTGTCATTTACTCTCCTTTTAAGGTTCCATATGGCTGCTTTTTCCATTTGGGGGCGACAGCTTGTTGGAATGCAATCGGCAAGTAGCTCAACCCTTCGACCTATCATCCACTGGGACCACTCGTATGACTTGGAGATGGTGGTCTGTCTGTATAATATAAATAGTGGATAGTCATTAGAGTTTCATATGGTACTAGGGGAACTCAGTATAATATAGGTAGTAGACTTATAGGATAGATTTCTCTAGATGACTTTGAATCACCTGGGTGACCTGCTCTCTTGGGCGGCTTGTATGGATGAGCCATTATATTATAATAGTTGAGGATAGGATTCCTTGATAGCGGGATAGAAAGACTTGGTATAATATAGGTAGCAGTATAGTCAAAGGGTTAGAGGAAAAAAGACGGCGTTATATGAGGGTTAGAGAGTGGACTGGTTCTCCTACTACAACAAGGTTAGAGGGATAGACTCATACACCAACACTAGGGGTGAGAATGTAGCCTGGCTCTTGAATTTTGGGGGATGCCACAACTGAGCAAAGTAGTGCGTGGGATGACTTCACCTACAAGGTGGTTCACTGTCTTCCTTGGCTACTTGATATCTAAGGGTTAGAAAGGGTCAGATCTACAGTACTTGACCCTATATAGTTCACCTGTTGAATGCCGTTAGAGTGGGTATACTAAACTACCTATATTATACTGAGAGAGGTTTTGGTTGGATTGAAGAGAACAACAAGGCACAATATGGGCATTTCCTCTTTGATGGTATATGATGCATCACGTTCCGGCCAGTCATCCCCGAGTGCAGAGCATTGGGAAATGGGTCAGGTACTCTGTCTATATAGTACTATTAGAGTAGAGTACTTGAGGATGAAGGAATGGTTCATGAGAAACAGAAAGAGGGTGTATAAACACATATGTTCATCAACTGTTGAATAGGATATTTTGATCCACAATCCAACCATTTTGTATTCCATCAAGATAAACCTTTGACAAATTGACTCGAGAGTAGGAAATAAAAGATGGAGGTCTTGTTAGCGATTCTCATGCTGGCAGAGAGTTGAGCCGAAGCTCTTTGACTTTGGCATGATGTCCATTGAGTGCCCTTGCCAGTGCGGTTCTTTACCAATAGTGGTCTATTAGAGTAGAGTACCGACTTTGGGGGAGGATGCGAATAGTTATAATATAGGTAGTATACTATCATGTGCTTGCTCGAGAAATATCTTTGGGCACTCGGTTGACTGGAATCCTATCCGGTAGATGAGCCCATACCATAAGGAATGTCAGTGCTAGGTCCCTTCCTATACCACGTACGCAGTAGGATACAGAAGATCCTACTCAGATATGTTCCTATCACATCCTTCTGGAGACTTTGACACAATCAGTAGGTCACCGAGTATGTGAAATTCCTCAAGCGTCTCCAATTACCTTCATCTAGCTCCAAGAGGAAAGCTTTCAGAGACCTTGACATCAACAAGTGGAGGGAATCAGCGATGAGAAAATCACTAAGAGGTACTAGAATCAATGGCTCAATCTCAAGGTAGTGATGAGCATTAGGGTAGAAACCTCAAGTCGCTTATGACGGCGAAATGACTCTATACTACACATACATATGCTTCGGTAGACTTTCCCAATGAAATATGCTAGCGTCCTGTTAAGTACGTACCTGTGAGATGAGATCTTGTCGTTTTATTGTGTCAGATCGTCAGTACTCTTCTAATAGTGTTGATGAATCTATATACGGTTGAGAAGAAAGAAGAAAAACTGTCTGATTTGAAAGTAGGATTGAGCGAGAAAATGGAAGGATGTTCTATCGAATCTGACTCCCTATTATAGTGGACCTCCCAGAGACAACAAGAACTGCAACTGCCAGAAAGAAAGATGGACTAGTGGCTGTGATACAATATATGAATCATGTATCCTAGGTACTCACTGGGATAGGATACTTCACGTATCCTAGGTCCTCCTCGGTATAATATAGGTAGTAGACCCTGCCCTTTTATAATATATATTAGCTTGGAGCACCTCTTATAATCTAGAGTAGCCTTCCTTGTCTGACCAAGAAAGGTCAGACCAGGTCTTCGGACAATGGAACGATAAGCTGGAAGAATTGACTCCTCCTAATGCGTACACCTAAAATTCCTATATTATTATAATATAGGTTCTTGAATTAGGGAACTATATTATAATAATACTTGAGGCAATATCAACCCCAATATCGGCGGCAGAACAATACAATTTGAGGTGTCTAGGTGCAATGAGCCAGCAGTGATAGGCACCCTTTCTCTGTTTACACTATAAAAAAAGAGAAATGAACATCGATGTCACCAAACTAGATACTATTTGTGATGCATCCCAGCCATGGCAATTAGGATCTCAAGAGGGAGCCACACTGATCATGTAGGGGATCATTGAGTTACATAACGATATCTATCACATCCTATTTCTGATCTTGGGGTTCGTTTCACGGATGCTGGTTCAAGCCTTATGGATGTTCCCCTTTCCAAGTAGACTATCGAACAAATGGATCGTTCATGGCACTACTCTCTAGCTACTTTGGACCATCTTGCCTAGTATCATACCGATGTTCATTGCTATCCCTTCCTTTGCTCTGTTATACTCATTGGACGAGATCTTTGATCCGATCATGATGATCAAAGCGATTGGACATCAATGGTACCAGAGGGCGCCTCTTTCCTATGGCACTGATGGTGGTTTCTCTATTAGTACACTCAAGACTATTATTATTCTAATAGTTGTCCCATCTAGTGTATACTATTAGAGTAGAGTACTGAGATGTTTCAGAACTGTTGACTGCTCTGATTGGGTGACTGGAAAGAACAAGTGGGTCAACTTTTCTCCCGTATCAATGAAGAACAAGATAGGGCTCTGAGCGATGGTTGTTGCCATACGAGGTACTTCCATTTCAACTGCTACTATCCTATGGGGGCATTGCAGTATGGGTGGAGTGGCTGGGCTGGAGTCCGATAAATTGGCTCGAGCCCACACAACAGAAATGATGGCATTGAGACCTGGGGTCGGCGAGCTGCAGCTATGGGAATGGGGAATCCGGATCATCGTACCACGTAGCGAGAATTGAAGAATGGGACTATATATAAGAGTACTGTAGAGTAGAGTACTAGGGATCAAGGTGGTTCAGAAAGCGGTCTATTGGGATAGTAAACAAGGCAACTATGTTTGAAGGGACCATGGATGCCATTTGGGAATACCGAATCGCCAGCAGAATCATCCTATTTTCATACTTTCGATCAACAACGATTGATACGAGTCATCGATACAACAAGCAGTTTTGAACTGGAAACAGTTTGAGTGGTGCCATCAGTACTCTACTCAATTAGTCGAGGTCATCCCATATATGCCACTACACTCCCAAGGGTCCATATGGGATTAGGTACTCTTCTATAACCATATCTAAGAGTACCGTAAAATAATAATAGGTGTTCCTCAGTATAATATAGGTAGTATACCTGAGCCATCTTACCTAGACACCCGGTTCCCCGAGGTGAGGTGGGTGTATAGCTTAGCCATTAGAGCATTGGGATTTTAACCCGATTGTCGTAGGTTCAACTCCTGCTATACCCAACCCCCATTCAACGAGTGTCTTGTACAGATAGGGGCCATTCCCTTCTTCAGGTGCACTAATATGCTCGAGTGGTTCAGTATAATATAAATAGACTATATAGATAGAAGAGTACCTGGTGGATCGGTAGTCCCTATAGGTGTATCGTGGATGGAACACCAACTCATATCCTACACCACACCATGGATCCACCTGGTGGATGATGGCATTTGAGTGTTTCAGATGGCCATCACACTATATAGAGTAGAGTACTGATTTGCTACGAGCGGTTTTCGGGCTAGCAGGCAGGCTCCCAGAGCATTCCTTGAACCAAAGGCAAGTGAATGGGGAGGGAGTGAGCATGCTCTGACGTTTATTGGTTCCGTGTTTCACCCCAGGTACCTCTTCCATTTCGATCGTTGACTTCCCAGCGCTCACCCAGTCACTATAGAGTCGTAGCTCGACCAGCCGGTAGGATGAAGGGGATCAGCCATCAAACACCACCGCAGAAGCTTGGTATCATCTCTATCACTATATATAATAGTACCGTAAGAGTACTGAACGAACCACGGTGGCTCAAGACCACCGAGCGCTAGTAGCACTTGAAAAAAAAATGGCCTACTCAATTGCTTCTGTCACCATCACATTCATGATATAGGGGATGCCTGTAGCTATCTAGTATGGAACAATGAATTGAAAATGTATTCCTATTAAATGAGGTAGGAGCCCAGGGAGTTGGCCAATATGATTGCATGGTGGAGCACAGATTCCATCAACCACCGCATACATGGAAGAAACTGCTATTAGAGTATATTCAGGTACTCTGTCTTTATAGTACTATTAGAGTAGAGTACTGATCAACTGGAGCAAGGTACCAGCTGCATGACTAAATCCAATGCTCAGAACCATCAGTATAATATAGATAGTGGACTATTGTTCCATGAACCCGCCGAAGGTTGCGAGGTCTGATATCGAAAGTGGGGCACTATTAGAGTAGAGTCAGGTACTTTGTCTATATAGTACTGGAGCAAGGTAGCAGTTCACGCCATGAGTTTCCAGTCTGCACCTACTGCTACTACTACGACATCGTGCATGAATCGCGTGTGATTGGTGGTATTGCATTCCCACAGGATATAATTGTCATTGGTTCAGGAGATGAGCTAATCCAATGGCCCTTGTAGCACAAGGTGGCCGATAGGTGCTCGTGGATGCGCTCGGAAAGGCCCTTTCCTGCTAGTTGCCACCTTGCGCCAAGGGAAAGTCGTGCGTGGATACTCGGTACACCATACTTTAAGGATTCCAATAGAAATTAGTGCTTTGTGCCAGTACTCTACTCTAAGAGTGCCGCCAGGTCATCAACTAGACCAGGTTCCACCAGGACGACTCTTTTTTGCAGACGGTACTACGAGAGAAAGACAAATGACACCACACCGAGTCAGGGGAACGAACAAGACCACCAAGACTATTTCATCTCCAACAAGGAAGCTGGCCAATGATTGTCACGAGAGAAGGAACAACTCCTCTCACACTGCAACACGGGAAGCAGAAAAAACTGAACTCGAGGGTACTTTTATTCTATCATAATATATATAAGTACCAGGAAATGGTGGTCGAAGAGATGGCCACAGGTTTCCTATCACACAGGAGGTGGTCATTCCAGTAGTCGTGCATCAGTGGTGTTCTAGCAGTCATGCCAATGGGAGCAATCCGGTCTTGGGGGTTGTGGTAGAGGTAGGAAAACTGTTTCGGTCAGAGGAACTGGGGTGGACTGTGTCATATATGATATATATTTGATGGACTCTAGAATCAACTTATCAACCTGAAATGAGCATTTGATATAATATAGGTAGTATACGGTCCATTTTATACCAAAAGTAGCAAGACCGATAGAGATGATACCAAAATGGAATGGAAGTGAGCCCGCAAGCACTACTGGCCAATGGGGCAACGATTGATCCAATGCACCGCACCATCTCAATACCAATACTCCTGATGAGACGGTACTGATATATATTGACTATGGACATCTCTTTTTTTCCACCCACCTGAGTAACTACTCTACTCTAATAGTAGTGGTATGCTCGAAAACACTCCAATCAATTGGTTGAAATGGTATGGAAAGCACAAAAAGTAGAGCAATAGGTTTACTACGAGGTCTGAGGGCTCAGATATGGCCTACTATGCTGCTCATATGCGATGAGGTGGTTCGAAAAGAGGTCTGGATGACTATACTATATAGAGTAGAGTACTTGGGTTCGCTCGATCATGGCTGCATTGAACTATATAGAGTAAATTTCAGTACTTTATTCTATATAGTCTACTCTAATAGTGTGGAAAGAGATGGGTTTTCTATTTAGAGGCATTGGGTTGGGGGTATAACATCTCATGATGAGACGGTACTGATATATATTGACTGGGGCCATGGGCTAGTCATCAATTGGAGCTACTGGTTCGACTCGAGTACCAGACAACATAGTTGAACATAGGTATAGGCTGTTGCTAGTCTAGTACGATACGCACCACTAGCTATATAGGCGTGGGGTCAGGGGTCAAACTCTACTACTTATATTATACTGAATTGACACTACCAACACCAACCCATTGCTCGGTATAATATCAATAGTGGGCATGAGGCACCATTGGCCCAATATATCAACATTAGCTCCTTTCCTTGAGATGCCTACCTGAGCTCCCCATTTCCACTCCAGTGCAACCCTCGGTATAATATAGCCAGGTACTCTTCTATAAAGTCTATCTAGATTACCCGAGGGATACATGAATCACATATCCTTTGGGTATAATCTAGATAGTAGGATACCAGACTATATTATGAGAATACATGCCTATAGACTATATAGAAGAGTACCTGGCTAGATTATACCGACATATAATCTAGATAGTAGCCTATCCTAGTCCTCCCAGATCTTCACTGGGATACCTGAATCAGGTATCCCAGTGAAGAATTAGGATACTTCATGTATCCCAGTGAGGACCTGATGAGTGAGCACACTGTGAAATGGAGTACTTGGACCAGGTCAACTACCACCTCTGGACCTGGTGAGTGAACACACTATGAAATGGAGTACTTGGACCAGGTGGTGTTTCCATGAGAAATAGAAGATTCCTAGCTCAAGTACTCTACTCTATATAGTATAGATCTTCCAGTCACCGTCTTGGTGGTTGAATACAGTATATGAATCAAAATCAAGTACTCTAATCTATATAGTAACTCGTAGGTGCTCCAATGGTGTGAAAGGAAGCAGCTCAACCACCACTTCCAATGAAAAACCATATAGCAGGCCGAAGGGCATCAACCCCAACTCAATTATTGCTCCGATTGATATAATATAGGTAGTAGAGGAGGGGTGAGATAGGCCGAAGCCAATTTCAAGGTTCAATTCTATGAAAAGACGGTATCAGGGTGAGTTGAGTGTTTCAAGGAACGAGATGGTGTACGGTGCAAAATCAATGGGTGTTGGTGCTGCTACTATTTCTTTAGCTGGAGCAACGTTTGGAATTAGCAACGTGTTTAGTGCGTTGATTCAATCCATGGCGCGCAATCCGTTAATGGAAAAACAATCATTTGGGTATGCGATTTTGGGGTTTACTCTGACAGAATCTATAGCCTCGTTTTCCTCAATGATGGCGTTTTTTCTCTCATCTGTGTTTTAACCAGGTTCACCCTCTTGCCCCTGGTTATTCTCAGGGATACTTCATGTATTCCAGACACTCAATGGGATACTTGAATCACGTATCCTTTGGGTATAATCTAGATAGTAGGCTACCAGACTATATTATGAGAATAAATGCCTATAGACTATATAGAAGAGTACCTGGCTAGATTATATCGACATATAATCTAGATAGTATCCTGTCCTGGTCCTCCCAGGTCTTCACTGGGATACCTGAATTAGGTATCCCAGTGAAGACCTGGGAATATCTTTGGCTCAGTACTCTACTCTAATAGTCTCGATAGGTGGTATGTTCAAGATGGCATTTCCCGAGTTCTTGATTGGATGTCTAATGACCATAGTCTAGACCCCCTGGCATTCCCCTGCACCTGAACTGTTCCAACAACTCCCGGAAGGCAGTGCCTAGATGGCGTGGACCCATTGGAAAACCACAGCGGAACGACTCGACCAACCAGGCAAGACAGTGTTCCGGTACAATAACAGCAATGGGGCGGCCGACGGGAGAGGTTCTATAACAAATTGCTAGTGTGTCATGAACTCAACTGGCTTGGGTGCTGGGGAATGCCACCACTAATGCACCGACCTGCGTTTCACTCATTGGTGTACTCGCGGTCTCGGTATTGTTCCCCCTTTCTCATGTCAGTACAATGGCCAATACAATGGTGCTGGTAGTGTAGTTGTAGTTCCCCTTGTTTGATTTTCATAGAAGCCATTTTAGCCTCTCGCTATGTCGACTTTTGTTTCCTCTACTCTACTACCACCGAGGATGATACCATCTTTTCATAGAGCGGTGATCCGACGGCGTGAAACCGTGTCTGATAGGGTGGTTCAGGTGGATCTTTCATTCGTTCTGGTTAGTCAACTGATGATGTGAATGTCGAAAGTATCGAAGGTCATCTATTCAGGCACTTCATTCTACGGTCACTGCAACTACTAATCTTGATCCACTCAAATTGGATGGGATGTTCCAATGGACTTTGCATCTCTTTGATCGTGATATGCCTTGGATCAAAGAGGCCTATTGTTTATCAGGCAATATATATAAGTACTAGTGTTCCAAATTCATCATGGACATAGTTCAAAACAGAAGTGTTGAAGAAATCGGTGGTACTCTTCTATACAATAATAAATCAGGTCTCAAGTAGTAGAGTAAACGGTCTTGTTTTCCATGTCTCTATCTCAATATTAGGCAGAAAATGTGAGGAATGTGCCCGCGCAAAACTTTGGTTCTTGTTAGTTTCCATATATGAGGGGAACCGTTGGATATCTATGAAAGGTGATGATAAGCATATCGATTGTGATGAAGGGGTTGACACCACTGGAGAAGGGAAAGCTAGAGTGTTTGCTATAAGAAACTATACCCTTATATATTAAGTAGCACCTTATTAGTGTATAATATAGATAATAGAATACGACCTAACCATGATTGGATCATGTGTGTTTTGTCACATATCCTAATGGATGGGGTTGAAATGGCAGCTGACAGGGACATTCAATTCTATTGACTTGAAGTCTTCCACTGAGGCAGCAATTCAAAAAACTATATAGACAAAGTACTTGTTTTGGTCGCTTGTGACGTCGTCAGTTCTGGTCTGTGATTTAATGTCTTCACTCCCTCCTTGATCAGGGATCGAGAGGGAGGTTGATATCTTTTAGCACAGGCCCACCGCCCACTTGATCACTTCATTGGATGGTGTGGTTGGCAGCACCGATATAGGATGATACCTAGCTTCCCTGGTATGTCCTGGTCATTTACTAGGATACATGAATCATGTATCCCAGTGATACATGAAGTATCCAAGTGAGGACCTGGAAATGACCAGGGGCACAAAGTGGGGTACGAGATGGAGTGAACGAACAATGCGAATATGGATGGGTCTGGAATTCACTATTAGAAGAGTACCTGATGCGTACGAATCAAGTGCTCAGATATTCTGTCTATAACTATATATAAGATTACCGTAGAGTAGAGTACTGATATACCACATCCTGGCATGATCGATGGGAAGGATGACTATAGTTGTGAATAGGGAACGCCCAGGTGAAACAGAAAAGGTAGAAACAACGGGTGGATCAGGCAGTTTGGGGTATGTCCAACTCAATCTTGAGCCTATGGGGTCAGAAGGCCATTCTACTCTGGCATTGCCTTTTTTCGGCGGTGTCGATTGTGTTCCGTGATTGGTAGTTCTATTGGTTTATCGAGTGGCCCATGTTCAATAGGGGGTCATGGTCAAGGATGGTTAGGAATAACATGTGAGGTTTTTTGTGGTCTTGGTGGTGTTGAGATGGGGCGCATTAGAATTGGATGGGAACACCTTCTACTCCAACCGTTGTATGCTCAAGGGCTTGAGTTTTCAGTACCCACCCTACTACAGAGGGTCCTATTCAGTATAATATAGGTAGTAGAGGTAGCGCCATTTGGAATCGGTAGGGGGGGGTTCCATATGGTGGTGGTAGCATAACAAGGTAAAGGGGTGTTCAGATATGAGACATGTATTTGTTCTTTATTGCCTTGCTTCCTTATTATCCTAAGGTTGGTAGCACGATTAGGCCCTATTAGATAGGGGTCCCAAGGTCAGTGGAATACAGGGCCACCCAACCTCTTGGACGGGTACTGATATATATTGTGGTGGTAGTTCGAGCACGGAAGGAAACACTATTGAATTGGAAACCGTACTGGTGATATTGTATATCAGGTGGTCTCACATGGGCCGAGAAACCATTGATCACTCTATCGTGTTCCCCCGATTGGTGGTGTCCAAACAACAATAGATCAAGTACTCTTCTATAACTATATATAAGAGTACCGTAGAATAAGAATAGTGTCCATCGTTGCTAGCAGAATAGCGATTTATGTTCCACGAGTCGTCTGAGTGTAGTGACTTTATTTGACTAGGTTGTCCACATGCGATTGGTCCTCTTGAACTAATACTAATATATATTGTGGGGGTTCAAATAGCAAGGTGGTACCTTCCAATACCCAAAGGTACCGAGGAAAACTTAGAGTAGAGTAATGAGGATCGTGGACGCCTCATATTGGGCATACCGGGGAGGGACGCGATCATCGGCTTCCTTGTTCTTCTAAGGCTAGAATTCCTAGAATTGGTGGGGGGTTCGATCTGCCTAAAGCGAGGGACCCATGCTCTACTCTTTCAAATGGACATTCACTGGCATTAGAAGAATAAGGAAGCTGATCTGGAACCGTGGAATGATCACCTCACTATTAGAGTAGAGTAGAGGGTTCAATACACTCTTTACTTATGGTATTAGTGGCTCGATGGCGTAGTGATCCTACCGCTGGTTTTAAATGAGCTATTGAGAGTCTTGGGTCACATATCATATAGATCAAATGGTATAGGAAGTGATTTGACGACTCCTATGGGGGTCTCCCGGTGCGGCAATGTGGAACGCCAACACACAACGAAGGCATATGGGAGTGGATGGTAGCGAGTGGAATGGCTCAAGCTGGTGTTTTCCATTACTGTTCAGTTGTTAATCGTGATGCACATATATCCAAGGTCATATGGTCCAACTCCAATTGTGTTTTCTCCTCCTTTCGTCCCTTTCGATTTCTAGTGGAAGGACAACACCTTTACTAGTGCAATGTCTTGTCCGTAGAGATGTTCCGAGTGGTTCAACCCTCTCCAATGGTTCCGTTGTTCCGATTCCAATACCATACTTTCGCTCATTATGCACCTACCTATCTTGCATCCTCAATTGCTCAGTAGACCTCCTCATTCGAGAAACATTTCCAATACGTCACACTCGTTTCCTTTTCAGCGAAGGTAGTACTAATATATATAGGGTGATACTTATATATATTAAGGCCATGGCCATGATCCTAGCAGCTAGTGCCACTGGTTACCTTTTTCCACTCCGAGCTGGTACTGATATATATTGTCCCATGACATTCCAACCCATGACTCGTCCTCCTTTTTCCATTGGGCTGATCATAGTTCCTGTCATTGCTCATGGACAATAGTTCGTGCTATGGTTTGACTGCTCCGTTCTCTCTTCAGTGTGTGGTGTACTTGGGTTCTAATGTTTCATGGATCTCACTGCAATAGTACGATTGAGTTCCCAAGCTCCACACCTTCCTATTCGGGTTCCCAGCGAGCAGAAAGAGGGCGTTTGGCCTTTCCTTGAGATGGGAAAAAGCACAACGTCTCGAGTGCGGGTTGGCCATCCAACCATCATGTCAACTGGAAGCATAGACGTTGATCTGAGACCAAGATCGAACGGTTCGGTTCGGAGTTGAGTTTGCCATACCGATTCCGAAGGCAGTTTTCTGAGCTCCCATCAATCATTTGGAAGTCATGATTTCGATGTTGGGTGTTCTACTATCATTTAGAGCCGGCTTTTTTGGCACCCACCTATGACCCAAGCCAATCCTCCGGTGTTTTGATATGGTGTTTTAATCCAGACTGGCTATTGCACCTATGGGAACAGTTCGAGTTCGGAGTTTAGCTACCGCTGTGAGTGGATCCAGTTGCCCACGGGAGCGGATGGTCATGATCTATCAACCTGTTTTTCCAATGCCCTGGCTTCCTTTGTTTCAGTGGCAAGAACGGACGATTGAAGTCAGTTGGTTCAGGTGCTCTTGGCTCGATATGGCAACGACTACAAGTCTTGGGAAGCGGGACACGCCGTTCAGACCAGTCAGCAACATTGGCCATGAATCTCAGGTATATATAGGTAGTAGTACTATTAGATAGAGTAATGAGAGTTATAATTGCAGATTCTAGGAAACAGTGGCATTGGTCGCCTTCCAGGACCATTCACCATGGGTCGAGCTCAATCGAACTTGATCTGTTCATCGGTTCAGCATTCCAACGTGGGCTAGTGCGGTGTGCTCGATAACTGGTGTGTGCATTCAAACAAGCAAGAAATATATATCAGTATTAGGATATGAGATGCTGCAGTTGGGTTCTCAGGGCAACTATAATGAGATGGTCAAGACGGTCAACAATGAGATGTTTGGGTGCTGGCATCTTGGAATGGATAAGTGTAGTTGCAGATAGCATTTGTACGACTTGCTTGCCTACCTACTGAGCCAATGGAGCTGTATGATCTGCCAGTGGGATCACGTACAGTTCTAGGGTGCCGATCCAAACCAATGGAAGACATCTGATGGACTGTCTTAGGGGTTGAACCGAACAACGAGAAGATCGAGTGCCTTGTGGTTCCGCAGTTGGGTTCCTAACTCGCTTGGGAGAACCATTGTTGTTGTGTGAGAGGGCAGTATTCGTGCAATGGTACCTGGGATCATTCAATTGGGTTGAAATCGATCTACTATTCTGCCTTTGGCTCGCCAATGTAATCAACCAACTCATTCCCAAACGGAAGTGTCGGGAGCAGCAGCGGTGTCTTGCTAGCGCGGTGTGTGAATCATCGAATGGGCTATCGAGCTTATTTACCATTGTTACCAGAGATCAGATACAGTAACTGGATGACGACTACGACTGAAGTGGAAATACAAACCAATCCAATGAGTGATCGATATGCGCCGATGGGTTCAAGCACTGGGTGAATCATGACGTGTCACGACCCGTCCTCGGGGCCCGTGCCGTGACTACCCCAAGCCCGCCTTCCATAGGCCAGGGGCTGGCGACTAGCACCAAGGCGTAAATTCCCGATAAAAAGGGAAGGCATTGCCTTTGTAAAGTAAACAAACACCACAGAGCAAGAAAGAAGTAGAAATATATAGTAAGTAAAAACAGAGTACAACCGTAAGTGCGTAAAGTAAAGGGGGCCGGAAATACAAGCCCAACTGTAAAGTACAACTGGAAAGGAAAAACAGCAACTTAAAAGTAAAACTGCAGCCTTGATCCATCCACTGGAAGTCCCACCTGAAGGGTGGGTACAGATAGCCTCCACAGCTCCTTGGGTCCAGCCGTCCGCTCTGAGTATGTCCCGTCCAGTGGTCCACCTCCAGGTACCGTCCTGCTCCGCAAGCCCCAACCAAGGTCAGCGTTTTCCGTCGTCTGCAACCAACACAACGAAGTGCGGGCATAACCCGTGCAGGGGTGAGTATAAGCTACTCTGTAGGGACCCCGAGACCCCCGATGGTCTCCCAAAATCCACAAAGGATAATCCACAAAGGAAAGATACAATCACGAAGTAACATCCGACACTACTTAGGTATATGCCCATACATATACCTAAGTCACCATTTCCAGTATGCTCCAACCTCCGAGCTCAAGCACAAACTAGTCCACATAGAAAAACAATTCGCAATCCACAAAGGATAGAACAACACAATCCACACAGGATAGCAATCAAGATTCAGCTCACACAGGTATACTTCTTCGAATGACGATAGAGATGATCACTGATCCATCTAAGTGCTCGGACCCACAAAGGATCGATAGGTACTAACCCCCACAATGACCTACAAAGGATCGATAGGAAACTAACCCCCGCAATGACCCACACAAGATCGGACCCACACATGATCGGTAGCACTGATCCACGTAGGATCACTGAGTGTGGTAGTCATCGCCGTCGAATCCACTGAGGATCTCTTCACAGTCGTCATCCCAGTCACAGTCGCAGCCAGCTCTGGGGTTCCCACACATAGCAAGCTCGTTTGGGAGGGTCCACTCCACAAGCCGAGAGGCTGATACATCAACTGACACATAGTCCAGAGTTGATGTATCCAAAAGTTCCGTATCGTCAACAGGAACTCAACGTCGCAGACAGCGCGTCAATCGGACGCCCGGTCTGAGAGTTATTGGCTTTTTCGTCCTAGGGGCCCAGTTGGTTTTTAAGAAAAAACCAACCCGACCGTACTCCACCTGCGTCTAAACATCGGCCGGAGTAAGCCAAAAGATCCGTCTCACTAATAGGAATCCAACAAAGTCGACGGCACGACAATCGGACATCCGGAGCTTAAGATATGAGCATTTCCGCTCCGAGGGCCCGGTTGGTTTCGTGTACGAACCAACTCGGCTGAACCCAAAGTATTCCGAAACCTTGAGTGCAATATACCGAAACGACTGTCTCGTTCCAAGGATCCCATCGCCGCTAATGGTGCATCGATCGGAGGTCTGTAGCCCATGTTATGGGCAAAAGACCGAAGACGGTCCGAAAACGGGGGTTTCGGGCCCAGACCGACCCGGCCCGAGACACCCCGGTCGGCCCGAACCGGGTCGACCCGACCCGGGTCCGGGTCAGCCCGGCCTGCGACCCGGCGCGCTGGCGCGCGACACCAGCTGGCTCGGCCAAACGGCCGAGCCGTTCCGGATCGCGGGGGGGCGGTGCTACCCCCCCCAGTTTCCATGTAACCGCGACCCCATTAATGGGGCCGCTTGCTTGTCTGGCCGGGGGAATTGAATCCCCCAGTTTTCCGCTTTGTCCGGCCATCCCGCACCGGCCGGATGGTTCTGTCAACAAGGACTGGCGACGGCCAGTCCTTCCTCCTTCGCCGACACCGGCGGCCGGTCACACTGCTCCGCCATGGCCTGGGACCTGCCGCGGCCTAGTTCGTCCGGCGTGGTGCGACGGCACCGCGCCCCTCCGCTGCGGCCCCGCTTTGGCCGCGATATTTTCAGGTTTCACCGATGCGGCGTGACGACGTTGCGTCCTTGTATGATTTCAGGTGCGGCGCGACGGCGCTGCGCATTTCTTGCCGCACGATCCCGCGCGGTGCGACGACACCGCGCCACTCCCATTTCAAACCACAAAAGAATCCAACATAGAAAAACGAGGTGGGTCGGACGTCTTTGTGCGGTCCGGCCCCCTCTCGTTAAATGATAGCAGTTGGACATATTCACGAAGAATAAAAAAAATAAGGGAGTAATCTTGAAAAAAATAAAATAAATCCCCTACCTTGAGCGTGGCTTGAACGAGGTTTCCGTCGCGGAGAAAAAGACGTCGCGTCGCGGGTCAGTGTCGTGGAAAGAGGATTCTTAGATGAAGACCGAGATTGTCCGAAGTGGAATGACGTCTCCCTTCCTTTGACGTGGGAAGAATAACAAGGGATGGCACGTCATCGTTCTTCGGAAGAAAGACGTGACAACGTTCTTCATCGTGGTAGAAAAGTTCTTCGCCCGGAAGATGAAGTTCTTCCAAAAGAAAAGAAGAACGTTCCCCACTTCAACACAAAGATTCAACCAAAATAAAATAAAGCCTTAACCTTCTTTTATTCCCTTTGCCAAACACTTTAAATTTTTAACATTCAGAATTAAGTCCACTCATTTAATTAAACAAAACTTGTTAAAAATTAATGAGGAGATATGTTGGAAAAATTAAATGGGGGGTTTTGAGGAGTTAGGAAAGTGAGGGGTTATGCTCGTGTGGGTCCAACCCCACCTTATGCTCTCAAGGTTGGTTAACACATGTGGGTCCCACCCCCAACTCCCTTACTTAGGATAAAACTACCAAGTGGAAAATAAAAATTGTTGTTAAATTTTTATTTTTAACTTCCACAATTTTTATCAACTCCCCTTGTGTAAATGCAACTCCGGAATAGGCGTTCCGAAGCAATTACATGCGCTGCAGTTCCATCGGTGCCCTCAGAATTCAATTCCGAGTACCGGCCAGTTCAAAAGATAGGAATTCCCGCTCATTCATTCACTGAACGTACCCGAGTTACCCTTCGGATAGAAATTCCTGGAACGCCGGGCCTCAGAATCAAGTGCTGTCAGAAACTACGTTCTTGTAAAATCTCAAAGAAAATTAAGAAAAAAATTTCCTTGAATTTTACGGGTCTTTACATTACTCCCACCTCATGGATTTACATCCCCGTAAAGATAAATCATAAGCTAGGGAAACAAATGTGGGTACTGAGCACGCATCTGAGCCTCCCGCTCCCAAGTGCTCTCCTGGAGATTCCCGTGCTGCTATATGATGCACACTAGAGGAATCGACCGTCCACGTAGGACCCGCTCCTGTCGATCCTTGATCTCCACTGGAACCTCCACAAAATTCGCCCCATCATCAATGACTAGCTCCCCATGGTCAATGATATGCGTCGGGTTGTGCACGTATCTCCTCAGCTGAGACACGTGGATGACGTCGTGCACCCGATGCAACTGAGGTGGTAGAGCCAGACGATAAGCCACCTCTCCTATCCTGCTGAGGACCGGGAATGGTCCGATGAAGCGTGGAGAAAACTTGCCGCCTCGGACAAATATTTGTATACCACATCGAGGTGAGACCCGCAAGAATATGTGGTCCCCATCCTCAAACTTTAGTGGCCTCTGTCTCCTGTCAGCATAAGACTTCTGCCGGCTCTGAGCTATCCTCATCCACTCCTGGATGACCTGGATCTTCTCTGTCATAGCCTGGACCATCCCTGGTCCCACAAGTGATGACTCCCCTGGGTCTGTCCAGCACAGCGGTGATCTACAAGGTCGGTCGTACAACGCCTCATATGGTGCCATCCCGATGGTGGAGTGGTAGCTGTTGTTGTACGCGAACTCCACCAAGGGTAGGTGGTCCTCCCAACTACGACCAAAGTCGAGGACACATGCGCGGAGCATGTCCTCGAGTTTCTAAATGGTCCTCTCCATCTGACCATCTGTCTAAGGGTGAAAGGCGGTGCTCAGACATAGCTGCGTCCCGAACGCCTCCTGTAACCCCTTCCAAAGCCGGGAAGTAAAGCGATCATCTCGGTCGGAGACGATAGAAGATGGCACACCGTGTAGCCGTAAAATCTCCTGAATGTAGAGACGTCCCATGCTCTCCACTGAGCCCTGCTCTCTGATGGGAAGAAAGTGCGCCGACTTGGTGAGTCGGTCGACAATCACCCAAATGGAGTCGTGACCTCTGGAAGTGCGTGGAAGTCCAGTCACGAAGTCCATAGATATGCCATACCACTTCCACTCTGGGACCTCCAAGGGTTGTACCAAGCCTACTGGTACCTGATGCTCTGCCTTCACCTGCTGGCAGGTGAGGCATCGAGAAACGAACTCTGCCACAACCTTCTTCATGCCCGACCACCAGTGCTATCATCTGAGATCCCGGTACATCTTCGCCACTCCAGGATGTACCGCTAAAGGGGAAGTGTGAAACTCTCTCAGCACCTCCTCTCATAAAGTGACTGGTACCAAGGTACGTCCTCTGAAAAGGATGTCATGCTCTGCTCCAAAGGAGAAACCATCAGGTGCCTGTCCTGAGGATATCTATTCACGCCGCGTCTCACAGTCAGCATCCCCACACTGTGCCCCTCTGACCCGCTGCAGTAGTGGAGGAGTGACTGTGAGAGACTGGAGAAAGGCTGCTCCATCTCTATCCACAAAGGATATCTGCAAGGCGGCTAGCTTCTCTGTCGCCTCCTAAAGTAGCTGAATGCCCGTACTCCTGCTGAGAGCATCGGCTACCACGTTCCCCTTCCCAGGAGTATAGACTATCTCAAAGTCATAGTCCTGGAGGAACTCGAGCCATCACCGCTGTCTCAGGTTCAGGTCCTTCTGAGAGAAGATTTACCTGAGACTCTGATGGTCTGAAAAGACTGTAAAGCGCTCTCCCATCAGGTAGTGTCACCATGTCTTCAGAGCAAAGACCACTACTGCTAACTCCAGGTCATGGGTAGCGTAGTTTTGCTCATGCGGCCTCAAATGACGTGATCCATAGGCGATCACGGCCCACTCCTGAATCAGGACACATCCGAGTCCGGTCCCTGATGCATCGCAGTAGACTACGTACCCTACTCCCTCCTCAGGTAACCTCAAGATAGGTGCGCTGGTCAATCTCTGTCTCAGCTCCTGGAATCTCTGCCGACTTCTGTCTGACCACACGAAGGGTTTTCCCTTCCTCCTTAACATTCTGAAAAGCTGCAAAGATTTCTCCTTTGCCGAAAAGGGAAATCTGGTCTCATCCCCTGGATGAACCACGTTCCTTGCCCAATACAGTCAATTCTGTCATGATTATTTAATTCATGGAATGGATGACGTAGTAAGGCCTCGACACTGCTACCAATAGATCCAACCATTACTCTCGCCTCCAAGGGTTGAGTCACATTGTCGGCATCAGTGTGAGGTCACTGGGTCTCCTCCAGTAAGAATCTCGCAAGTGAGGGTTAAGTCAACAGTTTTTAACTGGCACCTCTTAGTAATAACAAAAAAAAGACAAGAATGAAAATGTCACCATTGCAAGTGTCTTTTATTAATTCAACTCAAAGTACAAGGACACAAGGAAACACAAACTACGAAGCTAGAGGAATTATGGGCAAAGGCCTCTATGCCTGGAGCTAGTCCCGCACTAGTCCACCCGCTTCCAGAGCTCCATGATCATAAGCTTCAGATGCCTGAAGTTGTGCTCTCCCCTGAGGTTGGGGTGGACCTCCTAGTGGTGGTGGTGGTAGAGCCTCAAAACGCCGTCCACCACCTGCCGCTCGACCAGCTCCTCGGCCTCCTCCACCTGTTCCCTTTGCACCGCCACGGTCGAACCTCTGCCTCTACCTAGGTGGTTCCTCAACCTTCTGCTGCTCCTATGCATGGCGGGTTGGGCAGTCACGAGCCATGTGGCCCTGCCCGCCGCATGCATAGCACTGTCTTCCACTCGTAAGACTGGTTCTACTGCGTGTGCCCCACACCTCCGAGCCAGTATCCTGTGGTTGTCCACCCATTGGCCTGGCCCGCTTGGACCTCTGTGACATCTGTCTACTACCGGCTGCAGAAGACTCTGCCATGTGTCGCCCTGTGGTAGGTCTCACCGCTGGTGTAGACTCAGCAAGAAAACTCTCGATGAGAAGAGCTCGCTCCAGTACTCCTGCATGAGTCGGAATGCTGAGGGAGATCAGCGATGCCCTGATCTCATACCTCAATCCCTTCTCAAAGGTCCGGTCCCGGAAGAATGGGTCCCGTACCATGTCGGTCGAGTAGCGTGAGAGATCGGTAAATCTCACCGAGTACTGGGCGACTGTCAAGCTGCCCTGCCGCAGCCAAAGAAGCTCCTGGATGCACACCGCACGGAGGGTGGCTGGGACGAACTCCAAGCGGAAGAGGCTCTCAAAGTCTGTCCAGAGAAGAGATGCCTCAACGTGCACCTGGAGCATCAAGCTCCACCATCGGCCTGCTGCCGCGTGCAGTAGGCTCACTAGGAGGATCACCATGAGGTCTGTTGGTGTCCTCACTAACCGAAAAACTCATACCACTGCCTCCAGCCAGTCCTCGGCTGCCTGGGGGTCCGTCTCCCCGCGGAACCTGGGCGGTCGCTGGCGCTGGAACTCATGGAGTGCACTAAGGCGACGTGCATTGTCAGCGGCTGGGGCTGGAAGCATCGGTGGCTCGGCGGGTAAAGGTACCGCCGGTGCCTCAGCTGTCAAAGGGCCCTACACCAAGGCCTCATCGCTCGGTGGGCTATCATCACGCTCAACTCTCGGAACCCTAGATGGCTGCTGTCATGGGGATATCCTGAAAAGGAAACATGTGCGCCACGGTCAGAACAGTATACCTGGTGAGCTGACACAAAGTAATCACAATGAAAACTTGAAACACACATGCAATCAATGTTTTTGTGCATTAAGTCAGAAATCAGAAGTCAGGGTCCTGGTGTACGGATAGGTCGGCCGCCGCACCAACACTAGACTCCCTGGACTGATAACCACACCCAATACGCTTAACACTATTGCTTCACATTGAAAAGATCAGAGTCCCAAGTTCTATGGTAGAACCGAACTCCTTTGATACCAATTTGTCATGACCCGTCCTCAGGGCCCGTGCCGTGACTACCCCAAGCCCGCCTTCCATAGGCCAGGGGCTGGCGACTAGCACCAAGACGTAAATTCCCGATAAAAAGAGAAGGCATTGCCTTTGTAAAGTAAACAAACACCACAGAGCAAGCAAGCAGTAGAAATATACAATAAGTAAAAACAGAGTACAACAGTAAGTGAGGAAATTAAAGGGGGCCGAAAATACAAGCCCAACTATAAAGTACAACTGGAAAGGAAAAACAGCAACTTAAAAGTAAAACTGCAGCCTCGAGCCGTCCACTGGAAGTCCCACTTGAAGGGTGGGTACAGATAGCCTCCACAGTTCCTCGGGTTCAACCGTCTGCTCCGAGTATGTCCTGTCCAGTGGTCCACCTCCAGGTACCGTCCTGCTCCGCAAGCCCCAACCAAGGTCAGCATTGTCCATCGTCTGCAACCAACACAACGAAGTGCGGGCATAGCCCATGTAGGGGTGAGTATAAGCTACTCAGTAGGGACCCCGAGACCCCCGATGGTCTCCCAAAATCCACAAAGGATAATCCACAAAGGAAAGATACAATCACGAAGTAACATCCGACACTACTTAGGTATATGACCATACATATACCTAAGTCACCATTTCCAGTACGCTCCAACCCCGAGCTCAAGCACAAACTAGCCCACACAGGAAAACAATTCGGAATCCACACAGGATAGAACAACACAATCCACACAGGATAGCAATCAAGATTCAGCTCACACAGGTATACTTCTTCGAATGACGATAGAGATGATCACTGATCCATCTAAGTCATCGGACCCACAAAGGATCGATAGGTACTAACCCCCATAAGGACCCACAAAGGATCGATAGGAAACTAACCCCCGCAATAACCCACACAGGATCAGACCCACACAAGATTTGTAGGCACTGGCTCACACAGAACCGCTGAGTGCTGACCCACATAGGATCAGACCCACACATGATCGGTAGCACTGATCCACGTAGAATCGATGAGTGCTGTAGTCGTCGCCGTCGAATCCACTGATAATCTCTGCACAGTCGTCGTCGCATTCACAGTCGCAGTCAGCTCTAGGGTTCCCGCACACAACAAGCTCGTTTGGGAGGGTACACTCCACGAGCCGAGAGGCTGATACATCAACTGACACATAGTCCAGAGTTGAGGTATCCAAAAGTTCTGTATCGTCAACAGGAACTCAACGTCGCAGACGGCGCGTCAATTGGACGCCCGATCTGAGAGTTATTGGCTTTTTCGTCCCAGGGGCCCGGTTGGTTTTTAAGGCAAAACCAACCCGACCGTACTCCACCTGCATCCAAACCTCGGGCGGATTAAGCCAAAGGATCAGTCTCACTAAGAGGAATCCAACAAAGTCGATGGCACGACAATCGGATGTCCGGAGCTTAAGATATGAGTGTTTCCGCTCCGAGGGCCCGGTTGGTTTCGTGTACGAACCAACTCGGCCAAACCTAAAGTATTCCGAAACCTTGAGTGCAGTATACTGAAACGACCGTCTCGTTCCAAGGACCGCATCGCCAATGACGGTGCGTCGATCGGAGGTCCGTATCCCACGTTATGGGCAAAAGACCGAAGACGGTCCGAAAATGGGGGTTTCGGGCCCGGACCGACCTGGCCCGAGACCCCCCGGTCGGCCCGGACCAGCGCGGCCCGGCCCGGCTGGGCGAAGCCCGGCGTACTGGCGCGCGGCGCCAGCTAGCTTGGCCAAACGGCCGAGCCGTTCCGGCTCGCGGGGGGGATGCACTGCCCCCCCCCGGTTTCCCTGTAACCACGACCCCATTAATGGGGCCGCTTGCTTGGCTGGCCGGAGGAATTGAATCCCTCGGTTTTCCCTTTGTCCGGGCGGCCCGCACCGGCCGGCCGGTTCTGCCAACAAGGATCGGCGACGACCGGTCCTTCCTCCTTTGCCGACACCAGCGGCCCGGAACCGGCCGCTGGTCACCCTGCTCCGCCGCGGCCCGGGACCGACCGCCGCCTGATTCGTCCGGGACGGTGTGAAGGCATCACGCCCGTCCGCCACGGCCCCGCTCCGGCCGCGGTATTTTCTTGTTTCACCGACGTGGCGTGATGGAGTCGCGTCCTTGTATGATTTCGTGGCGCGGTGCGACAACGCCACGCATTTCTTGCTGCATGATCCCGCACGGTGCGACGGCACCGCGCCACTCCCATTTCAAACCAAAAAAGAATCGAAAATGGAAAAAGAAGGTGGGTCGGCCGTCTTTGTGCGGTCCGGCCCCCTCTCGTTAAATGATATCAGTTGGACATATTCACGAAGAATAAAAAAATAAGGGAGTAATCTCGAACAAAAAAAAATAAATCCCCTACCTCGAGCGTGGCTTGAACAAGGTTTCCGTCATGGAGAAAAAGATGTCGCGTCACAGGTCGGTGTCGTGGAATGAGGATTCGTAGACGAATACAGATATTGTACGAGGTGGAACGACGTCTCCCTTCCTTTGACGTGGTAAGTAGAATGAGGGATGGCACGTCGTCGTTCTTCGGAAGAAAGACGTGGCTGCATTCTTCGTCGTGGTAGAAAAGTTCTTCGCCCGGAAGATGAAGTTCTTCCAAAAGAAAAGAAGAACGTTCCCACCTTCAACACAAAGATGCAACCAAAATAAAATAAGGCCTTAACCTTCTTTTATTTCCTTTTCCAAAAACTTTAAATTTTGAACATTCAAAATTAATTCCACTCATTTAATTAAACAAAACTTGTTAAAAATTAATGAGGAGATATGTTGGAAAAATTAAATGGGGGGTTTTGAAGAGTTAGGAAAGTGAGGGGTTGGGCTCGTGTGGGTACCACCCCACCTTATCCTCTCAAGGTTGGTTAACACATGTGTGTCCCACCCCCAACTCCCTTACTTAGGATAAAACTACCAAGTGGAAAATAAAAATTGTTGTTAAATTTTTATTTTTAACTTCCACAATTTTTATCAACTCCCCTCGTGTAAACGCAACTCCAGAATAGGCGTTCCTAAGCAATTACCGGCGCTGCGGTTCCATCGGTGCCCTCGGAATTCCATTCTGAATACCGGTTCAAAAGATAGGAATTCTCACTCGTTCATTCACTGAACGTACCCAAGTTAAACTTCGGATAGAAATTTTGGGCACACCGGGCCTCAGAATCAAGTGCCGTCAGAAACTGCGTTCTTGTAAAATCCCAAAGAAAATTAAGAAAAAAATTTCCTTGAATTTTACGGGTATTTACATGACACTACTGTTTATCTTGATGATTTGGGGAGGTCTACTCGTGGATGCTTCAGGGAGACAGTTGACTTGTTCAAAAGCTAGAAGGGATGATTAGAGTTGAAATGATGGTGGCCATGCTTGATTCTCTAGATGGGTCTGGAAGCAATGGGTTTTGGGTGAGTGGAGTGGATGAGTTCATGATGCATTGGTGGTGGGATGATCGAGTTGACCGTATGCCGATGAATAGGGCGTGTTCGGCCAATTGGAATAGGTGGTTTTCTCAAATATTAGAATATATTAGGGTTGACAAACTTGGCACTTTCTGATTTGAGTGACCTCATGAAATCATGAGCATGGTCACGAAAAAAACTTCCGGGTGTGAAGAAGGATGTCATATGGGTTGGGTTGAGAACGAGAATTAACTCTATGAGATCCAATCTCCAAAACCTCAGTAGCTCAGTGGTTGAGAGGTGATGTGTCCTTTGGATGGTCAACTAAACAAGACAAATGGCATTATGGCTGATTTACTTTCTTTCTTCTCACTCAGGTCTCAGAAAGGACAGCTCAAGTAGATTGTATTTCTCCCTTTGATCTTGTACTCTTTCTAACTGATATTTGTATTGGTCTTTCTCCTAAGGGAATTGAAAGACTCTCCCGTCCCGCTATGACTCAAAGATGGTCCGGCCTCATCTCAAAACAAACAAAAAGGTATAGGTGAAGGTACTATCTGTATAGTATAGGTAGTAGCCCAGTTGAGATTCAATGTGGGAAAGAATATGCTTAATCACTAGTGCACATGATAAAAGGCAAGGCCAAGGGGAGCGGACTATATAGAATAAAGTACTGAAGTTGCTTTATGGAGGGCAAGGTCAAGGATAGTATAAAAGTAAATAACTAGTTCTAACTATAACTAGAGATATATAGAATAGAAAAGGTCGGAGACTTTATATGCTAGAATACCAGACTTATCATTCCCTCCTCATTTTTCTTAGATAGTCCGTATTTAAAAATGATAGTAGTAAAGATGCCAGTGCATACCCTTCCTTCCCTGTTCAACCTTAGATACAGCACCTTACATCTTCCTTAGCACATCTTTTTCTTCAAGGATTTGCTTGGTATATCGATGTAGACTACTTGGAGCCTAAGTAATTAGGAGATTCCCCCTTTCTTTGTCTGAGTTTGAGTACATAGTTATTTACCTTATTTGCTAAACAAGAATTCTAGCAAGATAGGAAATTGTTAAATCTAGGGAAAAGCTATTCATCCTCTTTCTACCGGACTCACCTCCTCCTTCTGAATTTCCTACCTTTTTCATCTTCTCACGCTTCGAGTGAGTCAATGAGCTTAAGCGAACTAGGTTAGTCGTTCAATCTATGCATTTGGGGTATAGAGAGAATTGGAAAGGAAGAAAGGCCGGTGGTGGAAATCTCTCCAAAGGGTCCTATTCGAAAATGTCTATCCTATCTAGCGAACCTCCTGCTAAGACAAGACATAGTGCGACATAGGAAGATCTAGATGTGTACATTTAGCTTTCATTGATTATCACCAGTTATATTTATCATGGAAAAAAGAAAATATTGGAGATGCTTGGGAAAATCTAGTTTAGGCCTTTTCGGGGAAGCGGTGAGAGGAGCGGTAGCACAAGCGAACCAGTAATGCCACGGGGTTGAGATTTCTTAGATGAAGCCTATGTGAAACCCACTGGGAAAAAGAATAGAACTGACCAGAGTTTCCTAGTGGGGAGGTCTTCAATGGCATAACCTTACCCTAATCTTCACCGACTACTTTATATGAAAGAATGCCGGAAAAGGTCAAGTTTTCCTCAAAAAGATAGCTTTAGAGATAAAGTAAAGATCAACTTTCGCTCCTAACTAATAAAGGGTTGATGCTGACTAAACCTCTTAGCTCGATGAGCTGTCAAACCCCTCTTGTATCTATTCCTCATTCTTGATCTTGTAAATTTCTCATTGAATCCTCCAAAAGGAGGGAAATCAGTTGCGGATCTACCGTTGGGACAGATTGCAGGGGTTTTTCCCTTAGTTCTCTCAACACGTTACAAGCTTTATTCCTCTATTGAAATTGAGGATATCCGGGAAAAATAAAGTAATTACGCAATCTTCATACTAGTTTTCCCTTAGCACAAGCACTAAGTAAGTAAACTACCTTAAAAAAGAGGTCTTTTTGTTACAAAACAAGTACTCTTCTAATAGCCACTATTCAAAGAGTACTGAATTATTCAAGACGACCACTTCTATAACACCAACTGCGGATACCTTACCTTCATGTACAACTTTCTTCTTGAACAACTCTTTCCTCGGTAAGAAGCTTTATTATCCCGAACTATATGGCATAGTGTATTCACTTAGACTCAATTGAAACTGAGCTTTTGTGGGCCCTTACAATAATTCTTTCTAATGAAAGGGCCTAAGACTCAGGGGCGTGCTTGGGTCACATCACATCAGTTTAGTTTGGTCCTAGCTTATCGTTAGGGTACTAAAATAAAAGGCTTGAAAGCCAGGCTAGCCCGCACTTGAAATGAAAAGGCTTCTATAACAAGGGAATTACGGGATTGAGAGCAAGTGGTACAATAAGACCTGCAAGAAGGCGCCGAGATACATATATATCACGGATAAACATCACTGGAATGGAGTAGAGTCACTTGACTTAGAAGAAGATGGGATTGAGCTCTACTTCTTATTCATAATACGAGAGGAGGGTCATAGGCTGATAGGTGGAAGTATTCAAGATACCTATAGAGTGGAATGCTTGGAGCGAGCCAAGCAATTTCCTTTTAGCCGTGTAACTTGGCCTAGTCTATTAGTCCTTGTTCTATTTTCGTTATCCACATTGAAGCTAGAAATGGATACTTGTAGGACTTGTACTGATCCATATTTATCCAGCTCTTTAGCTCTTCTTGGGTCTATTGGTCTTGTTCGGTTAAATGTCCTTTTTTGTTGTCTGATCGAGGGCAGAACATTGGGTTAGAGCTCGGGGGTGATATTTAATGAATTAAGGGCACCGATTCCACCAATCCCCTTTCATCTTGGGGGTGACTCTATGCCTTTCTGGCTTGCTTTCTTGGCCCAACCAATTTCTATTTACTTGGCTCAGTCTCTTCGAACCTCTACCTAGAGAATCATTGAATCTTGTTGAATTGGTCTACCCCATTACCTTATTGTTTAGTTAGAACTGGAATACCTATATCTAAATCTACTGATTCAGATTCTGTTATGAAACTTGAGCCTTCTGAAGAGTCCATGTCCCTTTAGCCGATGGAGCTGGTTATAACCTATTCTTTCGCTTAATGCTTTAGGAATATCAATATGAGTCCACTACTAGAGAAAGAGCCCTTGTATTTGGCACCTAGTCTTCAAGTTCTTCTTCAATGTCAATTGAAACTGACTCCAATGCTTTCTTTCACTCCAATTCCACCTCGTTCCTATCTTATTTTGACAATACCGGAACATCCTCTGCACCGTTCCCTGGATATGCCATTTACGCCTAACCCGAATCTCTTGACTGAGCTGCATTCTTTCCTAACTTGACTTTCTTGTAATGAAAGAATTTCCGAGGCTCCGTCTTAGTCAGTAAAGATAATCCCCAAAGCCCAACAAAGACTCATTTCCAGCTACTCTGGTTCAGTCTTTCCTATCCTTGGCGTCGAGTAAGTACCGAAATCACTCCTATAAAATCAGTAGGTTTCTGAACTCCCTAACTTCGAATTCAAGTAAATATCTAACCCTACCTTATTTCTTTCTCGGAAGAACTGTCTTTCTTTTCAACTGAGCTGCATTTCCAATCGGTCTCATACCCAAGTGTATATCCCTTATTTGTTTGTGTAACACTCTTGATATTGAAACTAGAGAATAATATTACCGCTCTAAGTCGATCTATTATTCTATTTCCCTCCAAACCTTCCTAGTCGAGCTTCCACCGCCCCTCAAAAAAGAGATGGGAGCACATCCGTAACTCAACAAAACAACTTAAGGGCACTCATATCATGGATACCACTATATATAATAGTATCATCTTAAGCCAGAGTTTGGGATTTTGCGGCATCTAGTTCAGTATCAGATAGAGCAGATAGTTTAGTACCTTGGAAAAGAAGGTTGACTTCTATATCACTTCCATACTTCTGTAACTTCTCTTTTGCTTATGAATTGAATTGCTTAGAAAGTATTTCCCTAGAATTGGCTAGAAGAGAGGGATTAGTCCCCCTCCAACACTGAATTCTTAGTTGAGTAGTTCTCTTTCTCCTTAGCTTCGGTTTTCTCGAAACTGGCTACTCCTTATGATATGCCACCTCAACCCCTGATCTAAGAGCATCTGAGAACATCTACGACATTGTCGAGGGAAACTCAGATAACCGGAATGATTGTCCTTCACGCTGGCAATAGATCTTTCAGTGTATGTAGCAGCGTCAGCTGGCGCAGATTGAAGAAGAAATTGTCCTGCTACTGGGTCAACTCCAAACCAACCCTCCTCCAATGACCACACCTTTATCTCATTTTCCATACTCCCCCTCCTCATCCTCAATCTGGTGGTCCCACTCCTAGCGCTCAAGGAGTTGCTTCTTTTTTCACTTTTTCTTGTTCTCAACCTCAAAACCTTTTTAGGTTGGGAGAAGGAATTAGTCGTCTAAGTAGGGTTGTTCATCAGTGCATACTGTGCTCCCTCTTTCACTTCCGAGCATCTTTCCAAACATCTAGTCAGGCCTAGTACCATAGTCGAGTGCTACCACTGAGCTTTTAATGGGTCTCCCCCTTTCGATGAGCAACAATCTGACATTGAATGCTTGAGCCATTGCTTGGACAATGAAAGACCGTGTCTTGTCTCTTTTGAAGACCTGTGCACTTTCCATTTTACGGGCCTATAATCGCGAGTGAATCCTTTGTGCCCAGAAACTACTACTTCACCTGATCGGAAACCCTTGGATTCCTAGTGAAAACTACAGCTTCATCTCGATCAAAGGTGGGATCCTTGAAGCTTCCTATTCCCCTTTCGGGGGGTCCCCATTGATAGATAAGGGAAATCTAAAGGTAGACAGGACAAAGACTACTCTACGAAAACTCTTCTTTTCGTCCGATTGAACCACCTAAAAACATCAATTGGATATGGTGACTCTCTGACTGGATTTTACTTTCTCACTCATTGATCAAGGGAAGTTCATCCTTCGGGAACTTGAGCTTGAGATAAAGAACATATAAGCATAGAGGTAGGGGGTCTGGGTCCGTCTCAGTGTAGTAGGGGAGTCCACTGTGTTGTGAGAATATTTAGAAATGCATTTGATCAAGAGGAAAGGATTGAACAACTGATCGACCAGGGAGAAATCTACCTTTATAATGTCCCTTCAAAAAGTAGAATTTTTGGTCTACTCAGATAGGAAAGTAAAGCTCATGTGGAATCTTTAGTCACAGGTGGGAAATCAAGAGAGAGAGAAGGTTCGACCTCTTCATTCCCTCAGAAAACTCCCATGTTGATGGAGATCCATCCGTTGGGGTATCATACCCCACCCACACCCAAATCAATGCTCGGCTAGCTTGTTTCTGATGGATGAGACTTTCCAAAAAGAAGAGGAAGATGACAAGAGTGCAAAACTCATCCACTGAAATTGGAACACGAAGGCTCAGTTCGCCTCTAAAAATCATAAAATACATGAAATGCGGGCTCAAGTGAAAGAAAAAGGATATATAGGAGAACTGTAGGTTGAGGACAAAGGGCATGATCAAACCGTCTTTTTGGATTAGTACTTTGCTTCGGTACCAGGCTCAAAAGTCTGAAAAATGAAGTGAAATCTACATTGACTGTATCAACAGTTCCATAAAAGGAGAGGAAAGCGACCATAAGAAGTCCATTTCCTCCATCCATAGGCATAGAAGAATAATATAGAAGCATAGGAGGGATTGAATGAGGGATGCATCTTCTTAGCTCTCAAGTGAGGTGTTGAGAAGAATCCTATTTTCATCTTGAATCGAATATGGAAAGGTCATGGGGCTAGATCCCATAGGCACCAGACTGAGGTATGAAATGAAGGACGGGTTTCACTCGCTTTGGGCTCAAGCTTAGATAGAAGAGTCCAATGAGTCCACTAGTCCATCAATGGAAATTCGATAGAAAGCTCAAACTGAGAAAGTCACAATCCATTGAATAAGATAGGCTCAAGGTAAGAGCTCAAAAAAGAAAGAAAAGAAGCCTAAAACTTCTAATAGATAGAGTTGGAGTACGTTGTGAGAGTCAAGTTCAAGGTTGATTGATGAGTTCAGTGGACAAAACAATCGATGTGAGGCCTAGGTCAAGGCAGGAAGTGAAAGTGTGACTTCCCCCGTAGTTGGGCATCTCTTGTCAATCGGATAGGAGCCTCCCTAAACTAATAAAAGTGATTATCCTCAAAACATGAAACCTTTATGGGAGGAAGAATTTCAAGAGCCTCCCTAGTCAAGATCTGGTGTTGAACAAGCATGTTTTCAAGTCTTTAAGTCCCTTGTATCGAGTGAATGTGGTTGCAGGTCTAGCGCCATCCCCGAAGCCTTTCATTTAGGTTGAATTTTCTTTCTTCTTAGTCTTCCATCTAGTAGTGGAAGGTAATCAATCCTCGTATAATAGGGAAGATGACCTTTCTTTTTTCCTTCAGGTGGCGAAATGCCTATCATAATTGCTGTTGTAGGAGCGATGTCAAAGTGAACCTTGTAGTGAGGGTCTTTCGGGTATAGAACCATTATAGTTTCGTTTTTGTCTGCTGCTAAGGTTCAATGATTTCTCTTTTAACATGTAGTAAGCGTGGGAGAAGCTCTCTCTTCCTCTCTCCCTTACACCCAGCTATAAGAACCTACTATCAAAACTCTTTCTTTCAGACCGCTTTAACGGCTCGACAAGGAAAAGAATAGGAAGGATAACTACTACATTACGAAGGTGGGAGAGATTTCATCCTAGCTCCTTTCTTGAATTGATTATTCACCTATCAAGATCAGATGAAGATCTTATTCTCACCTGTTTAAGGTCCCACATTGACTCTCCAATCAGATATCTCAAAGCATGAACTTTCTCTAGCATAAAGTCTGACTCAAGCCCTTCCTCAGCCTTAGCCTAAGGGGATAATTGATAAAGGGTGAAGTCAATGCCTTTCCTTTTAAGGCTAGGAACTTTGAACCTACTACCTGGAACCTACTTCACTCATGCCTAGGGAACATGCCCAGCTTAGCGATCAGCAGCGTTACCGGACGAGGTCATGAAGCGAAAGGCCAATTTCTAACATTATAGGGATCTTTGTGTGTCCCCTATTGCTTTATGGTTCTTTTCCATTTCCTCAAAGCCAGAAAGTCAATATATGCAGCCACTAGATCTTCTCCAAGAGCTTGACTTTAACTTCTATCCCTTTCTTTGAAGTGGAAGGCCAGGGATTTTTCATACATACCAGAGTCACTTTCAAGTCAAGGGAACGAAGAAAGGAAGCGGTAGCTACATCTAAACCGACCTCTCTTCCATCAACATTAAGAATAAGGACCAGAACTGTCTCAGCAATGGAAAGAGGAGAAGCAAGCAGGGGCTAAGCCTGATCTTTATATATGAGTTATCACAATAGATATTTCCCGATAGTCATGTCGAGCGATAAAAGGGAGTCTGAAGACTGAAGATAAGAATAGTCATGATAAGATGAATTCCGCTTGAACGAGTTTAAGAGGTGAAAGAGTTAAATCAAACTCTTCATTTTCAGGTACATTGCCATCGATTATTTAAGTCAGACTAGCTCCCTAGATTCCTATATTCCCACTCAAGCGGGATCAGTTTGAGCATGATGAATCACTTCATTCCGACCTCTTTCCAATAAAATTTCCGGCCTCAAATGAGAATGGAGGATGAATAATAGCGAACATAATCATTTCAGGTTGACCAGAAAAAAGATACTTCCAAGAAAGGACGAGCACGACTGAAGTGGCTATACATAAAAATCTATTTACGGATCTATATGCTCCAATTCTAGAAGTTTCAGAACAAGTAATGAAACTAACTTTTCTTTTGGATAGGATTTATGTTGGATTCATCAGGGGGCTCGCGTAGACCACTATTAATAGAGTACTGAAGACGTTGGAATCGAAAAAGTTCCGTGGTTGCATAAAAGGAGTCGAATTCAAAGTAGTGCTTTACTCGTAAGGGTGCCCTTAATAATAGGGTCACTTATTCACTTTATATGTTTTGGCCCCGCCCTATCAAGTAAAGCTGCCCTGCTGGGCCGTAAGGCTGATCTATGAGGGAAGGTAAATTCCATCTCTATCTACCTCTACCCCAGAAAAAGTACTAAAAGAAATAAGGACAGCTCAGTTCTATCTATGAGGTAAAGATACCTGATTAAGCCCTAAATGAGTAATGAGTAAGGTAAGGGACAAATAGCGGTAGCCAGCATATTCAAAAGGAGAAGGGAAGCTCGAAGAGGGGCATCCATCTCTATTGATCGGGCTGAAGGAGATAAGGGCTATTTCCTTATTTCGGGTAGGGGAAAAGGAAGTCAAGTGCTACTTATTACAAAAGGCGAACCCAGGTAATGAGCTATTTATAGCGAAGGAGTGATCGATCTGCCCGAGAACACTATAAGGTGGGTCTACCAGTCCAAGGGAAAGAACTCAGAACTCATTAGCTCAAAAATTCATTAGCTAGATAGGGGATAAATTCCTTATAGAGCAGAAGCATTGGATATAAGTGACTCCTACCGTACCTCCAAACTAAAGGAGGATTGTTCTACCCTTATTGAATAGGAAGACGGATGTATAAGAACAGGGATGCCTATCATATTCTGTACTCCCGAAGACCCGTGCAAATACTTTGTATGATATGGCCCTTATGCAGTAAAGAATGCAACTCGTCCATGATTTTATCTATATCATTCTTCGGCTTCCAGTATAGATCCGATATAAGTCAGAGCAGGACGACCTGACAACAATTCAATGACATGGTCCTGTGGTGGCATTAGGTAGTTCACTGAATACAAATGAATATTTTTGGACTAGCTGCTGTATAGCTTCCAGTTTATCCACCCTTCTCTCAGTACTCACATCTATGGCCAATGCCTATACATCTTGTAAAAAATTGTGACTATGTATCCATCTTGTGAGAAGAGATCATTTGAGTGGGTGGTGGCCTTACTAATTTAGGGACCCCTCAATGTGATCACCTTCCCATCCTGATAGACATATACCGCTCCTTCATTTTGAAGGTGACGTCACCCGCATTCGGCACCCCCGCCTCCAAGATTGGCTCTTCACATAAGGTTCTGCTACTTCATATATAAGGTTATATAATATATAAGTAGCAGCCCTTTCTAAAGGGTTAGATCCATCTTCCTATATAGTCCTGACCCTATTCGGGTCAGATCTTTCTATATAGTCCGGACCCTTTATGAAGGGTCAGATCTATGAGAACTTTACCCTTTCTAAAGCGTCAGATCTAAAAGAACCTCAAACATCAATTCCAGTAAGAAAGATCTAGATTCAAGAGCATCTGATTCTGATTCAATTACTGCGAAAAGAGCTCTGATATTACTTTACCTATTATATTATCTAAGGGTAGGCAATGGTCCACTATTAGAAGAGTACCTATTTAAAACACTACTATAGACTCTTTCTTATAACATTCCTGTAACCAAACCTACTACTTGAACTAGTACCCTTTCTAGTACTATCATGGGGAAAACCTATACCTTAAACTAGTTCCAATTATCTGTGTCTACTCTAATATCCCGTTACTGTATGGGAGCGGAAGCGAGATAGGTACTCTTCTAATAGTAATAGTGGGGCAGGGTTCAACAATTCTCTGGTCGAAATGAAAAGACTTACTTGACTACACCCACTGCCCTCAGTCTCTAAGCTACGATATGAGAACCTATTCCCACCACCACCCTAGGTTTGCAATCTGTGTAGTACAGGGAGGTGGGAGGGGAGGGATGTATGTGGAGGTCGGAACAGTAGGGATGGCTGGACAGAGGGGCTGGTAGAGCAGCAAGGGTCCGAAGGATGAAAGGAGAAAACGTGATCAAAGTCCTCAAAATGTGCTGCGAACGCCTAAAGGGATTCAACGCTCTTTTCTCTGACCTCGCTTCAAAGAATCCATTGTGCCCCTTTGATTTCACTCTACTTGACCCACCCCTGACTATACAAGCCCTGTTAGGTCTCATACTGAATATTGTGAAATGGCGATCTTAGTGTTGTAAAGGCACTAAAGAGAAAGACGAGGAGAACTACCTTGTTTATTCCACAAGATAGGGTACTTTCTGCTTACCACTCGTTTTGAGCTCAATATTTGTCTTGTTATAGAATATTTGGATGACCTATAAGAATACGGCACACCCTCATTTACCTAGCTTCCACCAATAAAGAAAGAAGGATGAACCAACCCCTCTTTTGTAAAACCCCGAGATTTTATGAAAAATATTCTTTTAATTTCATTAATGTCTTGTGTTGTACGCTACACTAAAAGGAGCTTGCACAACATGCATCCTTGACTTGCCTTTCATTACATGCAATCTCAACCTTCCTCGATAGCGTGTGTAGTACGCAATACCGAGTTTCACTAAACAATGATATGCTATTAAAATATTATTAATACTAGCTGTTATGAATAGTAATAACAACCTTTTAAAATTTTAGAAATTTTTATCTCTCAAAATGGACTTCATTTTTTGATTCAGAGTATCAAATTTAGCCTAAGGTGAAATTTTGGTACTTTTCGGATAACTTTCATATTATGATGAATAGTGAAAATTACTAAATTTTAATTAAAAACAACTTTTTTAATCGAAATAATTAATAGTGATAAATTATTAATTTTAGTGGTTTTAAAGTATATTTAGAATATATTTTTACAATTTAATACAATGTTGGTCATTGGATGTAATTTCACATTTAAACCAAACATAAACAAGTGTCAATATTTTGATAGTTATTATCTCTTAAGAACACACTATTTGTGTTGACGACGGGAATTAATTTCTAAATTAATTAATGCAACTGATATTTTTTGAATTTGGTAAAATAGACATCATTTTTGAGTTCATAATATCAAATATAGCTTAGGCATAATTTTTGGTATTTTTCTGGAAACTTTCATTTTTTGATGAATAGTGAAACCACTAAGTGGTAGTTAAAAAAAATGAATTTTTCATAAAACTTAATTTTACCGCTTCTGTGAGTGGAATTTCAAAAATCCGAGAGACACGGTTGATGTCAGTAAGTAAAATGTGGTTCAATGAGATGAAAATAATTTTTGGTGAATAGTAACTTTTTACTTTTTTTTACCACGGTTAAAAGTAAATAGGGTAATTAAGGGTAAAAATGATATTATTATTACCCTAAAACATGTCCTAATTCTATTGGATAAGTGTAATTCGACCATAAACAACCTTAGGAATAAACTATAACCATTTAGGACCACTTGGATTAGATTAGGACATTTATTATTAACTTATTTAAAGAAGGGTTAAAATAGTTAAAATCAAAGTTTAATAAGTAAATCATTTTTAATATGGGGTTATACTTAAGATAAATTCAACTATAAATATTCATTATAAAGATAAAAAGATTTCATACATAATGGTATTTTATTTGTAATTTTTATACATTAAATAATTTAATTTATTTATGATACAATGATGATGCAGTAATTATCTTATTAATGAAATATTGACATAATTGATGTTATAAATACCCAAATAAATGTAATTTGAGACTTTTTATGAATTCCACTAATTTCCTAGGTTAACATGATATGTTAGTATTGATTTAATTAACTTTTTTTCGAACTAATCATTCTGTTATGAGTTTCAAAAAAATCAATTACTAAATATTGTCAAAATTGACATAAAATAGTTTTTAAAACAAATATTATATTATTAATTGTTATTTTGTTCCTAGAAATATAAGGTTCTGCCAAATGACTTAGATAAGGTTATATATATTAATAATAAACAAATTGGGGTTCGTTTGTCTTGTAATAGTAAGTTTATTAACCTTATAGTATAAGAACACAAGAAGACATGGTAAAAGTAAAATTATTTAACTTAATGTTAAATCTAAATGATAAGGTTAAAATAGGAACCTAAACTTGTCTAAATTATATTGGATGAGATGATTTCTACCCATCCCCACCTTAGCTTCGAAATAAATCAATATGGAGCTATTTAAAACCGAATTTGGCTTTATAATAAAATAATATTTCTAGTTATTCCAAAGGTGCCCCTCTCCTCCCTTATAAAAGGGCTCCTCCTCCCCCTCTTCCTCACACCTCTTTGAGCCTTCAATCCAGGCCAAACCCTGCAAATTTCTCCTCTCCACTTCCCTAAAAACATCCTAGAGGTCTTGGTATTCTTCAAAGACCAATTTTAGTGCCCTAAAAGGAGATATCAAAAAGGCGTTTCAAAGAAGAGGTAATGTCCGTTACCAATTCTTTCAAATTTATTTCTTCTTCCACTTCTTCTTCTTTAGTTGTTTCATTATGAAGTAATAAAATCAGTATCACTAATATAATTATATATTATTATAAGTATGAAACAACCCTATTTCACCATCTATCCATCCTACGGAAAATGAAATCACCGCGCGTGCGTACGCACGGAATACCGTCTCCACGCCGTGGTGTAATCTATTTTCCACCACCACCTTACTTGGATGGGTATAATGGTGTAAAGAATGAATATATATGATTATTGTAAAGTGATATTGATTCTGATATATTGTATCATCCACTCCAATTCAATTCAATAACTATGGAAACGATATCATCGCTCGTGCGTACGTACGGACTACCGTCTCCATGACGCGATGAGATTCATTATCCACGTTAACCATTCATGAATGATTATAAAGTATATATAATTTGTAATTATGAAATATATGACATAATAATGATACTGTATTTATGTGTATATATATGTATTTCATCTACTTAATTCCATTCAACTCAATAAGGAAACGAAAACAGCGTTCATGCGTACGTACGGCCTACCGTCACCATGAACGGTGTATTTCATTCCATTTAATGATCTATTATATATATGTATATTCTAAATATATATTATATATAAATAATGTTTTATATTCTTTAATTAAGTAATCATGATCTAAGTAATCATATTAATAATTACAAGTCAAAATACGGACGACAAATTAAATGATTTTACCCAAAACGCTCTTTAACATGGAATTTACAAAAAAACGGGTAAAATAAAGTCATAAGTGAACCATATATGATATAATAACAATAATTATGATTCTGGAATAAGTAAATAACATTATTTAAATCATTATACAGAAGTTTTGGACACTTACGAAGAAAATCAGATCTAAGGTAAGGGAAATATCACAATCTCATTTTTATCCGAGATTGTTTATACTTTGGTATTTACTGGGGTGTATTTTATCATCCACATCCATGTTTCCTCAATATGTAATACTATTTCCATCCATATAATATTGTTTAAATCCAATTTTACCCTTTGGTGAGTTTTTAGTAAAAGATATAAAAGGAATGTTTTTTCGTATTTCGTATGAGGTACTTTTTGACTTTTCCTACAAAAGTACGGAAATAATGTTTTTTTAAATTATACGGAATGAATGGATTTTTAAAAAATTATTTCCAAGAATATTCCTTTACAAGTTTTCAAGTTTATTTTTAATCAACTTCTTTTAGTTTAAAATTGTATGACATGTTAAGAAAGGAAAAATGTTTTTGAAGTAGAAAGGATATTTTCCTCAAGAATGGAGTTCAAGTGTTTTATCAAAATTATTTTCCATCTAAGATAATATAGGGTTCTGATTTTATCCCTATAATTACATTGATTTGATTATGTTGTGATGGAATTATTTTTATGAATTCATTTATCTTATATGAATTGTTTTATGATGTCACGATGTTTAAGAATTCCATTTTTATTACACGGGTTATGCAATGATGTATGATTTATGATTTTTGTGGCACACATAAGAATGGTTTCATTATGAGATGGGTGGGACCTATATCTCCCTCAAATGCATTGGGTAAATATTTTATATCTCATGAGATAAACATGGCTGGAACGGCAGGTTAAACCGGTTCAGTGAAACAGGACTGAAACGAGGAATGAACTCGGTTCAGAAATGGACTTTGTCCACTAAGATAGTCTTGGAAATGAGTCTTGACTAACAAGAAATGATTCTCTATGATTATGTGTGTACGCCACAAAGTTTCATGTTTTAAGTTGTGATTATTGGGATTACATTTCACTACTATGATTTATCCCATGTTATGATATTATGATCTCTTTTGCAGGTTAAGATTTCCAAAATGTTGTGTTCTTATGAATATGATGTGATTGATATTTCTTTTGTTTACCCTTACTGAGCATTTGAGCTCACCCTTTTATGTTTTCTTTTCCCCAGGATATAAAGAACAGTTTTAGGTAGAAAAAAAAAGGAAGATCTTTATTGGAGATGTTGAAGATCTTTCACCATGATTAGAAGATTACGTTCCGAGTTTCCAAAGACACTAAACTATTACGATCCTTGTGTGTCTGTTATTTTTATGTATTAAGTATTCCGCTAAAGTAATGTAATATCCATGTACGTCAAGTTTCGGGTCTCTACATCTTTCCCTTGGTCCGACGGGGTCAACAAATGCGCTAAAAAATGACTTGATGAGGTGGGTCACGGTCAGCACGAGCTGAGTGGGAACAAACGCAATAGGTGTCTGTACAGGTGACATCGCAATGGAAACTATAACAAATGATCAACCCTGGTCCATTCCTGGGATACATGTATCTGACTATCTAGGTTGGAAGACCGCTTATAATATATACCTTGTCTGACCAGACCTTGGAGGACCTGGTGCTCCAGGCTACTATATATTATAATTTGGTATAATCTAGATAGTATAGATTGAAAACATGGGTTTAGGGGAAGTATAATGCTACTAAATAAGGGGATTCACTCTTTTAGTGTTGTTGCTATAGGTTTCACTCTCTCTGTCGTGTTGTCTCTATTGTGCTGGTTTCAGGTCACCTTTCCTCCCTCCAGGTTAATGAATCCATCCTTCTTGCAGTGTTTGAGGGTGGGAGTTCCCAAGTACTCTTCTAATAGTGAGGGTCAACTATTAGACTAGTATTCTAATAATAGGGTGTCCTGCTTGGAGAAAGAGAGCGACTAGAGTTCACAGAAGGAATAGGGGTTGTGGATGAAGTTGTTAACGAAGCCTGTACTAATTGTATTTGGTATGGGGTTTTCTCCCAACGGGCTCAAAGAGGAATCTCTTTGACTATAGGGACAGACTTCTAATAGTATATATTAGTATGATGTTATTAAGTATTGGTCAGTCAACCATCTCTCGAAATAGGAACAACCAAAGAGGCGGGCTCAGTTCCATTCACTTGCAGCCCGTAAGAGAGTTGGGGAAGAAGACTGATAGGGATAATGAAATTTGAGCTATTAGTTCAATTGAGAGACTTGGGACAAGAGGAGAGAGCAAGAAGGCGGAAAGTGAAAGTTGAAGCTTGAAGTAGGGTCGTTGAAAGAGTTCGTAGTTGCTAAAGTCAGTGGTGAATCCCTAAGGGCGAATCCCAAAAGTGGAGAACTAGAATGATTGGTCCAAATAGGCAGTCGAAGGTTGAAATAAGGGTCTGAATGCACCACTGTCAACTCTTTGGGCAGCTGATGGAATAGACAGAAGCAGCAGGAGATGCCAATGTGATTCCGGTTGCCTTACCTAAGAAAGGGAGCAAGCACTCTAGTTATCGAATTATCATATTCATTTGTAATAGGGGATCGAGGCCCACTATTAGAAGAGTACTGAAGCTTTGTGGATCCCACTCGAGGAAGGAGGCTATTATATTCTAATAGTTGACGCTTTCCAGGGTGTTCAAGACTCGGAGGCTCTCTATTTGCCTATCCTTAATGAAAGGATAGTCCAGACCCCCATTAATTGAGATCCCCGCCAATGGATCCCTCTAGTTCCTCCTAATCTAAAAATACCAATTTCTCATAAGGAGGAGAGATCCCTATACTTTTAAGGGTGGCTCTAATCCATTGAAAGTGAACTAAATATGAATGAAAATCAGTAATTGAATCATTTGGAGATACTATCTATATTATATCAAATCTCGACACGTCAAGTAAAGGTACGAAAGGTCCATATTAGCTCGAGAGAGTCAAGGCATAGACGAAAAGTTTTGTAGTGAAGGGAGTTGCACAGGCCTAAGACGATGCATAAAAGCATTCATCTTTCATCAATTTTTCCTCAACAGTAGTAAACCTACTCATCATACCTTATGGAAGACTCTTTGGATGAGAGAAGGGCGGGACAGAAATAGTGTACCAGGTCTCAATGCTGCATTTTAGCTTTCCTGAGATTCAGTAAGCGTACAAATACTATCAAAAGTCTTCCTAACGTACTGACTAGCTTTGGGATAAATGTCAAGGAGCTAGGAAATAAGGAATCGGTTCTAGAGTGATCTACGACCACCCTGATGTAATGGAAAAAATGAGGCAGAAGTCCAGAATCTTATAAGTGTGGGCTTCATACGTGAAGATCAGTATAATATAGATAGTGGACTAAGTGCATAATAAAATAGTAAAGGCGTTGTACAAATGACTAATAAAAACAGCCAAATCCGTGTGTGTGTCGATTTCTGTTATTTGAATGAGCGATGTTCAAAGGAAGATTTTCTTTACTCTTCCTATCCCAGAGATCCAGATTGACTACACATATGGCCATGAGGTGAAAAAAATATGTTTCCCATTTTCGCACACCCTTAAGTGTTTCTTGTTATACCCTAATGCCGTTTGGTTTCAAAAAAGAGGGTGCTACATATCAACGGGCCATGATGGTTCAACCATGTTTAAGGATATGCTACATAATACCGTCAAATGCTATGTCGATGACCTCACAGTTCAAAGTCAACGTAAACTTCAATGATTTGTGTCGAGTCTTTCGTAGACTCTTTTTCAGGCTGAACCCATTGAAGTGTGACTTCAGGGTGAAATCGGGAAAATTCCTAGGCTTCATAGTCAGGAAAGACGAGATAAAGTAGTTTCATTCTGAGGTGCATGCATATAGAGGTTCATATCTTTACTAATAGCCTGTAGATAACGTTTAACCCACAAAATAAGTAGAGGAGTCCATCCATGTAACCCTTTATCTTAAGCAGGCTTTACCTCAAAAAGCTTCTGCCAGATCAACTGATTAAGGTGAAGCCCCTGCGTGCTTCCCTCTGTTACTAGTGCTGCTGGTACAGAAGGTATGTCACTGACCAGGAACTTCATATGCATCTGCAAGTGCCTGTGCTCCTACTGGTAGGGATGCCGGGGGATCGGTAAACTAAATCCTTCACTAGCCTTATCGATGATTTTTCATTAAAACAACACCTCAAACAATATGATATCTCACAGCAGGTAAATATTTCACCCTTCCTCCCCTTACTAAAACTACACAATGTTCTTATAGATTACAATGAAAGGTATATAAGCAGTTATTTCATATCTAGAGGTGAATCTTGCTCTAGCAACTGAACGAAGGGTACAACCGGGCGGCGAAGTCAAAAGTCCTTTATGACACGAGACTGCGGTTGGTAATGCTGTCCATTGCAGTGGTGGGTCCCCCGATGTAGGAAGGATCAGCTAAATCGGCTAAATCGTCGGATCGACGGGACCACTCATAAGGGATAAGAAATTATAGAACCACGTATCTAAGATAAGAAAATGAAATGGAGTGACGAGAAAGATAGTTCACTTCTAATATAATAAGGGTTCAGATCTAGGAACATCCCAACTAGCACCTGTGAGAACCTTCAACAATCGACGTATTTACTTGGGAGATAGAGGTGTGGCACCTAAAAAATTGGCAAGGGGAAATCCAATTAGAACATACAGAGTGATGAATCCCCCCCCCCGGGCTCCACGACCCATATCCGATAGCTATGGAATTCTCTTCACTCATTCTCCACCGACTGACTGCTGCCTCACATCACATCCCTGCAAATAACCGATAGCCAAATTGTCTCCTTCCCAACCGGGCTGGACACATCTCACACTCATGTTGGCCCCACTATTAGAACCTTTGACCCCTAGAAATCTAATAGAGTGAGTTTTCACTCTTTGGAACCCTTTTTCACTTGCCGATCCGAGTCACTATTAGAAGAGTATTGACCATGGCAAGGGTGGGGGAATGGGTAACAAACTAGTTATACCTGATCGGATGGTGAATCAACATATCTACTTCAGTCCTCGGTGGAGTAGGTATGACCAGATATCCATGTGGATGAACCAACAGTGCAAACTCGTATTCAACCACTCATCAATTTGAAGTCGACGATAGTACTTTAAACTAATTATTATTTCATCTTATCTTGTGAAGCGAAGATGATGTGATGGATATGCGGGGTGAAAGGTGATAACATCCAGGGCTTTCCAGCTCCAATCGTTGAACTGGCAGGTCCCGTTCCCCTACTTTTCATACTACTATGATATACGACATTTCCTACTAGATGGATTGGATTGTTGATTCTGGGGCTACTTACCGCTAAGTCTACAGACTTGATATGCTAAATACCAGTCCTTTACACATTCTTCTATCTCTGAAAAAGTTAGACATGCAGATGGTATTCCTCCAGGGGGTAGGAACTGGAAAAGGCTCTCCTTCTTATTGATAGCATTGGTCTCACATCTTCCCTTGCGTGTACTTGAATCTTGTAAAAAGAATATGTGTTTAGTTATCAAATCAGTCTCTTTTGGAACATAAACAGTCACTTCCACACTCTCTCCTTGACCCTGTGGCTTTTCTCTCGCAGTAGCTTGACCTCTCCTTGATCTCGATCGCCTTGCTCTTGATCTAGGTCTGTATCTCCCATATTCACACTTCCTACTTTCTTCTTTCCCAATGTCTCTTTCCCCATTTTCCTATGAGTTCAGAAAGCGGAATCAGTCTCTTCTATCTGGATGGTTCTTAAATGTGCACCATTCTCCGAAGAACTCTATGCAGCCTCCAGTCACCGGTTGGGCATTCTCGAACCCCTCCTTTGAAAAGTGAAGAAGGTCCTTTTCACGAGCTAGACTCCACTCTACTCCTATTAGAGGTCTTGAACATTAGCGGTCTAAAACTCTCGAGGTACTTAGCCCCTCCCTTAGATTAGTCTATACGGGCTCTCTCTCTTCTGTCTGTTACTGGATGTCATGGATAGGTTGACTCGTCCTACCTCTCCCCTTTATTATTCACTCTTGAACTACAGGAATGATAGACTGGATGCTTTAGACCGTCGCTTGATCTTCTGTGCCTACCAGGACAGATTTTATTTACACATAATGAAATCCCAGAAAAATATTCTCAAGTCTTTCAGGAAGATTGGACAGTGAATAATTTCATCCCTTTTTACAGCGAGTGTTCTAGTGAGAGTTGTGCCTTTTTCAAGAAAGTGAAAAAGACCAATTGGAGTCTTAAGGTAAAGGTAATCTCCTCCTCTTGAAAGCCCATCTAATAGAGTTATAGTGAAAACTCTTGATTCTAATGAATTGAAAGAAAGAGTTATATTTTCATCTCTTGGAGTTGTATAGAAAGTTGTTTGAATTTATAATAAGCTAATAAGATAACGATATTATAGGCCTAATATACTTTTCTTGGTAGAACTATTCTATTAGAGTAGAATAATGAGGCTCTTGGTCCACTCCTTATCTTTTTAGTGCTTCCACAAGTCCTATCATATCTTATGTCATGAATTCTACCTTCCCTATGGAATAATGTTCAACTCCTTTGTTTCAATGGAAGTTGGAATTAGATATCTTCTTTCTGTGAGCCATTTCTAGTACTTTTTAAGCCCAGTAGAAAAATGAAAGATTACTTGTCTTTTCTTTCACCTTAAATTTATAATGCTTTCGAGCGAGTAAAAGCTAGGTAGTTTGAAATCCTTCCAATTGGAGTGATATAATTTATACTCTTAATACCAAGCATAAGAGCTAATAGGCCTACCATAGGGATAGATTTTATAATAGTTATAAGGCTTGTCTGTCTGCGAGCCTGTTGAAGTCCTCTTTTTTTGTGGTCCATACGACCTTTTAAACCTTTACTTTAAGCAGTCCCTACCCCTTAATCAAGTAGGGGTTCTGTATTTGTAGTCCTAAGGCCTCTTTTTCCTTACAGTTATGAGGCCAAACATAAGAGAATGACTTTTCCATGCATTTTTGCGATAGTTTAGATATAGCGTGTATAATACTAAGACGAAATAAGGCTTGTCATAGATGTAACACATAAATATGTGTAATAGGCTTTTAGTTAAGCACTCCCATTTCACTAATCCTAGTGCTTTGTCCTTATAATTATTCTCCTTTACCTTGGGTTGAAGTTCCACAATTTGAATAGATTCTATCTTCCCGGATCTTTCCTTCCTTCCGCTTGGAGGTTCTGTTGCAGTTTCCAGCAATCTAGTTTTAGTTTTTTGAATTCCACTCTTTTTAAGTGATAAGTCTTTCCATGTTCTTTTATAGGGGTAATAAACTCTCTCTAGTCGAGAAAATGATCCAGCCAATCAGGTGAGTTCCTTTTGATGTAGTCCTAAGGCCAACCATTGATCCAGTTGTGAGGTATTAAGACTCCTTCAGACCCTTTCCCATCTTTGTTTTGTGATTGAATTTGGATTCCTCCATGGTTGCCTCTCCCTCTCTATAGAGTAGAGTGATTTTATACCTCTTATGAATTTTTTAGAGATAAAATCCCTTATGAAGAGGGATTGACTTTATTCCCTGCCCCAAGGGAAAGAGCCTAAGCTAGTTCAGTTCCATCGCCTTCCAATGTTTATGCCTGTGATCTAGTTATAGAACTTTCTTCAATGCGAGGCTTTCCAGGATGATCTCCCAAGGACTCAAGCAATAGGGAAGAGGTCTCTAGAGCCTGAATCTCTTACAACCGCAGTGGAATTTTTAAGGAAGATAGGGGCACATTACATTCATTAGAGTGATTGCACTAGTGAGTTCCTTATGAAGTGAAGGTAGGAGTCTTTTCCAACCATTGGAAGTTCTCCTTCAGACATTAGGAGTTCTAGTTATCTTAATCGAGGTGGAGTAGCTTTTGATGTCGTACTATCCTCCCCAGATTCTATTCATTCTGCTGAACCAATTGCAGTACTCAGATCTAAACGCATAGATCTCTATCTGGGCCTATCTAATAGCATATCTGGAAGTTATTTGATATCTTATGATGGCATCTTTTATGGTATATCTATTGGAACTCTAGATCTATAAAAATGAGCTGTAGTGAATTCTTATTGATTTGGAATGCCCATCCCTTCCCATGTGAGTTCTTTTGACTTCTCATCTTTCAGATGTGATGTAGCCATTCGATCAAAGAAGGGCTGATAAGTTAGAATAACTAGTTTGGTTCTCGAGCTGAAAAAGGCTCCTTCTCTTTTCCAGCTCGTTTTAGTTGCTTTTCCCTCTATTTTGGTCAAATAAGAAAGTACTTCTGTGTTTAAGTCAAAATAGAAAGATATATCAGTAGTTCCTGTTGTAAGCTAAGCCCCTAACGATGGTAGTTGCAGTAGAGGTTTCAGTTATCCTATTGTGAGCAATAAGTTGGAAAGCCTTTTTATTGAAAAGAAGTATTAGGGTTTTATGCATCTTTTCCAAGCTAGAAAAACCATTACTTTACATCAGTCCCTGTTTCGGGTATGATTTATAGATAGTTGTAATCTCTAGCCATAGTTGTTAGTCCCCTTTTCATATTCTTTCTTCTTAACTAATTCTCTCTCATCCAACCATTCAATCTGGTTTCCATTGCTGTTGATAAAGCTTAGTAGTAGAAAGACTCTCTATTATTATTATGACTGACATTCCCTTCCTTAATGCATGAGACCTTGTTCTGACTTGAAGGTGAGATCAATCTAGGATAGATATGCACTAGGTCCTAGTTGATTTATAGGTCTTCCTAGCTTTCTTGAAGGTGAGAAGCCTTTTTCCTGTAATATACGACTACCCTCATCTAGTGAGGATTGTAATAGGTAGGTATCATCCCTCTTACAGTCCTGACTTCAAGTAGATTCTTTCTTCTATTGATTGATAGCGAGGTTTTTATCCCAAGCCTGTGCTCTTTCTTGCTACTTGACTGTAGGTTTAGATAAAGATAGGAAAGAACATAATGTATTAGAGGGTTGTTCCTGTAATCCTCTAGGTGAGGATAGATATCAAAGAGTAGCAGATTAGTTATCCTTATTGATTTTCCCTTGCGATTGAACCATTATCATTTCATCTGTCCTTCTATCTAGAGAGATATATGGGTCAAGTCCTGACTTTCTTCCTTCCTAAGGTCAGGTTTTTCTTACGTTAGCTCATCTAATAAAGAAGCGCATCTTCAATGTCCTCTTAAATGATTCTCCTAGTGATGTTAATATCATTCGATCGTCTTGTGTTACTATATCCTCATCCTCTATCGGACTCTTATGTCTTAGCTTCTTCTCTTAGTCCTATAGTCCCATCCTGTTGTTCACTTTCATTTAGAGGAATCTAGGCTAGCTAATAACCAATGAGCTTGTCTGGATGGTAAAGAGGGAAGGGATATGAGGGTTTCCTCTTCATAAATAGGGATATGTCACTCCGTGTTGTCTGTTAGCTACTGCTGCTGGATTACTCAAGGTTGAGTCATCAATCACTTTACAAGGTGATCTATTATAAAGGTACGATCATAACCTGTAGGTTTAGAGAAACATTGAATTCGATCTAGCCAGCTCTTGATAGTAGCTCCCCTTTCTAGGGTCCAAAAGAGATAGGAATGAATGAAACAAATAAGATCTATTGAGTGAGAGATATAGAAGAGAAAGCCAGGCTAGAAGAGAATGTCTTAGCTGGGATTGGGGATTGTTCTTATAGTTGGATAGGGCGTAAGGGAATTTTCGCTATGTTTAAACCTTAGGGGCATCTTACTTGTTGTTCCCTGTAGGGATAGAGCAAGGTCATAGATCAATTCTATCGATCTATCTCAAGACAGGTAGCTAGGCGCATGTAGCTTGGTCGTAGATCAAATTAAAGAAAGTGAATTTTTAGGCATACCTTAGCACTGGCGCATGTATCTTAGATATTGATTGATGAAAATTGCCCAATTTCAGCCATTATTTTATCTTAATGTCGATAGATGTAACGAAATGTCTGCTATCAAAAGGTCTGAAGTGGATGCTAAACCAATGAGCTCCCCAAGGTCCCAACTTCCCAAGTGAGTTTGCTTTGCCTTCCCTTCCCTATGGAGGTGGTTTTTTCCAGGGAATAATCTGACTTAACTGGGCTCCCAGCTCCATAAGGACTTCTTCAACCCGTCCTCCCATTCCAGATGAGAGTCAGTACTTGTTTTAAGAATTCCTCTCCTCCTAGCTACCTCGCTCCAAGGACCCTAGGATAGGGCAGGAAAACTAACAAACATAGAGGGCCTTGATGCCTTCACAAATGGACGATGATGAAAGGGGATAGAAGCTCGGAGTAGCAACCTGTCGATTGATGACCTCAATACAGGAAGCTCGAACCCCCAACTTAAACTACTAGCTACCTATGTCAGTAGTCCTACGTGGTGCTGGGTTACAAATTACAAAATTTGCTACAAGCACACTCAGATCCCCTCCTCTCTCTGTGCTCTGTCACTCTGTTCACTTACGCCAAGCTCCTTCTTTGGTAGTTTGTTCCTAGACCTTGCTTAGATCTAGCCTCTTTTATGGCTATGACTTGATTGTGAGATTCCTTAACCTCTGTCTTTTTCTACACGGAACTAGAAATAGAATCTCAATGGAGTCCCTCTCAATATACTCCTACTATCAGATATTGACTAGTGAGCCTATTTCACACTCTCCCACACACGGATTCCAATAACAAAAAAGAAAGAATAAGATGATCATCATTTGAAAAAGATCGTCTGCTAAAGATTGTCTTATCATCTTTTATTCCTAGTTCTATCTTCCTTTAGTTCTTGTAAGCCAAGGTCAGTCCTATTTACTTTCCTACAAGTGGATGAAGGATGAAGGAAGTTTCTTTTTCCCTTTTCTAAGTCTAGTCAGAGTTTTCTGATATGGGTAGCTACTACATCCTGTAAGAAGTCTCGATAAGAATCTCTATAGTCCTCCTTATAAGACCTTATATCTATCCCTATCTTGCTATTATCTCCTGTAGCTAAGAAAATAGGGCAGCTATTTTAGTTCCAAGGAAAGAGAGGTGCAGTTTTCATATTACGTATATAGGTATGCAAAAAGAGATGCTCTCATGAGAATCAGTCCTATCCTTCTCTTCTCCTAGCGCAGCAAGCTCGGGAACCCAACCCCCTCTATCATCGTATGAGGGGAAGAGCGATAACGAAGATGTAAAGGTAGAAATATGGAGACATAAAGCTAAAGGTGAATTAGACTATGCGGCATTACCACTCACAATATATAACAAAGAAAGTAACAGGTATTCAGAACTTAGAATCAGACTATGTCTAGAAGAACTAGAACTGGAGGAAGTAGCGGAAAGGCTAATGAAAGAACTAGAACAACTATAATGAGAGGTAGAAATAGAAGGTTCTAAGGTACTCTATATATATAGTGATATATTATATCAGTAGCAGTCGGGTGAACTATATAGGAAGAGTACCCGTAGATCTTACCGTTTCTTTAGAAAGGGTCAGGACTATATAGAAAGAGTACTCGGATCTTACCCTTTATAAACCGAATAGGGTTCAGTAGCCGAGTTCTCACAGATCTGACCCTCCCTAAAGGGCTGCTACTGAGTATATAAGGGTTTAGAACCTTTTCTTATAGGTATATATCGTCAGGTTAAGGAGCAATACTCCTATCCTAGTGAGTACCTGGGGTAGCATGCTTTGAATCAATAATTTCCTTCTTCTCCGCTGCGCACGACCGAATTTGTTTCCTTCACCATCTTAGAAAGGTTCAGAATGCTGAGAGATGGCGTTAGTACTCTACTCTAATAGTGCTACTACCTATATTATACCGACAACCTCATCTTTGAGATTATTCTTATATTACCTACCATAAAGGTCTACATCTATTACTTACCATGACAAAAATTCTAGACTCATGTTGATTGATCCCTTTATCTTATATGAAGAGATGCATGGTCGAGTTGAGAACACGTCAGGAAATCATCGAAAAAACGTCACCCATTCGACCTTCCCCTTCAGTATTGTCCCATCTACTCGACTAGTTTTTGGCACTAGCAAGAAACCAGGCCATAGGCAATCCTATCAAGGGCAAGGGAATCTTGTGTCTCATCTCTCGAAGATCAACCCAACCATGATCGTTGTGTTTCCTACTGACCTCAAAGTCATCAATGGTCCAAGGTCGCAAACATGCCCCTCCTTTAGCCAACAACAAGAGGCTGGTCAGGATGCGGTAGCGAATAGCAGGTAGCCAAATTGAGGTGTTCGGTTTCTTTAGCCATGGGGGGAGGATCGAATCAGTGGAGGATATGTCAACAATGGTCTATCGTACGGTCAAAAGTCTTGGAATCATATGACTGGTCGTGCATGCCGTTGCCGTGGTTGTTGATTGAAATGCACACCTATGATTGGTACTACGATGCTATCGATATCATTTGGCCAGGGCGATACCACCTACTGACTAAGCTAGGATACACCTTCCCTAGGAAGAACCTCACCCTTGGTACTAGTCTACGAGCACTAGCCAAGTCGTAGCTCCAAAACAAAGTATTGAGACCAAAGTATTTAGACCTGAGTCTTTAGACCTGAGTCTTTAGACCTGAGTATTAAGACCTAAGTATTGAGACCTCAGACACCTAAAGACTCAGGTCTAAAGACTCAGGTCTCAATACTTAGGTCTCAATACTCAGGTCTCAATATTTTGGTCATCAAGGACCTCATAACCTCAATACTTTGGATGATGCAACGGTGTGAAGGGGAATGAGAAAGAAGCAAGGATTCATATGCGGGAGAATGCAATATGCGTTGGCAATTTAGTGTTCAGAGATGGAAAAATTCTATATACTAGAAAGTTGAATCCATAGAGGTAATACCATTGAGTTGTCCTCGTCCTCTCGTTCACTCCTTTCACTTCGGTCCTCGCTTTTCGGATGGATCGGGTGAAAGAGATGCAGCTCATTCTGTTGCTTGCCCTTTGTGTTCTAGAGTCAGTCCCTGCTCATTTTTCTGGTTTCTCACTCCTCGTTCCCCTCTATCTTCTCCGTTTCGATTTCGTTCGAGCCACCTTTGAAGAAATAGATGCTTTACTGCAGCTGCATTAGGTATCTAAGCAGTCGAAAGACTCACCCTCGATAGCAATGTGTTAACCATGCATACATACCGAGCCGCATATGTCCATGCCATCCTAGGAATTTCTATTCTTTAAGATGGTGGCTGATTGTTGGAGCTGGGGGTACAGTTTCATGGATCACTTGGCACAAATGGGCAGATGGCCACTATGACTACTACGTGTCGGGCTGGGGTTGATAGAAGGTATGGCATGGATGGTTTCAGAAGGCCAATCTCAGTATAATATAGTCATACCACTATAGTAAAAAAAAGGTTCCTATAGTGGTCCGCCTATAGACTATATATAAGAGTACCTGGCTAGATTATACACTATCTAGATTATATACCGAGTGGTGCAGTTGGCATTGCAGTTGTTGGGGGGCAGATGACAACGATGATACCTCGAATAACCAAGGTGTTTGGAAAATCAATGGGCACCATTTCAATGAAAATAGAGCTATGGAAGCGAGTTTGAGGAATTGGATAGACTCCTCAGGCTCATGACCTGAACAACTGCAGGTTCGAATCCTGTACCCACAAAGGAGATGGTGCGAGATCGGCAATGCTAGGCTTGGCACAACCACGATCCGAATGGGGTTGATGGGGTTCAAGATGCTGACCTAGTTGATACCATTGGGGAAGTGGCACTATTAGAGTAGAGTACTAAGGCACCCCTACTGTTCTTATTGATTGGGTGGTATTGGCTTTTGACACCGATATAGGATGATACCGAGGTCAATTAGTCACGTACTGTATAGATGGCATGGAGTTGGTAGGGTTGGAATAGAGACTGATATAGGATGATACCACTAGAATGCTTCTGGGGTCATAGGGTCAGGAAGCAACTACATACACCGCCGGTCGGGACCGGACATGCGATCCAATACTCTAATCTAAACTATATAGGAAGAGTACCTGAGATCACTATATTATGAGAATACCTGAGGTGGCCAGTTCAGAGTTCCCGGGTACCGGTGAAGAGCATCAGGAATGATTTGATTTAGAAGAAAGGTTTTTTTGTTGTACATTGATTGATGGAGTGAGCGTGGTTTTCCAGATGGAATGGACTTGAGCCACGATACGACTTTGGGATAGGGTTGGCCGGCAGCTACAATGATGGCTCAACAATTGGGCACCTATCGGCTGATGGTGGTACCTCATGACATTCCAAAGAGACCAGGTGAGTGGTGTGTGTGCAAAAGGTACTCTCTCTATATAGTTCATCATTATTGGATGGGGTTGAGACAATGGAATCGATGGTTCGTTGGAATGGAGATGGCCGTAGTGGTGGTTCATAGGTGGCTGGGAGAGCTGTATGCGGTTCAATGCTGCTAGTACAATTTGGGGTTCGTTTTCCACCCTTATGAGTATTCGGACTATTTTGACGGAATGGACAAGGATATCACTTTTTATAGTTATCTGATTCTAGAATCCAATCCAGCAATGGGGAAATCACGTATCTTAGAAGTATACAATCGAGTCGTCCTACCAGCAAAAACGCATATCCGTATTCTAGTCACATCAGCTGATGTCCCTCATAGTTGGGTTGTGACTTCCTCTGGCTTGAAATGTGATGCAGTACCGAGGCATTTAAATCAACTGAGCACTTTTATACTACACAGTGGAGTATACTATGGTCAGTGCAGTGAGATTTGTGGAACAAATCATGCCTTTACGCTTTGGCCCAGGAACCTCACCGAGTACCTTCCGGCTAGTACAAACCACACCGCCCACACCATTAGTTATTTATCCTTATAAGTCCAAACCCATGCGGCTTCCTTCCACTCTCATGTGCACATGTCATATGATTCATTGTAACTTGAATGACTAGATACTACTTGTTTTGTTTTGTCAAAACAAAACAAAACAAGTAGTAGTTGGTGGAGTGGTCTCGAACGGTACGATCAGTTGGAATCGAGGTGGTACGGCCAACTAGACTATATACGGAGAAGCCATAGCCCGAGTGGCCAAGGGAGGATGGGGCATCTATCACACCTTGAAAAAAATATTACATTTCCACTCCAACTAGGCGTAGCTCAATGCCGGAGGGGCCAATGGCTTATTCCATTATGGGATATCTCAGCGGTTTCACAAAGGGGGAAACGATACTAGAACGTCAAATCATACAACGTAGAATGCCAATACCACACTATATCTAATATAATAGTGTCCTCAAGGTCTATATTGTCGGGTATGCGCGATACTGATAAGGATAAAGAACTCGAAGTGGAGTGGGCAGAGCAATGGAGGGCATCGAGTAGAAACCGAGTGTGGGTGAAGCCAGCTCTATTCAAATAGTGATTTGATCGACCATCTCAGCCAAAAACCCTTTTTTTCCATGGGGCTCAAGAATTCCACTATTAAAAGAGTAGATGTCCCCCACTGCATAAGGTACCTATCATTCCTATGTCGCCCAGTCGATCGATCGGTCAAACTACTATGATATGATATGATATGAACCCGGTAGGATATGGTAGATGGAAGAGATGCTATAATGGAGTTGGTGGTACTCGGGTGATACGCTTTCGGTGTTACGATTGAATGGCCAACCCAGATAATCAATTTATTATGTATTTGCTGCGCCCAGGAGCTAGATACGCTCAAGCAGATTCCTGTCTGTTCTACTACCTATATTATACCGAACGGTTGGAGTGGAGTTGGGGGCTCAAGCAACCTAGGCCGCCTAGTTGCCCGACTTTTCAGATGGCGCATGGGGCGGCATGGCATGGGAAGATGAGGTCTTCCATTTCCACTATCCTGACATGGTTCTACATCGGTATAATATTGGTATAAGAATACCCGCCCGACCTCCCCACTGTGTCTAGTCGAAAAACCGTAGACTATTGATGCTGATATCCACTCTAAAAAAGGTCGGTATAATATAGGTAGTAGAACCACGACTATATATCTATCAATCGTCAGTACTCTTCTAATAGTGTGCTCACGATTCCACCTCCAGACAAACAAATTTTCACCTGAAACGGGGTTAGGTACTCTGTCTATCTAGTGTCCGATCGTTTGATTGTCATAGATATGGTGGAGGAATCATGGAGTGGCGGTTGCGTTCTTACTAATGAGGTTGGTCAAGGCTGAAGGCACATATACCACACCGACCCTACCGAGTGAACCAGAAGGCCATGGAATGGATATGGGGCCTCATTTGGCATAACACCGAGGTGGCAGAATGACCCACTCGTACGATGAGCCTAAAGGGTGGGGGTACAGGTAGGATGAAGTGGAATGGACATGACTATTATAGTAGAGCACTTATGGGTCAGGTATGCCATGACGATATGGGGTGATAGAGTTGGTGGTGAGTTTCTTGGGAACTGGGGTGATTGATGGTTCAGGGAAAGATCATAGGGCCCTTCATACTAAAAGCATATCTACCATTGCCATACACCGAGAAAAAATAGGATGAGTTGATGTTTCATGACTATATGAAAGATATCCATGGGGGTAGTATTGGTTCCCCGACTCCACCGCCATGTTCAATAAAGAGTGATGTCATTGATTTGGCCACTGAATGCACTCAATCGCCCGCATGGTTTCATAGAGAAAAGGCCATATCCGTTAGCATTGGATTTGAGATGGGTTGGCATCGGCATTGTCGATTTCACCACCAATTCAATAGTGTGAGTAGCTGTGTGAAGTCTACTACCTATATTATACCGACACTATTAGAGTAGAGTACTAAAAGAATATCTGATTATTTGAGAGTTGGCGGTAGTAGGAATAGGCGCATGGCGGTGACCCCACATCTTGAAGCACAAGCAGTACTAGTGGAATACAGCTAAACCATAGTTTGAGAGGTCTGGTAGGCATCCCCGTTCACCGAATCGATCGTCATCGAAGCCATGGATCGGAATTTGTTTTGTTCTTGGGTGTCAAATACGACCTACGGCTAAAGAAACACATAAGAGTGAGGCAAGGTGAATCGCGCTCGAGAATTTGGTAGGATGTCAGTACACTTCTAATAGTGAGTACTCTACTCTAATAGTACTACTGCCTACATCATACTGACCAGTAGATGGACAAAGGTTCTAAAAGATATAACACCTCTTAGGTTAAGGTTCTAAACCCTTATATTATATATTCACTAGCACCTATCTGACCCTTTAGTTAGAAAGGGTCAGGAGGGAGAGGGAGAACTGGTAATGATATATATTGATGGGTTGGGGCCAATCTCGGTACTAATTCAAGTGGTCATTAATCATTACCGATATCAGGCCTGGTCACTCTCCTACCTACTTGTCGCTAGTTCGGTTTATAGTTCGATTACGCATCTAGCTCACAGACATGCACTGCTACTCACCAACCAGGAAATCACGTTCATTTGGTTATTTAGGGAAAGGATCTAGAAGAAATCGACCTAAGATCCGACGCTTGATGCGGGTCTTTGCCTAGCCTTCTCCTTTTGCCAAAAGTCTTAGAATCTTGAATGGTAGGGTCTGTACTGAAGTGCAATCGGGCCCCTCACAGCTCAACCATCTATTTTCGGCTTTATTTAGGGGGAGGTGGGAGGTTTCTTTATGGCGTTGCGCATACCGGCTCAATCTGATCGATTTTAGTAGTGTCCATCATTCCCTCCGGCTGGATATTATGGTGAATGGATTGGGGATAAAAGGCTAATGCACCCTTAGAGGTGAGGAAAAAACCTGACCAATTGATTTCCCCTCCTGCCTCGGGAGCATGCACAGGAATCCCAGACATTGAGGGGGAGGACCATAGTCGCGACGAGGTAATCGGGCTTTTTTCTTGAAACCTTTCGATGTTGGCGACTGCGGAAAGCCCTGGTTTTGATTGAGTAGGCGGTCAAGCCGAAGCTTCGAAACCATGGAGTGGTGGGGAAACTGGAATTCCAGGTCTTTGAGCTTTGTTCTATCGACTTGGCTTAACAATAGGTGGTGGAGATCCGGGCGCATAGCCAACCTGTAACATGGGTTCCGAGGGAGGGAGGTAGAGGCATCAGAACCGGTAGTTGCGTTAGTGGCATAATACAGATATTGAAATGGATATATATCCATACAACTGCTTCTTCACTCACTTTTCATTTTTTAGTGATATCATAAAAAAGACTGAGCATGGAAAAGGAAGACTAATCACCGCTAATCATGTGTCGAGATGGGAAAGAGATAGTTTTTTCAATCAACCACCTCTCCTCCCCTGACCAGAAAGTGGATCTAATCTCAAAATCCAGAAATCCACTGTCTTCATCTCCACAACCGACAACCTATCTCTTATCTGTCCTCAAGCACCACCTTCCCTAAAGCTGCCTCCTCTCTAAGCCTTCCCTTAAAAAAAGCCAGACCCCAATCATTCTCTTTAGTCTACGACCCCTGGAACAGAAACTATACTAGCTCCTTTCCTAACTATATCTTAGAAAAAAAGCAATGTCCTGACTTCTTTCTTTTATTCTAGGCGTTAGTTCACTATTATAAGAGTGCTGAGTTAAAAGTAGCGATCACTCTTTTATAATCTGTCTGCTGAACGTGTTTCCAATTCGTTTGGAGTTTTGACTTACGGTAAAAAACGGATTTTGTCTGGTTTGTTACCGTCTACTCAATGAATAAGCCCACTCGCTAGATAAATCTGATACAGAAACAGATACCGCTAGCCCAACATAAAGAGTGGAACTTCATATATATAAGTACCACCTCCCTCGAGTACTGAGCTTGCTGAAAAGGAAGAGATATTTTTCACTTCACTTACACCTAAAGAAAGAGCTAACTAAGCCAAGAGGGGATAAAAGGAAAGCAATTATAGGATACTACCTATAGAACTTGTGCGTGCGTGTTTGGAAATCCACAGTGCACTAGCTATGGCCTTAGTACTCTTATAATAGTGTGATCGGTCGATAGTTCGATTGGAAGACTGATAGGGATAAGGTTCTAGAAGATATAACACCTTAGGGTAAGGTAGAACCTTATCCCTATCAGTGTGGAATGGTTGCTCGGTCGGTTGCTACAAGGATCCCACTGCTCTGACCATACTCTTGATGCTCGAAAGTGTATAGTGTGTCTCATCGGACACTGGAATGCATAGGCAATGGACATATCAGTTGATGCATTTTCTTGATACGGATAGCAGAGCGGTGGAATGGTAGAAATATACGTGTTTTGGGGGGTTCAGGAGGATTAGGTACTCTTCCTATATAGTACTATTACAGTAGAGTACTGATGGCCCATAATAAAATATATCACTCGTGGAAGTGGATGTGAAAGCAGTTGGGCAGTCGTTGGAGTCATCAGAGAAGATGGAAGACAAGCTTCAATTGAGCAAGGCTACACTGGAACAACCGATATACGATTTCAGATCCCGGGGCATCCCTGGTTGGGTACGTGACGAGATGCATATTGGTTCAATGTTGGCATCCCAACAACCCCATGAATGAACCAATCACAGTAGCAAAATACCCCCTTCTCTTCCATATTCTTGAGTTTCTATTTTGTTTAACGTAGGAAACCATATTGAGCCAATGCATCATGTCTCCTTAATAGCCGGCAGTTCACTAAACGTATGAAAGTACGAGGGACTCAGAAGAAGCCATTCTGGTGTGGTTGGAGTCTGTTCAACTTAGACAGTTGGACTCGAAAATCGAGTAGGTGCCCTGGCAGATGTGATCATCACTACCACTACGAAACTAACAATCCCAACAACCAATAGATATGTGCCATAGGAGACCAGGTCATTCCAACCCTCGAAATCATCTGGAAAATCTGGAATGCGATGTGGCATGCCCGCTCGGCCTAAGAAATGCATTGGACAGAGGGTTGGATTCACCCCGAAAAAAGTGATCCCAAAATGGAGTTGCCCTAAGCATTTAGGGTAGACATGTCTTGTGAATTTACCAACCCAATAGTGAAATACAACAAATAAATAAAAAATGGCGCCCATCAAAAGTACATAATGAAAATTTTCCACCGCATAATAGGTATCATGAAGTGTAATGTCAAGCCCAGAATTAGCCGGTACTATTCCAGTGAGTCCACCGATCGTGAAAAAAAAGATGAACCCCACAATAAACAACATGGGTGTTTTGAAGTACATGATCGAACCACCCCACCAGGTAGCGATCCAACTAAAGATTTTAATGCCAGTAGGAACAACTATTATCATGGTAGCAGTAGTGAAGTACGAACGGGTATCAACATCTAACCCAACAGTAATCATATGATGCGCCCGGACCAGGGATCCAAGAACACCAATACTAATCATAGAATATACCATTCTGAGATAGCCAAAGACCGGTTTGTTCGAATACTTTGAAACGATATGACTAATGATTCTGGATCTAGACTGAATGAGGATGTAAACTTCAGGGTTCTTCTCTCTTATACTCATCAATATAAGCAAAGAAAGGTGGACTATATCATCAACTGATTCCATTTTTCAAGGAAATATTTCCATGCTTTATGGTGAATACTATCAAGTTTAAATGCTTTGAGATCGTAAATACTGTAATATTCCTCAATAAGGAATAATCGTCATGATTGATGACTTCAGAAAGTACTTCATTGAAAGTAATCTAGCATCATGATCACATCTTTTCGACTTTGTACAGACCATTGATAGTAACCATTTTGACTACTATCAAAGTCGATATTTCCTCCAAATACTACCTTATAATACTCTACATCTTGTAGAAGTTTATTATTTACTTGAATACTAAGTTGATGTAGTTGATGCTTCATAGCGATACCAATGGTACCATTAGCATCAAAGAATCCTACAAACCAATTAGATTGAGCATCTAGTGTAATAGGTAGAATGACAGGGATATCCAGTACTTAACAGACACGATGTAGTTGAAGTAGTCGTGCTGAATGTCTAATATGACCATTAATACAATTCATGAGTTTCATCATACCAAGTCGATGATGTAGTCTATAATGATAAGATTTATCACCTAATCACACTTTAATACATCCACCAAGCATATGTTGGATATATCGTAGTAGTCGTATATCTTCTAGTACCATAGTAATTTAAAGAGAAGTATATCATTCCCGGTCAGATCTTTTAGAACCTTGTTTACTCACTTGAATACTTCCATCACCATCGATAATTCCAGCTAGCCACCCACAGAAGGATTTAGGATCAGTTGTTGCGCATTTAGTCTCTGAGGTTCCTACTAGACTGCTTTTATGTCGTTGGTTACCTGCTGATTGTGTCTTAGATACTCCATTTTTACTAGGTCAAGGTTTTACTAGAAAACCACTTATGAACATAGTAGGAGTACCATGAAGCAGATAGTCCCAGCATATAGCACATTGTGTATTTAGATTTGCATCTGAAAAGGGCCATCTAAAACCGAATAACCAAAAGAGATGCTTGTATAATATGGGGTCTCCACCGCCAACTGGATCAGAAAATGTAGTATTAAAGTTTTGATCCATTAATAACATTGTGAGTCCCCCATCCAGTACGGGAAGATCCAACACTATGGGGAATACAGTCACATGAACGGACCACACAAAGAGGGGTGATCTATGCATCGTCATTCAAGGGCCATGCATGTTCGATATTGTTGAAATAAAATTGATCGCACCTAAAATGGAAGATAACCTACTAAGATGAAGACTAGAAATTTCTAAATTGACCACGCCTCCCAAATGGCTGGTGATCCTACTTAGGGGCGGATAGACTGTCCAACCAGTTCCGCTACCCAATTCCACTACTACTGGGCACAATAGGAGCAACATACTCGAAGGCAACAACCAGAACGATATATTATTTAAGCATGGAAAGGAAATTTCAAGGGACCCAATCAGAATTGGAACAAGTCAATTTCTAGAACCACCTATCATAGCCGACATCACCATGAAGAAGATCATGAATATAGAGTGTGTCATAAGAAAAACATTATATAGTTGATGGTTCCAGCCTAGTCGTTGATCGCCTGGGGTTGATAATTGCATATGAATCAAAAATGAAAAACATGTTCCAATCAGTGCCGAAAGTTCACCGAAGAGGAAATACAGAGTTCCAATATCCTTGTGGTTTGTCGAGAAAATCCATCATTCCGTTGTAGTTGTTTTGGTTTTTTTTGATTTCCTACCCACTGACCCAGTTCTTCCTATGCCATGGAAAACTCCGAACCACCCCGTGCCCCTTGACTCCCCTCGAACCATTCCATATTGCCCACTTCACTACCCATTCAACCACCATACCGTACCATATATCACCTCATAATTGGATGAAGCTAAATAAGTTATCAAAAAACGGTACTGATATATATTGGGGGTCTAGCAAAAATCTTACTTCAACGACTATGTTTGAAAATTCATTAGTTTGTCGGTCTTTCTTTTGACCCTTTCTAACTAAAGGGTAATATCTTTTAGAACCTTCTTTGGGTCGTAGGTTTGGTATTAATTCTCTATGTCTCTTCTGTTGAACTAGATTCATCGTCAGTACCCTACTCTAATAGTCGATCGATTATTTAAGTCAGTGCTTCCTGCACCTATGTTCAAGCTTATTCTTATAAAATCCATCAATATATATCAATATCAGTATCAGCCTTCCTAACCCTTTAGAAAGGGTCAGATCTTTGAAACTCACCCTATTCGGGTCAGATCTTTTAGAACCTAACCCTCCCTAAAGGTTCTAAAAGATCTTACCCTCCCTTTTAGGGAGGGTTAGGAAGCCCGCTCGGAGCTCTAAATGGAACGCAAAGTGAGTACCCGTTTCCGAGTGTATTTGTCCAAGAGTGCCGCATCAAATAGGTACTTTTCCTATAAAGTAGTGACCCGCCAATGTTTCAAGAGTACTTTTAGAGTAGAGTACTGATGATGACTCTATATATATAAATATAAGAGTACTCGGTATAATATAGGTAATAGAGCTTCCATTTTGAGGTAGTCCCCTTTCAACCTTGTATGAGCTGTGCATCACAATGTGTCCCATCTCAAGATTGGAGTTCGGAAGCCCCATACTAGATTCCAGTAGTCCCATATGAATATCTTAATGACCACCCTTGAGATGGCCAAACCCCCAATACCAACATCAACCTCCGGCTGATCTGATCTCTTCCCACTGCTCTGTATCGTGATACCAGTATCAGTGGATGCCCAACCCTGGAACCCAAGGTCCACCTATTAGAGTATAGTACTGAGACACACTTTATATGCTAGAATACCTTCATATAAAGTCCGCCTTTCACCGAGTGTCCATGTGGTAGTAAAATAGACTGTTCTGGCTAAGTAGAACATGGACTAACGAAACCTCCATACGACATAGCGACCCCCTCTCAGTGAGATCCGACCACAATAGCCAACTGATATGGCCTTCCACGCCTAGCTACCCAGTGATTTCTCTGATGCCCAAGAGCCCGAGTCATTTGATCCAGTGACCCCAGTACCAGCCCATGCCCGTACACCAATTGGATACTTGGCATCAATATTCAGACAGATAGTCTACACCGGTGCGAAACCCATGGATGAATTCATCTTGAAATAAGTACTCTTCTATATAGTCCATGTCTATCTCTTTTAACAGTAAGGTCCTTCTCGGCATTCATAGGAAAAACCGTACATACCGAATGCATCTCAACCTCCAAACTCCAACCAGGCTCATATATATAGTATGTCAAAATTACTAGGCATAACTAGATTAATTGTGTCCAATAGGTGAATGCATCCAGTTGCGAAATCAGAATTCGATCTAGAAAACCTATGCCCAAGTCGCTTCCCTCCAGTTGTTCCTACCACCTCACCCTCAAAAGAGACGCCTCTTCCGCCCGATTCGACCTCACTTCCATCCGTATACTACTATTATGGTATAGACCTATATTATAAGAATACCCGTCCCTACCGCCAGAAACACCAATCGCCCATGACAGGTACTTTGTCTATATAGTCCTGATTCCGAGCGCCATTTTTCCCCGGAACCTCCCAGCCGTTCCCATGGCAGCTTCTCTACTACCTATATTATACCGACTCGAGTGGGAGGGAATTCAAATGCCAAACACACGATTGCCCAACCTCACTATTAGAGTAGAGTACTGACCTGAGAACACCATCCCTGAACAAATAGGAGTGTAGTTCTAAGACTATTAGAGTAGAGTACTACTTCTCTGATCATGCTTATTTCGCCCGAATGACCTGTACCGGAGTGGGAACTGGTCATTCTCAGGGATACTTCATGTATCCTTTGGGTAATATAGCCATGTACTCTTATATATAGTCTATAGGAACCACTATAGGCACCAAAAAAGGTGCCTATAGTGGTACCTATAGTGGGCCGACTATATTATACCGAGATTCTTCTTGCTTTTTCTCTTCCGCCGACCACCAACATCTCTATGACAATAAAAGGTAAAACTCCCTATATTACAATGAAAATAAAGACCTTTTTGAACCCAACCACAGCTCTCTCTTGATGATGCTGGACCATGTACTCTGTCTATATAGTATAGCAGATGTGCATCGTGTCCACACCACCACAAGGAGCCCAGGAACCTGACACAAGGACTATATAGAGGCGTACCTGACTCTACTCTAATAGTATCAACACTGATATAGGAGGATATCATCCAACCCCATTGGGAACCCACCCACTTGGTGCATCTTCCCCAGTGACTAGTCTGGAAGTGAACAACCCATGTCAGGTGCCATTCGATTCTGCCCGTGGATATGGCCATCGTACCCACCGTAGCTATTTGGAATAGAGCATGGACGTTGCAAACCCAATCACATAGGGCCATTGTGTTTGGGGGGGGGGGTTAAGGTTCTAAAATATCTAACCCTAAAGGGTAAGATCTACGGTACTTGATCCTATATAGTTGACCCTAAGGTGTCAGATCTTTTAGAACCTTTTCCCGCCTTTGAGCTTATCGTTCCCCTTTGGATGCTGAAGCTTCCTTAAAAGAATTATTGTGAAGTCCAGTATGGACATCATAGAGTGTATTCCATTTTCCTCGTCTTAAGCTTTGAATCAATAGGACTCACCCATCATACCTTTACGCAAAACGATTACAAGCGACGGTATTGTAAACTTTGAAGCTGAACCGATTTGTGTCGTATTCTATGAATTCTTGTGTAGAAGATTCCCCTAAAAGGATCATCGTAATGAGAATATCCATTTTGAATGACTGAGTGCATGTATCGATCAATGTTCTATGATACGTTAGGCTATATTGGAATAAAGCACCCTGCAGAATCACCATAGTGAAGGACAACCTCATTGGGCGTTTGACTAAAAAATGCATATAGTGAATTACACATTCTCCTTATGATGGAGCACCACAAGGTTGCAATGAGTCTTCGTTCCTCTAGATCAGGTCTTGGAGGTCAGACTCGTAGCTTGATGAACCTCGATCTAAGTGGGTTCGGTTCCTGTTGGTACGCTCGGGGAAGTGCCAGGCACTACAAGGTTCTAAAAAATATGACACCTCTTAGGTTAAGGTTCTAAAAGATCTGACCCTTTCTAAAGGGTAAGGGGTATATTACCTTTTTTATGAAAGATCGGTGGATTTTTGTCAAGTCCATTCAAACATTGATCAGGGTCTTCTTCCAGGACGCAGAGATCCAAGGGATTACCAAAAGTCTCTTCCACTCTGAATCGGAAGCTGTTGGTGAATCATATCCTGAGCACGCGGGATAGCATATAGAAGATGATACTTCTTTGAGTTCGTGGTCACCCATAAAGAAATAGTTTATTCGACATTATATTACGGTCAAAGCACAGGCAACAAGCCAACCAGTCAAGTAGAAGATAGATATGCTCAAGCTCTTCTAACTTGTATTCATCAGGTTGACCCTATCTGTCTAAATCAGATAGAATTATTTCTCCTAGGGTCTTCTGAGTATCTTGAAGTGACATAAGATCTCCATATAGATTTTTTAAGCTTGTATAGAAGTTTACATCTCGATATCGCAAGATGGGATCATTATATATCTCGTACCAACTTTCACATTATTTAAGCATTGAGATGATGATGTCAGATGTTATCGTCTCCATGATTTGGCCTTCCTCGGCAGGGGAGATCGTACTAACCTTAGTAGTTCTCCTCTTCCTTAGCTTATGAGAGCTCTTTCGACTAGGATCAATGGCTATTGCATAGATTTCATCCAATGAAAACTCACCCCAGACAAAGAGTTGGCCGCCCTGATGCACAAGGTATCTACAAATAGATGCCCAGCTCTGAGTTCCTTATACCTATCTGTCATCGAGCCCCATTCAAAGAATCCACGCCTTATTCTATTCACTATTATATTCTAATAGTTGTGTTTTTTGACGTGTCACAGTTAAGGTTCAAAAAGATATGACCCTTTCTAAAGGTTAAGGAAACTGACAATATATTTCAGTACCAGCGTCTAGATCGCTTCCTTAGGAAATCCACCCAGCTTATCCCTTCCTCATTGGCTCGGTACTCTACTCTAATAGTGACATATTTCTGTATAGTGTTCAAAAAGTCCTCCAAATGACTCACATGGAACTCACAAGGATCCCATTCGATCGTATCACCTATTACTTCTTATCCGGAGAAGGTTCTAAAAGATCTGACACCTTAGGGTAAGGTTCTATGAGATCTGACCCTTTCTAAAGGGTAAGGAAACAACTACTATATTCTAATAGTTGACCACCAAGACTGGTATACATCTATGAATAGTAGTCCTGTGAGGCACGATTCTTTACACTCCTTAGATCGGCTCGTTTGGTAGGGGGTACAAGAGTGAGATCGGAGTGAACCGAAAAGGGAATGTCTATTAGAGTAGATTCAGGTACTCTGTCTATATAGTCGAGTAAGAAGATTCATTTATATTCTTGAAACCTCACTTGTCTGGAGAGCGAAATGAACCAATCTCACATTAATTAGTTGATTCTTAACACGACAGCTGAGGGGTTCATCCATACACTTAAAAAAGGAGGTGAATATTCCCAACATATATTTTTTGATAACAGACTGCTAGCTTTCAAGATTCCAGTTTTCAAACATGCCTATGCTCTCCATAGCTTTATGTCTATCCTGACGCTCTATCTCTAGCTTTCTTATTTGCTTTCTCTAGAGCTAGACGGTTTCAAAATGAGAACTTCCTTCCCCTAAAACCGACATGGGATTGGCCTATCATTCAAATGAAATTTTATAGCATTCCAACATGACTTACAAAATCACTCCAACAACTACCTTGAACTTGAAGTCGGTATAATCTAGATAATAGGCTACTTATTCGAAAAAACAAGCATCGACTAAATACAGTTCTTTATCCTTATCAGTCTATTTAATATTTAGTCGATGAATCTTATCGTTAGCCTATAACGCTATCTACCCTTAAGACTGACTTAAGGGATGTAACAGAAGTCTCAAGAGAACTAACAATCGATGGCCTGGAAGGGCGAGAGACAGAAGAACAAAGAGAACTCCATCTAGAATTTCCACTCCTTCTACCAAGTACAACATTAGCAATTGAAGAGCTTAGTTAGGATGGATGGAACTACCTTGAACTGGCTCGATAAAGTCTGGGAGATTAGCTAGGTTATATTCTCTTTACTGAAAATATAGGTTGTTAAAAAGATTGCGGGATATCTTTCAACACCTTGGACTTCGGCATCTTTACTTAGGGATTCCCTGGGTAAATCATCCAATATATATTAGTACCAGCCCAGCGAGAATATCTCTTCTTCAGCCACCCAGGTGTATCGCTTTTGAATTTGGGTTCCCACCGTATTGATGAGTGGTACGTCTTTTATGTCCTTATCAACCCTGGCCTTACCTGAATATAAAATATAGCTAATCCCCTGACTGCATTAAACAACAAAAAAAGGCTTTTAAAAGCTTTTATATGATCCTTGTTTTGACTTCTTCTTGTTTTCCTTGTTTTCGGGTCAGTCGTTGGTTTCCTTAGGACTGATTCTCCATTTGGTAAAGACACTCACGACACACTTTAAATATATATGTGTGATGCCACGAGTACGTTTTCTTAATGAATAAGACTGAATATGAAACATATAAAGGATCCTTAAAAAGGAGACTGACATAGGTAACATAGACAAGTGAGTGTCGATGGATGCTGAATTACCCTTATTTATTAGGGCGCGAATGTCGCTTTTAGTTGTTTTCTATGTTGCTGACAGAGTACTCACTATTATAAGACTATGCTGCATTCGATCCATCTATCCCATCACCAGAGGTAGATATGTGCCCAGGTATCAGATGCCTTTCGGACCTGTAAGGGAAATCAGTCATAGGTAGGCCCCTGATACAGATAGCAGATCGGTCTCCATTCATCCGAAACTATCAATTACGAATCCGGGGCATGCTAACCACAGACATCTTATCTCATTTAATCCTTTCTGATGGCACTAATAGAACGAAAGTACTTGTCAACGAACCTTGACTCTCTACTCTCTCCCAGCGAATCAAGAAATCTAGCAATTTGACAGTTGAAGAAGGTGTAGGTCAATACTCTTCTAATAGTGTGCTTCCCATTCCTTTACCAATCACGAAGAAGCTCAAGATGAAGATACCAACAAGAGAGGAACTTTTTATCCGTGCCGGTCAAACAGGTATTCTTCTATATAGTCTCACAGAAGAAGAAAGGCCCAAGGGAAGGTTCTAAACCCTTATATATTCAGTATCACCTTTAGGGTAAAACTATATAGGGTCAAGTACCATAGATCTGACCCTTTCTAACCCTTAGATATCAAGTAGCTGAGAAAAGAAACCAAATTTCTTCCATCCCGGTCGGCCCGGGTGGCTAGAGGTGTGGTTTTGTTTATTTAGAAAAGCATACGCAACCTACACCTTTCCCTACTACCGAGAGACTTTTTCTCTAAACCTCTCTCTGATCTCCAAACCCCTATTTTCTCTCTAAATATTTTTGATGAGGATGATAATCCCCTCATCAGGTTTCTAGGAGGCTTCTACCCCGCCCTCCTGAAATCACTCCACTTCCATCTCTGAGAAGTGTATCCGACGAATTGATTCCTAAAATGGTGTCAGTTATGGCCACATACTCGTTTTCACACATAAGTTTTGAACCTAATAGCATTCTAGCAACTCTTGCTCAAATAGTTTGGTATTATGGGGGTATTATAGGTCAAAAGATTCATCCGCCAAGGGGTCTTTTGAGGACAACATCAATCTATGACTGAGATACCGACATTGATGAATCGAACCTATAGAAACCTCTTAGTCAGCTAACTAAGAATCACAGGAATTTTCCCTTTCATCCCCTCCGCTTTAAACCTCGCCTGTTCAAGGTATGAAACTTCTGCGTTGCTATTGGGCCGTCCCTTTTCAACCCATGATAACTATCACGAAATATTGAATCCCCATTCTAATCTAGGTATTCATCCACTTCGAATCAAATTTTCAGTCAATCCGTACCCCAGACTATGGAAATACCTACTAATATGTCTACATGGTGAATTGGTTGGCTTCCCCACTACTAATGACGAACCCCCTATATTCCCATCAATACTCCCAGCCTAGGTATTTCCATAGTCTGGGGTTCGGTTTGAGCCTTTTGAAAATTCTAATGAAGAAAACCTTAGAGAAGGAACCAGCAGAAAGGCTCTCAAAAGTAGGAGCGTACCAAGCCATTCCACTTCCCTTGGACCATGAGCAGTGGTCAAAGTGCTGAAATCCTGGCTCATAGCCTTCCTCAAACCTTATTGACACGAGACAAGTCGCTATGATTCACTATGATAGATGCACTAATCAATTCGAGCTAATTGACTCATCCAACCTCGAACTCTCATTTAGATCATCGACTTTGGCACTACTTATATTATTATATTACTCTTCTATTAAAATTACAGAAAAAAATCTACACCAGATAGGTCTATCTTCAAGCATTTGACCAAGGGTTGGAGGAGTATCCAAGGTGAACTGAAGGTGAACTGTTGGAGTAGATAAGTAGGTCTACCACAGAGAAGGGAATCATAACAGCACAGAAAGAGATGCTCTGAACTACTTCCACGGTCGTAGATGAACCCAATATAATTAGTATCTAAGAAAGCAGCCACTAGATCTATTCACTATTAGTATTACAGACGAAGATAAAGAAGAGGGACCTTACTCAACCGAAAAAAGAATCTGTCTTCAGCTCTATATAGAAGAGTACCTGCTTTAATGCAAAAGCACAGATCGAGGCTTGTCGAAGATAAGGGACCCCTCCTTATTAAGGAATTCCCAACTGACCTAGAAGAAGAAAAGGGAAAGGACCTCTAAATAAAAATATGTCTAGGTCACTTCCAACAACAACTAAAGTAGCTATTTCTTACTGGTGTGGATTCTCCACAAGTACTAGAAATTATGGGATCTCTACAACTTTTTCCACAAACTCCAACTACTAGAAAGGCTGAAACTGACTCCAATCAGTCACCATTAGCAGATACCATCGAGTTATCGGCCAATAAGCTTCAATTTACATGTACTCTTCTATATAGTGGAGATCGTCCACTCATCTGCTGATGCTAATTTTCATCCTTATTGAGGGGAACCACTCAGATTGAGTTCCAGGGATGGGACTAATGACACATTATTTCCTCGGTCCACCAACCAAATGGTACTGATATATATTGACCTTCCTCCATTCACTAGCAATGAGAGAACAATCATAGAGGCTATTATAAGAGCCCATTGGGCAGTCTTAACCCCACTATTAGAGTAGAGTACTGTGGTTTCCAAAAGCTATTGAAATTCCTAATCGAAGAGCCATATATTCTAGTCCAGATCGAGGATCCAAACAACCAACTAGCTGATTTCCTTAACTGCAAAACTGCTCCGAGTGGTTAGAGAACTATTGAAGTAGATCAGTTCCAGTCCGCATTGAGGAGCCAACCCCAAGCAAACAAGGTGAAGCAGAAGCAGCATCTCTTTTTGAAACTGGGACAAAAACAAGCTCAAGAACTTGATTTTATTTGTATTCAAAGCGGAACTAACTTTATTTCCATTCTTCTTTAGATGGAATAGCAAAAAGAGTTGCTTATGCATAGAAAAGATTATCCTTTGCTTTCCTCTTAGCCATTGATTCCCTTCCCTTGAACCCTCATATATCTTTCATCAGTGAACAAGACCTTGAAAGGAATTTATATCTAGAATACCATTCTCCGAGCTGAGGGTGAATATCATACCTTCATTCTTTCTTTAATGGACTTTATATATAGAATACACGACTATTAGAAAATAGTAGTCAGCGAAGACGCTCTTCTATGTTCTGTTATTTCATTCGGCATAGCCGGTTGTTCTGAGTGCTCTAGAAATATTATAGTCGAGTGGACCGGTACTGATATATATTGGCCGCCCACGGAAAGCCTACATAGTGGTCCCTTTGATCGCTAATCCAGTCTCTACTGGTCTGGCTACTAAAGAAATAGTGTAGATAGTGGCATTTTTCTCCATCCCCTACCTGCGCATGCCACGCTCACTTAGGATACCTATGGAAATTGATTTGTGAATCTCAATGCCAATGACATATTTGGTATAATATAGGTAGTACATATCCTTCATCTCAAAACTCCTTACGAGGAATTCCTTCGTATCGTGAAACATGGTAGCAAGCAGTATGTCGTCAACATATAGGACTAGAAAGCGAAACTTGCTCCCTGAGTACTCCATTTCACAATGTTTAGGTATATACACTGATCATTACAATTTTACTTAAACCCTTATCACCTCATGGAATTTGAGGTACCAATTATGGGAAGACTCGTCTGTATATTGACTTCCTTAACCTACACACCGCTACACTCCTGTGAGAAGATTCCAAGCATTAACCTTATATTATAAGAATATCTGACTTGATAGCTTTTAGCTTCTGAGTGATAGAGCTCACAGACACCAAACCTTTCAAAAGCATCCAAATTAGCATTAGTAGACGCCTATCCCCTATGCCCTTTTCTATCGCCCTATCGCCTGCTATCGAATGAAAGGGAGGGAATAGATGGACATACAACTATAAGCACGAAAGCAAGTTAGTCTATCAATATATATCAGTACCAGTGTCAGAGAGGGGGGATGCTCGGCTACTAGCAGTTCAGTGAGCCCATTAGCAGTAGGAACTCGGCACTGGAAATGTGATGGTCAACGGGTGGCGGTAGTATGATGGAAATGACTAGCTACACCATCTGCCCCATGAGCCTATCGGGTTGGTTGGTGGGGTTTGGGGTGCGATGAGTGGTATCGTTCAAGCCGGTATACTAGCAACACTAGTCGGGTTAGCGTACTGGGTAGTGGGAATGGTGGTATGGGTAGATCTGGGATCACCTTGATCTACGTTCAAGCACCATAGCATGTTTGGGTAGGTTGGGATGAGATCGTTAGCTGTCAACCACTAGGCTGATAGGTGCAATGTTGGATTCTCAATTCGACCCACACCAGTATCTGTTTGCGTCATCCTCTTGAGTTCGCATACGATGACCAGTGTGAAACCTAGCATGAGAGCAGTGGAAATAAGACTGGTCATGGAACGGAATAGAATAGAAAATAGCAGAAAAGGCAGTGCAAAATGAGTTGGGTGATAGTGATCATTCGTGACTGGTATACGGGGATAGTGGAGCACGAGGAGATCGAACGACTATGGAGGGCAATGTTGAAATGCTAGGCAGCCGAGTTTATCGAGTGGCTATGAGATGGGTCCTATTCACATTCCGAGATGGGTCACATATATCGAGCCAAAGATGACTTTCAACATTGTCGTGGTTGAAGTCACCTTTTAGAATGGTGTTGCTCGAATCAAGCCCAAGCCCATGCGGTGCATAAGGAACCATTTTCCTAGTAGCATCATTGGTGGTCCACTAACCATCTGATACTATATATGTATATTGTCATTCTTATACTGGAAACTCGACAAGCAGTAGTATGTGCAGTGGTCATGTGATTAGCAGAGCACCTAACGTGACTACTAGACTACTGATCCTACTATACCCGTGTTGTTGGGGGATTCAAAATGACATCTACGCTAAATGAGCCACTGGTGTGGCTAGTGCTGGAATGGATTGTTGGATGATGAATGAAATGAGCCATGAGGTATATTCATGGGACTAGTGAATGAGATTGAGCCTGGTGGAATGGGGACTATTAGAGTAGAGTCGGGTACTTTTCCTATATAGTCTAGCATCAAAACTTGACTAGTCAGATGAGAAACGAAGTCAAGTAGACCCCTTGCTCGTGTAAAACTATATAATACTAGTGTTATAGCTCAAGCACCTGTTGACAATATATATCATTACCAGGGTCACTGTGACCTGCTGCTTATGTGATTGGTCGACTGCTGCTACTCTACTCGCACCACTGGGATCGAGCTCATGTGGCTGTGATTGAGTTGTACTTGCAGTACTAGCGGTAACCATACGCCTACCTAGACATAGAAACTAGGGATCGAGTCCAAAGGAACCTTTCATTCTATCATCAAGGGGGTGGTAGAACAAGTCAAGTGACCTTCATCAATGGAGTGGTTGGTGGGTCCAAGTCACCCATATTTAACCCTCAATGCCATATAGGCACAATACCGAGTTTACTGTCTCACCACATTCGAATCGAGATCTTGCACCTCATGGACCATAGGGGTTTGACCATCTCTATCCATGAACTGGGCATCTGTGTCCCGTAGGCGGCGCAAAGGGAAGGCAATTGAGAAATCTCCAATCGCTTAACATTGTGGTGTTGAAGGTGCTGGAACAATCGATGCTGCTGGAGTGGTGCTACTATCACAATTGAGTTGATGGTTTGACCCCAGCTTCACTGCTTGAACTTGACTGGCTAGCTCGACTATTAGAATATAATGGTGGGGATGGCATCATAGTGTCCAACTGGGACCCATGGCTGAAGGTCGTTTCCTAGACACTCGCATCCACCCATTGTCGTAGCTCACTGGAAAGCGAGTCACCCCCACCTCCTGGTACTGATATATATTGTCAGTAGTTGAAAGGAATTTTTTGCGTCGACTAGAAGAACTAGCAGAACGCCAAATCAATAACTGTTATTGCTGGATACGATGACATCAGACAATAGTGAAAGGAACACCACCCAAACCACCACCGTTTCAAATTGGCAACGTTTCTATTGGTAATGCATTGACCACCTGAGCCAGCCCTGAGCTAGCAGCAGAAGAGAGTCGTTGTTCAATTGCTTGTTTCATATAGTTGTTGATGCATTGGTTTGTGAATTGAAAAATGGCAACACTTTGTTGTTGGATTCGAACCTCCATTGACCGAGTGAAAAACTGACCATTCCATCTCAGGAACAAATAGATGCAAGATGTTGTTGGAGCGACTATGCTTTCCTCATTGACGATTGAGACCTGCTTCGAACTTGATGCCAGAATTTTCATCGTCCACCAAGCCACTCGACCGTGCATTGCCTTGCCTTGAATTGTCCATCTCCATATCCATAGACCCCAAAACCCATTGCCTCTCTAAAACATCAACACACTCAATCACCCCTGTGGAACACATCCACCATAACCATCATCTTAATAGGCAACTTAGAGGATTTCCATGTCGGTAGAGTCAGTCCCAGTCAGTATCAGTAAGAGGGACCCTTTTGGGGATTTTGTTCGCCGATATCACCGGTTTGATCCTCACCCCAAGCCACCCGAATTGGACAAGGGGAATTTGAGTTCCTGGTGCTCCAGGATACTATCATTATACGTCGGTATAATCTAGCCAGGTACTATTCTATATAGTCTATAGGCGGACCACTATAGGCACCACTATAGGAACCTTTTTTGGTGCTTACAGTGGTCCGACTATATTATACCGAGATGTAACGACCAGGGTCTACTACATATATTATACCGAGGGTTGCACTACACTCTTTTTCGCCTAGCGGTTCAGGTGCCCGGGTGGACATTCCAGGGGAATGGTGTTGGCGATCTTGTTGAATGGACAATACATTCGAGACCATCCATGCAACCGTTGCTTGTCACATGGCCTTCGGAAACCCCCGGAGTCATGCAATCTGAATGGACAACCCTTCGGGCCTATCATTCGAGTGGTGATGAAGGGTGAGCGAGTTGGAGTTATGAAAGGCCAATGGCAACATCACTATCACCTTTCCCATCCCGTGTTTTTCCATCTCTCTTCCAACCTTCTCCACCCCATTGCCAGCATACCAATAGAACCACTATAGGCACCACTATAGGAACCTTTTTTGGTGCCTATAGTGGTGCCTATAGTGGTACCTATAGTGGTCCAACCTGAATGCCTCTCATGAACCCTCAATCCACTGCAAAACTATGAACAATTGAAATCACACCAGACCGAATCAAGAACGAACCGGAGAGACAGACCACCCATTGCCATATGATGAGCAGCGAGGACCACCAAGAAAGAAAGGGCTGATTCACTGCATGAAGAGAAGAGGTAGCAATAAGTCGAGAACAGGCGGATTCATTTTTGACAGGATCCTGAAACCACCAGCCACCCCGACCTAATTCATGATGAGCCCACCAACTTCCTGGCATGATTCCCATAGTGTGAAACTACTGACATGTCTAAATAGCCAATTCCAACATCGACTGGTCCGAACCCACTTCTGAGAACTCCACCCATTCCCTTGCACCTACAGCATGCCTACTATTTCCATTGCGTTGGTCTCTTTGATTTGAGGTCTCTTGGAATGGAGTTAGTGGTTTGATGACGATGAGATGAGATATGGGCCCAGGCTTTCCCTGGCCGCATTCCTGGGTCTGAACACACTCCAATGGGGTACCTTCCTAGATTTCATGACCAGGTATTCCCAGGCGCTCACTGTGATACTTCATGTATCCCAGGCACTCACTGGGATACTTCACGCATCCTAGGTCAGACCTGGTAATGACCTACTGAGTCTTCTGGCCAGGGACGTCCTGGTGTTTGGAGGACCTGGTTAGTGAACACCTGGACTTGAAATGACCAGGCCTCACTATTGAGGAATCAAGCTTCTTTATCATCCTCATCGGCGTATTGGATGGATTGTCCAAAGGCCTCCAGTTCAATTCCGAGCTACCTCTGACCGTACCGAATGAGTACCGATAGCACTAGTTCAATTCCACTATGTCGTTTCTATAGAAAATACCAGGACGTTCATTCCATTCCCATAGGTCGGATCTCATGATGCCAACCACGAAACAACTAGAGAGGGCACCCCAATAGATGCTAGGTAGATGGATTGCTGATACCGGATCAAGTGGCACAGGATTTGATGCTGCTAGTGGCTCGGTACAAACACCCCAGACTCCAGCTACAAACGGATCCTCCATTCCAGTCAACATGGGAGGAAACACCAACCAATCCATTCCCCAACCCCACTTTCGATATGCAGGTAGAGTGAGACGATAGTGCCAAATGCCCAAGAACCGAGTCAGACTATCCAATTGAAGAACCCAAAATAGCGAAAAACAAGGAACTAATGGAATTCCTTTTGCCATACAATCCAAGACCATATGGCCATTGAAAAAAAAGCTAGCCCGAACTTGCTTTCATAGACCCCAAGGGCAGAAAAGGGCAACGTATTGAACGACGACCACTGAAACACTGCTGCTCGGTCCAACTGCTGGTGCAGTTCGACCACCTCGTTCCCCAAGTTGTAAGATAGATGTTGGCATTCTGACATTCAGGAAGACATCGACAAAAAAATAAAGGAATCCAATTGACCGTAGGAGAAGAAACCCATATAGTATACTACCATCGTGAGTCTCCCAAGTACCTGAGAGATGAAAGAGAATAGGTACATTAGCGGATAAGTGGAATTGTCCAGTCAAGTGATTCGGTGACTGAAAGAATGAATAACCCAGATAGGCAAGTAGCAGGATCCCAAAAGCATAGGTGTTTCCAAACGCATTTCTTCGAGTAGTTTGGAATGCAACCGGGAAAAACGAATAATGAAACCGTTCCATCATTGCAGCACCATCAACGCATACGGAATTGTTCACCAAAGGGCAGTTCAATGGAACCGTCCAACCAAACGGTACTGATATATATTGACCTTGCCCCTCAGTACTCTACTCTAATAGTCTCAACCAGTTCCCCCATGACAGTCATGCAGTCCGTTGACCATGATCAATCTCACTGTTGCTGAACCACTCACATCCATTTTCCTGCCCCTTCCCCTAGCTCTGGTTCAAGGATGATGCTAGTGGATATGGCCGTCATCTCTTGTCCACAACCAGACACGAGGTTTTTCCTTGAGTAGTGGTAGGGGCTGGTACTAATATATATTGACGGATGTCCAACTCAGTCAAGTCATATGAATGAGACTAATATATTCTAATAGTTGACCCCTCCAATTCCAAAGGGGAACTAGTGGAACGTGTACCGTACCCTATGGTACTTATATATATTGTCATTACTCTACTATAATAGTCGTGTTGGGATATGAAATACCAAACCAGAGAGATCCCACCAACTCCCCCACTACTCAATTGATTCTGTCATCCAAGGAAAACCGTAGTCGAGTCATTCCACCATCAATGAAATCAAACTGGCATTCCCCCCATGCTCAAACTCATATTCCAATGCAATGCTTCCTAGCTGATCTCCGTCCATCAGTACTCTTCAGTTCCTTATCCCTATAAGTTATTAAAATAATACAAAAAATTGGTTCTGTCTAACCCCACTGCAATTCCATTCCAATAACCACGGTATTCTTGATTGCCGGTAGGTGCCCATATGAACCGTACACCACTCGTACAACTGGAAAGTCATTTCCACCTTGGGACTAGGCCACAGAAAGTGGGTGCCATGCAGTAGGATGGCGTACCAAATGGTTCATCTCTCAACTACTGAGTTATTCTATAAAAAAAGGACTCAAAGGAGTGAGTGACCTCTGCATCTCAAGTGATGAGGTGGGGACAGGATTCGAACCTCAATATCCCATAAGATGGTATGGGATAGATGCCATGCCTTCCGATCTTTAGATATAATACATGTATTGATCTATAAAATGTCATATATCGCTCATCGGGTTCACGAATTGAGAAACGCTAGAATACTATTAGAGTAGAGTATTGTGAAGGGCGATGGGGTGGATGAGGCAGATAGCGAGGGAAAGAAAAACATCTCGCTGCTAGGCAGCAGCAAGGTCTCAGCTCTTCCACGAGGGATCTTGATGAAGCAGTTGAAGAGGGGAACAAGATATTTCATTGATGTTCCTGGTTCGGCTCAGTCAATGGTGAGACTTGACAAAAACATCATCTCTGTTTGCTGTCACTCTATTTCTATCTATGTTATTTGGAGATGTCATGCCTTCTTGAAACTCTCAATATATATCAGTACCAGGCCCGTCCTCCGCCCATACTTGTCACACTCAGTAATCTACTCTAATATTCTAGAGTCACCACTATTAGAGTAGAGTACTTTTGACATGTCAGCTTTGGAAGAATAGTATACAGGACTAGCCTCCCCCTCTGGGGATTCTTTCTCGGTCAACTATCAACCTCTTTTGAAGAAAGGTTTCTTCAATCACTATATAGACAAAGTAACTATCCTATACTAGATATCCTGTAGCTAAAGAATCGTCTGTCCCTCCTAGAGCCTATTTATGATAGTACAGAGAGAGATGGGGAGCCGACATATCAGGCATCTTAGTACTCTAATCTATGATACTCTTATATATAGTTATAGAAGTGTACCTGATATATAATTATCACCTTTCTTGATAGTTTGATACTCAACCTCCATGAGACCTCCTCACTACCATAAATCAGATCAAGAACACTAACTAGCAACGATATTGTTCCTCTCAATGCCTGGTGACTACCGTGGAGGACTGCATCACAAATGATATTGCAACCACTACCTATACTGAACGACTGATCCAAGGGCCTACTATTGGTGCAGGAAGTGAATCCCTCTCCTGAATGGAAGGTATACCTGGAGTCAGAACTCGCTTTCAAGCGTTATCATTCACAACTCACGTTCGGAAAAACCTCAGTAGACGAAAGGAGGATAAAATACAGAGGTATTTATTTCATATTCAATATCAGATCAGATTGATGGAATACCAAGAATCCCTTGCAAGTCAAGTTTTAAACTTTATATCATATCAGTGCAAGGGTCAAGAAAGCTATATCAATCTATGTGATTGGTATAATATTACCAGGTACTCTTCTATATTGATAATTGGTACCAATGGAAAAAATGACCTTGTGAATATGAGATGATGGGGGCACGAGAGCAGGTATTAGGGCAATTGTAGTTGGGTTTTGAAATGATGGGACGATGGAAAAAGGAACATAAATGGAGGTGTTCAGTAGCGACAATGTTATTAAGTGGAGTTTAGAATCAAATCGGTTCAGAGACGAGCGAACAGCGAAAACAGTCGACTAAATATGGATGGGGCAGTTGCGAGCGTGACAGATGGGAACCATCACCAACATGGTTGGGGAATTGGAGGTCAATTCTAGGCTTCCTGGTGAACAAAAAATGCCTCAAACTAGCCCGGGCCCGGACCCTCGGCATAAGATCTCCCAATACGAGTTCAAAAAACCACTAGGCAAAAGGGAAACAAGTGGCTAGCTAAACAACAACGATTTCTAGGCTTGGAACACAATGGTTGGAAGGTCCAGATCCTCCATCCATATAATCTAGATAGTCAGATACTGAATGTATCCCAGGTCATCCAAGGTCTGGTCAGATAAGGCAGGATACTCTAAATTATAAGAGGAAAATAGACAGTACAAAGTGTTTTGTACCGTTTGGTCCGTTCCAATCGTCAAGATTCCTATACCAACCTCACCACCCAACGTTCACTCCCATATGCCAACTACTTCACACCAATAATTCCAACTCACCATCCTATTGGAATCGTCCCCCTTCAGTCGGGGCATAAGACCTACACTATATAGAAGAGTACTTGTGGAAGCGGTAACGAGTGCATGGTCAATATATATCAGTACCAGCGGGAATGAATCGGTATAATATAGGTAGTAGTAATATTAGAGTAGAGTACTGAGGAGCATTAAACCAGCAGAGATGGCACCTTAATATATTAATTACCAGGCTATATTGGAGTTTTTGTTGAAATTTGGAAGGGGGTGATGATCGAATAAGAAATGGGGCTACGAAATCGGGTGAAGTAGCTCCTGGTACTGATATATATTGCCTGAGGACCAATGCTGCAATCGATCTGCTAGTTTCATACACCGAGCTGAGTGATCCGTTGATCCCCCCCACGGTTTTCTAGCTCAATGGGGGCAACGGTACAGTTCTCGGTATAATATAGGTAGTAGACTATGAGTCAAGACCACCACGCCTTCATCCAGGTATGGATCGTGGCACCATTGAGGAGGGAATGCTCTACTACCTATATTATACCTTTTCTTTTCTATGCCGGAAGAGAGGAATATTAGAGTAGAGTACTGACGTTTCACCCAACCTGCCCACTGGAAGCACAGTTGCCTAGAGAACCCACGAGCACACCATCACTAGAACGAGAGTAGCGGGGAATCCAATGCCGATGCCTACGATCAACTAGAAAAGGGGATAGCATGGAGTGAAAGCGGGACCGTCTATTCTATCTATTCGGAGAACGGAAGCGGAAAGCAGGAACCCAATACCTTCCAATACGGAACGTTAGCTCAACCAGGTCAAGAAAGTAGCTCATACCAAAAATCCAGTCATGCCCGACCACTACTCCAGCCATGTGCACCTGGGTACCCTGACGGTGAATGGGGTGCAAGAAAGGCTAGTGGGATGACGAGTCTTTACTCTACACCAATAATCCCATCGATAGATCCAATAAGCCAAGGGGGACTGGGAACACACCTACCCCTGATGCCTTTCGAAAAAGTCGTCGTCTATTTGGGGTCGTTTTGCAGGGGGCTCACCATTGTCAGTACTCTACTCTAATATTGGTCATCATCGGGAGCCTGAAAAACCAATCAGACATTGTGGAATGGGGTTGGTGTGATGAGTCTGGCATTCATGATACTAGGAAGTGGGGTTTACGATCCAGGGCGATACCCGTATAGAATATATAGAAAGGGGGTGGGGTATCCTGCTGCGTACTCTGGCTTTTGAACTACGGTACTCGATCAAAATAGGCTGCCCAATGGTTCTTGAGTGGATGGTGGTTGACTGATTAATCTATATACTACTTATATTTTGGATTTAGATAGGGTCATATTCTCCCTTTCATGTGTGACCCCCTCCCCTTAGCGATTGAGCCCCAGATACTTTACTATTTCTGATTCTCGATGACTATATATACATTCTGATATGGTGTAGTTGAATAGCTCGACATTCAGTAGTCTTATAATAGTGTGAGTCGTGAGTGGTGACGCTTTGGAATGTCATGGGAGGTTTTATAGGCAGGGGCAGCTGAATTGGGTCGGATCGCCTTGGGAATTGATTCATTCCCGCACGGCAAAGAAGCAACAAGATGGTTCATGGGAAACAACCAGCTATCAACAGGTACTCTTCCTATAACTATATAGGAATAATACCTGACCATGAGGAGAAGGGGTCAAAAGAATGGCCAAGGTTTTCAAATGCATCTTTTATTATTATGGGCATGCCATGTTTCAAGATGTGAATTGGATATCCTATGTGGGTTTGATACGGACATGTTTGGCTCTCGTCTAGTTAGATCGATGCCACTCCAATGTCCCAAAAGAACCTTACTTCATTTTATTTTGCACCGGAAACCACTACGACTCGCTCCACCTTCTGCAGTTGAAAGGAAATATCGTCGTTCCTATGATGGTTCTATCAAACACGGTAGCGCTTCAGGAGCCAACACTACTACCTATATTATACCGACCCTTCAATTGAAATGGCCTTCAGTTTGGGGGCATAGATGGAGTTAAAACAAGACACGATGGGGGATAACAATGGCACAACTCGAGCCAATAGGGAGGATGTCAGAAGCCGACGCTACTACGATTTGGTTGGTTCAAACGTAGCGGAACGTATCGTTTTCCATCATCCAACTCCATCTCCCAGGTATCCAGTTGAATAGACCAGGCAATGATCGGGAAGCCTACCCCCATAGAAACCCAACAGTACTCGAGTCAATCAATTCTTCATTCCTCAAGTACGTATTGAATAAGATCAACCACTTGTTTCATGTCTCCCCAACTGCTATGATGGTACCACACCTTGAACCTGGCCTAGATGTAGTGTTGGAAATGGCCATTGCACTAGAAATTAGAGAGGGAATCTCGAAGCACATATGGGATAAAATAGATATTGGAGTGGAACACACGCTATCGGTTGAATGGGAAGTACTACTCCAGGGATGGAAGAACCGCCAAATCAACTCCAACCGAGTGGGAACAAAAAGACCATATGATTTCTTCAGAGCTCAATCAGTCACTCGAGCAGCACTCCTTGATGATCCCATCAGTACAGCACGAGGTTCGGTATACACGGAAATGGTAGCGAACCTCATGGAAAAGGAGACGGTTCAGGAATGGCTAGTTCAATGCATTGGCCGAGTTGGTTTGATGGAACAATTGACGACGAGAATCGAGTAGCTATCGAGCATCCTGAAGGTACGATTGCACTACTGGAACTCGTTTTGGAACTACTAGAATACGAGGCTCTTGGTGTCTAGAACCCTATCTACTATTTCACTACTGGACTTGGTCAAGCTCCAATCGGCGTATCAAAGTGCAGAATTCATCGCTCAAGACGTCTCCCTTCTCCCGTGACAGCAAAACCGACCCATTCATTCTATCACTTCTATTATCTCTCGTTCTCTCTTGAGCAGGAATGCACCGAAGAGGATCAAGTGGATCTGTCTCTGGTGTGCTGGTCAATTTCACAGGTAAGCCATAACTCGAAATGAAGTCCTCACAGTGGGAAAACAAACTAGAGGGTTGATCGAGTCCAAGGTTGATTATGCTTCTGTTGGTGTAGCGACTCGATACAGCATGCTTGGGGTGAAAGTGTGGATTGCATTCAACCAGCATCCACCCAGGTCATAGTCATGGCACCCCAAGTGACCATCCCAACAGCTACAACTATATATCGGCAATGCTGTACGACCAAGAACAGGTTAAGCACCAACCAAGGAACACGACCTGCTTATGGAAGATATGGTACTACTACTATTGGTTTTTCTTGGATATCATTTTGATCATTGGCAGCAGCTACTAGTTCGATCGTCCACTATTGCCCGAAGGTGAAGAGATGGTTTCGAGTGCAAGCAGTGGTGTCGTTGACCCAAAAACCCCAAGACGTATGCATGGGAAGAGGGAAAGGGGTACTGAAGGGAGCTATGGCTATTGTCTCCCCAGGACAACTCCTATTTGAATTGGACGGTTGGTTGTCGATTTCTATTTAAGATACTAGCGTATCAGCACAGAAACTATGTTCAAAAAATCAGGTGGTTTAGTGGTCAAAGGAATTCCTTGAATAGATCCTATGGTTCCATGCTCGGAGCCCTTCTTCGCCCGTTTCTCCCATTAGACCCAAGCACCATCCTTATCTGATCACCCAGATGATGTTCATGCCACAACTCCAATAATGTAGTCCCACCTCTCCGATACCGCACATACCGTTTCAACCACTTGGAAACCATTGCTGCTGCTCTCATTGATGCTCGAAAAAAGTTCCCGTACTGGATTGACTCTACTAACCCACGTTCCGTAGAGGTACTTCAACCTATGGTGCTCCCCCCGCTTCCTGGCCACCCCCTCCGATCCACAATACTACCTGATCACCTTTTCCCTTGAACTGCTGCTACTGTGTCTAGTACGTGACCGTTCCCAAACTGTTAGGCCATCGAAGCCAAAGGGTATCACATGTGTTGGGATAGAGCATCAGGCAACGAGCACTAGTACAAGCTCAATAGTGGACAGGTATTCTATAATAGACTATATAGAAGAGTACCTGTATAGAATATCTGACGATTATTTAAGTCATACTAGCTCCCTTGTCTTCAAAATGAAGATTTGGCTTGATTCCTAGGTCAGCGTCAATCAACCTATCGTATCGACGAGTACCTCTGTTTGAGACCCTAGGTCAATGTATTTGATCATTGAAAGTTGTAAGTCAACTCCTTCATGTACAGATATACCTAGATGCAACTTATACAAGCCCTTCTTTGTGAGTGGTGAAAAGCTGTAATTAAATCAGTACTCTACTCTAAACTATATAGAAAAAGTACCCATCCTGAGTGGTGATGTGGGGATCTACTAACCAATGCGACCTTTGTAGAACACCATATTCCTTCAGCCTTTCATTTGTCTTTCAGGTCTCTTTGTGCATAAAGTTTTGGTTTGTAGGGTCCTACTAGTCTGACTTAAATATTGGTGATGTTTTTGAAATACTACAAGGGAAATTTTTCACCCTTAGTATAAATTAGTTAATCTCTTTCTGTATGAGTGAACAGTGAAACGTGAAAACTCTTCTTTCCTTACCCTTTCTTTAGAAACCTAATAGGGTTCATTAGCCAAGTTCTAAACCCTTATATATTCAGTAGCACCGAATATCGAATAGGGTTCAGTAGCTGAGTTCTAAACCATTATATATAATATTAATATATAAATATCTTCTACTTATATCTAAGGGTTCTAAAGGGTTAGGTTCTAAAAGATCTAACACCGTAGGGTAAGGTTCTAAAAGATCTGACCCTTTCTAAAGGGTAAGGAGATGGTCCGAACTATTCACTATTAGAGTAGAGTACTGATTCTGGCACCCCTACTACTCTTATTGATTGGGCACCTCTTTCCACTCCATTGGTGGTTGTCTTTATGGTCGGGTGCTGGTGGGTCGAAAGGGTAGCGCGATCCGAAACGATCCATGAGCCGGGGGTGATACGATCCCCATGGCTGAAGAGTTCCCCAACTGCATGGAGGTGAAAGAGGGGAGAGTGATGCAGTTTGGAGTGTATGGAAGATGGAATGAAAACTGTCAACAATGATATGATTCTATTTTCACCAATATGATGAAGGGTTCAAGTTCAAGTTGTTGCCAGGTGGTGAGACTTTGACCCATGAAATTGCCATAGGAAGTCGCTTGGCATCCTGTGTATAGTGGAAGTCCCCAAACGGTCCCTGAAGAGAGTTGTGTGTTGGTCCTACTACCTATATTTTATCGAGTATAAATAGACCATCACAAGTACTCTTCTAATAGTGTTATACGGGCCTTCGATTTCATCCACTCAAGAGAAATTTCGTTGGTCGACTCGCTCCATTCGAGGTGTGGGAGAAGGACTATTAAAGTAGATTACTGAATTCAATCATTGGTGGTTGCATTATGATTTAAACGGTGTCATCAACTGTCAGGGAATGTTCGGAACAGAGAACTGACCATCTTCCAACGCCAACTACTATCATGATTGCGGCAAAAGAAGAGAGCGAACAAGAAAATGAGATATCAAACGAGCTACAAATGGGAAATCAACAATCACAACTACTACATGCGACAAACAGACTTGAATAATCGAGTGGCATTGGCGGTCCAGTTGAAATGCCTTCACCATTCCCCCCTTCGGCGAAAAGGTGCATCGACGACTATCCAATGGAATCTAATAAAAGAAACCAAATTGGACGTGTTTCTGGTTTATTTCCTGTTTTGTGGTTCTATTCCGCAGGCAAGGCAGAAGGTCAGAAACCTCGTATTGGTGAATGAGTTTCGAATCAAGAAGCCATTTCATCACATTGGGCTAGGAGATATCATTTCTAGTTTAGCTCGAGTTTAATTGACCTTCTAGAGATCCATCTATACTCAATTGGAAGCAGAAAGCATAGGCTTGGTACTCATTGATAATGTGGGGAAGCACCCCCATTCCCACTATTCTAGCACCATCGCTAAATGGTCTAGGCTACTCAAACCGTTTCGGGGTGTCAATCGCATGATCAGTTGGTTACGATTGGTCAGGTCATCTATGAATATTACCTTCGGACCATCCAGCAGTCCACATTTTGGATCCGAAGCACCGTATTACTTCATAGGCAGTTCGTTCGCAGTTCAACACTGCCACTCGAGTACACTCTATCATTTTGCTACTACTATGACTATCGATCACAACCAACCACTTGACACCTTTGTTCAATGGATCCAACCACCAACAAAGATTCTGAATACGGATATGGGAACTCAACTGACTTCTTGCTCGCATCCCAAACTCCATTATAGACTCTTTATGAATCGCATCCGCCCATTCACTCTCAACTCAATACCAGATTCCAACCGTTCTTCGGAGTTGAGTCATAGAACACCTACAGCTGTGGTATGCTGAACCCCCCTTCCACAATGACAATACAGGCTCCGAAGGTTCTAAAAGATTTGACACCTTATTGAATAGGGTTCAGTAGCTGAGTTCTAAACCCTTATATATTCAGTAGCATCCCTTTAGGGACCGGATAGGGTTCAGTAGCCGAGAGAGAGATTTATTTTTAGTGGGATCCAATGCTTCAAATCAATCTCACTCCTCACAGATAGGGATAAGGAACTAGCAGCAGGGATGGATAGGTTCCTCTATTTTCACACCCAGGGCCTTCGGAGCCCACTTGTGCCTTATTAGATGAATACAAAGATCTACATTTGGCCAATTGATCTAATGCCTCTTCTTAGAAGGAATTGCTCTATTCTGATTCCGAACCAATTCTTGAACCTCCGGAGCAACTAGTCATTATGCCTCAAGACCATCAAAACGATTCTCTTTACGGACCCTGCTAAGCCAAAAAGGGAAGAACCTAACTCTGGTCTCTCTACTCCATATCCAAATCCATCATTCAAATCCCCATATCCTGCTCCTGGGGTGACTATATTGACAGAGTACCTGACTCTACTCTAATAGTCCTAAAGGCACTCTCAATATATATAAGTACCAGTGTTCCAACTTGATGCAATGCAATCTCTAGAATGGGAGAAAATGACCTTCCTCGAAGGAGTTGCTATTGGGTCAGGTGTTCCAGGTAGATGCCTTGGAGGGAGGAGAGAAAGACATTGGATCAAGAGTACGGTCATCTCCCGCTCCATAGTCATATGGTTGTTCTGAGCTTGGTTCGGAATCAACGTCAGTATCATATAGTTAGTAGCCTGGCGATCCCGGTGAGTTGGTTGAGTCAGCTCCCACTGGTTCGGCTAGAGGGTTTGAAAGCTTTCAATGGGCTTAGCAGAAGCTTATCGGTTTGAGTCAGCATTGGATGAAGGCACAGGGTCTGAAGGAGAGCCAGTACTCTACTCTATCGTACTCTTATATATAGTTATAAATAGAATACCTGACCTAATATCATTGGTTCTTAGCCACTTGGTTCATAATCAAAAGATTTAAATGAAGATGGAGGGAGGCCAGGTACTCTGTCTATATAGTCATTAGTCGGGTAGTTGCTGCCGGAGAAAGGAGGTGACCTGGTACTGGAAGTGAAGCAATTGTCCAGGTATTTACGGGCCTCTTGGGTATAGGTTGAAGGAAATCTGATGGTTCTGCACCTACATTCGTTGGTTCAGGCTTCCTATTAGATACGTCATAACAAGTGGATCTCCCAGCTTTCAAAGGATAGTTTTGGACAGGTACTCTATCTATATAGTCACTGGTAATGGTGATGCCGGAAGATATGGACTTGGAAAAGTGGGCTCACCAGCAGAGGAAAGCTTATCTATTTGAGTCGATCCCAGAGAATGGATTAGTTGAGAGATCAGATGGTGCCGACCGTTATTGGGTCAATTGTTTCCACATGAGATGGCTTGTTGCTGTCAGAAGGCCGACTGAGTTGGTGCCACCAGAAGGACTCATAGTTCTTTTTTCGAGCCTCAAAGGGCTTTGATTCAGCTAGAGATGTACCATATTATATTCTAATAGTTGACGATACCAGTGGTTTGGGATGAAGGCTTTAGATTGATTGGCTTACTCACCTCTTATCCGAGAGATGGAATGGGATTGATAGCTACGCCAGGGAAGGTTCATAGTTATGCTTCTCCAGCCCCTGATCACCACCTAGAATGGTATGAGTTGGTCTCTCTCCGCATGAGAATGGATAAGGAGCAAAGGTCTCAAAGCTCTGGGGGTTGGGTTCTGAATCGCGGTTTTTTACCTATAGTGGTCCCCAAGTAAGGGTGTCCGTATAATCTAGATAGATGCTGTCAGCTGGTTTCTGGAAGCATCGGAATCAAAATGATCGAAAGTCATTGTTTTAGGTCCATAGTTTTCCCTAACACCTGCGTGTGACATACCCTATGAGATTGGTTACCTGAATCATAGAAAATGCGTGAATAGATAAAAAAAGATAGCCAGGGAATGGATGTTCTCAGCTTCCAGAAGTGCTCTAGTAATCAATCTCATAGGGGTGATCCCTGTCTGTGATTCAGTCCGCCCTAGGTGGACAGATTGATTGGGTTCAGCCCCGCTCAGTGATGTGGATTACTTTTTCCAATTTTTTCATTTAGCTTGATTGAACAACACAAGCTTGAGAGTAAAGGAGTTCGAGCTCAGTTCCGTGTTCCATTCAGTACTCTTCATAGTAATAAGAGCAGCTCTGGTGTTTTCATTAAAAAGAAGAATCATAAAATAATCGTTACTAGTGGACTTCAAAACTTGCATTCTTTAGTGGTGGTACTTATATATATTAAGTAAAAAACCATCAGGAGTTCATTTCAGCTCCGTGAACAAAAGCTGTGGAAGAGAATTCTTCAGTTGATCTAGTAACCTTCGAGTTCTTTCTCATAAGTTCCTTATGCTGATCAAAACTTACAAAATCTTGAAGAATGAAATGAAAGAAATCAGGGAATTACACCAAAAAGTATCATTTGGTTATTAACCCCAGTCACCAGTTTTCAGCTGATTCAGAGAGATGGAGCAGGGCATGTGATGTTTTCTTCTCAAAAATCAACTTGTGTGATAGAATTCAATAAGTCACGTCTGGTAAATCCAAAAATCATCAAATCTGGGGCTAGGAAATAGAAAGATGTAGAAAAGGGTCGGTGTAAAATATCGGTCAAGGTCCCTAAATAAAATTAATCAGGACGGACTGCTTACGATACATTATTTGAAAACTATTTCCACATCGAGCTATGAAACATCTGATTTCTCATTCCAAAAGTCTGTCACCGCTCAATGAAACAAAAGTGACTTCCAATCATCATTAATATGGACAAAGATTTCTAGGAAAGAAAGATTCTATGAGAGGTCTCCTCCATCAAGAATGCGCATCAGCTGTTTATGTTTGTTCTTTACCTGTTATAGGCTCAGAACTCTATTAATAGTGGTGTTTTTGAGAACCCAAAAATTGAAGAAATCGGGCATGAAGGATGCGAAAGAATCTCCCTTATTGAGAAAGAAGTGCGGGGAACAGTTCTCACTTGGGCAAGGAATCCAAGACTGGCGAGATCAGATTGGCTCAAAACCCTTTATTTATATGATATGATTTATTGGTTTTCAGATTATTCAACGAACTATCTTTCTCTGATTTCTTTTTTTTAGATGATGATGAGAAGAACCGTTATCACACTGAAATGCTTTCAATATGAACTGATTCAAATCCTGGAATTCGCACTGGGTTTGACTTCTTCCATGGGATTGAGTTTGATGGATAACCTGGAGGGTTGAACTCCAACAAGGTCGTGCTAGAAGTTTGTTTCTTGGCGTCTTTCCCACTTTCTCTTGGTTTGTATCTTGAACGCTTTTTTAGTCCACCATTGCGTAGTAGAATAGGCGTGGCACACTAAATCGAGCAAGTCCATGGATTTTCTTGTCTTCCTTTGAGCCGTTTGGGAGTCAATCAAAAGAAGAAAAAGTAGCTTTCAGAGAGGAAGTACGAGCAGAAATTAGTAGTAACTCTGCTACTTTTAAAGATATTTTGTAAGTAAATAGAAAGAGAGTTAGTCTCTTGGAATGTTATGTCAGACAACGAATCCCATTTTTCTTCTTCTTCCAATATATATAAGTATCATCTCAAGTATATATATTTCTCCTTTGAATTCCTCATAACAATCAAATCACTTCACTCAAATTCTACTAGATGTACAACTCCCTTTATTTCAATTTTGTCTTATAGGTCTTTCTGTATTTTTAATTTTACAGCAAAAAATTTAAAAACTAGGCGGAAACCCTCCACCCTCCCTGCCGTGAGCTCCTGTGGTACTAATACTACTGATAATGGTAAAAAAAGATGATGATACTCTTATCTGTGATGAGATCAGATGCTCTCTTATAAAGAGAATAATGGACATGATAGATGCGGTTCTTTACCTATAGTGGTCCTCTATGGCCTACGAAAGTCCGCAGCGGGTGGTACAGGACGTGTCTTAGAATGATGGTAGGAATTGGAAACAAATTTTTAACTTATATAATCAAATCCTTAGCGAGGGTAGAGAGAGCCGGTTCTTCAATGATGTGATTTAAGTAATGAGAGAGATCCGGAGAGGAGGGAAGGGGAAGAAACCTACCTTATCGAGCGTACTCTACTCTAATAGTCTTAAGGGATCACCCTTGTTTGTTAACCAAAAAAAATGTAGCTCCAGATAAACCTTGTGGTTGGAGATAACAATCGTAGGACGACTTCTCTAAAAGCCAATCCTTCAGTTAGGGAGCCAGAACTATCGGGGTACATCCATATACGTGACTTTTAGAAACCTTGGGGTGAAACCCCTTATCTCGACTTAGAGTAAATCGGGCATCAAGGACGAAAAAGCCAAGCTCCTATACACCGAATGATACTATATCTAATAACAGAAGCTTTAGAACTCCATTTTATCATACATATCAGACCATACAGACGATGAAGACAAAAGAGATATAACGTCTGGATCGGATCGTCTAATGCCGATGATTAGGAAGGAAGTCCAGACTTGCGTACTCATCCTATACGTCTATCTGCCGCATCACCTGATCTTGTACTAGCTAATAGAAGAGGAATCACTCGAGTTAGGCACCTGGATGAAGGTTGAAGAATGATTTGGGATCAGCTGGCATCAGGATTTCATTTCACACTAGCCCAAAGGCAAAGATAAAGAACCCTTAATCAAACTAAGAGGCAATGAAGGAGAAGAATCCCCTCAACCAGGGGGAAGAGTTAGTACTATTCTTCTACATATACTATTCTTTTTAGGATGAGTATGTTGGATACACTAGAAGAGTAGAATAGGAATGCCTCTATTTATGCCTATATTTATGCATTTATGCCTTTAGGAGGTTAGGTAAGAGGAGAGACCCTGTCTCTCGATCCTAGGAGAGAGAAGAAAACTCACTTTGGAAGATGGATGCACAGGGAAGTGATTAGTCTCACCCAGGATAGAATGATTGGCAGAACGGGCCAATCAATGAAAGGATAGTCAAACTAACCACTTTCACCACATGGTTGCTATAGGAATCAAACCCAATTTGGCCACGACACCCATTTCTGTCTCGCCCAATCGTCTATCGCGAATTATCCTTTCGATTAGACAAAAAAGAAAGGTTGTACTTTCTTTACAAAGCTTATATTTTCCCAGAAAATCACGTTCGACTTGCATGTGTAAAGCATATGGCTTGTGACACACGTTTCTCGATCCGCTGGGTTCCCGCCTTGCTGTACCGAGGGAAGCCCTTAAACCACCTCATCTCTATTATTTATTATATGATGATTGGTTGATTGTGATTGATTATTTCTTTCTACAAAAAGTCTACGAGAGAAATTGGACCTCTGCCCGAAGAACGCTTCCCTAGCTTAAAGGATGGAACTCCATCGAACTGATTGAGCTAGAGAACTCCTATTTAAGTAAGGCCAGCTGTAAAAAAAGCAAACAATAGATTCATGGTTGATACCAGTTGATAGAAATTGTCCAGTTTCCCACAGTTGACTGATACAGCTCGACCGATTGATCCATAAGAGCGGCACGAGAAGATATTTACAAGGAGGGGAAGCGATATCAAAAAAGAAGAGAGGGAAGAGAAGATCACTCTATAGCGTTAGGACTGTCTTACTCAAGGGAATGATCTTTCTTTATAGGAAAGAAGACGGGGATAAGCGCCCTATCCACCAACCAGTAACTGCAAATAAAAAGTGAGATGATCCATCATAACGAGAATTTCCATTTGCATTACTAGAAGAAAGAAATATGTGCTAGATTTTGGGGATATAGACTAGGAAACTACTATTGGATAATGGAATCAATGAGTCTAGCTCTATTATATATTCTGAAAGAAATCAGCATAGAAAATGATTCTTTAGCTAATGAGATTCACACTCAAAAAACCAGGTCACCAATACCAGTTAAAGCGGAAAAGAGATGGCCTGGGGGAGGGAGACAAGAAGTCATTTTTTGAAAGGTTTTCTTGTTCGAGTGGCTCAATTGACTATGAATATTGATAGTGAATTTTCGACGATGTCATAGATTCAATTCAAAAAAGATGATAACTATCCTATATTAAGATAAGGCAATCTAGGCAACATGCTATGAGACAGGAAGGGGATAAGACTAGCTAAGTGTGTTCGACTTCAAATGTGAACAAAGGTTCTGTTCTATTTCCTAAGATAAGATAAGAATGTGGCTCAATTTTGTATGAAGATCCCCATTTAGTAGGGAGGACGGATAAGGAAGCATGGCATTGAATCCACTCCTAGTAAAATTTGTCAAAGGCCCAGGGATTCAATAAGAGTGATATCCAGGTCCAGGTGCTGAGAATTCGCTCTTTGACACATAAAATAGCTAGACAATCAAGGTATCCTAGGACAAGTTGGAGTCAAATCCCCTCTTGATCTTACTACTCTTCTTGTTCAAGAATCAGCTTCGCATGAAGTGAAGTAGCCCTTGCAGCGAATAACTTCTTACTATGCACAAGGGAATACCACTTGACCAAATAAAGCAACTTACATAGTTTATGAATTGAATACCATAGTTCAAATTTTTTGAATGAGACAGGGCAGAGCTGAGAGCAATTGAATCAGAATCAATCCCTTGTAAAATACAATTCTTTCCTCTATCTAGCCTTCAACTGATGATCTTGTATTGATACAGAAGAAGAGCGTACTATACTATTCTTTCTCAATAGAGGATGAGGCGAATCACATGAGGAGGAATAACAAAGCAATAATGAAAGAAGTCAAGCTGCTTCCTTCTCTCCTTGTAGTCAAGCCTATAGCCTATTACTAACCTTGTTAATCCTTAGAGAATGAATGCAAGGTTTACTCTTCAGTCTTTGGTAGGAGGAGAAGTGGATTCCCTACCAAAGAACAAGGAATCCTATATGCTTCTCAAATGTCTTGAAGAATGCTCTCCTTGATGTGAGGTAAATGTAAGGGAAAGAAAGAAGTGAAGGGATAAGTCAGTTCACAGTTAAACTCTGAGAGGGGAGTCTTAATTCCACTCCGATCCTAGTTAGCCAAGTAGCTTGAAAGCAATCTACCTTTAGCTAATAGTTAGATTAGTTCTCCCAAATACTGATTAGTTAGTCTAGAACCTTGTCCCCTATGCCTTCGATTGGAACTGGAAACTTAACTTCTTCCCCCCAGTAAGAGGATGCGCGTTAGCCAGCAAGAGGATGCATGTGCTAACGCTTGTTAGAATTAGCGCAGCTACTCCTGTAGCCCATCTAACAAGCGAGAAAATGGCTGCATGTGATAACACTTGTAAGAATTAGCGCGACTACTTTACCCAATGCACAATGAATTTCCTATACCAGCATCAACCAATTATCTATAAGCAACATTGGCTTTCGAGCCCCTTACCATATCAGCCAATCATCTATAAGAAACGTTGGCTTTTGTGCTAATAACGTGCGCTCAGTCAGTTGCTTGTTCTCTTCATAAGGGATTTCATGGTAGCACAGCTTTTCAATAATGTCGTTGCTTGTTTAGTAGGGAAAAGATGAAGATTTAAAAGAAGCCCTTGGAATTAACTGAAAAGGAGGGGGCTCTTTTTGACTATATCTCAAATCGGCTCCGTCTTCAACAACTAATTCAATAGTCAAATCTGTCCATTGCGAAAGAGAAAGCAGTACAAGCTGATACGGGAAGGGCCGGATCCACATCTCATAGGAGGGATTAATCTATAGTATAGTGAACTAGGAGGTAGAAAGCGTGTATCTAGAATAGAAGAAAGAAAAAGGAAGAAACGTCTTCTTAGAATAGCCTTTACTATAGGGCGAGACTCAGCGAGGAGACAGTACTCAAATTCAATCTCAAAGCGCGACTATGACTTTTGATGAATTGAAAGATGAAGAAAGCCATTAGTTGACAAATCTCAGTCTTTTGACTCCTAGTTGAAAGAAGGAAACCCTTTGTTTAGGCCGCCGATCAAGCTATCATCAACCCCTCGCAAGGATTACGAGAAATCAAGAATGAATAAGATGAGCTAAGGGAAAGAATCGCTACACCTTATCCAATAACTTCACAGATGGGTTGAAACAGATGAAAGGGACGAAGGAGCTGCGTACAATTGGGTAGGTTTGGTAGGTTAGTCACTAAGCGAGTAGTAAAGTGAACAGGCAGCGGGTCTTTACATCCAAAAGTCCTTTTTGTTTTCTTTCTTCAATATAAGGATTTGTGTGAGGAACTTTAGTTGGAGGCAAATAGGGATTTCACCTAGACTATATTGAGCCAGCGCTTTAATGGGCATTATATAGAGGTTTACGACTTCTTAGTGTTAAGCACGACATTGTTTTACCCTAGCCTCTCAAATGAGCCCATATTAAAAAATGAACTGTTTAAGCTGTGCCCCATCATAAGTAGGGCCTTGAGGATCTACACAAAAATAGAAGCTATTTAAGCCACAGAGAACTCTCCTCTGGCACTATCAGGCTAGCTAAACTCCTGTTTCTCTGCTGTAAAGATCACCTTAGAGATGTATTGTTAATCTCATAGCACATTCGAGATAGGAAGGTCATTCGGGAATCACATACAAATTGCCAACACATCCCATAGTTTTGAAGGGGGAGACTCCCAATTCCTACTAACTGACCACAAAAAATTATTTATTGAAAAATAACTCTGAAAGCATAATTTCCGGGGTTCATCTTCTCCTTTCTTTAGTAAATGCAGGAATCCCTCCAATTAGATGCGATCAGAACTCTATGTTCCTCTGGGAAGCGGGACTGCGATTAGAGATCCCTTTGTACTTATATGGGTAGATTAAAGTATGGTTTAGATTGTAACCGCTAACGAACGAGTTCTTTTGCTTCGATTTCATGAAAAGCTGGGATACTAGGATCCGGTACCATACCAACCATACATATATAGGATACCGCTACCGCCATGCTTGAATCCCATTTGATACAATAGAATGTGCTCCTCCAACAGTGAAAGGAACAGACAGATCTCATATCTTTGCTGAATACGCCTTTCGAGTGGTTTTGGCTTCTCACTCAGGAGATATGAACTGAGACCTAAGATAGCTCCGACTGATGGACATAACTATTTTACACACTAGACTCTACTTATTGTTCTTTCGATTAACCTACTTCAAATTCCCCATTTAACTACTCCTTTTCGATTATAAGATGTAATGACAGAGCTACATGTATACTCTTGAACGAGACGGGGCATCTCTTTACTTCATAACCATTCCTCCTGCTGCTTGAACGCCAACAAGATATGGAAAAAGAACCCCTATAGGTGATGGATTTAGATCTCGACCTAGATAGGCACAGATCCTATTCCCTGGTACTTATATATATTGATGGCATCCCTTCCAGTCTTCTATCCCCTATAGGGAGGAGGAGTCAAAGGTGTTTCACTCTTTTTCCGGCATTTGAAAAAATCCACTATTACTTATTTTAAAGACATTCTTTTTGCAAGGAATGATTAGGACAGAGCATAGACCCTTACCCTTGGAAGGAGGAGTCAAGTTCAAGGCATCAATAGTTGTCCTCTCCCTCACCCAACTCATCGTAGTGTATAACACACTAAAAGAGCTATTAGGGCCGGGACGAGAAGAATCAATCCGCCTCGCCTATTGATTATCGGAGAAGGTATTGACCTCTCCTCCGAGCCTTCCCAAATGCTATGTGAAACTCTATAGAGGGAATCTCTATCCCTAACTGATCCAGATAGGTGATAATGAATGGTCGAGTCATATTTGGGGATCTAGACCAGAACATGAGTTGGAAGGATCTTCCTGAGTTCTCGATTACTTGCCCAACTAGACGAGATTAGTTGAATGACCAAAGCAGAAGAAGGTATAGTGATCACTGACCCAAGCATAAAGATTTCATTTCCTATCTTAAATAAGAGTGTCTTGATACTCGCATAAACACGATTTGATCCATTAGATATTCATATTGGTTGAGCCCTCTCCAATGCTCCTATTTACCCGGGAGGTGGTACGTCCACCAGGTTCTAGAGGTCTCTGCTTGGTTTACTAATTCCCCATGCTTAGGGGCCAGTGTTCACAACCAAGGATTTCCATACAAATGAGTAACAAACTAAGGCTTGCGTCCGAGAGTTATAAAGAAGCAATGTACCAGGGATAACTGGTACCTCCCATTAAGGATAATAATGGACGGTAATAGGCGGTGAGTCTATATACTGGATTCCATTATCATCACTACCAAGAGCTCGAAGTGGGGGTTAAGGGTCTTTATAAGGTCCAGCTCTGTGCCGTCTCCATTTGAAGGGAGTGGACTCGAAAGAGACCAAAGTCCAAGTAGATGCAACCTTAGTATACAACGTCTTCAGGAGAAGAGAAATATCTGAGGGGAGAGAGCAGGGGGCAAAAAGACCTTCTACTTCTATTGCATCAACAACTGATTCAATTGCTATCAGTTCTTAGGCTTAGTCATCTATTCGATCAATGCAGCCTTACGACTATTCTTTAATCCATTATTTTATTTGCCTCATAGTTCAGGGAAGGTTTCTACTCTACCAGTTTTATGAAATATCAAGTTACTTGCTAATTAATCTGCACAACGCTTATTCACCATCAGGAAAGACTTGAAATCCAGTAAGAAGGGTCAGGTAAGAGGCAACTAACATGATAAAATCAGCCTATTATGATTCATGTGGAAAAGAGCCCATTAGTTTAGTCCCACATCTCCTTACAGAACACTTTCTATCGTGGCCTAAATGCTACGCACCTTCTACGAGAATATCCAGGAAAGTGCTACTTTATAAAATACCGAGATTTGGGCCAAAGGAGTAAATACACTTGTCCCCTTTTTTATGTGTCATTGGCTTCACCCTATTATATAAGGCATCCTATTTTTTGATGGAGAGATCGAAGTCGTAGCCTGATGTGATATCCCTGAACTGCTACTTCACGTATCCCAGGTACTCACTAGTCCGAACCCTATTCGTTCGTTCGTTGCTACGCCTAGCCCGGGGAGGCAGTAGGCACAACAAATGAATATCGTCTCTGGCTTCCAATTTCACCCCTTTCAAGTTGATTTCTGGTCCCCATCCCGGACCTGCTTACTATCGCCCAATCTCTTCTCTTCCCCTTGGTAGGACCAAGAGAGATGGAAAGGCAGGAACTATATAGGAAGAGTACTCGACTCTACTCTAATAGTCCAGTAGGAGACTTCATACATAAATGACTTCGACATTCCCAACAGACATAAAAAATATGACATCAACATTCCCAGTAGAGTCCAGTAGGAGACTTCATAAAATTAGGACCTATGTATGATTGAATTTCCAACCCCATCAATCATAGGACCAAGAGAGATGGAAAGGCAGGAACTATATAGGAAGAGTACCCGACTCTACTCTAATAGTCTAGTAGGAAACTTCATACATAAATGACTTCGACATTCCTAGAAGACTTACCAAATATGACTTCAACATTATCAGTAGAGTCCAGTAGGAGACTTCATATAATTAGGACCGATGTATGATTGAATTTCCAACCCCACCGATGTATGATTGAATTTCCAACCCCATCAATCTGGTAAGTCCTCTATAGGAGACTATATATTTGGTAAGTCTGCTGGGAATGTCGAAGTCATTTATGTATGATGTCTCCTACTGGACTATTAGAGTAGAGTCGGGTACTCTTCCTATAATTTTATGGGGTTAGAAATTCAATCCACATCGGTCCTCTGTGCGGCCTTTAATTAATATCCCTATTCAGGAAGAGAACTGCATAAGTTTCTATATATTTGGTAAGTATAAACCATGTTCACAGATATCACATTGGCTACGACTTCTATATATTGATTGAAGGTGGATTTCCATCCCCATCAATTATATGTTCCATGAAGTGACTATGTTTTTGGAGATTTTTGTTTCTAATTGGGAAGGAAACATATTATTATCCCCCTTCATATTTTCAAATAAAAAGAGTTAATGGAAGGTCATTTGGGATAACTCCTCTAACACACCTAGCTTTGAATCCTTCATGGAGAGTAGTGATTTTTAGGAGTTCCAAAATGATTATAGTGTTATTTATTCACATTTGGTTTACCTATTTTTTTCCTTAACCACTTTATATTTTGAGAAGATTTGATTTATTTTTGAGCTCTTAATTAACTAGCTTATAGTTGAATTTGAAGGTAATGTTACTGAATTTTTTTAATTATCCAACAACATTCATAAAAGAATTAATACATTAATTATTTTAGTTTTGGACATGTTGTAATTCATTTGAAATTTAAGTTATTTTTTATTAGTATAATAAATTTAATAATTATTTATTAACACATATAATTAATTATTTTGGCATTGTATCTTGAGATTATAGATTAATATTAAAAAAAATAAAGGATGTAACAAGGATAGGATTGGTAGAGGTTCTATAGAACATCTTGAAAATGGTAAAAATATGGTTGAGGGTTAATGTACTTAAATTACAAAACCATTCAATTTATTGATTCATTTATCTTAATATTGGTATTTCTCATGAAATTATGTATAGTTATAGGGACTAAGAGAACTATAGGGAAAGACATATGACAAAATAAATGCTCTAAGAGAAGTATTAGGAAATATAATATTCTTTTTTTATATTAGGATCACCCAATGACCACATCATCAAGGGTCAAATTTTATGGCTATGTAAGAAGAGACAATGGGTATGTCTCACGATATATGATAATATTTTGATAGAATGAGTGTGTTTCTTAGTGATATTCTTAAATGAATGAAAATATAAGGGATAGTTGAGATTACTATGATCACCATGTTTTTAACTTATTAGGAGAACCCTATGATATTGGAGTAAAATATTTTGTTTGTTGTTGCAGGGATAAGGACTCCAAGGCTATATAAGGATTGATGTAGTAGACTATTACTATTTATTGTATATATAAAATACAAGGGAGAGGTGTGTCAGGAATGAGGATACAATTATGGGGATTCTTAATAGCCTATAATCTAGATTATAGGGGGATTTGTTTGAAATATCTCGTAATGGTACCTGAATGGATAGAATATTCCTTGACTGAAGAATTTAAATATGATGGGATATTATATTAGGGTCTATGTTATAGAATAACATATGGTTATGTACAACACCATGGTAAGTTAGAAATGATACAGTGTCAATGTGAAAAGATAGAGACAAACATTAGTAAATTAACATGTACTGATAGATATACTATTATACATAATTATGATTCAGGTATCAAACCTGGATGACTAGTATAATCAAGATGAGATGTTGAGAATTAGAAATGGGTTGCATACCAAATTTATTATTTTGTAGTTATAATTTTTTATATTAATGTAATTAGTGAAAAACCATAATTTGGATGATTATTTGACTCAAGGATTTCTTCACCATTATTGATAAGGACATGAAAAAACAATATGTTGATGGAAAAATACAAGTTATTAAGTAATCATCATATTCTTTTAAAAAATGGATTTTAAAAAAATAGTTTTCTTCTACAATTGATATGATAATATGTTATTAATAATAATGATAATCACATAATAATTACTCTTTAAATTCTATCCCAGTGGCCTATAAAAACATTTGATCAATTATGGAATGGTTATGATCATAGGATAATTATTGAAAGTCCTATTAAATAAAATTCACTATACTGTTTAAAGGGAAAAATATATTATACTAAGGATATGAAACAATAATGGTTTTATAGATCCATTATTTTGTAATTTTGAATTACATATTTTTTAAATGAGACATATAATTCATTATACGAAAAAATATTCGTCATTATAATTCTTCAGAATCACCAAAATGGAACCCACCCCAAATAAATAGGTAGTGTTAGAAACATCTCCAAGAACGAAGAAAACATCAATCACATTGAGGGTTATCTAATGAAATGAAGTTATATATGGGAGAAACCATTATAATTTCTTCATGATTATGTTTTTTATAAAATTAAAATCATTTATAAAACAAAAATATATGAATTACCTGTGGAATGAAAATGGGTAGTATTATCATTCCTCATATTATAATCAAAAGAGATTTCATAAAGAAGAGATTTGATAAATTATCATAAGGAATGTATTACCATGTATATAGAAGTGATAATATGTTTGGTATATATGTGAGATACATATATAAAAAATTTCGATTAATTATCTGATAATATTGGGAGATATTATTGTAGCAAGGAAGACAATGGCCATAACATTAAAAAGGTTGTTTATATAGATCTATTGGCTCGAAAATTACTCTTCTTGTTTATTCCAAAACATTATGAATAATTAAATAATTTTAATTTAACATTTTATATATAATATTATTGAAGTATATTAATATTATTCTTTTATTTTTTTTCTATTTCATATTCAATTACATAGTAAATTTATTTCACATCATACGTTTTAATGAAATTTGACTCATATATACAAAAAAATTTGATGTTTTACTTTGGTCAATCAGTTCAAAATTACATAAAATAAATAAATAATAATAATAATAATATAATTGTCATTATTTTAAATCAATTATAATTTTAAGACCAAAAATGAATTTTCATAATAAAAAATGAAATGTGTTACAATGATAGAGATGGTGGGTCTATGTATGCATGAGTAATTGTAACATTTTAAAATGTTCATGATGAAGAAAATGTATAAATTAGTTTATCATTAAATAATGAAAATTATATCCTAAATATCAAAATTATTTTTTATATGAAGCAATATATTCCAACTATGAGATTCTGTAATGAAAAATTAAACACATCGCTTTGGACTTGTTGTAATCCACAGGTATGCATGAATTACAATGACATTATTATATGAATGAAAATTTTATAAAATATATGATATATCAATTTTAAATAATGATAAATATTTAATAAATATTATATATATACAAACACACATTAAATCCATCATTACAAATAGATTTGAGAGTAGACAATGGAACAAAATTAAATCAGTTCTCAAGCAAGTAGTATTCTAGAAACATGAACGATTACTTCACATTCAATTTAATAGAATAAGATATATTGGTAGGTATTTATATTAACATAATAACTTCTATAAATATGAGTGTAAATTATTACATTATATAAATTTTATTGAATATGATTTTATGAATTTGGAGGAAGAATTAATATTAAAACACATGATTAAGAAATATAATTCTTCTTCTTGAAATTTTTTTATATTTATACAATTAATAATTTGTATAATGGATATATGATCATAACAATGATTCTTGGTCATAATAAGGAATATAAAAAAATTACTTGTATGGGTAAACGATGAAAAAAATTCAACATATGTTTAAATGATTTAGGGACATGGGAGTCTAATTATATGTGAGGGATAATACCCACATGTTATTTTTGGGAAATACAACATATAATGGATTATTCAAAAAAAATTCAAAATGGATCAAAAAATGACCATTACATAATATTAGAGGATTTAGTGTTGAATATATTCTAAATAATTGAAATTTGAATAAAAAATTGGGCCATTTTTACCAATATATATTAATTTAATATTCAAGCGAAACTGTATTAACATTAACCATTGTATTACTATTTTATAATTTTACTATTTATAATTAACATAATTTACATTCAAAATTTTAAAAAATATTAATTAAAATAATTACAGATTTTGCTTCTATTTTATAAAATTAATTTTATATAAATATAAAAAATAACATTAAAAGTAAATCCTTTACACAGGATGAAAAATGGTACTTCATAAAAATGCATTTTCAAACACAAAAATATACTAATAACTAATTAAGAAATAAATATTATTAAAAATTTATTAATTATATTATAAATAACAATATAAATCTGTTGTTTCTCTTAAATAATATTTTAATCATTATTTTACTTTTATTTTACATAATTTATATAAAATATCTGATAATTTTACCAGAGTATATATTTCCAACAATTATTGGAAAAATCCATCTTTTTGGAAAATTTAATATTCCCCAATAATAATATATTTATTTGAAATTATTTAAAAACCATTAATAAAATATATTTCTATATATTCTACAAAATTATTGTATTATTTTTTGTAAAAAAAGAAATAATATTTTTTTGATAAAAATGTATTTTTGAAGAATAAAATGTCATTACATAATATTTGGTGGTTACCTACTAATAATTTATCAATAAATTTTTATTTAATTAAAAAATTATATATATATATATATATATTTATCATAATTTTTTTAATATTCTTTATCAACATCAATTTAAGAGATAATTATTAATTAATATATTTAAATAATAAAATTTCATTGTTTTTTCAGGATTGGATTAAATTTTATTATATATAATAAAACATTGTTATATTTTTAAAATTATTATGGTGTTGAATTTTATTTTGGATAAAGTACAAATAGATGGTTGGATAGTCATGTAAATTTTGGTGTGTGTTCAGTGTTACCCACATAGTAATTTTGGTTGTTTGGCAACACAACACACTATATTGCGTGAGTGTCTCGATGTGATGATGGATGAGCATGTGAAAATTAATATATTATTGATTGATTTAATATGTTTAGTTGTATGTGGTTTTTTATTAAGGAATATATATTAAATATTGGTTTTAATTCACCATCTATGTTTATCACGCCATGATTATTTTCTAATAATATATATATATATATATATATATATGATTTTCTATTTGGATTATCACTAAAAATGTTCATTCAAATGACTAATCGTAGAAGATGTCATCATAACATTTTGTGGTGGTTGTCAAGACTATGGGAACTTAGCACTACACCCCAAGGAATGGTGAAAATACCTTTGGGTTTGAGCATCACCTAAAAGGGGGATTTGTGATGTAACATTGAGAAGATTCACCATGGTTTATCTTAGTTTGGGGAACTCAATATTCATAGTAAATTCATATTCAAACCCATATGGTCACATTAATATGGTTATAGGAAATCTTGCCAAGACCTTTAAATATGAAAGTTATAGAATTTATCATGAGGATTTAGTCTAGGACTAAGAACTGAGGTTGTTTTTCTAGTATCTATAAAATCGTTTTCTAGGGATAAAAACACAATGAGATCATGGAAAAAAGACTTATGTGGAGTTTCATCACCCCCTCGCATTTTTAATTCGATTCTCCCATAGTTGACACATCATGATTAGATTTTCCTCAGAGGAAGACCTAATTTGGGCATGGTCCAGTGCCTCCAAGCATTGGAACGTTTGCAAATATTTTCTTCTTCGGTGGACTTTCAACCTCTGCATGAATCGTGATCCTCCATCCACCCGATCTGGGTTAGTTTTCCTCATCTCCCATTACCTTTCCAGAATTCAGCGGTTATTCATATGCTTGGGAACCAAGTGGGTCATTTCCTATGCTCTGATGCTCGTAAAAATCCTATTTGTCATCTGATCAATCCTCGGCTGTGTGTTAAAGTAGATGTTTCGAGGGCTCCAGTTGATTGGGTCTGGATCTCAGTGGGTACAGAATTTAGATGAAAGCAAGCAGTGGTCTATGAATCATGGACTGACTATTGCTCATCCTGCAGGAGACTGGGGAACTTAGAGTATAGGTGTCATTGTGGAGATAAGAACTTGAGGCCTCCTAGTATTGATAGGAAGCTAGGAAAAAATGATGATGGGAGGAGGATGCCTAATGCGTCTGGGGAGATTGAAAACACACCAGATGTGAGTTTCGAAGCGGTTCTGGAACAACCAGCAGAAATTCCAAAAAACCCTTTGGTTTCTACTATGATGAATAGGTTTATGCAGGATCTGAGCTAGGGGGATGCGGTTGAGGTTGCTGTCATGAGTGTTGTTGTGTCTGGGGGTGAAGGAAATTCTAACATGAGTGCTTCTGAGACTGATGGTATGGCCTTACATGGGTTTGTGGCTGCAGGAGAAAGGCAGCAGAAGACAGTAGATCATCTTGAGGCCGGCTTAAAAGAGGGTTGTAACACCCCGACCCTAGTTACCCAGAGTCGGTGCATTATTACATAACATTGGTATGATCACAAGAAAGATCAAATCTCGAAAGACTGATTGGTTTAGTAGTCTTGGAAACACTAGATATATTCATAAGTCTTACATTACATCATAAAATGAAAAACTACTACAAAAACATATTGTCTCCATAATCCACACTCATATCCCCACATAATATCCCTGCAGGTCATTCATAATTTACTTATTCATTTCCTGGGAAAAATAAAACATAGAAAAGGGGTGAGCTCAAATGCCCAGTAAGGATAAGAATATAGCGGAAACTTTCATAAATAAGAATAAAAATTTAAGGCAATGTATAACTAAAACAAAAGCCTTTTAAACTTGAACTTTTAACATAGTATGGCATAAATAAAATGAAATAATGCCATTTACTTATTCACATGGTTATTCTACTAATCGAATAATCACATGAAAAATCAATAACCACTTTCATAATGTTGGAATGCATAATGCCAGACTATCATAACCACATAGCCAAGGCCTCGTGCCAAGACTACAAATAAGATTTTGTCAAGGCCTTGTGCCAAGACACTAGTTTGTCTCATGAGACCTACTGATGCATCGAGGAGCTATAGCGGGCTCCACCCGTCACATATTAAGTCCAATGCATTCCCATATGAAAAGGTTTAAACATAACATAAACATTCGTATTAAAACTAGCATACGAAATGTCAATAATTTAACCATAAACTATGAATGGTATAAAAATATCACATCCATAGTCAAACATATCACAAAACCTTCAATACAATATAGAAGTTTTGTATAATAAATCAACTTCAAATAATCTTAAAATCCATCAACGGATGTTGACATAGATGAAATCAAAATTATTTTTAAAGAAATATCTCCTTTTATTTTGAAATCATTTAAGATCCATATAAAATAAAACATTTTCTTTGAAAATAATCTTATAATCTTGTAAGGGAAGCTTTGAAGATTTTATAACAGCGAAAAATAGCCGCACCCGCCGTATAAGTTAAAAAAAACATTCTTACCTTAATTCTGTCGAAAAGGTTAAAAAGGACCTTGTTTTGAAAACGATGGAAAGATTCCTTTATAAACCTCTTATAAAAAGTCAATCAAGGGTATAAATGAATTTAACCCATATTCTTGTAAATAATAAATATTTTTTGAAATACATTTCGAAGAAACATGGATGTGGATGATAAAGAAATCCCAGTAGATTATTACGTATAAACAACCTCGGATAATGAAGAGATTGTGGAATAACCCTTAACTTGTACTTTTCCTTGGTTGTGGTAGGTTAACCTCCTGTATAATGGTGAAATAATTGTTATTAAATTATACAAGAATCATATATATTAATATGATATCATATATGATCTTTTAACATTGATTTGTTAATAATATCTTAGAATTATCGTCGTTTCGGGTGTTAACTTACTCATTTTCTTTTATATGTTTTGTTACCTAAGCCATGTTTGTTGTATCTTATTCATATCCAGAATGATATAAAGTCCTTAAACATCATTTTTAAATCATCAAATGATAATTATACTTGAATGGATACGATGGAGAATGAATCTCATCGCGTTCGTGGAGACGGTAGTCCGTACGTACGCACGAGCGATAATATCATTCTTTTGATATTAAAATAATATATAAATGGATGGTATATCATATATACAGAATCATTAACATGTTATATTTATTATTTACATGAGTTACACATCATTATTATACCCATCCAAATAATAATATATTGAATAACAATTATACCACGACGTGGAGACGGTAAGCCGTACATACGCACGTATGGTGACATGTTATTCAAAGGGTGGATAGAATACTGAATATGGTTGTACCATATTTATAATAACATCACAGTATATGTAAGATACTGGAGTTATTATTTTAGAATGGTAAGAACAAATTAAGAGGAAGTGGAAGAAGAAAGGAACTTAAAAAGGGGTGGTGAAAACATTACCTCTTCTTCGGGTTCTTCCTTTTGATTTGATCAAAAGGGATCCTTAGGTTGGCTTTCTGATCAAACTAAGGCCTCTAGGTTGTAGTGAGGGAAGTTGGGAGAGTATTTGGGCAGATTTTGGCCGAACCAAAAGGCTTTGAAGGTGTGAAGAAATGAGAAGGAGGAGTGCCCTTTTATAAGAGGGGTGAGGGGCACCTTTGGAAAAGCTAGAAATATTAATTTATAATAAATTCATATTCAGTTTCTAATGGATCCAAAGTTGATTATTCAAAGGTTAAGGTGGGGATAGGTCGAAAACCACTCAACCAATAGAATTTAGACAGGTTTGGGTACTTATATTAACCTTATCTTTAAGTATTAACTGTAAGTTAATTAGTTTCACTTTTACAATGTCTCTTTGTATTTTTATATAATATGGTTAATAAACTTACTATATACATCCAAGCGACCCCCAAGTGGTCCATTAATGATGAACATATCATGATATAAGTCTCTTGGCCGAACTTAGATTTTTAGGAATTTAATATCAATTAATAATATAATATATGTTTTAAGAACTCTTTTATGTCAATTTTGACACTATTCAATAGTTGATTTTTTTGAAACTCATAACAGATTGATTACTTCTAACAAAGGCAATTAAATAAATCCTAATATATCATAGTATCCTAGAAAATTAGTTTAATTCATTAAAAGGTTCATATTATATTTATTTGGGTATTTATAATATCAATTATTTTAATTTTTCACTATTATAGTAATTACTCCATCATCATTGTGTCATAAATAAAATAAATTATTTAATGTCTAAAAATTATAAATAAAATATTATTATGTAGGAAATATTTTTATCTTTCTAATGAATATTTATAATCTAAAATACAACATATATAACCCTATGTAACAATTGTTTTGCTAAAAGATATATGCTTGTGTTATTTTTGTATTCATTTTAACTTAATTAAAATAAAGTGTCATTATCACTTACAAGTGGATCCATGGGGTCCCAAAATCGACCCAAAGATGCCCATGGTCGACCATGTATCAAAAAATAGGGTTACGACACGTTTTAGGGTAATTTAGTATTATTATAATATTATTTTGTAACCCTTATTTACCGGATTTACCCTTAACCATTGTAAATAAAATATTTACCGCAGTGATTATTCAAAATGTCTAAAAATAAAAGTTACCTATTTACACAATTTGAACATCATGATTCCAAATATGGAATCCATTTTCCTAAATTCAAAACACAGAAGTGGCAGAAATTAATTTAAAATTAATTCCCGCTGTCAAAACAAAAAGCGTGTTTTTAAGAGATAATAACTATCAAAAGATTGACATTTGTTTATGTCTGATTTAATTGTGAAATTATGTCCAATGACAAACATTAAATTAAATGGTAAAAATATATTCTAAATATACTTTAAAACCACTCAAATTCATAATTTATCAATATTAATTATTTTGATTAAAAAAGTTGTTTTTAATTAAAATTTAGTAATTTTCACTATTCATCAAAATATAAAAGTTATCCGAAAAGTACCAAAATTTCACCCTAGGCTAATTTCAATATTCCGAATCCAAAAATGAAGTCCATTTTGAAATATAAAATATATATGATTTCAAAAAGTAGGTATTACTATTCACAATGGCTAGTTTAATTAGTTGTGGTGTGTGTTAGAACTCGAGGTTGCGTACAACACACGCTATCACATTATTCGAAGGGAAACGTACCGTGGAAGCTTGGGGTGTTACATTCTCCCCTCCTTCAAATAATTGCGTCCTCGCAATTTCTAGGGTATTACTGCATAAAAAGACTCGGGTGGTTCTTCATCATAAGTTCCTCGGGTTCCCACGTTGCCTCTTCCATCTTATGGTTTCTCCACAAAACTTTTACCAGACGCATCGTCCGGTTTCTCAGCACTTGTTCTCTCGTATCAAGAATCTTGACGGGCTCTTCGCAATAAGACAGATCGGGTTCCAGTTCTAATTCTTCATAGGTGAGTACATGCGTTGGGTCAGGCATGTATTTCCTCAACAGAGATACGTGGAACACATCGTGAACTTTGGAGAGACTTGGAGGCATTGCCAATCGGTAAGCTACAACCCCAATTCGTTCTAGAATTTCGAAAGGTCCGATGTACCTGGGACTCAATTTACCTTTCTTACCAAAACGTATGACTCCCTTCCATGGAGATACCTTCAGGAAAACATGATCACTGACTTGAAATTCCAAATCCTTCCTTCGATTATCGGCATAGCTCTTCTGCCTACTTTGAGCTGCTTTGATGTGATTTTGGATTACTTTCACCTTTTCCACCGTTTCCTCCACCAGTTCTGGGCCTACAAGTTTTCTTTCACCAACGTCATCCCAACAGGTTGGTGTACGACATCTCTTTCCGTATAGCGCTTCATATGGTGCCATCTGAATACTCGAATGGAAGCTATTGTTATAGGAAAATTCTACCAGTGGTAAATATTGATCCCACATACCCTGAAAGTCAAGTGAGCAAGATCTCAACATGTCTTCTAAGGTCTGAATAGTCCGTTCTGATTGTCCATCTGTCTGAGGGTGGTAAGCAGTGCTCAAATGAAGTTCAGTATCCAGGGATTTCTGAAGACTTTTCCAAAATCTTGAAGTAAAACGGGGATCACGATCAGAAACAATTGATAAGGGTACTCTATGAAGTCTCACAACTTCATTAATATATAGTCTTGCTAGACGTTCCAGGGGTAGATCTTCTCTTATAACAAGAAAATGTGCTGACTTGGTAAGACGATCAACAATAAACCATATTTCATCATTCCTTCTAGGAGTCTTTGGTAGCCCCATGACAAAGTCCATCGTAATATTGTCCCATTTCCACTCCGGTATGGGAAGAGGTTGCATGACTCCTCCAGGCTGTTGCCTTCCGGCTTTCACTTTTTGACAAACCATACATCTTGACACAAAATCAGCAATCTCCCTCTTCATGTTGTCCCACCAAAAATGTTCCTTCAAATCTCTATACATTTTTGTGCTCCCAGGGTGTATAGAGAAATTGGAACTATGAGCATCATCCAGCAATTCCCTTTTTAGATCAGGTATATCGGTAACACAAAGTCTCTTCCCAAATTTCAAAATTCCATCTTCATACACAAAGTCTCTCAATCTCCCATCATTCACAGCTTTAATCTTCTTTTGAAATTCTTCATCATCGGTCTGAGTACTCTTAATCCTTTCTATTAAAGATGGTTTGGCAACCATTTGAAAAAGAAATGATGTTTCGCCTTCCCTGGTTATTCCCATGTCCATCTTCACTAGATCCATGAAAATTGGATCCCTTTCAATTCTCATATTGTTCAAAACTCTATGGTCTTTTCTACTCAAAGCATCTTCCACCTTGTTTGCTTTCCCCGGGTGGTAGTGTATCGTGCAATCATAATCCTTGAGTAATTAAAGCCATCTCCTTTGCCTCATGTTGAGTTCTTTTTGTGAGAAAATATACTTCAAACTCTTGTGATCAGTATAAATCTCACATTTTTCACCATAGAGGTAGTGCCTCCATATCTTCAAAGCAAAGATCACAGCTGCTAACTCGAGATCATGAGTAGGATAGTTTTGTTCATGAATTTTCAACTGTCGTGATGCATAGGCAATAACTCTATCATTCTGCATAAGGACACAACCAAGTCCTTTCTTCGATGCATCACTATAAATAACGAACCCATCATTCCCCGATGGTAGAGTCAATATAGGATCATTGACTAATCTTCTCTTCAGTTCTTCAAAACATTCTTCACACTCTTTTGTCCAAACAAATTTAACCCCTTTACGTGTGAGCTTCGTTAATGGGTTAGCCAATCGGGCAAAATTCTGGACGAAACGTCGATAATAACCTGCCAAACCAATAAAACTACGTACCTCAGTTATACTCGTAGGTGCTGGCCATTCTTGGATTGCCTTGGTCTTAGAAGGATCAACAGAGATTCCATCTTTAGAGACAATATGGCCAAGAAAAGAAATCTCCTGAAGCCAGAATTCACACTTGCTAAACTTCCCATATAATTCATGCCTCCTCAGAGTCTTCAAGATAATGCGCAAGTGATTTTCATGATCTTCGTAGGTTTTGGAGTATACCAAGATATCATCAATAAATACCACCACAAATTCATAGAGATACTCCTTGAAAACTCTATTCATCAGATCCATGAATACAGAGGGTGCATTAGTCAATCCAAAAGGCATTACAGTAAACTCCTAATGCCCGTACCTGGTTCGAAATGCTGTCTTCGGAATGTCTTCCTTCTTCACACACAACTGATGGTATCCAGATCGAAGGTCAATCTTTGAAAAGTATTGGGCTCCATGCAGTTGGTCAAATAAATCATCAATACGAGGCATGGGATACTTTTTCTTTATCTTTATAGCATTGATCTCCCTGTAGTCGATACATAACCTCATAGATCCATCTTTCTTTTTAACAAAAAGAACAGGGGCTCCCCATGGAGAAACAATAGGGCGAATAAATCCCTTATTACTCAATTCCTCTAGTTGTTTCTTTAGTTCGACTAACTCTATAGTGGCCATTCTATAAGGGGTCTTCGATATAGTCCTTGATCCAGGAATCAAATCAATGGAAAACTCAACTTCTCGTTCTGGAGGATTTCCAGGTAAATCTTCCGGAAATACATCTACAAATTCTTTCACAACAGGTACATCCTCTATTTGAACATTCCTTTCCTCACCGATAGTTATTTCATTCTCTTCCTCCCCAATAATTTAATTAAGTTGAGCTACTGGGGGTGGATCTAAATAAGAATTAGGTGGTGATGATTCTGCTCTAAAGATAAGGTGTTCCTTATCATTATCATTAAGAATCGTAACCTATTTCTTCTTACAATAAATCTTCGCATCATAGTCTGAAAGCCAGTCCATACCGAGGATTATATCAAAATCAATCATAGGTATGACGATGAGATCAGCAGATAAAGAAAATTTATGTGCTCTAATGGGGACTGATTCACAAAACTTTGTTGCAATGATACTTCCCTTAGAAGTTTTAACTGACAACTCCCTTATTAAATCAAATTGGAAATATCTAATTTTCTTAGAAAACTGGGAAGATATGAAACAATGCGACGATCCAGAGTCAAATAATGCATTTGCTAAACTTGAGGAAACCATTAAATTACCTGCCACCGCGTCTTTTGGAGCTTCTACCTCTGAAGTAGTGATAGCATAAGCTTGGCCTTGATCCCTTGGCCTTTTCTGAGGTAAGTTCTCCTGACGCTTAGGACATGCATTTGCATAATGCCCCATCTCCCTGCAATTGTAGCACTGAACGTTGGTAGATTCCTTCTTCCCCTTGCAATCATGAGCTTGGTGGCCTTTTTCACCACACTTGTAACAGACTCCCATTCCCTTCAAGCAAGTACCAGGATGTTTCTTCCCGCATTTACCAAAAGATGGATATTCAACCTTTCCCTTCTTCCCCTTATTTCCATTCCCAGATTGATCATCAGGTCTCTTCTTCTCTTGCTTTGCTTTAAAGTCATAAGACTTAGAGAATTCCTTTTCGGTCTTGATAGCACATGAGACAATGTCTTCGTATGATGAAAAGGATTGTGGGACTAATGCTCGATGGAGAAATGGTTTTAACCCATCAAAGAAACGATCAATATTACTTCTTGGGTTGTGAATATAATCTCCAGCATACCTCGCTAACCTTGTAAAGTTAGCCTCATACTTTGTGGCATTCTCATCCTCCTTTTGTCTCAGACTCAGAAATTGCCTTTTCATATCTACTCGATGGTCGCGAGGGAAGTATTTTTCTAAAAACAGATCTTTGAACTCCCTCCATTCCATATTTGATACTTCATCATCTTCCTTCATGTTTTGAATCAATGACCACCATTGATCAGCATCTCCAGTGAGGCGGTAAACTGCCATGATAACTTTTTCCCTTTCACTGCTCCCCAAAGCCTGAAATATTTTCTCTAGGGAATTTATCCATTGCTCAGCTACTAAGGGATTTGTACTCCCATTGAACATTGGTGGTTGTTGCCTCATGAATCTATCTAACATTGATCCTCCACGCTGCGGATCAGGGTGCTCCATACGGGTAAGGTTATTATTCATAACCTGAGTAAGTTGTCCCAGTATGGTGATTAGCTGATCGGCACCAGTTGCATCACCAGCCCCACTATAATTATCTTGAGCAGGAGGGCAATCCCTACATGGAGTGCGTGCATTGATACGGTTTCCATTTCTTCCACTAGGCGCCATTTCTAAACAATGGCATAAACTAGATCAGTTTATGAATCAAAATACATAATACCATACTTATAAAACACTTAACATAAATTGAACTATTTATGGATATAATCCATAATCATAAAAATGTTTTCTTTGAGGAAGTATATACTCATAAACCCTTCATAATGATTTGTAAAGAAAATGAGAGTTATCCAAAGCATATCCCCCGGGAGTGTCGTAACCAAGAGTGCAGCAAGGCCCGTTGTCGTGCACCAGTTCCCGTTCGAGTCTAGCTCAAAGCGGTGTTTTAGGGTTTTACCCCTAGGTACATCTGTGCCAGACCCGCCTCTACCAGCTCGTATCCAGACAGGGATGTATTGCTCGGAAAACTCACAAAATCTCTACAATAACAAAATTCTAGGAAGTTCTTCTATACTAATCCTCAAAGTTCATCTTAGGTCTACGTGCTCTAATCAGAGTTTATCTAAATCTAGCTTCCAAGATTTGTACTAAACTTCCTCTGAAACCAACTATAACACCCCGACCCTAGTTACCCAGAGTCGGTGCATTATTACATAACATTGGTATGATCACAAGAAAGATCAAATCTCGAAAGACCGATTGGTTTAGTAGTCTTGGAAACACTAGATATATTCATAAGTCTTACATTACATCACAAAATGAAAAACTAATACAAAAACATATTGTCTCCATAATCCACACTCATATCCCCACATAATATCCCTGCATGTCATTCATAATTTACTTCTTCATTTCCTGGGAAAAATAAAACATAGAAAAGGGGTGAGCTCAAATGCCCAGTAAGGATAAGAATATAGCGGAAACTTTCATAAATAAGAATAAAAATTTAAGGAAATGTATAACTAAAACAAAATCCTTTTAAACTTGAACTTTTAATATAGTATAGCATAAATAAAATGAAATAATGCCATTTACTTATTCACATGGTTATTCTACTAATCGAATAATCACATGCAAAATCAATAACCACTTTCATAATGTTGGAATGCATAATGCCAGACTATCATAACCACATAGCCAAGGCCTCGTGCCAAGACTACAAATAAGATTTTGTCAAGGCCTTGTGCCAAGACACTAGTTTGTCTCATGAGACCTACCGATGCATCGAGGAGCTATAGCGGGCTCCACCCGTCACATATTAAGTCCAATGTATTCCCATATGAAAAGGTTTAAACATAACATAAACATTCGTATTAAAACTAGCATACGAAATGTCAATACTTTAACCATAAACTATGAATGGTATAAAAATAGCACATCCATAGTCAAACATATCACAAAACCTTCAATACAATATAGAAGTTTTGTATAATAAATCAACTTCAAATAATCTTAAAATCCATCAACGGATGTTGACATAGATGAAATCAAAATTCTTTTTAAAGAAATATCTCCTTTTATTTTGAAATCATTTAAGATCCATATAAAATAAAACATTTTCTTTGAAAATAATCTTATAATATTGTAAGGGAAGCTTTGAAGATTTTATAACAGCGAAAAATAGCCGCACCCGCCGTATAAGTTAAAAAAAACATTCTTACCTTAATTCTGTCGAAAAGGTTAAAAAGGACCTTGTTTTGAAAAAGACAGAAAGATTCCTTTATAAACCTCTTATAAAAAGTCAATCAAGGGTATAAATGAATTTAACCCATATTCTTGTAAATAATAAATATGTTTTGAAATACATTTCGAAGAAACATGGATGTGGATGATAAAGAAATACCAATAGATTATTACGTATAAACAACCTCGGATAATGAAGAGATTGTGAAATAACCCTTACCTTATACTTTTCCTTGGTTGGGGTAGGTTAAACTCCTATATAATGGTGAAATAATTGTTATTAAATTATAAAAGAATCATATATATTAATATGATATCATATATGATCTTTTAACATTGATTTGTTAATAATATCTTAGAATTATCGTCGTTTCGGGTGTTAACTTACTCATTTTATTTTATATGTTTTGTAACCTAATCCATGTTTGTTGTATCTTATTCATATCCAGAATGATATCAAGTCCTTAAACATCATTTTTAAATCATCAAATGATAATTATACTTGAATGGATACGATGGAGAATGAATCTCATCGCATTCGTGGAGACGGTAGTCCGTACGTACGCATGAGCGACAATATCATTCTTTTGATATTAAAATAATATATAAATGGATGGTATATCATATATACAGAATCATTAACATGTTATATTTATTATTTAAATGAGTTACACATCATTATTATACCCATCCAAATAATAATATATTGAATAACAATTATACCACGACGTGGAGACGGTAAGCCGTACGTACGCACGTATGGTGACATGTTATTCAAAGGGTGGATAGAATACTGAATATGGTTGTACCATATTTATAATAACATCACAGTATATGTAAGATACTGGAGTTATTATTTTATAATGGTAAGAACAAAGAAAGAGGAAGTGGAAGAAGAAAGGAACTTAAAAAGGGGTGGTGAAAACATTACCTCTTCTTCGGGTTCTTCCTTTTGATTTGATCAAAAGGGCTCCTTAGGTTGGATTTCTGATCAAAATAAGGCCTCTAGGTTGTAGTGAGGGAAGTTGGGAGAGTATTTGGGCAGAGTTTGGCCGAACCAAAAGGCTTTGAAGGTGTGAAGAAATGAGAAGGAGGAGTGCCCTTTTATAAGAGGGGTGAGGGGCACCTTTGGAAAAGCTAGAAATATTAATTTATAATAAATTCATATTAGGTTTCTAAGGGCTCCAAAGATTATTATTAAAAGTTTAAGGTGGGGATAGGTCTAAAACCACTCAACCAATAGAATTTATACAGGTTTGGGTACTTATATTAACCTTATCTTTAAGTATTAACTCTAAGTTAATTAGTTTCACTTTTACAATGTCTCTTTGTATTTTTATATAATATGGTTAATAAACTTACTATATACATCCAAGAGACCCCCAAGTGGTCCATTAATGATGAAACTATCATGATATAAGTCTCTTGGCCGAACCTTATATTTTTAGGAATTTAATATCAATTAATAATATAATATATGTTTTAAGAACTCTTTTATGTCAATTTTGACACTATTCAATAGTTGATTTTTGTGAAACTCATAACAGATTGATTACTTCGAAAAAAGGCAATTAAATCAATCCTAATATATCATATTATCCTAGAAAATTAGTTCAATTCATTAAAAGGTTCATATTATATTTATTTGGGTATTTATAATATCAATTATTTTAATTTTTCACTATTATAGTAATTACTCCATCATCATTGTGTCATAAATAAAATAAATTATTTAATGTCTAAAAATTATAAATAAAATATCATTATGTAGGAAATCTTTTTATCTTTCTAATGAATATTTATAATCTAAAATCCAACATATATAACCCTATGTAACAATTGTTGTTCTAAACGATATATGCTTGTGTCATTTTTGTATTCATTTTAACTTAATTAAAATAATGTGTCATTATCACTTACAAGTGGATCCATGGGGTCCCAAAATCGACCCAAATATTCCCATGGTCGACCATGTATCAACCAATAGGGTTAAGACACGTTTTAGGGTAATTTATTATTATTATAATATTATTTTTTAACCCTTATTTACCGGATTTACCCTTAACCATTGTAAATAAAATATTTACCGCAGTAATTATTCAAAATGTCTAAAAATAAAAGTTACCTATTTACAAAATTTGAACATCCTGATTCCAAATATGGAATCCATTTTCCTAAATTCAAAACACAGAAGTGGCAGAAATTAATTTAAAATTAATTCCCGCTGTCAAAACAAAAAGCGTGTTTTTAAGAGATAATAACTATCAAAAGATTGACACTTGTTTATGTCTGATTTAATTGTGAAATTATGTCCAATGAAAAAAATTAAATTAAATGGTAAAAATATATTCTAAATATACTTTAAAACCACTCAAATTCATAATTTATCAATATTAATTATTTTGATTAAAAAAGTTGTTTTTTATTAAAATTTAGTAATTTTCACTATTCATCAAAATATAAAAGTTATCCGAAAAGTACCAAAATTTCACCCTAGGATAATTTCAATATTCCAAATCCAAAAATGAAGTCCATTTTGAAATATAAAATATATATGATTTCAAAAAGTAGGTATTACTATTCACAACGACTAGTTTAATTAGTTGTGGTGTGTGTTAGAACTCGAGGTTGCGTACAACACACGCTATCGCATTATTCGAAGGGAAACGTACCGTGGAAGCTTGGGGTGTTACAAGGGTGGTCTTGTTGAAGGGTATGCCGCAATGGATGGTCAATGGAAAGGGTGCAGCAAGGGTGGTGTGTCTGAAAGGGAGCAGGGGTCTATTTTGGAGGAAAGAAGGCTGCCTGCTGTAGTGAGGAATAATGGGAAGGCTGGTGAGGATGGTGGTGTGTTGGTAACAGTCTCCACAGGGAATCTATTCCAAGGAATGTATCATTAGGAAGTGATAGCCAATTTGAAGGTTGGGTCTCAGGAAGGGGTTGCAGTGAATGAAGAAATAGAAAATGGGATGTCTGCAGGTCAGGAGATGGTGAAACACCCAAATTATCTTGATATGATTGATGCGAATTTCCAGGTTCATCAAAATCAGATTGTGGAGTATCAAGAGATGCAGGTCCATGGAAAGTGGGGGAATGTTTCTGGCAGTGAGAAATAAAAAAAGGGTGGTATGGTCAAGCCATCTTTTAGTGACATCATCCAGGGAGGGAGGAAGATGCTGTTTGGAAATCAGAAGGATATGAATTCTTTGTGATGACCCAGACCCCCCCCCCCCTTGGTCCCTTCCTTTGCCAAAATCCGGATCCTTAAGGGGTACGGATCGGTGAGACCGATCGGTGAGACCGATCGGTGAGACCGATCGGTGAGAGGGATCGGTGAGACCGATCGGTGAGACCGATCGGTGAGAGGGATCGGTGAGACCGATCGGTGAGACCGATCGGTGAGAGGGATCGGTGAGACCGATCAGTGAGACCGATCGGTGAGAGGGATCGGTGAGACCGATCGGTGAGAGGGATCGGTGAGACCGATCGGTGAGAGGGATCGGTGAGACCGATCGGTGAGAGGGATCGGTGAGACCGATCGGTGAGAGGGATCGGTGAGACCGATCGGTGAGACCGAGCGGTGAGAGGGATCGGTGAGACCGATTGGTGAGAGGGATCGGTGAGACTGATCGGTGAGACCGATCGGTGAGACCGATCGGTGAGAGGGATCGATGAGACCGATCGGTGAGACCGATCGGTGAGAGGGATCGGTGAGACCGATCGGTGAGACCGATCGGTGAGACCGATCGGTGAGAGGGATCGGTGAGACCGATCGGTGCGACCGATCGGTGTGACTGGTCGGCGGAACCGGCCGACGTCACCCAGCCTTGCCGAGTTGTTCCAGTAACGCGCACAAAAGCTTAATTAAATACTAAATCGGCTCATGAGTCAGTTTAAACCACTCAGCACCATTAATGATGATTCAAGCCGCGTGGTCAACCCACGACTTCCACGTCTTACGCGGTTCGGCGTTTTTATCTCAACCGTTCCCAGCTCTTATAAATTAAGGGTTAGGCCGTGGTTTCCCCCCCTTCTTCGATCGTGGCTCTTCTGGTGCATCGGGACCGCCGCATCGTTATCCGTAAAGTTCCGCGCCCCCGGCCTAAACGTCGATCATCTATCAACAAGTAGTGAATTTCTTTCGCCTCTCACTTCTGTGTATCATGCGGGGTGGGCGTTATCTTTTGTTCTCATGAGAAATGGTTGAGCCTTTAAATGAAGATAATAACTGGTTAAAGAAGGGGAAGGGGTTGTGATCGTTGTTTATGCCTTATCTTGTGATCATCCTTTTTAGTTGTGCTGGTTTATGTTTCCTGAAAATTGAGGCCGTTGGTGGTGGTTGTATGTGCACTGATAAATCCCCTCGTGATGTTTTAAATGGGTTGCTGAATTTGTGAACTCCTGCGGTGAAATTGGTTAATCACGTATATCCGGCTGAATAATTGAGAGCACCAGGATCAACCTTTCTGTGATAACTCCCGGTTAGAACACACGGAATTTGAAATCATGGAGTGTGTTAAGTCGTTTAAATCTGAAAATTCCTGACTTGTGTTGGTAGCGGTGGTTGGTTGTTTTCCTTTCGGGCCGATTGCTGGAAATGTGGGAGGGGATGGGATCCCCTGTTCTGTTTATACTCTCAGTGGCTGTGTAAATTTGGGGATGGGATCTCGTGTTGGTATGGATTCGGTGGTTGTGAGTTTTAAATCCGGGTGGTTACTTGAAATATCACAAATTGGGGAGAGATCCTCTGTTAACTGAACCGGGTGTGAGTGTTTTGGTTGATCCATGCTTTTTGACGCTTTCCTTGGTTATGCTTATGGTAGTTGCCCAGTAGTGCTTAAAATTAATTGAACATTTTGACTGAACGTGAAACAAGAATGGGACAATGGTCTTGTGGGAAATGGTCGTGAATTGTGACTCGGACGCAGTGGTGTGGTGTTCTGTAGGTTGGCTAGGAAAACCTAAGTTTTGGGTGAGTGTTTATTACCTATATCTATACTTGTAGCTTTGTGTTTCTTATTCGCGCCCCACCCAAGTTGAGAACTTAGTGCCGAACACCCCCATTTATGGGGGAAGGGTGTTTTTCCCAACACTATCCTTAGTGGCTGGTTATTAGCTCCTTTTCTTCTCCCTTTCCCGGATATCCCAAGTATCTTCGGGCAGGCTGTGATGGCCTGAAGTCCATTATTAGCCCAAGAACCTCCGGGCGGGGTGTTGTGGTGGTTGGCCACCTGTGTCCGGCAGGTGTTTTTCCAAGTGTCTTCGGGATGAGGCCCAGGTGTCTTCGGGCGTGGCAGTGGATCCTTTAGCCCAGGTGTCTTCGGGCGCAGCGGTGGTTGTTCTGGCCTAGGTGTTTGCAGGCATGGTTACATGTGACAGAAAGGCCCAGGTGTGTGCGGGCGGGATTCGGCAGTGGGACTGCGTGTGGTTGTGGCCCAGGTGTGTGCGGGCGGGTGTGGCAGTGGGACTGCGGTGAGAATGTCGGGATTGGTCCGATGCGTAGGATGTCTCAATAACCAGTGGGAAAGTGGCGCGGGGTACCCAAACATCGATGTGCTCTTATATATATATATTACTTGACTTGCGTTATTTGGGGAGCGAGCCTTGGTGAGGCCTGGGATGGATAGTTTGCCTTGTTAGGTGTTTGGTTTACTCTTTTCTCACGGGACTTTAGTACGTTCCCCCACTTGTGCACGAGAGTCTTGGTTTTCCCTACTGAGTGTACTTGTATGCTCACCCTACGTATATAAAACTGCTTTCAGGTTTCCAGGAGGACTTCGGGGATCACGCAGGACCTTACTAGCTCGGACTTTTGGAGCATTTGCAGTTGTTCTCTTTTTCTTTTGGTACTTACCTTGTAGACACCTTTTTGCACTTCGTGGCTTTCACTTTTGAAACATGCATGTGGGAATGGTTTACTTTTGGCTTTACTTTTCTTTCTACCTTGGTATTGTTGGGCTTTCTCATCCTTATCTTTCGATCCTATAAAAAAAGGGTAATGCCTTCCATTTGCGAGAATTTCCTATACCCTTGGTGCTAGTTGCCACTCCGGGACCTATTGAAGGCGGGTTTCGGGGGTCATTATCTCTCCTTCAACTTAAAGAAGGAAGGGCCCGGCAACCTGCTGACCCTTCCCTCCTTTTGGTGAAGGCGGGTCGTGACAGAATGGTATCAGAGGCGGAGGTTGAGAGATAGGACGGAGTCTGGAGTTAGGCACAGTGAGGATTGCATGGGATGGTAAGGCAACAGCGTTGGGTGACCTTGGTGCGTGAATTAGGCTAGGGAGGACCGGCTAGGACCCAGGATTTTAGGGCCCCCCGTGATCCGATGCAAGGACTCTGGACCTACCGAACGACCAAGTGAGGCCACACTGATTGCAGGGTAGAGACCCTAGGAAAGGTACATGCATCATAAATGACTTGTGTTCTTGTGTTTCTGGGATGTCTTGGGAAATTAAGAATAAATTAAATCTTAATAATTTTTAAGAACGATTTTCTTTGCACTACTGGGCTTAGGCATTCCTTGTTTACCTTGCAGCTATGACACCTGGAAGGCGACCACGTGTGGTACAGGCGATCGAGACTCCTGAGAATACTTTGGCCAATCGGCAGAGGGCTGATCGAGAGGAAGAGGACGACCAGTGGCAGAAGACTCTTCGAGCCTTCCAGCGACAGGCCCTCAAGAAGTATGAGGGCAGCACCTCCGATATGAAGACGGAAGGCTGGCTAGAGGAGCTAGTCATAGCCTTCGGCCTGATTCGGGCCCCGACTGAGTACTGGGTTCCTCTGGCTGTTAGCCAGATGCGAGGAGCGGCACGTCAGTGGTGGATGCTTCACCTGGGGAGTAGGAAAGAGTCTGAGGTTGCCTGGGCGGATTTCGAGAAGGAGTTCCGGGCGGAGTTTCTCTCCTCGACAATGAAGGCGGAGAAGAGGCAGGAGCTACTCTCCCTCCAACAGGGGAGCATGTCCGTGAGGGAACTTGGAATCAAGTTCAAGGACCTCCTGCGTTTTGCTCCGGACCTCTTTCCCGATGAGGAGTCTCGGGCAAGACGTTTGGAGGAGGCGCTCCGACCCTCCCTCCAGTATGCTGTTAGCCCCTTTACCCTTCCGACGTACTTAGAGGTTCAGAAGAAGGCCGAAGTGGTGGAAAGGATGCACGCTCTGGGCGGAGTGTCACGATAAGGGATCCAGCTGGGACCATCGAAGGGGAAAGCCGTCAGCGCCAGGCCTCCAGCATCGGGACCCTCCAGGTTCCAACCTACAGAGAGCAGACCGAAGCAGTTTCAGTTTCGATCCCCTGGCCCACGTTCTTTTCCTTCAGGCTCGGGACCACGGTGATTCATCTGCGGGAGCCCTGGACATCTCCGGAGTCAGTGCCCCGATCGGGTGCAGTACAGTAGTGGCAGTCATCCCCAGCATCCGCCGCAGCAGCAGTTTCCAGCCAGACCCTTCCGGCAGCAGCAGCAGGGACAGCGAGCTCCCGCTCCTCCGCAGGCAGACGTTGGAGGAGGAGGCCGACCTCAGGGCGCTCCCCAGGGACCCTGACCAGGGCGTGGTCGGGGAGGTGGCCGACAGCCGAGGGGCAGGGGAGCTGGGCGTGGACAGTTACACGCCGCAGAAGCAACAGTTCCAGCAGGGCCAGAGGTTGTTCGAGGTACGATCAGTGTGTTCAGCACTCTTGCTTATGCTTTGTTCGATACCGGAGCTTCGCACTCCTTTGTTGCACCCAGTCTAGCCCGCGCCTTGGGTCTAGATGCCGAGAGACTTCCAGTGCCCCTGGTGTTGAGCACACCAGTTGGAGGTCAGACCGACTTGCTGTTCGTTTGTCGGTGATGTAGACTGATGTTAGGGCCACATTAGTCAGTTAGGGATCTCCTTCTGCTACAGATTCAGCCATACGATGTCATCCTAGGCATCGACTGGCTATATTCTGTGTGCGCCGTCATCGACTGTTTCCAAAGAAGGGTGGTGTTCTCCGGTTTGGACAGCCAGCGTGTTACTTTCACCGGCGAGCGGAGCTGTCCGAAGGGAAACAGGAGGGAGGAACCTCTCCTCTCCTTGTTGACCGAACTGACGATAGAATCAGTAGATGTAGAAATGGTGGAAGTACCAGAGATCGTTCATGAATTTATGGACGTCTTTCCTGAGGAGGTGACGACCCTACCCCCTTGACGTGATATCGAGTTCGGGATAGACCTGCAGCCCGGCTCTCGACCAATCTCGATGGCTCCTTACCGGATGGCACCTTCGGAGCTACGGGAGTTGCGGATACAGATTGACGATCTGATGAAGAGGGGTTATGTTCGTCCAAGTGCGTCACCGTGGGGTGCCCCAGTCTTGTTCGCAAAGAAGGCAGATGGTGGCCTCAGGTTGTGCATCGATTACAGGAGGCTGAATCAGGTAACGATCAAGAATCGCTACCCTCTTCCGAGGATAGATGATCTTTTTGACCAGCTGAAGGGGGCAAGATGGTTCTCGAAGATCGACCTGCGATCTGGATACCACCAGCTGAGGGTAAAGGATAGCGACGTCCCGAAGACGGCGTTCAGGTGCAGGTATGGGCACTTCGAGTTCGTGGTCATGCCCTTTGGTGTTACGAACGCCCCGGCCGTATTCATGGGGCTTATGAACTCCATCTTTCGGGAGTATCTGGATCGGTTTGTGGTGGTATTCATCGACGATATCCTGATCTATTCAAGGTCAGAAAAGGACCATGCAGAGCACCTGAGGACAATTTTGGAAGTCCTCCGACAGCACCAGCTCTACGGGAAGTTGTCAAAGTGCAAGTTCTGGACACAAGAAGTGCACTTCCTCGGGCATGTAGTGTCTGAGCAGGGGGTAGCAGTCGACCCATCAAAGGTTGAGGCAGTTGTTTCTTGGGCAGCACCCAAGAATGTGGCAGAATTTCGGAGTTTCCTCGGACTGGCAGGCTACTACCGGAGATTCGTACCCAACTTCTCCCGGGTAGCAGCCCCTTTAACGGCTTTGACCAAGAAGGACCAGGTTTTCGTGTGGAGCGAGCAATGCGAGTCATCCTTCAGCTACCTAAAAGAAAAGCTGGTTAGTGCCCCAGTGTTGAGATTACCAGAAGAAGGGATGGCCTATGAGGTATTTTGTGATGCTTTAGGATAGGGCGTGGGATGCATGTTGATGCAGCAATAAGGGGTGATCTCTTACGGGTCCAGGCAGCTACGCCCCCATGAGCGTAACTACGCCACCCATGACCTGGAGTTTGCAGCGGTCGTTTTTGCGCTAAAGTTATGGCGGCACTACCTCATCGGGGAATGCTTTGTGGTCTTCACAGATCACAAAAGCTTAAAGTACATCTTCTCCCAGCGGGACTTAAACTTGCGACAACGGAGATGGGTGGAGTTCCTCCAGGACTACGACTTTGAAATCTCTTATACTGAGGGCAAGGGAAATGTGGTGGCCGATGCCTTGAGCAGGAGGACGCAGAAGGATGCGGTCCGAGAGTCGGCAAATGCCTGGAAGGCAATGGAGGAGTTGGCTTCCTTACACCTGGATGCAAATATGGATAGTGGCAGAGGCTGCCTATATCAGATGATAGTGCAGTCGTCTCTGTTTCGACAAGTGGAGGAGTCTCAGTGGGGAGACCCCGAGTGCGAAGTGATGCGTGATCGGGTTGACCAGGGCAACGCTCCGGAAGGATGGTCGGAGGACAGCCGACATCAGATGCTCTTTCATGGGGGGTTGTTTGTTCCAGAGGTGATGCGTGATGAAGTCCTTCGTGAGTTCCATAGCTCAGCCTTGGAAGTACATCCGGGTGTTTTGAAAATGTACCAAGGCCTGAGGGGACAATTTTGGTGGCCCGGGGTGAAACGGGCAGTGGCAGAGTTTGTGGCTAAATGCCTGGTGTGTCAGCAGGTGAAGGCTGAACACCGTGTTCCTGGTGGTTTGTTGCATCCTTTAGATGTTCCCGAGTGGAAGTGGGACGACGTTTCGATGGACTTCGTCACAAGACTACCCAGAGCTCAGGGCGGGCATGATGCTATCTGGGTAGTGGTGGATCGATTGACAAAATCTGCTCACTTCTTGGCTATCAAGGAGTTAGGACCTGTGAGTACCTTAGCACAGAGGTACGTGGATGAGGTGGTGCGTTTTCATGGAGTTCCGAAGACTATCGTATCAGATCGGGACACTCGGTTCACCTCACGAGTCTGGAAGGGGTTACAACATGCTTTTGGCACCCAGCTACGCCTTAGCACTGCTTTTCACCCTCAGAATGATGGACAGACAGAGCGGACAATCCAGACATTGGAGGACATGCTGCGAGCATGTGTTCTGGATTTCGGAGGATCATGAGTACGACACTTGCCTTTAGTAGAGTTTGCCTACAACAACAGCTTCCAATCTACTATCGGCATGGCTCCTTTTGAGGCTTTGTATGGAAGACCATGTCGTTCACCCTTATTCTGGGCAGAGGTTGGTGAGACTGGTACTCTTGGACCAGAAGTAGTGCAGAGTACCACGGAGAAAGTCCAGCTAGTGCGGGAGAGGATGAAAACAGCTCAGGATCGGCAGAGATCTTATGCTGATCGTCGGAGGATGCCCTTGGAGTTCGAGGTGGGAGATCATGTGTTCTTGAAGGTTTCCCCTCGACGGGGGTAGCGGAGGTTCGGAAAGGGGAGTAAGCTCTCCCCTAGGTTCATCGGACCTTTCGAGGTGCTGAGGCGAGTTGGCGAGGTGGCATATCAGCTGACCCTACCACCTCATTTGGAAAGGGTCCATGACGTCTTCCATGTCTCCCAGCTTCGTCAGTACTTACATGATGACTCTCATGTCATCAACTGGGGAGATCTAGATGTGGGAGAAGACGCGAACTTCGAGGAACAACCAGTCAGGATCGAGGATCGCAAGGAGAAAGTGCTCCGTGGACGAACCATCGGCTTGGTTCGTGTGTTGTGGAGACATGGCGGCCTTGAAGAGAGTACGTGGGAGAGAGAAGCACAAATGCGTGCCCAATACCCCGTGTTGTTTTGAGCTTTGTTCCTTTTTGTACCTGTTGTGGTAGAACGTTTGACTTTTGGCTATGAAATGTACTAGTCCCTTTGTTATGTGTGAAAAGCCCCGGCTAAAGGGAAGAGGGAACCCGACCCCTAATCAAGACGCATTAAGGTGGATGCGATTAAACCCGTGTGGGCGAGTCAGTGCCGCCCAAAGCGGATAATATCTTGACATGGGAGAGGGGAACTCCCCAAACCCGCATGACCAGGCTGTTTGGCGTGGTATGTTGCTGAGTTCTTGTCAGGAGAGTGTTTTTAGTTAGCAGAGGTTCACTCCTAAGAGGTATCTTTCGAAGATGGTTGTTCGGACCCTCTCCTTCCTTCTGGTTTGTTGTGATTCTCGAGGATGAGAATCGTTTAAGAGGTATCTGATGTGATGACCCAGACCCCCCCCCCCTTAGTCCCTTCCTTTTCCAAAATCCGGATCCTTAAGGGGTACGGATCGGTGAGACCGATTGGTGAGAGGGATCGGTGAGACCGATCGGTGAGAGGGATCAGTGAGACCGATCGGTGAGACCGATCGGTGAGAGGTATCGGTGAGACCGATCGGTGAGACCGATTGGTGAGACCGATCGGTGAGAGGGATCGGTGAGACTGATCGGTGAGACCGATCGGTGAGAGGGATCGGTGAGACCGATCGGTGAGACCGATCGGTGAGAGGGATCGGTGAGACCGATCGGTGAGAGGGATCGGTGAGACCGATCGGTGAGACCGATCGGTGAGAGGGATCGGTGAGACTGATCGGTGAGACCGATCGGTGAGACCGATCGGTGAGAGGGATCGGTGAGACCGATCGGTGCGACCGATCGATGTGACTGGTCGGCGGAACCGGCCGACGTCACCCAGCCTTGCCAAGTTGTTCCAGTAATGCGCACAAAAGCTTAATTAAATACTAAATCGGCTCATGAGTCGGTTTAAACCACTCAGCACCATTAATGATGAGTCAAGCCGCGTGGTCAACCCACGAATTCCACGTCTTACGCGGTTCGGCGTTTTTATCTCAACCGTTCCCGGCTCTTATAAATTAAGGGTTAGGCCGTGGTTTCCCCCCCTTCTTCGATCGTGGCTCTTCTGGTGCATCGGGACCGCCGCATCGTTATCCGTAAAGTTCCGCGCCCCCGGCCTAAACGTCGATCATCTATCAACAAGTAGGGAATTTCTTTCGCCTCTCACTTCTGTGTATCATGCGGGGTGGGCGTTATCTTTTGTTCTCATGAGAAATGGTTGAGCCTTTAAATGAAGATAATAACTGGTTAAAGAAGGGGAAGGGTTTGTGATCGTTGTTTATGCCTTATCTTGTGATCATCCTTTTTAGTTGTGCTGGTTTATGTTTCCTGAAAATTGAGGCTGTTGGTGGTCGTTGTATGTGCACTGATAAATCCCCTCATGATGTTTGAAATGGGTTGCTGAATTTGTGAACTCCTGCGGTGAAATTGGTTAATCACGTATATCCGGCTGAATAATTGAGAGCACCAGGATCAACCTTTCTGTGATAACTCCCGGTTAGAACACACGGAATTTGAAATCATGGAGTGTGTTAAGTCGTTTAAATCTGAAAATTCCTGACTTGTGTTGGTAGCGGTGGTTGGTTGTTTTCCTTTCGGGCCGATTGCTGGAAATGTGGGAGGGGATGGGATCCCCTGTTCTGTTTATACTCTCGGTGGCTGTGTGAATTTGGGGATGGGATCTCCTGTTGGTATGGATTCAGTGGTTGTGAGTTTTAAATCCGGGTGGTTACTTGAAATATCACAAATTGGGGAGAGATACTCTGTTAACCGAACCGGGTGTGAGTGTTTTGGTTGATCCTTGCTTTTTGACGCTTTCCTTGGTTATGCTTATGGTAGTTGCCCAGTAGTGCTTAAAATTAATTGAACATTTTGACTGAACGTGAAACAAGAATGGGACAATGGTCTTGTGGGAAATGGTCGTGAATTGTGACTCAGACGCAGTGGTGTGGTGTTCTGTAGGTTGGCTAGGAAAACCGAAGTTTTGGGTGAGTGTTTGTTACCTATATCTATACTTGTAGATTTGTGTTTCTTATTCGCGCCCCACCCAAGTTGAGCACTTAGTGCCGAACACCCCCATTTATGGGGGAAGGGTGTTTTTCCCAACACTATCCTTAGTGGCTGGTTATTAGCTCCTTTTCTGCTCCCTTTCCCGGATAGCCCAAGTATCTTCGGGCAGGCTGTGATGGCCTGAAGTCCATTATTAGCCCAAGAACCTCCGGGCGGGGTGTTGTGGTGGTTGGCCAGGTGTGTGCGGCAGGTGGTTTCCCAAGTGTCTTTGGGATGAGGCCCAGGTGTCTTCGGGCGTGGCAGTGGATCCTTTAGCCCAGGTGTCTTCGGGCGCAGCGGTGGTTGTTCTGGCCTAGGTGTTTGCAGGCATGGTTACATGTGACAGAAAGGCCCAGGTGTGTGTAGGCGGGATTCGGCAGTGGGAATGCGTGTGGTTGTGGCCCAGGTGTGTGCGGGCGGGTGTGGCAGTGGGACTGCGGTGAGAATGTCGGGATTGGTCCGATGCGTAGGATGTCTCAATAACCAGTGGGAAAGTGGCGCGGGGTACCCAAACATCAATGTGCTCTTATATATATATATTACTTGACTTGCGTTATTTGGGGAGCGAGCCTTGGTGAGGCCTGGGATGGATAGTTTGCCTTGTTAGGTGTTTGGTTTAATCTATTCTCACGGGACTTTAGTACGTTCCCCCACTTGTGCACGAGAGTCTTGGTTTTCCCTACTGAGTGTACTTGTATGCTCACCCTACGTATATAAAACTGCTTTCAGGTTTCCAGGAGGACTTCGGGGATCACGCAGGACCTTACTAGCTCGGACTTTTGGAGCAGTTGCAGTTGTTCTCTTTTTCTTTTGGTACATACCTTGTAGACACCTTTTTGCACTTCGTGGCTTTCACTTTTGAAACATGCATGTGGGAATGGTTTACTTTTGGCTTTACTTTTCTTTCTACCTTGGTGTGGTTGGGATTTCTCCTCCTTATCCTTCAATCCTATAAAAAAAAAGGGTAATGCCTTCCATTTGCGAGAATTTCCTATACCCTTGGTGCTAGTCGCCACTCCGGGACCTATTGAAGGCAGGTTTCGGGGGTCATTATCTCTCCTTCAACTTAAAGAAGGAAGGGCCTGGCAACCTGCTGACCCTTCCCTCCTTTTGGTGAAGGCGGGTCGTGACATTCTTCCCCGCGACGAAGAGCAAGGAAGGATTACTCCTATAAGGCCCCAGCCTTAAACCTTACTTAATATTGAATTAAATGAATTATTCACATTGAGGATATTTTCAGGTTTAGAGTTTTAGAGAATTAAAACATAACTATTACATCTTAAAATATTACAAAGTAGACACTTATACTAAGTCTCCATAAAATAAAAACTCTTAAAAAGAAAGATGTCTAGATTCCATGTTTTAGATAGCATGAAATTCCCTTGATCCCATCCTTGACCTTATTCCACTTTAAGTCCTGTGAAAAACATTTCGAAAAACTTGGGGTGAGCATAAAAAGCTCAGTAAGGGATACAAAGAGAATGAAAACTGTTAGTTTTTCAAACATCAAGTAAACCATGTATACTATATCAAAGTAATACCTTCACCTTCATGAAGTAGTAAAATAAATCTTCACTGAATAAAGTATCATTACTTACCTTTTTGTAACCAAAGTATTACCATAAAACCCATATAATGAACACATAGAATATATAAAGGTAACTTGGGACATAAACATACTTAAGTGGAATAACCATACGGTTGACTTCCACACATATCACTTAATGGAATAGCCATACGGCCAATTTCCATACATACTTAATGGAATAGCCATACGGCCGACTTCCATACCCAATGAATTGGAGGTTATAACGTAACCACCCGTCCTGGTATTCACGGCACCACCCGTCATATGGTTTATAACGTAACCACCTGTTAAAATGTCCAGGTACCAATATAAAATCATAAAACATAAAACCAATATAAAGGAAAGATAACATTTCCACATTTCAATAAAAATATAACATAAATATATTGACATAATAGAATCCTTTATCAAAACCATTTTCAATACCAAAATACATAAAAGCGTATATGGTATTTATTTTATTTTAAAAACATTACGGCTTGTTGAGGAAGCCAAAGACCAAATAATACTCGTGGTGGCGGAAAAAGTCGTTGTCACCACGTACGTTAAAAAAACATTCCTTTTTGTCATTTAGTAAAACGCTTCGTAGAAAAATATTCCTTTTGTATAAAAGTAAAAGTCAAAGGAGTTTATACACCGTATAAAAGAAATTTGTGTATAAAACGAAATATGCCTCAATGAAAGGAGATTGAGACGAAGTCCCTTACCTTGGGTCCGACTTGACTCGATCGTTCTTTAACGTCCTGAATAATAAACTTGAGTTAATTTATACTTGATTAAGAACCTTTTTAAAGTTCATTATTCCTTTTATATCACTTAATGCCATGTTATAAACATTATGTAACCATTTAAGTTAATAATGTTTGTTTTGTCAATATTTGGTTCTTAAGTCGAAAGTTGACTTCTTACAATTACATGTTGTTCGTGTGGTCAAAAGTTCTTTATATCCAGAATGAAATTCCTGATTTGGATATCATATATATCATATATATCCAGCATATACATGTATTTATAATATTACATAATCATTTAGAGGTAAGAAATGAAATGCACCGTTCATGGAGACGGTAAGCCGTACATACGCATGAACGCTACATTCATTTCTTTGTCATATTAGTGGAATTAACACTAAATGAGAGGTATGTATATTTTAATTCCATAATTATATTCATAATTTAGATATATCATTAATTATATATATACATTATATACAAGTAATTTTAATAGTACATTACATTTGGGGATAAGAAATGAAATGCACCGTTCATGGAGACGGTAAGCCGTACGTACGCATGAACGCTACTTTCATTTCTATCTCATACTTTAATGGAAAGAAATAATAATGATATAGAGTTATATTATAATTCCAGTATAACATCATATATAATAACTTTAAATCCATCCTTTACACGTCCCACATATGGCATTAACGAATCACCTCACTTTTAGGGGGCGGTAGTCCGCACTTCCTTAAATGAAGATATCGTGTTTACCCATAATGGAAACCATAAAGGTATGCCAAAAATGAAAAATACAGAAGCTTAAAGAAAACATAAACATATTATATATCATATATAAAAATAGTGACATCATAATGGCCACCCTTGAAGGTGTTAAATGAGTATTGAACAATCATCGTTTCGGGAGGCAGAATTTCGCCATCCACGGAAACCGTATGTTCTTTAACCATTTGATGTAGTTGTGTGAGAGTGTAGCTCAAATAAATATTATAACAACATCCTAGTATATTGAAGATACTGGTGTTGTTACAAAATAAGTAAATAAAAAGAGTTTAGAGGGTTGGAGAAGCAAAATAAAACAAATGAACAAGAGAGAATGAATTACCTTTAAAAGTGTAACTCCATTTTGATTTGATCCTAAAGGCTTCCTTTGAAAGGAATCTGCCCAAAGGGAATCCTCTAGGATGAGGAGAGGGATGTGGAGAGAGTAATTGGGCAGGGGTTGGCCGAGCCAAAGGCTTGAGGATTGTGTGAAATGAGGTAGAGGTGGGGGCCTTTTATAAGAGGAGAGGAGGGGCACTTTTGGAAAGTAAAGAAATATTACTTTATTTGAAAATGTGTTTCGGTTTTAAAAGGGTCCCACATTGATATAATTCGTGGATAAGGTGATAAGGGTTCGAAATCCACTCATTCAATTGGTTTTGGACATGTGTAGGTTTTAGATTTTTCATTATCTTTCAATTTTATTTAAATCGTCAAATAATGATGTCATCGCTGCATCATTATTATGTCATATATAATTTAATTTATTTAATGTATAAAAATTATAAAACAAATACTATGATGTAGGAAATCTTTTTAGCTTTCCAATGACTATTTATAATCAAAATATGGACTTGTATAACCCCACTCAAGAATTATTTTAGTAAAACAATTTATGTTAGTGTCATTTTCACTTTAACATTAAATAAAAATATATTAATGTCATTTTCCAACTAAAGTGGCTCCATGGGGTCCCCAAGTTGGCCCATGGCTTGTCTTGGTTGGCCATGACTCACCCAATAGGTGTAGGACAAGTGTCATGGTGTTTTCACAATCTTATAATACCATTTTTACCTTAAACTATACTAATTACCTCTAATCGCGATTAATGAAAAAAAGTTACTATTCACCAAAAAATTATTTTAATCTCATTGAACCACATTTTACTTCTTAATGACAACCATGTATGTCGGATTTTCAAAATTCAATACACATTAGTGGTAAACTTTCATTTAACTGAAAAATCAGTTTGCTTGATTACCACTTAGTGGTTTCACTATTCATCAAAAATTGAAGTTTTTCAGAAAATTACCAAAAATTCACCCTAAGCTATATTTGATATTACGAATTCAAAAATGAAGTCCATTTTACAAAATTCAAAAAATATAAGTCAAATTAATTAATTTAATAATTAATTCCCGCTGTCATGACAAATAGCGTGTTTTTGTGAAACAATAAGTATCAAAAGATTGACACCAGTTTAAGTCCAATTTCAAAGTGAAATTGATTCCAATGACCACCATTGGATTAACTGGTAAAAATATTTTCTAATTTCACTTTAAAACCAATTAAAATAATAATCTAATCATATAAATAAATTAGATTAAAAAGAGGTTTTGAATTAAAATACAACATTTTACACTATTCATAAAAAAAATGAACTTTATCAGAAAGGTACCAAAAATTTACACAAAGTAAATTTTGATGTCCCGATTCTAAAGAAGAGTTATATTTGGTCCAAAATAAAGTATAAGAGTGATCAAAACTATATTTAATGACGGTTCACCATTAAAAGGTGATAAGTGAACCTTTAGTGAAAATTAGAGTATATATGCCCTAAAATTGAACTCTTTCCGTATTTTAAGCCTTTATCTTTTATTGGGTAAATGTATAAACATTTAAAAACATATATAATCATATTTTAGTTATTTCTATCCATTCCCGCCAGTACAACGACTACTTGTTAACTAACATTTAAAATAATATTATTTTATTACTAGTGTGCTACGTAAGTTTCAAAGAAACTCATCGTTGCGTGTCGGGTACGCTATCGAACATAGCAACCCCTTTAAAATAAAATTAATATTTAATTCGTAAATATTAATAAATATGAAAATTCTTTATTATTTATTTACCTGGGATGTTACATCCTTCCCCCCTTTTGGGAATTGCGTCCTCGCAATTTTATTCACTTATCAAAATAAGTGGGGGTATTTATCCCTCATAGCATTTTCAGATTCCCACGTTGCCTCTTCAATCACTTTAAAATAAATAAAGATAAGTACAAAGGTCACCCGAGTTAACCCATACTAGGATTCCAAGTATGAAAACATGGATATGGAGGAGAAAACATAGGGTCATGTTCTGATGGAGAGTGATAGAAAACATGTTTAGGAGAAAGTTAACCATGAGAGAATCAAAAACTTGTGATGGGTTAAATAGTATTTGATTCCCTAGTATTAAAAGTTAATAGACAAAATTTTTCTTTTAAGTTACTTTTAATTTAGGAATTTAGTTTTTGATCTTAAGGAAACATACTTTTCATGTTGACTTTCAACTCTTTCTAGGTTTCTTACACAAACTCATAATATCATACCTTGATCATGGCGTCCACTCGGTTTCATCGTCATCTTGTTCACGTAGGTAGAAGTCCCATGCATTACAACAATTATTTAGAGATCCTTCAAAATCATTTTCTTCCTCCATCCAAATACACCTCGCACAACATGGGTCATATGGGTGTTCACAGAAAAACAGTTTTGGAAAATAATCATGTAGGACATATAATTCCAAAACATCTGATAAAACATGATTTCTAAAAAATAGTCGGACCGAAATTGAGTTGAAACTTTCTATCATTGGTCCTTTTAAAATACCATAAATATGAGATGTGAGACTATATTTTAAAAGAAAATATAAATAGGTTGCGCAAGGGTCTCCTTCCTCAGCACCATTTTTAAAATCATAATATGCTTCAAATTCTTGTGATAAGGTAAAATATTTGAAAATACCTTGATAATATTTACCTCTCTTGAAAACATGAGAATATTGTGAAAATAGTATTTTTCTAAAAACAACCCATGATCCACGATGATAACGAGGTATAGCAGAGGTGTTTGATATTTCAAACAAATGCTTGCAAGTGAGTTGTATGCTAGAAAAAGTTTCACAATCATCCGAAGATGACTTTGCAATAATTATTGCAAGCATGTCAACAGGGAGAGATAGGAATGTCGTTTGAGATCCTCCTCCTTCCATTCGTAACCGACTTTACTTGACCTGAAAAAAGTTATAAAACAAGGATTTAACTAAAATAATAGTTATAGGGACTAATCATGTGCCACACAAAAACTCCTAATCCCTAAAGTTGTCTAAACCGACCTTTGATACCAACTATAAGGCCCCAGCCTTAAACCTTACTTAATATTGAATTAAATGAATAATTCACATTGAGGATCTTTTCAGGTTTAGAGTTTTAGAGAATTAGAACATAACTATTACATCTTAAAAGATTACAAAGTAGACACTTATACTAAGTATCCATAAAATAAAAACTCTTAAAAAGAAATATGTCAAGATTCCATGTTTTAGATAGCATGAAATTCCCTTGATCCCATCCTTGACCTTATTCCACTTTAAGTCCTGTGAAAAACATTTCGAAAAACTTGGGGTGAGCATAAAAAGCTCAGTAAGGGATACAAAGAGAATGAAAACTGTTATTTTTTCAAACATCAAGTAAACCATGTATACTATATCAAAGTAATACCTTCACCTTCATGAAGTAGTAAAAAAAATCTTCACTGAATAAAGTATCATTACTTACCTTTTTGTAACCAAAGGATTACCATAAAACCCATATAAAGAACACATAGAATATATAAAGGTAACTTGGGACATAAACATACTTAAGTGGAATAACCATACGGTTGACTTCCACACATATCACTTAATGGAATAGCCACACGGCCAATTTCCATACATACTTAATGGAATAGCCATACGGCCGACTTCCATACCCAATGCATTGGAGGTTATAACGTAACCACCCGTCCTGGTATTCACGGCACCACCCTTCATATGGTTTATAACGTAACCACCCGTTAAAATGTCCAGGTACCAATATAAAATCATAAAACATAAAACCAATATAAAGGAAAGATAACATTTCCACATTTCAATAAAAATATAACATAAATATATTGACATAATAGAATCCTTTATCAAAACCATTTTCAAAACCAAAATACATAAAAGAGTATATGGTATTTATTTTATTTTAAAAACATTACGGCTTGTTGAGGAAGCCAAAGACCAAATAATACTCGTGGCGGCGGAAAAAGTCGTTGTCACCACGTACGTTAAAAAAACATTCCTCTTTGTCATTTAGTAAAACGCTTCATAGAAAAATATTCCTTTTGTATAAAAGTAAAAGTCAAAGGAGTTTATACACCGTATAAAAGAAATTTGTGTATAAAACGAAATATGCCTCAATGAAAGGAGATTGAGACGAAGTCCCTTACCTTGGGTCCGACTTGACTCGATCGTTATTTAACGTCCTGAATAATAAACTTGAGTTAATTTATACTTGATTAAGAACCTTTTTAAAGTTCATTATTCCTTTTATATCACTTATTGCCATGTTATAAACATTATGTAACCATTTAAGTTAATAATGTTTGTTTTGTCAATATTTGGTTCTTCAGTCGAAAGTTGACTTCTTACAATTACATGTTGTTCGTGTGGTCAAAAGTTCTTTATATCCAGAATGAAATTCCTGATTTGGATATCATATATATCATATATATCCAGCATATACAAGTATTTATAATATTACATAATCATTTAGAGGTAAGAAATGAAATGCACCGTTCATGGAGACGGTAAGCCGTACATACGCATGAACGCTACATTCATTTCTTTGTCATATTAGTGGAATTAAAACTAAATGAGAGGTATGTATATTTTAATTCCAGAATTATATTAATCATTTAGATATATCATTAATTATATATATACATTATATACATGTAATTTTAATAGTACATTACATTTGGGGATAAGAAATGAAATGCACCGTTCATGGAGACGGTAAGCCGTACGTACGCATGAACGCTACTTTCATTTCTATCTCATACTTTAATGGAAAGAAATAATAATGATATAGAGGTATATTATAATTCCAGTATAACATCATATATAATAACTTTAAATCCATCCTTTACACGTCCCACATATGGCATTAACGAATCACATCACTTTTAGGGGGCGGTAGTCCGCACTTCCTTAAATGAAGATATCGTGTTTACCCATAATGGAAACCATAAAGGTATGCCAAAAATGAAAAATACAGAAGCTTAAAGAAAACATAAACATATTATATATCATATATAAAAATAGTTACATCATAATGGCCACCCTTGAAGGTGTTAAATGAGTATTGAACAATCATCGTTTCGGGAGGCAGAATTTCGCCATCCACGGAAACCGTATGTTCTTTAACCATTTGATGTAGTTGTGTGAGAGTGTAGCTCAAATAAATATTATAACAACATCCTAGTATATTGAAGATACTGGTGTTGTTACAAAAGAAGTAAATAAAAAGAGTTTAGAGGGTTGGAGAAGCAAAATAAAACAAATGAACAAGAGAGAATGAATTACCTTTAAAAGTGTAACTCCCTTTTGATTTGATCCTAAAGGCTTCCTTTGAAAGGAATCTGCCCAAAGGGAATCCTCTAGGATGAGGAGAGGGATGTGGAGAGAGTAATTGGGCAGGGGTTGGCCGAGCCAAAGGCTTGAGGATTGTGTGAAATGAGGTAGAGGTGGGGGCCTTTTATAAGAGGAGAGGAGGGGCACTTTTGGAAAGTAAAGAAATATTACTTTATCTGAAAATGTGTTTCGGTTTTAAAAGGGTCCCACATTGATATAATTAGTGGATAAGGTGATAAGGGTTCGAAATACACTCATCCAATTGGTTTTGGACATGTGTAGGTTTTAGATTTTTCATTATCTTTCAATTTTATTTAAATCGTCAAATAATGATGTCATCACTGCATCATTATTATGTCATATATAATTTAATTTATTTAATGTCTAAAAATTATGAAAAAAATACTATGATGTAGGAAATCGTTTTAGCTTTCCAATTACTATTTATAATCAAAATATGGACTTGTATAACCCCACTCAAAAATTATTTTAGTAAAACAATTTATGTTAGTGTCATTTTCACTTTAACATTAAATAAAAATATATTAATGTCATTTTCCAACTAAAGTGGCTCCATGGGGTCCCCAAGTTTGCCCATGGCTTGTCTTGGTCGGCCATGACTCACCCAATAGGTGTAGGATAAGTGTCATGGTGTTTTCACAATCTTATAATACCATTTTTACCTTAAACTACACTAATTACCTCTAATCGCGATTAATGAAAAAAAGTTACTATTCACCAAAAAATTATTTTAATCTCATTGAACCACATTTTACTTCTTAATGACAACCATGTATGTCGGATTTTCAAAATTCAATACACATTAGTGGTAAACTTTCATTTAACTGAAAAATCAGTTTGCTTGATTACCACTTAGTGGTTTCACTATTCATCAAAAATTGAAGTTTTTCAGAAAATTACCAAAAATTCACCCTAAGCTATATTTGATATTCCGAATTCAAAAATGAAGTCCATTTTAAAAAATTCAAAAAATATAAGTCAAATTAATTAATTTAATAATTAATTCCCGCTGTCATGACAAAATAGCGTGTTTTTGTGAAACAATAAATATCAAAAGATTGACACCAGTTTAAGTCCAATTTCAAAGTGAAATTGATTCCAATGACCACCATTGGATTAACTGGTAAAAATATTTTCTAATTTCACTTTAAAACCAATTAAAATAATAATCTAATCATATAAATAAAATAGATTAAAAAGAGGTTTTGAATTAAAATACAACATTTTACACTATTCATAAAAAATGAACTTTATCAGAAAGGTACCAAAAATTTACACAAAGTAAATTTTGATGTCCCGATTCTAAAGAAGAGTTATATGTGGTCCAAAATAAAGTATAAGAGTGATCAAAACTATATTTAATGACGGTTCACCATTAAAAGGTGATAAGTGAACCTTTAGTGAAAATTAGAGTATATATGCCCTAAAATTGAACTCTTTCCGTATTTTAAGCCTTTATCTTTTATTGGGTAAATGTATAAACATTTAAAAACATATCTAATCATATTTTAGTTATTTCTATCCATTCCCTCCAGTACAACGGCTACTTGTTAACTAACATTTAAAATAATATTATTTTATTACTAGTGTGCTACGTAAGTTTCAAAGAAACTCATCGTTGCGTGTCGGGTACGCTATCGAACATAGCAACCCCTTTAAAATAAAATTAATATTTAATTCGTAAATATTAATAAATATGAAAATTCTTTATTATTTATTTACCTGGGATGTTACAACTCCTATCTTCCCAAGCCAATTTCCACAAGATCTAAAGGTATGTCAATTAATAATGAATTATATTAATTGGAGCGGTTGAACCTTCGAAAGAAATATTCCAAAGTCTTAAAGAAATATGAAAGTAAGGAATGAGAGACGATGAGTGCAGATGAAGATTTTTATCATGGCGATGGTGATGGGTCTGATTTTGAAGGTATGTAGTTCTTCTGTTTGGTCTGTGTCACTTGTTTTTCGAACTTTTATTTTATTAATAAATGGTCATAGGTGTTTCCTCTAGCAACTTTCTTGGTAAAATATCCTTTGTATAAAAATTTATATGTGTTCATGACTGTATCTTTCATGGGACTCAATAAATGGATTTGTTCCATTACCATTAAAGATAAATGTATTAGATAACATTGATTCTCTCATAGATGAAGTTTGTAAAATCTATCACATTACCATAAATTGAATAACATGATAACTACTTATCCAGGTGTAAAATGTGATGGATTCCCATTGAGATAAATTATATATGTTTTTGGATGTGGTAAAATATATAGATATCATTGGAGTTTTTCCTATGTCTAGTTAACAAGCATTTAGGGGAGGAATTCTAGTTTTGATCGGTGAGATACCCATATATATCCAAAATACTGAGAACAGCTATGGAGGAATGAGTGAATTCCATGATGTGAAATGAGAGGGATAATCCATATAAATATTATTGTGTTTTTATCTGGAGCATTACTCTATGTAATGGCATAAAAGTACTCATAATAAATAAGTGTGTGAGAATTCATGTGAGGAATATATGAATTTCAATTTGTTTTGAATATATATGTTAAAAGAATTAATATAATTTAAATATATAATGTGTAACATATGTGGAATCATGCTATGATTTTAGAATTTTAAGAGGATGGGACGTGGATTGAGTTTCATATTACATAATGAATTGTTTCTATAAGATATTGTTGTACTTTATTGGACTCATCTTGGTATTTTTGAATAAGGATCATATTATCCATTAATATGTTATCTTGTATGGCTAGATAGATTTTGTGACGTGATTAAGATATCATGATTAGTCTCAGTTGAATAATACATTGGGTAAGGGTGGTTTTCATCTGATATTGACTATGTACCATGTTTTTTGTTTTATGTATGTGTTTTACTATGTGTTTTTCGTTTGAAATAGACAAAATTATGGGATATGATGGATCACAAGTCATGGCCTCACCTTATGTGTTTTGCTTTTTGAAAAACCCAACATTTATGGATAATGTTGTGTCCATGTTATTATAACACTCTATACAATGTGTAATAAGGTAGTGTTTATGATGATGAAATCATCGTGAGTAAAATTTTATGGAAACGAAAAAACATGTGTGAAATGATTTTTATATGTTTTTATGTGATATGAGACCCTACCATGAGATAAAATGTATTTGTATAAAAATGTTCTTATCATGAGTCAATATATGCTTGTAGTGACCTCTCAATGATAGAAGGTTCGTATATGAGTTAATGTTTTTTGAATCATTATACACAACCACACAATTTTTGAATGGATAGTGTACAATACGTGGATATTGGTCTCAAAATGAGTGATATGATTCTAGATATAATAATTTGAGTAAGATATATTCTTTAGAATATGGGCAATGGATTATTCTATGTGCCATTAATAAGTGTTAAGGACTTTGTGGAACATAAAATTACATCGTATGGTATTAGTTGAATTGAATAGTACGAGAAAACAATATTCTAAAAATGTCAAAAATAATGTATAGTTGATTTTAATAGTGGTATGATTAGCTCAAAATGACGATACATAGGTGTGTGTAGTTGTCACATTATTTAAATTCTTTGTATAGGCCAAAAAATAACTGATTTGGTTTTATGGGGGTCTAGATAGAACATAAATACCCAACATGCATTTTCATTTTTAGTAAATTATTTTACTCATTAATATATATATATATGTAGATAATAGATAGAATATATTAAGGGAAAGTGGTGAGTCCCTAATGAGATTTATTAATCACACCCTAAATGGGAATCCTGTTTCATTTATAAATTTATCTATTTTTTCATGGTGATAATTACTTATATAGTGGATCAGACTGTGGTAGCTTAATAGTTATATTGATAGATATTTAGATTTTGATTGAGGATTAAATTAGATCATATTATATATTTTTTATTTTATTTAATTTTATTGTGATCATCTCATTTATATTGTGTTAAAATATATCTATAATTTTTTAGATATATTTTTATACATTGGTTATTATTATATACAATTAATTTTCTCCAGGTTTATTTTAAAATAATTTAGTGGAATAGTCTTCGAATTTATTATTTAACTTTTTACTAATTGTTTGTATTATTTTGGAATTCATAATGTTATACATGGTGCAACGTGTTGAGTCTGGTTGGGACACCAACCAGTGGAATCAAGATTATATTAGATAAGATAATAAACATTCATTATAAATCTTTTACTAGTATATTGTCACCTAATTAGTGTCTTCTATATAATATTTTTTAACACATTTTAGATAATAATGGATATATTATATTTATTTAGTAAAAAATCTATTCATTTTAATTCATGATAGTTTCATTAAAATATATCAATATAAAATAAAGATAATTATATAAAGAATCTTTGGAAGACCATTAACCTCAATTTCTAGTTGTAGGTAATCTAGAAATTATTCCATATTTATGGAATAATTAATGTATTACTCACCATAAATAATTAATACATGATCCACCATAGCATTTTTAAGTCCATTATAAACTTTCATATCATAATTAAAATTCTCTATATATAGAACCAAATTAGTTATCCTCAATTTAGAATCATTCCTAAATAAAAAATAAATCATGTAATATGGTCCATTGATATAATCTCATTTATTTTATCATATTATTATGTTTTAATATCTATGTAAAATAACAGAACTAATATCACAATGTTAGTTTTTTTATAAATTTAATATATTCATAATTCAATAACTTATTTTAATGATTTATCACATTGTACTTTCTATTTAACATTTTTCCTTACATATTCCAAAAACCATAGCCTATTATATCACACATCAAATTGAATTATATACTCCATTTTTTATGAAAATACGAGTTATTACAAGCTCTTATTTACCCCCTACAAAATTCAGGAACTCCTTTCATAGTTCAATGATATTTCCTTCATAAATAGTTAACACATTTCTCTTTAAATTACTATTAAATTATTGGTAAACTAATCATATGCTACTGAATGTCACAAAAAAATATATCACATAACTAAATTGTTTGTGACCATTATGGGGATGACCTAAACTTTTGAAAATTAATCTTTGACTCTTTATGTTAACATTTATCATCTAAATCTATACCATCCCTCAACATACAATGTGAATTTATTCCATTTCAGCATTAAATTGTACAATACAATATTTTTTTATACTTGTTATATTTTTTTTTCTAAAATCATATCAAATTAAAAAAAACATAAAAATCATTAATGAAAATTTAAATAATCTATTAAATAGTTTGATAAATGTATACAATTCATATTTTTGAAATATTGTTTGGGTTAGAAAATATAATTAAAATTATAGTATAAATTTTTTTCCATATGTGAATGCATATTTAATTTTCACAGAATCCTAAAAATATATATTTACATGGTATAAACTATTATTACCAAATTAGAATGTAATGTATTCATATATTGATAATAATAAAAATTTATGACGAAAAAATTGTTGTAGATAATGGTATGTTCTTAAGGATAAATCCGGTTTCTATAGTCTAGGTATATAGTCTACTAAGTCACATATCTTATAGATGTTAATATATCAACTTCTTTTGAAATACTAATAAATTTTATTTATTAGGAATAACATAAGTTGTACTCAACCTAGATAAATCAAACATTTTTAAAGTTTTCTTAGAATTTATTATTTTATTATCTCATATTTTTTTACATATTTATGTCATTGGTATTCATTCTTTGGTATTTTTAAATAATTTTGGATTATGAATAATTACATTATATATTTATGCACTATGTTAAACAAATTTCATTCATATAAAAAATATAGCACAATATATATATTTTGTGATATGAGAATATGTTTGGAAAAATAAATTCTAAATTAAATTCATTTTATTAGTTTATCCTAATTAAGGTGTTTTTAGTGCCAAAATTTTTTCATCCCAAAGAATTTTTATTTCATAACAACTATACTATTTTGGAAATTCATTGATTAATGGATATAATTTTTTTCATATTTCAGAAAAATTGGTTTTTAGGGGTCTAAAAATCACTATATAGTTTTTACAAAATTTAATTGGTATACTCATTCTCATGTACTCAAATTAAATTATAGAATTATTCTAACTATTTTAAATGTTTATAATTTCTAAAATACTTTAACTTTATAATATAAATAATAATTAACATCATTCAATTTGAAGTCATAATTTATAAATATTGATTATATAATCATCTAAAATACATCAATAACCTTCTTATATTCTCAAACATGATTTTTAATTTTCCAATGATAAATTTAGTTAAAATATTATATAATATCACAATATTATTATCTAAATGAAGGGTTCATACATGTATGAATCCACTTTTATTATATAAATATTATTTATATATCTAATTAAAAATACTCATACATAGGACATCACTCAATCTACTAGAATATTGTATTAATCTCTTATGTAACTTTTATCCCACTATGATCTTTTTATGCTCTCTTATACATAATTATATGAATACTATATTGTGAATGTGGTTGATGCTTACTCCAAGATCTACCATTCACATGAATATGAATTTATATTTAAAATTCATTTTATATATTAAAAAACACGGGATAATTAATCATATACTGACTTTGGTTTGCATTGTTGAATTATAATCTTAAATGAGGAGAAGGGTATCATTCTATTTTTTATATATAGCTACAATATATATATATTTGAAGTTTTTTTTGTTAAGTATTAATTAATTGTAATGTTAATTTTATTTATATAGAATATAAATTTAAACAAAATCAATTTTTTTCAAACACCCCATACCATGGAATCAGTTTAATTAGTCGTTAAAATTTACCTTTATCAATTAAATTATTATACCATCATATTTTACTAACACAAACTTTTACATTAGAAATTATTTGAGAGGTGTTTTATGAAAATTATTTAATCTTTTTTTAATATTGATATATTTACTTATATTAATTAAAAAAATATATACAATACATCATTATATATAGTCGTATTAGAATTAATTTTTAAATATTGACTATGATTTTTAGTTTATAATTTTCATTCAATGACTTATTTTAAGGATATACCAATAAAATACCTTCAATAAATTATTACTATAGTGGTATGAATATTATTACATTGTTTTATTGAAAATAATTTTATCCCATAATTTTTCAGTATTTATTTATATTCTGATGGATTAATCAATTATTTCATCTATACATGTATATATGTATAAAAATAGGACCTTATTTATGGATACATTGATAATAAATTTATTTTGTAGATATAATTCCAAAGTGAGTATCTAGGATGATATTGGTGAAAATAAAATTATCATGTACTGGTTTTCATTATGCGCACACATACCATAGTAAAAATATCATTCCATATCTTATTATGATTTTGATAAGAAATTGTACATTTTCTATTTTAATTTAATATTTTATATTAATATATTTTAAATTTGATAGTCTATTACTATAATCATTATTAAGAAAACTATATTTTCTTGGATAACAGCAATGGGAAACTAATTTAGTGAACTAATTAGAAAACTTTTTTTAAATCGATTGAAATGAATTTTTATCGATGTTAGGGATTTAAATATTATTTTTAATGAGTATTTTTATTTAAAAAATAAATTCCAATTTACTTTAAATTCATTTTTAAAATTTATTTTTTTTATTTTTTAGTTATTAAGAAGAACCAATGAAATTATTATGATTTATATACTCTACTCATTAAAAATGAATGTTCTTAATATAAATTCAATGAGGAAATGTTGTGTGGGAAAATCCCTATATTAAAATATTTACTATCCCATGTATGGTTTAGGGAGTTTTAAATAAATGTGTGTATATTTTTAATATATGAGAACCATTATTTGTTAATATACATTTCATTATTGTTCTCCAATATTCTATGGGGATTTATATCTCATCCAAAGGGGTTTATCAAAACATTTTCTCCCTATTACTCTCCTACATAGTAAATTTTAATAAAGTCATGGTGATTCATCTATGAAATTTAAATGTTGGGTATGTCTATTCATAATTCAAATATTTTTTTTCATGTACATTATTTTTTACAAAATATATATAATGTGAGGATTTTTTGATATATATTTATAGGTATTAAAATTTTATGAAATTAATTGTTTTTAGGGATATCCTTTACCATTGATCTACATGTATTTTAAACATTTATATGATTTTCCCCACATAGTTTGGTAATTATATACCATTTCACTTCATTAACAAAACTCATAATGATTATATTTTTAATAATGATTATCTATGTCCCAAAATCATCTTGTAATTATCTATTTTGATTATCTGTGAAAGAATGACCTCATAATATACAAATATTTCTGTTTCTAAAGAATTGAATTCATTATTTACAAAATTCCACACATACAAGTTCCTAGAATATTAATTTTCATGAAATAATGATATTTGATTCTATTATAACATATTTGAATTTCATAATTAGTTATATGGTTTATTAATGATTTCTATAATTATATTATCATATTTTGAAATTACATTGTTATTTTGGAGTTCTTTTTTGGAATTTTATAATTAATGTAGTTGTATTATTATATAATTTTAGGTACCTATTATTATTAAAAAATTATTTATTAGATAATTTCATTGGTAATATATCATTTTTTAAAATAATTTATTTTAATTACGGTGTGTCTGATTGTTAAAATATGTTATTTTATATTTGTTATTTTATTACATAGTTAATTTTTTGAAACATCATTAAAGATATAGGATTATATTTTGATTTTTTTGTATAAATTTTTTATTTTATATATGATTTAACTCTAACAAGAACTATAATGACTTCTCTATAATTAAATATTACCAATATTTATGGCTTCCTATGAAATTTTTAGAAACATGATGAGGATTTGGTCAATCAACATGGTTCTTAGGATAACGTTGCATCTAATAGAATGTGTCTTTTTTTAATCATGTCATAGGATAACCAAAGAGATTTATAATTAATTATAAGAGTTTTTTTATTCTTTGGGATTTATGTATATCTGTACTTATCATATTTAGGAAATATTATTATTATTTTTCATCAATAATATATTATTATTTTGTTAAATGAGTATTAAAAATATTTAGTGATAAATAATATTTTTTTATCAAGATAAAGTGATTTATTTTTAATTGTGAACTTAACTGAAAATTAATTGTTATATTCAAACATATTTATGGAAAAAGTGAAAAATCATGGGTGTAATGGAAACAATTGGCCACAAAGACATTAAACTATAGATTAAGCCAACCAAATTTATCCTCCCTAAATAATTTCCAATAAATATTACTTTCCTAGGTGTCTGGTTCATCGATTAAGAGATATTGAAATAGAAACACCAACTTATCCATGGACTATATATACTATTATAAGATGATATTACCATTACTAAACCACATAATCAAAATCATGTATTTCTTCTCAATCCAAGAACAATGCTCCTCATTGTGACTAATCTCAATATCCGAACCATCATTCTGTCAGATTCTTCATTAGTTTCATTAATTTAAAGAACTTGTTCAACTATTTCTTCATCCAAGCTTATAATAACTTCCATTGATTGATTAATCATTTAACCTTCACTCCACAGTTGTAATAATCCATTATAGGGTAAATATGTATCACAATCCATCTACATAACATTCAATTTATTCCATAATCGAGTATCAATTGGTTTTGGAAAATAAGACTAAACCTTTCTCTATTTATGTTTACCACTCTGGACCTTACTCCTCCTACTGCTTGGGAGCCTACTATATTATATCTCATCCTCTAAATCACCTATAAAAAGTTTAAATTAGTCATAAATATCATCAAATCTTGAATCATTCTAACTATCCATGTACTGTTTGACCGAATATTCATCATGATCCTGAGCCATACCATCATTATATAGTTGTTCAAAAAATCCTCCCAACATGATAATTGTTATCCCCCTATATGGACATGACCTGAACAGGGCATCAACCACTATATTAGGGCTAAATATATTTAAATCTATTAGACTATCCTTCCTGGGTTCCATAAAAAAATGATGACCATCATTACTAGTGTCAGTCCATGGACACACCCCCTATCATATGAGGATCTAATGGGAGCCTTTAGACCTTACTAATTTTGAGGCTCCAATATAGCTTTATGCCCATTACAACATTGAGGACCCTCAAGCATCAAATGATCCACAACATTCTCCAGCTACAAAATCCTATACTCCAAATGAACATCAATAAACTTTTTTGTATCATCGTGGTTCTTTCATGGCCGATGGAAGATGACAATAAAAAATGGATTTTAATCCCACAATTCACTTTACCTTGAATTTTCCACAGTCTCTATAATCACATTCCCATGTAAACCATCCTTGGTACTGAACATGAGATCCTTTTTTCCATCTATTCCCACAACTTTTTGGTTATCAGGCTATCTATCCCCATGCCCGATGGACATCAATGAAAGGAACATCAATTTACAAGAAACACATATGTTGTCCCTCGATTCATAAAACACGTATTTTATACATAGAAATTCTTCGACAACAATAATAAAAAAATTAGAAGGAAACATTAAGGCATCAACTTTCACACAGACTCGATGAAAAATTTATTTTGTTATGTTTTTGGATTACAGGTACCTGGCTATGAGATTCTCTATCATCCTAACAAGTTAATGGTTTGGAATGGTTATGGTGGGTTAGAGAAACACAACTAAATTTTTAATAATGTAGAGCCTCTCTTCAAATGGAAGTCATAGCTCCATTGGAATAGGTATAAACAGGGATCGTTATAGCTGTTTGAAGTGATAGACCATGATTTGGTCTAATCATTCTCTAATGAGAATCGGATCATGAGGTTCTTATTGTCGAGAAACCCTATAGTTTCCCTATCCTATAAATCCATGGTACACAAAAAACAAATCAAAAGTCTCTACCGAAAAACTTCCCTACAAGAATCGACAAATCAATGTCCGGTTGAGGAGATCTGAATCTTCCTTGTACTCCATAATCAAAATCATAATACATTGTATTCCACTAGAAATATCGTGAACCATTGGGTATAGAGATGATTTTAGGAATGGGTCAAGAAGATCAGGTTTGGAGAATGTTGAAAAGAAGAATCCACTCCCTTGAAAGGTGACAAATTTCCCTCCACCATGAGAGGGGGAGGGGATGACATAGTTGCTACCACCATCATGAAGCGGTTGAAGACTTTGGTTCCCCCTGATAACACCACGCATAGTGATGTAAAAATTTTAAATTATGAACTTATTTTTTTAATTCCATAAATGAAATTTAATATATATAATTTTTTTTGTAACTAAGTAGGTTTATAATCATTCTTTTGATGTCCCAATAGATTTTTTAAAAATTATTTTTATTTATGGTTTATCCTATAAATTAAAAATGATATTTCTCATCATTGGAGAAGAAAAATAAGCTATATTTCTAAAATATTTATCTAGTTAGATATGTAGTTGAATGAAGTCCCCATTGAAATTGATAATTATTTATGATTATTTCATGTTGGGTATTTGATTTTTCAACTTGGGATTTATTTTCATTGATTTTTTTAAATCATATTATTTAAGAAATATTTTATGTTATTGTTTAATGATTTGATATTATTTTGAATGGTTATTTCATGTTTTTTTGAATGTTAATTTCATGTTTTCTTGTTTTGAAAATGTATTTATATATTTTTAATATGTAATGACTTGTACAATATATGTCTTCATCATGTCAATATATTAGATGAAATAAATATATTTCCTTTAATTATATTAATGGGTATATCAATTCCATAATATATGTATTATACCTTTGGAACTTATGTCATCCTATGGTGATTTATAACACACCCTAGGTTTGTAAAATATGGATTACAAAATATTGTAAAATATTTATTATGGTAATTTATAAAATGAAAAAATATTGACTAATACGTTGATTCTATTGTATGTATGGGGAGTATTTTTATAACATGAGTGATAATATAAACGTTGTTCTAATCAATTGATTTATAAAATAATATCACATTATAATTTATGTATGGGATTTTATAAATATTTTCTGACCTTAAACATCTTATATTTGTGTATAATTCACCGTATATGGTTTCCTAGTAATATATGTTCATGTTTGATAATTATATTTAATATTACAATCATCATATATTTTTTCAATTTTATATATAGTCCTTGTAAAAATTAAATGTTTTATTAAATAGTTATTATAAATATTATGGACTATTATATAATTTAAAGATATTATTTTCCATGTTTTTGTGAAATTTATATGATATGTAAAATGAACTGTTTATGTATTTGTTTTTTATTCTATGAAAGTTTTAATTAAGATATATTTTATAAATTAATTCTTTTTTAATGATAATTTTGTTGATTAGAAAAAAATTACACTATGATAATATTTTATAAGTAATTTAATTTGATTTATTTTAATGAAACATTTAATAGTCAATTTGAAATATTAATTTTTAATTAGGATTTTGAATGATTATTCATATGAATAAATATATATTTCCCCTAATTTTTTATATTTAATTATAGAGATTAAAATTTCCAAATAAATATTTTTTATATAGTTATATTACTAAACACCTCATGATATAATTTAATTTTTTTGGTAAATATAGAATGAATATATTTTTTGAAATTTTGTTTTATGTTTTATTTCATGAAATTTTTGAAATGTTATTATATTCCTTCATTGAAATTGAATTCTTCTTTTGTGTGTTCTATAGATTAAACATAATTTTTCATGTGTTTTTTATTATTAGATTTTGAAATGATATCTCTTGATATATTAATTCTATAATGATTATATTTTATAATAATATTAAAATATAAAAATAAATGTTCAATAGATAAGATTTTATAATGTTTTTAATGGATGTGGAAAAATTTGTCATTTATAAGATGATAATGTCATTATAGGTTTGAATAAAAATTTAGTGTTTTGAATTTTATTTTGAATAAAGGATAGATTTTAGTGAATCCGTTTTATTATTTATGTAAATATATGAACTATTATAATTTTTAATTTTTTTTATTAAGATAAAATTATAAATTTATTAAATTTGTATCTTCTATAAATATTAATTTCATTATATTTTTAGAATTATGGTGTATGAATTATACATATATGAATAATTTAATTAACAAGGTGAATGAGAAAATATTTTTATAATTTTATATATTTTTAGTCGTGGTATGAAATTTTATGAAATTTTCTTATTTTATGTATTTTTTGTGGTATATAGGATATGATAAAATGAAGAAGGAAAAATATTGTTTCTCAACATGATGAACAACAACATATATTATGAAAACCATTATAAAAATTTTCTTACCAATTTAGTGAGTAATTTTTTTCATTTTATTATTAGTGTATATATATTACAAAAATGTTTTCATTGAATATGAATTCAACATATTATATCACTTGTTATAGATAGTTTGTTATTTGGTCTATTTTATATTTATTGGTTTATATTATTTTATGACTCATCATCAAAACCCTTAGAAAGGATAAAAATATTTGTATATTATCTTTCATGGATCCTTTAATTAATTTATATTTTTGTTATGATTTATTTCATTATAATTAATTAACCGAAACTAATTATATATATATATATAAAATTTATGAAAATTGTTTTTTAAAATAATTGGTGACCTTTAATTGATTATTATTTTCAATTTGATAATTTTTATTTTTAATATAAATAGATTAATTTATAAATAAATATTTTCCTTCCTTTAAGATTGTTTCATATAATTTCGATTAATGATTAATTTTCTATGTTCTAACCATATCATAATTGTATTTTATGTATCTATTTTAATTATATTAATAATGAAAATGAATGATAATATCAAAATTTATATATTTTATTATTTTGTGAATATTATCCAAACAATAAATGAAATTAATTAGTAACATTAAATATTATTTTACCCATTTCAATTAACTAGGGTGGGCATTGTTGATTTATATTGATGGTATTATATATATATCTAAATAAAAATTTGAATATAGTAATAGTTTTGAAAAATAACGGTTGATGTAAAAGTTATAATATGAACTTTGAGAATATTTATTTAATATTTAGAAATTATGAGACTCATTTAAAATTTATTTATAATGTAAAGAAACCATTGTTTTTTAATATATTGTTTTTTTATGGTATGAAATATTTTAATTAAAAGTTATTTGGGTTTTCATGTGGTTATTTTAATGTTTCTAGAATATATATATTATTTTATATTTATTTAATTATCAAATCATATTTAATTTGTATACATATGTTCGTAATTTTTTATTAGGCACATAAGTAAAAGTGTATCCTTTTATTTTAATTATATAAAATTTAAAAAACAATATACAGATTTAATTATTTTAAAAAATTAAATTTGTTTAAAACATTCTTAATAGATTTATTATATATAACTCAACTCAGGTCGAGTGTAATGAATATTATGAATCATAGAGTATATGTCTTTAAAAAATAAGATTAAATTTTATATTTCCTCTGAATTTTATGAAAAGTATGGTATAATTTTACAATGAGTATTCTAAATTCATCTAAATAAAATTTTTCTTTTCTTCACTCGATATTTGTTTAAATGAGATTTTGTTTTAATTTTTTTTCAAATTATCATTGAAATAAATAATTTATTCATTTATAAAACTATTTCTATCTTTTAAATTTATTTTAGGTGGGGATTTTTATTTATATAGGGAGATTTTAATATGATACTTCTAATAGTATTGTTTTATTTACACTTGATGTTTATGTTATCAAATTTTCTAATTTTTTGATAAATTGAATTACTTTTATGGTTATTTCATTTCATTTAGATGTTCTTTAAAAATTAAATTTTGGGAATAATTTTTTAGTTGTAGTTCATTTGTGTTGAATATAGATATAATTATAAAATAGATTATTTATTCTACTTTTATGGTGAATGATAGGTATGAGTTGAATGTAGTGTTATATATATATATATTAAAAATTGTATATAATGAATGTGACTAAATGTAAGAGGTAAAATTTATATGATGAATAAAGATTTCATTAATTTTTATGTAAGTAAAAATCATAGTAATTTTTCTAATTAAAGGTACATGGAAATTATCATATTTGACAGTTAATGAATGTTGAAATATTTGGAACTCACTGGATGTTGTATCTGGAATCCAAAAAATAAATCAAATATATGGGTATTATTATTTTAAATTAATCAGAAATATTTAAATTTGGAGTAGTAAAATTTTCATGTCCAATGGAATGTCAAGGGGTTGTAATTAATAATTTTTTTAGGATTTTTAATATTTTATATATTTTATTTAGGATATGAAATATGAATATTTTTTCTAAATGAGTTTTATTATATAATAAAATTCAACTACCCATGCATAATATTTTTTTCTAGAAGATGTTATTTATACCATAATTTTTTAATCAATTTTTGAAATGATAATAAAAAATATTATAATTTCTCAGTGACCACATGATTGTGGATTTCTATGTATTGTTTTTTAAGTGATATGTTCTATCAAGAAAGAAGTATGTCTTTTGTATCAATAATGTTTTAATTGAAATTATGTTTCATTTATTAGTTAAAATTAGTATTAAATAACTAAAAATTTAATTAAATTATATCATTTAACTTTATTATAGTTTAGGGATTGTAACTGAAAAAAAATCGCAAATTTATAAAATTTTTGAATTTTTATTTTAACTTGAATAATTTTTTTAATGTAATTTATATATTGGAATTTAATTTTATGTTTGAAATTATAAATGATAAAAATTATGTTTCTATAATATAAAATTATGTTTTCAAACTTATTATGATTTTAGAGTGGTCATGCATCAAATCATTTCAATTTAGGTTATTTTTTATTAATTAATTTATATAAATAATGACCTTATAGATTTTTCTAGGGGACTATATAGTGTAGTAAAAATATGATATTATTGAATATAAGGCTATTCTCACCATATAAGACAAAATTAGGTCTAACAAATGATTTTATAAGTTTTTTAATTTTTATTTTAGTGATTCAATTCATTATCCTTCTCCAAATTTTACAACCATGTTGGTATTAATCCTACCCTAATGGGTTCTATATTTCATCTATACATTCTTCGATTCATGTTGTTATTTCCATGTAACTTCTTGAAGATTTTTGAATGTAATACTCATGTCAGTGATTTAAATTTCTAATTTCCATTATAATTTAATTTTTGGGGTTTATGTTACAAATAAATGAACTATAACCTAATTTATATTATAGTTTTTGTCAGATATTTTTTCTTTATATAGCTATGGTTTTAGGATATATTCTCACACTATCATATACTTTTATTTTAATGGATAATTTTTGTTTAGTCTTAAAGGGCATGTGATTTTATAATTTTTCCCTTCATTAAAATACCTTGTCGAGGTTGAATATTAAATCAACAATTTTCATAACACTAAATCATTCTTTTAATTATACATGGGATTCATAACATAGAATTAAATTTCTCTCAAAACATTTACATGTTATTATTCTGAAATTTCCCTCTAAATCATTACTAGTAATTGTAATTCAGAATAAAATAGTATATTTTATTTTATATTTTCTTTATAGGATTTAATAATATTATATTAGATATAATAATTTTTTATATGATAATCACAAAATGTTGTATTCTATTTAAATGGTTATTTGATTTTAAATGAAATAATATAAATTTTTGTTTTGTTATTCCTCATTAACATAATTCATATAGTTATATTATTAATTATTGTATTTTTTCAATATAAATGGATTATATTTATTTGAATGTTGTTGTTTCTATTATATGATGTATTATGGATAACATGGGTGATTTTATAAGTGTTATTTCATTTCATTAATCATTCAAAATACTCTGATAATTATAATTTCTATTCATATAGAATCTGATGAAATGACCTTGATATTCATGATTTCTTATTGAAAATAACGGAAAGAACTCATTTCATATTGATCGATCATGTTTGGATAGATGTTATAATTTCTATTATAATAATGGATGTGTTTTTAGATAAGTTTGATAAAACCCTAATTTAGTTGTACTTTATTAAATTATTATATATTTTTCTTTTTATATTGTGTATCTTTGAATTTATAATACTTAATTGAAACTTTTATGATTTAATAATATATTTATTTATTATTTGATTGAAATAAAAAATTGAAATTTCATATAAATACATTTTTCAAAATAATGTGTTAGATTATAATTTTAAATATACCATTCTTTATTTGAGATATGAGAGTTTATATAGAAAATCATTAGTGGCATGTTTTTTTATTGAAAAAAACGTACAATATATACACAATTAGAATGCATGTGTATTTATATAATATTTTGATGGAGGAATTACTATATAATATTTTAATTTATTATAAATTATATGTTTTATCTTTTTTAGTTGAATAGATAGAATAGAAATTAAATAAGATCATATGTCACAAAAAAAATAAATAATGATTTATTAGTGTCTTAGAAAATGATTTTTTTTGTAATAATGTATACTATTTCAAATATTTATTTATTTTCATATCATGAAGTCTAAGAATAACTATATGTTTTAATTATTATGGTTATATTTCGTTTTTAGTATTTATTTAATTTTTTTGTTCCATATATATAATGATTTATTTTTCCGTATTTAATGTGACGTCTAATGTATATGTGAATTATGTTGTATATAAATTTTATATAATTTATTTATTCTTTATTATATATCATCATTAAATATTTTTCATTCATATAAATGTTACATACAATCTACATCATATTGTATATAGTGATTAGGAACTATCCTAAGAACTATGTAATACTTGTTTGGGTAATTGTTTTTAATATTTTGAATAGAATGTTCCAAACTGGTCGTTAATTGATGGTATGTAATAATATTATTCTAGAGCATCTATAACATTACTCTTATAATGTATGAAAGATACAATATTAACAAACATTTTTCACATAGTTTATAATCTATTGTATGAAAATAACATTAACATTGAAGATAAAAATTGATGGGTAGGACAATGTAGATAATTCATGCATTAAATCCCCAATATTTTATTACATGTTTAATTATCTATTTGAATGAAATCAATCCTTATGCATATTTCAATTTTTTCGGTTATTGATAATAATATTATAATGATTTAATTATTAATATATTATAATTATATATAATTTTTTTCCTATTATTATTTTTTATATAAAAATTCATACATTAACGAAAAATACAAGTCTTCGCTCACCCTTAATTAAGTGATTCAATTTAAAAAAATTAAAAGGACACTAACAAATTTTTTAAAATTTTTATATATCCTCTATTATAATTTCATTTAATGTATATAAATATTTTACATAATCCTTCATTAACACACTATATCATTAATTCTATCAAAACCTGCTGCATAGGGTATTTCAAAAATCTGAAGGTATCTGTATATAAAATAATCATTACTAAATTTCATCTAGATATTGTATTATAGAAAAATAGAATTATCGAATATTTATATAATATTTCCTTCGATATTGGGTTTTATATTTCAAATATTATAGTTTTTATCTTGGTTATTATAAATTAATCATATATTTTTGGACATGGTGGTGAAATATAGTATGATCATGATCCCTTTATGAACATTAACAATTCTAGAATTCATGTGGAAGGATAGATTGTTCACCATTGATCTAGATATTGGGGGAGGTGTGGTTGAGTATCAAATTAAATATATTCTTGCTATGATATTCCTTATATGATGTATGGGTATTTAAGGTGTCATTTAGATATCTATTATTGTATTATTCATGTGTTTTTATAACCTAACTACTCATTTATTTGTATTATTATTGAATAGAATGGGTTTTGATGTTTCTTCTCCCATAATTATGAAATTTCACATTGACTCGCAATTTTAAAAGCATAGTACTATGTGGCTTCATGTGACCTCAATATGGAGGAACTTATTGGAATCATTCCAAATTATTTTTGGGAATTTTTCCTACCTAGTTTAGAAAATATGACATTCACTATTCTCATTCCAAATATTTATTATCCATTTTCTCTTAAATAGTTTCTACCCATATTTATGGGTAGTTTTTATTACAAGGTTTGTTGAATTAATTATAAATTGAATACTCTAAACATGTTTTCACAAATTATAATCTAATAAAAAACATGGATTAAACAAATGATGATATACTAATGATGCTATTTGTTTTTATTTGGAAATAATTATTGATATCAATATAAAATACATTTCTCAATATTGAAAACATAGTTTAAATGGGTAAGATTATGACAATGTTTAGTTGAATTTAATTATAAATGTCATGTATTTCAATGGATTCTCAACATAGGTGGTTGACTTGATTTTCAGGTGTTTTATCTACATAGGTATCTCTTTTAATATTATTGGAATGAATTTCGTGTTCTTTTTGATGGTCTAAGAGATATTCTAGGGAAAACACTTACCAATTTTTTTTCATCATTGTACAAGACACCCTCCATAAATATACTAATTATTGAATTATTTATGGATGAATTCCTTCTTTCTAGTGACATCCATATATTAATGATATTTTTAATATACTATTAACTTATAAAATTATACTATTTGTAAATTGGGAAAATAAAATATACCATAAAATATAAAAATGTTTTAGAAAAGGACAAAAAGTGGAGCAGACAAAAAATTAATATCTATAAAAATAGTGTATATATGTCAAATTGATTTCTATAGATACATGATAAAAATTTTGACAATAATATTGGAATTATTATAAAGAATTCGATCAGGTATTACTCAAGTTCTCAAAATATCCCCAGTGTATTTCATATTCATCACATTGATGTGTTTGTTGAAAAAATTTATAGCTGTATCAACAGTTATAATAATTATTTTCAATATGTTGTGGGATTGAATAATAATTGTGACTATGTTCATACAACAATTCCCTTAGACGTATTTTCCATCATTAGAGTTCCCATGGTATTCATATAGAATATAAAAATATTTTTTCTATTAATTCTACTGGGATATAAATTTTGATGGAATTTTTCTTTGGTATTTTTTAGAGATCCTAATTAGGGTAACATGTGTGTGAGGAATTAATTTTAGGAGTATTTGATAATCCATGTACTTCATAAAATATAAGTTATCATTGGATTACATTGAATGTGAATCACTATAAGAAATGTTCCTATCACATATATATGGATCGAAACTAGACATTATAAAGGGTTGAATTTGGGGATATTTAAAAATAATTGGGGCCATGTTCTTGATATACAATATCACTCGAGTGTGACCATCACTCTCATATATATTAATTTATATAACCAAAACTAGTTGGGTTATCTGCTGAGATTTTCAAGGTTTTGAACTCCAGATCTCACATTATATCAAATATTCATGCATATGAAATTCATCTTAAAAATTATGTACCAGAAATTGTATGAACTCTCTTGAATTATAATTATAAATAAGCATCATAGAATTTTTTTCCCTTAATTCCTCATTTTTACTAATTTTAGTTGCAGCATATAATCTTCGTATAATTTCAAACTCAATCAAGATGAGTTGGGGTTTCCTTTAGTCCCATGATATCCCTATGAATTATAGTCTCGTTGATTGAATATTATATTTCATTAAATTACTAAGGATGAGTATGTTATGTGAAAGGTAATTTCTCTAACCATTAAGGTAAAATAATGTAGGAACACTAAGGAAGATTCATCCCCTCACTTTTTCTAATAATGTTTATTGATAACCGCATTGTGAGGGGCATCCTTGTTGGTCATTTGGTTTAGATTTATAATTTACATGAATGATGAATTTATTCAAAACTAGATTCCAGGTATATTAGGTAACAAATAAAAGAAAAAAATCAAGTATGATCTTCTAAGAAACCTATTTTTCCGACATTTCAAATTGAGCAATCGAGCCTAACATAATAGTAAATTCAGTTCATGGTAATATTTGGTAAAAATATCACATAACATTAAAAGTGTGGAGTGTTAATAAACATATATATGATGTGTATTCTAATATAGACTTGTTATAATTGATATTATATTAGGATTATTCTATTCCATCAAATACATTTTTCAGTTTTTTGCCAATTTTTTTAATTTCTTGTGGAAGCCATTGATGTAAAATCCATATACTAAATACCTAAATAGTACCTCTTTATCAATTAAATTAAATCATCTTTAGACCTGTCAGTCACCAATTTCAATTTTAAATTTCAAATAATTAGTAAATTAAATTATAAAATGTTTATCATTATTTGATAATAAACTATATCATCTAGGAATCACACAAAACACATGGGAAAATATCACGCAATGAAGTTTAGTTCATTTTCAATACATATTATATGCAATACTATTTTAAATTAAAATAGTGATATTTTAAAATTGGTTTTATATAAATAGAACATTGTGGAAATTATGAAACATAAAAATTCATTTCAATAATTTTTTTTCCAAAAAACCAACATTGTAAATCCATATTCAATATTTTATATATCAAATAAAAATAAATAGTACATATAAGGTGTAAAAACAATATTTTAAGAAAAAACAACATTTGTGTCAACTATTATAATGCTTAAAAGAAGGTTTTTAATAAAATGGACATTTAAAATTAATATTTAATTAAATTATTATAAAATACAGGATTCCAAACCTATTCAATAGAAATAAAAACACCAAATAATAGATCCTAACATAAAAATATTAGCTAAGAAACCCATGAAATCATTAACAAAATGTTTCAAAACTATTATATATGTACATGAGACTACACCTATAAATATTCCAATAATATAAAATTAATGGTTTTTTTTAAAATTATTCCATACCATTTTCAAGGTATGGGATAATTTTATCAAATATATAGATAATCAATAGGTGTTATAAATTTAAAAATTTGAAATATTTTTTCAAAATAATTATTTCTATATTCAAGAAAAGCCGTTCGAAATATGATTTAATTATTATCATGATTATTTCATAAACAAATATTAAAAAAATACCCACATTCAAATACCCTCAATTTATGATCTTACTATGTTTATGAAATAATCATTCCTAAAATCGAAACACTAAATATTTTTGAGAATTTATTTTAACGTATATAAATGTTCCCCACCTGCACATTATCACATTCAATTTTTTATGGTTAAACTACTAAAAATATAAAACTATTTAACTAAATCAATGACTAATTTTAATTTAAAATATTAATAATGATAATATATAAAAAATTAATATATTAATATTAATTAAATAAAATAATAAAATATGACATAAAAATATTATAACATTATAAATATTCAACAAAAAACACCCAATAAAGAGAATAATAAATATTCATAGCACTCAATTTTTGAAAAATATCTATAACATCCAATACCCACAACTAGTTTAAGATACCTTGTTAATATGACTGTTTTAAATATTGATTAAATGTTATATAAGTGTTATTACTATTCATATAGTATAAAAAAATCATAATATACATGATTTTAATAGTTCATATATATATATATAATTACTGAATACTTATTATAATGTTTTCAATTTTATGGTAAGACTCATTTTAATCAATTTTACATAATAGGGGATCGTATTAAATGGGTTGGGGTGAATGTTAGGAAATTAGGAATGGAGATAAAACTGTGTATGTAAATAATAACCCCAAGACTTTATTAATGCCATGTTGTTATAATTTGTGATATGAATTACTACTAGAAATATGATATGAAGGTTTGGTTTTGGATGTGTTACAATTAAATGATGCGAGATTTTATTGAAATATTGATATAATATTTTTGAATTATAATGGATGGAATGAAATTTTTCAATATATAGGGTGTTATAGAAATTCACACCTCAAATCAATGATTAATATTATAAATAATTTCTATTCAGGATGATTTATTATTTCATACTATTAAATACATTCTCATTAACCATGAATGTCTTTAAATAAAATCTATATCATTTCTAGGTGATATTTGTTGATCAAAATCACTTATATATGAGTTTCATGTCACATTTATCACATTTGGTTGGTTAATCCACCTTTGGTTGGTATGATTAATGTTCCAATCAATTATCCAATTTATATTTCAATTAAAGTAGTGATGGTCCATGTTTCTGGGATTTATTTATCATTTTACGATCCAGTTATAATATCATCTAGATCACTAGTGTGACTATATTTTAGATGATTGATAACCTATTTTTCATTGTGGGACACATTATATTCTTGATTTATGTGTTGAGATAACAAAATTTCCATACATTCTTTCTTAGGGTTTTATATTTCTTTATGGTAAAATCATTGATTTTCCCTTTGTTCATTATTCTCACATTCTTTTACCGTTTAGGTGTGTAGGTCCCATTGTGGGATTGGAAGAGCCATTTATTATTTAGTTCGATCTATATCAATTATATAATTGACGAACCATGAATGAACTAATTTATTAAAATGTGATCTAAATTAATTGACATGATTATTCATTTATTAATTATTTTAAAAAGTGTTTTTAGAAAATATTTTTTTCGTTTCAATTTATAGAATGAATAATTTTTTCAAATAACTGTGAAATTGATTGTGAAATTGGGTTTAAAAAATTCCATTAATAAATAATGGGTAGTTTAGTTTTTTTTGAAATCTGAAAGTCCTTTTATATTTAAATTATATATGATTCACATGATGTCCTTTTTATATGGGTGTATGATTTTATATTTTTCACCAACAAATTTGTATAATAAGGGGGGATCACATTTTCGGGTTATAAAACATTCCTACATCATAGGTACCTTCAATCCAATACCCTTAATGAAATTATAGTTTTTCAAATTATATGGTATTCAAATATTCTATAGACAATGTTAAAAATTTACTATGGAATTGAGTGTGTAGTAGCCATTGATTATGGTACAGGTATGTGGGACCTATCTAGCCCGATGTAATTTTAACCCTGTAGTTGTTACCACTATGCATTAGATATATACTATATGGATTAAAATGAAAAGATTTTTTCATTTATTGATATAAATGGTTATATAAAATTATTATTTTAAATAGTACAACCACATTTCTGAAAAATAAGTAAAAGAGAATCAATTTATCATGATTTTTATATAAAATAAAATAATTACTTATCAATCATTTTTTTAAATTTACCAAATTTTTATTTTTATACAAATAGTTTTTATATTACAAGTGGGTTTGATCTAACTAGCATCATTTAGCATAAACTATGCATGTACCCAAGGGAATTAGAATAAAATTTTCAAATACTATAAAGAGAATGGTGTTTTATTAAAAATGTATTGTTTATATTGGTTGGGTATGGGGAATTCATGTAGATATGGTGTATGGATTCAAACATATAACATCAAATATTTGTTTTTAATATTGTTTTTACATTATTAAAATTTTTTAGACATGTAATTTAGTGTTTTATTTATACTTTTAAAAATCTTTTGATTAATGACTATTTCAGTTTTTGATAATTTTATGTGTATACATATTCCATGTATACCCAATCAGTTATGGGTAAATAATTCTTTTTTTTTCTATTCCCATGAGGTAATCGCAATCCCATGGGGATTAGGAATGTATATTTGGTTATTCTATGGTCCATTTTGGTTCCTAATTGGATGAATTTTCTTATTTATATCATGAATGTTTGGTAATGTGGGATGTTTATTCTCTATATTAGAATTTTTGTAGATAGGTTATAGTATTTTCAGGATTTGAGGTATACGATATAGTTTTTATCTTACCATTTATTATCTTGAGGAACCTTATGTCTATGTTGTATGTATGGATGTGTGTCTCTTGTGATGAGTTTATACATTGATCTATATTTCTTCATGTGTTAATCTAGTTTGAATGGAGACTATTTTGTCTTTATATAATTTAATTATGATTATTGGTGTTTGAGACATGCCTAAGAGAAATCATACATATCTTAGTCAAATAGGTTAATTATGGTAATAAAATCATAGTAATCCCAAAATTGGATAGAATATATAAATATATTGACCTCCGCATAAATCTATCCATTTCACTAGATAAATGATTTTGTGTCTGAATCCACCAACTGTGTTATAGATCTCATACATTTTTTCATCAGAGGTGGTGAAAAATGATAAGATAAAATCATAGAAATACCTATAAGGATTGAAACTAGACATTTAGTCATAGATATACATGTGTATGCATCCATCCCATATATAGATAAATGATAATGCAATGATGGAAGAGTATTTATTAGGGAATGATGAGATTTTAATGATCTTTCATTCCAAATAGTGGTTGTTTTAGTGGCACAATGAAAATTAATATTTTGTGGAATCACTATTTTAGGAGAAGTAGATGTGGTCATTTATATTGGTCATTAAAAATTCCATTAAACATAGAAAGTTATATTTCCTTGACATTCTATATGTTTTTATGGTATAAAAGAACTTATAATATTGTTTCATACCAGTATTGATTTTGTTACTTGTAGCCACAAATTAAATCTATTATAGTTTTAACAGGATATACGAATTCCCTGATATGCTCAAGGATCTTCAAATACAAAATATACTATTTTATACTCTAATTATTTAAAATACACACATATTATGAGAAATTTCTAATGAGTGATGAACCATCACACATTGGATGAGTTTATAGTAGTGTTTGATGACGACTTGACTATAGTGAGAGTATCCGTATTTATGGAATATTATATAGAAAAATATTTATTTGATCTTGGTGACTCAAAATTTTAATTATCTTAAAATTTTTGTAATATAAAGAATCATATATTGAAGATATCCATCAGATATATGATTTACTATTTTGATCGACATGTTTTTTCTGCACAATTAATGTGAAATCTCAAGTTTTGTAGGGATAGTGAGACCAGTTATCTTGTCATGTAGAACCTACAAACCCAGATAACTAGATTCTATTTTATGCCATTGTTTTTTGAGGTCAATGATGTTTCATATCTTGGTTAACTGCTCTTAAATACTAGGGTCTCATTCAATTACTTATTATAAAACTTCTATAGTCAACCAACATAAAGAGTGGTATATTTTATAATTGATCTACTCCCATATACAAAATTTATTTTTATATATTATTATCAAATGAAACTGACTATGATAAATGAGGTCAAGATCATGGTGAAATATTTGATGGAGTAAAAATTTGGTTTTCATTGAATTTTCAATGGGAATCCATCCCACTCAATTCTTTGAAGGATTATGGTTATTTTTTACTCTGTGTACAATATCAAGAGATGAATTAAATTACTATCAAGGAAATGTATCATTTTCCCCATAATGATTACTTTTTATGATTATTTATGGGTTGGGGAAGTGATTTTATATTTGTTATATTTTGTAAATCTATTATTAGATAGGGTTTTGGGTGATTAATAGAGTGAATACTTATTTTAGGTGTAGGTTTGGCAATTATGAATATCTTGAATTGAATTTTTTTCTAAATAAAACTATTTTAGTTCTTTTTTATTCTATGAGAAAGATATTACATAAGTATATTGACACATTTTCATCTTATTAGTGGATAATATTGTTGTTTATTTGAGGTGTAAAAATGTACTTGATGACCATATAAAAATTGGTTATGGGAATCGTGATGCAACACCACAATTATGGGATGTTTCCAAAAAATAAATTATGGATCCAAGTTGTGATGTTAAAGGGAAAAATGATTTCAAATGATTTCCTTTCATTCGATTCTTATAAGATAAAATCTATCATTTCATGGGAGGAACCACAAATATCAATCGAGATATGGAGCATCCTAGGAATAGTTGTATATATATAAATGGTTTCTTAATTATTTCATTATGTTTTAAAAACCTTTTACTTATCATAGTGTGAAATGGGTGGAATTTAATTGGGATTCATTGTGTTTAGATTATTTTTAGGGATTGAATCTGATTATGGCAACCCAACTTATTTTGATCATCCCTTATCCCAGTAAGAATTATGTGGTCTATTGTAATTATGTTGGTGTCTGTTTTAGTTTTTTGGTTAAGATATATGATCACATCATAACATGAAACTCCCTCAATATCTATCCACATTAGAAAAATTAATCATTTTGTTATTTTGATCTCATAAAAATTTATCATATTTATTGGACAAGGAAAACTATGTTTTTGTTATGGGTTCCAAAAAATTTCATACCATAAGAATCTAATTTATATATTTTCCCAGAAAGACATGAATCTATTTTATAGGTAATTGGAGTAATACCTATAAATATTAAACTTTGATACCACCTATAAAATTTCTAGGGGAATATCATCATTTCTTATTTTACTAGATATGTTAAAAAAATTAATTATATATAATTCCAATAAGAGTGTAATTATATTGGGTTATTTAATCTATTTCATCTAGATAGATTTCATGGTTATTTATTCCTAATTCTGAAAAATGATCTTTTATTAAATAAAAATTGATTATTTATTATTTATTTATGGTACATGATACGTATGATTTGATTGTGGTGTTTTACAGATTAAAATATGTATATAATGTATATTATAATATGTAATATGTATAAATTTATATGATTATTATTGGTTTCATTAATTTTTATATAATTAACAATCTTAAAATCTTTTCCTATTGATGGTACTTTGAAATTATGATGTTTGATAACTAATAAATGAAGAAATCGGTGGAACTCATAGGATGTTGTTTCTGGAATCCAGAAAATTCCTCTAATATATGGTTATTATTATTTTAAAATAATCATAAATATTAAAATTTGGAGACATATGTTTTTCATTTTCAACCGAGAGTCAAGTTGTTTAATTAATAAATTTTTGGGGATTTTTAATTTTTATAAAATTTCATTGGGATATGAAATATGAAGAATTTTTTTAAATGAGTTTCATTATATATTAAAACCCGTATACCTCTTCATAACAATATTTTTTAGAAACTGTTATTTAAACCCAATTTTTTTAATGAATTTTGAAAATGATAATGAAATAAATTATAATTGTTTAGTGACCACATGATTGTGGATTTGTATGTTTGGATTTTTCAGCGATATGTTCTATCAAGAGTGAAGTATGAATTTTATATCTATAATTTATTAATTGAAATTATTTATCACTGTCATGACCCATCCCCCGGGGCCCGTATCATGACAACCTCAAGCCCGCCTTCCATTGTCCAGGGGCTGGTGACTAGAAACAAAGGCGTAATTCCCTAAAACTGGGAAGGTATTGCCTTTATAAATTGTACACACACAAAACTAGAGTACAAGCGGAAGAAAACACTAAGTAAAAACTGTATAAAAAGTGTACTGAAAGTAATGGGGGCCAGAATACACGCCCAACTGTAAAGTATAAATACAACTGAAAGCAAGTACAACTAAAAAGGGACAAATAGCTAAAAGGTGAAAGCATCTCATGGATCATCCTCCGGGGTTCCTACCTGATGTGTAGGTACTGATGGCCTCTACATCACTCCACGTCTGTTAGACTCCACCGTGTACCGATACGTCGTAAGGTCATCCTCTGGTTACCGTCCAGTCCTGGCACTCTCGGCCTCCGTCAGCGTTTTCTATCATTTGCATCCAACACAACGAGGTGAGAGAATTGCCCGTGCAGGGGTGAGTATAATGATACTCAGTAGGGACCCCGAGACCCTCAAGGTCTCACAAAATCCAACAAGGATATACCACAAAGTATGATTTCAACAGATAACAATTACTTAGGTATATGCCCATACATATACCTAAGTTATCAATTAACCTATCTCAATCATGAATAAAACACAAAGGTCATTGACTCAGCTCAAACCAGGATTTTTATTATCGAAACCACAGCTGCTGGAGAACTCATACTCTGTTGGGTATAGTGGTCTTGTCGTGATACCAAAGTGTTTCTCAATGACCTTGGACTGCTGAGTTACTCCTCCCGTCGGGTACTGCGGGTCTGCTGCCAACTACCTGGCGCTCTGTCCGATGTGGGTCTGCCACCAATTACCGAGCGCTACCCCTAATAGCCTACAAAGGTACTCCTCTTGTCAAGTACCAAGAGTCTGACGCCAACTACCAGGCACTCCATCCACCATGGGTATGCTTCCAAATACTAAGTGATCCCCATAGAGCTAGTCGAATCACTCTGAGTCGAATCGGTCAAACAGTCATCAGGTCTGTTAGCTACAAGGTATCCACACTCTGTCTGCTCATCTCTGAGAGGATCTGCTCCACGAGCTAATGGTTGATACTACAAGTGTCACAATGTCTCATGTGAAAGTATCTCAAAGGACCGCCATGTCATAGGGGTCTCAACACAACATAAGGCATGTCAATCAGATGACTGGTCTGTGAGTTATTATCCTTTCAGTCCAGGGGGCCCGGTTGGTTTCTTGTACGAACCAACCTGACTGCATCTCAACTATACCATGAAATCCCATGGGGTATTCTCAAAGGGGCGGAGTCATTCCATGAAAAAATTACACCGCTGACGGTTTGTCAAACGGATTCCCGTAGCCCGAGTTATGGGTGATTAGGTGTAATATGGTCTTACGGGTTTGGGTCTGGTCCGACCAAGTTGGACCGACCAAAATCTGACCCGAATCAGGTCCGGACTGGGTTCTGACCCAGTCTGTGGGTCTAACTCAGTCTAAAGGCGCCCCGTCCCAAAGGAGGCCTGGCCCGAAGGCAGCCCGGCCTGAAGGCGGCCCGACCCGAAGGCGGGCCACCCTAAAGTGGTGCGGCATGACCCGGTTGGCTGGCCATGTGGCCCAACCCAGATGGACGTGCGGCTCGACCTGGCTGGCTGTGTGGCTCGGCCCTGCTGGCCTTGTGGGTCGGACCCGCTGGCTGCGTGGCCCGGCCCGACTGGCTGTGTGGCCTGGCCCGACTGGCCGTTTGGACCAGCCCGGCTGGCCGTGTGGCCCGACCCAGTTGGTCGTGGGGCCCGACTGTCCACTCGTGCAAGGGGGGTCTGCCCCCTTCTCTCTGTAACAGAACCGGTGCCTAGCACCGGTTCAGGTAACCACGAGACCCTTTCGAGTAAAGGCAGTACCCTCCGGGTGGCATGATGGTGCTGTGGCACTGTGGCCCGATGGCATGATGGCGCTGTGGCCTTGCTCTCCCGACGCAACCTGCCCTAGCCACGACCTCCTTCTACCCTCCGTATGGGGCGACGGCGCCATGCCACCTTCGCTGCAGCCTGGTTCTCCTCCATGTGGCATGACAGTACCATGCCTTTTCGGTGACCCAATGGTCTTGAGCCTCCGGTTTCCTCGCGGTCGGCCTGACGACGACCGCAGTTGTTCGGTTTCATCATAAAAAAAAAGATCAAGGGGAAGGATTGGTCATGTTGGTGTGGTCCGAACCCCCCATGTTATGTTGATAACATTCGACATAACATATACCAAAATATTAATGACATAGAACGGGAACAAAAAAACTCAAATCCCCCTACCTTGCTTGACGATTGTTCTTTGATGAAGTTGTGGGAAAAGGTGGTGTCGTTTCGTTGACATCAGGAAAAGAGAAGCTGAGGATGACATCCACGTTCTTCATGGGTGGTGGTTCTTCCACTTTATTTCCCCAGTTGAAAAGGAAGAAGATGGTGTTCATCGTTCTTCGGTGGAAGGAGCGTTATTCACATTATTCATTGAGAGGATGAAGTTCTCTCTCAAGGTTCCACCCAAATGAATTTCCATGAAAAATAATGGGTTATGCAAACACATTATTTAATTGTTGGAAAAATAATTTAAAAAGATTTTAATTAAATGAAACCATTCACTTATTTAATGGGTGGAGAGTTGGTAATTAAATGGTGGTGAAGTTCAAGAGTTTGACACTTAATTGGGGGTTCCATGGGTTACATTGCCCGGGTGGTCCCCACCAAAGGACATCCTCCTGATGGAGGTTATGTGCGGGTGGGCCCCACCACCATAACCTCTCATGGGAGGTTATGGAGTGGTGGCCCCCACTACTAACCTCTTCTTGGAGGTTTTAAATTCCATAGAATAAGAAAAGTTAACACTTTAACTTTATTAAATTTAATTAAAAACCCCAAAAAACTATCTTCCACTCTCAACAAAACGCAACTGCGGTGAAGGTCTCACTAAGAAATTACTGAAACTATGAGATCAATGAAGCCCTTGGATTTCAATTCTGAGCACCGGTTCAAATTTTATAAAAACCTGCTCGTATGCTTAATGAACGTACCTGAACAATACTTCAGAAACTGTTTCCGGGCACACTGGGTCTCAGAATCAAGCACCGTCAGAAACTGCAGACTCCTAAAATTCCCATGCATTTAAAAAAAAATTCTATGGGAATTATGGGTCCTTACATTCTCGCCACCTTAGGGCTCTACGTCCCTGTAAGCTACAACTCGAACTGAGGGAATAAATGGGCGTATTGAGCACACATCTGAGCCTCCCGCTCCCATGTGTTCTCCTAGAGGTTCTTGTGCTGCCATTAAATGAGCACTAGAGGTATCAACCATCCATGTAGGAACCGCTCATGTCGATCCTCAATATCCACCGGAACCTCCTTGCAAGTCGCCCTGCATCGATGTCCCGATCTCCATGGTCGATGATGTGGGATGGGTCATGCACGTATCTTCTCAGCTGAGATATGTGTAGTACTTCATGAACCCGACGCAACTGAGGTGGAAGAGCTAAGAGGTTATCCGCCTCACCTACTCTTCTAAGTACATGGAAAGGTCCGATGAACCTCAGAGATAACTTGCTGCCTCGGCTAAATCTTCGTAGACATCATTTAGGTGAGACCCGTGGAAATTTGTGGTCGCCATCCTCGAACTCCAAAGGTCATTATCTCTTCTCAGTATACATCTTTTTCCTGCTTTGTGCAGTCATCATCTACTCCTGGATGATCTGCACCTTCTCCGTGGTAGCTCATACCATCTCTAGTTCCACTAGTGTGGACTCCCCCAGGTCTGTCTAGCACAGTGGCGATCTACAAGGTTGCCCATACATGGCCTCAAAAGGTGCCATACCGATGGTGGAGTGATAGCTGTTGTTGTCAGAAAACTCCACCAATGGAAAGTGATCCTCCCAACAGCGACCGAAGTCGAGGACATATGAAAAAATCATGTCCTCGAGGGTCAGGATGGTCCTCTCGGTCTAACCATCCATCTGAGGATGGAAGGCAGTGCTCAGACATAGCTGTGTCCCAAAAGCCTCCTACAACCCCTTCCATAGCTGCGAAGTAAACCGTGCTTCTTGGTTGGAGAAAATCGAGGAAGGTACTCCATTTAACCACAAAATATCCTGTATATATAGGCGTCCCAAGATCTCTACTGATCCCTGCCCTCTAATCGGTAGGAAGTGGGCCGACTTGGTGAGTCAGTCAACAATAAACCAAATTGTGTCATTACCCTTGGTTGTACATGGAATAACCATCTCTAAGTCCATGGATATACCATCCCACTTCCACTATGAGACCTATAAGGGCTGAACCAAGCCGGATGTCACCTGGTGCTTTGCCTTCACTTGCTGACAAGTGAGGCACCGTGAGACAAACTCTGGTACTAACTTCTTCATACCTGGCCACCAATGCTTTCGTTGATGGTCCTGGTGCATCTTTGCCACACTAGGATGTACCTCTAGAGGGGAAGTGTGTAGCTCCTTCAACACCACCTCTTGAAGTGAAACCGGTACCATGGAACTTCCTCGGAAGAGGATGTCGTGCTCCCCACCTTCAGAAAATCCATCAGGTGCTTGCCCTATGGATATCTGGGCATATCGCGTCTCGCAGTCAGCATCCCCATGATGCCCCTCCCTAACTAGCTGAAGAAGTGGGGAGTGAATATAAGATATTTTAGATAATTTGATCTATCTCTATCCAAAAAAGATATCTGTAAGGCAGCCAACTTCTCTTTTTCCTCGCCTAGCAGCTGTATAATAGATCTCTTTCTGAGAGCATCCATAACAACGTTCCCCTTCCCAAGAGTATAGACAATATCAATTTGATTGTCTTGGAGGAACTAAAGCCATTTCCACTATCTCATGTTCAGGTCCTTCTGAGAGAAGATATACCTAAGACTCTTGTGATCAGAGTACACGGTAAAATCCTTTCCCATTAGATAGTGCCTCCACATCTTCAAGGAAAAGAACACTGCTACTAAATCAAGGTCATGGGTAGCTTAGATCTGCTCATGTTATCTCAGATGTTGGGAACCATACATGATCACTGCTCACTTCTTCATTAGGACTCACCCGAGTCCGGTCCCTGAAGCATCGCAGTAGACTACACACCCAATTCCTTCCTCCGGAATCCTCAATATGGGGGCACTAGTCTGCCTCTTCCTCATCTCATTAAAGCTCTGCTAGAATCTCTCCAACCACATGAAGGGTTTCTTATTCTTATTCAAGGTTGAAAGTGGTGCTGCGAAACTGGAGAATTCTAGAACGAACCTCTGGTATTAGCCAGTTAAACCCTAGAAACTACGTACCTCCTTCACACTCCTAGGTGGCTCCAAAGCAAGCACCTCCTCAATCTTCGATGGATCCAATACAAATCTATCGTTCGAGATGACATGTCATAAGAAGTGAAACTCTTGAATCCAAAACTGGAACATCAAGAGCTTACCATAAATTCGGTGCTCTCAGAGTGTATCCAGTACTACCTGTAAGTGGTTGGCATGCTCCTTCTCAGTGGTCGAGTAGATCCAAATGTCTTCAATGAAGACCACGAAAAAGAGATCGAGGTATGGATGGAAGATCCTATTCATGAGACACATGAAAAATGTTGGAGTGTTGGTTACACCAAAGGGCATAAACAAGAACTCATAGTGGACATACCAACACCTGAAGGTCGTCTTCTGCACATCCTTGTCTCGAACTCTGAGCTGGTGATGGCCTGATCTGAGGTCAATCATCAAGAAATATCGAGCTCCCTTGAGCTGATCAAAGAGATCGGCTATCCTTGGAACTGTGTACTTGTTCTTCACGGTCACCTAGTTCAGGAAACGGTAGTCAACATAGATCCGCATGCTCTCTTCCACCTTCTTGGAGAACAGAATCGGGGCTGCCCAGGGAGAAACACCGGGCCAGATGAATCCCTTTACCTACATGTCCTCAAGTTGTACCCTCAGTTCACATTTCTCAGTGGGAGCCATCCAATATGATGGAGTAGATATTAGTGTCATACTAGGGTAAAATTCAATGTAGAAGTCCACCTCTCTATGATGAGGTAGTCCTGGAACATCTTCAGAGAAAACATCCGTGTACTGGTCTAACGATATAGGATAAGTCAGACACTCCACATCAACTACTCCGATGGTAAGGCAAGACAACTAGTGAGTGATCAGATGCACCCTGCTCCGAGTAATTCCTCCATGCACTGCAAAGGTTCCCTTCTCTCCAGTGAAGGTGAAATTGGTCCCATCCATGCAGACACACTAGAACTTTCACCTAATATAGTCGATATGAGCAGGGTCTGTAGATAACCAGTCCATACCCAAGATGGCATCATAAGGACTTGACGCCGCTACTAGGAGATCCCAGCCAAATCTCTCACCTCCTAGAGTAATCTCGCACAGCTGGCACTAGTGTGTAATCATCGAATCATCTCCCATAGGAGTCTCTAGCCATAAGGATTGAACCAACGAATCCTTCAGAATTTCCAAGCTCCAAACGAGTGATGTGTAAATGAAAGATTGACTGGAACCTATTTCTATAAGAACTGCATATATGGTGGGGTAGACATAGATCGTAGCTTGTATCATCTCCGAAGCACCATGGTCGTATGTTTCAGCTTCCTAAAACTGATCCCTCCCCTATCCACCCTCTCCCTATAGTCGGGGTGGACCTCTCAGTGGTGGTGGTGGCAACACATCAAAACGTCGTCCACCGCCAGCTGCACGACCAACTATTCTTCCACCTCCGTCTGTGCCCTGTGGACTGACTCGATCTAACCTCTGCCTATGCCTGGGAGGTCCCTCAACTATCTGCTAATGATTATAATGGTGGGTCGGGCCATCAAGAGCCATGTGACCAAGCCTACTACAGGAGTAACACTGCCCTCTCCTGGCATGGCTATCTCAGTCTCCACTCCGGGAGTCTCGCCCATATAATTCCGAGTCGTGCAGTCGACCACCTATGGGTCTGGTTCTCTTGGAAATCTGCGTAATCTGTCTACTTCCAGATACAGAAGACTCCGCTACAAGTCAATTAGTGGTGGGTCTCACTACTGGAGACTGCACAGCAAGGAAACTCTCCACTAAGAGGGCTTTCTCCAACACCCCCGCCTGCGTCAGGATGTTGTGGGAGCTAAATAAAGCTCTGATCTCTCTCTTGAGTCCCTGCTCACAGGTCCAGGACTTGAAGAATTGGTTTTGTACCATATCAGTAGTGTAATACGAGAGGTCAGTGAACCTTTCTGAGTACTGAGCTACACTCATGTTTCCCTGACGTAGATGTAGTAGCTCCTGAATTTAACCACTCAAAGGGAGGCTGGTACACACTCCGCTCGGAATAGGCCCTCGAAGTTTGACTATATAAGTGTCACCTCATCATGCATCTGGAGCATCAGGCTCCACCATCTATCTACTGCTGCCTGAAGGAGGATGGCAGCAAGTCTCACAATGAAGTCAGCTAGTGTCCCTACTAGCCTGAAGACTCTCACTACATCCTCCAGCCAATCCTCAGCCGCCTATGGGTCCGTCTCTCCCCAGAACCTTAGTGGCCTTTGGTGCTAGAAATCATGCAGCACGCTCAAGTGGCATGCACTCTCTGCTGCTGGGGCTGGTGGCATCGTTGCCCCAATGGAAAGTAGTACTGTTGGTACCTCCACTAGTGTCTTAACTGGAACATGGCCCTGTACTGAGGCCTCATCATTTGGTGGAAAGTCAGTACATACAACTCTCGGGGCTCCAACTGGTCGTCTGCGGGGAGGCATACTGAAAGAAAAAGATGCGACACAGTCAAAATACTATACCTGGTTTGAGCTGACTTAAATAAAACTTTTGAAAACACACACGCAATCCGTGTTTTTGTGTACTATGTCGGAAATTAGTGGTCATGGTCCTGTTGTATGGATACGTCGACCACCGCACCAACACTGGACTCCCTAAACTTGAAACCACACTCGGTACCCTTAACAATATTGCTTAACATAAAGGAAAAAAATTATTGTCCTTTGTTCTACGGTAGAACCTAATGCTCTGATACCAATTTGTCACATCCCGTTCCTCGGGGCCCGTATTGTGACTACTCCAAGCCCGCCTTCCATATGCTAAGGGCTGAAGACTAGCACCAAAGGCTTAATTTACTAAAACTGGGAAGACATTGCATTTATAAATCCTAAACACACACAACCAGAGTACAAGAAGAAGCAAAAAATAAGTAAAAACTATATAACAAGTGTACTGAAAGTAATGGGGTCCAGAATACAAGCTGAATTGTAAAGTACAAATACAACTGAAAGAATGTACAACTAAAAAGGGGAAAACAGCTGAATGGTGAAAGTTGCTCCTGGATCGTCCTTTGGGGTTCCTACCTTAAGGGTAAGTACTGATGGCCTTCACAGCACTCCACGTTCGTCAGAATCCACTGTGTACTAATACGTCGTAAGGTCCTCCTCCAAGTACCATCTAGTCCTGGTGCTCTCGGCCTCCATCAGCGTTGTCCGTCGTTTTCATCCAACACAATGAGGTGCGGGCATAGCCCGTGCAGGGGTGAGTATAACAATAATCTGTAGGGACCCCGAGACCCTCAAGGTCTCACAAAATCCAACAAGGATAAACCAAAAAGTATGATTTCAATGGATAACCATTACATAGGTATATTCGCATACATATACCTAAGTTATCATGTAACCCATATCAATCATGAGGAAAACACAAAGGTCATTGACTCAGCTCAAACCATGATTTTTATTATTGAAACCACATCTGTTGGAGAACTCTTCCTCTGTCAGGTACAATGGGCCTATCGTGACACCAAGGCGCTTCTCAGTAACCTTGGACTACTGAGGTACTCCTCCGGTCGAGTACCGTGTGTTTGCTGCCAAATACTAGGCACTCTGTCCACTGTGGGTCTGCTAACAAATACCGGGCGCTCCCCCTAATAGCTTACAGTGGTACTCCTCCTGTTGAGTACCGCAGGTCTTCTGCCAACAAACAGGTGCTCCATCCACCATGGGGTTGCTGGAAATTACCAGGTGCTCCCCAATGGGCTAGTGGAATCACTCTGAGTCGAATCGGTCAAGCAGTCCTCAAGTCTGTCAGCTACAAGGTCAACGAACTCTATCTGCTCGTCTCTGAGAGGATCCGCTCCACAATCTACTAGTCAATACTCAAAGTGTCACTAAGTCTCGGATGGAAGTATCTCAAAATACTTCCATGTCATAGGGGTCTCAATGAAACAGACGACACGTCAATCGGATGCCCGGTCTGTGATTTATTAGCCTTTTAGTCCTGGGGGCCCGATTGGTTTCGTGTATGAACCAACCTGACTGTTTCTCAACTATAACCCAAACTCCCATGGGGTATTCTCAAAGGGATGGATTAGTTCCAAGAAAAATGGAACCACTAACAGTTCATCAAACGGACGCCCGTAGCCCGAGTTATGGGAGATTATGTGTAATCGGGTTTGACAGGTTCGGGTCTGGTCCGACCTGGTGGGGCCGACCTGACACGACCCGACCCTGGTCCAGACTGGGGTCTAACCCGGTCCGTGGGTCCAACCTGGCCCGAAGGTGGCCTGGCCCGAAGGTATCCCGACATGAAGGCGGCCCAACCCGAAGGCGACCCGACCCAAAAGCTACCCAGCACGAAGGCACGGCCCGGCCCGGTTGGCTGGCCGTGTGGCTCGGCCCGACTGGCCGTGTGGCCCAGACCGGCTGGTCGTGTGGCCCGGCCGGCTCTCCGCATCTGGACGGATTGCGTGGCCCATCTTTCCATCTGTGGGAGGGGGGTTCCGCCGCCCCCCCTTTCTGTACGAAACAAAATCGGTGCCTAGCGCCGGTTCGGGTAACCGTGGGACCCTTCGAGTCCCTCCTGTAGCACGCACGTGCGGCCGGCTCAGCCGGACACCCACCCCTTTCCACCGTGGCCAAAGGCCGTAGGTCTTCTATGGCTCCACGCCCTTGGTCTCCCGCCGTGACCCGCCATGGACGCAAGAACTGCACCACCAGTGCGGCGCGACGATGCCGTGCCCCACCGCCACGACCCGCCCTGGCCACGACCTCCTGCCACCCTCCGCGCGGCGCAACGTCGCCGCACCGCCTTCGCCGTGGCCCAGCTCTCCCCACAAGGAACGATGGTGCCACGCCTTTCTAGTGACCCGATGGTGTTGCCCCGCCAGTTTCCTCGTGGCAGGACTGATGCCGGCCGCTCTTGTCCACTTCCGTCGTAAAAAACAAACAAGATCAAGGTTAAGGATCAACCGTGTTGGTGTTATCCGAACCCCCCATGTTATGTTGATAACATTCAGCATAATGTATACCAAAATATTAATGACATAGAATGGGAACAAAACAACTCAAATCCCCCTACCTTTCTTGACAATTGTTCTTTGACGATGTCGCGAGAAAAGGCGGCATCATTTCTTTAACGTCGGGATATTATAAGTCGAGGATGACGTCCGCGTTCTTCGTGGGCAGTGGTGCTTCCCCTTCTTTTTCCCATTAGAAAAGGAAGAAGATGGTATTCATCGTTATTCTGTGGGAGGAGCGTATTTCACATTCATCATTTAGAGGATGAAGTTCTCTCTCAAGATTCCACCCAAATGCATTGCCAACCAAAATAATTGGTTAAGCCAACCCATTATTTAATTGTTGTCAAAAGAATTCAAAAGGATTTGAATTAAATCAAACCATTCACTTAATTAATGGGTGGAGATTTGGAAATTAAATGGTGGGAATGTTTATGAGTTTCACACTAAATTGGGGGTTCTGAGGGTTTCATCTCCCGGGTGGTCCCCACCAAAGGATATCCTCCCAAAGGAGGTTATGTCCGGGTGGGCCCCACCACCATAACCTCTCAAGGAGGTTATGGTGTGGTGGCCCCCACCACTCACCTCCTCTTGGAGGTTTTAATTGCCATAGAATAAAAATAACGTTTAAACATTAACATTATTTAATTTAATTAAAACCCCACAAAAACTATCTTCCGCTCTCAACAAAACGCAACTGCGGTGAAGGTATCACAAATCAATTACCAACAATCTGAGCTCAACGGTGCCCTCAAATTTAAATTCCGCGCACCAGCTAAGAATTTATAAAAACCCGCTCGTACGTTTACTGAACGTACCTGAACAAAACATCAGAAATTTTTTCCGGCACACCGGGCCACAAAATCAAGCACCGTAAAAAAATGCGGACTCGGAAAATTCCCATGCATTTAAAAAAATCCACGAGAATTATGGGTCATTACATTCACTTTTTAGTTAAAAGTAGTGTTCAATAACTAAATTTTTAATGACATTATATCATTAAATTTTTTTATAGTTTGGGGATTCTAACACAAAAAATATAACAAATTTGGAATTTTTTTGAATTGTATTTAACTTGAATGAAAATTTTATAAATAAATTTACTCATTGAAATTTAATATTATTATAGACATTATAAATATTAAAAATTATGTTTCCATAATATAAAATTATGTTTCCAATTTTAGTATGATTTTTGGGTGGTCATGCATCGAATAATTTTAATTTTTTTTATTATATTTTAATGAACATATATATAAATAATGACATCATTTATTTTCTTTATGGACCACATAATGTATTAAAAATATTTTAGTATTGAATATAATTTATTTCTCACCATCAAAGTGATTATGAAAACTGAAAATTAATTTTTTTATTTTTTATTTTTTTCATTTTAATGATTTTTTTCATTATCATTATCCATATTTTAGAACTATATGGTTATTAATCCCACATTAACGGGTTCTATATTTCATTTAAAAATTAATCCATTCACATGGTTATTTCCATGTAATTCATGGGATATTCTTTAATGAAATATCAGTGTTAGAAATTTCATTTTCATATTTCCATTATTATTTAACATTTTAGGATTTATATTACAAATAAATCCTCTATAAGATAATTTATAGAATATTTTCTCTCATAATTTTTTTTATATAGTTATGTTTTTGGGATACATCATCAATTTATCTTATACATCTATTTAAATGAATCATGTTTTTATAGACATCAATGGTTTGTGATTCTCTAATTATTCCCGTCATTATAAAACCCTACTAAGGGTGAATATTAATTCATCAATTTCTACGGAAATAAATCATCATAAAATTATATTTTTTTACTATATATGGGCCTCATAATATTAAAGTACATTTCTCTCACAATATTTTACATTTTAATATTGTGAAATTTCCCTCTAAATAATTTTTGGTAATTCTAATTGCGAACATAATGGTATATTTGAATTTATAATTCTATTATAGTATTTAATACTATTATATTAGATATGATAATTAATTTATATGATAATCACATAATTTTAAATTCTATTTCGATAGTAAAGGAATTTTTCATGCAACAAAAAAATTTGGTTTAATTAATCCTTATAAAGATAACCCATATAGGTATATTTTTAATTATTGTATTATTCAAATACACATGGATTAGATTTATTTTAATGTAGGTGTTTCTATTATATGTTGTATTATGGATAACATTAGTGATTTTATATGTGTTATTTTATTTCATTACGTAATTAAAATATTCTGATAATTATGTTTTCTATTTTTAGATAATAAGATGTTATGAAATTCATATTAATTATTTCTTATTGATAAGAATCTAAAGAAGTAATTTCATTTTGATCAACCATGTTCAGTTATATGTTATCATTTATATTATAAGAAAGTAATTTTATTTACAAAATGTGTGATTTTACCGTAATATTGTTGTAGTTTAATAAATTATTATATTTTTTCATATTCTATATGCTTGAATTTATAATATTTAATAGAAATATATATTATTTGAAAATATTTTTATTTTTTATTAGTTTGAAATAAAAGGTGTTCTATTTTTTAAATTCATTTTTCAAAATAATGTGTCAGATTATGATTTTAAACTTATCATTCTTATTTTGTAAAATGTAAGGTAATATGTTTAATAATTAAGGGCATATTGTTTTTGATAAAAACTCACTATATATACACAATCAGAATGAAGGTATATTTATATTATATATTGATATATCATGTAATATATGATATTTTTCATTTTTTATAATTAATCTATTAGAACTTGTTTAGTAGAATTGACAGAATGGATTGTAAAGATGATCATCTATCATAAAAAGATAAATAAATATTTATTTGTGTTTAAATCCATGAATTTTATTTTCATCTTGTATACCATTCCATATATTAAAATAATATCATATCATGAAATGAAGAAATAACTAGTTGTTTTATATTTAATGGTTAAATTTCATTTTTAGTAGTTATTTTATTTTTTCTATTTCATATATATAATGATTTATATGATCATATTTAATTTCATGTCTAATGTATAGTTGAATTATGTTGTATTTACAAATTAAATAATTTATTTATTCGTTATTATATATCATCGTTAAATCTTTACACTCATAGAAATATGACATACATTCTACATCATCTAATCTATGGTGATCATAAACTATCCTAAAGACTATGGAATACATGTTTGGGTATTATTTATAGATATTTTGACTAGAATGATCCAAATTGATCATTATTTGATGATATATTATAATTGTTATCTAGATCCTCTATAATATTAATTTTAAAATGTATCTAAGATACAATATTTAAAAAAACGTTCACATAGGTGATAATCTATTGTGTGAAAATAACATTTTCAATGAATATAAACATTGATGTGCCTGACACTATTGATAATTCAGGCATTATATCCCAATTATTTTATTAAATGATTAATTATATATTTGAAACAAATTAATCCTTATCCGTAGATCCATTGTTTCTAGGATTGAGAATAATATTTCAATAATGTAATTTTTAATATAATTCTATGTTTAAGAATATTGTCTCTCCTATTAAAATTTTATAATTATAAAAAACATCAAATATTAATAACAAATACATGTCTTCACTCACTGTTAATGACTTTGTTTGACTTATAATAATTTATAAAACAAGAATATATTTTCCAAGTTTTTGTATATCCACAAATAGAATTACATTTAATGTATATAAATATTTAATATAATCATTCATTAAAACACTATTTCAAAAATTCTGTCAAAAAAATATGCTTGGGGTATTTTAAAAAACTATAGGTATCTGCATATCAAATAATAATAAGTAAATTTAATCCCAATACTATATTATAGAATACTAGAATTATGGAATATTAAGAAATTATTTCCTTCGATATTGGGTTTTAACAATTAAAATATTATGAGTTTTTTTGTTAGTTCTAAATAATAAATCATTAATTTTTTGGATGTGGTGGTAAAATAAAGTATGATCATGATCCCATTATAGACAATGACAATTCCATCATTCACATGGATCATGGATCATTCAATTATTATATAGATATTATGGGAGGTATGGATGAGTATCATATTAAATATTTCTGTGATGATGTTATTCTTTATATGAAGTATGGGTATCTAAGGTTCACTTTAGATATATATTATTGTATTATTAATGCGTTTTAAGAACCTTAATATTAATTTCATTGTATTATTATTTATGTGAATGGTTTTTTTATGTTTCTACTATCTAATTTATTACATTTCACATGGAGCCACTTTTTTCCATCATAGTTATGTGGGGTTTCATGGGACCTCATAATGGGGGATATTATTGAAATCACTCAATATTATTTTTGGTGAGTTTTCCTTCCTAGTTTATAAAATATGACAGTCGTGGTTCTCATTACAGAGATTGAATATCCAATTTCAATTATATTGTTTTAACCCATATTTATGGGTAGTTTTCCATACGAGGTTCTTGAATTGAATATAAATTGCATACTCTAAATAGATTTTTACAAATTAGAATATAATAAAAAACATGGATTTAATAAATAGAGATATACTAATGATGCTATTTGTTTTTATTTGTAAATTATTAATGATATATATATAATATCCATTTCTCAATAGTGAAATCATAGTTTAAATGGACGAGATTATGATAGAGTGTAGATGAATATAATTATCAATGTAATAAATTTCATTGGACTCTCCACTTATGTGGTTGAATTGATTTTCTGATGTTTTATCTATTCATAGATCTCTTTTACTATAATGGGAATGAAATTTAGTTTCACTATGTTGATATATGAGATGAGCTAGGTTATACCCTTATCATACAATTTTTTCATCATAGTGGAAGACACCATCCATAAATATATCACTCAGTGCATTATCTATTAAAGAATTCTTCCATTCTAGTGAAAACCTTTTATTAAAGGTATTTCTCATATCCTATTAAGTGCTGAAATTATTCTCTTTTTAAATAGGGGAACTAAAATCTACCAAAAAATATAATAATCATTTAGAAAATTACAAAAAGTAGAGCAGACAAAATATTAATATGGATAAAACTAGTTTATGTCTCTCAAACATATTTCAATAGATACATGATAAAGTTTTTGACAATAATCTTGGAATTCTAATAAATAATTCCCCAGGTATTACTAGGGTTCCCTATATACCCCACATGTATTTCATATTCATCACATTGATGGGTTGGTTTATAAAATTTTTTATTGTATTTACAATTATTATAAATATTTCCATAACATTGAGGAATTGATTAAAAATTGTGAATATGTTCTTACATCCATTACCATGGATGTATATTCCATAATTAGGGTTCCCATGGTTATCGTTTGGTATATAAAAAATAACTTTTTTTAATTCAACTGGGATATAACATTTGATGGGATTTGACATTGGTTTTTATGTGCGATCCTAGTGAGGGTAACATTGGTGTGAGGAATTAATTTTAAGAGCATTGGATGATCCATGTATGTCATGAAATAGAATTTATCAATGGATTATTTGGAAGTTAAATATATATGAGCTATGGTCATGTTAAATAAATATGGATAAAAAATTGAAATGATAACCGGATGAATTTTTGGATATTTATAAATAATTGGGGAAATGTTTCAGATCTCTAATATCACTGGAGTATGATCATAAGTCATAGACATATTAATTTATAGAAACAAAACTGGGTGGGAGCTCTACTAATATTTCCATGTTGCATAACTCCAAAATTAACATTATATCAGGTAAGTAAGCATATGAAATTATTCCAAACAATTATGAACAAGAAACTATTTAAATTCTATTGAAATATTATTCTAGATACGGGTCATGATAATATTGTTTTCATGAATTCCACAATTGTATTAATTTTTGTTGTGACTTATATTCTTCTTATAATTTTGAGTCTCATTTCAGATGAGTGGGGGTTTCTGTCCATCCCATGATATCCCTATGAATTATAATTTCATTAATTTAAACATTTGATTTAAATCACTCAATAAGGAAATGTATGTCAAGTGTATGGGAATTTATCTCCCCATAATTGGTAAATGTTGTAGGAACTCTAAGGAAGATACATTCACTCAATTCTTCTTATAATGTTTGTCGATGATCAAAATGTGAGGGGAAACCTTTTTTGTACTTTTGGATTGGATTTTATATTTACATGATTGATGAATTTATTCATAACTATATTCAAAGTATATTAGGTAATAAATAAATTAAAAAAAAATAAAGGGTGAACATATAAGATATGTGTTGTTCGGACATTTATAATTGTAGAAACTAGGACTAACATAATTGTACATTCAATTATTAGTTGTATTTGGTAGAAAGATCACATATCATTACATTTTAACTTTATATCATCTAGATACATATGTATAACTCTTTATCCTTATGAATTAGTATATATTGAAGAATCCCCTCCCCATCAATGTAGTGGATATATCCCTATGGAAATGGGTTAAATAGAACCCAATATTACATTCCGTAAGCATAATTTCAATAAATCTTACACTCATGGACGCATGAGGGGGTTTTGGTGATGTTAATAACTCTTGGGGTTTGGTCATATTTTCCTTCAATGGACCTTATTTCAATGGTGATTTACTCTAAATAGATGACTAAAAACTGCTCAACGGGAATCATATATGCCTTAATCAGAAGATTATATTAGATACAGATGAAAAAACTTACTGAATAATTAAAAATTATAATCATGAGAGTTCATCGTTTTAATGGTCCATTATTTATCCCAGATAGATATAAAAAAGATTTTTTACAACATGGGGAAGGTGGTTTACAAATGAAATGTGGGGTACTATGTATTTTATTAATTTTATTTTAGGGACCAGGGGATACCCCATTAATCTTTTTTTCGATTATGGTATCCGATCACAATAAAATTGATGATCATTATAGAGTTGAGGATATTGGTGTAAATTTTTTTGACCACCCAGATCATGATTGATCCTTTTTTATTTTTCAGTCACTCTAATAAAAATATATACATTTGATGACGATATAATTGTCTATGGTTATTTAATCACCAATTATATAACATGGTTAATTATAAGATTCACATATGAAAAAAACAAAAAACATTGTGTTGTTTCATTACTATTGCATGTACCATAGTATAATGAAATCATAAAATAATGATATTTTTAGTTAAAATCATGGAGTGTCAATTAAGCATATATATTATGTGTCTTATGATATTGAGTTGGAATTTATGGCTATTATTTTAGGATGCATCTAATTCATCAAATGTATTTTTTGTTTTATTAGCATCATTTTAAAATTCATGAGTGTACCATTGATGTAAAGTCTATATATCAGAAACCTAATTAGTACCTAATCATAGATTCAACTAAATCTTTTTCCAAACTAGGAATAAAAAAGGCTATCTTAATATCAATATAATGATGAAATTAAATTAGAAAATGGTTATAATTCATTGAAAATAAACTATATCCTATAGTAATCACCCAAAACACTTTGGAAAATATACACTAATGAAGTCTAGTTCACTTAAATACATATTATAATCCATATTAATTTAAATTAAAAATGTTATATTTTAATATTGTTTTTATAAAAATAGAACATTAGAGATCTTTTAAAATAGAAAAACTCACATAAACATTGGTTTTCCAAAAAACCAACATTATAAAACCATATTAAATATTTCATATATCATATTAAAATAAATATTACTTATAAGGTATAAAAACTTTATTTTATGAAAGCACAACATCGATGTCAAGTCTTATAATGCTTAAAATAGGGTTTTAAATAAAATGGACATTAAAAATTAATATTTATTTAAAATATTATAAAATAAAGTACTCTAACCCTATTCAAAAGAATATAAAAACAGAAAATAATAGATCCAAAAAAAATATCACAAAAAAATACTTGAAAACATTAACAAAATGATTCAATAGTATTATATATGTACATGATACTGTATTTATAAATATTCCAGTAATATAACATTTATGATTTTTTAAAATTATTCAAAGTCATTTTGAAGTTATGGGAAAAGTTTATCAAATATTTAGACAATCATAAGGTGTTATGAATTTAAAAATTTCAAAAAATTTCAATAATTATTAATATAATCAAGAAAAGATGTTCTAAATATGATGTAATTATTGTCATGATTATCTCATAAATAAATTATAAAAATATACTAATATTGAAATAACTTTCATTTATGGTCTCACTATGGTTAAGAAGTAATTATTTTTAAAATCAAACCACTGTATATTTTGTAGAATTTTTTTAACATATATAAATGTTATGTACCTCAACATTAACACATTCAATTATTAATGGTTAAACTATAAAAAAGATTAAACTATTAAACTAAATCCATGACATATTTTAATTTCAAATATTAAAAATGAAAACATTTAAAATTGAATATATTAATATTAAATGACTAAAATAATACAATATGACATAAAAATTTCATAATCTTACAAATATTTTCTGAAAACCATCCAATAAAGTGAAAAATCAATTTTCCAAACTCCCATTTTTTTGAAAATTTCTATAACATCAAATACATACAACTATTTTACGATGCCTCATTAATATTAGCGTTTTAAATATTATTTCAAAATTATATATTTGTTCTTTCTATTTATATATTATAACATAGATGCATAATATAAATGTTTATAATAGTTTATATATATATATATATTGAATTATTGAATACTTATTATAAAATCCTCATTTTTATGGTTTGCCTCATTCTAATTATTCTTATATAGTAGATGATATTATCAAATGGGTTGATGTGATTTTAGGAAATCAACAATCGTGATGACACAATATATGTAAATAATGACCCCACTACTTTGTTCATTCTATGATATTATAACTTGTGACATGAATTACTATAAAGAAGAAGCCATGAATGTCCATTTTAGGATGTATTACCATTCCATGATGTGATATTTTATTCATTTTATGAAGGAAACATTCTATATTTTAATCCATGGAACCTCAGTTTTCAATGTATTGGGTGTCATAAAAATTTACACCTCAAATCAGTGATTACTATTAAGAATCATTTCTATTCAAGATGATTTATTATTTTTTACAACTAAATCCAGTATCATTGACTATGAATGTCATTAATTAAAATCAAGGTCATTTCTAGGTTATATTTGGTGATCCAAATCACATCGATATTCATTTCACATCACCATAATCTCATGCTAGTTGGTTAAGCATTTTTTGGTTTGTATGAGAAAAGTCCCTATCAATTCATATTTTTATATTGAAGTTAGAATTAGTGATAGGCTAGGTTTCTGGGATTTATTGATCATTTAAATATCCTTTTATAATCACATCTATTTTAATCGTGTGATCATATTTTAGGGGATTGAAAACATTTTTGTTGTGGTGTGACACATTAGATTCATGATGTATAATTAGAACTAACAAATTTTCCAAATTGTTTTATTAAATATTTAATTTCATTTATTGTAATATTATTGAATGTGCTTTCATTCATTACTCTCACATTCTTTTACCTTTCATGTGTCCAGGTCCCATTGTTGGATGTAAAAAAATCTTTTATTATGTAGGTTTATATATATATATATTATACATTAAGAACCATAAATGAATCATATTTATTAAAATATTATATGAATTAATAATCATGATTATTTATTGATTAATTATTTTAAAATGTGTTTTCATAAAATTTATATTTTCCACTCATTTTCTAGAAGGAATAATTTTTTCAAATAATTGTAAATTGGATTCTTAAATTGGGTTTAAATGAATTTACTTCATGAATAAATGGTTTGTTAAATGTGAAATACCTTTTAGATTTATTTTATATATTCTTCAAATGGATGTCCTTGTTATATGGGTTTATGATGTAGTATTGTGCATCAACCATTTTTATAGTAAGGGGGATCACATTTTGGGATTTTAAAACATTTCTACATAATAGGTACCTTGGATCCAATACACATAATTAAATGATAGATATTAAAATTCTATGGTACTCTCATATTCTATAGACATTGGTACAAATGTACAATGGAATTGAGTGTGTAGTAGTCATTGATTAAGATATAGTTATGCATGACCTATCTAGTCTTATGTAATTTTTTCTTTTTAGTTTTTACCAATGTGAATTGGTTATATACTATATGAATTCAAATTATATGATATATTATTTTATTAATGTAAATGGTCATTTAAAATAATTATTTGGGATAGTACCAACACTATTATGAAAAATAAGTAAATTGGAAACCATGTATTGTGATTTTGATATAAAATAAAATTACTTCTTATCATTGAATTTTTTATTTTCATATTTACTATATTGGGATTATTATACATAAAATAGTTATAGTACATGTGATAGGGATCCTATTGGCATCATTTATCCTATATAATTCACGCACCCTTAGGTGTTGGTACACCTTTTTCAAATTCAATAAAGTGAATGGTGTGGTTGTGAGGATGTATTGTTTATATAAGTTGGTTATGGCGATATTTTCTATAGATGTTGTGTGGATTCGTACATATCAAATGGAATATGGGTTTTAATCTTTTTCCCCTTATTTAATATTTTATGGACATGTAATTTAGTGGTTTGTTTCTATTTTTGAAACTCTTTTGGTTAATGACTATTTCATTTTTTGATAACATTACGTGTATAAACATTCCATGTATACCAAATTAGTTAGGGTTAAATCATTTTATTTAATTCTTTTTCTATTCCAATAAGGAATTCTATAACCCATGGGGATCAAGAATGTAATTTGGTTATTCTATGGTCTTGTTTGGTTCCTAGATTTATTTTTTTCTTAGAAATATAATTAATTTTTAGTAATATTGGATGTTTATTCTATATATTGACAATTTGGAAGATATTTTATAGTATTTTAAAGACATTAGGTATATTATATGGTTTCTATTTGACCTTTTATTATCCTGATGAGCCTTATGTCTCTGTGGTATATTGGGATGTGTATCTCTTATGATGTGTTTCTACATTGATCAATATATCTTCATGTGTTCAGCTTGATTTAAGGAGACTATTTTGTTATTATATCATTTTGTTATAATTAAGTGTGTGTTTATTCATGCCTATGAGACATAATACACATCATAATCAAATTAGTTATATATGATATTATACTCAATCTAATCCCCATATTGTAACACCCCAAGATTTTATGAAAAATGTTCTTTTTAATTTCATTAATGTCCTATTTTGTACGCTACACCAAAAGGAGCTTGCACAATACGCATCATTGACTTGCCTTTCATTACACGCAATCACGACCTTCCTCGATAGCGTGTGTAGTACTCAATACCGAGTTTCACTAAACAACGATATGCTATTAAAATATTATTAAAACTAGCCGTTATGAATAGTAATAACCACTTTTTGAAATTTTGTAAATTTTATTTTTCAAAATGGACTTCATTTCTGGATTTAGAATATCGAAATTAGCTTAGGGTGAAATTTTGGTACTTTTCAGATAACTTTCATTTTCTGATGAATAGTGAAAATTACTAAATTTTAATTAAAAACAACCTTTTTAATAGAAATAATTAATAGTGATAAATTAGTAATTTGATTTGTTTTAAAGTATATTTAGAATATATTTTTACAATTTAATACAATGTTGGTTATTGGATGTAATTTCACATTTAAACCAGACATAAACAACTGTCAATCTTTTGATAGTTATTATCTCTTAAGAACATGCTATTTGTTTTGACGATGGGAATTAATTATTAAATTAATTAATGCAACTGATATGTTTTGAATTTGGTAAAATAGACATCATTTTTGAATTCATAATATCAAATATATCTTTGGCCTAATTTTTGGTATTTTTCTGGAAACCTTCATTTTTTAATGAATAGTGAAACCACTAAGTGGTAGTTAAATTTTTTTTTCATAAAACTTAATTTTACCGCTTCTGTGAGTGGAATTTCAAAACTCCGAGAGACACAGTTGATTTCAGTAAGTAAAATGTGGTTCAATGAGATGAAAATAATTTTTGGTGAATAGTAACTTTTTACTTTTTTTACCACGGTTAAAAGTAAATAGGGTAATTAAGGGTAAAAATGATATTATTATTACCATAACACATGTCATAATTCTATTGGACAAGTGTAATTCGACCAAAAAAAACTTATGAATAAAATATGACCATTTAGGTCCACTTGGATTAGATTAGGACATTTATTATTAATTTATTTAAAGAAGGGTTAAAATAGTTAAAATCAAAGTTTAATATGTAAATCATTTTTAATATGGGGTTATACAAAAGATAAATTCGACTATAAATATTCATTAGAAAGATAAAAAAATTTCCTACATAATGGTATTTTATTTTTAATATTTAGACATTAAATAATTTAATTTATTTATGACACAACGATGACACAATAATTATCTTATTAATGAAATATTGACCTAATTGATGTTATAAATACCAAAATAAATGTAATTTGAGACTTTTTATGAATTACACTAATTTTATAGGTTAATATGACATTTTATTATTGATTTAATTAAATTTGTTCGAACTAATCATTCTGTTATGATTTTCACAAAAATTAATTACTAAATAGTGTCAAAATTGACATAAAATAGTTTTTAAAACAAATATTATATTAGTAATTGTTATTTTATTTCTAAAACTCTAAGGTTCGGAAACATGACTTAGATAAGGTTATATATATTAATAATAAACAAGTTGGGGTTCGTTTGGCTGCTTATAGTAAGTTTATTAACCTTATAATATAAGAACAAAAGAATACACGGTAAAAGTAAAATTATTTAACTTAATGATAAGGTTAAAATAGGATCCTAAACTTGTATAAATTCTATTGGATGAGAGTATTTTGACACATACCCACCTTAGCTTCTAAATAAATCAATTTTGAGCTATTTAAAACCGTACTTGACTTTATAATAAAATAATATTTTTAGTTTTTCCAAAGGAGCCCCTCTCCTCCCTTATAAAAGGGCACCTCCTCCCCTTCTTCCTCACACCACTTTGAGCCTTCAAGCTCGGCCAAACCCTTAAAATTTCTTCTCTCAACTTTTTTAGAAACATCCTAGAGGTTCTGGTCTTCATCAAAGACCAGTTTTAGTGCCCTAAAAGGAGATCTCAAAGAGGCGCTTCAAAGAAGAGGTAATGTCCGTTACCGATTCTTTCAACTTTATTTCTTCTTCCACATCTTCTTCATAGGTTGTTTCATTATGAAGTAATAAAAAAAGTATCACTCATATACTGATATTTTATTATAAGTATGAAACAACCCTATATCACCATCTATCCATCCTACGGAAAACGAAATCACCGTGTGTGCGTACGTACGGAGTACCGTCTCCACGCTGTGGTGTAATCTATTTTCCACCACAACCTTACTTGGATGGGTGTAATGGTGTAAATAATAACTATATATGATTATTGTAAAGTGATATTGATTATAAAATAGTATACATACACTCCAATACAATTCCACGATCATGAGAACGATATCATCGCTCATGCGTACGTACGGACTACCGTCTCCACGACGCGATGAGATTCATTCTCCACGTTAACCATTCATGAATTATTATAAAGTATATATAATAAGTAATCATGAAATATATGAAATAATAATTATACTGGATTTAGGTTTATATATATGTATGTTATCTACTTAATTCCATTCAACTCAATAAGGAAATGAAAATAGTGTTCATGCGTACGTATGACCTACCGTCTCCATGAACGGTGTATTTATTTCCATTTACTGATCTATTATATATATGTATATTATGAATATATATTATATATAAATCATGTTTTATATTATGGAATTAAGTAATCATGATCTAAGTAATCATATGAATAATTACAAGTCAAAACACGGACGAAAAATGAAACGATTTTACCCAAAACACTCTTTAACATGGAATTTACAAAAGAACGGGTAATATAAAGTCATAAGTGAACCATATATGATATCATAATAATGATTATGATTCTGGAATAAGTCAATGACATTATTTAAATCATTATACAGGAGGTTCGGACACTTACGAAGAAAATCGGACCTAAGGTAAGGGAAATATCACAATCTCATTTTTATCCGAGATTGTTTATACTTTGGTATTTATTGGGGTGTATTTTATCATCCATATCCATGTTTCCTCAATATGTAATATTATTTCCATCCACCTAAAATTTTTTAAATCCAATTTTACCCTTCGGTGAGTTTTTAGTTAAGGATATGAAAGGAATCTTTTGTCATTTTTTGTACGAGGTACTTTTTGACTTTTCCGACAAAAGTACGAGAAGAATGTTTTTTTTAACTTACACGGCATGAATGGATTTTTAAAACATTATTTCCAAGAAGCTTCCTTTACAAGTTTCAATGTTTATTTTTAATCAAATTCTATTAAAATTTTATGACATGTTAAGAAAGGAAAAGTGTTTTTGAAGTAGAAAGGATATTTTCTCAAGAATAGAGTTCAAGTGTTTTATCAAAATTATTTTCCATATAATAAAAGGGTTGTGTTTTTATCCATATTATTACATTGATTTAATTATTTTGTGATGGAATTATTTTTATGAATTCCTTTATCTTATATGAATTGTTTTATGATGTCACGATGTTTAAGAATCCCATTTTTTTTACATGGGTTATTCTATGATGTATGGTTTATGATTTTGTGGCACACATAAGAATGGTATCATTATGAGATGGGTGATACCTATATCTGCCTCCAATGCATTGGGTAAAGATTTTATATCTCATGAGATAGACATGGCTGGAACGGTAGGTTATATCGGTTCAGTGAAACAGGACTGAAACGAGGAGTGAACTCAGTTCAGAAAGGGACTTTTTCCACTATGATAGTCTTGGAAATGAGTCATGACTAATAAGAAATGATTCTCTATGATTATCTGTGTATTCCACAAAGTTTCATGTTTTAAGTTATGATTATTGGGATTACATTTCACTACTATGATTTATCCCATGTTATGAAATTATGATCTCTTTTGCAGGTTAAGATTTCCAAAAGATATGTTCTTATGAATATGATGTGATTGATATTTCTTTTTTTACCCTTACTGAGCATTTGAGCTCACCCTTTTATGTTTTATTTTCCCCAATACATAAAGAAAGGATTTAGGTTTAAAAAAAAAGATCTTTATGGGAGTTGTTGAAGATCTTTCACCACGATTAGAAGATTATATTCCGAGTTTCCAAAGACACTAAACTATTACGGTCCTTGTGTGTGTGTTTTTTTTATGTACTAAGTATTCCGAAAAAGTAATGTAATGTCTATGTACGTTAAGCTTCGGGTCTCTACATTTGGTATCAGAGGAAAGGTTTAGTCAACCTTTGGAAACTAGGATGCGAAAACGTTAGTGAGATCCCTAGAGATATTTCTAAGGTATGTCTAGGGATGTCCCTAAGGATAAGTATACGTATAGGATATAGTCCTAGAACTATGGTAAAGATATTAGATTAAACCAAAGATGTTAGATATTGAAGTTACTCCCCCTTTATTATGATTTTTGTCGCTTACACTATTCTTTTTGGGTTTTAGAAAATGGCTGGAAACAAGATGATTCACAATAATGGAGGATATGATGGACAATGGAATGATATTCTTCATGAGCAACCAAATGAAATGGGATTTGGAAGTCCAAACATCATTATTATGCTGAATCATCAATCTCATAATATTATCAATAAAGTAAAATTTGGTCAGTTTCCTAAATCGGCTAATAAGAGAAAGATGGAGTTTCATGATGATCATAGAGGTAAGAAAGTTCAATTTCCCCTATGTAAATCATGTGGGAAGAGGCATCAATGAGAATGGTTCAAAGGAACTGGAAGATGCTTTGGGTGTGGAAAATAAGGACACAAAGCTAGTAAGTGCAAAGGAAAAGGTTTAGTTAACACCAGGGATGAGGATAATGGTATTGCTACGACATCAAAAATGGTTAAATGTTTTAAATGTGGAATGTACGGGCATTATGCAAACCAATGACCTAAGGGAAAGTCTCATGAAGAGAATCAGTATGGTCGTATGGGTAGTATTTTTGTTGATGATGATGAAGAGACTACAAATGATATGTGAGATGAAAGAATTGTTGAAGCTCGGTCAATGGTTTAAGAATGTAGTGGAATGATTACATGTTTATCATGTGTAATGTTGTATAAGTAATCTCATGGTACTATAGAATAAAGAGACATCTAAGGATTGTTACACTATTGCCTTTCCTTGAGTTTTGAAAGTGTATGATTAATGTTACCAGTATCAATGAAAGGATATTCAGATATTTTTGGAATGTAGATGATATGCGCATAATGAAGGGATAAGGAGAAAATTAAATGTTTGATAGTATTCATGAGCTCATGACTAATATAAGGAGAAGGTTATATCATGGTTTGAGTATATAGAATTTTTGGATTTTGGTATGTGGAAAGAGTTAACTTTTGACAGCATTCATGTTTTCACTAAGGTTTAATGGGTATTATTTTTTAAAGAGAATACATCATTAAGGTATTCACATGATTTGAATGTGACCAACAAGATATATGGGGGATAAATGATGGTATTCACATGCTTGGTTGACTAAATTTAAAGTAATTGTTTTCATTATACTATGAGCTTGGACCGAAGTATTTTAGATAAGCCTAAAGATTGGAATGGATTATGTTAACCATAAGTTAGTATTGTTTTAGGATAGAACTTTTTTGGGTATTATTTATGTGATGTTATAGTAATGTAGTTTTAGAAAAAGGACAACCTGTAGGATGGGCGACAACCCATCGCGTCGGACAAGGCTGTGGGAATAGAACCCACAACCGAAGTGCGACTGGCCTTTATCGCCTACCACTGGCCTACAGGAAATACCTGTTTAATAGAAACTAGTTTTATTATATTATGCAATATAATATAAGAAGTATAAGTCCATTTTAGGAACCATATATGATTAATCTCACTATAGATGGACTTACGTATTTTTTTGACAACTTTTCTAACCTTTTGTTTAAGACAGATGGAATGACCCATCATTCTATCACATGATCTGCTAACACATCACGAATGAAAAATTCAACTTCATTTCATTAAGATATGAAGTGGAAATTTTCCAGAGAACGACCAACGGTGAGACTATACCAAAATCACGAAAGTATTTCTTCTAATTCCAATTTCATCAACTTTAGGGAAATGATCTTGAAAACCAAAAATGTTGTCCTATTGCTCTTATATCTGATGAATCAGATGGTACCTTAGATAGTCACAAATTTATGGCTTTGTGATTGTTGGCTTTTCCATAGCCATGTCCTCTACCACTCTCCATCATAACATGATGGTTATATTTCTCTTCCATATCCATATTTAAACCTATGTGGAAACCCAGTGATTAGTTTATTTGGGTAACCGTTATGTTTCATACTTTTGTTTTTTAAAGATTGGTTTTGGTATTCCTTTTTACGATATGGGTTTCTATTAAAGAAACTTTCAAATAGTAAACCATTTATAACCCCGACAAATTTCGAGGGCGAAATTCATTTTAAGGGGGGTAGAATGTAACACCCCGAGATTTTATGAAAAATATTCTTTTTAATTTCATTAATGTCATGTGTTGTACACTACACCAAAAGGATCTTGCACAACACGCATCCTTGACTTTCCTTTCATTACACTCAATCACAACCTTCCTCGATAGCGTGTATAGTACGCAATACCGAGTTTCACTAAACAACGATATGTTATTAAAATATTATTAAAACTAGCCGTTATGAATAGTAATAACCAATTTTTGAAATTTTGTAAATTTTATTTTTTAAAATGGACTTCATTTCTGGATTTGGAATATCGAAATTAGCTTAGTGTGAAATTTTGGTACTTTTCGGATAACTTTCATTTTCTGATGAATAGTGAAAATTAATAAATTTTAATTAAAAACAAACTTTTTAATAGAAATAATTAATAGTGATAAATTATTAATTTTATTGATTTTAAAGTATATTTAGAATATATTTTTACAATTTAATACAACTTTGGTTATTGGATGTAATTTCACATTTAAACCAGACATAAACAACTGTCAATCTTTTGATAGTTATTATCTCTTAAGAACACGCTATTTGTTTTGACGACATGAATTAATTTTTAAATTAATTAATGAAACTGATATATTTTGAATTTGGTAAAATAGACATCATTTTTTAATTCATAATATCAAATATATCTTAGGCGTAATTTTTGGTATTTTTCTGGAAACCTTCATTTTTTGATGAATAGTGAAACCACTAAGTGGTAGTTAAAAAAAATAAATTTTTCATAAAACTTAATTTTACCGCTTATGTGAGTGGAATTTCAAAAATTCGAGAGACACGGTTGATGTCAGTAAGTAAAATGTGGTTCAATGAGATGAAAATAAGTTTTGGTGAATAGTAACTTTTTACTTTTTTTACCACGGTTAAAAGTAAATAGGGTAATTAAGGATAAAATGATATTATTATTACCCTAACACATGTCCTAATTCTATTATACAAGTTTAATTAGACCAAAAACAACCTTAGGAAAAAAATATGACCATTTTGGCCCACTTGGATGAGATTAGGACATTTATTATTAATTTATTTAAAGAAGGGTTAAAATAGTTAAAATCAAAGTTTAATTAGTAAATCATTTTTAATATGGGGTTATACATAAGATAAATTCGACTATGAATATTCATTATAAAGATAAAAAAATTTCCTACATAATGGTATTTTATTTGTACTTTTTAGACATTAAATAATTTAATTTATTTATGACACAACGATGATGCAGTAATTATCTTATTAATAAAATATTGACATAATTGATGTTATAAATACCCAAATAAATGTAATTTGAGACTTTTTATGAATTCCACTAATTATATAGGTTAATATGACATTTAATTATTTATTTAATTAACTTTTTTCGAACTAATCATTCTGTTATGAGTTTCACAAAAATTAATTACTAAATAGTGTCAAAATTGACATAAAATAGTTTTTAAAACAAATATTATATTAGTAATTGTTATTTTATTCCTAAAAATATAAGGTTCAGACAAATGACTTAGATAAGGTTATATATATTAATAATAAACAAGTTGGGGTTCGTTTGGCTGCTTATAGTAAGTTTATTAACCTTATAATATAAGAACACAAGAAGACACGCTAAAAGTAAAATTATTTAACTTAATGATAAGGTTTAAATAGGAAACTAAACTTGTCTAAATTCTATTGGATGAGGGGATTTCGACACATCACCACCTTATATTCGAAATAAATCAATTTGGAGCTATTTAAAACCAAACTTGACTTTATAATAAAATAATATTTTTAGTTTTTCCAAAGGATCCCCTCTCCTCCCTTATAAAAGGGCACCTCCTCCCCCTCTTCCTCACACCACTTTTAGCCATCAAGCTCGGAAAACCCCTGCCAATTTCTTCTCTACAATTCCATAGAAACATCCTAGAGGTTCTGGTCTTCATCAAAGACCAGTTTTAGTGCCTTAAAAGGAGATCTCAAAGAGGCGCTTCAAAGAAGAGGTAATGTCCGTTACCGATTCTCTCAAATTTATTTCTTCTTCCACTTCTTCTTCTTAGGTTGTTTAATTATTAAGTAATAACATAATTATCACTAATATACTGATATTTTATTATAAGTATGAAACAACCCTATTTCAACATCTATCCATCCTACAGAAAACGAAATCACCCCGCGTGCGTACGTACGGAATACCGTCTCCACGCCGTGGTTTAATCTATTTTCCACCACCACCTTACTTGGATGGGTATAATGGTGTACATAATAACTATATATGATTATTGTAAATTGATATTGATTCTGAAATAGTATACATACACTCCAATACAATTCCACGATCATGATAACGATATCATCACTCGTGCGTACGTACAGACTACCGTCTCCACGACGCGATGAGATTCATTCTCCACGTTAACCATTCATGAATGATTATAAAGTATATATAATAAGTAATCATGAAATATATGAAATAATAATGATACTGGATTTAGGTGTATATATATGTATGTCATCTACTTAATTCCATTCAACTCAATAAGGAAACGAAAACAGCGTTCATTCGTACGTACGACCTACCGTCTCCATGAACGGTGTATTTCTTTCCATTTACTGATCTATTATATATATGTATATTATGAATATATATTATATTTAAATCATGTTTTATATTCTGGAATTATGTAATCATGATCTAAGTAATCATATGAATAATTACAATTCAAAACACAGACGAAAAATGAAACGATTTTACCCAAAACACTCTTTAACATGGAATTTACAAAAGAACGGGTAATATAAATTCATAAGTGAACCATATATTATATCATATTAATTAGTATGATTCTGGAATAAGTCAATGACATTATTTAAATCGTTATACAGTAGGTTCGGACACTTACGAAGCAAATCAGACCTAAGGTAAAGGAAATATAACAATCTCATTTTTATCCGAGATTGTTTATACTTTAGTATTTAATGGGGTGTATTTTATCATCCACATCCATGTTTCCTCAATATGTAATATTATTTCCATCCAACTACAATTTTTTAAATCCAATTTTACCCTTCGGTGTGTTTTTAGTAAAGGATATTAAAGGAATCTTTTGTCATTTTTCGTACGAGGTACTTTTTGACTTTTCTGACAAAAGTACGAGAAGAATGATTTTTTAACTTATACGACATGAATGGATTTTTAAAAAATTATTTGCAAGAAGCTTCCTTTACAAGTTTTCAAGTTTATTATTAATCAACTTCTTTTAAAATTGTATGTCATGTTAAGAAAGGAAAAGTGTTTTTGAAGTAGAAAGGATATTTTCCTCAAGAATGGAGTTCAAGTGTTTTATCAAAATTATTTTCCATCTAATAAAAGGGTTCTGTTTTTATCCCTATTATTACATTGATTTGATCATGTTGTGATGGAATTATTTTTATGAATTCCTTTATCTTATATGAATTGTTTTATGATGTCACGATGTTTAAGAATCCAATTTTTTATTACATGGGTTATTCTATGATGTATGGTTTATGATTTTGTGGCACACATAAGAATGGTATCATTATGAGATGGGTGGAACCTATATCTCCCTCCAATGAGTTGGGTAAAGATTTTATATCTCATGAGATAGACATGGCTGGAATGGTAGGTTATACCGGTTCAGTAAAACAGGACTGAAACGAGGAGTGAACTCGGTTTAGAAAGGGACTTTGTCCACTAAGATAGTCTTGGAAATGAGTCATGACTAATAAGAAATGATTCTCTATGATCATGTGTGTATGCCAAAAAGTTTCATGTTTTAAGTTATGATTATTGGGATTACATTTCACTACTATGATTTATCCCATGTTATGAAATTATGATCTCTTTTGCAGGTTAAGATTTCCAAAAGATATGTTCTTATGAATATGACATGATTGATATTTCTTTTGTTTACCCTTACTGATCATTTGAGCTCACCCTTTTATGTTTTTCCCCAGGACATAAATAAAGGATTTAGGTTTAAAAAAAGAAGATCTTTATGGGAGATGTTGAAGATCTTTCACCACGATTAGAAGATTATATTCCGAGTTTCCAAAGACACTAAACTATTACGGTCCTTGTGTGTGTGTTTTTTTTATGTACTAAGTATTCCGAAAAAGTAATGTAATGTCTATGTACGTTAAGCTTCGGGTCTCTACATTTGGTATCAGAGGAAAGGATTAGTCAACCTTTGGAAACTAGGATGCGAAAACGTTAGTGAGATCCCTAGAGATATTTCTAAGGTATGTCTAGGGATGTCCCTAAGGATAAGTATACATATAGGATATAGTCCTAGAACTATGGTAAAGATATTAGATTAAACCAAAGATGTTAGATGTTGAAGTTACTCCCCCTTTATTATGATTTTTGTCTCTTACACTATTCTTTTTGGGTTTTAGAAAATGGCTGGAAACAAGATGATTCACAATAATGGAGGATATGATGGACAATGGAATGATATTCTTCATGAGCAACCAAATGAAATGGGATTTGGAAGTCCAAACATCATTATTATGCTGAATCAGAAATCTCATAATATTATCAATAAAGTAAAATTTGGTAAGTTTCCTAAATCGGCTAATAAGAGAAAGATGGAGTTTCATGATGATCATAGAGGTAAGAAAGTTCAATTTCCCCTATGTAAATCATGTGGGAAGAGGCATCAAGGAGAATGGTTCAAAGGAACTGGAAGATGCTTTGGGTGTGGAAAAGAAGGACACAAAGCTAGTAAGTGCAAAGGAAAAGGTTTAGTTAACACCAGGGATGAGGATAATGGTATTGCTACGACATCAAAAATGGTTAAATGTTTTAAATGTGGAATGTACGGGCATTATGCAAACCAATGACCTAAGGGAAAGTCTCATGAAGAGAATCAGTATGGTCGTATGGGTAGTATTTTTGTTGATGATGATGAAGAGACTACAAATGATATGTGAGATGAAAGAATTGTTGAAGCTCGGTCAATGGTTTAAGAATGTAGTGGAATGATTACATGTTTATCATGTGTAATGTTGTATCAGTAATCTCATGGTACTATAGAATAAAGAGACATCTAAGGATTGTTACACTATTGCCTTTCCTTGAGTTTTGAAAGTGTATGATTAATGTTACCAGTATCCATGAAAGGATATTCAGATATTTTTGGAATGTAGATGATATGCGCATAATGAAGGGATAAGGAGAAAATTAAATGTTTGATAGTATTCATGAGCTCATGACTAATATAAGGAGAAGGTTATATCATGGTTTGAGTATATAGAATTTTTGGATTTTGGTATGTGGAAAGAGTTAACTTTTGACAGCATTCATGTTTTCACTAAGGTTTAATGGGTATTATTTTTTCAAGAGAATACATCATTAAGGTATTCACATGATTTGAATGTGACCAACAAGATATATGGGGGATAAATGATGGTATTCACATGCTTGGTTGACTAAATTTAAAGTAATTGTTTTCATTATACTATGAGCTTGGACCGAAGTATTTTAGATAAGCCTAAAGATTGGAATGGATTATGTTAACCATAAGTTAGTATTGTTTTAGGATAGAACTTTTTTGGGTATTATTTATGTGATGTTATAGTAATGTAGTTTTAGAAAAAGGACAACCTGTAGGATGGGCGACAACCCATCGCGTCGGACAAGGCTGTGGGAATAGAACCCACAACCGAAGTGCGATTGGCCTTTATCGCCTACCACTGGCCTACAGGAAATACCTATTTAATAGAAACTAGTTTTATTATATTATGCAATATAATATAAGAAGTATAAGTCCATTTTAGGAACCATATATGATTAATCTCACTATAGATGGACTTACGTATTTTTTTGACAACTTTTCTAACCTTTTGTTTAAGACAGATGGAATGACCCATCATTCTATCACATGATATGCTAACACATCACAAATGAAAAATTAAACTTCATTTCATTAAGATATGAAGTGGAAATTTTCCAGAGAACGACCAACGGTGAGACTATACCAAAATCACGAAAGTATTTCTTCTAATTCCAATTTCATCAACTTTAGGGAAATGATCTTGAAAACCAAAAATGTTGTCCTATTGCTCTTATATCTGATGAATCAGATGGTACCTTAGATAGTCACAAATTTATGGATTTGTGATTGTTGGCTTTTCCATAGCCATGTCCTCTACCACTCTCCATCATAACATGATGGTTATATTTCTCTTCCATATCCATATTTAAACCTATGTGGAAACCCAGTGATTAGTTTATTTGGGTAACCGTTATGTTTCATACTTTTGTTTTTTAAAGATTGGTTTTGGTATTCCTTTTTACGATGTGGGTTTCTATTAAAGAAACTTTCAAATAGTAAACCATTTATAACCCCGACAAATTTCGAGGGCGAAATTCATTTTAAGGGGGGTAGAATGTAACACCCCGAGATTTTATGAAAAATATTCTTTTTAATTTCATTAATGTCATGTGTTGTACACTACACCAAAAGGAGCTTGCACAACACACATCCTTGACTTTCCTTTCATTACACTCAATCACAACCTTCCTCGATAGCATGTATAGTACGCAATACCGAGTTTCACTAAACAACGATATGTTATTAAAATATTATTAAAACTAGCCGTTATGAATAGTAATAACCAATTTTTGAAATTTTGTAAATTTTATTTTTTAAAATGGACTTCATTTCTGGATTTGGAATATCGAAATTAGCTTAGTGTGAAATTTTGGTACTTTTCGGATAACTTTCATTTTCTGATGAATAGTGAAAATTAATAAATTTTAATTAAAAACAAACTTTTTAATAGAAATAATTAATAGTGATAAATTATTAATTTTATTGATTTTAAAGTATATTTAGAATATATTTTTACAATTTAATACAACGTTGGTTATTGGATGTAATTTCACATTTAAACCAGACATAAACAACTGTCAATCTTTTGATAGTTATTATCTCTTAAGAACACGCTATTTGTTTTGAAGACATGAATTAATTTTTAAATTAATTAATGAAACTGATATATTTTGAATTTGGTAAAATAGACATCATTTTTTAATTCATAATATCAAATATATCTTAGGCGTAATTTTTGGTATTTTTCTGGAAACCTTCATTTTTTGATGAATAGTGAAACCACTAAGTGGTAGTTAAAAAAAATAAATTTTTCATAAAACTTAATTTTACCGCTTATGTGAGTGGAATTTCAAAAATTCGAGAGACACGGTTGATGTCAGTAAGTAAAATGTGGTTCAATGAGATGAAAATAAGTTTTGGTGAATAGTAACTTTTTACTTTTTTTACCACGGTTAAAAGTAAATAGGGTAATTAAGGATAAAATGATATTATTATTACCCTAACACATGTCCTAATTCTATTGTACAAGTGTAATTAGACCAAAAACAACCTTAGGAATAAAATATGACCATTTTGGCCCACTTGGATGAGATTAGGACATTTATTATTAATTTATTTAAAGAAGGGTTAAAATAGTTAAAATCAAAGTTTAATTAGTAAATCATATTTAATATGGGGTTATACATAAGATAAATTCGACTATGAATATTCATTAGAAATATAAAAAAATTTCCTACATAATGGTATTTTATTTGTACTTTTTAGACATTAAATAATTTAATTTATTTATGACACAACGATGATGCAGTAATTATCTTATTAATAAAATATTGACATAATTGATGTTATAAATAACCAAATAAATGTAATTTGAGACTTTTTATGAATTACACTAATTATCTAGGTTAATATGACATTTAATTATTTATTTAATTAACTTTTTTCGAACTAATCATTCTGTTATGAGTTTCACAAAAATTAATTACTAAATAGTGTCAAAATTGACATAAAATAGTTTTTTAAAAAAATATTATATTAGTAATTGTTATTTTATTCCTAAAAATATAAGGTTCAGCCAAATGACTTAGATAAGGTTATATATATTAATAATAAACAAGTTGGGGTTCGTTTGGCTGCTTATAGTAAGTTTATTAACCTTATAATATAAGAACACAAGAAGACACGCTAAAAGTAAAATTATTTAACATAATGATAAGGTTTAAATAGGAAACTAAACTTGTCTAAATTCTATTGGATGAGGGGATTTCGACACATCACCACCTTATATTCGAAATAAATCAATTTGGAGCTATTTAAAACCAAACTTGACTTTATAATAAAATAATATTTTTAGTTTTTCCAAAGGATCCCCTCTCCTCCCTTATAAAAGGGCACCTCCTCCCCCTCTTCCTCACACCACTTTTAGCCTTCAAGCTCGGAAAACCCCTGCCAATTTCTTCTCTCCAATTCCATAGAAACATCCTAGAGGTTCTGGTCTTCATCAAAGACCAGTTTTAGTGCCTTAAAAGGAGATCTCAAAGAGGCGCTTCAAAGAAGAGGTAATGTCCGTTACCGATTCTCTCAACTTTATTTCTTCTTCCACTTCTTCTTCTTAGGTTGTTTAATTATTAAGTAATAACATAATTATCACTAATATACTGATATGTTATTATAAGTATGAAACAACCCTATTTCAACATCTATCCATCCTACAGAAAACGAAATCACCCCGCGTGCGTACGTACGGAATACCGTCTCCACACCGTGGTGTAATCTATTTTCCACCACCACCTTACTTGGATGGGTATAATGGTGTACATAATAACTATATATGATTATTGTAAATTGATATTGATTATGAAATAGTATACATACACTCCAATACAATTCCACGATCATGATAACGATATCATCACTCGTGCGTACGTACAGACTACCGTCTCCACGACGCGATGAGATTCATTCTCCACGTTAACCATTCATGAATGATTATAAAGTATATATAATAAGTAATCATGAAATATATGAAATAATAATGATACTGGATTTAGGTGTATATATATGTATGTCATCTACTTAATTCCATTCAACTCAATAAAGAAGCGAAAACAGCGTTCATGCGTACGTACGACCTACCGTCTCCTTGAACGGTGTATTTCTTTCCATTTACTGATCTATTATATATATGTATATTATGAATATATATTATATATAAATCATGTTTAATATTCTGGAATTATGTAATCATGATCTAAGTAATCATATGAATAATTACAATTCAAAACACAGACGAAAAATGAAACGATTTTACCCAAAACACTCTTTAACATGGAATTTACAAAAGAACGGGTAATATAAATTCATAAGTGAACCATATATTATATCATATTAATTAGTATGATTCTGGAATAAGTCAATGACATTATTTAAATCGTTATACAGTAGTTTCGGACACTTACGAAGCAAATCAGACCTAAGGTAAGGGAAATATAACAATCTCATTTTTATCCGAGATTGTTTATACTTTACTATTTAATGGGGTGTATTTTATCATCCACATCCATGTTTCCTCAATATGTAATATTATTTCCATCCAACTACAATTTTTTAAATCCAATTTTACCCTTCGGTGTGTTTTTAGTAAAGGATATTAAAGGAATCTTTTGTCATTTTTCGTACGAGGTACTTTTTGACTTTTCTGACAAAAGTACGAGAAGAATGATTTTTTAACTTATACGACATGAATGTATTTTTAAAAAATTATTTCCAAGAAGCTTCCTTTACAAGTTTTCAAGTTTATTATTAATCAACTTCTTTTAAAATTGTATGTCATGTTAAGAAAGGAAAAGTGTTTTTGAAGTAGAAAGGATATTTTCCTCAAGAATGGAGTTCAAGTGTTTTATCAAAATTATTTTCCATCTAATAAAAGGGTTCTGTTTTTATCCCTACTATTACATTGATTTGATCATGTTGTGATGGAATTATTTTTATGAATTCCTTTATCTTATATGAATTGTTTTATGATGTCACGATGTTTAAGAATCCCATTTTTATTACATGGGTTATTCTATGATGTATGGTTTATGATTTTGTGGCACACATAAGAATGGTATCATTATGAGATGGGTGGAACCTATATCTCCCTCCAATGAGTTGGGTAAAGATTTTATATCTCATGAGATATACATGGCTGGAATGGTAGGTTATACCGGTTCAGTAAAACAGGACTGAAACGAGGAGTGAACTCGGTTTAGAAAGGGACTTTGTCCACTAAGATAGTCTTGGAAATGAGTCATGACTAATAAGAAATGATTCTCTATGATTATGTGTGTATGCCAAAAAGTTTCATGTTTTAAGTTATTATTATTGGGATTACATTTCACTACTATGATTTATCCCATGTTATGAAATTATGATCTCTTTTGCAGGTTAAGATTTCCAAAAGATATGTTCTTATGAATATGACGTGATTGATATTTCTTTTGTTTACCCTTACTGATCATTTGTGCTCACCCTTTTATGTTTTTTCCCCAGGACATAAATAAAGGATTTAGGTTTAAAAAAAAGAAGATCTTTATGGGAGATGTTGAAGATCTTTCACCACGATTAGAAGATTATATTCCGAGTTTCCAAAGACACTAAACTATTATGGTCCTTGTGTGTGTGTTTTTGTTATGTACTAAGTATTCTGAAAAAGTAATGTAATGTCTATGTACGTTAAGCTTCGGGTCTCTACACATATAGTCTAGAATATCTTATTCTATTGATTTCCTCATTTATCTAGTCGTTTCACTAGAGAGATTATTTTGTGTGAGAAACCACCAACTGCGTAATAGATCTTGATTAATTTTAATCAATGGTGGAAATGAATGATCAGATTAAACCATATAAATACTTATATGGTTCAAAGCGAGACATTTTTCCAAATGAATACATCTGGAATTATGCGTCCCTTGTATAGAATAATGATAAGGAAATTATGGTAGAATGTTTATTGGGGAATGATGGTATTTTAGTGACCTTTAATTCCATATAGTTGTTGTTTTAGTTGAACATAGGGAACTAATATTATGCGGAATCAATATTTTAGGGACATTCGAAGTGGTACGTTATAGTATACATAAAAAATCCCATAAAAATAGATAGTAGTGTGTCCATAAATTTCAATATGATTTTTAGGTATGGAAGAACATTCAATATTGTCCCATAATAGTGAAGATTTTGGTGCTTGTGGCCACAAATTAAATCTATTTAGGTTATAACCAGATATTCCAATGCCCCGCTCTACTAAAGAATCTTCAACTTAATAATCCACAATAACATATTGTAATTATTTAAAATCCACACATATTATACCACATATCTCATGAGTGATGTACCATCCCACATTTAATGAGATTCTTGTAGTGTTTGATTTCGACCTTACAATAGTGAGAATATCCATCATTATGTGATATTTTGTATAAATATCTAAATTTTATATAGGCACATAACAATTTTTCTTATCCAACTTATTTGGTTATATAAAGAATTATATATTGTAGATAACCAATTGAAATATGATTTAATATTATGATCAACATGATTTATTCTCCACTGTTAATGGGAGCTCTTAGGTTTTGTAGGGAGAGTGTGAATAGATATCTTGTAATGTAGAGCCTACAAACATAGGGAACACTATTCTATTTTTTATAGTTTTGTTGAGGTCAATGATGATTCTCACCATGGTTGTCATCTCTTAAATAATTGGTTATTACATAATGAAATCTTATATATCTGTTATGGTCAACCAAAATAAAGGGATTTATATTTCACGATCGATCTACTCCCAGGAACACAATTTATATTTTATCATTTTTTTGAATGAATATGAATATTATTAATGAGGTCTAGATAAAGATTAATTATTTTGATGAAGTATGAACTTAGTTCCTATAGAAGTTTTCCATGGAAATCAAAACCACTATTTTCAATGAAGGATTATGGTTATTGTTGTCTCTGTTTACAATAAAAATGTAAAATTGAATGACTAATAAAGAAATGTACCATTTTCCCCATAATGATGAATATTTGGATTAGTTATTGGTTCAAGGGAAGTTTCTTTATATTTTTTTGGACATTCAATAACTAGATTAGGCTTTTCGTGACTTATACCATGAAGATATATTTTAGGTGTAGGGTTTTCCATTATGAAGAACATGTGATGAATGTTGGCATAACAAACACTATTTTAGTGATTTTTAATTTGATAATCCTGATATTACATTTGTGTGTTGGAACATTTTCATCATATTACTGGATAATATAATTTTTTATTTGAGGTATCATCTTGTACCTGATAATCATATAAAAATTGGTTATGGAAATTTTGAAACATCACCAAAATTAAGTGATTTTTCCAAAAAATAATTTATCAATCCATTTTGTGATTTTAAAAGTAAACATGAATTTAAAGGATCAATTTTAGGTCGATTATAATAATGTGAAAGTTGTTATTCCATGGGAGGAACCACATATCACAATCAAGAAATGGATCTTCCTAGGTCTAGTTGGATAATATAATTAGATTATCAACTATTTAATTATGTTTTCATAATCTTTTCCTTCTATTAGTGTTAAATGGTTGATATTTATAAAGGATTCACTGTGTTTGTGTTAATTTTAAGAATTGAAATGGATTATAACAACCCAACTTATTCTGATCATCCCTTATCGTAGTATTGTTTATTTTATATATTGTAATTAGTTTGTAGTGTGGTTTAGTTCTCTTGTTAAGTTGGATGATCACATCAAACCATAAAACTATATCCATATTTATATGCATCAGAAAAAATAATCATTTCATGATTTTGATCTCCCTAAAATTACACATATTCATTTGAATTGGAGTACTAATTTTTTGTTATAGGTTCATAGAAATTTCTTACCACAAAAATATGAGTTATATAATTTACCATAAAAACATGAATATCTTCAAGAATTAGTTTTAGGAATACCTCTAAACATTCAATGTTGATATCTCATACAGCATGGGAAGGGGAATGTCATCATTTTTTCTCTTATTAGTTATGTTCAATAATATTATTTTATTTAATAAAGGAAAGAGTGGAATTATATTTTGATATTTACTCCATATCATCTATATTTATTGGGAGGTGATTCATATTTGTTTCAAATTAGCGTTCATTTATAATTAACTCTAATAAATTATATTTTTTTCGAAAATAATAGGATGGAGAGTTTAGAGGAACCTGTAATGATTTCATATATTAAAGATACAATTTCATATAGGGTTGTAAATATTAAATGGATACCTCATTTTTTGAAAAAATTTATTATACTAATATCTATTAGTAACCCAGTGTTGTATGATTATGATAATTCTTCAGGGGTAATTTTTCCAATAACTATTAATATGTATTATAAAATAATATCACATTTTTAATTCTAGTGTTTAAAATATGACAAGATGGATTATGTGTTCTTTTATTACACCTTTCAATAGAAAAAGTTATATCTACTATAGTATTATAGTCTTATCTATTGTCATATAATTATAATTAGTAAATTGGATGTGGTATCCATGGACACCATCTTTGTATTTACATAAAATATAGAATAAGTGAATTTTATAAATATGGTTATAGATTTGTTTATGAAGACCTGTAATTTTATATCGATTAGGGAAACCACCAATATTAATTTTCTTGGTAATATATATATGAATATGATTGTGAGGATTCATAACATTCCAACATCTATTTTCTCTGATTTGGATCCCAAGTTTATATACAAATTCCTGAAGAGACTATTTTAGGTGATGAGGATTTAGGATAATTGAGTTTTATATAACATCGATAGATTAATGGGTTGATAGTGTGTTCTATACATAATCTCGAGGATATTCCTCATTTCATCATCCTTTATTTTAGTGGATTTTGGTAAAACTATATAGGTATTGTTGAAAATGATTATAATTATATTTTATTTTCATCGATCATAATTAAACCCTCAATGGATTTGTATGACCAGCTATTAAGGTCAAATCATTATTGGTCATAGGTGGGCTATGCATATCTCATGGGACCAAGTCTCATTTGTGAGACATCAAGGAGTATTTATGATATATTTTGAATTAAATACGTGACTTATATTCTAAATAAAGCATATGTAGTTATGTTATGTTATCCTAATGTGTTTTCATTGATTGATAAAGTATTTATAGAGGTATATCCATTGTTAAGTATATATTGTCTTGTTAAATGAGGGAATATTTCTCTATTATGTGACAGAATACTTGAGATAACATAGTTTCATAGAACAATTTCTCATCAGTTGTTATTACATACTCATTTTATAGGAATACATTTATTTTTTAAGATATCCCTCCCAAACAAGTACCACCATGATTTTTCCCAAGTTTTTTGAAAGGTGTAAATTGACATAGTGATTGATGATTCCACTATGGAGAAACCAGTGGAAATATTTAATTAGTTTTTCAAATTCCATAATTATATATAAATTAATTTGGTATATGTTTAATGGTGGAATGGATCTTAATCTCATGATATATGGGAGTGTGAAACAACAGTGTGGGAGTAGTGGGCTTGCCTCATTCTAGATCTCCTCCCCTTTTCATGAAATTATACATACCAAAAAACATATAGTGGGAAGAATTATGAAATCCTAAATTTTAATGTGTGAATTTTTTTCTTCAATTATATATCATATAGGGTGTTCTTATATGGGTTGATGTGTTTTTAGAAATTCGGGAAATTAGATTGAGTTATGTGTATAAAAACTATCAAAAAGTAAAAATTGAGAACATGAATTTATGAATTGAAATGTGAATGAACCCTGGAAAAAAATGAGTTAATGAAAAGGTTCCCATACATGAATTGAAATTTATTCAAATCATGAATTGGGTCCTTAGTAAATTAAAAAAAGGAGACATGTTTTACAATATAAATTTAATCTATGATGTTCAGGTCATGAATAAATGATTCAGCATATGAATATTTTATATTATAATGCACTTTTAAATTTATATATTTTATGGAACTAAACATTCAGCTTCATAAAAAACTCTTTTTCACTTGTATGATAATATTGGTGATCAATCCCTATCAATCCAACAAAACTATGAACCATGAACTCTATAATGTTTTTTCTAACCTTGTTGTTACCTATGATCCAATTTCTTCTTTGTTATTTTATTAAATGGTAGTCATGATAGAGTATAATTCATGAATCTAATTCTCATTTTATGATCCTTCTCCATTCACATCATGAACTGTAATGTGATTCTATTTGAAAGGTAAAATCACATGTTTGTTATGGTGTTGTACATGAGATTCTAGAGGTATTGTTGAAAAAATTCATTGCTAAGAATTTTGATTATTAAATCACTTCTAAAATGATAACATTTAATTTAGGGACTTCATTCTTTTCTATAGTGTTATCAACCCATTCTTGTACTTGGATTGTGTTGTGGGTGGTTTGCAACCCTAAATTAAAATATATGAATTTTCCTCAAGATTTTGTTATATTACCATTGAATAAAATTTATTTTTTAGATGGAATTATATTTTAATTTAATGATTAATTTTTGATTGACTTATGTGAGTATTGTATTGTTTCGATAAAACATGTATTTTTTCTTGTTTGGTTAAAATATTTTTTTTATTTAATTCTGAACTTCATTGGGAAATAGGTTTTCATGTCTTGTTTGTGAGGAATAATATTATTTTAATTATTTTGATTTATGAAATCTATTTGAAAATGATTTATTATATAGTACATAGGGATCCTTGGGTACTTAGGTGGAAAATGTTTTATTGGGCCTCATCTACTGGTATTGTAAACATGTTCACATCTTGGGGACCTCTACTATTTCGAGAATATATAATCATTGGGAATAAGAAGGTGGTTTAAATTTTGTGGGGTTTTATTTATGTTTCTTAATTTTTTATATATAATTTGAATCATGGTATATGGAGACATAGTTTTACACGACAATTTTATTGATATTGTTATTTAAAATTCCTATCTGATTTCATCATATGTTATCCTATATATGTTTACAATTGAATATTTTAATTATATTATTCATACTAAAATGAAATGGTAAATGATTTGATTGATGTAAATTGGTATTTTAAATTATGAATTTAAATTGTAACATGATGTTATTTTTTTATAAAAGTCAAGTTGTTTACCAAAATTTTTCTAATAAATCTTCCACCTATTATCAATCCTAATTTCTGAATGAATTGATCATATTTTTATTATTGTATAGATAAATGTTACAGAATGTCTGGGTGGTATCATATTGCTCATGTCTAGATCATATTTAGGCTACTCCCTCATGGATTTATAAAATATATTTGGTGTATTTTATATAATAATGGGAATGGGTAGGTCATGGTGTTATGGTTGGAGGATTCCAAAATATCACAAAATGTTTTGGTTGACATTCATGTTCGTACATGGTGGATTTCTTAAATGTACTTTTAAGATTTATCCTTACCATAACACTTTTGTTATTAGGGAATTTTTTCATCTTATCATTCTTTTTATATACATCCAATTTATGTCATTTAAGTATATGAGATATTATACCCATTTTTTATTTACGATTCTCATGTTCCAATCTCAATATCTTTTGGATTGGTAACTCTCATCAGTTGATTCTGTGGTCTGGTATAGTTCTTAGTAGGATAGGATGTTAGGGACCAAATTATAAAATTGTTTAGGTATAAGACATCTCTTGAAATTTCTTCTTAATTCATAAAAACATAAATATATATCAAATCAATTTTTATGAAAGTTGTATTCTTTTACCTGATTATAAAATTAATTAATTATTTAAATATAACATATGTTTACTTCATGAAATTTGTTTTATAATTGAAATATATAGAGAAATTTATTGTAACACATCTACAGTGAGATCCTCATACTTTACAAGATCAATTATTCTATTTTTCAATATATTTAATATATATATATTATAAAAATAACACAAATATGCTGAAATGTTTAATAATAAAACAATATATAAACAATATATGTTAATATTTATTAAAAATCAATATCCAATGGATTATTTATAAATATTGGTTCCTCAAAATATTGATTTATTTTATAATTAATCCTTTTATTTTGTATACAAATATATAGGGTATGAGTAATATTTTTTCATTAAAAATAATAAAAAATAAAAAAATATATTATTACCCCATATTTCCATTGATGGACAAAACAATCTATCAAACATGAAAAATAATCAATACACAATCCAACTATGGTCACCTACTTAATAGGTAGTTTCTCTACATTTATTTGATGAATTATATCATTTAATCATAATCATACATAATCATACTATATATAAAAATAATTTATATAATCTACCTGATGATTTGAATATATATATGATAAAATATATACATGGGTGTACCGTGAATGAATCTCGATGTCCAATTTCTTTTCTAATTGTGGTAGTGGACGATCTGTGTAGGAAGGCGATGCATAATAAATCTATATAATCATTTCCATAAAATAGAGTATGTTATGATGATATAATTCAATCATCAATTGTATAATTTTATTTTTTATCTCAATAGTTATGGAATCCATTTCTTCATTTTATTCTTCCTCTTTTGATTTTTTACTACTATAACCAAAAGTAATTTTAATATTGATACACTCATTATGTATTTTTATGTTGAAGAAATATTTTTTCAGTCATGATTATTTATATGAAAAGCAATCTTGTCCTCAAATATTATGGTCTTATATGATAAGTTATATTGAATAGAACATCAAGAAATAATACATTAAATAGCTATATTAATTGAATCAAGTAAAAACTTATTATATTTAAATATAATTATTATATAAATACATAAAATAATATCATGTATATAATTTACTAGATCTATAAAAAAGATTATAATTTTTTTTAAACTCCCCCATTTTAATTTTTTATAATGAGGGGGAGGATATAGATATCCATACTAAACATTTCCAAATCTACTATTTCAAATGGTTCATAATTCATTTATTTTCTAGGAATCATTTACTAAATTAATTAATGAAAATGTTCTGTTGACAATGTATGGGGTTATAATTATTAGGAGCATATTCCATTATAATATTTATCTGATTCGAAATGAAAAAAATTAATAATTTAGAAATTAATTTCATTAATGTTAAAAAAATTTAAAAAGAAATTAAATATCATAATAAATTCTTATCAATAAATAAATGAAAAATTTTACATTTTTCTATAACTATTATCCCATACACAACAAATTGATCTTGTTTTATTTTACATCTAAGAAGAATATATGATTTAAATTTTGTATTAAATTATCTCAAGTTATATAAATGATAGACACATTTTTTTAATTTATTTCGACTCATGAACTTAAATTCAATATATAATATAATGGATTAATTATCGTTCATACAATGTTTAAAAAATATATATTATTATATTTAAAAAATAATATCATTTCAAATTTTTTATTTTTTGATTCCCATAATTAGTCATTCATCGAATAGTCGATGCCCTACCATTCATTGGATCTAATAATTATCATGTAATTAATAAAAAAAATGTATAACCTGAACAACTAGGTATGGGGGCTTGCTATAGGTCCTTAAACTCAATTTCAATTATACAAAATTATTTTCCATGGAAATTAGAATTTTTTGGTGGATTTATAAATCCATTACTAAAAATTAGAAAATTCCCTATTAAGAGTTGAATAATATTTTCACATGATTTAAAAAATATAATAATCATTATATTAAAAATTTTATTTCTATAAAAATATTTACATTTTTAAATGTATATACTAGAATCCCCATAAATCATTGTCTATCATTATTAATGAAGGATAATAAATGATTGAAATATTATATTCTTATATTAGATTAAATTATATAATTCATGTAAATATATATTTATTACACATAATATAATTAATTCAATTTTTTTACATTTTAACCCAAAAATGTGCAACACAAATGATTGAATAATATAATTTATAGAAAGTGGAAGAAATAATTATCATCTATTCATTAGTATTTTTTTTGTACCAATATTCAATATAGAAATAAATTAATTACTTAATTGAAAAGATATTTTTTTAATGATAGGATGAATACTATAAATGTATTTTTGAATATTAATTTATTCTTAAGATGATGAATAAAATGAAAAAAGTAAAAAACTATTGACGATAAAAATTATCAAGATAAAAATTGATATTTAAATAAAATGAATATATTAATAATTACAAACATTATATGAATTCTCAACATCAATATATTAAAATATATATGTTAAAAATATTTTTTTTACCTTCAAATTTTTTACCTAGTTGTGAGAAGTGTAATATAGTGTAATCACAAATCACTTCTATAGGATCATTTAATGATGCACATAAAATTTCAACTTGAAGTAATTGTTATCCTCATATAACCATGGAATAGGAAAATAATTTTCACAAAATAAATTAATATAAAAATATTTCACTTCAACTAGATTAATTATTTTCCATTAAAAAATGAACCATTGATTTATTAATGGGAATACAATGTATAATATTTATATTGAATTTGTCACAATAAAAGATGATTCATTAATTATATCTAAAACTTCTCAATTAATCTTTTTTAAATACACCCTCATTATGTTTCACATCATTATTAATGTAAAAAATTCACAAGAAATAATGGTACTAAATATTATGTATATGAAATTACATACATATTCTCAACATCTACTAGATATATTGTTGATAAAAAATCTGGTTTTTATCTTTATCAGTTGATAATTTAAATACATAAACATGTGTTGTTACTCAACAGTTTTTATCAGTACTCTTTTTAACCATGTTTTTTTAAATGTATATTCACTAATATAAAAACAATTCAATATGATCAAATTAACACATAGTCCACATGATAACCATTTTAATATTGATTATTCATATAAATAAGTGTTGAATTTAAACATAAACATATAAATGTTTTTATGTTCATTTATCTAACACATTTATTTTCTTCTTTTACATTTTACACAAATATAGAAATATATGATGATATATATTGTTTAACCATAACATTGTTGTTCAAATATTACATCATTATATGGTCTTGAAATTTTCTCAAATTCATGGATCACACTACCTTAATTTATAACTATCATATGTTTTGATAACGGAATACCAATGTGATCCACCTAAAACAACTAAACTAAATAAAACAAAATCACCACATTAATATACATTTTATAATAATTTATTCCTTTGAATAATGAGGATTCATACCATATCACATAAAAATGTCATTTTTCTTTCCAATATATATATAATGATAATAAATATTACCTCATTTCAATATAATGTAAACAAAATTAATCAATAGAGAAACTATTATACTAAAAAATGGATATGTAAAATTAATTTCATTTTTGAAATTTAAGAAGAATACAACATTCTAAAGCACAACTTATATATTTATATTTTATGTACCAATTTCAAAAGGAATTTGAAAATTTACAAAACCTTATTTCTCAATTTCTAAGAGGAATCCATAATAATCCACACAATTAAAAAAATAGAAATTGTTTGATCAATAAATGATGTTAATGATACTTAATTCTAATTAACATAAATTCTTTTAATGAAACCAAAATTTTAACATTTGATTCAAACACAAATAGTTTTTTTATACCATGAATATATTTAAAAGTGGTTCTATTATCTCTCATATATAATGGGTGACATGGTAGATGAAGATATGTTATATTTCCCTCTACGGTGGGTGCTAAATCAAAATTTATTCCTCGAGTTATTATGTCTATTAATGCATATAATATTTCATTTTTCTCTCCATTCATATCTTGAAATGATCTAGTGAAACTATGAAATATGACCTTATAAACATGAATAACAATAGTGTCATCTTTTAACACTAATTATTTATTATGATTAATCTCAAATAAAAGATACCATTTCATTCATGTAATTGATTTTTGAGTAGAACGTCATTTCATTCAAAAAGTTACATCAATGTTTTCAATCGTGTTATATTGTTCATTTTCCAACAATGTTTATTAGTGAAAATTATACATTTTTAAAACATTATGAGTATATTATTTTCCTTAATAATAATGATACATTGTAAACAATATTCAATGTTCCATTTACTATATCATTATTTTTATATGAAATTGATAATATGAAGCACCAATCTCTCAAATTGAACAAGGTTTACATTAACAATGTATCTAGATATATTTCTATTTTATAGAATGTAATATATAGTCTACATTAGAATATAATGAACAATAAAATACTGTGTATTGTATACATCATATACTCTATCTCATGCCTTGCATAATAACTTCCAATAATCAATTTACATTGACAAATGAATATAAAAAATTCACATTGTTTTTGTCCATAAATCTCATAATCACATTTTTAATATTCACACACACACACACACATATATATATATTTATATATATCGGGAAAATATATCGAAAACCAATATAATATGACACTTACTATGAAAGCCACTTTGGTTGTAATATAGATTAATTATATTAATGAAATGTTCCATTTTGATATGTTTTACTTCTCTTTAAAAATAATAAAAATTGTGAACTAATATTTTACATTATGTGGAATGAAAAATATTATTAGGATTTTATAATGTATATTATCATGAATTTCCATATTATCTATATTTATTAATTTCATTTATAATATTGATTAATCAAGAAAAAAACTATTAGAAGATACCAAATTATATTATTAATAATGTTTGATTAATATTAATTAAAATAAAATATAGTTATATTTTTCATCTATTTTAATCCATGATTTCCCAAATTTATGAAATTTTGATAAAATTTTACATTATTTTCCTTACATCAAACAATATTTTGGAAAATATATATCTTGTTATACCATTGTATAATTAGATATAATTTATTATCATTATAATTATAACTAATAATCTAGATTCTTACTAAAAGTACCTCTTCTAAATGTTCAAGAAATTGAGTTAAACAAATTTCTGTCAATCAATATATTACATTCATGATAAATCATCATACCAGTAATAGTAATCGTAAAAAATATTTTTGATTAAAAAATTGAATTTTCAATATCAGTGTATAATCATACTATATCTATTTCTATATCAAATATATCAAAACCAATATCAATAATTAATTACAAATTATGATTGTATTTCTCATGTCAATGACCAATTTAACCATTATATATTTCCAAAATTATTTTTTATCTATAAAATAAATACCATGTTTAATTATTATTAAAACCATTGAAATTAAAAAACGTTTTTTTCATTAATATTTTTATATTCAAACACATTAAGCATTGATATGAAATTTTATAATCATTTTCATGATTACATTTATAAAATATGGTGAAATTTTCAACACCTTCCTTTATATTCATTTAAGTTCCTTCATGGATATAACCAATTATGTTACATTAATTACCAAATGTATTTATACAATATATGTTTATATTAAAACATAAAAACATTTTATCATTTCTTTACACAGAATCAATTAAATCATATTAGAATCTAAATATGTGTACATAAATAAAATTCTATCATTGGATATTTATTAAAAATAAAATATTTAATAAAATAATAGTTAAAATAGGAAAAAAATACAAATAAAAAATTATATTTATTAAAATAACTTATAATAAAAATAAAATAAGTAAAAAAGCTTTTAACTACATAAAACTTTTGTTGGGAATATTATTTATAAATAAATCTTTTTATATACAAATAATATTTTTAAAAATATTTTATACACTCAATTTAAATTTAAAATTGTTTTCTAATTGAAATAATATATTAAATTGAAATTATTATAAAATAAAAATTTTATTATTATAAATAAAATAATTATAATAATATAAATAAATGAACCAAATTTGTAACTATAAAAATATTAATGAAACTTTAAAAAATTAATAAAAATACCTTATAGGATTTTTATGTCGTTGATTGAAAATATATAAGATGTTCAATAAATGAAATAATTAGTTTTGTAAGAAGTGATAGAGATATAAGATTGAGAACAAACAATTGAACAAAAATATAGAAAATTTATCGAACACCAATGATTTAAAATTAAAAATATTCAGTCGAGTTATGGTTTTATAAAATAGAATTTCGTGGAGGACTATAGAATATGAAAAGAAAATTGATGGTTATGTAGAAAAATATACAAAATAAGTATGATATTAAAATAAACATAGATGATCTATAATGGGTTGAGTGCAGACTCTATTTAGGAGGATTATGGTTTTATAAATATTTCAATAAAAATTAATAGAGATGGTAAAAGTTTTCATTTTATAAATATCTATTAAAATAGTTAATGCTCAAATCGACAATAGTAGTTTTTAAGAATTAATATATACATGATTAAATTATAAAAAGATGATAAAACTCATTCTGAATAACATTTAATTTTGGTGTTAGATTATCCAAGATGAGAATATTTCAAATTTTTATATTAAATTATATTATTTATGAAATGACATTAGAACTATAATGTTAGATAATCAATTTTTAATAATGAATACATGAAATTATCATTGCAGGAATTAGAAAAATGAAAAATATATACTTGTCTATACAAAGTACATGTAAACATCGGAAACTAATTTATATTAAAAATTATATATAGAATAAATCTATGTGATTAGAGGACACCATCCCAGAAAAATATAGTTTTTAATTTGAATTTAGTAATAAAATATATTAAATAAAAAATAATCATTAAAAATAAAAAAATGAAACAAACATGCACTATAATATGAGAAATAAAATCACATTTTTTAGAAACACTAGATGGTTTATGTATATATATTCTATGTAATCCCATCATATTTCATCCTTAAAAAATAAAATACATATTTCTAGTCTTCCATTAACATGTACTTTGAACTAATATTATATGTTTTCAAACCAATTCCTAAAACATTCACATAACTATTTAAAAGTTCTAATAGGGTCATATATAGGGTGTAATTGTGTCTTATCTTGTAAGAGATCATCTTCTAAAACCTACATTATTATCATAAATTTAACATCATGTAATTTAAATCAATGTATGGTGAATAAAAAAATATTACAATACATAATATTATCTTTATTATAATCATGAATAATAACCAAAATGAATAAACCCTTATACCAGGAAGATCATTACTCATGTATAATTTAAATAATCCATTCTTAAAAGGTAAGAAAAATAATATAATTTTTTTCTCTTTATTATCTCCCAAATGGTAAAATATATGACCTATATATATTCAGTGCATTCTTTGGAATATCCATTCTGGATAGTGAAAAAGGTATATAAATTTTATAAATCTAATAACCCTTATTATCAAAAAAATGTATTAATCATTATGTCTAAAATACTATATTAAATTTTTAATATTAATATCCACACTCTATAAAGGCTTGAAAAAAAAATAATTTTTTTTCATAAACTTGTGAATAACATTAATAACAATATAAAAATAAGAAATTTATGAATACATGATTACATGTCTTATATAATATGACAAAAAATATATAATATGTATAAAATAAATTCTAAACAAATTATAATAACCAAGAAATTTTGGATATAAAACTAAAATATACAAATATATATTTCATGCATGAGAAAAACATACAAAGTATGGAATAAATAACTACAATATAATAGTCAAGTAAAACATTTTAGTATCATATCAAAACAGGATGTCACATTTTGGAAAAAAACGTTTGACAGAAATTATTTATGTCAAGAACTCAATAATATTCCATATAACATAACAAAATGTTACTAATATTCCATAAACATCATTGATATATATTAAAGGAGGGATAAAATACCAAATCATTCACTAACTATTCTCTTAAATATATTGGAAAAAGCTATCCATGACATTATGAATATATAATTCCTATAACATGATGAGATAAAAAATAATTCCATATACCTATATGAAGGTGAATCTAACTAACAGATAGTCAATTTTCATTAAAAATTTATAATGTTAAACCAATATAAGTGAAAGATTTTGATTTTCACACCTGTTTATCAATAATATTTAGAAAATATATTTAGATTTAAACATTATCATAAGGATCACTGAATTGATAATATATCAATCATTTAGAAACATGATAATAATATTACAATAAATTAACTATATTAACAATATGTTGACATGATATGTAAGCTAATTATTTTTTAAAAGAAAATACAATGTTTAATATAAAATCTAATAAACAACATCATGTTTAAATGAAAAATTAAATATAATTATTTATATGATACTGATATAAAATATTTAGTATAATGAACGCAATGAATAATATTAATTTTTTTATAAAAATAATATTTACATATTATAAGTAATGAAGTCATTGAACCATTAATTATAATTTAATTTCAAACCCCTTACAAACTAAAAGATAATGTTTTTCTAAAAAACTATTAAAATGTGAAAAATTATGTTTTTATACAAATAAATTATAAAATCCTCCATTTCAAATTATATTAATTAAATATTTTATGACCATCTAAATTATTTTATAAACACGGGAGAAGAATAAATCAAAATTTTCAAATAAAACAAGTATTTTTAAAATATTGCATATTTTCTAGCATGTATTAGTGAACCTATTATAATTTTTTGGAACATTTATATGTTTTATTTTAATAAATATACTTCTTCTTCAAAATAACTATTTTAGAATTTACATCTAATAAATTTTGTTTATTTTTCCGATAAGTTTCATGTTTTGATTAACAATGAAAAAATAAAGAATCTTAACTAAGAACTCATTTTTTGATAAAATTTATTTTTACTGTTAAATAATATATTTTAATGAATTCAATTAATAATTAAAAAATTTATCATAAAATAAAATTTTGGGCATTTTAATCAATTTTTTGTTGTAATTAGACAAAAAAACATTGTGATCTTTTGAACGTTTTAACTTAAAAAACATGTTTTCATGATTCGTCAGCAGAATTAGTATTTAATTATTATTTGAAAAATATGTGTTATGATATTAGAAAAATGGACTCCATATTTTTAATTATATATTCAAAATATATTATATATTTCCCTTATATTTTTTACATTATGAATAGTAACATTAGTAATATGTTTTATTTGCATGGTAAATGTTAAATATGATAATTAAACATAAAAATAAAAATATATGTAATATCATAAAACTATAAAATCAGTCCTAATTTAACTGGATGATTTTTTTCTACCAAAATAATCAGTCTTTTGAGATTATAACCTTTAGAAGACACTTGGGTGTGAGTATGAAATTTATATTGTTATATTTAATGAAAAGTCGATTTTTTCACTCTTTTTTTTTAAAATTTAAATATTTTTAATATGCAGGTACATAAGGGTATGTTTGACTATAAATATAAAATGATTTAATATATCAGGCTAATTCATTTTTAATTTTTAAGAAATATATATTTAAATTAAATGGAGACATAATGTTGATGTGGTAATTTCTTAATAAATGGATGAATGAAATAGATGGCATTAAAAATATTATAATAAATAATTTTTATATATAATTTATTTCATTAATTACTTATATGGAAGACTTTATTATATTAGTCACAAATTGAACTAGTTTTTTAGAACATTTCTGGTTACTATGATATTTAGAAAAGTAAAATAACAAATACTGTCAAAATTAACATTAATGATATTTTAAAATAAATAATATCAAATTTATTGATATTTAAGTCATCAAATTTTTTTAAATAATCCAATTTATCTTTATTAGACAAAAAATTTCATAAATGTATCATTTTTTTATATTTTTTAAATTATATTAAACTTTAATGTGTAAATTGCATGATATCTCGGTATGAATAAATAAGGGTTAAAAAAAGATAAAGATTTAAAATAGTGAATAATTATCTAATTTTTCTTGGAGTAATTTTATTATACCTATAATCACCATATCATTGAAATAAATAAGTTCGTAACCACTTATATTATAAAATTTATTTAATTAAATTAATATTTTGAATAATTATAAGAGTGCCCCTCCCCTCTCATATAAAAGGGAACCAATTATTATAATTGCTTCATAGTTAATATTCAATTTTTTACATCCATGATCTGAGAAAATCCCATCCTACAATCCATCCCCATATAATAGGGGCCTTATATCAGGGATAACACCCTACATATATGTATTAAGTTGTTAACCAAAAGTGATCATCCAAAGAAGATGTATTGTTTTTTCATAAGTGATTCTATTTTATTTTCTCTTCTAATTCATTAAAATATTCACAAACCATGAATAATTAGTAAACTACGTGTACTAAATATACTTATATGTTATTATTCTATTATCACTATATAGATCCATCTTTATTTTTATAAAATGGGAAAATAATTAATCGTTTGTGTGTTTGTGTGAACTATCTTTTTTTTAAACCAATATAGTTTGATTTCCATCACTATATATAAATACTATTTAAAATTATGGAATAAATGATTATATAATATATTAATGAAAATATTTTTCACTATATATTAAAAATATATAAACTATGTCATTAATTTCGATGGACATAAAAATTATAACGTCATTTGTCCGTACGTGTGAACTATCACCTCTAAAAATTGATGTGATTCATTTTCAATCACCAAATCAAATATATATATATATATATATATATATTTAAGTGACTCATATGATATTTATGCTATTATATTCAATTTTAATAGTGAAACAATAATTTCCTTATTTCCATAACGATGATTGAAAAGTTAAAATATTACTCATGCATGTTAATAGCTTACCATATCTATGATTAAAACATTGTTGATTTTTCATAACCATAAAAATTTTTTTCATTTAAAGTTATTATTAATTTACAAATATGATAAAAATTGCCTGAATATTATTCTATAGATGATGGACTAATGACCACTTTGACTGTTGACATCATACGCAATTCATTTTGGACTACGTGATCAAATATTGTCATAACCTTTAATTGGAACATAAATAATTAAGTAATTATTGTAACATTATAAAAAAATATTTAAAATAAATAATGAAAATTAGAAAATTTATCAAGAATTTAAGTAATTAACCATGTTTTATTATTTAGGTATATAAATATTGTATGTGATGATTAAGACTCATGGCTAGGGACTCTTTAACTAATACTTCATTATAAATGTTTTAGATTTATTATTATAATTTTTTCTCATCAATGTACATGTTTCCAATTTTTTTTTTATGAATTTAATTATAAGTAATCTAATTTTTTAAAATGATAACAGATTTAATAAATTTCAATGTGGTATTGGAAACTTTTATTCTAAAATATTTTTTTAAGTGGTTTAAATATTTTTTTAAATATTTTTTTGAAAAAAAATCATGAATGATTTTTTTTTTAAAATTATTTTATTATATAATTTTCCTTTATTATTTCAGAGTTCATTCCAAATAAATAGTTCATTTATCATGTTCATGTTTTTTAGATTTCAAAATTATTTTGATGATATAATAGTTTTTTGATATATATATATATATATATAAAAGTGTTTTATATGTGGGTTTATAATAGTTTTTAATGTTTTTATTCCTGATTAAGTACTTTCAAATTATTAATGAACAGTTATTACTCCGGAGAGCTCATGATTAAGCCAGATATATTTTATATGAAGGTTGATCCCCATTATTTCTCATGAAATAGTGGTGATACTGATATTTCTTATAAGAAGGGTGATCCCCATTATATCTCTCCAATGCATTGGGTACTATTTTTGGGAAATTAAACTATATGGTTATTCTATTTATAATGGTGAATGTATAATTCCTATGATAATGATGTCCCAAAGAAACTATGATATTTTTCAATTCATATTCATGAGTTTTTAGAAAATATTTGGTAATGGGTTTTCATGTCTTTATTAGACTAACAATTTTCAATCCTTATGTCCCTTATGAATATTTTTTTAACATCATCAGTTTTAAAATGTTTTTTCAAGATTTTATTGAATTTATTTTTCATGGATGAGACCATGGGAAATTTTAAAAGATATATAAACATAAAATTTTATTTTTCATTATAAAGATTATTTTTTTATGAAAAAATTGATACTGAGTATAAGTATCCATATTTAATGAATTTGATTATATTTTAGGAGTATGTCATAGTTCACTTGAAATATAAAATAAAAAGATCATAGGAAATGAATTATAGTCCAAAAAACACTTAAAAATGCATTTTTTAAGGCAGGTTCTTTACAGTTGGTATAAGAGTATAAGATTAGACATATTTTGAAATTAAGATGTTTTCTTAAGAGTAGTGGATATCATCATGACTATATTATTTTATGTCTGGTTATAAGTTAAATTTCATAAAAACCCATTTTTAAGGGGGTATAGTGTTAGGTATATGATTTTTAATGAACATTTATTTTTAAAAACCATATATATAATTGAAAAACCCATTTATTTAATAAAACAAATATTGGATCAAATATTTATAATAATTTTGATTTAATTTTCAAATAAAATATTAATTTATTTATAGAAATTGTTTTTAAAGAGATACAACTCACATTATGAGAAACATCATGTAGCATTATTCATATCTATGGGGAATCCACCCATGAAAAATTAGTGAAATGAATTCATCTCAATCTATAAACCTATATGATTCATTAATTTCATCTTCTATCAGTAGTTTATACATACATCGACTATTTATATACTAGAGTAAATTTATTTTTCTTATTTAATAAATATGTTAATTTTACAAATATTTTTATCATGAAAATCCTCTTTATAATGTAGTCAATGTAATTTATTAATTTTTTAATTATGAATAATGTTATCAATTCTAAACAATTAAACATAAAACTGTTAGAGATACCATCGTATGAAATATCATATGAACTATTATAAAATTAATTGTTAATTAATATGTTATTATGTATTTGTGTTAAAAAATATATTATTTTTCTTTTATTATATATATATTTCTTTTTAAATATTTATATAACATGTTTCATTATTCAATAGATAATTATATCATTTAATATGAAAAAGACATTAACTGAATGAAATTATCTAATAATATACAATCTTATACTGTAATCATGGATGAATTTTACCTTTTATAAAAAATTACACATTGTAAATAAATATGTACAATACCACATTGAATTGTAAAGGGAAATAAACATTTAAGAAACATCTATAAACTATAATTGATTAAATAAGAATAAAAAACACAAAAACATTTCCCCTGTAAATATTTTAAAAATAATGGTAGGTGTTGTGATAATGATTTAAAAACTACAAGGATGTCATATAATCACTATAAAATATGTAATGATTATGGAAAAATATAATAATTTCTCCTTATTCCTTTTTTCCAATAATACTTATTGTCACTATAAAAATTAGTCAATCTTATAGTCAGTCATTATTATTGTTTTTATATTGATGCATTTAAGTGACTACGAGAATTATTCAATAATACAATCAAATTTGTTTTGTTGATAGATATTTTCAATAAATACTTATAAAAATATGTTCTATAATAAATCTATATGTTTTAAATGAATGTTATTTTTACATCATAATATTATAAAACATTTTAAGGTATTTTTTTATAAAGTTTTACATAATTTAAAAAACATCATGAATATTTACTCTATTATAATTTATTTTAGTCTTTAATAAAGAATGTTTTTTATTAATAGTTAAAATTATAATCTATATATAATTAATGTGATAAAATAAATTTCACTTTCTGAAAAATCACATCAAAATTGGATTATAGTGGTTTTTGGGGAATTTTCTAAAAAACATGACTTTTTTTTAAAAAAAGTGAAAGATTTAAATTCCCTATCAAAATTTTTTTAAGACATAATTATTATGTCATCTTGATTAAAATATATATTAATAATATTATTTATTCAATATATCAATTAAATAGTATATAATGTAAATTATAAATATTATTTTTAATTTATAAACTTTTGTGTTATACTTCTTGAACACAAAACTGCAATTTTAGAAACAAATTAGGTTCAAGTGAATTAAATGGATTTTTTGGGAAATTATGTTTCTCTTAATGAATGATTTGAAAAATCAAAACACTCTCACCTGGTCATTTTTAATATATAAAATATTTTGGAGATAATTTCCATCGCACATGTTTAGATTTTATAATAAAATTTAAAATATTTTAACCCGTGAAACTACCCCACATGAAATATAAATAACTAGCACACCATTATCAATATCAAAACCATATAATTTGAACATGATTCAAATCTCATATTTCGTCTGTATAGTATCTCCATGGTGGCTCCATGTTTTTAGGGAGTCCATCTCATGATTTATGAAGCATTATCATAACTTAATAATCCTTAATACTCTTATTTCCTTTTCTGTAACATTACACTTGTTAATTTTTCATTATAAATTACTTTTTTTAATAAATCCATTTCAATCATTCCAAGAAATTATATTTAATTTCATATATTTTAAAATATATTTTATTTATTCTTTTATATTATTTCATGTTTTTATGTGATGAATATACCGATGTAGGTGTCCTTTATCCTCTAATTTCCTTAAGTTGTTCATTACCATTATTATATTTTATTTTTAAATTTTATTTATATATATAAAATAACTCTTGATCCATTGTATTATCCTTTATTTTTGATATTTTAAAATTTATATTATTTAATCCCAATCATTATAGTCTTTTTTAACTCATTATAATACTCAATGTATCACGTCATCATAAAACTATCCTAAAATTTAATTTAAGTTAAAATGTATTCTTTTTTACTAGAAATGGAATACTTGCCCTGAAGCTACATATGGATGTATCTCAAGAAGTAGTTAATATAGTGGTAATAACCTCTAAAAGTGTGTATTTGGTTAGGATGTGATCACCACCTAGTGCAACAAATGGGCAGTGATGCACACCTTTTGTGATATTCCTAGGGAATATGCTTTAGATAATTTACATGATCCTTAAAAAAACAATAAAATAGATTAATTTATCAATTAATTTGTCTTCTTTATTTTAAAATTACTATATACACAAACCTATAAACACTGAAACTTTAGTCCTTGATAAATATCAATGAATAAAATCTCATATCTTTATCTTAAAGACAATGGTTATTTGTACACTATAAAATACATATTTATTCATTAAAGGATATAAAATATAAATCATTATTAGTTTATTATTTTGGAAAATATTTTCCTACTACAAAATTCATTATATAATATGGTAAAATAGTTTATTTTATTTTACATTGATCAATTTTGATAAGTCTTTATATTGTTCGTTCAATTAAAATTATTCCATGAAATTAATATTTTTGAGATAAATTATATTATAATTTTATGTAATGAGTAGTGCCTGAAATAATATATCACATAAATATACTAGTTGACCCCATGAGATAACTATGATAGTTTAATTTTAGAATCTTTACATTTTATATAAAATGCCTTTGAAAAATTACATGATAGTACATTTATGATATCTAGAATCATGTAATCTATTCGCTAAATATTTAGTTATTAATATCCTAAAATATATTCATTATAATGTTTTCAATTGATATAATTATTATCTCAATTTAAATATAAATTTTATAAAATATTTTATATACTCATAAAATAATTTTAAATATCATAACAGAAAGACTAGAAAACATAATTAATATATTTTATATTTTCAATCAATTCACTACATATTAATTTATTAATATATTGGTATGTATTCATTATCCCATTGGAAACAAATATACTTATGATAACAGTTCATTTTTCATATTTTAACACATTTTATTTATTCATACAGTAATCAATGATATATAGTAATATTACCATGGATTATCGAATATGTTATTTATCTATATCTAATACATTCACGATATGATCAGTTTTTGATATCTTGGTGAAAATTAAATATTATGTTGTTCATGTACATGTCAATACTCTAAGACATTAATAACATAGTATTATTTCACTATTATTATGACCATAGATTAGTTTCAAATCAGTGTTATTAAAATCCTAGAATATATTAATTGATATATTGGTCATTAGTTGATTTATACTATCATTTCAATTTTATTGAGAATAAGTCTTTTTAATTTAATATGACATTATGTTTTCTTTATAATTTCTTATAATATATGAAATCAACATTATGAGCATATAAGATCACCCTTTATATTATTTCCCCATTTTTCTATTTGGAATGAAACACTGTACTATGATTAATAAAAGGGTAATGAGAAGAATAACAATATTTCCATGTTTTTAGATATTTTATTTCTATTACAAAAGTTATGTAAAATTTATTTATATATCTAGATTACTATGGATACCAAAATTTGGTATTCTATATAATTTGATATAAATACCAAATGTAATAAAATTAAATCTCTCACCAGGGTGCTGGAATTGGTATTATTAACGATTTAATACTTCTTTATTATGTTATCCACCTTCAATAGTATCCTTAATTTTTTAAAATGTCTATAATGTTATTAATTTTTATTTGTTGTTTGTTATAGGACATGGAACTACTCACTAGTATTATATACTGATATAAATGTTTATACTAATTATTTATTATATTTTTTAGTAGATACTACTGATCATTATTAATTGTATGACATAAGACATAAAAATCCTCATTTTTATATTATTCTTCCATACATGGTTTCACTCTAAATTTATTTTATGTTGTTGGAAATGGTACTCCACATTATTTAATTTATGATATTTTGCATAGAACATGCCAATATTGTTTGGTATTAGTTGTTCATGGATCTACTCATTACTCATTTGAAAGTATTGTAAGTTGTAGTCCATATAATTTATCAGGATATTGTATAAGGTGATCCACATCATCAATGAGAATTTCCAAACATTTATTTATATATCCCCAATTTTGTTTCTTGGACTGATTTCTCTTTTTGTAAAATATGAGACCCCCTTGATATACATTCCAACTAAATTGTATCATCCAATTGAATATGGTATTGATTATTGGGATTTCAAAGACAAGGATAAACATGATTAAATACATTTTGAGTGACCTGACAAAAACCTCAATTCCCTATTCATGGTATGTCTAGTAGTTTGAGATCATTGACCATAGGATTGAATATAGGCAAAATTTATTATTTTAATTCAAATTGTGTCTTGGGTTGGCTTATAATTTTTTATTGAGTATATATTTATAGCAATAGGTCGTGGTATGAATCTTTTTCATTTCATCTTAGAAGTAGGTTATTTTTTTATAGTAGAACATCCAATATGAGGGGTCAATCTATTTTACAATTACAATGATTTTAAAAAAATTTAATACTCAAATCCCATAATTTAATAAAATAATGCAATAAAAAATATTTTATAATTTTATAATTTTATAATTTAAAATTGTTTTAAAAATATTTTGTAGGTATCAGTTAATGATTTTTTAGATATATTAATCTTTTTATACTAATCTGAATGAATCAAAAATTATATATATAAAAAAGTTATATCTAACAAATAGATAAATGTATTTTTTAATTTAAAAAAGTTGTTTTTAAAAAACTATCATATGTAAAATAATAAATTCAGAAGATGAAATGAAAATGGGGGTTTATTCTTAAGATAAGACCAACTCACCTCCACTTGAAAATAACCTAATTCTAAGAAGTATATTATAATACATACTTATCCACAAAATATATTGGGTGTCTAGAAACAATAATACTAACATAGTCCTATATATAAAAAAATACTTTTTTTGATAGTACTTCATTGGTTAAATGAATCCCATGTCAAACATAACCCCTTTTATAGTTATACATTGAATTAATAAAATTGAATGTGAGTATATAGAATCCTATAGTTCATTATATGTAATTAACCATCCTAAAGAGCTTGAAACACTAATTACTGTGACATATTTGATATGGCCCAAAGGGGATTCCAAAACCCTTCGAATTGAGACTAGCACATTGAATCACGCATGATCAAAGATGGAATGAATTATCTAAAATTCAAAGGAATATAAAATATTACATGTTAGTATGCTCTAATTTCCATAATGAGATATTACTAAGATATTTGGTATACCAAAACCCAAATAAATACATCATCAAATTTAAATGTATCTAATAGGATGAAAACTAAGACATCCAATGAAATTACTTGAGAAATTATCCACCGGTCACCCACATCATCACTCTATGGTCCAATGGATTTGGAACATCTACCACCTATATGTGGATTATTATCTTTTCCTTGAAATGGAATTTCTATGTCTAAATGTTACTGAAGGATTTGGGAGGATGTCAGAAATAAAGACAAGAAGTGTTTTACCTGGTTTTTTAAAATTAATAATATAACAATTTTCTATTGTTGATATTAGTTAAAATGAATTAGTTTGTATAATTCAATTTTAAAAATATTTCAAACTAATAATTATTTCAATTCAAATTGAAAAATATATATGAAAAAGATTCATATTTTATAAAAAGAACATTTTATATGAAATATTTATATTTAAAATGTTCCATAATTAAAATATATCTACATTTAAATGACATGTAAATTAAATAAAAAACTCATATGAAGGCACTATATAGAGAATCAACATAATAAATTTGATTATTAAGTAATTGGATCCTCACACATATCATAATTATCATAACTATAGTTAGGTGTTTCCAACAGAAATAGACTATCATAGGGGTACCCATCAAGGTTAGTAAAAACATAAAATATGTTTACCCATCATGCGAGGTGTTACCACAGTTTTTTAGTAAAATTTTTTATTTTCAATCCATTATTAGAGATTCAATGTTGTTGCATTATGGCTCAAAACCACTAAATACTGAGAACAACATGTTCTTTAAAAATTCATTCTATCAACTGTAAAATCACTCTTTATAAAAAAAATTATAATATTTTTATTAATATTAGTTTTCCACATTCGATTTTTTTAATGAAAAAAACAACTGTTTTCAAAATTTTATTCCATTTCAAATAATATTTGAATTTAATGTGTTTCCATTAGATCAGAGGTCAAATAATTCATAAAAACTATTTCAAAGTCAATAAATGTTTTTATACATCCTCTTATTTATTATATTTATATTTAAATTGGGGTCTCTCTTTCAAATATCATTCCCACTTCAATTTAAATATCTAATTATCAAAATTTGTTATTTTTAAGTTAATTAAAACCCTATTTAAATTTATCAGAGAAATTAAAGGATTAAATTGTTGGGAAAAGAATTATATAACAAACTACCTCTGAATTGTATTAACTAATATCCCATAGAAAATGGTTATTAAAAACCATAATATATACCATTAGAAGACAAGGTGTGATAAGAATATACAGTGATCCCATAATAAATACTTTTAGATCATGAATATGAAAATAAATAATAGCCATAAATGTAGTTGTAAGCAATGAAAAATAAGAAATGGAAGGAATATTCTCCCAGAAAGATGCACCATATCCATAGTGACGAAATATCATCAAATGAATAATCCATACATAGATGAAATCTAAATATTTTTTATTAACACATATGATTTTGAGAAGAAGGGATATTGATTGATGGAATGAATTATTAGTTGATCCATGCATAAACAACTATATAAATCAATGATGAAATGGTGTATAATCTTATAGCATCATGTGTAATAACATTAAATGAAAATTCACTAAAAAACATGGTGCCTTGTATAAAAATATAAAAATTTACCATTACACATCACTAACCTAGTTCAGTACATATAAAACATTCCAGACATGCCCAAGAATAAACACATGATCCCAACAATCAATACACGACATGTAACTAGTTTAGAAAACTGAAAATATATAGTAAAAAACAAAAAAATTTCCATCTTTCTAAAGAAAATCATAACATGATAGAAAATAAAACATGAAAAAGGGTGTAACTTAGATGAATAATTGGATGTTATACTCTCCCAAGAACATGAAAATTATAGACCCATAAATCATGCTATGAATTTTTTATATAAAAAGATAAGGCCAATACTCCCACATAAGTTCCTCCATCTCCCATGTATCATCAAAATAAGAACCATTCTACCACATTACACAGAACATGTGTATCATATTCCCACAATGTATCTTTTTATAAGAATAAACTATCCTAACTAGATATTCCTTTTTATATAAATCGGGATTAGTATCATGCTCTACCGATCTAAATAAATGACATGAATTAGAATTATATTTATGATATTGGGATACATAGAAGAAATTATGTATTAATTTCAAATGTAGTGGAGGTTCTGAACAGTAAAAAAAGTTACCCACTTTATCAACAACCTCAAATGGTCTAGTAAAATGAGGAGAAATATTTAACTAACTCAATATTCCTTAATAAAGCAAATGATGAGAAAATGTCAAAAATAAAACTACTCACAAACTAAAAACACAAACAGTCACCTATAGAAATCAGAATGAGATTCGTATTGTCTCCGTGTCATCCATACTATTTTATGAATCAACTGAATCATTACGATCATCTCCAAGATTAAAATTTTTCCAATCAAAAAACATTATACAATCTATAAATAATACAAGATAGATTTACCAAGATGTTATTAAATTTCAACTAAATTTTTCATCAAATTTTATACTGGTAACTATTGTTATAAGAAAACTCAACTAGTCCTACATGGATATGAAAATCCCCAAAAAATAGTGCATGTTGGCACAAAGATGTTCCTCAAGAAAATGTATATACCACTATGTCTGACAATTAATCCATTGATGTTATGATTTAATTGATACATATATAATTTTTTAGTGTCTTAATAGGGGATATATTTCATTATTTAAATAAATCAAAATAAACAATGATTTTATATTAAGTTTAATTGTGTAAAATTAATTTATAAAAAATTTACATAATAATTTCAATAATGTATGGAAATAAATAATGAGAATTATATTGACAATACAATAATGATAATATAATAAATAACATTCACATTTTTTAATCTAAAAATTAATATATAAATAATATTACATATCAAATTTCATTAAATAAATAAATGTTTTAAAATAATATATCTTTTAAATTCAAAATTTATTAATGTTTGTTATACATTAACTTATTAGTGATTTGTTTTTTTATGAAATAACACCTTTTTGTTAATATATATTAACACATATATAATAATTATTTACAATCTTCAATGTTTTTAATATATTATATTTGAATAGTAATAAGTAATCTTTTCGAAATATATATTAAAATAATTTATAGGGAATTATGAAATTTATTTCAAAAACATAAATAATAACAATGATAATTAATCAGATATTTTTTTTTAAATAATAATATAATTAAATATTATGAATGATTATTTTAAAATATATGAAATTATAAATATAAAAATTAAGATAATTATATAATCTTATTATCATTTATCCATTACAAAATTTTTATTATAATTTTTTTAATAAAATAGATCAAAATTAAAAAAATATATAAATTATTATTATTTTTAACATATATGTTTTAATAAAATAATTTTAATAAAAATTAAAAATTTGAATATTATTTTTTGGTTACTGTAACTTCAAATTAAAAAATTATTATATTTAAAAACATTACGAGTGAATAATGTAAAAAATTAGATATGATAAAGGGTTTCATTTTATGGGTTATGCTCGAGCATAGAAGGGTCTCGAGCAAGTAGATGGCTCGAGATTAGTCATTGGGTCTCATCCTGTGGTGAGGGATTCACATTTAGAGAATCCAAGCTCATCCAAAGTGGAAATCATGTTTGTAAAATGGATCAAACATAGATGATTTGATCAATCACTATCATAGGGGAAAAATTATTGATGATAGGATTAAATAGATATCTAGGTTTGAATGGGAACTATATCATAACCACAAAGGGATTTTTGAAATCAAATAGGGTAAATTGAGCATGATTTGTTTCAATCATCTTCTTCTTCCTATTTTCTTTTTTTGATCATTGATAGTATGGTGTATTTTATTTTTTGGCTTACAAACTTAATTTCGAGGGTCTCTTACTTGGAAATGTACTTTTCTTCAAAAATCTATTCCATCTTACTCCATTTTGTTGATATATTAATGCTGAATATAAATTGAAATAATTTTTCTCACAATTTCAGTTATTTGAGACAATTTTAATTTATTATTCATTATTTTATTCTTTGAATCCATCTCAAAACCACCATGAATGACATTTTGGGTTAAAGTGTTTTTCAATTTTGACTAAACTATAAATTTGTTGTAGATGAAATAGACATATAACTATTTAACTGCATTCCCAAAAATCCTTAATTCATCCAAAATTTTCTTTTTTAAATTGTATTAGAAAATGAACAAGGATTTAATTTATTTAAATTATATTGAATTTTATTCATATTATGTGTTAAAATAAAACCTTTCAGGCCAAAAAATAATTTATGGATCATCTTACCTGAAAATCATTAAACTTAAATCTCATATTATTATTTAGTTATTTCTCCATAAATAGTTTTAAAATAAATTAAAGAATTATAATAAATTATAACTTAACCCACACATGTATTATATATTCACATGTATTATAGTTAGATGTAAATATCATTCCACGTGATGACTTTAATTTCAAATACACCACCCAATTTGTGTGAGAAGATTTGATGGTGGGGAAGATGCTTTGGCAGAGAATGTAATACATCAAGATGAAGGCAAGATCCCTTAGAATTTTTTCTTCTAATTTTACGATTTATGGGAGTACGGGTAAACATGATTGAGAAATATAAAAAAATAGAGTTAGATTTTGAAGGATAAGAAATCCCACCTACCATTATAAAGTATTTAGTTGTAAATCTTGTTAAGGAGAACATTTATTTTAAATATGTATTTGTTTCAAAAAAAAATTATCATAAAAGATTTAATTTTATGAGTAATATTATATTATTTTTTATTATTTAATTTAATTTAAATCTTATTATTATGTATATACATATTATATAATTAATATGTTTTTTGTAAAATTAATAAGGGTTTTTATTAAAAAAAATAAAATAATAAATCATTTTTTTAAATTATTTATATCATAATATTATATATTTAAAAAATTATATTTATATTTTATTTCTATTTTTATAATAATTTAAACTTATTAAAATTATCAATGTTAATTTATAACGATAAAAACTATCATTTTATACATAAAATGATTCAAGATTACTATAAATTTCATGAATGTTGTTAAATATGGCCATGATCTGTAATTAATGACATATAATGAATTTTCATTCATGAAATCTATTTGATGTTATTATAATTATTCCACATAAATGATGTATTAATTTTAGAAATAAAAATTTCACATAATTATTTTCTAAAAAGTAAGTCTATAAATATTTAAGTTAAAATATTATTTTCATTTATAAAAATAATTCATGAAATGTTTATATATTTTTTAGAAGATTTATATTGATAATTTTAGATATTAAATATAAACTTTTCTTTATAAAAAAAATTGTCCAATTCAATGTCAAAAAAGTTGATGAGGAATAGGGAGTGAACCCATGACCTAATGGGACATTTTCCTACAAGTTATGTTTCTTATGTTTTTTTTTTCATATGATCTTTGAAGTATAAAAATAATCTATTATGAAATTATTATTTCTAAAGATGTTTTAAATATAGAAATCTAGGTGTTTCCAAATATGATTTTGGAAATTTATTTTAAAAATGATGCAAAATTTTGAAAGTTATTTTATTTATAAAATTTATATATTTTATACAAAATGTTTTAAATGATATTTTATGAAAATAATTCAAAATTGTATGTATTTTTGAATTATGGGTTTGAAAAGAATTTTATATATCATATTTATATATCTATTTGATATAAAATGTTTTTAAGATGGTTTAAAATTTTATTAATCAAATATTTTTAAATTGTTTTAATCCCCTTTCTTGGATAATTAATTCGAATCCATTTTTTAAATGTTTTCATGGGTATATTGGAGATTCTTAGATATAAGATATCTTCACTTAATGACTCCGTGTATGCACTGAAAATTCATTGACTTATTTGTCTTTTTTATACAACATTTTTAATTTCTATTGTTTTTTCTAATTCAGCAAAACCTATATGGGAAATGATTTATGAGTATAGGTTTTATTGTTCAATTTTTCTATTAATTTTATTAATAAAAAAATTTACAAAGTATTTTGAGCCATGAATTTATAACCATGTATTTGGGTTCCATATATTTGGTATTAGAGTAATTGACCAGACCACATTGGATATTTGAAATGTTTATTGGATTAAAATAATATTTACCCAACAATAATTATATTAATAAAAATTTACTTCTTATAATTAATTTATATGACTTTTTGTATTTTTAAATTTATAAATCATTAATTTTTTATGTATTGATATTTTTTAGTAGTATAATTTATTATCCTTTATAAAATAAACTTTATAAATCTATTCTAAAAAATATATGATACAATAAATATATAGTAATGTTAATATTTTTTAAAATAATTATATTAAAATAATATTGTTAATTTAAATATAAAATATAAATATAATTTTATTAATACTATTAATTTTAATTATGGAAATACGTTTTATAATAGAAAATTAAGAAATAATAGTTGATAAAAGAGGATAAGAAAAAGTGTATCATTATTCAGGTAACATTATAGTGAAAAATTGTGTGAAGCGAGGAGAGGGATCAAGATCAGTTGTATGTTATTGATGAGTGGAAATGGATTCACGATGAGAGAATGAAAGCATTATAGAAGAGGAAATAATGATAAAAAATAGAACAACCTGATATGATGGGATCAAGCACATTTTTATGGGATCATGAGAGGATGATAATATTATGTGTAAAAATGTTGTTGAATGCAAACCCGATCTGAACTATAAAGTGTTTCTGAAACTATGATTAAGTAAATTGATATCGAGCTAATTCTATCATCTTGTTCCACTAATTCTTTTTGTATATATAATTTCTAGGTTTGCGTATTTTATTTGTAGGTCTCTTAAATAAAATTAATGTTCCAAAGACATAGAAATGAATTTTTATTCTACAATATTTGACGTATAATATAATTTTTTGCTGATATTAATGGAGGAAATAAATTTACCATATTTTTCAATGATTATGTTCATCATTAAACCATTATAATTTATTATTTATTGTCATATTAATTAAATTCTAACTGAATCTATCCCCATTAATATATTTTATTCAATTATTTTTCTTATTTGAAAAATATATCCATTTTTCATTAATGAAGTGAATATATAATTGTTATGAATGTTTTTTGTAATTCATTGATTGTATGGAATAATAAAATTTGGTTTTGGAGTGGAATGCGAACATGGATTTATTTTATATGAATTATAATGTTTATATATCAGACTTGGTTTTAAAATTAAATAATTGATAAGAGGACCTAAATTATGGATTTATTTCAAGGTAAGAATGTCACCGCAATCACACTATCTAATTTGAAATTTATTTTATTGTAGATTTTGTATTAATTAATTAATTGAATTAATTTATATTAAAACCATATTAAGAATTATTTATTCCAAAGTCGTATATTCGGATATAAATATATTTATTATTTAAGACATCAATTTCATATGTTACACCCTTTCTTTGTGCGGAGAAGGGGTGGAGTGGTATAAGATTTTATCAAGAATGGAATACTACAAGAGGAAGTCATTTTCCATTAATATCTTTTTTTTTATATTTTATGATTCTATGATTGTGAGATAGAAAGATAATTAAATTAGTTTTAGATTATGAAGGAGAATCAAAATTTATTGCCTTTAAAAAGGATTGTGTTTTAAATCAAGTTAAAGGGAATATATATTTTTAAATATTTATTTATTTCAAATTTATATAATTGTATGATATTTAATTTTATAAGAAAAAATAAATAATTGTTTTTTTAGTTAAGGGAAAATAAATTATTATAGTTATAAATATTCAATAATTATGATGTTTTATTTTTTATTTAATAAGGGTATTAATTAATTATTTAATAATATGATTTTATTGTTAATTTTTTCCAAAATTTATAAAAAGTTTAAATTGTGATTTTTTAATTTTAAAAATATTTATTTTAATGAAATTTGAATTAATTATCATTTTCTATGTACATTTATGATGATTAGAGAGATAATATTAAGTGTAATATGTTTTTTGAATGGTAATTATGTCATGAATTTTTTTAAATTAGGACATCATATGTAATTAATGAAATTTCAATCATTTTTATTCTAATTTTTTAATGTGCTTATTCTTATATATATTACATGAAGTAATTTTTTAAAAATAAAAAATCCACCTTATTCCTTTATGAAAATTCATTTTTTCAAGATTAAAGTTATAATATTATTTTCTTTTATGAACATAATTCATTAATGATTTTGAATGGTTTTTAATGGATTGTGATTGAGAAATTTTTTTCTTCCATAAAGACATTTTCTTAAAAATTGAATTTGGCAGTTTGGGTGTCAAATGAATTGATGAGGAATTTTGAGTGAACACTTGACCTCACATGATATTTTTCAATAAATGATATTACATTCGACTACATTTTTTTTTCATAGGATATGCCAAGTATCAAAATAATAAATAAATAAATTTTTATTATTCAAACCATTTTCAAAGGTAAAATTCATGTGTTTTGAAATATCATTTTTGAAATTTATTTCAAAAAATATAGGTATTTTATAATTATATAGTTTTTATAAAATATCTTAATTTTATAATATATTTTTTAAAATATAATAATTTAAAAATGATCCAAAATTAAAAGTGTTTTTAAATTTGTTTTTGAAAAGTATACTTCATACTATATATAAATATATATAGACAGAAAATTTTTCATAGAGAAATTAAACATATATTATTTAAATATAAATTAATAGTATTTAAACCATTTAATGGTAAATTTTGTGCTCATCAATTTTTTTAAATTATTTTCCCATATATTTTAGATATTCTAAGTTGAAAGACTTCTCTAAAGAGTTAGTATATGTGAAAGAAATTTTTTATTTTAATATTTTCTTTATAAAAATCTATTAAATCTTGTAGGTTTGTCTAATTCTACATAACCTACAAAGTAAATGTTCTTGAAATGTGTATACTACTATATAATGTTTCCATTATCCTTTATTAAAAAAAATAGAATTTGTAGCATTTAATCTCGAAGCATGAGATCAGGGTCCTTAGAATACTCAAATTATTCTATAATCCATGATCCTCTTGGAGTCCCCTCTAAATAAAATTTGAAAAATAAGTGTCTTTATTAGAGTTTACAACATATTTATCTCATTGAAAATGAACAAGATTTTTCACATTGATATTTATAAACTCCTCAAAATTTTTCCCAATCTCGAATGGCTATGAAGTGACCTGATATGGTCAACCTATAGATCATAACCCATATTTCATTCATTCATAAAAGGGGTACATGGAAACCCAACCACAATTTCCATCAAAATATCACCCCTATTCCATTTTTTCAATGGTTTTTGTGGAAGAAACTCGAAAGGTCTCTTGTGATCATCCTTTACCTTTTATCAAGAATAATAAAGTTAAAAATAATTCACTGATGTCATATCGCATACATGGCCCCTATATTCATTACATCATATCATAAGACATATTATTACTTTTGGTGTTCACTACCTCCTGGTAATAATGTAAATACCACAAATCATATTTTTTCACCGACAAGGGAACACAAAATGTTTCTCCAAACATAGGATTCCCTGAAAATAGAACGTCCACTCATCAATGGTCTCCCCAAAATAAATAGATTTCATCATGCCCTAATATTAATTAGCAAGAATCTTCTCCTGATGATTCTTCTAGCGATGAGTTGGTGACAGGTAAACTCTTTTTTAGAAAATAATTGTCTCTTCCTCTCAAACTCCAAAATGAAACTATGGAAAAAAAGAATCATGTAGCGATTTATTTACGATTCATTCACTTCCATGTTCATAATATTCAGTCATAAATATGAAATATCATCTCCATTTACTAGGGTATTAGGAATTTATACTTTAAAATATTGAATGTATGCCACCAATTCATATAAATAAAGTTCAAATATTTTTTATATTATATATAACTCAATATTTAGTGGTAAAAATCACTTTAAACCTTTCCCCAAAAAATGTAATTCTATAAAATATTATGTGAATTAATCACAGCCATGAGTTCAATTTTAGGGGTTGGATAATTCTACTCTTGTGGTCTAATATTTTTATAACCATAAGATATCACATGTTACCCAAACAAAATAGTAAATCCAAAACACAAAGATGATTCATTACAAAAGACAACATTGCCCTACTTGGCATCTTTAATAGTAAATTAGGACCTATATATTATGTGATGTTTCATCTCAATAAAAAACTATGAAATATTTCATTCCATAATATCATTACAACCTTCCAAGAATATGTTATCATCAGAGAATCCATCATTATGAAATAATTTACAAATATGAGATAACACCCAATTAATCCACTGAATCTATGAATCTTGGAAACATTATATGGTTTCTACTACTAAATAACAACATTAACAAATTCATGAAAAAAATTATATACTCTTTTAAAAAACCATTTATAGCAATAACATTACTTCCTGAATCTAGAAATCAAATTTTCATAGCATTTCCTGGATAAATGGATCTTTCAAAATTTTAATAACTTTACTAGGAAGAGGAAAATTATCCTTCTCAGACATAGAGTAAACCATGATGCCATCCACAAAAACACCCTTGATGATTTTATGAGAATCATGGATCATTAAACTCATAAAATACATGACAACTATATGAGAATTATTTAGGAATAATGGAATGTCAAGGTAATCATAAAGCCTATACATGATTTAGAAAATGGTATAATAAATGACATATTATTTCATTCTAAAATAGTATTAATAAATCAATGATAAATCCATTAGAATCAAATTTAACCTTAATTTTTTTTAAAAATATCATTAATCCATAGTATTGCAGAAAATTTCTTTAGGACAACTCGATTTAGTTTTTTTAGTTAATAGATACGTGATGTGTTCCACTATAATTTATTGCAAAGTCATCATTCATCTCCCATGTATACAAAATTGATAGTATAAATCCTTAAAATAAACTTCCATTAAAACTAGTCAATATATATTTTAGTTAAGTTGGATCTATATGGTAATAAAAAATTTACATTTATGGGGTACTATATATAAAATCAATCAAAAACTATACCTATCTTACATGTTGAAAAAAGTTGAAATCATAAGGAAACATGTCGCTTATGATGATGAAAAAGTGAGGATATAGACCATATGTCCTTAAAACAATATATTAAAAGGTAATAGTAATATTATATTCCCCAACATTGGATAATAATGTTCAGATCTATTCTTCCTCTGGTCCCATTCACCGTGAATGATATGTCACACACCATTGACTACATTAAAGGTGACCCAACAAATATTGATTTCAATTTGGAAATTATTAGGGATTATAGAATCCATAAAAAAATTATTTCACGTGGTTTAACACCAAATACTAGTAAATCTGAGGTACGCTTGATTTATGAAAAATAGAAAACCCGGGTAGGACAACAGAGACCCATCTCGTTCTTCTTCATGAGGGGAATAGTAAAATCAACCACAAATGATAATATCTCAATATGAATATTTTATAGGCTCATAATATTAGTCAATAAAAATTGTAATTACCTTGGTATTTATAGAATAATAATTTTTTATATATCTTAATATTTATTAAAAATATATTAATTTTACACAAAAGGGGACGATTTTTCTGATAGAGTTCTCAATATAGAACAACGAGTTTTTCAGAAATCTTACATCACACACAATGTTGATTTATATAGGAAAACAATACAATGATATTTTTATTATTTTAAATTCTAGTTTATGTTTATCCATTAGAATTTTGAGAAATAATAACATCAAATGAATTTTGAAATATGTTTTACACATGTATAAATAATGCTTCATTAGATACCATATTTATTTGAAATGGAAATAATAACCTATTAAATATAAAGGATGCGTTTTTTTTGAAAACCTATATTAGAAGTGAATAATTGTTTTTGTAAAATCATTACAATATTTATGGAATTTTATTTAATGAAAAATGAATGTTTTATATAAAACTTAATTTCTTAAATTCCTCTTATATTATTTATAGAAATGATATAAGAACAAATTATTGTTTTCATAATAATAAATTATTTTTCTAGAAATGCAGTTTTACAACCTTTTGACTAACAACCATTTTTCTTTTAAAATTTTAGACCCTTATATTATCTATTTTAAAAATAATATTCCTATTTATAATTGGGATTTCAAAATTTACTTCATTTTCTTATTTTATATATTTCTGATAACAATCATGTTTTGTTGAATATTAAAAATACGCTAAAATATTTATTGAAAACATCATTTTCAATCAAGATAATTTATATGGTTAAATCATATTATTCAATTGTTTCAAAGTATAAATAGAATAATCCTTTTGCTTTTAATCCAATTTTTTCTCATTGGAAATAATTTCTCATTGATATGGATATAAACACATGTCAATACATTATTAGCTTTTACATCGTAACAACATTCTTTTTATATTAACAACAGAAATTAATTTAAAATTATTATTTTTCCATTTTTGAGTATTGAATTTGATAAAAATGATTCCATATTTAGAGTCATATGGTCCAAATTATGTGAATAGGTACCTTTTATTTTTTTGACATTATGAATATTAACATTAGTAATTATTTTATTTACCATGGTTAAAGGGTAAATATGGTAAAAAATGTAAAAAATAATATTATATTAATATTAAACTACTATAACACATGTTCTAATTCTATTTTATTATATATGTCCAACCATGTAAATCCTTGGGTCGTTTTTAGGACCCCATGGAGCCAATTGGGAATGGAAATAACAATTTATAATAATTAATTTAATGTAAAGAGAAATATAACATAAACATTTATGTTTTCATAAAACAATTTTGAGGTGGGGATATATAACAGATATATATGAATATAAATCTTCATTAAAAATATAAATTGTTTTCTTAAATTATTTTATTATATTTTTATTTTTTATACATTTAATAATTAAATTTAATTATGACATAATGAGGATGCAATGATATATTAATTAATAAAGGATTCAAATAAATGATATTATTAATATTATAAAAACTGTAATATGGTATATTGATGTAATAAAAAAAATTTATATATTAAATTGACATATTATCTTAGAGTTAGTGATATTGGTTTGATGGAATCAAGTTGTTTTTCATTTGTAAAAATGTCATGTATGAATATTGTTAAAATTTACATAATTAAGAAACATAAAATATAACATAGTATATTAAAATATATTAAATTACTAAAAATATAAAATTCGTCCAAATGGTTATGATATGTCCAAATATGTGATAAATGACTTTTTTGGTCATTTACATTATATGGTAATTTTATTAACCCAAAATGTGTATATTACATTATACCACTCTAAAATTAAAAATGGTAAAATAAGGGTTAATCCAAAAAGATAAGAATAAAAAAATAATAAAAAATATTCTCAAAATTTATTATATTATAGTAATTGGAACGAAAATCATCTTATCTTTGAATTAAATGATTTTTGGTCAATTTTTATTAAAATTATAATTTAAAATAATGTAATATTTTGATACATTCTTATAGTTACCCTAACCTTTTCTATAAAAAGAAACCTCTTGTACTATTTATATCACACCTCCATATCCATTTAGACAAGAAAATCTATATAAAAATGACTTCCTATAATCCCTATTAGTCTTAGAAGCCTTATATTGGGTATAAGACAATTCAAGAAAGCCTTTTGGCCCAAATCAAAAGAAGTTATCCGATTTGGAGGTAATATATTCTCTCAAGTTACATTCTATTATTTTCCTTCTTCACTCATTATACTCATATTATTATTTCAATAAATAAAAAAATGTGTCATCAATATACTAAAATGTTGTTTTGATTAGCATTCGAACTATAGATACATGCACCTTTAACTAATGGAATCAAACATATTATTTATGCGTACTGAGAAATACTATGTCACGAAACAAAGATTGTTTAATATTATCCTACCACCTATAATGGTTTCCATTATGATTGAAATATATTTATATATTATATATAGTATATTTATATTGTATCTATGCTTATATATGTTTTCTTTACGAAATACCTTTATTCTTTCTATATTGTGTATATATGATAATTTCTTTTGAAAAAGTGCGGACTACCGCACCTCAATGTTATATGACTCGTTGATTCCAGACAAGTAATGTATAAAATATTGAGTTAATGAACATATGTAACATATATAACATATATATATATATATATATGAAATTATAATATATCAATGTATTATTTAGTTTCCACTCCTTCAATATGACAGAGAAATTAATATAGCATTCATGTGTACGTATGACCTACCATCTCCATAAAACGGTGCATTTAATTTATTATATCTAAATTTTTTGGACTATTTTAAATAGAAAATATAATTTATATATATGATATTCAAATAATGACTAATATTTTGGATATTATTGACGTTTGACCACAAGTACAATTTACATCAAACAAAATCATTTCAAACTAAATATCCAAAAAATGACCAATATAAACTCAAATAGTTTAGTAATTCTTATAATGTTGTTAAAAGTCATATAGAAGGAATAATAAATGTGAAAATTGTTCTCAATAATGAATTAATTAACATTTATTTTTTATTCAGGAACATAAAGATTCTATGCGATGAGTCAGATGATGGTAAGAGAACTTCTTAACCCAATTTTTATTCATTGGGTCAATATTATACTTATTGATTATGTCATGCTATGATTATGTGAGAGATAAATTTTTATATTCAATATTGTATTTATACATTATTTATATGTATTCATAGTGAACACACCTAATAGAACATTTTTATTAGTTAATTGTTCTTTGTAAGGGGAATCTAAACACAATCATCATTAATTGAGTTAAATATCAATGGCATTGGTTTTTCTTATTCCAATAATATTTGTGAATTAACTCTGTTTGTTTTAAACTGAATACCCACATATTTTTGGTGTATTTATATTATTCACACATAATTATGAAATTTATTTATCTTAATCAAATTATATGATCTTCGTATGATATTTTATTTTAATTTAAATTACACTAAGACTTATTTTTAATTATGCACAAATTTAATTTTATATGGAGTAAGTAATTTACTTTGACATATTATATCATGAATCCCATTATTCTTATGATATTATCATTTTTAATTTTTTTTTTCTTTAATTAATTTTATTTCAGTCATTTCTCAAGTGGTAAGAGACTCTTTAATTAATACATTGTTTTAAATGTTAAAATGATTTATTATTATAAATCATTTTTATTAATGTCCATGTTCTAAAAATGGATTAAATGATTTATTAATGTAGACATATTTGTATTAAAATTTTAATTCATTAATATCTATTAAATGTTTCAATGTGGTATGGAAAACAATGATTCAAAAATATATTTATTAAATGTCTTGAATGGTTTTTGGAAATTGATTGAATATTTCAATATATTGAATTAATTAATTTTGATTAATGAAGGAAATTTTGATAATTTCAATATTTTATCTGTTATGATTTTGTAACAGTACTTTTACATTTGATGGGTGGTTACGTGATAAACCAAATATGGGTGGTTCCATGATAAACCTAGGACAGGTGAGTCCGTTATAACACTCTAATGCAAAAGGTATCTTCAAAGAGGTAAAAAATAATGTTTCTCCTAAGATATTTAGGGAATCGACTATGATGAGTATTCCACACATATCCCTGATGGTTGCTCCCTATGTAGATGTAAAATCTACAATGTAAGTATGAAATAGATTCTATAAGTTACCTTTATGATTTTTGATATCTATGAGTTCATTTAAGAATCTTATTAATTCATATACTATGTTAAAGAGTATAGGTTTAAAAGGGGTAATGTATTATTTTTTTAAACAAATTTTGTAGGTCGTAAATATTCTTGGACTAATGGTTTATTCCTTATTTTATATTCCTTACTTTTATTTTTATGTACGTCTCATGTTTTTGAATTTTTTTTCATAGGGTATAAGGAAGGGTAAGAGAAAATAATAAATCAAGAATATTTTATAAAGAAAATAATTCATGTGTCATTTATGGGGTATTATTATTGTGAAATAATTTTATAGTGTAGAAGTGTATATTTTATAGTTTTTTGATATGTAATGTAATATTTATGGACTAATTATCTAAAACTCTAATTTGAAAAATATACTCAATGTGAATTATTGACTAAAAAAAATATTATGCAATGTTTAAGGATGGATCCTTATACAAATGACTGAGTCACATCGAAAATTAATAATTAAGTCACTAAATAAGAATATATGTTGATGATACCACTCACAGTTGATGAACATGTATCTGATTCCTCGATGACTCTTCCACTTTGTGAAGAACCAATGATTTTCATTCATGTGGCTAGAACTGCTATAAAATCAAGCAATATAAATACAGTATAGTATGTTTTTATTATGATGTTCTTATTCCACTACATGGTATTGATAAGAAATATAAGATTTTATATAGTATTTAGAAGGGAAAAAAGAAGTAAAAATATTCGGCCCCACTGTATATAGAAATATCAAATTCCCTAAATTTTCACAATACAAGAAAGTTAAAGGCCCACATTCTGGAAAATTTTGTGGTCTAATAGACTCATTCAATTATGAACCAACACAAAACTCATCACACTTCTACATATTATTAAATGAACTCATTGAAGTCCCACTGGTAGAGAAGCAAACATCAATTAACCATGACTTATTGGTGAGGTCAAGTTCAATGATAAACACCATGTCCATTACATCATCTTATGATGTGATATTCAGTAAAAAGACAAAGAATAAATATCATGTATAATTCCAATATAAAAATTTAGAGACATTACTTTATCATTATATATAATCACATGTGAAAATTTCACATTCTTAGGAAAATGATTCACATACTATGTCAGGGTGTTATCAACCTGATAGAGGATGAAAAACATTATATCCCATGAAATCACCTAATATTATGCATAAAACTAATCATTTTAGAAAACTATAATTTCCCACCAATTCAAAAAATCATAATTTTTGCTATTACAATGACATTTCATTATCTTCTGCAATGTTATTATATCATAATGGTATCACGTTTAATCTTAATATCCTTGGGTGATTATGGGAAATAATAATTAACTCTATATTTTCTAAAAATCATCATTCATTTGAGGATCATTAGTACCTTGGAATGTAGGTGGGTTCTATACGAGAAAATACCGAGCATAATTTCTAGATTTATCACATTGAGGTTCCATAATTTGAGCCTGAATGGGAATTATTGTTTATTCTTGACCAATATCTTTATCTTCACGTACAATAATATAGACAGGATTATGGTCCATGGGAGTATTCGATTACTTTGGATAACTAAAATATTACTCATAGTGCATATTCAAATGTATTATTAAAGTAATGATGATACAAACCATAAATAAACATCAATAGAGACCTCATAGTATTACAGGGATCAACAACTCTGATAATGTAACTGAGAATATCAATCACATTAGATAATATATATTGATTTATATTTTTTCATACCCAACTAAAAATCATGTTAATGACTGGAATCAGATCAAATTTTTATTCATGATTTATTTTGTATCAACTAATGACATTAATATTGTTTTTTGTTTAGAATATTTTTTTCTCCAAATATCTTCATACAAAACACCAATTTAATCATTCACTATAAGCAACACAAATATTAGCTTGAGGAACATGAAACTCTATACATAGAAGAAAATTTAAGATCAAAATATTATATTATATATTTTTTATTTAGGAAATATTAAGAAATAATTTAATATTTTAGGTCATATGTTTTATAGATATATGGTAAGAAATAATATAGTTTTATGTTCAAATATATATATTTTTCTAGAGGAATGTTTGAGGCCTTTAAATGGAGAAAATATTTCAAAACTAAAATTTAAACCATTAATATATTTTATAATTAATAATAATATATATTTTAGAATGTGTAATTTCTAACTTATATAATGGTGAATTTTTTGTATTTTCTAGAAGCATAATTTTTTATAAATGATGAGAAATACAAAATTTTAGTTGATAACCTCCTTGTCCTATAAATAATAATTTTTGATGAATTATATTTTTAATTGTTTTGAATGTGAAATTTTTTCAATAATTCATATATTAGTTTTATTTGGGCAATTGGAAACATTTTACATATAAATTTATATAAAATATTAGTGATATTTTGAACATTTTCACATCATAACCTTGTAATCTCACCATGTCTACAAGATTAGATTTAAATTTAAAATTTAAATTTCAAGGGATTGAATTTAAAAAAATTATGTAAATATTTAGAATGAACTTAATATTTATATTTTGATAAGAAAAACTAAATTTTTGATAATAATAATTTGAGAAAGAATGAATACTTAATTAAAGAGATTATGGTAAAAATGTGTTTACATAGTGGTTTAACATTATCCTTAATTTAAAATTAACATAGATATTTTTTGAATACCTATTATTATAACATATATATACACTTATAACAACATTTTAGAATGAATTTTCATTTTGAGACCCTACTTCCTGAAATTGAACTATATAATAAGTTAATTAATTAATGTGGAAAAATGAACATTTTATGCCTTTAAAATATATAAGGATTTAGGATTAGAAATAAAAAAATAGGTTGGGTTATAAATATTATGTCACAACCCGTCCTCGGGGCCCATACCATGACTACCCCAAGCCCACCTTCCATAGGCCAGGGGATGGAGACTAGCACCAAAGGCATAAATCCCTCTAACTGGGAAGACATTTCATTTTAAAAAAACGTAATCACATTCAACCAGAGTACAAGCGGAAGCAAACACTAAGTTTAACTGAAAACAAAAGTAGAGTTGATAGTAAAGGGGCCAAAAATACAAGCTCAACTATAAAGTACAAGGTTAAAGACAAAACAGTTGGATGGTGACAAACAACTCCTGTATCATCCACCACAGACCCTACCTGAAGGGTAGGTATAGATAGCGTAGCTCCTAGATCATCCACCACAAATCCCACCTAAAGGGTAGGTACAAATATCCTCCTCAGCACCCTCATCCGTAAACCTCCTTTGGGTACTGAATCATCGTGATTTCCACCTCCGGGTACCTACTCGTCTTGAGGTCCACCTCCAAGTACCATCGAGTCCTCGTATACTCGGCCTCCGTCAGTGTTTTCAATCATCTGCATCCAACACAATGAGGTGCGGGCGTAGCCCGTACAGGGGTGAGTATAAGAATACTCAGTAGGGACCCCGAGGCCTTCAAGGTCTCACTAAATCCAACAAGGATAAATTACAAATGAATATCTCAACAGATAACCTTTACTTAAGTATATTCCATTACATATACCTAAGTTATCTAGTAACCCATCTCAATCATGTGGAAAATACAAAGGTCATTGACTCATCTCAAACCAGGATTTTTATTCACGATGACGAATACACGGCTGCTGGAGAACTCATCCATTGTCGAGCACATTATTTCTGTCACGAATTTGAGGTTCCACTCACTAACCTTATACTGCTGATTTACTCCTCCTGTCGAGTACCGTGGGTCGACAACCTCGCAAAGTAGTGCACCCCGCCATGGGTCTGCCACCTCACACAGTAGTGCTCCCCCCTCAAAGCGTACAGAGGTAATCCTCCTATCGAGTAGCGCGGGTCTGCCACCTCACAAAGTAGTGCTCCTCCTCCATGGGTCTGCCACCTCACAAAGTAGTTCTCCCTACTAGGCTATTCAAGTCACTCCAAATCAAATCGGACAAGCAGTCATTAGGTCTCATCCAGCTACAAGGTCACCGTACTCCATATGATCGTCTCCAAGAGGATCCACTCCATGATCCACTGGTCGATACTTCTAAGTGTTACTTAATCTCATGTGGGATTATCTCAATGGACCGCCTCATCATATGGGTCTCAACGCAATAGATGGTGCGTCAATCGGACGCCCGATATGTGAGTTATTAGCATTTCCATTCTAGGGGCCCTGTTGGATTCCGGGCACAATCCAACCTAGCCATAATCCAACTGCATCCAAACATCAGGTGAATTATTCCAAAAGAATCGTCTCATAAAGAATAATCCAACGTAGTCAATGGAAAATCAATCGGATGTCCAGTCCTCAAGTTATAAGTTTTTCCGCTCCGAGTGCCCGGTTGGTTTCGGGATCAAATCAACCTCGTCATTTTTGCAAAGTCTTCCAAAACTCACTTAGAGTATCGCAAAAGGACTGCCTCGTCACGAGGCTTCTAGTTCCACAAATAGCACATCGATCGGACGCACGGTCTTTACGTAATTTACATTTATGTAAAAAAGGGCCCAGTCCGTTAGGCCCAATGGGATGACGGGTCGGGTCGACTCAGTTTTGGGGTGTCCGACCCGGCAAAGGGGTCTGTCCAACCCGGTAAGTCACATAGCCTGGCCCCAGGGGCAGGGTGTGGCCCAGCGGGGCATGCGGCCTAGCTGGCTCGGCCTTCCGGCCGAGCGGTCTGAGGGGCGCGACCCCTTTGCTGTTCGAACCGACAAGGCCGCCCTTCCCAAACCGCCCGGCTAGGCCGGCCGGCCTTCTGGCGCAAGCGGCCCGCACGGTGGGCCGAAGATCTTCCAGTGCGGTGCCCTCATAGTGCCGCAGATCTGCTCTACGCGGTAGGCCGAATGGCCGGCCGGGTCTCTACCGCGGCACCCTCCTGGCGTCGCGACTCCCCTTCGCCCGGCCGGCCTATGGGCTGTCCTGTCCTTCCACCGAAGCGGCCCACAAAGAGGGCCATAGTTCCCACTGAACATCTAGAGTGACAGCGACAACTTCCTCCACCGTGGCCTACACTGGCCACGGTTCCACATCCCCTGCACGACGCGATGACGTCGTGCTTCCTCTACCGCGGCCCGCTTGGCCACATATTTTCCTTGCTTTAGCGACAACATCCACTGCACCACCTGTCTCTTCCGTGTTCCGCCTCCGATCGTTGGTTCCAAAAAGATCAAGGCTTAACCGAGGGTCGTCAGACCATTTTCGTTCGACCCACGCCCTCCGCGTTAAGCGATAGGAATAGTTTGGAAAAGAAAGATGTTCAACGAAAAACGAAGCACAATTTTAATTAACTAAAATTGAACTTGATTCCCCTACCTCGATAGTCGATGTCGCACGTCGGGCGTCACGGTAGACGGCGTCGTGAGGAAATAATTAGTAGGTTATGTCGGAGTGCGTCCGAGGAGGAAGTGGAGTTTCCTCACTTGTCGCGGAGAAGAGAATGGTTGGCGCGTCGTTGTTCTTCGTGGAATCGACGTTCTTCGTAGAAGAGGCATCGTTCTTCATCGAGGGAGGAGTTTTCTTCTTCTTCACACAAGAGTTCTCTCAAAAACTCAACAACTTCACCAATGTTTCTCTACACACCAAAAGCAGCAACTCAAAATAATATATCATGATATTATTTTTATTCACACCATAAAGATTTTAAAATTCAAAATCAAACCACTTAATTAATTAAATGAAGTGACTCATCTCATTAATTAAGGAATGTTTGCAAGAATTAAGGGTGGAAGGGAAAGGTGAAGAGTTACAAAAATGTGGGAGTTGTCAACATTAACATGTGTGTTTATGGGGGGTGGTTTTAACAGGGTTAAGGAGTTTAGGGGAAGGTTAGTGGTTGGGGATTGTGTGGGCCCCACCTATCAATTATCCACACCTAGGATGTTGGGTGGGTCTAGACCTCTCCAATAACTTCCCATGGGAGGAATCAACCTCCTTAGATATAGAATAAAATTGTAAATACAATTTTATTTACTTCTTTAATTAAACACCAAATAAAAATTCTCAACCCGCTTAAAACGCAACTACAGTAAAGGTCCCCTTAAGAAATTACTAGCACTGTGAGTTTCATCTGTTCCCTCAGATTTCAATTCCGAGCACCGATTCAAAAGATAGAAAAAACCACTCATTCATTTACTAAGCATACCCAAGCTAAACTTTAGAAATTGATTCCGGGCACACCGGGCCTCGTAATCGAGTACCGTTAGAAGCTACAGACTTGAAACATTTCAAAAAAATTAAGAGAAACTTTTCCTCGAAATTTCCGGGTCTTTACATTACTCTCACCTCAAATATTTACATCCCCATAAAGCTAAAACACAAACTAGGGAAACTAAAGGAGGTACCGAGCACACATCTGAGCCTCCCACTCCCATGTGCTCTCCTAGAGGTTCCCGTGCTGCCAGTGAAAGCGCACCAGAGGAATCGACCATCCTCATAGGACCCGCTCTTTTCGATCCTCAATCTCTACTGGAACCTCCGTGAAAGTCTCCCCTGTCATCGATATCCAACTCTCCATGGTCGATGAAGTGAGACAGGTCGTGCACGTATCTGCTCAGCTGATATACATGAATGACGTCATGCACCCGGTGCAACTGAGGTGGAAAGGCTAGATGGTAAGTCACCTCGCTTACTCTGCTGTGGAACTGGTAAGGTCCGTTGAATCGTGGAGATAACTTGCTTCCCTGGCCAAATCTCTATAGACCTCGTCAAAGTGAGACCTGTACGAAAACGTGATCGCCATCCTCTAACTCTAGTGGTCTCTGACTTCTATTAGCATAGGTCTTCCATCTGCTCTCTGCAGTCTTTATCTACTTCTGGATGATCTGCACCTTCTCTGGTAGCCTCAAGATGAGCGCATTGGTCATCCTCTGCCTCAGTTCTTAAAAAGATCTGCCAGTATCTCTCTGACCACACAAAGGGGTTTTCCCTTCCTCATCAATGGTAAAAGCGGTGCAACAACTCTGGAGAAGTCTGGCTCAAATCTAAGTTGGGCCGAGTCATGAGTGATTGACCCCACCCACTTATGCATGATTCCATCCTGTTCTACCTGGGGTTTCATTTTTGTCAACCAAGGAAAACCCATCCGAACATTTTAGGTAAACCCCAACATTTTTTCCTAATACTGTCAATCTGTGAATGAACTATGGTTGCCCAGTCTATACTGAAACTAATGTCGTAAGGCCTTGAAGCTTCCACCAAGAGGTTCCAACTAAAACTCTCACCTCAAGGTTCAGATCACATCGTCGGCGTAAGCGTGATTATCGAGTCTCCTCCCAAAGGGATCTCCAGACGTAAGGGTCAAGTAAATAGCTTAACCAGAATCTCTAGGTCTGGAACAAGATTCGTGGAAGGAAGGAATGATTCGTATCAATGTCTATTGTTACGACAACTAATAGTAGACACATACCGTACCTCAAATCATTCCTAGAGCCCTTGGGTCACACTCTTTGACTGAATGCAGCTACTCTCTTTCCCAGCCTTCCTGCTCCCTGAGCCTGGCGGGGACTAAAAAGGTGGGTGGTTAAAACATGTGGAATTATACATCACCACATGCTTCCCTCCTAGATCTGCTTCCATGTCTGCTGCTTTTTAAATTCATATGTCCTTAACACTTCCTCTTCCTAAAACATTTTACAAGCCCAAGTCTTCGAGACTGGAACCATTTCTCTGATTTCCCACTGCTAAACTTCACTGGCTGTATCCACTCAGCCAAAGAATTATCAACCACAAAGGTTCTCTCTAGTACCCTAACATAAATAGGAATTCACAATGGAAATGTTCTGGCTTGGATGTACTTAAACACACCTTGCTCAGAAGTTAAATCCACAGAGATCTGATCGTATCGTAGTCATCAAGTACCAGGAACGATCGGTACGCCTTGATGAATACACAACTACTGAAATGTTGTTTTCCCAAAGCTGTATAAGCTCTAGAAAACTCACAGCCACCTCCTCAAGGTAGTCCTCAGCTACCTGTGAGTTGAGCTCGACTCAGAAACTGAGGGGTATCTGATGCTGAAACACGTATAAGGTGCTAAGCCTATATGTGTCATCTACCAGTACTATCAGTTGAAAATGCTGACCAACAGGTTTTGATATAACTGGCACACTACCCGAAGGTACTATCTCAGGAATTGGTATACATACCGAAGTACCATCACTATGCCGACCATCCTCATGGTCACTCATTGGGAAACACCGGTAGCTAAGATCACCATATGCTCTAGTAGTGTCTGAACTTGGTGTAGAACTCTAGAAATCACCTCCAGCCAGTCCACTACTACCTGGGAATCTACCTCGCCTCGTAACCTCAGAGGCCTCTTCTGTTGGAAGTTGTGCAACATGCTCTACCAGTGTGCGCTGTCTGCTAGTACGGCTAGTGTCATATACTACCCAATGGGTGGTGGTGCTTCTAGTATACCACCTGAAGGTTCTAACATAGCAAGAGGGCCCTGCACCGGAGCCTCGTCGCTTGATGGGCCATCATAGGGTACTGTCTCGGAACTCCCACTGACTGTCTACATGTTGGCATCTAGAACATATGTGACACATCCAAATGATTTAAACATGGTGAGCTGACCTTGTTGAGCTGACTTAAAGAAAACTTTTAGAAACACAAACGCAATTAGTTTTTTCGTGCACTGAATCGGAAATCATAAGTTAGGTTCCTGGTGTATGGATACGTCGGCCGCCACACCGAAAATGGACTCCCTGAACTAATGACCACACTCAGTACCCTTAACACAATAGCTTCACAGAAAAGAATGATCAGAGTCCTGAGTTCTTCGATAGAACCGAATCCTCTGATACCAATTTGTCTCGAACCGTCCTCAGGGCCTGTGCCACGACTACCCCAAACCCGCCTTCCATAGGCTAGTGGCTGGAGACTAGCACCAAAGGTGTAAATCCCTATAACTGGGAAGACATTGCCTTTAAAAAACATAAACACATTCAACCAGAGTACAAGAGGAAGAAAACACTAAGTAAAACTAAAAACAATAGTAGAGATGAAAGTAAAGGGGCCGGAAATACAAGCCCAATGTAAAGTACATGGTAAAAGACAAAACAACTGGATGGTGACAAGAAGCTCCTAGATCATCCACCATGGATCCTACTTGAAGGGTAGGTACAGATAGAACAACTCCTAGATCGTCCACCATGGATCCCACCTGAAGGGTAGGTACAGATAGCCTCCTCAGTGCCCTCATCTGTCAACCTCCTCCAGGTACCGGCTCGTAGTGAGGTCCACCTCCAGGTACCGTCTAGTCCTCGTATATTCGGCCTCCGTCAGTGCTGTCTATCGTCTGCATCCAAAACAATGAGGTGCAGGCATAGCCCGTGTAGGGGTGAGTATAACAATACTCAGTGGGGACCCTAAGACCCTCAAGGTCCCACTAAATCCAAATAGTATAAACCAAAAAGAAATATCTCAACAGATAACTATTACTTAGGTATATTCCATTACATATACCTAAGTTATCAAGTAACTCATCTTAATCATGTGGAAAACACAATGGTTGTTGTCTCAGCTCAATCCAGGATTTTTATTCACAATGACGAAAACACGGATGCTGGAGAACTCCTCCTATGTCGAGCATAGTAGTCCTGTCACGACTCTGAGGTTCCACTCACTAACCTTAGACTACTGAGGTACTCCTCCTGTCAAGTACCACAGGTGGGCCACCTTACAAAGTAGTGCTCCCCTGCCATGGGTCTGCCACCTCACATAGTAGTGCTCCCCCCTCATAGCCTACAGAGCTACTGCTTCTGTCGAGTATCGTGGGTCTGCCACCTCAAAAAGTAGTTCTCCTCTGCCCTGGGTCTGCCAACTCACAAAGTAGTGCTCCCCACTAGGTTATTCAAGCCACTCCAAATCAAATCGGACAAATAGTCATCAAGTCTCAGCCAGCTACAAGGTCACCGTACTCTGTATGCTCATCTCTGAGAGGATCAGCTCCACACGACATTGGTCGATACTTCCAAGTGTTACATAAACTCACGTGGGAGTATCTCAATGGAATGCCTCGTCATAGGGGCCTCAACGCAACAGACGGTGCGTCAATCAAATGCCCGGTCTGCAAGTTATTAACATTTCCATTCCAGGGGCCCGGTTTGATTTTGGGTACAATCCAACCCCTCCATACTCAAACTGCATCCAAACCACAGGTGAAGTATGCCAAAAGAACCATCTCATCAAGAGGAATCCAACGTAGTCAATGGCACATCAATCAGACGTCCGTTCCTCATGTTATAAGGGATTCCGATCCGAGGGCCTGGTTGGTTTTGGGTTCGAACCAACCTGGTCATTTTTCCAAAGTCATCCAAAACTCACTTAGAGTATCAAAAAAGGACCGCCTAGTTGTGAGGGTCCTAGTTCCACAGACAGCGCATCAACAATATGCACAGTCTTTACGTAATTCATGTTTAAGTGAAAAGGGCCAAGTCCATTAGGCCCGATGGGCTGACGGGTTGGGTCGACTCGGTTTTGGTGAGTCTGACCCGACAAAGGGGTCGGTCCAGCCCGGTAAGTCGCATGATCTGTCCCGAGGGGTGAGGCCCAGCCTGAATCGGCACGACACGGCCCAGACCGGTGCGGCCCGTTGTGGCTGGGCACGACCCGGCTGGGCGTGGCCCGTCTGGGTGTGGCCCGACTGGGCGTGCGGCCAGGATGGATTGGTCTGGGGGCTGCGTAGTCATAGGGGCGCGACCCCTCGGCTATCCGAACCGGCGGCGCCAAGCAGCCCTACCCTGCCCAAACCGTTCGGCTAAGCCGGCCAGCCTTCTGGCCCAAGCAGCCCGCACAGCGGACCACGGATCTTCTAACGCGGTTCCCTCCTGGCACCGTGGATCTGCTCCACCTGGCCGGCCGAAGGGATGAACGGTTTTCCAACGCAGCCCCCTCCTGACGCCGTGGCTCCCCTTCACCCGGGTGGCCGATGGTCTGTCTGGTCCTTCCGCCAAAGCGGCTCGCAAAGCGGGCTGCGGTTCCCGCTGCACAGCCCACGTTACAGTGCCAGCTTCCTCCATCGTGGCCTACACTGGCCACAGTTCCACATCTCTAGCACAAACCGATGGTGCCGTTCTTCCTCCGTTATGGCCCGCTTGGCTACGACTTTTCTTAGCTTAAGCGACGACATCCCTTACACTGCCAGTCTCTTTTGTGTTCCGCCTGTGATCTTCAGATCCAAAAAGATCAAGATTTAGTGGAGGGTTGTCGGACCGTGTTTGTTTGGCCCACACCCTCTACATTAAACGATAACAATAGGTTCGACAAGAAAGATGGTCAATGAAAAACAAAGAACAATTTTAATCCATTAAAATTGAACTTGATTCCCCTACCTCGATAGTTGATGTCGCTTGTCGGGCATCGCGGAAGACGACGTCGCAGGGGAAGAATTTTTAGGCGATGTTGGAGTGCGTCCGAGGAGGAAGTGGTGTTTCCTCACCTATCGAGGAGAAGAGAATGGTTGGCGCATTGTAGTTCTTTGTGGAACCAGTGTTCTTCGTTGAAGATATGTCGTTCTTCGTCGAGAGAGGATTTCTCTTCTTCTTCACACAAGAGTTCTCTCAAAAACTCAATAACTTCACCAAAGTTTCTCCACACACCAAAAGCTCCAACTCAAAATAATATCTCATGATATTATTTTTATTCACACCCCAAAGATTTTAAAATTAAAAATCAAACCACTTAATTAATTAAATAAAGTGACTCATCTTATTAATTAAGGCATGGTGGAAAGAATTAATGGTGGAAGGGAAAGGTGAAGAGTTTCACAAATTTGGGTGAGTTGTCAACATTAACATGGGAGTTTAATGGGGGGGGGGGGGTTTAAGAGGGTTATGGAGTTTAGGGGAAGGTGAATGGTTGGGAATTGTGTGGGCGCCACCTTTCAATTATTCACACATGGGATGTTGGGTGGGTGTGGGCCCCTCCAACAACTTCCCATGAGAGGAATAAACATCCTTAGATATAGAATAAAATTTTACAAACAATTTTATTTACTTCATTAATTAAACCCCAAATAAAAATTCTCAACCCACTTAAAACACAACTGTAGTAAAGGTTCCCTTAAGCAATTATCGGCGCTGCGAGGTTCATCGGTGCCCTCCGATTTCAATTCCGAACACCAGTTCAAAAGATAAAAAATCCCGCTCGTTCGTTTACTGAATGTTCTTGAGCTAAAATTAGAAAATTGATTCTGGGCACAATGGGCCTCGGAATCGAGCGCCGTCAGAAGCTACAGACACGTAAAATTCCCATGAAATTAAGAAAAAAATTTCCTTGAAGTTTTCGGGTCATTAAATATTATTTACAAAAATATATTATATTTTTTATAATTTGATTTTTTTTATAAATTTTAGAGACCAATTTGTAACATAAAATTCTTAGGAAATTTCATCATAATAACTATGTTAATAACAATAACCTAAATTAAATGATATGGAAAACATTTCATGTAATATAAATTCAATGAATTGTTGTGTTACATTATTATTTTATATATATACAAAGTTTCATTGATGTGAAAATACTATATTTTAATTACAATATTTTGTGGATATTTTATAATTAAAATTAAAAAAATTAATGAAAAATTGATATAAATTTTATTTTACGAGAAATGTGATTTTTTGAATGATTTATAATTACTAAAATTTCCATTAACATAATATTTATTTTTACGAGTTAATAAATATCCAATATGGTCCTTTAATGGATATATTATAATTTTTATAATATGATCCCCTAAATAATTAAATCATTTATAGAATAGTTATGTTTTATATTTGTGTTTTTTCATGTTGTGTATGCATCTATCGAATTAATTTTAAAAAATATGTTATTTTTTATATGATAAGTTATATTTAATATTTAATAATAAATTTCTCTAAATTTTAAAATAATTATCACATTAATTTATCTTGAATGGATGAATTACCTAGGTTACAAAACTTGTTACGTAAATGGAAAACAATAATTAATGAAAAAGAAAACATAAAGTCTAAAGAATAAAATGACACTTTTCTTTTATTTTTTCTACCGTGATCATGAAATGACTATAATTTTACTTTAATCCATTATTTTACCATGATTGAATCAAATTAGGTATGGTAGACCTCCCCATAGTGTTTACCATTTCGTATATACAATAATTCCACTCCTCCACCACTATGAAAAGGCATTGACTCTTACCCATCCTCAGACCAATAAAGACATGTTGGCTCTTAAAACACCCTAGAAAATAATATCCCCTACATAAATATGATCTTCATTGAATCCAAACATCTATATTAACTCTAAACAAATAATTATTTTGATATAAACAAAATAGAGTTACTAGAAGAAAGAGTTAACTTTCTTTAATGATCAGTTATGTTTTGTTTCATTATCAAATCCTTCCATTTCTATTATGCCTTTAATATATAAATACATAATTATTATCAATATACAGTAATTTTTTTATGTCATTGTTATGATCCAAACACATAGACACTTCAACCAAATGGTATACACAACCATCGTTCTTGTGTACAGTGGACTATTATCTTGCAAACCCTTATCATTTGTTCTTCAATTAACATACATAAAAGATGGGAATAATGATAAATCTATAGTTTATATGTGATATATATAATATTTAATTTTTATTTATTATCCTTGAATTATTACTTAACCAAAACCATTACACATTTCATTTTATAGGAATTAGATAACATCATTTGTGGACATGTGGGCTACCACCTACTCAAAGTAATGGGATTTAGTAATGATATGCATAGATTGTATTAAGGATATTTTTAATAATATTTTTGGAACTATATGAAATAAATATTATTTTGGAATGAATATATATATCTATATATCACTTTTTTTAAATATTATATAGAAGTGGGAGTGGTATTCATTCATATATATGGCCTTCCGCCATCAGGAACGGTGCATTACATTTCTTATCACAATATTTAAGGGATAATTATAAATAAATATGTACTAAATATATATGAAATGAAAAACATGTTTTTTTATCATGTATATGACTAAATCATGGTGTAAATAAAAATAAAAAGTCAATATATAGTCAATAAAATAGGTAATTAAGTCCTGAAATGTTTAAAATGATGAATGATAATTAATCAATGAGTTAATGTATGTTATAAAATTATAACATATTAAATATTAGATATTAATGTTTTTCTATTGTAATATAATAACATGTATAAAGCCAATATAACAAAGTTTAAATAACATTCAACCAAATACTAGAATAACGTAAGGGATATCCTCTCATATTTACTTAATGGATTTGAAAGTATAATTTATGTATAAAATTGATTATTATTTCATGAATATTATTCTAGAGATGATGTATTAATGAACACATTTGAATTTATAATACATAAAAATGTCAATTTGGTCCCATGTATAGAATATCATAAAAACATCTGACATGATTATTAATAATTATATATTTTTCATGACATAAAAATATGTGAAATAAAATTAATCATGAACATTACAAAGGTGCTTAAAAAAATTAATAATTACCCAATGTTTATTATTTTGGAATATAAATATTTTACAATCCGAGTTAGACACAAGATAAGGGACATCACATAAATCTGCATTAATTGAGGCATATCATGGTGTTATACACCCACCTTATTTTATGTGGTTTATATACATCCCCATTGAAATATAATATCATAAATTTTTTATTATGATGTTATTTAATGTTTTTTTAAATTTCATTATTTCAGGAAGATATTGATTTAAATTCCTAATATGGAATGGGACACTTTGAATGTTTTTTATATAATTATGAAATTTTTTCTCGATGTCAATATTTTTGATATTTTTATTATTTTTTTAGTATAAAAAACTAATTATAAATGAAATTTTATAGATATTTGGAATTTCATTTAATGTGTTTCAAAATGAGTGTTTTTATTTTTTTTTGTATGTAATGTCTGATATTATTTACAAATGACAAAATTAATTTTATTTTTAACATATAATGAAAAAATTATTATTTTCTACCATTACCATTATTTGATAATTATATTCCTCTACAAGGATAATTATTTTTTACAAGAAAATGAATACCCCATTGCATTTTTTGGCTATTTGGGAATTGGAAATGGGTTTTCAAAATGGATTTATAATTTTAATTTCATGAATTTTTATTATTATTGAATATTAAATTTAAAGAGTGAAATGTTGAAAATTTAGTTTTTTATGTTTTGTAATTATATAATGATACTTGGTCATTTGATTGGTTGTTATATAGAAACACAAGGACATGTGGTTCAATGTAAAATAAATGTCGAGTAGTTATGTGATAACCTTCAACGATTTGGGTGTGGAATTCAGTGCTATAGAATTTCCAATTGTAAGAGTGACGTGCAAGGAAGTCAACTGTATGCTAATTCTATTTTTTAGAGTGAGATGAATGGATGTCAGCTATTTTTTTATTTCATTTAAAAATAATTATGTTCCAATATATCTTTTTTTTATATATACATTATATGGGTTTTATTGTGATTTATTCATAACAAAATAAAGTAGTATATGAACTTATTTCCAATGTAATTTATTTACAATTTATTATAGGTTAAAAATATTAAATTATGATAAGCTTTTCATATATTTTTTTGTTTATAGGACTAATTTTTATCGTTATTGGTTTATCTAGTAATGATGAATTTTTACTCAGACTATTTTTTAAAATTGTTTTCATAGGGTTTATGGAAGAGTTGGATCAAGGATGAGGTCATGGAATTTGTTGAAGATATATGTGCATAAGAAATAATTTTATATTTTAATGTTTTTTATTTTATGAACATAATTGAAACATTGTATATGTTTCATCATATAATGTATGTGTTTACTATGTAATTTTTTTTCCTAATTCTCTAATACAGTAAATATAAATTTTCATTTGGTGAAGAATGTAATTTATAGCTTTAAAATCTCAAGAATGTGTACTATTTAAGGTTAGGTATTTATATTCATATTTATGGAGTTGGTATTATTAAATTTTTTATTCGTTGATATTTTTGTAGAAACCATTACATCTATATTAAAAATAACATACCTAAAATATAAGGGGAAAATCATCATGGATAGTATATATTATCACATAGAGATTAATAATTTAAAGAACATATTAAATTCAATTACATATAAAATGAATTGGTTATATTTCAAGTGCATAGAATTTGTTGATTATAGGAATAGATCATGATAATTTTGAGAATGTTATTTGAGGAAAAAATTTAGTAATATGATAAATCCACTACTAAAAAAAACTATATTGATCTAAATTTCCTTATGTTTTTAGTTCTAAATATGGTTCTTACTAATAAATTATGCATATAACAATGTCAAATAATTCCCATATTTCAAAATTTTAGATTTACCACAATGTAATTTATTGATACTTGAAAATTTCATAAACATAAAAGTTTTCTTACTATCCATTATAAATATCTATTAGAGGTTTACCTATTGTTATAATAAATCTACATTATTAAAAATTAATGTATGTTTAAAAAATGCTAGAACCAAACCATTTTTTCAACCATTCTAATTTAACGATGAACAATTGTTTTATAAGATACATGTCTAGAATTAAATTTTGAAACTATTTGTAAAAATCCACTACAAAAATAAACTTTTAATTAATACTCCTACTCTATTCAATAAGGAGTTCAATCATCTTCTTAGGAACATTAATCTAGATAGTTAATAATATTTTTTATTTAAAGTTTCTTATCATTGACTTGACATGAATCACCATTGATACTCCAAAAGTGAAAACATAATTAAAATACCTAGAGATCAATATTTTTATGGTAGGATTATGAAATAATCTAAACCTATTAACATATGGTGTATCAAAATTTAAAATAACAATTTTATATTTCTTTAATGTAAGGGATGATACGATATATTGCCTTCTAAAATACAGTAAGGTTTATATCCCTTTAGAAAACATATTACGACTCATTACAACATTTTAGATTCCCATATGTATATATATTTTTAATTAATAATAAATAACTATGAGTAAATTTTAATAATGGGGTAGAGTGTAAGATATCTAATTTTTGATGAACATTGTTTTTCCAAATCATATATATTTTTGAAAGAAAAAATCTTTTATTTATCAAAACATATATTTGATCAAATATTTTTCATCTCCCTTATTTATTTTTTGATAAAAATTTATATTTATTTATATAAATTGTTTCTCAAATACAACAAATCACATTCCATGAAACATCATGTCGCATCTTTCACGACCATGGTGCTTATACCCATGACCAATGGGTGAAATGATTTCATATCAATCCATAAACCCACATGATTCCATTCATTAATCATTTATCTTTAGTTTATAAATACATCAACTTTTTAGATATATAATAACATTACCTTTTTTAGTTGATAAATACAATCCTTTTACATATATTTTTATCATTAAAATCCCTTTCATAATATAGTAAAATATTATTAATTTTTTATCTAATTATAAATAATGATTACATTTTTATAAAATTAATCATAAAATAATTTGAGATAATATTGTATGAAATATCATTTGAAAAATTATAATATTAATTGTTAATTGCTATATCATTGTGCATTTCTACGTAAAAATATTTTAATGTTTGTATTATTATATATATATATATATATATTTATTTTCATTTTAAATATTTATGTAAAATGGTTCATAATCAAAGTATCATTATATAATTAAATATGAAAACACATTTATTGATTGGTCATATGAAATAATATATCATCTTTTTCAATAATAGTTTTTGATGTTTACATTTCATAAGAAACATACTCATTATGAATAAAAGTGTACAATACCACTTGGCACTATAAAGGTGGATAATCATTGAAAAAAGTTAATTCAATAAGATAAACTAAATAAAAATAAATTTCACCAAATAGGATCCCCCTCTGGTAATTTCTTTATAAATATAGATATTTAGTGGGGAAATGATAGACATAATCCGAGGATGTGAAGGAATTAGTATATGTGATGTAATGATTATAGGGAAATCTAATAATATTCCTTTATGATTTTTTCCAATATGGTTTATGGCCTTTATAAAAATGTTTCCATTTTATAGTCATCCATTATTATTGTTGGTTATGTAGATGAATTTTAGTGATTGTGAGGTTTATTTAATCACATAATTAAATTTGGTTTGTTTATAGATATTATCATTATAGATTTATAAAAATATTTTCTTGGATAAATTTAGAAGTTGGAAGTTAATGTTATTTTCAAAAAATAATCTTATAGAACATTTTTAAAGGATAATATTTTTTTTAAAATGTTTTACATAATTTGAATAAAAAATTGAATATATTCTATGTTATAATTTTTTTAATATAGAATGTTTTTTATTTAAATGTTATATTTATAATATTTATAGAAATATTTTTGTAAAAGAAATTTCTTTTTCTAAAAAATAACATCATAAATATATTATGGTGGCTTTTAGAGAATTTCTGAAAAACATGTTTTTTTTGAAAATGTGAAAATTTTGACATTACCAGTAATGTTATTTAATGTGATCATTAGTAAGTCATGATTATTGAAAAATATATCAAAAATTTTATTCATTCAATATATCAAATAAAAATTATATAATTTAATTCAAAAATATTAATTTTATTTTATAATCTTATGTGTTATACTTGTGATCAAAAACATCAATTTTTAAAAACAAAATAGGTTCAAGTGAATTACATTATATTTTTTGGTAATTAGGGTTCTTTCCCTGAATAATTTTAACATCAAAACACTCTTACTCAGTCATTATTTGTATATATATATTTTTTAGTTAATTTCTATCACATATGGTTATATTATATAATAAAATATCAAATATTTTAACCCATAAAACTACCCTACCTCAAATATTAATAAATTTTATACCATCCAAAATTTACACACGAAATTCTTGGAAAATGATTCAACACTCATATTTCCTCCCAACAGTATCTCTATGGTGGCTCCATGTTTTTTATGCAGTACATGTCAAGATTTATGAACAATTATCCTACGTTAAGAGTCTTTAATACTCTTATTTCATTTTTTAGTATGTTATATTTGTTATTTATCATTTTAAATTTATTTTTAATATAAATACATTTATATTATTATTTTTAATTATACTGAGTTTGATATTTTTTAAAAGATATATTATTTATTACTTTACATTATTTTCTATTTTTATTTCATGAATAAAATTATATAAGTGTCATATATCCTCAAATTTACTTCTCATGTTCATTACCATTAATATATTTTATTTTAAATTTCATTTCATTATATAAAAAATATTCTTGACCTATTCTATTATCCTCATTTTTTGATGTTTTAAATTAAATATTATATATTACCAATCACTATAGAATTTTTCAATTCATCATAATACCATATATCATGCCATCAAAAAACTATCATAATATTTTAGTGAAGTTAAAAAAGTATTCTTTTGACCTAAAATGGGTTTTGGTTATGGATGATATATGGGGATATATCTCTAAAACTGTTAAATATATTGGTAATAACCTCTAAAAGGGTGAATTGGGATATGATGTTATCCTCACATGGTGCACAAAAAGTGGTATTGTGGAACACCTTGTGTGATATTATTAAGGGATACTCTTTGGATGATTTATAAGATCTTTAAAAAACCAATTGTCACGAACCGAATCGATTGCCACCAAAAATGGCACCAAACCCAGCCCGTGACAAGTTCCGAAGGGCATTCCCAATCCCCATGGGCTGGCACAAGTGCCCGGGTATCATATAATGATAATTGGGAACGATTTACCCGATTTTATAAACATTAAACAACAAAAAAAAATCAATAAAACAAATCTGGATTTTTCAACTAAAACCATCTATTACAAAAATTCAGAACTGAATTACATAGCTTAAAACAAATCAAAAGGTCTATACCAAAGGTAAAAAACCAAATAAGGACATCCCAAGAACCCTCATGGCAAGGGGCACCGCCCTCAAGCCACCTCCACAAGACTTCACCACCAAGGACCTGCTAGAAACCCGAACCACTGGAACAAAAAAACTGTACCCAACCTGCAATAACAAAAATAACCAAGTCTACTTACACCCAAGGGTGTAAGTAGGGTGTGATCCAAAACCCAATAGGATACCACCACTAATAGATTCCATGTGATAAACATTTAATGGTGAAAAGCATGCAAGTTTTCAAAGACATGAGATGCTAGTTAAAATTTCTAAAAGATGCAACATTAAATAAAAATAGTTTTCAGGTTGGCTAATTTAAAGAATAACAACATTTAAAATAAATACCATAGCTACTGAATTTTACATCCTATCATACCGTATACCGACGGTAAGAACAAAGTATCCGATGAGAACAAGCAATGGGAAATAACCCCTAGGCACTAGCTAGCTGTGGGTCCCAGGTACCTCGTATCTCGGTGAGAGTAACCATCACAAATATCCATTCTCGTGCACGATCCACTAGTATGAAACATACCCATAACCTATTGGTCCCCAATAATCATCATCATAGTTTAGTTAGAGTTGTAAGTGTCAATCTTGCTAAGTAAAACTGAGGACAAACCTCACAGATTCACTAGCATACTAGTACACGTCCACCCACCTAGATACCCGGGTTTTCCCTTTGTGCTCAAACAAGTTCAACAAGTCAAGATATATACTTTTCACATGAAAATATCATTTCCATATCAAAAATTTACCAAACAGCCCACATGTATACCACACAAGTCACAAAAGTACACTTCTCATTCAAATTGATTTTGAAATCCGACTCATTCAAAAATAGCCCACAACACTCTTCACATTACATGGACACTTACACAAATCCTTTAATCCATTTTTATGAACCATTCCAAGACATTACAACTCACATAACAGCCCACTCAAATAACATATAATACCAATTTCATCAACAAAATTCAATTTTCACAACACACTCACACAAAACAGCCCACAACCATGTTTTGCAGCTCTCTTCCCATTTTCTAAAACATTTCAGCACTATATAAAGCATTCTAAAAAAATATTTGAAATCATAAATAACTACCATACCTTTAAAAAATCCCATATTAAGTGAACACACCCCCCAAAAAGTACATATACACTCATTTATCCACTTTGTTTAACCAAACAAAACATTCACAATTTTCATAAAACAACTCAAGGGGTGTAACTATGTCTTGCACAGAAAACCCATTTAAAAACCCCCATTTAAGACCAAAACCATACCAATTACTATCCAAAATAGAATTGGAAGACCTAGGTACATTTATAAAAACACATTAAAGTGTTATAAAATAACATTGAATAATACCACAAAAGATTCAAATGAAAACACATATTTTCCAAAAATGACGTCAAGAAGTATAACAATGTTTTACACATCAAACCTATTCAAAACCCTTATTTTTAGAACCACATGACAATATTAAATTACCAAACCAGAATTGGCAGGCCAAACAAGATTTAATAAACCAATTTCATATGTTATAAACCACACCCAAATAAAACCCCATGACTTACACATGAAAACACCCAATTTCATGTTAAAAAGCGACTATAAAATTTAACACATAACCAAATAAATCATAAACAGTTTTTTCACCACAAAAAACATATGAGGAATATGAAAAATGGTTAAATACAGCAAGCTAACTCATCACTAATTGTTTACACATGGAACCACCAACCTTTTGAGTCGAAACCCTCAAAACTTGGTGCGAAACTTTAAGCGCACCGCCGCCGCACCACAAGGAATATAAATCCAGAACTAGACCACCAAAAATTGACCCAAAAGATACCAAATCAGACCTTAGGATCTAACCCTAACTTCTGGACAATTTAGAACATAATGAAAGAGGGAGGAAACCCTAAGGAGAATGAACAATTGAAGAGAGAAACACTTACTCAAAACAATATTGAATAAAACGACCCAAAATACACCAGAATATGAATTTGAAAACATCCAAACATTCAAGATATGTTCGAACAATGATTATGAGTTCATATAGGAACTGGAATGAGGGGAAAAGAGTAATAATTGAGTGAGTTATGATAGAAATAACTTACCTCCTCAAATCTGCCCGATTTTAGAAACCCTTATAATTTCATCACACCATCGCGATGCAAAAGAGCTCCAAAAAGGGAGAAAATAAATTGGAGCGCTGCTAGGCTTCGTAGGGTCGAGGGGGAGGTGGAGTCACTGAAAAAACGCAAATAGTGAAGAAGATATTAAAAAATTAAAATTTATTTTTAATGCAGAAAATGGGCTTTCGGGCAGACCCAATTTCTTAAATAAAAACCCATATCCACCATGATAATGGATTTATAAATTGTCAAAATAAATATGGTGGTGTTAATATGTCAGGTTATGACAATTAGGAATTAGAATTGATGAAAAATGTTGAAAAATGAAGAAGTTATAAAGGAATAAAAATTTATTTTTAAATCTGGAATTGGGATCACGGTTTACCCCAATTCATAAAAACTCACCCATTCCTCCATAAATGCTTGGGAAACCCTCAAAACAAAGCATGAATGGAAATTAAATGGAATTTAACTTTAAAATATGTCATGTATGTGACAATTCTCCCCACCATGAAAACTTTCCACCCCGGAAAGTCACATCAAGGACAAAGCAACAACCAAACCCAACTAAGAAACCAATAGGTACTCCTTTGCCAGGTTCCACCCCCAAAAGCCAAAACACCTCCAGTGATCAATTAAGGATTAATATCACAACCAAAATATATACCACTTTCCTGAAATGATCAATCACATTCATACTTTATCCCAAAATAAAACTCCTCAAACACTATCCGAACAAGACTCAAGCAATTCACCCAAACGAACAATAACATTGAACATGGTTACACTTACCTTACTTTAACTAATACATTGGGCACTCTCCAGTCCAAAAGTTTACCCAAGGAAGATGTAAGTAGTTTGATATCTCCAAATGATATTACCTACTTCCCAGACAATTCCAAGTAAAAAACATGAGTTACTCGTATGAAGAGACACAAATGGGCTCCCCACCATAAGAGACAACTTAATTTTTTTTTCCCGAGACAGAATCAAGACACTAATAGGGGAAGGCCCAAACAGACTCCCTAGTACAAGGGGTATACATCCATTAGAAATTTACAAAATAATATGCACGATACCCATGGTGGGTCTTCCCACCACAAGAACCAACCAATTTAACCGACCGGCGTGGCCCGACACGAAAAGACCCCAAAATTAAGGAGTTGGAATGGTCACATAGTTAGTCTGCACAGTTTGAGAAACTGTGCGATAAATATGTGGATCCTTATATCTACATGGTTATTTTTTTTGTTCATGGTTAGAACTAACCATGTGAAAACCGTGTGCTCAAATTTTCTAGCCAAATTTCCAACCATTCTCCAAAGACTCAATGGAAACCAAAGGGGGAGGGAATAACATTGTGTGATGACATGGGTACAAGACCCTCCACCTATTTCCACCGAACAAGAACAACAAAAGAAATATGATGAAACTATAGGTTTAAACTCTTCCTATCTTTCATACTGAGGATAATACTTTGTACAAGGGTTTAAACGACACTGGGGTTTCCCCTGACTACGCGCCAACTTCTCTCCGGGACCTATGGCTGGAGCTCAAAATATTAAAGCATCTTCGGCCTCGCAGTTAGGTTGTGGAAACCCCTATATGGATATTCTTCATTCGATGCAACAAGGAACAACACCACATACCCTGATGGGTTCATCAAGACATAACACACTCCATAACTCACTTTACCAAAACTAGACATTTCACTGAAACAAGGGATCAGAATAAGCACACACATCGCACCTTGTTTCTTTGGGTGAGAAACAACAGAAGGGAAGGACACATATAAACACCGTCCTCTAAGATAGAGGATTTGATGTTTTTCCCAAGGGATACATACTCCCAGCATAACAGATAACCTAAGAGGATTGTGTGACCTTGACCATTATAGTCAAAAGAGCACACAACATCACAATGCGTCACCGAACATGACCCTTGTGATTGATAGAAACAATACATGGAACATGACCATATTCCAAGTCCCTAAACAACAGACAAGTCCAAAAAGTGGACACAATATCATATCATGACCAAAATCTCAAAATTGGTGGTTTAATAATAACTCTTACTTCATGGAAACTATGAAGAACCCAGAGGGCCTCTTAGACACCATCATGACAATCATCCACACTAACAACCAAAGAACACTTACACCTTTGATGAATCATGAAACTTAAGAAACCAAGGCCTCTTTCAACCTTCCACAAGAACTATCCCACTACAAGAGGATCTAAAAATCAACTAAATGAATGGTTATAGACTCAATCAACAATGATCTATAAAATATTCTTTATATTGATGAAATGGAGGATTTTCCAATGGAGAAACAATACGAGTTGCACTTAAGTTGTGCACTAACCCTAAATGGGGGCGTACCTTATCCAACGGGAGAACCCAAGGACCCAACCAAGATGGTCCAATTGTCAAAAAAAACCATAAACCAGATCCAAACACATGAAGGTAACCACCATAAAGGTGTCCCGAAACATATCTCAGAGGAGACTACTCACCGGTCCTTCTACCCAGCTTACTGACCAAACATAAACCCAAAACACAGTTCAAATAGGTGGGGTTATTGGACTAAAAAAACATCCCAAAAAACAACATCTTCAAAAACCCATAATATAATCCATCCCAAACTATTCATCAAGACATCATGTTTTTATTTAAAACCATTTCTTTGAAAAAAAACGGTTCAGCGGTAAGAGTATCGACCAATGGTACCCCATGGGCCTCACACATGCATGTTTTTGTGCCACACCAGACACCCTCCTCATATCCATCCCGGCACTCATCCAGTTATGCCATCAACCACCCATCATCCCATATAACCCCATGAATGTGGTCACTAATGGAAATACCAAAGGTTAAAACAAATATTCTTTCCACTTTTCAAAACCAAAACGGTCAACCAACGCATCCTTTTTTTTCTCATAACCGCTAACCATGAGATCAAAATCCCGACTCACATCTTACAAAAATTTTCAGCACGTCACAACCATTTAGAAGATAACTCACATTCAAGATATTCACATCAATTTCAAAACATCTCATCCCATTAAAACACACTCTGATTGTTTAGAAAAATCTATTGGAAACACTTTTCAAAACCAACTTCAATATAGTTCCTGCTTTCAAAGATGTGTAAGCACACCATTTTACATTTCAAAACAATTCTCAAAATTCTGTTTTGCCATTTCATAAACCAAACCATTCCCTACTTATTTGAAAATCATTCCATAAAAACTTTACGCTTCTTAAAACCAAGTCACCTTAAAACCAAAGTGCTAAGATTTCAAAACTAAAGCACAAAACAATGTGAGAGGAAAATAGTTTCAGTGGGTGATTTGGACATATGGTTGTCGGCCATATTCCAATCAATTAACTGTCACAGAGAGTGTTCTTGGTAATATCCCCAGCTCCAAATGGTTTGCCAGGCCCTGCGAGCTTACTGAGACCATTAACCCAACTCTCTTTTCATTTCCCTTAATCATTGTTAAACCAAGAAAACCAAAGGACTCTGAAAGGTCCCGACTTCCCCTAGAAACTTGAATCCTACCATGAGGTGTGGTGATCAGGCACACTACCCATAACAAAAATTACAAGTCCCAAAAATCCTATCTCCGGACTATGTCGACTGTTCCCCAAATAACATGACACAAAGAGAGCAAACCTCCTTTGATACCATTTTGTCACAAACCGAATCGATTGCCACCAAAAGTGGCACCAAACCCAGCCCGTGACAAGTCCCGAAGGGCATTCCCGATCCCCACGGGCTGGCACAAGTGCCCGGGTATCATATAATGATAATTGGGAACGATTTACCGGATTTTATAAACATTAAACAAAAAAAACTCAATAAAACAAATCTGGATTTTTCAACTAAAACCATCTTTTACAAAAATTCAGAACTGAATTACATAGCTGAAAACAACTCAAAAGGTCTATACCAAAGGTAAAAAACCAAATAAGGACATCCCAAGAACCCTCATGGCAAGGGGCACCGCCCTCAATCCACCTCCACAAGACTTCACCACCAAGGACTTGCTAGAAACCCGAACCACTGAAACAAAAAAACTGTACCCAACCTGCAATAACAAAAATAACCAAGTCTACTTACACCCAAGGGTGTAAGTAGGGTGTGAGCCAAAACCCAATAGGATACCACCACTAATAGATTCCATGTGATAAACATTTAATGGCGAAAGGCATGCAAGTTTTCAAAGACATGAGATGCTAGTTAAAATTTCTAAAAGATGCAACATTAAATAAAAACAGTTTTCAGGTGGGCTAATTTAAAGAATAAAAACAGTTAAAATAAATACCATAGCTACTGAATTTTCCAGCCTATCATACCGTATACCGACAGTAAGAACAAAGTATCCGGTGAGCAAAAGCAATGGGAAATAACCCCTAGGCACTAGCTAGCTGTGGGTCCCAGGTACCTCGTATCTCGGTGAGAGTAACCATCACAAATATCCATTCTCGTGCACGAGCCACTAGTATGAAACATACCCATAACCTAGAGGTCCCCAATAATCATTATCATAGTTTAGTTAGAGTTGTAAGCGTCAATATTTCTATGTAAAACTGAGGCCAAACCTCACAGGTTCACTAGCATACTAGTACACGTCCACCCACCTAGATACCCGGGTTTTTCCTTTGTGCTCAAACAAGTTCAAAAAGTCAAGATATATACTTTGCACATGAAAATATCATTTCCATATAAAAAATTCACCAAACAGCCCACATGTATACCACACAAGTCACAAAAGTACACTTCTCATTCAAATTGATTTTGAAATCCGACTCATTCAAATATAGCCCACAACACTCTTCACATTACATGGACACTTCCACAAATCATTTAAACCATTTTTATGAACCATTACAAGACATTATAACTCACATAACAGCCCACTCAAATAACATATAATACCACTTTCATCAACAAAATTCAATTTTCACAACACACTCACATAAAACAGCCCACAACCATGTTTTTCAGCTCTCTTCCCATTTTCTAAAACATTTCAGCACTATATAAAGCATTCTAAAAAAAATATTTGAAATCATAAATAACTACCATACCTTTAAAAAAACCCATATTAGGTGAACAAACCCCCAAAAAAGTACATATACACTCATTTATCCACTTTGTTTAACCAAACAAAACATTCACAATTTTCATAAAACAACTCAAGGGGTGTAACTATGTCTTGCACAGAAAACCCATTTCAAAACCCCCATTTAAGACCAAAACCATACCAATTCCTATCAAAAATATAATTTTATGTCCTAGGTACATTTATAAAAACACATTAAAGTGTTATAAAATAACATTGAATAATACCACAAAAGATTCAAATGAAAACACACATTTTCCAAAAATGACCTCAAGAAGTATAACAATGTTTTACACATCAAACCTATTCAAAACCCTTATTTTTAGAACCACATGACAATATTAAATTACCAAACCAGAATTGGCAGGCCAAAAAAGATTTAATAAACCAATTTCATATGTTATAAACCACACCCAAATAAAACCCCATGACTTACACATGAAAACACCCAATTTCATGTTAAAAAGAGACTATAAAATTTAACACAAAACCAAATCAATAATAAACAGTTTTTTCACCACAAAAAACATATGAGGAATATGAAAAATGGTTAAATACAGCAAGCTAACTCATCACTAATTGTTTACACATGGAACCACCTACCTTTTGAGTCGAAACCCTCAAAACTTGGTGCGAAACTTTAAGCGCACCGCCGCCGCACCACAAGGAATATAAATCCAGAACTAGACCACCAAAAATTGACCCAAAAGATACCAAATCAGACCTTAGGATCTAACCCTAACTTCTGGACAATTTGGAACATAATGAAAGAGGGAGGAAACCCTAAGGAGAATGAAAAATTGAAGAGAGAAACACTTACTCAAAACAATATTGAATAAAACGACCCAAAATCCACCAGAATATGAATTTTAAAACATCCAAACATTCACGATATGTTCTAACAATGATTATGAGTTCATATAGGAACTGGAATGGGGGGAAAAGAGTAATAATTGAGTGAGTTATGATAGAAATAACTTACCTCCTCAAATCTGCCCGATTTTAGAAACCCTAATAATTTCAGCACTCCATAGCGATGCAAACGAGCTACAAAGAGGGAAAAAATAAATGGGAGAGCTCCTGGGCTTCTTAGGGTCGAGGGGGAGGTGGAATCACCGAAAAAAAGAAAATAGTGAAGAAGATATTAAAGAATTAAAATTTATTTTTAGTGCAGAAAATGTGCTTTCGGGCAGGCCCAATTTCTTAAATAAAAACCCATATCCACCATGATAATGGATTTATAAATTGTCCAAATAAATATGGTGGTGTTAATATGTCAGGGTATGACAATTAGGAATTATAATTGATGAAAAATGTTGAAAAATGAAGAAGTTATAAAGGAATAAAAATTTATTTTTAAATCTAGAATTGGGCTCACGGTTTGGCCCAATTCATAAAAACTCACCCATTCCTCCATAAATGCTTGGGAAACCCTCAAAACAAAGCATGAATGGAAATTAAATGGAATTTAACTTTAAAATATGTCATGTATGTGACACTAATACACTATTTCAATCAATCATTGAATTTGTCTTCTTCCATTGAAAATTATAGTATACCCAAACCAATAACCATTGAAACCATATCCCTTGATAAATATCGATGAATATACTCTCATATCATTCCCATAAAGAGGCTGTATATTTGTACACTCTATAATATATAATTATTCATTAAGGGATTTCAACTGGATATCAATATTGGTTATTGATTTTGGAAAAATATTTTTTACAATGGAATCCATTCTTTTATAGGGTGAAATATTTTATGTTATTCCACATTGATCAATTTTGATAAGTATTTATGTTTTTTATTATATAAAAAATATTCAATGAATAAATTATTTTTTTGTTATATTACATTATAATTTAATGTGATGAGTAGGTCCAAAACTTATATATCCCATTAATAAACTAGTTAGAACCATGAAAAAACAAATATAGGGTAATTGGATCATCTTTACCATTTATATAAATTGTCTTTTTACAGTTCCACGAATGTAAGTTTATGATGTTAAACATTATGAATTATATTCACTACATATTTAACAATTAATATCCTAGAATCTTTTTTAATGTTATGTTTTCAATGGATGTAATTATTATTTCCTTTTCAGTTTTAATTTAATAAAATAATGTATTTAATCATACAATAATGTCATATTTCTTAATAGAATAAATTTAAAATATGTTAAAAATATTTTTCATTTAGAATCTATTCACAACATAACCAGATATTAATATTTGGTATGTATTCATTTTCACATTGGACACCGATAGACATATCATAACAGTTAATATTTTCAGATCATAAAATATTTTATTTATTCATAAAATAATGTAAGATATCTATGAATATGGAAAAATATTATCGATTATGATATTGATATGTATCACATACTTTCACTGTATGATCAGTTCTTGATATTCTATTATCAACTCATTATTATGTTGTTGTTGTACATTTCAATTCTCACAGTTATTAATGTAATTTCATATTTTAACTATTATTATGTCTAATGATTAGTTTAAAATAAATGTTATTAATATCCTATAATATATTTATTATTATATACATCATCAGTTTATTTATACTATCATTTCCATTTTATGAATAATAAATCGTCTTAAATTTATATTACACTATGTTTTATTTATAATTTCTTCTAATATCTGAAATCATCATTATAAGGATATGAAATAACCCTCTTTATTATTTTCCCATTTTTCTATAAGGATTGATACATATTTCTATGATTTATAAAACAGTCATAGGGAGTATAACAATTTTTTTTTTTAAGTTTTACGTTTTATGTTCTTATATTATATGTATTGTAAATGGTATTTATGTATCTAGTTTACGATGGTTACTAAAATTTATTATCCTTTATATTTTGATCTCTATAAAAATGTAATAAAATAACCACTATCACCAGGTTTGGGTGATGGGATTATTAAATAATTAATGCCACTTTATCAGTATTTCCAATGTCATAGGTATCCTTACTTGTTTAGAATGTTAGACATGTATTTAATTTCAATTTATTATATGTTTTAGGATATGGAAAGCCGTATTAATTTTTATAATATGAGAGACATCGTTCTAATAATAATTTATTATATCTTTTATTATATACTTCTCATCATTATTAATTGTATTCTATAAGACCTAGAACTACTCATTATTTATTTTAATCATCCATACTTGGTTCTGCTATATTTTTATTTTATGTTGTACAAAATGGTACTCATCATTAATTAATGTAATATATTTGGCATGAAATTCCCCATTATTGTTTTGTATAAATATTTGAATAATAAATCCTCATTACTCATCGTAAAATATTATAATTTTAAGTCTATATCATTTATCAATACATAGTACATGGTACTCTATATCATTTATGGGGATTGTCTAACCTTTTGTCCCATGTCCCAAATTTTGTTTCTTGGAATGATTTCCCAAGATGTTTAATATGATAACCTTATTATATATGATCTAATTAAATTATTCCATCTAGAAACATATGGTATTGCTTTTGGGGATTACAAATACATAAAATAATATGATTATATACATCTTTAGTGATATGAAATCATCAGCAATGCCCTATTCATGGGTGACCATTATTTTGGGATAATGGACTAAATGATTGAATATAGACATAATATATTCATTTACTTAAAATTGTGTCTTTGATAGGCATAATACATTTCTTGAGCATGTATTTATAGTATTAGGTCATATTATGACTTTATTGTTTTTTTAATCTTAGAAATATGCTATTTTTTTCTGTAGTGGAACACTAAATCGGGGGGGGGGGGGTTAATTGATATTACAATTAACATTATTTTTGAAATTATTAATACTGAAATCCCATAAATTAATAAAACATTGTAGTAAAAAATAATGTGTAATTATATAAATTTATTTTTCAAAAAGGTTCTAAAAGCATTGATTAGGTATCAATTATTGAAATTTTGAAAAATATTAATCTTTTAAAACTAATCTGAATGAATCATACGTTCTATATAAAAAAAGTTAAATCTAAAAAATTGATTATTGATATTTAAATATATTAAATGTAAATGTTTTATTTAAAAAATAGTAAATATAAAATAAAAAATCCAGAAGATGAAATGAAAATATTGGTTTAGTCTTAAGACACGATCATCTCACCTCGACTTGTTTATCACCCACTTCTATGTTGTTTATTATAATATAAACATATCCTTAAACAATTTTGGGTTTTTAAAAATAGTTGTACAATTATAATTCTATCTAAAAAAAATACTTTATGATATTTATTAATGGGTAAAATTAATCTTAAGTCACACACAACCCCTTCTATATTATAATTTATATTGAAAAAAGTATAAAATTAAATCTTAGAATATAGAACCATATTGTTCGGTATATATATAAAACCTGCATAGTTAGCCTAGTAATCTGATAGCTGAGAAAAATCTAATATGGCCCAATGGGAATTCAAAACCCCTCAGGATAGAGACTGGAACATGAAATCACACATGAATATAGAGGCAATGAATTTTCCACAATTCAATAGAATACAACATATTACAAGTCATTGTGATTTAATGTCCAAAATGAGAAAATATTATAGACAGTAGGTATAATAAAACCCAAATAAAGACAACCTAAAAGTACATTATATCTTACATGATGATCACTCAAACATCCCTTGAAACGACATAAATAATTATCCACCGCTCACATGCATCATTAATCCATGGTCCAAGGAACAAAAACAATCCGCCACCTCTATGTGGATTATTTTCTTTTCCTCAACAAGGCATGCTATGGTCTAATAACACGTGAAGGTCTTGGTAAGATAAAAGCTATAAATATAAGAAGTTTTATTCCAAGTGTTATATAGTTAATACCACAACAATTTACTATTTATTCTTTTAGATAAGATGAAATAGAGAATATAATTAAATTTTTTTCATATTTTAAACCAATTATTATTTTTATTCAAATGGATGGTTGATATATAAAAAAAATTCTAATAGTATTTAAAAATCATTTTATATGAAATATTTATATAAAAAAATTTCTTTAATTAAAATATATCATCATTTCAATGAAATGTAAATCAAATAAATAACTTGTATGAAATCACTAAATAGAAAATCCCCATGGTAAATCATATTATAAAGTAATAGTATCCTTACACATAACATAATAAACACAACTATAGTTAGGTGTGTTAAAAAAATAGTCTCTCATAGGGGAACCCATCAAGTGTATTAAAAACATCAATTATGTTTACCAATCTTAGCATTTCATGCCCTAATTTTTTAGTAAAAATATTAATTGTCAATCCATTTCTTGAGATTCAATGATGTTGCAGGATTAACCCAATTACAAATAATTTCCTAGAATAACATGTTATTCAAAAATTAAAACTATAAACTCTAAAATCATTCATTTTACAAAATTTAAAATATTTTTTTAAATTATAATTTTCAAAATTCAATTTAATTCAAATCAGAAACAATGGTATTCATCATTTCATTACATTTCATATAACTTTTAAATTTAATTAATTTCACCTAAATTAGTCATCAAATAATTTTTTCAAAACTTTTTCAATATCAATACTAATTTTTTTTAGATCCACCTTTCTATTAAACTTATATTTTAATTGGTGTCTCCCTCAAATATCATGAAAACTTCAATTAAATGATCAAATCATCAAAATTTTATATTTTTTTTTGTTAATTAAAACCCTCTATAAATTTAAAAATGAGATTAAAGTTTTCAATTTTTATGAAAATAATTATTGAACAACCTGCCTCTAAATGGTATAAAAAAATATTCCATCAATAATGGTGATTACAAACTAAGATATAAGTATTTAAAATACACAGAGTGATAAAAATATATGATGGAACCATAATAAATTATATCAGATCTTGAATATGACCAAAAAATAATAATAAATACTTATGCGACCAATAGAAAATATGAAATGGAAGGAACACATTCCCACAAGGATGAACCATAACCAAAATGATTATCTATCATCAAACGAATTATCTAGAAGGAGATAAGATATAAAAAATTCATAGAATCGTATTGGGTTTTCAGAGGAAGTGATATGGAATGAAGGAATGAATTATTTGTTGATATTTTCATTAAAACTATAGAACTCAAGGATTAAATGTTGTGTAATACTTAAAAAATATGCGCAATCCCATGAAATAAAAAATCACCAAAAAATATGTTCCAAAGGATAAAAATATAAAAATTTACCACTACCCATCATTAACATTGTACCTGAAATATAAAAATTTCAAGCCCTGCACATGTCTAAAGATTTTACCCCAATAATAAATACATAGAATGAAAATACTTTAAAAAAATATAAAATATAAAATAGAATACAAATAATCACACTTCAAAATAAAAATCATAACCATTATATAAAATCAAACACGAGAAAAGGTGTAACTCAAATGTTACACCCTCGCCAAAATAAAAACATTATAACCCAATAAATCCAACTATAAAGATTCCATATAAAATAAAGGAGGTCAATAATCCTCCATCAGTGCCTTTGTCTCCCATATCTTTTGAGAATCATAACTATTCTCCCATAACACACAGACCAAGGGTATCATATTCCCACAATTTAATATTGTATAAGAATAAACCATATTGACTACATATTCATTTATAGATAAATCCATATTAGACTTAAGATCTACCCAGCTAAATAAATGATATGGATTAAAATGATATTTATGAAGTTGTGATACATAGAATACATTATGTATTAATTTCATCAATGGTATAAGTTATAAGTAGTAAACAACATATCCCAATTTATCAATAACATCAAATGGTCCTATAAAATAGTGAGAAATATTCCCTGACATCACTATTCATGAAAGACCCAAATGGTGAGGAAATATAAAAATCAACTACTAACTATCTAAGAACACCAACAGTAACTTATGCAAATCAGAATGAGATTCATATTGTCTCTATATCATCGATATTATTTGATGATTCCACTGAATCATTATGATCTTCTCCTGGAATTGACTTTTTCTAAGCGTAAAAAATTCTCCAATCTCAAGGTAATACCATATAGAGTTACAAGGATGTTGTTACAAGGCCACAAAAGGAGTTGTAAAAATTTTATATTGGTAATTATTGTTATAAGAAAACTTTTCTAGTCCAAAATAGATATGAAAAGCCCCACAAAAATGGTGCTTGTTGGAAAAAAGAAGGTCCTCAAGATTATATAGATCCCCTTATATATCACAATTCATCGATTGATGATTTTCCATACTTGTTACATCTTGTATTTTTTAATTTACAAATAATGTTTTAATTTCAAAATTTAAATAAATCAAAATGAATACTGATTATATATTAATAATAAAATTTTAAAATCTAATAATAATAATTAAAAATTAAATAACATTAAAATTTAAATAATTTATTGAAATAGATAATGAGAATTATATTTACAAATCATTAATGAAAATGTATTGAAAAATATATTATATTGTTAATTTAATCATTTAATATATAAAAAATATTTAATATCAATTTTCATTAAATAAAAAATATGTTTTAATTTATAAATCATTTAAAAAACCATATTTATTATTGTTATATGTTAGTCTATTGGTGTCTAATTTTGTTTATGAAATAATACTTTGTATTAATAAATATTTACACACAAAAAATGATGACTTATAATCATAAATTTACTTAATTTATTATAATTGAAATGTAATAAGTAATTTTATCTGAATATATAATAATACAATTTATATTAAATTATGAAATTAATCTCAAAAACCTCAATAATAAAAATAAAAATAATAATAGATTATTTTTTAAATAATTAAATAATATAATTAAATATTAAGAATAATTATTTTAAAATATATGAAATTATAAATTTGTAAAATTTAGATAATTATATAAATTTATGATCACATATACATTATAAAATTTGGATTATGAATTGGTTTAATAAAATATTTCAAAGTAAAAATTTATAAAAGTTATAATAATTTTGATAATATATTTTTTAATGAAAAAAATTTAATTAAAATCCAAAATTTGAATATAATTTTAAGGGTACTATTAATTATAATTACAAAAAATTTTATAGTTAAATGGATGAATAAAGAAGAATGAAGAAATGTGGATAAGATAATGGGTTTCATTTTCTAGGTTAGGCTTCAGTGTAGAATATCTCAAGCAAGTAGAGGGAACAAGTTTGTTCGTAGGGGCTCAACCAGTAGTGACAGATTCACATGGGAAGAATCCTAGCTCAACCAAAGTGGAATCATGTGGGTAAAATGGATCAAACTCAGATGACTTGATCAATATCAATTTGATAGGATTATTTGATGATGATAGGCCTGAATTAATATTTGAGTTTGAATGTGAACTAGATCTGAACCATGAATGTATTTTCAAAATAAAAAAGTGTAAATCGATTTTGTTTTGTTTCAATCATATTATTACAACTATTTTTGTTTTTTGATCATTGATAGGTTGGTGTATTTTATTTTTAGGCTTCCAGACACAATTTTGATTTAATTTGACATAGAAATGTACTTTTCTTTTTAAATTGTTATCATATGACCCTATTCATTGGTTATCTTATTGCGGAAAATAAATTGATACCATATTTCTAAAAATTTCATCCATTATTTGACAATTTTATTTTATTAATAATTTGTTTTATTCCATGAATCCAAGTCATAACGATCATGAATAACATCTAGGGAGAAATTATTTTTCAATTTTGATTAAACAATCCATTTTTATTGATGAAATAATCATATGATTATTTTACTGGTTTTCCACACATCGTTAATTGTACTAAATTTTTCATCATATCATTAGATTGGAAATAGAACAGGTATTTAATTTATTTAAATGATATTCATTATTATTTATATTAGGTTTCAAAAGAATAAATCTCTGGAAACTAATTAATTTATGGATCATATTTGATAGAAATCATTAAACCGGGAAATAATATTCTTATTAGGTTGTTTTTTATCGACTTATTTCGACTAAATGAATTAATTTTAAAGAATTATAACATATACTTTATAAATATTATATGATCCAAATTAGTAGAGTTATATATTAATATCATTCCCCCTGCTGACTGAAATTTCATGTACTTCAACCTTTATTTGTGAGGAGATGGGTTGGTAAAGATGATGATATAGCAGATATTGGAGTTCTTTAAGATGAAGGAAATAACGCTTATAATTAATTTTTTCGATTTTTACCAATTCTAGGATTATGAAGAAATGTGATAGAGAAATATAATAAAATAGATTTATATTTTAAAGTATAACAATTCAAAACATTATACATAATATAATTTTTTACAAATCAAAAAAGGGAAACATTTATTTTTCAAATATGTGTTTATTTTAAAAACATATTTTTGTAAGGAGTTTATTTTTATGAGTAACATTATACAATAATTTTATTGTTTTAATTATGGGAAATATTTTTAATATGTATATACATGTTCAATAATTATTATGTTTTAATTATAAAAAAGCTTATTTATTAAAAAATCAATTTTTTTTCAATGTTTTATTTCGTAATTCTAATTAATATTTTTTTTAATTTTAATGTTATTTTTGAATAGAATTTTTATTTATTAAAACTATATATATAATTTTCTAACGATAATATGTACCATATTGTACTTAATATGATTATTGATTGGTAGAAATGTCAAGAATATTGTTAGATATGGCCATCATTTGTAATTCTGGAAATTTAATGAATATTTATTCATGAAATATTTTTGATGCACTTATATTTATTCCAATTAAATGATGTATTTATTTTATAAATTATAATTTATCCTATTTATTTTATGAAAAGTAATTCAATGAAGTTTTATGTTAAAATATAATTTTCATTTAGGAAAATAATTCATGACACGTTTTGAAATGTTTTTAATGGATTTATTTTTGTAATTTTGGATGATAAATAAAAAAATATTTATAAAAAATTGTCCACATGGATGTCAAATTTGTTGATGAGGAATGGGGAGTGAACCTATGACCTAATGTGTCATTTTAATACTAGTGATATTTCTTATGGCGACAATATTTTCATTGGATATCTGAAGTATCAGAATAATCCATTTTGAAATTATTATTTCTAAAAATGTTTTCAGTGTATAAATCCAATTGTTTTCAAATATAATATTTGAAATGTATTTAAATAATGATATGAATTTTTGAACGGTCTTTTATTCGTAAAATGTCTATATTTGATAATAAATGTTTTAAAATATATTTTTTTAAAAGGATTATAATTGAAATGTATTTTTAAAAGTTTGTTTTGAATATTATTTTTTATAATATATATATATTTGATATAAAAAAATTTTATTTTTTTTAAATTATTATATTTCAAATATTTTTAACCTGTTTATAATCCCATTGTTGTGACATTTTATTCAAATCAATTAGTTTAAAATTATTTCATAGATATTTTAGAAATTTTTAGAGGAAGGATATTTCAATTAAGATGTTAGTGCATGCACTTGAATGTAGTTGTTTGAATTATCTTTTTTAAATTTTTTTTAATTTTTTTCTAAATTTCCAAACAGTTGATAGAAAAATGACTATGAATGTATATAATATTCTGTAATGTTTCTATTATGTTTTTATAAAAAAATTCAATGTATTTTTAGCAATGAATTTAGAAGTGGTGATTTGGGGTCTATACAGTTGGTATCAGAGCAACAATCCATACAACATTGGATATTAGAAATATTTTTATGAATAAAATAACATATACCTAAAAATAATTATATTAATAAAAAATTACTTCTTCAAATTAATTTATAATAATTTAGAAATTTTTATATATACAAATCCTTATTTTTAATATGTTGATATTTTTTATTAATATATTTAATTTTTCCTTATAAAATCAACATTATAAATATATTAATCAAAGTATATGATGTAATAAATTTAAATAAAGTATAATATTTGTTAAAAATAATCATATTAGTAAAATATTGTTAATTAAAATAAAAAAATATAAATATAATATAATTAGAGATGTTAGTTTTAATTATATAAATTTCATTTTTTCTAAATAGAATATGATGTAACAATAGTTGAGAAAGGACATTAAGTGAATGTGCTTCATTTTTTTGGTAACATTACACTGAAAAATGGTGTCAATAGAAGAGAGGGGTCGAGATCAGTTTTTTGAGATTGACGAGTGGAAAGGGATTCCAAATGGGAGAAACAAACCTTAGTTGAAGAGGAAATAATTTTGGGAAAATGGATCAACCTCAGATGATGGGATCAAGCACACTCATATGGCCTCAAGCAAGGATGATATGCATATGTGTAGAACCTTTTTCAAATGAATTCCTGATCATAACTGTAAAGAGTTTGTCAGACTCGGATAGACTAAATCAAGAAATAGCTATTTCTATCATATTTTCCCTCCTACAGTTTTTTTGGTAAAAAATTTATTGGTCTTGGTTTTTTATTTTTAGGGATCATAACTCCGATTTATTAAGCTTAAGACAGAGAAATTGATGTTTATTCAACAATCCTTAACGCATAACTAAATTTTATTGTGACATTAATGGTGCAAATAAATTGAAACGTTTTTTAATGAATTCATTCATTATTGACCCATTATAATTAATTATTTTTGTTTCATCATTATATATTATCAAAATACATCACAATAAATAAAAATTTTGTTTCAAAATTTTTTATAGTTTAAAAAATATATTAATTTTCCATTAATGAAATGAATATATAATTTTTATATAAAATTTTTGAAATACATTCATTCTAAAGAATATTAAAATTTATGTTTGGAGTAAAATATGAACATGGATTTCATTTATTGAAATTAAATTTTTCTTATTTTATATCTGTTTATAAAATTAAATAATTTAGTGGGGGAATTAATTAATAGATTTTCTTTCATGACATGCATTACATCGAAATCACACATTCTTATTTAAATTTTTGTAAACTATTTTTTTGAATTAATGATTTAATTGTAACAATATATAATAATTATTTATTTAGAATTATTTATTCACAAATAGTATATTCAGATATAAATTTATAACTCTAGAATACTTCAATTTCATATGTTTCACCCTTTCTATATACAGAGAAGGCATCCAGTAGTGGAGGTTTGGAAAAGTAAGGAATACTAAAAGAGGAATGTAGTATCCCTTATTGTATATTTTATTCTATGTTTTCTGATTCAATGACTATGAGATAATGTGAGATATAAAGATAAAAAAAGTAGTTTCAGATTTTGAAGGAGAATAAAAACTCATTAACGTCATAATGAATTGTGTTGTAAATCTAATTAAGGGGAACATTTATATTTCAAATATGTATTTATTTCTAAAATATATAATAGTAAGAGATTTAATTTTATAAGAAAAAGTATATAATTATTTATGGTTTTATTAAATCGAAATCATATTATTATTGTTATAAATATTCTGTAGTTATGAAGACTTATTTTTGAGTTAATACCTTTATTTATTAATTACTTGAAAAGATGAATTTATTTTCCAAGTATTATTTACGAAATTTTTAAAATGATAAATTGTTGTTGTTTATTTTTAAACATAATTATTTTATATAAATTTGAATTAATTATATTTTTTTATGTAAACTTATAATGATAAAAGAGATCATTTTAGTTTTAATATAATTTTTGAATGATGGAAATGTCGTGTATGTTGTTAAATATTTTCATCATATATAATTAATAAAATTGCATTCATTTTTATTCTAGAAATTCTTTTAAATGATTATTTTTATGTATTCTAAATGATTTATTTTATTAGAAATACATATTTCACCCAATTCCTTTATTAAAATTCATGTTGTAATGAATAAAAATAAAATATTATTTTCGTCTATAAAAATAATTAATGAATGTTTTAGATTTGTTTTGAATAGATATTTATTGAGAAATGTGAATTTTCCATAAAAACATTTTTATTAAAATTTAATTAGAAACCTAGGTTATCAAAGACATTTATAATTACTTTGTAGAGAACCCATGACCTCACAATGTATTTTCCTATTAATGATACTGCTTTCAGACACATAGTTTTCATAGGATATTCCATTTATCAAAATAACACATAAAAAAAATTTAATCTTGAAACCATTTTCAAAGCTGAAATCCAGGTCTTTTCAAATATAAATTTTGAAATATACTTACAAAAATATAGGTATTTTTGAGTTATATTATTTATATCAAATATCTTGATTAGATAATATATTTTTTAAAAGATAATTTTTGGAAATGGTTTCAAAATTATAACTATTTTTTAAGAATGGTTTTGAAAATTATTTTGTATACCAAATAAATATACATGTAGGTACATATATTTGACATAAATTATTTCATAGATAAAATAAATATATAATATTTAAATATATTTCAATTGTTTATAACCCATTTATTGGAAACTTTGATGTTCTTCCCTTGTTGTAAATTATTTCTCCCATGTATTTACGAAATTATATAACCGAAATCTTCTCTAACGGAGTTAGTTCATGTGATGAACTTTTTTAAATAAATTATTTATACAAATAAAAATTATTTTTTGATTCTATAGAACTTAGTTTGGAAATGGTCTTTAAATGTATAGAGTACAATCTAATATTTCTATTATATTTTATTAAAGAATATCTATATTATTTGTATCATTGAATCTCGAATCATGATATCACGGTCATTAGAAAATAAAAATGAACTTATGATCCTTGATCCTCTTAGAGTACTCTATAAATGAAATAAGAAAAAAAAATTTATATAAGATATTACAACAGATGGATCTATTTTCAAATTTACAATTTTTCACATAGATATTTCATAACTCTTCAATTTTTTTCCATATATAGAATGGTTAATATGTTACAAGATATAGTAACCCTATAAATGATATCAATTATTGTACTCATTCATTAAGGTGTACATGGAACCCTAACCGCAAGTCCCATTAAAATATCACCCCTCTTCCATGTCGATTCTGGTTGTTGTTGAAGAAAACCTAATGGTCTCTCATGATCGGCCTTGAACTACTGATAAATATAGAATAAGAAGACAAAATCACTGATGAAATATATCATACATGACCCCTAAAATCATTATTGTATATCATGAAACATAAAATTATTAATAGGGTTCACTAGCCAATGAGAATAATCGAAATACCACATCACATATTTTCTCATCGAAAAAGGATAAAAAAACGATTCTCCAAATATAGGACGACCTCAAAATAGAAATTCCACTATTCAAATGTCTCCCTAATATAGAGAGAGTTTATAATTACCAAAAATTCATCATCAATATTATTCTATAAATGAATCACCTAGTGATGAGTTGTTCTTAGATGAACACTTTATAAGACAATATTGGACTCTTCCTCTGAAACTCCAAAATGAAACAATGTACAAATGATCCCTCAAGTTATTTTATATGATTTTTTCACTACCTAGATCATAATATTCATTAAAAAATTTGAAATATCATCTCCATTCACCAGGGTATTGGAAATGTCTACTTCAAAATACTACATTTATTCTACCCAATGCCTACAAATATAATTCTAATATTTTTTTAGAGAATATCTAACTCAGTATTTAGTGGTAAAAAATAATATAATCCTTTCCCCAAAAACATAATTCCAATAAATCATATTTGGATTCATCACAACTGTGAGTTAAATTGTAGGAGTTGGATAATTCTCTTCATGTGGAATAATATTTTTAGAACCATAAGATATCACATAGTCACCAAATATAAAAATAAATACAAAACACAAACCTCATTTATTACAAAATACAACATAGCCCCGCCTGGACACTTTAATAGTAAATAATGATAGAAATATTAAGATATGATTCATATCAATAAATCAATAATGAAATATTTCATTTCATAAGAACATTAAACCCTTATAATAATGAGATACCATCATAGAATCCATAATTGAGAAATAATTTACAAATATGACATAACAACCCATTAAAAACATGAATATATGTATCTTGGAAATAGTTCATTGGTACTTCTACTACATAAATACCTCCACCATTTCATTAAAAAATTATATATCATTTAAAAAAATAGTGTATACCAAAAACATCACTTCATGAATGAAAAAATCACATTTTGATATATTTACATGGATTAGGGGATTAAAAAAAATTCAATAACATCACTATGAAGATGCACATTATCTCCACATATATAGAGTAAACCACTAATTAATCCACAAATACCACCATGATCTTTTTAAGATACTCATGAATTATTATAATCATCAAATATAAAAATATTTCATGATAATTGGTTTGGTAAAATGGAATGGCAAGGTACTCGTAAAGGCCATACGTGATCTAAAAAATGGTATAATAAATGTCAGATTACTTAATTCTCAATTGCGGGTACCAAAATGAATGATGAATCCATTAGAAAAAATTTTCCCTTCTAATTATTTAATCATATTTTTAATCAATTGAATTAGATACTTTTTATTCTTGATATCTCAATTGAGTTTCTTGTAGTCAGCAAATAGGTGATGCGTTCCGTTAAATTTTTTTTCAACGTCAACATGTATCTCCCAAGTATATATAATAGATAGTATAAAGTCTTATAATAAAGTTTCATTCTATGTAGTCTTCATATATTTTAGTTTAGCGGGTTCAATATGGTTATTTTAAATTAACACACATGGAGTACCATATAAATATAAATATTAAACTCTAACTCTCTTACATGTGAAAAAACACATAAATCAGATGGAATCATGTTAGTAAATTCAATGAAATATGGAGGGATATGAACCACCAATGAATAAATCTATATATCAAAATTTAACACTGATATCACATTCCACATCATCGGATAAGAATATATATCTCTACTCAACCTCAGGTCACATTATCCCTAAATGATATGACACACACTATTGACAATAGTTAAGTTCACCCATAAAATATAAATGTTCATTTGGAATATATTAGGGATTATATGGTTGATAAAAATAATTATTTCACATTTTAAACAACATTTACCAGTAAATCATAGGAATGCTTGATTTATGACAAAGGGAAAACATGGTCATGACAGTACAGACCCACCTCTTTCTTCTTTCAAAGAGGCATAGTAATATCCACCAAAATAGATAAATATTTATAGGAAATTTTTTTGGGTCATAATATCAGTCAATTAAAATGAATGAGTCACACTGTTATTAAATAAAGAAGTCACTAAATGTGAATTTATATTGATGGTACCACTCACAATTGATGGACATATAGCTACATTATATGAAGAATCTTCCAATATGTGACGAATCATTTATTTGTGTTCATGTGGCTAGATCCTCTAAAAAATCAAATAAAATTAATAAACTATAGTACATTTTTATTCCGATAATCCTATGTCACTTTATTAAATAGAAATGAAATTTGGTATTTTATATAGTTGTCCTGAGGGACAATATTAACTGAAAATATTCAGCACCACAACACAAATAATTCTCTAATTCCTATCATTTCCATAGCATAGGAAAGTAAAAGGACCATTTTCCATAAAATTAGGAGGTCCAACTGACACCTTAAAATGTGAACCAATACAATACTCATTGCAATTCTTCATTACATTAAATGAAGTTATTTATCTTCGACTAGAAGAAATATGAACTCCAATTAACACTGACATATCGACAAGGTCCAACTCAACCATCAGAACCCCGTCTAGATTATCTTCATATAAACATAGCTTCGAAAAAAAAGAATAAATATCATTTCAAATATAAATATAAAAATATAGAGACAATATTTTATTATTTGATATATTAACAACTGAAAACTATAAATTGTTTGGAAAATGGTTTGTATACAATGTCATGGTCTTATCAGCCTAATGAAGGATGAAAAACACTATATCTTAAGACATCACATCATATTATTGATAAAACATATCATTTAATATAATTATAACAGTCTTCCAATCCAAAAAATCTTTATTTATTATTGTTAAATTCATATTTTATCATCTCCTGCTTGGTCATTATAGCTTAAAGGTATTATGTTTCATCTTAATAGCATCGGGTGATTAATCTATCTTTTATACCAATCCTCATAATTTTGAGAATCATTAGTACACATGTATTTTAGTGGATTCTATAAGTTAATATCTTGAGAATGATTTCTAAAGTCATCCCATTGAGGATCCATAATCGGAGCCTAAATGGGAACAATTATTGATGTTTGACCAAGATCATTGTATGCACGAACAATAATATTGACATGATTATAGACCATAAGAGTATCCAAATATTTTTGTTTACTAGAATATTCTTTATAAGGTCTATTCTAATGTATTATTAATGGAATGATGATACAAAACATAAAGAAACATCACTAAAGATTTTAGAATATTACATAAATCAACTACTCAGATCAGGGAAATGAGAATATCAATCCTATAATATATTATTTAATGATTTGGATTTCAACATACCAAAATAAAAAACATGATAATGGCTATAATAAGATAAAATTATTATTCAAAATTACATTTTTAGCAACTCATAATAAGAAAATATTTTTATTTTATGAATTATGTTTTTGTTTTTAGCTTTCTTTATACACAACACCATGTTAATCTTTCACTACCCACAATACTAATATTATCTTGAGGAACATGAAAATATAAGCATATTATATTATTTAATATATAAATACTAAACTATTTAAAATGATTTTTCTTTTTGAGACCCTACTTCTTGAAATTTAACCATATAATAAGTTAAGTAATTAATGTGAACAAATGAACATTTTATGCATTTAAAATATATAATTATTTGGGATAAGAAATAAAAAAATAAGTTGGGTTATAAATATTATTTACAAAAACATATTATATTTTTTATAATTTGAATTTTTTTTATAATTTTTAGAGATCAATTTGTAAAATAAAATGCTTAAGAAATTCCAGCATAATAATTATGTTAGTAACAATAAACTAAATTAAATGATATGGAAAACATTTCATGTAATATAAATTCAATGAATTTTTGTGTTACATTATTATTTTATGTATATACCATGTTTCATTGATGTGAAAATTCTATATTTTACTTACAATTTTTTTTTATAATTTATAATTAAAATTAAAAAAAATAAATGAAATATTGATATAAATGTTATTTTATGAGAAATGATATTTTTTGAATGATTTATAATTACTAAAATTACCATTAACTTAAAATCTATTTTTATTTGTTAATAAATATCCAATATGGTCCTTTAATGGATAGATTATTATTTTTATAATATGAACCCCTAAATAGTAAAAACGTTTAAAGAGTATTTAATGTTTAAAGTAGTGTTTTTGCATGTTGCATATGCATCTATTGAATTAATATAAAAAAATATGTTATTTTTATATGATAAGTTATATTTAATATTTAATAAAAAAATATCTACATTTTAAAATAATTATTACTTTAATTTATCTTGAATGGATGAATTACCAAGGTTAGAAATCTTGTTACGTAAATGGAAAACAATAATTGAAGAAAAAGAAAACATAATGTCTAAAGAATAAAATGTTGATTTTTTTATTTTTTTCTATCGTGATCATGGAATGAACATAATTTTCCTTTAATCCATTATTTTACCATGATTGAATCAAATTAGGTAAGGAAGACCTCACCATAGTGTTTACCATTTCTTATCTACAATAATTCCACTCCTCCACCACTATGAAAAGGCATTGACTCTTCCCCTTACTCAGACCAATAAATACATATTGGCTCTTAAAACCCCCTGGAAAATAATATACCCTACATTACTCTAATCTTCATTGAATTCAAACAACTATATTAATTCAAAAAAATAATTATTTTGGTATAAATAAAATAGAGTTACTAGAAGAAAGAGTTAACTTTATTTAATGATAAGTTTTGTTTTTTTTCATTATCAAAACATTCCATTTTTATTATTCCTTTAATATATAGTGACATAATTATTATCAATATACATTAATGTTTTTATGTCATTGCTATGATCCAAATGCACAGACACTTTAACCAAATGGTATAGACAATCATCGTTTTTGTGAATAGCAGACTATTATCTTGGGAACCATTATCATTTGTTCTTCTATTAACTTAATTAAAATATGGGAATAATGATAAATCTATAGTCTATATATGATATATATAATATTTAAATTTTATTTATTATCCTGGAATTATTCATTACCCAAAAAAATTACGCATTTCATTTTATGGTAATTGGATAACATCATTTGTGGACAAGTGGGCTACCACCTACTCAACGTAATGTGATTAAGTAATGATATGCATGGATTGTATTAAGGATATTTTTAATAATATTTTTGTAACTATATGACATAAATATTAATTTGGAATGAATATATATTTCTATATATCACTTTTTTTATTTGAATAGAAGTGGGAGTGGCATTCATTCGTATATATGGCCTTCCGTTATCATGAACGGTGCATTACATTTCATATCACAATATTTAAGGGATAATTATAAATAAATATGTACTGAATATATATGATATTTAAAAAATGTTTTTTATTATGGAGATGACTAAATCATGGTGTAAATAAAAATAAAAAGTCAATATATAGTCAAGAAACTAGGTAATTAAGTCCTGAAATGTTTAAAATGATGAATGATAATTAATCAACGAGTTAAAATATGTAATAAAATAATAATATATTAAATAATAGATATTAATGTTTTTCAATTGTAATATAATAACATGTATAAATCCAATATAACAGAGTTTAAATAACATTCAACCAAATAGTAGTATAACGTAAGGGATATCCTATCATATTTACTTGATGGATTTGAAAGTATAATCAAAGTATAAAATTGATTATTATTTCATGAATATTATTCTAGAGATGACGTACTAATGACCACATTTGAATTTATAACACATACCAAAGTCAATTTTGTCCCATGTATATAATATTATAGAAACATCTGGCGTGAACATTAATAATTATATATTTTTCATGACATAAAAATATGTGATATAAAATTAATCATGAACATTACAAAGGTTCTTAAAAATTTTAATAATTACCCAATGTTTAATATTTTTGAATATAAATATTTTACAATCCAGGTTAGACAAATGATAAGGTACATCACATCGATCTACATTAATTGAGGCATATTGTGGTGTTACACACCCACCTTATTTTATGTTGTCTATATACATCCCCATTGAAATATAATATCATAATTTTTTTATTCTGATGTTATTTAATGGTTTTTTAAATTTCATTATTTAATAAAGATATTGATTTAAATTCTTAATGTTGAATGGGGAACTTTGAATGTTTTTTATTTAATTATGAAACTTTTTCTCGATGTCAATATCTTGGATTTTTTTTAATTTTTTAGTATAATAAATTAATTATAAAGAAAATATTATAGATATTTAGAATTTCATTTAATTTGTTTCAAAATGAGTGTTTTTATGTTTTTTGTATGTAATGTTTGATATTATTTAAAAATTAAAAAATTAATGTTATTTTTAACATATAATGAAAAAAATAATTATTTTCTGCCATTACCATTATTTGATAATTATATTCCTCTACAAAGAAAATTATTTTTACAAGAAACCGAATACCCCATTCCAATTTTTGGGTATTTTTGAATTTAAAATGGATTTATAAAATGGATTTATTATTTTAATTACATGAAATGTTTTTTATTATTTAATATTAAATTTAAATAGTGAAATGTTGAAAATTTAGATATTTTATGTTTTGTGATTATATAATGATACTTGGACATTTGATTGGTTGTTATGTGAAAACACAAGGACATGTGGTTCAATGTAAAATAAATTCCGGGTAGTTATGTTATAACCTAAAATGATTTGGTTATGGAATTTGATACTATAGAAATTTCATTTATTAGAGTGACATGCAAGGAACTCAACTATATGGTACTTCCTTTTTTTAGAGTGAGATGAATAGATGTGAGCTGTTTTGTTATTTCATTTATGAATAATTACATTCCAATATATCTTTATTTTTTATATATACATTATATGGGTTTTATTGTGATTTATTTATAACAAAATAAAGTAGTATATGAACTTATTTCCAATGTAATTTATTTACTATTAATTATGGGTGAAACGTTTTACATTATGATAATATTTTCATAATATTTTTTGTTTATAGGACTAATTGTTATCCTTATTGGTTTATCTAGTAAAGATCAATTTGTACTCAAACTATTTTTTAAAAAAATTTTTCATAGGGTTTATAGAAGAGTTGGATCAAGGATGAGGTCATGGAATTTTTTTAAAGATATATGTGCATAAGAAATAATTTTATATTTTAATGATTTTTATTTTATTAACATAATTGAAACATTGTATATGTTTCATCTTATAATGAATGTGTTTACTATGTAATTGTTTTACCTAATTCTATGAAACGGTAAATATAAATTTTCATTTGGAAAAGAATGTAATTTATAGTTTTAAAATCTCAAGAATGTATACTATTTAAGGTCAGGTATTTATATTCATATTGATGGAGTTGGTGTTGTTAAAGTTGTTATTCGTTGATAGTTTAGTAGAAACCATTAGATCTAGATTAAAAATAACATACCTAAATTATTAGGGGAAAATCATCATGGATATTATATATTAGCACATAGAGATTAATAATTTAATGATCATATTAAATTCAATTACATATAAAATGAATTGGTTATATTTCATGTGCATAGAATTTTTTGATTATAGGAATAGATCATGATAATTTTGAGAATGTTATTTGAGGAAAAAATTTAGTAATATGATAAATCCACTACTAAATAAAACTATATTGATCTAAATTTTATTTTGTTTTTAGTTCTAATGATGGTTCTTACCAATAAATTATCCATATATCAATGTTAAATAATTCCCATATTTTAAAATTTTAGATTTTCTACAATGTCATTTATTGATACTTGAAAATTTCATAAACATAAAAGTTTTCTTAATATCCATTATAAATATCTATTAGAGGGTTACCTATGGTTATAATAAATATACATTATTAAAAATTAATGTATTTTTAAAAAATTCCAGAACCAAACCATTTTTTCTACCATTCCAATTAAACGATGAAAAATTGTTTTATAAGATACATTTCTAGAATAATGTTTTGAAAATATTTGTAAAAATCCACTACAAAACTGAACTATTAGTTATTACTCCAAATATATTCAATAAGGAGTTCAATAATTTTCATAGGAACATTAATATAAACAGTTAATAATATATTTTATTTAAAGATACATATCATGGACTTAACAAGAATCACCATTGATCCTACAAATGTGAAAACATAATTAAAATACCTTGTTATCATTATTGTTATGGTAGGATTATGAAATCTTCTATACCTATTAACATATAGTGTAACAAAATTTTAAAAAACAATTTTAAATTCATTTAATATAAGGGAAGATAAAATATATTGTCTTCTAAAATATAGTAAGGTTTATTTCCATTTAGAAAACATATTATGACTCATGAAAACATTTTTGATTCCCATATATATATATATATATATATATATTTAATTAATAATAAAAAACATATGGGTAAATTTTAATAATGGGGTAGTGTGTAAGATATCTAATTATTGATGAACATTGTTTTTCAAAATCATATATATATTTGAAAGAAAAAATCATTTATTTAATAAAACATATATTTGATACAATATTTTTCATTTCTCTTATTTATTTTTTAATAAAAATTTGTATTTATTTATATAAATGTTTTCTTAAATAAAACAAATCACATTCCATAAAACATCATGTGGCATCTTTCACAACCATGGGGCATAAACCCATGACCGATGGGTGAAATGATCTCATATCAATCAATAAACCCACATGATTCCTTACATTCATCATCTATCTTTAGTTTATTAATACATTTAGATACATAATTAAATTACCTTTTTAGTGGAGAAATACAATCCTTTTACATATATTTTTATCATCAAAATCCCTTTTATAATATATTAAAATGTGATTAATTTTTTATCTATTTATAAATAATGTTTCCATTTTTTAAAAATTAATCATAAAATAATTTGAGATAATATTGTATGAAATATCATAAGAACAATTATAATATTAATAATTAATTGATATATCATTGTGTATTTCTATATAAAAATATTTTAATGTTTTTATTATTATATATATATAATTATTTTCGATATAAATATTTAGGTAACATGGGTCATAATCAAAAGATCATTATATAATTAAATATGAAAAACACATTTATTGATTGGTCATATGCAATAATATATCAACTTTTTCAATAATAGTTTTGGATGTTTACATTTCATAAGAAACATAACCATTATAAATAAAAATTTACAATACAACTTGGCACTATAAAGGGGGATAATCATTGAAAATAGTTTATTCAACAAAAAAACTAAATAAAAATAAATTTCACCAAAAAGGATCCACATCCGGTAATTTTTTTTAAAATATAGAGATTTATTTGGGAAATGATAGACATAATCCAAGGATTTGAAAGAATCACTATATGTTATGTAATGATTATAGGGAAATCTAAAAATATGCCTTTATGATTTTTTTTCAATATGGTTTATGGCCTTTATAAATTTTTTTCCATTTTATAGTCATCCATTATTATTGTTGGTTATGTAGATTCATTTAAGTTATTGTGAGGATTATTTAATCACGTAATTAAATTTTGTTTATTTATAGATATTTTCATTATAGATTTATAAAAATATTTTCTAAGATAAATTTAGAAGTTCGAAGTTAATGTTATTTTCAAAAAATAATCTTATAGAACATTTTTAAAGGTTAATATTTTTTTAAAATGTTTCACATTATTTTAATAAAAAATTGAATATATTCTATGTTATAAAATTTTTTAGTTTTTAATATAGAATGTTTTTTATTTAAAAGTTATAATTATAATATTTAAAAAAATATTTTTGTAAAATAAATTTCTTTTTCTAACAAATAACATCATAATTATATTATGGTGGCTTCTATAGAATTTTTGAAAAACATGATTTTTTTTTGAAAATGTGAAAATTTTGACATTACTTGTAATGTTATTTAATGTGATCATTAGTAAGTCATGATTATTGAAAAATATAACAAAAATTTTATTCATTCAATATATAAAATAATAAGTATATTATTTAATTCAAAAATATTAATTTTATTTTATAATCTTATGTGTTATACTGGAGAACAAAAACATCAATTTTTTAAATCAAAATTGATTCATGTGAATTAAAATGGATTATTTGGAAATTAGGGTTCTTTACCTGAAATGTTTTAACATCAAAACACTCTAACCTAGTCATTATTTGTATACATAATTTTTTTAGTTAATTTCTATCACATATTTTTATATTATATAATAAAATATCAAATATTTTATCCCATAAAACTACCCCACCTCAAATATTTTTAACTCCCGTACCATCCACAATTTACACACCAAATTCTTAGAAAATGATTCAACACTCATATTTACTCCCAAAAGTCTCTCCATGGTGGCTCCATATTCTTAGGGATTACATGTCAAGATTTATGAAAACTTATCCTACGTTAAGAGTCCTTAATACTCCTCTTTCCTTTTTTAGTATGTTATATTTGTTATTTTTCATTTTAAATTTATTTCTAATATAAATAAATTTATATTATTCCTTGTAATTATAATAAGTTTGATATTTTTTAAAAGATATTTTATTTATTACTTTACATTATTTTCTATTTTTATTTCATGGATATAATGATATTAGTGTCATATTTCTTCAAATTTCCTTCTAATGTTCATTACCATTAATATATTTTATTTTAAATTTCATTTCATTATATTAAAATGATTCTTAAACAATGCTATTGTCCTCGTTTTTTGATGTTTTAAATTAAAGATTAAATATTCCCAATCACTAAATACTTTTTAAATTCATCATAATACCATATATCATGCCATCATAAAACTATCATAAAATTTTAGTGATGTTAAAAAAGTATTCTTTTTACCTTAAATGTATTATGGTTATGGATTCTATATGGGGATATAACTCTAAAACTATTAAATATAGTGGAAATAACCTCTAAAAGGGTGCATTGGGATATGATGTTATCATCACTTGGTGCACAAAAAGAGGTATTGTGGCACACCTTGTGTTATATTCTTAGAGGATTCTCTTTGGATGATTTATAAGATCGTTAAAAAACCAATACATTATTTCTATCAATCACTGAATTTGTCTTCATCCATTGAAAATTATAGTATACCCAAACTGATAACCATAAAAACCATATCCCTTGATAAATATCAATGAATATACTCTCATATCATTCCAATAAAGAGGGTTGATATTTGAACACTCAAAAATCTATAATTATCCATTAAGGGATTTCAAATAGATATCAATATTGGTTCTTGATTTTTGAAAAATATTTTTTACAACGGAATCCATTCTTTTATAGGGTGAAATATTATATTTTATTCCACATTGATCAATTTTGATAAGAATTTATTTTTTTCTTTCAATAAATGGTATTCAATGAAAATATTATTTTTTGTTATATTAACATATAATTTAATATAATAAGTAGGTCCATAAATTATATTTCCCATTAATAAACTAGTTAGAACCATGAGAAAACAATGATAAGGTAATTGGAGCATCATTAACTTTTATATAAAATGTCTTTTTAGAATTCTATGAAGGTAAGTTTATGATTTCTAACATTATGTATTATATTCACTACATATTTAACAATTAATATCCTAGAATATTTTTACTGTTATGTTTTCAATGGATATCATTATTATCTCGTTTTCACTTTTAATTTAATTAAATAATGTATTCAATCATACCATAATGTCATATTTCTTAAAATAACGACTTGAAAATATGTTAACAATATTTTTCATTTAAAATCTATTCACAACCTATTAAGATATTAATATTTGGTATGTTTTCATTGTCACATTGGACACCGATAGACATATCAACAGTTAATATTTTCATGTCATAAAATATTTTATTTATTCATAAAATAATGTAAGATATCATTGAATATGGAAAAATATTATAGTTTATGATATTGATATGTATCACATGCTTTCACTGTATGATCAGTTCTTGATATTATGTTATCAACTCATCATTATATTGGTGATGTAGTTTTCAATAATCAAAGTTATTAATATAATTTCATATTTTTACTATTATTTTGTCTAATGTTTATTTTATATTCAATTTTATTAATATCATATAATATATTTATTATAATATACAGCATCAGTTTATTTATACTATCATTTCCATTTTATAAAGAATAAATCATTTTAATTTCATATTACACTATGTTTTATTTATAATTTCTTCTAATATATGAAATCATCATTATAAGGATATGAAACAACGCTCTTTATTATTTTCCCATTTTTATATAAGGATTGATACATATTTATATGATTTATAAAATGGTCATAAGGAGTATAACAATTTTTCTATGTTTTTAGGTTTTGTGTTCTTATATTAAATTTATTGTAAATGCTATTTATGGATCTGGTTTATGATTGTTACAAAATTTATTATCCTTTATATTTTGATCTATATAAAAATTTAACAAAATAAAAACTACCACTAGGTTGTGGGTGTTTTGATTATTAAATAATTAATGATACTTTTTCAGTATTTCCAATGTCATAGGTATCCTTACTTGTTTAGAATGTTGGACATGTATTTAAATTCAATTTATTATATGTTGTGGGATATGGAAGTCCGAATTAATTTTTATATGATGAGAGGCATTGTTCTAATAATAATTTATCATATGTTTTAGTATATACTTCTCATCATTATTAATTGTATTTATAAGACCTAGGACTACTTATTATATATTTTAATCATCCACACTTGGTTCCCCTATATATTTATTTTATGTTTTATGAAATGGTACTCATCATTAATTCATTTAATATATTTGGCATGGAATTCCCCATTATTTTTTTTCTAACTATTTGTATAATAACTCCTCATTACTCATCTAAAAATATTATAATTTTTAGTCCATATCTTTTATCAATACCTAGTTTATGGTACTCTATATTATTTATGGGGATTGTCTAATATTCATCCCCATGTCCACAATTTTGTTTCATGGAATGATTTCCCAAGATGTTTAATATGATACCCTTATGATATATGATCCAATTAAAATTTTCCACCTAGACACATTTGGTATTGATTTTTTGGATTACAAATACATAAAAGAATATTATTATAGACATCTTTAGTGATAAGAATTTATCAGCAATTCCCTATTCATGGGGTGCCCATTATTTTGGGATAATGGACAAAATGATTGAATATAGACTTAATATATTCATTTACTTAAAATTGTGTCTTTGATAGGCATAACACATTTCCTAAGCATGTATTTATAGTATTAGGTCATGTTATGACTTTATTGTTTTTTTTCATCTTAATACTATGCTATTTTTTTCTATAGTGGAACACTAAATCGGGGGGGGGGGGGTTAATTGATATTACAATTAATATTATTTTAAAAATTATCAAAACTCAAATACCATAAATTAATAAAAAATTGTAGTAAAAAATAACATATAATTATATAAATTTGTCTTTCAAAAATGTTCTAAAAGCATTTATTAGTTATCAATTAATGAAATTTTGAAAAATATTAATCTTTTAAAACTAATATGAATGAATCATACACTCTATATAAACAATGTTAAATCTAAAAAATAGATTATTGATCTTTAAATATATTAAATATAAAAGTGTTATTTAAAAAATAGTAAATATAAAATAATAAATTCAGAAGATGAAATGAAAATATGGGTTTTGTCTTAAGACTCGATCATCTCACCTTGACTTGTTAATCACCCACTTATATGTAGTTTATTATAATATAAACATATCCTCTAAATTTTTTTGGTTTTTAGAAACTGTTGTACTATTATATTTCTATATAAAAAATACACCATGATATTTATTAATGGGTAAAATTAATCCCAAGTCACATATAACCCCTTATATAGTTATAATTTGGATTTAAAATTATAAAATTCAATGTTAGTATATAGAACCATTTGGTACGGTATATATAAAAAACATAGCTAGTTGGCCTGGTAGTCTCATAGTTGAGTGAAATCTGATATGGCCCAATGGGAATTCAAAACCCCTCGGGTTGGAGACTGGAACATGAAATCACACATGAACATAGAGGGAATGAATTTTCCACAATTAAAATAAAAAAAATATTACAAGTCATTATGATTTAATGTCCAAAATGAGAAAATACTATAGATAGTAGGTATAATAAAACCCAAATAAATTCAACATAAAAGTACATTAAATCTTACAGGATGATCACTAAAAAATCCCTTGAAATGACATAGATAATTATCCACCACTCACATGCATCATTAATACATGGTCTAAATGATCAAAATCAATCCACCACCTCTATGTGGATTATTTTCTTTTCCTCAACTTGGCATGTCATGGTATAATAACACCTGAAGGACTTGGTAAGATGAAATCTATAGAGACAAGAAGTTTTATTCCCAGTGTTCTATAGATAATACCACAAAAATTTACTATTTATTCTTTCAGATAAGATGAAATAGAGAATATAATTAAAATTTTCACATATTTTAAATAAATTATTATTTTTATTCAAATGGATGATTGATATATATAAAAAATCCTAATATTGTTTAAAAATAATTTTATATGAAATATTTATATAAACAAATTTCATTAATTAAAATACATCAACATTTCAATGATATGTATGTCAAATAAATAACTCATAAGAAATCACTTAATAAAAAATCCCTATAGTAAATCAGATTATAAAGTAATAGTATCCTTACACATAACATAATAAACAAAACTGTAGTTAGGTGTTTTATAAAAATAGACTATCATAGGAGAACCCATCATGTGTAGTAAAAATATAAATTATGTTTACCCATCTTACGATTTCATGCCATAATATTTTAGTAAAAACTTTATTATAAATCCATTGCTTGAGATTCAATAATGTAGTAGGATTGACCCAATTACAAATAATTTCTTAGTATAACATGTTCTTCCAAAATTGAAACTATCAACTCTGAAATAATTTATTTTACAAAAATTAATATATTTTTTGTTAAATTTTAGTTTTTAATATTCAATTTAATTCAAATCATAAACAATGGTATTCCTCATTTAATTCCATTTCATATAACTTTTCAATTTAATGTATTTACTCTTCATTAGTCATAAAATAATTTTATCAAAACGTTTTCAATAACAATACTAAATTTTATTTAGATCCACCTTTCTTTTCAATTTTTTTTGAATTGGTGTCTCCCTCAAATATCATGACAACTTTAATTCAATGATTAAATCATCAAAATTATATATTTTTTTGTTAATTAAAACACTATATAAATATAAACATGAGATTAATGTTCCCAATTGATATGAAAATAATTATTGAAAAACCTACCTCTAAATGGAATAAACAAATATTCCATAAATAATGGTGATTATGAACTAAGATATAAGTATTTAAAAACAAATAGTGATAAAAATATGCAATAGAACCATAAAAAATAATATCAGATCTTGAATGTGAACAATAAACATAACAATGAATACTTATACGACCAATAGAAAATAAGAAATAGAAGGAAAAAATTCCCATAATGACACACCATAACCAAAATAATGATCTTTCATCAAATGAATAATCTAGAAAGTGATAAGATATAAAAAATTCATAGTATCATATAGGGTTTTCAGAAGAAGGGATATGGAATGAAGGAATGAATTATTTTTTGATATTTTCATTAAAACAATAGAACTCAAGGATTAAATGTTGCGTAATCCCTTAAAAACATGCGTAATCCCATGAAATAAAAAACCACCAAACAATTTATTCTGAAGGATAAAAATATAGAAATTTACCACTATCCATCATTAACATAGTTCTTGACATATGAACAATTCAAGCCCTACACATGTATAAAGATTTTACCCAAATAATAAATACATTGAATGAAAATAATTTACAAAAATATAAAATATATAAAAGAATACAAATAATCACACTTCAAAAGAAAAATCATAACCATTATTTAAAATCAAACACGAGAAAAGGTGTAACTCAAATGTTACACCCTCCCCAAAATAAAAACATTATAACCCCATAAATCCAAATATAAATATTCCATATAAAATGAAGGAGGTCAATAATCATTCATCGGAGCCTTTGTCTCCCATGTCTTGTGAGAATCATAACCATTCTCCTATAACAAACATACCAAGGGTATCATATTACCAAAATTTAATATTGTATAAGAATAAACTATACTGACTACATGTTCATTTATAGATAAATCCATATCATACTTAAGATCTACCTAGATAAAAAAATGATATGGTTTAAAAGGATATTTATGAAGTTGTGATACATGGAATACATTATGTATTAATGTCATCAATGGTATAAGTTATAAACAGAAAACAACATAATCCACTTTATAAACAAAATTAAATGGTCCAATAAAATAGGGAGAAATATTCCATCACATCACTATTCCTTAAAGACCCAAATGGTGAGGAAATATAAAAAACAACTACTCACCATCTAAGAACACCGATAGTCACCTATGACAATCAAAATGAGATTCGTATTGTCTCTATATTGTCGAGATTATTTGATGATTTAACTGAATCATTATGTTCATCTCCTGGATTAGAATTTTTTAAAGCATAAAACATTCTCCAATATCAAGGTAATACCATATCGAGTTACTAAGATGTTGTTACGAGGCCACACAAGGAGTTGTAAAAATTTTATACATGTAATTATTGTTATAAGAAAACTCTTCTAGTCCAAAATAGATATGAAAAGCCTCACAAAAAATGGTGCTCATTGGAATAAATAAGTTCCTCAATAATATGTATATCCCTCTATGTCTCACAATTCATAGACTAACGGTTTTCCATACTTATAACATCTTGTATTTTTCAATGTACAAATAAGGTTTTAATTTCACAATTTAAATAAATAAAAATGAATACTGATTATATATTAATAATAAATTTTTAAAATTTATTAATAATAATTAATAATTAAATAAAATTACAATTTAAATAATTTATTGAAATAAATAATGAGAATTATTTTCACAAATCATTAATGAAAATGTATTAAAAAATACATCTTATTGTTAATTTAATCATTTAATATATTAAAATTATTTAATATCATTTTGCATTAAATAAAAAATATGTTTTAATATAATAAATAATTTAAAAAACCATTTATTATTATTATTATAGGTTAATCTATTAGTGTTTAATTTTTTTCATGAAATAATACATTGTATTAATAAATATTTACACATAAAAAATGATGACTTATAATCATAAATTTACCTAATTTATTATAATTGAAATGTAATAAGTAATTTTTTCCAAATATATAATAACATAATTTATATGAAATTATGAAATTAATTTAAAAACGTCAATAATAATAATAATAGATTATTTTTTAAATAATTAAATAATATAATTGAATATTAAGAATAACTATTTTAAAATATATGAAATTGTAAATTTATAAAATTTTAAAATTATATAAATTTATGATCAATTATAAATTATAAAATTTGGATTATGAATTAGTGTAATAAAATATTTAAAAGTACAAATTTAAAAAAGTTATAATAATTTTGATAATATATTTATTAATAAGAAAATATAATTAAAATCCAATATTTGAATATAATTTTAAGGGTACTTTTAATTAGATTAACAAAAATTTTATATTTAAATGGATGAATAAAGAAGAATTAAGAAATGTGGATAAGATAATGGGCTTCATTTTCTAGGTTAGGCTTTAGCGTAGAATATTCTCAAGAAAGTAGAGGGAACAAGTTTGTTCGTAGGGTCTGAACCAGTAGTGATTGATTCACATTGGGAGAATCCTAGCTCAGCCAAAGTGAAATCATGCATGTAAAATGGATCAAACTCAGACGATTTGATCAATCTCAATTAGATGGGATTATTTGATGATGATAGGCATGAATTAATCTTTGAGTTTGAATGTTAACTAGATCTGAACCATGAATGTATTTTCAAAATAATAAGGTGTAAATCGATCGTGATTTGTTTCAATTATATTGTTACTACTATATTAATTTTTTGATCATGGATAGGTCGGTGTATTTTATTTTAAGGCTTCCAGACACATTTTTGATGGAATTTGACATAGAAATATACTTTTCTTATTTAATTGTTATCATCTGACCCTATTTTGTGGTTATCTTATTGCTGAAAATAAATTGATGCCATATTTCTAAAAATTTCATTCATAATTTGAAAATTTTATTTTATTATTCATTTGTTTTATTCCATGAATCCAAGTCATAACCATCATGAATAACATCTAGATAGAAATTATTTTTCAATTTTGACTAAAAAATCCATTTTTATTGATGAAATAATAATATAATTATTCTACTGGTTTTCCACACATCATTAATTGTACTAAATTTCTCAGCATGTCACTAGATTGAAAATATAACATGTATTTAATTTATTGTAATGATATTTGTTATTATTTATAATAGGTGTCAAAATAAGAAAGTTTTTGGAAACTGAATAATTTATGGAACAACTTTGATGGAAATCATTAAACCTAAATATCATATTCTTATTTGGTTGTTCTTTATCGGCTTATTTCGACTAAATGAATGAATTTTAAATAATTATAACATATTTTTTATAAATATTATATGATCCAAATTCGTAGAGTTATATATAAATATAATTCCCCCAGATGACTGAAATTTCAAGTACATCACCCTTTGTTTGTGAGTAGATGGGTTGGAAAAGATGATGATAGAGCAGAGATTGGAGTTCTTTAAGATGAAGGAAATAGCCAATATAATAAATTTTTTTGATTCTTACCAATTCTGGAAGTATGAGGAAATATGATAGAAAAATATATGAAAATAAATTTATATTTTAAAGTACAAGAATTCAAAACTTTATAAATAATAGATTTTTTTAAAAATCAAAAAGGGAAACATTTATTTTTCAAATATGTGTTTATTTCAAAAGAAAATTCTTGTAAGGGGTTTATTTTTATGAGTAACATTATACAATAGTTTTATTGTTTTAATCATGGGGAATCTCTTTATTATGTATATATATGTTCAGTAATTATTATGTGTTATTTAAAAAATAATAAGCTTATTTATTAAAAAATTTAAAAATATATTTTTTTCAGTGTTTAATTTCGTAATATTAATTAGTAATTTTTATAATTTTAATGATAATTTTTAATAGAATTTAAATTTATTAAAACAATATATTTAATTTTGTAATGATAAAGTGTATCATATTTTACTTAAGATGATTCATGATTGCTAGAAATGTCAAGAATATTGTTAGATATGGCCATCATTTGTAATTCATGAAATTTAATGAATATTTATTCATGAAATATTTATTATGCACTTATATTTATTCCAAATAAATAAAGTATTTATTTTATAAATTCAAATTTCTCATAATTATTTTATGAAAAGTAATTCGATGAATTTTTATATTATAATATTATTCTCATTTATGAAAATAATTCATGAAATGTTTTGAAATGTTTTTAATGGGTTTATTTAGGTAATTTTGGACGATAAATACAAAAATAGTTATAAAAAATTATCTACATGGATATTAAATATGTTGATGAGGAATGGGGAGTGAACCTTTGACCTAATGTGTAATTTTTATAATAGTGATAATTCTTATAGTGACACTATTTCCATTGGTTATCTGAAGTATCAAAATAATTCCTTTTGAAATTATTATTTCTAAAAATGTTTTCAATGGATAAATCCACTGTTTTTCAAATATCATTTTTGAAATGTATTTAAATAATTATATGAATTTTTGAATAAAATTTTATTCATAAAATGTCTATATTAGATAATAAATGTTTTAAAATATATTTTTTAAAAGGATTCAAAATGAAATGTATTTTTAAAAGTTGAGCTTGAAAATTATTTTTTATAATATATATATATATATTTGATTTATAAGAAATTTAAAATGTTTTATATTATTATATTTCAAATATTTTTAACTTGTTTATAATCCCATTGTTGTGAAATTTTATTCAAATCACATAGTTTAAAATTATTTTATGAATATTTTTGAAATTGTTAAATGAAGGATTTTCAATTAAGAAGTTAGTGCATGCAGTGGAATTTAGTTGTTTTAATTATTTTTTAAAACATTTTTAATTTTTTTTCTAACCTTACAAACACTAGATGGAAAAATGACTATGAATTTATATAGTATTGTGAAATTTTTCTATTATGTTTTTATAAAACAATTGTAATGTATTTTTAGCACTGAATTCAGAAGTGGCTTTTTGGGGTCTATATAGTTGGTATCAGGGCAATAATCCATACAATATTGGATATTAGAAATATTGTTATGAAGAAAATAATATATACCTGAAATTAATTATATTAATAATAAATTACTTCATCATTTTAATTTATAATAATTTAGATATTTATATATATACAAATCATCGTTTTAAATATGTTGATATTTTTTATTAATATATTTAATTATCCCTTATAAAAGCTACATTATAAATATATTAATCAAATCATATAATGAAATAAATTTAAATAAATTATAATATTTGTTTAAATAATTATATTACTAAAATATTATTAATTAAAATAAAAAATATAAATATAATATTATTAGATTTGTTAATTTTAATTATGGAAATTTCATTTTTTCTAAATAGAATATAATGAAACAATAGTTGTGAAAGGAGATTATGTGAATGTGTTTCATTTTTTTGGTACCATTACACTGAAAATGGAGTCAAGTGAAGAGAGGGGTTGAGATCAGTTGTTCGAGATTGACGAGTGGAAAGGGATTCAAAATGGGAGAAACAGACCTTAGTCGAAGAGGAAATAATTTTGGGAAAATGATCAACCCCGGATGAAGGGATCAAACACCCTAATATGGCCTCAATCAAGGATGATATGCATATGTGTAGAACATTGTTCAAATGCATTCATGATCAAAACTATAAAGAGTTTATCATACTTAGATAGACTAAATCAAGAAATAGCTATTTCTATCATATTTTCCCTCCTACAATGTTTTTGGTAAAAAATTTCATGGTCTTGGTATTTTATTTTTAGGGATCCTAACTCTATTTTGTTGGGATTAGGAAATATAAATTGATGTTTATTCTATAATTCTTATCGCATAACTAAATTTTATAGTGACATTAATGGTGCAAATAAATTGAAACGTTTTCTTAATGAATTCATTCATTATTGAACCATTATAATTAATTATTTTTTATTTCATCATTATATCTTATCGAAATCCATCGCCAAATTTTTTTTTTGTTTCAATTTTTTTTCTAGTTTAAAAAATATATCCATTCTCCATTAATGAAATGAATATATAATTGTTTTATAATTTTTTTTAATACATTCATTCTAATGAATATTAAAATTTAGGTTTGGAGTAAAATGTTAACATGGATTTCATTTTTTGAAATTTTATTTTTCTTATTTTATATTTGTTTTTAAAATTAAATAATTTATTGGGGGACTTAATTAATAAATTTTCTTTCATGGAATGCATTATACCGAAATCACATAACCTTATTTAATTTTTTTTAAACTATATTTTTTGAATTAATCATTTAATTTTAATAATATATAATAATTCTTTGTTGAGTATTATTTATTCACAAGTAGTATATTCAGATTTAAATATATTACCTCTAGAATACTTCAATTTCATATGTTTCAGCCTTTCTATGTGCAGAGAAGGGGTACAGTAGCGGAGGATTTGGACAAGTAAGGCATACTACAAGAGGAATGTAGTGTCCCTTATTGTATATTTTATTATATGATTTTTTATTCAATGATTATAAGATAATGTGAGGTAGAAAGATAAAAAAATTAGTTTTAGATTTTTAAGGAGAAGAAAAAATCATTAAAGTCATAATAAATTGTGTTGTAAATCTAGTTAAGGGGAACATTTTTATTTGAAATATGTATCTATTTCTATAATATATAATAGTAAGATATTTAATTTTATAATAAAAAGTATATAATTATTTATTGTTTTATTAAATGGAAATCATATTATTATTGTTATAAATGTTTTGTAATTATGAAGAATTATTTTTGAGTTAATACCATTATTTATTAATTAATTGAAAAGTTGAATTTATTTTCCAAGTATTTTGAATTTTTTTTTAAAATTATAAATAGTTACTGTTTATTTTTAAATCTATTTTTTTAAAATAAATTTGAATTAATTATATTTTTGATCTAAATTTATAATGATAAAAGAGATAATTTTAGGTGTAATATAATTTTTTAATGATGAAAATGTCGTGTATGTTGTTAAATATTGAAATCATATATAATTAATAAAATTTCATTCATTTTTATTCTAGAAATTCTTTTAAATGATTATGTTTATGTATATTAAACGATTTATTTTATTAGAAATACATATTTCACCCAATTCATTTATTAAAATTCATGTTTTTAAGAATAAAAATATAATATTATTTTTGTCTATAAAAATAATTCATGGATGTTTTTTATTGGTTTTGAATGGATATTTATTGAGAAATGTGAATTTTCCATAGAAAAATTTTCATTATAATTTAAATAGAAACCTAGTGTGTCAAACGCATTGATGATTACATTGTATATAACCCGTGACCTCACAATATATTTTCCTATTAATGATATTGCTTTTAGACAGATGGTTTTCATAGGATATTACGTGTATCAAAATAACACATAAAAAAATTTAATTTTGAATCCATTTTCAAAGGTGAAATCCATGTTTTTTCAAATATAATTTTTGAAATATACTTCCAAAACTATAGGTATTTTTGAGTTATATTATTCATATCAAATATCTTTATTAGATAATATATTTTTTAAAAGATAATTTTTGGAAATGGTTTCAAAATTATAACTATTTTTTAAGACTGGTTTTGAAAATTATTTTGTATACAAAATAATTAAATCTTTATATAGGTATATATATTTTTCATAAATTGTTTCATAGATAAAATAAATATATAATATTTAAATATATTTCAAATGTTTATAACCCATTTATTGGAAAATTTTATGTTCATACCTTGTTTTAAATTATTTTTCCCATGTATTTACAAAATTATATAACTGAAAGCTTCTCTAACGAAGTTAGTTCACGTGAAGAAGATTTTTTAAATAACTTATTTATAAGAATAAATAATTTTTTTTGATTCTATTGATCCTAGGTTGGAAAAGGTCTTTAAATTTATGGAGTACAATATAATGTTTCTATTATATTTTATTAAAGAATATCTATATTATTAGTAACAATGAATATCAAATCATGAGATCAAGGTCCTTAGAAAACAAAAACGAACCTATGATTCATGATCCTCTTAAATTAATCTATGAATGAAATAAGAAAAAAAATTCTATATAAGATACCACAATAGATGGATCTCTTTTCAAATGAACAATTTTTTCACATAGATATTTCATAACTCTTAAATTTTTTTCCCTATATAGAATGATTAATATGTTACCTAATAATGTCACCCTATAAATCATAACAATTATTTTACTCATTCATCAAGGTGTACATGGAACCCTAACCATAAGTACCATTAAAACATCACCCCTCTTCCATGTCAGTACTGGTTGTTGTTGAAGAATACCTAAAGGTCTCTCTTGCTCGACCTTGAACTACTGATAAATATTGAATAAGAAGAAAAAATCCCGGATGAAATATATCATACATGACCGCTATGATAATTATTTTATATCATAAAACATAAAATTATTAATAGGGTTCACTAGCCAATGAGAATAATAGAAATACGAAATCACATATTTTCTCAATGAAAAAGGATCAAAAAAAGATTCTCCAAATATGGGATGCCCTCAAAATAGAAAGTCCACTATTCAAATGTCTCCATAATATAAATAGAGTTCATAATTACCAAAGATTCACCATCAATATTATTCTATAAATGAATCACATAATGATGAGTTTATGTTAGATGAACACTTTCTAAGACAATATTGGACACTGCCTATCAAACTCCAAAATGAAACTATGTAAAAAACATCCCTCATGTTATTTTTTATGATTTTTTTACTACCCAGATCAGAATATTAATACAAAATTTTGAAATATCATTTCTATTCACAAGGGTATTGGAAATGTCTACTTAAAAAATACTACAATTATTCTACCCAATGCCTACAAATAAAATTACAGTATTTTTTAGAGAAGACATAACTAAATATTTAGTGGTAAATAATACTATAATCCTTTCCCCAAATAAGTAATTCCAATAAATCATATTTGGATTCATCACAACCGTGACTTCAATTGTAGGAGTTGGATAATTCTCCTCATGTGGTATAATATCTTTAGAACCATAATATATCACATGGTCACCCAATATAAAAATAAATTCAAAACCCAAACCTCATGCATTACAAAATACAACATAGCCTCGCCTAGCATCTTTAATAGTAAATAATAATAGATATATTAAGAGATGATTCATATCCATAAAACAATAATGAAATATTTTATTTCTTAAGAACATTAAACCCTTATAAGAATGAGATATCATCAAAAAATCCATCATTGAGAAATCTTTTACAAATATGACATAACAACCCATTAAAAACATGAATATATGTATCTTGGAAACAATACATTGGTTCTTCTACTATATAAAAACCTCTACCATTTCATTGAAAAATTATATATCATTTAAAAAAATATTTTATACCAAAAACATCACTTCATGAATGAAGAAATCACATTTTGATATATTGGCATGGATTCAGGGATTAAAAAAATCAATAACATCACTATGAAGACAGAAATTATCTCCACATATATAGAGTAAACCACTAATTAATCCACAAATACCACCATGAGCATTTTAAGAGACTCATTCATGATTATAATCATCAAATATATAAATACTGCATGATCATTGGTTAGGGAAAATGGCATGGCAAGGTACTCGTAAAGGCCATACCTGATCTGAAAAATGGAATAATAAATGTCAGATTCCTTAATTCTCAATTGCGGGTACCAAAATTAATGATGAATCCATTAGAAAAAATTTTCCCTACTAATTATTTAAACAAATAATTAATCAATTGTATTAGATACTTTTTATTCTTGATATCTCAATTGAGTATCTTGTAATACGCAAATAAGTGATGCGTTCAGTTAATTTTTTTTCAAAGTCAACATGTATCTCCCAAGTATACATAATAGATAGTATAAAGGCTTAAAATGAAATTTCATTCTATGTATTCTTCATATATTACAGTTTAGTGGGATCAATATCATAATATTAAATTAACATTGATGGAGTACCATAAAAAAATCAATATTAAACTCTAACTCTCTTACATGTGGAAAAAACACATAAATCAGATGGAATCATGTTGGTAAATTCAATGAAATATGGAGGGATAAAAACCACCAATGAATAAATCTATATATCAAAATTTAAAACTGATATAACATTCCACATACTCAGATAGGAATGTTATTCTCTACTCAGCCTTAGTTCATATTCTCCATGAATGATATGACACACAATATTGACTATAGTTAAGGACACCCATCAAATATAAATGTTGATTTGGAATATATTAGGGATGATAGAGTCCCTAAAAAGAATTATTTCACATTTTAAGAAACATTTACCAGTAAATCATATTAATTCTCGATTTATTAAAACGGGAAAACATGTTCTTGACATGTCATGACCCGCCTTCACCAAAAGGAGGGAAGGGTTAGCAGATTTCCAGGCCCTTCCTTCTTTAAGTTGAAGGAGAGATAATGATCCCCGAGACCTGGCTTCAATAGATCCCGTAGTGGCGACTAGCACCAAGGGTATAGAAAATTTCTCACAATGGAAGGCATTACCCTTTTTGTTTTATAAGATTGAGAGATAAGATGATGAAACTCACCAACACCAAGGTAAAAGAAAAGTAAATTCAAAAGTAAACCATTCCCACATGCATGTTCCAAAAGTAAAGCCACAAAGTACAAAAGGTGACTACAAAGGTAACTACCAAAGAAGAAAAGAAACAACTGCAACTGCCCCAAAGGTCCGAGCTAGTATGGTCTTGCGTGATCCCCGAAGACCTCCTGGAAACCTAAAAGCAGTTTTATATACGAAGGGTGAGCATACAAGTATGATCAGTAGGGAAAACCAAAGACTCTCCTGCACAAGTGGGGGAACGTACTAAAGTCCCGTGAGAAAAAGAGTAAACCAAACAACCATCAAGGTAAACTATCTACCCCAGGCCTGACCAAGGCACAATCCCCAAATAACGCAAGTCAAGTAATATATATAATCATAGCACATCGATGTTTGGGAACCCCGCGCCACTTTCCCACTGGTTCTTGAGACATCCTACGCATCGAACCAACCCTGCCATTCTCACCGCAGTCCCACTGCCACACCCGCCCGCACACACCTGGGCCACAACTACGACATGCAGTCCCACTTCCGAATCCCGCCCGCAAACACCTGGGCCACAACTATCACATGTAACCACGCTTGCAAACACCTAGGCCATAACAACCACCACCACCCCTGAAGACACCTGGGCCAAAAAATCCACTGCCATGCCCGAAGACACCTGGGCCTCATCCCGAAGACACTTGGGAAACCACCTGCCGCACACACCTGGCCAACCACCACACTACCCCACCCGAAGGTTCTTGGGCTAATAATGGACCTCAGGACATCACATCCTGCCCAAAGATACTTGGGATATCCGGGAAAGGGAGCAGAAAAGGAGCTAATAACCAGACACCAAGAATAGTGTTGGGAAAAACACCCTCCCCCATGAAATGGGGGTGTTCGGCACTAAGTGCTCAACTTGGGTGGGGTGCGAATAAGCAAAAAAAACTACAAGTATAGACATAGGTAAAAAGAACTCACCCAAAGCCTAGGTTTTTCTAACCAGCCTACATATCACAACACCACTGCATCTAAGTCCCAGGTCACGACTTTCGCCAACAAAACCCATTTGTCCCATTCTTGTTTCAAGTTCAGTGATAATGTTCAATTGAGTTCAAGCACTACTGGGCAACTAGCAAGCATAGGTACAAGTTCAAGAAAGTAAACAGACAAGCATCAACCAAAACGCCCACACCTGGTTCTCAACAACAGAGGATCCCACCCCGATTTGTGATATAAACAAGTAACTATCGGGTCTTAAAACTCACAACCACCGAATCCATACCAATAGGGGATCACATCCCCAAATTCACACAACCACCAAGAGTACAAGACAGGGGATCCCATCCCCTCCCACATTCTCAGCAATCAGCCCGAAAAGAAAACAACAAACTACCACCATCAACACAAGTTAGGGTCATGTCGGTATTTTCAGATTTAGATTACTTAACACACTCCATGATTTCAATTTTTGTGTGTTTTAACCGGGGGTTATCACAGAAGAAAGGATCCTGGTGCCTCAATTTATTTGGCCATATATACGTGATTAACCAATTACTTTTCACAGCAGGAGTTTATAACCACAACAACCATTTAAAACATCAGCAGGGGTTCATCAGTGCACAAACAACGAACACCAACGGCCTCGACTTTCAGATGGCATAAGACATCACAACTCAACAAGATGGTCATAACATAAACAACATCAATGATCACAGCCCCAATATTTCTTTATATAATCCAGTTCATTATCTTCATTTAGGTCTAGTTTTTCCAATTCTACAGAACAGAAGCATGCCCACCCCGCATGATACACAAAAGAGAGAGACGAAGGAGAAATTCCCTTCTGGTTTGATCGGCGATCGATGCTTAGGCCGGGCGCGGAACTTTACGGATAACAATGCGGCGCACCCGATGCACCAGAAGCTGTTTGTGAAAAGTCGCGGTCGAGGAAAGGAGAAACCTCGGCTAACCCTTGGTTTATAAGAGCTGCGGACGGTTGAGGTGAGAATGCGAAACCGTGTAAGGCGCGTGGGTCGTGGGTTGATCACACGGCTCCACTCTTCATTAAGGGGTTCGGGTGGTTTAAACCGACTCATTAATTGATTAAGTATTTAATTAAAACTCTTATGCGCGTTACGGGTCTTTAAAACATGCTCAAACAGGTCAAAATAGGGTTTAAAACCCTATTTGCACAAAAGGGAGCGCTACTGGAAATAACCCGCGGGGTAGGCCAGAGCCACCGGTAGCTGAGAGCTACCGATGGGTGACAGCTACCAGTAGGTGAGCTACCTGTAGGCTGCCGCGACCGGTAGGCCACAACTACCAGTAGTCCACGCTACCGGTAGGCTACAGCTACCGGTAGTCCCCGCTACCGGTAGGCGACAGCTACCGGTAGGACGCGACTACCGGTAGGCCACAACTACCAGTAGGATGAGCTACTGGTAGGCTGCCACTACCGGTAGGCCGAGCTACCGGTAGGTGGAAGCTACCGGTAGGCCCCGCTACCGGTAGGCTGCAGCTACCGGTAGACCGAGCTACCGGTAGGCTGTGGCCACCGGTAGACCGAGCTATCGATAGGCCTGCTACCGGTAGGCTAAGGCTACCGGTAGGCCTACACCACCGTGATTCCAATTCCCGAAAACCCAAAACGAGATTTTCACAAAGTAATGGACCCCAAAAAACCCAGGCCATTACATCAGATACCTCTTAAACGATTCTCGTCCTCGAGAATCAAAACAAAACCAGAAAGGAAGAGAGGGTCCGAACAACCACCTCGAAAGATACCTCTTAGGAGCGAACCCATTCTAATTAAAACATTTCCCCGCCAAGAACCAAGCAACATACCATGCCAAACTGCCCGAGCATGTGGGTTGGGGAGTCTCCTCCCCCATGTCAAGATATTATCCGCTTTGGGAGGCACTGACTCACCCACACGGGTTTGATCGCATCCACCTTAATGCGTCTTGATTAGGGGTCGGGTTCTCTCTTCCCCATAGCTAGGGCTTTTCACACACAAGCAAAGGAAAGAAAACCAGTACATTTCATAGCCAAAAGACAAAACGTTCTACCACAATAGGTACAACAAGGAACAAACTCAGAACAACTCTGGGTACTGGGTACACATCTGTGCTTCCCTCTCCCACGTACTGTCCTCAAGCCCACCATGTTTCCACAACACACGAACCAAGGGGATGGTTCACCCATGAAGCACCTTCTTCTTTCTATCCTCGATCATCACTGGTCTCTCCACCAAGGTCACGTCATCCTCGATGTCCAGCTCACCCCAATCAAGGACGTGTGAATCGTCGTGTAGATACTAACGGAGCTGGGACACAAGGAAGACACCATGTATCCTCAGTAGCGGCGGTGGCAATGCTAGTTGATAAGCCACCTCGCCGACCCACCGCAACACTTCGAAGGGTCCGATGAACTTGGGGGAAAGATTAATCCCCTTTCCGAACCTCCGCTGCCCACGCCGAGGGGAGACCTTCAAGAACACGTGGTTCCAAACCTCAAACTCCAAGGGCCTCCTCCTGGTATCAGCATACGACTTCTTTCGGTCCTGGGCCGCCTTCATCCATTCCCGTATGAGCTGAACCTTCTCTGTTGTGTTCTGCACCACCTCCGAGCCAAGGATGCCTGCCTCTCGTACTTCGGCCCAAAACATAGGTAAACGGCATGGCCTCCCGTACAAGGCTTCAAACCGGGCCATACCGATGGTAGAGTGGTAGTTATTATTATAGGTGAACTCTACCAGGGGAAAGTGTCATAGCCATGATCCTCCTGAGTCCAGTACACATGACCGTAGCATATCCTCCAAGGACTAGATGGTGCGCTCTGTTTGTCCATCTGTCTAGGGATGGAAAGCAGTGCTAAGGCGTATTTGGGTTCCAAACGCATGCTTCAATCCTCTCTAGACTCGCGAGGTAAAACGCGCATCCCTATCTGAGACTATAGACCTTGGAACTCCATGCAACCACACCACCTCATACACGTACTTTAATGCCAAAGCATCCACAACACTCGACTCCCTGATTGCCAGAAAGTGAGCCGATTTCGTCAACCTGTCCACTACCACCCAGATGGTGTCGTACCCTCCTTGTACCCTGGGTAGTCCCGTGACGAAATCCCTCGAGATGTAATCACACTTCCACTCGGGGACATCTAGAGGCCGCAGTAGGCCGCCTGGAACTCGGTGTTCAACCTTCACTTGCTGACACACTAAGCACTTGGCCACAAACTCTGCCACCGCTCGCTTAACTCCGGGCCACCAAAACTGCCTCTTCAAACTCTCGTACATCTTGGAAACTCTTCGGTGTACCGCCAGGGGTGAGTTGTGGAACTCACTGAGAACCTTACCGCGCATCACCTCCAGGACAAACAACCTTTTCTGGAAAAGCATTCGGTTCTGACCATCCTCTGTCTATCCTTCTGAAGCATTGCCCTGGTCAACTCGGTCACACATCACATAGCTCTATAGATCTCCCCACTGAGACTCCTCCACTTGCTGAAACAGGGATGACTACACTATCATCTGATATAGGCGTCCTCTTCCACTATCCATCTTCGCATCTAGGTGTAAGGCAGCCAACTCCTCCATTGCCTTCCAGGCGTCTGCCGACTCTCGGACCGCATCCTTATGCGTCCTCCTGCTCAAGGCATCGACCGCCACATTGCTCTTGCCCTCAGTATAAGAGATCTCAAAGTCGTAATCCTAAAGGAACTCCACCCATCTCCGCTGTCGCAAGTTTAAGTCCCGTTGGGAGAAGATATACCTCAAGATTTTGTGATCCGTGAAGACCACAAAGCGTTCCCTGATGAGGTAGTTCCACCATAACTTTAGTGCAAAAATGACCGCTGCAAGCTCTAGGTCGTGGGTGGCATAATTACGCTCATGGGGGCGTAGCTGCCTGGACCCATAAGAGATCACCCCTTGTCGCTGCATCAACATGCATCCCAGGCCCTGTCTTGAAGCATCTCAGAACACCTCATAGGACACCCCTTCTTCTGGTAATCTCAGTACTGGGGCACTAACCAACTTCTCTTTTAGATAGCTGAAGGCTGACTCGTAGTGCTCGCTCCACACGAAAACCTGGTCTTTCTTGGTCAGGGGTATCAAAGGGGCCGCAACTCGGGAGAAGTTGGGTACGAACCTCCGATAGTAACCCGCCAGCCCAAGGAAACTATGGACCTATGACCCATTCTTGGGTGATGCCCAAGAAACAACCGCCTCAACTTTTGATGGGTCCACCGCTACCCCCTACTCGGACACCACATGCTCGAGGAAGTGCACTTCCTGTGTACAGAAATTGCATTTCAACAACTTCCCATAGAGCTGATGATGTCGGAGGACCTCCAAAACAGTCCTCAGGTGCTCCGCATGGTCCTCCTCTGATCTTGAGTAGACCAGTATGTCATTGATGAATACGACCACAAACCGATCCATGTACTCCCGGAATATGGAGTTCATAAGCCCCATGAACACAGCCGGGGCGTTCGTAACACCGAAGTGCATGACTACGAACTTGAAGTGTCCATACCTGCATCTGAACGCTGTCTTCGGGATTTCGACCTCCTTCACTCTCAGCTAGTGGTACCCAGACCGCAGGTCGATCTTCGAGAACCATCCTGCCCCCTTCAGTTGGTCGAAAAGATCATCTATCCTCGGAAGAGGGTAGCGATTATTGATCGTCACTTGATTCTACCTCCTGTAGTCTATGCACAAACTGAGACCACCATCTGACTTCTTTATGAACAAGACTAGGGCACTCCAAGGTGACGCACTTGGACGAACATAACCCCTCTTCATTAGATCGTCAATCTGGATTCGCAACTCCCGTAGCTCTGAAGGTGCCATCTGGTAAGGATCCATCGAGATCAGTCGAGCGTCGGGCTGAAGGTCTATCCCAAACTCGATATCACGCCGAGGGGGTAGAGTCATCACCTCCACAGGGAAGACGTCCATAAACTCACGGACGATCTCTGGAACTTCCACTATTTCAGTATCTACTAATTCCACTGTCAGCTCGACCAATAAGGAGAGGAGGGGTTCCTCTCGCCTGTTTCCCTTTTAACTGCTCTGCTCGCCGGTGAAGGTAACACGCCCACCATCCAAGTCCGAGAAAAAAACCCTTCTTCAGAAACAGTCAATGATGGCACACACAGAAAATAGCCAGTCGATGCCTAGGATGACATCGTATGGCTGAATCTGTAGCAGAAGAAGATCCCTAACCGAATTATGTGACCCTATCACCAGTCTACATCCCTGACAAACAAACAACAAGTTGTTCTGACCTCCAACTGTTGTGCTCAACACCAGGGGCACTAGATGTCTCTCTGCATCTAAACCCAAGGCACAGGCTAGACTGGGTGCAACAAAGGAGTGAAAAGCTCCAGTATCGAACAAGGAATAAGCAAGAGTTCTAAACAGACTGATCGTACCTCGAAAAAACTCTGGCCCTGCTGGAATTACTTCCTCTACGGTGTGCAACTGTCCACACCCAGGTCATCTACCCCTCGGTTGCCGGAAACCTCCCCGACCATGCCCCGGTCGAGGTCCCTAAGGTGCACCCTGAGGTTGGCCTTTTCCTCCTACGTCTGCCCTCGGAGGTGCGGGAGCTCGCTGTCCTTGCTGCTGCTGCTGGAAAGGTCTTGCTGGAAGCTGCTGCTGGGGCGGGTGGTGGGGCTGTCCAGCACCACCGTACTGGACTCGGTCTGGGCACTGACTCCAAGGATATCCGGGGCTCCCACAGATGAAGCACCGCGGTCCCGGGCCCGAAGGGAAAGGACGAGGGCCGGGGGATCGAAACTGAAAGTGCTTCAGTCTGCTACCTGCAGGTCGGAACATGGGGGGTCCTGACGCTGGAGGCCTGGTGCTGACGGCCTTCCCCTTTGATGGTCCCAGCTGGATCCCCTCTCGTGGCACTCCTCCTAGAGCATGCATCCTCTCCACAACTTCAACCTTCTTCTGGACCTCCAATTACGTCGGAAGGGTAAAGGGGGTAACAACATACTGGAGGGAGGGTCAGAGCACCTCCTCCAAACATCTTGCCTGAGACTCCTCGTCGGGAAAGAGGTCCGGAGAAAAACGTAGTAGGTCCTTGAACTTGATCCCTAGATCCCTCACAGACATACTCCCCTTCTGGAAGGAGAGTAGTTCCTGCCTTTTTTCTGCCTTCATCGTTGAGGAGAGGAATTCCGCCTGGAACTACCTCTTGAAATCCACCCAAGCCACCTCAGACTCTCTCCCCCCCCCAGGTAAAGCATCCACCACTGACGTGCCGCTCCCCACATCTGGCTAACGGCCAGAGGAACCCAATACTCGGTCAATCCCCGAATCAGGCCGAAGGCTATAACTAGCTCCTCTAGCCAGCCTTCTGTCTTCATGTCGGAGGTGCTGCCCTCATACTTCTCGAGGGCTTGTCGCTGGAAGGCCCAAAGAGTCTTCTACCACTGGTCGTCCTCTTCCTCTTGATCAGCTCTCTGCCGATCGGCCAAAGTAGTCTCTGGGGCCTCGATCGCCTGTACCACACGTGGTCACCTTCCAGGTGACATAGCTGCAAGGTAAACAAGGAATGCATAAGCCCAAGTAGTGCAGAATATCGTTCTTAAAATTTCTTAAGATTTTAATTTATTCTTAATTCCCAAGACATCCCAGAAACACAAGAACACAAGTCATTTATGATGCATGTACATTTCCTAGGGTCTCTACCCTACAATCAGTGTGGTCTCACTTGGTCGTTCGGTGGTCCAGAGTCCTTGCATCGGATCACGAGGGGCCTTAAAATCACGTGTCCTAACCGGTCTTCCCTGGCCTAATTCACGCGCCAAGGTCACCCAACACTGTTGCCTTGCCATCCCATGAAATCCTTACTGTGCCTAACTCCAGACTCCATCCTATCTCTCAACCTCCCTTTGATACCATTCTGTCACGACCTGCCTTCACCAAAAGGAGGGAAGGGTTAGTAGATTTCCAGACCCTTCCTTATTTAAGTTTAAGGAGAGATAATGACCCCCTAGACCCGCCTTCAATAGATCCCAGAGTGGCGACTAGCACCAAGGGTATAGAAAATTTCTCACAATAGAAGGAATTACCCTTTTTGTTTTATAAGATCGAGAGATAAGATAATGAAACTCACCAACACCAAGGTAAAAGAAAAGTAAAGCCAAAAGTAATCCATTCCCACATGCATGTTCCAAAAATAAAGCCACAAAGTACATAAGGTGACTACAAAGGTAAGTACCGAAGAAGAAAAGAAACAACTGCAACTGCCCCAAAGGTCCAAGCTAGTATGGTCCTGCATGATCCCTGATGTCCTCTTGGAAACCTGAAAGTAGTTTTATATACAAAGGGTGAGAATACAAGTATACTCAGTAGGGAAAACCAAAAACTCTCGTGCACAAGTGGGGGAACGTACTAAAGTCCCGTGAGAAAAAGATTAAACCAAACACCTATCAAGGTAAACTATCCACCCTAGGCCTCACCAAGGCACACTCCTCAAATAACGCAAGCCAAGTAATATATATAATCAGATCACATCGATGTTTGGGTACCCCGCGCCACTTTCCCACTGGTTATTGAGACATCCTACGCATCGAACCAATCCCGCCATTATCACCGCAGTCCCACTGCCACACCCGCCTGCACACACCTGGTCCACAACTACCACACGCAGTCCCACTGCCGAATCCCACCCGCAAACACCTGGGCCACAACTATCACGTGTAACCACACCTGCAAACAACTAGGCCAGAACAACCACCACCACATCTGAAGACACATGGGCTAGAAAATCCACTGCCATGCCCGAAGACACCTGGGCCTCATCCCGAAGACACATGGGAAACCACCTGCCCCACACACCTGGCCAACCACCACAATACCCTGCCCAAAGGTTCTTGGGCTAATAATGGACCTCAGGCCATCACAACCTGCCCGAAGATACTTGGGCTATCTAGGAAAGGGAGCAGAAAAGGAGATAATAACCAGCCACTAAGAATAGTGTTGGGAAAAACACCCTCCTTCAGGAAATGGGGGTGTTCGGCACTAACTGCTCAACTTGGGTGGGGCGCGAATAAGAAACACAAAACTATAAGTATAGATATAGGTAACAAGAACTCACCCAAAGCCTAGGTTTTTCTAACCAGCCTACAGATCACAACACCACTGCGTCCAAGTCCCAAGTCACGACTTTCGCCAACAAAACCCATTTGTCCCATTCTTGTTTCAAGTTCAGTGATAATGTTCAATTGAGTTCAAGCACTACTGGGCAACTAGCTAGCATAGGCACAAGTCCAGTAAAGTAAACAATCAAGCATCAACCATAACGCCCACACCCAGTTCTCAACAACAGAGGATCCCACCCCAATTTGTGATATAAACAAGTAACCACCGGGTCTTAAAACTCACAACCACCGAATCCATACCAACAAGGGATCCCATCCCCAAATTCACACAACCACCAAGAGTACAAGACAGGGGATCCCATCCCCTCCCACATTTCCAGCAATCGGCCCGAAAAGAAAACAACCAACTACCACCATCAACACCAGTCAGGGTTATGCCGGTATTTTCAGATTTATACGACTTAACACACTCCATGATTTTAATTTTCGTGTGTTTTAACCGGGGGTTATCACAGAAGGAAAGATCCTAGTGCTTCAATTTATTTGGCTAGATATACGTGATTAACCAAATACTTTTCACAGCAGGAGTTTAAAACCACAACAAGCCATTTAAAACATCAGCAGGGGTTCATTAGTGCACAAACAACGACCACCAACGACCTTGATTTTCAGAAGGCATATGCCAGCACAACTCAACAAGATGGTCATAACATAAACAACATCAACGATCACAGCCCCCCCCCTCTTTCTTTATATAATCCAGTTCATTATCTTCATTTAGGTCTGGTTTGTTTAATTCTACAGAATAGAAGCACACCCACCCTGCATGATACATAAAAGAGAGAGATGAAGGAGAAATTCCGTACTTGTTTGATCGACGATCGACGCTTAGGCTGGGCGCGGAACTTTACAAATAACGATGTAGCGCACCTGATGCACCAGAAGCTCTTTGTGAAAATCCGCGATCGAGGAAAGGAGAAACCACGACTAACCCTTGGTTTATAAGAGCCGCAGACGGTTGAGGTGAGAATGCGAAACCGCGTAAGGCCCAGGGGTCGTGGGTTTATCACGCGGCTCCACTCGTCATTAAGGGGGTTTAGGTGGTTTAAACCGACTCATTAATTGATTAAGTATTTAATTAAAACTTTTATGCATGTTACGGGTCTTTAAAACACACTCAAACAGGTCAAAATAGGGTTTAAAACCCTATTTGCGCAAAAGGGAGTGCTACTGGAAATATCCCGCGGGGTAGGCCAGAGCTACCGGTGGGTGACAGCTACCGGTAGGCCGCCGCTACCGGTAGGCCACCACTACCGGTAGGCTGCAGCTACCGGTAGGCCAAGCTACCGGTAGGCTATAGCTACTGGTAGGCCCAGCTATTGGTAGACCGAGCTACCGGTAGGCTGTGACCACCGGTAGACAGAGCTACGGGTAGGCCTGCTACAGGTAGGCTAAGGCTACCGGTAGGCCTACACCACCATGATTCCCATTCCCGAAAACCTAAAATGAGAATTTCACAAAGTAATGGACCCCAAAAAACCCGGGCTATTACATGACAGTAGATACCCCCCTCTTTCTTCCATCAAAGAGGCATAATAATATCAACCAAAATAGATAAATATTTATAAGAATATTTTTTTGAGTCATAATATTAGTCAGTTACAATTAATGAGTCACACCGATATTAAATAAAGAAGTCACTAAATGTGAATCTATTTTGATGGTACCACTCACAATTGATGTACATGTAGCTACATTATCTGAAGAATCTTCCAATATGTGACACATCATTGATTTGTGTGCATGTGGATGGATCCTCTAAAAAATAAAATAAAAAAAATAAACTATAGTACATTTTTATTCTGATAATCATATGTCACTTTATTAAATAGATAAGAAACTTTTTATTTTATATAGTTGTCCTGAGGGACAATAGGAAGTAAAAATATTCAGCACCACAACACAAACAATTCTCTAATTCCTATAATTTCCATAACACAAGAAAGTAAAAGGCCCAATGTCCATAAAATTAGGAGGTCCAACTGACACCTTAAATTGTGAACCAACACAATACTCATTGAACTTATTCATTACATTAAATAAACCTATTTATATTCGACTAGAAGAAATGGGAACTCTAATTAACACTGACATATCGACATTGTCCAACTCAACCATTAGCACCCCGTCTAGATTATCTTTATAAGAAGATCGCTTCGAAAAAAAATAATAAATATCATTTCAAATATAAATATAAAAATTTTGAGATAATATTTTATTATTCAATATATTAACAAGAGAAAACTGTACATTTTCTAGAAAATTGTTTGCATACATTTTCATGGTCTTATCAGCCTAATGGAGGATGAAAAACACTATATCTTAAGACATCACATCATATTATTGATAAAAAATATCATTTAATAGATTTATAATAGTCTTCCAATCCAAAACATCTGCATTTATTATTGTTAAAGTCATATTTCATCATCTCCTACTAGGTAATTATAGCTTAAAGGTATCATGTTTCATCTTACTAGCGTTGAGTGATTACTATATCTTTTATACCAATCTTCATAATTTTGAGAATCATTAGTACCCAATTAATTCTGTGGATTCTATATGATAATATCTTGTTAATTATTTCTAGAGTCATCCCATTAAGGATCCATAATCGGAGCCTAAATGGGAACAATTATTGATTTTTGACCAAGATCTTTGTCTGCACGAACAATAATATTGACATCATTATGGACCATAAGCGTATCCAAATATTTTGGATTACTAGAATATTCATCCTAGAGCCTATTCTAATGTATTATTAATGGAATGATGATACATAACATAAATAATCATCACTAATGATTTTAGAATATTACATAGATCAACAACTTAGATAAGGGCAATGAGAATATCAATCCCACAAGATATTATATAATTATTTGAATTTCAACCTACCAACATAAATAACATGATAATGGCTAGAATCAGATAAAATTATTAATCAAAATTACTATTTTAGCAACTCATAACATGATAATATTTTTATTTTAGGAATTCTGTTTTTTTAGCCTTCTTTATACACAACCCGATGTTAATCTTTCACTACCCACAATACTAAGATTAGCATGAGGAACATGAATATATAAGCATATAATATTATTTAATATCTAAATACTATAATATATATTTAGTATTTGTAATATATTAAATCAATTTTTTGGACATTTTCTTTGATATGTTTGACAAAGATATGATAAGAAGAAATTTAGATTTATCGAAAAATATCTTTCAATAGGAAGGTTTGATGCATTTTAATAGAGAACCTATGTTAAAACTAAATTTTGAATAATTCATAAATTTTGTAATTAATAATAATATAATTTTTGGAACGTTTAATTTCAAACATAAATTATGGTGAGTGTTCTGTATTTTTGTAAGGGGAATCGTTTTTTCATAAATAACACGAAATACTACATTTCAGTACAAATCACTTTTTTCCCATAAAAAATTATTAATGTTAAATTATATTTGGAATTATTTTGAAATTTATAATTATTCATTAATATATATATTATTCCAATTTTGGTAATTGGATTCATTTTTATATATAATATTTATTTAAATTTATAGTGAACCTTTGAAAATTTTCATATAAAATCCCCACTTTTCACCACATATGTGGGATTAGATTGAAATTTAAAATTTAAAATTCTTAGAATTTCATTTAAAAAACCGATTTAAATAGTTGGAAAAAATTTATTATTTGTATTTTTATGTTATATATAAAATTTATTACAAAAAAGTAGTAAAATTAGGTAAAATCAATTAAAGTGATTAATGTATTAATGAGTTTACTTAGTTTTTTAACATTTACCATTGGGAAAATTACCTAGATATTTCTCTAATAAATAATATTGAAAAATATTTCTACCCATATTACAAAATTTTATAATCGTTTTACAATTTTATATAGTACTCTATGAGATTGATCAATATTATATGTCAAGAAAAGAAAAAAGGAAAAAATGATTATTTGTTGCCTTTATTATCGATAAAGCTTTCGTATAGGAAAAAATAACTTGGTTGGGTTATAAAAATTATTTACAAATAGAAATTATATTTTTTTATTTTTTGTTATAATTTTTAGATATGAAATATTTATGTAAAATTGTTATAAAATTCTAGTATAGTAATTATTTCCAACATAATATACTAAAATAAATGATATAGTAAAGTCTTCATGTAAAATAAATTAAATGAATTTTTGTGTTTCATTATTTTTTATATATATTTCACGTTATATAGATTAAATAATAATATATTTTAATTATGATATATTTTTTAATAGTTCATAATTGTAATTTAATAAATAATGTAAAAATTGAAATTAATTATATATTACAATAAATGATATATTTTGAATGATTTAAAAATAAAAAAAATAATACAAGAAAAAAATTGATTATTATGAGTTAATAAATATCAAATATGTTATATTAATGGAACAATTAATTTTTTTATTATAACATTTACCCTTAAATAGTAAAAACTGTTCTAGAACATTTAGGTTTCAAGTTGTGTTTTTGTGTGTTACGAATACTTCTATTGAATAATTTTCAAAAATATTTTATTTTTATATGATAATTAAAATTTAAAATTTAATAATAAATGGGTCTAAATATTTATATTATTCTCACTTTAATTTACATTTAATGGATGAATTACATAGGGTAGAAATCTAGTTACGTAAATAGAATATCAAAAATTAAAAAAAAATAAGGAAACATAATGACTAAAGGATGAAATGATAATTTTTTTTAATATTATCCTATTGTGTCATGGAAAACCCATAATCATCCTTTAATTAATTATGTTTTCATTATTGAATTAAATTAGGTAAGGGAGACCTCCCAATAGCTTTTATCATTTCTTATCTACATTAATTCCACTCCTCCACCATTATAAAAAGGCATTGATTCATCCCCATCCTCACACCTATAATGACACTTTGGCCCTTAAATCTACTAAAAATTAATATCCCATACAAACCTGCAATCATCATATAATTCTAATATCTAGATGAAATAAATAAACAAAATTAAGTGGGTATTAACCACATAGAGTTACCATAAAAAGAGATATATTTCTTTAATGATCTGTTTTATTTCATTTCATTATCAAAGACTTCAATTTTTATTATACCTTATATATATAGAGATATAATTATTATCTATATACATAAATTATTTTCTTGTCATGGAAATGATCCACACTCAGACATACTTCCATTAAATGGTATACACAATCATATTTCATGTGCACATAGAACTGTTTTCTCCTGGACCGTTATCAATTTTTCTCCCATTACCATAATTATGGGATGGGAATAATGATTGATATATATTTTATATATGATATATATGATATTTATTTATTTTTATTTTTCAATTATTATGTAACACAAACCATTATAGTTTCCATTTTCTGGGAATATGATAACTTCATTTGTGGACATGTGGACTACCACACCTTCAATGTAATGTGATCTAATCTTGAAATACTTGGAATGTATTAAGGTTATTTTTAATAAACATATGGGAGACATATTACATATATATAATTTTGAATGGTAATATATATATATATATATCAGGTGCATTTTAAATATGACATAGAAGTAGGATTAGTATTCATGCATATATACAATATACCTTCTTCAGGAATGGTGTATTTCATTTCCTTTAACCAAATATTAGTGATTATTATAAATAAATTTATAATGAATATATATGATATTTAAATAATGTTTTAAATTATGGATATGAATAAATCATGATGTAAATAACTAATAAAAAAATTCAAAACATACACAAATAACAAGTCAATTAACTCCTGAAATTTTGAAAATGATAAAATATTATTAATAAATGAGTTAAAATATGTTATAAAACCAATATATATGAAATAATAGATATTAATTTTATTCTATTATAATAAAATAATTTTTATAAAAACAATATAAATTGTTTTAAATAGAATTTATACAAAAAGAAGAATAACCACAGGGATTTCATCCCAATTGAAATTACATGGAGAATTATATGTTAGATGAATGAATTCATTTTTTTTTCATTTATATACATAATAATTGACATGTAATATCTTGAATAATGTTTTATTCATAGTATCTTATGTTTCATAAATAATTATATCATCTTAGGGGATTTTGTTTCATTATTACTAAGTGATATAAGTCATTTTGAAATCTCACTTCCAGTTGATATTATGATATTTCTCTTTAAAAAAACACATTATTATAATTATTTATCTTTGGAAATTAAATTTATCCTAAATATTAATATCAATATCATATATATTTTCTTGTTATACACAATATAATATTTGTAAATATTGTATTTACTTTTATATTTATTTGATTATCTTATAAAATGAATAATTTTTTTTTATTTTTTCTCAATATAGATATTTTATAAGGAATATTTTATATTAATTAAATAAATTACTTGATATATGATGTCATATTTTCATTATATGTGAATGGAGGGGTGTTGAATTTATATACCCCCTCAATGCATTGACAGGTTCTCATGAGACAAATTAGTAGTCCAAATTAAATGGGGTTGAACATGAATTTTTAAATCATCATATGAAAGGTCATGATGGTATAGATTTTAATGTTCTATATACATGGTGGCATAGAGTTAATAATTTCATTCATTTAGAATTTAGTTATTATGATTATTTATCAATGATATTTTATCCTTGATATAAACAATAGATGTATTTCATTCTCAACGTATTCATTAAATTGTATTTGATTCAGTTATTTACCTTTTTATATTATTTAATTATTATCTATTTATTTTATGTTAATGTGTTATATATTGTTTACCTTCCCATTTTTATTTTTTTTCATTGATTCATTATTTATTTCATTTTAATTACTATTACTATGAATTTGTTGCCACCTTTATTTTGAATTACTTCCACTGCTTATATAGAGGAATCATTTGAATGAATTTCATGTATTATGATATTTTACCCATGTTAAGATTTATTTGATTTTCCCAATGTATTATGTGTATCATATATGTAATCTAGATTTACAAAATTTTTAAAAATTCATGTCCTTGAATTTTTTGTTTCTAGTCATGCCAATGTAATTACATTAGGCTACGACACATATATTATTGGGATGAGGCATTATAGTTGGTATCAAAGAAGTATAGTATAGTCGACAAGAAAAATATTTATGAATATATATATTATTGAAAATAATTATTTTATAAAAAATTATATTATTATAGGAGATCATCCCAAAAAAACCATGATTATTATTATGATATTATATATGGGTAATTTTTTCAAATTGTTTTATGTATTTAACTAGTATTCTAATTATACATTATGTTTCATAATAGTATGATTTAACATAGTGTATTAGATCATTTAAAAATGGATAGTATCATAAGGAATGTAGACTACATCATTAAATATATTCGAAAGAGTATGAATGAAAACCTCTATGATGATCATAAGCTAATAATTTGAATGGAGATAGTAACCCAAACATTCCCATCATATAAAGACATATAATAATGTTATTACAAGGAAGAAACTGAATTCAATATGTATAATGGATTTATAATGAATAAAAAGAATAATATTATGACATGGTAAATAATAGACAAAGGGAATTTGTTATATATATATATATTGATTTTACCACATGTTATAATTGTGGAAAAAACTCCCTCATGATTTTATTACAGGAATGTAAATTTGTTACAACAATATACTGAAAGGTAACTATTATTTGGTATGAAATGGAAACAGAATAAATTACAAGTTGATCGAGAACCAAGAAAGAGGTATGTTATCATCTAATAAAATGGGAATGATTTTATTTAAACCATGTGAGAAATATGGAATGAATCACCCTGGGATATTCCTGAATTTAATTTGATTTTTTAAATTATATTGAAAAGGTTAATCGGGTTAAAGAATCAAAAATGAATAATGAAAATACGTCTATTAATTATTTCAACTATAAAAATATAAGGCGCTATAAAAATCAATTCAATTATATATAAGTGAATATACCTCAGTTGATGCTAAGAAATTATGTTCAAGATTATACTATTGATACATACAAAGATGAATGATTAATATCATTGTATTTGGATATAATGATTATGTTATTTGATTATTTAAACAATTATTTTTGATTGTATTTTTTTCAATATATAATTAATGTAATATAATTATTTTTCATTAAGAATATGAATAAATGCATCTAATGGTACAAATAAATATAAAAAATGATTAAGTGACATGTTTCACTACATGAAAAACATAGGGTTTAGGGATAGAATACACTAAATATGTTCCAGATATTGAGATAATGATATTGGAAAAATTAGATGATTGATTTAGATAATGAAAATTGGATAGTACCAACTACCATGGAAATGATTCTCTTCTGTTGGATCATAATATATTAGAATATTTAACCGTTCATAAAATTGTTTAAGTTGATATTTGGATTGGGTTATAGAGAGTTATGTATTACTTCAACATTTTATGAAACCTATGCTATGAAATTAAGTAGAAATAACTCAAGGAAAATCCAATGGATATGATTGGGTTTATAATATATGAATGTATCATGTATCATTGTTTTATTATATACTTAGATATTCCAATAATTTTTCAACTCTAGGACAAGGGTCTTGAAAAAAAAAATTCTTTTTTATTATAATCATTTTTATGATATCAATGTCATTTTTAACACCGGCCATTTATGGATATGGGGTCAATATTATTCCCATGAATATAGTCACCATTACTCTCCATCAATTCATAATAGTAATATTTTACATCCATGACAATTTTTTTATAATTTCAACCAATTTAAAATCATAATTATTTGGTTACAATCACATATCATTTTTCCTCTAATGAAAAATATGTGTCATTAACCCAATTTACAATTTTAGGTATTTAGAAATAAAATGTTAATATATCATACCCTTGATTTCCATGGTCATTTATGAATTTCTGGAACAAAACTTTTTTATGGTGGGGACAATATTACACCGCAATGCATTATAATAATTTCCTTTAAGAATAAATTTAATTTTGTTTCTAACATTATTTAAATACAACTCCTAGTAAATATTTCATTACACGTAATATTGAGATTTATATTAAAAAAATAGTCATAGAGGATAATATTATATCTTAATAAATTATGAAATATTATCAATTTTAAATATATTCAATCATTGTCCTTACATTTATTTCATGGGTTTGATATATATATGATAAGAAAAAAAATCAAATTTTACGAACAGAAAGATGTATCCTTCTAAAAGATGCATTTAGTCCTCTTAATGGAACCCCTATTTAAAATATATATTTTTAACCCTTTGTGTATTTTATATGTATAAATAATTTTTAATTCATAATTTGGAATCTAATAATTTTTTTATGGTGAAAGATTTTTATTTCTCTGAGAAGTTCCATTTTTTCTAAATAGTAAAAAAAAAAAATTTAAAATAAAAAATCATTTCATATAAAAAAATTCTTAATGTTAAATTAAATTATAAATTGGTTTTAAATTCAAAAAAAGTCATAAATTTATGAATAAAATCTATGTCATTTCAATATTTTTAATAATGAATATATCTATAAAGTTTTATTGATATTTTGAACATTTTCACATTATAATCTAGCATTCCCTCCATGCATGCATGATTAGCATTAAATTTACATTTACCACGAATTTAAAATGAATTTTGAAAAAACAATAATATATAGTTGTTATAAGATTAATATTTATAGTACAATAAAATTAAAATAATTTTTTACCAAAATAATCAGTTAATTGATATAAAATTAACTATAGTAATTATGTTTAAAATGTTTTTACGTAGTGGTCATACATTCAAAATAATGGAAAAATTTCATGGAGACTTTTCCTGTACACATTTTATGGATATATTTCAACCGTTTTAATCTTTAAATCTAAATTTGTGATATTTTGAGATACTATTCTCTGAAATTTACCTCCATATTAACTTATGTAAATAAATAAGAAAAAAATTAACCATCCATGAATTTAATATCTATAATGCTATGGGGAAGGGAAAACAAGTACATAGGTTTAATTTTTAATATTAATTTTATTTTTAAATTATATTTTTCATCTTTATAATTTATCTATAATTTTTATAGAATAATTAGTTACATATAATTATTATGAAATGCCAACGCTGTAATTATTTTTTTAATAATTAGAAATAATAATCATACAAAAAATTAAAAATAAAATTAAATAATTATCAGTTTCAATTATTTTTATATTCATATATAATTTTTCCCACAATTTAATATAATATAATTTAGTTACAATATTTTTTTATAATTTTAAAATAAAATTAAAGAAAACAACCTAAAATTTTATATTTCAGTTAATTTAAAATAAATGATATTCTAATAATTGATTCAAAAATACTACAAATCATATATAATTAAAGTTTACCTAAACTCTTAATAAATATAAAATATAGTTCATTAACATGCCAGTTGATCTTTAAAAATTAACATATTTCTACATAAATAGTAAAAACCTATATATAGTGGTTACAATAAAAGAAGTATTTTTTTTGTGTTATATATGCTTATAGTGAATTAGTTTACAAAAAATGGAAATTTTATCTTATAAAATAGATTTAAAATTTCATAATAATTGGTTATATATTTTTTAATATGTATAACATTGATTTATTCTTAATTAATGAAATTCAGAAGTAATAAAACTATTTACCTATGTAAAAAACCAAAATGAAAAATAGGGGAACAAGAAAACTAAAAAAATGATGAAAATTCATTTATTGTGTTGTGGCATGAGTTTTTATATATCATAAATCCCATTTAAACTATTATTTACCCATTATAGAATAACATTAGGTAAGTAAGACATTAGAATAGTGTTTAAAAAAAGGTATATATATGAATTCCACTCTATATCCACTATCAAAAGGCACTCCCTATACCCCTTACACACACCACTCACACCTTTTTGGATAATCCATATTCATGACCAAATAATATCTCTAAAATTCCACCACTTTATTTAGAGTCTTTAGTTTGTGAAAATTTTATATAAGGATTCCCTTTTGTATAAACCAAATAATTATTTCCAAAAAGAGGTAACATTCTTCAATTACAACTTTTTAATGTTTTATGCATCATAACCTTCAATTATCTATATATATTTCATTTATAATAACATAATTATTCTATATATAGTATTATTTGATTATTTAATGGTTATGAACTACAATTATACACACTTCAAATAAAATAGTATAATCAATCATCGTTCGGGTGTACGGAAGACTACTACCTCACGATCAAATGTCATTTTTCTTCCATTATCAACATTTATGGATATGAATAATGATCTATTAATTGTTTATATGTGATATATATGATAAATAACATGTAATTATGTTATTTAATTCTTATATATCACATGCCTTTATACTATCCTTTTTGTGGTAATATGATTACTTCGTTTTCTAGATGCATGGACTACAGCCTCCTCAAAGTCATGTGATTCATTCACGCAATACATGGAATGTATTAAAGAGCGTTTTAATAAAAATATTTGGCATATATGTAAAAAATATGATACTATAATGATAATATTTATATATATATATATATATATATATTACTTTTTAAATACAATAATGAAATGGAAATAACATTCAATCGTGTGTATAATAGACTGTCTCCATAAATGATGCATTTCATTTCCTATCACTAAATTTTATAGATTATTTTTAAATGAATATATAATGAATATAGTTTATATTTACATAATTCTTTACATCATTGTTATAGTAAAAAAATTTTCTACATTAAGAGAAATAACACTTCAATACATACTGCAAAAACAAGCCAATTAACACATGAAATGGTTAAAATGATTAAATATTATTTATGAATGGTTTATAATACATTATATGTGGAATATATATGGTATTATATAAATTAAAATTTTAATTTTGTTACTTAATAAAATTCTTAAAACCATTATACTGCTGGTTAAATATTGTTTCATGAAAATAAAGCGTATGATTAGGGATTTCATCTCAATTTTCATTCAATTAAGAATTATGCGTGATTATGAAAGAATTAAATTTTCTATGGTTTTTATATGTCACCATTGAAATACAATACCATACATAATTTATTCTTAATTGTATTTCAAATTTAAATTTTAATAATCTTATCCAAGGGTATTCGATTTGAAATGTACCAAGTGAGAGACGTTAATATGAAAACTCAATTTCTTTTGTGATTGTTAACATTTTCTTGAATCAATCACGTTATTGTAATAATTTTTCATTATATACAATATTTATCTAAAATTAATATATAATTATCAGTTATTTTTTTAATTTATTAATCTATATTCAAATTTTATATATGATATTTAATGTGATAATTATTGTATTTTCTAGGGGATTTTTTTAAATATATATTCATTTCTCAAGACATATATTTGTTATAGAATCTTTATTATAAATTAATTCAGTTACATTATATATGAGGAATTATTTGGACTAATAGTTTTGGTTGGGCCCCGAGCATTATATATCTCCTCAATGAATCGACATGTTTTCATCAGAAAAATCAGTTATCAAAATTAAATGAGTTTGCACTAGTAGTTTTAACTGGTATTGTGGATGGTCTTACTAGAATATTTTTTCATGTTCCTAAGTAATGAAAAATATTATTTAAGAAATTACTTTATTAAAAATTTAGTAATTATTATTATTATTTATCAATAATATTTTCACTTTTTTATAATCTTTGTATGAATATCATTCCAACCCGATTCATTAAATGGAATGTGTTTCAGTTATTTATTATTCCACATTAATTATGCATTTTTAATTTTTTTATTTTGTTCTTATTTATTTACCATTCCATGTTGTTTTATTATAATTGATTTATTATAAATTCTATTTTTCTTACACTTATCGTGCATTTTGGATCACTATTATTATATTTACATTCGTATCTTATAAAGAGGTATCCTATGAATGAGTATCATGGTTGAGGATATTTGAATTATGTTTTTCATTATTTTATTTTTCAAAATTAATTATGGGTATCATGTATTTAATATGGTTTTAAAAAACTATAAATTGTTTAGTAGTTTGGGATTTTATTTCTTATAATATGAAAATTGTAATTAAGTAAGGAAGTTACTCTGATCTAATGGGGTCGAGGCATTATCCATTTCCCTAAATACACATGCTGTCTCATGGTTCATAATGATGTGAGATATACATAAACTCATACATAATTAGATCTTAAATCCAAGAAATACCACATCATGTCCATAAGTGAAAACCAACAACATACTTACATTATGTAAAGATTCTTAATGTTAAACTATAATACCACATTGTCCTGAACATTCCCATATACACTGGATCCTAGATACCCAAAATAGATCTAATACATACATAAAAAAGTTTCAGATCCCCACATGTTATAAAGTAACACCTATAATCATTCTTGATAAACTAATGATCAAATTTTAAAAAAATAGTGGAAATAAAATATTACAATTAAATACGCTCAAAACTCAAAAGGATGAATGTAAGAGAAAAAACATATATAACAAAAAAAATCAATACATCATGTACATATGTAGAGTCTAAAAATATAGAAACTAAAATATGCCATGAAATAAAGGGATACCTTCACCACTATTCACCTTCATCGTCACTCCATCATCCAAAGGATCAGAAACATCTGCCACCTCCATGTGGAGATTACCTCTTTCTGGGGATTTCAATAATAAATTATAAAAACCATAGAAGGCCTTGGTAGAGTGTGAGTTATATGACTTGGTAGGGTCTCACCATGTGATCCATAATCAAAACCATAATAATTTTACATTTATGCTATTAGATAAAATATAACTAATCACAATTTTCCATTATTTGTGTATTTTAAACTAAAACATATTTCTTATTTCAAATAAATGGAATATATATAAAAAAATATCCAAATATGAATAACTAGATATATTATATAAAAAATATCATATAAATTATTTTCTTTGAATATAATTATTCAATAATTAAATTACATGTATATATAATTAAAAAACTCATAAAAATAACCATGAATAGAATCCCTACAGTTAGTTTGTTTATTAGGTAATATGATCTTTCTACATCTCATAATGGTCAAGGTTTTATTGAGTTATTCACACAGAAAATCAACTATAGAGGTGAAACCATCAATGTAATACTATACCCCAATAGGGAAATCCATTATGGGTGTTTATTCCCCTGTTGTTTTAGTAAAATATTTTATTTTCTATTCATAACAATTTAGTAAACTTCATAGTATGGTTTTCCCATTTGCTAAAAATTATAAAATATAAAATATTACTTAAACATTAAATCAATAAAATTGTCAAAAAATCATTTTAAAATAAAATTTTCCAATCTCAATATTCAATATTACTTTTCATTATCGAACAATAACATAGTTATATATCATTTCTGTCTAATTAAAATAATTTATCAATTTAAACCATTTTAAAATATTTTAGAAAAACAATTTTAAAGTTAAGCCATAATTTTTCATAAATCAACCACAATATTTCTATTTACATTTAATTGGGGTTTTACTTAAAATAACATTCCAATTTAAATTCTAAGATCAAATATTAAAATTTAATTTTTTTAAATTTGTTAAATATCAAATTTCAACCAAATCATGAAACTCATTGTTTCAGTAATAGTGAAAATATATATGGGAAAAAATTCATCCAATTTATTTAAACCTATCCTCATCTGACAATGTTGATTGGAATCCAATAGATCAGTCATATAATTATAAGGAGTCATATGAAAGTAAAATTGATCAATAGAAAACCCCAACTGATTATATATATGAACAATAAACACATCTAATTCCAAAACTATGACCAATGGAAAAACAGAAATAAAATTAACACTTATCTATAAGGACAAACTATAACAAAAATAATGATCAATCCCCAAAATAATGATTCAGAATTATAGAAGATCTCCAAAATTTATAAAAACATAGAGGGGGATAAAGAGGATGGGGAGTTGATCTAATGGATGATATATTAGATTTGTCTTGTTTTGAAAAAAAATGAATTTAGGATTTCATGAATTTTAATCCATTTACATGATTTGTAATCAAATAATGTACAATGACACTATAAAATGATTCACGTTAGATAAAAATCTACACATTTAATAATACATTAAATTAACCCTATTGACGTCATCTAGAACATTCACACCTACAAAAGAAACATGGATTGATCCCAATGATCAATATACATCATGTAAACAATTTACATGTTCTGTAAACATCAAAAAAATAGAAAATTTCCTAGTTTATATTGAAAAATCTATTCTATGAAAAAAATAAAACACAAGAAAGGGTATAGATGAAAATATCATTTGGGTTTTATAATATTGGGGTGTTAATTGAAGAGAATAATAGTTTAAAATGAAACCCATCTCAAAAATTTAAGTTAAAATATAAATCAATGAAAATAATGAGTATGAATATTTTGGGATACATAGTCCGATGACCTCAAATTTTTCTATTATCATTGAATTTGTCATTGAAATGTATAGAAATGATTCGTATAGAATTTCTAGAGAAATAAATTCTCATGGAAGTTAAAAAAATCTATCTTTCTCAGTTATACTATTGGTTAATGTTTTTCTAAAATATACGTGTATCTTTCACTATTTTAGTGTATGTATATATATATCTCTACATTACACACACATTTTCATGAGGGGTTACTTTAATATATATCTTAGAAAGTACAATTATGAATCGTAGAAAAATAATATAATTGGAGAAACCCTCGTACTAATAAAAATATCATCAATATATATCATTAAATTTAATACTCTATATAGTTTTTAATATTAGTCATTATTTAATATATGTGCCTTAATATTACATTGAATTCAATAATATAACTGATGAAGAAATGATTTATAGAATTAATTTTTTATAACATGGGTAATTTATATTGTGGTTGATATCTTATGGGAGTAGATGCTATTTACAATAGATTCATGGACTATAATTAGTGGTATCCCTTTTTTGTAACTCCCAGAATTAGAAATTGGTGGAAAATTAACCTAGAACAAGAAAAAAATTAATGTTTCAAAACATTATGATTTTGTATCATGGTGGTAGAAAAGCATGGAAGTATCAGTTCCCCAACATAACTGTGCCATTTTAAATTAAAGTCATATCTATGAACTAATAGGTTCAATCATTAACTAATAGATTTTATTTAAACTAACAGTAGCATATAGAGGTATTATATTTCAATAAATTTTAGACAATCATTGATGATTCAAGATTTATGATTTTTTGGTTTTGACAATAAAAAAATATCAATTGTAAAAAATAAAAAAAATAAAAAACATAATAATAATGATTCTAAATCATTAATACAAGAATGTTCCTAGGATTAGTGAACAATCCCTCATTTTGATGAACAAAATGAATGACTTTAATAACCATTAATTGTCATAGAAAAATATTTTATATGTGGATTTAATGAATAAAATCCTTATAAAAATAAATTTACATATGAAATAAATATTCATGATTAATTCTATATAGATTCATAAAAACATAATATACCATTTTTATTATTAATAAGCTATAAATAATTTTGTAAAGAGTGAAAAATTCCATAACATGTCAATTTTAATATAGTAATTCAAAATAGGAATGAAGAAATGAAACCCTTATCAGATCTTAAATTGAGTTTGAAGAAGCATCCCCTACACAAGCATATCCAAGATCAAATGTTTCCTTTCGTATTCCTATAACATGAGGTGTATAATTGGAACTTAAAGGTTAAGTAGGCCTGGTTCATATAGAATAACAATATACCCTATGATTCAAAATATCATCAAATGTGTAATTCAACATAATAAGAGCAGTAGAAGTGGTCCGATGAGCTATTGAAAGGGGTACATAAATGGTGGATTACATGGGAATGGTTATTTTTGTGATAACACCAATCCTATTTGTAAAAATAAATAGTTTGATAATCAATAGAATAAATTTAATTTTCCTACCATAAGGATCCATCACCCTAAAAATGAATTTCTAATCATCCATAAATGGCTTTATCAAGGGAGTGAAATTCTTTTAAAAAAATCACTTATTCATTAAAGGTCCTGGTAACAAAATGTATGCTCATATTCTCATCCAATTATAGAAAAAGATACTATCTTCATGTTTTTATGAATCCTTGATGTATTATTCTTAATTTAAATTATTAATATTTTTTAACTTGTAGCATTAGGTATTTATTCTAAAAAAAGGTTTTAAATGTGGTCACCAATGGTTTTTATCTATCTAATTACATAATACCGAAGAGTTGAAAAAAACCTATATTACAGAACATATCTTACTATGGATCAGATCACCTCAATATAAGAAATTTTTAGTTGTATAGGGAGTTGAATATCGGTAATAATAATCCTGTATATATGAAAAATATTCACATCTTCCCAAGAATATATATATCCCTTCGTACCAAATTACATCACATTTCCAATAAGAATGAATGAATGAAATTTATCTATTTCACTAGATTCATTTTTTATTCTTAAATATTTATAATCATAATGAATAATTTGTGTTGTATATGAGAAAATACTAAAGATACTATCAATTTAGTTTTATTATCACAAGTCTTATGGTCTTGAAACGAATATGGTTTGAGAATATCATTGATATCAAATAACTATTATACCTTAAAGACATCCAGATCATATATTTTCATATATTTAAAGTGTATATTAGATATAGAAGGATGAGGTAATGACTAATGATTAAAATAAATAACAGAATATTCATTGTTGGTTTCCAAAATAGCCCCTAGAATGAAAATTCTCTAAAATATCTTCTTCAATAAATCATTATATTAAATATCATTGTGAATCATTAAAGGAACATTGATGGAAGTTCCAAAATTTTCTTATGGAGTACCTTTATTATCATTATCACCATTATGTTCCTCTCTATCAATGCTATATTATATAAATATGAAAATATTATTTCATAGATATTTCTACCCTATATTCAGTGAATCACCCTTATATTTTCCTAAGAAATTTGCTCCGACTCTATTTCCAAATTACTAACTAACCGATGTATTTTAGTGAATGATATGACAATTTTTAATAGTATGATTTCCATAAAAATAAATAGACACTAATGTATTTGATATGTCACCATCTTCCTTGTTATTAATATTATATTGTAATTCATTATAAAACATAGTAAAATCTTATATACATTCAATACTATAACACAAAAAATGATCACCATTAGATAAATCATTTACTTCTATTTGATCTTTATCCTCTAGTAGTATCACATTTTTGAGAAGATATAGGTATTTATTGGGTGGATCATATGATACAATGGAACATATTATAGTGTCACGGTCACTACCTTCTTCCACTGAAACTGTAACTATATGCTTTTATAAATTTGTAGATTCATTCTAATTAAATTTAGTAATAATAATATCCTTCGCCTATATGGATTAATTTTCTCTTCCGTTTACATAATAAAAAAACACATGTTATGATATTATACTAATTTCCCCCTTCAAGGGATACAACATGTGTTCAATGGTCATGAAAATTATACAACATTACCCATCCATCTCAACTGAAAAATGTCATCTCATAGTGGTATTCCCAGTGATATTAACAACAGAATACCCATTCACTATGACTTCACGATTAACAGTAAAGTATCTTTGATAATTCTTATAGATTACTTTATTATTGACAATCTAATAAGTATCCCACTCTTTATATAAAAATACAAGATCTTTTACATGAATTATTATATTAAAAAAATCTTTCTAATGGTCAAATTGATAAATGGAAAACATTTATAAATCCAGAATAATCCATTGGTAGAATTGTCTATTATTACCTTAAATCCTTTCACCAATCTATGGTTCATAATTACATTATAAAAAAGATAAAATATAAATGAAAATGATGTAGTGTTGATTTTATTATTACTAAAATACTCATGATTGTTTTGGATTTATTGGTTTTAAATGGTTAATAAATTAACAGAAATATTTCATTGAATGATGTGACTCCTAAATGGATCCCAAACCATACTTACCACATAAATTTTTTTTCCAAGGATTCAGGGATGGAGGTTTAAAATTATAGGGTTTGAGCAGATAACCAAAATATAAAAAAGGGTTTTTATGAGTGGGAATGTCTATTTTAGACTCTTATGTCACGACCAGTCCCCCAGGGCCCACATCATGACTACCTCAAGCCCGCCTTTCAAAGGCTAGCGGCTGGCGACTAGCACCAAAGACGTAATTCCCTAAAAAATGGGAAGGATTTGACTTTATAAAACATAACACACACAACCAGAGTTCAAGCAGAAGAATACACTAAGTAAATTTGTATAAAAAGTATGTTTAAAGTAAAAAGGAGGCCGAAAAACAAGCCCAACAAAAAGGTACATGTGAAAATGAAAGAAATTACAACTGAAAAAGGAAAAAAACTGGATAGTGTCTAGAAGCTCTTGAATCATCCACCACAGATCCTACCTGAAGGGTAGGTACAGAAAGAATCCTTAGTGCTCCATGCCCGTCCGTCTCCTCCAGATTCTGTCTTGTTGTGAGGTCCACCTTCGGTACCGTCCAGACTTCGTACCCTCTGCCTCGGTCAACGATGTCTCTCGTCTGCATCCAACACAACAAGGTGTGGGCATAGCTCGGGCATGGGTGAGTATAACAATACTGAGTAGGGACCCCTAGACCCTCAAGGTCTCACAAATTCCAAAAAGGATAAACCACAAAGTATGATTTCAACTGATAATAATTACTTAGGTATATTCCCATACATATACCTAAGTTATCAAGTAACCCATCTTAATCATGAGGAAAACACAAAAGTCATTGACTCAGCTCAAAACAGGATTTTCATTAACGAAACCAAGGCTACTGGAGAACTCATCCACTGTTGAGTACAGTGGTCCTGTCATGACTCTGAGGTTCCACTCACTAACCTTAGAATGCTGAGGTACTCATCCTGTAGAGTACCATGGGTCTGCCGCCTCACACAGTAGGGCTCCCCGCCATGGGCCTTCCGCCTCACACAATAGAGCTCCCCTGATAGCCTATAGAGGTACTCCTTCTGTCGAGTACTGCAGGTCTGCTGCCTCACATAGCAGTGCTCCTCTGCCATGGGTCTTCCACCTCACACAGTAGTGCTCCCCACTGGGTTAGTCAAGTCACTCCGAAACGAATCAGACAAGCAGTCATCTGGTCTCAGCCACCTATTAGGTCTTCGTACTCTGTATGCTCATCTCCGAGAGGATCCCCTCCACAAGCTACTGGACTATACTCCAAGTTTCATGAAGTCCCACGATTAAGTATATCTAAGGTCCTCCATGTCATAGGAGTCTCAACGCAATAGACGACGCGTCAATCGGATGCCCGGTCTGTGAGTTATTAGCCTTTTTTTCCCGGGGACCCGGTAGTTTTCGTGTACGAACCAACCCGACCATATCTCAAATGTAGCCGGAACTCCAATGGGGTATACTCAAAAGGACCATTTCTCAATTAAATTACCAACACCGCTGACAGTTTGGTAAATGGACATCCGGTATGAGTGTTATTGGATTTTCCGTTCATGGGGCCCGGTTGGTTTTTTAATCTAAAACAAACCTGACTGTACTCCAACTGCATCCGAACCTCGATTAGAGTATGAAAAAATTACCGTCTTATCAAAAGGAAGCCAAAATAGTTTACGACACACCAATCAGACGTCCAGTCCTTAGGTTATAAGCGTTTACTCTCTGAGGGAAAGGTTGGTTTCGGGTTCGAACCAACCCGGCCGTACCCAATCATCACCAAAAACTTGAGTGTAAAATACCTAAAGGACCGTCTTAATCTGAGGAATCCTACGCAACTAACGGTACATCGATCAGAGGTCCATAGCTCATGTTATGGGCGATTAACTAAAAATGATCCGTAGAGGGGGGGTCTGGGCTCGGTCTGACCCGACCCAACCCACCCTTGGTCGGCCCGAACCGGGTCAACGCGACCCAGTTCCGAGTCCGGCCTGGTAGGGCATGGCTCAGCCCAGCCCTCACGAGGGAGGCCCGGCTCGCGCGGAAGGTGGCCCGGCCCACGCGTAGAGTCCTGGCTCGGAAGCCGGCCACGACTCGGCTGGGCTGGCCGAGTGGGGGGGGGGGGGGGGGTCGCCCCCCCGGCTCTTCGTAACAGCGGTGCCAGGATGGTGCCACCAGACCTTTCCGGAACCCGCATGATGGGGGTTCCTCTCCACCACCGCCATGGCCGGTGCTGCGGTGATCTTCCGCTGGCAGCGTGCTAGGGCGCCGCTGCCCCCAGGCGGCCGGCCGGTGTCTGCCATCACCTCCGGTTCGCGGCGGCGCCGCGCCGGTGACCCGCACAGCCGCGATCTTCCGCGGGCCACTAGAGTCATTCTGGTGGTCCGTTTTGCCTCCCGTTTGCGCCTATAACCCTCTCGGGTTTGGTTATACACTGGGACATCCTCAAAACATTGTTGCCCTTCCGTTCACCCATTTCCCAACAAATGGCGCATCATGAACAAGTTGGCGGTGGGTCTGGACTTGTTCGTTAGCCGGTACCCACCACGTCAATAGTTCAAACAATCACCCAAAAAATAATCGCTCAAGTTCATGGGTATAAATAACATATATAAAATTAGACAATATACCCCTACCACTTAAATGATGTCGTAGGTCGACAAGCCACGGAAGATGAGCACCGTGGTAGTCGGGCGTCACAGAAAACAGTTTTGTCCTGTCAACACTAGAGGAAGAGTTGATGACATAGGCGACACTTCTTGCAAGCGGTGTCTTCTCCCATGACGCGGAGGAAGAGAAAAGTATGTGAAGTCATGGAGCATTCTTCGCTGAGAGAGGATTATGAATGAAGCTCCTCTTATTATCCAAGAGTTCCCCCCCAAAAATATTTTCTAAGGCAAATATTATAATAGACCTCTCCAATTTTAAAGAATTTCCATGAAAATCAAATTAATTCAAATTAGGAGGAGCCAATTAATTAATAAGGTTATTAATTAAATGGGATGCCATCATCAATGTTTGGGTAGTGGAGAGGCTCCACCATAATGAGGGGATGAGTTAATTAATTAAGAGGGGTTTAAGGGAGTTAAGGGAAGATGAAAGGATTAGGGCTCGTGTTGGCCCCACCACACTAAATCCTCTCATGGAAGGTTATGTGGTTGTGGGACCCACCTATAACTCCCCTTGGAAGGAAATAACTTCCAATAAATAATAAAATTGTGTACCAATAATTTTATTAATTTAGTATGAATTCCTAAAAATATAACATTCAAACCGCATAAAACGCAACTACGGTAAATGTCCCCTTAAACGAATACCAGAGCTGCGAGTTCATCAGTGTCCTCGGTTTTCAATTCCGAGCACCTGTTTAAAATATAGAAAAACCCTCACGTACGTTTACTGAACGTACCAAAAAAAATTTCAGAAATTGATTCCGGGCACACCAGACCCGGAATGAAGTGCCGCCAGAAACCACAGACTCGTAAAATTGCATTGTATTTAAGGAAAAAAATTTATTGAAATTTCAGGGTATTTAGACTACTCCCACCTCAGGGATTTACGTCCCAGTAAAGTTACAACACACACTAGGGAAACAAATGTGGGTACTGAGGTCGAATATGAGCCTCCCACTCCCAAGTGCTCTCCTGGTGGTTCCCGTGCTGCCAGCAAATGCACACTAGAGGAATCGACCGTCCACGTAAGACCTTCTCCTTTCAATCCTCGATCTCCATCGGGACCTCCATAAATGTTTCCTATCATCGATGTCCAGATCCCTGTGGTCAATGATGTGGGATGGGTCGTGCATGTATCTCCTCAACTGAGATACGTGGAAGACATCGTGCACCCAATGCAACTGAGGTGGAAGGGCCAGGTGGAAGACACCTCTCCTACTCTACATAGGACCTGGAAAAGTCCGATTAATCAAGGAGACAACTTGGAACCTTAGGAAAATCTATACAGACCTCATCAAGGAGAGACCCGTAGGAAGATGTGGTAACCATCCTCGAACTCTAGTGGTCTATGTCTCCTATTAGCATAGGACTTCTGTCTGGTCTGTGCAGTCTTCATCCGCTCCTTGATGATCTGCACCTTCTCTGGTAGCCTCAAGATGGGTGCACTTGTCAACCTTTTCCTAAGCTCCTGAAATCTCTACTAGAATCTCTCTGACCACATGAAGGGTTTCCCCTTCTTCATCAATGCTGAAAGCAGTGCAGCAACTCTGGAAAAGTTTGGCACAAATCTAAGTCTGGCTGACTCATGAGTGATCGACTGCACCCACTTATGCATGATTTCATCCTATGCTTCCTCAGGTTTTCCTTTTCTCCAACCATGGAAAACCCATCCCAACGTTATAGGTAAATCACAACCTTTTTTCCTAATACAGTCAATATGTGTATGAACTGTGGTAGCCCAGTCCATACCCAAACTAACGTCGTAAGGCCTCGACGCTGCCCCCAAGAGGTTCCAACCGAAACTCTCGCCTCAAGGGTCAGATCTCACCATTGGAATATGTGTGATTATCGAGTCTCCTCCCAAAGGTATCTCCAGATGTGATGGTCAAGTCAACAATTTAACCGAAAACTCTTGGTATGAGACAAGATTCTTGGTAGGAAGTAATGATTGGTAGCTGTGTCTATTGATACGACAGCTAGTAATAGACACATACCGCACCTCAAATCATTCCGAGAGCCCTTGGGTCAAACTCCTTGACCGCATACAGCTACTCTCTTCCCCTTCCCTCATGCTCCCTAAGCCTGGTGGGGACTACAAAGGTGGGTGGTTGTAACATTTCTAAATGTACATCACCACATGCTACCTTCCTAGATATGCTTCCACATCTGCTGCTCTGCAGATTCATCTGTCCTTAACACTTCCTCTTATTAAAAAATATTACACGCCCAAGTCTCTAAGACTGGCGTCAGTTCCCTGCATTCCCACTGCTAACATTCACTAGCTGTATCCATTCAGCCAATGAACATTCAACCAGAAAGGTTCTCTCTATCACCCTAGTAGGAATGCATATAGGAAAAGTGATGGCTCATATATCCTTTCAACACACCTCGTTTGGTAGTCTGAGCCCCAAATAACTGTTCATATTGTATTCATCGAGTACCCAGAACGATTGGTATGCCTCGATGAATACTCATCTACCGACATGTCGTCCTGACGAAGCTGTATAAGTTCGAGAGAACTCTCAGCCACCTCCTCAAGCTAGTACTTAGACGCCTGTGAGTTGGGCTCCACTTGGAACCTGAGGGGTACCTGATGCTAAAACACATGTAAGGCACCAAGAATACAATTTCCTCTATGGGTACTGCCAGTCATAACTATTGATTAACGTGTAGTGATATAGCTATCACAATACCCGAAGGTACAATCTCAGTCATTAGTCAACGTACTGAAGCCTCATCACTAAGTGGACCAACCTCGTGGTTCCACATAGAAATATTCTTGTAGCTAAGATCAAAGTCTACTCTATTGGTGTCTCAACTAGGATGAAAACTATAGAAATCCCATCCATCCAGTCCTCTACTGCTTGGGAATCTGTCTCACCTCGAAACCTCAGTGGCCTCTACCACTGGAACTCGTGCAATGCACTCAGTCGGCGTGCACCATCCGCCAATGCTTATGGTGGTATCTGATGTGAAACAGGTGGTGGTGCTGCTGGTACACCACCCGAAGGTTCCAACATAGATAGAGGGCCCTGCACCGGAGCCTCGTCGCTTGGTGGGCCGTCCTTGGGTACTCTCTCATTACTTCAACTGACTGTCTGCGTGGAGGCATTCTGAACAGATACTACACGGTCAAAAGACTATACCTGGTTGAGTTGACTGAAAGAAAAATTTTGAAGACACACACGCAATCAGTGTTTTTGTGCACTGGGTCAGAAATCAAAAGTCAGGGTCCTATTGTATAGATACGATGGCTGCCGCACCAATACTGGACACCCTACACCGAAAACCACACTTGGTACCCTTATCATAATTTCTTCATAGAAAATAAATATAAGATTCATATGTTTTGTGGTAGAACCAACTCCTCTGATTCCAATTTGTCATGAACCATCCCTTGGGGCCCGCATCATGACTACCCCAAGACTGCTTTCCATAGGCCAGGGGCTGGCGACTAACACTAAATGTGTAATTACCTAAACACTGGGAAGGCATTGCCTTTATAAAACATAACACACACAACCAGAGTACAACCGGAAGAAAAAACTAATTAAATCTATATAAAAATAATCCTGAATGTACAAAAGAGGCTGGAATACAAGCCAAACAAAAAGGTATAGCTACAACAAAAAAACGTACAACTGAAAAAGAAAAACAATTGGACGGTGTCTAGTATCTCTTAGATCGTCCACCACAGATCCTACATGAGGGGTAGGTACAAAAATCCTCCTCAGTGCTCCATGCCCATCCATCTCCTCCAGATTTCATCTCGTCATGAGGTCCACCTCTGGTAAAGTCCAGACATCGTACTCTCTGACTCGGTCAGCGTTGTCCGTCGTCTGCATCCAACACAATGAGGTGCAAGCATAAACCATGCAGGGGTGAGTATAACAATACTCAGTAGGGAACCCGAGACCCTCAAGGTCTCACAAAATCCAACAAGGATGAACCACAATGTATGATTTCAATGGATAATCATTACTTAGGTATATGCCCATCCATATACCTAAGTTATCAAGTAACCCATCTAAATCATAAGGAAAACACAAAAGTTATTGACTCAGCTCAAACCATGATTTTCATTAACAAAACCATGACTTCTAGGTAACTCCTCCTATATCTATTATAGTGGTCATGTCACGACTCTGAGGTGCTACTCACTAACCTTAGACTGTAGAGGTACTTGTCCTATCAAGTACCGTGTGTCTTCCACCTCACATAGTAGCACTCCCCGCCATGGGCCTGCCGCCTCCCACAGTAGTGCTCCCCCTGATACCCTACAGAGGTAATCCTTATGTCGAGTACAGTGGGTCTGCCACCTCACATAGTAGCACTCCTCCTCCATGGTTTTTCCACCTCACATAGTAGTGATCCCCAATGGGCTAGTCAAGTCACCCCGAAATGAATCGGACAAGCAATCATCAGGTATCATCCAACTACTAGGTCTCCATACTCCGTATGCTCGTCTCTGGGAGGATCCGCTCCACGAGCTACTGGTCGATACTCCATGTGTCATGAATTCCCCCGACGATGTATCTCAATGGTCCGACACATCATGGGGTTCTCAATGCAACAGATGGCGCGTCAATCGGACGCCCGATCTGTGAGTTATTAGGCTTTTTGTCCTAGGGGCCCGATTGGTTTCGTGTACTAACCAACACGACCATATCTCAACTGTACCCCAAACTCTTATGGGGTATACCTAAAATAACCGTTTCTCAGTGAGATTACCAATGCCGCTGACGGTTCGTCAAACGGACGTTCGGTCTGAGAGTTATTGGCTTCTCCATTCTAGGGGGCCTATTGTTTTTTAAGAAAAAACCAACCAGACCGTACCCCAACTAAATCCAAAACTATATTGAAGTATTACAAAAGAAACATATCATCAAAAGGAGTGCAATGTAGTTGAAGGCATGTCAATAGGATACCCGGTCCTTAGGTTATAAGCATTTCCGCTCCGAGGGCCCGGTTAGTTTCGGGTTCGAACCAACCTTGACATACCCAAACTTTGCCAAAACCTTGAGTGTAATATACCTAAACGACCGTATCGATCCTAGGAATCCTACGCAACTGATGGTATGTTGATCGGAGTTCCGTACCTCATGTTATGGGTGATTAACTGAAAATGGTTTGTAGAGGGGGGTCAGGGCCTGGTCTGACCCGGCCCAACCCACCCTGGGTCGGCCGGAACCGGATCGACCCGACCCGGGTTTGGGTCCGTCCCGGTAATGCGCTGCCCGGCCCGTGCACATGTGGGACGACTCGGTTGCTGGCCGTTGCTCATCCAGGCTGGCCGAGCTGGGGGGGGGGGGGGCTCTTTATAGCAGTGGCGTCAGGCTGGCGCCGCTGGGCCTTCCTGAAACCTGTGCGATGCGGGTTCTGCTCCATACCCGTCGCGGCTGGTGCTGTGGCGGTCTTACGTCGGTGGTGCTCTAGGGCGACACTGCCTCCAGGTAGCCAGTTGGTGCCGGCCGCCACCAGCGGTCATTTGTGCCGCCGCACCTGCGACCCGTGCCGCCACGATCTTCCGCGGGCCACCTGAGTCGTTCTGGTGGTCTGTTTTCCTCCTATCTTCATCTGCAGCCCTCTTGTGTTTTTCTCTACACTATAACGGCCTCAAAACATTTCCGCCCTTCCGTTCACCCATCTCCCAACAAATCTCACATCACGAACAAGTTGGTGGTGGGTTCGGACTTGTTCGTTAGCCCGTACCCACCACGTTAGTGGTTCAAAGAATCACCCAACAAATAATCGCCGAAGTTCAAGGGTATAAATCAAATATATAAAATTAAAAAATATCACCCTACCTCATAATGGATGTCACACATAGAAAATCCGTGGAAGTCAAGCTTCGCGGTAGTCGGGCGTCGCGGAGAACGGTGTCGTCCCATCAACGTTGGTGGAAGAGTCATTGACGTAGGTGCCGCTTCTTGCGAGCAGTGTATTCTCCCTTGATGCAGAGGAAGAAGAAGGTAAGAGAAGTTGTGGATCGTTTTTTCCCGAGATAGGATGATGTTATTCATGGAAGAATAAAGCTCCTCTAATTCTCTAATGGTTCCCACCCCAAAATATTTGCTAAGGAAAATATTATAATAGACCTCTCCAATTTTAAAGAATTTCCATACAAATCAAATTAATTAAAATTTGGAGGTTCCAATTAATTAATAAGGTTATTAAATAAAAGGGTTGGCATCATCAATGTTTGGGAGTTGGAGAGGCTCAACTATAATGTGGGGAGGAGTGAATTAATTAAGAGGGGTTTAAGGGAGTTAAGGGAAGATGAAAGGATTAGGGCTCGTATGGGCCCCACCACACTAAATCCTCTCATGAGAGGTTATGTGGGTGTGGGCCCCCCTAACTCCTCTTGGGAGGAAATAACCGCCACTAAATAATAAAATTTTCTACCAAAATTTTTATTAATTTTAGTATGAATTCCTAAAAATATAACTTTTATCCCATATAAAACACATTTGCAGTAAAGGTCCCCTTAACCGAATACCGGTACTGCAATTTCATCAGTTTCCTCAGTTTTCAATTTCGAGCATTGGTTCAAAAGTTAAAAAAACCTGCACGTACGTTTACTGAACATACCCAAACAGAAATACGGAAATTGATTTCGGGCACATCGGACCTTGGAATAAAATTCCGTTAGAAACCACAGGCTCGTAAAATTACAATGTATTTAAGAAAAAAAATTCTTTTAAATTTCCGGGTCTTTACATTTTATTTATGTGGTATTATCATTTATATATTATAACGTTAAATATTTTCAGAAATAGTAATGATAAAATAATTTCAATTGAAATGATAACATTAAATAAGATAAATATAATTGGTAGTATTTTTAATGGTAGAAACCAAATGGTAGGTCTTACTGATATAGTAAAAATGGTACCATACAACAGTATCATGAAATAGTTGTATAACTATAATTATATTACACGGTATCATTCGAGTGATATATTTTCATGCTCGCATACGAACAGTAATAAGGTCTTATGGTAATGTATCTATACTAGCAGGTCATGTTACCGCATTGTTTTGATTCACATATACCCAAAATAGATTTACGTCAAGAATGAAAACACAACCAGATTTTATCATTACATGTTAAGATCATATATTCCTCATTCTTAAAAAATTCATCATCATTGTCAATATTTCATCAATATGAGGTTCCATACTAGATAATTTAAAAAATATAATACCTTAATGAAATAGTATCTCAAAAAATGTTCTTTACATCAATATGTATTTCATATAGTGACACAAAGTATTTTTGAAAACTCTTATGTCATTTATATTATTATAATTTACTATTACATGTTGAAATTGATATACATTGTTTTTAAACCTAGGTTTCATCCATATAATTATTTCATAGAAATTACCTCTATCCATGTACTATCAATCAATAGTGGATAATGAAGTAGAATTTTGTTTCTAATAAAACAAAATATAATTGAATTTCAGAAAACATGAAACGTTACAAAATTTTATAATCTATATAACAACAACCACTAACATATATTCTAAATGACTGACTAAAACAAATCCTTCTCCTCTAGAATAAAATACACCCCAAGTTGTGGTTGTTATGAAATGGTAAAAAATATATTTTGTGATATGTAAATGTGATTATTTTTAATTTCATTGACTATAATCACACATACACACAGAAAACATCATATAAAACCATCATGGAGATAATTATAGAAAACATTCAATTATACCAAAACAAGGTGTTTTATAAACTATTATCCATGTTTCATCAATAAATATTTTTAAGGATGTACTCATTAGAGTATCATGAACTTTACTTATATATCTTAATTTTTCTTAAAACAATACATAGTTTACTAGATTGGATTGAAAATAATTTTATTATTATTCTGAAAAATCTGATATCTTGTGAAAATTTATAACTTGTCCATGACACTCATTTCAAAAATAATTTTCCCCATTTTTTAATATTTTGTTTAGAATGAGTTTTTAGATGTTCTAAAAATAAAATCAACAATATATATTTGTAATTAAAAATTTAGTTTGAAATTAAATTAATAAATAGAGTTTATAAATATATTCATTTTGAAATTGAACTAGAAATAAAATATTTGATAATAAAATCATAAAATATTCATGATATGTTTCTATTTAATAAAATATTTTTGATAATTTCAAAAACTGAATTTTTATCTACGGGTTTTGAAATGTGGGGGGTTCGAAATAAAAATTAATCATTTATAAAAATATATATGAATCAACTCTTGACGCCCAATAAATATAATTTGAAATATAAATGTACTGTATAGACATAAAAACATCCATTAGCATTAAGACATTCAACTAGAGAAATGTTTTCCATATAGTAAATGACTTCTTATTGACTATATTCATCAATAAATTACATTAATTATATATAATTTTAGTAATTTAATAATATGCTTTATTCATAAAAACCCACATTATTCAAAATATCCAGGAAGTATTTGGGAAACTTAAATATTTTACAGACATTGTTTCTCTCAAACTGGTTCAGTTATTCTTTCATTTCCATTACTGATGATACATCATTTATTGTTTCGGTGTTGTTCTTAGGTTCATGTTTTTATTGGAAGTATTTATGATCAACATTGTTTCTAAGTGAATTTATTATTTGAGTTCTTTTATCTAGATCACATAAAAATAAATCTATTTGATTTTCCCTCTATGTATTAACAAATCATCGAATAAAAGTATTATATACTTTATATACATCATTAAGTTCGAGAAGAAACAATTACTTATAACTTGGTGTTGTTTATGAAAAATTTAGATGAAAGTATCACTATTTTTTGAATTAATAATCATGCCAGAAAAGTTTTATTTAGATAAATTCAAGTGGTGTTTGGATAATATGGATCATTTTCATAATATTTTCAATTTAGAGAATATTACACAATTTTATTCCTTTTATTGACTATACTAAATGATTTAAATGGTGCTGAATATCAAATGAAAATTCATTAATCACTTTGGATATATGTTTATCACAATTATCATATCTCTAAACTATTGGAACATTACAACAAAAACAAAAATATGATTATATATTGGTTTTCTCCCATTCCATAACTCATATGATGTTTCATTTAATATTTTCTAAAGATAACACTATTTATAATATTAAAATATATGTACGTAGACTATATTCAAAAAAATTGGTGAATCACACTCATTGATCATATTCATGAAAATTTCGTGATTTTATTTTTTATTATTTCTACTATACTGTTCTGTTGTGCAGACATATGAATCAATATATTATCACTCTAGTTATATTATGAAAATAGTTATTCAAAATCCAAATTTCTAAAATCATGACCATTTTCACATCATAATTTTATAATTACAATTCTAATATTGTTATAAATACTTTAGTCAAAAATAGTGAATATGAAATTTCATTTCTTATTGGATATATAATTAACACCTAGGTCAATATATAAATGTATTTTCATAAAACTATGTATATTTCATTTCATTTAAACTAGAATATCTATTCATATAAATATTGTAGTTGTGAACTAGCTTGAGTGGGTAAAATGTTTACACATATTTTATTATTTTTAATGTTATTTTACAATGCATCCTTTTTTTAAAAGTGTCATAGGCTTTGCCCTTGTAGAATTCATATTTAAAGTGACCCTTGAATAATTATTTTTTATTTATATTTCTATGTGACTAAAATTTTCAATGTAATAGTATATAATGATAAATTTATGAATCATTATAAAATGTAGTTGAAATTTTTTTTAAGAAAATAATGAATCAAAATAGAAAAAATTAACATTATTATTAAACAAGGTTGTAAAAAAAATATAATACATAGATTCATACATTTATTCATCTTTATATCCATATTTTAGATATTACCCATCACCACAAAATTGTGATTTGATATAAAGATTATATTTTAATCCATGTACTAATAAAACAAAGATACCAATATATTATTAAAGTTACATATTTAATTGAGTCCAATTATTTTACATCTTGTGTTGGCACAAAAAGTGAAAAAAACCCTTTCTACATTGATATGGTTATTTAATATCAGGTAGTCCAAAGTCATATCTCTAGAATATCCATTATTATGATATCATAGGTGTCTTATAGGGCACTTGAAGTATATTTACAAACATAATTTCTTATCCTAAAATTATATTAAACCCATGTATTCCAAGATGTATAAATATTATTTATAAGAGCTTCATTAATCCAATGTTGTTTTACTAGTTTCCTATATATTAAAATACTTCTTTTTTGAAAAAAATAAAATCTTGGTTTAAGAGAAATAATTTTTATATACATGCATGATAAAACATTATCTTAGAAAAAACGTGTTCTTATATATATTCACTATTCTATGATGACAAACTATAGCAGTTGTATATTTGAGAGTGGTTTCTTTATAAATCGTCATAGTACGAGATTCTATACCATTTTTTTATATATTCAGATCCTTTTTAGTAATTCACTTGATTTTTTTTGCTTTCGATCATTTAATAGTAAAGATTCTCTTTTGGTTTTCTAAATCTTAAAATGAGTTAAGGTGTGTATAAAAACAATGATACTTCATTATGATTATATATATACATATATCATTTAGATCATTTAATATTTACATAATAATATAATACTTTTAAAATAAATATTCACTGAACATATTTTTACCATCATTATCATTTTATTCAAAGAATAAAAAATATTTCAAATTGTTTTTAGAATTATATTTCGTTAATTTATGTGGCTTCCATGGAACATATTCTATTTCATTCATTGTTATGTTATTATCAGGATTCAGAGAAACATGATCATTATTTAGAGGTATTCCTTATGTCTTTCACAACATTTTTCATCCATTTCTATCTTAACCCTCACATTTCTTATATTTAGGTTTGGGACATTCTCCATTAATATGATCATTTCTTTTAGACTAATAAAATTCTTCCTCATTAGTGGAATCACGATTTTCAAACTCTCTCCTCTAATTTTATTTTCGGTCATACTTTCCACTATAGTTAAATATATTGAATAATTTCTTCATATATTAACAATTTTAGAAATTGTTTCTTTAGTGAGGCATTCATTATATCTATTAGTAAGTGATTTATCATCATTATAAAAACAATATAATATAACTTCTTTAATCATTTAGTCATATTTTTTAAAATATTCTTATTTTCACTTGATATTTTTTTATTCTTTTTTATAATTAAATTCCTCTTCATAAATCCTATTAATTTTAAATCATTCAATAACTTATATGAGGATTAAGTCATAGGATTATATGATGAAAAATAATATTCCTCTATACCTATCATTAATACACCTCATAAGTCACATAATTGTATTATTTTTTGTAGTTTCATTTATAGTTTATGTATTATATTTTGAATATCATTAAAGTAAATATTCATGTTAGAAAGGGATTTATTTAGATTTTTTTAATTTTTTATATATATGTTATAAGTATCTATTAATGTCTATTTAATATCTTATGATCCCTCATTTAATATAACAAGAGTATCCCAAATGTTAATATTAGTGAAAAAAGTATATATACTAATATAATCATATTATCTTAATGAAAAAATAAATGAATTCATTATTTTACTATTACAAACATAAGAAACCTTAGTGTAATATCTACAATCATGTATTTCAACCTTTGGTTTTTAACATATTTCATAAATAATAGTTCTAAAATCAAATCCCATTCTCTTAATATATATTGTAATATTTATTTTTGATTGATAAATGTTATTCCCTTCAAAATTAATAGGTTGATTTATAGTGGATCCTTATTTTATATTACAATCTATAATGATATAAAAATATATTAAAATGGAATTTAAAATCATTAGTGAAAACTAAACTATATTAACAAAAAATATTTAGATAATAACCACACACACAAATTTTCTTTATTGGTTGATCACTCATATAGGGATTAATTTGATTTCAAATTAAAATTTTGGTTTAGAAGTTCTAAATAATAAATCCCCAATATAATAAAAAATACTAGTCCACTAATTTTGTAAATTTATATAATTTAATATTTCAAATAGGATTGAATTTTTTAATCAAAAATGAGATAAATGTTTTTTGGTATATGTTAAGAGTTAGAATTAATTAACTAAAATATATAAACAATATATATAAAAATATTATAACTTACCATCAATGTAAATTATATTAATTTTTTTAGAAACTAAACTCCATTAAAAAAATATTAAAAATATTATAATAAACCACATAATGGATCTTAAACATGGCGTTTCGTATAACTAAAAGACTTAATACACTCTTATTTTTCATCAACCACATCCAATAATTTTATTAAAAATGAATAAATTTCCACATTCTAGATAATGTTTTTACAAAAAAACATAAAAATAACAATCAAGGCTATAAAAAATACTCTTCCATGGTGATTCATGGGATAAAATTAGTCACTATCACACATGAACTATTATATAGTTATATAATGTATTTAAAGTGAATATCAGTGAATGAGAATGTTGAGAAATAATAATTTCAGTACCAGAGACCTTGTTTTATAGATTAACAAAGTCAAAGAAGATACAGCTCGTAAGTTATCCAAAAATAAAAATTGTATGAAATAAAGTGTATGAATTACATATGAATATATGTATGAGTTGCTTCAGTTGAAAAAAAATCTTAAAATAATTATTTTATGTGCATTAACAAGATTTATATATAATGTGAATAAAAACATATTATCTTGGATGTCATGAAAAATAAGTTGCCCAATTTTCCAATTAGGATAAGTTTTTCTCACACGTTTGTATCGATCATTACATACAAACATATATATAAATGAGTATCATCACATTAAACATTTGTCCAAAAGTGGTTAATACAAAGATAATTCATTCTAGGGCCAATTATTCATTTTAGAATAATAATAGAATAATTATTTTCATAATACTGATAGAAAAATATAGAAACTTTAAAATGACATTAAAACCATTTTGGATTTCTCAAAATTAAATCCATCCTAATTCCAAATTCCTTTCACATTCAATGATTTAATTAATCATTACATTACAGAAATAAGTTTTGAATTTTATTTCAATGATGTGTGGTACCATGTTTGGTTGTAGACATCTCTTGGTTGTATAAGTGCCTGATTATTGCTTCTTGAATCTGTTATAGTTGCAAGAATTTGATGTAGATCGTGGTTATAGGTTTATGAGGAAGAGTAAAAAAGTGTTAGATATATATGATTATTAAAAAATATAGTGGTTTAATATATTGGTTGAATCAACTCATGGTGGTACTGGTAGCTCGCCGAAGTTGTAGTATTTAATGGTTGAAATACCTCTATAAACATGTGGTAATAGAAAAGAACAAAGAGTATATTTTTGAACATCCTATAATATATAGTGGCATAAATTTATTCTAATGGTAAATTTTTATAGTACGTTTATGAGTTATCAAATTGTTTTTCAATAATGAAAACATTTATTTATCCTAAAATTATAAAATTATGTGAAACATAAGAAATGTGATTTGAGATCATTAAATATAATTTGTTCTTAGACTAAGACAAAAAAATATTATTTTCATTTTTATCTTGAGTAGTAACTCAAGTATGAATACACTGCAATCATATTCTAAAAAAATACCTCGTTATTGGTTCCTTACTGAGTTTAGATTTTACACCCTTATTTAGAAAACATTGTATTGGGGTACATGATTATAGTTTTAATTGGTTATAGAAATATATCTAAATATTCTTTGGATTTATAAATTATTTTGGATTATATATATTTATAGATAACTCAGGTGTTTCATACTTATCATTGTAAAATAGGGAGATTTGTATTATAATTAATGTTTCTTTTTTTACTCTTATATATATATATATTTGGATTTCTAATTAGAGTTTAGTTTTTTATGTATGACATGGATCATCAGGACTCTATTAAATTTTATTCGTTATTACAATCATTATTTATTTAATTTTTCTAAAATATAATAATTTAATTATTGGGAGTATATTTGATTATTTTCATATTTATTAATTTTCAATTCAATGTTAATGTATCCCCCATGATATACACTAGGCCCCAGATTATAGTCAGAAAACAATGGAATATTAGGAGGTGATATTGATGACATATTCCAACTTATTTGATTGATTTTAATTATGTGATCTGGGATAGGACCTAGAAATATCCACTAATTAAATAGCTATGTTTTATCAGTCATATTTAAATAGTATAATTTTTTATTTTGATGAAACATTATGTTTTGTATTGTATAAATTAATGAACATATTAATCATTTTAAATATTAATTTATAAGATTTATAGTAAAAAAAATCAAAAAATATTTCCAAAAAATCAAAAATAACATTTAGACACATCTAATTTTTTTTTTATTCCTTAGGTTATATACTATTTTTAACTTATTATAGTTATATTATAATTTATGTATTGATAAAAGAATATGAATATATATATCTAATATATAATTCTCAATAATAAGAAGCTAAAGTAATTAATCTAACTTGCATAAAAATAAGATCCCCAACATTACAATCACTTTAGATGTCACTATCAACATTATATATGTGTTCAAAAATCCTAACCTTTTTTGAAGGAAACCATAAAACATAAAACAAATTCCATGATAAGAATACTATCAATAAATAAATATTCCATAAAAATAATCCTACATGAATGATCTCATTATTGTAAATATGAACATTGATCAATAATTTCTCGTTATCTATAATAATGACATAAACCCACTTCATTATAAATTATTTTATTCATAGTTACTCCTCCACTTTAAAAAACTAATCATTTAATCACTTTTAAAAACAATTCTTGGTTACGTTACCACTAAACAAGTTATAATAGTTCATAATGCACACATCCAAGTAGATTTTATAACATAACCATTTAGAAAAGACTATATTTTATATAATATTCCACATAATATGGTATCTTTCCATAAATTATATATAGATATATATTTAGTTATACCTCCATATTGTTTTTCACCCACTAAAATTCGAGGATATACATAAAATAATTAATATTTATATTCTCCCCAAAATGAAAATATATACAAAAAATAATAGATGGGATCTCATAATTATATCTTATATTAAATTTGATTAAGGTTAGACTATCGCCAATAACAGAATAATAATTATAATAATAATAATTATTATAATTTTTTATGTATAAATTAAGTGAGCACATCTTTTATTTTATCTTTCAATAGAAAAAATTATAGCTTTATAAATTCTTTCACCACCATCTCCTAAATATGATGATATTTGAAATAAATGTCTACTGATCATTAATATTGAACCATATTCCTTGATATATTTTACAATACTTAGATTATACCATCCCGTAATTAGTGATATCATCCAATTCACCTTTATATATTTTGATTAATTATGTATACAAATAAAATGCACCTCTTATGAGTTTAATATATGTAACTCAACCATAGAAGTACTCTAGGTCTTGAAAAATTTATTTATCAATTTTAATACCACAAAAATATATCCTATAATATTTAATTCACTTGATGGATAATGTATACAATTTTTTTTCCAATTCATCATTAAAATACACTAATATATCAAGACAACTATTATTGTTATATTTCAACAAATATTTTTATATAATGTTTTTATATATAGATATCCTCTTTATAGAGAAAAATATTTTTTCTATTTAGTGGGATTTTAAATATATAATTATGTGTTACAACATACAGAAGAACATGTCATGAACATATCATAAAATGTATCTCTGAATATTATTCTTGATCACCCATAACTAAACTTATTTTTATTTTTAATCCTTTTATAGCTTTGTTACTATGGATATTGGGGTCAAAATTATATATTAATAATATAATATAATGTTACCACTTTCTTTGTTATAATTATTATGAGATAAGAACAATAATTTTCTAGAGAAAAAAGATAAGAAATGATATAACATAAATGAACAACAATGAAACAAATAAACCATCTTCATTCAAAAATAAAATTCATCACAAGAACATTCATCATTTCAATAAAATATGATATCATATACATAGAAAATAATAATTTAAGTGGCCACTATATCTTTTAGGAAGTTTTGATTTATTTAAACTCTTACTTTATTGGACCCAATTTCCTTGAATAATATATCAATATTCAAATATTATGCACCATGAGAATGTATTAATACATAAATAAAGTTATTTAATATAAAAATATATAACTTTTATTCACTATGAAATTATTCATCTGGTTTCTAAATGTAAAAATCTTACCTCAATTCTCTAAAAATGAATTTATACTTTAAACCCATTTAAGAGATATTTTATTTTGATTATTCAATAATTGAATCAAATATTATATGAGATTAAATAAAAAAACATAATAAAAAGTATTTAAACAATCGATTCATTAAACCTTTAAAGATAATTTTTATATTTTATTTTATTTTTAAAATAATTTATTATTTCTCAGGTAACATGTTATATAATATCCACATTGTTCCTATGCATTTATTTTTTGATGGGTATTTTACCATATTCTGAGGGTTATTTTTCTAAAACATATCCAAAAACTTGTACACCAGATAAAGAAATTCTATATTAGTCTATTATATTTTATGTTCAATTAGTTAAACATGAGAAAATAATGATCATTCTATAAGATTTCTCGACTCTTCATCTATAACCAACGATTCTTCAAAATCCAATTTTTTTTAAAGATAAATCATTCATATGAACTAATTCTGTATAATCATCATTCTATCTGGATATTTATTCTTACTTTGTATCATAATAAAATTATAATTCCCACCCCATCACATTATTAGATTATAAAATATTCCCCATTCAATTTTTTATCAATATCCAGATATATTTTGAAGATTTACATAGAATATATAATCAATGACTACATATTTAATCTTTCAAATGTTTTCATTATTACTCATGATGATGAAAATTTTAGAGAATACAAAATTGAATTTTAATATTTATGCATTATAGAAATTTATCTCATCTTGTATCATTTCTACTTTTCTTTTGTAAAATGAATTGTTTTTAATTTGAGAATCTTTAATAATTACAGGGCCATATAAAAATAGATACTTATCAAAATCTTTCAACAATATGTGATTATTATTATTTGTTTGTTTCTATGGTGGTCAGGATGTTGGTGGTAGTCTGTGGGTGCTTCGGCTCCAACTACAGATGTTGGTCATGATATGAACGGTATGCGGCCCTGACAACGACTCCACCGTCTTCCCGCTGTGAATGGTGGCATGTGGTGATCCGACTTGTCTCACTGTTGGATTGATTGGAGGCGTTGTTGGATTTCATGTTGTCACACTGTTCAAGGTGGTTGTGCGGCTCAAGGTGGAGACATGGTTTGTTCTATTTTTGAATTTTGAATTTATGAAGTTGTTTTTCTTTTGGATGATGGGGTTTTGCTGGACCAGTGGTTTTGAATGTTGCTGTTTTTTTTGAGGTTACCAGTTATCCTAAACCGACTTTATGAAGATCAAAAAAAAATTATTTCAAGTGTAATGAATGATTAATAATATAAATTACAACATATTATCTATAATATTCAAAATTTTATTCATCACAATTATCAATTTCTAAAATATATTAGGAGGGGACACATTTCTTTATCAAACAGATTTTTAGAACATTGATTGTATTCTATGATTAATACTTATTATTTATAAAATATTAATAAAATATGTTAATTGATAAATAAATAAAAATTATAATGTATATAAATGTTTCTATTTGTTCCACATAATCCATAAACTATCTTACTAAAAGAAATATAATTGATGAAAACTAATAATATGTAGTTAATTTGGTAAATAATTATCCATATTCTCCATTTTTGTAAATAAAAAATCCAATTTCACTCACACCTCATCATTATAAGATCAAAAAAAATATTTCATTTGTTAATATTGATCATATTCTATTGAGCACGATTACCAAGTCCAATATGTAATAAACTATTTCTCCCTTTAATTTCTATGTTGTAATATTTTTGACATTGCCAACTGGAAACAACACTCTTACAGTTTGGTTACTTATTTTAAAAACATTTAAACCATTCATCATCTTCAACAAAATACATATATATAAAATAGATGATTATTTCTATTAATTTAATGATATGAAATCTTTATTAAATTGTCTATCAAATAGTTATAAAATGGGATAATATTAAATTTAAAATTCCTTGACTCTATTAATAATAAATTGATCATTATGTTTTTTAGTGAACCATAATTGAAAAAGTTTTGTAATGAATACCTAGAAATTACCGTATCCTCAAGGATATTGAATTATCATATCACATAAGAGGAGCATTAATCATCAATTATTAATGAACATTAGTTTTTTTATTCATTTATAAAACTATTAATAAACAATATTTTTTTCATTATCTATCATATTATGATATTTCATTTATTATGTCTCAAAATTACTTGTGTATATAAAGTAGTGATATAAAATTTGACCTAAATAGTGAAATTAGTTATAATAACCATATAGTTATTTGAATATATTGTATAAAATTATAGTAGAATTTTCATATTATTTAATTTTTTATGTGTGGGTTGACCAACACTAACAATTTTCAAAAAACATATTAATTTATAATGATATTAAAATTTAAACAATCATTGTCCATCCATGATCACAAAGACTATATAATACCATTAATAACAATAAAAATAAAAACATATATTTTATAATGATTGTTATCTAGAATTATATTTATATTGTTATTTAACACTTCCACATATAATATTGGATCCTTTTACAAACCCAAAATTATGGTAAACTCACATAACATATAAAATATCCTTATATTTTATATTAATATTGTTTATGATAACATATACATTGAGAAACACTTATATTAAATGAAATGTTAAATTATTTTATATTAAATATGGTTTTTATATATTAGTCAATTCTTTTTTGGGTAAGAATATGAGAAAATTTTATAAAATATACATAAAATATTCTAATTTCATAAAAATTTATAGAATAATTCATATCAAATAATCAATCAATTTCAAAGTGACGACATTTAATTTTTTAATAATGGGTTTTATTTATATTTTGGAGTAAATATTTTAATAAAATTATAACTCTTCATAAATCATATATTATAAATATAGTATCACTTATAAAATAATAATATAAAAAATTTAATCTCTAGGAATGTTTTGATTGAGCTGTTGTGCATTTATGAAGGCTGAGGTTCTTGGAGAAGCATTAGAAGAAGTCTGGAAGAGTTTAATAACTAGAATTTAGAAGTAGGGAGATATCATGATGTGTAATCATTTTATACAACATGAAAGATCTTTTCATAAAATGTAATATATGGATATTTGAAAAATATATTAAAAAATTAGGTTACAAATTTTTTAGGTGAAAAATTATTCTATGGATTACACCAACATTAAAGGGGATTAAACATCGTTTAATTCACCAATGATGTTTGTTTAAAACATTTCCAACTTATTGAGTTTTCAAATCATAGGGATTAATATTCTCACCATATATCCTATTGGAATTTAAATCACCCTCTTTGATGTTTTGGGTGCACCTTCGTCATTGATCAATTCAAAGCTTCTATCATCGATCCATGGTGACTCGAGTTGATCCAAGCTACATTTTCCTTCATTTTCCACTAGTTTCTTCTAGTTTGATCTATCTTTCCTTACATTCTTCTTTCTATGCGATGGTTGATGATATCCCATGTTATTATTGGTATATTCTTGGATGTTTTTTGGTACGGTTATGTCATGACATCCTCGGGTGGATGAAGTTGTTGGGGGAGGGGTGATGATAGATTCTTTGTATTGTAAATTCTCAGGAGAAGAACATCAATATACGTTTAGGGAAGGGGATTTTTTTCTTATATTTTTTTTACATGAAATAATCGAGATTGAATGATTTATCCTCTTTCAATGTTATTAAATAAACTTAATAATTAATTTAACCAGATTAATTAAAGGTTAATGATCACATAGTGATGTTTTTTTATTTAAAATGATAATGGGTTGACTCTACATTTTAAAGATAGTGGGATATATTTTAATTTCTTATATTATCATGTTTTTCCTGCTGGAAATTGATAAATAACACTATGAAAAAATTAATTGATAATTAATTGGCTATCAAATTAGAGGGGCATGTTTAATGAGTCTGGTTTTTTTGTTGTAATTTTATGATAATAAAATTCGTGTAAGTATTTTAAATAAATATATTTGGAAAATGGACACAAATAATTTTGAGTATCTTTTATAAAATAATTAATGGCAGGTTGAATTAATATTTTTATTAATTTTTTTAAACATGTGGTAGTTGCTTCTTTGGTTTCCTATAGTTGGAACCATTGATTAATGAATAAATTAATACAAGATGTATTAGAATAAATTGTGTGATAAAATTTATTTCCTTTATAAGGCCATAGTTTACCAAATTCTTGTAAAGTACAAGTTACATGTGAATTGATGTTATGAGATGTCATTTTGTGTGAAATAAAAATGCCTTGGTTTAGGACCAAGAGCCCCGTTTTTTTGTTTGATTATAGCTACTTATGATGTTATGTGTGTAACGTCCCAAAAATTAATTTCAGAAAATTCTTATTATTCTATTTAAATGTATTCTTATGGTTATGTAAAACATATGAACATATTTGGTTTTATGTTTTTTATTTTAAAATACCGTTAAAAAATGTGAACGTTGATAATATAGATATTGAAAAATGACCAGATGATTAGTATAAATATAATGCTTTAACAAATACAATTTACTCAGACAAATGATGTGATTGACTCATGCAGTAGACTTTCCCCATATGAAGCCCATTTATCAGAGTTTGGAAAGGATGTGGCTTCATTGGTCTTCGATCTTGACCAATCCCAAGACGATATTTAATATGTTAAGCTCGATCAGAAATGCCTATGAGATAAGTGGAAGTTGATAGATATTACCACCCGAGAAATGTTATCTAAGCCACCTCAATAGTCTTTCACCATCGTGCACCTTAGCATAAGTTCATATGTGGGTGTTTTAATGGGTTATTTAACAATACTCTATTACTACGATTATGTACATTATTCTTGTATAGAGAATATACATTCTTTTATTATTATTACATTTAAAATAGTTTTTAACGAACAAATAGTATTTTTATTTACTACACAAACAATGAAATCTATTTTGATGAATTAATGGATTTTTTAATTAAATATTATTTTAATAAAATAATAATATTATTATTAGATTAATTTTTATTAAATATAAATGATCATATAATTTTATGAATACAATTGTAATTTTTATTATGGTTTGAAAGCTATTTTCATCAAAACCCATGAATTTTCGATAAATGTCAGTTTTTATTTTGAAATTGAAAATTAATATATTTGGATTATTATTTGGATAAATTGAATATTATTTTTTGGAATCAAGACATCGAAATTATCCAATGGTAAATTTTTCAAATTTTTTTGAGATAGTCAAATTTTTTGGTAAATATTAAATATCTTATAAATATTAATTTGTTTTATGAAACCATAATGACCTAATAGTTATGTAATAAAGCACTATAATCTTTATTTTGGGCCAATATGTATTTTACCATTATAATAATGAGATTTTAGATTCATTTTATTTATTTAGCAAAGCTTTAGTCGACCCTTCATGAATTATAAAACATTTTAGCTTTTTAAATTGATTTCCTTCAGAGTGTGGCTCAACTCAACATAAGAAACCGTATTATTATAAAAATTTCGTCCATTAGCCTTATAAAATATTGTTTTCTACTCTCCATTGGAAAAACCATGGAAAAAACAATGGTATGGATTGTAGTTTTGATTATTTTAATGTGTGGTGTCCCAAACCTTAATAATAAAGAATCCCCCCCTTCCTAAATAATCCCACCAAAGCTCCAACTTACTCCACACTCAAAGCCTTTAGAGTTCGACTAAGCCCTACCCTACTATCTCTATAATCCTCCCAAGGTGACCCAAGCTCCCAGGAAGCCTTTCTCAATCCTCTCCTAGGATTTTGTGATCACACTTCCAAGTAAGGGATTTCATTTATTCTAAAATTTGTCCAAGTTTCTTTATATTGTTATATCATTTCTCATTTAATTATAGATGTCAGGGGTGTGACTTTACACCTCCCCAAAACTACCCTATTCATGTTTCAATAATAATAGATTCCATTTCTCACTCATTAATTTATCCCATTTAAACCTATCACCATGTCAAAATTCTGTATCGAATTTCTCTCTCCTCATTTACATTCATGAAATTATTTTATATTACGTATCTGAATTCCATTACCTTTATTGGGACATGTATCTATAAGAACCCATTACTGTCCATTAAAAGTATATATTATGGGAAACCCCTTTCTATCTCATCAATTATTTTTATGAGTTCTTATGTCATGAAGTCACACTGTAGAAATTGCAATGCGATTTTCCAAACCAAAGTCATTGTGTAGTGAATACGATTCCCAATAATCTATTAAGGGTTTTCACCAATTTGAAAATTTACTTATTGTTTAAATAGTATAATTCATTAATTCCAAATTCTTCTATCATGGAATAAATTACGATGTATAATGAATCACTATTGAATGATCCATGTGGCACACTTATACATGAAATGAAATGTTTAAGAAAGGGTGTGCCCCAATAGCGCTCTAATGCATTGGTTAAAGTATAGTATCATGACATGTCATGTGCAATGGGTGTTGAATCCTGATAATTAAATTACAAGAAGGGTTTACTCATGATTTATGTAAAATGGGTGTTTACTCCTACTCCATGTGCAATGAGCCTTGGATCACGCTTATTTCATGTAATGTGTTGTTGCCACATCTCCATGTTATGATTATCATTCTTTATCGTTCCATTAAGTTCATATTTTTGTTGTTCCCTTGGATATTTTAATTGTCAAACATGTATTGTATTCCTCATTTTATTAAAATTTTTATTCTCTTACTGGTCTTTATAGATCACCCTTTTTTATGCATGCCCTCAGGCTATCCATTGAAATGCAATGTACAAATTAATTTAGTGGACATTATAGGATGTTTTCAATAAAGATGTTGTGTTTCATGTTTTATGTTTTTATATAATGATCTTAATCCACTCAGACACTATACCTCTCGATCTTATATGTTGTATCAAGTGAAGTCTATGTAATAAATAATGTTTTAGTGTATAATAAAGAGCAAGGTTGTTATAGTTTGTATCCAAGAATAGTTTTAGATAATTTTCGGATTATGATTAGAAAACACTTGTGAAGGCTTAGAGACAAGACTAAGTATAATAAAAACATCCCTAAGTTTTTGTGGGTATTGATTAAGTGGTTTATCATGAAAATACATCCCTGTCTGCATACGAGTAGGTAGAGGTGGTTCTGGACAATATTTACCTAGGGGTGAAAACTCTGACAAGGCGTTTCAGGCTTGACCCATGGTCTCCTAGTACATTACAATGGTCCTTGCTGCACTCTGGGTTACGAAACTCCCAAAACATATCCATTGGTAAATTCAAAATCTTAGTATGAACAATTATTTAGGGAAATAATAAAAATTCCCCTAAGAATATATGTTTGAATATAGATAATAGATAACAAAGATTAAATCATATAGATTCATATGATAAAGAGATAAAACATATTTATAAGACATCGGTTTTGTCCTTAGATTACCCATTATGTGTTACACCTAAAGTTTATATTATTCCAGCCGATGGCTGGTAATAGAAGGACTCGTGCTAAAAACCAATATGAAGATTAATGTGATGACTATTCTAATGATATTACCAATCCGATGAGAGTGAGAATCATGAAATTTTTAATGATAATTACTTATCTAACTCAGGCTTTGAATAGAAATATGGTTTAAGAAGAACATTCGAAACCCCCAAAGAAAGAACAAGTCACTATAGAGAGCGTAATGAGACAATGGCCTCCTACTTTTAATGGATCATTCGATCCCTCAATTGCCGAATAATGTATCAACTCTATTGAAAATATCTTCTCCATCATTCAATGTTACAAAAAAGAGAAGGCTCTCATGGATTCTTATCATATGGAGGGTGAATCTTATCAATGGTGGATATTTATCAAAAATAAAAAACACTAATGAGGAGATCGAGGCGTTGGAATGGACAGATTTCCAAAAGATGTTTTTTGATTAGTATTTTCCATGCACCCTCTTGCTTAAGATGGAAAGGGACTTCTTTTCCCACAAGCATAAAGACAATGAATCCATCAGGTCATATGAGGAAAACTTCACAATGTGTGTATGATGTTCCATCGACATTTTCGTTATCCTCGAATGCTTGGTTGATTGCATCTATGGTGGGATGAAACCTAGCATGTAGAAAACCCTCATGATCCATGACTTAGATGGGTATGATGATGTTGTTTGATGTGCCCTCAATGTCAAAATGTAGATCAGATAATGTCATGGTTATCATAGTGATAAGAAGCATAAGGTAGATTTCAATTCTGGTAGTCTGCTGGATAAATCCAATGGTGTTGATAAGATCTAGAACCCACTTTCCATGGTGGGGAAAGAAGAACCCCATAAATTGATTAAAGGGAATGAGGAATTTCATTACGTTTGGAAGAGAAGGACACTTGGCTATTGACATCCAATAAAGAAAACCCACGACTGTAAAAGAGGAGAAGAACACTCAATTTTAAACTCAATGAATTGTTCTTTACATAAACTACAATGAACCAGGGAATCTTTAAAATCAGTTCCCTAAGAAAAGGTTTTTCGGAGGAAACCAACAACCTCCAAGGTTGCAAGGGTGTGTTGTTCCCATCACTATTGATGATGTGAACCCTGACAACAAAGTGGTGACAAGTCTACTAGTTATTCAATCAAAATTAGAAAACGTACTTTTTGATTCATGTTCTATGAATTCTTTATTATCTTGAATATTTAGCAGAGCAATCCCAACACCACCACAAATCATGGATGTAAATATGTTGTGAGTATGAAAAATTGGGAAATCATTACATCCCATGAATATAACTCCTCCCCTGTCATAATCCGTGGATTTAACTTCCCATCTGACCTCAATATACTCCCTTTTGTAGAACATGATGAAATTCCTGGCATGAATTGAATTTCCCTATATAGAGCCAAAAAAATTTCCATGAGAGTGAAATCAGTCTCCATGAGTAGAATTGACCCCCCCGATTCTGTACAAGTTACAGGAGGAAGATAAATCTTATTTAGCTCTATCTTCTTAGGAATAGATATTACTTCCCTATGAGAATGTGTATCTGGCTCAGATGATTAAGTCTAAGGAGTCAACCATCCTTGAAGACATACCAATTGTGAGGGAATTCACTAAAGTGTTTCCTGAGGAATTGGTTGGTCTTCTTTGTAGAATATATATTGAATTCTCAATTGATCATATACCTAGGGAAGTGCCAATATCTAAGACTTCATATAGAATGGTTGTCGTGGAGCTTGAGTAGATGAAGAAACAACTAAATGAGAATCTAGATAAAGGGTTTATATGCCCATGTGCTTCAACATGGGGTGCACTAGTCCTCTTCTTTAAGAAAAATTATGGTTCAAGGTGCATTTTCATCGATTATCATGAGCTTAATAGAATAATGATTAAAGAACAAGTATCAAATCTCATGAATTGATGAATTGTTCGATCAGTTGAGAGGAACACATTAATTCTCCAAGGAATATTTTTGGTCTGGATATCATCAAGTAATGGTGACAAAATAAGATATCCCCAAGACTATTGTTAGTATAAGATACAGACACTATAAATTCATAGTAATGCATTTAAGACTCACCAATGCTCCAATATTTATCATAGAATTGATAAATATAATCTTTCAAGAAAACGTTAACAAATTTGTTATAGTCTTTATAGATGATATCTAATATACTCCATAACCAAGGAGGGTCACAAGGGGCATCAAAGGATTATATTCGAGACCTTGCAAAAGTAGAATATCAATGCAAAGTACAGTAGGTGCAAGTTAAGGTTGAAGGATGTGTCATTCCTAGGATATATAATTACAAGAATTTGGATATATTTGGATAAATTTGGATCCCTCCATGAAAACATTAATAGAGGTATGATTGATTCCAACATTGGTAACAAATATCCATAAGTTTTTTGGGTTATCCTGATATTATCGACAATTTGTGAGAAATTTATCACTATTTTCCAACCCTCTTACAAGTATAACTTAGAAGGGAGTAATGATTTATTGGAGTGATGAATGTAAAGAAAGATTCATGGAGTTGAAATGGCTGATTATCACTGTCCCTCTGGTCACTTTACCCATAAGTGGAGAAGTTTTTGTGGTATTCAGTTATGTTTTAAAGAATTTCATGGGAAATGTGTTGATGAAAAATGACAAATTCATTGTCTATGCTTCAAAGAAAATGAATGTTCATTAGCAAAATTATATAAAACAAGATCTGAAGTTGGATGCAGTGATCATCATATTAAAAATATGGAAGCATTATCTATTTGGGGATAACTCTGAAATATATAAGGACAAAAAAAATCCTCAAATATATATTCACACAAAAAGAGTTGAACATGCGCCAACGAATATGGTTATATCTTATCAAAGACTATAACTGCTCAATTCATTACCACCCCAGAAAAGAAAACAAGAGGAATGATGCTATAAGTATAAAGAAACAAGAGATTATATCATTAATGAGAATTGAGAAGGATCCAATCATCGTAAATTTCATGAAGATAGACATTGGAATCATAAATAATAGAACATTATCAATCCTCTCAGAAATTATTTCTCAACTCTCTCTTTTGGAATGATTAAAGGATGCTCAGAAGGAAGAAGTGGGAATTCAGAATAAAGTGGAAGCTATCAGTAAAGGGAAATCCTTAGAGTTCAATGTTAATGAATAAGGAATTGTGATATTTGAGAAAAGACTATGTGTTCCATCATGTCTATAGAGGAAGATGGAACTTTGGGATGATGCACATAGTTCAAATTTCTCTATTCACCTAGGAAGCACAAAGATGTATCGAGATCTCTGAGATCACTATTGGTGGAATAATATGAAAAAGTACATATCTATGTATACATCAATGTTCCTAGTGTGTCAGAAAGTGAAGGAAGTGTGGCATAAATCTAAGGGGATGATGCAACCATTTCCCATACCAGCATGGAAATGTGGGCAATATCACCACATAATTTTTCACCGGACATCTGAAGAAATCCAAAGGTAACAATGAAATCTAGGCTGTTTTAGATCCTCTTGAAAATTTTTCACACATTATTGTAATTCCGTAGGATTTCTCATTAGAACAACTCGTACTGATATATATCAGGTAATTGGTAATGATTTATGGAATACAAATATTTATTTAATTAGATCGAGATCCAAGATTCACCTATATGTTTTGGAAGAGTCTTTAACATGTTCTGGATAGTAAAATGAACATTAGTACGACTATCATCCCCAAAATGATAGCCAATCTTAGAGAACTATTCAAACACTAGACGATATGTTATGATCATGTACAGTGGACTTTAATGGAAGATGTGATCAACATATTCCCTTGGGTGAATTCTCATATAATAAAAGTTTCCGCTTCAAAATCTTAATGGTAGCTTATGAAGCCCTAATGGGAAGTGGTTAAAAACATTGGAATATTGGGATGATGTTGATGAGAATAGAATGTTAGGACCAGAAATTGTGAAAGAAATGGTGGATAAGGTGAAAACCATTCAACAACATATCAAGGAATCCCAGAGTCGACAGAAGAGTAATGTAGATAATCATCGATGATACCTTGAGTTTAATGTTGGAGGCATTTTATTTCTATTCATATCTCCATGGAATAAGGACATAAAGTTTGGAAATAAGGGAAAGTTAAGTCCAAGGTACATCATCCCCTTATAGATTCTTGATCATGTCGAGGATGTGGCCTATCGACTAGAACACTCACCTAACATGGCCAAAGTACATGATGTCTTTCACTGTCCCTCATAATGAAGTAAATATCGGACCCTTCACATGTACTATTTTAAATGGTAGTACAACTAGAGGATGATCATTTTTATGAGGATCAACCAGTGAAGATCATAGATCATAGAGAAAAAGTTCTACAAAATAAGACAATGTCGTTTTTCAAGGTGTTGGGGGAAAAACTACAAGTTTAAAAATGCTATGTGGGAATCAGAGGACGTGATGAAGCAATGTTACTCACATCATTTTTTGTATGGAAAAGGAAATTTTTAGGGAAATATTTCTTAAGGGGGGGGGGAATATTGTAACGACCCAAAATTCATTTTTAAAAATTCAACTTTTTCTATTTAAAGGTCTTCATTATAGTTTTGTAAAAAATATTCTCTTATTTGGTTTTATGTTTTGGATTTTAAAATACCATTAAAAATTGTGACTTTTTCTAATATAGTCATTAAATAGTGATTATATGATTTGTATAAATAATGTGATTTAACAAATCCAATTTACTCAGACAAAGAATGATATGACATCATCTAGTAGAATTTCCCATATGAATCCCATTTATCAGAGCTCGAAAGGATCTGGAATCATTGGGCATTTCTCTTGACCAAGCCCAAGCTGAGTATGAATACGTTATGCTCGAGCGGAACTGCATACGAGATAAGTGGAAGTTTATAGAAATTACCACTCAATTAATGTTATCCGAGCCACCCCAAGAGTATGTCACCATCACACAACATACCATATAGTCCTATGAGGGTGTTTTAAGGGGTTATGTAACAATACCCTAGTACTACGATTATGTACATTATTCTTGTATATTTAATTTACATTCTTTGTATTATTGTTACTTTATAAATAGTTTTTAAAGAATAAAGACTATTTTTAGTTAATATTCAAACTATGAAATATATTTTGATGAATTAATGGATTATTGAATTAAAAAATATATTAATAAAATGTTATTATTATTATTATATTACTTTTTGTTGTATATAAATAATCGTATAATTTTACCAATACTATTGTAATTTTTATAAGGGTTTAAAATCTTTTTTTTTCCAAACCCATGAATTTTTGATAAAGGTCAGTTTTTCATTATAATAGTGAGAGTTAAAATATTTGGATAATTATTTGGATAAAATGAATATTATTTATTGAATGAGGACACCAAAGTTATCTAATGGTGATTTTATAATAATTTTCTTAGAAAGTATAATTTTTGAGTAAAATTTAAATATTGATTAAATATATGATGTGTTTTATAACTTCATAATGACGTAATAGTGATATAATAAAAATCAATAAACACTATGTCCAGTCAATATGCTTTTGAACATTAAAATAATGTTATTTTAGGTTTGTTTGATTTATTTTAAAATGATTTAGTGGTCCCTTTAATACATATAAATATTTTTTTCTTTTTAAATTGATTTCCTTGAGTGTGAAAGTCAACTCTACATAATAAACACTATCATTTTATGATGTTCAGCCAATATCCTTATAAAATATTGTTTTCCAATCACCTTTGGAAAAATTCATGGGCTGGTTTGGGGTTTTGATTAGTTTAATGTGTGGGGTCCCAAACCTAAATAATAAATAATTCCCTCTTCTTTCATATGTAAACCCACCCAGGCTCCCACTTTATCCTCACTAAAAGCCTTTCGAGTTTGACCAAACCTACCATCCTCTCTCTATAATCCACAAAAGGTGTCCTAAGATCCCAAGAAGCCTCTCTCAAGCCTCTACCAATCTTTTGAGATCACACTTCCAAATAAGGGATTTCTTCCTTTCTAAATTTTGTCAATGTTTATTTATATTGTTATATCCTCTTACATTCAATTATAAAGGTTCTGGTATTATATCGAACGTCCCCCATACTTCCTTCTCCGTATTTTAATAATGAGATATCCCCTTTATCTCTCATTAATTCCTCCCATGATCACCCGTTACCATGAAGATATTTCTTAAGGAATTTCGCTCTCTTCATTTACATTCCAACAATTCTTTTGTATTACATATCATAATTCCATTACATTTGTTGGGACATGTATCTATATGACCCCCTTACTTTACATTTAATTTATATATGATGGGAAACCCATTTCTCTCCCATCAACCATTTTTATGTGTTCTTATTTAAAGCTGTTACACTGCCAAAATTGCATTGTGGTTTTCCAAGCCAAAGTCATAGTGTAGTGAATACAATGCCCATTTCTCCATCAATTGTATTCAACTTTATGCACATTTAATTATTGTATAAATAGATTCATTCAGTAATTATTCAATCCTTTATCATGTAATAAATGATGATGTTTAATGAATCCATGTTATATGATCCATGTGGCACAATTATGCATGAAATTAAATGTTTAAGAAAGGGTGTTCCTAGATAGCACTCCATTGCATTGGGTAAAGTATAGTATAATGATACATCATGTGAAATGGGTGTCCACTACTGATAATTCATGTGCAACGTGGGTTTAATCATGATCCATGTGAAATGTGGGTTTCCTCATGATCCATGTGCAATGATCTTTGACTCATGATAATTCATTGTTAATTGTTGTTTTCTCTTCTCCAGGTTATGATTATCATGCTTTATCATGCCTTTATGTTCATGTTTCTCCCGTTCCCCATTAGTATTCTTATTGTCTAACATGTATTGTATTCTTCATGTTATTCCATGTTTATTCCATTACATATATTTACAGCTCACCTTTTTTAAGCATGTACTCATGTTATCCAATGCAATTCTATGTATGAGAGAATGTAGTGGTCAGGTAAAGATAGTTTTAAAAAACTATTTCATGTTTCATTTTTCATGTTGTTATGTAATGATACTATGACCCAAATACACTATAACTATCAATCATCTATGTTGTATCAAGTTAATTATATGTAATAAATCATGTTAAAGTGTGTAATAAAGAGCTGGGTTACCATAACATGAGCCTATGATGGATTATCTAGGAGGGATATTGAGTTTTGTGGGGAGGGGAGGCCTAAATGTGTTGCGATCCTGGGATGGCGGAGCCAATATGGTTGTATATGTATGTGGGATGGTGAGGCTATATTATTTTGGCAGTAGATAACATCTGGAGTGTTGATATGAATAATTATATACATCGGGGAAGACAATCATGATGATGAAACTAGTTAAAGCATGGCATACCCATTACAATGAAAGCTAGATCCTTTTTAGAATTATTTGTCTTCAGACAACCATGTTTTTATTTATCTTATTTTCATTCCCTGCCACTTTAGGCATATGGTTTTTCTTAATCTTTTTCCATGGTAGGTGAAGACACATGGGGTATGCTGCATGCTATTCATTTTTATCTTCTCATGTTTGTATGAGTATATGCTCTTGATATAGGTGGTGAAGACTCGATAGGTAGTTTATCTTCTGACCATGCTGAACACCTTGTGTTTGGTAGATTTTAAATTTTTCAAATAATAAATGGAAATATGGAATATTTTTTTTATTAAAATAATAAGTGTTTAACCAATAGAGATAGAGCACATTGTGATACAGTTCTAGGTTTATAATTTCTAGAACTCAGGGAATAATTTTTTTTCCTACTAGTCGGGACAGTTGGAGTTGTTGCAGTTTTTGCACTCTTGTTTCTTTTGGTATTGTACTTTTGAGCTTTCTTGTACTTGTACCTTGTTTCAGAACTATTTAAACATGCATATGGGATTGGTTTGGGTTTATTTCTACACACTTGTTCTTTTTCTTTTTGGTGGTTGACATGTCCTATTTCCTGATCTTAAACAATAAAAAGCTAATTCCTCCCATATTTGTGAAAACTAATACCCTTGGTGCTAGTCGCCACCCCTGGGCCTACTAGAGGCGGGACTCGTGGGTCATTATCTCCCTTTCACCATTGCAAGCTCTGGAGGGGCATCTTTGGTGGGAGGGGGTCGTGACACTTTCTTATCCATCTCTTTCAGATGTGTTCTCTTAGAGGGTAATTCCTTCCATAATTTTTTATTATACACTTAGTTATAGTCTAGAACATGGGGCCTATAAGAGGAGGGACTTGTGGTTCAATATATCATTTATCTCATTTCCGGTGTAATGGGTATGAATTGTGGGGGTGATGTTGTGGAAAATGTTATGTTAGGGTGAAAATTGATTATTTTAGATGAATAATTAATAATATAGATTTTATATAAAATATTTTTTTATTAATATATATAAACATCGCTTATTTTTTAGAATTTTATTTATAATATAATTAGTTCCTCTTCATTTATCTTTGTTAAATTTGTTTCATTGTAAACAAATTTATGACTAATTTTTTCTATGAACAGTTTAATAAAAAGTCCATTTTTTTTGGAAAATAGTATCATTTACTTATTATGAGTTAATCATAACAGTACATTTTTTACATATAGGGATTTTATTTGATAAAATTTATTCTATAAATTAATTAGAAAGTTCACATTTAGAAAATACACCAACTTCATTTTTCTCATAATGAAAAGAAACCACAAAAAATAATAACCACCATATTAAAGGATAAAGTAGGATTAATAGAGTTAAACCAATTATAAAATTTAGAATCTCCTATACACATTTCCTTAATCTCATTTTTGACTTTAATAGAACAATTTTTTTAAATAATTAAAAATATGGAATTTTGATTCTATTTTTATTTGATTATGACATTTATATTATTTTTTGTAATAGTAAAGCACAAGATATATCATCATTCTTACATATCATATAAATTATTGATAGGGAATTTTTTTACTGGATATATAAGATTAATTTTAATATGAATAATTACCTGAAATTCTTATAAAATTCTAACATAGAAATGTGTAAGTAGTAGAAAACAATATAAATGATTATAAAATGAACTAAAAGTTTCAATTTTTCAGATTTTTATGGTTATTGAAGCTTTGTCTCAATAAGTATAATTTAATTATGATTTATTAAATGTTTTTATTCGAATAAAATTTACATATTCATATTTTTTAGTTAAATTATGTGAGAAATCACTAAAATTACTTTGATGGTAAATTTTTAATAAAATTATATATAATGATTTAGAATTAAAATTTTTGATATATTTTAAAAATTTTGTGGGATGTAATTTTTCATATAAATAATTTTTTAATGACATTTTATTCTTAATTTCATTGTATTTTTCATGAACCATACATGATTGAAAAACACAATTCTTAAATAAATAATTAAATTCTTCATGCATTGTTAAAACTAGGAGATACAAGTTAAAAAATCTTTTAAACATGTATTCATTTTAATGAACCATACTAATTAAACTAATTCCCCTACTGTATTCAAAATATATCAAATATGGATACACATGGAAATAATTATTCTTGTATTTTAATTTAAAAGATTATGTTATTCCATTACTTCCCTTTTTATATCATATATAATGGCATGACATCTTCTCTACCCATAACAATTATTTACTCACGTATGTCAACAAAAAAATCCAAAACATATTCTAAAAATAATTTGTAACATTATAATAGTTATAATATTCTGAAACTAGCTTATCATTAGTCTATAAGGTGAGATACAAAGTAGGTTATTCAATGAGTAAGTATGTTTCACGACCCCCTCCCACCAAAGATGCCCCTCCTGAGCTGGAAATGGTGAAAGGGAGATAATGACCCCCGAGCCCTGCCTCCAGTAGGCCCTAGGGTGGCGACTAGCACCAAGGGTATGAGTTTTCAAAAAAATGGGAGGCATCACCCTTTTTTTTAGATCGGGAAATAGGACGAGTCAACCACCAAAAATGAAAAAGAACAAGTGTATAGAAATAAACCCAAACTAAGCCCACAAGCATGTTAAAACAATTTATAACAAGGTACAAGTACAAGAATGCTCAAATTACAATACCAAAAGAAAACAAGAGAACAACAACTGCAACAACTCCAACTGTACGACTAGTAGGGTCCCACATAGCCCTGGTAGTCCTCCTGGAAACCTGAAAGTAAACGTAGGGTGAGAATACAAGTATACTCAGTAGGGAAACCTAAATCTCTCGTGCACAAGTGGGGAGGCATCCTAATGTCCTCTGAGAACAACAGAAGAAACCTAGAAAGGAATTCTATCCAACCAACCTCACCAGCCACACTCACCAAAACAAAAGCACAATAGGTAGTAGTATATAAAAACAATAGTATTCGGTACCCCGCACCATTTCCCTTTAGTTAGCTGCTCTTCCTAATGGAAAACGTCTTAACGCTGCCACACTCTCCCCGCCCGCACACACCTGGGCCTCACTACCACGTATCCCGCCCGCACACACCTGGGCCTCACAACCATGTATACCGCCCGCACACACCTGGGCCTCACAACCACTTATCCCACCTACACACACCTGGGGCTCACAACCACGTATGTCTCCCACACACACCTAGGCCTCATCCAAAATATTATTGGGAAATAGTAGAACCTGCCCGAAGAGTCTTGGGCTAAAGCCACCCCAATCAAAACCTACCCTAAGAGTCTTAGGTGTAAGGTTGCCTCAAGCCATCACCACCTATGGGAGAAAGAGAAGGAAGGAGCTAGTAAATAAGGGAAAAACACCCTCTCCCATGAAATGGGAGTGTTCGACACTAAGTTCTCAACATGGGTGGGGTGCGATAAAACACAAAAGACACACACACACACATATATATATATATATATATATATATATATATACCAACCACACAACCCAACCTATGGCTTCTAACAGAGAAACTGAGCACGTGCCTCGGCACTGCTACTACGAAGCATGCATACAACAAACAACCCCAACCCCATTTACGTTTTCACGTTTCAGTAGAATTAGTTTATTTAGTTCCTTAACTACTGGGAAAATATCCACAACCAACCACATCGATCGTTCGTAAAACATATCCCTTCCATCCAAAAATCAAGTTAGGAAAACAAAAGCAACACAACGAAGTCCTTTTTATTAACCAAACAACCCCATTTATTATTAATTCAGTTTCATTACCACGCCCCACCATTCATTAACTCTTCCACTTTTATTTATTATTCACAACCCAAAGTCCATTCACATTCAAACCATCCCCGCATCCCCGCTGCCAACCACCATAACCACAACCACACCGTACATGATTATCCCTTTAATACCAATTATCGCAGCCCCGCTGCCCGTTACCAATATAGCATTCACACCAACCCACAACCAAGTCGACCGCAGCCCCGCGGCTCATCCTATCCACAACAACCCACAAAAAACCCCCAACACATGCCACATATCCAAGCCGACACCCACACATTCATTATTCCGTTTTGTTCAACCGGGGTGATCACACAAGGGTTCTGGATATTAAACAGCCAACTTTACGTGATTAACCAATTTCCACATTCCATAAAGTTTCCATCAATAAGAAAATCCAGAAGGAGAGGGAAAATTTTAATTGCGTAAGCAAAGGCTCCCAACGACCGTGATTTTCAGTAGGTAGAATCTCATTCAATTCACAGAATAATATCACAGGATATAAAGTAACTGCAATCTCAAGCTTCTCAACCCCATTCTTTCACCAGTTATTATCTTCATTTAATGGTTCAATTGCTTCTCATGAAAACAAAAGGATACCCACCCCTCATGATTCACAAAATTAGAGAGACGAAGGTAATATCCCTACCTCAATAGGTTCTGATCACAACGCTCCCCCGGATCAACTTTAGAAGACTTCCGTCGGTGTCCGTCACTTCTGTTGGGTCCCGGAAAAACCTTCTCAGGTGGAAGTAGGAAAGTAAATTCTGAAGGAAAGACAATGGACCTAGGCTCGGAAGATCCGCATCGTTGTTACGATCCCGTGGCCACTGACAGATCGTAAATCGGAGCTCGGACGAAGAAGTTATGGAAGAAAAGGAGTCTTGGAGTCTCTTAGGAGTGCTCTACTCAGAGGAAAGGGGAGGAGAGGAGTGAGTTGAAGGGAGGAGGGGACCCCTCCTTTTATAGGAGAGAAAAGGAAAAGTACACGGCGTGTACTTCATGGTACACAGTGTGTACTCGGTTAATTCACACAGTCTAGACGCGGTTTCCAACACGGTTCCGCGGCCGTTGACTGGTCAACACACGGTTTGAGGGTGACACATACGCTGGGAAGGACTACACAACGTGTAGTTTAGACACACGGTGTGTACTCATTTATTGCACACGGCAAGGACACGACACCAACATGGTACACGACCGTTGACTGGTAACACGTACATGGGGAAGGACTACAAGGCGTGTAGAACTAGACACACAACGTTCACCCATTATTCCACACAACAAGGACACGGTCTTCAACACAGTGTATACCCGGAAAGGGGTATACGGCGTGTACTCAAACTATACGGCGTGTAGTTTCAAAATTCTGGAAAGTGTGGGAAAAGTCCATTTTACCTTCCAGAAAACTTCTTGACCTTATTTTTGAAAAAGGAATGGGCCGGAGAGGTCCAGACCATTACATCAGATACCTCTTAAAACATTATCATCCCCAAGAATTCAAAAACAACCCAGAAGAAACCCAACAAAATACCTCTTAGGGTTCTCGTTATAATAGGAACCCAACCAACAACCCTAATCATATGTGTTAGGAATTCATTCTCCTATGTCGAGATATTATCCTCTTTAGGCGGAACTGTCTCGCTTGCACAGGTTTAATCACATCCTCATTAATGCGTCTCGATTAAGAATTGGGTCTTCCCACTTTCATACATTATGATTTTTCAACTCGCACTACCCCCAACACCACACAACCAATACACTACCTGAACATGTGGGTTTGGGAAATTCCTTCTCCTATGTTGAGATATTATCTGCTTTAGGCGGAACTGACTCGCCCAAACGAGTTCAATAGCATCCTCATTAATGTGTCTCGATTAAGGGTCAGGTTTTTCCCTTTCCCCACACATCCGGACATGTTACACATTACCAGGGAATAAGGAAACAAAAGGTCTCACGACCGACAGGCTAAGAATTCCATAAATCAAAGGTACATAGTACAACATGAACACAAAGCTGAGGAGAACAAGGGAAAAACACAAGTCAAAATAACTCCGGGTACTGAGCGTGCATCTGGGTCTCCTGCTCCCAAGTGCTCTCCTGAAGGCTTCCATGCCTCCACAACACATGAACCAATGGAATAGTTCATCCATGGAGCACCTTCTCTTTACGATCCTCGATTCTAACTGGTCGTTCCTCGAAGGTAGCGTCGTCTCCCATATCTAGATCTCCCCAGTCAATAACGTGGGAGTCGTCGTGTAAGTACCGATGAAGCTGGGAGACATGGAAGACATCAAGAAACTTCTACAACTGAGGTGGAAGGGCCAGCTGATATGCCACCTCGCTGAGTTGCCTCAGCACCTCAAAAGGTCTGATGAACCTTGGTGAGAGCTTACTCCCTTTCCCAAACCTCCGCTTCCCCCGTCGAAGGGGAAACCTTCAATAACACATGATCTCCCACCTCGAACTCCAAGGGACTAATCCGACGATCACCATAAGACTTCTGTCGGTCCTGATCCGCTTTCATACTTTCACATACAAGTTGTACTTTCTCTGTGGTGCTCTGCACTACCTCTGGCCCAAGAGCACCTGTCTCACTAACCTATGCCCAGCAAATGGGTGAACGACATGGTATCTCATACAAAGCCTCAAATGGTGCCATACCAATAGTAGAGTGGAAGCTGTTGTTGTAGGCAAACTCTACTAAAGGAAAGTGTCGTACCCATGATCCTCTGAAATCTAGAACGCATGATTGCAGCATGTCCTCCAATGTCTGGATAGTCCGCTCCGTCTGCCCATCGGTCTGGGGGTGGAAAGCAGCGCTATGACATAGTTGGTTCCAGAAGCATGCTGTAACCCCCTCCAGACTCGTGAGGTAAACCGAGTATCCCAATCTAAGATGATAGTCTTTATAACTCCATGCAAACGTACCACCTTGTCTACGTAACTCTGTGCCAATGTACACACCGGGCCTGACTCCTTAATTGCTAATAACTGAGCTGATTTCGTCAGTCGATCCACCACCACCCAGATAGAATCAAAACCACCCTGAGATCTGGGTAGTCCTATGAAGAATTACATTGATATTTCATCCCACTTCCACTCAGGGAAACATAAAGGGTGCAACAAACCACTTGGAACATAGTGTTCAGCCTTCACTTACTGACACACTAGGCATTTAGCCTCAAACTCTGCCACTGCCCGTTTCACCCTGGGCCACCAAAACTGTTCCCTCAGGCCTCGGTACATTTTCGAAACTCCTGGATGTATAGCCAAGGTTGAGCTATGAAACTCATGGAGAACTCCTTCACTTATTGCCTCTGGAATAAACAACCTTCCATGGAAATGCATCCGATGTCGGCTGTCCTCTGACCATCCCTCTGGAGCGTTCCCCTAATCGACACGATCCTATATCACTTCCTCCTCGGAGTCCCCCCATTGGGACTCTTCCACCTGCTGCAACAAAGAGGACTGCACCGTCAACTAAAACAAAAAGCCTCTAACACCTTCTACACTAGCATCCAAGTGCAAGGAAACCAACTCTCCCATATCCTTCCAAGCATCAGTGGATTCCCGAACTACTTCTTTATGCTACTTCCTGCTCAGGGCATCAGCCACAACGTTGCCCTTACCTTCACTGTAAGATATCTCAAAGTCATAGTCTTGGAGAAAATCGACCCATCGTCACTGCCGTAAGTTCAGGTCACGCTGGGAGAAGATATAACACAGGCTCTTGTGATCTGAGAAGACCAAAAAGCGCTCCCCAAAGAGGTAATGTCGCCACAACTTCAGTGCGAACACTACTACTGAAAGCTCTAGTTCATGGGTGGCATAGTTACGCTTGTGAGGGCGTAACTACCTAAACCCATAACAGATGACTCCCTTCTTCTGCATTAGCACGCACCCTAGACCAAGGCCAAAAGCATCACAAAACACCTCATACAACAACCCTTCCTCTGGAAACCTGAGTACCGGAGCACTGGCCAACTTCTCCTTCAGGTAGTCTAAAGCTTTCTGGCACTACTCGCTCCATAAGAAGACCTGGTTCTTCCTCGTCAAAGCTGTCAATAGAGCAGAAACTCGAGAGAAGTCCAAAATGAACCTTAAATAATAACCTGATAACCCCAGGAAACTACAAACTTCTGCCATGCTCTTGGGTGATTCCCAAGAAACAACTGCCTCCACCTTCGACGGGTCCACTGACACTCCTTGCTGAGACACAACATGCCCAAGGAGGTGTACTTCTTATGTCAAGAAATTACACTTCGACAATTTCCCGTAACGCTGGTGGTGTCGAAGGACTCCCAAGACTGCCCTGATATACTGAACTTGCTCCTCCTCTAATATTGAGTAGATCAGGATGTCATCAATAAACACAACGAAAAACCGGTCTAGAAACTCCCGGAAGACAAAGTTCACGAGTCCCATGAACACAGCCGGTGCATTCGTAACTCCAAACGGCATCAACACAAACTTGAAGTGCCAATACCTGCACCTGAAATCCGTCTTCGATATGTCGCTGTCTTTTACCCTCAGCTGATGATATCCATATCGTAGATCAATCTTGGAAAACCAACCTGCTCCCCTCAGTTGGTCGAAGAGATCATCTATCCTTGGGAGGGGATAACGGTTCTTGACTGTTACCTGGTTCAACCTTTGGTAGTCTATGCATAGCCTGAGACCACCATATGCCTTATTTAGGAACAAAACTGGAGCACCCCATGGCGATACGCTAGGTCGAACAAAACCCTTCTCCATCAGATCATCAATATGAATTTGCAACTCCCGCAACTCTGAAGGTGCCATCCGATAAAGGGCCATCGAAATCGGACGGGCACTAGGCTATAAGTCTATCCCGAACTCAACGTCACGTTGGGGGCATAGAGTCACAACTTCCTCAGGAAAAACATCTAGGAAATCCCCAACAACCTCCGAGACATCCATCATCTTTGTATCAACTAGAACCACTGATAGCCCACCTAACAAGGAAAGGAGAGGCTCCACACGCCGGCTTCCCACCTGATAGCTCCTCTCGTCAAAAAAAGATACACGCTGCCCGTCCACGTTAGAGAACACGACTCTTCTCTGGAATCAGTCGATAACGACAATAACAGAAAACAACCATTCAATGCCTAGGATGACATCGTATGGCTGCATCTATAACAAAAGAAAGTCCCCACTAGATCTATGTGGTCCCAACGTCAGCCCACATCCCCGAAAAATAGAAGATACGCTGGTATGGCCTCCAATTGGTGTAATCAGTACCAGTGGTACGGAAAGTCTCTCTATGTCTAGTCCCAAAGCATAGGCTAGACCAGGTGCAACAAAGGAGTGCGAAGCTCCCGAATCAAACAAAGCAGAAACAAGAGTGCTGAACAAAAAAATCGTACCTCGCACCACCTCTGGTCCTGCTGGAGCTGTCAACTCTACTGCATGCAACTGTCCATGCCTAGCTCCTCTACCTCTCTGATTTCTTCCACCTCCCCGACCACACCTTGGTCGAGGTCCCTGAGGAGCACCCTGAGGTCGGACTCCTCCCGTAAAGTTTGCCCTCAGAGGAGCATGGTCCTACTGCTGTTGGAAGGGCCTCGCCGGCAACTGGTGCTACTGAGGTGGGCACTGAACCTGACCACCTACGCCGTACTGAGCTCGGGTCGGGCACCGACTCTGAACGTGCCCAAAACCTCCACAAGAAAAACACTTCGGTCCTGGGATTGTGAAAAAGGGACGAGGACCCGAAGATCTGAACTGAAACTGCTAGGGCATGCTCCCCACTGGACTGAACCTGGAAGGTCCCGTCACAAGAGACCTACTACTGACTACATTCCCCTTCAACGAGCCTGGTTGGATCCCCTCTCGTGGTGCACCTCCCAGTGAGTGTATCCTCTCTACAACCTCTTTCTTCTTCTGTACCGCCAAGTACGTCAGAAGGGTGAAGGGGGTGACATCATACTGGAGCGAAGGACGAAGCGCCTCCTCCAAACGTCTCACCCGAGACTCCTCATCCAGAAAGAGATATGGAGCAAAGCGCAGGAGATCCTTAAACATGATCACCAGCTCTCGTACTGACATACTCCCCTGCTGAAGGGAGAGTAACTCCAGCCGCTTCTCTGCCTTGATCATATAAGAAAGGAATTCCTCTCGGAATAACTTCTCAAAGTCAGCCCATGGAACCTCTTCCTTTATCCTCTCTCCGAGGTAGAGAATCCACCACTTTCGCGCCACACCTCTCAGCTGACTGACTGCTAGGGGAACCCAGTACTCCCTCGGAGCACGGATCAAGGTAAAAGCGATCCCTAGCTCCTCAAGCCACCCATACGTCTCCGTATCCGAAGTACTAACCTCATACTTCCACTGGAAAGAACGGAGATTCTTTTGCCACTGGCTATCTTCCTCCTCTCGGTCAATCCTCAGCTGATCGACCGCCTGAATCTGCTGGGCCTCGCCCGTCTGAGCCTCACAGGGACGACGTCCAGCTTCCATAGCTCTACGGTAAACAAGGATCGCCTATTCCCAAGTAGTAAGGAAAACCCAGGGTTTTATTTTATCATTTTATTTCAATTTCATTCCCAGAACACCCAAATCAACTAAAACACAATCATGATGATGCATGTACCTTCCCTAGAGTCTCTACCTTGTAATCAATGTAGTCTCACTTGGTCGTTCGGTAGGCTCAGAGTCCTTGCATCGGATCATGGGGGACCCTAAAATCCCGTGTCCTAGCCGGTCTTCCCTGGCCTATGTCACACACCAAGATTGACTAACAACGTTGCCCTACCATCCCATGCAATCCTTACTGTGCCTTACTCCAGACTCCATCCTATCTCTCAACTATCACCTTTGATACCATTCTGTCACGACCCCCTCCCACCAAAGATGCCCCTCCTGAGCTGGCAATGGTGAAAGGGAGATAATGACCCCCGAGCCCCGCCTCTAGTAGGCCCCGGGGTGGCGACTATCACCAAGGGTATGAGTTTTCAAAAAAATGGGAGGCATTACCCTATTTTTAGATCAGGGAATAGTACGAGTCAACCACCAAAAAGGAAAAAGAAAAATTGTATAGAAATAAACCCAAGTCAAGCCCACATGCATGTTTAAACAATTTATAACAAGGTACAAGTACAATAAAGTTCAAAGTACAATACCCAAAGAAAACAAGGGAACAACAACTGCAACAACTCCAACTATCCAACTCGTAGGGTACCGTACAACCCTGGTAGTCCTCCTGGAAACTGGAAAGTAAACATAGGGTGAGCATACATGTATACTGGTCAACACACGGTTTGAGGGTAACACATACGCGGGGAAGGACTACACGACGTGTAGTTTAGACACACAGTGTGTACTCATTTATTACACACGGCAGGGACACAGCTCCAACATGGCACACAACCATTGACTGGTAACGCGTACGCGAGGAAGGACTACACGGCATGTAGAACTAGACACATGGCATGCACCCATTATTCTACATAGGAAGGACACGGTCTTCAACACGGGGTATACCCGGAAAGGGGGTACACGACGTGTACTCAAACTACACGGCGTGCAGTTTCAAAATTCCGGAAAGTGTGGGAAGAATCCATTTTACCCTCCAGAACACTTCTTGACCTTCTTTTTGAAAAAGGAATGGGCCGGAGAGGTCCGAGCCATTACAGTATGAGTATGAAAAATGTGTTTTCATTTTACTAATTATTTAATAGTAATTAATTATATCCAATACAATCTAGTATAATAATTTCATTAACGAAAATATATTTTAACATCATTATTTTAATGTAATTAACATTTTAATCTTATTTTTTAATAAAATATCAAAATGAAACCAACATCTATGCATACTTTTGGACTACATCCTCACGACAAAATGTATTTCATTTTATATCACTATAATTCGTTTATAGTTATTATAATTGATATAATTTATATTTATAATAAATTAATGATATAATAATTATTAAATAATTATAATATATAAAATATATTATCATGCTTATAATCCTTAAAATGTAATCATCACTAGTGCATACGTACGAACTATGATATCCATATAGTGGTGTGATTCATTTTCAACTCTTTCTCTCTTGGATAGTCATGAGTATGTGTTTAATAATTTTATTTTTGGTCAATAATATGATTAACATTTTTCATAGTTAATATGTTTTTAATTAAATATTTTCCATTTAATATTAATTAAAACAGATCAAACTTGTGTAGGAATGGATTGCCACCTCGGGGGAGGATGAATTTTGTTTTTCATAAAAAAATTTAATTGATAGTTATAAAATTGTACATGGTGTATGAAAATGAAAATTATTTCAGGATTAAATATCTATATATGATATTACAATTACAATTATAAAATGTTTTACATAAAAAAACTGGCAGGATTTTAAACTGAATGCCCTCAATGTCATGAACCAAATCTGGTTGTTATCAAAACTAGCACCCGAGCCTGCACGCGACATGGCCTGAAGGGCGTTACTGATCCTCATGTGATGGAAAATGTTCTTAGGTTTCATAAAATGATGTTTCAGAATAATTTACCAGTTTTTATAATCATTAATCAAAGAAAACTCAATAAAAAAAAATCTAGACTTTTCAACTAAAACTGTCATATAAGAAATTTTAGAACTAAATTACATAAGTAAAAACTATGTTTAAAGACCCTTAATAAGTTATAAAACCAAATAATGACATCCCATGAGTTTCCACATGCCAAGAGGCACTACCCTCAAGCCATCTCTACAACACCACACCACGAACGATTGGTAAAAACAAGAACTCTTGGCACAAATGTTGTACCCAAAACTGTAACAAAAATATAACCAAGTCTACTTACACCCAAAAGTGTAAGAAGGGTTTGAGACAAAGCCCAGTAGATTACCACCACTTATATATTCCATGCGATAAACATTTAATGACGAAAATCTTGTTAGTTTTTAAAAACATGTAATTTCTAGTTACAATTTCTAAAATATTGGACTTAAAAAACCAGTTTTAAAGTGGGATAATTTATAGAATCAACACTTTTAAAATAAAATCCAAATCTACTGAATTTTTTTACCAAATATAACATATGACGATGGTAAGTATACAAGATCTAATGATCACAAACATTAGAAAATAACATCAAGGAACTTGTTCATTGTGGGTCCAAGGTACCTCGTATCTCAGTGAGAGTAACCATTAAAAATATTTGTTCTCATGCATGAGCCCGTAGTATGTAAAATACCGATAACCTAGTGGTCCCGAATCTTCATCATCATTTTTTAGTTAGAGTTGTATGCATCAAACATGCAAAGTAAAACTAAGGCCAAACCCCACGGATTCTCTATCATACTAGTACACGTCCACCCACCTAGATACCTGAGTTTTCCCTTTGTTCTCAAACAATTTCAACATGTCACAAAATATAATTTGCATATGAAAATATCATTTCCTCATAAAACAATCACCAAAAATACCACATGTATACCACACAAGTGACAAAAGTCCACTTTTCATTCAAATTGATATGAAATCAGACTAACACCAAAATTCCCCACAACACATTTCACATTTATTTAACAACTCATCAAATATAGTAAAAAAATTTATAAAACCATTACAATATATCAAAACTCATATAAAATCCCACTCACATTTTACATAATACCCTTTTTCATAACCAAAATCCATTTTTCACATCACACTAACACAAAACATCCCACATCACTTTCACATCTCTTACACACATTAGTAAATCCTTCAAACATTTTTAAAAAAAAATTAAAATATGGAACACATCACTAAATACAACCTCTCACATTTATAATGTACCATTTCATAATTTACTGAATCCAAAACATTTTTCAAATATGGTTTCACCACATACAAAAATCATTAAATCATTCAAATCTTTTATAAAACAATTTCAAAGTGTCTACGCAGTATTTCCTCATAAAACCCATTTCAAAACAATATTTCAATAAAAAAACCACACCAAAACATTACCAAATAATATTTTTTTATCCCTAGTGACATTTATAAAACCACTTTCATGTGTTATAAAATTACATTGGATAATACAATGAAAGATACAAATGAAAACACTCATTTTCATAAATTTATCTCAAGAAGTACAACAAAGTTTTACACAACAAACCTATTACAAAAACCCACTTAAAAGAACCAAATTACACTAAGGTATTAGCAAAATAAAATTTTCAACCCCTTTAAACAACTAATAAATCAATTTCATTTTTATAAAACTACCACAAAAGATACCACATGTGTTACATTGGAAAAGTTATCAACTTCAACAAAACTGCAATTATAAAATTAAATGCTTAAACAAATCCCACAAAATGGGTTTCAAACCACACAAAACATATTGGTAACTTTGAAAATCATTAAAACAAGAAAACTGGTCATCAAGGAATGGTTAAGCGTGGAATAATCTATTGAAAGTGTCAAATCACTCAAAACTGGGTGCAAAACATCAACTGCACCACCAACGCACCACATGGAAGGTAAATACAGCCCTATACCACATTATTTGACCAAAAATATACCAAATAAAACCTTAGTATCGGACCTAAACTATTGGAAATTTTATAACATAATGAATAAGGGATAAAACCCAAAAGAAAAAGGTAGAAACCAAGAATGAATCTTTTACCTTGAAAAACATTGAAAAACAAACCCCAAATACACTAGTATCTGAATTTGAAAACATCCAACCAATAAAGGGGGATTTTAAGAAGGTTTAATAGATCATTTAAGAACTAGAATGGTGGAAAAAGTGTGAGAAATGATGGAGTTATGAAATAATTAATTTAGCTTTTCAAATATGGGATATTAGAGACATTCAGAGATTTTTTATACATATTCTAGATGAAACCTATCTTAAAAAAGGTCTAAGAGAGGATGGGGGTGCGCCTGGGGTATGTGATATTGGTGGATAGTTGTAATCACTGACAAAACGTAAATATTGAAGGAGATATTAATGAATTAAAAAATATTTTAATGCTGGAAATGAGCATTCGATAGACCCAATCCCTTAAACAAAAACTTATATCAACCATGATTATGGATTACTAAATGGTCCAAATTAATATGGTGGTGTTAATAGTTCATGGGATGACAAGTATGAATTGAATGGATGAAAAATGTTGAAAAATTATGGGGTTATAAAATAATCAATATTTATTTTTAAATCTTGAATTGGGCTCACTATTTTGATCAATTCATGATAACTCACCCATTCCTCCATAAAAGCTTGGGAAACCACCAAAACAAAGCATGACTGGAAATCAACATAAATTTGACATTAAAATAAGTAATTTATGTGACAATTATACCCACCATGAAAACATGCCATTCTTAGAAAGCCACAATAAGGCCAGATACAAAAAACAAAACCCAACTGATAAACCAAAATGAATTTCTTTGCCATGCTTCACCCCAAAGGGCCCAAACACCTCAAGTAAAAAATTAAGGAATGATTAATCTCATAGCCCAATCTTACACCAATTTCCTGAAATGATCAATCACATTCATACGTTATCCCAAAATAAAACTCTTCAAACTCTATCCGAAGAAGACCCAAGAAATTATCCCAAACGAACAACAAACTAGAACAAGGTTACACTTACATTACTTTAACTAAACCATTGGTCACTCTCTAATCCCAGCGTTTACTCGAGGATGATGTTGGTATCTAGATAGTTTTAAACGAGACTACCTACCTCCAAACCAAGACCATGGTTAAATTTGAGTTATTAGTTTAGGGGGACAAAAATAGGCTCCCCGCCATTAGAGACAACCTATATTTTTCCTAGATAGAACCAGGACGCTAATAGGGGATTCCTGAACGGACTCCCTAGTACAAAGGGTAGAATTTCATTCAAAATTTATGAAGGAACATATATTAGAATCATAGTGGGTCTCCCCACCATATGAACCATCCAACTTATTCGAACATGATGGGAATGCACAAAAAGTCTAATTTTTTTTGAATGATTTGGGAAGGGCACACAATTAGTCCGTACAGTTTGGGAAACCGTGCCCAAACTCAGCAGATCATTCTTTTTTGCATGGCTTCCTAGAACATGGTCACTAATAAACTTTCACAAACGGTGTGATCATCCTATATAGCCATATTTCCAATCATTATCTAAGGACTCAATGGAAACCAAAGGGGGATGGAATGACATTAGGCGATGACATGGTCACAAGGCCCTCTACCAATTTCCACCGAAAGGGAACAAAAAAAAAGATGATGGCACCATAGGTTTAAACTATTCATATATTTCATAATAAGGATAGTACATTTTAAAAGGGTTTAAACAACCCAAGGATTTCAGCTGACTTTTATCCAACTTCTCTGTGAAACCTATGGCTGGTTCTCAAATTATTGAAGCATATTCGACCTCGCAGTTAGGCTTTGGAATCCCAGCCCTAAATGGGAATTCTTCTTTCGGTGCCACCAACAAATACACTACAATCCCTGATATGATTTCCAATAAATAACACATTCCAAACTCACATTACCCTAACATGATATCTTAATGAAAAATGGGCTTAGAAGATGCAAAAACACTACACCTTGTTTCTTCGGGTGAGAAATAATATAATTAAAGTACACTTATACTCACCTTCCTCTAAAATGGATGATTTTGATGTTTTTCCAACAGATACATTCTCCCAACATAACAGGGACTCTCATAAGATATCACGACTTTCACCTTTACATTCAATCGAGCACATGACATCACAAGGCATCACAAAAAAGGACTATGGAGACCGATATAAACAATTCATGGAGAGGGACCTTATACAACGTCCCAAAACAACACACAACTATGGAAAGTGGCCACAATATCCTCTCATGACCAGATTTACCATACTGGTAGTTTAACATGAACTCCTTCATCGAAGAGACTACAAATGACTGAGATGAACTCTTAGACACCACCCAGATACTCATCGAGGCTAATAACCCTAGAAAACTTCCCCCTTCGGCAAATCATTAAACATAAGAAGATAATGTCTCTTTCAACCTTCCATGATCACTCTCCCACTACAAGAGGATACAAAAAAACCAAGAAAGGAAAGGTTGTAGACTCCATCTAAAAATATCAAGAAAAATATTACATACATTGATCAACTAGATGATCTTCCAACGATGAAAAAACCTGGGCTGTACGTGAGTTGTGCACTAACCCTTAATGGGGGCGTACCTAATCCAATGAGAGAACCCAAGGACCCAAACAACCTGGTCCATTCAGTCATAACATACCTCTACCAAATCCATACATATGAGGGGATACACCATAAAGGCTTTCTAAAATATTCCTAGGGGAGACCACTAACTAGCCCTTCAAACCAGCATACCGACCAATCCCAAAACCAAAACACTATTCAAACAAGAGGGGTTCATGGACTCAAAAAATTCCACTACATCAACATTTCAAAAAACACATAATACACACCATCACAAATGTCACGACCCGTCCTCGGGGCCCGTGTCGTGACTACCCCAAGCCTGCCTTCCATAGACCAGGGGCTGGCGACTAGCACTAAGGCGTAAATCCCAACAAAAGGGAAGGCATTGCCTTTGAAAAGTAAACAAGCACCACAGATTAAGCAAGCGGAAAAGTAAACACTATGTAAAAACTGTAACAAGCTGTGCTGAAAGTAAAAGGGGCCAGAAATACAAGCCCAACTGTAAAGTACAACTGAAAGGGGAAAACAGCAACTGAAAAGAAAGGCCGCAGCGTCGAGCCGTCCACTGAAGGTCCCACCTGAAGGGTGGTTACAGATAGCCTCCACTGCTCCTCAGGTCCACCTGACCACTCCAAGTACGTCTCGCCCAGTGGTCCACCTCCAGGTACCATTCTGCTCCGCAAGCCTCCACTACGATCAGCGCTGTCCGTCGTCTACGACCAACACAACGATGTGTGGGCATAGCCCGTGCAGGGGTGAGTATAAGCTACTCAGTAGGGATCCCGAGACCACCAATGGTCTCCCGAAATCCACAATGGATAAACCACAAAGGAAAGATTCAATCACAAAGTAACATCCGACACTTCTTAGGTATATGCCCATACATATACCTAAGTCATCAATTCCCGATCGACTCCAACGTCCGAGCTCATGCACAACCCAGTCCACACAGGAAAGAAAAACGTATACCCACACAGGATAGCACAACAGAATCCACAAAGGAGAGTAAAGTAAATCCACAGAGGATAGCTCAACACAATCCACAAAAGAGAGTAAACAGTAAATCCACACAGGATAGTTCAACACAATCCACAAAGGAGAGTAACACAAGATTCAGCTCACACAGGTATACTTCTTCGGATGACGATAAAGATGATCACTGATACATCTAAGTCGTCAGACCCACAAAGGATCGATAGGTACTAACCCCCGCAAAGATCCACACAGGATCGGGCCCACACAGGACCTGTAGGAGCTGGCCCACACAGAACCGCTGAGCGCTGACCCACACAGGATCGGACCCACACAGGATCGGGCCCACACAGGACTTGTAGCACTGACCCACAAGGGATCGCTGAGTGCTGTAGTCATCGCAGTCCACTGAGGATCTCTGCACAGTCGTCGTCGCAGTCCACTGAGGATCTCTGCACAGTCGTCGTCGCAGTCCACTGAGGATCTCTGCACAATCATCGCTGTCGAAGTAGCAGTCGTAGCCAACTCTAGGGTCCCCGCACACAGCAAGCTCGTTCGGGAGGGTCTGCTGCACGAGCCAAGAGGCTGATACATCAACTGACACAAAGTCCGAGGTTGATGTATACAAAAGTTCCATGTAATCAACAGGAACTCAACGTCGCAGACGGCGCGTCAATCGGACACCCGGTCTGAGAGTTATTTGCTTTTTCGTCCTAGGGGCCCGGTTGGTTTTTAAGGAAAAACCAACCTGACCGTACTCCACCTACGTCCAAACCTCGGGCGGAGTGAGCCAAAAGATCCGTCTCACTTAGAGGAATCCACCAAAGTTGACGTCACGTCAATCGGACATCCGTAGCTCAAGATATGAGCATTTCCGCTCCGAGGGCCCGGTTGGTTTCGTGTACGAACCAACCCGGCTGAACCCAATATATTCCGAAACCTTGAGTGCGATATACCGAAACGACCTTCTCGATTCAAGGATCGCGTTGCCGTTGACGGCGCATCGTTCGGAGGTCCGTAGCTCATGTTATGGGCAAAAGACAGAAAATGTTCCGAAGACGGGGGTCCGGGCCCGGGCCGACCCCCCCCCCCCCCCCCCCCCCCCCCCCGGGTCGGCCGAACTGGGTCGACCCGACCTGGACCCCCCGACTTCGGACCATTTTCGGTCTTTTTCCCGTAACATGAGCTACGGGCCTCCGAACGGCGCGCCGTCAGCGGCAACACGATCCTTGGCTCGAGACCGTCGTTTCGGTATATCGCACTCAAGGTTTCAGAATACTTTGGGTTCGGCCGGGTTGGTTCGTACACGAAACCAACCGGGCCCTCGGAGCGGAAACACTCATATCATGAGCTACGGACGTCCGATTGACGTGCCGTCAGCTTTGGTGGATTCCTCTAAGTTAGACGGATCTTTTGGCTCACTCCGCCCGAGGTTTGGACGCAGGTGGAGTACGGTCGGGTTGGTTTTGCCTTAAAAACCAACCGGGCCCCTTGGACGAAAAAGCCAATAACTCTCAGATCAGGCGTCCGATTGACGCGCCGTCTACGACGTTGAGTTCCTGTTGACGACACGGAACTTTTGAATACATCAAACTCGGACTTTGTGTCCATTGATGTATCATCCTCTCGGCTCGTGGAGCGGACCCTCCCGAACGAGCTTGCTGTGTGCGGGAACCCTAGAGCTGGCTGCGACTGCTACTTCGACAGCGATGACTGTGCAGAGATCCTCAGTAGACTGCGAAGACGACTTTGCAGAGATCCTCAGTGGACTCAGAGGACTACAACACTCAGCGATCCCTTGTGGGTCAGTGCTACAGGTCCTATGTGGGCCCGATCCTGTGTGAGTCCGATCCTGTGTGGGTGAGCGCTCAGCGGTTCTGTGTGAGCCAGCGCCTACAGGTCCTATGTGGGACCGATCCTGTGTGGGTCTTTGCGGGGGTTAGTACCTATCGATCCTTTGTGGGTCCGACGACTTAGATGGATCAATGATCATCTTTATCATCATCCGAAGAAGTATACCTGTGTGAGCTGAATCTTGTGTTACTCTTTTTTGTGGATTGTGTTGAACTATCCTATGTGGATTTACTGTTTACTCTCCTTTGTGGATTGTGTTGAGCTATCCTGTGGGGATTTACTTTACTCTCCTTTTTGGATTGTGTTGTGCTATCTGGTGTGGATATACGTTTTGCTTTCCTGTGTGGACTGGGTTGTGCTTGGTCTCGGACGTTGGAGCCGATCGGGAATTGATGACTTAGGTATATGTATGGGCATATACCTAAGCAGTGTTGGATGTTACTTCGTGATTGCATATTTCCTTTGTGGTTTATCCTTTGTGTATTTTGAGAGACCTTCGGGGGTCTCGGGGTCCCTACTGAGTAGCTTATACTCACCCCTGCACGGGCTATGCCCGCACATCGTTGTGTTGGTTGCAGACGACGGACAGTGCTGATCGTAGTGGAGGCTTGCGGAGCAGAACAGTACCTGGAGGAGGACCACTGGGCGAGACGTACTTGGAGCGGTCAGGTGGACCCGAGGGGCAGTGGAGGATATCTGTACCCACCCTTCAGGTGGGACCTTCAGTGGACGGCTCGATGCTGCGGTTTTTCTTTTTAGTTGCTGTTTTCCCCTTTCAGTTGTACTTTACAGTTGGGCTTGTATTTCTGGCCCCTTTTACTTTCAGCACAGCTTGTTACAGTTTTTACTTAGTGTTTACTTTTCCACTTGCTTACTCTGTGGTGCTTGTTTACTTTTAAAAGGCAATGCCTTCCCTTTTGTTGGGATTTACGCCTTGGTGCTAGTCGCCAGCCCTTGGCCTATGGAAGGCGGGCTTGGGGTAGTCACGTCACGGGCCCCGAGGATGGGTCGTGACAAAAAATCACTCATCAAGACATAATTTTTTCCTTTTAAAAGCATTTATTTGAAAACAAACAGTTCGATGGTTAGCATATCCCCCAATGGTACCCCATGAGCCCCACATATGCATGTCTCTGTGCCACACCGGGCACACTCATCATATCGATCCCAGCACTCATTGAGTCATTCCATTAACCATCCATCATCCCATATAACACCATGCATTTGTTCCCTCAGAAAAATACATAAGGTTCATACAAAAACTCATTCCACTTTTCAAAACCAAAACAATCTATCAATATTTCGTTTTTCTCAAGAGCAGTAACCACAATATCAAACCAAAAATATAGAATTAAAAAAAATTAGAAATGAATAATAATTCCACTGAAAACACACTTTCAAGTTATTCACTTAAATTTAAAAACATCTAATCCCATTAAAACAACTTTTGAATAGTTAGAAAACTCTATTAGAAACACTTTTCCAAAATAAACCTTGACATATTTCATGCATTCAAAAGAGGTGAAAACAAACCATTTTCCATTCCAATAAAATTATGAAAATTCAGTTATCTATTTTTAAAAATCTAACCATTCCATATTTATTACATAATAATTTCACAAAAAACATCATGCTTCTTAATACCAAGTCACTCTAAAACAAGAATTCCAATATTTCAAAAGTAAAGAACATAAGAAAATTTGAGAGGAAAATAGTTTCAGTGGGTGACTTGTACAAGTAGTTGGTGGCCATATTACAATAACTTCACCATCATAGAGAGTTTTCTAGTAAATATCCCCAGATCCACATGGCTTTCCAGGCCCTGCGGGCTCAATGAGACCATTAACCCACCTCTCTTTTCATTTCCACTAATCATCATCAATCCATGAAATCAAAAAACTCATATAAATCCTAACATCCCCTGGCGTCTCAAATACCATCATGAGGTGTGGTGATTAGGAAAACTACCCACAACCAAAATACCATGTCCCAAAAATTATAACTCTAGACTATCCCGACTGTTCCCCAAATAACGTGACATAAAGATTTAACTAGAACCCCCTATAATACCATCTTGTCACGAACCGAATATGTTCGCCATCAAAACCGGCACCCGACCCAGCCCGCAAAAAAGCCCGAAGTACATTACCTATCCTCACAGGATGTCATAAGTTCCCATGTATCATAAAATTATGTTTGGGAATGATTTACCCGAGTTTATAAACATTAAACAAAAACAAAGCTAATAAAAGTAATTTGGATTTTAAAACTAATTTTGTCTTTTGAAAAATTATAGAACTGAATTACATAAGATAAAACTATTTTTAAAGACCACTAAAATTGTATGAAATCAAATAAGTACATAACAATAACCTCCACATGGAATGATGCACCACCCTCAAGCCATCTCCACAACACTGCATCATGAACCACTAGTAAAAACTACAACTATTGAAACAAAAGTTTTACCCAAACCTGAAATGAAAAAATAACCAAGTGAACTAACACACAAAATCATAAGTATGGTGTGAGGAAATTCCCAGTAGGATACCACCACTAAGAGATTCCATTCTATAAACATTTGAATATTAAAAACATGCAAGTTTTCAAAAACATTTAATTTTTAGTTAAAATTTATAAAATATGCAACTTAAAAAAACATTTCATGTGAGATAATTTAAAGAATCGACACATATAATATAAAATACAAAGATACTAAATTTTCCATCAAAATATACTGTATTCTGACTGTTATTATAAAGGATCTAATGAGAACAAGCAATAGGAAATAACCCCAATGAACTAGCTCATTGTGGGTCCCAGGTACCTCGTATCTCGGTGAGAGTAACCATAAAAAATATTTTCTCTCACACACGATACACTAGTAGGGAACACACAAATAACCTCGTAGTCCACAATAATCATCCTCATATTTAAGATAATGTTTTAAGCGTCAATATTTCTAAGTGAAACTGAGGCCAAACTCCATGGATTCACTACCATACTTGTACACATCCACCCACCTAGATACCTGGGTTTTCCCTTTGTTCTCAAACATGTTCAACATGTCAAGAAATATAATTTGCACATTCAAATATATTTTCTTCATAAAATATTCACTAAAAAGCCCCCACATATACAACACAAGTCACAAAAGTCCACTTTTTGATCAAATTGATTTGAAATCCGATTCACAACAAAGTAGTCCACCACACATTTCACATTTCATTATAACTTACTAAAATCCATCGAAATGTTTTATAAAACCATTAAAATATATTAAAACTCAAATAAAATCCCAGTCACATTTTAAATAATACCGTTTCTCATAACCAAAATCCATTTTTCACATCACACTCACACAAATCATCCCACATAACTTTCACATCTGTTACATAATTTAGTAAATCTTTCCAATATTTTTGTAAAACATATACAAGATGGATGACATAAAAAAAACACATATCACAATTAAAATATTCCATTTCATAATATACACACTCCAATAAATTTTTCTAATTTGGTTTCACCACTTACATAAATCATTAAATCTTTCAAATCATTCATAAAACAATTCCAAAGATTATACCCAATATTTGCTCACAAAACCCATTTAAAACCATATTTCAAAGACAAAACCGCACCAAAACTCTAAAAAATAAGAATTGTAAGCCCTAGTAACATTTATAAGACTAATTTCATGTGTTATAATATCACCTTGGATAATACCAGGAATGATACAAATGAAAAAAAACCATTTTAATAATATGATCTCAAAAAGTATAATACTGTTTTACACAACAAAATTATTCTAATAACCACCTTCATAGGCCCACATGACACTAAGTAATTAAAAATCATAATTTCTATCCCCTTTAAACAACTATTAAATAAATTTCATATTTTATAAAACTACCACAAAATATTCCACGTGTGTTACAATCGAAAAGTTCAAAACTTCAACCAAAATGCAATTATAAAATTAAATGCTTAACCAAATCCATCAAAATTGATCTTCTCACCAAAAAAATAATACGGGTAACATGAAAAACATGTAAAACAAGAAAAATAACTAATCAAGGAATGGATAACTAAGGAATCTTCTACAGAAAGTGATGAATCCCTCAAAACCTAGAAAAAAACTACACCACTACCTCACCACAAGGAAGATAAATCCAACCCTAGACACAATATTTGACCAAAAAGAATCCAAATCAATCCTTAGGTTCTAACCCTATCTTCTGAACATTTTAAAACATAATGAAAGTGGGAGGAAACCCTAAGGGAAATGGATGAAACCTAGAAAAAATCACTTACCATAAAAAATATTGGTGAAATTACCCCAAATACACCAGTATCTGAATTTTCAAACAGCCAACCATTCATGGGAGACTAAAAAAAGGATTTAGAGGTCATTTATGAACTGTAATAATGGAAAACTTTGATAAATGAATGTGTTATGAAATAATCAATTTACCTTTTCAAATCTGGGTGATTTGAAAAATTCAGAGTAGTTTCATCCAAATTCATGATGAAACCTTGCTTAAAAGATGGAAGGGAGAGAATGGGGGTGGGATGTGGTTAAGTGGGCTATTGGGATAGTTGGAATCACCTAAACAATGTAACTACTGTAGGATATACTAATGAATTAAAAAACAATTAATTCCAAAAATGGGCTTTCGGGAAGGCCGAATCCCTTAAATAAAAACTCATATCCACCATGATTATGGATTCATAAATGGTACACATTAATATGGGGGTTTTAATAGGTCAGTGGATGACATGTATGAATTGTAATGGATGAAAAATGTTTTAAAATTAAGTCATTATAATGGAATATTTTTTTTAAATCTAGAATTGGGCTCACGGTTTGGCTCAATTCATGAAAACACACCCATTATTCCATAAAAGATTAGGAAACCCCCAAATTAAGAGTGAATGGAAATTAAATGAAATTAAAATTTCAAATAAGTCATTTATATAAAAATTATACCCACCATGAAAAATTTTCATCTCCAAAAAGCCACAGCAAGGCCAGATATAAATACAAAACCCAACAGATAAACCAAGATGTACTTCTTTCCCAAGCTTCACCCCTAAGGGCCAAAACACCTCTAGTGATCAATTAAATAAGAATTAATCTCACAACCAAAACAAACACCACTTTCCTGAAATGATCAATCACATTTATACTTTATCCCAAAAGAAAAATATTCCAAAAACTATCCGAACAAGACTCAACCAATTCACCCAAACGAACAACAACTTCGAACAAGGTTATACTTACCTTACTTTAACTAACCCATTGGGTGCTCTCCAATCACAATGTTTACTCAATGAAGATGATGGTATCTGCATAGTTTCAAAAAGAGACTACCTACCGCCAAACCCAAACCATGGTTAAATCTGAAATATTGGTATCGAGGACAAAAATAGGATCCCCACCATAAGAGAAAACCTATATTTTTCCTGATACAAAATCCGGACACTAACAGGGGGAGGCCTGAACAGACTCCGTAGTATAAAGTGTTGAATTCCATTCTAAATTTATGAAGGAACATACATTAGATTCATAGTGGGTATCCCCACCATAAGAACAAACCATCTTAATCGACCATCAAGTTCCGGCACCAAAAGACCCAAAAAAACATAATGATATGGGATGGGCGCATGGTCAGTCCGCACGGTTTGGGAAACCGTGCACTAACTTTGTAGATCATTCTTTTTTGCATGGATTATTTGAACATGGTAACTACTAAACATGCACAAATGGTGTGTTCAGCCTGTATAACCAAATTTCCATCCATTGTGTAATGAATCAATGGAAACCATAGGGTGAGGGAATGACATTAGGCGATGACTTTGGTACAAGGCCCTCTACCAATATCCAACGAAAGGGAACAACAGAAGAAATATGATGACACTAGAGGTTTAAACTCTTTATATCTTTCATACTGAGGATAGGATAATGTACAAGGGTTTAAATGACCCTATAATTTCACATGACTATGAGACAACTTCTCTTCAAGACCTATGGCTAGAGGTCAAATGATGGAAGAATATTTGACCTCACAGTTAGGATTTTGAAACCCCACTCCCCTAAACGAGAATTCTTATTTCGGTGCCACCAACAACTACACTGAAATCCCGGATAATATTTTGAAGACATAACAAATTCCAAACACAATTTACCCTAACTCAATATATCACTGAAATAAGGGTTTAGAAGATGCACACACATCACACTGTGATTTTTCAGGTGAGAAACAATATACGTAAAGAACACTAATACACAGCTTACTCTAAAATTGAAGATTTTAATGTTTTCCCAAGGGAGACATTATCCCAACATAATAGAGACTCTAAGATGACTTTACAACTTTAACCTTTACGGTCAATCAATCAAATGACATCATAAGGCGTAACTGATCTATACCATGACAATTGATATATAACATTCATGGAGAGGGACCTTAAACAACATCCCAAAACCATACACTATTCTAGAAAATGACCACAATATACTCTCATAACCCTATTTCCCACAATAGTAGTTTAAAATGAACTCATTCTTCCAAGAGACTATGAAGGACTGAGAGGACCTCTTAGACACCATCAAGATACTCATCCAAGCTAATAACCCCAGAACAATTCCACCTTTAGCTAATCAAGAAACTTAAGAAACTACTGTCTCTTTCAACCATCCATGATCACTATCCTGCTACAAGAGGACAGAAAAAAACCAAGAAAAGAAAGAGTATAGACTCAATCAACATCTCATGAAAAATATTCCCTACATTGAAAAACTAAAGTATCATCCAATGTTGAAACAACCTGGGCTGCACTTCAGTGGTGCACTAACCCTTAACAGTGGCATACCTAATCCAATGAGAGAACCCAAGGACCCAACCAACCCAGTCCATTGGTGAATACATAACTCTACTAGATACAAATATATGAATGGAAACACTATAATGTCTTCCCAAAATATTCTCAGAGGAGACCACTAAATAGCCATTCAACCCAGCTTATCGAACAAACACAAAACAAAGACAATCATCAAACAAGAGGGGTTTCTTGACTCAAAACATTCCACAACATCAACATTTCCAAAAACACATAACACAAAGCATGAAAAACCACTAATGAAGACATCATGTTTTCCTTTTAAAATTTATTTTATGAAATAAAATAGTTCAACAATTAGTGTATCCTCCAATGGTACCCAACGGGTCCCACACATGCATGTTTTTGTGCAACACCGAGCAACCTCCTCATATCTATACCAGAACTCATCTAGTAATTCCATTAACCATTCATGATCCCATATAAACCCATGTATATGATCTCTCAAAAATATACCAATAGTTAATGAAAAAACTCATTCCACTTTTCAAAACAAAAACAATACGCTAATACTTCCTTTTTCTCAAGACTACTAACCACGAAATCGAACCTGAATTACCACATTAAAAAAAACATTTCAGAAAGGCACAATAATTAAAATGAAAACTCACTTTCAAGTTATTCGCATAAAATTCAAAACATCTCATCCCATTAAAACACCTTTCAATTGTTTAAAAAAATCTATTGGAAACAATTTTTCAAAACCAACCTTGACATATTTCATGCTTTCGAAAGAGGTGCAAACACACCATTTTTCATTCCAATACAATTCTAAAAATTTAGATCTCTAATTTCAAATATCTACCCATTCTCTCTTTATTAAATAATAATTTCACAAAAAAATTACGATTAATAAAACCAAGTCACTTTAAAACCAATGTTCCATGATTTCAAAACTAATGAACACAAGATAATGCAAGAGGAAACTAGTTTCAGTGGGTGACATGGCCATATGGTTGGAGGCCATGTTCCAATAACTTCACCATTACAGAGAGTGTTATAGTGAATATCCCCATCTCCATATGGATTGTGTGGCCCTGCGAGCTCACCGAGACCATTAATACAACTCTCTTTTCATTTCCCCAAATCATTATCAATCTATGAAATCCAAAGGACTCATGTAAATCAAGACTTTCTTGGGTGACTCGAATCTTATTATAATGTGTGGTTATTAAGAACACCACCCATAAATGATATACCATGTCCCAATAACCATAACTCTGACTATCTCGATTTTCACCCAAATAATGGGACTCAAAAAGATAACTGGAGCCCCCTCTTATACCATTTTGTCACGAACCAAATCTGGTCGCCATAAAAACCGACACCCGACATGGCCCGTGATAAGGCTCGAAGGGCATTTCTGATCCCCATGGGCTGGAATAGGTTCCTAGGTATCATAAAAAATGTTTTATTATGATTTACTCATGTTTATAAACATTAATCAACAAAGAAACTCAATAAAACAAATCTGTATTTTTCAAAAAAAACAACCTTTTTAAAAATTTAAGAATAGAATTACCTAAGTTAGAACAATTTTTAAAGACCATTAAAAATGTAGGAAACAAAATAAGTACATCCCAATAACCTCCACATGACAAGAGGGACCACCCTCCTGCCATCTCCACAACACCGCATCACGAACGACCTGTACAAACCCGAACTGTTGGCAAAAAAGTTATAGCCAAACATGCAAGAAGAAAATAACCAAGACTACTTAAACCCAAAGGTGTAAGTCAGGTGTGAGACAAACCCATTAGGGTAACACCTCTAATAGATTCCATTCAATAAACATTCAAATATGTAAATCATATTTTTCAAAAACTTGTAATTTCTAGATATAATTTCTTAAAGAATCAACTTAAAAAATCAGTTTTCATGTGGGATAATTAAATGAATCATCACTTTTAAAATCAAATACAAAGAAACTAAATTTTCCTGAAAAATATACTATATGATGACAATAATTATAAAGGATCTAATGAGCATAAGCAATAGAAAATAACCCCTAGGAACCAACTCGTTGTGGGTCTAAGGTACCTTGTATCTCGGTGAGAGTAACAATCACAAATATCTGTTCTCATGCATGGGCGAATAGTAGAGAAAATTCCCATAATCTAGTGGTCCCCAATCATCATCATAATAGTTTAGTTAGAGTTTTAACAGTCAATCATGCTAAGTGAAACTGAGGCCAAACCCCATAGTTTCACAAGAATACTAGTACACATCCACCCACATAGATACCTGCGTTTTCCATTTAGTCTCAAACAAGTTAAACATGTAAAGAAGTATAATTTTCATATGAAAATATCATTTCTGAATAAAAAATTCACCAAACATCGCACTTGTATACAACGAAAGTCACAAAATTCCACTTTGCATTCAAATTGATTTGAAATCCCACTCAGACAAAAATAGACCACAACACCTTTCACATTTCTTTAACCCTTCTAAAAATCCATTAAAAAATTTTATAAGACACTTCAAATATATTTAAAGTCACATAATATACCACTAAAATGTTACATAATACCTTTTTTCATAACAAAAATCCATTTTCACATCACTCTCACATAAAAAATCCCATATCACTTTCAAATATCTTGCACACTTTAGTATATCATTTAAAAAAATTATAAAAAATTTCCAAGATGGAACGCATCACAAAATAGACCCTCTCACATTTAAAATGTACCATTTCTGAAAATACACACTCTAAAACATTTTTCCAATATGGTTTCACAAATTACAAAAATCATTAAATCATTCAAATCTTTCATAAAACAATTCCATATAGTATACCCAATCTTTCCTCATAAAACCCATTTCAAAACCATATTTCAAGGAAAAAACCACACTAAAACACTACCAAAGTTGAATTGGAAGCCCTAGTAACATTTATAAAACCACTTTAAAGTGTTATAAAATCACCTTACATAATACCACAAAAGATAAAAATGAAAACAACAATTTTTATAAAATGCTCTCAAGAAGTATAACAAAGTATTACAGAACAACCTATTCTAAAAACCCCCTTCCAAGGCCTACATGACACTAAAGAATAAAAAAACATAATTTTAATCCCATTTAAACAACTAATAAATCAATTTCATATTTTCTAAAACTAGCACAAATGATACCACATGTGTTACATAATAAAAGTTCACAACTTCAACAAAATTGAATTTAAAATTAAATTCTTAACCAAATATTTCCAAAATTGTCTTCACACCACACAAAGCATATGGGGATCATGAAAATCTAGTAAAACATTAAAATTAACTCATCAATGAAACATTAACTAGGGAATCACTTACCGAAAGTGTCGAATCCCCCAAAACATGGTGCAAAACGTCATCCGCACCACCGCCGCACCACAAGGATGATAAATACAGACCTATACCAAAATATATGACCAAAATTACACCAAACCAAACCCTAGTTATGATTCCTATCTTTTGGATATTTTAGAACATAATTAAAGAGGGAGGAAACCCTAAGGGAAAAGGAAGAAACCAAGAAAGAATCACTTACTATGAAAAATATTGTAGTCATCACCCCAAATACACTAGTATCTGAATTTGAAAATATCCAACCATTCATGTAATATTTGAAAAAGGTTTACTAGATCATTTAGGAACTAGAGTGTGGGGAAAAGAGTTTTAAATGACGGATTTATAAAATAATAAATTCACCACTTCAAATATGGGTGATTTGAGAAATTCAGAAAATTTTCTTCCCAATTTGTGATGAAGCCTTACTCAAAAAATGTCTAGGAGAGCATGGGGGAGCTCTATGGTTATGTGGTCTCTTGGTAGAGTTGGAATATCTGAAAAAATGTAAATATTAATGGTTATATTAAAGAATTAAAAAATATTTTTAATGAAGGAAATGGGCATTCAGGCATGCCCAATCCCTTAAATAAAAACCCATATCCACCATGATTATAGATTCGTAAATGGTCCAAATTAATATGGTGGTGTTAATAGGTCATGTAATGACAATTAGGATTTTTAATGGATGAAAAATGTTGAAAAATGAAGGATTTATAAAGGACTAAAAATTTATTTTTAAATATATAATTGTGCTCACGGTTTGACCCAATTCTTGAAAACTCACCCATACCACCATAAAAGCTTGGGAAACCCCCAAACAAAGCATTAATGAAAATTAAATGAACTTTAAAATTAAAATATGTCATGTATGTGACACTCAAAATTTATTATAATAACATAATTGATTTAGAAACTATAGACATGGTAAAAAATTAAATGATATATATTATTTTAATTAAATAAGTCATTAAATGTTTAAAATATATAAAATAATTAATATATTATTATTATATATTAGTCATAGAATGTATTTGGTATGATGGAAAATGTGTTCTGGTATTTTTATTTTATTTTTTTCCATTGTTACTCTATGTTAGAGCACACATGATTTATTAAGAATGTTTTTAATATCATGAAAATTCTATCAAATTTCACATTAATACATATTTTTTCCATACATTTGGTTTTAAAAGAAGTAATTTGAATGTTTTATAAACGAATTTTTTTTTAAATTTTCATTGAAGTCCAAGGTGGAATTTTTTTAACATATTTTATTATACCAAAAACATTATCTTTTATGAATCCTCTAATATTATTATTAATTTTATTTCTAAATAATTCCCAATTATTCATCTTTCAGATAATTTTTCAAATAAAATTCATTGAATAAAATATTTTATAATATTTTTACCTGACGTCCAAATTTTCTTTTTTCATATGTGTAAGGAAGATATTTTATTATAATTTATATAATTATTAAATGATTCAATGTTTTTAGTTTCCAATAATGATTTAAATGATGACATGTGATCCTAATATGTCTCTACAATGCACTATATATTTAATTTATATTCTAAATAAATTAAATATAATTTTACTGAGTATATTTTTCCATTTATTAGTGTTCTTATTACTGTCCAATGTAGTCAGTGTACCGGGGCCCCTAAATGAATTTTAAATAAATTATAATGAGTTAAAATGGGTATTTTTATTTTATATGAATTGATAATATACATTTTTATGTAATGATCATTCCATTTAAGTGTTATAGGTTTGTTTTAAGAAATTTGTTTCATGGGGGTATCATATTTCTTATGAATCTATCATAATTATGGGTTTTTATAAATATTTTCAAAGAATGGGTTATGTGAATTTTTTTTGATGTACTTTCCATTTCAGTTTTACATAAAGAATTATTTGAGCTCATTGTTTATTAATATAATGTAAAAGATACTTATATGATCTTATGGTATTGAAATGGGTTAACACTTATCTTTATATGTTTTCATATATACCTTATTTAGATTTATTTTTTTAATCCCATATTTTCATATTATTCTTCTTTGGTCAATTTGTTTAAGTAAAATTTTAATAATTTTTTATTTATAGATATAGGAATTAAATTTACTAAAAGAATTTTATCTTAATAAATATCATTTTCATTGGAAATAATATATTTAATGAAAATGACCACTTGGTTATGAAAGTGTTTTTATGAAGTCTATAAAACTATAGACATAAAAAAAATTAGTATATAAATCTTATAGTATGTCTATTTGATGATGTAAGCTTTTTATTTTCAATATTGGTCATTTTTTGTGAGTATCACATATACAAATGTAAATATATTTTTTAGCACTAGAACCTGAAGTTATGAATTGGTGTTACATCACATACTATCAAAGGATAAGTTTGTGTAAAATTGTATATTAGATTTTATTCAATTGAGGATAACATAATTTTTACAAATAAAATCATGGGTTTAAAATATAATGTTTATATAAACCATATCGATAGTTTTCAGTGATGGTTTTATAGGTGTTTAATCATACATTGGGATAAATTTACTATTTTATGATAAATTATTGAGGTTTTTATAATCTTAAATATTATCATGTTGTGTAGTTCTAATTTATGTCAGGAAAAATGATTTTATAATCTATAGAAATTGGATGAATGGTCTTAATAATCATCTCCCTTAAAATGGTTTTTATATTTATGTAATTATTGTCAATAATTAAAAAATTGTTATTAAATTTTGGGATAATTATATAATTTGGGTATATATAAACACATTTCAATAATATGGGATTTCAATTTCTGAATAAAAGATCAAGTATCTTTTTATATTTAATATCATTTTATTTGTTCTTTTTGGTTTTTCGATATATTTATGGGAATGATTAAAATATTATAAGTAATATATAATTTGTAAATATAAATTATTAATAATATTATACTATTAATCAATAAATTATTTAGGGTTTAATTCTTAAATTGATCTCCTAATAATTTGAGATCAGTTATTTTGCATTATTGGGTTTTGAACATGATCAGGAAATTTATTGATTTTTATTATAGTTATTTATTTTTGTAATGTTGTAATATTAAATTTAGCTTTTTTGTTGATTATTTTGAAATGAACTTTGAATATCTTAATATATGATATTACCATACAATGTTATAAAAAGTATAAATTTTTAATCTATAAATATGTTATGCATATCTTTTTACCCTTATACAAATCAAATCATCCATTTGAAATCTATATTACTTTTAATGGAATGAAAAAACCATCTTCAATATTAATAAATTTGAATAATAGATTTGATTGAATTGGAAACTGATCAAATAATAATTAGATATTGAAATGGTTTGTATAAAATTATTGACATGAAATATAATATAATTAAAATGATATTTATCATAATCATAGAATAATCCATCAAATCCAGGAAAATGATCTTGAAAAAAATTATGCATTTATAATCATTTATAATGAATTTAAGGTCTATAATTTTTTAAAAAATAATAATTTCATATCAAATATGGAATTTTTCCTATCACATATTTATTTTATCCCACGTATTTTACAATAATGTGAGAACCTGATTTTGTGATCTCCATGGAGAAATTTTTAATTACCATTTCTTATTATCAAAAGAAACATTTATTTTCTCTCAATCTATGGTGGTATTTGAATAATATTATTTTTTTTGAAAAAAATAATAAAAAATTTATATTCAGGATCATAATTAATATTTTGTACTACATTTAAATGATGTGAAAAAATGTTTTAAATTCCTTTTATTAGATATGAAATAACTTTGGGGAAATAAATTTATTAAATGAGGTAGAATTAAATATTCCTTGATTTTGATAGATGTCATAAAAATTTCATTAATGTTCATAAATGAACCATGAAATAATTTTATTTTAAATATAGAAATCATTAAATAGATGTAATGTTGAGTTGGGATTTGAGTAGACACATTATGAATTAAACATATAATGATCCTCGTTAAAACATTTTTATTTGTTAATTAATAATAAATAATAAATATATTTATATTGATATCATTTTATAATTCAAAAATATATTTTATTTAAAAGATCCTTTTTCTCTTTATTGTGTGAAAAAACATTTAACATTTTTTGCCTACCCGATCTGTTACATTGTAGGTTTTGGAAATTGGAGGTGTTTGGGATAGAATCACATTATATTCGGAGATGTTTGGTTAGTAAATGATAGAAAATAGGGATTACACATCGTGTAACTGTGTTACATGATGTGAAACATTATTTCATTTCTTATATTGGGGGGTTTTCAATGAAAAACATTTTATGGTTTTAAAAATAAAATGAAATGGAGATGTGAAGTGTTTTACAGATAAAATCAAACCCTGTGTGTTTCAAGACATGAAAGTGGATTACACATCACGTAATACCCAGATCATATATAGTTTTAAAATTATCAATTCTTCTAAAACATTATTCATTCATTCATTGTTTTATTTTTTATTATCATTTTTGGATAACCCTTGGAATCATGGAGGTTTTTTTGAGTCATTTACCTCCCTCTTTGATTAGTCAGTCCTAGTGGAGGTTCATTAGTGATCCTTTATTGAACCAGTTTTAGTTCTCTTACCTTATTCATCTGTTTCATTATATTCTTCATCTTCAGATCTATGTTTTGGTGTTTATTTGTTTTGGAGATTCGTTGGGATGCATTTCGATGGATTTTTAGTGTGTTGTCGGTCAATCCACCCTGTTTTTGGTGCAGGTTTGGTTCAAAAGCATTCTTCCTTTCCCTACGGCATGAAGTAATAAGAAATCTAACTTGAGGTGGTATTACCTGTACTTACCTTTATTGTGTATTATAAAGTGGTGTTTACATTTTATATCCACGTATTATGTTAGTGTCAACTTTATCATATATAGTTAAATTGGTTAATCTAATGTATAAGGGTATATAGGATTTCTCTATTTGTTTTTACTGCAATAATTTAATTGTGATTTTTGTGATTTTTTTGGCTTGAGTGTCCACATAAAATTTTTTCCATTTATGGCTTTGACTGCATTAGATACATCATCTAGGGTCTTTTCTTTATTTGATATTTTTTTATTATATCCCTAAATTGATAGCAACTAATCATCTATATTTATCTAATGAATTTATTCCCCAAGATCATGTAGATTCTATGATAACCCCTGAATCAAAAAGTTGAATTAAATAATAGATGCCTTGTTAAAGATGTAATTGTGTTTTTCCGTAGTATGTATGGTGAGGTGATGTGTGTGGTTGTTATGGTTTGTGATTTAGTTTGGTTGTGAGAATAGTTGTCTTCTAAGGAATGGATTTCATGATTTAATAGAATCCCATGTTTATATATTTATAGATTTTGGAATGGATAAGACGTGTTTTACAACAATTGTGTTATCTTGTTGTGTGTTAATGTGTTACCAGATGGGGTTTTGAGTTGGGGTTTGTTTTTTTAGATATGTAATATGAGGAGGATGAGTTGAAAGAACAAAATTTGTGCTGTTATGGGTGATTTGACATTAATAACAAATATAAACTTTCACCTTGTGTCTAGAGATCGATATATTATATATCACGAATGAGTGTTAAACATGGATAATGTGGATTGATGTGTCTTTAATATTGTGTCACATTAATATACTAGTCACATCACATTTAAAGGTTATTGGTTTTTTATTTCCTGTGCTATTTTTTACATAGTGTTTTCCCATGTAGTAATGTATTTTATAAATAATTTATTAATAAAATGTGGAATGAATTGACTTGGATTGGTAAATAGAATAGAAAATTTTAATTTATGAAAAAATGATTGTTTGTGTAGATAAATTTGGTTAATTCAAAACAATAAAATAAATGGGGTGGGTAAATGAAATTGGATTGAAATTGAAAAGAGGTTCTGTTTGGTTGTGTGGTGTTATGAATTTAGAGGTAGTAGTGAATGTGGTAGTCTTATGAGTTTCTTTCTAATTGAAAACCCATAGCATGGGATTGAGTTTTTGGTATCATGTATGTATATACTTGTATTTTCCTAGTGATTTTTATATAGAATCCACCCCCGTTGGGAACTATGTGTTGAACACCCACATCATCATGGGGGAGGATTTCATTCCCAATAATCTGGTCGGGAGGAGGGATGGATAGATACCCACTCTTCCATACTCTCTCTTAGAGGCCATTATATCCCATTATTCTTCGTGAAAGTAGTGGTGGGGTGTACGGACCAGGTGTGTGAGGGTGAGTTGTGATTTCCGAGATGTTTTTGGAATGAAATTTTGTTGTAATTTCTCATGTTTCATCGAGATGATATGTGTTTTTCTTTCCCATGTGTCTTTAAGATGAGGTGTGATTTGTGGTTTATGTGTCTGCGAGCAGGATTTAATGTTTTGTGGCCCAGGTTTCTACAGTAGTGGTGTGATGTGGTTGTGGGCTAGGTGTTTGGGGGAACAATATGACATGGTTGTAGCCCAGGTGTCTCTGGGAAGGTGGTGATATGGAATGTTCGGAATAGGTGTTAGCACCAAGACTTCTTTGATTATGGTGCGAGAGAAGCTAATTAGTGGGAATGTGGTGCATGGTACACTATCATTAATGTTTCTTAATTATATTACCTTATCTTTATTGTGTTATTTGGTGAAAGTTCTTTGGTGAGGTTGTGATGGCTAATATACCTTTTAGGTGTTTTATGGTCCTACTATTATCTAGCATGATCATTAGTATGATTCAAATACATGTGAAGGATAGACATTCATTTTACTATTATGTATACCGGACTTCCCTTTATACATATAGTGATATCATTATAGGATTCTAGTATGATTATGTGGACAATGTTGGGTGTTACTAGCTAGGGAATTGGTATAGTTCTAGAGTAACTTCATTTTCTTGATGTTGGGTATATTACATTGGAGTTTTATTGTATTGGTAACAGATCTATTTTATTCAGGCATATGGGTTGGATTTTGACATTCTTTTGTATATGTCATGGTGTAATTTGGGGATGACCCATCATATCTACCAATATTATTTCTTTATAAGGGGTAATGTCTCCCATATTGTGATATTTTTATACATATGGTGCCAGTATTCAACCCGAGTCCTATTGGAGGAAAGACTGGAGGGTCACAATATCAATTTGTTCATTTCAAACAGATGAGAGGTATCCTAGGGGGAGGGGTCCTGATAGAATGGTATCCTATGCGATGGTTGAGATATATGGTTGAGGATGGAGTTCGTAAAATTGATTATTACAATTTTTGGTGGGTAAATAGTGTCATGTGAACTTTGTGTCTGACATAGGAAAAGGAAGAAAGGATAAGAAACATGATTTTAAGGACCATGTTATCCAATGTAAGGACACTAACCGAACTAAACGACAATGTGAGGCTACACTATTTGTAGGGTAGAGACTCTAGGAAAGGTAAATTCATCATAATGACTTGTGTTTTTGTTTTAATTTGGTCAGTTTGAATAAAAGTCCTAATTAATAACTAAACATGTATTAAATTAGTGAAAATAAATATCAATACAGACTCAATAATACTCAGACATAGGAAATATTATTTTTTATTTTCAGCTATGGATTATGGTCATCACATGCATGTTTCTCAGGATGTAGATGTTTAGTAGTCTCATCTGGTTAATCAAGGGAGGGTTGATCAAATTGTGGAGAATAACTAGTTCCAGATAAAGTTTCACAAATTCATGTAGCAAGATTTGGTAAGAACTAGGTATGTGTTTCATACAAGTATAAATGTATTCTTTTATACCCCTCAATGAGATTTTGAGTTTGTGAGGGACTTCTTGTCTGGTTCTCCCTTGATTTTGATGGCTCTTTATTAGATGAAACCTTCTATATTGTGGGAGTTGAGAGTTTAGATGGTTGATCTGAGGTAGAAGGGTTTTATCTAGACCAGTGTGTCATCTTGGGGTGCTCAAGTGTTATTCATAATATTGGATGATAGTGGTCTGAGGTTGTTCATTGACTACAAAAGGTTGCATTAGGTGGCAGTTAAGAACCATTACCCCACTCAAATGATAGATGTTTTTTTGGCATATTTTGTTGGAAGAGTGGGTTTTCAGTGATCAATAAGTTGTTTGGATATCACCAGTTAATGGTGAAGGAGGGAAATATCGTGAAGTATTATTTAATATTCATTTATAGGCACGTAGTGTTTGTATTTATTTTGTTTGGTGTTATTAACACCACATCTTTGTTCATGGGGATTATGAAATCAATGTTCTATGAGTTCCTTGATCATGTTTTCATTCTATTCATCAATCATATATTAATTTATACTACGTTAGAGGAAACAAATTCTGAGCATCTCTAAAATATCTTGAAGGTTATTCAACACAACCATCTCCATGAAAGGTTTTCTAGATTATGTTATAGAAAAGATAGGTATTTTTTCCTGGGTATGTGGTTTCTCATGTGCGTGTTGAAGTAGAATATTTGATGTTTAAGGTAGTTAATTCATTGGTAGAACATAATAATGATGTTGATTTTCATAGTTGTATTGGTCATGCATGTTATTATCTATGGATTTTACTTAATTTATCTCGGGTTGTAGCACCTTTGAAAATATTGAATATGAAGGATCATGTTTTTAGTGGAGTGATTGGTGTTAAGAAGCATGCAAATATTTGAAGGGGATGTTGGTAAGTGTTGTAGTACTCAAGTTACATAAAGAAGGGGTGATGTTTATGTTGTTTTTTGATGCATACCATATATTCATGGGATGCATATTTATGAAGCAGTAGGTAATAACCTATTATGGGTATATCCAGTTACATCACCATGAGCATAACTATTTCACCCATGATCTCGAGTTAGTAGTAGTCATGTTCCGTATAATTTATGGTGACATTACATTATTAAGATGTGCATTGTGGTATTCACATATCACTAGAGCATGAGGTATATCTGTTCCCTGTGAGATCTGAACATGTTATAATAGCGGTGGATTCTGTTCCTTCAAGACTATGATTTGGAAATCTCTTACAACATTTTAAGGGGAAATATGGAGGATATTTCATTGAGTCGAATGTTGTGGAAGAAGGTTGTTTGGGAGTTGGAAGATGGTTGATGGGTGATGGTGGAGTTATTAGGCTTCCACATAGATTCAATAATAGAAGATGGTAGCAGTTGTTCCTTTCAGATGCTGGTGTAGTCATTTTTAATGCCGCAGGTGGAGAAGTCTCAGTGGGGAGACTAAAAGGAATAGGTTTTGTGTGATCATGTTTTCCATGGTGATTATCTAGTGATATGGTCAATATCATGACAAGGAATATAGAATTCACTAATTCATATGTTCAAGATATAGTGGTTCATTGGTTGTGGGGCAGTGCAGTTAGATAGCTGTGTAGTGTTTAGGTGGTTGTGAGGTTTTATCCATCTTGGTATGTTATGTCTCACTTGTTCTAGTGTTTTATGTGTGACACAATCGTTAAGAGATATCTCGGAGGGTGTTTGTTCATATCTATTTTAATCTGGACTGGGTTTTCGATTCTGATGGGAGATAATAATTTGATATATATATGATGTTTTTTTAAATACCTTCTTGGTCCATTACATTGTGGGTTTTAGTCATTGGATTTGTTCAGAGTATACTTGGAGGGAGTTTTGACATGTTCAGTTGATAAAGGCTAGAACATGTGTGATTAAACATCGTGTAACTATATTATAAGACATAAAACAATATTCAGGGAATTTCTCGAAGGTTTCACAACATGTAATTTTTTTGGGATAAAAAAAATAAAATGAATAAGGAACATGTTTTTCAATGAAATATCTTCATCAGGTATTACATGAAGTGATTCTGGATTACACATAGTGTAATACCCCGATCATGTGCATTTATAGGAATCTTTATTTGGATAAAACATCATTCATTTGGCAATGGATTCAATTTTCTTATCATCTTGGGTGATTCATTGGGTCCCATTGTGTTCTTAGATCCATTTTCCCTCCCTCTCTGTTTTGTTTTTCTTCATGGATTTTTTGGCAATCTGTCTTCAATCTATAGTGTTTTATCTTCCCTTCATGATATTCTTTCTTCTATTATTCTTTCAGGTATCCACTATGGTGGTGTTTCTATTGTTTGGGGGATTCATTAGGTCACAATATTATGGATCCTTAGTGCAATTTAGGTCGATCATTGATGGTCGTGGTGCAGTTTTGGTTCAGAATAATTATTGCTTTCTCTATGGTGCGCAACAATTAGAAATATTCTATGAGGTAGGATTTCCATAATTTCTTGTTATAGTGTTTATGTGAGGGGTGGGGAAATTTTTTTTATACATTTATTGTGTTTGTTCTGAAATAACCAATGATAAAAATATTGGTTAATTTGAATTTAAATGTTAGAGGGTTATGATTCACATGTTTTAACAACGTTGATTTGATTTGGATATTGTGATTTATTTAGGCTAGATGCCCTACTAAACATTATGGATGTTAGTGGATTTGTTTTCACAAGGTACATATACTATATTTTCTTCCTTGTTTGATATTTGTTTGGTATAACCATTAAATGAAATTTTATAACCACACATATTTTCCAAATGAATGGATTCCCTGGGATCATTCAATTTATATTAAAATCATAAAATCAACAAGTACAGTAAAATAAGGAAAGACTTTTTAAATCTATAAATGTGTTTTTCCTTGGTACATGGGGTTAGGTGATGTGTGTTATTTTTCTTGTTTCTGATGTAGTATGGTTGTGGTCATGGTTGTGTGATGTGGAATGGATTTGGTGGATTAAAGGAATCACATGTTGAGTGACTTAATGACTATGTTCTTAATGATATGTGTTATACAATAGTATTGTGGGCCGGTTATACTATAATGTGTAAAAATACGGGCATTTGAGTTATGTTTGGTTTCGTTGATATGTGATCTGAGAGGGATTAGTTTGAAGAATAATAGTAGTGTTTTTATGGGTGCTTCTCCATTTATAACATGCATAAAGATTTACCCTGTATATTGAGATTGACAAATGATATATCAATAATAGGTGTTAAACATGGATAAAGACAAAGGTTGGGTCATTAATGTTTGTCAACCTTAATATATTAAGTTTTCTTCCATATAAATTTAGTATTTATGCATTGTGTATGGTTCTTTTCTTATTTTTTTCCCATGTAGTGATGGAAGGGATAAATAATTAATTAATAGAATATATAGTGACTTGGGTTTGATTAGTTGATTAAAGGTAAATGGTTAAAGGATGAATAAATTATGGACTCTGTGGTTAAATGGGGTTAATGGAAACTAATAAAATTAATGGTGTTATTAAATGTTTATGTTAAATTTAATAGTTTTTGTAGATTGTTGTTTGGTTTTAGTAATATAGAGGTAGCATCGAATGTGGATGTATCATGAGTGGATTTCTTATTGTAAACCCATTGTTTGGGATTGAGTGTTTGGTATCATATATGTATGTACATTAATTTTTTTGGTTATTTCTATATTAACCCCATCCTATTTGTGAAATATGTGACTAACATCCCCATTATCAAGGGGAGGGTTTATTTCCAAAAAATAGTGGGAGTATCACTGGTTGTCCACCATCTCTTCGATGATCCCTCTTCTAGGTTGTGATTGCTGATGATTATTAAAACAGGTTGTAGTGAGGTGTGTTTCCAAGGTGTTTGTGTGTGAGTTTTTATTTCCCAATTGTATTTGGGATTTTATTTGGTAGTATATTCGCATGTGTCTTCGTGGTGATTTTTTTTATTTTGTAAGAGGCTTGAGGACGAGTTATGGTCTATGGACCAATTATTTTTGGGCGGTATGTGATGAGGTCGTGGCCAATATTTCTACGATCGGGATGTGTGATGGTTGTGGAACAGGTGTCGGTAGGTGGGATGTGATGTAGATTTACCCTGATGTTTATGGAAAATATGTGGCATGGTTGTGGCCAAGAATTATATGAGAACGATGTGGTCTGGTTGTGGAAATTTTTTGCAGGTGGGTTGTGATACTGTATGTTTGAATGAGGGGGGAGTTCCACAACGTCAACTATTTGGGGTTAAGAGTTTATAATCAATGGCAATGCAGTGGGGGTATCCTATTATTCATGTTCATTCCTTATATTTCATTAACTAACTTGTATTATTTGGTGAGTGTAACATGGTGAGGTTGGGATTGTTAGTATAACATTTTGGTTCTGTTTGGTTCCATTATTTTCTCATGGGAGAATTAGTATGTTTCCTTCAAATGTTCATGAGATACTTTGGACTTCATACTAATTATAACAGTATACTCACCCTACAAATATAAAACTACATTCAGGATTCAAAGAGGATTACATGGATTGTACTAGGCATTTATAGCTTAAGAATTGGGACATTTGCTGATTTACATCTTTATAATTCTGTTGGGTACATTACATTATAGTTTTATTGCATTTGTACCTATTCCATTTTATGCATAAATATGGGATGTTTTTTTTATTTCTTTGATAAATGATTTGAAATTTTCTTATGGATGATCCCTCATATATCATGGTCTTTTTTTCTTACAAAGTGTAATGCCTCCCATGTTGTGAGATTCGTATAGCCTTGGTGATAATCTCCAACCTGAGGCCTATTGAAGGTGAGACAGGGGGGGTCACTAACTCCCTTTCTTCATTTCCATCCCCATATGTTAATCCTTACAGATAGGGGGTGATGAATATATTGTAATTAATTAATTCAATGTTATAAAATTTTATTTCATAAAAATTATATACTTTTATAAATCAAAATCATAAAAAAATAAATGAATAAAAAATATGATTTTTATTAAAAGGATATTTTTTCATATAATGGTGAAAAAATACAGATTTTATATAAAAATATGATTTTTAATCAAGTATTTACATGTATTAGTTTGTTTTTAAATAATTTTAAAAAGTAATAAATTCCAATTTATTCACCATCAAAAAATTATTTATTTTTTATAAATATTATGCTTCATTTTGTAAAAAAATATATTATTGTTACAAATTTATTTTTCAAAAAAAAATCTATTAATTTTTCCAGAATATTTTAATGGCAATTTATTCCAATTATAGTGTTGTATTTGATAAAATGGATTAAATTTACGTAATTATCAACAAAATAGTTTTTTAAATAGGTAAACAATTTTTTTCATAATAAACAGTAACTATTGGAAATATTTATGTCCAAGGAAAAGGGTAAATCTACTCTACTAGGGTTGTAACTAATTTGAAAAATCATTTAAGTAAAACAAAAATATTCATTTATTATATTTTAGGTATGTAATTATACAAAACATTTTTAGTCTATAAAATTATGGATTTACTATGACATTTTTCTTTAATAAAGACCAATATATTTTTTTATGTAATGGAAAATACAGAAATTCCTCTTTATTTTATTATATGATTTTTTTAGAATAGCATGTAAAACTTGTATACATTTAATTTATGTTAAAAATATTTTATTTAAGTATCTAAAATTATTGAAAATAGTTTCATGAACAAATTGGATTTTTTTTTTTCATATCATCCAATTTCAAATTTAAGGATTCATATAGATTTATTATAAATTTCCTGACCCCTGACGTGTAAAACCATTTTTGGGAAAATGAAAAGAATTAAAGTGAGGTTAAGTTGAATAAATAAATGTTAATTTCTTTTTAGAAAATAATATATATATTAATTTACACATATATACATTTTAATTTCAAAATAATTAAATTTTTTCACACATGAAAATGAAGATTGTTTTATATTATTTTAATACATTATGTAATTTTAAGGGTTCTAACTCTTATAAAATATTAAGACACCACATGTAATCTCATACTTTCACATCACGAGACACATAGATCAATGAAACCCTCAATAAATAACTTCATAAAATGATTACATACTATATAGATGATTATGTATTTTAAAAATATTATCACAATAGTCTTTATGGACAGATCCCATGATTTTTTTTATAAATGAGCTAGTCATCAATAAAATGAATTTTCATTTTACTTAATCATCTAGAATTTAGAACTCTCCGAATATTATTCCAACGTAAAAGCATAATTATTTCCAATATATAATTTTTTTAATGTTAATCATATAACCATATTCATTTTTATTTTTTATCAAACGGGAAACAACAACACCATTTGTGTTTATATGCGATCTAACACCTCACGAACAAAAAAATTTCATATATCATCATAATCATTAATGGAAAACATTTTGTTTACTTAATGTACACATATATATTCTATGAATAGTATCATTTTAGAAATATAATATATAATATATCTTTTTAAAATCCATGTTGTTGAATTTGGAATCATTACATTTTTGTATATGCTTAATATTGTCCCCATGTAGATATGCACTTTATTTTTCATAAATAACTCATATGTGGTTCATTGGGGATGGACGTAATGTAGTTATTTGATTTTTATAACATGCTAATTATTTTTTATGACTAATATTCCTTGTTCCTTCATTCCATTTAATAAAATTGAAATAAAAAAATATATCACATGTATATGTTCAGACTACCACATGTGAGACAATGACTTATTTAGTAATATAATTTATATTTTTATATAATATTTCATTTTCTTTATAAAATTAATATTATTTCATTATTAATTTTTATATATTATTTAATATATAACCCTTAGACCATGGTTAATATACCAAGTTTGTATAAGGGATCACGATCAAATTTTTTGAAAAATATGAGATATGAACTTAATCAATTTTGTAAATATAAAAAATAGTAATAAAATAATTAATACATATCACGAGATTAATTTTTTTTAATATTTCTATTTAATGTTAAAATAAATAAAAAATCATTAAAAATTAGTTAAAGAAAATTTGTGGTATGTTGTGACAAAAAGAATTAGATTTTTCATTAAGATGTTATTTTTAAATATTTAATGTATTTCATCTCTTTTTCATCAATATTCATGTTCTTATAAATATTTTTGGAAAGATATTTATATAAAATAATTCATGTAAAATTCCATTTCAGACCATGATTTTCTATCTCAATATTAGTTTTAAAAGAAGATTTTTGTAATGTTTTGTAAATGGGTTACAATTCAAATATTTTCAAAAGTGTGAAATGGAAAAAATATATATACTAAAGGATTTTAAAAATTAATTTTCCTCAAAATTATTCATTACAATGATTCCATGATAGTGAAAAAATATTTTCATACAGCAATATGAAATCATTTTTTTTGATAAGAACATCATTTGGATATAATCAATGATAAAATGGTTAAAAATATTGGGAATATGAGGCCAATAAATCACATGTAAAAAATAAAAAATAAACATTTATCTTAATTTTTTTTATATATTCTTCAAAAATATATCACATTATTCTTAGTGCATTTAATCACATAATGATATATATATCAAACAAATGGGTGATCATAATATATTATAATGGGATGAATAAATGATGTTAATTAATAATATAAGGGTGGGAATAATGAACACTATCATAAAATAAGAATTAGATCATCATTAAAATCGTTAGGTAAATAATAGATATAGTAATTATATGTAGAGTAATATTAATAATGAACCATTATAATATAGTGTTTAGAATACATAAATACTTGTGAACACTACTATTATCATGTTCACACATAACATAAGTGTATAAGTCATAAAACAATAATTATTAACAAATATTGATTCTTTTTCATTCATTAAGAATAGAATAATATGAGATATATCACATTAAATAATTAGGATTAATTTTATATAAATTTTGACCCACCCATCAGACCATAAATATCTCATAATTTGGCATGCCGCATAAAAAACAAAACAATCGTATTCTTGAAATAAACCCATGGAATTGAATGAAATTTGGAATTTATTGGAAATAATATATCATGGAATAACCACGGGGGTTCTGAAATTAACAATATAACTTATATATTTTAATAAATAATAACTATTTTTGGTATAAACAACAATATAAGATGAATCGTTCGATTTTTTTGAAAAATGTCCTTTGAAAAAAAATTGTAACAATAATGAAAATAATTTTTCCATGGTATAAACATGCATATCCTATAATGAAAAGGTAATGGATTGTGTAATTTCCTTTTAGGGACATTATTTAAAATGGATATGAAATATATGTGGAATAATAAGACTACCCGAATTAAAATAATTTGGTGCAATAATCCCATTACATTAAATCGAGTTTTATTTAATCATGTTTCCTCATGAAAAATAAAAAAAATATTATTCTATGATTGAATTTAATTACATTGTAATAATTTTTATAATGTCACTATTTACTAATTATACCAATTTTATAATCTTATATTATTCCTTTTATTAATGGAAAAATTTATATCTTTCACGTTTTTCATAAAATGTATTACTTTTTTTTTGATTTTACTATTTTAATATTGTGTTTTTAATAAATATAAAAAATTAATTACAATAAATTAAAAAAATATATCATCATATTTATAAATCATTGATAAATTATTAAATTCATTTATAGGTTATTGGATAGTGAATTAGTCGAAAATGTCATTGTTGGTGATTAACGAACAATTAATAAGACATTGTCGAATGTGTAATGGCCCATACCCTCGTGGTCCATCTCTTTGCCAAATTCCAGATCCTGAGGTTGGCGTCTCAGGGGTAAGACATCATTTCGGTGTGACACGATTGGTGTGTCATCGATCAGTGTGAAAGATCGGTGTGAAACCGATCAGTGTGACACGATCGGTGTGTGACCGATCGGTGCGACATGATCGGTGTGCGACCGATCAGTGCGACACGATCTGTATGACCGATCGGTGCGACACAATCGGTATGACTGATCGGTGCGACAAGATCAGTATGACCGATCGGTGTGACATGATCGGTGCGACTGATCGGTGTGACATGATCGGTGTTTCACTGATCGGTGTGTCTGATCGGTGTCTCACCGTTCGGTGGGACAGGATCGGTGTGACCGATTGGTGTGTCACCAATCGGTGTGACACGATCAGTGTAACATAGCCTTGTTGAGTTTTTATTCTACATTTTTTCTCGTAATGATACTTTTAAACCTTTTAAACCTTTTGGAAGTGGTTCAAGGCTGTTTTTAGCCCGAAAATCAATGTTTAAATTCCTAAGATTGGAGAAACCCTAAACGCACCAGCTGTGTGTCCGTGTAACGTTCCCCTCTGTTTATATAAAATCCGTTAAAGTCACAGATGTTATCTCTTTTTCTCGATGAGAGTTATTAAATAACAATTAATCACATCGTGTGTAACCACGCAACCACGTGGTGAAACCATGATCCGCCTTTAAAGCCGCCGAAGATCTTGAAATCCATTAATACCAAGGCTCATCTTTATATCATGCTAGCTTTTCTATTTTTCGTTTTACTGTTAGGTTTTGTTTCTCCATAAGTGAATTTGGAGTCCCGGACGCTCCTCCCCTGCAAGTTGTGCATCCCCATTTCTTGGTGCGTGGAGAGAAACATCGATCATTAATCATCCAGTTAGGGTTCCTTTTTTCCTTCATCTCTCTTACTGTGTAGCATGTGGGGTGGGAATGCCATTGTCTCTGTGCGACAGATGAAAAAATACATTAATAAAGATAATAAGTATACTTTTATAGAATTAATGGGGTGGTGTGGTCGATGTTATGTTGTATTTTCTTATTCTTGATTATGTGTTGTGAATTGTACGGGCTCATTCCCACTGAAAATCATGGTCGTTGGTGGTTTTCCTTGTGCACTAAAGGACCACTTCTTTTCTAGATATTCATGTGATTGGATGAATGTAACATGAAAATTGGTTAATCATGTAAACTTGACCAATTAAATGAATGCCCAATAAACATAAATCCTTGTGTGGTCACCCCGGTTAATCAAACAGAAATAAGAACCTAATGAATGATGTGATTGAACCTAGAAGTTTCCATACTCTATTTTGATAATCGGTATGTTGTTCTTCTTGATGATTATGGGGTGATGTTGATGGAAATGGGATCCTCTATCGTGGTACAGTTGTTGGTTGTGAATCTGAAGCTGTATGGGTCTATGTCTCGAGGCATGGTTTGGTTCCAGTACTTTGAGGGATCTCACGGATCCCTTTGTTGTTGTGACTTTACAAGAGAACTGGGTGTGATTGCTTAAATTACTTTTGGGTGTTTCTCTTTCTCTGGCTTGTGGTTAGGCCTGTTATTTTCCAAGTAGTTCAGAATTTACTTGAATAGAATCACTTGAACATGAAATCAAGAATGGGCTCAATAGGGAATTGTTTTTTGGGATGAGTGGTGACACGATTGTGGGTTCGGTGCTTCTTGTGAATGAATAACAATGAGGGTGTTTTTTGTTAGGTTGGTTTTTGAACTCCTATATTGGGATAAGTACTTTATATATATATATGTATATTATATAATTGTAGTTCTTTTGTTACTTATTCGCGCCCCACCCAAGTTGAGCACCTAGTTTCGAACACCCCCATTTCATGGGGGAGGGTGTTTTCCCAAACACTCCTATGAGTGGCTGGTTATTATCACCTTTTCTGCTCCCTTTCCTGAATATCCCAAGACTCATCGGGCAAGATGTGATAGACGGAGGTCCATTTTATCCTAATATTCTTCGGGAAGGGTAGTTGTAGTGGTTGCCCAGGTGTGTGCGGGAAGGTTATTTCCTAAGTATCTTTGGGATGAGGCCCAAGGGTCTTCGAGAATGGTAGTAGTTATTCTATTCCAGGTGTTTTTAGCTGTGTTTACGCATTGTTGCTGTGGCCCAGGTGTTTTCAGATGAGATGAGTGGATATAGACCAGGTGTGTGTGGCCGGGGTGTGGCAGTGGGACTGCAGTAAGAATAGGGGAGAGGTTCGATGCATAGTATGTTTCCAATAACCAATGGGAAAGTGGTGTGGGGTACCAAAATATCAATGTGATATTACTATACATTGCTTGACTTTAATTATTTTGGGAGTGTGCCTTAGGGAGGCTTTGGTGGATATCTTTCCTTGTTAGGTTCTTTAGTTTTCTCCTTTCTCAAGGTTCGTTAGAATGCCTCCCCACATGTGAATGATAGATTTTGGTTTATACCTACTGTGTATACTTTTATTCTCACCCTACGTATATAAAACTACATTCAGGTTTCCAAGAGGACTTCAGGGATCGTGCAGGATCATAGTAGATCAGAAGATTTGAAAGTTGCCTTTCCTATTTTCCTCTCTTTGGTATTTTTTTTTTGTTTTTGGGGTTTTCTTTTACCTTGTAGCATTTAACTTTGCAACATGCATATGGAAATGGTTTGTTTTGGATTTACCTATACTTCTAATTCTGGTGTTGTTGGGATTCACTATCTTATCCCTCGATCCCATTAAATAAAAAGCGTAATGCCTTCCATATTTTGTATGATTCTATACCCTTGGTGCTAGTAACCACTCCGGGACCTATTGAAGGTGGGTCTTGGGGGTCAATATCTCTCCTTCAACTTGAAGAAGGAAGGTTTTGGAAACATTTTATCCCTTATCTCATCTTGGTGAAGGTGGGTCGTGACATAATGGTATCAAATTAGAGGTTGAGAAATAGGATGGAGTCTGGGATTAGGCATAATGAGAATTTCATGGGATGGTAGGGAAACAATGTTGGGTGATATTGGTGTATGAAATGGGCCAGGGAAGACCGACTAGGACATTGGATTTTAGGGCCCCCTTGATCCGATGCTAGGACTCTGGGCCTACCAAACGACCAAGTGAGGCTAAAATGATTGCATGGTAGAGACCCTAAGGAAGGTACATGATTCATAATGACTTGAGTTCTTGTGTTTCATGGGTATTTTGGGAATTTAAAATGAATAAGAAGTATAATAAAATTTAAAATCAATATTCTTTACTACTCGGGCTTAGGCATTCCTTGTTTACCTTGCAGCTATTGGACCCGGATGACGACCAATGGTAGTACTGGCGATTGAGGCCCCAGAGAATGATTTGTCTGATTGATAGAGGGCTGACCGAGAGGAGGAGGACGATCATTGGTAGAGGACCCTCCATGCCTTTCAATGGTAGACCCTTGGGATGTACGAGTGTAACATCTCATACATGGAGAAATAGAGATGGATAAATGATCTGGTGATATCTTTCAGCTTAATCTGGGCTTCGAAAGAATACTAGGTTCCTCTGCCTATAAACCATATACAGGGAGCATCACGTTAGTGGAGGACGCTTTATCTTGGTGAGAAGAGGGAGGTTGAGGTTACATGGACTGACTTCGAGAGGGAGCTCTGGGTGAAATTCCTCTCTTACAAAATGAAGTTTAAGAATAGATAGGAACTGCTCTCCCACCAGTAGAGGGTATGTCAGTTAGAGAGTTGGGGATCGAGTTCAAGGATCTCCTCTGATTTCCTCCGGTCCTCTTTCCAGATGAGGAGTCTCGACCGAGGCATTTGGAGGAGGCACTTCGACCTTCTCTTTAGTATGCTGTTACTCCCTTCACATTACCGACATATTTGGAGGTCCAGAAGAAAGATGAAGTGGTGTAGAGGATGCACACACTGGGAGGTGTATCACGAGAGGGAATCTAGTTGGGCTCGTCGAAGGGGAAGGTCATCAGCAGCTGGCCTCCAGTATTAGGGTCCTCTAGGTTTCGACCATTAGGGAGTAGGAAACAATAGTTCTTGTTCCGGTCTTCTGGTCCTCGCCATTTTCATTCAGGGCCAGGACCGAGATGCTTCATCTGTGGCAGCCATGGGAACTTTGAGAATCATGCCCGGATCGAGTATAATACAATGGGGGTGGGTCGGGGCAGCACCCAACTCAACCGCAACAATTTACAGCTAGGCCCTTTCTGTAGCAGTAGCAGGGACAACAAGCTCCTGCTCCTCCAAGTGAAGACGTCACAGGAGGAGGCCATCCTCAGGGTGCTCCTAAGGGACCTCGACCAGGGTGCAGTCGGGGAGGCGGTCGAAAGTCGAGGGGAATAGGAGTTGGGCGTGGGAAGTTACACGCCGTGGAGGCAGTATCTCTAACATGGGCAAATGTTGTTTGAGGTACGATCAACTAGTTTAGTACTCTTGTCTATGACTTGTTCAATAAAAGAGCTTCTCACTCCTTTGTTGCGCCCAGTCTATCCCGTGCTCTTGGTATAGATGTTGAGAGACTTATTGTGCCGCTGGTGTTGAGTACACAAGTCGGAGGTGAGAATGACTTGTTTTATGTTTTTCCATGGTGTAGACTGATGATAGGGCCACATCAGTCAATCAAGGAACTTCTACTGTTGCAGATACATCCATATGATGTCATCCTAAGAATTAACATGCTGTTCTCTGTATCTTTAGTTATTTACTACTTCTGAGGAAGGATAGAGTTTTCAGACTTGGGTGGCCGACGTGTGACTTTCATCGGCGAGCGGGGTTACCAAGAAGGTAACCAGCGAGTGGAGCCCCTCCTTTCTTTATTAGATGAACTATCAGTGGAGTCCACAAATTCAGAAATGGTAGAAGTCTCAAGGATCGTCAGTGAGTTTATGGATGTCTTCCCTGAAGAAGTGGTGACTCTACCCCCTCAACGTGATGTTGAGTTTGGGATAGACATGCAACCTAGTTCCCCTTCGATTTCGATGGCTCCCTACAAGATGGAACCCTCTACGTTTTGGGAGTTATGGATTCAGATTGATGATCTGATGAAGAAAGGTTTTGTTCGACCAAGTGCGTCACCATGGGGTTCTCAAGTCTTGTTTGCAAAGAAGGCAGATGGTGGTCTCATGCTCTGCATAGACTACCAAAGACTGAATCAGGTAACGGTTAAAAATGGTTACCCTATCTCATGAATTGACGACCTTTTCAACCAGATAAAAGGGGTAGGGTGGTTCTCCAATATTGACCTATGTTTGGGATATCACCAGCTAAGGGTGAAACATGGTGACATCTCGAATACAACCTTCTGGTGTAGATATGGGCAACTTGAGTTTGTGGTCATGTCGTTCGGTGTTACGAACACTCTATCTGTGTTCATGGGGCTCATGAAATCCGTTTTCTAGGAATATCTGGAACGGTTCATAGTCGTGTTTATTGACGACACTATGATCTACTCATGGTCAGAGAAAGATCACGTTGAGCACCTGAGATCAATTTTAGAGGTCCTCCGACAGCACAAACTTTATGGGAAATTCTCCAAGTGCAAGTTCTGTTGTCGAGAAGTGCACTTCCTTGGACACATGGTGTCTGAGGAGGGAATAACGATGGACCCATCGAAGGTTAAGGCGGTTGTTTCATGGGAAGCACCTAAGAACGTGGTATAAGTTCTTAGTTTCCTAGGTTTGGCAGGTTACTACCGGTGGTTCGTTCCCAACTTCTCTTGAGTTGCAGCACCTTTGACAGCCTTGACCAAGAAGGGCCATGCTTTCGTGTGGGATGTGCAGTGTGAGGCAAGCATCAGCTATCTGAAGGGGAAGTTGGTTAGTTCCCCTGTTTTGAGGTTTCCGGAAGAAGGGGAAGCATATGAGGTGTTATGTGATGCTTCAGGACAAGGCCTCGGGTGTGTGCTGATGCAACAACAAGGGGTGATCTCTTATGGGTCTAGGAAGTTACTTCCCCTTGAGTGTAACTATGCCACCCACGATCTGGAACTTGTTGTCGTCGTGTTCTCATTAATGTTGTGGAGACATTACCTCATCGGTGAGTGCTTCATGGTCTTCACAGATCACAAGAGATTGAAGTATATCTTTACCCAACATGACCTGAACATGTGACAACAAAGGTGGGTAGAGTTTCTATAGGACTACAACTACGAGATCTCTTACACGAATGGTTATGGGAACGTTGTGGCTGATACCTTGAGCAGGACGTCACAGAGGGAATAAGTTCATTAATCTGTGGATGCATGGAAGTAAATGGAAGAGTTGGCTTCCCTACACTTGAATGTAAGGGAGGATGGTGGTAGAGGTTGTCTGTTTCAGATGACAATGCAGTCCTTTCTACTTCGGCAGGTGGGGGAGTCTCAGTGGGGAGACATAGAGAGTGAAGTGATGTGTGACCGGGTTAACCAAGGTGATGCTCTATAAGGGTGGACAGAGGATGGTTAGAATCTGATGCTTTTCCGAGGGAAGTTGTCTGTTCCAGAGACGATGCATGAGAGAATTCTTCGGGTGTTCCAAAACTCGCCCCAAGTGGTGCACTTGGGAATTTCCAAGATGTACCAGGGTTTGAGGATTCAGTTTTGGTGGCCGTGGTAAAGCAGTCAGCAGCAGAGTTTGGGGCTAGGTCCCTAGTGTGTCAGCAGGTGAAGGCTGAACACTGTGTTCTGGGCGGTTTTTTGGAGCCTTTATATGTCCCCGAGTGGATGTGGGATGAGGTCTCGATGGATTTCATCACAGGACTACCCAGGGCTCCAAGAGGCTGTGATGCTATCTGGGTAGTGGTGGACCAGTTGATGAAATTGGCTCACTTTTTGGAAATCAATGAGTCAGGTGCATTGGATGCGTTAGCACAGAGGTATGTGGATGAGGTGGTGCAGTTGCATGGAGTTCCAAGGTCCATAGTCTCAGACAGGGATTCACGATTTACCTCATGAGTCTGGAGAGGATTGTAGCATGCTTTTGGCACACAACTACGTCTTATCACTGCTTTCCACCCCCAGAAAGATGGATAGACAGAGTGCACCATCCAGACAATGAAGGATTTGCTACGGGCATGTATTTTGGACTCTGGGAGATCGTGGGTGCGACACTTGCCTCTGGTTGAGTTTTCCTACAATAATAGCTATCACTCTACCATTGGCATGGCTCCGTTTGAAGCTTTGTACGGGAGGAAATGTCCCTTACCCATGTGCTAGAACAAGATTGGGGAAGTAGGAGTTGTTGGCCCGGAGGAGGTGCAGAGCATGATAGAGAAGGATTGACTTATACGAGAGAGGATGAAGGCAGCTCAGGACCGGCAGAAGTCATATGCCGATAATAGGAGGAGACCCTTGAAGTTCGAGGATGGGGACCACATATTCTTGAAGGTCTCCCATCAGTGGGGACAATAGAGGTTCAGTATGGGAATTAAGATTTCTCCAAGGTTCATCGGACTATTCGAAGTGCTGTAGCAGGTCAGAGTAGTGTCTTATCAGCTAGCACTACCACCGCCGCTACTGAGAATGCACAATGACATCCATGTGTCTCAGCTCCGATGGTATCTACAATAGACTCACACATCCTCTACTGAGGATATCTATATATTGAGGTAGACACCATGTTTGTAGAAAGACCAGTGAGGATCGAGGATCACGAGGAGAAGATGCTCTGCTGATGAACCATCCCATTGGTTCGTGTGTTATAGAGGCATAGTGGGCTCAAAGAGAGTACCTAGGAACGGGTGGCGCAAATGCATGGCTAATACCCAGAGCTGTTTTGAGTATTGTTCTATTTCATTTTGTACCTATTTTTGATGTAGTGATGACCTCGTTGGGTTATAAGATGTTTTTCTTCCTTGCCTTGTGAATGTTATGAAAATTCTTGATTGGTGGGGAAGGGAGGACTTTATCCCTAATCAATACGGATTAAGGTGGATGCGATTAAACCCATGCGGGAGAGTTAGTTCCACCCAAAGCGGATAGTATCTTGATATAGAGGAAGGAAGTCCCGAAACCATGTGTCGGGAAAATATGGATCTTGAGTTAGGCGTGGCTATTTGGGTTCATTTGTCACCGAGAGGTATCTTACAATGGGGGGGTGGTTTCATACCCCTATCTTCTCTTATGGTCTAGATTTCATTCTTGAGGATGAAAATAGTTCAAGTGGCATCTAATGTAATGGACCAGACCCTCATGGTCCATTCCTTTGCCAAATTTCATACCCTAAGGGTGGCATACCGATGGTAGGATGTCATTTCAGTGTGACACGATCGGTGTGTCAATTATCGGTGCGACTGATCGATGTGCGACCGATCGGTGTGACACAATCAGTGTGTCACCGATGGCTATCAATGATTGGTGTGATTGGTGGCACATGATTGTTGTGACCGATCGATGTGACATGATCGGTGCAACCGATCGGTGTGACACGATCGGTGTGGGACTGATCGGTGGGACACGATCGGTGTCTCACCGATTGGTGCGACCGATCAGTGTCACACAACCTTGTCGAGTTGTTTTCTACAATTTTTTCCATAACGCTACTTTTAAACCTCTTTATCCTTCTGGAAGTGGTTCAAGGCCGTTTTTAGCCCCATAATCAATGTTTAAATTCCTAAGAGTAGGAAAACCCTCAACGGACCAACTGTGTGTCCGTGTATTATTCCCCTCTGTTTATATAAAATCCTTTAATGTCACAGCTATTACCTCTTTTTCCCGATGAGAATTATTAAATAAAAATTAATCCTGCTGTGTGTAACCACCCAACTTCATGGTGAAACCACGATCCTCTTTTAATGCTACCAAAGATCTTGATTTCTATTAAGGCTCAGGCTCATCATTATGTCATGCTATCTTTCCTCTTGTTCTTCTTCTTGGACGGGTTCATTTTTCCTTGGAGCATTTCGAGTCCCGAATGCTCGTCCCCCTACAAGTTGCGCATCCCCAGTTCATGGAAAGTGGAGAGAAACATCGATATTTGATCATCTAGGTGGGGTTCCTTTTTTTCCTTCATCACTCTTACTGTGTATCATGTGGGGTGGGTATTCCATTGTCTCTGCGAGATGGATGAAACCAAACATTAATAGAGATAAAAAGCATAATTTTAAATAATTAAGGGGGGGGGGGTGGTTGATGTTCTGTTGTATTTTCGTATTCATTATTAGTTGTTGTGAATTGTACGAGCTCATTCCCACTAAGAATCATGGCCGATGGTGGGTTTCCTTGTGCACTAAAGGACCATTGCTTTTCTGTATATTCATGTGATTGGATGAATGTAACATGAAAATTGGTTAATCACATAAACTCTACCGATTAAATGGATGCCCTGTAAATATCAATATTTGTTTGGTCATCCCAGTTAATCAAATAGAATGAAGAACCTTATTAATTATTTCTTGAACCTGGATGTTTCCCTACTCTGTTTTGATAATGGGTGTGTAGTTTTTCTTCATTCTTATGGGGTGATGTGGATGGGGATGTGATCTTCTATCGTGGCATGGTTGTTGGTTGTGAATCTGAAGCTGTGTGGGGTTGTGTCATGAGGCTTGGTTTGGTTCTCGTACATTGAGGGATCTCACAAATCCCTTTTTTGTTGTGACATTACTTGAGAACTGAGTGTGAATGCTTAAATTGCTGTTTGGATGTTACCCTTTCTCTGGCTTTTGGTTATGCCTGTTAGTTGCCCAATAGTGCAGAATTTACTTGAATAGAATCACTTGAACATGAAATCAAGAATGGTCTCAATGGGGAATTTTTTCCAGGATTAGTGGTGACACGATTGTGGGTTCGGTGCTTCTTGTGGATGAATAACAAAGAGGGTGTTTGTGCATAGGTTGGTTTTTGAACTCCTAGGTTGGGATGAGTTCTTGTTATATATATATATATATTATATAATTTTAGTTCCTATGTTTCTTATTCACGCCCCACCCATGTTGAGAACCTAGTGCCGAACACCTCTATTTCATGGGGGATAGAGTTTTTACAAACACTCCTATGAGTGGCTTGTTATTAGCTTCTTTTCTTCTTTCTTTCTCGAATATCCCAAGAATCATCAGCCAGGCTGTGATGGCCTGAGGTCAATTTTAGCCAAAGATTTTTCTAAAAGGGTTGATATGGTGGTTTCCCAGGTGTGTGCAGGCAGGTTATATCCCATGTATCTTCAGGATGAGGCCCAGGTGTCTTCGGGTGTGGCAGTAGTTGTTGTGGAACATGTGTTTTCGAGCATGGTTACATGAGGTTGTTATGTCCTAGGTTTTTGCGGGCGAGATATGTGGATGTGGCCCGGGTGTGTGCATGCGGGGTGTGGTAGTGAGACTACGGTAATAATGGAGGGAAAGGTTCGATGCATAGGATGTTTTAAATAACCAGTCATAAAGTGGTGTGGGGTACCCAAATATCAATGTTCGATTACTATACATTACTTGACTTGCATTTTTTTGGGAGTGTGCCTTTGTGAGTCATGGGTGGATAGTTTTCCTTGTTAGGTTCTTTGGTAATATCCTTTCTCACGGGGCATTATAATTCCTCCCCACTTGTGCATGAGAGTATTTGGTTTTTCCCTACTGAGTATACTTTTATTCTCACCCTACGTATGTAAAACTTCTTTCAGGTTTCCAGGAGGACTTCAGGGATCGTGTAGGATCATACTAGTTTGGAAGTTGGGACAATTTCCATTGGTGTTTTCCTCTCTTTGATATTTTCATTTTTGGGGTTTTCTTATACCTTTTAGCATTTACATTTGAAACAAGCATATGGGAATGGTTTGTTTTGCCTTTACTTATACTTCCACTTTTGGTGTTGTTGGGATTCACTATCTTATCACTCGATCCCTTTAAATAAAAATCGTAATGCATTCCATCTTGTGTGTGATTCTATACCCTTGGTGCTAGTCTCCACTCCAGGACCTATTGAAGGCGGGTCTCGGGGGGTCATTATCTCTCATTCAACTTGATGAAGGAAGGGTTTGGAAACCTGCTATGCCTTTTCTCATCTTGGTGAAGGCAAGTTGTGACAGAATGGATAAAAAATTAATCTGAAATATAAATACAATATAAATAATTTTTTAATATTAGCAGAAAATAATTAATATTTTTTTATGAAAACTTATTAATTAATAATAGACTATTTGGTATTGAAAGGAATTGGTAAAAATCATAAGATAAAGGGTAATTGAGAGATAAGTTCAGAAAAATCAATGCTTTTCTCTGTCTAGAATCTCTTGTATGAAAATAAACGATGTATTCCTTTTTGGTGAATAATAACCATTATAATGGATTCAATGTGAAAAAATAAAAAGAATTTTTATATAGGTTTATCTTTTGAAAGTAACGAATTGGTGAATTACAATGGGAGGGAGATGTGATATTTATACATCAGTAGCTGAGTATTTTTAGCATAATATATTAACTAAAAAAATATATCCAAGGTAAAACTTTTAATATTATTATTTTTTAAATTATTAATCAAATAATAATAATAATAATAATATTTAGGTCTATAAAAAACTTTAAATATAAACTTCACTTTTTCTAAATAGATTGAGAAAAAATAAAAAAATTCAATTGAAGGGAATTCATTTCACTTTATAACATGGAATATAAAATATAGGATTTAAAATTCGATTTAATTGTTTTAAATGAACAATTAATGTACTTAATTATTTGGTATGGAAAAAATAATATTTTATAATTATTTATTACAAACAACATTATCTACAAAACATGTGGCATTTAAAAACAATTTTTTAATTTTTCATATAAAAGTGAATTATTTCAAAAAATCTCTAAAATACAACCATAGAAAATATTGACATATAGATTCTAAAAATTAAATTTATTTCATCATGAACATTATATAACAAACATGATTTAAATATTCAGAAATAAATTTTTGTTTTTTATCAAATTCTATAGAATATTGATTAATAAAAATATGCATAGAATTTCAATGAGTATTATAATCATGATTATTATATGATAGAATGATTATATTTATATCTTATTAAATTTCTCCTAAAAATATTATTTATATTAAAATTTATATTTTTGAGGTAAAATTTCTATTCAAATTTTTAGGTAACTATTTATTACGGTCTAGATACATTTTACAACTCTCAGGTTTGTGTTAAAAATTTCGCCTTAAAATTAAATCATCAATATGACCTATTTCAAATACCACATCATTCCATCATTCAAAATTCACTAAAATTCATCCCAACTGTATAGATTTTCCTATTAAAAAATATCCGTTGGTTGAATAGTATTATATATATTTGCGATTATATATTTTCTAGCTGGAAATGAATCTAATAGATTGGGGACATCCAAATTGTCATAGTGTTGTATTTTTATGTTACATTTTCCACCATTTTAATATATATTATTATCATGGGGTTAGTTAATTTGTAATTTAATTATATATACTACTGAAATAAATTTTTTTGGTTATGTGTATTATGTGATTGAAGATATATTTTAAAATATAATATAAAATTATTCACAAAGAATATATTTCTAAAAATGTCAAGGTAATTATAACAATCCATTGTTTAAAAAAATTGCTCGTAATTCCAACTCATATTCTTGATTCATAATATATGCGGTTATATTTATTTCATTCTTTCATCTATTTCACATGAATCATCATTATAATTATTATTAGGTAATAGAACATGGACAAGTTTATTACTTATATTTTATAAAACATTCCCTCTATAGTATATAGTCTTCCCCATCTACTCTTTATAAGGTTGGTAATTATCTTGTTGTATCACCTCCAGACTCTATATACGTGACTAATTAGCTATGTTTATATTTAACAGTTATAAAAGAAAACCATTATGTTCTATATAGTTGATTGTTGGATGTTCTAAATGATAGGATGTTACTCCAATTAAATCAAGCAACTCAAAATGGCCAATGTATCTAGGGTTATGATTCTATTTCATTCCCAAATTAAAGAGACTATTCTACGTCGATGTATAAAGTATTACACATTCTACAACAAAAAATAATGAGTCCGTCCTACTATTGTTACATTTCTCCTCCATGGTCTTTGATAATCCATTCTTTGATGTTGGATGTATTGAAAATTCTCTGTCAAATCTTATACATCATCAAGTCCACATAACATTCTTTCACCAACACAATCAAAATAATCATGAGCCTTAAATATATTCCCATATAGTTATTAATATTGATCAATTTGAATAATCAATTTGATTTTTTACAAGGGATCAAATAAGGGATCTGTGGGACCCATAGTCTATAAAATATCGTTGAGAAATCTCTTAGAATATCATCAAGAGTCTAAATGTTCTATTGAATTTGGAAAACTTTTTGTGGATAAAAACATATTCAAAAAATAAATTCAATATACAATATAATGTTCCTGAATTACCCAAAATTTATATTTGTACAATTTATCATAATTAGATCTAATAAAATTGGGTTTCCCATAAAACCTCAGAAATACCATTATATATATCATTTAATGTTGTTCAAGAGGGAAATCATCACTATAAGCAAGAAACTGAGCATTCATTGTGATTTAATCCAACAAAAGCCATATTAAATTGAATGTTTTGGATGTATTTTGGGTAGTAGCTAAATTATATTGTTATGTATGTTCATTTTTATATTGGTATGGGAAATGTTTTCATCATACCTTTTTAATTTTGTCACTCTACCTTTAAATCCTTCCATTCCACAGAAAAAATTTATTTTTTCTCATAAATTTTCTTCTTTATGTTATTATAATAGAAGCTCTCTCACTGGTCCCAATATATATAGGTATATCTAGAATATATTTATGGATGATCTTCATAAATTATCCAATTTCACATTCATTATTATTGGATAATTCATGAAGCTCATCCATATATATATTCTAGATATACCTATATATATATATATGGCCACACATTACTTATTCCACCTTCTTTTGGATATCTTGATCATATCATTATTCCTCCATGATTTTTTCATTTATATGTGTTTGGGAAATAATTTGGAAAATGTTTAATGTATTCCCTCAAACTATGATTTAAAAAACCATCCATTGACAATCCATAAAGATAGGTTCTTTCTAAATCTAAATCACGGATAGAGTAGTAATTTTATTTATACAGTGTGAATCAACTACCACATTCATATTTTCAAGAGGGTTTGTAATAAAGAAATAGTAGTACTTCATCGGGAATAACAATCATCAATGAAAAATGTCGAGTTCCTTTGATATTAATTACTCAGTCTCTTATGGTATATATATATATATATCAAACATCTCACATTATAGATAGTGACACAAACCCAAATGAGTGAGGATTTATGATTCAATATCCATTTAATTTGTCATGGAGTTCTTCTCATGGATCATCAATATTGTTGAGGAATATGATAATACTATGTCATTATGAAATAATACATAGCAGAATCCTTTCATTGTAGATCACTGTTTTTCAGCAAAAACTATCAATATGATAGGTGTACAATTACAATTATAATTATTAGTCACCTTTATAGTTCCTTATCTATTTCCTCTTATTTATCTATTTAGACATAAATTACACCTATCTATGTTTACATTGTTAGTAGGATAGGAAACTGTGTTAAATTTCTCAAAAAAATCATTACAACAAGTATATCATATGAAAACTATGAATTTAAATTACACATGTGGTTTCAGTTAATTTCAAATTTTAATTAATATTTTAACGATTAACAAATAATGTCATGACCCGTTCTAGTGGGGACCACACCACAACTCCCCATGCCCACCTCAAATTGGTCAGCAGCTGGTGACTAGCACCGAGTAGTAGTAGTAGTAGTTCATTTTTTATTCAAAAAGAAATAAAGAGAGGAAGCAATACCCCTCAAGGGGTGCGGAAATGCTGAAGCCCGAGCACATCCCCCAACACAAAGGAGGCACATTCTGCAGGGAGAGAGAGGGGAGAGTTATAGAGGATGAGAGGGTCATCACTTCTACCCAAGCGGGCAAGGGAATCTGCTGCAAAATTAGCCTCCCTCCAGCTGTGAGACAGACGAACTCCAAGTGGGATTCCCATTCTGCACCTTCTGATAAAGTATGTGAGTTCCCACGGAACCCCACACCACCCTTTCATAATCTTCACAAGCGTATCTGAGTCCGTTTCTATTTCGGACACGACCATCTTCTGTCTTCTGCATACCAACAGACCCGAGACCAGGGCCTACATTTCAGCACACAAGGAGTTGCCAGGCCCATAATATGCACTGAAGGAGACGAGAACAGATCCAGAGGAAACCCGTAGCACGCCTCCCCCCTCATGATCCCTCCCATGCATAACCCATCAACGTTAAGCTTAATTCCCTCAACCGGAGGATTCCATTTAACCCACTGACCACCCTTATTTTTTCGAAAACAGGGGCGATGAAGAAGGTTGTTAATCGCAGTAGTCGTCGCTCAGCAACTTATCTGAGAAGGAATCTCAAAAATGAGAGACTTGAGGCTAACCTGTAGAAACAGCAGCGTCCGAATCTCGCCTCTCCGTACCTGGTTACGTGCCTCCCAAAGAACATAACACAGGGCCACAAGGATGATTTTTCTAACCAGCCGTTCCTGTTTAGAAGCCCCTGCACTGGAAAACCAACAATCCACATAATCCTATAGCGAGAATTCTCCAATGCCTCTGCATGGGTTATACGTGAACAGGGACCAAAGATGAAGTGCCCATTGACTCTGAAAGAACAAATGTTTCGCCGTTTCGCACATGTGATTGGTGCAACAGAAGCACCTCGAGGCCAAAGTAACACCCTGGAGTTGAACGCTGTCCTCCATAGGTAGCGCTCTGTTTCTGATCCTCCAGAGAAGGAAATTCATTCTAATAGGAATATCTTTGCACCAGAGCACTGGAGCCCAAGCATTGGAGCTGCTACTTGCCTGGACGATACTCCTGAAACCTTGTGTGGAGAACCTCCCTGAGCTAGATGCCGATAAGAAGAATTTGTCGGGTTCATCACTCATGACAATGTTCTCGAACACAGACATTTGGTTATCATTCAAAGAGGTATTTATCAGGTCGAAATCCTCGCATGCAGTACTGAAGTTAATATCCGGGGAAGGACAGCCGGGGTAGTGCAGGGGTTCCCCCGACCAGTTCGTATCCCAAAAATTGATATTTCCAGCACCGATGATCCACCTTGCATGACCTGACAAAGTGTCGATGAGGGGGAACATACATCTTGCTAGCCTTGTGGAGCTGTAAAGACCCCATGCTTCAAGCCTCGGGTAACGTGCTTTAAAGAATTTCGCCCACAGCGATTCCCCAACGATAATATCCCAAGCGAGACGTGCCTGTAAACTTTGGAGTGTATCCTGTATATCATGTAAGCCAACACCTCCTGCATCCACTAATCTGGAAAGACGTCTCCAAGAAGCCCAGTGAAACCTTCCCTCCTCCTTGGAATCCCACAGAAAGGAGTTGAGGATGATTTCCATCCTCTCCACCGTACCCTTAGGAGGATGGATCACCGAAAACACGTGCATGGGAATGGACGTGAGTACACTGTTAATCAATGTAATCCGTCCGCCAAAGGAGAGGAGCTTATTTTTCCAATTGTATATTCTGCCGAGTATACGATCAAGAATCGTAGCGAAATGAATCTTCCTAACGTGGCCACAGGAGATCGGAACCCCAAGATATAAAATGGTAAATGGCCGTCTATAACAACCCAGAGTTTTATGGAAATCCCTTAAGCTTGAAGTTGGGCATTTATCAGAAGTGAAGAAGTGACTTTTAGCGGGGTTGACGCACTGCCCGCTCCATTTTCCGTAAGAGGAAAGGGAGTCCATGAGAGACTTCAACAATCTCTTCCTGCCATTGATAATAATCAAAATATCATCCGCAAACATAAGATGAGAAATGAAAACACCACTCCTCCCCCAGAAGGTAATCATGAGACCAGTGTCCATCCTATGCTTCAAGTTTCTTGAGAGTGCATCTTGGGCGATAACAAAAAGAAGCGGGGACAAGGGGTCCCCTTGACGAACACCGCGAATAGTCTTGAAGAAACCAAATGTCATGCCCATTAAAGCAATGGAAATCCACGGGGAAGAGTAACATCTGAAGCAAATATCACAAAAAACATCACTGAACCCAAAGCTCCGCATGACCCGTATGATGAAGATCCATTCCAGCGTGTCATATGCCTTGTTCATATCAACTTGGAAGATGACATTATGACCAACTGATTTCCTGTTGATGTCCTGAACCAATTCATTAGCAATGCCCACCGCACCCTGAATGTTCCTGCCCTTGATGAATCTATACTGTTCCATTGAGACTAGACGCGGGAGAATCTTATCCAGCCTACTAACAATAACAGAGACAAGAATTTTATAAGCGACGTTGCAAAGACAGATAGGCCTGTACTGGCAAATGAGAGTAGGATCCTTGATTTTTGGAATAAGGACCATTCTGGATGCAAAAATGCCCCTAGTGAGCAAACCACCCTTGAAAAAGTCCTGGATCGACTCCACAACAAGCTGACCAACAATCTCCCAGGAGAAGCTGAAAAAGCTGGCTGGAAAACCATCAGGACCAGGTGCGTTGTCCTGGGGCATTTTCCTGACAACCATCCGGATCTCCTCAGCCGAAGGAATGGAGGAGAGAGTAGAGTTATCCTTCTGGCTAACCATTGAGGGAATAAGGCTGAAAAGGTCCTCTGAAGTGCGAAACCCCCTCTCAAAGGAAGCCACAGACTCCCCTGCCAAGATCTTCTCAAAGTGATCCATAGCAATCATCCCCGCAGAGTTCACATTTGAAGTGTAGTCTCCGTTTTCCATTATCAAGTTGATCTTTGAACTTCTACTCTCTTTAATTCAAGCATGGAATAAAGCACTGTTTCTATCCCCTTCCTTGAGACATCGGATCCGAGACCTTCGTTTGAACTCCCTCTCCAAAGAAATAAGCCTCTCTCCCAATAGATTCTTTTTATCCCACAGAACAATGAACGCATTATCATCCCAACAGTTTTGGAGAGAATCTTCCAATCTGTCGACTTTGATCCTGAGATTATCAATACCCTGGGCAGCATTAGGTCTCGAGCTCACCCAGTTTTGCAAGTCCAATCTAAGACATCTGAGGCGATTCACCAGGACACCCCACGATCTAATATCATCTCCTTTGGCCCAAGACGTCTTGATAATATCTAAAAAACCATCGTCCCCATGCCATGCAGACGAGTAGGCGAAGAAGGCCCTCGCAGCCTCCTCCCTCATTACGTTGATTAAAATAGGACTTTGGTCAGAGAGCACCCGTTAAAGATGAGAAACTGACGTCTTTGGAAATAAGTCCATCCCATTAAGGTTGGATAAACAACGGTCCAGCCGGCACCAAATGCGCTCTTCTCCCTTACGTTGGTTGCACCAGGTGAACTTGTGCCCAGAGAACCCCAAGTCCAAGAGCCCTGCACTCCTCATGAAGTCATTGAAATCCATTATGCCACTAAAGTTAAAACCAATGCCACCCTTTTTCTCAGAGATGTCTGCAATGACGTTGAAGTCACCGCCAACGAACCAGGGAAGAGAGCCCGTCTGTAGGTTCCCCAGGAGATGCCAAAGTTCCCTCCTCTTGGAAACCTCAGTTGCCGCATAGACAAAGGAAAACATCAAGACATGATTTGAGGTGGTGATCTTGGTGTTGATGCATTGAGACGAGAAAATCAAGATATCAACAGAAACATTACATTTCCAGCCAATCCAGATATGAGGGTTCTCCGCACCGCCCTGGAAGAAGTTGGGGAAGCCCATTTTCCTGAAAATGGAAAGACCTTTGCTGGATACCTCCTTGGGTTCCAATATAAAAATAACTTGAACCAGATAATACCTCGCCTCAGCAGCCAGCAAGGCCCACTTTGCTGGAGCCCACAAGCCCCGAGCATTCCAGACAAGAATATGGATCATCGCAGCAGGCCCTTCCGGGCATAGGCAGGTGAGGACAAGGAAGAGGGGGCCGGCTCAAAGCGCCCAAAGACTTTGGATCTGGAACGTGTGACAGGGCCAGAAACCACTGCTCCGGGGGACGCCGGTTTGGGAGAAAGGACCACCTTCTTGAACGAGAAGACCTCCTCTTCCACCAGATCTTTCCCTTTAACAACAGCATCACCAAAAGAGAACAATCCAACCTCTCTCTGGATAGAGGGGGGAGAAAGGACGACGATGCGGAGAGAGCCACTGGATCACCAGTTCTTTCGTCGTCCCATAAGGGGGGCTATCCTCCTTAGCTAACCCCTCCACATCCAGAATGAGAATACTCGCAAGAGTCTTCCGGATGATCTCTGGATAGAGGAGGGAGGAGACCCGGAACGACGAGGACAGAGGAGCGAGAGGCCTGGGTGGGCTCCCCATAAGATCCAGAACAAAGCCGTGCTCAAAACATGTCCTTCGATCTTGTCGGGGAAGGATCTCGGTCCCAGTACAGGGTGACCAGGAGATCAGATCCAGAGGCTCCGAGAGGGCCGACTACCGTTCTGACACCGGAGACCGCACCCCCATGCAAACCTCTTTTGGCGCCCCGTCACACAAAGGAGAATTCAAATTTGAAAATGAAGCGGGCCGAACCGGGGACCCCTCGGGTCTACAGACGGGTGAACCCTGACCCGGTCCCGCTGGAGGCGGTTGATGGGATGAGCTCGCACCACCCTTCACCCTCCTACCATCCGCAACCCAGTGCCCATGAAGTCCGCAATGCACACATAACTTTAAAGAATGATGAAACCTGACCCTTTGTCTCCAAGAGAAACCGTCGCTGGCCTGTAAGATAACCGAGGAGGGCGAACACTTAGCCAGGTCGAGTTCCACACAGATGCAGGGGGAGCCCGTGGATAGGAGGGACATGGTAGCCACGTCCATGCAGAGAAAGGATCCCAAAGAGATTCCTAGAGACAGAAGGATGGCAGGATTCTGGAAAGGCAGCGGGAGTCCTGGAAAGGAAACCCAAACCGCATCCAAGGAGGACTCTCGGCCAAAATGACAATCCCAGGACCAGCGAGAAAGGGAGAAATTCCAGGCGCCACACTTTCTACTAGCACTGGACCATGCCCTCACAATGTCAGGTCTGGAACCACAGTGAATGCTGAAGGCCGCACTGGAAATCTCGGAGACCGCCGGAGGGCACGAGAGGCCCCAGGATTTCAACACATCCCGAAAAAACTTCATAGAGGGTTTGTTGTGACTGAAGAAAGCCACCAAAGAGAGGTCAAGGAGGGAGGCCGCTTCCTGAAGTTCCTGAGAAGAAAGGTCCACCACCAGGCAACCCTCCACCAGTCGGATGGGCCGTGACTCCACCTGGACGGGAGCCAGGCGAGGAAAAATCTCCGAGGCTGAAGAAGGGCCAGAAGCAACCACCGACGGGGGAGAGCCGCACAACACCGACTTATAGGAAGCCTTCTCAGAAGGTTGAACAGGAGCAGAAGCCAGGGCCAGCTCAAGGAAGGGCGCCGGTGAAGGTACGGGAGCGTAAGCGGGAGAATCCATCCAGGATAGAGTCGATGATGTGTGATTCATTCAAACTAGCACCGAGTAGGCATATCACAAATATGGGAGGCATTTTCAATGTACTTGTCCACATGAAAAAATATCCCTATCCCACAAATTATGCAATGTAAAACCCAATAAAGAGAAAAATTCATGCATTCATATAACCCAACAAACAGAGTGCAACTGAAATCAATGTACGGAATGTGAACTGGGATAGAATACAAGCCCAACAAAAACAAGAGTCTGCAAACCAAAATGTTGAACTTGTAACCACAAAGAGGTACTGGGACTGCTTCTTGTGGTCGTAGGAACACCACTTCCTATAGGGAACTCAGAATGATCAGTCCGGTATTGGTTCGCCATAAACTCCATCAAATGGATGCTCATATGCACAAAACATGACAGGTGTTGGAAAATCCCGAGTATGTGTGAGTATAAAAATACTCTTTATGGGTACCCAAAAACCACAAAGCAATACAAAATCTAAAGGAAGTTTCATCCTTACATAATATATGTGTCTTGAAAATGTAAAAGGATAAACACAATCTAGATATATTTGAAACCCAGACCCATGGTCTAGAGATAAGTCACACAACTGCATAACCCTACTAGGGATTCCGTTTGAATGTTCCATGAAACACTCTTCCAGGAGAACTCACTCCATGAGTTTGATTGTTCTGATGTTTTTCGTCCGAGTAATATTGTTTTTTAGGAAAATCCATGCGAGATAGATACACTATTTCTGGGAGAACACACTTCTCAGTGGGGAAAGATCATGATACATAGAACAGGATCGCTGCTAGGGCCTTGTAGGATACATGAACTCATTCAGATTCACATGCTAAGTAAAGGATCGATGCCATGTAGGATTAGTAATGTCGATACTTGACTCTACCTAGGGTCTTGAATGGATAGACGATCTCACTCTATGCGTCTTGGAGGGATACTTGACTCTATATCCCAAACTCTTACTGAATGGATCATACTCATGTGGATGGAAATGATACCCCACCTATAATGGAATGATTAAAGTGGAACTAACTAAAACAAAACATTTCCAACATATACTGTACAAGAGGGTCAAGCCATATTTTAGGATATACATGACGTGTATAAGGGTCGCATGCTATGTCTCCCAACTTTGGGTACATCCTGGGTAAAAAGGACAGTGTCAGAAGAACATTTCATTTGGAATAGTACATGACATGTAGTTTGGACCACACACCATATCTAAGTAACCAGAGTTCCATCTGTGTATGCAGATGTATGCACGTATTGGGTTTCAACCTATGAGGGCCATCTCGGGTAACCGATAATTGGGGTAGCCCATGTATCTGGCATGGTCCGACTGTGTGGTGGAGTATACAACCGTATACTCTACCCATTTTTTTGTATCACCCGAGATACACCTTAAGTCCTGTGTAATGACCCACACACCGTGTTCTTCGGAGAATACACCGTGTTTTTGCTTCCTGTCGCACAAAACTCTAAATGTAGCTGGGTGGGGCCCACAATCCATGTCTTCAAGGGAGAACACCGTGTTCTTTTCCATGTGTAGCGCATAATCCCTAGATGCTTCCGGGTCGAATATACATGGTATGTTCTTTGGGAGGTTTTATGTGTTCGATTGGCCCCAAAAACCCATTTTTATCATCCACACAAAGAATAGTTAAAGAACTATTTCTCCCGAACAATGTTGATTCATCGACCGCCATCACCATCACAACTCTGTTCAGTTACAATGATGTTATATCTCTATCTTTGGATCGTTACATTGTGAAATGTATGTTCAACTATCTAATGTTCATAACACCGTGAGGAACATGAATAATGCGATGTTAAGTGGAAAAAAGAAATCAATAAACAAAAGAGGAACACACCTCCTCCATCGTTCATCACAATATTGATTTTATCCTGTTATAAGGATTAAATAGGATGAATCAAAATTTAAACAAAAAAATTATCACAAATCAATTTATCGAATCAAACCCCAAAAAAATAGAAAAAATAACCTCCACCTGTAAGAACACATGATCTATGAATCAACTTGTTCATGGGTTGATCCTAATTCCCCAATTAATCAAAGAAAGAGGAATAAATAAATCTAAATAACATACCCTAACTCAATTATGTTGAATAATTATGGCCACATTGCATTCATTAGCAATGATCATCGAATCTGAGATTTGTCGATCGATTGCATCGTCATCGTTTTCCAACAGTTTCTCTTCCAAAGATCCAATTGAAATAAAAAATTAGTATGGTTTTGCAGATACCACTACAAACATGCAATAAGTATTTATTTAAAAAGGGACTAATAAGTTTGTTTCATAAAAAGGACACATTTAAAATAAATTAATTGTGAATTTATTTTATTTCTTTTAAAAAGTCCCAAAATATTTCTTTTGTAGTTGACTCATGCCGATTGATATTAGTCCCTGCCTAAGGTAATGTAGCTACTCTAAATGCAACAGTTCCCCTAGATTTCAGATCCAGGCACCTATTTTAATGAAATTTCAAAATTATTAAGAAAAATTATTGCACACGCTTTTTAAAAGAATAATTTACATCAAACATTTATTTTGGAACTCTAGGCATTCGAATCAAACACCGTAATAAAATATGGTCTCGAAATAATTCTAAATAATAATAAATAATATTAAACATAAAATTAGAGATATTACATTCAACCCACCTTAAGGATTTTCATCCTGAAAATTCTAAAACAAAAGGCTACTCAAACAAATGTGGCTACTATATCGGGATCTTAGACTCCCTCTCCCATGTGCTCTCCTAATGGTTCCCTTACTGCCACCAGACACCCACTAATACAATCGATTTCCCAAGAAGAACCCTCTCCTTCCAATCCTCAATTTCTTTTTGGTGGTAAGAAAAGGATTCTCCATACTTGATTTTCAGCTTATCCCAGTCGATGACGTGTTATGGGTCTTGTTGCTACCTCCTCAGCTGCGACATGTGGAAGACATCATGTACTCGGTGAATCTGTAGTGGTTGAGCTAAGAGGCATGCCATCTTTCCTTCTATATGAAGTACCTGGAAAGGTTAGTTGAAACTCGTAGAGAGCTAGTCGCCCTAGTCAAATATTTGCAACCATCATTGTAGTGAGAACATAAGGAAGACATGATCTCTCTCATCGAACTCTATATGTCTCTATTGTCTATCAATGTATGACTTATGCCAGCTCTGTATAGTCTTCATCTGATCCCGGATGATCTGCACCTTCATGGTGGTAGCTCTCACCAACTCTGGACCAATGAGTGCAGAATCTCCGTGGTTGGTCAATAAAAGTGTTTACTTTCATGGTATCTCGTATAAATTTCAAACGGTGCCATAAAAATGGTGGAGTGGTCGCTATTATTGTACACAAAATCCACAAGTGGTAGGTGTTCCTCCTAAATTTCCACTGATGTCCAAGATACAGGACGACAACATATCCTCCATAACATGAATGTTCCTCTCTATATAACCATCTTTTTGGAGATGGAATGCTATTCCCAAGCATAGAAAATTACCTAAAGCCTCCTACAATACCTTCCATATCCAGGATGTGAAGTGTCCGACTCGATCTGAGACTACTTTCATATAGAATACAAGAATCTGAACTATATCCTGCACGTAGAGGTATCCCAGGATCTCTATGGATCTCTACTCTTTGATGGCTAGGATGTGGGCTAACATGGTTAGTCAATCAATGATCACCCAGATATAATCATGTTCATTGGGGGTCTGTGGAAGGCCCATCACGAAGTTCATCAATATCTCATCCCTCTTCCACTCTAGAACATCCAGTGGTGAACTAACCCAGCTGGAACCTAGTGCTCAGCCTTCACCTGCTGAAACGTAATGAATTGATACATGAACTCAAATACTTCATTATTCATACTTGACCACCTGAACTGATGCTATAGGACATGGTACGTTTTTCTACTCCAGGATGTACCTCCAAGGGGGATATATGAAACTCCCTCAGGACATCCTCCTATAATGGCACTGGTAAAAGTGTTCGTCCTCTAAATACAACGACGTGCTCTCTACAATGAGAATATACATTTTTAGAATTTCCTTTGGATAATTGAGAGCATAAAGTCTCAATATAAACATCCCAGTGTAATGCCTCCTTATCTCATTGTAAGAGTGATGGGTTCACAATAATAAACTGAAGGTAAGCATCATCCTCTTTATCCATGAAATATAACTGTAACGAGGCCAACTGTTCTGTCTCGTCAAACAATAGCTGTGTTCTCGATCTACTGCTTAGAGAATCTTCCACCTTGTTCTCCTTCCCATGAGTATAGATAATATAGAAATCATAATCAGGAAGGAACTCTACCCAAATCCACTTTCTCAGATTCATATCCTTCTATGAGAAGATGCATTTGAGGATCTTGTGGTCAGAGTATACGATAAACATCAGACTCATAAGATAACGTTGCCACATCTTCAATAAGAATAAAAACATCAACAAATTGAGATCAGGTGTCCCATAGTTCATCTCCTGTATCTTAAGATGGAACAAACCATAAACAATCACTGCCTATCTCTACACTAGGACATAGCCATGCTCGTTCCCTGATGGGTCGCAGAATGCTACGCACTCGACAACCTCTTACAGAAATCTCAAAATCAGGTTGCTCGCAAACACTATCTCAAATGCTCAAAACCCTATTTCCACTTATCTATCCACATAAAGGGTTTCCCATTCTTGGTCAAGGATTCCATCAATGATGAAATACAGGAGAAATTTGGAATAAATCTCTGGTAATATCCTACCAACCCAAGGAAGCTTCGTACCTCTATCACGTTCCAAGGTGGTTCCCATGCTATCACTACATCCACCATGGCTGGGTCCACATCTACTACATCTGATGAGATGAAATAACCTAGAAAGAGTACCTCTTGAATCAATAACTGGAACATAGAAAGCTTCTCGTAAAGCTGGTGATCCCAGAGCACATCTACAACCATCTGTAGGTGTCTCGTGTGCTCCTCCTCTAACGTTGAGTATACAACGTTGTCGTCAGTGAATACCACTATGAACCGGTGTAAATACAGCTAAAAGATCTGGTTCTTATATCCCATGAACACTATGGGGGAATTCGTCACACCCAAAGGCTTCACCCAGTGATCACAGTGACTTTAGAGGCATCTAACTGTTAACATTGGTATATCCATGTCTGGTACTCGTAAATTCTGGTAACCTGATCGAAGGTAAACCTTAGAGACCATTGTTCCCCTCTTATCTGATCGAAGAGGTTTAAGATCCTTGAAAGTAGATACATGTTCTTATCCTTCAATCAGTTCATGCACTGGTAATCCATGCATAACATTAAACTCCCATCTGCCTTCTGGGAAAACAAAACTGGAACAGTCCATGGCGTAACAATGGGTCATACAAAACCCTTTCTATTAAATCATATATCTATTCCCTCAGATCACAAAGATCTTCGGGAGCCATCCGATATGATGGTGAGTAAATCTGTACCGTCCAGGGGTGTAAGTCTATATATAAGTCGATCTACCGGTAGATAGGAAGTCCTAGAACATCTTCGGAAATGACATCCTCATTCTCCTCCACTACTACTTTGAACTGGAAGATCACAACATTTACTACTCCGAGGGTATGTCTAGAAAACTCATGATTGATCAACTACACCCTACAATTTATGATCCGATTCTGTGATGCCTGGGGCTTATTTTAACTTACAAAGCAAAACCTTGTCCCAGAACTACTGACACACCGCACTCTTCTCCTTAAGCAGTCAATATGGGAATGAACCGAAGATAGGCAATCCATATAGAGAATAATGTTGTAAGGCCTCTACATTTCCACCAAGAGGTTCCAATTTAAACTCTTTCCTCCAAGGGTAAGATAACACTTTCTTCAAAGGTACGTGATCATGGAGTCTACTCTTGCATGTGTCTTTAATTATAAGGGTCGAGTCAGTAACTCTACTGGAATCTCATGGTTTCACACAAGACATGTGGTGCGGAAGGAATGACTAGAACCTTTGTCTATAAGTACAAAAAATAAGGTATAGAAGACCCAGATCATAACTTAGATCACCCCTAGAGTCCCTGGGTTATTCAACTTGAACATGTGCAGTTTTCCCTTCCCTTGTCCCCCAGCTCCCTGATCATAGTGTAGACCGTCAAGGGGGTAGGGGTAGAAGTAGGATGAAGAATCTAGCACCAACTGTAGCTCTCCCTGCTCCTCTCCCATTTCCGCCACCTGTTGGGTATGTCTTATCCACTCTCTGCCTCTATATTAATGGTATATCCACCACCTCATTTTCAGCATCTTGATCGGCCGGACAGTCTCTAGCAAGATTTCCACTACCGTCACCTGAGTAACATAGCCACTCCCTAGGATGAATGGATCCATCCCAAGAGCCATGGACTATAGATCTCATGTCTTGGGTCCTCTTGTGATGTCTCCCGCGCGTTGATCCCTATGCTTGACGTCGGCTCCCTATTGTCGAGGTCTCTACACTAGTCTGTCTGCTGCTGACTATTGTCGGTTGTCTATGCTCTTCCAAGAATCTATCGATTACCAAATCCCACTTGAGAACTCCAAAATAAGGAAAAATTAATAAATACACAACATTAGCTAAAATTTACCTTTTCCATGCCATGAAATTTATGTTTCGTGTTGTTTCCGGTGTTCAATCGCCCTCGGAAATTCGTTTCGATCATCACATAAAGAACGATTGAAGAATGATTTCTCTTAAACTGTTTTGATTTTTCTACCACCTTCTCCATCACACCTCTAATGAGTCGTCGTGATTTTAGATCCTCAATTTGGGATAGTTTTGTTTTGAAATGGATTCACAATGATCTGATGGTTATAACACCATAAAGAACACAAAGAACATGTGTTTAAGAAGAGGAAGACATCAATAAACAAAAGAGGAATGCACATGTGATTTAATTTTTCATGGAATCAATTTTCTATTATTACAAGGATTAACATGATGAAGCAATGATAACCCAACAATTATCACAAATAAATTTCCCAATTCAAACCCCAAAAGAAGAGGAAAAAATAACATCCACCTGTAAGAATGCATGATCTGTGGCTTAACCTGTTCATTGGATGATATATGTTCATCATTTAATAGAAGAATTGGGAAAAACTAAATCAAAATAATAACCCCTAACATGATTCGGTTAAAGAACGATCTTCATGTCATGTTTATTAGTAAGGTTCGTCCAATCTGAGATGTGTCGATCGATTATGTCATCGTCGTCCGCCAACAGTTTATCCTCCAAAGATCTAATGAAAATCCTCAATTTGTAGGGTTATGCGGCTAACCCTGCGAACATTCCATATGTAGGTATATAAAAAATGAAGAATTAGGTCATTGTGTAAAATGGAAAAATTGAAAATAAATTAATTGTCAATTTATTTTATTTCCATTAAAAAGTACCATAAATTATCATTTTCATCTAACCCACAAAGGTCGATGTTTGGCCATGCCTAGAGAAAATACACTTCTCAGAACACAACAGTTTCCTCATATTTTTAATTCAGGAAGATTTTTATATGTAAATCCACCTTTTCAAGAAAACTGCTCACACTGGATGTTTAAAAGTTTAATTTATTTCAAGCATTTATTCTAGGAACTTTGAGATTTATAATCTCACTCCAATGAAAAGACTAGTCTCAAAATAATTCTATATAATATTTAAAAATGATACATAGATTATCTGAGACATTACAAATAATCCTTTCATTTTGATCATATTCTCTATGAAAGTGTCCCGATACATCCAAATATCACATTGACTAAACAAAATGTAATTTTACCCTCTCATAATATCACCATAAGTATCCTTATATTATCATTATTTTCGAAATTTTTATTTGAATAAATAATAACAACATCCATAAATACTGCCTATATTTTTTGATAATTATAACTAATAACTATATTCATCTTGTACATGAAGAATATATGTGCATTAATAAGTCCAAAGGGAATCACTATTAACACATGTTTCCAAAATCGTTTATAGAAATATACCTTATATATATATATATATCATTCCCCTTAATCTTTATATTATGATAAACATAATGGCGATCTGTCATTGAAAAATATTTTTTTATTCATAGTTTATTGAAGTAGTATTAAATCCATTGAAGGGGATACTTTTTCATTATGGGGATCTTGTTGAACTCCATGTAATTAACACATAGACACATAGACTATTAATTTTTATTCAAATATAGTACTAGGTCACTACTATTATATTCTATATGGAATATTGACACATTATCCAAATTATCATGTTACTCCTTCTCCAACTCATACAATTCGATCAGGTCCATTATGTAAGGGAATTTGGAGAAAATATTTGCTATATATATATATAATCTATTGAGAATTATAAAAAACAATATGGGAGAAGTACAAGAGTCGTATCAAGAAATAAATCACTATATTGTTTAACAATTTAAATTTTTTCAATTTCAATAAAATATATCGACTCAACCATTTGGGAAAGGTAATATCATTCTTTGGATATAATCCCCCACAATACTCGTCAATTTTAAAAATAGATCATATATATTAATTTAATTTCTGAAGAAGAATGTGATAGATTGAAATATGGAAAGATATTTCCTTTTCACTATAGTTGATGTGAGCTATATGTAATGATATCCAATGCATGACCAGTATAACATCCAATTTGACCAAGGGATGAAATATGAGATTTCATAGAAAAAATATTATCTCATAATCTAGAAAAGGATTCTTCAAAAAAATGAGTTTTATTGATCACACCTCTAGTTTATTTAATAATAGTACTAAATTTAGATATAAAAATGTTCATTCAATAGATATATAAAATCATCATAAAAAACAATATATAAATGTGAAATTTAATAAAAGAAATTAAATTATTCGAGTGAATTGGAAGTGTGCTATGTATGATTTAATTTTCAATTTCTCCTTGACAAATGGTTGTGGGTTATGCTTTAATTAACATTATTGGATTATTTATATACTATAAATTATTACACTATGTGAATTTTGTTTTTATTCACTAGATTTCATATTTCCCATTATCCAAACAATGGATGAAATAAACCATTTTTTCGGAATTGGAGGTTCACTTATTTACCCAATCTTATTCGAAAAGATATTCATGTATTTTAGAAAATAATTATATTGGTAATCTTATCTCCCACTCTTAAATCTATTCCCTTTGACAAATATGAAATTTAAATGATGCTTATTCTCATATTTATGACATGTGCATGGTTGGATCCTCATTCAATCAAATTAATTTAATCCCCCATCTAGGAATTACATATTTATTTTATCATTTTATTAAATAATTAAATATTATCAAAAATCATTACTTACTTTGAGATAAAATGAACTAATAATTCATGAATACCTATGTATATGTTAGCTTCAACCTTTTGAAATCTTTTTTTAAAGTACAATTAAATCAATCTATTTTTTTATTATTTATCATTATAAAACTGGAGTTTTATTATTCATACATTTTTTATGTTTAATTTTAGTCCATGGTAGATTCACCAGTTTTTTTAATAACATTTAACTTTCTCTTTATATTCAATCGAACTGTTTGATGTAAATACCAGTTAAGAAATATATTTATAAATTCATGTGATATCACCAGTTTTGATTAATAATTAATCTTTGTATTAAATTTTAATGATCAAAATTTACCGAACTCTCAATCTATATGATAGATAATCATAGTAAACATATCATTCTTAGAAATTTGAATCATAGGAAAAAAACTCTATAGACATAAACCACTGTTCAATAATAAGTGGTTTGTAATACACAATAAATTTCATTAGTGGTTTCCATATAAAATAATCCATATATTTTTTTCTTTATTGGTATAATATAGATAATACACATAGGATAGTTTGTTTTTTAGAATAATAAGAATGAAAATTAATCTTTATAATGTTTGTAGAACCACCTCCAAATATATTTGGAATGTAATTTTGAAAATCTTTTCATTATCCATCACATTTATTGTTGGATTGAATTCTCATTGTTCCCACTATTTTCTATAATAGATTTTTTTAAATTGCCTTTCAGAAAAAAATTAATAAAAAATTTATTCATATACTAATATTATTTCTAAATCCATATCTTATTGAATACCATTTTGTGAACATTTTATCAAATGATTATTTTAGGATAATTTTCAATAATCAGTTTATATTTTGATGAGGATTAATTATATTAGTCAGTTATAATTTATAATTTTTTTCATATATTTTGTGATTAATTGAATCATATTCTTTATGAGTGTCAAAACATCTTTCCAACAAAGATTATTTTCCATGTTCATATTGTAGAACCACATCATCTAATAGTATCTATAAAATTATTATATTTCATGGAATGAAAATTCAATATTATTATACCAAATCATGGATATTCTCTGTTATATTTATGTAATCTCATGGTTTTCCCTAAATTTATCTAATCGAATTTCCAAACATAATAATACATTTATTTGATACCAACTGTAGCGATAATGGTTTTTATTATATTCGTATGAAATCATTTTAAATATAAATAAAATAAATGTGATACAATATATGATCAAATGGTTTGAAATCTTTGGAAAATTTGGAATCTGTATCACTTTTACAAAATAAACAATAAAAATATATTTACATAATATGTCATTATCATTCTAAATTTCCTCATGTGATACCTAGTACATGTAATCACATGAGGATATATATCAATGAAATTCACGATCATTTGAGGTGTGAGGATAGTGAAACTCATCATATATTAAACATTGTATGAATATAAAAAATGATAAGGTATAAAATTCATATAGTATCATAACATTGTGTTCAAATAAAAGAAATTAGCTATTAACAAGGATAACATCTTGTCCACACATAACTTATGTGCATTAATTGAAAAATAATAATTTAAAAATTATCTACCATAATGTTCACTGAATATGCACAAAATCTCATGAGATATATAATGATACACAACTTATTGATGGTGGATATAATTATTATCCCACATATCACTTCATTAAATTATCATTATCAGGTATTCCAAATATAAAAAAATAAATTGTGGTCTTTAGATAAACTCAATGAATAAAATGGGTTTCTAAAAAATGAATATAATACATCATGTTATATTATTTCGTGTTTCAAAATGAATATTAGATGTTAAACTATGTTATAAAAAACAATTTCATAGAAGATAAAACAACATAAAAAGAGTCAAGAAAATTTTCAAACAAATATTTTTTTTTAAAAAATTCTTTCTAAATGGAAAGGATATAATTTTAAGAATTAAAGAACATATATATTTATAAAATAAAATGGAAGGGACAATGAAAATTTATTTCTTCGACATTATTAATCTATAAATTCTAAAAAAATGATGAAAGAAAATATTATCTAAAATGATGAAATTGGGTTAAAGAATCCTATTAAATTTAATAGTGTTTTAAGTAATAACTTTTCCCAAAAATGAAAATTAATATTACAGTAATTTATAAAGTATAATTGAATTATATTAATTTATTTAATTAATAATCAAATATAATTCATGTATTTTGTTCCTTAGATCATTTTATTAATAGTAAAATGTTTTGATATCATGTTTTGAATTAAAATATTTCTATTTTTATTAATTTTAGTATTTTTTATGGTATATAATACATATGTAAAATTAATTATGTTCCTTAAAGTAAATATATGTTTAAATTTATATATCATAATTGATTATTTATAACTACTAATAAAGTCAGTGATAATAATGGAGATGGATACATTTTCATTAGTAGTTAATTGCCTTTTAACAGAACATTGTTGAATAAAGAAGAAAGGGAAATTGGTAATAAAAATATATCATAATATAATTTTAATAGTATAATAAATTAATTAATCAAAATTAAAAGAAAATTATTTAATCATATATTACATGGTTTTGAAATGAACTGGGAAAAGGAGAATCGAAGGGGATAATGAGATAACAGTTGATAATAACATTCTCATTTATCATTTTTGATTATTGTATAAGAGACTAAATCACTTGATGCATGGATTTGGATAATATAAAAAATTCCTAATAGTCGTATGGGACATTAATAAATGAGATTTTTCTAGTTTTTTTCATTTTGTTCAATGGGAGTAGTGGTTTACCAAATGGATGGAGAGGGATAATTTTTACACAAGTAGTAGTGTATATTAAGAATAAAAAATTAAATAAGATAATATATCCAAGGAAAACCCTATAATAGTGTTTTTAGATTTTGATTCATTTATAAATAAGATGAATTTCAATTAGTTTTTTAACCAACTTTATAAACTTAATTAACAAGTTTATTAAAATAGAATGTTGAAAAATGAAATTTTATTTTAATATGTGGGATCACTTTTAAAAATAGACTTTGTAATATCATTTTTGTTTTGGAAATAAATATTATTATTTTTTAATAAACCTAATATATTATTATATTGTTATTTATATCAAATTAAATATTTGATATTTATTACAGAATAATATCATCATAATTATTTCATAAAACCAATGGTATTTATCAATCTATATATTTATTGTCTATATAAAAATATAAGTATTTCATAATTAATTTTAAAAATAACCCTTAGAAAATATAAAAAATATTATTCTAGAAAATAAATCGATTATCGGGAAACAAATTTTTGACATATTTAATAACATTATTATATATAATAATATATCTGTATAGAGCATAGAGGGATTTTTTTAGAATGGTGTTTATAATTTCACTGAGTTTTTAATCCTGATATTTATTATGTTTAATTATTATTTTAATAGTTTCTTGAATAACACATGATAAAAATTATTTACTATACATTTTATTATTTTGAAGTCAGATTATGATTTCAACGGTAATGTTACTATACCCAAAGGGCTGGTTAGTATTCTGAAGGTAACAATATGATACCAATGGTCATATTATCTAATATAATACACCTTGATCCCATAATTTAATATTAAATAAAATTCTTCCAAATCATACATATATATGAATTATTCTGTATCAATTTATTTAAATCTATTCTATTTATTTTAATAGTATTGTTCATGGGATTGATGATTTTAAAAAAATAGGGAAATATAGCATTTCTAATTATAAATATTCAATTTTATATTTTGCACATACAATGTTTTAGATTTTAATTATTTTATTTTCTATTTAATAAAATTATATCATATAATGAAATAAATTTTTATTGGGTTTTTTATGTGTTTTATGTAGATAATAAAACATAACATAACCGAAAAAGATTTTATTATGAAAATAATAATAATGCTTGGATCATTATATCCTCTATGAGAATTAATGTATATTCAATGGAATATTCAATTTATAAATTTTTTTTAAATTTTTATTTCACTTTAATGAAATCTGTTTTGAAATTAATTTTTGTCCTTATTTTTACATAAATCTCAAATAACCATATGCATGTATTGGAAAAAATATAATTTATGATATTCCATATTGGAGTTGATTTATTATATGATTTATTTGATTATAATTTCCCTCCTATATTGTTCAGGATTATAGGTGAGGACGATGTAGATAGAAAATGTGTTGTGTAATGATAAAGTTCCCAAAAAATATGATTGAAATAAATGTGAAGGTTATTACTATTATAATCGTTCTTATAATTTTTATATAGAGTTCCTATAAAAAAGAGTTGAATTTAAATTTCTTTTTTTGATAAATAGTCTTCATTGAAATAATTTGATTTAATTAATAAAAAAATAATTGATTATTATTCCTTAATAGTGTAAAAGGTATGTTTTAATGAATTTTATTTATATGGGATTTCTTTTCTAACAAACCATCAGAATTTTTATTTTTCCACTATTTTTTCATATAACTATTTTTAATTATATGGTTTCCAAATTATTAATATTAAAGGGTAACATTACTATATTGTTTTAGGGTTTTGAAATATACCAAAGGGTATATTTTTATCATAGTATATGTATTTTAAAATGTATTTATTTTCATATAAAATATTTTAATGTGAATTTTGAATGGGATAAATGATATTTTTATATTCAAATATAGTAAAATATCCAGTTATGTGAGATACATAGAATAGACAAACTATAACATTATAAAGAACATGTTTTATTGAGAAATGGATACATTCTGAAATTTTTTACATTATGATATATTATCCATTAAGAAATCACATGAACCATTAATCTAATAGTGAGATAGTATTTTATGTTATCCAATATTATGTACTTAGTTACTTTATTTTAAATGGATTAATTGGCGCCACATTTATCTATATAAAATCCATAAATATATGGATTTATTTACAAAAAAAAATCATTGAGTGGATGTTTGGGATTGTAAAAATATATATTTCAAATATAGCCTTCTTTTGTAGACATTTATAATCATTGTTGGAACTATATTTATATTTCATATTAGTTTCTAAATGATTTAATAATTTCTATTGTTTTTAATTTACATAATTCAAAAATTAACCACTTATTCCATTAAATTAACTATTTCAACTTCATTCTTCTATATCCTTTTTACATAATCATTAATTTAATCTGAAATGAATAATTTTATTTTTTTCAACACACATTCAAATTTTAGAAATTTCATTTGAATATGATCAAATATTTCTTTTATTTTTTAACTCCATTTTCACTTTAATTAGTACCTTATTAAAAATTTGTGTTTCAACCATATAATATTGATATTTTTTATAAATTATGTGGTCATTGATTATTGATATCATATAATACTTCATTAAACCTTAACATTACATTTCTAATTATGATATACTATATTGATACTTTTGTGACTTAAAATATTTCATGGAACCCATTATTGTTTCTTCATCACTTATATAGTGTATACATTAATCACTAGTGTATTTTATATCATTAATAATAGAAATAAATAATTTCTAATCATATTTATTTGTTTTTTCACATTTATATTCATCCAAAAATATTCTATTTAAATGAACCATATGTTATAATTTTTTTCTTGATTTCTATGAAAATTTATACATTTACCAATTGAACAATATTTTTCTAAATTTTATATGAGGATCATCACGGAATCTCATTAATAGCATGAAAATATTCCTCTTATCTTAATTTAGAGAAATATATATTAAAGTAAAACATAATTAATTAGTTGAATCGTTTAAGTAGAGAATTTCATTTATACAAAACTTTTTTTATAATTTAAAAATATAAAGTGCATTTTTTCATTTAAATAATTATTATATATTCAATTGTTCATTATACAGAAGAAGAAACAATTACAGGAATAATATATTTATAAAATTAAAAATGATAATCATTTAATGATGGTTTAGTGAAACATGATTGTAAAATTAATTTATTTTTAAAATTTCAAGTTGTTATGATTCACATGGAAAAATAAAATTGAATATGATATGGTTGTATTATGAATTATATATTTTTATTACATTTATTTAATTTTTGTAATATGATATTTGGAAAACATGTTCAAGAAATTAATGGAAATACTAGTAATTTAAATTAAAAAAATCGTATAAAATTTTTAATTAACTATAAAAAAAATTAATTTAAAAACATATTACTAATAAAAAAATTATTTTTTAAAAAGTATACACATTTTATATATTATACATCTTATTTTAAATATAAATATTTAATGTTTATATATATAGTTTTATTAATTTAATTTTCAATATATATATATATATATATATATTCAATAATTACAAATCATTTTAATATTATTCATCATTAATGAATTTGTCTAAAATAATTTTTATTCATAAAAATAACATTTAAAAATAAACTATATATTTCATGGTTCATTATATTAAAATTAATTTTGACTAAAATTGAAAATTATACATAGTAGTGGGGATTTACAATTTATATTACCATTTCCTAATATGTTAATATGAATATTTTTATTTGGAGGCATAAAAATAAGATATTGAGGTTAAGGTTTGTCAACATGGTAAAGGCTAAAATATTGAAAGAAAAATTGATTGAGTTATATGGCCAAAAAATATTAAAAAAAATAACATATAAATGAACATATGAGTGATAAATCTACCAATAATTGTCATATCCTCCAAAAATTCTAATTTTATATCAACACGAATAAAATGACACAATCCATATTCATTAAAAAACTAGTTTTTTTAAATTACACCCCTTATCATCTATAAATTGTCTACTTCTATAATAACATAAAAACAAATGATTCCATCAATTATATATTTATTCCTACCCAAAAATAACTCCCTCAAACTAACATTACCTATTTTGGAATCTTTAGTCACTTAAAAGAACCCAAATACCTTTAATTTTAAGGGACTAAAATAGAATTTTTTCCTCAGATTCCATATTAACATGTTAATTATAATTATTGTGTAAATTATTAATCAAAATGTTCTTATATATTATCTTTCACTATAAAAATATATTTTTATTTCATTGTATATATGTAAAAGTAATATTGTTTATATATGGAAAGATATTCTTTCACTATTACTTACAATATAGTGTACTTGTTTTCATTATTATTAAAACATATACCACTGATTTTATATATTTTATATCATGAATGAATTGGAAAACAAAAATAAAAAAATTAATTAATAATCATTGTGAATATTGTATTTCTTAAAACTCTAGGATGATATTTTTTATAACTATATATATTTATAAAGAAAACACATTCTATTGAATGAAATTAAAAAAAAACTATTTTTATTCCTTCAATGTGAACCGTAAATATATGTTATATGGATTTAAAATGTGAATTGCAAACAATATCAAACAAATATGCTATATATTTATGTATTTCTTTAAGTATATGAACCTATATACATCGATCAATGATTAGATACAATAAAGTATACACCTCGAACATGCACTATTGTATATAGAGTGAACAAATCACTATAAATTACATTAATTTGTACATATAAATGTATCCCGATTTCAACCAACTAAAATTGAAAAAATAATAAGAAAATATTAGAAAACATTAATATATAATGAACTTCTATCTCTAATTTATTTTAGATTTTTATTAAACTCATATAGTATATAATTAATATATAAAATGTTTTCACAAAAATAAACATAAACTCCCTATATATTATTAAAATATAGTAAATTTATAAAGAAAAATATTCATAAAAAAATCATAAAAACCTTGTAAAATGGGAACATAATAGAGGTGAGGTAATTATATTATGAAGTGTAAATATAAGAATTAATAATTAAATTTTACCAGTGAGAACAAAAGGATAAAAAATGGAATGATGAAATAATCAATGTGGATGAGATTAAGAAAATACAATCTATACCCCTCATATCTTAGATTATAAAAAATTATAAATGTATTAAATAATTATAAATATAATGAAATAGATAAATCAATAGTTATGTTCCATGTGATTTCAATCTTATCAAAGGAAAGATTTAAACTAATAGGATAAATAAATAAAATGTGTTGGTATCATGGAGAATTATCTTTATATCTCCCTATATAGAAACATATACAGTTGTAATAACCAATAAAATAAACCTTCAACATTCTTATCTTGAAAACATGAGTATTACCCAATGTATTATAATGATAAGTCTACCTCACATGTCATTATGATCTATATCGAACTCACCATCTCCATGATCTATATAGGGATCACCCCTCATTATAATCATTTTCCAAGAACTGTAATATTTTTATGACACATGAATAATTCAATTTTAAATATAATAATGAAAATTGTTCTTTCACAAAATTAATTTTCCATTAAAATGATTTATGTTCCAAGGAAATATTTTTGAAACATTAATAATTTATCCAATGATAAAGAAATAGTCGTATCAATATGACATATATCTAGGGAAGAATCAGTAAAATCAATGGTCTCTATCAATTAAGAGGTAAAATATGATAAAAATATCATTATTAAATTATATATTAAAATAGAAATTATAATATGAAAATAAATTTCAAGAACTAAAAATATTTATAATATTATAGAATAATTTAATTAAAATGAACAATGGAAATATGTGGTGGAATAATCAAGGAATTTATGGCCCTGGAAGGAAGGAATTTTTTTTAATAATTAAAACATAAATGTTTTACATTCCATCATTAAAAATATTACATCTTTATAAAAATAGAATAATATAGTTATGTAACATTTTTAAAAACATTAAATCATGGGAGAATACCTTTGATTTTTTTGAAAAATAGTTAAAAAAATCATGAAAATGGATTCAAAAAATTGATATGAATTAAGTAGTTTTTTTGACTTCTATATGGGAAATATGTTATAATACTCTTACAAAAATTATCCTAAACATTTTAAGTAACAATGGGATATAAAAGGTACTAAAACATATTAAGATATGAAATTCCTAGTAGGGAAAAAATGATGTAGTTTTACTAAATAACGATCTTATAATTTACTCAAATTAAATTCTTTCATAAACCATCCAAATTAAAATGGGATTAAAACATAAACACCAGAACAGTTTGGTGTGATTTGATTTATAAGACACATGAAGGAATAACATCAAGTACATCATTACTTATAATGAACATAACATAATTCAAGATGTAACATGATAAAAGGGTAGTATTAATAACTTATATTATATTTTATTTTCATAACATAAACACCCATCTCAATGATAGATAATTTGATGCAAATATCAATATCAAATATTATATTGTTGAAATAATAATTAATTAATTATTATAATAAGTGTAAAACATTTTTATAAAAAAAATAAAAATTAAACATAAATAAATAAAATAAAATTTAGCAAATAATGTTGAAAAAATATAATCACGGATGATGTGATATAACATAATGAAGGAAAATTAAGTAAAGACACCCATTTTAGAATTGTATCATTAAATTAAAATTCATTTTTGTTAAATATTTTGAATTCAAACATAAAATACAATGATTTTTGAATGAGATGTGATAATAAATTTAAACGGGTATCTTATAAAGAATATATGTAAAATTGGGTGTATATAATTAAAATGTTCTATAATAAAGGGTAATTCATACAAATCCCTTACCATGAGTCCAGAAAAGGTATGTAAGTCTTTTAACAACTATTTAATATACATATATCAACTTCATTAAGTATTTTGAAAATTTTATATATATAAAACCATACACATAAACTATTTAACTAATTTAATTTACAAACATATTTAATTATATATTATATAATGTCTATGTCATGTTTTTTTGAGTATGTTCAGTTCATAGATGAAAAATAACTAGTGTGTGTTGAATGGTGTAAAAGATGTAATTATTCCTTAATACCTAGGATAATAGTCCTGATAAAATTATAATATTAATACAATAATTATAATTTTAATGGAAAATTTTTATTTTTGTTTTTAAAAATGAATTGACTTATAATCATGAAGATTATTGTCTATACATACGCATGTACAATGTATCCATTTTTTAATGATGATGAAGTAAAGAATGTCATTATTATTTTTTCATAAAAAATTAATGAAAATATCTAAATATTACATAATATCATTAAATATATATATATATATATATTATACATGTGATGTGGTGATAAAGAGGGAACCACATCGCATCAGAATGGTGGTCATCCTCACATACGCACAAATGACAATATCATTTTTCTATACATGAAATGTATAAAAATTGATGATATTATATGTTTCTATTATTACATGTATGTAGTGAATAAAAAAAATTAAATTTTAATATATCCTTACATTTTTATAGAAGTGGTAAAGATGAAAACAAATTATTAAATTGGTTTACATCGTGGTAGTCAGATGTACACATGAATAATGGGTCCATTTCCCATTTTATAAAAGACGATAATTTTTTTTCGATTGAAATAATAAAATATCATAATATGGAAGATAGTTATGTTATTATTTAGGAATTATTGATAAATATAAGATGGTTTTTGAAATTAAATTAAACTAAAATAACTTTTTTAAAAATATACATCATCTTCGGATAACTCAACCTCAATACAACATATATTATATAAGTATATATTAAAAGAAACATAATTATTTTGGTATATATGTTAATAAGTAATTTGGATAGGTCATAATACATCCTAATTTATTTTTAATTTCCTAGATCAGAGGATACGAGGTACCCTTTGATAAGTGTGTGGGTGGGATTATATGAAATTATTTAAGAATGAAAATAATATAAAATTATTTTAATGAAAAAAATATTATTCAGATTTATAATAAATTTGTATCTTAATAACTTAGTAAAATAATATTTGAGCATTATTAGATGATTTTCACCAATTTATGTTTTTGTTTTCTGCCCCCATTAACCATTTTAAAAATTACAATGATTAAAAAATTTCACTTTAGGGGCCTGCAAGGATATAATAAAATGAATATTGACCCATACATGTACCATCATAGATATTTTAAACCATATCACATTCCTATTCTATATGATATGATATTTATAATTTTAAATCATGTAATAATATGATGATTATTATAAAATATAATTATTTAATATTTCTGAAATATATCTAATTTTGTATTATAATATACTCATAATTCATATTAAATTAATCCAAAATAAAGTTAATTAATATATAATAGAGTTATGTACTTAATATAATAATACAATAATGTGATTATTGGTAAAAATATCATTTTAAAACATATTAATTTGTTTAACCCCTTCGTAATAAAATTTTAAAATTACCCTTAGTAATGATTTCATCAACATTAAAAGGGTATAATTTAACAAATAATGTTAAAATTGGATCACAAATATTAAATAAGACACATTTTAAAGAATTTCTCATAATTATTTTCCTCATGTATTGTTTTTTAATTTTAAATAATATAATATATTATTATTATTAAAAAAATATCATTAATATCAATTTTGACATTATTCATATTGTTTGAATTTTAACACAAGAACATAGTAATTTATTCCAATTATAAAAATTAAATAATTCCCTAATATGATATGTTGATATGTTAATTTATTATAAGGAAATATCTCAATAATATAATATATTATTATGAGCTTATAAATCATTAACATAATTTTCATTATGCTTATAGAAAGATCATTTCAATTTTTCATTTGTAGATATGGTAATTATTTGAAAAATAAATTACAAATATCACCTCAATAAAACACAATTATTATTTATGAAAAAAGTTTATAATCGAATCAAAGATTATTTATCCATTTAATAATATTTTATAAATTTTACTAGAATGATGGTGAATTTTTTAAAATTGACTCTTATTAAAATATTATAATTCAAAAAATAAAATAAATTTGATGAATAAAAAATATTTCATAAGTTGCAATGATTATGTATGAAATTGATTTATCCAATTAAATAAAGAACATTTTCTGAATGATTTATAAGCCTTTTCATGTTGGTTTTAACCATAATTAACGAAATTTATTTAAGATCCCAACCATTCACCAATGTACGTCATTGCATAAATTTTTATTAACAAATTATATTGGATAATGAAGTAGTTATATTATGTGTTGGGGGTTTCTTGGGTGTCCTAGATAGTTTGGCAAACAAAAACTAGAGAAAATATTCCAAACAACAAATGTTCTTTATTGTTGTACGATTAGTTAACACCATATATCTATCCCTGTAAATTATGTCACATAGAGAACCATTTATAAAAATGGCAGTGCACTGTCACTACTTGGTTTTATAAACCATACAGGTGCTCCCACAAAACAATATAGAATAGACACTATTTGATATAGGGAGCATAATGGCTGGTAGACGGTTTGGAAAACTGTGTGGCTTATAAAAAATTTAAAATTTAAGCTTTCCTCTTTCCATAATATTCCTTTATTCCTTAATATTTCCCCCAATTATATCACCACCATCCCAATTGAAGAACCATCATGACCTCTACCTCTATTATGGTTTCTCCTTTGACTCATGGCCATTTGTAGCACGTTCGTGTGGGGAATGATGATCATGGTGAGTATAACACTCATCTATTCTCTATTTTCTATATTAGGGATTGTATAATCTCTCATCTTCTAATAAATCCCTAAAAAAATTAATTTTTCATAATTTTCTATGTTGGTTATTTTAATGGGGTTTTTGTTAAGATAATGTGATGTGTTTGGGATAATAATCATCTCTATGTATGAAATAGGGTTTCATTATGATTTTTTTATAGTCTTTATGTTTTATAAGTGTTTTAGGTTGGTCTAATGTGTTTCCTTATTTTGTATCTTTATTATTGTTTATAGAATGTATTTTTGGTGTTCTTTTGATGTCACAATCCTTTCACTGACCCCTTTGGATCTGTTAGTGAGTTATACTTAACATAGGGCTACCCATGGTGTAAATTAAACCCTTGGTAATGTTTAATAATATTTTTAAACATTATACAGTTGAATTGTTATAGTGAATGAGTAGTTAAAGTTAAATTTTACATGTGTCTAGGATTAATGTGTTTTTATGTCTGATTTTAGGTTATATTTTGTTAATTTACTATGACGTTATGAAATGGGTTTGACTGTGAACTTTGGGACATTGACCGGATTAATGCCTTATTTAAGGAAAATTGTATTTCATTGTAAGAAATGATTAAAATGAAGTGATGACATAAAATTAATTATATTTTTTATTCATAAGAGATTTCACATGATGTATGAAATGAGGGAAATGAAACCATTTTGTGAAAAAGCGTTAATAGTTATTTGGTTGAATGAAATAGAAATTAATCTATTTGGAATGTTTTAGTTTTCATGGTGAATAATAGATGTTTTAAAGGATTGATTAAAGATGATTTCAAAGGAGTATTTCGAAATTTGTTCTATTACATTATGTTCTTTAAAGTCCCATTGAGACCATTTTCATTGAATGGAAATATTGGTTAGTGAGATAGATCCCATAACGATTATGTTATCATATTAACTTTGTTATTAAATAAACTAAGTAATGAATGAGTATATATGAAAACCTAGAATAACTGAGTGTTTTCTTTAATGTTTGGAAAATGTTTTTATGATTAATGGGTTAATACATGATGAAGATATTTTTGTTAAATAGGCTAAATAATGTAAACGATATGTTTCCTAATGGGTTAATTCTTAATTATGATTCACATATGGAATGATTATTGAAATGTGGATGTTGTGTTTATTGTCTGGGTAAGGTTTGTGATTTGGTATGAGTGGTAAATTGATGAATAAAGATTTTCACATGTCGTGGTGGTGTGGGATAAAGGAATGAGGATCCTCTCATGGGATGGGCTAGTATGATGAATTGACCCACCCCATGAAATTCATTGGTTTGGGTTATGAATTGTTGTTGAAGGACCTAATGGTTTCATTGGATGAAACCACATTGACTGATACATATAGGTCTGTGTGATATAAATTATTGTCAAATTGAACTCCCAAGTGATATAGAAATCTTGAATTATTCCTTAAGAATGGTAATTGAACCTCTTAGTTCATAGTTTAAATGATTTAATATTTTAACTAGTGTGATATTTGATGAGAATGATCATGCGAATATTGATAAATAATTGGTTTGTGATAAATTGTGATTAATGAATTCCATAGTGATTAAACTTATGTGTGTTGGTAATGTTATAAATTAGTAATAGTGTGGAATACGTTATATGTGTTTATTGTGTGACTCCATAGAAATTAATAAATATAATAGGTATTAGGATATTACTTTAACAATTTATTTATTTCCTTATATACTTGTTAAACGTGGTTATCATTATACACTATTGTATAGACATGATGTTTCTTTAGACATCATTGTTGGTGTCCTACTGAGTTGTACTCATACTCTTATCTGGGATCCATGACACATTTGTACCTGAACATATGCTACTTTTTTCTAATAAAGGATCCGGATAGGGACCTGACGTTTTGTTGTACATGGGATGATGGGTTAGAGCATGGCAGGACATGACCGGAATGGGACATGGGTATGGGTTTAGAGTCTTTTGGTAGTTTCTTTTTGGTTTATTTTTTATTTCCACATAACATGTTTTTTATTCATCATGATGTTATAGTCAGTGTAACATAGTTAATTGTTGACATTTGTCATATTATGTCCATTAATTTTTCCAGTTGGATATTATATCTTTTATTGTTTCTATATTTAAAATACTCTGATTAGCGGTTTACTCTGCCCAATGATTCTCAATAGACCTATGATTCTTGTCAGAATAACATTCAATATGGGTATCCATTCATGATATTATGTGATGACCCATCTTGGGGAACCGAATATACTAGCCATTGGGTTGTGGATGTTACAATTTCCCATTACAATTAGTTGTTTTTTACTATTTTGGAAATTCATTTTAACCAAAATGAAATACAAATTATTAAATAATGTTAATTGAGATGTTTAAAAATATTTTATTCATTATATAAATTACAATTCATAGAAGTATTATTATTTACTTTAATATTAATCTTTCAAATCTTGATGGAATACATTTTTTTAAATATAATATTTTTTTTATAAAAATGATATTATATAAATTTCATCAATAAAAATCATTCCAAATACCATGATAGAATTTTATTTTATATGAAAGCTAATTACATTTTGAAAAAAATGAAATTTATAATTTTACTTTGTAACATATTGAAATGAAAATACATATTATTATAAAAATAAGAATTTCAACTATTCATTGTTTCTAATACCTTTCAATGATTTTTCAAAAAATAATCCTATGATAATTTTATAAATCTGATTTTAAAAAATGGTTCATTTTTATATAATAATATTTTTTAATTTCATTAAATTGATTTAAAAATTTCATATCAAAAAAATAATTACAATTTTTGATTAAAATTTATTTTTGATGCATAAAATGAAATTAATGTAAAATTAAGTACAGAATTGTAAAGATATAATAAATTAATTTTTCCTTAGAGGGATATTTATAAAAATTTTAAAATTTTATTAATTGAATTCAAATTCACAATATTTACACCTATATTATTACCATATCATTTAATTATTAATATTTTATAGATCGTTGAAACATGGTGGTTGGTGTTGTATATGATATTGAATATATGGTCCTATTAAAATATCAGGATATTTCATGCTAAAACATTAAAAGAAATTCATCCATATTTATACCTATTTTTTGTAAAAATTTTATTTAAATTTTAAAATACCATTATTCACAAGTTGCATCAAAAAAAGGGTTAATGGAATAACATCTTCAATGGATGTAAATATAAATATAAATGCCATAAAAAATATCTCATAACTAAGTGTATATAAATGGGGTGATTAGCGGGATGTGAAAATATAGATCTGGAGAAAAATATAATGTGTAACAAATGATAATGACTGATAGAGATAATTGATCACAGTAAATAGGGTTATCAATAGAGTGTAAATAACTAAAAAACCATTAATCAATATGTTTTTAAAGTTACCATCAATTTATTGACAATGATTGTAATTGAAAAAAAAATTCTATTTCCTAATAATTTTACTAAATTTAGTTAATTACATTCACATCTTGAATAATATCAAAATGAAATATTCTTATTTTAAAAGTATACTTTCATTCATTAATCATGCTCTACTTCAATATCATATTTTTCACCAATAAATGTGTTGTAATAATTATTTTTACTTCATAAACCCGTAAAAGCAACTTCTAATGGATCAAATAATCCTAAAAAATGATAAAAGAAAACTCCAATAACAATGATATTAATTTAAAATAATATTATTTTAATAGGGTAAGATAAAATCAAGAGAGCTATATTGCACTATTATAAGGCCTCTGGACAAGAGATCCGTTGGGGAAAATCATTTGTCTATTTTAGAAGAAACATATCTGCTAACAGGATGCTTGTAATTATCAAGGATATGGGAATTCGTGAGGGATTTATTACATTTATCTATATTAGAGATCCTCTTTGGGGAAGATCTAATGCCTATTATTTTTCTGACATTATTAGAAATACTTGAAGAAAACTCTATTATTTTAAAGGGAAAATAATTATTCATGGATATTTGTTTTTTCTGGGTGATTTATGTTATTACTTCCATGTTTTTTCTTCTTTTTTATGGTCTACAAATGGCCATGATCTCTTATCAAAATCATCACTATATCAATAAACAAATTTTTCGGGAGAAGGTTCATAATGGAATGAAAGATTGATGTAGTTCATTGGACCTCTTACTACAATTCATATGATTTTGTTGTTTTAGACATTAAGAATATCAGTCACATTAATGATTCTATGGAGGCCTCTTTATATTGAAAACTCTTGAATCATAATTTTTAAGCTCTTCATTTTCTTCGAGTAAGATTTCTACATAAACTTAGGAATGAAAATTGAAATTATTTTTTCTCATGTGTGTTCCCTTCATTCATGTTTATTTTTACTTTTAGTAAAACTCACTCCATATGGATTGTCTCCAGGGATTCATCTATCCAATTTTGGAATGAAAAATTCACTAGTACCTCTATATTGATTCACTTGTGGGTGATGAGACTAATCATAATTTATATACTTTTATCGAAGATCAGATTTGTATCACGTAGAACCTTATAGATCCCATATTTCTCATTATGGAAAACTATGTTTTATGTACCAGAGATGAATTTTATTCTTGGGAACCTTATATCAATGGATTCTTCACTTTCAAACTGTTCTATAGGTATTCTACCTATATCTTTTATGACTTTAACTTACTTGTCAATATGAACAAGAATTTTATTAGGCCCCATCATTCTATTCTTGTATGGATATTAGTAAAAGGGAAGTTTCCTATAAACTGCTTTATTTAGTTATGTGAAATCTCGTGGGGCTCTCGCTTCTTCATCTTTCATCACACAAAGAAGATATTAACAACCTTTTCTTAGGATGTGATACTAAATATTCAATGTGGAAAGTCATTGCTGATATTTGTAATGTGATTATACATTGGGTCAATTCAATTCGCGATTTCCTCATTATCTGACAGGTCCTTGCACTTTCTCAGCTTTTCAAGTATCTATTTTAGGTTTCTATGGAAGAACATATTCATTTTCATATGTATCCCAGATATAATGTAAATCAGGAAAAATTTCATTTCATAGCTAGGGCCGCTCTTTGTGTGATAATTGTTGTTTGAGAATCTCGTCCATGATAGAAGAATTATTTTTCAAACCCAGTCCATGATTTTACAATCCTTAATAGGATTGTTTTTAGGGTTTGATTTCGGCCCCCTCATGGTATGTTGTATGATTTTTGGTAGGATCCCATTGAGGGATGGTTTAAAGTCAATTTTGATGATGCCTCATGAGGAAACTAGGTCCATCTGGTTATGGAGCCATTTTTAGAAAACACATGGGAGGGGGGTTGTCCTTGATTGATTATATGGTTCTTGTTGAATTTTATCCTTTATTGAAGTTGAAATGATTGGTATTATGATGGTAGTGGGGTGAGATTATCATCATAGCTAAAACAACATTTTTCTTGAATGTTATTCCACCATATTTGTCCTAGTTATTATGACGTGTTCTTCTTATCTATATTGGATTCTTACTAATTGGTGGACTAAATGCATGGATTATTAACCTTCCTTGAATAATATTATCACTCATGTCTATTAGGAGATCAATTTTGTGGTGGATGGTCTTGCGAATAATGGAATCAATTATATTGACTTCTAATAGTCTAATATGAATCCTGATGACCTCCATTATCTTATTCAGGGGGGCCAATGTAAAACTCTTATCATTATAATTTTTTATGTTTTAATTTATTTTGTGATAATAAAATAGGATTTTCCGTTTGGGCATGGTATCACCATAAAATTATAAAAACCATAACATCCAATTAATTAATATTTTATGCTTAATGGTTATCAAAAACTATTCATAACACACCCCCATTAAATATATTACACATCTTTAAAAATAATAATTTATGTTAAAAAATTATAAATATTTTTTAAATACACCTATACCCATTGAAAATACCCCAAATAATTATTTAATCACCATTATAATGTTATAATATATTTAAATTCATTAAAATAACAGAATCAAATTGATACGAAATCATAAAAGTTACCCATTTTGTTGACCATAAATATATATAAAAATATCACCTAGTTAACGAATAATAATTCAATCATAATGATATTCTATATTCAATTACCAAAGAGACCATATTTAACATAACAGAAATTCAATAAAAAAGTTAATCCATTATCTAATCTAGGATAGTTTTTTTATAGAAGAAAATACTAAAGGTGTCATGCCACATAAATATACCACAACATATAACAATAAAATATTGTATTAATTATATTAAAACTATGATTAACAATAATTTTATATAAAATTATGGTACCCATAACTCTTAAGATATCCTCACATGAAGAAATTATTATATTCATTTTTGTCTAAAACATTTTCAGATACTCACTATAATATCCTAGAACCCAACATTTTGAATATGGTTCCAAATCATCATATTTCTATTGATATAATTTCTACCATTAAAAGTGATCCAATTTAAAAAATATGAGTCATAAAATATCAAAAATAGCAATCAGTTATGTTCATACATATTGAAATTTTTGGCCATGACTTTTTGTAAATTATGATAAGCTCTGACATAACCACTTTGATACATAAACAAATGACTTATAAAAATAAAAATAATCTCCCAAAATAATCATCAAATATAGTATAATTATTATAAATAACATATATACCAAATTTTTTTAAACACTATGGATAATAAATCTCATAAAGGGTGAGGAAAAAAATTTAGAAATAGTAATAAAAAACAATAACAATTAAATGTCCTTATTAAGAATGATATGAGAATTAGGGTATGATGACATAATCAAACTTAGTTAACATAATTTAAGAGGATTCATAAAAATTAAATCCATGAAACAAAAAATTAGAAAATGATTTAAATATTATAAAAAATGAAGAATATTATGCATCATAATCATGAGAAATCCGATGTAAAATTGGATCAAATGAATCATTAATAACATATAAAAACATTACTAAAATTATTGGTTTCTAGGAATATTATATTCATAAAATTCATTCAATAACCATAAAAATGAAATACCAATACAGTCCACTTAAAAAATTATTATACAATGAAAAAAATCATTACCCAATGCATTGGAGAGGTATATTGGGTTCACCTATCAACATGAACAATATTAATCCCATTTCTAATCATGATATATATATCAGGAACACTAGTTATCATAAAAAATGATCTTTAAATATAAAATAATCATTAAAAATGTACTATTTCATTTTAAAATATAAAATAACCATTATTCAATCAGATATTCATTTAACCACGGAATTGATATGGGTTCCATTAAAACCACTTTCATCCATCATAATTAAAAAAAGGGAATAAATTTTTATAGTTTCATTAAAACATATTCACTGTGGAGAATTAAAAAAATGATTACTTTTTCCCAAAGAAATATTTATACCGTAAAAATGTCATTAGAAAAAATCATCAAGAAAACTACCTTTCGAAAATTATAATCAATTTTTAAATCTAAAAATTTTCTGAGTATTAGTTTCAACATTTTCTTAGATAATAACTATTGAATCAATTAATGGAACCTTCAAAACAATGACTATTAATGACATTATGAAATCTAAAATATTCTATTATCATTATTATATAGATTATTTTGTGTACCCCTGGTAAAAACATACCATGTTTATAATATTACAATAATAATGTTTTTAATCAATTTTTTAATATATAAATTGAAAAAATGACAATTATTTTTTTCCAATAGTGAAAAAATTTATTCAAAACATTTTTAAAACCCATTTATATAGAAGAAAAGATTTTTCTAGTAAAAATATGATATATAAGGTAATATTTTCTTAAATAATTTTTATAATCAATTTATTCTATGAAATATAGAATGATGGCATGAAAGCATAAAAAATATAAAAATGCATATAGGGTATGAAAATTCAAATTTATTATATAAATAAAGAGTATTATATTTTATGGTGTCATTACATTAATAAATCATGTATCATGTCACCCATTTCATATTAATGACATATATTATGGTGACTATGAAGGTTGAGGTAGCTTTTAGAAAAATATAATTAATGGTTTTTCCTCGTGTGATAAGTATTCAAAACATCTGGAATATTAGTGTTATTAATCTATGTTCTTGCTTTTCTGGGTAGTCCGTGTTTCTAAAAGAGAGAAGGTAGCCGTTTCCTAAATCACCTGTTTTTAAAGATTTGCATCTTTTGAGGAACATAACACAAAAAATGGAATACGTTTATATTTATATAGAACGGACTATCATATTTAGTCAAATTGATCATTTATCATTAATTTATAGAATGAAGTTTGTTGAATAAAAATAATTATTTCCTTATAATTGCAATACTTTTTTTCCCATGAACTTTTTTTTTAAAATCTATATACTTAATATTTTTTTTCAATATTAGTAATATATAGTGGGTTTATTAAATTTTTTATATGTTCATCATCAATAAAAAAAAGTGTTAAACATGGATGTGGTGGTTTATGTCCTCTGGAATGTCACAATGACTGTTATAAAATTAAAATGTTTCATACTATAGATTTTATCATTTCTAGAGGACCCAACATAATTTTTGGTGCCACATATCTTTATTCAAAATTTGTTTATGTTTTTATATCTATATGATCCTCATTGTTATTTAATTTACACACATTAATTGGTAATTTTGGTTAAGGGTGTATATAGTTTATTTTTCATATAGTGTTTACTAGGGAAAATTTTAATTTTTTCAATAATTTGTTTTCATGGTTTTGAACTAATAATCACGAAAAATCAAAGGATCAAAAAAATTAATTATTGGAAATACCACAATTTTATTTTGTCAGTATAAAATTTTGGTTTTATTTAGTTAATTATATCCTTGATTTCATTTAGATACCTTCAGTAATAACAATAATAGATATTAGGCGTGCCGTTTGTTTAGTGATTTGGAATATTAGAAGGATAATAGATGAGTCAATATATTTTATTTAATGATATAATATTTTAATTTAATTTTATTATAAGTCAATAGAAACTAATTTTAAAAGATAATTATGGAGAATATAAATGGGCCAGTGAAGTGGTTATCAAACTATCCCTACAAAATTTAAATTAGGTTGATATTTATTTATATAATTACACCTCTTTGATTTTAGTATCCAACGTTTTAGAGTTAAAATATTGTAATGGGAATATAGAATTTTATACGATGATATTTTGTTGAAAGGATTTATTCAAACCAGTATATCCAAATTAGATTCCCCTAGTTCTAAATTTCTTAATATGGGAGTCGGTGGCTATGTAGAGACTAATTTTTATATAAAAAGGTGAATGTAAGGATATGTAATCTCCAATGAATTATTTTATTAATTTTAATTATTTTTTTGGATCCATTTTGTTTTCAATGTATAATTTATTTTCTAGAATACATCAATTGAGGGTGAATGTGGTATAATATTAATATGCCACATTAAAAAGTATATGTTGAAAATTTTATTCATTTTTTCTGTTATTTAATATAATATATTAATGAATAATATTTATGTTATTTAATAAAATAAAATTATAAGAGTTCATTTTATTTTTCATGGACATCATCTTTAATGATATGGTCGTGTATCTAATGATAATAGAGGATAAAAAATGTTATTGACGGTTAATTTAGATATTTTTCAATTAAATTATCTATATATAATATTATATATGTAAATGTTATATTTATGTGAGTTGAATTACCCAATTCATGATGTGTATGAATATTCTATTATAGATGATATATCACATATCTAGGAAAGTTGATATTTTTTAAAAAACATTAATCCTTTAAATATGTGTAGTTTCATTTCCAATAGATGATAAAATGAATGGTTTATATCTGAATTATTTCATATCATTAAACCTCTGAATAAAATGACTATAAATTATATTGATATTTTGTTTAATAATTAGTGTTAGGTGTAATTTATGTGTCCAAAAGAAAGGATTATTGGTTCTATAATACATCACATTCCAAATGATTTTTTTTTATTTTTTACAACATTTATTTTTATGTATTAGTTTGGGATTAAATTATAGCTCGAGTGAATCTATCTTATATGGTTTTAAATTTACATCCCCATAATTTATTTATTTCCTCATTAATATATAGTATGTAGAAAAAGATTTTTACCTAAATATATTGTTACATTATCTAATTGGATCATAATTTCTAGTAATTCACAATCAATTGAGATTTTTTATATATTCAACCAATTTGACATTAACCTGCATTAGTAGTGGGGGATTAAGGATTCCATTAGTATACCATTATGAAATATTGGATGTTAGAAAATTATATTTTGGTTGTTGATGTTGTGAGTAATATTAAAAGGGTAGACAATTAATATGAGTCTATATACGAGTAGAGGATGATATAGAAGCCCATTTAATTTTTATTTTATATGAAAGAATTTACTAGAAGATATTTATTTTATAAAATCTAAATTAACTAAATAATAATTTAATTAGTGATGGATTCTCCAATTACTGTAGGTATTAAGTGATTGTTTAATATATATAGATTATCTTGATACGTTATCATAGGATGTAGATGGTGAAATTTTATAATATACGAAATGATTTTTTATATGAGATGTGTGATGAATTTTGTATTAGTATAATATTTCACCATATTGTGACTTTTTTTTATGAAAACTCATTCTATGGGGAATAAATTATAGAACATGGTCTTATAGAGGAATATTGTAGAGTTTGTGTTTGGATATCCAGTTTACCACTTTGTTAATGTAGAGTATTCAGTTCCCTTATATTATTTTATCCCATGGAAATTATTTAGTGGAAATAATATGGAAAATGATATATCTGGTATAAGTATTTCCTCAACATTATCTGGGATATAACAATATATATTTTTTTTGGATTTTTTGAAATAGTTTTCATATTTCATAATGTGATGGATTATTTTTTAGTTGACGCGGGTTCATGGTAATTTATGGAATATGAGTTGAGAATTCTTGGATTTCTATGGGTGATCATCTATGAGAAATTCCATATAATCAAATAATGGGTGTGGAATTTACTCTATTGTTTTTTATCTTCATTTCAATATATAAAATTTTTCTTTATATGAATGATATTATTCAGTGAATTACATTGAAATGAGAGAAAACGTTTTGTGGGTGTGTTTGTAACATTAGTATTGTATGTAAGAATCATTTATTGGTAAGTGGGATTTTGTATAATAAGAAATTACACTTTAAAATTTAATGTGTTATCTTTTAGGAATAAAATGGTAATCTATGTAAATCTCAGTGATGATTTATTAATTATGGAGATATAGTGATCAATCTTCTATATTTTCAATATAGCATGTTAGGGATAATATATTTTATTTTATTGTATATAATGGTTACCTAAAAACATAATATGAATGTGAATACTAGTTGAAGATAACATTGTAGTTTTAGATTAGTTATTAGGGGTTTTTAATGTTCCTCATCATAAATGATTATAGAGATTTATTATAGTTAATAATATTCCTTAACAGTTCATTATATCATTCATGTTATAAGATCAAGTTATTAAAATTGTGTATCACATTGTGATTTGAATTTATTCAAAATGTAAAATATATTGTAATTTATTTCTATTTTTACATATATCATTGATTCGAGTATTTTTAGTTGAATTTATGTGACACTCTATGATTTTTTGTAATTTGTTTTTCAAATAAATTTTATTTCCTTAATATCATGGCTAATAGAAAATTTTGAGTTTAGATAAATTGTGATATGGTATTGAAATATTATATTCAATTATATGTTTAAATGTTCTTTAAGAATATGGATACAAATTATAAAAATTAGTTGTTTATACATGTAGAAAACGATTTCATTATTTATCAATTAATTCTTGATAACTAATTAAAATCATTAGAATATAAATGTGATGTTTTCATAAAAAATATCTTTTATGTGAATAATGTATTTTGATTATAATAATATAATTAAATATCATTGGGTGAATGATTTTGATGAAATTTATATATATTATGTTTTCAGTCAAATATTTTTTTACATTCATCTAGTATTTATTAATGTATTAGAATATAATAAATTATTTATTTGTTAAAAAATTTATTTTTCAATAAGTTTTTCTCATCTCATTTTTATAACCTAATTTAAAATTAATTTCATCTATTTATAAGTATATAAAAAAATAAAAATAATTATTTGTTTAGAATTATTAAATTAACATTTCAAAAATAACACCCATATATGTTCGGTCAATATGAATAGTAACTATGGTAAAATTGTTCACCACAAAAAAAGGGAATATATTTTTAATATAGGATAAAACATATTTTTAATGCCTTAATTTATAATTATAAATCATATTTTATGATTTTAATTATACCCTTTTTACCTTTGGTTCTAAATATATTATTTTAATTTTATTTTTTTTCATGAAAATGAAATATATAATACTTAAATAATCGAAATATAACAAAGTAAATTATTTTTTCATAATGACATTAATTTCTTATGCATCATAGATTCAGTGTTTATACATTTAATAAAAATAAAATAAATTATTAATAATATATTAATAATTAATTTTTTTAATTAGATAATGTGTGGCATAAATATTCCATATCTATATCACATTTTGTCAAGGTTTTAAATCACTATACTTGATTCTCTACTTTGTATTTATGAAAAATTACATAAATGAATTAAGATGTGTAAAATTTTTTTTATGTTACTTTATAATAAAAAAAATTAAATTAAATGATAATGAATTAAAAAAATATTATCTTTAGACAAATTGACTAGATACAATTTTAGACATCAACAATGTTCCATTAATCGGTATTTTTTCAATTGATATTGGAAAGATATACCAATAGTTGGTGGAAACCATTTTTATTGCAATAAATTTTAAAAGGGTTCATGGGGTTCAAAAATAAATGATAACGGTTAAACTTATATCCAAAAAAGTAAAAATCATATGTTATGATTGTATTTTAACTAATCTACAATATTTCATCAGATCATATATATTTTTAGTCATTTGTGAATGAAATTAAAAATATATTCATATCATATTTTTTAAAATTTGGTATGTTTTCCTCCCCTCAATTATAAAATTCCACCCACCATTCTCATATTCACGATACCTTGAGCCTTCTAGATCAACCAAACACCACAAATTTACCTTTCACACTTTTAGAGAGACATCATAATGGTTTGTTTCTTTCCAAATTACCTTCCATAGATCCTTTTATATGTGATATAAATGAGTTTTTTCATAGAATATGTAATCTATTTAAAAAATCACATTCTTTTCAAATGTAATTTAAGTTTATCTAAATATTTTATATTCTACATAAAAAACGAAATTAGTATCCTAGATATTCTAAATTGTAATATTATTATGAAACCAAATTTATTCTTCATCTATCAGTTAAATTGGAAGTGAATATATCACTTTTCTATATGAAAAATTTATCATTTACAAATAGAAATATATTTCAATTATCATCACCATCTACAATCAATAGGTGTTTTACAATCCCAAATTTCATGCATATTTTCAATCAGTTTATTTTCTCAAAATTTTCTCATTCAATTAATCCATATTTTTAAATATCTTAATAAATAATGAGGAATATGTAATAAAATTAAAATATTTTTGAATGATGATTTTTAGTGATTTACTATATCAATTATTTTAAATGTATTTTTAATTAATAATCCACATTCAATTAAAAATTCATTTAAGAATTTTTGATGTAATTCTTTTCAAATCGATTATATGCATTTAAAATTTTTAGGGGTTTATCAAAAAAATATAAACCTAGGAGATACCTCAAAAATCACCACTACGAACACATTTCCATACCACTAGGGGATTACCAGCCAATAAAGGAAACATGAAAGTATAATCATGTTGGTTGGAAGTGAAGTAGAGCTCAAATCCCCTTCATAGTAGGAACACAAGTGGTCAAACTCATGGGGAGTGAGAGTTGAATAAATCTCAATTGGGTTACATGTATGTCTGGTCTGTATAATGGTGTTTGTGTGTATTTGTGTGTGGGGTCTAGGTTCCCACCTCATAGATTGGGTTTTGAGAGCACTCCAACAACTTGTCATAAAAACATGCTGTTCACCATTAGTTCATTTCAATACGGGTAAATGTTATTTTTATTATACTGTTCATATGTTATTAAAAATCCATTTGCTGCAACACATGTTCCTCAACCTCTCTCAGATAGATCTTCCAATCATGCACCATCAATCTCTACCATTTTGGCACATTATTCTTCAGCCTGCCGCCCTTACACCACTAAAATCAACTATATGATATTCCATAGGATCACTAGATGAATCTAGTTATACTATTACAAAAAAATTGATCTTGGCTATAATATCTTCTGACCAAAACAAGATCCATTTATCCACAACAAAGGAATAATCGGAAGAGGAGACCTCCACTTCCTTCTAAGAGAATCTGTTGTTTCTTCAAATGTTTCCATGCATAACTTCCACCCATGTCACCAATTTTCAAGCACGAACCACCATGGAACTTCCACTACCCTTCATACATTCATAAACGTGGATGCTCATGTCCACATTAAAACATTCAAACCCCCGAATCTCACAGGTGTTTCAAAAATCAACACAGGACTCATTGTGTTTTAAATTAAATGTTATATGTTCATATTTTTCTATTCATTCCATACATACACCATGATTTGAATATGTCCAATGTTAATGCTTTACATGGCCTATAAAATGATCTATTTCATTAGAGGTAGGTGAGTTTTACTACAAGGCATACTCAACATGGAGGATGGGTAGAAGAAATTTTTTCTTCTATCAGTTGTCTTATTTTTATTTATTTAATTTATTGTTTTATTTTAATGTAATATTAAATTTTTTTCACATTAATAATAAAAATTCATGAATTTTTTATTATGTGATTTAGGAATCAATTACATTATAAATATTAGTATTTTTTTGCATCTATCATTATACTTTCTTACTATCTCCCAATCTTATTATATTTTATAATATTTTATTATATTTCATTCTTTTCCCATTATTATTAATTTTTTTGTTCTCTTTATTTTTAAATATCTTATATCTCAATATTTTATTCTTTTTATTTTATTTTATTAATTTCCCTTCATATTATTTCAAATCATATAACTATCTTAATATCTCAGACATCATTGATATATTACTTTACGAAAATCCAACGGTTGATGAGCTATAGTAGGTTATGGTAGCGTATTTCAATATTATGTAGTATTTATAGTTTTTATATTATCCAATGATAGTTCCCTAATGGTAGGTCACTTGAGGTGAGTCATGATGGTGACTCATTAAGGTGACTCATAGTTGTGAGTCGAAATTGAATGTCCCTGATATTGGGTTAGGACAGATGAGTAATGATCGGTGAGTTGGAGTGGTGAGTTTGAATGGAGGGACCGAACTGTTGAGTCAGGATAGTTGAGTCAGGTTAGTGACTCACAATAGTTCACAATGCAATCTCACAATGGATACTCGCACTGGTTTCTTGTCCAATGGTAGCCTGCAATATTTACCTATATCGGTAGCTCCTAGAATGGTGGGTCTCAATGACCACTTGTGATGGTTACCCATTTCGATAGCTTGTCCAATAGCGACTCATCTTGTTGTGAATTATCCCATGGTATATCTTCCATTGGTGACTCATCCAACGTTGACCAGCCCAAAGTAGAATCACTCAAAACTGCTTTTCATTTTTTCCATTTCATCATCATTTATCTTTTGATTACTTAATTAGATTTCTAATGTGTTTTATATAATATTTATATATTTTTTAATCAATTATAATGATTCTTAATCATATAATTAAATTTCTAAAAGTGAGGAAGCCTTCTAAATACTCATATATGGTGGTTTTGTTGAGATGCGACATTTATGAAGATTCAAAACAATTTCATATTCCATGAGTCTCAGATTTAATCCTTATAAGCTAGGGGATGTACCTTCATTCATTCCTTCTCTGTTATCTAGATTCCGAATATCCCTTAACCTTTCTTCCTAGAGGATTCAAGCATGGTTCAATATACTTTTTGTCAAACTTTCCCTAGAGACTTTTCCTACTACACATTCTCCCATATTTTGGGTGAAACAAAAAATTTCTTATCACTTCTTCTTTCAATAAGTTTTTCAATCATCTACTTTAATGTTTTATCATGAGGAGTTGGTGTATAAATGTATCCATTATAAATATAGCTGAGTACCCACATAATAAAAATAATTTAATTGCTTCTAGGTCAATATGAGGGATAGAGAAAAGTGACATGTGATCTTCTTGTAATTTGTTTTTATTTACGGCTATAGATGATATGAGATAATCAACCCACTAAAAATCATGTTCATTGAGGGTATTTGTATAAGCATAGAATGTTCTATGGAATTTATTATTATTATTTTTAAAACAATTATAAATAAAATATAATAACTACATAGACCTAGTTAATAAAAGGATTCCCCATGATCATAACTTCTATAATAAACCTATAGGAATAAACGTAGAATTAATGAAGAGATTGCTTTTTAAATCATTAAAAGTTTTGCATCATTTTTTTGGTTGTTTAAAAGGAATTATGGAATCTCTGGTGGAGATATTGGATGATTGTGGAATATCTAGGTATTGTTGTGTAGTTTGGTTATGATCGGGTTGTGATATGTTTTTGTTATTTGATGTGATTAGTGTTGTGAGGTTATGAATTAAAAATGGAGAGAATGTTTTTAATTGGTGTATTGTATTTGTGATGTTATTTATTGTTGGGTGTGCTTATGAGTTGCAGGTTTTCTCTATTGAGAAGATGGATTGGGAGGGATTCCATTGAATAATGATGATGTCAGTCGTTGGAATGGATTTTTTCTATTGATAACTTGTATAAAAAATTAACATATCTCATGATTAGAATGTTATATCATGAATGGGTGTTAAATGGATAAGAATGTCAAATGTGTTATTTTACCGTGGTTCTCCTTTATCAGTTTGACATTTGATGTGATGATTTATGTTCCATGTAACTAGAAGTATGACAGGCAGTGATGGAATGAATAAATTATTTTTTTTAAAAATAATGAGAATTTTATAAAAAACATGATGGGGGTTTGAGTGGAGTTTATAGCTAGTTTTATGGTTACTCAGTTTGTGGTAGCTTCAAAATCGGTCGTATTGTGAGTTGGTTATTTCATTGAGAACACATAGGCTAGGAAGGATTGTTTGGTATTTTATATCTCTCTCTCTATATATATGTATCTATCTGTTTATCTTTCTGATTATGTACACACCACACACTTGTTGTGAAGTATGTGTTGAACACCCCCATTGTCATGGTGGAGTGTGTCTATCCCAATCATTCAAGTGGGAGGATGGATGGTTGTTCACCCTCTCTTCATTTAGTTTTCTTCCAAGTGGTGTTAATCCAATATTCTTCAATAAACTGGGGTTTCTATGGACTTGGTGTGTGTGGGTGAATTTTGTTTTCCTCTGTATCTTCAGGATGAGATGATTTGTGTTTTCACATGTGTCCTCATTATGAGATGTGTGGTGATTTCCAAGTTATTTTTTAGACATTTTATAGTTTATGGACTAGGAGTATGCGAGTAAGTGGGGGTCTGGTTTTTTTATACCCAAGTGTGTGGGTGGGATGTGATGTGTTTCATTTTTCAATGTTAAAGGAATAGCATTGATTCCTAGGAGTGTGAAGGTGGGATGTTATGTGGTATGCTTTCCCCTATGAGGAGACTAATTTTGAAAACTAAGTGTGTAAGGTCGTGATTGGATGTGATTGTTTTCTGTTCGTGGGGCTAGTTGTGAGGCCCACGTGTGTGTAGGTGGATTTTTTCATGGTAAGTTTAGAAGAGGTTGGAGCACAAGGATGTTTGTTGTTAGAAAGAGTGTCTAATCCAGTGGGATGTGATGCAGGTTCCCAATTCATCGATGTAAAAACTATATTACATTAGATGACTTTAGTTACATAGTGAGTGTTCCATAGTAAGGTTGGGATGGATAATATACATTGGTAGATGTTGTGGGATTCTGTAGTTTTCTTACAGGGGAATTCTTATGCTTCCCACACTTGTGCATGAGAGTCTATGTTTTTTGTACTCATTATTCTTGTATCCTCACCCTAAATATATAAATCTTATTTTATATTTCCAAGATGATTACATTGACTCTGTTGGACTATACAAGATCGATCTATGAGATAGTTCTTGTGCGGCTTTAAATCCATTATTTTTTTATTAACAATGTATATTCATTTTATTTGTAATTGTATTGTTTTAAACATGAATTTTTAATGGGTTTTGACTTTCTCTTAAATATATATATATAGTATTTCGAGTTTTTTGGGATGGACTATAGTGTCTCCTAAAACTATTTTCTTTAAAAATTGGAATGCCTCCCATTTTGTTTGATGGTATATTATTATTGATGGCCGCCATCCGGAATCCTAATGGAGGTTGGACTCAGGGAGTCATTATCTCTATTTTTACATTGCTATCCCAGGATGGGAATTTTTGGAGGGAGGGGGTAATGATGTAATAGTAAAAATGTTGATGGATGAAAGATATGATGGATTTCGAAGGTAGGAATAGTGAGGATTGTATGGGTTTGTAGGGAATAAATGTTATGTGACCTCGGTATGTGACATTGGACATAGAATACTGGCCAATAAATTGGATTTTTGGGTCCCCCATGATCTGACGTAAGGACTCTTGGTCTACTTAAAGACATAGTGATGCTACACCGTTTTTATTCTAGAGACACTAGGAATAATAGATGTAATATAATGACATCTGTTCTTGTTTGAATTGGGATTTTTTTGGATATTTTGAAATGGATAATGAACTGTGTTAAATGAGTTAATATGAAACCTAAATAAAATGACATACTATTTAGGCTTAGAAATTCCTTTTTTACCATTCCCAATTATGAAACCAAGTTTTCTTCCACATTTGGATCAGTTAGTTTAGGCTCAACAGGATGATCCAGATGAATGATGGAGGGTTGATATAGTGTAGGAGTATGACCAGTTCTAGAGAAGGTTATTTGAAATCTAGTGGAAGGAATTTAGAAAGTAAAAGGGATGTGATTCAAAAAAAGAGAAGAACTTTGGATCAATGTTCAGGATATAATATTTAGTTTGACATGGGATCCGACAGAGTAATGGGTTCTTTTGGTAGTGACCCGAATATGGGGAGCATCACATCAGTGGTGAAAGATTTTCCTATAAGATAGGAAGGAGGAATATATTATGTGGGTTGATATCGAGAAAAATTCTTTTCAATGAACATAAAGGCTGAAAATATGTAAAAGTTAATATCCCTACATAAAGTGAATATTTCAGTACGATAGCTGGGGATTATGTTCAAGGGTATCCTTTTCATTCTCTATATCGTATTCTTAAAGAGGATTCTCTTCTAAGATTCCTAAAAGAGGATCATTATCTTTCTATCTAGTACATGTATACTCCCACTTCCAATGTATCCATGCATAGCTTCCACCCATGTCACCAATTCCCAAGCATGGTCCATCATGACACCTTCACTACCCTCCATACATTCCTGAACGTGGATGCTCATGTCCATAATAAAACATTCAAACACCCAAATCTCACAGGAATTTCAAAAATCAACATAGGACTCATAGTGTTTTAAATTAAATGTGATATGTTCATATATTAATATTCATTGAAGACATCCACAATGATCTGAATATGGACAATGTTAATTCTGTACATGGCATATAAAATGATGTGTTTCGTTGGAGGCAGGTGAGTTTGACTGCAAGGCATACTCAACATGGAGGACGGGCAGGAGAAATTTTTTATTCTATCAGTTGTCTTATTTTTATTTATTCCATTTATTGTTTTATTTTAATGTAATATTAATTTTCTTCACAATAATAATAAAAATTCATGAATTTTTTATGGGTTTCACCCATCAATTACATTTTAAATACTAGTATTATTAATTTTTATTTTTTCCATCTATCATTTTTCATTCTTTCTCTCTCCCTATCTTATTATATTTTATAATATTTTATTATATTTCATTATTTTCCCATTATTATTGATTTTTTTATTCTCGTTTTGATTAACTCTCTTAAATCTCAATATTTTATTCTTTTTATTTTATTTTATTATTTTCCCTTCCAATTATTTCTTATCATTAAACTATATTTATATCTCAGAGATCACTGGTCTATTACTTTGTGAAAACCCAACCGTTGATGTACTATTGGAGGTTATGGTAACATATATCAATAGTGTGTAGCATTTCTAGTTTTTATGTTTTCTAATGATAGTTCCACAATTGTAGGTCACTTGAGGTGAGTCGTGATGGTGACTCATTACGGTGACTCATAGTTGTGAGTCGAAATGGAAGGTCACTGAAAGTGGGTTAAGACAGATGAGTTACGATCAGTGAGTCGGAGTGGTGAGTTAGAATGGTGGGTCCGAACCGGTGTGTCTGGACAGTTGAATCAGGACGGTGAAACATAATGGTTCACAAAGCAATCTCACAATGGATTCTCGCACTGGTTTCTCGTCCAATGGAATCTTGCAACATTGAATTACATCAATAGCTTAAAGATTGGTGGATCTAAATGGCCACTCATGATAGTGACCCATTTTGATATCTTGTCCAATAGTGACTCATCTTGTTGTGAATTATCCCATGGTATCTCTTCCAATAGTGGCTCGTCTGACATTGACACGTCCAATGGAGAATCACATCAAACTGCTTTTCATTTTTTCAATTTCTTCAACATTTATCTTTTGATGACTTTATTAGATTTAAAATGAGTTTAATATAATATTTACATGATTTTTAATCCATTATAAGGACTCTAAATCATATAATTAATTTTTAAAATTGAGGGAGCCTTCTAAATAGTCATATTTTGTGGTTTTGTTGAGATATGACATTCATGAAAATTCAAAACTGTTTTATATTCTATGAGTCCCAGATTTAATCCTTCCAAGGTTGGGGATGTACCTTCATTCATTCTTTCTCCATTATCTAGATACCAGATATTTCATAACTGTTCTTACTTGAGGATTCATGCATGGTTCAATATACTTTTGGTCAAATATTCGCTAGAGTCTTTTCATACTGCACATTCTCCCTTATTTTGGGTGCAATAATAACTTTCATATCACTTCTTCTTCTAAGAAGGTTTTCAATCATCTACCTTAATTTTTTAACATAAGGGGTTGGTGTATGAAAGTATCCATTATAAATATAGATGATTACCCACATAATAAATATAATTTAATCGTTTCCAAGTCAATATGTGGGATAGAGAAAAGTGTCATATGATCTTATTGTAATTTGTTTTTATTTAATGAAATGTATGATACGGGCTAAACACCCCACTACAAGTTATGTCCAATGAGGGTCTTTGTCTAAGCAAGGTATGTTCTATGGAATTTATTATTTTTGTCTGTTTTTCATAAAAAAAATGTAAATGAAATTTAATAATTGCACACACCTGGTTAATAAAAGGATTCCCAATGATCATAAATTCAATAATAAACCCATAGGTTAATAAATATAATTAAGGAAGAGATGAATTTTTAAATCATTAAATGTTTTTCTTCATTTGTGGGGCTGTTTAGAAGTAATAAGGGAATCTCCGGTGGAAATATTTATTGATTGTGGAATGTATGGGTAGTGTTGTGTAGATGAGTTATGATCAGGTTGTGATATGTTTTTGTTATTGGATGTGATGAGTGTTGTGGGGTTATGAATTATGGATGAAGAAAATGTTTTTGGTTGGTGTTTTGTATTTGTGATGTTATTTGTGGTTGGGTGTGTCTATTAGTTCTAGGTTTTCTCTGTTGATATGATAGATTGGGCGGGATGACATTGAAGAATGATGATGGCAGTGGTTGGAATGGATTTTTTCTATTTATAACTTGTATAAACAATTCACATATCTCATGATTAGTATGTTATATCATGAATGGGTGTTAAATGGATAGGAATGTGAACTGTGTTATTTTACCATGGTTTTTATTTATAAGTGTGAAATTTGATGTGATGATTGTTCTGCCTTGTAACTAGTAGTATCAAAGGTAGTGATGGAGTGAATAAATAAAATTTTAACGAATTTTGAAAATTTCATAAAAAACATGTTTGGGGTATGAGTTGAGTTTATAGCTAGTTTTATGGTTATTAATTTTGTGGTAGCAACAACATTGGTCATATTGTGAGTTGGTTATTTTATTGAGAACCAATAGGCTAAAAAGGATTGTTTGGTATTATATATATATATATGTATGTATCTATGTGTTTATCTTTTTTATTCTATACACACCACACACTAGTTGTGAACTATGTGCTGAACACCCCCATTGTCATGGGGGAGGGTGTCCATGAAACCCATTCAAGTGGGAGGATGGGTGATCGGTCACCCTCTCTTCACTTCTCTTTCTTCCAAGTGGTTGTAGTCCAATATTCTACAATAAACTGTGGTTTTTGAGGACTTGGTGTGTGTCAGTGATTTTTTTCCTACGTATCTTCAGGATGAGATGATTTGTGTTTTCCCAAGTGACTTCATGATGAGATGTGTGGTGATTTCCAAGGAATTTTTTAGACATGCTATATTTTATGGACTAGGTGTATGTGAGTAAGTGGTAGTGTGGTTTGTTTAATCCCATGTGTGTGTGGGTGGGATGTGATGTGCTTCATTTTCAATGTGATGGAACTAGCATTGATTCCTAAGAGTGTATAGGTTGGATGTTATGTGATATATTTTTCCAGGTGATGAGACTAATTTTCAGGACTATGTGTGTAAGGTTGTGATTGGATATGATTTTTTTACAGGTCATGGGGCTCGCTGTGAGGCCCATGTGTGTGCAGGTCGATTTTTTCATAGTAAATTTTGAAGAGGTGGGTGCATGAGGATGTCTGAGAAAGAGTGGCTAATCCAGTGGTATGTGATGAATGTTCCCAATTCATCGATGTACAAACTATATTACATTATATGAATTTAGTTACACGGTGATTGTTCCATGGTATGGTTGGGATGGATAGTATACCTTGTTAGATTTTGTTGGCTTCTGTAGTTTTCTTATGGGGGAATTGTTATGATTCCCACATTTATGCATGAGAGTCTATTTTTTTTTCTACTCAGTATTCTTGTATCCTCACCGTATGTATATAAATATTATTTTATACTCCCAAGATTATTACTTTGAATCTGTTAGACTATACTAGCTCGATCTATGGGATAGTTCTTGTGCTACTTTGATGCCTTTATTTTGGTATTAACTTTGTATGTTCATTTTATTTGTAATAGTATTGTTTTAAACATGAATTTTGAATGGTTTTTGACTCTCTCTTATATATATAGTATTTTGATTTTTTTGGGATGGACTATAGTGTCTCCTAAAATAGTTTTCTTTAAAAATATAAATTCCTCCCATTTTATTTGATGGTATACTATTGTTTATGGCAACCATCCTGATTCCTAATAGAGGTGGGACTCGTGGAATAATTATCTATCTTTTTACATTTCTATCCCAGGATAGAAATTTTTGGAGGGTGGGGGTAATGACATAATGGTAACAATTTTGATGGATGAAAGATATGATGGATTTCAGAGTTTGGAATAGTAAGGATTGTATGGGTTGGTAGGGAATAAATGTTATGTGACCTTAGTATGTGACATTGGCCATAGAAGACTAGCTAGAAATTTGATTTTTGGATCCACCATGATATGATGCAAGGACTCTGGGTCTATCTAATGATAGATTAATGCTACACTATTTTTATGCTAGAGACATTAGGAATGATACATTCAACATAATAGTTTCTGTTCATGTTTGAATTGGGTTTTTTTGGATATTTCAAATTGGCTAATTAACTATGTTACATGAGTTAATATGAATCCTAAATAAAATTAAATACTATTTAGGAATAGAAATTCCTTTTTTACCATTCCCAATGATGGAACCTAGTTTTCTTCCACATTTGGATTAGTTAGATGAGGATCAATAGGCTGATCTGGTTGAACGGTGGTGGGTTGATATAGTATAGGAGTACGACCAATGATAGAGAAGGTTATTTTAAATCTAGTAAAAAGAATTTAGAAAGTAAAAGTGACGTGTTTCGAATTAGGAGAATGATATCTGGATCAAGCCTTAAGAGATAAAATTCAGTTTTACAATGGATATAATAGAGTAATGGGTTCTTTTGGTAGTGACCCCAATGTGTGTAGAATCACATCAGTGGTGGAAGTTTTACCTATGGGATATGAAGGAGGAAAATATTTTGTGGGTCGATATCAAGCAACATTCTTTTTAATGAACATGAATGCTGAAAATATGTAGGAGTTACTATCCCTCTATAAAGTGAGTATTTCAGTACGATAGCTGGGGATTATGTTCAAGGGTATCCTTTGTATTCCCTATATCATATTATAAACGAGGAGTCTCTTCTGATATTCCTAAAAGAAGAAAATTATCTTTCTTTATTGTACATGGTTACTTCTAATACTTTTCTGACTTACTTAGAGGTCCAATAGATGACATAAGATATTGAGCCAATGCAGTCACAAAGGGGTCTACTACGAGAGATGAGAAAATGGGGGTTTCTAAGAGGTAGGGTTACCAGTAGTAGTTTTCATGCACCATGGCCTTCAAGGTTTCAACTAGTGGGGAGTTGACATCAACATTTTTCTCTTTGACCTTCTGGTCCTCATGACATTCCCACGAGCATTAGACCAATATGTTTCAACTGCGGAGTCCATTTCCATCTTCAAAACCAGTGCCTAGGGACTATTGGATCATAGTATGATCGAGATGGGAATGTTCAATGATAGCCTCCGTAGAAGCTTCGGTCAAGTACATTTAAGTTATAGGGACAACAAAATCATGTTCTTATGAGGGGAGACAAAGAAGATAGGGATGGACACAAAGGTATTCCTTAGGGTCCTCAACATGGGCATTGTTGTGTATGTGGCCATCATTATAGGGGAAGAAGAGATGGATGTTGTCAGTTTCACAAAAAATATATAGAAGTCCCAGCTTGGCCATAAATATTCATTGGTATGATCAGTTAGTTTAGTATTATTTCATGATCTCTGTCTTAATCAAGGGCATTTTACTCCTTTGTTTCACCCACACTAGTACATTCTATCGGACTAGACAATGAGATACTTCCCATGCCCTTATGGTTAATTACGCCTTTTGGATGCCAGATTATATTATTTGATTTGTGTTAGGGGTTTATAGAGATGATGGGTATACAACAATCCCATGCAGATATCTTAATTTTATAATTGAAATCATATGATTTAATTCTCTACATTGAAGGTTGAATTTTGTGTCTGCTATTATAGACTAATTTCGAAGAAGATTCTTGTTTTTATATGTGAATAGTTGGTGTGTGGTATTCTTTTATTAGCAAAGATGATTGTTGGGAAGATGTTGTATAATGCCTCTTCATTACTTATGGGGTATGCTATCAGTTCAATCATTAGACATTGGGATGGTGAGGTTCCCATTTATGTGGTGGAGTTCATGGATGTTCCCCCTGAGGATGTTGTGATTCTACCACCTCAACATGACTCTGATTTGGGGATAGACTGATAGCCCAATGCATCTCTAATTTCATTGGATCATATTTGTATATAACCTTATATGTTTTGGTGTTGAGGTTTTCGAATTATTATGTGATTAATAAGGGATTTATATGGCCTATTGTGTCTCTGTAGGGTTATCAAGTGTTGTTTATAATGAAGGTAGACTATGGTCTGAGTTTGTTAATAGACTATAAGAGGACGAATCATGTGATAGTTCAGAATTGTTACCCTCTACCTATGATAGATACTATTTTCAACTAGTTGATTTGGGAAGGATTGATTCCAATGATTGATATGTGGTCTCAATATCACCAATTTAGGGTATAGAAGAGAGATATCTCGATGAATTCTTTCATATACAGGTATGAGAACTTTGATTTTGTAGTCATTCTATTTGGTGTTACGAAAACCGAATCCACATTCATGGTACTCATGAAATATATATTTTTTGAGTACATGGATCAGTTCATCATCTTTTTCATCAATGATATTTTGATTTACTCAATGATAGTTGAGGATAAAGTCGAGAATATCAGAATCATGTTCTAGATTATTTGATGACAACAGCTCTATTGAAAGTTGACAAACATCATTTTTTGTACACGAGTGGTACATTTACATGGGCATGTTGTGTCATAGAAGGGTGTAATAGTGGACCTGTTGAAGGATTAATCTTTTTTTTCCAGAGAGGAACCTAATTACATGTCCGAAGTTCATAGTTTTCTTCCTCTCACATGCTATTGTCTAAATTTTGCACAAGATCTCTATTAAGTTACATATTTGTAAGTATATCTAAATATATATGACCAATCTATTATGTTAATTAAAAAGTACCAAGAAGTGTTCAGGTATGATAAAAAGAATTTTGATTCTATAGTGCTCTGATTTCCAGAGGAATGGGTGATGTTTGAGTTGGTTTGAGAAGCTTCACGAATTTATTTGTGATGTGTTCTATTGGAGTAGTGGAGAAGGATCTCTTATGGGTGTATTCTATTATGTCCCCATGGTTTAATTATTCCACCTATTAAATAGAGGTTGCAGCTGTAGGGTTTTTAGTGATGTTCAGGAGGAATTACCTCATTGGGGAGAATATTTTGTTCTTTACAGATCAACAGAATTTGAGGTATATCTTTTCCTAAAAATATCTGATCTTGTGACATTGGAGGATGGGATGTTTCTTCCTGAATATGATTTGGAGATCTCCAGAACCTCATTAATGGGTAATTTCATTGATTACTATTTTATCAGGAAGTCATAGAAGGAGGTTTTTTGTGATTTTGTGGACACATGGAAGGTGATGGAGGATTTGGAAGTCTTGCACATGGATGAAAGGGCAGATAGAAGTAAAGGATGCATCTTTTAGATAACGGTGCATTCTTATCTAATTTAGTTGGTGGAGGATTATTATTGGGTAGACATGGAGGTAGAGGCGTTTTTTGATTGTGTAAAACATGGTGATGCTATGGACGGATGGTTAGAGGATGGTAAGAATTGGATGTTGTTAAATGGAAAGTCATTTTTTCTAGTGGATATGCACAAGTTATTCCATAGTGAATTTCATAAATTACCTGTAGCAGTACAAATTGAAGCTTCCATGATGTACCATGGCTTGAAGATACAGATTTGGTTTCCCGAGATGAAATGAGCAGTGGTTGAGTTTTCTCTAAAATGCTTAGTTTTATAGTTGGTGAAATCCAAACTACAGGTTCCTAGTGATTTTTTTTTGCAGCCATTGGATGTTCTCAACTAAAATGGGACAAAATATAAATGTATTTCCTCAGAAGGTTACCCATATCTCAGGGAGATTTTAATTCTATCTGGGTGACCTTGGATCAGTTAAAAAAATCATTCCACTTCTTAGCGATCAAAGAGTTGGTCATTGTTGATTTCATGGCAAAGATGTATGTGGATGATGTAATTTAAATACATTGACTTAGGGGATCTACAATCTTATATATGGATACTAGTCTTTCCTCATAATCCTGTAGGGTATTTTAGAATTCTTTAGGCTCCCAGTTATGCCTCATCACTAACATTCACCCTCATAAAAATGGTAAGATATAATAGATCTTCCATAAGATTGAGGATATTTTTCCAGCATGCGTCTTGGACTTTGGTGGATCATGGGTGTGACACTTTCTCATGGTAGAGTTTTCTTATAATAATAGTTATCACTCTTCCATTATCATGGCCTCTTTGGAAGCATTGTATAGAAGACTGTGGTGTTCACCATTGAGATGGATAGTGTTTGGGGGGACCCCTATTCTTGGAACCAAGGTAGTATAGAACATGAAATATAATTTTCATACTTTTTTTTACATGAGAAAAGTTATGCATGTCAAGATGAATTCATATACCGATCACTGGAGAAGGCCCTTAGAGTCCAATATTGGGGACCATGTGTTCTTGTTATTTCCCCATGACATTAGAGAATTTGTTTTTTTGGGGGGTAAGCATTATACAAGTTTAATAGGACACGTCGAGGTGTTGGGTGAGTTGAAGTGGTGTCATACTAGATGGCACTACGACCGTAATTAGAGGGGATCCCCAATGTCTTTTACATCACTCAAAAGAGTTGGAAACATCATGATCACACGCATGTCATTGAGTAGGTAGAGTTGGATATCAATGATGATGAGACACATATAGAGTTCCCAGTAAAGATGTTAGATCATCTAGAGAAGTTGTTTTGTGGACGAACCATTCATTTATTTCGTATGTTATGGAGCCATGGTTGCTTAGAGGAGAGTACCTAGGAGACAGAATATGAGATGTGTGCCCAGTACCCAATGTTGGTTTTTGTTTAGGATATGTTCTATAATTCTATGTTAAGTATGTTTTTAACATTGTTTTATCAAATAATATTTTTTACCTTGGGTTGACATGTGTGTGGTGAAATCTGTGATGAATTCATAACATGTGAAAAGGAAAAATCCAGATTCCAAATCAAGACACATTAGCTGAGATGATATGAAATCCATGTGGTGGAATGACTAATGCCCAGAGTAGACATCATCATATCATGGAATATGGATTTACCTTATTCATTTGTTTGGGATGGAATAGATATTTTTATTGTGTGGTATATCTTCATGTCAGTTGGTTTAGTAGATATTACAGTGGGTTTAATTTGATGTTAAGGATTCTATACATGTTTTGATCAACACAAGGTGGATCATCATTGAACATTGTGGTCAGTCTCGGTGTTTCAATCATTGTGAGATAATTGGGAGGCATGTCACAGGGTTGTTTTTCATACCTCTATTTTCATTATAGGTTTTTTTTGAATTCAGAGGGGAGAGAATAGTTTGAGAGGTATCTGGAGTAATGATCCAAAAATATATGGTCCCATATTTTATTAATATATAGTGGTTGTACTACATTGGGAGGTCACAATGAATTATTTCAAAACATTACAATTTTCCCCTTCTATGGATCTCTAATGATAGTTCTCTAATGGAAGTTCAATAGAGCTGAGTCATGATGGTGACTCATAATGGTGAGTCATAAGATGAGTCGCAATGGAAAGTTGCTGACAGTGGTTTAATACCGGTAATTCCTGAAATGTGAGTCTGAGCAGTGAATTAGAGTGTTGAGTCGTAACAATAAGTCATGACCAGTGAGTCTATAACTGTGACATAGGATGATGACTCACAATTGTAGGTCAAAATAGAGTTTTCAATGGTGACTCACATAGGATTCTCTTCCAACAGTAGCTCACAATATTGGCACACACTAATAGATCTCTGAATGGTGGCTGTAATGACCCAATGTTTAATAAATTATAATTCCCATATTATTTTCATATTTTATAAGCACATGAATTCAGAACATATTGAACTACTAATTACACCGTGATAATTAAACATAACATCATCAGTTCTATGATTTGTATTTTGAAAACTTGACATACACAGTTGAGATCAGTAAGAGGTTTTAATTTTCATAAAACAAACATTACTTGTTATTGAATAGTAACTGAACCTTATGAATAGTAATTCTACCCTTATGAATAATAATACCATCCTTATTAATATTAAACCATCCATTTGAATAAGTAACCTATCCTATTAATGTATAAATAAAATTTATCCATTTAATATGTGACAATATGATACAATTATAGTGTTGTTTTTTTGTGAGTAATGTACATTAAATTAAAATTTTACTATTAACGTATTTATTTTAATGAAAATTTATTTTCATATAAGCTAATCATAAATAATTATTTTGATAAGTTATTATTATATGATTATTTTATGAAACCATAATTAGATTTTCAAAGTTTTAGAAAAGAATTTTTAATTTTAAAATTTGCATTTTCAATTAAATTTTTATTTTAATTAAAAATTAAATATCATATATTTAGAAAATAATTTTCATAAAATAGAGTTAATTATTTAATTAAATAGGTTTTAAAATGGTTTGTGTGAATTTTTTTGTATTTATTTAAAATACATGATTTGTTTATGAATAATAAATTATATTAATTTACGATAAATGAAAAAATTGGAATTTCTACATCATGCAAGAGTCATGAAGGATGTAAATAGCCATTGGTAAGAACTAACATGAAATATTTACTATATTTGGTAAAAATTTAAAAATTATCATAGTATTGATGAAAAAAATTCAACTAATGATTAAAAAAATTTGAAACCCCTCCTCTCCTCTACTATAAACACCCGTCTTTAAATCTTCTCTTCACACCTCTCAAGAATTTGTCATAGTCCAAATTCTACTAAAAATATCTCTAAGCCCCTATCACACGTCCATAGTCCCTTTTAATCATTATAAGTCCAAATCCACTCACGTAATGAGGTTTTCAATGATGATATTTTCAACAGGTAAATTCCTCATTTCATTTCTTTTATTTTCATTCATGTTCCATTATTTATTTTTAATTCCTCAACTCTATTCATCAAAATGTAATGATAACTTCAGTAACATACATGATCTGGAATGTTTTTATTAAAATGGATTAAATCATTATCATCTTTCATTTTCCCCCTTTTATACTAGAATTGAATACACCATCCAAGATGTGTTAATGCATCACATTCAAGACGACTGTTTTTCAATTTCATTTACCATCATCAATTTTTGTCAATAAACCATTTTTATTGTTTTTCCAAACAATAATATATTAATTATGTATTATTTAAGGGTTTTTATTATTTTGTACATATGATATTAATTTATAATGGAAACATTGTTTGATGTGATCAAAAAATCGCCAATTATCAAAAATAGTTATCATCAGTGTTTTATATAATTATCCATATTCACTCCATATAACCAAATGAATTTTGTATCCATTTAATCTAATAGAAGATCACTAATGTCATATAAGTCCAATTTTTTAAAACCATTCTCATCTTACATGTTTATCTATACATGTATCTATGTAAACCAATAATGAAAACATATAAAACAAACAAGAAAATTGAAGCACCTAACCAATAAAAAAGTTAGTGAATGGACTAAATAAGGTTATAAAAAATAAATTACATAAGAAATATGTTCTATAAATATTAATTAATGATTTTAATTTTGATATCTAGTATATTACGGTCATGGAATATGACCTTTATACTTATGGTAAAAGATTCAGTCTCAACCTCCATTAATTTTTTTCGAGTTCTCTCTCATTATTTTTACTCAAATGAAGTTATCATTTCTTTTTTATGTACATATTCAAAATTCTGTGTACATTAACCACGCTCATGTATCACGATCAATTCATTATTCTTTTTTGTGTATATAAATTTTTTATGTTGTTTCCGTCACAATGACTCTCAATAATCATACCTATATTTAGATAATAAACATAATTTATACCCAATTTCATGGGCACTCTATCATCAGTATTAAAACCAAATTATTTTTATAAAATAATTCCATTTAATATAAAAACCATATTGGTTGACTTTTAATTTTATATAAAATATTATTCCATATTTTATATTACAAGCTCATTACTATTTCCCTTAAAACTACCCTAAAATTTTTTAATGCTAAATTTTATTAAATACCATTCTTACATGTTTTCACATTCGGTGGAAATAACATACATTGACATATTTCTAATTTCCATTATTAATTTCCTTTTAGGTTTTAATTACTTTCATTCAGAGACACATGTATGACACACCCATCGATTATTCTTTATGACATGATTATGATACCCATTTATTTATATTGGTACGCTTATGTTTATGTATGATTGATTATTTGTGATTATATATCTGAAAAGCACATTAATTAACATGTTGTGATGGGTGATCCCATATGGAGCTCCAATTCATTTGGTAATTTTGAGTCTCATGAGATGATATGTGCAACGGTCTGGGCAGTTATAATTTACTCGTGCTTCAATGTTAAACTATCTTGGTTTTTAATCATGAATTACACTCATCTATTTCAAATAAGTCTTCAATCGAAATAAATTAGTCTTTTTATTTTCCTATCGCATTAATATTAATTCAGGTGTATATGATACCGTGTTTATATGTTATGGTTATTTATGTTTCATGCTTATTATATCATTTTTCACACCTTCTAACCCATGTGCTACATATTTGTTCTTATGTTTATTCTCTTAATGGGGTTTGAGTTCATCATATGGTTCATGTCATACCCATGTTATCCTATGATTATTTATGAGTTAAATGTAATTAAGGATATTTTTATGAAGATAAAATACATTATTGTTATATTATATTCCAAGTTTTATGTGTTATGTCTCTAGTCATCCAACAACTAGATTTTATGATCCTCGGCATGTAATATGATGAATTAATATAAATAAAATAATTTAATGATATGTGTAAAATCATATGGTTGGAAAAGTTGGTATCAGTGGATTTTATATGTATCTTCGAGATTATGAATATATCACTTTCGTAAGAACCATAAAGATGAGACTAAGTATAAGAAAACATACCTAATTTTTTTTAAGTTAAATGTAAGTGGGTTATAAAATTAAATACATTCATGTTTGAATATGAACTAGTAGATGTGGCTATAGAACAAATGTATCTAGTGTTAATACAGAAACACACCATTTTGAGCAAGACTCAAATGTGAACTGTTTCACGACAATTGGCCCTGTTGCACCACTATTTTGACACCCACTGTCAATATTCTTTGGTAAATTCATATTCATCTTACAAACCATTATAAAGGGAATATCAAAATATGCCATAAGATTATATTTTAAGAAATAGATCATGAATAAATAGGATTGAATCTTATCAAATCACATGTTCAGATATAATTTTTATTTTAAAAGTTTATCCTTTTATATTTAACGATTTCTTTTTTATTCTTATTAGATAAATATTTAAGCGCCCTTATTGAACATTCTTTTTTCACAATTAAAGGTGGAGAATAGAACAACAAGTTCCAATATTCAATGTGATATGGAATGTAAATAATTCCCTAATGATATTCCAAATATGACGGTAATGGGTGCCCAAAACATTATGATAGTAATTTATCTCCTAGATCAAGTTATGAATAATAACTTGAATAATATGGAATACAATACTCCTAAAAAAAATGAAATAGTATCCATTTAATTCTTAATACCAAAGAGTCCTACCATGTTTAGTTAATCTTCTGATCCACTCCTTGCAGAATAGTGGGTTAACTCCATTGAAATGATTTTCTATTTTCTCCAGTGATCAGAGGAAGAGAAATTCATACTGGTGGTCTATCAATTTTATTTATTTACTGATAAGACGTTCACACTGATCAATAATATAGTGTCTGAAGAATAAATTGATTCTATGGACTGGAAGGAATTCATGAAAAATAATTCAATAAATATCTTCCCCAAACCCTCCATCTCAAGATAGAAAGTGTGTTAATAAGACATAATAATAAGGATGATGAGTAAATTTAGGTGTTTGAAGTTAACATCAAAAGGATAGAAAAATTCTCATATATCATTGTTTGGAACACTGGTAGAATGGTGGGTCTCTTATTTAGTGGACTGAAGATGAGTATAAATGAATTGGTGGCTATTTGTGACGTCGAATGTTATGAGGATATTGTCCATTGTGACCTCATGGTTGTGATGAAAATTAGAGACTCTCAATGTTCTGATGGACCTAATAAATAAACAAGGAAGATTGATTCTAATATAGGTGCTTCGGTAAATAAATACCATGATAGAAAGATGATCGAGAATCCCATGTGTCAAAAATATGGTAAGAAGCATCATGGGAACTATCTAAATGGAACCAGGAACTGCTTCAAATGAGGAACAATGGGAAATATGGATAATAAATTCTAGAAAGATATGAATAATTCCACTAAATTGGAAGAGAAATGGAAGGTTTATATCAATACTCATCCAGTGTTACAATTTCAAGGAACAAGTTCATTATTCAAAAAATTGACATATAAAAAGGGATGTCAGAAGAAATCAACCACAACCACTAAGGAATATGGAAGGTATTTGGATATCATTACAGTTGAAGTGGATTTATGAAATTTTGTGGTGATTTTTATGCTATTCATTCATTAATGAATTGAGAATGTGCTATTTTTTTACAAATTCAATCATATCTTCCATTTTTATTAGAACTATATGAACATCACCTCAAAATTTAGAGTTTGAGTTATTTATGAGAATAGAATGTTTATAAATTACTACATCCAAAATATATAATTCTTCTCTAGTTATTTTTTGTGAATATAATCTCTAAAAAAATCACTTTATACTTCTTGTAGTGGAGTTTGTTGTTATCATGGTTATGGATTGACTATCTTTATACAAAGTAAAAATCAACTGTCTGTAATGGGATATCACTCTTTAAATCCTGAAGCATCATAAAATTAATTAAAATTGAAAGGAGGAATATGAATGTCGTTCATATTCATTATCTAATGTGTGAATATTAATTAATTATGAGAAATGATGTCGAGATCAAATGATTGAGACAAAGGATATCATATTACGCGAAGATATGCCCATCATGAGGGATTACACTGATGTATTCCTTGAAGAATTACCTACACATCCTTATGATTGAGAGGTTGATTTAAAAATTAAACATATTCCTAGATCCCTACATATATCAATGTTAACTTATATAATGGCCATCATAGAACATGAAGATCTGAAGAATTTATTATTGGATAATCTGGAGAAGATTTTTATACACCCGAGTGCTTCACCATGGGGTTAATCCATGCTCTTAATCAAGAAGAGGTATGTATCAATGAACCTCATCATGGTTATAATTAGCTCAATAAAAACAAGATAATTAATGTTTATCCCCTGCAACCGATAGTTGAATTATTCTAGCAGCTATGTGGGAATAGTTATTTCTCTATGGTGGAATTTCGTTGGGGATATCATCAATTAAAGGCGTGGAAGAATGATATACCACAACTGTATTTCAATGGAGGTATTGATTCAATGAGTACATAGTGAATCCATTTTTAATCACAAAATATCATGAAATATTCATGGGTTTAATGAATATATTCTTTAGATATTAACTCCATAATTTTGTGGTTGTCTTTAATGATGATATATTAATGTACTCCGATAGTAAGGATGAACATGAGGGGAATTTGAATACAGAGATGATGAATTTTCAATAAGAGAAAAATTATTCAATGTACAATAAATGTGAGTATTGAATAGAGGAAGTATAATATTTCAGGAATGATATCAATAGAAAAGAGATATACGTGGAATTATCAAATGCAATGGTAGTTGAGAAGTGGCCCAGGACAACATCTATAATAGTGATACACAACATTCTTGGTCTAGCCGTGTATTATAGATGATTTTTTAAAAACATCTCATAATTGTTAATCCCAATGAGCAAGATGACGTGGAATGGGGTCAAGACTTTCTGGTCTTAAAAATGCGAGGAACAAATTAACGAGCTAAAAAAGAGTCATCTCACTATACCGATACTCACAATATCAAAAATTAGAGTAATATTTGTGGTGTAGAATGATTCTTCAAAGAAATGATTATTTTTTTACTGATTAAAATTGAAAATTCTATAACCTACACCACAATCCAGCTATAACTATATGAAAACAACTATCTCAAGCATGATCTGGAGTTTTCAACTATGATCATTACCTTGAAAATCTGTTAGAATTATCACTACATGGAGAAGTGTGAGATATATAATAATCACAAGAGTATCAAATATATGCTCACATTTAAAGATCATAAAATTATCGAATGAAGATGGTTGGATATCATTAAGGATTATGATTTCTCAATCCACTACCATCCTAGTAAGGCAAATATGGTGGACGATGCTTTAAGTATAATGAATCATGTGCCACTATCAATGATGAGAATTAAAAAGGAACCAATAATCACATATTTTCATAGGATGAACATGGGAATCATTAATGGAGTAACATCATCAATCATTTAAAAAATGGTTCATCAACCATCCATTTTGAATAAAATAAAGCATTCTAAACGAAAAGATGTGGAAATTTTGAAAAGTGTAGTAGCTATTAGAAATGAGAAATCTAAAGAGTATAAAATTTATGAGGATGGATTTGTAAAATTTGGGTCATGATTGTATATACCATCTGATACACATATAAAGAATTATATTTTTAATGACACACATATCTCAACATTCTCTATTCACCCCGATGTATCAATATCTCTAAGTGATTATTTAGTGGGACCATATGAAGAAAGAGATTTCTAAATATTCAACAAAGTGTCTGGTATTCCAATAAGATAATTATAAAAGATATAATTATAAGGGGATGATGCCACCAAAAACCATACCAATATAAAATTGGGAGAACATCACCATAGATATTATAACTGGACTTTTAAGGACATATATGGGATACAATTCTATATGGGTAATTATTGATCATATTTCAAATAAAACTCAATTTATTTAAATTCTAAAGGACTTCCCATTATATAAACTTACAAATATATATTTCAAAGAGGTGGTATGGAAACATGGAGTACCACTATATGTTTTATTTAATACAAATCTAAGAGTAACCTCGATGTTATGGAGAAGTATCCAACATGATCTAAGCACTGATTTGAACATCAACACGGCCTATCATCATAAAATTGATGGAAAACCTAATAGAACTATTGAGACTTAAGAAAAAACATTGAGAGAAAGTTCTATGGACATAAAATGATGATAGGACCAGTATCATTCAATGGATGAATTTTTTTCAATAACAGTTTCCACTCCACCATCTGAATGGCATAATGTGAATTCCTTTATGGGAAAAGGTGTAGATCACCAACATGTTTGGATTATGCCAGTGATAGTAAGATGCTAGGACCTAAAATGGTTGAAGAGATGGTTGAAAAGGATAAAACCATTCAGCAGCACATCAAGGTAGCGTATTGTCGATAGAAGATTTATTTAGGCAATGGTTGATGGGAACATGTGTTCAATGTTGTATTAATGGAATTATTCTTCATGTCTCCATGGAAGAAGTTCAAGATATTTGGGATGAAAATAAAATGTATGTCCCAAGTACATTGACCCCATCGAGATCCTTGATCGTGTTAGAGTTGTGACCTATCAATTGCCACATCCACCTACTATGTATAAAGTACACGATGTCTTCCATGTATCCATTTGAATGAAGAACATACCAAATCCTTCACGTGTACTTTCTTCAATGGTTATATAGGTGGAGAATGATATTTCTTATGAAGAGAATATCTTGAAGATCTTCCATCATATAGATAATTTTCTATGAAAAAAGACTACTCACCGGGTTAATGTACTATGGAAGAACCATATTTAGAAAGCGGAAAAATTGGAATTGTAGGAGGCAATGAAGAAAAATTACCCATACATGTTTATGGATTAGAATATAAAATGAAATTTCAAGGGAAAAATTTCACAATGGGGTAAGAATGTAAGTACCCATAGTTTTATTTATGTAAATCCCCTTATTATTTTTATATAGTATAATCACAGGATATCAGAATGCAATGAACTACTATGTACAGTGGGAACAATAAATGTAATATTTTCACTTCTATGATTTGAATTTTGAAAATATTACATACACAGTTGTTGTCCGTAAGTTGTTTGGAGTTAGATATGAAATACATAATATGTTGGTGAAAAGTAACTAACCCTTATGAATAGTAATGTTACCCTTATGAATATTAATACAACCCTTATGAATATTTAATCACACAACTGAATAATTAACCATTCCAAGAAATGTATAAATAAAATGTATCCAACATATATGTGACAATGTGATATAATTATCTTATTTTTTTGTGATTCATGTATATTTAATTAAAATTTTATATTTAATTTATAATTTTATTTATAATTTAGTTTACTAAAAGATATACATAGATAAATATTTTTATGACCTCTGATTATATAATAATTTTATGAATCCTCAATTAATTTGTCAAAGTGTTAGAACATGTGTTTTAATTTAAAAATTTTTATTATCAATTAAATTAGGATTTTATGTGACAAACATTTTTTACATAATTTTAAATTTATTTTAAAAAATTAGGGTTCATTTTTGGATTCTACATGTTGAAAAATACATGGAGTGAATTTTTCATATTTTTTTGAAATAGATTATTTTTTGATGAATAGTAAAATTTTATAATTTATGATAAATGTGAAAACTATAATTTATGCATCATGATTGAGTCATAGATGATTTAAACGGACAGTGGTTTAAGATCATAGTCTCTATAAATTGTTTTTGGTAAAATTAATCATGCATATTCTTAGAAAATAGCAAAAATATTAATCTAATCACTAAAAATAATGGGAAACCCCTCCTCTCCTCCACTATAAGTACCACACCTCTTTACCTATTCTCTTAACTCATCTCAAAACTTGAACCTAGTAAAAATTCTACTCAAATATATACCTAATCCCCTCTCCCACTTCATATGTCACTAGGTCTCTTCACAATATCAAATAATCTTCCTTAAATAGGTTCTCAAGAAAGATTCATTCAGGAGGTAAATTCCTATTTTCTTTTCTTTTATTCAAATTTATGATCCTTTATTTATTTATCTTTTATCTCCACATTTCATCCAAATGTTATGAAAATGAAAATACCTTAAAATTAATGAAATTTTATAATAATAATGGAATAATTCGTCACAATCTCTCCTTTCCTCTCCTTTAATATTAGAAATGGAAACACCACCCGAGATGTGTTAATTTACCATATTCAAGGATAACAGGTTTTCAATTTCTTTTATTGCCTCCAATTGTGGACATGAAAAGATTATTATCGTTGAACCATAATATAATATATGTATTATGTAATATTTAATGTTCTGGAATATTTTTTCCCATGATATTAATTTATAAATAAATTTTATTTGATGTGAAAAAAACAGCCAATTATACAAAATAGTTATCATTAATGTTATATATAATGATACATCTTCACTAAAAATAACCAAATGAATTTTATAAACAATAAATAAACTTGATGATAACTAATGACATATTTCTCCAATTGCATAAAACCATTCATAACATAAATTTTTATCGATACATGAATATATGTAAACCTATAATGAAAACCAATGAATCAAACAATAAAACTGAACCAATTAACCCATAAAAATGTTCAAGAATTAAACTAATATGATTATAGTTAACTAATTAAATAATGAATTGGTTAAGGAAATATTAATTAATAAATTTAATTTTTTATCCATGAAATTATGATCATGGGAAGAACACCTTCAGACATAAGGCATGAGATTCTACATGAAACTCCATTATTGATTCGGGTTGCTCTATCATTATTTTGAACAATATGAAGTTATATTTTTTATATATATATAATAAATGATTATTATATTCTATAAACTCATTTATAAAGATGAATTCATTATTCACTTTTGGGGAAATACATTTTTATGTGGTTCCATCGTTAATATGTCCCAATAAGCAAACCCATTTTTATGGGACTTCTCGAATTCATAACCAATTTCATGTGAACTCTCTTATTTGAATTAAGAAATAAATTTTTAATAAAATAAGTATTTATATTATGAAAAAGTTATTTGTTTACTTCTATTTTTTTATAAAATACTATCCCCATTCCTATTTTAATACCTCTTTAGTTTCTTAAAAATGTCACTAAAATATATTAATACTAAAATTTCTTAAATACACTTATTAAATTTTCTCACATCAATTTGTTATAACATACCATGATATAAATATATATATTCCCGATTATTAATATCCATGTATATTTTATGTCCTATCTGTCATGTAAACTTGTTTGATACACCCATCTATTATGCTTTTTGAAATGATTATGATACTCATTCCCTTAAATGGGTACTCTAATGCTTATGTATTATTTATTATGTATTTTAATCTATATGGAAAGCATATTCATGAACATGTTATGTTGTGTGTTCCATGATAGAATTCCATTGCATTTTGTAATTTTTAGTCTCATGAGACGTTATGTGAAACTGTCTTTGCGCTTTTCCTTGACACATGAAACCATGTGAAGCTGTCTTAGTAGTTTACATTGAATTTATCATATCTATGTTCTACGATCCTTGACTCATGAAATTTTCATGTATTTTTTCTGCCACATTAATATGAAATCTTGATTATATGATCCCATTTTTATATGTTATTATTCGATATGTTCAATTTTTTATTATATCAGTTTTTAACCCTTCGAATGAAAGTGATAAAGATTTATTCTTTTTTTATTCCTTTCTAGAAATTGTAGGTATTCCCATTGTTCATGTAATCCCCATGTAATCTTATAAAGCTATATGAGTCAAATGGAGGTTAAGATCTTTTTACAAATACCAAATAAATAAATTGTACATTTATTTCCCTGTTTTATGTATTATATACCTATTCATCCATAGAGACCAGACCATATGATCCTTGGGTTGTAATATGATGCTTTACCATGATTAAAAAGGCAATGATATGTGTACAAGGCTACAGTCAATATAGTGGATCATCATGGTGACATGTTAGGGTAACACGTGATGAAAACTCATCCAACAGTGATTCATCTAGTGGTGAGTCATCCAATGATATCTCTTTCAATGATGATTCATCCAATGATAGGTCATTCCGACAACTAGTCATTTCCAACAATTTGTAAATTTTTTATTTTGTCCTGTGTTTGTATTTTGACATATTTCATGGATAAAAAATAGTTTAATACCTTATTTTAATGATTTTTAAGCCACTTAATGGAATATAAATCATATCATCAATTCTATAAATGTCATTGAGCCTTCTAAATAGTTAAACCAAATGGTTTTGTTGAGATAAATTTTTTAAGGATATTCAAAAATATTTTATATCTCATGAGTCTTAGAAAAAATACATATAATCTGAGGGACATATGTTAATTCATTCCTTATACTTTCTCTTCATATTTTACATCCCAATATCTTTTCATCCTCAAGGAGTTGTGTGTTCTACTATAGATTTTGGATCATCTTTTCCCTGCAGGATTTTACTGCTTTAAGCATGACCCTATTTTGGGTGTAAAAAATTAGTGATGATATCTTCTAATTCTTGGTATATTTTTATAAATATCTCTTAGGTATGTATTATACATAGAGGTTTTATGAATTTATAACTTATTAATATAGGGGAATATAAAATTAATAAAAATAAATTATTTATTTTGAGATAAACGTGTATGGATCGGGAAATGTTATGTATTATCTTTTTGATATTAATTTATTGTTATCGTTGGGAATGATATGGGATAAACACCCCAAAAATATCATGGATATTTGAGTTCAATGTATTTGGATGGAATGGTCTATTGTATAGATGATGTTTGATTGTTTTATATGATAAGATATATAATAAATTATCTAACCCCATATACCCTACTAATAAATGGATGCCCTAAGATCATGCCTTCTATGATAACCCCAGATGTTAACAAGTGGAATTAAATAATGAATGAATTATAAACTATGAATGTGTTTTGTTTGATTTTTGTGGGGTGATTAAGAAGGTGTAATAGAATATTAGTTTGAGATATTGATTGTTTTTGGAATAGATGGGTTGTGTTGTGTAGTGGGGCTGTGATCATATTGTTCTATGCATGAGTTATGGGATGTGATGGGTGTATTGTGGTTAAGAAGTATGACTAAAAATAATGAATTTGATGGGTGTATTTTAGTTTTGATGATATGTGTTGTTGTGTGTGGCTGTTAGTTGGGGGGTTTTCTTTGTAGAGAATATGGATTGGGTGGAATGACAATGAAGAATGATGATGGTAAATTTGGAATCTGTGCTTCACCATTAATAAATTATATAATTTTATCCCTTATCATAGTATTAGTATGTTATGTAATTAATGTGTGTTAAATGTAGTGTAATTTAACGTGGGTTATTTAAACAAGGTTCTCCTTCCATGGTGTGACATTTTTTTGATAGTTATTATGCCTTGTAACTGGAAGTTTTTCGGGTCATGATGGAATGAATAAATGAAATTTTAATAATGAATGAGAATTGATTTAACAAATTTTATTGGGGATTGAGGTTTGTTTTCAGCTGGTTGAGTGGTTGTGAATCTAGAGGTAACATTGTAGTTGACCATATTGTGATATGGTTTTTTTAAAATCCATAGGTTGGGTAGAAATGTTTGGTACTATATATATACATTTAATTTCATTTATGATTTCGATAATCACCCCTTATTTTTGAGAAGTATGTGTCAAAAACACAAATCATCATGGGGGAGTTTTCCATTCCAAAACATCTGGGTGGGAGGTTGGTTGGTTTCCCATGTTCTATTCCTTTCGCATTCATCATGTATGTGGTTTTCCAAATATTGTTTGGGAAGGTTGTGGTTTGTGAGGTCGAGGTGCATAAGGTTGAGTTGTGCTTTCCCATGTGTCTTCGAGATAAGATGAGTTGTGTTTACAGTGGTGTATACAGGATGAGATGTCGGGTTCCTTCAATGGTGTTTTTGGGATATGTAGTGGTTCATGGCCTAGATTACTGTGGGTGGGATTTGGTATTTTTATTGAGGACCTAGTTGTGTGCGACAAGATGTGATGTGATTCGCTTGTCTAGGTGATGGTAATAGTTGTGAGGCCCAGGTGTCTGCGAGAAGAATGTGATGTTCTTTTTTCTCTGGGGTGGGTCTATCTATGATCCCCAAGTGTGTTCATGCAGGTTTTGATATGGTACCTTCAAAAGAGGTGGGAGTGTGAGGACATCTTCCATTAGTAAGTAGTGGTCAAACTAGTGGGAAGTGGTATAGGGAGCCCAAATCCTTGATGTGCTTATAATATCACATTACATGAACTATGTTACATGGTGTGTGTACCTTGGTGAGGTTTGGATAGAAAGTATGCATTGATAGGTAATGTTGGGTCCATATATTTTCCCTTGGGATAATTACTATGCTTCCATCCTTTATTCATGGGATAAGTTGGTTTTCCTGATGAGTATACATGTATGTTGTCCCTATGTATAAAAAATGTTTTCTAGTTTCTAAGAAGACTATGTGGACCATGATGGACTATACTATCCTTGATATTGCGACCATTATCATGTCACTGATTAAACATTTATTTGGTATTTAAATTGTAGTTTCACTTTTTTAATAGTTTTGTTTTAAAGATTCATGTGGGATGGATTTTGGATATATTTTAAATATATAGTACTTGGAGTTGTTTTGGGATGATTCGTTATATCTCAAAGTCATATTTTATTTAAAATGGGCACGACATACCATTGGTGATGGTCACAACCCCAGGGCCTACTATAGGTGGGACTCATTGGTCTTTACCCTTTTCACATTTCCATCTCAAGATGTACATATTTTGTGGGAGGAGTTCCGGAAAACAATTACCTCTGAAACAATAAAATGAGCGGTTAAACTAAGGCTTTGGCCTGGGGAGGTAAGTGGTTATTCTATACCATTATTCAAATAAATTATAATTTTTTAGAAACATTGGGATGAGAATGAGTGATTCACATGAGTGGGGAGACTATCCAAAAAATCAATCACATAATCATTTCAATTATTATTTTTAAATATTATACCTCTCTTATACTAGACACAATATATTTATTGGATAGAGTTGATCCATTCCGTGGATAAAATTCCATATGGGGGAGAAAGTCTTATAAGTTTCCAATTCACGATTGAGTTGTTACATCACCATGAGTACATGATGAGGTGGAATTAAGATTAATGAAGGAATTCAAGATTTTACCCCACTATATATAAGAATAGTCATTCATGTATGATATATTATAATTGGATTAAAAAATGAAATTTAAACAATAATATGGAAATGATGTAACCCATAACCTAATCCAAAAATATGATGTTCTTTCTTTAGTGACCAAAAAAATTCAGTGAGTATTAGTTGTGGTTAGTATTTATATATTTCATATCTTTTCAATGTCATAGAAAACAAACCAGTCCCAAAAAATAAGCATTGCAGTAATAAAGTAATTAAAAGAATAAATCGTCTAGGTGGATATGATTATGTAATTGAACAATTGGGAAAGATACTAAACTGAGACCACCCTTTTTAGACAATATGATATAGTAGGATAACATTTAGAAATTTTCTTCTTCTATACCCTATAAAAGTCTCTCAATCAATACTTCCACAATTTCATAAGATCCAATATGTATTTTATTCAATTTATCTTTTTATAATTTTGAATTTTTAAATTTCATTTAAAATTACACATAAAATTCATTTTTCTTGCATTTTTTCAAATTATTTTTTTCAATACATGGAATAATTACTCATAGTTGAAAGAAACTATGTTTAAAAATACTATAGAATAGATATTACATATGAGGCTTAAAAAACTAATGGAACAAGTCAAAAATAAGGGTAATTTTCATGGAGTGAGTATATCACTTTATAAAGCTGTGATCATGGTCATTAAGGATATGTATGATTATTAATATATGAATTATAAGGATGATGTGCCAAAGCGGCTGCCTATTTTAACTGAATTCATAAAAGTGGTTGAGTACCAATTTATGGAAAATCAAAATCCAAAAACTCTTAATGATAAAATCTATGAGTAACATAAAACGGTACATTGTGAAAGATAAGATTGACGTGCTCATAAGAATATGGGAAATTATTCATATTAATTTTAGAGAAAGTATAATGAAGTAGAAATAAATAGAAATATTATCATCCCGAAAAGTGATGAATCAACACCTAATTATATATTTATAGCAATGTAAGATAAAGTGTACGCCAATATTATTCAATTCAAATAAGATATGGAGGATCTTGAATACCAACCTCTATTTTCCACCTTTTAAATCCAATAGGCACTCACCACTGAGAGATTATTTTTCTAGAAATAGCTAAAATTTATGATCTTTTTAAAAAAATTATTTATTATTCTATATGAAATTTTATCATTATTTTTAATTTTTAGTCATAAAATTTGTTCAAATAATTAAATTTTATAATGGAATATTTATAAACAAGGTTTTAAATTATTGAGGAACATATAGATCTATCGAATTTTTAAGAATATATATGTGAGATATCCCATGAAAAAATATATAGATAATACATAGTAAATAATGATAGTTAAGCTTATGTATAAATCTTGAAATTTATTTTTATAAATTGAAATTGAAATTTCATTCATGTAAAAAACATTCTGACATTCCCATTGATCATACAATTAATGTTTTCTGTCATAAGACAAAAATGTTAATCAAGGATAATGTTTCACAAGTATACAACATGAAGAAGGATAATCTATACTTCATCCTTACCCATATATTAAATCCATACATTATTGTGAGGGGTATGAATCTGGTATACTATATAATCGGTCAGTCCACACCAACCATTAATTAACACGATATTGGAAAAGCCATATGTGGTGGATCATATCCAATATGATCCACCCAAGATTATAATATAGATAACATATGTTGATTCCCATTGGAGGTAATAAAATTTCATGGTTCACATGGGGTATCATTCCAAGAAGTATCATTTTAATTTAATTCTAGGAATTTATATTTCAATATCATTCATATGATAACTCTAGCTTATAGACCCACTCCCTATATGAATTTTTAACATCAACAAAATTATCTTTATTCATAATTGTGTACTTTAATTTTATATTTTAATGATATATGATATAATAACCCAAATAGTGGAGTAAGATGACTAATCTTATTGAGTTAGTGGATCCATTATTTTATATTTTAATCTGTCTTGTATTTTTTGGAACTACATGTTTTGAGATTTAAACAAAAATTGCATGCCCATGCTTGAATTATAACATTACATGACATATTTATAATACTTGAATTTATTAAGAATCCACTGATTCCTTTTTTATATTTAAATGTCAATTATATTAAATGAGTTAAATGGATAATTTTATAATTAATTTGAATCATGGATATTAAAAACAATGTCTCATGATTTAATGGAATAAGTTGATTCATGTTAATGAAAATTCGTAATAATTTTTGATGATTTGAATCTCTTTAATTCATGAGAATTTATTTATTATTATTATTACATCCATGAGTTATTTTCCAATATCACATTCCCCTTACAAAGAGTAATGTTATACCATGTACTCCAAAATTTATCTTGACCGTATTTCGAAACTAATCACGGAACATGCCACAAACCATAACATTAATTTCAAATAGTCAAAGTAATGAGTGTAAAAAAACACCATCAAAATGATTAAGAAATATTTTCAAATTATTTCCTTTATACCACCATTACATAAGTAAAATTTTAAACCTATAATACAATTAATAATCGTTATTTTAATGATTTATATTTCAAAATATTTTTATCCATTCCTACCATCCAATTAGAATTATTTATTATATTTTACATTAATGTGTGTGGAATTGGGAATCATGGTATAACAACTTGTTTAAATTGTAAGGAAGATGCTTGGGTTGATTCATTGTGGGAATACATAACGTTTTTTTGATTCATTAATTAATATTTATTTTTATCCTGGTCACGCTAAAACAAAAATAGAATGGGTTATAATTTGGGAAAACAAAAAATAATCATTTTTATACCAATGATTTATATCATATGTTGTTAGGTTGTGGATGTGAGGATTATTAAATAAAAAAAATTTAAAAAAATTAAAAAAATATTTTTAAAAAATTGTATAATTAGAGAAAATTTGAAATAGGGTGCATATTTATTTCATTATTATTTATTTTATCATGACTATATCTATGAGTTTTAAGGGATTTTATATTTGTGGAAAATGTAGGTGGAGAATTTAATTTTACTTATACTTCACATATCATTCACTATACAATAAGATAGAAAACTCATATTTTATTCTTGATTTAAAAAAAACAATATTACTACCACCCATAAGATTCAGAGTCATTTGAACCATAATGAAATGACTTTATTATTTTATGTGTCTTTATTATTTATAATGTTGGTAAATTTTTTCCTTATAATATTATGGATATCGAGAATGTTATTAGGATATGATAACAACTGCAAATGAATATTGCCATGTGTGATGAGTGAAAAGACAAAAAATTTACATAATCCTAGATTCTACATTTATTATAATTATTAATTAATAATCATGGATTTACTGGAGGTGAAGATCCATCATTTTTATAAGGGTAAAATTAAAATACATGAATTGATTATTTATTTTAAAATAAAGATATAAAATAAAAATATTATTTCAAATTTTGAAAATATTATTTTCATTGATTTTATTTTATTATATTACTCTTTAATTTTAATATTTCAGTTATTGGTGCCCTAAAAATTTATGGTTGAGATTCTTTCTGTGAGGGAAATAATAGTTTATGTATGGGGGAATTTGAAGCAAAAAAATTTCTTTTGAATTTTCAATCAGATTTCAATGATTTTTAATTTTTTTATTGAATTAATCCATAGTTTTATATTAATTAAAAAATAATTTGGAATATGAAATAAATTTTTATGAACAATTTATTGTTGGTTTTTGGCGATATGTTTAATCGACTAGTATAAATATATATATTAAATGAATAAACCATATACAATTCAATCTATATTTTGGAATTTTGGTTGATATATTTAGGAATTTATTTTTAGGGGATTAAATTTTTCTGGTGTTTGTCTAAAAAATGGAAACATTGTCCAGCCCATAATCTATATAACTATAGCCACATAAGTGTTCCAAGATAGGCTGGATGGCTAATATGAACAGTAGGGGGGCCAACATAAGCTGGTATGAAGAGAATGTGTGTGACATATATCACATCCTCATTGTTATGGGATGCCTATAAAACATTACACAGCCTTCAGAGACATACACAAGATTCCAAATGAATGAAATAAATAAATAGGGATTCCTTCATAATTGGGGGTAGATTGTCTCTATGAAAATATAACAACCATACAAAAATGGAATGAGAAAATAAACCACTACCCAATTCCTGAAAAAAACGAAATGAAACTCAAAATTTCATTTATATCAAAACTAGATACCTATAGTTTCACAATGTATGACTATAAACCAACAGATTGAATAACAGAATAATAACTCATCAAAACTCAATGAAAAAACATCAAAATTCCAACCCGCACTATAATCCTGTCCCTAATGTATCCCAAGTATTACTATGAACGAGAAAAGATATATTATACTTTTCCTTTTCACCTGTACTAAAAAACAACATATTCAAATGAAAAAATGTTTTAAATCAAGGGTTTGTAATGAAACTCGGTAGTCTTTCCCCAAACGACTTCTCTACTCAATTCACTTGGATTGAATAAGTCAACATATTTATATAAAATTGTTTATATAAAAAAATTCTAAAATATTTCATATGGGAATATAATCAAGTTACATAACAAATCAGTTTTAAAAAAACAATACCAAGTTCCACAGAATGAAACCAAACAATAGTTTAATACCATTTCACATGTCCCAATTTGGAATAATTCATTCCATTCTAAATATACACTCATCCAACCATACATAAATCATGTACTTCCGTATACTCATGAGTAGTTAGTCATTCTTTCATTAAATCAGAACATGATGTATCTTTATTCCAGGGGGATTCCAAATCCATATTGATCCCTATAATGATTGGAGAGACTCCATACCCATTTCTATCATGAATGAACATGATCACACAAAAAAATTATGCCAAATAACAAGGCCAAAAATCCATTTAAAATATTTAAATGAAAAAATAATTTGATTGAATACCATTAAATAGAACAATTTCAATTAAACAAACAAGTTATTGAAAAAAAAATCAATTCAAAATTACTAAACAGTCAATTTAAAAACATTATTTTAAAATTTATTTACTAATTTCAGTTTAAAAGAAAATTCCCAATTTCCCAAATATTATAAACTATCACTATTGAGAGTTTCCAAAATGAAATTATAAAAAAATTCATAACCCAAATAAATCAAAACAAACAATTTTATATCAAGCCATAAAATTCTAAATAGAGGAGTTGAGACTGAATCCACACACCTCAGAATATACTAAGAAACAAAAAATTTCTTAAAAAATGAAAAACATTTCAAATATCAAAAAACCCATATTATATCTCATCCCCTAAAAAATCCAAATATTATAATATTTGGAATCATTAACATTAGATATATGAACATCCAATATAGATCTATGAATCATAGAGAGAGGTAGAAGTAGATTTAATGAAAAAAAGAAATCCATAAATAAAGATGACATTACATGAGAATCTGACATTAAAGTACCAAGATAATACATCATGTGACCTCTATATCAAGGGGATAACCCACTAAAACTTTTGTGGGGGGGAAATATTGAGTTAAGGCAGGATTTCGAAAAATAGGGGATGAAACATTATCCAATCCTATATTAAATTTTTTGTAATCTAGTTTTCAAACTATATATGGTTAGTTTCATGGTTTGAAAATTTGTGCAATTACTATGTTCCAACTACTGAATCATTAGAATCCCAACATGATTGTCTTGTACAATTTCCAAAAAATGTACTAACCTTGTCAAATCCCAGTTTCTTATGTTTCAGAGTTTCTCTTAGGCTACATCATGATTTGGAAAAATAATTACCACATGTGTGCCTTTCCCTTGACCTCAATCTCATTGTGCACAAATTCCAATTGTTGTTTCATGGTTTTTAAAAACCATGTTACAAGAGTTAACCCATATAACATCTCCAGAAACACTCCAAACCTCTTCCAAACAACCCAAAAAAATACCCAAACACATTATATACATAAACCTCATAAATAAAGGGTTTCATACTTAAAAGCATGGGTGATTAATTGTCCACAAAATTAGAAATTACATCCTCAAAACGTAGAAAACCATCAATATTGTGAAAGAGTTTCAAAAAAATTTCTTTTATTTTCTTCTCCATTTCCCATGTCTCTTCTTGAATCTGACCATGTTTCTACAATACCATTATTAAACCAATAAATGTTTCACCCAAGAAATTCTCTTTCCTCTCTAAAATATAAACTAGCTTATGAAACAACAATGCATTATGCACTAGGTCAATGTGAAACCATTTAATCACTTTGTAAAAATTTGGATGATAATTTTTTAAATATATATAAATGAAACACATTATGCACCACACTTTTCAATGGTGGAAATGAAAAATGTTATTTTATCTTAACAACCCAATTATGTTTCTCAAATGGTTTTTGTATCAAGGATATAACATTGCATTATTCCTAAAATGATGATGTCCAGACCATGGAGATATTTTCAAGAACATGTTATCAATCACACCAAATGATAACAAACATCAATGATGATCCAAATAATATTCTTGATGACTCTAAGATATCTGCATTGTTTTTCTGATCATCTGATTTTTATCTATAGAATCTTGTATAAGGATCATCCTAAATAGTGAAGTCTCATCATCATCCACACAAAAATTCAATTAATGATAAAAAAAGATCATAATAGTCATCAAATATAGAAATACTTATTGAGGAATGATAATTTTTTTATATGATAACTTCACTAATAACTTGTGTTATTCACATCAGCCAAAAAATCTACTGCATAATTCTGAAACCTATCTTCAAATTTTGTATATTCTTTTTGGATATCCAATTCCTCTGAGGATGATACTCTGAACTCATAGTAAACTGAGTCATAAAGTATTTCTCTAACGTTGTCTATAAACGAGATGTATATCACTAATCTCCATCTAAAACTATTGAAAATGATTTAAATTTCATATTTACCACTTGTTTGATATAGAATTTTGAATTTTACTCCATCATATGTGTTTCTTGAATAAGAAACAAATGAGCCAACATTGTAAGCTAATCCACAATATCCCATATGGAATCATGTTTCCAACACATTAAGGAGATTCCTATTATAAAATCCATAGATATTTTCTCCAATTTCTAAATTGAAATAGGTAAACATTACGTCCGTACTTCAGTCTTAGATTCTATAGCTTAACATTATGACATGCTAATCATCATGAAACCAAATAAACAACTTCTCTATTCATAATGACCCACACAAACAATTATTTCTACTCTTTATACATGTTTTTTATTCTAGGATGAACTTCCGATCTCGAATGGTAGTATCAATTAATAAGTGATTCATGAAAATCCATAATTACAATCAATATATTTCTTACCCATATTAGTAAAATCTGAACCATCTTCCAGCCCCAAATGGTATCCCCATTATTTATTTTATACCCCATACCAACAAACGTTTCCTCCAATGTTCCTACCCCATTCACCATATTCACCAAATAAGGAACAACAGAAATTTAAAAACAATTTCTACATCACCTCATACATCACATTCCAAATGCATATCGCCTAGGACTGAAATAGGATCTCACTTATCAGATCATTCTTTTTTCAATAGAGAAGAATTCATTATTCTTAATGAATATTCCATAATATTTTATTTTCTTTATGTGTAGTTATATAAAAAATAAATCATTGGAGATTATCCATCAATATTATTTTTTATCATATTCAAATAATATCATGTGAAAATATGTTTCAAAATATTATTATTTTTAATAATTTTTAAATTTATCAATAAAGTGGTAGTAATGAAAAGTCATCAAATCATGGATTATGATTTAAACTGAAAAACACAAGTGGTGTAGTTCTAATCATGTAGTAATACCTACCTTTATCCATAATCAACAACATTATCTTCATTCATAAGAACACACCACGAACCTATATCCAAAAGCATCACAGTACACCACATACCCTTCCCTAAACATGGAAATATCAATATGGGTGATTATAAAAGGGGAAAATTTAGCTCATGAAATTTTTTCTGGAATTACCAATCCAATTGGAATAAAAACTTTCACTTTTTGAAATATATCATATGAAAATATAGTGGTGATAATTCATGAAGAAAATAATTTCAAATAATCATCTAGGCCAAGGAAACATTGTATATCAAAGATCATTTTTTGAGGATTCATGAAGATAACAACCCTGATAATTTTTGCATCAATAGAAACACCTATTTTATAAATTAAATGGATTAGGAAATGAACGTCTTTTATCTAAAAATATATCATTGATTACATGGAATACAAATAACGATCCATAAATATTCCTAACATTGTGGAAAAGTTATTCTCTTTCTCAACCCATGTCCATGTGTACACTAATATTTCATCCATACAAACCACCACAACAGAATTCTGATATCACTAAAATAACTCATTTACCAATTACATAAATATTATTGGCACATTGTTATTACCAAAAGACATTAATACAAATCTACGATGGACATATCTTCTTATGAAATTTAATTTTTGAGTATCTTCATTTCTCACATGTAATTAGTGATATTAGGATTGTAATTAAATCATAGAGAACCGTTGAGATACCCTAAATTTATTAGATAGCTCATCAATGAATGTATATGGATACCTATTTATTATCATAAATTTATTGAGAATGTTATAATATAGAAATATTCAAATATTTCCATCCCTTATTTTGAAAAACAATAGGGTTTCTGACCATTGAAATATACTTGAATAGATATAACGTTTTACATTCTAGCTCCTCCATCATCCCTTTAAACTCACTAAATATTCTTTATTGTATTCAATAATACAAGAATGAAATACTAATAGTCCCCAGAAGTAGATCAATCGTTAAAAATACTTATCTCATAGGTGGAAACCCTTACACGTTATAGAGATAAAATTGAAAGTTGACCAACCAACACTTTAAAACAATAATTATTGATATCATCCATTAATAAAGAAGAAAATGATGCCAACTATAACAACATAGTTCCATATTCTAATTCCAAAAAACCTATTCCACCTGCCATTACATTCTGGTCTCATTTAGAGACATACCTAACACCATATTCTATTGTATAAATTGACATTATGAGTATAACCATCGATTTTAACCAAGAAATTTTTCAACCAATCCATATGAAATATTATTTCATAGACATCCACCTCAATGATAGCAGAATCCAATATCATTTTTTATCCCTCAATATTTATAAAAAATTATCTAGACATATAGGACTATATTATCTATTACCAAGAAGAGTATGATGTTTTAAAACATGAAAAAATATATAAATTTTTAATCATTTAAAATCAATATACATACATTAAATAATGGAATAAGACGCACCCATGTCAAAAAAATGATGAAAAATGATTGAAATAAAAAGAATTATACCTTTCATGTTATATGGTTTAAACTGATCATACACAATCACATAATCATCTCAATAAAATTTCCCTCTCACCCCACTTTTCTCTTTATTACCTTATTGATATTTCCCCTATAGAGGATTCATAGTATTAATTTAATAACCATGGCTAGATCTATTGTACTAGTGAGATTAATTATTGTACCATAATTCTGTCAAAGTATATAAAGATTGAAACACCTAATAAAAGTCCCAAATATCCATCATGGGAGAATTATTACAATAGAACTAAGGATTACCCATCTGATTTCAATTATGGAATAATATTTGTGGTGTTTTCTACTTTCAGATCATGTGGTCAAACAAATAGCTTTGAAAACATCAATTCTATCTCATTGGTTTTGGAGAAAGATTCACTAATTCAGTCATTTGATTATCTATCATATTGACTCATTAGAAATAGGTTTCCACCTTCCTCTTTCACCCATCACTATAGTTCACACCATTTGCGATTGGTATCAAAATTATTTCCCCTTTAGATCTTGATATTTCATGTTCAACCACTATATCTCTACGGACCATCTAAGTATTTTCCATAATACATAGCACAAAATTTTATGAGTGAATATCATGAATCAGACATGTTTACAATATGCGATCTTTCAAGGATGTATTAGTTCCAAAATCTGGTGAAAAGTTTGATAAAATCATAAATTTATCCACATAATCAATGTTATAATAATTTTCATAGATCAAAATGAATTAGTTTATTGTTAATTTAATACAGAATGTGTAAGGAAAAAAATGTTTGATAATTTTTTTTTTTCAAATTCCTACCATGAAACAGAATGTTCTAATTTATCATGAACTTCTAAATCTCACCATGAACATGTTAGATATTTAGTATATAACACTCCATATTTACTTTCATTTCTTTAGGTGTGTCGATGAAATCAATTTTACTATTCAATATTTCTAGCCACACATCTACATTTTCCGTTTCAGAATCACACCAAATGTTTGTTGGATTCTGCTTCTGTAATTAGATATAATGATCAGCATACCTTTTATCAAACATACTATACTCTCTATCTACATCCCAAAATTCTTAGATAATACTATTGAGTAGTTTTTAGTTCATAAATGTCTTATAGGAATCCAAATTATACACTGCTTCTTAGGGTTTGTTAATATTATTCCTATAGTATTGCATTTTCATGAAAAAACAAAAAAAACAAGTCTCACACTCTATTAAATTAATTAATAACATCTCCAAATCTACAAAAAAATTAATTCCATTCTCACTCATTTGGCAAACCCATGACAATGACATTTCAAAACCTCTTATTGTATCCAAAACTATTAATTAACAACTACTTGGTAACATGAAGCTCAATATAAAAGGATTGAAATATATTTTTAGGCACTAAATTTCGAGTCTATATAATTATAATCCTTCATACCAATCCTACAAAAAATAATATTGATGAATTAATTTAAACTCTCACACAAAAACAAATGGCGAAAACTTATTCACAAATAATATTTGGAAGGACCCTAATCATATTAATTGTGAAATCCTAAACCTCATCATTTCCTTGGGAAGGTTTGGTAACATAATATGGCATTAAGATACATCTACATGATTCCAAAGGATAGAAGTTAATGTAAATAGAATCATTTATAATTGGGTGGTGATTATCCCTTTGAAAACAAAACTACAAACAAAAAAATCCAAAACCAAATAAACTACTACCAGATGCATGAGAAAAATGAAAGACAACTCATAATTTTATTTATATCAAAACCAACTACTAAGAGTACTATAGCGATCGACTTCAAAACATCCATGTACAAAACAAGAGACAACGCCATCAAAACTCAAAGAAAATCAAAACTCAAAATATCTAAATTTTTCCATAATCTACTAAACCAAACAACCCATGTATCACTATGAACCACTAGATAAATGTGATACAATAATTTTTCCCATGTCAAAATATATAACATCTAAAAAATCACTAAAGTTATAATTATGGGTTGAGTAAAAAAACTTAATAGTATTTCCCCAAATGAAAACAACACTCATGCCACTATTATAGAAATTCATACAACAATTATAAAAAAATTGTAGAATAGTTTAAATTGGAATATATACAAGATCCATAACAAATCAACTTTTAGAAAACAAAACCACGATACATGGAAAGAACCAAACAATACATTAACTTTTTTTCTCAAGTCCCATTTTTGCATAATCCATTCCAGTCCACATATCCACATAACAAACAATGCATGAAAATGGGACCTCCCTATATTATCGAGTTGTGATTCATCTTTGTAATGCAATTAAAAAATCAATTTAAAAAAAATCATTTTATAATCATATAACCAATTTCAAATTCAATAAAAATTCTCATTTACTACATTTCTATAAATCGTCACTAAATAGGGTTAAAAAATCATCAAAATTTCCCAAAAAAGTAAATAAATGAATACAATTTGAATTAAAACCATTATATTCATAATATTTTAATCCAGAGTCAAGCCAAAAAGTTCAAAATTTTTGGTGTAATCTAAAAACTTCAATAAAAAAATCTATGATAAATGGTAGAATCTTCAAATACCCACCATAGAAAACATTCCCTAACTTAAAAAATCTGAATATATTCTTATTTTGAATAAAATAACTAATATATATCCACTTCAGATATAGATCTAGGAAACCATAATTGTGGAAGAAGTAGATGTATAAAAAATAAAGGAAAACCATTATAAATGATGAAATACCATGAGAATATGTATTTAAAGAACCATTAGTAGCCTTAGGATAAGCTAAAAATTAATAGGATAATACTATAGTGAATTAGAGAGGACAATGTCTCTAGTTGGGGTCATTTGGGGAAAATAAGGGATAAAACATGATCCAAACCAATATCTACTGCTTTTGGATCTAGTTTTTTAACCATGCATGGTTAGACCAATTGTGCACTAATAGTGTTCCAGATTCATCCTCATGGGTAGCCTCACACCATTTTCTCCAAATGTTTTCCTACCATGCACCAACTATTATAGTGAAAACTTTCTCAAGATGAATTTTTTTTTCTTATTACTTCGAACATTTTTTACAAACTATGTGCCTCCTGTGATCCTTCCTATCAGCCTTTGTCTCACTATTAATGGTTTCAAATAGGTGATTAATGGTTTTCTTAAACTATGAATGAACTGTTCACCCTTATAAAATCCGAAAAACAATCCAATACTCTGTTAAACACAAATAAACTTCATCCAAACACATTATATACATAAAATTATAATTAAATGGTTCAATTCATGAAACTGGGATGTTCTACATTAGGTCAACAAATCAAGTGCATAGGTATCCCATGGAAGGTTAATCCCCCTGGATGCATATCAGATATGAATCCTTCATGGCCCAAGTGTATGTGAAACCCATAAAGGCATGTTCCCGTTGAATATGGGATCCCTCCATGGTGCATTTAGTTTGATTTCCAATCTTGAACCTTTTATTATAAATAGGTGGAACTGATAGTTTCCATTTCGATGTGGGACACAATTTCCTATGTATTGTAAATTTTAATTGAAACACCATCATCACACCTCCCTATCACCTCAGCCTATCTCTAAGAGGAATCTCTACTATGTTACCTCAATCTCTTTCCCAACCACACATTCATCATCATCCCACCACACATGCACCACTAAGATCCAATATGTTCTACTTATGGGGATATCAGGACAATGCTCGGTACATATAGTAAAATCATATATCCCTTTTGGAACTTCATCTGACGAAGAATATCTCCCTCTAAATACTTTGATGTTTATAGAAGAATATGAGACCACCACATCCTTCTATGATCCTATTAATCCTCTATATGAATTTCTATTCTAAACATTCACCCACGCCCCGCATTCCATGGCTTCACCACCAAAACATATCCACTACTCTCCACCCATGCACAAATGTGAAATCTCTAGTCAACATATAACTAATCAATCACTCAATACTCAAGGGTATTTCAGAAATTAGCATGATCCTCAATCCATTATAAATTAAATGAGACAAAAGCTTGTCAAATCGGAAAAGTAATATTTTAACCATGATTTTTAAAGGACAACAATCGATTCTCATGTTGACCTATAAAATGTTACATTGCCTCATCTATAAGGGAGTTTAACTGAAATAGAGCCTCCACCTGGATTCCATGCACATGCAATTTTGTAAAACTATATTTTTTATATTTAAAAATTTTTGTAGTTTTTATTGATTTAATATTAATTTAATTTACATCAATAATAAAAATTCATGCATATTTCATTATGTATTCCATCCATAAATTCCAATTTAATTATTCTTCTTATTCATTCCAATTTATTTATTAATCTTCTAAAATTATTTTTTTCTATCACTATTTTCATATATTTTTATTATTTTTATATCATATTATCCCTTTATCATTATTAATTTATTTTATTTTTATTATCATCTTCTTTATCTCCCTTCTCAATCTCTCTCTCACTATTTTACTTTTTTGATATTTTCTCTTACTCTTATTTCTAATTTAACCACCGTGACCTCTAAAGATCAAAAAATGAAGGGATAACACTACTGAAAATAAGATCTTTACAAACAGTTTTTGGCTAACCATTGGTATAGTTCACTTACATGGACCTATACCAACGGTTTGGCCAAAACCGTTGGTAAAGGTCACTAATTCGGACATATTCCAACAGTTTCGGACAAACTGTAGGTATATGGGGGTCCTATACCAATGGTATTGGGAAAATAGTTGGTATAGAATCTCTATTATGGACCTATACCAACGGTTTGGCCAAAACCATTGGCATAGGTCCATATAAGTGACCTCTACCAACGGTTTTCCCCCAACTGTTGTTATAGGACCCAAAATCAATGAATCTATACCAATAGTTCTCAAAAATGTTGGTATAGTTACATGTATTTTTTATGGAATATTCTTAAAGAGAACATTAAAAAAATAAAAATTTAAAATATTAATAATAATACATATTTATATATATATTTATGAAATTATGTGAAAAAAACATGTTTGGTTAGTGGTTAGGTTGTTCAATCATAAACTGCATGTACTAGGGTCAAAACCCCCCAAATTCTTCTTTTTAAAAATACATATACCAATGGTTTTATGGAACCATTGGTATATATTTTTTATATTACTTATACCAACGGTTTTGGGAAAACTGTTGGTATAGACCTGTCCCCACAACTTACTTGGCCACGGTTCTCCAAACTGTTGGAATGGATATACCAACTGTTTGGAGTCCAATAACAATAGATTCAAACCGTTGGTATAGGGTATTTTTATACTCGTGTAACCCGACGATTTGACCAGAAAATGTATATGGTTCTTCAATTTCATTATTAAATTAAATTAATATGTTTTTTATATATTTTTTGATTAGTAAGAGTGAATTTCAGGAGAGTGGGTATTTTCAAATACGACCCTAAACTGAAATTAATTTATATTCATTGTTCATATAGTTTTCCTCATTTCATATAAAAACAATATATTTATATGATGGAGTTGATACATTTTGTGAATGAAGTTTATTTGACAGTGAAAAGTCATTGAAATTTTGAAATTAATAGTTAAGGTGTTCCATCAACCTTTGTTACAAAAGGATGTGGAATTAATATTTCTGAAGTCGCTCAATATTTCACAACACTAAATATTATAATAGTAATTCATTCATGACAACTATGAATTGAATTGTAAAACTAAATTTAAACACCAAAATGGAAAAGGATGACTCCCATAAACAAAATTACAAAGGACAATTTCATTCATTACAAATCGCATTCTATCATTTCTTGTTAGTTTAGGACTGAAATTTTTATATTTCGTAGTTTTTTAATGTCGTTAAAATATATTATAAACTCCAAAATAGTTAATTTATTCTATAAAATTAAAATAAAAAAATATTATGGGTGAAAGTGATTATGTAAGTGAGAAATAGGGTAATATCCACAAATTATATAACCCTGGTCGGGCACTATTTTGTTCTAGGAAAAAATTTATAAATTTTTTCCCAGACCATATGATACGGGTTCCATCATTATTTATTTCAGTTTTTTTATAATCGACACTAATGAAATATTTATTCATATCTAATGATAATATCATATCTACTTTATAAAATTCAAAATAAAAGGATTACGATAACATTGACTGTGCATATGTAAGGACTAACAACTCCACAAAGAGATGATTTTTTTTTTCAATTTGAGTTTACATGAATTGTAATAAGGATTATTCTAAGTAATATGTATAACATATATTATTTATTAATTATTATTTTTATGGTGAATAAAAATTGAAATATCCATAGTTAATATCCCTAAAAAATTAAATTGATAATATCATATCTACCTATACTTAACCCATGCATATTTTAAATAAATATTTTTGACATATTATTTTTGATTTGTTTTTAGTTTTAGGGACGTGATTTCAAAATTGATAAGTTATTTTTCTCAAGTATGTTTTATTGATATTTTTATTCATAGATGAATAAAAACATAAATAAATTAGACGATTTACTTGGAATAAAAATTGTTTTATACCATATTTATTCATAATTATTATGTTTTATGTTCATCATGGCTAGAAATTATTGAACCAGTTCTTTTACCACAGGTAATACAATGATGAAATGATTTTGAAAATTATTTATTTTTAGGGGATCTGATATGATTAATGGTTTATGATCATGTCTAAAACATCTATATGTTTTTCTTCATGTGATGGTTTGGACCTATATCAAAATCTGGTGCTTTGGTCTAACATTTATATCTCATGTGATAAAAAAGAATAAATTGTAGAGTAAACCCAGTTTAGTATGAAATATTTCTGATATGGTATTCTTTAATGTGACTATGACAACAATTATGATTTGTGGAGTGGTCCCATTAAACTATTATAGACATTTATATGAACATTTACATAGAAATAAAACATTTTCAGCAAATATTTCCACTCCATAATAACTTGTCATATTCCTATATTATGTTCTCATGGATGTTTTGTTGACTTATTTATTATTATTGTAAAATTACCAACCATTTTTTATTCAATTACACAATTATATGCTATTTTGTTTATATGCTACAGTTTTCAAATGTTTAGATGATGTTTTCATACCATGTTTTCTCATGTTATTCTTATATGATAATAGATACCGCCTTCATTAAACCTTATTGAGTATCATAGATAGCCAAATTTTATTCATTACTAGTTTATATTAAGAGATTTTATAGATAATATGTTTAAGAAAGTTTTCATTAATGATGATATAAGTCATGGACGATGTGAAACTACTATTGAAAATTAGTTCATATTTTAAAATTTTATGTTATACTATTGTTATACATTATTGGGTAAGATCATTATATTAGGTGATATTGTTCTACATATATGTAAAATCATTTTATGAATATTTTAAATCTATATAATTTGATTCATTATAAGGTTTTTATATCCATAAAAATCAAGTATGAGAAAATGTTTTTTATAACTATAGGGTTATGTATATGTAATGGATAAAATCCAAATGTTTTTTACCGTAACCTAGGATAAACCTACGTTATGGTGGAATAATGATTCATGATTTAAAAATCCAATGAATAAAATTTAATTATATTGTGTTTTTAGACAATGATTATTTTTCATAACACTATTTACATGTCTTTAGTCAATGGATTTCATAAGCTGAATCATGTAAATGTTAAAGGTGATGTAAAATAAAATTATCATCCTCATAAGAAATAAAAAATTCTTATAGTTTGAATGAAAGATCCCATTGATATAATCCTAAAATGTCATCCAGATCTAAATGATTATATTCTTGAAAAATTTAAAATGAAAGGGAAAAATCATTTGAGTACTTTATAATATAAAATCCACCTTCTTTTAGTGGTATACTGATTCACTAGTCATTGATAAATGATTCAGTACCAATAAAAACATATTTTTAATTATCTAGTGTTTAAAAAATATGAATGTTGTTTTCTGTTTTTTAGTGGAATATAATTTCAATAATAAAATATTATAATGAACACAAAATAATATAAAAAAACTGACTCTATAATGTGAACTGTGATCATGAAATTAATTATTGATAAGTATTTTACAATTAATATTACTACAAATAATGGAGAAGGAATATAATGAGTTAAAACAAAATGACGATGAATCAATTATTACATATGAGTTAAAATTTATTGGAAAATAGTTGTAAACATATATGATTATCATCCAACCATAATTCTATATCGATTTGTTATTAAATTTCCGAAAATGATGTAACTAAGAGGATATATCCACAAGAGACATCAGTAGAATTGAAAAACATTATATGTGGTATCAAGGTGGAGATAAATATTGTATTTATAGATAAATTTAATTATTTTCCAAATAAATTATGTCTGAAATTATGATTATAATCATAAAACCACGGAAATAAGAATATGATATTACTTTTTTTCTCAAAATGATGATTTAATATAATGAAATTTTCTTAAGGTAACTTGTCAATTATTTATTTTTTAAAAAGGATGTCATCATGAAATAGAATGAATAAGAGATATGAAGAAGTCAATTAATTATATTAATGGAGATAGAGTACCACATAATGTTTATACTAATATCTATCATTATAAATTAAAGGATTATATTAATTATGATAACAACTTCCTAAATTCAAATGTTAATATTTATGATAGGTTAAAATACCCAATTAAGACCATATGAATGTAGAATTCATATGCGATTACTATTTATAATGAGTTGCATGATAATGACATGGTGATACTTATTCATACTATAAAATCTAAAACAAGTAACATCATATTTGATTCATGATCTACCCAATTATTTATATATGAAGAACTTTTTAGATGGTATCAATGTACCTAATAAAACATTTTATGTTTTTTGAATAGTAATTTCCCATATTGGAATGATGATCACATATAATATAATATATTATTCTCCAGTATTTTTTTGATGTAATTTTTGTCATAAATAATCTTATCATTATTTATCTTATTGAATATGATTTTATTTTGGGAATGGATATGGTTTCCTTAAAAAACCGTCATCAACTTCCATGTAAGGGTTGATATGTTTGTTTTTTAAAACCGCACTAAAAAAAATAAATGTAATTAAAATTTTTATTCAATTGAAAATTTCCCCATTCATATGGGTCGGGATTTGTTTTCAAAATCGGTGTTTATTATAGATAGTTGAGGATAAATTCAACATTAATGATATATATTTTGTAGAATTTTAATGATGCAATTCAGTAATAATACAAAATCATTTGAAATAATTGTGATATTATGTTTTCAATAAAATTTTTATGTAGTGCTAAATGTATTTCTAATACTCTGTATATAATAATCTATATTGAGTGGAAATAATTAAATATGAATTTCATTGATAACTATGACATGGTATAAATTCACCCATGTGTATTATCTTCTGGTGATACATTTTCTTATAATGAATTATTGTTAAATGTGAATCTATACTGATTATCTAGAACATAACAACATCACTATATAGAACAGGTATCATATTCCATTTACTGATGGCTTCTTTGATCAACTACATCATTCTCAATAATTTTCCAATATTTATCATTATTATAGATATCATATTTTAATGTTATTGAAGGATTATATACCCAGTAAATGATTATGTGAAAGTTATAGTCCATATGAATTTATAGTGATTTTATTTCAAAATACTAATATCCTCACAATAATCATTGATATAAATAATATAGTCTTTGGAGAATACCTTCATTATTTTTTGGAATAAATTTATGATGAAATTAGTATATGTTTAGAGAATAAACAATATAATTAAAATCAAATAAGGATTATTATAAAGACCATGTAGAAGATTATTCTTTATCCATAATTTAACAATTTTGAATCCCGTCTTTAGAAACATTCATTTAGGGGTTATAAATTCTAATGTAGTGTTATATATGTAGAGCCCAAAATGAAATAAATCATTGAAACTTAATGAAAATAATAGAACTATAAACGAGAACCATTTTTTCATTGATATGGTTAGATATTAAGAGAGATTTTGGAATAGCATTTCATGTCCATCAAATACACTACCCATGTTTAATCAAAATGGAGACAAGTTCCATTAGATTATTGAATGAGATATTTTTTTAATAATCAAAAATTAATTTCATTCAGTTAACCTACACATTCAAAAAAATAATATCGATAAGCCTATTTAATCTATTTCAACTCATTAATGAAAGGACTAGGGTAAATCCTCACACTGAATGATGGGTTCATAGCTTATTTATTTCAACAATTGATGGTCTTTGTGTAAAATTACACAAGTCAAGATTTGGAGTAAACTATAGTAATTTATTCACTAATTTTACACATGATTTATATCTTTGGAGTAATGTGTGACATATATACTGATAATAAAATTTTAATGTATATTTTTTGTCATAAATAATTGAAAATGTCAAGAAAATATGTTTTGTGATTTTTCATGATTATAATTTTAGAATATAGTGCCACAGTAGGATAGAGATCACGGTGTTAGATGCTCCATGTTGTAAGTATGGTGATATAATATTAATGATGTTGATGAAAAAAATATGTTATATCAAGGTATTAAAATAATAGACCCTGAAAACATGAAGAGTGGGCATAAATTATTCTCAAAGGGATATTAAATGATCTATCAAGGTGATGATTGAAGTGTAATTGAAAAAATATATATAGATACAAAAGATAGTAAAAAAATTTTATGAGTTAATTTGTGATTGAAATGGATTTTTATGGATAATCAACAATGTAATTTTCCTATCTATAAACGATTTAATAAACTAGTTTTTGAAATAATCTTATAGTTATTTATTTTTTATTCAATACAGATATATGATTATGCATATAAGTTTTAGTGAGTATTTTTAAAGGTATGTATGAAGAGATATATTGTTGAATATATCTCATGGTTATTTGTAGGAAAAAATTCATGTATATGAGACATAATTATAAGTGGACGATATAATTATTTCCCATTCCATAATGAAATAAAGGAAACATCATAATGTATTTTTTCATTAGGCTCTCTAAAAAAATACAAGGATCCTAATGCAATATGTCTTGTATTTTATATCCTTTTATGTCATAAAAGTTTATGGAAATTAGATAATATTTATATCCTCATCCACTATTTAGGTAAAAAATTATGTATATGGTTCAATTTCATAATATACCACTACCAATTATATCTTATCGATATAAAGAGATCACCATAATGTTCTGGAGATGTTTCAGTCCACTCTATACAAAATTATATGTTTCCGTATTACATATCATTCTTGAAAAGATGAAAATTATAATGCGACCTTTAAATGTTTAGAATACATATTGAGGGAATTAAATACTGATTTAGAAGTTTTTTTAGATATACACCATATATTTATAGAATTTACATACAATAATTTCTTTCAATCCAACATTAATATAAATCCTTATAAAGCCCAATATAGTTGAAATAATGAAACACATATGTTATTGGTTGGATTTAGATAATGAACTCTATTTGTATATATTATATTTGCTAAAATGGTATAAAATATTGGATCTATTAAATAAGACATAATATTAACTCATAGTCGATAAAAAATATATTCTAAAAACCATGAGAAATGTTATGAGTTTGATATTAGTGAAAAGGTATTCATATTAATATATCTCTATATAAGGATTATTATATTATGAAATAATTTAAATTTAATATATTGTTATTATATTCCTTTTTGATTTATTTATCATATCCGGCCAAAAGAATATCAATTTCCACACCCACTAAATTTTTCAAAAATTCATAATGCGTTCTTCATATCTATCCCAAGGAATAATATATATGATATGTAACATGTGGTAAAATCATATTTCATAAAACTATAGAAATATTTTTCTTATTTATAATATCCAGTAGAGATTCTATATCATACATTGAATGTGGTACAATATAATACCACTCAACTAGTCATTGTATTCTTGATAAACCACTAATTTGAGGAATCTATAAGAAAACCTATGGAAATAAAGAGGAATACGTTTCATATATCGATTGAATATGTTTAATGAATATTTTGGTGAAAAAAATCATTTATTAGGGGTAAAAATTATCAACCAATTTTTTAAATTTTTTTAATTAAATTTTATTTCCTCAATAACATGCATTACACAAAAAAACAAGGTTATATAAAATTTAATATACTATTAAAATATTATTATAAGAAATATTTTTTATTTCTTATTATGAATTAGACTAACTAAATTATTAAAGTTAATATTTTAAACTTGTAGGAAGTGAAATAATTATTTTTCATTTATTGTAAATGAAAATTTAAAAATTTAAAAATATAGTTTGTAATTTAATAAAAATTTGTTTTTATATTCATAAAGTGTTTTTATCATATAATGAAAAACTGACCACTATTTATAAATTATTTTAATAGAACTTTTTTATTATATATTTAATCATATATTTTTAATATTTTAAATTTTTTTATTTATGTAATAATAATAAATATAGTTTTATTCGTAAAAATTACTTTTCCAAAAAAGATTTTTATTTTTTTACTTTGTGAAAAAAAAATTATATTAATGCATTTCATCAATTAAAATTTTATTCTATAATATGAGTTAATGTTTTTGAGGTATAATGTTATATGTTGATAAATATACCCCTCTTATTTTTTTCCAATAAGAATAGTGATGTGGTAAAATTTATCACCATGATAAAGGGTAAGTTGGGATAATATTAGTTTAAAAACTCGAAAGGATACCAATTTTCATCAAAATTATTTTTTATGAATATAATGCCTCAAATATTACCTTAGGATTCAAATTTATTTACACAATGTACCTATTTCCATGAAAATGTCATGTATAAAAATTAAATCAATGAAAGAAAAAAAGGGTCACTCATTTTTATTATAACTCAACATTGTCCACATAAAAGACAATTATTTCATAAATGAAAAAACAATATATTTTTATTAAAATGAAACTATTTTCTTGAAAGGAATTTATTTTAACCCATATAATATCTTAAATTGTTAACTTATTTATGATGTAATATTTATCTATTTATTAAACAAATTTAACAAATGATATATACATTATTTAAATTACATAATTTGAATCTATTAATTTGTTCCACCAGGGTTATAGACATTTATAAAATATTGGGGTTATTTGGAATAACTATAATTTAACTTTTTCTCGGAGTAGATGTTTTTTATATTAACTAAAACGATTAGTGTTAAAATTAGTATTAATTGTTTTTTAAAATATATATTAATTTTTATATGATATATAATTATTATTATAATATATGATTTGGGAGAATTAATAGGATATATTTATAAAAATAACTCATCTTCAATTTTTCATTTTGTTGAATCATTTTAACACATAAATATTTTAATATTTAAATATTACATTAAATGGGAAAATGGTTAATGGGAGTCTAATGTTTTAATAAAAGGGAAAAAATATATTCTAAACAAGTCAAAAATTCATATATGAGATGATTTAATCCCATAATAAACTTATATTGTATTTGTATCAATTCATAAAAATATAGGCGAAAAAATTAAATTATATTAGTTTAAAAATTTATGAAAATCCAAGAGTGTTGTTCCACTCCATTATAAAAGGGTTCTTTCATTTATTATCATGAATCTATTTTAATCATTAATGATCAACCATAATATTTTATTCTTCTTCTCCACATCCATATTTATGACGTTGTTTTTTCCAAAACACAACACCTTGATCCTTTTAATGGACATGTAAAGGAGTTGTTTCAATGAAGATGTAATATCCTTAACCAGTAACATTATTTTTAATTGATATTTTAACACCTATAAATTTATTATATTAATAATAAAATAAATAAATTAACACATATATATATATACTACAATTTATTTATGATTATTAATCCCCCTTTATTCACCCCCTTTCAATAATAATGCATGTTAATGTATCTCTTGTGTGTATATACAACTTATCATCTTCAAAAAAAGAGTTTCATTTAATTTACTATAAAACTGATAAATTGATTTTTATTATAATGGTAAAATTATTTATATAAAATAATGATGAAAATTTTATACTTCTTTAGTGATTATATAATATTAACATTATTAAATTTCAAATTGTATGAAAACGATAATGTCGATTGTGCGAACGTGTGGAGTCAAATATCTATGAAAAGAAGAGATTAATTTTTCATTTATTTTTTAATTTGTGGGAAATAATGATTTATTTAATGAAAATATACGATATATATAATATTTGATAATATTTTTTAAAATTTCAATAATTTTTTACATTTCATTCATTCCATCCATCAAATAAATAGAATAAATATTCACTCTTACATATGTCACACAGTCACCTTGATCGGTTTCATTATGTTTTCTATATCTATCATGTATGAATAATAATAAAAATTTATATTATTAATTAATATATATATATATATATATTGATTAAAAATATGAATACAATGAATCGTTGATCAATATACCATGGCCAAAACTACCAAACTATAATATAGATGAGAAATGAAATAAATATCAACTAAAAATTGATGTAAATAAACTAGTTTTTAAAAAAAGTTGTAATTAAATCTCATATGGTATTATATATATATATATACCTATATATCTAAAAAAATATGAATAAAAATATTTTGTTTATACAATATTTTCTAATATGTATGCATAATTTCTTTCCTAAGGAAAGGGATTTTCAACTAACTTGCATTTATGTGAGACACTTTCCATATTAAACATATGTTTCTTCTTATGTGGTGTATTTCCTAAAAATTAGTGTATTTTATAACAATAATATTTAATTTTTTGTCGATTTATATATCCATGCATGGTTCATTATTTCATTGGTATAAGGACTATAATTTTTACTAAATAAGTGAAGAGATTTCTGTCACAATACCATTGTATAACATTATTTTCAATTATTATGATTCCAAAAATTATTACTTATAATATAATAAAATATTTAATTTTATTCTCATATTAATATTTCTCTAAAATCTAATTTCCGTTAATTTTGTGATACTTTTTTTATGAAACCATTGAGAATATTTTTTAGTGAAAATCATCAATATTTTCTTCCTGCTTTGAAGACTACTTTTATCTTACATCAATGTTTTTAAAAAATTATTTTATTCTATTTTTAACTATTCTCTTATAAATATTAAAAGTGGATTTTACAAATGCATTATTTTATACAAAAAAATTAAATTAATATTTTTTTCATTTTCCAATTTTAGTAATTTTTGATTTCCCCCCCAAAAAATATGGGCAGAATGAATTTTTATCATATAAGATATGAACAAAATTTTTTCCCTATATTGAAACTCAATGATTTCAATAATCTGATATATATATTCATTTATATTTTCAATAACAAATTTTACATAATATTTTCTATATTTTTATAATTTGTAGAAGTGAATTTAAAATGGAAGTGTTATTTTAAATAATGATCCTCCGATTCATCAATAAAAAGAACCATTAGTTGTTCGAATGCTTTATAGAAATATGATCTAAGGATATTATCCACATTCTTTTTTGTGGATGGTTTACATTAGTGATGGAATTATTATTTTTAAATCCATTCTTTTCCATGAGATATTCTTTGATAAATTTTTTATTAAATCCTTTTGTTTTCTTGGGATTCTAATAAAAATAATGTCTTAAGATCCTATGGCACACACATATATTTTTTGGATTATGTGATGGTTGAGGTAAATCAATCAATACATATAATTGTTTATATACTGATAACTCATGATAAAAAATGAAAATATTTGGAAATGAACCCAGTACAAAAAGGTATGTTATCAAATCTGATAATTTTTAGAGTGAACCTTGAATACAACAATGGATTGGGTCGGTAACCAATTTCAATATGATATTAAAGGAAATGATACATTCCTACTATGGAAATTATTTTATATGACTCTCTGTATTCCAAACTTTTAGGTACTATTTTTATATTATGACCTCATAAACAATAATTTCATTACCTGGATTCCTTACAAAGGTTCGCAGAATATGTGTGAAACATTTCCTAAAGCACCCTGCTCCATATGCTAGAGGTATCCAACTAGATGTGATGTACTATGGTTTTTTGGGTATATATTATTCCCTTTATCATAGTAGAAAAATGGTGGAGGGATAGATAAATAGTGAAAGGATGTCATCAACAGAAATATAGAGAAAATTAGAATAATTATCCAATCAGTGAAATACTATCAAAAGTTGTACATTGAAACATATATAAAATATTATGATGTTATTTCACTATGAGAAAAGTAAAAAAATGTTTATATGGGAAAAAAAGTCAATACAATACATGGTATAAAAAATAATGAAATGCCAAAATCTATCAATTTTTTCTAAGTTCCATCCCATTCATCTTCTATCATGTTATCATCCAAAGACATGTAATAATACAATCATCCATAGGGGGATGTTTCCACTTATATACACATTCAATTATATAGTCTATTTGGGTGCCATCCGTTACTTGAATATGGTCTAAGATAAATTAATTAGTCCACCACTAACGGGGTCAATAAATATACTTTTAGGGCATATAATATTGAAGTTTCAATGTAATAAATGAGAGAAGTAATAAATTTAAAAATGGTCTACTTTAGTTCAAAAATAATAATAATAGTTTTAATGTTCAAATTTTATCCTCAGAATTATAGTCTCTAAAATTTAACCAAATGTATACATATATATGGGTTGTAGATGAAGTAAGTTCTTTAACAATATATATGGGTACTACAACTAGCATGATATTGAGGTGTAACTTTGATATCCATAAGTTATATCATGATTCTAACAAATTTCAAGGGACACCATTCCTATTAACGCATGGTTAGGGAATGACATTCCCACTATCACAGAATAATAGTGTACTTCATGCCAATATACCAACATGGGTTTTCATTTAGTAATATCATTTATAAATGATCTCCATTATCTGATCATATTTATAAAGGGTATCCCTGCATGTATCACATTTATGAAGAGTATCCATTCTCATATAACATTTATAAATATTGTACATTCACTTATAATATCTATAGGGTTCCATGCCCTTGTATAATAATTTATGAGGTTCATCATTCTTATATCAAAATTATACGGCTTGCATGGACATATATCACATTAACAAGAACAGACTCAATGATTATGTAATATAAAAAATTGTGAGTCCATAACCATGTAATATTATTTAGAAGGGACCCGATTACCATAGTAATAATAAAAATAAGTATTCATTGAATCAAATATGATAAAACTGATGCTTCATAATTCATTAAAATTCATTAGTAACAGGGTCCTAGAATGTTTTCTTTTTAATCTGGCAACATGGTCGTACCACTCAAACCTATTAAATAAAACTATCATTGATTATATTTTTAGTCAAGACACCCCACAACATTCAACCACTATCAAGTATGATATAACCCTTTAATAGTAAATAAATACATTCTGGTAGTTGTATTTTCTATGTTTTCAAGAAATCCAATTATACAAATAAAAGGAAACTCCAAAGGGGTGGAAGACATAATATTTTATGTCCTCACATGTTTCTTGAGATATAGTATGATAATTTTTCTCCTGGATAGGGAAACCATGTATTGATATATTTAATTTATGGGAAAATCAGGGTGAAACTATTATGTTGAACATAACACATATCCTAAGAATCTTGATTGTAAGGTATAAAACTATAAAACCCACCTTATCCCTCTAGATGTGTATTTATCCAATATAGGACTTTGGTATCACCATAATTGGAAGAAAATGAAAAAATAGACGAATACCCTACAAATATAGCATTTGAGCGTGCACTTATACATTTATTTACAGATAAAAAAGAATGAAATGCAAAAGGTGAATTAATATCATACCTTCACACATCCGCTGGAGAAAGCTAATTTCAAATCCGAGTATGGAAGTATGATTTATCATTGAATCTATTCGTACGTATGGTGTTTCTCAATGGGAGTTTATAATGGAGGTCAGTCTTATAGAATGAAGAATTCATGAGAGTATTTAATTTTATATTTCAATAAGGAAAATATGGTAATTATCCACAAAATTATTCTGTCATATAGTATCTACAAACATTTTTCAAATATGTGAGTCAGCCATGTGACTACCAATTTCGATGGAGGGACTCTGAGTGGCTTAGCCACACTATTTGGGAGACCATATTCCAGTCATTCTATATGGATTTGATAACTATTATTGAAAAACTACAAGGGTATGCAACCCTTTATCTATGGTAATGTATGATTGGACACATTAGTTAGCCTTCTAAAATTCCCCACATGGTTGGGAGAAATTATATAAGCTAGTTCATACTATTTTTACTAATTGTTATTTCCAAGGATATCATCCATTGGTAGAGGGCCCTAGTTTTATACTCTCCCCACAAACCATGAAAACATACAAAAAAACATATGGAATCCATAAAAGGTCCTTATTGAACAATTAAACTGACATTTATGTGATATGTACATATAATAATGACTTGGTTCTAATAGTCATACCCTTTTGAAGTAATTCATCCACAAATTTTTTATCTGAGGGTAGTGAAACACTACCTGAGTAAAACTAAAACCAATGTTTTTTGGAAACCATCTCCCAGCTCTCATCATGCACCCACCTATGATACCATATAATGGCTTCCAAATGAAAAGATTATCCCCATAGATCCTTCATTCTATGATCAAAAATGAATGTAGGGTAATGCATAAAAATTATCATCCAGATCAATATCTATTGGAAACAATTATATTTCTGTTCAATGTGATAATGTTGGGGCTGTGAATGTGGATTAAATCATTCATAGAATGGTACCTCTGAGGTAATATCAACATATAAGATATCTGAATGACTCTATTTTATATCTCAAAATTCCTGACATAATGTGGTGGAAATGTCTCTATCCTATATATCTGTCTGTGAACCTATCTATGTGATACTCATAAGAATAAAATTTCCCCAAAATCAAACTCTAGAGGTCATCAATAGCGAATTGAATAATATATTTGAATAGAATGTGTTATAGAAATTTTATTCATAAGTTAATAATCCTACAAAAAATTATCTTAAATGAGAGTAGGACCTAGAAGCGCTACAACTCCTATCTCAATCTATCCCATGAGTGACGAGAATAACCTAACATATAATGCATTCCATGGATATATTAGAATCATCTCCTAAAATATATTATTATACTATAACATGATAAGAGAGATATTATTTTCCCATGAACCAATGAAATATAGGATGCATGATCATAGTATATCCTCCAACCCTAGTATAGTCCATTCTGACTATACATCAGTTTGAAGGTGAAAATATGTTCTCAGAAGAATCTGTGTATCCTTATCTCTCTATAAACCCTACCAAAACCTCAATGTGAATCAGGAATCCCTAAATTAAATGATAGTATGATGGAACCCATGTAGATATATACTCTCATTGAAATAAATACTTCCCAGATCATAATTTAATAATGTCTTTCAGATATGAAATTAGTGGGATACACTCATAATTTGATACATGACTACCCAAATAGGGTCTCTACCTTGACGTATTCTCGATAAGCTGATTAAAATATCCATAAAAATATGTTTTCATTTCGAGTGAAGAATTTTAAATAGTTTTTACAACCAATAATATCAATTTTCATTACCGTCACTCACTAATAGGTGGAACATGTAGTTATAAAACCTTATATTATTGGATTCATTCCTAGACCACAATATTGCCAACACATATCATGATACATCTTAGATATACCTTGATGAAATTTCGATTGTGATTCATGGAAATGTCATATAATATTATCTATCATATCTATATAAACCTAAATATCATCATGTATATGAATGAATTTTCCATCATTGACAGACCAGTCTGTAGGAGGGTCCTTTCTAGATATAAGTTCCCACAAGACCAAGGATTACAGATATTAAAACTATATTATCATCACGCTATCTAGAACTAAAGTGCTCCCTGATAGTGATTATTGGAAACACAGTCCATGATGGTCTTGAATGTATATGTGCATCATTGAAAATAAATCTATAAGATTCTAGTCACTATTGGCCACCTATGCTATGAATGTATGATCTCTCTTGATCAAAGAATTAGAAACATAATTCTCCTACCTTAGCAAAAATTAGAGGTTAATTTCCTAATTAAATAGGTAATAAACAAATCATTACATTATACGTATCCAAAAATGATATATAATGATATACATATTGATCTTGGGGGTGTAAAATCAATAAATGCTCTCCCAATATGAAATGTTTCAAATAATGTAAGAAGTGTATAGCTACATGTAAACCAAGATCATGCATTAGGTAAATCTTCTAATTAGTCCTTAGTTTTTATGACCATTTGAAAATTAATTGATCATATATATTCATAAATTATTGTATCCTAATACCTAATGCATCACAATACAATTTATAGATATGAAATGATTATAGATGAATCATGACTAATTCTACTGTCAATCTTTTTTCACCTATTATTGTGATATAACATTTGATTCATAAAATATAATCATCACAATATTCTTATTCAATATCATTAGTTGTTTTTTAAATAAAGATTATTCTTATTTTAAATTAATTTAACATCAAACTATCCACAAGAAACTTTGTATATTAAATATGGTCTTGGGATGATCCAAGGTAACTACAATAGTAAAATTTTCTGGGTGAACTGAAAATCCAACCGCTAAGATAATATGACATATATGTGAACCATATCGGTTTAGAACTATCATATTCTGATATTATAATGGAACTGGTTCTCTATCATTGAATTTAAAGTGATATAAAGATGAGTTTGATGTTCTCTTATAGTAATTTTTGATACCAAGAGCTTTCCTATGAAGACCATAATAAAAGGATCCAGATTAAGTTAGAAAACACTATTCATATCTTCCCTTAAAATTCATTCATGTTTTTATGACCAAACACCATAATAAGATACTAATATAAACCATAATGAATTTATAAATTTTTATGTGATATATCTGAGGTTTTATCCTGAACCTGCGGATAGACCAATCAAAGGTCAATCGTTGGGAAAACCCTCACATCTATGAGTTAGCTGAGAAGAACAATTATATGAGTTAAGAGATTGATGTTTTTAACAATAATTTTATTCATCGACAATAAATAAACACAATTCCTAGATTTTTAGTCCACCTATTTGCTGAAAAGGTTCTATGAACTGTAGGGTGATATACTACATTGAATAAAACCATTTTCCTCCAAACCCTCCAGATACCTTTTCACCTCCTGCAATGTAGTATTAGCTATCATACAATGAGGAGAAGATACCAACGACTCTCTAGAATATATATCGATAGTGATATTTACAATTGTATCATGAGGTACTTCAAAATTTTCATTGATTAAAACTTCCATGAATCGATCGACTATAGGAGGAAATTCAATATGATGTAATATTTGATCATTTATATAGTGGATACCAATCAGGAAGTCACTACACCTAGTAAAAGATTCTATGGTGTATCTTTTCTAACATGTACATACAAATCAATATTTTAAATAGAATAACCACCCTCTAGTGATGTAAACAACATCCTATAATAATAAAATTCCATATGCGATTGATAGAGGAAAAACTAGTCCATCCCAAGAATGATGTCAAAACCTACAATCGATATAAAATTAGGATTCATAAGAATATTTGAATTCTAAAATAAAGAGAAATTTTATTTCATTGTCATACACTATCATCTTATAGACTCAACGGTATATCAAGTTTCGTTATTACAAAATAATACTCAATATAATGACCAATGATTTTCACATTATCCACATATGTAATTGTCTTTAATGCAGTTATATCATATAAGGATGTCGTAATAGAAGATGTCACTATAATATTACCTCGAATAATAGATGGACGAGCATGATACTCCTTTATTATATGTGGAACAAAATAAATATGGCATGATCCCTTGAAATCTAATGAGACATGTATACCTGGAGCATGTACTCTCTATAATAACTATATATCATGATCCTATATAGCATGTCCATGACTTCAACATCTACATGTACTACTTAGATTACTCCTACAACTTTCCTGGAATGTAATTTCTTCTCCTACTATCAATGGTAGATCTATTAAAGATCCTCTCCCAATCATAATAGGTTGGAAGGTCATATATAGGTAATTACTATTTCAAATTCTTCTACAGCCTCATCACTCAACAATGTCCTTAGGAAATTGTTAATTATTATATCTATTATTCCCAACTTAGTGAATACCAAGCAACTATAGGGGGTGTCACTTGAAACTGTTTATCAGACATTCAGTCTTAATGAGTTTCTTATGACCGCTAGTTGAACAAAAAATTTATCTCAGTTCTGAACCGCCTTATCTGATATCTCCTAGTTATCTCATGTTCCTATAATTGATAGGATTATGGATCAATATATAATTTATTATATTCAACTAGAAAATGATTACCCTAGAATGAATTGGATGTATCTGGCCAACCTCAAATCAATTCTCTTTCTATGCAACATCAACTGTAAATATTCACATGAACTGCAAAAGATAATTAAAAATTGGTTAAGTTGTCCATTAAAAATATATGACCTTACTGTATGCTTATAATCACTCTATAATTAGAATCCCTCCGTGTATAAATAATGAAATAGTAATTGACTCTTGATTGGAAACCTCTCTATGTCACAGTCTCATACTATATGTCTTGATTTAGAATATCAAACTAGAAGTTCTATGATCTCAAATAACAAATTTAGAATGATTAAATCTCTATTAAAGTGGTTTTTTCAGATACTCAAATATAGAAATATCATTCTCGATCATCTCAACATCTTATAGTCTAACATCCCTGAAACAATTTGGGGGATTCTGCTGCTAGAAATATCAAGTTAGTAATCACATAGAAGGGAAATATAATGAAGATCCCTATATCCTCTACATATTCTAAATAAAATATCATAAAAATTGTATTTTATAATTAATTTATGGAATAAGAAGAGGATTTATAGGTGGACCTATTAGTTGTTTCAAATGAGGCTCAGGTACCACCACCTATGTAGCATGATCATTACCACCCTCCCGACGAACAATACACGGACTCCATGGTGAATTAGATTTGAAAATTTAAATCTCATTCCTCATATATAATTTGATAGTGATATCATCTAATAAAAAATATTAGGATAAGTAAAAGTCTTCCAATATATAATATTCACACCCCTCTTCCATCTCAAATAGATCGGTGTGTGTTATTGTAACATTTGCTGAACACTAGAGACACAATATACATCCCACTACAAATGTTGAGTCTGGGTTAAGATTATTTATTTTAAATTTCAATTTCACTCAATTTTTGTATTTATTATACAATAATAATTGAATTATTGAAATAAATGGGTCTCCATTGTTGATCAAATAGGTTATATAAACCACATCCTTATAAGTGTTTCATCCATTACATCCAAAAGATAACACATACCAATCCATGATAATAATGGTTCATGACTGAACATTCCATTATTCAAGTCTTAGGTTTCCTGATGAAGTATATGTAAAAAAACTATTTAGGATTCAATACTCACCCTAAATGCAACTCACATTTCTCAATTATGACATATAATTTTAATCAATTGTATTATTTCAGTTAGAGAACTCATAGTAATCAATGGAAATGCATGAAACAAAATCCTCAAATATGGAATGTCATATTCATAAAATATAAAATTCCAATAATTTTACTTATATGATTCATGATCATTTATTCCATGTCTTCATATTATTGGGATATGGATGATTAGAAAAAATATATAATAAATATTAACGTTACATAAAATGTGTGTCTCCAGATTGTTAAATCAAATCAACTGTAATATGAATAATATGGAAGAAAAATTCATTTTTTCTGGATATTTTGTATTATCCCAATTATGGGTTAGCTACTACCTATGATTAATTATAACCTGGTTTTAAATTATTCTTAATTTCATATCTATTATCTCAGAATAACAGTGTAATAAATGATAGAATATGATACCACATTTTGATGTCTTGGACAATATTCCACTCAAAGGTTCCCCAAACCATGGACCCACATTTCCTCATGAAAGGCTCACCATATGCAAGAGGATTGAAAATTTTAGCATGGTACTAGGGTTTTTACTAGGGGATACTATCCCCACTTTTTAGTATATCACAATGGTGGAAGAATAGAAAAATGGAATAATCATATCAATAATGTAATGATAATAAAAGAATAAATAAATCAACAATAACTGAATTACCATCAAAATAATTTCACTACTATATACAAAAGATAATGGTGAAATGTCCCCAAAAATATGGAAAATAAATATATACTGAAACAGACAGTCAATATAGAACATAGTAAAACAAATAAATAAATGTATTCAATCTATCAAAACATCCCGATCTATAGTCTAGTCATCATCTACCATGTTACCATCCTATGTCATGTATGAGGTCACACATTCAAATGAGCAGAGTTAACATTTACATCATCATCAAGAATTTATTCCACCAAAGAATCATCATAGGTCGAGATAGGCTGTAAGATAAATCCATTTTCCACCACCAAAAAAGTCTTTAAATATCCAATTAGTGTATATATTATGGATTTATGAAGGTAATAAATGAAAACCTTAATATAGATGAAAAGGGTCATCTCTAGTTCCTGGAGGACACCTGGATTATAGTCTTTACTTTGCTCAAAGATGAATGTTGTCTTAAAAGTAACAATATGAATACACATATATGGACAGTATACATTATGATTTCTATAAACATATATTTGGTCATTACCACTATCCTAGGAATGATTCCTAACTCAAAAATCCATGAGATTTAGAATGAATAACTCATGTATCAAGGGACTTTTTTTCCAATATCACAGAAATTAGGGACATCATTCCTAGTAAAAAATAATAATATGGAATTACATGACACTATAAAAACTGGGGTCTTCATGTTGATATATCATTTATAATGTGTTTTCATTTGAATATTCCATTTATAATAGGTCCCCATGACCGTAACAACTTTATAATGGTTGGTTATGACTATATAACACTTTTAATGGGTTGTCTTGCATTTATCATATCTGTAGGTTCTCCATGACCATGTATCATTATTAATGAAGGTTGATGTCACACCCCGACCGTAGATGACTTTAATTTTATTTCCTTCTTGGTCCTGGTTTAAAATTTTCAAAGTTTAATTATGTTGGCAGGTTTCGCATCGGTGCACATTTACCGTGTTATTAGGGTGACCGTGCATTCAGCCCGGGTGACCGTGTGTTTGCCCGACATTTTGAATATTAAAATTTTTATATTAACATTAATATAATTGATTGTATTAAATTGTTATAAATATTATTTTTATTTTTATTAATTAGGATCGTTAATGTATTATGATTATTATACTTACGATATTATTATTATTATTGTTGTTGTTATTATTATTATTATTATTATTATTGTTGGTTTTTATTATTATTATTTTTCTGGTATTATTATTATCAGTATTATTATTTTAATTCTATTTTTATTTTTCTATTTCAAATTTTATTATCATTATTATTATATTATAATATAAAAAAGGAAAAAAACAAACCTAAACCTAGGCTACCCAGGCACGTCCCCCCCTTTCCCTCCCCTTCACCGATTTTTCCAAGCGGCACCCCCTTTCCCATCTCCTTCTCCCCTACCCAGACGCGCGCCCCTTCCCTCTTTCAGGCCATCGCCTCGCCAACCCTCTGCCTCGCCGCACCCCTGTTCGGCTCCTGCTCTGCCCGGAACCCTCCACCGCCCCCGGTCTCGTGCGACCACTGACGCCCGCGACTCGCCGCACCAACCCCGCACCCGACCGCCACCCTGCTCCGCTCCGTCGTCCAGCGGGCCGCCGCCCTGCTTCGCTCCACCACGTCCGACCCCCCATTTTCCCAGCGGTGACCTCCTGTCCGATGGCAACCCCCCATGTACAGTGACCTATTCGGCGGACCTCCCCCTCCGTCCAGCCTGCTCCGGCCCTGCTCCGGCCTCCTGACCTCCGGCGACCCCGCTGCCCGCTGGGCGCACCTCCAGCAACGCCGCTGCCGCCGACCGCACCTCCAGAGACCCCTCTACCACTGGCTGCACATCCAGCAACCCCGATGCCTACTGGACACATTCTTCAGTGAGCCCCTGCTCCGGCCAGTGGCCTTCGGCCGCCCCGTCGGTGATCCCTAGCCCTGCCAGTGTCCCGCTCCACTCCGGTACCGCACTGTCGGCGTCCCCCGACCCTTTCTGGCACTCTGGTCAGCTCTTCCACACCTTCATCCGTCCTCATACCAGTTATCCGCGGCCCGGATAGCCGTCATCGCCTTTCTCCAGCCAGCGGCGCACCCGGTAATCGGTGCGCGACCCCCGACGGTCTTCCTACCAATGTGCGCTGGCCATTTTGACTGGCGCATGACCCCGTTGGTCGGGCACATCCATGCGCCGAGGTGATCCCATGTTGGTTTTCTGTTTGTGTTTACATTTATGTTAGTTGGGATATTTTAAGTGTTTCACGTTTTGTGTAGTGCATTGGAAAAATGATCCCGCGATGCAGTGATCGTTGGATGGCGTGTGCGTACGCACTTGCATGAAGCGTGTTCATTCGTCGAGTTCAGCTGATGACTTTGAGGTAGGTTTTCTCCCATTGCACTTGCCTTTAACTTTATAATTTTTTTATTCCTTGTCTTTTTATTGAATTTTAGTAAATTTAAATTAGTATTAAATAGTAATGCTTAGTGCGGTGACCTGCTGAAAATGAAATCTGTTTAATTCTTACATTGTACTGGAAGCATTTTCCTTGGACTTAATTGTGTGGTTTTCTAGTGATATGGCTAAATGAGTTCTTTTTTAAACGTGAAAGAATGTTGAAGTGTGATTGGAAATGGTTTTAGTGTGTGTAAAATGGAAGGTGTACTGTTTATGGAAAATGATGTTCTCTTAAAACCTTGAATAGAGAAAATGATCGTTTGGCCTTTAAAATTGTTTCTGGAAACTTCAAGTGTGGATATTTTTTTGTCGAAAAATGTTTTCCTTTGACACGTAAGTAAAATTTTGGATTTAATTTGAGAGACAACGTTCCTTCAAAAAAAAAATGATTAAAGGCTCGTTTCGTTCTTGATAAAAGTGGCATGCATTAGGATATTGGAAAATGGTTTTACTTGTGACACCAATGTGTTTCAGTTCTAAAATACTGATTTGAGATTCTTAAATGAGTTTCAAAGTGTGTACTGGTTTTCAACGTGATGGCGTGTGTTGCGTCTGTTGGAAATGTTTTGGTATTAAATGGTTTCTGAGGCCCGGTTGGAACTTTATAGAATATGAAGTGATTATATATAAATATATATACATACTTATAGGACATCTCTACAGGGGGACTTCCCTTTGAGGGTTGTCATGTAGAGGTGTCCATGTAAGGGGTTGGCAAGTGCGGTGAGGTGAGTCACGCATGCGAGGGCCTCCCACTTACACAGTTTTATTAAAACCACCATGGGTTACTGGGCATCATTTAGAGAATCGAGTGACGGTTGCTGGCTAACCCCGATTAGATAGGTTAGTCCTCCCTTGGTTGGTAGGCCTTGTGGGGCATGCCATTGGTTGGTTGTTAGGGCGGCCAGTTGGTTATTGACTGTGGAGTACCATGCCGTTTGGTAGTCTGAACCAGAGTACATCTAGGTGTTTTCTAGGGATATTTAGGATCACCCATGGTAAATTGATGTTCCTTGCTTGTTTACTTTCAGTTGTTCTTTACAGGTTATACTATTATACTTTGTGAAAATGGTTTTCAAATGAAGATGCGTGATTATCTTTGTGTAAAATTTGATAATGTAACACTTCTTTCTCTTTTAGAATGAATTTTGCACCAATGAAAGGAATTCAACTTCTGAAAAAGAATAAGGGTAATGTCTCGTGTTTTGATCTTCAAGTGAAACATTATGAAAGCTTACTCTTATACTTTTTAGTTCAAACCTGGAATTTATAGATTATTTATTTACTCACAGTGCTTTGGGATTTGTTGATGGGATCACCTACTTAGAACTTTTGTACTCACGCCTATTTTTTACCATTTCAGTTACAAGTTCCTTTTGTTTATGTTTTTCTGATTTGAGTCGCTCAGTGATGGAGCGACAATGGTGTTTCGTTGGGTGGTGACCGTGAGGTCACGTGGAGGTATGGTTGTTGTGTAGTTTTATTTCTGTTGTTAGTGTTGTCTATTTTGTTTGTTTTTATTTTACAGATCCTTGTTTGTTTGGGATAAATCATTCCCAATGATTAGAACATGATGCCCAACACTAGTTGCCATCCCGGGGGATCGGGAACGCCCCTCGGGACTTGCCGCGGACCAGCTCAGGTGACAGGTTCAGGGTCGACCCGGGCTGGGTCGTGACAAAATGGTATCAGAGCGAGGTTCTTGTTATTCAGTTTGTCTGGTAGATGGAGATTAGGATTGTCAGGACTCGAGAGGTAGGTATGGGAAGGAATTCATGAACCCTTTCCCGTTACAAACCTCTAGTCCCCAGGGATAGTCCGGGAATTGAGTCTTTGTTTTGTTCTGGTTTGTATTGGATTGAGGGATGACAACAGAGGTAAACCGATGTTACATCGTGATCTCACATGGAGTAGTGACCCATGTGGAGTCTGGGTACACGGTTTGAATTCCTCATATTTTTTGACGCTTAATTGGGGCATGGACCACTACCATGTTTTCAAGTTATGTGTGACTACTAGTCCCTCACTCCAGTGGTTGATGCAAGTTTGGGTGCTGTTTTCGTTTTGGTCGGTGTAAGTTTGTTGTTGGAAATGAAAAATGGGATTAAAAAAAATGGACTGGTTTATTTTAAAAGATTTTAAATGTATGAAATGGGTTTTTAAAACTGAATACTCTTGAATTGAAAATCCTTTGTTGCTTGGAATTGGTTGAGAATGGTTTTGGGTGAAACCTCAGGTCCTCTTTATGAACATTTGCAAATTTGTGAGAATATATGTAAAGTGTGTGTTAGTGCGAGTATGAATGGAATGTGGACAAAGACATGAGTAACGGGTCATGGGATTACCTGGGTGTTTATTTGAAATTAAATTCTTGGTCTTGTTTTCTAAATTTTTTTTAAATAGGGGAAATGGTTTTGGAAAGTGATTTTTGTTTTAAAGTGGATTAGTATTAGGAAAGTGGTCTAGAAAAAGGAGGTTTTAAAATTTAAAATGAAAAGGGTATTTTAAAAAGGTGATTTTATTTTGGATTGTGTTTGTATTTGTTTGGTTTTTGTGTTGATTGTTTTTGATGAAGGATATTTTATTGATGTTTCTTCGGTTTGATGTTGGTTTCGCTCTGTATGTCATATGTTGCTTAGTAAATGCCACCCAGAAAGGTCCCTAAGGATTCTGATAAGTCATTCCCAGTTTTTGGTCCCTCTCGGACTTTACCTATTCTTCATGGTGATCGGGGTCCGTTATAGGCAGTAGAATGTCTTGAGGAAGTGGAGCGTATCTTTAGAACATTGGGAACTCTCGACGCTGTTTGAGTGCATGCTGTTTTGAGTTTATCCGAGGGTCCAGCTTTGGACGAGTGAGAGTTTTTCGCCCCGCCATCACTGAAAGATGGGATGATGTGGGATTTCTTTAAAGTTGTCTTCGTTCAATGGTTTACACTTGTGGAGGTGAAGACGATGAAAATGGAAGAGCTCATGCGAGTTCAACATGGCCAGCAGCCGGTGAAAGCGTATGTTGACCATTTCAAGGATCTGGTGTATCTTTTTTTGTGGGTAGTGTCACATAATTTGATGAATACTCCTCCCTTTATCTGGGGTCTTTTTCCAGAGATCAAGGAGTGAGTCCTCCCTTTTTAAGAGCATCACTTTAGAGAAGATGGTGCACGAGGTGTTCTTAGTTGAGTTGGTCTCTAGAGCGCAAACAGTTGGCAATCCACAGTATTTGGTTGCTTGTGAAGGTCCCCCATCTGATGAGAAAAGTGTGTCAAGTGAATTTGTTTCTAAAGAGTTCTCTTCAGTGGCTCTAACTTCTAGTTCGTCGGACCATCTAATGGTTTACCATCATTATGAAAGTTTAGGGCGTACAAGCCGTCATGTCACACCCCTCCGAAGGTGTTCCATCATTGCAGGTGTCTAGGTAATCTAGAGAAGTTTTGTAGGAATCATCACTTGAAAAAGATGCTGCAACTGAAGAATTCTAGTGCCTGAATGTGAGGAAGGAGATGCTTCATCCATCAGAGGCCCAGCCATAGGTCTTGGGGTGAAGCTCACGTGCAGTCAGGAGTTGTCGAGGGTGTGACGCCTCAATTCGGGTTTCGTGTTCCATGTTGGAAATGAAACATTTATAGTCCTTCCATTCTCGTTCTTCCACTATTAAAGTTTTGGCGTTGTCGTAGGTTCAATGTGTCGTCGTGAAGTTGGGATGAGTATGTTTGTTTGCAATCCAAATAGTCTAGTTTTCTGGATTATGGTGTTCTGGATCGTGCGTTTTTCTTAAATGTGTGTTTGGATCTTGTGTGAGTTGATCTCTGGTTGACTATGTTCATTTGGAAATGTAAGTGTCTTGGAAAAAAAATTGACGTTTTAGTTGTGCTCGAGTTTACTTCGTGGGTTAAGTTTCTTCTCGTAAGTCTTTCTCAGGTGTTCGGGGTTTTTGTCTAAGCTGAGAGATCTAAGTCTTAGTGGAGCTATTTCACTCGCGTTATAGAGGTTAGCTTGGTACGAATGGGAGTTCCCGCGTCACCCACACTTTCCTCGGGTTGTCTCTTTAGATGGTTAATATTCTGCACAGGGTGAGTCTTTTTGGTGGGGAGAACCACTTTGTGTTCTCCCCTCAACCTCAGACTTCAGTTTTATCTTGAATCGATTGGGTGTGACCTGTGTAGAGTGTGGTCATCCCGAGATTCTCAGTTCACTTCGGTTCCTTTAGTTCCGTTTGGGCATGGACTTGGATGTTGAATGACTTTTGGATTGGTGAATTTCTGGGGGCAGAATGTGTCTGTGGTGGGAAGAATTGTCACACCCCGACCGCAGACGCATTTTATTTTATTTCATTCATGGTCCTAGTATAAAATTTTCAATGTTTAATTATGTTGGCAGGTTTAGCATCGGTGCGCATTTACCGCGTTGTTAGCGGTGACCGTGCATTCAGCTCGGGTGACTGTGTGTTCGCCCAGTGTTTTGAATATTAAAATGTTTATATTGAGATTAATATAATTGTTAGTTTTAAATTTTTATAAATATTATTTTTATATTTTTTAATTTGGATCGTTAAAGTATTATGATTATTATACTTATGATATTATTATTATTAATATTGTAATTTATTTTGTTATTATTATTATTATTATTGGTTTTATTAATATTATTATTTTTATGGTATTATTATTATCAGTATTATTATTTTATTTGTATTTTTATTGTTCTATTTCAGATTTTATTATTATTATTAGTATATTAAAATAAAAAAAATAAACTATCCTAAACCTAGGCTACCTAGGCGCGTCCCCACTTTTCCCTCCCCTTCCCCCCGATTTTTCCATGCGGTGCCCCCTTTCCCTTCTCCTTCTCCCCTACCCAACTACGTGCCCCTGCCCTCCTTCAGGCCACCACCTCGCTGACCCTCCGCCTCGCCGCACCCCCGTCCATCTCCCACTCTGCCCGGCGCTCTCCAACGCCCCAGATCTTGTGCGACCACCGGTTCCCACGACTCGCCGCACCGACACCGCTCCCGACCGCCACCCTGCTCCTCTCTGGTGTCCGGCGGCCCGCCACCTTGCTCCGCTCTGGCATCTGGCGGCCCGCCCCCCTTCTTCGCTCCACCGCGTCCAACCCCCCTTGTCCCGATGGCGACCTCCTGTCCGGCGGCGACCCCCCTGTCCGGCGACCCATCCGGCGGACCTATCCCTCCGTCCCGCCCGCTCCAGCCCTACTTCGGCCTCCCGACCTCCGGAGACCATGCTGCCCGCCGACCGCACCTCCACCAACGCCGCTGCCGCTGACCGCACATCCGGTGACCCCGCTGCCGCTGGCCGCACCTCTAGTGACCCCGCTGCCCCCTTTCCGCATTCTCCGGTGAGCCCTCGCTCTAGCCAGCAGCCTTTGGCTGCCCCGTCGGTGTTCCCCAGCCCTACCGGTGCCCCGCTCCGCTCCGGTACTACCCTGTCGGCATCCCCCGACCCTTTCCGGTTCTCTGGTCGGCTCTGCCGCACCTTTGTCCAGCCGAATACCAGCTTTCTGTGGCCTGACTAGCCGCCACCCGCCTTGCATCGGCCATCAGCACACTCGATAATCAGTGCGCGACCCCCGACGGTCTTCCTGCCAATGCGTGCAGGCCATTTTGACTGGCGCGTGACCTCTTTGGTTGGGCACATCCCTACGCCGAGGTGATATCGTGTTGGTTATCTTTTTGTGTTTACATTTATGTCAGTTGGGCTATTTTATGTGTTTCGCATTTGTTGTATTGCATTGGCGGAATGATCTCGCGATGCTTGCAGAAAGCGTGTTCCTTCGTCGAGTTCGGCTGAAGACTTTGAGGTACGTTTTCTCCCATTGCAATTTCCGTTAAATTTAAAATTTATTTATTCCTTGTCTTTTTATTGAATTTTAGTAAATTTAAAGTAGTATTAAATAGTAATTCTTAGTGCGGTGACCTGCTGAAAATGAAATCTGTTTAATTCTTACATTGCATTGGAAGCATTTTTCTTAGACTTAATTGTGTGGTTTTCTAGTGATATGGCTAAATGAGTTCTTTCTAAAATGTGCAAGACAAGTTGAAGTGTGATTGGAAATGGTTTTGGTGTGTGTAAAATGGTAGGTGTATTGTTTATGGAAAATGATGTTCTCTAAAAACCTTGAATAGAGAAAATGCTCGTTTGGCCTTTAAACTTGTTTTTGGAAACTTCAAGTGTGGATCTTTTGTTGTGGAAAACTGTTTTCCTTTGACGCGTGAATAAAATTTTGGATTTTATTTGAGAGGCAACATTCCTTAAAAAAAATGATTAAAGGCCTGTTTGGATCTTGATAAATGTGGCATGCATTAGGATATTGGAAAATGGTTTTACTTGTGACACCAATGCGTTTCAGTTCTAAAATGCTGATTTGAGCTTCTTAAATGAGGTTCTATGTGTGTACTGGTTTTCAACGTGATGGCGTGTGTTGCGTCTGTTGGAAATAATTTGGTATTAAATGGTTTCTGAGGCCCGGTTGGCACTTTATGGAATGTGAAGTGATTATATATAATTATATATACATAATTATGGGGCATATCTACAGGGGACTTCCCTTTGAGGGTTGTCATGTAGCGGTGTCCGTGTTAGGGGTTGGCAGGTGCGGTGAGGTGAGTCACGCGTGCTAGGGCCTCCCACTTACACAATATTATTAAAACCACCATGGGTTCATGGGAGTCTTTTAAAGAATCAAGTGACGGTTGCTTTCTAGCCCTGATTAGATGGGTTAGTCCCCCCTTGGTAGGTAGGCCTTGTGGGGCGTGCCATTGGTTGGCTGTTAGGGCGGCCTGTTGGTTGTTGACTATGGAGTACCATGCCGATAGGTAGTCTGAACCCGAGTACGTCCAGGGGGTTTCTATGGATGTTTAGAAACACCAATGGTTACTTTATGTTCCTTGCTTGTTTACTTTAATGTTTTCTTTACAGGTTATACTGTTATACTTAGTGAAAATGGTTTTCAAATGATGATGCGTGATTCTCTTTGTGTAAAATTTGAAAATGTAACACTTCTCTCTCTTTTAGAATGAATTTGGAACCAATGAAAGGAATTCAATTTTTGAAAAAGAATAAGGGTAATGTCTCATGTTTTGATCTTCAAGTGAATCAATATGAAAGCTTACTCTTATACATTGTAGTTCAAACCTGGAATTTATAGATTCTTTATTTACTGGCAGTGCTTTGGGATTTTTTGTTGGGCTCACCTACTGAGTACTTTTTGTACTCATGCCTATCTTTTACCATTTCAGTTGTAGGTTCCTTGTTTTTAGGTTTTCCTTATTTGATTCGCTCAGTTATGGAGCGACGTTGGTGTGTAGTTGGGTGGTGACCGCGAGGTCACATGGAGGTATGGTTGTTGTGGAGTTTTTGTTGTTGTTAGTGTTGTCTGTTTTGTATGTTTGTTTTTCTTTTACATATCCTGGCCTATTTGGGCTAAATCATTCCAAACAATTAGAACATGATGCTCGGCACTAGTTTCCATCCCGGGGGGATCGGGAACTCCCCTTAGGACATGCCGTAGACCGGCTCAGGTGACCGGTTCAGGGTCGACCCGGGCTGGTTCGTGACAGTTGAGATTCCCATATCATGACTATAAGGTCACCAATCCAATATATGATATCATCATAAGAGAATTTATACCCATATATTATAATGAAGAAGAGATTCCATGACTATTAAATTAAATGTAGAAGATATTCGCTGTGAATAATTATAATAGTGATAAATAAGCATTGGAATTTATATGAGGAAACTTATGGTTCATAATAAATTAATATTAATTTATTGTAAGTGTGTAACTATTGAATAATTTAATAATTTTATGTGGTTTTACCACTCAAATATATAATATATGAATATTTTTTTATTGTTTTATCTGAGATAATCCACTACATCAATTCATTATCAATTATTATATCCAATTTTACAAATAAATGTAACATAACAAGAGGTGTTTCAGATAAGTGTTTATGATATAAAATAATCCGTATAAATGAAAAAAGCATATAGGTTTAATTTAATAAGGTTGGAAACCTTACATATGACCTGGGAAATAGTAAAGACACTAGGATCGTGAACAGGGAAACCATGTTATGTCATATTCAATTTATTAACATTGTATGCTGGATCAAAATTGTGAAACTTAACCCATATCAAAAAACATCATGATATTATGGGATAAATACTAGACAAAATACATTATTCCCAAAGGGGATTACTCATCTAGTATCATCCTTTGTTTTTGTTCATATCGTAACCAAATGAAAAAACCCACAATGTCCCCAAAAATAGGGCACATGATCATGCATGAAAATCACACCACCCAGATAATGAAATAGAAATAAAGGCACAAGATGAATGAATATATTACTAGTGTTCCTCCCATGAGATGAAAGCATATTGATTCTGTGTCTAGATGTATTATTTATAAATGACCTTTCTATAGGCTAGAAGTTGGTTAATGGTTAGAAATAAAAGATGGATTTATACTGAAATACATAAAAAGATTCTGTGTATAAATTAAAAATTCATTATAGTAATTATGGTAATTTTAACCAAACTTTCTACATCAAAGATTTAGCTACACATTTTTTCCACATGGTTGGCTAAAACATGCAAAAATCATGTGCCTATATTTATTAAAGGCGTGACCCAACATGTTTTGGAAGCATGGTTTGAGAAAACATGATACAATAATTTTATATATCTCTTATAACTATTGCAAGAGAACTACATGGTTATGTGTCTTTGAGTGCATGGTTAGGGATGTACATGATCTCTTCACAACCCATTGAAATCCCATCATGGATTAAAGAAATCAATTGAGATGTGTTTCATTGTTTGTATTAACATTTAGGCCTAGAGATTTCTTCAAATTATAGAGGATTTTGTGTTCCAGAAAGGCCTCATACACCCCCAGAACCTCAGTGAACTCATATAAAATTCATAATAGATCATATATAATTAATTAATAAGAAAGATAATTAATTTTTACCTCTTATAAATATTTTATCCATACATAAATCATGTTCCATAATTCCATTATCATTATAGTCTTATAAACCAATAAGATTTGTGTTGTCACTCAAGGTTGTGATATATGATCTGTAGGGTGTGGTTTTCAAATGTTAATCTCATTATCTCATACCACTTTTCCACATTTAATGATTATATAACCATTTTTATTTCTATTTTTACACTAAATGTGAACCAGATCTCACAGATTTTTATTATATAAATTCCCAAGTTATAAAGAATCATTTTATTTATTATCTATGATAAAATGGAGATAGATATTTTGATATAATATGGAGATGATGTATAATTATTAAAAGCTGTCTATTTATTACTCAATGTTTTCAAATATACATAGACTATATGTTTTTTTCTTGTAAACATAATTTTTGAAAATATCATTCATTTACATAGATGGAATATTAATATATGAATATTTTTTGTCACAATATATTTTAAGGGAGTTAGAGAAAAATATTATGTCTTATTACCTAGTTTTTTTATTTGGATAATTGTAATTATGTTTAGATTTTTTATTTGGTTTTAATAGTTATAGCTATGCATTCTATTTTATAATATAGATGATTTTTTAAAGAAATGTTATAAATTAAAATATATACAAATTTGTCATTGAGTTCTAGATTTTTTATTTCTATCTAGTTTACTTAGATTCTGAGGATGATAATAATTTAAGTGAAATATATCTTAGGGGGATAACAAATAATAGTCACCTATATTATTTATTGACGAATTTATAGGTGTTTAAAATAATTTTGGAAATATATTTTGAGTGAATATATTTTTTATTAAAAATTGGATGAAAAATTATTTTCATATTCCACACAATATCTTGGTCATACGATATTACTATGATTAATGTAATAAACATGGTATAATATTTGTTTTTTAGAAGGATGATAGTTAGAGTGGATTTATAGTATTCTAGATATGATATATAAAATTTTATAAAAAAATATACGATATTTGTGAACTCTATGTATTTCATAACATAGTTTAGATATGTATTTTTTATGAATACATATCATAAATAATTAAAAGAATCCTCCATCGACATTTTAACCATAGTGGAAAATTGAATAGTCTAATAAACACCACACCATTGAATATCCTGGGGATTGGGGGAAATTTAACATAAATTATTAAACATATAATGAGTAAAAAAGAATTTTGTAAAATTCATGTTATATAATTTAAAACATTTAAAACATTTTAAGGGATATAATATTTTATAAATTAATTTTTTATTATCAGCGTTGACCAAATGAAACCACACCATCGTCTATGATCCCCATGTAATCACTCTATCACTAATTTTTTTAAATTAAATACGAGAAGGTAAAATTTATCATTCATTTATATAAATATTATTGTAACCAAATAAAACATATTTGTTTCATATTGATATTTTTGAGTGAATAATGTATGTCTTTGAGGTCTTTTATTCATGATATCAATTCATTGTTATTAAAGTCACTCATCTAATATTTTTACCACTTTTACAATACATTATCATGTAATAATACTATGGATGTTTATTTTTTATGTATATTATATAAATTTTGTGAATATGGTTTTGGAGATTAATTAGTTATATTTTTATTATATTTTAATTATTATGGGAGTTCTTGTGAAAAAATCTATTTTTGATGTATCAATTTAATCTTTGATTAATATCGGGGAATTCAATTCATCAAATATTTTTTATACTGTTTTTATAGATTAATCATACATATTATTTCCTTATAAAAATAATATCGGAATCTACATAATAAAAATAATTATTTTTTTAAATTTTTTTAGTGTGTTTTATTAATATATTAAAATGATTTTTTTTGGAATTGTATTTTTTCAGGAATGATGTTGAAATAATTTCATACTAATATAATTTTAAATATAACTTCTTGTATATATGTTTTAAAATATATTTACAAGTTGAATGAAATTAATTTATAGAAGAATTTGTAAAATGAAATTTTATGATTGAATATTAGTTAGTTGTGAATTAAATGATATCATTTTAGAGAATAACTATTAAATTGAATCAGCTGGTAATTTTCGTCATATGGTTGTGTTTATTGGTTCTCATAGTGATGAAATATAATTTGACTTAGTTTATCAATGGACTCGTAGAATAGATTAAGTATTTGGTTGGTTCGATGGGATGTAATTTGGATACAACATTATAATATTCTATGAATATTGAATCATATTAAACTAATTAAATATTTAGAGAAGTTGAATGAGAATGGAGTTTCTTGTATTAATTCAATAACTAATAACATTGGGTTACAATTAATGTATAAAATATGATAATTGAATTTTAATAATGAATTGTGTGAAAGTTATTAGTGGAAAATTTAAAAAAAGAACAACCAAGATAATTGATAGTAATTATTTTGAATTATTTTGATATTAAAAATGTCAACATTAAAATTTAATGTGAAATTTGAAGATATATCTTTTTTTTGTTCTGGTTGTATTTTATATAGTTGTATATTTATAGGTCGAAACTATTATTGTAAGGTAATGGTAATTTGTAGCTTATAGTTTGTTTATATATAAGAATATTGATAGTATGTAAAATATATGATTAAATATTTTTTTCTTCAATTTATATAGATAATATTATGCATTTCCATTTTTTATACACCATCAATTGATATGGGTTTCTTGAATGATTCTCTATTGAAGTTTTCTATAAATTATGAATCTCCAATCTAATGTAAGTATGATATATGAATGGTTGGATTCTAAAACTCCATATTAATTCCCTCTTGTTATATTATGATTTTTTGGAAATAGGATTTTAAGTCGATATTCCATGATACCAACATTTTTATGGTATTATGATGTGGTATGAAACTGGATAATGGGGATATGGTATGTAAATACTGATAATTGTTGTGGAATTTAGTTAGTTAATGGGATCAGAGTTCTTGGGTTTATTTCATTTTGACATGTGAGTTATAAGAACATTTGGTAAACAAGTAAAAATTATCATCGTGATATCAATTTTATATAAGTACATTGATATTTTATGTGAGATTTTTGTGACATGAGATTTAGTTGAATAAATACTGGTAGAATATTGGTTTGACAATTAAAAAAATAAAAATTTTGGATTATTATTCTACATTGGAAGTCATGTTTCTATGTTGGTACCCAATGTGTGTACATTTTTGTTTACCTATACATTAATATATAATTAATATAAATGTAGATGTTATATTTCATGAAGAGGATAAAAAATACTTGGAAATAGTTTGGTGCTGACTTTCCTTTAGTAGAGTTTAGGGATTAATAATTGTTTTAATCTAGGTATTTTCATTGTGGATGTTAGAATTTTATCTATATAACATTACATGCCTATTTTATATTTCAATATTATGGGTTTTGTCTTGTAGATAAATTAGTATGGGGGGGATAATCATAGTATCATTTAACTAAAAAAATTCCTCCCAACTATATCTTTTAAACCTAAAGAATAAGTTGATAACCGATGTCCTATAGAAGTATGTTTCTTGTGGACACATCTATCTTCATTACTAGAAAAAAGATTACTCATGTTGCCACTTATCAAATCATTATCCACAAATATTCATAGTAATACCAAAATATTTTGTAAAAATGTTTCCCCTCCGTCCATAATTCTAAATAAATAAATTAACAAGGGAAATAAAATTTATTAAAAGGATGTTTTATTAATTATTGTATCAAGACCAACTATTACATCATATATTATCATTTATAATATAAATAACCAAGAATCAATGAATTAAATAAAAAAATTACACCGAAAATGCATTAATTCCATCAACCTTTAATAATACAAAAAATGACTAAAATATATGTAAATAATAAATAAATGATTATGAAATATATATTAATCATTATATAATGACCATAAAAATAGTTAAAATATTAATTTATAATTTTATTATATTACTTATTAATTCTAGGAAAAAATCATTGACAAAACCCATAGTTAAAAATAATTAAAAAAAGATAATAATACTCAATAATTCTTTTTTGAGGTGTATACAATGGGTTAGAGTAAAATGAATTAGAATGAACCACTATTTTACCATATAATCTTATCATGATTTCAATGTGTATGAATGTTTTTTCTTCATAAATATATATGAAATATAAACCCTAATGAACCAATAATGTAGTGTAACTATATATATTCATTATAATTTCATAAAATGAATAAATTATATTATTTTAAAATTAAAATATCAATGTGGTAAAAAATAAATTACAATATTTAACCTTAAAAAAATTGTAAAATATTTATGAGAATGAATGAGTTAGAGTATTATTCCTAAATTTATATATAATTTTAGGATATTGAATAAAAAATTCATCCAAAAAGGTTCCTTTAAATAAAAAAAATATCCCATCGTTTTATATAACCACATCCTTATAATATCATAGATCCATGATATAACATATAAAACCATTGATGTGACATATTTATCCTTATTCTATAGGGAAACACTTTCCTAACATTGTATACAAAATAAATTTTAAAATTGTTGTCATTAAAACCTAGTAGGTCCATGGAGAGAAATTAAGATTATTAGTATATTATGAAACATTGAGATATTATAACCCCTCAAAAAAATTAAATAACAATCAACAGTATACGATAAATTTTTTACATTATATAGTATTCCGATTGAATGAAATAACCATCATCTGACTATAAAATAGTTCAGTAATGATATATCCTCCCCATATTAATAGAATATCAGTCACTATAAGATGATAGGTCTATCACATATAAATATATCCAACACCATTGGTTGCTGCAAATTTCCATTTATTATAGGACACTAATGGATTTAAATAAACTTATGACTATATCTATATTACACTGCAATAATTTACACGGTAATAATTTTTATTCTACAAAAGATTCATAGTGTGTTTCACCTGTGTTGATTATTATAAAAATTTTCACAAGTTCATGATATTATTTTATATCTATTTATGAAAATTTGAAGATATTGGTGACATGGTCTGTATCTACCTATTAAATAGAGAATAGTTCTTTAACCAACATATTTGGTGATTTAGTTAGAGGAGTGAGATTCAATAGAATAAATATCCTCACAAAATATTATGGGTTTCCTATATTACATCATATAATTAACGATAATGTTTTCATATTTATAAAAAGATTACATGAGTTTGAAATATCATTCTATAATAAATAATGAATTAAAAAAATAGTACTAGAGTGATGGTTGTTACAACGATAAAGGAAATCTTGGATAACTGTGAATATAATGCATATGATATGAAAAATGTCATAGTAGAATATATAATGGTGTAATAAAACCTATACATGTGTAATAGTACACAAAGGTTTACCATATTAGTGATTATCCATATTTTGATGATGATTTAATTGAAGTTATAGTGATTAAATTAAAGAATGATATTCAATACGTAAAATAGGATATTTTCTTATAATTGAGTTCGTGGGAATCATTTATAACTGTAATGATACATTAATAAATTACCAACGAACTCGAGTTTTAATTATAAGTTTTTTATAAGAGTTCTAGATGTATTTGGGGATAATTAGATAATTTTTTTGGAAATTCATAAATTGCAATATGTCAAGGATCTACTTATAATGTGTTCTGTGTACAAAAAATCATGTATTTTATTGAAATAATTTATGTGTCTAAATTTCATTGAAATCCAAATGTATGTTAATTTATCATATAATAAAATATAGACCCACATAAAAAAATTCACAGACATGAAGATCTATGTTGAGGAATTTTGGTCCATAAAATAATTAACATAATAAAAATAATCCCATATATAAATATTTGGTAATTTCTATGAATCATATATATGATAGTGTTGAGTTCTAGAAATTTTCTTGAATATGTGATTTTTTCCATGAATTTACTCAAATCGATATATATATCTTATTTTTGTTCTAAATAAACCAATTCTTGGTATCTAATTTTAGAGGTGTACGGAAATTTGTGATTTCTAATATGAAATTGATCAAGTTTATGTCAAACAAAACATAAAAAAATTGATGTACATGGTGTCGATATATATCATTTATAATGTAAATTTTTTTACATTAAATTTAGTGAATTTTTTATTTCTGTGGTCTTTTATTCTCATGAAAAATTAATATCTAATTATGTTTATTCAGATGTTGTTCATCCCTTTAGGAAACATCTTGATTCTTCTATATATAATGATATTTGATTCTGAAATTTTGAGAAAGAATATATTCATTGTTAATGACATGAAGATCAATGTTTATTATGAAGAACTAAAAATACTAACTAACGTTGAAAATAGATTTCTATTATTAATAAGAAAAATATAGATTAAGGAAAATACGACCCTGATATGCCCACCATAAAATCATACATTAGTTGATCTAAGGATTTTAGATCTATTGAGTGGTATTGAGATAATGGTCTAGAAAATCCCCTCTAAATTAAATGTGAGAATTATGATAAATTGATAATAGGTAGTAATCAATGCTTATAGTATTTAATATGTTTAAGTAATATATTATATATAAAATATGTTCTGCACCACATCTAATGAGTTCTAATTTTTTTCTTGTAAAAAATAATAGTGTATTTGAAAATAACTATGTTTAGAATGATATTTTTGTAATTAATATAGATATTTCAAGAACCATTTCATAATATTTTTATAAAAGATGATGCATTATTTTTTTTAATTTGAAATATACCTTAATTTTAAAAATAATCTGATGAATTAATGTGAAACCCTAGATTTTTTATTTCATGGTAGTTTTTATAGATGGTCGTAAGAAGTTTTTATTAGAATTCAATTTAATGTTGTTTATTTTTATAGAACAATTTTATTGAACATAAATATTATTATATCTTCATGAGAATATAATAGTGGAATAATTTTTCTTAAAATATGAACCCCATGAAATTATAGATTATGTGAATTGAGAAGTCTATATTTTTTCCTAAGCAATGAGAATATCAACGAGAATTCTCAATAAAAAATATAAAATAATTTCTGAGTCGATAATGAGGAGTAAGATCATTATAATATTAAATTTTATAGAATAGGAAGAGAATCTTGTAATAGTAAATGGTGCAATATATTTTTTACAATAAAATATTCATATTTTATCATATAATAAATGTTCCCAAATGTTTTCTTATATTTTATAAGGATGAGAATATTTTCTATTTGAAACAAAGAAATTATATGGAAGTATACAATAAAAATAATGATTATCTATATATCATAAAAATATTATTTTCACATAGTGACCATGTTTGAGAGTATTCTTAAATATCGTTATTCAATCGAACCCATTTTTTTATGAAAGTTATCTATCATCTTCTCACTGTGGAATCCTGTACAAAACCAATGATCATCTTTCAAGAGAAACATCTATGAAACCATGTGTTTGTATGTGTTCATACATTATATAACCATTGTGACATATGGTAGGTAATTAGATAATATTGTGAATTACTGAAAAAAGTAAGAAGGTAATTTTATATGTTCACCACAAATCTCAAAAAATAATCCTTTTGAGAAAAAAAGTAGTAAACATTCTGATAATATCTATTGGTTTATATCATAACCCCACATTTTATTCATCATGATTATATTTTGGAAAATAAATTATTTTATAGAACAACCAATCAATAAAAGGATATTAGATTTATATCTACAATTGAAGATATTATAAATTCCAATTTTCTAAATTCATAGGATTCATACATTTAATTATTTATAAGTATAATATTAAATTACTGAATTTGACTAACATTTATACATTTTATTTTAAGGAAAATAATATATAGAAATGTAAATCACAGTAGTGAAGATAGAAAAAATTTAGAGTAGTGATTTTTTACATCATTTTTCGGTAGATGTTATTACAAGAGATGTTATAAATATGGTATTTTACATCATTTATTTTAAAAACGATGTAAAAAACATATATCCTAAGTGGTTTTCACGTAAGTTCCTAAATATTTGATGTGGAAAATTCTTTGGAGTCGTAACTTATTACGTCGGTCAAAAAATTACCAATATGGGATATCATTTATTATATCAGTTATTTAATAACTAATGTAATAAACTTTTCATCATAAGCCTTTTTCATATCTGCTATTAAAAAATTGATGTGAAAAAAGTTTATTACATTGGTTATTTTCATCACTGACATGATAAATCACGCTGTTAAGCGATTTTTCATGATAGTTTTGTTTAACCGATGTGAAAACCTATATGCAAAATGTTATTCATTTCAGTTATTGTTTTACCGATGTGAAAACACATATACTACGTCCTTTATTAAATAACCGATGTTAAAAAACATTCTTATGCATTTATTACATCGGTTATAAAATCACCGACGTGAAAATCTATTTATTTAAAAAAAACTCTTCATCCAATACTATACTCGACAAATAAGACTTGAAACAAGCAGAAAATAGACCAAAACTAGACTACAACAAGACTAGAATACATACAAGGAAAACATCAGAAGTAGACCAAAAGTAGAGGAATCAAAGAAAAATTAAACATTAACATACATAACATTCAAAACATTCAATTTCAATTAAAAAACATAAAACTCCATTGAAAACCCTACCCCCACGGGAATCCCCCACCCCACTAGACACCCCACCCCCACAAACCAGAACACCCTACCACCCCCCAAGACACCCCCCTGGACAGCCCCCCCGGATAGCCCCAACCCTAGACACCCAAACTCCCTGGACACCCTCCCACCCCATGGACCCCCCAGGACAGCCCCCATCCCCCTGGACACCCCTACCCCCTAGACAAACTCTCACCCCATGGACATCCCCCACCCCTGGACACCCTCTCAACCACTATACACCACCCCATCCCACTGGACATCCCCCAGTACACCGACCCACACCCATGGACACCTCCACCCCTGGACATTCCCCACACCCTGAATAGCCCCCAACCCCCAGGACACCCCCACCTCCAGACACCCTCCCACCCCCTAGATACCCCCACAACCCCACCCCCTCGATAGGCCCCCACCCCTTTTGACAGCCTCCCACACCATGGACACCCTCACCCTCTAGACACCCACATCCCCTAGACAGCCCCACCCCATGGACACACCCCCACCCCTGGACACCATTCCACTCCCTGAAAACCCCCACCACCCTGGTCACGCTCCCATACCTATACATCCCTACCCATGGGCATCCCCTACCCCGTGGAGAGCCCCCCACCCCCTAGACCCCACCCACACACTGGGCACCCCCACTCCCTGGACACCCCCTCCCCTAGACACCCTCCCAACCCATAGATATCCCCCCTTGATAGGCCCCCACCATGTTGGGCATCCTCCCATCCCCTGAACACCCCCAACCCTTCGAAACCCCCACCGCCTCGACGCCCCCCACCCCAAGGACAACCCCCACCACCTAGATAGCCCCCCCACACCCTGGACACCCTCCCACCCCCTTGGACACCATCCACCCCTTAGACACCTTCCCACCACCATAGCCAGCACCCATCCATGGAACTTCCTCCCACCCCCTGGACATCCCCCACCCCCTACAGATCCCCACCCACATAGACAACCTCCCACCGTCCTGGGCACTCCCCCACACCCTGGAAAAACTACCACCACCTGAACAGCCCCAACCTCGGGTCTGACCCCCACCCCATTAGACATTCTCCCACCAGGAGACCCGACCCCCTGGACACCCCCACCCCTAGCCACCCTCCCACCCCCCGGATAGCAACCACCCCTAGGACCGCCCTCTCACCCCCATGGACATCCCACCAACACCCTAGAAACTACCCAACTCACTAAATAGACCCCATTGACACCCTCCCACCCCCTACACAATTAGACACCCTCCCACCCCATAGACACCCCCCATGGATGACCCCACCCCCTGGACACCCCTTACCCCTTGGACATGCCCCCACCTCCGAGACATCCCCAACCCCCTAGACACCCCCTAACCCATGGACAACTCCTCACCCCAGACACCCCACCCCCATGAAACCATTATTGTGATATTCTAATGTATTAAATAAGACGCATGATGAAAAAAACCATACCACATATATATTATAATCCAAACTAGAAAAAACATCAGAACTAGACCAAAACAACAAGAACCAGAGAAAAATTAATCACTAACATATATAAAATTCAGAAGATAAAATGTCAACTAATAATTATAAATGCATGAAAAACAACTACCTAATACAAAATTATAATTATAATATTCAAAATTACATGTCACAATATAAAGAAACTAAAATCAAATCCGACATGTAAAATAATTTGACCATTCCACATGTAAAGGCCCACCACTTGCGCACTATAGGGTTGAGGGACATCAAATAGCTTAAAAAATTATAGTAGTAACATGTTTAAAGAATATATAAAATAAAATATTATGTAAATGTTTATAAAGAAATATTACCAGGTTAAGCTTGACTAGTGTTCCAGTTTTAATTATTTTATACATAAATATTAATATATAATATCCACATTCCACGATGTCTTTTTTTTCATGATAATTTTTTTTAAAACTGGGTCAATTAAAAATATAATTTTTATGTAATACATCATATAATACTAATAATACATAGATATTTTCCTTTACATTTAAAATTTTGATATGGGCACTTTTTTTCTTCGTGATTATTCCAAAGTAGGACCATTAACTATTAGAAAATAATACAAATGGGATAAATTTAAAATTATTTATAAGATAAAAAACTATTAAGAAATTGAAACATACTATACAAAACTATTAATAAAAATTATCCACACATCTCTATAGATAGAGAATATCCAATAAAGTGTTTTCTCCCATGAAAAAAAAACACCTATCATCCAATGATCACTGATAAAAAATAAAATTTCAGGTTTTTGGTTATTTATTTTAAAATATAATGAACAGTTTTATAGATATATTTTCATACCTCTCGCAAAAAGGCATCATCCAAAACTATGTGATTATATTCGGTTCAAATCGTTGAAGATTATAAATTGTTCATTTTATTTATCCAATGCCTATGCTTGAAGAGAAATAAAATGCGGGTCAATGAATCCATATACATTTGTCAGCCCATTCTTATCACACATGTAATAAATATACCTAATACAAAACATCCATGAGAATACATTTTTAATAAATATAACATAGGAAAAGTTGTTAAGAAATACATGAATAAAATCTACACCATGTTGATGCCCAACTTATCTCTAATAACTAGGTCCGTGATATAAATTTTTAAAAACCCCGAATTTATTGCACGCCAAAAAAATTATTGACCTTTTATTCTAATATTTTTTTTCATTATAAGATTTATGTCGTTTTCCCAATGTCACATCTAGGATTTTCACCCACTCAAAATACACATCCTGTGAATTTTTTTTAAATAAATATCAAATTCTAGGGAGCCATTGAATGTGTTTTTTAGTCTTTTAAAAGTGTGATATATAAGCAAATTATTTTGAGGAACCATGTATATTGTTTTCTTCCCATTATAAAATTTACAATATGAAATCTCTTGTTTATGATTTGGACATTCCTTATGCCCCTTAAAATTGTATCCAGACAAATTTCAATATGCTGGGAAGTCATTTATAGTGAAGATAAGCACTTCATGTTGTTATAAAAATGCCATTTTATAAGAATAATACACCCTAATACAATTCCTCTATAAAAGGATCAAATCATCAATAAACGGATTCAATAACACATCAATATCATTTATGGGTTGCTTCGGACCATATATCATTATACTCAACATGACATATTTGCGCTTTATATAAACATTCAAGGAGATGTTGTAAATTACCAATACAATGGGCCATGAACCATGTGTTCTACTGAAGGTTTGGTACGGATTAATTCCATCTGTGCACAACCCAAGTATGAGATTTCTAATTTCATTTCTAAATGTAGGATACAACTCATCAATTTTCATCCATTTTTGATAATCAACTAGATTATGTATTTTTCCATCACATATCCACTCATCAGCATGTCATCTTAATATTTTTACATCATGTGAATTAGAAAATAAACTTCTGAAATGATGAATTATAGTAAGATACAAAAAATACATTATTAGGAATATTTTTAATCTCTACATCAGCCTGTGATTTTTCTTTCAACATATACCATGATTTCCCACAATTAAGAGACTCGGAAAAAAATTTGTATTCCTTCTTATATATCATACAGTTATTCAGCCATGCATGTATTTTCTTGTATCCCAATCCCATTAGTCATAATACTTTCTGGGACTTATAATGTGAATCTAGATGATCATTGTATTTTGGATGAATGTCTTTCAACAATTGTAGTAGCTTTGTAAAACCTTTTTCACCCCATCCATGTTTTTCCTTTATATTAATGAATTTCAACACCGCAGAAAAAACCGTAAATTCTGTAAAACCATGATATAATGGTTTTTCAGCATCAAAATATATACAAGAAATAGTTGGTTCTATCTCAATTTGTTCTGTTTCAATATCATGAATCATTTTTTCAATTCTATTGGTGTTACCATCTTTCAAATCATCATTATTAGTAGATCTTACATTCTGTCATGTTTCACATTGATAAATCCACGGGATTTAACTCGGACTAAAACCATGAAAAATAAAATGATCTTTTATCTCTCTAATTTTCATCTTCTTTATATTCATACATTTATGGCATGAAAATATAAAACGTTTTCTTCCTTGGAGAATTTTTTTAGAATATTCCCAAAAGGCATCAACACCTTCCTCAGACTCATTACTCATTTGATGTGACATAATTCACCTTCTTTTTTTATTACATATATCAAATATCAAAATTATACATCTTTTTATGATCATTAAATTTTATATTTATAAGAAAAATATCATAATTTGAATGTAAAAAATTATGAAATATTTAACAAATATATGTGTATTTGAAAAAGATATGCATGAAAATGATTTGAAAAAGAAAATATAGTTAGATATAACATTTTAAAATTCATCGTGGAAACATTCTTCTAATAGTACACAAAGAATACATCATGCTGGAACTAGATTCCAAATACACCCTTTCGTAAACAATAAATATGAAGTATAAATATAAAAATATGTATATTGTCAATATTGAAAATTAAAAAAATCCCAAACATTTGAAACCATTGGGATATCCCATAAGACCGTTATTATTGAATATCCTAGTTATTTTACACACCATTTGCATCATGGACATTCTAATTTCCCTATAAAAATGGTTCTACATTAATTCTTGGTATAGACTGCTTGATGTTAATATATGTAAACCGTTTCAATGAAACAACTAGGTTATATATACATACCAACTTTTCATGAACCATTGGAATACATGTTGTAAAACATATAATATTTTCCAATAGTTTCTGGAAACTGTTGTGATATATGTATATCAACGGTTCAAGAACCATTGGCATACACTCTCTATTATATAATCTATAGCAAAGGTGGTTGGGGACTTTCCATGGGGTGGGGGTTTTGATGTAGGTGGGGCGGGGGGTGTCTATGGGGGTGTCCATTGGAGTGGGGGTGTCCATGGGGTGGGGGTGTCCAAGGGGTTTCCAAGGGGGTGGGATGACAGGTGGTGAGGGGTTGTCTTTGGGGGTAGAGGGTGTATAGGGGTGGTATGAGTGTCCAGGTGGGGCTATCTAATGGGTTGGGGGAGTCCATGGGTTGTCCAAGGGGGAGGGGGTGGTGTACAGGGGGTGAAGGCATTGTCCAATGGAGTAGGGAGTGTCCAGTGGGTGGTGGTGGTGTCTATGGGGTGAAAGGGTTGTCCACCCCCCTACCCCCTTTGACATCCCAACCCCTTGGAAACCCCCACTCCTGGACACCCCACCCCATTGGACTACCCTCCAAACCCCAGGATATCCACCCTATACACCCCCACCCCCACAAATTCCTCCCTCAGACACCCCCACCCCCCTATACACCCCACCCCCACAGACCTCCCATGCACAACACACCCAACCCAATGACACCCCTACCACCTTGGGAAGCCCTCTGACCCCCAGGACACCCCACCCCCTTGGACACCCACTGAACACCTCCACCCACTTGGCCAACCCCCCACACCATAGACACCACCACCCCCATGGACCACCCCACCCCATGGACTCCCCCACCCCCTTGTACACCCCTACCCCCTTAGACTGCCCCGTCACCCTCATGGACACCACCCCCACCCCCTGGACACCCCCTGGACAACCCCACCCTTTGGAAAACCCCCAAAACACATCCAACCCCTGGAAAACCCTCCCCCCTAGACATCCCCCACCTCCCGGGACACCCCTCCCCCATGGACAACTGCCCAACCCCCTGGAAAACCCCCACCACAATGGACACCCCTACCTCCTTAGACATACACTACACCCCCTTGACACCACCCCCACCCCATGGACACCCCAACCCTTGTAGACACCAACCCCAACCCCCCTTGACACCACCCAACCCCCTGAACACCACCACCACCTTGGACAACCCCCACAACACGGAAATCCCCCTCTCCATGGACAACCCACCCCCTAAACACCCCTGAAACCCTTGGATAGACCCCTCACCCCCTGGACACCTCTACACCCTTGGAAATACCTCTCTCCCCCAGGACACCAACACCACCTGGACTACCCTACCACCTTGGACATCCCCCACACCCCCTTGACACCACCCTGCACTCCCTTGGACACCCCTATTCTTCTCCAACACTTTTTATAGACCCCACCCCTTGGAAACCCTCAAACCCTAGAATCCCCCACCACTTGGACACCCCCACCCCCACACACATGAATATACATGCAGACACAGCTGATAGAACACACAAAAATACTAAACATGCATGATATCACATACATAATATATTTTACCTGAAAAAATATTATAATGTTATAAAATAACAATATTCCACTTACCAAGATAGCAAGAACTTGTATAGAAAAATAACATGTCAAAAAATAAGTTTACAGCATCACCAAAATAAAAAAAAAGAAATTGAGGCACTTGAGGCTTAATTTAGTATTGGTATTCGACCTGAAATATCTAGTAAAAATAATGAGGAGGATTGATTTTTGAAAATTGACGTTGGAGGGATCGACCTAGATGAATCCTTTCTAGGTTTTCTACATGAGAGAGACAAGGTCACTAGATCAATGAAAATAGAATGACCGAATATGAGGTACGATTAATAATTTAAATGCTTTATCACATTAGTTATTCAATAACTGATGTGATAAAATATTTTTTATTAATTTAATATTGATAATTTTATAATTGACATAGAAAATCCTTTTTCATTTTGGTTATTTTATAACTGAAGTGATAAATGGTATTTTATAAAGTCGTTTATTTTATATCTAATGTCTTAAATCACCATGATTTTTTTATCATGTCATTAATAAAATAACCAACATGATAAATCACTTGGATTAGATCATTCATGTTGGTTATAAAATAACCTACATGATAAATATAATCTCTTAGATTTCCTAAGTTAGTTCTTTTATAACCGACGTGTTAAACCAATTTTTCTAGCTTTTCACATCAGTTATATTGAACCGATGTGGAAAATGGAGAGGTGTTAAAAGATTTTTGAACTTGTCTCAATGGAATAAACTCCTAAATGGAATAAAAAGTATATGATGATAGTCTTAAATGATTTTAAAATATCATCGATTGTGTATTATATATATATATGTAAATGTATTTTATATTTATAATTATTTACATATATTCATACATAAATTTAAATATATATCATTTAATCAATAGAAATTTATATGTATATATAAAAATTATATATATATATATATGATCATATAGTTTTACTGTAAATTCATATATATATTTATTATATATAACAATAATGATATATTTATGTAATGATACATTTATATATCATATATACACACAAATATTTATAGAAATATATATATATATATATATGTATGTATGTATTAACGTATATTACTATATATACATAAATATAATTTTTTAGTGACCCACACATGTCTATATATAAATATTACTGGTATTTGTATTTATATACATATTAATGAATTTTTATAAAGAAAATGATGTCTATAATTATTTATGTTATATTAAATGGATAATTAATACTTATTTACTTATGATTTTTTTAATGATACTTTTCTATGTAAATATATATTTTTAATAGTTATTTATTAAAACAAAATATAATAAAATTTTAATAAATTTTATTATAAATAAATCTGAATTGTAAATATTGATAAAAATTAAAAATCATAATATCAATATGAATGTAATTATAAGGAATAAATTACGTCCCCACTAAAATAAGACAATAATACCCCCTTAAACATGGTTTAAATACCATTTATTGTAAAAAAACAGGGGTAACTTGATCAAAAAACTCAAGTTTGGAGGCCTTTAGAGAATATCTTTTCCTTTAAAAAATTTTGATCGGGGTTCCACTAAACCTTTATGGTGTTGAATTATTTGATGAAATTGATTTTACTTGTTGTAGAGCCTAAATGGGCACCTGAATAAAAAAAATTGGATTGTAGTTATTTTTTGATTTCTTACATTTCTAGAAACTAAAATAAATATTATTATTTTAATTATTAAAAAATATAAATCTAATTTGGTATTATTTCATTTCATAATATTTCATTTTACTGGATATGGAGCCAAAATAGGCTTCATGATCAAATGTTATAGTAATTTGATGGAAAACTCTAATTTTAAAATTATTGGAGATTTCATTTATATTTGAAATTATTATTATATATTAATTATAAAAATTTATTAAATAACACATTATAATTAATTAAAATAATTAATAATAAACTAAATATTATTCTAAATAATAAATAATAAATCATAAATAAATAATTTATTTTTAAATTTCATCCATTATTATAGTGGTGGGTTTTTAAAACCGCTGCTATTTCACAAGAGTTTTTAAAATATCGCTACTGAAATACATTTTAATTTAAAAAAATAAAAAGGAAAAATATTATTTAAATAAAATTTAGAATTTGTGTTGAAGTCCATTGTGAAAACTCCTTCACTAATTTTTTTTCTTATATTGATAATATGATGAGTATCTCAAAATAATATATTTATTAATGATCCCATTTATAAACATGATATAATACATATAAAGTCTATTAATTTCAGCGAATTTCATATTGATGTGAATGAATAGAGTGAAGAAGATGTTGAGATTAACTTATTTTATTAATGAATGGATCATAAATATAATACATATAATATGAGGAGTGGTAGCTCAAGTATATTTTATTTAGCTATTTCTGGAAAAAAGTATCTCAATATAAAACATTCATATTTTGGATATAAAACTATGAAATGCAAATCATAGTTAGGATAGATATCTAAAAGGTACTAGTACTAAGGTTACCTATATGTATATTATTTATATGGCAATTTTTTGAAAATCAAATAATACTGGTTTTAATCAATTCATTTGATTACGTTGAGAGGCCTATATGTCATGAACATTAAAAAATATATCTGAAAAAACATTTCATTCAGTTACTACCACTTCCAAAATAATTTGACGAGAAAAAAAATGAAATTCTATAAATATGTGTAAGAGTAAAATATATATTAAACTCTCCAATATGTTATGTGTAGTGGATATTATTTCAAAAAAATGAAGAGTCAAATAATTTTGACTTGAAACACAATATCAACAGGAAAGGAAATTTGGAATGACTCCATATAAAAAATCGATCAATATTAATTGTATGGTTCTAGTGTTACACGAATATTGGGAGAAATTTGATTGATTAATAGAATACCATTTATTTATATAGATATTCTATATTACTACTTGTTATGTGGGGTAATGTTATTAATGAGAAAAATAGGCTTCTAAAAATCTATAAGCAAAAAAGGAAAATCTATATCATAATATCATAACTATGCATATTGATAATTTCAATGATATGTTAAGTATTATTGGTCACTATTATGATAAATGATGGTATACCTCTATTAGGTATTATTTAGATGAGGGATATAGCACAGATTCTCAACAAATAGATTAGTAGCTAAACATGACTTACTTATAGAATAAACAAAAAATGTGAGATAATTGGAATGAAAATCCAATGATAAAACAATTTATAGTTATCTAATGGAACAAAATGATAGTACAGATAAGTAATTAATCATATATGGATAGTTTAATAGTGTTTGAAATTATATAAACATTTTGTTTTTCTAATTTAGCAATTGAAAATGAGGCATTGAGAAAAATTAGAAAACAAACAACTGGTTCATGTTTTCAAAATATGATATAATGAATACCTCCATTGCTGTTATTAAATTAGTTCATGTGCTTATTTTTATATAGATCATATATCAATAACAAAATGAATAATTTTGGAAATTATAGAAGTCCTCAATGAATGAATTCAATATACCAGATCATGATGACAATTTTGTTCTATCTAATATAAAAACTACTAAAATACAAAAATTATGCTTACCCAAAGGTAAAAATCTATAAACCAAATGTGGGTCAAAAAATTATGAATTAAATTATATCAATATAATTAATTAAATGTTTAAATGGGATAAGGATGGTGTGTCAAAATATATTTTAAAATTGTGAACTAGAAGATTCTACTCCTTTTCCCAATTCATTTTTATTTTTCATATGTTATTGTAATTTGAATATTATGTTTTCTATGAATCTCTCCATGAGATGAAAAAAATAATTCAAGGCATCTAGGAATTTAAAATTTTCTCAAAATCTAGAAAAATAAAATTCAAAATATGTTCTAATGTTTATGGTATGATTGCACTTTCCTCTTTCTTATGCTACTTTTACATATTAAAATCCATTAGGGGTGTTTTTCTAATAGAAATTTATATACATTTACATTAAATGGAAAATTATGAAATTTTATGTAATGATTAGTTCCATTATAAGTAAAAAAATAAAAATATGATATCTTCAACCAAATTTAATTTTAATTATATTATAACTACATTGAGAAATATTATGGAGAACATAGTTATCTGGGTTAGGAATGTTTTGATTTGTACAAGGAGTTTTTTGAAGTACAGATAGAGTAATAAAATGATAAATTATTTATATGTTTTAATGAAATCTTCCATATATTTATTTATAATGATCCTAGGGAGATGAATTATTATTTCAAGAAGAAATTAACTTCATTTAATAATGCGGGTGAACTATTACCATCAATTCGTTCATTATCAATTAGAAAGAGAATAATACCATTGGTAATTCAGGAATATACAAAGAGGAAATGGTTTTATTATTATATTTTATTTAAATATATCTTTTAGTTATTTTAATTTCATTATGAGAATTTGATGGTATATGGGAAGGAGTATGTATCCACCCACTACATATAGCATAGACCCGATTCCACCAAATTGGGTAATGCTACATGAGAAGTTGGTTTCCTTCGCATAATTGACTAGGAAAATTCATTGTGAAGACTATACTACACTTGTTTTTTGAATATCTAGTTTTTATGGACATGATTAGTGTTACCGAGGATGAAAGAATATTTAATATCATTTTTAGACATTTCAATACACAATTGGTACATATTTTTGTAACTTTTACAGGAAATTGTGGATAATAGAATATATCATGTATAATATTGGATCATTTTAGAGATTATGTTGTAGCATCCAGATAAGAACGTTCAACATAGAGCTGGAATTCCACATTTCTTCATGTGGGCATCTCCATATGAGAATGGTTGTCGATTAGCAGTAAGGATCTATGAATTTCAGTGGGGAGTCTATAATCTCAGTGTCACTTCATATGATAAATAATAAATAAATTTAATATATAATTAATTAGATTAATTGTGCTGAAAATAATTGAAATAGAATTCATTCAAATAAATGAAGCTTCGAGTGTGGAAATCCGATCAAAAATACAAAAAATAAACGATAAGTAAACAAAACAATAGTGTTCTCAAATTTTTGTCGTGGTCATCACCAGCTTCATCCTCCACCTACTCATCCATTCACCATAGGAATCATACCATTTACTAGGCCTTTCATGAAATCTCCATAAACATATAAATTCTAGAGTAGTGTGTGAGTAAAAAATTTTGTATGATAGAAAAAATGTTACCATAACCCGTTGTGCTCAAGTATACAAATCTGTATCATTCTATTAATAAATTTTCCAAAATACATAAAACTCTAATAAAGATTGTACTGACCCAACCAAGGTTCGACAACCCCTAGTTGTATCTATTTCTACTCCATGTTTGAGGATATATTAATGAGTTATAATAAATATTCCATCCCTAGTAAAGTGACCTCTTGTTGTCATCGAGGTGATACCTTGCGCCATCTATTCCTTAAATGGACCAAGTCACCAGAATTCTATATAATAGGAACAACCACTAAAATCGGAATGTATATCGTGAGGTGAATGGAACTTGGATTCAAGGAATATTAAAACTCAACCAAGACAACAAGCCATGGTGTCCTCATACATTCACCATGGTCTTGGGTCCCACATCACCATGGTTACATTCAAGAATTCTCCCATGCTAAGGAATAAATAAGTCATGATACCCCACATAACTGATATACCACTAACAACCAACAAGTTATTGTAATATATATACATGGTCATAACAACTATAGGAATAGTATATCAACATGAGTATATAGTATCATATTCAAAAACAGGTGATCATAATAAAAAATGTAAAAATTTTATGCTTATATCAGTCATGGAGTCAAATAGTTTTTATGGGATGTACACAAAGTCACATAAGATCCCAATAAATTTTAATGCCAACAAATATAACTATCAGTAAAAAAGTGTAAATAAGATCCCAATAAGGTATGAAATTTCGTACTTCAAAAGACAAGAAAACAACTTCATGGTTTTATTATCATATAATGTGACCAATAAAAGTCTCTAGTATTCATCATGTTGATTATCGAGGTATATCAAGTGTTTTATATAACAAAAACATTTATTTTATTTCACAATTATAAAAAAATTACTTGGGATGATAGACACAAACTCTTGGAAAATTATAGAATTAATATTAAAATATCACAGGTGATGATATATCCTCCCTCTTTGATAATTTATAAATGTTTTATATGAAAAATCACATGCGCTAATGATTTATCATTCCCATTAAATGTTATCATTATCAACTAAATTATCACATGTTTTGATAGTTTATCATTCTTGGATAATTTTTATATTATTAAATAAATTATCCCATTCGTGGATAATTTTTTTTCACGAAAAAAATATTTTATATTACAAATTATACCATAAATATAATTCTTATACAATTTTAATTTACCATTTGAAAAAATAGATGTGTTTAATATTATAATACAATAATTTCAGAACATAAAATTCACAAAAATTATATAATGATATTTTTTAAATTTTCCAAAATCCACTCAATGTTTCATTCCTTTAAAATAAATTATAAATTATTACTTGAAAAAAATTGATTTTATATTTTGATAATTTTTTCAAATTATTATTTAATAAATGGATTTGATTATTCGTATTTTTTTATAATTATCACTTGGAATAATTTTCATTCCATAATTTGTTTACAAATTATTATTTTATCATAATTATTGTAAATACTCAATTATAATCTTAATAATTATCCATTGATAATATTAGAACTAAAATTTTGGTTTTTCCATTTATATTAAATTATATCATTTTTAATTAATTTGTTATAGATTAAATGAAATGAAATAATAATGTTAATATTTAAAAAATTGGGAAAACCACCTTATTTCAAGTGAACTATGCACATCAAGGGACCATAACTCCTAGATCCGATGAAGATGGATAGACATTATCATAACAGGATTCACCTATCATGCATAGAAGAGTTCCACAATAGGCCAAACTCGATAATATCGACCAATGGAAAGAAAAGGACATAAATGGATTTAAGGACCCTAAAAGATGATAATTTAAAACCTCAATTTATAATACTCTATTTACTCAACTAATTAACAAAAAATTCAATATGGAGTGTCTATTTTATTATATCCAATGAATTAGAACAAAAAAAATTAAAACAATAATGAAAAATATGATTTTTGATATTAAAAGGGCCATTAATGGTCATTGGGAATGTAGAATAATATGAATACATATGAAAAAAAATATTTAAAAAAAAATTAGGATCAATTATTATATTAATGATATTATTAATTTAACATATAAATTAAATAACACCAAATTACCATGGAGTATAATAGTTAGGCCATATAGAGAGTATACCCCCTTTTCTGAACACTGTGGTGGTCTCCTATTTCTCATATCACATACCTTTTGAGATATAATTGTTATTTATAATTTAAAAATTGGATTAAGTAATTAAATATAAATATAATTTGTTTTTTCATGAATGATGTGTCCAAACATTGAATGAATACAAAAGATAAAATACTTCAAGGTTAAAACAAGTAATCCAGACCTATTAGTGGTCTCAGATTTTTCATTTTATGAACCAATTTGGAGTTATTAAATTATTTTGAATAAATATTCCATACATAATATTTTTTATTTAATATTTTTATACAACCTTTACTCAGGCTTTACAGGACTCAACATATCGCACTAACACAGTGGATGACTTCAAAAAAATTCATTGAAGATTCTAAAATATTATTCAGACATTATAAAAAAAGATCAACCATAAACACATTGTTATGTCATATCACTGATGAATCATTTTTCCACTTATGATTTTGATAATTTATCGAAACTCGGTTTTTATTATCATCGTAAAAATCATGATATTACAATTATCCCATTCAATAGACATATCATCTTTGATAATTAACTATAGAAATATTACATAACATATTAGGAAATTGTGATCGACCACCATACTCAAATTCCCAAATTTCTTCCAATATACATCCTTGCATCCATTGATACCGGACTAGTTATATCAGTTTTTTTCCCAGGAAATACCTTCTAAATTCTATTTGTAATCCACACTAGAAAAAAAATCATAATATGTAACTGGTTTCTACTCATCATCCTTGTTATATAAAACATGAATAGGACCAGGCATGTTCCATAGATGGTGAGAAATTTTGAACTCATTATTCACACCTTGATAATGAAAAGGGAGTTCCAGATAATATGACAATACCCCAATCCACAGAGTTATTCTATTGTTAGTTCATCAGTAAAATAATCACTGAATAATTCTATCTAAAATAGAATGTGTTTAGTTCATCATTCAATAATGTATTGATGATTTAATGTTAGTGAAACACAAATCTACTGGTAATTCAAGTCCATATATAGCTCACTGATATATGGAAAACATTAGTATCAAATAAGGTAGATGATTCAAAGGACATTCCTGAGAACATTTCACATGGACTAACATGTTTTTTATCACCATAATTTGGTGGTAGATCCATTTAATAGTCATGTCCTTCCATAAATTCTTGATCGTATCTATGTGTTTTTTGAGTCGTCGTCATTATGGGTGTCTGTTTCCCCTGATGGGTTTATGCACTGGACCTTCGGGCCTTGCCTATTTTTTCATCTCTCAACTAGCTGATACACTAGAACAAAACTACTGGAGGTTTTATATCCTCAATAATTACCATAATTGGTTTTGGGATGTCATTCACACTGGTCAATAGTCTCCAAACATGTCATAGTTAAAACAATATTGGTCACCTTTTTAATTGAATGAAGAGACTGAGCTCTACTACACATTCATTCAACATATATGTTTTATGTTCTTGTCCTTATTCATATATTCCATTATAAGAGGTATTGACAAGATGAGTGGGAGATTCACTAGTATGATTTGTGAATGGTAAGAATATTATCATTGTTTATATGTCCCATAAAGTCATGTCAATGGCTAGGTCCTTCATCAGAACCTCTGGGTAAGAAGATAGGTCGAATCTCCAGATCTACTGTCTGGGGTTATGATGAAGAACGATTTCAAACATCCATGCATTTCAGCTTCATTACCATCTAGAAATGGTGAAAATTGTATGATCTTAGTATAACACGCTGAGTAAGTTGATACACTCCTTGAACCATGACAAAGCACCATAAACTACTATTCTCAATCAATAATCAACATATAGGGAAAACATATTCATATAATAGGGTATTACTTGTATCCCATACGATACCCTCACATATTCTAGCATATCCCATAAGTCACCACCAATAGTTAGAGGGTCCTAGTACCATGATGGCTGCCCACATTACCTTCATATATGGCAGTTTATCCTTGAGATCAAAGATACCCTCTCTGATATCAACCAACTCATCAGCATCATCTAATCCAATATTGCATATGAATGATAGAGGATGAGGTATATGGAAATCCATCACATAGTGAACTATATATATCATTTTATGTAGAAAATGATGATCTATTTCAACCACTGGTGATGGTACATGAATGATATCAAGAAAATCATGACCAACCTGTGGCCTCACAAAATTTCTACGTACTGTCATCTTCTAAAAAAATGTAAAATTAGGAACAAAGAATGTCCTAATAGTCTATAAGAAAAAACATGGTTTTCTTAATAGTATAACATCATCCCTAGGATCTTCTATCCTAGAACAAACCCTTTTTTTCATCCCTAAACATTAGGTACATACTAGATATTTACATATTAACTCAACAACATTCTCAGTTAAAATAATTTATAAAAATAAAGATATAGAATACAACATTGATCTATCAAATGTAATAAACTGTCATCAAAATATAGCACAAATATATGAGTTTAATTAATGACCTACTATATAGAAAAAAATGTATATAAAAGTTATCAAAACATACATTCCTTGTAATGATTCATGAACATATGAAAAACCTCATAAAACACATATAAAAGCATGCATGTCACCCAATGTGAATCAATAGTATTAATGAAATAGAAGTTCCCATTTATGAAAACTCAGAGGTCCACTAAACAGTCCTAGCCATGCACTGACATAGTTCCCCTACCTGAGTCTAAAACACACTAAATTCTGCCAACCCAATCCTCAATATTGAAAAGAATAGAAACAAGTTAGTATGTCCTGACCTGTGATACCATTTTGTAACATCCCCATCCAAACCATCCAGCCTGAGCATGGATAGGACATGACTTCATAGGTACCTCACAATATATAAGTTGTTATTGAGTAATAGTGAGGACCAGTGTATACCATTTGGGATACTATATCCTCATAATCATATCAAGGATCTATAATAAATAAAGACAATATATAAGTTGATTAACTGTGAGGAATGTAATTGAAATAAAATTTAGAAAAATAAATGATGATAATAGTGTGTAAAGCCTATCTATAATACAATAATTATTGATAAATAAACTAATTTAAGGTTTATCTAATATCTATCATGGTCATCCCCATATTTATGCTCCAATTACTCGTCGATTCATCACAGGGCCCTTGCCCATCACCGGTTCATCCATGAAGTCTAAAAGGGAATTGAAATGACAATGTAGGGTGTTAGTACATGACTCATTATGACACCAATATTGTGTTCATAACCAAATGTTCTCATGCATAAAAATATGAATGATGTAATTAATAAATATAAGAAAATTTGTAAACATGTAATCAAAAACTGATTAGTAGTGCACTAACCATGCTCCCACCACCCCGACAATACCTACATAGGTTATATGCCATAAGATATCTATATGAGTCAAAAGAATCAAAAAATAACTTGTAAGGAATCCTTACAAGGTCGTGGAGGTTATACATGGCGTCATGAATCCCTCATGTGGACCATGTCACCTAGATCGTCAAGAGGAGAAACTATTACTCACATTTACCAGACTATCTCATGGTGAATAGATCTTGGCTTCAAGGAATCCTCTAGATGAACCACAACAAGACCCCCTGGTGTCCTCTTATTTCCACCATATTCTCATATCCCTTGACATTATGGGTTCATATAATGAATTCTCCCCCACTAGGGAATAAATAATCCATGACAATCCACCATCCTCAATTACGACGAGAAACCAACAAGGCATGGTAATTTATATATAGGGGGACCACACAAGTAGGCATACTATATACAAATGAGTATATAGATACATAAAGAACAATATGTGATCTTCATAAAAATATTATAAATGTTACCCACATATCACTCATAGATTCAAACGGTTTTTATTGGAAACACAAACACAATCACATTTGATAACAACCAAGATCGATGAAATTAAATTCCGTCAAATACAATAATCAAGAATAAAAGGTAAAACTGAGATAAAAATGGTAAATAACTTCCAAAATAAAAAATAAGGAATACCACTTTGTGGTTTTATTACTGTGAAAGGTGACCCATCAAATTCTCACGTTTTTATCACATTTATGATAACATATATCAGGGGTTTCCTAGAACCAAAACATATATTTTCTTTCACAAGGAAATAATATATAAAATGGGTTGATATACACATTATCTCTTGTATAATTTTAGAATTATCATTATAATATAAAAATTGGTGGTATTATCTCCCTCATAGATCTATTAAAAAATTATTATCTTAAAAATCACATGTGATGATGATTTATATTTTCCATGTATTTTAAAATTTAATAACTAAATTATCACATGTTATAATATTTTAAAATTCTTTTAAAATTTTAAAATTATCTTTTACATTATTTAATTCAAATATATTTTAACTTAATTGAAACAAATCAACTAGAATAACAAATGTGATGATAATTATCTTTCAAGTGTAATTTTAATTTAGCATATCAAAAAATATCATGAGATTAATGTCATTAAACAACAATTCCACAGTGGTAATTTAACAAAAGTTATCAACCCATAATTGTTATATATTTCACAAAACAATTAAATGTTTCATCCCTTTAATAATTTAAAATAAATTCTTCATTGATAAACATTGCAGTTATACTATCATAATTTTTCCAAACTATAATTTGATAAATCGATGTTATTATCATGGATTTTTTATTATCGTCACTTAGAATAATTATCATTCAATAATTTGTTTATAAATTATTCATTTATCATAATTTCCATAAATAACAATCAATAATTTTCATATTTATCCTTTGATAGCAGTGGAATTAATATTTTTGTTTTACAATTTATATTAAAATTCACTATTTTAATTAAATTATTAAAGATGAGTCCCTTAAAAGTTGAAAATTTATGATTTTTTCAGCCTTCACATTATACTATTTCAAACTATTTTCCACATAATTTCTTAACCAGTAGCTTTGCGTGAAATCCAGTCTTCCCTCTATTCCAAGGATCAATCAAATTTTATTCAGTGTTGATTATGGAATCATTTTGTGAAAATAATTTCTCTTGAAATGCCTATGACCCCATGGAATTTTATTATCTGAAATGGACAATAAGGGTAGTATTATATTATTCTAATACATATAAAACAAATTCCAAGAAGTTCATAACTTGTAACTTTTTAGATATATTAGTTCAAATCATGTGTCATAATTTAATGAGTGGATCTTTATAGGCTTCATGGTGATAGTATATACAATTTTTACCATTGTTTTGTTATTCTATATATGTATGTGTCACTTTTCCATAATGTTGTTGTATTGTGAAACTATAATTTGTTATCAATAATTGTTTTATGTTAATGATGTAAACATTTAACTAGATAACTGAAAACATGACAACAACCATGTTCTATTATTATTAATCTTTTACAATATGTTATAATCATTATTATAGAAGGTAAATGATTTTATACATCATTTCTATTGGCTGACATTGTTGAACTCACATGATTCTTGTGATACTAATTATAAATGAATATATGCAATAGATGATGGTTCGGATATCAGAAAGGGACATAAAATATATTATTTAATTTAAATGGATCCTTGATTTTGTAGCGTTTTTATATTTAAGTTTTCCTTGTATGACATTGAATTATTTCTATATATATTTCCACATTGAGGCACTTAGACTACATAAGATTCGATGGCCTGATTTACCGAGATTATATTTTCTAAAAATATTAAATATATTGTTATTGATATTTTTATGTTTATTAATAAAATGTGATAATACTAAAATGGAATCTCATATTAGAAATATAAGACCATAGTAGAGTCTATAATCTATTTTTTACATAAGGCATGACCTTAAATAGGTCGGCATGGAGCATTCAGATATCATTCCCATTGGTAGTACACTCGGTGGAATAATTAATTTATCATAACTAGATTTTTCTAAAAATAATATGTTTGGACATCATCCTAGGGTTAGCCTCAAAACCATGGAATTTCCATTGGATATTTTTCCTTATTTTTTTGGGGATCACATAAAATGATAATGAAACTGTAGATTAGAGTCGTCAATTTTTCATTTACACTGTTTTTGATTAAATTTATTTAGAGGATCAATTCCCATTTGTGATTTTCTTCCACTATGGCCTGATCATTCACTCATGAATTTGAATTTGACTTATTATTTAATGTTTTCAAACCCATTTTTCACAGTTGTTGATTTCATTCCTAGAAAAAATGTAAAAATATTGTAAAAAATAAATTCATGTTCTTTTCTCCTTTACTTGGTTTCTGTTCATTTTCAGTTGGACCCCTCGTTCATGGTTCAAAATCAATGGGCAGTTCCAAGCCTAAAAAGAATCACGTAATCATAAAGAATCAACGTTTGATGAATAAATCATTAAATTCAAGAAATATTTTGGTTATTTTGAGGTTGTGGATAATCTTTTTGATGATCGAATATCAAATCACCCCCAACAGAAAAAAATGAAATTTATTGTGTACGAAGAAACTTCCAAGGAATGGAGGAATGCGATTTTTTTTGTAAACAATGTTCTAAATGATTATCCATTTCTATATACAAATTTTTTTATAGAAATAAAGTGGTGTATTTTTTATAATGGTCATATTAAAATTTTCATTCCCAGAAATGAACATTTATGAAAACCTATCTAATTTTCATGTACCACAATGAAAACATGGTCGGTATCCCTTTTGCTATTGAATCTAGGTTTTTGGGAACTATTAGTGATTTAATGGTGTATATACCCCCTAAACATCTTATACCCTACATTATTTTGTGGATGATTCATTTTTTGGAGAATATTTTTAGGCACATAGCACGATCTCGAGTTCATGGACACACCTAGATCACATGAAATACACCCAATGTGATGAAGAACACCGTGTCATAATGTACACCCACACTTATTTGGTAGAAAAACAAAGACATACACATGGTCAAGACACCTATTTTCATATAATCATTGTGTATATCCCCCAATCTCCATGTGATTATACATGGTTAAGAAATCATGTTACTATAGGTAAATGACTAAGAAATGAAGTTGGATAAGACATTATGTGTGTCACCAATTTTTTTTTTGAACTGCTAATGTTATTTTGAGGAGAAAACAATCATCTATATATTCTTTGTTTGGACATGGATATTGGAATGTGATATTCCAATCCGGATTTTTCCCATGTAGAACATAATGGTTCCCGAAGTTGTGTATTTTTATATATGAAATGGAATGTTTTATGCATGATACATCTTTATGTTACTCCCAACAATGACAGTGATCCAGTGGAATAACCAGTGAATTTCTATATAGTAGAACCATCCATCATATTGGGACCACGTACTCTATAGTTACCTACTGATTGGAACACTCCATTAGATTATGTGTAGGACCTCAATAACCAGAGTGGAATCACTCTATCACACAAAGTAATGGGTCCTCGATCGGTTGAGTGTACCCCCCACCCTATCTATTTTTTAATGTGTCTTCTATAAACCAAGTTGAACTGCCTATCAGATAGGTTATAGGTCCTCAGGATCCATGAGTGGAACCCCCTATCATCTTGATAATATTTCCTCTAGAAAACAAATTCGAAATCCTCTCATATATGGTGAGTGTATTCATGACACAACAGTGAAATAACCAATCTGTACATGTGAGGTTCCTCATAACACTAGAGTGTAGCTCAACCACCAATCAATATAGGTGTTAGACTAATGTGGATTCATACATAGTGGGACCCTTATTACACACTAATTATTGAGTCTTCTTTTGTGGCTCCATGAATTTACGACATAATGTCAATGTTTAGGATTAACAAGTATAATCTTTGAAGACAAATGTGATATTGGGATTTATCAAGGGACATTTGGAGCGGATGGAGACCATTTTTATTACACCAATCTCAGAGATTGTGAAACCATTTCTCTATTTTTTAAAATTATTTTGACTCGCTATATGAATATATATATATATATATACATTTGGGTCTATATAATTTGATTTGGTTACTCTCCTACTATGGATTGTGAAGACGAGCGTGGTATTGCATGTGCCTTCTATGTTTAACATATCATGGTTATTTGAGTTCACACATCTTCTATGGGTGAAAAAAATCAACATGTCGTTTATCCTTTAACCATGTTGAGACCATTGTTTATAGATGATATTACACTTTCTATTTCTTTAGTTTGAGCTACATTCTGTATTCTATCTTCTGTATTTTTTTACTACATTGTCTCCTACTACCCCCATTTCATATTTTGGGGCGTCCTAATGGAGATGTATATAGTCACCCCTGTGTGGTATTTTCCTACAATTTTTTATTATTATAAAGATGAAAAACTTGTCGACATTGAATATAAAATATTATAGGTATACCTATTAATTTTAATTGTTTAAGGTGATCGGATATTGGATACCATGAGTTGGGATCTCACATCATTTTACTTCCCTAATTATTTCATGTTGGTACAAATTTTTGATTGAGCATATATTTTCTCCCTTTATTTCTTATAATATCTTACAGACATACTATCTAGAGGATTTACATGAATTATTGTTTCAAGTATTTTTAATCAATTTGTTTTTTTCATCTACACATATAATTCAAGATTCATATGTGTCTTAATATAGGTACATACTAAAATGACACCATATGTTTGTTATTCCTTCAGTTCTAGTTGTTAGAAAATGGAAAATATAGGTGGTCCTGGGTTAGTAGTAGACAGATCCATGACTTGGGTTTGGTCATGAAACAATTGTATATGAAAATTTTTGATTCTAGGGAAAAGGGTTTCGAGTAGTCCTTATAGAAGGTTGTAGTTGGTATTATGGAAACAGTTTTAGATTTTATTGAGTGCGACACTCATTCCAGGGAATCCAGTGATGGTACGGTTAGCCAACCTATCGTTTCACTAGGGCCTTGAAACCCGTATCGTAAACTTTCCATACTAGTAAATTGGTTTTTTGGATCAATATAACACACATCATATATTATTTAATCTTTTAATTTTCTTCATGATCCATCCCTCCTTTTTTGTAATATATATATTTCAGATTGACCATGGTACAGCATGAAATGTTTCATAATTCCTCATGATGAAATACTACCACCATACAAATTCTTGGTCATGAAAATGAACAAATTAGTGATGGGGTGATAATTTATGGTCCATTAGATGAGATTGTACCTCCAAGTGTATAGGAATAATCACCTACAAATATTGAGCAACATATCATACTAGATGAGTAGGTCATGATGAACACATGATCTATGAAATCTAAGAGTTCCAATTCCAGAGTCCACTAAGGTCCGAGGTAAGATATGTCCTCAAGAATGAGTAGATTGGATATTTTTGGTGGTATATGTTTTCAAAGACATCAAAAAACCAATTAATCAATTTTTTTATAGAATCTATTATTTTCTATGAAGAACTATGGTACTAGTGGAATCTTGTTACCTAGATAACAAATGAGTCGAAAATCATGTGGACTGACAACAAACATATGTTCCATGAGTTCCACTACACCAATTTTTGTGACCATTTTAGATTCAAGATCATATAGAGATATAATAGGGATGGATGATCATGGATGATGACGAAGATAAGTTCATATAACTTACAAGGTAGTCCAATGACATGATCCGGAATGGATACATTAAGGAAAATATGTTTGAATTGGGACTATATTGAGAGATACATTCCAATGTGGACCCCAAAAACATCTGCACATATAGAGGAGTGTTTGAGTAGAAAATGGTGATAGAAGATTACCTATCAATGGGATAAAATGAAGTTGGGGGTGGCAGTGGGCATCATTGGACCGAGTTTTCTATAGCAGCTATAATGTTTCCGTCAATAAGATCTCAATGTATGAAACCTTTATATGATTTGTCTTAGAAACGTGATTTGGGATAACACAAATGAACATGAAATACCATAGAGGGAAAGCAAGATTCTTTTTTTGATAACAATCACATTTAATGACACTTTCTATATAGACATGTTAGAGAATTTAGGCATGTAGCTGATAGACTACCACAAAAGGAGAATCACTGTTATCTATTTTCTCACAGACATCATAAGGGTGTCCCTAGGGAGGTGGATCTAGAAGAGGAGAATTATGATCTACATGTTGATAACAATGCAATGAAATCCTTCCACAACAACAAATAGGTTTCCCACATCATTCTTTTAGGGCAGGAGGATGGGGTTATATATAGTTTTATGCTTTGGAGGCTTATGACCCCACATCCCACAAGTTGATTAGAGGTAGTATATTTTTAATCAAAAAATTTCACAAGAATTAGTAAAAATAGGATCTATTCATTCATTCATATCTATAATCATGGTGTGAGAGATGGATCTCCCATTTGAGGTTGTATACCTGTAACTTCATGTTGTTATTCCTATAGTTAATTCATCTTCTCTATAATTTATATACAGATAAATTGAGCTAACTCTTGGAAATGATTGTCTTACATGAAAACATACTCTATTTAAAATGGATACCTATCAAATATCTTGGACATGAAATTGTTTTCCATGGTATTATCCCATAGTTACTATCACCATTGGTGAGTGAGATGCCTACACACTGATGGGATCTGATTCTTTTATTTTTGGTGAGAGATATATCATGACAGGGTGAACGGTTTTTCTATGTTGGAGGATAAATTATAACACCCATTATTTAGTGTGCTTATCTCTTTGGGATGTAATATCATTAGGAATATATGTTTCTTTTGATATTGAAGAATTTATGGACTCCTTACCAACAGAAATTCTAGAAGTGTCTATGCGGTGGGATATAGAGTTTTTAATCAACATTCTTCCTTATAATGCTATGATATAATCTCTGCACTATTGGATGGCCCCTAACATGATCCTGTAGTATTGGTTGTAGTTGGGGGACCATTAATAGATGGGTTTAAGAATTCCTAGTGTGTCATGTTTGGGAGGTCCATTGTCATTCATGAAAGAGGTAGACATGAGATGGTGTTATTTCATGGATTATCATCTCTTGAACATAGTTATGATAAAGAAAAAGTACCCTTGAAAAATATTTATTACATCATTGACTAGTTTCAAAGAGATATATGGTTCTTAATGATGAATCTCTTGTCTGGATACCCCCATTTGAAGGTTCACAATGATGATATTCTAAGGCTGTAATTCCAATGTCTCTACACACAATATGAGTTCCCAGTGATCAATTTGACACGAATAATTACCCAAACAAGTTTAATGATTTTATGAACAAGTGTTGGCATCCATACAAGGAATATTTTGTGGTTTTATTCCCTTGATGATCCAATTTTTGATTTATGAGGTTATCATTTTTGGAAAAGACATTTTTATGAATTTATTTTTCAGGGACCCAAAAAATTATTGCTATTTTTCTTTCTTGGGATCCACATTAGTGTGTGTTAGAGGCACAAAGATTTCATTGTTTTGTGAAGTAACAAAAGAGGTTTTCTGAATACTTCTCACGGATTAGAACCCATACACAAAATTAGAATCCATTTAACTATAATGATAAGTTCTATAGGGACTTCAAGGTGTTAAGGATGAGGAAGAGAAGCAATCTGATGATGAAACAATCGATGTAAAGAGAGGATTTTATAGTGTGTTATGATTCCCCAAGAGGTGGGATCAGTTTCGTGATGATGATGCATAATTTAGTTATCACATAAAGGATAATTATGTTGAGACACCATGAGAATAAATAAATGGCCCTTGGAATAGAGATGGATTGGTATGTCCTTTCACTGAGTATGTTAATGAATTACATACTTGGGGATCATGTTATTTTTACTGAAATGATCCAAGTCTCAGGTAAGACATCACACAGAGACACATGAACCTAGGACAGTTGTGCACATTTTAGTTTCTATAGAACAATGTCTAACTGATAGTCTATACTACATGGATGATAAATATGATAGAAAATTCCCTTATCACAATGTATACGTTATGATTCGTCTAGTAGGATTCAGAGTTGTTTTATTTCTTGAAGATGAACCTAGTGAAGAAGGATGATACACTTTTTTGAGTTAATGATGTTTATTCACTCAGTTATGGGGCATGTGATAGATTTACATCTTGGACACACTGGCAATGAAGACTTTTGTGGCTTGGAATCAAAGGGGGACTCAACTCATTAATGATATGATAGAGGAAATTAAATCATATATTTCATGGGTTGGATTTTCATTCCTTCAATATGTTGGAAGATGTTATGAGGGACTTACAAACATCTTCCCTAGATATGCATCTATGTTTTGGATGATTTATAGAGACCATCATTGTCATTATTGGTGGTCTGTAATGAGGCATGTTATAGATCAGTTTGTCTCTAGATGCCTCAATTTTCTGTATGTTAATGATGATCACTATGTTTCGGTATTTCTATTACATCCCCTTGTAATCCCATAGTGGAAATGGGATCGTACATCCATGGACATTGGGATAGGACTTCCATGAATAGTAAATGGAAATTATTCTATATGGGTGATAGTTTTCTAACTCCTAATGATTTCATACATCCTTGAAATCTGGGAGAAGAGTTTTCTGGTGATTATAGGAGAGTTTTCTATAAAGGATATCATTCACCTACATAGGATTTCCAAAATTGTTGTCTCTAATCGTGATATGAGGATTATGTCAAAGATTTGCATATCCCTAAAGGTAAAATTTTTGGAAAATGTGGATGAATTCTTCCTTTTACCCTAATAATCAAAGGAATTTCAAAACTCATATCATTGTTTTAAGGAATGGGATAAGGGATAGTGTTTTAGGCATCAACCAGAGTTGGGAGGATCACTTTCTCTTTGAAGTGTTTTCATACAATAATGATAAAAATCTAAAATTGGTGGGGAATATTTTGAGTCATTATAAGGGATACCCTTCAGGTAACCCTTATGCTAGAATGATTTTAGTTATACCTATATTGTGAATTTACAATATATGCTAGTGATGATGAATAACATTCAAGTCATCTAGATGTATATGTGGATGTCCTAGACTAGGTATAAATTTGATTAAAATTACAATCTTATGAGAAAGGAGTCTGATTATAGATACTGAATTATACTATGAGGCCTCCCCAAGATAAGTATTATAGAGGTTTGAATAGGGATGAAATTTGTCCCTAACTTTCATTAGGTAGTTTGATATCCTACAGAGGGTTGAAGAGTTTTCTTACTAACCCATTATTCCTCCAAAAGTGATGCGGGTGAATAATGTCTTCCTTGTGTAATATATGAGGACATATGTGCATGAACCAACACACATCATCTATTGGGGAGTGTTTTACATAGAGGATGAATCTATATTTGTGAATAACACATTGTCAAACAAGGATCTATAGAAGAGGACATTATGTGGTCTTATTATCCCTTTTGTCCGCATGTTGTTCCAGTAATGGAACATGTACATGATATCTAAGGAGCGAGAGATTTAAATGTTTGTTTAGTATCCTAGGTTTTATTAAATTTTATTTTTTGGGAAAAAAGCCACAAATGGGTAAATTATTTAGAGACATAAGGATTTATTTATAAGACATTGAAATATTTTTACATATACATCCTAATCAAAGGGATGAAATGACATGTGATTTTGAGACCAAATGTGTATATAATTACTTTTATAAAAATAATAAATATATGTTATATTTCCCATGGACTGTTTCTAAAATAAGATGGGAAAACTCATAAATGGAATCTTAGATCAAAAATCTAGGTTAATTGTTTCTGGAACAAGGTGTACACATTCTCGGTGACCTAAAATGGGTTGGAAGAGAGAGAGTCAAGATAACTCCCCTATTCATGGTATGATCAATGGATTAATCAATTAATTCACTAATTCATTTAAACTAATTTTTTATTATAAAAAATTGTTATATCCGTCTTCATAGGGGTAGAATTTGAACCCTAGTATATCCAAGGTATTTTATTCCTCCTTCGATTGGTGTATCACCGTAGATGTTGAAAAAATACATGATCAAAAAAGATTAGAGAACATATAATTTATTGAATACACATCATGTACCATGATGAACACACATCGTGTAGTCCTTTTGATAGGAAACTAGAGTTATGGGAATTCATAACAATGGAAATCATTTTCGACTCCCTACATTACATATATACCCTTTATTATGTGGATTTTTTCTATGGTGGGTAACATGCCCTGGAACATTCCATGTTACCAAGTACATGTACATGGATATAAAACATGAACGAAACCACATCTAGAGAGGCACACTATATATTAATGAGAATAAACATGGTCTGGGTACATTGACATGGACACACAGACTATTGAGATCTTGAGTGACAAGGAAACACCATGTATTTCAACCACATGTGGTTTAATTATTCATGGAATTGGATTCATGTAACTATAGGGACACATCCCCATTATTATGTGATACCACACATCATGTGGGTCCTCCCACATGTTGTGTACGCATTGAATCATTTTAAGGAATCATAAAACTTCTGTATCACTTTTGATTGAAATCATATTCTGGAATGAGTGTAGCCTATACATAATGTTTTTATATATAGAACATGATTGTGAAATAGGTTTTGTATTGTATTATATGATGTTAAATGGTTCTGAAATGGTGATTACATATGCAATTCCGGGTGACAACAATGGTCCAACAGGATTCCTAGTGTCTCCGTATAGACTAGAACCCCCAGTTAGCTTTGATACAAGTCCATTATATCGACCGATCGAGTAAAACCCACTAAATTAAAAGGTGTGGTACTAGAATTATTTATTAGAATCCCACATCATCTTGGGTTGTTGGTCATATACCCACTAAGTGAAAGAACATATTATATAGGGAACAAATCCTCATGACACTAGAGTTTAACCCAGAATATAGTATGGAATGATTCATCTATCAACCAAGTAGAACCCATATCAAATTTGGAATGGGTTGTCTGATACTAGAGTAAATCACCCTTTAGTATGGGTGGAGGATCACATGAAACTATTGTGGAACCCCCATCAACATGTTCTTGATTTTTATACAGATACATTGTCAGGGGAACCCCCCCTAATTCACAAGGCTGTGGGTCCAAACATTTGAGTTTCCCACATTGAATGTGTGATATAATAGTGAGGATTGGTTCTTTAATGTTTTACAACTTGAAAGACTCATTATATTTTGGGAACAATAGATTAGATTTTGGAATTATTGGTAACTATTCTTCTTGGGCTGAGCAGTGAGATAGAGATCCCCATTCCTTATCAATTGGGATTCATTGGAATAAGAATATATATATATATATATATATGCAACTATATCCAAACATTTTTATTTTGTTAATATTTTACAATGAAGAGAAGCTGGTAATTCCAAATGCTTTATGATATTATCCAAATATGGTTGAAATAGAACTGATGAGTTCACTATCCCAATATGGGTGAAATAGAATCTATGTGTAGTTAATCTACTCATAGTATTAATCCCCTAGTCATTGGATGATGAATCATTTTATATTAAATTGTGTTGATCTACATCAGGATTACATTGTTTTATTTTCTTATTCCTTTTGTATATCTTACCCGCCACATTCATCATTCAAGTATTCCTACATGGTATGAATATAATATCCCCTAAAAAGTATATTCACACACGTGTTGTGTCTTATGATGATGACATAAAGGATGGTGATGTCAACAATGTGTCGTAAATATAGCTCATACATTTCACCAAATACAGTGTTCGTAGCTTATAAATCTATAGTTGGGATCTCTTGTTATTTTACTATATATTTTTTCCATGTTTTTTCATTATTTTGGTTAGGATGGAATGTCTCCCCATTTAATATTTAGAATACATGAACTTACTCTTATACTGTCTAGAGGTTTTAAAAGAATTGATCTTTCCCACGTATTTTTATTATTTTTATTTTGTTACTATGTAGTTTTTCAATGATATGTATATGTGTTTGTGTGTATAGGTACACACGAGAAGCCCTCCACATGTAAGTTATTTTTTTAACATTGGTCACCAACCTCAAGACCATGGAGGCTAGTTCTGGTTAGTTTAGCATTTATCCCCAACATTGGTTGGGTTATTATAGAACATTACATGTTTTCATTACCAGTCATGTGGATAATCCTTATTGTATTATTTTGGATTCTATATTTTCAAATAATATTTATGAAATTTCATTTTTATTGTATTTTATTGTTATTACCTCCCATGTTTCAGAATGGTTTATGTGATTTATTTTTATTATTCTTATTTCATGGTATATCTTATTCTTATTAATTCTATTTTCTTACTCTAATAAAGATGGTATAATATCCATATTCAATTTATTAGAAAATGTAGTTTACATGGAATCCTTTAGTTTATGGGGTGGAATACATGAGTTCATGTTTCAAACTGACTTGGGGCCTTGATTTGGAGGATCTGAGGACTATTTATTACAAAATGGAATGAGAAGTGTTTTTTCATTAATATAATGGAATTGAAAAAAATGACAATGATATGTTAGGTATTTTTAATGAGATCCTTCACAATATTGACTAAACATTTATTGGGGGAACCTAGTACCCATGGAGAGGATATTTTCCTTAATGATATCCTATATTACCTTAAATGTTATATCACTATAAATAAGAAACATGACAGGTAATTATATTAATTATTAGGTTTCACCTATGGGACGGAATGGAAACAGGTTTTTTATTAATTCATAATTTTAAGATCATAGTGATTTATGAGCATGCATCCTGATAATAACATTTTTTGAAGAATATTTGAGTCATGGTAGACAAATTATTGATAAATAAAGAAGGAGTTATTTTATTAATATGAAAGACAATAAATTAAAATTATTAAAATATTTCCTATGAGTACGTTGTAAATATTTATAGTTTTAATTATGTTAAATTGGTATCTTATGTTTTGGATTATATTTTTATGTTAGTATTACCATGTGTTCACCATATACCTTGAAAGGGATTGTTTGAGGTAGTGATATTGATGTCTTTGTATCTATTAGGAATGGGTTTGTGGAGTGACATGTAATTCCTCTACATAACCCATACCATAAGTAAATATGTAATATATTTTAACCTTCCTTCAAATCTTCAATTATAATTTTAGATATAATCCACCACAATAATGTTTTCCTATAATTATAAATGAGTCCATTTAAAATAACGTTCATATAGTAGAAGTACAAGAATAACAATTGGTTCTTGGTGATAGGGGAAAAGATATATCCTCATTCATTCCCTCATTTTATTCATTTTATGGAGAATTACATATTGAGAGAATGGCTGAGTATGTATAATATGATAAGAGAGTTTCTTCTAGATAATCATTCTGTATTCTATAGAGTGGGACTACCTTTGACCATTGAGTGTTAGGTTGTATCTATCTTGAAGAGTTTGGATCACATGGAATCTAATCCAAAGAGTACAATCATATTGGATTTTATATACTACAATCTATATCAATGTACTAGTTGGATAGTTAGGTTCATGATTATTAGTTAGAAGTCATGGCTTGGAAATACATCCAAGAAATGTTATTCCATGAAATCTACTGGTACACTTTTATGTTTTCTAGGGGAATATTTAATGGGAATATAATGTTGGCCTATTAAATTATTTATAGAATTATATTAAATATTTTCAATGTTATGAGGTCGTAGTGAAAAACATTTTCAAGATGGGATTTGGTGTGAGACCAAGTCTCATGTGAATATAATCGGTTTGAAAATGTATTCCATAGTGGTAAATTCATATCTCATTTTTGAAGGGAATGGGAAAGAGGATTTTCTTACTAGAAAGGTTATTTTAATTGAGTCATCATGTAAATAATCTTCTAATGAATGGAAGTAAAATTAAGAGAGCACATTCTTATGTGGTGTGGATTGGTAGTATTATGGATATGAAACATAAATTAGAGAACTGGTCTGGAGGTCTGATCATACTTTTTCATGAATGATTCCATATCTAGTTGAGTACCAAGAATATGGTTAGATAGGGAACATATTGAAGTAATATAGGATCTCTTGATAGATATTGTTGATATAATTCCAATTTAAGGTTCCAAGCGCAGTAGAAGCATGTGGGAGGATGTGCCCACTTGTCTTTTTTTCATTTACAATGATCAATCCGGGATCAAAATGATGATAGACGCTAGTATCCGTGGATCTAATCATAGAAATAGACAAATAAAAGGAAAGTCCTGGAACAACAATAGCGGATCATCACATTTTTGTTATAATTAATTTAATTAATTGAAAATAAGTACCTTTTGGGTGTTCTTTCTTCGTTGATATTTTTGATCACGTTTCGATATGATTCATTGTTTCAACGCAGAATCCAAGTGTAGACTTCCTCTAGCGGTGATCCACATGTGCACTTCGTATCTCTAGATGTTACCAAAGGAGTATCCAGGTGTTAGCGTGGAGAAACAATTCCTTGCATTGTACCCCTTAGATCATCTGGATCTGATGGAAGAGGATCGCTCTCGGTCTTGAGAGCATTCTTGGAGGAAAAAGGTTCTTTCGGCCTTGAAAGAATTCTCCAGAATTGTTGTGCACAATGACTCACTTTGGTGTAGGAAAAAAGTTGGGGTTGTGAGGATATTTTTAATCAGGTTTGAGCTTGTAGAGTTATGACAATAAATAAATGCATTACACATTTTATTTATTTCGTTGAATATTATTTAAAACCCCCAGGTCGAATAATTAATTCCTTGACATGCGCCCACGCTGATAATAATAAATATCATTTAAAAAACATTATTATATCCTAAAAATACCGACTGGAAAACTACACGACATGTATTCATTAATACATGGCGTGTACTTGTTTTCCATAAAACTACATGGCATGTAATCATTATTACATGGCGTGTAGTGTTCATCATTTCCTTTTCCAAAATTAAAACTACTCGGCATGTAACCATTAACATATGCCGTGTACTTGTTTTCCATGAAAAAACTACATGGCGTGTAATCGTTAATACACAAAAGCTATATCTTGTTTTTAATTTCCTTATTCCTCCCTCATTAAAATGATTTAGGCTTCCTTGAATAATTATTAAACCACGTACGTGAATAATCTTTATTCTACTTGAGATACTTGGATACGCTTATTGTGTGACCCTCTAGGCCTCTTTCTCGTTGGCATTAAGCGGGCCTGACTAAAGTCCAAGATTACTCTCTAGAAACGGGTCAAGGCACCCAAGAGAAAGAAGCTGGCACCAAATTGACGTGTCACCTCATACGAAAACTTACTATTTAATTTAATCACTTTGTCTCAATATCTCATCAAGCAGGTTTCATGGAAGTGTCATAAACCTATATGCCTGATCCGTCATTCATTGACTACCTGAAATAAACTCGTCGTTACACCATGGCCATGTAATTTCATGAAAAAGTTATATTTCAATCAAAGGGCCGATATATCATCATCCATAAATGGAAGGGACAGATCCTTCCCTGACTTGTCCATTAACAACATGTCACTTGTGATCCACCCAACGTATCTTACTACCTGCCAACTATCTGTGTGATGGTTTTCATCAGTAAATCTAAGTGCGCGAGTAATGACATGAGTGAATGATAATCTTTCAGTCTATGGACCATTACACACGCTCTTAGATAGCAATTTTTGATGACACCAAGACATGCAGAATTGCTACTGGCAGGTCTGTTCTCATAATCTCTCATCTTGGAGATTACCAAGTGCGAACTCCATGAGAGGGAGTCTCATCTTATTATGAGTACTCTCACATGACAGTCTCTACACTATGTGTCCTATCAAAGTATGTCATCCAACCATAGAAATTTATTTAAGAATATTGTTATATCATTTCAAGGTTTTCATCATAGAGGGCATCTTCCATGACTTTATCAATGCAACAAATATTCTGGGACATTATTATATTTTTGTCATGCAGAACAACAGAAAATATATAATAAGATTACATTCATGTAATCAAAGTACAAAATATTTGTTTCTTAGGACACCAACCCAAAAAAACTACGACTTTTACTAGAGCCAACTACCTATGAATTTCAGTCTGCTGGACCTCCTATGATGGTCATGTTTCAATTATGTCAAGGATTTCTTCAAGGTGTCTGCCACGTTTTCTTCAGTGGAAATGCTTCTCACTGCCAACTTCACCTCTCTGAGAAAAATACCTCAAGAGATGATGCTTCTGAAGTATCTTCTTTGTCCGCTGATGTGACCTTGGCTCTTTTGAAAGTTCCACCACTACAGTATTATCGCAATAGAGTGTGATAAGATCTTTACTTCTAGGTACTACATCCAGCTCTTGAACGAAGCTTTCCATCCATACTGTTTTTTTTTGATACCTCAAAAGTTGGGATATACTCGGACTCTGCTGTAGAATCATCCACCACACTTTGCTTTGATCTCTTCCATCTCACTGCACCTCCATTCAGACTGAAGATGTATCCAGTCTGTGACTTCATGTCATCTTGATCAGTCTGGAAACTATAATCTACATGTCCTCTGATGACTAGCTCCTCATCTCCTCCATAAACCAGTAACATATCCTTAGTACACCTCAGATACTTAAGGATAGTTTTGACTGCCATCCAATGGCAGTCTCCTGGATCATCTTGATATTTTCCTACCGAACTCAATGCACAAGAAACATCTATCCTTTTACATTACATATCATAAATGACTGACCCAATTTATGATGCATAAGGTATAATTGACATTTTCATTCATTCCTCATGTTTCTCAGGACACATTTTCTTGGACAGGTGAATTCCATGTGACACTGGAAAAAATCCCCTCTTGGACGGTTCCATACTGAAACTCTTCAGTATATTGTCAACGTATGTACTTTGACTTAGGCCCAACATTCTCTTGGATCTATCACAATGGATCTTGATCCCAAGAATATATACTGCCTTTCCCTAGTGTTTCATAGAGAAGAATTTATCTATCCATGCCTTAACTGACTATAAGAAAGGTACTTCGTTTCGAATTAGTAATATGACATCAACATATACTATTAAGAAAACGACTTCACTACCACTAAACTACTTGTAGACACAAGGTTCAAATTCATTCTTAAAAAAATCCAAATTCTCTTACAGCTTCATCAAAATGAATGTTCCATGACCTTAATGCTTGCTTTAATCCATAAATGGATTTCTGCAACTTTCATACCTTGTTTGTATCCTTTGGTGTCACAAACCATTCAGTTTGTGTCATGTAGAAATCTTCCTAGAGGTTCCCGTTTAGGAATGATATTTTGAAATTAATTTTCCAAATTTCATAGTCTTGGTAAGTGACAATGGGAAATAGGATTATGATGGATTTCAACATCGTAACCGGTGAAAAGGTTTCATTATAGTCAATTCCTTGACGCTACCTAAAACCTTTTGCAACCAGTCATTCTTTATATGTTCTAACGTGCCCCTCTGTGTCCAGTTTCTTCTTAAATACCCATTTATTACCAACATTATTTACTTCAACTGGAGGATCTACCAAAATACAGAATTGGTTTTGGAACATGGAATCCATTTCAGAATTCAGGGCTTCCTACCACTAGGCAACGTCTGTGCCTCCAGCTTCCTCCTTGTAGGTAAGAGGATCATCATTTTCAACCAATAACAAGTCACCATCCTCAGTGACAAGAAAACCATATCATTCTGGTTCTCTCACCTCTCTCATGATCCTACACAGTTCTTGTGTCTCTGGAATATATTGTTCTTCCACGGGGCTTTGTAGAATATGTTCTTGTACCAACTCCTATGTATCTTGAGCCTCAAATTCATCGAAGTCTATCTCGCTCACACCATATCTTTTGGAGATGTGTTCCCTCTCAAATAATATGGAATGTCTTGCCACTGTAAACTTTTTGTGTGAGGGGTTGTATAGGTAATATCCCCATGTTTCCTTGGTATATCCTATAAAGATAAAATTTTTGCCCCAGGGTACATATTTGTTACCTGATGATGCCTTAAAAAAATGCATCTCTACCGCACACATGTAAATTCGATAACATGGCTTTGACTCTATTCCATAACTCGTATGGAATACCATTTATCGATTTAGTTGGTACTTGATTTATTATGTGTTCTGTTGTTTTTAATTAATATCATAAAATGTATAATGGAAGACTCGCATGACTCATCATTGATCTCACCATGTCCAACAGGGTGTGGTTCCTCCATTCACTTACACCATTCCACAAAGGAGTGTAAGAAGGAGTGAGTTGAGATAGAATACAAAACCCTCGTAAGAGATCAATGAAGTCCTGATTACGATATTCTCCTCCTCTATCTGAGCGGAGTTTATTAATCTTTTTACCAAGTTGGTTCTCAACTTCATTCTTGTATTCTTTGAACCGATCAGATGACTCTGACTTATACGTCATTAAGTAAATATATCCATATCTACTAAAATCATCAGGAAAAGTTATGAAGTATGAGAACACACCCCTTGATTCAACTAGAAATGGTCCACACACATCTGGGTGAACTAATTCTAGAATCTCATTAGTCCTTTCACCTTTCCCACTAAATGGGGCTTTGGTCGTTTTTCCTTGTAGACACGCATGACATACACAAAGTGGTTTTAGTTCGAAAGAATCTAAATACCCATCTTGATGTAATTTTTTTCCAATGTTTCTCATTGACATGACATAGCTGATGATGCCAAAGTTGGGTGTGTTATGTATAGCATCCCGCCATTTTATAACATAAACTTTCATTTCATTACACGGAACTGAGGATCGTTAAGGTTTAGTGTCTTGGAAACAAGGATCATAATACATAAAAAAAAACATAAAAACATTCTTCTTAAACACTTGAAAGGCTTCTCCTTTAGTTCATCCTATGTTCATTATGCATCTCATAACCTGGGGACATACATCAAAAGAAAGGGTGAGCAGAAGGCCCAGTAAGGGAAACAAGAGAAACATTTTACAAGTGAACTTGAGATACTTCAATAAGGACATGAAAAGAACTTTAAGGCATGAGAAAGAAATCATGAGGTACATCATAATAAAAATAATCATTTTTCATAACTTGAAGATGTGGCTACAACATTTAATATTGACAATCGTTTCGTTTCACCAAGGTCCATCCCCAAGGTGTCGTTAAAAATTACCAAGGTTATTCACCAAGGCGTCGTTAAAATGGTCATCTCTAGAGATTAAGTCTTTACCCAATGCATTGGAGCGCTATCAGGGCGCACCCTTAAATTTGTCTTTATTTTCATGTGAGCCACATATATCATCATCAAACATTTCATAAATAACCCATATAGCATAAAACAAATGGGTTTCATTTCATAATCATAACGTTTCAAAAACTGCTTTAAAGACATGATCTTTACGTTACTTTAAACCCACCGAAAGGGAAAGCGGGTATCATGTATGTAAATCCCAGAATTTAAAATAGATCATTTTTATATATATGTGAATACCCCTTTAGAAATAGGAGCTTTGATTATTCACTTTATAACATAAAATAATTTTGAGAAAAGAGAGGCATTTTGAGACGAAAATTCTGCAGCATAACGGCTATGTTACAAGGTTTTAGAAACTTTGAAAAGAGAGGGAACATGGGTTGAACAATCATAATTGACCCATGAAAAGGTAAAGGGACAGAATAAGAAGGATATATGGACATGGTGATGCAATTTCAAGGACATACCAATTGAAACGAAAAACATGTAAGGAAGACAAAAATTTGATTTCTCTTATGAAAATTCGGCAGCCTAACGGCGTCACTTAAACTTCAACAAAAATGAATTGGAAAAATAAAATAGGGTCTCTCATCATATGATCATAAGAGATCAGTATTATAGATATAGTGATCATACCCCAACATAATAAAAAGGAACTTGAAAGATTTGACATGAAAATCGAACTTGAAAAAAAATGAGAAGGGTGAAAGAATCACTTAAACATTCGGCAGCCTAACGGCGTCACTTAAGCTTTCATAAAACGAAATGATGAGAGTAAGAGGGGATCTCTCATCATATAAACATTAAAGGGCAGTAAGAGGAATATAAAAGAACATCCTCTCACATAATCACATGAAGCATAAAAGGAATGACATAAAAGAGATTACACGAAAAGAAAGAGAGGGGTCGGATCCCTTACCTTAAAACGTTACTCTTGAAACTCAAAGGATTGGACCTTGAGGGCTTGTGGGCACCTTGGGAGGACTCTTTGGAAGGTAATAAGACCAGAACTTCGTTGGGGAAGAGTTGGGAGTGAAAACCAAGGGAGGAAAGGGTGGGTATTTATAGGGAAAGTGAAGGGACAAAGCATTAATGGCCAAAGGACACCTCACATGTGCTTTTCTCAAACCCATGGGCTCTCCCTTGGCATTTATCATGGAGTTAGGCCACATGGGGCCCCCAAAACAATAATTCATCTCCCTTGGCCGACCAACCCTCAAAAGATCTCATGAAATCATCATGACATCATTATGATGTCATTAAACATACCGAAACCCTAAAACGGTATTTTTACTATTCACTGAAAATTCAACTTTCTCAGAATAATCCCAAAATTTCACCTTAACCAAATATCAATGCTCTGATTTCAAAAACGAAATCCATTTTATAAAAATAGTTTTATAAATATTTTTAATTTAATTTTTAAATAAAAACACTATTCATCGAAAATTCATTTTTTTCAGAAAAATCCCCAAAAATTACCTTAACATAATATCGATGCTCTGAGTTCAAAAATAAAGTCATTTTTATAAAAATAATTTTCTAATTATTTCTAATTAAATTTTTAATTAAAAAACTCTATTCATCCGAAAAAACTAATACTTGATTAATAATTTATGAAACCGTTATTTACCCATTTTATTGAATCACATTACTTAACCAAGGTGTCTAAATTATATTAAAACTTTCTTTAAGTGAAAATTACTAATCCATTTGGTCACATTACTAATCCTAATCGTAAAATCACTATTCATAATTTACTATTCATCAAAAATTAAGTTGATCTTATTAGACTCCAAATTCCTTAATGAACACTTTTGTAGAAGACCATTTTTTGAAAATCATTACACATCATTAGTTATTTAGGGTTTACATAAATATTTCAAAATATCCCTTTTTCAAAATTCATCAATAAAATACATTATAAAATTATCTAGGCATTTGAAATTTCACAAACATCACTAAAGGAAGAAATCTCAATTTATTCACCCGAGAGGATTACACAAGGAAACTAGGGTCTCATCACATAGCCCCTTATAACACTGGCATAAGACCTAAGTGTAAGGTGTGATATGGTGAGAGAATCTGAGGGAGGCTCAGATAACATTGCGCTAGTAGCAATCTCCACTAACTTGAACTTCTCCTGCAAGCGTTTTCGTTCAAGCTTGACATGCTGGAGATCGGCTTGGGCTTGGTCCAAAGCGAAGCCCACAGATGCTACCTCCTTCCCAAGCTCTGATAAGTGGGCTTCGTAAGGGTTGAGTCTACTGGATGAAGCCATCGACTCCTCTTTCTGCATTAACCATTAACATCTTATTAAATCAATTAGAGTAAGTTAATATACTACTCAAAAAGATTGGGTCGTTACATTTTTCCCCCCTTAAGAAATTTCGTCCCCGAAATTTACACTTGAGGCCTAGTCGAAAAGGTGAGGGTACTTTTGCTTCATTGTTTCCTCAGGCTCCCAAGTCGCCTCTTCATATTTATGATTCCTCCACAACACTTTCACAAGGTGGGTAGTCTTGTTTCGTAGGACCTTGTCTCTACGGTCTAAGATCTCCACTGGCTGCTCTTCATAAGAGAGGTCATGTTCAAGTTGTACCACCTCTGGGTTCAGTACATGCGAAGGGTCGGGTATGTACTTCCTCAAGAGAGATACATGGAAGACATCATGAACTTGAGCTAGGTTCGGTGGAAGTGCTAGACGATAGGCCACTGCTCCTATGCGATCAAGGATTTCATAGGGGCCAATGTACCTAGGGCTGAGCTTCCCTTTCTTCCCAAACCGCATGACTCTCTTCCATGGAGAGATTCGAAGGAAGACTTTGTCACCCACCCCAAACACCAAGTCTCTTCGACGATTGTCAGCATAGCTCTTCTGCCGACTCTGAGCAGCCCGTATGTGTTGTTGGATGGAAAGAACCTGTTATGTCATCTCTTGCACGAGATCAGGCCCAAGAAGCTTCCTCTCACCAGTTTCATCCCAACAAGTAGGAGTTCTACACCGCTTTCCATATAGAGCTTCATAGGGTGCCATCTGAATACTCGAATGGAAGCTGTTGTTATAGGAGAACTCCACTAATGGGAGGTGTTGATCCCATCCACCTTTAAATTCCATTGAGCATAATCTCAACATGTCTTCGAGTGTCTGAATAGTCCTTTCAGATTGGCCATCAGTTTGAGGATGATAGGCCGTACTAAAATTCAATTCAGTATTCAGAGCATGCTGAAGACTTCTCCAGAATTTTGATGTGAATCTTGGGTCACGATCAGATACGATGGATAGTGGTACCCCATGAAGCCTTACCACTTCTTTCACGTATATCTTGGCAAGCTGATCTAGAGAGAAATCTTCCCGAATAGAGATAAAATGGGCTGTCTTGGTGAGACGGTCCACAATAACCCTTATCGCATTGTTTCCTTTGGATGTTTTTGGGAGACCAGTTACAAAGTCCATGGTGATATTATCCCACTTCCATACTGGTATGGGTAGCGGTTGTAATACCCCCTTAGGAAGTTGTCTTTCTGCCTTTACTTGCTGACACACCAGTCACCTTGTAGTGTAATCGGCAATCTCCCTCTTCATGTTATCCCACCAATAATGATCACGAAGGTCTATATACATCTTAGTGCTTCCCGGATGTATAGAGAAATTAGAGCTATGAGCTTCATCCATCAGTTCTTTCATTATCTCGGGAATAGATGGAACACATAGTATTGTACGAAATTTCAACACACCTTCTTGATCAATATTGAAATCAGGGAACTTCCCATCCTTTACAGCCTCGAACTTCTCCTGCAGCAAAGGATCTTCTTTTTGAGCCTTCTTGATCTTCTCTAGTAATGAAGGTTGAGAAATCATTTGGGATAGGGTTGATGATGTCCCTTTCCTTATAATTCCCATGTCCAGTTTTACTAGATCTTTAATCAAGGGATCTCCCAGGATCCTCATTGTTGCCAGAACAACAGGATCTTTCCTGCTTAACGCATCCGCGACTTTGTTTGCTCTTCCAGGGTGATAATGAATTGAACAATCATAGTCTTTAATAAGCTCCAACCATCTCCTTTGTCTCATGTTCAATTCTTTCTGAGTGAAAATATACTTTAGACTTTGGTGGTCAGTGTATATATCACATTTTTCCCCAAAAAGATAGTGCCTCCATATCTTTAGAGCAAAAACAACTGCCGCCAGCTCTAGATCATGCGTAGGATAATTCTGCTCATGAATCTTCAACTGTCGAGATGCATAAGCAATTACTTTGTCATTTTGCATGAGGACGCACCCAAGCCCTTTCAGAGATGCATCGCTAAAAATAACGAATCCTTCTCCGATAGAGGGTAGTGTTAACACCGGTGCAGTAACCAATCTCTTCTTCAGCTCTTGGAAACTTTCCTCGCATTCCTTTGTCCAGATGAACTTAACCCCTTTTCGAGTCAACTTAGTTAGTGGATTAGAAAGCCGTGAAAAGTTTTTCACAAACCTCCTATAATATCCCGCTAAGCCAAGGAAACTACGAATCTCAGTTACTGTTGTGGGTTGAGGCCACTCCTCCACAACCATTGTCTTTGCAGGGTAAACCGAGATTCCTTCATTGGTTACGATGTACCCCAAGAAAGCCACTTGTTGTAACCAAAACTCACACTTGCTGAACTTCCCAAAGAGTCTCTCCTTCCATAGAGTTTCAAAACAACCCTCAGATGATCTTCATGCTCCTCACGACTTTTTGAATATATCAAAATATCATCAATAAAAACTACCACAAAGTTATCAAGGTAGTCCTTAAAGACTCTATTCATCAAATCCATGAAAATAGCAGGAGAATTAGTCAAGCCGAAGGGCATAACAGTAAACTCATAATGCCCATATCTTGATCGGAAGGCAGTCTTTGGAATATCTTCCTTCTTCACCCTCAGTTGATGATAACCAGATCGAAGGTCAATCTTAGAGAAGAATTGAGCCCCATGAAGTTGGTCAAATAAATCATCAATTCTTGGTAGAGGGTATCTGTTCTTCACTGTGATCCCATTCAGTTCTCTATAATCAATGCATTGCCGCATTGATCCATCCTTCTTCTTCACAAAGAGAACTGGTGCTCCCCAAGGAGACACACTCGGTCGGATAAACCCCTTCTCCAACAAGTCCTGGAGTTGTTTCTTTAACTCTTCTAGCTCCACATTTGCCATTCTATACGGAGTCTTTGATATCGGTTGAGACCCAGGTACGAGTTCAATGGAGAACTCAACCTCTCTTTCTGGGGGAGGTCCAGGTAACTCCTCAGGAAATACATCCATGTATTCCTGAACAATCGGAACATCTTCAATTTGTATGCTCCCTTTCCCTTCTTCCTCATCACCGATTAACTCCATAAAGAAAGCTATAGGAGGTGCTTCTAGATAGGGATCAGTTCGGGATATCTCTCCACAGAAGATAACTGTAGGTCGTTCATTCAAGACTACTGAGATTTCCTTACTTCTGCATTTGATCTTAGCATTATACTTTGAGAGCCAGTCCATCCCTAGTATAACGTCGAATTCCATCATGGGAATGAATACTAGATTTGCGATAAGATTGTGCTCACCAAAGTAAACACTAGAGTCTCTAAACACTGTTAATGCATGGATAATCCCACTTGGAGTCTTGACTGACAACTCTACCTCATGAAATTCGGGGATTGATTCTATATTCTTTGCAAACTTGGAAGTAATAAAGGAATGCGTAGAACCAGAATCAAATAAAGCACTTGCTAGTTTTGAGAGGACAACAAGAGTACCTGCTACCACATCGTTCGGGACTTCAACTTTAGCTGTTGTGATAGCGAAAGCACGACCTTGCTCTCTTGGCCTCTGCTGAGGTTGGTGGTGATTCCCCTCCACTGCCCTCGGATTGGGACATTGTTTAGCAAAGTGCCCAATCTGTCCACACTTGAAGCATGTGACTTCGGGTAGGGCCAGAACCATCTTTCCTCTGTCGTTAGTGTTGGGAAGCTGAGGCTTCACCTCACTATGACAATTCCGAGCAATATGGCCTCCTCTTCCACACTTGTAGCACTTGCCACTTCCGTTCAAGCAGTTCCCCAGATGATTCTTCCCACATTTATTGCATGTGGTAAGTTGCATTTGCTTTCCACCTCTTCCCTGATCAAAAGACTTCCCTAAACTGGGCTCCAACGATCTCTTCTTTTCATTTGGCTTATGAGACCACTGTGTCTCACCAAACTCCAGCTCGACTTTCATAGCACTTCGAACTATTTCTTCATAGCTATCATAGTCCCTGTTGGCTAGATTCTTCCGCAGATGAGGTCGTAGTCCGCCAAAGAATCTATCAACTTTCCCATTAGGGTCCATGACAAAGCATGAGGTATAACGGGAAAGCCTTGTGAAGTTCATCTCGTAGCTTCCGACAGATTCGTTCTCCTTCTGCTTCAGCTCGAGAAACTCTTTCTCCATTTTCGTTCTCATGGAACGAGGGAAATACTTGTTAAAGAAAATCCCCCGAAATTCTTCCCATTCCATAGCTTCCATCTCTCCTCGTGGCTTCGTGTTTTTGATCAGTGACCACCACTGATCAGCTTCTCCCTCTAGGCGGTAAACAGCAAGGGTGACTTTTTCTTGTTCCGAACAATGCAGTACAGAGAAGATCTTTTCAATGGAGCTTATCCATTGTTCCGCAACCAATGGGTCAGTAGATCCACTGAATGTTGGCGGTCGTTGACGCATGAAGGACTCAACAGAGTGTTGTTCCCTTCGTGGTGAGGTCGGCCTCTCAGCTTGATTCAAGTTATTACTCATAACTTGGGTCAGTTGGTTCATCATTCGCATGAATGTTTCCATTCCGGCTTCCATCGGAGGGCCGTCAGCACATGGTGCATTGCGGTCACCATCGGCACGGTTCCTCCTATTGCCCGCCATTTTCTAAAAGAATAAAACCTTAGTAAGAAAATTATTTCATTTATGAATCTTTTAACTAAGACTTAATGCTTAGACAATTACACTTTTCTATAATTCCTTCATAATGATTCATAGAAAGCTTGTGATTAACCAAACATATCCCCCGGGAGTGTCGTAACCAAGAGTGCAGCAAGGCCCGTTATCGTGCACCAGTTCCCGTTCGAGTCTAGCTCAAAGCGGTGTTTTCGGGTTTTACCCCTATGTACATCTGTGCCAGAGCCGCCTCTACCTGCTCATATCCAGACATGGATGTATTTGTTTGATAAACCACTTACTCAATACTTACCAAAATACCAGGAAGTTTTCCTATATTTAAACTTTTCTATAGGGTTCTTCCTAAAGTTTTTATATCCTAATTTCCACAAATAACTAAACCATCCTTTGATACCAACTATAGCATCCCGCCATTTTATAACATAAACTTTCATTTCATTACACGGAACTGAGGATCGTTAAGGTTTAGTGTCTTGGAAACAAGGATCATAATACATAAAAAAAAACATAAAAACATTCTTCTTAAACACTTGAAAGGCTTCTCCTTTAGTTCATCCTATGTTCATTATGCATCTCATAACCTGGGGACATACATCAAAAGAAAGGGTGAGCAGAAGGCCCAGTAAGGGAAACAAGAGAAACATTTTACAAGTGAACTTGAGATACTTCAATAAGGACATGAAAAGAACTTTAAGGCATGAGAAAGAAATCATGAGGTACATCATAATAAAAATAATCATTTTTCATAACTTGAAGATGTGGCTACAACATTTAATATTGACAATCGTTTCGTTTCACCAAGGTCCATCCCCAAGGTGTCGTTAAAAATTACCAAGGTTATTCACCAAGGCGTCGTTAAAATGGTCATCTCTAGAGATTAAGTCTTTACCCAATGCATTGGAGCGCTATCAGGGCGCACCCTTAAATTTGTCTTTATTTTCATTTGAGCCACATATATCATCATCAAACATTTCATAAATAAACCATATAGCATAAAACAAATGGGTTTCATTTCATAATCATAACGTTTCAAAAACTGCTTTAAAGACATGATCTTTACGTTACTTTAAACCCACGGAAAGGGAAAGCGGGTATCATGTATGTAAATCCCAGAATTTAAAATAGATCATTTTTATATATATGTGAATACCCCTTTAGAAATAGGAGCTTTGAGTATTCACTTTATAACATAAAATAATTTTGAGAAAAGAGAGGCATTTTGAGACGAAAATTCTGCAGCATAACGGCTATGTTACAAGGTTTTAGAAACGTTGAAAAGAGAGGGAACATGGATTGAACAATCATAATTGACCCATGAAAAGGTAAAGGGACAGAATAAGAAGGATATATGGACATGGTGATGCAATTTCAAGGACATACCAATTGAAACGAAAAACATGGAAGGAAGACAAAAATTTGATTTCTCTTATGAAAATTCGGCAGCCTAACGGCGTCACTTAAACTTCAACAAAAATGAATTGGACAAATAAAATAGGGTCTCTCATCATATGATCATAAGAGATCAGTATGATAGATATAGAGATCATACCCCAACATAATAAAAAGGAACTTGAAAGATTTGACATGAAAATCGAACTTGAAAAAAAATGAGAAGGGTGAAAGAATCACTTAAACATTCGGCAGCCTAACGGCGTCACTTAAGCTTTCATAAAACGAAATGATGAGAGTAAGAGGGGATCTCTCATCATATAAACATGAAAGGGAAGTAAGAGGAATATAAAAGAACATCCTCTCACATAATCACATGGAGCATAAAAGGAATGACATAAAAGAGATTACACGAAAAGAAAGAGAGGGGTCGGATCCCTTACCTTAAAACGTGACTCTTGAAACTCAAAGGATTGGACCTTGAGGGCTTGGGGGCACCTTGGGAGGACTCTTTGGAAGGTAAGAAGACCAGAACTTCGTTGGGGAAGAGTTGGGAGTGAAAACCAAGGGAGGAAAGGGTGGGTATTTATAGGGAAAGTGAAGGGACAAAGCATTAATGGCCAAAGGACACCTCACATGTGCTTTTCTCAAACCCATGGGCTCTCCCTTGGCATTTATCATGGAGTTAGGCCACATGGGGCCCCCAAAACAATAATTCATCACCCTTGGCCGGCCAACCCTCAAAAGATCTCATGACATCATCATGACATCATTATGATGTCATTAAACATACCGAAACCCTAAAACGGTATTTTTACTATTCACTAAAAATTCAACTTTCTCAGAATAATCCCAAAATTTCACCTTAACCAAATATCAATGCTCTGATTTCAAAAATGAAATCCATTTTATAAAAATATTTTTCTAAATATTTTTAATTTAATTTTTAAATAAAAACACTATTCATCGAAAATTCATTTTTTTCAGAAAAATCCCCAAAAATTACCTTAACATAATATCGATGCTCTGAGTTCAAAAATAAAGTCATTTTTATAAAAATAATTTTATAATTATTTTTAATTAAATTTTTAATTAAAAAACACTATTCATCCGAAAAAACTAATACTTGATTAATAATTTATGAAACCGTTATTTACCCATTTTATTGAATCACATTACTTAACCAAGGTGTCTAAATTATATTAAAACTTTCTGTAAGTGAAAATTACTAATCCATTTGGTCACATTACTAATCCTAAGCGTAAAATCACTATTCATAATTTACTATTCATCAAAAATTAAGTTGATCTTATTAGACTCCAAATTCCTTAATGAACACTTTTGTAGAAGACCATTTTTTGAAAATTATTACACATCATTAGTTATTTAGGGTTTACATAAATATTTCAAAATATCCCTTTTTCAAAATTCATCAATAAAATACATTCTAAAATTATCTAGGCATTTGAAATTTCACAAACATCACTAAAGGAAGAAATCTCAATTTATTCACCCGAGATGATTACATAAGGAAACTAGGGTCTCATCACATAGCCCCTTATAACACTGGCATAAGACCTAAGTGTAAGGTGTGATATGGTGAGAGAATCTGAGGGAGGCTCAGATAACATTGCCCTAGTAGCAATCTCCACTAACTTGAACTTCTCCTGCAAGCGTTTTCGTTCAATCTTGACATGCTGGAGATTGGCTTGGGCTTGGTCCAAAGCGAAGCCCACAGATGCTACCTCCTTCCCAAGCTCTGATAAGTGGGCTTCGTAAGGGTTGAGTCTACTAGATGAAGCCATCGACTCCTCTTTCTGCATTAACCATTAACATCTTATTAAATCAATAAGAGTAAGTTAATATACTACTAAAAAAGATTGGGTCGTTACATTATGAGTCATGTGAATTACTTTTTCATCTATTTCCATAACGTGGTTTGTGTAGTCTAACATAGAAAGGCAGTTTAATAAATGTGCACTACCAAAACAAATGCTATCTTTATAAAAGTACCAACATTCATTCCAAACATGAAGATGAATCCATAAATATCTAATCTGGATATAGAAATAATGTTTTTGGTTACAGAGGGTACATAAAAACATCTTTTCAAAACCAAGACAATCCTAGTAGGCAATGTGAGGTGATAGTCCCCGACAGCTACAACAATATGTCCGGCTCCGTTGGCTACTCGTAGATCTACCTCCCCTCGATCAATCTTCTAGAATCTACTTTGTTCTTGTATTTGGATTCATATGTGAGTAACACAAGATGCATCTAATACCAAATTTTTAGAAACAGATAGTTTGCATTCGATGACAAACGCACCTGAAGCTTCCCCTTGCATCCTTGGCTAGGTGTAATTTTTCTTCCAGTGGCCCTTCATTCCATATGCGAATCCAACAACATCCTATTACCATTCCTCCCCTTTGATCTTTCTTTTCATTGAAGGCCTTGAAAAAGCTTTGGGCTTAATTCTCTTCGCCTTCCCTTTCCTTTGTTTCCCCGTAAAGAGAGAAGGTTTCTCACACATCATATCATTGTCCACTTACCGACTAAGGATAAGAATATCAGATATAGACTTCTCAATGTTGTTCATATTGAAGTTCACAACAAATTTAGAGAAGCATTAGGGAAGTGATTCAAGAATGAGATCGGTACCCTGTTCTTTGGGGAGTTTAAACCCTAGAACCTCCAAGCACTCAATGTTCCCAATGAGCTTCACTACGTGAGGCCCGGCTAGGGCACCCTCTCCATGATTGCTTTGAAATAGATCCAAGGAGATCTCAAACCTTTATTGTCTTGATCTCTCCTCGTATAGACAATGGAGGTGCTCGAGCATGATGTATGCATCCATGTCTTCATGAGACTTCATGAGCTCAGTAGAAATTGATGACAGCATCAAACATTGAACTTCGAGTGCATCGCTCAAATGTTGATCATAGAATAGAAAATCTTCATCATTCTCCCCTTGGGTAGGCATATCAGGAAGTGAGGACTCCAACACATTAAACTTTTTTTCATGGCGTAGTATATCCCATAGGCACCTAAACCATTCCTGAATGTTATTTATATTGAGGATATTGTCTTTATCCATAATTGATTGCAGAGAAAATGTGGTTGAAGAGTTTGTCATTTCGATTCTACAAATTAAAATAGAATATTCATTAGTACTTTATTGATTACATTTTATGAGAAATAATAATTTTTTATTAAGTCTCCCACTATTTTATCAAGTCCCAATGGCCCTCAGTATTGAACTCGGAATGTCCAGTTTCTTTGAAATTCAGTGGTAAGGATCCATATTCCCATTAGGATAACCCCAATAAGGGTTTCTCAAGCTATTTGAAAGTATTTAGGTAGGTAGGTCTTTGAAAACTGTGATCTTACAGTTCCTTGATCTGTTGAGTGGACACCCCAATCCTGAAATCCTGAATTTTATTTCCTCAACTATGACCTCCAATATTACACCAAGTCTAGCAAGGGATACTCCTCTTGATGTAATATGGGTAAGTCAACCTGAAACCTTTCATATGGGATTCCTTTAAAAACATATGTGTCCCAACAAGGGTTGGTCAAAAAATATTTTTATTGAGTATTTCCCTTAATCAAGTAACGAAAGGCATGATCTGACTTAATATGTTATGTGAGGGATTTTAATCCTTTATGCATATTTTCACATTATCACATGATTTTTAATATTAAGTGATGCTTGCTTATGTGATTAACCGTGTTCGGATAATGTTTACGCATAGTGTTTTTTTATTTTATTCCATCTTTGCATGCCTGTTTATTTCATGGATTATGTGATCGCGACAACACCAACATAATAAATAAACCATGAAATCAGACAAAAATAAAATAAGATGGCATGATCATGAACTTCTATTATTCATCTTATCTAGAGGTTTGATAAGCTTACCCTGACCTTTGAAAAAACACCTTGAACCAATGGTTCGTGTTTTACAGCTCCCACCTGTCCACCATTGTATTTTCCTAGGTTGGTTTTACCACATCTTCGGGTTTTGAATCGTCTCCTCTGGCTTGGTAGATCCTATATTACATGGTTTTACATTAAAGAAACCATAGGGACACATGACCTACATTTTATTGGAAGAAGGATCTTAGGACAAAAAAATTTAAATTAAACAAATTTAAAATGAAACCACACACACATACAAAGGGTCTTTGGTTTAGGTGATGCTCATTCATAGCATGCAATTACATTTACACTTTTTTAGAATTCATATTATTCTAATCATTCTATTATATAAGATATGTCATTCTTGAATTGTTTTAATTATGATCTTATAATTAATCAATTATTTTATCTTAAATTACTTTCTAAATATCCTTGAGATTTTTCTCATCTATATTCCATGTACAGGTATTTATACTTCTGGAGGAAACCTAGTGAAATTCCATATCTGGAAAGTACACAGTGTTTAGTTTATATTTACATGGCGTGTATTTCTTTTCACCCTTAATCCAAAGTACACCCCAGGGAATTTGGCGTGTTTTCTCTACTTTGGAATTTTTGGAGTACAAAACGTGTAGATAAATCATACACGGTGTGTACTTCCTTGTTATGTGGTAACCGGTCTAGAAATCCCATGTATGTTGTACGCGGCTTCTCCTTTGTACACAGTTTCACTTGGGCCGAATAAGATTACAGGGCGTGTTTCTCCATCATACAAACCGTGTATTCTGGTTCGCATGTGCCATTCAAATCTGGTCAACACAGCGTATCAAATACATAGGAATACTCAATTCACACGGTGTGGTTTGGTGGACCAGTGTTGGTTTGTTAAACTTAAGTACATGAAGTTTAGTTTTTCATTACACGACGTGTACTCCCGTGTTGTATAGACAGAAAGAGCAGCTCCTATGGATGAGTTTCTAGAAAATATTTTAATCAAAATTAAAATTGAAATGGCGGGTTTTGTGATATGAATTGAGAAACGAAAGAGGAAGAACATATCTTTTTTATTTAGATTTATAGAATGATTTATTTTTAATTGAATCAAATATAAATGCGTAAATTATCAATGAAAATTAAATAACTATAATAAACATTGTAACCTCTATCTGATACCAATTTAAGGTTCCGGGCACAATAGAAGTGTGTGGGTGGATTTGTCCACTTGGTTTTTTTCATTAACAATGATCAATCTAGGATCAATATGACGATAGACGCCAGTATCCAAGGATTGAATCATAGAATTAGACAAAGAAAAGGAATGTCCCGGAACCACAATAGTGGATCATCACCGATTGATTATAATTAAATTAATTAATTGAAAATAAATACCATTTGGGTGTTCTTTATTCATTGATATTCTTTATCCCGTTCTGATGTGATTCCTCGTTGCGTTGCAGAATCCAAGTGTAGACTTCCTCTAGCGGTGATCCACACATGCACCTCGAATCTCTGGACGTCACCAAAGGAGTCTCTAGGTGCTAGCGTGGAGAATCATTTGCTTGGGTTGTCTGTCTTTGATCGTTTTGATCTGATGGAAGAGGATCTCTCTCAGTCTTGAGGGCTTTCTTGTAGGAATAGGTTTTTTTGGCCTTGAATGAATTCTCCAGAATTGTTGTGCTCAACGATTCTCTTCGGTTTAGGAAAAGTGTTAGGGTTGTGAGGACATTTATAATACGGTTTGATGTTGTTGATTTATGACAATATATAAATGTGTTAAAAATTTTATTTATTTCATTCACTCTTATTTAAAATCCCCATGTAAAATAATTAATTCCTTGACATGCTCCCATGCTAATTATAATAAATATCATTTAAAAAACAATATAATATCCTCAAAATCCCCACTGGAAAACTACACGACATGTAATCATTAATACACGACATGTACTTGTTTTCCATAAAACTACATGGCGTGTAATCATTAATACACGACATGTACTTGTTCTTCATTTCCTTTTCCAAAATGAAAACTACACGGCGTGTAACCATTAATACATGTCGTGTACTTGTTTTCCATGAAAAAACTACACGGCCTTTAATCTTTAATACACAGTGTGTATATCTTGTTTTTCATTTCTTTATTCCTTCATCATTAAAACAATTTAGGATTCCTTGAATAATTATTAATCCATGTATGGGAATAATAATTATTCTACATGAGATACTTGGATACACTTAGTATGTGACCCTATAGGCCTCTTTCTCAATGGCATTACGCAGGCGTACCTAAAGTCCAAGATTACTGTCTAGCTATGGGTCAAGGCACCCAGAAGAAATAATTTGACACCGCACTGACATGTCACCTCATACGAATTCTTACCCTATAATTTAATCCCGTTGTCTCAATATTTCATCAAGTTGTTTTCATGGCAGTGTCATAAACCAATATGCCTGATCCGTCATTCTTTGACTACTTGAAATAAACTTGTCGGTACACCATGGCCATGGAATTTAATGTGACAGTTCTATTTCAATCAAAGAGCCGAGATATCAACTTCCATACATGGAAGGGACAAATACTTCCTCGACTTATCAATTAACAACATGTCACTCTTGACGCACCCAACGAACCGTACTTCCTACCAACTGTCTGTGTGACAATATTCATCAGTAAATCTATGTGCGCGAGTCATGACATGAGTTAATGATAATATTCTAGTCTAAGTACCATTACACACGCTCTTATATTGCAATGTATGATGACACCAAGACATGTGGAATTTCTACTGGCAGGTATGTTCTCATAATCTCTAATCTTGGAGATTACCAAGTGCGAACTCCATGAGAGAGAGTCTCGTCTTCTTACGAGTACTCGCACATGATGGTCTGTATACTTTGTGTACAATAATAGTATGTTATCCAACCGTATAAATTTATTTAAGAATATTGATATATCATTTCAAGGTTTTCATCATAGCAGGGTTCTTACATGACCTTATCAATGCAACAAATATTCTAGGAAATTATTATATTATAGTCATGCAGAACAATGAACAATATATAACAAGAGTACATTCATGTAATCAAAGTACAAAATAGTTGGTTCTCAGGACACCAACCCTAACACCAATGTCGTTTCATAGACATATCAGTCGATATGATCCCCCAATCCTATATGGATGTTGGATTTCCACATCCTTACTAGATGGAAGGGAGGTCATTATGCTTTAAGAAAAGAGAATATTTATTTGTAAGGATGTGCAACATATAGGAGCCACACAAGAACACTATATAACAGATTAGTTAGCCACATTAAGTTTATCCAACGCATGTTGGTGGTGAGGATGGACCATCAAATGTACAAGCTATGAATCTGGTAGTTTTTACATAAATAATTTCATTATATTTCATAGGAGCATCACTAAAATTTATATCTAATCATTTTTTAATGTATTTGGTTATGCAATTAGAGTTTATGTATGAGTTTATAAAGATCAATATATTTTTATGTTTGTGATTGGATAGTTTCTACGCTTTCAAGGGGCGTTCCCTCTTGGATGGTGGGTACCATCTCACTTAAGAAATTTATATTGGTAATACGTAAGGGTTTCAACTGAATCTAGAAATGAACACGTTAGAATTGTATCAATCCAAAATTAGCTATTAATGTCAATGGGTAACATTCAATTCACATGGTGGGTAATTTGTTTCACCATGGGGGAATGTGATATCTAGGTAACTCATACAAGTTCAATTTCTATATAGTTGGTTAAAGACACAACCTAGTTGATGATTATTATAATTGATGATGGGGGAGTGTAGCTTCATGACTCCCCTATTGCGGTGAATTAGTTTCTGGATGAGTGTCTTGAGAGATTCTTAGTGTTTCCACAAAATATATATATTGAGTTTATGATTTTGTAGATTACAAGAGCTAATAGATTTTCTATTCTACCATATATAATTATAGAAGAATATATTCATGATCATAATACTAAATTGGTAGTGTTATAAGATAATGGGTTTATCGTTCAAAGTACATCACTATGTGATCATCATTTTTTATTTGACATTTAGGATGAAGGAACATTATTATTATTTGTGTAAAATCAAGATATGAACCATATTATGATTATGTATTGATATAATTATCCACATATCAATGATTATAAATACAATAAGAAGGTTTATTATGTGTTCTATAAGATTAATTTTATATGAAGGTTAATCGGTTGATCGTTAGACCATCATGTATTCCTCAAAATTATATACATAAATGAATAAATTGTATGAGTGATTGAGGATTCTATTTGAGGAGTTGAATTCTCTTGAAGGGTCTATGGTATTAATGAACTAGATCATTCGTGCTTACATATGGTAGTTTTTTTTCCTTTTTTTATAAAAATGTGTTGTAATAAAAAACATGATATGAACATGCTAATCTTCTTGGCATCATCCTTTGTATAATGAGAGATCATTGGATATAAAAAAAGATATCTAAATATCATATGTATATTGACAATGTACATTTCATGGGTCAAACTATCTATGATGATTGTTTGTCTGTGATACCCTATAAATCCATATTGGTTTTTTCTTCATATTTAATCACGTGTTGAATTTATATATGATGTTTCTTGTTCATTTAAGGTTAGTACAAATGGATTATCAAAGAATTTTTCCCATGATACAACTTAATTAGGTGTTAAACAAGAAGGGTATATGTTTTGAGAGGCTAGATTATGGTGATATTGTATTTGAGTAGCTAAATAGGAATTTTACCATAACACCAATTCATATCATACATGCACTAGCTATGGTGGGAACTCTAGTTTATAATGCATCTGCTATATAAATTGTAGTGGTGTTGATATAAAGAGATCAAACCTTTACATATAGATCCTGAAAATTGTAGCCACATCAATGGATCCATCATATCAAAAATCACTTGATTGATGTCATAATGTATTCATTAATGTGATGTATAAAATAATTTAATGTTTAGTGGTTTATTGTATATGGTGAAATAAATAGATGAAACTATATAATTTCTCAAAATTATTTAATTATTTAGTAGTACAAATAGATTGAGTATATGAAATCAAATTAATTTTAGATTAAATATACACCCAATATGGGAAAATATTTTTTTTGATACATTGATTTAAAAGACACAAATGATAGATATTTATTTGTAATGACCTCATCATTTATATATAAAATTCTAGTTATATTTGAATTAAATTCAATATTATTTATTATTGCTAAAAAAATCACTTATTTTTTTATTTGTTTTTAAATATATATACTACAATATTAAAAAATAGTTCACCATTATAACCATTGGTAATATAGAATTTTAAAAATGATCAAATTATAATTATAAATATAGGGTTTTGATAAATCCAATTAACACTGAAAATGTATGCGATGACCTTGACTTGTAGTATTGTACCATATGAATCATATTTATCAGAGATTCAATGGAAATAACATCATGAGGATATCCTTTTACCAATCCCTTTCTAAAATAAAATAATTAAATCACGAGTGAAAACATTTCTAGGAATGTTGGAGATCATCAAGATCCAGACCCACACCCTATATATCGTACCACCCCATGAAAATATCAGCATCTTGATCCATACCCTTTGTTCATTTGATGGTATCCAAAAATTTATTTATATCAAGACCCTAGTAATATGAATATGTATATGGTATAATATAATGAATATATATATATAATTTTATTTTCATTACTCTGAAAATAATTTATATTTTGATATCCTAAAAATGATATCATTTTTTTGACATGAAATAAAAATTAATATATTCTATTTGGATTACTTAATAAATTATCAAAATTAATATTAAATTAATAACTTAGTAAGATCCTAAATATCATGGTGGGATTTCATAGTTTAATTGTTTTAATATCTTCATTTATGTTAATTTATTATTTGTATGGTCTATGGAGATGCGGAAGGTTATTCTAGGAGTATGGCACATCAAAGAAAATAGAAAATTTCCATACGGTGCATGATATTTTGTTGGCTCATGGATAGAGAATTCCATGAACCGAAAAAATTATATCTAGGTGGAGGGTGGCACATTCAGAGTGCACCATGCACGTGAAAATTCCGAACAATGTGATATTGGATAGGGGAATTCACCATGTTTGGAACACTATTTGTCAAACTATGTAGGCCTCCCTGGGTAACCATGTGACTCAAATATTTTTATAATATTGAAGGTAAAGGTTTTCTCATTTTATGGGAAAATGTGTGACCAAACAGTGTTCCCCATAAAATAGTGAAAATTCTCATTTTTTACCCTATGGGATTTTATATATCTCACCCCATTTTCCCCTATTCTACTCTATAAACCCTAGAGATGAACCATTTCTACATAATATTCCCATGTCTGGATCTCCTTCAAGTTTAGGACATTTAGAGTGTGGTTTGGCACCGATCAAATATCAGGGATGTTCTAATGAACATCTTGCTGCCCTTTTCTAGATTAAAGGTTTTATATTGGTTGTTATTCTTCCTAATCTTATAAAAACTATTTTTGGTAGATTTTAGGATGGGTTTCAAGGGTATTATGAATCCATATTTGATTCTATGGATAATGGTTCATAAATCATAAGAATTGGGTTAGGTTGTTATATGTAAAATCACATAGTCTTATTGTTTACTTGTTCACTAGGGTTTATGATTTTTCTTCAATCTTGATTTTTATTTAATGTATTAGTTATATTTGGTAGAAATGGATGGCTAAATTATTAATAAAAACCCTCATTATCCCTATGGGACGTATTGATTTTGATTAGATAGGTTTTGGTCCACCCATGCAGTGAACTAATATTCACAAACATGGTATATTTTTATGTTAATTCTAATGCCCATTTGTGTTGAGTTAGATTTGAAGAAAAATATGTTGACATGTTTGGTTAAATCATAAATATTCACTAATATTTATGGTTTCTTGTTGTTGGTAATGGAATAAGGTACCATTTATCATGATGTTAATATGGTTAAATGGATTAATGTGAATGAACCAAATTGATTGGGAATTTGTAATTGATAATTTTAACTAGACAAATGAATTTCAATTTATAAATATAATATATAAACTATAGAATGTAAATAGAAGAGTGAGTTAATGTATGTGCATTGTTGAAAATGATATATGGTTTAAGGAATGAAATGAGAAATGGGATAGATGTTAAAATTTATATAAACGGTAACCATATTAGTGGGTTAGGTCTTCATATTGTTTTATATGATGTAGAATATGGGTGTTGATTTTTATGGGTATAGATTTTGTATGGTTTTTGATATTCTATATTTAGTAAATGTTTAAATAATTATATGAACATGGATTGGTACTTTTTTGGTATTGTAGTTGTGGATCTACATCCATGAGTTGGGTTAGACTAAGGCTCTAAGCCCCACCCAATATTGTCTCAGCTATTTAAGGAGACTAAGGGTCTATACCTATAATTATTTAATTTGATGAAACACCCCGGACTGAGGCTATAATTTATTTTTGAAGATTTTTTTAATTAAATGTATCCCGATTGAGATATGGATCTTGGGTTATTCCCTTATGTGAAAACTAATTGTTTGAGGGTGTTGTGTACATGATTTATATGCCTATCCTATGGAACATGTGCTAAAAATGTACATTGTAATGATGGTTGTATATGTAATGGAATGGAAATAACTATAGAAATAGTACTAGTTATTAATGTTAACTATAGGAAACTAAGTTTTATTTTCTTTACATATTCATTTATTTGTTAATTGGAAAACTTTTTATTATAATATATATTATTTAGACACTGTTGGTAGTGGCCAACTGAGTTGTACTCAGACCCTACTCGTGTTTTCATTGGGTAACTGAGTAGACCTCATTGATGCAGGTTCAGACAAGGTTAAGGGTCGTATAAAAGAAATTTTATTTTTTATTTTTATGTGGTTATATTATGAAATTAAATTGGAGTCTGGGATCATTTTCGGGGTTCAACTATTTATCTTTATTTTGGAATTTATTCTATTTTGGAACTGTTAGCATTTACATGGAATATTTATCATTGTTTTTTTATACCCTTTTAAAAAAAAAATTATTTATTGAATTTTTCATGTTTATTTCATATCATTATTTTTATTTCAAATGTTATGTTTTTTGGAATACTCTAGTAATGAGAGTATTGTATCCCTGTATTATTAATCACACACTCTCTAATATTTAGAAAACATTGGATTAAAATGAGGAACTCTTGAGGTCATGTAGAGATCCAGATCAGGTAATCGATTAGTGTATTCTGAGTTAGAAACATTACAAATAATGTATAATTATATATTTTTTATTAAATATAAATTAAAATATAGTTTTTATGAAGAAAAATTTTATTTTCTTAAGGGAACGAATATTTAATTTCCTAAAAAACAATTATTTCTCATTAAAATTTGATTCATTTTTTATAGATAAAATTCACAAATTTTTAAAATAATTATCAATAATTTTTTTGCAATTATCAAGTAAAAATTAACCAATAATGAATGTTTAATAATTTTGTCTAGATATTCAATTATTTGGTTTAAAATTAATTATGGTATAAATATTAGATTTTTTACTATGGAATAACAAAGATAAAAAAGTGATGTGAAAAATGAAATAAATGGAATGTACTTCAACATATATCATTCCATTTAAAAATAATAAAATTTTCAGTTATTTTAATAATTTTATAAAGACTTCATGGATTATTTAAATCATATATTATATTTTATGGTTTTAAAAACATATCATTGTTAACATGACTCACTTAAAAATCACCATGGGTAAACTTTTTGTGGTCTATTAATTAAGAAATAAAAAATTTATTCCCATTCAATTTGGAAGAAACTATGGAATGTTTCTTATTTTGGTTTGTATTATTAAACTATGTAAAAATGAATGTTTTTAAAATAATAAATAACCACTCGATCATTCCATATATAATACGTCCCTTGATCCACTCTTCTCTTAGGGAAAAGAAAATAATGAATTTTTTTTACTCTTACCAACCATATATATAGTTATCCAAAAAATACCCCAAGCTATCAAGATGCTCCAACCATGATTTTGGAATAACCATCTCAATATAAGGGATCCTCCCATTCTCTTCTTCATTAGATCATGATAATTATGTAATTCACATTTTGTTACAATTAAAAGTAAAGTGATATCTTCTTCTATAACCCTATTATATACCTAATGATTTTTAATGGATTAGTTTCCCCTTTAACTCTCAATTATTATTTCAATTATTAATTAAATACCACTATTAAGATGCAAACATTTTTTTATGATTTTTATATGTTATTTTTTTTATTGAATAACATTCCTCATATTATAAAAATCAATTCCCAATTTTCATTTTGGATTTTTTTCATTCATATCCTTCATAAATTACATTGAATATCATGTTATGAGGTACCAAATTTTATCCCTTTTAATAAATTTATGAATCTTTATGTACTATCATTACACTATTTAAATTTCAATCAGATTTTCCATGAAATTAATTTTTTATGCGTATATATGTAACAATTTCCATTCATGGTTACTTGGAAATTTTTACGTATACTTAATTGATTTTGGTTATCCCATTATGTAAACAGAAATACATAATCATTGTATTAATTCTGAGGAGGTTTGTTCTTATTTTATACGATCTATGTGGAACACTAATTGATGTACGCAACATAATTATTATGGGTGCACTCCGGATAGAGAAACAATGATCTATTTAATTTTATGGTCCCTTGATATGAAATTTATGGTATGTGGGATGGTATCCTAATCACATTATGATATTTTTTATTTATTTTTATCTTTTTCTTATTCTTATGAAGTCTTCCTATTTTACCTTTTTGTTATGATGTCATATCATGACTCATTGTTCATTTTTATGATTAAACTAGATTTTATATCCCATTTAAATTCATATTTTAAATATTATAATATATTTATTATGATATTACATTTTTATTCCCTTAATGTTCTTTATATATTAAACATTTCTTATGTATGTACCAAGGTGGTCTAAATAATTTTATGTAATGATGGTATATTATGAGTATATTAATGATTTTTTCCATAATTTCAATATACCACTTCTTTTTAAGTTATTATGTGATGTAACTAATTAACTAAATACAATAATATCCTATATCTTATGGGTTTTTTTATTTGTATTCCTATATTATAAATCAAAAGTAGCAGTCATAAATATACATGTTTTAATTATTGGTGTTAGACTAGAGTCTAGTTATTTTTGGGATTAGTATTAGGATACAATATAAAAATACATATAAAGAATAGTTAAAATAATAAAACATACATAAATTTCAGGACTGTATAATGTATGTGTTTTTTAGGAAAATAAATCCCTATCTGGATGCTACATGTGGATTTTTCTCAAGAACACATCTACCTATGGGTAATAATCTAAAAATGGAATATTGAGATAGACTTGATCATCCCCAAGTTCATGTCAACAGGCCTTTAAGAACAACTAGTTTGAAACTATCGGCTATATACCTTATTAAATTTTGAATCTTCTAATGATCGATTATTTAGTGAAAAAATTTATCAAAATATTAAATGATCAAAAATACATCATGGATAAAAATGATTGAACACTATAATTTTAATTAAGATAAATAAATTTCATTTATATTGTATCCCTTTAGTTTTATATTATTACTATTTATGTATTTGATAGATTAAATAATCTCATTCCAATTATTCCATTTATTATAGAGAATGGATAGAAATTGGATCAACAGAGTAAGGAACTAATGTGGAGGGCATTGTGATGACTGCAAAAATGATACACCTAACAATATGGGATCTCAACTAATACATCATGTGATTTTTCTAAAGTTTTTATAAAAAATCATGATTAATATCTGAATCATAGTTTAATGTCAATAAATTAATTCACATGGTGGAAATAATATCAAATTAGTTGTTCTGATAAAGTTAATAATGGAATTAATATCTAATTTTATATTGTGAAAATAAGTTGGATAGAGTAACTATGAAAAATGTAACAAATGAACTGGGATATTTTTTAGGTTAGCAAATAAAGAGAATAAAGTATACATTATCCATTTAAAAAAGAATAAACATATAGATGGGAATCAGTTATTAACAATGGTACAATACACATTTCTTCGTAGTAAATATGTGCAAGTTGGGCATTATCCAAGTCAATGCCCGATTCTCAAGGATAAAATGCATGATGATCGAAAATAATATCAATGACTATGGAACAAAGATATTTCATTACTAAAATATATAATTATGACTAAAGTGCATGCAACCTCCACTTTTGAGTAGTTTCATTCATGTTTTATTTCAATTCAAACCCTACTAGAATATGTTTATGTTTTTTTAATAACATCGAGTCACCACATGAAATGATTTTATATCATCAGGAAAATGTAGATATAATAATTTTATAACATGTTGAATATTATCTAATTTCATTTCATGAAATAATATTAATGTCACTTTACATGAATTTAATTTTATCATATTAATGGTGTGTTTTTTTATTTATAATTACATTATAAATTAATTGGATACAAAAGATACCCTCTATACCATGAAGAACACTCAATTTTATAAATATTCAGTGATAAGGGTGAATATTACCTTGAATAATCATCATCTAAGAAATGAATATTATTTCCCAATGATAAATCATATCTATCTAGAATTATTGAGTTTATGTGAGGGATCATTATTAAATACATGTCCAATGTATGGTAATAAGCTTATGTGTCTCCTAAAACATTGTGTGGTCTTTCTTTTAATCATGAGGTTGAATTATCAATAATTATTATTCTTGGGGAATTTCCAAAAGCTAGTAATACATATTGAATTGTTTTTTGTAAATGAAGGATATGAAAAAGTAACTATAGATGAAATTATATAATTGGTTTATATTCCCATGTACATCCCTGTGTGGTTCACCAGCGATCCTGGTCATGAATATTGATTGGTTATTTTACTTTTTCAATTGATTATCATGATATGAAAATATTAGTATTAAGAAAATTATTTGATATACAAGTATTTACTTCTTATTTGGTCATATATGTGGAGCCCAATAATTCTATAAAAAGGATCTACTTTTTGGGTATTATCATGTTACGGTGAAGAAAGAGGATATCCCCAATATTGTTGTCCATACATGGTATGATAACTATATGGTCATTATAATTCCATTCAGAATAAATAAATTTCTATTAATAATCATTCAATTGATTAGTATAATCCTTATAGTTTACCTAGAAAACATTTCAGTAGTCTTTAAGGAAGAAATTCAAATAAACACAAAAATATGGAAGAGTGTGTGATTCAATTCATTATTATACTAAAGACCTTATGAAAAGATATATTTCATTAAATGTTTAGAATATTTTATTTATATTTAATGGTTGTTTCATTATTTTTGAGAATTTATCTTAGGAAATGTGAAATCAATGGTACCTTCAATAACTGATGGATATTTAAGAATGTCCTTTCCCAATGACTGTTACGAAAATAAATAGTTTCTATATATTACCTAGGTACTATCATAGATTTTTGAGAATCATTTAATGATTTTATAAGCATTATCCAAGAAAACATATAATGGATTCACCTTAATTTAAAATAATTAATCTGGAAAGATATTCAAGTATTTGAAAAACAGCTCTCCCACTACAACAATAAATAGTATACCCACAAGTGTAAAACTTTTCATGGAATAAAATGATTATTCAAAATAGTGATTGTAGTGATTACTAATGTATAATGACAATGTTATTTCCTAATCCTCTAAAAAAGTGAATTTTCATTTACATAACAACCAACACATGATCTGGAGATGCTTACAATAATATTTTTATTGAAAATGTAGTGTGATTATATTTTCATAGAGAATTGATTAATACATACTAATCATAAGAACATAAACTATATATTAACTTTGATAAAATTTAATATGAACATGAAATAGTGTTTATAGATGATTAAGGTCTATTATCATTCAATACCCTACCTTATAGGAAATGAAAATACAGGGGAAGATTCTATAACTAAAAAGGATCCAATACATTTATCATTGACAAGAATTTAGAAGGATATGATCACAATACAGTTGAAAATTATTGATATGTGAATAATGAAGGAATAAAAATCATCCGTAATTTCACAAATTATTTCTCAACAATACATTTCAGATAAGGTATTGAAATATCAATGAGCTGATTTGAGAATTTAAATGAAGGTGGAATCTGTATGAAAATTGAAATCCTAAGTGTTTAAAATTAATTAAAAAGGATTTGAATGATTTGTGTCAAAACTAATGGGTACCAACAAATCAATAGATAAAGAACGATCTAATGAATGATGAACATAGCTCAACCATATCGATCTATCTAGGGATAAAAAATATTTTTTATGTTCTATGATAGAAAAAATGGTTGGAAAATATTGGGAATAATATCACTAAATATACATAATGTTTTCTTGTGCATAATCATGTAAATGATGATAGGAAAAAATACATGGTGATGATGAAAATACTACTCATACATACATGGAAATTTGAAAAACAACCATGCAAATTTTCACTAGTCTTAGGAATATATCATTTGGAAACAATGAAATATGGGTTGCAGTGGATCGTATTTCAATAACATATCACTTAGTTAAAATAAGATAAGAATTCTCACTTGATAAACTTGTAAGGATATACATTAGAGAGTTGGTGAGTATACATTGAACAACACTATCAATTGTACATGATCTAGGCCAATTATTTACCTCCATGTTATGGAAGATTCTACAACATGCGGAAAAAATTGAGCTGAACATCAAAATGACTTATCACCCTCAAAATGATGTAAAATTTAGTCTTCATTTTCATACTATCAATAAGTAATTAAGACCATGATCAATATAATTCAATGGTGGATGTGATCAAAATCTTTATATATTAGGGTTTTAAAAAAATATTATTATCCACTTAAGAAACAAATGGATCACTATAAATCCCTTTATTCTATAAATGGTTAAACCCATTCATAAAAATATCATGTATTTTTAGAGATTACTGATGGTCTATGATGGAAATTGTTGGTGAGACATAAATTTTGAGGTTTGAGAGAATATTCTCCTCCAGACATCTCAATGGAAGACATTCCTGAGATTTGGGAAGAAAGGAAAAAATGTTCCAAGTTAAATCAGCCCCATTGAGAACTATGATCACATTATATTGATTTCATGTCTTCTAAAACTTCCCCAAACCCATCTAATATACTTGTTCTCCATGTATCCCACATTGAGATTTAATACCAGAACCCTCCCATATTATGAATCTAGATACAATAAATCTATATAAAGATAATAAATATGAGGAGGAGTATTTTATTATCTTCATTCATAAGGACATGGTTCTATAAAATAAGAGAATTAACATGGTCAAATTTCTATATAGGAACTAAATTATAGATTATTTTATATAGGAACTAGAGGAGTCATTCAAATACAGTTACCCTGATCCCTTTTAGTGTATAAGATGCAAATTTAGATGAATAAATTTCTAATTTAGGGAAGATTGAAATGAACTAACCATTTATAGATGTAATTATATTCATTATAGAATTAAATTCTATATTTTGTATTATTGTCATATAAAACACATGAACATATATTTTTAAAATATTATAACCCATTTGAATTAATTAACCATTAAAAATCATAACTACGGATTATAAATCCATTGAACAATGATCATATAATTATTTTTATTATAATTTTTTATATAAAATAATTTTAAAAAATAATTGATAATATTTCCATGATGAATAGGATAACATAATATGTTCTCATTTACCAGAGCTTCCTAGTGTGATTTCATTATGCATTTTTTACATAGACTAATCTCAAGATGATATTAGATAACAAAATCAGGAGTGAAATCATTTAATGGACATTTTCAAGATCATTAATATCCCGACCCTACCAATGTAGGCCAAACCACCCAATAAAAATATCACCACCAAGAACATTACTCTAATGGTATTTTCAGTTTTAAAAAATTTATATCAATGATGAACCTAGTAATATAAATATGTAAATTGCATATACAAGTGAATATATTTAATTATTATTTTCATTACCTTGTAAATGAAATTTAATTTTATATTATAAAACAAAAATTGTATTTTTTTGGTAATATAAAATTTTCATTAACTTATTCATTCTTGATGAATATCTGAATATTTAAAATTAATGATATATTACTTAAATAATTCAATAAAATACTATTTATTAATTATAATTGACAATATTATTTTTATGGTGTCAATTGAAATTGTTTTAAGGGTCTAAAAACTATTATTTATGAAAAATTAACATATATAAAAAATGTCGATTTTTGTAACAATAGTTATAATTATCATTTATGTATAACTATATTGAATATTTTAATACTATTCTTTAATAAACACATAAAAATATCATACCATTATTTATTAAGAATTTTCTGTGAGATTTAATTTTTTGTTAAAAATTAAGTATGGTAAAAATATATTATTTGTATAATGACATCATAATGACCCAATAGTGATTTAATAAATTCAATAAATGGATTAAATGAACATATATATATATTCCCTTTTAAAACAAAATTTACTTTATTTTATTTGATTAATTTTATATATTTTTTATTAATCTGCAAAATCATATATTATATTTTTTTTTTTTAAAATAAATTATTTATTAGCAAGAGTCACATCCACATCCCCAAGTGTTATATTTTATTTAAATAATAACATTTCAATAAAAAATAATAAATAAAACTTCCTTATGATTGAAACCATGTGAAAAAACCATGGGAAGGTTTATGGTTTCTATTACATATACTAAAAGCCTTATGAACTAATATTTTTATTATTTTTTTGGATAATACATGTTTTAAGGGATGAGGGGTAACACATAAATAACTAATATTCACTCATAGTATACTATTATAAAAAAAGATTCACTCTTAGTAAACTATTTGTAGAGACAAGTCTCACGTTTATTCTTTATAAAACCAAATTCAATTATGGATTCATAAAAACAAATGATCCATGACCTATATGATTACCGTTATCCAGAAATGGATTTTTTCAACATGAATATCTTATCGAAATATTTTGGAGTCTCAAACCCATTAGGTTGTGTCATGTTGGCATCATCCCGAAGGTTCCCATTAAAAAAGACTATTTGGAAATCCATTTTCCAAATATCATAGTCATGGTAATCCATAATAGAATGTAGAATTCTGAGGGATTTCAACATTGTAAATGGTGAAATGGTGTCATTATAGTTAATACTGTGCTGTTGTTTAAATGATTTTCTAACTGGTCACACCATATATATACTAAATTTTATTCCACATATAGTTTCTTCATGAATACCCATTTATAATATATAGGATTTACAAAAACTAGAGGATATTCCAAAATATATACTTGGTTTTGGTACATGAAATCCATTTCATAATTTATGGTTTCTTTCCACAAGGAAGCATGTATTACACTTAATTCATACATTGAGTTTAGAGTGTCATTATTATCAACTAATAATGAGTATACATCCTAGGTAACAGGATAAAAAAACTTGCTGGTTCCCTAAATTTTTTTTATTCCTACACAGTTCTTGTGTATCCGAAATAGTTTATTCATCCTTAGATATTTTCTAAATCTGATCATGTAACATCTCTTGTCTTCCTTGAGCCTCGACTTCTATGAATTTTATCTTTCACCCACTATCTATTTATAATATATACTCCCTCTCAAGGAATATATCATGTCAATCCACTATAATCCTTCTTTATGAGAGGTAGTATAGTTAATTTACCATTATTTCCTTGGGGTATTCTATAACAACACACATTCTACCCTAGGGTTCATGTTTGTTTCCTAAATTGGATTTAACAAACTAATATCTTCCCAAAAAATGTTTATTTAATATAATGGATTTCATCCACTCCAAAATTTATATTGAATACCATTTATTGATTTAGTTGGAAGATGTTTTAGTATGTGTTCCATTTTAAGTAACAAATACCCCCAAAAATATAATAGAAGACATGTGTTACTAATCACTTATCTCACGATTTCCAACAAGGTGTATATCTCTATTTAATTAACCTGTTCCAACATGGCCTGTAAGGAGGATTGAGTTGGAATAGGATCCCAAACATCTATAAGTAATCAACGATGTCTTGATTAAGATATTCTACACCTCATTATAATATTTTTTTCTTAATATTCTAGCCATTATGATTCTCAAACTCAATATTGAATTCATTAAATTTAAGAAAATAATCAAAATTATATCTCATTATGTTAATGTAATCATATCTACTATAATCATTTGTAAAATTTTGGAACAATTATTAATAATGACTTTCTTCAATATGAAATTGTCTATAGAGATTTGTATAAACTAATTCAAGAAGCTCTTTAGTACTGTCACATCTCCCACTAAATGGGGTTTGGACAATTTTTGTTATAAAAATGAATGACATATACCCTGTGGTTTTAGTTTTAATTCATCTATATACCCATATTTATGTAGTTTTTTTCAATAATTATCCATTTTCTCCAATCGGCCATGTTTCCATAACACCCGTACGAGAGGAACTGACCGGCCTTAGAGACCCTTCATGCTTCTATCAACAACGAAAATCAGATTCTCCTCTAAGGATGCATCGACCTGAAGTTAAACCTCTTCAGGCTGAAAAACATGAGATGAGTCTAAGAGAAAACAATATAGCCGAGATACATGGAAGACATTGTGCATGGCTTGGTACCTCTGTGGTAACTGAAACTGATAGTCAATCGGCACGACTCTTTCCAGAATCTAAAATGGCCCTACATTTCTTGGTAAAATTTTACCTTGTCTCCTGATCCACCTATGTCTCATCCTTGGTGCAACACACAAGAAAACTTGATCCCCAACCACGAACTGAAAAGGTCATCTGTGGAGATCAGCACAAGATTTATGACGTGACTGTTCAGTAGCTTTCTGCTTCTGAATCAATTGGACTTGCTCTAAAGTCTCTTGTATGAGATGTGGTCCCAGTAAAGCTACCTCACATGCCTCTAACCAGTATAGGTGTGATTGTCATGGCCTTCCATATAAAGCCTCATACATTTCCATCTCAATGGTTTACTGAATAATTTTATTGTATTCAAACTCTACTAGGGGTATGGGCTTCTCCCAAGATCCCCCAATTTCTAGGATTCATGCACACATCATGTCCTCAAGCACCTGTATCATATGGTCTGACTGGAAATCAATCTGAGGGTGGTAAGATGTGCTTAGAAGCACCTGTATACCCAGTTCCTTCATAAAAATCTACCAGAAGTGAGACATAAAATGGGAGTCCCTTTCTTATATTATAGAACAAGGGACCCCATGAAGATTCACAACCTCTCAGATATACCACATTCCAATATCGTCAACAACGAAGGCCTCCTTGATTGACAAAAATTGAGCTACCTTCGTAATTCTTTCCACAAAAACCCATACGACATCATTGCCTCAAGGTGACCTCGACAACCCCGTCATGAAATACATAGCGACATCATCCCATTTACATTTCGGAATCTGTAACTGTTGTATCAGTATGGCTGGCCTCTAATTCTCTTCCTTCACTTGCTGACAGGAGGAACATCTCGTAACAAAACCGGCCACCTCTTGTTTCATATCTGGCCACCAATACTGACGTCTCAAGTCATGGTACATTTTGATAACCCTAGGATGGACTACCTGAGCTGAATCAAGAGACTCCTACATCAATTCCCCACATATATCCCTTGGAACCCACACTCTACCATGGATATGTAGTACCATGTCATTGCCTATCGTCCAACCAGGAAGAGGTTCCTCACTTTCCACTGACTCCAGTAGAACTAGGCATTCAGAATCTGATAGCTGTCTCATCCTCAATTTATCTTGGAGGGTAGAAGTCAAGTAAAAGGATGAAATATAGGTTTTTCCTTGCCTATCATGAACCACCAAATGCTACTCATTGAACAAATCCATAAGCTTCCACTCACCACTAGCCTCATGCACTGCCCGTATCTGAGTCCTCTTACTCAATGCATCAGCAACAGATTTACCCATACTAGGTGTATAGGAAAGCTCAAAGTAGAAAGATGAATGTTATTTAACCCACCTTCAGTGTCTCAGATTCTTGTCACACTGAGTAAAGATGTATTTAAGACTTTTGTGGTCTGTGAACACTACAATGTTCTCTCCCATGAAATAATTTCTCCAACATCGTAACGGATAAACAACTACAACCAACTCGAGATCATGCATAGAGTAATTTATCTCATGTGGACTCAACTACTGAGATCCGTATGCAACTACTCAGTCACCCAGCATCAACACTACTCCCAGCCCAATACATGATGCATCACAGTAAACTGTATAGCTCTTCCCTTACACAAGAAGTATCTAGACTTGTGTTGATGTCAACCATAATTTATACTCTTGAAAGGATGTCTTGCAAGATTCTGACCAAAGGAACTTTCCACCCTTCTTAGTCGAACCTGTCAATGGCTCTACTAAGAGGGAGAAGTCCCATATATGCGCCTGTAGTAACCATCCAGCCCTAAGAAACTCGGTATCTCTAACATGTTCTTAAGCTGCACCGAGGAAAACTTTCACTCTCATTTTCTCTAGGTCTAGGAAACTCCATCCTCTGAGAAGATATGACCCAAGAACTGAATTTGGGAAATCCAAAATTGGCACTATGGGAACTTAGAATATAGATGATGCTCTTTCAGTGTACTCAGAATGATCTCAAGATGGGTAGCATGGTCGTGTCGAGTGTGAGAGTACACCAAGATATCATCTACAAAGACTACCACAAGAGAATACAGATATAGATGGAACACACAGTTCATTAGAGACATGAAAAATGTTGGTGCGTTCGTGAGTCCAAACGATATAACCAAGTACTCGTATAGACCATATATGCTCCGAAAAGCAGTAAGCGGTATGTCCGATGGTTTAACGTTTAACTGATGATATCCCAATCTCATGTCAATATTCAAGAACATTCGTGCTTTGAAAATTTGATCAAAAATATCATCAATACTCGGCATGTGATATCAGTTATTGACCGTCAACCGGTTCATCTTCCGATAATCTACATGAAGTCAGATGGTACCATCCTCCTTCTTCACAAATAGGACAATAGAACCCCAATGAGAAATACTGGGTCAGATGAAACCCTTTGCTTGTAACTCCTCTAACTTCCTCTTGAGCTCCTACAATTCTGGTGTAGCCATCCTATTAATAGGAATGGACACCAGTGCTACTCCTTCCATAATCTCAATAGAGAAATCCAGCCATTTCTCCAGAGGAAGACTAGAAAAGTTGTCTAGGAAGACATCCCCGAAACAATAAACCACTGGATGGAAATCCTTCTGACTAGTTCCTTGGTCATCTAGATACAAAATTTCAATATGAGTTGTCACTCCACCTCGCCCACGATGATCGGGTCCTGCTTGGATTTCCTAGACATCCCAGTTTCCATTGTATAGAAACTCTCTTCCCTATGGTGATGTGAAACTCACCCTGAGATGATAGCAATAAAAAAAGGCTCAAAAGATTACCAACCATTCCATCCCGAGAATGAAATAATATCTCGTTATATCCAAGACATCGAGGTCCCACAGAAAGTGACACCCACAAACCTCAAGGGGGAACTCATTACACTGACACACACCTGCCGTTCTAATCCCCAATGAAGTGTCTAGTGTCATAAAATTAGAAGAAGATGAAACATTGAGCCCAAGGCTCTCCACAACAGGAATATATATAATTCTATGTGTAGAACTCATATAAAAAAGTACTGAAGACAAAACAAAACAACTAGAATATTAACTCTGAAAGTAGCTGGTCTAGAATCCTTCTGCTGTGGGGTTTGTTGCACTGTATATGCCTGCCTAGTACCACAGCCCTACGATACAGCCTGGCTACCCTGAGCTGACCTTCCCTGCTCTCGTTGAGTTATTAGTGTCTGGATTCCACGACCACAACCACCACCTCGTCCTGAACATTCTGACGTATTCTAATTCCCTAACTGGTAAGAAGCTGCTAGACCTGCTCCCGCAGGTGGAGTCTACACAGAACACCTCTCTATTGTCACCGGTGGAAACGTTCAGCAAAATCGCTACAGATGACCCATCTTACCGCAAGCTCAACACTCCACTGGGTCTGGTGGATACTATGGTATCTTGTGCCACTCTTTACCACACTGGTAGCACATGACCTGACCACCTGAAGAGTTCTTCTTGCTAGTACTGCCACTGTAGGAGAAATCTATCCGCCTCTTCCTCTTACCAATAGAAGTCATACCAAAAACTGGTGACGAACCGCCCTGGACTGCACTACTAGCTTCCCATAGGTTCCTCTATATAATAAGTGCCTAGTTAACAATAGAATGCACTTTAGTAAACCTAAAAACATTCACTAGTGCTCGGATGACATATTGAATTCCATCCTCAATGCGTCGATCCCTCAACACCTCATCTCCCACCGGAAGAGGTGTGATGCGCTGTAGTTCGGTGAAGCGAGAAGAATAATCCATCACTAACAAGGAACCCTTCACCAAATTCATGAACTCTTGATCTATATCTGCCCTCAGTGCCTCTGGAAAGAAAAATTCATAGAATACTGCCTGAAAATCATCCCACACCATGTTAAGGTGATGCTAAGTGTGGGTGGTATCATCTCACCACATCATGGCAGAATCACACAGCATGTATGTAGCAAGCTGGACCCTCCACCTTGGATGCATCTCAAGATGATCGAAAATAGACCGCAAAGAACCCATCCAAGACTCCGAAGCTTGTGGTCCACCATCCCCTGAAAATGTAGGCAGATGGTGCCACTGAAATAAATGAGTCAGCTCTGCCATAGATGTGGCAGCTGGCAGTGCTCCCTGGATAGTCTTCATAAACCACATAAATCCTTCACAGAACTGTTCATCTACGCCTATGTCTAGTATAACAGCGAGTTCTGCATCTGGCTATGCTGGAGGATCCATCCGTAGCCCATGGCCTACTATCTCTGAAGTATACTCATTGTCGCTCTACTGGAGAAAAACTTGTGTTCATCTCAGCTGCATGAATCTATAAGGTCAAACACATTACATAGATTAATATAATCAAGGACTAAAAACAAGTATGGTAAGAAGGGAAAAAGAGAAGGAAAACATTCATGTTTTAAAAAACAAGACTACATAGCGTGTATAACAACTACATGACATTTCCCCTTTAGCCTTTCACATGGGCGTGTACTTCTGCAAAAAATGGCCTTGTAACACCCCAAACACATGACGTGTTGTCCACCCACATTGCATGTAATTGAATTTTCTTCCCCTGCATGAGTCCATCTATATGGCTTAGCCACACGACTCTCTTTTGAATGGGACTACGCAGCGTGTATAAGATCTACACGGCATGTACTGGATGATCTTTACCAACCCATGTTGTCGGTTACATGGCCGAGTACACAACTCAAACTACATGGCATGTTCCAAATAGAAACGGTGCGTACTACTTATATTCCAACTTCCCATGTTGTTAGTGAGATAGCCAGCTACTCGGATGACACTACACAATGTGTTACACCAACACATAGTGTGTACACCACACTGTTTCCCCCACCACACATCCATGTCCAAACGGTCTTTCAACGGTGAATACTACATGTTGTGTCCCTCAGGTACACAACATGTTTAGGTGGATGTAACACCGACCTGTGTTTGTTAGTTACACGGATGGATCCACAGGTCAAACTACATGTCCTGTTCATCATTTGACACGGTGTGTATAAACTCAAATTTCTCCACCCATGTTTTTAGTTACACGGAAGACATAGGGTCAACACAACATGGTGTGTGTTGTCAATTTTCTTTATCCCATGTTTTTTCCTACACGGCATATGACACAGGTAGAAACTACACGACGTTCACATACAGTACACGGTGTGTACTTAATTTTTCTTCATTTCTTACAAAACAAAAGAGTAAACAGAGTGTAATCAAAACTAAATGGCATGTATTCTATTTTTTTCCAGTCATTAAGCCTTAAAAACTACTTCGGAGCCCAAAAAACACTAAAAACAACACCTATGTTCCAAATTCCGATCTTTGAGGGCCGATACTTCCCGCGAATAAAAGATTGGAATCTTATGCATGTTATAAAATAGTAAAAAAGTCAATGATCCCCCAAATTCAGGTTGATGAGGGCCCATACTACTCAAAATCCAAAGTTTGGCATTCATTCTCAGAACCTTAAATAAAAATACCCTTTAAAATAGAAGGTATTTTATCAAGTCATATATCAGAACAACATGCCGTTTTTAGCACAACATCTATCACAACAACATGCAATGTCTAATGCACCTATATGTCTTAGAAACTATGCATGGAATGTGATTAGAACATGTTCCTCAATGATAAATGAGATGGAATACCTTCATCTCATTGGGTTGCTACTAAATAAAACCCAGTTAAAAAATATACACGTCACAAAACAAGTGTGTCACCAAACGGTGAAAATCAAATCAATTGTAATAATTATTAATAGAAAATCACAATTTAATTCGAGGAAATCCGGTCGTTACCTGTACACGGGGTACCTACTCCCAGTCACAGTTAGTACTGAATCCCTTAGCAATATATCTCTTTCCATTTTCGCCAAATAATAAAATAATGCATTCAATAGAAAACCTCTTATACAACTTTTTAATGTCTCAGAACCGGGTTCCACTCAACGGGTGCCCTGAACATAGTTGGTCAGATGACCTTTAGCACATTTCCCTAATAGCCAGAGGCTACCGACTAGCTGCGAGGGCCTGGGTATGATAGTGGGGAAACTATGCCCTCATTTTTCAAAGTGTAGCGCAGCGGAGAACATACAAACAAACAAAAGAGCAGAAGCAGTAAACAATACCAATGCTGAAATATACATACGAATGAAGTAAAGAAAAGACCAACAGTCATATAAAAGATGCAATATGTCCCTAAGTCTAAGAAAGCATCCAAAACATGATACACTATAATCAGAAAAATAAAATACAAGGAACAAATACAACATGCAAAAGAAAACATCGTAGCAGGAACTTAGCATCATCGCAAGCCTAAGCTCGGTCATATGCTCTCCTACTCCTCTGAAACGATCAAGTACCTATATAGGGACCCTTTCCCTTATTCACACCTACAAAAATATAATCTATTTGTGCACATGACATGACCCAATCAAGGTGTGAGAAATAAATCCCAATAGGCAACCACCAAAGGACTGTGCCAAACTAATAGTGAATTTGGGAAACAACAGTGTGTAGTAATGAACAAGAAGTAAACTAGGAAGTACTCAAAAGCAGCTACTCATATAATTTCAATTTCTATTTAATTGTTATTTAACAGTTTAGGATACATGAATTATAAATTCCCGAGACTTAGCCTTAGTCGAAAAACTCTTAAACATTGCCATAGCAAAACTACAACAAGCTATATGACAATTACAAGGTAAACCATACCAATTATGTGATTTATCGTGGTACATATAACATATAAAATGACCACAATGAATATATGAACTATGTAGAGTCCTCAATAATTCAAAAACTTACCCTTAGGTAAATAAAATCAACACCCTCAGGTGATTTCCCTCAGGGTAAAAAAACACTGCCCTCTAGCTAACAGGTAATCGGGGCGAACCCAATGCATAACAAGAAATTCATATACGTTCATCTAAAGAAATATTGTTATATATATGGAATACACTCGGTTATCCTACCCAAATGGCTAAACATGGGGGGGGGGGCACACCCACGGGGTGGCCACGAATACAAGAAATGATCCCACATAGTAGTTATACATATTCATTAAATTACCTATGCAATTATATGAATTTAATTAATCAAGGCATTGGCCATAGGACACCCCAACATGGGTGTGTAGCACAATGGTACACAAAAACACCCAGCAGTTGGAATTAAACATTAGACCACCTAACTTGATCTCCACTGATCGATATATGCGAATGACGCCTCCTAGAACAACATAGAATGATGTAGATCTGGGATAAACGTTCACACAATCAAACTAAAATAACATCCCCATGGGAAATAATTAGAAGGAAGTGTTCTAGAATAGAGAAGAACTCACCCATTCGGTTCAATCGAGACCGTCAGCGAAGGAATCCAAGTTCCGTTGTGCGGTTGGGAGCTCCATCAAGGTTCGGCCCACTCTCCCGCACTCTTCCAACATTCTAATATTCCTCTATTGAAAGAGAAGGATACTACCCATTTTAAGAGAAAAAACAAAATAGACAGTGTGTACTCTCAAGTACACATCGTTTAATTTTCATTTTTTTAACTATTTCTATGGAGGCTACATTTCACTGCCACACTGTTCATCTGTCAACATGAGTACATGGTGTGTATTTTTGAGTACACAGCGTGTACTGTCACTCCACTGGTGGCTGCTTCCACCACCTTATTGTTCACCAGCCGACTGATTACATAACGTGCAGTCATTCTTTACACCCTTAATCATCGTCTATCCTATACGCACTATGTACTTATCCCACACAGCCCAAGTTCACAGTCTGTGAAAAATTGCACGGTGTGTACCCCCAAAATTTGTTATTTTCCCCCATTTTCCCTATTTTATCAAGAAAACAATAGTAAAAAGGAAAAGAAGAAACCTGTACCTCATGAATAATAACCAGGTACTTATAAACCCAATAAAATAAAATGGATTAAATAATATATTATTGAATTATTTTGACATTAAAAATATTATTATAAAATTTATCATTATAAATAATTAAATGAAGGGGTTGTTTTCAAATAATTTTTACCATTTCTAAATATTCATCCTTAACTAAAATGTTTATGAAATATTCAAAAAACTATGGCTAATATAATATTTTTATTTAGAAATAAAGATAGAAATGGATTCTATTAAATTATTTTTTTAATAATTGTAAAAATTTATTTTTTATTGTATTCACAAAGAAATACCAACCCGTTATTTATTATAAACATAGTATGTCATAAAGTGTTCAATTTTCATCCACATGATTTTTATTATCTATAAATATTAATAAATAAATAAATATAATATTATTTTATTATATATATATTTCATAATTTAATTATATTCATACCCACTAATATAACAACTAGTTTATAATATTCATGTTTTGAAGGCAATTTAATAGAGTACATATATTTATAGTTGTTCTTAAGTGTATCACATTTTATAAATATAATTTCATTCCATCAAAATAAAATATATTAATGTATTTATGGCGATACATGGGTCCTCAAAGAATCTAGAAATAGGTCATGATGGCACAATGTTACATTAAAAAATTTGATATTGTGGGGAGGAGTGGCCTGGTATCATATAATATTGGCTATTTCACCATGGTATAATGTTATAAATTATGTTTTAAACTATAATTGATTTATAAATATAACCATAACCCTATTAATGTTATAGATGTTGATGATTTATAGATTGAGGTTGATGTGTCATTTGGTGAAAGTCAAAATCTTATTATAGATATCAATGTAAAAAATTATTTATGGAATGTAAATTACTTTGATATGACTACTATAGAAGCATAGTCATGCTCAAGTGGTATCATGGTTGTGGGAAGTTAACATACATGTCTAGTTTCTAGATATTTTTAACATATTGTATTATTTATTCATGAAATGTAGCTAAGGGAGAAGATGTTTTATTGTTGGGATGTTGTAGGATCCTAAAATTTTATGACATGTATTTCTAGTATAATTTTGGTATAATTAAATTTCAAGAATAGTTTATAGACAAGATCTATAAATTGGGACTGTATCAACCTAGTTCTGGTGTTTTATTGAATAAATAATGTTTGAAAGGATAAAATCTAGTGAATAGATCGCATATGGTTCATAGTTAGTAGTGAATGTGAAAAAGTACTATGATACCAGAAGAAGGGATGTTCAGTGTTCTTAAAATAAGCATGAGGAGTCTAGAAAATAGGTGAATATATACAAGGACAATCTCTTGGCCTCAAATTGGGTCTAAAAAATGTCGATTCCATAGAAAACCCTGAAACCCATTCCTTTCTTGTATAGGGGGTCCTGTTAGTTGGTGCACGATTTTTTAAAATTGGAGAAAAACCCGTTAGACACTATTAAAGTGAAAAATAGATTATTTTACTTATTTATCATTATATTATTTCACATCATTTTCCCCAGGATTCTACTAAAAAAACCTTTTCTATGAAATATAATCCCTCCCCCCTTCAAATAAATAATTTTTTTTTAATTTGTAGTCATTTCATGTGAAATTTAGTGCGAATTAAATCTGGAGGAATATCTACAAGTCCCATGACTTATATTTCCTTAATGGCCAATTTTTATTAGTTTTATCATCAACTAAATATTTTAAAAAATATTTACATAGATTTCCTTACAATTTTGTTTAATTTTAGTTTATTTCAAATCAAGGGACATTTAAGAGAATGTGGATTTCTAAAAGGATGATTAAATTGTCACATATGATATATCCCATTGTATTTATGTTTTCTATGTGTTCATAATGTATTCCATTTCACCAATTTTTTCCAAAATAATTAATCATTAATAATATTTATAAATGTTTGATTTGTTTATGTTTTCTATACCCTCCCCAAATACCATTATATCCATTAGAGTTTGGTGGTCTGAGTTTAGTTTCTAAACATTTGATATTCTATTTCTTCAAAAATAGTACATGTGAAAAGTATAATTAAATATATAGTTTTTAACAGAATAAAACAATTATTTTTACTACATTATGAAAATAGGACATACTGGATTATTTAGTGTTATTTGAATTTACATATGATAAAAAATTAGAAATTCAAGTGAGTGAATGTGATATAAATGTGAATATTTTGTAATTGAAAAATGATTTTAATTATTGAAACAATATTGTGAAAAGTGAAATAATTGTTGAATTTTTTTTGATTTGGATGATTTGGTAATTGTGTTTATGTATAGGTGCCCATCTGATTGACGATCAATTGATAATAACATGCATTTATTTATGCTACATGTGTGGAATAGATGACTGGATAAGAACGTGGAAATAATTGTTGATTAAATGATTATGCTGTTGTAAATGATTCTCCACTTCACATGGGTGATTATCTTAGATACAATTTTCCAGATCATTTAACATGGAATTACAAACATGACACTCAACATAATTAACTAAAATTGATGATTACAACCTATCACAATCTAAATATGGGTTCCAATGAGATGAACCATGAACAAATAGTTGTACATGGTGTTGGTAATTGAATGGGATCCCAAATAACATAAGAAAATACTAATGATAAATGATTTGTCCTATTATTTAAAAAGAAAAATACTTGAGATTATAACATGTACATTTGATGTATGAGGATTAACATGTTAATTGAAATTGGTAAAATTAAATACATGTTTCCTTCCTTGTTTAATTATTATTTCTCATTTTCACTAATTCATACACAATTATTTAAAAATGATATTTATGTAGTGACAGTTGATGTTGTCTTAATTATTTGTACTTGAATATTTTTGTATATTCTAATTCTACCCTAGAAGAAATAAAATTTTCAGGTTTGATAGGTTAAATATATAACTGAATGATTTTGACAATGGATTATAATGGATTTGGAGACATGTATTGATAATTGGAACCATCCTTGGTATAATCATTAATGAATTTTTTTTATTATTTTTCTTAACATTATATTTTTGATATATAATGATTACTATATTGGTATTTTTGTATCTTAAATGTTTGGGAATGTGTCATGTGATGATTGTTATTTATATTGTAGTAAGTTGTATTTTATTCTAATTATTACTAGTTGTTGACTATTGTATAGAATGTATAGTGTCCTAATGTAACTCATTATATAATCACTACTAGTCAGTATCCCCTACCATACGAAAAGGTATTCCTAAGGGTAAATGATGAACCTATTCAGGGAACAGATATAGAGGAACTAATAAAAGATTTTATAAACCATTATAAGAAAATTCATCCCATGTAATAATGTAATATAAAATATGTGAATTAATTAAGTTAATATGTTGAATTATTTTAATTAAATAGGGTATTTAATTTATATCATCCTTTTACATGATAATAAATGTATCTTAATAAAGATCCATGTAGTCGAATACTATGAACCAAATTTTAGATATTTTTGAAAATTTGGACATTATAATATAATTTAATCCAAAAAATAGATCCGCACATAACATATATTCATATACATGAATAAAACAATTATTATTCATGTAATTTTATTTTTAATATTTAATGAAAGTAAATATGTTATTTCTTTAATTTATGAAACTAAAAAAGATATACTAAAATTATGATACATTTCATCCATTCTGAAACTTTATAATGGTAATTTTAAACATTATTTAAGCTTCTAATATGATGATAAATCTAATCATAATTTATAATGATTTTATGTTAATATATTTTTCATATTGATATATATATATATATATATATATATTAATTGATACTAGTGACAAATTTATTGAGTTTTTAGGAATAATGAATATGAATAAACATCAACCATTGATCTTCTATTCGTCAAAGCCTACATATTTTTATTAGAGGATGTTCAATTTTTCTATATTTACTATAATTGATGATTTATAAGTTTCTCAAAATTGAAAATTGATTGTGAAAAGGGTATTTTCTATGTAAAAATATTAATTTTATTAGAAATTCTAATTTTAAAGGAATTTCTCACACCAAAAAATATATTCATCCCTATAACAAATATTATATTATTTTTTTTAAAAAATAAAAAATAAAAAGGTATTAAATGAGGTTAGAATTGATCATGTAGATAAATTTATAACAAATGTATATATTTATGACATTTACATCTATGAATTCAAAATAAAGGATCATTAACATTAGGTATTCTAGGAATATCACATGATTCGAAAAATATTTTCATAAAGTAATGTTAGACCCCAAAATATGTGTTCTATGGTTGTTACTTATGAAATATTGTGGGAGATATATTCCAACATTCCATTTATAGATATTTATTTTTTGTAAAAAAATTAATTCATATTAATGATTACATATGTTCAATAAAATATTGAGCCGCACAAATTAAAAACTGATGACTAAATAATAATAATTATTGTTTTCATGAATAGATGAGGGAAGTGAAACAATTATTAGCTAAAAATAATAATTCAAATTAGTATCCATGAAGGAAATTTATAGGTATCTAATCTGAGGATTCGTATCATGATTATAAGAGTTTTAATTAGTAATTAAAAAAAATAATTTCCCATGATAATAATTTTTATAAAAGTTTGAGAAGAAGAAAATAATGCTCGTAGATAACCTACTATGAATCATCTCATAAATTGACAATGAGGTTTCACATGTATGAGTAGTTTATTTATGTGAACAATATAAATGATATCTAATTTTTGAATGTAAATAATAATTATTTGATGACATGTGTATTATAGTTTCAAATAGTGACTATGTTATATTTTATTCGTAAAGATCATTCAATATTTGAGTTTCCTTTTTTTTTGAGTCGAAGGATATCTATTTTTATTCTTTAAAAGAAATATTTAGTGAGAAAAATATATACTTATAAGTGGAAGTAAATATCACCCAAATTCTTATTCATTTTCGGAGATCATTTAACATGTGTCTCTCAATGTATGTTTGGTGATCACTATGTGACTCTGTGATAGTTATGTATAGAAGATAAGATTAGTCCATTGTATTTACTTGTATGAAATTCTTATGATTTTCAGTAATTATAAACTATGTGAGACTCTGTGTGGTAATGTTAAACAACATACACTATAAGAAACATCATATTAAAGTTTATAATCCATTATTGTGTCATAAAATAAATTAAGGAAATGTGATGGCCTTTGAACTAGAACTTAAAAATATACAATGTGACCCTTTATAAATTTTATTTTAATAATTTATTTGGTATTTACAAGGAATAAAATTAGTATATTTAGTTTCAAAAATCAATATTAATGTTAAATTATAAAGTAACTATAATAATCCATGAATAAATTGGAATTGTAGAAATATTATTAACATGATTCACCCCTCTTATATTTATACACATGTCTACTAGGTAAATGAAATAACATAAGGTAGGTAAAATTATTAATATGTAATTGATTAATTAATATTGTAACAAATCAAAAATTATATTTTTTAATATAATAAATATAATTTCTATTTAAATATTAATATAACACCTCTCAATTAATGGATTAATCACATAATTTATCTATATGATACTTGTTTTCACTAACAACATCATTATTACATGAAACAAATTATTTATTTCATATATTTTAATGAATCAAATATAGGATGTTAAAGATTTCCAAACATGTAATTAAAATGTCAAAATATTGTTTTACTCAAAACAACTTAGCACATATATGTATTTCAATATTTTATTCATGCTATTAAATTTTTATCTTTTCAAATTTTATAAAGTTGATATTTAAATATAAGAAATTATAAATTTATGGTTTGAAAAATATTTTGAAATTTATGTGACATGATAAGACATGAAATAATTTTTCCTTTCACTTAATAAAATATTAAAAATTTAATCATATATAGGGGAATTAAATTGATATTAATAATTGGTGGATGTTGAGGACTATCTGAGTTTGTAAAATCACCTTATAAAGTTAATTTTCAATGATACGATATGTATTAATATCAATTTTTTCATTGTTATAATTTAATTTATATTACAATAATAGAAATAAAATTCTCACAAAAATCATTTTATTTTATGTAATACGTTATGGATAACCTTTAATAATGAATTATTATTAGGATATTTTATGGTTGTATACCATTCATTTGAATTAAGTGTGTTTTCATGTATAATATTGATAAAATTATCATGTATGTGTTGTATTATCATTTTATTTCAATGTAGTTTCATATAAATGATAAAATTATTGAATATATGTAAAAAAAATATTTGTTCTAACAGAAAAATGAATTATTCATCAGTTAAAATTAAATATAAATTCCTAAACATAATTTGACCATTTAAATGAAATTTTCCCTTAGAACTCATATTAAATTTCATATGGTTTCCAAAAATTTAATTTTTGTATGATGCGGATGACAATGAATGATCCCATTGTGATGTGGCAATGACACATGGTTTTATACCTTAACCATTTCAATAAAGTGATCTGTTCCCCATGGGTAGAATGAATTATAACATACATATAGTATATAATTTCACATTATATAAATCCCTCCATTAAACACATATTTCAAATTGAAAAAAATTAATCATTATAAATGAATTATATTGTTAACCCCATTAAATTATAATCCATAACACACTAAATTAATAATTAATGTAGGTAAATAGGTGATATAATTATTGTTTTTGAATTATTGTCATATGTAAATATATTAAATTTCATAAGGAAATTTATGGGAAGATATATCCACATTAATAATATTTTGGAAATGGGGAAAAAATAATTTTAATAACCATATTCTCTTGATACTCAATATACATTTATAATATACTTTTACATTTATACTATAGTGAGAAAACTAGAATCAAAGGGTTATGCTACCTTTCACTCCATGTTGAACTCAGAGGATTGATGGGATACAATTTTAGTTATTCATCATTTCATATGAAAGGGATATCAGGTCCATATTCTAATTACTTAAATTGATAATATTGATAAGTAATAAAGAACATTTGTTACATGACTATAAACTCTCAATAGTAGTTTACTCTATCTTGTGGTCATTATTTAGTATCAATGACTTTTTTGAAACGTTTCTAGGATAATCTCCCAAAATTATATGATTTTTTCCCATAATTTTAACTTTTAATCAGGATATATATTGAGTTAATGTATATAATAAAAAATATCTTTTGTTTCATCGATAGAATATTCATCTATGAAATGTTATTATTGTTCTATAAAATTTATAATTTTGTTAGGACATTCATTAAATCATAGATAATGCTGTAAATTTTCCAAAAATTTGGATAACTTATATGGTAAATATTAATAAAAAAACAAACAATTATATGAGAACATTTAATGTGTAACTATCATAATTCTTTTAGAATAATATGACATGATTCATGGTGTACAAAACTATGAATATATTTCCACGGATTCAACAAAATATCCATGAGTGAGAGAAAAAATATAAAATTTGGTAGTTATAAAAATACCTACCAAAATTTTGATATATCTATATGGAAGGCATTGTAATAGTGAATTATTTCTTTGTTAATGTTAAAGAAATAATAATTCCAAATTCATCTTATAGAAAAATTCATGAATATTATACCTTTTCTAGTAAATTTATGAGAATCCTAATAATAAAATTTGATGATAAAATTTCTTCACCAGAGGATAATGAAATAGTTCATTGGTTTATCATCATAATATATTATTTTGATTACTGATGAGGAAGTGAGGGGTTAGGGCATATTTAAAAAATTAAAATAGTCGAGGGAGTTGACTTTTAATGATATGAATGTTATAAAACTGGACAATCTAATCATTTATTATTGGTATATATCTAATAATGATAATGATGATGCTAATATATATTTTAATGATTTGATATATATATATATATATATATATATTTTGAATACAAAAAGTTAATAAATTTTAACTACATATCTAATCCCTTAATTAATAGTTTTTAGTTATTTAATGATTACAAATTTTATAAAATATTTTTAATCAAATAAACAAGAAAATAAGGATGTTTATAAATTTATAATATCATCAAGAAGAAGAAATAATATAGATTATGATAATAATATAAAAAAATCGTTGAAATCTAATAGAATGAAAATTGATAAATAAAAATAATTTATTAACAAAGTATGATGCCACATATTTTGAAGATGGAGGTAATAATACTCTAATGATTAATGGTCAAATAATTAATGTCCAAAATGATTAACCCAAAATATTTTTCACATGAATAATAATAATGGAGTTGGTAAGGGGAATAAATCATTAACGATGATACAAAAAATTATTTAAAAATAAATAAATAAATATATTTTTTATTGAAGGAAAATAGTGAGAACCAGAGATAAGATATATCATTGAAATATATAATAGATTCATTAAGTAAAAATCTAGACGAATCAGAATATAATTATATTTTTAGTAGGTATGTTCCTATTAAATTTAATATTGGATGTATCAATTAATTCATTAAAAATATTTTAATTATTATTGAGATAAAAATATAAAATTAACATTGATTTTAATGTATAATTAGTTGTTGTATGTAGAAGATGAAATAACCAAAATGATTAATCTTCGTATCTTTGAAAAGTCCATATATAATGTCATTGAAATATCAATTTTAGTGACGTTATTTACATTAAGTAAAAGATAACATGAATATTTAACCATGTTCCAACAAACATTTTTTAAATTGGACTAATAATAAAAAAGATGGTGATAGTCATAATTTGAGGAAAATGGATTAAACATCACATATTATAGTGAAAACCCTATTATTAAATTTATTAATGTATATAAAAATTTACAAGTAACTTTTTTTTCTATTTAAAAAATAAAATAAAATTATATGGGTGTTTTTATGTAAATTGAGAATTATCCTATTCAGGATAATATAAGGAATATTTAAAATATTAAAAACAATAAAACATACTCCTGATTATGAAAATCCATTATATTACCCAATGATATATTAGTATTATTTAAGATATCAGGCTATATAATCTATATGAAAAATCAATTTAATTTGTTTTAAAATTGTCATATAAAAAATATAATAGAGGTTGTGGATTGAGGGGGTGTCAGAATAAATTTTTATGTATAATGTATGTGAATAATTTAACATAGAAGGAAAAAAATGAATAATTCACTTAATTTTTATTAGGAAACCTACATGAAGAGTTATCATCCGAAACACACTACAATAAAGTGTCCCACATATATATCATCACAGATTAAATATAAAGGTAAAATGCAAATAAATCCATAGGAGCACCAATAATATATATGTAGTGATTGTTGAGGTTTATTATGATGATATAAATTAAGAGTATCCTTAGGAAAATGACAACATTTTATCATCACAGACTAAATAATAAATAAATAAATAGAAAAAAAATCCCAATGGAAGATGACCTATATGTTATATTCCACAATCATACATTATATATTTTCAATGTTTTTATTGGATTATACATATATAAATTAATGTAGAGATGTTTTTATTATTTATGGGTTCGAGGAAAATATCATGATAGTTTTCATAATTTTAGAAAATGAAAAGGAAATGATCATTCACAATAATGGATATGTCATAAAAATTATTAATGATGAGACAATATTGATGAAGGGATGAAAAATATATCATAATCATTATGAAATTCTCAACATTTATTAGAAATGAAGATTTTGTATGATGTATTATATAGAAATTTGGTTTATAATAATTATCTTTTATGTACTGAATCATGTATTTTAATATCAAACACGAATCCATAAGGTATTTATCATCTTTTTGTCTTAATAGGTTCAAAAAATGAGATTCATTTTAGTGATGAAAATTATAAATATGAGACACAATCTATTATATTTCAAGAAATTGAATTATCCTATGAATGTTCACTAGGATGTATTTGTAACAGCTCAAATTGGTTTCCACACACCAATTATTCAAGCTATTTGTTAACATGTCCTCATGCATGGATCTCAATATGCTGGAGGTGGCTGAATTTCCACGGCGGTGTAATATATTTTGTGGGGAGACTATAAAATCTTTATCAACATAGATAAACTATAGAAATAATTAAAATAAAAAAGTATATCCAATAACCATAATAATAATATAAGCTATAAATCCTTATATTTCATGATGATCTAGAACCAGGAAAAAAATTGCATAGGGAAACTGTAGATAGGTCCTGGAATATATGTGTCTTGTGTCAATATACTAATCTGAAAGAGTGACACAGTAATAAAATTCAAAGTGGGTCTTGGCATCATGTTTGGTTACTACCATCCACAATGAATCCCAACTCATCCATCTAACAAAGGTATCTTTCCTTAATCATGTCCTACAAAAATGATTTCTCTTCAGGTACCGATCATGTGGACCGAGTAAGGTGTGCGTAAACTTTTTATTCTACTACAAAAATCATCGAAAAGAATAAATATTCTTTAAGAGTGTAGATAGTGGTGTAAAGATTAACATAAATAAGAAAGATAAATAGTTTTCATATTAAATTATTCATTAATTAACCACATAATTACCTTGGTTCACAATGACTCCCAAGCCATAAATACGGGATTTGGAACATGATTGATCAAAAAGACATATCATATAAAATCAAAATTCATTAAATCATGAATTTCATTAAATAATTTAACTATAGTTTAATATTATGGAAACTGGGAAAACCAGTCCAATGATAATTTCTAGGAAATAAATTTCATTTCTAGAACCCCATGAGTATTTAGAGAATCAGTCCCAATCTCACACCACACAGATATTTAGATAATAAGTCAATGTCCCCTACAAAAATAGTCACATGCATTTTGACCTAAAGTGTCATGTCTGCAACACATTGTGAATTTGAACCATCAAGCCATACCTGACAATAATTTTATCACTCAATCTAATGTATCACATATATCACATCTTTAATGTTTTATAATAATTAATTTTACTTTAAAAAATTCTCATCATGGATCATGATTTTAATTTATCAAAACAAACATAGATCAACAGATTAATCAGATGTAATATTATAATCAATTCAACTTTATACCATTTATCCCAATTAATATTATAAAACATTATCCATTCATGGATAATATAAGCACCCCTTATTTACCATTGTGAATGAATTCAAAATAAAATTAATAAAGAAAATCTATAATTCCAAATATTCCATCAATTACGTAATCAAATTAATAAACCACATCCATAATCCCACTATTTAATCAAATCCAAGATTCCACCTATTAATTAAATAATGAAATTATTAATTCATTTGAAGATGAAATTTTTCAATGGTACATATAAATTTAAAATAATCCTAAAATCAATTATAATGGGGACCCTATAAATTGATACATAGACCACCCACATGAAGGTCATTGATGGTTTTTTGGTAATCACGAAAGCCCCAAATATATGTGGGAGGATCAATATCAAATCACTGTGAATGATCTAACATGAAAACCAATAAACCAGATCCAAAAATATACAGATAAAAAAAAACAATTTCCATTAACCTTTCCAATGTATTAAAATTCATTCATCACCGTATAAGAGGAGAGATGGGTGAATAAGAGAATCAATCATGGAAGAAATCACATAATAAATTATACTCAATCCTTTGATTAGATATTTGATTCATCATTAATTGTGTTTTTGGAGAATTCTAACCCACCAAGTATCCTAAAAAATTATATGAAGAGATTTAATATCAATCCGGGTTGATTTTAGGTTAATACCAAGGGTTCAATTTTTTTAATTATTTTTCAAGTGATCAACATTTTATACACATTATATATTGCTATGGGCATGGAGTTCATTAATCCGTTTCCCATAACCATGTTACTCCCTTAGGTGTGAATGGTTTCTTATAATATGGATCTTGTTTTGTGAAAATGTTACCCTATAAGTCAATTCCAATGATTCTATTAATTTATATATTTTTGGGCTAGGCTCACAGTTTTAGAATACCATGAACCAACCATGCCATATACATCATTCATCCAAATTCCCAAATTTCAATAAAAACTACCCTAAAACAAAACCCACTACTATAACACCAATTAAATATATAAAGAGTCCCTAAAAATGATCTACATACATATCCAGAATGTCTGATATGTTTCAATATCCCCACCTTATAACATATCATCATCTAGTTATATGATTAAGTATCTCTATTATCGGGTTGAAGAATGGTGGGGCCAATGACACAATATATTTACATCTATCTTCAATTATTCTTAGTTAATAGATCATTTTTACCATAAATCAAAAATTCTTTGCATTTTACTTCCTAGAAACACATTATTACTATGATTTAAAACACTGATCAGATGTTCCTCAATGGATGGAATGATTTGTTGCTCAACATAATCAACATCAATTACATGATAAGTGGTAAGGTGAAAATTCTAAATGCATGAAACATAAAAACATGAATAGATCAATATATTCATGGAAGATTCACTCAGTATGAAATTGTTCTAATTTACTCCATAATATCATAAGGTCTTAAAAACATAGTCTCCAACATGGATTGTCTCTGAATCATATGGAGATCCAATATAGGCCCGACCTGAAGGATTTTATGATAAAAAAATTTAAATTGAAGGGGTTATAATAATCAACAATAATACACCCTCATCCTACTATGATCTGTAACCATATATTTCTAAATAAATTGAGACTACTATGACTTCTCCCTCTTGAGACTTGGTAACAACAACTCTAACTCATTTTTATCAATCCAATAAGGAGGTGATCTTCATAGCCTAATATAAAGAGCATTATATGGTTCTATTTTAATAGTAACCTAAAAAATGTTGTTATATAAAAATTCCACGATCCATAACTGATTACCATAGGACCCACCATTTTCTATGAATCATATTTGTACTATATCCATCAATAAATGTATATTATGATTCGACTACTTTTCTTTTTGTGGGGTGATACCAGAAAAAAAACTATGTACCATGTTGTTTCTACAAGACGTACTAGAATCATAATGTGAAACATGAGTCATGGTATGAAACTATAATCAATAGGTCTCCATAAAGACAGACTATCTCTCAAACACATGCTTCTTCTAAAAGTTTCCCTGATAAAATCTCATGGATAGAAAATAAATTTGATAAATTAATTAGTCGATCCACAATTACCAATAGAGAATCATTCTTCTAATATTTCCTCAGAAGTACCACCATGATATCCCTAGAAATAACATCCAACTTCATAAATTATTGGAATATAATAGTAAATAACCACCAGGACAATGATTCTTATTCTTCGTCTATTCACATTTGTCATATCATTTCATGAAACCTATGGTGTCTTTCTAGTGCCCAACCACCAATACAATCGATGGAGGTCAAGGTACATTTTCTTCAAACCGAGATGAAAAAACTAATTCATGTAATGAAATTCATTCATTAACATCTATAATATACTTTTAATAAAAAAACATGGTTCCAGATATAAATTATCTCATCATAATCAATAAACAAATCAAATGGGGACTACCTACCTTTCACGATTTCTAACAAAGATGAAAAATCTAGATACTAAAATTTTTATTCACTTATTGGGATAATAAGTGTATAATCAACTTATATAGATATTATGGTTTTATTCCTATGTAACACTAAAATCACATTATGAATCTCTACCAGAAGATTCATCATCATTCACTTAGAATTTGACTCATTAACTTCCTTTATGCTAGATTTCTAGAGAAAATCATTAGAAAAACTACTTTTCATCACCTGCATATATGGTTACTCAATATAAAATTTTTACATTAAATCAACACATGTATGATTCTAAAGAATTTAATATTGTCAGGAAATGATATACATATCATTTTTTTGATATAGAAATATTAATATATTCAACCAAAACACAATTACTCCAACACAATGAGTCAGAACCCAGTATATATAATTTGTGGTAATGTGTAAGGTAATTTTGTTCATTTATCCACATTATCCATGAATCATTTGATACAACTCAATCTCTCCTCCCCGACGCTGCTTCCAGACCCACCTCAGATTCATAAAAAAATACTGTATACTCCCCCTAGGACTCAAGTATAATCAAAATTATTATAGTAGTGAAACACTACTTAATTTTCTATAATGAATTATAATATGATACAGAACATTAAAACAAAAATCCCTTCTTTGTGATACCCACAAGTGGTGCTACCCATTTGGAAGAGTATTGGATAAACTAGTGATTTTTTTCCTTTAATCATAGAAATCATATGATATTAAAAATATTTTTGGGATACTCCAAAGAAATAATTTTCCACACCGTCTCTAGGTCCATAAAAAATGTAAATTTTAGATGATGAACTCAAATATATATACATGGTTCCTCTTGAATAATAACTTCAATTGATTAGAGTATAGCTTATGATCTCTTATTGTAATACAAATTATGTAAATTGGTGAAGAATAATCATCATGAATCATATATTACACCTTGATTTCATATGAAAAATAATCTATAATATTATATAGATATGGGTGGATGATTCATTCAATCATTTCCATATACAATATTAGATAACATTTTAGGCTGTAAAGAATTAAAAAAAACTCATATAGGTTATTCATTCTTCTGGATAAAATATTTGGTGTATCCAATGTTCTTTCTATAAACTAATTATACCCTGATCTCAATTTAGTCCTAAAAAAATAGAATATCCTCTTGAATTTTCATATATATCATCTATATGTGGTAGAGGATATCATTTCTTCACTGTATTCTGGTTCAACTTCTGGTAATCAACACATTACACAATGTACCTTTAGTATTTCTAGGAAACAAAACCGAGTATAACCTGGAAAATATTCTCGTATGGATACAAAAATTATTATAAAAATATTCAAAGTAAGCCATGAGATATTCAATATATATTGTTTCCAAAAAATAATGTGTAATTTTAACTATTTCATCTCCTTGAATGAGCTATGTTGTAAAATACACATCTATCCCAGGCGACAGTCACAAGATGTCCTCAATAAAAAAATCCAAGGACTGATCTACTATAGGTGGAAATACATCCTTCATGACACCCCTATAATTGAGAATATGACTAGAAATATGGGAAGTGTGGTCCCTCAGTTTCAGATGATATGGATCTAAACATCCCTCGATGATATCACACACTCCATGATAAATGTAATTTCTTGAATCTGGTTACGTTATGGTCAACCTCCAATGGTAATAATAAGTGTGGGATTGATATTCTACAAATAATCTTATACCCTAAATCTAGTTAAATCCTAACATGTAATGTATTTATTGATCCAAAATAAATGATACTCCCCAACCTCCAGAGAACACCCCTTGTATAAAAAGATGCCTCTATACCATACAACCATACCTATATCAGTTTTCATAACATCAATAAAAACATCAACAACAATACTCAATCCATTTCAATGTTATGAACATATTAAATAATGAGTGAAATTTATATAAAATAAGAACTATAATGTGCATATGATATAATAATATAACCACAAACTATCATTGGTCTATCCTATTCATCCACTACTGTTTGAGGAACTTCATGAAATTGTCTGTCCCCACATCCATGTACCATATTCTGAGTACATTGAGATTCCCCCTCTATTGTTATTGGAAATATTTTCTGGAATTACCTCATCCAATAATTGTATTTCCATGTCATGTAGAACTAGGAATTACAGACTGATATGGGGTAGAATACTCCCTTATATAATTCAAATTCTACCAATATCCTCAGTTAGTACCCAACTCTCGTGTGTTCATATAGATCAATTTTATAATAACAAATCTAAAGAATGCTTGACACCATAATTGTGGTTAAGTTGATTTTATAAATATTATGACCAACCTACCTCATAGGTGGAAGAGGACTTTAGTATTGTTTGGGTAATCGAACCATACCCCTAACAACATTTATATCTAGTACTCTGGGTGCAATTCTCATAGAGACGCATCCTACACTCGAAGGATGTATGTACTTATCCTATTGTAGAATTATCCTACTTCTCACTAGAATCCTCCTTCATTATCCACAATCAATTAAGATCGTTAATAATCATTTCAAAAAAAATTCAAAAGACATTTACATAGGACATAATCTCACATTTTAGACCATATATAAAATACTTCACTATAGTAGCCTCATCCCCAGTCAATGTTGGGACAAATAGATTAAAATTTAAAAAGATTCATATATAGTACATCATGAATATGTCCCTTTGGTGATCCTATTAAACTCTAATTCACTCTACTCCGTGAGTGATCGATAGTATTAGTGATTCAATTACTTCTCCTTAAATTCCATTAAAAACATATTCTCTTGAATTATATCTTAGGTATCGATATCTCCCAATGATTCATCTAAACACCTAATATAAAAGGATGTAGTTTGACACTATTCCCAAAAAAAGTCTCCAGGAGGGTAAGGATCATATGAATATACTCAATCAATAACTGCATCAGTTCAGTCCAACCCTATTCAATGAATTTTAGAGGGTGTTGAAAATATAACTCACTTTTCATGTCATACATACTCGTCACAAGCCTGTATTGGGATCCTTCCATAAATAATATAATATGAGATATGTCCTCCAGAATATTTGTCCTGACTCCCTCACCCAGAACAATTGGAGCTTCGGGTTCCACTACTTGAGGATCAGTTCAAGTCATGTCTTATATCTCCCTATCAACAAACAACATAATTGAGAGACGTATCTACAAATCTAAAAAAACATCTTATGACACATAAAAAATCATTTTTAAATTTATTTAAGTGTTATTCACATAAATAGAAAATAATTCATCCCTCATACCTCACCACAATATCAAAACTGAGTCACTATCCATACAACCAACCATACCTCACACAATTCACAGATCACAGAGGGTAAACAATATAAGAAATCATATCTTTCAGTAGAGAATATTTTAACCACTTAAAAATTCCACATATAGAATAATTTACAATTATTAATACCATATTACAAATCTTTCATTTAATATTCACAAGAAATAAGTAAATTTCATATAAAACTGACACCAAATTCTTATCTTCAATGTGTTCCTCATTCTATTCATGTCATGATAAATTTGTATTTTGTAAACTGATCTATGTATATATAACACATTTTACATTATACATAGTAAATAAAATTTCAAAAAACAATAAAATATAACAACAAGTGAATCAACCTAGGATATAAATAACACATCAATTATAGAAAACATTCATAACAATAACCCACAATAGTTCTGTGGGTTTCCCCAATACAAGTTATAGTTACTAACATGCATGAGCTTTTTACCAAGGCCTGAATCATCCTATATTTTATTCCACATTTCCAAAATGATAATTTAAATTAATAAATGGATTACTCAAGTCATTACACATTTTAACATCTAAACTCATGTTCCATGTGCATGTTCCATGATCTAGTTGGTTACAAACCTTATGCGTGCATCCTTGTACACCAATTGTTTTCAACTAGTAGATATGGTGTAATATATTGTATAAGGATAATATACACAAAATAATATTATCACAATAAATAAATAAATAAAATATATCCAAAATAAAATGATCAAAAACAATAATAATTCCATTTCCAATACAAACTAGTATCAAATGATGAACCAGATCAGGGAAGCAATATCTAATACAAAATTGTAGATATGTCATGATAAATTTGTGTCATGTGTTAATATTCATGAAAAAAATAAATACATATTGAAAATGTGCCATGAATTTTATGAAATCACATATGAATCCCTCATTCATTCCATATACCAACATATCTATCAGACATAGTCATTTTTCCCTCATCCTATATTTAAAACATGATGTAAATTTGTTTACATATATGGAATACCTGGTATGTTGTGTGTATATCTTAATAGGAAACCAGCAATGGTGTATGAAAAAATAATTTTTCTCTAAAAATGTATGAAGTTGTAAAAGAATTTAATACAATTAAAATGTAAAAAATTTACTTATTAAATTATTATTTAATTAAACACATAATTACCATGGTTCAAAAATACTTACAATATAACAATAAATACTTGTTCACATGTCTTAGTCTGAACTGTATAACATAGGTTGTCAAAATTAATTACAACATGGATTTTATTAAATAATTTAATTTTTATTTTATAATAAGACTACAGGGGACCGCCAGCTAATTAAAATGTTTTAGTAATAGAATTTCATGTGTTATAATCATGAGTATTTGGGGAATCATTCAATATCTCGCACCACATTCGTGTTTTGAGAATCAGTTCCAATCCAATACAATAACAGTCCTGTGCATTCATTGTGACTTAGAAAATCATTTATGGAACCCTATGGCTATTTGGAACAACTATCAATGTCCCACACTCCATTTATCAATTAATCAAATTTATCAAATTTATCAAATTTATCAATGTTAACCATAATTATATTTCTTATCAAATATTCTCATCATGGTGATCCATTTCAATTTATCCCAAAAAAGGCCTCACATTAATCACATGGAATAATATGCATAATTCATTATTAAATAATTTATCCAAATTTAATCATATAAACCATTAACCATTCATGTTTAATCCAACCATATCTCAATTAAAAGTATCAATCAATTCAAAAAAAATATAACCCATTCCATAACTCCCAATGACCATGAATTTTATAATCAGATGACTCAACCACTACCATAATACAATTATTACCGAAATTCCATGATTACATCAACTATTTTACAAAATAATATTAATAATGAAATGCTAGTTTTTATTTCCAAATATGAAATAGATATATAACAATAATATTCAGGAAATTACAACAACGAATATGGGAATTTATGATTACAAAAAATACTTCAAATTCATTGGTAGATGTTCTTAAAACCAGATAGAGTCATTGAGTTGTTATATCACGTACCATATGGGAGATGATCTATTTATTAGATGTTATATTCTTAAAGAATATTCATTTTAGAGCTTTCAGACACTTAGTATAGCTTCAAAATTTTGTGTAATATGTTATGGGTCGACTCAAGTTGATTTGGGATAAATAATAGTGATTGAGTGATTGTTTATTAATTTATTATGAGATTAAAGTTAACTCAAAAAATTTCTAGGGCTGCGATGAAATTTATTTCAGACCATTGCCTCTTTATGTGTGCCTCTTATTAGGTTTGAACAATTTCTTCTGATATGGCGCATATAATAAAAAATCATGAACCAATCATCAAATCCTCTAATGTTAGGGACTGTACTTTTTGTTTGTCATATGAACAATGTTTGGTAATTCTATGAACCAACTATGTAATGCACATTATTCATAAAATTATCTAAAAATTCACCTAAACCACCCAAAAAACCCACATAAGGCATTCAAATCAAAGAAAAATATATAACTTTTAATGTGCATGATACTTATTTGGAATGGTTGGGATATTACAGTTGGAAAACAAATGATCTTGATGACCACCAAAGATAATTTATTATTTATTAAATTTTTATAAAGATTATTATAATATAAATTTTACATATTTTATGTTTATTAAATTTTAAGACCTTTAAATATTTAATAAAACCTTGAGAACCTGTGGGAATAAAATTTTATGTTCCCTAATAATAATTAACACAAACATTGCATCTAAAAAAGTAAACACTGCTAAATATCACGATTAATAGAAAAACAAGGAAAGAATCAGGTTATCTATATATAATATAAAAAAATGGATTAGAAGAGAAGTATAACTAGATCCTTGTATACATAGATTGAATAATTCTATCAGATAATTTCACATTAAGATATTTTCAACCCAAACCATGAGGTGTGCCAAAACCTTACATCCAAATTTAGTACAAAAATGAATTCATGAAGAACTAAATTTTATATAATTTCATATTACTAATTCTTTATATTATAATATTTAAGTATGATTTAAATTACATCACACAACTTAACTCACTCTCAAAATAAAAATATTTTTAGTGAATTTTAAAATATTCACCCACATCATTCTCATCCAAAAAGGATGTTTTTAGATAATAAAAAATTATAATTTTATTATTATATAATCTCCGATATAAAATATATATATATATATATATATATATATAAGGTTTTCCAAAAAGTATATGGTATTATAAAATTTATTTGTGATACCTAAAAAAAGAAATAATTGAGCTCAAATTCCCATTAGGGGATTACTCATATACATGCTATCATGGTTTATAGAATAAGAATATTTTATATAATTGGAAAATTGTTTTTTAATTTAAAATAAAATGGAATTTAATGAGTTATAAATAAATATAGAAATAAGTACTTGAAATAAAGATGAAATTACTTATACCACGTATATTTTTTTCGAATAATTCGATAATAAATACGATCCATCTAGAATTCATCTTTATAAATGGTATCCAAATGAAACATTCACATGATACAAATGATAATAAATTATTTTAGTATAAAAATCAACACATGGTATCATAATTTTTTTGAGTAATTCAATGAATCCCCAAAATTTATGTTTTGATCATAATCAATGAAGTCTACCATTAATTTTCTTATCATATCCTTGTTGACCCCCCACTGAATTATCACATGAGATAAAAAAACCAAAAACAAATTCATTTCAGTGAGATATAAGATCCCATCCTTCACCATTAATATATATGATTTCTAAAAAAAATAATTCACCATATTATCATAAATCAAGATTCAAAGGAAAATTGGTTTTAAATATCGATTAAATTGAATAGATAAAAGAGATAATGAATAATTCAATTGGTATATATGTTTTTTCCATTTAATATAAATGGTTATATAATGATACTACGTAATAATTGAAGAAGATACCATTCAATGATTTTTATGGTATTTAAACTACAATGTAAAAGGGTATAAATTTTTTAATTAATCCACCCAATCAACTCATTTATAAAATGTAAGTAACACCAATAAATAAATTGAAACGAAAATAATGTGATTTCAATGTAACTACATTATATTACCATGTATTCTTATTTATACATGATGGTTTAGAGTCAAAAAAGATGGGATAGATCACTCCCATGATTATAATTTAGAATTGTATAAACTACATAAAGGAATAATGAGAATGGTATCATTTGATGATAACCAACATATAGAACAGAATATGTCAAAATAAGTAAATGTATGTTAAATTAAATATTTATGATCGATATGAAAATCACTTTTGTTGAAACACATACTGATGATATTTTAAAATATATATATAAAAAATTATATTTTTTATAATTAGAAGATAAACATTTATATAATCGATTAATTAAAATAGATTGATTTTTTCTAGAAAAATTATAATTAATTTGGATATGTGATCACTTGGAATAATTAAAATATATAACCTTTTTGCAATCTGATAACTATGGCACACATAAAAATCAATATCAAAATTTTTATATATATCCAGTTAATGTAAATTTTTTTTAATATCTAATTAATATGTATTTGATTAATATATAATAACTATTGGAGATGAAAAATATGAATATAGACATGAAATGGTTGGTTCTCGACCAAAAATAAGTGACATGGTATGTTCAACAAAACAAAATATTTCTTATAATATGAGTAAATGGAAAATAAAATTTTAATGTGTTAATAAAAAAATAGGTACAAAAAAAATTCAAAAATTCAAAATTTAGGATGTAATTAGAAAATATAAAATATATCATAGAACTCAATATGTAATATGCTTTAGATATACAATTTGAGATGAAGAACCCCATAATTTTTATCCGTACATCCACAAATGTGATTGAATATTCTATAAAAACATAATCACCTAGTTTGATGCGTATTCATATGTATATCCTTTTTTAATAATGATTAATAATTATAAATCATATGTATATAATTTATTTATTAAATATTTTCAATTTCGTCTGTGTGTAAACATGGTAGTTTTGAAGAAGTCTCATAATAGAAATGTTGTCAATCATTATAATATAAATTTCATCTCTTATTGAGTATTTAATGTATCAAATTATTTTAATTATAAATATATAAAATGTTATTTTTTTATTTTGTGGCATTTATTTATACGATCATTATTTTTCAAATAATAAATGAGTATATTTTAATGATGTTTACTAACCAATAAATGATATCTTAGTAAATTAGATTAACACTAATGTTACGATTACATAACCAAAATAAAATCATTATTTAAATATTTATATCATATATTAATAACCATTATTGTATCATAGTAATTTATGTAATTATTTTATAGATCCATTCATGTGGGGCACTAGAGAAAAAAATTTATCCTAAAATAATTAATGGATTACTATGGTATTAAAAGTGTTTTTAGTTTTATGTTATATTAATAAAATAAATATAATGATCATATTTAGATAATTTATTCTGTAAGAATAATAATTAAATATATCCTACTTAAATAATAATAAATTGTGATTAAATTTTTTGGATACATTACATAATTTAGGTGATAGCCTAAACCAACATGTAGATGACTTTTTAATTTTTCATAATGGAAATGGTGTATGTTTTTCAACGATTATTAACATAGAAGACTAACATTTAGTAAAAAATACTAGTTTTTTTATATATGGGGGATACAATATTTTATGGAAACGTTTTCTAGAAATGTAATGAAATTATCAAATGATTAGTACTCATGCTGAGAATATGAGTCTTCCCATACACCAAAACATGGAAAAATATGTTATATGTTATATTATTGCGATTAGAAGATAATTGAAGTGAAATAAGGATACATATAAATGGAAAAATAATGTTTTTAAAGGAAACAATAATTTGGTATTAGTCAATATTGGGTGGTGGATTTTCTTATTTATATGATTTAAGATTTAATTTTTTTTTCATTATATCATGTTAATATAAAGAGGGAACATGTAAAAAAATTTAGAAATAATAAAAAATGTAAAATAATTTATTGTATATATGGTTTAGTTTATACAATATTCAACCACTAAATTTCAATCATTATTTTAAGATGTTACTACTTTATTCACTTTGGTTTTAGTTTTTTGGGATACTTCCCATAATTAATTATTTCCTTCCTATTGAAACATAGTTAAATGACATTATATGGGTATAAATCTATAAAAACATAGTATTCCCAACATGATATTGAGTCATTGTAAATGGTTTTTACCATAATTATTTTGGGGGAATTACCTCATCAGTGATCAACTATGGTCAATACAAATCACAAAATACGAAAATTTGTTTTGTAATAAAATTACTTGAATGTGAAAATAAATATCGATGTTATTTGTAATGATTTAAGGATTTTATCTTTTTTTGTGCACAATTTATGTTCAATGAATTATCAGATTCATTAGGTATTACTTCTTATTGATATTATGTTCAATAATATTAGAGGTGATTGGAGGGCAACATAGGATCATGGGGTTATTTATTTTTGTGAAGTGGAAGATGATGGTATAAGTTTATTATTTTATATTAAAATGTGGTTTTCATTAAAAATATTTTATGGTAATCCTAGTGTAGAGTATTGTATTTAGTATAGATGATGAATTATATCACCAAGGATAATGCATTGATGGGATGGTCAGAGGATGATTTGTATAAGATTGTGTATTGAGAAAGGGATTTCATTCAATCAGTGGTGCATAAGGATGCTATAAATGGGAATCATAAATCATTAGTGAAATAATATATTATTAGGGAATATTTGTTTCATAATTTTAGAGTTCTTCTTTATTTGTCCGTGTTAATGTTATTAGTGATGGATTTTGAATCATGTTTTTTTCCTTCTAGATAGTGAATGATGATAAACATGTACTTAATAGTTTGTATCAACCTTTAGATGTCCCTGTTTAAAAGTGAGAGGATATCATGATATGTATTTTGAAAATATTTATATTTTACTTGGGATGATGTTTTTATATATTGGTTATTAGGAAATATTTAATAATGTTGGAAAATATTGTTGTCATGACCCGACCCAAGAGGGCTCAAGCCGCGACTCCCCAAGCCCATCTTCAATAGGCTAGGGGCTGGCGTTTAGCACTGAGTAGGGTATCACACAAAAGGGAGGAATTATCCTAAGGTAATTGTACACATGCACCCACAAAGACCTCCATGCAATAGTGCTAAGATATATACAACCTAAAAGTATATGCATGCATACATCTATCCCACCAGAGTATATCAAAAGTAAAAAAGGGTAAAACAGGGCCGACAAAAAAGGAAAAGCATCCAACATGCTCAAAAGGAGGGAAATTCTACCGATAGAACCTCCGGAAATCTCCTCAGTACATATCCGGTAAGACTCAACAGTCACCTGCTCACTCAGCTCCGCCTTCTCTGGGTCCTCCTTGGACTCCGCCGAAAGGCCTCTGGTTTGCAAAAGACACAAACATGTGCGGGAAATGCCCGTGCAGAGGTGAGTATAGAAATACTCAGTAGGCACCCCAAAAACCCAAAACAACAGAGAGTAACTAAAAGGCAACAGTCTGCTCATCCCATCCAGAGGGAAACTATACGAGAGAGAAAATACATCTCGTGACTATCCTCGGCTAAACACAACTAGTAAGATCAATCCATGTGTATGCCCATTTGAACACCTTGATCATCCAGATATTCTCAGCTCACGCACCAAGACACATGAGGTAATGACCTCATCACCAGAAAAAATTCACAACCAAGAGAACAAACTCCAAGATCACTGTCATCCAGAGGACACTCATCCGAGAGATACACTCCATCAGGTCCCACACAAAAAAACATTGACGCTCATCCTAGAGATCATGCTCCTCGGATATCATCACTATGGAAACCTCGTTGCAACAACATAAACACTTAACTCCTCGAACAAGGGATTGCTCCTAGGGTCCGGTTGGGGTTACCAGAACCCACAATGGTATAAAAAGATCTCACATATAGGGGATCACTCCTAGGGTCCACTGGGGGATACCACAACCCGATCTATCATTCGCAGATCTCATAGATAGGGGATCACTCTCAGGGTCTGCTGGGGGATTCCACAACCCAGTCCGGCACTTGAAAAAATCACGTCACTCAGATAGAGGATCTTCGCTTGTGGAAAGGTGGTCACGACGATACCAGAACCCTATCTGATATAACTCGCGATGTAAGGGATCAAACTGACGATGCCACAACCCTACAGAAACCACACGATGAGTAGGGGATCATATGACAAAGGATACCATAACCCTACTAACAAGGTCATTCTATGTATGGGATTGTATACCTGACGATGCCACAACCCTACTGAGCACGGCCCACCTTGTAGGGGATCATATTCCCATTGATTCCACAAACCCTGCGGGGTTAACTTTCTAGAGATGGGATCACCGCCCGTGGATAAGTGGTCAGAGTGATACCAAGAACCCGATCTAGGGAAAAAATGCTAGATGATCCCGCTCCGAGCCCAAAGGAAGGATGCCACAACTCTAAAATATTAATCATCCCATCTAGAGGATCACAAACCTATAATATGGTTGTGATGATGTGTGAACCCTCGTAGGAACAAATCAATGGGTACCCTGAACCCCTGATGGTCTAAATGTCTCTAACCTGAGCGACCAACCACAACTCTATATTGCGCACCTCCAAGGCCGATACCAAGGCCACCATCACGATCCTTGTGGAAAAACACGTAGGATAAGATGTTTACTCCCCCAGAAATGGTCAACTGGTGAAAAAGAAATTATTCACCATAGCTAGCCCATGCGGGGACCGCACAGCGATCCCAAAACTCACAAGCAGATCATGCCACAGTGATCCCATTGGAAAAACACACGGAATCCACTACTCGTTCATCCCAAACGGACCCCCAGTAAAAAAATTTACTATTCAACGAAGGCAGCTCGGGTGTGGCCCATGCCTCAATCTCAAAACCCATCGAACGGATCACACCATTGCAATACTCTCAAAAAAAACACACAGGATCGACTATTCATCCACCAAAATAAGACTCATGGTGAGAATGTTGTGTTTCTCCGTAAATGCCCAAACCCAGCTGCGTGGGGCCGGCACCCCCTACTCTGTCCCAACACCCGAAAACCAACATGTAAAGTCCATCATACCATTAGGATGTCAACACCACAGGATTCACGTCAATCAGACGCTTTGGGTAGAAGATATGAGGCCCGAAGTCGAAATATAATAATATATTGTTATTATTTCAACGTTTCGTAGCCCCAGGCCACGAAACCACCTCAAAAAATTTGCAAAGTAAACTATAAAGCTCTTTCTCGATGCAAGGAATGAGTCGATGCAAATGGCTCATGCTTTGGGCTCCTAATATACATTTTATGGGGCTTTAAATAGCTCCCAAAATATTCTGGTTGGACCACCACTGGCTTGCTGGAAAACTGACCAGATTGCCACTCCGACCATGCGGGACCGCTATGCCTCCGCTTCCCCACTGACGCCCTCACTGGATGCCTCCATGGACACCGCCGTAATCTGGGTTTTTGGCCGGAAAACATCCAGGAACCCCTGGAAGCACCCCGATGCTCCAAAATCAGATCTGAAACATGTTTTGGGACCCTCAGTGCCTGAACTATACAATCCTTATGACGATTAGAGAAAAAAAAACATAAATGGGGTCCAGGATTTTAAAAATCATACTGCCTACCTGTTGGTGGATCACCGATGTTTTGGGAACAGAACGATGCCTACAACGCACTGGAGCTCAATCTGCTGACGATCGACGCTGAAAACGGATGCCCAGGGCTCGATTCAGAAAAAAACGGACGAGGGAGGAGACGTATCCTATAGGAGATGAAATTAGGGTGGGTGAGGATGATTGATTTTCTATTTTTTTAATTATAAACATCATTTTTATCTCCCCTCCAACAGGCCTCCAACCCGATACTCGACACTGACTCAAATTATGTCTCCCCTAGGGTAAACACGATGTTTTGAATGCAATGACAGACTCGGATTTTAGATCTGAGACTCCGATAATAATTTTTTGAGATGACGCTAATAATTAAAAATTTCCATTTATTTACGAAATCACCCCTGGTGGATTTTTCTCACAGAAGTCCCGTGCCTGCAAAGTTTACACCTCGCCTAGGGTAGTGGGCATGTTCCGGACACAATCGTACCCTCAGGTTCCACTTATGAGCTACCATTTAGAAGATAACGCACACCCACCACATGCATAGTATAAAAACATAATATTTTTATAAAGATAATTTTGGGCACACCGGGCCTTAGAATCGCACGTCGTCTTCACGCCAGACACTATAATTTTTCATCGGAATATTTCAAAGTTGGACAGGGAAAGAACCCTAGTCGCTACCTCCTCCCCATGATAGAACTTTTCTTCTTTGAAAATCCCTCAGCACAAGAAATGAAACGGGACTCTCAAATGGGTCTTCCATGCCAGTGAGTTCTCCAAAAAACACCCCTGCTTGAACATATAAGTCATAGGGACTCATCCACCACACCTCAACACTATCCTTTTTGGGAAGCACTGACTCGCCCGCACGGTTTTGATCGCATCACAAAAACACATCTCGGTGGGGGAATGATATGTCTTCCTCACACACTCGAAGCACGCCAAACAACACCCACACAGGGTCTTACCAATGCCCTGAACAAAACTCTAGAAAGAAATATAAAGGGATGAGTACTGGCTAAATAGTGTCAAACAATCTACTACAAGAAGTATAAAAGACACAAGGTATACCTCTATCCATCAGCGGAGCCTCAGGGTCAACAGCCTCTAGGGAATGCAACTGACCTCGCCCTCGTCCCCTAGCTCTATGGGCTTGGTATGGACAACCTGGGGGTGGGGGTGGTGGAAACTGATTCCGCCTACCACCTCTTGCTGCTGCACCAGCTCAGTCACCACGTCTACTGCATTGTGGACCTATTTTCTCGAGATGCTGCCTCTACCAATGCGGTTTGTCGACTGACTCCCTCTCAGCAGCACGACGGGTTTGAAAATCTCTAGAAATATGTCCTCGTCCATCGCAAGCGTAACACCACCTCTCCAGTGTCCGACTAAAACTGGCCTATGATTTATGCGAGACCTGAGCCTCAAATCCTCCATCCTAGAGTCACCACCTGAAACGTCGGACACATCCAGAACATTGCACCTTCCGCCGACTTCCAGATTCTGATCCGACTAATAAAGTCTCGTCTCTCGCATACCCACCACTAACAGGCGGGATCTACTCATCTAGAAATATCTCCCCCACCAACACTGGATCTCAAACTCTAGCATAGGTGGGAAGACACAAAGAAACCATAGCTTCTAGGATGTCTCTATATAAGCCCTGCTTGAAGGTCCGAGCCTTAAATAATGGGTCTCGAACCATTTCCAGAGATTAAAAAGACATGTCTGTAAAACTTGTGGAGTACTACAACACGGTCATGCCCTCCTTCCAAAGTTGACGAAGCTCCTGGATCCGCCCTGACCTCAGCATCACTAGTTCAAACTCTTCTATAAAGAGCTGCTCAAACTATGCACATGTAATAATCTCCTCATCATGGGACTACATCATCAAAATCCACCATCAACCATCAAAACCATGCAGAAGGCTCTCTGCTAGGACCACCATCTGATCTGGGTGTGTCCTCATCAGGTGGAAAACATGGGTAACTTCTTCAAGCCAATCAGAAGCTGTTTGAGGATCTGGATCACCAAGAAACCTCAAAGGTCGTTGCCTCTGGAATGCGTGCAGTGCACTCAGCCTACATGCAACCTCATCCTACACTACCAGCACAAAAAGATTCTTGATAGGTGGTGTTTCAAATGGAAGTCCACCTGGAGGTCCATCCTTAGAACCTATGCCCTGGTTCATAGCATCTAGACCGTGCAGATCATCCCCAATATCTCGCTGCAGAACCCTCTCTGGCTATCATCATGGGGGCACCATGAAATACAATCAAAACGCATCATAATCAAAGAGTATATCTGGAGAGCTTCCTCAAGAAGAACAAGGGAAACCAGAAAACCCAATCTTATATGATGCATGCACCATTATGTCTCATACGACTATTTTCCATATGTACCATGTCGAAAGGCAGGTTATCACAGTCCTAGTGAATGGATACGTCGGCCGCCACAACAACTCTGGAGTCCCTGGCCTGAAATCCAAACTCAAAACACTTTGAAACTGCCGCTATGAAACCCAAACAAAACTCACAACTATACAAGATACACTCCGAGATCCCAAAGGTGGAACCTACTTAGATACCACACTTCCACAACTCGACCCAATGGGGCTCAAGCTGGGACTCCTTAAGCCCGCCTCTAATAAGCTAGGGGATGACATTTAGCAGCGAGTAGACTATCACACACAAGGGAGGCCTTAGCCTAAGGTAGCTATACACGTGAACCCAAAAAGACCTTCGTGAAATAGTGCAGAGATATATAAAACTGAAAAGTATATGCATGCATACAACTATCCCACTAGAGTACAGCAGATGTACAAAAGGGAAAAATAGGGCACAAAAAAATAAAAAAAAATGTCCCACCTGCTCAAAAGTGGGGAAATGCTACCAATAGCACCAGTGGAATTCTCCGTAGCAAATATACTGTAAGACTCCATGGTCACTCACTCACTCAGCTCCGCCTGCTCCAGGTCCTCCTGGGACTCCGTAGAAAGGCATGTGGTCTGAACAGGACCCAAACATGTGTGGGAAAATAACATGCATGGGTTAGTATAAAAATACTCAGTAGGCACCCCAAAAACCCAAAAAAATGAGAAAAACTGAAAGGCAACTGTCCACTCATCCCAGCCAGAGGGAACCTAGATGATAGAGAAAATCCATCTTGTTACTATCCTCAGCTAAACAAAGCTAGCCAGCTCAATCCAGTTGAATTCTCATACATACACCTTGAACATCCAGATATACTCAGCTGACACACCATGCCACATGAGGTACCGACCCCATCACAAGCAGCGATTCACAACCAAGAGAACAGAATCCATGAGCACTATTATTCAGATGACACTTTCCCGAGAAATACACTCCATTGGGTCCCACACAAACATCATAGATACTCACCCGAGAGATCACGCTCCTCAGATATCGTCCCTGAGGAAAAATCGCTCAAACAACATTAACAGCAAACTACTCGGATAAGGCATCCCTCATAGGGTCCGCTAGGGGATACAAAAAACCACACAGGTATATGAATATCTCATAGATAGGGTATCACTCCCAGAGTCCTTTGGGAGATACCACTACCTCATCTAGCATTTGTAGATCTCACAGATAGGAGATCGGTCCTAGGGTCTACTGGGGGATTCCGCAACCCGATCTGGCACTCAACAAAAACATGTCACTCAGATAGAGGATTGTCGCCCATGGAAATGTGGTCAGGACGATACCAAAACCCTATCTGGTATAAATCATGATGTAGGGGATTGAACTGAAGATGCCACAACCCTACAGAAACCACACGCTGAATAGGGGATCATATAACCAACGATACCACGACCCTATTAACAACCACATGCTGAGTATGGGATCGTATACCTGACAATGCCACAACCCTACTGAGCACAGCCCACTGCATAAGGTATCATATTCCCGTTGATACCAAAAACCCTATGAGGTTAATATGCTAGTTAGAGGATCCCAGCCTATGGATAAGCGGTCACAACGATACCAAGAACCCGATCTAGGGAAATGATTCTAGAGGATCCCACTCCGAGCCTACCTGAGGGATTCCATAGCTCTAACAGATTAAACATCCCATCGAGAGGATAAAAAACATATACTAAAATTTTGATTCTGTGCGAACCCTCGTAGAAATGAATCAGGGGAGTACCCTAAACCCCTACAGGTCCAAACGTTGCTAACCCGAGCAACCTGCCACAACGCCATGCTTCGCACCTCCATGCCTGATACCGAGGCCACCATCACGATCGATGTGCAAAAATAAGCAGGATAGGCTATTTACTCACCCGAAACATTCAACCAGTGAAGAATACATTATTTTGTATAGTTATCCCATGCTAGGCCCACACAAATATTCTTAAACTCATCAATCAGATCATACCACAACAATCCCCTCGAAAAAACACACGGAATCTACGACTCGTTTGTCCCTAGCAGACCCGCAGTGAAAATGGTACTATTCACTGATGGAATCTTGGGTAGGGCCCATGCCTCAATCTTGAAACTCATTGAATGGATCACACCATTGTAATCCTCTGGAAAAAACAATCAGGATCGACTATTTATCCACCAAAATCCAACTCCTAGTGAGAATGTTGTGTTTCTCCGTAAATGTCCAAACCCGACCTCATGGTGCCCAAACCCCGAACTAGGTCCAAACAACCGAAAGAAAACATGAAAATTCCACCATACCATCAGGGTCTCAACTCCACTGATGACATGTCAATCAGACTCTCCGGGTAGATGATACGACGACTTGATGTAGAATTATAACAAAATATGATTATTATTTTAACGTTTCAAAGCCCCGGGACACGAACCCGACTAATAAAATTTTCAATGTAAACCCAAAAGGTCAACCTTGACATAAGAAACGTGTCACCACAAATGGATCTTGATTTGGACTCCCGATAAGCATTTTACAAGGGTTTAAAGAGCTCCAGGAATATTCTGGCTAGACCACCACAGGCTCGCTAGAAAAATGACCGGACCACCATGCTGACTTTTCTGGACCGCCTCGCCACCACCAGAATCTGGGTTTTCAGCCAGAAAACATCCTGGAACCACCAAGAACACCCAATTTTTCCAAAATATGATCCAAAACATGTTTTAGAAACCTCGGGACCCAAACTATAGTCCTCTTTTGACGATTTGAAAACAGGGTCTGGGATTTTAAAACTCAAACTGCATACCTGTTGGCAGATCCGTGAAGCTTCGGTTGCAGAATGATGCCTGCAATGCGTTGTAGCTTGATCTGCTTATGATCGGTGCTGAAAACGGATGCCCGGGGCTCGATTCAGCGAATAACGGATGAGGTAGGAGGGAGGAGACATTCCCTTCAGGAGACAAAATTGGGGGGGGGGATGATTTTTTTTCTTCTATTTTTTCAATTAAAAACATAATTTTTATCTCCCCGCCAACATGCCTCTGACCTGGTACCAAACACCGACTCAAATTATGTCGCGCATAGGGTAAACACGACATTCTAAATGCAACGGAGAAGTCGGATTTTCGATCCGAGACTCTATTCAGATGTTATTCAAGCCGACGCTCGTAATTAAACTTTTCCATTTATTTACAGGATTTATGTTGGAGGCATTTCTCACAGCATGCCCATGCCCGCAAATTTTACACCCCTCATAGGGTAAAAAGAATGTTTCGGACACAACTGTACCCTCATATTCCAGTTCTGAGATATCATTTAGGAGATAACACACCCCCTCCATGTGAAAAGTATTAAAATAATATAATATTTTTATAAAATTATTTCTGGGAACACCTGGACATGGAATCACATTCCGTCTTTGCACCTAGCTCTGTAATTTTCCATAGGAATATTCCAAAGTCTGACAGGGAGAAAACCAGAGTCTCTACAATTATAGTTAGCTAGAAACTCAGATTTCTATTAGATATTAGGATATGGTATGTTTATGAGGTGGCGTGGATTCATGGGGAATAATTGGAACTCCTTTTTTAATCATTATTTTAATATTACCTTGTGTATGCAGAGAATATTTAAACTCTATTATACATCTTAATAGAAAATAAAATTTATTTTCTATTCACTAATTGTTGGATAGTTAGATAAAACCGACACATGAGAACATGAGGTCGGATATCAATCTATATTTTAGAGAATATCATGTGTTGAATTCACCATTGTTTAGAATTTATTTTAATATTTAATTTAAATCATATATTTCCATGGACCTATTTTTTAATTTAAATTGTATACATTTCATTCTCTAATATTCTTTATGGAGTTTATGGTTTCAAGACACCTAGGTCATAAACATTTAAAGAGATCCATATAAAATATCATTCTAAAGAATTATTGATATAAGATTGAGAAAGACAATAAGATATTGTATATTTATTGGATGTGGTGTCCTTTGACATTCTTGTTTAGATATCATGTTTCATTAAATTTTAGCCCTCATCTCATATAGAAATGGTTTTATTGGTGGAGTATTGTCTGAAACTTTTTTTCAGGTTAATTATATTTGTTTCAGTTAATTACTGGGGTTTTATATTGGTGGAGACTTCCTCTGACATTTTTAGGTTACATGAATTCATACAGCTGTTATAAATATGGTGTTATATATAGAATAATTCAATTATATTTTATATGGAGGAGTCGAATGTTGAATGAAATGAAAATAAAATTGAGAAACAAATTGAGATCAATTATAATTGAAAAATTTGATGAGTGGGAATGTAATTAAATTGTTTTGAGTTTTATGAATGCATTAGTGTATAAAGGGTGTAATATCATATTACCTTAATAGGGTGTGTTTTCTTTTTCTATGTTCCCTCCTGGTTTAAAAATTATTTTATGTGGGTATTCTAGGATTAATGAAAACTGTTGAGAATTTGCATGTCATGCACTAGAAGTACACGAATTGTAATTGGTGATGGTTTCGTGTCGAGGACTGGAATATCATGTCGTGAACTAGGGATCATGTCATGAGCTATTCCACGTCGTGTACCTGAGGTACACGTCGTGTATGGGACAAATATCAATTTTTAAACCCAATGAAATGGGTTTTTTTAGTATTTATCCACCGAGGCATACACGTCGTGACCAAAGGGTACACATCATGAGCCATACCACTCCCAGGTTCAATTCATGTGTTTTTCAATTTCTCAAGTCCTTTTTCTCTTGAACCTCTTGGATCTCAACCCAAAACGTATCCCATGAGATTTTCATATGGGTCTCACCTTCCTAATCAATCTGATCATCTCTATTTAATCATTTCTTCTACAATGCTTCCCTTGGAGTAAGTGTTTTTTTGGGTTAATCTTTGTAGTTGATCACGATAGAACAATTTCCAGGCGTTATTAGATCCTTCGATCTAGGATGTATGAACTTTGTTATCTTATTATAGATCCTTTGTGAGATCTCATTCTATATGACTTTTCCCTTCATTGGTTGTGATGTGGGGGAATTCTTCCTCAAGTTATGTGGGTTTCCCATCTTCTGCTGACCGTTTGTGTTTATATTTGAACCAATTATATCATGGAACCGATTCTAGTGTCTCTTTTGGTGTTGTTGAGTTACTTTCGTGGTTTTGGATCTCATTACGGTCATGTGTGACTTGGACCATGAGGTAGGTGGTTTTTCCTATAGGACTATGATAATGAGACTAATTATTATTCTTTTATAAATTTATTAATGAAATTGGAATGGTTTTGTGTGTGTGTTGAAAAAGGTTTTTTGAATGAAAAATGGGTTATCCATGGATTTCGAAGTGGATTGTGAAACGGTTTTGAATGGTTTTCAAAGACATTGAAATTGGTTTTTAAAAAAGAGCGCATGGGTTACCATTGGTAATTTTGTGGAAGGTTAGCTTGAGGCCATCACCCAATTTGATTTTTTATCATGGTGGTTTGTTTTGGGGATTTTCTCTGTTTCCTATACCCATTATTCTTAGGGACCAATAGTGACATTTTAGGGGGATTTACTCATGGTATATTCTTCTGCTTCCTAGGCCTGTTGTTATATGATCAGTTTTGTGCACTTGATTTTTTTTGTATGAGTAGAATTCTGCATAGATCTTTAGTATTCCTTGGTGTGTGATTCATGTGCTTCAGTTTTTACAAATTTTTTTTGATTTATCCTTTATATGCATGTGTATTCTTATGAAAAATGATGTAGAAACATTTATTTGAAACTTTTGTACCTGATATTGTTTAGAATTATAGAAAATAGAAATTAATCACGATTTCTATAAATATTATTTACTACTTATCATGCCTTATTATACATTAAAATTAAAATACAAGATTTTATATACAAGGAAATGTCATGGAACACTTGGGTGGGATCCTATTGTGCCTATTATCTCAAACAATTCTCACTGATACAGTGGCGCGTAGACCTTTCATTATCTTCCAGTTCAGGGAATGGAATGTCTCCACAGAGAGGTGATGAAGTTCATGTCAGCTGGATTAGTTAAATTGTGGTGATCAGGTTGAATTTCTTCCATTCCATCATTGGAAATCTATTTGGTTTTGAGTCCTTTGATGTCAGACTTGTCTATGGGGACTTTAGCTTCTGTTACAGTTGTTTTGTATACGGTGTTTTCCTTAATGTTTTCGCATATATATTTGTTATTCTTTTGCTATTTATTCTACATGTATATATATATGTATATATGTATGTGTATGTGTGTCTGTTTTGTAGTTTTTGAGTCTGGGAGAAATCATTCTATCTTTTCTGTCGTTAGATGCCCAGGTTATTGTTGCCATCCCATGGGGATTGGAAATACTCATTAGGTATGTGGTGGATCGGTTCGGGTGATTGGGTTAATGGAAACCCAGGTTGGTTCTTTAACGATTGGTATCAAAGAATTTATATCATCCAGAATCTTTTATTTGGATGCTTGTTATACTAGAGATAGGATTGTAAAAACACGAGAGGTATGTTGCGATGAGTGCTTTTCCAGCTCTTATCATAATGAGTCTCATGTTACCGTGTGATATTGAAATATATTTCTCTATTGTTTTTTTAATTTTATAAACATTGTTTCTACTTATGGGTTTCTAGTTTGAATTCATATTTTGTTAGTGTCTAATAACTCTTATGTTTTGGTGTCCAATAGTAAACCTCCAAGACATCTTCCACATGTTCCTCAGGAGAGTACATCTGATTCTCCTCAAGGAAATCCACCTTTGGACCAGAATCTTATCGTTTCTATTATACCGTAATATTTTGTTGTTGATTAGATTTTCCAATTAGTTCATAACGTAGTGGTTTAGGTGCAGTCAGTATTTAAAGGACAAAGGGATCGATCACAGTAGTCCATACACGGGAAGCCACTATCTTTTAAAAGTATGAATAACACTCAAGAGGTAGAGGATTGGTTTCATAAAAAAGATAAAAAATTTGACTTCATTGAGACACCTAAGAATATTGGGGTGAAGTGTGCAACATTCAGACTCAAGGGTTCCATCAAACTTTGGTGGGACTCTATAGTCCGGGAAGATAGACAAGTGGTATTGGATTGGAAAGGATTCAAGACCCTATTAATTCAACAATCTTTTCTAAAGTCTATGATGTTAGAATAATCTCTAGAGGTATTGTATTCTTATTAGGGAGAGAATTTACTTTCATCAAACACCACCCATTTTTTTAGCTTGCATATTTTTCTTTAGACATAGTAATAATGATGAGATGAAGCTGTAGATGTAGTTGAAGGGTTTCCCATAGAAAATTCGATCGTAGGTGTTCATGTGGAAGCTTTATACCTATATATAGATGATTTACAGATATAATATGGAATAGAATATCATGTAAGTCAATGTATTATTTATCACCTTTTAATTTCCAATAGGTTACTGCTTTAGATACATGCATCGGAAAAATATAAAGTGGAAGGAACATCACAGAAGTGGTGGAGGTGCGTCTCAGTAGTGAGCCTCTTTTATACCATCATTTAGATGTAGAAGTGTGTAGGTGACCTGATATCATTGTGTAAAAAGAAGAAAAAATAGATGTTCTTGACCTCTTCCTATAAATACATGCAATAGATGTGGATGTGTTGGTCAACTGTAGTGTTTATATCAGGTAATGAATATGCCTCATTTTGTTCTGGGTTCGTCATCTCTAGGGGATACTGTGATGCATTTAAATGCTTCAATGAATTCCGGGAACTATCCATAGGCCTCGGGAGGGAATCATTTACCCATAGTAGATGAGTGTCCAATGGAAGTTGATGCTGGTCTAGTGACAGTGAGAGGTGCACTACTAATTGCAACATCAGTAACAATTGATTTGTTTGATACTGGTGCCTCACACTCTTTTATATCTACATGTTTTTTTTGATATAAATAAACATCCAATATAATTTATGGCCTTTTAAATAGAAATTGAGACACACAATTGATAGAGGACAGAGAAGGGGTTTCAGTGTCCTTCTTGTTTGTTGATGATACCTGATACAATGTTAGTTTAGGATTTTCTCATGCTTCATTTGGATCTGTTTGACATTATCATCGTAATGGATTGTCTTGTAACTCATCGAGTTGAGGTTGGACCATAACACTAGTGTATTTTTTTTCTTATTGCTGATGGTATAACTCATGGGTTTTAGGGAGAGTGGGACCGAAGGTCAGGTCATGTATGTCCATCCCAAAAAGAGCTCCAGAGTTTGTTGGTTTCTGTTTCATTTGAGCTTGATTAAATTTCGTATGTTGGTGATTATCCTTTTGTAGTTGTAGAAATTCATTATCTTTTCCCAAAATACATCTCCAGTCATCCTCTTGAGAGAGTGGTAGTGTTTATGATTTTCTAGGTTCCAGGTACGTATATGCTATCAATACAATATTATCATATAGAACCATCAAAGTTGAAATAGCTCAAGATTCAGTTTGATGACCTGTTAGAGAAAGGTTTCATTCACCCTAGTTTTTCCCACTGGGCAGCCCCAATGCTCTTTTCAATGAACATGGATAGTTCACATCGATTGTATGTAGACTATTGGATGTTGATTTGGGTAATGGTAAATAAAAAATACCCTTTTCCCCATGTATATGATTTCTTTGAACGGTTAATTGAGGCTAAGTGGTTCTTGATGATTGATATTTGTTAAGGATATCATCAACACAAATTCATTGAGTCTGGTATACCAAATATGACCATCAATAGTAGTTATAGCCATTATGCGTTTATTGTGATGCCTTTTGGTTAAATTAATGATACAACTTATTTTATGGATTTGAGGAATCAAATATTCCATATGTATCATAACACATTTGTGGTAGTTCTCGTGGTTGATTTTCTTTATATATTCAAAATATGTGCATGATCACAAGAACCATCTGAGTTTGGTTCTAGAAGTTCTAAGAAATAACTATTTTTTTGGAAATCTTTCAAAGTGCAGTTTTTTATTCAAGAAGTGAAATTCATGGAGCACATATTTTTTGAGCATGGTTTGTCAGTTGATCTAGATAAGTTAAAAGTTTATTTGGTTTGTAAGAAACCAAATAATGTATTTAAGATATGATTCTTCCTTGGTCTTGCTTGATACTACTAATGGTTCTTCATGGACATCTGTAAGCTACCGTCACCTCTGACTACTCATATCCAGAAGTAAATGAGGTTCTCATGGGATGAAAAGTGTGAGTCTTATTTCCATGAACTGAAAAATCTTCTAACATCAGTGCATGTTTTTATTTTTCCTCATCCCGGTAAGGGGTATGTGGTGTTTTGTAAGGAATATGGAATTGATTTGGGATGCGTTCTGATGTAGGATAATCAAGTGGTAGCATGCAACAATTTTAGGATCCGATTAAATGTAAAGAACTACCAAACTCATGATTTAGAGATTGAGGCAGTAATGTATGCTCTAGAATTTTGATGACACTACCTCTTTAAGAAAATATTCACGTTGTTTTTTGATCATAAGAGTTTGGGATATATCTTTTCTCTGAATGTTGTGAATCTCAAACATAAAATATGGGTCTATAGATCTATATGTTTGACATTGACATATTCTACAAACTAGGGAAAAATATTTTTCTTTAGTTTCTCTATGCAAGAAGGTACAATCACATGCTATTTCAGACTCAAAGGGGGAGTTGACTATTATTGGTATTTCTGCTCAGTTTCACTTGGAAACTGAAGAGGATGCTATAGGTATGGTTCTAACTAGTTTTCAGTTATTTACATCCCTCCAAGTGTATATTTTGAAAATCCAGAATTAAAATGATTAGTTTTTAAAGACTTTGGAAGGAATTTATGCTAAGGAGACCATTCCTTGTTGGTCTATTTCTTCATTCGGCGTACTTCACAACGGAAAATGATTTTTTGTCCTAGCCATTGTGAGGAATTGTGTTTTTTTTTTAATTTCAAAAATCTTCATTTTATGTTCATCTTGGAACTATGAATATTAATTATGGAATGAGAGGACAATTCTGGTTGCTAGGTATGAAGTGTTTCATTTTAGATTATGTGTCTCGTTGTTACACATACCAGCGAATAATGTCAGCGAACTTGAAAACTTCTGGATTGATTCATCCACTTTTGGCCCCAATTTGGAAATGAAGCGAGGTGTCCTTGGATTTTGTTATTTGATACACACAAATGACCCAAGAGAAAAATGTCATCTAGGTTGTTTTGGATTAGTAACTATGTAATTTAATTTCATTCTGATCAAAGACACCAAAATAGTTAAAGATCTGCGTAAGATGTATGTGTAGAATATTTTGAGGTTTTATGGGACCCCTTCTTCAATTATTTCAGATAGGGATCCTAATATTACCTCATGGATCTGGAAGATACATAAATTGGAAATAGGTACATAGGTGAAGTTGATATCAAAATATCATCCACGTAAAAATGGTCAGATAGAGCTTGTGATTCATATTCTAGAAGTTATGCTTCATGCACGTGTCTTCGATTTTGGTGTATTATGGGATAACCATCAGGAAATGGTTGAGTTTTTTTACAAAAAAAAATTTATCTTCAATCGATCATAGTTTCTACCATCTAATATTTTTATGGTCTCCCCTCCGTATCACCTCTTTATTGGGTGGAGGTGTGTGAAGTAGATTTTGTCGGGCCATGTCTATTTATGTAGATGTCGACAATTATTCTGGGGGTATGATGACATCTGGTTAAAACCCATAGTAGAAAAAAATATATATTCAGATCAGTGGAATATTCCCCAAGAGTCTTCAATTAGTGGCTGGGTTTTCATGAATGTTTCCCTCTGTTGGGTCATCATTGGCTTGAAAAATAGGGAAAGTTGGCTCTGAGATATGTTAGACGGCTTTAGTTCACTGAGCATCTCAGGTAGGATTCTTAGCGGTTAGCATTTCCTATTTTGTTGATTTTATTTGAGGATTTTTTCCATATATCTTATCTCAAGAAGTATTACCCTAATCCCACTCACGTTATGATTTTTTATGAAATTTAGTTATAGACAGATTCTTATGTTCTATGAATACTAGTTGAGATTGTTGACTATCCATAAAAATACATGCATGATATTTCTATTGGATTGGTTATAGTTATATGGAAATATGGATTGGATTTCCTTGAGACTGGGGAACATGAGTTATTGATGAGGGGTAAATGTACTCATCTTTTTCCAAGATTACATCTTCCTCATGACTTCTCGGGGAAAAAATTTCTTTATAGTGGGATGTTTGTAACCTCCTATTACCTTGGTCTGGTATGATTCTTTTTTATAAGATCCCACCCAATTTTAAAAATTATTTTATCTGATTTTTCTTGGGTTTACTTTAGACTTCTGAGTAGGTACCCATATTGTACCATAATTACATGACGTGTACTTCGTGCTGGTTTCATAATGAGGAATGAGAGATCACAATGTGAACTGGGGGATCATGCTGTTAGCTGGTACACATGTTGAACTAAGGTACATGCCTATTTGTGGATAAATATTGGTTTTTTTACCTGAGGTGATGTGTTTTTTGGAGTAACATATCCAGAGGGGCATACATGTCATTACCAAGGGGTACACTTCATGTCCCGGCATGCGCCCATGTTTAAGTCACGTGTTTTAGGTTTCGCTCAGCCTTTTTCTCTGGATACTCTTGGATCTCGACCCTAAAAATTACATAATAAAATTTTATAGGCAGCTCACCTTCTTGATCAATCTTATTGGCATTTTTGTATCATTCCTTCTATGGTGTATCTCTCCACTTAAGTGTTCTTTCCAGTTCTTCTTTGCAGTTGATCATGGTAGTGCCCTTTCCTTGCATTAACAGATCCTATGATATATTTTGTTTGATATTTGTCATATTAGTCAAGATCTGTTGTAACATCTCATTTCATAGGCCTTTACCCTTCATTGGTTCTTGTGTGGAGGGTGTTCTTATTCATGTTATGTGGGTTTCCCTCTTCTACTGACATTTTGTGTTTAGATTTCAATCAATGTTATCATGGATTAGATTATAGGGTATCTATTGGTGTTGTTGGAATTTGTACTTTGTTTTGGATCCCTTTACTAGTGTGTGAAGCCCAGACCTTAAGGTATGTGTATCCTTATATAGGACTATGATAATGAGGCTAATTTTTATTACTTTCAAAATTGATTTATGAAATTGGATTGGTAGTTTGTTTGGGTTGAAAATGGTTTTTGATAAGTAAATGAGTTTTCCATGGATTTTTAAATGGAATGTGAAATGGTTTTGAATGGTCATAAAAGGAATTGAAATTGGTTTTGAAAAAAGAGCACCTGGGTAACCATGGGTACATCGGTGGAAGCTTAGCTTGAGGCCACCGTCCATTGTTGTTTTTATCAAGGAGGATTGTTTTTGGGTATTCCTCTATTTCCAAGGAATTTTGTTCAAGGGGTCCAATAATGGATTTTGGGGGAATATTAAATGGGTATTCTTATTCTTCCTAGTCCCATTGTTCAAGGATCAGTTTTGTGCGCTTCATTATGTTGTTATGACTAGTCTATTGCCTATAACATTACTATTCTATGGTGTGTGATGAATGTGTTTATGTAATGTACTTCTTGTCTTTCTGAGTTATCCTTGATATGAATGTTGATTCTTGTAAAAAAAGTATTTGGACAATTTTTATTCAAACTATTATACCTTCTATTGTCTAGAAATGTGGAAAAATGTATATTTACAATGTTTTATATAAAATTTCTTTTCTTCTTATCATGCTATTTTTTCTATTAAAATGAGCATTCATGAGTTTTTATACATATAATTTTTGAGTAACACATCATTGGGATAATATTTAGAATGTTATCTCACATAATGGGAATTATTATGGTGGTGTGAAGACCACTGTTTATCTTCCACTGTAGGGAAAGACAATGTTCCACAGTGAGGCGATGAGTATTGTGCTAGGTGGGATGGGTTGCTTGGGGTGACATGGTGGGAGATAGTCTATTCCATCATTGGAGTACCTGTATGGTTTTGATTCCTTTGCTGTAAAACATGTCATTATAGATATTAGAAACTTTTAATTTTGTTCTATTTCAGCTATTTTCATTACATTTTTGGAATATATATTTGTTAGTATTCTGTTGTTTGTTCTTTCTTTATATATATATTGTGTGTTTGTTTAGGTTGTGCTAAATAGTTACCTTAGATTTTTTGTTAGATTCCATTGTGCTTGTCGTCATCCCATGGGGATCAGGAACGCTCTTTGGGTATATGGCAGATCAGGTCGGGTGCCTAGTTTCAAGGAAACCCGAGTCTGTTTGTTATAGTGGGGAGTACATGGGAATGAATATTGTTGAATATTTCTCAATAACATATTCTATTTTTGTGTTGTTTTATAATTTTTGTAAAGAGGACTATTAAGCATGTTTAATAATGTTGTTTAATATTGGGTGTTTACTTAATTATAATTATTTCATTGTTGCTATAACGATTTATTATCATTGTATAACATGAGTGGTATATATGGAATATATATTAAATGGTGGCATATATAATTTTCCATTATTATTTGGATCTTATTATCATGAATAAGAAACATGTAAGAGGTGTCCAATGTAATTTGGTAACCAACCATGACCATTATATCATGTGATCATGGTGTTATAGTTTCTAGATGTAGGACTGAGGAATGGTCAGGTGAGTGTTGTATGAGTATTCTTATGGGAGAAGGATCTATGACATGGATGATTTTTCTATGATATTTTAGGACAGATGTTTGTACTTTCGATATTGTGGTGTTTTTAGTTATAATGTATAGACCACATGGTGTATATTTGTTTCAATTTTCTTTTGTTGGATTCATAGAACAATGTTCTTGGTGTTGTGACATGGAGATTGGATGACTAGTGAAGAGGTACATTTCAATTTAGATGTTGTTATACTATAGGATGTGGATATTATAATAAATTATATATGGTTAGGATTTAATACTCTATTTATCAGGAACTACAATGGTAGAGTATATAACATTGTTTAATTTTGAGTTTTGGACCCCAATGTATACATAATAATGATAACTATTAAATCACAACCTAAAATAGTATCAAAAATATTTTTTGTTTCATTTAATGATTAAAATTGATAGTCATTATAATTTAAGGATATTATAGCTTAGTGAGTTAGGTTCTAAATTTGTTTTGTGAGGACCCAGACATATACTACAATGTCTTAAATCTTTTGTTGTAGTTATTTTTTTCTAGATTACGTATATATTTTTTGGCTCCCTATAATTGTATTCACTCACAATTATTTTATTCAAGTGTTTGGAAAACCTTGTGTGATTTTAGAATTCTAAAAAACCACTTTTAATTAAAATAATTTCTCAATATTGAGAGAGTTATTTTTGGAAATACAAGGTGAGTAACTGTTATTTTATTTTTGTATTTTTCTCCATTCATCATAAATCAATTATTTATTGTAGTTTCTATTTATTTGGGTTGAGGTAGAATATTTGATAGGATGATGAATGTAATCCTCTAAGTTTTTAATTTTTCCCCTGGTGAGACATTGATATTTATATCGTATATTTCTCTTCATGTTACTGTATATTAAATTGTATAATTTTATTTGGGATTGATAATTTTAGAACAATAATTTAATATATGAAAAATATTAAAATAACAAATACTTTATATATTAAAATAAGTAGTTTATATTTACCTAATAAATATAATGAATAAAAAAAAGAAATAAATATGAATGTGATTAGCCAAATATGATTAATTATGCCATGATATTTTTATTGAGACGTTATCATTATTGAAGTTTTAACCAAAAAAAATGTTGATTATCATGATTTATGATTTTAAATAAATTTTAACATATTAGAGTAACCTTTAATAAATTTATAATCAAATAAACATGAAAAAATATGAATTTAATTTATCAATTAAAAAACTATATTTATAAAATTGATATAATTTTCATTTTAATTACATTTCTTATTTATATTCTGAGAAAAAATAATTTATTTTTATATATGAATAATTTGTTATTGTTGTAGATAGAGTAAGAATTTTTTTTGAATGATGATTAAAAGAAGAGTGAAAATTTATCCAACACATAAACATCCCACAACAACATAACTCATGAAAATTACACATCCCAAAGAGAAACCGGCTCAGAAAAACCCAGAATAGTTTTGAAGGTGTTACAATACCCTAAACAGGTCATATCACTGAAAATATTGTGTAAGAATTATATTTTTAACACAGAATATAACATGATAGAATAATAAATTTAAAGTTTAGTTTAGAGGATCACTATAATGGAACAACACCATTATTGGAGGGTGACATCCAATGGCCAAATGAATTCACTACCATGTAAATTGAAAAAGTTAACTAAAATAATATAAGAAACCAATATTGACCTCTAATACAGGTTTTTGTCAATGGTTAATATTTTTCATTTAGAAAAATTCCACAATAATTCTTTACAGACTAAATCAACATCATTTCGTTGAATCCAACTCTCCCCTTTCTCGTCATAATTATTTTTTATCCCCATTTAGAGACACAAGAACCATCATAACCACCACAATATAGCACAAGACATAATACCAGACCATTGATGATTATGTATGGTGGGAATAGAGATCACACTAAACTATTATTAAGAAACTGTATAATTAATGTGGAGCCTTGAATTATTTTTTTGAAGAAAATTAAGGTTAATATCAAACATAAGGTTGTTTCACTATAGATATCTATATGATTCCTTCAGATAAAAAATTCTCTATTAGGATGCGACCCTTGATCAATGGATGTCTAGTATATCCATTTATAAAATATTAATAAAAATTAATACATAATTATGTTTCATATTATCTCTAACATGATATATGAGAATATGTGAAGCCTCAATTCATCACATTCCTAAAGATTTAGTGTAGCTCACTAACCCTATAGGCATGGTGTCGGAGTCGTAAATTATGAACATGAAATGATTACAATGAATCAAATCATGAAGGACTAGTAGTTTTATTAAAATATATACATACAAGAATCTTATATTTCAACTAAATAAAAAAATTTCAAAATATGTATCTCCCTTTAGATGATAATATTATTCATACTTATCATATTATTGTATTTTTCTCTTAGTACACTTCATAGATTTATGGGGAATGAAATAAATATGGGTGATCTAAAATGATCAATAAAATTTATGTATATAAAAATAAATAATGAATCAATTAAAATAATCAATATGGTTAGAATATATTATTATAAATATATTCAATATAAATAAGAAAATGGGATTGAAATTTAACCATGTATATTATATCTAACCGAATAATGACATGGAAGATCAATAAATAAATCTATAATGATGAAATATATAATTATGGATATCTAAAATTTATCATTCAGTCTTCATCCCATGAATCTAATATTTTAATGACTTCGGGAAAAAATATAATATCAATATTGATTCAGGAAAAAATCTATTACTATAAAGTATTCATTCCAACAAAAATACATAATCAAGGATTCATTCCATGGAAGAATGGGTAAAGAATTTGTCAAAACCATATATAGTTTGCTTCATGAATCATAACAATTAATAGAGGGGATATAGAGGGCCCACCCATCACATATGAAATCCAATGACTTCATCATATGGAATGCGTGAAACATAATAAACATAAACTTTCATATTAAATCTATCATACAAAATCAGAATAGTTTCCCCCGCCTAAAATAATTAATTGTAATATGGTAAATTGTATCAAAATAAACATCCATAATAAAATTGATCATTAAACATCCAATGAAATAATAAGTATGGAATAATTACAACATATAGTAATTGGAGTATGAATAATGGTTGTTTTTATTGATAAAATAAAATAATATCATTAATAAAATTCATATGGAAAATATATTTTTTGTTTTAAAAATTTATTTATTAATAACCATTCCTTTTAAAACAATATTTTATTTTTTAAAATTCTGAAAATTTATTTGATAAATAATTTAGAATGTCTTAAAATAATTTTAAGACTTTTTATGAAAAATTGTTTTTTTGTGAGAATTATCCTCTGACTGAGCATAAAAATATTGACAGTTTTTCATAAAAACATTTTATGAATCATTTTTAGTACCATGGAGTAAAAGATGAATCTTTAATTAATAGTGATCATGAATAACCATTGGAGAATAAATTTAAATGATTTTATATAATAATTATACTATTTCAATTATTGGATGTTCAAGAATGATCATTCTATATTATAATTAGTTTGTGAGATAAACTTGTAAAATATATATAAAATTGAAGTGTTAATTAATAAATAAATTGATTATGTGTGTCAACTGCAAAACAAAATAAAAATGAAAATAGATCTATATATATATAGAGTTATTATACACAAAATCATAAAATATTAATCATAAATATAATTTCATATAACCCAATGAAAATTAATTTTGTTTTAAAATTTCGTCACCACATAGAAACTACATGTTAAAATACCCTTTTATAAAATAATAAGAATTGAAATGAAAAAAATAATTATGAATTATGTATTTATGATATTTAGTTTCAAGAGATATTTATATAAATCATTTAAAAATAAATATGAGAATAATTTTGAAAAATTACATAATTAAGTGAAATTTATATGGAATCTATAAGCTTATATTTTATTTTGGGAAGAACTCTCTTTAACCACATTGTTTTCAGGTAGCTCAATATTGTTTACACAAAAATACTTCCATAGTTTTATTTTTGACTAATTTGTGGCCTCATGGATGAGGAACTGGGTGTTAGGAGATAATTTTAATATAGTTTGGATGCAATTATGTTGCATCAGAGGTGTGGGTAAGGGAAATATTGAATGTATTTTTATTGCGAATGAGGAGTATAATTTCTCTAAATATCAAAAGGTAGACACATGTGGAATTTTTACCTTACCTCACATTCTTCTAAATTGGAAAAAGTATTTTGTAAAGGGAAATATGGTCATGACACAGTTACACAATATGAAAAAAAATTATTTTTTCATTTTATTCCTTATTATTTTACATGTCATTATTTTTTATTGATTTTGGATTTTCATTTAGGTATCTAAATTTATAACCTACTTATTAAACACCTTAAAAATAAATTAATGTTTTATTTAATCTAAATATTCTATATAATGATTATAAAAATTGATATATATTTTATATCATAATAATCTATATGTGTTGGATTTTAATTCAACAGATGCATGTGTAACACAGAAAAACATGACTTTAACCCTAACCATGCTAGTGTCATTTTTAATATTTATAGGTCATATAATATTTATTAAATATCAATTAATCAATTAATGGAACATATTAGGTATTTATTAAAAGTTAAAAATTATTAGTTGTATGATACGATTATTTGTAATTCACAATAATTTAATAAAATATCATTTATTATGAAAGAACATTAATATCAATTTTGAAATTATTTATTTAATTTTATTTAAAAATATAAAAAAAATATTGAAATTCCAAAATAATAAGTTACTAGTTGTGGAAAATTATATATCCATATAATAAGATAATTTACGACAAAAATTCATTATATTTTGGTTACTTTTAATTTTTTTTGTATAATTTATTTTATTTAAATATTTTCAAAATAATTAATATGTTTTCATTTCTTTAGAAAAATATTTAAAAAATTCATAAAAGAAAATTATAGTTAATTTATTATAATGAAAAAATAATATATCTTTAAATCCATTATTTATAACTAAAAGTTGGTGGGTTTTGGTCATATGCTATAGCTTTATGTTATTATATCCATATAAAGTTTTTCTTGTCATTTATTTTTTACAAAACCTATTATGTAGTAAATTTCATGGAATAGTGTCTCAGAATGTAATAAAATTTGATTATAAGGTTACAATGGTCTATATATTTCAAAAAACAATTTATTGGACAAGTCTCTTGTTCATTGTTCCTATAATATTTCTATTTATCTACAATGTAAACTGAATTTTAAAGTAATTAGTGTAATTAATTTAAGATAATTTCACTAGTAATTATGGTAAAACATATGTTTATCTTATTATATTATATATATTAAAATTATTCCTAAATTGTGATTTTATTTTAAAAAATTAAATTAATTCAACTGTCAAAATTAAATTTAAATCTTATCCCATAAATGCAGCAAGAAAGAGGGGTTTTAAAGTGAAGATGTTCCAAATTTCACAATGTATCTGTATCTAAATTATATATAAAAATGATACTAATGATATAAATTAGATTAATTGATTTATAATTGATATATATTTGACATTAAATATTGTTTGAATTATAATTTAATATCAATGATTATTATTATGAAATGAATATTTTCAACTAAAATTTAATATATTTAATTATTCAATAAAATGAAAATTTATAGAAAACTACCTAAAATAATTTTGATATTTTGAATTGAAATATAGTTTTTATTTTTAAAATAATATTTTTTAATGTATTATAATTATTTGACAAAATATGTTCACAATTAATAAGAAGAAAAATATCCTTCAGAAAAATACAGATTATTATGCATAAAAAGATATTAGTTCTGACCACGTGTATACAAAATATATATGATGAATGTAAAATTTTTTTTGAATATATAACATAAAATAAAATATATCAGTTTTTAAGGATATTTTATACACATACAATAAAATAATTTCAATCTATATACACTATCACATCTATTATTTTTCTCTTAAAAATAGGGGGTGTTACATTATCCAAACATTAAAAAACTTTCATCCCCATAATTCAAAAATTATATTGACAATTGATGATTGAATTTTTTATTATATCTTTCTAAAAATCCCACATCATAAAAGTTATAATAGAAACACTTTATAATAAGAGGGTAAGGGAAAGGCAAAGTTCACATAAAAAAAGGCATTAAGATAGGATCCAATTTGTGAAATCATTGACATAAAAGAGAAATATAACTATCATATTTTGATTCAGAGTGATAGAGATCATTTCCATAAGAATATTTTACCACAATCACATAAATAACAGGTGTGAAAAAATATCAATGATATCATAAAAAACTAATGATAAAAATGAATAATTTTTTATGTCATTTTTCCGAGAGTTGATGAATTATCTAACTTTATAAGAATATAAATAAATTTATTCTTCCATTTTATAAAAAATTCATATTCTTTTGTAGTGACATGAACTATATATAATTACTTCAACATAACTCGTTAAATCATTTTATTTTTCAATAAATTAAACTCTAAAACTTTTTCCAATGTTTAACATAAACCATTACATTAATTTTTTATCATTTTAAAAAGATTATGACTCATCAATTTCGAAGGTTGTTCATTGAAGATCAAATATAAATTTATCATCACTATTTATCTATAACATTATGTAGTTCTTGGTATTCACATATCAACATGTGAATAAATTCATCATGTATTCTATTTAAGATTCATACTAACAATAATTACCATAAAACCTTATTGAAAGCATTCATTATTCATTATTATTTAAATATAATATATATTATTGGGCATATTATATAAATACAAATGAGTTTTACACTCCATCAATGATAAAATAAACCACCTTTTCAAAAAATCATTAATTTGTTCAAAGGTAGTGAGTAATATTTAATTTAGCCTTATCAATCATTTCTTTTACCCAAAATTATTATCAAAACATTTGTAATGTATTAAGGGATCTTAGTCAAGTGACTTCCCATATAATTTTATTTACATTAAATAATTTTGTTTTTATTCATAGTTTTCAAAATAACTATTCAAAACCTTATGGAGAATGTACACCATCTCAATCCTGTATATTTCATAAATCATATAACCATCAAATCACACATAAGATACTTAAATGACATAAATATTGAATCCAAAAATAGGAAAATTAATCATCCTACATCATCAATTGTAGTAATAGAATATTTACCATGACCCATTAGCATTTTGATTTATATTTTATTGACTATCGGGTAATTTATTTTCATATTTCCCTATTTCACTAAATTAGGATAACAGAAGATCAATTTTTTTCTTTCATTGCAATAAATTACTTTTCATGGTGACACATAATTCCAAACAAATAAAAAGAACTAAATCCATTCAATCACCATTAATTAATTATTTCCACAATTATCATAGTCGAAAAAATATATAAATTTTTGCATTTCCTTTATCAATCATTTTACCATAAATAGTCTTGTTCTCATTCTTCTCGCTGAAGCCATAATCCATAGACAATTCATTATTATTATCATTAACCCATAATATTATGTCTTCATATAAGGATAACGTATTATAGACTATCACCCTTCACATGGTATGATAAATACCACAAAATATATTATCTTTTTTACTATTTGGTTCACCTGAAATGGTGAGGTTCCGATTCATTCTACTTTTTTCCATTTAGAAATAATAAAAAACAATATATTAAGAAATTTTATAATGTAAAATAATATATTATATCCAAACTATTGAAATAATTACTATCAATTAAAAAATTGTCTTGTATTTAATATAATAAAAATTGACATGGCTATATTGGGATATTATTAGGTACATACTCTTAGTGTCTATCATAAACTTATTTTCTATAAAATATGTTTTTTAAATATAGATTCAAAGAATTATACTAAAATTATGTTGATACCAATTATTGTTCCCTAACCCCAGAGGCCTGGAAATAGTGCCTTCCATTATTACATTGGAAATATTTCATGGAATTAAATCTCGAAGAAAAAAATATGTTTAGTTTTTATGGTAAACCATATTTATTCATGAGTATTATAGTATAATAAAATAAACTAATTTCAATATATTTTTTCCATCAATGATAAAATTATTCTTACAAAGTATATCCCTGTATAGCATTCATATTATAGTTCTTGGAATCTTTTAAAAAGAAAAAAATAAGGGTGATCATAAACTATCGATAACATTAAATATTGAATAGTGAAATAAAAAACCAATGTGCATAATGAATACAGATTGAAAAAAATATAAATAAATTAATTTATATAAATAATAAAATGATCATGAAATAATAACATGGATATTATAACAATTCATATAATTTCACATAATATAAAAAACTATCTTCATAATTATGATTTTCAGAAGGATAGATATTTAAAACAAATTATCAGGGATTCATTAAAAAAATCTAAATCTAAAAAGGATTTTAAATAATAATCTAATAATATTAACGAATCTTTCCAAGAATTTATTATTGTTATGTATTTGTTCCAATCGTATAATATTTTCAAGGATTCATGCCATGAATCAAATAAATTGGTAATTCATCATCCAAAACAAAATCTAGTATGTCTCATGATGTTTACTGATGAACTGAGGTGCTATAGTGGGCCTCACCCCTCACATAAAAAATACAATACATTCTTGATATGTAAGTGGATAAATATTATAAAATTAAATATTTGTATTAAATCTATCATATGATATGTGAATAAATCCCCCAAATTTTTTTTCATACGAGTAATAGAGAAAATTGTATCAAAATAAACAATCTAGGTTAAATGTAATCATAATTAATCCATTAAATAATAATTATAGAATAAATAAATAATATAATAATTAGAGTACTAATAAAATTTGATATCATTGATTATAGAAAATAATATATTTAATTTTTTTAGAAAAATATCCTTTTTTTCGAATACCCTTTTGAAAAACTATTTTTAGGAAATAAACTATTAAAAATTAAAACATTTTAAAAAGGGTGAAAATATATGTTATGAATAATTAGGATTAGGTTTAAATAATCATTGAGAAATTTATTAGAAAACATAGTTTTGTATGAAAACATGAATCCGATTGAAGATAATAACAAAGTCAGGTTATCTTAAAAATATTTGATAATGCGTTTTGAGTGGAAAGGATATAAAAAATGGTTCTTTTTCTTACAAAATATCCTGAATAACCATAGGAGAATAAATTAATAGGTAATATTAAATTACTATTATTAATCACTTTTTATGTAAATTTAATAAGGAATGATCTCAATTACATTGATATTGTGAAATAACCACTTCATATTTACATAATTTTAGTGTCTGAATTAATCATTGAAATAATTATGTGATTCAACTATAAATTACCATAAATGAAGTGAAAATACATCAGTAGATTGTGAGTTTAATTACACAAATATTAATATAACAATAATTACAATTAAAATGTATTATAACATAATTAAAATGAATTTAGTTTTGCAATTTCTATACCACATGGTAAATTTAAGTTCATATCCCCCAAAGATGAAATAATTTAATTGAAAATCAAAATACTATGAAGAATGATGAATTTGTAATATTAAATATTAAAGTGGTAATTTATACCTCAAACGAAATATAATTGGTGAATTACATAAAAATAGTCCTCAATGAAATGAAATTGAGATGGAATCTATTAGTTTGTACTTCTTTTTGGTGTAACTATATTTAAATTTTTTTGGGGCAACTAGTTTTTGATTATTCCAAAAGACTTCATTAGATTTTTACCAATGTTTGGATTCTATTAATATAATATGAAATTTTGGAGCTTATTTGTCTATGGGACGGATGAAACAATGTGTTTAAAAATATACGAGGAAGGAGAAGAGTGACTATAATTTTATAGTAGAGGAGTAGTGAAATTGTTGTAAATACAGAAATGTAAACACAATTGAGAGATAACTTATACCTCATATGATTCAAAATATAATCAAAATAGATTAATGGGGAATTATTATCAATCCACACTAAAACCATATAAATAGAAAAAAATATTATTATTTTGTTATATAGTCCTTCTGTTTCTTTATTTTTTTCATTTGGGTTTTTCATATTGGTTACCTCTTCGGTAAAAAGTGTAATTAATTAATTAATTCAACATTAATTTTACAAATATTAGAATATATATAACCATTTTTTAGTAATATAACATATAATTTACATTGTAAATATCATATTTTGGAAATTATTTTAGTAGATGTGTGTTTAAAACATATAGCCTCTAATTTAACCATAGTCGAACTAGAAATATTTTTACTATTTAGGGGTCAACATGTTAATTATAAGATATAAATTAGCGCATTAATGGTCCATGTTTTATATATACAAACACATATTATCCCTATTATAGAACATATAATTTTGATAATATTAAATAATTTTAAAAATATCATTTAATGTAAAATAAAATTAATGTCCATTTGGAAATAATTTAATTTTCTTAATTTATAAATTTTTTTAGAAAAATATAATAATTAATATATATTAACATGAAATTTCTATAAAATGAAATAATCATATAAAATAAATAATATAATAAATAAATTCATTAAATTTATTTTACAATTAACGTTTACAGTATCATTAATTTATGTTAATTATAAACCAGATAATTATTGCATTTGAATTTCTTTAACTTCTTATATAACTAATTAATCTCAACAAAATATAGTTAAATTATTTTCATTAAAAAATAATTTATCTTTTAAAAGAAAACATATAAATAAAACATGGTAGTTTTTACTTATCCCATTACATTATTGATATACAAGGAATATGAAGTTTCTTTTTTGCATTTTTAACGTATTTTATAGGTTAATTTCCTTGATAATTATATAATTATTTCCCTAAAATTATAGACTATTAATATGTGGGTCAACATATATCCATCACATGAGTATTGGAAAATTCTCTATGTCATTTATCATGATTGTTAATTTTTATCTACTAAGAAATATCATTTTTTCTTGAATCACTGATGTTAATTTTTACTACTTTCTATAAATCTTTAGGTCAAAAATAATTTTATAAATATTAAAAAATACATTTTAAATTAATTAATACTAAATATATCCTTTATTCTATATTATATTGAGATCAGTAAAAAATTTTATGTTTTATTCTAATCATGGAGACATGGTGAAAAATCTTGTTTTTAATTTTAATGTGTTCAAAAGTTATATATTTTTTCGAACCTAGAAAAAAATTACAACTGTTGTAATGTAATTAATTGGATAAATATATGTATAATTGATCAATATTAACATTAAAAAAAATTTATAATATTTTTTAAAATTATTAATTACTTATTTAAGAAGGCTGTTTTAATAAAATATGCTTTATTTTTTCTTATTTATCAGAAAATTAAACTTTTCAAAAATGTAAAAAAAACTTCACCCTAATAAAATATTGAAACTATAAAGAAAAATATGAATTATAATTTGAAATATAAAATTTATTAAATTATTGGAATTTAATTTTAAAATATGCATTCCAATAAAATCCATAGAAACTTACTTTAGAAGAATACATATTTTTATGAGTTAATCTAGATTTGTTCTTATAAAATGTCTATAAAATCTATTTTATAAATATAACAAAATTTTATTGATTTTTTAATAAATCATTTAATATATCATAAGATCTTGTGATGTTTAATACACATCTAGGCTTGGTATTGTGGGACATATATTCTATCAAATATAATAATTTTATTTCAATCTATCAATGTGTTATATATGAACAATCTCAATTTGCATGTTGGGTTTCAGAAAGGGTTATAATATCCTTCACCATACATTTTAATTTGTAATTTGTTGTTCATCACAATTAAATTTATTAGACTTTATTCCCAAATGGTTCTTACTAATATAATTCCATTTTCTATACTCTACACTATAATTAATGTTCATAAAATGATGGAGGGATTCCACTAGTACACAAGATCCATGGGGATAAATTTGTAATAAATTTTAATGTTACGGTAATCAAAGAAATTATTTCACATAACCATTAGTTTTAGAGATGAGATTCCATTATTTAATTATAAAATAGCGTTTCTTAGTGGATTGATAAAACGAAAATATATTTTCTCATAATATATAATTTTTTTAATGATTAAATAGTTTTCAAATTACTAAATTTTATTTCATGGGTTTTTAAAAATAGTAGTCCACCAAGTGTATTTACAATTGGATTTACAAATGAATTATAGATTTTATAGAGGATGAGGAAAATAAATGTGAGATATATTCAAAAAAATAGGTAGATAATAAAAATTATATAGTTTTTATAAAACTAAAATAATGTGAAGCATTTCAATGAGGAGGAAACAAAAGTATATTCTTTACTAACAATACTACTAGTTTTTTTTTCTATTCTTTTCATCGCAATTTTGCAATTTTTTTAATCAATGAAATTGTTGCATAAATGTTCAATCCCATCTATATTTATTCGAAGAGGAAATCGGAAAGGAATTACAATTCATAATTTATAGAAACACTATTGTTTTACTGCACGATATACTTAATGATCCTCACACAAGAGTTCCCCCCTCTACCACCCATTTTCCTGATGTTCTACCAATACTTTCAACCATTAAAACCACAATGTTCACCACTTCAAAGATAAATCTTATTTTTAGGCCATAAATACTCATTGTTGATGGCCCTATAGAAATAATGAGATCATCAAGAATCCCTTAATAATTTCATGAGGATAATTTATTTATTTAAATGAAAGAAATTAATGTGGGGTTTTGTAGGAAAGTCATTGCATCTTGGCTGGACAACATATCATGGAAAATAATAATGCACTACTAAGGTGTACCATTGAACCATAAATTCCTATTATGAATTTTTCAATGAGAATAAATTATTTTCCTTGAAATTTAGTAAGTAATTTTCACCATTAGTAGACAAAAGAGGTTATTAAAATCAATGTTGGATCCATTGCACAATGATGTGGTGTGTCTCATATTATCTTTTGGTTTTTGTTAAGGATTTTGGGATCATATTTTATATATGTTCCACTACTCTATATAGGTTTTGTGTATTGAAATGAATTGGAATTATTTTCATGAGGGTTATCAAATATACTAGATAATGTTTTAGAGCTTATGCCACAACAAAAGTTCGAAGCATGATTAAAGGATTCCACAAATACTATACATCCATAGGGTAATTTTTATAATAACTATGAATATTATCTATTTAAAATAGATGATTTTTATGATCTTTAAGGTTCACCATGGTGAGTACACTATTCAATTGAATAACACAGTTCATATATTTAAGGTTACTAGTATGGTAAACTTTTTATTAGTATGATATAACATAGGTCAAATACTAGTTTTTATATTCTTAACACCAATTTTATTATTTTTTTATATGGGATTTCAAGAATTTTTTTTTGGAAAAGTGAACATGAAAAAATTGACCCACCGTAGTGGAGGAGAAAAAAAATAAAGAAACAAATGGAATTTTTATGGATAAAAATAAATATGGGAGTTGGGTTATGAATATAATTTAAGAAAAATACATTGGTGGAGGAATAAATTATTATGGATTCTACATAACCATAGATGTTTCATTGAATATATTAATTTTTTTTTTATTTTTTTTGCATAATCACATGAATTATTTTTTCATTTTTCTATTTGAATGGAATTATATTTTTTATATTCGAGATACATGTTATTTATTATACTAATTATTTCATTTAACTAATATTCTATTTTCAATTCTTCAATAATAGATGAACAACCAAAAATGACTGAATAATTTCATCATTGATATATGCTTATATTTAATGGTATTTGTATGAACTGATTATGATTTTCATCAATGATGAATTCATGTAATCAATTTTTACTGTAGTAATTTTAATATCCTTTTATCCAATAATTTTATTACATGATAATGTATGATTAGAAGATAAATCACTATGATATTTAGGGATATAAAATTTTAGAGCTGACCAAGCATGACCATTATATTAGATATTGAACAAGATGTAATTAAGAATGCAATATCACCATAAGAGAGATTTTCACTATTCAATATTTTCTAGTTAATGTTGTGAGATTAGACAAGTAAATTGATATAGATTCATGAATATTAATTGGATTGAATAATAAATAAATATTATTGAATTATTTTTTAACAAAAAACATCCCCTAACAATAGTAATAGTATATTCTCCATTAAAACCAATATTAATTTTCGATTAATATTATTTTAAATATTATTTCTATTAAATTTATTTTAATTATGTTAAATTAGTTTAGTTAAAATTTTAAATTGATGTAATGATTAAAAAAATATAATAGGTAGGTCTAATACTGTCAATTGGATTCCAGAATTCTCATTGGATCAACCCCAAATTTCAACTATTCTTTGGTTTTTTATTACAATATTCTGTATTTTAAATAAATTATAAAGACTGAAACCCCCATTGGATAATCACATAGTTTGTTCACAACATTTTTTATGAAATTGTAATGTGGAAAAAATAGAAACATTCAATGATCTAATAATTGGTTTATTAGGTCATATATAATCTTAATCATTTTCTTGGATAGTTTTTAGTTCTAAATTTTCTTCTTTTATATAATCTTTTAAATTATTTTATTATTTTAAAAGTTTTTTTCTTAGTGTTCAATATGATTTACAACATTAATCAGGGATAATATGTCACACCATTAATGGAGTATTTTTTATATAAAAAAGTATCATCAACTATATATGATATAGTGCTAAAAAAATAAACGGGATGGATGTATTACTATTCAAATAGGTATAACAAATTCCATCATCAAAAGTGGATAAACACCAACTAATACTCTCCATGTGCTGATGATCTTAACACTAATTTTTTTTTCAATTTATAGGATTGAGAGGAATGAGTAAATTAAATGGATTATAGAGTGCAGTTCATGTGTAGAGATGGTAAACACGGTCTCAATGTCTATTGTAAATACAAAATTGAAAACCAATGATTAATAAACAAAACCGATGGAGAATGATTTAATGATAAAGAAAAACTTAAAATCATAATAGAATATTACAGTACATTTAGGAAACATTATTTTATACCTTCATGAAAATGAAAGGTCTCTAATGAAAAAGGGAAGGTCGATGAAGATACTTTCATTATAGTAGTAGATAGAATGGAGGATAAAATTCTTATTGAGAAGGTTGTAATTCAAAAATAATAATTACTAGTCAATACCATAAAACCTCAACATCAATGGTGGATTTATAAAATAAAGATAAGGACGATGACTAATAAATACTCGTTTGTGTATGAGAGAAATAAAATTATTTCATTATGCAACCCATTAAATAAATATTGTACGTTTTATTGAATGTGTCCCTATATGAGAGTAGATAGGTAATGGATAAGAAAATATATTTGGTACATGTTGAAAATTTTTATATTGTGGGAGACTGTAAAGAAAATTAATCCTCACATAATAGTATATGATGAGAACCATGAAAATGTTGACAAGGATTGAGCATAACTAGTGGAGGATGATAATAAGATATTAATGGAAATAAATTGAATTTTTGAAAATAAATAGGAATAAAACACATCATTGGTTTTGAAGAAAAATATTAGATGAATATTATGAATCTCTTCACAGAAATAGTTATTTAAGGAGAGAGGAAATCAATGTGTTAAAATATTTAAAAATATTTTTCATTTTAGATACAAGTTAACTATGTAAAAAAATTCATAACACTAGTTCAGAGGGAATAAATACATGATGGAATAATGGAATAATTTATTGGAATTTCTAAATTAATTACTATAAAATTACCCATATTACATATAAATGATGCAAATTTTTTAGCCACATAGCTTCCATGGACAAATAAAAACCAACAACATATTTGAAAGAATGTGATGATTGGTAAATATCAAATATCCAACATTACACATAAGTAATAAAGAAAAAAGAGATTGATTATATTAAATAGAAATAAAATTAAATTATAAAACCTTAAGAAATAAGAACCTATAAGACATTATAATATAAATGAAATGAGAATGGGCACAAAATTTTGGTAGAAAACATCATGGTCTAATAGAATAAGTTTGTTGTAGTAGTTTAAAACTCTTAGGATTGTAATGAAATTGAACAGGCTAACCCTAAAGAGATTAATAAATTAGTGGAACATGAAATTTTGTTGGTTTCATAAACATATAGTTAAATATATCTATATCCTACAGAGTAAGAAGAATTATTTTTTGAAAATAAAAAATAATGTCGGTTACATAAATAAATAAATTAAGAGATTTTAAGGGTCTAATTTCATTTAATTTGGAAATTAATATATTCTATAAGAAAATTAATGTGATGCATATGTTGTATTTATTTAAAAAAACTACATCAGACCCATGTGTGGGTGCATTAGGTTTTTGAATGAAAAATATTAGTCATAAAATTATAACCAAATAAGATATAAGATTTGGTTGATGAATAATAAGAGAATAATATTCACACACATATATCTTTTTTATTCCTTCAATAATTCCATCATTTCATGTCTACCACATATCATGAATGAGTATCTACTATAATAGAGGAAGATACCAATCTTTCTTGATTATCAGAGATTTAAAAATTTTCATAATCAGGACCATGTATTAATATTTCAATCTAATTATGTGACAATAGTGGTAAAAGGTAAAAATTAAATACCGAAAATAATTCAATTCTAAGAGGGAACCTAATCTTTTATTTATTTTTAGAATTTATCACTAATTTCATATTATTTTTTTATTTTAGATAAAATTTAATTCATTGAGTTCTATTTTTGGGGCATATTAACGTTCAATTATTAAATAATGAAAATTTAATGTTTTCATTGTTTTTACAAACTAAAATACTTTTTACAGGTCTAATGATAAAAATTACATAATGGGAAATGGAATATATTTTAAATCTATAAGAAAAACACATTCTATAATTTTAGTGTTTCATTTAACTAATTCATTGTTAAACATAAGAAAATTTCATAATATGATAGAATTTATGTAATGCCAAGACCTTAGTTAACCAGATTCGGTGCATTATTACATAAATTGTCTTGATCACAAGAAAGATCAAATCTTGAAAGACTGATTGGTTTAGTAGCCTTGGAAACACTAGATATATTCATAAGTCTTACATTACATCATAAAAATGAAAACTACAACAACATCTTTTCTTCATATTCCACACTCATAACCCCACATACTATCCCTGCAGGTCATTTATAATTTACTTCATCATACCCTGGAAAAAATAAAACATAGAAAAGGGGTGAGCTTAAATTCCCAGTAAGGATAACAAATATAGTGGAAACTTTCAAAAATAAGTATAAACATTTAAGGCAATGCATTACTAAAACAAAAGCCTTTTAAAAATGAACTTCAACATAGTATGGAAAAAGTAAAATGATATAATTCCATTTACTTATTCACATGGATATTCTAATAATCATATAATCTCATGCAATATCAATAACCACTTTCATAATGATGGAATGCATAATGCCAGACTATCATAACCACATAGCCAAGGCCTCGTGCCAAGACTACAAATAAGATTTTTCCAAGGCCTTGATCCAAGACACTAGTTTGTCTCATGAGACCTACCGATGCATCGAGGAGCTATAGCGGGCTCCACCCTTCACATATTAAGTCCAATGCATTCCCATATGAAAAGGTTTAAACATAACATAAAAATTCGTATTAAAACTAGCATACGAAATGTACACACTTTAACCATAAGCTATGAATGGTATAAAAATAGCAAATCCATAGTCAAACATATCACAAAACCTTCAACACAATATAGAAGTTTGGTATCATAAAAAATCAACTTCAAATAAGCATAAAATCCATCAAAAGATGTTGACATAGATGAAATCAATACTCTTTTTAGAGAAATATATCTTTTTATTTTGAAATAATTTAAGAGCCATTTAAAATAAAACATTTTCTTTGAAAATATTCTTATAATCTTGTAAGGCAACCTTTGAAGATTTTCTAACGGCAGAAAATAGCTCCACCCGCCGTATAAGTTAAAAAAACATTCTTACCTTAATTCTGTCGAAAAGGTTAAAAAGGACCTTGTTTTGAAAACGACAGAAAGATTCCTTTATAAACTAGTTATAAAAGTCAAAAAGGGTATAAATGACATTAAGTCATATTTTAGTAAATAGTAAAAATGTTTTGAAATACATTTTTAAGAAACATGGATGTGGATGATAAAGATATCCCAGTAGATTATTACGTATAAACAACCTCGGATAATGAAGAGATTGTGAAATAACCCTTACCTTTTACTTTTCCTTGGTTAGGGTAGGTTAACCTCATGTATAATAGTGAAATAATTGTTATTAAATTATACAATAATCATATACCTTAATATGATATCATATATGATCTTTTAACTTTTCCTAGTTAATAATATCTTAGTATTATCGTTGTTTCGGGTGTTAACTTACTCGTTTTCTTTTATATGTTTTGTTACGTAAGCCATGTTTGTAATGGATAAGTTGTATCTTAATCATATCCAGAATGATATTAAGTCCTTAAAAATTACTTTTAAATCATCAAATGATAATTATACTTGAATGGATATGATGGAGAATGAATCTTATCACATTCGTGGAGACAGTAGTCCGTACGTACACACGAGCGACAATATCATTATTTTGATATTAAAATAATATATAAATTGATGGTATATCATATATACAGAATAATTAACATGTTATATTTATTATTTACATTTGTTACACATCATTATTATACCCATCCAAAATAATAATATATTGAATAACAATTACACCACGACGTGGAGACGGTAAGCCGTACGTACGCACGTATGGTGACATGTTATTCAAAGGGTGGATAGAATACTGAATATGGTTGTACCATATTTATAATAACATCACAGTATATATATGATACTGGAGTTATTATTTTAGAATGTTAAAAACAAAGGAAGAAGAAGTGGAAGAAGAAAGGAACTTGGAAAAGGGTGGTGAAATCATTACCTCTTCTTCGAGTTCTTCCTTTTTATTTGAACAAAATGGATCTTTAGGTTGGATTTCTGATCAAACTAAGGCCTCTAGGTTGTAGTGAGGGAAGTTGGGAGAGTATTTGGGCAGTGTTTGGCCGAACCAAAAGGCTTTGAAGGTGTGAGGAAATGAGAAGGACTAGTTCCCTTTTACAAGAGGGGTGAGGGGCACCGTTGGAAAAGCTAGAAATATTAATTTATAATAAATACATATTCGGTTTCTAATGGCTCCAAAGTTGATTATTTAAATGTTAACGTGAGGATGGGTCGAAAACAACTCAACCAATATAATTTATACAGGCTTGGGTACTTATATTAACCTTATCTTTACGTATTAACTCTAAGTTAATTAGTTTCACTTTTACAATGTCTCTTTGTATTTTTATATTATATGGTTAATAAACTTACTATATACATCCAAGAGACCCCCAAGTGGTCCATTAATGATGAAACTATTATTATTTAAGTCTCTTGGATGACCCTTAGTTCTTTAGGAATCTAATATCAATTAATAATATAATACTTTTTTTAAAAACTCTTTTATGTCAATTTTGACACTATTCAATAGTTGATTTTTTTGAAACTCATAACAGATTGATTACTTCGAAAAACTTTAATTAAATCAATCATAATATGTCATATTATCCTAGGAAATTATTTTAATTCATTAAAAGTCTCAAATTATATTTATTTGGGTATTTATAATATCAATTATTTTAAATTTTCACTATTATGCTAATTACTGCATCATCATTGTGTCATAAATAAATTAAATTATTTAATCTCTAAAAATTATAAATAAAATATAATTATGTAGAAAATATGTTTATCTTTCTAATGAATTATTACAATCGAAATTCCATCATATATAACCTTATGTAAAAATTGTTTTCCTAAAAGATATATGCTTGTGACATTTTTGTATTCATTTTAACTTAATTAAAATAAAGTGTCCCTATCACCTACAAGTGGCTCCATGGGGTCCCACAATCGACCCAAAGATGCCTATGGTCGAACAGGTATCAAAAAATAAGGTTAGGACACATTATAGGGTAATTTAGTATTATTAAAATATTATTTTCTAACCCTTATTTACCAGATTTACCCTTTACCATGGTAAATAAAATATTTACCACAGTAATTATTCAAAATGTCTAAAAATAAATGATACCTATTTACACAATTTAAACAACCTGATTCCAAATATGGAATCCATTTTTTCAAATTCAAAACACATAAGTGGCAGAAATTAATTTAAAATTAATTCCCATTGTTAAAACAAGAAGCGTGTTTTTAAGAGATAATAACTATCAAAAGATTGACACTTGTTTATGTCCGGTTTAATTGTAAAATTATGTCCAATGACCAACATTGTATTAAATGGTAAAACTATATTCTAAATATACTTTAACACCTCTCAATTTAATAATTTATCACTATTAATTATTTTGATTAAAAAAGTTGTTTTTAATTAAAATTTATTAATTTTCACTATTCATCAAAATATTAAAGTTATCCGAAAAGTACCAAAATTTCACCTTAGGCTAAATTCGATATTCTGAATCCAAAAATGAAGTCCATTTTAAAATATAAAATATATATAATTTCAAAAAGTAGGTATTACTATTCATAACGGCTAGTTTGATTGGTTATGGTGTGTTAGAACTCGGTGTTGCGTACAACACACACTATCACATTATTCAAAGAGAAGCGTACCGTAGAAGCTTGGGGTGTTACATTGTACCCTCCTTCAAATAATTTAGTCCTAAAAATTTCTATAATACTACCGTATGAAAAGACTCGGGTGGTTCTTCATCATAAATTCCTCGGGTTCCCACTTTCCCTCTTCCATCTTATGGTTTGTCCACAAAACTTTTACCAGACGCGTCTTCCGGTTTCTCAGTACTTGTTCTATCGTATAAAGAATCCTGACGGGCTCTTCACAATAGGACAGATCGGGTTCCAGTTCTAATTCATCATAGGTGAGTACATGCATTGGGTCAGACATGTATTTTCTCAACAGAGATACGTGGAACACATCGTGAACTTTGGAGAGACTTGGCGGCATTGCCAATCGGTAAGCTACATCCCCAATTCGTTCTAGAATTTCGAAAGGTCCGATGTACCTGGGAATAAATTTACCTTTCTTACCAAAATGTATGACTCCCTTCCATGGAGATACCTTCAGAAAAACATGATCACCGAATTGAAATCCCAAATCCTTCCTTCGATTATCGGCATAGCTCTTCTGCCTATTTTGAGCTGCTCTGATGTGATTTTGGATTACCTTTACCTTTTCCATCATTTCCTCCACTAGTTCTGGGCCTACAAGTTTTCTTTCACCAACGTCATCCCAACAGGTTGGTGTACGACATCTCTTTCCATATAATGCTTCATATGGTGCCATCCGAATACTCGAATGCAAGATATTGTTATAGGAAAATTCTACCAGAGGTAAATACTGATCCCACATACCCTGAAAGTCATGTGAACAAGATCTAAACATGTCTTCTAATGTTTGAATAGTCTGTTCTGATTGTCTGTCTGTCTGAGGGTGGTAAGCAGTGCTCAAATGAAGTTCAGTATGTAGGGATTTCTGAAGACTTTTCCAAAATCATGAAGTAAAATGGGGATCACGATCAGAAATAATCGATAGGGGTACTCCATGAAGTCTCACAACTTCATTAATATATAGTCTTTCTAGACGTTCCAGGGGTAGATCTCCTCTTATAGAAAGAAAATGTGCTGACTTGGTAAGACGATCAACAATTACCCATATTGTATCGTTACTTCTAGGAGTGTTTGGTAGTCCCATGACAAAGTCCATCATAATATTGTCCCATTTCCACTCCGGTATGTGAAGAGGTTGCATGACTCCTCCAGGCTGTTGCCTTCCAGCTTTCACTTGTTGAAAAACCATACATCTTGACACAAAATCAGTAATCTCCCTCTTCATGTTGTCCCACCAAAAATGTTCCTTCAAATCTCTATACATTTTGGTGCTCCTAGGGTGTATAGAGAAATTGGAACTATGAGCATCATCTGGCAATTCCCTTTTTAGATCAGGTATATTGGGAACACAAACTCTACTCCCAAATTTCAAAATTCCATCTTCATACACAAAGTCTCTCAATCTCCCATCATTCACAGCATTAATCTTCTTTTTAAATTCTTCATCATCAGTCTAAGAACTCTTAATTCTTTCTAGTAAAGATGGTTTAGAAACCATTTGAAAAATAATTGATGTTTCGCCTTCCCTGGTTATTCCCATGTCCATCTTCACAAGATCCATGAAAATTTGATCCCTTTCAATTCTCATATTGTTCAAAACTCCATGGTCTTTTCTGCTCAAAGCATCTGCCACCCTTTTTGCCTTCCCCGGGTGGTAGTGTATTGTGTAATCATAATCCTTGAGTAATTTAAGCCATCTCCTCTGCCTCATGTTGAGTTCTTTTTGTGAGAAAATATACTTCAAACTCTTGTGATCAGTATAAATCTCACATTTTTCACCATAGAGGTAGTGCCTCCCTATCTTCAAAGCAAAGATCACAGCTGCTAACTTGAGATCATGAGTAGTATAGTTTTGTTCATGAATTTTCAACTGTCGTGATGCATAGGCAATAACTCTATCATTTTGCATAAGGACACAACCAAGTCATTTCTTTGATGCATCACTATAAATAACGAACCCATCATTCCCCGATGGTAGAGTCAATATAAGAGCATTGACTAATCTTCTCTTCAGTTCTTAGAAACATTCTTCACACTCTTTTTTCCAAACAAATTTAACCTCTTTACGTGTGAGCTTCGTTAATGGGTTAGCCAATCGGGAAAAATTCTTGACGAAACATCAATAATAACCTCCCAAACCAATAAAACTGCGTACCTCAGTTATACTCGTAGGTGATGGACATTCTTGGATTGCCTTGGTCTTAGAAGGATCAACAAAGATTCCATCTTTAGAGACAATATGGCCAAGAAATGAAATATCTTGATGCCAGAATTCACACTTGCTAAAATTCCCATATAAATCATGCCTCCTTAGAGTCATCAAGATAATGAACAAGTGATTTTCATGTTCTTTGTAGGTTTTGGAGTATACCAAGATATCATCAATAAATACAACCACAAATTCATCTAGATACTCCTTGAAAACTATATTAATCAGATCCATGAATACAGTGGGTGCATTAGTCAATCCAAAAGGCATTACAGTAAACTCGTAATTCCCGTACCTGGTTCGAAATGCTGTCTTCAGAATGTATTCATTATTCACACACAACTGATGGTATCCTGATCGAAGTTCAATCTTTGAAAAGTATTGATCTCCATGCAGTTGGTCAAATAAATTATCTATTCGAGGTAGGGGATACTTGTTCTTTATCGTTATAGCATTGATCTCCCTGTAGTCGATACATAACCTCATAGATCCATCTTTCTTTTTAACAAAAAGAACAGGGACTCCACATGGAGAAACACTAGGGTGAATAAATCCTTTATTACTCAGTTACTCTAGTTGTTTCTTTAGTTCGACTTACTCTACAGTGGCCATTCTATATGGGGTCTTCGATATAGGCCTTGATCCAGGAATTAAATCAATGGAAAACTCAACTTCTCGTTCTGGAGGATGTCCATGTAAATCTTCCGGAAATACATCTACAAATTCATTCACAAAAGGTACATCCTATATTTGAACATTCCTTTCCTCACCCACAATTATTTCATTATCTTCCTCCCCAATAATTGAATTTAGTTGAGCTATTGGGGGTGGATCTAAATAATAATTAGGTGGTGACGATTCTACTATATAGATAAGGTGTTCCTTATCATTATCATCATGAATCGTAACCTCTTTGTTCTTACAATAAATCTTCGCATCATAGTATGATATCCATTCCATACCGAGGATTATATCAAAATCAAACATAGGTATGACGATGAGATCAGCAGATAAAGAACATTTTTGTGCTCTAATAGGGACTGATTCACAAAACTTTGTTGTAATGATACTTTCCTTAGGAGTTTTAACTGACAACTCCCATGTTAAATCAAATTAGAAATATCTAATTTTCTTAGCAAACTGGGAAGATATGACACAATGCGATGATCCAGAATCAAATAATGCATTTGCTAAACTTGAGGAAACCATTAAATTACCTTCCACCACGTCTTTCGGAGCTTCTACCTCAGTAGTAGTGATAGCATAAGCCTGACCTTGATCCCTTGGCCTTTTCTGAGGTAAGTTCTCCTGACGCTTAGGAAATTCATTTGGATAATGTCCCTCTCCCTCCAATTGTAGCACTGAACGTTGGTGGCTTCCTTCTTCCCTTTGCAATCACGATCTTGGTGGCCTTTTTCACCACACTTGTAATAGACTCTCATTCCCTCCAAGCAAGTACCGGGGTGTTTCATCCCACATTTACCACAAGATGGATATTCAAACTTTACCTTCTTCCCCTTATTTCCATTCCTAGATTGATTAGTTGGCATATTCTTCTCTTTCTTTTCTTTAAAGTCATAAGACTAAGAGAATTCCTTTTCGGTCTTGATAGCTCATGAGACAATGTCTTCGTACGACGAGAAGGATTGTGAGACTAATGCTCGATGGAGAAATGGTTTTAACCCATAAACGAAATGATCAATATTACTTCTTGAGTTACGTATATAATCTCTAGCATACCTTACTAACCTTGTAAAGTTAGCCTCATACTTTGTGACATTCGCATCCTCCTTTTGTCTCAGACTCAGAAATTGCCTTTCCATATCTGCTCGATGGTCGTGAGGATGGTATTTTTCTAAAAATAGATATTTGAACCCTCTACATTCCATATTTGATACTTCATCATCTTCCTTCCTATTTTGAATCAATGACCACCATTGATCAACATCTCTAGTGAGGCGGTAAACTGCCATGATAACTTTTTCCCTTTCACTACTCCCCAAATCCTGAAATATTTTTTCTAGGGAATTTATCCATTGCTCAGCTACTAAGGGATTTGTACTCCCATTAAACATTGGTGGTTTTTGCCTCATGAATCGATCTAACATTGATCCTCTACGCTACGGATCAGGGTGCTCCATACGGGTAAGGTTATTATTAATAACCAGAGTGAGTTGTCCCAGTATAGTAATTAGCTGATCGACACCAGTTGCATCACCAGCTCCACTATAATTATCTTGAGCTGGAGGGAAATACCTACATGGAGTGCGTGCATTGATACGGTTTCCATTTCTTCTACTAGGTTCCATTTCTAAACAATGGCATAAACTAGATCAGTTTATAAATCAAAATACAAATCCCATACTTATAAAACACTTTACATAAATTGAACTATTTATGGATATAATCCATTATCATAAGAACGTTTTCTTTGAGGAAATATATACTCAGAAAACCCTTTATAATGATTTGTAATGAAAATGAGAGTTATCCTAAGCATATCCCCCGGGAGTGTCGTAACCCAGAGTACAGCAAGGCCCGTTGTCATGCACCAGTTCCCATTCGAGTCTAGCTCAAAGTAGTTTTTTCGGGTTTTACCCCTAGGTACATCTGTACCAGAGCCGCCTCTACCTGCTTGTATCCATATAGGGATGTATTGCTCAGAAAACTCACAAAATCTCTACAATACCAAAATTTTAGGAAGTTCTTCTATACTAATCCTCAAAGTTCATCTTAGGACTACGTGTTCTAATCAGAGTTTATCTAAATCTAGCTTTCAAGGTTTGTAATAAACTTCCTCTGATACCAACTGTAATGCCCCGAACCTAGTTACCTAGAGTCGGTGCATTATTACATAACATTGGAATGATCACAAGAAAGATCAAATCTCGAAAGATCGATTGATTTAGTAGCCTTAGAAACAGTAGATATATTCATAAGTCTTACATTACATCATAAAAATTAAAACTACAACAACATCTTTTCTTCATATTCCACACTCATAACCCCACTGCATTACTAAAACAAAAGCCTTTTAAACTTGAACTTCAACATAGTATGGAAAAAGTAAAATGATATAATGAAATTTACTTATTCACATGGATATTCTACTAATTGCATAATCACATGCAATATCAATAACCACTTTCATAATAATGGAATGCATAATGCCAGACTATCATAACAACATAACCAAGGCCTCGTGCCAAGAATACAAAAAAGATTTTGCCAAGGATTTGTGCCAAGACACTAGTTTGTCTCATGAGACCTACCGATGCATCGAGGAGCTATATTGGGCTCCACCCGTCACATATTAAGTCCAATGCATTCACATATGAAAAGGTTTAAACATAACATAATCATTCGTATTAAAACTAGCATACGAAATGTCAATACTTTCACCATAATCTATGAATGGTATAAAAATAGAACATCCACAATCAAACATATCACAAAAACTTCAATACAATATAGAAGTTTTTTATCATAATAAATCAACTTCAAATAAGAGTAAAATCCATCAAAGGATGTTGACATAGATGAAATCAAAACTCCTTTTAGAGAAATATCTCTTTTTATTTTGAAATCATTTAAGAGAAATATTAAATAAAACCTTTTCTTTGAAAATAATCTTATAAGATTGTAAGGTAAGCTTTGAAGATTTTATAATGGCAGAAAATAGCCACACCCGCAATATAAGTTAAAAAAACATTCTTACCTTAATTCTGTCGAAAAGGATAAAAATGAACTTGTTTTGAAAATGACAGAAAGATTCCATTATAAACCACTTATAAAAGTCAAAAAGGGTATAAATGACTTTAACTCATATTCTAGTAAATATTAAAAATGTTTTGAAATACATTTTTAAGAAACATGGATGTGGATGATAAAGAGATCCCAGTAGATTATTACGTATAAACAACCTCGGATAATGAAGAGATTGTGAAATAACCCTTACCTTGTACTTTTCCTTTATTGGGGTAGGTTAACCTACTATATAATGGTGAAATAATTGTTATTAAATTATACATGATTCATATACATTAATATGATATCACATATGATCTTTTAACTTTTCTTTGTTAATAATATCTTAGTATTATCGTTGTTTCGGGTGTTAACTTACTCTTTTTATTTTATAGGTTTTGTTATGTAAGCCATGTTTGTAATGGATAGGTTGTATATTAATCATATCCAGAATGATATTATGTCCTTAAACATTATTTTTAAATCATCAAATTATAATTATACTTGAATGGATTTGATGGAGAATGAATCTTATCACGTTCGTGGAGACGGTAGTCTGTACGTACGCACGAGCGACAATATCATTATTTTGATATTAAAATAATATATAAATGGATGTTATATCATATATACAGAATAATTAACATGTTATATTTATTATTTACATGTGTTACACATCATTATTATACCCATCCAAAATAATAATATATTGAATACCAATTACACCATGACGTGGAGACGGTAAGTCGTACGTACGCACGTATTGTGACATGTTATTCAAAGGGTGGATAGAATACTGAATATGGTTGTACCATATTTATAATAACATCAAATTATATATATGATACTGGAGTTATTATTTTAGAATGGTAAAAAAAAGGAAGAAGAAGTGGAAGAAGAAAGGAACTTGGAAGAGGGTGGTGAAATCATTACCTCTTCATCGAGTTCTTCCTTTTGATTTGATCAAAATGGATCCTTAGGTTGGCTTTCTGATCACACTATGGACTCTAGGATGTACTGAGGGAAGTTGGGAGAGTATTTGGGCAGAGTTTTTCCTATCCAAAAGGCTTTGAAGGTGTGAAGAAATGAGAAGGAGGAGATCCCTTTTATAGGAGTGGTGAGGGGCACCTTTGGAAAAGCTAGAAATATGAATTTATAATAAATTCATATTCGGTTTCTAATGGCTAAAAAGTTTATTATTTAAATTTTAAGGTGGGGATAGGTAGAAAACAACTCAACCAATATAATTTGGACTGGTTTTGGTACTTATATTATCCTTATCTTTAAGTATTAACTATAAGTTAATTAGTTTCACTTTTACAATGTCTCTTTGTATTTTTATATTATATGGTTAATAAACTTACTATATACATCCAAGTGACCCCCAAGTGGTCCATTAATGATGAATCTATCATGATATAAGTCTCGTGGCCGAACTTTATCTTTTTATAAATTTAAAATCAATTAATAATATAATACTTCTTTTAAAAACTCTTTTATGTCAATTTTGACACTATTCAATAGTTTATTTTTTTGAAACTCATAACAGATTGATTACTTAGAAAAAAGTTAATTCAATCAATAATAATATGTCATATTATCCTATAAAATTATTGTAATTCATTAAAAGTCTCAAATTATATTTATTTGGGTATTTATAATATCAATTATTTTAAATTGTCACAATTATGGTAATTAATGCATCATCTTTGTGTCATAAATAAATTAAATTATTTAATATCTAAAAATTATAAATAAAATATAATTATGTATGAAATCTTTTTATATTTCTAATTAATATTTACAATCGAAAATTCAACGTATATAACCCTATGTAAAAATTGTTTTGCTAAAAGATATATGGTTGTGTCATTTTTGTATTCATTTTAACTTAATTAAAATAAAGTGTCCCTATCACCTACAAGTGACTCCATGGGGTCCCCAAATCAACCCAATGATGCCTATGTATCAACCAATAAGGTTAAGACACGTTCTAGGATAATTTAGTGTTATTATAAAATTATTTTTTAACCCTTATTTACCGGATTTACCCTTTACCAGGGTAAATAAAATATTTACCGCAGTAATTATTCAAAATGCCTTAAAATAAATGGTACCTATTTACACAATTTAAACATCCGGATTCAAAATATGGAATAAATTTTTCAAAATTCAAAACACAGAAGTGGTAGAAATTAATTTAAAATTAATTCCCATTATTAAAACAGAAAGCTTGTTTTTAAGAGATAATAACTATCAAAAGATTGACACTTGTTTATGTCCGGTTTAATTGTAAAATTATTTCCAATGACCAACATTGTATTAAATGGTAAAATTATATTCTAAATATTCTTTAAAACCTATCAATTTAATAATTTATCAGTATTAATTATTTTGATTAAAAAAGTTGTTTTTAATTAAAATTTAGTAATTTTCACTATTCATCAAAATATTAAAGTAATCCGAAAAGTACCAAAATTTCACATTAGGCTAAATTCAATATTCCGATTCCAAAAAATAAGTCCATTTTGAAATATAAAATATATATAATTTGAAAAAGTAGGTATTACTATTCATAACAGCTAGTTTGATTGGTTATGGTGTGTTAGAACTCGGTGTTGCGTACAACACACGCTATCACAATATTCAAAGAGAAGCGTACCGTAGAAGCTTGGGGTGTTACAATTTATTTTATTATATTATTTCATAGTATTTCTAGTCATTAATAATGGTGAACATAAGTTTCAATAATATTTCACACAGTCAATGTGGATGAACATCATGTGTGATGTTATGTTTGTGTGAGGGGGTAACATTTAGATACCTTATATTGGGATTTTTTGTCCTTATGATCATACCTTGTAGAAATCATAACCTAAGAGATAATTTATTGAAAAATTAGAAAAATATGAATATTTTATCACCGTAAATATAGATTTTATTAGTGGAAGCATATGAAATCCACACGCATATTATATTTTTGATTTGCGGAAATACTGTTTATTATATGATATTAATTATTGTCCTCAAAAAATAGAAACATTAAGGTACATGAAAAATTATTCAAGGTTATTCCATGAAATGATATTCTATATTTTTTAGTTCCCATTATTGAGAGGATTTTGTTACAATTTTTATGTTTCCTTTCTCATAGTCCCCTTTTCTTGGAGAGATTAGAATTTGATATACTAATATAAATTTATTTCATTTCATTATAATAAAAGATGGCCCCTATCTAGAAATAACACCCCTTTCTTATTCCATCTATTATAATTAGTCTCTATGTTGGTTTATTCTTAGGATCAATGTTTAATTTTTTTACATCATATCATGTGTAAATTTTTTCTTATAAGTAAATATAAAAAATAATAAAAAACTATAACAATAAGATAATTTTCAGCTCCACATCATTTTAAAAAATAATCCATACATGAGATGTGGATAATATCCATTATGATATTTTCTTTTTAAGGGTTTTCATTGATGAATAGTTTTTCATTTTGATATCATTGAATATCATGTATTTCACATTAAGATATTTTAATTTTTATTATGATTATAATGTTTAATGTTTATATCATTATATTCCAACTATAATAATTAGGCACATTAAACTGAATATTAAATGTCAAATTTTGTTTTTTAACATTATAAATGGAGATTGAGAGGACTTAAAATCTTAAATATTTAGAACACAAGATTATAATTGATCATTACTCATTTTAGTGAATATAATTTATTCATGTAATACAATATTATAATTAATTAAATAATTTTCCATAAATAGATAATTAATATTATTTTATTTATTGTATTCAAAATAATTATATTTAATTTAGGATAATAATTAGTTTATAGTTTTTTAAGATAATTAATAATATTATCTATATATGGAGAATAACAGAATGGTATAAATTCGGCCAAAAACTGTCCATCCATCAAGAAAGGGGATCAAACCACATAACCCACCCATATAGACAACCCAATGGGGAGCCAATCAAAAACCCATTGAATGGTCCGATATGTTTGTAAATACCCAATGTACATCATAATATGTGATGTATTGTGTGAGAAAAAATAAAGGAGAAAACATATCCATGGGAGGAAAAATGATGTGATTATAGGATGATAGTCTCCCCAAATTAAGAAACACTAACAAAAGAAGGTGTCGTCCAACCCTTATATGACTTCAATTTTATAATTATATTATAATATTATTTAATTTTCATAAGAATATCATCGAAATTTTTGTTTTGGGTCATGGAATTTGTATAATATACATCATTTAATTAAATTAAACTATTTATCCACAAGATTGGAAACTCTTTCATCCCATAGAAGCCCCACCACCTTCACTCATATTTATGATATTTGAACTCAAATATATGGCATCATAACCATAATTAAATATCATTCATGGCTTGATCAACTGCACAAAGACAAATAAATTCTCCATTGATTGAACTATATAACCTATTTAACAATAAAAATCTATTATACATCCGTGGAAGTGGAATTCATTCTTATAAAGAAGAAAAAGATGGTGGATCATGGGGAGATGGTTTTTACCCATGTTTTTGTGTGTATTCCATGAAGGTGGACATTTATTTACTTGATTGTGTTACATATATAGATAACATTGAGTATTTATCATTACTAATGATATAATGAATAATATTATAGTTTTATTACATTTTCATGGGGTTTGACAATAAAGAAGATGTGAAGAATCACTATAAACCATGAATGTAAATATTTTTTTGTCTTCAATTGGATGTTAGGTTTTTTAATATATTTTTGGAACCTTTTCTATTTATGTTATCATGAAAAAGGGAATTTACATCCATGATTTTCAATCAAAATTACTTATTAAATAGTTCTTATTGATAATATTCTGTCATAAATCCCATCCCAAAATATATTTTTGATATCTAATGGAAGGAGTCTATTTATCCATGAGATCCATGGTGATAATATATTATGACCACATGTTTTCATGAGATTTTGAAAGAGGGTTTCAAAGATATGGCAGTTTCACCTTTGGGGAACAATTCTGATAGAGAAATAGTTTTGATATTGAATAAGGAAATTATGAAATATTTTCTACAGTTACACTGTAATAGGATAAAAGACCACTTTTTAAATTTTGAACTCATATATTATTTTTGTTTTTATAATGTTTGTTCATTTATTTTTTTAGATGGGATAATGTAGACATTGAAAATAGTTATAGGGTATACATATATAAAATAAGAATCAATTGTCGTATAGATGAGGATAATGATCAATAAAGTTGGGGTTCATGGAAAAAAACATAGGATCAACACTTTAGAGTAATATGAAATAATATTGGATTAATTGTGGTAGTATTTGATGTGTTGTTTTATTTATATTTTTTCATTTTTTCTTTTTTAAATCAGCATAATTCATGCATCATTTTTCTATTTCAATTGATGTATGGATTTTATTTTTGTACAAAAAATTACATTTAATTTAATTATCTTAGATCCCAAGCCAATTACTTGACGTATATTCATTTACGAAAAAATTAGATCATGAATAAATAATTTCATATAAAATGGTGGTTTTAATTTAAGATTGTGTAACTGTGATGGTTTTATAATCCATCATAACTTAATTTTCATATATTAATTGAAATTTATATAGATATAATTTCAGTTTGACCCCCTAATAACATCATGATTATTTAGAAACAAAAATATTTAATAAATATATCTTAAATATAAATAAAATAATATCCATTACGAAATATTACTATCCATGTTAGAATAGTAGTATTTCAGTGTATAGAAAAATTTAAAAAGTTAACAAATGGTTTATAAAATATTGATATTATCTCATCATTGATCTTCATATATATCAATGTTCTTTAACAAAACAAAGTAAAAACATTTGTTAATATACTCTGTAAGATAAATAATAAGAAATGATATCAGCATACCCTTATTATGATTAATTAAGGGAAATATCAATGATAATTTAAATTTAATATTATATTAAAAGGTAGTAAAATCATATCTCGATATATGAATATCATACCCTATAATTATTATATAGTAAAAATATGTCAGAGTATAATTAGTTGTAGATTGTAACATATCAATCATAATGGAATCAAAGGACATGATCAAATAGAATAAAACATTATCATGATATCTTATCATCCAATTGTGGAATACTGGAAGAATAATCATAATTATTAAATTATTATGTCACAAATACCCCCCAAGTCATTAGTAACATGCTATTATTGTGATTAACACCTATTTATTTATAATATTATTACAATAACCTCTCATGAACCCTCTTTTGGGCATGGGATAACCTATCATATACCATCTTTTTTGGGAATCAGATAACCACCCATATACCCTTTTATCTTATTTAATATTATCATTTTACAATTAAATTAGTGGTTAATAATATATTGGTATCGTATGCCACATAATAATAAATCCATTTAAATTTCTTCAATATGATAAAAACATTTATCATAACATAAAAAAAGGAAAATAAAATGAGTTTCAATGATATTTCATCATCATAACATTGAATCATACAGATAAAGAAATAAGTTGTTATAGTTGAATCCCATCACTAGAAAATGAAATTTAATATCATATACTGTTACACTATATGAAAAATTCATTTAAAAAATCAATGGGCAATTTCATGAGGAGAAATCCATTTTCCCGTTATAATAACATATCCAAATAATAAAATCTAAAATAATATTGATATAAAAATGTAAAAATGAAAAAATGTAACTGAATATTAATTTTTTAGTGCTATTTATTCACAAAATATTTATTCAATTGTTTTAATTTTAAATAATGAATCATTTTTTATTTTTTGTAGAAATTATAAATTCTCATGATTAGAAAATTAAAAAAACATTCCCATTAAAAATAATAATAATAATTAAAACATAGTCAAAAACTAAATTAAATAATAATATTTCAATATTAATAATATTATATAAACTTTATTACAATTCATAAACATGGATGTAATGAAATTATCAAATAAAAAGAAAAAAATGTTAGTTTTCCTTACCGTCATTAGTTATCTCTCAATATTACATATAGACTGTAAAATGAAAGATCAAGGAATTATAAACAAGAAATAATATTTGGCAAATAAATTAATTATATTTCATCTATAAATAATCATATAGTTTATTTCAATGGATATTCAAGCATAAAAAATAATTTATAAATTTAGAATGAATCATAATTCCCTTAATTCAAGCACAATATTGATTGAAGAATGAATAAATTATTATATAATAAATATTAATTTGTTATATTTATAATAATATTTTATTTATATAATTATAGAATCTTATATGATCCACTTATAACATTTTAGTACCCGTTTATTTTTAATTCATTGTTAATATTTTCTATTTCAGGTGTTATCTATTTCATTTTCCAAGTAAACAACGGTTTGGTAGTTCCTATACATATAAATTTAACATTGACTCATCATCTCAAAAATTGTTTATATGATATAAAGATAATATATAGTAATTTATTTTATTTTTAGAGTCAAACTTATTATGTAGGGATATAAAAATGAATTACACTGTTCATGAAGATAGTTGGCTGTACATATAAATGGATGTTAATTTCACTTTTCAAAAGATGTAACAAAATGAAAGTAAATTCTAGTTTTTCTTTCTAGAATAAGGTTAATATCACATATATTTTATATATTTGTTAATGATATTATTTTTACGATCCATTTAATGTGGAAATTAAAAATTAATCTCATCTTTGTGTTGATGTGGTAGATTGCACATTAGCATGAAAAACCAACTCATTTTCGCAATAGATTGGAATGTATAAAGGTAGATACGATATTATAATTCAATATTCCTAGTAGTTTTAAAAATATAATTTATTAAAATTAATCCCATATAATACCCATTGATTAATGATGGTAATGAAGACTGAATTACGTCACTGTGAAGAGGTGGTAGTCAACACATATGCACGAGTGATAATTTAACTTTCAATTTTATTAATAAAGGATTTTATAATGGTCATTTATTGATAATAATATAATTTTTTATATTAAATAATTTAAATTTATTAGTTTATTAGGAATATAATATATTCATATAGGGTAACATAACCAATAAATTGAAATATGTTTTGTAAGAAGGTACCACTTCATTAAGAGAACATCTTTTGATTGTATCTTATGGTCCCTTCAAATACTATTTTAAGAATACTATCACATATTAATTTGTTTACATAGACTATGAAGAAAATTATCCATGTTTTTTTAACTATATGATACAAAGTGATATAATGTAACAAGATAAGGGTTGTTCATTAATAATTGCGGTGAAAAACAAACATGAAATTTAAAAAAAAATATTTATATTAAATTAAATAATTTTCAATAAAAATGACTCAAAATGGAGAGGTTTGTGATGAAAAATAACATGACATAGAAATATCCCACCATAATGAAATTGAGATCACTTTTTTTAAATTTCTAAACATTTTTTTTGAAACCATGATTAAATGATTTTTATATTAAACATTGTAAATTTTTTAAATATTAATGTGTTTTATGTTTTCATATAGGTTAAAAATTATCTCATAAAATGGAAGAATGTTTCAACCATTTACCCTAATAATTATCTTTATTTATATTATTTTCAGTTTTAAATAATTTTGAAATTACTTTTTAACATAAAATATAAATAATTTAATTGTAAATATATTTACTTAATATGAATATAAATAAAAAATTATATAAATGGAATTAAAGTATAAAATATCAAATTGTAATAATAAGTTTCATTTTTTATATAAAATTATTGGATTATTATAATTAACAAATATTATATTTCATTTACTATTAAATATGATTTATTTTATTTTTTTAGTATTCGAAAAATTTTCGTGTCATTATTGAATAAGAATCCAATGAGATAATTTAATATCTAAATATTTCAAATAAATTACCCTTTTAATATAATTGTTTCATCTTCAATAATAAAGCATATAACCCATGATTTTATCTTTCTATGTTTATAAAAAAAGATTAATTCTATTAATGTTAATGGATTGGCATTTTCATGTTATAATTTTTTTTAAAATAATATGTAGCTCAAACATTGAATAATGTCTTTAAATGTCCATATAATTTAAAATCTGGTGATAATGATCGAAAAAAATTATCTAATATTATATAGTATCATTTTATATGAATATTAGTGCCTTAAAATAATTATTTCACCATATTTTACCAATTTTACCATCATTGAGGTATTAAAAATTAGTAAAGCTAGTACTCATAATGAACTAAAATAAAAAGAGCAAATTTTGGAAAAATTTGATTCCCTAAATTAAAAATTAGGGATTCTATTTTCTTTAGTCAATGTCTATAAATTGATTAATCTTGTTATCACATAAGGGTGAAAACACAAATGAAAATCATTTAAAAAAAATATTATATATAAAAATAAACTTATTATATTCCCTTATTTAGGAAAAATAGTAGATTAATTAAGAACATATGATGGAATAATAAATAAATATATATATATCAATAAAATAAGTCACGAATAGTTATTTATTTAGTATAATTCATATAAAGAATAAAAATATTTTTTCATAAATATATATATATTTTACATTATATTTTATTTTACATTCATATATATTTAATTAAAAAACAATAAATTATTTTATATATGTATAAAGTGAATATACTAAACAATACAATTAAAAATATTAATACATTCTAATCTAAAATGAACGATATTACTTCCAAATTAATTAATAATATTTCAATTGAAAATCACAGTCTATATTAACTCATTTTTATGTGCAATGAAAACTTATAATGAATAATTTTTTATAGAGAAATATATAATAAAAAATTATATTCGTAAATTATACCGCCTTCATAAAAAAAATTTCATCAAATCTTTTTCAATATATCATAAAAAATTGTGAATCTCTTAGTTTAAACACACCATCAGGTTCCCAAGTATCTTCTTAAAATTTATGATTCCTATAGAAAACATTTACCAGATTTGTACCTTAGTTCCATTACATTTTATTTATACTATCCATGATTTATTCCAATATATTTTCGTGGGAATAATCAGGAACATATAGTAGAAACATTTAATTAACCACATGTGATGGACCAAGTGTGTACATCCTCATGAAAGACCCATGGATCACATTGTAGACATATGGGAAGATAAATTACTGGGCCAAGAAATATTTTACTATTCTAAATAGATAAATATTATATAAGGTTCTAGTATAATTGGGCATCTATTTCCATTCATTATGTATCTCATAACCCTACGGAAATGAAAAATTTGTAGAAGTATTTTCCCATTATTGTTTTAATCCATATTTTCTTAAATATTTTCACCACAAATATTATATAGGACCATAATATTTTTCTTAATGTATCTAACATTATCATCTATTCACTAATCTATAACAAGTACTAATAGTTCTTTTTCTACAAATTCATGATAGTAAATTAGTGTTCTATAAATATATCTATAACGGAGTTAATAATGTTCATATTAATACTAAAGTGAAAACTATTAATTTTTATGAAAAGTATTCTAGTGGATGGTTTTGGAATTATACACCCATTAATTAATAATAAATCTATCATCATACCTTCAAGGGTTTGAATTATTCTCTCATACTAGAAATCTACATAAGGGTGATTTTTGTATCGAGACTCACATTTTATCTAGATCCGGTTGACATCTTATATAGAAAATAAATTTAATGAGCATATCATAGTCCAATTAAATATAATATGGAAGTACATGAATATTTATGACATCATTAATATATATTATGGAAATAAGTTTGAGGGAGTAATTATCCTTATAGTAGGGATGTGTGATGACACCATAACATAATCAAATATAACCCAACAAACATAATGCCCTTTATAAAATTTGTGGATTATGAAAAAATATATTTGATGATGTATTCCTATTTCAATTCTATTATGGGTATCCATTGTTATATCCCTTCATAATATTTTTACTCAACATTAACTTGATGACCTACCAAGAACTAATATACAAACACTACAATATCTATCTTTCTACTATCACATATGAAATACTATATTAGATCACTATACATCTTCAAAATCCAATATGAATAGAGAATAATAAGAAATGACTCACATCCAATATCACCCTATTTATATCTAGTATGGTTGGAACATATTCATGTTTAAGAAACATTATTATTCCATCATAATCAAGGTTGAAATAATGTTCATTTCTATCCATCTTATATTCTTATATATCATACATTTTCTTCCCTACAATCAATAACTAGATGAATTGTTGAAAAATCATTGGAGAAAGATAAAATTTCTCCCCTCATGTCATGATTTATAGATCTATAATACTCAAATCCATAACTATTGGATGTAATGTGATATTCATTAATTATAAGTTAGGATGATCCATTTGACTCAAAAAATAATCCACCTTATTGTCTTTTCTTAGGGTGGTAATTTGTTTAGAAGGATTAATTAAATAGAAACTAAATCCATATCCTATGGTATATAATTATCCCTTTTTTAGTGAATAAATAATTTATAATTTTATTATCAAATATGCATATAACAATATTCTCTACAATGAAAATTCAGTCACGTCATTAATATTAAAAATTACAATATCTATTTGTACATCATGTGAGGTATAATTGTTCTCGTAAACCATCAATTTGAGTGTGGCATATAAAATCACCATATAAAAATATATAATAGTTCATCCACATCACTTTTTCGATACGTCACATTATATCACAAAACATACTCCACTACATCATAATGTATACACATGCATGACAACTATATTTATTAATATATCCTCTAAATTTTTTTCTGATTCATGTGACTTTATAGACATTTTTACATATTTATTTAAATTTATGTGTAGATTATATGGACATGAAAAATTCACAAAAACAATTGATAATATCTACCCAAAAAATAACACTACAGATCTTAACCACAATTTTAAATTTTATACAGCATTTCAAAACATCAATAAAAGATGTAATCACTGATATAAAACATAATTAAATTATATTAGAAAAAATAAATAACAAAATCTACTAAAATAAAACATTTTAAATTATTCATACTACTTAAAATTATTTAGAATCATAATAGTATTACTCATGGAATTATTATTATCTTCTATTATCTTTGAATTTTCAAGCATGTCATAAATAACGATTACCAAAAACAATTTATTGTTAACAAAAATTACTATATAAATTAAATACATTTATATAATGGAGGAATGAGTTGTTCTAATTGTAATCACTAAAGATTATAATATTTTATATCTTGAATGTAATGTTTCCTTGGGAATACATTACTTCATGACCCTCGATATTTGATATCCTGAATAAAGGTAAGTCATAAGAAATTATTATTATTAGTTTATCAAGAAAGGAATCAATAAATGGTATAAGATACTTGTTGATGATAGTTATATTGATATGATCTCGACAATAAATGTAGAGTATCATTGAAACATATTTTTTCTTACAAGAAAATTATAGGTTCATCCCATTGTGATGTACATCATTGAATAAATCATGATTTTCAAAGTGTTTATTATTCAAATCCTATAAGTCAATTTGTGCCATTATAAATAGAGTCATTAAAATAGGTGTAGTACCATATATGTGATATATTTAGAACACAACATCATACTTTTGAGTAATTGAATATATGTATTTTAGAAAAACATAAATAGAGTAATGTTGAATATTATATCTTCAATGTTGATTTCTCTATTACCAAATGAGATAAAAACACCATTAAAAAATGAATCATGACCCATATAACGAATGGATTCCCAAAAAATAATTGTATTTAACCTCTCAATTATAAAATATCCTATATTTTATTGGAATATTAAATATCACTTCAAATATTGGGAAAAATAATTGAAATTTATTTAAAAAAATCATTTCCATTAATAAGATAACATAAATTTCATGTATAAATAGAAATAAAATATTCAATAGAACCACATTCCCAAAAAATTTATCTGAATATAAATACCAAAAAAATACCAATATATATTTTCAATTCTAATTCGCCCTCAAATAGTTCAGGTGAAATTTTTATAACAATAATAATTCAAAATATATAAATGAGTGGTTGGATAGAGAAAAAAATAAAACATTATCAATTAAATAGTATAAGGTATGTATACCCTTAATAATGTTATTGTCATACCACTATTTAATAATATTGATCACATGAGACTGCATTTGTTATTGGGTCTTAAAGGGTTACTGACATCCATGATCTTCATTAAACAATTATTTGGAACAATTGTTAGCATAATTACTATAATCCCTTTTATTTAAACACCAGAATGTAGGTGGGGCAATATATAATTATTTTCATCAATCATTGGATTAATTCTTACAATAACATCTTCATTCAACTTCACAATTTCATTTATTTTAAAAAGTAATTAACATTGTAGTTCTCTTAAGGAACTTTATTCTACAAATCCTTCATCATATGTACTACAATATAACGATAATTAATTTTCTCCATGTTTTTTAATAATAATTTTTCAATACAACATTTATTATACTATAAAAACTATTAATTGAAGGATATAATTATCCTCCAATTATACATTTTTATTACATGAAATAATTTATTTATGACTATTAATGTACCATATGTCTATTCTATTCAAAGACATATTTTTAATTCAGTAATGAATCAAAAGATTTTACATTTTGGTTCAGTGATAATACCCAAAACTCACCTCATTTTTCTTCTAAAATTATCCTTATATGTTACTATGGACACATCATCATTCATAATTTTCTTTCATAATTCTTTCATTATTTTCAAATGAATAACATATGAAATGAAGATACTAAAAAATAAAAATCAGAACACATCCCACTCTACTTTTACCTTGTATTCTCATTTTCAATTATATATTGATTCATCTCTTGTTAATATTTGTTAAAATATCATATATAATATTCATTATAATTCAAAAAATTTGTTTTTTGGGAGGTAAAACATTTCATTAACCATCAAATTCAACATAGAAACAGTCCATTCAAGATCTGAACATTGATTAAAACCAAAATGAAAAATGTGAGACATAGTAACCATAGTGGAATCCCAAATTTTATGGAAAAATTAATTTTATAATTATAGGTAATGGCAAAGAATTTTTGACCACCAATCCGTTATTTTTAAACATTGTCACACATGAACAACAAATATTCCATTCCATTATGATAGTTTTTAATGAAAATATGATTTTACCCAATTATATTTACCATGACTTTCAAAGTATATGTGATGTAAGGGAATCACCATGTTCCATCATGATGTTTGAGATATAATTTAAAAACTATTTTTGACATTATAACCCATAGATTCTTCAGTTTTATTAAGAAATCAATTTTCAGTATTGAGATAGAGTTGTTTTTATAAGAGAACCAATCTACATTCTCAATAAATAATTCAGATGGTCTCATGGGTATAGGATATTACTATCACCTTTCACTATGTATTTTAACCTAATTGGTTCAATTGATAACTAAAAATTTATTTGATACCAACTATTATTATCCATTCATTTCATATATAAATGATAAATATTTTTTAATAATTATTCATGACATTATGTTATTATCTATGATAAAACACAAAATGTTTAATGTAAATTGAATATTAGATACATAAATAAGTATTTATTAGAAACTATACATAATATACAAAATATTTTTGTGTATATACCACACTTCTTAGAAAAATAATACTAAAAACATTTATTCATAACATATGGGAAATGAAAAATATCAAAGGGTGTGTAGGAAATTTTTTAAGGGATACCAAGGGATATATTAGAGAAGGATTGTAAATAAAAATTTCATAAAAATTATTGAATTTTTTTTTTCAGATATTGAAAAATCATACCCAAAAAATAATACATCATAATGATGAATCATGAAATTATGCTTCTCTATTCATAATATAATATACATAAATAAATAAAAAATTATGATCATTGAGAACATATAATTATAATAAGACCATGTCATAATTTTGTGGCATAATGGGCCATAATACTAATAATATAAAAAATATTAAATGGATACTCAAAAAGAAATTAATAAAATGTCATTAATAGGACAACCACCCATTTACCTACTTCATTAATGTGATATCCCCCAGTCAAACCTCTTTCTGGATAAGGATATACCTTCATTATATGTTATTTTCGTAGATTTTGATAAACTAACATCTACCATTTGAGCTCAAGGAACATATATCATTTATCAATGTAATTTAAAGACATATCAATCCATTCACACCATTTATATAATCATAAATGTATTGATATAAATTAATAAAATGCATCAAAATATTAAATGTTTAATTATTAATCAATCATCAATAAAATAATCAATATAGAGAGTGAAAAAATGGTTTTATGGGATCATATAACAACTCAATACCAATGAACTAAATTTTATATTATCAAATATGAAAAATTTCTTTAAAATATAAATTCAACATTTATTTTATGTTATACACTTTTAACGTAGAAATCAATTATTTTTATATATTAATGTTTATCAATTATGATTGAAAAATATTCTTAATTGAGATACTTATAAACTCTTTAATATATTGATTAGTCATGATGTTGGGAAAATTATGTTCATGTTGTGTATGTTAAAACAACAATTACATTCACATTTCTGGTTAATATGAAACAGTAGTACATTTGAATAATGATTAGAATATTGAAATGAACCAATTATTCTAAAATTTAACCATTGGAAATAATTACATTTAAATAATCGAATGTAATTTTACAAAAATTATAGAAATAATTTATAGATAACATAGACATTGAAAGAAATGTTTCTAAACCAATGAAATAAATAATGATTTTTTTTTAAAAAAATTCTCTTGATATGTTGTGTACTTTAATAGTGTAAAATGAATGGAACAAATTTATACTAATGAAACATTCATAAAAGAATAAAATTATTGGTAATTATAAAGAAGTAAACACATAATTTCCATTTTAAAAATTAAATCCTAGGGAATCCTAATATAAATTTGATTGAAAATAAACACCTTAAAATAATTTTGACATTCCTTGAAAGAGTTATATGATAAATTATAAAAAATTTAAATTTATAATTATTTTATACCATTACATAGTACACAATTAAAATAATATATATGATCCATGTAAAAATATCTCAACTCCAATATATTAATAATTACTAATTATAATTGTTGTTCTGATGTGTTTCCTTTTTAATTTTTAGGTGATTTTTTATTTTTTATTTTAATCCATTTACATTAATCATGGATTAATAATTTAAATAGATTTATTTAATGCCTAAATATCATATATAATTATATATATATATATATATATTATTTTAAATGAATTATGTTATAGATAGAAAATTTATTTACAATGTTTTGGGAGACCGTATGATGTACATATGCATGAATGTTTTATTAACTATTTGGCAGATATATTGAATAATAATTTAATAATGATTTAACTTTCTAGAATAATTATTAAATCTAATTTATTATATATATTCATTAAATACATCATCACAACATCCCTGTAAAAAAGAAACAAATATAAATAACGTCACATGATGGGGGTGGTAGTCTACACATATGCTTGAGTTACATTGTAATCTTCCAAAAATATATAATGGTATGAATGATGATATTATATTGTAAATTTAGTGTCATTAATATATATATATATAATTTATAAATAATAACCCATAATTGAATGGTGGTGTTGGAAAATGAATAATATCACTATATAGAAGTCGTAATCCACACATTCACATGAGAGATGCATTAACTATTCATTTTAATGAAAAGATGGTGGGTAATGGTGGTTTCATGATAATAATTAAATTTTTGTATATTTGGAATATATAATTTTTTATTTTATGATAAATATCACATATTTAAAAGATGGAGAGAATGAAAAAAATTTAAAGAGTTTACGTAAGATGATTACCTCTTCCACATAAGTCTTACATTGGATCCTTTTTTATAGACCATTAGAAATTAATTTAAAAAAATCCATCAATATACATTATAAATATGTAATATTAGTGTGGAATTAGGGATGTTTTCCCTATTAATAAGGATCAATTTTGTGTAAACAAAATATACATTTTATTACCTTTTATAAATGATGGAAATGACATGATTGAAATTATAAAATTATTATAATATATTTGAGTAATTATAAATTAAAATGAGCCAATATGGTTAGAGATTTGAATAGAAAGTGGTTACGATCAAAATATCATCATGAAATTAAAATTTCAAATGATTTTTTTTCATATTAATTCATTTCATTTCATGTGAACCCCTTGTTTAAGTAATTTAATTTTTTGGCTAGTGTAATGAATCATTTAATATTAAAGGGTTATAATATCTATAACATGAATTATATTATCTCCAAAATTGAAATGAGAGTAATATAACAACCATTTTTCATCCTTAGTATCATTATAAATTTTTTTATTATATTTTAATGAATTTCAATATTACTATTTGACATAAACTATAAATAATTTCATTTTTACTATATTCATTTAATACAACGTTGTAGATAAAAATTACACAATATAAACCAGTTAATATTTATTGTGATATTATTTTAATCTAAATTTTTTTGAATAAAAATAATTCACCATAATATTTTTACTTTAAAAGTTTTACAAATAATTATTTTAATATTCTATGCATTGAGTTAATAATTTTGTATCATTACATAGGCATTTATTGTAATTATTCAATCTCTAAAAATTATAAATTAATTTACATGAAAAAAAATTAATTTAGATCCCATTAAAAATTAAAAAAAAAATCATACAAATTTTTTTTCTTATTATATACATTTAGAGTTATTGAAGTGGAGAGATTGAAATTTTGTATTCATCCCTTTTGTAAACTATTATAATGGTTTTTATATAAGATTGTTGTAACCAATGGCCTTATTTTAAAGGAAAGAATGATAATGGAATAACTCCACTCATTAAATTGTAGACAATAAAATTTTATCTAGATTTTAAAGATATAACCCAGTGTTTTAACAATATTTTTACAATTTTATCCTTACTGAGGTAAGAAAACATTTCAATGGTTAATATTCATAATGAAAATATTATAAGGATTCAATTAAGGACAATTGAATATCATTATTCTGAATATGGGATATGCCTTTAATGATTCAATATCTATATGTTTTTTAAATGATCTAATATGAATGTTTGAAAAATGTAATGAAAATTCATTTAAATAAAATAAATTTTAATTAATAAAAGATTATTAATTTCAAATATAAAGATTAATATAATATTTTGAGGAATGTAAACTAATTTTTTCAAATATAAAATAAATATTTCATTAAAATAATCTCTTTATTTTAATTAATTTACATCAAAATCACATTTCATTCCTAAATACAATTTTGTAAATAAATATATATTTTATTTTTAAATGTTATATGTTTTTATATATAATTTAATAAAAAAATTAATTAATTTACTACATTTGTAAACCATATATTTTTTTTAATTTAGTTATCACTATTCCTACCATCCATCCAATAACTAAAATTAACCTATAATATTGAACAATATTATTTCAATTGTATATAATAGTTTTTTATAGTTAGTGTACCATGGAAGAAATTTTATTCATTAAATTAGATTTATATATAGTGAAATACATCATTAAACATCATGTTATTATAGGGTAATAGAATATTAGGAAATAAATATCATTGAAATTATGTGATGTAGAATTTGATTGATTACCTAACAACAACTTTAATTTGGAGATCGAAATAATTGTACTCTGGTTATGTATATCTAATTGATATTTTTCTTGTATATCATTATTATTGTAGACTCTGATGATAGGTAGGACTAATATAATCAAGGATTATCATGATTATTAATTTTTTTAATTCATAACTGATATTTAAAGATTCTAATTTATCAATTGCATATTGTAACATGAGTTCAATTATATTCATCCCATATAACCATTCACAAGATTGGTTAATGATTAGATTGATTTTATTTTCTATCAATTTATGTTTCATGAAGATAATTTATTTTATATTAATTATTATGTTTAAGATATGATTAAGAATACCTTAAAATCATCAATTTTAATATAACATTAATTCTGGATTCCACTTATCATCAAACAGAATTTTTTCAATCTTTTAGTCTTTTTTAATTAGTGAATGCTTGGTATTAAATAATATGTATACATAGATACTTTTCATAAAAATAATTAAATCATAATACATCATTAAATTAACATAATTTGTGGAAATTTGTTAATTAATGGATGTCTCATAAAATAAAATGTTTTAATTGTGTGTGTGGTTAAAACAATTGCTTATTATGTAAATTTTCTACTTGTGTAAACATTATTTACAATTTAATATAGATATTTTTTTGAAAATGTATTATTTTTTATGTATTTATTATTATTACAAGGATAAATTAAATTTTTTTGGCATGTCTAGGGTTATGTTTTTGTTGTTTTCAAGATAGTATACACTATTGTTTTGTTTTGAATTGGTTTTTTGATATTGAATCTGTTATTTTACTATGCTTTTTAAGTAATTTTATCTAAAATTCAATTATAGGAATATTAAGATCTGTTTTAGGATGTGGATTTTTAAATAGGTCTATGAATTTATTTCTAAGGTAAAAATGACAGAAGGTGTAGATTATTAGTGGATATATCAATGGAATCTATGCATTTTTTTCATAGTTTCCCAATAGTTTTTGGTAAAATTGTAAATGAAATAAAATTACTACTTTTAATGGATAAAAAATATTTTTCATTTTTAATGTAATTATAAATTAAATATGGAAATGAATTTTTTAATTCATGTAATTTGAATTGTAAAGTTTATATGTATAAATGGAAAAATTCTGTGAATAATTTGGATTTTATTAATGATTGTGGTCGGTATAGTGTATATTATATGGATTTGGTTGTGTTTCTTTAAACTTTAGTAGTGGTGGTGTTAGACGATGGTAGTAATGTTAAAATATTGAGTTTTGTTAGTGTAGTTTGGGTGAACCTTAGTAACAACCAAAAATATTGGACATTTTAATACAAAAGTTCTATTCGATAACATGGGTTACAAAATAAGCATAGTATAAAAATACGACACTATATTAGGATTATATTTTTAATAACTCAATAATAATGGAAAACATTTAAATTAGAAAATTTTATTAAATTTGAAAAAATAATAATTAATCAGTTATTGTTGAAAATAATTTTTTTGAATATAATTTCCATTCACGATGTTAAGTATTTTGATTTTTTTTTCAATATATAAAATTTTAATTCTTTATGTATAATTATTTTTTTTATTACACACATCAAAATTCAAATATCAAATTTTTTAATTTTTTTATATTTTTTTAGAGGAATACTATGTATTAATAATGTATATACAGTATAAAATAATGTATTTTAAAATATTCACTAAATAGTAAAACCATGTGTTAGGCATTTTAAAAACTAATTTAAAAAATTAAATAAATATTTTTTTAAAAAAAATTATATTATTTTTTGGATTGGATAGAAATGTTTTTTTATTTGAAAAAAATAAAAATAAGATTTATGAGTTTCATAATGTCCTTATATATTTAATAATAATACCCAACATTGATAAAATTATATTTTTCATAAATATATAATCATATTAACACACATTTCCAAACAAAATGTTATTATGCATTATGTGTAATTATTCTAAAATTAAATTTTAAATAATATAAAATTTGATAAATTTAAATAATTTATGAAATATAAATATTTTTATTAAAATTATATAATGGAAATAGATTAATATTTTTTAAAATGTTATATACTATGGTTAAAAATTTATTAACAAGGTAAATGTCAAATACTATAAACGTTATAACGTTAATAAAATTTGATTGATACACACTAGGTTTCCCTCATAATGGTGGGAAGGTTTGAATATATATACACAAAGATAAACACAATGTTAAAATAAATTTTATTTTATTTTGAAACCATTTATCATTAAATAGAATCATCACATTAATGAAAAATTAATATTCATTTCTAAAGATAATTTTTTTCCCATAATAAAAGGTAACACATATAAAATATCTACACAAGTATATAATATGAAATACATGTTGAAAAACTAAAAAAAATTAATTTTCAATTAAAACATTCTAACTTCAATAATTTTGGGGTCACATTTAGTTGGTATAATACCGTTATTTCAAACCATTATTCCAAGACCAAACTCAAGCATCTAAATTTAGTATTACATTCCCCTAATATTTTTTACACCAATATATCCAACAGTATCTAAAAAATTATTAATATAGTGAAATATTTCTCATTTCATACGTTTATTTTATTATATTAATTGGATAACATTATTCTATTCTTTTCCTTCAGTACACAAAAAACATAGTTCTATATTACATGTGGACTAACTCTTACACAATGTGATGTGGTTATTTTTTATCACACACAGTCATCATTTTTATAAATTATGTATTTTTTTAATGAATATTTTTTAATTTTAAATAAAACAATTAATAATTTAATTATATTTATATTCCATGATTCTATTAATTCATTTTGAAATGAGATCTCTAAATTTGTATACGTGAAGACCACTACCTCAATAAATGATGAATTCTATTTCTCATATCTAAAAATAATTAATGGATTATATAATGGATTTAATGAGAATATATTATTTTGATTAAATTTTTATGAATTTTTATATTTCACATTAACGTTATCAAAATACATCCCTTAACTCAGTGAATTAATATATAATGTTACTATTTGTTATTATTTTACCAAAAATGTTAATAATGTAAAAAATATTTATTAATAATGTATTGTAAGGTATCATAAAATAGTAATATAATTTCATAATTATATAATTATTTTTAAAGGACTATATCAATGGGTTTGTTTTATTTATATTATGTATTAATATACCATATTTCAATTCTTTAACACTACAAAAACTATTTTATTGCATTTTTATTTTTCAAAAGTAGTACTGTTATATTTTGAATAAATAATATTGTACTTATGTTATAATTTAAAAATATTTATTTTTATATCTTAAATTATATTATAATTATGAATGTGAAAACATTTCTGAGAATTGATTTGTTATTTATTATGCCTATAAGATGTAAACTGTTAAACATTATAACAACCGATATTAAAAGAAAACTATAATGAGGTAAATTATTTCCATTGTATAGTTACAAAATAATTATAAAATGGTAGTATGTTTATATTTTTTTAATATATAAGTTATTAATATAGAAATGTTCATTATATAAGTTGTACATTCATATTATTTTATATGTAATAAAAATTAATGGTTTGATCTCAAAATTTGCTCATTTGAGATATTTTTTAATCTATGAAACTTATTTCATTTAAAATGATTTATTAAATCCTTGTCACATTATAATAAAAATATTAATAAATAATAACATTATTTTAATACTAAAATTTGTGGTCTATCTTTCAATTTTTTTTATTAAAATGAGTCTTATTTTGTAAGAGTTTTCACCTCAAATTTCTCTCATTAATGGAAGTTTTGTTTTATTATACTAATTTAATTTACGTGGTGTTTATTCAAAGTAATTTAAATGTTATGAGCATAAATAACATTAATTTGATTTATTATTTGTTAAATTTTAATCTTTATCTCCTTTATTTTATTTCCAGATACATGTTCTAAAAATTATAAGGTGTTTTCCCTCATAAATCTTTTCATTAGATCTTCATAATTTTTTTACTATAATATTTTAATATTAATATATTCTATAATATGATAATATTATAATGTATTTATATACACATTTATAAAAAAAATTATATTTTACTCAAAATTATTCTTGTTTGATTCTAGTGATTAATGAAAAATCATTTTTATTTAGAATAATTCGAATTTTAATGCATTTTTCTTCCACATAATGGTTTTTAAATCCCTTTAATTTTCCCATACCATAGTTTAAAATCCTATTATTTATCAACAATGATATTTATATTCCAATTTATTAATATCAATAAATGGGTATCATTTAATTTAATGATTTTTCATGATAAATCAATTTAAAAATATTTAAAATATTTTTACATAAACTTGTATCATATTTTTATAATATACTTTACATTACATAATATTTATAATTTCAAAATAAGAAAAAATTATCAAAAATAAATTTTATTAAATTGAATTATATTTCTTATTTTAATTTTTCAAATAATAGTGATGTGGCTTGAAAATAAAATAATTTATATAATATATTAAGATACAAATAGATAAACCATAATTTTAGTATTTCAGTTCCACATTAAATGAATACTCTCATATTATTTAAGGGTTATAATTCATCTTATTAATAATATTTTTTTAAATTTAAAATTTTTTGATATTATTTTTGGTGTCAAAATATCATGATTTTTACCGTGATATGATTTGAAAATGTTATGAAACCAATTTTAATTTTTTTTGGTTTTTTATGATTTAATAAATGGTTGTATTTTTTAAAAAACAGATATCGATGAATTATGTTATATTATGTTATATATCTTCCTCCAAAATATTAGATATGTTATCAGTCAATATATATGAATAACTGATTCTTTATAATGGCTTGGGGGTATGTTTTTTGAAAAAAATTACTGTGAAGTGTTTCTAGATAGCATTGAGAGAGATTTGGTCGTTTGAATGTGATGTCCAAGTATTTGTTCAAATGTTATTTATGTAAATGATATGAAGAATTATTTTTCACATTATGTTGATAAAAGTTTACTTGGGATGATTTTTGAAAATATTTTCATTTCATATGATTGTTTTAAAACTAATTATTTCATTATGAATCAATAAAATTAAACAATTATATAATAATTTTATTATTTTCCTTAAATCATGTTTAATGTATCATGATTATATAATCTTTTATACATTATAAGTTTTCTCATTTTATACTAAAATTCCATTTATTATATCTTATTGACATAAATTATTATTCTATGTTCATTTTAATTTAAAATTTATTACTCGCCATGTTTTCCCAAGGGCTTAAGAAATATTTATCGAAAAAAAGTTCATAATTATTAAATTACATGGCATTCTATCTCATGCATATATTTTTTCCATTTCACATTATATAAATATTATTAAAATCTTGTATATGTCATGAAGTGGATTTATTTTTGTACAAATTTGGATAAAATTTTAAAAATTATCAAAAAAAATAATCTTATGTAAATTTTAATTAATGCAAAAAATATTCATCGATTTGATAGTGAAGTTTTTTCTTAAGATTTACTTCTTTCCGTATGTTTTTTTGTGAAATAAATATAGATTCATCACATTTGGTAACAAATATGGTGTTTAATGTTGTTTTTTATAACCTCATCTAGGTGTGTGGGTCTCGTACACATTAATGGGTATTAGATATGATTTTAATTATTCATTATGTTATATTTTTTTATTAATTAATGTTATTATATATAATTATTTTATTAGGGATACATGTTTTGAGTGAAAAAGTTAGAGATGAGTCAATATATATGATCATATAATGAAATAATTTTTTATATGGTTGGGGCCGAAGCCTCATTTATTATTTAAAGACAAGACCTCTTTCAAACTTGGTAACGGGGGACCCATTACATAGCCCGAAGCCCAAAGAACATGTGGTTTGAATACAAGGCCTGAAAGCCCATTTTTTGGCCCAAATAGCCCTTCGATGAATAGTACCGCTATAGTACCTGAGCTGCTACAGTGCCTGCTAATGTACCGCCACTGCTACAGTCCCCTGCTACAATTCCACCTCTACTACAGAGTTACCGCTGCTACAGTGGCATGCTATAGTATGCAGAAATTAGTCCATGCCCAGATTTGATCATGGGTCTTTTGGTTTCCAAGAAGGAGACTTTACCAATTGGGTACAGTCTCATTGGAAATCATATAATGAAATAATGGTAAAGTATTTATTATGTGGTTTTCTTTTCAATATATCCAAGACTATATATGTGAAATGGATATAGTAATGGTTTTTTTGAAATATGCAGTGATTTCCATACAAATTATTAGTTGATCTGGGATTCGGTCATCCCATAGATACACTATGTGTGAGCCAATGACCACACACTAGGAAAGACATGCTAAGAAGATATTATTAGATTAACCAGATTTTATTTATGATCCACTGTGAATTATCATTTCCATTAATGTATTTGGTTATCAAATATGATAGAACCCAAACTAAATATTTGTATATTGACTTATGAGTGATTTTGGGCGAACTAGAAGATAATTTAGTGGAATAAATGTTTTTAATATCATAAGATTTATTTAACATACTTCTATTTTGATTTTAATTTTGAAAAATAATGATTAATTACATTTAGATTTTTTAATTGACCAAACATAACGGAACCAGGTTGACAATGAATGTAGTGGTAAATACTGAGATTGTTCCAATGGGAATCCAATTGGTTTAAGTGATAATTTAGGAAATGTTATACTTAAGAAAACCCATCTATCATGAACTATAAATAAAAATATACACCTCATAATGTTTTAAACTATATTAACATTGATTAGTATGGATTCAATGTGATGATCAATTAAATATAACGATAATGGAAGAAATGCCCAATTTTTATTGTGTCGAGACTATTGGTTGAAGCACCTAATGTGTTTCCTCATGTATCTTATGTATTATTTAATTACTACAAATGATATAATCAAGTCAACTACTATTGATGAAAATTATGAGTCCAGTTAACACTATAGAAGAAAATTGTTTTAATCTTATAATAACATTAGTAATTTAATGTATTATGTGTATAGAACCTGGGAATTAATGGAGTCAATTCACTAATCAGTTGGATCACTATGGAGATGATAATCACTAGACTTTGATACCAAGATGGAAATGAAAACACTTTATAATAACTTCACCTTATATTGATCTTTGTATTTAAGGTACATATTCCCACCAATCAATAGATATGTTTGTCTTGTTATGATTTGATATTATGAAATACGGTGTATATAATATTTTATCTACGGAAAATAAATCACCACCTTGATGAATTTATTACTGAATTAATAATATATGGGTATGGTTATTTTGGTCCATGTTATTGTTTATTGGAATGTGCATGGTGAAAATATCATTATCCTACCATATGATAATATTTTCATGGTTTTTTTCATGGGTATGATCTCATCACTAAGATGGAAATTAATTTAAAGTATAGAAGAAAAATTTATTATTACATGATGATAATATATTCTGGGAATGAGAATCTAAATAACCAGATAAGAATAAATATTTATTTTTGGTCTTTATATAGAGTTACAAAATAATCAGGTCTCAAATAGTTAGTGAATAAATCAATATTATGAATTTCCTAATATTGATGAAGGGGGTAATTTGACAAAAATTATATAGATTATATATATGAATAAATTATTTCCTAAAAAATTTCTATAATTTATAAAACATTAGCTTTATATATTAATAATTTCTAATTATAATTGTAAGGATGCAATCAATATATGGGGGATAATGTAATGTTCCATAATTCTATAGCTTAAAAAACAAATGTTAAGTTTGATTTAATTTTTTACTTATTATACCAAACATAAAAAATTATAAAATATAAATATAACAACATTAATTAATTTATAATAATGTCAAATATTATAAAATATTATTATATTTAGAAGATATATAATTATAGTTTGTTAGTTTTGAAAATTGAAATTTGCAATGACTTTTATTTATTTATATTAATTATTTATTTTAATTATAAAAACTAAAAAGTTTTATATTTTAATTTTTACAATATAATATTCATGTTTTAATTATTCAAATCAAATTTTACATAGTTTCAATATTTTAGTTTGTACATAAAAGGGATATTTGTCATAAAAAAATTGGTTTTTGTGAGAATTATAATTTTCTTTATTTTATCATTATGAAAACAGATCCTATAAGATTAAAAACCCATTCAATAATTAAATATGAAATTAAGGAATATTTCTCAAATATGAACATATTATTTTATGTTATCAAATTCATATACAACATTTTGTGAAATAATTTAAAATACTATATTAATGAATAATTTTTGGTGTTTTTTTTTCTATTTAAGAGTATTGATGTTGTGATTCATCAATTGAATTAAATTAAATCCAAATATTTTTTTTTAAAAAAATAACAATTTAACACATTATATTTTTCTTCTATGATAATATTATATACTATAAAATTATATTTATTGTAAATTTTAGACCATAGTAGCTTACATTTCACAATGGGATTTCTACATGTTCTATATGTTTATTTTAAAATTTACTTATTTAATGAAATAAATATTTCATTTTATAAAAATGGTTACTAATTATAAATCAAAATATTATTGTTTCATAAAATGTCTAATATATATTTTTTAGTATTGATTTTAACTACCAAGGTTAAAAATTAATTACATAGAAAAAAGTAAAATTTGGTAGATATTGAAAAATAAAAAATATATTTCCAAATAAACTATATGTGTTCTCCCAAATCATTGCATGTTTTGAATCTAGACACAAAAAAACATTCCCTCCACCTTATTCCATAATAGTTCTATTCACTATTAAATAGAAACATAACATTATTGAGAGTTTATTATTAATCGTCAAGGGAATCCTTCCATTATATATCTAAATGAAACTTTCACAACACCTTAATAATAAAATACCATTTTAATTTATCTTGTGAACCTACCTAGGTACATTGGTAACATGATATCTATGTCCACCTTAACCTCTCCCAAAGGGAATTCTTAATCACCATGGGTTGATGACTGAAACCAGGCATCATATGACATGTAAGATAGAATAAACATTCCTCTAAAAATAGTTGAAGCAAGAAAAGTAAGACAATTTGAATCCAAAATAAACTGTATAAAAAGTATTGTTTCACATGGAAACAAGGAATTGAAGACCGATGAACTAAATCCCATGTACAAAACTAGAAAAAAACTACTCATTCTCTAAGGAAATAACTCACCACATTGAAGGAGTAACAACTAGAGCCACCTGTATGAAATCTTTTCCCCTTGCCTGAACCTCGAAGGAGATAATCTACAAAAAACTAATGTCTTATGTATGGTGTGAGATAAAAATACCAGTAAGCTCTCACCAAGTACTCAAAATCTGATTCCAACAATATATTAACCAATGTAATTATTTTAATTTTTAATCAAAAAGATTTGTAATATTGATTAATATTTAATCAAATCATTCTATAAAATTCAAATAATGGAAAAATAAGTTAATCAAGGAATTCACTAGTGATGAAATATTTATTAATCAGTGGATTAAATAGTTTTTTTTTAAAAATTGTCTATATAATTCCAGAAGGTATATACATCATCTTTTAAAACATTAAAATACATTTATATCTCAAATATAATCAACTGAGTAACATGTTTATATACCAAATAGGTATTAATGTTCCATGCCATATCAATCAAGACTCTCTAAGTTAAATGAAAATATATGTATAGACACATTACTCTATCACTAGAAAATGTGTGCTCATCAATATTTTACCATGGATTTGAAATTTTTTATTTTTGTTTTATAATGTTGTATAATATAGAGTGTGTCCAAATAACTCACCAACAATCTATAGATTTAATGTGTTATTACATAATCAATAAAAGGGAAATTTACATTATGCCATCTTAAAATAAATCATAATCCAATCCATCCAATTAAAATGTATAATTTCCTATTTCAAAACCAATATTTGTTTTTAATCAAAAACATGCATATTTAACATGATAAAAACACTATGTTTCTATAAAAAAAATTTAATCCATTTTCACAAGATTAAAATCAATTCCAATACTATTTCATTAATATATTAATTAAATTCCCCAAATAAATTCAATAATTTAACTATAATTTGTCCCATAAAATTTATAATATAAATTATTCTATTTAAGTTAAGCAATTTTCACAAACTCTCCCTATTCAATGGAATCATTGGGTTTTCCCGATTTTTATTCCAAAACCATTTCAAATCATCCTATTCACTAGAGTTGGGTTTTATAAAATATATTTAAAATTGTTTGAGAAAGAAAATTTTATTCTTCATTTGAAATAAATAATGAAATTCAAGGTTAATAAATTCATCCAAATGGAACGAAACCACATACATTTCTCCCAAAACTCAACAATTGCAATGGCACCCTATATCAATAAAAAGGCTTTTAAAGTCCTAGAAACACAACCAAGAGACAAATTCTAAAACTATGTAGTATTGTTACATAAATATTTATATAATCCATGTAAATCTTGAATGAGGAGAAAGGGATAGAGATGAAGAATGAGGGAGAAAGCATACCATGGAATTACACTATAAATGCAATGACGATCATATGATGAAAAAGTGATCTGAAAGGGTTGGAGGGATACAATTATTCAAGGAATAATAATTTGGTCATGGGAAATGAATCAATATTTTAAAAAAATATATAACTCACCAACACTATTCGTTTTAAAAAATTGTTTTCGGGATATTACACGATGTGTAATCCAACCACACATCATGAAATAGTTATTATTCATAATGACAAAAAAATGAATCACTTTAAAATGAAAAACATTCATTAATTAACTCACGTTGTTTAAAGGATAGTAATGAAATGTAACATTTCATGGTTTCAAACATATGTTGACATTAATCATCTTACAGTATGCATATAGTGACATTACATGTCGTGTAACCTAGTTACATGGTGTGTATCCCTCTAGAAGCCTATAAAAAAGGTTGGTTAAAGAAGCGACTCAAATAATTCTAATAAATAACAACTATAAGTGTACTACAAATTCATTATCATACGTACCCATTCTATGTAATGGAAAAACCAGAACACGCTTATAGACATACCTATCAGATCAATAGCAGGATGTTACAACATCCCCATAAAAAAATCATATGCCCCCAGAATTCCTATAATGTTGAATCCATGCAAAAAATATGAGGCTACTACACTCTTATAAGTGCATCAACATCCCACATACCATCACTGTCAAAACCATTTCTCCGTAAGACCCATACAGAAAGAATATTACTCCCACCAAGCACCATGGTCTCAGAATCAACTATCCCGACTCACCGCTTTGTCAAAGATTAATTGGGTTCAAGATCATTATCCCTGGATCATCAAACATGAGATTGATCAGATAAATACATTCTCATCCATGATATATGGAACAAACTATCTTTCGACATTATTTTTTGTGGATGTTTTAAATAATACGATTCTTTTCCCACCATCTCAACAACATCAAAATGTCCCAAAAACAAGGAGCAATCTTTCCTTTCCTCACAAGCTATCGATGACTCAATCAGGGTGAAAAATTCAAGAACACCTAGTCACTGATCATTTATTAGAGTGTTATATAGTAAATATCCATATAATATATATATCAAATATGGTCCAAAAAACATTCACTAAAAAATAAACTTAATATTTATTGTCAACTATTTTACCAATCATGGTCCAACAAATGAACTCTCAGCAATCCCCGACCAAAAAAATATATATTTACAAGGAAAACCATAAAATTACTCAAAATAAGCCATTATGATCATGGAATTGTCAATATTGTTGTTAGAAAAATAAAAAATCCCCAATTTATCATTTAAATCCCCATAATTGTTGAGAAAAAAATCATAATGCATGTCCTCTAGAATCTAAATAGCTCTTTATATTTAGATATCTGAATGAAGATTGTATACCATGCTCAAATGAAATTGAGATCCCAGTTTTCCCCAAAGGCCATTGAAGAAGGAGAGAAGTTAACTGATAATCTGTATGATAGACAATTGTAAATGAATCTCAGATGAAACAAACCATATCTTTCATATAGAGATTTTACAACTCTTAATCATTGGTTGTATCACAGATAAGTGTTAAATTAGTCGAATTTGACATCATGTAGATACAAAATAATATTACATTATTCTTACTCATGGTATGAGGACCCCAAAACATATTGTCGATAAATATTCCATCTCACATCCATGTATGAATTGGAAGTGGCTGATGTGAACCCTAAGGTTTATGATTCTCAAATTTAACCTGTTGGAATGTTTATAGAGGGAAACAATCTCCACAGTTCCCCATATCATATATGACAACAATAACTACCATTTCACAATATAGATCGTCCTTGGGGTTACTTGGTATAACCTCCACTAGTAATTATGAAAATCCCACATCACAAACTTCAATTCTATTAAGCGTATAAAAAATTATTTCTTATAGTATATTACACCATCTTTGAATAAGAACCACTAAAAAATTATCAACCCAACATTAATACAGTCTCTAATTCAACAGAATTCATCACCAAACTTCTGATCCTAATGAAATTTTTCAATATGAAAAGAAATAATCTAAACCTTTCCTAAAGAAACTTTATACCCATTCTTTTACACTCCAAATACAATAGTTAAAAGACATCAATGAAATTACACTCTTTAGAAGATTATTTCAAATCCTGGGATGGATGTTTCTTTATCAACTAATATTCAATTTCATTCACATTCTATAGGGTGTAGGTGATGTCAATGTCAAAATATTTTAGGGACTATATACAATGTATTTAGTAATGGTTAAAATCTAATTGAGAAATGAGAAAACTCAAGATTTTATGTTCTGAAAAAATAGTAATCCTTTCTTCATAATGTATGTTACACTAACTCTTAAGTTCTTCCATCACAACCTCAAGTTCATGGTCATGGATAGAATAGTTCTACTCATGTGGCCTAATATGAGAAGATCCATGAGCAACTACTTAATCAGCCTATATAAAAATATTGACCAATCATGAACTTGATGCATCTCAAAATACCACATAGCCCATCCTTTTATCTAGAAGAGTGAACAATGGCATAATAGAAAAAGAACATTCAGCTCGAAAAAATAATTCTAACATTTAGTATTCCATTAAAAAATCACTCCCATCTACGATAGAGAAGTCATTAGAGAATCCTCCTTTGATAAGTACGACAAGAAACATTGAAAATATCCAGATATAACAAAAATGCATAGAATCGTGAAGTTGTATCATGGTTTCTCACATGTTTTAATAGACATAAACTTCTCAAGATAATATAACATACCATATTTAGAAAATATGATTCACAATAATTTAACTTCTTGAATACAGAAATCAAACATTTATTGCCTGGTATAAATTTGGTTATTTTTCAACAAACATAAAAATGTTATCAGATGATTCATATGATCCTCCACTAACATTGACTAAATAATGATGTCATCCAAAAATGTATCCAAACACTGGTGGATAATCATGTTCATCAAATCCATGAAAACTTCAGGAGAAGTTGTTATATCAAATGAAATAAAACGTACTCTTAATGGGCATACCTACTCCAAAATGTAGTTTTTGAAACATAATCTTCTATTGTTCTAAAATGATGGTATCAAAATTGATGGATAATATTTAAATCCCATTCATCCCATTCATATAATAAAACATATCATAAATATGTGGAAGAATATAATTTCTCTCTACCGTAACATGATTGATTTATCAATAATAAATTCATAAGAGAAAATAACCATTAACTATCTTAGCAAACAGAACTGGCACCACCTATGTTGACACACTCAGGCATATAATGCCTTTCTCTAGATGATCATCCAACTGTGAATTTAAATATTATATTTTACCTATATTCATGCAGTATTAGTGAATAAAATCTTGTTAAGTAATATGCATTTGGTTAATGAAAAGATAGAACTCCCTTACTGATGCAAAAACATATCAAATAAAAGTAAATCATTGGTAAACTTGATGATAATTGTAGGGAGATCACCACTCAATGATCCTGGACCATATCCAAATAAATCATAGGTGTTACATTCACCAACTCTAGATATGATGGCCCATCTCTGTTCATCCAGTGGTCTTATTGTCCTAGAATGATACGAGACACTCTACAAGGTCTAATAAGGTAGCCCCATCTCATATAACAATCAACCCGAGGTTTATTTGAAATTTTCCAGTACATTTAGTAAATTAATTCATGAGGATTCATGTAGAAGGCTATAGAACAACATGAAATCTCAACACCTGATAGAGATATGAAACAAGCTGGACTATGGAGACCCTTATCTCTATTTGTACAATGGGGTGTAGTAATATATATTGCACTATATAACAACACGACATGTTTATTTTTCACATTAAAAATAATTATTGATATTAATGAATGAAAATCATAGGTATTGAATAAAAAAGTTACTGTTTAAAAATCTATTGTAATGGTTCCTATCATAGTTATTAGGTCCATATCCACTTCCTCTAGTGATTCATCGACTGTGTGAAGTGGATTTATTCTGGTTGAATGTGGATGAAAAAATATCCAAATTGAAGAATCTGATTACAATTCAGTTTTAAAAGGAATTTATTATCCTATTACACCATGAGGAGAAGAAAATATATGGCAGAATATCTACAAGTGTCCTAAATTTCAGCATGAGAAATGTTTTCTAGGTGCCTAAGTGAAAATTATATGATAATTTCATTTCATTGTACAATGATAGAAAACAGATTGAATTACTCATGGAATTGTAGGAGGTCAAGAATAACCCTTCCATTGATAAATTCTATGATAATCATTAGGATTCCACGTTCCTTATTTGGAACTGAAACTGCAACATGATAGAAAATGAAACAACTATGAAACCTGACCTTCCATCCATGACATTCTTAACCATCATCACCCAATCAATCACATCATAAAAAATTTGATGCTTAAACAAGACAACAAGAGATGATATATCAGATCTATATCGCAACTATAACCATATAGACATTATCCACGCATTAGACACAATCACAATAGAAAAATGAATTATCTCAGTAATGAGATTTGAATACTCAAAAAAGGATCTATCGACATGATTATTCTAGAAAAACATATTATCCTTGGACTACACAACTGAATATATATATATAACTGATTAGTGAAAATAACCTTGAATTCATTCATATTATGAACTCATATTTATTTTCCTTCACCATCATTTCCCACAATATCTTTCTTGTTCCTTCTATAATGAAAGTAGCACCCTCTACCTTGATCTCACTTGTTGTCACCAAGAACACAAATAGACACTCTAGCCAACCCAACCATTCTGCAGCATGTTAAGGATCAGTAGAGGCATTGAAAAATTATTCTTACTAATAATGAACTCTTAGGAAATATTTCGATGAAAATCCCATTGAGGTTCCATAACTATAGCATGAATGCGGACTAGTGTTGGTGCCTTTCCTAAATAATGGACAATGCACACAATCACCTCATATTTATTTGGGTTTAGAAGAGGATTTTCAAAATGTGGCTCAGTAGTAACTTCCCCTTGGATCTTATTCAGAAATCATCTCATAGGAATGATTCTATAGAACATTAACAGACAATGATAATGACATACAATTGACACCCAAACCGAGCAATAAGGGAAATTAATCCTAACAATATATATTAAACAACATATATATTCAACTCAGTCAATATCACAATAGAAAACACGGAAGATATAATCCAAAAGAGGCCTCTAACTATCCACCCATGGATACATAAGGATCATTCCATTGAGAACAAGATTGGAAAAAAAATAACAACTACTCCTAAGTCCAGAAAATATTTCAAAAATGCATAATAAATTCAAGAAAAAAACTGATAAAAAATATTGATATCACTTTGTCAAAAAAAAACATGGTACCCTGGTAACAAAATAACCATGATGGCCATGACATAGCCTGAAACGTGTTCCTGTTCTCCATAGGTTGGTAACTAGAATAAGGAATCATACAACATGAATGTGGAATCAAATTCCAACCAATCATAGAGTAAAAAATACAAGAAATTAAATTTTCTTTCAATAGATAATCCGTTGAGTGTAATTTACAAGATTAAAAAACGGAATTATATCATAAACTACTACAACCAAAGTACCAAAATAGATAAAATCACCCTTACCTCCAAGAACACAACTCACCACATCCATGGTTCAACTGGTGGATCCACCTCTAAGAGATGTTTCCCCTTCTAGAACCTGAAATGATATAATCTACAAACACCATATAGCACATGTTTTGTGTAAGATAAAAATACAGTTAGGACTCTACAAGATTTCTATATCAAAATCAAAAAATTTACTGACCAAAAAAATTCATTTAGTTATAAAATTAATAATTTTGGAAATTTAATGATTATTTAAACAAATATTTCTATAAAATTAAAATGATGTAGATATAAATTAGGTGTAGTGACATGGGTTTTGACCAGTGAGACTTTGGAATATTCTTATGAATACACCAAAAGCCAGGTGCTGAGTCATCATGGAGATATGGGGCTCTGGGGTACCTGGTGTGGTGATATAAAAAATATTAAATGTGTTTTATTACATGCACACAGTTTCACCTAAAATTATTGTATAACACCCAAGTGGAGTCTTGAATAAGAATTATGTTACCATGGTTGAGTTCAAAAAATCATTCTTACACTATATGTGACATAATATTCATTTTAACTAGGTTTTAGATTAGAGGTGAGTTATGGTTATGATTTTAGATCAATGGTTTAATATTTAATATAAAAACAAATCCCCATCCCCTCTATAATCCCTTATAAACATGTATGAGGAGACAAAGCCCCATACATTATCTCTCTTCGCCAATGAAAAAAAATGTTTGGATCAAGAAAATGAATGTATATCAGTCTCAGATCTTAATAGTTATTTCTTCGGAACCATTCAACAATATCTTCAAAGTGTGTATTCAGCCATTATTCTTTGACATTTTACCGATGAGGTATCTTGTTTTTGTTTTGAGACTTGACCCCACTTTTTATGATATTTTTAAGGATTTAGAGCCCTTACATAATTTATATGGAGACATTGAGGGTTAATCATGGGTTTTTAGGGTGAATGGGTTGATCTGATCCATTTGTTTGGAAATCCCATCATATTTTCTTGTCCAATCAGCATGTAGACAATTGAAACATTCCATGTGTTCTTATCATTCGGGGAATATTATGTTTAGAGACTATATCCAGTGTATCAAGGGTTACACGCTAGGTCGTAACCCCAAGTCTTGTGGCCTGAGGAGATGTCTAGGGAAGTCATGTGAATGCACATGGCCAGATTACATAGACATGGGGTGTCAAGCACTAGAATGGGTAAAATATAAGTCTAGGTGGCCATACTACTCAATAATTCCATGTATTATGGGGTCCACAACATGTAAGGGACAATGTGGGTTGGACCGTGTGAAGGAGGAACACGATTAGGGGTCAGGTGAAGTGGGACATAGTTTTTAATTCCTCTACATGTCATGTACCCCATCATGGGTTCTACAACCATGAAGTCTAGACACATGATCGATTGATCGGGCGGGATCACACATCATGTCATCCACATTGCACGCCATGTACTCCATGACGATCTTAATGATATTTTTCTAATTTTGTATCTCGGGCTTTCTGGCATAGTATCAAGATTGAGGGGACCTTATCATATGTATATTTATGTGTAGAATGTAATATTGGACTCCATTTCATCCTATGTGATATGAGGTGGTTCATTGTGAGAAATACGATTTTTTAGTGATGGTTGAACCATTTTTTGAGATCGGTGGGGTTTTACAAGAGAGTGATTTGGTCAGGTACTCTCTTGTTGCATTAGAGAATGGGTATCCCTTACCCCTCAACTGAGGTATAGAATGGAATCCCCACGCCGTGGGCATGGGTTCATTACCTTTGGGTAGCTTCCTCTGGAATTTATACTCCCTTTATGGATGGTGGTGTAAGTTCCCCATGAATGCCTTAAAGTTAGAATGTGCTCCACTACTATGTCAAAAAACTGAACAACCATTATCATAGTATGTTAGAGTACGTACCCCCTACCATGTTATGATACAGGTCCTCTATGATTAGAGTTGGATCTCCCGTGATGTTCTTGGGTGCGGGTCCTCTATATGTGTTCTTTCAATAGAGTTGGTACTTCTCTACCATGAAAGGGAGTGGGTCCTCTAGCCATTGGTCAGTAATAGTAGGTCATATTAGGGTGTAGGTCCCCCATAGTGAACAAAATGATAGAGAGGTACTAAACTATCAAACCAGGTGGTGAGTCCTTGAGCCACTAAGTGGTTCTCCACTCAAGGGTTAGGGTGTAGGTCCATGATTCTCAGTGTGGTAATTCGATATCATATAATGGTTTGGTTCCACACATTCATAGTATTTCTCGCCCATATTTGAATAATAGTGGTGAGAGGTCCCATATAGTTTTTATGAGTGATTCCAGGTACAAAATTAGTGGTATATCTATTAAATAAGGCACATGCCCTTCCAATCAAGATAAATATATGTTTACAGGTTGGTTTGGATGCTAGTACTCCCCCGACTGTGGGCTAGGGGAAAAGAGAGAGACTCTACACTTATATTCATTTGACCTTACACATGTCACATGTTATAAATGGAATGGACTCTAGTGCTATATACTAGAGTTGGGGGTGGTGATTTTTTAATGGAGTGTATCTCCTGGATGAATGTCATATGGGATGAAGAATCTCATAATATGAGTTCTCATGGTTGATATAAAAAATATGAAATATATTTTATGATAAATGTGTAGTTTTTTATAGAACAATGGGATAACTCATGAGTGGTGACTTGGATATAAAGAAACAGTTGATATTAAAATGTCATATTTACCTTATTTTAATATAGACATTAATTTCACTGGATATCAGGTCATAGGTGATTCATGGTTGGTACATTAAATAAATGGTTTTATATTTTATAAAAAACTAATCCATATCCTCTCTTAAATCCCTTGTGTTCACACTGGAGGAGTCACATACCAATCCCCCATTCCCTCTACTCTGACGAATAACCAGATGGTCGGATCATGAAAATGATGCTTCATTAGTCATAGACCATGATGTTGAATACACCCTAATCATATAGTAGTAGCTTCTAAGATCTGATTCCACCCTGAATCATTTACATTTCACTAACGAGGTAGGTGGTTTGAGTTTTAAGTCTTGATCCATGTTTTTTACACATTTTTTTTGGTTTTAAGGATCTTATAAATTTTCTAGGGACTCAGTGATGGTCGATCAATGTGTTTTAGGTTAAAAGGGGTGGTTCATTATTTTTAATGGAAATCTGGTCGTACTTTCCCATCGACAAGGCATGTAGAAAAGAAGAACATTCTGACTACTCTTCACATCTATGAAAGATGACGTTTAGGGAATACACGTAGTGTACTAAGCGTTACATGTTGTTTCAAGAAAACAAGCCATGTAGCCTGAAGAGATGGCTACGAAACCCATGTGAATGTACATGACCAGATTATATAGACACAAGGTGTCCAATATTATCAAAGGTAAACCAGAAAGCCTTATGTCTCCATCACCTGAACACTCCATGTAGTATGGGGAACACAAAATTCATGTGACATAAATGACTAGGCCGTATAAAAGAAGCACATGGACATGGGATATGTGAAGTGGGACATGACATGTACATCCAAAACATTTCAAGTTCCCCAACATGTGTTTGAATACTTTTTAAGAAATATAAAAAACTCATTTCCCTGGTCGGATCACATTCCTTTTGGTTTATATTGAGCACATTACACTCCATGGAAATCTCATTGTGATCTTACACCCTTAGCATATCCTCATATGGTGATCGTTTTCATGAATGATGGTATAAATCATGAGAAAATTTCTACATATGATGTGATGGTGGCCTCCATTTTGTACCATGAGAAATGAGGTGGTGATTTCCAAGAAAGATTATTATATAGATTTGCAAGAACGCTGTTGGAGATTTGTTGGATTTTACAAGATAGATGTAGGGTCAGGTACTCCCCTATGGTTCATTGTCATTGATTTCCCTTAATATTATTATAAAGTAGAGATGGGAATTCAGACATTGTGGTTCTGAGTTCATTACCATGGGGTATATTCTTTAGGGTTTGTTACTCCCATAATGGACTACAGTGGGAGATCCCCATGATGGTCGTAAATTTATATAGAGATCCCCTTCTTTTTCAGGGCATGTTCCCTCCATTCTCATTTATTGGTTGACTAGTTACTCTCCTACCATGTTAAGGTGTGATTCTGCTATCCTTGGAATCAGAAATCCCCTGATGATATAGGGTACATATCCTACATATGTGTTATTACAGTAGTGTTGGTACTCTCATAACATTCTAGTTAACATGTCCTCAAGAATGGTGTTGGTTATCCCTGATTGTATCAGGGTGTGGGTCCCACATAGGTAATGAATAGGATGAGAGGTACTCTGATGTTGAGCTAGGATGGGGATCTTCTAGCCATTTTGTGATACACCCTTTCTTGGGTTAAGGTGAAGGACTATGATTCTATGAGTGGTTATCCCATGTTGTACTAGGTAGTGGTCCTCCTCTTCAGATTAGTTCACCTCAATCATCAAGAATTAGTGGGGAGTGAGACCCTCCACTGGTTATCCATGATATCTAGTTATGATTTAGAGATCCCTCAATGAACTGTGGTATAGTCCCCTCTACACAAATGTGATAATGGATCCACAGTCTGGATTATGAGCTAGTACTCACTCGACTACGGGCCAGCGATGACGAGTAAGACTCTCTACATGGATAATTTTGTCCTTGAATAGGGTCTTGGTTTGCGAGGGAAGGACCACTGGTAACAAGAACTAGAGTTTGAACTGGTTATTTTTCACTGTTATGTATATTTATTAGAATATTTTCATCCAGGACGACAGATCTCGTAAAGAGTGTTCATCTTGTTAAGTGTTTCTGTAGATCCTTGAGTAAGACATATTGTGGGCTATAAGGTAAAAACCTCATGAGGCTAGATTATAGATGATTATTTCTGGAATTTGTTTTGTGTTTTCTTATAGTTTTGTCACATCTTGGATAACACACACTGTGGTATGAACTGACTAGTCGTGTTGTGAAAAAGATGGTCTTGAGATGGATTTTTTCTCTCGGTTTGGTTCACTCTAGCTGGGTCTAGTGGACATTTACCTTTCAATATCTATATATATTTTTCTTGGCATGTGATACGAATTTGTATAATCATCTAGGCATGGGATTTCCCTACATGTATTGTGTCTTATTCAGACCAAAATCCATTCAACAGTGTCCTAGGAGGACCTAGAAGAGGTAGAACTCAGTGAGCCAGAATGACTGTGGGTTTTCCAGAGATGGACAAAGGAGAGTTACAATGAGTGAATTTGACAATTATCCTCTATTTTTGAATAGTTATGACACTGTTATAGTTTATTGGTGGGCCATATATTTTCCCTTTTTGTATTGTTGCTATACTTTGGTTGGAATAGTTGTATGCTAGAATTTCTTCTCAGTTTTTAAATATCTCTACACTATTTAATTGATTTGTACATGGGTGCGTGAAAAAAAGTACCTTATGTGAAGTTATCTATTTGTATGATAGTTTACTCGATAGTAGTTACCATCCCTTGGACTGTGGAGGTTGGAATGGGGAGGTGAGGCTTGAGCCTCGTAAGGCCATGTCTTGAAATTAATCTATGACTTCACTTGTGATGCAATATTTCTAAAACAATGGATTAAAAAAAATTATATACAAAAAATATATAAATACATAAGGTTATTAAATCGGTTTTAAAAACATTGAAATACATTTATATATCCAATATTATCAAGCATGAAACATGTTCATCTTCCAAATAGGTATGAAATTTCATTGCTATTGGAAACCTCACTATCTATGTGATCAAAAAAATATTTTTATACCCACATCCCTATGAAACAATCCAAGGTCGAATCATCACCATCCCATTCGGTAGGCAACCTTATGAATTTATGTGTTAGAACATTGTATAATCGTTTAATATGTTAAAATAAATCAGATAATCCCTAAGGCTTGCATGTGATCTTACACAATCAATGATGGGAAAAAAAATTAGACATCTTAAAATAAAATCAAATTCCATTCCTCTCATTTCAAATTCCAATTTAAAATTTAAAACCAAAAACATGTTTTTAATCACAAAAATACTCTTTAAAAAGGTAAAACCACAGGGATAATATCAAAAAAATTTGTTATATGTTCACATGTTTTAAACCATTGGAAAAATAAATCCATAAATGAAATAATTAATTTTCCTGATTTAAATTAAATAATTTAATTGAAATAGATTCCACCATATTTAAAATTTAAATCAAACAATTTAAATCAACCAATTTCATAAAATTCTCCCCTATTTAATAGAATTGGGGGTTTTCCCAAATTTCATGAAAAAACCATTTAGAATCTCCAAATTTACTTGAATTTTTTTTATTAAATAAATTATAATTCATGTTTGAGAAATTGAATTTAAATCTCCGATAAAAATAAGTCCTGAAAATTACATGTTAATCAATTTGGCTACAAAGGATGGAACCACCTATATATTCTCTGAAACTAAATACTCATAATAGCACCCATCAATGAGGAAGAAGGAATAGAAGATCCCAAATGAAAACATAGTGACAAGATCCAAATGTATGGATATGTTCCACAAATTATAAGACAATCCACTGAAATCCCAAATGATGAAAATGAGAGAGAGAAAGATGAAGAATGACTGATAATTGTTACCTGAGAATCAAATAACTATCCAAATCATGACAGATTACCTAATGAAAGTATCCATAGGGTTTAGGGGGATCTGTGTTCACCCATGGGAGGATTTGGGTATAGAGAAACAAAATTGGTGATTTGTGTAAAAGAGATCATCGCAATTCTTTTTGTTTTTTAAAAATAATGTTGGGGTATTAGATGATGTGTAACACCACAAAACACCCTGAAATAGTTATGTTTAATAACCGTCAATAAATGCATCTCTATAAAATGTAAACTATTTATTAAATTAATCATAATTTTTACATGCTAGTCACAAAATGTATTATTTCATGGTGTGAATCTTCTCACAATATGAAAATTATCACGAAATTTATAAGGGAAACATTACACATCATGTAACCTCGTTTCATGATGTGTAACCCTCTGAAATCCTACATAAAAGTTCAGGTAAAACTGATAATCAAAAAAATCCCTGACATCACAATTATAGGTATCCTTGCAATTCATTCTCAACCCCACCCAGTAAAAAAAAGGAATAACCATGACATGATTATAGATGTACCTGTCAGATCTGTAATAGGATATTAAAAATTTAATTTAAAAACACAACTAAATTAATTTTAAAAGTACCCTATCCCATTTCAATATGTATCTATATACAGTTATATTTCATAGTTATTTAAATTATAATGATATTTCAATGTGAAGATTCTATATTATATTGATAGTACTACATTATTATACTCTGTAAATTTTCATAATACATCAGAAATTATCTACTAATATTTTTATATTACTAGTTATGTATAGCTACTATTGTTAATTGTGATTATATTTTTTTTGTAAATTTTAATCAATACGTATTGTTTTTGATGAAAAAAATAATAACGAATGTGTGTAGTATAGCATATAACCTATAGAATATGATACTGTTAATTTTTCATTTATTCCTCTCACAGATTGTATTAGTAATGGATTTGATAAATTATTTTTCTTATGTTTAATAAAAAATTTATGATATGATAGTTTTATATATACCATCAATCAATATTTTTATTGATAAATGAATTCATTAATTGTGTATACGTATGTTATACTTTCTCCTTGAACCATGAATTTAATATATCATCAAAAAACTTCATATTTAATTCCTAAAATGGATTAAATGTGCACATGTGATTATAATCACATTTTTAATCATTTTTTATTATCTCATGATCATTATCAAAAAATATCTCCCTTTCTCATTGAATCATTAAAAAATGTTAAAATTTTTGTTGATTTTATCACATATAGAAATTGTGTTGTAAAAATTATTTCAAAAATTGTAAATTGATTTCATATAAGGATAATATTATTTTTTAATTAAATAATAAATATTTTTTTACTATTTATGATTGTTTATATTATCCTTTAATAAATTTTTTGACATTTTATCTTTCTATCACTATACATGTCGAAAAGTAGTACACTGTGATTTTAATTTTTACCTATTGTATAAATTTTTTTCACCTAATGTAAATAGAAATGATGTAATAATCAATAAAAAAATTTATTTACCATTAATGACCACTATATTTTAAAATGGAATCCACATAGTGAAAATAATTTATGTTATCGTGGTGTTAGTCCAATGAAAACAAATAAATGTAGAACCACCATATAATGAAAAAAACTATCATTATTTAAATAATTTATAATATATTTTATTAAAATTATTAAAGAATGGGTAGTAATGCAATTATTATTTTTCAAGTTATGTTAATAAGAGAGCCTTTTTTATTTATATATGATTTTATATCACTGTCAAGTATTCATGAATTCAAGGTAAGTTTTATATCTCAAAATTTAAATCATTCAGAAACATTTTATTTTATTCACATATTTTAATTTAAAATTTGTTTATACATAAAATTATATATAAAATATCATTATTGATCATTATTTATATTATTTTATCTTCAATTTCTATATCCAAATCATTTATGAAGTTTTAATTAGAATGATTATTATGTTGTTAGGGTTTTATATCTCGCTTTCACCTCTTTGATGTAAATCTTGTATTATACAACTAATATACATTCTGTTGTATGTACAATAAAGAAATAGGTTATATATAATAAAATAATAATTATTTATATAAATTTATATTAAATTTAATTATATCTCTTTCAGGTGATTTTGAGTTAATTTTACTTAAATTATAAGTGTTTTTCAATACTTAAATCCATTTATTAGGTCTAAATGACATATATTTTGATATTTATCTTAATCAGTATTATATTATATAATATAATAATGTTATTATGTTCTTCTATCTTTGAATAAGGGAAATAATACTTTACACTAATGTTTTATTCAATGATGATTGTATAATTTTGTGAATATATACCTTTTTTATGAATAATTATTATTACTTTAATGGATTCTTCATAAATGTACATATTTCTAAATCCTAAATAATATATCCATTATATATTGGGAGCTATATTTTTTTATATCATATAATCCATATATTCCAATTTATACATTATAAAATTGTTATCCTTTTTAAGTGGTATTTTCAAAAAAGTTATCTTTAACATATTTAATTTTATTTTTTGTACATATATATTATATTATTCCCTTATAATTAACATTAAAAAATATTTTGAATTTATTATGTAGTAATATTTTTTAAACTTTTTTAAGAATGTTTGATTTTTTTATATTCATTTTTAATTAGATTAATTTTTGGAATTTTACTTCTAACCTACAACATTTTATGAATCATATTATTAGTAGAAATTTTAGAAAAATGTTTTTTCAATTCATCTTATATTCTATAATTATTTTTATCTAATAAAGAACTTCCTAATAAATTTACCTATATGTTATAATTTAAAAAATTAGTTTTGGAGAACATGATTTTATTAACAATTGACCATAATTGTTTTATATTTTCCCATTTTGGAATGTTATGAATCAAATTTAATTTACAAGGATTATTTAGGATTTGTAGATGTATTTATTTTTTAATGCCACTCCTTTGAGTTGATAATTTGGGATGGGTCCCAGACAACCATTTAATTATTTTGATAGATTTATGTCACACAAAATGATGTCATTTTTTGTGAATATGATGAAAAACATTATTCTTATTGGTTTTTGGTCTCAATGGTATGAATTTTGGGTTTTCAAGACATTTCTATTTGAAAGATATTCCTAAATAATTTTTCACAATATATTCATGTTATTCATTTTATAGAATAATTTTCCCCCGTTGTTTTTTGAATGTGATATGATATTTTTTATACATAATATTTTATTTTCTGAATTTTTCATTAATTTATTAATATATTATTAATCAATTACATTCCCTATATTTTTATGAATATGATTATTCTATTTGACTCATGTTTAGTGTCTCAGTATTCCACATACATTTTCAATGGTATATTTATGTTAATTATAAATTATAATTTTTTATATCATGACTTATGGTAAACAAATATTGTTCTTTTTTTCTTCTAAATATTTAATTACACAGATACTAGTGATTTATCACATGATTAAGATCTATACCTTGATGAATTTTTGTAAATTATTAACATACACTAAATTTATGATAAACCAATTCTTATTTATTAATTCCCATAGATAAAATATGAATATTAACTAAGATATATTCATATATTGATATATCATTGTTCGAATGTGGAGAAATTTTCACAAGAGTCATAAAATAAGTCTCTAATGTTTCATATAATTAGTTAAAAATATATTTCAATAGTAATGATTGGGGGATTCTTTATTATATTTAATTTTTATTATATGAAAATGTTCAAAAATAATTTTAGGTTCAAATAAATTTATATAAACTATTTTTATTAAGTAATTGTTTTTATAAACACATGTTGACGTATGAGTTTGTGGGTCCATAACCTACTATGTTATTCTTATGTATGGAAATATGTTTAACATTATTTTCCTTGGTATATCTATAAACACAAAATATCATTAATATAAATTAATTGAAAACTAATAAGAACAACTTAATGATTTTATTCCATTAATACTCAGGTCAGTGAAAGAATGGATATCTAATTATTCACTCTTCCTCACTCTCAATTCAAAATATAGTATAAGAGGCGATGGATATTCTTAGGTATAATTACACATAATAATGTAGTGTAAAAGAAGTAAGTAGGGGTTATTATTATGATAAAAGTTTCATCATATACCATATAAACCTATAATGAATGGATGAGGATATATATGGTGCACTAGAATACTAAACATATTATTGATGGGGAGGTATATGGATTACTATTAGAACATATATGGTATTAATGAAATTATATAATATGGATGGTTTTGTTCATTTAAGGCTTATAGAATGAGGATTATTTCATTCATGTTTATATTACCCTAAAATACTAAATATATTATTTTTAGACAACATGTGATTAATACAAGTAGTTATAGGATGTTGGGGATGTTACGACTACAATATGTAGTGTGGTAATGGTATAGGATATAGATCATTATTTTTCTAAGAATGTGTGTTATATTGAATAGAATATTTCATCATTTTATGTTTGTAAAAAATGATTGAGAATGTGGTTATAGGGTATGTTTCTATTATTATCAATATTATTATGTTATTATTCACTGATGTGATATATGTTCAATTGGCATTACTGAAGCTATTATGTATCATAACTAATATTTTGTGGATAGTTATACAAATTTTAAAATGATGCATTAGTACGATCCTTGCACATTTATCATTTGATTACTCTCTTAATGAACCATTTTCACATCCCATTTATGTCATGTCTTACTAAATAGAGTACACATTCCTCTTCAGGCATGTTTTACTTAACTGAGTTCACATACAATTTTAGTCATATCAATCTCATGAGATATAACTGACTAAATAATGAAATGTATTGAAATATAGGTCCCACCATTCAAAAAATTAAAACTATATATATATATATATATTCATGAAAAACATATTTCATATTATAACCCATGAAATGAAGTTGTATTTCGTAAACATTTCATCATAGAATAACTTGTGGAATAGAAAAATTATTCTTTAAATTCATGTCATTGTAAACATAAAAAATCCATAAAAATATTTATTATAGTATCCTCTAATTATTTAACTAGTATTGAATAAGTGTTACTAAAATATGTTATATAAGACGGAAAATATTTATGGATGATAACTCAAAATAATTCTGAAAAAAAACATGTCAATGTTTATATCAATTATTTATAAAGAGAAACTACATTTATAAAGAAAACAATTATCCATGAAAATAATATAATATAATATAAAATGAAACATTAAAATCATGAACGATTTATGACTATGGATAAATCATCTCATTATGTATAAATTTAAAAAATTATTTTTTATTTTTTTGAAGCATCACAAAGAACCTCCTATAGAAAATCACAAAATGAATCTTATTAAGTGGTTTCATAGAATATATACAAGAGTAAAAATGAATCTTTAAAAAATATTAAAAAACTGTTGTGAAAACATTTTAAAAAACATAGACATGAATGGAAATTTCGGTTTTAAATGAGTCATTAAAAATTTATATTTTTAAAAAATGTAAAATATAAATATCATATCACTGATATGATAATTCAATTAATTAATCGATTATATGTATCAGCTATATATCCACAAAAATGTAAATAAAATTAAATATAAATAAATTTATCTCTAATATAATCATAACATAGAAAAATAAATAAATTATATGTTTAACCTGATGAATGTAAATTGAGTTCTGAAATACCTTACCACATTTTAATTTATCCAGTTGAATTTCCATAAATTGTAATAATTTTCAAATTAAGCATATAATACTATTGATATAATTAGATTCATGATATGATATATTTAAAATAATTATATAAATACCACAATATAAATAATTATGAAAAATACATGTATATCATAGTAGTTACTGTAGGAAGGGAAACGTTTTCCAGATGATTCACATTAGTTTTTTTATAATTTTACCTCCACTTGAATATAAACTCTTTGAAGGGACCCTTTTAGAATATGGAATTATTCTTTCGGTGAGACCTGTAGCATATTGATGTGGGAAGATTATAAAGGCTATTTTTGGGAAATATTTTAAAATTTCAATGATTGTGTGGGGAATGGGAGTGGCGATGAGTGGAAAATATATTACAAGGTTGGAGAGGATTATTTCAACAAATAATTAATATTTTAAATTTAAAAGAAACAATATTTTGGTGGAATTAATAAAAATGATTTAAAAAAAACTAATGGCATAAAAGTCATGTAAAATTCATTCAACACAATACAAACCCATTTAATTTTTTATTGTTATGTATTTTAGGAATCTACCTTTTAACTTATCATTCCATATTATAATACACATAAAGAGGTAAATATTTTTTATACCATGATTATTTTTTAATCATAAAAATTACAATTACCATCTTATCTAAATATTACCGTATCATTAGAAATATTTTAACCGTTTTTAAAAAATTACTAACATAGATGATTGAAAATTACATTTAAAATGATGCCATAAAAATAAAAAGAAAAATAGTTTTTATTTTAAAATGTGTCTTTAACCCAAAAAATGTACTCATATCAAATTTATGTGTTAAGATTGTTTAAATTTAATTAATTATATTATACCAATAAAAACACATAAGTATATTTTATATTTGTTTATAATAATATAATTACATTTAAATATAATTAAAATGATATTGTAATAAAATTCATTTTAATGTATTATTACTATAAATTTTATCTTTAAAAATGTCAAAAAATAAGCCTAGATAATTTTTACCTTATGAATAAAACATTATGTTAGTTTTATGAAAAAAAAAATGTGTAAAAAACAAATTATATTTATTATTATAGAGAATAAACTAAAAATATTTTTTTTAATAAATCATATATTTTAATAACTAAATAGATTTACTAAAAATTATATATTTAATTCCTATGAATGAATAATTAAATTTTAATTAAATCTTACTTTAATATATATTTCATAATATATATATATATATTCCATCCATCAAACTAATGATTACGTAGTAATATTGTTGTAAAAATAATAATATTTAATAGTTTCAAGGTTTATTAAAGCTCAATGACCTGTACAATGTAAACTATAGAAGACGTTACAAATATTTAATAAGAGAATACAATAAAACATTAGGTTGTTACATTATACCCACATAAAAAAAAATTTATCCCAAAAAATTAATTTCTCATATTAAAAGGAGATGAGGATACATTTTCCTCATCATATCCTAAGTTTCCTATGTATAATCATGAAATGTTTTGTTTCACCAAAAAAACATTAACCATTTTAGTTGCCTTGTTTTTTGAACATTATCTCTACCATACAAAATATATATCATTTATTCATTATAAAAAAGTTCTATATTTATTTTTATGACCACTTAGTTTAGGACATGTGGATTATATGATATGTACAACCTCATGATTTATACATGGAAGAGATCATGAACATGAGTGATATTTGGTTAATGATAATATGGATAAGATACAATCCTAAAATGATCAATAGTTTCAAAAAATATGTAATTTAAATATTATATTTCACACTGTAAATTATAAATATATATTTAATAAATAATTTTTGAGAAAACCACATCATCATATCTGTTTACAAAACATCATCTTTAAAATAGGTAATGTAAAATGTGAATGTCACCATAAAACATGTAATTTTATTAGTATAAAATTATTGAAATGTGAAAATATGGATGTGGATGAGAATTCAATTTATAAACTTCTTATGTATAATGATATAAAACATTTTCATTAGAATGTATACAATCCAAAAACAATAAATAAGTGATTTTTAGTAGGGAATTTATTATGAGTAAAAAAATGGAAAATGTTTTTTTAATCCATCCCAAGATATAAGGATCTATTTTAATACATTTTTATACACATAAGGTAATATACTTACTCATATAAAAGAGTATCACTTTTTAAAAAAAATCTATAATAAATACATTATTAATCCAAATGATGAGAATTTATTTTTTATTCATTCTTAAATAACAATTGAAAACATTAATGGAAAACAAAATCCATAAAAATTCATATATATTTATACATAAACCAATAACAATATTTTTATTACGAGATAATAAAATCTTAAAATAGAATAAACCTTCATGTGAGGAAACATACAATAATCTCCCAAAATTAAATAGTAATACAATAAATAATAAATAGATCAATCAATAAATAAGTATCCCTAAAATTATAGAAAAAATATTGTAGTATAATATTGAAGAATAAAACATCATACGTATTTAATAACATTGTTTTCATAGAAAAAGAATATATTTATCTCCAAATAACATCAATTTATCATTATGTCTCATTACAATAATATGTATATCCTAAACATAAAATCTCAATGATATATTAACATAAATGATCTCAATAGCTATATAAAACACACTGAAATAATATATTCTTTAGAAAAATAATCACCCTTAATTCCTCAAATTAAATCCAAAAACATTATATTAATCTCAATTATATATAGTTAAAAAAATATAATTTATTTGAAAAATAATTTCATATTATCACAAATATTAGCAACGGTAGTTATAGGTGTTTCACCGTTATCATACATCTGTTGTGGGATCAATCCTCATGGTATATCTGGATGAATTAAGTTGTCACCAGACCAACATTACACACTTTTTACAATACAATAATTCTTTTAAAATTCCATTGAATGTGAAAAAATCATAAAAATTTACAATAATATAATCATTAGTTCATAAATTATTTATCTTCAATGGTTATATAATACCATTCATTTTACATCCCAAAATTTAATAACACCCAATTTCCATTAGAAAAGTTGCTGATATTATCTTTCACAACATAAAGCATAAAAATGGGTGTATAATATTATGAACTAATAGTATTATATACCATTTATTTTATCTACAACTATAAATATATATTTTCATTAAAACATTATAATATATAATGTTATTTAAACCATTCACTAATACTAAATGGTTGATCCCAAAATCCACACATCATGATTCAATATTAAAACATAAACGTTAAATTTATTTCTTTGATACCAATAATTGATACCAACTTTTCCCACTAAATCATACAACATATAAATAATGTTTTTATCACTTACATACTGGGATATAATTTATGATTATATTTTTCTCATAATTTGGAAAAAATCTTATCATATTGGCATAATAAACCATTTTTACATAGTGATCAACATTATATCCCACTATAAACTACCTTTCCTCATTTACAATACGTTATAAACATCATCAATGTGAAATTCATCTAAAAAAATTATTTTACATAATTAATAATATCATGGGGAAAATAAACAAAATAAAATGGCTTGTTCAAATGATTAGTAAAGTTAATCATTATATATATCTATAATAACAGAAAAAAATAAAATAATAACATGAAATAACATTTAAAACTCAAATCCTAAATATGAAATATTATAATCATGAGTTATTGAATAAATTATAGATGTTTGTTGAAAATGGATCATTAAATAATATATAAACATAATCCCTGATATAATAAAATAAGACATGAAATTTAAATATACACCTAAGTATAGAATATAATTCTCTTAGTAGTAGAGTATCATTTACAAAAGATATTAAGCTACTCTATCAGAGGATACACCAAATGGGTAAGACAAACCATCATTAACAGTTGTATCCATTTCATCTTACTGGAATATGGTCACTTCCCAAACCATCATAATAGTCAATATTCTCTCACAATACCATCAACATAGAGAACACACCTTTCTGAACATATTTCACTCCCCATTCTAGTAATGTCATACTGAACACAGTTTACTCCCCATTCTAGTCATGAAATATTGAATCAATTCTACATCTTATTGTCGTAATATCTCAATTAAATGAGTTGACATCATGTTCCCATCTTATCTTAATAAACCACAGTTACTATCTATTCCAGTCATTTATTATGTAACCGAGTTCAAATATCATTTCACTCTATTATTACTAAATATAGTTCACACCTCATTTTCAGCATTTCTTAAAAAATAGAGTCTACTTACACTTTCAGTCATGTCTTACTAAACAAATATCAATTCATGTATTATTATTATCTTATTGATATAAGTTCACATATTTTTTCATCCTTGTATATCTCATGGGAAATAAATCCTTACCCAATGAATTTAGGGAGATATAGGTCCCACCCATCACAAATGAAAACCATACATATGTGTTCAAGAAGAATATACATCATATCAGATCCCATGAAATAGAACTGGTTATCAAAACAATTTCATCATAGATTAACATGTGGAGAAGAAATAGGTTTCAAAAAAATTATTACACCCTAAAAAAAACTCAAAAAAATAATAATTAACGTTCATATCCTTCAATTTTATCACAATTAATGAATCCATAACATAATAAAATTTAACTTAAATGGAAACTAATTTTGAAATATCACATAAAATAATTCCTGAAAATATAACATTACAATTGGTAAATCATTTCCTATTAATTTTTATCATGAATATATATAAAAATAGATTTCATTGGAATGAAAATTTGAATAATGAAAAGGATTTATCAACGTATTATTGAATCCTTATAGTGGAAATATCCTCTCATCCATTATACATTACAAAAAACATCCTTCTTTTTTTTTAAAAAAATTCACAATAAAAATCATTTAAAAATGGGAAAATGAATCCATTCAATGTATTTTGTAAAAAGTCTAACAGTAGTATAAATTACATTAAATTTCATTATATAATAGTAAAAACATTTACATGTTTTTTTAAATCATTGATATGAAATAAAAATGTTGGTTAATAGGAAAATTTTAAAAGATAGTTTTTAAAAGAATGTCATTTATAAATATCATATCATTGACATGGTAATTAATAAAACTAAATGATAATTTGTATCAGTCATAAATAAATATAAAACTTGTTTAAATATATTATAACATAATTAAAATTTATCACACACATAATCATATCATGTAAATATCAATGAAGTATAACATTAACCCAATAAATGTACATTGAAAAAAGAAGTACCATACCACTTTGAAATCATTCAAATAGTATACCTCATAATAGTGATAAATATGAAATTAAATCATTAATACAATGAAGAGAATTTGATTACTGATATGATATATAAAATGGTATTATATACACCCAAAGAATAATTATATGGGTAATAATAAATATATCTCACAGAAGAAAAACATTTTTGAGAAAACCAATACTCATGGTTCCTTTTTGTTTTTCATAATTTAACCTCTTTTGAATGTCACCTCATTAAAGGACCCTTTAAAGAACATGGAATTATACTTTGGGTGATAGTAGTATAACATTTATGTGGGGTCTGTGTGGTGTATATTATAATATATTTAATATTTTTTCACACTTACCAAATTTATGGATAGGTTATAATGGACTATGTTTAAATAATTAAATTTAATTGAATATCATAGTTTATATAAGCTCAGTATAGTGTACAATGTTAACTATTTATAAATCTTAATTTATTTAATAAATAAAATAACATAAAGTATTTTCATGTTACAAAAGATACACATGAATATCTTTAATAGTTACAAGTGGAAATAGTCACTACTGAAATGGGTGGTATTTTTTATGTTGTCGTTTAAGCTAAAATATATCAATTCCTACTTTTGTTAGTAGAATAAATACCTTAACTTATACAATAAAAAAATTTAGTGAAACCTATTGAACAAGGGGTGGACCTCACTATAAATAATCCATATATTTTATAAAATTAAATCTGTTTTTATTATACATTTATATCCAATATTTTTATAATTATTATATTATTAGATATTATAAATGTGATATGATGTATTATATTGTGAACATCCCCATGGAATTAAATAATTTTTTTTCTAAATTCGAAAATAAGTTTAGGAATCTATATAAACTCATGGATAATGAAACATTTATAAATTATACACCATTATCTATATCATAATTTTTATTATGTAGTTAATTTTCATTATATTGTGACTATATTATATAACATTTATGTGTGAAATATATACCATCATGTTTTTCTAGGACAAAATTCATCTCAATGTATAATGACCCTGAATTTTATCAATCAAATTTCACCTTTTATAATTATTTTATATATAATAAAACAAAAAATAACATATAGATTCTAATAAAAACATTATTCTTATAAATTACGTGTGAATGAAGTTGTGTTTATAGAAATTATGGATCTCATACCAATAGAATTATTAGTTTGAAATTGGAATAAAAATATTCACATTTGGAATCATATCTTAGAAAATAGAATAGTAATCTAACCTATAATATTATAAATCAAATTTTTTCATCTTATATATTAAAATATAATATATTTATATATATTAATATAACCATATATGTTTTTAATATTTTAAATTAAGCATTTATTTTTTAAATGAAAATGTTTATTTATAATTTTATAGTTATTGTAATGAGTTTTTTTAAAATATTTATAGAAAATATATTTAAAAATTAATATTGTGTTTTCATATAATTATATGATAATATTATATGATATTAATTAATTTATCAATGTGTTATAAAATCAATTATAATTATAAAATCATTATTATTTTCAATAAAACGTGGTCTTTATTATAATTTACAATGGAAAAAATTATATATTTAATTTCATAAAATGGAGTCCATTATTTAATTATAAGCACTGAAAAATGGTTAGGGTGATTTTTTTGGATTTTATTAATTTATTTGAATTTTATATTAAATCAATAAATATATTAATTTATGGTATATAACATTTTATCCAAATACATAAATATTTTTGGTGTGTTGGAGTCATGTATTACATAAGTGGCCACAATATCAAAAAATCATTCTATAGTTAAAATATTTAATAATAATAATCAATAAAATTTATAGTATTTATCCAAAATAATAAATTAATGAATAAAATAATAAAAAAATTCATATTCTCCAATATTTATTAAAACCCATCACTACTATTTTTCCTCACACTATATAAGCCTTTGATCATTATAATATTATTCCCAAATATTCTTCAATATCTTTTCCCATATTATATTATTTTTGGTCTCACCAGAGAACAATTTTCAAGTACCAAAAATAGGTTCTCAATGAGAATACACTCAATAGGTAGAACCATCCCTCTCTATCTTTAATGTTAATTTTTTCTTATCCATCTCTCACATACTATTTAAAAATTAACATGATAACATCAGTTTCATATATATACATTAATTGTGTCATTTTAATTTTGTATAAACATTCAATTATCTCCTCTTCCCTTTTAGACCAAAAAATGAAAACATCGACCATGAGGTTTCGATTCACAACATTCATGGGTGATGATTTTTTTATAATAACACCATCATGTATGGTCATAAAAACATTATAATTTTAAAATAATATTTTTAAATATCTATTAAAACATACATAGTGTCATGTAATTTGTATATATTCACATAATATAAATTAATAGAAAAAAACTAGTTTTTTATTATAGAAAAAACTACAAAATATTATAAATGGTTATTATTAACATTTTATACAATTAATCATCAATATATATAGAAAAAAATGATATATAAAACCATTTTATCTTATTTATGTTAATTAATATCATATAAATTCTATTCTAGATAACTCCTCCAATTTCAATATAACTTCTATTAATTTATAATGATGAACCAATCATGAAAAACATGGAAACAGAAACTGTCGAATAACAAAATTAAAACTTATAACTCATCAAAAATACCTTAAAATAAACTGAAGAAAAATAAAATTTATAAATACCTATTGAATATGTTATAATATAAATTACTAATTATTATAATATCATTATACAGAAAATTATCTTCACGTGAAGAATACAAACATAAATAAGGTAAGGGATTCTCTCTAAACCCCCATTTTTCAGCTGGGTTACAATTTCTAAATCATTACACAGATGTAATTATTAATTATTCTTATTTAATCATCTTAAATAATGTATTTATATACTAAAAATGTGTAACTCTATAAATTATTATTTATTTTATGGGTCAGCACAAGTTTTTATAAGGCTTATTTCTGAAATCGTCACTATAAGAAATCCTAATTAAGGGGAACTTCTCAATTTCAATCTCATTTAAAAGTAAACTCAATAATATATCTTGATTCACCATTATTTTTTTAATTAAATATTGAATCATAAAAAACAATCGTAGTTTATTCCATATTTTATGAAAATAATCATGCCTTTTCATATTTAATGACTTTTTATATTTTCCGATGAACTGCAATAAAGTAGCTACTTTATGATGTTTCATGAACACCATTTTTACATGTTTTTAGTACTGTTAGATATAATATATCATGAACTATTTCAAATTTACCTTATAAATGTATAAGGACATTGTAAATATTTTATTTCGTGAATATCATTATTATACACTCATTATTTATACTTTTTAAATACAATTATGATACCCATTTATTTCTTGGGGTAAACCTTACAATTATACATTAGTATTTATTATTCATGTGGAAAAAATATTAATGTAAATTTATGATGGATTTTCTCAAATATAAATTCAATAAATTCGGTAATTTTCATTCACATGAGATGTAATGTTGGGATAAGGAGTTTACATGATTCCTTTATGGGACTTAGTCCACCATATGTAGGAGTCTGCGTAGTTATCCTTGAATTATGATTATTTCATGTTTCATATTGTTTCGACATTATTATGATTTCTTACTTACATAGACCCATGTAAAATATGTTGTTATTACATATGTTTATTCTTGATCATTTTCTTTTAATCCACGTTACATTATATTTTGAATGTGTAACCACGTGTATTTTGGCTATTTCACATACATACAATCTTCAAATGATTGAAAATGCGAATGTATCTTGGATAGGTATGATGTGGGTTACATTCAACATTTGGTCAATGGAAGTCCAAATCATGGGGATACCTTGAAAAGATCACGATATACTAGGTAATAAATCCATAGAAACATCTTTATATTTCTATTTTGGGGAAATAAGCGGCTTTAACAAGCCAGCGGGCTGATGGTTCTTCACCATTACCTTTTGGGAGGTCGAAAACCTAGGGATAAATACTACTATTTGTTGTTTCACCCTAGGCCACCAATGCTGGTGCCACATATCATGATAAATATTTGATATTTTGAGATGGACTCCCCACTAAAATTTTTATTACTCCTCAATCAACCCCCTATCATATTTTTATGAAACCAAAAATGATAATGTATACATAATATGTCGTCTCAATTCCCATTCCAATATTATGGTGGGTCATATAATGAAATACTCTCACGAATTTCCAAGCCTTCGTGATCTAAAAATTTCATACTCTTTACCATATCAAGTAGGTAATTGGTGACTATCAAGGATGAAAGGTAATACTTCTCATGGATACTATGATACTAAAGATGAAACAATGAAAATAGGGGCCTCAATTTCTACTCTTCACTAGCTTCTTTAATATCATGTTCCGAATTTTTAAAAAATAGTAAATCATCAACTAAATTTCATTTTCATAGAATATATGAATGATAAAAATTGAATAATTGATGTTATTTGACCCATATATACTTTTTGAGGATCAATTCACACTATTTTTAGATATATTTGAGTCGCTTTTGGTTATTAATTATAAAGAACAAAGTAATCGCCCAACAGATTTGGTATCCATCAACATAAGTAATAGAAAACGATATCTAGATTAATGTCATCGATCCATAAATATCACTCATGTGGCTTCAAGATATGTGATCTATAATAAAATTAATCTATCCTATTACATCATTAATTCTACCCGGATAATTATGGAGGTATCATAGAAAACTATATAACATATTTTTGATTCAGGTAGAATCAAAATAGCTGAAATGATAATTCATCCTTTCAAATTTAGAAATCATTTATCATACTCTTATAACCAAAAAGACATGACACCCTTATTTATTAGACCTGTAATTAGTGAATAATGGGGTGATAAGTCATCTATAAAACACTTGTAATATCCATCTAGTAATTATAATAAATGTATATCAATTTCATTATTTGTTTTATTTTAAGATACCACATACATCGACTCATCTTAATGAATAATTATTAGATTTGGAGATAACTTGAACGTAGAAGTTATCTTTTTTAATTTGAAAGTGGTGAGTTGAAATATAATCATTTAGATGTTACTATCAACTTTTATTCAAAACAATATCAATATGTTGATCATGGTATCTATTAGTGTTATAATAAACTAATATTTCTTCCATAAAGATGGAAACAATATTATATATAGGGATAGAAACCTGTGTTTATCACATCCATGAAAATGGAAGGAACATTAGTATGGACAAGAAATATAAAAAGGTACTCAAAAAGACCATAAATATAATAGAATACATTACGTGGTATGTTTTATGTACTGACTAAAACCTGATGATGGCCTGATATCAGGTTAATCTTAGAGAAAGACCAAAATCTTCATAGATAGTCAAATAGATCATCTTATTGATTTAGTGGATAACAGTTCATAATAGTAAGTGGGTTATACCATTTGTAATACACATATATAAGAAGGTTCAAATCCACCTTCTTGGAAATATTCATGTGTGAATCCTAATAAAAAGTGATAGGCCTTATTAAAACATTGTCCCCTAGTTTCTACAACAACATCCTGAGCTCTTGGAACATAGTGGTTCCATCCTGTATGGAGGAATATACAATGGATCTACTCCTAGAACAAGCTCAATCATAAACTCTATCTTACCCTCAGGAGGTTTTCTAGAAAAATTATCCTTATATAAATCCTTGAAATGATCTACTACTAGAGGAAATTCATCTATGTCTAAACTATGATACTCCATGAGGAAAAAAAAATCATGGATGTCAACCCACCTATCCCATGAATCTCTTGTCTCACTCTACCGTCATGGAAATCTCTCCCACCATTGTAGTAGATAATTTAATCCCTATAGTGATGTTAATGGTATGCTATAGTGATAGTTTCTACATACATGGGATACATGGACAACCAATCTATTATAAAAATGAAATCAATGCCCTATATATCAAGTATAAATAGGCCCCACATGAAATGGTAATTGCCTTACTCTAGGGTAATATCCATTAATTGGTGTATTTTCACCGACCATACACCCAATGGTGCATCCAAGGTTATCACACGAAAGAGATTCTTCATTTATAGATTGAGAGATTCCATGATAGATAAAGATATAAATGAGTATGATGAACTTGTATCAAATAATGTAAGTACTATAGTGAAGATTAATATAACAGTACCTCATTCTTTTGATTAACCCACACTCAAATCCTTTAGTATCGGATGTCATGAATTTAACTAGACAAATATACATACATGTGATATAGCTTGAATTCCATAATTATAAACTCCTTACCTTTGCATGTAGTAGTCACGTTTCTTTCTTCCTCGGCCACAACCACATCCTCAGACAGTCCTGCTTATGCTACACCAAATTCCCTGCTAATGTGGCATAAAATAACCTTCCAATAAAGGTGGAGTCAGTTAGGTTTTTATTTTACTATAATTAGATAGAAATGTCTGACATAATTTCTGAAGATTTCCTAATCACCTACAAAGCTGGAACTCTAGAGGGTCTATATAATATTGAGGATTTAGATTCCCCTTTGTTCCAAATTGATGGAATAAAATGGAGATTTTATTATGGTAAATCTGACAACCATTGTAATAACATGGAACCTTGAGGAAATTTTTATTCTCCATGAAGAAAAATGGTCTTTTTTAGAAGTAATACAATATGATTGGTACTATCACCTTCCCACAAGTTTTTCTATATGCATTTATCAATATTGATAATCTAATGTATTTTATGTAGGTGAAATATATTCACAAGAGTAATGATGAAATACTATATCCTATACACTAATTGTTTATAATGGGATGGTCATAATCTAATATAGGTGTTGAAATCTCTATAATGACACATAATGAATTAAATACTCCATGAATGATGTATCACTCTTCACTATATTTACAATCCCTTTGGATAAGTCATCTACTAGCATATTAAGAAGGATGTTACCATATAATTTTTTTATCATATCAGACCATGGACTAATGGAAACAAGCCTATGTAATCACATCCCACCAATGCTTGGATGAATCACCCAATATATTAGTATCAATAATGACCCTCTTCTATAGAAGAATTGTTATATTCTCAATGATTGATATGGTGGAATCATTAAAATACATAATAAAATGTGTACTTCTAACCCTCAATAAAGTTAGAAGATTCTTCTACTGTAACACATGTGCTAGATCACCTATTATTATTTCAGGTCATGGAACTCCCATTATAGAAACCATAAAATGTAGTAAAAAATTAAAAAGTTGATAAGTATTACATAAACTTGGTATAATAAAGTGTTCTTCAAGAGGATAACATAGAGTTAATATTGGTGACTCAGGTACCACCACATCGAGAGGATGGTCATAGACACCCTCCATGAACATTATAAGAAGACACCATATCTTCATTTATCATAAAATTTGCTGAACACACCCCAAACAAGATTTAATAAAGATATATAAACTATTGAAATTATACCATAAAAAATTAGGGCTCACTACCCATGGTATACTAAACCAACTATAATGTTAAAAGTCAATGTGTTATTAAGTTTTAATGTTTAAATTACAAAGGGTTCTAGTAGATGAGGATTTATTTTCACATTAGATCATCATTTATTTAATAAATATTATATTATATGTTAGATTGAATATTTTTATATTTCATTTTTTTTAAAAATATATATCCATATTTAATTAAATGAGTTGTCTATCCTAGTCAATCACGTCACATTCATATTATTAGTGAAATAGACAACCATTGAATTTCAATTTAATCACATATGCATTTTTTATTAGTATTTAATAGGTTATATGATGGTTTAACTCAGTAAACTACCCTTTCAAACCAATGAGGGCCTTTACAACTGATGGATTAAAATAAGAAATCACCCAATTAGGGAAAAGAGATTTAATAATATAAATGTAACTACAATATCCTCACACAATAATCTTATTGAACACATGAGAATTCAAAAACATAAACGCACCTATACGTAATCGAATATAAATGGAATATGAATTCAATGTGCCTATAATGATGCATGATTGATTATGATTACCATCATATCATCATAACTGGGTGAAAGAAAAAATATCAACCCTAATAATAATAATAATAATCCAAAATCGGATTCTCAACAAATAGTGAAAAGATTTAAACAATAATATGAAAAAGAACAATAATTATAATTTATAAAGCTCATAATTTAACCCAAACATGGGTTGGCTACTCCCAATCATGAATTATAACCAAGTTTCATGTGTTACGAATCTCATGTCAATTATATCCAAATATAAATAAAGGAATGGATTCACTTTGATAAAAAATTATTTCATCCTGGACTTATATAGTACTCAGACATGTCTTGATGATTGTGGGTCACAAGGCTTAAAGCGCAACTCCCAAAAATTCATAGGAATATAGATTGATGCGAGGGCCTAGGTTGAGTCTGTGGGAAGAATATTATCGTATTACCAAATTATATAAACATTTAAAATAGATTAAGTAGTCATTAGATGATAAATTATTAATATATGACACAAAATGAGTATATAGGATTAATTAATAATATATACAACATGAAACAATATCCAAAACATGATGATACATTTCTTTCCTCAGTGAAACTGGAAAACATGGTAAAATAGTATAAGTCAATAAATGATGTAAAATAGAATAAAAAATTATCCAATAAAAATTCATGAACTATGATCTCACATTCATTCATCTGCTACCCTGCTCCATCCAAATATAATAATGTGATCATGTTTCAAAAACATGATGTATCCAATTATTAACACTAAATAAAATTAAATTTTTTAATAGAAAATAGAGGCCCATATAGTGTTTGATATAAATCATAGTAGGACACCACCATTGGTATCTACAACATTCAGTATATATAATATAAACTAAAACAATATGTAAGAATTCATATATTTATATAATGAAATAAAGTACTATAAATACATAATTTCCTAGTTCACCCTCAAATAGTGTTAGAACAAGTAATAATTTCATTATTTTTTTATGTTCTATTTCATATTTTTATGTAACATGCAGTATGACTAGCACTTATATAATTTCATGATAATGAAAATAATAATAATTAAATAATAATAAGGAATTATTAAATCATAATACTAATGATCATCATCCATATTAATAATCAAGGGTACCTTGACCCCATTGTTCATGTAAACTATGTAATTAAAACTAGCAGGGACATATTGGAAAATGCGTCATAAAAGGGTAATATCCCAATGAATTCATCCTCTATAAAATTATATAAGTAATGACTAGGACTGCAGTTGTATCAAAGGAATCATATGTATGTGGATGTCATGCTAAATATAATGACTTTCTCGAGGTAATAATATAAAGATGATAGAGGTATCATATGTTGTCTTATAAGGATTCCACTTGTGGATATGAAATGAGATCCAATGATGGTATCATTTATCAAGGCTAGAAACCCTGAATCAGAATGGTATATATAAGTGCTCAAGGAATTACATCTGGAATCCAGTGTTGTATTAAGTCTAATGACTCCAATAATTATTTAATTATCGATATGAATTAAGAACCATATAAAATTCAATAAATTTTTTAGTCCTTGTATTACTAATGAAATTTAATAATAAATTTTGTTTTATTAGTTTCCTTTACATTTTCTAATAAAGAAAGAATACATGAAAAAATTTATTAATTTATGAATGACTTATTAAATTCATTAGGTTCACTGTGATTCATTCCAAAATAATGAAAATGTATAATATGGACATGAAAAAAATACATTATTAAATTTAATTAGGAAATTTCATATATATAATAATCTATCCATTTAAACATTTAATCATTCATTAATAAATTATAACACTTACCTAAGAAGGGTCACATGGGAACTACAATGTTCTAACAATTTATAAATTTACAACTAAAGTAATTGAAGGGGTACCCAATTTTTTGAGTCATGAATTATATGTTCAATTTTTTAATTAATCTCTTATATTTATCATGGTCATGTAAAAGTACACCCGAACAATGGCTCAAATAAGCTAAAAATAGAACTTGAAGGTTTATTAAAGAAAACACCCTACATGGGGTGGTCGATGTTAAGTTAGTAACCTTAGATGATGGATAAAACAAATAAAAATATCCTTAGAATTTTTTTTCAATTTACCAAAATAAATGATCATTTATATAATAGGCCTCACTAAATAAAATTAGCACACACATATTTACAAAAATTTAAAAAATTATAAAAACCTTAGTGATGAGTTATAGACAACCAACCATTGGCACATACACTCTCATCATAAAGTTTCATCATTTAGTTTATCATAAAAACAGATAAATCCAAACTAAATATAAACACCCTAAAAAGTAGGGCATTTTAGAATGTATCTAAATAGAATCATCACGGGGAAGAATTTTTCTGAACCACTAAAAAAGAATAAAGGTCATTCAAGTGGTTTTCAAACTAGATTGACGGTAGTTGAATCAAACATCAGATGAAATATTTACCATGTTATATAGGTCCTGGGTAGTGTAGGAGCTATCTATACATTATAGTATCTATATATGTGTGATAGGAAAGAAACAAGAGGAACTAATAGAAAAATATAATGGTGAATTTTCATTTTACCCAAAATTCCTAAGTCACGTTGTTTGGATACAAAGTTGGCCATACCATGCACCAACCAATCAATGCCTATTGCTCTAAGGGGGAACCCACATGGTTAGAACATATAGTAAGAGAAACTATGCACCAAACATGAAAAAATATACTAAAAAATATAGAAATTTATCATGGGCCTGTAGCCCCTGGTGCATGTTTTTTGGAAAACTGTGCGCCCCCATTAACCCTATTATCCTACATCTCACAGTTAGCAATAACCGTGAAGACAAGATAAAAAATTTTCTAATATCATATGGCTTGTGTATTATTTCCATTGGCAGGTGTTCAAAGCTCTAATCAATCCCCATAGAAACCATTATTTAATATAACATAAATATGAAACCATATTATATCAATAGTATTGAATTAAAACAAATTTAAAAAGACCCATACCTGATTTATAATTTGAGTTCCTAGATTTTTCCATAATATTTATTAATTAATTTTAATTTAAATGTTAATAAGTTTTAATTTATTATATCTGAAAAAAATCCTAACAAAAGTATTCAAAGATATAATTTATAAATATAAAAATTTATTTTTTAAATATATACATTATAATATGTTCATTAATTTTTTATTTATAAATAATGATATATGAATAATGAGAAAAAAAATTTCTTGAAAAAAGGTCAAAAATAATTTTAATGCCACCAAATAAACTTTTTATCTATTTTAAATATTCATACTATGGTTTATTGGGAACCAAAAAAAGATCCAAAAACCACACTATCCCTAAAAAAAATCAACAATTTTCAAATTTTAAATGCACCCAAATAATAAATGTCAAACTTTCAAATTTCTATCATTCAAATTGAAAAAATGAACCATTTATCCCATTTAGATCAAAAATCCTTAACCCATGAAATATACACCTTGATCTAAATTCTATATACCTATAATCATTTTTATGATACATATGATAATTAATAACATCAATATATGTACAATTGTAAGTATGTTGAACATTTAAAGCCAAAAAATGGATGTTTTTAAACAATTGATCTCTATAAACAATATTTTTTTATAATAATTTAATTTAATTATTGATAAATTGGTATAATTTTATTTTACATTATGAATAAACTAAAAAGAATTTAATTATTAATTGAAAATAAATGATTAAGAGAACAATTAATAATATGAAAAATAGTTCTACTAAAAATCGATTCTCATTATCATTCTGTATTTTTATTAAATGTTAAATTTTAAACTGATAGAATTTGTATTTGAAAATTTTATGTTCTTTTTTGGATTCAATGTATCAATAATAGATTAGTGATAATTTTTGAGACATTTCTCTGAAAATTTATTTTCAGTTAAAAATTAAAATATACATGGTTTTATTCACGTGTATAATTTATGTTTCTATCATGAAAAAGTTAAAAATTCAATATTGCTAAAAAATTATTAATGGAAATAAATTGGTTCATAATTTAATTTCTTCATTTATAAATAGTTATGGGAATTTTAAAAAATGAAGTCTCATATTTTGAAAACGTATTTAATCATTTATACTAAAATTTTCATTTTCAATTTTTCACATTTAATTAGAATTTCAAAGGGAAGTATTTCTTTTGTGATTTTATTAGAATCTATATAAATTATTTTATAATAATAATTCCATTTAATTACATCAATTTCAAAATCATTTACAGTTTTTTCATAATAAATATTTTTATACTAAAATAAAAGAGAATTCTATTTTTTGTACTCATAATTTTTTTAATAATAAAAATTATTTTTATATTCATTATAAATACTTTTTTTCTAAAATGCATGAAAATTGTGACTCCAAAATATTACATGAGCTATTTTGGTTAATTTATTTTTAATTCATAAAAATTAGCTACTTTGGTGAAAATTTAGTTTGGACTATAAATATTAGTTAAGTAAAATGGGTTCAACCAAGTGTAAATGATTAAAAAACATTAAAAATAATTATAATTAATTTAATATTAAAAATTTTCTATAAAATAATTTTCTTCAACACATTAATTCCTCTTGGGAATCCATATTCCATGTGAAATATGTGTATCTACAATATTAACAGTTTCCAATTACACTAAAAAATTAAATATAACTATCATATAAATGGGGACACAAACCACACAATATATACAGCAAAATATATTAGAAATTACCTTTTTTAAAAACTAATATTATTTTCCCTATATTCTAATTCAACATCATTATTCATCTTATTTGATAAATTAGGCATATTTTTTTCTTTTCCAAAATTTAATTCAACAGAATTATGAAATTTTATGTGTAATTTCAAGTCCCCGTACCAATTTTCCTTAAATATATTATACTCGAAAAATATCATAACCATTAAAAAATATTGAAATTAATATTATAAATATATTTATTTCATCTTATGTTTGTCTAATAATCATCACATACACTATACAATTTTACCCATTAAAACTGATAATGTTGTCATTTGTACATTAAGACTATCACCTCTATGAATGAAATGTATTTTTTTTAAACAAACATACATGTATTGTTTAAATATGGTATCTAGTAAAAAATATTTTATTATATCTTTGAATATGATTTTTTGACATATAAAAAATTTCACAATAACTATTTTTTGGTAAATCTAAAGGATAATCAATGTGTACGTGTGGACTACAATATTCTTGAGGATATATCATTAATATTCCATATTTTTTTATTATTATAAAATATTAGACAATCTTAAAATATTATTCATAATTTTAATACCATCTATATAGTATCATTATTCATCTTTAATAATGACATAATTCAAAAATAAAATCCAATTAAAAATATATACCCACTGACTAAAACATGTTCTAGTTTTGGTCGGGTTAACAACCTACATGAACGATGAAATAAATATATATCATTGATTACAATAGAAACATAACTTCACGTATTTGTTTACAATAATAAATAAATAAATATTCCTTACGTTTTCATAAATGTTATTTTATTAATAATATTATTATTAACAATCTACCACTAGAATCTCATGAAGTAACGAAACATGATCATATATAATTACAACATAAATTATCATATCTAAAAAATAATATAGAACAACATTTATAACTCCATAAAAATTATAAAAAATATATTTTTACATGAATAATATAATGATGATGATTCATTAATATTGGAATGAGGAGAAACATCGATAAATTAATATTGAATAAAAAAATTCATTTTTTTAAAAAAATGGTAATAATATATATCATTGGATAATATGATTTTAATAAGTAATGATAAATGAAATGTAAAAATGCTAATCTATATTAATAAATTTATTAAATTGGTGAATAATTTTTATATTATTATGTTACCAGATATTGAATCACTATTTTGGAATTCAATATTTTATATAAGGGTATTTCATGACTGAATATCTCTATCTGAATTCATTTTGATTTTTTATGGTATTAATTTTTATCATATTCTATTAAGATATTATATATCCATTCCTTAATTAATTTATGTATTTATATTATCATATCTAATATGTATAATTTTATTTAAATCATTCTTTCTTAAATTTTTTTATTTTATGAATAATACTTATCATTTAAAATAGATTTATTTTTATTCCATATCACTATTTAATATTCTTTTAAAAAAATATTTTTATATAAAAATATTCTTTAGGATAGACGAAATTAAAAATTTACTTTACTATATTTTAATAAGATTATATATCAATATTCTTTCCAATTTTATCTTTTAATGATTCTTCTTTGAAATAAATTTTTTTCCTTCCATGATCATTTCATTTATTTAATATTCAAATTTTTCTTAGATAAAACTTCTGAAACTTTTAGAGGCCCCTACTGATGTTTTTGTAATAATGGTTTCAAAAGATCTTATTTATCATGTTTGATAAATCACATTTTAATATTATCTATGACACTATCATTTTATTATATTATTAATTTTTTTCCTAAAATATATTATTGAAATTTTAAAATATAAACTCATTATTTTACATATATATCAATTTTTTAAATGATACACTGATTCCATTATTTTGAAAAAATATCCCCAAAAAACATAATTCAAAATTTTTTAAATAACACAATGGGTATATCCTTTTTTAATGTTTTACCTATCCAATGATCTTAAAATAGTTATTATTATTTACGTCAAAATCATTAATGATTATAATGTTTCACTAGGGAAATGTAATTTTATTTCTATCAAATATAGTTCTCTATATATATTAGGAAATTTAATATGGAGGTTTTCATGGAACACATACCTTATATATTTGTTAATTATTGATTTAAATATTGACGTATTCCACGATCACTTATAAAATATAGGAATAAATGAATATTATTTTGTGAGTGGAGTCATGTATCACCAACCAATGCATTGGTTTATGTTTAACATATCATGATATCATGAGGATACATTAGATATTATCTCAACCACATGATGGTACATGTATTATTATCCCACGAATGTTATGAATAATAGGTTTTTATCCTATGATAATGTTTGTAAATGGGTTGTTATCCCATATATTAGTGAATTAATGTGTTTTTATCCAAGCCTAGTGGGTAAATGGGTTGATTGAGAATGACCATTACATTAAGCTAGTTAGGTAGAAATTCCTTCTTCATTAGGTTTTCATAACATATGTTTTAACTTATGATCTATATTTACGTTATTTAATTATGTAATCCATCAATGGTTCCTATCTACTATCTCATGTTTTTGCACTCCAATTCGATGATAAATGATTGATAACATGAGAATACATTTAATATTATAATGACTTCTCTATAAAACTTGTTTTTCAATATATTTTAAAAAGATAATTCTACCACGATCATGTTTTATCATTTGTTTTTGTTATATCCATTGAGGACATGTTTATATGGACTACATTATATATCATTTTATCTCCCCATTTCATATGTTTTCTATACATATGGTATGTAGGTGAGTATATCTAATGAGGAGTTTAAGATATGATCTTTTTTGATTTGAATATAGAGAAAATTTATTTTGTATAATAAAATAATGTTCATATGTAACCAATCAGTAAATTAATTTGACATTCTATTCAAGGTGTTATGTGATTACTTATGATATGTATTTATTATTTTATTAATAGATATAAAACAATTATATGTATTAAATTTTTCATCACACATGATAAAAATTCATATTATTGTGATATTTTTTTTAGTAGAAGACCATATAATGGTGGTTTGAGGTACATCCCAGAACCTCTTATTATAAATATATTACATTATTTCATGTTGTAGATAATATAATGTGAGGATCTTAATAACATATATACCAAATTACATTGGTATAAATTTTAAATATTTATTTTATTGAATAATGTTTATATCTTTATCTTATCTTGTATATATTAATGTATCATTATTACCATGAAATTATATTTATGACTAGTTTATAATAGTGTGATGGGGATGTTAAACACTGTGTCATACATACATAATAAAAATTTCATGTTAAAACATTGTTTAACCTTTTGTGTGTCATGAATGTAATGGAAAATCTCAAGTACCTAGAGGTTAGATTCACATGGAGTCTTAATCAAGGATGATATTGTTGGATCGGTATATATATAATATCATTTAATAGAATATGAGAATTACCAGAGGTCTATACATTAATGGTGGTAGTTGTAATTTTTAAAATATAGTATTATATAATTAAACTCAAAAAAAATCATTTCCTCTTTATGTATGACAATAGGACGTGGAATCAGTCCAATAAAAAAGAATATGAATTGTATTCTAGAATAATATTACTAAATTAGAATAACTATCAGAATCACTATGGATCATAATATTATAATTTCATAATCATAGTGAATATGATTAATAAAAACTATTTTTATAATCGTAGTTATATAAATAATGATAAAACAAATATAGTTCAATGATCAATATGATGTTTAAATTTTTATTAATTTTTTTGGAATATATAAACTTGTAATAAACAAGTAATACTACTATATACAAAAGAAATGATGATATTAAACATATTAAATAGATAACTACTTAAACCAAAATAGTATGGTAGTCTCTAATATAGACTAAAGTTATCAATAGTTTCATTATTATAGTGAAATTATTCTATCATTTCCCATGAAATCCCATCATGTGATAATCTGAATGGATTTGTCTACCTAACCATGAAATCTCTCAATCCAATAGATCGAATCTAGTTTACTATACACGTAATCCCTTGATATGAATATCTGATTCTCTATTTTCCTATTCACACAATACCATGATCATAATAATGATTGGACAAAGAAAAAATTACGACATAATTTTTAAATAAGGAACTATAAATAGATTCTTTATGAATGAAATCCATCTAATAGAAAATATTTATTAAGATCGATTTATTCACACTGAGTATTCTTAAGATAATATGAGATAAAATTTAATAAACCATCTCAAAAAACATTATTTGACCTAGTATTTTTTTGGTATCCTTCAAATAATCATATTTATATCAAAACAATCATTTTGTTTAATGTTTTCTGTAGAAACATAGGACCACAAGCACTAATTGCTCATAATTATCTTGCATAAATGATATTCTGATGTCATATTATTTTAAACCATTATATGTTAAAAAATTTCATTGCATTTGATATTCGTTTGCCATATTATGATTATAAATATAATTTTGTATTACTGACTTCCTTTATATTGTTAATACAATAATATATATTGGTAATAGCCTGATTATATGGGTACCTGTATCAGTCTGATGTTTATAACATTGTGTGTATTTTGGAAAATAAATAATGGAAAACACATAATCATGAAAATGATGAGTCTTATTTATCGTACATATACTCATTATGATAATCGTAGAGGAAAATTGTATACTTATATTCATGGTGCATTAGAATCATTTTATATGTATTGTGAAATGTATTTTTTTCAATAAAAACTTTATTTAACACACAATATATAAATATATAGTTATTATTTTTTTTATTAAATAGTCATTGAATTTAAAAACTAAATGGACGTAAATGTAATTAATTTAATTACTATCTCAATGATGTCCCCCTATTTAAAAAAACAACCCCATAAACATTAATTGAAATAAAAACATAAATTCCATATTCTTTAAATCCATTATAGGATAATATCCACCCATATAATCATAATCACCCCTTTAAAATAAAGATATCATTTAATTAAAATTTCTCTTAATTTACTAAATTATCCCGTTTAAAATGAATTCACCCCAATCTAAACAATTCTCTTCCTTAGTGATTTAAAACAATAATAGGTAATTTTTGGACTTAACAGAAATATTAGAGAAGGAAACACAATATATGAGGCAATGTGGAGAAAAAATTAATCATTAAAAAAAATATGAAATAACATTCAACTAATATTAATTATTAAATAATAAGACTAATAATACATGAATAAAAAATTAATTCGTATATTACAAAAAAATCAAAATTTTTCCCATAAAATTATAACAAGATTTCATTAAATAAAAATTAATATTTATTCATCTATGTTTTGACAAAAGATTTCATTTCTTCAATTCTTTTTTAATTCCTAAAAACATTAAATTTTTTTATCATGAAAACTTATCTTCTTGACATCCTATGAAATCATGTTATTATATTTTTTCTCAAATAAATGTATGATTTTTTGGAATAAAGTTAGTTTATCTAAATTTATATATCACATACATGTATCTTCAATGTTTTAACTCCATCAGCATGATCATCAGTTTCATCACTATGATCAAGTAAAAAAATTACCATTTCATCCATATGAGAAGATAAATCATCTAAATAACATTCTAAATATAAAAAATACAATATTATGAAATAAAATTTTCCATCATGCATCATAATATCAACATCAATATGATGAGACAACTTGACCATTTGAAGCGATTGATTTATACGTGTTTCTAAAATTTCATGAATTCTTTACAAATGTTTACATGGATTATTTTCATAGATAATGACTTGGATTATTCATGTGACAAATGTTATTACACAAAACATCATGAATTACATTATTTTTCTTCTTTTTAGGGTATTTATTTTGGTGATTTTTTAAATAGTTATGGTTCTGATAAATAATTGTCAGATGTATTTTCTTCCTTGTCATCTCCCTCTTCATTTTAATACTCTTAATTCTCAACATATTTATTTTCATCATCTACTGCTTCTACATATTGTTCAACATATTTCAATTAAATTATTTATTCTTCTTCAAATACTTATTTATCTTAATTTTCAATCACATCTACCTCTTTAACATAAAATTTATCATTATCCTATTAAATCTATCTAGATGTTCTCAAATTGTTTTTTCTTATGGTTCATGTTAAAATTCATTTCATGATTTTTTTTGTTCTAATTCATAATCTAATAAAATTTCAATTAAATTTCTTTCGACCAATGGTATTTAATAATGGAAAATAATTTTTTCATGAAAATATTGACATACTCACAGATTCAACTGATCAGTATGTTTCATAAGGGAACAACATTTCTTGGAGAAAAATCTACAAAATTCAACGAACTTTCACATAATTGAGCTCCAATAAAAATTTTCTTATTATTTTTATTATTTACTTTTTTACCGTCACATCGGAAGCATGAATACATAGATCCTTGGCATTAGGAGGGCCATGTTCAAATTTGTTTCCTCATAGTTTCCTCACTAATTTCTCTTTCGGACACTCTTCAGAGATATCACACTCTTCAGAGATATCAGAAGGAATATTTTTTTCCTTCTTTACCTTCTATTGTAGTGACATATCAATATTAATATATTAATTCTTATCAAATCATATTGACATTCATGATAATTATTAATCTGAAAAATCTCCACCAATGTTCTATAAAAACATGAAATATTTTAAACAAATACAATCATATCCATTGAATTGTCACTAATGAATGAAATTATTCCTTTCATTGGAATATATATAATTTACACATTATTTTTTAATTATTATACTTGAATATTATAAATTGTTTTTCTTTATATTTACATGATTATCTTGAGTCATATATGACGGACAATATGATTACATTTATTATGGTAATTCTTTAAGACAAGTATAATTCTAATATAAAAACATTTATTTCTTCAAAAAATATATTAAAAATATCTTTTATTATCAAACATCCATCAAAACATGAAAAAGGAATATAAATATCAAACAAAATCATGACAAAATATTCTTAAATTATTATCATCCATTTCTACACACACTAAATCCATCCTCAAAATTCAATTATATTCTTAAAAATGGAGCCATTTTTTTCCATAAAAACACTTTTTAATAATATATCACTGAAAACCTGCCATTTCATTTAATCATTAACATATTCTATCATAATTATACATATACCATAAGAGAGATGTAAAAAATGAACTTTTGAAAAGAGAAAGTTGAGTGGGTCGACAACTCGGGTGAAGATTACAAAAACAACTGATGTTGGACACATTCGTCCACTTGTATATATGAAAATGAAATAGATATTCATTTTTGAAAAAGTATTTACCTGATGATATTTAAAAAATTCTTATTTTCTTGGTGATATATAACTGAGGAAATAATTAATTAATTTTTTTTTCTCTTAAGGGGTTTTAATGATTTTTTTGAAATCTGAGAGAATCTGATTAAGAATAATTTAAAAAAACAATGAAAAAATATTATAAAACTAAATCAGTAAAAAAATTAAATCATCAGGATGATATAGTAAAAAAACATATCAATGAAATAAAAATTAGTTTTCTCGTTGAATAATTTTGTTGGTATTAATAACCTATTATTCATGGTTTTTATAAAAAGAAACTGATAGTTCTGATTATTTAAAAGTATATTGTTTTTTAGAAATATAATAATTATGAATTATTAGAATAAAATTTAATATAATATTTTTTATTTGGAAAAATAAATAGGTTATCTAGAAAAAAAAATCAGATTTGTACAGGAAACTATCATGTGATAGATTTAGATGTAAAACTAATTACGATAAAAAATTATTAAGAAAACATGAATTCAAAAAGTTTGTAAGAATTATTATGGAAAGAATATTAATTATATTTTTATATTTATATATTCCTCTTGTTTATTCATAATCTATAAAATATATAAATTTTTTTAGTATAGATAACATATAATGATTATAATTTTTTTGAAAAAAATAATTTTTTTTTATAACAATATAAAATTTGTACACCACCTAGGAAACATAGTATCATAATATAAATAGATTTCTAAACAATAATTGAATATATATTACTACATTACATTGATCAATCCTATATTATGTTAAATATATTAAAATCTATCAAATGGTATATGTTTGGTAAAACATTAGTAAGTTGTTATTGCTTTTGATGAGTTGTAAACTGATATATCCTTCTATATGTGGCATCAAAAAAGAAAAATGTTTTTATATATATGTTCTTAATACATGAGTGACATGTTGGGATATTATGTACTGAAATAGAACATTTATTATCACAATGTATTTAGGTTTGCAAAAATCTCATGCCAGAGTTAGATAGTCTATGTTATATCCCCCAAACATGAGCATAACAACATATATCTTCTACATATTTGACAATAGCATTGCAATGTTCTACTATGTTTTCTTATTACATGAAAAATATTTTCATGAATTTTGAAATAAATGTAATGTTTTTGTTGTTCATTCCCTATCCATTATACGATCCAACATATAACAAAATTTAATTCAAAAAAAAAAACAGATGAATGGAAAATTAATAAATATATATTTCTCTATTAGATAACTAATTATTCATTCAACAAACATTAATAGAGAATATATTGGATTTCAATAAAATATTTTACATAAATAAACTAAAAAACATTAAATATAGTAGACTAGTAGTTAGGTTATTTAAAATTTCTATCATACCCCTAAAAATATTTTGATCACCTTGTTTACCAGCCTTATCAAGATCAATGGTATTATTTGTAGCAATAGTATATTTATTACAATTATTATTTCAAAATAGATATTTTTAGAATATATTTTATAAAATTATTATTAGATATAAAATTTTCTTCTTGTTTTTATGATATTTGAAACCCATGAAAATATGTTATCTCACCCATCTTACTGATTTCAAATTCAGAATTAAAAATATATGAAATGGGATCTATTAAATATTTTTGAGTTCATACAAATTTATAACATCTTCATCTACTTATAAAATAATAATATTTTTTTTGAAATATTTTATAAAAATTGTTTGATCCATGTATCCCTTAAAACTAGGTTTATAGGGAAGTCATGTCAACCTATAATACAAAGTTTTAAGGGCTTGTTTAAAAGAATATAATGTTTTGTTAAGTTTATATATGTTTCTAGTATTAAATTTATTTTTAAAACAAGTGGTTGTTGAACATAATATTTATTTTGAACATATATGATAATATAATCACACTTCACATGCATTTGAAAATGTTTTAAATTAAAGAATTATGAAAAAATTAATATTATTAAATATAATTTAGTATTTATAAAGGATAAAAACTTCATTAATAATCTATTTATTCTTGTTCATTATTTGATTTACAAAAAATATTCTCCTTATTTATAATGATTATTCCATTTTCATCTCATTTATTTTTGTAAAATAATTTTACTCGAATTGTAGAACTTTTTTTAGGCAATTAAACTAATTTTGAGTCATTGTTCTTCTCAAACTCATTAATCTCATCTTCAAGTACTTAAATATAATCCTTTTCACCTATATCCTAACATGTGTTCATAAGTTCATATTGTTATAATAAATCATTTGTCAAATTTATTCATTAATTGTCTTATATCCCTGACATGTTCATCAAAATCACAAATTATACTTTTACTAGAACGATTCCAAAGAAACAATGGCCTTCTTGGGTTTTGAATATTTTTTTCTTCAAAGAAATGTATAACATAATCCAGTGGAATAACATTAGAAGTAGTTTTGTGAGGTGTATCCCTATTAGGAGGAAATTCAAAACATAGTTTACAATAATTTTTATAAATTACATCCAATGAGGGTGTTGGTTGGGTTATTTTTTGAAAAATATGTAATTTTCATTAACCTTAACATGTACTAATTATTCAATAGTATATTATTTTTTTAAAAAAACTCTATATGATTTAGATGTAATGGAAGAAGATAAATATATTTCTTTATATAGTTTGGGTGATAAATTAATTTATTTAGAAATATTTAGTTCTCATGATGAATACTTTGAAACCAATAACTCTAATATAATAAATTTTCGTTTTCCTTCAATCAAATACTCATAAAATATTTTGTTCAGAAAAAATATGATTAAAACATGATTTATAGTAGAAAAGTAAATAAAAACCACTTCGATCCAATTTTTTTAGAAATATCGTAATTAGTGAGTTTTGTTTATATTATTTCTTGAAAAATTCAATTTATTCTTCCATCTACACCATTTTTTCACGTGTTCTAGGTGATAAAATCTTATTTTCCATAATTTTCTTACTATGAAATGGTTCAAAATCATAATTTCAAAATTCACCACCATGATCACTATGAATAGTTACAAAAGAGTAGTGTTTTCTTTTTTTACCCAGGCTACAGAAGAATTCAAATAACCAAAGGATCAATATTTCATTATGATAATATCAACCCATGTATATCCAGTGTAAAAACTGATTATAACATATATATGGATTTTTATACCAATGTTATGATTTTTAGTAGGACCAAAAAAGTTCGTGTCCACTAAATATATATCATATGATGTTTAGACTCCACTAATTGATTTAAAACAATACTTTTTTTGTTATTATACATAAAAGGTTCTCAAAATTTTATATTTCCAAACCTATGTTCATGTAGGTCCATACCAAGTCCTTTACTAGTCAACATAAATAGTTTTCTATGGTTATAGTGCCATAAATTTCTATTCCATAACCATTAGTGATCTTTAACTTCGCTAATTCAATGCATTTATTTTCCATTATGGTCTTCATTCTTATGTGTATATACATTCTCATTATGATTTGTAGAAATAATAAATTCATCATTGCAGATGTGTTCAGTTATTAATAATTTATAAATTTCACAATGTTACATTCATAAGAAAATATATTTATGATTATAAGGGTTCACTAAAGAACATCATCAATCAAAACATTATAAATAAGAGTATTACCAATAAGAACAATTATTTCTATTATTATTATCTATTGTTTAAAATTATCAATGAATTTTACATTCCCTCCATTAATCATGACAATCTTCTTAATTTTTTTTCCTTAGTCATATTCCTAGAAGTGTCACTATACATGAACCATATATTCTTGTCTTTGATACTATGTTTGATTCCCTAAAAACAAAATAAATACACTTTTGGAACCAATATTTCTTGGGTCTAGTAAATTCTAAAAGAATTTATGAAGGCAGAATTTATAGGGAAAAATAATTTCTGAAAACCATGGGAATGTACAATATTTATAGAGAAATTAATTTTCCAATTACCACTACTTTGACACTTGGTTAAAAGGGGTTTATTTTTTCCGAATAAATATTTTTCTTCTAATAAATTATTCTTACAAGTAAAACCCACTATATAACTGGTTCCCGGAGGAAGAATTTGTAGATTGATAATAGTAAAATTTAGAATAATTTTAATATTGTCTGATAAATATTTCCTAATTGTTTAAATTTTATATTTTGTATATAATTTTTTTTATTTATATCAATAATATCATTGAAACTAATTTTTATGTGTAAAAATATTTTCTAAATAAATAATTTTTCAAAATATCGAGATATACAATACATTTTAGAACTAGTATTATCATGATCTATGGATTTATATGATATTTATTTGGTTAAAACCATTATTATAGAATCATTCTTAGCTTTATTATCCATATAAAAAACATTTATTTATAAAATTTTATAATTGTCATTTTATAGAATATTTCAAAAGTGATAAACATCATAATAATAAGGTATGGTATTATGCTACACTGAGTAAGATTATATAACCAAATATGTTGTATTTTTATCATCAGGATAACATTCACTTAAATATAATATCATGATGTTATAGAATTAGACTAATTTAAGGATATAGTGTTAATTTTAAAAATGATAGATTTTTTATTAAAATGGTTGAAGTTATTATAAAATATACTCTAAAAGGATATATGATCAACAATTTATGGGTACCAATATTGAAGAAAAAAATATACAATCCTTGGAAATATGTGATAAGAAAGAATTAGGGTTGGTCTTGACATAATTTTTCAAAAATGGATCATAACATTATAAATATATATAATGACTTATAAACTATAAATCCACACCTAAATATGTATGAGAAGGATTCAAATATATTAATGGTATTACATTTATAGATGTTATTAATAGTTAGTATGTTATGGTAAATCTATTTTTAGATATGATCCACATCATAACATGATCTTACGATACACTTCTGGAAAGTAGGTCTTTCCCCATGAATCTATAACCACAGTTTAGAGAAACTGCTGGTATAAGTGGTATATTATAATCTATTTTCATTGTTCTATTAAAACCGTCGAAATACATTTCCCAAATCCCATAATTTTATATGGCTTTCCAGTATAATTTCTTATTTCTATCAGGATCATCCCTCTTTAATCCTCCCCTCCTCTCCCCATCCTCTTCTTCCGGGACCTCCCCTCCCCTCCCTAACTATGACCTTCTGGGATCCGCCTCCCTGCATCGAGCCCATCTCGACTCTCTCTCTGCCCGTGAAATCCCCCCTCTACTCTTAGCTACATATCCTTTGGCGACATACCCCCGCCCCTCTCGTCTACCTCCCCTATTGCGACGTCCCCAAGCCCCTCTCGGCTCACTCTCCTCTTGTGACATCCACCTGCCGCTCCCAGATCCATCTCCTCTAGCGACGTCCCCATTCCCCTCTCGGATCCCTCTATTCTGGAGACATCCCACGACCCCTAATTTTGTCTATTCATGCATGACACCACCTACGGCTAAACACCCTCGTGCACCATCCCTCTCTCTCATCTCCCTCTCCTTCCACCATCTCTCAAAAATTACATGAGGGTTATTGGTCAATATTTCAAGGTATGAATTCATTTTATTTAATTCTTTAATTTTATAGAATTATCATGCTCTATGAAACATTCATGGTTTTTTTTATTTAAACATTCCATAACTAGTATCGAATATGATTCAATCAAGAAACTTCTATAGCCAAATTTTATATGAAAAGACAATTGCAGCGTCAATGAACATAACTCAGCCTTACACCCACAACCACTACCAGTAATGATGTAAAATCTACCTTTGACAAAAACCAAATTATGTATGGAAGATTCCACAACATCCTGAGGGACCGGGTGTACCTAAATACAAACTGTAAACATTAATGTTGATCCAATATGAAATGGGTGGGAGCCATCAGATGAATTTATGAACTATTGGCTTTATACTATTGCCAGAATCTCAATGTATACACAAAATAATCAAGTTAGTGAAATAATTACCCATCAAACATTTTTGGATTCTAGATACCACATGAAAAACATTATGGGTGTCCAAACACCACATTGGAAGAATCCCCTTCTATTTTTAAAAGGAAACAACATTATATGATTCCCATATGTGACCCAAAATAGTGTAAGCCTCTTTGAGTAGAAGTTTATGAACCTACTAGATTAGATCCAATTCAGTAATAGATTTTTCAATATCTGTCACATAGCAGCCATGGCCCAACTCAATTTGAAACAGACTTTGGATATATTCCCATTGCCTAGCCATATACAAGCACTTCAAAAAATGATGTAGTTTGGTTTCCCCATCTTTTAGGAAAAGATTTCATCCCAAGGAAATATGTAGTTGAGTCCTCTTTAGATAACTATGTAGAAGAAGCCTACATTTCTATGTCATTAATAATAATAGATGCTTCAATTGGAAGAGAAAATATCACTTCAGTTTAGAGAGACAAGATGGAGTAATTATATTATACATTTTTTGTGCCGGTATAAGTCTATAGTAGTGATATGTCATACCAAATTTGGTTTCTATATGAGAGTGTCATTATAAAAAAAAGTAGTATCTAATTATTTCCAAAATGAGGTGCGAGAGGAGGAACCCAATAATATCTTCAATCCTATGATAGATTTTAGTAATGGACATGTGATGTTTATTTTGAGGGAATGAGTCCATATGACTCATTTTTCTATCCGGATAGTTAGTATCCAAGTATTTCAGGTTAGATTTATTTTAAATAGCCTATTTCGACCTGAACATTATGTCATTAAATATGGATCTCAAGGTAAGCTAAAATGATGATATGAGATCACCGGAATAACCTATTGCATAATTTGTGAGTGAATTTATCTCTACGGAAATCTATTCCTCCATCTCATGAAGTTATTAAATTCCAGATGAATTTCTCAAGGAGCGGCTCATTAAATTTCCTAAAATTCTTAATACCCATTCTTCCCATGTCGACATGTTTAGTGCCATCTTTCATAGTCGTGAATACCAACATCTTCCCATTAATACATCCAATCAAAGAAAAATTTCTAATATTGTCTTGCAAGGTTTTGATAAGACAAATAAGACATTTATATACAGATAAGTAATGCACAAAAATCAAATCTATGAGATAATTTATCTGTAATAACCTTCCGGATTGGGAATTGCATTTCCCTTTCTAGCTAGCTAGTTGACTTGTGGTGTTGGTCGAGATTTTCTATAACTGGAAGAATCAAAGCGTCCCCTATAATATAGGGATACCAGGGTAAATGAAGTGTTATTATTCTCATTTCACACCAAGTAACATGGTTACTATGATTTATCTTGAGGCTGGAATTCCTTTTCCAAAGATCATGGAATATTTTTTCCAAAGACCATGGAATATTTTTTCCAACTAGTTGACTATCCTGCATCTTCCTTATAGTGGTAAAAGAGAAATTTTATTGAAATTATGTTTCTCTTATTATCTTTCCCGAAGATAATAATACAATATATGTATAAAATATGTTAGGGAACATTCTCATCCTTTCCTACCCATATTGGCTGATTGATACCGGAATGGAAGAGATTATTGATGTGGCGACTCAGATAATATTCAGTAATAACCAATACGAGACCAAAGAGTGGATCCCCCTTCATAACACCGAATGAACATTAGAAAAAACCCTTTTGAGGGAAATTTATTATGATTTAAATCCCAATACTTCTCATAATGGTATAGATAAAATTGATAAAAGTGATAGAAAATCAATATTTATTATGAATTTTGAAGAAGAAGCTCAACTTTATGTTGTCAAAGGCCCCTGAGATGACATTTTATAGAGAAAAGTTACCATGTTTCATTTCTTATTACATGGAATTAATGCCTTCAAAGGTAGTAAAGAGTCAATTTTGAATGCTCCAACCAGGAATAAATCTGAATTACTTTATAGTGATAAAATTTTGAAAATGATTCCTCATCCTCATGGATTGAATTTTGCTGATTATCTTTAGATTTGTGTTCCCAATGGTGATAGGGTGAATGTTTCTTATGTCAATTTCATTATTAATCGTTGGGATCATATAGATACAGTTGTAATTAACTCCATGAGGAATTTTGTATGAATGAAAATATTCTTTAACCACATTAATGATTTACAATTTCATTATATCCCAATAAAACATAAAAAACATGCTAGTGAAACCCTTTGGGCCCGATGGACTCTTCATATTCAATGGTCACTGGGTGGATTTGACATCTTCATTAAATGGGAAACATTTATATTAAAATTTTGATGGTCCTAAGTGTATAGTAAAATGGTATCAGTATGTTGGATAGGATCCCCAATAACATTATCATCATAGAGTATCATAAATTAGTCCATCACCACTTTTGAGATGTCATTTTTAGATCTGATAGTCGATTTATTGATACAGATAGAATTTGTTCATCTTTTATCTCTTTATGTAAATTGTGGAAGAGTTTAGAAATATTTTCACCATATTTGATCTACTTAAAACTAAATTAAATATTTCCGAGCCTCTCTTTGAGATCCATGAGGTCAACATGCTTATAATGAAGCTAAAGCTCCTTTGGAGAAGGTAATTGGTGTTCCTAGATGGTGAACAGATAGTTGGAAATCTAGAATTTAGCAGCATCCAAGTCCTCATCAAACCCAAAATTAGATATCTTACTCTATTCTCTCAAGAATCCATTGATTTTTGTGAGAATAGAAGAAATAATAAAAATAGGTTTGCCATTATTGTTGTTCTTATAGCCATTAGTGACCACTTATCAACATATTGGAATGGTAAGACATGAATTTTTAAACATCAAAAGAAAAGGAACTGACATCATGGTATCCACCATTGTCTCAACATTAATTGGATTATGATCCAAGTTGAATTTAGGGAGAGTGAATCCCAGAACAGATATGGGGAGAATCATTACCATGATTTGAATTAGGAATTTTCATAATTTTTTTAATGTCTTACATTGATTTTAAATCATCCCCTTATGAAGATAGATCTAGAAAAAAGGATCTTTAGTAAGATTTCAATGGTTAATATAGAAAGAGAATTTATATTACAAAATTCATTATAAATTTTATCAAATCATCCCATCTGGACTAAGAATAAATTTTAATTGACCTATAATAAGACAATTATGATTCATATTCTCATTAAGTTGAATCATATCCTTCAAAATCTCCCTTATCCAGGTGTATAATCATGAGGTATATACAAAGTAGATAGTGAAGGCAACACCATAGATGTAGAGTTAGAGGGAAATATGATGAGGCCTTATATCCTATAAAATGAATTTTATGACATCATGTTTCAAAACCAAAAATGTTTCCAAGGTTTATTCATTCATATTATGCAAGACAACATATTTTCCATGATTATCCTAATTATAGTCATTCGAGTCTACAAATTTCGCCATGGGTTCTGCAATTCCAATCAGCATCGGCCTATAAAAATGTATAAAATGCCAAAGGGAAGAGGCCGTAGGAGAATTTCCAAGCCCTTGTCAGTTCTAGAACTATATTGTCATTAAATTAATGGTTTTTCCCTAGAGTGGGGTGTATTCAATTTTCTAATAGTGGGGTGGTTATTTTTATTATTATCTTTTCCCATATTTACTTTCATATTATGTGTACCTAAAATATTCTTATTTGGATGATTAATATTTAATTTATCCACTCAGTCTCTACATTTATAGAGGTCAAGTATCATTTACATCATTATCTAAGAATTTTTTATTGAGTGGGGTGATTTTTTTACTAAAGGTTACTCTTTATTTGGAAGGTCCATTACCTACTTTCCATTTGGTAGACTTGTCTGAAGACACTACTATGATGTAATTTTCACTTAGATCATGCATAAGAATCATATCTAGTGTGACCGCTTATTCATCATGTTGGGGAACCACTGCTAGAGATGGAAGAATATTTTTGAGAGAAATTGATAGAGGTGTTGCTAGATTACCCATTTTTGATGCTTTTAACCATTATTATTTCATGTTTATCTAGTTGTCCTATATTAGGGGTGTATCAAACTATTAATTCCATGATATAATCCAATATATCATCCATGAAATTTAATATTATGTGTTTTTGTTTCCAAATGTTAGGTGGAGGACTTATGTCCTCTAATCAGGGTATACTTTTCTTTTTAGATATATTGATGTTCATCCCCCCTCCATGGATCCAATCCATGTAGTATGTGACTTATTTAAATAAAGGATTTTTTGTGGAGCTATCTCCAAGGTCAATTACAAATTATATTTAGTGGGTATAAATATATAAGGATGAATTTACATTACATGTTGTTGATATCCATATTGATTCATCCAAGGGAAACATTCTACAAGTATTGTTAATTTTTTCTTTCAGAGATGAAATTTTTCATAATTTGTAACTGTCAGAGTTATGTAGACTTGTTTTCTGGGTCCTAAATTAGCCAAGTAAATATATTCCAACCTCATTGATAGATATGTTCCCACATTCAATGGGGGATTTAATAGAGGAGATATATTGACTTATGTGTGTGAGTTTCATTTGGTGGGAATATTTTCCTTAAACAATTCTACATTGTTTCATGCTAATTTTTCAAAATAAACATCATATCGATAAATTTTCAACATATATTAAATCTTCATAAATTATTTGGGTTTCAATTTATTTATAGATATATCCACACCGTTCACATTATATTTAACTGAATCTCTTCTAGTGGGTGGTAGAAGATTTAGAAGAACTCACAGATCTGAAGAAAAAAATTTTCATCTTCACATTACTTCGTGACATATTTCTGTTTGAGCCATGTTTTGGATGGATTCCACATCATCATGTCTTTCTGCATTAGTGTCATGCCCCTTATTATATGTGGGGATCACACTGATAATATTTATTAATGAAAATCACTAAGTGGAAATCAGATCCCCCAAAGGGATTGACTGGAATTTATTATCCTTTCAATTTCATTAAAAAAATAAATATTAATCCTCATTATTTTATATCATATATGTCTATTGAGACTTATAGCCTCTATGGGAATCCACCTTTTCCTATAGATATATTTTTGTAAATGGTTTATGGATGGTGATATCAAGGAATTCTCTAAAGGGTTTCACTGTTAGTGGTCACAATGATGGATTAAAATCGTGAAGTAATGAATCATGAAATATGATTCATATAAATTGAATCCTGACATAGAGACACAAAAATTTCAAAGAGAATGGTGGTAATAATTACTTATCATTGTGGGATAGGTTGGCTCCTATAATGCTATTAATTCTTATACAGTCATAATATTTTCATATTTTCATATTTTTATGAATATATTTGAGTGTGAGATGGATGCATCATCTTTCTAGGGTGATATATTCTAAAAATTTGTGGTTTTTCTAGGACAATAGGATTTGTTTTCCTTAGATAATAATTCCTCAACATTGCGGGATATGGTGGCTCCTTAAATGTTGTTATGTTTTCAACAGTCATCATATTTTCATATTTTCATATTTTCAGGACTCTATTTTAGTGTGAGTTAGATGGGAGACTATGCGATATATATGGGAGACTATGCAATATATATGAATTCCCAAAAAACACTTCAATGTGGGAAGTGTTAAATAAATTAGAGACAAAATCATGAATGATTTTTATAAGTATTATCCTCTATATGGAAATCAACTCCTTGTTGTGTCTACATTTAGTATTAGACAAATATTGTATTAATTGTGTAGAAATTTTTTTACAATTGGGTTATTAGGTATTATATTACACTCAACACCTATAATAGTCATGAGAAGGTATCATCTTTGTTCCAATGATTTTTCATGTGAGTATATATCTCCATGGATCGCTTTAGTATTCTAATTGGTATAGAAATATATTTAATATATATCTCTAGTATTCTAATTTCATTCTCAAACTAATGAAAAATATGAATCATCGGCTATCAGATTTCAATATACCAATTATAAGAACATCTTCATCAATAGTAGGTCTTCCACTACCACTATATGGAAAAAAGTCATCTATGTGAACATTATTCATGTTCTCACAGCCCCCTTTCTGGCAACCCCCTACCCCCAGCCCCTCTACCTACTACAAACCCCCTCCCCTCCCCCCACCTCCATTGCCCATGCATACCGCATACCCCTTCCCTCTCCTACCCCTACACTATCTACCCATCCCTACCCACATGCCATGATCTACCTATAGATGACATCCCCCTCTCCCTCCCCCCGACGCCTGCCTTCCCCCAGCCAGCAGATGCCTCCCCCCCCCCCCACTACCCTTGCCTGCAGCTGCCTCCCCCTCCCCTCCCCCTACTAGCCTGCAGCCCTCCCATCCCCTTTCCTGTACCTGCCCCCTCCTTCCCTACATGGAGCTTCCTCCCCTCCCCTAGCCCCTACCTACAACAGACCCCAACCCCAACCTACAATAGCCCCTACCCCCTCCTCCCTTCCCACATCCCCATTAAATGCCTGCAGCTCCCCCCCACCCCCCTTCAATCCCCCAGCCCTCTGCCTGCCCGCAGCCTCCCCTTCCCTACATGTAGCTTCCCCCTGCCCATCCCCTTTCCCTCAATGCAACAACCCCTCCCACCCCACCCCATGCCAGCAACGTAACTTGATCTATTGTGTATACTTGAGGATGTATGTATACCACTTCATTTTATACCAATTCATTTTATTATTTGGATATAATCGAAAATAGTACTAATTTAGGGTCATGTTGTTGATGTCCTTTATAATATACCCTTCTAACATAAAAATTCCTTGAAGTCTCCCATATGCTCCTACCTATTTTATAATCCATAAGTTATTTCACTGAAGCTGATTATTCAAAGTGGAAATTGTTTCTAAACCAATTGTTCTATACCAATTATTTCTCTAAAATGTGGGTATAGAGTATCTCATCTGACCTATACCAAAAGTTGTTTAAAAAAAATGGGTATATCACTCTACACATCCAACATCACTGGGGATCCTTCTCCCCCTCCCACTTTAACGAGCCCTCATCCCCTCCTACGATCTATAACCTCCCCGCCCCGCTAGGCCTCCTCCTCGACCTCGACCTCTCGACCTCCACCCTAACCTCCCTACCACCACCTATACATCGACCTCCTGACCTCCACCTCCATCTCAACCTCCAGGCCTCCACCTCCATGTCGACATCTAGGTTCCTGCCACTTTCTTGACTTGCCGGCCTCTGCCTTTGTCTCGACCATCAATCTATCTGTGGCTTTTTTGTTATTTTTTTCTCAAATTTCTAGATTTACCTCTAACCATTATCTTCTACATGTCGTAGAAACATATATGGGGTTAAATAAGCTGATATATGGTTTATATGGACAATTATTTATGTTTACCTCGGATCAATGTTTTCGGGGACCATATCTCGTCATTTCAAATATATGTTTTTGTAGGTGGCTATTTTTCTTCTATTAGAGTGGTATGCATATATATACAAACACCTTTGTGTAATGTGTACTCAGTGTCCATACCATGTGTTGTTGTAATCCCTACTAAAATTTCTGGTCAAATATTATATCGAGATGTTTGTTTGTGAGAATGAAAAGTAATAAACAATTTCTTAAGCCTTTTTATATTTGATTATGATTTGTATTTTCATACGGTCATACTTGATATGTCTATATTTTGGAAATTTGGTGATAATGATAATTGTATTAAAGGTTTTTGAGTCAAAAAAATTATGTATGCATTCTTACGAATGTATTTAATCGTCAAAAGTATGTTAATCAAATGAGTCAACAATTTTAAGGATAAGGCATCTGACCCTACTTTCTGCTATGGAGGTTTATACTCGCTTAATCAGCGATAGTTCATTTACAGTGTTATGATCTCTAATTGTGCATGTTCTCATTCCAGTATAGAATATGTTTTGACTTGATGGTTTACTCTTGTCTAGATAAAAACATTCCTTAATCATATTTGATTCTTGTTCTACCTCCATACAAATGCATAGAAACAAAATTTATTATATATGGGAGCATGTATTTGGGACAACATGATGTAATTTATTTTCTCACATGCCTATGAAATCTTTCATGGAGACTCATTTATGATATTTTTCTTTTCTATCTCCGATTCTTGGTCTACATCAGGTTTCAAACATTTTGATTCTATTTTTTGGTTAAAGTTTCTTGAAATTGGATACTATTTTTTGAAAGATATTTCTGAATTATTTATTTCTTGGATTGAATTTTTTAATTCAATGTGTATTTCTACCTTGTGATGAGGAGACATAGGACCGATAGAAAATATAGCAACATGCTTAGGTATAGAGATTCCATTTTCAGAATTTAACACTCTTATACTTCTATTTAATTGATCTTATTTTCCATTTCTCATCATATTTTTATTATATATTATTTAATATAATTAGGTGAAACCATACTCATAATATTTTTATTCCCCTATCTTGTAGGAACACGAACCCATAGGGAATTATGGTTATTATATGTTGGGCAGTGCCTTGTTTAATAACAAGAGACATGTCTGTTGTAGTTCAGTTTTTATTTTGTTTTATTTATCGCATCGGCCACTCAGGCCATTTATCACTTTCTACAGATGAAGGGTACTAATATTCTGCGAAGGGGGCCGAAGAGCACTAGAGGCAGCTACACCATTTTCTTTGCTAGTGAGGTAGATCAGGGTAGTTGAGGGATTAATAGTGTGTTTTATTGTTGTTTGGTTTTACTATGTTTCTTCTGGTTATTTTCTTTTCAATCGTCATGGAAATCCAACATTCAGATTGTTCATGCCTATTTTTTGTTAATTTTCTATCGGTTTAATTAATTGTTTGTTGGAGAAATCATTCATAATATACTTGCTACTGATATACTTTTTGAGTTATTCCCAGAGTGAGAAAAGTTTATAGGGGACCCCATCAGTCCTCTAGTTATACATCTAGTCCTCAGATAGGAACCCTGGGTTGATAAAGGTGGTTATGTGAGTCTTATTCGGTTAGAATCTAGTGGTGATAGAAAGAAACCAAGACATGACCCACTTACCCCATTTGAACAACATTACTTCCCTCAATGGGACTATGATCACTTCACCTAAAAAAACAATGACCAGTCAGAGCTCTCGTACTAACCCTAACAAAGATAAAATAATAAATACTCTTTTCCATCAAATTAAGTCTATGTTGATGCAAAAAAATTCAATAAAAAACATTACTGTTGTATCCAACATGGTTGTAATTTTTGTTCGGTCGACTCCTCCATAGTATACACTACTACTTCAACATCCACCACATGAGCCCGTGTTTTGATATTCTTTCTTTATTTTATCAGGGTTCACATCAATTGGATGAACCTTACTAATAACCACAATATCAATTCTTTTTCCCAATCTCTGCTTGCATTGAATGTTTATTCCACTTAGTAAAACATCCATCATTTCCAAAAACCTTATCTTTGGGGGTCCAGGGGACAGTGGGGGCACAGTTGGGGGTGTAGGTGGGTGTGGGGTGACCAGGGGAGGTCTATTGGAGGGAGGGGTGACTAAGGGGGTCAGAACTCATTACATTATTTATAATTCTCTACCTATTTCTACATGATTCAAGGCAGTTATTTTCAAGCCCAAAGCTTATATTACTTTGGTGGAATCAAGATCTGTTTAGGATTCCTTGTTCCAACCTTAGTGGCACTAAGCAAATCATTAAGAGTTTTTATATTTACATATAATTCATGCCTTGTTTTATTGTTGATTTAGTTATACCTATTTTTTGAATCTCTCTTCTTTTTTTAGTTTGAGCATTCCCTCCCCGAATGTTTTTCTGGAATTGTTTGAGTTTTATTGAATCATTGTTTAGTTTGATTAATTATTTAGTTTGAAGGGCAGATGGGTGCAGGGTGTCGATCTTGGTGCATGGGGGGGGGGATACCTAGAATGGGTTGGGTGTAGGGGGAGTGGGATGGGTGTAGTGGGTGGGGGTAGGGTGCAGGGGGGTGGTCGGGGCAGGGTGAAGGGGGGGAGGGGGGCTGGCATGGGGTTGAGGTTGTGTGTAGGGGGGGGGGCTGGAAGGGGTTGCATGATTGGGGGATCTGGGGCTAGGTGTAGGGTGAAGGGGGGGATGGGGGCTAGGTTCAGGGGGAGGGGGTAGGCAGGGGCTAGGTGTATGGGTGTAGGGGATCAGTGCATGGTAGAGGTGGGGCTAGGTGCAGGGGGTAGTGGGGGTGCAGGGTGCAGTGGGGTGTCTGGGGGGGAAGTGGTGGAGCAGGTAGCGGGGTGGTGTCTAGGGCGGTGTCCAGGGGGTGGGGATGGCTATCCATTGGGGGTCTCCAATGGTGTCCAGTGGGTGGTGTGCAAGGGGGAGTCTAAGAGGGGTGGGGAAGTGGGGGTACAGTTGGGGGTGTCCAAGGGGGGTATATCCTGGGGGTCTAGTGGGGGTGTGGTAGGGGGTTCTGTCCAGGGGAGAGTGGGGGTGTGCAAGGGGGAGGGGTGTGCTTGGGGGGACCTACCCAGGGGGGTCCAGTGGGGGTGTGAATGGAGTAAGGGGGTGTTCTGGGGGTACATACAGGGGGAAGGGAGGGGCTGTAGGGGGTGTCCAACTACTGTTTCTAGGAAAATTTTCTATACCCACAGTTTTTCAACCATGGGTATATATACTGCTAGAAACTATTTAATTCCCACAGCTTACTTAACCACGGGTATATAATTTATCTTTTAAAATGTATAACCAGGGTTCTGTAAACACTGGGTATAGATATATACCCACGGTTTACCAGAACCATGGGTAAGATGAAATTTCAGCGGGCTATACCCATTGTTTCTACAAAACCATGGATATAGGGAAATCTCGATGCCCCGAGAGCCTACGGTTCATCATACTGTGGGTATAGGGAAATATTCTTGTACTGATATTTTGATTCAGTCAATATATCCTTTGGATATTCATAGTGGGTAATATTATAGAATTCATAATTCCATGATTTATGGGATCCAAATATGAATATCATTCATATCTCAATTGGAATATCATGTTTCGTATTTTTAGCATTTAACACTCTTAATTTGAATGATAAAATAACACATAAAGAGAATGATGAATATAGAAAAACACATACAAATTATAATTTATAAGGAATTAGATAATAATGATGAATTAGTAATAAGTTAACAGTAATATAAGACGTATCAAGAGTTTCTCAATAAAATATTTCCAAGTTGATGACTGATGCTTGCCTACCATAGTTTGTGTGAAAAGAAAATTATTCTTCCTAATTGATCACATAGGATGACTATTGTTATAAATCTTAATGAGAATCTCATATTTTTTACTCAATAAATCTGGTTAGATTAAATCATGTTTTTAATGATTTTGTGGAAGAATGTAAATTTATGTTTTGAATAAATTATAAATTACTAAGAGATACTTGGAATGGAAATAAATATATATTACCATTTAAGGAAAAAAACTATGATTATAACTAAATAATATGGTATTGAGTTTGATTTTGGTTTCCTTCATTATTCTCTATTGTTTTTTAAAATTATTTTGATAAAAAAAATCCTAAAATCCTATAATGAATTACTATCAATTAATTTAGTTTCGTGAAATATCAAATTTCTAATGAAATATAAATTTGACTCCAACAATAATAATGGTTTAGGGTACACCTCTGTCCTTAGTGAGATATCTTTTAGGAATCAGATTTATTGTATATTGTTTTATCCATTGATTGGCTCAATATTATCATATAATGATATAATCACTATAAAATATGGAAAATTAAAAAAAATAAAAGAATAGAAATAATTTTGAGATTCATGTCATGGGTGACAATAATCATATTTGTTAATGAAAATATCATATAATAAAAATAAAAATTAAACATTAACAATTAATACAATATCACCTTTACCACCGTCATCCTCTCTCTAACTGAACCAGGGAGCCATCCATCCTAAAACACGACCCGCTTTAGGGAATGGCCCGTAGGGATTTCCTGATCCCAATGGGATATAAACTAGTTCTTGGGTATCAATTATTAGATTCTAAGAGGATTTAAACCATATATATAATAACAGACAATCAACATAAATAAACATCACAATAAATAATAATCATAACAATATTATGTACAAATTTTTAGATTCAATGTTTATAACATTAACAAATAACCCAAAGAACTACAAAAAAATAGAAACACAATAATATCCAAAAAATATTCATTAAACAATATGGAAATCACCGTCAAGGAAAAAACCATCACCTATAAGAGGTGTAACATTATTAACCTTATCCACCATTTCCACCACAACCCATATTTCCTCTACCATAGTCATACATAAAAAAGTACATATACACCCAAAGGTGTATTTATGACATAAGCTAAAGGAATGTACGATATAAACTAAAAGAAAATAAACTTTTAAATAATTTTAGAAGTTAAATTAACATTAACCTTTCCGTAAGAATAATTGAAGGATTTCTGTGTAATAATTTTAATGAATACGATATCAAGAAACACTTTTTATGGAATAATTTTTCATTCAAATAATCTATCATGAAATAAAATGCACACATGGTATACAATATTTCCACGATAATAACTACATCACATTGGATTCATGTCACAATAGAGAGCCCTGTGAAAATCATTACAAGATGTGATATTTATTGGGACTCTTGAAACCTCATAACATTTTTTTGAAAATTAAACAATACAACTACCAATTGTATTCTCATACATGATCTATTGGAGGGGATCCTATACCAAGGACCTATTATATTTATATTATAAACCAAAACCAATTAAAATTATGTGAAAGAGCCAATAGAGAGTAAAATATCCCAAATACTATTAATTTCTAATCATACCACATGTTTAGTAAGTGTTGTAATCTTCAATCATGCTACATGAATTTAGACCTCAGCTACTACTACATCAACAAGTTTATTAATTATAGTTCTCCCACTGAGATCCCCAAGATTTGATTTGTGATAAAATTAAACTCCACACATAACATAAATAATCTCATTTACACACACACACAAACAGATATATATATATATATATTCCATGAATCATAAACACACAATTAAATCACCACTTTTAAAAAACATTACATGGTAACCACCATTTTCCTTGATAAAAACCACATTCTATTTCACCCACACCAAAAAATTTTGATAAAAAACCTTCACACCACTTCCAGAAAACATGAAACCAATTTAGAATCACTACATGAAAAAATATAAAAATTTCAATGGGACAAGGAACATTAAAATACACACATAACCCAATTCCCTTTTTAGTATATTCTTCCCATAATTTACATATTCAAAAATAACATTAATGGTTCATAAAATGGTATAAAAATTCCAAAAAATCCATTATTATTGAAAAACAAAATTTCAACACAATCAAACTTCCATTAACAATGAAAAAATTTCACATCTTCAATAAAATTCATATAACATTTTCAGGAAGAAAAAAAATTTAGAACACATATAAACCCAACCATTTTCTAATAGAAAATAAATTTAATCATTTATACATTACAAAAACCTTCCAAAAGTTTTTTCTCACAACATAAGAAATTAATTGAACACATTTATAAACAAATAAAATTATTCCAAAATCATTTTCTAATGTAAAAGAATAGAACAACCTTCTTCTCACGTGGAAAATTTCAGAAATTGGAGAGAAATCACATCTACACCACCACAATAACCCATATAGGAATGATTTAACACTAATCATCAACACATCCCCTAAAAAAACAATGTTAATCCCTATTTATTCCATTAATCCTTTGAATAAATTTAATATTAAGAAATAGGTGAGATGAACCCTTTGAAAAGGAATTAATATAGGGGAAAATTACTTTGTCTATGTTTCCTTGATGATTTAGGGTCAAAACCACCTAAGGAAAGAGTTTCAAAGGCATAAAAAAAATATTGGGTGAGTATATCATTGATTGGATTCCTACATGGGGTGGATGGGAGATTTTTTGGGTAAATTATAAATAGGGGAAAATTGTGAATTTCCATGTTTTAATGATATGGACATGTGACATGGTATTACTAAACTGTTTTTTTAAAACATAATGAAATAGATTTCCCCTCACTATCCAAGAGGAACACACCACAAGACTGGACTACATGGTTTGAAATTCATCACCAATCTAGCAGTCTCCACATCCCAAAATTACCTTTGTACATAACCATAACATGAGTTGGAACACACTTTTCCCTTTATATTCACCAAACATGAATTTCATGTAGTCAACCCTAAAAGAACTATTTGTCTCTAAAACAATATGTAAAAAATATACGATAATTACAAAAAAAATATAATGTAAATTACTCAAAATTGAATAATTGATGCGACAATTATCCCCACCATGAAAAAATGTTGTCCATAGAAAGTCACTCCACATCTGGATCAGAAAACAAAAATGGATACTCTAAAACAAAATAATTATGCTCTCAAGTATCATATATATCACCATAATCCTACTAGTGAACATATAATAATGGAATGGACTTCCCACCATTTACAGTCTTTAGATTATCTAAAATCTACACTGGATTATCGGACACTAAAATTCCAACTCCAATTCCAAACATCAAAATTCAACACAAGAGATGGGTCTAGGTTTTAATTATCCAGTTGGGATACATGGAAAATATGGATTGATGGAAACTGAGAATAAAAAAAGCTAACCAATATTCCAATATAACAATCATTTTAGTAATCTCAACATGTCTGACATACCTCAGGGTTAGATTCCTTTCTTTAACCAGAACACGATGTCCCAAACAAGCTGCCACATTAACAAACACCCAGACAAAGATTAATAACTCTATATCCTGGTGACCATGGTTGGCATATGACATTTAGAAGATCTAAAATGTAATAAAATTAAATGTGATAAACTTCTATATACAATAGGTTTCATGTACAAGGATCTATCCCAATAATGAGGTCTCATATACCACTTCCCAACATAAAAGATACTGACATGACCCACCATATATCTTCTCAAAGTGAGAAATTCATGTCAAAAATTGTTAAATATTGTTTTGAAACCTTATCAAACCAAAAAATGGATATCCAAAGGACCTCCAATATCCAATACACAATACTTGATCATGTTTTCCAGGAGATTATTCACCTACTCCATCAGACCATTTGTTTTATGATTTTATATAGTACTCAAATTGACCTACGAACTCCTCATCTTATGACGATCTTTCCATAACCCATTTGTAAATATAGTATCCCTATTATAGACTATTTTGTAAAACCCCTCGTGGTAACATTGATGCCTTATTGGGTTGATTTTATTTGTTGAAAAAGAGAATTTCCTTGGCCAATTGGGTTTTTCTATATATATTATTGAAATCGTTCGTTGAAAAGAACCATTTAAATTGAATGAGATTTGGAAACATGTGAACAAAGAATGTTTTTAGATAATAACATTGAAAAATAAAAAAAGACATTATGAGGAAAAATATTTGGAAATGTGCATTAAAGATGACATTGTGAAAAAGCAACTATTGTTCACAATGTTATTTCAAATTGGGTTTTACGGGCCTAGAGGGCATCTTGCATGAAAAAATTGAATATTCCTTGCACGGGTTAGTAGTGAATTTAAATAAAAGGTGACCCACACATTTGTAGTAGATCAAATCCTAGAGAGAGTCTGAGATCTTGAAGTTGTAATATTATATGGAAAGGAATTTGTGTGAAATAATTATAATTTGCGTATGCTAAGGAATTTGGGTGTAAGATTTGAGTTCCACGCAAGATTGATGTTAAACCAAAATTTGGTTTTGTTAAAAAAAATTAAATTTTGTGTACGTGGAATTCATGTTTTGAAAATGACACATTAAGGGGTGGACAAAATATTTGGATTCCCTTGACTATATATATAAATGTGGTGTTTGTTAGTTTATGAAAGTGGTACATAAATTCAGCAACTACATACAATGGATGATGTATTCATTTGAAATAATTAAAGGACCTACACATTTATAAACTCTGAGTGGATATTCTGAAGAAGAAGTGATCAAAATTTTTTTTAGTGAGTAGTGAGAATTAAAATTGTGATTGGAGGTAAACTATGAGGGATAATGAGTTCTCTCCAAATTCTCTAAACATTTGTGCCCTTTTTCTGGATTTGATATATCTGAACATTTTCATTGTATTCTCATAGGACACAGCCCAGCGAGGGTGAACCATGTAAAAATTAAAGGGTCTCATGTATGAATTAATATAAGTTCATAATATGTAATAATAAAGATATAAAATATAGTATTTTTAACTAAAAAACAATATCAAAATAGGGAATTTGAATCTCTCATACACAAATTCACCCCCCGCATAGAGTATTTCACCTAGTGGACCTAACAAAAAAAAATTCAGATGAAACACCCTGATTACTTAAAATATTATGAACATATATATAGCTTAACTCATATACATTGGATGAATCCATGATATGAATGAAATAAGATGATATGTTCATATGATAAATCCCTACACAAATATCATTCCATTACCATGGGGTAAGATTTAGTAAAACAATAAAATTTAGTGAAATATCATCCCACTTCCATGTATGAATAGGTTGTGAGTGAAGAAAATTGGAGGTCCTTTGGTGCTATTTATTACTCTACTTCCATTTATAACACCGAAATACAATTTCTACTCTATCACACCTCTTTCATCAGCAATTGGATTTCCCACAAACATCATAATAAATCATTGTAGCATTGGGATAAAATTACCATTGAGATGAGTGGATAACCTATATTACTGCATTCATAATCAATAACAACACCACGATATGAGACATTAAAAAAATACCCTAACGAGAAAATATAAAATCACATGGCATCTACCCACAACAATATTAACGCATATAATGGTAGAACAACTCATCACTAGGACACATTCATAGAATCATTTCCTCAAGAAAAGTTTTTAGCTTCACATTGGCCAATAACATGCCACCAGTATTCTCATTGGTCTCCATTTCCATTTAGAAAAATCAACCCATCAAATCCCACTCATCACACTACACATTTAATTCTTTCTCAGACACTTTAATTATTAAATCATTCAAAATCACATTTCATTTCCCCTAGGTAAAGACTGTGTAAAATTCAAAAAACATTTGGCACTCATCACAATGTATTTTCCCTAAATTCATATCCTTATAGTAGAATTTGTAGTCGAAGACCTAATTATATAAATTAACCACACATTTATACACAAAATGATAATGTCTCTATGACTTCAAGTCAATAATTATTTTTCGATATTTATGTCATGGGTGGGGTAATTCTTTTCGTGTTGCTGGAGGAAGAGTGAACTATAATATTCCAAGTGATCATATAACATATAAACACAACAGGAGATTCACATAAAAACATTACATAGATAATATAATCCCACTAACTACCCATCACAATCACTAAATGCTTCCCATGATCCTCCTCGATTCAAGAGTAGACCAAGATTTCATCCATGAATACCACAACAAATGAATTAGGATATTGGAGTAAACCACATTCATAAGTTAGATAATGATATTTGAAGGATTTTTCATCCTGAAACACATGAAAAAATACTCAAAATGGACATACCTACTTCAGAAATATATTTTTAGAACATCAATTACCCAAATTAAAAAATGATGAAAGATGGATTGAAAATCAATCTTAAAAACAACATTTCTTCCATAAGATGTTCGAAAAGGTAATGAATATAGGTAAAATTATACTTTTTCTTATTTTTCACCTCATTCAGCTTTTGGTAATCAATAAAAAATGTACAGATATATCATCTTTTTTCAAAAATATAATTCAAGTGGACCAACGTGTGATGCTTGGGTGTATGAATAATTTAGATAAAAATTTTATAACTACCCCATTAATTCCCATAACATAGGTGGATCCATATAAAATTTGGGAATAGATATCACCTATTTTCCTAGAGCCAAATTATTAGTGAACTCCACATCCATATGTTGATGAACCGTGAGAAGTACTCTGAAAAAACAATTGGTAACATATCCACCACTAGAGGAAATACACCCTCTTGGGGAACATCAAATCCACCAATAGGATTGGTGTTATTTCATAAACAATGATATTCATTTTTCTATATGGAGGTCCAATATAGCTAGAATGAGGACCACATTCACTATGAAACCTATTTACTACCACTAGGTTCAACAAAATACACACTATGAAAATAATAATAAATGATCGCCTGAGAATACACTAACTAGTCCAAACCAAGAATCACATGAAATAAGTCAAACTCCAAAATAAGAAAATCACATCCCAGCTAGATTCCTGACTTGGTTAGTCCACATTGAGGACACCTAAAACCATAATTTCACTTCATATTAAGTTCCATTATTAAATCCATCACATATGTCATATGTTATTCTAGTAACTACAATACATCCTCAAAGAAGGTAGAAATATATGAATATTAATAAATAATTCCAAACAGAACAATATCTATAGATGATGCAATAATAATTGTATAATGGAATATCATATTCCCTACATATAGTTACGTTGGTGCTTGTTCTAGCACATGAAGATATCATATCTCATCTTAATCCATAGAATGACAACTAACATACCACTCTATCATAAATTGAGTCATCCTAGAATATTTTCCAACCTTAAACCCAAACCTCTGAACTAATAACACACTAGAATTGATGGTTCTGACTAAGATGATTTTAACATAAATGAGAAATATCTATAACCACTATAGAATTAGTGCACTATATTAAATAATTATAGAATATTCTCTATAGATTCACACTAGTTAAAAGGTGTGGTTTGAGATAATCTGATAGATTGCATTCACTCTTATTTCCCTCAAAAAATGGAACACAACTAGCCTAGAATTCGAATCCAAAAAATAAGACATCCAGGAAGTGTATTATAAACTAAGACATCCTATATTATGCTTCTCTTCCCAATTCACCATCTTATAGGAACAAAATTCACTTCCCTCTATTGAAATATGTCTAGAGAAACATTAATTTCCTCCACGATCTTTCATGGACATCGTAGAATGATCAACCACCTCCAAATAATTATTATCTAATAGAAGAATACATGAGATAATATAATTAGTCACAAAAACTTTTTATATTTCTTATCCATCATCTATTTTTTGGAAAGGATCATAGGTGTGTACCAGTATAACTTTACAAATAAATTAATGTACTCCATAATATATTAGTCACCCTGGATAAGATCCATAATCCCTATGTATCTAGGCTGAAAATAATTTTTTATTAAGATAATCTCCCTTTTAATGGTAATGATGGAAATATTAATGACATAAAAAAGATAAACAATACAAAGGGCCCATATTATATAGAAATACAAGCTAAAACAACCCACAATATAAGAGAAAAGCCTCTCCCAGCTTCAAAATACAAAAAAACATCTATCACCTTCCACCGATGAGCTGGTACCTATCTCGTGGAATAATTTATGGGGCCTGGTACCAATGGTCATAGCCATTCTTTCTCAAACATCCAATTCCAGAAAGTGATGTTATAGTGGATAATCATTTCTATAAATTTCCTATAATGATGCCTATTGTAGATGATCTGATTGTATAATCCCCTAAACCACTGAACCTCGAGTCCAAACCAATCAAATTCCCAACGAAACCCATCCATAATGATAAACCGACAACTGAGAACCACCACTGAATCACAACTTCAACCTTTACCGACTCTGTTAGCTTCAAACATGATCAAAATCAATTTTCACCATGGTAGAACCCATCTTGAGAATAAATTCTATATCAAAATGTATATCCCTTAATATATTCAAAATAAAAATCCACAGAAATTCCCAAACACCTCACCTATTGATAATCCAAAGTGGCAGCCTCAGATCCATGACCACTAACTCCTAGGTATCTAGAAAAATTAAAAATATTATGAAAATAATAATTTAAAATGACATTGATGACTATCCATCAAATCTTCTCCATCCATTGATATTTCACCACTATGTCTCACTACATTTGATTATGACCTTCTAACATAACGAGAGATAAATTTATCATGATTGCTTCATAAATATAAAAGAACTTAAACAACCTCTCTGTCTTCTCAAGAAACAACGATTATTATTAAGTTTTGTAACATCCATAGAAAGAAAGAGGATTTCTTTGGAGGAACTCACATGAATTTTCCTTTCGTAGAACTAGTTTGACATATTTAAACTGAATAGGACCATATCACACTTCTTGTATAAATTCATGGAAATATGGAACCACCACATTAAATATCCTCTAATAAATTGATGTGGTAGAACTCTATATCTATTTCTCTACTGGATCCACAATAGGTTTTCATGGCTTCATCATACTGTATAAGTAATAGACACAATGAAATCCATCTCCACAATTATTAAAAAAAATATACAGTAAAACATTTTCTAAAAAACATCATGAAATCAGAAAAAACCAAGCTCATTAATGTAATAAAGGATTACTAAACTACTCCACCCCATTTAGTTTCCATATATTGTCTTTAGGATGTGTGTATCACTTGGGGGTGATGTCAAACCAAATTTTCAAAAAATTCAATGGAGTCCTGAGTCATATCACTAGGTATAATGGTAGAACACCCCCAATCAACCATGAAAAAATGCCCTCGAGAAACAAGATCTAGTCATTCAAAACTCATCCCAAATAATAGGACAGAAAAGTTTGTAACATGCTTTAATACTATTTTATCACAAAACAAACTGAGATTCCATTCTATCAGCCACTCAACCCCAATCATGGCATAGAACGAATGGATTTACGAATCACCATGGGTTGAAAACTAGTTCCAAAGAATCAAAAATATGTTTTGGAAAATACTTCATCCAATTAAATAATCATAAACAAACAAAAAAAATAAACCATAGAATAAGTGATAAAAATAACTAAAATAGGTGGAATAATAATTATATTAAATGTTTACAACCTTAAACAATTAAATCAATACAAAGTAAAAAACTATCCCTAATACCCCATGTAATAAATTGAACATACCCTTAAGACACCCCCGCCCACACGTATATAAATTGGGAAACTAGAAACGTGATTGATCACCTCTACCACAACATATATTTCCATTACCTAGTTCATACACAACAATGTCTACATACACCAAAAATTTATAATAATGGTTTGAGAAAAATCCAGTAGGATGAATATTATAATAATATATTGGATGTTATAAATATAAAATAAAAAACAATATCCACAATTCCATAATAATATTTGAATCATTTCTAATAAAAACGTTTAATGAACAAAATATCAATAAAAAAATTTCTAATGAAAACATTTTTATAAAAAAATTTATTTTAAAAAAAAGTATATCATATTTAGATGGTTAGAATAAAATCACATAAGTTTCATGTCACATGTGAGAACCATTGTAAATGCCTGTAGGTTTATACATCTATTGAGACTCCACGAACCTCATACCTAGGTAGTAAAAATCCTCCAAACTAACTACCAAAATAATTCTCGTGCATGACCCATCAGACTAGATCCCATACCAATTTTCAATGTTCTCTATATAACCATATAAAACCATAGGTTTTCCTTGAATGATATACTAGAAAGTAATTTGTCTCATGCTCTAGATGTATCCTTCTATATCGTATATTTTTTTTAAGGTTCTAAAAATCAATATAACCTAATGAATCTGGGAAACTACAAATTTCAAATCAACAACTGTTCAAGTTCTAGTTCACCCACCTAGGTAAGTGGAAGTCCCTTTCTGATAAAATTATAATTCATATATCACATAAATCATCACATTCACATACACTTACCAAGTATCATGAAAAAAAACAACCACATTCACAAAGGATTACTCATTAACCACCATTTACATGATCCACAACCAATTCCATTTCACACACACCAAAATAATTTGAAAATAGATTTCACCCCACTTCCAAAAAATTAGGAAACCCATTTAACAACACTACATAAAAAACACAAAAATATCCAACAATTTCTATTGTCCAACCACCATAAAATATAGAAATAAACAAAATACATTTTTAAAATGTCCAAAAAAATTGAACATTTTAAAAATAACATTAATGGATCACAGGAATATATCCAAAATTACAACAATATATGTTCATCATTATAAAACCAATTTTTAAAAACATTTTAACACCAAGGTATGTGGAACACACATTTCACACCCTACACAAAATTCATATAAAATTTTCCAAAATCACAACAATGATGAAAAACAAATATTTTCCTTTAAAATTTCAATTTCAACACATATGCATTTCAAAAACCATAAGAAAAATGTTTCACATTACATAACCAATTAATAGAAAATATTTATAAACTCATAAAATAAAAATAAAATCATCTACTAATTTAAATGGATTAAAACACCTACCTATCGCTTGGAATCATCTGGACATTTATGTGAAATCATAATTGCACCACCACAATAACCAATAAAGGCGTGATATAATAGTAATCATCAATATTTTAATAATAACATATGATAATACCCTCATTAGTTCATACACCCATATAGGAAATATATACTTATGAAATATGGTAGAAGAACACTATCAAGGGGATATCATTAAGACTAAAGAAAATTACAAGTCCTCTCCATGAATAATCAAGGTAAAAAAAATAATTTATTGAGGTACCAATTATTACAAAAATATTAAGGGAAGATCTCATTTACTCAAATAACAAATGGGACAAATAAAGGGTGTTTTAGGGTTAAAATCGATAATGGAAAATGAGAAAATGTCCATTTATTAATAACTAGGACATGTCACATGATTTTTCTGCATTGTATTCCAAACCATGTGGAAATCATGGTCCCCCCTCTATTAATTAGGATCATGCTACATAGTTTCCCACATAGTTTTAAAAACAATGTTCCAACCTTATGGTCATCGCTATGCATAATGGTATTTGTTCATACGCTTACTTGGAGGATGGCACATGGTTTCCTCTAACCATGCCCCAACATTGCACCACTTAATATCAAACATGAAACCTACATTTATCTATAAAATTTAATTGCATAACTAAGGGATATGTACCAGACCAAACATAAAATAAATTTTAACAGAAAATGATATCACTGATTTAATACGGTCCATGCCTCACATCGGCCTCCAATTATCTTTAGAAAGAGGACATAGTTTTAGAATGAGAATGAATATAAGGGAATAAAAATAAAAAATATATGAGTTTTCATTAAATATGATGTAAAAAATAAATCACGTAAAATGAAAATTGAAGAAGATATCGAGATAGAGATAATATATAAAATAAAATTATTAATTAAATATGTAAATAAAATAAAACTAATTTATATTACTAGAAGAAGTTAAATTAGAAACTCATGACAATGATAAGAAAAATTATGATGAATAAAAATAAGTTAAATAATGGTGGGTGATAATAAATTGTTAAAAATCTAAATTAATTAATATTATAAATTAAAAATAAATTAAAAATGAATTTAATAAACAATAAGAAATTCTAAATAAAACAAAACTAATTTGAAAAAGGACGTATAATTTATTTAACTTCTCTAGCTTGGTGGATCCCCGCATTGGGTGTCTGTCTAACTCCCTTCATCAGTAAGATACCTCATCCATCTATTAGATTGTAGTTATTCCATTAGTCATTACTAAATATCCCTATAACTTTTTATATAGTTTCCACGTTTCAAAATTATAATAATATTCATCATTTCATTTATCTTGTTTTTGAAACATCTAATTAAATCAGGTGTTCAATCATTTAATCATGGACCAAAATATATAGGGTATCTCCTTTAGTGTTCCATCGAATACATGAAGATTTATCTAAATTGAAGTGTCCTATAATATAAGTGGTATGAATATGTTGATGATATATCTTCCTTTATAGAGAAAATACATATTAAATCATTATATGGACTTCATAGTGGTTGAATTGGTCTATCATTCCTTCACGGTGGATATTTGAGGTTTCTATGGGAATCTCTAGTTGTGGAATCGATTTTGATTCTTAACCATGATCTCTTGGTGGGAGTCCTTGGTTTTCTAGGAGTGGTGTAGTGGTGGAAAGTGCCTGGGAGTAATGGCGATGAGAAATTTTAGTAGTAGATTTGTGTGTTGGAGTGGGATGAGGGAAAAATAATGTTGGATGATATCTAATTGATTAGTGGATAAATCTATACTTACATTATCCTACGACATAAAAATATACAATAAGGGATGATATTTTTTAAATTTCATTTGGTGGCCTCTCCTAGTCATAGTCCTACACTTGGGTGGGATTTTTGATACACATACACCCATAAAATGTATAGGATACACCACCTATTGCAAATATGTCCCACCTAAGCTCCCACAAATTTTCATGGGCACACACACCCCGCATATGCATTGATAAGTACCTCCCCTTGGTCCCTATGAAATATAGACTTCTTCATAATAATGTCTATTAGATTTGGGGTCCCTAGTTGATGGAATGACCATGGATCATCATTTAAAATAACTATGAATTATTAAATACACTTAATAAAGAGAAAATGGAACATTATAATAAATCACATACCTAACATTATTAATCAATAAAAATTTTAATTTTTTTTAATTTCATATTATTTATTATAGTCTATTTAATAATGAATTAGAATAAATTTTTATTTGGATAAAAAATCTATTTAAAATTGTTGATGTTTTTTGAAAAATATACTTGAATATTTAGTGAGTTCAATACTGCAACACATAGACCGTGATTTTTCTCCGTCATTAAACCTCACAATGAAATTAATATATCACAAACATAAGCATTTTTTAAATTCAAAACAAACAAAAAATTTGTATCAATATTCAATACAACATTCAATAATCAACAAAAAATATTATTTTAGCTTTTCAATTTTACAAAAATAAATTCAATTCCATAATTTTACTTCTACAATTTGTAAATGATATTCTTTTTTATCATTCATTTATATTCCTCAAAATTTTTATTAATAATCAATTAAACATATGATTTAATACATATTTATTCTTTTTTACCATCACTAATGATACAAATTCTTGTATATTTATTCTCCTATCATGAGAACATGATTATCATCTATAGTCTTGTAGAATAAAATTTGTCACCTATTTTTCAAATTAAAAGTCACAAAAAATCACAATGTATTTTCAATCAATGATGAAATTTCTTTTAGGATTTCAGTTTGATAGTAATTGATGTATTCAAATTTTATCACAATGAAGAGTTTTATCTCTTCCTGCATAAATCATGATATAAAATTTCAAAGTTTCATTAAAATTTCCCCATAAATATAGAAACTTAAACTTCCCAAGAGAAAAGGATCATTATTATCAAAATAAATCATAATTAAGGTTTCCACTACATATTGAATTTTTCAATACTTATATATTTTTTTATAATGTAATTTTTTCTATTTATCTTTTTAGAATTTTATGCATAGAATGACTCTCAAAAACCAAACCTTACCACATATATTGAAAGTTATCACTTAAGTGATGTTTCATTTTTAATAATCAAATAAATATCCTATTTAATATTATAAATATTTTCCTATAAAGTAATGAAATATAGTATAGTTAATGAATAAAAAAACTTATTTTTTCCTAGAAAATAGCACCCTGGAACTTCTTTATTAGAATTTAAATCATCACTTTAAATTTATAATTCCCAACCCCATATGCCAACATTAAAATATCATCATAAATAATAATTAAATGGTATAAATATATTAAAATGACTTCAACGATGGCTAATTCATAATAATGTAATTCAACGTATCTATGGGATAAACAATGACTGAGGAAAAGGTGGTATAAAAGATAAGATAGTTTTAATCAAATGGATTCAGTCATTATAAATGATTTTTTATAAAAATGATTGTTTTAAAAGTTATAATAAAAGTTATAGATGGTTAAATATCAAAAGTTCATTATATAAATAAACTGTAGATAAAATAAAAAGTTAAACGTCTAGAAACACTATTGGATATCATAATATGATATTCAATAATCATCCTAGAAATGACTAAAAATAACCAATAAATTTATAATAATTTATGAAATAATAAATGAAATTGAAATATAATTTACATGAAAACCAATTCTTTTATATAATGAGACCACGTTTTAATAACCACACATCAATGAAATCATGATATTCAACATTTTACTAATTCAGTATCATTAATAATGAAATCTAAATCATGAAATTATAATATTCACATATAATTTTGTATCTTTTAAAACCCATGTAATGAAATAATTCATGAATAGACATTTAAATTCATTTTTAAAGACCATGTTATCCATCTCAAAATAATTCCTCGTGAATTATCATAAAAATTTAAAATTTATTTCCCTTTAGGAATAATTATTTTGATCCCCATCCTTCTATATTTTGGGGTATCCATTTTCCATCACTGTCTTATAAAGAAAAATTAATCAATTAATTAGAAATATCATGTCGGTTAATCCAAAAGGAATAGTTGGAGTGGGGATGAATTCAAAAAAATTATTAAGATTGAAATATTAATATAAATTCATAGAAAAAAATAATGATATGTTTTTTAAGATACCCCAAATTTTCCATGAATTTATATTTCCTCCATATGAAAGTACCGTCAATTTTATATATTTCCATATTGAGTCAATCATCTTAGATCTAAACCACCAAATGTATATATTACAGGCTTCCATGTGTTATTTGTTAGATGTGAATGATCCAAAAATATAGTATACCATATCCACCACCATTATAATTATGTATAGCATTCATGGTAGTGGCAGTATGAATTTTAGATCATCCTCTTCATTGAATTATACTTTTTAAATCTCCACATACTTTTCTAAATATGACATAAAATGGGCTTCCTGAAATAGATGATCAATGGGTATTTAAGCATGTATTTTTACCTGAATAAAATTAATATTTGAATAAAAAAAGAATAATTTCTTTAATAATGATCAGTATGTGTCTTAATTTCCTCATGAATGGCTACTTGTACCTCTTTAGGGGCTTCCTCAAATGTATGTTCAATAAAATTAAGGAGATCTATGTGATCCTAAATAAGTTATTGTTCAGTTCCCCCATATAACTATATGGAATAATAAACATAACATGAATATGAATACTCAATGTAGTAGGAATTATTACTCAATATAAATTGAATAAATCAAATTAAATAATGTTTCAGATAAAATCAACTAAATTAGTTTGTTTATTTTAAGCATATTCATAATTATTGACTGCCTACTTAGGTTAGATATCTGGGATGGAGGTAGGTTGTCTAGTTCCTATAACATTTCAACAAATTACCAAAAATGTGTGGTGTGTTCCTATAATGGTTCATCCTCTATGTCTTTGTAAGGAATGTGGGGAAAAAAATTAATCAAACACTATATAGAAGTCATGTATATATTTTTTGATATTTAATACATAGATCAAGAGGCAATTCCTCCTCCTTAGACTCCTCCAATTATTTCTTTTGTTCACATTTTTTCTCTTGGTTATCGTAAGAATATCTTGATAACCCGGATATGTATACCTTTAGTCTTTTTATGGACTCATTAGGTTCATTCACATGATATCATTGTTACTTGAGACCATTTTCATCTTGTTTTTTATTCACATGAGATAATTTATTCTATGTATTATGTAATCACAACAAAAAAAGTTATCATAGAGCTGCTTCCATACTTTATTACATTTTCTTAGATAAAAGAATAAATTAATAAAGTAAAAATTAATTTCATAGTTTTTTAATGAATGTTATATACATGGTCTATACATCATAATTTAAAGAATAAAAAAACACATTCAATCCTCTGAGATCCCCAATAATCTTTCATCCTAACCATGTATTCAATATCTTTAAACATTAATTAATCCTAGAAAAATTAAATCATTAGAATGTGGTTATTTGATATGCTCAATAAATGTAAGAGTTCAATAAATAATATTATGTATAATAAGCATAAACATTAAGTCATGGTGTCTAACTGAATGATAAGTCGTTTAAACATAATATTGATCATAATATTGATAGAATAAATTAAAATCATAAAATCACATAAAAATAATAATTTAGATATTATTATAATAAAATAATATAATAGAATCTAAATAAATAATATCATAAGGAGGTAATTGATATTGTAATACATAATGAATATAAGAGTAAAGATTATGCCAAGACACCATACGTAAATGGGTTAGACATATCTCAACAGCCAAAAATGTTTTTCTCATCTGACATATCGATGAAAAATGGTGTCATATTAGGATCCAACATAACATACTATGTATAATACATTACACATGTGTAATGTTTTAAAAAAACATAAACATTTATGTTGAAAAGATGTGAAATGAAATATGAATACTTTATCCATATATAATGAATGAAATGAAAAAAACACATCCATAGTCAAACTGAATCATAAATCATTCAATGAAATATGGTAAATTGTATACAATGATATCAGCATTAATTACTCATAATACTCATTAGATGATGTTAAAATTGATGAAATACACTTATAATATTACTAAAATATTATTGTTAGAAATAAGAATTTTTTACATTGGATAAATTTATTTAAAAGGAGGGAAATATTTAAAATAATACATTTTCATTGCAAATAATTTGGTAAAAATGTAATAGAATCTTCAAAACATTTAGGCATCATGATTTCAGAAAATTCCACTCATGTCATGTATATAAAAAATCATCAGTATTTTTTGGAATAAACATCTCAATGGAGAGGGTGTAGAAAATAAGATAAATACATTTTAATAAATTTTTAATAATTATAAATGTTTCAAAATGACAGTAACAAATCATTGGAGAATATTAATAATATTTTTGATATTTTATTAGAAAACATAGTAAAAAAATAAAAATATGTTATAATTAATTATCTTAACATTCAAAGTGTCCTATACAAATTTTAATATTTAAATATTGATCCCAATGAATGATAAAAATTTAAAAAAACATTAATTGTCTTAGTCATAAAAAAATAAATTAAATAATATTTCAATGGGTTTGTATATACACCTCATAAAAGAAGATGGTTGTATAACATCAATATATACCTCAATAAAATGTGATTGAAAATAGTACCTTACCTTACAAATCCTTTATTAGATTGTGTTTTAACCTATTGTATAATGTTTTAAAAAATTTATCAAATTATACCTATTCCATATATATATTTATAATGTCATAAATGATATGGTTATATCGTTTCTAATAATATTGCATTTTCACCCTTTTTCATGTATTAACTACATTTTACTATTCCTTTATTTTTGTAAATGTATAATTTTATTAATATATGATATAGATATAACATCTCCAAAATGATATTCATTTTTTAATATTGTGTCGTGAAGATGGTATGTTGTATATACACATGAGGGATCATATCATACAATTAATGGTTAATGAGTAAGTAAGTAGATAATATATTAATTTTCCATGAATCAATAGAATTTATTAATTATCATATATATACATTATTTCTATAATTATACCCATCGTAGATAATTTTTTATGAATAACATATTACACTACTTCGTGGAGACCGTAAGTCATATGTATGCATGCACAAGTTTTTCATTTTTTATGGATGGATAAATAAAATAATATGGGTTTTCCATAATCATAATATCCTATGTTAATATATATTAAACTATATTTATTACATTATCATGGAAAAAACTCATGAACATGATGTATAAGAAGAATTGAACTCGAATATAGGGGTAAAACAATTCCCTCTTTTTTGGTGGACACCCTTTGATTAACAACATAACACATATAAGGTTGGTGTATATCATAAAATAAGGAATAAGGAATATGTTAAGGGATTATAGTATGGTATTTTGTAAAATATTGGCAAAAAAATTTCTTAATGTATTCTTAAATGAAAATAATGAGTTAACTTTTATAGTAGAGGTTATGAGAAATGTTTGAATTATTCAAATTATGGTACTAATATTAATTAATTTTATTATAAAATTGGATAAAAAAATGTTCATTTAAAATATACGATTATTTTTTATCAAAATACCTTTATAAAATAAAATTTATATAAGTTTTTACTATTTTTATTCCAATTTATTAGTTTTAACCATTATTTAACATTTTTAATACTTATCATGATATCATGTCCATTTCAGTTTGAGGAGTAATATATTTACTAAGAAAAGATAATAATATTAAATGATTCATTTAATTATGTTTTTGAATAATCCAAATAACTTTTTCAAAATTGAATTTTTTATAAAAATTATATCATAGAATAAAATAATATTTTTTTGAAATATAAATAATGTCAAATTTGACATTATTATCATTTAACTTTTCAAAAATATCATATAAAATTTTTATATTAAATAATAATATTTTAATTCATCACTAATATGTCATATTAATCCATTAATTTCAAGGAATAAATTTATTTTATAAAATTATATTTATTTTAATAATTATAATATAATTTATTAGATTCATCAATTAATATTACAATTACTTTATCATCGTTAATTCACCATTAATTGTATCTATATTACAAATTAAAACTACGAATAAATTACAATGATGTATATAATCATTTTAAAATTCCATATTCTATTTTTATCCTAAAATAAACCTTAAATGGACCCATGTGTAAAATATATCTCATTTTAAAAACAATAGTGTGATAAAATTTAATTTTCATTGAATATAATATTATAAATGTCATAATCTCATCAATGTGTGTTCAAAATGTTATAGTTTCAGACCAAGGATGATTTTACTCAAAACTAACTTATCCAATAATGTTATAATATGTGTTAGGTTAATTTTATAGTCTTTATAAAATAATAATTTTACCCATAATTACCAGATTTACATTTAGCTGTTGTAATTAAAATATTATTAAATTTACTATTCATATTTCCAAAAATAAAATAAACATTTTTATATAATTTTTACATACTAATTACAAATATTTAATCTATTTTTCAATTTTAAAATTCTTGATGTTTGATTAATTAATTTAAAATTTATCTCATAGATGGAATGAGAAAAAAGTTTATTAATGTGAAAATGTAAAAAATATTGTAATGTTATCTAGTCATATTCATTGTAATATTTATTATAACTACCTAAATATTATTACATTAAATATAATTAATATAATCATACATTAAACTAAATAAAAAATATAATTTAACACTATAATATATTTAGATGATAAATCTATTTTTAATTGAAATGAAATATTTTATCACTAATAAACAAAACATGAATCTTTCCTGAAAATTACCAAAAAATTAATCGAAAGTAAATTTTAATATTTCAGTAAAATATAATAATTTTAGTATATCAAATATAATATATAAAATTGTCATAATTTTGATTTAAAACAGGTTATTCGTTAAATTTATGGAATACTAACTTTTAAAAAAACTTTTTAATGATTAAAACTTGTTTTATATATATATATATTTAGTGTATCGGTCTTATTGGATGAATTTAATTTTTTTGAACAAATAATATATATATATATAATATATTTAAATAATAGTGATTAAATGAATTTATATTTATACATTTTTATTTTGGCTAGTAAAATAGTTTTCCAATGAAATAACATCCTTTCTCTGGAATTGGTATTTATTTTAATTATTAATAGATGAATTAATTTTTTAAACATGTTTAGAATTTATTTTAATAATTTATTTAGTTCTATTAAAAACTAATAATATATTTTAAAGTATTATAATGTTAGAATTTTCTTTTATATCATGGATCATTTATACATGGGGTTCTTTGTAGTGTATGATATCAAATAGATTAAATGTAAAAATATATATACCCTAAAATATTGGGGTCTTACATTTTACAATACATAAAAAAATTTAATTCTATAAATATTTATATTATCTTCTAAAACAAAAGTATGATCCTTGAAAATTATTTTTTCAGAAACTCCCAAGTGACGTAGGGTTAATAAAAAATCCATTTAATAATTGGGAATATGAAATGTGATCGTCAAAAAAATATGGCCTTATAATAATATCAAATTAGTGGAATGTGAATGCCTTGAAATAGAAGAGAAATAAAACCATCATGTATTTATGGAGAGTGTTATATTACATGGTCTTAAAAATTTTGTCAATCACAAAATTATAATTTTGGGATCCATTAAAGGGGCCACATATATATCAGTAACAAAACTAAACGAATAGTTTTTTCTTAAAAAATTAAATTTCTATAGTTGATTAAATATTTCTCTATTGAGATAATATATTATATAAAATCATTCCATTTTATAAGCATAATATCATCCTTTGGATATGATTTTATTCTATTTTCACTTCATTTTGGACACTTGAAGATGGATATTAATGATGAATTTGTATTCTAGGAGAACTTTTGATGAATCCTAAAGTCATAATGTATTTTTTCCTACCACTAAATTTATATCCAAAAAAAATGATAGAAAAATTATATAATAAGTCGTACATTACCATAAAAAATTAAAATCAAATGATTAACTAATTACATTCCAACACAAAGACTTATCTAAACTACTTCTGTCCAAATTAAATGTTGAAAAAGTTCTCTAAATATATAAAATCAATCGTAAATTTATCTTCCCAAAACTGAATAATGTAGATATTTTTTACATATACCTAATATTTGATAACCTTAAAGGACATAATGGAGACAATAATTCCTATAAATCCTTAAATAAGATGTATTACATTGTAATCCTCATATATTTTATAATTCATATTAATAGTAAATAATAAAAAAAATACACTAATGACATAATTATTGCATCCAAAACTATTCACAATAATTATTCCTTTTCATATGTGATAGATTTATAATCATGTCCATGATCCATTATCCTATTTTGGGTTTTATTCCTTTGAAAAATTAAACACTGATTTTAAATGTTTCCCATCGCCTTTTAGGGTAATAATTTCCCATTGAAATTTTATTTCATTCCATTACAATCGATAACATGTTATAATTTCCTACACACTTATAATGAACATTCATTCCCTTAATAAAAGTATGCAGTTTTTTTATACCAAAAACATCAAATGGGGGTAAATACTTGTAACGACCTAATGTTTTTCAAGGGAAAATTACCTTCTTATATTTATGTCATAAAAACAAAAAATAATGAACTACTAAGTGATAAGTGGCCTTTAAACATAATTTTGTCACTCCTATGTCAGAAATTTTGAAAATCCGACATAAACAGTTGTTTTTAAGATGATTTTTGGAGTCTAATGAAAAAAATCATATTTTTTGGTGAATAGTAACTTACCCTTAGGAATAGTAAAATACCTTTATGAATAGTAATATGACTATTATGAATAGTAAATCATCTAACATAAGAGTAACTTTACCTATGAATAATAAAATAAAATTTAGACATCTTAGAAAGTGACAATTTGACCTTAGTAAACATTTTAGTATTTTGTAAGTCATAAATAATTAATTATAATTAATTAATTAATTTAAAAGAATATTTATTTCCTTTAAATGTTTTCATAAATTATTGAATCAATGTATTATAGTTTTTATATAATTTTATAAGACCCTACTTAATTTTTGATAGCAGTATAAAAACTTTTTTAATCTTAAAAACTGTTTTTTAAGTAAATTATATATTTAATTAAATATTAAATTAATAATATTTGGAAATTTATTTTTGAAAAATAGAATTAATTTTTGGATTCTTCATGTCGACAAATGGTTGGGATAAATTTTTGGTATTTTTCTGAGATATTTGAATTTTTGATGAATAGTGAAATACCTTAATTTACAAAATAAGATAAATAAGCTAATTATAGGGTCATGTGTGATTTTCAACTAATATAAGATAACTTGGTTCGGGATTAGATTATAAAATTACTATTATTAGTCATTCAAGACTCATAATTCCTTGTCTTGTGGGGAAATAATAAACTAATGAATTTTATATTAAGGAAACCCCTCTCCCCTCCACTATAAAAGCCACCCTTCACACCCTCATTTCCTCACATCTCTCAAGCTCCAAGACTTCTATAAACTCTTCCCAAATACCTTCTATAGCCCCTCCCCAACATTAAGAGCTGCTTGTATCATCAAAAGTCCAATATTAGGCCCTTAAGGAGGTTCTCAAGAGAATGATTCAATAGGTAATTTCCCTCCCTCTTCTCCTTTACTTTCCTTTCAAGTTCAAGTTCATTTCTTGATCTCTCCCCACCTATCTTCATCAAAACTGTATTTTAAATAAATTATTATAAATATAATGTAATTTTATGATTCTAATGGGATATTAAATCATCCAACCTCCTTTCACTCTTCCTTTTATTTTATTAATGAGAACGTTGTTCGTGAGGTGTTAATTTATCACCTTCAAGAACGACATGTTTTCTTTTTCCATTTCTACATTCAGATCTGGTCATGAAACCATTTTTATGGTTGAACCAGAGTAAGTTATCTATATTATGTTCTATTTAATGTTCTTGAAATAACCTATGGACATATTACTAAGTGATAATTTAAAATAAGTTCGTTGTGATCCAAAATCCTCCCTAATTGACCCAAATAACCACCATTTAATTCTAATCTAATGATTCATCCACATGGATATAATATAATTCATTAATAAATCATTAAAGATCTTGTAATATCATTAATTAAATTTAATATCATTTATGTATGTTTACCCACGTTCTACCCGAACTTCATTTTAAGAATACAAGTGAACATCCCAAGAAAAACCATAAAACAAACATCCCCGAACAATGTTTCTAAACTCTATAAGTCATCCAAAGGAAAATAAAATGAAATAATGAAACCAAAATAAACCCTATTAATGTAAACATTGTTTTTTATTTCTAATTAATAAATATAATATCATTATAAAGGACATTAAAGAGAAGGAAGCATTCGGGTACAAGGTAAGGGGAGATTCTTGAACCCATCTATCATCCTTCGGGTTCTACCTCTTTCACTACATTTTTGAGATGGTCACTCCTTAATGATAATTTGATCATAATTTTCTTTCTTTTTCTGGGATATAAATGTTTTCTAATGATGTTTATGTCAATCCAACTGTTTTCCGAAAGAACTCTTCTCTTAAGAACTCAACTTTTACCACTCATTCTAGGTTGATGGTTCTTGTATCAAGTATGTTGTTCTCTCTTTATTTTGGGAACCCAATGTTTATGAATGTGTTATTATGAGATGAAACCAATTACATTTAATGGGTTAGTTATTATCATTTATTTTATATGTTTACTATGGAATTAATGATAAATGATAATGTTATGATGTGACGGGTGTGCCCAAAATTATATAGCGCAATATGAATGTTTAAATGTGATGGGTGCACCTGAAATTTTATAGCGCTCTAATGCATTGGTTAATGTAATGAATCTCATGAGTAAATATAAAATTATGTGTGAACATGATTCTTTCATGGTTCACAAGTATGTGTGGTAGTTAACCACTAATACATGATGTTACATTTTTATGCTTTCCCACATTTCAAGTCTTTTATTTATGCTCCTCTCATGTTCATTATGGTTTGTCTATGTAATGATTATTCTCCCCCCATGATGTATTGTTCTTATAAATCCTCTTACTGGGCTTTTAGAGCACCCCTTTTGATGTATATCTTCAGGTGGCCACATGTACTAAGGAGTGGACAAGTTCCTATAAGAATCTATAGAAGAAGAAATAAAATAAATGTTTATGATAGATGTTGCATTTTTTATGTGTGTTCCTAGTTATCCCAAGACACTAAGCCTTTGGGTTCTCTTTTTGTAATACTATTATGTTTTTTATCTTCTAAATGATGTAATAGTAATGTAAGAAAAGGTCAGGTCACTATACTCGGTATCAGAGGAATGGTTTAGTTAATTTTGGGAATTAGAATTAGTGAACCCTAGAGAAAACTTCTAGAATGAGACTATGTAAAAACATGAACACATGAATATTTACCTAGGGATCCCATATGTTACGTTTTTGGTATAATTTTCTAAATGAATAAGTTATTCATGACTTTTTTAGCTATGTTTTGTTCTATCCGTTTATATATTATAAAATGGTGGGAACCAGGACAAATCAGGCCAACAACTCATGAGAGGGCCAATGCAATGATTTCTCGAATGAAATCCCTAATGATTTGAGAGGTGGAGTTAATAACTTAAAGGCGATGATTACCAAATTATCTCAGGTTATTAATAATAAAAATAATAATGGGGAACGCTCTCCTTCCCCAAAGTGGGAGAAACTGGCTATTGAATGTTTTATGCAGCAACGACCACTGACGTTTTGAGGATCTTCTGATCCACTAGTTGCAGTACAGTGGGTCAACTCCATGGAGAAGATCTTTTTTGTGCATTACTATTCTGAGATGGAGAAGGTTACTCTAGCCATTTATCTTCTTGATGGAGAAGCTGATCAATAGTGGACATTGATTAAGAACACCAAGCCAAGGAAGGAAATCGATGAGATGGAATGGGAAGACTTTAAGATAATGTTTCTTAATAAGTATTTCCCAGAAACTCTTCACACGAATGTGGAGAGAGAATTTATATAGCTCAACAAAAAAAATTGAGAATCTATCACAACCTATGATGTAACACCCCAAGATTTTATAGTACGTTATTTCTTCAATGTAATTCAAAAACTTGCACTACACGCAACACCGAGTTTTAGCGTACCATGACTTAACAAACAAGTCGTTCAAAAGCAGTTATGAATAGTATTAACTGAATTTTGAACTTTATATAATCTTTATAATTTCTGAATCAATATTATGAGTTTCTTAGACATAATGTAAGAACAAATACATTTTTTTCAGATAAAAGAAGTATTTCTCAAAAATGCAATTTTACCGCCTTTTAATGGAAATGCCTTTTTAAATGCAATATTTGAATATTTTATATATTAAATTTGACAAAATAAACTTCTTGTTTAGAATCAAGACAGATGAATTTAGTTTCAATAACGTTTTGGTGTTTTTCTGATAACATTCATATTTAGGTGAATAGTGAAAAATACTATATTTTAACTAAAAACAACTTCTTTAATCAAATAATTTATAGTGTTAAATTATACATTTTAATCATTTGTAAGTATAAATAGATTATATTTTTTAATCCAATGATGGTCATTTTAAGTAATTTTACCTTGAAATTGGACAAAAACAAGTGTCAAACTTTTGATAGTTTTTATTTAATAAAAATACGCTTTTTGGTTTTGACAGGGAGAATTTATTTTAAATTAATAAATGAAAATTTTATGTTTTTATTTTGGTAAAATAGAATTCATTTTTGGATTCGGAATATCAAAATTATATTAGGGTGAAATTTTTGTACTTTTCTAAAAACATTCAATTTTTTATGAATAGTGAGAAACACTATGTTATTGGTTAAAACCGACTTTTTTTTAAATAATTATTTATTTTATTTAAATTTATTTTAGTTCAACATAGATATGTAATACCTATATAAGTTCAATGTAATTTATTGGAGTCAATTTATAAAAATTTTAGGCAAATAAAAATTTATTGAACTTTTCACCGTCTTTTACCCATCTCCTAGGAGAATTTGGAAATTCACATTAAACATAATTTTACCACTTATGTGAGTGTAATTTAAAAAATATGAGAGACACGGTTAATATCAAGGAGTAAAATGTGGTTCAATATGATAAAAATAATTTTTTGTGAATAGTAACTTTTTACTTTTATTTACCACAGTTAAAAGTAAATAGGGCAATTAAGGGTACAAATGATATTAATATTACCCTAACACATGTCCTAATTCTATTGGACAAGTGTATCTTGACCGAAAACAACCTTAGAAATAAAATAATATCATTTAGGACCACTTTGATTAGATTAGGACATTTATTATTATTTAATTCAAAGAAGAGTTAAAAGAGTTAAACTCAATGTTTATTTACTAAAACATTTTTGGTATATGGTTATACATAAGAGAAATTCCATTATAAATATTCATTATAAAGATAATGTAAATTCATACATAATTGTATTTTATTAATAATTTCTAAACTATAAATAATATAATTTATTTATGACACAATGATGATGCAACATTTATCTTATTTAGGAAAGAATCAAACAAATTGTATTATAAATGTTAAAATAAATAATATTTCAATATTTGATGCCATAAACGAATTTTATAGGTTACTATGGCATTCTAGTATTGATTTAATAAATTAATTTTGATTTAATAAATTTTTTATGACTTTTAAAAAAATCAATTATAAAATAGTTTCAAAATTGACATAAAAGAGTTTTTAAAATAATATTATATTATTAATTAATATAATATTCCTAAAAATATAAGGATCATAAAAAGAACTTATATAATGATAGGTTTATCATTTATGGACCACTTTGAGGACTCTTGGATATTTATAGTATGTTTATTGACTGTATAATATAAAAATTCAAAGTGACATGGTAAGTGTCAAACTAATTAACTAAGAGTTAAAAATAAACGATAAGATTACTATAGTGACCAAAACCAGTCTAAAATCTATTGGTTGAATGGTTTTATACCAATAACCACCATATACTTTGAATAATCCACTTTTGATCCATTAAAACCGAATATTAATTTATTATGAATTAATACATTAAGTTTTTCCTAAAGAGCCCCTCCTCCCCCTTATAAAAGGACACCACTTCTAACCAATTCTCAATACCTTCAAAGCCTTTTGGTTCATCCAAACTCTGCCCAAATACCCTTTTAAGTATCCTACCTTAATCCTAGAGGCCTTCCTATAGTCATAAAGACAACCTAAGTATCCCTTTGATCAAATCAAAACGAAGAACCCGAAGAAGAGGTAATGTTTACACCACCCTCCTTCAAGTTCCTTTCTTCTTCCACTTCTTCTTTCACTATTATTTCCATTCTAAAATAATAACTACAGTATCTTCTATATACATTTATGTTATTATAAATATGGTATAAACATATTCAGTATTATATCTATCCTTTGAATGACATGTCACCGTACGTGCATACGTACGACCTACCGTCTCCACGTCGTGGTGTAATTGGTATTCAATACATTATTATTTATAAGTGTATAATAACGATGTGTAATTCCTTTAAATAATAAATATAACATGATAATGATTCTTTATATATGATATAACATCCAATTATATATTATTTTAAAATCAAACAAATGATATTGTCGCTCATGCGTACGTACGGACTACCGTCTCCACGAACGGGATGAGATTAATTCCCCGTCGTATCTATTCAAGACTAATTATCATTTAATGATTAAAAATATTGTTTAAGGACTTGATTTAATTTTTTATATGAATAAGATACAACCTATCCATAACAAACACGTCTTATGTAACAAAGCATATAAAATAAAACGAGTAAGTTAACACCCGAAACAATGATAATACTATGATATTATTAAAAAAGCAATGTTAAAAAAATATATATGATATCATATTAATTTAAATGATTGTTGTATAATTTAATAACAATTCTTTCACCATTATATAGGAGGTTAACCTACCCTCATCTATGAAAAAGTAGAATTTAAGGGTTTATTTCACAATCTCTTCATTATCTGAGGTTGTTTATACGTAATTATCTACTGGGACCTCTTTATCATCAACATCCATGTTTCTCAAAAATTTATTTCAAATCATTCTTACTATTTTACAGACTATGGGTTAAAGTCATTTATACACTTGTTTCCTTTTTATAAGAAGTTTATAAAGTAATCTTGCTGTCATTTTCCGAACAAGGTCCTTTTTAACCTTTTTGATAGAATTAAGGTAAGAATGTCTTTTTTAACTTATACAGCAGGTGCTACTATTTTTTGCCATTATAAAATCATCGAAACTTCCCTTACAAACTTAAAAGAATATTTTCAAAGTAAATGTTTTCTTTTGTAATTTTGTGACTTTTAAATTATTTCAAAAAAATAGATATTTCTCTCAAATAGTTTTGATTTCATCTATGTCGACAGCCTTTGATGGATTTTAAGCTTATTTGAAGTTTATTTATTATGATAGAAAATAATCATATTGTATCTAAGGTTTTGTGATATGTTTGACTGTTGATGTGTTATTTTTATAGCATTCATGGTTTATGGAGAAAGTATTTACATTTCATATGCTAGTTTTAATATGAATGTTTATGTTATGTTAAACTTGTTCATATGAGGAATGCATTGGACTTAATAAGTGACGGGTTGAGCCCACAATAGATTCTCGATGAATCGGTAGGTCTCATGAGACAAACTAGTGTCTTGGCACAAGGCCTTGACAAAATCTAATTTTTATTCTTGGCACAAGGCCTTGACTATACAGTTATGATAGTCTAGCATTATGCATTCCATCATTATGAAAGTGGTTAGTGATATTGCATGTGATTATTCGACTAGTAGAATATCCTTGTGAATAAGTAAATGGTGTTACTTCATTTAGTTTTTTCCATAATATACTGAAGTTCATGTTTAAAAGATTTTTGTTTTAGTTTTACATTTCCTTAAATGTTTATTCTTATTTATGAATGTTTTTTCTATATTGTTATCCTTACTGAGCATCTGAGCTCATCCCTTTCTATGTTTTATTTTTCCTAGGATTTCAAGAAGTGTACTGTGATTGATATTCCAGGTAAAGCCAAGGAAATAATGGCGTTCATAAAGGTTTATTTATGTAGTTTTGTATGTTTTAAAGTGTAATGTAACATTCATGTATGTAATCTATTTTCCTAGACTACAAATTTGATCGGCCCATCGAGACATGATTCCTTGTAATCATGCCAATATATTAAAATAATGCACCGACTCTGGGTAACTGGGTTTGGGGCATTACATTTTGTATCAAAGGATGTATAACAATAAACTTGGAAGCTATATTTATATAAAATCTGATTAGAGCACATAGAACTAAGATAAACATTAAAAATTAGTATAGAATAATTTCCTAAAATTTCGGTATTGTAGAGATTTTTTGAGTTTTCTAAGAAATACATCCATGTCTGGATACAAGCACGTAGAGGCTTCTCTGGCATAGATGTACCAAGGGATAAAACCCGAAAACAGCGGTTTGAGCAAGACTCGAATGGGAACTAATGCTCAACAACGATCCATGCTGCACTCTTGGTTACGACACTCCCAGGGGATATGGTTAGGATAGTTCTCATTTTCATTACAAACCATTATGAAGGGTTTATGATTATAGAATTCTTCAATTAAAACACCTTTATGATTATGGATAATATCTATAACCTGTTTAATTTAAGTTAGGTATTTTACAAGTTTGGATATATTCATTACAATTCATAAACTGACCTAGTTTACAATATTGTATAGAAATGGCGCCCATTAGAAAGAATGTGAACTCTAGCAATACGTATGATCCAAAGAGAAAGAAGGATCATATCTTCAATTGTATTAAGCCAGCATTTAGAAGGGAAATTATCTCACATGTATTATCAACATATGAAGAAATTGTATCATGTGTTAAAAAGATAAGTAATTAATTTTCTGAGTCCTATGGCTTTGAAGGGAAGCAAGAGAAGAGAAGGATGGAAGATAGAATGATGGATAATGGGAAGAGGGAAAAGAATAATTTTCCCATATGTGATAACTGTGGGAAGTAACACCCAGGGACTTGCCTAAAGGGAATATGAGTTTGTTATAAGTGTGGAGAAAAAGGACACCATGTATGTGACTACAAGGGTAAGAAAAAGGTTTCAAATGTACAATTCTTCATTTTCAAAGTTTTGGTACACTGCGAGAACCACTTTCCAAATCATCATAGTATGACCCGAATGATGCTATTGGATAATAATCAACTTATGATACTACCACAGATGAGGAGGAATGATTAGAGTTCTTATGTTGTTATTAAATAATTACGCCATTTGAGTGTTGTATCAACAATGTACTGGTTATAATAAATATGGAGTATATAAGGATTGTACTGCAATACTATTTCATTATTGACATGAGATTGTGTGGAACAAAGAAAAGTGACTCAATAGCGGGTTAGTTTTTTGGAAAATATATGGTTGAGAGAAAGATACCCCATAATATGGTACTAATACTAAGGTAGTGATTTTGGAATAATAAATGATTGATTTGGATAAATTATATTGGATATTCTTGATTACCATGAAAATGATTAATGATTGATATATTCCATCATTGTTGGAGTTTATAATATTTGTTGATAGAAGGAGTATATCCAGTATTCTATAAATAATAATAGAACATGAATGTAATCGATAAGGTTTTATGGTAATTTAGGATGTTGTAGTGTTTTTAAAGAATACATGATGAAGGTGTTCACATGTTATTACGCGGAAAAAAGGATCCTCATTGTGTATACCATCCTTATAAATTTTTTACTGTGAGTTTGGAATGAAGTATTTTGGATAATTCTAGTTTGAGATTATTTTTGGATTTCCATAAAAAGGAAAACCCGGAGGTCGGGCGGCAAGTCGTCGTGTCCGGCAAGGCCGTGAGACTTGAACCCACAACCGAAGGGTGAAAAAGGTGTATCACCAACCGCTGGCCCACGTGATGTGATGGATTGAATAATGCAGTTTTTTTAAAAAAATATGGAAGATTAATTATAAATACATTTTTAACCCTTTACTAATAGGATAAATAGAATATTATTTTTATGTTCTATCATCTTTTAGAGTGAAAGATTTGTACGTGGTAGAAATTAGTTAAAGGATGGACTCTACTTGTCAAGTATATATTTTTCTTCTTTTCTTATTCTATGAAGAAATTAATTCTTATACATTAATAAAGGGATCTTAAAATAAAAAATGGGTTATCCTAATACCATATGTTTTGTTAAACTGATGGTATTTTAAATTATCATAGATTGATGAATTTAAGGCCCTCAATTTTACACTTGTTTTTGATTGATGACCTCAATCACTACCTATAAATATTTACGTTTTTTCTCCAATTATATGTCTCTAATTTCCACCAATGTACTCATAATCGAGATCATAATTTGGTGGTGAACCTTTCATTTCTCTTTTCATCTTATTAAGACTAAATTTTATTAAGCTAATTTTCGATGTTGGTTTTGCCAATGGTATTTTCTATTTTCAACCTTTTATTTTGGGAAAAAAATTTCAAATTACAAGGATGCAATTTATTGAATGAGGGAAGAATGTAACACCCCAAGATTTCATAGTACATTATTTCTTCAAAGTAATTCAATAACTTTCACCACACACAACACTGAGTTCTAGGGCACCATGACTTACCAAACAATCCGTACAAAAGCGGTTATGAATATTATTAACTAAATTTTGAACTATATAAAATTCTTATAATTTTAGAATCCATATGATGAGTTTCTTAGACATAATGTAAGAACAATTAGATTTTTTTTCAGATAAAAGATGTATTTTTCAAAAATACAATTTTACCGCCTTTTAATGGCGATGGATTTTTAAATCCAATATTTGAAACTTTTATATATTCAATTTGAAAAAATAAACATCTTTTTTAGAATCAAGACAAAAGAATTTACTTTCAATATAGTTTTGTTGTTTTTCTGATAACTTTCATATTTGGGTGAATAGTGAAAAATACTATATATTAACTAAAAAAACATTTTTAATCAAAATAAGTTATAGTGTTAAATTATACATTTTAATAGTTTGGAAGTATAAATAGATTATATTGTTTAATCCAATTATGATCATTTTAAGTAATTTCACTTTGAAATTGGAAAAAACAGGTGTCAAACTTTTGATAGTTATTATTTCTTAAAAATACGGCTTTTGGATTTGACAGCAGGAATTAATTATAAATTAATAACTTCAACATTTATTTTTTGAATTTGTTAAAATAGACTTCATTTTTGGATTCTGAATATCAAAATTAGCTTAGGGAATTTTTTTTGCACTTTTCTAAAATCATTAAATTTCTGATGAATAGTGAAAAACACTGAGTTATTGGTTAAAAACTACATTTTATTTAAATAATTATTTATTTTATTGAAATTTATTTTTGGTCAAAATAGAAAATTAATACATATATATGTTCAATGTAATTCAATGGAGTCGTTTTATTATAATTTTAGGCATATAAAAATTTTATTGAACTATTCACCGTCTCTTAGACATCTCCTAGGAGAATTTGAAAATTCACGTAAAACATAATTTTACCGCTTCTGTGAGTGGAATTTTGAAAATCGAAGAGACACTATTAATATCAAGGATGAAAATTTGGTTCAATAAGATAAAAATATTTTCAGGTGAATAATAACTTTTTACTTTTATTTACCACGGTTAAAAGTCAATTGGGTAATTAAGGGAAAAATGATATTAATATTACCATAACACATGTCCTAATTATATTGGACAAGTGTATGTTGACCAAAAACAACATTAGGAAAAAAATATTATCATTTAGGTCCACTAGGATTAGATTAGGACATTAATTATTATTTAATTCAAAGAAGAGTTATAATAGTTAAAATCAATGTTCATTTACTAAAACATTTTAGTGTAGGGTTATACATAATATAAACTCTATTATAAATATTAATTATAAATTTAAAATGATTTCCTACATAATGGTATTTTATTTATAATTTTTAGACATTAAATAATTTAATTTATTTATCACACAATGATGATGTAATATTTTTCTTATTAATGAAAGAATCAAATAAATGGTATTATAAATGCTAAAATAAATAAAATTAGAATATTAGATTCCATACACGAATTTTATATGTTAGTATAGCATGTTAGTATTTATTAAATAAATTTATTTTTAATTGATAAATTTTTTATTACTTTTTGAAAAATCAATTATTAGATAGGGTCAAAATTAACATAAAAGAGTTTTTAAAACAAATATTATATTATTAATTGATATAATATTCATAAAAATATACGGTTTGGCCTAAGAACTTATATAATGAAATTTGTATCATAAATGGACCACTTGGAGGTCTCTTTAAAGTTTATAGTAAGTTTATTGACTATATAATATAAAAATACAAAGTGACAAGGTAAATGTCAAACTAATTATCTGAGAGTTAAAACTAAAAGATAAGGTTACTATAGTGACCCAAACCGATCTAAAATCTATTGGTTGAATGGGTTTCGACCCATCCCCACCTTATAATTTGAATAATCCACTTTGGATTCATTATAAAGCGAATATAAATAATTATGAATTAATACATTATGTTTTTCCTGAAGAGCCCCTCCGCCTCTTATGAAAGGTCACCACTTCTAACCAATTCATCATACCTTCAAAGCCTTTTGGTTCAGATAAACACTGCCCAAATACCCTCTAAAATATCCTCCCTTAATCCTAGAGGCCTTACTTTAGTCATAAATCCAACCTATGTATCCCTTTGATCAAATCAAAAGGAAAACCCAGAAAAGTGGTAATGTTATCACCACCCTCTTTCAAGTTCCTTTCTTCTTCCACTTCTTCATTCTTTGTTATTTACATTCTAAGATAATAAATCCAGTATCTCTTATATACATTGATGTTATTATAAATATGGTATAACCATATTCAGTATTCTATCCATCCTTTGAATGACATGTCACCATACGTGCGTACATACGACCAACCATCTCCACGTCGTGGTGTAATTGTTATTCAATACATTATTATTTGGATTTGTACAATAACGATGGGTAATTCATTTAAATAATAAATATAACATAATAGTTATTCTGTATATATGATATACCATTCAATTATATGTTATTTTAATATGAAATGAATGATATTGTCGCTCGTGCGTACGTACGGACTACCGTCTCCACGAACGCGATGAGATTCCTTCCCCATCGTATCCATTCAAGAATAATTCTCATTTTATGATTAAAAATAATGTTTAAGGACTTGATATAATTCTGGATATGAATAAGACACAACCTATCCATAACAAACATGGATTATGTAACAAAACATATAAAAGAAAAGGAGTAAGTTAACACCCGAAACAACGATAATACTATGATATTATTAACAAAGCAATGTTAAAAGATCATATATGATATCATATTAATTTAAATGATTATTTTATAATTTATTATCAATTATTTCACCATTATACCGGAGGATAACATACCCTCAACCAATGAAAAGTACAAGGTAAGGGTTTATTTCACAATCTATTCATTATCTAAGGTTATTTATACATAATTATCAATTGGGACCCCATTATCATCCACATTCATGTTTCTGAAAAATGTATTTCAAATCATTAGGAATATTTTATAGACATTGGGATAAATTAATTTATACCTTTTTTGATTTTTTATAAGAAGTTTATAAAGTAATCTTTCTGTTGTTTTCCAAACAAGGTCCTTTTTAACATTTTCGATAGAATTAAGGTAAGAATGTCTTTTTTAACATATACAGCGGGTGTGGCTATTTTCGGCCTTCAAAAAATCATCAAAGCTTCCCTTAATAGCTTATAAAAATATTTTCAAATTAATCATTTTCTTTCATAATTATGTGACTGTTAAATGATTTCAAAAAAGAGATATTTCTCTCAAATAGTTTTGATTTCATCTATGTCAACATCTTTTGATGGATTTTAAGATTATTTGAAGTTTATTTATTATGATACAGAACATCCATATTGTATTGAAGGTTTTGTGATATGATTTACTATAGATGTGTTATTTTTATACCATTCATGGTTTGTGGAGAAATTATTGACATTTCGTATGCTAGATTTAATACGAATGTTTATGTTATATTAAACCTGTTAATATGAGGAATGCATTGGAATTAACAAGTGATGGATGGAGCCCGCTATAGCACCTCGATGTATCGGTAGGTCATATGAGACAAACTAGTGTCTTGGCACAAGTCTTTGACAAAATATTATTTGTAATCTTCGTACAAGGCCTTGACTATGTGGTTATGATAGTCTGGAATTATGTATTCTATCATTATGAAAGTGGTTAGTGATATTTCATGTGATTATTCGACTAGAAAAATATCCATGTGAATAACTAAATTGAATTATTTAATTTTATTTTTTCTATTTTATGATGAAGTTCAAGTTTAAAAGGCTTTTGTTTTAGTTATACATTTCCTTAAATGTCTGTACTTATTTCTGAAAGTTTCTACTGTATTATTATCCTTACTGAGCATCTGAGCTCACCCCTTTCTATGTTTTATTTTTCCCAGGATTTCAAGAAGTGTATTTTGATTGATATGCAAGGTTAATCCATGAGAATAATGGCGTTCATAAAAGATTAAATATGTTGTTTTGTATGTTTTAAAGTGTAATGTAACATTCATGAATGTAATCTATTTTCCAAGACCGCTAAACTAGTTGGTCCTTTGAGACATGATTCCTTGTAATCATGCCAATGTATTAAAATAATGCACAAAATCTGGGTAACTGGTGTCAGGGAATTACTTATGAAGAAAATTTCACAAGGCTCGCAAGGTATTCTTTGGATTTTGTTATCAACAATGATAGAAAAATTGATATATTCTTTAGTGGATTAAAGAAACACCTTCGAAAGGATCATGACAATCCACAGTTTGGGACTTATGAAGAAGTTTTTCAGGGTGCTCTCAAAGTGGAGATGGATTTTGGAGAATGGTCTCATGGATATGGGAATAAGAAACAAAAGATGGAGTTTCAAGTAGGTGGATCTAGTGACAATGGTGGTATGAAAAATCAATGACCCACAAGCCGAAAATGTTGGAAGTTGCACCATGGTAACTGCCTCATAGTGACAGGGAAATGCTTCAAGTGTCAGAAAGAAGGACACCATGCTCAAGTGTGTCGAAAAGACACGAAAATGAAGGAGTATGTAGCTGATGTGGGTGGGAATGAATCTTCCATTTCTGTGGATGTGGGTGGGAATGTCGGAGGGCCAGATCAATTCTGATGGGCTGGAGTACACCCCTTTACTCTTTACAGGCCATTTGGGAGTTGGTTGTATTAGAGGTAGGGCTTTTCCCTCGGGAGGGACCATGCTTGCATGGGATCGCCGAGTGGTGCTGCATTGGGGTTGGCAGTTGTTATCTTTGCTTGGTTAGTCTTTTCTGGTTTGTCTCCTTTGTTTTATTTTTGGTGTATGTTGAACATTACGGTTTCACACTTTTTCCACAAAAGTGTTTATCTTAATAAAAAATAAGTTTCAGGGAATGGAAAGAACCACTCATGGTTCAATGGTACAACTGTAAGGAGCTAGGGCACTTTGCAAACCAGTTCACTAAACCACGTGTTCTCGAGGGTAATCAAAGTTAGCAGCCACCAGAGCTAAGGGATCAAGGGAAGGCTTTTTCCATCACTACTACAGAGTTGGAGGATGATAATGAAGTCGTAGAAGGTACACTTCCTATTCAATCAAGAATGGAAAAAGTCTTATTTGATTTTGGTTCTACGCATTCCGTTATATCTTGCATGTTTGCTAGAATTATAGAATCGAAGCCCCAAAACCTTGAAGTATAGATATATGTAAAAACACCAAGTGGTGAAATCATTGAAACCCATGTGTTTGACTCTTCTCTTATTGGCTTATGTGGGAAGATTATTCTGGAAAATCTCGTAATACTTACCTTGGAGGAATTGGACGTTATAATGGGAATGGACTGTCTCTCATTATATAGACCACATATCAACTGTCGGTAAAAGGAAATATCTTTTCATATTCTGAACCATCCCATTCACCTCTACAAATTCAAGGAAGATCAGGAATCTCATTTGAAAAATCCTTCAATGGTGTGGGTGTTGATTCCCCATGAAGAATCATACCTCTACCAAATGGTTGAGTTGAAGGAAGGTTCCAACCTTAAGGAAATGGCCATCGTGAGGGAATACGACGATGTATTTCCTGAAGTGCTACCCGGAATTCCGCCAGATCGTGAGGTAGAGCTCTCAATTGAACTCATTCCTGGAGCTACTCCTATCTCAAAGTGCCCTTATATGATGGCTCCTATCAAATTGGAGGAGTTAAAGAAGAAGTAGCAAGATCATCTGTACAAAGGGTTCATATTCCCTAGTTCATCACCTTGGGGTGTGTCAATGCTATTTGTGAAGAAGAAGGATGGAACAATGTGGTTGTGTATCGATTATCAAGAACTCTACAAGATCACCATAAATAACAAGTATCCTCTCCCAAGTATTGATGAATTTTTTGACCAGGTAAGTGGAGCTCAATACTTCTCAAAGGTGGATCTTCATTCTGGAGATCATCAGGTAAAGGTGAAGAAGGAAGATATTCAGAAGACTGCCTTCCGTATAAGGTATGGGCACTATGTGTTTTTGGTGATGCCCTTTGGACTTACTAATGCACCTTTAATCATCATGGAATTGATGAATATAGTCTTTAGACATTACCTCGACAAATTTTTGGTAGTGTTGATCGGAGATATTCTCATCTACTCCAAGAGTAATGAGGAACATGAAGAACATTTATGACTTGTGTTGGAGACATTGAGAAAGGAGAATTTGAACGCCATGTTCAGCAAAGTGTGAATTTTGGATGAATCATGTCACATTATTTGGACATGTGATCACAAGTGGGGGAATTTCTGTGGATCCTTCAAAGACAACGGCGATTGAGGAATTTTCGAGGCCCTCTTGTGTCACAGAAATCCATATTTTTCTTAGACTAGCTGGGTACTACCGACATTTTGTGAGAAACTTCTCACTATTGTCATGCCCGCTAACTAAGTTAACAAGGAAAGGGGTAAAGTATGTCTGGACGGAAGAATGTGAGGGAAGCTTCATGGAGCTAATGTGAAGGCTGATCACAACACCTGTACTCACAGTACCAAAATGTAGAGAAAGTTTTGTGATATACAGTAATGCTTCCAATAAAGACATGGGTTGTATACTCATGATAAATGACAATGTTATAGACTACGCCTCACGATAGTTGAAGATCCATGAGCATACCTACCCGACGCATGATCTAGAGCTAGCAGCTTTGATTTTTGCCTTGAAAATCTGGCGGCACTACCTTTATGGCGAGAAGTGTTACATATACACCGACCCCAAGATCATAAATTATATATTCACAGAAAATGAGCTCAACATTTGTCAAAGGGGATGGTTAGATCTAATCAAGGATTACGATTGCTCTATTCACTATAATCCTCGAAAGGAAAACAAGGTAGATGATGCTCTAACAAGAAAAGAACATGCTACTCTATCCATGATGCGGATTGAGAAAGACCCTATATTCATGGATATTCAATGAATGGATTTGAAATTCATAATGGAAGGGGATACAACCTACCTTTACCAAATGATTGCGCAGCCATCCATACAGGAGAAGATTATGCAAGCAAAAAAGGGATGATGTGGAGATACAAAAGAGGGTGAATGCAGTAATGGAATGGAAGATGCAAGAGTTCTATATCGACGATGATGGTGCGATTCGGTTTGGAACATGGCTTTGTGTGCCTTCATCACCCAGGATAAAGAATGAGCTATTGGATAATGCACATAGCTCAATATTCTCTATCCATCCTGGGAGTACCAAGATGTATCGTGATCTCCGAGAACACTTCTGGTGGGATAACATGAAGAAGGAGATTGTAGAATATATATCAAGGTGCTTGGTATGTCAGGAAGTTAAAGCTAAGAGACAAAATTCCAAAGGTATAATGAAACCATTTCCTATAACCATGTGGAAATGGAAAAATGTTAATATGGACTTTGTCACAAGTCTCCCGGAGAAGTCAAAGGGAAATAATGCGATATGGGTTGTGGTTGACTGACTCACCAAGACTGCCCATTTTATCTCTATTCGGGAAGACCTCTTGCATAAGAAACTTGAAAAGATATATGTGAAGGATGTGGTGAGACTGCATAGTGTTCCACTCTCAATTGTCTCTGACCATTATCCTAGGTTCACATCTAAATTCTGAAGTAGCCTTCAATATGCTTTCAGTGATGAATTAAATATCAACACGACCTAGCACCCCTAAACCGATGGCCAGTCGGAAAGGACTATTCAGACACTTGAAGATATGCTAAGAGCCTTCTCTCTTGAATTCAAAGGTGGTTGGGATCAGCATCTCCCATTGGATGAGTTCTCATACATCAATATCTTTCACTCGGGTATTCAGATGGCTCCATATGAAGCTCTGTATGGAAAGCGATGTAGAACTCCAACCTGTTGGGATGAAGTTGGAGAAAGAAAGCTAATTGGACCCAATCTTGTTCAAGAGATGACAGATAATATTCAAGTCATCCAAAGACACATCAAAGCTTCTCAATGTTCGCAAAAGAGATATGCTGGCAATTGTCAAAGGGACATGGAGTTCAACGTTGGAGATAAAGTCTTTCTTCGAATATCTCCGTGAAAGAGAGTCACGCGATTCGGGAAGAAAGGGGTGTTATGCCCAGGGTATATTGGCCCCTTTGAGATCCTTGACCACATAGGATTTGTGTCCTATTGTCTTGAACTTCCACAAAATATGGATCAAGTTCATGATGTGTTTCATGTATCACTACTGAGAATGTACATACCAAACCCCTCACATGTACTAAACTCAGAGGTGGTACCGCTGGAAGATGATCTCTCCTATGAAGAGTAGCCAGTAAAGATTCTGGATCAGAGAGGCAAGGTTCTACACAACAATACAACCCATCTTGTCAAAGTTTTGTGGAGGAACCATAATTTTGAAGAAGCAACATGGGAACTAAAAGAGGCAATTAAGGAGAAGTACCCTCACATGTTTGTGTAAAGTGAAATTTCGGGGGCGAAATTCCTTAAGGGGGGGGGGGAATGTAACGACCCAATGTTCATCAATGGAAAATTTACTTTTTATATTTATGTCATAAAAACAGAAAATAATGAACTACTAAGTGATAAGTGACCTTTAAACATAATTTTTTCACTCTTATGTTTGGAATTTTGAAAATCCAACAAACAATGTTGTGTTCAAGATGATTTTTGGAGTCTAATGAAACAAAAATAATTTTTGGTTAATAGTAATGTACCCATAGGAATAGTAACATACCCTTATGAATAGTAATATGACCCTTATGAATAGTAAATAATCCATCATAAGAGTAACATTACCTATGAATAACAAAATAAAATTTAGACATCTTAGAAAGTGACAATTTGACCGTAGTAAATGTCTTGGTATTTTGTAAGTCATAAATAAATAATTATAATTAAGTAATTAAATTAAATGAATATTTATTTCCCTAAAATTTATTCATAAATTATTTAAACAATGTATTATTGTTTTTAGATAATTTTATAAGACACTACGTAATTTTTGAAAGCACTATAAATTTTGTTTTAATCTTAAAAATGTATTTTATGTAAATATTGTTTTTAATTAAATATTAAATTAATAATATTTCGAAAATTATTTTTGGAAAATTCACCTCATTTGTGGATTTTACATATTGGGAAATGGTTGGGGTAAATTTTTGGGATTTTTCTGAATTACTTGAATTATTTTAGGAATAGTGAAATACCGTAATTTACAAAATATGATAAATAAGCTAATAATAGGGTCATGTGTAATGTTATGCTGATCTAATTCCACTTGGTTCGGGATTACACTATAAAATTAATATTCTTGGTCTTTCAAGACTGACTATTCCTTGTCTTGTGGGGAAATAATAAACTAATGAATTTTATATTAAGGAAACCCCTCTCCCCACCACTATAAAAGCCACCCTTCACACCCTCATTTCCTAACACCTCTCAAGCTCCAATACTTCTCTAAACTCTACCCAAAAACCTTCTCAAGCCCCTACCCCACGTTGAAGAGCTTCTGGTCTCATAAAAATACCATGCTTAGGCCCTTAAGGAGGTTCTCAAGAGAATGATTCAAGCGGTAATTTCCCTCCCTCTTCTCCTTTAATTTTCTTTTCAAGTTCAAGTTCATTTCTTGATCTCTCCCAACCTATCTTCATCCAAATTGTATTGTACCTCTAGTATTATACATATACTATAATTTTATGATTCTAATGGGATATTATATCATCCAAACCCCTCTCCATCTTCCTTTTATTTTATTAAAGAGAATGTTGTTCGTGATGTGTTAATTAGTCACCTTCAAGAACGACATGATTTCTTGTTCCATTTATACCTTCAGATCTGGTCATGAAGCCATTTTTATGGTTGAACCAGATTATATTATTTTTATTATGTTTTATTTAAAGTTCTGGAAATAACTTATGGACATATTACTATGTGATAAGGTAAAACAAGTTCGTTGTGACCCAAAACCCGCACAAATTGACCCAAATAACCATCATTTAATTATTATCTGATGATTCATCCACTTGGATCTAATATAATTCATTATAAAATCATTCAATATCTTCTAATATCAGTAATGACATGTAATATCATTTCTGTATGTTTACCCATGTTCTACCCAAACTTATATTTATGAATACAAGTGAGCAACCCAAGAAAAACCATAAAACGAACATCCCCGACAAATGTTTTTAAACTCTATAAGTCATCCAATGAAACATAAAATGACATAATTAAACCAGAATGAACTGTATTAATGAACACATGGTTCTGGATTTCTAATTAATGAATATAATCTCATTATTGATGACATTAAAGAGAATGAGTAATTCGGGTACAAGGTAATGGGAAATTTTCGAACCCAACTTTCATCCTATGGGTTCTACCTCTTTCACTCCATTTTTGATATGATCACTCCTTAAAGATCATTTTTTTCATCATTTTCTTTCCTTTTCTGTGATATATATGTTTTCTAATGAATTTTATGTCAATCCGAATGTTTTCTGAAAGAACTCCTCTCTTAATAACTCAACGTTTACGTCTCATTCAAGGTTGATGGTTCTCGTATCAAGTATGTTGTTCCCTAATTATTTTGAGAACCCAACATTTATAAATGTGTTCTTATTAGATGAAACCCATTATTTTTCATGGGTTAGTTATGTTCCTTTATTTTATATGTTTATTGTGTCATGCATGATAAATGATAATGTTATGATGTGACGTGTGTGCCCGGAATTATATAGCACTAAATGAATGTTTAAATGCAATGGGTGCGCCCAGAATTTTATAGCACTCCAATGCATTGGGTAAAGTGATATATATCATGCGTAAATGTAAAATAATGTGTGAACAAGATGATAGTTTGTTTCATATGTATGTGTGGTTGTTAACCACTAATACATAATGTTTTATTTTTATGATTTGACACATTTCATGTCATTTATTTATGATCGCCTCTTGTTCATGATCTTTTTCCTTTGTTATGATTATGCTCACCCCATGATGTATTGTTATTTTCTATCCTCTTACTGGGAATATAGCTCACTCTTTTTGTTCTATATCTTAAGGTTCCCTCATGTACTAACAAGAGGTCAAGTGCCAATAAGAAGCTACAGAAGAAGAAGTTAAATAAATGATTATGCTATATGTTGTATTTGTTATGTATGGTCCTACTTTTCCTAAGACACTATGCCTTTGGATCCTCTTTGTTTAATAATATTATGATTTTTATCTTTTAAATGATGTAATAGTAATGTTATAATAGTCTGGTCACTATAATACTTCATTACCTTCTACCCTTTACTCATATTTCGACTATATATCATCTTATATTCAGGCATTCTTTTGAAGCCACAGGACCTCAAGAATTCATTACCCTTTTTTCACATGATAAAATTTCATCATATAATGAGGATTCTTTGGAAACTAGTTCCCTTCAAAATATTATATTATGATGGTAAAATATATAATCTTAATTATTATTTGGATCACGTGATCTTGTGAAATTTTCCTTAATTCGTCTAGCATACATTTCAAAATAATATAGTACAATTTATTAGAACATATATCACAAGGTATAATTTCATACTAGTAAAAGACAAAACATAAATTGAAATATATATTCATATATAATTTCATTATCATAAACATGGATTACTTGGGGATATATTTACCTTTAAATATTTTATAGTGTTTTTTAAATAGAATATGAATTTTATAAATCATATTCCTCAGTTTTGTCCAAATAGGTGCGTAGTAATGATTTTTGTCATGTACCAAGTTTTGTCGAGTCAGGCATGACCCATCTTGTCAAAGTTGTTAACCCTAGGTACATCTATGTCCAGACCATATCCACATTTAGTATAAAAATATGATATATTAAGAAGAGGACCATAATAATATCCACTTGACCAATATTACATGATTTTCTTATTTACATATCCTAAAATTATTCATTAGGGTTATGTTCCACTACATATGTTTCCATATCTTATTTAAAATGTTTCTAATAAAAATTCTCTAATAAAAACTATAACGACTCTGACCCATGTAGCTTATAGATGGTGCCTTACTTTTTTACATTGGCATAGATAAACGACTATAATTCAAAAATACCGACTAGTTTAGTTGTTTTGGAAACCCGATTATATACATAGAAAAAATCACTACTATTAATAATACAAAATAAACATAACCATTCCATTCAGATAACCAAAAATAACCTATCATGACCCAAAATATCAATTATTATATATATCCAGACATCTGATAATAATAACAATGATGTAATGGGTGAGATTAGATGCTTAGTACAGGTAACCGTACAATATAATATTTTATGATTAAAAAGAACAAACATTAACTGATGGTGTATAATTGAATGACAATCTATTTAAACATAATCATCAGCATAATTTATAAAAATAAAATCATATAATTGTATTTTAATAATCACATGGAAATTAGAGTAATTAATAAATCACATAGAAGATCAATATTTAATCTTATAATGAGGGAATGCCTAATGTCGAACATCATAAACACACTGTCAAGGCTTCATCCAAGAGAACATACATAAATGAGTAAGACATCATCAAATACCAAATCTATATTATCTCATGAAATCTACTATTGTTTCATTGGGATATAGTGGTCTATAAACGTATCATACTGTTTCCAATTCATTCCACATATAAAGGTGGTTAAATATAAACAATATGAACACTAATAATGAATAATTAGCATATGAAATGTGAATAATTTGTCCATAAACAAAGATTGGTATCGCAATAGCACATCCTAAATCAAACAGAATCATAAACTATTCAAATAATAATTTCAAATGATATCATAAAAGATCATCCTCAATTATGATTAATATTCCACAGAGGATGTTGAAATAAAATAATATACTGTAATAAAATAAATAATAATTTATTTGAAGAAATATCCATTTATTACATTGAAATAATTTTTTAAAAAATCCACATAATATTAAAAGAAAAAACATTCTTTGACGATAGCATTTTAAAGATGTAATGGAATCTTAAAAACATTCTAGCATCATTATGGCATTAAAATACACTCATTTTATATAAGATAAAAACAATACATTCAAATTTTTGGTAGGAAAACCCAAAAGGGCCACATATAGAAAAAGAAAGATATATATTATAAATATAAATTATAATTAAAGGAGCGTTAGAAATTAATATTAACAATTATTTGGGATTATTCAAAATATATTTTTAAAATGTTTTTAGAAAAACATTGAAATGGAGAAAAATATGTGATAATGAAATCATTAAACATTCATCATGTCTCATACAACATTGAATGTTAAAATCATAATTAAAATGATTTATAAAACATTTTATAAAATAATAAATACCATGTTAATAAGTTAATTAATTAATTTTAATTTCTAAGGGTCTATATATACACCTTATAAAAGAATGTGGGTGTATAATATTAAATAATGCCTTAAATGAAGGATATTTAGAAAAAGTATCTTAACTTATGACTCTATTAGTTGAATTTGTTTTATCCGACATAATAATGGTTTGAATAAATGATTATATTTTTAATTAACCATATCTATATTTATGATATCATATATCACCATCGTATATTTGTTTTATTAATTTTTCATAATTACCCATGTTTCGGGAGTTACTGTTTCATTTTTTAAATCACATTCATGGTAAATGTCTTGAATATTTTTCATAAGTTATATAAGAAAAATCCCTAGAATGATATCAATGTTTCATATATTATATTTAATCACTAAATAAATTTTTATTATCATTCCAGAATGTTTAACAAGGGAAATGTTTCACATTGCATCAAGGATATAGAAGGTTGTATGTACACAAGAGTGACAATATCATTCCATTAATGGTAACAATGTAAGGATTTGGATGGTATATTAAATTGTAAAGAATAAATATAATGTCATAATTATCATATATAATAATTATTTCCATCACTATACCCATCCATGAAAATATTTTATGAAAAATAGAATTGAACATGGTGTGGAGGTGGTAAGTCGTACGTACACACGTGTGCTGTTTTAGTGTTTTTTGTGATGGATATAACATGGAATATGGTTTCCAAAAAACATAATAATATATAAAAATGTATATGAAACAATAATTATTATGTTATATTTGAAATAATGAAGTATGATGAAGTATAATATTTAATGAACATGAATATGTTTGTAAAACAATTACCTCTTCTTCAGTGCACTCCCTTTGATAAACACCTTAACACCTATAAAGAGGGTGTGCAGAAAAAATAATTCCTCAAGAATTTTGTGATCAATTCTATTAAGGTAATCTATAATACCATGTCCAAAAAAACATGGAATGAAGTTATAATATAATATAACAATAAGTTACCTTTTATAGGAGAGGGGAAGGGCACTCTAGGGTCTGTTCAAATTATTAGACTAATATAAATTAATGTTACAATGAAAATTGACCTAAACATATAAATTTGGAATATAAGAAGATTTCATGTAAACATAAATTCATCCAATTAAGTATAGATAATATTTTTCAATATTTTAATTTATATACTTTAGCTTTAACACTTATTTCCCCTTTTTTATTATTAATGTGGAATGATGTAATTTACATTTTCAGTGTTAATATATTTATTATAAAACTCCAAAAGACTAAAAAAATGTGTCATTTATGAAATTTTATGACTTGTCCCAATCATTTGGGTGAAATTTATATTTTCATTAATTAAACATAATTTTATGAAATATTTTTTATTTTAAAATATTTACAATAACAATTTGACACTATTCATCATGTTACTTTTTAAAAATATCATAAAAACATAATATCATTGATACAAATATTTTAAATTATTAGTAATATGCCACGTGAATCCATAAAATTAATGGATTGAATTATTTATATTAATATTTATTTATTTTTTTGGTTTAATAACATTTCTTCTATTCTTCCATTAATTAAACAATTACAAAATCATCATTATTTCACCATTTAAGATAAATATTTATAAAAAAATTAGAAAATAACTACAATTATGTAAATAATAATTTTAGATTAAAAAATAATTATTTTTGAAACATATACTTCATTCATACCAATATTAAAAATATTTGTTTTGTTATAAAAATTGTGACTAATTGTACTTTTTATTGAATATAACATAATAAAGTCATACTCTCAACCATGTGAATTTTAAAGATTATAATTTCTTCCCATGGATGATAATGGTCAATATAAAATCATCAAATCAAATTAGGATCGTTGTTATGGTAATTTTATTATCGTTATAATATGATTTTCCCCATAATTACCTAATTTAACATTAACAATTGTAATAAAAATATTACTAATTTTACTATTAATATGTTCAAAAATAAAATAAAACTATTTATATTATTTATAGGCATGAAATTTAAATTTTAAATTTATTTTAAAAAAAATTGATGGTTGAGTAATTATTTTAATATTAATCATGTTGACGAAATGGGAAAACACGTTATTAAGGTGAAAAAGTTAAGAATATTATATTTATTTCCGATTAATATTCAATGAAAATTTTATTTCTATTACCTATATTTAATTAAAAAAAAATTATATAAATTTAATTTAAAAAGAAATGAAAATATAATTTTAAAAAAGAATTATTTAAATGAAAATGTTTTTTTCCATTATAATGTAATTTATCAACACAATTCATTAAAAAACGAAACATATCATAAAAATACCTAAATTATAAACATTATAAAATTATATATTATGATTCAAAAAATAAAATATATTTTTTCAAAAATAATAAATTAAAGTGTCAAAAATGGGATTTCAAAGACGTTATTCATTTAATGGATTTAAAAACCGTTAAAATATATAAAAACATTTGTGCTTAAAATAGTTTTTAATATTATATTAATCGTATACAACATATTGGATGAAAATATAATTATTTTATTGAGTATATTACATATATATTTCATTATTATTATTCAATAATATTAATTAATTTATCTTATTATGATAAAATTCCATTGTGGTCATTTATTGTTTTTATATAAAATTACATAATTTATATTCAATTAGTATTTATTTCAATTTCCAATTTATTGGAGACAAATGATATAATTTATTAAAAATGTTTGAAATATATTTCCATAATTTGATTAATCATATTCACAACCACCAACATAAATGTATGTGGTAACATGATCATAAATAATTGTATATCACGGTTCGTTTATGCTCAGTTTTTCATGTAATGTAAGCCACTAAAGAGAATAAATTTAATATGATACATACCAAAAAAATCATAGTTTATACATAGATTAAAATTATTATGGATACATAAAAGAAAATTAATTTTTTTTTAATATTTTTTAAATAATGAAGTTTATCTAATATGTTGAAAAATGAAATATAAACAACAAATTAACCACCTGGATCTGACACCAGTTTTGATACACACCTGTCATTGGGAGTGCGGAATGAATGTTTATTTTCCTAATGAAAAATTTATTGTGACCATGTTTATATTACTTTAGGTGCTTTACTTTTTTTACTCACATAACCTAAATAACATTATTATATTTTTTTATGTTTTTTATTATTATAAAAAAATTAAAAAAATTAGGGGTTTGATTAATCGATAAATAATTAAAAGATATGTATCATTTATATTTAAATTCTTGCTAACATGTCGAGATAAACATATTTTTATTATAGTTTATAAAATTGATCCTCATTTTGGGTTGTATCATTCATCATCATCCTTTTTTATTTAATTAATTTTAGTCTGATAATCCACTCATGAATTATCATGATTAATTACTATCCTTTTATATAGTGTTTTCAAATTTAGAAATCCAAATGAAATATTAACTCAACCTCCTCTAGAAATCTTGTTTTCGGGAACATTATATAAAATCTTATGATATCTCCCCAGACATAGCTCCATCCTCTATCATTGGATCTAGTGATGGGATCAAAATCATCATGTGAAGAGAAAATCAGTGGAAGAGTTCGAAAATAAATAAAATAAAAGAATAAAATTAAATATTAGTTTAATTTCATTGGGGAAATTATCGAAACACGTGCCTAGTACACTCATATTTTTCAATAATAAATAAAAAATTATGAATGTATTCAAAAACAAATTAAAAACCATTAGGTTAAGCTTTGGATGGCCTCCAATTACTAGGAGTAAGATTTCATAATTTTGGAATGTGAAAGAAGTGAAGGGAATAAAAAAGGTGGAATATAATAAGGAAACATGAAATAAAAATCAATGATCATAATTAGAGATAAATAAAAACAATAATTAAAAATTGGTGTATAATATGTTAATATAAAATATAATTTAATATAATAACTAGATGATAAATGAATAGAAACACTTGGACAGTACATCAAAAAGAATAATAAGAATTAAAATATAAATATATATAATGGAGAAAGCTGACACATTAAAAATTAATATCCATAAATTAATATTATAGATAAAAAATCAAATAAAAGATAATTTTTATAAGGGGAGGAATGCATCTGAATTTATCCAACTTGGTGGAGACCCTCCTCGGACGTCTCTCAAATTATATCTATTACAAGGATGAATCAAGCATTTTTATTCAGTGGGGACTACAGTTAGACTTCATATAATATACCCATATCTTTTTTATATTGTATCCATGATTTAATATTTTATAATTGTTCAACATATCATGTGTTTGATTTTTGAAACATGTGATTAAATTGGGTGTTTGATCATTGGATTATCGACTTGAATCCATAAGGTCAACTTCTTTGGTGGTGTATAGAATGCAATATAGTTTGAAAACATGGTAACAGATAAAACACCTTCATAAAAAATAATAATGAATCAACATCAACCTCCAATATGAAAAAAAATTATCAATCCCCATTAATCCATTATATTTGAAGAATGGGTCTAAAATACCTTCACAGTATAAATTCAAGGCCTTCGAGGGTATCCATGGTGGTGGAAGAGGTTTATAATCTCAACCTTGATATCCCAATGTTTTGCCTATGTTCTCCTTAGATATAGCAGTAGCGGCTAATGACTGAGAATAAAGGTTTTCAATGGATAACGTGTAAAATACTTTTGTTTAGTTAGGGCGGTAGAAATATTGCAACTTGATGTCACATTGATTAATTGAAAAAAATACCATACATCCCCTTCCCAAAATGAAACTGATCATACGGTACGCAAGAGTCTGTAATTTATTCGATGTCCTCTATGTGTTAGAATCCCACATTGGAATTGGAATTCAGATACATGCACACACACATACAATGTTCAGGATACAATTCATATCTTGAGATGTACTAGGACCCAACTAATCTCTTTCATCCCCTCAGAGGCTCACACACCCCATCTGGACTTTTTGAAGGATCAATAATTGAACCATTTGTCTGGTTGGCCATTTCATGATGTGTTCTATATGGATATAGGATTCTATTTTGAGAATATCAATATTCCTAAATGATTTAAATCCTAAAAATTTATTAAAAACCGTTAATAAAAAACTAAACACAATGTTAAAATAAATTACAAATGTCAAATTCATAACAAAAAAATTGTATTAACCATTTTATTTAATTATTTATAATTATCCCTCTATTTAATTAAATATTTTAATATATGGGAATTTATAAAAAATACCTTTAAAATTATTCAATATTGTTTATAAATAAGAATTAATATTTAGTGTGTTAAATAACCCATTTTTGAAAAATATTTTTTGTCTTGCATAAATTCTCAACATGGAATTCCAAGGATTGCTATATTACCATTATTCAATTTTGAATGAAATTAAATTAAATTGTGAACAATGTTAAATTAAAATTCAAAATTATACATAAAATATCATTTCAACATCTCAATATTCGATTAATGAATCATGTAATAAATTTTAAATGTTTTCCTTTGAAATTTGGGCTCTCTATTTATCCATCATTCATGTTCCACAACATATTATTATAATACATTTCCTGTAATGAATTACATCACCATAAACCATTTCACTCGTCAGTTATGATTCAAATTTATGTCGAGTTATGCTCATATAATGTAAATTTTATATTAATGCATAGTCTTATAAAGTGACGCTTTATTTTAAATTTTATGGGAAGAAGTCACATAAAATCAATATCTCTTGGAAATGAACGATAAAATGACTCTAATAATTTAAGGGTGTAAAGAATTTATGTCTAAAAATTAATGATCATGGAGGATGTTTATATCTTTAATCATAATGCATGATATCAAAATTAAAATAGTTATGAAATTATCCCCTTTATAATAGAAACATCCATATCCCATGGTCAATGATTTGTTCCGATCAAAATAAATCAAAAAATATGAATTATCTCCTTTAAGTTTCACAAAATTTATTCAAATTTATAATATAAATATTTCCATTTTTATTCTCTTTGATATTTTATGATTATAAGTAATCTAAAACCCACCACCAACTACATATGATAAAAATCATCTATTTGGGATAATTAATTTTAATTCTTCTATACCATAAACCATTCTAATTTTTTCACCATTTTTAATGAAAGGAAAAAAATAATTCACATATAATAAATAATTAAATCTTATTTATCAAAAAAATGTACCCCAAATAATTTAATTATAATTAATTTATTTAATTTTTCAATAAATTTCTAAACACCCACACAACAAATTTACAAAATTATAAAAAATTATAGGATGTTGGTAGAAATGGATAAAAGTGGATTGAAACAAGGATTTTTCTTAATATGGTCATTCATGGTCTCTATGATCTAAACAAGGATTTATGTAAATGTGTTTTAGATGATATATAATATTAATTAAAATATCATCAATAATTTTAAATGTGGTATCGAACAGTCATATATTTTAAATATCTTATTGACAATTCTAGCCAGTTGAATGTCATGGTATCCCTCAAAAAATATGATCATGATAAAATAGGAAGTAACTAGTATATAAATACAATAGGTAATGGGAATATGATATTTTAAAGTCTTGCATGGATTAAAAAATAAGAAATAATAAATTTAAATTACTTTTAGAAATTAAAAATGATAGGTGAATATCATTCACTTGACTAATATAATTCTATCAATTCAGGAGCCAAATTTTAATTTACATTTTTCACATCAAAAATCCATTTCTCCATTTTACTAATTCAATATCATTATGTAGAAATATAAAACATGACACAGAATACAAACAATGAAACAAATGTATCCTAGATCATTAAATTAATTTCATAAATAAAGCACGAGATTATAAATTCAATTTTAATTCTTCTATTAATTAACTTATAAAAATATAGGGATTTGAAATATAGATATTAAAAGTGAAAAATATTTTTTAATGAATATTTTTAAAATAATTTTTAAACATTTGGTATCTGAATGGTTCAACCATTGTCCTAAAAAAGTAAATTAATTAATTAATCATGTTTACATTGTCATTTAATCTAAAAAAGATTAGATGTAGTGGAGATAAAAAACTAATTCATGATACTGAAAATGAAATAATTATTTTAAGAAAAAAAAGGATATGTCTTGGTATTTCCCCCCAGTTGGGCCTGAATTTTTACTACCTCAAGATAAATAAGAAAATGTTATCCATGGTTTTATTGGGGGTACAAATCTTCTAGGATTTGAACCTCTATATGTTTATTTTCAAAACAATAAATTCTTCATTAATTGTGAGGAAGAATCCATGGAGTAAGAATACTAGATTCATACCCTTCCAAATTATGAATAGATTTCACAGGGGATATGATTAACAAAGGATCATCCTTTTGCTCGGTTACAAGTGGGAAAACCTCATTCTTCTTGTCTTGTTCTATCTTAAAATTGGTTGTATGAACTGAATGAATAAATAAAAAGTAAATAGATATTTTTATATAAACAAAACTTAAATTTTAATAGTCATAATTATTTTCTATTTATAATGAGAATGTATTGTAACTATTTCCTCGGGATAAACTACTTTTATATCCTAATGGATTATATCAATTTTGTGTTCAATAAAAATATGTTGCTTCAATTATTCTTTTATAAGATAATGTTCAGTTCCACCATCATTCACTATTGATTAAAACTGATTCTGTAAATCAGAAAAATAAATGATGTGGTAATTAATTGTAAATTTATATTGAAAAATATAAAACAAAATATTGATTTATATACAACAAGTTACCTTAGTTATTCTAATTTCAATATCACCTTTTGAGGTGTGTTCCTATTGATTTTGGATATAAAAGGATGAAGAAATGTAGTTTGTCTCCTACTTATTTTCCCTAAATTCCACCACAATTGTGGTGTATTTATTATAATATTGTTGTCTCTACATCATTACCTAAAATTGGGAGATCAATTTTTTCCTCATAATCATTCCAAAGGTTATCTTTTTTATGATGATCTCCCATACATATCTCAATAGTAAAGTCACCCCCTGGGAATTCATAGGTTCTTTCTCATGTTCTGGTTTATTCTATTTGGTAACATAGATATATTCTATAAACCAAGCTATTATACCTATTGTCAATCTATGTCTTATTTATGTGCATTCACAATATATATATTATGTTGATAAATACTTTTCTATTTTTTACTAGAATATGAGTATAAATTAAATTAAAAGAATAATAAATTTGTGTAAATAATGGAAATTTTTTTTTTATAGATTCTTTAATAAAAACGAAAAAATAATATGTGTTAAAATATAAAATTAAAATAAACTACTGAATAAATCTCATGATGTTGAACCAATTTTGTCTCATGAAATTCATAGGGCATGGGAAAAAAATTAATTTTTTTTAATATTACAAAAAGCTTAACGAGGGAAATCTCACCTGAGGATCTTATTATTTTTTACTCACTTAATATAATTATTTTAATTTTAATTATTATTATTTTTAATATATTTTGAAAATAGTGGATTTTTTTTATTTTTTTTAATATTACATTATTAAATGATATGCATTATAAGAATTGTAAATTATACTAACGAGAAAAAATTATAATGTGATAATAAATATATAACATGGGGTGAGTGTTGTTTTGGGTTCAAAAATTATTCTTAATATTTTTTTAATATTAGTTTGAAAATCCAATCCTGATATCCCATGAAAAATTAATATACATTTATTTAGTGTTCTCAACTCTTAAATTTGCAATTAAAGATTAATACCACCTCCTCTAATAATAAAATGTGGATGGAACACGTCATTCAATAGTGTGGAAACATTTAAGACACAACTCCATCATATTTCATTTCATCCATTGATTAACTCTACATCATCATGTATAGAGTTAATAACTAGTATAATGGGAAAATTAATATAATTAAATAATAGAAATTAATTTTACGTTTATTTCATTGGTGAATAGCACCAAATCTATGTATTCACTGTGATATATTAAAAAAATAAATTATAAATTAATGTAGAAATCAAGAGCACCATAAAAACCCACGATACATGCCACCCTTGAGTCATCCTACCATTATTGGGAGTCATAGGTCCCAACGGTGTAATGATAAATATGATAATAGAAAAAATAACAAGAAGAGTAGAGTGAATAGTAGAAGATGGAATCATGATATCCAAAAAAAATAAAAGTGTAATAGAGAAGGAATGCATAGATAAATAAAATAAATAATAAAATAAATATATAAAATAAAATAAAATAGATTAAGAATAATAAGAAGAACTGAAATCAAAATGGGAATAGTTTTTTGAGAATATTAAAAAGTAGAAAAAGAGGAATGATGGTGGGTGATGTCATATTGATTAAAAATTTGTGAAATGATATTATAAAATAAAGACAAATTAAATTAATATTAAAAATAAAAAATTTATATGAAACATAAAATAAATGAAACAATTAACAAAAGAACAACATGAAACAGAACTCTCCCTCTTGATGGACCCCCTCATTGAGTGTCTGTTGAACTCCTTTCATCAGTGGTTTGCCTCCAATTATTATAGGTAGAGAGGAAAACATTAACTATTCATAAAATCCCGCAATATATATTTATCTATTTTCACTATTTTAATATTTTAAAATTCACATATATATGGTTTGTTTGATTTTGTAAACATCTGATTATATTATGTGATTAAAATTTGAATCGTGGATTGGAATCCACCAGGTAATATCATTCGGTGGTGAATAGAATTCATGTACATTTGGGTATGAGACACATGATAAGTCATATACAGGCTTGGAATTGAGGAATAGATATCCTCCTTTATGGAGAAAATATATCATCAAAACAATTCTGTCATTCATAATTGAAATATTTGTCAATCGTTCTTTTAGGGTGGTCACATGATTTATTTGAGGACATCTACAGTAGTGGAAGTGGATGAGAAGATCATACTCAATCTCGTGGTGGTTTCTAATTTGTGGTCTCTATGTGAAGATGTGATATCTAGTGGCTGAGAATGAAGGTAGAAGGTGAATGTAGAAGTTCAGTATTGTGTATTAGTTTATGGAGGTGAAAATTTCATGGTACTAAATCTCATTGACTAGTAGATGAATAGTTGCATACATCATCTCCTTACATCAAAATATAACACAAGGAGAAGAAGTGTTTATACTGATTTTAGTGGCCTACATTGGTTAGATTCATTCTCATAAGAGGGATCATATATACATAAACAAACCCATATTTTGCAAGGCTTCATTTTGGGAATGCATTTGATGACATCACACTTATACTATATATACACCTTTCAAGCACAAATTCTACACCTACACCTTTGGAATGAATTCTTGGTAGACTACATTGTCTTCCAACCTCCTCATAGTGTTGGCTATGTGGATTTGGGCTATATGCATGAGTTATATCCCTTATCCCAAACTGTTTTACTCAAGATAATTTATTAAGAAAAATAATTCAAAAAAATAACAATAAAAATAATAATAAACAAATAATTACTTAAAATTTAATAATTTCAATCCCTTTTAATTAAATTTTCACCAATATCAAAATTTAATAAAAATATTTGATTACATGGGTATATAGATAAAAAAATACATTTAAAACAATGTATTATTTTTTGAATATGTGAGTGAAAATTGATTGTGTCCCTGATATTTACATATGAAAAGGCACCTAGATAACAATTCATAAGAATAAAGTGTTAACAAAAGATTATTCTCAACCATATGTAGTCATATGAATCATATATATAATGATACTAGAGTCCTACTATTCTATTCTATAGAATAACAAGATTATTCTATTTTAGACTATGGAGTAACATTTTATCAATTAAATATAGGTGATAGTATGATGAAATATACATATACATAATTTAAAATGTGGAATCATGTAAAAACTGATATTGTAAATATTTTTTGGATTGGTGTAGTGTCTATCATGGATATGAAAACATGTTTCCTAGAGTATCAAGGTATTTGAAAAAACCTATAATGGATGATTAAATTAATTTCAATTTTATAGTTGGACAATGATGTTTTCAATAACAAAATTCATGTTTGAACATGAAAACTTCATGTAGATCCATATTGGTGACTAAAGTGGTGGTCTATGAAACATCTAACCCCGCCCGAGTATTATGAGGTATAATTCCTGTTTAATAGGGATCATCAAACATGATATTTCATGAATCTCTTGGTCACATTACATTGAATTTGATAAATTTTATTACTTCTAACAGAATAATAATGATTTAATTTCTTTAATTTGGTTTTTTGAAAAATTTCTGATTTAAAATAAAAGAAATTTTAAATTTTAAATTGAAGGAAACACAACAAAAACAAGAATTTTTATTTGAATATATGTAGGTTAATGGTATACTATGATTCATTTCCATAATAAATCATTGTACACTAATAAATATATCAATTGTGATCCATATAAGGTGAGAGTGTATATTCATAATACATATACAAGGGGACTAAAATCCATTTATGATAGATACATATGATGGAAAACGAGACATGTTACAGGACTAAGTGAATAATGTATGGCAATGATGGGGTGTAAAATGTGTAGAGTTCTATTGATCCTACAATAATAAATGTATCTAATTTAAAAAAAAGATCATCATATAATCAATAGTATAACTATTTTGTCTAAAATATATTCTGTGTCACTAGGCAATGTGAAGAGTGAGATAATTATGATGTCCATTAAAAATTTCTTTGGGTGGATGTAGTAAATTGTGTGGAAAACATGATTAGCAATATATTTTATTTTAATATTGGGTAGGACCATTAAGATGACTTATGTCCTAGAAAAAAAGTGATTCTAAAAATTTGTATGTATTTATTTAACTATCTTATCTCAACATTAGTGAAAATGAGAGGGGTAATCATTATGATGTTTTCTGAATTTTTTTTGTTATTTATAGATATAATGTGTTTTTTCTACAATGGGATAAAATATTATGGAAGGTTTTAATGTGTCAAAGTTTTTGATTAAAAAATGTTATAACTATAATAAACTATAAAAAATTATTGATTACATATAAGATCAATATATCATCATAATATATGGTTCAATTGAATAAATTTCGAGATATTTGGGATATTTTGAACAATTATGTAAAATACGCAATTTTCTATACACTATATTGTGTGGATATGTTTTTAGAAGGTGGTGATGTTCTGTTTCTATATAAAAATCTGAAATTACATTATATAATAAGATCTATAGAATCATAGATTATAGATACTGAAAAAGTAATTTTGGAATCATATTTTTAAATTGGATTTGATACATAACTGTATTTTCATGAATATAAAATTGTGGGGGACCCTATAAACACATTAATTAATGATGTATATTACATGATAATATTGGTTTATGGATAACCTAATTTCATGAATGTGGTTTTGTAACTAAATTTATCACTTTATCGTGATTTATCAATTTGGGTAAAAGTCATTTCAATACCTTTTTCAAGAACAAATGTGATAATAGAACGTCCAAATGGGAAGAAATATCTATAAAAAAATTAATTTATCGACTAAAGTATGATGTAGAGAAAAGATTTAGGAACAAGGAGAACCTAATCATGATGTGGTTTAAAATAATGGAATGGGTATATTTCTATAAAATAATTTTACTAATAAATTAAAAACAATTATTTAGATAGATATCAAACTGATTATTATATATGTACATCATCATGTAATGATTAATTGAAATACTTATTTTCATCTTAGGGACACCATTGAAGAATTATAAATATATTATTTAAAAAAATTTATTGATGAATTTGAATGTTAATGTTTTTGAGAATTATAATGAATATAAATTTTGTTTTTATGTAAATACTATCTTATTTGGCCTGATATATCGCTGATTTTACATATGAATGTCATTTCATCGGCAATGATGTAGATCATGGATATTATCTGATGTATTACCAATATTTAAATTAAACATCATACTTATATAGGTTGATGAATCAATACTTCCATGATCATTTTTTCTGTGTTTAATGTGTTGAAAGATGATTTATTTATACATTTTGAAATTATGAATATTAGTTAATATGAATTCAATTTTTAAGATTTTTTTGAATGGATATAACATTTTATATTTTTTCCAATCATTAATTCATTTTCTATCAATAATTTGATAGATGGTTTTCCTATTAGTGAGGTGAACCCATGGACCACTCCCATGGATTTCAATTTTACACTGAGTAAGAAGAAGGAACCATGAATCAATGTTAAGGTAGATAATAAAGAAAATTACCAATGAAAAATTATTTATAAAATAATTTTAGTCCTTTGGTTCTACTACAACAAATATAATTCATGTTTTGGATTATTTTAGCATATTCATGGAAAATATTATTATATAGATATTGAATTTTTTTTACAAGAATGATATGTATATGACTAGTTCTGGATGATTCCTTATTTTATATGGAACTAATGGACCATTAAAATAGTATACAGAATTATTATAATAATGGGATTTGTATAAAATAATGGGATCTATATCCTATGTCTATAAATTTATATTTTGGATTTTGGGATGAATGTTGAATCACTTACATGTAGTTTATCTTGAAAAAATTAAGAATGATAACATTGTAAAAATGAAAATTGAGAAGGAATTGATCTTTAATGTGGGTATATTAGATGAACATATAAGAATCTATTAATAATTGACATTATTATGTGTATAAAAACTATAAACCACTTGTACAATAATATTATGTGTAATATTTAGATGATGAGAATTCATTTAATGTATCAATTCATCCAGATGTTATAAAATGATGAATATCTAGATCTAAAAATGATCGATAGATCCTGGAATCTGGTTAATATGATAATAAATGTTTTAAAATATTATTTTAGTTGTTGGTTATAAAAATAATATTTTATGGGATGATAGAAATCATAGTGTTGTAATAATTCAGTGAAAAAGTATTTGTCAAAAAATTTAATATGTCTATGGATGTGGATGGGGGACAAGGTGGTAAAAAATCATGTCAAAAAGTAGATTTCAAGGATTAGTGTTTAAAAACCTATTTCTACAAAACTTATAAATCCATTATGAATGTAAAATTATTTAATTTTAGATATTTATGATTGATAATGAAAATGGATTGTTTGGTATGGAACCCAAAAATTAAAAAATTACATATCATAAGGTGGTAGTTCTAATGTATGAATTAAATGAAACCATTAATATATATAAATGAATATTGAATTTATATGAATTAATTGTGATGATTATTTCTCTGCATGACTTCTCATCATTGGGTATTTGTATGATTCTTGGGGAATTATAGATATTTTTCCCTCAATATTTTCTGCAACATTAATCAGTGTAACAACAGATAGATATTATGTGGATAGTGTCTTTAATTAAATTTATGGATATTAGTGGTTTTCAATGTTATCAAAACATCTACTCATAAAAATAAATACGATTTTTTAACTTATTGATAGATCTAAAAAATAAATTTTATGTCGGGTGAAATCACATGTCAAATTTACCATTATCTAGAATAATTTATTCACCATTATATGATATTATATAATTACTTCCATGATATATTAATAGTTTTGTAAATATTTCCACATGAAACTTTTATTATTATTTGTTATTATTTTTTTTATTTCAATCACTGCATTTTTTAATTTTCATTAATATAATCATGTGTTATTTTAGTATAATATTAGTTCATTATCTTCTATCTTCCATTGAAATTTATATGAATGATCATTTTTGAAAAATATTATTTAAAAATACATTTCCATAGATAGATGGTTAGAGTTTAGAACTATCACTACAAGTAATTGTGTTTTTCAATGGATCCTAGTAATTTTTCATACATGTGCATTACTAAATTTCCCATGATCTCAATTTAGTGGTAGTTGTTGTTTCATAAAATATGTTTTAGTGATACATAATTGGTGATAACATAGTTTTCTTCACTAATCAATATATTTTAAGGAAAATATTCTCTTATTAGTATTATGATTTATTTTATTGATGGTTGAAGATTATATATGAGAATTATGAATTTTTAAATTAAATTACACAATATAATGTCAATGTAGTTTCTGATGTTCAAAATATAACATGTCTTAGCTCTAAATTTCATGATTCTTGTTATACTAGGATTTTTCATAGGATTTTGAGGTATTGAATATCTAAATGGATGATGGTGTCAGAATGATTTACATATATTATATTTCCAGGAAACCAAACTTGGGAAAATATGAATTAGAATCAATGTTATGTGTTATTTAGGAATAGGTTTATCATGATTACATCATATTTGATGATTCACTATATATAATTTTAGATGATGATCCAAATCGGGTTGTGTTTCAAGGATTGGTTTTTGTTTTTATAGGATATATGGGGTGATTTATCATTATTTTCATAGATAACCAATATTACATCATCATTGAATGTCAAATATGGATCAATGTATAAGGGGTGAAATAGAGTTTCAAGGTAATAATATTTTCTGGATTAGTTTTTAGAATGATGTCTAGTATGTCACCATGTTGTTAGTGGTCCCTTTTAAATGAATAATGAAATCCTTAGGATTGTGAATAAAGAAAGAACAAAATAATTTCTCAAGGATTGGTACATGTTCCCATCATATATTCTAGGTCACATTTTCTAGTCCTCATGGAATGTTTTTAGTTGAAATATCCATCTAAAACTATCTCTTCCTGGGTACTTCACATTAGTCAACATTCCAGAAATATCTATCACACCATCCATCTTTATGTATCTACCATGAATGAGAACACCTATATGCACAGATTCCATCTCATAGTAATTGTGATATCTTATTTACATACCCACCAACCACTGAAAATAATCCCAATACTGGATAACAATTAAACACTTGGGGTCCTTATTTTGACACACACTGTGGATTATGAAGAGAAATATTCTGGGGATAGTAAAATTGTATGTGCTTATGTTATGAATCCTATTAAGGTGGCATATGAAGATGACAACAAATAAAATAATCATTGTTTTTTGTGTAACTATATAATATAATTAATTTATTATTGAAATCTTCATAACATACGACTTCTCCATATATAATAATGGACCATGGTGACAGGCCCCAACCCACAGAATCCCCTTCATTGAGATATTTATCTACATGATACTCTATGGTGTTGTACTATTCCACTCCAATATATAGGATAACCTTAAACCACTTTTGAACTTGTTATTAACATCGTCCATGTCTCTATGAGAGCAAAAACCGTTACACAATTTTATATTCATGGGTGAGCCATCCTCAATGCCTCCATAGGTACCTGTGTAAAAATTTGATCTCCAAAAATGAAGGAATAATTTTAGAGTAATTTATCCTATTTATAATCATTACCCATGCCTATAAAAGAGGGTGACCTATTTCTCATGCCTCAAAACTAGGATGAATCATTACTTATGGTAACATTTTTGGGGACTTATTCACCCATGTCCATCTACTTTGGTGTCTATCACAGATTTTCCTCATTCATTGGTTGTAAACAACCTATATTCTTCTACCTAGGTTCAATTAACTAATATTCCCCTCCACAACCTATAAAAATAAGTTACTAGTGTTTTACCATCATTGTACACCCGATCATTTTTTTATACACCATATTAATGGAATATTTTGGGATTCCTTAAAGATTTAATATTCCCTGTGGTTTTCACAATCATATTCAACCATGATATTGATGGCTCTTATAATGAGGATACTGGTGAAACCCATGCTATAAAAAACCTAAACACATATTGTCAGGTAATGAATAAAACTCCTTTATCTACTAAAATAATTTTTTATACAATGTGTCAATAATAAGTAAAATCATGATGTTCTCATGCCTTGACCAAATGAATTGACCTAATATCGAATCTGATAACCTATGATATATATATATATATATCAATCTAATTTTCTTTGTAATGAAATGTTATTCATATATATATGGACAAATGTTTCTCATATGTATTTATAGTCACAATGGGTATACTCTTATTTCCAATCCTTATTACAAATAGTTAGGATGTGAAGAGTTTACCACATTTGGTACACCCATGAATAAGCCCTAAAAAATTACTCAATGTAATATATTTGAATAAATCAAATCATCTTATGAGTAGAATAATTCCCAAAAAACTAATCTTTATTGTATAATAAAACAATTAAATTGATAATAACCTCTATTTTTTCATTACAAAATATTGAGTTCAAATAGAAAGGTTTAAAAAAATATAATTATCCAACCAATAATGTATAGGATCCTATAATGTAGAATTTACATATGATTGAATTTTAACTTCATTTCATAAGTATTCAATTCAAGATGATAAATGAAAAATACATACTCTATCATATATAATTAATATGTGAAACTCTAATTTTTTTGGATTAGTATCATATTACTGTGATATCTTAGAAGCCCAAAATGGTTTCATCCTAACATTGTTGTGGACCTTGTCACAATAAATTAAATTTTACGTCATGCTCCATTTAATGTAATAGAATAGTTATGTTTTCCATTCTTTTCATTAGGACATATATAAACCACTTTTAATTATCCAAATCACATCTCTATAACACCTACACCCTCTATTGTTAGTGATAAAATAAATATATCCAATTTCATTGATTTCAAAACTATAATAATCATCCTATAAATTGTATATGAAGATCAACTAATATATATAATCATTCACGGAGTTTCCATTTTTGATGAATTTCTATAATTTTGGTAATTGGTCCCCACATATATTTATAAATGATTTTGGAATATATCATTACTCTACTAATGATACATGGTGTATGAAATATTTCATTCCCCACCAAATTGGTGACATGTTACTAGACTCATATCCATTCGAATGATAAACTATATTATACAAACAGATATAAAGTCTCAGCAATAGATGTCTTGTAAAAATTTGGTATTAATAAATTTCAAACATTTTGTTCACGATGGATGTTAAATATATAATATATGGTGGAAAATATATTGACGAGAACTTTTTTAATGTAATATGCTAATATGAACTGTGTTTTATATTATATAACCAATGAATGTAATTAAAATCAAATAAATAGTTAACCCAATGTAAATTAAATTTAACGTAATGGTTAAATTATATGATGTATTTACAATAATTTTAAGATGAAAAATATTTGGAATTATTTAAAGGGAAACAATAATAGATATCATAATAATCATTCAATAGAGAGAGAAACTGATCAACCATTCTCTTACCTATCATTCATCAAAATGACATTTTTATTTTTGGAATATTACAATAAATATTACCAATAAATCATATAGAATGATTCAATCCAAATGGGAATATTAAATAATGAATATTCTAATGTTTGACTCCACTAACAGATATATCCTTGAGTCATGATAATGGTTGTTTCCTCATAACAAAATTGGTCATTGTCTTTAAATAAAAAATCCAATAAAATGTAGGATGTTTTATTGTTCAATAGTACCATAAAAATAGTTTCATTTCAACAATGGATAAATAAATCGAGAGATTTATGGAGAAAAACGCACAAAAACAATCCCAAAAATGAAAAAAAATTAATGATTTGTATTAATTTTATCCCAAAATCAAACCATTTGGGGATCCATACCCCAAGGAATGGAAATATGTAACTAAAATATCATATATATCAACTAAATCAATATTACATTTCACGAGATGCTTCAAAATTGTCCTAACATCTTTAACAATCAGTGATTCTTTCTTACCCAATTTCCATAGGAATTTATAGAAGAAGCCACCACTACGGATAAAATGACTTTTTTCGAAGGACGTATTGTGAGGGGAATAAATCCCATCGCAAAAAGTCCGTCCAAGATGTTATTTGTGACGGTATTTCGTCTCCCGTCGCAAAAGGTCTGGTGCGGGTAGCGCGCCAAACCTCGTGAAGGTTTTTTTGCGACGGTGGGATCCCTCCGTCGCAAATAGTGAAGTATTTGCGACGGGCCCGCTGCAAATATTGGACGACGGTTAATAGCTTTTTGTGATGTGATGTCTCCCTATCGCAAAATGTGTATCGAAAGGGGTTATTTGTGATGAGACCCATCACAAAAAAACTTTTTAACCCCTGACAGAAATTATTGCGGGCATAGGTATTTGCAATGGGACCCGTCGCAAATAGTCATGTCGCAAATAATCTTACCTATATATTCCCTCATCCATTTTCCTCTCATTCTACTCAATTCATAGATCCTGTTTCTCTATGAACTCTGATTTTAGAGGGAATTATTTTTAAGTTGATTTTTTTTATCACGAAAAATTTGTGAAGCCTTCTACATCAATAGAAAATAATGTTTAACTGTATTTATGTTTTAATTAATTTATTATTTATTTCATTTTTATGTGAATATTTATTATTGTTGATTAGTTGTAATTAAATTAAATTCAAATTGTTTTGTCATGAGTATTTATTTATACTAGGAAATTGAAATTTTTAGAACTAATTTTTAATAATTAGTAGTAATTAATAAATATTAACGATAATTAGTTATGTATATATTTAATTTGTAGTAATTATTAAACATTGGTAATAAATTATAATAAATACTGATAATTAGTAATAAATATTAATAAATATAAATAAATTGTAATAAATAGTAAAAATGAGTAAGAAATAGTAATATTGAGTAATTAATAGTAATAATGAGTAATAAATAGTAATAATGAGTAATAAATAGTAAAAAATTGTAATAATTAGTAATAAATTTTAATAAATTGTAATAAATTGTAATAATTTGAAACAAATTGTAATAATTAATAAAAATTGTAATAATTAGTAATAAATAGTAATAATTAGTAATAAATAGTAATAATTAGTAATAAATTGTAATAATTAGTAATAAATAGTAATAATTAGAAATCAATTGTAATAATTAGTAATAAATTGTAATAAATAGTAAAAAATTGTAATTAATAGTATTAATTAGTAATAATTTGTAATAATTAGAAATAAAGTGTAATTATTAGTAATAAATTGTAACTATTACTAATAAATAGTAATAATTACTAATAAATTGAAATAAATTGAAATAAATCGTAATATTTAGTAATAAATTGTAATAATTACAAATAATTATTAATATATTGTAATAATTAGTAATAAATTGTCATAAATAGTAATAAAATGTAATAATTAGTAATAAATTGTCATAAATTGTAATAAATTGTCATAAAAAATAATTAATTGTAATAATTAGTAATAAATTGTTATAATTAGTAATAAATTGTAGTAATTTGTAATAAATTGTAATAATTAGTAATAAATTGTAATAATTAGTAATAAATTATAATAATGAGTAATAAATTGTAATAATGAGTAATTAGTTGTAATAATTAGTAATAAATTAGTAATAATTAGTAATAATTTGAAATGAATACAAATACTTAGTAATAATTATTTATTATTAGTAACAATTACTAATAATTACTAATAATTAGTAATAATTAGTAATAATTACTAATATATTGTAATAATTAGTAATAAATTGTATGAATTAGTAATAAATTGTAACAATTAGTAATAAATTGTAATAATTAGAAACAAATTGTAATAATTAGTAATAAATTATAATAATTAGTAATAAATTGTAACACTGAGTATTAAATTGTAATAATGAGTAATAAATGGTAATAATGAGAAATAAATTGTAATAATAAGTAATAAATTAGTAATAATTTTTCATAATTTGTAATAAATACAAAAAATTAGTAATAAATACAAGTAATTAGTAATAATTAGTAATAATTAGTAAGAATTAGAAATAATTACTAATAATTAGTTATAAATTGTAATAATTAGTAATATATTTTAATAAATAGTAATAAATATTAATAATTAGTAATACATTGTAATAATTAGAAATAAATTGTAATAATTAGCAATAAATTGAAATAATTAGCAATAAATCGTAATAATTAGTAATAAATTTTAATAATTAGTAATAATTAGTAACGATTAATAATAAATTGTAATAATTAGTAATAAAATGTAATAATTAGTAATAAAATAAAATAATTAGTAAAAAATTGTAAGAATGTCAAATAAATACTAATAATTAGTAATAAATACTAATGAATAGAAATAAATTGTAATTATTAGTAATAAATTGGGAGAATTTGTAATAAATTTGTAATAATTAGGAATAAATTAGTAATAATTTGAAAAAATTAGTAATAATTACCAATAATTATAAATAATAAGCAATAATTAGCAATAAATAGAAATAATTAGTAACAATTAGTAATAATTATGACAAATTAGTAATAAATAGGAACAATTATTAATAATTAGGTATAATTAGTAATAATTAGTAATAATTAGTTATAATTAAAAATAAATAGTAATAAATAGTAATAAATATTAATAAGTAGTAAAAAATAGTAAAAAATAGTAAAAAATAGTAAAAAATAGTAAAAATAGTAATAATTAGTAATAAATAGTAATAGTTTGTAATAAATAGTAACAGTTAGTAATAAATAGGAATAGTTAGTAATAAATAAGAATATTTAGTAATAAATAGGAATAATTAGTGATACATATGAATAATTAGTTAGAAACAGTTAGGAACAGTTAGAAAGAAATTTTAATAATTTTTAAGAACTTATCACAATTTCTAGTGGATTGATGGAACTCCTTTTGCTTGATGACTTTTCTCATTTCAACTCTCACCAACTAAAAACATTATGAAAAATGTGATGCTACATAGTCATATTCAATATCATATGCATGATATTGGATATGCATTCGTATGATTATATTTTTTATAATGTTTTCAGGCGATGGAAGTTGGAAGAAGAGGATTCGTCGATGAAAAGGGGGCTCTTTTTTTGACGGCTCATTTACCTACATCATTCTCACACTGAATTCACAATAAATAATTTTTTTGGAGATAATCATATTCATTCTCATGCATAAAATATTGAATATTCCTACCTCCAACCATATTTTTCATTATGAATTCAGAGTGAGAAAGATGAAAGTAAATGAGCCATCAGACAAACGAGTAGTCGTCAATCCATTGGAAATTGTGTCACCCTTACTTAATGAATATTATTAAGAACTAGTAGCAATTAGTTATCTTGTTTTTTAATATAGTGTTATTATAATTTCAAATTATTCAAAAATAGTGATGATTTTATATTTTGTAGAAAAATATGGAACAATGAAGTCAACATCATTCATTATTAGATGATCACGCTTGGATAAATCAGCACATAAATCAAAATAGTTCTAGTTTAAAACTAGTATATATTGACGTTGTTGAAGCTTTCTTATAATTTGCATCATCTTAACAAGAATATATTTAAGAAGGAACAATTATGTGTCCTTGTAAAAAAAGTTCTTTGAGAACATTTGACACATTTGACAAGGTTGGAAAACATCTCTTGTGGTCGGTTTTCAACTAGATTATATTTTTTGGTATCAACACAGTGAACGTAGTTCCACAGAAGATAAGAATAACTTGATTCTAGATCCATCATGGTTCCATAATTTAGTACATGATGTTGCATGTCCATCTGTTCAACAAATTGAAACCCACGATGATATTGATTTAACATTTAAGTTGGCACTATCTGAATTTTATGAGTTGTTGAGGTCTGCTAAGGATACATTATATCCTGGTTTCATGATAAGAAAATTAAAAGCGGTTTCAATACTCTTGGCTACTAAATCAGATAATTCAATGCCAAAAAACCATTTTTTCAGATATTCTCTTTGGTTAAATCACTATTACCTGAAGGAAATGTGTTGCCTACAAATTACTATGAAAACAAGTGGTTGGTTCATAATCCAGGCCTTAGTTATCAGAGGATTGATGCATGTGAAAATGATTGCATCTTATATTATGGTGAAAATGAGTTGTTGGATAGTTGTCTTACATTTTGAAAATTGTGGTATAAAGAATCTCACCCAGGGAAGTCTCGATCGATTCTAGTAAAACAGTTGACATATTTTCCCCTTACACTGAGAATGCAACGTTTATTTATGGCTCCTAACACAGCTTCAATGATGTCATGGAACCAAACCAATATTTCAACCAGTAAAATCTTGAATCATCCATTTGATGGTGATTCATGGAAACATTTTGATCGTCTACATCTATCTTTTTCTTTAGAAGCCCGAAACGTGGGATTGGGTCTTTCTACTAACGGTTTTTGTCCATTTGGTTCTTATTGTAGTCAGTATTCATGTTGTCATGTATTCATAACTCCATAAAATATACCTTTATGGATGTTTATGTAGGATCCCTATATCATTTTGACCTTATTAATCCAAGACATCAGAAAAATAATATTGATGTTTATTTGAAACCATTGATTGATGAGTTAAATTTATTGTGGAGTAATAGTGTTAGTACATATGATGATGCTGCAAAACAAAAATTCAAATTAAATGATGAATTGATGTGGATGATTAGTGACTCTCTATAATATGGTATGTTATCTGGATAGAGAACACATGGTCTAAAATCATGTCCTTACTGTATGAAATAAAACAATGCTTTATTATTGTCAATGGAAAAAAAACATTTCTATTTTGACTGTCATTGTAGATTTCGTCCAACCGATCATCCTCTTCGAAGAAACAAATCTCATTTTAGAAAATGCATAATTGAAAGGGATGAACCTCCAAATATGATCTCAGGTACAGAGTCAAAATTAGTTGTATTTTCATTACCTCCCATCACATTTGGGCCAACATTAAACCAACAAAAAATTCATGGCTTTAGGAAAAAACATAATTGGATAAAATGAAGCATTTTTTGGGATCTTCTATATTGGTTTGATTTTTTAGTCCACCACATGTTGGATGTCATGAATATTGAGAATACATTTTTTGCTAATTTATTTCATACAGTTTTGGTTACACCAGGTAAGACCAAAGATACTGTAAAATCACGATTAGATCTTCCCCAAATTTGTAGGTGACCATAACCTGAACTATTTGAAAATGTTAGATCACAGAGGTTAATGAAGCCAAAAGAAGCTTATACACTATTCAAATAGAGTCGCTTATTATTTTTTCAGTGGATTGTAGATTTGAGACTTCCAGATTGCTATGCTTCAAATTTGGGAAGATGTGTTAAGAATGGTAATATTAACGGATTTAAAAGTCATGATTGTCATGTTATAATCAAAATACTTATGCCAATTGGATGTAGACGATTTTAGAATTCTATGATTTAGGAATCGATAACAAACATGTCATATTTTTATCAAGACATTTGTGATTCAACAATAGACAATGATTCCCTATGAAAACTAGAAAATGATGTTGTTGTAATTTTATGTAAACTAGAAAAAAATACTTCTGCCTTCTTTCTTTGACTCAATAGAAGATCTGATTTTTATATTTGTCACATGAATCTAATTTTGGAGGTCTAGTATAGTTTGGATTTATGTAACCATTTGAGAGATTCATCCAGAAATTGAAGAAAAAAGTACGTAACAAAGCATCAGTTGAAGGCTCAATTGCGGAAGCTTATTTGCAAGAGGAAATTTCTTTTTTCATCCCTCACTATTTTGAATCTGAATATCCCTCAAAACAAATCCACATGGTACAGAACAAGGAAAATGTTAATGTTGAAATGATTAATCAATTTTAGTTTTTAATCATCCAAATCTTGGCTTCGTAGTAGTTCATGAACGATGGATTACAGATGATGAAAATCACAGGGCTCATACAAATGTTCTGCTCAACTGCGAAGAAATGACAACATTTGTACTCTGAGTGCTTCTGTCACATATTATCTAATTTCCTTTATAGTATGTAAACTTATATTATTTGTAGCATATATGATAATAATATCAAGATACAACTTCCACAAATTATAGCTGATTCTCGTCAAGAATGTAGAAAAAAAATTTCTCAATGGTTTCAAAAACATGTAACAGAAATTAATTATGGTTTAATATCAATTCAGTTTAATATTTATTATATCAATAATTGTTTTACAAATTTCATGGTGTCTCAAATTGCTGATAAAATTGATATGCGACTATGTATATTGAGTAATCCACCATAAAAAATGGATAAATCTTATAATGCATATGTGGTAAATGGTTTTTGATATCATACACATGCATACGGGGAATCAAAATAAACAATGAACAAAAGAGTTTTTTTTGAAAGGATCACATCATAGAGAAACTGAAGTATACTTTTATGGCATTATGGATGATATTATTGAGCTATGTTATCTTGGACAGAATTAAAAAATGATTTTTAAATGTCGGTGGTTGGATACTGAGAGAGGCATGCATGTTTTTCGGAATCATTGAATCGTCGATATTAAATATAAAAGTCTTTTTACAGTAAATGAACCATTTTTACTAGCTCAACAGGCAAATAAATTTTTTTACACAAAGTAATGTGCTACTTTAAGAGTCCTGAGTGATTTTTGGATCATAATAAAAATGAAATCTCAGGAAAATCAATTTACTGAAACTGAATATTGTTCCGCTGAAGTTGAAGGAATTGAAATTTTTCAAGCGACTACTCAAAATCCATATTTTTTAGAAAGAAACAAGAATATCAATGATGACACCACACAATTAAGGGTTGATGGTGACAATGATGTTAAAGATGTTACAAATGAATTTTAAATGAAAAGGGATGGTGAATGTGATACTCATATGGATATTGTTGATGTCGAGGAGGAATATAAAGACATTGACATCGTCAGATATGAAGATGATGATGAAGGAGAACATTGACACAGTTAAATTATGGTTATGATCAAAAATAATATATTTCAATATAAAATAGTTATTTCCAACTATCTTCTAACAGAAATCATTTTGTGTTTCAGATGGAATCTGATCTATTTCATGAGTTATATGAGGCTAAGCTACCTTTGGATGCGGGGGATGTGGGATCATCTAACCCTCAGCCTACTGGTGGTTCAAGAGGTACGCGGAGGGGGCGTGGTCTTGTGTGACTAATGATTCCTGACCCAACCCTCGAGCGACGTCCACTCCTTGGATTCGATCCACGCACACGGAGGTATGGTAAGCTGTATATTTTAGTTAGCTTTCATTAATTTATTTATATATATACTAATTGTTTTATTTTTTAATTTTTTTCACAGTTTTGCGAATGTATCTATTGGACTGGGGAGCGCTATTTTGGGAAATTATTTCTCTCATCCATGGATCAGATTGGAATAGATTCACTTTTATGTGCATCTTGTCATGTACAATCATTATCTGGTACGTAAATAAATAATATTTACTTTTAAATTTATTTTATTATTAATTTGATATTATAAATTATTTATAGGTTTATGGTATCACATCAATGATAGAATGTGTGACGCTATCCATGCTTCATGGGATGTGGCTATACTTGTGCGTTTGCATCAGTTTTTAAACAATTTGAGAAAGACGGCCATTTAGAATGTAGGAGCAACAATATATGATGAGTCATGTAGAGCCCACCATCCAGAGTACATTTCATCTTGGGTTTGGGATGGATTATGTGAACACTAGTTGGGTGGTGGATTTTAGAGGAGGTATACATTGGGTCGGAAGAACCAGGGGAGACATGAGATGACACATCGAGCAGGTAGTCGTACATTCAGTATGCATAGAGAGAATCTGGTAAGTATTTTTTATTTTTTTTATATAACTTCAAATATAAACAGTTTATTTTATATTCATATAGGAAGTTGATCATCCAAATATTACAGAGTACAATTTTTATTAGAGGATGTACAATGATCTAGACACTAGAGTGATTAGAGGTGATCTCCAGCACTGGATTTTGGTTAGTATTATTTTTTTCAGTTTGACAATTAACTGCATATAATATTTTCACAATTATAATTTTCAATTTGAATTCAAAGAGTCATATGAGGCTACGACCTCTCAGAAACATGATGATAGTCAGGAAAAGGCGACTGATCAGACCAGTGCCCACCATTTCGACGAGGCGACATGGATGCATGCGACTCAGTATGGATTTGAGAAGGGACGATTAGTTGGTATCGACTCTCATATGACTCCTGATATTTATTATGGTACAGTTGTGATGTTAGCATCCAGCTCGAGATGAGATCGGGGAGAGACATCATCTTCTACCTCACAATATCAAGAGAAGTTCTGAGCTAAGAATGACCTTATAGTGAGTTTGAATAAGCAACAATAAGAGATGTGTCAGTAATAGTAGAAGCAGAAGCAGCAACACGAGGAGGAGATGCATCGATAAAAGCAGCAGCATCACGATTAGATGAAGTACACGTACCGTCTGACTCGTAGTTTAGGGAAGAAGTTTCCTCCACCATATCTTTCAGCTCCTCCACCTCCTCCGGAAGATGCCCCTCGGTGATTTATTTATGTTAGAAACATTTTAATTTAACATTTTTTGTAATATGAACTATTTGAATTTTCATTCTTTTTTATCAGTAGGAATATTACATAATTTAATTTTTAATATTTTCTCATTTTTTGTGAATATTGATAATATTGAGAATTTTTATTTTATTAATATTTTAAAAATATTAATATTATTTTTTCATTTATCATAATTTTATTAAATATATTTTGTCCGTATTATATTTTTTAATGTTTTTTAATTTAATAATAATAATAATAATAATAATATTTTATGAGTTTTTTTGTGAATATTGATAATTTTAATATATTTTTTATTTTAATATTAATAAAATTAATTTTTCAATAAAAATAATTTTATTAAATTTATTTTTTTAATTTATTTATTATTTTTAATGTGATCTATTGCGACGGGTTCTGGTCGCAAATAATGTAAATAATTTTTTTTTAAAGTATTTGCGATTAGATTACAGGCTCGTCGCAAAAATTATTTGTTATTGGCCCGTCAAAAATAGTCTAAACAAATATTTGTAAAAATATATTTGTGACGGGATTAGAGGCCCGTAAAAAATACATTTTTCAATGGGCCCATCGCATAAAGAATTATACATCTAAAGTATATATTCAAGGAATTATTTGTGACGGTGAAGCTGCCCGTCGCAAAAACTTATTATTTTCCACGGGACCCAGTCGCTAAAGGTTATTTGTGATGGGATCTCGTCACAAATAACATGTCGCAAATACCTAAAACTCTAGTAGTGCACATAAGATGTCAGATCCCATGTTACATAGATTTTTACAAATGGAATGAGGTTTTCCCAATAATAGATGATAAGTGAATCTAATTAATATTCATATGTCCCAGTTATCATTAATTAATACTATTTATATTTTATAAAGGTATACAAATATGAATCTTATATCATCTCTCATTCCATACAAGTGATACATATTATCATGGTAGTGATATAAGATACCCATAAATATATTTTTATATATATTATATGATATTATAATAATAATATTATCTTAAAAATTATGTGATCTCATTATAATATCACTAAATAGAATAATGAGTAGAAATCCCGACATGATCCATTTCATGAGAATTATCAAGCTATATTATTGATGAATGATGTCCAGGGTGGTATTTCATTCTTGTAATATTTAGAATTATCAAAAATATTAGGTAAATAACATGAATATATGATCATTTCCATACATTAATGACAAAATATTAACGATATGTATAATAGAAAAAACACAGTCATGATTTTAGTCATTCCCATACATTTATGGACAATTAAAAATATAATAATTAAAACTTTTGGAGAGTGATCCCACAATATTTTCCTCACCATTATATTTAAAAAACAAATTCTAAAACATAATGAAGATATGATTCAAATAATATAAACATTCCCACAAACACAAGATCAACACATTGAAATATTTTATATGTAATATATTAGATTCAATAGAAAATTCCCCAAATAAGAGGTGAGTTTCCTAGAAGGGGTCCTTTAAACTAATTTAATTTCTGGGACTTCAAAAATAAAATCATGATCATGTTTTTGAACATTATAATTCCACTATAATGATAATGAATTTATCTTAATTAAAATCATGCATCTTTATAGTATGATTATATCACCTATGAAAAAATGATGATATTCTTGAATCCCTCAGATAATTTCAACAGTATATGTTGAATTTTCCAATAATAGTTCATATTTTATAGGAGTAATCAAATATATAATACTTCCTGTTGGTATAAATATCAAAACCTATCTTATTTATACCCAAATTGACACCTTTTAATGGAATTTGTATCTTCCCCATATTAGAATCGTTCAATTAATAGATTCATAAAGATATGAACTCAAGATATCATGGATTAATACATCACATTTAAAATTTTCGATATGTGACTTCTCATCACAATAGAATTATACTTTATGTAAAATGATCCCACTTCACTTCCCTCACAATAAATTCCTGATAATTTATATGAGTTTATTTCAAATAAATACTTTCTCTAGGAAAAAGACATTTAGAAATGAACACTTTATTTGGAACAGTTATAGGAATCCCCATTAGCGTATGAGTATAATAAAATCATAATGAGGTAGGAACTAGTGGAATGAAGAATATTTATCTTGTTATGGACCATGGAAACACCATTTTTTAAAATTAAATATCAATAAAGGAGGCATATATATATTATCATTGCAATAAACTATGTAAAGAATCTCCTCTATATTAAATAAAATCATATTTAAATGAAAAAATATAAAAATAAAGTAATGGTAAATAATTAAAAACATATAAATATCAATTTCCCAATATTATTATTTTTATAAAATGATATTGAAATAAGGTTGTATGATTTCCTCTATTAGACTTACCTCAGTAGTATAAAAGTTCGCTTCCAAATAAACATAGTTTCCTTTCCCTCTATGGATGTATGATTTTGAGTGGAAATGGAGTGTTGCACATAACAACATTCAATATCTTGTATATTCAATATAGAACATAAACATGAAATATAATTACCTTATTCCAAATAGTAATCACTATAATGTCTACACATGATGGTATACCAAGGTAATCCATCTTCATTTAATGTTGATTGGTGGATCGATCTATAGGATATAACCACTAAAAAAGAATCTATATTAATATATTAAAAAATATGTCCATACTAATATTGAATTGAAAGAACCATTGATAAAATATGTATCACTCAATTACATATAACCCTATATTTAAATGACACTTTATTCAAATTGTTCCTAAAAACTTCTTCTAGATGAGAAACATGTTCATATAACAGCTTCTTCAAATGCATTATTGGAGAAATACTAGGTAGTATAATTGGAGATGTTTTTTCCAACACCACCTTTGTAAAAAAATATAAAATGAATATACGAGATGGTGGTGGAAACCCCAACTAAATCATATACATATTTTAGTTTAATTATTACACACATTTCCTCTATAGAAATAATTGTAGTCATGAATATGGTTACCATTATTCATATCACCGCCAGCGATCCTTAAATAGTGATATATATCTATTCGACTCATAGATGGATTGGTGAACATCACTGAAGACACACATAAATTTAATTTCTATTGAGGTGGGTGTATTTAGTTTTATATGAGTTTTAAAATAAAATATCCTACCATGAAAAATAAATAAATAGTAAAGTAGTTTTTCAATCAATGGATATTTGTATGATGAAAAACCGTCATACACCTATAATGAAGATGTGATTTTCAAATTATTATTGACCTTGAATAATTTCATTAGAATCAACATAATATATAAAATAAGACCATGAACTGAATAAGAAAAACATAGTGAATTTATGTACATATGAAATGTGGTCTATAGTATTGTATATGAAGAATGTGTCAAAACTCAACATAAAATGATAACACAATATTGTTGAGGTATTCAAAATATCCAACAATGACATTATCTATAAGAATTAACTTTTGATAAAATGAAATAATGACCATATCTGACAAATAAAATGAATAAAATCAACAAATCTCTATATATGACAATTTATCTCAGAATAAATTAAATATGGATAGGAAAAATGGATCAACACCTAATTACATAGTGAAAATAATCACCATAATTAACACTCATTGGATGGGAACATAGTCTCTACACAAGTAAATATAAAATAAGATGGATATATATATCTAATGATAGAGAATTATGGTCATCCAAGCATCTTGAAGTAAATATAAGCACTCTATCATTGCATAGTGACTAGAGGTTTTTATAAATTTCACCAATTAGGGATTCTATTACTGAAAATTGTTTTATGACCCAATATGCTAGATACGACAGGATTTTGTAGAAGAAAATTCAATCATAGAATATCAAGATCTACCTATTTCATATACATGAAAATAAATCCATATATTACTACAAACAATAATCATTAGAATATCCATTAAATTGATAAATTAATTGAAGTGATCAAGATTTGATACAAACCGGTGTATCAAAAATGAATCCCATCACCCAACTAAATGGATGAAACTCCACCTCTATAGAATAACATGAGCCCTTCATTTCATAGCATTTATAACATTTGAGATCTAGAATGAATATCACAGACATCCAATCTGAATGTGGATCCATGAAAGGAATAATAATAGAATATTTTTATAAATTCATGGAATAATTTTAATGACATTAGATGAAAATATTTTCTGCTAGTACAATAGCACAATATATTTGAAACTCATGAAATGGAAATACATCTAATAGTAATTATAATAACAAATTTCATATTTAATGAGTAATTTAACCATTATAAATATCTTAAATTGAATTGATTTAAAAAACATGAAGGTATCAATCATTATTTGTTTATGGAAGGATCCTACTTAATCCTATAAGATTTATCTTTCACAAAGAAAAGGGATCAGATATATTTATATAATGTAAATTGTAGAATTTGTTGAATTTTAGAAGCGATCTTGGTCTAGTGATTTGGGTACCTAATATAGCCATTTATAAGGCTCGATATAGGTTTTGGATCTACATTGGAAAGGGTCAGGATTGTAGGAATTAAAATATGAGCAATGCGATTGAAATTTTCCTAATAATTTATATACCAAAACATTACAAATAAATAAGCTAGCCTAGTATTGTACGCCTGTAAATTGTATTTTTATTTTATAAAAAATCATTAGTTGTAAATGATATTGAAATAGACTATGAATAATAGAAAATACAACTAAATGGTCAATAATATATATAAAATATAAGAAATAAAAAGTACAATCAATATCATATTTTCAGATAAATAATTTTCCTAATTTTTTAAAATAAATATAGACATACCAACTGATGTAATATTTATGTTAAAACTAGTAAATATTAAAACATACTAATATTAAAACTCCATGATGGATGAATAACTAAATATAAAACTAAAAAACACACTGATTGTTCGACATTCAATATGTTTGGTATTTTGATTGGTAGGATAATAACCTAGTATGATTTAATAATTCCATTTATCTATTTCCATTTGCAAAAATAACAAAAAATACTAGTTTGAAATAAAAAATGTAATCATAATTTTTCTATCATTTAGTGAAATTTATGTCATAATAATTTCAGAATAATATTTTAGAAATGGAGAACATATTTAAATAACACTAAATCTACCATTAAATTATTCATTTAAAACTATTCCTTGAGATGACCAAAAAACTATTTATTTATATACAATAATGGATTTACCTAAAGCATATTTGGTAGATACATTTGTTGGATACTAATACATGAGAAAATTATTAACCAATGTTTAAAAAAATTAATATGAAAAAATACCAGAATAATATAAATAATTATTAATGGGATGACAAAAAAATATAAAAGATTAAAAATATAAATGAAAAAAATTATAACCATAACATTGTAAATTGGATTTAAATTTGATATAAAAATCACATGATAAATTTAATCATCTAGTGGGATTTTCCAAGAAATAAATAAGTAGAACTATCTTATGGTAAAAATTAGGATGTTCCAATTATATATCAAATAAAATTAATTCAAATAGTGTCTATAGTGGAACAGCTCTAGTAGTGGTCATAACATACAATTAGTGGATACACCTATGTAGTATGCCATATTGGTTAATCATAGATTTTAGAGAGGAGGGATGAATACACTAGATTAAAAAATTTATTCAAAACAATGATTAATTAATAATTTATCAGAGTTAATTATTAAGGATAATTTGTAGTATAAAAAAAAAATAATGTTTATTATTGTAGATTGGTCCAAATATGGTTTACTCTAATATTATACATCCATACTCAGTGGGAAATATGTGTGAACTAAAAATGATTTTAAGGGGTAATAATCACCCAATAAAAAATATTTTTCTATTTGAGGGATAATAACATAATTGAATTTTGAATTTGGAGTCGCTACCCTTACAACCATAAATTATACAGTAGGATTCACAATCCGAATAATACATATATTCGATACAGATATTCACAACCCTTATATAATTACATTAGTGTTTCGGAGTCACAAATAAATCAAAAAATAAAATAATAACTCTATTTTGTTTAAAATAGTAAACATAAAAATCTTGTGCACGTGATAGATTAAAAATAGTGTTACAGACTCTAATCCAGATGAATGTGAATAAAAAAAATTAAAGGAAATGTATTAGTTGTTGAGATTTGAATTACTATGTCTCATCAAAGAAATTTTAGTTTTTTCAGAAATAATATGACACTTGTGAGTATGTTTGGGTGATGTAATAGAGTTTCATAGTATGTTTCAAATGTAGGGAATATTTATAGTTCACCAAATTTTGTCTTTGAAAATAGAGTATAATATTTTTCATCTCCTGAATTCTTTTGTATCAAAATTTTGTGTCTCTAATACAAAAAATAATGATATATATATTTATATATTTTTTGTTTTATTTTTCTATTTTAGTTGCTCCACATCCTTCAAATCATTAAAATAAAATGATTCAAGAGCAATTATAAATATCTCCAAAAAAAGTGCAGTAATGTTTCATCATTACCCTTGAAGAATAAATCTATAATGAATGAATTCAAAATAATGTGAATAATTTTTCGAATAAAATATACTCAATAATATAATAATATAATTTAGAAGTCCATTTTAAATTAATTTAAACATATTCAGTATAGTTCTCTAAAAATAGAATCATAATCCAATTGTAAATATAAATATTTAAATATAAATAAAATTGAAATAACTGAATTTATTTGAAAAAACCATTGAAATAATTTATTATTTTTTCCCTTATATATTCTCCCAAATCATTAAAAACTGCTTGATCATAATCCTTGGATTTAATGTGAATTTATCTATTTGACTAAACCATTTAAAATGATCCATATATATGTATAAAATAAATATTCAACACAAAAGAATATAGGGAACCATAACGTAGGGTATGAAAACCAATGTAGCGGTTTATAAAACATTAATTAATCAATTCATGAATAATAACATATAATATGGTATGATAAATAACATAGGATTTCCAAACCATACATTTCACTATTCATGAATAGTAACGACGCTCACCGCATGAATAGTAGTATAAGTTTACTCAACTATACATTACAATTTTCATGAACTATAATGTAACGTAGGGTATGAAGAGTAAGGTAGGGTTTCTCAACCATAGTTTTCATAATTCTTGAACGGTACATTATCATAGGATATAAATGTTAATATAGAGTTTTCAAACCATACATAAAATTATTCATTAAATGTATGTATGTAGTGTCTGAATAGTTACATAAGGTTATTCGACCATACTTGTTGATATTCATGATTAGTAACTTAACATAGTGTATGAATAGTAACATAGTGCTACAAAACTATACAAGGAATTATTCATGAATATTATTTAGCGTAGGGTTTGAACTAGGCATCCAAAAAATACTTTTCATAATTCATGAATAATAATGTATTGTATGGTATAACCCATTCATTGTGAAAATATGAAAAAAAAATATTTAACCAAGTTCAAAAAATAATCAAAGGCACCTAAAAAAGTATTCAGACATTCTCCAAGAATACTTATTTGAATATAAAATTATTCTCTATCCAACCAATCAATAATAAAAAAAAATCAGGCCTCTACTTCTCCAAATATAATGAAAAAATAGAAAAAAAGTATTCTAAAAATATTACAGTTCTGAAAAATAAATACTGAAATTCAGAAAATTTATTCACCATTGATAAAACATTTTTAGAATTTAATGTAAACTAATAAAATCACTATAAACATGTTTAATTTATAATAATTAATGATTAATTCCAGTATGATATTTTCTATATTTTAAAATAAAATATATATCGAAGCATGTTAAACCAACATAATGTAGAATTTTTAAAACTCATGTAGAATATTCATTGATGTTCTAGAGTACAAAAAATACATTTTAACACTTCCTCATAAACTAATTAAAATTATATTAATATATTATATATCAAATGTTTCAAAAAATCACACAAAAATAAACACTTTAGTTTACGAGATCATGAAAATAGTATAATGTTTTTTAGTATATAGCAACACGTAATTAGTTCAAAAAAGGGTTAAAAATGTAAAATAATATGTGATGAACTAAAAGAAAATCATCGAGAAACAAATATCCCAATTTGATTTATTACAAAACCAAAAAATTTAAACCATTTAATAACAATTTAAATAACCTTCAAAAAAATTTATTTCTCACCAAATCCAATGTTTTAAAATAATTTAAATAATTTTATTTATCCCCCTTTATTTAAATAAAAAATAATTAAACATAATACCCTTAAAAAAATGCAGAAATAGTAATTCAAAATTCCAACATAACAATTTTATTTTTATTTTTTTCACAATGATAAGAGTTTAAAAGATTTCTAAAAATATATTCTAGCTGATTTTCTGAATGTTTTAATTTAAAAACATTATCACCCTTTTTCTAATTATTTCTAATAGAATGAAATATAAGATCATTATGATTGGTTCTATAATAATATAAGTGGTTTTTAGAAAAGGTAATTATAGAAATATTATCATAATAAAAAATAATATTCTCAAGATAAACACCAAAATCAAATAATGAATGCTTAATCTGTAAATTGTTATAAAAAATAAAAGTATTTGAGATATAATTAACATATGCATAAGATAATTAACCAAATAGTTGTTTCTTAAGTGAAAAAATGATTACATGTTTTACTATATAATGACACATACATGATGTGATTTTTTTCAACTCTATAGACACATATGTTTGATTCTTAATAGGTTATTTAATCAAAACAATTATATTTCGGATGAATTAAACCAGAATAAATAGTTCCTATAAAAAGATCTATTTATTATTTTTACAGAATTACTATGAGTTTAATTATGATAAACATTAAATCTACGACATAAAAAACATTAAAAATGATGTGAGGACTAGATGATGTTATATTAATAATTCTACATATCATTCACATTTAAACATTAAAATCAATACCTTTACTAGATGAATCAATATCTAATTTTCAATTATTACAAATATTAGTTATCATCGATTTAGAAAAAATAAAAAAACAAATATTTTAAATAATAGTTTATCAAACATACAATTGAATTGAATATTTTTTCCTTTCATTATAAATTTTTTTTGGACATGAAATAATTTTAATTCTCCCATTAAAGTTATTTCAAAATTTTGAAGACATCAATGAAGAAAATTCAAAATCTACTATTTCACTAGATGATACAAAAACTATATAATCATTATAAGTCTGAAAAACTAAAGTATCATCAAAAGTTCTTTTAATAAAAATAGTTGGATCAAAATTTTCTTTTATGGAATAATTAATTATGAAATACAATGAAATCCTTCCATAACAAGCATGAGGTGATTTCTTGAGATCATAAAAAGCTTTAGATAATTTAAAATCATTGATAATAAACTATTTTCAGTATAAAATAGGGGTTGAGAAACATGGAATTCATAAATTATAAAACCATTTAAAAATATCCTTTTACTTACACTAGATATAATATGAAAACTTGAAAAAAAATAAGAAAACACTAACATACCCTTACGTGAATATATGTTTAAAAGAATCTTTAGAGTCTATATCATATTCTTATTTGTGCCCATGAGCAACAAGACTACCATTAATTTTACAATAATTCTAGATTAATCAATATTCTATATAAATCTCCATTTAGTTCCATTCACATATTTATCCTTAGGCAATTATACTAAAGTGTAAAAATTATTTCTAATAAACTGATTTTATTCATCATTCATATCAACAATCCAATTTTCATCATTCAAAGCATCATTAACATTGAAGGGAAACAAATAAGAAATAATAGTGGAATTGAAACAAAAATTTAAAATATATTTTCTTGTTTTAAAACTAAAATCAATATTGACAATTATATATTAAACATGACTATCATTAGGAATCGTCTATTATTTTGGATTAGATTGAGAAGGAGTAAGATCCCCATATAATTATTCATTATTATCTTGTGATATTCCTTTTCAAAAATTAAAATCTCGAAAGTCATCATCAGAAACCTTAGAATCAGAACATATTTTAAAATTATTTTAATCAAACATAACATGAAAAAATAATTCAATGACTGTAGTTATTTTATTATTGTCACTATAGATGTTACTAATATTAGAATATCAATTAAAAATAACTTCATCACTCTTATAAAAAAATATATTATAATTATCTTTTGAAATTAAAAAAAACAAAAACAAACAATAAAGTAGAAAAATTTAGTGTTTTTGATTTTAAATAATTTTTAAGGATTTTTTATTAAAAATTTAATTATGAGATATCTATTTGATATATTACATGTATAAAAAAAATGTTTCAACCCAAAAATATCTATGAATATTAAATTCACATAACATAATTCGATATATATCTATTAGAGTTCTATTTTCCCATTCTACAACACAATTTTTTTTGTAGTGTTCTGGGAGAGGAAACATTATGATAAAAAAGGTTTTTTCACAAATACTTTCAAAAAATAAATTATGAATTTCACTTAATATATCACTATGAATTGAAATAATCACACAATATTTTTCATTTTCATGTATTATGAAAAATTTAGTAAATCATGATAATGTATAATTTTTATATGCAAGATAGTTTACCCATGTAAATATAAAATAATCATCAACATTAAATAAGGTAAATTTCTTTCTATGAATGATGGATATTTGTGTGGGAAAAAAATAACTCAAAATGTGATGACTGTAAATGTCTATTTGTTATTATCTGATTGATGGAGCTAAAAGAATTTTTTTCTTCTATTTCATAAAACCCTCACATACATGAAGATGTTCATTCTTCATGGATGAAAGATACAAGATATTATGCTTTTTCAAGATTTTATGAAACATTATTATATTAACATATGATAAACGTCAATGAATAATGATACCATAATTTTATACAACATTTTAACACTTACATGATGAATATATAGTTCATAAAATAATTATTATAAATATTATCATTTCTATTAGAGTAAAATAATAAATAATAATATTTAAATTCTTATCTTTTATCATTTTTAAATTAATCTTCCATCACAGAAATACATAATTTTGATATACTAAATAAATTTTGTATTAATGCCTTAACAGATAAAGCATTAGAATTAATATAGAATTTGAAATACCAGTATTACCAAAACCATTTACTTCTCCGTTGGAATTGTCTACCAGAGTAACAGTCCATCCATATATCAATTTGGAGACATCTAAGGTATTTTTTCTAAATATGTAAACTTCCTGAAGATATATTGGTATCAATTTAATTTGTAATAGAGTTTTTTAGGTTCTAAAAAAAAATTAAAAAAAATTATTACGTAAATAGGTTAAAAAAAATTAAAACTATTAGTTTTTGTCAATACTAATGATTTATTAAATCTATGAGAACAATCATTATTATAATAACCCTTCCTTCCACATTAATAACTATTAACATTTGATGTACAACAACTTTTACTTTTCATAAAATATGTTTTAATCATTTTAGGTGATCATATATCATAATTAAAAACATCATTAATTTTATTAGTTTTAGTTAAAAGCGTCATCGAATGATAATATTCGTGTCCTTGAATAAATGTTGATAAACGTTGATTTAGACATTCAACTTCCATTTTTAAATTTTATTTAAAATATTTAGAAGATTTAACAATTTCATAAACATTTGAATGACATACTGATGTACTATGTCTTAATTTTTAATTTTATTATAACACTGCATTATTTTTAGGAATATGATTCTCACAATTATCGAAAATATTATTATATAAATCAGTAACTTTGAAAATAAAATTACTTAATATTTCAATTTTTTCATATAAATCTAATAATTTTTTGTTTTTAGAATAAAATTTAAAATCATAATATTCTATATAAAATCAAAAATTACTAACCTTATCCAGTGATCCCATGAATCACAAGTTAGTAGACTCTTCCTCATTTCCAAATTGTTCACCAGAATTATATTATTTTTTCCGTCTTCAACTATTATTAAATGACTTTTTTCATTTATATATGTATTTTTATTTATTAATTAGTTTAGTAAAATCCAGTTTGATACTCAAAATATTTATTTACTCTTAAAAAGATACATTTTAAGAATTAAAATTCATATCACCTTTCTTATTTCACTAATATTTTTCTATTTCAGGTTTTCATCTGAACCGATTTTTGAATCATTTATCTTTCATTATTTTATATAGTCTAGTCATAATTTGAGCTATATAATATTTTTCAATATCATTTATATTATATTTATATGTTTCATAAAAAATTGACATATTTAAATGAAAAACCTATTCATTTTTTTCTTCCTCATAAGTTATGTTCTCTAATATGTGTTCATATGAGAGTAATGATCCAATCAGTTCATCAGGTGTGTGGTATTTGAAATTTTTTCTTTCATCAATGAAAACCTTCATGGAATGGTATTTCATTGGTAATTCTAGGAGGAATCTTTTGATAAGAACATTGTTTTATAGAGATTATAAATGGGAATTCATTTCATTCAAAATTATTTTGTATATATGTAAAATTTGTTATATTGTTTCATATTCACCAACCTTAATGGAATGGTACCCATCCCAATGCATCTTTCGTTTTTTATGGAATATTTTTCCCATTCCAATGTGAGTAATATATAAAATCATTATTATTTTAGGTGTTGTCTTACAAGAGGACTCATGAGTAAAAACACTTCTTTTAATAGAATAATATAATATATATTAACAACGTAATAATTTGAAACATATCTTGTGGAAACATTTATTGTATGAGTATCTAGGTCAGCTTCAAGATGTTTGTAATGTTGTCACATGTTATAACAGTGCACAATGGAGAACTATTTGATGTGATCCTCTATTCATGATATCCAGAAACCGTAATCATTACCATCGATTTGAGTTGGATTTTGTTTATCCAAGCATCATTTGGGTTCAATCCTTCAATCTCATAGTCTTATTATCCTTAGATTTTATAGTATAAGAATATCTTTGTAAAATTAAAATATTTGAACCAGACACAATAGAAGGTTAAACTAAATTCAAAGAGGAACAACTAATTATACCAATGTTTTGTATTGAGAAATAAAATGATAGTACTAAAATACTATTAAGAAGGTTACCCATTGACACAAATTATGAGGTATTTGAAGGAGAACAACATATAAAATCAATTCTATAATGGATTAGCCTTTGATACTAATTATTAGGTCTTATAGGGTAATGTAAAATTCCCTTTAGTGGAGGGGGTTAAAAGACCATATTAAAAAAAATTAAACAATAAAATTGATTAATTAAATATTTATCAATAATAATTAGCAATGGAAAAAGAAATAAAATAATGAATTATTTATATTATTTTGGTCCCATGTGGGTATACTATACTCTTATACCTATCTTCTCAGAAATAAATACACGTGCAGAAAAAAAAAATTTATGGGGGGAATCATAACCCAATATCAAAATCCATCTCTAGTGTGGGATGGACATGATACTGGATTTTGAATGGGGAGTAAAAAACCTTACAAACAAAATTTAGATAAAGGGATTCAGAACTTCAATAATAATGAATTTAGATATAGGGAGTTACAAACCCTATATCTTGGATTTAAAATCATGAATTCTAAACACGAATAAAAATAATAAAAAATAATTAATTTTTTTTAAGAATTATAAATATATTAAAATAGTTTTTAGTGAGTTATGGGAAAATGTGCTATAGACTGAAAACTATACAAATGAGAAGATAAAATAATATATAATAAGTGTTGTTTTGTTGATATTTTAATTATCATGTGTCATCAAGGATATTTTTGTCAAAGAAAAAATAAATTACCAATTTGTGAGAACACCTTTGTGATGAAAAAGAGTTTCACATGATATTGAAAACACAAAAAATATTTCAAGATCACATCACTTTCTCTTGGTAAAAAATTTTATCAAATATGTCAGCCTATGTATTTTGAGCACTTATATTGGGTGTATTTCCGGCAAAAACAAACCATATATATATATATATATATATATAATTTTTAGCCATTACAGAAGCTCCGTATCCTTCAAATATTAAAAATAAAATGATTCAAGATCTTTCATATATATATATATATATATCAAATCATCATTGCCTCTTTATTCTTATAGAATAAATTTCTAATAAAATCATTCAAAATAATTTGAATAAGTACTCTAATAATACCATTAAAATAAATAAATTTATTTATTTAATAGTCTAATATAATCGTATTTAAGCATAGTCAATATGGTAAATAAAATCCAGCAGCACTAGGAAAATGTAATTTAATCTATTTGAAATTAAATAATCATAAAACTAGAAATTTGTTTAGAAATTGACTTTGAAATGAATTATTATGTTTTCTAATTAAAGTTTCTACTAAATAATTTATAAATAAATTGAAAATAAAACATATATTTAATCTTAATTTGTAAGTTATAAAACCTCATTAAAATAATCTATATAAATGCAATAAATCAATTTTAAACATAAAATCATAGAATGAACAATAACATTTTGTATGAATGTTAAATTATGGTTCTTGAACCATAATTTTCATTGTTTATGAGTAATAATCTAACATAGGGTATAAAAAGTAATGTAGTGTTTCCAAACTATATATTTTACTATTCATGAATAGTAATATAGCATAGGGTATGAATAATAATGTAGTGTTGGAGAACCATACATTTCACTATTCATTAATAATAACATAGCATAGTGTTTGAAAAATAATGTTGGGGTTTAGAACCATAAATTTTACTATTCATGAACACTAACATAGATTAGTGTATAAACAGTAATATAGGGTTACAAAACCATAACTTTTTCTATTCATGAACAACAATGTTGAATAGGGTCTAAACCATACTTTGCAGAAAAATGTATAGAAAACATTAAGAAACATCAAAAAAATTAAAGTCTCTTAGCAGAAGATTCAGACATTGGTAAACAAAACATATTTTAAGAATAACTTATTATATTTTCAATGTGTCATTAATCAAATAAATTTGACATCTAATGCTATGAATATAATAAAAAATAGAGGAAATAGTTGTAGGATTGAATATGTAATGACATGCTCAAATATAAGAGGGCGTGACTTGAATTCGTTAAAGAAAATATTTAACCATTAAAGTTTAGTATAACAAAGTTAAATTTTTTTTCACAAAACCTCTTAAAAAACCTTTTCTTAAACATTAGAACCTTAAGATAAAAACCTAAGAATTATTTATTTAAAATAAATATTATAACGTAACGAATATAGAATATCTAATATAATCAGACCAACAAAATTATAAATTATAAGAATGTTATACATTATATCTTTAACAAAGTTAATATTACAGTAGAATTAAATCAACATGAAATTGAAAAAAAGTAACAATAACATTCTTTTATACCAATGATTAGGGTATCCAACAACCTCACATAAAGGTTCATTGATTTATACATTAAAAATATTATGTCTTATCAAAACCTAGGTAAGCCCTAAATCCAAATATTGGTATCTTTCTTTCTATCCCTGCATTCCATCGATTTAGGAGGAAATCAGAACCGCTATCATCCAAACCTCGAAGCCCATGATCAGAACGATCGGAGTCAGCACAAAACAAGTCTGAAAAATTTGTTCATGAAATCTGCACGATGTACTAAGAGTTTTTATAGCCTCCTAATCTAGAAATCACTTCACAACTTTTTTCACCTGCATCGTGTTCATCCACTCTCTACATTTTCATTCTTTACTCTTTCAAATTGACAAGTATTTATAGGAATAAAATCCCGACTGTAACGCCATGAACCTAGTTACCCAGAGTCGGTGCATTATTACATAACACTGGCATGATCACCAAAGATCATGTCTCGAAAGACCAATTAGTTTTGTAGCCTTGGAATGACAAGATACATTCATAAATATTACATTACATCATAAAGTGAAAAACTACAAAAATATGTTGTCTCCATAGACCACACTCATAACCCTAATACTATCCCTACAGGTCATTCATAAAATAATTCTTCACATCCTGGAAAAAATAAAACATATAAAGGGGAGAGCTCTAATGCCCAGTAAGGATAACAATATAGTAGAAACATTCATAAACAATCATAAACAGTTTAGGCAATGTATAACTAAAACAAAAGTCTTTTAAACTTTCACTTAATAATAATATAGAAGAAATAATATTAAATAATTCCATTTACTTATTCACGTGGATATTCTACTAATCTAATAATCACATGCAATATCAATAACAGATTCAATAATGATGGAATGCATAATGCCAGACTATCATAACCATATAGTCAAGGCCTTGTGCCAAGACTACAAATAAGATTTTTTCAAGGCCTTGTTCCAAGACACTAGTTTGTCTCATGAGACCTTCTGATGAATCGAGGAGCTATAGTAGGCTCCACCCGTCATTTACTAATTCCAATTCATTCCCCATATGAACAGGTTTAAACATAACATATACATTCGTATTAAACTAGCATACGAAAATTCAATACTTTCTCCATAAACCATGAATGGTATCATAAAAAGACATAATCATTAAAACATATAAAAAAACTACAATACAATATGTATGTTTTGTATCATAATAAATCAACATAAAATAAGCATAAAATTTATCAAAAGATGTTGACAAAGATGAAAAAAACTATTTGATAGAAATATCTCTTATTTTTTTATATAATTTAAAAGTCACATAATTATAAAATAAAATATTTTCTTTGAAAATATACTTATAATATTGTAAGGGAAGCTTTGAGTATTTTATAATGGAAGAAAATAGCTGCACCCGCAGTATAAGTTAAAAAAACATTCTTACTTTAATGTTGTCAAAAAGGATAAAAAGACCATGTTTGGAAAAAGATAGAAAGATTCCATTCAAAACACATAAAGGTATAAATGAAATTTAACCATTATCTAGTAAATAGTAAAAAATGTTTTGAAATATATTTTTATGAATCATTTATGTGGATGATAAAGAGGTCCCAGTAGATAATTACGTATAAACAACCTCAGATAATGAAGAGATTGTGAGATAAACCCTTACCCTGTACATTACCTTGGTAGAGGGTAGGTTAACCTCCTGTGTTATTGTGAAATAATTGTTATTAAATTATACAAGAATCATATACATTAATATGATATCATATATGATATTTTATCATTGCTTTGTTAACAATATCTTAGTATTATCGTTGTTTTGGATGTTCCCTGATTACTTTTCCTTTATATGATTTTTTACATAAGTCGTGTTTTTATGGATATTTTGTTTCTTATTCATATCCATAATGATATCAAGTCCTTATACATTATTTTTTATCATCAAATAAAATTTATACTTGAATAGATACAATGGTGAATTAATCTCATCGAGTTCATGGAGACGGTAGTCCGTTCGAACGCACGAGCGACAATATCAGTCATTTGATATTAAAATAGTATATAATTGGATGGTATATCATATATATAGAATAATAATAATGTTATATTAAGTTTCACATCATTATCATACCCATCCAATTAATAATGTTTTGAATAACAATTACACCACGACATGGAGACGGTATGTCGTACGTACGCACATATGGCGACATGTCATTCAAAGGGTGGATAGAATACTGAATATGGTTGTACCATATTTATAATAACATAAAAGTATATATAAGATACTGGAGTTGATAATCTGGGTTATTGTTGACCGCTTTACTAAATCTGCTCATTTCCTTCTAATTCGAGATACTTTCTCTCTAGATCAACTTTCTCGATTGTATCTTAATGAGATAGTATGGTTGCATGGAGTTCCTCTATCCATTGTATCTGATCGTGATCCCAAGTTTACTTCTATCATTTTGAAAGGCCTTCAGAAGTCTTTGGGTACTGAATTAAATTTTAGTATAGCTTTTCATCATCAGTTAGATGGGCAGTCAGAACAAAAAATTTAGACTATAGAGGATATGCTACGTGCTTGTTCTATGGATTATCTGGGATGTTGGGACCAACATCATTATTTGGTTGAATTTTCATATAATAATAGTTTTCATTCTAGTATACAGATGGCTCCGTTTGAAGCATTATATGGGAAGCGGTGTCGAACTCCAGCTTTTTGGGATGAAGTAGTTGAAAGAAAGCTGATGGGACTAGAAATGGTAGAAGAGATGGCGGAAAAAGTTCAGTTGATTCAGAAACACATGAGAATAGATTAGAGCAGACAGAAAAGTTATGCGGATAACTAGAGGAAGGATCTATCTTTCAAGGTAGGTGATCATTTTTTTCTCAAAGTTTCATCATGGAAAAGTGTGATGCGATTTGGTAAGAATGGAAAGTTGAGTCCAAGGTTCATTGGACCATATGAAATTCTAGAGAATGTTGGATCAGTTGCTTACCGAGTGGCTTTACATCTGAGTTTATCTTAGGTACACAATGTTTTTTATGTTTCCATGTTGAGAAAGTATATGCCAGATCCATCTCATGTTTTGAGCCTATAGATAGTTCAGTTGGAAGAGAATCTCTCTTATGAAGAAAAACCAGTCCAGGTTCTTGACCAAAGAGAGAAAGTGTTGTGAAATAAGGTAATTCACTAGGTAAAGGTTTTTTGGAAAAACCATATGGTTGAAGAGGCAACATGAGAATCTGAAAAATTCTATGAGGGATAAATACCCCCACATATTTTGATAAGTGAATAAAATGGCGAGGACATAATTTCCAAAAGGGGGGAAGGATATAACATCCCAAGTAAATAATTAATAATAAATTTCCATATTTATTAATATTTTCAAATTAAATATTAATTTTACATTAAAGGGGTTTCTATGATCGATAGCGTACCCGATACACAACAAAGAGATTCTTTGAAATCATACGTTGCACACTAGTAATAAAAAAATATTATTTTAAATGGTAGTTAACACGTAGCTGTTGTATTGGAGGTAATGAATAGAAATAACTAAAATATGATTATATATGTTTGTTAAATGTTTTTATATTTATCCAATAAAGTATAAAGGCTTAAAATATGAAAAGAATTCAATTTTAGGCATATATACTCAAATATTCACTAAAGGTCCACTTATTGCCTTTTGATGGCGAACCATAATTAAATATAGTTTTGGTCACTATTATACATTCTATTGGACCAAATAAAATTCTTCTTTAGAATCATGACATCAAAATTTACTTTGTGTAAGTTTTTGGTATTTTTCTGATAAAGTTCATTTTTTAAGGAATAGTGAAAGATGTTGTATTTTAATTCAAAACCACTTTTTATTATATTTTATTTATATGAATAGATTATTTTTTTAATTGATTTTAAAGTGAAATTAGAATATATTTTTACCATTTAATCCAATAGTGGTCGTTGGAATTAATTTCACCTTGAAATTGGACTTAAACTAGTGCCATTCTTTTGATACATATTGTTTCATAAAAACACGGTATTTGTTTTGATAGCAGAAATTAATTACTCAATTAATTAATGTAACTTATATTATTTTAATTTTGTAAAATGGACATCATTTTTTAATTCTGAATATCAAATATAGCTTAGTGTGATGTTTTGGTATTTTTCTGAAAAGCTTCAATTTTTGATGAATAGTGAAACCAGTAAGTGGTACTTATAAAAACTTATTTTTTGTTTAAATGAAATTTTACCACCTCTCGGTTTTGAATTTCAAAAATCTGACATACATGGTTTTCATTAAGAAGTAAAATTTTGTTCAATGGGATTAAAATATTTTTTGGTGAATAATAACTTTTATGGTTTTAATCACGATTAGAGGTAATTAGTGTAATTTAAGGTACAAATAATGTTTTAATAATATGAAATGACCTTGAAACATTTCCTACCCATATTGGATGTGTCATGTCTGACCAAGAAAATACATGGGAAAACTTTGGGACCCAATGGAGCCACTTTGGTAGGAAAATGACATTAATAACTTTTTATTTAATGAAAAAATTAAAATGTCACAAGCATGAGTTTTTTTACTAAAACAATTTTTTAATGGGGTTATACAAGTCATATATTTTAATATAAATATTCATTAGAAATCTAAAAAGATTTCCTACATCAAGATTTTTTTTTAATTTTTAGACATTATATAAATTAAATTATTTATGATACCATAATGATTCAGCGATTACCTCATTTTTTAATGATTTAAAAAAATGAAAAGATAATGTAAAATTTAAGACATACAAATCTAAATAACATATTGGATGGGTGTATTTTGAACTATTATCACCTTATCCTTGAAATATATAATTTTGGGAACTTTAAAATCGAAAAATCATTTTATAATAAAGTAACCTTTTATAACATTCCCAGAGTGCCCCTCCTCTCCTCTTATAAAAGGCCCCCACCTCTACCACCTTACCCACACCTCTCAAATGTTTGGCTCAGACAGCCCCTATCCATTTTGTCTTTCCACATCCCTCTCTTACTCCTTGATGCCTCACTTTGGGAAGAAGTATTCCTAAGGAAGCCTTTGAACTGAAACAAAAAAGAGTTACCTGTTTTAGAGGTAGTGTTTTCTCTTGTGTTCTTATGTTTTATTTTTCTTCTCCAACCCCCTAAAATCGTTTTATTCCTTTCTTCTGTAACAACAACAGTATCTTCAATATATTATGATGTTGTTATAAGAAGGATTAGAGCTACACTTACACACACCTACATCTAATGGTTAATGAACATACTGTTACTGTGGATGGAGAATTTCTTCCTCACGAAACGAAGATTGTTCAACACTCATATAACACCTTCAAAGGTGGCCATTAAGATTTAAATATAATTACATATGATATATAATATGTTTATCATTTACTTAAGCTTATTTATTTTTCATTTATGGAATACCTTTATGGTTTCCATTATGGGTAACGCGATATCTTCATTTTAGGATGTGCGGACTACCGCCCCCTCAAGGTGATTTGATTCTTTAATACCATATGTGGTACATATAAAGGATAGATTTAAAGATATTATATATGATAAAATACTGGAATTATAATACTATTATGTATCATTATATTATAATTCCATTAAATATGAAATAGAAATGGAAGTAGAGTTCATGGGTACGTGCGACTTACCGTCTCCTTGAACGGAGCATTTCATTTCTTACCTCTAAATGTTATGTAATATTATAAATGAATGTATATACTGGAATATATGAAATATATGATAACTAAATCTTGAATATAATTCTGGATATAATGGATATTTTACCCCATGAACAACTTGTAATTATAAAGAGTTTAATTTTGACTCAAGTACCGATGATCGACAAAACAACCATTATTAACTTAAATAATTACATAGTGTTCATAACATGGTAATAAGTGATATAAAAGGAATAATGAACTTAAAAAAGGTTCTTAATCAAGTAGAAATTAACTCAAGTTTATTATTCCGGACGTTAAAGAATGATCGAGTCAAGTCGGACATGAGGTATGGGACTTCGTCCCAATCTCCTTTCATTGAGGCATATTTTGTTTTATACACGACCTACTTTTATACGGTGTATAAACACCTTTGACTTTTACGTTTATCCAAAAGGAATCTTTTTATACAAAGTGTTTTACTAAATGACAAAAGGGAATGTTTTTGTCGTACGTATGCAGCGACAACGACTTCTCCGCCACCATGACCATTATTTGAGTTTCAACTTCCTCTACAAGCCATACCTTTTTTGAAATGAAAAATAAATACCATGTTTTACTTTTATTTTATTTTGGTATTGAAAATGGTTTTCATAATTTTTTTATAACAATGTGTTTTATTGATATCTTGTTATTGAAAAGTGTAAATGTTATGTTTCCTTTATGCATGTTTTATGTGATACAATTATGTTATGGTTCGTGGGTAATATTATGAAGACCGGTGGTTCCGTGATAAAATAAGGGAGGGTGAGCCTAATATAGATCTCCAATGCATTGGGTAACACGAAGGGGTTAAACGTGGAGGATTCTCCGAAGAGATTTAGGGAATATACTATGATGGGTATTCCAAATGTAACCAAGAGGGTTACTCCCTATGTATGAATGTTATGAATGCCTCATGTTACCTTTATGTCTTGTGATTTTTATGTTTTATTCATGATTTGATGAGTTATGTTAATGTGATTATGTTTTATGAGTAAAGTATTATTTCATTGATTCATATTTACACATGTACTCATGTTTCCTTTCCATATTTTTATATCCCTTACTGAGCTTTTTATGAACATCCCATGTTTTTGAAATGTTTTTCACTGGTCAAGGGAATGTTACATGATGTGATGATAGTGTCAATGAAGTGTCAAGAACGAATGCTTGTTTTATTTTAAATATGTTTCTATTAATGGAAAAAATGAGTACTATCTTTTATGTAACCACTTTGTTTAAATGTGGAATGTAATTCATGTTTTATGATCAAATTCTCTAAAACTCTAAACCTGAAAAGATCCTCAACGTGTATTCTTGAAGTAACTCAAGATTAAGTAATGTTTAAGGCTGGGGCCTTATATTGATCTTCCTCCTTCAAATTAAAAAACATAAATATGATTTGAAATATTAAAATTAATTCATTAAATGTTGTAATAACCACCTAATTATAAATCAATGAGCTACATCATATTTATAGTATTCAAATAAATCCAAAATAAGAAATTTTTATTTACCATCCATATCATAATATAATATTGTATATGAATTTTGAAAAATTCCATCATAGAATTTTTAAATTTCCCTAATTTTAATTTAATGTTTTAGTCTAATTTTCCCACAAAAATATCATAACAATAAATCTACTAGGAATGTTTTTTCCTTTATAATGGTTTGTAATTTTATTTTTGGTTTAAAAAATCATATATCATGATTGTGTAAACTATGTTTTCTAAATGTTCAATTCTTGTTCAATAGTTTCCAATAAATTCTACATAAATATATATTTTTCTGGGTTGTTAGACATAATAACATGTGTATTATATACACATACACTGGTAGTATCTTAATATATATTTATTCACATGGATTCCATGTATTCTATACTTTTTCCAAAATATTGTTATGCTTTCACACGTTTATTTTCCTCCCTAAAAATTTATATGATTTTTTATGATCCTAATCCCAAAAATAAATATAATTTCTTTTGATACTAACTATAAAAACTCATTCATTTATTACATATTAATTGTAGATGTATTAAACAAAATCGTAAAGAGTAAAGCCCAAAATATCATGAATCATATTTTATCATTGAATTTTGAAAAATTAATATCACCTTGTTACATGGAGAAAACAAAAATATTCATAACTTCCTTAAAATGTATATAATATAACAGGATTCAGTAGAAACTACATATAATAACCATAGAACATAAATAAGAAAGGGTTTAGATGTAACTAAAAATAAGGGAATAAACAAATAATATAATGGGTTAAATAAGTAACATTGATTCATGAGGAATAAAATGTAACATCACAGTTGAGAGTCATAATAATGAACAAAGATTAATGGTATAACATGATAGATTAAAGATATCATGGGGTTATAGATGAATAAATTTTCATGTGATAATATACATAAGTATAAGTTTACCAATCAGATATCATTAAAAATATGTTTAGTATAAACTACCATTTAACATATTAGTCATCTCATGAGAGAAAAACAATACCCACTAGTGTGGAGTGATATCCATATTAACCCATCATAATCATATATTGTAAAAGAATATGTGTCCAACAATGACCTTACAAAATAAGGACATATTTCATCACATGTAACCCCAATATCCTGGAAAGTGGGTTAAAAACATGGTTTTCCAATAAATTATGAATATGTTCAACTAAGTGGGTATCATTAAATGAAAAAATGTCTTATTATAAAATTCTCCATTTTCTGTTGATGAAAATAACCTTTTCAACTCCTAAAAGTAATAACATTACATTAGCATTAATGAAATTTTGTAATGGGATGTAAATGGTTTTCTCATCACTATTAATTTAAAAAGAAGTTATGAAGAAAATTTATGAAAATATTTGAATATGAAATTTATAATGCTAAAAGGTAAATGAAATGAATGGTGCAAGAACAAAAATTTTACATCAGAAAATCATATTTTAATTTCTGTATGATAGTATGGGTAAATAATGAATCCAATGGGGGATTAATGATACAAAAAGGGACATATAAACACATTGAAATAATTTATTAAGGAAGATGAATGTCTAAAAATGTACACCAATATGAAAAAATGAAAAACATTGTCCTAATAAAAAATTGGTACATGAGTAAAGTATAGAAGGATATTATACCTTACTATGTTTTATCATACTGATATAGGTTCTAACAAGATGGAATAAATGATATATAATTAAAATAATATAAATTTTATAGTAAAGTGAAATTTATAAAGGATTGAAACATAACTAAATGATACTAAAATGGATAAATATAATGAAATATTTGAATGAGGTGTTGAAAATTCTAGTTAACTTCCATAAATTACTAGAGGAAAGAGAAAATGAAGGCCCTAGAGAACGTGCACCACACGCCGCTGCCAATTCAAATTTTTTTGACTGTTAAGGATTCATCAGTCCAAACAGTATCGTACATTCGACACTAGATTCATTGTTTCCTAGATCATTATCTCACCCCCCAATATTCGGATCGAGGCCTACTGGTGTGGTTCCTTCAAGGAGTGTATCCTCCTTAGCTTCTTCTCTTGGGTTTCCCACCTCTCCCCCTTCCTTTCATGATGCCCTTTGTAGGTCGGCTTCGTATGACCTCCAAACCTACTTCTCGGGGATCACCATGGGGCCAATTCGGATGAAACGAGAAGTCTCTTGTCTTGTATTAGTGATTCTGGGCAGTGCCATTGAGGAAGTGTTAGCTTGTCTAGAACACACTCTTGCTTCTTACTTCCAAGGTGGGATGTCTCCCCTCACAATGTTTCAGAGGTTTGTGGGATCTTGGGGGATCTGCGCTCTGGCTAAAAAATCGTCCTTTCACAAGCACTCCTTCTGCATCATTCTGTATTTGAGGGATCTCTTCATTCAACCATTTTGTCGTTCCCCCCGTGCTTTGGTTCGGTGTTGTTTCAAACATTCCTGATGCTCCATGGAAGCGCACTTGGGAAAACACTATCCCTCCACTGCGGTGTGGGTCACTCTCCTAGGGTTTCCACTCCAATTTTAAAAAAAGGCTTCCTCATAGCTATAGGTGACTCTTTGTGTGGTTTCTTGTGTTCAGTACCCCATAAAATCTAGTGTGTGGATGTTTCAGTGGCCTGTATTTACATTTAGAGGGATCTATCTCTTCCAGTGGTGGACAATCCGGACCTCTGAGTAGAGGACACTCTTTTCTGGGATCAAGATATGTCCTTCCCTATTATTATGAGTTTCTAATCTCACTGCCTTCTTCAGGGACATGTATTCTAGATGTGTTAACACATTAGTAATATGGAAGGAGGAATCCTGCCAAGGGTACACGTGATTGAGGTTCTTGTTCAGGCCCGACATATAAAAATGGAGCGTGGATCCATTTATGAAGAAGTCCAAGGCCCTAATGTTTTGCTCTGTTCATCCTTGGAGGCATTGGATTCAGTGATTAAGCTATGCTCTTCGTGGAGGGTGACCTAGCAGTATGCTAGGATCTGGTTCCCATCCTGCACAAATTTAACCCCAGGTTCAGAACATAGCTCAATAGTTTTCGATTTGTATCAACCCAAGTTATCCAAATTTACATTATCTGGCTAGCGGTATGGCTTGAGAAGTGCATAGATGGGAGAACCGTTTCATATAGATGGTGCCTCTGGGTTACATCTTTGAGGGGCATTCACCAAAAAGAGATACTTCTTCATATTCTTCACCACCCACTCACCATGTGTTTCCTCAACTAAAAGAATATGGTGGTCCAAAGAGGTAGACTAAATTCAATTCACCTAGTAATCGATGTTAGGTCTCTCAAATACGAGGCTCTAGGTCCTAGTCCTTGGGTAAAAAGGCAAGAAGCACAAGTGTGTGCACCAGATCAAAATACATAAATAAAAAGGGTCAGGGGGCTCTCATTATGAGAAATCCATGCAATATTGGGCCAAGCCAAAGAAAAATTTCTCTCAATGATACCAATATTGATCTGGTATGCTCAGAGTAATGGAGCTTGCATCAAGATAAAATTCTTTTCATCAGAGATTATTAAGAATAAGTTATTTAATATGCCCATCCTCTAGAACAAGAAACTGTCCATGAGGATTGGGATGTTCTCCAAGAAACTCAAAATGCAATGCAACATGCAATCTGGGATATCAAACTACCACATATGGATTGTTTTGGCATTATAGGATCTCAGAAGATCTGCCATAGGTTTGGGATCAATTCATTACAATGAAGGATTACCTTGACACCTGCTCTTTTTTAGTCTCTTTAATCTAAAGAAGGTGTGATGCTATGCAAAGGGATACCCTTTTAAATGATATCACAGTGTTCAATTTGGTAAAACAAACATGGATCGTCGGAGGAGATTTCCACATCATTTTAGATCTGGAGAAGTGGAAGGGAAGATGGTTATTTAATAGGAAATTTATATTTGATTTTTCCCAATTCTTGGTAGATAGAAGATTGATGGATCATGGTTTTTTGAGATCCTTTTACATGGTGTAATAACCAATGGGGAATTCATATTTTGTGGATTCGTTTGGATCGATGTTTAGCTAAAATTAAAGTAGTGTCAATGTTTGGCAATACTCGGGTGGTGCACCTACTACAAGGCCTATCAGATCACTCCCCATTAATGGTTTCCCCATCCCCTGGGCACAAGCAATGACCTTGATTTTAGATCTATCAATATTGGACTCAGGACCCAAACATTACTATCTTAGTGCATGATTCCTGGAATGCTTCATCCCTGGTTAATAATTGGATAGACATGCATGTTAAAATCAAGAGGATTATGACCTAGATTCACCGGTGGTCAGGATATTTGAATATGTATGATGAGAAGTTTGAAGCTGTCATGGATGATGTGGACACGATTAAAATGTATCTTGAAGTGGATTGGGATGATAGTTTTTTGATGATCTTGGTGGTAAGAATGAATCCATGACCGACATTCATCTCCAACCAAAACGTAAGGTGATGGAGGATCTAAGGATTTAGTGGATCAAGGAAGGTGATAGAAACACGACATATTTCCAGGGATGTATTAAGGAAATACGCATATGGGTTAAACCGAACATAGATAGGTAGGATGTGTATTTCACCATCCACAGGGAGGTGTGAGGGACGATGGCTAGTGACTAATTTCAGGGCCTTCTAGTTGGCCTGAGAGAACATTTCTTGAATGGGTACCTAGAGGGTGGTGAGGGGGTTTTTATGTGATTTAGGACAACTTTTCGGATCACGACAATGATGATCTTGGGGCCATCACTGAATAGGAGGTGATTTGTGGCCCCATGATGAGTTTGAATCCAAAGAGCATGTATGGCCTTGATGGTTTTCCAGGTGGATTCTACAGAGCTCACTGGGAGGCTGTGAAAGCTGATATCCTTGAATAAATTCATGATTACTTCCAAGGTGGCTCATTAACCTAGTTTTCTTGTGATACAATGTTGGTTCTCATTCCCATGTCCAAATCTCCATCCACCGTGGAGCACTTCCGGACGATAAGCCTGTGTAATTTATCCTATAATATTCCTGCCTTTATAATTACTATTTGTTTATTCATTCATTTTCATAAATGGATTATCATAGAGGAACATGGGTTCGTGAATGGAAGATCCATCTGGGGGAAGATTTCCCTGGCATAGGAAACCATTAGGGAAATATACATCAAAAAACATGGGTCCAACATGGTAGTGAAGCTTGACATAAGCAAGACATATGAGAAATTGAAGTGGGGGTACACTAATAGATTCTTAGCAGGCATGAGATTATCTGCATGGAATACGGATCTTATCTTTCACTGCTTTAGCTCTAAGTGGATGATGGTAATGTTTGTAGGGAAATTGTTCTTCTTCTTTAAAATGATGTGGGGGCTCTGGCAAGGGGATATGATTACTCCAACAATATTCATCATGGACTAGGTTGTTCTAACCTATCTTATTCTACGTAAAATTAACTGAGGTGAGATCTCCACGTATATAAGGAGGAGGCAGTTCCCATCTGTATCACATCTCATGTTTATGGATGAAACTATAATATTCATGAATGCATCGAATAAAGCAGTGAGGGGTATGACCAACATCCTGGAGAAGTACAGTTATTGGATCGAGCAGGTTAGCAATAAGGCGAAGATTAATTTTAACATCTCTAGCTACTGCTCTGTACAACGGGTTCACAAGGTGAGTCAGAGTATGGGAACGTAGAAAGGAGAGCTTACCGTGATTTATCTAGGATCCCCAATATCTTCGATGAGGAATCACATCTAGAACATTGAATGAATTGTTGGTAGAATAGCAGAGAGGGTTATCAACTAGAAGAACATGTTACTGTTCTTTGGAGAGAGGATTTCGTTGGTCAATAGCATACTTCAATATTCCCTAGTTAACTCATTATCGGCTATCAAGTTACAGAAAAAGGTATTCATATTACAGAAAGGGTTCTCGGATGTTTCATTTGTGATTCGAGGTCAGATGTCAGAAGACACTAGGTGAAAAGGTGTATGATGTGTGTCTTATTTGTAAATGTGTTATTAATTATTGGAGTCTTAATGATACTGCTACCTACATGCATGAAACATTTTCATGGGAGGCATTGGAGTGTTGGAATATATAGGGAGAGATCGTACATGGATTCTACACTGGGAGTTGGGAAGAACATGACTTTCACACCTCCACCATTTTGGTTGAGATCGGACCCATGATTCCCCACATTCATACCCTCTAACAATGGATCATGTTGATTTGGGATGGGTCCTTCTGTCATAATAATTTGATTGGAGAGACTATCAGGTACCCAAAAAGTCTAGTCATGTCCATTTCCTTTCAAGAGGCTAGCTAATATACAAGGTTCATCAATGTGGTGCTGAATAGAAACCAACATGATATCTTCCAACTCAATGGACTAGATTCTACTCTGAATAAATGTGTGTTCACACAGTCTCCAAGTTCATTCACGACCAAAGATTATCGGAGAGTCTAATTCACTAAGGATGCAAGGGATGAGTGGAATGAGGTGCTATGGTGAAAAAACATCCCCAACAAGTATATTTTTTTTTACTTTTTGGGATTTGGAACAAAGAACTCCCTACAGCTGAAAACACAAATTTCGGGGGTTATTATGGCATCTAGGTGTGGTTTCTATAGTAGGAATATAGAGGATAGCATAGATCATTTGTTTTTTGGGAGTGAATGGGCAATGGAGGTGTGGATATTCTTCGGAAATCTTACTGTGTTTAACACACATGTAATGGTTTACCAGTAATTTTTACATGGTTTTATGTAGGGGGAGAGGGGGGGGTCAGAAATAAGGGCACATGCATTGGTAATGGAGGCTGGATGGTGGATTATATGGAAGGTGCACAACCAGTGGTTTTATGAAGCAATGAGAACGTTGGCGCACATGATTATAATTTGATCGCAAAATATTATACTGGACATGATTAAGGATCTTATCATGTATCAGGATGCTCCTACCCTACAACAGATCATGCATTCTACTGCTCGTAATTTGGATGATATGGACTTCTCCTCGAGTAACTAGGTTAGATGGCATCCCCCCACACGATGCTTGAAGATGATCACAAATGGATCATGTGTTATGGAAATCATGTGAGTCGTAGGGCTTGAACACAATAACATTTGGTCAGTTGTTATAGATTTCATTTTCCAACTGGGTTAGAGGACCTCGTTGAAATCGGAGGCCAAGACCTTGTAGACATGACTTGTAGTGTACACGAAAAGGTGTCTGAAGCATGCAGATGTAGAAACAGATTCAATGTTGGTTTTCAATGCTCTCCAAGGCTAAGGAATGACTCCCTGGTCTATCGAATACATCATCTTCCAGTGTTGTGAGAGGCTTGGCAATAATACCAGGGTGACTCACACCTGGCGGGAGGGGAATGAGTCAACTGAATATCTATACTCTCTTGATATCCAAGGCTCGGAGCATTTATATATCCAAAATTTCAGCAGTCTAAAGCCGATAGGGGTTAACAACATAAGAGGGGATTCCCTCGGTCTCCAGTATTTTTGACCCCCATAGCATTGTACTCCCATTTTCCGTTCTATATATTAGAATACATTCAATAGAAATTGAATTTTGAGGATAAAGAACAATATATAATGGAATAGAAGAGACATAAGTCCCTTAACATAAATATTTTATTTGTAAAATTGAGGGAAAAACCATGGAACAATGAGTAATGATTAAAGAGACTCTGTATGAAGTAAAATTAATATATCCTAATGGATTATGAATTAATGGTGTACAAAAAAGGCTAATTATTTGTAATTTTACATGAATAGCATTGGGGTTTAAATGATTGAATATTGATTAATTTATTATATAATCCAATATCATGGAGGTAAATTTAATTCCACCAAATTTATTGTCTAATTAATGAGTATTATATTGTGTTTTATATTAATTGCATTTCTAAAGCTTAAAAAACCTTAAAACCCGTATATAAAATACACATAATCCATATAATGAATTTCATTTCATAAATCCAAATTATTGGGTTGAAAATTAATGTAAAAAAATATAAATTAAAATTGATTAATTTAAACTCATTTTTATTGTTTAAAATTGAAATTTTTATTCCTAAAAATGGTTCCCAAATTTTTTATCTAGGCTCACACAACAATGATGTCATAAAATCACACCGCTCATAAAGTGGATATTTTCACATTTTCACCAAAAAATCAACATTTAGAGAAAATTAATAAAAAACACTTAATTTTCATTTTATATTATGAGTCAAATAATGAAATTTATTTCATAAAATTAAATATATTTTTATAATAATTTTATTTACTTTGATAAATAAATATTTTAATGAAAAGTAAAAATTAAATAAAAAATTAAACATTTAGATCAACAAAAACTTACAATGGGAATAAATATAATATAAAATAATTTAGAAATAGTTGGATAATATTATTTCATGGTCTATGTTTTTACAAAAAATTAAACATCAAAAATATTTTAATATAATATGAATATAGATTCAATAAATAAAAAAAATTTCTAATTAAATAATCCCAAATATCATTTAAATGTGTCAGCATGAAAACAATAATAATGACCAATATTTATATTAAATATGGATACTTATGGAAATCAACAATATATTTTGAAAGTAATTATGATTGATGATCATATTTACCTATATATAAACCATCAATCTTACTCTTCATCATTAACATCAATTTAAAATGTGGATCAACATCATTACCAAAATTAATATTCAATTTATAAACATATACTCATCAATTATAGTTATGATCATGGTTAAAATAATTTTAGTGAATCTATTTTGTCCATATTTTTTATTTTACATCATTTATCCTCCATTTGTAAATTAATTTTAAAATTTGGTATTATATTTGGAATTGTTTTGAGACAAAATGTAGCATTTTAAAACAAAAAAATAATGTGTTGACGGTTAGTAGTAATTTTTATATCCATCTAATATTACCAGTTTTATTAGATTATATAATCACTTGGTTTTTGTTTGTTTTTATGAAATAATAAATGTCATAATATGTTTTACTATTGTAAAACATTAAAAAATTATAAGTGAGGGAATACATCCATTATATATTGAATAAAATATTTCGAGTCATTATAAAACCATAGTGACTTATTTATCCTTAATTTTATGAAATATTATTGCAATTATGAAGACACAATTATTCACCCTATTTACCGTCAAAAGTGATATGAATGAATCACATCTGTGTACATAATGACTAATTTCAATATGTACTGATGGAATTTAGTTTTAATTACGATCTTTTATAGATGGTTGTTATGATGGTTTTAATAATAATATATGATAATAATTACATAAGACAAAATATACAAATGAAATATAATATCTAACAACATTCTATCAAATTAGTTGTGAAATTATGGCATCTTTTAAGCATATATTATGATTTGCACCTCTAAAATGAACAGTGGTTATTTTTACATTATTATTTTTCAAGGAATTTAATGTTGATGAATTTTATGAATATAATATATATATATATATATGTGTTTTTATATGTTTATAATTACAATAAATGTTTAATTATAATTTTTCATTCTTTCATTCCATCCATTCCAAAATGAAAACTGTATTTATGAAAAAATATAATCTACCCTCTCCTTGAAGGGTGGAATTCAATTTTGTACTTATAATTTTTATTAATGATTATAAATATGAATATAAATAATTTATAAGTTATATATACCATGATTTATTTTCCATAAATCAGGAAAATATGATCAATGTATATAGATATGGACATTTGAAACAAATCATGATTAGAAAACAAAATAGTTATCAGCCAAACCAATATTTTTAATAAGAATATATTGATAAACATATAAAAATATTTCATAAATAATCAATACTTGGTATTATATATATTATTATGGTTATTGAATAAATATATAAATAATATATATTTACTATTCTTGAGGTAAAAATATAAATGATTTATAGTGATACTTGTGGAAAGGGATTGCCATCTCACTTTTATTTTAGTGGGATACATTCCATATGAACCACTATATTGTGCGTGCATTGTATATACATTACATGAATTAAATTTAAGATTAATACCATTAAAATTTGGAGATATACCATATAAGGTTATTATAATAATGGGTCGTGTGATTCAAATGTTATTAAGGTGTTAAGGGTTTTCTTTCACTATCCCACAAAAATTATGGTCTGTTTATCATCATGTTTCATCTAGCGAGTACTTTTCATCGATATGTATTTTTTTTCTAAAAATAGTTATTGATGTTTATTTTACTATTTTATTATTATTGTTTAATTCAATTTTAAAAATGACTTAATTTTTAAAATTTTGTTTGAATGGAATATTTTTTTTTGTTTTTTAAACTGTGAACAAAGTCACTTTTTCAACAAAATATATTGAATATATATTTTTAAAAAATTTTGAAAATATTGAAATTTTATTACATAATAGTTTTTTAATAGATTTAATCCTAATTTATCTTTTTTACAATTTTTTCATATAAATTTTTCATGTATTATGTGGACAATTATTTTGGATCTTTAAAAAGAGTTTTTGTAATAAAAATGGAATTTTCCCTAACATGGTATTAATGATCTTTTACTGTTATATTTACACATTAATGAAATATTATCTTCATTTTAATTATTTATTTTTGGGGTTATAATAAATGGATCTTGGTATTGTTATTTCTCTGGGTGCATTATGATTATGATGAAAAATATTTAAAAAACTCTTAATGTGTTGAACTGTGATGAAGCATTTATAAAATCCCTTTATTTCAATCATTTATTATATGATGAGTTCTTTATGATAAAAAGAATCAAATATATATTTTTTCCATTACATTATAAGTGCTAAAAATATATCCTTTTAATTTATTTGGAGAGGTATTATGTCTAATTATATAGTTTTGGAAATCATGTATATGTTCTTGATCTATAATGGGAAACAAGTTGTTGTTCTAGATATAATATAAGAAATAGATGTTAATGCATGATATTATTGTATTGATAGTGAACCAAGACATATGATTGATTTTAATAATTATGTTAGTGAAAACAAAATTTATGAACTGAAATTATGTTTCATCAATGTGTTATGATTATTTCCCATCCTAATGCTTCATGCCTTTTGTAATTCTAATGTTTTAGTTTATAACTCCTGTTTATGACCTATGTCAATGAAACATTTATTTTAAGATTATGAAATAATACAAATTTTCATATATTACTATTTTAATTGATCATTTATAGGTATTAAACATCAATATCTATACTAAGAACCTAATCTCACCCCTTTCTTAGGTATTCTTTCCCCTATGAATGATGATTTTATGTACTTGTCTATTATTATGAAGAGTAACATAATTAAAGATATTTAAGAGATACATAATTTCATATTTTGTCTCTAAACACTCTAGAACAATATGGTTCTATTTTTTATGTAATCTAATGTGTTGAAAATTCATTCAAATAGATGTAGTAGATAAGTATAAAATGTTTTAGTCTCCCATGTTTTTATTAGAGTAGGGTTTACTCAATATTTTGAGAAATTTGTTGAATAATTTTATGACATCCTTGAAGATATTTATATACATAGGATAAATTATATCATTAATGATTAGATGATTAATTTTTATTGAGACCCCAAAGGGGCATAATGGTCAAATTACACGTCTTTTATTCTTTTCAAGTTGTTGTTTGATGAAATGTCCTTCCTACAAATATTTTTAGTTTCATGTTAGTTTATTATGTTATGATTGGGGGCATGGATTTTAATTATCTATAAGGAAACCAATAAAATTACTTAATAATAGGAACACATATTTTATTTTCCATATGACCATATGATCATTTATCAATTCAAGGATGAAGATAAACATCCATTGTAAATTAATTAAATCATTTGGGTCTTAGTTCCTATTAAAAATAGACATATATATCAAATGGTGGGGATGAAACTCATCATTAAGGATACATCTATTTAATTTTAATTTTTTGTCATACCTAAATTATTATATTGTATTTCATTGAATAATGATGTTGGTTTCCAATATAATCCAAACTATGTGATACATATATTTTGAAGACAATGTAATGAAAAAAAACTAATTGAGTTTCATGAATTTAAGAAGACACTGAAAAATAAACTTGTAATGAGATTAACTTCTATATAGGGTTCTCCTTTGTGTAAAACTATCAAATTTTTTTAATTATAATTATGGGTCAATATATCATTTCATTTATTATTAGGAATATAATAGGATAAAATTTATGAATATGTATCCTTTACATTTTATGGAAGAATTATTGGGTCAACTTCATAGTTATCATTAAATTTTTGAGAAATTCCTATATTTTGGATATCAAAAATTTAGTTACATGAATGTTGTTTTACTAAAAACAGCATTCCATACAAGTAATGGAAATAATTATTTTATATTGATGTATTTTTTCATAATAATACTACATCAATATTTATGGGTTTTATTACTGAAGTCTCTAGATTTATATGTGAATTTTTTTTGTAGTGCTTATATATAATATTAATTTTATTCATTGAATAAATAAGTTCCAAAAGATGAATTAATGTTTGTGATGATGAACTTGAGGAAGAATAATATTTTTTTAAATTTACTAATTGATGAATTTGTTATACAATTGTTTCCATCCCTAGTTATATAATCTGATCTATGGGTGTACTAGTTGATCCTTCAAAGATAAAATAAATAGTGAAATTGAATGGTCCTACAATAAAATCAGAAATCATTTTGTTTTTTATGTTAGAGAAATATTATCATCATTTTTTGATAAATTTATCATGATTATGTTATACACTCAAAAATAATACTAAAAAATAAGTTATGTTAATATAGATTGGTAAATTCCAAGAAAATTTTCTTTATATGAATGTATAATGGGTCCAATCACATATTATATCACTACTATTTTTTGATACGTTTTATTGATATATAGCGATGCATTAATGATAATACTTGGATGTTTTCAAATGAAAAATTATTTATTGATATATTATTCTTCATTCTAATTTACAGATCCTGAGAAAAGTTTCCCAAATCCTAATATATAGATAGATATGATAATTTTTAATTAATGATAATGTGGATATATATATATGTATATATGCAGATATTTTTTATTTGTATACTGATAATAAATAATTCAATTATATATTCACTCAGAAGTAGTTCAACAAGAACAATATAAAATTGTTAAAGATTATTAAATATTATATATGGTAATTGAATTACTAACATGGGAAGGTAATCAAGGTGGAATATAATTTGATTCACAAGTGAAATGATACCCTATCTATGATTATGATCCCAAAAGATCAAATTTTTTGGGTTTTTAAAATAATATATATGAATGTCTTATAGAAAAGAGATAAATACTGTATTTCTGAAATGAATTTTCAACAATATGTCCACATGGGGATAAAACAGGTACAAAAAGAAATTAAAGAACCATTAAAGAAAGGATAAATGATATATAGATCGACCACTATTTTTGATAAATTATAAGGTTTCGTAATAGTGTATGTGCTCCTCTTGTATGAGAATTTTATAAGGGAAAATTAAATGTGGCTCACTATTTTTCATTCCTTATTCAACCTAAAAGCACAAATTTGTATTGATATGTATTATATTATTTCATTTGGGATGGAATGAAAAGATGTATTATATTACATGTTTCATTGTTCATATTTTCTATCAGTACATGGTATATGGATTGATGAATAATGGAATATTACAATAATTAATTATTCTTGAATATAAATGAGAAAAAACAACATGTATTCTTTTGTTGGAATACCAAAAACATCAAAAGGACAAATTTTTATAGTGTTTACAGAATCAGATTCTTCAATACTAGTTTGGTTTTTTATGGGAATAAAAAATATTATATGTATTTGACCTATTTAAAAATGATATGGAAAATATTATTAAGTAGGGTGTACATGATATACATGTGTAGAGGGAAGGGAATTTCCAAGACGATTCAATAATAGTCAATGGAATTCCATGTGAAATTTGTTTCCTTACACTATTCATGGGTCCTTAAATAAGACTTTTAATATTTTTTATCGTGATTCATAATGTCTATATTACATTTCTCCCTTGTGATCAGGCACATATGTGTTTGTAAAATATTCTATTTTAATAGAAAAAATGAATTTTTATGCAGGTCATATCAGTTATACTCTTTATTATTAAAAATGCAGTACACATATTTTCAATTTGACAATGTTTTTATCATGACAATAATGTAATAATATATATTAATAAATTTTTAATATTTCATAGTGTAAAAATTTCTATCATATTTGATCAGTATCATTGATTTACCTTAATGTTCTGGTAAATCTTTCAGTAGGCGTTGTATATAGTGTTGAGTTTTAGTAGGTAATATCAATTTATATATATTGATTCTTAATTAAACATTCAAAACCTGGAGGATAATATAAGATCTTTTACTTCTAATTTCAAATGTGGTTGGGGTCAATACCTATATATAAAATATTTTTCTTAAAACAATAACTTTCACTCCATAATTCATATTGATATTTATGAAAACGACTATGGAAATATGATTAATTTTCTAAAAGGGTGGATTATTTTGTACAAATAAAGATATTCATATATGATATTTGTGGTAAAATCGAATAGAATGTGGCAACTATTAAGCTATCTATAATGGTATCTCAGAGTAGACTGAAGAGTTAGACTAACAATCACTATTGTGATTTCTAATTTAATATTTGTGAGAATTTTTTTTAAAATTTACCCTTTGAATGATTTATAAAATTTGGAATAAATATATAACTATTCCAAGGTATATTTTCCTCTTAAATATTTTTCATCGAGTAGTTATGTTTTCTATTTTTTATCATCCACTAAACTTCTCTTATGTTCATGACATTATTCTGGTATCTATCTTTAGAATGTTCATATCTTATACATAAAATGAAACCAAATTAAGGTATTTACAACTATAAAATGATTTTTCCTAATAGTAACATCTGTTAGAAATATTATATACTATTGAAAAAGTTATATGAATCATGACTTCATGTCAGGTTAAAGATATTTGGATGAAACAAAATTTTGATGAAGCTGCATGGGAAACTATATATACAATGAAATATAGGAATTGTAATTTTTTTAAAATATTTATGAGTTCTCTAGATGAAATTAATTTTATTTCTCCTTTAATATAACTTCCCACACTATGATTTATATGGAATAATTATCTTTTAAAATTTTATTTCTTCAATATCATGTGTTATACACAACAATGAGTTTAGAAGAACTATATAACTTTATTAAAAAATATATATTATCACATAACCATTTAATTAGAATGTATGAATATTTGTACCAAAATTATGAAAAATATACATTCATTACATTTATAAAATTAATTCAATGGTTATAATTTATTTAGAATAAGAAATCTGATTTATATGAAAGGTATATTTCTTATGAAAATTAATTTTCATGTTCCTAATGAGTTTTTAACCATTAGTGAATTATTTTTATATAATGTATATATAATTTAGTTGAATGATTGTAATAATACATCAATGAAAAATATTTATATATAGGATAATAACAAAACCATTTTTATGCTTAAAAATGTTTTTTTCTGAACAGAATTTTTAATCACGTGTTTCCTACATGTTTAAATATTAATATCATTCACTTTTATAAATTTAATTTGGGAATATAAATTTAATATTTCACAATAGTTGGTCAATATTTTGTAATTAGTCCCCTTTTATTTTTGACCTTATTTAATAGTAACCATAGTAAAAATTATCACCATGGTAATTGGTAAACAATGATAATCATTTTTTTAATAAGTTATAAGGAAATAATATTTAATCATAATAATAATTGGTTTAATGGAATTTTTTTCATATAAAATTAATTTGAATGTTTATTTTTTTAATGGGCACATTCCCCAAATAAATACTTATATATCATTCAAACATATTATTGTTACAAAATCCCATACACTTTTTTTTAACTATACCTTCATGTCTAAAAAAGAATAAATTATTGTTATGAATGAATAAATGTTTATATATTGATATTAATAAAATTAATTTCATGATCTAAAATAAATTTTAATTTTTAGTTATTATATAATTTATTTATTTTGTTATAGAACATCAATGCAATATTTGACCATTAATCAATAAAATAAAATATCTTATTTTGAAAATATTAAAAACATACAAATTTGAATGAGTTATTACAAACCATGAATTTTAAATATCTACATGACATGCTACATTATTTTGAAATCCTTATTTTTAACTCCCCCATTTATTTTTTTTATTTTAAATTAATTGAATACTGGTAACATTAAAAATAACGATATTTTATAAAAATAATATTTTATTAATTTGTTTAAAAATAATAATAATCTTCTAAATATACCATGGTGCTGGTTATATGGTCATAAATTAAATAAATAATAAATTTTTTGTTTATTTTTTTATGAATAATTAGAAATAGAGCCCTATATTATTAATAAATGTTACCATTGTCAGCATTTCAGTTTCATACATATGGGATAATGAATATAGTGTTTAAAATCACACCAAAATCTAAGGAGTCTGATATAATAAATTCCAAAAGTTACTATCCCATAATTTATAAATGGGAACCTCCTACCTCACTTAATTAAACCACATTATGCCTATTTTCTCGACCAAAATTATACAGTTTCATTTCTAAAAATTTCAACACTCATCCTCGAGGATTTTAACTTACCGAAAGGCCCTCATTGTATCTATTTTGATAAGACCTAATGAATTCATTTGGATGAAGTGGAATCCTACATAATTTATCACATTCATTTCATCTAAAACATACCACTTCTAAATCAAAGGTGTATGATATAAAATAATAACATAAGTACCATAAATATTAACTAATGTTATAATTATTATAAATAAAAAATTATATTATATCCTTCCCATAAAATAATATTTCAATTTATCACTAGTGGGTTAGTATGACTTATTTTCCCCAATTATCAATAAATTCATTTTTCATCACCATCATTAATGTATGGTTATTATTATGGGTTTAATATTTATATATGACACGTATGAAATTATTACAGTTTATAAATTTTAATATAACATAAACATTCTAACCATCCAATCATTTGGTAATCTATAACCTTGTGCATGCATATGTGTGGACAACCACATCTAGGAGGTGATGTGAATGTTTTAAATCATTATTTACATTGATTGTAATGAAATTTTATTTGATGAATATATATATATATACAATTATTTTTCAAATAAGAATTATAATTTTCAATTCTTTCATTAAATCCTTGGAAATATGAACATGAATTCATGAAACCATATGGCCAACCATCTCTATAAGTGGTGTAATTCACTATTATATCTCTAATTTTTTATAAATACAATAAAAATGTATAAAATGATATATATGTTGTATATATCATGACTAATTATCAATAAATTAATAAAACATGGTCATATTGTAATTATCAAGACTTCTGAACAGAATCATGCTATGAAAACTATGTACATATCACGATGAAGATTAATTAAAAAACATTACAAAAAACAAGTAGATAAGTTCTCACGAAAAATAATATATAGTACTGTAAAAGCATTTCATCTCACATTAATTTCAGTGGGAAATATTCCATATTCACCACATCTTTATATTGAGTACTGTATATAATTACAGGAAAATGTAATTATTGATTATCATAATGTGAATTATATATATATATAAACATAAATGATTAATTATTATATAGGTATTATGATCTAATGATTCCAATGTGGGAGAGGTTTTATCTAATAATCCAACAATATACAATTGTTTTTATACTTATAACCCCAGATAGAAATATTTTTCTCTGATATAAATGATTTCATAATAATTTAAAATAATATTTTTTACTATTACACTATTATATTATAAATTTATCATTATAAATGTTCTCTTTTTTAATATTTTTTTGGATGAAATATATTTATCATATTTTGAATTTTTTATTTGTTTCTTTTTGGATAATTTTCTGGAAGAAAGGTTCTTTAAATTATACATCTTAAATAGAATACATCCTCATCATAAAACTAAAACGATTTACACATTAATTTATAGTTTTAATGAATTATTTTCAATAAAAATATTTTTATAACAATTTCCATAACTTATACATTTTTAAATTAGATTTTCCAAATAGAAATGGTTTTTCACTCAAAAGGATTAGATGATATTTTAATTATATTCGTATTTATGAATATTAAAATATCTTGATTCACACAATTATTTTCGTCGGTTATATTCCAAATATACTATACATAATATTTTTCTACATGGATTGTTATAATTATAATAAATAACATTTTGGGAACATTTTTCATGTGATATCCTTGGATGAGGTGTTTATGAAACCAAATTATTTTAATGGGGTAGATAAAATTAATTTTTTTATGATGTTATGGAACGAAATTGTGTGGTTTTAATTATATGATGTATTAGACCTATATCTCTCTCCAATTTATTGGGTAATGTGTTATTTTTCATGATATGGTTTTGGGAAACAAGTTGTTGTGCTTCATATGTTATGTAAAACCATTTTAAATCCTTGATATACAATGGGAATGAAGTGTTGACGACTGATATAATAATCTAGCTAGTTACGAATAAAATATAAAATTGTTCTCATACATATGGTGGAACTATACACAAACAAACATATAGATAATTTTTATGTTATGAAGAGTTAAAATTATTATAATTCTTTTATTTTGAAGTCCTAATGATTTTTTCTATAATAAATTATTTCAAAAAATGCCATAATTTGTTATAAGGTTGTATGTTATGATCCTAATATCATATAATTAATCTAATATTATTCCTTAACAAGATCAAGGACTGATATCCCAATTGTTTACACCAACCATCTATCTAATATCAAAGATTTCTTATTTTTTCAAATATACAAATAATATTTTTCATATATTATTCTTATGAAGAATACCACGAGGGGTGATCTTTATTGGATATTTTGAGCATCATTCAAAAAATAAATAAATTTTATATCAATTATCCAAAGTTACTAAACCTTTATGGTACTTGTGTGGATCATATTATTATTTATTTCATATTCATATAATTAAGAGTAATATTTATATATGAATATTATGGGTCACTATATCAAATTCAAATTTTAGATATGACTTATTTTAATTGTGATTTTTTTTTCAAAAAATATTAAATATTTGACTAATTTATGGAAAAAGAATCTCAAAATTCAAAATAGGAAAACATATCTCATGATTATGACAACTATGTAATATTATATCTATATATATATATTAATTCATAATTTTTTTATGTTACAAGATTTTAAAATATGATTTTCAAAAAATGTTATTAATGAATGAATGTAAATTTTATTTTTAATATATGGGGTTATAATTTGTTTCAAAATACTATGAAAATAAAATTATAAATGGGTGAATATACAGTAGAAAAAAATTAAAAATTATAAAAATTTAATGTTTTATTATGTATTAATATTACAATGGAAAAGTAGTTGAAAATAATAATTAATTATATGTAAGGATTTATTAAAATTTATCATTTTTTTTATTAATAAAACCCATCATTAATTATAACATAATAATGAAATTATTAAGATTGAATGATAAAATCCATCATTTTTACTTTATAGATGCACCTAAATTTATAATATTGTAATAAATATGCCATCATATAGTAGTAAACAATGTATGATAATAATAAAATAATAAATTAATAGAAATATAAATATAAAATATAATGGAATAAACTATATTATTTTATAAATATAATAAAAATAGTAGGTTAATGTTATTTATTTGAATATATTTTGTTTCTATCTTTAACCATTGATCGTAGAGAATATATTCACTATTTATATATCATGATTCATTATAAATAAATATTGGTCAAAAAATATTTTTTAAGTATAATATATTATCCAAAATCATGTATAGTGAATAATTACTTACCTTTATATATACCACCTTCACTTATTTTATAAACTCATTTCCATATTTTATATGACTATGATGTAGTAGAAATTAGTTTATAAATTCTGAATAATAGTGTTCAATGTAGACATTTCATTGTATGATGTAGTTGTTTTAAATTAGTGAGAATAATTATCGAGTAGTATAATTACCTAATTATAGGAGAAATATAATGTAATATTATAATTATAATACGACTCTTATATAGTAATTGTTTAATCATCCATTAGTATTATTCAAATTTTAATATAAATTAGATATATATATATATACACAAGTATTAAATTCAATATGATGCTAATTTCAACATATTTCATCCATTTTCTTAAAATATTTATATGAAATGAAAACTTCCTCATAGTAATTTGTTATATATTAATTAAAATTGATGAAATTGATAATAGATTTCATAATTTTACTTTCTCAATGTCACTACCAATAGTTAAATTTATTTACTATCATATTAAAGTTTTAATTTTGTTTAAAATTTTTAGATGATTGATACTATAAGTATTATAAATAACATTAGTACGAGGACCATGGAATTTATTAATATATATGGACAACAATTTTAGACAATATTACTTGATAAATTATAATAGTTTATATATTCAGGTAATCCATCAAAAAAAGTTGTTTTATAAAACAATAGATTTGTTATCTTGAAAGATACTATTTTTGTAAACATAATTACTAGTATAAAATTTTCTGAAAAAATGGAAACTATTATATTGTAGAGATATTTCAATTATTTTGTTATGTACATTGATCCTATTCATATAATAATGAAATATTATTGTGGATTACTCTGTCCATAAGTTCCATGAACAATAAAGTTTTTTACTATATCATATAGACATGATTGACTACTTGGGATTAGATGATTAGTATATGAAATTTTGTCTTTATCAAATAGAGTGGAAATTGATTCTATGAATAAATCATTCTGTTTATAAATACATATGGGAAAATAAATTGTAAAATTATATATTATGAATTTTGTTTTCATAATTGATGATAGAATAGTTAATATAATAAATAACACTGTAAAATTTGGAAACATAATGAAAAAATATAAAAAACGTATTGAAAAAAATAACAGTATGATATGTTCCAAAAATATATTAATATATTAAAATTTATATTGGATGGATACCCCTCATGATGAACATAGTTAAAAATACGTATATAAAATATTGTGGAAAATTATTATTTTTCCTTACATACCATGTAATTTCATTCCATTTTAGATTATTAGTTGGTGTAACAAACAAATCAGGATACATTTCACAATTACAGTTTTTATAACATCTGGGTGACCACGAATCATATATTTCACAACCTAGTGTAGGATACTGTAATACTCTTCATGTTCACCTCTAACTTAATAATCATTAAATCCATTATAATGATCAACCCTTAATTTCATATGGTTGAATAAGTTAAATGCTAAACATTGAGATTCGTCAATTTAATATACCTTTTCAATGTATTTTTAGTTCTCTTCTTTAATGAAGATTAAATTTTTATTTTGTATTGGGAGAGTGATGGGTATAATAAATATATTATTTTATAGTGTTTTATGTTTCTTTATTTATATTTTTAATGTTATTGAATAATGGTAAATTATATCAGTGAATATATCTTGTCATTTGATAAATATTAGAGGATATAATGAAGTAAAATGAAATAGGTGATGTTAACGTATACTAATAAGACCCATACTCATTATTTACAAGATTATATATATTTAGTTAACATTATTTTCAATATAAAAAAATTTTTAATAGTATATTCATAAGATAAAGCATGTTGTATAAAGATGAATCATTATTTAATTTTCTAAATAGTTACAGCATAACATTTAGATGATAATGTAACATCTAAAGAAAGTAAAGAATATTAAATTTTAATATTTATTAATATTTGTGAATTAAATATTAATTTTAAGTTAAAGGGGATGTTCTCTTCAATGGAATACTCAACATGCAAAGATGAGTTTCTCTAAAAATCTTATGTTGCAAACAGGGTTGACTTATAGTGAAAAATAATAATATAATAATATTTTATATAATAGTTAATGCTGAAACATTTTATTGGAGGGAATGAATGGAACTATCTACAATATTATTATACATGTTTGTTAAATTTATTTTCATTTATCATATAAAAATTAGAGGCATAAAATGGGAATTAATCTTGTTTTAAAAATAAATACTCTAAGATTCTTTAAATGGTCGACTTACTGCCTTTTAATGGAGAACCCATTTAAAATAAATTTTTTGTCACTTTTATATGTTATATTTGAAAAAATAATATTCTTCTTTAGAACAGAGACATCAACATTTAATTTAAAACAATTTTTTTTTATTTTTCTGAAAATGTTTATTTTTTAATGCATAATGAAAAATACTACATTTTAATTCGAATCTACCTTTTAATATATTTTATTTATCTGTATAGATTATTGATTTTATTGTTTTTAATGTGTAATTATATTATATTTTCACAATGTAATATAATTTTGGTCATTTACATAATCTGACATTGAAATTATACATAAATACGTGTCAATCATTTGATATTATTATTTCATAAAAACACGATTTTTTAACATTGGGAATTAATTTTAAATAACTTTCTTCAACTTTTGTGTCATGAATTTGGAAAAATTCATTCCATGTTAATAATTATGAAGTCCAAATTGTTTAAATATGTATCATTTATTTCTAGACAGTATGAATAATAACATCAGTAAATATTTTATTACCATGGTTTATGGATAAATTTGGTAAATAAGGTTAAAAAGTAATATTATAATAATATTAAAATATCCTATCATGTGTCCTCATACTACTTTATGATACATGTCCAACCATGGGCATCTTTGGGACGATTTGTTGACCCCATGGAACCACTTTTATGTGAAAATGACACTTTATAAAAATATATTTAAAGCTAAGGAAAATATAACATAAACATATATCGCTTAGTAATATAATTTTTATAATGCGTTATATATGTGATATATTCCACTATAAAAAGTCATTATATATCTAAAAAGATTTCCTACATCAGGAAATATTATTTATAATTTTTATAAATCATATACATAAATTTATTTATGACACAATAATATTGTGATGATTACCCCATTAATGAATGTTTTAATTAAATGAGATTATAAATATTAAAATAAATTTATTTTGAAAAATTTAATGCCATACAGAAATTCTATGGATGATTATAACTTTTTATATTTGAATTAATGTTGTTATAAATTTTGTAAAAGTCTTTATATGAATAGTTTATAAATTGACATAAATGAGTTTTTAAAATTATTACTATTTTATTAAATTATTAGATAATATTAATAATCTATGATTCAGAAAAATTATATATATGATATAAATAATGTAATTAATGATCCATTTCCAGGTCTCTTGGAATTTTATAGTAAATATATTAACCATATATTATTAATATATAAGAGGACATGGTAAAAGTAAAATTAGTTAAATAAAGGTTAAAGGAAAAATGATAATGTTAATTTTATGCCCTAAACAAGACTAAATCCCATTGTCTGAGAGGATTTCTAAAAATACACACCTTATATTATAATTAAATTAGTTGGAGACTGTTGGACACTCTATAATAATGTAGTTTTAATAATCACAAATTATGTCTATATACATATTCTATTCGTTCATGACATTTCAATATCTCTAAGAAAATAAATTATGTCATTCAGTGAAATATACATAAATAAGTCAATAACCTATATTCAAGAATCAATATGACTTCTAGTGAATTTATACATCTATTTTTGTTTAACACTCAGTCTTTTAATTATTCTTGTAAGACAGAAACATCATAACCTTGTTTAGATTCCCTAACACCAATGGTATGTTTGACAGACCAATGTTCGATACACAGAAGATGTCACAACGATGTTCGACACAACGAATATGACACAATTATGTTTGACACACCAAATATGAGACACCAATGTTTGACACACTGAAGATGACACACCGATTTTCGATACACCGAAGATGACACACCGAAGTCGACACACTAAAGATGACACACTAAAGTCGACACACCGATGTTGAGAGACTGAAGATGACAGACCGAAGTCAACAAACCAAAGTTGACACACCGAAGTTAGAAGAACGATGTTACCAAACCAAATACAACACACATAAGATGACTCAACAATAGTTATAATAACTATTTCAGTTTGGTCAACTCAAATTTATTTCTAAAGGTCATATTAAAACAAATTAATGTTTCTGACATTATTTAATGTTTTCTAAAGGACTATCCATAGACATTATGAGGTACATGAATGTGAAAATATCATTATGCCTAGTAGATCATGATGTATAAAAGAACATCAATCAAAGATAAAAAATTAGGTTACATAGGGATATATAGATACACATAGAGCTTTTAGAAGACACTGATATAGAGACTATGAGAATACAAAAACAGAGGAACTCAAAGCATGAGATCACAAGAATTTTCTAACAAGAAATATTTTGCTGAAGCACATAGTACACAGAGACATTAATTAGTAGAATTGTTTTCACACCTCGAAGCTTGATTACTAAAACTGCAATACATTTATCTGAATCCAACTTCCCGAAGAGGACTAGATTTTTTTTTCTCTACATACGATGATTCTAGAGCTCTACTACACATCATATAGAGATTTCTAAAATCCACCCTTCCTTATTAAACTCTATTGTGATCATGTAGTTACTATTTGAGCAGTGTGTATATCTATTTTATATCACACACACTATCTCCTGAACTAAAATGGAGGATAAAAAAATATCCTCAATCTTAATATATTATTACACATGTATCCCACATAGAAATGTGGAAGAGACCCTGTGAGATCTGTTTATTTATTTTTTCCAGGACTGACAGTGGTATAAGTCAAGTTTGACCCAGATAGCTTGTGTGCTGTTGTGAACCGCGATCAAGGGTGTTTATCACAAGTTTATTAATATAAACTGATTGGTGGCAGGTGATCACCAAGTGGAGAGTATTATGTCTCTGCTCAAGACAGAACCTGTTGTTTTATCCATTGTGTTGCTTATCATATATTTTTATCTGTTATGTATTTCTGGCATTATGGTAAACTGAACATTAATAGTTAGTTTAGCAAGTGTTGACACCTATTTTGAATCAGTAGGTTTGCTTCAAAAGTTTTACAAATCATTATATTTGGAAAGCTGAGAACTAATCAGTCTTTAGAGAACCAAATTGAACCATTATGACTTTTATATATTCAGTAAAAACTAAATTTGTGTTTATTTTCATAGGAGGATTCTATAAACAATATTTTTAACAATAATTTGTATATATATTCAATTCACCTCCCTCTTGAGTTATCTACTCTGACCAGAATTTGGTATCAGAGTAGTTTTGAAAGTAACGGTTAGGTTATCAAATCATGTCAGCTATGATTATAGTTTTGTTTCAAAGAACTTCAAATTTGGGTTATTTCTAAATTTTTACCGCTTTGAAATTATTTTACAACCATTATCTGTAATGTCTTAGATTTTTCCATGTACTATTTTAATATTATATTGGAATTAATTCAAGACTAGGATCTGAGACGACGTTCAGTTCCAAGGCCCGGTGACCCGGAACAAATGTTTGAATTTAATTTAATAATTAAATAATGTGCACATGCGGTTTTCCTGAAAAAGTGGAATTACTCCTGAATGGGTGCTCGAATCAGAAATTTGAGGGCATCGTTGTGTTCAGAACAATGATTTTTCCTCAGGAGTGGCCTAACATTGGCCGGCGCAGGTCGGTGGTGAAATCTTGTATTTGGACGACACCATAATAAAATTTTTAATCAAAATATTTTATTTAAATCCTTGTTACAATGAAATCTCTATTCTTTTTACATGGAGATTTCACAGGTGATCAAGGTTACAATTTTACATATCCCTAAATTTCCCTGGTGGCTTTGGAGCCTCTGGAGAAAACCTCCCAATGCGGCAACGACGTTCTTGACGAGCTTCGCCGGCGACGAAGACGCGGTGACCAGATCTTTGCCAACGAACGCCATGGATCCAGGTAGGATGTTGGTTTTTGATTTCATTCCACGTTTTTGATTACCATGACTAACGCGGAATAATCCATGAAAATATAAGCCGGTAGATCGATCGTTCTTGCAGGGCGTGTTGTTGCGGGGTTTTTGAGGTTGTTATGGTTTTGATTTAACGGCGATGAACCCGGATTGTCACGAACAATGACCGAGATTCGTCCCTCTTATTTGATCCTTGTATTTTATCCCTTGCATTATTCATTCCGTTCTATGCATTCTTGGAGGAAATCTATTGTTGTGCATTCATTTGTTGGTGTAACAATCCGAGATTGTAGATCCATCCCCCTGGCGATGTCACGGAGGTGCAATGCCGGTTTCGGCAGACGATTCAGAGTGGATCGGGAGATACGGGTTTTCAGGAGTATTTCTTCGAATAGATCATTCAAGGTTTATGATTCGATTTGAGAGCCAAAAACACCCGTCATGGTGTTCAAATGATGAAATGAACCAATACCTAGAGTATCGGGATGAACAGATCAGAAATCGGGGATCGAGAGGTTCAGCTGCGGCACGAGGAGGAAGACGATGCCTATGGAAAAATCCTGACTACACGGCGTGTAGTATGGGCTACACGGCGTGTGTTCGTCGGAAAACCACCTGGCATGTACTCTAGGAGTACACGGACACTGGTTTGGTACATGACCAAGGACACGACGTGTATACCCTTCCCCGGACAGACCAAGCAAGATACACGGGATACCTCGTGTACTAGTACACGGACAGGCTACACGGTCATGGGTTGGTTACACGACCAAGGACAAAATTTGTATACCCTTCCCTGGCCAGACCCGTCCAGATACACGGGATACCTTGTGTACTGGTACACGGGAAGGTGACACGGACACAGACAAAGACTGTGTATGGGCACATGGAAAGCATACACGGAGCAAGCCCAAGGTGCTCGGACACAGTGTGTGACTCTTCTACTCGCCATGTAGTTTTTTTCTATCTAACAAGCCAAATGACATGGGTCATTTACACGGGTAGTACCCATATTCATGGAACACAACGTGTGATTCCTCTACACGCTGTGTAGTTTAGTTTGACATGGCTTGGATGAATGACACGGATTGTTTACATGGGCAGTACACGGGGTCAAGGAACACGGCGTGTAACAATACTACATGCTGTGTAACCAATTCTTCATGGCTTGAGCCACTTGTCTTCCGTTACATGGACTAGATTCCTTAGGGTTCGTACCCTTGGTCTTTTCCATGAAGTTTCGGGTATCATTTCCTTTATACAAGTGTATGATCCCTTTATGAGAACTTCCGTAATAGAGTTGTTAGAATCCCCTCTATGATACTTAGAGCCGGATCCTCTATTCATTCCTAGAATCCTAGGTAGAGTTTTTGGTATCGACGTAACCATATTTACCCAGGCGCTGATCCTCTGCTTAGTGGATTAGCTCAGACTGAGTTGTCCGAATCACCCCATGACTTGGTTGTGATCCTCATTTGAGCACCATGTTCACATAGTTTCTGTGGAGTGTGTTCTCCCAGAATGATAACTTCGTATCTCTCTCTTCAGACCTAGGAGTGTGTTCTCCTTGTTTCATTCTTAGTGGAATCTTTGAGCTGGATCCTAGTGGCAGTATCACGATGGTCGTTTGAGTATGAGTATATCTGGATATTCTTGTTATATGTCCGGTAGACATATACTGTGTAGAGATGAATGTATCTTTCCTTTTTGGTATTTTCACTTGTTGTATTTCCTTTGTGGTTTTGGGGTGTCCTACTGGGTATTGTTATACTCACCCATACATGGGGTTTGCCCACACGTGTCGTATCTTGTGCAGATGAGAAATCATTTGACAAGATTCTAGGTGGGTCAGGACAGGACGGTACTCAGTGAGATCAGACAGGCCGATGTGTGTTCCTACAACTATAGACTATAGTCCCAGCACCTTTCATTACAGGTTGGACTTTGTTACAGAATCTCAGTTTGTGGGCTTGTACTTTTTGCACAGGGCTTTACTTACTTTACTTTTCATTCCTGTCATACCCTATTGGTTGGGATTTAGTGTATGCATTCATCTTTTCTTTTTATTAGCTTTTACTTTTCAGCATTGTGGTCTTGGAGATGTGTGTGCGTGTGTACAAGTTTATTGATAATTCCTCCCATGTTAGTAGTATGCCTACTTAGTGCTAGTCACCAGTCCTGGGTCTAATGGAGGAGCGATTGGGGAGTTGCAGCTTGGGCCCCACTGGGATGGGTCGTGACAGAGTGGAATCAGAGGTGGTCGGTTCTACCTTAGGACTGAGAGTCTGTGAGTTGGTTATAGGCCACGGTGTTAAGTGTTTTGAGTTCGGCTTTCAGGCCAGGGACCCCAGTGTTAGTGCGGGCGGCTAACGTATCCATACAACAGGACTCTGATAAAATTCTCTTCGACTCGAAACATGAGAATACTAGTTGCAGGGGAAGAAATGGTACATATATCATATAGAAATGGGTTGTGGTTTCCATTTCCTTCTTGAGTTAGCTCTCCAGATATACTCACTGACTGAGATACATCTTGTTTCTTTACAAGATGCCTTCGTGATGCGCATCAGCTAGGATCCAGCAGCTCGATCATGAGGATGACCCCCTCAATGATGAAGCTTTAATAAAGGGACCGGATCCCCCAATTTTACCATCAGGTGGTGTGCCAGTCATTCCACCACCAGTGGAGTAGTGTTTAGTGCCTGTTGTACCATTGGAGGAGGAGCGTAGGCTGAGCACACTCCATGAGTCTCAGAGACAAAGACACCTCAGGTTTCGAGACGAGCCTGACCCTCAGGCAGTAGAGAAATGGCTTGAGGCGGTGACCAGTGTCTTCTGTTTGGTCAAGACACCAGTAGATCAGATGGTGATTCAGGCAGCGAGCCTTCTGTAGGGCTCGACAAGGTGATGGTGTAGTTTGGTTATCCAGAACCACGATGAGGCGACTCTTGCGTGGTCGGAGTTTGAGGGTGTCTTCAGAGAGGAGTTTTCACCGGTTACCCTGAGAGCAATATGTATACATGATCTCCTTCAGCTCCAGCAGGGAACCATGTCGGTGGATGACTATTCATCGAGGTTTACAGACCTCTCGCGGTACTCGATGGATATGGTCAGAGATCAGTACTTTAGATCTCAGACTTTTGAGTGGGGCATGCACAGAGATATCTGAGCTAGTATCATCCCTATGAGCATTCCTACTTATGATGAGGTGCTCGAGTGGGTTTTGGTGGTCGAGAGATTCTTGGTAGAGCCGAGAAAGCTGGAAGTTGTCAGTAGTGGGAGAGCTGGAGCAGAGACCTCGGTAGTAGGGAGGCGACGCCAGGGACCCAGGAATGGGAGAGGTTTTCGGAGGAGATCCCAGGACAGTGGATCTGCCATACAGGGTTCACAGGGCGCATCCATCCAACCTCGAGAGAGGTGATGCTACTCATGTGATGGCAGGTGAAATCTCGCTCGAGATTGTCCGACCCACCATACTACTGACACACGAGCAGTGGATGGACCACTGAGGCAGATGAAACATGTGGAGCAGACAGATCTGTTGGGAAGCAGACACGGTAGAGGATCTGGGAGAGTAGCTGGTGGTGGTCCGTGTTTTGACCTTTTTCCACCATCACCCCCAGGAGGTCCGCCCCCAGGTTCAGGGAGCTGGTGGACAGAGGTAGGGATAGCTTCAGGTGGCAGAGGCTTATGACCTAGGTACTCCCAGAATTATTAGAGGTACAATCTTTGTCTTTTCTAAATTTCCTATCATACTGATAGACACTGGTGCTAGTCATTCCTTTCTAGCTTCTTATCTTTTTCGAGACCTTGAGATTCCAGTTGAGCCGTTGACTCGACCCTTACGCTTAGAAACACCGACTAGAGAAGATTCAGAGATCACACACCTCAGTTGACAGTGTGACCTTACCCTTGGAGGTGAGTGTTTCGGTTGGAACATCTTGGTGGTAGTGTTGAGGCCTTACGATGTCATTCATGGTATGGATTCGCTATCCACAGTTCAGGCCCAGATCGACAGTTTTAGGCGATGGGTGTGGTTTTTCAGCAGTGATGGAACGAGGTTCTCTGTTGTCAGTGAAAGAGAGTCCCAGGCAGCACAGGATGGACTCATGCATAAGAAGGCACAACCGATATCCTATCAGTTCGCTAGCCTCTCCCTTGGTGTAGCAGATGTTACGAGTTTCCAGTTTCCATCAGTAGTGGCTGAGTACAAGGACATCTTTCCAGAGGATGTCTCCGAGCTACCTCCCCATCGTGAGATAGATTTCAACATTGAGCTGCAACCCGGGATGACGCCGATATCAGCATCAGCAAATCGGATTGCTCCGGAAGAGCTTCATGAGCTGAGAGTGCATCTAGAAGACTTACAGAAGAAGGGCTTTGTGAGACCCAGCATTTCACCCTGGGCGGCCCCAGTGATGTTTTCCAAGAAGGAAGATGAGAGCTTGAGGATATGTGTGGATTACCGGCTCGTGAACCAGGTGACCATGATGAATGGTTATCCACTACCGAGGATCGATGACCTGTTCGACCAGTTTAGAGGGGCACGATGGTTCTCGAAGGATGATATACGATCAGGATATCACCAGTTGCGGGTACGGGGTGAGGATATACCAAAGACGGCTTTCAGATTCCTCTACGGTCACTATGAGTACTTGGTGATGACCTTCGGCGTGACGAATGCCCCGACAGTGTTCATGGGACTCATGGACCAGATCATTTAGCCCTATATAGATCAGTTTGTAGTGTTCCTCATCGATGATATCCTTATGTACTCTGCGTCTGAGGAGGAGCACGCGAGACACCTAAGGAAGGTTCTAGACACACTCTGAGAGCACCATATCTATGGTAAACTCTCGAAGTGCCAGTTCTGGATACATAATGTCCACTTTCTAGGACACATTATCTCAGCAGATGGTGTAGTATTGGACCTAGCCATGGTGGAGGTAGTTCTGGCATGGGAGCCACCCTGAAGTGTGACAGAGGTGCGGAGCTTCCTTGGTTTGGCAGGCTACTATCAGAGATTCATTCTTTATTTCTCCAAGATTTTATCACCCATGACAACTTTAACCCGAAAGGGGTATCCTTTAGTGTGGACCGAGAGATGCCAGCACGCTTCCCAGCAGCTGAGACAGAGTCCGACGAGCGCCCCGATTTTTGGATTACCAGAGGAGGGTGTCGAGTACATAGTGTTCTGCGACACATCAAGAACCGTGCTTGGTTGTGTCATAATGCAGAGGAAATCCATGATTGCATATGGCTCATGTCTGTTGAGTCCACATGAGCAGAACTACGCGACCCATGATCTTGAGTTGGCAGGGGTAGTCTTTGCTTTGAAGATGTGACGACACTACCTGATGGGTGAGCGGTTTACCATCTACTCTAATCACTAGAGTCTCTGATATATCTTTTCTCAGGAAGATATGAATTTGAGGAATAAGAGATGTCTTGAGTTCCTCCAAGATTATGACATTGAGATCGTTTATACTTATGGTAAGGGGAACGTAGTGGTAGATGCTCTCAGCAGGAAATCCAGTTTACAGTTGCTGGATGAGGCGACGAGGCTGTTGGCCTCTTTAAATTTACCCTTCGTGGATGGAGATGAGGTATCTTACCTTCAATCGATGGTTGTTACCCCTCCACTATTACAGCGAGTCAGAGAAGCACAGTGTGAGGACACTAGCGGTGAGACTCCATGTGCTCAGATATCCACAGGTGTTGCGGCTGATGGATATTCAGAAGGTGGGGAGCACTTTGTTCTTTTTAGAGGGGGTATATTGGTACCATTGACACTGTGGGAGGAGGTTATAAGGGAGTTCCATACACCCCCCTTGGCGGTGCATCCGGGCGTGAAAAAGATGCATCAGGACCTCTGACGTCAGTTCTGGAGGACAAGAATGAAGAAGTGTGTGGCAGAGTTTGTTTCTTTGTGCCTCACTTGTGAGAAAGTAAAGGCTGAGCACTAGGTGCCAGGGCTTGACTCAACCCCTTGAGGTGCCATTGTGGATGTGGGATGGGATATCCATGGACTTCTTGACTAGTTTACCACGTACATCTATGGGACATGATGCCATCTGGGTGATCGTTGATCGACTCACCAAGTCAGCCCACTTCCTAGGAATACGGGAGCAGAGTTCAGTAGAGAGTTTGGGACACCTCCAAGTGGAAGAGATAGTTCGACTTCATTGAGTACCACACACGATCGTCTCAGATCGTGATTCTCGTTTCACATCCTGGCTGTGGAAGGGATTGCAGGAAGCTTTTGGGACTCAGTTATGCTTGAGCATAGCGTTTCATCTTTAGATTGATGGTCAGACAGAGCTAACCATCCAGGTTCTAGAGGATATGTTTCAAGCTTGCATACTTGACTTCGTTCATAGCTGGTAGGATCACCTACCACTGGGGGAATTTTCTTATAACAACAGTTGTCATTCCATTATGGGTATGGCACCATTCGAGGCTCTGTACGAGTGACCTTGTGGGTCACCAATCTGTTGGACTGGCCCAAGAGAGTCAGCACATATGGGCCCAGAGATGGTGAAAACTACTACCGAGAAGGTGCAGGTCATCCAGGAAGGAGTGAAGACTACACAGAGTTGGCAAAAGTCTTATGCCGACAGGAGGCGGAGGCCCTTGGAGTTTGAGGAGGGAGACCATGTGTTCCTTCGGGTCTCACCTCGATGGGGATTGGAATGATTTGGTTGAGGCGGTAAGCTATCTCCAAGGTTCGTTGGCCCTCTTCAGATTCTGAGTAGAGATGGCGAGGTGGCGTATCTCTTGGCTCTACCTCCTCAGTTAGACCGGGTACACAACGTCTCCCATATGTCGTAGCTACGGAGGTAAGTGCATGATCCATCGCATTTCATCGACTGGGGCGAGCTGGACATCGATGATGGAGTGACCTTTGGTGAGTACACAGTGGAGATTGAGGAAAGTATGGAGAAGATCATTCATGGCTGAGCTATTTCGTTAGTGTGTGTCTGGTGGTAGCACGGGAATCTCCACGAGAGCACATGAGAGCGGGAGGCTCACATTCGCGTGCAGTACCCACATGTTTTTGAGTAGCCTTTTTTCTGGCTTTTCAAGGACGTAAAATCCATAAGGAGGGTGTGATTTAATGTCCTGGATTTTTCCATCTACTATTTTAATATTATATGGGATTTAATTCAAGACCAGGCTCTAAGACCGCATGCAGTTCCGAGACACGGTGAGCCTGGAATAAATGTTTGAATTTTATTTAATAATTAAATAACGCGCACGTGCGGTTTTCATGAAAGATTGGAATTACTTATGAATGGGTGCTCGGATCAGAAATATGAGGGAACAGTTGCATTCAGAATAGATATTTTACAATAGGTGAGGCCTAACATCGGTCGGCGTGGGTCGGTGGTGAAATCTGGTTTTTGGACGAAACCATAATAAAATATTTAATTGAAATATTTTATTTAAATCCAGGTTATAACGAATTCTCTTTTATTATTAAATTGAGATTTCATAGGGGATCAGGGATACAATTTTCTAGAACCCTGAATTTCCCTATAGGCTCTAGAGGACTGGGAGAAAACCTCCCAACACGATGACGACGTTCTTGACGAGCTTTACCGGAGACGATGAAGCGACGACCGAATCTTCTCCAACGAACGCTGTAGATCTAGGTAGGATGTTTGTTTTTGATTTCCTTCCCTGTTTTTTATTTCCATGATGAAAATGGACTAATCGAGGAACAGATTAGCCTGCAGATCGATCGTTCTAGTGGGACCGGTTATTGCTGGGATTTTGAAGTTATTTTGGTTTTGATCAAATGGAGACGAACCCGGATCGTCACGAACAACGATCGAGGTTCGTCCATCTTGTTTGATCTTTGTATTTTATCCCTCGTGTTATACGTTCTTTTCTACACATTCTGGGAGGAAATCGATCATTGCACATTCGTTTGTTGGCGCAACGATATGAGATTATAGATCCAGCCCCGGGGCAATGTCAATGAGGTGCAATGACGGTTTCAACAGACGATTCCGAGCAGATCGAGAGATACAAGTTTTCAAGTGTTTTTCTTTGGATGGATCATTCGAAGTTTATGATCCGATTTAAGAGTCTTAAACACCCGTCACGGTGTTCATATAATGAATCAAACCAATCCCTGAAGTATTAGGACGAACATACAAGAAACCGAGGATCCAGAGGTTCAGTCGCGGCGCGAGGAGGAAGATGATGCCTCTGGAAAAATCCTGACTACATGCCGTCTAGTATGGGCTACACGGTGTGTGTTCATCAGTGTAATACCTGGTGTGTACTACGGGATTACACGGACATGGTTTGGGTACACGGCCAAGGACACGACATGTATACCCTTCCCCATCCAGACCTGGCTAGATACACAGGATACCCCGCGTACTGGTACACAGGCATGCGACACAGACACGGGTTGGGTACATGGCCAAGGACACGACGTGTATACCCTTCCCCGACCAGACCCAGCTAGATACACAGGATACCCAGTGTACTAGTACATGGGCAGGCGACACAGACATGGACAAGGACCATGTACGAGCACATAGCCAGCATACACGGAGCGAGCCCTAGGTCCTCGGACTTGGTGTGGGACTCTTCTACACACCACGTAGTTGCTTTCTATCTTAGAAGAAAAATGACACGGGCTGTTTACACGGGCATTACCCAAAGTCAAGGAACACGGTGTGTGATTGGTCTACATGTTGTGTACTTTACTTTGACACACCTTGGAAAATGACACGGGCTGTTTACACGGGCAGTACCCAGGGTTAAGGAACACGACGTGTAACCATACTACACGCCATTTAACATATTCTTCATGGATTTACCAACTTGTCATCTGTGACATAGACTAGTTTCCTTAGGGTTTGTACCCTTGGTCTTTTCCCGTAAGGTTCTCGTATCATTTCCATTATACAAGAAGTATGATCCCTTCAGTAGGACATCTTGAATATACTTGTTGGAATCCACTCTATGATACTTAGAGTTGGACCCTCTATTCATTCTTGGAACCCTAGGTCGAGTTCTTGGTATCGACATGACAAACTTTACCCTAGCACCGAACCTCGGGTTAGAGGATTAGCTCAGACTGAGTTGTCGGAATCACCCCATGACTTGGTTGTCATCCTCATCTGAGCACCATGTTCACAAAGTGCTTGTGGAGTGTGTTCTCCCAGAACGAGTATTTCATATCTCTCTCTTCAGACAAAGGAGTGTGTTCTCTTTGTTGCATGCTTAGTGGAATCTTCGAGTAGGATCCTAGTGGCGTTATCGAGATGGTCGTTTGTGTATGAGTATATCTGGATATTCTTGTTTTATATTCTGTAGACATATACTGTGTGGAGCTGACTGTATATTTCTTTTGTGGTATTTTCCCTTGTTGTATTTCCTTTGTGGTTTCAGGGTGTTTTACTGGGTATTGTTATACTCACCCCTACATGGGCTTTTCCCGAATGAGTCATGTCTTGTCTAGATGAGACAGCCTCTGACGGGATTCTCGGTAGACCCGGACCGGACGGTACTCAGTGAGATCAGACAGGCTGAGGTGTGTTCCTACAACTATAGACTGCAGTCCCATCACCTTTCTTTACATGATGGACTTTGTTACGGACTCTCTTTTTGTGGGCTTGTACTTTTTGCCTAGGGTTTTACTTACTGTACTTTACATTCATGTCGTACTCTATTGGTTGGGTTTTAGTGTATGCATGCATCTTTTCCTTTTAGTATATTTTACTTTTCAGGTTTGTGGGCTTGGAGATGTGTGTGCATGTGTACAGGTTTATATGAAATTCCTCCCATGATAGTATTATGCCTACTCGGTGCTAGTCATCAGCCCCTGGCCTATTGGAGGCAGGCTTGTGGAGTTGCAGCTCGGGCCCCACCGGGACAGGTCGTGACATTATAATTGAAAATAGATTAGAAGGGGATGATACTAATAAAACACCTTTCATTACTGGAACTAAATATGATCATTGGAAGCATAAAATGAAAATACTCTTAGAAAGTATGGGATTCAAAATCTGTACTGCTATTGAAATAAAGAATGAAATACCAGAAACAGTTAGAAACACATGGGATGAACCTAATAAGAATGCCTATAAAGATAATTTTAATGAAGTGAATGCTAAATATTGTTCAATAGGAGTTAAAGAGTATAACCATATTTCTTCTTATAAAACAACACATGAAATTTGGAATATTCTCTCTGGTTGTCATGAAGGAACACCTATTGTTAAAGAAATGCGATTGAATACTTATATGATCAAATACACTAACGGTAGAATAAAGCATGATGAGTCAATTTATGATATGTATCTTAGGATCAATGATATTTTGAATACCATGATCTTGTTAGGAAGAGAAGTAACTACCAAAGAACAGATCATGCAGATTTTGTGATGCCTAACCGAAAGATGGTGTGGAACATTTGTGTCTATTAGGGAATCAGGCGATATTTTTAAGATTCTAGTGAAGGAATGTATTTTAAAATTAATGATGTATAAGGACGAGGTAAATCAAGAAGAGGATGAACCAAAACTAATGTCTATAGCTTTTAGGACAACAACATCCAAAAGTAATGATAAAGTGAAAGTTCAATATGCTATTGAAAGCTCAAGAAGTAATGATGTTGCTTCAGATAGTGATGAAGAAATGCCCCAGTTGGCTAGACGATTGAAGAAATTATATACAAAAAATATGTTATTAAAAAATCTCAGTTACAAATGAAGGTACGATAATAAGAGAAATTGGAAGAAGGATTGGAAGAAAAATGATAAATCAGAAGAGAAAATTTGGTTTGATGTAAAAGGAATGGATATTTCAAGGTTGAATATCCAAATATGAAATACAAGAAAACAAATGAAAATAAGGATAGACAGTATAATAAAGCAATGAAGTCCACCTGGAGTGCCTCTCAGGACAGCTCAACTGAATCTGGCTTTTCTTAGAATGAGAAAGATGATATGGATAAATTTGGTTCCATGATAATCACAACTGAGGTAACCTTACACTCTCCTGCACATAATTCTTATTATTCTAAAAGTGAGTCAGAAAATATGACCACTGATGAACTATTCAAATATTACAACATGTTAGAGGAAACCAGTAATGAGATGAAAGATAAATATAAATATATCAATAAATTCAATGCTCTTAATATGGTTACTAAATCTGAACTGTAACACCCCGAGATTTTATGAGATATATTATTTTTTCATATCTTCTGTTGTACGCTACACCAGGATTACCTTGATCTATACGCAACATCGTATTAGCTTGCAGTATACACAACACTATTCTTGGATCATGTTTCACACAATTTCAAGTTCGTTTGATAGTATTTATTCTACGCAACATTTAGTGTATATAAATATATATTCAACATATAAATGAAATATGGTTGGATTCTGTTATATGAAACAACAAAGGAGTCATGTACAACATGCAACCCTGACTTGGCTTGCATTACACGCAATAACGACCTTCCTCGATAGCGTGTGTTGTACGTAATACCAGGTTTCACTAAACAAAGATATATGGTTATAATATTATTATGAACTAGACGTTATGAATAGTATCAACTATATTTTGAATTTGTAACATTATTATCCATCTTACACATTTTCTAGAACATGGTATGAGAACAAAATATTTTTTTAGGTAAAATATGTATTTTTAAAAAAATGCAGTTTTGCCGACTTTAGATGGCGCACCCACTTTAAATCTAGTTTTTGAAATGTTTATAAGTTAAAATTGAAAATATAAATTTTTTTTAGAATAAGGATATAAAAATTTACTTTGGATAAATTTTTGATAATTTTCTGATAAGTTTCTTATTTTGATGAATATTAAAAATACGCTAAATTTTAATTAAAAACAAATTTTTTCATCGAGATAATTTATATGGATAATTTATAATATTGAATTTTTTTAATGTATAAATAGAATATATTTTTACCATTTAATAAAATTCCTGTCGTTACAATTAATTTTATATGGAATTCATAGGTAAAACCATTTCAATCTTTGACAATGTTTTAACTTTTAAAACCCATTTTCATAACAATGAGATTAATTTTAAATTAGTTACTACAACTTCTGTGTTTTGGATTTAAAAAAATGGATTCCATATTTGGATTAACTGGGTCCAAATAATGTTAATATTTCACTTTTATTTTTTTTGATATTATGAATAGTAACTACGGTAATTATTATTTTCTACATTTAAAGGTAAATCGTATAATTAAGGGTAAAAATAAGACTCTAAAATTACCCTAACAAATGCCAAAATTCAATTGGATTAATTAAAGTCGACCAATATCACCTAAGGGTAAGAATATATTCATTTCATGGACCATTGACCACGAAAATTATGTAATTATTATTAAAACTAAAAAAAGATACAACATGTCACTCTCTTAAATTTTATAAGTATAATAATTTTAATTTAGTGATAAACATCGAGGAACTTCTAACATGAATAGTCTAAAAAAATATAATAAAATTATCTACATCATGGGGTTTTATTTATAATTTTTATGTTTTAAATAATTATCATTAAAGGTGACACAATAGTGATTTTGAAATTATTTTATTGATTGAAATATCAAATAAATGGATTTAAGAATATTAAAATAAATATTATATGAACAATTTAATGTTATCCATGAATTTTATAGATAAATATGACGTGTTATGAATATATTAAAGCATTTATTTCGAACATATATTTGGTGTGGATTTTATTTAAATTAAAATAAATGAATAGTGTCAATATTGACAGTATTGTTATTTTATAAAAATAACATAATATAAAATTGTTTAAAAATCTCAAACATATTTAAAAATTATAAATTAAACATTATATGGTATAAAATTTTATTAATTATCCAATTAGGTAAAAATCAAAACACATAAGTAATTAATCATAACAATTTAAAATTTAGAATCTTATTACCACAAATAAAATTAAATAGATTAAATAAGGATAAATCAAGTTGATAAGCTTTAAAATAAATTTCCAACATGTCTAAATTTTATTGGTTTATTATATTAAAACCATATATCATCTAATATTTGAATATGAGTCATTTTCGGAGGTTTTCATGTGTAGTTTGATTTATTATAAATTAATATTTATGAGATTTCAAAAGGTGTCCCTCTCCTCCCTTAAAAAAGGGCACCTCATCCCTCTCCTTTTTACACAACTTTTAGCCTTCATGATCATAAAACCCCTAGCCATTACTCTTCTCAACATCCCTAATAATATTCTGGAGGTTTTGGTCTTCTCAAAAGATCAAATCTATTCCCTTAAGTGGATGTTTAAAGGAGGCACTTCGAGGAAGAGATAATCACTTCTACAGATTCTTTCAAGTTTCTTCCTTCTTCTACTTCCTATTATTTAGTTTTTTCATTATAAAGTAATAAAATAAGTATAAATTATATAATTATATGTCATTATAATTATGAAACAACCCCATTTCACCTTCTATCCATCCCACGGATAACAAAATCACCGCTTGTGCTTACGTATGGAGTACCGTCTCCACGCTGGGGTGTAATCAGTTTTTCCACCACCACCTTACTTGGATGGGTATAATGGGGTAAAGAATAAATATATATATGGTTATTATAACATCATACTGATTCTTAGATATTATTTCTTCCACTCCAATTCCATTCAATAATTATGGGAATGATATCATCGCTCATGCGTACGTATGGATTACCGTCTCCACGACGCGATGAGATTCATTCTCCATGTTAACCATTCAATAATGATTATAAAGTATATATAATGAATAAAAATGAAATATATGACCTAATTAAAATACTGGATTTATATATATATATATATTTCATCTACATAATTCCATTCAAGTTAATAAGGAATGTAAAACAACGTTTAGGTGTACGTATGACCTACCGTCTCCATGAACGGTGTATTTCATTTCATTCATCTATCTATTATATATATATATGTATATGTATGTACTGACTATATATGATATATAAATAATGATTGAAATTTTGGATGTAAGTAAATTATGATATAAGTACTAATAATATCAAGAAAAGAAGTCCAATCACGTAAGATAAATAAAATGATTTTACCCAAAACGCTGCTTTAACATGGAATTTACAAAGGAATGGGTAATATAAAGTCATAAGGGAACCATATATGATATAATAACAATGAATATGATTCTTTAATAAGTAAATTACATTACTTAAATCATTATATAGGTGTTTTGGATATGTACTAAGCATATCAGACCTTAGGAGATGGATAATTTTGCAGTCTCATTTTTATCTGAGATTGCTTATACCTAAATATTTATTGGGGTTATATTTTTCATCCATGCCCATAAAATGTTTCTCATAAAGATTTTAATATTTTTTCATTTATTATTAAAGTAATGTTTACCCCTCTTTGAATATTACTTTGTGTTGTGGAAGGAATCATTATTTTGTTTACCATATTTAATACTTTTTGACTTTTTTGACAAATGTACGAGGAGAGTGTTTTTTAACTTAAATGGCATGAACAAATTTTTATGGCTTCATAACTAGTTATTTAAATTAATCTTACTCTAAGATATTTCATAATTATTTTCAACAAAATCATTTTCTTTTAATATTTCATGGCATTTTGATAAAAGAAAATGATTTTGAAAAAAAAGGATATTTTCCTCAAGAATTCATTTCAAGTGTTTTATCAAATCTATTTTCCATATAGGCTTACATTATTAAGTATGTTTATGTTTCATGTATAATGTATATATTATTTACATGGTTTTTGTTTTCTTATGATTAAATGATATACATTTCTTTTATATGGATTATGTTATGATGGGATGATGTTTATGAAACCCATTTTATTCGTTGGGTTATTATGAATGATGAATGTTTATTTTTTGGGACACAAAAGAATGTTTTCATCATGAGATGTATTGGACCTATATATACCTCCAATTCATTGGTTAATGATTTACATATCATGATATAGACATGGCTCAAATAGTAAGTTTATCTGTTTCAGTGATATAGGACTGGAATGAGGAGTGAACTCGATTCAGAAAGGGACTTTGTCCACTAAGATGGTCTCGGTAGAAATGCCTTGGATACTATGGAAATCATATAATTTTCTTAATGGTTTTCCACAATTACATGTTTTATTCCCATGATATTTTATTATGATTGTTGTTCATTTATGATATATTCCTTACGTACATCCAAGTTTAATGTCTTTGCTCAAGATTTTGATGTTTAGAATTTATGTTCAAATTTCTGCAGTCAAATGTTTATGGATTGTTTTATGATACCTATGCTTACCCTTACTAAGCATTTCAGCTCTCCCTTTTAATGAATCCTTTTCCCAATGATATAAATAATGGTTTTAAGTAAGAAAACAAAAGTGGATGATCTTTATGAGAGATGTTAAAGATCTTTCACCACGATTAGAAGATTATTTTTCTATGTTCTTAAAGAAACTAAACTATTACTGTCCTTGTGTGTTTTTTTTGTTGTGTAATAAGTATTCCTAAAAAGTAATTTAATGTCCATGTACGTAAAGCTTGGTTCTATACAGTTGGTATCAGAGGAAAGGTTTAGTTAACCTTTTGAAACTAAGATGCTAAAAGTTTAGTGAGATATCTAGAGATATTTCTAAGGTATTTATAGGGATGTCCCTAAGGTTAAGTGTAAGTATAGGTTATAGTCATATAATTACATTAAAGATATTTGAGTTAAACCTACTATGATATATATTGAAGGTACTACTCCTTTGTTATGTTTTTTTTCTATCATGAATTTTCCTCTCACACTATTCTTTTTGGGTTTTAGACGATGGCTGGAACCTGAAGGAACCATGTTGATCAATATAATGGATGATGCAATGATTATCCTCCTGAACCAACCAACGTTATGGGAGATAGAGTGAAAAATATTATTTCTATACTTACAGAAGCTAGGAATCATTATATACTTCAAAATGAGTAGATAAAGGAACAATATTCTATTGAGTCCTTCATGAGGCAACATCCACCTTTTTTCAATGGGTCTTCTGATCCACTTCGTTGCTGAAAAATTGATCAGTACCATTGAAAAGATATTTTCCGTACTTCACTGTTCAGAACATGAAAAAGTCATTTTAGCTATTTACCATGTTGAAGGTGAAGTAGACCAGTGGTGGAATCTGATTTCCAATACAAGGGCCCATGATTAAATTGAATCCATGGAATGGAAAGATTTCAAGAACTTTTTTTTCAATAAGTACATCCCTCATTTTCTTCGAACAATGTTGGAGAAGGAGTTCCTTCAGATTAAGAAAAAGGATGATAAATATGTTGGTATATACGAATCAAAATTTACATGGTTTGCAAGGTATGAATCTTGTTTATCATCCAACCTAAAAGTAAAGTTTCTTGATTCTTCGGTGGCTTAAAACCATGTTTTTGAATGTAATTAAGGATAAGAGACTTCATTAGATATGAATAAATTGTGCAGTGTGCTATCAAGGTAGAACTGGAAGTTGGTGTTACATATCCATCTCATGTTTTTGACATGAAACGAAATATGGAGTTGAAGGAGAAATCACAAAACAATGGTGAAAAGAAGATAAATGTATCTTTATGCTTAAAGTGTTGAAAGAAGCATGGTTTAGATTTTTTAAAAGGTACTAGAAAATATTTTAAGTGTTGAAAATAAGGTCATCTTGCAGATGAGTGTCAAAGTAATGGGGAAAAGGTAACTAATGATGTGAATAGTGAAAAGAATATGTATAATGATCCACAAACACTTCAATGCTTGAAGTGTAAGGAAATGGGTCATTATGCAAATAAATGCCCTAATCCAAGGGTTAATGATGATCGACGTGAGAAAAATAGTAATGAAAAGGATAAAGGGAAGTCACATGCGATCATAATTTGTGATGTTGAATATGACAATAATGTTGTGGAATGATTATGTGTTTCATTTAATGGGAATTCAAAATAGTATCATGGAATCTCATTTATGGTATCATTGAATTTTGGAATATTTAGGTATTGGTTTTTAATAATTATATGGTACCGGTAACCGTGAAAAGTGATAGAAATTTTTTTTGAAAGAAGATGATATGCGCATAATGAAGGGATAATGAGAAAATGAAATAAAAAAAGTTATATCATGGTTTGAGTATGTAGAAATTTTGGGATTTTAGTAGGTAGAGAGAGTTAAATTTTGACAACATTCATGTTTGCACTAAGCTTCTATGGTATGAAAACATCATTAATGTATTCACATGTGAGATATATCTTATGATATATGGGGGATAAATGATGATATTCACATGCTTCTTTTATGACCTCCTTGTTAATATTTTCACTATAATATGAGATTGGAAAGAAGTATTTTGGATAAGCCTAATGATTTGAATTGATTATGTTGGATATATGTTAGTATTGATTAATGCTAGAATTATTTTGATATTATTGATGGATGGTTAAAATATTATAGTTTTAGAAAATGCAAAACCTGTAGGATGGGAGACAACCCATCGTGTAGGAAAAAGCTATGGGAATCGAAGCCAAAAATGAAGTGAGACATGCCTTTATCGCCTACCACTTGTCTATAGGTAGTCCTTGGTTAGTAAAAACGAGTTTTATTTTATTAATCAGGATGATAGATGAAGTATAAGTCTATTTACGAACCATATCAGATTAATCTCACCATATATGGACTTATGTATAAAACATTTTCTAACATATGTTTGAGACATATGGAATGACCTATCATTCTATCGCATGATCTGCTAAAACTTCACGGAAGACAAATTCAACTTCATTTATTTAAGAGATGAAGTAGAAATTGTTTGAGGCATGAGCACCATTGAGATTGTACCAAAATCAAGTAAGTATTTATTTTAATTGAAAAATTCTTCAACATTATTGGAAATGATCTTGAAAACCAAAAATGTTGTCTTAGTGATCTCATATCTAATGAATCAGATGGTACCTTCGACCAACAAAAATTTATGGCTTTGTGAGTGATGGATTTTTCATTGCCCTGTTCTCTACCACTCTCTATCAGAACATGACAATTAGATTTCTCTCCCATATCCATATTTTCACCTATTATCTCCTATGTGGGATCCCAAGTGATGATTTACTTAGGGTATCTGTTTTGTTTCTAACATTCATTTTTGAATGTATTTTTTATTATTCTTTTTTATGATTTGGGTTTCTATGAAAAAAACTCTCAAGTAATAAACCATTTATAACCCCGACGAATTTTGAGCGATAAATTCATTTTAAGGGGGGTAGAATGTAACACCCCGATATTTTATGAGATATTTTTTTTCATATCTTCTATTGTACGCTACACCTAGATTACTTTGTGATATACACAACACTGTATTAGCTTGCAGTATACACAACACTATTCTTGGATCATGTTACACACAATTTCAATTTCATTCGATAGTAGTTATTCTATGCAAAATTGAGTGTGTGTATATATATACTCAATGTATAAATAAAATATGGTTGGATTATATTATATGAAACAACAATGGAGTCTTGCACAACACACGACCCTGACTTGGCTTGCATTACATGAAATCGCGACCTTCCTCGATAGCGTGTGTTGTAGGCAATACCAGGTTTCACTGAACAATGATATATGGTTATAATATTATTATGAAGTAGCCAATATGAATAGTATCAACATCATTTTTAATTTTATAACATTATTATTCATCTTACAAATTTTCTAGAACATGGTATGAGAACAAAATATATTTTTAGTGTAAAATAAGTATTTTTAAAAAATTGTTGTTTTGATGCCTTTTGATGGAACACCCACATTAAATCAAGTTTTTGACATGTTTATAAGTTAAAATTGACAATATAAAATTATTCTTCTGAATCATATTTTAAAAATTTACTTTTTATTAATTTTTGAAATTTTTCTGATAAGTATCCTATTTTGATGAACAATAAAAATACGCTAAATTTTAATTAAAAACAACTTTTTTCATCGAGATAATTTATATAGATAATTTATAATATTTAATGGTTTTAAAGTACAAATAGAATATATTTTTACCATTTAATATAATTCATGTCATTTACATTAATTTTATATTTAATTCATATGTAAAAACATTTCAATCTTTGACAATGTTTTAACTTTTAAAACCCATTTTCTTAACAACAAGATTAATTTTAAATTAATTACTGAAAATTCTGTGTTTTAAATTTTAAAAAATGGATTCCATATTTGGATTCAATGGGTCCATGTTATGTTAATAGGTTACATTTAATTTTTTCATATTATGAATAGTAACTACGGTAATTTTTATTTACTACATTTATAGGTAAACTGGGTAATTAAAGTTAAATATGATTGTAAAATTACCCTAACACATGAATAAATTCTATTGGAATTATAAAAGTCCACCCATATCACCTTAGGGTCTGAATAGATTTATTTCATGGACCATTGACCAATAAAATGATGTAATGATTATTAAAACTAAAGAAAGTGACAACATGTCACTCTCTTAAATCTTATAAGTATAATAATTTCAATTTAGTGATAAACTACATGAAATTTCGAACATGAAGATTCTCCAGATATCTAACAAAATTATCAACATCATCTGATTTTATGTAAAATTTTAGGGATTAAATAACTATCATTAAAGGTGACACAATAGTGATGTTGAAATTATTTTATTGATTGATATATCAAATAATTTGTTTTAAAAATATTAAAATAAATATTATATGAAAAATTTAATGTTCTCCATGAATTTTCTAGATATATATGACCTCTTATGAATCTATTAATGCTTTTATTTTGAACATAACTTCTGTGTGGATTTTATTAAATTCAAATAAATAAATAGTGTCAAAATTGACACTATTGTTATTTTATAAAAATAACATAATATAAAATTGTTTAAAAATCACAAAAATATTTAAATATTATTAATGAAACATTATATGGTCTAATTTTTTTAATTATCCAATTATGGACAATTCACAACACATAATTAATTATCCATAACAATTAAAAATTTAGAATGTTATTACCACATATAAAATTAAATAGATTATATAAGGATAAATCAAGTTGATAAGGATGAAAATAAATCTCCAAAATGTCTAAATTTTATTTGTTGATGAGATTACAACCCAATTTCATCTAATATTCTAAATTTATTCATTTATGGAGGTTTTCATGTGGTTTTTGATTTATTATAAATTAATATTTTTGATGTTTTCAAAGGTGCACCTCGCCTCCCTTAAAAAGGGCTCCTCATCCCTCTCCTATTTACAAAACATTGATCCATCATGATCGGAAAAACCCTTCCCATTACTCTTATCAAATTACATTGTAATATTCTGAAGGTTCTGGTCTTCTCAAAAGACAAACTCTAGTCCCTTAAGAGAAAGTTTAAAGGAGGCACGTCGAGGAAGAGGTAATCTCTTCTACCGATTCTTTCAAGTTTCATCCTTCTTCAACTTCCTCTTATTTAGTTGTTTCATTATAAAGTAAAAATATCAGTATTATTCATATAATTATATGATAATATAAATATGAAACAACCCCATTTCACCTTCAATCCATCCTACGGAAAATGAAATCACCGCACGTGCGTATGTATGGAATATCGTCTCCACGCAGAGGTGTAATATGTTTTTCCACAACCTTACTTGGATTGGTATAATGGTGTAAAGAATAACTATATATGGTTATTATAACATCATACTGATTCTGAGATATTATATCATCCACTCCAATTCCATTATAGGAATGATATCATCGCTCGTGCGTAAGTACAGATTACCGTCTCCACGACGTGATGAGATTCATTCTCCATGTTAACCATTCAAAAATGATTATAAAGTATATTTAATGAATAATAATTAAATATATGACATAATTAAGCTACTGGATATATATATATATATAAATATATATATAATTCATCAACTTACTTCCATTCAAGTAAATAAGGAAAGGAAAACAACGTTCATGTGTACGTACGAACTACTGTATCCATAAATAGTGTATTTCATTTCATTCATCTATCTATTACATATATATACTGAATATATATGATTTATAAATCATTATTTACATTCTCTAAGTAATTAAATCATGATATAAGTAATAATAATATCAAGAACAACAAGTCGAAACACGTACAATAAATAAAATGATTTTACCCAATACACTGCTTTAATATGGAAATTACAAAAGAAAGGGTAATATAAAGTCATAAGTGAACCATATATGATATCATAACAATGAATATGGTTCTCTAATAATTAAATGAAATTATTTTAGTCATTATACAAGTTTTTTGGATACATATGAATCATATCATACCTAAGGTAAGGGATAATTTTGCAGTCTCATTTTTATTCGAGATTTCTTATACGTAAGTATTTATTGGGGTTATATTTTTCATCCATGACCATAAAATGTATTTAATAAATTTTTCAATATTATTCCATATATGTTTAAAGTCATGTTTACCCATTTTTGACTTTTAAATTGTGTTATGTAAGGAATCTTTCTTTTGTTTACCATATATTGTACTTTTTGACTTTTCTGACAAAAGTATTAGGAGAATGTTTTCTTAACTTATACAGCATGAACATATTTTTAAGGTTTCATAAAGACTTATTTCAATGAAGTTTCATCTAAAAAATTGCGTGATTATTTTATACAAAATCCTTTTCTTTTAAAATTTCATGGAATTTTGAGAAAAGAAAATGATTTTGAAGAAGAAAGGATATTTTCCTCAAGAATTCATGTGAAGTGTTTTATCAAAACTAGTTTCCATCAATGATGAAATTATTAAGAATGTTTATGTTTCAACTATAATGTATCTATTATTTACATCGTTTGATAGTTATTATGATGAAATGATATCCATTTCTTTTCTGTAGAGTATGTGATGATGTGATGATGTTTATGAAACCCATTTTATTCGTTGGTTTATTATGAATGATGTATGTTTATTTTGTGGGACACAAAAGTATGATTTCATTATGAGATGGGTGAGACCTATATATCCCAAACATTCATTGGGAAAATATTTATATCTCATTATATATACATGGTTGGAACTATTAGTTAATCTGATTTAGTGTTATAGGACAGAAACGAGGAGTGAACTCGATTCAGAATGGGACTTTTTCCACTAAGATGGTATTGGCAGAAATGCCTTGGTTACTATGGAAATTTTATCATGTGCTTAATGGTTTTCCATAATTCCATGATTTATTCCCATGATATTTTTTCATGTTTTATGTTTTTATGATATATTCCTTACTTACTTCTAAGATTTATGTCTTTGCTCAAGATATTGATGTTTAGATTTTATGTTCAAGTTTCTACATTCAAAGGTTTATGGATTGTTTAATGTTCTCTATTTTTATCCTTACTGAGCATTTGAGCTCACCCATTTAATGTTTTCTTTTCCCCATTATATAAATAATGGTTTTAGGTAAGAAAAAAAGGGGAATATCTTTATGGGAGACGTTGAAGATCTTTCACTATGATTAGAAGATTATTTTTTTTGATTTTCCCAAGACACTAAACTATTATGGTCCTTGTGTGTTTGTTTTTGTTATGTATTTATTCCACAAAAGTAATGTAATTTCTATGTACGTCATGCTTGGGTCTCTACAGTTGGTATCAGATTAAAATTTTAGTTTACCTTTGGAAACTAGGATGCAAAAACATTAGTGAAATCCCTAGAGAAATTTCTAAGGTATGTCTAGGGATGTCCCTAAGGTTATGTATAAGTATAGGTTATAGTACTAGAATTACAGTAACATTATTATCATTAAACATAAGATATTAGATATTAAAGGAACTCCCCCTTCATTATGTTGTTTTTCTAGCATGATATTTCCTCTCACACTATTCCTTTTGGGTTTTAGATGACGGCTAGAACCCAAAGGAACCATGTTGATCAATGTAATGGACGATGCAATGATTGTCATCTAGAACAAACCAACATTTTCGGAGATGGAGTGAAAAATCTTATTGCTATACTTACACAAGCTATGAATTATTTGGGACTTCCAAATGAGCAGAGAAGGGAAAAATATTCTATGGATTCCTTCATGCGGCAACATCCACCTTCTTTCAATGGGTTGTCTGATCCACTTGTTTCTGAACAATGGATCAGTACCATTGAAATGATACTTTCCATACTTCGCTGTTCAGAAAATGAAAAATTTATTTTAGTTATTTACTATTTATAAGGTGAAGTAGACTAGTGGTGGAATCAAATTAAGAATACCAGGCCCCAAGATTAAATTGAATCCAAGGAATGGAAAGACTTCAAGAACTTGTTTTTCAATAAGTACTTCCCTCGTATTCTTCGAACAAAGATAGAGAAGGAGTTCCTTGGGCTTAAAAAAAGGATGATGAATTAGTTGTTATATACAAAGAGAATTTTACAAGGCATGAAAGGTATGAATCTGGATTTATCATCCAACCTGAAAGTAAAGTTTATTTATTCTTCTGTGGCTTAAAAACAATTCTTCAAAGGGAATTAAAGATAAGAGACTTCAGTAGCTATGAAGAAATTTTGCATTGTACTATCAAGGTAGAACTGGAAGTTGGTGTTAAATATCCATCTCATGGTTTTTACAGGAAACAAAAGATGGAGTTCAAGGAGAAATCTCAAAACAATCGTGAAATGATGATGAATGTTTATTTATGCTTAATGTTTGGAACGAAGCATTGTAGAGATTGTATAAAAGGTACTAGAAAATCTTTTAAGCATGGAAAAGAAGGTCATCATGTAGTTGAGTGTCAAATTAATGGGAAAAAGGTAGATAATGATGTGAATAAAGAAAATACTACAGAGAATGCTCCACCAACACTTCAATGCTTCAAGTGCAAGGAAATGGGGCATTATGCTAATCCATGCCCTAATCCAAGGGTTAATGATGATCGATGTGAGAAACCTCTTAAGGAAAAGGATAAATGGAAGTCACATGTGATCACAATTTGTGATGTTGAATATTATATTGATGTTTTGGAATGACTATGTGTTTATGTAATGGAATTTTAAAATAGTATCATGGAATCTCTTTTATGGTATGATGGAATTTTGGAATATTTATGTATTGGTTTTCAATAATTATATGGTACCGGTAACCATGAAAAGTGATTGAAATGTTTTTGTAAAGAAGATTATATGCGCATAATGAAGGGATAATGATATAATGAATTAAGGAAAATGTTATATCATGGTTTGAGTATGTAGAAATTTTGGGATTTTGGTATGTCGAGAGAGTTAACGTTTGAAAGCATACAAGTTTTCACTATGGTTCTATGGTAAGAATACATGATTAAGGTATTCACATGTGAGATATATCTTACGATATATGGGGGATAAATGATTATATTCACATGCTTCTTATATGACCTCCCTGATAATATTTTTCACTATAATATGAGATTGGAAAGAAGTATTTTCGATAAGCCTAATGATTGGAATGGATTATTTTGAACATAAGTTAGTATTGTTCAAGGATATAACTTTTTAAATATTATTGAAGGATGTTTATAAATAAATTGTTTTAGAAAAAGTAAAACATGTAGGACGGGCGACAACCCATCGCATCGGACATGGCTATGGGAATCGAACCCACAACGGAAGTGAGACATGCCTTTATCGCCTACCACTATCCCACAGGTAGTCCCTGGTTAGTAAAAAATAGTTTTATTTTATTAAGTAGGATTATAGATAAAGTATAAGTCCATTTTGGGACCATATCTGATTAATTTCACCATAGATGGACTTATGTATATATCTTTTTCTAACATATGTTTGAGACAGATGGAATGAACTATCATTCTATCGCATGACTTACTAAAACTTCGTGAAAGACAAATTCAACTTCATTTCTTTAAGAGATGAAGTGGAAGTTGTTTGAGGCACGAGAAATGCTGAGATTTTACCAAAATCAAGTAAGTATTTATTTTAATTAAAAAATCCATCATCATTTGGGAAATGATCTTGAAAACCAAAAATGTTGTCCTAGTGCTCTCATATCTAATGAATCAGATGGTACCTTAGATCATCACAAATTTATGGCATTGTGACTGTTAGATTTTTCATAGCCCTGTTCACTACCACTCTCCATCGGAACTTGATAGTTGAATTTCTCTTCTATATCTATATTTTTACCAATGATATCATATGTGGGAACCCATGTTATGAGGTAATTTGGGTATCTATTTTTCTTCTAACATTCATTTTTAAAATTATGTTTTAGTATTCCTTTTTACGATGTGGGTTTCTATGGAAGAAACTCTCCTGTAATAAACCATTTAAAACCACGACGAGTTTTGAGGGAGAAATTAATTTTTAGGGGGGTAGAATATAACACCGAGAGATTTTATTAGTTATATTATTTTTTTCATATCATCTGTTGGGCGCTACACCATGATTACCTTGTGTTGTATGCAACACAGTATTGGCTTGCATTATACGCAACATTATTCTTGGATCATGTTACACACAATTTCATGATCGTTTGATAGTAGTTATTCTATGAAACATTGTGATTATATATATATATGAAATGTATAAATGAAATATGCTTGGATTATGTTATACGAATCAACGAATGAGTCTTTCACAACATGCAACCCTAACGTGGATTGCATTACATGCAATCACGACCTTCCTCGATAGCGTGTGTTTTACGCAATACCAGGTTTCACTAAACAACTATATATGGTTATAATATTACTATGAACTAGTTGTTATTAATTTTATCAATTAAATTTTGAACTTTATAACATTATTATTCATCTTACACATTTTTTAGAACATGGTATGAGAACAAAATAAGTTTTTCGGGTAAAATAAATATTTTTCAAAATATGCAGTTTTTCCACCTTTTGATGGCACACCCACATTAAATATAGTTTGTGAAATATTTATAAGTTAAAATTGACAATATAAAATACTTATTTGGAAGAATGATATTAAAATTTACTTAGGATAAATTGTTGATATTTTTCTTATAAGATTCTTATTATGATGAATAGTAAAAATACACTAAATTTTAATTTAAATTTTTTTTTCATCGAGATAATTTATATGGATAATGTATAACATTTTATGGGTTTAAATTTTAAATAGAATATATTTTTACCACTTAATACAATTAATGTCATTACCATTAATTTTATATTGAATTCACAGGTAAAAACATTTCAATCTTTGACAATGTTTTAACTTTTAAATCACATTTTATTAACAACGAGATTAATTTTAAATTAATTACTACACCTTATCTGTTTTCGATTTTAAAAAAATTATTCCATATCTGGATTCAGTGGGTCCAAATTTGGTTAATAGGTTTCTTTTAATTTTTAGATATTATGAATAGTAACTACTGTAATTTTTATTTACTACAGTTAAAGGTAAATCAGATAATTAGGGCTAAAAATAAGATTGTAAAATTACCCTACCACGTGAAAAAATTCTATTGGATTAATAAAAGTCGACCCATATCACTTTAGGGTCAGCATAGATTCTTTTCATGGACCTTTTACCATGAAAATGATGTAATTATTATTAAAACTAATGAAAGTGACAACATGTCACTCTCTTTAATCTTATAAGTATAATAATTTTAATTTAGTAATAAACATCATGAAAATAGAAAATGAATAGTATTAAGAAATATAATGAAATTATATACATCATGTGATTTTATTTATAATTTTTAGGGTTTAAATAATTATCAATAAAGGTGACACAATAGTGATGTTAAAATTATTTTATCGATTGAAATATCAAATAAATGTTTTTAAAAATATTCAAATAAATATTATATGAACTATTTAGTGTTCTACATGAATTTTATAAGTTACTATGACATGTTATAAATCTATTAAATCTTTTATTTCGAACATATCTTATGTGTATATTTTATTTAAATTCAAATAAATGAATAGTCTCAAAATTGACAGTATTGTTATTTTATAAAAATAACATAATATAATTTTTTTTAAAAATAAAAAAAATATTTAAAAATTATAAATTAAACATTATATGGTCTAATATTTTATAAATTATCCAATTAAGGGAAATTAAATAGACAAATTTAATTAATCATAACAATTTAAAATTTAGAATCTTATTACCAAAAATAAAATTAAATAGATTAAATAAGGAAAAATCAAGTTGATAAGGTTTACAATAAATTTCCAACTATTATAAATTTTATTGTTTGATTATATTACAACCCTATCTCTTCTAATATGTGAATATGAGACATTTTTTGATGTTTTCATGTGGGTTTTGATTTATTATAAATTAATATTTTTGAGATATCCAAAGGTGCCCCTCTACTCCCTTATAAAAGGGAATCTCCTACATCACCTCTTTACACAAATTTGAGCCTTCATGCTCAGAAAAACACATCCCATTAATCTTCTCAACATACCTAGTAATATTCTCAAGGTTCTGCTCTTCTCAAAAGATCAACTCTAGTCTCATAAGAGGATGTTTAAAGGAGGCACGTCGAGGAAGAGGTAATCTCTTCTAGCGATTCTTTCAAGTTTCTTACTTCTTCTACTTCCTCTTATTTAGTTTTTTCATTATAGAGTAATAACATCAGTAAAACTAATATAATTATATGTTATTATATATATGAAACAACCCCATTTCACCTTCTATTCATCCTACGGAAAACTAAATCACCGCGCGTGCATACATATGGAATACCGTCTCCACGTCGTGGTGTAATATGTTTTTCCACCACCACCTTACATGGATGGGTAGAATGGTTTAAAGAATAAATATATATGGTTATTATAACATCATTCTGATTATGAGATATTATATCATCCACTCCAATTCCATTCAACAATTAAGGGAATTATATCATCGCTTGTGCGTAGGTATAGATTACCGTCTTCATGACGCGATGAGAATCATTATCCTTGTTAACCATTCAAGAATGATTATAATGTATATATAATGAATAATAATAAAATATATGACATAATGAAGATACTTTATTTATGTATATATATATATATGTCATCTTTTTTACTTCCATTCATGTCAATAAGGAAAGGAAAACAGAGTTCATGCGTACGTACGGGCTACCGTCTCCATGAACGGTGTATTTCATTTCACTCATCTACCTATTATATATATATATAGTGAATATATATGATATATAAATAATTATTTACATTATGGAATTAAGTAAATCATGATATAAGTAATAATAATATCAAGAACAACAAGTCCAAACACGTACGATAAAGAAGTCGATTTTACCCAAAATGCTGTTTTAACATGTAATTTACAAAAGAATGGGTAATATAAATTCATAAGTGAACCATATATGATATCATAACAGTGAATATGATTCTCTAATAAGTAAATGAAATTATTTAAATCATTATACAGGAGGTTTGGATATGTACGAAGCATATCGGACCAAAGGTAAGAGATAAATTTGCGGTCTCATTTTTATCTGAGATTGTTTATAAGTAAGTATTTATTGGGGTTATATTTTCCATCCATGCCCATAAAATGTTATTTAAAAAGTTTTTAATATTCTTCCAAGTATATTTAAATCCATTTTACCCCTTTTTTACTTTTACTTTGTGTTATGGAAGAAATCTTTTTTTTGTTTACCATATGTGGTACTTTTTTACTTTTCTGAAAAAAGTACGAGGAGAATCTTTTTTTAACTTATACAGCATGAACGGTTTTTTAGGGTTTCATAACGACTTATTTATATGAAGCTTCCTCTACAAAATTTCATGATTATTTTCAACAAAATCCTTTCTTTTAAAATTTCATGGCATTTTGAGAAATGTATATGATTTTGAAGAAGAAATGATATATTCCTCAAGAATTCATTTCATGTGTTTTATCAAAACTATTTTCCTTAAAAGATGAAATTATTAAGTATGTTAATGATTAAATTATAATGTATATATTTTTTACATGGTTTGTGTTTTCTTATGATGAAATGATATCCATTTATTTTTATAGATTATGTTATGATGGGATGATGTTTATGAAACCCATTTTATTCATTGGGTTATTATGAATGTTGTATGTTTATTTTGTGGCACACAAAAGAATGATTCCATTATGAGATGGGTGGGACCTATATCTCCCTCCAATGAATTGGGTAATGATTTATATCTCATGATATAGACATGGCTGGAATGGTAAGTTAATATGATTCAGTAAAACTAGACAGGAAGGAGGAGTGAACTCGATTCAGAAAGGGGCTTTGTCCACTAAAATGGTCTTTGTAAAAATGCATTTCCTACTATAGAAATAATATCATGTGCCTAATGATCTGCCATATTTACATGTTTTATTCCCATTAAATTTTATAATGATTAATGTTTCTTTATGATATATGCCTTACGTACTTCCAAGATTTATGTCTTTGCTCAAGATTTTGATGTTTAGTTTTTATGTTCATGTTTCTACATTCATATGTTTATGGATTGTTTTATGTTCTATATATTTACCCTTAATGAGAATTTAAGATCACCCTTTTAATGTTTTCTTTTCCCCAGGATATAAATAAAGGTTTTAGGTAAGAAAAAAGTGGAAGATCTTTATGGGATATGTTGAAGATATTTCACTATGATTAGATGATTATTTTTCAAAGTTCCAAAAGACACTAAACTGTTACAGTCCTTGAGTGTTAGTTTTAGATATGTATTAAGTATTCCAAAAAAGTAATGTAATGTCCATGTACATCAATCTTGGTTCTTTACATGAATATATTACTGAAAATGAGAAAAACGAAAAACTTATTAAGGAGAAAAATATGTTAAAAATGTCTAATGAACAATTGATGAAAAACATAGAAACATTTACTAATAGAAAAAATATTCTTACTAAAATTCTTGGGAAACAAATATATCCTATATATACTTATGGGATAGGATATAAACTAGGCCCATGTAATTTATCCAAATCACATTTCATAACCAGAATCGTACTGCAAGTTCTAATTCTACATATTCTTTAACTGTATTCAATTCTTTAGGACCAAACAGATTTTATATTTAAATAATCTATATTATCTATTTAACAAACCCATAAAAAAGTTGTTGGTTAATAAATATTATATTTCTAATGTATGGGGACCCAAAAAATATGGGTACCAAAGTCATTTCATGGATGAACTGTTTAGTAGCTAACTGCCTAATGAGCTCCTATAAAAAGTTTTGGTACTTGGAAAGTGGGTTTTCATGACAAATTAAAATGTAATTTTCAAGATTTATAAGTCTTATCAAGATTGATGGAGGTCATGTCACATTTGGTGACAATGGTAAAGGAAAAATCATCGTCCTATGCCAGATTGGTAACCCTAACTATATTTCATTTTCTAAAGTACTGTATGTTGATGGACTGAAGTATAACCTGCTCTACATATCTCAAATGTGTGATGATTGATTTACTGTTAAAGTAAAAAACAATTCATTCCATGTTTTATATGCTAATAATAATTTAGAATTTACTGCTTTTAGAAATGATATTGTAAATGCTATAAATCTAGACATTTTAATATACATACTCTTTGAATTTTAACTAGAAAAGAGTCCTAGATCTGGCATAGAAGACTAAGAAATTTAAATATACATTCTCATAGAATGTTAACTAGAAAAGTCTTAGTTAGAGACTTACCTAGATTAGTGTTTCCAAAAAACAATCTATGTAAACCTTGTCAAAAAAGAAAGCGAAATAAAATCACTTTCAAACCAAAAAAAATAAGTAACTACTTCTCATCCTCTCGAGTTGGTTCACATGGACATGTTTGGACCATCTAGAGATTCATGTCTCAATGAGAGGAACTATGTTTATGTTTATCTAGATGATTTATATAGGTATACCAGAACCTTTTTCCTATATCATAAAAGTGAATCATATAGACATTTTACTAAGTATGGTAGTTCTATAGAAAATCATAGTGGACATAAGATTAAATCCATATGAAGTGATAAAGGTTGTGAGTTTGAGAATCATGTTTTTGAACCTTTTTTCTCAAAAAGGGCTATAATCATAAATTCTCTTCCCCTAGGACACCTCAACAGAATGATGTGGTAGAAAGAGAAAACATAAAAAGACAATAAATTTCTCTCACTACACATAATTAATATGATTTAGCTATTTATTTCTTGGTTGAAGCTGTTAATACAGCCTACTACATAATAAGTAATGTCTTAATTAAACCCATTCTTAAGAAAAATCATTACGAGTTGTGGAATAATAGGAAACCCAATGTATGTTATTTTAAAGTATTCAAATATAATGTTTATATTCTGAATAATGAAGATAATTAAGATAAATTGGCATCCAAATTTGGTGAAAGAATATTTGTTGGATATTCTACATCAAGGAAGGCCTATATGGTCTTTATTTAAAAAATCCAATTGTGTGGAGGAATCAGTACTCATTATGATTGATGAAGAAGATCAACATGGTCCCAATACCTCACTAGAAAATATTGATGAGGATATGTCCAAGATGGACATAAATGATACAACCTAAAATCATCATGTAAAGCAATCTGCGATAACTTCATGTTCTAGAAATTATATTTATCGTAACTATAGTGAAGTAGATCAACCGGGCCAACCTAAAATATCAAGTCCTACATTATCTAGACCAACTATAATCCTTAAAAATCATCTCATGGATGATTTTGTTGGATATTTTGATATAAGAACACAATCTTGAGCTTCCATGAGAACCCTGGTCAACATCAAGACTTCTGGTCACAACAAGAACCTAAAATTATCAATGATGAAATCAATGAAGAGTTTTGGGTAATGTACATGCAAGAAGAACATAATCAATTTGACTGAAGTAATGTTGGGAAACATATATATAACTAAATATACATTAAAAATTTAAAACAAATGGTTGTTCATAAATAAGGTAGATTAAGTTGGAAATATAGTTTGATATAAAGCTAGATTTGTTGCACAAGGATATAATCAAGAAGAGGGAATTTATTATGAAGGGACTTTTGCAGAGGTAGCTAGACTTGTGGCAATTAGGATCTTACTTGACTCTATAGCACACTTGAATTTTATTTATTATCATATAGATGTTAAATGTGCATTCCTGAATGGTTATATAATTGAGGTTGTTTTTGTTGAGAAACCCTCAGGTTTTACAAATCCATATTTTCCAAATCTTATTTTCAAATTATCGAAAGCTTTATATGGTTTGAAAAAAGAACCAATAGCTTGTTATGAATGTTTAAGTAATTTAATTATATCTAAAAGATTTACAAAAGGACTCGTAGATCCTAATTTATTTATAAAAATATTTTTGAAAGAAGTTTCAATAGCCCAAATATATGTATATCATATTATATTTGGATCATCTAAAAATTCATTATGTAATTATTTTTCAAACATAATGAAAAAAGAGTTTGAAATGAGTTTAATGGGAGAACTTATATATTTTCATGGATTTTAAATATTTCATAATAAATAAAGAATAATATTAAATAAAATTAAGTTCACAAAAGATATTTTGAAAATATATGGCATTGATATCATTAAGAGCATTGAAGCTTCTATGATTTCTACATGGAAGTTAGATCTTGATGAAAATGGAAAGACAATTGATTGAACTGCTTATAGAGTAATGATAGGGTTTTTATTGTACTTAAAAACTAGTAGGAAAGTTATTATCTTTAGTGTGAGTATGTGTGTGATATTTCAAGAAAACCATAAAGATCCACATTTAAATGTTGTTAAAAGAATTTTCAAATACCTCATATATAAAAAAAATTAGGATTGTTTTATCCTAAATGACAACATTTTTATTTAGTTAGGTATTCAGATGTCGATTTTGGTGGATGTATGTTTGATAAAAAGAGTAACTCTAGAACATTTCAGTTTTTGTGAAATTCATTGATATCATGGTGTAGTAAAAACTAAAATTTAGTTGCATTATCAACTACTAAAGCAAAATCCATTATTGCGGGCAGTTTTTGTGCACAAATTTTGTGAATGAAAGACACCTAATTAGACTGTGGATTTTATTTTAATAATATCCCTATAAACTGTGACAACACAAGTTCAATAAACATTTCTATAAATCCAATATCTCACTCTAGTACAAATAATATTGATGCAAGACATCACTTTTTGATAGATCATTATCAAAAAGTTCATATAACTCTTGATTTAATTGGGGCTGAACATCATATTGCTGATATATTCACTAACCCCATAAATTCTAATAGAATAAACTACATCAGTCATGAAGTAGGAATGATAAATTAGTAACCGATATCTTGAAATCGATCTGTTGAAACTGATCATCTTGAGACATATCTTCTGGAAACCGATCTATCCAAATCAATCTTCATGAAACAGATCAATTGAAACTGATCTTCTTGAAACAGATCTTCTTGAAATTGATCTTTTGAAACCAATCTTCATGAAACTAATCTTATTGAAACTAAAAATTGTGAAACCGACTTTCTTGAAACAGATCATTCTGAAACCGATCTTCTTGAAACCGATCTTCTTGAAATCGATCTTCTTGAAAAAGGTCTTATTGAAACTAATCTTATTGAAAATGTTCTTCTTGAAAATGATCTTCTTGAAAATGATCTTCTTGAAACTGATCTCATGAAACCGATCTTCTTGAAACCGATCTTCTTTAAACTGATCTCTTGAAACTGATCTCTTAAAACAGATATTCATGAAACTGGTCCCTAAAACCAATTCATTGAACCTTATGTATTTAAGGATTATTCTATAATTATATCTGTTTTTAACTAAAACAACACTGTTTTGTATTCTTCTTTTTTTTTGAATTTAAATTTTTTTGATTTATGATTTAAAATTTCTAAATGATATATTTAGTTCAATCCATCCCAACCATTCACTACCCCCATTGCCGAAAATATTTCTACCTTTTTTCACACACTCTCTACTCTCTAACTCTCAACATTGTTGGAATATGAAGCCCTATCATGGAGTGGAACAAGAGTACAATGAAAGAACCTAGAAAATCTCCTTACACTATGCGTTAGAAAGGTGAGTCCAGTGGGAATGTGAAACTGAGCATGTAAAGCTGAGTGGTTAAGGTTGAAAAAGAGGTTTCTGTTGAGTGGATTCTGTCATGAAAAACATTATTTGTTGAAGGTACTAGAATATCATGGATGGATCAGTAGGTTCACCGACAATGAAATAGCCTATTATCACCAACTAGTGCATATGTTATATCAGTATTTGAGGATATCTCTCGATGAAGCTGATGCACCAAAGATGAATTTTGCGGTAAAGTTAGAGGAGATATATTTCTCAGATATTGAATGGGTTGAATGCTTAAAGATTCTTCATGAAGGTGTTTTTGCTGACTAACCTACTAATATTCCACCTTGCTCTAATTTTTTATCTTATAATGATTCTTTTAAAGAGCTGACTAGAAATTTAGAATCGTTAATATATGCTTCCAATGAATTATAATTAGAAGTAAGGCTTCTTTTTATGTTCATACAACATCAAATCTGCCCAAGGAAGGGAGATTTTTCAAATGTGAAGTATCATGATGTTTTGTTGATATTCTTGTTGAAATGTGGAATAATAGTGATCCTTTGTTGGTATCTAATGGTGAATATATTATATTTTATTAATCCATCCAAGAAGTCAACCTAATTGTACTATCCGAGGATGATTTCTTCATGATGAAACGGGTAGGTTTTCTGGAAGATGGAGATGAAGTGCTATGTTCCTGAAGTGGTTTTTGTTTTCAAAAATACATTTTTAAAGGATGAGAATATTCTGGAACCCATGGAAGATATGTTTTGTAGGAGATGAGGATATTCTATATGAGGATTTCAATCAAATTGACCACCCTTCTAGAGCAAAGGATTAATTTTATCCGTGTCTCAAACCAAGAGAGGTTCCAGTTTATTCGGATGAGGAAACTGAGACTGAATTTCCAAGGGAAGAAGGATCTCATTTTGATGATAGGAGTAATAATGATACTTCTGAATATCCCAAAGAAATGTCTTATGGACCTACTAGTCCACCTTTTTACTTTTTTTAAGAGAATATTTATTATGTGATGAAGATGAAGAAAAAAGTGATATTACTGTAGTTGATGGCTATGTTAAGAAATATGATGAGGAATATGATGATGATGGTGGTGGTGGTGGTGGTGATAATGGAGAAAATTATGTTCATGTATGTGAATCTCTAAAAATGGGAAAACATGATGTTGATAGATCCATTGAGTAATTTATACATGGAGCTGGTGATGGTATTGATCTTGTTGGACAACAATCTGTTGGTCATATAGATGTTGAACATGAGGACATATTACCCCTTCATAATGACGAAAATGAAGAGATCACTCAGGAATTGAATGATCTTATGGCTGCTTTCCAAGATGAAGAATATGTGGGTACAGTGACTCAAATTGGGGAAGTGCATGTTGATGTTTTAGTGGATGATGCACAAGTAGAACCTGTGGTTGGGTTGGTTCCTACTCCCAGTGAAGTTGTTATGGTCAGATACCAGGATAATGAATTTAATAAAGATGATTTTGTTCCTAAGCCTCAGGGAAGGTGAATCAGAATTGATACTACTGAGCCAAGAGACTGGACCTGTACTAAAAGGAGGAATAATGATCCTGGATACATTCTTTTTATTTATGAGTATGTCTCAGATGGGGAAATAGTGCCTTATTTTCATGCTCAACAAGTCCTGGCTGAATAAGAACATATTGCACCTGTTCCACCAGTTTCACCACCAAAAGTATAACAAATAGCACAGGTAGTGCACAGTTAAAATTTCTGTTAGGCTGATTTGGAGAAATTTACAAATGATATTTCTGAGTCTGTGATAGCCTCGGTTGGATCCAAAAGTGAATCCTCCACCTCCATAGGTATCATAGATGATTATGTATAAAATATTTCAAGGATAGTGATCTAGGATATTCAACCGAATATCATTACCACATCAGAATCCCTTATTAGACACAATAACTTCCTGAGAGAAGAAGTAAGATACATGAGTACTGAGTTTAATTCATTATCCCCTGACTTCAAGACCTCCTTTATAAGTGTTCTAAATGTTATTATGAACTTGGTATCTCATTCAGTCACTGTGGATGTGAAGAAGTTGAAATAAGAGCATGGAAAAATGTTGGGTAGCCCATCCTGTTCCAAGAGTGGGAAAAGTGATGTTCTTGATATGGAGTCTCTCAAGGATGTAATGAGAATGGAACATCAAAAACATCATAGTTTTTCAATCAAATAATCTCATGAAAAAATTACATCGAAATACAGATCTTGTATAAATTATGTCTATACAGTGTACAAATGAAGCCTCTGCAGCTAAATAATCGATTCAGGAAAAGGTGGATTAATATTTCACTAAGATTTATACCTAGAATGATGTCATTAATATCTTCATGTTTCTTGCATAAAATCTTTGAATTCCTCTGGTCACAGAAGAATTCAAGAAGTAGGTCCTTCAATTAAATATGTTTACACCATTAATGATAAAATTTATGGAAATTAAGGATGACTTAGAGAAGGTGATGCAATATGGTGGTGAAATCATTAATGACTTCATCAACCTACAAAAACCTTCTCTACATGTTCAAGACGAGGTAATTATTGTCCCTCTAGATGCTTCAATTGGTACTACCTCTCGCCCTCATGCTCTAATGTCTGTATGTAAATCTATTTCCTAGATTCGGCCGACAATCCTAGTGCAAAATCCAAGTCTAGGGTTGTCAGAAACAAATCCTACCCTTACCGCTACTATTCCTATAGGTGTTTCCCTGCAGGGTGTTTTCTTCAGGCCACATCTTCCCTCTACCACTACCAATCCTTCTCTTTATCCCTTGGATCCTATAGACAAAGGAAAATACCCACATCATCCAACCCCTTAGTGATGGATTGTTTCTTTTGAATAGTGATTTGGTCTTTTTTTGTCTTGTACATTAATGCCTTTTAATGGAAATATTTATGGTGTCATTATTTTATGTTATTTTTCATTATCAGTTTTCTTTATTCTTTATGTTATTCTATTTTTTCAAATCCAAAAAGGGGGAGAAAATAAGTCATACAATATTTATCTAAGGGGGAGATTTTCTGGTGTAGGCCACATGGAATGTACCCACCATAATCCATTTATTTAGGGGTATCTTTATTTTAAAAATTCAAACATAGAATGAATTTAGTCATATCGTAAAATTACATTCAGTGCAGTAGGATATGTCAATATTTCATTATTCTATATATTTTTCATGTATGCCATAATTTGTTATTATCAAAAGGGGAGAGAATGATGGACCCTCTATGATAATGTTGTTTTAATAATCGCAAATAATGTCAACAAACAAATTTATTCTTTCAATCCATTTTATTATATCTAAGTAAATAAGTTCTCTCATACATAAAAAATACATAAATAAGTCAGTAACCTATATTCATTAATCAATATGTTTACAAGTGCATTTATACATGTATTTTTGGATAACACATAGTCTTGTAATGATTCATGTAAGAAAAATACTTCATAAATTTTTTACGATTCCCTAGCACCGAAGGTATATTTTACAGACTGATGTTCGACACACCAAAGATGAAACACCGATTTTTGACACACCTAAGAGGACACATCAATGTTCGAAACACCGAAGATGACACCCCAATGTTCAACACACTGATGATGACAAACCGATGTTAGACACTCTGAATATGACACCCTGATGTTTGAAACACCAAATATGACACATTTATGTTCGACATACCGAAGATGACACACCGAAGTCGACACCCCACAGATGATGGACCGATGGTGACACACTGAAGTTGACAGACCGAAGATGACAGACCAAAGTCGACACACCGAAGTTGACATACCGATGTTACCAAACTGAAGACAACACATATAATATGACTCACAAATAGTCAAAAATAACTATTTCAATTTTTTTAATTTAAATTTATTTCTAAGGTTCATATTCAGACAAATTAATGTTTCTGACATTATAAAATGTTTTCTGTAGAACTATTCATAGACAATACGAGGTACATGCATGTGTAGAGATCATTATTCCAAGTAGACCTTGAAGTATGAAAGGACATAAATTAGAGATAAAAAAAGATGTGACATAGAGATATACAGATACACATAGAGAATAAAGAACACACTGATATAGAGACTGTATGAATATGAAAACAGATGAATTCTTATATTGAGATCACCAGAATTTATAACAAGAATCATTCTGCTGAAGTTCACAGTACACCGAGACATTTAAGAGAAGAACATTTTTCACACCTAGAAGATGGATTACTAAATTTGTGATACTTTATTCTGATACCAAATTCTAAAAGAGGACTCAAATTTCATTTTCTATACATCCACTGAGTCCATATCTCTACTGCACATCACAAAGCGATTTTTAAACTCCACTCTTCCTTATTAAACTATGTTGTGAGATTGTAGTTACTATTTGAACAATGTGTATATATGTTCTTTATCACGCACAATGTCCCCTGAGCCAAACTGGAGGACAATAAAATACCTTCACTCTCAATCTCTTAATACACTTGTATACCACTTAGAACTGTCGAATAGATCCTGTGAGATCTGTTTGTTTGTTTTTCTCATGAATAACTGTGGTAGAGGTCCAGTGTGACCTGGAAAGCATGTCTGATGTTGTGAACTTCGATCCATGGTGATGATTAAAAGTTTATTAATATAAAATACATGGTTTTTGGTGATCACCAAGTGGATAGGACTAAGTCTCTTCTTTAGACTGAAACTCTTTTTTTATCTGTGGTGTTGCTTATCTGATATTTTTATCTGTTATGTATTCCTAGAAATAAGAAAAAAATGATAATTGATAATTTGTTTAATAATTGTTTATATCTATTTTAAATCAATAGTATTGTTTCAAATGTTTTACTATTATTTATATTAGCAATTTTGAGAACTAATCAATCTTCAGGTAACCATATCGAAGCTTCAAGATTTTTATAAATTCACTACCACCTGACATTGTGTTTATTTTTAGATGGGGGTATTATATTGTAAAGAATAATTTTTAACAAAAATTTGTATAGATACTAAATTTACCTCCATCTTGAGTTATCTACTCTAACCAACCTGGACCATTTGAAATAAAAATTCATTTTATAATAAAATAATAGTTTCAATCATTCCTAAAGATTCCCTCCCCCTATTAAAGGCAATCATATCTAACCCATTACTCACACCTCTCAAGCCCATTTTCTCATCCAAAAACTACCCAAATAAGCTCCAAAAATCCCTCTATTCCATTTATAATCCTTAACATAGGCAGAAGGCACATTAATAAATCCTTTTGGTTCAATCCAAATAGAGTTACATTATTTAAAATTAACATATTCTCTCAAGTTCATTTATTTTATATTCCTTATCCACTTTCTATACTATTTTAATTCATTTTTTACATAAAAACAACAGTATACTTAATATAATAGGTTGTTGTTATGATATGGGTTCGAACTAAAATTCCACACACCTAATCTAATGGGTACAAACATATTGCTGCTAGGGATGGTGAACTACTGCCTCATGAAATGATGATTGTTCAATTATCTCCTACTGCCTCTTATGGTGTCCATAAAGATGGAAACATATTTATATGTGATATATATTATATTTATATTATCTATATACTCTTGTATGTTTCATTTATAGAATACCTTTATGGTTTCCATAATGGGTAAATACAATAATTTCATTTTGGGAAGTGCGGACTACCACCCCCTCAATGTTATATGACTCGTTCATTCCATACGTAGAAAATATAAAATATAGAGTTATCGAAATAAAATATGATATTATACTATAATTATAACATACCTGGGTATAATTTTGTTTTCATACCATTAGATACAAAATATAATTGAAAGTGGCATTTATGATTATGTATGGCTTACAGTCTCCATGTACGGTGCATTTCTTTTCTTATCTCCAAATATTATGTACTATTATAAATAAATATATATTTTGGATGTATATAAAATATATGATATCTAACTCATTAATATTATTTTCGAGATAATGGAATTTTTACCACATGGTAAACTTGTAATTATAAGATATTCATTTTAGACTCATGTACCAAATACTGACAAAACGAATGTTATTAACTTAAATGACTGTGTATGGTTTATAACAAGATAATAAGTATAAAAAAAGGAATAATAAACATGAAATAGTTTTTCAAGTTATTATAAATTATTTTTATTTTATCATTCAAGATATTAATTAATGAATGAGTTATGTCATATATGAGGTAAGGGAACTTCTTAACCCTATTTTATTTCTTTGGGTTAATCGTAAACTTTTTGATAATATCGTTCTATGAATATGAAGAAATAACATTTTATTTATTATATTCTATTTATAAATTAATTATTTGTACATATACTGAATACACATAATTTTTCTATTTTAATTAAAATTTTATTTTCGTAAGGGAACCTTTCACCATACTCTTTTAGTGAAAGAATTATTTCTTGTTGTGCCTTTTAATTTCCATTTAATTATGTTAGGATATGTTCTTAAATATCATTATCGCTGTAAATTTTATGTTCATGTTATGAGATACCCTTTAATCATTTGTCAACTCATTTTCTAAATTTTAATGTGAAGTCAATAGGCTTCTGAATTTTTATAAGTGGCTTGGACTCAATATCCTTTAATTGAGGAATATTTTTATTTATGAACGATTTTCTTTAATATGGTGTATAAATCCATTTGTCTTTTCATTTAATTTGGAGAGAATCCTTTTCTATGTAGAATTTTATTAAATGACAATGTTAATGTTACTTTATTATCGTACTTGGTGACAACAACATTTCGGTCGCCACAAGATTTATTAGATATTTTTCTTCCTTAACAAGAAATAATGATTTTTTAATTGGAAAATAAATACTATATACTCTTGTGTCTTATGGTATTGAAAATGGTTTTCATAATAGATTGGTTATGTCAGTATCTTTAAATGATATAGTGTGAATAAAATGTGGAAATGTTATATTTTCTTTATGTTTGTTTTATGTGTTATGAATATGTAATGGTTCTTGGAAATTATTTATGTATACATGTGGTTCTGTGATAAACCTAGGGTGGGTGAGCTAGATACAGCTCTTCATTGCATTGGGTAAAATGGAGGAGGTAAATGTTTATGTTTCTCCTATGTGATTTATGGAATATACTATGATGGTTATTCCAAATGTAAATCCCTATGTAGCTGTGAAAGATACAACGTAAGTATGTTTTGGTTGCCACATGTTACCTTTATGATTTATGATTACAATGTGTTATCAATAAATCATATGATTTGATGAGGTATGTTAAATATATTATGTTGGTATGTAATGATATACTAATGTTTTTTTATTTTAAACCTCACTGAACATTTTATGCTCATATCATGGTTTTGAAATATTTTTCACCATACTTAATGATGAATAGTGCCAATAATGAGATCAAGGAAAATTCATGCTATCTAAAACATGGAAGTAGACATGTTTGTTTTTTAGAGTTTATATTTTTTGACAATAATGGATACTGACTAGAAGTGTCTACATGTAATATTAATGTTGTTATGAATAATTTATGACCTAATTTTCTAAAAATATAAACCTGAAATGATTTTACATGACCCTCAATGTGAATTCTTGACAGAAATTACAATTATTTAATGGTTATTGTTGGGGACTTATTGTTGTTAGCAGAGACATGTTGAGACCTCTAAATAGATTATATGTTTTTAGACACATGTTTAGTCTCTATTTTTCCTCTATAAGTTAAATCCTTATTTTGTATCATTTTTAGGTCAAGGAATGTCTCATAGAAATGAAAGGATGAGGGTCTAAAATGACATTCCTATCACTTCTCGGTGAATTGCATGCAATAATTATTAAAATTTCATGTCCATACAATTCCAAAACATTTTCTATCATACAAATCACATGAATGAAATTGTTTGATATATTAAACACCTCTGATATACCTCGACACTATCATGGATCAAGGGTTGGATTTAAGAAAATCCTATTTTCTAAATATTCCCATATCTTCTTGAAAGATAAATATTATCATGGGACATAAAAATATTTTACCTTATCAATATATTTTGAATCATATTATGATATTGAAAATGTTCTAAATAATGAGACCCTTGTGAAATCTATTTATTTTTGGTTTTATATTGTAGTCTTTTATCACATATTTATTGTATTTTAAACAGACCATTTATTTAATGTTTCAACTAAAACTGGATCCAACTATTTTATAGAAATAAATTCATATCTCGAATTTTGAAATTATATGCAATACCTGATTAGTTTTTGAAACTATTTTTCTGTGAGCACCCATATAACCGATGGTGCCTAAGGTGTTTTTGTATAATGGAATATGATGAGTTTGAAGGATATCTAAGTCATTTTTACAATACATTGAACATCAATCAATGTGAACATGATGATGATGAAACTAGGTGGACTCCAAGATCAAGGTATGATGTTCTTTATTTGGGAATAGTGTTATTTTATGGAGGTAAAGAAAGTCAATATATAATAGTCTTCGTTAAATATGTTATTGAGGTCATTATTAGTTGGGATGAAAATGAGAGGTATAAGATAACCATTGAGGTTAAATAAGGCTAGGATTATTTATGTGTTTTATAAAAAGGGACAACACACATGATGGGTGACAAACCTTTATGTCTTGTAAGGCCGCGTGAATCAAACCAACAACTGAAGGGCGATAAGGGTGCATCACCTACCACTAGCCTACCTGAATACACTAGTTAGTAAGACTACATCTTTTTAGTTAGATGATTTTATGGATCAAGAATAAGATGATTTAGGTATCTTATGTTTTATCAAATGGATATCCTTATTATAGGAAAATGATGTTGTGAATAAGTGATAAATGTTATTTTGGAAGACGTTATCTCTTTTGGGATCACTATATTCATAAAGGAAATAGAATATCATGGGATCCCATTTTTGGTGCAATGGCTGAATTCTTTTTCGGAAGAATTTATGTTCTCATTATGAACACATGGTAATGTTGGTTTTTTCTGGTAATGATTAACCTATCATAGAGAATATGTGATTAGGTTAAATACACTTCAGTATGAGACTTTATGTGTAGTCGATGTTTTTGGAGATAAATGTTAATATTTCTTGTAGAATACTATGTGATTAAATAATTATATGAATTGGGTTTAAATATTAATTTGGATTACATTGAATAATTTTAAGGAAAATTATTTAATTAATGTTCTTTGTTGTACGTTATGTATTGTTTGATCAATTTTGGGGATTAAGAGTAGTGTTTCTTTTTATAATTTATTTTCCTTTTTTTGGGATTATTTTATATTGTACTAATCATTTTGGTTTTGGATAATGTATAAATAAAAGGGAAATATATATTTCACATATTTTGGATTATGTGATTTTCTATTAGTTTTTTCTAGCGCATTATGTGTGGCCATGTTATTTGGAATACTCATCATTTAGAGAAAATATGATTTTTTTGTTGAATCATATTAAATAATAAAACACTACATGAATAGTAAGTATATATTATTATGTTCTTAGCCAATCACATAAATTAATACCTCAAAATTATGAAAGGTAACCTAAAATAAAAAATAATGTCTCTTTAATTTTCCTACTAGGAAAACATTAACCATTTAACCAATCAAAAGATTGTGGTTTCCTAAATGTTAATATTCTCCAGATCAGGTTATCTATTACTCTCCATTGGAACATGACACTTAGTTTCTCATCTATATCCATGTTTTTCATATGTGGAACCCTAATATATGTTATCTTTGGAAACCATTATAATTATCCATATTTCTTTTTATGTGATAGTTTTTTACTCTTTTTCCAATGTGGGACTTTTATGGAAGATTTGAAGCCAAATTTCAAAATGGAAAAGTTTCAATACTCAAAAGGTGGGAAGGATGTAACATCCCTGGAAAATAAAGAATATGAAATTTTCATATTTATTAATATTTATTAATTAAATATTAATTTTACATTAAATTGGATTTTATCTTCTATGGCGTACCCAACACACAAAAATGGGATTCTCCGAAATTTTACATTGCTCACACGGCTGAGTCGTACTGAAAAATAATAATATAATATTATTTTAAATGGATGATAATTTCTAGATGTTTTATTGGTGGGAATGAATGGAAATAACTAAAATATTAATATACAAGTATTTTTAATATCATTAAATTTCTCCAATAAAATATAAAGGCTTAAAATGGGGAAAGATATGATCTTAATCATAAACACTCTAATATTCTTAAAAAGGTCGATTTACCACCTTTTGATTGTGAAGCCTTTTTAATTTATATTTTTATCACATTTATATGTTCTATTTGAGAAAATTATATTCTTTTTTAGAATAAGGAAATAAAAATTTAATTTGTATAATTTTTTTTTTATTTTTCTAATAATGATCATTTTTCTATAAATAGTGAAAAATATTGAATTTTTATTCATAACTTCTTTTTAAAATAATTTATTTATATAGATATATTTTCATTTTAATTTGTTTTAACATGTAATTAGATTATATTTTTTTTATTTAATCCAATTTTGGTCCTCAGAATTAATTTCACTTTGAAATTTAACATAATCAATTGTCAATCTTTTGATTGTTATCATTTCTTAAAAACATGGTTCTTTGTTTTAACAATGTGAACTTATGTTTTTTGAATTTGGAAAAATAGATTTCATATTGGGAATCAGGATGTCTGAAATATGTAAATAGGAAACATTTATTTTTAGACATTTTGAATAGTAACATCAGTAAATATTTTATTAGAATTGTTAAAAGGTAAATCTAGTAAATAAGGGTAAAAATTAATATTATAATTATATTAATTTACTATAACACAAGTACTAATCCAATTGGATGATACATGTGCAACCATGGGAATCCTTGGGTGGATTTGGGGACCCCATGAAGCCACATGTAAGTGAAAATTACACTATAAAAATAAATTTAATGTTAATGAAAATATAACATAAACATATATCTCTTAGTAAATTTTTTTTTATAATGGGATATATAACTGAGAATTTAAACTATAATAAGTTACTAGAAAGCTAAAAATATTTACTACATCATTTTATTTTATTTCTTATTTTATTTATTAATTATATAAATAAATTTATTCATGACATAATGATGATGTAATGATTACCTCATTAATGAATGCTTTAAATAAATGAGATTATAAATTTTAAAATAAATTTATTTTGATCATTTTCATTCCATACGGGATTTTTTGGAATGAGTATATATTTTTTCATTGAATTTATATAGTTTTTTCGAAATAATAATGTTTTTATATATTTTTTTGAATCCTAGATATAAACAGTTTATAAATAAATAGAAATGATTTTTTTAAATTTAATACTATTTTCTTAAATTATTATATAGTACTAAAAATTGACGATTCATCAAATTGACATATATAATGTTTATAATGTCATTAATGATTCTTTTTTTGGTCTCCTGTCATTTTATTGTAATTATATTAACCATTATAAATGAATATACAAGAAGACAAGGTAAAAGATAAATTATATAACTAATGTTTGAAGAAAAAAAGATAAGGATAATTTTATTCAATAAACTTGTCTAAAACCCATTGAATGAAATGATTTAGAACATTAATTATTTTTCTTCAAATTAAATGATTTGGGGTGATTTTGAAATCGAAATTCAGTTTACATTAAAATAATTTTTTTCAAACTTTCCTAAAGAGCCCCTCCTCCCCCTTATAAAAGTCTATCCCCTCTAACCCCTTACTCACACTTCTCATGACCCTTGTCTTGTAAAAACACTTCAGAAATATGTTCCCAACACCGTTATATTCCACCTATAATCCTTAACATAATCAAAATGCACTTTAAAAGTCATTTTGTTTCAAACCAAAGTGAGTCACCAGATTTAAATGTAATGTCTTCTCTCAAGTTCTTTTTTTATTTTCCTTCTCCAATCACTCTGCTCTTTATATTCATGGTTTGTATAAAAATCAACATACTAAAAACAAAAGGTTGTTATTTATGAGAATTGTTTTATCTACACTTCCACATAATCCCATCTAATGGATACGAATATACAGCTTCTGTGGAAAATGAACACCTGCCTCACAAAATGATGATTGTTCAATTATATCCTACCGCATCTTATGGTGGCCATTAAGATGGAAATTTATTTATATGTGATAGATATTGTATTTATATTGTCTCTGTGTTTCTTTATTTTTATTTATATCATAACTTTATGGTTTCCATAATGGGTAAATATGATAATTTCATTTGAGGAAGTGCAGAATACCTCCACTTCAAAGTTATATGAATCATTCATGCCATACATGGAATGTATAAAGGATAGAGTTGTAGAAAATATATATGATATTATACTGGAATTATAAAATACCTATTTATCATTATCTTTTCATTCCATAATATTTGAAATATAAATGAAAGTAGCATTAATGTGTATGTATGACTTTCAGTCTCCATGAATAGTGTATTTCATTTCTTATATCGAAATCTAATGTACTATTATAAATACATATATATAAATTATATATAATATATATATTTTATATAAATAATTAATATCATTCTTGATATAATGGTCTTTTGACCACATGGAAAACATGTAATTATAAGAAGTTTATTTTTGAATCAAGTACTAAATATTGAAAAAATGACATTTATTAACATAAATGACTATGTAATGTTTATAACATGGTAATAAGTAACATAAAAGGAATAATAAACTAGAAAAATATTCTGATGAAAGTAAAAAAATTAACATTATTTTATTATATAAAATATTAAGGAATGAACGAGTCACATCGGATAAGAGGTAAGGGAAATTCCTAACCAAAATTTTATTCTTCGGGTTAATCTTATACTTTTTAATTTTGTTGTTCAATGATTATGTTTGACAGAAATTTTGATTTAATATATATTATTTATACATTACATATGTGTACATATAGTGAATACACATAATTGATATATTTTATTTACAAAATTAGTTTTTTAGGGGAACCTTTCACTGTACTATTTTGGAAAAAAATTATTTTCTATTATGTCTTTTAGTTTCCATATTCATATGTTGGGATATGTTCTACTCTATCTTAGTCACTATAAATTTTATATCCAATTGCTAAGAGGCCCTTTTCTCTCTAATAAATAATTTTCTAAATTTTAATACTACTCTGTTGGGATACAATATTTTCATAATGGGCGTCATATCAATATCATTTCATTGAGGAATATTTTCATTTATCCATGATATTATTTTATACTGTGTACTAATCCCATTGAATTTTTATTTCATTCAAAGGGAATATTTTTCTTTGTAGCATTTTACTAAATTAAAAAGGAAATGTATATTTTTTAACATTCTTTGAGACAACGACCATTCTGTCCTCATGGGAATTATTTTATATTTGGATTCCTTAATAATTTGTAATGTATTTAATGGAAAATAAACAACATATTCTCGATTATATATTTTGGTATTGAAAATGGTTTTGATAATTGATTGGTTATTTCAATATATTTAAATGACATATTTTGATTGAAATGTGGAAATTTTATCATTCATTTATGTGTGTTTTATGTGTTTTGAATATGTTATAGTTCTTTGGAATTGTTAACATATACGGGTGGTTCTATGATAAACATTCGGTTGGTGAGCCCGAGATATCTTTTTAATGAATTGTGTAACATGACAGAGGTAACCATTAATGTTTCTTCTAATATATTTAAGGAATATATTGTGAATTGTATTCCAAATGTAACACCCTATGTTGTTGTGAATGCTACAACATAATTATATTATTGATCCCACATGTTAGCTTTATTATTTTTTATTACTATGTGTTATTCAATATTTTAATGATTTCATGAGATATTTCAAATATCGTATGTTCGTATTTAATGATATACTAACGGTTTCTTTACTTGTTTTATAGCCCTTACTCTAATATTATGATAATCCCACGTTATTGAAATGTTTTCCACAATACTTAAAGATGAATAGGGTTTTGGATGGGTTAAAGGAAATGTAATGATGTATAAAACAAGGATCTAGACATGTTTCATCTTTCAAGGTTTTTATTTTATAAAAAATAGATAATGAGTATACTTGTCTTCTTGTAATATCCATGTTGGTAAGTATTAGATATAAATTAATTCTCTAAAACCCTAAACATGAATAGATACTAAATGATCATCAATGTGAATTCATGACTTAACTCATGATTATGTAATTCTTATGGTTGGGGACTTATATATCAAGTGATCCTATATATTCCTTGGTTATTTTTAAATGATGTGTTAAGGGATTATTCTCATTCATCATCAACATCATTTTCTAAAAAATCAATGGGTTGTTTGAATGGCTTTTATATATTTAATAGAAACCTCATGAGAAAATAATATTTTAACATATAAAACCAATTTATATTTTTATGGGGTAAATAAATGAATATAAAATGAATTATATAATAGTATATATTCAATTAGTAAAATTATTACATGTTTCATAAACATAATTCAGGGTAATTTTTATTTAATTCCCATCAAGTGGGAGAAATCTTTCAATATAATTGTGGTCTTCCATTGAATTCAAATATATGAAGAGAACCACAATTATTGATGGACTATTAAGTTATACAACATATACTGGTGAAGGATAACTTTGTGTTATAAGTTATATACTATTTTAAAAATTTTAATTTCTTGTGGGATGTTCCATTATATGTCATATTATTAACATAAGGAGCATGGCTATGTAATAATTCCCACAAAAAATTATTATGCAATGAGAAACATATAAATACACCTAGAGTTATATTACCAATATATAATTTCACATATTCATAAATTATAGATAAAAACATTAATATATTTTTGTGTGGAAGGGATAACCATTATCTAATTTAATATCAATACATTATAAATAATGTAATAACCAATTATGTTAACAATTAATGTGTAGATTACTATAACCTCAAAATATATAGATTCCAAATTTTTTCCACTGTAGATATCATCCATTATATGAAAAAAAATTAGTATATTATTATATTATGAATTTATGTCAAACTTATTGTATGATTTACTACATATGTATAATATATGTTGTTTTTGGAAAATGTATCACTAAATAAGTTATGAAAAATTAAAAATTTCAATAATTTTTTTATATAATATTTATGTCATGGAATTAATCTATGATTGATATTAATATTCAATTATTCATATCATAATTGTGTTTCACGTGATATGAGTGATTAAATTAATGACATTGATAAGAAACAGTTATGTTGATTTTGTGTTGTAACACCCCATTACACTTTTTAGGTACTCTATTATTTATTTTTCATTTATAATCCTCAGATTGGAGGGTTTGTCGGATTCTATAGGATGTAAGGCCATTAATAAGAGAAATTAAGGTAACATTTGTTACATATGATTATTTTAATTAATGGACCCTGGTTATAAAGTTGTTAAACAATTATAAATGTTCTTCCAACATTTATAGAATGACCAATGATGTTTTTTTGATTTTTTATTATTAAATCTCTATTATTTGTAGTCATATTGTGATTTATATTCCATGTATGGGGCTTAAATGATGATTAATTATTTATGGATAGATATCTTGAACTGATATAGGCTATAATAAAATCACTAGTCGTGTAACATGTTCACAAATTGTATTGGTAAAAATGGGTATAAATAATTATATTGTTTATTTTTCATATGTGGTCGTCATGGATTACATGAAATAAAAAAGGGTTACACATTACAAGACTATATTACATGTTGGTTTTATGTGTTACCTATGGATGAGTATCATTTTATTTGCCTATAGCTCTCCATCTCTCAACCAAACACTAAACATATGAAAATTTTGAGATCTACACCCTCTACGAAACATTAATATAATGATCTGTCATCAGGTTTATTCATGAGTGTCATTATAGGCAAGTAATCCTTTCATTAATTCCTTCCATTGGGCATATAAATTTCATTGGATATGTTTATTATTCCAATTTATGATCAAATAGTGTTTTTTATCAACACTTTATAGTTTAATATTAGACATTGACATTTGATGGCTGATATCTTGATTTACAATCACCATTCTTGAAGTCATATTTTTTATACTAGTTTGACATATTATTTTCTATAAAATGATTTAATGTGATGAATTTTTTATCATTATTCATAAATTTAATTTATTTTTTAATTTTCCTGATGTGATATGTGATTGAAATTCTATTCATTGAATATTAAAATTTTATGGAATATTTTTATTGAATATTGATTTTTGTGAAATGGTAATTGATTAAAAAATTCCAAAGTTGATTATAATATATTTGATAATATTTTTTAAAAAATTTTGAGCGTTGTTTTTATTTTTTTTACAATTTTCCAATTTGGAACCAAGGGTGCATCGGGAATGACACATAGGTATCCTTATTGTGTATGGCACCCCTAAGGATATTGAGTCTATATTATGCATGATCCCATATTTTAGTGCCTATTATGAGTCGCTTTGAGATTTAATATTTTTATCAAATGACTATTTTAATCATTGATTGTTACTAAATGATTTTTTATTTGGTTGTTACACATTGCCTCACTTTATCGGTGACTTCATGAATTTTTTGTTACTTTATTACTTATTAATGGTTGGATATGCTTTCCTATTCAATCACCTCTATTTTTTTTATATATTTTAGAATATGGAGAGTTGTTTTGAAAACCATTGGTAAAATGAATTACAAATGAATCAGTCTTATGAAATTACTTTTGAAAATGTGTTTTTGTTTTGAAAACCTATAAATATTAAATTCTTGATATTTTACATTTCGTATATTCTATGGTGGTAACGTACTAGGTGTTGTTATCATTCCGAATATTATTCTATTGAGGATATTGTAGATGTGTTACTACATGACATAGTTAATATCATTAGAATATTGTAACATGTTGGCATCTCTATTTTTATTTCACTTTAGTTTGGTTTATTTTAGCGGTGAATATATGTTACATGAAGTCTTATTAGTTTTTATTGATTCATACATTTGGTTTCAATTGTTTTTTTCGGATTTTATAGATCTATATGTATATTTTATTTTTAATCATACTATATTTTAAGGATATTTTTCATTATACTGAAGTCTTCTTCGGTTTCATTCTTGAAATAAATATGTGATGGGTGGCTCAGGAGTATTTTTTTGTTAACATGGGTCGATATATCACAATTTTTTAATAGATTTAAATCTCTTCCTGAATTATGTTAAAACAAAGGGATTTTTGTTTTGTGTCTTGGATAGATAGAATTTAAGACCACTTTAATTCAGATATATAGTGAGAAAAATTGGATTTGTCATCTCACTTATGTGTCTAAATCCATGATCCCATGGGTGTCTAAGAACAATAAATTGTTTTTTATAAAGTGTTTAGATTAATTTAAATGAAATTTTTAGGATTTTTATATTAATTTTTCTATTCATTTTTAGTTAATTCTTTCATGTGTTCAATTATTAATCATCATAAAATATTGTCATTTTAATGATTTTTTTTGAATTGTAAAATTTGTAACAAGATTTTTTGTATTTTATCATGAAATAATTGGTATTTTACTTCAGTTTATTAGAAAATAATTATGAAACGAACTCTTCCTGACATTAGATTACAAGAAACATGTCATTTTCTAGACGTAAATTTTTATGTGTCACTTTCCTTGGATGATGTAATAATATGTATCATTTAAACTATGTGTTATGTAGGTTACATGAACCTATTATGTGTGTTGTATCATGTATCCAAGTTTAGTAAGAAGAATACACACATCTAAAATTGTGATAAATGACCATATGAATCTGAGGAGTTCCTTGAAAAAATTCAATAGATCATTTGTTTCATGAAGACTCTAAAAAACTTATTGTTTCCTTTTCCATATATTTTCTCTATCGAATGATAAGAGAAAAGTGGGCACCATTATAATAGTACATTATGCATGAGGTCCTTCCATATTCTATATAAAATAATAAGTCCTTTGTCATACATTGAGGGTTTATTGTGGAAATTATATATCATTTTCTAACATTAGAGCTTGTGGATCGTACCATTATAGAGTATTTTACCTATAATTATGATTTAGTGAATCTAGAACTGAATATTTTCAGTATTGTGTAACCATAGGATAAAGGTTTATGGATAGGTGTGAAGCTAAATATTTGGTCAATGTTGCTTCTCATGTTCATTTCAACATTTATATGTAGTTGAAAAGATCATTTGGATTATATAGACATATCTATGAAGAGGGGTTTGGGTAGAGCATCAGTTTTTTTATTTGATAGCTGGAGGGTATTTTCAATCCACAAAAAAAATTTAGTGGAAGTAGATTTTCATTTGGACATGTTTTGTGTTCTTCATTTCAGAAATACTATATATTTTCTATCTATTTGGGTGGTCATGTCAAATGAGACCAAACTGAATAGAGGATCCTCCTAATTTTTATCATTAGGGGTTTTTAATTCATCTAAAATGTTTCTTTAAAATGATTTCATGGGGTAGTAAGGCAGGAACCACTATCACCATGAATTTTCATGTTCATACATATTCATCCAATGGTGGTGGGTTTAATATATAAGAAAAAGGGGGATGTACATATATAAGAAATGGATTTATTTATACATATGAGTAGGCATATAAGGAATCTAATGTGAGGCCACCTACTATTAGAGGTACAATGTTTATTTGATCATATATTTTGATAGAATTGTTCTATACAAATTTTACCCATTCTTTGATAAATATAAATGTTTTTTTGGAATATTGGGCTTGTTTCAGTAATTATTCAGTAAGTGTTGGATGTTTACAGACCATTGGGGATGTGTCTTGAACAAGGTTTCGATTGTACCATCATTCAAGAAATTATTACATTCTTTAAGATAGAATATGACTTCTTGGTTCCTTTTCTTGTCTTCTTCATCATTATTATTGGATTGGATTTGATGTTCAGTTTTACTTCTTATATAGAATTTTATTTCCCATTGTTATAGTAATTAAATAATGAAGTGGTCACTCAGGAATATCTTGGTTATTCAGACTCTAGATATGGAATTTCCTATCCAATTTTTCTTCAACCTTGGGTAGTCTATTGTATTTAGTAAGATATGTTTCTTGATGTTTTGGAATCTTATTTGGGTGGATGTCATTATGATGTGGTTTTTTTCATACCATGTGTTCATGATAAATGATTTATCTATTTTTACACTACAAATTGAGTTCAATTATACTATACAACCACTCCCTAGTATGATGGACATTTTTATGCCCTCGTATTGAATTTATATTAATTACTTTGTAGATCATTTATTTCTTATTGAGGATCTAGAGACTAATGAGATTATTCATCGTTATGTGTCACTGTGGGTTTCGCCTATCCTCATTTCTAAGAAGGTAGAATATAGCCTCATACATTGTTTTCAATATCAAAAGATAAATAAGATGACTGTTAACAGAATATATAATTTTTTTATCATTAATTATAATTTTAATTAGAATATATGGGATTGTTGTTTTTAAAATATACACTCATTATTAAGGTACCACTAGTTGTGTATCCTATAAGAAGATATACCAATGACATTATTTTGGATTCAGTATGGAAATTTTCAATTTTTAGTTATGTCATTTATTCTCATTAACGCTACTATATTGATTTTGGATATGATTTACTGGATTTTCCATCAGTTCTGGGAGTATTTTCTTTGATTTTTTGGGAGATATTTTTGTGTACACCAAGACAGATGAAGAGCACATGGACTATTTTTATATCATTTATCAAAAATTAAAGGGACATAATATGTATGATATTTTCTCCAAATTTATATTTTGGATCTTAGAAGTTATATTTATTATCCATGTGATTTCTAAGAGGTGAATCTCAATAGTCTTGATAATGTAGAGGATGTTATGCCTTGGGAGAAGCATATAATCTTTTTTGAGATATGAATTATCTTTAGATTGTATTCATACTATTAGGAGTTCGTTTAGGATTTCACCACACTCAAATATTTAATGACTAATTTAACCCATAATGGTGTAATTTTTTAGTGCAATGAAAATGGTAACATATCCTTATTATATCTAATGTTGAGGTTTTCATCAATATAACAAATCAGTCATACGAAAATGGGTAGGACATATGATGGTTTTTTTGATGCATGTTGTATGAGTTTACGATGTGTATTGTTGTATTTTATACATGTGGTAGTCTGTGGATCAGGCATGTTTCACCATCATGATAAGAACTACGCTAAAATTTATCCTGAGTTGGAAGAGGTAATGAATGAACTAAATATTTTTTGTCACAACCTATTCTGGAAGATTTTTTGTAGTTTATTATGATAACACATGCCTAATGAATATATTTAATCCATGGGATGTTAATATATGACAGTGAAACAATGTGGAATAATATCATACATCCGAGTTTTATTTTTCGTACAGTACTAGGAAATAAAATGTGGTTGTTGATTCATCTAATATGAAATTACTAACACAATATAAAAATTACTCTGGTGAAGAATATCCTCTATGTAATTAATTTACTCGCATGAGATATGTAGTGTACAATTTTCATGACCTTCCTTCACCAAAAGGAAGGAAGGGTCAGCAGATTGCCAGACCCATCCTTCTTTAAGTTGAAGGAGAGATAATGACCCTAGAAACCCACCTTCAATAGGTCCCGCAGTGGCGTCCAGCACCAAGGTTATGGAATAACACACAAAATAGAAGGCATTACCATTTTTCTTTTAAAAGGATCGAGAGAACCAATGAATCTCATGCACAAGTGAGGAGACATTCTAATGCCCCATGGAAAATGAGATAACCAAACACCTAACGAGGTAAAAACTATCCACCCAAGCCTCACCAAGGAACACTCCCAAAATAACGCATGTCAAGTAGAGTATAGTAATAGCACATCGATGTTTGGGTACCCCGCGCAGCTTTCCCACTAGTTATTGAAGACATCCTACGCATCGAACCAATCCTGCCATTCTCACTGCAATCCCACTCCCACACCCACCCGCACACACCTAGGCCACAACCAAACATCCCGATCGAAAAAACCGGGGCCCCAACCACTATCCCGCCTGCAGACACCTGGGCCACAACAATCTCACGTAACCATGCCCGCAAACACCTAGGCCAGAACAACCACTGCCATGCCCGAAGACACCTGGGCCAGAAAGCTACCATCTTGCCCGAAGACACCTGAGCCTCATCCCGAAGAAACTTGGGAAACAACCTTCCCGTAAACACCTGGGCCAACCACCAAAACAACCCAGCCCGAAGATTCTTGGGAAAATAATGGACCTCAGGCCATCACAACCTACCCAAAGATACTTGGGCTATCTGGGAAATAGATCAGAAAGAAGCTAATAACCAGCCACTAATAGAAGTGTTGGGAAAAACAACCTCCCCCATGAAATGGGGGTGTTTGGCACTAAGTTCTCAACATGGGTGGGGAACGAAAAAGAAACATAATAGCTACAAAATATATGTATAAGTAACGACCACTCAACCCAACCTAGGGTTTCCAATGCCAATCCAAGAACAAGCACACTCATCCTTATTCATAGGAAGAACACTGTTCAAAGCCGAGTCACAAATCACCCCCATAACCTATTCCCATTTAATTTATTCTTCCATCCATGTTCAGTAATCTCATTTAAATAAATTTCAGCACTACTAGGAAACTAATAACATAAGAAAAAACCAAGGGAAAAAGTTACAGCCAACAACAATTTAAGCATTCACACCCGGTTCTCTTGCACTTTCACAAAAAAGGGATAAGTGAGATACCTCGAAGTACTTGAACCAAAGAAAAACCTGAGATACATCCCCATATTCCCAAAATCCAGGAGCCAACGGTTTCTCAACAACAAAGGATCCCACCAAAATTCTTGATATAAGAAGATTAATCACACAACCCCAAATTCACAACCAGTGAATGTATAATAAAAGGGGATCCCATCCCCACCCATATCATCCCAGAAATATAATACCCCATATATGAAATCAATAAGGTCACCCGCAAACGGCCCGTGAAGGAAAAACAACCAAACCACTACCACCAACACAAGGAGTCTGATGCATGTATTTTTAGATTTAAAAGATTTAACACACTCCATGGTTTCAATTCCACAGTGCTTTAACAGGGGTTATCACACAAAATGATTGATCAAGGCGATTTTAATTTATTTAACCGAGTATACAAAATTTACCAATTCCATGTTACAGATATTTATATATCCAAAACACTGAGGTTCATTAGTGCATAGAGAAAGACCACCAACGACCATGATTTTCCGTGATCATAGGACCATATCATTCAAAACATATATCAACAATCAAAGAGCACATCAGGTCCTCGATCAAAACCCCCCTTTCGTTATTTAACGGTCCGTTTATTATCATCATTAAGTTAGGATTAATCTATTTCCACATAGGCAAAATCATGCCCACCCCGCATGATACATAAAAAAAGAGACAAATGAGAAAAACCCTACCTTAAGGATCAAGTATCGACATTATGTCCTCACATGGAAACTAGAACAAAAGAGTGGTAGGAACTCCACAAAACTCAATCAAGGAAAACATCCCAATAAGGGTACAGCTCGTCGGGAGGAAGGGTACACCGAGAGCAGGATGATCGATAAAAGAAACTTAGGGAGAAGCCTTTAGTTATAAAGGCTGAGATACACCATTCCTGGGATAGTTACTATACAGAAATAAAATATCTAAACCGCATAAGAAGAAGGATCGTGGGTTGATGACGCGACTGAGACACATCCCCGCCTTTTGGGGTGGTTTAAACAGACACACAACTCATGGTTTTTCAATTACGGGGGTACCTCTCCAATCATTTAATTTAAACGTTCATTAATGGGATTTAAGGGGTTAAAACATGGTTTAGAAACAAATTAGCACAAAAAGGAAGTGCTACTAGAAAACTCGTGGGGGTAGGCAAGAGCTACCGGTAGGCGACAGATACCGGTAGCTGAGAGCTAGCAGTAGCCTAGAGGTACCGGTAGTTGAAAGAGACCAGTATCCTAGAGTTACCAGTAGCGTAGAGTTATCGGTAGCTGAGAGCCACTGGTAGCCTAGAGCTACTAGATGCCTAGAGCTACCAGTAGCCGAGGGCCACCATTACCCCAAGGTCACCGGTAGGCTAGGTCTACCGGTAGGCCGAGGCTACCGGTAGGCCAAGGCTACCGCTAGAAGTCACCGAGAAGCTGGGATGGCCTTCTATACCACCCAGAACATCTCAACATCATATTTTTACTAAGTATTGGACCAGAAAAACCTGGGACATTACATCAGATACTTCTCAAACTATTATCATCCCTGAGATTATAAGAACAACACAAAAAGGAGAAAAGCGGGGTCCAAACAACCACCCTCTAAAGTTACATCTCAAGGGAAAAACCCAGAGTTATTCAAATATTCGAACAGAACCCTCCCCCTATATCCAGGAATACTCCCCCAAGAGCCACAAACATTCTCAACAAGAACAAGGATCACACTGTCCAAGACATGAGTCAGGGAGTCCCCTCCATCATGTCAAGATATTATCCGCTTTGGGCGGCACTGACTCACCTCCATGGGTTTAATCGCATCCACATTAATGCATCCTGATTATAAGTCAGGTTTTCCCATTATCACACATTTGTACCCACGCACATAGAGGACAGAGAACAAATCATCTAATAGCTAACCAAAACAAGCATTTCATTTATTAAATCACAAGTTAAAATATCTCAAAGATCAAATCAAAAACAACAATGATGTGAAAACAGCTCTGGGTACTAAACGTGTAACTGGGCCTCCCGCTCCCAAGTGCTCTCTTCCAGGCCACCATGCCTCCACAAGACACGGACCAAGGGGATGATTCATCCATGAAGCACTTTCTCAGTACGATCCTCAACCTTGATTGTTCGTTCTATGAAGGTCGCATCGTCTTCGACATCTAACTCTCCCTAATTGATGACGTGGGAGTCATCATGTAGATATCGACGAAGCTAGGACATGTCGAATACATCATGTATCCTCAGTAGTGGCGGTGGTAGTGCTAGTTAATAAGCCACATCACCGACCCACCGCAACACTTCGAAGGGTCTGATGAACCTGGGAGAAAGCTTACTTCCACTGTAGATCCTCCGTTGTTCACACCGAGGGGAGACATTCAAGAACACGTGGTCCCCGACATCGAACTCCAAGGGTCTCCTCCTATCATCGCCATATGAATTATTCCAGTCCTGGGCCACCTTCATCTTTTCTTGTATAAGATTTACCTTATCTCTTGTGCTCTGCACCACCTCTGGGCAAAGAACACATTCTTCCCTAACCTCAGTCCAACACATGGGTGAGCGACATGTCCTTCCATATTGGGCTTCGAATGGAGCCATGCCAATGGTAGAGTGATGGCTATTATTGTAGGATAACTCTACTAGAGGAATGTGTCGCACCCATGATCCCCCAAAGTCTAGAATACGTTCCTGCAACATGTCCTCCAACGTCTCGATGGTGTGCTCTGCCTGCCCATCTGTTTGGGGGTGGAAAGCAGTTCTAAGACGTAGCTGGGTGCCAAATTCATGACGCAAACCCCTCGAAACTCATGAGGTAAAATGTGAATCACTTTCCGAGACTATGGAACTCTGAACTCCATGCAATCGCACTACCTATCCCACATACTTCTATGCTAGAGCGTCCACACCACTCGACTCCTTAATCTCCAGAAAGTGAGCCGACTTCATCTTGTGGTCCACTACTACCCAGATGGCATCACAACCCCCTTTCACCTTGGGTATTCCAGTGACTAAATCGATAGATATGTCATCCCAATTCCACTCGGGGACATCTAAAGGTTACAACAACCCGCTTGGGACACGGTGTTCAGCCTTTACCGGCTGACACACTAGGAACTTCACCACAAACTCTGCCACTACTCGCTTTAATCTAGGACACCAAAGATGTCTCCTAAGAACATGGTACATCTTGGAATCACTTGGGTGTACCGCTAAGGGTGATTTGTGGAAGTCACTAATAACCTAGAAACACATCTCCTCTAGAACAAAACATCTTTTCCCGGAAGAGTATCCAATTTTGACCATCTTCCGTCCACCCTTCCAGAGCATTTCCGTGGTCAAATCAGTCCCACATCACATCGCACTCTGGGTCTCCCAATTGAGACTCCTCTACTTTCCTTAACAGAGAGGACTGCAATGTCATCTAATACATGCATCCTCTACCACTATCCATCCTCGCATCCAGGTGAAAGGCAACCAACTCCTCCATCTCCTTCCATGTGTCTGCCAACTCTCGGACCACATCCTTCTGCGACCTCCTTCTCAAAGCATTAGGCACTACATTCCCATTTCCTGAAGTGTAGGAAATATCGAAGTCGTAATCTTGGAGGAACTCCATCAACCTTTGTTGCCATAAATTTAGGTCCCGCAAGGTGACTATATACCTCATGATTTTGAGATCCTTGAAGACCACAAAGTGTTCTATGATGAGGTAATGCCGCCATACCTTTAGTGCGAAAACCACCACTGCAAGATCCAGATTGTGGGTGGCATAATTAATCTCATGAGGGTGTATCTACCTAGACCCATAAGAGATCACCCCTTATCGCTGCATCAACACACATCCGAGGCCTTCCCCTGAAGCCTCACAAAACACCTCATACTCTTCCCCTTTTTCTGGTAGTATCAGCACTGGGGCACTAATCAACTTCTCCTTCAGATAGCTGAAGGCTTCCTCGCACTGGTCACTCCACATGGAAACCTGGTCCTTCATGATCAAGGCCGTCAAAGGTGCCGCAACTCGAGAGAAGTTGGGTATAAACCTCTGGTAGTGTCCTATAAACCCGAGGAAACTATGAACCTCTTCCACGTTCTTGGGTGCTGCCCAAGAAACAACCACCTAATCCTTTGATGGGTCCACCACTACCCCTTTCATGGACACTACATGCCCAAGGAAGTGCACTTCTCGCATCCAAAACATGCATTTCGAAAACATCCCATAGATTTGGTGCTGTCGGAGGTCATCCAAAACTGTGCTCAGTTGCTTAGCGTGGTCCTCCTCTAATCTTGAGTAGATCAGGATATCGTCAATGAACACGACTACGAATCGATCTAGATACTCCCAAAAGACGGAGTTTATAAGCCCCATGAACACACCTGGAGCATTCGTAACACCGAAAGTCATGACTACAAACATGAAGTTCCCATATCTGCACCTGATGGCCGTCTTCGAGATGTCACCCTCCTTTACCCTCAACTGGTGATACCCAGACCGTAGGTTGATCTTAGAGAACCATCCTTCCCCTTTCATCTAGTCAAAGATATTGTCTATCCTTGGGAGAGGGTACCGAATCTTGACAGTTAACTTATTCAGACTCCTGTATTCTATGCACTTCCTTAGACCTCCATCCACCTTCTTCACAAACAACTCAGGAGAACCCCACAGTGACACACTTGGTCGAAAAAAACCCTTCTTCATCAGATCGTCAATCTGAATCTACAACTCCCATAGCTCTGAAGGCGCCATCCATTAGAGAGCCATCGAAATTGGATGAGTACCAGGCTATAAGTCTATACCAAACTCGATATCACATCGAGGGGGTAGAGTTGTCACCTCCTCAGGGAAGATGTCTATAAACTCACTAACAAACTCGGGTACATCCACCATCTCAGCATCCACTGACTCGATTGACAGCTTGTCTAATAAGGAGAAGTGGGTTTCCTCTCGCCTACTGCCCTTCTGGCCACTACGCTCGCCGGAGAAAGTAACACGTCGGCCACCCAAGTCTGAGAACACAACCCTTCGCCAGAAGCAGTTGATGATGGAACACATAGAGAATAGCCAGTCGATGCCTAGGATGACATCGTATGGCTGTATCTGTAGCAGTATTAGATCCCTGACCGACTGATGTGGCCATATTATCAATATGCATCCTCTAGAAACATATAACAAGTCGGTCTGACCTCCGACTAGTGTGCTCAGCATCAGGGTCACTAGAAGTCTCTCGAAATCTAGACCCATAGCACGGGACAGACCGGGTGCAACAAAGGAGTGCGAAGCTCTGGTATCAAACAAGGCGTAATCAAGGGTACTGAACAAACTGATCGTACCACAAACAACCTCCAGTCTTACTAGAACTACTACCTCTGGGGCATGCAACTGTCCATGCCCAGCTCCTCCGCCCCTCGGCTATCGGCCGCCTCCCCAACCACGGCCTTGTTGAGGTCACTGAAGAGTGCCCTAAGGTCGGCCTCCCCCTGCAACGTCTGTCCTCAGAGGAACGGGAGCTCGCTGCCCCTGCTGCTGTTGCGGAAAGGGCCTAACTGGAAGCTGCTGCTGAGGTGGGTGCTGGGCCTGTCCGCCACCTCCGTACTGTACACGGTTCGAGCACTGATTCCAGAACTTTCCATGGATCCCATAGATGAAGAACCTCGGTCCTGGGCCCGAAGGGAAAGGATTAGGACCGGGGGACTGGAACAGAAACTGTTGCGTCCTGCTCCCTGCTGGTATGAACCTAGAGGGTCCCGATGCTGGAGGTCTGGTGCTGACAGCCATTCCCTTTGATGGAACTAGCAAAATCCCCTCTCGTGACACACCACCCAGTGTGTGCATCCTCTCCACCACCTTTTCCTTCTTCTAGACCTCCAACTATGTCAGCAAGGTGAAGGGGGTAACAACATACTGGAGGGAGGGTCGGAGCACCTCCTTTAAACGTCTCTCCCGAGACTCCTCATCTGGAAAGAGGTTCGGAGCAAAGCAGAGGAGGTCCTTGAACTTGATCCCCCTCTACCTTGCCAACATAATCCTTTATTGGAGGGAGAGTATCTCCTTCATCTTCTCTACCTTCATCATAGAAGAGAGGAATCCTGCCCAGAACTCCTTCTCGAAATCAGCTTATGCCACCTCATCCTCTCTCCTCTCCCTCAGGTAGATCATCCACCACTGACGTGATGCTCCCCGCATCTAGATGATGTCTATAAGAACCCAGTACTCGGTCAGAGCCCTGATCAAGCCGAAGGATATCACCAGCTCCTCTAGTCTGCCCTCCGTCTTCATGTCAGAGGTGTTGCCCTTGTACTTCTAGAGGGTCCGTCGCTGGAAGGCTCAAAGCATATTCTACCACTGGTCGTCCTCCTCCTCTCAATCATCCCTCTGCGGATCAGCCAATTCAACCTCATGTGCCCCGATATCCCATACAACTCGTGGTCATCTCCCGGGTGCCATAGCTGTAAGGTAACCAAGGAATGCCTAAGCCCAAGTAGTGTAGAATATTGTTCTTGATACTTTTTAAACTTCTTATTTATTTCTAATTCCCAAAACACCCCAAAAACACGAGAAAAAAAGTCATTATGATCCATGTACCTTTCCTAGGGTAACGACCCTGCAATCAACGTGGCCACACTTGGTCGTTCAGTAGGTACAGAGTCCTTGCATCGGATCACAGGGGGCCCTAAAATCTCGTGTCCTAGCCAGTCTTACCTGGCCTAATTCACGCACCAAGGTCACCCAACATAGTTTCCCTATGATCCCACGAAATCCTCACTATGCCTAACTAGAGACTCAATCCTATCTCTCAACCTAACCTTTGATACCATTCTATCACGACCCGCCTTCACCAAACGGAGGGAAAGGTCAGCCAATTGCGAGACCCTTCCTTCATTGAGTTGAAGGGTAGATAATGACCCCCAAAACCCACCTTCAATAGGCCCCAGAGTGGTGACCAACATCAAGGGTATGTAATCACACACTAAATGGAAGGAATTACCCTTTTTCTTTTAACAGGATCAAGAGATAAGATAGTAAATCCCACAACACCAAATCTGAAAGTGAAAGTATGACTGAAAGTAAACCATTTCCAAATGCGTGTTCAAAGGTAAAATATACAAGTCACAAAAATCCAAAGGTGAAAAGATAACAAGAAAAAGAAAAAAATAGCAACTACCCCAAAGGTCCATGCTTGTACGGCCTCGCACGATCCCTGAATTACTCATGGAAACCTGATTGCAATTTTATATACATAGGGTGAGCATACAAGTAGACTCAGTAGGGAAAACCAAAGACTCTCGTGCACAAGTGAGGATAAAATCTAATGCCTCATGGAAAAAAGAGATAACCAAACACCTAACAAGGTAAAATATCCACCCAAGTCAAACCAAGGCACACTCTCCAAATAACACACATCAAGTAGAGTATAGTAATAACACATCAATGTTTGGGTACCCCGCAGTGCTTTCCCACTGGTTATTGAAGACATCCTATGCATCGAACCAATCCCACCATTCTCACCACAATCCCACTACCACACCCGCCCGCACACACCTGGGCCACAACCACACATCCCGCCCGCAAACACCTGGGCCACAACCGCTATCCCTCCCGCAGACACCTGGGCCACTACAATCTCACATAACCATGCCCGAAACACCTAGTCCAGAACAACCACTACCATGCCTGAAGACACCTGGGCCAGAAAGCTACCGTCACGCCCGAAGGAACCTGGGCATCATCCCGATGAAACTTGGGAAACAACCAACCTGTATAAACCGGGGCAAACCACCAAATCCACCCCGCCTAAAGATTCTTGGGCTAATAATGGACCTCAGGACATCATAGCATGTCCAAAGATACTTGGGCTATCCGAGAAAAGGAGTAGAATGGAGATAATAACCCACCACTAATAGAAGTGTTGGTAAAACACCCTCCCCCATGAAATGGGGGTGTTCGGAACTAAGTTCTCAACTTGGGTGGGTCGCGAAAAAAAACCTAATAACTAAAAATATATATGTATTAGTAACAAACACTCAACCCAAACTAGGGTTTCCAAAGCCAGTCCAAGCACAAGATCACTCGTCCCTATTCTTAGGAAGCAGACTATTCACAGCTGAGTCACAACTCACTCCCAGAACCAATTCCCATTTAATATATTCTTGCTTCCATGTTCAATTTATCTCATTTAAATAAAGTTCTGCACTATCGGGCAACTAATAGCATAAGAAAAAACCAAGGGAAAAAGTTATAGCCAACATCAATTTAAGCATTCCCACCCAGTTCTCTTGCACAATCACAACAACAAAGGTATAAGTGATATCCCTCGAAGTACTGGAACCAAAGAAAATGCCGAGATACAGTCCCATGTTCCCAAAATCAAGGAGCTAATGGTTTCTCAACAACAGAGGATCCCACCCCAATTTGCGATATAATCAGAGTAATCACACAGCCTCAAATTCACAACCAGTGAATGTATAACAACATGGGATCCCATCCCCACCCATATCACCCCAACAATCTAAGCCCCCATCCAAGAAAACCATAAGGTCACTAGAAAACGGCCCGTGAAGGAAAAGCAACCAAACCAATACCACCGACACAATGTCGGCCCATGTAGGTATTTTTAGATTTAAAATATTTAACACAATCCATGGTTTCAATTCCACTGTGCTTTAACCAGGGATATCACACAAAAGGGATGATCCAGGTGATTTTAATTTATTTAACTGAGTATACCTAATTAACTAATTCCATGTTATGGTTATTTAAATAACCAAAAACACTGAGGTTCATTAGTGCATAGAGAAATACCAACAACGAACATGACTTTCAGTGAGCATAAGCCCATATAATTCGCAACATATATCAACAATAAAAGAGAACAGCAGGTCATCGATCACACCCCCTTTTATTCATTAAAGGTTTGTTTATTATCCTCATTTAGTTAGGTTTCATCAGTTTTCACAGAGGCAAATGCATGCCCACCTTGCATGATACACAGAAATGAGAGACGAAATTGAAAATACCTACCTAACGAATCAAGGATTGACATTAATTCATTGCGTGGAAATTGGAAAACAGGAGTGGCAGGAACTCCATGGAACACGATCAAGGAATACTTTGCAACATGGGTACGACTCGTCAGGAGGAAGGGTACTCCGAGCGCAGGATGATCGAGAAAAGATGCCTAGGGTGAAAAATTTGGTTATAAAGGCTGAGATACACCATTTCTAGTACAGTTACTATATGGAAAGAAATACTCGAAACCACTTAAAAAGCGGGATTGTGGGTAGACCACACGTCTGAGACATGTTCCCACCTTTTGGGGTGGTTTAAACCAACACACACCCCATGTTTTTTCATTTAAGGGGGTACCTCACCAATCATTTAATTTAAACCGGCATTAATGGGATTTAAGGGGTCAAAACATGGTTTAAAACCCAATTTCCCCAAAAATGAGGTGCTACTGGAAAACCCGTGGGGGTAGGCGAGAGATACCGGTAGGCGACAGCCACTGGTAGCCGAGAGCTACCGGTTGGCAACAACCACCCATAGCCGAGAGCTACCGGTTGGCCGCAGCCACCCATAGCTGAGAGCTACCGGTTGGCGACAACTACTTGTAGCTGAGAGCTACTAGAAGCCTAGATGTACCAGTAGCCGAGAGCTACAGGTAGCCTAGAGTTACCGGTAGCCTAGAGGTACTAGTAGCCAAGAGCCACCGGTATCCTAGAGCGACCGGTAGCTGAGCACTACCAGTAGCCTAGAGCTACGGGTAGCCGCGATCTACCGGTTGCTGAGATCTACCGGTAGCGGAGAGCTACCAGTAGTCGAGATCTACCGGTAGACGAGGGCCACTGGTACCCCAAGGTCACCGATAGGATAGGTCTACCAGTTGGCCGAGGCTATCTGTAGGCCAAGGCTACCACTAAGAGTCACCGAGAAGCTGGGATGGCCTTCCAGACCACCCAGAACACCTCAACATCAGATGTTTACCAAGTAATGGACCCCTAAAACCCGGGCCATTACAACGATTTTTGTAGAAATGTGTTCAAAGCTTCAATGAAATCTGATATAAAAGTTGATGGGTGAGTATGGATTAATCTGTTGAAATAAACTTACTATTAAAACATTATATATTTTCGTTATCAAAGGGATTCCATAAGTTAGAGGCATCGATATCCCAATGGTTGTTTATGATTTTGGGGTAGATTGGTTTATCCATTTTCCCCGATGAAGGAGATGACATATAGTGGAAAAAAGTCACGATGTATCCTTAACCAAGGATATAATAAGATATTTCATGACATGGGACATTGGTATTTGTGGTTATGGATGACGTAGTCAAAAATGGATTTTGTATAATGGTGTTTTATATTCCATAAAATTAAAGTACACTTGATACATGCTGATTTTTTTGACCTTACCCATTCATCTGTGCAAGTATGATTATATTTCCATGGATTTATTCATTTGTTTTAAAAATATTTCTATTGGTAAGGATGTGATTTTTTTGATCATTTATTGAATACATAAATCATAGAATTTCCTCCCTATGAATGAGGAGATGAAGGTAGAAGAGCTTGCCGACTACTATTTCTGAGAGATTATGATATGTCATATGGTTCCCACTATATTTATATATGATAGGGATTTGAATACCATGTATAGATTCTTGGAATGTTTTGCAGGTGGTTATGGGTTAACATATTACATTTAGAATAAATTATCATCTAAAGACATATGGAATGACAGTGAGGACTAATAGGGTTTCTGAGAAAATTCATAGTGCTTATGAGTTTGATTTTTAGGTTTCATGGGAAAATTAATTTCCTCTAGTAGAATTTACATATAAAAATATTTTTAATCCTCAATTGTGATGTTTCCCATTGAGGTTTTTTATGGGTGGCCATATATATATTACATGGGATGGGTGGAGGTGTGAGAGTGGTCACTGATTGGTTAAATTCTTGGTGATGTGATGTTGATAATTCTATAGTTGATCTATAGGATATTGATCATGACAAAGAGTGGAAGTAAGTATTATAGAGACCTTATTCATAGAAAATCAGATTTTGAGTTTTATATCTTCGTTTTTCTTATTGTTTCACCTCTCGTGGTAAATGATAATTTTGGTATCCATGGTATGTTTTCACAAAGATTTGTGGGCCCTAATGTGGTCATTAGAAAACATGGAATGGTGATATATCAGTTTTACAATTCATCTCGCATGAAATCTATCCATTAGGTGACTCATGTTTCCCATATTGGGAGTTATATAATTGGTCATTTTCATTTTATTGTATATGTAGATAATAATTTTGAGTCCAACATCACATTGGTTGATAGGTAATTTTAAATTATAGATCACTGAGGGAGGGTTTGATGAAATAAGATGACCCCACTAGTATAGGTACAATTTAATTATAGATTACATATTAATGATATGTGGGATGGGAATTCATGACGACACACTAATGACCATAAATTTTTATGGGGGTATGAATCAAATGACTTTCTATGTGTAGAATTAATTCATCAATGGGATATTGTAACTCCCTCTTATTATTTTTAGGGACCCTCTTATTTATTCTTTGTTTATTGAGATTTATGGGTTTATTTTTTTGGATTTTAAAGGATGGAAAAACTTTTCTATGGAAAATGAAAAATATTTAGGGATATATGTTATTTGAATTGATGATGTCTATGTGTGAATGTGTCATTGACATAATAGGGTTCTTCCCATGTTTATAGAATTCCTAGAGTTGGGTTTTTTAGTTTTTCTAAATAAAACATTAATTTTAAATGTCTTTTAGGTATTTACACACCTTGTAATTGAGTTAAATAATGTGTAATGGTGTCTTGATAGATTCAATGTACTGATACAATGAGTGACTAATTTACCCACCATGTTACATCTTCACAACATTAAATGGTCAAATTGATTTTTTAATATAAATGATATATATTTTTAAGAATTTCTTGGATTGAAGGAATAGAAGATGTAAAAAATGGTTAAAATGCTATTTAAAACTATATGTAGGAACTTTTATGTGTTTTTTATGGAATAATATGGTTTTATTCATTTTCAAAATCCGTATATCTACTAGTATCTCTGCCTAGTCGATTATAGTTATCTCTACACCTTTTGGATTACATTATTTGTTGTCAATCAATGAGTATATTTGGGTATGACTCATTGGGCATCTAATCATTTTGGTTAATCACTAATTTGGTCATATAAAATGAATTCGATAGATTTATGGATTAGATTCATGATGGGATAGTATTTAATATCAATATTTTATAGTTTCATTTCTTATCATTCTTTTCGAGGCCCAATGTCTTGATTTCCAATCACCATTATTGAAGGAATTTGGGACTATACAATACTTTGTTATGTTTTTATCTATAAAGGTTTAATATAGTTAAATAATTATCATTATAGGTAAATTTATTTTGTTATTTGTTGATTTTATTTGATATGTGGTTTTAATGGATTCATGACCAAATAAAATGTTTTAAAATTTGGTTCTCATTGAAATCATATTTTCTAGATTTGGGAATAGATTCTAAAATATGGAAGTAGAATATATTTCTTCTAAAAAATGTTTTAATAAATATTATGAACATAGTTTTGATATGTATTTTTACATTTGAGAAACATGGGTTCCTTATGAAAGAGGCACAGGTAGCCATAGTGTATGTTATCCCATAGGTATGTATCCTTTTAGGATATAAATTTTTTAAGGAATGACTTGATATTGGATAAACAAACATTATTCTTATTTTGAATCATGAATTTCTAGAATTATTTTTCTCTTATTATATGTCCCAATATGTGGTTTTTTTCATTTTTGATTTTGTATCACATGATGTTTTACAATGTTCTTTTGGTAACAGGTTTTTGTATGAGGTTTTATCACATAGTTTCACATGATATGTTACTTAATGTATATATTTATAAATTAATACCTCTTTATAGGTGGATATGAATTAATGTTTTATAACTTATATATTTTATATTTTTGGTTGTTATAATATGAAATTATTTTATAATAATATAAGGTAAAATTATTTAGAACTGATTTAGAATAATGAAAATGAATTATAAATATACTTTTTAATCTAGATTTGTTGTATTCTTACTATTACAACTTGTATAGATTATGTGGTGGAATCTTAATGGGTTTTTTTCTCATACACTAATTTTTCCCTTGGGGTTGTTATATATGTGGTATTGTAGGATAAATGTAAAGGGAAGGAAATGTTTTTGGATTTATACATATCCTTTGGCCTTTTCCAATGGTTTGGGTAGGGATGGAATTGATTTTTGGTCATTTTGAGATTTCATGGTCTCTATTTAATCATAAATTTTGTGTTATAAAATTTCTTATAAATTTTATTTATATTGTTTTATATTTTTCTACCGCATTTTACTCTAGTTTTAGGTCTTCTTTCATTAAATAAAACACTAATTATTTTTTCTTTCTTTACCACACCTTATGAAAGATTTGTCTCTTATATGGTTTTTACCATTTTTGGACCATTTACATATATGTAAACTCTTCTTGATGTAACATGCATATTAGAATGAGTCACATTTCATATAGAGATGAATGTGGGTACCATTATATTTTTTGTTCAACCATTTAATGTTAGTGTAAAAAACATAGATGATAAACATATAAATGGTAATAATTAATTCATCACTTCCAACTACTTGGAAATATTGAAAAATATGGTTATGTTATAGAAAAAGATGATGATGCACATATTTTGTGTTTTTATTTAAATTTATATACACTATAATATGCTATTTTCGTTACTTCTTTTATAGGTTCATTATTAATTCACGTAATAATATTTGAAATGAAAATATGATTTATCATTTCAAATTGAGAAAAAAATTATTCAGAATATCATATTCATAAAATTTTAAAAAAATCATAGAACTATAATTCAAAACAATGGATAAATTATTTTTTATCATCAACCTTTTTACACTTCCAATACCATTACAAAACACGTTAAAATATACTCTAGTCTACAAATATTGGATTTTGATAATATTTCACTCATAAAAAAACTATTTTATACAAAAATTATGTAATATAGAGTTCGTTTCATGAATTATCAAATAATAAAAATTTATGAAATTATACAAAAATATATTTAAATATATAGTTGATATTGTATCTCAATTAGTTCCTTCTATTTCAGTTTAATTTTAAATATTTTTCTTTTTTAAAATTTATTTGGGTGAATTAGTGAATTTTTAAGGTGGAATAATGAAAAAAAATATTTTTCTTAGTTTCTAGGAACCTATAGGGATCTAGAGTTTCAACAATATATGTTTAGTGTTTTTCGAAACCAATAATTCAATATACTTCACATGATATTTATTTTACACATTAACATCATTTTAATAACTTCATAAAGAGTAACATTTATTTTGGATGATTTTATATAATAGAAATAAAAAATTATAATATGGGATTCATGGTTAATGAATATTATAATTTATAAAATAATACTATATTCTTAATAAATTAATAATATTTCATATTTTTTAAATAATAAAACAAATCACAAAATTTTATCATATTAAACTCTTAAACAAACATGAATGAGGCGAAATTCAGGAGAATGGGGTCATCGATTGGTAATTAAATTTTAAAAAATGATGAATCAGTTTATAGATAAGTAATTTTAAAATAATAGTTATAGAAAGATTTTATCAATAATCATATATTCATATAACTTTTATTAAGGATGTTGATATTGTTGAATATGTATTGGATAATATAAATTATAATTAGTGAGAGTTGATGAGTAGCGTAACCGTTAAATATGTTTCATAGTAATGGATATTATGTTGAGGAAGCTAGATACCTAAAGAGTAAGGGAAAAAATGGGTAAAATATTTTTTTTGAATAATGATATGTGGGATGAAAATTTTGAAATTAGGGAAATAAGTAATATTAAAAATTTATTTTTGAATTATTTTATTGGTGGGGAAATGAAATGGTGTAAACAAGTATAGATAAAACATTTTAGGATTTGGTGGTTTGTATATGGGTAGAGAGGAGGTATAGTGGTTTTAGTGGTGGAATGCTATGATGATTTGTAAGAAGGAAGTAATGGTCATGGAATAGGTGAGGAGGTCATGTGAGGAAGATAAACTGTGTGGGAAGAGATATTTTGGGAGAAGTGGTCCGAGGAATCAAGTGGCAAATTAATTTGAATTGAAATTATTTGTTGATGTAGTGACACATGTGTGGTTGAAATCCAACAAATAATATATATATATATATGTTTATATATTTTCCTTGATAAATGTTTTCAAGAAATCAAGGTCATAATTTTAATAAGTCCTACATATGGATTTTGGATGTACTCATGATCATATCCCAAATATAAATGGGAAACCTATAGTATATATTATTACACAAAAATGATGACATGAGAATTACCAACTATATTTTACAACATAGTGAACCCCAAATCACAATTGGAAACATTGTAGTGACTGCAGGTTTTTTGATTGGAGGCCCTACATGACTCAAACAATAGTATCATTTTAAGTCAAATGGAATACAAATGTGGCGAAATCGTTTATATAAATTTTTTTAGTGATATAAAGGGTTAATTATTAGCCATAAAATGACATATTAAAGGAATATTCCACATTGGTAATATAGGTGCATGAATAAAATTAAATCCTTGGTGGTTTTATATATTCATTGGATGTATCTAAATGTAATTTTAATGAAATCACAATATATATTAGTATAAATATTCATAAAGTAAAGGAGGATTTGAGGACAAAATATTAATTTATGAAATATTTATAATTCAAGTAAATTCTTGGTGGTTAAGGAAAATATTTTAAAGGATACCATTTAAGGGAATTATATAGAAGATTTTTTTTTGGCTTCCTAGGTTAACAAGGATGATCATATCTGATCATGATCTATTCATTAAATCTATAATTTTTATTGGTATTTATAGTGGTTTATGTTCAAATCGATGTGATAGATATATTTCTATCCTAATCTAGATATTTATATTATTAGAAAAATAAATATACACGTGATGACATATTTTTTATATTGTTTAAACATAATTATGTTTAATTGGTAAGGAACCAACCAAATTAAGAGTATTATTATAACAATTTATTCTATTCATCCATCTATATAACTATATTTATTTTTTTAGTGTGCAATTGTGTATCTTTATTATTATGATAAATGATTGATGGGTTGGTAATAATTTTTTTGGGTTTTTTATAATGTCATAATTATAAAATTTTGTTGATCCGTGAGAATATAAAAGAACCTTAATAATGATATAGATCTATTGTTAATAAAAATAATAGTGATTTGTTGTTTGGGGTTAATTAACTGGTTTTCTTCATGGTTTCCCTTCTTCATGAGAAACTGTGTTTTAGTCATTAAAAATTATATACTGAATTCATTGAATATTTCATGGCATTAGATAATGCTGAAAATTTTATGTATTAAATGCCACATAAAATATATTTTTGATAATATAAACTTTATATATCAATGACTACCACATTTTTGGGGAATCAATGATTAATCTAATAACATAATTTAGGATAAGTTTAATATATAAGAGGACATGTCAATTGTTTTGATTCCAGATAGGGTTTAATATTTTTATATTATGTTATTTTGGGGTGATATTTATTTGGCTTGTTACATTTACAGTCATTTTGTTTTGGGGGAGTGTACATTGTTGAGCCATGTTTAGAAACATACTTAATACATCTCGTTTTTTATTTAATTTCATATATCAGTTATTATTAATTAATATTATTATGTTTTTTGTTCTTCCATTTTATCATGTTTTTTATTACAAAATACTGATATTTTTTGTTGTAGTTGTATCTCATATTTTTCTATGATTTAGATAAGATGCATTCATTTGTTTATTTTGATTTTTATTTTTGGAGATGAGATTCATATGAGAAGTATTTATTGTAAGGTCCAAAATTTCACCATACCATTATGCCACATTTTAAAGGTTTTAGTGTTGTTGGGATGTAGTATAGGTAGAGATTCTGTGTATACTAATGACTGTTATCAAAATATTTATTTGAAAGTAATGATTTTGTATGATTATAAACACATGGTAGTTTTATGTTTTTTAGAGTATGTTGTTTTCTATAGAATTTTGTAATGTTCCCTAATAATAATATTTTTTATCTTAATATATCCTTTTATAATATCGTCTATGAATTTGTGTATGAAATTCTATTTTTATAGGTTATTTATGTTTCATCATGATTTCTCATATTGTTACAAAAAGTGTCTCAAAAAAATTTAAATAGTTATAATTACTGGTCATTGTGATATGGTGGATGACACACCACTATTGAGATAATGTCCTCCTAATTAATTGGTTCATAAAAATCATTCACTTCACGATGGTCATAAGATTTCACAATTTTTAGTTTCTGAGGCTGATTAGGATTGAGGTGGTGCGATAATGGTGGCACCATAAATTTAATGTATTCATCTGTTAATGTAAAATGTTTTGAGATTTGATTTTAAACCCTTTGGATTTATCAAATATGTGTTTTTTACACTCAGATATTTGAGTTTATTTTTCTATTATTCAATGATTCGATCATGATTATTGTATGGCCCTTCTAATTCAATGTGATGTTTTGTTTATGGGTTTCTATTATAAATTTATAACAATGTTTGAATTTTCTATAATTTTAAAGATATCCATTAAAATATAAAAACCATGTATAGTGTATTATGATATATTTGGTCATCCATTCATTTATTATTTATCTCTAGTATTATGTGATTAATATTTATTGATCAGGGGTGTGATTATATCTATCTTACCTTTTCAATTCTCATTCATCCTTCATGAATATCATATAACCAAGGTTTTTTCACTATTCAAGTATATTTATGTCATATATTAGTTGTATATTAATATTATATATTATTTTAATGAATACCATTGAGTTTTATATTTAATTATTAGTTTTAATTTTATGTTTACACACTTTGATATTCAAGTCATTAATTGAGGTTTTGGATTCAAGAAATTATTTTTTTTAATTTTTAGAGATGAATGTTCAATAAATATCATTCATTATGTGGAAAGATTGAGTTATCATAAAATTAAAATGATATGAATTAATGAAAATGAAATGTTTGTGAAAACCATATGTGCTTTATAATAATTCAATCTCCTTTATTCTGTTATTGTACTATGTTGTTGTTATAGAATTTTTTTGGAAACCATTATTTCTTTGGTGAGTTCATTTTAACTGATTTTAAAACCAGATAATAATTAATAAATGGTTGAGAATTGGAGGAACAAAAAAAGGATATTTTAATTCTTGAAATTTTTGGTGAATATAATGGGTTGGGTTGTTTGGGGGGTCGATAGATATTATTAGATGAGTAATTTTTTTCAATTATTATTTTTTCACGTTATATGTTTAGTGTTAACTTTGTTGAATATGATGATCAATATGTTAATATTATTTTTGATGTGATACTATCATGGAAGTGTTTTGGATGATTAGTGAAAATCATGGAATGATTATAATTTTATATATGAGAATGATGGTACGATAGTGTTTTAAAAGTAGATTATATTAGAAGTGGTTGTTAGAAATGATTGTTTGATGGTTGATGTGATGTTGTGTATGATTGACATGGGTTTTGAAATTATATCTCGATGTTTTAGAATTGTTAAAAAATATTGACACATTGTACAAGTATATTCATAACCCTAAATCTTTTAATCATTTGTTGGTGGTTATTTCATTACAAATATATGGAATAAATAGTTCAAAATAATATGTTTGTAATAATTTGTGTGTAATTGAAGACTAGATATATAAACATTAAATTTCATTTGAAACCTAAAATATACTATGAAAATAAATAATAAATAATAATTTTTTATCACCCATAGTTATTAATTTGAAATATTAATGGTCAATAAAGAAAAATTAAAACCTTTCAAAATTGGCCATCTCCTACATTTAATTTAGTGAAGGATTGAAAAAATCAATAACAAATTAGTACAAAATATAAAATATTTTTTGATAAAATAAAAAATTAATTCAATATAATTTATATAAAGTGGTTAATATATATCAATATATAACAAAAAAGTGAAAAAAATATATAAGACAATAATAAGTGACCATATAGTGATGGAATGGATAATACAAGACATCATATCTATACCATCAAGGCTTCAGTAGTCATATTCTTTATAAACACTATGGAATAAACAAAATACCCAGGTTACTCTGGGTACATAGTCTAACTGATTCATTAAGGTGCTTTATAATCCTAATAACCACACATCAAAAAACAACATTTTTGAATCAATTATATAAACTGAATTTTTAAACAATATATGTGATTAAATTTCTTAAAGAATTTCAATCATAATCATAGAAGTGTAATCAATTGTTATCTATATAAAAATAACTAATATAAATAATATAATTAAATCCCATTTTTATAGTTCAAAATTTATATCCTAGTGATCATCAATAAATAAATATAAAAACAAAATATTAATTATGAAATGGATAGAAACCTTATCATTGAAATGAAAATAGTATATGTCACATACATGTTATAGGTGTTCCAACATGAAATATACAAAGGATATAACAGATTTTAATTACATGAGATCAATATATTGATAAAAATATCCCCTCAAAAAATAAAGATTATGTGTAACGTAATTTTGATTAGAATTTGGGAGAGAAATTTATCTTAGGAAATACCTCAATGTCCACATAAATCAATTAAAATGGTGATATTTTTTGAAAATTACATTTAATCAACTGCGGAACCAATGGAGGCTCCTCCAATATTATCACCATCATCCTTAATTATAAAAATATCATATGTTTAAGTAATATATTTATAACTCTATTAATACATTTCATTTATAAGTACATGGATGATAATGATTAATAATTTAAGAATGATTATGAAAAGTAAAATATTATCAAAATTATTCAATGAATGTGATGTTTAGTATGAAATTGAGAATACAATAAAGTATTTATAATTATAGATAATGAAAACAGTTTCCATCAAAATTTAATGCAATTCAATGGATAATAATTTGGAAACGATCAAATGAGGTGAGGAGCCCTTACAATAATAATTATAAATTGAATGCATGAGAAAAACATTCGGTGAAGATATATAAAACAGATCAGTTAATTTTGAGAGTTGTAATTAAAGAATAAAATATTGAAATAAATTTTTAGTAACGAGAAATTGGAGGATGTGTCATTATTTAGTAAAATGAGGGTATATTGTTTAGTAAATAAGGATATTTTCTCTTGGAAATATTTAATGTGTAAAATTAAATTCCATAAACATTCATATATTTTTTGTTTGTGTTTTTATATAGGTAAATATTTAATTATGGTTATGACCACAAAATAATATTGAATTTTAATTATTTGATTGAAAAATAGATTTTCTAAATAATCATGATTTTTAAGAGATTAATTTCCTTTTGATATTTTTTATGTCCCAAATAGGATTGTATTTTGATTTAAAATCATTAAAATAAATTATATTTTTAATATAATTTATTTTTACTCATGTTTTCAATTATTTTAATTATATGAAAATGTTTACTACCTATTACAGACTGTATATTCATACAATATTTTACTACATAGAGAAATATTTTGACTATTTTAGAAGATAAATTAAAAATTCACTATTGTCTAAATTCATCTTTTTTGTTTAAAATTTATTTTCCATTTAATGAATATAATTTTCATTATATGTGGAATTTATAGCAAAAATGAAACTATTGATGTTTTTAATGTATTGTCTTTTGTTATAAAAACATAAAAAATAAATTAATTTCATTCCCTGATTTATGTGTATGAATAGATCACTCTTAACTAACTAATACATATTATAAATAATTATTATTTATATTATTATAATTTTATTCATGTATTTTACTATATAATTGAATGTATAATGGTTTCATTACTATTATAATGAAAATTTTAGGTTGATACTAATTTGATGATAAATTTGTCCCACCAATAGTCACAATACCCATTATATATTCCCTTCATTCTAACATATAAAATAATTAATAATTATACCATTATTGATATATAATTTAAATTCCATCTCTCTTTTTTTATTAATAATATCATTTCATTATATATGATTTTCATTTATATTAGTTTATGATACCCTATAATTAATGATTATGTTTCATTGAAATATGTTTATATCTTCTAAAATTGTATATCTTATTATAATAGAGAATCTTATTTTCTATTCGAGTGTAATGTACTATCATAATATAATTAATGATTTTATATATAATGAATCATATTTTAATAATATTTTATATATTATTATCATTCCTCATGTCTTATTTCATTCTCTATTATATAAATTATTATTAAAATGTTAATGATGAAATAGTTCCTTTTACATATACATGCAACTCATCCTCATTTATCACAAATAATTTCATGGCGCTTTGAAAAATAGTTGATTCCTCTATTTTACCATCACCATTCTAGGTTGTCCATGCATTTAAAATTTTATCTATATTTTCATGAATCTTGAATTTCTCTTCTTTTCATGAAAATTTAGCCTCTTACCCAATTTTATAAATTGCCAATTTCATCATTTTTATGATTATGTAATTCCTCAAAAATGAACCTTTGAAGATGTTTTTAAATTTAGGGAGGTTGAATGGAGATGTAAAAGTATTAGTAATGATTCCATTTCTTCCAAAAATTCCAAATGATTGAATGTCCCATTTTCCCTGATTCCCATTATAATAAAAATATAAAGAAATATTCACTAGTGGTTCTATCCAATATAAATGATCACATACATTAAATTACATTTCGATCAACAATTTATAAATATATATTTATAGTCTTAATTAAGCCATTGTGATAAGATTCCGTATAGTTCAAGAATTCTCGGAATCTCCAAAACATATTCTGGACCAATTATACTCTATTAAATAACATCAACATAACATGATTTTGTAAAATATAATTTCCCATAAAACTATTTATAATACTCCATTTAAATCTAGATAGAATGTAATTAGTATATGGGAATTATACTAAAGGGAAAAAATGGACCCATCTTCAAGGGATATATAGTGGGAATTTAATCGAGACATCCTATGATGATTTGAATGTATTATTATGCTAAATATAAATTTCATATTAAAATGTAGTTATATAATGTATTTTATAATAGTAATTATTTTATATAAAAATATAAACATTGTGTTTAATATGTGTCACAATGAGACAAAATTGATATAAGTTCCCAATGATGTCTTTAAGGAATATTTATATAATGTATTTTAATTGAATCAATATTAAAAACCTTCGTTTTTAAAATGAAATATGAAATCATTTAATAGTCATCCAAAATATGATAAAATATATAATTATTATTATATGTTTTACGAATTCAATTATAACCTTCTATTTTGGTATCCTTCTATATCATACATAGTATATAGGTAGTTTAAATAAAACATTTATTATGTTCTCTCATAGAATTTACATGTTATCATGGAATTATTCAACACCCATAATAAGAAATTTTCCACTTCATGTATCTCACTAGAGGTGATATCTTAGATAAATATACATTTACGTCATAGTAGAATTTTTTATCAAAAACATACAATTTCTTGTAAATTATATTATTCCCTATATAAATTCTTTTAAATTGGTTTTATATTATAGCCAACTATTACATATTTTATTATAATTATTTTAATAAAAGATTATATTGGGAAGAATTTATTTATCATTATTGAATATGTCATTATCACTTCATATGATAAAAAATATTAATAAACTAATACCCTTATATAAACTATAATTAACCCACAAGGAATCGATCTGTATAACTAGTAGGGTTTTTCATATAATCTACAACATGTATTTATAAATATTTAATAATTTATTCAATAAAAATAAATTACCATGAATTTTATTTGAAAATATATTATTTTAATTTTTATGTATTCTTTTTTATCATAGAAGAAATACATCTTATGTAATGTTTAGATTTTTCCAAAAATCAATTTAAATACCCTTGGGTACAAATAGATGTTACATTATCTACATAAAAAGGTATGCCATGATTCTATTAGTATATGTTTGATGTGGTTTATACAATTAGAACCATGTTTTTTAATTCTAGATCTGAAAATATGATGTTGGGGAGTTTGGTGAAACAATGAGAATATTAGAGCTCCTAGATTTCCATCGATTAGCAGATACAATACCAATAACAAGAATTTTTAAGTGAAATTATATATTATTGATCCAATGTGTCACAACCTTTTGGGTATAAAATCGTCTGAATGATTGGGACTCATGGAAAAACCAAAAATTATAACTGAATCTATAGAATTTCTAAATGGGAAAAAATTTCTGTCTCGTGGATCCACCTACTTATTAGGGGTGCAAAATTGACCCTAAAATTAATGTTAAACCCATATTTTTGTTCTTTCATGCATATTTTACATAAACTATATATTTTTAAACATCCAAATTACTGGATATAAAATCCAAATTATTCTTTGATGGAATATAATCTCTCTATCCCTTCTCCATAAAATTTCACACATGAATCGATCAATAGATGTAGGCATGATATATTGTCCCAATTATAACATGAGCAATGTTCTTCTATTGAGATAATTCAATAATATATGATATTATGTATAAATATATGGATTCCATCATTATATAAAATATATTTTTTGGTTAATTATTGAACAGAAACCAAATAGTGTTAATTTATATCCGAATATGGAAATGATCAATATCTACTATAGGTTTTTCTCTCCATAGGTAAGTTGAAATATATCATAGGAGACATTATCTTCCATATATTGATTTATTATTATATTATCCATATATTGATAATTGGTAGGGGTGTACAAATTTTTGGAGGAAAAAACTAGTTTAGTAGAGGCACATGTATTATCACAATGACCCACGTGAGATACAAAGTCTTTACCATTTACATCATATAAAAAAAGTTGTTCTAAATTATTGGAATTTTTTATATTTCTTCATTAGTTTAAGAAACTATTGTGTGATGTATTCTATTTGTGGTCTTCATGTCCTATTGGTTTTTTGGCCTATGTACATATGCATTATGTGTTATAATTCTCATAATATGTTTTATCTATTTTGTGTGTGAATTATTTTCATATAGTGTTTTATCTAAAATTAAATTTGATATTTTGGTCATCCTTAAAGGGTTATCTCTAAGTGAGGGATCATGAATTATAGATATTTTTTAAAATGAAAATTATTGCACTTGGTGGTAGGTATGGGGTATAGAAATCATTTCTCCTATCCCAAGATAGATGATATGTATTGAAATTCATATAGTATAACCCATGCGAGATAATGTGTTGTGATAATCTTGTGGAATGAATTAGTTAATGTGATAGAATTAAGGCCTTAAAAACTAACCTGAGGGTGAACTTGGGGTATAAAAATTTTGAGTCTAGAATCAGGGATCAATTGTATATGAACATTTAACAATGAATAGTGATATCGCATATTTTTTGTTTTGATACATGATAAATAAATTGGAATCCTTTATAATTTTGTTTTAGTTTAGGTTGTACTATGTTTCATGAAGCGTCGTTATAGCATGATGAATAATAAATTATTATTTTATTTATGAATGTACACTATTTTAAGTGTATAAATTTTTATATAAATTGGAAAATGATTAAAAGATTTATTTGGGTTATACTTTAAGATTTATAAATACACCTTAAATGGGCATCTAAATGGGTATGAAAATTTAATGGTCAAGGATACAACATAGGTTAAGTTCCCTATACCGAAACATATGTTGATTTTATATCATCTTCTGAAATGGACCAATATGAATATGTATTTCCTAATAATTAGTGATAAGATTTTTCATTCTACAAAAAACCATATTAAACCCTTACCTTGATATAATGATGTATTACATTAACTGAAATAATGTGTCTTTATGTGGGAATACTATGATACTGTGTTTCTTGGAATGTGAAAAAACTATATCTGGTATTTTATCATTGATGTAAAATATAATACCAATGATATTCCTATATTCAATGATGTTAACTGCATTTCTTACACCATCCAATGATTTTTTATATAGGTATCTATCAAAGTAACCATTTATTATGAATTATCCATTTGAAATATCCTCATGCCTACTTGGAATATTTATTTTTACTAACAAAAGTGACATTCATTTTTTATTTCACCGATAACCCTTTGAATAATGATATTTCACCAATAATTGACATTTGAAATTAACTTTTCATGAATTTTGGAAACTGGACTTCCTACACATCAGTTGATCCACCAAATATTATGTAATCAACATATACCATAAAAATCATCCATTTATTACTGTCCATATTGAAAAGGATAATATAATCAACTCCACCACACAGAAAACCAACCATCATAAAATACTGATCTAGCCTTGAATACCACGATCTCAATAATTTTTCAACACATATATATCATTATTTATCCAAATGATATATTATCATCTCCATGAATTTGGAAAACATCTATCTGTATAATAAAAACTTATTCTTCTAGAATACCATTTATAATTGCAGACTTGAAATCCATCTGGAACTTATTGAATGTTCATTGAACTTATGTATTTATGAATTATTTGATTGTATCTGACATTGAAAAAGGTGAAAATATTACATCAGCATGGATACCTTCAATCTGGGATTACAATTTCCACACAATAAGATGTTTTTTAAAATCATTGTTCCATCATCATTTATCTTGTTGTGGAATATCAATTTACTATAGATTGTATTTTTATCTATAGGCCTGGAATCAATATCTCATGTATGTTTCATATTAATTTAGTCAACATATTCATTCATATCATGTACCCAGTTTTTATGTTCATATTCTTCGTCAAAAAATTGAGGCTCAACCTATGATAATAATGATTCTTGTAGTAGATTAATTAACATTATTGTGTGAAATGGTGTTGTCTAATTTGTGATTATGTTATTTTTATCAATTTCATCTCTTATCATCGATCATTGTGCATATACATGTTGGTGATAATCATTACCATTATCTAAATCAAATTCTGAATCATCCTATTTCACTATAAAATCACCTAATATTCTTATATCTTCATCATTATCCTTCTTATATTGATCGTGTATTTTCTGATGATTCTACTCATTCTCAAGTATAGTTACATCATATATTTAAAATTCCATTCCATGTCACTTATTTAATAATAAATATACTTTTATGTAAATTTATTATCAATGAAATATCCCTTCATCTTCATTGGAAACAAACTTCCTTTTGTTTCTCATTATTCTGAATGGAACATTTACATTAAATTAAATGAAAGTACATTAATGTTTTCTTATTTCTATATCATAGATCATATAGAGAATTATATTATTTTGTATATAATAAATATATAAATGATTTGATTACTAATTTAATCGTTACTTATATGTAGAAATGATCACAATAGTTATTCAAAATTATCATTATTCTAGATATACTGTTGACAGTCACATTTATTCTCTAAAATACTTCACTTTCCATGGTGTTAATATAGCCCCACCTCATTCATTTGCACATGTTTAATGGAAAAATCCAGCATCGCTAAAAATTTTGAACTTATTTCCATTATCTGTTTAAATATTATATATCATTGGACACAACATCATTTCAACATCCCTAGATATGTTATTACACAGTCGAACACCTCATATTTTGAGATGATGATTGAAAACCAAGGCATGATCATAAAATAATTAATTAAGTGAACATATTATCTCCACCAATCAATAGAATTTAGGGAAATAGGTCCACACACATCAACATAAACCAACTCAAGAAATTTGGTTTAACTATTCACTTTTTCTTCATATGTATTTCAAAAGATCTTCCCTTTTTGAAAAACATCACATATATGTGTTTGATCATGTGATAACAAAACAAGATCTTGAGCATCATTATATTTCATCAGATCATGAAATATCATTTGGCTTAGGTGACCAGTACAATAATTTCATAACTTGCTACCTTATTTCTTGGATAGAATCCAAATATGTTTTTCCTAAAAAATGTAGAATATATACACTTTTTTATGCATTCCCAAAAATCCAATAAATCATATATTGCTTTCATGATATATAATTTGTTCAAAAAAACATAAGAAAATTTCTTATCACATAATTGAAAGAATCATAGTATGTTACGACTAGGACCATCAATATCTAATAAATTAGAGTGCCTTATATATAATCCCTAAAATGTTGTTATTCTGTAGAAAAAATATTAAGGCCTTCATCATTACCAAATCATACAAGACCGTCTTTATCATCCCAGATTTCAGTCAGTAGATCTATATTTCAAATAATATGGGGGTTGCACCCATTATCAATGATCCATGTTCTAGTGTGATATGATTCATCCAAAATAACAATTGCCACTACTGCATGTTCATATCTATTATTCCTTTTACATGTTTTTGACTTCATTCATGGTGCATATTGATAGAAATTATCTTCATCAATGTTTGATGGACCAACATCATCATACAACACAACAAACTAATTTTTTATTTTTATCGTAATTAATGATACATTTAGTAACATATTATCACTATATTCAGTTTTCCTCAACACATATTTATGTATTTTATATGTGAAATATCTTTTCATGTTCCATATTCTTCCACATCCAAAATAGTAGACATTAAATAATATCCTTTAATATTTAGTTCGGTATAGATTCCTCTACTTTTCTTATTCATTCAACACTTGTTGTCTATAGAACATACAATTCGTAAGTGTCCTATCATTCCACAACAATAGAATCTAATGTGGGATGAATTTTTATGTGTCACTATTACACCACTTATTCTCCCTTGGTTATTTGCATCTTCAAATTCTTCTTCATACCCAAATAAATTTTCAATCTTGGTGTGGGTGCTTGTAGTATAACATCAACTATTACAACATTATGTTATTGATCAATCCTTGTATCAGCCTTCTCATTTGGATGTTAATTATTCATATAATCATCTAGACCACTATGGTCCACATTCATATTTTATATTTTTTATAAGGTCTATTTACTATTTTCGTACCAAGAATCAATAGTATTTCTAAATCCTTAATACTACATCACATACCATTGAATTCTTATTTATGTTCTAAGATGCATTTGATATGATCTTTTCCAATTTTACTCAAACAAAAAATTACTATTTTATATTCTTAAATTTTGATATTATACTCAACATGCTTATCTATGATCTATAGAATTTTTGAATTATGTTTTTTAATAAATTCATTCAACATAGACTAATCATCTTCCAACAACATTATATAATTTTGGGTGTTAGAAGCAACATTGATTTCATTTCAAAGTGTATGCTCTATAAACATCTATTTCCTCAATAGTAGTTTATAATTTATACTAAATGACAAATATTACTTCAACTTATCCATAATTATTTTTTATTTAATATTTTATTACATAATTTTGGAAAAGGATCCCCATATCATGTGATTCATGATACATGCATTCTCATATTTCATCTACCTCTGATTTTTCTAAAGATTCATCTTCTCTAGATAGACTTTTTTTATGAAATTTCACTTCAAATATTTTTTCCTTCTTAGTAGACAAAATAATTATACATTTTAATTTGAACTTCATCCACATTATCTTCTAGATACTTCTTGGAAAACCATGTAGCGAGATATCTGACCTTTCAATATTTGATGCCTACAAGAGGGATTTTCTGTTTGAACATTCATTTTTCATTTCGATGATTTGAGGAAATAAATGACATCACCTAATATGTATCATCATATTTATGTACATATTCAATGGTGAAATTATTTCGAGGATTTAGTTATTCTTTTTTGAAATTCCTAATTTCCTCAAAATAGTCATCATCATTTATCAATTAATATTATATGGAGTAGTGTATTAGTTATCCATTGTTATGACTTTTATATCATTATATTCCAAAAAAAATTTGATTGAAATGATGTGGTATATTATTCAATATACATTGAGAAATCATTATATATTCAATAATTTATCAGAAACAACACATGTCTTCAAAAAACATTCACTCAACATTAAAATGTTCCAACAGAGTCATTATGGATAATTCTATAATCCTCATACTTATTCCATAGAACCTCTTATAGAAACCCTTATCTTTATTCCACATTAATAATTGATTTATTTCAATAGACTAAACATAATAAAGCATTGATGAATGAAAATTATAATATATTTTAGAATAAGGTACATGTCATAGCATCTTGAACATGGGATACAACAACATTATTAAAATATTCCTTAAAATTACTCTAAATTTTCATGTATTTTATAGCAAAATGAGATAGAATATGAAAAAATATATGAATTGGGTGAGGTTCAAATTCTAGTAATGTAATAATCATGTGACAACATAAATAGAATAATACATTATTAAAAAATAGGCACATAAATGATGAATAACATGAGTAGGAACCATTAGCATAAACAATGATACATGATATACCAAGATAATCATAACATGGGAAATTTTGAAACATTATAGATCATTGAATCATAATAATATGCCAATGATAAACCCTCAAATCCATCGTGGTGGAAAAAGTCCAATAATTGAATTAGATTTAATCCTTATCCTAACACGATGTATCAAGATATTAAACACCACCCAACGCTTTAGTGAGCTATCTGGTTTCACCCCTCACATTCATTTCATACTCATTCTATATTATGCCACATATATCATACAACACTGATTCATTTATCATAATAATTTATTCCACAATAAATTAGTGTAGAATAAATATATGTAAATAAAAAATAAAAATAGAAACATTCATAAATAGGAATACCCTGGATTAGAAATGAATATGCTATTTTCTAAACATTTTTTTGGCATGGAGAATTTAATGACATTTCAGTAGCATAACACCGTCAAATAAAATTTAATAAAATGGTTTGATGGTAGAGAAATGAGACTATGAAAATTTTAACATAATATTTAATGTAATAGGAATAATTAAATTTATGTCCTTCCATTAAGAATTTGGAATACAAGGCATACAATATTGAAGAAATATAACTATATAAAATAATGGGAAAACCACATAAGAAAATTCAACATGGAAACATTTGTACATTATGGTTCATAGGAGGTAAATATTTGTGTGAAATTGGATATCATCATTTATACCTAAAATATGATTAAATGGTGGATAAGGAAGACTATATCGCATCATATTAAAATTAAAATTAAAACACATAACAAAAATGAGTGATTTATAATAGTGGATAGCGGAGGATCCCTTACATCAGTGTGTGATTAAAAGGACTAAGAAGGGCACTGTGAGAGTTTTGGGATACATTTGAGGCCTATATGGTTTAGATGCAAGAGTTTGGTCAGGATCCAATGAGTTTGAGTAAAGGCAAATTGGTTCTCTGGTGGATTTATATTGGAAAAGTGGGGTATTTTTTATCACTTATTTTTTGGAATCTATATAATAAAATATACATAAACAAAAACCATAAGATATTTTTTCCTCATAGTTTTTACCAAATGGGAGTGGTTTTTTTAAAGGGTAAGGGTAAAAAATATTAAAATAATTCCCTTTTATATGAGATGGAGAGTCACACTCCAAAATAATTTTTTTTAAGAAGTCGAAATATATTATAGGTTTTTTTGGACATATAACGGAATTAAAATAAAAATTATGTTAATAGAAGGATAAATTATTTTAAATGGTATTTTTTTTTGTGGATCTCATTTATTGTAATTATAACATAACTTCTAGGTCATTATGATGTCATAAAAAAGAATGTATGTTTATACAACATTTTATTTTTACCGTGAATTTGATCATCATAGAAAATTATGAAAAATACACCAAATTATATTTTTGATCCTCGAATTCAAAAAATAATATTCATTTTAAATATATTTTTCTAAATATTTTAATTTTTATTTTTCAGTTAAATTTACATTTATTAAGAAATGCAGAGTTTGTTGAAAATTATAGTTTGCCAACAATTATGAAATTTACATTGTACTCAATGATTATTTATATTTGGAAAAATATTATCAACAATATAGTACTAAAATAATATTTACTTAAAAGCTATTAATTTAAAAAATAGAATAATCAAATTTGAATAATTACAAAAATATATTTTTTTCATTACTATATGAAAAAATAAATCATTTAAAATTTAACAATAATGTGATGAAAATCTATTCATTAATCTAAAAAATAATGTTTATATTATTATTGGTAGGGTCTTGATATTTATCCCTCTAATAATGCAGCATACAGTCTAATAGTAAGATGCACAATGGATGAACATTCATGGGGCGGTTCAGAAAACATATCTATGATCATGATCTCAATTATCTTAAAATTATCTCATAAATGGTTTCACCCATTCTTATGTTCTGTTATATCAGTTTGGGATTTTTCAAGAGAAAATCCAAAAGATGTTATCTCTATTGTAATATCTAATAAATGGTCTTCATAGGGTAAGATTTTACTTGGTGAGGACTTCACATTTATTGTTTGCATCAACTGGATTGTTAGAACTCAATATTCATATTAACCATGTGATCAATAATAAATGGATATATAATCAACAAGAGTAATTCATAATGATCAACTAAATATAATGTGATATTATTAATTCAATTACGTGAATCTACATTATATGACCATATTTACAAAATAATATGTTTAATTTATATAGAAAGTGGAATGTTATTTATAATAGTCCGTATTATTACAATGTTCCCCCTTGAAAAATTTCTCCCTCGAATGTTTCATTTCTCATTTTAAAATAGATGATGGTAACTCTATATCATTTTGTCATTCAGTTTCCATGTTTCTTCTTCAAACTTTTTGTTTCTCCATAACATATTGAAATTATAAATCATCATAATTTTGGGGATATTTTATCTAAAATATAATATCTTAACTAGATTATCCTCATTATAAATATCATTCTGCAATGGATATAACTCAATACTGAGTACATGTGAGGGGTATTGAATTTACATTATGAGGATGGTTATGTGGAATACCTAATATACTATTGTAATTTTCTGTGATAGTAATTGTTGATTTGCCACCCCTTGGATGTGTTCAAAGATCCCAAATGTTATATTTTTATTGAACTAAGCTTTACCTTCTTCAAAATTGTCACCAATTTATTCCATGAAGATATGGAACAGAATTCTATGTATCCAACATCAAAATCGATATCGCATAGATGTTTTTATTTATATATCATTATTAATTTTCGAGGAGCCTTGATATAATAATGAATGGTCATAACCTTTTCCAAATTTTCTTTGACCATTTCATAACCTAGTAATTTTTTGCCCAAAATCATCCCAACATGAATGTGTTCTACACCTATTACCATTAAGAGCTTCATAGGGATCCATTTTGTTGATCGAGTGGAAACTATATATGTAAGATACCGAGAAATGATGATGATAATAGTTTAATCCTCTATTGATGTCAACAGATGGTGATTTCTATATTTATTCAAGTGTTATCAAAGTCCAACCATATTTTTCATCATTTTGATGGTGATAACCCATATTGATGTTCAGTTCATCCTTTAGAACATGATGGAGGATTTTAAAAAACAAAGTGTTGAATCAAGGATATCTATTATACACAAATGGTTGTTTAACTCTATACAATCTCACCACTTCTCTGGTGTTTATTCATGTAATTTGATCCCCTGATAAATCATGCTAAATTGTTATCATGTGAGCTATCATTTAAGATGATCCACAACTACATATATAGCATTGTTTCCCCTTGATGTCTTTGGATTTATGATGATGCATTCTAAAGTGATGTTCTCCAATATCAATATTGGTATGAATAATAGTTTTATTATCCCGATACATTACTACAAAAAAATGGGTTTATCTGACATTAGGCCTTCAAAAGGGAATTCTAAAAATACTATTAAAGACCACCTTTGTCAGTTCTAAAAAAACTGATGTTAAAAGGGGACTATAACAATGTTTCGTAGTCCTCCTAGTGGTGGTCATTAACAGTTCTTCTAAAAAATAGATAATAAATTGGATTATTTATCAGTGCGTGTAAAAAAGGGTTGATAAGTGGTTATCAGTGCATTTTAGGAAGCACTCATTAACACACCCCTTTACTAGTTATTTTTTACATGCGGTGATAAAATAATACTCCAAAAAATTATATTTCATTAAAATAATATATTAAAATATACATATATTTATACTGGTATAAATAAAATATTTCTATTTTGAAAATATTTTTTAGATAATGTAAATAGGAATTTACACATAATATATAATATATTTAGTGAAAATGGATTATAAAATAATTTTCTTAAAAAAAATTAATTCAATATTTACTTATAATTGTTGCTTATATTCATATTCATATTATGAAAATCAATTTTTATCATATTTAAAATTTATTTTTATATATAATTAAATATAATCATTTTTTTGGTATTTACATATAATAAATCACTCATATAAATACATATATCAACATTAATTTATAAATATATATATTTTAATAGAAGTAAAAAAATAAATCTTCTAAAAACTTATTCAATACAATATGTAACCATATTTTTCATTACATATACATATAAATATATGTCTTTATTCGTAAATCGATATATATTTATGTTATATATTATTATATGTAAATCGATATAATATATAATATATTTAAATAAATATAAGTATATATATCCCATACATAGATACTGTATAAATGTATTTGTAAATAATTATTTAAATATTAGTAAATATATAACGAAATTATTAAATATTCTATAAAACAACATGGAGTAGTGGTAATGATTTTCCATATTTGAATGAGATGTGTAGGGTTCGAATCCACGTGGGAGAACTAGAGGCTGGAATTTGGTAAATCGCGAATTAAGAGGGAAGGGTTGAATAACACTAATAGAGGGTGGAGCATTATTAAAGGAGTCATAGAAACACTAATAAATGGGTTTTATGCTCATGGATTTACAAAATTTCCATTGCACCTTTAACATCACAACATTTATCTGCATAATAAAGAACTGCTAATGGGGGCCTTTAATTGTACTATTTTTAAAAAAGATAAAAGTTTAATTCTTTTAACTGTGCTCATATTATGTGATGTTTTTTAGAACTAATAAAAGAATATGTTATCACTATTAATGGAATTTTTATAGTTGTTCTAAAATTATACATTTTATACTTTAATTGATTGTAGACTAGGAACATTGATGTATATCTTGTGATCTGCTTCTTTATTTTTACCCCAAAATATTGATCTCATAGATCTCAATACACATTTTTCATTCCTGGGTGGATGGATTGTTTTAAACTATGTGAATCATAAAATAGTTATCCCTTTAACATTGTATTTGATGGAACACATAGTCTTACCGAGATCTCAAAATTCATTCTTCATTATCATTAAAATAATAGGATTTGATTTTTCATATATATTACACTTTTTTCGGAATTCCCAAATAAACTTCTTGAGAATCCCTTAATAATTCATGAAGAAATGGTTGAGAAATAATTTGTTAATGGATTAATAATTTTTCTTCTTTTATGATTCTCATTGTCACCCTTTTAACTTATATGAATATTTCATCCTTATAAACTTTCATCAACAAAAAAATTGATGGCTCTGTTCAACATATAGAATCCACAACATTATTAGATTTACCTGAATCACAGTTAATTGATTAGTCGCAATCCTTGATAAAGTCTAACCCTCATGGTTGTTGCATATTCTTCTATCTATGTGTGAATATATATCTGAGACTTTTTTGATCCAATTATATTTTAAACTTATTCCAAAGGAGAATGATCCCTTTATATTTTCTGGTGAGAAGATCACTATAGCTGACTACATATCATGAAATTGATATTTTTTTCATTAATCATCTACTAAATTTATGGATAGGCTATAAATGTTTCATTATGATCAACACAGAACCCAATCCATTCTTTGAAGAATCGCTAAATACTTAAAAAATCTATTATTTTGGGTAGTGTGATAATATGGTAAGTTATAATCATCATTTTAAATTAATTTATTCTTTCTTTACATTCGTAATTACATTCAAATGTTTCTATCTTATGAGTTATCCTGGTAAGAGGGTTTGAATAAAATGAGAAATTTATTAAAAATCAGTGGTAATATTTATCTTACCCAAGGAAACAATGAATCTCTTTCATGGATGTTGCCCTCTTCCATACATCATTATATTTTTCAATAAGCGATGAAAAAATATCTCTTTTCCTGGCATGAAATTCCCCAGGAATGAGACATTCTCTAAATGGAACTCTCACTTGTTGTACATTGAATAAAACTTCTCCTTTCAGAAGGATTTTATAATAGTGCTCAGATGCACGTCATGATCCTATATGGTTTTTTGAGTATATTATAATTTCATTAAAAAAATACTACAACAAATTTTTTGAGGTATTCACTAAAGAGTATATTCATCTTGTCCATGATGATTTTTGGGCAATTACTAATCCCAAAAAGCATCACCATGAACTCAATGTTCCCATACTAAGTAAAATAATCCTTCTTAGTTAAAACATATTTCTTCACCCTAACTTTTTAATATCCTTACCTAAGATCCAATTTGCATAATTATTTATCTCAACATAGCTAATTGAACAAGCCATCTCTCTATGGGAAAGGATGATTTTTCTTTATCATCATCCTTTTGAGCTCACGATAGTCAACAGAATGGTAAACTAGAACATTCTTATTATTAATTAAGTGAACTTGTAAACCTCATGGAGAATAACATTGGTGAATAAACCCTTAATACATAGTCCCATATAGTTGTTTATTTAGATAATCATGTTAAAAAACGTCCATCTTATATAGTGTTTTAGATACTTTCAACTCTCTAAGTATAATATCAATCAAATTCAAATTATCTTCTAGGTGAATGATCACGCGGCTCCTTAGTAAATTGATCAATGTATTCACTCAAAATAGTCATATTTTGAGGATGATCACATGCTCGGACTCAATCATTTCATATAGTTACGCTTGATTATAGTTAAATAATACTTATTATTTAAATGATTTTTCAAATAAAGATTCATATTCCTCCTTTAACATTTAATTAATTAGGGTTAGATTATCCATAAGGAGAGATATTTTATTCTTATAGTAATTTGTTTTGGCATTATATAAGGAAATCCAATCAATTCTTAGAATTTAATAAAATTCCACAAAAGGTAGTATGACAAGGTTCCCTAGGAAGTTCATCCCACAACTATTTATTGGGGTATATTTGTATAATTTAAATACAATAATTTCCAAATTTTATATTTTCTATGATAAATATACTTCCAAAAACTGTGTTTGGGTATGAATAGTAAAACTATAGATTTATGATATGATGGAATGCATATTACAAGAACAATATTTACCATCAATATTATTGAATTAATAACTAGAATAAATGTAACCACTGCATTTTTGGGATACAACTAAGGGGTTTTTAGGGAAAATCATGACCTTGAAACCTATTAGGGTTTTTGTTGTCTCCTAACACATTGATTTAGGGAATTTATTTGTATTTTTCTCTGATTCCTTCCTTTTTATGAAATAAACAACACGATGAGGTTTGAATAGACAATTCCTTTCCTATTCTACATTAGTAGGCTTCTCAAGTAGGAAAAGGCTAGTTGGGTGTCCTTCCTTCCCATACCTAAAGAGTTTTTTGTTCCGATTATGTAATTTCTCGGGTACTTTTTCCATCACCATTGAAAAGTGGTATGTTTTTCATTTCCTGGTATTGTTAAATTTATCCATTGGACCAATAGAATTAAACACTACATTATATTTACTACCCCATGGTACTATTGAGATTCTGCAATCATTATCATGACATTGAGGACACATTGGAAAATTTACTCACAGGTATCAAAGTCAGGGATCAACAATGATTCTCATAGACTAGTTTTTAGAACAATAAATAAGAGGTCATCCTTTCATTCAGGGGTAATGAAAAAACATGAGGTTAGTCATGCATATATTGTAATGTTTATCATGTTTTCCTTAATAGATTCATTATCATTGTTTTTAGGATAAAGAAAACCCATTTTTATTTATTGATGGTGAGTGAAAAAAATATTTATCGAAATAAATTATCCAGAATCCCATCTACACTATTGATTCGATCATATAAACAAGAATAGTATTATAGTTCATTTCCCGCCACTAATAATATTTTCCCTTCGTATTATAATCTTATTGTAGAAGGTTATATTTTTCAATATATTGTTTAATATAAATGATCTTACCAATGAATTTTTCTGCTGTTTTGTGACTAAGGGATCAGATAATGCATAAAAAGTAGGAGGCCTTTATTTCATGAATCGTTATTGTTTCATGTTATCTCTCATGGGGTTTTGAAGCTCCTCTTGATCCCTATTTATATTTAGAAAATGATTCAACAAATAGAGTATCGTTATGAAGTAAACGATTAATTCTCTCAATTGGTTTAGCATCTTATTGAGGCAGTCATCACATTTCCCCTCACATTGATTTTATGACAGAATCCTCTTATCATATAGAAATTACATATAGAAAATGAAAATGTAGGGGTGATTATTTTTGAACTATTAAACTCATAAATGTTATTCCAATTAAAATAAAGGTGTACCTTATAAATTACATTTTTTTACTTATGATTTCTTAGGATTAAATCTATGTTGCCCATGATAAATTTACTAACATGTACTGTTGTTGTGTTGTTTTTCCCTTACTAATGTTTTATAATGATATTACTAATTTAAAAATTAATATCCATCATGATTTTTAATCCAGGTTTGTATTAAGGCCCATTTTTGTGTATGGGGTTACACCAATTCTAGCATAGAAAACCATGTCAATGTTTGTACACAAGTGTAAATTTTTTTAGAACCACATGAACATTAATTATCTATATTTGTATCTAATTTTTTGATAAACTAGATATTATATATTTATTCAAATTTAGGTAAACATTCATATACATAGTCTTATCCCTATTTATTTTTATAGTTTTATCGAATCTTAATCCCGGAAATTACTAATCTTTTCTTCTAATACAAACTATAATAATTTTGATCATAATGACAATATAAAACAATATTTATAACATATCAATATTTTCAATACAACCTGGATGATATCTAAGAGTATTTTATCTGATAATTATGTACATATAATAACATCTTGATCATATTTTAATATTTTTATTAAAAACAACACAAATATGATTATAAAATTCCATGTCCTTTATAAATGCATGGGATAACATGGAAAAAACACAAGAAGGGGATAAGATATAAATCATAATAAGTGAATAAAAATTGAATTTAATGAAGATAATAATATATGTTACACAACAAGCATATCAATGGTGCATAACAAGGTTTCCAATTAAAAACATGAACAATGATGAAATATTTAGCATGATAATCACAACATGGGAAATTCCGAATAATTTAAAACACTGCATCATAAACACATTCCAAGGACAAAACCACCATGAAATAATGGTGTTAAAATTACAATATAGGAATAAGGTTATCTCTATTTACCAACAAGACATTTCATTATACTAAACATTACACAATGCGAGGAAGCGCTATATGGGTGCACACATCATATTTATTTCAAACTCATGATTATGTGTTCCACTGAGATCATTCAACTTGGATTCATTAATTATCATAATTCATTCAAAGATACAGTATTATTAATTAAATATATTTAAGAACATGGTAAAAAATATATCTTTAAAAATTTCAATACCTATGATAGGAATTGATTTTCATTTTCACTATATAATTGTTTTGGAATGGAAAATTTTGATGACATTTCTACAACATAACGACATTACATAAAAATAAATTAAATTAGTTGATGATCCGAAAAAGGGTAAATAATCATATAGGAATGATTTTTAAATTAATAGGGGAATTTAAAGTCACATCCCTATTAGTTTAATTTTATATATAAGGTAGAAAATGATGATGAAATTTTTAATAATGGTGAAATGGGATAGAAACCTTACAAAATTCTGCCTGGTATCTTAGGTACATCGAGGACCATAAGATGTAAAATGATATTGAATTGAAATAAAATAATTTTTAAATTAAAGGTGATGTATATGGGATATGGAAATAAAATACCAAAATATGAACATTGGAATATAAATACATAACATAAAATTATTGATTGAAAAAAGAGTAGAGTCGAGAATCCCTTTCTTGAGTGTGTGACTTCAAAGGCATGGGAAGGGAATAATGAGAGTATGGTTTTCCCTAAGAAGACTATAGGGAGTGGATAAAATATTTTGTTTTTTCTCCACTATGTTTTAGTAAAGGAAATAAGAATTTCGGTCTGTTTATATAAGAAAAGTGGTTAATTTAATCATTATTTATGTTTTGGAATCTAAATAATAAAATATCCACAACCAGAAAACAACACCTAATTATTGGCCAAGGGTTCTTGAAAATGGGATTTTTTATATAATATTTTACAAACCCATGGGACGAAATTATTAAAATAATTCCCTTCCAGATGTTGAAGTGAGTCACATTCTTAAAGAAATGGTTTTAATACCATAAAATATTCAATAGCTTTTTGTGGATTCATAATGTATTTAACAAATAAATAAAATATAAATAAAATATAATTATTATAATGGGGAATTATTTATTTCTTCTTGGATCCCATTTATATAAATTATTACACTAATTTTGAGACATTATGATGTCCTTAAACACAAAAATATTTATACGATATTTAATTTTTTTTTGAAAATTTGATTGTACTAAGAAATTATGAAGTTTTACCAATTGGAAAATTTTCACCCAATATTTCCAAAAATAATCATCTAAATAATTTTATAATTATTTAAATTTTCACATGTAAAATATAATAATCATTTATTATTAAATAATACATTTTTTGATAATAAAATTTTTCCAACATTAATAAAAATTACATACTATTATATGAGTTTTTATACTTCATAATCATCATATAAAAATATTATTTTATTTAAATATTATTTTTCAATAATACATTAATTTTTTAAATTTGTTTATTTAATTTTAATATTAGCTGAAATTACTTTCTATGCTTTATTTGATAAAAAATAATTTTCAAAGAAACAATAATAAGATTAAAATATATTAATTATTTTATAAATAATAAATTATATATTACAATTACTGAGGTTTTGATACATATACCTTTAATACACCATCAAAAAACATAATATTAGTGTGAGTGATGGTTTGATCTTCATATGGTGATTCATTGAGCATGGTTGGTGTCATGAAATTGATGATCTTGAATATTTTCTGTAAATGGTTTCGCTCTTACCTATGTTATTGTATATATGATTGTTCTTGGTCAAAGGAATAAACTATAGATGGTATATCTCTAGGATGCATCATTAAATGAGCATCATATGGTTCATTTCTATTTATTAATGGTAACATCTCTTTTTTTTTGTGATAATTGGATTGTTATAACCATATATTTATACTAAACATGTGATCATTGTTCAACAGTTTTATTATCAACAATAATTATTCATTACAGATAATTAAATCTAATAGGTTAAAATTAAACCAAATAATTTATTGTTCTTTCTATAACCAAATTTACTTAATAATTTTTTTAATTATATCAACTGGTAAATTATAATTATAACAGTTTAGGTCGTTATACATTTAGTTTTTCTTCTATAACATTTAACTATCCCTCATATGTATCCAAAACCATTTACAACATAGTATGTGTTGTTTAACATTACATGATCATCTTATATGTTTCATTACCTAGAGATCCCATATGATGATTAATTACTTGAGCATTAACATCCAATTCCCTTCACTTATGTTTTGATAAATCACCACTATAAATATTTTCCTAAATAACACAAATCGATAATGTAATGACATCCATTCATAACTCTTGGATGTAGTAATGTATTTTAATCTTTGATAAATTAAAATTATTCCCATAAAATATTAGAGTACCTTTCAAATTTACACCATTTATTAAAAACCCTAGGGGAGAAATTGATATTACCCCAGACATACGATACAAATTTATATCCCAACTAGGTTAAATTCCTTGATAGGATGCAGGTGGTGAATATGATTATGTATAATTTAAACTACCAATCCGATTGAATTCATTCATTAATAAAATACCATCATCTCTGTTTTTTCATGGAAATGTATGAACATTAATTAAATCATTCACACGACTTAACAATTTTACATTATTAACCCTAAAGAGGCTATGTCTATGGAGCGCATAAAATAAATTTGAAGAAATACCAAATCAACTAAGGATACAATCAAAAAAAGATGTTTACGATACATCACTTTTATGCCCATGATCACTACCATTACATGGAATATGGTCATCTTACTATACCAAGGAATAGTCATAGATTCTCTTTCTCTAGGTCACTACTGGTTGTAAGGATCATCATATTACACATCCTTTTGTCACTACCTTCATGTAATGTAATCAATCATAGATTAGGTACATATATGTTAATTAATTGTCACAAATGAATAGATAATTAGTTTTTTATGGTTTCTCTATTAAAATTACACATTCTGTGATTTTATGAATACCAGAATACCATAATTCCACTATAAAATCCCATTTTTTGTACATTGTTGATTCCCAAAGCACTCCAAAATCTTACTTCTTATATAAATCTAAAATATCCTTTGTGAATCACATTCTATTCCTGAAGACCAATTAGGCTTTATAATGAACTTCCATTTCATGAATCTCACATAGCATATGTGGACACCCTTACATTCACAATGTTCACAATTTTCTGTTGGATATTATAACTTTCACAATCTCCCGTCATTTGGGAACATTTTCTCTGCAACTGCCTTCACAAATGTAGAGATATAAGATTTTTTAAATTCCTATCTAATATTAAAAATTGTTTAGGGGATTATTTAGATTCGTTTCAATGGATTCCAGAAGCATACAATGACATCATCACAATTTCAGGATTCTCTCTAATTTCTTTCATGAAGCTCCCTTTATAAATAATCACTAGTGGAATTTCTCATTTCTTTAGCCTACCACAATTTAAAATATCAATGTTAAAACATAAAATTTATATATTACTCATTATTGGTTCATTTCAACACACCATATTAAAAATTTCCTATGAACTCTACAACTGACCTTGGAATCCAACATTGTCAACAATAATAATCAACATAAAAATATAGTTATCTCAACTTGACAGATTGTTTATGAAAATATCATTGAAGTAATCACTGATATAGTTTATTAATTATAGTATTAACATGTAAATTTAGTTTCATTCATGTTTTAGAGACCCATGAGGAGAGTATGGTTCATTGTAAAATATGTTTGGTGATGTTAGTGTCTCACCAAGATGACCTACAAGATACTATTGATTGATGTCTTTTTCTTGATACAAAAAACTGATAGTGGGATCATATATACATAGGTATTCTATAAGGAATGATTTTAGTATCAATATATCATCCTTATTTTATAATTTCTATATTATTTACCCCTATATTAACAGGGAAATTGGAATAAATTTCTTTGATATCATCCATAGATATGTGATGAGCTCCTATGTTAGGATCCTCAACCAAAACATGTATCTGAATGTGCTACACTAGGCCTAGCCTATGATCAATTGTTTGGAGGGATATATGGAATATTCTTTTATTTCATCACATAGAACACCAATGAGTAATAATAAAATAAGTAATATGGAAATGTTTATTGGAAGTATGGATTTAAATAAAAATATGGCAGAAAAAGTTTGTAGTAGGTATTAAAAATTACAATTTTTTATTCATCACCCTATAGAGAAGGAATTAACACCCAAAGAATCAATTATAGATAGAAAAAACACTATCAAATGTTCTTTTCCAAGAATTATTGAATAGATTCTATAGTTGTGGAAATATTCAAAAAAAATACATAATTCATATCAAAGGAATATATTTTGTGTTTCCAATGTGATTTAAGGAATACATGATTTTCAATCCATATAAATTCTGGGAATCTCAACTACAGTCTCATATTTTTTAACTAACATTGACTCATTTGATTATGGGATATAATGGGGGAATACAAGGGACAAATCTATGTATGGTTTATATCACAGACCATGTTTAAAATAAAAAAATTCAACAATATTATATTGATTCTTTAGTCCTCTAATTACCTTTATAATCTATATATACTTGGTTGATATAAGATTTTCTCATGCATTCATATTGGACCAAGTCAATTATATTTCAGACATGTCATTTTTTATTTAATTTTATTTTTTTATATAGATACAAAGTTGATGAAGAAAGTATAAAAAATATTTTTGTTTCTAATGTGTGGCGGAATATATGTTCTTTATAAAAAATATGAATATTTAAAAATCATAGATATGACTATATTTAATGTTATTTTCAGAATGAACTTGTTATCTAGTTATCTGGTTCGCATCTACTGATATAAGATATAAGTAACAATTAACAAAAAATGGGATTGTAGTTTTTCTTTCCAAACTAATGGGATTTTGGAGTATGTAGAATAGTATTTTATCTCATATAGTTTCAATCTATTACATAACATGAAATATAAATGCATCTTATAGAATATTAGGTAGGAAATACATACACAATTCTATTAATTGTTGACCATTATAATGCATCTCAAAAAATATTTATTGGGAATTATTACTAATTGTGGAACATAATACAAAACCAAACATATTAAAGAGAGATAAAAATTTAATCCTTCTATATCATACGGTATCATTTGTGATAAAATAACTCAATGTTATACCTAATGACATAGAGGTTAAGGTATTCATTAGACTAATAACTACACTTTACAGGGCCCTAGTTTTGTTTTATAATAATTAAGATATAATCACTAAATTTTGAATGGTATATAGAAATCTAAATCAAGTCAATATGATGAAAAATTAACAATTATTGATATTCATTAATCTTACATACAATTTTAGGGGATCCTAGTGGTTCTCAATTATTTAACTAAAATTAATACATCAAAATACTTTTGTGAAAAAAGAGGATGTAATTAATAAAATGATTAGAAGAGGATATATAAAATAAAAGAAAAATTTGATAAATTTATTTAGTAAAAATATTATATAAATGTTCAGGATTATTATGAATATGATCTTAATCTGTATATTTAATTTTTTTAGTTTTATATAAATTATACTTTCAAAATAAACATGGACTTCTAAAATTAATGTGACACACATTGGGATTGTGTAGAGTAAAATTTTAATGGTTTTGTAATATGTTATTGTCTTATACATACAATTTTAGATCCAATAGATGAATTTTAAATGGATTTTGATATATATGGTATTAGTCTTTTTTGATCTTGATAAATTATATGCAGCGATGCCTTGGTAATTACCAATAAATGTAGTAAAGATAAAATGTTGTATACATACTAAAATTAACATTTTTTATTATAAATACACTGTTAAGGGGAAATTGAGAAACCAGAAAGTCTATCAATAGAAATAAAATTAACCATAACAGAATAAAGGAAAAGAAAAAAGTAGATCTGCCACTCTCTAGATACTACCTCATATTGAAAAACCCTCATCAATGCATGATCATTTAGCTAACTATCCCACTCAAGGGTTCACGGGACCAGAACTGAGGGAAACTCCATCCCCTCTCACTCTTCCAAATCCACAAGGAATGAAAATTTATAGGCATCATTCTATGAAACCTATCTAGTATATATTAAAGAAAATCATAGATGTATCACACCAAATTCACGTCAACAAACTCATGAAAAACTTGTCCAAAAGAAGAATGAAACCAAACCATTAAAATTCCCAATCAAAACAAACACAATAACTAAATTACCTAGAGTAATTGAAGAGAATATTAAGCATACCAGGGTCTTTTTTCCAATGGAATTTCCATGATAAAAATATTAGATATTTTCTAGGTGTCTCCATCAATATATTTTCAAACTCAGAGGTATGCTAGTCCTAAGACTGTATATATCCTAAATATTAATTTTACCATTTTTAAAACCCCAACAAAAGTTAGGTCCTATTTTTTCACCCTAACATATATTCCCTAATTTAGGGTCACCTTCAATGACCTCCCAATAATTGTAGTTTCCTCATAATTAGAAGTATTTAGAAGAATGATTTGCTCTACCACTTATTCCTCAAATCATAACAATAATTCCAAATCTTTTCCACCCTAGACCCAAGATCTCTGATGACTCACCTCTTTTGTTTTAACCTTTTTAATGATATCCTTCCAAGAAGATCAGAACTATACATGAGGTGGTAAGAATGAGTATTCCATCCTACCCTTACTCCTCCTATTATTCCTATTACTCTTCATTGTTAACAAATAGTATTCCAAATGTCTAAGTGCATCTCTATTTCTCACATGTATGCATCCCCGGACAGCATCTAATGAGATAGTAAGTTCATAACTCCTGTCTGCCTCAGAAATACCTTAATTTGTTTTTCTCAAAGGAATTCGGTTCTGTTACATGGGAAAAGAAACCACTACATTCACATCACATGATTGATAAGACACCTCTGAATTAGGCCCCTAACACCCCTTCTACAAAACACCATTAACTGACCCCAGAAACTCATAATATGTATTCCCCTTTATGTTCACCATCTTCACCACAAACTCATGTATTCTAGTCTACTGGGTCCCCACTTGAGTGACATCCTATTGAACCAAACTATCCTCTTCCACACAATGTTATGATAGAGGTGTTTCTTGGCCCAACATAAACCTACTAAAAACAATATCAATGGTGGAATTTTCTTGATGTGTAAAGGCCATCTCTATTGGTGGTGATGATAAGGATAACTGACTAGAACATGAATAAATTTCCACATCGTGAGCCATTGTACTACTAAACATCATCACCTCTATTTGAACACTACCAGTGGAATCCCCACACCCATGTTGTCTTCCACCACGGTAGAATTCTCCTCCAATATATCTACCAAAAACTACACCACATTTTTCTTTCTGCGATCATTTCCCCTCTTAAAATAAGGCCACGACCCCCTACGATTGAAGTCTTCCAAGTGACATGGTCTCTTCCATCCAGAAAAATAATCAGTCCTATTTTCACAGACCACACCTTTCTTGTTGTGGTATTCCTCACTCAAAGTGAGCCACACATACTCAAATAGAACCCTTGTCAAATCCTATTCGACAGAGACACATATTGATAGGGTGGAAAATGGATTCATTTCAACTATATAATCACATGTACCTACCAATCAGATTCCATAAAATAAACATAACCAAAGTATTTTTAAATAGCTTGGAAAATTTTGGAATGTATACCCATATATCAATAGATCGAGGATCACACATCCTATACCAATAATATGTGCACAGAAATAGGAAAAATCTGAATCTATTGATGTTGGAAGATGCGCTTGACCAAGCCTTGATGAGATCAACCTATAAAGAGAAACACCTCATAATATGGAAATTATCTAATAGACCCACTGTCGGCATGTCTTGTAAATCCCATTCACTAAAGATGTGCCAATTAAACGAGTCCATTTAATTACATCCCTGACAAAACCTTACAACTAAGGTATTCCTCAGAGGATACGATGATTCTGAGAACTACACATATGATAAATGATGGTTATGGAACCGATCATTCAATTCCCATACATTCCATCTGAGTGAAACTAGAGCGAATGGAAGAATTAAATCGAGAATTGTAAAGGGGATTAAGGAAGAAGGTTATCCTATTTTGGATTTTTTGGGTCCCCCCCCTTTAGTGGGGGGCTGAAATAGAGGTCTCTACCATCATAGAGAATAAAATCCTTGATATGGTTTCTTCTTAGGAACATCATGAGTAGATGAATATATACCCCCATAAATAGATAATATCCAATTTTGTTAAGAGAACACAATATATCATAATATCTTTATAACATCATATTATATTTTTACCATACCATAACATTGGATTTAATATGTTGTTTAAAAATATAACTCAATTGTTAAATAATGTGTTTTTTACAGAGATATCAGATAGTTACTACTGTGTCCGAATAGTTATGACCTCAAAAAATATTTAAACAATGCTTTAATTGCAGTTGGAATATGTGGTTCATACCCTTATGAGCTGTCATTCCTATCTATTATATTAGATTTTTTTATAATCATAGACCACAAATCCCTTAGTTATAACATATCTCAATATGATATGAATATACAATAGATGTATTTGGGTGGGAATTTGTAGAATTTTGGAATTTCTATTTACTATTCACATTGAGAGGGTAATTTCATTATAGACATAATGGCTATGAAGACATGGGACCATAGAGTGTGAGCGTTGGAGGACGAATGAGGATTTATTATCTTGTAGGGTGAACGGTTAAAGATTAAATATACGGAAAAATTACTGGTGATGTGGGCCCCCATAGTTTACACCCCTATAATGGATTAATACATAAAATCATATAATAATAGGATTATCAGTTCCTATTTAGGAATTTTGGGAAGGTAATGGATGAGTTACATGTTTTTTTATAATTATAGATGAATTGATCAATGTTAATGGGTGAATTATGGTAATTTCTTCTATTATGGAGGAGTTAATAAAGGAATCTACAAATTTATACAGGGTAGTTCACACAATATCAGGGATGATATACAATGATATTATATGGGAACATTAATTCTTATGTATAAATAAGTCCATCATTAGATTTAACACTTTTTTCATACCAACTAGAGTCTTAATGTTGACAATCAGGGACATGGTTATTTTACATAGTCTTTTTTAATTCCATTGTGGATGTGGGATGAGGTGATGATGTAATTTTTAATGGGGTTTCATAAGACCCCATGAAACCAAGGTTCTATATGACCTATATATTATTAAGAGATGAGGGTTTTAAATTTTTGGCAGATAATAATGAGTCATTCAATTTATTATTTTAGGAAAACAATATGTTTGTAAGATATTTCAGCCTCATAGATTGACAATGATCATAATATATGGTCTATATTATTTTATCATGCCATTTATTTTAATATGAATTTAGTAGGTGATGGGTACTTGGTTACATGTGTGTATAGAATTTCATCCATGGACTGATTGAAATTTAGAGAGAAAGATAAAGATATTATATGACATTCTTTAAGAATACAAAATTTATTTAATAATAGAATATGATAATAATCTATCCTCATATTTTTATAAATAAAAAATTTTAAAAATAAATTATTCAAATGGAACCATTTAAGGCTCTATATGGATGATATTAACATTCATTGAAGTGTTGCCTTGTGGCTAGTGGGGTATCTATTGTTGGGATGTGCATGGTGAATACAAATTTGAGTTCGATGCAGTTGATTAAAATATCAATTTATAGTTACTCAAATAATGATATTATATTATTTTAACATGAGGTTATGACCATTCTATTTCATTTTGGGTGATCGGGTTCTCTTGAAAGTGTCACCTTAGTTATGGTATAAACAAATATGTAAACATGGTATGTTGGTATCACTACGTCGTGGACAATTTGAGATAATTGATTCTATAAATTTTTTTCCCTATATATCATACCACCCTAATAGACATATAGATATTCATAACACATTAAATGTGAGTTTATTTGTGATGTATGAGCCATATTCATCAAATTTGTGTGAAATTTAGGATGCTTAGTTTTAACTGTACGTATTGTTTTTTACGAAACTGGAAAGAAATTTGTTTTGGAGTGAGAATTTGTTGAGTAGGAAATGGTAATAATTGTTTGAGTTATATAGTAATATTGATTAATCAAATAGGATAGAAAAGTGTGAGATTCATATATTCATATGAAATAGACCATGTTTTTTTGATAAACCCCACTATAGTCATTTTTTTAGATGAGAATGCACTAGGGGGGATATTTTTAGAATCCAAAAAATTAAAATTTCAGTGATGAATTAATTAACTATTTTTAGTAATATATTTTTTCGTCTTAGCTTATGTTTTAGGTATTTTTATTATTTAAATAAAAAGTACTATTATAAGGGGAAACAACCAATAGCTTGATGATAACGGAGTTCCATCGCCATGCTTATACAATGCCATATGCATTCCGGTGAAGTTGGTAGAAGGCCAAAATAAACCTTGGTTCTACTTACTAGTATGTATATATAAAAAAGATAATATTTTTTCCCATAATATATCTTCTAGTCGTCAACTAGTAGTATTGACAACACCAACTAGCTGAGAAATCCCTCAAATGATTGGTCAGGCCCACTAATTGGCCTATATTTCCTAGTTTGTTTCGATAATAATTTTTCCGCAGAAATTTTTTCTCAAACTGTATTTTTGGAAATCCTATTTCCATGATTAATTTTTTACCTCTAAATGTTATAAAAGATCATCTTTGACATAATTGTCTCTATCATTCCCAAATATTTGGCTATTAAATCATAGTTCATTATGTTGAAATCAAAATAGTATTTTTTATGATCTATAGAAAATACTTTCATTCTCATTATATAAATCACTAATCTATTTTATGATGGATAGATCTATAAATTTAATTGTGAGCTAATAAAGAAATACTTGTTGATTGCATATTTTAAGGATAATATAGTGAATTTAATTACATTCCTTAAAAATGTCAAGATATATAATTGTTGGTGTATCTTTTTGGGTAATAAGATATAACTCTATTACTATGTTAAATTTTAATTCCTAAAACATGATTCTATAACCGTAGTAGGTATTAGGATAATATCTAGTAATCACTAATAAATGATTGATGATCAGGGATATATCATGGTGTATTATAATGATATGAATGATGTAAGATGTCCTTACCACATAAATCCCCAATATAATTATGTTTCTTATGATTTTCATGAGTCTATGTGCATGAAAATCAAGGGGAAACACTATGTGGTACAGTTTGTTTTTTATTTTCATATATTGTTCGTGCCTGGCCCATGAGACCTATTAATTTCGTGATATAATTAATACCATCATTGTTATGCCCTATTTTTTTGTTATATTCTATTAAAATGTGGGTGTATCTATAATGAATGATATATTCTATGCCATTATAGATTAGTTATAACATATATTGGGTGCATGTGCTACTAAAAAATGAGACAACGAGTTTGATATGACATATAGGTGGGTAGTTGTACAGTATATTTTTTCTCAATACCAAGATAAAGGATTTGTAAATGCAACCCTATTTCCTAAAATAATATAGATCATTATGCTTGAGGAACTTGTGTCCTAAATTCAATATCTTGGGGTAGAAATACCTTGTTTCATAACCTAACGCCAAGCTAGTGGTGTGAATACATTGTGACCAAAACCATAGTTTTAATGGATTTGGACCATGATCTAAAACATTTTATGACCATGTCATCACTTTTTATATGAGGTGATGAATGAGATATCCTATCCATTATAACGCCATAAATATTAGATGCAACGTACATAGAGACAAGGATATTGGGTGATGACTCAACATGATATTATTTATTTATTTATATACAATATTTTATTGAATATAAAGTTATATACATGTTGAAATATTTTTAAATGTCTATTGATTGTTTATTATATGGTTTACAATAATAACAAATTGATAATATCAACTCATTTAAGGATTTTATATTTTAGGGTTCATCTAAGTGAGAGGTCCATGTTATTGTCTGTTTTTCAATTGAAAATTTATGATACAAGAAATTTTGGGAAGAAAACTATTATGTTATTATAGCCTATTAGTTTATTTTATGGGGTTATTATACTTTGGTCAACACACTGTGAGAATGTTAATTGTTTTTTATAGCTTGTATCCATTTGGTTAATGTATTGGAAAAATAATTTATTATATAATGTTCTATTGTGGAATCATTAATTATCCATTTTGTGATTTTATTTTATATAATATTAATGAGATAGTATGTTGTGTTACAATAAAGGCTTTTCTTATTACAGTCTATGATTTATTCCATACCAAACATACCCTATTAAAAATAGTTTTCTATATTACCCAAATACATTTCAAATGAATTTATTTTCCATTATCAAAAAATATATAATTTCATACCTATAAAAACACATTCTAATTATTTTATAATAATAAATGATTTATTACATAATAATAAACATAATACAACCCAGATGATTGAGATGTCTAGTGTCTTTTGGAATTAGGTACATCACATAATAAAATAATATATAGAATGAAACATCTTTAATAAAAAATGTGTTAGCCCTCTGAAAATAATCATTCGAACCTAAAAAATCAGGGGATAGCCTATTGAAATACATAATAAAGGGGTGAAAATAAATCGTAGAAAGGGAATATAAGTGGAATAGAATATTAATGTAAAAAATATATATATCAATGAGGAATAAAATGGATATGAATAACAAGAGAATATATAAAGTAATAATTCAAATAGATGAATGGTTTAAAAATAATAATAAACTACATCATAAACAAATGCCAATTCTATACCCATGAATACATAATGTTGGAAGGACTATCATAACAGAATCTGGATAACTCCCTATCCAAACAAGAACTATATTGATACTAAACTTTTCGAATGCGCTGGAGTGATATCTGGGTAGACTCATCATATTCATTTCATACTCATACTTATGGGTGGAACATAGATCATTCAACACGGATTGATTCATCATCACAATTTCTTCCTTGATCACTGAATGTGTAATAAGAATATGTAAGTCCCCAATAATACTGTTTATGTGCATAAATTTTCAAACCATTTATAGGAAATAGGTATAGTATTCACAAGATGACACTATTGGAATAGAAAAATTTGGTGACATTTTATTAGAATAACAGTGTTAGAAAAAAACTCATAAAATGGGATGATGTGAGATAAAAGGCATGTCATAATCTCGAGATAAAATTGAATGTAATACGCATAAAGAAAAGAATGTTTAAAAAATGTGTATTTTGAAATATAAGTCACCCAATTATGATGAAACATTTATGAATATGAGAAAGGAATGAACCTATCACAAACAATCTTAGGAAGTCATCCGAATAGACACCCGACCCGGGCCACGACATTGGTCAAACGGAATTCACAATCCCAAAGGTTGTAAATGGTTTATAGAGTCAAAAAAACATGATGGAATGATTTCAGACCAAATAAATAACCATGATAAATAATAATTAACTAAAAAATACCACAGGAAACAATAGTTGGTCATATAAATATACACAAACAATTCCATATAAAAATATAACTAAACATAATCAAACTGAAAAATAAAATGAGAATGAACCAAGCTAGAATAAAAATCTACCAATGATATCTCAATGTGTCCACAATTTTACCATTATCCCCAGAATGATCATTAACAACAAAAAGATCAGACAATATAACTTGAATAGAAAACTAAACCAACAAAATTGGTTTAGTCTACTAACACTAAATGTTACATGTAGGGTGTGAGATAACAGCTTAGTAGGGAATCATCATAGACTCGATGTGTTTCCTTATCCAAGGAAATCCAATATCACTTGTTTTAAATACATGTATAATAATTTCTTTTAACATTTTTAAAAACAAATTGAAATTTTCTTTCTTTTCAAAAACACTAAATTCCATAAAATATTATTCAAAACATGAATATTATTTTGAAAGTAATATATAAAATAAAACCTATGAAGTAAAAATCACGATGTTCTATAAATAAATAAATAGTGTATGTGGGGAAATAAATGCAATATAATGTAAATAAGACATTAAATATAATGAGAATGGGTGATCCTAGACATCCTTAGAAGACCCCTGGATGTACTCAGTTCGGAACAACCTACTGACATATGGTGAAGTCCCTAATACAATAACCACTAGTTTCCCTAAACTGATTAATCTAGTTGCACATCCTTTCTATCCAAACTGAAATCCAGGGGGTTTAAACCCTTATAATCAATTTTTAATAGAAACCATCACTTTATCATATAAAATACACCCATGAACCCATGGTGGTAGTAATATTATGTTAGCATGAGGACCTCACACCTGTGACTCAATTTAACTGCCTTCACCACAATTGACTACCCTAAAAATGAACCTAATACATGATTAAAAATAATGTTATATCCTTAATATAGTTGTTCTTTAAATACATATATACATATATATATATATATATGAAATCAATAAATTTGACAACCAGGTCCTTACAACACATAAGCATATAATGGTTTCATTAAAAAATGAAAATCTCTAATCCAACCTTCCCCTTTCATATTAAAATAAATTTACTAAAAAAACACAAGCTCCTTCAAAGATATCATCATTCGCCACTTTAATATTTTATATTGAAAATGTTCCTTTAAGTTCCAAACACACTCCCAAAATACACATCAGTTTCCAAAATAGACATTACACATTCCAAATATAACATTATTTCATAAAATGTTCGAAATAAGGAATTCACATAAATATGCCAATTTGTATTCGGTGTCATTAAAAAATAATCAGTATTTATGAAACACCAAGCAAGGCATCAAATTAGAAAACACACATGAATCTACTTTAAGAATCCATCCAATGAAACCCACACACCATTTGAGAAACCACGGTAGAAAATAACCATCACATTAATATGAAATCTTTTTTTGAGATCACAACCATGTGTTCACTTGTGGACACATGGGTCTGCCACCATCCAATGACACAATCTAAATGTACATGAAGACACCCAAATCAATTTTCATTTCTAATCCGTCATATTTCTTCGAAACATTTTCAATTTTTTTTTACGGTGTTTAAAAAGGATAAAAATTTATTTAAATGTCTATTAATCCTTTAAAAACATATTATCAACCTCACAAAAAATCACCATATTTGAAAAGAAATTAACATATAACCACCCAACCATTTTATATTAACATCTAAATGGGAAAATACAACAAAAATCACCCAAATCTGCATTTTATAGCTAAATTGGAATTTTATCAAACACATTTATGGCAAAAACACACTAGGATAATTGGAGTATGTTTCTAAAAACTAATTTCAACTACTTTCACAAAAAACAAAACACTGTTATTGGATGAAAAATGCACAATAGGGTAGATGACCTTGGTTTTCAATTTATTAAAAATACACAAGTATCAATTTTTGTGAAACCACATTGGTATAAATAGAGAAGCACCTCAAAACATATTTTCATATCATTAATCAACAATAAAAACTCTAAAATAAGCTAGTATCATTTCCTAAAACGGATGATCCACACTCCCTAAATTTGAAGAAACACAACCTGATAAAACCGTAACTATTAGGGTTATCCCAACTATAAATACCCAAAATTAATCCAAGAAATAAATATGGGGAAGAGTGGGGTACTCACCTGATGCCAGCCACATCGGGTGAAGGAGGATCCATAGCCAGAGGATGGTGGAACTCCATATAGATTCTAACTAGACGGGGTTCATGCATGCAGGGGGTACCATGGAGGGAGGTGTACACTAAATTGGGGGACTCAAGAATTGGAGGGCCAACTGGGGAAGGGGTCACTTGTACTGTCATTCAGGGAGGATATGAGGTTGGGATTTTAGTGATGGAGGGCAGTCAGAGGATGGGGGCATCCCGGGAAGGAGGGAACATAGGTGGTTGGGTCACGCAAAAATTAAGAAGGGGATATGGGGTCACATGGGAGAGTGGATAGAGAGATCAGAGGACTCATAACATTTACAAAATAAAAATAAAAATATATTAAAACAAAATATAATTTATAATAATTATAATTATAATAATAATAATCATCATCATCACCATTAACATAATTATAATAAAAATATTTTTATTATTGTTATTTTTAATAATTATTATTTTTTATTTTATATATAAATTTTCTTTTTTTGTATATGGAGAAGGCTACACAGTTTGGCCGCATGGTATTCTAGTTTTTGTACAAACAATGAACAATACTAATAATCACTTGAATGTTCTAAAACTTGAATGTTTTTACACAAGATTCAATCTAAAACTCAATAGGAATAATTCAAGGCCAAGAAATGCATATAATAACAGTGTTTATAGGGTAAGTATGTGAAAATAACCCACCCCATAGACATTTTCTTCAACACGATAGTTTCCATGACCATGGATAACCAAAAATCAAGTGCGTGCCCAGACCGAATTGAGAGAAACTGAGAACCTCAGGTTGAACTTTCTCTCCACAAGTCACTCATGACCGATCCAAAATAATCTAAAAACAAGAGGTCAAGATAACCTGATATGGTTTATCCCACAATATTGACAAAACTATCTTAGATAATTAAAACTCAAACATACCACCCATCAGATGTGTCCAATGTGGGAACTCCCAAATGATAAAAACCATCTTTTGTATCATGATTGAAACTACTACACCAATAGAAATAAAATATTTTTACACAACCACCAAATACCAAATACCAAATATAATTGAATGACACTAGAAATAAAACCCATAACAAAACCAAACATGAAAAAGGATTCACTTTGTATATATCTCAAAAAACTAAAAAATCTCCAAGTGAACACAATAGAAACCAAACCCAAAACCAATCCACGTGAAGGGAAAACAACTGTTAAGAAAAATGAATGATTCCAAATGACACAATCAGTCAAACATGATTTCATTGATTGTAATATAATTAGTATATCAAAACTTCACAATGAAATGATGAACATAAAATGATCATAAAACATTAAATGTAGAAATAAAATAACAAAAAGTCTTTAACTATTCAAATCCCAATACCTAACACAAAATGAAACTAGAGTTTAACACAACTAATAACCCTATAATTTGTGTGATATTTTATATTAGACCATTGTTTCTGAGTTTGATGGATGTGGAATCTTTTTTCCTCATGTCTAGTTAATAGAATTCTCTACTCAAAACATGTTTTTCAGGCAACACTTCCAACAAAACACCTCTAGACGACCCTGAAAACTGCAATGACGACACCAATTCAGAGGGATGTAAAAATATAGCATCGATTGCCCAAACAAACAAGACATTTTCCCCCAAACTGAATTGAATGACAAAAAATGAAGCTATAACCAATGAATTGGGCTTCTTAAAGACATGTTACTCTGACAATAACTTTATTACATATGGGGAACCACCACCAGAAATAGGGGACACAGGGTTGTTGACCACCTGCACTCTGGAAACCAAAAAATCATGGAATAAGACCTCCACCCACTTCATGAAATTAAGATTAATAGAAATGAGGAAATGTTCCTTGATCTCTAGGAGATGACTCCAAAGTAAATGATAAGTGTTCATCAGATTCGGCCACACCACCTATGGAGGAAATGAAGGAAACTCTTTATAATGGTGAACATGGTCTTTCACTGTCTATTTGAATGGTTGAATATAACTGATCTATTCCATTTTTTCTTCTTCACCTCTTCTTGTATGCAAAATTTAAGGAAAACATATTTAGAAACATCCCATGGAATCCAGACATATACCCATTGAAGGGCGAATAGCTCCCATTCATCTAAATATGAAACATTGAAAAGAATCAATACAACATGCACACTGACATCTTAAAGAGTTCCAAATTCCTTGAATACATGGTCGACCTCTTCAAGAAACATCACCGCCTCTAACAAACCTCATTCTTCATGAAGGATAAGTATCATTTGAGATGATTATGAAACTAGACATGACTAATCAGAAATATTGGGGACATTTCTAGGGGGAATTTTCAGAACATCCCAAAAAACATAAAATCTAATAAGAAAAAAATCTGAAATATAATCGGAGTGAATATCTCAAGAAAAAACAAACAATATAATAATCCAAACACATACAGTCATAAAATAAATATCGTCTTCAAAGTATCCTTTTAATTTTTAATTTCGAAACAACCTTACTTCAATGCCACTTTCCAAATACCAAAAAAACTTTTTAAAAAACCAAACACCCATTCTAATACAACAATATTTATTCCCTGTGAAATTTCATCTTTCAAAATTCTCTTTAAAAAATAGGTGTATGACTTTAATCTCAAACACACACCTGTGGAATATTTCAAACATCACATGTGTTTTCATTAAATTTCACCTACGAAATCCAAAAATTATTTCCCATATATATTTTAGGTACATAAAATACAAAAATGTGACCTTCTATAGAGAGTAGAAAGGGTCACCTGTCTCTTTTCATCATCAAAGAGAGGTGTGCATAATATTTTTATACAGAAATAGTTTCCTGCAATTCCATTTTTATAAATTTAAAAAACAAAGAGAAGAATCCAATTTCTATTTAAAAATAATCTTTATTTTTAGAAACCCATTTTATGAACATAAATATATTTAAAATAAAGAACTTTCATATCAAAAAAATATTTTCATTTTCATAAAATCCCTTACACCAAATAGAATGGTACTGAACCACAACTTACAGCTATATCCTAGAATGATGAACTACTAGTTATGCCTAACCCAAATACATGGTATTGAGACATAACCTAATTAAGAATAAATATATATGAGGAGCTTCAACAATGTACCCTAATTCCCCATGGGTATCTACTCCATGTGAAATCACAACTTATAAATGGATATAATCCATTTTCATCACTCAATCCAAAAGAAGAATAGAAGTCTCGAATCCTAGACTACCCCTTGAAACATGAGGTTCAAAAGTGTAAGGGTTCATGAACACCTTCTAGACCCTACATCATGATTTATAAACATATGAATCTCCAAAAATTGGAAACCCCATGTAACAAGGGAATCCATTAATAAATTTTGGCACCAACCAGCCTGATATGTCATCTGACTTGACACCTGGACCCGTCCGCGACTAGGAAATGTGGAATAATTGATCCAAACCTAATGGAATATAGTATTGTGCATAAAAACGTACAAGAGGGAATGACTTAGACCCAAATAATAGAAAATTATCAATAAAAATGTGGTAAACACACTACAAGTTACAATTGTCAATCATATAAAGATACAAAAAATATTACATATAAAAAATAAATAAACCGACACAAATTTAAACTGAAACAACTAATTAACCAAACTAGAATAAACTTAAACCAGTTAGATCTCTAATTGACCACAATGTCACCACCATCCCATGGATGAACCCCCACAAGAGACAACATGAACTAAATAACCTGATCTGTAAAATAATCATTCAAAACAGTTGGGGTCTGCTAACAATGAATGGTACATGTAAATTATAAGCTAATAACTAAATAAGTAATAAACATATATTCCACGTGTTTACTTTCCTACGGACACCCATTAACACTTATTTTAAATTTGTGTAGAAAAATAAACTTTTTACATGTTAAAAAATAAATATACTTGTCCATTTTTTCAAAAACACTAAACACTACACCTTTATTTTCAAAATAAGGATACCATTTCAACACTATAATCAAAATCAATACAGAATAAGTAAAAACATTGTTATCTATAAAAAATAGTGTACATAGAAAAATAAATTAAAAATAAATTAAAGAAGACAGTATATATAATAACTATAATTTATTATAAACAACCATAGATGACTATTGGACGTACTCGGTTGGGAACCAACTATCCGCGTAGGATAAAGCCCCTAGGCCATTAACCACTGGCCTCCCTAATCTGACCAATCTAGTGGACCATCCCACCTGGCCTATCTAGAATATATAGGGTAACAACCTGTATAATTGGTTTTGATAAAAAATCTTAATATGATCTTCTAATAAATGCCTTATAGTCCATAGTAGTAGTAATACTGTGTAAGCAAGAGGCCCTCACTTGTGTCAACCACATTTACTATCATAACCACACATATCTACCCCAAACTCAAACACCATATTGGATAACACATAAAGGTATATCCCTCATACATAGGTTCACTATATATATATATATATACATATCAAAACATCAATGGTTCCAATAGGGATATCACATCACTTAATCATTTAAAAAATCTTTAAAGACTTGATAATTTCAATATAGGCCTTCAAATTAAAATATTAAAATAAATTTACTATAAACACTAACTAATATTTCTCCATGATAGAATCAACCATCACATATATTTTTGCAATGCCAGATAGGCTATTAAATTACAAATTCAGTACCAAAACACATCTCAGATACAAAATGAACCATTACCCTTCTAAGTCCAAAAATATTTCAAAACACAGTTGAAACACCCAACATACAAAAGGATTCCAAAAAAAAATTCATTGTCATTAAAAAAAATCATTCTTTTTTTAACTCTAAATAGAGCATCACATTGGAAATCACAATTAAAACATCTTTCTGAAATCACCTAATGAAACTAACACAACACTTTAGAAACAATGGAACAATGTAACCATCCCTATTTGATTACTTATTCATTTAATTATACACCCATGTCTTCCCTTCTACCCTCTTTGGTGTTCCACCATTTAATGGCTCCCTTAAAATCTCCATGAAAACACCAAAAATCTTTTTCCATTCTAAATTGTCACATTCCTTAAAAACAATATTAACCCCAATTTCACAATTCATTCAATGGTGAAAAAATTACTAGAAAATTCATGGAAGTATTTAAAAACAACAATCCAACCACAAAAAAAATACTTACAAATGAAATTCTCAATTTACAACCAAATTAGTTTACTAAAGAATTTTAATGGGAAAATTTTACACAAATCACCCAGTATTACCTTTTAATGGTAATAATAAATTTATTCAAACACTTTAAAGGAAATAACTAATAATAATAACCAAAGAATGTTTCTAAATCCTAATTTTAACAATTTAATATGACAACAAAACAATATGATAGGATCAAAAATTTCACCAAAGGAGTTCAGAGCATGTTTATCAATTTATTAAAAATATTCAAGTATCGTTTGGTGTGAAAACATACAGTCATGAATATAGAATCTCCTCAAAACCTATTTTTTGAAATTTTAACTACCATAAAAACACTTCAATAAGATAACAATATTTCATACAAATGTGAGATTTCTATATGAAAATTATTGAAATACTAAGGCATAAATTTTATTTAATCGGAAAGGAAAAACATAGAATCACATACCATGGTGGGTGAAGATGTAACAGAATATCAATGGGAGGGAGAACAAGGGCCCATGAACTATCCAAACATCACAAATTTTAAAAAACAAAACCCAAAAATAATCCATAAATATTAGGGTTATGCAAAGAAGAAATCCTCCGTAATAAATCCGTGAAATAGAGATGTTAGAGAGCGGGGGTACACATCGATGTTTGGCAATACCATATGAGGGAAGAGCCACCATAAGAGGAGGGTGGTGCGCTAGGCATATTCTGGCCAGAGGGGGGTCACACATATAGAGGTGCTGATGAGGGAGGCGTTTCCTAGATTGGATCTCACTGGAAATGGTTTGATGGTAGGAGAGGGGGTCACTGGTGGTGTCATGAAGGGAGGATATGGGGAAGCTAGTGATAGAGGGAGGGAATAAGATAAGGGCACACTGGGAAGAAGAAAACATAGGGGGGGGGGTATATCATATAGGATGGAGGAAGGGGGAGGGGGATCGCATGGTAGATGGCAGGGGGGAGATGGAATACTATGGTTTCCAACAAAAAATATGAAAAAATATAAATATAAATTAAATTATAAAAATATTCATAATCATAATCTAAATAATAACATCATTATTATTCATATTAGTAATCATTCTTATAATTTTGTATTATTTTTCATGTAATTAAATTATTTTTATACATAGATCAGTAAGGACGGTTCGGCAACATGGTATTCCAAACTATGTGCCCAACATGTACATTCAGAACACTCACCTAAATGTCGTAAAATTTGGTTTTTTTACCAGGGACTTAATCCGAACCTAACCATGAAAAATTCAAGACCAATAATGTAATGAATAAATGTGTTTCTATAGAGAGTGAGTGATATAACCCTTACAATATTCCAGTATGGTTAAATGTGTTCAAACAGTTTCATAAGATACAAATGAGTATTAGGGGATATCATTATTTATATGAAAAATTGGTATTAATAGGGATATAGAAGAACATATCCTTAAATATTAAAAATTAACTTCAAATACATTATATAAAATAAGTTCATGATAAAAGAGGATAGTGGAGGATCCCATACAAAATTTTGGTATAGTAACATCTTAGGAAATTGTCCAAATGATGGAGGAAAAATGGTCTGTCATTCAAATAAAATATGTTGGATAGTAATAGAATTATTATTAATTAATTAAAATATAACCAATCGAAATTAAATGAAATAATTTCAGAGATGGATCATGAATTTGAAAGGAGGATAGAAAGATGATAAACCCTTTATTGAGAGATTGGGTCATCATGGGTGGACTCTAGATAGTGGAGGGTAGAGTATATTTGTGATATAAGGTGTTTTCTTAAAGATAAATGAGAGTTAGTGTGGGTTTATATAAGAAAATTGGGATAATCCTTTATTATTAATTTTTTGGATTTCAAATAATGAAATAACAAAAACCACACACCATCCCTTGTTTTTAATCATTGTTTCTAACAAAGTTTAGTAGATTTTATTAGTTTATATTCAAAAGGGATTAACATTATAAAATAATGCTCTTGATTTTGTGAATATAAGACAAACTCTTATATAAAGTATTTTTAAACCTATAAATATATTACATGTTTTAGAGGATCCATAGTGGATTTAAAAAATAAATCAAATATACTCAAAATCAAAGTATTGTAATGTTGAAACATATATATGGTCCTGGAAACCATTTATAATATTTATTATATGTCTTTTGGCTCATTATGTTTCCATAATACATAGAGTATATTAATATTGTATTTAAATTTTTCATGAAAAATCAATTGTCTTATAAAATTATGAGGAATTCAATATTAGACAATTTCGAAAATTTTATTACCAAAATAATTTAATTTTATCTACATAGTTTTATAAATATTTGAAATTTTCCTTTTAAAATTGAATCTAAAATTCATTGAAAATTGTATTTTTTGGGAAATAATATATTTCAAATCATTATAAATATTAAAATGTACTTCATAAAAAATACATGATTATTTATATTTAATAAAAATTATTTATAAATGGTATTTTATTGAATAAGACTCTTTTCAATAAAAAACTAAATCACCAAAAAAATTTCTTAATTGAAATTATAGAATTAAAAAAAATGTCTGTTTTATTTTATCAAAATTTAAATTTATGATACTAATTAAATAGTATTTTATAAAGTAAACAGATTAAGGAATAATTATAATATTAATTTCATTGAAAAGGGAAAATAAATAATCATCCTATCTGGTTTTTATTTTTTCTAGTCTTTGTTATATTATTTTTACCTTCAAATAACATATTTTCAATTTAGCATGTTAATTAATATTTATTGTCTTTACTGTAAATATTTTATAAAAAATAAGATTAAATAATTTCCAAATATTAATTATGGTGATTAACAATATTGAATTAATTTTATCAAAATAAATTCACCACTATCAAAGAAATGATTTAATATTAATCCATAAACATTAATGAAATCTATTTCCCAGAAAAAATGCATTTTTAGGGAAAGAATATTTATATTTTAACTATATAACATTTAATTTTGGTTATATGAATACAAAATTATGAAAACAAATCTGTAATATATAAATTTTATTTATGTAATTTTCCATTATTAGGATTAATTATAATAATGAAATATTATTTGTTTTAAAAAAGTTCTTATAAAAATGTCTAATTTATTTCTAAAAATAAATGTGTATTAATATTGGTTATACATATAATCAAATGAATACAATATAACTATTGAATAATAATTTAACTTTTAAATAAAAAACAATTAAATTTACTTCTAAATTGATTCTTTTATCATATTAAATTAAAATTTATGATAATAACACTATTTTAATTATTGAATAAAAAATCTATATTTTTCAAAAAATATTCTATTCTCAACCAAAGATAATTTTCATATGATGATATAAAAAATTGAAGTCATTAAATATATTTAAATTTTTAAGTGTTTTCTACCATATTAATAATATTTAAAAAAATAAATAAAAAACTTTTTAGGCGAAATCATATTTTTGTATAAACCAAGTGACATTACAAAAAATTTATTGATTATTTAATAAAAAATTTATCAATATATTGTAGACATATGTATATGAAAAATTAATCATTTATATCCACACCTAAGAATTTTAGTGCTATGTTATAATGGTATTTTTTAAATAATTATTTGTTGCTTTAGTTTATAGATGTGTATCACATAGGATATAAAATATAGTATTATCTTATAAAAAAGGGGTGTTTTATTCTTCACCTATATAAAAAATGCATACTTTAAATTTAAGCTATATCTTGATATGAAATTTCTTGACACGTGGATATATATTTATTGAAAACAGACATCATAAAAATGCTTAATGGAATATCCAATTTAAAAGGAAGAATGTGAATTATGATGGGAATCACATAATTGGGCCTCCCTGTTTAAAATCATTATTGGGAAGTGTAAACATTATATTTGAAGATAAATCTTACATTAAATAAATAATTATGTTTGATGGAGAAGACAGTCAAGTTATAGTAAATGACCACAAAAAAATCTGTTACTGATAAAATCTCCACCAATACATCATAATATGAGAAGTTTATGAATCAAGATTATTTATATAGAGTAAATTAATTACATTATCATATAAACTATGAACATTTGTAATTATTTATTATTTATAATTATGATTAATTTGATCTACAATAGATATTTTTTTTCAATAAGATGATATATAATGATGGGTTTTAAAAACCAGGTGCACTAGAATAAATTTCTAACATATCTCTTAATAACCAAAATAAAAACAACATACCATTAATATTGTACTAAATCCAAAATTTTTAGTATTAAGTCATAAAATACTTAATCACATTAATCGCCAAAATTCTAAAATAACCAAATGTTTTAATAAATATTATTTCTTAAATAAATAATCATAGATAATAATAACAACATCAAAATTAATAATATTTTTAACCTAAAAGGATGTATCTTTCTATTCTTAATTACACCTCCAATAATCTAATAGAATCCATATTAGATAATCCTAATTGGTATATATTCCACTTCAAAAATAAAACTTCTCAAAAAATAACATTAATCAAATAAAAATATTTTTTCTATAATATATTTTTGAAAATAACATACTAAAATCCCATGTAATTATTCTTCAAAATATTTAACAGTTATTTTAAACATAATTTAATCCTTTAATCTATAGTCATAAGAATCATTAGTTTTTTCCATGATCAATTAGATATTATGGATTATCAATACCTCAATCATGTGTTTTTAAAATATCACATTAGCACTAAATGAATTAAATTAGTTATCAGTAAAAGTAAAAATAAAATTATGGTCATTAATGAAACACGATTATGGAATATTAAATAGTTGATTCATAATTATTATATCAAGAATATCATTGATATACTAATTTCACAACATAAATATAAAATAACCCTATAGAAAGACATTAATTTTTATACATAAAATTTCTATAGTATAGGTCCTCCCTTAGTCCCAAACATTTGAGATAGGTACCATTTCTTATAGTGAACAAAATATTCAAACTATATAGTATTCCTCCTCATACGTGTACTTTTGTAGAATAAAATGATGATTCATGGTCAGATGGTGAATTCCTTATACCATTAATTTATATTGAAATTATTAGTGGAGAACCATCCTATAACTAAAAAGAAACCAAATTACTCTAAATGATTACGGATCATAATATCATTATTAATATTCCCACTAATAGAATCATGGTAGAAATAACCATCTTTTTTATGATGTAAAATATTCTCATGTTGTTACTCAATATTATTAGAAAGCATGTAATAATTCTATTGGGGAATTAAATAAATTGAAAAATGATATACACCAATCTTTATTAATGGTTATATATATATATTATTCATCACCATTTATCTCATCATTAGACATGCCTTTTACATTTTTCCTATAGATTTTTTGGCTTATCTTGCATCTCAATCCTTTGAATAGAGCATTGGTGTTGATAATTCCCATCTTATCAACATTTGTGACATATCATTTTATATGAAACTTTATATTGATTGTTATTTCCATCCATTATAATGTCCATTTTATTAATGGAAATTAATTATATTATGCCCCATTTTCCCACACATAAAACATCTTCTAGTCTATTTTTACATTTTCCTTGGTGCCTTATTCCACACTTATTGCATAATGAAATTTGGGTTCTCATTCCCTTGTCACCTTTAACAGATGAACCTCGTTGAGTTGTTTTCTTCCTCTTCATCTAATTATTTTGGAATTATACATTGATTGACTTATTATTTGTGATTTTAATCACTATATTTTTAGAATAAAAATATTTTCTACTTGATATAAAATCATGTTGGGTATACCATTTGAGATATACTGACATTTTCATTTACATGGGTTGTAATTCAGTTACTTTTATTTGAATCCTTTTTATAGAATAAATGGAAAATTTACTGAAAAATATTTCTAAACAGATAAACCGGAATCCAGTTACATTATACAGATAATGCTTAATTTGATTTATTTCAGTAAATTTAGAGTTTCTTGGATTCTATCATTATTATCCATGATCTATTAATAATCATATTTTCTTTAGGATATTTTAATTATTGCCTTGTTAATTTGTTTGTAATGATATTGTAAACATAAAAAATTAGATACCCCAGGAGTGTGAAACTAGGTTCGTAGTAAGTCCCTTTTTCATGTATTAGGTTACCCTAAGGAAGACAAAAGACGGATTTTTTTAGTTGATACCCCAAGGTACATATGTGATAAAACCTCATCTAGTTTTAGTATCAAGAAGTATAATTATTTGATTGATAAACCACTTACTCTATACATACCAAAATTATGCATTTTTTCTTCTACTTAGTCATATCCCTAACGCGATTTTAAGAGTTTTCAAATGATAATCCAAAACAAAATTGAACATTCCTCTAATACCAATTGTAACAACATTATGTATCTTGATACAAAACTTTATCCAAAAAAATGAAGTATTATCTATCTTAATACTTCCAGGACATCATGGTGGAAAATGATCCATAACGAAAATAGGTTCACTTACATTCCCAACATTATGTATCATGATACAAAACTTTAACCAACACAATGAAGTATTATTTTGGTTCTCCCATTGTATTTATTTCATACGCAAGCTTATGTGTTCCACAAATACGATACAACATTGATTAAATAATAATCTTAATATGATTAATTATAAATTAGTATGGGATAATAATATTTATGTACCCAATAAAAAATTATATTTTCATAATAGTGAAATCCATTTATTAGAAATGTGTATGGTATTCACTATATAATTGTTTCGGCATGGAAAAACACAATGACATCTCAGAAGCATAACAACCTCACATAAAATATCATAAAATTGGTTGATGAGAGATAATAGGATATATCATGATTTGAAGTAAAATTAAAATGTAATAGGTGCTAAGAAAGACATTTAAAAACATGGGTAATTAAAAATATAAGGCATCAAATATTGTAGAATTATTAATACCGAAGAGAATAGAATTAACCCGTACAAAAGTTCAGTATGGTAATAATTGTACATTAGTGTCCATAAGAGGGTAAAATGAGTGTCAAATGGAATATTATTAATTATACATAATATGTGTAGAATGGGTGATATGTAATAACATATCCCAATATATGATAATTTAAATTAACTTACATAACATAAGAGGAGCTCCTGATTAAAGAGGATAGTTTAGGATCCCTTATAGAATTTCAGCAAAGTAATGACTTAGATAAGGGACCAAATGATAGAGGATAAAATACCCCTCATTCAAATCAAATAAATTAGAAAATAAGTTAATTATTATAAATAATTTAAAAATATAACCAATTGATATTAAAATAACCAATTTCCAAGAAGTTGCTTGAATTTAAAAGGAGGAGAAGAAGGTGTGGATATCTTACATAATTGTTTGACAACAATGACTTTGTAGGGGAATCATGAGAGCATGGTTTCACTAATATAGGAATCTAGATAGTGTAAGACAATGTATATCATTATTCCTAGAGTATTAGTGAAGGTAAATAAGTTCATGAGTGGATGTATATATCAAAATAGTGGGATTTTATTATTATTTAGGGTTTGGCCTCTACATAATAAAATAACCAAAACTGAAAAATCATCTAATGGATTTTCCCCATGGTTTATGACAAGGGGAGTGGATTTTTTTATTTTATAAGGCCAAGAGCCGAACATAACCGAATAATTTTCTTTATTTTTTATAGGCGAGTCATTCTATTAATGAATATATTTTAAAACATTAAAATATGTTAAATGTTTTGAAGGATTAAAAATTTATTTATAAAATAAATTAAATAGACATAAAATCACAATATAATTAATATAAATATATTATATGGTCTTGTATCCCACTTAGTGTGTTTATTACATCACTTTTGGGTCATTATGATTCCATAATTAGTAGCATATATTTATAGGGTATATAATTTTTACTCCATAATTGCACTATCTCAATAAATTATGAAAAATTCCCCATTTGATAATTTAGAAAGTAAGATTTGAAAAATCATATTCATTTTATCTATATAATTTATTAAATATTTGAATTTTTTCTAAAATATTATCCTACATTCATTGAAAATTTTAGTGTTCTTTTGAAATAATATTTTGGGTACCCTTATAAAAATTACATATTACTTAATAAAAAACATATGATCATTTATTTTTAATAAAAATTATTAAATCAAATATTTTTTTCCAATTTATTTTTAATTTAAAAATTTTATCAATCAAAAAGAAATATCTTAATTGAAATTTCTTATTACATAAAAATAATGTTTTTGTTTTATCTTATAAAAAATAATCTTGTAAATATGATTTCATAATCATTTATAATGTATATAGAGTAAAAAATAAATATAATATTGAATTCATTGAATTGAGAAAATAAATATTCATAGTATTAGTGCTGCATTGGTAATGTCTCGGGTCCAAAAATCAACTCAAGTGGTGCCCCTTACCTGGTTGGCCACATGGCCTCCAGTGTATTTTCCCAAACACAATAGGCTTTTGACTAACAGTGAGGTACTAAGGTGTGATAGTGTAGAAAATATGACTCATTGGAAGAGTGTAACACAACGCAATTAGTAATTACAATAGGAGAAGTAGTAAACAACATGCAGTTGATATAAGAAGAAGACTACAATGTAAGGATAACCATAAGTAATAGAACATCAGAATGATAGAGAATGTTAAATTTTTTAAGAAATCATCCTAAACAAGATACACTGTAATCATGTAAAAAATACAATACCAAGGTAGAAAAAAATTGATCATCAAAATCCAGGGCTTGGTCACACGCTCTCCTACACTTAGGAGGAAATCAAGTACCTATATAAGGATCCATTTCCCTATTGACATGTGATTCAATATATTCTATTTGATTCCAATATCATGACCCAAACAGGGTGTGAGAAATAAATCCGAGTAGGCTACCACCAAAGTTATGTTCCATTCTTTGATTGAGTATATGCAATAGTAGTGTACAATAGTGAAATGTATTATCTATTAGAAACATGAATGTAAACAATCCTATGACTACTAGAATTCATTTACATTAATTTATTTTTCTTTAATCATTTAATATTCATAGAGTAATAAAATTATTGGGGTCTGGTCTATGCCCTTCAATCTCCTATGTGATGTAAACACAATAGATACCTAATTAGGCTATCTAACACTAGAAATGTAGACTTAATCCAATATGGGGAATTCAAATGGAAGACTTGTCATAAGTTATTCTATTCCATCATTTATGTATAACCTAAGTCTATTATTAAGATTCATATGTTATAATTAAAGTGTCACTGTAGGTATTATCTTACCGACATCCTACAAGTCCATCGTTAGTGGTCCTACTAGGGAGCTCGAATATCACTCAAGATGTTAGTATATGTTCATGTGAGTCCATCCTTAGTGGTCCTACATTGGAGACCAAGGTATCACTCCATGTTAAATATATGATTCTGTTAATTTATGTTGTCCTTAGAGGTCCTATTAGGGATCCCATGCATCACTAGTGACATATAAATAAAAAGCCTCTTGATTCCATCCATGGAATTCTAAATTGAACCCATGATTCACCCAAGTTGCAAGATACAATAGTCATACGAGTATTTTAATGGAATTATGATCTGAACCCATGTATCACCAAATGTTATTAACCATTTACTAATCAAAATTCAATAAATCAACAAGAATTATTTCACTATTAAAAACACTGCATCTAAAAATTGAAAAAAAATCCCAAATCCATAATAATGATATTTATACAATTATAATGAAATTTCAATTCCATTTAATAATTGAGAGCATTTTAAAGAACACTAAAATGGTAATGAATTCATCCAAATCGACATCCTCGACCAAAATTCTAATACAACAATTATACAATGGAAACACACCATCTAGGTGGCCCTTAATCGAAATAAAAACCTAAACATGCTTTAAATCATCGAATTATTTTCTAGAACAAATTTTGGTAATGATAAGGGTCAAATTACCTACAAGGAAACACTCAAAAAATAATCACATGGAACAAAAACCCATTTATTCATCTCAAAAATTGATGATAGGCATGATACCACCATCCTCATCACAGTAGGACTCTTCACATCCACCCCAAACTCTAATACAATCTAAAATGACATAGATATATCAAACAATAATAAACAATCAACCTTAAAAACGTTTTTTACAATAGGAATTAGGAATAATAGTTAAAAATTAATATAGAGTTCAACGATATGGTTCAAATTAAACAGAAAATGAATGAATCAGGGTCCAGATGAAGATTTGGGAGAATTTTGAAGTTCCAGTGGTTCTTGTTCTTCAACCTAGCGAGCCCTCTATCTATTTTTATGAAAAGTGGGTCATCTAACCATTATAAGAGAGAATAAAACATATACACAGTGTGTAATAATATATATTCTATGTGCATATATTTTTACTATTCAATTGGCATATTTTTTCCACTGACTTACATTCATGTACCTTCTGACATGACTAAACGGTGTGTACCATGTAGTACACCAAGTGTACATGGATTTTCATTATTTTATTACTTACATTCCCACACTCCATGTATTATTTCATACACAAACATACTACACATAATGTTCTTGGGAATACATGTTGTGTAACCTATGATTCCAATACATTAACCTAATTTCCCTTTTTTCATGAAGAAAACTCTGAGGGAAACAAAAGAAGAAACTATACCAAAAAATGAGATCTTGGTTCTTACAAAAATTCCCCTAACGTCAATTCATCATCGAATTTCCCTTACAATGGTGGTGATGGAATATATGAGAATAACTCCAGCCATTGATCACTTTTGTAGGCCTCCCTCTCCCATGTCTCTTCCTATACTCGTCAAAGAAGCCATAAAAACCATAGGAGAGGAACTGTCTGGCCCTGGAGAACCTTCATACTCCAGTCAACTACACGAATCAAATTCTCCTCACTCGATGCTTCAACATTAAGCTCATCCTCCTTGGGCTGAATAAAGTGTGATGATTCTGAGTGACAATTATGTAGCTGACATACATGTACGATGTTTTGAATGGATCAGTACCTCTGAGGTAACTTTAATAGATAGGAAACAGAACCGAATTTCTCCAAAATCTCAAACGGTCTAACATAACTTGGTGATTTTTTACCCTGTCTCTTGATCCTCTTCTGTCCCAACCTCGGTGTGACCTTAAAGAAAACTCTATCTCCAAACACAAACACCAAAGTTCATCTATGATGTTCAACATATGAATTCTGAAAAGATTTTTCAGTATCCATATTTTTCTAAATGTAGAAGATGTGTTCAACAGTTTTAAGGACCAGACAAGGTCCCAGTATAGGTAGATCTCCTGCCTCTTTCCAACACATGGGTAATCAGCCTGGAATCCCATATAAATAATTATATGGTGCATTCTGAATAGTATCATAGATGCTATTATTATAGTCAAACATAACCAGGGTTATATGCTTCTCCCAAGATCCCCCAACTTGAAGGACACATGCATGAAACACGTCCTCCACAACCGGTATCATATGATCTGACTCCCCATCTGTTTGAGGGTGGTATGTTGTGATCAAAACACATTTATACCTACATCCCTCTGAAAACTCTACAATAAAAGAGACGTAAATCTGTTGTACCAATATAAAAGGATAAAACCAGGAACCCCATAAAGTCGTACCACCTCTTGGATATACAGATTTCTGAGCTCATTAACACCGATTGACTACTTGATCGGAATGAAATGAGTGACCATTGTAATCTTGTCAACTACAACCCACACATCATCGCTTCACCATGGAGACCTTGTAAACCCATTCACTAAATCCATCCTAGAATCATCCCATTTCTATTATGGGATAGGTTACTTCTGTAAATGCCCATATGGCTGTTGTTGTTCCTATTTTACCCATAAACAGATGAAACACCTCATAACAAAACCAACAAATTCTCACTTCATACCCAACCACCAGTACTAACATCACATGTAATGATACTTCTTGGTGACTCCAAGATTCAATACCCAAAATGAAGCACAGAACCCCTGCAACATTTCCTCATGTATATTTCCCTGTATCCCACACATGTTCATGGATATGAAGAACTTCATCGTCGCCTATCATCCATCCTGGAGGTTGATCCTCACCTGGCACAATCTCCTGTAGAAATAGGTCTTCATAATATGATTGCTTCCTCATCCTCACTCTTTCCTATAGGATAGAGTTAATAGCCAATGATAAATAATAATCCTTCCCATAATGTTTAGGCACCTCTAAATGCATCCTAGATAACAAAGACATAAGCTGGCACTCATCATTGGCCTCCTGCACTCCATGTATATGAGTCTTCCTACTTAGTGTTTCAGCCACTACATAGATTTGTCCAGGTGTATAAGAAAGCGCAAAATAATATTAAAAAAGGTATTCCACCCAATTGAATTGTATTCTATTCAAATCACGATGAGTAAATACGTATTTTGTTATTCTGGGTTCAATTACACCACAAAATTCCCTCCATGTAAATAATGTCTTCAACAGCGAAATCATGACCAAATCTAGCTAACTCGAGATAATGTGTCAGGTAATTACTCTCATGCGGACTCAATCTTCATCGCTCGTATAATAAAACTAGATCCTCCTACATAAGAAATTATCCAAGACTATTAATTGTTTCATCAAAATACATAGTGTAACTCTTTCCCTACTCTTGAAATTCTAGTATCGTTACTAAATTCAAATGTCCCTTCAACTCTGAAAAGGCTACATCACAAGAATATGACCCCTTAAAATTTACGCCATTCATGTTCAAGCTAGACATCAATGCTATTATGTGTGATAATTATTGTATAAAATGCATAGCACCAATAAACTATGTACCTCACAATTGTTCTTCGGATACTCCCATCACACTACTGCTCTCACCTTGACGGGGTCAACAGATACTCAAGTCTCTATGATGGAGTGACCTAGGATGTGAATTTGATTATCCTGAAATGGAATTTATTAAGATGAGAAAATAACTGATTCTCTATCAGTTTATTCAAAATGATCTCAATGTGTTTGGCGTTATTGTGTCGATTGTGAGGTTACACCAAGATATCATCCACGAAAACCACCACAAAATAATATAACTGAGGATGGAACACTTGGCTCAACAATTCTATTGAATCCTCTTGCACATTCTTTGGACAAAATTGGCATAACCACGTACTCATAGAAACCATACCTGCTACAAATGGTTGTACGAGGTATGTTTGTCGATTGAAGACGTACCTGGTGATATCTTAAACTTTGTTAAATCTTTGATAACACATGATCTTCTCAAAGATGATAAAACATGTCATCTATTTGTGGAAAAAGATATCTTTTTTAAACCATCAAATTGAACCATTTCCAAATTTCCACTAATAGCCTAAGGGTACCTTCTTCCTTTTTCACAAAAAGGACTAGTGATCCCCATGAAGAAGTACTAGGTCGGATAAATCCCTTAGCTTCAGAATATTCCAACTACATTTTGATCTTTTGAAACTCCATCATAGCCATATTATAAGGAGTAATGGATATAGTGAAACTCATAGAACTAGCTCGAAAGTGAACACCACCTTTCTACCAAGGGAAAGTCCTGAGATTTAATTCAGGAAAATGACCCCAAAATGATCTACAACATAACGGAAATATTCTAGACATGTTCTCAGATCAGATAAATATTAAATCTCAATCTGGGCTGTCATTCCGCCCAACTGAAAATGCTGAGGTCCAGCTCAGCTCGCCTAAAAATCCTATTCATCATTATGTAAAAACACTCTGCCATTTGGTGATGTGAAACTCACCATGTGACAATATAAATCAACAAAGGATAGAGGAATAACCAATGAGTCTATTCCCTGAATGAAATCAAAGACCTATATCTCTAAGACATAGAGGTTCCATTGAAAGGGACACCCACCAATCTCAAGGGGTAGTCCTTGCACTGATGCAGTCTTACTATTGTAATCCCTAAAAAAGTGTCGGGTATCATAACATTATAATAAGTAAAAACATAGATCCAAATTATTTCACAACAACCACATATATAAAACATTGTATAAGACATGTAACATAATTTTACAAGGAAAAATAGAATTGAAAATGATAGTACATCTGAAATTAGATTGTCCAAGATCCTACTTTTGTTGTGTTTGTTGCACTGCATAAGTCTGACTTCCACCATAGCCCTGAGATATAGCTTGGATACCCTCAGCAGACCAGCCATACTATCACTGAGATCCTGGGGTATGGCTACCATAGCCACGACCACGACCTTGGACTGAACACCCTGCCCTTTTTTAGATTCCCAACTAGTGAGATCTAATGACACTGCTCCTGCACAAGGTGTATATACATCACCTATGTCACATGTTAGTGGTGGAAACCTCTAGAAGATGCATTGTAGATGACCCATATTGCCGTAAGCTCATAAATCAACAGGACCCTTCTTGAACTAGGGCCTCATATGCCCTGGCCTAGTACTCTGGTATCACATTAAATATATATAGAACGACTAGTTTTATCTACTAATATCATGGTGATAAATCTATAGATGATGACTGGTCTTTCTAGTTGATACAGTACCAGAAAAATAGTGTGGGACCTCCCTGGATCGCAACACTAGCTTCCCATAGATTTTTCTTGGTGATAGGTGCCTGATTCACAATATCATGTACAGAAGGAAACCTAAAAACCACAACATGTGATTGAATGTAATATAAAAAACAATCCTCAAAATGACTAGATATTGATATATCATCACCCATTAGAATTGGCGATAATCACTAATTTTCTGTGAAACGAACAGAGTATTCCATCACCGACATAATACTCTACACCATATGCATGAACTCCTTGGCTCAATCGGCCCTCAGCATCTCAGGAAATAAATATTCATAGATGAAAAACTAAAAATTTTCCCATGACATTTTCTGATTATGCTCTATCTGAGTGTTAACATCCTACCTCCTGTTTATGGAATCACTGAGCATATATGTCGCGATATTGACATTCCTCTCAATAGGATTCTAAGATTCTAGAAGGTAGTCAGCATCGATTCCAACCTTGATTCTTCAGCCTATGTTCCGACATCCCCTTAAAATTTTAGCCGATGCTGCTGCAAGAATATATGCATCACCTCTGATATAGATGTGGCAGCCTATGATGCTCCCTAAAAGGTCTTCATGTACCTCATAAATCCTTCATTGAATGGTGCATCTTCACCTGCGTTCATTATAACATCTTGTGTCACAATTGGAATAACTAGAGGGTCCACCACAATCATAGGGCATGCCATCTCTGATGTTTGATCATCGCTGCTATCCTTGCATACAAATCATGGTTGTAGTGGCGGCATGACTCTACAAGGTCATGAACATGGCTTAGTTAAAACTTATAGTCAAGGTTTTCCATTCAAATGATTCCAAAAATAGTACAAGACCATCATTTTTTGGTAAAAAGGGCCAACACAGAGTGTAAAAATAATACACAGTGCGTACACATATGTCGTCACGTAGTCGTGTGCAACTGCCATCTTGGGTGTGTATCAACCCCCGGAACACAACATGTTCCACCAAAACACGTATTCTACACATGCCCATCCTCTTGGACATTTAATTTTACACTGCCAGGTTTACACGAGTTCTACCTGCGAAGCCTACACGACGTGTATTGATTGAACAAGATGTGTTATAATCTACACTCCATGGCCTATTTTGCATCTCACACGGCTCATTACACGGTTATACAAAACAAGGCTTATGCACATGAAATATGGTGTGTCCATCCTAAAACATGAAACACCTTCTTCTCTGAATATGAAGAACACACATCATGTTACACTCCATGTATACTAGGGTTTTTAGGACAGAATCTATAGATTGACCATAAACACGGGATTTATAGAATAATTCCACTAGTGGGATGCCAAATTCGGATCAATGAGGGCCCATAATCCCCATGGATCAATTTTCGATTCCCAATAACATATAATAGCACAATTAATTATATAAATATGAACCATGATCCATAAAATATCATCCAAAATGGACCATACACCTTAGGAACGAAATTTTGGCATCAATTCAATCCAAACATAGAACGTAAAAATTCACCAATCAAAAAAGTAGTCATATATATCAATGTACTATCAAAATAATAGGCATCTCTAGAATGACATATATCACAATCGAATGCTATATATAATGTGTCCTAGGTGGAGTGTCTCAATACATGGAATGTATAAGGCCCCGACCTTATACCTTACTTAATATTGAATTAAATGAATAATTCAAGTTGAGGATCATTTTAGGTTTAGAGTTTTAGAGAATTAGAACATAACTATTACATCTCAAAAGATTACAAAGTAGTCACTTCTACTAAGTTTCCAAAATAAAAAAAACTCTTAAAAAGAAACGTGTCTACTTCCATGTTTTATATAGGATGACATTACCTAGATCCCATCCATGACCTTATTCCACATTAAGTCCTGTGAAAAAATTTCAAAAAAACCTTGGGGTGAGCATAAAAAGCTCAGTAAGGGATATAGAAAGAATGAAACCTGTTAGTTTTTCAAACATCAAGTAAACCATATATACTCTATCAAAGTAATACCTTCACCTTCATGAAGTAGTAAAAACTCTTCACTGAATAAAGTATCATTACTTACCTTTTTGTAACCAAAGGATTACCATAAAACCCATAAAAATAACACATAACATATATAACGATAACTTGGGACATAAACATACTTAAGTGGAATAACCATACGGTCGACTTCCACACATATCACTTAATGGAATAGCCATACGGCCAATTTCCATACATAATTAATGGAATAGCCATACGGCCGACTTCCATACCCAATGCATTGGAGGTTATAACGTAACCACCCGTCCTGGTATTCACGGCACCACCCGTCATATGGTTTATAACATAACCACCCGTTAAAATGTCCAAGTACCAATATAAAATCATAAAACATAAAACCAATATAATGGAATGATAACATTTCCAGATTTCAATCACAATATATCATAAATATATTGACATAATAGAATCCTTTTTCAAAACCATTTTCAATACCAAAATACATAAAAGAGTATATGGTATTTATTTTATTCTAAAAACATTACGTCTTGTTGAGAAATCCAAAGACAAATAATATTCGCAGCGGCGGAAAAGGTCGTTGTCACCGCGTACGTTAAAAAAACATTCTTTTTTTTTGTTTAGTAAAACACTTCATAGAAAAATATTCCTTTTGTATAAAAGTAAAAGTCAAAGGGGTTTATACACCGTATAAAAGAAAGTTGTGTATAAAACGAAATATGCCTCAATGAAAGGAGATTGAAACGAAGTCCCTTACCTCGGGTCCGACTTGAATCGATCGTTCTTTAACGTCCTGAATAATAAACTTGAGTTAATTTATACTTGATTAAGAACATTTTTAAAGTTCATTATTCCTTTTATATCACTTATTTCCATGTTATAAACATTATGTAAGCATTTAAGTTAATAATGTTTGTTTTGTCAATATTTGGTTCTTAAGTCGATAGTGGACCTCTTACAATTACATGTTGTTCGTGTGGTCAAAGGATCTTTATATCCAGAATGAAATTCCCGATTTGGATATAATATGTATCATATATATCCATAATATACATGTATTTATAATATTACATAATCATTTAGAGGTAAGAAATGAAATGCACCGTTAATGGAGACGGTAAGCCGTACGTACGCATGGACGCTACTTTCATTTCTTTGTCATATTAATGGAATTAAAACTAAATGAGAGGTATGTATATATTAATTCTATAATTATATTCATCATTTAGATATATAATTAATTATATATATCCATTATATACATGTACTTTTAATAGTACATTACATTTGGGGATAAGAAATGAAATGCACCGTTCATGGAGACGGTAAGCCGTACGTACGCATGAACGCTACTTTCATTTCTATCTCATACATTAATCAAATGAAATAATAATGATATATAGGTATATTATAATTCCAGTATAACATCTTATATAATAACATTAAATCCATCCTTTACACGTCCCACATATGGCATTAACGAATCACATCACTTTGAGGGGGCGGTAGTACGCACTTCCTTAAATGAAGATATCGTGTTTACCCATAATGGAAACCATAAAGGTATGCCCAAAATGAAAAATACAGAAGATTAAAGAAAAAAATAAACATATTATATATCATATATAAAAATAGTGACATCATAATGGCCACCTTTTAAGGTGTTAAATGAGTATTGAACAATCATCGTTTAGGGAGGCAGAAATTCGCCATCCACGGAAACCGTATGTTCTTTAACCATTTGATGTAGTTGTGTGAGAGTTTAGCTCGAATAAATCTTATAACAACATCCTAGTATATTTAAGATACTGGTGTTGTTACAAAAGAGGTAAATAAAAATATTTTAGAGGGTTGGAGAACCAAAATAAAACAAATGAACAAGAGAGAATGAATTACCTTTAAAAGTGTAACTCTCTTTTGATTTGAGCCTAAAGGCATCCTTTGAAAGGCTTCTGCCCAAATGGAATCCTCTAGGATTAGGAGAGGGATGTGGAGAGAGTAAATGGGTAGGGGTTGGCCGAGCCAAAGGCTTGAGGAGTGTGTGAAATGAGGTAGAGGTGGGGGCCTTTTATAAGAGGAGAGGAGGGGCACTTTTGGAAAGTAAAGAAATATTACTTTATTTGAAAATGTGTTTCGGTTTTAAAAGGTCCCACACTGATATAATTCGTGGATAAGGTGATAAGGGTTCGAAATCCACCCATACAATAAGTTTTGGACATGTGTAGTTCATATATATTAAATTATATTTCCATTTTATTTAAATCGTTAAATAATGAGGTCATCGCTGCATCATCATGATGTCATAAATAAATTAATTTATTTAAAGTCTAAAAATTATAAAAAAATACTATGATGTAGGAAATATTTTTATCTTTCCAATGAATATTTATAATTAAAAATATTACTTTTATAACCCCATTTAACAATTGTTTAAGTAAAACATATCATGTTTGTGTCATTTTTACTTTTACATTAAATAAAAAGTTATTTATGTCATTTCCCAACCAAAGTGTCTCCATGGGGTCCCCAAGTTGACCCATGGCTTGTATTGGTCGGCCATGACACAACCAATGAGGGTAGGACATGTGTCAAGTTAATCTCATTTTATTAAAGAATTATTTTTACCTTAAACTACACTAATTACCACTAATCACGATTAAAAACTTAATAAGTTACTATTCACCAAAAAATTATTTTAATCTCATTGAACCACATTTTGCTTCTTAATGACAACCATGTAGGTCGGATTTTTAAAAATCAAAACACAATGATGGAAAAATTTCATTTAAACAGAAAATCAGTTTTTATAAGTACCACTTAGTGGTTTCACTATTCATCAAAAATTGAAGTTTTTCAGAAAATTACCAAAAAATCACCCTAAGATATATTTGATATTACGAATTCAAAAATGAAGTCAATTTTACAAAATAAAAATCATATAAGTCACATTAATTAATTTAATAATTAATTCCCGATGTCAGAGCAAATAGCGTGTTTTTATGGAACAATAAGTATCAAAAGATTGACACTAGTTGAAGTCCGATTTCAAAGTGAAATTAATTCCAACGACCACTATTGGATTTAATGGTAAAAATATTTTATAATTTCACTTTAAAATCAATTAAAATGATAATATAATCATATAAATAAATTAGATTAAAAATAGGTTTTGAATTAAAATACAACATTTTACACTATTCATTAAAAAAATGAACTTTATCAGAAAGGTACCAAAAATTTACACAAAGTAAATTTTGATGTCCCGATTCTAATGAAGAGTTATTTTTGGTCCAATAGAATTTATAAGATTGATCAAAACTATATATAATGACGGTTCTCCGTCAAAAGGTGATAAGTGAACCCTTAGTGAAAATTAGGGTATAAATGCCTAAAATTGAACTCTTTCCGTATTTTAAGCCTTTATCTATTATTGGGTAAATGTAAAAACATTTAAAAACATATATAATCATATTTTAGTTATTTCTATCCATTCCCTCCAGTACAATGGCTACTTGTTAACTAACATTTAAAATAATATTATTTTATTACTTGTGTGCAACGTAAGTTTTCAAAGTAACTCATCGTTGCGTATCGAGTACGCTATCAAACATAGCAACCCCATTAAAAAAAATTAATATTTAATTCGTAAATATTAATAAATATGAAAATTCTTTATTCTTTAATTACCTGGGATGTTACATCCTTCCCCCCTTTTGGGAATTTCATCCTCGCAATTTTATTCACTTATCAAAATAAGTGGGGGTATTTATCCCTCATAGCATTTTCATATTCCCACGTTGCCTCTTCAATCATGTGGGTTTTCCACAAAACTTTTACCTGGTGAATCACCTTATTCCATAACACTTTCTCCATGTGGTCAAGAATCTGGACCGGTTGTTCCTCACAAGATAGGTTCTCTTCCAGCTGAACTACCTCTAGACTCAAAACATGAGATGGATCTGGCATATACTTTCTCAACATCGAAACGTGAAAAACATTGTGTACCTGAGATAAACTCGGAGGTAAAGCCACCCGGTATGCAACTGATCCAACACTCTCCAGAATTTCATATGGTCCAATAAACCTTGGACTCAACTTTCCTTTCTTACCAAATCTCATCACACTTTTCCAAGGAGAAACCTTGTGAAAAACATGATCACCTACCTCGAAAGATAGATCCTTCCTCCTGTAATCCGCATAAATCTTCTTCCTACTCTGAGCTGTTCTCATGTGTTTCTAAATCAGCTGAACTTTTTCTACCATCTCTTCTACCAATTCTGGTCCCATCAACTTCCTTTCACCCACTTCATCCCAAAAAGCTGGAGTTCGACACCGCTTCCCATATAATGCCTCAAATGGTGCCATATGTATACTGGAATGAAAACTGTTATTATAAGAAAACTCAACCAAAGAAAGATGTTGGTCCCAACTTCCCTGATAATCCATAGAACAAGCTTGTAGCATATCCTCCAATTTCTGAATTTTTCGTTCTGACTGCCCATCTGATTGAGGATGAAAAGCTGTACTAAAATTTAATTCAGTACCCAACAACTTCTGAAGGCCTTTCCAAAAGTTAGAAGTAAACCTTGAATCACGATCCGATACAATGGACAGAGGAACTCCATGTAACCTGACTATCTCTTTAAGATACAAAAGGGAAAGTTGATCAAGAGAAAAAGTATCTCGTATAGCAAGGAAATGAGCAGACATGGTCAAGAGATCAACAATAACACAGATTGCATTATTACCTCGAGATGTCTTCGGTAATCCAACAACAAAGTCCATGGAAATATTCTCCCATTTCCACTCTGGCACCGGTAAAGGCTGAAGCATCCCTTTCGGTAACTGCCGCTCTGCTTTAACCTGTTGACATGTCAAACACTTCACAGTAAAATCAGCAATATCTCTTTTCATTCCATCCCACCAGTAATACTCCCGCAGATCTCTGTACATCTTTGTACTGCCAGGATGAACTGAAAACGGGGAACTATGAGCCTCACATAACAACTCATTCTTCAACTGTGAATCACATGGCATACATAACCTCTTCCCAAACCTCAAAACACAAACACAAACGTATCCAAGAACTCATGGAAAAGTTTATTCATAAGGTTCATGAATACAGCAGGTGCATTGGTTAACCCAAAAGGCATAACTACAAATTCATAATGGCCATATCTAGTACGGAACGCAGTCTTCGGAATGTCTGCTTCTTTTACTTTCAACTGATGGTACCCCAACCTCAAGTCAATCTTCGAAAAATACTGAGCTCCCTGGAGCTGATACCACTTCATTCGATGGCCCAACATCTGCTGAAGTTTTTGCAAAGGATTTTACCACCCCTTTCTGCTTGTAGTCTGGCTGCATTCCCCCAGTTGAGTTCTTCGTTGGACACTCGTTTGCATAATGACCCATTTCATTACACTTAAAACATCTTACCATTGGCTTTTCATTTCCTACTTGATCATCTTCCTTACAGTTACGAGAAATATGACCAGACTTACCACACCGAAAGCACTTACCAGACTTGGATAAACGTTCTCCAGGATGCATTTTACCACACTTCTCACAGGATGGATATTTGGTTTTCTTACCTCCTTGCTTCTTTGATTAATTCTTCCCCTTTGCCTGCCAACTAGACCTCTTATTCTTTTGTTTGTCATAGAACACCTGATCATCGGCAAACTCCATTTCCACCTTCTCTGCACATCGAACAAGATTTTCATAACTTTTAAACTCACGAGAAGCTAATGCCCTTCGATCCTTTGGCCTTAACCCTGAGTAAAAACGGTTTATTTTACTATCAAGATCTCGTATGAAGTTTGGAGCATACCTTTCCAATCGAGTGAACTTTTCTCCATAAGCAGCCACTGAATCATCCTCCTGCCTCAATTCTAGGAACTGTTTTTCTATCCTAAGACGAAACCCCTTAGGAAAATATTTCTCAAGAAACATACCTTTGAATTCGTCCCAGTGGAGATCCTCATTCTCATCACTATCCCTTATATTTTTCACCATCGACCACCACTGATCAGCTTCACCTTCAAAACGGTAAACAGAAAGACTAACCTTTTGATGTTCTGAACACCCCATGACATCAAAAATCTTCTCCAGTGCTTTAATCCACCCTTCAGCTTGCACAGGGTCAGATGATCCTCTGAATGATGGGGGATGTTGCCTCATGAAATGTTCCACCACTGACATGTTCCTCTGCGGTTGATCTGGCTGATCTCGTGCATGGATACCACCACCATTTATAACCTGAGTCAACTGTTCCATCACTACAACAAACTGTTCAGTTCCGATTCCGACCATCTCAGGTTTCTGATTTGGATGGTTTTCTTCCTCCTGATGTCGTCCCAACATAGTTTCTTTGTTTCCTCTGCGGAAAACCATTCTGAACACAGAAATATCTTAGGCGAAGCAACATGGTAATCTGTAAATGCTATATCATTTCAATCATATTATAATTTAACACTTTTCTAACTCCTAAAGTTGTCTAAACCGACCTCTGATACCAACTATAAGGCCCCGTCCTTAAGCCATACTTAATATTGAATTAAATGAATAATTCACGTTGAGGATCTTATCAGGTTTAGAGTTTTAGAGAATTTGAACATAACTATTACATCTCAAAAGATTACAAAGTAGTCACTTCTACTAAGTTTCCAAAATAAAAAAAACCTCTTAAAAAGAAACGTGTCTAGTTCCATCTTTTGTATAGGATGACATTCCCTTGATCCCATCCATGACCTTATTCCACATTAAGTCCTGTGAAAACATTTCAAAAAAAACTTGGGGTGAGCATAAAAAGTTCATTAAGGGATACAGAAAGAATGAAAACTGTTAGTTTTTCAAACATCAAGTAAACCATATATACTCTATCAAAGTAATACCTTCACCTTCATGAAGTAGTAAAAACTCTTCACTGAATAAAGTATCATTACTTACCTTTTTGTAACCAAAGGATTACCATAAAACCCATAAAAAGAACACATAACATATATAAAGGTAACTTGGGACATAAACATACTTAAGTGGAATAACCATACGGTCGACTTCCACACATATCACTTAATGGAATAGCCATACGCCCAATTTCCATACATACTTAATGGAATAGCCATACGGCCAACTTCCATACCCAATGCATTGGAGGTTATAACGTAACAACCCATCCTGGTATTCACGGCACCACCCGTCATATGGTTTATAATGTAACCACCCGTTAAAATGTCCAAGTACCAATATAAAATCATAAAACATAAAACCAATACAAAGGAATGATAACATTTCCACATTTCAATCAAAATATATCATAAATATATTGACATAATAGAATCCTTTTTCAAAACCATTTTCAATACCAAAATACATAAAAGATTATATGGTATTTATTTTATTCTAAAAACATTACGCCATGTTGAGAAAGCCAAAGACCAAATAATACTCGCGGCGGCGGAAAAGGTCGTTGTCACCGCGTACGTTAAAAAAACATTCCTTTTTGTTGTTTAGTAAAACGCTTCATAGAAAAAGATTCCTTTTGTATAAAAGTAAAAGTCAAAGGGGTTTATACACCGTATAAAAGAAAGTTGTGTATAAAACGAAATATGCCTCAATGAAAGGAGATTGAGACGAAGTCCCTTACCTCGGGTCCGACTTGACTCGATCGTTCTTTAACGTCCTGAATAATAAACTTGAGTTAATTTATACTTGATTAAGAACATTTTTAAAGTTAATTATTCCTTTTATATCACTTATTGCCATGTTATAAACATTATGTAACCATTTAAGTTAATAATGTTTGTTTTGTCAATATTTGGTTCTTAAGTCGAAAGTGGACTTCTTACAATTACATGTTGTTCGTGTGGTCAAAGGTTCTTTATATCCAGAATGAAATTCCCGATTTGGATATAATATGTATCATATATATCCAGAATATACATGTATTTATAATATTACATAATCATTTAGAGGTATGAAATGAAATGCACCGTTCATGGAGACGGTAAGCCGTACGTACGCATGAACGCTACTTTCATTTCATTGTCATATTAATGGAATTAAAAATAAATGAGAGGTATGTATATTTTAATTCCAGAATTATATTCATCATTTAGATATATCATTAATTATATATATCCATTATATACATGTACTTTTAATAGTACATTACATTTGGGGATAAGAAATGAAATGAACCGTTCATGGAGATGGTAAGCCGTACGTACGCATGAACGGTACTTTCATTTCTATCTCATAATTTAATGGAAAGAAATAACAATGATATAGAGGTATATTATAATTCCAGTATAAAATCATATTTAATAACTTTAAATCCATCCTTTACACGTCCCACATATGGCATTAACGAATCACATCACTTTGAGGGGGCGGTAGTCCGCACTTCCTTAAATGAAGATATCGTGTTTACCCATAACGGAAACCATAAAGGTATTCCCAAAATGATAAAATACAGAAGAATAAAGAAAAAAATAGATATATTATATATCATATATAAAAATAGTGACATCATAATGGCCACCTTTGAAGGTGTTAAATGAGTATTGAACAATCATCGTTTAGGGAGGCAGAATTTCGCCATCCACGGAAACCGTATGTTCTTTAACCATTTGATGTAGTTGTGTGAGAGTGTAGCTCTAATAAATCATATTACAACATCCTACTATATTGAAGATACTGGTATTGTTACAAAAGAAGTAAATAAAAAGAGTTTAGAGGGTTGGAGAAGCAAAATAAAACAAATGAACAAGAGAGAATGAATTACCTTTAAAAGTGTAACTCCCTTTTGATTTGAGCCTAAAGGCTTCCTTTGAAAGGATTATGCCCAATGGTAATCCTCTAGAATGAGGATAGGGATTTGGAGAGAGTAAATTTGCAGGGGTTGGCCGAGCCAAAGGCTTGAGGAGTGTGTGAAATGAGGTAGAGTTGGGGGCCCTTTATAAGAGGAGAGGAGGGGCACTTTTGGAAAGTAAAGAAATATTACATTATTTGAAAATGTGTTTCGGTTTTAAAAGGTGCCACATTGATAAAATTCGTGTATAAGGTGATAAGGGTTCGAAATACACCCATCCAATAAGTTTTTGACATGTGTAGTTCATAGATTTTACATTATCTTTCCATTTTATTTAAATCGTTAAATAATGATGTCATCGCTGCATCATCATGATGTCATAAATAAATTAATTAATTTAAAGTCTAAAAATTATAAATAAATTCTATGATGTAGGAAATCTTTTTATCTTTCCAATGACTATTTATAATAAAAAATCTGACCTGTATAACCCCATTTAAAAATTGTTTTAGTAAAACATATCATGTTTGTGTCATTTTTACTTTTACATTAAATAAAAAGTTATTTATGTCATTTCCCAACCAAAGTGTCTCCATGGGGTCCCCAAGTTGACCCATGGCTTGTATTGGTCGGCCATGACACAAAAAATGAGGGTAGGACATGTTTCAAGCTCATCTCATTTTATTAATGCATTATTTTTACCTTAAACTACACTAATTACCACTAATCACGATTAAAAACTTAATAAGTTACTATTCACCAAAAAATTATTTTAAACTCATTGAACCAAATTCTACTTATTAATGGCAACCATGTATGTAAGATTTTTGAAAATCAAAACACAATGATGGAAAATTTTCATTTAAATAGAAAATCAGTTTTTATAAATACCACTTAGTGGTTTCACTATTCATCAAAAATTGAAGTTTTTCAGAAAATTACCAAAATTCACCCTAAGAAATATTTGATATTAAGAATTCAAAAATTAAGTCTATTTTACAAAATTCAAAACATATAAGTCATATTAATTAATTTAATAATTAATTCCCACTGTCATAGCAAATAGCGTGTTTTTATGGAACAATAAGTATCAAAAGATTGACACTAGTTTAAGTCCGATTTCAAAGTGAAATTAATTCCAACGACCACTATTGGATTTAATGGTAAAAATATTTTCTAATCTAACTTTAAAACCAATTCAAAAGATAATCTAATCATATAAATAAATTAGATTAGAAAGAGGTTTTGAATTAAAATACAACATTTAACACTATTCATTAAAAAAATGAACTTTATCAGAAAGGTACCAAAAATTTACACAAAGTAAATTTTGATGTCCCGATTCTAAAGAAGAGTTATTTTTGGTCCAATAGAATTTATAAGATTGATCAAAACTATATTTAATGACTGTTCGCCATCAAAAGGTGATAAGTGAACCCTTAGTGAAAATTAGGGTATAAATGCTTAAAATTGAACTCTTTCCATATTTTAAGCCTTTATCTATTATTGGGTAAATGTAAAAACATTTAAAAACATATTTAATCATAATTTAGTTATTTCTATCCATTCCCGTCAGTACAACAGCTACTTGTTAACTAACATTTAAAATAATATTATTTTATTACTTGTGTGCAACGTAAGTTTTCAATGAAACTCATCGTTGCGTATCGAGTACGCTATCGAACATAGAAACCCCCTTAAAATAAAATTAATATTTAATTCGTAAATATTAATAAATATGAAAATTCTTTATTCTTTAATTACCTGTGATGTTACAGCATGAGATTCTAGAAAGGTATTGGATGATACATAATATGTAAAAACATCATATCATCGAGTTTCAACTGAAATTGAACATATAATTGTGTAAAAAGTATTAGAAAAAATCATGTATGTCACCCAATAGTGATATCAAATAAACTGTAATATCTCAAATCTAAAAGCACAATTGAATTTTTGGTAACATAGATTATCCCTATACACAGGGTTTCTACTCCTGAGCATTGCTAACTACCAGATTACATATCCCTCATATGCCATTATATTATCGCCAAAGAGTATGACAATGAAAAAAATGAAATCCCCTTTAGTACAACATTGTAGCATCCTGGGTCTATAATCTACTCAACTGGTGCCACATAACGGGTTAGCCACATGGTCAAAAGTACATTTCCCAAAACAACAATGGATACCAACTAGGACCGAGGTCCCAGGATCTGATAGTGGAAAAAATATGCCCTTATTGGCAGAGTGTAACATACTGAAATACATAATAAAAATAGAGAAAGTATTAAACTACATGAAACTGATGTAAACAATGGAAGATAGTTAGGTTAAAATAACCAGAAGTCTTGACATGTCAAAATAATGGAGCATGTTACATGTTCTAAGATAGAATCAAAAACGAGATACACTGTAATCAAGTACAAAATAAAATTCTATGGTACAATAATAGAAAATTAGACACTGCTTCATCTCAAGACATGGTTTTATTCTGTTCTGTCTTTCTCATAAGCTGTAATGAAGTACAATTATAAGCTTCCTTTCCCCTATCGACACATAGAGTAATATAGTCAGTTTGGGCCCAAAATCATAACCCAAACAAGGGTTGAGAATAAGTCCCAGTAGGCAACCACCAATGTTCTATCCCAATATGTCAGTGAGTATATGAAATAGTAGTGTAAAATAGTGAAATGAAGTAACTATAATACACTCAATAGTAAATAATCATTTAAGTAATGTCATTCCATTACCATGATTTAATGTTCTTAAATCAATTAAAATTCATTGAGTTATAAAATTCTTAGTAACTAGTCTAATCACATCAATCCTCTATGTGAATAAAACACAAAAAATACATAAACAGGGTATCTGACACAAGATGTGAAGGCAAAATCCACGTTTGTTCATTGTCTTGGCAGAAGCTTCATAAGTCATTCCATTCCATTTTAAAGTATAAAATTAATCTATTCTAAATATTTCTATGTTGTAATTAATGTATCACTATAGGTGTAATCTTACCAATATTCAATGAGTCTGACCTCTATATTCAAACATGGGAGCCATAGTATCACTCTGGATGTTGTTATAAGTTCATGAGATTCAATCCTCGGTGGTTCTACTTGGGTGCCCAAGGATTCACTCTATGTGAAATATAAGATTATGTCAATTTAGTTTGTCCCTAGTGGTCCTCTCATGGAGAAAAAGTGTCACAAAATACATATAAATCCAAAGCACCTCGAGTATATCTGTGGAGTTCTAAATTGAACCAATGTATCACCCAAGGCTCATGGTAAAATAGTCATGAATGTCCAATAATGGAATTCTAATATTAATTGATGTATCACCCAAATTTATATACCATTTAATCAATAAATTTAAATAAATCATTTTAATTTTAATTAACATGTAAAAAAACTTCATGGAATAATGGAAAATACAATCCCAAAGACATAAATAAAATACTTACAATTCTAATGAAACTACAATTCCCTTTAATAACTACGATTATTTTAAAAAACCCTAATAAGAGAAAAAATCATTCCCATTAACATCCTCTACCAAAATGGCTAAACAAAAGTTATCCATTGGAAACTCACCCACTAGTTGTCCCTTAAGGAAACAAAAATGCTAAATTATCATTAATTCAAATAATTAATTACCAAAAAATATTGTTAATTATAATGATCAAATTAACTTCATGGAGACTTCTGAAAAATGACCATGTGGAATAGAAATATATTTAAACGCCTCAAAAAATAATGGGAGTCATGCTACCACAAACCATATCTCAGTACGACTCTCCTTGTCCAGCCTCGAGGTCCAATCCGAGATATAACATTGTAGATCTATGAAATAAAACTAAAATCCCAACCTTATAAAAACATCATAAAGAATAGGATCATGGAACAATGACTCAAGATTAATCGATAACATACCAATACTGTAAAGACTCAGAAATTCGGTGTAAATATTTTTCGTAAACACACAGGAATTTTACGAGTCCATAGTTATTTACGGCACATGATTCCGAGGCCCATTGTGCCCGGAATCAATTTCTAATGATTTTGTAAAGCTTATGTTAATGCTCTTAAGATGTTTTCTGGAAAAAGTGAATAAACACTTTTACAGTAACTCAGACCAGAAATACAAGGGCACCGTTGCACTTAGGATGGCAGGTTTACCCTAGGCGTGACTTATGTTTAGTCAGCATAGACCCCCTATAAGAAATCCGGAAAATGGAATAACCATACATGAAATAATTAAATAAATTACATTATTTTTCAAATGCTTATAACTCACAAACAGTAGCTCAGATTAAAAATCCTAGACCACCGCTGAACTCATGAGGGCATTCTTTGTTTAAGAAGATACTAACATTGGCCGACGTGAGCCACCAGAAAAAGTTAGTTTTTGGACACGATTAAAATAATTAAGTGACAATTATTTTTTGTAAAATTCATAATTTCTAAATAGAAACTTGGATTGAAAATCCAAGAGTACCATTGGGTTCGTTGGGGTGTGTTTCACCTATGTAGAGCCTATCCTCAATGGCAGTTGTTCGAGGGTGACTAATAATAATTTTACGAACATTTTTTCGGGTCCATTCAGTAAACGTACATTTGGGATTTTATATCATTTGAACTTATGCTCGGAATTGAAATCTGGGGGGACCATTGAACTCGCAGCGTTGGGTATTTCTTAGTGAGACATTCACCGTAGTTGCATTCTAAGGAGATTAGAAGTTAGTTTTGGGGGTTTTTTAATTAAATTGAATAAATATAAATTATTAAATTTATTTTTATTTGGGTGGATAAAACCTCTAAAGGGGAGGTTATAGGTGGGGGCCACCACACCCCAACCTCCAATGGGAGGTTATGGTGGTGGGGCCCACCCGAGTATAACCTCTCTTGGGAGGATATTTTTTTTAGGTGGAGCCCACATGAGCTTCAAACCCCTTAAACCCCCTTGTAACTCTCCGTAAAGTGGGGATCCTCTTCTCCTTCCCTAATTGATTTTAAATGTGCCAACTCCCTCACAATTAATTAATTAATCACTTGAAATTTATTAATTGAATCCTTTGAAATTCTTGCATACTCCATTCATTTAATTAAGTGAAACAACTTTATTAATTTGAATTATTTTGAATACATGACAACCATTAAAATAAGGTACAAGATATTATTTTATTTTGGTTGGCATATGATTTTTTGGGAGAACTAAGGAGAGGATGAGTTTTTGGGGGTGTAATTTTCTCTCCAACGAAGAACACCAACTTCTGCATTCTTCAACCGGGGCAAGGAAGGGAATATTACTTCCGCCAACGATGAAAAGTGACACCATCTTCTTCCTTTTTCATCCTCGTCAAAGTAGAAGATGCTGCCTGCGAAGAACAAAGCCAATGACGACGTATTCCCTACCACAATTCTGTCATCAATCATCAACAAATACGAAGTAGGGGTTATATTGCGATTGAATACTACCATCTGTTATCCATCATATGTTGTACGCTTTGAGAACTGAATGATATCACCACAACGAGGAGGGTTCCGAACGCACAAACACAGTCCAACCCTCCCCTTCTTTGATCTTGTTCGATGAGGAAGGAGGTACATGCGGTGACAATGGTTAATAAAGACCGCACTACCCGCAGCCTCCATGAACTACGCCGCCCCTGCAGTGCCCCGGTGTGCTACCCGCACCCCCGAACCCCTGCCGACATGCTACCTGGTGCCCGGCTCCCCTACCGGTGCCCACCCGACACCCCTTTCCCCTACAGGAATGCTCTTGGTAAACCTCACCCCTGACGGCGCGATCCCCGCAGCCCCGCGCCCCTGCCAGCGTGTTGCTCGCCTACACGGCTTCTGTCACAGCCTTCCCGATGTCCAGTCGGCCCGCCCACAACCCCTGCGGACCGCCCACTGGCCTCTTATACACCAGCCTGCTGAGCTGACCCGCAGCACCTCCGCAGTGTCACTGGCTGAACCAGCCCGGTCTCTCGGGTCGTGTCACTGAGCCGCCTACTTGGCGACTATCTGGCCGGACCGCCCTCACGGTCCGCTGGGTCGGGCCTAATGGATGGGGTCAAAACATAAAAGGATGACCCGGCCAATGGGACGAGTTAGATCCAGCGAGTCTAACTGGGTTGCCCCAGACTGGGTCGGCCCAGACTCGGTTGGGCTGATTCGGTCCAACCGGGTCAGACAGGACCCGAGCCCATTACTAACCCATTACCTTCTTGGGCTATATCTTTTGCACCAGACGTCCATTTGATGAACCATCAGCGGCACTGGTATTTGTGGAGCATAGCCATCCCTTTGAGTATACCCCATGGTAGTTCGGGGTATAGTTGAGTCACGGTCAGGTTGGTTAGTACACGAATCCAACCGGGGCCTCGGGACCAAAATGATAATAACTCACAGACCAGGCATCCGATTGACGCACCATATATTGCAATGAGACCCCTATTATGTAGTGGAATATTGAGATACTTCAACATGAGACATCGTGAAATTTGATGTATCAACCAGTAGCTCATGAAGCAGAACCTACCGGAGATGAGAAGATGGAGTGCGAAGACCTAGTAGCTGTAGACCAGACGACTTCTTGACCGATTCGACTTGGAGTGATTTGACTAGCCCAGTGGATGGAGTGTCTGGTTTGTCGGAAGATCCACGGTGGACGGAGTTCCTGGTTTAGCAGTAGGCCTGTGGTACTCGACATGAGTAGTACCTCTGCAGGCTATTAGGGGCAGCTCCTAGTTTGGCGGCAGACCCACAGGTGACGGAGTGCTTGGTTTGGAAGCCGAACCACTGTACTCAACTGGAGGAGTACCTCATAAGTCCATGTTTAGTGAGTAGCGCCTTAGAGTCGCGACAGAGTGACTGTACTCAACAGAGGAGGTGTTCTACAACAGTCGTGGTTTCGTTAATAAAAATCGCGGTTTGAGCTGAGTCAATGACATTTTTGTTTTCCTCATCATTGATATGGGTAATTTGAAAACATAGGTATACGTATGTGCATATACCTATGTAATGGTTATCTATTGAAATCATACTTTTTCGTTTATCCTTTTTGGATTATGTGAGACCTTGAGGGTCTCAGGGTCCCTACTTAGTATTTTTATACTCAAACCTGCACGGGTTATGCCCACACATTGTCGTGTTGGATGCAGATGACAGATAGCACTGACGACGACCCAGAGCCCCAGGACTAGATGGTACTCGAAGGTGGACCTCACGACTAGTCGGTACTTGGAGGAGACGAAAGGATGTGTAGTGATGAGGAAGCTATCTATACATACCCTTCAGTTAATATCCTTGGTGGATAATCCAGGAGCTTCTAGACACCTTCCAGCTGTTTTTCTTTTAGTTGTACCTGTTTTTTCTTTTCCTTGTACTTTAGAGTTGGGCTTTATTTCCAACCCCTTTACTTTTCAGCACTACTTTTTTATACAGTTTCTACTTAGTTTTTGTTTCCTCTTGTACTATGGTTGTGTGTGTTTATGTTTTATAAAGGCAACGCCTTCTCAGTTTTATAGAATCAGCCCCTGGCCTATGGAAGGCGGGTTTGGGGTAGTCACGATGCAGGCCCCGAGGGACTGGTTGTGAAAAATTGGTATCAGAGGATTCAGTTCTACTGAAGAACATAGGATTATGATGTTTTCTTTCAATGAAGAAATAATGTTAAGGGTACTAACTGTGGTTATTAGTTCCGTGAGTCCAGTGTTGGTGCGGCGGCCGAAGTAACCTTACACCAGGACACCAACTACTGATTTCTGACATAGTACACAAAAACACTAATTGCATGTGTGTTTTCAAAAGTTTTCTTTAAGTCAACTCAAACCAGGTCATCTCACCAGGTATAATCATTTGACCGTGTCGCATCTGTTCATGATGCCTCCACACAGACAGTCTGTTGGAATTCAAAAATATTACCAGATGATTGCCCACTGAGCGATGAGGCTCCGGTTTAGGGCCCTCATAATTTGATGTCACCTTCAGGTGGTTTACTAGCAGCACCACCATCCATTGGGTAGAAGATTCCACTAGCCGTACTAGCGGACAGTGCACACCAAATGAGTGTTTTGTACGAGTTCCAGGTACTCGATGAATATGATATGATCAGTGCTTCAATGCTTGGACTCCCAAGTGTGATGATTTTAGGGACATCCAAGCCAACACTTTCTTTTTCCTATGTGATTTCCTACCTATGTTAGGATGCTATATATCACCTTTGCAGTTGAATGTTCTTTGGATGAGTAGATACAACCAGTGAATGTTAGTAGTGGGATAGTAGGAAATTAACTCCAGTCTTAGAGACTTGAGTGTGTAAAATGATTCGAGAATAGGAAGTGTTAAGGATAGATGAATCTATAGGGCAACAGATGTGGAAGAAGATCTAGGAGAGCAGAATGAGGTGGTTTACATTTTGACATTTTACATCCACCCGACATTGAAGTCCCCACCAGGCTCAGGGAGCTAGAGAGTAGGGAAAGGGAGTACCTGCATGCTGTCAATGAGTGTGACCCAAGGGATCTAGGAATGATTCGATTTACTATCTGTTTCTACCACTAGCTGCCATATCAATATACATAGGTGCTAATCATTCATTCCCTCCATGAATCTTGTTCCAGGACTAGAGTTTCTGGTTAAACCATTGACTTGAACCTCATTTCTAGAGATACCTTTGGTAGGAGACTCGATAAACAAAATTATAATCATGGTGTGATCTGACCCTCAAGGAAAGAGTTTTGGTTGGAACCTCTTGGTGCCCGTGTCGAGGCCTTATGATTTTGGTTTGTGCATAGATTGAACATTCATAGTTCATACTCAGATTGACTGTATTAGGAAACAAGGTTGGGGTTTATCTAAAACATTTTAGTAGGGTTTTCCATGGTTAGAGAAAAAGGAAACCTAGGAAGCACATGATCAGATCATACATAGGAGGGTGTAACTGATCACTCTTGAGTCGGTTGGACTTACCCTCATGACATAATGAGTTTTGAGTTACCAGTTCCCAATAGAAGTAGCTGAATGTCGGGACATATTTTAAAAAGATGTCACTAAGATTACCTCCGCGAAGGGGGAGGGTCTTCTGTATTGGATGGATACTACCAAAGAAGGTTCATATCATCCAGGAGTGGATGAAGACTGCACAGAGCAGACAAAAGTCATATGTTGATAGGATATGGAAACCTCTAGAGTTTGAGAATGGTGACTATGCATTATTACGGGTCTCACCTCGATTTGGTCTACAGAGATTTGGCTAGGGAGGCAAGTTGTATCCACATTTCATCGGACCCTTCCTGGTCCTCAACATAGGAAGCGAGTTGTATTACTGTTGGCTCTTCCACCTTAGTGGAATTGGGTGCACATCATCTTCCACGTATCCCAGCTAAGGAGACACGTGCACAACCCATCTCATAGCATTGACCACGGGGTGCTGGACATCAATGACAGGGATAATTTCACAGAGGTTCCAATGGATATTGAGAATTGACAGGAGAAGGTACTACATGGATTGTTGATTCCTATGGTGCACGTTTTTGGGAAGCACATGAACCTCCAAGAGAGCACATAGGAGCGGAATGCTCATATGCGTGCTGAGTACCCCCTTGTGTTCACTTAGTTTGAGTTGTAGATTATGGGGACCTAAATCCCTGAGGTGGAGGAATTTAAAGACATAGAAATTTCATGGAATATTTTTTTCATAAATACACAGGAATTTTACGAGTCGACGGTTTCTGACGGCGCATGATTTTGAGGCCCGGTGTGCCCAGAATCATTTTTCGTAGTTTTTGTTAAGCTTAAGTAATGTGGATAAGCAGTTTTCATGAAAAAGTGGAATAACTCATAAATTGTAACTCAGATCAGAAATCTGAGGGAACCATTGCGCTTAGGATGGTGGTTTTACCCTAGGTGTGACTTATGTTTAGTCGACATGGGCCTCCTGTGAGAAATCACGAAAATGGAAAAACTGTAAATAAAATAATTAAATAAATTATTTTATTTTTTAAAAGAATATAACTCACAAATTTTTTCTCGAAATAAAAATATGAGACCACTGCTAAACTTGTGATGGAATGCTTTATTTAAGGACATACTATGTTTGGCTTTCGTGGGCCACAAGAAAAAGTTAGTTTTTGGCCGCGAATAAAATAATTAAGTGACAATTATTTTATTGTAAAATTCATATCTTCTAAACGGAAACTCGGATTGAAAATACAAGAATATTGTTGGGTTCAGTGGGGGCATGTTTCACCTAGGAAAATCCTATCCCTGATGGCAGTTGTTCGAGGGTGACTGATAATAATTTTCTGAACTTTTTTTCAGGTACGTTTAGTAAACGTACATCATGATTTTATATCTTTTGAACAAGTGATTAGAATTGAAATTCGAGGGGACCATTGAACATGCAGAATCAGTGATTTCTTAGTGAGACCATCACTGTAGTTGCATTTTAACGAGTGTAAAAGTTAGTTTTTGGGGGTTTTTAATTAAATTGAATAAAAATAAAGTGTTAACTTTATTTTTAGTTGGGATTCTAAAACCTCCAAGGGGAGGTTGGAGGTACGGGCCACCACACCCCAACCTACCATGGGTGGTTATGGTGGTGGGGCCCACCTGAGTATAATCTCCCTTGGGATGATATTTTTTAGGTGGGGCTCACACGAGCTTCAAACCCCTTAAACCCCCTTGTAAACTTCAATAAAGTGGGGAGTCTCTTCACCTTCCCCATTGTTTTTAAATATCCCAACTCCCTCACAATAAATTAATTAAACCCTTGTAATTAATTAATTGAATCCTTTGAAATTATTTCCAACACCATTCATTTAATTAAGTGATCCAACTTAATTAATTTGAATTATTTTGAATACATGACAACCATTAAAATAAGGGAAAATGTATTATTTTATTTTGGTTGGCATAAGAATTATTGGTAGAACTAAGAAGAGGATGAGTTTTTGGTGGAGCCATTTTCTCTCCAATAAAGAACCACCGAAGAACGAAGAACACCAACTTATTCCTTATTCAACTGGGGCAAGGAAGGGAACATCTCTTCCACCACCGAAGAACGATGACCCCATCTTCTTCCTTATTCATCCGTATAAAAGGAGAATACACCGCCCGCGAAGAACGTCGCCAATGATGACGCCCTCCCTACCATGAATCCATCATCAATCATCGACAAATACATGTTATTGGTTATTTTACAATTATATATTACCCTCTGTTCTTCGTCATATGATGTACGCTTTGAGAACCGAATGATATCACCGCAACGAGGAGGGTTCGGACATCATGAACATAGTCTGACCCTCCCCTTGTTTGTTCTTATTCGATGAAGAAGGCGGTCCATGCAGTGACAGTGACGATGGTGGCAAACAAAGGTTGCGCTACCCGCGACCTCTGTGAACTGCGCCGCACCCACGTCACCCCGGTGCGCTACCCGCACCCCCGCACCTCGTCTGGCGTGCTACCTAGTGCCCCGCGCCCTTGCAGGGGCACACTCGGAACCTCGTTCTCTGGCCGGCTCACTACAAGCACCCCGCGCCCATTCTAGCACGCTGCCCGGAGCAATGTGGCCCTGCCGGCGTGCTACCCGATGCCCCACGCCTCCTACCGGTGCTGCCCACCTGCACAGCTCCTATCGCGACCTACTCAGAGTCCATCCGACCTGCCCGCCACCCGCCCCGCATACCCCCTGGCCTCCCGGCCACTGTCTTGCTGAGCCGACCTACGGTGCCGCCATGGTGTTGCTGGACGAACCGGCCCTGTCTCATGGGCCGTGTCACTGATCCGCCTATGTGGCGACTATCGGGTTGAACTGCCCTCGCAGTCCACTGGGCTGGGCCCATCGGATAGGGTCAAAACATAGCAGGTTGACCAACCCAATGTGATAGGTCAGACCCAGCGAGTCTGACTAGGTTGACCCTGACCGGGTCGGACCGAACTTGGGCCCATTAAAAACCCATTACCTTCTTGGGCCATATCATTGGCACAATGCGTCCATTTAATGAACCTTCATTGCCACCAGTATTCTTGGAGAATATCCATCCCTTTGAGTATACCCCACTGGAGTTCATGGTATAGATGTGTCATGGTCTGGTTGGTTCGTAAATGAATCCAACCAGTACCCCAGGACCAAAATGCTAATAACTCACAGACCGGGTATCCAATTGACACTCTGTCTATTGTGCTGAGACCCCTATGACATGGAGGTCCTTTGAGATACTTCAATGTGAGACCTCGTGACATTTGGTGTATCGACCAGTAGCACGCGTAGTAGAACCTCTCGGAGGCAAGTAGAGGGAGTGCAGAGACCAAGAAGCTATAGACCTGACGACTGCTTGACTGATTCGACACGAGGTGATTTGACTAGCCTGGTGGATGAAGCGCTCGGTTTGGCGGCCGACCCACATCGGACGGAGTGCCTTGTTTTGAAGTAGACCCACGATACTCGACAATCGGAGTACCTCTATAGGATATTAGGGGGAGCACATGGTTTGGCGGCAAACCCACTGCGGACGGAGCGCCTGGTTTGGCAGCAGACCTGCGATACCCGACATGAGGAGTACCTAAGTAGTCCAAGGTTAGTGAGTAGCACCTCAGAGTCGCGATTGTTCCACTGTACTCAACAGAGAAGGAGTTATATAGAATCCATGGTTTCGTGAATAAAAATAATTTCTTGAGCTGAGTCATTGACCTTTGTGTTTCCTCATTATTGAGATGGGTTACTTGATATCATAGGTATATATATGGGGATGTACCTAAGTAATGGTTATCTGTTGAAATCCTAATTTGTTGTTTATCCTTGTTGTATTTTGTGAGACCTTGATGGTCTTAGGGTTCCTACCGAGTATCGTTATACTCACAGCTTCACAGGCTACACCCACACCTCATCGTGTTGGATGCAGAAGACAGACATCGCTGGCGACGACCGAGAGTACGAAGACTGGACAGTACCCGGAGGTGAACCTCATGAAGAGTCGGCACCCAGAGGAGATAGACATACATAGAGTGCTAAAGAGGCTATCTGTACCTACCCATTAGGTAGGATCTGTGGTGGATGATCCATGAGCTTCTTGACACCTTCCGGCTATTTTTCTTTTAGTTGCACCTGCATTTTCTTTTCCGTGTACTTTAAAGATGGGCTTGTATTTCCAGCCCCTTTATGTAACTCCCCGACACGAGTTACCTAGAGTCGGTGCATTATTACATAACATTGGCATGATCACAAGAAGGATCAAATCTCGAAAGACAGATTGGTTTAGTAGCCTTGGAAACACTAGATATATTCCTAATGTTTTTCATTACATTATAAAGTGAACAACTACTACAAAAACATAGTCTCCATATTCCACACTCATATCCCAACATAAAATCCATGCAGGTCATTCATAACTTACTTCTTCACATCCTGGGAAAAATAAAACATAGAAAAGGGGTGAGCTCAAATTCCCAGTAAGGATAATAATATAGCGGAAACTTTCAAAAATAATCATAAACTTTTAAGGCAATGTATAACTAAAACAAAATCCTTTTAAACTTGAACTTTAACATAGTATGGAAAAAGTAAAATGAAATAATTCCATTTACTTATTGACATGGATATTCTACTAATCGAATAATCACATGCAATATCAATAACCACTTTCATAATGGTGGAATGCATAATGCCAGACTATCATAACTACAAAGCCAAGGCCTCGTGCCAAGAATACAAATAAGATTTTTTCAAGGCCTTGTGCCAAGACACTAGTTTGTCTCCTGAGACCTACCGATGCATCGAGGAGCTATAGTGGGCTCCACCCGTCACATATTAATTTCACTGCATTCCCATATGAAAAGGTTTAAACATAACATAAACATTCGTATTAAAACTATCATACTAAATGTCAATACTTTCACCATAAACCATGAATTGTATAAAAATAGCACATCCATAGTCAAACATATCACAAAACCTTCAATACAATATTGATGTTTTGTATCATAATAAACCAACTTCAAATAACCATAAAATCCATCAAAGGAGGTTGACATAGATAAACTCAAAACTGTTTTTAGAGAAATATGTCTTTCTATTTTTAAATCATTTAAGAGTCATATATTAATAAAATTAAACATTTTTTTGAAAATATTCTAATAATCTTGTAAGGGAAGCCTCAACGATTTTATAACGGTGGAAAACAACTGCACTCGCCGTATAAGTTTAAAAAACATTCTTACCTTAAATTTGTCGAAAAGGTTAAAAGTGCCTTGTTTGGAAAATGACGGAAAGATTCCTTTCCAAACACATAAGGGTATAAATGAATTTAACCCACTATCTAGTAAATAGTAAAAATGTTTTTAAATATATTTTTATGGAGCATGGATGTGGATGATAAAGAGATCCCAGTAGATAATTACGTATAAAGAACCTCGGATAATGAAGAGATTGTGAAATAAACCCTTACCTTCTACTTTTCCTTGGTTGGGGTAGGTTAACCTCCTGTATAATGGTGAAATAATTGTTATTAAATTATACAAGTATCATATACATTAATATGATATCATATATGATCTTTCAACATTGATTTGTTAATAATATCTTTGTATTATCGTTGTTTCGGGTGTTAACTTACTCATTTTTTATATGTTTTGTTACGTAAGCCATGTTTGTCATGGAGAGGTTGTATATTATTCATATACAGAATGATATCAAGTTCTTAAACATTATTATTAAATTATCAAATGATAATTATATTTGAGTGGATATGATGGAGAATGAATCTCATCACGTTCTTGAAGACGGTAGTCCGTATGTACGCACGAGCGACAATATCATTCTTTTGATATTAAAATAATATATAAATGGATACTATAACATATATACAGAATAATTAACATGTTATATTTATTATTTACATGAGTTACACACCATTATTATACCCATCCAAATAATAATATATTGAATAAAAATTACACCACGACGTGGAGATGGTAAGTCGTACTTACGCACGTATGGTGACATGTTATTCAAAGGGTGGATAGAATTCTGAATATCATTTTACCATATTTATAATAACATCATAGTATATATATGATACTGGATTTATTATTTTAGAATGGTAAAAACAAATGAAGAAGAAGTGGAAGAAGAATGGAACTTGGAAAAGGGTGGTGAAATCATTACCTCTTCTTCGAGTTCTTCCTTTTGATTTTATCAAAAGGGCTCCTTAGGTTGGCTTTCTGATCAAAAAAAAGGCCTCTAGTTTGTAGTGAGAAAAATTGGTAGAGTATTTGGATAGAGTTTGGCCAAGCCAAAAGGCTTTGAAGGTGTGTAGAAATGATAAGGAAGAGTGCCCTTTTATAAGAGGGGTGAGGGGCACTTTTGGAAAAGATAGAAATATTAGTTTATAATAAATTCATATTCGGTTTCTAATGGATACAAAGTTGATTATTCAAAGGATAATGTGGGGATGGGTCGAAAACCATTCAACCAAGAGAATTTAGACAGGTTTGGGTACTTATATTAACCTTATCTTTATGTATTAACTTTAAGTTAATTACTTTCACTTTTACAATGTCTCTTTTTATTTTTATATTATATGGTTAATAAACTTACTATATACAACCAAGCGACCCCCAAGTGATCCATTAATGATAAAAATATCATGATATATGTCTCTTGGACGATCCTTATATTTTTAAGAATTTAATATCAATTATTAATATAATATTTGTTTAAAAACTCTTTTATGTCAATTTTGACACTATTCAATAGTTCATTTTTGTGAAACTTATAACAGAATTATTAATTCAAACAATGTTAATTAAATCAATACTAACATGTCATATTAACCCATAAAATTATTTTAGTTTATAAAAAGTTTAAAATTATATTTATTTGGGTATTAATAATATCAATTATTCTAATTTTTCATTAATTAGGTAATTTATCCATCATCATTGTGTCATATATAAATTAAATAATTTAATGTCTAAAAATTATAAATAAAATATCCGTATGTAAGAAATAATTTTATATTTCTAATGAACATTTATAGTCGAAAATCCAACATATATAACCCTATGTAAAAATTCATATTCTAATAGATATATGCTTGTGTCATTTTTGTATTCATTTTAACTTAATTAAAATAAAGTGTCTCTATCACCTAAAAGTGGATCCATGGGGTCCCAAAATCTACCCAAAGATGCCTATGGTCGAAAATATATCAACCAAGAAGGATAGGACACGTTTTAGAGTAATTTAGTATTATTATAATATTATTTTTTAACCCTTATTTATCGGATTTACCCTTAACCATGGTAAATAAAATATTTACCGTAGTAATTATTCAAAATGTGTAAAAATAAAATTTACCTATTTAAACAATTTGAAAAAACTGATTCCAAATATGGAATCTATTTTTCCAAATTCAAAACACAGAAGTGGCAGAAATTAATTTAAAATTAATTCCCGTTGTTAAAACAAAAAGCGTGTTTTTAAGAGATAATAACTATCAAAAGATTGACACATGTTTATGTCTGGTTTAATTGTAAAATTATGTCAATTGACCAACATTATATTAAATGGTAAAAATATATTCTAAATATAATTTAATACCACTCATATTCATAATTTATCAATATTAATTATTTTGATTAATAAAGTTTTTTTAATTAAAATTTATTAATTTTCACTATTTATCAAAATATTAAAGTTATCTGAAAAGTTCCAAAATATCACCCTAGGCTAAATTCGATATTCCGAATCCAAAAATGAAGTCCATTTTGAAAAATATAATATATATAATTTCAAAAAGAAGGTATTACTATTCATAATGGCTAGTTGAATTGGTTGTGGTGTGTTAGAACTCGGTGTTGCGTACAACACACGCTATCACATTATTCAAAGAGAAGAGTACCATAGAAGTTTGGGGTGTTACATATTAAATTTTTGATGTCCCCATTTAGTCAAAAAGTTTAAAATATTTTATTTAAAAAGGGTTCAATATTAAATGTTGGTAAAAGTGCAATACTGAAAATGAATTTGTTCTTACATTATGTCTAAGAAACTGATAATATGGATTTAAAATTATAAGGATTATATAAAGTTTAAAATTAAGTTAATACTATTCATAACCTCTTTTGAACGTCTTGTTTGGTAAGTCATGATGCGCTTGAGCCTGGTGTTGCGTGTAGTGCCAGTTATTGAATTATTTTGAAGAAATAACACACTATGAAATCTTGGGGTGTTACATTCTCCCCTCCTTCAATAAATTGCGTCCTCGAAATTTGAAATTGTTCTTCGAAAATAAAAGGATGAAAATAGAAAATATATTTGTGGAAAAACCCACATCGGAAATTGGGTCACTAAAATTTAGTCTTAATATGAGGAAAAGAGTAATGAAATGGTCACCACAAAATTATGATCTCAATTAGGAGAACATTGGTGGCAATTAGAGGCATATAATTGGATGAAAAACTTAAATATTTATAGGTATTGATTGAGGTCATAAATCACAAACAAGTGTAAAATTGAGGTCATTAAATTCATCAATCTATATTGACTTGAAATACCCTCAGTTTAACAAAACATAGGGTATTAGGATAAAACATTTTTTGTTTTAGGATTCCTTAAATAATGTATAAGAATTAATTTCTTCATAGAATAAGAGAAAAGAAAAATATATTCTTGACAAGTATAGTTCCATCCTTTAACTAATTTCTACCACAAAGTCATCTTTCACTCTAAAAGATGATATAACATAAAAAATATATTCTATTTATCCTATTCGTATAGGGTTAAAAAAACGACTTTATAATTCATCTACCAGATATTTTAAAAAAAACTACATTATTTAATCTCAGACATCACGTGTGTTAGTGGTAGGTGATACACCCTTGTCGCCCTTCAGTTGTGGGTTCAATTCTCACGGCCTTGCCGGACGTGACAGGTTGTCGTCCGACCTCTGGGTTGTCCTTTTATGGCAATCCAAAATAATCCAAACTAGAACTATCCAAAATACTTCAGTACAATATTTATAAGGAAGGTAAACACAATGAAGATCCTTTTTTTTCCGCGTAATAACATGTGATCGACTTCATAATGTATTCTTTCAAAACGCTACAACATCCTGAATTATCATAATTCCTTATTGATTACATTCATGATCCCTTATTCCTTATAGAATAATAGATATACTCCTTCAATCCAAAAATGATGTAAACCCCAACAATGATGGAATATAAAAATCATTAATCAGTTTCAAGGTAGTCAAGAAAATCCAATATAATTTATCCAAAACAATCATGTATTATTCTAAAATCACTAACTCGGTATAAGAACCATATTATGGTTTATCTTTCTCTCAACCATATATTTTCCAAAAATTTAACCTGCTATTGAGTCACTTTTCATTGTTCCACACAATCTCAAATCCATAATGAAATAGTACTGCAGTACAATCCTTATATACTCAATAATTATTATAACATGTACATTGTTGATACAATACTCAATTCACATAATCAACATAAGAACTCTAATCATTCCTTTTCATCTGTGGTAGTATCATAACTTGATTATTATCCAATAGCATCATTTGCAGCATATTCTGATGACTGGGACATAGGTTCGCGTAGTGTCCAATCTCCTTGAAAATTAATCATTGTACATTTGAAACCATTTTCTTACCCTTGCAGTCACGTACATTGTTCCCTTTTCCTCCACAATTATAACAAACTCCCATTCCTTTCAGGCAAAATCCAGGGTGTTTCTTCCCACAGTTATCACATATGGGAAAATTATTATTTTCTATCCTCCTTTTATCCATCATTCCCTCTCCCATCATTTTCTTCTCTTTCTTCACTTCAAAGCCATAGGACTCAGTAAACTCTTTACTTATCTTATCAACAATTGATATTATCTCTTCATATGATGATAATACATGGGAGACTATTTCTCTTATAAATTATAGCTTAAGACCATGAAAGATATGATCATTACTTCTCATTGAATCATGTGCATTGCTGGAGTTCTCATTCCATCTACTGGGTGCCATTTCTAAACAATGGCATACACTAGATTAGTTTATGAATAACAATACCTAATCCCAAACTTGTAAAACACATAACATAAATTAAGTAGTGTATGGATATAATCCATAATCATAAAAATGTCTCCTTTGAGGAAGTATATACTCATAAACCCTTAATAATGGTTTGTAAAGAAAATGAGAATTATCCTAAGAATATCCCCCGAGAGTGTCGTAACCAAGAGTGCAACAAGGCCCGTTATCGTGCACCAGTTCCCATTCGAGTCTATCTCAAAGCGGTGTTTTCGGGTTTTAGCCCTAGGTACATCTGTGCCAGAGCCGCCTCTACCAGCTCGTATCTAGACAGGGATGTATTGTTTGGAAAACTCACAAAATCTCTACAATACCAAAATTCTAGGAAGTTATTCTATAATAATCCTCAAAGTTCATCTTAGGTCTACGTGCTCTAATCAGAGTTTATCTAAATCTAGCTTCCTAGGTTTGTACTAAACTTTCTCTGATACCAACTATAACACCCTGACCCCAGTTACCTAGAGTCGGGGCATTATTACATAACATTGGCATGATCACAAGAAATATCAAATCTCGAAAGACCAATTGGTTTAGTAGACTTGGAAATAGTAGATATATTCATAAAGTTTTACATTAAATCAAAAAGTGAAAAACTACTACAACAACACAGTCTCCATATTCCACACTAATATCCCCACCTAAAATCCTTGCAAGTCATTCATAACTTACTTCTTCACATCCTGGGAAAAATAAAACATAGAAAAGGGGTGAGCTCAAATGCCCAGAAAGGATAACAATATAGCGGAAACTTTCAAAAATACGCATAAACTTTTAAGGCAATTTATAACTAAAACAAAAGTCTTTTAAACATGAACTTCAACATAGTATGGAAAAAGTAAAATGAAATAATTCCATTTACATATTCACATGGATATTCTACTAATCGAATAATTACATGCAATATCAATAACCATTTTCATAATGATGGAATGCATAATCCCAGACTATCATAACCACATAGCCAAGGCCTCGTGCCAAGACTACAAATAAGATTTTTTCAAGGCCTTCTGCCAAGACAATAGTTTGTCTCATGAGACTTACTGATGCATCGAGGAGCTATAGCGGGCTCCACCCGTCACATATTAAGTCCAATGCATTCCCATATGAAAAGGTTTAAACATAACATAAACATTCGTATTGAAAATAGCATACTAAATTTTAATACTTTAACCATAAATCATGAATGGTATAAAAATATCACATCCATATTCAAACATATCAAAAAACCTTCAATACAATATAGAAGTTTAGTATCATAATAAATCAACTTCAAATAAGCGTAAAATCCATTATAGGATGTTGACATAGATGAAATCAAAACTCTATTTAGAGAAATATATCTTTCTATTTTGAAATCATTTAAGAGTAATATATTTATAAAATAAAACATTTTCTTTGAAAATATTCTTATAAACTTGTAAGGGAAGCTTCGATGATTTTATAACGGTGGAAAATAATGGCACTCTCCGTATAAGTTAAAAAAACATTCTTACCTTAAATTTGTCGAAAAGGTTAAAAGTGACTTTTTTGGAAAACAATGGAAAGATTCCTTTCAAAACACATAAGGGTATAAATTACATTAACCCATTTTCTAGTAAATATTAAAAATGTTTTTAAATATATTTTTAAGGATCATGGATGTGGATGATAAAGAGATCCCAGTAGATAATTACGTATAAACAACCTCGGATAATGAAGAGATTGTGAAATAAACCCTTACCTTATACTTTTCCTTGGTTGGGGTAGGTTAACCTCTTGTATAATGGTGAAATAATTGTTATTAAATTATACAAGAATCATATACATTAATATGATATCATATATGATCTTTTAACATTGATTTGTTAATAATATCTTAGTATTATAGTTGTTTTGGGTGTTAACATACTCGTTTTATTTTATAGGTTTTGTTATGTAAGACATGTTTGTCATGGATAGGTTGTATATTATTCATATATATAATGATATCAAGTCCTCAAACATTGTTTTTAAATTATAAAATGAGAATTAAATTTGAATGGATATGATGGAGAATGAATCTCATCGCGTTCGTGGAGACGGTAGTCCGTATGTACGCACGAGCGACAATATCATTCTTTTGATATTAAAATAATATATAAATGGATGGTATATCATATATACAGAATCATTAAAATTTGTTATTTATTATTTAAATTAGTTACACATCATTATTATACCCATCCAAAAAATAATATATTGAATAACAATTACACCACGACGTGGAGACGGTAAGCCGTACGTACGCACGTATGGTGATATGTTATTCAAAGAGTGGATAGAATACTGAATATGGTTGTACCATATTTATAATAACATCACAGTATATATATGATACTGGAGTTATTTTTTTATAATGGTAAAAACAAATGAAGAAGAAGTGGGAGAAGAAAGGAACTTGGAAAAGGGTGGTGAAATCATTACCTCTTCTTCAGGTTCTTCCTTTTGATTTGATCAAAAGGGCTCCTTAGGTTGGATTTCTGATCAAACTAAGGCCTCTAGGTTGTAGTGAGGGAAGTTGGGAGAGTATTTGGGAAGAGTTTGGATGAGCCAAAAGGCTTTGACGGTGTGTAGAAATGAGAAGGAAGTGTGCCCTATTATAAGAGGGGTGAGAGGCACCTTTGGAAAAGCTAGAAATATTAGTTTATAATAAATTAATATTCGGTTTATAATGGCTCCAAAGTTGATTATTAAAAGGTTAAGGTGGTTATGGGTCTAAACCCACTAAACCAATAGAATTTATACAGGTTTGGGTATTTATATTAACCGTATCTTTAAGTATTAACTCTAAGTTAATTAGTTTCACTTTTACAATGTCTCTTTGTATTTTTATATTATATGGTTAATAAACATAATATATACATCCAAGAGACCCCGAAGTGGTCCATTATTGATACAAATATCATGATATATGTCTCTTGGCCGAGCTTGATAATTTTTTGAATTTAATATCATTTATTAATATAATAATTTTTTTAACAACACTTTTATGTCAATTTTGACACTATTCAATAGTTGATTGTTTTGAGACTCATAACAGAATGATTAATTCGAAAAAAGTTAATTAAATCAATTCTACCATGTCATATTAACCAATAAAATTAGTGTAGTTCATAAAAAGTTTCAAATTATATTTATTTGGGTATTTATAATATCAATTACTCTAATTTTTCATTAATTAGGTAATTAGTGCATCATCATTGTGTCATATATAAATTAACATATTTAATGTCTAAAAATTATAAATAAAATAAAATTATGTAACAAATATTTTTAGCCTTCTGATGAATATTTATAATTGAAAATACAACATATATAACCCTATGTAAAAATTGTTTTGCTAAAAGATATATGCTTGTGTCATTTTTGTATTCATTTTAACTTAATTAAAATATAGTGTCCCTATCACCTAAAAGTGGATCCATGGGGTCCCAAAATCGACCCAAAGATGCCTATGGTATAAAATGTATCAACTAATAATTCTAGGACACGTTTTAGGGTAATTTAGTATTATTATAATATTATTTTGCAACCCTTATTTACTGGATTTACCCTTAACCATGGTAAATAAAATATTTACCACAGTAATTATTCAAAATATATAAAAATAAAAGTTACCTATTTACAAAATTTGAACATCCTGATTCCCAATATGAAATCCATTTTTCCAAATTCAAAACACATAAGTGTCAGAAATTAATTTAAAATTAATTTCCGTTGTTAAAACAAAAAGTGTGTTTTTAATAGATAATAACTATCAAAAGATTGACACTTGTTTATGTCTGGTTTAATTGTAAAATTATGTCCAATGAACAACATTGTATTAAATGGTAAAAATATATTCTAAATATACTTTAATACCACTCAAATTCATAATTTGTCAATATTAATTATTTTGATTAAAAAAGTTGTTTTTAATTAAAATTTATTAATTTTCACTATTCATCAAAATATTAAAGTTATCAGAAAAGTTCAAAAATTTCACCCTAGGCTAAATTCGATATTCTGAATCCAAAAATGAAGTCAATTTTGAAATATAAAATATATATAATTTCAAAAAGTAGGTATTACTATTCATAATGGCTAGTTTGATTGGTTGTGGTGTGTTAGAACTCCATGTTGCGTACAACACACGCTATCACATTATTCAATGAGAAGCCTACCATAGAAGCTTGGGGTGTTAAATTTTAAATTTTTGATGTCCCCATTTAGTAAAAAAGTTTAAAATATTGTATTTAAAAAGGGTTCACTATTAAATGTTGGTAAGCTGCAATACTGAAAATGAATTTGTTCTTACATTATGTCTAAGAAACTATTAATATTCATTCTAAAATTATAAGGATTATATAAAGTTTAAAATTTAGTTAATACTATTCATAAACTCTTTTGAACGGATTGTTTGGTAAGTCATGGTGCGCTTAAACCCGGTGTTGTGTGTAGTGCCAGTTATTGAATTATTTTGATGAAATAACACACTATGAAATCTTGGGGTGTTACACTTTACTTTTCATCACTACTCTTGTATACAGATTTACTTATTGTTTGATAACACTTTTACCCTAGTTGTGAGTGTTTACGTTTTATAAATGCAATGCCTTCCCAGTTTTAGGGAACTACACATTTGGTGCTAGTCGCTAGCCCCTGGCCTGTGGAATGCCGGATTGGGGTAGTCATGATGCGGGCCCCGGGTATGGGTTATGAAAAATACAGTTTAAACGCAACCTATAGAGAACAAATTGGAGTATGGAAAATGATTTGGTAAATGGTTGATGTTTTTTCGGTGCTTTTTCTTCACATGGTGACCCCATGTTCGCTCTACAGAAAGGAGTGGATTTAACCCATTTTAAGTGAGAAAACACATATACACAGTTTTTAATGACATATACATGGCATGTATATGATTGTAATATTCATTTGGTAGTTGTTTTCTAACAACATACATTCCAGTACCTACTGACCAGACTATATAGCATGTACCAAGAAGTACATGGTGTGTAGATATATTTTCCTCTTTTCGTTGTTGTCATGACGACGTGTCGTGTATTCCATTCATACATGAATATACTTCATGGTGTGTTCATGGGAATACACTACATGTATCCCATGATTCCAATACATTTCCCAAATTTCCCTTTTTTTCATGAAAATAACTAAGAGGGAATGAAAAAAATAAATCATACCTCAAAGGCCGAATTGGGTTCTTATAACATTTTAAAAGTTTTTTTAATTTAGTTTATCTCTTATTTATTGTATTTAAATTATCCCATGGTAATTTATATTTTATACAATTATTACTCATATTGTGAGAAAATTAAGTTGAAATTGGTGAAAAATAATTATTTTGATGATTAAAAATATGATAACAATTTTATAAAAATGAATTCATTGATATCGAAGAATATGATTTAACACATGTCCTATAAACATGTTGGAAATAGTTATTTTAATCTTTATTTTTTTTGAGAAAATATAATTTTAATTTAACTATATAAATATTAATATGATTTTAAATTCTTAAAATATATATATGTAATGTAATATTTTAATTTCAATAATTAGGGGTATTTATAATTATTTATAGTGAAGAAGCATTATAAATTTTAAAACATTTCTATGAAAAATGAGTTATATAATACTAAAAATAAACATGGACTAAATTCTAGTATACGTATGATCAATTAAATTTAATAAAAAAATAATATTAATGTTACACTTAATTAAAAATAATATTATAATTGTTCATATAAATTATTTCATTTATCAAAATATATGAAATTTTGAATTATTTTTTGTTCATTAATAATAATTTATCAATACAATTAGGATATATATAAATATATATTCATTTTTGATAAATTAATTATTTATATTCATACCCACAAAAATAATTACTACATTATAACATAATTTTTTTTAAAAAAAAATTTTGTGTTAATTGTTGTGTATCACATAGACTAACAAACATATATTACTCTTTTAAAAACATGGTGAATTACAATGACTGTTATAGGAGTTTAGACGTTAAAAACATATGAATGGTGTATAGTGTGAGTTAAATAAGACACCACATTCTTAATATTTTAGAAGTAAAATGATCAAAATGAGATAATAGAAATATTGGAATAATAAAATTTAAATTTAATGAACAGTATAATTGATATAAAATGATTTCATTAAAATAATGTAATATGACCCTTAATAAGATATGGTGACATCATATATAATGGTTAAAATTGTATAATCTTAATGATGTATCTTGAATGATATATAATGTGGATGGTTATATAAAACATTATATGTATAATGATAAATTAAATTATAATTTATATATTTTTTTTATTAAAACTAGGAATATAATATGTAAAGTGTGTGGTAAGAACATGAACCATAACATCACAATGGTAACAAATTAATAAAAGTGTATTTTGAAAGTTAATTGGAAGACACTCGTAGAAAAATTATATCAAAGTGTTTAGTATTATACATTATATTAAAGTATTTCACTAAATGAAAGAAATTTATTAGTGTTTTTTATAAAATGGTTGATATACTAGAGAAGGTTTATTGGAATACAAATCATTTCATTACATAATTATATAAGATTAGAAACAAATATTATATTAAAAAATTATTTAAATTAAAGAGAATATCAGGGGTGACGGTAATTAAAATATAAAATAAATTTAAATATGAACTTCACTTAAGGTGAAATAAAAATTGATAGAATCTATTTTTATGTTTGGCGAGATGAATTAAATGAAAAAACGATTGAATATTTCTTTTCTTTACCTTGAGTGTAACGCCCCGAACCTAGTTTCCCAGAGTCTGTGTATTATTACATGACATTGGCATGATCACAAAAGATCATGTCTTGATAGACCAGTCAACTTAGTAGCCTTGGAGGTATTACACACTTTCATAAGGTTTACAGTACAACATAAAATGGAAAACTAAAACAATATTTTTTCAATAGACAACACTGAGATCCCATAGACTATCCCTGCAGGTCAGTCAAAATATACTTCTTCATATCCTTAGAAAAATAATACATAGAAAGGGATGATCTCATATGATCATTAAGGATATCAATATAGTAAACACATTCATAAATACGCATAAACATTTAAGGAAATGTATAGAACTAAAACAAAAGCCTTCAAACATAGACATCATCATAATTTGGAAAATATAAATCAAAATAATTCCATTTACTTAGTTTCATGAATATTCTTCTAGTAAAATAATAACTTGAAATATAAATATACACTTTCATAATTATTGAATGCATAATGCCAAACTTTTATAACCACAAAGTCAGGGCCTTATGCCAAGACTACAAATAAAATTTTGTGAAGGCCTTGTTCCAATACATTAGTTTGTCTCATGAGACCAACTGATGCATCGAGGGGCTATATCAGGATCCACTGGCCACTTACTAAGTCTAATGCATTCCTCATATGAAAAGGTTTAAACATAACATAAACATTCATATTAAGACTTGCATAAGAAATATAAATACGTTGTCCATAAACCATGAATGGTATGAAAATAGCACATCCACAGTCAAAATGTCACAAAATCTTCAATACAATATAGATGTTTTGTATCATAATAAATCAACGTTAATTAATATTACAATTTTTCAAATGATGTTGACATAGATGAAATCAAACCCTTTTTGGATAAATATATCTTTCTATTTTGAAATCATTTAAGAGTAACATAATTATATGGAAAATTTCTATTTTGAAAATATTTTTGTAAGCTTGTAAGGGATGCTTCGACGATGTTATAACGGAAGAAAATAGTTGCACCCTCCGTATAAGTTTAACAAAAACATTCTTACCTTTATTTTGTCGAAAAGGTCATAAAGTACCTTGTTTGGAAAATTACGGAAAGAATCATTTCATAACATATAAGGTCAAATAAGGGAAAAAATGAATTTAACCCATAGACTAGTAAATAGTAAAAAAAATCGGATATATATTTATGAAACATGTGAAGGACCCCGGGACACCCTGAGAGGGGAGGGGTGAATCAGGGTGAATTTTTTTTCTTTTAATGTGATGGATCTTGTTCCCAAGTTGGTAGGAACTTGTTGAACCTGTAAGATGAATATGATCAGAAAGCAAACATCCACATGCATAGAGAAGACACAACACTTTTTACTTGGTTCACCACTAAGGGCTACGTCCAAGGAGCATACACCGACAAGTTTTCGGTCATACCTAATTGCACTAATCTTCACTAGTTGTGGATTACAAAGGTTCAGGCAAAGTAAATCTGTCTCAGGCTCACTGCCTTTACAATGGTTCAGGGATATCACACTGAATCCCTCAAGTCACTCCCGTTGACTCCCCATGGCTCACTACCTTTGGTGAAGTCTTACTTATTTTATAGACGTGAAGGTCTCTTCAATAGATAGACATGAAGATCTTTGTCTCATGTTCAACATGAGACTTTCCTTGCATTTGAGTTTTGAGTAAATGCTATGTTAAAGTCCAAATTTCATCCACTGATGAATACCTCTTTTTCCACTTTCTACTAAGAAAAAAACCTTTGGAGAGGGCCATCGCAAAGTACCCTACTTCGGAAGGCTTCCAATTTTTCAAAGCTCAAATAAGCCTTCACAGAGTCACTTCCTTTTCGCGAAACTCAATCACGAAGCACTCCCACGATGCACAAGCCTTCACAATGCTTGGATGTCGCGGAGCTCCTTCCTCTTCGCGAAGCTCACAGAGCCAACACGGGGAGCACGAATTTTGCAGAGGTTATAATAGCCGCCGCGAAGCTCCTATTTTTGGAATCACACTGCCTTTGCGTGTGACCTTTACGAACCGAGAGAAAAGTATTTTCGTTGAGAGATCTCCCTCTTTCTCTTGAGGGGGTCGACCTGTATTTATAGGTGATTCCACGGACCCTCGACCCTTCCGCGCGAAGTCAATGCCATGTTAGCACAAATCGTGAAGCTCTGTTGTTCCCGTCGAAATTCTCTCAAAATCGTGAAGCACTATTTCAATTTTCCTTTCGCAGAGCTCGTCGTAATCACGGAGTGTTCCGTTATTTCCATCGTGCCTTCGCCGCAAATCTCCCTCGCAAAGATCTTCATCACCGAGATGCTCTTCATCCTCTGTAGTTTGCGAATCTTTGACACAATCGCAGAGTGTTCCGTCATTAACTTCGTGCCGCCGCCGCAAAGCTCCCTTGCATTTCCTTTCAACGCTTCCATTCACGAAGATCATCGTAACCGCGAAGCATCACCGCCTCCATTTTTCTAGTCTTCGTGATTTCTAAACCATTAATCCACTCTTCACAAAATTCATGTCATTTCCATATTTAATTATGTTTTTCATGGAAATCCTATTTTCACGATGCTCACCAACTTCCAAATTTTGGACCCCAAAAATTTGGTAAACACTGGGAAACGGTGCCACCATCAATACTGTTGTCTGCTTGAACTGTATGATCTCATTGCTGGTACACATTCTGAACTTCCATTGAGGATTGAAAAAAAACACAAAACATACTCCAAATCATGCATAGAAGACCATGGTTCCAACAACATAGATGTTGATGAAAAAGAGTTCCCAGTAGATACTTATGTAAAAAAAATCCTCGGATAATAAAGAGATTGTGAAAATAACCCTTATATTGTACTTTTCTTTTGTCAATAGAAGGTTAAACTCTTGTATAATGATGAAATGATTTTTCTAAAATTATAGTAGAATCATATACATTTTTTTGATATCATATATGATCTTTTAACATTTCTTTGTTAATAATATCTTAGTATTATCATCATTTCAGGTGTTAACTGGTTCATTTTTTATTGTATGCTTTGTTACGTAAGTAATGTTTGTTATGGATAGGATGTATCTTATTCATATTCAGAATGATATTCAGTATTTAAACATTATTTTTAGTCATCTAATGAAAATTAGTCCTGAATGGATATGATGGGGAATGAATCTCCTTGCGTTCATGGAGACGGTAATCCATACGTACACACGAGCGACAATATCATTATTTAGATATTAAAATAATATATAAATGGATGGTATATAAAATATTAATTATCATTATCATGTTATATTTTTTATTAACATCAATAAAACATCATTATTATTCCAATCCAAATATAATGCATTGAATAAAAATTACACCACGACGTGGAGACGGTAAGCCGTACGTAAGCACTTTTATTGAAATGTCATTCAAATGATGGATATAATAATGAATATGGTTGTACCATATTTATAATAACTTCACAATATATATATGATATTGGAGTTATTATTTTATAATTGTAAAAACAATGAATGAGGAAGTGGAAGAAGAAAAGAACTTGAAAGAGGTGATGAAATATTTACCTCTTCTTCGGGTTATTTCTTTTTGATTTCACAAAATGGCTCCTTAAAATGTCTTTATTAATAAAGGAATGTATCTAGGATAAAGGGAGGACAGTTGAGAGGGTATTTGGGCAGCAGTTGGCTGAGCCAAATGGCTTTGATCATGTGAATTAGAGGGAAGATGAGTTCCCTTTTATAAGAGGAGTGAGGGTGCACCTTAAGAAATGATAGAAATATTATTTTATAATAATATAATTTTCCGTTTCTAATGTCCAAAAAAAGAATTATTTAAAATCTAAGGCAAGGATGAGCCGACCACCACTCAACCTATAGGTTTTAGATAGGTTTGGGTCACAATATCAATTTATTTTTTAGATTTAACTCTTAATAAATAGTTTGACCTTTACCATGTCTCTTTGTATTTTCATATTATATGGTTAATACACATTATATAGTCATATAAGTGAACCCCATGTGGATCATTAAAGATACAAATAGAATTATATAATTATTTTGGATGAGGCTTAGTTTTTTAGGAATAGAATATAAATTAATAATATAATATTTGTTTAAAAAACTATTTAATGTAAATTTTGACACTATTTGGTATTTTGTGTCTGCTAAATTCATAACAGCATTTTTACTTCAAAATAAATTCATCTAAACAACCCTAATTTTTCATGTTAATCTATACAAGTAGTAGAATTTATAAAAGTTCTCAAATTACATTTTTTCAATATTTATAATATTAATTATTTTAATATTTCATTAATTAGGTAATTTCTACATCATCATTGTGTCATTAATAAATTAAATTATTTAATGTCTAAAATTTATAAATAAAATACCATTATGTAGGAAATATTTTTGGGTATTTAATGAATATTTATAGTTGAATTTATCTTTTGTTTAACTCTATATTAATACTGTTTTAGTAATTAATCATTGATATTAACTCTTTTAACTCTTCTTTGAATTAAATAATAATAAATGTCCTAATCTAATAAAAGTAAACCAATGTGATCATACTTATTTCCTAAGGATTTTTGGGTCAAATTATACTTATCCAATAGAATTAGGACATGTGTTAGGGTAATAATAATATCATTTTTACCTTTAATTACACTATTTACTTTTAACTGTGGCAAATAAAAGCTAAATGTTACTATTCACCAAAAATTATTTTTATCTTATTGAACCACAATATAGTCCTTTATATTAACCGTGTCTCTCATATTTTCAAAATTCAACTCATGAAAACAGTAAAATTATGTTTTATGTAAATTTGCAAATGCTCCTAGGAGGTGGGTAAAAGACGGCAAAAAGTTCAACAAAATATTATATATCTAATATTATTACAAAATGACTCCAATGAATTACATTGAACATATATATATGAATTATGTATCAATTTTGACCAAAAAAAATTTAAATAAAATAATTAATTAAATAAATAAAAATTTCGTTATAACTCAGTGTTTTTCACTATTCATAAAAAATGATTGTTTTCAGAAAAATACCAAAAATTCACTATAAGATAATTTCAATATTCCGAATACAAAAATTAAGTCCAATTTGAAAGATAAAATTTATAAAATTTTAAAAGGTAGTTTTACTATTTATAACTTTTAGTTTGATTGGTTATGGTGTGTTAAAACTCGGAGTTGCGTACAACACACACTACTATATTATTCAAAGAGAAACGTATCGTGGAATATTGGGGTGTTAAAATTAGTTATATATTACACAAATTGATCCCAAGTACATCCATTATATGTATATCTTGTATTATTCTATTCTTCTTGTATTTCTCAGATCTTTTTGACCAATTTCTTTATATTATGATTTAAATTATTTTATTTATCAACATTTATTTATTTATTCAAAAAAATGTATCTAATGATTTTATGAAGATGACCAAATATCTATTTTACAGGTAAAATTATTCATTATGTCAAATAAAGTGAATGATATTGAAATACCATTGACTTTTCATTTACTTTTATTAAATATTTTTGTAAATATTTTTTTTGGTGACAAACATTTGTTTTTAATTTACATTAACATTATAGTGATTTCTACAAATAATAAAATGAGGCTTCGGCCCCAAAAATTTAAAAATTACATTAACTTTATTTTGATCATATAATTTTCTTATCATATTAATTTTTTAACACTAACAATATACCATATGCATTCATCAATAAAATTTTAAAAAAACAATAATTATATTTAAAATATTATATATAAATATATATAAAGTGATACTCCAATATTTATTTTAAATAAGATATAATTGATTATTAATTTTATATTTTAGTGCTCAGAAACATTTTTTTTCTGGAAATTGGCATAAAATTTAATTTTAAATTGTTTTCATTGATGTAAATTTTCATATAAGGATTATTTTTCCAAAAATATATCAACAGAAATAGCTAACCTCATTTTAAAATTACTTTTGTAATGATTGTTATAATTTTTAACATAATATATAATTTTAAAACCATAAATCAAAAATCAATCTTAAGAATATCCATAATAGTTATTATAATTTTTCTAAATTTATTAATAACATCATATAAATATAATAACATATTATTGTAAAATAAATTATTTATAAAAATTAATTTTTTTGAAATATATGATTTTCATGATAGATAATTAATTCTACTAATTATCCATTACATCAGTTTTATGAGAAATGTATAGAAAAAATAATTATAATTATTTTCTACTTGTTATTATAAAATATAAAATAAATGTTTATAGATGAATAAATAAATATATATATTAGATAACATTTTAGTGAATAATAATATAGATGTATTTTTATATCAATTTTTTTTGAAAATGATAATAAAAAAACACATTATTAAATGTTATTTATTTTCTAAGACATATATAGGTGATTATATATTACTTATGGATCAATGTAAACTATTTATATTTATAAAATATAATATTAAAATGATATTTTATATTTTATTTGATACATGTGTTTATAAATTTTACATTAATGGGCCTTGGGCCAAAACATTGGACCTATGGGCCATGTAATGGGTTAAATGACCACTGGGCCTGTTGGCTATAAAGTTTGTCTCCATCTACCCAGTTAAAGTTTTATTTTCTATGCATTAATAATAAATTAGTCTTCAGCCGAAACCTTAAAAAATAAATTTTTTACATGGTGTCATAGTATGATCCATATATTTTCTAGATAATGGGGCTGAACAATTTCTTCATAAGGCCAGTAGTAGAAGACAAAAACAACCAATATAGTGTAGTTTTCATGTTTTCAATATGATAATAATATGATGTATTCAATGGGTTTTTGTTATCTATTTAATAATAATGAAATAATATTAATTATATTTTTATATCAGGCTTATAGGTATTTATATATAATTCAATGAAATATTGGGTGTTGAATGAAATATGAATTGTTTTAGTAGAAAAGAATCATTAATGGTGAAATAAATGAGATATACAAAAAAATTCTTCATGTATAACTTAGTTTAAATTTAAATAATATTGTTGGTAATTATGAATCTAGAAATATTATTAATTTAATAAAATCGGAATTTTTTTATTTTTTTATTGTTTCATGAATGGTGAAATTAACAACCTATGATTGGAATATGTAATTTTATACCTAAATAAATATTCTATTTAGCAACTTGAGTAGAAAACAACATGAAAAAGATAATTATATATATATTTGATAAACACTTATTAGAAAGAAAAATCCAATGGAAATTTATCCCAAAAAATAATTTTATATTATAATATTTTGGGGATAATGTAAAAATTAGGAAAAATTATAATTTTTCACTAAAGTGTTTTTATGTTTTTTATAATTATTCCTTATAAATTTAATTGATCATATATAAAATATAATTTTTTTAATAATAATTATTTCAATATATTAAGAATTATATTAACATAAACACATTTGGTATTTAGTATTTACTAATATGATTAACACAAAATGTTAAAATAGACATTTTTTAAAACATTTCTATCTAAATAAATATATTATTTTTTAATTAGTAATCTTCAGACATTAAAATTATTTTTTGATGAAACTAAAGTAACTTTTGGATTCAACCTAGTAATATTATATTAGGATTAAATTTTTTAATTTATATAATAAGTTGATTTTTTTTGATTTGTTAAAAATATATATTTTAACAATAATCTATCATTTATGACAACATTTTGAAATTGGGAAGGAATAAAAATATAGTAAACCCATATTTTGGAATAGTATGTTTTTATTGATTAAAATAAATTCTTTAAATATCAAATTTTGAATTTTGAAATCTATAAATGATATTTTCTAACTGATGATATAATTTACCATAATAAAAATATTTGGATCATTAATTTTTTTTTGGTTGGAAGATTCTATTTTGGTTTTGTAATGAATCTATAAAAACAAATTATTATTTTATAATACGATAATAATTTATGTATTGAATAACAAAACATGAGGCATTGAAATAAATTATTATAATTTATTTTATACACATGAACATAATTATTTTAAAAAATATCTTCTAAATTTCTATTGAAATATTTTACTTTTTGTAATAAAAATTTTGAAAATGAATCATGGATAATGTGTTGAATGCTTCAGATCATTACGTCCATACATTATTAATGGTTATAAAAATTTTTCCCACAAAAATATGTATTAATGGAAAAAATGAATCCCTATGGTAAATGTTAAATAGATGAAAATGTGTTTATTCTAGATGTAAGTCAATAAATATTAAAAAAAATTAATCATTATATAGAGTAATTCAAAAATATATGTAGAAATTTACACAATAGTTATAAAATTGTTTTCCACATTCTTAAATATTGATGTCCATTTTAAACTATGAAAATATATTTATAAGAGGGTCAATCATGTCCTCTATAATTGGAGACCCTCACACTACCACTTCTCTATACTTTATGATCACCATGTTCCAAACCACTCTACCAATAGATTTTTAGAACCAACCTCTCCAAATTCAAGAGGTCATTTTCTCAAAAAAAATATTAATCATATAATAATTAAAAAGTATGATAAATAATAATATCCATAGATAAGATATAATTATTTAATAAGTTTTATAAATTTTATTTTATCATTTCCATATTTAATATATATTCTCATAATAATAATAAAACTTAATCAAAATAAAAAAAATTGATTAATAAACATCTTATTATGTTGTCACTATTTTCATCCAACATACATTCTAGTGGAATAAAGAAAACATTGGTTTTTTTATGTTATGACTACTAAATCCAAGAACAAATGAGTATCTGTTTTCATCACCTCCACAAATGGATTATTTTAATAATGATGTTTATGAATATATTTACATATACATATATATTATTTATGGAATTAATTTTAGTTGTGACAGATAACATATTATTCACCGCCATACCCTTTCACAGGTTGAAAAATGAAAATGTCACCTTGGAGTACGTTTGGACAGTTACCACCAAAGAAATATGAATATAATTTCCCATTACAGTTGATCATAAAGATAGATTTAGAAAATAAATATGATACTAATAATAATAATTAAAAGTATATAATAATATAATTTATTTATTTCTTTTTTAACCCCATAGAGAAATTAAAACACCATGCATTAGTAAATTCTAACTACCGCCCCATGAACGACATATCTCATTCTATATAACCACCATAAACAGAATGGACTAAAATTATATTAATTTTATAAAAATTATAATTATTTAATTCTGATTATTTTTTAATAGAATTAACAGTGAAAAATCTTTAAATAGTCAACAAACTGATTTTATTACGATGTAATAAAAATACTGACCAATAACAATCAATGTAAAAAAATTATTATTAGTAAATAATTAAAATATGATAACATCTGAAATAAATAGAGTCACATTAGTGGAAGGAACAATAAAACAGTTCACATGAAATAAAATTATTAACATAATTTTATTATCCATTAATCATAAAACATTCAGAATGAGTCAACATATGACACAAGGGACTTGTAATCTCAATTTCTATTATTAGAGACATAAGGCGTTTTCACAATGTGTATTATTTTTGTAGTGTATAAATATAAGTATTTATTTTGTTTGATTTCAATTTATTAAATTTAATATTGTATCAAAATTCATTTTGTATTACCTTGATTAATTATTTGTTCATATAAAATATAATAATGATCTAAGATAATTTTCAGGTAATGAGATTCTAATTCCTTTAATCACATTCTGTTAAGTACAAAAGTTAACTAAAATGATTCAATAATTTTATTACATATACCTAAATTATTTATGAATGTTATTTTAAGATATATTTTTGGTTCATTCTAATGGCTAAAATTAACAGCTTCCCTATTTAACAGATGGGTTCTTTTATTCCTATATGAAGGTGATTAATTTTTTTATGTACTAATGGAAAAACATTTCCCATCATCATAGATGTTTTTTGTTTTCATGATATTCTATTTTTGTATAGATTTTAAAATAACATATTACACTACATTTTTTCATGTATTTATTATTTTGAAAATTCATTCCAAATTATATTATATGTGTTTTATTCATTCTACTTATATTAGAAATAATATTTTAAAAAGGGTGTTCTTGATATAACACACAAATGAATTGGGAAATGATTTAGTTTCTTAGATATAAGATTTTTGAAATAAATATTTTTTTTTCATTATGAATTCATGTTTTAATCTAGTTTTATATGATTATCATATATGAAAATATTTTTTAATTCATTGGTTATATATTAATAGAATGATACAATATTTAAGTTAAATTGTTTTATTACAAAAATATGATTTTTTATAATATGGTGTTTCATGAAACCTTTATGATATATGATTTGTTTTGGGATTTATTTCCTACTAATTATTATTAGATAATTTGAATCTAATATTTTAAGGAATAAAATATAACTCCTCAAAGATTTTATTAAATGAAATTATCATTGATATGATTTCAAATATTTCAATAATTTAATGAGTAATTTTTAACTATTATACAGTATAATGGAATTTTATTTATACATCCCATTATTATGATGATTCATGGGTGTTATACGGTTCTGTGGAGATTATATAAATTCCAGTGATGAATCATATTCAATAGAACCAAAATTTCAGGAATTTAAATAGAGTGAAAACATTAGAACATTTTTACTAAAAAGACTATTCACATTTTGGAATAATTAAATATGTTATTAAAATTATATTTTAGTTTTCAAAGATACCAGATCTAAAATATATTTAAAATTTAAGACATGAAAACCCATGTTTTTGAACTCTTAATTGAGGGCCGATTATGAAAATATATTCATTTTCGGGTTTACAGAAAATAAATAAATGGTTGGTTTATTCACTAGATCGGGGTATATGATATGAGGATATTATGGTTAGTATCCTATAATGGATACAATTAATTTTATTTTATTTTATTATGTTATAAAATAAAACATTATATATTATAATATTTGGATATAATTGTAGATACCCGAAGCTTAACATACATGTAAATTACATTACTTTTGCGGAATACTTTGTACATAACAAAAACACACACACAAGGACCATAATAGTTTAGTGTCTTTGGAAACTTGGAATATAATCTTCTAATCATGGTGAAAGATCTTTAACATCTCTTATAAAGATCTTCCCCTTTTGTTTTCTTACCTAAAACCATTCTTTTAATCCTAGGGGAAAAGAAAACATAAATAGGGTGAGCTCAAATGCTCAGTAAGGGTATGCATGGATAAAATAAAACATACCATATACATTTGAACTTAAAACAAACATGAATATTAAAAATCACCAGAAACAACATAAGACATGGAAGTACATATGGCATAGATCATAATGGAACAGAAATAATGATAAAATAGAATAGGAATAAAACATGTAATTGTGGAAAATATTAAGCACATTATATGATTTCCATAGTATCCAAGGCATTGCTGCCAACACCATCTTAGTGGACATAGTCCCTTTCTGAATCGAGTTCATTCCTCCTTCCAGTCCTTTATTACTGAACCGGTTTAACTTTCCGTTCCAGCCATGTCTATCTCATGAAATATAAATCTTCACCCAATGAATTGGAGGGAGATATAGGTCCCACCCATCTCATAATTAAATCATTCTTTCGTGTGCCACAAAATCATAAATCATACATCATGGCATAACCCATGTAATAAAATGGGATTCTTAAACATCATGCCATCATAATCCATAAAAAATTGATATCATTTCATCATAAGAAAATTGAAACCATTTAAATCATAGAGACATTTTACTTGAAACATACATATGAAATAATGTCATCTTAGATGGAAAATAGTTTTGAAAAAAACACTTGAAATGAATTCTTGAGGAAAATATCCTTTCTTCTTAAAAATCATTTTCTTTTCACAAAATTCCATGCATTTTTAAAAGATAAGGGTTTTGTTGAAAATAATCATGAAATATTGTAGAGGATGCTTCTTGAAAATAATGCGTTATTAAACCATAAAAATCTGTTCACGCCGTATAAGTTAAAAATATCATTCTCATCGTACTTTTGTCGGAAAAGTCAAAAAGTACCTTATATGGTAACCAAAGGAAAGATTCCATTCATACAATGTGGTAAAAAGTCAATAAAGGGTAAAAATGACTTTAAAAATTCATGGAAGAATGGTAAACATTTTATAAATTTTTTTTAGAAAACATGGTCATGGATGATAAACGTAACCCCAGTAAATACTTACGTATAAGCAATCTCGGATAAAAATGAGATTGAAAATTTATCCCTTACCTTAGGTCCAATTTGCTTCGTATGTGTCCGAACCTCATATATATTGATTTAAATAATGTCATTGAATTATTACATAATCATATTCATTGTTATGATATCACATATGGTTCACTTATGACTTTATATTTCCCATTCTTATTTAAATTAATGTTAAAGTAATGTTTTGGGAAAAATCATCTTATTTATCGCACATGTTTAGACTTGTAGTTCTTGATGTTATTATTACTTATATAATTATTTAAATACATCAAAAATTTAAATTATGAATTATATATCATATACATTCATTATATATCCAGCATATACAAGCATTTATAATATTACATTACATATGGAGGTAAGAAATGAAACACACCGTTCATGGAGACGGTAAGTCGTACGTACGCATGAACGCTACTTTCATTTCAATTTATTATATTAATGGAATTAATACATAATGATACATTGGTATTCCAGTATAATATAACATATAATATCCTTAAACACATCCTTTATACATCCCACATAAGGTATTAACGAATCACATCACTTTGAGGGGGCGGTAGTCCGCACTTCCTCAAATGTGATTATCGTTTTTACTGACTATGGAAACCATAAAGGCTTGATATAATTTGGAATTAAAGAAGAATATAGAAATATTAAACATAATATATATTATATATAAATACAGTGCCATCATAATGGCCACCATGAGAGGCGGTAGGAGAAAATTGAACAATCATCGTTTCGTGAGGCGTTAGTTTTCCATCACAGAAACATTATGTTCTTCACCCATTAGATGGAGGTGTGAGTAAGTGTTGTTATAATCCTTCTCATAAAAACATCCTACTATTTTTAGGATACTGGTTTTGTCACAAAATAAAGTCTTAAAATGATTTTAGGGGTTGGAGAAGTAGAATAAAAGAAAACAACTTAAGAGAAACTGTTACATTTAATTTTGGTATCTTACTTTGGTTTGAACCAAAAGGATTTCATTGAGAGTCTTATGCCAAATTTAAGTCTTAAAGGGGAAGGAGAGAAATGTAGGGAGCTTATTTGGGAAGAGTTCGGACGAGCCAAAAGGCTTGAGAGGTGTGAGGAATTGCATAGAAGTGGTCTCCTTTTATAAGGGAGTGGAGGGGCTCTTTAGAAAAGTTTGAAAACATTATTTTATTATAAACTTATCGTCGGTTTAAAGTGGTCCAAAACACATTAATGTCGAAGATAAGATGACTCATATTCAAAATAAAATCATCCAATAGGAATTGGACAGGTTTTAGAAGATATTTTAATCATTTAAATCTTATTTAGTTAAATCATTTATTAATGAGGTAAATACTACATCATTATTGTGTCATTGATAATTTAATTTATATGATCTATAAAAATTATAAACAAAATACCAACATGTAGGAAATATTTTTATATTTCCAACTAATATTTATAGTCCAAAATATAATTTATATAGCCCCTTATAAAAATTAATTACTAAACAATATTTGTTAATTCCAATTTTGTCTTTATATTAAATTAATTAATCAAATGTGTCATTGTCTTTCATAAGTGGTTCCATGGGGTCCCGAAATAGACCCCAGGATTCCCATGGTCTGCCAATACTCATACAATAAGGTTAGGACAACTGTGAAGGTAATTTTGAATTATTATAATATTCTTTTAACCTTGAATTACCCTATTTACCTTTAACCGTAGTAAATAAAAATTACCATAGTTACTATTCATAATATAAAAAAACATAACTTATTAAAATGATTTATACCCACTTATTCCAAATATGGAATCCATTTTTCAAAATTCAAAACATAGAAGTTGCAGTAATTAATTTAAAATTAATCCCGTTGTTAAGAAAACAGGTTTTAAAAGTTAAAAGATTGCAAAAGATTGAATTTATTTAACCTACGAATTCAATGTAAAATCAAGGCTAATGACATAAATTGTATTAAATGGTAAAAATATATTCTATTTATACTCTTAAACCATTAAATATTATTATTTAACCACATAATTTATTATGATGAAAAAAGATGTTTTTAATTAAAATATAGTATATTTTTACTATTCATTAAAATATGAAAGTTATCAGAATAATATGAAACATTTATCCAAAGTAAATTTTTATATCTTGATTTTAAAGAAGAATTTTATTTTGTCAAATTGAACTCATAAATTTGTAAAAAACTAGATTTAATTTTGGTGCGCCATTAAAAGGTTGTAAAACTACATTTTTTTTAAAAATACTTATTTTACCCGAAAAATTTATTTTGTTCTCTTAACACGTTCTAGAAAATGTATAAGATGAATAATAATGTTATAAAATTAAAAATTTAGTTAATACTATTCATAACGGCTAGTTCATAATATAATAATATATAGTTGTTTAGTAAAACCCGGTATTGCGTACAACACACTCTATCGAGGAAGGTCGCAATTGCGTGTAATGCAAGCCAAGTCAGGGTTGCGTGTTGTGCAAGAATCCTTCGTTTTTTCATATAACAGAATCCAAACATATTTCATTTATACATTGAATATATATATATATATACACACAAACTCAATGTTGCGTAGAATGGCTATTATAAAACAAACATGAAATTGTGTGTAACACGATCCAAGAATAGAGTTGTGTATACTGCAAGCAAATACGGTGTTGCGTATAGTACAAGATAAACTTGGTGTACTGTATAATAAAATACATCAATGAAATTAAAATAATATTTTTCATAAAATCTATGGGTGTTACATTCTACCCCCCTTAAAATGAATTTCGCCCTCGAAATTCGTCGGGGTTACAAATCGTTTATTACTCGAAAGTTCTTTTTAATAGAAACCCACATCGCAAAAATGAATACCAAAACATGGATTTAGAAACTATAGTATGAAACGTAACGGTCACCCAAATTAACTAATCACTGGGTTTCCACATAAGAGAACATAGGTGATAATATGGATATGGAAGAGAAATCTAACCATCATGTTCTGATGGAGAGTGGTAGAGAACATGGCTATAGAAAATCCAGCAATCACAAATCCATAAATTTGTGATGATCTAGGGTAATATCTAATTCATCAGATATAAGGGTACTATGATAACATTTTTTTGGTTTTCATGATCATTTCCCTATATCTGATGATTTTGAATTATAATAAATACTTACTTTATTTTGGTGCAATCTCACTGTTGTTCGTGCTTTGAACAATTTCCACTTCATCTCTTACAGAAATGAAGTTGAATTTGTTATTCATGAAGTGTTAATAGATCATGTGATGGAATGATGGGTCATTCCATCTGTTTCAAACATAAGGTTAGCAGAAGTTATCAAATATACATAAGTCCATCATTGGTGAGTTTAATCATATATGATTCCAAAAAATGAACTTATACTTCATATATCATACCGCGTAATAAAATAAAACTAGTTTCTACTAACCAGGGACTTCCTGTAGGCCAGTGTTAGGCGATAAAGGCCAGTCGCACTTCGGTTGTGGGTTCAATTCCCACAGCATTGTCCGATGCGATGGGCTGTCGCCCATCCTGCAGGTTGTCATTTTTCTAAAGCTATATTACTATAACATAACATCAACAATATTGAAAAAAGTTCAATCCTAACTTATGTCTAACATAATCCATTCCAATATTTAGGCTTATCTAAAATACTTCAGTCCAAGATCATAGTATACAGAAACTGATTACTTGGAATGTCACATAACAATCACGTGAATGCCATCATTTATCCCCCATATATCATAAGATATATCTTGTTGGTCAAATTACAAACATGCGAATACCTTAATCATGAATTATCTTGAAGAATGAATACCCGTTGATCCTTAGTGAAAACATGAATACAGTTAAAATATAACACTTTCCACAAAACAAATCCTCAAAATTCTATATACTCAAACCATGATATCACTTAGTCCTTATATCAATCATGATCTCATGAATACGGTCAAACATTTCGTTTTATCATTTTCCTTTCATTATGCGCATATCATCTTTCTACCAAAAATATCTCAATCACATTCTATGGTTACCGATACCATTGAAAACCACAATAGACCAATAGATAAATATTCCAATATTCCACGATACTATATACAACATTATTTTGGAATCCCATTACATAAACACTTAATCATTCCACCACATTAATTTCATATTGAACATCTCCAATAGTGATCACATGTTACTTCCCTTTGTCCTTTGCCTTAAGTGGTTGCTCATGTCGATCATCACTAACCCTTGGATTAGGGCATTTATTAGCATAATTCCCCATTTACTTGCACTTGAATCATTGAAGTGTTGGTGGGGCATTATCTACAGTCTTTTCTTTATTCACATCATTAGAAACCCTTTTTCCATTACATCGACACTCAGCTGCTCGATGAATATTGTTTCCATATATAAAACATTTTCTAGTCCCTTTAAGACAATCTCCACCATGCTTCTTTCCACACTTTGAGCATAAGGAAACATTCATCTTTTTTTCACAATTATTCTGAGATTTCTCCTTGAACTCCATCTTTCGTTTCTTTTCAAAACTATGAGATTGATAAGTAACACCAACTTCAATATCTACCATGATCACACAACGCACAATTTATTCATTACTACTGAAGTTTCTTAAAACTAATTCACTTAGAAGATTTTTTTAAGCCACTGAATAATCGATCAACATTACTTTCAGGTTGGATGATAAATCCAGATGCATACCTTGCAAGACTTGTAAAATTCGCTTCGTATATACCAACAAATTCATCATCCTTTTGATTTAGTTCAATAAACTCCTTCTCCATCTTTGTTTGAATAATACAAGGGAAGTACTTATTGAAAAATAAGTTCTTGAACTCGTCTCATTCCAAGGACTCGATTTCATCTCTTGTCCTCGTATTCTTGATAAGATTCCACCATTGAACAGCTTCACCTTCCAAACGATACACTGCTAAGATGACTTTATCATGTTCAGAACATTGAAGAACTGAAAATATCTTTTTAGTAGTACTGATCCATTGTTCAACAACAAGTAGATCAGAAGACCCACTGAAAGAAGGCGGACGTTGCCTCATGAGGGACTCAATAGAATATTGTTCCCTTCTTTTCTCATTTGGAAGTCCAGAATGATTCATAGCTTGTGTAAGTATAGCAATAATATTTTTCACTCCATCTCCCATAACGTTGGTTTGTTCAGGAGGACAATCATTGCATTGCCCATTACATTGATCAACACAGTTCCATTGGGTTCCACCCATCGTCTAAAACCCAAAAAAAAATAGTGTGAGAGGAAAAAATCATGCTAGGGAAAACAACATAATAAAGGGGGAGTACCTTCAATATCTAAAATCTTACGTTACCGTAATTCTTGTACTATAACCTATACTTATACTTATCCTTAGGGACATCCATATAAATACCTTAGAAATATCTATAGGGATCTCACTAATGTTCCACATCCTAGTTTCCAAAGGTTGACTAAACCTTTCCTCTGGTACCAACTGTAGAGACCTGAAGATTAACGTACATGGACATTACATTACTTTTTTTGGAATACTTAGTACATAACAAAAACACACACACAAGGACAGTAATAGTTTAGTGCCTTTGGAAACTCGGAATATAATCTTCTAATCATGGTGAAAGATCTTCAACATCTCCCATAAAGATATTCCCCTTTTGTTTTCTTACCTAAATCCTTTCTTTTAATCCTGGGGGAAAAGAAAACGTAAAAAGGTTGAGCTCAAATGCTCAGTAAGGGTAAGCATGGATAAAATAAAACATACAATATACATTTGAACTTAAAAAAAACAGGAATATTAAAAATCACGAGCAACGACATAAGACATGGAAGTACATAAGGCATAGATCATAATGTAACATAAATCATGATAAAATAGCATGGGAATAAAACATGTAATTGTGGAAACCATTAAGCACATGATATGATTTCCATAGTAGCCAAGGAATTTCTTCCAAGACCATCTTATTGGACATAGTCCCTTTCTGAATCGAGTTCATTCCTCGTTCCAGTCCTGTATTACTGAACCAGTTTAACTTTCCGTTCCATCAATGTCTATCTCATGAGATATAAATCTGTTCCCAATGCATTGGAGGGAGATATAGGTCCCACCCATCTCATAATGAAATCATTATTTTATGTGCCACAAAATCATAAATCATACATCATAGCATAAACCATGTAATAAAATGGGATTCATAAACATCATTCCATCATAATCCATAAATAATTGATATCATTTCATCAAAAGAAAATTGAAACCATTTAAATCATAGAGACATTTTACTTGAAACATACATATAAAATAATGTCATCTTATATGGAAAATAGTTTTGAAAAAAAAACACTTGAAATGAATTCTTGAGGAAAATATCCTTTCTTCTTTAAAATCATTTTCATTTCACAAACTTTCATGCAATTTTAAAAGATAAGGGTTTTGTTGAAAATAACCATGAAATCATGTAGAGGAATCTTCTTGAAAATGAGGCGTTATGAACCCTTAAAAATCCGTTCACGCCGTATATGTTAAAAATAACATTCTCCGCGTACTTTTTTCGGAAAAGTCAAAAAGTACCTTATATGGTAACCAATGGAAATATTCCATTCATACAATGTGGTAAAAAGTCAATAAAGGGTAAAAATGAGTATAAAAATTCATGGAAGAATGGTAAACATTTTATAAAACATTTTTAGAAAGCATGGTCATGGATGATAAATGTAACCCTAGTAAATACTTACGTATAAGCAATCTCGGATAAAAATGAGATTGAAAATTTATCTCTTACCTTAGGTCCAATTGGCTTCGTAAGTGTCCGAACCTCCTGTATAATGATTTAAATAATGTCATTGACTTATTATAGAATCATATTCATTGTTATGATATCATATATGGTTCACTTATGACATTATATTACCCATTCCTATATAAATTAATGTTAATGTAGCATTTTGGGTAAAATCATCTTATTTATCGTACGTGTTTGGACTTGTTGTTCTTGATGTTATTATTAATTATATCATGATTTAACAACCTCAAAAATGTAAATAATGATTTATATATCATATAAATTTATTATATATCCATCATATACAAGCATTTATAATAGTACATAACATATGGAGGTAAGAAATGAAACGCATCGTTCATGGAGATGGTAAGCCGTACGTACGCATGAACGCTACTTTCATTTCTATTTATTATTTTAATGGAATTAAAACATAATTATACATAGTTATTCCAGTATAATATCATATATAATATCATTAAACACATCCTTTATACATCCCACATAAGGTATTAAAGAATCATATAACTTTGAGTGGGCGGTAGTCCGCACTTCCTCAAATGAGATTATCGTTTTACCGACTATGGAAACCATAAAGGCTTGATATAATTGGGAAATAAAGAAGAATAAAGAAATAATAAACATAATATATATTATATATAAATACATTGCCATCATAATGGTCACCAAGAGAGGCGGTAGGAGAAAATCAAACAATCATCGTTTCGTGAGGCGTTAGTTTTCCATCACAGAAACATTATGTTATTCATCCATTAGATGGAGGTTTGTGTAAGTTTTGTTCGAATACTTCTCATATAAACATCCTAATATTTTTAGGATACTGGTTTTGTCACAAAATAAAGGATTAAAAAGATTTTTGGGGTTGGAGAAGTAGAATAAAAGAAAACAACTTAAGAGAAGTTGTTACCTTTAATTTTGGTCACTTCTTTTGGTTTGAACCAAAAGGACCTCTTGGAGAGTATTCTGCCTAATGTAAAGCTTAAAGTGGAATGAGAGGGATTTATGGAGCCTATTTGGGAAGAGTTTGGATGTGACAAAAGTCTTGATAGGTGTGAGTAATTGCTTAGAAGTGGTCTCTTTTTATAAAGGAGGGAGGGGCTCTTTAGGAAAGTGTCAAAACATTATTTTATTATAAACTTATCTTCGGTTTCAAGAGGTCAAAAACAAATTACTGTCGAAGCTAATATGACTCATATTCGAAATTAAATCATCCAATAATAATAATACAAGTTTTGGATGATAGTTTAATCATTTAAATCTTATTTATTTAAATCATTTATTAATGAGGTAAATACTGCATCATTATTGTGTCATTAATAATTTAATTTATATGATGTCTAAAAATTATAAAAAAATACCTACATGTAGGAAATCCTTTTATCTTTCGAATTAATATTTATTGTCCAAAATATAATTTATATATCCACTTATAAAAATTAATTACTAAACGATATTTGTTAATTCCAATTGTGTCTTTACATTAAATTAATTAATCTAATGTTTTATTGTCTTTCACAAGTGGCTCAATGGGGTCCTAAAATCGACCCAAGGATGCCCATGGTCGGCCAATACTAATAGAATAAGGTTAAGACATGTGTCAAAGTAATTTTGAATTATTATAATATTCTTTTAACCAGGAATTACCCTATTTACCTTTAACCGTAGTAAAAAATAATTATCGTAGTTACTATTCATAATATCAAAAAAAATCAAAGTAACCTTTTAACATAATTTAGACCCACTGATTCCAAATATGGAATCCATTTCCCAAAATTCAAAACACAGAAGTTTCAGTAATTAATTTAAAATTAATCCCATTGATAATCAAACAGGTTTTACAAGTTAAAACATTGCCAAAGTTTGAATTTATTTAACCTACGAATTCAATGTAAAATCAAGGCTAATGAAATACATTATATTAAATGGTAAAAATATATTGTATTTATACTTTGAAACCATTAGATATTATTATTTAACCACATAATTTATTACGATGGGAAAAAAGATGTTTTTAATTAAAATATAGCGTGTTTTTACTATTCATTAAAATATGAAAGATATTAGAATAATATGAAAATTTTATCCAAAGTAAATTTTTATATCTTTATGCTAAAGAAGAATTTTATTTTATCAAATTGAACTTATAAACTTGTAAAAAAAATAGATTTAATGTGGGTGTGCCATTAAAAGGCGGTAAAATTGCATTTTTTGAAAAATATTTATTTTACCCGAAAAATTTATTTTTTTCTCTTAACACGTTCTTGAAAATGTATAAGATGAAGAATAATGTTATAAAAATAAAAATTTCGTTAATAATATTCATAATGGCTAGTTCATAATATAATAATGTATCGTTGTTTAGTAAAACCCGGTATTGCGTACAACACACGCTATCGAGGTACGTCGTGATTGCTTGTAATGCAAGCCAAGTCAGGGTTGCATGTTGTGCAAGAATCCTTCGTTTTTTCGTATAAAAGAATCTAACCATATTTCATTTATACATTGAATATATATATATATATATATATACACACACGCAATGTTGCGTAGAATGACTATTATAAAACAAACATGAAATTGTGTGTAACATGATCCAAGAATAGAGTTGCGTATACTGCAAGCTAATACGGTGTTGCGTATAGTACAAGCTAAACATGGTGTGCTTTATAATAAAAGACATCAATGAAATTAAAATAATATTTTTCATAAAATCTCGGGGTGTTACAATAATATCATTATATTTTGTTTTAGGGTTACCATGTTTATTGATCTATACTATGTGTGTAATAAGATAGGTATAATTTGGGGAGAAAATCAAATAAGTAAGAGTGAAAATGAAATGATAATGTCATTCAAAGGAAAAAATATTCAATGGTTGGAGTTTAAGATTAGAAAATTGATTTAGTGTTATCCCAAATAAAATAAATTAATAAATGTTAATAATTCAAGGGATGAACAAAATTTTCATAGAAGAGCATGATAATAGTGGAAAATTTATTTGGAAAGAACCCATTTATTTTTTACCAAAATCCATGTGTTAGATGATGTAATGATCAATTAATTGGATAAGATATTTATTTGGTGTTTCATAGAAGACTAAATAGTAAATATTATTATTTATCATCATGAATGTGATTTATACCAATAGGGATTATTTATTAAATATATCAAAAAGATTATTGATATTCATAATATTTTGTGGAATTTATATGAATAAGTATCCATTATAAATTATTTTTTTAATGAGATTAAGAATATTATGATATGGTAAAATTTTGTTATCTTGAAAAAATAATCGGGAAATTTTTTATATTTTTATGAAAAATATTATATTTGAACGGCACGAGCTGAAATTTGACTAAATCGAAAAAATTATGATTGGTATACATTATATTGGTTTGAAAAAATATTTTAAAAAGTCAACAATCACCAATAAATATTTATGTACTGATGGAATTATTCTTTTTTGAAGAATATGGTGGATGATTTTATATTTTCATATAAACAAATGGAAATATGTATAATAAATGAAAAAAATGATAATATGTGGATGATTCTAGAAAGTCAAAATTATAAATAGGGGAATAAAAATAAATTATGAACATAATTTTTTAAAATTCATTGAGTTTGTAAAGACCCAGAAATTTCAGAGAATTTTTTTTTCTTAATTTTCTTTGGAATTATACACGAACGCAGTTTCTGACGGCGCCTGATTCCGAGGCTTGGTGTGCCCGGAATTAATTACCGATGTTAGGCTCGGGTACGTTCAGTGAACGAACGAGCGAGGTTTTCTAACTTTTGAACCGGTTCTTGGAATCAAATTTTGAGGGCACCGATGGAATCGCAGTGCTGGTATTTGCATAGAAACGCCTTTTCCGGAGTTGCACTTGCTCGGGTGTGGTTTTTAATTTTTGGGGTTAAGTTAATAAATAAAATAAAGTGGTGCGACAACTTTATTTTATGTCACTTAATGCCACTTAAAGCCACTTAAGCTAAGTTGAGTGGATAGGGAGGAACCCAAAATATCCTACCCATGTGGTAGGATATTTGTTAGGTGGGGCCTGCACGAGCCCCACTGTTTCTTTTCCTCTAAGTAACGCACCTGCGAAAATCGCTTTTAAATAAAAGTCAACATGTGCGTTTTCATAAATTCTTAAGGCCCCTATTAATTGGGCAGTTAAGTCGTTACCATTAATTCATCGAATTAATGGTTCGTTTCTTAAAATTATTTAAAAATTATTGGCGTAAGAATAAAATAAGACCAACGCATGTTTCACTTGTGGGTGCTTGTTTAGAGGATTTGGAGAAGCTCTAAGTTCTTCATCCTCATTCGTGAAGAATGCGAAGAACATGAAGAACGCGAAGCACGCCGGCCTCGACGAAGAGCGACGAAGAACGCCGAACTCTCGGAGAGCGATGAAGCGACGCCGTGTACCGTGACACCGATGATTCTTCTTCTGCGAAGTTCCTTCCCCGTGACAATCTTCGATCAACAACTGATTGAGGTAGGGGATTGTGGTTCTTTAATTTTTTTCTTTGTGAATTCTTTAATCCTCAACATGGGTTTAAATAGTGCAATTAAATCTATGTGTTTTATACCCTCGGAGATCATCGACAGCGACGCCCCTTCCGCGACGCGACAATCCTCTTCTTCCGTGACGGTCAATTCCGCGACGAACTCATGTTCGACGACAATGCTTGAGGTAGGGAATTATTATTTTGAGAATGATTTTATTCCCTTGATTCATTAATTCTTAAGAAAAACAAATAACACAGATCAACTTATTATCTAGTTGATCCGTGAACAGTTTTCCTTGTGGGTTGGGAATAAATTTTCATGAAAGTTTTAGGGGTTGATTCTTTAAAATCATTGTGATTTATACCCGCGGCGTATGATTAAAATTGTTGGGAGACTTTTAAAACCGCTAACGCAGTGGGTGTGGACTAACGAACAAGTCCGAACCCACCACCCCTTTCGTTCTTGGTGTGAAAAACTACGTTCGTCAACAAAACAAGTTGCACGGGCGATGAGAGGTCCTTGTAGTGAAGGACGGACCCCCAGAGGGCCTTTAGTGAAGTAGTTGTGAAATTTCGACCACCGGAACTCGTTCGGTGGTCCGCGGAGTAGCCCGATGGCATGGAGGCGCCGAGGGTAGGAGGCGGCGGCACCCGACGAGCGGCCGGAAGGAACCGCCATGGCTGAAGCCTTGGCGACAGAATGTGGTCTCGCGACCGCGCGGGACTGGAGGAGGATGGGACGCGGCTGGCTGCCGCGTCCTCTAGCAAGGGCGGCCCCACGCGGGGCCGCGGTTTCCTCACGCGGGGGCAGCACGCCCCCGCTCCGCTCGGCCATAACCGGCCGAGCCAACCCGCCTGGCGACCGGGCCGTGCCCAGGCCGGGCCAGGCCACCCAGGCCAGGCCGGGCCGTGCCGGATGGGTCTCACCTCGCCCCGGGTCAGGTGGACCCGGTTCGGGCCGACCCAAGGGGGGTTGGGCCGGGTCGGTCCGGGCCCAAACCCCCCACTTTCGGACCTTTTTCGGTCTTTCGCACATATCGTGGGGTACGAACCTCCGATCGACACACCGTCAATTGTGTAACAATCCTTGGATCGACTCGTTCGTTCTGGTATATTACACTCAAGGTTTCAGTGAACTTTGACTATGGCTGGGTTGGTTCGGATACGATACCAATCGAGCCCTCAGAGTGGAAATGCTTATATCTTGAGCTCCGGACGTCCGATTGACGTTCCATCGACTTTGTTGGATTCCTATTGATGAGACAGAACTTTTGGAATACTTTTCCTGTGTTTTGGTTTTTTTGGATAGTGGCTGGGTTGGATTGTACCTGAAATCCAACTGGGCCCCTCGAACGGAAAAACTGATATTTTTCAGACCGGGCGTCCATTTGACGAACCGTCAGCGGCGTTGGTTATCACGCTGAGAAACGGTCTCTATGAGTATTCCCTATGTGAGATCGGGGTACAGTTGAGATACGGCCAGGTTGGTTCGCTCACAAAACCAACCGGGCCCCTTGGACGAAAAGGCGAATAACTCACAAACTGGGCGTCCGATTGACGCGCCGTCTGTTGCGTTGAGACCCCTATGACGAGCTGGTACTTTGAGATACTTCTTAGTGGGACATTGAGATACTTGGAGTATCGACATTTAGCTCATGGAGCGGACCCTCCCAGAGACGAGCGTGCGGAGTACGGAGACCGTGTAGCCGACTGAGACCTGACGACTACTTGACCAACTCGACTTGGAGTGAGTCGACTAGCCTAGTTGACAGAGCACTACTTTGTTTGGGTGCAAACCCATGGAGTACAGAGCACTACCTGTGTGACAGTGCAGACCTGCGGTACTCGTCCAGAGAGTACCTCTGCAGGCTACTAGGGGGTGTGCACTACTGTGTTTGGGTGGCATACCCTGGAAGGGAAGCGCTACTGTGTTTGGGTGGATGACCCGCAATACTTGACAGGAGGAGTACCTCAGTAGTCTTAGGTTAGTGAGCAGTACCTCCGAGTCATGATAGGACCACTTTACACTCCAGAGATGGGCTCTTCAGCAGTTACAGTTTCGATAATGAAAATCATGGTTTGAGCTGAGTCTATGACCTTTGTGCTTACCTCATGATTGAGATGGTTCACTTGATAACATAGGTATATGTATGGGCATGTACCTGGGTGGTGGTTATCCTTTGATTTTTTAATCATTGGGTTTCTCATGAATGAGATGAGTTACTTGATAAATTAGGTATATGTATGGGCATATACCTAAGTAGAGGTTGTCTATTGTGATCTTCATTGTGGTTATCCTTGTTGGTTTTAGTGAGACCTTTAGGGTCTCGGAATACCAAATGAGTATCGTTATACTCACCCCTTCATGGGCTATGCCCGCACCTCGTTGTGTTTGTTGCAGACAACAGGCAGAGTTGACGGAGGCCGAGTGTTCGAGGACTAGTCGGTACACGGAGGTGGACCACACGACGAGTCAGTATCCGGTGGTGGAATTCACGACGATACGACACTCGGAGTGCGTTGACGGACGAGAAAATTGTGGAATTGCGCTATCTGTACCTACCATTCAGGTAGGATCCATGGTGGATGATCTAGGAGCTGCACAATCTGTACCTACCCTTCTGGTAGGATCTGAGGAGGACGACCCAGGAGCTGCTTCCTTTCTTCCAGTTGTTTGTCTTTTTCTATTGTACATTCGTTCAGTTTTAGCTGTACTTCCAGTTGGGTTTGTATTATGGCCCATTTACTTTTCAGCACATTCTTTTGTACTTAGTGTTTTACTTCCTCTTGTACTATGTGGTGATTTGTTTACTTTTATAAAGGCAATGTGTTCCCAGTTATCGTGATTTACACCTTTGGTGCTAGTCGCCAACCCCTAGCCTATGGAAGGAGGGCTTGTGGTAGTCACGGAACAGGCCCCAAGGACGGGTCGTGAAAAATTGGTATCAGAGGAGTCAGTTCTACCGTAGACCTCATAACTCTGATATTTCCTTTCTGTGAAGAAATAGTGTTAAGGGTACCGAGTGTGGTCTTCAGTTCAGGGAGTCCAGTGTTGGTGCGGGCGACCGACGTATCCATACACCAGGACCCTAAAAATAGATTTCTATCTTTGTGCACGAAATCAATGATTGCGTGTGTTTTTCCAAGAGTTTTTTAGTCAGCTCAAACCAGGTCATCTCACCAGGTATAATCGTTTGACCGTGTCACGTTGTTTCTTTCAGGATGCCTTTTCCCGGACGACCAGCTAGAGCGCAGATGGATGTTCGTACTGACAGCCTGCCAAGAAACGAGGCTTCGGTATAGGGCCCTCTTGCTGTTGAGGCGCCAACGGAGGCACCAACAGTACTACCATACGTTGGGACACCAATGCCACCAGCCCCAGCAGTAGGCGATGCACGCCACATAAGAGCGCTGCATGAGTTCCAGTGCCAGATACCACCCAAGTTCCGGGGAGAGATGGACCCGCAGGCGGCTGAGGATTGGCTGGAGGCAGTGGTGAGAGTATTCAGGCTAGTGGGGACACCTGCAGACTTCATGGCGATCTTTTTTTCCAGCCTTTTTCAGGCAGCAGTAGGCAGGCGGTGGAGCCACATGTTCATGTTTTGCGACGGGATGACCATCACATGAGAAGAGTTCGAGACCCTCTTCAGGGTGGAGTTTGTGCCAGTAGCTCTACACCCCGAGCGTGTTCAGGAGCTGCTTCCTTTGCCACGTGTTTTTTGATCAGTAGCCGAGTCAGCTGTGGGTAGTAGAAAGATGATGCAGAGGTCCAGGAGGACCAGACCAGTAGTTGGGTGATCTCGAGTTTTAGGACCGGTTGTGTGGGCCACCCGGGGTGAGGTCAGAGCTACCCGTAAAAGGAGCAAGATGTGTTATGAATGTGCCAGGAAGGGTCACCTGCCACGTGACTGTCCGACCCCCCGCACAGTCAATCCGCAGGCATTGGAAGATCCACCAAGGCAGAAGCAGCGAAGAGTGATTGAGCAACAACCAAGCAGTGGAGAAGGCAGTAGAGCTCCGGTAGTAGGTGAACAGGAGCGGAACTAGTGGATACGTCACTTGTACTTATAGTTCCATATTGTTGTTGTATTCGTGTCTTTGTACGTTGAGTTGAAATAATAAAAAAACACTTATCTTTGTGATGTTTGCTTTCCTGTCCTTTTGTTTGTTGATACTGAGAGGTCCCAGTTAAAACTGTTGACTTCCGCCTCACTTTCGAGATTTCTACTGGAGGATACCCAGTGACCTCACAATGATGCCGACAGCGTGACTCGACCCTTGGAGGCGAGAGTGACGGATGGATCTCTTGGTAGTTACGTCGAGGCCTTACGACATCATCCTTTGCATGAATGCATCATCCATATAAGGATTGACTGTATTAGGAAATGGGTGTGGTTCATCCAGGGGATGAGACCGAGTTTCTCTTTTCGAAAAAGGTGAAATTTTAGCAGCTCTTCCAGATCATAGGCAAAGAAGGTGCAGATCATCCAGGAGCGGATGAAGACTTCACAGTGTAGTAAGAAACAGGAAACCGGCGCTGGTCATAGAGACTCTAGCGTGTTAAATGATTCAAGAAGAGGATGCTTTAAGGAGAGATGAGTCTGCGAAGTAGCAGACGTGGAGGCACAGCTAGGAGAGCAGCATGAGGTGGTGTATATCTTAACATCCTACAACCACCCGCCTTAGTTATCCCCGCCTGGATCAGGGAGCTGTAGGGAGGAGGAAGAGTGCGGCTGCATGCGGTCAAGGACTGTGACCCAATAGCTCTAAAAATGATTCAAGGGATAGTCTATGTCCACTACTAGCTGCTGTAGTAACAGACATCTATATGAATAATTCCTTGCTTTCGAAAATCTGGTCCCAGACCTAGAGTTTCTGTTAAGCCGTGGACTTGACTCTCACATCTGGAGATACCTTGGGAGGGGAATTGATAATCACACTTACACTGACAGTGTGTTCAGACCCTCTAGGTGAGAGTTTTGGTGGTAATCTCTTGGTGGCAGCATCGAGTCCTTACGACGTTGGTTTGAGTATGGACTGGGCAATCATAGTTCATACACAAATTGGCGGTATTAGGCAAAAAGGTTGTGGTTTAACTACGATGTCGGGATGGGTTTCCCTTGGTTGGTGAAAAGGAAACCCCAGGCAACACAGGATAAACTCATGCATAGGAGGGTGCGACCGATCACTCTTGAGTCGGTCAACCTTACCATCGTGGCGGCAGTCAATTTGAGTTTCAGTTCTAATAAGAATTGGAGACCTCTAGAGTTTGAGGATGACGATCACGTCCTTATACGAGTCTCACCTTGATGAGTTTTAGAGGGATGTGGCCAAGGAAGAAAGTTACCCCGAGTTCCAGCGGACCTTCTTAGGTCCTCAGCTGGGTAGGCGTGGTGGTTTACCGCTTGACCCATCCACCTCAGTTGCACCTAGTGCTTGACAATTTCCACGTATCTCAACTGAGGAGATACGTTCTCGACCATTCGCATATAATCGACCATGTGGAGCTGGACGATGGTGATGAGGTGACTTCCACGGAGGTTCCAGTGGGGAATCGAGGATCGATAGGAGCAGATCCTATGAGGGCGGTCGATTCCTCGGGTGTGCTTTCACTAGCAGTATAGGAACCTCCAGGTAAGCACATGGGAGCGGAATGCTCAGATGCGTGCTCAATACCACTTTTGTATCCCTAGTTTTTTTAATGTTTTATGAGGATGTAAAGCCCAGAGGTGGGAGTAATGTAAAGACCCAGAAATTTCAAGGAAATTTTTTTTTATTAATTTTCTTTGGAATTGTAAAAGAACGCATTTCCTGACGGCGCCTGATTCCGAGGCCCAGTGTGCCAGAAATTAATTTATGATGTTAGGCTGGGGTATGTTCATTGAACGAATGAGTGGGATTTTCTAAATTTTGAACCGGTTCTTAGAATCAAATTTCAAGGGCACCGATGGAATCACAACATCGGTCTTTTCTTAGAAATGCCTTCTCTGGAGTTGTGTTTGCTCGGGTGTGGTTTTTAATTTTTGGGGTTAAGTTAAGAAATAAAATATTGTGGTGTTACAACATTATTTTATTCCACTTAAATCCACATAAATCCACTTAATATAAGTTGAATGGATAGGGTGGAACCCAAAATATCCTACCCACTTGGTATGATATTTGTGAGGTGGGGCCCGCACGAGGCCCACCATTCCTTTTCCTCTAAGTAACGCACCCGCGAAAACCCCTTTTAAATAAAAGTAAACTGATGCATTTTGTTAAATTCTTAACGCCCCTATTAATTGGGAAGTTAAGTCGCTACCATTAATTCATTGAATTAATGGTTCGTTTCTTAACCCTGTTTTTCAAATTGTTGGCGTAAGAATAAAATAAGACCAATGCATGTTTTACTTGTGGGTGCTTGATGAGAGGATTTGGAGAAGCTCTAAGTTCTTCATCCTCCTTTATGAAGAACACAAAGAAAATGAAGAACGTGAAGAATGCCGACCTCGATGAAGGGCGATGAAGAATGCCGAACCCTTGGAGATCGACGACGCGACGCTGTGTACCGCGATGCCGTTGATTCTTTTTCCGCGACGTTCCTTCCCTGTGACAATCTTCGATCAAAAACAGATTGAGGTAGGGTATTTCAGTTCTTTAATTTTTTTTCTTTTTGAATTCATTAATCCTCAACATGGGTTTCAATGGTGCAATTAAATCTGTGTGTTTTATACCCTTAGAGATCGTCGATAGTGACACCCCTTCTGCGACACGACAATCCTCTTCTTCCGTGATGGTCAATTCCGCGACGATCTCACGTTCGACGACAATGCTTGAGGTAGGGAATTATTATTTTGAGAATGATTTTATTCCCTTGATTCTTTCATTTTAAAGAAAAACAAAGAACACGAATCAACTTATTTTCTAGTTGATCCGTGAACATGTTTTCCTTGCAGGTTGGGAATAATTTGTTGTGGAAAGTTTTAGGGGTTTATTATTTAAAATCGTTGTGACTTATACCAGTGGCGTATGATTAAAATTGTTGGGAGACTATTAAAACCGCTAATGCGGTGGGTGCGGACTAACGAACAAGTCCGAACCCACCGCCCCTTTCGTTCTTGGTGTGCGAAACGGCGGACGTCGACCAAAAAAGCTGCACGGGCGATGAGAGGTCCTCTCAGTGAAAGAAAGACCTCGGGAGGACCTTCAGTGAAGAAGGTGTGAAATTACGACCACCAGAACTCGTCCGGTGGTCCGCGGAGCACCCCGACGGCGCGCCTCGCCGGCGCGGCGGTGCCGGCGGCAGGAGGCGGCGGTGCCCGACGCGCCGCCGGAAGGAACCACCACAGCTGTAGCCGCAATGGCAGAACGCGGTCCCACGACTGTGCAGGACCAGAGGAGGATAGGACACGGCCGGCTGCTGCGTCCACTGGCAAGGGCGGCCCCACACGGGGTCGCGATTTCCTCACGCGGGGGCAGCACGCCCCCCGCTCCGCTCGGCCGTAACCGGTTGAGCCCACCCACCTGGTGACAGGGTCCCGCCCGCGCCGGCTGGGCCGGGTCATGCCCAGGCCGGGCCGGGCCACCCAGTCCGGGTCGTGTCGGCGTGGTCGGACCTGGACCCGGGTCGGGGCGGCCCGGTTCGGGCCGAACCAAGGGGGTTGGGCCGGGTCGGTCCGGGGCCAGACCCCCCGCTTTCGGACCTTTTTCGGTCATTTGAACATATATTGGAGTACGAACCTCTGATCGACGAACCGCCAATTGCGAAGTGATAACTGGATCGAGATGGTCGTTTTGGAATATTACCCTCAATGTTTCATAGAACTTTGAGTATGGCCGGGTTGGTTCGAATACGAAACCAATGGGGCCCTCAGAGCGGAGACACTTATATCTTGAGCTCCGGACATCCGATTGATGTTCCGTCGACTTTGTTGGATTCCTCTTGATGAGACAGAACTTTTGGCATACTTCGCCTAAGTTTTAGTTGCTGTTGGATAGTGGCCTGGTTGGATTGTACCCGAAATCCAACAGGGCCCCTGGAACGGAAAAGCTGATATCTTTCAGACCGGATGTCCGTTTGACGAACCGTCAACAGAGTTGGTGATCGCATTGAGAAACGAGCCCTATGAGTATACCCTATTAGAGTCCGTGGTACAGTTGAGATACGGCCGGGATGGTTCGCTCACGAAACCAACCGGGCCCCTAGGATGAAAATGCTAAAAACTCAGAGACCGGGCGTCCGATTGACGCGCCATTTGTTGCGTTGAGACCCCTATGACGAGGTGGTACTTTGAGATACTTATTAGTGGGACTTTGAGATACTTGCAGTTTCGACCTTTAGCTCGTGGAGCGGACCCTCCCAGAGACGAGCATGCAGAGTATGAAAACTGCGTAGCCAACTGAGACCTGACGACTGCTTGACCGACTCGACTTGGAGTGATTTGACTTGCCCAATGGACGAAGCACTACATTGTTTGGGTGCAGACCCATGGTGGACAGAGCACTACCTGTGTGACAATGCAGACCCACGGTACTCATCCGTAGAGTACCTCTGCAGGCTACTATGGGGTGTGTACTACTGTGTTTGGGTTGCATACCCCGGCGGGAAGCACTACTGTGTTTGGGTGGCTGACCCGTAGTACTCGACATCAGGAGTTCCTCGGCAGTCTTAGGTTAGTGAGATGTGCCTCGGAGTCATGACAGGACCACTGTACACTCTAGAGACGGGATCTTCAGCAGTTACGGTTTCGATAATGAAAATCCTGGTTTGAGCTGAGTCTATGACTTTTTTGTTTACCTCATAATTGAGATGGGTCACTTGATAACATAGGTATATGTATGGGCATGTACCTAGGTGGTGGTTATCCGTTGATTTATTAATCCTTGCGTTCCTCATGATTGAGATGAGTTACGTGATAACTTAGGTATATGTATGGGAATATACTTAAGTAGAGGTTATTTGTTGAGATCTTCTTTGTGGTTATCCTTGTTGGTTTCAGTGAGACTTTGAGGGTCTCGGGGTCCCTACTGAGTATCGTTATACTCACCCCTCAACGGAATATTCCCGCACCTCGTTTGGTTGGTTGCAGACGATGGGCAGAGCTGACAGAGGCCGAGTCTTCGAGGACTCGACAGTACCCAGAGGTGGACCACACGACGAGTCAGTATCCGGAAGTGGACTTCACGGCGAGACGACACTCGGTGGGGGTTGACAGGCGAGAACATTGAGGAGCTGTGCTATCTGTACCTACCCTTCTAGTAGGATCCATGGTGGACGATCCAGGAGCTGCGCAATCTGTACCTAACCTTCAGGTAGGCTCCGAGGAGGATGACCCAGGAGCTGCTTCCTTTCTTCCAGCTGTTTGTCTTTTTCTGTTGTACTTTCATTCAGTTGTAGTTGTACTTCCCGTTGGGTTTGTATTCTGGACCATTTACTTTTCAGCACACTCTTTTGTACTTAGTGTTTTACTTCCACTTGTACTCTGTGGTGTTTTGATTACTTTTATAAATGCAATTCATTCCTAGTAATTGGAATTTACTTCTTTTGTGGTAGTCGCCAGCTCCTGCCCTATGGAAGGCGGGCTTGGGGTAGTCATGGCACGAGCCCAGAGGACGGGTCGTGATAGAGTTGGGTAACTATTGTATCACGATAAGAAATGTAAATTGTGTACCTCTCAAAAAGTTAATAGATATAAAAATTAAATCTATAATTGATACACTAATAATTTTATATCTAATAATAATTAGTTTTATCAGTCAATTAAAAAAACATTAAATGAAATGAGTTATAGAATTTTAAAAATAGATTTACATGAATGAAATCTCATGAATTAGATCAAAAATATTTTATATATAATAATTTATTAAAATCAAATATATTTACAAATAATTATGAGGATAGTCTGATTGACATTTAAAAATTATGAATTATATTTTTTAAAATATTTAATGTATGAATTATTATTAAATTAATATAGATTACTATTATATAGTGGGATTCATCTATTATAGTTTATGATATTTAATGGATTAAAAATGGTACATAAATTTTTTTTATAATGGGGATATTATGACAAAAATGTATTCAAAAAGATAATTTTACATTAAATAAATATATTCATAAATTGATCATTTCACAGGAAACATCAAACAAAAATGAGTATGAACAAATTCTAAGATCATTAATAATAAAATAAAGAGATTAAAAACCACACATGAAAATAATAATATATTAATCAATTACAATTATTCAGTATAGAGAATAAATGATGTATTTAATTACATCATTGTTTATAAAAGGACAATATTTAATATTTTTTGTATTTTATAATAAAATATAATTTTAATTTCATTTTAAAATTTAAAAATTAAAAATTAAAATATTTAATAATTTATTGTATGAACATATAATAATTTTTAATTATTTTTTAACATGAAATATGATTCCAAAAAAATTGAACACTTGTAAATTTCCCATAAAAATGGAATTCGTTAAAATTTTTATTTATTTATCAAATATTAAATTTATATAACATAAAATTTTAATTATATTAAATTAACATCATTAAATGATTTAGAAAACTGAAATTAGATTATAATGAATATTTTTTATTTTTGAAAAAAAATCTAGATTTTTAAATAGTAAATAAATAATGACCTCATAAATACAATATTTATACTGAACTTAATATTAAATATGAATGTGATTAAAATATATGATACTATTGGATTTATAAAATATGTGTCTAAAGCTTATAAAAACATAATGTAAATTTTTAATATTGAATTTGTAAACCCATGCATGAATTCTTTGAACTAACATTATATTTTAATCTAATAGATCCTCTTTTTATCAGTTTAGTTAATAGACTTGTTAATACATTAAAAAAAATAATAAATCCATTTATATTGATAAAATAAATTTTTGGAATCACTTGAATTCACAAGTCTTTGGAATAAATAATTATAAATTCATTTTTACACATAATAACATTGTATTTCATAAGATTGATTTTATGTGTTATGTTTTATAATATTTAAATAAATATAATCTAAATCTAGATAGTGAATATTAGAAAATTTAACCCACATTGTAAAACACATTTATCAAAATTTTATATCTTCAATTTTTTTTTGTTCATAAAAAAAATCAACATGGTAAAAAGTCGTCACCATAGACATTGATAAATTGACGATAAAAATATTCATAAACATCTATTCAACTAAATATAATTAAATTTATTAATTTATTAGGTTCATATAGTATTTAATGATATCATATAATCATATCAAATTTAATAATTATTTATTCTTCTATACAATATTATTAGGACATCCATTTTTCTATTATGAAATTTCATTTACGAAAGTTCCATTACTCAAACTAATTAATTCAACACCTATCTACATCACATATATAAAATAAATCAAAACTATATATAAAAAATCTATTCTAGAATACCCCATTAACTATTATCCTATTAACATAGAGGTCCTAGAATAACCAAAAGGACAATCCTAGAATACAGGATGTGTATGATAATGTAAGATGTCCATGGAATAGGTATAAGAGATAAACAAGTTATATAAACATTAATCCTTATTCAAACCCATTAAAATCTCATATAATATATTAAAATAATTACTTAGTTATTTATAATATAAAAAATATTATTTTTTTATGTGACATTATTTTTCTACATTAGTTTTTCTCAGTGGGAAATGTATACAATTACTATGTATACATGTCGATGATGAGGTCCAAGAAGATATATATATCTATTTTCATCAACAACTTATACAGATAGTTATAGCTACATAATTTTTGAATATATGGGATATTTTTAAAATTATTATAATTCACACATGATATGATTTTATCAATATTTTCACATTTATGTTAGTTGGAAAATGCTTATAATTTCCTTGTGCATGTGTCAATTATAAACCCTAATAAATAATTTGATTTTATTATTAATCTCTAGTAGACATGATTATTGATAAAAATTTATTTAATTATTAAATATGTTATTCATTTCCTGGTTATGATTTTTAATATTTAAAAATATATGTCGATTATTTACATTTTATCTTCTGAAAAATTTATAATGATTCTCATGTGTATGTGTATACTAGAACCTCGCTGAATATCTTACAACATTTTTCCTTAATGACTATTATAACTATTTTAAAATTATATTAAATTTATAATCATATTAACTATATCATTTTGAAGAATTGGAATATTACTCATCCATGAAACCTTTTACTATAGTCAACGATCCAATGTATTTTTAAAATTTTTAACCATAATGACACAAAATGATCAATGTGATCTTAAAAATTTTACTAACTAAATAGAACATAATAAAAATAACTAAAAAGAATAATTTTAATAGAATTAACATTAAATTTTTATTATTTATTTAAACATTTTCAAAAATTATTTTTATAGTTATATATTGTATGAAATATTACAGGACTTGTGGTAAGGGGTCTCACATGTCAATTTCATTTCATTGAGACATATCATTTATTCACCAATTTTTCTCTTTTTTTTATAATTTTATGTTTCTTGTATAGATGAATACTTTCAAAAGAATCTAGAAATTAAACTTTTTGCATAATATATTTTATATTCCTCATTATGTGTATTTTTGTTTAATAATATATAATATAATAAATTATTTTTTCATTACATTTTCATTCTAAATGTCTAAAAGTATATACAATCAATATTTATGTTCATTAAAATGCTTCAATAATTTTATTATTTACATATAAAAATATTCCATTTTTTAAATAAATTAAATTTAATTACATTGGAATAAAATTTTATCAATTAAATGATAACCATATTAGGTTTTTCATATTCATTATCCAAATGAATAATTAATATTTTACCTAAATTTTCCACATGCCATGCTTCTCCCATGGTTTTACTTTATTTTCTTTATCAATATGCGTATAATATTTTCAATTTTTTCTCATAGAATATGTTGTTTCTCATTTTTTTTAATATTTTTTTTAATGTTTTTAAATGACAGTTATGTTAATTCTTATTTTTTTAGTTAATTGAATATTTTTTATTGAGATATATTCCAAATCTAAAATATATATGATTTATATGAACTATGATTTGGATATTTTTATGGTAATATGACTTTATATATGATTTATTATGGAAGCAATATCATCCTCTAATGAACGTGTTATTCATTTATTCAACTGAATAAATTCTGATAATGACATCTAGGTATGTTATTTCATTACAATTTATTATTTGAATCATTTGTTTACACTTTTAAATTCTGATTTAATTATTGATATAACTAGTAATATTGTTATATTATGATATTATATCACTATTAAATTGATAAGATACCCTATATTGGGTTTTATGAATATCTTGTTTCCAAGTAAACTTCATGATTTAGGTTATCTTACAAGATTATTTTAACAGCCCAATATTTTAATTTTAGATGATAAATATGTTTGAAATCATTTTCTACATGTAATACAGATCGTAACACAAATATTGATATAATATTAAAATATTATTATTTGAATATAACATTTATAAACTAGATATTGAGTTATTAAGTATGAATAGATCATTATAAATATTGATATATTTATAGAAATATTTATCTAATAAAAATTTATTGATCAATTTATCAGAGATAAAAACATAATTTAGAATTAAAAAAATAAAATAATATATGGTTAATAACATTTATTATTTCAAAATTGAAATTTTTAATACTAATTGGATTTCATTACATTTTCCATGATTCATTCAAAATATAAATTTCAATTTTTAGTGTAAAAATTTAATATACAAATAAATTTATGATTAATATAAAATATTTTATAAAAATTATTTAAATAATTAAAAACTTATTTGAATTGAATAAAAAATGTTTTTTAAAAAATTAAATTTTTTCAGAAAACTGTTTTTTATGTGAATAAATATATTTAAAATTTAATAATTTAATTTAATAATTTTTTATTAACAATTATGGTCAAATATATCTTCAATATATTCAATAAAATAAATTAGAAATCATTTAATGTGTTTTAATATGTATGTAATGATAATAAATTAAGATAATGCATTGGAAATAGATTTTTTTCAAAATAAGGTTTTTATACATGTTATTCCTAGATTATGTTAATATATTATAAATCATTTTGAATATATATTTAATTAATTTAATTCCATTTTTGAAATCATCATATAAGAAAATCATTATGTTTAATTGTTTTTATTTCAAAGAAATGGTTTTTTTTTTCAAAGTAAGAAATGTATATTTTTTAAAAATTATCATTCATGTTTCTTAATATAATATATTTATTTTTCAATACTAAAAATAGACCCAATAAAATAAATATAGAACTATTAATTCCATATTCCTCATAATTATAATTATAATGGGTATAAATACCCTTTTTGAATAGAAAACAATTTTTAAAAAATGTAGTTAATTGATTAACCCAGCTCAAATACCCAATCAATGGGGTCCCCGGCCGGAATTTCCTCATATCTGATGGGAATTACCGATCCCCGCTATCATGTGACTATCACTTGGGTATTAATTAAAACTATGATATAATGATTACTCCAAACTAGATAAATCAACATGTAATAAATACACATAAAATAGAGTGAAATAGTGGAAGAGATATATATAGTTTATAAATAAAAGAAGGGCGTATAAATCATAATACTCAATGTAGATAGATAAATCACAATTTACATGTCCAATATTCAAAATAAATGTAAAACATGAAACCAATAACTCCATGGGAAAACATGGAAATGGTCATCCAATCTCACCACCAGCTACCCATACTCATTCGTCAGAAAAAAACGGCACCTTACTGTATTGAATTTACTTTCCTTGAATCGATAGACATAGGAAGGAATACAGACCACATAATATGTATTTATACTATGAGGTAATAGGTACTATTGGAAACCACTTATTATTTCCATAATAAGTTAATGGAAAAAAATATGATCATGTGGAAATATAATTAAAATAATGCATGATAACAAGTTTATAGACTTTATATCAAAAGTATCATAAAATATTTAATATTACCTTTTCAGACATTTCTATAACTAACCATGAAATAATGAAGTCTTATCATTTCATATCCATAAATCAAAAATATTATCAAATCATGAAAATAATGTACCACATATCATATCATATATATTAGAGTATAAGATAAAATAACACAAGATATAAAAAAAGTAATATCACACCATGTATACAAAAATTACAGGATGTATTTAATAGTCATTACAATAATTTAGACCATAATTAATATAATTCCTCTAGATATATCAATTAATTATAGAGATAATATAAATAACTTAGTATGAGTAACTCCCAATTAGTCAATCGAGTCGCTAGAACAACATACTTAAGGAGCAGAGGATGTCCCCATGAGGGAACCCTCAGACAATATCAATGAATGTAGCATATTAGTAAACCATACAACTAAGTATCAATACCTTTCCATGTACTTTATTTTCCAAACAAATTCATCAATACCATTTATCTTCAACTATTTTATAAATCCATATAAAAATGCTTTTAAAATTTATCTTATTTTATGAAAATAGGGGGAACAAATATTTTATCAAAACCCCATTTTAAAAAACACAAATCAATTTTTTGATAATGACATTTCATATTATAAATAAATTTAATAAAATCACATCAATGAAATTTATCCATCCAAATCTAGATATAAAACCACTTACATTATGATATGGCTCACACAATCCCACAACAAGATCTAAAAAAAAACTGCTGATAATAGAGCCCATACAATCAATACACAAATATTATAATATATTAAATTTAATAAAATTGTCTGTGGATAAGAAGAAACAAAACAAACCTACAGAACGAACTACAATCATATAGAAACCAATTTATGATTTCCCGCCATATCATGATCATACACCATATCTAAAAACAAGTCAGTAGAATAATCATCATAGATTAATAACAACAATATGTAAGGATATGATTCTAACCATTTAAAAGGAAACATATAATAGTAAAGGATTACTCCCCTATAAAGTCACAACCCATTGATAAAAGAGATCAATTGTTGAATGAATAAATTCAAAACAAGGGGTCCCTAAAATCACATATGATTTATCCTAGTCCTTGATAAAAACATCATATAGAAGAATGAAATAAAGATAAACCACACTATTATGTAAAATCTCAATTTATGAGACATATATGGCATGTAATCCCACTACACATTTTGTAATCTATAATACTCATGTGTGCTGAAAATCTGTTTCATTTTTTATAAAAAACATAATTATATACTTTATTGGGTGTATAACCATTATAGGGGTTTCAATCATTTATTGTTGTGTATCATGTTAATTGAATATATGTCTTTACTATTACATTTGTTTTAGTCATATTAAATGGTTTCTATTTTATTACTATAGGCTACAAAATTCTCATTTTTAGATAAAGATTCTAAACCTCACTAGATGTTATCCAAACTCGAGGAGAACTTCTCAATGAAAATAAAAAATTCATACCCAAATCTATTAATTCTAATAAACACTAATCATATAATATTACATAATTTTCCATATAAACAGATCTCTATCATCTATATTCAAAACTAACACTCAATTAAATGATATAAATATCAATATATAGTTTAAATAATATTTTTTTATAGAGTTGTTACAAACTCCCCAACATATGGACTTCTATCCATATAACGTTATGTTTAAAATTATTTTCCATAAATTAAGTTAGAAAAATTCACCATCATCAAAAAATAATTTCCTTATGTATCATGGTAATCTTATAAATGATTCCATAAAATAGTAACCAATATAATCAACTTCCCATGAAAGACTTCCTTGTGATAGTCAATGACATCCACTAGCTACTCTAAAATATATTCTTCTGGCCTTAAATACATCTCTTCCAATTTCAAAATATGTGGGTGATTAAGATGGTATTTTTATAACAATGTTATATGAAAATCATCATGAAATTTTTAAAATTTGACATAAAATTTCAATTGATAAGAAATCTTCCCAATCATCTCATTGACCTTGAATAGTCCAACATATATCATAGAAAACATTGCCTATTTCTTATATCTTAATAAGATCCAACTGTGGTGGAACATTCCAAAAAACCAAATTTCCTATCAAAAATTCCAAAACATGATTCCAATCATAATTATCAAAATATTTTTGAATCATATATATAAATAGATATCTATGTATACCAGGAAACATACATGAAATCTAATTTAATAACTCAATCCCCCAAAATAGGATTTACCCATATAGAAATTAAAAAATAAGTGACCAACCCCTGAGACCATAAAAAGATTTTAATGTATCTAATATATGATATGATAGATAAATATATTTTTTATGATAAATAAATTATTCTTAGATGAAAATCCCAACATCCACTGAAATCCATTACTCAATCACAGACTATATCCCACATGATAAAAATATAACGCCCCTTTTAAGCGTTTGTCTTTGGATTGTAATATATCCACCACATGACCTGAGTCCCCATATCCTACTAGAGACTCCACCAAAATTTTATATGATCCTTTTATCCCTATCTCATAAACATGTTATATGGAACACAAGTAAACCCATGATCTCCAACACATAATCATAAAAAAATATTCAACTTTTGATGTGTCAATGATTGAAATTATTTGAGCCAACATTGTTGACCAATAAATCGACACATTCATAGAATTTACCTCCTAGGGATTATTTGGAAAATCTAAAAATAAATCCACGAAAATTTCCTCTCCATTTATGATTGATATCAACATATCCTATTGAAAATAAATTTTTTGTATATACTCTAATATTATCATTTGGAAGGTGTAAAATAGAATAATAGATTAAAAAATTTAGCTCGTCCTACTCAGCCACTAAATAACCATCTCATGTAATTACACATCACCATACTATCCAAATCAATTTAACATGATGAATTATAAACAATAAAAAAATAACCCACAATAATGATGGGATGTAATTACAATTTCCAAAACATAGAATACCATCTATAATTGATAATCCAACAAAAAATTATCTCACAAGTATAATTGATTTACCAAATTTTAATGAACTCATCTTTTTTTGAATCAATAAAATAGTATCTAGGAGAGTTGATGAAAAAAACCTGTAATCACATTCCTAAAACGTCATCATATAAATATATATTCAATTTACAAAAGACCACATTTTGGTTCCTATCTTCATTCGATTCTAGATAGCATACAATTGAACATTCATACTGAGAGAATCTATAACAACATTTCCCATCCCTTGGGTTTTTGTTATGTAAAATTAATACATTTTAAGGTATTCTACAAACCAAAATTTATTAATATTCAATTTTATCTGGGAAAATATATATCTCACAAGCTTATTATTATAGAATAAAATGAACCACTTCAAAAAGAGATATTGGGACTAACACTTAATCGTATTCAAAATCATGAAAATAAATAAATTATGAGCAGAGATATTTATTTCCACGTGGAAGAATCTGACATGAACCATAAAGCTACCAAATTAACACCCATTATATGAAAACAACCAATGTTAGAAACCAAAAGAATCATAGAAAAAGAAATACCCCTTATCGTGATTAGGTAACATTAGAATAAGAATTAAAGTCTATTGTCATTCCATCACATCGAAAGAATAATGAGAATTTTCATATTATGCTAATCTATCACATTTCCATAAATGAAAAGTAATCATTGACACCCATAATGAAATAAATAAATAACCATCGATGGTATCCAAAAAACCAAAGAATTTATGAATCTCAAAGATATTCTTTGGATCCTTCCATTATAAAATTTATTTATCCTTATTGTGCTCAACTGATATGATATGTCTATAAAACACATTCCTCAATAAAATCACATAATTAATTAATGAATTTTTTTTCTATAAAAACGGTGACTACTCATGATCTCTAGAACCAATGGAAAATGGTTCTCATGCTTGTTCATGGATATTGAATATGTCTAAATATTATCCACAAACACTACCTCATATGTTTTGATATTATGATGGGAAATCATATTTATTATATCAATTAAAAATTATGAATTGTTAGTCTGAAAAAATTATATAAAATGATATCTTTAATATCCACACCTATGGCTAAAAGGTGACTTCAGTACATTAGACTCCAAAACATTGAGCTGATTATATCTTGACGAAAAATCCATTATCAAAATGATAAATTATCCCAATAACTAATACAAAATAATATATCCACAAGAGGTAAATTATTCTTGTTCTAAAATAGTAACCATTCCAACATCCAAGAGTACACTATAAAGTTGGTGTAAACTATATTCCTTCTTCTAAATGAAAACTAGGGATTCCCAAAGCGATTCACTATGGAGAAAAAAGCATGTCTCCATCATATAATTCAACTGAATCACATTATCTTTCATATCCATTCCTAACTTGTGATAAATAGGAATAAAAATAGGTTTCATTAATATAATTAAATCGATCATATTATTTACCTTTCTCTCAATATGAAGATTATATAATTCATCAAGAAAAACATCAGAAAATTATTGAATAATATTATGAATATCCACATAAAAATAATTAACACTAGGATATATTGCTTTAGTAGACATTAAACTCCAAATCTATTTTTTTGAATGTCCTACACGATCAGAAGTCAGATCCTCGTCTGCATAAATCACAAATGATCTTACATCTTCCATATTAAATAAGAAACATTGACGATAATAATAAATATTTTACCAATGATACAAAAGCCTATCCATATATATGATGATGTTAAATAAAACCAAATAGAAAACATAAAAATCCCACTGAAACACCTCATTAGCTATTGATGGATAAAAATATAGAAACTATAAAACATAATATTTATTATTTGATGAATTTTTGATATATACATTAAAAAGTAAATGACATCGCTTTAAATTCTAAAAATATCAACAAAATATCAATATATAAATGAGTCATAAGAGACAATATCAAATTACATAATCTCTAGTAATTATAAAATATATAATATACCTCCCACTTTTTCAAGACCCACATTTTACTCTATGAGAAACTATTATATCCTATGATAGTGCTTCACTCTTGATCCATGTGAGTATAGACATATTGTTTTTTATGAATCTAATTGTGATTAAGTAGCCAGTAGAACCAAACAACCTTGAGAGTATGGGGGAAATGAAATATCCTGAAATGAATATTGAATATGACTATAACATCAAAGAAAATTAAATGTCATTCCACATCCATGAATAGAATATCATGTGTGACCAACCACTCCACTCTTATAGTGAGTAATTGTATAAATTTAAGATGTAATTTTTGGTGTATAAGAGGTTACCAAATGAGAACCATATCAAAAAATCCTAGACTTATTTTCCCAGATTCACTTTATTCATTTAATTACACATATGATTTTCACAGATACAATGAATGCTATCAATGTTAATAATAGGTGAATTCTTCTCACATTTCCATCATCCGAGGCTTGGGAAAAATCTTTTGGAAGAAGTGTTTCTTAAAAAATTATTATGTTCTCACATGTCTATATTCATGTACACTAGAAAACCACAAAAACATTTTGGGAATATCATGTGTGAACGCTTCATAATTATCACTGCATCTATCAGGTGTATCCAAGAATGAAAATTTTTTATTGAACATTTCCATCTAATCATCTACGTATTGAGGTTCTTCCATGTCTTTAATTGACATTGCATTCATGTGTAATAACTTTCATGATCTATTGATTTATTCGCCCTAAATTTTATGTAACTTAATTATTATCTTTTCTAATTATGGAAGATTATATTTGATAATGAAACCATCCCACATGATGTCCTCTATTATATTTGTTTCAAGGGGAACATGCCCTTGAAGTGAATGTATTTAACATTCACGAGGTTGATGTATAAGTGGAATATTGATGCACAAAAAAATAGAATAAACAATTAAAAAATAGAAAAATCTAATTATTAACAAGAAGAAATTATGGAGAAACATAAATTATGATTATGATCTAAAAAAAGGAGATACACATACCTACGTACCATGGTGATATGAGTCTCTTTAAGGAATATTTTTTTATGCACTCACAAGAACCTACCTCTCATGCCCTAACAATCATATCTCTTGCATACCAAATGTTTCATGACATGAAATCTTGATGACCACTGACCTTTGATATAAAATATTGTTTAAACTCACTCATATAACCATTCAAACTCAATTTTGATATGAATTTCTACATACCCAAAGGGTGTTTTGCATCCCCCTCGGATGAAGACTAGCAATGATCATCAAGCAGAAATCATCGGTAAAAATTTCTCCAATCTCAATGAAATGACATGATATATATATATATATAATACAGTGAAATATTGGCATATAAAAATATATTCCATATTTGATATAACACAATTAATACGATAAAACTCATAACATTGATATAATTCACAAAGTATATGTCCAATCCTCAATCGAAGAATTATACATGTAACCAAATACTAAATGTTATATCATTATAAAATCTTATAATATCTCCACCAGATACACATGATAAAATAATAGAATACATATCTACATCATTGTTAAGTCATTCAATTCGTGATATCTAATAACTGATAATAGTGTACGTGCCACTTAATGGGTGAAAAGTGTGTGAACTAACTATCTTTGAATATTCTCTCCCATTAGATTTTTAACAAGCATTTGATCAATAATATAGACTTGATAAACTATAATGAAAAAAAATTAATTATAAAATGTTTACGTTTTTATTATCTAAATCCTAGAAAACATTACATTTTCCCTTTTTCTTCATTTCCAAAATTTTATTGGAAAAATTATATTAATGAATTTCATATCAATTATTAACCTAGATATATCAAAAAAATGATGTAACTCATATAATAACATGTATATGTATGTAGATGCAAAAATAGTATAAGCCAATGAACTAGAAAAATCACATGAAGTATCACACTATGTCAGGCATGTTATGACACTCGTTACCCCAACATATAAAATCCATGCATCGACACAATATATATAACCATCTAATATATATAGAATACGAATAAAACATAAAGTGAACTTTTCAATATGTTTATCAAGTAATAAGAACAACAATACTAGGAAGCATATGAATACATCATGTATGAATCAATAAACTATATCAGTACACGATTCCTATTACTACACATTCAACCTAAGTACATAAAGCTTCCCATGTTTTCTATTTTCCCAAATAATACATCAGAAAAATTTTTCAAATAACATTTTTGATATCTATTTCAAAATGATTTCAAAATTCAATTTCATTTATCAAAACAATGTATATCCATATTTTATCACAGTCCCATTTACACACACAAATACATAATTCAATCATTCCAATTCATATTAATATACATTTTCAGAATATAATAGTACGTTAGTTTTCTTATCATAGTCTTGATATAAAACCACCAACCTCATACATAGGGGCAAACACCTTTAATGGGTCTTACATAAGAATGAACATGATGAAAAAACATGCCCTAAAATTAATCAAGAAATCATTGAATCGATTCAATTTAGAAAAATAGGGGGCACATAGGTTGTAGAAAAACTCAAAAATAAACCACGTTCCTATGAAACAAACTAAAAGTCTCCCCCAATAGTAAGAACACATTGAAAATATAAAAATAACCAATATGATAATAATTAATGATCAAAAGATCTAATATAAAATGAAACAAAATTACCATACATAAATATAAAGAAGAATAAAAATATTTCGCACACAAATTTATTTTTATTGCAACTAAAAAAGAGATAAATCGTAGAATGAAGCAACATAGATGGTGTGTATGTCAACAATATATCAATATAAATCTCATATGTAGAGAGAAAAATAGCTTCTTAATAAATTAATAAAATATCATCCATGAAGCAAAATAAAAACCAAATTCTATGTGATAGAAAGAGTTTTAAATACCATTAATTATTTATTTCACCAGAGACAAGTATGTAAAAAACAGATTATGTTTTATTAAAAAAATATTATTTTTGGCATTTTATGGAATGTTGAATTTACCCAAAATGTAATTTTTTTTCTCTTTGTACCAATATCCAAAATTCTATCTACTTAACAATGAATGGAATGAAAATCCAATACAATGAATTTACTCATCATATGACTAAAAAAGGTGACATTTTAGAAGAAAGCACCATTACACCAAGGATGTTCTCCAAAATCACAGAGAACCCAAAAAGTAATTAACTCATTGATACAATTACATCATTAATTATAAGAAATATAAATCATGGTTATTTATTTAATTTAACCCAACAACTGCTCTCTATCATTTGGATTCTCACACACACACATAAATAAAAGAGGGAAACTTCATGAGAGAATATAAATAAATAAAATTCATAAATGTGGTGTATGTGTTTTTATTGTGTTTTTAATTTTAATATTTAAATTATTTTTTTCCACACATATTTATTTAAAAATATATTATGTGTTTGGAATTATGAGGTCTATATTTTATCATGATTTCATTATGATTTTTTTTCATATTGAGTATTTTCATAGTAAATTTTTATTCCCAATATAATGAGGAAAAATGGTTAATAAAGGTAAAACATATATTACAAGACCAAATAATATCTTCATAACAATTTAGATTTATGATTACAATTAACAAGAGAATATAAATATTTTAATTGGATTTATTTAATTCCACATGAACATGTTTATGAAATTTATAACATTGAAAAGTCAATAATAATTTCATGAATACCACACCCTACAGAATTTAATGGCTTCATAATCTACTACCTTATTCAAAATTTTTGACATAAAAATATCCACTATGCTAGGTAAATGTACATTACCAAATATTCTTCCCACGCCCAATGTTTATAGTGTCTCCAAAATACAATCATATGAGTATTAATGTTTAATCTAATTTAGGATTCCAATATGAGAGTTATTACTCTTTTATAATTTCATTCATTTTTATTTATTCTTCAAAAACATTCAACATTATTATAATCATTATGATTTAATAATAATAGTATAACAAAATTTACCAAAAAATTTATGTTTATTATAAAGTCCATTTTTATCTCATATTATGTCATATGGGAGTTGCAAATAACATTTCTCTGTATTTGTGTAACAATATCTCCATGAAGTGATGTGTTTCAATTCTTTTACACCTACCCACATGTATAGTTAAAATGATATATTTATTTTAAATATTTGTTATTTATGAATTTATTATGATTTTTATTGATAATATGTTAATTAAATTCTTAATATTTAATCCATTGGAAAATTAAAAAATTTATCTTTCATGAGTGTGGAATACCACCTATATGAACTGATTTTATTCATTTATCAATTAATATATACATAAAAATTTATAAAATAAGAATTTATTTTAAATTTTATAAAAATATTATTAATAATATTCTATGAATTTTTTGAACATGACATCGTTACAATGTTTTTTAAATTAATCTTTTCTTATTACGAATTTTACTCTCTCCAAATATCAACAATAAATTTATTCCATTTGGTAAAAATATATGGCATGGTAATAAATTAAATAAAAGGGATTTGGATAGTGTAATAAACATAAAAAAATCCAAAATATTTACATAGTCAATATTTTTATATTTTAAAATATTTAAAGAACGTACATGGAGTGTCAAAGAATAGGATTATGACCTTCATTAAAATCATACATAAAACATAAAAAATAATTCTTTATGATAGTTTATACAATATAACAGTAATTAATAAAATGAAAAAAAATTATTGTACACAAATGGTTGTTAATTTTATTTTCCATCAATCTTTGACATTATTTATAGTGAATCTGAATGTTTTTTTTGTGTATTTCAGTATTGGTAATTTTTTTATGTAGCTTGAAAGGAAATTTTTTAGAAATATATTCAATATAAAAAATTAAATGTTGTAATTAATGTAATTCATTTATAGATTTCACTTTTTTTGAAGGATTTTCAATATATTATACCTAATATTCCTTTAGGGAATTAATATTTTATGACATTTCAATGGAAACCAATATTTTTATAAGTTTGTATGTGATTTTAAATATATTATAAAAATATGTGAAAAAATATATATTTTAGGATTTTTTTGAGTGTAAATGAATTATTATAGGATATTTATGTATTTTCTCCTTTAAAATTGTTCATGATGAATTTTGATCCCAATATACCTTTCTAAGATAGCAGTTAAAATTTTATTAAAATATCATGTAATTAGTTTTATAAGAACTAAAATCATATTTTCTATGTCATTTGGGGAAGAGAGATAAAACACATAACTGTAACTAATTTTTGAAATTTATGAATGAAACTACGTTTCTCTAAATTTGGGCATAGATCTTCTTCCATAAAATAATGTATTTCATTCTTCACCAATATTAATTTATATATATATATATATTTGTTATTTTATGATTATATATACTATTTTGGGAGATATGATAAGGCAATATAATTTATAACATGTAAATATAAGGTAATTAACAATGAACCAAGATCTGCAAGGCACTATGATTTAGGTTATAATTACATATGGGTAGAAGTTGATAATCTATCAAGAATAAGGATAAATGTTTTTTGATACTATGAATTAATAGGATCTTATATGGGGATTTAAGAGTTAATTTGGATTATAATATCAAAATTCAATGTGGAAACACTACACTGAATGATTTGGATGATTAGTTTGGTAAACATTCATCCAACCATGTGTATATACTCACTCAAGATAAACCCAATTGTATTTTGATAACATTATTAGAAAAAAAAAATTAATACTTGTTCTTTTCAGCTTATTAGATGTATCATAGTTTCCCTTATCCAATCAAATGGTTGGGAAAGATAGTTCACAAACTATTCACATGCCAATTTAACGTTTTCCTATGATACACATTTTCTTATAGATGGTTCATTTCTTCTAATATATGTTAATAAATAATGACCATATATAAACATTTCTAAAAAAGTAAAACATTTTCAGAAGCTCCCCAAACATATCTAAAATATTTAATAGACTCATAAAACCATGAATAAATGGAAATGTTCCTGAAACAGAGGGGTGGAACATTCAACCAACCATTCCTCTCTTTGTTGATAGAATGAAGAAAAGTATTGCTGTTAAAGAATAGATTTGTCTATTAATCTATAAATACATTTTCACACACACATTTTAAAAATGTATTTGGCCACACCTTTATAAGACCAAAACTAGAATGATTATTTTACCTCAAAAATAAAAATATACCTATAAAAAATATATACCATCACATGAATCAACATAGAATCCAACTATAGGCCAATGATCCTGTAAAATAACATTTATTTGATCTTGTTGGTACTTGTAAACTGAGATAAAAGAATTTATTTTTCACTAAACTAAACCGTGCTAGAAAATATAATTGATGTGCCACCACACCAATACATTCATGTATCTCATAGGTCCTAGTACCATGAAAATATTTTTAATGTCATTAAAATTGGTAATTCAGTTGTATTTTATTCATCATCAGGATGATATTATAACTCACATAAAATTAAAATGTTCACCAAGGATGATCTGCATGTAATTTGAGGATAATTTGAAAAATATCCATCATATTTCAGATCAACTTAATATTATTTATTACCTATTGATGATGGAATGGTCCAATCAATCTAATATTTCCTATTTACACACAAAAATGTTGATAGTGAAAGTAATGATAGTATAATTATTCAAAAGTTTAGTGACTATAACCTTTATTACATAATATTACATGATTCTAAGCATAATTATACACTAGAGTACAAGACAAGGATTGTTATGTCCAGTTTCCCGGAAGACTTGGTATAGAAAACATAAAACATGGAACTAAAAAACTTTTTTATTTAATCTTCAATAAATTCTCCTAAAATCCCTTGTGCCCTTATATTTTTATAGGTTACCCTGGGGATCACATGAAAAATGGGATGAGCTAAAAATCCTAGTAAAGGAATGAACATAAGAATACATCTTATGAAAATTAGTTAGGATGCATGAAATAATGATTTTCAAATAATGGAACATATGAAATAATATTATATAAGCATGTGATCATATAAACATGGAATCATAAAAATGTGGAAGAATCATAATGCATGTGTTTAGTACAGGTTAAGGCTAACCACCATTCATGATTCCCATTTTAGTACGGGTCAAGGCTAACTGCCAATCCCGTTTCACATCACTTATCGAGAGACACAAATTTACCCTATGCATTTGAGCTCTATCTAGGTGCATCCATCACAACATTTTCATTAATAATCATTCCACATAAATAATCGTACATAATAAACAATACATAAATGTAAGGATGCCCATGGAATGAAGTGGGTACCACAATCAAGACATAATGCATAACCAACAAGCGTATCATGAATGTTTCCAGGAAGAATGTCATTATAACATAAATGGTATTTTAAAATAATAATATAAAATGCTATTTGTATTCAAAAAATGTGACCACATATAAGAAATTTATTTGAGATACATTACTGTTAAAATATTTTTGTGCGGTTTTAACGAAAATACTATATTGATTTTAAAATTGAAAAGTGGAAAATAATATAATTAAAAGTAGAATTAAACCATGAAGGGTGTACTATCAAAACCATTGATTTTATAATAATAAAGGTGGCATAAAAAATAGGATAAATTGCACTTACAATTGGGTATAAATTTATGAATTTTCCTTTAAACAGCTTTTCTTATCAAAATGTTTTAATGAGGGAATATTTGAGAAACATGAATATCCCCAAAATAGAGTGATGAAAGGGTCTTCATAAATAGATTTTGTAAAACTAAAAAATAATTTATAATATTTACATAAACATAAAATATAACTCCATTTTGATATAAAAAATGATAAGGAAACCCAAATAATTAAAAAGGTTCAAGTATACTTCATTAATGTTTATGGATGTGGTGTTGTGTGTACATAAGAAAGATTGATTAGTGATAAAATAGGATTTTCATCACTTATAAACCATGAGTATTGTCTGGGGGAGGTGAAAAATTATTTCTCATAATTTGTTATTACCCATAAAAAGCCATAGCATAGAGGAAAATCTTGATTAAGAGTCAATTGGAGAGGATCCCTTACATTGTGTTTGGTGGTGTTTGTCACTTATTATTAAGGACCTAAATAAACAATAATAGATTTATTAATTAATAAGTTCTGAACCTCATATATATTTATTGTTTTATTATAACCTTTTTATGTTCATCCATGATCTTTTTAATGGGTTATGTTTTTCAATTTCTTTATCTGGGACCGTTTGTTTTCTTGGTTATCAAGATTGGTTTACATATATTAATTTTTTGATAAACACGTATGAATAATGTGGTTTTATAGAATTTAATTTGTATATTAATAGTGAAAATCAAAGATATTACATGGTTAAAAACATATTTTGTTTACATGGATTGACGTTGAACCATAATATATAATATTAGTAGAGACTCATTTGCTTTAATAAGTGGGTTTGATTACAACAGACATGTTTTGATATATAACATACAACCATTTGTAAAAATAAATTACATACAAAAAAAATTATATATTACATATATAATAATGTAGTTAAACCATGAAAAAAAATTTCCTGAGAAAAATTATTGATGATTATATAAATTGATAAATGGTTTTCCTTGAATGTGCTAAATTAACACATCTCAAATAGTGTTTTAATTTTATTCAAACAATATATATGGAAATGAGAGAAGATAAAAAATCATCCCGTTAGAATAATATATTTCCATTACATGTATTTTAATGGTTTTATCATACAATTTTGGTGATGGGATGTGAGAAAAAAACAAGAAATGAAATGAACATAAAAGAAATGAAAGAGTTAGAATGATAAATTTACCACTTCAGTCAATCTCATCTGAAAACCTCTTAAAGGGAGAGGTTTGGTATTTTGAAGGGACTAGGGGCCTTTATACATGTGGGAGGAGATTGGGGAGATATTTGGGTAGATTATTGGAAAGTAAAAATGATTGAGAGTAGTGAATATAAGAGGGAGTGAGGGGGTTTTTTATAGTGGAGGAGAAAAGGGGTTTTATAATTTCATAATAATTATTTTATATATTTTCCCTCAAGGCCAAAGATATTGATGATTCCATGACCAAAAACAGAAATAAATGCATATGATTTTGTGATTTGGGTGCTTATATCACTTTTTATTTCAGGAATTGTGTAATTAAATTATAATATATTTATATGGTATATTAATGTATTTTACTAATCACTAAAAATTCTTGTATTTCAAAAAAATCTCAAAAATTCACTAAAACAATTCTCTGATGTGTAAAAACAATAAAATAAATCCATTTTCGAAAAAAAATTATTATATATGATTAATTTAATATTTAATGAAATGCATAATTTATTATTAAAAATATTGTTTAAAATAATTCATTTACTTATTCTAAAATACAGTCACATCCTAATTTCACATTAATGTTATATTATTACTATCACAGGTAAGGTTAATATTCTTTAGGGTATTTTATTATTCATATGGATATATTACAATTCAAAATGGTAGGTTAATATTCATCACAAAGTTTGTTTTTCTAATTAAACTCCAAATAACTTACTGATCAGAACATTTTATGTCAGATTTTCAAAATTCCATACAAAAAAGTGACAAACTTATATTTAAATTTTACATATAACATAATAGATCTTTAGAATGTGATTTTATACTAATAATAAATTAATTTCCATTAATAAAAAATTTGGCCATTATATTCTCCCCCTTTAAAAAATTTTACCCTTTGAATTTCATTTTACATTCTATGACAAAAACATGTGTGGGTACTTTTCTTTCATTTCCTTCTCTAATTCCCATGTTTCCACATTGTACATGTAGGTCCACCACAATAATTTTAATAGGTGATTATCCCTATTATTTAGTACTTTATCTATATGATACAAGATCTTCATTGGCCGCTCCTCATAATAATGTTCATCTTCTCCAACTGTACCACCCCTAAAAAGAGTACATGGGAAGGGTATGGTATGTATTTCAATAAGAGGTATACATGAATGTCATCAGTTACTTTCGACATGGTAGGTGGATTTTCCAATCGATAGGCCACATCCCTGAAAAAATCAAGAATATTGAAGGGGATAATGTACCAAGGACATACCTTCCCTTTCATTCCAGAAAACATGACCATCATCCATGGAGATATGCATAGAAATACCATGTCCCACCTTTAAACTCAAGGTATCTTCGTCCATTGTCTTCATATATTTTCTGTCTATTATGAGCTACCTTGATATGATGCAAAATGGTTTTAAGCTTCTCCAACATATCATCGACCATATCATGGTCTAGTAGCATACTCACACCGACTTCATCCCAAAACGTCGGTGTTCTGCACATTTTTCTGTAGTGGGCTTCATATGGTGACATTCAGATGCTCGAGTGAAAATAAATTTTTTAGGAGAATTATACTAGTAGAATATGTTGGTCTTATCCTACTTTATAGTCTATAGAACATTATCTCAATATATCTTCCATTATATGAATAATTCTTTTATTTTTTATATTTGTTTGAGGATGATAAGACATACTGAACATAAGTTCATTATATAGATCATGTTGGAAACATTTCTAAAACATCTTGGTAAAACTATGATCATGATCGGATAAAGTAGATAATGGTACTCTATGCATCCTTACCACATATTTAATTTTTATCTGTGCATTTTTGTCTAATGATATGTTCCCTCGAATCGCGATTATTTGAACAGTCATTGTAAGACGATCCACAATAACCCATATAGCATTGTTTCCTTTGGATATACATAGATGTCTATTGATAAATTCCATGGTAATGATCCCCCACATCCACATTGGTGTGGGTCATGGTTTCATCATCCCCTTATACATTTTCCTCTGACCCTTTACTTGTTGACATACCATGCACTATGATTTATATTCCACAATATCTTTTTTCATATTGTCCAACCAATGGTTTTCTCCGAGATATTGATACATCATTGTGCTCCATCGGTGGATAGAATTTTTCATGTTATGTCCATCATTCCAAATATCATTTTTTATCACTATATTGTATTGTACAAAAAATCATGAGACAAATCATACAACTCATTCTACATCAACATTGATCTATAAGGAATCACCATATCTGATAGCTTCCACCCTTTTCAAAATTTCCATAACTTTTCATCGATCATCCTTTATTTTATCCATGATAGATGATTTAGAAATTTTTTGTGAAAGAATTTATGATGTTCCTCCCTTAAGTATTCCCATGACCATCATTTTTATATCTACATAGATCTGATTCATTTCAATTATCATCATTGATAATGATGCAGTATCCTCTCTACATAGAGCATCTGTCACTTTATTAGCCTTACTAGGATTGTGTTGGATTGATCATTCATAATATTTGATGAGATCTATCCATATTCTCTAGAACATATTAACTCATTCTACTAAAATATATATTATACACTCTTACAGTTAGTATATATATCACAATCATCCCATAGAGATAAAGCCACCAGATTTTAAATTCAAAGTTCACTACTGCTAATTCCAGATCATGTGTAGGATAGTTTTGCTCATGGATTTTCACCTTCCTTTAGTTTTAGGCTATCACTTTATCATTTTTCAACAGCACATATCCTAATACCTTAATTGAAGCATCACTATACACCATAGAGAGTTCTACAGTTGTTGGAAGTGTGAGTACTGGTGCAGTGATTAGCCACTTTTTCAACTCCTTAAATTAGTCTCCACATTTCTTTTCCTAGAAAAAATAACTCCCATCTATTTAATAATGATCATTGTGTTTGCAAATCATGGAATGTTCTTCAAAAATATTCGATAATACCCAAATAGACCCAAATATTTACATATCACCATTACAAATGATGGATTGGGCAACTCTTCAATTTCCTTTGTCTTATAAGGGTCTATAGATATCCCTTTGATGGTGATAACATTCCCCATGAATGACACTTCCTGCAGCCGGGACTCACATTTACCATAATTTTCATAAAACATATCCTTTAAATAGTTCTTTAACACATTATTCAACTTCTCATCATGTTCCTCCTTTCTCTTAGAGTATATCAGAATATCATCAATAATGACAACCAAATTTTTTTGATGTAAACTCTAATGAATAAATTCATTAAATTAATGAATCTTGATGGAGACATAGTGAGACTGAAGGGCATCATTTAGAACTAATAGTGTCTATACATTGTTCAAAAGGTTGTCTTGTGAATATCATCCATTCTCACCTTTAGTTGGGGATATCCCAACCATATGTTCACCTTAGATAAAAAAACTATACCCACAAAGATGATCAAACTAGTCATCTATCCATTTTAGTGGATATTTGTTATTTACTGTGATTTTTTAGATCTCACAATAATAAATGTAGAGGCGCATTGATTCATCCTTCTTCTTGACGAAGAGGAATGGTGCACTCCACAGTGAAGCACTATGGGATATAAAACCCTTCTCTAGATTCTCCTACAACTTCTTCCGCAACACCTCTATCTCTACATTTTTCATTCATGTAAGGTGTCTTTGAAATATGTAGATATCTAGAGACAATGTCTATTGAGAACTCAACATTTCAGTAATGAGGAAGACCAAGAAACTAATTAAGGAATACATCTGTGTAATCCCTCTCGGTGTGCTTGTCTTCTAGCATTAATCTCTCATTTGTCTTAGTCATTTGTTCTAGATATGCTTTCTCATAATGCAAAAATATCCACACTTGAAAATATGATTCTAAAAGAGATTAATTTTCATCCTTATACTTGTAAAGAATCATATGATGCTTCGAGATGTTATGTGTGATCCCCCTTTCCCAATAGTTGATTTTGGCCTTGTACAATGATAGGCAATCCATTACCAAGATAGCGTCAGACACCATTAGAGGATGTATGATGAGTTTTCCTGAGAGGTTCAGTCCACAAACATTAACCCGGGAGGATTTATAAACCATGGATGAAATAATTTCCCCATTCAATGTTCTCACATATAACTTTTACTCCAAATATTGAGGTGGTGTCAGAATAGTTATTCTAAAATTACATGATCTAATAGAATGTGTAGAACCAAAATCAAATAGTATGTCTTTTATTATTGAACGAATGACTAGAGTATCTATGACAACCTTGTTTTCTTGGTCCGCCTCTGTAGTAGTGATAGCATAATCCCTTCCTTGTTTCCATGGAGGTTATTTTTGATTTCCACTAACAACCCTTGTCTTATGGTAATTGTTCACATAATTCCCATTCTCCTTTCAGTTGTTACACTACCCTACATTTTGAGTGTTGATCTGAAACTTCCTTTATTCTTCCACATTAGTGGGATTCAACATATCTCATCAGCTGTTTTTAGCTATTTGTCTAAACATTCCACATTTGATTCAATTCTTGGTTCCATTCATACATTTCCCATGACACATTTTTAAACAACTTTTACAAGGGGAAAAGTCAAGCATTATTCCATCATGGGGTTTGTTCAACGAACCACCATTGTTGTTCCCCATTTTTCTCATATTTCCGATGGGCCCATGAGACCAATGAGAGTATCCAATATCCAGTTCATTATTGAAGGAAAAATAGACAATATCTTCAAAATTGTCGATTTCTCGATTCATAGACTGTTTTTGTAGACTAATCTTTAGTCCGCTAAAAAGGAGATCCACATTGTATTCAGTGTTTAGGAAAAAGAAAGAGGCATACCTTGAAGGAAATATAATTTTTTCTTCATTATCTCTAATAGAATATTCATCTTTCTGCTTGAGTTCATAGAACTCCTGTTTTATCATGAGATAGAGGGTTCGAGGGAAATATTTGTTGAAAAACATCATCTTTATTTCCACAGATTACATGAAATCACATTCCTCCTGGGAAATTGTATTCTTGATCACTATCCACCACTTATTAGCTTCCCCATCAAAACAATAGAATGCCAGCACAAGTTCATCTTCATTCGAGCACTGTATGATGGATAATATCATTCCAATGGATTTAATCCATTGTTCCACAAGGAGGTGGTCAGATGATTTACTAATCAAGGGAGGACATTTCTGTATGAAGTATTATATTTAAAATTTACCTTTCTATAGAAGAGGAGAGATTTCCACATGATTCAATTTATTTTTCAATACTCGAGCCTGATCAGAAAAAAATATCATGAATTTTTGAGCACTCATTCCCATTATATCAGGACTATCATTAGGGAAATCATCAAATTGTCTATCACATTGATTTTCGGAACTAGTTCTTCTATTTCCCACCATTATCTAAGAAAAATAACGTATAATTATAGGGATTTAATAAATTTATATTGAGTACGAAAAGGAAACATTAAACATAAAAGGATTAACTTATAAAGGAGTTGAACTTCCTAATTTGTGTTTCCATAGGTTTAAATATAGGTTATCCGTGATCTATTTATCAACTTATATTATAATGGCATTTCCCCCCTTAATAATGGTTTGTACTATGGCACTGAATTTACCAATGAATATCCCTCAGGAGTGTCATATCCAAGAGTGGATCAAGACCTGTTGTTGTACACTAGTTACTATTTGATTATATATCAATGTGGTGTCTTCAGTTTTTCCCCGAGATACATCTGTTTTAGAGCCGACTCTACCAACTTTTATCTAGAAAAATATATATTTTCGTGATAAACCACTTTTTCAATACTCAACCAAATTAAGGAATTTCTTATTATACGTAGTCTCAACATTAGGGTTCTCACAAAGGTTATCTATTTATAATCTCAAAAAATAACTAGATCATCTTCCAATACCAACTGTAGAGACCCATGACATTATCAAATAACATTTCATCTTTCTAATCATAATTATACATTAGATTATAAGCCTACGATGATTAATTACAGTGTCTTACAAGACAAGGTAAATAAAAAAAACATAGGGCTCAATAAACACTCATTTATTTAATATCTATATAAAGATCCTAACTTCCTTTGATACCTTACATCTGAATAGGGTTCCCTGAGGAAAATATGAACAAAAAGATGAGCTAAAAATAAGAATATTGGAATGAACATTAGAATACATCTTAATCACATGAGTTAGGAGGCATGACATAATTATATTTAAAGCATGGAACATTTGAAATCATATCATATAATCATGGGATAATATAACCATGGAATCATATAAATGCTTAATAATATTGAATCATGTATTTAGTATGGTTTACGCCTAACCACAAATCACTTTTCCCATTTTATTACATTCCAAGGAAAAATTTCAATCCCAATTCCCAATTTAGTATAGGTCAAATCTAACTTCCAATCCTCTTTCACATCACTTCTCATGAGACATAACATTAAAAAATGCTTTGGAGATCTATTTGGGTGAACCCATGTCAACATTTTAATGAATATTTTTCCACATAAATAATCATACATAATAAACCATAAAAAAACAAATGGATTCCCATGGAAAGAAATGGGCACCACAATCATGACAGAAAGCATAACCAATGTCGGTATCATGAATGTGTCCATGAAGAATGGTATTTGAACATATAGGGGAATTAATAAGGTAACAATGAATATAAATTGTTATGTGGTGTCAATATAAGTGACACCATATAATAAATGTATTTGATAAACATTAGCGTTAAAATATTTTTGTGTGGTTTTATAGAAAATTATAAAGATATTTTAAAATATAAAGGATGATAATATGTTATATAATACTAGAATTGAACGAATACATTTTTCATAATAAAATACTGATTTCATAAATACAATGTTGTCTTAAAAAAGGATAGAGTTCTCCTGAAATTGGGTAAAATTATGGGATGTTCCATTATAATCGAGTTTCTTATTGGAAGGTTTTATAGAAGGAATATTTAAAAACATGTATATCCCGAAAAGAGAGTAATGAAATGATCTTCATAAATAAATTTTGTAAAACTAAACATCATTTATAAGATTTAAATAAATAGATAATTTAACTCTATTTTGATATAATTAAAGATAAGGTAACTGGAAATAACATAGAATGTTTGGGTTGAATTATTTAATGTTTATCAACTTGGTGTGAGGGGTACCTAAGAGAGATTCATGATATAGAAAAGGTGTTTATCATCAATTATAAATAATAATGGATGTATGGTGGTGTGAAATAATGTCACATGTTTTGTTATTACACATAAAAAGTCATATCAAATTGGTTAATCTTGATTAAGAGTGAAATGGAGTGGATCCCTTATCGTAAGCCTGGTGGATATCTTCACTTGTTCTTTATTAACTGAAGAAAAATTTAGGTTTATTAATTTATAAGTCCCTAACCTCATCTATATTTAACGTATTTATTATAATATTTTTATGTTCATCCTTGACCTTTTTAATGGGTTTTGATGTTCAATTTCATTGTTCGAGACTATTTGTTTTCATGATTTTCAAATTGGCTTACTTCTATTAATGTTCGGTTAAAAATGTAGGATGAAAGTGGTTGTCCAGAATTGATTGTGTATGTTATTAGTGAACATCCAGAATATTAGAAGGTTAGTAATATAATTTGGCTACCGGGAGTGATGTTTACCCACTGTATAAATCTTTAGTGACACCCTTTTAGGGTTAATCGGTGGGTTTGATAAAAAAGATCATTTTTTTTATTTATAACATATTACCATTTGTAAAAGAGTGTTAGAGGAAAAAAATTTCGATATATTATATATATTATTATCTGGTTTAACTATAAAAAATGGTTTCATTGCCCAAATTAATGTTGATAATATAATTTGACAAATGGGTCTCTTTAAATGTGTTAAATTATCCCTTATCCAACAATGTTTTCATTTCTATATAAAATAGGTTGGGAAAGGATAAAAGATAATGAAGTATCCAATTATCATAATACAATTATACTAAATAAATGTCAATAAATTTATCATACCATTTGGGATAAGGTATGCGAGTAAATAAACAATAAAAGAAAAGAACCTAAAAGAAATGAAAGTGTTGGAAATATGAATTTACCTCCTAAGCCTACCTCCTTTGAGAACCTCATTAGTGAAGAGGTTTTCGTTTTTTTTTTGAGAGTATGGGACATCAAAGGTGGGGGGGGGGATCTTGGGGAGAGATATTGGAAAAATATTGACAAGACACATTTTTTGAGAGTAGTGAAGAGAAGTGGGAGTTAGGGTGTTATTATAGTGGAGCAGAAGAGGTTTTTCAAAATTTTATAATAATTCGTTTATTAATTTCCATCATGACCAGAAATTGTTTTGATTCGTTGACCAAAATAGTAATAAATGCAATTGAGTTCCATATTTTAGTTCTTACATAACATGTGATGTCATTAATAGTGGATTTTAATTAAAATTAAATTTTACTGAAAATTAATGTAATTAACTATTCACTAAAAATCTAAGTGTTTCTGAAAAATCCCAAAAATTCACTGTTAATATTTTTTGACGTGCAAAATCCAAAAATAAAATAAAATTTTCTAAAATAATTTTCTATATATGAAAATTTTAATAATTAATTTAAATCATAATTTATTATTAAAAATGTAGTTTTAAAACATTCATTAAAATTTTCTAAAATATGGTATATCATAATTTCAGTTGAATATTATTTTAATTCTATCAAAGTCAAGGTTTATATTAATTAGGGTATATCACTATTCAAAAGGGTATATTACTATTCATAAGTCTAGGATACTGTTCAACAGAAAATATTTTTATCTTATCGAACTCCAATTAACATACTGATCACAATAATGTTTGTGAGATTTTCTAAATTCTAAACATATAAGTGAAAAACATTAGTATAAAAATCATATAGCACATACTAGTTAAATATATTGTGATTTAAAAATTAAAAGGAATTTACATTTATAAAACATTGGGTCATTATAAAAATGAACCATCTATATAGCATCCCAATAACTCTTATTATATGAAAAGTCCACTAAAGGTATGTACTCCAACCATGATTCACCATAATACATTAGAAAAGAATTATGAATTTAATCTTATATTATATTTATTTTTCAAATATCAAATAAAATTGTGGATAATAGGAAACACTCATAGGTAAGTATATTACAAGGTAATGTTTTATGGACTTCATAAAACGTAACACAAACCTAGGATACTAATAAAAACCAGATGATACATGAATTAAATGAATTTCTATAGTTATTTGATGAGGATTGTGGAAAATAATTCAACCATATATGTTTAACGAATATGAAAGGAGTCATCTGAATATCTCTGTGAGTCCAAAATCAACCACATTAAATCATGTTTCCTAACAATTCATGTTATACTTTTTAGAATATCTATGGATAACATCTCGTATTTCAAAAAACCAATCCATAAAGGCAACAACATACCAATTGTTTATAGGTGATCTATGTTTACCCGATGATAGGTGAGGCATATGGATTCATACTACTTTACAATAGTTTATATTCCAAACGACCAAAAATTCTGTTTCATTATTTTATAATATTTATTTAATTTCATGAAGACATCCTGTATAGATTGGGTGTAGGCATTAAAATCATTTACTTACAAGAAAAAAAATACTAAAATATGATCTCCACACAATAAAAATTCACTCATATAAAACATCAATTCATTAATGGTCTCCACAAAATTAATATTAAGCCAAATATTAAAACGTTAAATATTAGATGTTTGAGAATTTCAATCCTACTCATGAAAATTAGGAATAATAGAAATTGGAAGGAAACAAAATAACATTACCTTATTCTTCATAATCCAGATACATATTATCTATGACAGACTTAAAACTCTACAAATATAAATCATATTTATCAAAATAAAAATTTGATCACCTAATCGTGAAATATACTAAAAATATTCCATTCCATAGTCTATACAATAGTTTCATTTTAGAAAATTAATGATTTTATTGGTATCATATATGTATTTATGTTTGTATATGATTGTGAGAAAAAAATATATTCTTTAATGATAAGTAAACACCATAAATTTATAAATAAAAAGTCAATTGATTCCAAATACTGAATGAATAGAATTGTGAAGATAAACTCTAAATATTATGTTTGGTAATTCTTATTATACACATGTAAATATAGTGATCCATAATAAATGAAATTACCTTATATACGGAAAATAGATGCCCACCTAGATCTTGATGCATCACAACTGAACACATTGCCATGTCTAAATTTTAACAACATTAGAATAGGTTATGATGTGTATATATCCTTAGTTTACTAAATTTATTTTCTTAATTCATTTATACATTGTAAAGGAACTCCTTTCCTTGATGATTCTGTCATTATTGAGTACAAACACAACAACCCACTGTAATTATCTCTATATATTTTTAATGATCCAAAGAATATATGTATCTCAAATTCATTCTTTAGTGGTTTAATGAGATATCACCTTCAATATTTTAAGGCTCATTAGAAACAAAATATTTAAAAATATCCGGTACAAGGAAACACAACTCTTGTATCCATAAATCACACATTCATAGCTTAGATTAAATGATATTATACAAAAATATACCAATCCTTATAGACATATGTCTCTCACGATTCTATTTGGTTAAATACTATAAGATTTCATCAATAAAAACCACCATAACCGTAAACATATAACTATAAAAAATATGATAAATCAATAAGATCATGATGGTTGGTGAATTCATATAACCTAAAGGCATAACGACATATTCATAATGTCCATATTTTCTTATGACAATTTTACATGAAATGTTTTCATTCCAAACTCATAGTTGGTAATACCCCATACAAACATCATTGTTAGTGAACGACATAGTTAAATTCAATTGTTAAAGAAGGACATCAATTTTAGATAATTGATACTAATTCATTATTATAATATGTATAATATTATATAATTAACACAATTTCTAAGAGATCCATCATAGTTTTTTCACAAAACAAAATCTTTTTCTTACCTATTTGAGAAACATATTCAAATGATCCATTTTATTTTAACTATTTTATATAATTTTATTACACTTTTATTTATATATATTGTATTTAAAAATATGGATATGAAATCATATTGGTCCTTGGTAGGAGATAATTTGTAAAATTTACTTGTCCATTGGATGGAAGCCCAAGAAATGTTTTATGAAAATGTCTTGAAATTGGTAAATTGACCTTGGAAAGTATATTTTTCTAATCTTCCAAACTGATGGAAAAAGTTATCAATTCCATCTAATATGATATAATTATTACCAGTGATGCCACATTTTATTCTACAAAAATAATTACATTCAAAAATATTATAATTATATTTTATATTACTTAATGAAATTTGAAACATAACCATCCAGAATGATAGATGATGTGCGCATTGAATAATGTAAAAAAATTAAAAAAAATTCAATTTAAGATGTCCATGTCAAGCATTGAAAAATACCATTGATTCCCAAACAAAAATATATTTATAAAACATGATTTACAAACCATCTATTGAATTTGTCTTTGAAAAATTTTGGTTTCATGTTTCATAACTAATTGAATCATCTCAACATGAAAATAAATATGATAAAATACACATGATGTAACAAATATGTGGTAGGTGAAAATATTTTACAATACATGCATAAGGTATAAATTGAATAGAATCATTCATGTCACCATAGAATGATGAGATTGATCATTCGTGATCTCATGCCAATCTATATACAAATTCATACACACTATTTTTTCTCTTTAGTACCATGATAATATTTCACAAGATTTATAGTCATGGTGTTCCAATAATATTATTAGATTTCTCTATTTTTATGACGTCAATTATTTTACATCACTTCTCTCACTGAATAATTTTGTGTTACAGAACCATAATGTGTTTCTGTAGCAGGTGAATAAAAAGTATTGCAATAGAAGAATATTGGAAGACTCATTATTTTCAATTGTTATTTTCTCAAGGTGTTTACTTAAAATATTTCTTCATATTCTAAAAAATTATACAATTGGAACTACTAATATTTATTTTTAGATGAGGATGAATATTCACTTGTCCCATTTTCAAATAAAGACATATCCCACATCTCATGAAATATATTTCGTTGTTTTGTTTATTTCTATTGTTAGTGTCCCCACTAATTCCCATTATATTAAACATACTAAGTATAAATATATTCCTAGATATATCACTTTATATCAAAATAAAATTATTAAGAATTACTGTACAATATGTTATATAATGATTTGGAATATTTTTATTGAAAATAATTTCATTACCCTAGTAACTAAATGATCTCCCAATGATTTATCTGAGACAATTCTAAGGAAAAATGGACTATACTGATATATTTTTCTACATACTTTATCCATAACACGTTTTACCACTGCATGTTAAATAAATTTCATAATATAGAAATATTAATGGTGCGATGATAGAATTACTTGTTCAAAATTTTCACAAAATTATACCATGTCGACCCTTGTTCACATATATCTTAATTAGGTTAATCTCTCAACTATAATTCTTGGTCCTCCAACATTTATGTATCCAAATTTAGGTTGACATCAAATAGTGTTCTAATGAAATCTATTATTCAATCAACATCTTTAACAAGATACCTTTTTTAGTTATTAATCCCACAAAAAGGTGGATGGGTATTTATTTTTGAAATAAACTGATGGTCTACATAATGATTATTATCATTATTAATGAACATATACTCATTTTGTAAATCATAGAAAAAAAAATAGACTATATGGTTGTTTATGTGTGGCTCATGTGAAACAACATTTTCAGCAGCCTTATCGATTTTATTTATATAATGTTTTCTTGATTATATATTATATGTCTAAGAATGCACCATTAAGTTATAACTTTAAAAAATATATAGTAATATAAATTCAAAAATACCTTACAACAAGAAAATAATTTCATTCCATTCAAAATAAAAAAATTTAAACATTTTTTAAAAAAACTTGAAAGCATAAAACTATATATGATAATTAATGTCTTATAGTTATTTCATATTATCCATTCATGAAATGAAAAAATCATCTGATAAACCCATGATGATGACATGAAAACCCACCTATAATTTTCTTGAAATCCATATGTACATATGGAAATTAATTTGATCTTCATAATAAAAAGGTTCTCTATGTTTTTTTAAGATACCCATTTCTTTTTTGGATATACTATAACACTATTAACTTCTCAAAGATTGATATATATAATTTACTTCTCATGGATCAAAAATTATTATTCCATTGTCTCTAAATATGTTCCAGACTGTACGATAATGATCCCATTTGTAACATCCATCCCCTTTCCCATTGGATTTTCAAGAGGTGGGGATATTACAAGGCCTTACATAGAGTCCCAAATATATAAAAGTTGTAAATAAATTCCATTAATTATAATGAATTATTGGGGATGATTTTAAATCTAGTAATTGAAGAACAAAACCAAAAACAATCGTGAATTAACAATAAACATACAATACACTATACCATGAAAGAAATAAATAAAACTAAAAGCAATACTATAATTAAAAATAAATATCTAAGTTTAATTAGAGATAGAATACAATAATCTAATAGAAATATATAATAATTAGAAAAAATATGACCAAATTATAAAAAACTCGATGGCCCAACTCCATATGCCTCAACCATGGTATCAATTACCATAACTATATAAATTAGAAACCTCAATATTACTTATTTGTTGGTAGATTTCATCTCTTATTTCACAAAAGACCCCAACTAGGGGTAGACTGTTGACAATTTAAGACATCCTAGATGACTTGATAACACACACCACTAGGTTAATAAATAGATATCATATTTTATATAAAATATCATAAATCAGTTTAAATAGTTTGTATAGAAAATGAAAACGTGTTAAAAGGATATCATTTTGAAAAGAAAAAAAATATAAATTATTAGGAATACATATAACCATGTATCAACCCACACACAACCACATGTGTTCACAAGTGATTTTTATATACTAATTTATAGACCCCCATTGATCATCTAAATCTTCAAAATCATACCAAGAAGAGGTTCCCCAATAGAAAATTCCCCTTCTAATGTTTCACTTCAATGAATAAACACTCACCAAAAATTAATATAAAATTAAATTAATAAAATTTAACATCATATAATTATTTTTATTAAATAAATTATTAAAAAAAATTAAATCCCCTAAAAATATAACATTTTAATATCTATTGTTTAAATTTATTTTTGGATATAAATTATAAAAAAAAATTTTAAACAATTTACAGTATATTATACATAAGTGGATTCCATAAAAATCACACACATATTTTACATAAATTTAACAATTTTTTTGATGAATAATATTACTTCAGGTTCTATATTAGGTTTTTATGAAAAAACATTCAACTACATACAACGATTGGATAAAAAATAACGACACAACAGTCATTCAGATTATTGTTTGGATATTCTACCCTTCAATAAATTCAATATTATGTCATCATGATTACCTTTAATGAAAGGAGAACTGTCCCCTATAAATTAGAGAAAAAATTAAAGGATAAATGATTGAGAATTATATTATAATAGTAATGAAGAATTAAAAAATACATATAATGACATAGGGTTATCATAAATAGAGATTACATAAATTTTATTAATATCCACTTAATTTCAAAAACACAGTCCCAAAAACTATAATTGAATATTGAAATTTGAAAAATCGAATGAATAAAACATCTAAATTATAAAAGTAAATCAATAAAACTATTAACATTATATATTTAACCCTTTATAGACATATCAAACAAAATAAATTTGATCATTATAAGGGGTAATTAATTATAAGAAAGGGAAATCATAGATCCTTAGTGAGGGTAAAAAGGGAGTTGTATAAGAAATATGTGATCATAAAGGTATCATAATATGAATAAAATATTTAAAAACAATGAAAAATATATTAAAAATCATAATCATGAGTCATATAATAAATATTCTTAGTTCACATGACATGAATCACAAGGGGGTCAATAAAAAAGATATAGTAGAGGGTAACATTTTCATAATTGACATGTTTATAGTAAAAATGAAAGTATATAAAATATTTTTCTTAGTAGTCAAGGCTCACTAAAAAGGGAAAATTGATTAATAGGTTCACTACCCAAATATAATAGTATTAATGGTTCACAACCTGTATCATCATATAGGACCGAGTCCCTTACAAAATGGTGGTTACTCCCCATTTTGTCACAACATATCTCATGAGATATAAATCATTACCCAATTAATTATGGGAAGATATAAGTCACACCAATCAAATAAATAATATCATAAATATGGTTTTGATAACATAATAAACAAATCAGGATATAACATCACCTGAAATGAAGTTAATTTATATAACTTTTTTTATATCATATATTTTGAAAAATAGATGGGTTTTATAACCATTTACATATTTCACCATATCATAACCTATAAAATGTAGTGGGATTAATATTATTTTTATCATTATATAAACCTTGTAAGTGAAATGAATATCATAATAATATTTTCAACACAATCCATTCAATGGATGATATGAATGGTAACCTTGGTTCTTATCCCCATTAGAGAATAATTTAAATCCATGGATGTCATCATACTTTTTATATGGTTTTGAATGATTAATAATTTGGAACAGTTAATTAGGAAGATTAATTTGCATTGAAAATAACTTTTAGAACAGAAAATTCATAAAACTTTTTGGGAATAATATTTATTGAAAATATTCATTGAGACATATAATGGAATATTGATATAATATTTAAAATATTTAATTGAGTAAAATATTAGTTTGTTTTAAAAAGCACTGATGGAAAAATATATTTTTTAAATTTAATGTTGTTTGAAAATAACTGTGAAAATTTAAAAAGGATTCTTCAATGAAAATAATGTTCACGTGGTAAGAAAAATATGTTCATGATGTAAATTCAAAAACCAATATTCCTTTTAAATATTTGTTAATAACTAAAAGGGAATTGTTCAAAAAAAATGAATATTACTTTATTTAATGATTTTAAAAAATTCCAACATGTGGAAAAAATGTATTTTAAAAATAATAGTAGACTAGTAAAAAATTAAATCATTTTCAAAAAACATTGTTTTGGATGAAAATTAATTTCCTACCAAAGTGATAAATAATATCACATTTTCATAAAAATATTTTATAAATTATTTGAAGTATAATATAGTGAAAAATGGTAATATTACTATACATTATCATGAATAAGCATAGATTGATATAATTAATATTTTTCTTGAGATATGTTCAATATATCATTATAATTGGAAACATATCCATATAAAATCTTGATAAATGATGAGATAGTTACAAAAAATTATAACTACATTGTTAACCTTTAATTGTATGACCCAAGATAAAATAAACTAAAAATAAATAAAAAATCTCAAAAGTATTAAAAATTAAAGATATTAAATTTCATGTTGAATGTATATAAACCCTATAAAAAGAGACAAATTCATAACATAATATGTGTTTCAAATAGGGAAAATTGATACAAAAAATACTTCACCTAACGTATTTTCTACTATCATACAAGTTGAAACATCTCATATAATAGGAATATTAATATTATACATATATGGAAGAAAAAAAATATATATATATATATCCTATAATATTTTTTTATTATATAAACTTGTTATTAAAAATTACTTTTTGTTTTTACGTTTTAGGGAATAAATATTTTGATTTTTGTATATGATTTGATTTTATATTTTGGAACCTCTCACATTGATAAATTATTCATCATAACAAGAATTGTAACCATAATATTAATATCATATATAATCATTATATATATTTATAGTATTTCATATAATTTATTGATAGAAAATAAAATACATAATTCACGGAGACAATTGTTCTTACGTACGCATAAACGTTGTATCCATAATATTGTATGCATGAAATAATGAAGGATAGAAATATATTATAATTAAATATTATTATATATAATATATATATATAATGTATAATAAACATATCCTTATTACAATCCACATAACATGTGGATTAACTATATCTCTTAGCGAAGGGGTAGCCCACCGTACACATGAACAACATTTTTATAATATAAAAAATATAAAGTATAACAGAATTTGTAATATAATAATTAAATATGTATAATTATATCAGATATATAATTTATAAATTTTAATTCCACCATTATTTCCATCATTTTTAGTTGATAATGTTAAAAAAATGTGATTGTTTTGTGTAGTGGTTGTTTTTTGTACATGTGAAAAATGATTAGGTAACCCATTTTATGGTTTTAGAGTTGGCTATTGGTCATTAACATATTATAAAACATATCATTACATTATTTTAAAAATGTAAACTATATCAGAATGGTATAGTAACAATTTAATGTTGTCTAAGAAAAACTAAAACAATGGTCACTAATAAATGTTACCACTACATAAGGTATCCTTAATATATTTTCACCAAAAGAACTCATAATTAGAATTTATATCACAAATAAGGCCTCTAGGATTAATAGAGGGATGTAATGAGGTGATTTGGGTAATTATTGGACAAACTAAAATGTTTTTAGCGTATGAATAGTTAATTATATGAGGTGACCATTTATTTTTGAGGTGATTGGAGAACTTGTCATTTCTATGAATGAAAAAATGTACCCACATTTTTCAGAGGCCATAATGGTATAAAATTGTTTAAAATAAAACCATGGGAATTATATTATTGAAATATATCAATAAAATATATTTTATAAAATTTAATTGTTCATTTTAATCCATTTATTTTTAGTTGAACCCCCTCCCCTGGTAAACCTATTCTTACCTCAACCATTGTAAATATTTTTTATGCTATAAATATTTATTTTCCTCAAAACATATTCTTAAATTATCATATAAAATAAATTATTCAGATTCATAATGATTAATTTATTTTTATTAACTCAATTCGCATAAAAGGAAAATTTTAACATATTAAACTGTCAGATATGATGCGGAATTGGGGTTTTAAACAGAAATGTTTAAATGTATTCAATGTTTTTATGTCAAAATTCGAGAATAAATTGATTCAAATAAAAAAATGTTTTATATAATCATAGTTGAAAAAATATATCTTTGAAAATATTTATAATATAATTTATCTTTATTATTAAAAAAACTATATTTTCAATTAATGTTAATACATTCAATTATTTATCAAAAAAGAATCTTTTTTAAAAAAATCATAATATTCCCTGTGATAAATTTCACCAAAATATGGAAAAACTTATTATTATTTTATTATATTAGGTTATAAAAATTATAAAAAATTTATTTTTTAAATGTTCATCAAAAACAAAAAGCATACATTTATTTAATAAAATATTACATTAGAAGCATAAAATGAATATACCGAAATTTTTGTTTGTATCATTAATATGATTCATTTATATAAAACATCTATAATTAATATTTGAAAATTACTTATTGTTATACATATCTATATTTTTAATTCCTAGGTTATAATGGTCACTTTTAAATAACTATTTTATTAATATATTGTGGTCATATGAAAACATAGTGTGGTCGGTACTATGTTCTATCCCAATATTCCATGTAACATAATAATAACATGGTGTTTCATGCAATGATAGTTTACAAATGATATAATTTAATAAAAAATCATAATTACTCTGGGTGCTAAATTATACCTTCCCATTAAAATGAATACGACCTTTGATATTAATCATCCTAGTATACAAATGAGGATAATTCTACCTCATCATATCCTTATGTCACCACATCACTTCCTCAAATTGGTTGTTATCCATAATACATTTACTAGCTTATTTCTCTTTTTCAATTGAATTTTCTCCATATGATCAATAATCATCATTGGTTTTTCTTATTAATAAATATCATGACCACATGTCATTAACTCTGAGTTTAATAAATATTTAGGGTTAGGTATGTGAATCATTATGATATATACATAAAGAAAAACATCGACCAAAGAGAGGAAAAGTGGAATACCCAAATGATGATCACCAGTCCTAATATGATCAAGAAATTCAATGTGATCTATATACATAGGGATTAATTTCCCTTCAATCAAAAATAACAAAACATTTTTCCAAGGTGAAATTCATAGAAACTCCATATCGACGTATTAATATTCATGATCACATTGTATATTATTAACAATGATTTCCTGCCCATTCTAAAAATTTATTATATGTTTTTGAGAGGATTTTAACATCACTTCAATTTATGTATCTATCTCATGTCCTTGTATCTTTATTTTTCATACATCATTACTTAATGGTAGATATCTATACATATTTTTACACAAGGCTTCATAACAATCCATATTTTTTATTGAATGAATTATGTTATTGTAGTCTATATCAACTAGATATCATTTTTTAACCCAAATACATTTTAAATCAAATGAAACATATCACCATGTACCCTATATGGATTGAGTTGTTCATTTAAAGTACTCAACCATATAAGGATTATGCACAGTTCAAAAAACTCAAATTGAAATTACGAACATTCAGAATAAAACACTAATTTTTTTTTGATAATCATCATATATTGATAAAATAAAATTAATGTATTACTCAATTCATCCATACCAATTTTTTAATGAATATCCCAGAAGCAGATCAATAATATATTAATCTATGATAGAGAAATTTTTTCCTTACATTATAAGGATATCGACAACAACTAATAATGAATTATTATATTTTAAATTTTTTTGGAGTCTAATTATTATATTCAAAGTGATATATTCCCATTTCAATTTTTATATTATGAATGTATATAACATCACCTTGTATTTTTACTTTCATCTTTATCTTTTTATCATACCATGGTTGAGGTACATACTCTATGATATCTCCCTCTGTTGAATCCCACTAAAAATATTAGATAAACCATTATATATATTTGTAAATAATGTATTAATATAGAAATAAGAACTATAATCTTATTATAAAAATATTCTTAAATTATAATATGGATGGAACAAAAATTGTATTCATTAAACTTATCAGTTATGGATGATCATTTGAAAAGAATGGAACAATTCAAAAATTCTATTAAATCTCAACTTCTTGTAAATAAACCTCTGCAATCATCACATGGATATATGTTTGAATAATCAATTTGCCAAGATATGATTTTAGCACATTTGGATTTTTAGATCCATCCCTTGAAAATATAAAAATATTTGATCTCTTGTGATCCTTATCATAAATAAAATAACATTACCCGTTCAACTAAAATCATAGTTCAGATTATAATATTTCCTAGGGTAGCAATGTTTTCTGTAGTCATAATCATTATTAAGCTCTAAGAAGATTACATAGTTAATATTTAACTCTTAATTTGTAAGTATTTACTTTAATTTTATTAAAAATTTTATAACTCATAATTATTTACATAATGATTATTCATGACAAACTAAAATGAAATAATTGACACAACTAACTCCCAAACATGAGTTGTGTAACTTTTATCTTGAAACATAGACTTCCAAGAGGGATATTCATTTAAAATTACAAACATTTGTAATAAAAAATTATTCTTCGTATCAATAAAAATATATATAAAAACCATTATGTAATAAATGTTCATTTATGAATAGGTTCACTGGCTAATATTCTCTTTAGTTACTTGAAATTTTACCTAAATTCCTACGTCTAGAGGAATTGTCTGACATATTATTTATATTATTTATATGATTATATAGTCATGATAAATAATCTTCATACACTCAATAATATCTATCTATTGAAAAAATATGAATATTTGTCACAATGGTTGTGTTGGGAACACATTCAATAGCTTCTTTATTTGACGGATGTAAGGATATATCCTCTATTGAGATTATATGACAAAAAATGAATTTTTCTTTCCAAAACTCACACATTATAAAATTTTAAAATAGTTTATCCTTAATTAATATTTATAGTAATATTCTTATTTGGTTTATTACTCTAGATTAATTGTTTAATATATATGAATATCAACTATACATATACACAAAAATTGATCAATGTATTCATTAATGAATTTACTCATTAAATCAATGAACATATCAGGGTAATTAAAGGGAAATAATGGAATCAATTATAATATATAGTGTATAATCATTGTAAATTATGGTTTACTGTGTATATCATCTTTATTGACCAGCAATTTATGATACGTTGATGTAAAGACAATCTTGGAAAAGTATTGAGATCAATATAGTTGATCAAATAATTCATATTAACGGGGAATAAAATAATTGTAGTTAATTTTTATCATCATTGGCTATTCGAAATCAATTAAGAGTCTAATTTATCCATATTAATTGTTATGAAATATAACAAGTCACACCAAGGTGACTGAATTCATAAAATTAATCAGTTTTGAAGTTTTTCCAAGAGTTTTATGTGTAATTAATGAAATTCAATTGGTCTGTACTATATGCAGTGATTAAAATTAGTATGTCACTTGGTTTGAGTTGTATTGATAATTTAAATTATTAATTTTGTGGAAGGATATGAAACTATTTTTCAAATACCTCCAAAAATCCATCACCATAAGAATATAATCAATAATGATTTTCGTCCCCAACTATCTCAAATAAACAACACTTTATAATAGAAATTAAGACCCATATAATGTATATGACCTCCATTATAATTTATTACTATTTTCACATTGATTTTTGGTCATCGGATGGTTATGAAAATAAAACATTACTTCTAATATCTTATAATAGATTTGGTATTTATGTAGAGAATTATAATATATTCCTAGGATGAAATTAAATTAAATTAGGGGATGAATTCTCTGATTTGGAAGAAGCACATTCCCGCCAACATCAATATAAGTGGATTTATATACCTTAGATTCTAACATCCTTAAACTAGGATTATTCCCTAAAAATTATAAATCATTTAATTTTGGAATCATATTTATTCACCTAGAAAAATAACTATATATAAAATAATGGGTATATCTTTAATCAAATAATACATTAGTAGATCTATAGTAGATATTTAATGTAATTTTAAACATATCATTAGGGAAACCCTCATAAAAAATAGTAATTTTCATGACCTAACCCACTGAGGTCTAGGCTTCTACTACAATATTCTCAGCTATAATAGGAGAATATAAATAAATAAGGTCTGATTAGGAATATCCCACAAAAGGGTGAAATTATCCAAATGTACCAATACACACTCACCCATCTCAAATACCACATAAGGATGAATTGTAAAACAACTGAAAAATTGTATGAATGCATTTATGATCTCACAAATATTTACAATAATAATGTAATGACATTAAAAAGAGAGGTCATATACAATCCCAAATAAACTATAGATTCCCATATTATTTCAAGGGATATTACATATTAAAATTCATGCTCTCGGTAGCCACTTTGTTCTTTCAAGATCCGTCAATGCACCACCCACTCCCACCCCTCCTAATACACTATCAAATGGGCCATAATATTCATTAGAAATTGAAAATGTGGGAAAATCAGATGTATGGTTTAGAACAATAATACACAACAAGACTCTCAAAAAACTAAACATTAATAACCATGTGTATTTATCTCAATACATGATATTAAATCCAATGTATTAGACAATAAATAAGATATATATAAAAATTTAAACACATACTTAGCTGGTCCTAGTAAATTTATAGCCCCATGATTCTTCTTGAAGAAATATTATTTATATTGGAATATACTCAATGAGCCATGATATGATAAGAGACACTCTACATATAGGTCTTTCTATTTGGTCTCCTTCCAAGAAATATATCTCATCAAATAACACAATGACACATAAATATAATTTAATTCTTAGAACCACTAGAGGACACCACGAACCTAATTTGGATGAACCATCTACATAAGGGATCATATGTTAATGATACCACCAACACAACTAAGGATTCCATCATGATGGAAAATAAACACCCTTCTATGGGAGATCATGATGATTCCAAAAACTCCCACAATGATATATAGTATGATCATGGATCATACTCCAGTCTTATGGAGGGACACTACAACCATTTCTAATAGTTTTCCAATAGAGGGGATCATAATCCAGCTATGTGGATGCGATGTCACACATTACCATCAAGGAAAATGAACAATGGAAGTCGATGAACATATATTATTAGAAAAAATTATAACTAAGTGTTATAAACAAACTTTATGTGGGTATACATTTTGTACCAAGTGGTACACGACGTGTCTAGATATCCCCTTGAAATCACATATATGAGAGCCTCACATGACATATAAATCTCTATATACATGGTGTGTAGAAAAAATATTACATAATTTTGACACACATGGTATCATGTTTATGTCGATTGTTCATGTTCGTCTATAGTGTTCGTGTTCATATAAATACATATGTACACTAATACGTGTCTGTGTAAAACTACATGGAATTCCACTTGACTGTGTAATTTTTACCATGTGTATGAACTTTCCAAGGAATAGTTGAGCCATAGGGAAGGTTTCACATGTTTTGGAAAGGGGTAACATGCATGTTGATACATATCATCATCCTGAAACCTAAGGTTCAAAAGAACATGTCCCAAATGGCATGTCATATGAAATTACACATAATGTTTCTTGGGATTTTTACAAATTTAGTGTACCTCATCCATTCATTCACACCTTACTCTTCTGCCTTGATTTCTATTATAAATCACCATTTAAATCCCATATCTATCAAAACCAATCATAGTCACCACTAGCCCTCCAAAATCAGGCCTCGAAACACACTGCAAAAATTATATGTCGTTTGAAATATCATGTTAAATCCTGGATGAAGGATGAACCCTTAATCCAACCTCATTATTCATTGAACTAGAAATAGTTTTCATCGGTCCTTAATATGGAATAGAAATTATGATATATAGACATAGTTTCAATTAGTAGCATAGAAAAAGGATCAATAAACGACAGGGAACCAGTTAATTTTTTAACAAATGGACCAAAGGAATAACAATAATGTTCAAATGAAAATAATGGGGAGAAAAAAAATTAAAGGGTAAGAATTAAACATAGATGTTTTTTGTTTGGACTCAATCCATTGTCTTATATGGAAATGAATGAAGAAGAAATAATCAAAATGATAAAAACCCCATTAAATTAGATATAAAAGTAATGAATGAAAAATTTTATTGATGTAATTGATCTCAGTTCCCCTAGGTTTTAAATAACATAAATTAATATCATTATTAAAAAAATATACCTATATTATGTGTTTATTTTTGATGAATAATTGTTTCATTTCTATCATTGACAAGATCTTCCTTTTCTGTGCTCTTTAAAATCTACGATGTGATCCCTATTAGTCATTATCTATCAAGAATTCTCTCCAACATATTTTATGAATCCCTATTGCTAGATTTCCCAACACAGAGAAAAAACCAATAATAATACATTTAATGGGAAAACCAATCATTGAATCAAAAACTAAACAATTAAATTATATATTTTATTTTAAAATTTTTATTATGTATATTTAGAATTTTTCACAAATGGATCATGCCTTTTAATATTATGTTTCACCTATGGTAAAAATCATGTGTTTACATCCATAGTTCCATCATATTTCTCATCAGAGCCAACATTATGGATTATTATTATTTTCAAGAAAACTATATTCACATTTTATTTATGATTTTTATTATATTTCATAAATTTATTCTCAGAACACTGGGCCATGAAATTATTTATTGTCCTAGAACCGAGTCCATTAAATAATCCATATAATATAAACAAATAATTAATAGAAAATAAGAAAAATTGAATTCAACAAACATTTTCATCTTTTATCTTGAAAGGATAAAATAATACTAAAAAAATTAGGGTATTAGCTCGCATTTCGGTTTCCCTCTCCCATGTGTTATACTGAATATTTCACTACTACCACCAGAAAATCACAATGGGAATCAAATTACCATGAAGGTTCCTCTTATACTGATCACCGATCTCCACCGAGTATACTAAAATGGTAGCTCTATACAAGATGTCTAATTCTCTATAGTCAATAACATCTAACAGGTCATGCATGTACCTCCCCAGCTATAACTCATGGAATTTGTTTTTAGCTCATCTAACTATGGAGGTAGAGATAAATGGAAGAAAACCTATTAAAAATTATTTATCTTCATGTGATTAAAGAATCTTATAGATAACATTCCCCCACATCCAAATCTCCCAAATCCAAATCAGGATGATACATTCAGTAACACATGTTATCATTCCTCAATCCCTCGAGGTCTATATTGTTAGTCTTTGTAAGAAATATGAGGGGTCTATGTTTTCTTCATCCCCTAGTTTATTAACTTTACATTATCTATATTATCTCATAGAAACTATGGGCCAATGAGTTACGAATCACCTCGATCATCCTAGTAATTTTGTGACCTATATGGTAAACTATAAAATTCTAAAAATGATTCCATTCCAATGGATGAAAGAAATATTTTGTGGAATATAGACTTCACCATGGGTAGGTGATCCCCCTAACTATGTCCAATGTTTAACATGGAAGCCTTAAACGTTTCTTCCGAGACTTGGATGATTTTCTCTGTTTGAGGATGAAATGTTGTGCTCAAAATTAATTTAATCACAATAGATTCTTGTAATCCTCTACATAACTGAGAAATGAAGTGATCATAATGTTTATTGATGATCTTTGACGGAATACCATGGTATAATACAATATCCTACAAATTGAGGTTTCCTATTCCCTCTACTAAACTCTTATTCCAAATGGATAGGAAGTGGGAACAATCTAAATTTGACTATGATCACCCATATGGAATCATGACTCCTAGAAGTATAGGGTAAGACAATCATAAAGTCCATAGATATGCCATTCCACAACAAATCGGAACCAAAAGTGGTTGGGTTTTGACCAGATGAACATGGTCATTTTCATTCATCTTCAGACAAGTGAGGCAATAAGTGACATACTACGCAACTCACTTATTCATTCCGGGCTAAAAAAATAATGTTGGAGGTCATTGTATATTTTTTCTTAAAATTTATGAACAATCAATGTGGATGTATGAAACATTAAAAAAACATCCTCCTACAATGTCAATGATACCATCATCCATTCCCTAAAATTGATAGCGTGTTCCCCACATATAGAATATCTATAAAGAGAATTCTCAATTGATATATGAGTATTTATATTATCAAAATCAATATCTCCACACTAAAAAATCCAATTAAATTATAAAATTAGTGAGGTAATAACCATTTAATAGTGATATGATGTTCCAATATTTTTCACAAAGCACCACTAAAAAGAGCCAATGTGATATCATGCCTCCACCAACAATTGTGAACAAGATATCAATCTTTGAGATTCTTCCAACACATTCAACTCCTCATTACAATAAAAAATATCTATTTAATGGTCCTTGAAAAACTCTATCAGTTTTATTTCGTGTCACATTAAAATAATTATATGTGGATAGAAACTTTAGAATACTATGGTTAGAGTAAAAAAACAGATATATTATGTAGTGTATAAAAATATTTAATGTGAATAATAACACTTCTAACTCATTCTCATTAGAATCTTATTTTAGTATATGTGGTATCTAATGTAGTGAACCTTATGTAATAATCACTTTCTGCAGAATCAAAACACAACCTTGGTGTGTTCCAGATGCATCATAGAACACAATATACTTGACCCCCTCTACTAGAAATATCATGATTTGAGAAATAATCCACCTCTACCTCATCTCTTGAAATAACTACTACCACTTTTTCATACTCAATAAAATCTACCAATTTTGGGTAAAATATGTCAAGGATGATTACACTTTAGAGAATATGGCTAAAAACCTGTGATTGTGCATTATAGTCAAATGTCAACTACATATATCGATTATAAAATTTGATGGATCCCAAACATAATTCCCTCAAACTTTACTGGGTCCACTACTACACTATCCTCTAGGATTATGTGACCCAAAAATTGAACCTCCCGTGTCTAATGCAATATCATTACGAGATTCTTGAAACACTAGTGCATTCAGAGTGTGTCCATACCAATCTATATGTATCATGTGTTCTCCTCCATAGAATTGGAATACACTAGGATTTTATCATTTAAGACTACCATAAACTAGTCTAGAAAATTCTAAATGATCTGGTTCATGAATCCCATGATCACTTATGCAGAATTTGAAATGATGAATGGAATTACCACGTACTCATAGTGAATGTAATGTCAACTAAATGTTATCATCGTTATATCCTTATATTGTACTAACAGATGGTGATTTCATGAAATGAGGCTAATCTTCAAAATCCATCATTTCCCTCTCAACTAACCATGGTTACTGATCCTTGATACTGGGTACATATGTTTTCTTGCGCACTTGATTTAATGATCGGTAATCCATAAATAACCTCAACTTACTGTCTGCATTCTGGGGGGAATAAATTGGCGCTACCCTAGGGGAAACATAGGGTCTAAAAATACCTTCTCCTCTATCTCTTAAAGCCACACCCTAATCTCTTGAAGCTATATAATATAATTTTGAAATGTTTTTATGGATATTGTTTCCATTCTTGGAAGTATGTTGATGTATATTTCTAACTCTATGAGAGGAGGTGATCCTAGTACATCTTTAGAAAACTCTCCCTCTTTCTCTACCACCACTATGTGAAACTAATAGGAAAAAGAATCCATATCTCATAAAGTCATTATAGCCAACTGGGGTGCACTTGGATATACTCACCTATTCGTGATATTATCATACTCTTCTTGGTTTTTCATTTTCACCCATAAAAATCTTCTTTTTATCTTAATTGACACTGCACATCCTACATACATGATAATAAACATGTTAATGTACTATAGATATACAAGATATACCTAAAATGTTATTTTATGTAATCTGGGATAAAATGATGATATCCTATACAAAACCCTTATATCCAAACCTCATGTCGCTCTCACGGTATTTGTGAACAATTTCTGATTCAATCTTATAGGAGTCTCTAACAGCAATTGTTGAGCTAATGGATCAAATAGAATCATTAGTTTTCAAACTAATAGAATATAATGGTTTAATTACTTGGCCTCATGTCTATAAGTGATGAAAATTATTTTTAAAGGATATATATCTACCTCACTTCATCCTATGATAATTCAGGTCGTAAGCCTCCACATATTAATGTTTTATTCATCCCTATCCACCTGATCCCTATTTCTGGTGAGTATCAAATTAGGTAGTGAAAATTTGATAAACCACAGACAATATATTTATTCCAAGATGAACACATAGAAATATCAATTTCTATTTATGTCACCCATTTTCATCCTTTGAATTTATCTTGGAGGTCCCTCAGTCACGTCATTATCATTTGTATGAAGGATTTAAGAAACTAAATCAAGATGTCTGTAACCATTGATGGGGAAACAATATATATCCATTTGATTATTTATGCCAACCTATAATCATAGAACTACAAAACTATTATCCTAGGATCACCAACTAAAGAATCTTGCACACATGAATCCATATGATTTTTTAAGATTCCAATTACATTTTCTAACCTATTTGGTTCCCATTTTTATCTCCCACTAGTACTGTCTACACTTCTAATATCATCCCCAATAATATAGATCTCTCATGAACCCTATCATAGTTTTGAATGAAAATGGATACAACATAATCCCTGAAGTCCCATCATATTATCTAATCAATGTTTGATATATGAAGAACTGATCACACACCATATACTAGGAGTAACGTGAGAAACAAAAAAACCCATTTCATTACTCTTTAATTGTAATATTCCCTTATTTTGATGTAGAATCTCATGTATGATTATCAACCATAACATGGGAAATTTGAACTCATGTCCAAATAAATGATCAAATTATTACTAGGAGAGAGTTGTATCACTGTATGATGTAGTCAGGAAGCTTCGTCATTGGCCAGTATATCCCAGAAATATCCTCTCTTTGACAATTTATATCTGGTCGGAATGTGTCCTCACAAGGAAGAAAAATTGTTTCACTGCCTATATCCCGTCCTTAGACACCTGGGGGACTAACACACCATGAAACCTTGGATTTCATCTCTTATAATACAATTTCAATGAACTCAACATACAAGGATCCTTAGTTTATAATCCTAGTTATCAGTATGGATTAATGGGTGGGGATATAACTTGTAAACCAGTTTGAGTTTAAATCTCTAGTACATGACCATATATAAATTCCTCATAACTAGTTATATCATCCACATGATCGTACGGTGGAATCCTAGTTTTCCTTATGCATGGAAGGATCATAGAATAAACAAATATGTACCATGGTGAATATTATATCAAAAGAGGTTAATGAAGAAGGGAATGGAAGACAAAACACATTACCACATGATGCAAGTACAAGAATTTTTCTCCACACCTATTGTTTACATATACTATGTGTAAAAGGTTGTTTTTCATAATCGTGGTGTATGGATATGTCAACCACCACACCAGCAACATGATCCATTGAATGATATCCAAACTCCAAATATTATTTTTTACCCCAGAAAAAACAAATTAATTCATTCTTATGGTAGAAAAGACTAGCTTTGTTACCACTGGATCATGTCCTGACCCACTATTGTCTGACCCATGGCTACCTTAGGACCACATAAAATTGACTAGGGGAAAGAAACCAGCATCAGGTTGGGATACCCCATAAATGGGAGGCATTATCATAAAGTCACAATACAGAGACACATATATCTACTAGACCACACAATGATGAAATGTAAAATAGTAGAGAAAATATGTGCATACATCTAAGATCATATAACATTGTATAACAGTAAAGTAATTAAAATGGGAATAATGACCAAATACAATCTCATAAACAATATTTAAATTGATATACCTACCCCATGGTTGATTTTAAATGAATTCTCCCAATAAACCATGCATTCTATCATGATAGAGCTATGGTTCACCAATTATGGGTCCTCCCAAGACATTGTCAAACTGAAGATCATCTATATAATACATGATACCTGCAAAAAATAACATACAAGGTTGAGTATAATATTAATCAGTTGGACACTACAGAAACACTGAACATTAATCATCAAGTTTAGTCATATCAAAAAAAATATATAATAATAATTTTATATTATAAACACATTGATTTATCTAGGAATGACTATACACTATCGGGCGATCCTATCCAACTGTAAACATCATGATTTTTCTCAATGTAATGCTGTTTTTTTGTAATAATTAAATCTATTTTTTATGGTATCATTGGAGAACTCTAAGGAGATGTATATATCCTTAGTCCTCACCCAATAAATTAAACAATTCAAACATTATTATGATACAAATATTGGGGTCACGTACAAAATTATTGGGGGACACCACAAAGCCAACATGGACCAACCCTCTACATAAGGAATACCATGTCAATAATAGAACAAATCAATCTGTTATATATTAAATTATGGAGGATATAATACCTACCTAGGGTGGTGTTAATGATTCAAAAAAATCCAAATTTGGAACATATGATGATGGATTATCTCACTCCATTCACACGAAGGGACACTAAAACTCAATTAATGAATTAGACCATAAATGGGTATATAATCCAATGATGTGGTTATCGTGATTCACTTTACCCTAAAAAAGGATCAAGATATTGTTCCAAAATAAAAAAATTAATAGATAAAAAACAATATTGAAGGAGGTGCACAATTTGTAATAGGTGGTTCACATCATGTAACTAGAGCTACATGGCATGTCCCATTGTCCCCTTGATTACATATATGAATGAGACTCACACGGTAAGTATGTATACTTATAAATGATAATTAGAAGAATAACATGTAGTGTATAGATAGATGATATCTAAACTGTTTTTCTAAGATGTATCCTTGTTTGGTGGTTGTGTCTGTGTATCGACATGTGTACAATAATACATGACTGTGTACAAGCACAAAGTGTGCCACATAGTCGTGTAATTTTTCCCATTTCCTTGTTCTTCCTAATGTAAAAGCCAAAAATTGAAGGATAACAACACCACATGATAGGATTCACACATGATGTGATCTGTATCTTTACCCCAAAATCCCCATCAACCCTAGAATGGTCCCCACACAACATTTAATCCCGATTTCCATGTCTCCTTTCTCTATATTTTTCTTGATCCAGATTTTCTCTTTCCCACATTAATAAATTCTACATCCACAATGATTTATGATGGAAATCACATATTCAATATTATATCTACATCGACTGAGACTTTATACTTATAGATCAGCAGAATATCTCCTCAAAATGAACATGGAAAACACCAAATTAATTTGGAACATCCTTCAATTATCAAAAAGAAGGAAGAATCCCCAATATTTCCTCTTTCTACCTCTGTCTAGCCACTATAAATATAATTACATGATCCAAAAAATTCATCATGTTCAGTACATGAAATTTTATTTCATTGGTCAGATGAGTGGTTTTGAACTGATAGGAATAAGGTCTTTGTAATATATTTTGAAAAAATAAATAACAATGATGTTTGAAATGACAAAAAATTTGTAGAAAACCATTAGCCATGAAAGCAGTTGAATGAACATCATTATTTTCGAATTATTCCTCAATTAATTATTGTATAAGAATAAGAATGAAGATAAAACAATAAAAATGAAAAATAATTCCATCAAATTAAATCTATAAACGATGTGAAAACCAATTTCTTGGTAGATTTTTATGTGTTTTCCCATGATTGATAAAGGGGCTATAAAATAAGAAATCAAAACATAATACATGGAGATTGTTTCTATATTTAACAATGAATTTTTTTTGTTTCTATCATTTATGATATCCTCCAATTCTATTTGTGTTATGATCCATGATTCAATATCGAACTATCGTCTTCAGTAAAGAACACTATCAAACAGCTAGTCTTAATATGTAGGATCTGTGCATATATTCCAAAGGGAAAACATATAAATATAAATTCTAAGTAAAATAATTCACTATTTCACAATATATGAATAATAAATTATTTATTTACATTATTTCATTTAATTACATGTTCGACTTCTTTTTCACAAACACCCCGCAGCGACGAATATTATATTGTATATCAGGTTAAACCTATATTATGAAATAAACAACATCATCATATTTATTATCAAAACCCCATTTGGGATTTATTTCAAATTATAATGAAATATATATTTCTATTCTAGTAAATATATTTACAATATTTGAATCATTTATTCCGAGAACACCGATCCTCTGAAACACACTTATCGTCTCTACACGTGGTATTGAAAATAATTTATATAATATTCAAAAATAATTTATTGAATATCTAAACAATTAAAATCATCTTATGATATTTCCATTTGTACATTATAATTGGAGTTTTCTTATATTGATCCTCATCATTAAACATCATAATTGGGAAGTGGTTAGAAGAGTACCAAATAATCCATGAATTTATAACACTATAGAGGGTGTTGTGAAGTCTTTATATGTTTATCTCTATTCACATAATTATTTATCTTCTTCCCATCACATAAAAAATTAATTACTATATGAACTTATCATACAATCAAAAAAAATTAATGTTCCACATAAAAAAATTCCCCCATTATTTTTACAACATATTTAGCATATTGTAATGCTCAACTTCTTCTATTGATGGTTTTTCAATTTATCTTCGAATTGTTTTTGTTCTTATCAAAACCATGAGATTGACATGTAAATACAACTTCCACTTCCTTCTTGATAGAACATAAACCAATATCATCATAGAAATATATGTCTCTTATGTGTAATAAACATCATAGAATGTGTTTTATACCACTAAATTGTTGATTATATTTATATTTAATTTTGTTGATAATACCTTAAGTATACATCAAATATCTCGTTATTATTTCTTCGTAGGTATAAATTGTTTTATTATAATTTGGAGTTATCTTAACGAAATGATCAATAAATGTATATACAAATCAAGAAAATTACATGTTAAACCCCAATATTTTAATGATATATTTTCATTTATTTAAATTTTTTGACATTATTGATAACATTCATTACACACAGTACTAGAAAATTTTGAGTTACATGAAACACTGAGTTCCTATGAAAAATAAATTTATTATTATATTTATATAATAATGAAACTTATAAACACTATGTTAGAATGGTAGGTATTAAAATTAATAACTTATATATGAAATTATAGTTTACACATTATTAATTTATGAATTAGTTATCAATAAATGAAAACATTTTAAAATTAATAAATTGGAATGTATTTCTAATAAAATTAAATATGCACAAGTTTTATTTATTAAAAAAATTAATACTATTGAATTATTTTATGTATATATAAAATTTATTTAATTTAATGTTTCATAATAATATTTAGTGTTTTCTATAAATCCTATTAGAATAATTTCAACTTTACGCATAAAGGAAATATTTTTTTAATACGCATTTTTGTCTCCTTTTAATAGAGAACACATTTTCAATCGATTTTCTAACACTTTTATAATTTTAATTTTATAAAATAAACTTTCCATTTTATATAGGTGTATGAATGTCTACATTTTATAAATTTTTTATTATTTTTTGGACATGTTTCATGTTTCAATGAACAATTTAAAATACTAAATTTCAATTGAAAATTGAATTATCAACAAAATAATTTATTGTGTATAATTATATATTTTAATGGTTTAATAGAGATATTATTTTATATTTTTAACATTTTATATGATGCAGTTTAATGGTAAAAATTTATCATTTAATTTTGAAATAGAAACATGTCAAGTTTTGGACATTTTTAATTTAAAAGCTCATCTACATGATCGGTCAACATGATTTACATTTTTTGTATTTTGCAATATAATTTTTATATATATTAAACATATTTTCCATATTTTTAATCATAAAGTCAAAATTTAGTAAATAATCCTATTTGTTGGAAAATATGAACAATAACATTATAAAAAGATTTACAATAGTTACAGTTAAATGTGGGAATAGAGGGCTCAAATAATATTATAAATATTATTAAACTATACCCGAACATTTAAAAATGTAATTTTATTTATTTAATTAAATATTTAAAATAATATTAATGATTTTGAATAATTTATTGTATAAATTTAATTGAAAATGACTTTAATATTATTAAACTCAAAGGGTGTGACAAAATGTCACACTGTTACTTCTAATATGTAAATTTTTTTAAATATTGGATTAAATTAAGAGATATGATTAACTATATATATTATTAAAAATTATAAAATAATTATTTTAAAATGATTATTTATTCAGTACTCAATTATGTAAACAATAAATTATATTATATTAAAATTATTAGATTAAATATAATTTGAATTAATTAAGGTGATACAAGAATATTAATGGTTAAAAAGGCATATTGTGGGTGTATTAAATAAATTGGTTAAAATAATTATTACTAGATGGGTGTAATTAATTTAAATGTTATGAATGGTGACAAAATTTTCTATAATGATATTTAATGAAAAAAATATTTTATGGATTTTTTTAAATTATAAAAATTAAATAAGTATTAATTGAAGTAATATGATCTAAAATATCTTTAATAGTTCATTTATTATCCAACTGAAATTTATTTTGAAAAGATTACATTATATATGTATTGAAAAATTTGTTACCATAGTTATAATTTATATTACTTTACAACGATTTAATCAAAATAAAAAGTCTTAAAATAATAAAAAAACATGATTGAAATATATTTTTTATGATATAATGACATTTTCACTTATTATCTTATTAAAAATGAAAATATTAAGTATTAGTATTGAGATATATATTATTGTAAAAATATTATTTTAGAGTTTCCAAACGTTCCAATACCCTCACTTATAAATGGGAAACTCTTCTTCTCCTTTTGACACACCTATGAAGCCCTATAGATCTTAAAAACTATTCGCACACATCATCATAAATTTATTCCCTTAATTATAGATTCCTTCCATATAAAATATCAAAATATGGATTAATAGAATATATATTTTCATATCATATGTCATTTATCATACTCTAATTAATGAACATGGTCTATGAGAGAATAACATTGGAATTGGAAATAGATTTTTAGCCTAAAATTAATCATATAATGAAATTTTCGTTCTAATAATGGATAAATTCATATTATATCATATTGTAATGAGTTAACTACACACACCATCAGAGTATTCATGGCTCACTACTAATACCCTCATAGCAGATAAAGTCACTTAATGGACCAGGTTCACTCTTTATTATATCCTTGTATATTTAGAGAGATGTAAATATTTACCTATTCCATTTGAGGGAGATATAAGTTCCACCCAAAATATAATTAAAATTATACATACGTGTGCCATAATATCTTTGAAAAAAATTTCTATCATAGACCATGGAATAAAATGGATTTCAGAAACATTCCATCATATAATAAAACATTATTAATGATATTGTTTTTTTGGTAACATCAATAATATATCATATTATAACCCATGAATAGAAATAATATCATTGGTTCATATCCACTAAAAATAATAATATATCATAAATTTTGTCTTTATAGATTGAATATAAATTTTAAATATAAACATCATATTACATTTGATGATGATGAATAATTTTCTTCACAAATGAATTTATATAACAATTTAATCATAAATATAGTTTAATTTCATTTTATTGAAAATATTCTTTTAATCATATCTAAAATGAATTAAAAATAATTTAAAATTTTCATTGAAAAATATTCTCACAGAGATCAAAAAAACAATTTAAAAAATAAAACATTTTATAATTGATATTAATTTCAAAAAAAACTTCTAATAATATAAAAGAATATTAATAGAAAATAATGATTTCGATGAACATAAAATAAGTTCATGAAATATACATAAAAATAAATATTTCTTTTACATTCATGTTAAAATGGAAAAGGTAATTTTTGTTAAAATAAAAATGAATATTACATTTAAAATTTATAAAAATAACAACATGGTTAAAATACATATTAAAATAAAAGAAAACAATTGTTAATTATGAAATTGTTTTTAGAAAAAAATAGTTTTGGAATAAAATGAATTTCAGACTACAAATATAATTACATAAATATATTCTAAAAAATATTTTCTAATTTATTTTAAGTTAGCATGTGAAACAAATTATAATATTACATAAAAATTTAATATTTAACTGGAGTAGAATAATGTTCATGAGTATCATTACATGTGTATCATAAAATTTCATTATCTGAAACATATTCATAAACTATCATGATAAATGATGAGATTATAACATAAATTCAACATAACATTGTTAACATTGAATCATAATCCCCCTGAAAGAATAACACAAAAGTAGATGTGAAATATCATGAGGATATATAAATTTTGGATATTAAATTTCAGAATACATTTATATAAGCCTCATAAAGGAAAATATGTGCACTATTACATGTGTGTAAAGAATAAAATTTGACACTAAAAATCCACTAACATATGTCATGGATTCCATTGTACATGTTCAATCCTAAAGTATAACAAATATCAGTATATAATAATTATATAATATAACAATATTTACATATATCATGCCTAATAATATTTTATTTTTACAATTTATTACATGTTTATTAATAATTCTATTTCAATGTTACGTTTCAGGTAATTTTTTTTTTCATATACGATTTCATTTTTTATTTTTTTTGTTCAATTTCATTGACCATTATTGAGTCATCTCTAAAAATTTTACAATTATTTAAATATCATATAAATTTTTGTTATATATTTATTTATATTATTGCATAATATTTATTTTAATACATTAAAAAAACAATTCCTAGAGATGGTATGTGAAACGTACGCATTATTGATGTTACCAATTTCATTTCATATTTAAAAAAATAATATAAATTATATAATAAAATTATATTATAATATATATTTAATATATTTCAACTATTTATATTAAACACCTCCTTATTATAATAATTTATAGTTTGATCAAATATCATTGCTTCATGTGGTGATAATCATCCACACACACGAGTGACGTCATCGTATTCCCACTAAATGGAGTGTTTGAAATAATTTGTTATATAATAATTTTTTAATTACAGTATTAAAAAAATGTCATATATATAATCAATCATTATGTCAATCTTTGATTGGTGGTTATTTTAAAATGAATTACATTAGTTCATGAGTTGGTATTTCTCCATATATACCTAAGATGATTTGGTGAACCAGTAGATGGAAGTGGAGATAGTTATAGGTCATGACCATAACATAACTAAATATCAGTATATGGAAGATACACATTTTATTATATCATCATGGTATAATATAAATTGAATTATATTTTATAATAAATAAAAAAATTCTCATTAAGGAACATTTCCTCTTCCTCATGAATCCTTTTTCTGTTCTCATGAAATGACATGATATACAGTATTTATAAAAAAATAATGATGACATCATGAGATGAGTAATTTAGGAAGGTTAATTGGGAAATTATTATCCATACAATTTTTAATTTAATGTGTTAATATGTGAGTAGAGGGGTGTACTTTTATTAATGAGGTGAGTGGAAAAATTTTAATTTTATCATAAGAATAAATTTTACACAAGATTTTCACATTAAAATGTAGTAAAAAACTACTCAAATTACATAAATAGTTATAAAAAAGCTTAAATATGGAAGTAAAATATATTTGGAAAAATTATATATGTAATTATGACAGTTAGATTTTTAGTTAAACCGATATGAAAAGACATTTTTACATTAATCATTGTAAATAATTTTTACAGTGTATACTAGTAATTTTTATTAAATGATAATTTGATGCTAATTGATAAATTATTTTATAATTATTAAAAAATTAAATCCATTTTTTATTATTCAATTATCAGAATAATTATAACATACATTAAAATTATTTCTCCATACACGATGACAAATCAGTTTATAAAAGATTGATTCTTCATAATATTACAATGTTTTTACATTGGACATAAATAAAAATTTGCATAAAATAAACTAAATAAGATTTGAAGATATATAATTGGTAAAATTTAACATGAAAAAAAAATTAATATAAAATTTATCTTGATAAATACATTAAAAAAATATTTTTTCATCTAGAATTCCTTATTTTTTTCTATTCATCAAAAATTGTTTTTTTTTAAAAAATTACAAAATATGATAATTATTAAAAGATGACATAAAATATGAATTTTTTTTATCAATGTATATTTATAAAATTAAGATAATTTTTTTTAATTCTATCATAATGAAATACAATGAATTTTTTTAAAAAAAAATTTATTTTTGAGTCAAATAAAGGCACTTTTGCAAATGTAAAATACATTTATAACAATATTTTTACATTAAAAAACTATTATATATTAATTATAAATAAAATTAATAATAATATTATAACTATGATTAATAGAGAAGTTATAATCATTATCTTTAAATAACAATATTAATAATATATCATGGATTGGTTAAAACATAGTGTCACGTGTAATGAAAGCTACCCCAATTTTGTTTGTAGTCCCTGAATAACATAGTGTTGTGTTTATTTTATGATATCAAATAATTTGAAATTATTAAAATAATGTGATAACTTAGTTTGTTATAATACTAAATAATATGGATCGGTTTCTCTGATTCCATAACGAGTAATCCATTTTGAATCAAAGGGGACTGTCTATAAAGCCAATGTAGAAAAATAATTGTTGATTATTAAATAAAATTGTATTAAAATTGGAATCATGATTAAATTATGTTTAGATATACCAGATATAGGGTTCTAACTATATAGAGCACTGTTAGGCCACATTGTTTGGAAATCTATGAGCCAGTAGTTTCAGACTACAATCTTAGGCCACCAACTTTCACCATTGGTTCACACAATTATGAAAACTATGTTCTAGTTAGAATTTTCCATAAATTCATAGTTTTAATGATTCCATAGTGTATTCATATTGTTTGAAAAAAATATGTTCCTACTGTCCAATTATCTAGTGAAAACTATCATACCATTAATAATTTCAAAGATATGGTTCACTAATTCTATTATCCAAGCAAAAACTATGAACCACTATAAATTAATCCAAAAGCTATCAAAACACATAAAACCCATGAATAATTAACAGATTATTTAATTGACTCAATATACTCAAACAAATGATAATGTACCAGAAAACATGGGGGCTAAAAGTGTCCTGACTTGTGGTTATGATAGGTTGTGATTGCCATGGGGCCTAACCAATTATAGATATTAAGCTTGAATACCTCATATATTATCCATTGTTTTGATATCCATGTGAATAAAAAGTTATTTATTGTGTCCAAATGGGTGACCCATGTTTATTCATTAATAAATGGATTAAATCATATATCGGTTGTTTTTGTTAAATCTTGTTCAATAAATTTTTTATTAGTAAATTATTGATTGATTATTTACATATATATATATATATATATATATATTACAATTTAATATAAATATTATTATTGTGAGAATATGTAATAGGTGAATTGATAGTTTCAAAATTCATTGACACACATACCCTTACTATGTATCTTAGAACATCTAAATACTTGATGATGTATGATATATGGAAGGGAAAGATCCCAACACTTGGATTCTGTGGATATGGAGGGTTCTGTTTTGAAGAGGTAACAAAACATAATCCAAATAATTTTTTCATTGTCTTATTAATTTTAAATTGGTATTCCTTATAAATTAAATTACCACCCATATCTGGGTCCTTAATTATTTAAAGTTATTTGATACGTGATATATAATTCGAAATTGGATATAAAAGTTGTTACTATTTATTAATATTATGAAACTTAGTTTTAGGTTTTTAATATTATATTTTTCATAATATTAATATTATATATAGCTAATGACCTTAAGGGTAATGTTTCCCTGCTTTGATGATCATACCCTTTCTATTATTCCACTACCTATTACACATGCAGAGGCACACATTAGGTTATATTAATAATAGTATTGAATATGGTGATTTAGGTCATGTGTTAGTAGTGTTCATAAAAGAATGTATTTTATTTTATTTTTTATTACAAATTTTTCAGAGATGTAAAAGAAACTATCCTTTTTGTGAGTTAAGCTTGAGAGGTTCAGGTGTTTATAAACAAAACATTTTTTATGAAACTATAATTTAATGGTGATAGAGATACACATATAGTTATTTTAGTCAGCCTTCTAGAACCATATTGTTTTACATTGATTACAAAAAAAATCAAATAACTGGATTTTAATATAAATATATTATTACATGTCATTCATAGTTAGATGTGACATTACTTTAATACTTATATGGACAATTTTTCAAATTAAACTAGTATACAAAATTCATGATAAGAAAATTAAATTTTAACGAAATGATTGTTATTAAAAAACACGATTATATATTATGATGTCATTATATGACAAGGAAGCTATCATGTTGACTGTCAGGATAGATTACTCATAAGTACAATATAAATCAGCATATTACATTCACAATTGTTAAGCTCTATTAAAGGAGTTTATAAGAGCATACCCACAAAGAGGAATCAAATGTGTTTATGTGTAATTTGATATTCATCTCTATGTGCATGTGTAAGAGTCAAAAATCATTATGATTATTATTAATATATATCATGACTATATAAAAATATGTTATAATGTAAACCATGACTATAAGTGTTCATAAAAAGTTGGATGAATTGGGTGTACAATGAATAATGTTTTATTAATAAATATATATTAGATTGATGTTTTCGTTCAATATTAATGGATGTTGATATATAATTCCTTCGATTGAAATAGAATATTCACTTAAAATTTGACTCCCATGATTTTGGCATAAGTTTGTTTCAAATGAAAAATTTAGGAAATATCAACCATAATTGTTCATGACATGGGTGTGTATAATTATTGATGAGATCCTATGATGATGTGATTATATTACACATAAATTGAACTTATTTGGGTTCTAATATTCTAACATTAACATCATTATCTAGGGTTAATTAAAGAATTAAATTATATTAATAATATAATTTAGACATTCTCTCATATTATTAGTGATAATTAATCATATACGGTAACCCAATATGTATTTCTATTGATCCTAATAATTTTTTTTTAAATTTAATTATTTGATCAAACATAATTTTCATTATGGAGTAATATTTTTATTCGTGTTTTTCACATCTAAAACCATATAAAAAATATTTAATATATATTAATCAACCAACCCATGCTAATAATTTCTATTTTATAGGTAAATATTTAAATTGATATTGAATTTGGTGTTAAATAAATTAATATGAGTAAAATATGAACATGATCAATTTCTATAAAAGAAATATTATTTTTCAATATGATTAGATAATACGTAAAAATGATTCAAATAAAAAACAAAACTGAATAAAAATGATATTTTTATTTGAACAATTTGAATTTGGTCAAGAGTCTTTTTAATGTTTTATCAAGGAACCTGTGAAGTTAATTAAATTAAAAACAATAACCCTTAGTTTATGAATATAATTTTATTACATATTTTGAGAAGCAAGTAAATAATTGATGCATAAAATATATTATATCTTAAATTCTCATCTTCACTCTTATATAATCTAATGAATGAGATGTTATTGATAGCATATCCATCACCAATTATTGATGAAGTGATATTACGGTTTGATGTCCAATGAGTAATAAACTGCAATAGAACCCTGTTATTCATTAGTGCCCCTCAAAGATAGAATGTTCACATGTGGATCACCACTAGTTGAATTTAGTAATAGGAACCTACATGTGTAATGAATGACTGCCAAAATATATTTTTTCTCAATAATCAAAAAATACTAAAAATAATTATCATAAAAATTAGGTAATATTTTTTTGTAATTAATTAATTTAGTTTTTAATTTGGAATGAAATTTTTTTATATTTTCTATGATGACCTTATTGTCGACAATAAATTGGAAAATATTAATTTTTCATGAAATTTATATCTTATAAAATATACGTATGAACCATTGAATATGTCATTTTATGAGTATATATCAGTCCCCACAAGAACCTCTATAGTTTCTCGAATGAACCATAATACTGTTCCTATCACAATATAATTAATAATTGTTTATTTGATTATTGATCATTGAAAATTTAAAATATACGATTTGTTACATATATTAATTAATTTAGGATCTAACATCCAAATAACAGCATACACTCCTTTTTTACAAAAAAATTATTTTAATGAGTCGTAAATTATAAGTGAATTTACATCTGATGAAGCCATTGACTGGTTCCTTGTTTCTAGGATAAATAATATTAGACAAATTGTCATGTCTTTCTCTTTTCAACAAATGTATCAAAATTAATTACATAAGGAAACAATCATTGAATAATTGTAATGATATAATTCAAATACACCACTATCCATAATTTTAGCATGTCTAGACCATCCATCACAGAATGAAAATTTTCATGATTAAACACAATGTATATGGACTACATGCCATGAATTCCGTGTTTTTTTATGGAAACAAAATTGGGTATGTCTATATCATATAATGAAATATGCCTTTTTAATAATTATAATGTAAATATTTATAGTCTTGAGATAATAATTACATGTTTTGTTAATTTATACATACTTTTTACAATATAAAATACTAAAATATGTACTTATCTAGTCCTCATGTTGTTATTGTCGATTTCATTAAAAGACAATTGTAATCTATTTGGGTGTATTGTACACACTATGTTCATTATATATTTTAAAAAACTATTAATTTAATTAATTAATGTTCTAAAAATATTCAACTCGAATTCTATGGGAGACAATGTTAATATTTCATTATCATCATTATTTTATATATTATGGTAATTAATAAATTAATTCCACAAAATATCTATGACTATGAATAATGTATGGTTATTATATAATGTGGACTGAAGACATTAATATGTATTAGATATGTAATTATATTATCTTATGTATGGAATTAAATTTGGATTACACATTGTGAATTCTGATTTCAACAATGTAAAAAAATTATAAGAGTTCTCTAATGGAAATTAAAACCATTTTTAGTAGTTTGGGTTTGATATAAATTATTTTCATTCAACTAAAATTATGTGTACAATTTTTTTTGAATTTCAAATAATATAAAATAATTTATTTTTATTTAAAATCTTAATATATGTCAATATTAGGAATATTGGAAGGAATAAAATATAATTAATTAATTTTTAAAAATATAAATAATTATATTAATTCATATGGATTTTTTACTAAGGAATATAATGAATGTAATGACAACTAGTTGTTTGAAATGAGTTTTTGTTGCATTTGTATGACCAGTCATGATATTTGACCATAAATTTTTGTTTATTGGTTTTATATTGGTTTATTATATTACATTATATTGTATTTATTTATTAATATAATAATGTTGATGGCCAAAAAATAACCCCATCTTATATTTTTAGGTTGGACGTGCATGTCCCATCTTTTTTATACAATTCCCCTTAACATATCATTTTATTCCAATAAACTAAAATTTTTATATAAAAAAATTTCAATGATTAATATTATCTCATTGTATATTGAGTTGGATAAAGGTAAATCAATGTGGAGGATAATCAACATAGAATCATGATTAATCTAATAAATGATATATTTGTGTGCACAAGGGGAATTGTATAAATCCTAGTATGATCGAAATAAAAATATCACGGTCTATAGGTTGATTTAATGTCCACTCAATAAAGTGACCATTAGATAATATAATTATCATTTTCATTATTTATTAATTATTTATAACTTATGTATAATATATTTTATGATGGTTATACTACGAGAACAAAAATAAATGTAATAACATACAAATATATTATTTAAAAAAATTAAATATACTTAATAATTTTATCGAATCTTTTTTAATATCTTATATAAAATAAAATCAATATTAATAAATAAAATAAAGGGTAAATTTTAAAAATAGGAAAATTTAATATAAAAAATCATGTTAATATGAACTCATTATGCATCCATCATCAGAATTATGAAAAAATAATGCTGTATGTTTTAGATCAGCATTCATTATGGGAACCTTTTTTAATCAAGAATTTTTAAATAAATTTATTTATTAATGTAACTAAACATTATTTTGTCTTTAACAGACTTTTTTGACCAATATAATTTATAGCCATCTGTTAATGAAATTTAATTATTGATTTATTGATTTTGGAATCCACGTTATAGATCAATGAGTTCCAATATCACATTAAGGAATAATTCTGACCTACATACATTTTTTAAATTATCATTGCCTTTATATATATTATATGAAGGGATATAAGGATATAGGCAGCAAGAACTTATATAGTGACAGATATTTATGAGTTTAATATTCAGGGTTATTGAGAATTTTTAATATTTTTAAAGGCTTAATAGAAAAATTATTATCTCATATAAAATGTTATGAAGTCAAGTCCTAATGATTTTTTATTTTATAATTGTTGAAAAAGGGAATATTTATCAAACAAATTAAATATATTTTTTTATTGAAAGACCATGTCATAATGATATGTAACTTCAAAATGTGTTTTATAAACACATGGGTTGGGTTGCACCATGAATAGAGATATTACATGCCAGAATTTTCACTTCTATAACCACATGCAAACGTTAATTGTGATGAAGTGATAATTTTCTACATATAAACTTGAGTGATGAAATTTAGGTTAATTTTATAATTATTTCATCCAATATTAATAGATAAATGATGTCAAATGAAAAAATTGATGCGAATATAATGCTTAAATAACATTGTGGTCTTTACTCTGAGAGATAAATACATTTTTTGGAGACTTCCATAGAACTCTATCAGAGAAAATTTTGGGATGGTGGAAAATCATGGTTTCATGTATTCAATATCATTATATACAATGATCACCAAGAAGGAAAAGTGTTTTAATTTCATGAATAACTATGCATCAATATCATTTTTTCTGCACTTTCCTTGAGATTGTCCATCATTTTTGTCATTTTAAATATTAAAAACCTAGATACTTGTCTTAATATTATTCCATAAATTCTATTCAATATCATTGAATATAAGATTTTTGAAAATACATATATCATTATTATTAAGAAAATTGAAGGTCAGATTAAGATATATATGTCAAATGCATCATTTTGGATCCACACCAAAATGGAAAAAATCAAAGTTCTTGTAATGTAATATTATTTATTATATTATATATTTTTATAAAATGATACTATAAAAAATAACATAAACAAATATGAAATAAGATGGTTCATGAACATTAGTTATCATGTTCAATTTATCTATCAAGTCTAATTTATTGTTATATACATTATGTGAAGTTATAATAGTATTCAAATGTTGGAACCAATGGGATTCAGAATGATTTAATGACATGATATAGATATTTGTGTAACCAATGAATCAATACTTTTTAATGTTATTGGGTACTAAAACTTCCCATTATTTTTTGAATGGTATTTATTTTAATATTTTGAAATTATATTCCAACGATAAAAAATATTATATTTTTTATGATATATTAGAAAAAAAGTTATTTTAATGTATCATACTCAATGTTACTTCAATTATAAACAAATAAAATTATATGGTAATTTGTTTTGGAATAAATTTATTTATTTGTTATATTACATAATTAATGTAATTGATATCGATAATGAATATAATTCAAATTATGTGTACCACACCCAACTACGGATTCACCAGTCATGTTATGTAATGTAATTTAATTTGAATATATTAAATTTACAATTATATATAGATACCTTTGAAATAAATGAAAATGGTGTATGACACACATTTTTAAAAGTAAAAATGAACAATAACCATTTCGTATAAAAGATGAAAGTGAAGCTTCATTCCTTGAGATGGTTCATGTCGTTGTCTGGGAACCATTTCCATTTAAAGAAAGTGGTGGGTACCTATACATCATAAAAATTTCTGATGATTTTATTGGATCTGGATAATGGTACATATTGATGTAAATGACAAATTCAATTAACATATCTATAAAAAATAAAATTAAAATTTAGAACTAGGTTTTTAAGAATATTACAAAATATTATACAATCATCATCAATAATAACTTAATGAAAATATCATTGATTAAATGTAATATTTTAGGATTTCATCCCTACTCACTCCTTTTATGGTCCTTAGTGAAAACATGTAAGTGAAAAGAGTAACCAAATTGTGTTTGACATAACGAGATCAACTATGAGTCTTGTCGGTCGTCCATTATAATTTTATGTATTCGTTTTATTGAAAAATTATTTTATATAGAGTTCAAAAAAATTCTAAAAATGTAATTAAATATAAAAATTTATATAAAAAAATACTGTTTTTCAAGCATGAGTGTGTTGATGAACAATGTAATTTAAGACAACTTCCAAAAAACACATTCACCTTGAGGAACTAAGTGTATCTATATATGATATCCAATGTTAAAATGGTTATACTACCATAAAGAACCATTGGATAAAAAAACTATGGTTGACAGATGTATCACATTCCATGTGAAATATTATATATAGATAACCCATCCATAGTTTCCTAGAGCTAGTGCCATAATTTATTACATTATCCTAAGATACATGAGTTCACATCCTAAAGAACCTATTAGTTTAGTAATTTTGGAAAACAATATACATACGTGATAAGTACATTATAAAATTAGATATGTATGAGCATAGATGCTCTATGAGGGTATGAATACAACCAATTATATTATAAATAAAAATAAACAATTACGAATGTAAAATAACTAAAAAACAATTAAATAAAACATTATCTGTAGAATATTATTCTATGAATAAAGGATAATATAATAATTCTATATATATACTAACATTACAATGATACCTAACAACAGATATTTTATAGTCATATAAATACATGGATTATCAATAAATAATCTTATAATAATGTAATTCATCATTTTGTACATCATAAAAATACATTTAGTGCCTTGTCCAAGAAGTCATCATAAATTAGAAATCACAGAGCCAAAACACAACCTAATTTGTCTAATGAGACATCCCAATGTATCGAGTAGATATAGATGGACACATTAATAACATACTTTGTATAATGAATTCCTTATATGAAAAAGATAAAATATAATAATAATGTACATTAATATTGAAATTATCATGTAAATTGTAAAGAGTTTCTCCAATTAGTAAACATAATCATTAGACATTCCGAATAATATGGGTAATTGTATCACGATAGTGGATCCCCAATAATACTTTTTAGAAACCATTCAATATAATATGGTTTATAGTATCATAACATTCAATAATCAATTATGTATAAGACATAACAAATGGTTTTTAAATATATCAAAATTATGTAATATAATCATTGATAATTTCATGAGATAAATAATCCTTTTACTCTTTTTAATGAAAAATAATTTTTTAAAATTCTGTGTATTTTTTATAATAAAAAGATGAGAAAAAATTATATCCCAAAAAATAAATGTGTATAAAAATAAATTTAAGCTACCATAATATTAAAATCACATCAACAATGAAATTTTTCAAGAATGGGTTGTAACAAAATGAATGGTATTTGTGTTTGGAAATCCACTTATAATTTTGGAAATAGTCAAATATCATGCACCACAAAAATAATGATCATAAAATGAACCATTAAATATCATGAATATAATGAGATTCGTGATATGATATTTCTAAATTAATTATAAGTACTCAATAAATTAGTCTGAATAAGGAAAATCTCATAGAAATAAGTGTGGCATTAGAAAAAACATACCTTATGTATGAAATGTTGATGCATGTGTAGTTAATGTCCCATTTATCAAAATATAATCAATAATTACATAAAGAAGATCCACATAAACATATATCTTATGTGTAATGGTTTTATGTAGTTACTTTTTGTCCATTTTAATTGTTTATAATGATTAATTTTTTTGGGATAGTTTGTTTTATGGTTTAATTGTAAGTACACTTCTGTAAAATTATTTCAGTTTTTATCAAATTGAATAATAACACAAGAATTCGAGTAGAATGATATGAATACACTTATATGATTTTAAATGTTACTTATATGTCATTTTGTTATATGGAATTATTATGATTCATTATATGTAACATCAATATAAAATTATTAGTTTATTTTTATTGTTCTTATGAAAATAATAATCTAATACAACATTATTTAATAATATGTTTATATACAAATTCTAGAAAATTAAATAATTTTCAGTATATATATGATGATTAAATTTATACATAAATTTTTTATTTCATTATTTCAAATAGAACATAAAAAACAAAAACTCATCCACCATAATGGTGGTGAATTGACACCCCATAGAAGATGTTTTCATTTTTAGATAAATAAGACATATGAAGAGATATGATATTAGATTTTATTATCAAAATAAATTTATAGTAAATATTTTATAATAGGGTTATAATGTAACATTTTATAGGGTATGTGAGTGAATTATAATAAAATTAAATAATCCGTAATTAAAATATGGATGGTTTAACCCCTGAGTGTCTTCTCCATGAGAACATAACGAACATTGAATTGGAGCTTTGGTGATACCAAAAAAAATTAATGGGGACGTAAACTGGTAGCATATTTGGATGTAATATATGCATGATCCAATGTATATAGTGTGTGACAAGATGAGGTGGTGATGGTAGGTAATTATGGTGGATGAGAGGGGTGTTTATTTTTTATTTTGTTAATTCAGTTACTATTTTTCATTAAGATAATAAATAATGTTGATTTTTGTAACAAAGTACAAAAAATAAGGAATATGATATTGAGAAAATGGCCATATATATCATAAATGACTAAAAAATTCATTCATTTATTAATAATGATAAATATCATAAATACCCATAATTCACTATTCACCAAAATTTCAACTATAAAAGAAAAATATGAAAAATTAAACCAAAACATTTATTGACATGTAGATTTAAAAAATTGATTAGAATTTATAAAACAAAATATTTAATTATGATAATTTTATTTTTTTAATAAATTAATTATTCATTCAAAAATCCTATTTTAATATTATAAAAGCTTTTACTGCAAATTAAAACTATAAATATAATATAATAAAATTAAGTTATAATTATAATGAAAGAATATAAATTCATGTTTTTATTTTGGGGAAAATTTAATTTTATTTTTAATTAATTTATAATTTATAATATTGTAAATATACATTTAAATTTCCCTAAAATACCAACAATTAATTTATCCTTTTTGAAACATGTTTTTACTTATTTTTTTGTATAAATATTTTATATTTAAATTTAGTAGATAAATATCATTTATTTATACTCTTATAGGTGAGGTTATTTCTCTGATTTTATATTACTATTTTTAAGAGTCATGTCACTATTCCAATAATTATGTTAATATTTAATAGTATATCATGGTTTATTTAACATCATTGTTTCATGAAATGTATTCTATATAATATATTAAATTTAAAAGTGACCTACCATAAAATCAAAAGTATTTACATTCTCCCATCCAAAAAAATCATCAAGAATTTTTTTTTGATTTCTACCACATAAATAGATTTTAGTAGTTCTTAAAAAAAACTTTGGTTCCCATATAGCCACATCATATATATGATTTTCCAAAATACCATTACATGTCGAGTCATTTAATTTCCAATCCCATGTTCATAGTTATCCATAATCAGGATTTTATCTTCAAAATAACATAACTCATGTTAAAATTGTATTTCTTTAGAAGTGAGAACATGCATTGGGTCTGTTATGTACGAACACAAAAAAGATATGTCAAACACATCATGAAATATGGAGATGCTTGCTGGAATTTATAATTAGTATGCTTTAACTATAATTCATTTCATTATTTCACAATATCATTGTACCCATGGAATAGTATCCCATTCATTACAAATATTATAACACCCTTATATAGACATACATTAAGAAATGAATGATCATACACAAGAAACACTTAATATTTCTTCCAGATATTAGTATAATTTTATTTCTTATATTGAGATGGTCTGATATGTCCTTGAATGGATTTTAATGTTGTAATTTTCCCTTTAATATCTTATTTTCCAACAAAATGCATTTCACCAACATCAACCCAATTTGTTGTTGTGTGACATATCTTTCCATATAACACATCATACAATGCCTTTAAATTTTTTTAATGGAAACTATTGTTATAGAAACATTATAACAATGGTAAATAATAATCACATATACCATGAATATCTTGTGATAATGATAACAACATGTCTCTTAATGTTTGAATATACCTCTTAGACTATATATCGCTTTGAGGGTGATAAGAAGTACTCAAATAAATCATAGTATCCAAAACCTTATGAAATATTTTACAGAGTTTTGATGAAACATTGAGATCTCGATAAGAAATATTCAATATATTTTCACCATTAATTCATAAAAAATATTAATATAGAATCATGTAATGATATCCAATAGAAACCCCAATTATAGTGATAAAATTTGAAAATTTGTAAATTCAATAAACATATACCCATATTCATTCATTCATTAATTGAGTAATTCATTATCAAATAACAAAATATATATTATTTTCATTCTGTTTTTATTTAGGAAAATGTATATGTTTCATGACTCATATAGTATGTTCTCTTTTATCCTTCACCAATTGAAAACCTAAACATCTTGATACATAATCTGAAATTTATTACTTTATATTATCCCACCAAATATGTTTCATCAAATATCTATACATCATATTCCTACCATGGTGTTGAGAGAAATGTGATATATAAGCATCTTCCAATAATTCTAATTTTATCTAAGTTATAGAGGGAACAAAAATCATCCCCCCAAATTTTAATATTCAATTTTTATATGATTTTACCAATTTACCATCATTGAAAACAATAATTTTCATTTTGAAATTATAATCTTAATATTGAGAACACTTTAACCTTTCTAATAATAAATTCTTAGAATAAATTTCAAAAAACAAGAAATGTTGTATATTCTATGATATCTCTAATATCAATCATTACTAGACACATGTACTTAGGATCCATGTTAATCGTCATTTTTACTATAACTCCTTGATTTTTCATGTTCGATTCATTTTCGCTATTAATTTTCTTCTTTGGGTGGTAGTGTATTGATTTATCACAATCCTTGGGTAAATTGAGTCACTTTATTTTTCTTCATATTCATTATTTTAGTGAGGATATATATTTAAAACTCGAATTATATGCGTATATCTCACATATTTTACCAAATGTATAGTGTTTTAATATATTTATATAATATATTATAGATGATAACTCAATATCATGAGTTTTATAGTACTATTAATGATTTTTTAGAATCCATGATGCATATATAATAACTATATCATTATTCATAAGGACATAATAATTTTTTTTCTTCAAAGAATCAATATATAAAAATCAACCATTTCCCCTGTGTAGATTATAGTTCATAGAATTATATAATATCATCTTCAATTAATTAAATAATTATTTAACTTCATTTTTTAAAATAAAAGTAACAAATTAAAAGTTATCTTGGTTAATTGGTTAGTTAATCGATTATAATTTTTATATATATTGAAATAATAACCTGCTAAAATAACGAAACAACATACTTTGGGTATATTTTCTGGTAATCGATATTCATTGAAAATATTTGACTTCATAGGATCAACTAAGATCATATCCCTTAAGATGATATGTCCATGAAATTAAATGCTATGATTCTATAATAGACACATGATAAAATGACCATATAACCCTTTTCTTCTAATAGTCTAAAGAGTGATTGATTAGTTGTTATCATGGTCCACATAGATTTTTGATTACACTAAGATATCATGAATATATACAAATATTAATTTATCAATATAAAAATTTAATACATTTTTCAACTGATGCATAAAAATAGGGGTTTCATTAGTTTTTACAAATGGAATTACTATAAACTCATAATATTCATTCCTTGATTGAAATGATATATTTAGAATATATTTTTTTTATAATTTTTTTTATATTTAAAAAAAATTTCAATATTTAAAAAATATTGATCTTTTATATTTGGGATAGATATTTCATCAATTTCAGGTAACAGGTACATATTCTTTTTCAAAATATCATTGATGTTCTTAACGTGAAGGAGATGCCACATAAATATTTATTTATTTATAAAAATTATAATAAGACCCCCTCCAGGAGTAAAAATGGGGATTATAAATCATTTACCACTTAATTACACTATTTGTTTATTTATATCTATAAACTCAATGGTTACCATTCTTTAGGGAGTCATTGATATAGGTATTTCATCCTGGCTCAAATTGGTAGAAAACTCAACTTCACTCTATAGTGGATTTTCCATGTAATTCCTATATAAATACATAAATTTATTTAGATATAATTGGGATATCCTCATTTTTTAATTTAACTTTTTTATGAAGTAGGTTTCACATGGTTTATTTATGTAAAAATCTCATTTAGAAGAGATACTCGTGGTAGATCTAGATATGTCTTAGATGATGAAATAACCCCTCTAAAGACATATAATTCCATATCATCATCACAAATCATATATTCATTCACTTTTATTTATATTATTTTATAATGTTTTGAATCACATTTCAATCCATGTATTATATAAAAATCCACCTATGTTATGAAAATTAAATCATTAAATTAGATCATGTTTATGTTTCATAATTGGATCTTCTCAGCACATCTATTTTGTAATAAGGATTCATCTTAGAATTTTTTTTTAAAAAACTACGTTGTTAAGATGAATTTAAAAAATAAATATTATTTATAGTATTAATATAATATAAAATAATATGATGATCTAGAATAGAATAATTAATTATTTAAATTTGTGGATATTATTATTTTAACTCCCAACACTTCATTAGGAACTTCATACTCAACTATTATTACTGAAAAAGCATGGTCCTATTCAATTTTCTTTTTCTCTGAAAATTCTACTTGATGTCCTGTAATTTCATTTCCATAGTTTACCATATCTATAGATATGAATCATCACACATTTCATGCCTCTTTCATTGACTTTCAATCATGTTCTTGGTGGAAATTTTTATACATACATGAAAAAAACTCTCATTAACAATAGTCATTTTCCTGGATTTTTACCTCTAAATTATTGCATATTGTAAATTATATTCTTGCATTCATCCATTTTACATAATTTAATTTTCAATAGTTCTAAACATCCTTATTTTTATCTTTCTTCCCATCAAATCAATATAGCTTGGAAAATTATTTCTCATTCTTTATGTATCATTAAAATATATCATTTAATGCTTATAATTATTCTTAGACTATTTCCCTTCAAACAAATTTGAACATGAAAATCTCTAAAACAACCCATATAACTCCTTGAATTATCTATTTAATCCATAATTTTTTTTTCTAACTATTTCATATTTTTTTCAGCTATAGAAAATCATTCATTCTCATTCTATCTCAGACTCATGAATTGTCTCCCCCTATGTAGTCACTATTCATGAGGGTAAAATTTGCAATGAAATTTTCTTTTAAATTACTCCAATCCATAATTTCAATTTCATCAACCTCCATTGCATAATGATTAATTAACACAATTGATCCTTCCTTCTTCGGACATTGTAAATATCAATGATAACTTTCTCCATTTCATTACGTCCCAAAGTGAAAAATATAATCACTATGAAAGTTATCCATTTCTCATCTAAAAATTGGATTTGAGTCCCATTGAATGATGGATTTTTTTGTACCATGAAGAAATATATCATTTTAAACTACATTTTGGAATGGTTTTCACCATGTGATTTAGTTTATTGCTCATAGAATGAGTCATTTTTTCAAAAATATATTAATTTTCATATCTCTAGTTGGAGCTCTGGATCCGGGTCCGATATCATTATATTTCAAAGGAAGAAAATACATAAATGTAACATTTTTGTTGATGTCATTTCCATTCCATCCAGTATGTACCATTTTCAAAAAATGGACAACTCATTTTTAAATTATAAAATTCTAAAACTAGAGAAACACATAATATATAAATAATATCAAATCATAGGTTTAGTTACCTTGGGAGTATTATAAATGTTAGTTATATAGTCATATTTCCACAATATGTGTTTTCCTAAATATATATTCCAATGTTCTAAAAAATATTTTCAAATAAAAATAATAAAAGAACTAACCATATTAGACTAGCGCTGGTTCCATACATTATTACATTTTCATATGATACATATGATCACATACCAAAGTACCTAATATTTTAGTATTTTATTAAAACAAAAAACATAAATTATTGTTACATTATAACTATAAATGACATAAATCAGATTAAACCTATTGTAGATACCCCAAATCTCATAAATTATCCATGCATCTCAATCAGAATATACATCTTGGAAAAATTTGAAAAAATAAGGCCAAATAAAAGATGGATATCCGATGATCAGTAAGGGTTAGCATACAACAAAATCTTTCATAAAAAAAATAAAGAAATATTAAGAACTAAAATTTTATTCTATTAGACATAATATTTAGAATAATATGTAATGAATAAAAGATAATCAAATAATGACATATAAATAATCAGATAAGCATAATGTTAAACCATAAATGTTATACTAGAATAATATTCAAATGTATTATAAATAAAAAATATTATAATTAGAGAATACATAAAGTAGGTCATCCTAAAAATTCTATAAATTCGTTGGCTAATAATTATAAATATATGAGTAAGGTATTGACCAAGACCTAGTCTAATTTGTATCTCGGGACCTATCAATGCATCAAGGATCAATAGAGGGACCCTACCAACACATTCTATGTCCAATTCATTTCCCATTTGAATGGTGTGAAACATAATCAATATATAAATTCATATGTATAATTTCAAATGAAATGTAAATATTTTCCCCCATTAGTAAACATCATCCTAAACTATCCAAAGTAATATAGAGAATGGTATAATTCGAATACATCCCCTTAAGTAATGAATATAAATCATTCAATAAAAATCCTATATTTTATAATAAGGGGTCAAAAAAATCTAGAATCATATTAAACAAATTTTGTTATAATTAGTGATTTTACTATAACAAAATTAATGAAAATTTATTTAGAGATTCCCATTTTTACATTGGCATGTAGTGTTTTTTTGTAAGATAATTTTTTTTCAAAAAGCAGATTTTAAAGAAGAATATACCATAAAATAAACATGAATAAAAATGTAAATATATTTTCATATTGTTAATGAATAATTCATACTAAAATTCCTCAACACTGATTTATTACCCAATGAAAATGATTTAGGATCGATAATATGCTTACCACATTGTAAGCAGTCAAACATTATGCCCCAAGAAAATTAATGATCATCAAATGAATTATTTAATAAAATTAATATAATGTGATTCATGATATGATATTTCAAATGGATTTATACATAACTAATATATTATTGGAGAATAACTTTAATCTGATATAGATAAGAGTTAGATTTTAAAACCCTTACATTATGTCTGAAAATGTTATAAAATTTTACACAATGTCCTATATAATGAATATTTACTCATTAATAACATATATAATAATATATTAAACATATATGTGTTATAGTTTCATTTATTTTGAAAATTTGTGGCCTTTTCTATGGGTTATAATGCTTAATTATGTTATATCAGGAGCATTTGTTTCATTTTTTCTGGTCAGTTCCTTTGTATATATTTATAGATGATCGTGTCAAATTGAATAAAAACAAAAATATTTGTAAGGATTTATATTAATTAACATATATAATTTTAATGTTATTCATATAAAAATTAGTTATATAGTAAGAGGCTGATCCATTAGATAAAATTTTAAATAAAATGATTGGTTTATTTTCTCTATTTTAATGACAAACACAAACATTTATATTTTTATTTAATAATTTGTTTATATAACAGTTTGATACCATTATGTAGGATTTTAATATAAAAATTATATTATATTTAAAAATGATTCATTTTCAGATTTTAATTTGGTATCGAAAAAGGAAAACATTTCATCCATAGAGGAGGTGAATTTATATCTCACATATGATGTTGATGTTTTCAGAATAAAATCAATAGAGACAAGATTTGATGATTTATATTTGAAAATAATAATAAAATTAATATATATATATAATATCGGGGTTATGATTTTTCATTAGATACGGTATGTGAGGATTGACTAATAAATGAAAAGAAACGAAAGGTGAATGATGGGGGGCTTTACCTCCTGAGTGTTTCATCCTTGAGAACCTCATTATGCCACATTGAAATGGTCATTTTGGTGCGACCATCTATACCATATCATGGGGAAGATGTATTGAATAATAATATAGAATAAAATTTTAAATCTCCAAGGCTTATAAGACCTGAGGATAAGATATGTTTAGTGGGGGGTATTTATAGGTTAGGAGAAGGGTATTATTTGATTATTATAATTATTTCATTAACTGTTTGGCTCCACATAATCAATATTCATTATTATTTTTATTAATTTGTGTATCTATCGAATTTCAGTTCATGATAATGGAAATATACGTAATCCATGGCTAAACCATGCCTCAAAAAATTATTAATTTTATTATAATCGAAAATACTATAAATTACAATATTTCACTGTTCAATAAAAATTCAATTATATTAGAGAAATTGAAAGAAGTAAATGTCATATTTTCATGACCTGTAAATTTAAAAAATGGACTATATTTTCTGAAAATATGTTTTTAAATTTTAGAACTTTCATTCTTAAATGAAATCATCATTTACATGAAAATGTGGAGATTAAAAATATAATCTGTTGTACAACACATTGAGAATTTAATTAATGTATCATAAAATTTTCTTATAATTATAATGAAAAAATTAATAATTAATGAATATTTTTTATGAAAAATAAACTTTAACTAAATTTTTTATTTTTATTATAATATTTTAAATACTAATTTTCCTTTAACAAAAAAAAATTTAATAGAAAATTTTACAAATTTAAAACATTTATTTATTTATTACATCATATAAATTTATGATATTTTCATTTATTAGATACATAAATTTTATTTATACTCTCATTGAAGATAATATTTTTATAATTTCTATATTATTATTTGAAATGTTCGGAATAGTATTCCAAAAATTATGTTCATAATTAATAGTATATCATGGTTCATTTAAGTTTGGTGAAGCATTAAACAAATCTTATCGATCATTTTGAAGTTAATACGACATACATAAATATCTGTGTGCTGTTAAATTATTTTTTGTAATGATACATAAAGAGTGCGATAAAAAGATATCATGTAAAATAACATGATATATTATAGTTAGCACATGATATAATTCCTTAGTTTCCCATTCAAGAGACCATTTCATAGACAAAAGTACTATCTAGTGTTATAAGAAATGTTATAGAACATAAAAATATGAAAATATAATCATTGATCATGGTGAAAAATTATTAAATTTCAATACTGAACTTCTATCCCTTAAGAAAGTAGTATGTGACATAGATCTAAATGGATGGAACCGATAAATTCTGAAATGGATTTCATTTACCTAAACAATGTGTTTAATTTGGATTATCTTTAAATGGATTGAAATACCATTTTATATAAATTGAAATTGAGGAATAAAAATTATATGGATGTATTATTCAATAAATATTATTAATAAATGATATAAAAAGTTCAATATAACATCTGGGATTGTCAATGATGAAACATTTTCAGCAGTTTCAATCTAGAATGACATTAGTATTCAACATTCAATAATCTGATTACCATGACTATGAGATTTATAAAATTTTTGTTAAAAATCCTTTTTTAGGAGGATCATTCTAGATATATTAAATATGAAACATCCTGAAGGGTTTATGATTCAAAAATATTCTAGAAATATTTTAAAATTTTAAATATCTATTTATGCATAAATGAAATATCTAATTCCTGGAATATAAAATTATATAAATCCATTATATAAATCTAGACAATTTTTTTTTGGGAAGAATTAGTTTAATATGTTGATTACTTGGAATGTGATCATTTTAATAATGGATTATATCGGTGGAACTCAAATTATTTGGAAAAGATAACATATTTCTTGAATATTTAAATCACATTAGAAATGTTCCTCTATAAGAAAGAATTAGGATAACAGAATATATTCATTATATAATTATGCATTATAATTTATATAATATAATTGATGGCATATGTTACATTATAAAATCATAATATAATAAAGAATTTTAATTTATAATAATTCAATATGTTATTATATCTTATGAATCATGGAAATAAATATTCCATGATTCCCCCCCCCCCTCAAACTAATAAAGAATAACAAGGAATTATATTTATTATATAAATTTCATTAATTTTTGGGCCATATATTCCATTTTATATTCTACAATATATGTCTCAAACACTATTATTATGATTATAAGATACTTTGTAGACCATTTTTAAAACCATTGGAGTCCAGTGAAGAATATCCATAAGTATATATGAAAAACTATATATGTGTTCATTTTCTATTCATATTTTGAGGTATTGTGAATCAAATTCTAGGAAGATACTTGTTTCCAAATAGATCAATACTACCAAAAATCATATAAGAGACACATCACTAATCATAATTGATGGGTAGTTAACTATAAGATCAAAAATCAATATATTATCAATGTTTTTACAATAGAAATTGAGTATATTTAGACTCCTCGATTTTCTAATAATTATGTTAAATTCAAAATGTCTTAAATGAGAATGGCATGGTATCGATAGGTGGAGACCATGAGTTATGATAATATTTTATTGGTGGATGTTGTAAATAATCAAAGGTTATAAAATAGGATGACACATATAGTTTAGATGAAACATTTGTTTAGGTTTTTTTATCGGAGAAATGATGTAAAACCATGTATAATCTCAATTGAATACATCATTATCGAAACCTTGAATAATTCTATAAAATATTACAATCATGATATTCATGTATATACAATTTTATTGAATATTTACAGTTTTTGTTTGAATAATAAGAGGGAGTTTATTGGTGTTTGTGATGTAGAAGAAACTATATGTGCTTGTATTGCATATATATATAATGGAGTGAATATTAATTTCAATATCATATTATATATCCGAAATATTTCTATATTAAATTAATTAAATAATTTATAATATTATCTATCAATTTAAAATGTTTACATAGTTTCAAACTGTGATGAAAAACCTGAAATGCAATGAAAAATTCATCAATCCGCTTTTTTGTGAGATCCAATAATAAAATAGTGATCAATGTTTTTTTTAGTATTAGTCAAGATTACTCTTTAAAACATTTTATTTCTTATCCTTAATTTTGAACATGGTAATTTCTAAAATGGGATACTATGATAAAAACTCTTGAATTTTTTATACAAAATTTAATTTTTAATTTAAAATTTCTATTAATGTTTTTGTAATGATACATGCAGTTAAAATGTATTATTAATCCATGTCATGAATTTTATACAATTGTTTGTTTCAATAAACCATTAAAAAACTATTAATGTTTATGTTGGGCTTCATGGGTGTGTCAGGACTAATGTGATATTTATGAAAAATTTGAGGAACATTTTTACATTTTCATATTAAAACTAGTTGATTTTAACTACTGTTTGATTGAAATAGAACATTACCATTAAATTTAATTTCGATGGTGTAAAAAAGTATATTTTATATAGTTCAAAAAATACATGTCATGAAAACAGTTTGGCAACACTAGGTTGTAACCTACATGACTAGATCCAATGATGAAAAATTATATTATATATTCATCACTCTTATATTGTTGTAAATAATGATGAATTAAATTATTTTTAATTGGTTATTTTTCTAGGTTTTATATTGAAATCTAGTACATTAAGCATTCTCACATATGTACAAAAATAATGAATTCCAATGGCCCACATTCTAAGTGATTTAGTTAATCAGAAATAAATTATATATGAAATGAAATTTTGGGAATATTAATTATTATCCACTGTAAGGGGCATCGACACATTACGGTTTTCACTATCGTTATCTCTCATATTCCTCTAATCGGCATAAGATTTTTACTTTGGATCTCCTTCTCAACACTATAGTGAAATATATTCTTCTACCAGGGGCAGTACCGAGGGTTTAGAGGGTGTGACCATCTTAGATTTTCCTATAGTTTTTTGGCCTATATTTGACCTCCCCCTTATTCACTAGGTAGGTATTTCTTGATGGAATGGTGTCTCTAGTGTGTATTGATCCATCTTAACTTATTCAACGGTTAGCGTAACACTTTTGGTCTGAGATGGGAGCACATGTGGAGTGTCAAGGTATTCTTTGGTTGAGAATGGTAAGGCAATGATAGGATCTGGTTCTAGTTTGCAACAAGTCCTCACAGTTGGCTTTTTATTTTTGGTTTTTTTATTTATTTTATGACCATTGTAATTGGAATTGGTTGTGTATGAGTATAGTTCATGGTATGGGTTCACATTCTTATTTCTTGATGTGTCTCATCGGTTCATATGCGACGACATCATGTATGAGATGTATATAGATTTTCATTCTTCAAATATGATGTCTGTTGAGTGGTTGCATTGAGGTGTTGGATGGAATGAAGTACAATGATTATTTCAAAATTTTTGGAAGTGCTGGAAATGAAGAAGGTTGGGTTTTCTATGTTCGTATGTGACTCAATGGATTCTACAACTGATTTTCTACAAGATGCTACTCTATATGAGGTTCATGTCAATGACTTTTCACTATTACATGGATATTAGGAAGAAAATTCCAAGTAGGGTATAAATTTTTCAACCTATACCAGGCCTTTGATCATTGGAATTTGACAGCTATGTGTGCTGGAATGAGACAATAGAAGCTTGATTTGATGTTTTTTTGTGGGAGGAGATTCTCTTTATTGTGAGGGAAGATTTTTATCCTGAGTTTTGGTTCCTTGGGACTTGGTTTTTGTTTAAGTCTTGATGTCATGGTGAGTTCCCCCTCATACCTTAAAAGGGGTTCTATCTCAATAAAAAATTATCTTCTGTCAGTCAGTCCAGTTTTAGGAATGACATCATTCTTGTTCTATAGATCAATACTTATATAATGAATATTTACAAAATATTTCTAAAATATATAGGGAATAAATCACGTATTTCCCAATTATATAATTAATTATATATTCATTATAGTGTTCAATAAATGTTTGGGAGGATGAGTAGAATAAGAACATTTTTTGGGATAATTATTAATTTTCATTATGATAAAATTATTATAATCAGTATTTAGATTAGCCCAAATAATGGAAAAAAATATAAATTTATTTTAATTCATGGATTGAGGTCAAACCTGGGATTTAAATATTTTGATTGCACTTATGAAATTTATAAAAAATATAATCCATAACAATGTGTATATGAATCGTCATATTTCACATTTTAATAAAGGATACTCAAGAATTGTTTCAAAATAATGATTTATCTCTAAAAAATATCCACTTCTCTCTCTAATATTCTAAAAAATTATATGATCTATATAAATTATTTAAGACTAAACAATGTTAAAATGACATTAATGACTATTAAAAGGTGATCAATAAACAATTATTGAACCTGAAGATTCATTTTTATCCTCACAATATAATTATTTCACATTTCAATCATTTATATAGTGATTCAACACATAGATCCATCATGTTCAACATCATGTTATATAAAATTGTTTTTTTATATGATGAAAATATACATATATAAATTATCTCATTAAATAGTTATTCCTTTTTAGGAATTTATAAATATAAATATAATTTTTTTGTTTAAGGACATATTATTTATAATGATATTTTTTCAATATAAATTTGGAAATTTTTTATTAATAATTACATTAAACCCCTGTAAAACATGTGAATAAACCATAAAATCTATCATTCAGTAAGTCCATATCATCCTACATTAGTGCTTTCACTATGCCTAGTGCCAAAAACTATTGGGGGTTTATTGTTTCAGTAAGATCCATAAAATGGTGTGCTATTATAGATCATAGTATTTTTTTGACTTCATGCGTTATGTCATGGGTAATGGGATGAAATTTCATATGTACTATTGTGACATGTTATTTAAGGTAGTCCATTTAGGTAAAATTATTGTTGTTTTTTTCTACTTCTATGATATATTGTGTTACCATTAGAATTATTTATTTTTCATCATATTTTTTAATATAAAATTATATCATTATGACTATAATATATGTACTGAATATGAAGTGTAGTACATGGGTAGGAAAATATGGGTAATGACTTACTTTTTGGGTGGGCATGTTAGATTTAAATTCCTACCAAAATTCCTTATATATTCTAATAGAAATTTTTTTTATCACAGTCCAGTATGATTGGAAATATATTTGTATATTTTATAATTAGGGTAAAGATCGTAGAAGATGTATCAAGGGACTACATGGTGAGGCATGATTCTAATCACTTCTAATATAGAAAACCCATGTTCTAAAACTAGTTGTACATGTGGATGTTGGGATGTTTTTTCTAATGTCTGGTTTATTGGTTCATTTTATGGAACCAATCTAGCCTGGGGCCATCTTCATAGTTCTAATTCATGGTGGAGGAGTTCCTAGAATTTTTTTTTATTCTTATGAATTCTCTCTTGTGATCCATTATTAATATATGAAATATAAGAACTCATTTTTAAATGTAAAAGACATCGAGTTAATATTCTACCATGTTGAGTCCCCATATGATGAATATGTAAGTGTGGATACTATAATTTATAAAGGGCCTTCATGATGGTGGTGATGCGTTATATAATAGGTGGGATTCCATGAGGGTCTTGCATTAAAGATCTATAAGGGACAAAAATTAAGTTAGTTCTCCCAGGAGAAGATATAACTGGATCAAGCATAAATATTTTCCAAATTTCTATTGGGGAAAATGTATTTTACAATGTAAATATATTTTCTGGTCAATTTATACATCTATAATAAGAAAGAATAAAAATATTTTATATAAAATAATGATTAACAACTGATTGGAGTTATAGTTTCAGGTTAGGAGCATTGAACTAATTACACACCCATTGGTTCTGGGAAAGTTATCGATGATCGAAAAAGATCTAGAGAAGGATAAGGATACATGTCTTCTACTAGGATTTAGCGAATGGACTAATATACTCCACAGTCCTATTATGGGTTTCACTTGTAAAATGAATTAGAAAGAGGATAAGGACCTATAAAAATAAGTTAGATAGAAATGTAATTAGATAATGGTTTTTCAATCCCCCTTATGGTTGGGGAGATGGTCCTGAGAGTTTCGTATCATAATATAGCAGAAAATATAACTATGATTTCCATGTTTCTAATTGATTGATTCATCAGTGTGTTCATTTGGTTCATCATATCTATTATTGTCCTAGGATATTTTATGTAGGTGTACACCTATCTTATGTGATAATATGTATTTATGTCCCATGATAATGAAATGCTTCAAAATAATGCAAATAGATAATTCATACTTTGGTAATCGAGTATTTCATGTGCCTATGGGGATGGTTCTAGGGAGTTATAATTTTTGTGATAGACTACTTTTCATCTAATTGTGTGAAAGGAAAGTTGATATTTCAGGAATATTCTTAATAACATCAATTAAATAATATACAATATTTCACAAGAGATAATATCTTTTAATTATATATACTCATTTTGTATATAGTATTTTCCCTTTGGTCATGTTAACAACTTTTTTGTTATCTCTAGACAAGAAATAGTTATGAAAGTAGATGATCTGTTTTGAATTCAATAATGTACTGTAATAGCTGATAAATAAAAACATCTATTTGATTTCATTTATATTTAGATGAATATTTGTAATAGTATTTTCAAAATGAACTGGAAAATAAGTTTCTATGAACATATTTTTTACTATAGCATATGTGATTCATTTACAAAGCCTAAGGAAGATATTTTTTTATTCTTGATCGGGATATTGGAGATTGTAAATTTTATTTCTATATAGTTTATTTGGTATTCCACTTGATAGGAAAATTAATTGGAATATCTTACACATGATTCAAGATTAAAATTTATTGATTCAACCGATTCATATGGTACTAACCGTTTATATGGAACTTAAGGTGATGTATGCAGATTTGGAGTTAAAGTGTTTTATCACACCAAGGACAGCTCCTAAAAGTCTTCTACTGTTTTAAAAAAATAGTAATGATATAATTTCATTATAGGAGGACTGTAGGATTAATAATCATCCTAAAATGCGGAATAGATACACATTTTTAATTATTAAAATCTTTTTTGAATGACTACAGGGATATCATTGGGTTTTCATGTTTAATCTAAGATCGGGATAACATGAAAATTCAGTCAAACATGATGATATTCAAAAGGCCATATAATAGAGTACATATAGAGAGTATGATTACCTTATTGTGTACTTTGTGATAAAAAATATTGTATTTGTGTTTATGGATCTCATGAATAAGATCATCCACCACTGTATTAGAACCTTCATTGTGATTTCTATTGATATATGCTCAAACACTAACGGACCATAGAGATACATGATATGTACCTATAGATTTTGTTGTGTAATCATGGAGAGAACTACCTCTTATCAAGTTATTCAATGTGTTACATTAGATCGTGGAGTTATTTTCATTATGGTCAATTAATCTGTGAGGAACATTTTTTGTACTCAGATATGGTAGAGGATTTGATTTAATTGTTCTACTGTAGAAATGTTTTAAAAACCCCATGATTTTTTGTTTTTTTGGGAGACTAATATTTGAAAATTTTATAATTTATCTTATTGGGATTTACCTATGATTAGAAATATGGTTTAGGGGTTGATTTATGAGGGGAATATTAGTGTGAATAATTTTTCATTTATTCATAGAAGATAATAAAAATATATATTATCCCTATTTTTCCCAATCAGGATATTTCTTATACCATTTAATATAATGTATTGTGTTTTTCATTATTTTTTTACTATTTCATTAATATCATTTAATGGATTATAATATTCATTTGATATGAAAAATCTAGAGGATATTCCTTTTACATGATGTGGATTTAAAAGTTATGGTCCATGGATTTAATATTTAGTTCTATCATCTCTCTGGGGAGAGATCATTCATAGAAAAAACAGTAAGATTATGCAAAAAAATTTCTCAAAAAATACAAGAATCTTTTATAGTGGTTTTTTGTTGAATATCTGATGATATATTATTTTGATATGTGTTCTGCTTCGTGGAATGAAATTATTGATGTTAATTCAATGAATATTTTAACACAAGAGTATCATGAATAGATTCAGAGGATGAGTATGGGTTGATTACCTTGTTGGAATAACTGTTTTTGGGAAAATATATATTTTTACAATGTTAATGAATTGTTATCATTTGTTTACCACACATTTATTGGATGACTATGTATACTTCTACTAGGAATAAGATCTTGAATTATATACGATGAAAAAAAATTGTTGGGAAGTGACCCTTTCCTGGGATAATTAATAAATAGTGATGGTGTGATCATGGTTCATGGTAGAGTAGTGGTTAGTAATCCAATATGATTTGATAAAATTAAAGACTCTCATTTTTATTTGTTCACATTTAAACTACGTTTGATGAATGGGTTTCTTTATATGATGTGATACATCTAACCTATAGGAATAAAAATAGACATTGTGAGAATCATATCAGATTTGTTGACCTATAAAAGATTCATGTAAGAGAAAAAAATATTTTAAGATCAAATTTTTAAAATTTCATGCCAATGTTTATGTGTGATGAGGTAATAAGGATCTTCAAGGAACTTTTTACTCTAACCATAATGAATTGAGATTCAATTTTTCTAATAATTTATATTTTAAAGAGAGTGCACATTTTTACAATATAATTGAATGTCTCTATTAATGATTCGGGTAATATTTACACATTGGTGAATGTGATACTACATGGTATTCCTTCTAGTATTATATCATAAAATTTAATTGTTTTTATGTAAATTTATTTTAATGATATGAAGTTGTATTGGGGTACCTAATTGTAGCTATGTGTGGAATATCATCATAAGATTGATATATTCATTGAGAAGATAAAACTAATAATATATTATATGATTCCACCCTAAATTCAAGATTTATAAGGATAATGGTATGATCATCTCTCCTTGGTGTTGTAATTATGTAAAATTAGTCTCATAGAATTGATTTTGATGGACCTTTTTTGAAAATTTATTATTTTTTTCATGTCTCTCACTGATGTGTGTGAATTGGATGTGTGATGTAGCTATCATATAGATGACTATAGTACAAGATAACTCTAATTTGGTTTAGTTGAACTGGAAAAATATTTCTAGAATGTAGATTAGATATAGATAATATTCTAATTAGAGGACATTACTATTTTTTAATTGTGTGTGGACACATTTTCATGTGGGTGTCATCTAATTTGGAGAATCCACCATTATGGAAGAAATGGTAGTTGTTACCATGGTATATTAGAATATTTGAGATCATTTTGAATATTTTCATAGTGAAATAAAATTTATACATTTCACTATAATACCATCGTATACATAGAATGTACTATATATTCCAATATCAAATTTAAAAGCTCAATCCAATAGATGTGGTGGACTGTAATGATTTTGATTTAGAACTAGAAGAATCATATCTTGATAATGTATTGAAAATTGTTGATATAAGTTGACATAAATTCAATATTGATTTAATTTATTCTAAAACATAAATATTTATTGATTTTTTTCAAATTCATCTAGAGGTATGAATTTTGATATATTTTTATTCAAACTCATCAATCATCGCCTAGGGTTTTTTATTGATGCATAAGAGGGAGGTTATCTCATAATGGAATTTATATTTACATACACATGAATATATCAATTCAATGAATTACATCTGCCTTTATATATTAGATTATTTTTTGAGGTCATGGTATCACAGACTCATTAATGAATATTTTTGGCAATTAAGGATATCTAGAGTATGATTTATATTGTTTCCAAATGTCATTTCAATTTTCTAAAACAATATTCAAATTGGTTATACTCAACATACTATTTCTTTTTTATCATAAATAGAAAAATAAATATAATTGAATTAATCATGATTATTAATTCATGTGGTATTGATTTTCATGAGTCTAGAGAGTCATGGGGTGTGAATGAATTGTTTGATATATTTATTCATTATAGGAAAAAAAATTATTTATAAATATTATCAATAAAAGATTACTACACAATAATCACTATTATAGTAGGCGGTGAATTATGTTATATAATATCATGATATAGAGGTTTCAAGTGATCATGTCACCAAAAATCTATTATTCTAAATTATGTTCAACAGATGTGATGTAATGTGAGTTGTTTCAATTGATGTGTTACATTCATTCATTAATATGTGATGTGGTACTCTCTGTTCCTAAATTCTAAAATAGAAAACATATCTATATGGATAATATGTATCATAATTTGATAATCTAATTTTGATTGTTATGTGTTAATTTTTCAATTACAATTTATATTTTATATTATTTGGTATTTCTAAAGTGTGATGGTTCAACATCATGTTACTGGTGTTTATCATTAGACAAATGATGTTCCCTAATGAAAGTGAGAGGAGAAATCAATGGATATTTTAAATATATTTCTAATAGATCTAGGTATTTTTGATTCTATATGGCCGATCATGGACTATAAAATTAATTCATATCAACTATTAGATTTTAATAAGATTACCTCATTGTGTTTATTTATTTAGGTATTATATAGAGGAAAATGTGAGGCATCATGGAATTTTAATGATGATATTATCTAATTATGATCACTTAATGATATCATGGATATAGAGAAGTGTTTAGTGGCTCATTTTCTACTAGATCTATCTTAGAATAAATTTTCATCCAAATTGGTATTTTTAGACATAAAATAATATCATGATATTAGATGACATGGTGTATGGGTGAAAATTAGATTTTTGAGGTTCTTGAGTGAGCCACCTACAATTCAAGTTTTTTATTTCATGGACATGGTTCTGAGAGGAGATATTTTTGTAGAATAAAATTGGTGAAAATCCTGATATATAATGTATAGGGGATTATCATGTGATTTAAGGTAGGATGATATTTCAAAATATTTAATAATAATCATATTATAAGGCCAAGAGTTATACATTGATGATCACCAATTCATAATGGTGTATACTCAGCATGGAAAACAATGTTTTAGTGGAGGAAGTAATATTTTTCCGTAATTAATTATAGCTATCGGGGTGTTGGATCATTATTCAGCTAAAAAATATAGGTTATAAATAACTCCAAATATAGCCCATAATAATAATGTATTATTTATATCACATCATCAATGATACCATCATGATGATTCTAAATTAATAAACTTTGGAATCACGATTTTAATGTTAGATAATCTATAATTATATTGGTGGTTATGATTTAGAACCATTAGAAAAAGTGTTGTGTTAGATTGACATTAATTTGGATCATGTTCTATCGAATAATTCTGGCTTGGATATAGTAACACGATTGATGGATCTGTGGATATGTTCTCAATATTTTGTGTTATTCGAGGTTTGGTCTTCTTTATTGGAATGATTTTTTTACCTATGAATTAGATTATTTTTTTGAACTTCTAATATTTCGTATGATTTTCACTCTTGCATAAAATGATTATTATTTTCTAAAATTCTATTGTTTAAGAGGTATCACCACTGGGAGTGTGTTTTGCCTTTTATTTTTTATGTAATTTTGTTATATTCATTTTTATTTTTATGGGGTGGTAAATTTTTAATATTGATTTATCCTTTAGAGTAATATCATTGTGTGTTAATAAAAACATCATATATTTTTTTGTGATTTTTATAATATCACAAAGATGGAAATTATTTGAATGATATCAAATGTAATTGCTTCGATTATGGAAATTACTCCATTAAATTATCACAGGATTACCATTTTTCTTATAAGAGTTAAATGGATTCGTAATGGTAATAATTTATTTATATACATATACAACTTCACCAAATGAATGTTCTGGGGGATGAAATTAGGATTTTAATAACCTTTTAGATGGGAAGATTCAAATGAAGTTATATTGGAAATGTGAATTTGAATATTTTATCTAATGAAGTATTTTTAAATGTTATGATGCAATATGGTGGGTGGTATATCATGGATGTAAATTTCATTTTGATTTTTGAATGTGTACCCACTTTTACAAAATATCAACCAAAAAATGGAATGAATAGAAAATTTTGAATGAGGTGTTGGATGAGGAAAATCCCATAATTAGAAAATACTTACAAATAAGTAATGTGTTCATCACAGATTAGTTTTTAGGTATGGATTGGTGAAATGATAATGTATTTTTTAATATTTAATTCACAGATGGGAATGTTGTACGACATGGAATAGTGAATAATATTTAAAAACAATGGGAAACATTGATTTGGGCCTGTTTTTATATCATGTGATCTAGAGTAGTAGGAATAAATGGATAAATAAATTCTTCCATTTTATATCCTTGTGTTTGTTAGTGGTCACAGAGTTTAACAATGTTTATAAAAATAATGAGAATCATGTAGATAAATAAATTGAAATGATGAAAAAGTGGTTCCAGATTTTTATAGTAATCATAATGAAAAAAATATAAATTCATTATTCTATTATGTATGATTTTTATCCCTTATATAATTGTATGATAAAATTCCCAATATATCATATATTTTCATTTTATCACAATCCCTAACTGACCCAATGACAACTCTCTATCATCACTCTAGAATTCAATGACCTTAAATCCCTTCAATAAAATTGTCACTTACAAATGTAATATATCCTCATGAATACCTTTTTCTCCCATGTTCAACTATTTTATATAAATTAAATTTTTTTAGAGTCTACTTTTTTCACTAGAAATCACTAAATCCCCATTTATGTTTGGTTGTTCATAAGATTATGATTTCTTCCATTGGTTTTGGTTAGGTTTCCATTTATGTTGTATGATCTATATTCATATATTAATTATCTGAAAAATTTGAACATAAAATCATTGTAAGGGATTAGTTACCATTATTTAAGTTATATTCTTGTGTTGGATTATCATTAATTAGATTTATAATATAAGAGGAAATTAACACATTGTATATAATTACATTACAATAAAACGATCTATGAATTTTCATTTGGGTATTTGTAATTATATATATTTTTCATTGTTTGAACATCATATTGGTCTCATAAACATTGGGATATATATATTTTATGATTTTTCTTTTGTTAATCCTGATTAGATCTCTGTTTTTTATTTAAAATATGTGTATCAAGCATTACAGTGAATGATAAATGAAAGAGGTATGTGAATATGATGACATTGAAAATTTTATTTTAGTGAATTATTGTGGAAATGATAAAATAATATTTAAAACATATATATTGATTTGTTTATTCATTATTTGATACATTTATTCTATAAATACTCTCATTATAAATTATTGAGTAAATTTTAATATGATATTTTTTGAATACTAATATAAAATGTATTAGTGATGTACAATCCCCCTCATCTTGTGAATGTACACTATGATTTTTATTTTCTTCCTTAATTTCTCATTGAGTGTGTTGTATTAAAAATAAATTTATTTATGTTTATTATTTATCTTCTAATTTATGTAGTCTGTGTGTTTCATTATAATCCTTTTTTTTGGTAAAAATTGACGGGGATTGAGATTAAATCTAAAGACTATTGAAATTGTTGTTTTCTATAATTGAATAATTATTATTATATGTTCATTTCTGTTTGAATTACACTATAGTGGATGGGATGAGTTACAAAATGAAAATTTGATATTGATAAATATTAATTCATTATCAATTAAAAAAAATTACAAGAAATTTTCATAATGGATTTGAATTAATTTAATTATTTATTGTTATATTTCATAATTAGATAATGTGATTTTTTGTCTGTGTTCATAGTTGATAATTACATACAACAAAATATAACAACAAAAATTTATTGAGGTTTAAATTTTTTAAAAAATAATTAATTTATTAATATTTGAAAAAGATATTTTAATATATTATTAATTAAAAATTAATTAATTCAGAACCATGATTCTTTTATTTATTTTTATATCTATACCTTGGAGATTGATTATAGGCTTGATGTGTGAAACTAGGGGTAATTGAGTATAATTCTATGTGAATTCCATTACTATTTATATATTTGAGGAATTTTATATATTCTTATTTCATATATTTCACTAGAAATATCAATAGGGAAACAAAAATAAAAATCATTTTTTAGTATTTTACTAGAAAATTCTGATTTCAAAGGAACTCCTCGTTGACATCTCCAGGTCCCACATGCTCTATTTAGATTTATATATGTGTATGTGTACCATATAGTGTAATGAATTATTGTATAAATCTTTTACAATACAATCTATGATGGGCCTAATTGTAATTATAAATTTATTTAAGAGATATAACTACATGAAATATAACACATTATCATATCATTTTATCAGGGATATGACAACACATGAGCCAATGTACATTCTCTATGATAGATTGAGGTACAAAATATGGGATACAGTATATTTTGAGCATATACATGATTAAAATATTGATGATTAATATTATATTTACAACATTATTTTATGGTATAATTCGAAATAAATGAATGTTTAATGTGTTTGATATGTATTAATTGGATATATAATTACTTATAGAATGGATGAGAAAAATATTTGTTCAAATGAAGAGTGAGATTCAAAAAAGTCGGGAAGTGAAATTAGGATACCATTATATATATATATATATATATATATATTATTTTGGGATCTAATTACATACATCTATGTGTTACATTGTTATGAGAAACAATGAGGTTAGAAGACCAATATTTATCATTTTAGGTAACGAGATAGAATAAATTCGCTATTTTATAGTATTTATTGACAATATGTCACATTTCATATTTGATGTTTTTAGAATGATTATATATATTCTGTTTCTTATACATATTATATATATATAAAAATATATTATTGTTTTGGAACACAAGAAACTAGTAATAGAGAGAGATTGACATTAACAGATTTTATGATTTGTTTATGTGTTGATATTGTTTTTTTGAATAAAAATATATTATATTGTTTACTGGAGCTGTATTAGTTTTTTATTACATTATATTTTTTTCAGTTTTATTTATTTTATTATGAATTTTTTATTGACTCCACAGTTATAAATTTTTTAATGAATTAATTTTAATTATAATTCATCCTTTTGGATTAATTTTATAGCCTCTATTCTAGTCTACAAATTGTGGCATATTAGAAGTGTGCTCAAGGTGTATTATTATACATTAAAACACTACATGATGAAGAGAGCTAAAAATAAATATAGGGGGATGTGTCACATTCAAAATATCAAAATGTTTTAAATTATTTTTCTGTAAATTATAATGCATTTTAAAAATGATTAACATTTGATATCTTATAGAATTTGAATAGAAGTTTTGAAAATCGCAGCATTTTCAAAAACAGTCATTGTTCACTATGTTTTTCAATATTCCATCTATTTCATAATATTAATAATAATGTTTGGAGTATCATATAATAGTAATATGGGAATGATATTATATGATATAATAATTCAATTATATAGTGTTTTACAATATGATAATACCACTTCATCCTATGAAATTTTAGTTTCTTTATATGTATCTTATGATATAATAATGATTATTTTTAGTTGGTCTGTATTCTAGTTATCAACCAAATTAAATAACACTCCTTACTCAAATTCCAATGGATTATCCAAAGTCCCATAGTCCTAAATCTAGTGATAAAAATAAAATTCTAAAATATTCATTGATAATTATTTTGTATCCAATGCTTAAAAAATTATTTTTTTCATCAATATTCATTGCATTTCCAAAAATATTATGAATCCCATGATCTCGATGAATTAATTTATTTGTATATAAGAAACTTCATATTCTTATTTCACAATAATTCTTTATCATTCCCTACAAATAAAATGATCACAATATATAAATGTAGTAACATTGTCCTAAAACAATCTAGCATTACAAGTTCAAATGAATCAAATGATATGGATGATATTAAATGCCCAGTAATGGAAATCATAAAATATAGAAATTAATGATAATTTGTGAGAAAATGATTAATATGTGGCTAGTTTGAAATAAAATATCTTCTTTAAAATTGAAAATTTTGACAAAAAACATTTATCACGTGTCTTGAGGATTTGATTTTTTATATTCATTTAACATGAAAAATGCATTATAGGAGTGTTATGTCATGGGAAATTAATGGTACAAAAATAAAAAAAATTATAAGAATTTATCATGTACATGATAATATATGTCGTATATTTATGAGAAAATCAAATCATTACCTAACAATTTGTTATTGGAAAACTCAATTATTCTAATATATATTATTTTTTCAAAACCCATTAAATCTCAGAAATATTATTTTTAGAATATGCAATGCTTCCTGAATATTGTTTATGGTAAACCATTAATATTTCAATTAATTTGATATAAAAAACCTAATGATTATTTTTAACTATAATATGAGGTTACCCAATAAATACAAAACATTATTTTATTATAAATACTAATGATTACCAACTATTATGTATTGAGAAAACACAATAATGGCCACTAATTATGTTAAAATAAATAAAAATTAATATCACACATAATATAGATAGAAAACATTATCAACAAAATGCATTATTTTATTGGAAAATAATAAACAAACCATTAAATTATGTTCTGAGAAAACCAAATCATTTCCACACATTATATAAGGATATAAAAATACTTTCTTAATAAATTTGAGATATGTAATGACACTCATTTCCTATAATCACATATTACTATTTTTTTTACAACATTTACATTAAAATATTCATTGTTCTATTAAATAATGTTTAACTCATAAAAAACAATAATTTTTAGAGAACAATTATCATATCATAATCATAATAAATCAATAAAATCAAGGTGGATTTTATAATTATATAATATCCATATTAAATCCAAAAAACATTAAAATATGTTAACAATGAATATATCCCCATTACAATGAAATTATTATTTTTGATTAAATGGATGAAATATTCATTACATTTGTTTTAATTGATTTTAAGAAGTGATATTCGAGAAATAATATAAATATAAATTACATTATAAAAAAATTACTGTGAGAGGATTATTTATTATTAATAATTAATTAAAATGATAATATCCATTTATATTGACTGTATTGGAAAAGAAATAATAGTTTCAATTTTTGGAAACAAATCTATTCTCAATTGAAAAAAAGTAAAAAATCAATCTAAAAATTCATTTTAGTGAATTTGACCTAATTAATATTTATAACATTATATCAAAAGAAAAATCCTTTTAATAGAATATTAACAAAGCATACATATTATGAAGATGTTACATGTATTGGAAGAGAGAATATATTATAATAGGATGAATTTCAATTATCCATTTCAAAAAATCATAATGAAACCAAAATAATTATATAATAATAATAATACATATTTTCTAAAATATGTAAAGGGATGAAAAAAAATTGAAATATATAAAAAATATTTGGATATAATAATTATAATGTAAATCATATCGATGAGAAATAAATATTTTAAATATAATGGTAAAATATATCCATTATAGAAGACTAAATTCAAAATTTATATTATAAAAATCAATTGAATGTTAATATATCAATAAAAAATTATATAGATTCATAATCCTTTAAATAATATGATAATGAGAAGATGTTATTTAAGTGAATTTTTAAATTCTTCATATTTTTAGATAAGAATGATTAAATTTTCATATATGGGATGTTATATATATAACAAAATAGAAGTATTATTTTGAATATTGAGTGCATCGTTATGAATGAAAATTAAGATAAAATAACTTTGAATTACCCCAATAATACATAAAAATGAAATCATGGCTTGTATAATAAACAAAATAATATTAATCACTTGTTGTAGAACCTTAATCGTATATAATAACTATTATAATCTCAAAATATTACTACTCATTACACATATATTAGTTATTTATTTTATAGTTTTATCTTAATAATTAATATATATTTTATTTTTATATAATCACCATAATTAAAATATAGATAAACATTTAGTAATATTCATTAAATGAATATTAGAAATAATATCTACTAGTAATGATATTCCATAAAAATTAATGAAGATACATGTTTCATACATGGTTATCAAATATGATATTAGTAATGTTCATGCTTATCTATTTCAATTATCAGAATATATTATATTTATTTGTGTTTTAATATTATAATAAGAATTATAGAATTTTTTTTTATTAAAACTAATATCATTTATTAGTTTTATGAATCATTTTTACACATTATTGTTTCGGATAATTATTTTAGTATAGCATAATTCATGGTTTTGGTTGCACCTACCCAAATAAAGAATTTTTATACTATCAATTGAGAAAGAGAATATTTTTATATATTAATAACACCATTTTCATTGAATAATAATAATACTAATACATCAGTATGACTATCAGTATCTATATTGATTATGAAATATGATAGATATTTATTTAATTGTAAGGAAGAAAATCCAAATTTTTTTACATTGAGGAATTCATTCCATTTAGTGATAACATGAATCTTAATAAAGGAATTTGGAATAATTTTTAGAAAAATTGGATTTCATAAAATTTAATATAATATAGTAAAATATAATTTATAGGGATTAATGATGGTTTTCAATGACCATATTGTTTTCGAATATGTAAAGGATTGATCATTTTATTAGTGAAAATGAGAAAAATTTCATATGAAAAATATTCTATATAGTGGCCAATGAATGAATCACATTAAATAAATGATTATTTTGTAAAACAATTGTTTCTAAATTTATGATTTAATCCTTAGTGAAATAATAACATGATTTATGTTTAAATATAATAATAATTAAACAAATATTTTATATATAATAATTTACCACATTTAGGTCACTTTTTCCATATTCAATTATTTTTCTATTATATTTATTTTCCTATTAAAAATTAATATGACCCCTCATATCAAAAATAGACTTGTAAAATGAATTTTTTCTCAATTTGATTTAAATTTATTTAATAATTATAGAAAATTATAATTTTAATTAAGAAATTTAATTTATATAATGCCATCATTGGGGGAAATAGAAATTTTAAACATAAATAATTCTTAATCATATTTCACATCTAATTATTATTAAAAACATGATAATATATTTTTTATGCACTAAAAATTATATTATTATAATCAATAATAAATATTCCAATTAACTTATTACGTTAATAACATAAAATAATTTTAAAATATTTATTAGAATAATTATAACATTATTATATAACATAATTTTATCCACATAAAATTCAAATTACTTATTTATTATATGAACATTATAAATTTTTCAACTTGTATTATTTAATTTCTTCTATTAATTTCTCATGTATATCAAATAAGTCAATAAAATTATTTGTTTCATGTTACATGAAAATATATTAGTAACTAAATATTTTTGATAATTTTAATATTCATTATTTATCATTTATTAATTTTAATGTTCAATATGTTTACAAAATAATCAAAAAAATTATGACAACATTCCAATAATCATTTATCCAATTAAATAACATATCCTTCAATAGGCTATTATATTTTATATGTTTTACCTTCATTCTATAAATTTATTCATGTTGATGATCATTTAGGATAACAAATATTTTAATGATTTCTTATTCATTGAAATTTATACATTCATATTTCTTCCACATGTAACTTTCGTACTGATTTTTCAAATTTTGTTAAATAATGTTTGAATTTTTATCTAACATTTTAATATTTAATTTTCACAAATTATTTTTTCTGTTCATATAATTAGTTCATTTATTTAAAATAAATATATTCAAAAAATTATTTAATTAAGGTGCTACTGTTAATTTTTTACCCAAAACACCTGAAAACTTTTCCTTGAGTAAGTTAGGCACATGTCTGTTACATTTCCATCACTTAATCGAAACGATTTTGATATGAAAAAAGGTTCTAATAATGTTTTTTTGGGAATACTATACGCTCATGATCATTGTATGACAAATTTATAAGAGATAACAAATTAAATAATTCATATGAAAATATAAATTAAGGGAACAACATGGGATGAATAATAATATTAAATACTGGCAGTGGCTGTCACCAAATGTAAAACAATGTTCACAGGTGTAGTGAGGATATATAAACCGGTGTATTAAACATATTGAAGGCCCTACATAAACCTAACATGTGAATAATATATCAATTTCCCAACATATATCTCCAACAGCATTATTACAACTTGCTCAATCATCTTATCCTGAAATCCATCCTGAATAGAATGTATAATAGTAAAAAAACATTGGTTATTGTTTATTCTCCCTTATTTTGTTTATCATCCCCATTTAACTGTTTTTCCTTATTGAATGAAAATATAATGTGCATGGATGGATAATTAATTAATGTAATCTTTTCTAGATTACGATCTTCATGGAAGCATTGTTGACTATTCCAATTTCAGCATAAAATTAAATATATCTATATCGATTCACCGTATATATATATATATATGAGAATGTATTTATCTATGTGCATAATATATGTAATACAATATATAGTCATAATATTGATAAGTAATTCTAGACGAAACTCAAGGACCTTTTCACATGCCAATTCATTGTAAGAACTATCTCAGGGAATGATGATGGACTAAATTCTTGTAAATCATATGGTATGGGTTCAAAATATTATTATGAAACATAATGAAATTAAACAAGAAACATGATTTGGTATGGAATGTATGAAATTTAAAATAAGGTACAACTAAAAGTATATAAATAAATTAACATGCATGGTGTAATATATACATCCTATGATCCCAATAGTAGTGTTTTGTAAAAGGAAACATAAATATTTCAATGATAATTTGGAATTAATTTATTTTATGATCTCATCAATGATTTTCAATAATAAGGAAACCCTATATTCAATAAATGAATAATATAATGCAAGTGTCCTATATGAACATCTAAGATTATCTATAAAAGGAACCTGAGTATGGACCGTGAAATGTTTGATAAACATTTTATTGTGAGCCACTATAGGGTATTTAGAAAAAATATATTCCAATTATATATCATTGAATAATATAATTAACATAATATATAATCATATATATAATGTTTTTATTAATGTAATCCCAAGTACCTCTGATAAAACATAACTCATTTCAACATTTAGATTTATGAAATATAAATCAAATGATTGTCACCATGCCTTGTCAGAATTCATAACTGGGTAATAAAAAGGGAAAGCACAAAGTAATTTTATATCAAAATTAAAATGTGATGAATAAATAAGTCCATTTCAACCTATCTATAGTATAATATAATATATGTTCAAAATATATGTGGGGCACCTACACTACTCACTAATTTTTATTTCCATTTTACCATTTTGTTTTGTCATATAGAAGTTTGAAATTCCTCTATGATTATCCTAATCCCATATATATGTATAATGATAGAGGAATATGAGCTACACACTAAAATTATTTATTTGGGTTGTAGTATATAAACCATAATGGTTCACTTTTTTCAATTCATGATGTTTTAAATTATGGAATTTGGTTCTATATATTTTATATCACATTTTACGGGGAACACATAGAAAGGATAGTGTGTGGTATAATGGTTTATTTCTTTAATGAGGATAAATAAAAACTAAATTAACATATATCAAATACATCATAACAGCTATGTTACACAACACTATTACAAACCATTAAAACGAGTAGAAATGTGATAAAATTGTATATTTGTTAAGAACATTAAAAAGAAGGAAAAATAGAATTTTGGAATTCGGAATTCCATATGTAATGACACCGATGGAATGAAGAAATATGATTAAATTTCTTACTAAGGATAATATAAATCATCTGAATACTCTTGAATTGGACACTGGACATAGTAGTTCCATGAGACCCTATTCGAGTGGGAGGAGCTTCTACCAAGCCAAGAGCACTCATGTGCATGAAACAAATAAGAGATCGATCACAATCATATTATTTTTTAAGAAGTCTTACACCAAGATTTAGTCCATTTATCTATAAAAAAAATGAACCAAATTAATAATTTAGTATTTAAAACATCAAGTAATCTCCTCTATATTTCAAATACAGTAATTTTTAGTCATAACCCAAGAAATAATGTCACCTTATTTATTTAATAAGTGAAATTAATTTATCATTGAAACTATTTTTTGCAACCTTATCATCTGTTTTTCTTCTAGTGTTAAACTAAAACACTATGACCTACACCGAATCATAATATAGGTAAGAAAAAAATTTGGACCATAAAACAATCAATACCTTATACAAATTTTAAAAATTTCAAAAAAATTTCCTTCTAATAGAAAATTAAATTTATTCCAATAAAATTCTAATGGTTTAATATATGGGACATTTCAAAATTCAAAAAAAATATCACAGTGCTAATTTCATTATGTTAAGAAAATATAAAAATTATTATGTTAAAAAAATGTAGAATAAAATATTATTATTTCTTACATAGTTAAATATCAATCAATTAAACTTTACAAGGATCACTACCTGCATTCAATGATAGCATAAAACATCATGGTTCCCTTTTAAATCATTCACAAAACCAATTTTACAGGAAAAATTCATAGTGATAGATTTATATAAATCATGATTTCTATGTTAAAGAAGCTCTCTAGTTCAGTTATATATATATGACATCATATAAATCTAATTGAATCTATTGATCAAATATATATAGCCTCAAAGGTTACTTGTTCCACAAAATCCATCCTTTCAGAATGAAGATATAGAAACTAATGACTATATAATGTGTGTAAAAAACTCTAAAAAAATCATTACTTCATAAAAGACTCCAATTAATCATCTCGTACAATGGAAACCAACTATGGTTCCAAATTAAGTATTTGAAGGATTCTTACTCAAATTAAAAATCCTAAAAATATATGCACCTACATATATGTTTTTATTATTATGGAACACTAAAATTTTAATGTAGTAGTCTAGTTAAGTGACATCTTATCACAATCGATATTCCATTTTCCATACTGAAATATCTATTACCACAAGCTTGAGTTTTAAACCTTTTAATATATCAATTATAATTAATTAAATGATAATAAAAATTAACTGTAAAAAAATATCAATTTTTTTTCATTTAGGTGTTTTCTAAAAAATTAATCTAACTAGATTCCCTAAGTTTTAATGTTTAGTAATTTGAAGAAAAATACTCATATTGTGTCACTAAATCCATTTTCTACAAGTAAAATATGATTTGGCACCAATTGATAATAGAAAAATTAAAAAATTATATATAACATAATAAAAATCATTACAATTACATATTAAAAATGTTTGCAAATATACACTCTCATCTCTTATGATGTTAATATAAATGAGGAGAAAATATCAATTTATATAAATTTAATCCCACTATTCCCAATTGGAATCTACTAAAATACTTAATCCTACTCCAGAGAAATTAGTGTCTATATATGTACAAAGATAAAAGAAATAATTTTATAGAATCTCATTGTAAATAATAAATATGGTTCTCCCAATTTTAGTAAAAATAATGATAATTGAGGAAAGGGTAAATGAATGTTTTTTTGTTTCTACTAAGGTCCCAATAAGCTTCAATAAGTGAACCACAAATGATTTTTTATAATTTTCTTTGAAAAAAGAAAAATATCACCATATAAAAATTGAGATATGGGTCTGTTGGGTACCTATTACACCCTCATTGGATAGCTACTAGTCTACACAGTGAAACTTAACATTGATTTTCTTTACTAGGAACTAGGTAATAGAAAATTTAATACCATGTGGTTGATGAAAAAATAACAACACCCTCTTATTATCACATGATTAATATTACAGTACAACCATGTATTATATTTTAATATTAGTCCCCTATTGTTCACTACCATTCTAGCATCGAACAAATGTTTCTATAGCTAATTCATAAAACCCCCAAAATTCCCAAAATCATTGTATTATTATGGATCAATAATCAAAAATTAATTTGAATTCAAAAAATGAAATTCACAAAAAATATATATCCCAAAATATATTGCCCATATCCTACTTCATTGACGAATGAAGAAATGGATCTTTAACAACACCACAATATAATTGGTCTCTTTATTTTCATTTCATCTCGTATATCACACATAAATAACATCAGTCAAAAAGTATAGATAAATTATCCATTATATGAATTATCATTTGTTATATTAATGAAATCATCACATATAAACTATAAAAAAAGATAATATTAAATATAACTCATTTTTACGATAAAAATGTCAAAAAACAATAATAATAAATGCTTTTTTAGTTCTTATGTAACTATTATCGATCATCAACGTAATGTGATAGTGTGTTTACAGTTATACATACATATTTTAAAACTATTCAACTAATGGATTATTACTCCTTTTATTTCCATCAATTCCATGTGTACTATAGAAAAATATTTGTATTCATGAAATCTATAATCATTGACCACATGGACCAACAATTGATATTTATGATTTATTCTAAAACAATTCAAAATATATATAAAAATATATTTTGTCCTATTTGTCATCAAAATTATTCAAACTGAATTATTCAACTATAAAAAACATGTATATCATGTATCTATGTCACATATCATCATAATTAAAATTAAAAATGGTAATTTATAACCATGGTTAATTAACTAATATTATTGTGAAATTTCTCACAAGTCAATTACAAAATGTAGTGGCTGCACTAGATTAATGTATATTAATACCCAAATCATGGGATCTAAAATGGACTAGATATAAAATGGGAAAAATAACAAAAAAATTTATTTTGATCCCATATGATCCATTATTATATGATTGAAATATGAATCACTATAGATGTCTATAAAATATCGAAAAAATAATTGTTCAAATCCAATAAAATACAACCCCATTTTTCCCAAAAAAGTATTTTCAATAAATTTGGCTTGAAAACTACATTATAACACGCCCTAAACTACTAGTAAAGTAGATATTATCATTATATGATGTCACTATAGCCTAATATACTCTTTTAAACATACAATCCCTATTAAATTTGACGTCTTGGATCTAGTCCCTACCACCATCCAATTTCATAGTCTACATGTCATCCTGATTCCTACAATAAATGGATTTAACAATAGTATTGGGAACACATTTACATATAAAGAATATTTTTTCTATAGTCATTATAGATATAATAATATCCTTCTTTGGGGTCCACCATTACAATTTTTCTTAAAATCGCATTTTTGAAATATTCCCCATATTTCACGGTAACTGAATATATTTATTCTATTTATTATGTAATACATTGAGCGCAATGAAAATTTAAAAAAAATTTCTCAATGTAAAATAGTTAAAATTCATTAACTAGTAGATCTTACCATTACCAATTTTCTATGACTCTTACAGATTGTTTGTTACTTTTACATATCATATTCATGTTTTCACTAAATTCACCACTATAATCTTATTTAGTATGTGACCTATAGGCAATCCACAACAAATAATATTGAAATATGATCTTTCTCAAACTTGTACACCTATGGGTACCATACAAGTTAAAATGGAATTATAGGTTTCCAGAGGAGAATTTATTTATACTAATTGGAAAAAAATAAAATTAATATTATACTACTATGAGACAAGAAACACCTCACATGATATTGAATAAAATTTCACTTGGAATGAAGGATTAAAATTGTAATTTTTTAAACTTGTAACATCAACACTACCATCCATCTAATGTAATTACAACCCCGTGTGTGCTAGTATACTAAAATTTAGGACATACATGATCAATTTATTTATTGCTACAATGGTGTTTAAAAGGGTACTCTTGCCATCAATATAATAAATTCTGATTAACCACATAATATAATTGAAATAAATTTTTCGTATACATAACATGAATTTTGACACATCTTTATTTAAAACACTTTTAAAAATATAATCTTTTATACTACTAAAAGTATTAAAAACACACCTTTATTGAACTTTTTTATATGTGCATGTCAATGTCAATATGGCTAAAAAAGAGTATCCAACACTCCCAGTCAACAATAAACTACTTTTTCTCATGAACATGAATATATTATTGTAATATTAATCTAAAAATATTAAAATATTAAATTTTTTTGTGACATTATTGAAATTTTTTATGACACGTCCTTTTTAGGCATACATTTTTTGCCTATGTCCGCCATTAATCTTATGTAAATTTTTACATGTGTAGTTTTTAAACAAAATGCTATGTTGAAATGAATGTTATTTAAATTCATAGAAATCTAATTTATCTCTATATTATAATAACAAATACCAAACCATATATCAATATACTTTTAGACAATATGATAAATAATTAATAGTTATTCAATTTTATATATGTCATTCAATAAAAAATATTCAACATTCGAAAGTCAAAAATGGGAAAATATCATTAAATATGTTTTTGAAAAATAAAACTATCTTTATATGTTAATAAAAAAATTAATAATAATTAAAAAATTATGAATTTTTTTTTCATTAGGAAACAATTAAATATATTCTACTCTAAATAGTGATTAGCGATTAACATAAGTTGTACCCAAAGATAATATATCAATTTTTCAATATGATATTAAAGTATTACATAAAATCCTCATTGATGAATTAATTCATTCAAATTAAACATTATATTTTAACTCAATTATATATAAAACATTACTTTTATACAATATTATTTTACCCATGATTCAATAATGATATTTTTTCTCCTTTATAAACTTTTTAAAGAAACTATCCCAATTTATTACAATGCATGATAAATATAACCCCTTTTTATGTAATTTAATACTACTTCTCATTGTGAATCAATATATGATGGAAACCATAAAATTTCATTTTGAATGGGTATTTTTGAATCCCCATTATATAGGTGTTCATAGACAATTAAACACCAAGAAATAGATAATTAAACAGTAATAACCATAATATTTTTCATACATGACATCTTAATTAATTTCATTAGTTTAATATCCCAGTCATGTTTTTTTGGATATATTAAGATTTAGGATTAATTTTTTCAACATTTCTCTAAAATTATTTTATAAATTATTTCCATTATATCATTATATAAGGTATGGAAACTATTTTTTATATTGTCAATAAATCATTAATTTTTACATATAATTTTTATAGGAGGATTCAATTAAACTATTATTACATTTGTTATTTATTTATCTATAAATATTTATTTTTTGTTAATTTTTTGGTGATTTATAAAACATCATTAGGTACTAGTTATATGATAAATTATTTATTACTGAGGAAATAAATATATAAATCATCAGGATAGATTGAATATCTAGATATGAACATAATATTTTTCACATAATCAATATATTACAAGTTTATATATAATATTATCTCATTATAAGAATATTTATTATAAAAAACGTACATTGGACATGAAATTTAAATAAAACAATATACATTTTAATTCTTTCAACTCAATTGTATACATTTATCCCGTCATGTTGGTCTCATTTCCATCATTTCCAATTGATAACATCAACTGAGTAGAAACAATGATATCATAACCATGGAGTCATCAATTTCAAACTCACATAGAACCACCATAGAATATTTATATTTAATATAAAAGCATTTAAGTGTTCTTAGTACCCATTTTAATATATTGAAAATCCATATTTATCAGATCAATTGTATTTCTAACATGCACAACATAAATTTTGTAAAGTAGTTCTATTGTAATGCCTTTGTTCATCATTTTTATCCTCCAATTATTTAAGAACTATCATCATTATATCCCCATAATTCTAAATATATTCAATTTAAGAATATTTTTAATGGTTAACTCTGATATTAATTAGATATTGTAAATTTCATGAATACCATGATCTTAGTGGCTTCTTTATTCTATAAAGAAACTTTTGAATGAAGAAAACTGGATTTCACACATAATGGTCTTTAAATTAATTTTTCCACTATATGTACTCCCCTTCATCATGAGAACTATTTAAAAATGCATACATTATATCTATTTGGAGAACATTGAATCACTTTTATAGTCATTGGTGAAAAATTGTTCTATTTTAAACCACCTCAAAATATATAACATAATATCTATATTGGAACGTTTAATTTTTGATTATCCATTATAAGAAATTATTTCATTATTTTGAATCAATATTTTATATATTTTTTTATTGAAGATAAATTTATTCCATATGACATTCTCATATTAAAATATTAGAGAAATATCCAATTTTTGATTATTCATTATTTTTTCAACCACATCATGATTCTATTTGATATAATTACCTTATTTTGTGTTCTTTTACTATAGATAGTGAAAGAATAGAGATGGTTTTAGACACATTATTCTTCCCGTATACACTATTTTTTTCAAAATGATTATCTTATTATACTAATTAAAGTTATATCTAATAATTGATTTTCATATAGATGAAGATATAACATCTTAATAAACATTATCATTGTTTTATTTTGAATTAATTATTTCGACATGATCTCACCACGTGTTTCATAACTCATAATTAAAATACATAAAAAATTTCTAATTAATTTAATCAAAATATATAAATATTATAAAAATATTTCAATCATGGATTTATTTATTATTTAAATTATTTGTGTAAAAACATTATTATTTTATACATAGTGATGAGGATCCATAAAAAATCCTTTAATCTATATAGGACTGAAACATTTGATGATTCTAAAAAATTTAAATTTAAATTATACATTAAATGATTCAAATGAAACATAGTTTTTCAATATTCATAGACCATATCTATGATATAGTGTTATCTAATCCCAGAAACTATATGGTCCTATAAGTAATGTAATATAATTTATTGATAATAGTGACCTATGATAAAAATAAATATATTATATCATTTTGATAATTTCAATATTAAATGTCAATAAATAAATAAATAAAAACATTTTTAAAGGTATTTTTCCTTTAAGTACAAGTTACATAGAAATATTATATTAAAAACATTTTATCATCTCTCAATAAAGACACCACAATATATCCCTTATCTTATTTTCATGGGACACAATCATCATATAATATAAGAGCTGAAACATATGAAAGCGGTGATATTTGATTATCATTAGGGGTATAAATATGTGAAAACAAATAAAAATCAGTCATGGGAATAACATAAAAAAATGTGTTCAAAAAATCCAGCATAGAAAATCATACCCAATAAATTAAGTTTATAAATCACTAGCCATGGGAAATTTATTAATATAATATGGTATATGAATAAAAAGATTATATAATCAAATGAAAAAACATAAACAATGAGTTCATAACATAAATATGTGAATATTAATATGATTATTCCATAAATAAATCCTTATAAAGAAAATAATATTTTGAGCATTTAATTAATGAAAATATGATCATGATTTAACATTTAGTATTTCAACAAATTCAAATATACTCATGTAAAAAAGGAATATATGACACAAAATTCTCATTCCATCTACTAATTAGAACATTTTCATATATTAAATAAAAAGTAAATAATTGGAAACAAACAATAAGGTGGATGAGAGTTTTTATTAATAATGTTATACTAATGATAAATACATTAATCAATTTTTAAACAATAAATTACAAATTAATTTCACTGACATATGATTATAAGGTACCAAGAATAAATAAAAATGGGTAGAAAAACATATCTTATAATAAGGGGTTAAATATTTTTCATTATATGAATACAATGTGAATTTACATAATACCCCCTTATAAAATTATTTTCATTATAATTGAATCTGTATAAATAATGAAAAATATGGGTATCATTGAACTAAAACCAAAATGAATATGTAAATCTCAATTTATTTGGAATTAATCACACCAAAATAAGGATATGAATAGGGTAAAATAAAAAATACATTTCAGAAAATAAAATTTGAAACAAAGAACCCATTACTATAAATTCATGCTTAGGTTATAATTTTATATCATTTTATATAACAAAAATAAAAATATTAACCACATAGTTCAGAGTATTATTCAACTATTGAACTGTTCATAAATATCATGTCCAAATACTTACGTAATATATATTTTTTTATTCAATCAACTCTAAATGTCAGGTATAACACACTAACAACATTGACCTAAAATCGGTTTTTATATAATTACAATTGTAAGTGAAACTAGATATTGCATTAACAAAAATTTATATGTATATAAATATTAGAAAATAAGATACATACATGATTCAAATATTACATTTAATGTATAAAAACAAAATATTAAAATATTATTTCATTATTCAAATTGTTAATAGCGTCCATGTATATATCATAGGGACTAGAAAATAAATAAACAATGAGGTAAGATACACAGAAAGGATTACAAAAACTATATGTTTTCCTAACTAAATAAGACATTATCGTTAATGTAGAGTGGTTATTCATAACAAATGACATTAAATTATTATTTATCATTCATTGAATATACATGGACAACATTAACCTAAAAATTTAATTGAAAATGAAATGGAAATATTGATAATGGAAATGCCTAATTTTGGATATTCATGATAAAGTCATATCTACAAAATAGTCATGAATCTAAACATTAAGTAATATGCACAAATATATAATAAATTATAAATTGATATATGTAAAATAAAAAACCATTTTATATGTAATAACATATTTTCTGTCTCAAGAGACATGTTGACACATCAATTCACTATCTATAATTAGGACATACTCATTACATTCATTCTCTATTAATTCCACATATATTTAATGTTTAATACAATTAATATATAAAATAATTATAAATCAACAAATATTTTTATATAATTGATAATACATTAAATAATATTAACATATAATTGAAAAATAATATTTAAAAAGTTTCCCTAAAATGATTCCATATATTGAAATGAAATAGAGAAGAAAAAGTTTATGTTTTTCTGAATTCGTTTAGAAATCATTACTAACATTAATAAAATTTATATGAAGGATAAATATATTGCCTAAATATTTGTAATGTGATTGGGTACCTAATACTAAAAATATGAATGATCTACAGAATTATATAATTAATTATCAATAAAAGATTATATAATTTCACCGATTAATTATAAATTAATTTTTTTGTTTTACCATGATATAATATAATAAAATAGAATAGAATAAATTAAAATAATATACTTCTAAATTAGCATATGAATGGGATTATAAATTTTATTTTGAAATATATTCATTCATTTTTAAAAATAAAACTCATCTCTTATAATATAAATTTAAATAAAAACACAAAATATGACGAGGAAAATATAATTTTATTATATCCATGGAAAAATATAATTGATACATTTATGAATAATTAATGAATGATTATCATAAAATCAATTAATGTTATCTACCATAAAATAATAATTATATTCACACCTTCTGTAAAAGTACCTCATTCAAAAAATGGAATTAAGATCTAATTAATAAAATTTTATAAGAATTAAATAATGGGTAAAATTTAATATAATATAAAATTTCTGAATATTAAAAAATAATGAATATTTTTAATTGAATGTATATTAAGGATATAAAATTTGTTTGATATTAAATATCAATACATGATTTTTATAGAGAGCTTCCTAACATGTATCTTAATTGTGGATATGTTCTCATGAATGGGACAAAATTAAATGCAAAACTATAAAAACCAACATAACTAGATTAATATAAAATAAGTTGGGATTAATATATTTTTAAAATAGAATTTTTCTAATTAATATTTGAATATAAATAACAATGAAATAAAATGATATTTTAATAGAAATACCTTTTTTAGGTTGTTTCATTATCATACAGTTGTGGTCATCATAAATATTTTGAATTAACAATAATTAAATACGTTATTATGTAAATTTTTTTTATCAATTTATAATTTGATAAATTATTTTTATAATCATTTCAAATCAATTAATTGAATAATATTTTTTATTGTCAACTACTTAAAGGTTGTTCAGTCAGTTTCTCAAAAAAAATATTTCTATATATTTTTCATAGTTAAATGGGTAATTATTTTATAATATCATCTAAATAATTCTAAAAATTCATGAATATAGTTTTTATTCATTATGACATGACCCACTCCACACAATGAGTACCCCTAGAGGTCCCATTGTGTGAGAAGATAGATAATGACTCATAAGTCCCATCTCAGGTAGGCCTCAGGATAGACACTAGCACCAAGGGTATAGTAAACACAGAAATAAGACACATTACACTCTATGAGAATCCTTGATAAAGATAGTAATAAGAAAAATAAAAACCAACTGGTTTTCATAATACTTTATAAAATAAATCCCATGTACACATATGAAATGTAATGAAGAAACTACTAAAACAAAAATTACAAAAAGTAATTAAAATCGAGCGACCATGAGGGCTGAAAAATATATGTAGCCTAAACTATTAGTAGTTGTCCTGATCTCCAACAACATTCATGTGATCTATAAAATAGTTTATATTTATATATATAGGTTTAGTATAACAGTGTACTCAGTAGGATCCATCTTGGGGCCTCTCATGCTAATGAAAAGAAATAATGCTATAGAAATATTAACAACCATTTAAACTAACTCAACACATAAATAAGTATGTTTCCTTCCTAGAATGACAATCTAAACTCTCACTATGTATCTCATAAAAAATTATGTAATATAATAATGAATATCAAGGGTACCCAACTAGTACATTCCCACTGGTTTTCCTTTTTTCCCAAAGACGCACGTCTTATTCATCTATCTCCTAAAATTAATTCCCACAGACACCTATGTGAAGCCCCACAACACGAACCTCATGCAACAAAACCTCCACATCCACATAACAATGTTTACTAGGTAATTTTCATGATCCACCACATATTTTATAACTTGTATCATAAATTATGTTTTATAACTCAAGCCATTATATCCATTACACTGACTAAGGATCTTCTAGGTGTCACAAACTATAAACATTACAATTATATTAGTCCACTTGAAACTATAACTAAATTATATGATTATGAATAACCACATCCCATTATATCCTTGTACCCAAAAATACTGGGAAATATAACTATTGATTCTACTAGAACAAGTAACTACAAATAGAAGAGAGTTGGGCCAAAGGTGGAAGTCAACCATCTATTTTCCCACTGAGATGTGGGGGAAACCCCACACCACCAGGATCAGAATCCATAAGGATTTGTTTTTACTAACTGATATAGTGGAGTATATTATAGAAATAAAAAAAGTATATAATATATTATTTCTCACAACCAAAATATGGTAATAACCAATTCTTCAACAGAACTACTGCTAATGTAACTCGGACACCCACCATCCACTACTAAGACTAGGTATCCTATTAGCACAGAAAAATTTAAAGATCAAAATTTTATTAATGTATTTTTTTAAGTTTAACATTTTTAATTAATCATTTAACCATTAATAAAATTTTATCATTCCATATTACATTTCATAGTCATTACAACCATGATCTATGCCCTCTAGGCATAACCAATCCAACTCAACTATTCCTTTAAAGTCAAAACCACATCATTGAGTCCTAGAAGGCTCCAAACACATTGGATAACATCATTTATTAAAACATTTATTAATATCATTAATATTTTTCTACAATTCCAAATAATTATATAAAATCATTCTAAGCTACTAAAATTAATGTGCTCAACACATTGATTAGGTGAACTACATGTCGAGTCTTCACCACTTATATCAAGAGCATAAGCCCGCCCATCATCCAAAATCTAAACCATAGAAAGAATTTAGAATACCCAATGTGTCTTCACAGATATTGGAAGGAGAGTAAGAAAAAACAATCATTTTATTCCATGGGAAAAGTGAAGTATATAAAAAACAACATATCAAACAACAACAACTTTAATATCAATGGTAATCCCTAATTAAACTCATTATATCATCCTTACTATCCTCCCTTACACCCATATGCAGAAAACGATGAATATCCCCACTATAGGCATCAACTACTAAAACAACCACTAGGCTTACATGCCCCAACATATCGCAATAGCTCTCCAGGATCATCCATCCTAGGATAACACAACAATAAAATCCTAAAGATACTAAAAACATAGAAAATGATTTCATGGCCATAAAAAAGGAAGCCATCCTCCACACACAAGATGAAATCATAGCCTCATAGCATAATTTACATGGCCTTTACAATCAATAGGAAAAATAAAAACCCATTGAGGTATTATATTTATCAAAAACTGGTTCATTATTTCATATAAAATTCACTAATTCATTCAAACATGCATTACATCACCCATTTGATTATAATAAATTCCCAAAAACAATAAATAGATTCATTAAACATGTTTATTTATATTTAGTTGATTATTTTAAAATTAATCTCAAAACTAAATTCATTACCAAATTCCATCAACAATAACATTCTAAAAAATAAAAATATTGATATCACACAATCTAGGAAAATAGGAGTCAATAACATCGCTATAAATGAGATACTAATTTTTAATCTAGTTACAATATTTATCATGATACTCTCATTTACATCTAGTGTCTAAACACATAATAAATCTAAGACTTCATGTAAATTAATATAGAATTCCAGAATCCCCAACCTCAAAAGGTTTTTGGTGTTCTTTTCACGATAATGGGCGAACATAATGGACAATAATCACCTCTCCTACATCCACGACATCCACCCTAGGATTCTTCAGAACAACTGCATTTACTAACAACTAGTAAAGGTCAAATAGAAACATAGAGAACACGTTCTGTAACATGGAAAGGAGAAAGAGGATATACAAATTTAATAACCCATAATAATATAGATTGATCATACCTTGTATCAAAGATGGATCTACAATTTCTACATGCACCAAAACAGTGGCGTATAAGAAGGTAGAAGTTGGTTCAATGCTATAGTACTATCACATGTCCCCTCAATAAATAATGGATTTAGGTGCCTCATACCTAGAAGAATATAAATAGATAATAAGGAAGAATGTATCATGGAAGTTTTAAAATCTAAATGGATTAGCCATTTAGATATGATTTAGATTTTCCACTACATTGTAATCTCATCAAGACTACATGGTTAGACTGATTAAAGGTACACTAACACATATAAATATTAATATAGGATTTATTGATTTGAAATAGATATAAATTCCATAAAACATGTCTTTGAATGTGGTTAACATTGTGTAATATGTCATAGGAGAGAAACTATAGGATGCTAGAAACATTGTTCACATTTGTCTCCCATATCAATCTGTTCACATATGTCTCAATAAAAAACGAAACAACAACACATGACTCACTGATATATGAATCACCACTAAATGATTCATTGACAGAGACACACCAACCGAAGTCTCTCAGACAGATGACTCACCGACATATGACACAATGAGAGATGCCTACTGAACATATGCCTCACTAACAGATAAATCACCAATAAAAGATTCACTGACATATGAATCATTAAAATATCACTCACCAATAGATGACTCACTATGAAATGAATCATCGATAGATGACTCGCCAACAAATAAAATACAAAATTATGACTCACATACATATGAGTCAATGATATAAGACACACCTACATATGACTCACATATAGGTGACTCACCGACAGATGACTCGCCATTCGATGACTCACTGATAAATGACTCACTGATTGATGACTCACAGAGGGATGACTTACCTATGAAACTATTCACATAACTAGAATCATTGTTCATAGAACTAGAATATTTTCCAATGTGTTGGGAATAAGTCATCATAAACTCCCAATTCACAACAAATACTAGATTACAAAATAATAATAGAACTGAATGGTCTAGTCCATTACATCAGATACCTCCCAAAACATTTTTTTCCTCGTGAATCTAAAACCATCCCATCGAGGAAAAAGAAAAAGGGTTCATAACAACCACCCTACACGATACCCTCTCAAGGATATCACCGCTAGAGGATCTAATACACTTCATAAAATGAATAATTTAAAAACACACAACATCCAAAATTGCCTCTTAAATATTCTCTTGGAGAAGATACTCTCTAAATAGATAATTCCACAACAAGAAATAGAAGAAATAAATATCCTAAAAATCGATGGTCTATTAATACAAAAGGTACACTATTATAATAAAATAGATAAACGTCATGTATCTCAGGATATTGAGTTTATATCTGAGACTCACGTTCCAAGGTACTCTCTATTACTCTATTAGGCCACCACAAAAAACAATCTACTAGGATAACATTACCATGAAACAAATTCTCTTTTCTATCTTTGATCTCTACATACTGGTCCTTAAAGGTTGTATAATCATCAACATTGATCTCATCCAAATCGATGATATGAGATTAATCATAAAGATAATGATAGAGTTGCGACACATGAAAAAAATAATGCATCCCACTAGTTTTCGGGGATGTGCTACCTTAATGTTTCTTTCTCCAACATGAGCCAATACCATAAATTTCCCAACAAATCGGAGAGAAATCTTACACACATGACCAAACCATCATTGTCCATGACGGGGAGTCACATTTATAATCACATGATCCCCAAAGTAAAATTCTAAAGGTCTCCTCCTATGATCAGCATAGGATTTTTGACAATCATGTGCATCCTTCATTCACTCCAAAATCATGTAAACCATCTCTATTGTATATTGAAACGGTTCTATCCCAATAATTGCTAACTATTTGAACCCAGTCTAGAAGAATCAATATTGAGAATGACATTAAAACATGGATTCAAATGGCACATTTATTGTAGTGGAGTGAAAACTATTCTTGTGAGGGAACACTACATTATGGAAGGTCTATAATGTCTCACCATCTATATGTGGATGATAATAATTGATAAGACGTAGATGAGGACTAAAATCATGTTGGAGATCTCTCCACACCCTTGATGTAAACTGATTATCCCAATTAGATATGTTCTTCCTAGGACCACTGTGATGTCTCACCACCTCATTCAGATATTTTTTTACCAAACCTTCAATAAGCTCGACTAATTGATTACTATGAAGTTGTATGATTCCATTAAATGATCCACAACGACCCATATATCATCATATCATCCCACATCTTGAGGTAATCCAAAAAAAATCCATCAGGATGTCCTCCCACATCCCCAGGGAAACATCTAATTGCTAGAGAAACCCATGGAGAACACAGTTCTCGGCCTTCACCTTCCGGCTGACTAAAAATTAAGACACAAACTCTGAAACTGGATGAATTCTCCAATTCCATCCAAACTGACTCCTCAATGCTCGTTTTTTTTTTATACTAGGATTTACCGCTAAGGGATAAATATGGTCCTTTTTAAGGACTATATCACGTAGATCCAAAGGATTGAAAATCCTACCCTGAAACAAGACCTAGTGTTGTTTATCCTTGTACCAGCCCACATGGGCCTTATCATAAACAACACTGTCTCCCTAGACCACCAATTCAGGACCCTACAACTATGAAATTTCTAACTTCTTCACCAAATATAACTACACCATCATCATAAAAACGAAACCTCTTCCACCCAACTTCTCCCACATAGATATGTAATTCAAAATGTTCTTAAATAAATCTCTAGGAATCAATTGATTCATGCACTACATAACTACATGAATTCTAGGTCTATAAATTAGCTACAATATTCCCCTTACCATGACAGTACATTATTTCAATATTGTAATCCTATAATAACACCATCCAATGATCTTGTCCCATGTTCATGTCATGATGGGGGAAAAAGATATCAAGATTTTATGAACAATGAAGGAAAAAAAGGCTCTCTCCAATGAGGTAATGACTCCACAGATTTATGGAAATCACCACGGATTCAGAATCATGATCATGGGTGGAACAATGACACTCTTCGTGTCTTAACTACCAAGAACCATAAGAAACATCTAATCTCTATTGCATCAGGACACATCCTTACCCCATAAGTGAATCATCATAGAAAATTCCAAACTGAACTCTTTCTACTGAAGACAAACAACTGGGGCACTAACAAACATCTCCTTTAGATTCTCAAACAATTAATTACACTGATTATTCCATTGAATTCTTTATCATTTCTATTCAATGCTATCAAAGGATTCAAAACCTAAGATATATCGGCTACAAACCACCAGTAATAACCATCAATATCAATCAATCATCACAAATATACCACTGTCTGTGCGGATACCCAACGAAAAATAATTTATACCATTGATTGATACATATATACTCCATGATGGAATACATCATACCCCAAAAAATGGACATCTTGATCCTAAAACTCACACTTCGACAACTTGAAAAATAGTTGTTGTTAATGAAGAACCCCAAAAATGTCATGCACATGCTATGAATGCTCGTCCCTAGATGTATAATACACAAGGATGTTATAGATTAAGACCAAAAAAATATCCAAGAACTCAAGTAGAATTCCTACGATAATACCCATAAACATAGCTGCATAGTTTTTCACAAAGACAGAAATCACAATGATCTCTTTATTCCATGACAAAACTAGAAAGCAGTCTTAACGATATCCTCATCATTCATAATCATTTGATGATACCCTAACTTCATTTCAATCATAATAAAAACTCATTAAACATTTAGTTGATCGATAAATCATCAATTTATGGAAGAGGATAGCGATTATTAATTATCACATTATTCATGTGATGATAATCGATACACAACCGCGAATTTTCATCAGTCTACATCACGAAATAAAACTGATGCACCTCATACTGTCCCACTCAGTAGAATAAAACTACACTATAACAAAACATGAAGCTATGTATGAATCACACAAAACTCATAACTCACAATCCTATCAGGAGTCATCTATATAAAATATATTCATTGATGTAGCTCGATCCCGAACTTGATATATCATTTAGGGGGTAACACTACAACCTATTCTGGGATAACATCATGGTACACATCAATAACTCTACAGAATGAAAGATTATGAACCTATAAATAACTCCAAGTCATAAATTCCGTCAATTATGAAATGGATGGAACACGCCTCTTACCCATTCGAGGTCCTTTCTTGCCAAAAAACACAGCTGGTTCTCCATCATCATCCAATAACATAACCTGGATCATGATAAAATCAACGATAGACTATAAATTATACAACCAATATATGATGAGGATGAAATATTATTTATGTATATGTAATGATAGGAAAAATCCCCACAAGCAGAGGTGCTGCAACAAAAGATCACAGTCTTTACATACTTTAAAAAAATCAGCACAACCACCAAACAACATACTCAACACCAAGTGCATTTGAAGCCTCTATACCTATTGTCCAATGGAATAGACTCGGGACGATGGTAAAAATGAGTGCATCACTTTTGAATCCAACAATTCATACACCCGTAAAGAAAAAAATGGTACCTTGGAGGACATCTGGATCGCCTGGATCTGGAATTGCTATAGTAGGAAGATGGACACAATTTTCTCGACGACCTCTCTAACCATGATGAAGACCACCAAATTAGCCAAAATATACTCTCTATAGACACAGAGAATATCATGGATATCCTCTTCTGTCACCATCTACACTCTGTTGATCAATTTTTTTGCATCATTCTACTACTGCCTTTTGTAGATCCTCATCAGCGAAAGAACCTAAAGCGAGACACCTGACACACACTGACTGCTCAGAATTTTCAATCCCTCCCACTGATGATGACTTTGTCTGAAAAAATAAACTCTACCACATGATCCCATTGAATAATTATGATAGATGATTCCCCCATAGAAGTGAGACACAGAGGTCTGGGACCTACCCCAAGAAACACAAAAACTATTCTACCTTGAAATCCAGGAACCTAGGACCACAACTATACTTTATGAGGAATCTTAATGAATCCCCTCTCCCAAGGATATAGTTATGGAAAATGCCCTCTTGATTATTTCATCCCCCACCATAACCTCCAGATATGTCTCCTCCATAAATGGGGCGACCTGGAGCTTGATCTATGGATCTATAGCCTCATTGAAATGCCTCTCTGTATCCTTTTCATATAGAAACTATTTTGATGCATGTCGTAAATAGTTCTTAAAATAAATTCTTAACTCTTGAACATTTTAGTTCCCATATTAATGAGTTATAATATTCTATTTAATGTACACCTTCATGTTAAAAGAGAGAAACAAAACTCTGAACTTGTCTCAGAAGTCCTCCAATGAGTCATATAACTCCTCCTGATTCCCTATAAAGATAAACAACCACTACATAACTTCATAATTAGAATCCTCACAAACAACAACACACATTTCACCATCAAAATAAGGATTTAAATAAAAGGTATCTCAACCTATTCAAATGAATCGAATGGGATTTCATCTGAATCTTAGTTATCATACTTCTACAGAATCTAGCACTGAAACTTTTTGAGTTTCCTCAAAGAAATTTTTTCATCCTCAATATTTACTCTGCGACGATCGTCTGGCATAACCCATTGAAAATATTCTGAATAAAACTAATTAGGAAGTAAACCTAGATATATACCTACAAAATATAAAAGAACTAGAGATCTTAAACCAAAAACATGGAAGACTAGACATTAATTAATAACGTTTGTCTTTTATTAATTTTTGGTTAAAAAATCACAACACATACCAATTGAAAAAGAGACACAAAGAATAATGATAATGATATATTGATAGGCATTTACATTAAAAATTGAATTAGTTCATTTAGTGGGCCCCAAAATCATAGTTATCCATGCATCAGATCATAGGGGTCCCTATATACTTATGTCTCATCTGGTCTCTAGTATTTACATAACTTTCTAAACATACCGAACATTGTGTCGCTACCAACCCCTACAACCACACCAGTTTCTAATTCCAAAATCCATCATATCCCTCAAAATCCCTAAAAAACTATTTTATGACCCCTCCCCACAATGTGTACCCCTCATGGGCCAATAATGCGAGAAAATAGATAACGAACCATGAGTCTAGCCACAAATAGGTCCTCGAATTTCCACTAGCACCTAGGGTATAATAAACACACAAATTGGAGGCATTAACCTCTAAAAGAACACATGTAAATGATAGAGTTATGAAGAACACTGTCCAACTCTTTTTAGAAGAAAACATAATATAAATCCCAATTATACATCTCTTGTGGCATTAAAAAACTACTAAAACTGAAATGAAAAATTTCATGTACAAAAAGAATGTAAAACAAAATCAACCACATAGCCAGAATAGGTCATGAAACACAATGTTAGTAGTAATCAATCTGATATAAAACCTACACCAAGTGACATAAAAAATATATATATATGCATGGAGTTTATAAATGTATACCTATTAGGATCCCCATAGTAGCCTCTCATGAAAAAGTAATGAAATCATGCTACATCACAGTGAATAAAAAGTGAAACTAAATCATCACCCCAATAGGTATTATTTTTTCCTTGTGTCTCTATGACGAATATAAAAATGTTTCACATTAAATATTATATAATATAATAATGAATATCAATGGTACCCTGCTACCACTTCCAAAAAAAATGTGACTTTAACCCATCATCGCTTGTCCAAAGCATCTCTCTCTAAAAATGATTTCTTGAAAACTCATAGGGGACAAACCAAACCATGAACCACGTGAAAAACAATCACCACATCCACATATCCAATTTAAACTTGTAGTTTCTAGGAGCCACTATTTCTCTCATAATGTGTTTCATACAGCATGTATTATATTTCCATCCATCACAACCCATACACATGTATGGATCCTCAACCCATCATAGCCTATACAAGTTACACATATAGTAGTAAATAGGAAACTATAACCAAAATATATGTGTGTGAATAACCAAATACATTACATCCCTCTACACACATATATCGGACCAGTTAACTAAAAGTCCTACGAGTGCAAGAATCATCAATGAGAAGAGAGTGGGTCCAAATGGCATATTCATCCATCCAACGGCCAACTCGGATGTTGGGTAAAACACCACCCCAAGGATAAGAATCCACATGGTGTCATTTTCTCTAACTGATAGAGTAGAGTAGCATATAGAAACACGAAGAGTAAAAAGTGTACTATAACTCACAACCACAATATGGGAATAACCTATTATTAGAGTAAACTACAACTACCATCTCTTAGACTTCATCTACCACAACTATGAAAAAGTTTCATATTATAAAAAACCATTTAATGATCTATATTATATTAAATGATCCATTTTTATCAGTCTCACTTTACATTAATAAATTATTTTACAATTAATTAACCATTATTGTCCCTCATTTTATTTTATTAGAATTCGAAACAAGATCCATGAACTCTAAGCATAATCAAACCCAGTCTACTATTCCTCAAAAGATATAACCTCAGCATTGCATCTGAGGAAGCTCCAACCCCATGGGTTATAATCATTTAATCAATTATTTTTTATTAAAAATTTCAATTTTTCATAATTAAAATTCAATTTATAAAATAATTATATGCTACCAAACATATGGTGATCAACAATGTGAGTTAGTAAACTATCAGTCAAGTATTTTCTACATATAGTAAGTATATATACACATCCATCCTCTAAACGATAAAGATAGAAGGCATGTGGCATAAAATATGAATATTCACTATTTTTTGAAGGATAGTATATAAAACCAGATATCTCATGTTGTTGGAAAAGTAATGAAAATAATAAACAATATATTTAATAGATAAAACATTCATATCCACAAAAATCATGAATTCCACCAATTATATCAAACCTGGTGTCCCCCCCCCCCCAACACCCATATCAAAACTGCAATTTATCTCACCATTATAGGTGAAAAATAATACCATAACCCATGGGCCTCTCTTACCCCACATACCAAAATATATATTCAGTTTCAACCATCCCAATCTCACACCACAACACAAGCATCAGGAAATAATCATCATAATAACTTGGTTATAGGCCTTAAACAAGACATCCAGCCTTCACTCACATTGATCACACATAGCTCCAATGTATAAGGTGTTTTGACTTTATAAGCAATATAGTAACTCATATCCCTTATAATAATTTTCTATAACACTCAAATTGTTCAATATTTCATATTTAATTAACAGATTCATTTAAACATTAATAAGTTCATCAAATTTATTATCATCAAAGAACAACAACAACAAAAACCATATTCATTAAACACTCGTCTTTACCATTAGAAATTTTATTTTTAATTAATACCAACATTACGTACACTACCAATTTCAATAAAGAATGATATTTTAATAATAAATTCATAGATAACACATGATATATAAAATCTAGAGGCAATTACATTTTTAGGAAAGAGATACTAATTCAATAATCTGATTTAAATATTTATTATATAAATTTAATTATGATCATGTGGTTAAAACATGCTAACTCTATGACTACATATAATGGAATATAGAATCCACAAATCCCCTACTTCAAAAGGATTCCAATGCTCTTTTCACAAGAATGACCCAACATAATGGATCACGGTCACCCCTCCATCAACCATTACATCCACCTGAGGACTCCACGACACAGACACAACAACTAACTCCCATGAAAGAGCCATTTGAAACATGGGTATCGCATGTCGTAGTAGTGAATAGATAATTGCATGAAATAGATAGAAAAACCAATAACATTAGAGATAAACACAATATTCTATTTAAAATTGATTGATAATTTTTCTTATCACTAAAACAGGGGCATACACATTGGGAAAACACAGTCCAAGGCTATAGAACAATCTCTTGTACTCATAATAATTAATGCTTTAGGGAACCTCATACAACAATTAAAGAGAATAAATAACAAGGAAGAATTTATATTTAAATTTTAAAAATATAAAAAAAGATGAAGTTTTGATACATATATGATTTTCCATAAAAGGAAAATCTTTTCAAAACAATATTGTTTGATCAAGTAATGGATCAAAAATACTTTGGAATATTAAGATATGAGTTATGGGCTTTTAATCATCCTTAAATCCCATAAAATAAAACATTTGGTAAATTTAACATCCAAAAAAACGTCCCTGGGGTGGATCTGTAGGATGATGGGAACACTGTTCACATAATTCTCACTAATAGAACTATTCACATATGTCATAGAAACAAATGACTCACTAACAGATGAATCACTAGAAGATGACTCACAGATAGATGTATCAATGATAGATGAGTCACCAATTGTTAAATCACCGAATGATAAATCACTGAAAAATGACTCACCGACAGCTGACTCACCAAGAGCTGACTCACCGACAAATGACTCACTAACAGATAACTCACCGATATATTAAACACCGAAATATGAGTCAACAATAGATGAATCACTAAAAAATAAATCATTGACTGTTGTCTCACCAAAAAATAACTCAGAGAGAGATGAATCACCTATAGAAGACTCACAAATAGATGGCTCACTAATAGATGACACAAAGACAGATGACTCACTTACCAACGACTCACCGACAATTGACTCTTAGAGAAATGAATCACTAGTATATTACACAATGATATATGAATAAACACCATATCAATCACTAATAGATTAATCACTGATATAACTTTTCAATGAACTGTAAACCCTATTCACAACACCTGAATTTTTTGGAAAGGTTTTGGAATAAGTCATCTTGACCTCCCAGAAGACCTCAAACACCATATTACAGATAACGAATGTATTGGAGAGTTTCATTCAATTATACATTGTATTTAATATTTATAGAATCCAATCATATTGGTAATAGAAATATAATCACATTTCTTTTTAGAGGTTTTCTTCCATATATATTTTAGAGCCACATTTTAATTTTTTACCTGATTGAAGCGTAATATAGTAGATGATATATTATATTTACAAAATCATAACAAGTTAATTAATGAATTATCTAATTCATTGAAAAAAATTATAAAAATTAATATACAATGGTGAATAAATACTAATTTCACCCCTATGTGGAGATTTCTACTTGTTCCTGAAATTAAGTGAATTATTCATTTTCTTTAATATGAACATGATGTAAAAAATGGTTTCACAATTATCCTAATAATTAATCAATATTGTGTTTATATTTTATTGGCATTTTTTTGATTTATGAAATGATTTGGGCTTTGTAGATGATGAAATAAGTTTTAAAATACTTTAGTAAGACTATTACAAATTATTTGAGAGACATTATTTTGATTACACTTATATCCTTTGAAGGATGGACATGGTGTGAGACCAAGACATAATGAATAAAATAAATAAATATATAAAAGAGTTTGTGTATGAATTTTTCAGGTCATGATTTAACAATTTATATGAATATGTTTGTAAATCATGTTCCCGATGATATATAAAGGCAGAGACACACATGGTATTACATAACATATTTCAATACATTAATTCTATTTTTTTTGTGAATGTGGCTCCAAATTTTAATGGATTGGAATATGCTAATTCTATGTAATGTGTATATGTATGCAATGATATTTAATATTTTTTTTCTTTTCCTGAAGCCTTATCACATTAATTTTATCCTTCACCCCGTTTTACCCTTAACATTATTTATTATTATTTTCCATGGATATAATTCAATCTGGCAGAAAATTAAATTAAATATATAATTTAACAGTAATTAATATAATTTAAAATATAATATACATATTACATAATTGAATTCCTATTTTTAGAATTAATTACTATTTTATTATTTAATATAATGAGATAAATATATATATTGAAAAATATATTTTATTGTTTTACATGATTTCATAGTAATGTAAACTATAATTTTATTTAATATGTGATCAATTTGATTAATATAATTAAAATGACATATATTTTTATTAATAAAAAAATAATTCCTTTTAAATACATGAGTAAAATAAAATGTTTAATTTTTTAATTCAAATAATATATTAGTTAGTATTCCAAAATTATATCCATAATATTATATATTAGACATTATATATTTATAAGAATTATTTTAATTAATTATGAAAATTTTAATACAATAAATTTATAATAAGAATTCCACTTATTCTTATATAAAATTAGTTTCATAAAATTGATAGTTTTGTAGAATCTCTATATTTCAGTATTAGTCTAAAAATCATTTATTTTTGGAAAATATAAAAAATTCAAACTGAGAACATTTGTACATGGTGAGTTAAAAATTTAACATATTTTAATAAAATTATGTTTTTAAATTTCATAATTCTTGTTCTATTCTTACCCGTTATTAAATCTATGTAAATTAGGTTATTTCATCTATTAAATGAACATAATAATTAATACAATTGAATATGTATTGTGTTATTCATATCCCATTCAAAAAATTTATTCAAATATTCAAAAAAATTACCTAGTTAAATGTTTTGGGTACATATTTATCATATCATCATTATTGTCACATGTTTCCTCTTTTATTTTATGTTATTTAAAATGTAAATTCAGAAATACAGTGATTAGATTCTGCAATACTTGTTACCTAATGTAAAATATATAGATAATCTTATCACAGTAATATAATTCCAGTTCAAATTATATTTATTAATATATAAGTAAATGAATTTTTTTGGCATTTACATCCATATTAGTGGTATCATCATCTCATCATGGTCTTTAGATAAGCCATGTAGAATTTTAAAATAGATATCCACATCTCCAATAAATTATAGTATTTTAAAATATATGATATACCTTGACCATATATTCACATTCATTCTGAACAATATTACAGCATTCCATTTGTATTTTTTAAATGAAAATTGATATAGTATAAAAAATATTTAATTGTTCATTTGGAACTATACATTGTTTTTATTGTTCATCAAGATTCATTCTAATTACCATTGATATTTCTCATATTATCTACTATCTACATCATATGTTCTTCACCAAAAATCATCCTTTCCCAAACAACATCTGAAAAAGAATGTGGAAGTCAAATATTTATGTCCACTATGTTACATCATTCTCATTTAATTATTGAATGGGATAAATCATACTATTAATGTTACTTTAAAATATAAATGCTTGTCCCTTATGACATGACAGTCAATTGGGCATAAACTCAGCACGTTTTCTAATTTAATATCCTTCATTTTTACAATCCATACTTTTGAATATGATAAGATATACTAAAAATAAATCATAGATACACATACCATCTCAATAAATTTACAAATATATGTTGTAATCCATCAATGAGTATATTCAATTATATTTTTTTTCACCATGATGTGTCACAAAAATTTTAACATAGTGCTACAAGAGGTGCACTAGAGGTATTAATTTTAATATTATATGAAAATGTACAAACATCATAAAGATATGAACATTAAACTATATATAATCATTTAGTATTTATTTATTTGGAAATCCATTGATAATTTATATTAAATATCATTAAATATCCATATAAGAATTGGTAAGGGTTTCGTGAACCCATTGTGATGTTTTATTTCACCGTTTACCTATTAAAAAATATTCATTATACCTATAAAAATTTCCATGTTTTTATATTCCGACCAAAAATATTCTTTTAAGTACCAAAAAAATTTGGTTCATCCCTAAAATATATAAAAACATTTGGTTTCACATTCATATAACAATTCAATTTTTATTAGATTCATGGTAGAAAAAAAATATCATTAAAAAATTAAATATGCTAAATTGAAATTTGATATTTACCTACATTTCCTTACTCACAACTTTTATTTCATTTATAAAAATCATATTATCATTATATGAACATTTTATACTATCTAATAAGAAATGTATGGAAATAATTTGGAATATATATTTTATTTACCCAAATATATTAGGTCCTAAATATATTATTAATTAATATACTAATATATTATATTTTTTCCTCATTTTATTTAAACCTCCAAGATTTTTATACCCAATGTATAAAAAATCTTATTTTCTGTAAAAGGGTAATAGAGTATTAAAAAATCACAATCAAAATTGTAATAATTGTTTTCTCCTTCCCACATGTTGAGTTAATTATATGATTATATGTTTTTAATTCATTATTTATTCATATACCTTTCACATTTTTCACATAAATGTTAATTACCCAATATCAAGAATTCATAAATTATGATTCAAAATAATAGATTATTGTTTTGATAATTGTATACAATAATCTTTACATTCATTGGTAAATATAGAATAACTATATCACTTATTATATGGGAAACATTAAATCCCCAATTTTTTGCTTCATAATATATAAAAAATAGATCCCTACACAAATGCTAATGTTATTTTTGTTACATTTCCAAATATTCACAATAAATATTCAAATGATTATTTACATTCGTTAAACAATATCACGATAAAACCTTTTCAAGTGAAATTGGTTAATGGGATAACTAATCCTAATTGTTTTGAATAAAATATCAACATTCACTGACTAATACTGTAATAAATAATATTTCTGTTTTATTTTTTGTTTTTCATTCAATAACCGGCTCTATCATTGAAGGTTCAGCTAATATTTCATCCTTTGAGATAATATCACTATTTAAAAAACTTTATAACTCCAATAATAATATTTCATAAAAATTATTTATATTAATTTTATATTTTAATATATATTATGAATCAAAAATATTGAATATCATGGATTTAAAAATATATATTCTACATAATTTATTTAAACCTAAATTAAATTATTAAAAAAATTATTGAGTGCCGTAATAGTTTGGTCCCTCCTGACATATGTATCACAAACTTATAATATGAGGAATGATATTTAATGGATACCAAAAAGATCATATTATTTATTAATACTCATAGACAATCACTACATAAAAACATTAATTATAACCGATAGAAAGGAAACATATTAAAGGGATAAAAAATATGCCCAGTAATGGTAAATTATGGAGATGCATAAGAATAAGTTTAACATAAGTGTTTGAGGAAAAGAAGATAATATTTTAATAAAATAACATACTTATAAATTACCACAATTTAACAAATGGAATAATTATTTTAATATCATAATAAATGTATCACATGTAAATCAAATAACATAATCCATGAGAGAATAAAATAAGAAAATAAAATCAGTCCCTAAAAGTAAAGGGTCATTTAAAAAACAATATAAGGAACATCAGGGATGATAAACATATTGGGTGCGATAATCCTCCATTCCCAGTCAAAGTTATGTACTTATAGTATAGTTATTTCACTCCCCAATCTGTCATAATGAAAAAATGTCCCTTCAACTAATATGATCACTTCCCCTTCCAACCATGATTATCTCATGAGATATAAATAATTACCCAATGTTTTCAAGAGGGATATTGGTCCCAAATATCACATAATAATAATATATATGAGATCTAAAATTTCATAAACATTCTTTATTTCTTTACACATGAAAAAGAAATTAGTGACATAATAATTTCATTAGAAAATAACCCATGAAAAGTTACGTGTTTCCTAATCAAATCATGATAGAAAAATATATGAAAAGAAGAGGGATACATATGTATATTATCATAGTGTAACACATGGATGAAAATTTATTTCCAAAAACAATATTTCACTATAATCTTAACAATTTAAAATAATAATAATAATGTTTTCATTGGATCACATCCACAGTAAAGTTGAAAATATATCAAAGGATGTCATATTTTATAGAAAAGGATTTTCCAAATATCACATGGAATATTTCTTCTGGTAAATGTAATTTCATTTAATATTCCTTGAATCATAACTCAATTTTAAAATCAATTTTATCTAAAATATCATTTAAAATTTTATATTTTAAGATTTAAAAAACATTAAAAAAAATTTCTTGAGGAAAATATCATTTCCACAAAAAAAGTACATTAAAAAGATATAAAATTTTAAAAATAATTTTCTTAGAAAATATATCCTAAAACAAAAAAAAGTATCATTTGAATTTAAATATTTTTTATGAAAACATCATTTTCCAAATTCATAAAATAGAAAGAAAATTTAGAACATTTTCCATTGAAAATAGCATTCTGAACTTATAAAGGAATATTTGAAAATAATTTAAAAATAGTTAAACTTTTTTTAAATACTTATTATTAAAATATAGATATGAAATTAAATTTAAAAACATTTTTAATAACATTTTATGTATTAATTCTGTCATATGGAATATGGTATTCAATTGAAAAGATTGTTTTTCATAAAAATGCTCTTCTTGAATTATTGAGTACATAAAGGGAGAATTCTGAATGGATAGCATGTATTATTTTGACATAAATAAGGGTTATTATATCTATAGAGTTCATATATATATATATATATATGTTCTTAATAATTCATTATTGTAAACATTATTATAAAAAAATCAGAATAAACAGTGATACTATAACATAAAATATTACAATGTTTGTATTAATGAGAAATGTACCCCACAATGGGATAAAATGTAATGAAAAATAAAACACCATATGGATAAATAAATTCACGAAATTACATATCAAATGAGTTATATGGAAGCCTATTAAAAATATATGTTCATTAAAATAAATAATGTCTCAATGAATGCATATTTTGAATAAAACAATTGATTTTTTCTAACTATGTTACTATAAACACCATGAAATGGATATATAAATACCAATAATTTTATGTTGGATAATTTTAAAATACATTCATGGAAATCATATTCACAACTTAATGTAACATGTGGTGAATATGAAATTTGTCTCATAGAAAATAAAATCGAGACATAAATATTTTACCATAAGTCTTCACTTCGTTCAATAATGTTAAAATGTACTTTTAAGTATATATAGTTTTATAATAAAAAATATACATAACCATATTCATATATATCATATCAAATATGTTTTTTATAAACTTTATTAACATTTTATAATAAATTTGTAGTTAGTTTTTATTTTTCGGTTAATAACCAAATTATTTTTTACAAAACAAAATAACCTACTATGTTTGTTTATCTAATTTTTTTATGATTTAATAATTACAAGAATTTACTAGTAATGTTGGGGGTATAAAAAATATTAAAAATGTTAAAAAACACAAAACCCCTTTTGAGGTATAAAGTGAAATCATCAAAAATTCAATCCACCAGAGGCACAAAGCCTCAAAATCCAATGGCCCGAAAGTCCAATAGAATAAAACCATTACAATGAAAAAGTCCCAATGTATCATATATAGAATAAAATTTCTTAAAAGTGTCCCAATATGAATAAAAACACATATTCCACTCACTACCACGAAATCCATAATATCCTACTACAAACCAATCCTGCCACCGCGTTGCCAAATCTGGACTCTGCCTTGATCCTGCACAAAAAAAGAATAATGGAATCATCATCTAGATCACTGAAACCATGGAAGCCACCACTGGAAACCTCTATTAAAACTTTATCATTGTTAAGAATACTATTCACACCATCTTCTAGACAATGATGACCTGACCAATCCTGACAAACCATCACAATGACCACATATCCAAAAGTGATCTTATACTTACAAAATGAAATATTTATAATTTATAGGATATACCAATTAAAAATGCCAAAATAAATTGATAAAAATAATATATTAATTCAATTAATTGTATTTTTATCATTCTACACGTCATTTATATGTGTTAATGGAAAAAATGACATCGGTTTGTGAGGAGGTAGTCTTACAAGAATAGAATTGAAGATTTTGTAAGCCTTTTAATGCATGTCTTTTTGGTTGTAGGTAATAAACCTAAAATAACAAGATCGAAGTATATAGAAGATACTAATTATTTAAATTAAAATTATATAAATATAATTTCTATTGTATCCGAAACAAATAAAACAATAAATTTCATAGATGAAAGTTACCTCTTTTGTGGGTGTCTTGTTTTAGGTTGCACAATCGAACATATATGGTGGAATTTATTCCCAATTTTAATTATTATAGATTTAATAGAATGATTTTTATTGTTTTTTTGTTTTTTATTGATTGAAAAATATTTATTTTGATGAGTTAATAGTTAGGATAATTGGTTTACTTTTATAGTGGAAGACATGTGTCATTGTTATAAATACAAAAATGTATTTATTATTAGGAGGTCACCCATAATTAATATGGCATGAGAATTATATAATAACTGATGAGAGGATTTATTTGGGTGTTAAATTCATTGAACCCAAAATAAAATTCATTCATTTTTATATTTTTCATCATTAACATCAATGTTTCCCTATTTATATAATTTTTTTTATTAATGACAACTAATTTTATAACGTAATTAATTTATCCATTATGAATAAATAAAAGGATTAATTATTATAATATTTAGACACACTCATTCTAAAATATGATATATTACCTATAAATTAAAAATACAATATGTGTTGGAAATTATTTTTAATAGAAGGGAACATAATGTACAAAACCATTTCTTTTGCCACAACAACTCTAACATAGTTTTCACCACTTAGGTTTCAATATGATAACTGAAAACGATACATTTTTATATTAATGGAAAATATGTTATATAAAATAACAATTAAAATTTACATTAAATAATATATGATTTTTATTGATTTTATATAAATTATTAATATTTTATATATTATAAAATTGATATAACATTAATTTGGATGTTTTTAATTTAATTTTTTACAAAAATAAAAAAAAAATGAGTTGAAATATATATATTTAAATCATTTTAAGCAGGTTATATTAAGCATAATTCATAATTCTAGTCCATAATTCAATCAATTTACTTAACTTTTAATGTTTTTAGTATTGTTTGATTTAATTAATTATTAAATAAATTATTAACATGGTTGTGTTTCAATGTCATTGAATTTATTTATATATTACTAAGAAAATTACATTAAAAAAACTACATAATATTTCAAAATAATATTTAAAATAGAACCTATGAGTTTTCCCTATTATGATGCCTTATATAAATTAAATGATATAATGGTACAATTTTATGGTTTTTCTCTACTTATCATATTATATGGGTCAAATTCACTGAATAGAGTTCCAAAACAGCTAAATATTTTTTATACAGTCAATGGGGTATGAATATGTTTGAAAATGGGGTTTGAAATTGTTTTTTGTCATTGTTACGCCTTATATTTTATTTCAACCAGTTAGTAATCTTTTTTTAACATAACCACAATAATTAACTATAATCTAATTCACAAATATCATTGGTAAAATAATAATTTGTCCTTATTAAAAATTATAATTTTTTATATCATATATGAATACATTTTTTTAAATTTAGTTACAAAAATTTGAAGACATTATATTAAAATTAATGACAGATGTGTAACAATTTTTTTTTGTAATGTTAAAAAACATCAAAAAATTACAATGTTTTTATAATCAATTTAAATAAGAAACTATTTCAATTGACGAAAATAGGATTAAATGATATATAATTTAATCAATTTTACATTAATGGAAATTCAAAATGTGATTTAAATATAAAATATAAATTAATAGAAATGACAGTCTTCAATTAAACCTTAGAACATTTCACTACTAATGCAAAATGAATCTTTTAAAAAATATATGAAAAATTCAAGAAAATATAATTTCTAATTTTTTATGAAAAAAATTATTTTTCAATGAAATATATTTTATAATATTATCAAAAATTATTTTTTAAATAATAACACAATTAATATTCGTTAAAACATCATTTTAGAATAACACATTTTGTATGCGAAAAATTAGATATATTCTTATCTATTTTACAAAAAAACATGATAAAGGATAAATATATGAATAAATAATAAATTAATTTATATAATACTTAAATAATTAATCAAATGTCTTATTTTTAATATATTGAGACCCAAAATGTTTGTGCAAAAAACATTGTTGGCCTAAAATAAAATTTCATTATTTTCAAATAGATATTACAATAATTTCGTTTTAATTTATTACAAAATAATTATTTTTATAAACTGTCATGACCAGTCCCAAAGGGGCCCTTATAGTGACTACCCCAGGCCTGCCTTCCATAGGCCAGGGGCTGGCGACTAGCTCCAAATGCATAATTCTCTAAAACTGGGAAGGCATTGCCTTTATAACAATTAAAAACACACAGCCGATATGGTCAAGAGTATAATGAATAACCAAATGTTGAGTATAGTATGTAAAAAGGGGAATAATACAAGCCCAATAGGAGAGTACAAGAAAATGAAAGTACAAGTACAACTGAGGAAAGAGGAAAAATACCAACTTGGTTATCCTCTGAGGTTCCTACCTGAATGGTAGACACAGATCACCTCCTTAGCACACAACATCCGCCCGTCTCCTCCGTGTACCGACACACTATAGTGTCCTCCTCTAGGTACCGTCCAGTCCTAGAACTCTCAGCCCCGGTCTGTTTCATCCGTCGTCTGCATCCAACACAACGAGGTGCAGGCATAACCTGTGTAGGGGTGAGTATAAATATACTCAGTAGGGACCTCGAGACACTCAAGGTCTCACAATATCCGACAAGGATAAACCACCAATTATGAAATCAACATATAAACACACTTAATTATATTCCCATACATATACATAAGTTATCAATTAATCCTTCTCAATCATGAAAAAAAACAAAAGTTACTGACTCAGCTCAACCAGGATTTTTATTCACATTATCGGAACCACGAATGCTGGAGTACTATTCCTCTATCAATTAATGTGGGAATACCATGACAAAAAGGCACATACCACTAACCTTGCACTATTGACGTACTCCTGCTGTAAATTATTGTGGGTCAGTTGCGTCACTAAAGCGCTCCCCACCACGGGACTGCCGCCACAACATAGCATTCCCCCCAATAGGCTGAAGAGGTACTCCTCCTGTCGCGTACCACGGGTCTTCCGCCACAACTGGGTGTTCCTTCACCATGGGTCTACCACCACAACCAGGCACTCCCCACGGGGCTAGTCAAGTCACTCTGAGTCAATCGGTCAGCAGTCGTCAAGTCTCATCCAGCTACTAGGTCTCCGCACTCTGTCTTCTTGTCTCTGGAAGGATCTGCTCCAAGAGCTACTGGTCGATACTGAAACTGTCATTATGTTCAAATAAAATAATCTCAAATGTTTTCCACATCATAGAGGTCTCAATCAAACTGATGGCACGTTAATCAGAGGCTCGGTCTATGAGCTATTAGCCTTTTAGTCCTGGGGTCCCGGTTGGATTCGCACGCGATCCAACATGACTGTATCTCAACTATATCCAAACTGTATTAGTGTATACTCATAGGGACCATCATGCCCTAAGATTACCAGGTCCACTGATGTTTCACCAAACAGATTCCTGGTGCCAAATATATGGAAAAAAGAAAGTAAAGGGTCATAGTGGCCCCGGGTCCGGTCAAACCCGGATGGCCCGACCCGGCTTGACCTAGTGTGGGCCAACCTGTCTGGGTCGACCCAACCAAACCCATTTGGTCTGGCCTGGACCATTAGGAATCCCAGACTATTAGGTTTGGGACCACCTACGGGGTCCAACCCAGCAGGCCTTGAGGGGTCACAGAGGGACGCAAGAGGGCGGACCGGTCACGAGGGCGTGGACCCGCCGCGGGTCGGCGCGAAGGTGGTTTGTCCTAGAGGCGCTGCGACGACCTGTTCATCCGGGGCACCATGAGGGCACGGGACAATTCAGATTTGGAGCCATGAGGGATGGAGGATGCCGGCTACACCGGGTCTCCACGAGGGCGCGGTTCATCCGGGGGCTCGGGAGGCTGTCTTAGCTAGGAGTCGGATCGGCCGGGAGGTGCGGGCGGCCGGGAGGGTGCCACGATTCTACCCGGGGCAGAGTAGCCGGTACGGTAGGCATAGGAGGTGACTGGGGCTAGAATGGTTGGGTGGAGGGTGCGACTATGGTGTCACAGCCAGGGAGCGGTGTGGATGACGCCGGTTTGGATAGGGGATGGCGCGGCTTGACCAGTTCGGCCAGTGGGAGGCGCGGGTCGCCGAGGCCGCGGATAGCGCAGACGTTTCCTTCTTCACATTCGTCATCTTTTCGCATCATCATCATTTGAATTATCTTCAAAAATAATATTGTCAGAGGGGTTGAGCCATTTTTGTTAGGCCCGTCCCCTCCACGTTTATGGTGGTAGAAAGTGGATTAATTATGTCTTGAATTTCAACTAATTAACTATAAAAAATGATAGAAGAAAAAATCAATCCAACACCCCACATCTTCCCAAAAAAACAATTCCCAACCTCCAATAAAAAACATCCACAACAATTCTTTGCTTTACAATGGAATAATTAAAGGAAAAATATCATATTAAAATAAATTCTGAACCTTGATCGTTGTTGTTCGACGACGTCGTGGGGATGAAGACATAGATGTCGTCGTTTGTCGCATCTGCCACACTCTTCCAATATAAGATCGTGCATCAGTTCATTGATGAAGATGAGGAGTGAAGGTCGGTCTTCAAAGACATCCCATGTTGTTGCCTCCGCAAGGTTCTTCTGAGGAAGTAGTCAAAGTTGCTCTTTGCCAGTATTCTTCATGGAGGAAGTTCATCGTTGGAGAGAGTTATCCCTATGTTTCTCATCTCCCCCAATTCCACCCAAAAAGAAATTCCAACGAAATATGAAATATGTTAATATCATATTAAATCGTCGGCATAATATTCGAATGGTTTAATCAATTAATTGGTGGGGAGGCTTTTGCATAACTAATTAGGGGGGTTGGCACACATAAGAAGGGAGGTGGTGGAAACATTAATTGGGTAGAGGAGTTCAAGAGACTCTCCCTCTTTTATGGGGGGGGGGGGTTGGGTTTAGTGGTTTCCCTCATTTAATTGGGTGGTTTAGTCTCAAGTGGTCCCCACACCGTAACCTCTCATGGGATGTTAGGTTCGGGTGGGGCCCACCACCATAATCTCTCATGGTATGTTATGGTGTGTTAGTCCCCACATCTAACTTCCACAAGGGTGGTTATAACTGTAGGATCGAAATAATGAGGTAGATGCTCAATATACAATAGGGGTGAATTGTATACTTTAAAAAATCCTTTGGAACCTTTAATGTTAGTTACAGATAACTATGTTTTCCTTAGACATGGAAAGATCTAAGTTTAACAAAGTTAATCTAAGCAGATTCACAACACCTCTAACACCAATTGGATAATTGGAACAAAGGTTTACAAAATGAGATTCTACCTTAAAGCGTATAGAATCTAAATTAATCAGAGTAAAAGTGTATGGAAATATAAGAATAGTATAATTTCCTTACAGTACAAAAGTGTAATGAAAAAACAAGTAGTAAAACTACAAGTAACAAGATATAAGTCTTTTAACCCAAAGAGAACGGTATCCAACAACCTAGGTTAAGGGTACCTTGATATATACTTTCAAGCCACTATGTCTTACCCACACCAGGGTAAGCCCTCGATACGATGATCATAATCTCTGTCTTGCTATCCCCACAAGCCCTCAACTTCAAGGTAGTTAGACCCTCTGTCTTCCTCAGTAAGGAAGCCCTCAATCTTCAAGGTAGTCGGCACCTCTGTCTTCCTATCCCTGGAAGTCCTAGAATGTAATCGACAACATTCGGAGTCACACGAAGAAATTTGAACGATCAGTTCAGTACGCACAAGGAATGAAAAGATTCTCTCTCTAGAAATCACCTTAATAGCGTGTGGTCTCTTGATAGATTTACTTGTCCTTAATCCCAATATTGAGCTCTTTCAATTGAGCTCTTATTTATAGGAAAGTTTCAAATGGTCGGCTCCCACCTCCAACGGTCATATTTTCCATAAAATTCGGAGGGACCTGTACACGTGTAACTCAACCAACAGTTAATTTGAAATAGAATGGATGACATTTTTTAATAATAAATCATGTATAACAGAACACAAGACAACATTTTGAAATGGAGTATATGTAAGAAAAATCCATACAAAATTTCAGAGTGTAAGCAAATTTAAAGTTCAGAGTCTAACCAAAATGTAATTCAGAGTCTGTGTTAAGAAATGTTCGGATTATGTTTTATATGAATTTGGAGTTTGGATTCACCAGAGTTCAGAATCTGAACTTACAGAGTTCGTAGTCGAACTAGTTAATGTTCAGAGTCGAATTTATATGAGTTCAGAGTCGAACTCATGAATGTTAGGAGTCAAACTTTATAAGAGTTCGGAGTCGAACTCATGAATGTTCAGAGTCGAACTTGATAAGAGTTCGGAGTCGAACTCAAGAATGTTCAGAGTCGAACTTCATAAGAGTTCAGAGTCGAACTCATGAAAGTTTGGAGTCAAACTTCATAAGAGTTTGGAGTTGAACTCCAGAGAGTTCGGAGTTTAACCTCGTAAGAGTTCAGAGTCGAAATCCTGAAAGTTCGGAGTCCAACTTCATAAGAGTTCGGAGTTGAACTCCTAAATGTTCGGAGTCCAGAATTTGAATTGGAACTTCATTACAGTTCTCATCCAGAATTTGGATCCTAAAAACAGAATGCTCTAAATCATTACATTATTTGGCTTTGGGATTTTGGGTATGAATCCAGATTTTGTAATTAAGAAAATTATTACTATGTATAAGAAAATCTATTTTAGGGTAAATTTCTGTAAAGAAGAAAATTTTCCTTATGGAGGTAAAAAATATATTTTCTTATGTATAAGGTGTTTGTGATTTTTAAAACAAGAAGGAATGGAAAATTCATATGGAAAACCTTATTAACTCAACAATCTCCCCCTTTTTGGAAAGAAAAAACATCCTTACAAAAATGAATATATGGACTTTGAAAAAAAATTCATCAGGATTTGAAATTAAAACTTATCTCCCTTTGGTCAAGGATTAAAGTGAATACAACTAACTCCTCCTTAGGCATTGAAACACTAGGGATTGTATTCTAAATTTCCAGATTGGTGTTTTCATTATCGTAGGAATGAAAAAATTCGTAGTGAGAAACTCCACCTTTCTTTAAGGATATCTTACATAGAAATTTTTTTCTCCTCCTTAGGAGTAGTTCTTTTTCCTTCTCCCCCATTGTGATTTTCAAAAAGAATTGAAGGGAATGGAAAAGAAAATATGGTACAACAAAATATTGGAGTGAGTTCATTTTCCTTCCTTTTCCTTCGGGATGTGCTTCTTTAACAAGGTTTTGAGTTTCTTCAAGTCTCTTTGGTCTTCCTCAACTTGCCTCTCTAAGGATTTTAACTTTTCTTCTTGAGCTTTTAAAACCTCTTCCTAAGCCTCGATGGATTTTTTCTACAATTTTATTATCTCATCTTTCTTTTCCAACTTCTCCTTAAACTCATTTCGAAAATCTCTTTCACTTTTCCAATTCTGAGATTCTGAGTTAAGCTTCCCATTGAGGTCCCTGGCCTGTTGATTCTGGGAGTTTTGCTCTTGGGACATCTTTTCATAAATCCCGTTAACCTTTTTATCCTCAATTTCAATAGCATTTTGAACTTCATCCTGAAAACTCTAAAACTGAACTAAATCTTCATCAACTCTCTTAGACCACTTTGTTACATTACTACAGGACTTTCTATGCACATCATAATCGATAAGAAAACTTTTTTGTTCAGTTTCAATCTTCACAAACTTATCCATGACCATGGATAAGGAATCTGATTTTTGATTCATACATTGTTGCAGCATCTGGCATCTGGAATCTATAGTTGGAAAAATCGGAATGGTATCCACCAACTTCTTCATATATTGAACCAAATAATCATGACCATGAGATGCTGACTTCGAATAAGATAATTTTCTTGGAGATTGATCTTCTTCATCCTGAACCAAATTCCTTCTTGAGGTACCACCAACAATTTTATTCCTTATAATATCTTTTACTAGAGTCTTTATGAGAGATTTCTTCCCCTTATCAGCTCTCGGAATGGGTTGCTCATGAGGAGATACTTCCTCAGATTCAAAACTCGAATAATATGGTCTTCATCTAGTTTCTTTTTTTTCTTGTCCTTCATCAATAAAATTCCTTTGATAGGATTCATCATCATCATAAAATATATTTTCTTCTTCTTATTTATGTTTCTTATCATCATTCTTACTAGCTTCCTCATCTCCCTTTCCTGGAGTAACGAACTTTGAGGATTCTTCCTTATCATTATAAACCTCTACTTTCCTGATCAAGGCATCTAAATCATCACATCCCTCTTTTTCTTATTCTTCTTATTCTTCTTCAACCTCTTAAACTTCTTCCTCTACTTCTTCAGCAACTTCTACTTCTTCTTTTCCCTTGGATTTTTCTTGAGTGATATAGTTCTTGGCTGGAGTTTCTGGTATAGAAGGTTCAGAACCGAACGTTTCTGAAATGGGAAGCATCTCGGAAGCTAACTCTATAGCTTTTAACAAATATTGCACCACTTTAGCTTCAGACAACATCTTTTTCATCATATATTCTTTTGCCTGTTTCTCTAGATCTTCCACGGCTCTTTCCTTTAAGGCCTTAGCCTCTGCATGGTCCAATCCGAATTGTGGATCCCCTTCTTTCCTCTTCTCATTGTCTTCCCTCCACTTTGCTATCACTTCATCTGTATACGTTTTATTTTTCTTCGGTTTGGGGGTAGCAGACTGAGTTTCCTTATCCTGAGGATTTTCTTAACCAGCAACAACTTTCTTAAGCTTTCTCTTTTTCCTTTGATTTTTGGATGGTTCTGTATTCTGTTGTTCTTTCTGAGCTGCTTCAACCTCTTCCACAAATAGAGGGTAAAATTATCCGGATTCACTAGAAAAATGCATCTTCAACCTCTTCAAGGTATCATAACTAACCAGCATAAACTTTCAATTCCGGACTTTTGAATTGCATGCAACCTTGAAGGATTCTATGCACCGAACTATCAGCCTAGATAGTAAGGCAGGGTACTTAATTATTTGAGCTCTAAAATTCCCTTCTTTGATGATCTTCATCATAATCAAGACATGCCTCATCAAATTTATCTTTCATAGATTTTCCAAGAAATCTGAGACATAGATATCACTTTTCTTCAAATTATCTTTGCTGGCTCTTCTTGGTATGAGAAAACCTTGCACCCAGAGCTGAAGAATATTATTATTCGGGGTGAGATGAGAAATCGTAGCAGTCGTAACATCGTTAAGTCCGAGCCATTTTAAGGCCTTCACCTTGTTAAAACATCCTTGCTCATCTAAAATCTTATGTGAAAAAAACTCATCTTCCCCCTCATAGGACAAACCAACCAAGCTCGCAGCCTTGGTGTAGGATAGTTTATAAGTCTTCCCATAAGACTTGAAAGAAAACCACTCTCTTCCATCTTCCATCAGGAAGGAAACCGACTCATAGAACTCGATCAACAAATCTGTATAAACCGGATCCTATTTTTCCGACTTGAAAAAGCATATATCTTCCCAACCATTCAACATTATATTCTTGGTTATAATAGAATCAAGCTCGTAGAAATTTGGATGGACTAACCTTTTCTTGAAGAATAACCACATAGATATCGGTTTCCCAGTTGACATATCTTGAGATGTAGCTTCAACAGACATTCGGAGTGATGAGATTTGAAAGATTCAGAACGACATTGAAAAGTTCAGAACCGGGCTTAATAAGAGCAGTAGGGATTCAAGACACGAAAGCTTTCAACACCGGTGGGGGACGAGTCTTGGTGTCCCCTTTATATAGGCGATGGATGTGACTGTTGGTCTTCTAAAATCCATCTAACGGTTGAAATTTTTTTGATCTGATCTGATGGTTGAAAACACTCCCTCAAGGAAAACTTGACTACGATCTTTTGAGGTTTTAAGGAAAGCATCTATATTTGAAGAAAAACTAGAATCTGAACTTTTAAAAACGTAGGAAAAATACTAGCATGCAAAATATGATTACAAAACTATAAGTAAGGAAATCATAGCTTTCGGATTGACTGGGAATATTGTTCGTAATTTATAATATTCTTCTTGAAGAAATGAATTTAAAAACAAACTCATTACAAATGTTCCAGTTATGAAAATTCCGGTACAAAAATCTCGTTACGAATGTTCCAGAATGAAAAAATTCGTTACAAAAGATCCAGTATAAAAAATCTCCATTCCGGATGTTTTCATTCCAAGAATTTCATTCCTAAAAATTTCAGTTCTAGAAATTCCCTTTCCGGAAATTTTAGTTTTACAAATTTTCATTCCGTAAACATTAGTTTTGGAAGGTTTGAAAAACTAACTAAAATTTTTTTTAGTTAAACTATGTTTGAAAACTAGATTCTGAAAATTTTAGTTACAGTAAAATACAAATGTACTCCCCCTTTAAAAAGGAGTTTATTACTGTTAGGATAATTTTTCAACAAGAAGTTAATGAAGAATGATTACCTCACAGTTATCATTCCTAAATTTTGTTTATTGTATCCAAATCTATCCGAGGGTAATGATTTTGTGAAAATATCAGAATGTTGATTTTTCATTCTGATAAAATAATGAATTATATCTCCTTTTAGTGTGTGATCCCTATGAAAGTGAAGCCTAATATCTATGTGTTTTTCACGAGAGAGATGTGCATGGTTCTTACTTAGGGAAATGGAACTTGTGTTATCACACAAGATTTGAGTCTTAGTAAAACTCAACCCATAATCTGTGATTGTGTGTTGCATCCCCAACACTTGAGCACAACAACTTCCAGCTACTACATATTCATCTTCAGTAGTGGAAAGTGCTACAGAATGTTTCTTCTTATAGGACCAAGAAACTAATGAATCTCATAATAAAGGACATGTTCCCAATGTACTCTTCATATCAATTCTATATCCACCAAAGTCATCATCTGAAAATATTTTTAGAATAAAATCATTTCTAGAAGTATAAAATAATCCTAGATCCATGGTTCCCTTTAGGTAGAGAAAAATTCTTTTTACCACCTTTATGTGAGATTCCATATGATTGGATTGATATCTTGCACATATGAGTATTGAATACATTTAGTCTCATCTACTAGTTATTAAGTAATGTATACTTCCTATCATACCTCTAAAAGATGTTTGATCTACTAGTTTCCCAGCTTCATCAAGATCTAAGGAGATTAAGGTACCGATGGGAGTACTTATAATCTTAGTGTTGACATAACCATACATTTTGAGAAGATTTTTAATATACATATGTTGAGATATATAGGTCCCTTCTGGTTTTTGAGAAATTTGAAAACCAAGGAAAAATGCTAACTCACCCATCATACTCATTTCAAACTCAGATTTCATTAGACATTAAAATGAATGTGTTAAAGATTGCTGAGTTGAACAAAATATGATGTCATCAACATAAATTTTAACAATCAAAACATTTTTCTTGTCTTTCATTATAAAAAGGGTTGGATCTTCTTTTCCCTTAATATATTTATTTTGAATCAAATATCATGTGAGTCTATCATACCAGGCTCGTGGGGTTTTTTTATGTCTATACAAAGATTTCTTAAGTCTAAAAACATGATCAGGATGATTTATATCTTCAAAGCCAAGAGGTTTTTCAATAAAAACTTCCTCTTGAACATAACCGTTAAGAAAAGCGCATTTCACATTCATTTGAAAAAGTTTAAAATTGAATAATGCTACAAAGGCATGTAGAATATAAATAGATTCAAGTATAGCTACTGGAGTGTAGGTTTCTTCATAGACCATTCCCTCTTGCTGGTTATAGCCTTTAGCAACTAGTCTAGATTTATTTCATTCTATGACTCCATTTTCATCACACTTGTTTCTGAAGACCCATTTTACTGAAATGAAATAAGTTTCCTTCGGTATTTGAACCATGGTCCAGACTTTATTCCTCTCAAATTTATTTATTTCATCATGCATGGCTTTGATCCAATCATCATCACCTAATGCTACATCAGTGATTTTTGGTTCTAATTGGGAAAGAAATGATAGATGTTCTACTTCATTTCATAGGGAACTTCTAGTTCTTACAGGTTTATTTACATCACCAATGATACTATCACTGGGATGATTCTTAAGAAACACCTGATTTGGGTTTTGTAAAACCTATTCATCAACATAGGGTAGAAATTATTTTGTGGTAAATGTTTCAGAAGTATCTTTTTGAAAATTTTCCTTATCAGAAGGATCTTCTATCAAAGATTGACAATCATATTTTGAAAACACATCTGATGATGTTGGTTGGGATGGTTTAAAAACAAAAGGATCAGACTCATCAAATTTTACATGCACTGTTTCTTCAACAATACAAGTATTTTTATTGAAAACTCTATATGCCTTAGAAGTTGTGGAGTATCCTAAGAAAATTATTTCATCATATTTTGGTGCGAATTTATGTAAATTATCATTATTATTCCGAATAAATACTTTGCAACCAAAAACCTTGAAGTAGGAAAGTCTTGGTTTTCTACCATTCCATAACTCATAAGGAGTTTTATTAAGAGAATGTCTAATCAGAACATGATTTATAGTATATCAAGTAGTACTTACAGCTTCAGCTCAGAAATGTCCAGCTATGGAATATTCACTCAGCACGGTTCTAGTTATCTCTTGAAGAATTCTATTTCTTCTTTAAACTACACCATTTTGTTGAGGTGTTCTAGGTGATGAAAAATTGTGATTAATACATTTTCTACTAAAAATGGTTTAAAATCTGAATTTTGTAATTCTCCTCCATGATAACAATGAATATTTTTTAGTGGAAGATTTTTCTCATTTTTAACTTTTTCTCTAAAACATTTGAAATAAGAAAATGCTTCAGACTTGTTTTCTAGAAAATAAACCCAAGTAAATCTGGTGTAATCATCAACTAGAAACAAACACATAGTATTTGCCTCCAATACTTCCAGTTTGTGTTGGAACAAAAAGATCCATGTGCACTAACTATAATGCATAATTCATTGAGACTTCACCAATTGATTTAAAACTAGGTTTATGTTGCTTTCCATATTGACAAGGATCAAAAAATTTAGAAGAATCTAATCTAAGGTCCGGTAGATTCTTAACTAGTTTATTCTTAGAATGTTTACATAACATTCTAAGGTTACAGTGACCTAGTATTCTATGACATAACCAGGAATGATCTTCCATTTCACTTAGGAAAGGTAGGTCTTGTCTCCTGAGTTCTTCTATGTTCAATGTGTCCACATTGTCTTGCCTGTTGGCTGAGAGAATAAATTCTTCCTTGGAATTGTGTACTAAGCACTTATCATTCCTAAAATTCACAAGGTATGCTTCATCACATAGCTGACATATGCTAATGATGTTGTGCTTAAGACCCTTAACAAATAAAACATTTGAATCAATGTTTTACCAAGAAGAATAATATTACATATACCAACAATTTATCCTTGAGCATTATCTCCGATATTTACCTTTCCTCCTTTCGTTTTGACAATATTTTCAAAATAGATTTTGTTACCAGTCATGTGTCAGGAACATCCACTATCCATGTACCATGTATTGTTGTTGTTACTTCCTCTATCTTCTTGAAAATAAGAAAATAATCAGATTTTCAGAATCCAAACTTGTTTGGATGTGATATTTCCAGACAACAAAATTTTAGGTACCCAAACTTTCTTAGAAAAATAGGCTTTATGAAAACCTAAAGATTGGGTTTTATTTAAAGAACATTTCTTTACCCAGTTACCACGACATTGACACTTGGTACAAAATGGGGCACTTTGTGGAACAAAGTAGCTTTTACTAAAAGTTGGGTTTTCATGTGTATAACCAAATACGGATTTGTTTCTTAAAGGTCGTATTTGTGAATACATTTTATCAAAATATTCTTTACCATGGGTAAAGATTAACAAACACTTCTTTATGGAAACAATTTTTGGTCTTGAGTTTAATAATCATGTTTGTATCAACAAAATCATTAGATTTAGAACAAGATCTAGGCTCAAAAACACTTTTCTTAAAAATTACTTGTTTTAACTCTATAGAAAGTTTGTTCTTCTCAGAACGTACATCCTCATGATTTTTTGAAATACTTATAAAATCATCATTTTTCCTGTCAAGATCATTAGAGTGATATGGTATTTCTTTTGTAATAATAGAATTCTTAGAGTGTTCTTTATCAAGTTTTTATTGAGTTTAAACTTTTCAATCTCAAGAAGTAAAGCAAACATAGAAACTTATTTATAGGTAAGTGAAGTATTTTCTTCTTCAGAAGAGGATTATTCATCTGAAGAGTTATAATACTTACTATGCTAAGAATTTAAAGATACATTGGTCAATGATTCATCATTTCATACCTTATCCATAAAGCAATGATTGTTAATGGGTAATCTGGCTGTAAGACCAAGATTCTTCTGTCCTGAATATTCATAATCAAAAGATTCATCTGAAGAGTCACCACCACTGGCACTGCAGGTGCCATTTTAATTCAGAACTTTCTTAGCTTTGGTTTTGTAATACTTCTTCATATTCCTTTCAGAATGCCTTTATTTTCTTTCTTTCTTTTTGATAAATTGGAAATCTGGTCTAATATGTCCAACTCTCTTTCATTCATAACAAGTAACTTCTCCATCATTCTTGTCTTTCCTTTCCTTTTTCTTATACTTAGATTGGAAATTTCTCTGGCCAACTATCTTGTTCATTCTTCGAGCAAGATTTTCTAACTCATTTTACGAGACTTTAATTTTACTAGATTCTGATTGAATAATCTCCTTCTTAGACTTGGATCTGGTTACTCTCTCCAGAGTCATAGCTTTCATATGAATTGTTGTTTTTGTAAAAGCAACAGTACCATTCCCATTCTTCTTTTTGATGTTGTCAGCATCTACCTTAATTCTTCTTTCATGTTAGAGAAGAGTTTCAAATAGTTCATGAAGAGAAATTTTAGTTACTTTCCTATTCTCATCAATAGCTGTTCTTTTTTATTCCCACTCATTAGGAATAATACCAATTATCTTATCCACAAGGGCTTCATCATCAAAAAAAATTTCTCCCATAGACTATAAGTTGTTGACTATAGTCATAAATCATTTTTGAACTTTACAGATTGGTTCTCCATATGGAAAATTGAATCCATGATATTCTGCTCTAAGAATAGATCTCTTAATTTCAATCACTTTAGAAGTACCCAAGTGTGTAACTTCTAACTTCTTCCAGATACAATTAGCTACTTTACAAGAATAAATTTGGCTATATATATTTCTAGCCATTGAACATAGTAAAGTATTGCGTACCTTATAATTGAGTTGATACTCTTGATTTTCCTGGTCAGTGAAAGTTCTAACTTCCTTATCAGGAATTTTATAATCACCAGTAAGCATAAAAAAATTATCCACACCAGTATAGATAAGAAAATTATTCATTCGATCTCTCTAATACTCATAGTCATTACCATCAAAGATTGGTGGTCTTGTAGGATTTAGGTTATCAATAGAACCAAAATTGACTCCTGTAATTCTTAAAAAACATTGACAAACTATCTTGCTAGTAGAAAAACGTTTTTAACCACAATGTTCAGAATTAAAATTCAGAATGATAATTCGGAATGACAGAGTTCATAATGACAAAGTTCGGAATGACAATGTTCAGAATGACATAATTCCGAATAACAAAAAAACATTCTAAGAAAGGATAATGAACAATGAAAAGTGAGCAAGAAAATCTTATATGTGAGTATAAGTATTTCAGAGACCTCTCTGATACCAATTGTAGGATCGAAATAATGATGTAGATGCTCAATATACAAGAGGAGGGTAAATTTTATACATTAAAAATTCCTTTGGAACCTTTAAAGTTGGATACAGATAACTATGTTTTCCTTAGACAAGGAAAGATCTATGTTTAACAAAGTTAAAACAAACAGATTCACAACACCTCTGACACCAATTGGAGAATTGGAAGTAAGGTTTAGAAAATGAGATTCTCCCTTAAAGCGTATAGAATCTAAATTAATCAGAGTACAAGTGTAAAGAAATATAAGAAGATCATACTTCCTTATAGTACAAAAGTGCAGCAGAAAAACAATTACTAAAACTACAAGTAACAAGATATAAGTCTTTTATCCCAAGGAGAACGGTATCCAACAACCTTGGATAAAGGTCCCTTGATTTATACTTTCAAGCACGTCTATCATACCCACACCAGGGTAAGCCCTCGATACGAAGATCGGAATCTCTGTCTTGCTATCCCCGCAAGCCCTCAACTTCAAGGTAGTTGGAACCACTGTCTTCTTCAGCAAGGAAGCCCTCGAACTTCAAGTAGTCGGCACCTCTGTCTTCCTATCCTCGGAAGTCCTCGAATGTAATCGCCAAAATTCCGAGTCACATGAAGAAATATGAACAAGTAGTTCAGTACGCACAAGGCATTAAAAGATTATCTCTCTAGAAATCAGCTTAACAGCGTGTGGTCTCTAGATAGATCAACTTTTCCTTCATCCCATTATTGATCTCTTTCAAATGAGCTCCTATTTATAGGAATATTTCCAACGGTCAGCTCCCTCCTCCAATGGTCATATTTTCCATGAAATTCGAAAGGATCTGTACATGTGTAACTCAACCAATGGATAATTTGAAATAGAATGGACAAAATAATTTAATAATAAATCATGTATAACTGAATTCATGACTTCGTTTTGAAATGGAGTATATATAAGAAAAATCCATACAAAATTTATGAGTGAAATAAAATTAAAAGTTCGGATTCTAACCAAAATGAAATTCAGAGTCTATGTTAAGAAATGTTCAGATTCTGTTTCATAAGAATTCAGAGTCTGGTTTCACCAGAGTTCAAGATCTAAACATACAAAGTTTGAAGTAGAACTATTAAATGTTCAGAGTCGAACTTTATAAGAGTTTGGAGTCGAACTCATGAATGTTCGAAGTCAAACATTATAAGAGTTCAGAGCCAAACTCATCAAAGTTCAGAGTCGAACTTCATAAGAGTTCAGAGTCGAACTCATGAAAGTTCGAAGTCGAACTCCTGAGAGTTTGGAGTCGAAACTTATCAGAGTACGAAGTCGAACTCTTGAACGTTCAGAGTCGTACTTCATAAGGGTTCGGAGTCGAACTCTGGAATGTTCGGAGTCCAGAATTCGGATTGGAACTTCATTATAGTTCTCATCAAAAATTCAGATCCTAAAAACAGAATTCTCCAAATCATTACGTTATATGGCTCCAGGATTTTGGGTATGAATCCGGTTTTTGTACTTAATAAAAATATAACTAGGTATAAGAAAATCTAGTTTAGGGTAAATGTCCTTAAAGAAGATAATTTTCATTATGGAGGTAAAAATATATATATTTTCTTAAGTTTAAGGTGCTTGTGATTTTCAAAACAAGAAGGAATGGAAAAGTCATAAGGAAAACCTTATTGACTCAACAATAACAGATAAAAATAAATTAAAACATGCATTTATTTTATTGTATTATTCCCAAAAAAACCAAAATCTATCTTCCTCCATCAACCAACTATCGTCAAGGTGAATGTATTTTTAAGAAAAAACTGGTGCTGCGAGTTCAACAGTTCCCTAGGATTTCAATTCTGAGCACTGGTTCACAAGTTATAAAAACCTTCTCGTACATTTAATGATCGTACCAGAAAAGGCTTTAGAAATTGATTCTAGGAACTCTGGGACTCGGAATCATGTGTCGTTATATTTCACGGGCTCGTAAAATTACCATTTAATAAAAAAAATACATTCAAATTTATGGTCTTTACATTCTCCCCACCTCAGGGCATTACGTCCCCATAAGCTACAACTCCTAACTATGTGAACCAGTGGGGCTATTGAGAATGCATCTGAGACTCCCACTCCCACGTGCTCTCTTGGAGTTCACCATGCTTCCCCCAAACGTGCACCAGAAGTATGGACCGTCCATGATGGACCCACTCCTTTCGATCCTCAATCTCTACTAGAACCTCTGTAAAAGTCACCCCATCGTTGAAGTCCAAATCTCTATGGTCGATGATGTGTGAAGGGTTGTGCACCTATCTCCTCAGTTGAGATACGTTGAAGATGTTGTTCACCCGACGCAACTAAGGTGGAAGATCTAATCAGTAAGAAACCTCTCCAAATATGCGGAGGACATGAAAAACTATGATGAATCACAGAGATAACTTTCTACCCCTTCTAAATCTCCGTAGACCTGGTCGAGGTGAATCCCGTAGAAAGATGTGGTCACCGTCCATGTACTCTAGAGGTCTTCAACTCTTGTCAGTATACAACTTATGCCTGATCTGTGCAGTGTTCATCCACTCCTGAAAGATTCCTACAACCCCTACCAGAGATGGGAAGTAAAGCATGTGTCACTACTGGAGACAATCAACCAAGGTACTCCATGTTGCTGCAGAATATTTTACACGTATAGGCGTCCCAAGCTCTATATCGATCCCTGCTGTCTAATCGGTAAGAAGTGAGCCGACTTGGGGAGTCGGTCAACAATGACTCAAATAGAGTCATGAACTCTGAATGTGAGTGAACGTACTATCACAAAATCCATGAATATCCCATCCCACTTCCACTCTGGGACCTCTAAAGGCTACACCAATTCAGTTGGTACTGGGTGCTCCGCCTTCACTAACTGACACTTGAGGCATCAAGAGGAAACCCTGCAATTGCTTCCATCATTCATAGACACTAGTGTTGTCATCAAAGATCCTGGGACATCTTCCCCACACTTGGATGTACCCCTAGAGGGGATTTGTGGAACACCCTCAACACTTCCTCTTGAAGTGACACTCGTACCGTAGTACATCCTCTAATGAGTATGAAGTGCTCCCCACCTTTAGATAATCCATCAGGGAACTGCCCTATGGATATATGAGCATGTCGCATCTCGCAGTCTGCCTCCCCGTGTTGTGCCTCCCTGACATGCTAAATAAGTGGAGGAGAAACTATAAGAGACTGAAGGAATGCTTCTCCATCTCTATCCACAAAGGATATTTTTAAAGCATCTAGCTGCTCTATCGCCTTGCCTAGAAGTTGTAAACCAGATCTGCTACTGAGTGCATTTAAAACAACATTCCCCTTTCTAGGAGTATAGACTATATCGAAGTCATATTTCTAGAGGAACTCAATCCAACATCGATGTCTCATTGTAGAACTATCTGGTATACTAAATACCTGAGAATATTGTGATTAGAGTACACGATAAAACGTTCTCCCACTAGATAATGTCTCAACATCTTCAAGATGAAGTCCACTACTGCTAAATCCAGGTCATGGGTAGCGTAGTTCTGCTCATTTTGTTTCAGCTGATGAGAGCCATATGCGATCATTGCTTGCTCTTGCATCTGAACACATCCATGTTCAGTCCCTGTTGCATCGCATTAGGCTACATACCCAACTCCTTTCATCTAGAAGCCTCAAGATGGTGGAACTAGTCAGCCTCTCCCTTAGCTCCTAAATGCGCTGTCAGCATCTCTCCGACCACACAAAGGTTTTCCCCTTCTTTTTACAGGTTGATAGTGTTTCTACAACTATGGAGAAATCTGGCACAAATCTCTGGTAATATCCAACCAAACCCAAGAAACTTCGTACCTCTATCACACTCTTGGGTGGGTCATAAGAAAGTACCCATAATATTCACTGGATCTACTGCAACTCAAGCCTTCGAGATGACATGTCCCTCAAACTAGATCTCTCAGATCCATAACTAGAACATCAAGTGCCTACCATAATGTTGGTTCTCTCAGAGTGTGTCTAGTACTACCTGCATGTGACATGCATGCTCCTCCTCAGTAGTCGAGTACATTAGAATGTCGTCGATGAAAACTAATACAAAGCGATCATTGTATGGATGAAAGATCATGTTCATGGGTCCCATGAATAGTGTTGGGGAATTTTTTATGCAGAATGACATAACCAAGAACTCCTAGTGACCATACCGACATCTAAAGGCCATCTTCTACACATTCTAGTCTCGAACACTGAGCTGGTGAAAGCCTGATCTGAGGTTTATCTTCGAGAACCACCATTCTCCCTTAAACTGGTCAAGGATATCATCAATCCTCATGAGTGGGTACATATTCTTCACAGTCACCTAGTTCATGAAATGATAGTCAACACAAAGCCTCAAGCTCTCATCCGCCTTCACAGAGAATATAATCGGGACTGCCCATTGAGAAACATTGGGCCGGAAGAATCCCTTCCCCTGCAAGTCCTCTAGCTGTACCCGCAGCTTGTGAATCTCCACAGGAGCCATCCAATACGCTGGTGTAGATATCAATGTCATCCTATGGTACATGTCAATGTAAATTTCCACCTCTCTATGAAGAGGTAGACCTATGACATCATCAAGGAAAATATCTATGTACTGGTGCACGACTGCAGTATAGCTCAGACTCCCCTCATCAACTGATATGAGGGTAAGCCTAGCCAACTGATTAGTGAACGGCTGCACTCTCCTCCGAGTAAGTTGGTCCTGCGCTACAAAGGCTCCCTTCTCACCGGTGAAGCTAGACCTTCTCCCATTTGTGTGAACACACCACACTTTGTGCCTAATACAATCAATCTCATCATGGACTATAGATAACTAGTCCATAACAATGATGACATTGTAGGCCCTGACGCCACTACTAAGAGATCCTAGCTGTAGCTCTAGCCTCCTAGAATACGCTCACACTGTCGGAACAAGTGCTTAGTCATCGAGTATGCTCGTGTAGAAGTATATAGCCATAAGTATCGAGCCAAGAGATCTGTCAGAATCTCTGATATTTGAATGAGGGCAGTGGCAATGAAAGAGTGACGAGCACATGTGTCAATAAAAAATTCATCTAAGGTGGAATTGACTAAGATCGTACATAATATCATTTCTATAGAGTCGTGATCATAGGCCTCAGCAACCTCTAGCTAAGCTCTCCCATGTCCACTTGCTCCCTCCAGTCAGTGTGGACCTCCTGCTGGTGGTGGATGTAACACCTTGAAATGTAGTCCGCCTCCAGCTACACGGCCAGATCCACTGCCATGTCCACCTGCTCCTTGCGGACCGCCTTGATTGAATATTTGTCTCTGCCTGGGTGGTCCTTTGACTGTCTTCTTATCATCCAAATGGAGGGTCGGATAGTCACGAGCCATGTGACCCTACCCGCTACATGTGAAACACTTTCCGCTCCTGGAATGTATTTCTCTACTCCAGGTGCACAACGCAACAGATCCTCAGTCATGCGGTCATCCACATGTTGGTCGGGTTATCATGGATCTCTGCAACATCAATCTACTGGAAGCTACAGATGACTCTTCTACATGTAGACTGGTGGTCGATCTCACTACTAGAGACTATCAGCAAGGAAAATCTCCACTAGGAGGGCTCTCTCTAACACCCCCACCTGTGTAGGGATGCAGAGTATGATAACTAAAGCTCTTATCTCTCTCCTGAGTCCCTGCTAAAAGGTTTGGGTCCTGAATAATGGGACTCATACTATATCAATGGAGTAGCGTGAGAGGTGTGTGAACCTCACTGAGTATTCAGCTAATGTCATGTTGCCCTATTGCAGACAATGTAGCTCATGTATGTGCACTGCACGAAGAGTCGTTGGGACAAACTCGACCCGAAATAGGCTCTCAATGTCTGACCAGAGAAGCATCATCTCGTCATCAACATGTAGCATCAATCTCCACCATCTGCCCATAGCTTCCTATAGAATGCTAGCATCAAGAATTACCATGAGGTCTGCTGGAGTCTCTAACGGTCAAGGAACTCTCACCACAACCTCCTGCCAATTCTCATCCACCAATCGGTTCATCACTCCCCTGAACCTGGGTGGCCTCTAGCACTAGATCTCGTGCATCCTGCTCAAGTGGTGTGCATTGTCTGCTACTATGGATGGTGGCATTGGTGGGCCAACATGAAGTGGTACCGCTGGTTCCTCTACTAGAAAAGGGCCCTACACCAAGGCCTCCCCACTCTGTGGGATATCTTTTTATACAACTCTACGGACTCTAGCTGGTCATTCAAGAGAAGGAATCCTGAAAGAAACAGACGCAACACGGTCAAAAGGAAACAACTGGTGAGTTGACCTAGTTGAGCTAACATAAAGAAAACTTTTGAAAACACACATGCAATAAGTTTTTTCATGCACTGAGTCAGAAATCAGATGTCAGTGTCATAGTGTAACGAAACTTCAGTCGAGGCACCAACACTGGACTCCCCGAAAAGAGAACCACACGCACTACTCATAACACTATTGCTACATAGAAAAGAAAGATCAGAGTCCTACGTTATGTGGTATAACTGAATCCTCTGATACTAATTTTTTATGACCCATCCCACAGGGCTCATACTGTGACTACCCCAAGCCTTCCTTCCATAGTTTAGGGGATAGAGAGTAGAACCAAAGGCGTAATTCCATAAAACTGAGAAGGTGTTGCCTTTAAAACCTATAAACATGCCCAATACATATGTTCATGAGTAAACTGAATAATCCACAAGTGAGTATAGTAATTAAAAAAGGGTCCATAATAGAAGGCCAACTAGAGAGTACAAGAAACTGAAAGTACAAGTACAACTGAGAAAAAAGGAAAAATAGACATTGGGTCGTCCTATAAGGTTCCTATATCAAGGGTCGGTATAGATCACCTCTTTAGCACTCCACATCCATTCATCTCCTTCGTGTACCGACAAGCCATATAGTCCACCTCTGCGTACCGTTAGGTGCTGGTACTCTCAGCCTCGGTCATCACTGTTCGTTGTCTTCATCCAACACAACGAGGGGAAGGCATAGCTCATGTTGGCGTGAGTATAACGATACTCAGTAGGGTCCCCAAGACCCTCAAGGTCCCACAAAATCAAACAAGGGTAAACCAAAATATTTTAAATCAATAGATAAATCCACTTATGTATATGCCTATACATATACCTAAGTTATCAAGTAATCCATCTTAATCATGAGGAAAAGACAAAAGTTACTGACTCAGCTCAACCAGGAGTTTTATCTACATTATCAAAACCACGACTACTACAGCACTCCTCTATCGAGAACAGTGGGCCTACTGCAACACCAATGCTCTTCCCACTAACCTTGGACTGCTGAGGTACTCCTCCTATCGTGTACCACGGGTCTGCTATGTCACCAAGGCGCTTCCCACTGTTGGTATGCTGACACAACTAGTCGCTACGCCTAATATCCTGCAGAGGTACTCTTCCTGTCAAGTACCTTGGGTCTACTCCACCAACCAGGTTCTCCTATATCGTGGGTATGCCACTATGACTAGATAGTCCCCACTATGCTACTCAAGTCAATTCATGTCATTCAGTCAGCAGTCATCATGTCTCAACCAACTACTAGGTCTCTACACTCAGTCCGCTCGTCTCTGGAATGTTCCGCTCCATGAGCTACTAGCCGATACTCTAACTGTCACAATGTTTCACAAAGAATTATCTCAAAGGTCTGAAACATCATAGAGGTCTCAATGCAATAGATGGCGTGTTAATCGTACACCCGGTTAGTGAGTTATTATTTTTTTAGTCCCCGGGTGCCCGGTTGGGTTTTTGTGCGATCCAACCTGACAGTATCTCAACTATTACACAAAATCTAGGTGGTATACTTAGAGTGAAATTCATGATCCATGATTAATAGTGATTCTGACGATTCGTCAAATGGTCTCCCTGTGCAAAAGATATGGCCAAAAAAATTAAAGGGTCGTAGTGGGCCCGGGTCAGGTCCAACCCAGACCGACCACCCCGGCCCAACACAGTTTAGTTCGACCTGGTCTGGGTTGACCCAGACTGACCTGTTGGTTCGGGACCGACCCTTTAGGTGGGCCTACACATTAGATATGGCCTGGCCCACTCAGATCAGCTCAGCAGGCCGCGGGAGCGCGGACTGGTCGTGAGGGTGCTGACCGGCCGCGGGTTGGCGCTATGGTGATTCGGCCCTAAGGTGCTGCGAGGGATGGTTTGTAAAATGTGTCGCCACTACACAGGCCAATTTTAGCGAGTAGCCATGAGGGCCACAGGAGGCCAGCCCTTCCTGGGCACCACGAGGGGCGTGGGAGGCTGGCTCGGACAGGGCGCCGTGAGGGCGCAGTTCAGCCGGGGGCTTGGGGTAGTTATGGCATGGGCCCCGAGGGACGGGTCATGACATAAACATCTATAGACTATAGTTTCACTGTTTAGTAAATTATTTTCATACCTAGTATTCTAATGGCTATGTGATAACTATAACAATATTTTTAAAATATAGCGCATTTCATTTAAAATATGTGTTTTCTGTAAATGAATGTATGATTAGTGTTGTGTGTAACACACTATAAATATTGTATTAAATGATATAGTATCCAAAAAATGTTTTATATGTTATGTTATATACATTTTCATGTGTTTAAATCAACATTAATGTGAAATAAAAGACTTTGAATATTTTTAATTTATCTGAATAAAAAAATTCAAAATAAAATAAGTGTCTTGCATTATATCACTTGTATAATGAATTTCTCCCTCATAAGTCATATGGTTGATCAATCAACTAGAACCTGAAAGTGTCATTCATATTATTCTACATCATAAAAATGAATACAAAAACATTCATTATAATGGATAACATATAAAATTAATGGTTCCCCAGTGTAACTCGTAAATAGGTTTATATATAAGAGAACATTGGTGAAAAGTGATATTGTGGATGTGAAATAAAATCATAAATATTATATAGAGTGATAAAGATCACATATCATTCCAATGTGGTTTGTCACGATAATTTTAATGAAAAAAAATAATAACTTTAATAGTCATGACAATTACATTGATATCCTTAAAAATGGTGATTCAAAGATAACATTTTATTTCAATAATTGTTTCTAATATTAATGAGTTTTCACAATATTATACACTAACATAATTTCATTCTATTTCATATGTATAACCTAACCCATTGTTTGTGTGGTGATCAATTTGGAATTCTAATATTTCTATATTAAAAGATTTTAAATTCACCATTCCTTAAGTACTATCAGATTATGAAATTCATTAATAAAAGTATATGATATCTTATTTATCAATAGTTATCATGAAAACAAAATTTTTTGTATACGATATTTAAAATTCATAAGTCTTTATATTGAAAAACATTAATCTCTAAAATATTATAAAAACATAACATACACCTTTTCATAGATGGTTATCATTTTGATCCTTCCAAAATTTTAAAATTCTACAATTCTAGAATGATGGACAATAAATTTATCAAATTCATCATAACATTGATTCACCATATATCAATATTTATCTATTAATTATCATATACCAAATATATGAATATCTTCTTCATGTACCCTCTCAAATCATTTTAATAACCTAGATTAATATAAAACCATATTGAAAAATACATAATTCAGAATTCCATTCATACTTCAATGGTTATTTGATATAATCCTTAAATCAAAAAAGGATTTAAAATACATCCATGAGAGCATAAACCAAATTGTCACAAAATCCATTATCAGATCTTGGTTAATCAATTATTTCAAATATTATTACATATTAAACACCATTTTCTTTATTCATAAAGTTCATATTATTGGTTTTCATAATATAAACATGTGTTTTCATGAATATATGACATTCAATTAAATCATTTTTTAATGTCTTCACTACCATTAAACATATTCATTAAAATCTTTAACGAAAACCTTATACTGAGCAATCCATATATATTTTATAATTTCAATAACATAATCATTGAATTAAAATAAAAAAATACTTAATTCATCCCATATAATTTTCTAATAATTAACTAAGATTTATCATATTATTGATTAGAATACATTTCAGTTCATAAGTCAATATTATTATTTTAATCATTATTTATATAACCATTAATTGTAACTCTTTGTTGATTCCTTTCACAAGGATTCCCTTTATTATATAAATTTGCATAAGACCTTAATATCCACATTTAAAGAATTAAATATTCAATGAAATCATAGGGACTCAAATATTTACATACATTTTTAACTGAACTTTTCATTTACACTTTATATTTTCCTGATTTGGGTCCTTCTTTTCCATAGTCAAAACAACTTCTCATTCATATGAGACATTAACATTGGTGTATCTTCCCAAACATTAAAAAATAGGAAATTGTATATTCCTTCTTAAAAAGCCTCTAATACCTAAACTCTTAGTTAAATCTTTATGTATCTTCTTCAATGAGCGTTATATTTAGTTATGGTATACAGTTTTAATGATGCTCCCTGAAAATTTATTAAGAATAATAACATAATTCTACTCTCTAGTCACCATCTCATTTTCCTACAAATCCTAAAATTATCATTCTCATTAAAAATTAACGTAGTTATTTTTTGTTACCACCATTCATAGATATATTATTTTTAAATTATTCATTATGGTTCATTGAACATTTGAAAATTTCTAATGAGTATCCCCTATTAGTGTGAAATTTATTATTAAATTTGGCACATTATCATGTGACATTTTCATATAGAGTCTTGATCAATATGTTGTTTTCAAGGGTGTTACACCTCTTTATATATGTTCCACATCTATATCCAATTTTCCTATATAAACAGAGATGTATTGATAATAAACCACTAAATGAATCATTAAAAAAAAATTTAAGACGAATTTTAATCATTTACTCATCCTTTTACTAATCCTTATAGGTTTCTCAATGAATATTCTTATAATATCCAAAGGGATCTCACTAATTTTATCTAATCCTAGTTTTCAATGGATTTAAAATTTTTATCTTTCACACAAACTATATAATGAACAGTATTTACTACAATGGATGTTACATCATTAATTATAAATATTAATTACAATACTAAAACATATTCTGATGGATCATAATAATGAAATTTATTTTGAATCCTAAAATGCAATCACTTATTCATGAAAATTATTGAATATTGTTCCTATAAAGATAATACAATATAGTAATCCTCATATAAATAACATATATAAAATAATTCTTCACAACCGTGGGAGAGGAATCATATGTAACATTGACCTCAGATGCTCAATATGGGTAAATTTATGAGCTATGTACGAATAACATGAAAATAATGATATGTAAACAATATTAAAACATTAAAAAAGAATAACCAAAATACAAAATATCATTTTTTTGAATAATTTAATAAATAATGTAAGATCATAATATGGGAATAATATGTAAATAAAAATGAAGAATCCATGATATCATTACATATTAATTAGACATGTAATTTTGGAATAAATATATTCATATAAAATAATTCCTTAGACATCAAGGCACATTCCCAAAACATATCAGGGAAAAAAATGGTGGATACCCATACAAATAGGGACACACCACCATCCCCATTCACATCATTTTCCATATAATGGAATGGGTTAACTCACAGAAATCTCATAATGGAAAAAGTATCTTACTATAATAATTTTACTCCCCATTTTATGAATTAAATTTTAATGTGATATAAAACATTTCCCAATTAATTAAATTGAAACATATTACATGTACATCACATAAAAATATCAAATATTTGGTCCACAATATCATAAACTTTGAACTTATCATAAAATATGAATTTATATGGGTATCATAAGCATTTCATCATAACATAACATATAAAAATATAATGTTTCTATAATCATATAAATATATAATAATCCATGAAATTTAGTGGGTTTCACAAGAATATTATCATGTTTTAACCCATCAATGAAAAAGTAGATTCATAATTATCATTTCATTATAAACAAAAATTATTTAAATAATGAAAAATAAGGTATCCCTTAGACCATATCCATGTCAATGAATGTATTATATCAATGAATGTAATATCATATAGAGATGTATTTTTAAAGATCACATAGACTATTTCGTTTTGAAATGATTTTTTTAAATCAATTTTTGAGACATAAAAAAAATTAAACACCCCTTTTCAAAGAAAAAAACTATGATAACATATAATGTATTCCATAATAATCAATTAAAATATTTCATAAAAAAAATACAATTTAGACATTGAAAAAATATAATGAAAATGTAAAACATTTTTATAACCTTAAACATTGAAAATATATCGATTTTTTTTTAAATGAGGATTTGAAAATTATTTGAATTATTTTTGGAAGAAAATATTATTTACACATTAAAAAACACATATTAAATCATAAAACATTTAAAAAACATTTTTCATGGAAAATATCATTGAATCATTATAAAGGATGCTTGGAAAATAATTTTATAAAAAATTTATCAAAATTTTAATGAAATCATTTTCTATTAAAACTATCTTAAATGATTATCTAAAAATATTAATTTTTTAAAACATTATTTTGAATCGAAAATTTAGTTTTACTTAAAAGATAGATTTTTATTAAAATGTCCTTTTGTAAATTTTGAGTACACAAACATAGGATTTTAAAAAAAATTCTGATTCAATAACCAGAGTAGAAGATAATTCATTAGATTATTATGATATATATCATAATATTTTATCATTGGAAAAATAATCATAAACAATATATATAATTTTTGTTATTGTATGATAAATTCATAACACATTACTAATATTGAATCATAATCCCCATGACGTAATAAAAAAAAATTGAAAATAAAATATCATAAGTATGTTTAAATTCAAGATATTAAATATCAAATGTGGTTTTTTATAAATCACGAGAAATAATATTGGTTTATAAAAAATATATGTTTCAACGAATGAAAATGGGGAAAAAAGTACTTTTCAATTTTTGTAACTGTTAAGATTTCAACCCCATGAAATACAAATCATCAAATGGTTTTGTGAATATAAATAATTTTAATTATAATATTTATCAGATAAATTATTATGCATAATATCCACAATATAAATTAAACGTGCAATGAATATGTTATTTCTCTAACAGAATATAAACGTGAGATGGAAATACCATTGCATTAAGTATTAACATCATTCATACATTTCAAAAATCATTTATAATGAATATAGGTTTATTATAAAATTATTAAAAAACCACCTTAATAATATATATATATATATATATATGAACTTCCATTACACCTTTCTAAATAATTACATGTTAAGGTTGTATTTTACGTAATAAAAACTTTTAATTTATCATATGTTTTTACTGGATATTATTGGTACGATTACATTAATTATTATTCCATAATATCAGGAATGTATGTCACTATTGTAATATTATATATTTTAATTATATAATTATTAATTATAACTCATAAAATATGGTGGTTGGAAAACCAATTGACTATTCATGGAGATGGTTGGTTATATGTATGCATTAATGTTGTTTTGGTACTCATGACATAATGAATGAACAAAAAATAAATTATATATATTATCATTCATGTAAAATTACTATGACATAAATATTACAAAATTATCATCAAACCTATACTTAATAAATTTAATTTATACAATGAATGAATCAAATCTATTCATGAGGCAGTAATATGTCACATGTACCAACAATGTTATCATACTCCCCTATATGGAACAGATTATGATATATGTGATATAAAAATTACAAATAATAATAACATAAATAATATCTTATATGAAATATTTAAATAACATTTCTATCATTATTCCAATCCATTAAAGGTTGTAATGGAAAAAATAATGATATGTGTTCATGATGTGGTAGTCCATCGTACACATGAATGATAATTTTGTAACACATTTGATGTATGTGTATATTTTTAAGCCATTTCAATAATAAAAAATTATATATATTTTTAATAAAAATGATAAATTAATGAAAATGATATAAATATAATTGATTTGGTTTGAGGAAGAAAGATAAAATTAATGTTTGTTGATGAATGTTACAACTTTTTCAGGTATCCCTTTTTAGTTTTCACCAAACATATGGAGTTGGCCTTATTTCATTACAAAATCTTGAATTTTATTCAGGAAATCAATTAATATAATATTTAAGATCTATTCTTGTTTATAGTTTTAGACAAGTTTGATATAATATATACCATACATTCCACATTTTTATAGAAAATATACCACAAAAAAATTATCCATTTCTTCCAAAATACATAACATTACAATAAAAAAAGATTACTTTGAAAAATATTCATAAAATATTACTTGGATTCCATATTTGTCTTACAAATCCATATAACCAATAAAAATAAATTAAAAAAAATTTGGTGAGAAAAAATGATCATCAAAGGATATAAAATGATGAAAAGAAAACATTAGTCCAGGAATATATGTAAATGCCTAAAATCATTTTCAAAAAGACAGACGTTTCAAAAATATATACTTATTTTGAGAAACATGAGATTCAACCAAAATATAATGAACATAAATAAAACAATAAAAGTATCTTGTGGATTTAACTACAAAATCTTGAAAACCACTTGGGTACCTTATAATTTCAAACCCTCACAACTACCTTACAATGTCACCCTCACAGCTAACTTATTTTGTAACCATAATAGTTACACATAGAGTAACCATACCACTAAACTCTAATATACTCATACACGATGCATTTTATAGAGATATAAGTCCCACAATTTATCATAATTAGTTCATAATAACCATAACATACTTTTACAGCATGACAAATTTCATAAAAACATCACTTTTGAATTTTGTAAAACATAATTTTTAAATAATTATTTTAAAAGAAAATACCCTTAAAAATATCATATAATTGAATTTTTATTTAATAAAGTGGATGGAATATGTACATACACTATAAATACACAAAATTAATCATAATATAAACAATTTTTATTACACAAATAGTTTTAATACTGTGTAAATAATGTAGTAGTGGTTAACCATAATAATGAAAATTTGGTTATGAATTCCCTTACCTCGAGGTTTTCTTCTTAAAATATTTTTAACACTACTGTATAATGGTTAAAAGAGTTTCATTAATTTATTATAGCTGATATATTAATTTCATTAAATAATTTTACCCTATAATAATTATTATTTTTTTCCTTACATTGTTTAGGGTGTGTTCTTTACATTATTTAATTGTCCAGTTTGTATTTAATTTTCACGTCGTATGGAAATGAAATTCCATAATTGGAATAAAATCGTATTCATATGTTTCAAGAATATATTTTGATACTATAAATATTTTTATTATAATATATGTTGATGGATCATTATATAATACATTAATGATATTTGTTTAGATCTTTCTTGGGGGTTCCTTGATAACCATGAACTTGTTTCGTTATATAATTTATTTTCATGCATAAAAGAACATTACATAAAATAAAATAGGTTAAATAATAAAATATTATTTTTTTTCAAACATTATATAATTTTATGATCATATTTTAAGTATTTAATGAATATTCCAAACACATCATCCAAAAATATGGTAAATCGGCACATCAAAGAATGTGTTTTTATCACTAGATCAAGGGGAGAGGATATGAAATAAGATTAATAATTTTTTACATGACAACGTTTAAATATTTATTATTTAATATTCTAAATATTTCATACCTCCTGGATAAGTGGAGGGAATGATAGTATATGAAGAGAAAGTAATTGAAATGAAAACAATTGAAAAAGAAAGAGCATTCCTACCTCCTGATCTCTTATCCCTTAGATCCTACTTTAGGCCTTGGTTTTTGTCCTTTTAGTGATACCAGAACCATTTGGACTTAGGGAAGAGCCTTTTGGAATATATTGGGTATAACATAGACAAGTCACGGTTATTGGGAGGTTTGAGAGGAAGAGAGGAATAAGGGTGGTATTTATAGTGGAGAAGAGGTGTGATTTTATATTATTTTAATCACTAGTTTAATATTTTTTCTTGTATAGAATTCATAAAATTTTTTCAAATATTTTAAAATAGTATTCTAAATTTGAATAAGAGAAATTTTATTTACAATTATACATTTTTCTAGGATTTACATTTTTAAAACTACAACTTACTATATATCCCCTTGAAAAAATAAGTAAGATGTCATTATTTTAAAGCATTAAGAAATTAAATTAATAAAATAATATAAAATTCATTAGGTTCATATTAATATTAATATTAATATTAATAAGGGTTTGTTTAAAATCACTAAAATTCATGTTGGTACAATTAGACTCCGAAAAACATACTAATCAAAATTGCAGAAGACCATTTTTTCAGAAATCAAAACATAGATGAAGCAAAATTGTTTTTAAAGGATACATATAAATATTTATTTAAAAAAAATTCATCAATTTCAATATTTTTAAATAATTAGGGTTCCAAATTATTCCCATATTTGGAAAAATTGGTCCTCCCAATTTAATTTACTTATTAAACAAGTGATGGTACCATTCCCTCATTGAATTTTCAGATTCCCATGTTTCTTATTCAACCACGTGGTTTCCCCAAAAAACAATTACATGGTAGATTACCTTAATCTGCAACACTTTTTCTATTAAGATCATAAATATTAATAGTTTTATCTTCATAAGAATGCTTCTCTTCTAGTTGAACTTCTTCTAGGCTCCAAACATGAGCTGAATCTGGCATATACATTCTAAACATCGAAACATGGAAAACATTTTGTACCTAAGATCAAATCGAAGGAAAATCCAATAGGTAGGAAATTGGTAAACCATTAAACTAGATTTCATAATGTACAATGAACCATGTACATAGCTTTCCTTTCTTACCAAAACTCATAACACTTTTCCATGGTTAGATTCAATGACAAACATGATCACCTACCTCAAATGATATGTCTTTCTTCATGTTGTCTTCATTACTTTTCAACATTCTTTGAGCTTTCCTCATGTGTTTCTATATTATATTTACTTTATCACCCACTTTATCTACTAATTATAAATCCAGCATTACATTTTTCATGAAACATTATATCATTTTAAGCATAATTATACATTAGATTACAAGCCAATTATCGTGAAGTCTAGTGTCTTGGAAAACTATGTACATAAATAAAATTATAATAAACATCTTATTTAAACTCCATAATTATATTTTATATTCAATTGTGATCATGCATCTATATAAGATAATCTGGGGATAACATTAACAATGGGAGGAGCTAATATACCATTAAGGGAATAACCATAAGAACAATGAATTATCACTTTGGATTGAAGGAATGACATTATGTTATAAAAAAGGCATGTAACATATGAAATAGTAATATATTTACATGTAATCACGTAGAAATTGAGTCATAATAATGTGTCGATAACATAAAAATGAATTAAGTATTTTTGAAGGATAACTGCAAAGTCTGTTTCCCATTTGTAACCCAAGCCATGGAAAACCACCAAGTCTGTTTCACATAGTAGCCCTAACCATGGAAAACTGCCAAGACCGTCGCACATAACATATCATGAGACTCCAAATTACCCAATAAATTGGAGATCAATCTGCGCACACCCATATTACATTTCCTCAATATTCATTCCACATAAATAACCATACATAATGAATCTTACATAAATATAAGGCTTACCCATTTAATGAATTGTGTGCCACAATCATTATAAAAATCCTAGCCAAAGGGGTTATCATGAAAGTGTCCATGAAAAAAAGGAATTATAATATACATGTACATTAATAAGTTAAATTAGGAATATATCATGGTATCTGATGTTAAGAAGAAGATTCAACATGAATGAAATATATTTCATAAATTTTAGCATTAAATCATTTTTTGGGATGATTTTAGGAAAATACTATAGAGCATTCAAAATTGAAAAGGAAAAATATTTCATGTAAAACAATAATTGAACCAATATTTTTGTAATCATAAAATTATTTATTTTAAAAATAAAATTCTTTCTAAAAAATAGAATAGAGTGCACATGAAATTGAGTATAATTTTGGATGTTCCCTTGAAACGAGTTCTCTTATAGTGACATATTAAGGAGGGAATCACAAAAATATAATGTACATCCCTAAAAGAAAATTAATAATGGATCATGAAACATGATTCTTTATAATGTAAAATTAATCTAGAAGTTATATATAAAAATGAAAGACAAATTCATTTAGGTAGAAATTAAGATAGAGAAACTTGATAAAATAATGGCAGTTTGGTTAGAATTATTTACGGGTTACCAACATGCTATCAGGTGTACATAAGAATGATTCATGAAAGGGAAAGTGTATTATTATCAATTATAAATCATGAGTTCGGTATCTAGGGTGAAAAATCACACCACTTCATTATGTATTACACATATAATGGAATAACATAAGAAATATTGTTTAATAAAAGTAAAAAATACAGATTCCCTTACCTTATCAAAGATGGTGATCATTTCCGGAATTTAATGACCTGAAAATTCCAATTATGTTAATTAATTTATAATTATATAACCTATTATATATGTAAAATATTTATTATAACATTTTTATGTTAAATTATAAACATTTTGATTGGTTATTAGGTTCAATTTCATTGTTCGGGTCTATTTTCTTCCTTGGTTTTAAGTATTGGTTCATGATTGGATAAACATGTATGATGAAGGTGGTTGTCTAGAATTAAAGTCATATTTTTTGTTTAACATCATGATTTTTACATGGACGAAAATATATATTTTTTACTTAATCTGATGTTGAGTCTTTATATAAATCTTTAGTTACATCCATTTTGGGTTAATTGGCGGTTTTTTTACCACAAAGAACACACTGGTTTTTATTAACGAAATCCACGTGTAAAAAAGGATTACAGAAGCATATATGTTGAATAATAAATATATTATGGTGTTGTTCAACTAAAAATGATTTAATTAACATATTTAAATATGCTAATGAAAATTGATAACCCATTTTCCTTGACAATGCTAAATTAACACATCTCCAATGGATTTATCGTTTTTTCAAATAAAAGTCAGGGAAAAGATATAAGATAATGAATTATCCAATTAGAATAATAGAATTAAAATAAATTTATTTTACTAGATTTATAATACCATTTGGGTGGAGGGAGGTGAGTAATGAAACAAGAAAAGAAATTAACTGAAAAGAAATAAAAGAATTGGAAAGAAGAATTGACTTCTTGAGTTTTCCTCTTTGGTATGCCTCTCAAGGGGAGAGGATTTGGTAATTTAAAGATACTATGGGCTATACGTTGTGGGGGAGGAGCATTAAGAGAGATTTGGTCTGAATATAGGCTTGGAATAAGGCTTGATAGAAGGAAAGAGAAGAGGTAATGATGAGTGGTATTTATTGTGGATGTGAGGAGGGTTTTCATATTATTATTATCATTAATTTATTATTTCTTCACAATACATGTAATAGTTTTTATTATATGACCTAGAATAGTAATAAAATAATTTGAGTTGAGATTTGGGTGCTTACATCACATATGATGTTAGTAATAGTGGACTTAAATTACAATGTATTTATATGGTAAATTAATGTATTTTACTATTCACAAAATATCAAGTATTTTAGGAAAATTATTAAAATTTAAAAAAACCATTATTTATTGATTAGAATGAAAAATTGAAATATATTTTCAATAATAATTTTCTAAATATTATAAATTTAATATTTAATGAGAATTATAATCTATTCCACATAACTAGTTTTAAAATATTTACTTATATATGCTAAAATATATGTACATCAAACATTAAAATAAATCATATTTATATACTATAACAGGACATGTTATTATTTATTAGTGTATATCACTATTTATAAGGGTAAAAATAATATTCATAAGGATATGTTACTTTTCAACAAAAATTATGTTGGTCATATTAGAATCTAAATAAAATACTGATCGAAACTGTATTGGTTATAAAATCAAAATCACGGATGGCACAAACATATGTTTTAAAGTCACATAGCACATAATAGGTAATTAGGTTGTGATTTCATCTGATTATATGGAATAATTATAATCATTATATTTCTTTTTAAAAACATTGGGTTGTTACATACATTCCTCCTTAAGAAATTTCTCCCTCGAAATTTCATTTTTCATTCTAATCCATAAATAAGTGCTGATAATTTTCCTTCATTTCCACCACCTTTTCCCATGTTTCTTCAGAAACATATGGTTCTTCAATAGTATGTCGACCAGGTGATTAGTCTTTTAAAATATATCATTATATCTATGATCCAAGATCATCACTGGCTGCTCTTTATATGAATAATCATTATCCAACTGTACCACCACTGAAGAGAGTACAAGTGAAGTATCGAGTATTTACTTCATTAATAGGGATACATGAAATACATCATGTAATTTTTCCATGGTAGGTGTTTGTTCTAGTTGATAGGGTACAACTCCAACACGATTAAGGATCTCGAAGGGGCTGATGTACCTAGGACTTAGCTTCACATTCTTTCTAAGCCTCATGAACTTTTTCAATATAAATAATCATAGAAATACCATGTATACAACATTTAACATAGTGTCTCATCTGTGATTTTCTTTATAACTCTTATATCGACTTAGGGATGCCATGATATGCTACTAAATATTTTTCACTATCTCAGCCATTTCATCAACCATTTCAAGTCCTAGCAACATATGCTCACCGAATTAATCCCAAAATGCTAATATTGTGAAACTATTCCCATAATGGGATTTTTATGGTGCTATTCTAATGTTTGAGTGGAAAATTTTGTTATATGAGAATTCATCCAGGGGAATATGTTGGTCCCATCCTCATTTTTCATCCCCAGAATATGATATCAACATATCTTCTACTGTCTGAATAGTTCACTCAGATTGGCAATAAGTTTGAGTATTATAGGTCATACTGAAGTTCAATTCAGTTATTAGAGGATGTTGTAGACTTTTCCATAACATAGAGGTGAATATTGGATCATGATCATATATAATAGATAGAGGTACTCCTGTAAACATTGGCACGACATTAATGTAAATCTGTTCAAGTTGATTCAATGACAAATCTGCTCGAATTGCAATAGAGTGAGATATCTTCATAAGATGATTCAAAATGACCCATATAGTAATGTTATCTCTGAATTTCCTTAGAAGTATAGTTAAAAAGTCCATTTTAATGTTCTCTCTCTACAATCCTAGTATGGGTTGTGGTTGTATCATCATCTTAGACTCTTGCCTCTCAGCCTTCACTAGCTGACAATCATAGGATAATGATGTATATTAAATAATCTCTTATTTCATATTGTCCCACAAAAAGATTTCTCGGAGATCTTGATACATCATTTTGCTACTTGGGTGAATAGGGATGGTTGAGCTGTGTGCATCATTCAAAATATCCTTCTTTATCTCTGTATCAAATGGTACACATAATTGTGATCCAAATCATTCAAATCCTTCAACATCAATCTTGAACTTTATGGATTTCACATTTATGATATCTCCCATCCTTTTCATAATTTCCACGTCTTTACTTTGATAATCCACTATTTTATTCACGAGGTATGGTTGAGAAATCACATGATAAATTATTGATGATGTTCCTCCCTTAATGATTACCATTTATATACTCTACAGATCTATGAAGATCATATCCTTTTAAATTCTCATCATTGATAATGATGCATGATCCCTTATACTTAGACCGTTTTCCACTTTTTTTTCCTTACCGTGATGGTTGTGGACCAAATATTCATAATCCTAACTGAGACCTATCCATAAAAACTAGTGAATATTATGATATATTTCTGTGAATATATATTTTAAATTCTTGTGGTTAGTATATATCTCTCACTTATCACCATAAATATAATGATACATGAGATTCAACGTAAAAAAACATATTCCTACTCTAGATCATGCATGGAATAGTTTTGCTCATTAATATTTTGCTTCCTTGGGAAGTAGGAAATCACTTTATCATTTATCATCTGCACACAACCTAATCCCTTCTTTGAAGAATCACTGGACATCAAAGAGAGTTATACACTTGTTTGGAGTGTGAGTATTGGTGCTGTATTATGCCTTCTTTTCATATCCTTAAAAAAATCTTCACATTCATGAGCCCAGAAAATATTTACTCCCTTTCATGTCATCTTGGTCATTGGGTTCGACAATTGTGAAATGTCATTCAACAATCATCGATAATACCAAGATAGACCTAGAATGATGAAAATCTTTGTTACAAATATTGTTATGACCACCTTTCAATTCTCATTTTCTTATAACGGTCCAAACATGTCACTTTGATGGTGATAACATGTCCCAAGAATGATACTTCTTCCATCTAGAACACACATTTTTCTTTAAATTGTATACATATTATCCATTGAAAAAACCATTAACATAGTATTCAAATACATTTCATGTTCCTCCTTGATCTTAGAGTATATCAGAATCTGGTAAATAAAGGCTTACACAACTTTGTTGAGGTAATATCTAAAGAACTTATTCCTTAAATACATGAAAATTATTGGAGAATTAGCGAGTCTGAAGGGAATCACTATGAAGTCATAACATCCTTACCTCTTTGAATAATAGCATTGGATATATATTCCTTCCTCACATTTATTTTTTGATATCCCTAACAAAGTACCACATTAGTGAAATAAGATGCCCCAAAAAGAAGAATGAACAATTCATATATCCAAGGAATGGGATACTTTTTATTTATCATGATTTTATGAAGGTAATTATAATAAATTATAAGATACATATATCCATCATTATTATTGATGAAGAGGACTGGAAAACCCATTGTTAAACCACTAGGGCATATAAAACCCTTCTCGAGATAATCATATAACTGCTTCTTCATCTCATCCATCTCTAAAATGGTCATTTTTTAAGATTTCTCTGATAAATACAGAGATCTAGGAAAAAGTTCAACTGAGAACTCAGCCCCTTAGCCAAGAGGAAGACCAGGAAACTTTTTAGTGAATACATCAGTGTAATCCCTCCTGATGGTCACATCTTTAAGAATGATTCCATCCTTTGTCATAACAAATATGTCTAGATATGATTTATCATAAGCATAGAAATAACCACACTTGATATGATGACCCTAAAGGAGAATATTATTCCTCCACAAACACGCAATGATTTCAAGGATACCTCAAGATGTGAAGAGTGATCTCCTTTTCCCTATAGTTGATGTTGGCTTAGTATGGAGATATCCAATCAATGCCAAGAATATTATCAAACTCCACTAAAGGATGTATAACAATAGTTTTTAGAGGTTTAGTATATCAAAATTAACATCATACGTGTTATAATCAAATGAAGACATAATTACCCCTTCATATATCTCATAGATAATGTTTCTTCAAATTTTGAGATGGTGTATGAATAGTTCTACTAAAATTAATAGATATTAAAAAATTAATAGAACTATAATAAATAAGTATGTTCCTTATTCATTAATGAATAAATAGTGTACCTATCTTAACATCTTTTCCTAGATCCACATTAGTAGTAATTATAGAAAACTCAACTCCTTGTTTCCTTGGAGGATGTTGTTGATTTTCTTCGACAACCCATGGATTAGGGAAATTTATTTCATAATGTTAATGCTCCTTGTAGTTTTATGACTGTACCACTGGCTGATCATTGATCTGAATCTTCATTCATTCATAATAATTATTGGAAATTATCATATCCCTTCAGTATGTATTTGATAGATGTATCATCTTTCCACATTTGAAGTAATTATGAGTTCTCTTTAAATAATTCCCGTGATTCTTCTTCCCACATGTTTTACCAGTGGGATATTCATGCTTCTTTCCATAATGGTATTTGTTTGTTGAACCACCCATATTGTTCTCTATTTTCAACTTTTAGTCACTAGGCCCACAAGGCCACTCAGAGTCTCCAATATCTATCTCAACCTTGGTTGAAGAACAAAATATCTCTTCATAACAATCGAAATACTAGTTCTCTATCACTTTCCATCGACTGAACATTAGTCTGCTAAATAATTGATCTTCCATGCGTTCGTGTTCATGAAAATTCATGAGGCATAATATGAATTCATTGTGAAGTATTATTAATATTCCCCGATGGACACATATTCCTTCTGCATGTGTATGAGTTATTACATTTCCATCCTGAGGTAGAGTGTTGGAGGAAAATATTTATTGGAAAAAATCCCCTAGAATTCATACCAATACATTAAATTAATTTCCTCTATGTAATATTTATTCATAATTAGTGTCCACCACAGATCTACTTCCCTATCAAAATGATGGGCCAAAAGTAAATCATTATCTTTTTTTGAGCACTGAAGGATGGAGAAAATGTTTTCAATGGGGTTAATCCACTGTTCCATGAGGAGGGGATAATAATATTTGTTAAACATGGGATGCATTTTCCACATGAAGGATTCTACGGAAACATTATCATTTATTGGAGGAGGCAGGACTTTAACATGGTTTTAGTTTTTATTAATAACTTGAGCCGGCTGATCAAGTACTATCATGATGTTTTGAGCACCCATTCCCATCATATTAGGCATATCATTAGGTAAATATTCACATTTCCTATCACATTAGTTGTTTGAAAATGTTCTTCTATTTCCCTCCATTAAATAAAAATAGATTTTACAATTTTTGGTCTTGAATACAGAGTTATTGAACGAAATAACGAAATATTTGAAGATAAAAGTATAATCACATAGTGGATAATCATAACATAACTTGATATTACATTGGATTAAATTTATGTTTTCCTCTTTCAATTTCATAACATAAATTCATTTTGGATTTTCTTATTCCATTAATAATGGTTTGTACAAAGATCATGAGTTTACTAAATCATATCCCCGGAGATTATCAAACCTAGAGTGCATCCAGGGCCATTATCATGTACCATGAAACCCAGGGTCAAGTCTAAAACACCATTTTATATTTTTCACTACTAGATAAATATGTGGTAGATACACCTCTACATATTCGTATCCGAATAGGGACATATTATCTTGATAAACAACTTAATCTTTACTTATCAAAACATATTGGTGATTCATTATACTCCATCCCATCCTTAAGGTTCTCACTATGATTATCGGTTACTATTATCCCAATATAACTAGACCATCCTATGATACCTGATAAAGCAACCCAAGCTGTTTAAATGGAACATTATATGATTTTAGGAATAATTATACATCAGATAACAAGAAAAGGATTGTGACATTTAGTGTCATGGATGTATAGGTACATAATAAAATATTATAAAAAAAATTCTAATTTAAATTCCATTATGATCTCGTATCTTCTATTTTTCTCATACATCTTCATATGCTAACCTAGGGAAAATATGATAAAAAATGATTAGTGAAAATCATATTAAAAGAATAACCATAAGAACAATGAATTAGTATAAGGGATAGAAGGCATAATATGATGATATAAAAAAGTTATGTATCTTATAGAATCATAACATATAAACCAGGAATTATATAAACATGGTGTCATAGTATTGTGGTCGAAACATAATACATGAAATTAGTACAATTCAAGGGTAATCACCATGATTGTTTCCCATAGTATCACAATCCATGGCTAACCTCCATGATTGTTTAATATAGTAGCACAAGCCAAGTCTAACCGCCAAGACCTCTGCACATAACGTATCATGAGACCTATCATTACCCAATTACTTGGAGTTATATTTTGGAACACCCATATTACATTTCATGAATATTATTCCAACAAAAATAATTTGACCTCATTAGTCTTATATTAACATAAGGATTACCCATGGAAAGAATTGGGTACCACAAGCGTGACAATAAGTGTAACCAAAGGGTGTATCATGAAAGTGTCTATTAAAGAAAGGAATTAGAACATAAATGGAAGTTAATAAGGTAAAATAGGCACATATCATGATATGTTATGACAAAAATAAGTGGAAACATGCAATAAATGTATTTTAGAAAATTTATTATTAAAACATATTCGTTCAGTTCTACAGAAAATACTATAGAGATTTTAAATTAGAAATGGGAACAGACATTTATATAAAACCATAATTGAAAAAATAAGGGATATATAGTAATAAATACTAATTTTATAAAGGAAATTTTGGATTTAAACTGATGATAGAGTGTACATGAAAATTTGTAAAGATTTTGGTATTTCACTTGAAACGAGTTTGCTTATTGGGAAGTATCAAGGAGGGAATCACATAAAATCATGTATATCCCTGTGATAGAATTAGGGATTGATCTTGAAACATGATTTTAGAGAATATAAAAATAATTTATAAGTTTTACATACAATTAAAATATATCTTAATTTGGTTAAAAAAATGATAGAGAATCCAGATGGAATAAAGGAACATTTGGTATAATTTCATATGGATTATCGGCATGGTATCAGGTTTATATAAGAGAGATTCATGAGTAGGAAAAGGGTTTCACATCAATTATCAATCATGAGGGATTAATGGGGGATTTTGGAAATTATACCCCATCATTATATATTAGATATAAAATGGAATAACATAGAGGACATTCTTGAATAAAAGTTAAATGTGGAGGATCCCTTAAATTATGTCTAGTGTTGATCATTTCATGAAATTAATGACCAGGAAAATCAAATTATTTTATTTAGTTAATAATTATAATACCAATTATTTATGTAAAATATTTATTATAACAATTTTATATTCATTTATTACTAATTTTATTGGTTTTGAGGTTATATTTCATTTTTCAGGTATATTTCCTTGTCTGGTTTTAATGATCAGTTCATGTTTGTATAAAAATGTGTGATGAAGGTGGTTGTCTGGGATTGATGTTATATTTTATTATTTAACTTCCATAAGGTTTCATGATTGAAATCATAATTTTTATTCTTAATGTGATGAGGAGTCATTATATAATACTTAGTGACATCCTTTTGGGATAATATTCTGTTTTGGAGCACAAAGGACACATTTTGTTTTAAATACCAAAACCATATGTAAAAAAGGATCATAGAACCATTTATCCGGAATAATAAAAAAATTATTGAATGTTTCATGATTAAAAGTGTTTTCAGAACCATAATTTAAGACAGTAATAGAAATTGATAACCCATCGTCCATGATTGTTCTAAATTAACACATACCAAATGGTGTTTTCATTTCTGTCAAATAAATAATTGGGAAAAGAGAAAAAATAATGAATTATACAATTTTAATAATATAATTCCATTACATATATATTACTAGAGTTATCATAAAATTTGTGTTAAGGGATGTGAGGAAAGAAAGAATAAAATAAAAGAACATAATAGAAATAAATGAATTGGAAAGAGGAATTTACCTCTTAAGTTTAATTCATTTGAGAGTCTCTTAAGGGGATATGATTTGTTATTTTGAATATACTAGTGGATGTTGGATGGGGGGGACGATAAAAAGGAGTTATTTGGGGATAATTTTGACATTTTATGTGGATTGAGATGAGTTAAGAGAAGAGAGAAGAATAGGTGGTATTTAGAGTGGAGGGTAGGTGGGTTTTCATTATATTATAATCAATAATTTATTATTTCATTACAAATATAATTATTCAGTATTACATGACCGATAATACTAATAAGTGCATGTTAATTATATATTTGGGTTCTTATATCAATTATGATATCATGGATAGTGGATTTAAATTATAATGTATTTATATAGTAAATTAATGTATTTTATTATTCACTAAAAAAATGTATTCATTAAAATCCAAAAAAAACACTGAGATTTTTTTTACATGTATATTATAAAAATGAATTAAAATTTTCAAAAATATTTTTCTAAATATTAATAATTTAATATTTAATTAAAATCATAAATTATTCCTAATAAATTGTTTTAAAACATTTATTTACTGATTCCAAAATATAGGTCGATCATACTTTCACTTAAATATTTTATATATACTATAAAAGTTATTGGTATTATTAATTAGCGTGAATAAATATTAATTTGGTTCGAATTAATTTTCATAAAGGTATATAACTATTCACCAGAAGTTATGTAGGTTATATTAGACTTCAAATAACATTCTGATCGCAACCACCTATGTCAGATTTTCGAAATTCATATCATAGACGTGAAAATGATATGTTTAAATGCCACATAGAACTTAGTATTTCATTATGAGGTGATTTCATGAGATTTTATATATTAATCATAAGGATGAAATAACTATTGAAACCCCAAGTGTCATTATAAATTCTACTCTCGTCAACATCATTCCCCTGACTTCATCCAAAAAAGATAGAGTTCGACATCTCTTCCCATAAAATGTCTCAATGGCCAGATCTGAATATTGTAATGAAAACTATTATTATAAGAAAACTCAATAATGAAATATATTGATTCAAACATCCTTGGTAGTCTATTTAACTTTCTCAATTAATATCCTAGAAATTTTGAATTGTTCATTCTAACTTACAATCTGATTGAGGATTAAAATTTGTACTAAAATTGAAATATATACAAGAAAATATATAAATATATTTCCAAAAAATAATAAGTGAATCTCAGATCCCGAAAAAAAGTGTATATTGGAACTCCGTTTAACCTGATATCTCATTGAGGTACAGTCGAGAAAGCTAATCCAATGAAATTGTATCTTGAATAGAATGAATATTTATAGATTTTTTCTGTTGATCAACAACAACCCAAATCTCATTGTTACCTCAAGAAGTATTAATTAGTCCCCCATGAATTCCATATATATATTATCCCATTTCCCCTATATCACTGGCAGTGGATGAAACAACCCCTTTGGTAACTATTTCTATGCTTTAACCTATGGAAAGATCAATCATTTCACGGTAAAATCCACAATATCTCATTTCATTCCAACACAACAGTAATACTCGTAATGGTCTCTATACATCTTAGTAATGACTGGACGAATAGAAAATGGAGAATTATGAGATTCACAGAACAAATATTTCTTCAATTGGGAATCACAAGGCACTCACAATATTTTTCCAAATCTCAAAAAAAATATCTATCAAGGTTAAATTTTGGAAACATACCCATTTTGACCAATTCTACCTTTTCCTGTATGTCACAATCATCCTTATACACATGCTTAATTCTATATAATAATGATGAATGCCAGGAAACATAAAAAAATGTATTTCTTTGACCAATAAGTACCAAGACAAAATTCATCAAATAATTAATCAATGGATCATGTTCTAAACGGAACATGGTTAATGATTCCTGAATTTTTTGACTTAAGGAATCTTTTAAATGGTTCAATTTTCTTATATGTAATGGATCATTCAATAATAATCTATTATTACTTCTAGAAATCATCTTTGTCTCACGTTTAATTTATTTTCAGTGAATATATATTCATCAAACAATTTTGTTTAGTATATATTTGGCATTTGGCTCTGTATAAATTATACCTCTATATTTGTATATAAAAAATCATCCAATTAAAACTAATGTGTGGGATAATATAACTCATGAGGTTTTAGTTTTCTTTAATCATAATAAATTACCTGATCATTCTTAAATAAAACACAACCATGATTCTTAAAGGAATCATCATTTTAAATAAAAAAATCACCATTTTGAGAAGAAAATTTCAAATCAATAGCATTAACCAATTTCTTCTTCAATTACTAAAAACAAACAAAACATTATTTTTTCAAAAAGAAAATTACACATTTTCTTATTAACTTATTTAACAGGCTAGATAACCATGCATTACTTTTGAAAAACCATTGGTAATAACCTGAAAATCCATGAAAACTACACATCTATATATCATTTTTATGTCTTCTTCATTCATCAAAAACATTTTTTTGTATGTATCCACTATTAATCCATCCATATTTACAATTTGGACTATAAATTAAATCTGTTTCAACCAAAAATAAAACATGTTGAATTTTCCATAGTTTCATTTATTTTATGGTTTTCAAAAGATCCAATAGATGTTTTTAATTCTATTATTTACCTATATAAAATAAAAAAATTCATCAATAAACACGACAAAAAATATATCAAATAATTCAAAAAATATTCTATTCATAAGATCCATTAATAAAATATGTGAATTAGTTAACCCATATGTCAAAACAAAAAATTCATAATGCCTATATGAAGAACAAAAATCTGTTTTTGGGATGTCATCCTATTCACCTTGAACTAAGGTTATGAAGATAACGTGTCAATCTTAGAAAAGTACTGATCTCCTTGGAGCTGATTAACCATATCATTGATATGAGGAAAATGATTCTTATTTTATACAATAATGTTATTCAGTTCTCTATAATATATATAATTCCTCATTGAACCATCATTATTTTTAATAAAAAAAGCGATCACGCAATGGTGATGAGCTATGATTATTGCATACTTTATCAGTATAATCCTACAACTAGTTTTTTCTACTCTAAAAGTTACATTTGATCCATTTGTTAATTTGGTTTTGTAATTGGATTAGCAATAGTAACTATGTAAATTTTTAATTCAAAATACCAATTAGGTTTAACAATAGGTTACTCATCTATAAAAACATAAACATATTCATTTACCACTAGAACGTCCTTAATATGAATAGTTATCTTGTTTATAAAAGTATGATCAATACAATTTTAATCTCCATCATTCAATAGTTTCACTTCTTCTTGGTTTTTTTCAATGATATTGGTTTATTCTTGTATAAAAATAGAAATTTTTATAAAAACAACTTATATATATATGGAGTCTATCTTACCATGATAAATAAGAATCCAATACATTCAATGTAAGAAAATAAACTATACTAAGAAAAAAATATCACAGTTTGCAGGAAACGTATTTCCACAGACCATAATATAATGATTCTTATAATTTCTCTTTACTATAATATAATCTCCTACAATTTTAACAAAACGTTATAGACTCATTCATTGAGGTGATATTTCCCATTTACAACAAAATTTCTTAGATATTAATGAATTTGTATACCTAATAAAAATAAAAACATTAGAAAAATATCATTAAATAAACCTAGAACCGGATAAAATTTCATTGGATGGCCTAACGTCTGCTGACATAGTCATAAAGTTTCTCAATAACCTTTTTTGTTTATATTATGTATTCAGTTTATCATTTTGATCTATCTTTGGTTAGGAATTTTCATAATGAGCCATCTCACCACATTTAAAAAACATTACATTTTGTTATCAAGATTCGTCATTGGATCATTTTCATTACAATATAAGTCCATATTTCCAAAAAACCACATCGAAAAGATATCCTATTTTTAGTAAGTCATTCCTCAGGGTGTTTTTTTCCACACATTTCATAGACTATAAACTATAATTTCATAAAATCAAATTTCTATTATTTACTCAAACCCATCACTTTCCATTTGGATCACTTTTTATCTTTGTTTGTAAATGTGCATGTGATCATCAAAAAAAATCTCGACTATCTTAGAACATTAGACAAGTTACTCATAAATTTTGAAATCATGGGAGGCTATTTCCATTTTATAACTTGAATTTAATTTCAAGTAAAAGTGGTTGATTTTTCTATTATGATCCAGAATATGATTTGGATCATACCTTGCTAGGCGGGTGATGATATCTTCATACAAACACACTGAATCTTCATACATTTTCATCAATTCATGTAAATTTATCTCTATACCCTGTCACATCACCTTAGGAATATATTTTCCAAGGAAAAAAAAATTTAAAATTCATCCCACCCAAAAGAATAAATCTCCTCTCTATCCCTAATATTCTTGACCATTGAAAACTATTGATCATATTCACCTTAAAAATGATAAATGGAAAGACATTAAATTTTATTATACGAACATCCCACAACATATAATGCATTTTAAAAGGGTTTTAATTCATCCAAGAACCGTCACTGTGTTAGAATATCCCTTGAAAATTAGATGATGTTGTCTCAAAATATGTTTTAACAATTGTCATATATTTTTGTGGAAACTCTAGTTATTCCCCTATGTCGATTTTACCATCATTTAAGTTATGTGTAAGCTGGTCCATTACTATAACAAACTTCTTATCTCTAATACCCTATATTCCTAGTTGTAGATTCAGAAGGATATCATTCTTTCGGGGCCCATTGCCTTCACCTTTGATATTTCTTCTAGAGATAAACATTATAAACAAACATATATTAGGTGAAGAAACAAGGTCATCATTAAATAATATATAATTTAAAATTAAACATAGATTAAAAATAATTTATGGTATTCTATTATTATCATCATCAAAATCCGCAATGTTATCTAAAACCTCCTCTTATAACAACTATTAGGACTCAAACTTATTGCATTATATATCCTTGAATTTTAGTCAAGAACTCACTTCATGTCATATTGATGATATTATCAAGTTTATTATTTTAGATAATTACATTATAACACATATATACATTTACACATTCATATAGACTAGATACTACACAAATAGTATCCATTTATTATAAAATATAATACTTTTTAAATAAAACCAGATTTCATTAACAACTCTTTATATCATTTAACATGGAATCCTTCATTGTCTTATAAAACCATTTAACTTATGAAAATTAATTGAAAAAAAGGGATTAGATAAAAAATATTAGTAAGGGATATAAAAACAAGAAAAGATAACATTAGTCCATGAATATTTATAAACATACGAAATCATTTTAAGAAAATACTTACTTTTCAACAATATAGATGTACATTGTGAAAAAAAGACTGAAAAAAAACATACTGAACAAAAATAGAACCACAATGGTATCTTTGTAAATTACTTACACAATATTGTAACCATCTCGTGTAGCATATAATTTTTAATACTCACTGCTTCCTTATAATGTAACCCTCTTGGGTACCTTATTGTATAACAATCGTTGTTAGAATTCGAGTAACCATACCAATGACCTCCTACTTACACATAACAAACTCATTGGAAATAGATTTAGGACACACCAATAATAATAAAAAATTCCCAATGACCAGAACATAATCATACAACATGAATACATTCATAAAAACATTTCTTTTAAAATATTAATAATAGAAATTTAAAAATAGTGTTTTAATATAAAACCCCCTTACAAATGTAATATAATTAAAGCGAGACATAATAGAGTGGATTTAATATGTATATAAACTATAAATATAGATAATTTATCATTATATAAAAAAATTTGACCCTAAAAACAATTTTAATGCCACATAAATAATAATGTAGAATGCTAACCCAAATATTGAAAATTGGGATCTGAATTCCCTTACCTATAGATTGTCTTACATAAAATATGATTAAATATAATTTTTACTATTTAAAACATATTTATTAATAACTTATAGGAACATATTCATGTTTATAATACCTTATATGACCATTTCATTACATCATTTCACATTTTAATAGTTATAATTTTGTTCCTTCAAATAATTTGGATACGTTTACTCCATGATTTTCATGACCAGTTTGTATTTATTATTCATGCCAGATAGAAAATAAATTTCAAAAATTAAAATAAAATGTATTAATATGATTAAAATATATATAATGATACCACAAATCATTTTTCTATCATATATGGTGATGATCCATTAGATTAAACATTTATTATATTTCATAGATAATTTTTTGTGGTTCCTAAATAATGATGAATGTGTTTATTAAATAAATTAATTTCAAGAATAGAAATTCATTATAGAGCATAAAATAGGATTCACCATTAAATTCACATTCTATTTCAACATTTTAAAGTGGATTACGTTCATATTTGAAGAATGTAATGGATATTGCAATCACAACATCCACGATTTTGGTAAATTTACACATCGTGGATGGTGTTTTTATTTTTAGAACAATTGGATGATGAGAGTAATTAAAATGATAAATTTTTTACATAAAGATGTTAAAATAAATAATAAATAATATCATTATTATTTTATACCTCATGTATATATAGAGGGGAAGACAATATATGAACATAATGGAATTTAAAAGAAAACAGATGGAAATGGAAAAGGATTTTACCTCTTGATCTCTTCTCCTTGAGATCCTCCATAAGGCATTTTTTTTGGAATTTTGGTGATTCCAGTAGGTATTGGACATCGGAAAGATCCCTTGGAATGGATTTGGAATAATGTAGACAACTCTTAATGCTTGATATGTTGGAGAGGAAGAGGGTAATGAGTGTTGTATTTATTATGGTGGAGGGGAGGGGTCTTTCATTATTTTAATAATTAGTTCAATATTTTTCTCATGACTTTGAATATTCTTAATTCTTGTGATCGATATAGTAAATTTGGAATGTTAATTCAAAAAAGGGTGATTATTTCAGAAATTATTTTAAAAATTGTTTATTTGACTAATAATTTGAATATAAGGTATTTTACCATATTTCACTAGTCATAAAAAATCCGTGAACCTCATAAAAAATACCAAAACATTAACCTAACCATTATTCGATGAATAGAATTCAAAAAAATATCCATTTTTGTAAAATAATTTTTAGAATGTGATTAATTCAATTTCTAAATAAAATCATTAATTATTGAAAAATTAACCATTTTAATACTATAACTCATTGTATGTCACCTTGAAAAATTAATCAAGATGTCATTATCATAATGCAATAATAAAATAAAATAATAATAAAATTTATTCTTCATTTGGGTAATATTACTATTCATAAGAGTAAGTATCTATTTACCAAAAATAATGATAGTTCTATTAGACATCAAATAAGTAATCTATCAGAAATATAGATGACATTTTTTCAAATTTCAAAACATATAAGAAGAAAAATTAATTTTTTAGGATAGCTATACATATCTATATAAAACAAAGCTTCATGAATTAAAATTTATTTTTAAACCCATAGTGTGTTACTCAAAAGGACCACCTTGATTTTATTTATTCCCTGTATGTAAATTCTAGGAAATTATTATGGAATCATGAAAGTAATTTTATTCAGGATTGGTCTAGAAATGATTCTTGGTCGGTGTCAAGAAATGAAGAGGCTGATATCCCTTTTATAGTGGAGGAGGATTGTTATTATTTTAAATATTAAAATATATGTGTTATTAAGCGATATTAAATACTTAATGTGGGACCAAAATTATATAAAATTTATTAGGATGTATTTATTTAGTCATGAAAAAAATTCACAAGAAAAATATATATTGAATTTTATAACGTTCATAATTAACTTCTCATTTATTTGGATATTTTTCATTTTTGTTTTTATTATGGTAACTAAATTTATCACCAATTGAATTTTGAAATTAAGAATAAATTAATATGAATTTTTTTATAAAACATAAACCCACTAAATATAAATTACTATACATATTTTATAAAATAAAAAAATAGCTTTTGGAAATTAATATTAGCAGAAGTATAAGTAATGTGAAAAGACACAATCCTCACCCAAATAGAGAATACAATGTTTTAACTATTTAAAGGTCAATATGATCACTATAAAAGATTATTTAGATGATGATTTTACCATATATTATTTTCATTTTCATTTTTAATCCACTTCAAGGAATATATTATTATTATTAATTTTTTATAATTTAATAAAATATCATTTATTATAAAATATCATTAATAAAAATTTAAATATTATTTAGTTAATTCATTTTTAAAAAAGTCTTGAAAATTATTAATTTATAATAAACTATGTTAACATCATTATGATAGGGTATATTACTCTAAATAATAATGTAACATAATAAATTATTCAATTTTATTCAATTTTAATGTTTTCAGTATCATTTATTTTATTAAATTAGTATCTAAATAATTCATGGAATAAAATTTCTTAATATTTAATGTAATTATATCATCTTAAAAACATTAAAATAAATTATAATCCTAAACAAAACTTATTTATGTTTAATAATAAAATATCATACATCACTTACATAGAAGTTTTTTTAAATAAATTATTTATATAATTTAAATGGAAGAAGGGAAGATTTTTTTATTAATTTAAATTATTTTTTGGGATGCATTCATTTAAAATAGTCCCGAAATATTCAAAAAAAATATAAAATAATGTCAAAAAGGTATATATATGTCCATAAAATTGGTTTTTACATGTGTTATGTCATAATTATACCAATATTTTTTTAAAAACTATGTAATCTTGTTTTTACATTAATCACTAAAATAATTATGAAATGATTTCACTAATCACTTTGATAAAAAATTAAGTTTTCTTTTTTATACAATATAAATTTTTTAATTCATATTATGGAATCCATTTTTACAATTTCAATTCATGTATATTTCATATATTAATTTACAGATAATCCAGTAGTCATGAAATAAAGCCGATTTTTTGAGAGAAAAAAAGCTCAAATGTTTAGAATGTTTTTAAATTAGATTTTAAAATTAAATTGAATAATATTACCTAAATTATATTATCGTCTTTATAAATGAACTAAATATAAATTAAAACCATATAAAATTATAATTCTATTATATAAATAAGTAAAATGAAATGGAATTTTTTAATTAAAATTTTATATTCTTCATTTTTACTTAATAAATGATTCTAATTAGTAGTATCCAAAAAATCACCAAAATATAACATTAAAGTTACAAATTAAAAAATCTTGGTTGTTTTTAAAAAAAATAAAGAATTGTGTCAATATTTAGTTTTAGAATAAGTGATCCATTAAAAGGCAGTAAAACGAACTTATTATAAAATATATAATTTATATGTAAAAATGGTTTTATTCTTATATGTTTTATATATAAATGTATGATTAATATCAAATAATTAATTTAATATATTATATATTTTTATAAAAAATAATTCATCAGATGTATGGTTTTTTATTTAATTAGTTAGATTTATTTTCGAATAAAAATTTATTTTCTTAGAAAAAAATTTCATTATTTCAAAATAGTTAAAAAAATAATTATTAAATTATTAAAAAAAATAAAACATTTTATAGTTATACAGAAACTATATTTTTAAAATTTTGTTAATCTTTTTTATACTACTAATTCTAATGGTTAGGTGATAAAAATAAAAATATATTAATAATTTTTTTTATCTTGTTTGAAATCAATGTTGAGTATATCACAATATGAGCTATGTGTTAGATGTAACAAAATCTAATCATGGTATTTCATGTAACCAAAACCAAATCACAGTGTTTATTATTAGAAAATCTAATCTATGTGTTGGTTTTAATGTAATATTGTCATTCCACACAATCCATTAAATAATATTAATTTACTCAATAAATAATAATTCATAAAAACAAGGTGTGTTACATTAAATGAGTTTTATAATAATCATAAAATTTTGTGTATATGAAGACATAATCAATAAATACAACAACAATTCATTCAAGGAAATACTGTAATACTATGTTCAGCAGATCTATAATAATATAGGGTTTATTAGTCAATCCTAAGGATACTTTTATAAATTCATAATGTCTGTACGTTGTTATAAATTTCATATTCAGAATATCCATATTTATTATTAACATTTAATAATACATATAATTAAGAAAAATAATAATAATATTTTTTTAACTTCATAGATTACCCAAAAATTCCTATCATTGTATTGTGAATGAGGCTTGTACTTTATATTAATGGAATTCATCTACCTAATTTGATGGAAAACCTCATAGATCCATATTTCTTCATAAAAAATAAGCAGGACTTTTCATGGTGATAAATTGTGGAGTATTAAGTCTTTATCAAAAAACTCATATAGTTATTTCTTCAGTTACACTAATTACTCTTTGGTCACCTCGTATATAATGGAATAATCATTACGTATATTAATATTACATATTATTAAATAAATATTCATTATATAGAACTATCCATGGTAGAAATATAATGGTTTATTAAATTTATAAACCATGATATATTAATAAAAATAAAATATATGATCTAAATCAACCCCTTTTTAACTCAACATAGATAAAATATTTCTTAGATTTTTCATAAATAAAACCATTCTCCAAATACTAGTGACGAAGTATGACAAAAAAGTGTTAGATCGTACTATGAATAATAATAATAAAAAGAGATATTAAAAATTTATAATAATATAGAATATAATAACCAAAATTCAATAAAAATGATACTAATTAACATAAATCATAACTAATTTTTAAAATATCAATAATCATAAATCATGGAAAAATGGGGTTTCTATATAAAAGGTATTAGGGTCTTGAATCACTAATAATAAATCATGTGATGTGATAATATGTCATAAGAATTTGAAATAAGTATATATAGAAAACATAAGAATTTAAAGTATTTTCCTCCATAGAGGCTCATTCCAAATACTATAATAGTCAATTGGGTTCACTATACATTCTTTATTATACTCAATGAATCTTTTCTACCCACTATAGTTTTTATTATCGAATGTGATATCTATAATTTAAAATTTTATTAAAATCACAAATAATTGGAGGCCCACTCCTCACATAATGGAATCCAAACATACGTGCTACAAATAATTATAAAAAATTTACCTCATCATCATATCTTAACCTATGTAGTTTTCTTGGTAATTAAATCGAGAAATAACCATGTAAAATTATTATATTATGAAAACATCATGTCATTGTAATCATAAAACATCTATACAATGAATATGTATAGTATAATTCGTTAATATACACATTAAACAACAATTAATATCAATGGATATTACTCTACATGAATATATTCTTTAAAATTTCATTATAATATTTCATAAGGGAGAAACCCATTTCATTTTTAAATATATTATTTAGTTTCAATATATTTAAAAATGTATAAAGAAAAAATTTATTTTAAAATGAAAATTGAAAATGAAAATGGAAATTTAAATCATTTATTGGTAATAATTGGGGAAATGTTTATCCTATCAAAATCATTAATGTATATATTTTGTACACACCATCAGTAAAATGTAACTTAATTAGAAAAAACAAGAATATCCATTTAAATTATTTATATTAATATAAATACATAGGCTAAATTGAATTAAATAAGAAATTTAATAATTGTAAAAATATTACTAAAAACATTTGATAGAATATCGATATAGACAGAAAGAAATTTCATCCAAAATATGTGAAATATGTTCAATTTTTATAAAAGATTTTTGTGATTAATTATTAGTACCAAAAAGATATAAATTTTAATAAAAGATTTATATATCGTATATAACACTAAGAAATAAATATTTTAATGGTTTTATTTAATAATTATCATCCAAATTCATAATTTTAAATTCATTTATAAAAACATTGAGTTAAAAGATATCGAAAATTAAACCCGTTAACACTTCTATAACTTTTCATTCATTATTCCCAAGAAATTAATATATTCAATTGAAACATTAACTAAAAAGAACATAAAAAATTAGTTTATATAATATATATTGGGTATTTAGTACAGTAAATTAATAAATATATGTTTATTACAAAAAATATGTTCCTTAGATGACAATTTGAGATGATAAATCCTTACCACAATGGAAATATGTCCCTCGAAATATCATGAAATATAGAGAACTATATGTATTTTAATAATCCCAAAATTATCATGAGATTAATAATAAATGTAATTCATGGGTATAATACACATAAAAAATGGAATGAAGTGGTGAATTTTAGTATTGTATCATAATAAATTGATAATGGAAACCCTTACCTTTTGTCTAATTTACATAAAATGTGCAATAAATTATTTAATAATAAATTTAAAATTATTGAAATTATGTTCTTAAAAAATTAAAAAATTCATAATATCATATTTAAATAAGTAATAAAATTTATAAATCCAATTAATAATAATCATTTATCATAATCATCATTTTATGTATTTACTTTGTTGTTTCACATGATTGTTTCAATTAAAAATTTATGTTCCAAGTAATTTTTTCATGATTCCATCATCTATATGATGTTGATAATGTCATAAATAATTATATTTAATAATTTTATACTTTTTATTATATATTTACATAATTATCTAACTAATAATTAATTACATCACATCATGGAATCTTTAGAGAATATATACACAAATCCAATGCTTTCCCCAATCAATTAATGTATAAAAAAACTAATAAATTATGATATCATGAATTTCTTTTGATAAATAATTTTTTAATAGATAAATTAAAATATATCTTTATTACCATCCATTAAAATTGGATATTAGAATCAAATAAAATCACATATTGGAGGTTCTAGAACACATGCACACACGAGTGACAATGGCCTTTTTAAAACGATGAAATTTTAACAAGGTAGATAATATAATATTAAAAAAAATAATTATTTAATAATTATCATATAAAAATATTATATCAAGCATAGTAAAAAAATGAATAATGGATATGGATAAGGTAATATATATCAATGTTGATTTGATAGTCCATATATACACAAAAGTGTTATTTTGACATACCCATCGATGGATTATAGGGTGGAAATAGGTGGTTTCAAAATAATAATAATATCATTTTTGTGTATTTTTTACCTAATATATCATTTAATGATTAATGTTGTTATTTTTAAATAGTTATAAGAATAAATAAAACTAAATAATTTATATAATATGGTCAATTATTCAATAATATACCCCCATTAATACCCTTCTAAAGGACACATTGAATGGTTTATTACAAATAATATAATCTATAAATAATTTTTATGTATATTAAAAAGGTAAATTTTTTTGTTTTTGTTTTATGATATGTTTCTTGATGTTGTTTAATGATGTTAAAGTTGTGATGTCCTTTTATAACTGGGTTGAGGGACACAGAATAAGATTTTAATGGATTAAAATTTTATTGATTCATATTTATAGAAATTTTTATGATAAAAATAAAATTTATATAATATGGGGATAAACGATTATACATTTCTTTTATATTTTAATTTAACGTAATTAGTTGATTATATCACCATTACCTTTTAGATAAACCCTGTAGTAAAAAAATTTAATCCTTAACTATGGTATAAAAATTTTCATTTCAACAATTCATTTTGACATAGATTTTTTGTAGAAATTATAAAAATATACTTATTATAATGAATCAATATATTGATTTCATTTTAAATAATTATATTTTATTAGGTTGAGTTTTTTCATTTCAAAATTTGTACAGAAAAGAAAATAAAAAGTGTTTTTCAAGAAACATATTTTAAGAAAAAAATTGTGTTTAAAAACATTCTATTACATGTAAAAAAAATTTCATTAATTTTTTTTACTGAATATAAAATCATTAAATTTCACTGAAATAACTAAAAATATATTAATTGTACTTTTTTATCGTAATAACACTTTTTTCGAATAATTTGTTTAATAATATTGTGTTTTTATTCGTAAAAATGAACTTATAAATATTTAAATTATGATGATGATTCCCATGATATTAATTTAAATTTTTTTTATCATAGAAGTATTTTGTTAATTTAAAATCAAATTCAAAACAAATTTGGTTATTTTAATGAAATTACATTTTTGTTTTTGAAAATTTTAAATATTTTAAATATTCCATTAAAAAAAATATTTTCTCAAAAATACAATAATTTTCCCTTATACAAACATTTATATGGTGACTTGAAATTTGATATTAATTTACTCAAATATTTTTATAAGTATTATTTTAATTAAATATAATTTTTCTAAACATAATTTGATAAACAAATAACCTGTTAAGATATGAAACATTTGATAAACAAAATATATTATCCGATAATAATTTACTATATATGTTATACATCAACTTATATATTTGAATAATTAAAATCCATCAATTTTTTTCCATTATTCATTAATTAATACTAATACCAACCAATTTAATGGATAGGTGTTAATGGTTAAATATAAAAAATTATTATTATTATAGTGTATCACATTTTAGATAATTATAACTATTGTGTGTTTATAATTGTATCAATAAATTTTTTCAAATATTAAGCATGTTAGGTTCTACACCCATAAAAACTTCACCAATGTAGTTTTCCCACATTCATCAATAGATTGATTTTTGAAGATAATATTGTTGAAAATAACATGGAATTAAAGGATAATAAAAATTCCACTGTAAAAAGGGAGTGTCAAAAATAACCATTGCATGAAATAAAACATAATCAAGTTTCAAAATAAAATGAACATAGGTAAGAATGTTCATTATTTCCCGTAAAGAAAATTGTCATTTTTCCTTAAATATTAATTTCATAGTGTTATTATATTACATATCCAGAACATATTTTCATTAGATTGAGACATTTTTATTGGATTTTTTACCACAATAATTACATTTAGAGTGAAATATAATTTTACTATATGATCTTTGTGAAACATCTATTTTTTCCATTATATAATCATTTTAAAAAATTACATGTGTTCAGGATCACAATAGTATATCTAAATAGGTTGCAAGGTATAATCACAACATTCATATTCTATATCTCAATTAATATGGTTTCTCATGAGTATATTCAATGCATATTATATCATGTTTAACATCAATATAATTCCAAAAACATCCTAATATTGAATACAATAAACAATAATTTATTAAAAAACAATAATCATTTTGAGACATAATATAAAAAAGAAAACCATTTTAGGGTGTGTAAATAATTAGAAATAATTTTCATTCATGAATTTAATTGTCTCAACCTATGTCATCCCTGGTCACCATTTATTCAAATATTATATAATGGATCATAAATAAAATGTGAATTTATGAGTGATTATCCCTAGTTCTATCTATCATTGTATGACGTCTAAGGCCTACTCATCATGTAATAGTGATGATCAAGATAATACACAATATCCACCTTTTATATTGGTTACCCCTTGTTGAATCTATGACATAGATGCATCCACATGCTAGTAAGTATAAAGTGATTTTTTATATAGAAACACCATACTTATTAATTTACAATAACAAATTACTATTCATGTACATGGGATTTTCATTATGTTTTTCACAATACATCCATCAGCATAGATTTGAAAAAAAAATAAAACATTCTATATACGAACTATAGAGACCAAATGAATCCATACATATTTGATGAAAATTATTTGATGAATATTCATAACATTTACACATTATCAAAAATATAATAATAAAGGGCATGTGTTTTTATAAAATTTGATATATAGTATAATATTACATAGTATATCTAGGTCATGTATCATTTTGTCCTCCAAAAGTGGAACCCATATTTAGAAAAACATACAAAAATCAATTATTCATATCCCTAAAAAATGAAACATAATAAATTGTGACCCCAGGAAGTCATTAAAAGTTAATATAAGAAATTTCAGTCAATGATCCAATTTATGAATATAACAAGAATATTACTAGTAAAACATAGTAACAACATTAAAAAATAGTGCATAATAAGTCAAAGATAAATAATATAGAATTTGGGATTAGCCATTATCAATAAAAATACATTAGAAATATAGGTGATAAATCAAAAATAATCAATAATGGTCCATGAGAAAATATCATAATCAAGATACATATGTTTACGGTATATTATAAGTATTGAAAATAATTTAACTAGTTAACTATCACTAATATGACTATTGGAATGAATAGGATTTACTCTAGATTTAATAATTTCAAATGTTAAGGATCACTCCCAATACTATCATAGTGGACTGAGTCCCTCTGTGAAATTGGTCCACTCCCTAATCTAGTATTTATTATTTGATGAAATATTTAATATTACACTATAAGTTCTACAGATATATAACTAGTGCCACACAATTACATAATAAAAACCATTATTAACTGTGTAAAATTATTACAATATGTTCTTCATAACATAATATCAAATCACATAAAAGGGAAATGGATTTTATGAACATTTTATCACATTTTTCATATCATAAAATGTTGTAATGAAAATAGTTTCACAAAAAAACATAATAATAATCTAAGGAAACAATAAGAATGACATAATTAGAAAATATAACAAATAAATAATTGTTATAAAAAAATATATAATAATTGATTAAAATTTTCATTAAAATATTACAAGAAAACTTCATGTGGAAAATAAAATATTAACTTTGAAAGAAAATATTATTAATTAGAATATTATAAAAATATAATGAATATAGTTTAACTTAAAATAAACATGGAAACATTTTTATTATAATTCCTTTATTTGTGTAGCCATTATGATAGGAAATTACATTAATTCCATATTAATAAAAATAATGATTTTTTCACACATTTTGTATAATATTGATTTTTTAGAGAAAATCCAAGATGATTATTTGAGAAACACATTGTAATAAATCAAAATGAGTAATATATAACATCATAATTGATTAGTAAATGTCAAAAAAATTGCTGTAAATGTTTTAGAAAAATGTATATGGTAACAAAACGTATTCTCACCAAATGTGGAGAAATAAGTGGTTATTTTTAAACAATATATAAATCCATTTGAGTTTCAGAAGGAGGAAAATGGTAATAAATCATAAAAACTATATAAATAACTAGAGGATGAGATAATTTTCATGGATTATAATAAACACCGATAACATAATATCTTTAATTTAATTTCTATAATAAACTACCGACATTAAAATGATAATCAATCATAAATACCTTAACAAATTGATTTCATTTAATTTATAATTATTATAAAAGTTATATCTCAACATGATATATTAAATACCATAAGTAAAATAAATCATGACCAAATTTATCAACCACATATCTGATACACCTCATAATACATGATTTGTTCATAATGAATTATATGCCCAAAAAACAAATTTCAGATGAACAAACCTTCTAATACAGTAATCATCGAATCAAAACATTTTCAAAGAGAGAACCAGATCTAAATTTGTGAATCCCCAAATAATTAATTAATACAATAATGGAATTTGAATTCATTGATAGAATATAAACTACACAATTTAATATAGTTGTGAATATTAATTATGTCTCATATAAATAAAAGTGAGATAGGAACTCGACCGCCATGTTTTACTAAAATTTAATGTGATATGTAAAAAAATATATTTAATTTAAATATATTATTCAATAGAAATATATTAATATATAAACCTATCACATCAATTATTATTTTTTATAAAATATCAACACCCATTTAGTAATAATTTGTTAATGAAATCATAGTTTTTGAGTGTAAAATATTGTATTTCTCGTGAATTTTTGTGTTTGGTAGATCAGTACCTATATTGTTTAATCAATCAATCACATGGAAGAATTTAATAATTTAATAATGTCATATTTAACCATTTTACAAACTTTTATTACTATCAATAAAAATAAATAATGGAGAATGTTTTTCAATACATTAAGGAAACGATTGTCTGTACATTTGCCCTAGTGATTTTACAAATTTTCGATGGAGGGAAAAAATAAATAATAACAACATTAAAATATTATATAATAATTATTATATAATTAATATATTTTATATAATTATGATATATCATCATTACCATGTATGAAAATAATAAATGAAAAATGAATCATATCATTTCATAGAGGATGTTGTTCCCATGTACACAATAATGATGATATCATTTTCCAACAGATGATATATTAAGAATTTACATATGATATTATAATTAATGAAGAATATACAAAGAAATTATATTATATAAAATCATTAAATAAATTTTAAGACTATCCTTGAATTATTTATAATCAAAATGAATCATATCCCTATATAGAGTTGATAGCCTAAAAACACATCTTTTATAGATTATCATAACAGTTGATTGAAAACAGAGTGAAAATGATGGTTCCATACTCATAAATAAATTATTTTAAATTTATTACACGAAATATATTAATTTATGATGAATAAAATAGAAATTTGGGAGGTATAAGATGAAAAAAATAGAATGTGGTCGGTTATGAGGATTATCACATTTTGGGTTTCCTCCCATAAGATCCCTTTTTATAAGAACATCAGATTGTATTTTAAAATACTAATACCACATATTAATCTCTATGAATGTGTACAAGAAAAAATGGATGTTTTTTATTTTGAATTTATCAAAATGTTTTATATAATAGAGTGGAGTTATGTATTTTAATAAGTCGGGGTGTATACCATAAATTTATTAACGGATTAAAAAATTATTAATTCATATTAAGGAAATGTTTATTATTAAATTTTATGTAAATTGTGAAAGCATAAAAATATTTATCTAATATTTTATTTATAATTATTCATTTTTCAATATCATTCTTATATCCTAGTTTTACACCATATATAAACTTGTGTTAGCTATATCCTAGGTATCGAATTTTCACTGATTTGAAGAATCAGTGTGGAAAAATATTTGTTTGAACATTTTGAATAATATAATTTCTTTTGATTCCAAATATTTAATCCTTTTCATGATACCTGATATAAATGTTTTTTTGAAAATCCATTTAAAAGGGCCAATCAAATCAATGATACCCATTTTTCCCAAACATCATTTTGATGAGTAAAATATAGATTTACTTCATTCAAAAATAACCAAAAAATATTAAAGGAATTTTAAAATGTAATATTGAATTTATATTCTATTAATTTCATTATATTATCTAAAAAATTGAGATTGATTTAATTATTTAATTTAAATTGACATTGTGTCCATGATAATATTTTTTAGAAAAATGTTTTTATAAATATGATGTAATAACAACATTAATAATGATGAATCCTAAATAAATTCTTACATATTTTATAAATAAATTTTATATATGATTTTTTATTTAATTATTTAATACATAACATGACTTCAACTTGATTAGATATTAGTGTTTTATTGAAATATGTATTCTTCACTATTCAAATAAAATTATCGTTTTCATAATATTCACGAAATTTCACCACAAATTAATTTTGATATGGTCATTTGTAAAATATTCTTAATTACCAAGAATAATATTTATAAAAATATTATAAATTAAATATATTTTCTATTAACAAAATGAAATGAAATTTTTTTAAGAAAACATACCTTTGAAGGAAAAATCAATTCATTTAAAATTATATGGATATTTATTATATAAAATCTAATACATTTTCATAACCCAAAAAGTAAAAATATTTATCATAATGATTATATAAATATTAATAATTTACAATTTATCATTTATTAAAAAATGATCATATTTAAATAACATTGGCATATAATAATTTTATTTAATCTATGTGTTCCATAGTAAGAATGAAATAATTAATAGTATTACAAATTATGAGATGTTAATAGCATGGGGTCCTATAAGTTTTCTTATGATAGAATAGATTAATATAAAACTAAGTGTAATGATCATTTGGATGTTTTTGTTTAGCTATAGTAAACACTTCACCGAATTCTATTTCTATATTTATATCCGTAAATATATGGATTTCATTTCATTTCATCAGTTTAATCAAATACCGAAATTTCATTAAATATAGATACTAGTGGTTGAACATGAATTGATTCATATAACATATTCATCCCTCTAATTATAATGTATTATAAATCTCTATTAGAAAGTATAATCATAATCTCTAGGGAATATGTTTTTATATTATAATTTTAAAGAGAATTGATAAAAAAAATTATATCAAACAAAACCATAGGTATAATGATAAATTTTGAAAATAAAGTCATTCTTTGTGTCATAATATAAATTTACTAATGTGTAGTTGTTTTAATTATATTTCAAAAATGACTCACAATTGATAAATCTATTCTATGGGTTCTAGGGAAAAAATTAATTTTCATTAAAATGGTGGAATATATAAATGAGTGTGAATATCCAAAGTCAAAGAAGTAAAGAGAATAATTTGGGGGGTAAATATCAACAAACATATAATAAACCATTGGAAGAATCAACCTCACATGTTGTATCCAAAATGTCATGGAATTATTCCAATGTCCTCTTATACAGGAGGTTACCTTAATGTCAGGAATATTTTTTTTAATAATTATTATTATACTTTTGATAACATAACTAGATAATAGTTTTTTAATTCATATAAATTCATTCATGGTCATTAATAAACCATTTTCTACACCTGAAGAAAAAATAATTTTCCCATTATAAATGTACCTAGGTTTTATATTCCATAATTATTAAACGTTTGCAGTCACATCCTCCCTTCTAATTTTTTTGGAACATTTATTTTTATCATTGTTCTCAACCAACATCTTCCTATCATTATTTATGTTAAAAAATATATCCTATAAATTATCGTAAATACATTAATGTTATTTTCTATTATATTATAATTATAAAAAAATGATTTAAAAAAATGTTTTCATTTGGTTATCACCTTATGTCTACCCCTAAGACATTCAATATTAATTTTTTGATTACATGTATGGTCTTTAGTATTCTTATATAATCATGATAAAATATTTTGACACATAACAACACATTCTTCTTAATTCTTCTTTAATGATAAATACAACCTATATATTAAATATCATTACTCTTGAGGAATGTATATATCAAATAATCTTATTTTAAATATTCATGATTCAATACATTGGATTTCATTAAACACTATACTATTATAGATCAATGACCACTATTTTTCATTAACCACCATTATTTACCACAAAAGTGAGATAATTATTCACATTACATTAAAAAGAAAATCACTGAATACAAATCTTTGGGAAATAATTCATTGTATTGATAATAATGGATTTTTAGTTCAATTAAAATATGTTGGATTCTGTCATATGAAGGGATCAATAATATGTGGTTAATGTTTTGAAAAAAAAACAAGTTAATGATTTTGGTAACGGTTATTCATTAAAAGTAAATTTATTATTTCTAATAATTATAATATCTACTCAATTAAAGAATAAATTGTATAAGCTTCCTCAATTAGGAAATACCTATAATGAATAAATTTTTTTATTCTATTTGTTCTCATAGAAAACTTTACTAAAAACGGTACACACTAAAATTTCTCATTATCATCTTGAATGTTGATCAATAAACATAAAATCTATATAATAGTAAATTTTCTCAAATGATGTATGATGTTATCATAAATCACTTTTTATATATTTTCATTTTAAATGTAGTTCACATAGTTCAAATAAAATTTCAAATTATATCAACTATAAGTACATGATACTAGTATCCTAGAAATGATGATTTCATTATAAAAATGGTGTAATATAGAAGAGATCTCAAAATAATTGTATGGTGAGTTTAGTGGTCCTAGAAAACAAGATACATACATTACTAACATATTTCAATAGAAATATAGATACATATGATAAAAAATGTCTTTCATTATTGAAATCATTCATAATATCATATTTCTAACATTGGGAATAGAAAAAAAATTACGAGTAACCATATATGATTAGTATAGGTTATGTACAATATAATATATCATCATTAAATAAAGGATAATCAATATAGAAGAGTGGGAAATAAAAATAAAATCCATTCAATAAACAATATGAGATTAATGAAGATCCATGACTAAAATTCATATAAAATTAACATAAATAACTAAAATACAATTCTTAATAAAAATTACATAATTTTGGACCGTCAAGATTAGGTCCAATCAATGATAGTTTCAGAGATATTAATATAATTTTCTATCAACAAAGAAATCGTTCTTATTAAATGGGTAGTTTTCAACTCTATAACCAGAAAATAAGTCCATTTTATTTTTGGTCAATATAAATTATAATCAAAGTATAATTTTAACCACAATAATTGGTAAATCAGATAATTTATGTTAAAAAATAATTAGAACCAAAATTTTTTAAAGAAACATACCTAATTTTTATTTTATTATTATTAATAAACTATAATATTCAAATAGAAAAATATAAGATATGTTGGGGACCCATGTATAATGTTTGGATCATTTGAATGTATTATTTAATTAAATTCCAAACTTATAAAACTCATGTTTGTTATAATTGTATGAATTTTAGTACTATTATATCAATAGAATATGATAGAATATAAATTTCATATTCAAATAAAATTTATTTATATTAATCATTAATTTTTTTGATGTAAATATGAATTTAAATGCTTGAAAACCTCTAATAAAATTATTAATTGATTGTTTGAAAATTTAAATAAATTATATTAATGAAAATAAATAAATATAATTTATGATAAATAATGTAAAAATAAGTTTATATATATAACCATGATTATGTTTGAATATAAGATAATATTTACTTATAATTTTAGTTGTTTTCTTGATATTATTAACGTAAATCTAATGAATGGTTATAAACTTTGACATTATTAATATTCTAAAAAAAATTATTTATGAAATAATATTAAATTTATAAAATTATCAATTTCCCCAATAATTAGTATTTGGATTCAAATAAAATTCATGTTATATTTAAGAGTCTCTTTAAATTTTATTGTAATTATATTTTTCCTTAGACTATTAAAATCTATTTTATTCCTATAAAAATTAAAGGAGTAGAACCCCAAATAAATGGAATATATTTAGTCAAAAGATTATAATTTTTATTTAATGAGATTAGTTTGACCCATAATTATTATAAATCAGAAATATATGATTTTTGATAAAATATTATATTGAAAATTAATTTATATTAATATTATATTTTTAGAAGTTCATAAAGTGACTCTCACTTCTAACATAAAATGGAACATATTATTTTCAATTATTAAAAGGTAAAAACCATTTTGTATTGGATAATAACCATCCAAATACATTATTTATTTAACTAAAAAATTATAGTTGTATTTTTAGTAATAATTCTTATTATAGAGATAATAATGTTATGATCAAAAAATTATTTGAAAATAATATTTATAGTATAATTTTCATGTTTTAGTTTTTATTCTCCAAACACAACCCTAAAAACATCTCCAAACATGATAAAATAATATAAAATTTATTATAATGCTACATAAATATTATTTTGTTATTATCTTGATATAAATACATCTCAACTTCCATCAAATTGATTTAAAATTAATTATTCGTGTTTACCGAAGAATGCTGCCTCATGGACCGATCTAATTTTTTTCCATCAAATTATCTAGAGAGTAATTATAATGATATAATTAATTTTTATAAATTATATTAAATAAATATATATCACTAAATAATGAAAATATATCATTTACCTGTAACCATTACAAACAATATAAAATGATAACATTGATTCTGCGTACAAATGGTATTCCACTTTTAAGATGCCATGTGTTTCCTTTTTCATCATAATTTCAAATGGATTATATATATAAAAGTATATAAAATGAAATATAATGATATATGTAATATTATAATCATTATATAAATCTAAAATTATAATTATCTTCTTTTTATAATGATTTCTTTAAAATTTCAACGTAACTGATGCATATATATGACTGACCAACTGTATGATTGTAAAATACTTCATATTTCATAACCATATATCATTTATGGATTTAAAAATATAATTTTTAAATAAAAATTTTAATTTTATCAGAATATTTATTCTGTATATTTTTCAATAGTGTTATATTTTACAATATTCTACCAATTGAAGTAAATTTGGACTTCTGAACCAAATATTGTTAAAATGAAAAATATGAACATAAATTATTATATAAATATATATATAATGTAAATAATTGAAATATATATATTAATAATAAAAATAAAAAAGGTTATCAAGATTCAAATTAATTAAAATATTTTTATTCTTCTTGAAAATAATGAATGCACATGACATGTCAAACATAAGGTGATGGAAATTATTATAATAATCATCATTTCTGGTTCCCTTAAAACATTACTTAATATAATATCCATTTGAATGTTTTCCTAAAATAATTTATATTGTGTTTTTACTATTCTTATATTATTTATTTAAATTTCATTTTTCCCCATGTATCATTTCTAATACATTATTAATGAAATCCTCTTATCATTACCCATAAGTGTTACTTTGTCACATTTCTAATAATAATAAAAAATAAAATTTTAAAACATATAAATAATAACCATATTTTATTTCCTTCAAGACTTATATTTTAATTTATTCATCCATATATATATTTATTTTCAGTGATATTTTATTCCATTGTATGTGAATGTTTTTATAACAATGTATTTTTTCAAAAATGAAATGGTAATTTTCCTTGTGAATGTTTTTATAAGGGAATATGTCATGATTTATATTTAATTTAGTGTTCGTGGTAATTTTTTACAATAATTGGTGGTTGCTTTAAAAACTAATAACGGGTAGTTGTGTGATAAACACATTATGGGTGGTAATTTTATTAACCAATAAAAGGTTGTTTTTTAAAAAACAAGGATGAGCTATTATGTTATAACCACATATTCATTAGGTACTCAGAAGATCGAATTTGAACAATTTATTTTTCCCATTTGTAAGCTTTATTTTGAAAATTAATTCTCATGTTACCAACTAAAATATTATATTATTTTTAAATATTATTTATTGAAATAAATTGATATTATAGAGGTGGAAAATTATATATTTAAAAATATTATTTATTTTTCATGGTAAAAATCTGTAATTTTAAAATAAATATTTTTATCGAGATTCACTTAAATATTAGATTTAAATATGTTTTGCTCTTTGCTGTGATTTCTGTGATCATGCATCAATTTGAAAATATTTTTCACAGTGTAAAATAAGATTGTGGATAAGGATGACATCATTATGAAATTGAAAACATTTTTCATTATAATAAATCATGTTTCCTTTTTATAGTTTTCTTGAATGAAGAAATTGATAATGAGTATAAATTTCATCATGTAATGTATGGGTTTTGTAACACCCAAAAAATTTCGTTGATGTATTTTTAAAATTTAGTATTTCTGATAGTTTATGCATCACATAACAACGAGTGTAAAAATGTAATATATTACTAAATATTACCATTTGAATTGTATTTTTACCAATCGGATTTGTAATATGATAAATAAAATATTAATATCACCAATTAAATAATAAATAAAATTTAGGTAACTTATAAATGAATATATTGTATTTTAATATCCTTGAATAAGAAAATAAATTTTAAAAAAAATAATGTAAAGGTCATAAAAAATCACTAAAAATACCCAAATTTTCCATAAAATAATATTTTCTGGAAGTATATCTATGTAAAAAATCCTTATTATAATTATTCCTTATATTATAAATCACATTAAATAACATAAAGAGAATAAGACAATCTTTATAAATTAATAATGAATGGAATTTGTGAAATTATGTAACCATTACTAATATAATAGTAACACAACCATTAGAATATTAATATTAACATTAGGAATAATAATTATCCAAAATAATTTTATCCTCACCTATGAATCCACTATATATACTAAGACTGGGTTCTTCCAGCCTAGCTTGTCACTTCCACAAGTAGCCACATCACCAAAACCACACTACCATTCCCAAAAATACCCCCACACCGTCGGGATTTTGCTCGGGTCCGCTAGGTTTCCGCGAAACTCCACGACGCTGTGATCCCTCATTTGCCAGAATCTCGACTCCAGCCGACTGCTCCTTCACCGCGTGCTTCACCTCCACGTGCTCTCCCTCCGCGTCCTCCGCACTGGCGTGCTCCGTCTCTGCCTGCTCCAGCTCCGCGTCCTCCGTCTCCTCCACTTCCGCGTGCTCCGCTTCTTTTTGCTCCTCCTCTTTCTGCTCCACCTCCGCGTGCTCCGAGCGATGCATCACTGCAACCCATCTTCGACATTAGGGTACCTCACATCCAGATTCTTCCTCCCACATCCTCTCACGCTACCCCTATCCTCTCCATATCCCTACGGTTCCCGCTATGGTTATCCATACCAATCCAGCTTCTACTCCTGCAATCCAATGACCGCATCTACCTTGCGGTTTCAATCCTTCCTTATATCACGAATTCTTCTACAATCGACTGGTAAACTCCCTCGATTTTCATTCCTGCGAACCTAGGGTTCCCGGATTCCTCCCATCTGGTTAGCTCCATTCCTTGTCTCAGCTCCCATCTCCGAATTAATTTAATGTTTGGGTTGTTTTTTATTATATAAATCTATATGTTATGGATTGCTACTGTAATGATGTACTATTTTCTCCTATAGTTCAATATGAGGTATAGGGATGTTAATATTGGCCTTACATGGAAACTGAGAGTTGTTATATCTTTCTTATTTGTCTTCACAGTACATGTGAATACATAAAGAAGAATTATAAATGTGTTTGATTACCAATAATTTTCCCACTATTTTGATACATGTTTTCTTTGTTCAACTTCTTATGTGTGGATTCTTTTTATTTCAGGAGTTGGGTTCGCATATGGAATAGGTAAATCTATGGTAGATGCATTAAATAGGAATGCGATGAAGATTGGTGAAATGTACCACCACATGAATGTTATTTATTTTCATATGCATTTTTACATATTTGTAATTATCAGTCATTTATTTGATTCTGATTTCTTTATCAAACACCATTGTCAATTGTGCATTATTCAGAATTGTTAATTTCTTAAATGATCCTCAAATATATTGAAACTGTTTATTTTTTAGCAATTTTGAATGATGTTTTGCAACTTCCTTATACAAGAATACAATACCATCATTCTGTTGGTTTGGTGGGTGTCATCCTTTTGATCTGTTTTGAAGTGTCACCTACACATTTCTCTCTTTCATTGTTATGAGTTTTATTTGAGGTTGTGGTTTTTAAATGTTCGATGCTCATTTTAGTGAATTTAATGTTAGTTTTATTTACTGCTTATAATTTACTGACTACTATTATCATCCTCACATAGCAAATAACATATTTCCTGATGAATGTGCATGGGATTATGGAATGAATGTCTTCTATTTACGTGTATGGAGGAGGACAAACATAATATACACATCACTTATGGATCAAGGAGGTTTGATCCTGGTTTTTTTTACCAACTCATTCTTTATATGGATTTGAATTATGGATAAGGACTGAACAATTTTATAATGTTTAGAACTCATGGATATAATGATTCAGCGATAGTCATGTGCTTCTTCAGTTTGACAAGACATTACTTGAATATGACTTATTTGAGAAGGTGTGGGTTTTTTTGGTTGTTTTTTCCTATTCATAAATTTTCATTATCTAATATAATTTTTCAGCAGGCATGATTGCCTTTTTTATTTTCAAAATTTCATGCTCGCATTTCCTTATGTTTTATTTCATTTTATTTTGGCTTCAATTAATATCACTGAACATGTTTTGTAAGCCCAATTTTATATTTTTAGTAATTTTCATTAAATTTCTTACCTTTGTAACTTTCAAATTATGCTGGTTATTTTCATTAAATATTTTTGAGATTTGAAAGCTTGTAATCTTATACAGGATTAAATTGAACTTGCTGAACATGTTTGGCAATCCCAGTTTTCCCAATTTTTAATCATATCAATAAAATTCCTCATCTTAGAAAATTTCTATATATCTTGGTCATTTTTAATCATTTTTAGATTTGAATGGTGGTCATTATATAAAGGCTTAGCGAACTTGTTGTACATGTTTGGTAAGCCCAATTTTTCCAGATTTTAATCATTTTAATGAAATTGTTTATCTTTGTAAATTTTTAAATATACCGTTTATTTTCATTAATCATTTTTGAGATATGAAATGTGGTAATTTTATGTTGGGTTTATTACTGATTTTCATTGAAACCAATCAATCACAAAACAGTACATTTCTATTCATTACTATATAGGAAGATCAAACCAGTGGGTGTTCAAGAGTAAGTAGTGGCATTGATTATATCCAGGTATCATATCATTCAATTTTTTCAATTTCTTTCTTTAAAAAATTCATATCACATTACAGAATTTCTTTTTAACATTTCATGATAGGTCCATCATAGTGTTAGTTCTTCTCCTGGGATATTAAATATTGGTACAATATTTCATATGTCAACATCGATCATGTATTCAACTGGGGTATATAACTCATCTTTACTGTGTTCTTAATTCTTTCCATTATTACAATAAAATTTCCTATAAACTAATTTATATTATACTTTTTTAATTTTTTTTAAAAACATTTTCCTTCCAATCTTGACCTATTTACTATGAAATTACAGTTAATTGTTAAATCACTGATATGTGTTTCACTACTTTGATTTGATATAGATTAAATCATCAAATCATCTAACAAATATTTCTATGTAGAAAATTCTGTCACATGATTTTGATAATGAGGATGAACTTTGAGACTGTCCACATTTTTCGACACAACAAGGCTACACCGATACATTCTATTGAATTACACACCTGAATGAAGGGAATTGTAAACTGGAGAACATAAAAACAGACTCAAATGTGATGCTGGAAACTAATGGGAAACATACTTGTTCACTATTTAATTTGTTTTCTTTGCTGTTTTTTACATTCCTATTTGAAGGGTGACTGTCACTTGATTTAGGAGAATACACCATCATGAAAGACTACATCAAGGGTATATTTTCAAGAAATGGGTCTTTTTTTCAATTAATAGTTTATTTTACATGTATTAAATGTGAGTTGTCATTATTTTTTTGCACTGCATGTACTCTCATTCAAGTAGTGGGTGTTGTGGACCATAGAACTAGGGTTGAACATGCTACTTTTTATTCTGCACTCCTGATATTGTTCCATTATTTATCAATCAGATGCTTAAATATTTACTATAATGGAAATTATACATGTGTTTCTTGTGGAAGGGGGAGAACTGGTGGTGGCCATATAAATGTTGCTGCAAAGATCAATCATTAGGAGGTAGGTCAGGTATGTCAAACTGGGGATTTTTCTTAGAAGGAATGCGCCCATTTCAGTGTTGAAGTAAAAAAAAGGACTGCTGTTGCTTGGCTGTGCAGATGCATGGTGGAAAACTGTTGAGGGAAATCGACCATTTGGTTATGATGGAGTTCAATGCGTCTTTGGTGATGGGTCTTCTCCTGAAGAAAATGAGAGGTCTCTTCTGCTGGGATTGATGATATGAAGGCAGCACAAAATTGTTATTGCTGAAGTGGAATCAGATTTGTGCCAACTGGTGAGTTTTGAACATGATATATATAAAAAATCCTTGGTGGGAAACTTATACTATTACAAGGTACAGAATATTGATCATTCATGATGTCCTCTTTAAACAGACCTTCAGGGAGGGCATCTTCATTGCAGATGCATTATCTTCTCAAGGAACTATCGCCAATAATTGTATCATTTCTGATGAAGAATGGTCCTTTCCATTTATGAATAACTCCAATGTATTTTTAGGTATAATTACATATCTATAAACACATTAATTTTCTGTTACCAATCTTCCAAACTATCTGTTCTCAATATTTCTTATACAACTACTTCCCAATTTCTCATACATAGTGTTTTAATGATTTCTTATGCATAACTATTTCCATATTGTTTATGAAAAAAAATTTCCATATTGATTATGTTCACCATTGTAGGTTTATATGAATAGATACATATCCAAAATATTAATGTACTAAATGATTTCGTGTATCTTACTGATTTCAGTAGTTCTCCATGATTAGAATAGTGTGGAAATATGTTATTATAGATGGAATATGTCACACCATGATGAGAAATTCAATGGTTGGATTCTATGATCCCCACACTGATGGAACGAAATTCATGGTGGAGCTTGACGATGACATCTATTCATGGGGTGTTCTACATCCCATGAATGACCGGGGTGAGGATATGTTGATGGGAATTTCATGCCCTCATGTTTATAGTTCAAGACATGTGACTTCTGGTTCATCCAAAGGTGATGATTTAGAATAATCCTTGAGGATTCATTCCTATGAGATCTCAAAAAGGGTCATATGTTCTTGCATCCAAGGTAAATATCTGGATAATAGTGGGTCTGTTTTTTTTAAATGTACCTCTTCAAATTCTGATAATTGAATTTTTTTATGTAGTCGTATCATTTTTATTGGTTGTCTACTTTACTTCATTTTTTTTCTTTAGGTTCAGGTTTTAGATTGTCCATGTGTGTGAGCTGCCTATAATGGCATTGGGCAGGAAAGGATAGTAAAAGAAGCCGAGATACAAGGTGGTCTTTGACAAGAGGCATTATTTTAGGCCACATCGCCTTTTGGAAAATGAAGATCACCAAAAATTATTATTTATAATGCATCATAATCTGTATTTATCAGGTCTGGGTTAATCACTGGATCACAATTCATGAGTCCACCAAAAAGACATTCAAACAGTTCTATTATGCATATGCTTTATTTTCAATACAAATAACCAATTTATTTTATCCTTGCAACGTCAATGATTGTTACAATGTCACGAGAGTTTTAAGAAAAAACATGCCATGCCAATGAACTGCAATCCCATGTGAAGGAAAACAGAAAATAAAAGAATGAAAATAGTGATAACAATTAATTGTTGCAATAGCAAGGTAAGGTTAAAACAGCATTGATTCTGTTATTTTCATAGTGCAGGATGTTAAGGAGTCAGCTGCAACAATGGAAGTGTATTTGGTACAACAAATACAATTATATCATATACTCAGGTATATGTTTTCTTCTTTCATTGTCTTATTTGCATTACATCATTGGAGTAAACAATAATGATTTTTTCCTATTCCATTTACATTATCATTAAAACACAGTGCAATTTGTTATTCTCCACTGAAATTACTTAAACATCATTAATTCTATTCCAATTATTACATTCTTCAAAATTTATGGCAATTTTTTTATTGAAGTCATTTATTTATGTACACAAATATGTTGATGATTTTGATGCTCATGATGCAGTCCAACGAAGAGTTACAATGTCTCGACATGATGCGACATCAACAAGCCTGAAAATTGACTGACATTATGTGGCCAATTTTCAAGGTATCAAAAAAACCATTGAACTTGTAATTTCCAAATTACATCATGCATATTATATCAACTTTTACCTCTAATGTTATTATACGTTACAGATAACCAGTTATAACAAATATAACACACACATGGATCCTTTTTGATTTTTATAGGAAATACACTGTAACTTTTTTACAGTTTCTTTTTTATCATCTATATTAAACAAATACATATAATTATTTTCAACCTTCATCCAAAAGTGGTTTCCCATTTCAGCATCAATGCACACTTACAGAAGGCTTCATGCAAGATGGAGGAAGCTTTATATATCAGTCCGAACTATACAATTTTTCCAGTTAACATATGTTTTTTCTATTTCAGTTTTCACTGTTTCTATATAAGACATATACTGCAGGGGGGAGGGGAGGGGAGGGGAGGGGAGGGGAGGATGAGGGCAGGGGGGAGGGGGCTGCTGGGGGAAGATGTTGGGTAGGGGGGAGGGGAGGGGAGGGGAGGGGAGGGGAGGGGAGGGGAGGAGAGGGGAGGATGAGGGCAGAGGGGAGGGGGCTTGGCAGTTTGGAGGGGAGGGGAGGGGAGGATGAGGGCATGGGTAGGTTTGAGGGGAGGGGAGGAGAGGGGAGGATGAGGGCAGGGTGGAGGGGGAGACTGGGGGAAGCGGTTGGGCAGAGGGGGACTGGTGGGGGAAGGGGCTGGGTAGGGGGGGACTGGTGGGGGAAGGGGCTGGGCAGGGGGGAGGCTGAGGTGGGAGGGGGAGCTGCTGGGATTGGGTGGGAGAAGATTTCATCTAATATAGATATTCTCTATGATTCTATTATATCTTGAAACTCTTATAGTAAGCTGTTTGAAAATACTAAAATAGTATTTTAATTTGAATTAAATTCATAGTGGCCAGATCCTCTACTTATTATTATAATTCATGCATCTCTTGTTGTCCTCCTTATCTAAATTGATATGAACTCCACCAAGTTCCTACTGGCACGACCAATATGCAGTCTGAAGTGAACATGACGTTTTCATTTTCATCTGCTCGAGGATACAGTCAAGAAAACCACTCCTGAATTGATTCTCAACCTGAAGTGAATGCATAAACATCCAAGGTATGTTATACACTCTAGCAATCATATCATGTTTCTCTTCTATATATCTATTTATATATATACACTTTATTATATTTAACAACATTTTTAACTATGATGTTATTCTAATGAGGGAGTAATAAGCATGAAGTTTCTACCCAACCGCCCGAGGAACAACATTCAATGGATCATACCTTGACGTAAACTACTCCTACAAGAAACATGGACATAGATCCTCCATCCAACTTCATAGGTCTATTAACGTGGACATTATATTTTCAACATAGAACTGTTTTACTTTTTATTTTGTATTACAAAAAAATAAAACAATAACACATAACGTGAAGTTGAATGATGTAGATAAGTCACTACAACTTAAAACAACTGAACATACAGGTTATTTGTATTTACTAAACTGTTATATTACTACATTGACTATGTATACAAATTTTTGTGACTATTATTTATTTCCCAAATAACATCAAATACTTCCTTCCTTTGTTTGGACTTGGAGGCCTTATTTACCATAAATATTATTTCATGTTGTTTTCAATCTTAATATTAGAAGATGATGTCATTGAATCATGTATGATGTCATTGAATCATGTATGATGTCAGCCTCCATAGTTCATCTCATATATGGATTTTTTATGCTTCTATCGAATATAGTATCTGATACACTAATCAGTTTTCAGATTATAAAATGCTATTTTAATTTGATTTAAATTTTTTATGGCTAGAACCTCTATCTATCGTTATAATTCATGTAAGTATTTATGATATTCAATAAATAAATACTAACCTAAAGGTTCCCAAGGGAAGCATATCAAATTTAATTTTTCTTCACCATAGGTTCTTGATATTACCCTGTTCAATTTTTCTTGTATAACAAAGGTTCAAGTTTGTGACCTGCCTTGTGAAATCGAACATAGATTAGAACAATGTTGATGTTATTAGTTAATTTCATTGAATCATGTCTGAATTAGTCCTCCATATTTCATCTAATATAGATATTTTTTATGATTATATTCTATCTTGGAACTCTTACAGTAAGCTGTTTGAAAATACTAAAATAGTATTTTAATTTGAATTAAATTTTTAGTGGCCAGATCCTCTACTAATTATTATAATTCATGCAGCTCTTGTCTTTCCCCTTATCTAAAATGATAAGAACTCCACCAAGTTCTTGCTGGCACAACCAATATGCAGTCAGAAGTGAACATGAAGTTTTCAATTTCAACTGCTTGAGGATACAGTCAGAAAAACTACTCACAGTCTTGATTCTCAACCTGAAGTGAATGCATAAACATCCAAGCACCTCACATGAAATAAATTTATCATTCAGGTAAACTTATTTTATATTTCTGTTGTTCCTTTAATCATACACATATGATACCTCCTCAGATTAAGAAAACATTGCAGTACCCCTTCTTGAAGCTGCAACTCTCTTATGAAGCACTTGATTTCCATCAGTATAAATCCATCATGTTCAATCTGAAATATAATATCTACTTAAATAATGTGGGTTTTTCCTTAGGAACATTGAAGTGCATTATCATGTCAATGGACTCAGAAATTAGTAGAAAAATAACTGGGTCTACACTTCAAATGCCCCCCTTAAACTCTGAAAAGTAAAGGACATTCTCAAGCACAATAATCTTGTAGTTATGCTTGATCTGGACCATCCTGTTTGCAACATGATAATTAATGAATCCATGTACTCCAATTATGATGATGTTTTTGGGTGAGTATGAAACAAATTCATAGTATTCTAGGTAAAATTGATTCAATCATATCTTCTGCTCACCAGCATTGCATGTCTTCCATTCAAAGTATGTTTTCATTCCTAATTTTGGATACAAGTTTGTTAAAACATTGTACATTTTTGTACATGCATGATTTTTTTCTCTGTATAGAATCAAGTTATGTTGTTCATTATTTGATATCACAATCATATGTTTTCCCTTTTTTTTCTTCAATTTTTTAATTTCATGGCTGTGTTTTTTTGTAATTAGATAAAAAAAAATTGTTTGTATTTGAAAAATTTGATATAAATCTCTAAATTATTTTTATTGTGTCTCTACTGTGATATGTTACATTTTTATGTAGTCAAATTGATCTGATTTTTTTTTGTATTGATTGTTTTTCTTTATTAAATTGTATTTTTGGTGTTTATATTAATCGGTTAGACTTCAACTCAGTGAATGTTCTGATTGGTAATAACAATGGAAGGAAATTAACAATTTCTACTGCAGGTTGGTGCGACTTATGATTGGTTCATCAGTGGGAACAGCTGTGTACAACCCATAGTCAAGGGGCACAATCCATTCGTGGTAATGACAGAGAAGAAATATGATGATAAATATTTATTCATGTTACAGTTGTTGGGTATGCTAACTTTTAGCTCTCAAACCAGCAGCTAGCCTACCTCTACATCCTCCTCAACAACACCATGGCTGCCACCTTCCCCTTCAACCACACACTCGCCCTCTAGCTCCCGAGCCTCTGCAACACTTCGGCCGACATACATGTACCCTAACCAACTGATTGTGTTTTACTTTTAATTTCATTGTTGGAAAATTTAGCTCCCCACTTGGGTCAATCTACTCCAAGACACAACACCATGGGACTACAGTTTGGCAGGAGCTCTGGCACAAGTTTAAAGAAGGATGGAAAACCAGGAGTGGCAGTGACAACAACTTCTCTTTTCATATCAATATTGTACTGAAACTTTATTTCATATTGCTTTGGGATAGTTCTTCTATTATGCATTGGTTATAACCCACCAGCAGCTGGGTTTGCTGATTTATGAAACCAAAAGAATGATGTAATTGCATGGTAATTGATAATCAAGCATTATTCAGTTATTTTCAACATTGATTCTTAATTTTACTTTCCTCTATATTCTATACTGTTAATAGATTTTGTAGATATTCTTAACATGTTTTATTCACATTTTTTATGAAACTGTTGTTCCTTTCAAAGAATTATTTCCACTTAATTTAGGTTACTAATTACTAGCCATTGTATAGTTAACAACTTTCCCAGTTTCTTTTATTTTTCCAAAATATTTTATTGCCTCTATAAAAGCAGTGAACCATATCGTCATGAGAATGCATGAACTAAGAATTTTGTTTTATCACCGTGCAAATGCACGGGCGGGTACTAGTTTATGAATAAAATTTAGGTGTCTTATGAATGAGAATTTGATATATTAATATCATGGAAGAAGTAAAAATAATGTTTTGACAATTTGAAATTATGTGTCATGGTTTTTATTAGTCATAAATATTTAATTATAGTTTTATAATTCATATAATTATTTATAAGATAATATGTTTTCATAATATATACTAAAAAATTACCATTTTATGTAATTATTTTAAAACAAATTATGATACATAAACTAAATTTTCAAAGGGTCCTAAAATATTCTATACTCTAAAATATGTATTTTTATAACAAATAATTATGTTAATCAAAAAAATATCTCGTATTTTGAATATGATTATCATAATATGGACTACATTTTTAATTATACAATTTTAAAAATGGATGTGATTATTTTTTGTTATATTTTAAAAATGGTGGATTTTTTATTAAATAGTAAAATCTAGCCATTTAAGGTATATAAAATTCTACGTTAAATTATATATTGCATGAGTCATGAATGATATAAAAAAAATATATATATATATCCTTAATAATTTTATATAATTAGTGATAAGATTCATGCTGATCATAGTATGGATCCAAACTGATAACCTTATGAATAAATTAATAAAAACACACATGTCCTCCAATATAAATATCACCCCTCACCAACTCCTCTCATCACTCCTAAAAAGAATTGAAGGTTTTCCAAAATCTTAAAAAAACTCTTCCAAATACACATAATCATATATAATAAGAATTTTTATAAATAAATCTAAAAATCAAATTTCCCTAGGACGATATAAATGACGATAAATCTAGAGGGAAATTCTGGATTTGTTTTTCATTTCATATCATTTAATTTTTTCTTATTATATCCTCTTTTATCCACATAAAAGTATAATAATAACTCAAATAATACATATATTCCATAATTTTATTATGATAATAGAATAATAATACATCAGTCCTATTCTCATTTCCCATTTATTGTAAAATTGGAAACATCATTCATAATGTGTTGATTTATCATTTTCTGGGATAAAAATATTTTCATATTCCATTACATCCATCATGGAAGGCCATTATAAAATAATAATCAATTAAAATAGTTTAAAATTTATTTTTTAACTTTTCATTATGTTTTATAAATAAAATATATACATAATATTAAATAATAAAACAAAACATTTTTTGACGATCGAAAGACTTCATAATTAAACTAAACGTTTATCATTAATGTTTTATGTAATGAATATTCCTTATATTTAGAAACTATATAACTTAGAATACCAACTAAAATAATATATGTTCTATTTTAAGAAATTATTTTATTTTGGGAGAATTATTCAAATCTTATGTGAACTTACATAAAATTTTACAAGAAAATCGATCATGAAAACAAGGAAATAAATACCCTCCGAAATATGGAATTGAATACTATAACTCATCATAATGGACATGAATGAACATAATGAAATTATAATCATACAAATATATATTTAATAGGTTATTTAATTATTAATTAATTAATCTAATATGATTATCAAATATCTCAAAGTGAAAAGGATTTTAGACATATGATATTGGGATTCTCAAAACCAATTTCCTTTCTTTGGTTTACACCACTGTCATTCCATATTATAGTGTGGATGTGAATTTAACAATAATAAAATAAAATAAAATTTTTTATTAATTTTATTATATGATATATACATATTCCAAATCTTCTTTATTAAATTTGTAATTGTTTTTTCAAAAGAACTATTCTTAAAAAACATCTTTATATACTCTTGATATTGTTTCTTCTTAACTCATGTTTGTTGATTCAGATAAAATTTATTCAATTTAATTATTATTTTAGGAACCTAGGGTTTATTCACTTCTTAATTAATTATGAAATTATCATGAAACCCATTTCCTTTCCAAGGATAATTTTAGGATAATTACATTTATATGTTATATATGGCATGCATGATTACGTAAATGAAATGATTTAATGGGTGTACCTAGAATTATAATGTGCTCCAATGAAATGGGTAATGTGTTGTATATCATGATATAAGGTGATATATTCCTATTTATTATACTACAATTTTTTAAATCTTATTGGGTAAATTTACAACTAATAGATGATCGTTTATTTTTATACATTCCCAATTTCCATGCCTTTATCTAATGTATCCTCCCTGGATTATGATGATGATCATATTATAATTTTTTAATTATGTTGTTCATTCTCACCCATGTTATATTTATTAATTTTTCTCTAAATATTTTTAAATGACTTTTATCACACCCCACTCATTGATTTATATGAAATGGTCATACATGAACTAAATAGAATGTGAATTCCAGTAAGGATATATAGATAAAGAAATTAAATAATAATTATGTTTCATTTTTTAAATTATATGTTTGGACCATATTTTTCCATGATACTATACCATTGGATCCTTGTTTTTTAACACTTTTTATGTTGTTTGTAATTAAAAGTATTTTATAATCATTTTAGTAAGGTATTATCGCTATAGTTTGTATCATAAAACTATCCATTTAGTTTGTTCTTTATGATTAAAGAACCTTAGTAAGATCCCTTATTATGATACTATGTATCTGTAAGAACAGAAAGTGTTTTCTAAACATAGGTATCCTAAATTATATGTATTTAGAGTTAATTTAATTAAGTAATATATTATTTATTCATGAGTTTTGACTTATGTTTTCATCATAAAATATTGTACTTTTTAAAATGGTGGGATCTAGAAGAAACCCAACCAATAGCCCTTATTTGGGATATTACAACAATTCCCTAAATTCCATAAAATAATACTTGGGAAGTGGAGTTAAAAAATTCATTTAATTTCTTACCCAGCTATCTCAGGCTTTGATCAATTACATGAAAAATGTGGAACACCCACCTCCACCAAAATGGGATAAAATGGTTATTAAATATTTTATAAAGCAATGGCCAGAAATGATTAGTGAATATTTCGATCCACTAGTAATGGAAGTAGTTAACTAAATTGAGATGATATATTCTTTACATACCTATTTTTATAAGGATAAGGTGACAATTTCCATTTATCATTTAAATTTAGTGTCTTAATAAATGTTTTGAGATGATTAAAAAACCTTACTGAAGGATAAAATTCGACATGGGATGACTTTTAGATAATATATCTTAACTAGTATTTCCCATCAAATAATCCTAATATGATTGAGAGATTATTCATGGTATATATGTAAAAAAGTGGTGAATCTTTCATTTCATGGGATTAAATTTTCAAACAACATGCATGGTATGCCTCATGTTTTGTTATCCACATTAATAGAAAAATAGATTGATTATTTAGTGATTTTAAACTTCACCACTGATAGGATCTAGATATTATGGAAATTAAGGTATATTATTAAATTGATTGATGTTCCCTCAATGTACAGATAAATTTTGGACAATAGTAAAATGACAATGGTTAAAAGAAACAAAATATGGAGTGTCAAGATGGAGTATCAAGTGAAAATGTTGAAAAAAATACTAAACCACTCACATTCCCAAAATGTGTGAATAAGAATCTGAGGAATTTTCTCAAAGTGACAGGTATATTTTTCATGAGTTGTAGAGGAGGCCACTAATATAATTATTATTAAAGAGATATAAAAAGAATAGAAAATGTGGTGGAGGAAAAGAGATAAAAACACATGGTTCAATGTTTCTACATTAAGAAACAATGACACTATTCAAGACAATGCACTAAACCTTGACTACTTGAGGGTAATTAGTGAAAAAACAGATAAAGAAAAATGATAAAGGGAAATCGTATTCAATACCTATTGTTTAGGTGAAACCTAAAAATGATGTGGTGATAAGTATTATTGTTATTCATTCTATAATAGAAAACGTACTATTTAACTATTTATCTATGCATTCATTCATATCATTAATGTTTTGTAGAACTATTCATACTCCACGTCGGAATATGGAGGATGAATTTTCAATGAGAAATGAAAAGGGAGAAATTATTTCATCCATTTTATTTAATTGATGCTTGATTAATTTTTGTGCTCTTAACCTTCCAAAAATTTTGTCTTGCTTCCTTTTGTTCGGTTATCATCTATATTTGTAATGGATTGGGAATATTTATACAAAACCAACATCAACATATTGGAATGGGATATCACTCTCCACACCCTAAGGAATCATCCAACTTTATACACGTATAGGGATGAGGATGTGTCTCTTTTAGAATCATCATCTCATGTGTAGATATTATTTCCCTATGGGGAATCATATCAAGATCAAATTATTGAGATACAGGGGGAATAATGATCAATAATATTCATATTTTTGAGTGAGTACACATATGTGTTCCCTAATGAATTATTTTTTCATCCACTAGATAGAAATATTTCATTATTAATTGATCTTATTTGTATAAATCATCCAATATAAAAGAAGCATTATAGTATGTTCCCATTGAATTGTAGAAACTGAAGATGTAGTTACAATAGAATTTTTCCAAGTGTTTTAGATTCTCTAATGATTCAACATTGAGTGTGTTTGTAATATTATTCACGAATAATGATAGATTAGTGCTTCTCTTCGTTTAATATAGTGATCTTAAAAAATCAGGGAAAAGAACAATTATACCCTTACATGGATAAATCACATTCTCTACAAATATATTGGGACCATGTATTTATTTATGATAGAATGTTAGTCAGGATATCACTAATTAAATTTTATGAAGAGAGATACTACAAATACTACCTTTATAATAGTGTACATGAAATATGTTTTCATAGATATTCCTTTCAGACACAATAATGCTCTAGAAATGTTCATGGACATAATTAATCAAGTGTTTAGAGATTACCTCAACATATTTGTGGTAATATTTATTGATGATATTATGATGTACTATAGGATAAATAGGAACATTAAGAGAATTGTAATATTTGTCTAAATACATTGAAAAGTGTTTATTTATAGGAATGTTATTGTAAATGACAGTTTTTTTCAGGAGGATATATCATTCTTGGAACAAGTTATCACTAAAAAGGGAATATATGTGGACCCTTACATGGAAAATTATATATAAGAGTGGCCCTAGACAACATCATTAATAGTGATCTACAGATTCCTTGTGCTAGCTGGTATTACATGTGATTTGGGAAGAACATCTCCTTATTGTTAATCCCACTAACGAAGATGTTCTAGAAGATGCAAAATTTGTATAGACCAATGAATGCAAATAAAACTTCAAAATGTTTACAAAAAAACTTATCACTGTGTCTGTGATCACACTACAAACATGATTGAAATTTTTTGTGGCATAAATTTATTCTTCAATGATGGTCTTAGGTTTTTTATTGATTGAAAATTGTATTGTGATATCCTACACCTTATGGAAAATGAAAATTGAAGATAAAAACTATGTGAAAATATATATAGAGTTAGCATTAGTGAACTTTTCATTGAAAATATATTTTCATTATCTCTATAGGGATAATTTTGAGATATATATTGATTGTAATATTTTCAAATATATAATAACACTGAAGGAGCATAATATGTCTTCGTGAATATGGTCATATCTCATTACGGATTTTAACTACTCAATCAACTATCATTCTATTATAGAAAATAATGTGGCATATTTTCTATGTATAAAAGATTATAAAACATTATCCATGATGAAAATTGAGAGAGATACAATGGGAATTAAATTGATATAGATAGAAAAAGGGACTATTATGGTAATAAAATCATCATTCCATTATGAAATAATTTCTCAACTATATCATATGAAAAAAATAATTTCTTCTAAAAATAATAATGTGTATAACATGAAAAATGTGAATGTTATAATAATTGGGAAATCCTTTGACTTAAAAATTTATGATGAATGAGTTATAATGTTTAAATCCAACTATGTGTACCTTCTAATCTATTGATAATGAAAGATCATATAAGTGATGCACAAATATCAAACTTCTGTATTCACCCAGGGAGAACAATGATGTATCGAGATCTCTATAGAAAATATTGGTTGGATAATATGAAATAGATATAACTGAATATACATCAATTTTATTGTTAATGATATAATTTTTATTCAGAAAGAAACAAATTATTTGAGGTTTTTTCAACCATTTACAATTCCAATATAGAAATGGGAATACATCATCATGTTCTTTTTCACTATAAATACAATAAAATTATAAAGAAATAATGATATTTGGGTTGTTGTGGGTTATATTATAATGACATCAAACTTTATTTATATTATAGATAAATTATCATTTGATAAATTTGAACAAATTTATATTGGAGAAATTTTAAGGCTATAAAGTGTACGATTATCAATTGAATCTGATCATGATTCGAGGTTCATATCCATGTTATAGATATTTATACACCATTTTCAAAAATTACTTGAATCTTTAGTACAAATTATCTTCCTAAAATATACTTCCAATATGAATAGACTACAATAATACTGGAAGAAATATTGAGATATTGTTCAATGGACTTCAATGGATGATGGGACCATCATATACTCTGCCTGAGTTCAATTAAAAAAATAGTTTCTACTTGAGCATCCAAATATTTCTATATAACAACTATTAAGGGTTTTTATGTAGAATAAATTAATTCATGGGCAATGTAAATGAACATAGGCTTCTATGACCTGAAATGGTTGAAGAAATGATGGAAAATTTGAAAACCATTCAGCTACACATCATTTAAGCCTATGGTTGAAAGACGATCAATGCATAAAATCATTGACCAGACCCAGTGTTTGAGGTTGGAGACATTCTATTCATCCACATATTTACATGGAAGAGGATAAGGATATTTTGGAAGAATGTGATGTTGAGTTATAGGTTCAATGAACCCATTGAGATCCTTTATTTTTTTAATGTTTTGGCCTATATACTAGCACTTCCACCTACCATATCTTGAGTTCATGATTTATTTTATGTATCCCAATTGAGAAATTACATACCAGATCCCTTAAATGTACCGAATCTATTGGTGTTATAGTTGGAAAATGTTATATCTTACAAGATGCATCTAATAATGATCTTGGACTACATTGATGATGCTATATGCGACAAGATAACTCATCTAGTAAATGTATTATTGGGGAACAATAAGAACTAATAGGCTTCTTGTAAACTATATGAATCAATCAAGCATAAGAATCCACAACTTTTATCATTGTAGTTTTTGAAAATAAATTTTTAGGGAAATGTTTCTTAAGGAGAAGAATGTGACAACTCAAAATTATTTCATTGGAAAAGATTTTATTTTAATTATTACATACAGTATAAATGAAATAAAATCAAATTGATAAAAAAAATATTTATAAATAAATTATTATTTTAATAATAAAAAATCTAGATCCTTTACCAATGGAAGAGTAACTTGACTATTGCAATAGTAATGTGGCCATTAGTATTATTATTTATCCAACGGAATTATAACATCATTAATAATTACATGAAAAAAATTAGGTATCTTATGAATAAAAATATTTTAAATTAATATCATGGTATTTTGATTTTTTTTAAAAAATTCAAATTTTATTTTAGTATATTTGTAACTCATAAATATTTTATTTTCATTTTATAATTAATTTATTGATTTAAACGAAAAAAATATATTCCTAAAATAGATTCATAAATTAATATTGTGGTTCATATTGATAATAATTTAAATTTATGATTCCTTAACTAATTATTCAGAATGTCATAAAATTTATCAGAAACTTGAACTCTATAATTTTTTTATTAAATGAATATTTAAATCGAAATTGAAATTTAATTTATTTTGAATGTTTTTTCAAAAATTTGTTTTCATTTTTAAATTATATCATTTCAGAAAAGGGTCGATATACTTTTTGTTGTGATATTTCTAAAAAAGAATGTTTTCTGATTAATATGGAAATAGGGTAATTTACAGATTATAACATTATCAAAAAAAAATTAATATTTATTGATTCATTACTAATGTTAGATCCTTGATATCTAAACATAATTACTTTTTAATATTTTCATAGAAAATGTTAAAATTATTAATTTTTTTGATAAAAAATAATAAAATAATTGATAAATTATTATAAAAACTCATCTTCAATAATATAAATACAACCCTCACTACCTCTTCACATCAAAACTACAAAACCATGAAGCCCATCCAAAATATATCCCAAAACTCATTCCATAAACATTCCCTATATCTGGTACCATTTTTTCTCAATAAAATACAAAAACAAATTTCCATAACAAGGCTTATAAGGAAGATAATTCAAGTGGTAAATTCTCTTTCATGAGTCTTTTAAATTAATTTCAATTTAAATCTTTTATTTTTTCTACATAACTCCCCTCATACAAGTGAATGAAAACTCTAGTATATTATATATAGTGGAATATTTTTATTTTAATGTTATAATATTGAATGAAACATCTTTTTCTCTCCATTTTCTTCTAAAAATGAGAACAACCTCAATAATGTTTTGATTTATCACCTACAGGTATGACATGTCTTCATTTTTCATTACCACCTTGAAACTTGTCAAAAAAATATTAAAACAGTTGAAAAATAACGCAACATTTTTGTAATATCTTTTTTATTGTATATAACTAAAATATATAATATTATTAATTAATAATAAAAACTAGTTTATGATAATAATAAACCACCAACTTTGTCTAAATTATTATCATTAACATTTACTCCGTTAAAATAACCTCATATCTAGAAAAAATATATTTAAAACCAATTAAACTCATTTATTTTCACTCTTAACATATTATTTAAATTCTAGAGAATTATTTTCATCACACATGAACTTTTATACTTGCATATAATTGATCTAATCATGAAAACCAATAAACACACACCCTAAGAATGATTAAATTTAGTTATTTATCTCAACAAAAGGACATTAATGATATCAAAAAAATTATAGAAAATAAAATCTATGTATAATTTGTTATGTATTTTTTAATTAATGAATCAAATTTTATTATCAAGGATGTTAATGAGATGAAATCATTTATAGATAAGGTATCTTGATTGTCAACCCCCTTTCAATTCATTGGGATATATATATTTTGTTCCAAATATGAGTGTGGATGAGCACTTAATACTCCAAAAATATAATTTTCTTTTGGTAATTTCTTCACATTTCATTTATATATAATGGATATCATTTAGAAATATATGGAGAATGTGGGGGATCTCTTCATTGAATCAGGTGAATGATATTTTTTTCCTCATCGTCCTTGTTCCCTATTTCATCAATGGAATTGTTCAACCCTAAATGATAATCGTCTTTCTAGGATAACTGATGAACCCTAAGGAATCTGAATAAAGATCCGGGCTCTCAAGATTCCTCACTTTTTAAAAAGAATGTGTTATTTTTTGCGTATGAACTCTATGGTTTCAAAGATCAATTCATGGATGAAACTCCCACACCCACCAATCATTTTCAACTCAAAAACATGGGTTTCTATATATTACCAGATATGAAAGCACTTCATAGAATAATTAGTCCCTATAATTTCTTTATCCTCATACATAAAATCTATTCAATGGGGGATAATAAATGTTCTTATGTCAATATCACGAATAGAATCTGCCACTACTGGGGTAATCGTGATTGGAGGTTAATAAATATCGGGAGAGATTTCTTTCATATCAATATTCAGTCGAAGGATTACTTGAACGATGTCTTGAACTTGAGAAACCTGAAATTGAAACCTAGAATTAATTTTATTCCCTAAACGGGATTTTACTTTTAATCCCTTTAAAATCAAGGAAATAAATAGACACATATGGGATCATTTTCACGTGCTGAACTGGATTTACTGGAACCCAATGATTCTGAACAATATTGAATCTTGTATTAGTGCAACAATTAGAATGAATTATCTAACAATGAGGTAGAATTTGGATTCATTTCATGGATTTTAGTTGATGTTAACATTGAAATAAATAGACATGAGAGCATCTAATTCATTGCTACTGGGAATAGATCAGAAGTAAGGGAGGAGTATGATAATGTTCCACCATTTTGTGATGTTTGTAAAATTGTCAGTCAATCAGAATATAAAAACAGAGTGAATCTAAAACATATTGGTCTACCCACCGTCATTGAGTGGACTAAAGACAATAAGAGCAAGAGATCTAAAAATGTGCTCTGGGAATGCTGGGCATTGTGGATGAAATGGTACATGTGTGCAGTTTATGAAACTAATAACGGTTCTCGGTGGAATGTGGTGTGCTAAACAGATGGATTTTTGTCAGTAGAGGAAATCAAATTCATAGGAAGAAAGGCATTATATAGACAGTGTGAGAAAACGTTTCATTGGTGGATTTTTGATTGTGATGGAAGATGAATTGGAAAGGGGTGAAAGATTTATTAAAAATTTGATAAATCATGTATTTTTGGGTTTGGTGGATTTGTATTTCTATATAAGAAATGCAAATCCCAATAATTACTATTGAGATTGAATATCGTTAGAATAAATTTTTGATCCACATATTTGGAAATGTCTGAAGGTGGTTTGCGAGGAATAATTTCGCAATGGCAAAAGTGATTCATGCGTAAGAAATTATGCCAAAGGATTTAAGCAGACAGTTGTGTCCTCTTAAGACTCAGCAAGCAAAATAGGATTATCTGATATGTGAGATAGTGAAATTAGAAAGCAGTACTTGGAGGGAGATATCTATTATGTGGAAGTGAATGAAGTCTACGAATAGAAAACAGTTTTCAGATAGATGATGATTCGCAACGGAAGTCAGTGGAATCAGTACGTGTTGGCAGTACGCAGTCGCAAAGGTGGAGGACTTCCATAGATGAAGGTCGGTTTGCAGTAGGTGTAGCAATATGTTGAGGAGTTGATCATGTACTAAACTCAGTTCAAGGTACATTTAATAGCTTGGTGGTTTTTGATATTCCCAGGAAATCTTGTGAAAGCTTCAATTTTGTTTTCGAACGTATTTTTCATTACCTAACAGTACCTTTGAAGGAGTACTTCATATGTGGGTGAAAAGAGACATCAACAGAGCCTCTAACAATAGTATTGTACACAAGAATTCATGAGAATTAATGGAAATAAAAATCCATAATCTGAATTCGACCTACTAGTGAATAAATTGTGAGTGGATTCCTCTCTAAGAGCAGTGAGCGAACGAAGAGAAAGGCAGTGACCCTTTCCACAGGCAGTGAGCCATATAAATAGGCAAAAGTAGTGACCCGTGGGAATTCAATTATTAGACCCTAAATTTTTTAATGGAAATAACCCTAGGCATGTAATATAAACCCTGAACATTTTACCCATTATTGGCATTGATCCTTAGTGAATTTGGTATATCGGAACATTTTTATTGAATACTCTTTTGACGTGGCCCAGTGAGGGTGAAGAATATATAAATTGATGTGTCTTTGGCATTATTTCATATATGTTCTTATATTGTTATGGGAGGGAGAGTGAATTGAGTTTTTTCTAACAATAAAATAAGATCTCAATGAGAAAAGGTTTTAATCTGTCATACCCTGATTTATCCCCCCCCCCCCCCTCAGGGTATTCTACCGTGTTGACCAAAAAATTGGCATCAGAGAGAATGTTTGAAAGTCAGTGGCTCTTTCTCAAGATGAATCAATGCAGGTGGTCAATCAGAAAAGAATTATGGTCTTTGATGGAAATAGTTTGCTACTATAGAATAATCAGATATATCTATGCTTTTGATTAGTCGGGATTGATGTTGTTAGAGTTGTTATGCATGGAATATCAGCTGACATTAATAGTGGCTCTTTATCAGAATTTGAAGGGAATTGGATGATGATGATAAAGGGATAAATTTTTTTTGTGGATCTTTATCAATTGCATTTAATACAATGGTGATGTCCTATAAAAAAAATTTGATGTTGGAAAAATTGTTAAACAATAATGAGGGAGACCCAAAAGTAAGAGAAGTGAGGCTACAGGTTCTATGGATCAAGTATGAATATCTAAAAATGATTTCCAATGAGATTATTGACGCATTTTTGGGTAGGATAGTTATTATTATGGAATACATAAGGAGTCATGGAAAAGTCATTAATGATATAAATATTGTGAAATGAATCATGATGAAAATTACACCATGGTTAAATCTGATTGTTAATGTGTTGGAAGACAGGGACCCAAAAGAGATGATATTTTATAACCTACAGAGTAAATTTCTAGCATATGAAATGAGAAATGATGATAATTATGAAGTGAAAAAAGGAATGCATAAGGAAGTGGAATTCAAGGCCCTAAAGAATATCTATGTTGAAGATAGTCATAGGGAATACAATATATATGATGTCATGTCATTTATAGCCTCCAATATACAATGGGGAAAAGGGAGGTTGAATGATAAACATCCATTTAAATTCTTCTGATGTGAAATTATTGGGAATTTTGCAACAAAGTGACCTATATAGTTTGATGATGAAGAGGAACAAAATTCTAAAATTCTCAAAAATAAGTATTCATCATGTGAGAAATGGAGGAGATGTAAAAGGAGAATGTTCATCAAAAATAAGAATATACTTTTAAGGGTGGATGAAAGATCAGAAGAATTTGATGATGAAGAGTAGGAGTACTGCATGGATCCTAATGTAGATGATTTGGTGGAAGTTGTTGAAAATTCATTAAAAAGAGTAGAAAGTGACAATGAAGAATAAAATATTAAAGGAATAGTTTATGTTTAGACTAAATTATAAGCTTCCCTTGAATAGGTATATATTTTGAGATCCAAAATAAAAAAAATTAACAAAAAAATACATAATGACAAACTCATTATACAGTTGTAAGAAGAATAGAATTCTGAGATGAAAATTGAAATTGAAAAGGTATGGTCTTCAATGACAGAAATCTTTGAAAAGGTGGTTTTACAAAAACTCAAAATTGAAAAACCAAAAATTGATATTGATAGATTGAGTAAAACGAGAAAAGATCAAATAAAGTGTATAGAAAACTAGAATAATAATTCATTCGTTTGCGACGATCAATTGATGGTTAATAAAAACTATTTTGAAATAAAATCATACATAAAATAATAAAGATTAGATTTGAGCAGAGTGGTCTATCAAAATAGAAGCACAAATCCTCTCTGAATGATAATACTGCTATGAAAATTCATCTTAAATACAAAGTAGTGACAGTTCATGTCAGACCACAATAACTGAATCCACAATTGAATATTTATTTGTGCACAAAGAATAATTATAAGATTCAGAGAACCCAATGCACAACTACTGGTGCATCATTTCCACACATGAATGTACCTCACATCAGATACTATTGTTGTGCTATGATTTGACACTTTCAAAATTATGGTTCCATATCAAAAAGGTACAAATGGGAACAAGGCCAAAAGGGGTGGTCGTACAAAGCACAAAATAATAGTTCATCATTTGATAATAATTGTGTCAGCTTTATGGGACTCTTACATATGGCATGATATTAAACATAAAAAATAAATAATAATGTGTTGAGGAAAACTGAATTTGTTTCTAACATACTGCAAAATGTATCATAATGTGTTATGAAAATTCAAAATTGATTTTCATCTTTGCATATTGAAGTTGGCCCGTCAAATACTGAGGAAGATCAAGATTATCACTCCATTCCAGTTATGAATTCAATGGCTTTGTTCAAAAAGAAAATGGCTGAGTAAGACGTGGTTATATAAATTGCATTCGAAGCGTCAGGTTGCATAGGGATGTGGATAATTGACAGTGGGTGCAATTCCCATATGACAAGATATATGAATCTAGTAATAAGAATCATGAATGATAAATAATTTATTATAATATTAATTAATGATGAAGTAATGAAAATTATTTTATCAATAAAATCCATGTTTTGAGGAAAATATATTAGATGAGAAGAGGTTTTGGTTGTTGAGGTGCTTAGTAAAAACATGATTTTATTCAGACAATTGATTGACTCAGGACATGCCATAAGATTTTCCATGAAATTATGTATTCTCAATGAAAAGGATTGTGATGTTTTTTGGCAAGGATAACATACGAAATGGTATCCTTACCTCATGAGTGTAAAAATGATATGTGATTACTGTCTAGTGATGAAGAAAACAATTTATGGCATAATATTCTTGGGAACATAATCCCTGGATCCTTGGATGATCTGGTAAAATATGATACACCTCTACATATTCCTAGATTATCATGTGATCATACTCATACGTGTGATGCCCGACAATAGTGGAACATCAATCGAAGACATATATGAAAATGGAGAACAAATCAACTAGATTGAATGAGCTGGTGCATATTGATGTGTGTGGGACAATTACCCTAAGGGATATTAATGAGATATGATATTATGTTACATTTGATAAAAACCATAGTATAATGGAATTGGTTTCTATAATCACCCACAAATATGAAGTGTTCAGTTGAATTACAATATATCAATAGGAATGTGAAAAGATGCATATTAATAATATCTGAACGATTCAAATAGATAATGGAACAGAGTTCAAAAAGATACAATTAGAGGATTATCTAGAAAAAAATGGTATAAAGAATCAAGTTTCAACAGTATGAATTCCACAGCAGAATGGTTCAGTTGAGAGTATAAATCTGATTGGCATCAACATGGCCTTAATAGTTCTCATTGAGAATGACATTCTAGAGAAATTTTGTAAAAAAGATCTGATGATAGAAATATACCCATAGAATAAACTTTCACATTGTACAAAAGATGAGATGACCCCATATGAGTTATGGAATGGATAGAATCCCTCATTATAGTACTATCTAATATTCATAAGTAATTTTATCTTTCTTTAAAAGAAGAAACATAAATAATTTTGAATCTTTTGGGGATGAAGGCATGTTTTTTGGAAACTCAATGAAACGAAAAGAAAATAAATTTTTTAATAAAAGGTTTGGAACAGTATATGAAATTCATGATGTGACTACTATACAAAATTAATAGAATCTTCAACATATACATAAATAGACTCAAGAGGATAGTGATGAAGAGACGATCAGATCAAGATATGTTCATGCTCTATAGATGGATTTAGAAGAATACTTTGAAAAGGAGAATAAATCAGTGTCTTCCTAGAGACTAGAAAGAGGAACAAAAATTGATAGATAGAAAATAATTAGTGACCATAAATCCCCATTGAAGACATTAAGTGTGAAGTCTCTACAACAAGAATCATACTTATCATAAGTGGAGCCTAAATGCATTGATGAAATACCAGGAGATTAGAATTGGGGTAATGGAATAAATGATGATCTTGACCAAATTGAGAACAATCAAACATGGGAAATTGTTTCAAGACCAGAATACAATAATGGAAGAGGTAAAAAATGGGTCTGTCACAACAAAATGAATGAATAAGGTGTTTTGAGTCAAAAAAAACATGACTTTTGTGTCAAGGGTAATCCCATATAATGGGTATAGATGTTGATGAAACATTATCCCCTATTAAAAGGCTGTAGAGAATTAGATTATTCTTGGAAAAAGTTGTGCAATAAAAGAATAAGGTTTTCTAGATGGATGTTTTTTCATCATTTCAAAATTGAGTTCAGGAAGAAGAATTATACATTCAACAACCAGATCTATATCTCATTCATGAAGATGAGAACAGAGTTTTTCATCTGAAAAAGGATCTATATGCTTTAAAACAAGCACAAAGATCATGGTATTAAAGTCTTGATTAGTTTCTAAAGAAGCGTAGTTTCTTGTGTGGTGGAGTTGATTAAAATTATTATAAAAAAATTGAAACAAAAAATGGATGATGGTTCTCATCTCTGATGATGAAAAAATCTTTGATGGATCAGATAAACCACAATGTAGAAAATTTTTCGAATTCATCAAATGTGAGTTTGAAATGACAATGATTGGATATCTGACATTTTTCCTTGGATTAAATGTGACACAAGGATGGAATTCCATTTTAATTTTTCAATATTAATATTCTAAGGTGGTTTTGAGAATGTTATTAATGGATATTTTAAAATAGATGATGACTCGAATTACTACTCGGTTGAAATTATCACGAGATGATGAAGGAATGCCAGTAAATATCACATAATACAGGAAAACAACTATAAATATTTTGTAAATGATTGTGACATGGATTTCTATTTTGTTTTTCACATTCAATGTAGTGGGTTATCAATGCAGTCCCCAGGAGAGCCAAATGACATTAGTAAATAAAATTATTCGGTATATAAAGGGAACATTATATTTTGGACTAATGTATAATGAAAACTCTCAGCAAATGTTTTTGGGATATATAGATACGAATAGGTCTGGTTTAGCAGATGATATGAAATCAACATTAGTATGTTCCTTTTATCTTTTATGGTTGTGTATTTATTGGTTTTGTAAGAAAGAATATTGCATTTTATTGATATCAAAAGAAGATGAATACATTATAGAAACTCAATTATACACACAATTATTGTGGATGAATCAGAAACTTGAAGATATGGGAATTGAATTGAAATATCTAGTCATTATCCTTTGTGATAATTCATGTTATATAAATATATGTAAATATATAGTCCATCAATCATGGAAAAGAAAATTAAAATAAAATATCATTTTAGCAAAGAGAACTTGGAGCAAAGGCATGTGTTGTTGGAGTATGTGCCTAAAGAAAAACATGTTGCAAGTATTCTTATAATGGACTTATCTAAAGAAGTGTTTTAAAGGCATCGACTATAACTGGGAATACAGTGGACCTCCCACACATAAAAAAGTGTGGACATGGGTCCCCCTCTGTTAGATGTATGATGTGTTTTCCCCTAATGTATATATATGTGTGCTCACTACCATGTTGTTGAAAATTTTGGAGTACAGTTCAGGTTCGTTGACAATGGGGGAGAATGTGTGACTTCCTGGTGGAGAAAATACATGGGGATATGTTATTATGTGGAGCAGTGAGATAGGGGGAGTTGAAACTGATTATAATCTGATTGTAAGAGCTATAATATAGGGGTAGCATTAAATCTAACAATGCTAGAAATGATCGATCAATGATTAGATAGCACGACAACTAAGGTTAATGATGAAAATAGATCAATTAATTGGTATCAGCGCATCATTATGGTATTAGTAATTGGTGATTATTAATGAAGTGGTCCATTGGTAATCTATTCATTACACTCTTGTTTCTCACGCCGATCATGGATCATGTGGGGTTAAGGTATGTATTGATTTAATCCTTCATTTTTATTTCAATATTATGAATTAAATGGTGGTTTTAATTTTATAGAGTATTAATGAGGTATCAAAATGTTACACATTTTTATGATAATAGATTTCAAAAAACCCATAGGGGATATTTTTGGACAAACACACTTCAAGGTGTCATCTCAAAATGTTTTGGGTGTGTTTTTTTATCTTGAAAAATCCATATGATCGTGAATGAGAATGGTTGGTGATGAATGAAGACAATTTTTTAGATGACTAAATTTACCAGTATAGTATGAGAATGTTCCGCCACTTTTAGATGTTTGGAAAATGGTGGATAAATTTGTATCTAACTACCTAGTGCTTCTAAAAATAGACCACATTAGGGAAAATGCATTATGCGTTTGGTGTGGAAAAATGGTTCTTGGGTGGCTTGAGGTTTACGATGGAAAAATAATTGGTAAGCAGTGAAGGATGGAATAAAGATTGGGTAAATATGGAATTAGAAGATTTTGTGGATAAATTTGTCTATATAAGAATTTATAATCCCACTGAATACTATAGAGATATGATATCATTAAAAAATCTTTTAGATCTGGGATTTCAGCAATGTTTGAAGGTAGTTCACGAGAAATGATCTTGCGAAACCTAAAGTGGTTTTTGTGGATGAAATTATACTAAAAGATTATAGTGTAATGCTATGAACTCTTATTCCTTAGTATGTAGAGGAGGATACTCTGGTACGTGATAGTGTAAAATTTTCAAGCGGTACACAGATGGAAAGCTTCGGTACATGAAAACGAAGGAATTCTATGAACATAGAGTAGTTTGCAGAAAGCTGTTGTTTTGTATTAGTAGTCCATAGAATCGGTATGTGATGGTGGTACATGATAAGGAAGGAGGAGGTAGTTTTCAAAAGAAGGGAGGATTGCAGTGGGAGTGGATGTATGTGGAGGATGTTACTGTGTACTAGACCTGGTACAGAGTAAGCGGAGGAGCAAGGCAGTTCGTGATTTTCTCAAGGTTGCATCAGAACATATAATAAATATTGAACTAGAAATAAAAATAATTCATGTCCAACATCAATGAAAACAACACATGTTGGTCAAAATAAAATCATGTAATCCCTTTACACCCAAATCCCATATATATAATCTCATGAGAAAAAAACATGACCCAATGTATGAGATAAATATATGGGATCTCATAAAAATACTTTTAGATTAATATGTTTTCCACGAAAGAAAATATATCAAATAGAAAAAATGAGGGAGTATATATGGAAGGAAATGTGTTTCATAATAATGTCTATTAGTATAGACAAAAGGAATATCATTATAAATAAAAATTATGAAGTGATAAAAAAATTATTATGAGTTAATAGATATTAAATAATATTATTACATAATGATCATATATTTTGGAATAAAATTTTAAAAAGTAATTTGGAGCTAATTATTATAATACTTGTTTTATGGGGGTTAGAGGAATGGGGGTAAATAATCATTTAATATGGAAATGTTATGATAATTGATTTAAGAAAAAAAATTAAATAATTTTTTTTAATAATATGATGATTGTTTTTGGTATCCAAATAAGTTTATAATAATTCCATTTACTGGTACCCGAAATGATGGATGAATACAATGATTATACCTTAAATGAAATAAAAATTGTGAAAAATTGTGAAAGGAACCATTACAACATGTTTATATTCCCATAAAAGAATGATAATATTATATATCTTTATATGTTAGGTGAAATTATAAATAATTTATAATAATTAAATAATCAAAATAGAGTTATAACATGATATAAATAAAGAGAAATCATAACCCAATGGAAATTGAGTGGTTTAGAGAGATCCATTTCCATTCATATATTTTCGTTCATCATTTTCACATATTTTTATAGTTAATAAAAATAGATTCATTAATTACATAATTCATATTATTTTAAAACCATATTATATTTACAGTAATAAAATTACAATAATTTAATCCTACTTGAATGTGATATAATTTGTATTTTATATATTAGATGTGTGTTTATTTATTGGTTAAAATTTCAGATTACTTTTGGATAACAATTTATATTATTTTTAAATGGGACCGCAACTCCAAAAATGAAAATAATTTTTTTTCATTAAATAAATTAATGGGTCACATATATACTTATGTGTTATATGATAGGGATCATTCATATCCTTCAATGTCTTTATATATATTTTTTGTTAGTTAGAACGTTTTGTGCAAAATCACAAACTATATTCATTTTATATAATATTATTGTCTAATATAATTTAAAAAATTATAAAAAATATACAATAAATAGGTACTACTAATTTGAAGAAATATATATGAATTTAAACTATAAATAATGGTGGCAATAAAAAAACACATCATTCCCACTGGAAGTTACTTGACATAATATAGATGGTATTTTTGATTTTACAATTACTGGAGGAGAGAAGGGTAGATATTATAGATATAACATTGAAAAGTAATATTATAGTATATATTATATTGGAATTATTAATGAATGGCTTATAGAATTAGTTTTTTGAGGATTGGGAGGATGAAAAATTAAAATTATCAATTAAGGTTTTTAGCATCATCTTTGGACACCTCCATTGTGGATTCCCATTAATGATTCATGGATTAAAATTCTGATAAGAATTGGAATTCTAGAAATAGGGTGGAGAGATTTTGAGAGATATTAGACTATATCAGGTTAGCAACATTGTTTATAAAGATCATGGGTAAGGTTTGGTAAAAAGAACAGAAACATCTCTGGTAAACTTTTAATGAATAGAAATATATATGAACAAATAATAATATACAAGAGAATAAAGGGTGAAAAATATAAAATATCATAGTTGAATGAATGAGATTGGATGTTACATGAAATATATCTATTATATATCATTATGATAATATATGTATGTTATTTTTAGGATCGTTAAATTGATCAAAATATTAAAATAGATGTTATCCAATAATTTAAGGATCTTTATTATAATGTAAGAATTAGGTATATAGATAATAATATTAAAAAATGGATTTTTAATTTTGTATCAACAAATTAAAAATATTATATGGTCAATTTTAAGATCCATCATAAAATAGATGATTTTATAGTGAAGAGTAAAATATATCAAATTTTGATATTTATCAATATAAGATAAATACAAGATTAATTTCAGTATGGGTTACAATGAATATACCATTAGTTTCAATTCACATGGATTTATTATATTATATATTATAAAAAATAAGCATAATTGTTAATCAAGATTAAAAATAAAATTTATATAATATTAATTGATGATTTATTTATAATAATTTCATTTAATGATCTATATCATGATATTTGGATATGCATTGTATATATCAATAATGGATAATTCAAGAATATTTAATATTTGATTTTGTATATAATGTTTAGTGGTTTATGATACCATGATTTATGTAATATTAATCATTAGTAAATTCCTATCAATTGAAACCATTATTTTTTATTTAGATTGATTGAGATATTTAATTGATTAGGAAATATTGATTTTAGATTCATTAAATATATTTTAAAATGAAATGGTGGTGAGACCAAGTAATATTTTCAGTGATTTTCGAAATAAACTATATATTTCTATAAATTAATTTTGAGTAGAAATTATTGATTCACATAATGCGATTATTGATTATTATAGATAAAATAAGGTGTGAAGTGACATATGGTTGTGAATGAAATGAATTTCATTTAAAAATTTTATTATTTATTAATTACATTTTTGGAAATTTAATTTAAAGAATAAATAATTTTATTTCAGGATTCTAAAATATTTATTCTTGAAACTTATTTGGGATAAATACTTTCCCCAAGGATTATTTTATTAATGAACTAATGATATTTTGTATTTTAATGGGTATATAATGATATTCACAAAATAAATGTAACATCTATACCTAGAAATAGATTTATTATGAAACCAGTAAATGAACAAGACGATTTAAAGGATTTCATTCATTTATGTATTCTATTATTCCAATATTCTTGAGTTGTTAAGAATTATGTACACATTGGGCTATATATTATATATACACATCAGGATCCTTGATTAAACTATTATTTTGGACCGTAACTATATGAATATGATAAAAAATTAATTCATCATACCAATATTGGTAATATGATTTTTATTGCCGATTTGATATATACAATTATTAATGAATTTTTTCATTCAATTGAAATTATTTGAAAATAAATATTTAAATTTTTTTTGAAAAATATTTTCATTGAGTGATTGATTTAAAATATTAAAAATTTTGTATAAATGGTATGCATAGAATGTGGAATATTTTTTAATAACCCAACTTGTCAAATTTTTATCTCACTATACATATTCTATTGGGTGTATATACACAATATTATTATTGAACCTCTGATTGAGAATTCATGAGTATATGATAGTAGTTCTCCTAATCAATATAAAGAAATTGTTGGTAATTTCAAGCGGAGAATGCAATACACCATTTATAAGGATACTCTTTGATGATGATCATGATGTATTTTTTCCCTCTAGCATCACCATCTTAACATTCTATGAATTTCAATAGAAACCATATGTTCATAAACCATGGATAGCTTCCCTATAGTGTATCTATCCATAGTATAACATAAGAAGTTGGTAGCTAACAACCATTTTACCCTGGTGGCTAATTTCAATCATGACCATACAACCATGCTGTTTATTCAAACATTTGCCATATCATTGGTTTTATCCTCTTAAAAATGGTGCCTTCCATTTCTAGGTAGGATGGAATTATTAATATCTTCTATAATGATAATTTCCTTCGTGATTGGTCAATGGAGTCTTATATATGTGGTTAATGAATTTCCTACATATTTAGATGATCCTATAATTTTTAATATGGAATAGATCTCAGTCCATTTAATGGTTGGGATAGGATATCTGACCTCCATTTACCTGTCTTTATCCTTTTAATCCTTCATAGTGTGTTAGTATCCCAGGGATGTTTTATTTTTTCAAATGTTAATAAATGATTTCTACATTCCTCATCATCAGCACATTTCTGCATGTAGGAATATCTCATTACTCAAATTTCATCACATGTAATCATTCTAGTAGGTGACATCTTATCATGGTGGCATCAAATTCTAATCCAAAAATTTTCAAGCATCAGGGTGGTTCATTATGTTCATGTTCATTATATGCATGTTGTGATGTATATATATTATTCATAGTGTCAACAATGACTATGTGAAGAGTGTCATTGCGTGTTAAATTTTGATTCAGGGGTATGTGAATCGTCCCATGCATGGTATCCTACTTAGAGCATTGTGTATCTTACTATTCAGGTATGTTATCCTATTACTCTTATTCCTATATCCCCTACCTTGAACTGCTATTGATTATCTACATGGGTAGGACATTCAGTCCTTACTAAGGGAATACTCCAATAGATTACCACTTCTATTGAGATATGAGTGCATGATTCAAGATCTTAAGAATATTTATCTCAAAAGGATCATTTATTTTTGGTTGATATGAATCATAGGTCAGAGGATCAACCATTAGTGGATGATTGAATGACTGTTAACAAATATAATATAATGAAAAATGTTGAGGATGGATATGATGATGATCGTTGAATGGATAATGATTCCCTACTTCAATTTTTGATATAACCTAATTGGTTTGTGGTTATTATTATTTTTACAACAGAAGGTGACACAATGTCTTCTTTATCAATAGGTAAAGGTGCTCGTGGGAGGCATCAATATTGGTCTCTAACTGGAAATATAGTGACCCTCTCTAAGGCCAAAGAGGCTATTAGTATTCTAATTTCATATCCTTCATCATCTATTTCGTGGTGCCATAAGTCATAAAATCCTTCTATTAAACGATCAATTAAATCACTAGTAATCCTAAGACATTTAGAGCTTGGGTTAAGTATTTCTTCATCTCATCAATAGTAATAAAACTATCTCCCCTCATGTCAGTACTTGAACAAAAAATAGATGTATTATCATATTAAATCATTGATGTATATGTATGGATTTATATACTATCCCATTGGGTTTCTTTAGAAAAACCACGCTTAGATATTATGATCACATTATATTTAGGTTGAATGGTAAACGTCACAGATTAAGATGTTGTTACAAAGGTGATGAATGGTGAAAGAAATATTTTTCCAAATTTAATTATGTGATATGTGAAACTCAAAATATGTGATAATTAGGGTATCTATTATCCATGATTTAACAAGTTAACATACCATGGTTCATGGTTGGGGATTTTACTTTCTTCACAGAAACATCAGAGAATAAGGGTGAATTATTTTAATCTTCAAGGTCAATTCACTATTTCGAAGTGTCTCGTTATTGTAATTTTATGATAGATATGGGTTTACTAGTAGAACTAATTACATAGAGTGATATAAAATAGATTAAAAACAATATTTATTATGATTGAAAAGTGTTTATGAAATCTTAAATGATATGAATCTTTTCGCAAGGTCATGGTAATTCAACCACATATTGTATTGTATAATCATTCCAATTTTCTTGTCCAACTAAAAATTGAAGACATAATTTCATTATAATTCTATTTCATTGTGATTTATAAATGGATCTAATGATTTTTACGAATGGTGAAGTGCTTTTGGGATCAACCGGCTAGGGTTACGGCTTGTTTGAGACTCAGTGATAAACTGCTGAGATTATGGGATCACCTCCGTGAGTGGAATAAAAATATACCCAATTGTGATACCATTCTAAAAGTGATGATAATTGAAATAAAAAATTTAGATTATATGATTCAATAAATTGGACACAATAAGAATTTTAATTTATATATGAAAAACAATATATAATAGCTGGGAAACATGAAGATATGAAAATGTTAGCAAAGTGGAATTCATGTTCTTTCCAACTCATTGATGGGGATATAAATAATGGATCATTCTAAAAATTCATTTAGGGGATAAATTATACAATATACATCAAAATAAAAATGGATGTTAGATCCCTGATGAGGGAAATATATTTGGATAAATAACACACAGAGGACAATTTTGAGATTCTTCCAACGGGGATGATTCATCTAGGTTATAAAAGTATATTTTTGGAAGTGGGGATAAAAAATATTGAATATCATCACATGTCAGGCTATATATGATGATAATAGTATTATTAACGATATTAAAGGTGAATTGGTAATGAATTAGGATAAGTAATACATGAATGAAAAAAAAGAACAAATGGCTTCTCAGGTAGAATTTATTTTTTACTAGGATGTTATTAAAATGGAATAATTTATGTATAATAGGTTTTCAATCAATAAGGAGAGGTAACTAATACTATTAACCCTTATAAATTGTATTTATTTTTAATGTTAATGAATAATATTTTTTAACAAGTTATAAATTGTTTTTCAATGCCATATATCATAAAAAATCATCACCATAATAATCATCCAAAAAATTCATGGGTTCCCCCATTGATTATTTTTGGAAATCAATATAGATTTATGATGTGGTGTAGAATTCATGAAAAAAATGGGATTATGATAGGGATAGTGGGTGAAATTATCATGATGTTTCATTGATCATGAATAATGATCAATGTGTATATAAAGAAGCCATATGACCACTCGGATTATTGTTCCATTATGAAGGAAATAGAGAAGTGTATATTTAATTTAATACACATGAGCATATATTAATGTTCATTGCATCACCGTGGAACTCATTTTCCATGATGAGTAGTTGATTCAATTTCATTAAATTGTCTTATTGTCTGACGCAAGGATATAATCTATCACCTGGACTCTTTATCATTACACATGACATTCATTAATGAAATATTTAATGTGATATCAAAATAGTATCCGTAAATGATTACAAGAATTAAATGTGATGGTTACAATGCCTCGTTTAATTAATATAGGAAAAATTTTACTATTCAACAATGTCATGGAAAACTAAATTGATGTATTTTAAAAAAACATATGATGATGTATTGATGTTGTAGTAGACAGTAGATTTACATTGATAATAACACTCTTTATCTCCCAAAAAACTAATTGATCAAACATGTAAGTATCATTTATGATAAACATGGCATTATGAAAATTATCATTATGATGGATAACATGTGAGAAATAATTTATTATAGGATAAAAAGTGTTATTTAGGTATGTTGGTTAATTGGATAATTGATTGACTCTTTATTTGGGATGTTTTTAAGTCTCATTTTAAGGTAGGATCATGCTTGATAATTGGATGCAAAAAACGATTATCATACATGTTTTATTTATTATAAAGACACCAAATTTGTAACTTCCTAAGTATGTAAAGAATAATGGATTTTCATATCTATGTCTATTTATGAATTATCTAGTGTTTTAAGAGTCTTAAAATGAGAATAAATCCAATCTTAAGCATAGAATTCTCTAATATTTTTTAAAATATTGTTTTACCGCCTTTTGATGGAGAACCATTTTAAAATATATATTTTGTCATTTTTATAAGCTATCTTTGTCAAAATAAACATATTCATTATAATTTGGTCATTTAAATTTACCTTGGATAAATTTTTCGTATTTTTCTGACAATGTTCATTTTTAATGAATAGTTTCAAATACTGCATTTTACTTCAAAACTAATTTTTCATCTAATTTAATTATATAGATATATTGTCCTTTTAATTGAATTTAAAGATTAATTAGAATATTTTTCTACCATTTAATCCAATGGTGGTCATTATAATTGATATCACTTTTGAATTGGGAATAAACAAGTGTGAAACTTTTTATAAATATTGATTTAAAAAAACCCGCTATTTGTTTTGACAATGGGAATTATTTTCAAATTAATTATTGCAATTTATGTGTTTGGAATTAATTAATTTTTTTTCCTTATTTTTAATTAGATGTTATAAATTATGTAATTAAAACTCTTTTGTTTTTGGACATTATGAATAGTAACGACGGTAATAATCGTTAATTATCGTGATTAATTAGTAATCGAGTAGTTAAGGATAATAAAATAATATCATAATAATAAAAAATTACCCCAAAACATGTCCTAATGCTACTTATTGTTTCATGGACGACCATGATATGCCTTGTTCCAAACACAGGGACCCCATGGAATCACTTTTGGGTGATAGTGACACTTTATCATCTTATTTTTAATGAAAGGAGAATACAACAAAAGTATGTACCACCTAAGTAAACCAATTATAATTTTTTCTTCATAAATGATATCTTGGACAATAAATATTAATTGGAAAGGTAAATATATTTCCTACATCATAGTATTTTTTATAATTTTTAGACATTCAATAAATTAAATTTTTTATGACACCATGATGATGTAGTGACTACTTCATTAATGAACGATTTAAATAAAATGAAAACATAATGTAAATTCTAAAACATAGACTTATCAAAAACCTATTGGTTGAGTATATTTCAAACCCTTATCACCCTATACTAGAAACATATCAATGTGGGACTTTTAAAATCCTAAACTCATTTTAATATAAAGTAACATTTCTTGACATTGCAAGCGTGCCCCTCCTCCCTCTCATAAAAGGCCCCCACCTCTACCTCCTTACCCACACCACTAAAGCCATTGTCTCGGCCATTATCTGTTAATTTTATCTCTCCACACCCCTATATTCATTAATAAGCCTTATCGTAGGACAAAAGATCTTTAAGAAATCCTTTTGGTTCAAACCAAGGGGAGTTACCCAATTTAAAGGTAATGTCTTCACTTGTGTTCTTTTGTTTTATTTTTCTTCTCCAACTGCCTAAATTCTTTTTATTACTTTATTTTGTAACAAAAAATGTATCTTAAATATTATAGTATGTTTTTATAAGATTGATATGAGCTACACTTACACAAACCTCCATCTAATGGTTAAATAACATATTTTTTCTGTGGATGGAGAATTTCTGCCCCACGAAATGATGATTGTTCAATCCACTTTTAACACCTTTCATGGTGGCCATTAAGATGTAAACCTATATATATATGATATATATTATGTTTAAATTTTCCTTATCCTTCTTAATTTTTCATTTATGGAAGACCTTTATGGTTTTCATTATGGGTAAACGTGATATCTTTATTTTAGGAAATGCAGACTACCGCCCCCTCAAAGTGATTTGATTTCTTAATGCCATATGTGGGACATATAAAGGATGGAGTTAACGATATTATATATGATATTATACTGGTATTATAATATACCTTTATATCATTATTAATTCATTCCATTAAATATGAAATAGAAATGAAAGTAGTGTTCATGCGTACGTACGGCTTACCATCTCCATGAACGGTGCATTTCATTTCTTAACTCTAAATGTTATGTAATATTATAAAGGCATGTATATAATGGATATATATATATGATATATATGATATCTATATAATTAATATAATTATGGATATAATTTATATTTTACCACATGGACAACTTGTAATTATAAGGAGTTTATTTTTGACTCAAGTACCAATGATCGACAAAACGACCATTATTAACTTAAATAATTACATTTTATTAATAACATGGTAATAAGTGATATAAAAGGAATAATGAACATGAAAAATATTCTTAATAAATTATAAATTAACTCATGTTTATTATATAGGATATTAAATAACGATCGAGTCAAGTCGGACACGAGGTAAGAGACTTCCTCTAAATCTCCTTTCATTGAGGTATATTTTCTTATATACATAGCTTTCTTTTAAACGGTGTATAAAACCCTTGGAATTTTACGTTTATTCAAAAGGAATCTTTTTTTATATGAAGTATTTTACTAAACAAAAAAAGAGAATTTTTTTTCATACGTATGTGACGGCAACAACTTCTCCGTCACTGTGACCATTATTTGAGTTTCGGCTTCCTCTACAAGACATAACCTTTTTTAATGAAAAATAAATACCATGTTATAATTTTCTTTTATTTTGGTATTGAAATTTTTTTTGATAATGATTTTATTATATCAATGTGTTCTTGATATCTTGTGATTGAAATATAGAAATGTTATATTTCCTTTATGCATTTTTTATATGATACGATTATGTTAGGGTTCTTGGGCATTGTTTATGATGACGGGTGGTTCCGTGATAAACTAAGGGTAGGTGAGCCCGTAATAACTCTCCAATGGATTGGGTAACACAAAGGGGTTAAAATCAATGGTTTCTCTTAAGATATTTAGGGAATATACTATGATGGGTATTCCAAACGTAACCATGAGGGTTACTCCCTATGTAAGAATGTTATGAATGCCTCATGCTACCTTTATGTCTGACGATTTCTATGAGTCATTCATGATTTTATGATGTATGTTAAAGTGATTATGTTTTATAAGTAAATTATGATTTAATTTATTTATATGTATACATGGAATAATGTTTTCATTCTCTGTTTTTATACACCTTACTCAGCTTTTTAGGATCATCCAAAGTTTTTGAAATGTTTTTCACAGGTCAAAGGAAAGGTACATAATGTGATGATAGAGTCAAGGAAGTTTCATGGAAGAATCCATGTTTTGTTCTAAATATGTTTCCTTTTATGGGAAAAGTGAATATTTTATTTAATGTTACCACCTTGTTTAAATGTGCAATGCAATGCATGATTTATGATCTAATTCTCCAAAACTCTATACCTAAAAAGATCCTCAATGTGTATCTTGTAATAACTCAAGATTATGTAATGTTTAAAGAATGGGGCCTTATAGTTGGTATCAGAGGTCGGTTTAGATAACTTTAAGAGTTAGAATTATAATAAATGATTATCCGAAAATATTATGGTCAAATCAAAATGATATAAGATTTGAAGATTACCATGTTTCTTCATCTAAGACATGTTTGTTCAAAATGGTTTTCCTCCGAGGAAATAGGGAATCAGTGCAAAGAAGGCATACAAGAGGAAATGACCTTACGAATCAACATCCTGAGATTGTCGGAATTGTAACTGAACATTTTGTTGCAGTAATGGCATGATTGACTCAAGCGATAAATGGTGGTGGTATCCACGCACGATATCAGCTAGATCAACTGTAGAGGAACATGTATGTGGTGGAACATTTCATGAGGCAACATCCCCCATCATTCAAAGGATCATCTGACCATGTGCTAGCTGAAGGGTGGATTAAATCACTTGAGAAGATTTTCGATGTCATGGGGTTTTAATACAATCAAAAGGTTATTTTTGAAATTTATCATTTGGAGGGTGAAGAAGATTATTGGTAGTCGATGGATAAAAATATCAGGGACACTAATGAGATTGATTCTCTTGACTGGGATGAATTCGAAGGTATGTTTCTTAAGAGGTATTTTCCTACGGCTGTTCGGCAAAGGATGGAAAAACAATTCTTGGAATTGAGGAAAAAAGATGACTCAGTGGCTGCTTATGAATAGAGGTTCACTCGATTAGCAATGTATGCTCCATATTTTATCCGTGGCCATTATATTAAAATTAATCATTTTTACTCGAGATTAAATCCAAAATATCGAAGGGATTTCTCTTCTCATGAGTTCAAGAGTTATGAAAATATTGTTCGATATGATGGGAATGTGGAAATCGAGTTTTCTTATGATCAAGTTTTCTATAACAACCAACAGAAGAAGAGACCGATGTGGCAGGAGAAAGGGAAGAATTTTTCAAAAGGTCTGATGGTATGAAAACTGAGTTTCCAGTTTTTGATAAATGTGTTAAAAGGCGTGCTGGGGAATGTCTTCCGAATTCTGGAAAGTGCTACCGATGTTGTAATATGGGACATAAGTCTCATGATTGCACTGAAAAAGACCAGGGTGATGGTAAGACAAAATTTGATTTACAGTTACAGAAATGTTTCAAGTGCAATGAGATCGGTCATTTTGCAAATGAGTGTTTGACAAAGAGCTAAAATGATGGGAATCAGTCAGACTACAAGAAAAAAGAAGTGTTAAAATCCATTGCAACTACTTCAGCAGATGTTGGGACAGCATATGAAGTGGAATTAGGTACTTTGTTTGTTTTATCAAATTATGATAATGTGTTGTTTGATTCGGGTTCTACACATTCTTTGATCTCTAAAAACATTTCTAGTAAATTAGGAATTCCATCTCAAGAAATGACACCTGAACTTTTCTTAAAAACACATAGGGGAAATTTTGAGGCAAAAAGAATTTAGAATAGTCTTAATATCCTTCTTTGTTGAATGAACCTACTTGCAAACCTTATTTTTTTACCTCTAGTAGAGTTTGGTGCTATCTTGGGTATGGATTGGCTCTCAGTTTACCATGCTAAGATTTATTGTAGATATAGATAAGTTTCTTTTCGGAAAGACTTTCAGTTTATGTACAAGAATGAACCCTTACTGTTGATAACATATCTAGAGGCAGAGAAACTTGTAAAATATGGAAGTGAATGTTACCTTGCACTTATTGTTGAAAACAATGGAACCGTTCAGATTATTGAAGATTCAGTGGTAAATGAGTATCCTGATGTTTTTCCTTATGAGTTTCCTGGAATAATACCCAATCAAGATATTGAATTTACTATAGACTTAGTTCCTGATGCTAAGACAATTTCAAAACCCCCTTATCTAATGGCTCAAATTGAAATTTTAGTGATGAAGGATAAATTGCATGATTTTTTAGAGAAAGGTTTCATTCGACCCAGCACATCACCATGGGGTGCTCCTATCTTATTTGTTAAAAATAAAGATGGTTCTATGAGACTTTTCATTGATTATAGAGCCTTGAATAACATCACTTTTAAGAACAAATATCCTTGGCCTCATATCGATGATTTGTTTGATCATCTCCAGAGAGCTCGGTATTTTTCAATGATTGACCTAAGATCGGGGCACCATCAGTTGAAGGTAAAGGAAGAAGATGTTCTGAAGACCGCGTTTTGTACAAGATATGACCATTACGAATTTGTATTAATTAATTTTAGTTTAACCAATGCACCTGTTGTATTCATGGACCTTATGAATAGAATTTTCCATGATTTCTTTGATATGTTTTTGGTTGTTTTCATTGATGATATTTTGGTGTTTTATAAAATTAAAGAGGAGCATGAAAGTCATATAAGGGTTATTTTGAAAACCTTAAAAGAAAATAAATTTTATTTTAAATTCAGCAAGTGTGATTTTTTGTTGCAACAAATTTTTTTCCTTGGTCACATTGTTTCTAAAGATGGAATAACTGTTAATCCTACAAAACAAGGTTGTTGAAGAATGCCCAAGATCCATAAATGTAACTGATATTCATATTTTTCATGGTTTGGCAGGATATTACTGAAGGTTTGTTGGAAATTTTTCCCAGTTATCTAGTCCAATTACTAAGCTAACTCGGAAGGGTATTAAGTTTATCTAGACAAAAGTATGTGATGATTGTTTTCCGGAATTGAAAAGAAGATTGGTGAATGATCCAGTTTTGGCACTACCTTACAAGAATAGTGAGTTTGTTATCTACATTGATGCTGCATTGAAAGGACTTGGTTGTGTCTTAATGCAGAATCATCAGGTAATTTCATATGCTTCACGTCAGTTGAAAACTCATGAGGTAAATTACCCTACACATTATTTGGAATTAGCTGTCGTTGTTTTCTCTTTGAAAATTTGAATTCATCATTTGTATGGTGTAAAGTGTTAAATATATACTGATCACAATAGTATAAAGTATATATTAAATCAGAAATTATTGATCATGGGACAGAGGAGATGGCTGGAATTAATCAAGGATTATGATTGTACAATTCATTACCATCCGGGAAAATAAAATATACTGGTTGATGCTTTGAGTCAAAAAATTAAAACATCATTAACAATGTTGTGTTTGGAACGTGATCCTTGGGTTAAGGATTTGATGAACATTTTCATTGAAGTTGTTGGTGCAGGATGTTCTTCTGTTTTTTCAGGTATTAGTGAAATCTTCTCTATCAGAGAGAATTAAGCAACCACAGAAGCAAGAATGTGAGTTGTAGAAAAAGGAAGAGCTTGTTTAGAAGGGTAAGTTGCCTGAATGCAACATTGATAATGATTGTGTTTTGAGATTTGGTACGAGATTGTGTGTGCCATGTGATTCACAATTGAAGAGAGAGTTGTTATGTGAAGCTCATAGTTCTCTGTTTTCAGTTCATCCAGGCAGTACTAAGATGTATAGAGATCATTATGAGTACTACTAGTTGGATGGAATGAAAAGAGATATTGCTGATTTTACTGTGAAGTGTTTGATTTGTAAATAGGTTAATGAAGAGAGGCATTTACCGAAGGGGATGCTTCAGCCTTTACCAGTACCAGAGTTGAAATCAAAGAATATATCCATGGACTTTTTTGTGGGATTACTGAAGACACCTCAAGGTAATAATGCAATCTGGGTTACTGTTGATCGCTTGACTAAATCTGCTCATTTCCTTGCTATACGAGATTATTTTTCACTAGATCAACTTTCTCGTTTGTATCTTAATGATATAGTCAGGTTACATGGAGTTACCCTCTCCATTGTATCTGATCGTGATCTCAGGTTTACTTCTAACTTTTGGAAAGGCCTTCAGAAGTTGTTGGGTACTGAATTAAATTTATGTATAGCTTTTCATCCTCAATCAGATTAGCAGTCATAACGAACAATTCAGATGTTGGAGGATATGCTATGTGTTTGTTCTATGGATTATCAGGGAATTTGGGACCAGTATCTTTCTTTGGTTGAGTTTTCTTGTAATAACAGTTTTCATTCCAATATAAAGATGGCACCATTTGAGGCATTATATAGGAAGCGGTGTTGAACTCTATATTTTTGGGATGAAGTGGGTGAAAGGATATTGATGGGGCCAGAATTGGTAGAAGTGTTGGCAGAAAAATTTCAGCTGATACTGAAACACATGGGAACTGCTCAGATCAGGCAGAAAAGTTATGTGGACAACAATATGAAAGATCTCTTTTTTGAGGTAGGTGATCATGTCTTTTTCAAAGTTTCACCATAGAAAAGTGTGATGCGATTTGGTAAGAAAGGAAAGCTGATTCCAAGGTTCATTGGACCATATGAAATTATGGAGAGAGTTGGATCGGTTGTATACCGAGTGGCTTTACCTATGATTTTATCTCAGGTACACAATGTTTTTCATGTTTCAGGGTTAAGGAAGTACATGCATAATCCATCTCATGTTTTGAGTCCAGAGGTAGTTCAGCTGGAAGAGAACCTATCTTATGAGGATCAACCAGACCGGATTCTTAAACACACAGAGAAAGTGTTACAGAATAAGGTGATTCATCATGTAATGGTTTTGTGAAAAAACCAGATGATTTAAGATGCAACATGGTAATATGAAAATGAAATGAGGGATAAATACCCCCACTTATTCGATAAGTAAATAAGTTGTAGGGACACAATTTTATAAAGGGGGGAAGGATGTAACATCTCCAGTAAGTAAAGGAATTAGAGATTTTCTAATCTATGTCTATTTATGATTTATATAGTGTTTTAAGAGGCTTAAAATGATAATAAATCCAATCTTATGCATAGAATTCTCTAATATTTTTTAAATGATTGTTTTACCGCCTTTTGATGGAGAACCATTTTTAAATCTATATTTTGATGATTTTTTAAGATATATTTGCCAAAATAAACTTATTCATTATAATTGGGACATTTAAATTTACTTTGGATAAATTTTAATTATTTTTCTAGACAATGTTAATTTTTTAATGAATAGTGAAAAATACTGCATTTTACGTCAAAACTGTTTTATCATAAAACTTAATTATATAGATAGATTGTACTTTTAATTGGTTTTATAGTTTAATTAGAATATATTTTTACTATTTAATCAAATGGTGGTCATTAGAATTTATTTCACTTTTGAATTGGGCATAAACAGGTGCCAAACTTTTCATAGATATTGTTTAAAAAAAACCTGCAATTTGTTTTGACAACAGGAATTATTTTTAAATTAATTATTGCAATTTTTGTGTTTGAAATTTGGTAAAATTGAATACATATTTGGAATCAGAATTTCAAAATTATTTAATTAAGGCTCTTTTGTTTTTGGACATTGTGAATAGTAATTCCGGTAATAATCTTTAATTATCATGATTAATTAGTAATCAGGTAGTTAAGGATAATAAAATAATATCATAATAATAAAAAATGGCCCCAACATGTGTCCTAATTCTACTGGTTGGGTAATGGCCGACCATGTCAATCCATTTTCCAAACATAGGGACCCCATGGAATCACTTTTGGGTGATACTGACACTTTATCATTTAATTTTTACAGAAAGGAAAATATCACAAAAGTATGTAACACCTAAGTAAAACAATTTTAATATTGTCTAAATAAATTATATATAGGACAATAAATAGTCATTGTAAAGATAAAAATATTTCCTACATCATAGTAATTGTTTTATAATTTTTAGACATTAAATTAATTAAATTTTTTATGGCACCAAGATGATGAGGTGATTACCTCATTAATGAAAGATTTAAATAAAATGAAAAGATAATGTAAAATCTAAGACTTAAAATAATAAAAAACCTATTGTATGAGTATATTTTGAACCCTTATCACATTATACTTGAAATATATCAATTTGTGTCCTTTAAAATCCGAAACTCATTTTAATATAAAGTAACATTTCTTGACATTCCAAGAGTGCCCCTCCTACCTCTTATAAAAGGCCCCCACCTCTACGTCCTTACCCACGCCTATCAAGCCATTTTCTCAGCAATGATAGGATCATTTTATCTCTAAAAATACCTCTATTCATCCTAGAATCCTTACCTTAGGCATAAATCTCTTCAAGAAACCCTTTTGGTTCAAACAAAGAGGAGTTACCCGATTTAAAGGTAATGTCTTCACTTGTGTTCTTTTGATTTATTTTGCTTCTCCAACCCCCTAAAATCTTTTTATTCCTTTATTTTGTAACAACAACAGTATCTTCAATATAATAGAATGTTTTCATGACATGGATTCATGCTAAAATTACAGACACCTCTGTTTAATGGTTAAATAACATACTGTTTCTGTGGATTGCAAATTTCTGCCTCCCGAAACGATGATTGTTCAATCTTCTTCTAACAGCTTTCGTGGTAGACATTAAGATGTAAACCTATTTATATATGATATATATTATGTTTATTTTTTCATTACTTTTCTGAGTTTTTCAATTATGGAATACCTTTATGGTTTCCATTATGGGTAAACATTATATCTTCATTTTAGGAAGTGCGGACTAACGCCCCCTCAAAGTCATTTGATCCGTTAATGGCATATGTGGGACATATAAAGGATGGATTTAATGGTATTATATATGATATTATACTGGAATTATAATATTACTTTATATCATTATGAATTCATTCCACTAAACACAAAATAGAAATGAATGTAGCATTCATGAGTAAATAAGACTTACCGTCTCCATGAACAGTAAATTTCATTTCTTACCTCTAAATGTTAAGTAATATTATAAATGAATGTATATAATGGATATATATGATATATATGATATATATATATAATGAATATATTTCTGGATATAATTGATATTTTACCAAATGAACTACTTGTAATTGTAAGGAGTTTATTTTTGACTCAAGTACCAGTGATCTACAAAACGACTGTTATTAACATAAATCATTATATAGTGTTCATAAAATGGTAATAAGTGATATAAAAGGAATAATGAACTTGAAAAATGTTCTTAATCAAGTAGAAATTAACTCATTTTTATTATTCAGGAGATTAAATAACAATCGTGTCAATTCGGACACGAGGTAAGGGACTTCGTCTCAATATCCTTTCTTTGAGGAATATTTTATTTTATACACAACATTATTTTATATGGTTTATAAACCCCTTTGACATTTAAATTTATTCAAAAGGAATATTTTTTTATATGAATCTTTTTAATAAACGAAAAAATGTAATTTTTTGTCGTATGTATGCGGCGACAACAACTTCTCCACCGTCATGACCATTATTTGAGTTTCGGCTTCCTCTACAAGCCATAACATTTTTTTAATGAAAAATAAATACCATGTTTTAATCTTCTTTTATTATGGTGTTGAAAATGGTTTTGATAATTTTTTTATTATATCAATGTGTTTTTGATATCTTGTGATTGAAATGTTGAAATGTTATTTTTTCTTTTATGCACGTTTTATGTGATAGAATTATGTTATGGTTCTTGGGAATTGTTTATGAAGACGAGTGGTTATGTGATAAACTAATGGCGGGTGAGACCGTGATAGCTCACCAATGCATTGGTTTATGCGAACTTGTTAAACACTAAGGTTTCTCGGAAGAGATTTAGGGAATATACTGTGATGGGTATTCCAAACGTAACCTTGAGGGTTACTCCCTATGTAACAATGTTATGAATGCCTCAAGTTACCTTTATGTCTTATGATTTAAATGAGTTATTCATGATTGGATGAGGTATGTTAATGTGATTAGTTTTTATGATTAAAGTATGATTCCATTGATTTATATGTATACATGGACTAATGTATTCATTCCATATTTTTATACACCTTAACAAGCTTTTTTATGCCCATTAAATGTTTTTTAAATATTTTTCACAGGTCAAGGGAAAGGTACATGATGTGATGATAATGTCATTGAAGTGTCATGGAAGAATCCATGTTTTGTATTAAATATGTTTCCTTTTATGGGAAAAGTGAATATTGTCTTTAATGTAACCACCTTGTTTAAATATGAAATGTAATGCATGATTATTTATCTAATTCTCTAAAACTCCAAACCTGAAAAGATCCTCAATGTGTAATCTTCTAATCACTCATGATTAAGTAATGTATAAGGAACAAGGCCTTATAAAATTGTACCATTGATATAATTCACAATATAATTTGTTAATTCATTTGTTACCCAAAAGTTTAAGGGAAATTCAAATATTCATTATGGATGTGTTCTCAGTGACCTCTTATAAAGAGGGGTTCAAGAGAATGTGAATTTCAAATTCAATGAACATAATAAATGTGTGACTAGACATGGATATTAACAAAATAAAATTCATATTGGAAGGCTTCATTAAAATTATATATTTGGTGGAATGGATTCACTAGGGTTAGTTGTAGTGGAATCATTATTGGAAGGTTCAGTACAAGAGAAATCATCTCAAATTGTTGGATGGAAGGTTTAGTGGTTGATAGAGAAAGGATACATCATTTATTTTAATGAAAACATTGTGCGTTAGATCATATTTTTCTTTTGATATGTATTCCTAAATATTTTTATAAAATATTTGATCCTGTATCAATGTTTGATAATAGCCTTTCATGATTATGTAAAATGACACTTCACGGAATAATTTGTTTTTTGGATGAACCAAATAGTTATTTTTTTATAGAGTCTACATTAGGATATTTTATCTCTCATAAAATTATATATATCAGTAGGCACATCCAGCTAAATATGAACTTTTTGATAATGATATGGTAGAATGATTTATTGGAAAATATGAATTTCCACATCATGAGATTAGATAATAATTCTATCCCTAATGATGAAATTATTTAGAGAAAGGGGATCAACATATCATTAAGTTTCTTACTCTAAGAGAATAAAAATACATAAAAAATTTTGAAAATATTTGTTGAAGGTTTTTGGGATCAAATTCATCTCCATAAAATGGGGAATTTCTAGAGTTTCTCTTCATAATAATTTATGTATTAGATATTGAGGATCCTAAAGTCATGATTCAGGATGTGTTTTTACTTATATGTATTAAGATTTTTGGGAGATGAGGAACAAAGGTTGATAAGGAAATCATAGTTTGATCCATCTTTATAAGAGATGTGTTCTTTCAATTTTGGTTGATTTTTTCTCATTTATGTAAGTTATACCTATGATTCTAATATAGGCCATATTTTTAGGATCTCAAACATTGGTGGATGTTCTTCTCCCTGGAGGCATATCAAGAGGAACCCACTTATTTCATGATATTACAGAAATGTTCATAGATATATGATTGGAAGAGTCCATGTTATTAGTGTTATAGGTTCAATTTTCATTATGATAAAAAAATTTTGTAGACTATTTAATGACATCATGGAATATAATCTATACCTCTTTAGTTATATATCCATGTGAATGATTTAAAATAGAAATATTGAGGCTATCTAATCTGATTCATTTTTCTAGTAGGATTCATTTTCAACATGAATCAAACAAAAGGATATCTAAGTTATATGATCTAGTAGTTTATGTAAATCATTTATAAGGAAATAGAGATCACTTAGACATTATTTTCGGTAAACATTTATAATAACATCCTTCTATGAAAATAAATCATTAATGATTTTCATAATATTTAATATATAATTGCACCCCTCTCATATAATAGATGTTTATATATTAGTAGAGAGTCCTCGGGTTTTCACAAAATAATATTACCCTATTAATCATGATTCTTTTTTGCAATATAAATAGTTATTTTTTATTGATGAATATATTTGTATACCAGATGTTAATTGATACATATCCAGTGATCATGAATTATTCGGTTTCTATTATGTATTAATATTTACTGTTGATTATTTTTTAGGGGATAATTTCATATTTCTTACTTATAAAAATTGGAAAATATCTTCATATTTTGTCATGGATGATTTGGGTTTTAGATTTATTGGATATCATCATTTTAATTTAAAAAAATATCAATTGGATGGTTTATTCTATTCAAAATTATAGGTATATTTTTTGAAATTTCATTTTTGATCGAATAATGGAATGCTATAAATTAATTGGATGTTTATGGGTGAGTACCTTGTAATATCTCATCATGATGACCCTTAAAAGTCCATGGATTATTTGGTGAATATATCATTCATGATTATTTGGATGTAGTCAAACATTTTCACCCAAATTCGAGTTTTTTATTATTTAATTGATGACCATGTGTCTTCTAATTAACTTTTCAACGATATATATTTATATTGTGTAGTATAATTCCATTAGTAATCTATTTGATATGGATTCAAGAGTTAGATACAAATAAATCGTAACAAAATAATAATATATATGACCAAAACCAAATATATGTAGTATTACACAAGTCGCACGATCTATAGAATGTGGCCACATAATTTCCCCATAATCCTCTACAAATAGAACCCCACTGGTTAAAAATAGGGATCAATAAGAGGAGTTTATTTATAAAAAATATAATTATTTTAGACAAATGAATGATAATTAAGAGTATTTGGATTGTTTGGGAATGATATAGTGTATATTAATGTTCTTGGGAAAATTGTATTTTGTTATCGTTAATTATTCCACCTTCATGTCTAATGGTCTATGATGGATATTGTGGGATGTTGTTTTTCTAGAAGAGAGGAGTGAGTGACTATAGTGGAATGAATTTATTATCATCTCTATGTAGATATTCTATAAATAGTACATATATAATTGATTATGTCTATGAATTTTATCATCTATCAAAATAATGATTAGATAGCGACTCAATACTAAATATTTTTTTTTTAAATTAGTGAATTATCACATGATATGTTCTCTAATTATATGTAGATATCATGTATATTTTTTATCAGAATATCTGATATCATCTATTTATAGAAATGGCCACCTCTTTTTTTGTTGTTTTCAATAAAAACATTATTTGAGAAAAATTAATGGATTTTATTTCTAGGTTTCATGTCATTCCTCTTACTCCAATAAGTTGTTTAATGGTTACGTTTAATGTAAGAGTAAGTGGAATTTGATTCATAATTTATATAGTGGTATTTGACCATGAAAATATATCTCCCAAATATTAATAATATTTATTATTAATATAAAATAAACTATTTTCTAATGTTCTTTGAATTGGAACAAGATTTATACTTTCATATAGAGATTAAATATTTGTGGTTCAAATGTGCTTTTATCCCACATGGATAAGTTTTTACATATTTATACCAACCTTTTAGTGGAATGAGGTATAATTTATTTATATAATCTAAAACATATTAATTTTTCGGAAGAAAAATACAGTTCTAGGAATAGGCATCAAGAATAATTCAAGAATATTTAATGGACGAATATCCAATGGGAACAGATATCAATCCTTTGATATTGAGATTTACCATATCTACATTATCATCAAAAGTGAATACATTATTTTATACTGCTTCCAATCATTAATTCAATTCAAACAATACTATTGAATTATTTCATATTCAAAGAGTAATCATGAATTATTAGGGATATTGTGTCTCTATTTAGTATTAATACTAAAAAGGTTCTCTTCTTCCCCTGATAGGATATCAATTAATCATAGATCATGATCATCTGATTCACTCTAGTTCTAGGTTATATACCCCTAGTTTTTATTCTTAATGTAGTCCTCTTAGATTTTTTTACTGACTGTATTAACTTATTTCATCAGTTCCTGTCATTTTCTTACTACAATGTTGAGTTCCATGTTTTTTATAAATAATTGAACTCTTGTGATAGTCATGTAGGGCCTCATATTCTGATGTAGGGTTACATGATATATTTATGTGCTTTTGAAATGGATTAAAATTATTCATATACCTATTTTAATCTAGTACATTTTTAATTCCCATAAGTGTATTTGAAAAATATTTTATTCTACCACAAAATAGGGGGTGTATTCATCTATCAAAGCAATTCATAGTACACATCATATAACTATTATTTATTAATATTTGTCGCCTGGTAAATTGAAGGGACTATACAATAAGTCTTATTCATTGATTTCTAAATGATTCATTCAACCATGTATGTTTCCATCAGAAGAAATAATTATTTTCACTATAGAGTCTGTTGAAACCCTTCAATTTTTTGTTGATTATGAGAAACTCAATGGATTTATTATCAATAATAAGTTTCTATTTTGATGGACACTTAAATTTTTTCATCTATTTAAATTTAAAATAAAAATCTCTATGATTGATTAATATTATGTTTACCACAGAAAGATGATTAGAGATTTCGGTATCCCATATACTATATTTGGAAACATGCATGAATGCTATTATTATGTTGTTATTCCATTCTTCCTAACAAACAATCTTTTTTTCATGGAATTTATGAAAATGATTTTCCACCAGTATATCTACCATTTTAATGTACTGATCATGGATAACATCATTATCTATTTCATGATTGATTTCCTTTTGGGGAATCATTGGTGAAATTTTTTTGTTCTCTTGAAGATTCAATAACATTATTCAATTCATTCATGGTAAAATTTATGGATTCTTGAAAAAATGTTATAAGGAATCGGCATTTAATATTTCAAAATCTTGTGTTCAACCTATAATTTTACTTTAATTCACATTGGTGGTCATTTCAGGTTTACATTATTGGATAATTTTTCCATAACATATAATTAAAATAAATAATAAATTATAAATTGGACACTTTTAAATAGTATAAATTTTTCAAAAAAAATAAAAAATAAAAATAAAATTTTACCATTTTAATAAATACATTATATTATTATCAAAATGAATTCTAACAATCACTTAATCATCCTAATTTATTTTGAAAAAAATTCAAATTACGGTATGATCATAAAAAGATTCGTATGAGAGAAAAAAATTATTAGTCTATCTATATTTATTAATAACATAAGAATATTTTAATATGAAGTAATATTTATCACCTTGATATATATCAGAAATACTATTTTGTTAATAAGTACATATAATACTTTTTTTATTATCACAAGATTAACATAAAACCCATAATAAGCCCCCAAAATACATAATAGTAAATTAGAACAACATTATACAATTAATTATTAGAAATAGAATAAATATACGATTGACTTCCATGTATTTCACACATAAAAATGGTATAAAAATTATCTCAAATTCAATAACCAATGAATTAAAGGGATATAAAGTACCCACTGATCATTGGATTATCACAAAACCACTAGTAATTGATTTATTATGGAACCACCCATCCAATATTGAAGTATAATTATTTAATTAGAAAACATAATGGATTGAAATTTCTAATATCACAGTCATCAAAATTATATTTTCAATTAGATGAAAAAATAATTACATATTTGAATAATAAATCTATTTTAACAAAAACATTTAGAATAAAAAATTCCAAAAAACTAAAAATGAATTTTTTTAATTAACAAAACATTAAATATTTCAAATAAATACAATCATAAAATAATATACATTGTAGTGTTAAATTCATTATCACATGTGTGTGATAATAATAGAACATTCCATTTTTCATTTTTTAAAACATTCTGTATAATGCACATAAACTTATTTATTTGGAAAATGCATGAATGAAATTAAAAATGGAAGTAAAATAACCATTATTGTACTTTTATATACATATAAATAAATATGACAATTAATATAAAAAAATTCATGTGGAAAGGATTACATCTTTATTCATTAAAATCATCCCATTGAACTTTGAACATTTAAATCATAATATACTTGAAAGTATAAAATTTATTAAAAAATTAAATAAAAATATAATTCATTAAAAATGGATATATATTGTAAATGAGACTGTATATATACCTTATGAAAGAATAAAAGTTCATATAATGAAGAAATTTGTCAATGAATAGAGACCGGGAAAAAATATCCTACCTTTGGTCCGACTAGTGACGGGTGTCTTTACCTACATAAATTATAAATTTATATTAATTATTTAATTTCACGATGAATATTTTCATGTTTATTTTTAAATTTATTTCACTTATTATTATATTATATACAAATACTTAAAAATATTAATTTACATCTTTTTTTACCATATTTGGTTTATGTGTCCAAACGCCATTGGTAAGTCATATATGGTCAAAAGAGATATTATATGAACATATACATAATAAAGGTATTAATCCTAGAATATTAAAATATCCATAATTAAATCATAAGTATTTAATATATCATATATTAGCGGTTTATCCATCATTATTTTTATCCATAATGGTGTTAATGGAAAAAATGAACAACATTGTTTTGTGTTGTTATAATTTTTTGTACAGAATAATTATATGTTAATTACCAATTTGATGGATGTTTGTGTATGTGTAGGAAAAACTTTAATAAAAAAAATTATTGTATATTTTCGATAATTATTTTTTAATGTATTTATGAAATAGTAATATTTTAAAGAGTGAAGAATAACAATAATATAAAAGGGTTTGATGATGTGTGTCACCACTTTTTTGGGTAACTCATTTTGGATTTATTTAAAGGTATTAAATGGATTAATTTATTTTAATGTTTAGGCATCATGAATTAGGGGAGGGGTGTTGACGATCTATATTTTGTGATAGGTCAATCTTATGTGTCTTGAGTGGTGTGATTAAGTCTGGGTTGTGAGTTCCTTTTTATAGTGTAGGAGGAGTGGCACTCTTTTATATTTCATAAAAACTAATTCCACCTACATTTTCATCAATTCATTTGGATCCAAGAACGGTCAAAATTATATAAAATGGGGTATCAAGATTAAATATGTATATAAAATATATTTTGAGAAACTCTATTGGTAATTTCTGTGCTCAATTTTATGTTTTAGTCCATTGTTAAGATTATTTTTCTTTTTATTATTTTAATTATTTATAATCATCTTCTAAAATAATTTTTATCAAAAATGATGTTGATCTTATTAAAAATATAAATTATTTTGATTCAAAAAATTATTCCATTTTTTCAAAATCTTATAATAGAGGTGGAAGACATTAATTTCAATTTAATCTTGCAGACATGATGTGATATAATGTTTGTAATGGAAAAACATTGAAATGTTTTCTATGATTTTATAATGAATTTAAAATTGAAATTTATTTCAATGACCAAATTTGGTTTAATGGATAAAAAAACTTTTTAAACATTGAAACAATCTAAAAATATAATTTATCATTATAAATAAATTACACGAAGAAATTTTTTTGAATTACAATTTATTATTTTTCAATAATAATTAAAAAATGAAACTTCATAGAAAAAACAGAATAAATTCCCCATAATATAATTTTAATGTATCAAATTTAAAAATGACTAATATTTTTATATATTAAATATATAAATTTAAAAAAAATTAAATTGTTTTCTACATTAAATGGTAGTAGAACTAAATTTTACAAAATATAGATATGTTTATAATTATAATTGGACTTATAAATATTTAATTACTATAAAATTTATTAGATGAATTAAAAAAAATTAACAAACATATTTAAATATAATATTGGTAGAATTTATCATTTCCAATGATAAAATTGAAAGGTGATAACTACCACCTGAAATAATAATTCTAGAAATATATTAATTTTTTATAGAACTTAATCTTGCATGAAACACAAGATTTCAAAGGAAATCATTATTTAGTGAAGGGTATGCTATCAGCAATTTCATCCCATTTATGTTAAAATTGTTATCTAAAACAAAATAATTAATATATTTAATAAATAGATGTTCAATTATTATATGGGATGTTACATCCACAGCCATATTGTAAATTGATTCTCAAAATTTTATTAACTTATCAAATTGTTGGAAATTTTTTCTCTCATAGCAATTTTGGATTCCTATATTTTCTCTTAACCCATATAGGTTTTCTATAAAACATTAACATAGTGAATTAACATGTTCCATAAAATATTTTCTTTGTTATTAAGAATTTAAATATGTTATTTATCATAAGATGTTTTATCTTCTAGCTAAACTAATCCACGACTAAAAACATTATATGAGTCCTATACAAATTTAAATAATATTAAAACATGAAATAAATTGAATACAAGGGATAATATTGGGTTTAAGGCCACTCAATAGGAAAATATTCAAAAATTATATCTGATTTCATACAATCTAATGAACTGGGGACTCAGCCTCCCATTATTTCGTATATCCATTAAACATTTCCATTGAATTTTTTTTAGAAATTCATAATCACCTACATCAAAAGATAGATCTTTTATCTTTTTAAATGTATTCCACTTATTCCTAGTCTATGTTGTCCACATGTTTCAATGAATCAAATTAATTTTCTCTGATGTGTCATCTCCCAACTATGGTCCCATTGATTTCATTTATCCTAAATCACATAAACAGTATGATGTCCTACGCCGCATTGCATATAATTTCTCAAAATTTGGCATATTTATAATATATTGATAATTTTTATAATAAAAAAACTAATCCAAAGAATTATTTTTACCCCAACATCCCTATTAATAAATAGAGAAAGAAGAAATTATTTCGTAGAAGGTCTAAATCATCCCCTGACACTAACTTTTATATTGTAGATGAAAAGTTATACTAAAATTTAATTCAGTACATAATAAATTTTGATGTCCTTTATAAAAAAAATTAACGTGATCCATAGATCAAAAAATAATTCAATAGAGTGAGTCACTTCATGATACATCATTATCTATATTAGATAATGTCTAAAAATATTGTATAATGAGATTTTTTACCACATATGTGAAGGAAATTTAAAGATCTAGTTAACCAAGAAATTATAAAAAAATAGAATTATAACGTTAAAATGTATTTTTTTCAATGCCACCACAAAATACATGGATATATTCATAAATTTCTATTATGAAACTACATACAGTAATAGAATAACATTCAGAAATTATAGCTCAAAATTAACATATTTACATGTCAAATACTTCATAGAAAATTTAGTAATATGTCATTTAATACCATCCCATCAGTAATACTCTTGATGGATTTATTACATATTAGTGCACCTAGGTGCATGAAAAATGGAGAAATATGAGATTCAGTAAACAACTATTTCCTCAATGGTGATTCAAAAAGCATACATAATAATTTACAAACACATAAAACATATTCTTGATACATATTTACATTTTTAATCATACATTACATAATGTATTATACCTTTTCCTATAATGTCTCATTCAACTTCTGAGCCCTCTTATTTTTTTATAACAAATTCGAAAACTTTGATACATAAAAACAAGTCGATTCCTCAACAACCATGAAATATTGGATAAAATTTAATAAAAATTTAATAAAACTGTAATGCTCAAAACGTAACATGGTCAATATAACATTAATATTTCAACTGAAAGTATCATCCACCTTGTTTTTATTCCAGGATAGTAATTAATCATGTAATAATCTTCATATATTTGTTTCATCCAACATATATTTCTCATTATCAACTTAGTATGAGTGGATATATACTATAAAATTTTCTAATAGATGTATATTTCTCACTTCACTCCAAAAAAATGATGACTTAAAATTCCTAATTCAGAAACAACAACATCTCGTTCCAAATCATATCTAATAAAATTTAGCTCATATGAATTCAACTGATGTGAGGAATATGCAATTAACATGTCATTCCGAATCAGAAAAGAAAAAATCCATTTTAATGACACATCACTATAGATTAAAAATTCACCATTTTTTGAAATGAGGTCAAAAATTGGTATGTTAAACAATATTCAATTATTTTTAAAAAAATAATATATTATTAAATAAAAATAAAAATAACTCACCTTCATGTTACCATGTTAAAATTCTTGATATCAGTGAAATTGTTTCAACAAATCTTTTAAAATGATCCACTAATTGAATAAAACTATGACTATCAATGACATTTATAACTCTTCAAAATCATTATTTTGAAGGGTCAACAATTATTACATACAATAGAACTACATTTCTATTTATTTAAATCATTTTCAACCTAATTTCACTATTACTAAAAATTTTATGTAGTTTATTTTGTTAAATTGTGTTAAAATAATCCCTATGTGCCATTCATGTTTGACATGTTTTTTTTGGAATATACAAATATATCATCTAAGAAGATATTCAATAAATAATAAAAAAACTTATAAAAGACTCTAGTCATCATATTTATAAATATAGAAGGTCCATTAAATATTTCAAATGGAAAACTATAAACTCAAAATTACTATATCTCATCGGAATATTTTTCCTCGAAATGTCACCCACCTTCAACTTCAACTGAAGGAATCCAGACCACAAATCCTTATTTGAATACACTGAGCTCCCAATAGGTTATCAAAAAAATCATCAATATGATGGAACATAAACATGTTCGTAATATATATTTTATTCAAGGAACTATAGTCAATGAAAATTCTCAGGGAAATATCTTTCATTTTTTATAAATAAAACCAGATCAGACCATTGTGAAGGGTTAATTAAAATAAAACGTCCGTCAATAAATTCATGAAAATGTTTTTTTATATAAAAATGATATAATATATAATTTTGATAAGGGTGTTTAGAGATAATCTTATAATTGTGTGCTAAATGAAAACTAAATTCACCATATTGATAAGTAATAACACTAGGAAATTAATCAAGAAAAAATATTTAAATTCATTCACTATCAGTATTTCACTAATAAAAAATATTTCAATATTTTGAATAAAATGGTCAATATATCCTTTATTACCATATTTCATAAATTTATCCACCTCTTGTTATTTTATCAAATATATGAAATCATTAAACGAATGATTTGTTTCATTGAAATGTATTTTAGCATGCCAAACTAAAATTTCATACATACCCAATTTGATATGAAACTATAATATTGGAAGTTCAACTATAGTTATATGAAATAATATACCAAAATGTTAATAAGAATATTATTGTAATTTTTGGATTCTCTAATACTTTAAAATTGAGTTTTTACCAAAAATCGTATCTTATATTTCTGAGGTGTTATTCCCAATTTAGGAGAACATTTATCTAAAATTAAATAATGTGAAGATCCCAAATCAAATAGAAAATTATCATAAATCATATAAACATGTAACATACATATCACTAGTTATTTTTACATCCCAACATCAACTACCTAGTTTTAAATGAATTTTCAAACCCCTTTTTATTATAATATATCTAGTTTTATACCAATTAATCATATTTGGCATACATTAGAATAATGGAATAACACATTACAAATAAAACATCTTAACAATTTCCATTAATTTATTTTATAATAATCATTTCATATTATCAAGAACCATATGACTAATATTGCCACATCAAATGCACTTCCCAGATTTGAATCTCTTTCTCGATAATTATTTTTTTCACACTTCTCACTGGATTAGAATTTGGGATTCTTACATCTAAAAAAATTTGATGAATTCTTTCTCATTCCCTCCTAATAAGAACACATATTTTCCTTGTCATCATGGGACACAATATCATCAGAAATCCCTTTTTTCTACCAACTCCTCACATTTAAAAATTATCTCATTTCTCTTGAACTCACAAGATTCTAATTCCTTTTAATATATTTTTTTCAATAAAGGGTATAACTAATTTATATTACTATCAAACATCTCAGATCAAATTTGTGACATACCTCTCAAATCGAGTGACATTTCTTTCTTTTGAATCTCCCAAATCATCATCCTTTTTTCTCTGTTACATGCACTTTTTTCCATTCTATGTCAGGAAACCTATTTAAAAATTATTTTTAAAAGAAAATATTTAAAAATTAATGCAATTAAAAGGCATAAATATATTTTTGACTTGATATTTTTAACCATTGACTATCATTGATTAGTTTCACCTTCAAAATGATTAATTTTAATTTTAATATTCTAGTGATCCAAAATAAAAATGAAATAGAATAAAATTTATTTAGAATTAATCCATCCATCATCCAACATAGTGATAGATTACCATATATTTAATGGGGGTGTCTTCACATAAAATGCTCCACAATCCTAATGTTCCTAAATAATAGATCTAATATATATCTTTCATCAGATCCACAACTGATTATAGTTTGAGTAAAATAACCTATCACCATAAAAAATTACTCAATTCTAATTCAAACCATCTCAAGATGCTGATTCAGATACAATTTTTCATCTTTATGTCTTGATACTATATGATCATTTTTTCCTATATGAAAAAAACATTATAAACAAACATAAATTAGATGATTCATCATGTTAATTTTGAAAATGTGTCAAATTCTTACTTAAAAAATTTAATATTTTCTAAGAGAATGTTATTAAAAGTATTCTACCCTATATTGTGGTGTAAATTGACCATCGATATAATCTTATAGACCAAGCCTTAAAACATTACATAATATATACTTAACTCAATAATTTTCTTTTCTTTCACGTTGAGTAATTTTTTAATTATATATTTTATGATAATTAGCAGTAACAGACACATAAAATAACTAAAAAATTTGAAACATTCAAATAGTATCCATTTTTTCCTAATCTAAAACTTTAAAAACAATTCATAATATCTTTATTAATATCTATTAGTGATTATAAAAATTAAATCATCTAATACCTTATTCATCTTGAAGCGTTATGAAACAAATTTAAAATACGGGATGCGGATAAAAATATCATAATGTGATATTAAAAAATTGAATCCATTACTACATATATATTGATTAAAAACCTTATGAATTTGTAAAAATAAGAAATAAACTTCACCTTGTTATATGGTAAATTCATTCCTTTTATAATATGTTCATTTCACACTTATATATAATCAACACATTACCATAATACCCATTAGTATGATATAAAATACATAAATGTTACAAGTAACATCATTATACCTGTAACACATTTAAATATAATGACCATATGGTAAACTTCTTTACATGTAACAATTATAAATGGAATAGCTATATGTTTTAATTCCTCACACAATACATTGGAGGTCTATCAGGGACCCACCAATAATTCGTTTATCCGGAAACCACACATTATTGGCCTAATATGGAACAACCCATTAAATTTCCAAGTATAATTACTTAATAATAACCCATAAAAGATATCAATTTTCAACATTTCACTACTAAAATTTCTTTTTCAATAATAGGAAAAATCTCAATATATTATAATAATCAATCCATTTTGAAAACAAATTTTGAAAAAATAATATAAAAAAATAAAAAATATTATTATCAATTATGATAACATACATTCTTTCAATGTAATAACAATGTAAAATAATTCATATGGTCTTAAAAATGACATTTTCGGAAGGTAAATTACCAATAGATCATTACTTATGCAATTTTTCAAATAATTATCTATAAGGAACATAAAAAATTAATTTTCAAAAGATAATATAATGAAATTAAAAAAAATATAATTTTTTTTTTGTTATTTTATATTCATAAAAATAAATTTGTAAAACAATATAATGAAGGATTGATATAAAGAACAGTTTACATATTTAAACATTCTCAACATCTCAGGCCACAATTAATATTTAGATCCAAATATAAATGAATGAATAAAATAATATAAAACATTTAATGAGATTATGATTAATTAAATATGGATATATACTTTCTAAGGGGCTATATAAAAAACTAATAAAATAATAAAGGTATTCATAATCTGGTAATTCCTCCATGAATGAAGATTGAGACATAAACTTATACCTCTGGTCCATCATGTGCCATGGGTCGTAGGCTTCTTGAATAAAAAACATATACTAACTATCTATATTCATGGGAACATTTTTCATTTTTTCTTAATTTTTTCTTCATCTATCGCAATGTTTTATAGAAATACATAAATAATTATTTTTACATCCTTTGTTTTTACAATATTCAGTTAATAATGAAAAAACGAATTGTGTAGGTAATATATTTTAAAAGGGGATATTATTATGAAAATTTAATGAATTGTAATAAAGAAATTTTTATCATATTTATACATCAATTTTACTTTCCATACTATTATGAAGTTTGGTAATGAAAAATGCACCAATGTTGAAATCATAAAGATGGAATGGTGTAATTATACATGAGTAACATTAAAAATTTTCAATGACCATTAGATGGATGTGTTTCTAATTTTAGGAATACATGTTTTCATAAAAAAGTTATAGTATATTAATGATACTGATTTTATTTTTTACGAATGTATGAATAATGTTTTAGGGATTGTAGAATTGAAATTAATTATATTTTAAGTAAGGGTGTTACCTATAATTTGGGTAACACTATTTAGTTTGAATGAAAATGATTCCTTGGATGGTTTTTTTTCAATTTTAGGAATCTAGGTTGAGGGAATAAAATATAAGGATCTATTTGGTAACGTAATTCTAGAGAAAAAGTTGTTTAAGATGTGTGATGAAGTGGTAGGGCTGGGTGCCTCTCATAGTGGAGGAGTGGCAGTATTTTAATGTTTTAAAATATAAATTCTAACAACATTTCCCCTGACATATGTTTCCAATAATCACAACCATTAGATCTATAGGATTATAGTGTCAAAATATTCAAAATAAATATATTTGTAATATTTTTATAGTATATTAGTCCCTGATTCTTAATTTTTTTTCTCTTTTATGATAAATTTTCATTAAATCGTGGTTATTAAATTAACTCATTTTCACAAATATTTTTAGTCAAAAAAAATGTTGAACTAGTTATAAATAATGAATAATGATGATTCCAAATATGTGATCTATGTTTCCAAAATACAATCATATAATTGATTGATATTAATTTAACATTAATCTCACAGATGGGACCATACAACATGTTTTTTGTGTAAAACAAATCAAAAAATACCTTTTTATTTATATTCATTAAAAAATTTAAATTAATTACAATGAACTAATTATATTAATTGATAAAAAATAATATATGAAAAATTAAATCTATTAAAAAATAGAATTTATCTTTATTAATAAATTTTATGAAAATGGGTCTTAAGATTAAAATTCATAATTAATTTTAATGTCACGGTTCTGGGTGCCGCCCAATGGTTCCACGTATATAGTTGGAAGCATGGCGGTAAGAACATTTTTCCAATCCCCATTGGCTACCGCCTATTAGTGAGGGCCTTTGGTGTGATATTGGGAAAATAATTCCATCATTAGTAGTGTAACACAGAAGAATAAAAATAATACATAATAGTGGAAGTAGTAATACCATACAATAAGTAAAAAATGGAAGACTAAATGTATATAAACTACTGGACAACATATATAAATATTGCATGACACGTATGTCTTAGAATAAATAGAAACATGTCACAATGTTGAAATAAAAAATATTTACATAATGTGTACTCTGTAAATTTTAGAAAACGCCTATCTTTCCTAAATTAACCAAAAAACATGTTCCATACCTGAAAAATATGATCTGGGGTTTTTCAAACATCCCCCCATAAATACATTTGTCCTATAATTTCTTTAGAAATGCCGTAAGAATGAAGAATCCTTGAATATATCCAACCCCAACAATTACACATCAGTCTCCCTCTCCAAAGTCTCATAACATACTCGCCTATTAAGCCATAACACATGTACTATAGGAACATACCATCTATGGAGAACCTTCGTATTGTGATCTACGATCTGGGTAGTATTCTCCTCGAACGACGCATCCACCTCCATCTAATTCTCTTCGTGTGGGAAAACATTAGATGGGTCTGAGAAGTAATGTCGTAGCTCAAAAACATGGATAACATCATTCATATCTAAGAACCTTTGAGTTTACTACAAATAATAGGTGACCATCACGACTCTCTCCAAAACCTTAAATGGCCGGATATATCTCAGTGAAACATTACCCTTTATTTTAATCCTCCCATGTCCCAACCGTGTTGTGGCACAGAGAAAAAACTGATCTCCAACCTCAAAATCCAAAAGTCTTCTCCATCGATCAACATAATATTTCTACTGCAACTATGCAATAGTCATATTCATTAAAATAAACTTTGACTACTCTATGTTCTCCTAGATATTGTGAGGTCAAACATCAATGCCTCTCCCACCTCTATCTAACCTAGAGGTGATCATAATGTCTTACTGTACAAATCCTCATATGGTTCCATCCAAATATTTTATTAAAAACTATTATTGTAGTAAAATCCACTAGATGTAAGTGATTCTCCCATAACCTCAAATAATAAGGGAACTTGCTCGAAGCATGGCCTACAGCACCTAAATCATACGGTCGGACTAGCCATATGTCTGGGGATCGTATGTTGTACTCAGAAGTACATGTGTACCCAAATCCCTATCTAGTCCCTGTTAGTCCTGAGAAGTAAAATATGCATCCCTGTCTGAAAAGATAAATTGTGGAGCCCCATGAAAAATCACAATATCCCATATGTACAATCATCCACTCTCATCAACATCGATGATCTTCTTTGTGGTAAGAAATATGAATACTTCATGTTTCTATCAATGAAAACCCATACTGAATCATTCCCTTGAGGGGATCATAGTGACCCTGTCATGAAATCTATCATGACATCATTCCACTTCCACTCAGATATTGGTAAATGATAAAAAATTTATGTTGGTTGTTGATGCTCCACCTTCACATACTAATAGACGGAACACCTCATTGCAAATACAAAAAAAGTATATCCTAATTCTTGGACACCAATACTGACATTGTAAAGATCAATGAATCTTGGTTATAATAGGATTAACATGCCAAACTAAGGAATAAAAATCATGTATCACCTCCTCAAGCATGTATGTTGACACCCAAACACTCCAATTAAAACACATGAACTCTTCATCACCAACAGTCCATCTAGGAATAAGTCCATCTCCCTATACACTCTCCCATAAGACAATTTGTAACATCCCAAGTAAGTAATGAATAATATATATTTTTACCTCTATCTATTTATAAATTAGATAGTGTTTTAGAGGCTTATAATGAGAATAAATCCAATATTAAGCATGGAATACACTAATATTTTTAAAAGATTGTTTTACTACCTTTTGATGGAAAACCATTTTTAAATCAAAGTGTTGAAAATTTTATAAGCTCTATTTTTAAAAATAAACATATTATTTATTATTAGGACATTTAAATTTACATTGGATAATTTTTTTTGTATTTTTCTGACAATGTTCGTTTTTAATGAATAGTGAAAATACTTCATTTTACATCAAAACTTATTTTTTATATAATTTAATTATATAGTTATATTATCTTCCTAGTTGGTATTAAAGTGTAATTAGAATATATTTTTACTATTTAATCCAATGTTGGTCAATAGTATTAATTTCACTTTGGAATTTGGCATAAACAAGTGCCAAACTTTTCAAAGATATTGTTTCTTAAAAAACCCGCTATTTGTTTTGACAACGAGAATTATTTTTAAATTAATTATTTCAATTTTTGTGTTTCAAATTTGGTAAAATTGATTACATATTTTGAATGATAAGTTCCAAATTAGGTTATCAAGAATCTTTTGTTTTTAGACATATGAATAGTAACAACGGTAATTATCTTTAATTATCTTGATTAATTTGTAATCGAGTAGTTAAGGATAATAAAATAATATCATAATAATAACAAATGACCCCAACATGTGACATAATTCTACTGTTTGTGTCAGGGCTGACCATGGTATTCCTTGTTCCAAACTTGGGGACCCCATGGAATCAGTTTTGTGTGATAATGACTTTTTATCTTTTTATTTTTAAAGAAAGTTAAATATAACAATGAATGTACCACCTGAGTAAAACATTATTAATTTTTTCTACAGAAATGATCTATTGGACTATAAATAATAATTGGAAATAAAAAAATATTTCCTACATCATAGTATTTGTTTTATAATTTTTAGACAATAAATAAATTAAATTACTTAGGATATCATGATGATGCAGCGATTACGTCATTAATGAAAGATTTAAATAAAATTAAACGATAATGTAAAATCTAATACATACACTAGTCAAAGACCTATTGGATGAGTATATTTAGAACCCTTATCACCTAATCCTTGAAATAAATCAATGTTAGACCTTTAAAATACGAAAATCAATTGAAATTAAAGTTACATTTTATACCTTTCAAAGAGTTCCCCTCCTCTTCTCTTATAAAAGGCCCCCACCTCTACCTCCTTACCCACACTTCTCAAGCCATTGGCTCGGCCAAGCTATTCTAATTTTATCTCAAAACAACCATATCTTCATCCTAGAATCTTTACCTTAGGATTAAGTTTATTCATGAAACCCTTTTGGTTCTAACCAAGAGGAGTTACCCGATTTAAAGGTAAATACTTCTCTAATGTTCTTTTGTTTTATTTTTCTTCTCCAACCCCCTAAACTCTTTTTATTCATTTATATTGTAACAAAAAAAGTATGTTCAATATACTATTATGGTGTTATAAAAATTATTCTAGATACACTTACACACACCTACAACTAATGGTTAAAGAACATATTGTTTCTATGGATGGCGAATTTCTGCCTCACGAAACGATGATTGTTCAATATTCTTGTAACACCTTCAAAGGTGGCCATTAATATTTCACTATATTTATATATGATATATAATATGTTTACATTTTCCTTATGCTTCTGTATTTTTCATTTATCGCATACCATTATGGCTTCCATTATGGGTATACGCGATATCTTCATTTTAGGAAGTGCGGACTACCGCCCCCTCAAAGTGATTTGATTCGTTAATTCCATATATGGGATGTATAATGGATAGAATTAATGATATTATATATTATATTATACTGGAATTATAATATACCATTATATCATTATGATTCCATTCCATAAAATATGAAATAGAAAAGAAAGTAGCGTTCATGCGTACGTACGGCTTACCGTCTCCATGAACGGTGCATTTCATTTCTTACCTCTAAATGATATGTAATATTATAAATGAATGTATATAATGTATATATATGACATATATGATATATAAATAATCAATATTATTATGGATATAATGGATATTTTACCTCATGAACAACTTTTAATTATAAAGAGTTGATTTTTGACTCAATTACCAATGATCGACAAAACGACCATTATTAACTTAAATAATTACATACTGTTCATAAAATGGTAATAAGTGATATAAAATGAATAATGAACTTGAAAAATGTTCTTAACAAAAGTATAAATTAATTCATGTTTATTATTTCGGACATTAAAGAACGATCGAGTCAAGTCAGGCCCGATGTAAGGGACTTTGTCTCAATCTCCTTTCATAGAGGCATATTATGTTTTATACAAAACATTATTTTATATGGTGTATAAACCCATTTTAATATAACTTTTATTCAAAAAGAATCTTTATTATATGAAGCGTAAACTAAAAAACAAAAGGGAATGTTTTTTTGTCGTACGTATGCAGCGACAACGACTTCTCTGCCACCGTGACTATTATTTGAGTTTCGGCTTCCTCTACAAGCCATAACCTTTTTTCTAATGAAAAATAAATACCATTTTTTAATTATATTTTATTTTTGTATTGAAAATGTTTTTGATAATTTTTTTATTATATCAATGTGTTGTATTGATATCTTGTGATTGAAATGTGAAAATGTTATGTTTCCTTTATGCATGTTTTATGTGATTTGATTATGTTATTGTTCTTGGTAATTGTTTATGAAGATGGGTGGTTCCGTGATAAACTTATGGAGGGTGAGCCCAATAAGGATCTCCAATGCATTGGGTATCGTGAAGGGGTTAAATTTTAAGGTTTCTCCGAAGAGATTTACGAAATATACGGTGATAGGTATTCCGAACGTAACCACGAGGGTTACTCCCTATGTAATAATGTTATGAATGCCTCGAGTTACCATTATGTCTTATTATTTCTATGATTTATTCATGATTTGATGAGTTATGTTAAAATGATTATGTTTTACGAGTAATGTATCATTTCATACATTGACTAATGTTTTCATTTCATACGTTTATATCCCTTGCTGAGCTTTTTATGATCATCCCATGTTTTTGAAATGTTTTTCATAGGTCAACGGAAAGATACATGATGTGATGATAGTGTCAAGGAAGTGTCAATAAAGAATCCATGTTTTATTTTAAATATGTTACCGATGATGGAAAAATTGAGTACTGTCTTTTATGTAAGCACTTTTTTTAAATTTGGAGTGTAAAGCATAATTTATGTTCTAATTCTCTAAAAATATAAACCTGAAAAGATCCTCAATGTTTATTCTTGAAATAACTCAAGATTAAGTAATGTTTAAGGCTAGAGCCTTATAATTGGTATCCAAGGTCGGTTTTGATAACTTTAGGAGTTATAATTCTATTAAATTATTATCCAACCATATTTATTTTATGGTCAAATTGAAATGATATAGCATTTGAAGATTACCTTGTTGCTTCATCTAAGACATGTTAGTTCAGAATGGTTTTCCGCAGAGGAAATTGGGAAGCAGTGCTAGGAAGGCATACAGAATGAAATAACCTTCCGAATTAGCATCCTGAGATGGTCAGAATTGGAACTGAACAGTTTGTTGTAGTAATGGCGCAGTTGACTCAAGCGATAAATAGTTGTGGTATCCATGCATGAGATCAGCCAGATCAACTGCAGAGAAACATGTCGGTGGTGAATCATTTCATGAGGCAACATCCCCCATCATTCAGGGGTTCATCTGACCCTGTAATAGCTGAAGGGTTGATTAAAGCACTGGAGAAAATTTTCGATGTCATGGGGTGTTCAGAAAATCAAAAGGCTAGTCTTGCTATTTAATGTTTGGAGGGTAAAGAAGATCAGTGGTGGGATATGGTTAAAAATATCAGGGACGCGGATGATATTGATGCTCTTGACTGGGATGAATTCAAATTTATGTCTATTGAGAAGTATTTTCCTAAGGATGATCTACTTAGGATGGAAAAATAATTCCTGTAATTGAGGCAAGTGGAAGACTCTGTGGATGCCTATGACGAAAGTTTCACTCGATTGGAAAGGTATGCTCCAAATTTTATCCGAGACCTTGATAGTGAAATCAATCATTTTTACTCTAGATTAATGCAAAAATATTGAAGGGATTTATATTCTCATGAGTTCATGAGTTATGAAATTCTTCTTCGATGTGCTGAAAAGGTGGAAATTGAGTTTGTCGATGATCAAGTGTTCTATAACAACAAGCATAAGAAGAGACCAAGGTGGCAGGAGAAAAGAAAGAATTCTTCAAAGAGGTCTGGCGGTAAGAAACCTAAGTTTCCTGTTTGTGATAAATGTGGTAAAAGGCATGCTGGGGAATCTCTTCTGAATTCTGTAAAGTGCTACTGATGCGGTAAGATGGGACATAAGGCTCGTGATTTCACTGAAAAAGAGTAGGGTGGTGGTAAGACCTAATTTGATTTACAGTTAGTGAAATGTTTTAAGTGAAATGAGATGGGTCACTATGCAAACGAGTGTCCGATAAAGAGATAAAGTGATGGGAATCAGTTAGACTACAAGAAGAAAGGGGTGGTTAAACCCTTTGCATCTTCTTTAGCAGATTTCGGGCCATCAAATGAAGTGGTATCAGGTACTTTTTTTGTTTATTCAGATTATGCCAGTGTGTTGTTTGATTCAGGGTCTACACATTCTTTCATCTCTAAAAAGTATTCTAGTAAAATGGGAATACCATCTCAAGAAATGACTCCTGAACTTGTTGTAAAAACAACTGGGAGAAATGTTGAGTCAAAAAGAATTTATAAGAATCTTCATATCCTTATCTGTGGAAAGAACCTTCTTGAAAACTTTATTGTTTTACCCCTAGTAGAGTTGGATGTTATCCTGGGTATGGATTGGCTCTCTATTTACCATGTTAATATTGAATGTAGAGCTAAAGAAGTTTCTTTTCAGAAAGTAATTTAGTTTGTGTACAAGAATGAACCCTTACTATTGATAACATATCAAGAGACCGAGAAGCTTGGAAAAGAATGAAATTAAAGTTACCTTGCACATATCGTTGAAAACCAATGAACTGTTCAGATTAATGATGTGCCAGTAGTAAATAGGTATCCTTATGTTTTTCCTGATGAGTTTCCTAGAATAATACCAGATCAGGAAGTTTAATTTACCGTTGAATCATTTTATGATGCTAATCCAATTTCAAAACCCCCTTATCGAATCGCTCAAACTGAAATTTTAGTTTTAAAGGAGAAATTGAAAGATTTATTAGATAAAGGATTCATTCGACCTATAACATCACCATTGAGTGCTCCTATTTTATTTGTTAAAAAAGAAATATGGTTCAATGAGACTTTTCATTGATTATAGAACCGTGAATAACATCATTGTTAAGAACAAATATACTTTTCCTCGTATCGATGAATTGTTTGATCAGCTCCAGAAAGCTCAGTTTTTTTTGAATGATTGACCTGAGATCGAAGTTCCATAAGTTGATTGTAAAGGAAGAAGATATTATGAAGACTGTTTTCATACAAGATATGGCCATTATGAATTAGTAGTAATTCATTTGGGGCTAACCAATTCACCTTCTATATTCATAGACCTTATGAATAAAATTTTCCATGAGTTCTTGGATAAGTCTGTTGGTGTTTTCATTGATGATATTTTGGTGTTTTATAAAAGTAAAGAGGAGGATGAAAGTCATTTAAGGGTTTTTTTTGAAAACCTTAAATGAATATAAATTGTATGGGATATTCAGAATGTGTGAGTTTGGGTTGCAAAAAATTTCATTCCTTGGTCACATTGTTTCTAAAGATGGGATAACTGTTGATCCTGCAAAAACAAAGGTTGTTGAAGAATGGGAAAGACCCACAAATGAAACTAAGATTCGTAGCTTCCTTGGTTTGGAAGGCTATTACCGAAGGTTTGTTAGAAATTTTTCACGGTTATCTAGTCCAATGACTAAGCTAACTCGGAAGGGTGTTAAGTTTATCTGGAAAAAATACTGTGATGATTGTTTTCAGGAATTGAAAAGAAGATTGGCGAATGCTCCAATTTTGGCACTAACTTCTAGAAATGGGGAGTTTATTATCTACGGAGATGCTTCATTGAAAGGAATTGGTTGCGTCCTAATGCAGAATGATTAGTTAATTGCTTTTTTCTTCATGTTAGTTGACAACTCATTTGGTAAATTACCCTAAACATGATTTGGAATTAGCTGGTATTGTTTTTGCTTTAAAAATTTGGAGGCAATATTTGTATGGAGTAAAGTGTGAAATATATATCAATCACAAAAGTTTAAAGTATATATTCACTCAGAATGAATTGAACATGTGACAGAGTATATGGCTAGAATTAATCAAGGATTATGATTTTACAATTCATTACCATCTAGGAAAAAAATAAAGTGGCTGATGCTTTGAGTCGAAAAAGTGATGCTTTATTAACAACGTTGCATTTGGGACGTGATCCTTTGGTTAAGGATTTGATGAACTTTGGCATAGAAGTTGTTGGTGCATGATGTTCTTCTATTTTCTTTCATGTATCAGTGAAATCTTCTCTATTATACAGAATTAAGAAAACAAAGAAGAAAGACCATGGGTTGCAGAAAAAGGTAGAGATGGTTTAGAAGGGTGAGTTTCCTAAATTCAACATTGAAAATTATTGTTTTTCAAGATTTGGGAAGAGTTTATGTGTGCCTTGTGATTCAAATTTTAAGAGAGATTTGTTATATGAAGCTCACAGTTCTCCATTTTCAGTTCATCCAGGTAGTACTAAGATGTATAGAGATATTCGGGAGTATTACTGGTGGGACGAAATGAAAAGAGACATTGCTTATTTTACTGTGAAGTGTTTGACTTGTCAATAGGTTAAAGCAGAGCAGTAGTTACCAAAAAGATTCTTTAACCATTACCAGTTCCAGAGTGGAGATGGGAGAATATATCTATGGACTTCATTGTGGGATTGCCAAAGACACCTCAAGGTAATAATGCAATCTGGGTTATTGTTGATCGCTTGACTAAATCTACTCATTTCCTTGCTATACGAGATATTTTTTCCCTAAATCAACTTTCTGTTTGTATCTTAATGAGATAATCAGGTTACATGGAGTTCCTCTCTCCATTTTATCTGACAGGGATCCAAATTTCACTTCAAACTTTTGGAAAGGCCTTCAAAAGTCGTTGGGTACTGAATTAAATTTTAGTACAGCTTTTCATCCTCAACCAGATATGCAGTCAGAACGAACGATTCAGACTTTAGAGGATATGCTACGTGCTTGTTTTATGGATTATCAGGGAAGTTGGGACCAACATCTTTCTTTGGTTGAGTTTTCTTATAATAAAAATTTTCATTCCAGTATATAGATGGCACCATTTGAAGCATTATATGGGAAGCGGTGTCGAACTCCAGCTTTCTGGGATGAAGTGGGTGAAAAGAAGTTGATGGAACCATAATTGGTAGAAGAGTTGATAGAAAATGTTCAGCTGATACAGAGACACATGAGTAAAGCTCAGAGTAGGAAGAAGAGTTATGCAGACAACAGGAGGTGGGATCTCTCTTTTGAGGTAGGTGATCATGTCTTCCTCAAATTCTCACCATGGAAAAGTGTGATGCGATTTGGTAAGAAGGAAAGTTGAGTCCATGGTTCATTGGACCTTATGAAATTCTAGAGGGAGTTGGATCAGTTGCATACTGAGTGGCTTTACCTCTGATTTTATCATAGGTACACAATGTTTTTCATGTTTCAATGTTAAGGAAGTACATTCCAGATCCATATCATGTTTTGAGTTCAGAGGTAGTTCAGCTGGAAGAGAATATGAATTATGAGGAACAACCGTTCCAGATTCTTGACCATAGGGAGAAAGTTTTGTAGAATAAGGTGATTCATGAAGTAAAGGTTTTGTTGAAAAACCATATGAGTGAAGAGGCAACATGAGAATCTGAAAATGCAATGAGGAATAAATACCCCCCACTTATTTTTCAAGTAAATAAATTGCGGGGATGCAATTTTCTAAAGGGGGAACGATGTAACATCCCAAGTAAGTTATTATTAATATATATTTTTTCCTATGTCTATTTATGAATTATATAGTGTTTTGGAGGCTTAAAATGAGAATAAATCCAATCTTAAGCATGAAATACACTAATATTTTTAAAAAACTGTTTTACTGCCTTTTGATGGAAAACCATTTTTAAATAAAACCTTTGACAATTTTATAATCTATATTTTTCAAAATAAACATATTATTTATGATTGGGACATTGAAATTTACATTGAATAATTTTTTTGGTATTTTTCTGACAGTGTTCGTTTTTTAATGAATAGTGAAAAATACTGCATTTTACATCAAAACATTGTTTTCATCAAATGTAATTATATGGTTAGATTATCTTTTTAATTGGTATTAAAGTGTAATTAGAATATATGTTTACCATTTAATACAATGGTGGTCATTAGTATTAATTCCACTTTGGAATTGGGCATAAACAAGTGCCAAACTTTTCATAGATATTGTTTCTAAAAAACACGCTATTTTTATTGACAATGGGAATTATTTTTAAATAAATTATTGAAATTTCTATGTTTGTTAATTGTTAAAATGGATTACTTTTTTGGAATCAGATGATCCAAATTAAGTAATCAAGAATCATTTGTTTTTTGACATAATGAATAGTAACGATGGTAATTATCATTAATTATCTTGATTAATTAGTAATAGGGTAGTTAAGGATAATAAAATAATATCATAATAATAAAAAAATGACCCCATAATGTGTCCTAATGCTACTGGTTGTGTCACGTCTGACCATGGGATGCCTTGTGCCAAACTTGGGGACCCCATGGAATCACATTTGTGTGATAATTTCTTTTTATCTTTTTATTTTTAAAGAAAGTTAAATAAAACAAATAATGTATCACCTGAGTAAAAATATTTTAATTTTGTCTACATAAATGATCTATTGGACTTTAATTATTAATTGGAATGTTAAAAATATTTCCTACATCATAGTATTTTTCTATAATTTTTAGACATTAAATAAATTAAATTATTTATGACATCATGATGATGCAGCGATCAACTCATTAATGAACGATTTAAATAAAATGAAAAGATTATGTAAACTATAAGACTTACACATGTATAAGACCTATTTTATGAGGATATTTCAAACCCTTATCACCTGATATTCTACATACATCAATGTGGGACCTTTAAAATACGATGCTCATTTGAAAATAAAGTAATATTTTATACCTTTCCAAGAGTACCCCTCCTCTCCTCTTATAAAAGGCCCCCACCTATACCTCCTTACCCACACATCTCACGCCATTGGATCAGCCATGATCTACTCATTTTATCTCTCAACATCCTTCTCTTCATCCTAGAAGCCTTACATAAGGCAGAATTCTCTTCAAGAAACCCTTTTGGTTCTAACCAAGAGGAGTTACCCGATTTAAAGGTAAAAACATCTCTAATGTTCTTTTGTTTTATTTTGCTTCTCCAAACCCATAAAATCTTTTTATTCATTTTTTTAACAACACCAGTATGTTAAATATAATAGGATGTTATTATAAGAATTATTCGAGATAATCTTACACACACATACATCTAATGGTTAAAGAACATATTGTTTCCGTTGATGGCGAATTTTTTCCTCACGAAACGATGATTGTTCAATATTCTTATAACACCTTTAAAGGTGGACATTAAGATGTCACTATATTTATATATGATATATAATATATTTATGTTTTCCTTAATCTTTTATATTTTTCATTTATGGCATACCTTTATGGCTTCCATTATGGGTATACGCGATATCTTCATTTTAGGAAGTGCGGACAACTGCCCCTCATAGTTATTTGATTCATTAGTGCCATATGTGGGACGTATAAAGGACATAATTAGTGATATTATATATTATATTATACTGGAATTATAATATACCTTTATATCATTATGATTCAATTCCATAAAATACGAAATAGAAATGAATGTTGTGGTCATGCATACGTACGGCTTACCGTATCCATGAACGACACATTTCATTTTTTACCTCTAAATGTTATATAATATTGTAAATGCATGTATATACTAGATATATATGATATATATGATATCTAAATCATGAATATTATTATGGATATATTGGATATTTTACCACATGAACAACTTGTAATTATAAAGAGTTTATTTTTGACTCAAGTACCAATGATCGACAAAACGACCATTATTAACTTAAATAATTACATAGTGTTCATAACATGGTAATAAGTGATATAAAAGGAATAATGAACTTGAAAAAGTTTATTAAGAAAGTATAAATTAAATCATGCTTATTATTTATAAAATTAAAGAACGATCGAGTCAAGTCGGACCCGAGGTAAGGGACATCATCCCAATCTCCTTTCATTGAGGCATACTTTGTTTTATACACAACTTTATTTTATACGGTATATAAACCACGTTGAATTTTATGTTTATTAAAAAGAAATATTTTTTATACGAAGCATTTACTAAATGGAAAAATGTAATGTTTTTTTGTCGTACGTATGTGGCGACAACGACTTCTCTACCGCCCTGACCATTATTTGAGTTTCGGCTTCCTCTACAATCCATAACCTTTTTTAAAATGAAAAATAAATACCATGTTTTACATCTATTTTATTTTGGTATTGAAAATGGCATTGATATTTTTATTATTATATCAATGTGTTGTATTGATATCTTGTGATTGAAATGTGGAAATCTTATGTTTCCATTATGCATGTTTTATGTGATATGATTATGTTATGGTTCATGGGAATTGTTTATGAAGATGGGTGGTTCCATGATGAACAAGGGGCGGGTGAGCCCGATAATTCTCTCTAATGCATTGGGTAATGTGAAGGGGTTAATGATTATGGTTTCTCTGAAGTGATTTATGGAATATATTGTGATGGGTATTCCAAATGTAACCATGATGGTTACTACCTACGTAAAAATGTTATAAATGCCTTAAGTTACCTTTATATCTTATGATTTATATGATTTATTCATGATATGATTAGCTATGTTGAAATTCATATGTTTTACGAGTAAAGTAAGATTTCATAAATGGAATAATGTTTTCATTTAGTACTTTTATATCCCTTGCTGTGCTTTTTATGCTCATCCCATGTTTTTGAAATGTTTTTCACAGGTCAAGGGAAAGGTACATGATGTGATGATATTGTCATGGAAGTGTCAGAATCTATGTTTTATTTTAAATATGTTTCCGATGATGGGAAAAATGAGTACTATAATTTATGGAACCCCTTTGTTTAAATGTGGATTGTAATGCATGATTTATGTTCTAATTCTCTAAAACTCTAAACCTGAAATGATCCTCAACGTGTATCCTTAAAATAACTCAAGATTAGATAATGTCTAAGGCTGGGGCCTTATACTATTCCTTCATAATCTAATAGATTCATCATTCATACTTGATCATGTATAGTAGAGGTAAACACTACATAAGAAACAAATGTCTACCACTGTTTTTCATGCACCTCGAAATGCATCTCAGAAAACAGAGCCATATGATACCACTCACTACTGGCCTACTGAGCTTTTTATATCTGAGCCCTCTGCCCAATGCATCAGCCACTGTGTTTCTATTCCTAAGAATATATGAAAGCTCAAAGTCAAAGGGCTAAAGGTACTCAAACAAACTTTTCTATCTCAAATTCATGTCACGCTGTGTAAATATATACTTGTCACTTTTTTCATCAGTGTGTACAATAAAATTCTATCCCAATGGATAATTTCTCAAAAAGCATAAATCATAAACAACTATAGTGAACTCATGATCGTTTGTTGGGTAATTCCTCTCATGTGGCCTCAACTACTATAAATTTTATGTAACTACTCATTCCTCTAGGATAATCCCTACTCCAAGCATGATAGGTTATGCATCATAGTAAATTTTATAACTCTTTCCCATCTCTAAAAAAACAACTATCGGTGATTAATTTAACCTCCCTTTCAACTTATGAAGTGATGAATCACAAGAAGTTTTTCAAAGGTACACCACACCCTTCTTAGTTTTTCATGTCAATGGATCTGCAAAACATGAAAAGTTCTATATAAATTGTTTGTAGTAATCAGCCGACCCTAGAAAACTATGTACCTCAAAGAAGCTCTTCGGAAGCTCCCAAGAAACTACTTCCCTCACATTCTCTAGTTATACTAATACTCTTGTCTCTAAGATAACATAACCTAAAAAGTGATCCTGGTCCATCAAAAAGTTTCATTTTGAGAGAATAGAATATAATTGGTCTTCTCTTAGTGTACTCAAAATGATCACAACATGGGTTTCATGTTTGTTTACAGTGTTATAGTACACCATGAAATCTTCCTCGAAAACCACCACGATGGAATCCAAATATGGATAGAATACTCGGTTCATCAGTTACATAAAAACCACAGGATATTTCATGGGAACGAACAGCATAACCACATACTCGTATAGATCATACATACTCTGAAAGGAATTAAGATGTATATCAGATATTCTAACGTGAAACTAATGATAACTGGATCTCAATTTATTATTTGAGAACACCCGGTCCCCTTGAAGATGATCAAAGTGATCACAAATCCTTGGCAAGAGATATTAGTTATTTATAGTCAACTAGTTCAGCATTCTATAATGAACACAATGCTGATGTGTACCATTTTCATTCTTCAAAAAATAGGACAGGAAAACCACATAAAGAAGAGTGGTGTTATATAAAACCATTTTCCTATAACTCCACTAACTGTTTCCTAAGCTCTTGTTACTCTGGTACAACCATTCAATAAGGAGGAATAGACACCAGTACAACTCATCACCCAAGCTCAATAGAGAAATATTCATATCTATGTCTCTCTCTCTCTCTACATGTTAACCCAAAAATTCTTATGAAAATACATCTCTAAAATGATCCACCACTAAGGGAATGTACATTTGTGAAGTCCCCTAGTCATCTAGATATAGATTAGATATCTGGGTTGTGACTCCTCTCAACCCATGATTCTCAGGTCCTGCTCAGGTCAACTTGATAACCCATTCATCTGGATGAAGATTAAAATGTCCCTATAGTTATTTAAAAATCATCCTATAATGATTAAAATTGACCACATCTCGGTATGGAACCAACCTGTACATTCTGAGAATGACATAATAACCTATCATCTCTAAGGCATAGATGTCCCTCAGGATGTTACACCCACCAACCTCAAAAGGGAACACCTTTCACTAACGTACAGTAGTTTTTCTAGTCCACAATGTCGTTTCCACTATCATAATATTAGAAGAGGTAAATATATAGAGCCCAAGGCTCTCCACAACATCCTGAAATATGATTCTATGGGAAGCCCCATTGTTGAAAAATTAAGAAGCTAAAATTGAGGAAACTATAATCGTACCTCAAAATAGAGTGTCGGAGATCCTGCTTTTTTCTAGGATTGCTCCACTATAAATGTTTGACCAGTACCATGGCCCTAAGACCCTCTCTGACTACCCTGAATTGATCCAGCCTATTTCCAATGAAATATTGGCGAATAGCTACCATAGCTACAACCTCCACCCCGACCTGAAGAACTGGATGAAATCCAGTTCATAGACTGATAAGAAACTGGTGGTCCTTCTTCTGAATGAGAATCCATAGGATAACATCTTTCACTATCTAATGGTGAGAAAAACAGATAGAAATGTTGATGTGACATATCTATGCACAAGATCAGCACTCAATTTGGTCACTTGGGCAATGCGGCCTGGTATGCCCACACTTCCCACACTAGTAGCATACCAGACGAATACCTGAAGGTTTATCATGCATATTATATCTTCACTTATAGAATACTCATGGTTCTTCCTAATATCATCCATAGAAGCATAAAATCTAGATGATGAACCGCCCTGGACCACACCACCATAATCTTTCATGTTGTGCTCTGTGATCACTATCTCGTTAACTATTGAAGATAGGTATGTCAAACTTAATATTTTTAGCAATGATAGGATGTCATTACTGATAAAATCCTACACCATTCTCACTAGTAATAAATAATCACATCCTAAAATGGGTTTGAATCATTATAGCTCTATGATGCAAGAAAAATACTCAATGATCAATGGAGTACCCTGCTCCAAACACATGAACAGTCGGGCTCGACCGAACCTCAATAAATCAAAGAAGAAGTAGTTTTAGAAGGTACACTATAACTCCTCACAAGACACAACCAGATGAATTCCCTTCACTGATATTACTTCCCACCATCTCTTGGAGTAATCCTAAATCTTATATGAAGCGATCTTCACCATCCACTCTTGTAGAGTCTCCAGATGTTTGAACATAAATTAAATGGTTTCTAATCATGAATCTACATCCTGAGGTCCTCTATCCCATGAGAATGTGGTAGGATGCTACTACTGAAAAACCCATGTTAATTCTTCCATAGACATGGAAGGATGTGGTTCTCCATAGAAGGTATTCATTAAATTGAAGAAGCCCTCTTAGAAATATGCATCAGAACCTCTGTCTAGAAGGAAAAAATGTGTCGGGACATGCAAAAAGGGAGTATATGTTTGTTGTAACAAATCTACCATGTCTAGTGTTAGATCATTGCACTATATATGTAGAACAACCGGGGGATGTATTGGCAACACGATTCTTCATGTTCAAGTGCACACGTCAGTTATGGGTTATCAATGACTCAAACTTAGAAGTTCAAAATGGGAAATGATAAAAAACATTCATGTTTTTTAAAACATTGTTACACGGAATGTATGACCCCTACACAACATGCACCCATCTTTTTTCACTTGGAAATGTACTTTTTCCAACACAGGTCATGTAATACCCTTATAGACGACATGTTTTCCTAGATACACGACATGTACATGAATCATTTTCCACTGCCTGAGTTCCTATACATGGATAAACCACATGGTTCTCATGTGAAAAATACCATATGGCATGCTTATGCATGAAATGAAATGTACTATATGAATTTCAATGACCTATGCATTAGTCACACGGAAGGAAAAATGGTCGACTCCACTCGACATGTTCAAGATGGACACGGTGTGTACAACTTAATTTTTTTTCATCAAATCATGTTCTTAGTCACATGGATGGATACATGGTTTCTACAACATGATGTGTACATCCAGTAAATGGTGTGCAACACCAATGATTTCCCAACACCATGTCCCTTTCCACACATGCAATCACACGATCAAGGATTACACAACATGTACATATATTACACAGTGTGTACTTAAGAAAAATTTTTCCGTCCTGAATAGAAGGATACATAGTGTGTATTCCTCAATACACCCCCATTATTCTATGTTTTTACCAGATAGTAAGACATAGGATATACTTTGGGAGCCCACAAAACACTGAAACAAACTATTAATATGCCAAATTTTGATCCTTTACGGTCTATAATCCCAGTGCATAAAATCATGGAATCATATTCATGTCACCTTACAAGTATAAGAGTGTAAGAAACATATAATCAATGAAATTCCGATACAAGTGTTTCCATAACACATGGAGGACCAAATATTTGCCCTCATTCAAATGATACCTTACACAATAGGAAATAACTATTAAAATAACAGGCATTCTATAAAGGAATCTATCATAACAGCATGAATATATAGCACAAAATCTATCACAACAACATGAAATAGACAATTCACCCTAAATGGCCTGACAACAATGCATGAAATGTGATCTATAACAGGTGCCATTATGATTAATGAGATGGAATACTATCATCTCATCATGTTTCAACAGAAATAGAGTGTCAATAACATCAATGTTAATATCACAAAACATGTTAATCACACAAAAGTGAAATCAAATCAACTGTGGCAATTGAAAATACCAAAAAAATTGTAATAATCAATGCATATTGGGTTTTTCCTCTACACTTGTTAGTTACTCACAGGCACAACTGATTTCCAACTACATATTCTTTCATATCTATATTTATAGTCTCTAAATATTAAATCAAAAAAATAAAACAATCCATATAATACCACATTGTAACATCTCGGTTCCTTGTGCTGCCCAACGAGCCCCGTATCCAGTTAGTCACATGGACTCAAGTGCATTCTCCCTATGGCTAGAGGCTTCAGAAAAGTTTCGAGGGCCTTTGCTGTGATTGTGGGTAAACTCTTTCCTCATTTGTAGAGTAACACAACAGAATACGATAATATATAATTGTGACTGTATTGATACTACACAATAAGTAAATAGTGGAAGACTAAAAGTAAATAATCAACTAGAGCACATGTTTAAACGATGCATGGAACATATGTCTATGGAAACATCCAAATAATTCCCAATTCCAGAATACAAAAAAAATACTATGTAATGATAAGTAGATAAACTATAATACAATAAAGAGACATAGCTTGATCATATGATCTCTAGCTCCATGGTAATCATATAGATTAAGTAGAAGGTCTCTGGTCCTTACCAAAACCTACAACACAATAATCTGTCTGTGTCCAAAAGCATGACCCAAATAGGGAGTTAGATGAATCCCAGTATGCAAACACACAAAGATATATTCTTAATAGTCAGTGAATATGTATATCAAGAAATATCATAAATGATGTAATAATAAGGATTTACTCATAAGTAAAAAATTACAACAGTTTCGACAATATTCATTTAAATTTATTAATTATTCAACCAATAGTTTACATGTAACCATCATGGAATGTTCTCGTAGCCAAACAACTCCAGTTCAACATATAATTTTACAATAAATATTTAATGGCCCCTAAGGATATCTCACACTATCTAACCCCTTTGGTATCATACATACAAGTAATCTCTGAGGAAGAACTCGCCATCATTTCCCCATATAGTCTTTAAACAATATACTACATACTCTCTGAGGATGCAGTCAACGTCAATTCCCCATGTGGTCTCATAACGATAACTATATACACTCAGAGGGAGTACTCAAATTAAATCCCCCCTACATTCTCAAAGCCTAAAATATACAATATCATTCTGGGGAAACCCTCAACATCAATTATCTATATGGTATCACTACACTAGGTTCCCACATCCCTGTGTAAAGTAATCATTCATCTAGGGAGAAGCACCAATAAATATTTTAGTTCACCTATAGAAATAGTTATCATGAAACTATTTATATCACACCATATCATGTTATTCATGGTAGGCCCTGTAAATCACATCTATGATGGGTGGAGGATGGTGAGTCAGGACTATTGGGTCTAAGTCTCATACAAGATATATTATATTTGGTTGAGTTTATTAGGAATTTATTGATATGGAAAATAGTATTAATATGTCTTATGTTTATAGACATTGAGGATCCATAAATTTTATTATCGCTTATAGGGTTTTCCTTTGGATGCAACCGACATTGGGTCACCATAGTAATCTATGGTAGGGAATATTGTCACCTAGGATTGTTGGGCCTTTTGAGGTTGTGCAGGAAATATGGTTGGTTGAATACATATAGGATCTTCTACTGAGTCATAAGACTATGCATGACATTTTTCATGTGTCACAACATTTACTGTATGACTTTGTACCTTCTCATCTGATTGATGTTGATGACGTTGATATTGAGAAAAAAATGTCCTTAAAGGAACATTTGATACATGTGTTTAATATAATTGATGATGTATTGATGATAAAGAAAATTCTATTATTTCATGTATTGCGGATACATGGGCATGATCAAGAAAAAACTGGGAGAGATAAAAAATATATTTTGTATTATTGTTCAATATTTTTAACATAGAATATTATATATTCATGAATGTAATGTATGAAGTTGTGATTTTATATGGGGGTAGATTGTATGATCCCAAGAATTAATAAAGATATCTAGAGATTACAGCCATGATCAGACTTTCCAATTTTATTATATATTGTTTTTTAATATCAATGTTGCGTTTGGGTGAAATTTGGATGTTTTTGGTTGGATTTTGGAAGTGCATGGATGGTGCATGATTTTTCCAAACCATCTGGCGTACACTAGAAAACATTATAACCCCATCCAGAGGAGGATTTCATGGTTCGTGCATGTTTCAGAATATTATTCACCCACTTAGTAGTAATAGTTAGATCCATAAAGATGAGGAATGTTGTTAGATACATTGTAAGAAAGATTTGTGCACCAGGAGCTAGAAACCATGTACACAAAATTTTTTACTCAATGAAATTTGATTAGAAACATTCAAATAATATAAATTTACCTTGAGTTTTACAAATTCAACAATAAAATAATTCCAATTTATTTTTGTGGCCCCCATATGTGTTCTAAGTCATTCCATCACCCGTTCATAATGAACAAATGATTCGTTGAATGATAAACACAAATTTATGATATGTGATCCGTTCCAGGTTTTCCATCCCTCTCAGTAGCCATTCTATTATATTTTTCAGGGTTGTTTCCCTTTTTTTGGTTTTAATATAGATATAATTTTGAATTGATATAATTATTTTTATCCTGGATCTAGTATCTTGGATCTACATACCATTATTCATCATCTTCATGATTGTTTCAAGTAATTTGGGATTTCCTTGTGCGAGATTATATCAATGACTTTCTGGTACGTGGATTAAATTGAATTTCCATAGTGTTTAATTTCAACTGAATATATATTTTTTAAAATTAAAAATTCCACAATATAAAATTAAAATCCTAATGAACTAAATTAATTGAGTAATTATTTTATTTATTCATTTAATTTAATAATTAATTTTATAGGAGATTAATAAATGAGATAAATATGTTAAAATTTAATTTTTTGTATTTTTTATTTTTTATTTGATGGAATTGGATTCATTAATTGGTTAATTAATTAGTACAATGATTTGACTATGTGATTGATGGGACACTGGATTTTTTATTTAAAAAATTCAACTGATTACGGAATTGATTAAGTAATTGAATGTTGAATTATTATTTTAATAGAAAATTTTTATTTTCTTACTGAACCATAAATATTGAGTGAATTATATTCTTTTAATATTGACAATTTATTTAATAATGATTTTTAATATTATTCTATGTGATTCGATGGAATAGTTATTAACAATGTTATAAATTGATAATGTTTACATCATGGATAATTTTTGATAATATAGTAAATGATGCATAAAATTGATAAATATGAAATTGCTACATGTGTGATACAGTCGTTTTTATAAAATATGTTATTTTTAGGTTGGAATAGGGACATAACCTCAAAATAGATATATTTGACAATGAGTGTGTTACAAGGATTGTGGCACCAACAACTCATATGTGAAAATGTGTGTGTCTCGTGATCTAAGGATCAAGTAACAATATGTGATAATGAGTTTGGGGAAGAGAATGATGCTCAAAATACTGATATGTGATAAAGGGCATTGGACAAGGAATGAGGATCCAAATGACCATAAGTGATATAAATTGTGGGATAGGGACTGAGTCTCCAAATACCCTTAAGGGATAATGAGTGTGGTACAGGGACAGAGGCACCAAATACTCAAATTTCATAACAATAATTGGATATGGATTAAGGCTCCAAATAGGCAAGTAATATTAAGGTGTGGGATATGGATATAGGTTCAAATACCCATGGGGTGTCAGTCATGACTTTCAATGCCATTATATATTTACTATAATATATTTACAATAATTCTTAATATGATTTTAAATGAAATGAAAACTGACAGCCAATGTATTCTAATCTCTAGTATCCCCTGTGTATAGTATAGAATCCATCAAAAACAAAATCAGGCATTGATAATATGGGTGAAATTGTAAACATGAGGAATTAAGTGGTTAATTATATAATTATTAAATGTGAAATTTTTTTATTTTTTTATTTTTTTTATTATTATTTATATAACATCATGCACTTTGATTGAATTTATATTGTTTTAGATGTTGTTGATAGTGTCATTATGAATTTATCTCACACCCTACTCAGGTTTCCTGATCGATTCTGGAATTTACTTAATATTTATTTGATTATATAAGGGAATGGTACATTTTCAAGATGGATTAGTTGTAATGGATTGGGATGAGGGAACCAGACATGGTTTCATGATCATATTGGGGTGTTTTCAGTTTCATTATTTTGGGTTTTTATTTTGATACATAATTTTTTTGAGATGGAATGTCTACTAATTAGTTATATATATTTTTTCTAATTCAGTTTCATCATGTATTACTACTCTATATTTATTATTTTATTATTCTTCATTTTGGTTATTAAATTTTATTATTTTAATGTTCATTTCTGTTCGTGTTCATATTTTATAAAAAAGGCATATTCACGTCATTATATATATATATAACCCTCTATGCTAGTCAGTATCCTCTAGTACATTCATAGCCATGGCTTGTGTCACTTAACTGATTGCCTTAATATAATGGTATATGGATCGCATTTCGAGATGTTATAGAGGATCTCTTAGAGTAGTTAGAAATGTTATTTGAATTACATGAGAGAAGGTTATGTTGCCGAGGTAGGTGATCCTGTTTTTCTTAATGTATCTCCAAGGAAAATTGTTTTGAAATTTCATAAAAAGTGTAAGATAAGCCTATTGTTAAATTGACACTATAAAATCATAAATAATTTTGTGTCAATATCTTATTTACTGTACATGGCTTCTTGTTTATCCAATATACGAAATGTTTTTCTTATTTCGATTTTATAATACTATGATCTTGACTTGTTAATATATGTATCACTAAATTAGTATATTTAGAGGATATCATTATATATAAAGAAGATTTTATTCATATTCTAGATCAGAAAAAATATTCATTTCAAAATAAGATAAATAAATAGTTAAATTTTTTTAATGATATCTTTATAATTGGACAAGTGCGGTTGAAGAAAAATAATGTAACGAGGGAAAGGTATCCCATGTTGGTTAGAAAGTAAATAAAATAGTGAGGATGTGATTTCAAAAAGGAATATGAATTTAAAATAAAAGTTTATTTTTATATAAAACATTATCACATTTTTATTTGTTATATAGTGTTAATCATTACATAAATATTATATAATTTTATGGTAAAATGGATGAATTATTAAATTTTTAAAATATTGGATTTTTATATATTTTTTATGTAAAATTTATAATTGTAATTTTCAAATCATTTAATTTTAATTAGGAATAATTGACATAATTCTTCAATTGATCATTTCAAAATTACTATAACATGAATTTGTCAATATTTTTGGAAAATAAATATTTCTAATTGAATGGTGATAAATAATGATTTATATTGAAATATTTTTACTATTTTAATTAAATTATATAGAAAAATTGTATTATTTATTTGTTTTAAATTTTATATCAGTCATATTAACAATTAATAATTTAATTATGTGTTTTTAGTGAATTTTAGGTAAAATTTCTATAAAAAAATTATTATTTCAGGGAAATTTTCTAGAAAAACTATTTTTTATGTTTCATTTTTTTTGAATATTTGGAAATTAAATTTATAAATTTAAAAGATTTTAATTTTGAAAATCTTATTTCATATTTTTAACTAGTTGGTGCACGTTTTTTTAATAGGCCCCATTATATTTTTCAGAATATTAATTGCAACCTCATTAAAAAAATACTATGATAAAGAGTAAATCATTTAATTAGACATAAAAAATAAATGGTAATGAAAAAAATTTATTGTAAAAATTAACAAAATTTAATTATAATATTATATTTCATCAATTTTCATCCAAAGATTAAATATATCGTTTTTCCCAATTTTAATGAGATGATAATATTAATAATATGTTTTTTAATGAAATGTAAAAAATGTCTCCCTATTGTTTCTATTAACGATAATATTTTTAACATTAGTAGAGAAAAAATGTTTGATAATATGTAAATAGTATTTAAACAGATAAATTATTTAATTTAATAATGGTAATTGTTTTTAATAACAAGATAAGTTTATCTACCTGTTACACGATGAAGACAGAGAGAAAATTCAATTAATGAAAAAAAATACATTTAATCAGATTAAAAAATTAAATAAATTATAATTTTAAATATTTAAGCTGAACCATAAATTTAATTGACGAAAAACATGATAGGTATGTTTTATATGATTATATTCTAATTTTATTTTATTTCATGCTGTTATAAAAAACTATCTAATTATAGTACTAAAAAAACATTAATGATATGTTAAGAGAAGAATATTCTATTTAATTATAAAAAATTCCTAAAAAAATTATATTCATAAAAATAATTGGGATGTGGTCGATACCATCAACCATGGTACATTTTTTATTTTGTTATATTTTTATAGTATCATTATTAAACTTTTATGTGATGAAATTTTTTGTATTGATGTAATTTTCATAATGTCTAATGAATTGTGACTCCAAAATGATAAGAGTAAAAATGTGGTCCAAAAAAAGTGGAATTGTTTAATGAGATTAATAAGAAACATAATAATAATATATTTTAATTTTTTGTAATTTTATCCATTAATACTTCAATATTAATTTATTATATTTTAATTTTTTAAGAATATTCTGAAATTTTTATCCCCCGTCTAATAAATGATTTATACTTATTTATATTTAATCATATTTCATAACACATTTAGTTGTTCCAATACCTACAAAACCACTCCCAATAATCCCTTCCCACATTATAGAGGTCCTAGATTAAAAATAATACCATAATTATTGTGGTTATAGTTTTGTGAAAAAGATACATTCCAAATAAGAGGTATAGTTTTTAACAACTTATATTAGTTTCACTTCATCTTTGACAGACATCAAATAATATGTATCCAGGATTATAAAATAAAATTAGAAGATAAAAATTACCAATATGATATTGTGATAAATTCATAAACAATATACATCGCAAACATCCATCTAATTGGACGTGAATCCATTTTTCATGTGTATGGAAGTCAATCACCTCACTAGACGATATAAATTTTTTTCTATCACTATCTCCAATGGATAGTCATTGTGATGGATTTATGTTAAATATAATATATTAAATAAATATTCATAATTCTATAAATTTAATATTACTCATATTTTCCTACCATTCCATTCACTTGAAAATGATAATGTTGTTTATTCATACATTTGGACAACAAACTCCATGAATCTATGTGATTAATTTTTCATCTAAATATAACTATTTTATCTATTATAAATATTAAGAAAAAATTATTATATTTATGATATTATGGTTATTAAATATATATAGAATCATACCTACATTATTTACATAATTATCATTGAAAAATTTAAAGGTTATTATATTGTACATATAACCTACCGTCTCCATGATTGTAACACATTATCTTTTTCATAAAAAATATAGATTATTGGTATTAACATTATAATTGATGTAGAAAATTGATAATTATATTTTTTTATTCTTATGATAATTTAATTATGAAATTTTTTATTGATATTAATTTACAAAAACCATTTTGAACATAGAAACCGATATCGTCAAAAAGTTTGCAGTGAATTTATTTAATAAAAAATTTCAAAATAGAATGGTTAGGGATAATATAAAAATGAATAATAGAAATAATAAATATTGTTAATTAAATAAAAATTAATTTTTATTATTATTCATGATTACAAATAATTTATGTGACGAGTCATTCACATGATAAGGGATATTTTTTTAAAATTCATCTTTTAAATATTTCATCCAATGCCTGTTTTTCCTTCAATGTCTTTATTTTTAAAATAATTTTATGTATGTATTTATATGGAAATAAGTTAATTATTAAAGATTATTTTATTATTATTTGGTATTTATTTCATATTTTAAAAAAATATGTATCTAGTAATTTTATTATTGTAATTTACTAAATAAAAAATGGAATGTTTTATTGTAATTTCTACTTTCACAGTGACCTTTTCTGTCATCAAAACATCTATTTTTTGTATCCTTCAATATATTTTGTTGTTTTATAAATCAAAGAACCCTTCATCTGTATCTTGTTACAATTTTCAAAAAAGGTTTTTAAAATTTAATGGATAATTGAAAAACGTAAAATGTTTTCTATTGGGTGAAAATATATTTTTAATTGGGAAGCTTTAATGAATTATATTGTGGTTCATGGGGATGTTTATGGTAATGGGTTGTTCTATTATAACCCATAATAAGATGATCCTATAAAAGATCTCCATTTTATTGGTTAAATAATTGAACATAAACAATTAGGTATCTCTTATGATATTTTTTTAATATATTGTTATTGTTATTTATTTTGGTAACTATGATTGTTATATTATGCATGATAAAAATGGTGATTGTTTTGTATAATAATATATGTTATACCATTATTAACAATAACATTTTAATTAATATAGAAGATAACTATATGATTTATCTATTCTTCATATAAATTTTTATGAAACTATTATGATTCCACACTATATGCTAATGATCATAAGTCAAAAGGAAAGTACATGGTATATTTTATGTATAAAATGTATACTTTTTGAAAAGAATCTATTATGAGTGATTCTCGATTTAAAAGAATCATTATGAGTTTTATTTTTCCAATACAAATTTTTGGAAAAAATTTATGATATTTTTTAGGTATAAAAGATAATATCGTTTAAAAGTAAACATTTATTTTGGGATATGTTTTTTTATTTTTAAAAAAGAAACTCCTTATAAGTATACTTGTAGTAATGGTTTATTCCATTTTTGTTAGGTCCCTTAATTAACTTTTTTTCACCAAACATTTTCAAATGTTCTTCACAGGGTTTAAATATGGGTTAAAAAAAATGAAATAATGTTTAATGTCATTGTGATATTTCAGGGAATGAAATATTGTTTTATATTTAATAATTTATATTTTCTGAAAATGGATACAGATTAGAAGTTTCAACATTTTATTATTTGAGTTTAGTATGTAATATTTGTGACTTATGTATATAAATATCTATACTAAAAATAACTATGAAATGTAATAAATTGATTTCTAGATTAATGTCACTAATATAATAAATTATTATTTTCATGGAATTATATGATAAATAGTTATGTGGTAAAGATAATGTATTCTCTTAGGAGAATGATTTTTTGGTCTATTTAGATCAATTTATTTGAATCTTATCAATAATTATTTCCACATAAAAATGTTAAAATTAATATCATTATAAAATAAATAATATTTAATCATGGAAATCTGGAATTTTTAAGGATTTATGTGATCAATGTTATTAGAACATCAAATATATCTATTTTAATATGTCAAAGTATAATTAAATAATAAATAAACCCCCCATACAAATTTGGAGTTTGTGATACAAACATATTTTATAGATATTTAGGATACAAAGCTTCTCTAATGTGAAACATAAATAGTAGTATTCATTTTTTAAAAATGTAAAATTATGAACATATCAAACTTCACCCACATTGGACATAATAGAGGGAAAAACATGTAAATCACCTTAACCCATCACTAGAACACATCCACTCAAATATGTAATGTTTCAAAAATATTACACATTTTTTATATTCAAACTGATTTTTGATCAATGGAAAATATAGAGTTCCTTGACTCTAATAATATTTTTTTAATTATAATTACATACTAATGGTGTATAATATATATTATATGCTGAATAACAATAATTTTAAATACTATAGAAAATAGTCAAAAGTATTGGAAATAGATTAGTAATATAAACATTGAAATTTAAATTGGTACTATATTATAAATATCATAAGCTATTTAATACAAGCATATATATGAAACTTATTATAACATAGTAAGGGATTATGAATACATTATAATTGGAGTGGATAAATTTTATCAAATTAAGAACAAAAAAAATTAATATAAGTAAACTATATAATAAGAATAAAAATAGATTAAATATTAATTTAAAGAATAATATAGAAGAATAATTTCCATAAATAATATATGGGAGAAAATAGTGTCAAACCGTCATGAAATTATATCAATTTAATTAAATTATGTTAAATTAATTATTTTTATAGTTATTTATTTTATGCTTTTCTAATTTTATGTATATGAAGTTATAAAAATTTAAATGTATTATGGGTTTCATGGTAAGTTATCATTATTGGGAAAACTATGGTGAAACTGTGAATATCATTTTGTAACTAGACAATTTCATTTTAATTTTTACTGAAATGTTAGAAAAAAATTTGGCCTATTAGGGAAAATATTTAAGGTTGTTTTTTGAGGTTCGAATATCCTTAGTATGGTTATAAAATTATTTTAATGACCCTCTGGATTAACTATGCCTAATTTTGATAAAAATTAAGAATTTTTTCCATATTTTATTCTTTTTAATATTTTCTTATTTTATTTCAATCCTATCATTACTACTCCCAATCCATGTGAAATGTCTTCAATAACATACCGACCTTATGTTATTGTTCTCCTCTGATGATCCAAAAAATTATTCATTGATTCTTATCCTTTTTAGGTGTGATAATATTAGGTTATGATTTATTTATCTCTTATACCTTAATTATTATATATTCTAATATTTTCTTGCACCCCACCCAATCACTTCATGCCACACTATACTGACCTGATTGAAGGGTTTCAGAAAATTTTAAATTTTTTTCCCAGATTATAGAGTTTCTAAAAATTCCTTATTTCCCTATTCTGTGTTCACCATTTGAGGAAACACATTACCAAAAATCTTTTTTTAATCAAACTATAGGTTTCCCTAGGCACAACTCTAAAATATTTGATCATTTAACTACCTTGTTTTTAAAATTAATATTATTGAAAACTATTTATTTTATAATGTATTTGTAAAAAAATATTGATAAAAATATCATTCAACCTGTTTTTCGAATGAATTGTAACTTTATTTTCATATGTGTTTGTAGTATTTACTCAATATTCCTATTGAAATAATTTTTTATTTAAATTAAAGTAAAATATCATATTTCAATATGTTATGTGTTATTTATAAATTTATATAAATTGGTAAAATTGTTTAGATCATTTTTAATGATTCATTCCGATTCTGTTCATTATTAATTCATTTTGAAACCCTTTCATGTTATTTCCTTCAATTTGTCATACAAATTAATGTGTGTATATATATATGAATATATTATTATACATATTAAAATAGTTTTGTTTGAATATGTGAATACTGTTGAGGGTATCTATGTTATTATTTATGTTTGTGTTTCAATGTGAGTTTAAATATATATATCATGGTATTTTTAAAAAAAAAATTTGGATCATTTTGTAAAAAAAACAAATTATAGGCTCATTAAAAGATTTTTTATATAAAATTTAAATCTATATATACATGAAAATACAATTATCTTTTTGTGAAAAAACACATAATATTTTTAATATGTATATATTTATGAATATATGTATGTATGTTTTTAATAATATATATCATTATGAAAGATAATCCTTATAAATTTATAAAAATTTAACATGCTAAAAATTAAATAAAATCCCATATGTAAATTCCTAATGTTAAAAAAATAAATATTTTTAATATTTTTTAAAAGTGTTATTTTTAATAAAATTTAATTCTAATTATAGGTACACAGTCTTATCAAAGATAAATACAACATATTTTTTTCTAAATAATAATTATATCACACTAAATAATTCTTATAGACCACAATATATTATTGTCTATGGAAACAAGGAAACCCCAAAAACCAATCCATTTGTAAACTAAATGAACTCCCTATATGATATTCACAACTATAAAATTATTTGATATATCATGTAAAATAAATTTCTTCATAATATACGGAAACGAAACATGGAAATAGGTGAGCTCTATTCCTTAATGTCGGTAAATAATTGATATATCTAAGCATAACGTGAAAAAATATATGAAAACATTATCATATAATTTTACAACCAAACCATGAATTTCAAAGAACACAATTATAAGTCTTGGAATAAAATAAATCATTTTATTGGACATGAGTAATAATGGATTCAATGAATGTGAGTGATGAGAGAATAGAATTTTGTGAATACATATCCTTGTATCAAACTTATAATTAAGGAAAATTATTTCTGTACTTTTCATGGGTCACTATCAAGGCTATCATAGTAGAATGAGTTCACTATATAACACATATAATAGTCAAGAATCACTACCATGACTGTCATAATGGAAAATTATTTTTACTATGCATGGTTCACTTTCCATACCATTGATATCAATATCATGACATATAAATATTTAAAAAACGCATTAGAGGGAGATATTGATCCCACCCATCTAATAATTATAACAATATTAATGTGATCCACGATATAATAAAAAAATCATGATATCATAACCCATTATATTAAATGGGTTTCTTAATCATATAAATATATCATAACCATTATAATATAGGCTCATTTCAAAATAATTATATCATACAATCATATCATAACTCATTGGAAAAGAATTATGTTTCATAATGATTTTATCATTGTATAACAGATTGATGAAAAAAATGTTTTAGAAGGATTCTTCAATCATATAAAAATCCACACAACTAAAAAATAAAAATTATATTCTTGGATTATATCACCAAAAAGTAATAACTAACATTATTTTATTTCATCTTAGATATAGAATTATATATATCAATCATTTACAACATTTTTTAAAAAATCATTTCAATTAATAAAAACATTTAAAACATACAACATCTTGAATACAATTTTAATTTAAATTAACTTGTTAAGGAAATAATGGATTATTAAATGTACATAATTTTCATGGTGATAAGAATTCATTTAATTCCACAAGCGTTAAAATAATTATTTGTGTCACATTTTTGTTACTAGTGAAACCTACATTGTATTGAAAAATGACATGATGTTTCCATTTAATAAAATTTATATAGATTCAATCATGGTTAAAAAAATTAATTAATCACTTTTAAAAATACTTTATATATTTTTAGAAAAACTTATAGAAAAAATGTGTTTGGATGAAAAATATTCTTCTGACCGAATAGATAAATAATGAAGACTATTATAAAAAACAATATTATATAATCCAGAGTATATAAAGAGTAGAAAATTAATGGATGCCATATATACTATATATATAACTATATTCGAGCAATATAAATTATTATCTTTATAGGTATAACATAAATTTTAATCATCAAAAAAATAATTATAATGAATCTCGATAAAAGATTTAATTTTACCATTAATTCATTACCATTTTGTTATATTTGATTCAAATGAGCCATGAATGAATATAATAAAATGGAACCTATAATATCATGGGGATAAATTAATTTTATGATAGTAAATGTCAATGTGTATTTACATACATCTTGGGAAATAATATTGGTTTATACCATAACAGAAGTGTCAAATAAAAAATTGGGAAAAAATCCATTTCCATAATGGTTATTTTTGACTCAAAAACTCCATGAATGGTATATACTAAGTTTATATTTAGATAAAAATAATAGTTTTCATAATAATAGAAAATTACATTCATGGATGTATATAAACCACATAAAAGAAATAGTTATTTAAAATGGAATCTATCTTAGAGATGTAAAAAAGTGAAATTGAAATTACATACCTTCTTTCATGAATTTCATCATACATGTTAAAAACTCAAAAATATTAAATATAATAATTTAATAAACCTATTTAAAGAAAATATTTATTTATATCATAACATATATTAATTTTTTATTACCATTTTTATCCATTTATTAACAATTATATGTTAATGTTATATTTTAGGTAATAACTGAATTGTTTTTCGTATATGATTTGATCTTTTATTTTGGGCGTATTATATTTATCAATATATCATCATATAAAAAATATTTTCCATGATATAAATTTTATATATATTCAATTTATAATTATGTAGGTTAGTCCATAATATTCAGTGATATAAAATCCAATACACCATCGAATGATATACTTGGTCATATATATCCATGAACATTGTTTCAATTGTTTCAGACATAAATAAAAACTTTTAAATGATATATTAAAAAATATAAAAAATTTCTATGTAATCTATATTACATATTTTGAATTAATCAATCCATTTTACTTTTGTTTAAACCATAAATGAGTCACATATCTTTGTGAGGTGGTATTTTGTCGTACAGATGAGTGATATTTAAAAATTACCCTAAAATAGTAGTAATAAATGTATCAATAATATAATAATTCAATATGAATAATGATAAAATTAATATATAATATAAACTAAAAATACATAATTATTTCCAACCATGATAAGTGGTAATTGAAAAAATAATTACCATTGTTTGTGAAGACATTATTTGTTGCACACATGAACAATAATTTCTAAAAACATTTGATGCAAGGGGAAAAGGTTATATGAAAATTAATTTCAATAACAACATGCCACTCTATGTTATATATAGATTTTTTTATTTCATCATGTTGTAATAAAAATCAAAGGATGATGAGGGAGAAATAAAACCACAAATGATCATTAATGAATGTTAGTTAATCTCTTGGTATCCTCCGAAGGGTTTCCCAAAAATCCTTCCAATGATTGTTTTATGTCCATGATAAATAAATATAAAAGAATTCTAGGGAAAATTTGATGTTATTTGGGTAGTGATTCTGTGATCAAAATATTTTTTAATATGTGTTGGAGGTTGGATGTAATAGCCTGGATCTCTCCGGTCCATTCCTTTGTGAAAATATGTTGTTAGAGGTGTTACTGGAGGACAAGGTGACTTATCCCCGAAAAATATCCATTTTCCCCTTTTTGTGAACAGTTTCATTGTTGACCATCAGTGAACAGTTCCAACAGTAGATAGTTTTGAATAGTTCATCAATAACCCTCAGTGAACAGTGCCAACAGTGAGGTACAACGGTGACCCCTCCTTTTTTCTTAATTTCCAATTCTATGAAAAGTTCCATTGGTGAACAATTTTATCTGTGACCTATAACAGTAACATCTCTTTCCATTTCCAAATTTTGAGTTCTATGAACAGTTCCATCGGTGAATAGTTCTATCGGTAACCTTTAATGGTAACCTCTCTTTCTTTTTCCAAATTTGTAGTTTTTTGAATAGTTTCATCGGTGAACTGTTCTATCAGTAACCTCGAATGGTATCCTCTCTTTCCTTTTCCAAATTTGGAGCATTTTGAACAGTTCCATCAGTGAACAATTCTATCAGTAACCTCAAATGATAAACTCTCTTTCCATTTCCAAATTTTGAGTTCTTTAAATAGTAAAATCGGTGAACAGTTATATCGGTAACCTATAATGGTAACCTCTATTTCTTTTGATAAATTTCAAATTGTATGAATAGATCATCAGTGAACAGTTCTATAGGAAACTTCTAAAAGTAACCTCAATTTCCTTTTTAAAATTTCTAATTCTAGAAACAGTTTTATTGGTAAACTGTTCTTTCGGTAACCTCAATGTATTTTTCAAAATTTTGAGTACTGTTAACAATGTTTTTAGAACGGTTTTTATACAGTTTTTCTATAATGATTGGTGAACAATGTTTCCACAATGGTACGTGTACATTGTTTCCATAACGGTAGGTGTATAGTTTTTCTAGAATGGTAGGTGTATAGTGTTTTATCGGTGAGGTTCATGAATAGTATTCTAATGGTGAGGTTCATGAACAGTGGTATAATTGTGAGGTTCATGAACAATGTTTTTCATTTACCAAATTGTGAGTTCAGAAATATTGTTTCCAACCTCATATAGTTTTTCACTTTGAAGTTTCCTTTGACGTAAAATACATTTAAATCCTTATTTTAAAGACTCTAAAGCTAATTCAAAGGCCATAACTCCTATATTAATTATTCATAAGGCTCGGGATGTTTTTACATGGTCAAACCACTTTGTTTAATTTGTTCCTCTTTTAATGGAAAATTAAGTGTATCTTAAACGGTCGCTCTATTAAATCTTCTAAAGGGATGGGATATCATTATCTATAATTCTTCCTCTTTGTACTCATCTATGATACACTAGAACCATTCATTCAATTCCATAAGAGTTTTATAATCAAACATACTCTTAGGATTAGTTCCGCTCTATTTTATGATGCAACCAAGTAGTATCGATCAATCTTTGATATAAGGTATGATCTATAATCAGTCTTTTATGTTCATCTCCTTTTGTTTCTCCTCGCCATTTTTAGGGAATTTTAGACCCATTTTCCTTATGGTATTTTCTAGTGTGTTGACTGGTTTGGTGGGGTCTCTACATCCTCATGTGGATACATTAGTCCCAGGGGATGAGATCATAACCAATAATGTGGCTCATTCCCGTCTAAAGAACATCAAGAACTGCTAGAGGTAGGCGATTCATTGATTCCCTTTTCTAATATGTGAGACTATATAGTTAGCATGTTTTATCCCACTAGATGACAATGGAATTGAAATAACAAATATTTGAACCTAATAAATAAATTGATATCGATCATATTTTGTTGATTATTTTTTTACTAGATAGTATGATATCTATTCTTTCTTCGTATAGTTTGTATTTCTTAAAATAAATTGGTAAAGAATATAAACCCGAATTAATTGATAATTGTTTGGCTATAGATAAAGATGCATGTACATTAATCTGCTTCTTCTTGTTGTAATTTTGATGTTAATCAAAATGGAGCAGTAAGAATGATTAATTTATTTGTGATAGATTACTGTTTATTATTCCCAAATTCGAAACCTATGTATAATAAATCAATTATTTCAAAATGCATTATTTTTCTGATAATTTTCTGACGGGTTTTTAGTTACTCTCTTGCTTGTTTAAGTGCAAGATCCAATTTTTTTAGATGTTTGTTTTCATGCTGCTTGTGTTGTGATGTGAGCCTAGATGGTTGTTGTGATATGTGGGGGCATGGATGCCTTTTGGTTGTGGCAGCAAATGACACCGAGGGTGGCATGATTCATCAGTTTATGCAAGTGGGTGTCAAGGAGGACACTAGGGATGATGGAATGTCATGGATGTGATTGTCGGATGCTTACTGTTTCTTTTTGGATGATTATATGTTATAAATTTCACAACTTCATATGGAATCTGATCTTTCTTACCCATCTTCTGAAAGAGGCGAAGACGTGTGGGGTATGCCACGTGCTTTCTGTGTTTAGCTTCTTAGGGGAGGATGTTTCTATGCTCTTTCTATAGGCAAAAATGTCTCAACATGGAGTTCATCTACCCACAGTGTTATGCCCCATTGTGTTTAGTAGAATATAATATTTTTCTAAAATACCTGAGAACAAGGGAGAGTAATTTCGTAAATAAATTATTTGAATAAATTATTTTAACCAATGGGTTTTGGAGCTTTTTAGTGTGCAATGATGAGGTTGTGATTTGAAGGATCAATATACTTTGGGTGTGATTCTAGTGAAATTTAATGTGGAATTGTTTTTGGTTATTTAATGTTTAATGAATAAATTAACCTAATGTGTAACTGGAGAAGGGAATAAAAAATTTATTAAATCTATTTAAGTGGTTGTGTGCTTAGATGATACCTAGTCATAGAGTAGTATCCCGAAGTTTGAGAGATGTTATCTATTGTTCTGTCTAAGACTAGGTTATGCCCATAGTGTGGTTGTGAGATATAGTATATCATGTACTTTTTGTGTTTCTATACACTACTACAACCTGTCAGTAAGGGAAACTAACACCCAAAGAATTATGCGCCCTGTGGGGTGTTCCCCCCAACATTCCGGTGGGAGGATGAAGGTTTACTACCCCCTTTGGTGCCACTCTCTTCTCTTGGTAGTTACTTTTACTGGTATGCATAGCGGTTAGTTTTCCCCATATATGAGTGTGGAGTACTGTAATGTATTATGGTTATTCACACACATATATTTTGGATATATAATCCTATAGAATACTATAGGTGTAATGTGTATAGGATGTGATGTGTTGGGGAACCTTACTCAGTGTTTGGGCTGTAATGGATTGAGGTATAATACCCTGCATATTATATACATTATGCAAGTATTGGTGGCTCTCAGAAACTACCTAGTTACTTTTTTTGTATGGACATGGTGGTTTTATTGCACAAGGTGCATATTGTGGTGCTTGTTCTAGGTGTCCACGGGCAATCCTTTTTGGAGAGAGATGCTAAGGACGTGCAACGTTGGGGAAAAGTGACAAACCAATGGGGAAGTAGTAGTGGGGAACCCTTTATATTCATTGTTATATGATCTATTCTTGTATGCATTACATGGTGGTCATAGCCATGGTGAGCCTGGGAAAATAGTTTACCTATTTAGGTGATGATTTCGTTTCACTTGTTGTTCATTGTGGTTTTTCATGCTTTCTTTACCTTTTCACGAGAGGATCCTGGGAGGATCCTAGTGAGTATACTGTTATACTCACCCAAGGTATATATAAACTGTTTTTCAGGTCACTTGTAGTATGTAGAAGATCAAACTAGTTTCTACATGCTTGGGGTTGCAGGAGTTGTCCGGGTTTGTGGCTGAGGATGTTTTTACATTCTTTTCGGTACTTGCAGTTTTTCACATCTGGTTGTAGTACTTTTTCATGACATTATATATTATAACTTGGGTTTTATTTCATATTTCAGTTCTGATTTGGGGTTGGTTGGTGTCTATCTTATCACTCCCTTATACATGTGTTCTCTTTGAGGGTAATGCCTTCCATTTTTGTGTTTACTATACCCACATTTCTAATCACCAACACAGGGCCTACTAGAGGCAGGACTCTAGGGTCATTATCTCCCTTCTCACACTACGTCCCAGGAGGGGTACATTATGTCGGTAGTGGGTCATGAAAGAGTGGTATTATAGGTCAGGTTGAAAGATAAGATTGATTTTGGATTTAGGCATAGGTGAGGTTGCATGGGTTGGTTGGACAAAAATGTCATTAATGTTTAGCTGGTGATGTAAAAACTGGAGAACAGCTAAGATATTGGCCTTTAGGGTCCCCTATGATCTCATGTATAGACCTTTATTTTAACAATGGATACTAAACAAGGTGATACTAGTTGCAAAGTAGAGACCTAGGAAAGGATCATACACCATTCATCTTTGTGATTATATTTGAATGGGTAGAAATTGGATAGGTTAACATAAAATGAATGAAAGAAAAAATTTATTAATTAATGTTGATTCTTCCATATTCTAGGTTTAAGAGGCCAAACTATTTGTTATTTTATAAGTATGAATCCAGGCCGACATCCTTGTCAGGATCACTTAGGAGATGTCTAACAGGCTGTTCAAGCATATCGCCGTAGGTCAGTGGTTGATGATGATGACACGTAGAGGAAGAGACTCTGAGATTTTCTGCGCCAGATTCTGCATAAGTTAGAGAGCTCTGTTTTAGATGCAGTCATGGAAGACTAGTTAGATGATGGTCGATATCAGCATCAGTTTGATATGTGGATGGAAAGAGCATTGGGTGTCCATGGTTGTGATGATGATTCATGGAGCAGCGAGGAAGTGGTGGTTCTTATTCCTCAGGGATTGTGAGGAGCCATCGATCTCATGGGAAGAGTTCTGAGAGAAGTTTAGAGTAAGGTTTATTTCTTCGACCGTGAAGGCATCGAGTTTCCATGAGCTTTTTACCCTTTGACAGGGGAACTCTAGTGTGCGTATAAGGACCTAGCCTTAAACATTACTTAATATTGAATTAAATGAATATTTCCAATTGAGGATATTTTTAGGATTAGAGTTTTAGAGAATTAGATCATAACTATTACATCTCAAAAGATTACAAAGTAGACACTCCTACTAAGTTTCAATAAAATAAAAATCTTAAAAATAAACATGTCTAGTTCCATGTTTTAGACATCATGACTTTCCCTTGATCCCATCCTTGACCCTATTACACATTATGTCCTGTGAAATACATTTAAAAAAAACATGGGGTGAGCATAAAAAGCTCAGTAAGGGATAGAAAAAGAAGGAAAATTGTTATTTTTTCAAACAACAAGTAAACCATGTATATTTTGTCAAAGTAATAACTTCACCTTTATGAAGTAGTAAAAACTATTCACTGAAATAAAAGATCATTTCTTACCATTTTGTAACCAAAAATTACCATAAAACCCATATAAAGATCACATAACATATATAGGTAACTTGGGACATAAACATACTTAAATGGAATAACCATACAGTCGACTTCCACACATATCACTTAATGGATTAGCCATATGGCCGACTTCCATACCCAATGCATTGGAGGTTATAACGTAACCACCCATCCTTGTATTCACGACACTACTCGTCATATGTTTTATCATGTAACCACCCGTCAAATGTTCAAGTTTCATTATAAAATCATAAAACATAAAACAAATATAATGGAAAGAAATCATTTCTACACATTGATCACAATATATCACATAAATATATTGACATAAAAAACCCATTATAAAAACCATTTTCAATACCAAAATACATAAAAGAGTATGTGGTAGTTATTTATTTTTAAAAACATTACGGCTTGTTGAGGAAGCCAAAGACCAAATAATACTTGCGGCGGCGAAAAAATTCATTGTCACCGCATACGTTAAAAGAAACATTCCTTTTTTCGTTTAGTAAAACGATTCATAGGAAAGTATTCCTTTTGTATAAAATTAAAATTTAAATGGGTTTGTACACCATACAAAATAATGTTGTTTATAAAACGAAATATGCCTCAATGAAAGGATATTGATATGAAGTCCCTTACCTCAGGTCCGACATGACTCGATCGTTCTTTAACATCCTGAATAATAAACATGAGTTAATTTCTACTTGATTAAGAACCTTTTTAAAGTTTATTATTCCTTTTATATCACTTATTGACATGTTATAAAAATTATGTAATCATGAAAGTTAATAATGATTGTTTTGTCGATATTTGGTCCTTAAGTCGAAAGTGGACTTCTTACAATTACATGTTGTTTGTGTGGTCAAAGGTTCATTATATCCCGAAAGATATTCATGATTTTGATATAATATATATCATATATATCCAGTGTATACATGTATTTATAATATTACATAATCATTTAGAGGTAAGAAATGAAATGCACCATTCATGGAGACGGTAAGCTGTACGTACGCATGAACGCTACTTTCATTTCTATGTCATATTAGTGGAATTAAAACTAAATGAGAGATATGTATATTTTAATTCCATAATTATATTAATCATTTAGATTTAAAATACATCATATATATCCATTATATATATGTAGTTATAATAGTACATTACATTTGGGGATAAGAAATTAAATGCACCATTCATGGAGACAGAAAGCCGTACGTATGCATTAACGCTACATTCATTTCTATCTCAGACTTTAATGGAAAGAAATAATAATGATATAAAGATATATTATAATTCCAGTATAACATAATATATAATAACTTTAAATCCATTCTTCATATGTCCCACATTTGGCATAAACGAATCAAATCACTTTGAGGGGGCCGTAGTCCGCACTTCCTAAAATGAAGATATCGTGTATACCCATAATGGAAGCCATAAAGGTATACCACAAATGAAAAATACAGAAGCATAAGGAAAATATAAACCTAATATATATCATATATAAATAGAGTGACATCTTAATGGCCACCATTAAAGGTGTTAAAAGAAGAATGAACAATCATCGTTTCGGGAGGCAGAAATTCGCCAACCACAGAAACAGTATGTTCATTAACCATTAGACGGAGATGTGTGTAGGTGTAGCTCGAATAGTTCTTATAAAAACATCCTAGTATATATAAGATACTTTAATTGTTACAAAATAAATTAATAAAAAGATTTTAGGGGGTTAGAGAAGTAAAATAAAACAAAAGAACACAAGTGACGACATTACCTTAAAATCGGGTAACTCTCTTTGATTTGAGCTAAAAGGCTTCCTTGGGAAGACTTATACCAAAATTGAGGCTTCTAGGAGTAAGAGAGGGATGTGGAGAGACAAAATGGACAGGTTTTGGTTGAGACAAAGGATTTGTAAGTGTGTGTAAGGTGGTAGAGGTGGGGGCCTTCTATAAGAGGAGAGGAGGGGCACTCATGGAATGTTATAAGAGTATACTTTATTATAAAATGATTTTCAGATTTTATAGGTCCCACATTGATATAATTCGGGGATAAGGTGATAAGGGTTATAAATATTTACACCCAATAGGTCTTTGACATGTTTAGGTCTTAGATTTTACATTATCTTTTTATTTTATTTAAATCATTAAATAATGAGGTAATCGCTGCATCATCATGGTGTCATAAATAATTTAATTTATTTAATTTCTAAAAATTATAAAACAAATATAATGATGTAAGAAATATTTTTATCTTTCTAATGAATCTTTATAGTCATACATATGACTTGTATAACCCCATTTAATAATTGTTTTAGTAAAACATCTCATGTTTGTGATATTTTAATTTTAACTTTAAATAAAAGTCATTAATGTCATTATCTTACCCAAGTGGCTCCATGGGGACCCCAAAATCAACCCATGGGTTTTCTGGGTCGGCCAGGACACCATCAATTAATGTAAGACATGTTTCTAGGTAATTTCATATTATTAAAATATTATTTTTACCTTAAAATACACTAATTACCTCTAATCGCGATTAATAAACATAAAAGCTACTATTCACCAAAAAATTTATTTTAATCCCATTGAACCACATTTTACTTCATAATTGCAACCATGTATTTCGGATTTTCAAAATTCAAAACACAGAAGTGGTATTGTTTTATTTAAATGAAAAATCAGTTTTTAAGTACCACTTAGTGGTTTCAGTATTCATCAAAAAGTGATGTTTTTCAGAAAAATACCAAAACATCACCCTAAGCTATATTTGATATTACAAATTAAAAAATGATTCCTATTTTAAAAAATTAAAAACATAAAAGTTTCATTAATTAATTTAATAATTAATTCCCGCTATCAAAACAAATTGTGTTTTTTTATGAAACAAAAAGTATTAAAATATTGACACTAGTTTAAGTCCGGTTTCAGAGTGAAATTAATTCCAAAGACCACAATTGGATTAAATGGTAAAAATATATTCTTATTTCACTTTAAAACCATTTCAAAAGATAATCTAATCATATAAATAAATTAGATTAAAACGGGGTTTTGAATTAAAATACAACATTTTTCACTATTCATTAAAAAATGAACTTTATCGGAAAAATACAAAAAATTTACAGAAAGTAAATTTTGATGTCTCCATTATAAAGAAGAATTTTATTTGGTCTAATAAAAGGTAGAAGAGTGACCAAAACTACATTTATAGACGGTTCGCCATCAAATGTCGATAAGTCGACCTTTTGTGAATGTTAGAGTATATATGCCGAAAATTGAATTTTTTTCGTGTTTTAAGCCTTTATATTCTATTGGATAAAAGTAGAAACATTTAAAAAACATATATAATCATATTTTTGTTATTTTTATTTATTCCCGTCAATACAATGGCTATGTGTTAACTACCATTTAAAATAATATTATTTTCTTACTAGTGTGCAATGTAATATTTCAAAGAAACTCTTTGTTGCGTATCGGGTACGCTATCGAACATAGCTACCCCATTAAAGTAAAATTAATATTTATTTCGCCAATATTAATAAATATGAAAATGTTTTATTCTTTATTTACCTGGGATGTTACATCCTTCCCCCCTTTTGGGAATTGTGTCCTCGCAATTTTATTCACTTATCAAAACAAGTGGGGGTATTTATCCCTCATAGCATTTTCAGATTCCCATGTCGCCTCTTCAACCATATAGTTTTTCCACATAAACATTACCTAGTGAATTACCTTATTTCACAACAATTTCTCTCTTCAGTCAAGAATCTGGACTGGTTGTTCTTCATAATAGATATTCTCTTGCAACTGAACTACCTCTGGGCTCAAAACATGAGATGGATCTGGCATACACTTTCTCAACATTGAAACATGAAAAACATTGTGTACTTGTGATAAACTCGGAGGTAACGGCACTCGATAAGAAAATGATCCAACATTCTCTAGAATTTCATATGGTAAAATTAACCTTAGTCTCAACTTTCCTTTCTTACCAAATCGCATCACACTTTTCCATGGAGAAACCTTGAGAAAAACCTGATCACCTACCTCGAAAGATAGGTCCTTTATCCGGTTATCCGCATAACTTTTCTATCTTCTCTGAGCTGTTCCCATGTGTTTCTGAATCAACTAAACTTTTTATTCCATCTCTTCTACCAATTCTGGTCCCATTAGCTTTCTTTCACCCACTTCATCCCAGAAAGCTAGAGTTCGACACCGCTTCCCATATAACGCCTCAAATGGTGCCATCTATATACTGGGATGAAAACAGTTATTATATGAAAATTCAACCAAAGAATGATATTGGTCCCAAATTCCCTGATAATCCATCGAACAAGCACGTTGCATATCCTCTAATGTCTGAATTGTCCGTTCTGACTGCCCATCTAATTGCGGATGAAAAGTTGTACTAAAATTTATTTCAGTACCCAACGAGTTCTGAAGGCCCTTCCAAAAGTTGGAAGTAAACCTGGGATCACGATCAGATACAATAGAGAGGGTAACTCCATGAAACCTGACTATCTATTTAAGATACAATCGATAATGTTGATATAGAGATAATGTATCTCGAATAGGAAGAAAATGAGAAGATTTAGTCAGTCGATCAACAATAACCCAAATTTCATTATTACCTCGAGATGTCCTCAGTAATCCCACAACAATGTCCATGGATATATTTTCCCATTTCCACTCTGGAACTGGTAATGGCTGAAGCATCCCTTTCGTTAATTTCCATTCTTCTTTAACCTGCTGACAAGTCAAACACTTCACAGAAAAATCAGCAATATCTCTTTTCATTCCATCCCACCAGTAATACTCCCACAGATCTTTGTACATCTTAGTACTGCCAGGATGAACTGAAAACGGGGAACTATGAGCCTCACATAACAAGTCATTCTTCAATTGTTAATAACTAGGCACACATAATCTCTTTGCAAACCTCAAAACACAATCATTATCAATGTTAAATTCAGGAAGCTTACCCTTCTGAACTAGCTCTACCTTTTTCTACAACTCGTTGTCCTGCTTCTGTGCTTGATTAATTCTATCTGTTAGAGAAGATTTCACTGATACCAGAAACAAAACAGAAGGACATCCTACACAAACAACGTATATGCCAAAGTTCATCAAATCCCTAACCAAAGGATCATGCTCCAATCCAAACATTGTTAATGAAGCATTACTTTTTCGACTCAAAGCATCAGCCACTTTATTTTCTTTTCCCGGATGGTAATTAATTATACAATCATAATCTTTGATTAATTCCAGCCATCTCCTCTGTCTCATGGTCAATTATTTCTAAGTGAATATATACTTTAATATTTTTTGATCAGTATGTACTTCACACTTTACTCCATACAAATGAGGCCTCTAAATTTGTAAAGCAAAAAACAACAGCAGCTAATTCCAAATCATGTGTAGGGTAATTTACCTCATGAATTTTCAACTGGAGTGAAGCATAAGCAATTACCTGATCATTCTACATAAGGACACAACCAAGTCCTTTTAATGAAGCATCATTGTAGATAACAAACTCACCATTCCTGGAAGGAAGTTCAAAAACTGGAGCATTCAGCAATCTTCTTTTCAACTCCTGAAAACAATCATCACATTCATTTGTCTAGATAAACTTAACACCCTTCAGAGTTAGCTTAGTCATTGGAATAGATAACCGTGAATAATTTTCAATAAACCTTTGGTAGTAACCTCCCAAACCAAAGAAACTACAGATCTCAGTTACATTTGTGGGTCTTGGCCATTCTTCAATAACTTTTGTTTTAGCAGGATCAACAGTTATGCCTTTTTTTGAAAAAATGTGACCCAGGAGAGCAAATTTTGTAACCAAAACTCACACTTAGTGAATTTTCCATACAGTTTGATTTCTTTTTAGGTTTGGAAGGTAACCCTTAAATGACTTTAATGCTCCTCTTTACTTTTAGAAAACACCAAAATATCATCAATAAAAACAACCAACAATTTTCACCTGAGTCAACTGAGCCATCACTGCAACAAAATGTTTAGATCTGATTCTGACCATCTCAGGATAATAATTTGAAAGGTCATTTTCCACTGTATGCCTTCCCATAAAATATGTTCTATTTTGTCTATAAAATACCATTTTAACACAGAAATATCTTAGGCAAAGCAAAATTGTAATCTATAAATGATATATCATTTGAATCATTCCATAAATTAATTTATATATTAACAATGTTTTAACTCCTAAAGTTTTCTAAACCGTCCTCTGATACCAACTATAAGGCCCCAACCTTAAAAATTACATAATATTGAATTAAATTAATATTTCCCATTGAGGATATTTTTAGGTTTAGAGTTTTAGAGAATTAGATCATAACTATTACATCTCAAAAGATTAAAAAGTAGACACTTCTACTAAGTTTCCATAAAATAAAAACTCGTAAAAAGAAACATGCCTAGTTCCATGTATTAGATAGCATGACTTTACCTTGATCCCATCGTTGAACCTATTCCAAATTAAGTCCTGTGAAAAACATTTCTAAAAAAACATGGGGTGAGCATAAAAATCTCAGTAAGGGATACACAAAGAATGAAAACTGTTAGTTTTTCAAACAACAAGTAAAGAATGTATACTTTATCAAAGTAATACCTTCACCATTATGAAGTAGTAAAAACTATTCACTGAAATAAAAGATCATTACTTACCCTTTTGTAACCAAAATATTTCCATAAAACCCATATAAATATCACATAACACATATAGGTAACCTGGGACATAAACATACTTAAAATGAATAACCATACGGCCAACTTCCACACATATCCTTTAATCGAATAGCCACACAGCCGACTTTCATACCCAATGCATTGGAGGTTATAACGTAACCACCTGTAATGGTATTCATGGAACCACAAGTCATTTTTTTTATCACGTAACCACCCGTCAAATGTCCAAGTACCATTATAAAATCATAAAACACATAACAAATATAATGGAAAGAAAACATTTCCACACTTTGATCACAATATATAACATAATTATATTGACATAAAAAATCCATTATAAAAACCATTTTCAATACCATAATACATAAAAGAGTATATGTTATTTATTTTATTTTATAAACATTACAGCTTGTTGAGGAAGCCAAAGACCAAATAATACTCGCGGTGGCGAAAACGTTCATTGTCACCGCATACGTTAAAAAAACATTCCTTTTTGTAATTTAGTAAAACGCTTCGTAGAAAAAGATTCCTTTTGTATAAAAGTAAAATTAAGATTTATTTATACACCGTATAAGGGAAAGTTGTGTATAAAACGAAATATGCCTCAATGAAATGATATTGAGACGAAGTCCCTTACCTCGGGTCCGACTTGACTCGATCATTCATTAACATCCTGAATAATAAACTTGAGTTAATTTCTACTTGATGAAGAACCTTTTTCAAGTTCATAATTCCTTTTATATCACTTATTTTCATGTTATAAACATTATGTAATAATTTAAGTTAATAATGTATGTTTTGTCAATATTTTGTCCTTAAGTCGAAAGTGGACTTCTTACAATTACATGTTGTTCATGTGGTCAAAGGTGCATTATATACAGAATAATATTCATGATTTTAATATCATATATATCATATATATCCATCATATACATTTATTTTTAATATTACATAATCATTTAGAGGTAAGAAATGAAATTCACCGTTCATGGAGTCGGTAAGCCGTATATACACATGAAGGCTACATTCATTTCTATGTCATATTAATGGAATTAAAACTAAAAGAGAGATATGTATATTTTAATTACAGAATTATATTAATCATTTAGATGTAAAATACATCATACATATCCATTATATATTTTTACTTCTAATAGTACATTACATTTGGGGATAAGAAATGAAATGCACTGTTTGTAGAGATGGTAAGCCGTACATACCCATGAACGCTACTTTTATTTCTATCTCATACTTTAATGGAATGAAATAATAATTATATAAAGGAATATTATATTTCCATTATAACATCATATATAATAACTTTAAATCCATCCTTTATACGTCCCACATATGGAATTAACGAATCAAATAACTTTGAGGGGGCGATAGTTCGCACTTCCTAAAATGAAGATATTGCGTATACCCATAATGGAAGCCATAAAGGTATACCACAAATGAAAAATAAAGAAGCATAAGGAAAACATAAACATATTATATATCATATATAAATAGAGTGACATCTTAATGGCCACCATTAAAGGTGTTAAAAGAAGATTGAACAATCATCGTTTCGTGAGGTAGAAATTCGCCAACCACAGAAACAGTATGTTCTTTAACCATTAGACGAAGGTTTGTGTAGGTTTAGCTCTAATACATCTTATAACAACATCCTATTATGTTAAAGATACTTTATTTCTTTCAAAATAAATGAATAAAAAGATTTTAGGTGGTTGGATAATCAAAATAAAACAAAAGAACACAAGTGAAGGCATTACCTTAAAATCGGGTAACTCTCTTTGATTTGACCTCAAAGGCTTCCTTGGGAAGACTTTTTCCCAAAGTGAGGCTTCTAGGATAAAGAGAGAGATGTGTAGAGAAAAACTGGACATGGGTTGGCCGATACAAAGGCTTTGGAAGTGTGGGTAAGGTGGTAGAGGTGGGGGCCTTTTATAAGAGGAGAGGAGGGGCACTCATGGAATGTTATAAGAGTTTAGTTTATTATAAAATGATTTTAGGATTTTAAAGGTCTCACATTGATATAATTAGAGGATAAGGTGATAAGTTTTCGTAATATACTCATCCAATAGGACTTTGACAAGTGTAGGTCTTAGATTTTACATTATCTGTTTATTATATTTAAATCGTTAAATAATGAGGTAATCGCTGCATCATCATGGTGTCATAAATAATATAATTTCTTTAGTGTCTAAAAATTATAAAAAAATAACATGGTGTAGGAAATCCTTTTATAGTTCTAATTAATATTTATATTCAAAAATATTACTTGTATAACCCCATTTAATAATTGTTTTAGTAAAATATCTCATGTTTGTGACATTTTAATTTTAACTTTAAATAAAAGTCATTAATGTCATTATCTTACCCATGTGGCTCCATGGGGTCCCCAAAATCGACCCATGGGTTGTCTTGGTCGGCCATGACACCTCCAATAAGGGTAGGACATGTGTATAGGTCATTTCATATTATTAAAATATTATTTTTACCTTAAACTACACTAATTATATCTAATCGCGATTAATAAACATAAAAGGTATTATTCACCAAAAAAAATTTAATCCCATTGAAACACATTTTACTTCTTAATGAAAACCATGTATGTTGGATTTTTGAATTTAAAAACACAGAAGTGGTAATGTTTCATTTAAATGAAAAATCAGTTTTTAAGTACAACTTAGTGGTTTCACTATTCAACAAAAATTGAAGTTTTTCAAAAAAATACCAAAACATCACCCTAAGATATATTTGATATTCTGAATTAAAAAATTATGTCTATTTTAAAAAATTAAAAACATAAAAGTTTCATTAATTAATTTAGTAATTAATTCTCGCTGTCAAAACAAATAGCGTGTTTTTATGAAACAAAAGGTATCAAAAGATTGCCACTAGTTTAAGTATGATTTCAAAGTGATATTAATTCCAACGACCACAATTGGATTAAATGTTAAAAATATATTCTAATTTCACTTTAAAACCAATTAAAAATATAATCTCATCATATAAATAAATTAGATTAAAAAGAGGTTTTGAATTAAAATACAACATTTTTCACTATTCATTAAAAAATGAACTTTATCTGGAAAATACCAAAAATTTACACAAAGTAAATTTCTATGTCCCAATTCTAAAGAATAATTTTATTTGGTCTAATAGAATGTATAAGAGTGACCATTACTATCTTTATAGACGGTTCGCCATCAAAAGGTGATTAGTTGACCTTTTGTTAATGTTATAGTATATATGCCTAAAATTGAATTCATTTTGTGTTTTAAGCCTTTATCTTTTATTGGATAAATGTAGAAACATTTAGAAAAACATATATAATAATATTTTAGTTATTTCTATTCATTCCCGCCAATACAACAGCTACGTGTTAACTACCATTTAAAATAATATTATTTTATTACTAGTGTGCAAAGTAATATTTCAAAGAAACTCTTCATTGCGTATCAGGTACGCTATCGAACATAACTACCCCTTTAAAGTAAACATAATATTTAATTCGAAAATATTAATAAATATGAAAATGTTTTATTCTTTATTTACCTGGGATATTACAATGCGACAGTTTGGAATCTACCTAGGAACCTTTTACGATATGCTTCGGACCTATTGCCAGTTGTGGAGGCCAGGGCGAGACATTTGGTGGATGATTTTCATCAATAGATCCAGTGCCAGGTCACCTCAAATATGATGAAGACATATCCTAAGGTTCTAAGAAGGGCAGAGGTTGTCGAGAGAACATTGGCTAGATACAGATCATCACGATAGAGGAGTCATCGTGATTCCTCACAAAGTAAGGATGTGGTCTGGGGATCCCCGTTTTTAGGGAAAAAGAGTTTATGTTCAACTGGGGATTGGTCCCATCCCTGTACATCTTGTTACTCTAAAAGCAGTAACTATAAAGCTTATGCCAAATGATCAGGCAATTTTTTTTGTGTGGTAGACAATGTCATCAGCAGCAGGAGTGCCCGACCTTCCAAAGCAGTCTCGTGCTCCATGTCCTCCGCTATAGGTTCCTCGTTTGAGGCAGTTCTAGAAGAGGTAGTAGTGGCAGGATGCACCAACATTAGATTAGTAGAGGTTAGATGGGGCAGGCAGAGCAAAACTCCGCGAAACTCCCCGTCCTCATAGATCAGAGAGTGGCCATTTTTGTGGTCAACATTAGGGTTAGAGAGGCCATGTACATTGTTGTGGTCAGCTTTATGCTCTAGCATTTCCAGGTCTAGGAGAGCTCGATGTCATTCGAGGCACCCTTTTCATGATTTCTACCTTGGTGTATTCCTTTTTTGATTCAAGAGTGACACACTACTTCATATCACCTACCCTTCGCCATACTCTACGAGTTGAGGTAGAGAGGCTTTTAGTACCCTTGGTGTTAACTACAACAGTTGGCGGTCGAGCTAACTTGTTTAATGTTTGTATAAACTGTAAGCTATTTTTGGGGCAAAACCACTCTTGGAGAGATTTCCAATATTTATGAATACATAAATATGATATCATACATGACATGGATTGGTTGTATTCAGTGCAGGCTATCGTGGATTGCTTCAGGAATAATGTTGTTTTCTTTCGTGAGGATGGAGGGCAGATGGTGTATTTTGGTGAGCGAGGTCCTCAGATGGGTTATAGGCGCTCTCTGTCCTTATCATTCATATTGGCTAAAATTATGTTGAGTTCTTCAGTGGTTCAAGAATTGGCATTTCCAAGGGTCAAAGAATAGTACCCTGATTTCTTTCTAGAAGAGGTTATAGCATTACCCCCTCGACGAGAGATCGTGTTTGGGATCGATCTAAAACCAGGAACATATCCAATCTCTATGTCTCTATATAGTATTTCTCTTAATGAGTTACTATTGCTACATATATAGCTCGATGGTCTATTATAGTGCAGTTTTTTCGGCCATGTGTGTCACCGTGGGGTGCACCGGTTTAGTTCATAGAAAAGGCTGATGGTAGTTTGCAGTTGTGTATCAATTATCATCACTTTTACAAAGTGATGATAATGAATCTCTATCTTCTTCTACGGATTGATGATTTAGTCAATCAACTGAAGGTTGCATGTTTGTTCTCAAAGATTGACTTCGGTTAGGTTATCATCAAATGTGTGTGAAGGATGAGGATATCCCGAAGACTGGTTTTCATTGTCGTCAAGGGAATTATGAATTCGTTTTAATGGTGTTAGGAATGATGATTTCTCTTGCTGTGTTCATGGGATTGATATATGTTGGGTTCGGTGAGTTCTTGGACAATTTCGTGGTAGTTTTCATCGACGACATCCTTGTGTACTCCACATCATAGAAGGAGCATACAGAGAATCTACACGCGGTTTTGGGAGTTATTGTTCAACATCATCTATTTGGGAAGTTTTAGAAGTGTGAGTTTTTGGTTAGAGAAGTCCATTTCATAGGGAATTTTGTGTCCTATAATGGGGTATATTTGGATACATTGATGACAGAAGCAAATTTTTCATGGAAATCCCCCAAGACTATGTTAGAGTTTCAAATTTTCCTTGGCCTCTAATGGTACTACAAGTTGTTCATAGCCTATTTCTCATGATTTGAGACTCCTCTGACCACTATGCCCAAAAATTATCAGGCATTCATATTGACTGATCCTTATTATGAAGCTTTTGAGTATGAAAAAGAGATGTTATTAAGTGATCCAATTTTTGTCTTCTAGATGAGGGAGTTCAGTTTGATGTTTTATGTGATGCTTCGCATCTAGGATTGGGTTGTGCTATGATTCCTAAAATATCAGTTGTTTCTTATGGGTCTCGGTACTTACGTCCCCATAAATGTAACCATGCCACTCACGAACTTGAGTTAGCATCCGTCGTGTTTTATCTGATATTCTGGAGACATTACCTCATTGGAAATCACATTGTGGTTTTCTCCAATCATAAGAGTTTGATGTATGTTTTCTGTCAGTGTGACTTTAACTTACGAAAACTTTAGTGGATGAAGTTATTATAGGAATACATCATTGAAATAACTTATACACCTTGAAAGGGGAATGATGTAGCTTATGCACTGAGTCAGAAATCACGCAGTGATGCCGTACGTGAATCTGGTGACTTCATGGAGAGTACTTGAATAACCATCAGTATTACATCATGATATGAAGGATTTTGGGGAAAAGTTTGTCTTTTTCAGATGATGGTGTTGTCATATCTCATGAAAAAACTAGAAGATTCTCAATTGGGTTATCTTGAGGTGGAGGTGTGGAGAGACCGAGTTGTTTGTGGTAAGGCCCATGATAGTTGGTCAGTGGATGAGAAAAATCGAGTGTTATATCACAGAATTATTTTTGTTCCATTAACAATGTGTGATATGGTTCTCCGAGAGTTTCATAGTTCTCCTTTAGCGGTGCATCCAGGTGTGACATAGAGTTTCCGAGCCTTGAGGAGCCAGTTTTGGGGGCCTGGGTTGAAGTGTGCGGTTGCGGAGGTTGTGTCTTAATGTTTGGTCTTCCAGAATGTTAAGGCCATAAACCATGTTCCTAGTGGTCTACTCCAACCATTAGATATTCCTCATTAGAAGTGGGAGGACATCTCAATGGACATTGTTACTGGTTTACCTCTAGCTCTGGGAGGATATGATGTTTTTTGGTGGTAGTGGATTGCTTAACAAAATCGGACCACTCTATAGAAATCAAAGAGTCTAGCTCAGTGGATTTATTGTCAAGGAAGTATCTAGAAGAGGTGGTGAGACTTCATGGAGTCCCAATGAAAATCATTTCTGATCGCGATCCTCAAATTAATTCTATAGTGTAGAGAGTTATCCATCATTATTTTGGTTCTCAGTTGCGCCATAGCACTACTTTTCATCCTCAAACAGATGGTCAGATAGAGCGAACCATCCAGACTATTATAGACATGTTACACTCTTATTTTCATGGTATTATAAGATTGTGGATGAATCACTTACCCTTTGTGATGTTATCTTACAATAATAGTCATCACTCCACCGTCGATATGTCACCTTTTAAATCATTATATTTCTATCCTTGTCATTCTCTATTGTGCTAGACTGGGGTCAGAGAATCATCAATTCTCAGACCAGAACTAGTGCATAATACAACATAGATTGTTCATGAGATTCATGAGACGATTAAGATAGCACAAGATCATTAGAAATCATATATCGATCAATGGAGGTGTCCCTTAGAGTTTGATGTTGGGTAACACATGTTTCTGAAGGTGACTCCCTGTTATGGGAAGTGATGGTTTGATCATGAAAGTAAGCTTTTTCGATGATTTTTGGGCATTTCGAGGTGTTCTATCGTGTTGGAGATGTGGAATATCATGTAGAAATTCGCCCATAGATGAGTTGGATACATGATGTTTTCTATGTATCAAAGCACCTTTATTATCTTCATGATGACTCTCACATCATTGATTTGAGAGATATCGAGGTTGATGATGATGTGATCTTCATGGAGCGACCTTTGGAGATCCAAGACCGCATGGAGAAGGTGTTGTGTGGGTGTTATATCCCCTTGGTTCATGTCTTGTGGCGACATGGTGCCAAGGAGGAGAGTACATGGGAATGTGAGTAATAGATACATTCTCAATACCCATAGTTTTTTATGGATAACAATTTTCAGGTATCGAAGTAGCCTTTGTGGTTATAACCCTTATCTGTTTATAAGATGGTTTCATTTTATTGCTTTTGTGGCTTGAACTCTTTAGAGAGGTATCTCCAGGGGTGGTTGTTTGGACCCCATTTCATTTTCACTTTAGGTGGATTTTTAATTCTCAAGGAAGAGAATGTTTTGTGAGGTATCTAATGTAATGGCATGGACCTCTCCGGTCTAATACTTTGTGAAAATAAGGTGTTTGAGGTTTTCTCGGAGGTCATGGTAACTTATTCCCAACACTTTTAAATTTTTCTATTTTTTTGAACAGTGGAATTGGTGACCCTTAGTGATCAGTTCCAATGGTAGATAGTTGTGAACACTGCATTGGTAACCTTCTGTGAACAGTTGCAATAGTGATGTCCAATGGTAACCCATCTTTCCATTGCCAAATTTCCAATTCTATAAACAGTTCCATCAGTGAACTTTTTTATCGGTAACCTCTAATAGTAACCTCTCATTCCTTTGAAAAATTTTAGTTATGTGAATAGTTCCATTAGTGAATAGTTCTATTGGTAACCTCTAACAATAACCTCTCTTTCCTTTACTAAATTTTTATTTCTCTGAACTGTTCCATAGGTGAAAAGTTATATCAGTATCCTCTAATGGTAACCACTATTTTCTTTTCCAAATTTTGAGTCCTATGAACAGTTCCATTAGTGAACAGTTCTATCAGTAGCCTCTAATGATAACCTCCCTTTCCTTTTCCAAATTTTGAGTATTGTTAATAGTTCCATCGGTGAACCTTTCTATTAGAAAACTCTAACAGTAACCTCTATTTCCATTTACATATTTCCAATTCTATGAACAGTTCTATCAGTGAAAAGTTCTATCGGTAACCTCTAATGAAAACGTTTGTTTCTATTTCCAAATTTCATATTCTATGAATATTTATATTGGTATCCACTAATTTTAACCTCTATTTCCTTGGTCAAATTTTTAGTTCTGTGAACAATGTTTCCATAAAGGGTAGGTGTACAGTTTTTACATAATGATAGGTGTACGATGTTTCCAGAATGGTAGTTGTACAGTGTTTCCATAATGGAAGGTGTATAATGTTCCCCTAACGGTAGGTGTACAATGTTTCCCCAATGGTAGGCGTACAATGTTCTATCGGTGTGGTTCATGAAAAGTGATCTAATGTTGAGGTTCATGAATAGTGTTCTATCAGTTAGGTTCTAATGGTGAAGATCTTGAATAGCGTTCTATTGGTGAGGTTCTAATAGTGAGGTTCATGAACAATGTTCTAACGATGAGGTTCATGAACAATGTTTTTCCTTTTCCAAATGTTGAGTTCATGAAAAGTGTTTCCAGCTTCTAACAGTTTCTCCCCTTTAACATTTCCTTTGACGTAAAAAGTATTTAAAGCCATATAATAAAGCATATATGGCCAATTAAAAGTCCATAACTCCTATATTAATTATTACTAAGGATCGATATGTTTTTACTAGGTCAAACCATGTGGTTTAATGTGATCTTCATTTAATTGGAAATTAACCATATCTTAAACATTTGCCTCGTTAAATATTCTAAAGGGATGGGATATCATCCTTCTTAATTCATCTAATTTGTTCTTGGATGTGAGATTCTAGAAACCTTAATTATATTTTGTATGAGTTTCATAATCAACGATACTCCTAGGATTAGTTCCGCTCTGTTTTTTTTCAACCAAGATGTATCAGTCAATCTTAGAAATAATTTATGATCTATCGTCATTCATTTTGGTTTATCTCTATCTGTTTCTCCTAGCCCTTTTTATGGAATTTTACCCACATGTTCCTAATGGTATATTATTGATTGTTGATCGGTGTGGTGGTGTCTCTACATCCTTACGTGGATACATTTTTCACGGGAGGGGAGATCATAAGCATTTGTGTGGCTCATTCTCATATAAAGAATGTCAATAACTCTTTGAGGTAGGGGATTCATTGTTTATATTTTCTTATATGTGCTACTATATAGTTAACATTTTTTATCCCACTGGATGACAATGGAATTGGAATAATAAATATTTAAACCGGATAAATTAATTGATATCGATCGTATATTGTTGCCTCTTGTTTTGCTAGATAGTGTGATATATGATCTTTCTTTTTATAGTTATTCATTCTTGTTGGAAATTGTAAAAGAACGTACACTATAATTAATTGATAATTGTTTGTCTAAAGATAAAGAGATATGTAAATGAATTTTGTTCTTCTTTTTGTAATTTTGATGTTAATCAAAATTGTGTATTAATTATGTTTAATTTATTTTTGATAGATTACTATTTATGTTTCTTGAATGTGAATCCCATTTATAATAAATTGGTTATTTAAAAATGTATTATTTTATTGATAATTACTTGAAGGGTCCAATGTTACCCTCTTTATTGTTTAGGTTCCAAGATAAAATTTGTTAAGATGTTAGTTTTCCTACTACTTGTGTTGTGATGTGAGCCTGGATGGCTGTTGTGACATGTGGTGGCATGGAGGCCTTTTGGTTGTTGCAGAAAGTGATTACTAGGGTGGAAAGATGACATTGTTTATGCATATGGGTGTCTTGTAGGATACTAGGGATGATGGAATGGGTTGAATGTGAATGTTGGATTCTTGCTATTTCTTCTTTGTTGATTATCTATTTGAATATTCCCCACTGCCTAAGGCAGCTCGTCAGACATACCCTTATTCTGAAAGAGGCGATGATACGTGCGGTATGCGACATGATTTTTGTGTTTAGATTCTCAAGGGAGGATGGGTATATGCTCTTTCTATAAGCAGCAGAGACTCGATGGGTAGTTCATCTAATCAATTTATTAAGACCCTTTATGTTTAGTACCATAAAATGTTTATCTTGAATACCTTGGAATATGGGAAAGTATTGTTATAAATAAATAATTTGAATAAATTATGTTAACCCATGGGGTTTGGAGTTTGCTGGGGAACAATGATGAGTTTGTGTTTTGAAGGAACAATGTACTTTGGGTGTTATGCTACTGAAATTTAATGTGGAGTTTTTATTGGCTAACTATGTTTTAAATAATTAATTATCATAATGTGAAACTGGTAAATGGAATGAAAAATTTATTAAATCTCTTTAAATGGTTGTGTGTCATAGGATACCTAGTATTAGAGTTGCATCCCGGAGTCTGAGAGACGTCATCTGCAGTTGTGTATAAGACTGGGTTATTCCTATAATGTGGTTGTGAGATAATGTATATCATGTAAGTTTTGTGTTTCTATATGCTACTATACCCTTTCAATAAGGTCAACTAACACCTCGGAGATTCTAAGCCTTGGGGGTGTTTTCCCCAACATTCCAGTGGGAGGATGAATAGATGACTACCCCCTTTCGCCCCTCTCTCTTCTCTTGGTAGTTACTTGTGTTGGTAGGCACAACAGTCAGATTTCCTAATATATGTGTATAGTTGGATGTAATGGCTCATGGTTATTCACACACATACATTCTAGATATAGTATCATGTAGAATACTATAGTTATAAAATGTATAGGTTGTGATGGCTTGAGGATCCATACTCGGTTTATGGGCTGTAATGGGTTGAGGTGTAATACATGAAGTATGATACATGTTATACGAGCTGTGGTGGCTCCTGAAAGCTACCTAGTTACTTTCTTGCGCGGACATGGTGGTTTTGTTTCACAAGGTGAATATTGTGGTGCTTCATCCACGTGTCTGTGGGAAAGCCTTTTTGGAGAGAGATCCTCCATACATGCAACATTTGGGAAAAGCAGCAAACTAGTGGGTAAATAGCAGCGGGGTACCCCTGATATTCTTTATTATATGATATATTCTTGTATGCGTTACTTGGTGAGAGTAGTCATGGTGAGGCTGGGAACTTAGTATACCTATTTAGGTGACGAGTTAGTTTCCATTATTGTTAAATTTTCTTTAGCATGCTTTCTTTTCTTTTGAATGAAAGGATCTAGGGAGGATCCTACATAAAATACTGTTATACTCACTCTATGTATATATAAACAGTTTTTCATGTCACTTAGAGCAGGTTTGAGAGTAAGCTGGTATCTACTAGCTTGGGGATGCAATAGCTATTCAGACTTGTGGTTGTAGTTTTTTTACATTCTTTTGTGTACATACAGTTTTTCTCTTCCAGTTGTAGTACTTTTCCATGAAATTACATATTTTCACTTGGGTTTTCTTTTATATTTTAGTTCTGAGTTTTATTTGGTTGGTGTTTATCTTATCTATATATTCTGCATGTGTTCTCTTTGAGGGTAATAACTCTCATTTGTGTGTTTATTATACCGTTGGTCCTAGTCACAAACCAATGGCCTATTGGAGGCGGTACTTGGGGGTCGTTATCTATCTTCTCACATTGCTGGCTCAGGAGGGGTACACTTGTGGAGAGGGGGTCGTTATATAGGATAACATGCAGCCTTTTAAAAGACATAGATATGACCCACATTGATTTAATATGTCAAAATAAATATCATATTTTAAATCAAAATATAAAAAAAATTACGGTTAATTTTAAGTATTTATTGGAAGCATTTTCTAAAGAAAAGTTAAAAATATTGATTTTCATTCCAAAATGATTTTTCTTATTATTTATTTATGAAATAGAATTATACTATTAATTGGATTAAAAGTTTAATTTGATCTTATTTCTATCTATTTATGATGTATCTATTTTTTAAATATATTTAAAATTTAAATTGATTATAAAATAAGAGAAAAGTTTCAAATGTTTTTCTACTAAAAACTAGCATATTTTTCTCGCCTATGTGATAAATTTTAAATGTATTTATTCCACTAATTTTATTGGAATTTGGATAAATTGATTAAATATTTGAAATCTGAAATTTGTTTATTCCTAATAATCCACGCATGTTATTCTAACAAATATATTAGTAAATGTATAAAAATTAATTTCAATTATTAAAGTAAAATTATGTTTAATAAAGGACTAAACCATTTACTTAATGGACCAAATAAAATATCAACATGTCCAAAAATATTTTGGAAATTATTCAGCCATGAGACTTCCATTATTGATTATTTGGTTTTTTAATACATTTTATAGGTAAAAAATAGGTTCTACCTAACTGCATATCAAAAATACAATGTGAGTATTTTTGCTCCCTCATAAGAGGCCAACAACTATCAACAATCCTCACAACTCTGAAACCACATAGGTTCATCGAATATATTCCAATGTAATATCCCAATATCCCTCCCCTATACCTTGATTCCCCATTTGTGAGGAAAGCCATGAAAGAATTCCTTTTTTATAAACCAAAGGTAGTTACGTGATTAAGAGTTAACATCTTCTTACATGATTTTTAATTTTATTTCCATTATCCACTCCCTAAAAACTCATTATTTCTAGATTTTATAAAAAACCGACATAATAAATATTGTATCATTTTTTATTCTTTTTTTTACCAACACATACACACACATCCATCTAATTGGTAATGAATATATTATTTCAAAGTATAGTGAACTACTACCTCATGAAATGATGATTTTTCATTTTTCATTTGCCACAAATCATTGCATAAATTTTGATAGAAGTAATATTTGTATGTGATATATGTTATGTTTAATACGTATTTATACTTATTTTATAATTTTATAATAATAGCATTAAATAATTCTATTTTCTGTAAATATTTTTACATTGATGGAGGATGTGTGGACAACTACCCTGTTAAAGTGATGTGATTCATAGACACGATAATTGTAATATATAAAAGAATATTATAACTAAAATTATGGGTCATAAAAGACCTATATATGAAATTCAATACATAAATACATGCCATAATTCCTTTTATTATTTCAGTCTATGTTAAAACTTTTAATTTTAATTAAATTTTAAATATATGTAATTTCAACAAAAAAATATTACAATTTTTTTTCCTAAACAAAAGAATATTTTCTTAAATTTTGATTTTTAAGTAATATTTTTATAATGTTTCCATTCACAAATTAATTAATCACATTATTTTACTCAAAATGGGATATATTTTGTTGATACCATCTTTAATCTTTTTATGGATGGTTTATGATTGATTTAGCCTAGGTTTTTATTCTTATTAATTTCCTTGATTCATTTTAGTCCACGTGAATTAATCAATTTCCTATGATCATTGAACATTGAATTCTCTAAAAATACCCGCTTCATTTATCTTGGATATTTTCATTGCCTAAACCATATTGAATTTTTCATATGCTATTTTCATTTAATGTTGTTTTATTATTCTGTGATATATTGATATATATATATTTACAGTTTATTCAATATGAATATTTGATAAGGCATATTATTTATTTAACTTGTGGAATACTTTCGTTAGATAATACCTAGTTTGGGGACCAATTAAGGTAATAATTATTCTTTAGGGACAAGTTAATGAATGTTACTCGATGAATTGGTAATCTCATGATTCAAGATAGTTTTTTTGATCTCTTAAATCGGTATTTCACCAATAGCTAAAACGTATTCTGAATTGTCTTGAAGATACTCATTTAATGACCTAGGAAACATGGTATCCAATAATAAATAAATTCAATCGTTGAGTTATAGTTATTATTTATCCATGATATTTTTCCTCGACATATCTATGAAATAAATAATTTATTATTTCATTTATTAAATTTCACGTGTTTTAGTTTCTTACATTATTTTATTTATTTGGATTTATCTATTTATTTAAATAAAATTTACAGGAGGTTATTACCTTTCAATATTGACAATTCCCATTGATTCTTTAACTCTTCACCTATATTTTAACTGTAATGTGAATTTGAGATCACCTTTATTATGTTTCATTCCCTTGGAATCCATGAAGCATACTATTAAAGACATTAAATCATAATATAAATGGAATAAACATATTCTCTATGTTGTTTATATAGAAATAAAAAATAAAAAATAAAAATAATGTTTTATTTAATTTATTAAATTTTAAATAAATATTAATTTATATTTCTAGTTTATAAAGTCTAATAAATTTATCAGTCCTTTAGAAAATTTTTCATTGTAATCATTCCATTGTAAGTAGTTATAGAAATAGAATCTGGGATTTCATGGGTTGGGTTTATATATTTTTTATCAGAGAATATTATGTAGTTTCTTTGGGATCTAGATTTAGGAAAACATTTATTTGATAACATAACCCCCACTGTTGAATTTTAGGATAAGAATATAATAACATCATTGAATTTTGGTAAGGTATAGATTATGTCGGACTTCCTAGAATAAAATCCATGTATATATACTACAAGTGGATGTGGTTCTAGAAAATATAAACATAAGAGTAATAACTCCAACAGGGTTTTCCGTTACTAACTCTGGGTAAGATGCTATATCAAAATGGGCCTTATTATGCACCTTGTTTGACACTCTCGTGGGATACATTTAAGATAATTAAAATTTTGATTACAACCCATTATGGAGGATTTTGACAATGATTATACTAGATTAAACCTAAGGTGTTTTTGATTGAATATAATGTGTCTTGATTTTGAAATATCTGAAATGACATTTTAGATAAAACCTAGACCTTTGAAGGACCTATTTGTAAATAATTGGATGGTGTATATATTTATTTGGGTTGTATTATGAAACATTGTTAAAAGGATACTAATTGTTTAAACTTTTTCCAAGGATGTCCAATATATTTATTTTTTAATTTTATTAAATTTGGTTTTAGAAATGGTAAACATGTAATTCAAATGAAAACCAATAAATTTCTTTAAGTCCACATGTATTTAACCAATAAACGCAATGAGATAATACTTTTATGCCAACCACTAAATTATGAAATGAATTTGTTACGTTTACACAGTTTTAAGATAAATGTTTTTTGAAATATTTTTAATGATAAACTTGTAGTACTACTTTTGAGTATTATTGATTTATCTATGAACCATATTAATTTAGGATGATTGCTAAGGGAAAATTGATTGAATTTTCACTTTTTTATATACCTTATGATCCTCTTAATGTTTCTTTTATAGCATCAGAAATATAAAAAATCATTATTGGTAATGAATTTCTGGAATAAAATAAAGGAATGAAAATATTAAAGAAGCCAAAAAAATTAGTTCAATTATTATAAAATTTAATCCTATCAAGTAATGATATTTATTTATATTATTTTTCAATAAAATAAATCGACAACATTATGAAAACTATCACCAAACAATTTTTTTTACTAATACATTATTTTTTGATTTATCTATTTCTTATAAATCATCACAAGTTTATGGCTTGGAGTCCCTCAACATTCAATTGTTCATTTACTTGTTTTTTATTGATGAATTCATTAAATACTTATAATTATTTAATCTTCTCCATCATCTATCAATTTATTAATTCTACTAATATTATCATATTTAGATACCTAGTTATATGTTAGTCATTGTGAACTTTTGACTTCCTCTTCTATCCATATAGATTATTTTTTATGAACCCTCCTCATGATTTTGTATTTAAACATATTAAATAGAAAAAAATTAGTTAACCGAAATTGTATTTAAATTGTGAGAACAAAATTTAATTAATGTGGGGAAAAGGTCACACTATGAGAATATAAGGTAGAAAATTCTATTAAAAATCATGTATGACACACAAATCTAATAATGTATGGGAATATAATATCCATTGAATTTATAATATATATTAATAATATTAAATAAATAAAATATTTTCAATAGATTGTAATTAATTTAAAAATGAATTATTTTAAATTACATATATTAGTATCATTCGTCGATATATGGTGTCACAGAAAAGAGAGACCATCTATGATAGATTCTGTTTAACTGAAGACTGAGTTTCAAAAAACTAGGTTGTTTTATTAAAATATTTTTACATAATATAATTCGATATTTCCTATTTGTAATTTCAGAGTTTATATTTTATATTATAGAATTTATAAAAATTTATTTATTATGTAAATATAAAATCTATACGTTGGTTACCAATTAATGAGAAACAAATATGAGAACCAATTGGATATTAAAAAGAAATTGTGATATAATTATTATACCCAATATAATTTATAATAATAAAAATAATTAATTACAATTATTTAATGATTTTAATAAAATATTTTTATTATATATTCAATAAAATATTTTTTTATATCATCTAATAGGTTATATTATCATAACATAAGAACTAACTCTACTTTATACATAACAATCAATTAACAAAATTTTCCTTCATTTTAATAGAGAACTAATTTATGATATTAATTTTGACCTCTAAATTGATTTAATATGTCAAAAAAAATCATATTTGATATCAAAACATAAACATTTGGACAACGTTATTTTTTTATATTTTTTTGAAACATTTTACTTTTAATGGATTCTTCAAAATAATATCAAAACTTTTTTTCATATAATTTATTTATACAGATAAATTAATATTTTATTTTTTTTTAATATTTAATTGGAGAATATGTTTTTTAATTAATAAAAGTTATGTCATTTTAATCATTTTTACTTTTAATTTGATAATAAAAACATAACAAACATAATGTAATTGTGTACTTTTAAAACCAATATGGTCATCCCTCCTATGAGATGATTTATAGATTAATTTAAACCTATTATATTATTTGAATTTAGTAAAATGGATTACATATTTGGATTCCAAATAATTTATAATTTCTAAAAAAAATCTGGACAAAAATATTAGAGACTGTAATTAAAATTATGTAAAATTATTAAGGTAAAATTATGCTTAATAAAATATTAATCATTTATAATTTGGGACCAAATTACCCAACCACATTTCCAAAAACATATTCTCTTGAAATAATATATACATGATCCTTTAATTACTGATTTTATAAGTTTTTTTAAGACTTATGTTAGGTAATAACATGGTTACACCCTTTTTTTTTGTCAACAATAGCATGTGAGTCATTTTCCTTGCTTATAAAAGGTCCCCACCTCTCCACATTCATAACACCTGTAAAACCACATACATTCAACCAATATCTTACTATATAGTTTTCAAAAATCCTTATCCTCGACATTATTCCAAAATTTGGTCACAAATCATTCCAAGTAATCCTTTTGGTAAAATCTAAAAATAGTTACCAGGTTATGAGGTAACATCCTCTCTCAAGATTTTTTACTATATTCACTTTACCCACTCCCTCAACCCTCCATATATCATGGTTGTACACAAAAACCTGTTTAATAAATATACTATTATTATTTAATTCTATGGTTTTTACCTATACATACACACACTACCATCTAATGGGTAACGAAAATATTGTTCTTGGGTTCAGTGAACTATTGCCTCACATAACGATGATTGTTTTTTTTCCTTTAACAGCTATCATTAAATAAAATTATGATGGAAACTATATTTATATGTGATATATTTGACAATTAATATTTCATTATACTTTATTAATCATGTTATAAAATATAGCATTAATACTTCTATTTTGTTTCAATATGATAACTTTGTTTGAGGATGTGTGGACTACCACCCCTTAATATGATGTGATTCGTTCACACGATACATGGAATGTATATAAGATAATTATAATTAATAATATTTTACATAAAAATCATATATATAATATTAATTAGATAATTACCTTTCATGAAATAAACTATATATATATATTTCATTATTTCCCTTTGATGCACTTAAAAAGTATCAATTTCCTTCATGATCGAGTGGAATACGACCTCCTCGAAGTGATGATATTTGTATCACAATTATTACATATATCAGTATACATGGTTATATAATTTGGTATTTATGATGTAATTTTCATTCTATTACAATATTATTATACTTACCATTTATCCATTACGATCATTGAAATATAAAAAAGTTACTCGTGTGTACGTACGACCTACCATCTCCATTAATTTAACATTGCTTATTTTTACATAACAATATTTAATGATTTATATTAAAAGTATAATTTATTTTCAAATATTAATATTATGTCAATTTAATTATTTTTAGGATGTTATATAATGAATCCTTTGACAATATTTGACATAAAAAGGTCGTCTTTGACACACAAATTGAATTTTCTCAAACCAACTTATGTAAACATAATTGTTTCTATTATTATATACAAAAAATAAATGTGATACAAAATTAATTATGAATGTGAAAACTATTCTCATTCATGTATAAAATTATATAAATTTATTATAATAGAATTTAATGTACATTTCCCCCAATGGAAACTCAAGGTAAAGGATTCTTTCCTATCTATTTACATCCGTGAGATAAATTTCATGTGCACCACATGCATATTTTGTGTTTTGTACCATATTATATATTTTTATACCATATCATTAATCCTATTATCATACTGTTATTTTTAACTTCCATTTAATATTATTCATTAATGGGGATTGTTATTTAAAATTTTTCTATGTGATATTAGACACACTGGAATATTTAATGATTTGTTTCTTTAATAATAAGATTAATAATAATTCATTAGTATTTCCATTAGAGGAAATTATGTAAAAATTGATTGAAAAAACAATTAAATTTTATCCCCTATGGTTATTCATGACTTTTTCATGTATTATTATCACTTATACACACTTTGGTAGTCAATATGTTTTTGAAAATGTTTTTTTGAGAACCTAGCATTTTTAACTCTTAGTTATTGAACATCTTTTATTCTAAAAATCTTGTTTTATTAAAATGTTTCAAAAAATATATTTGAAAATATTTGGTAAATATATATTTACCCATTTTTCTATTATAAATTTATTCAATGGAATCTTATTTTCTCCTTATGAACAAGGTCTCTTTCAAACATTATAACTGTGGAAAAATGATATTTTATTTTACATTGGAAGGAATCTACAGATTTAACCACCATTATTCCTTAAAATATTATTTTGGTTTATAAAAATGTATTTTATTCAATGTTTTGAAAAAAAATCAGGTAAATGGTTTCAAAAACAAAATGGATATTTTTCTCAAGAATATTTTTAAAATATGTTTTTAAAATGTTTCCATTATTTAAAGAAAACAACACATTATTTTCCTCAACATGGGGTATGTTGTGTCGATACCATTCATAATATTCCTCTTTATGTTTTTGATTGAATTATCCAAATATATTATTGACATTAAAATAAAAGTTTCTATTTATTATCCTTGAAATATTTAATTTTCTATGATCATTTAATTCTGAATTTTCCAAAATTATCCATATCGTTTGTCAAATATATGTTCATTGAAAAATCCAAATACAATTTTTATATGGTGTTTCATTTGAATGTTATTAGTTTATCTAAATAAATATTGATATATTTTTATACATTATTAAATATGAATATTTTATTGGGAATATTATTTATTTAATATGAGGAATTATTTGGATATATAAGACACGAGTTGGTGATTGTTTAAGGTAGGCTTTATGGGCCTATTTATTGTTAATAAAATAACTTGGATGCATCAGTAGTCTCATGAGATTAAATAGTTGTCTAGCCTACATATATGGGGTTTCCTCAGATAGAAAAAATTCCTTGTGAAATGTATTGATGGGACTGGATTCATGTAACATTGAACCATGATATCCAACAATAAAGAGCATACCTCATTTAAGTATTGTTATTATTAGTCCGTTATATTTTCATCTCACATACGTATAAATACATATCTATAGATACATATCATTTCTAGTTCACTGATTAAATGAATTATATTTCAGTTTTTTAATTTTCTAAACGTATTTTCCATTATCATGTTATATAAATGGAATGTTACTCCAGTTATTACAATTCTATATTGATTACTCTCATTTATTTATCAATTCATACAATGTATTTAAAACATTATAATCTATTGAGCTGAGCCATACTATATTTATATCTCTAGATATCTGATAAACATAGTATGAAATATATGAAAGGCTAATCTAGATGGAATAAATTTTATCTTGAAGTTATTTATTTATAAAATGGAAAAAATTATCAGTAATTTATGTAATGAATTGTAATACAAAAAAAATTATATATGTAGTTTACTAACACTATTAAATAGGTCAGTCATTTGAGAATTGATTCTTTTTAATCATGCTAAAAAATTAATTTTAAAAAACTGGATCTAGGATTTTTGGGGTTGTAAAGATATAAACTAGGTATTGTTCTCCATGATGGAAACATTAGAATGTTTACCCCTATATTTTCTATATATCCATCATGATTCATAGTTTTTGAATGTTTTATAGGTATATATATGGGATTTTTAATTCTAGATCTCATAATGCATGGATTCTCAATAGGACAATCATTACATCCTCCATTACACACATAATTATTATGGATCCATTAGATTTTATGCATCGAGTAAACAAAAAAAATTATGTTAGAAACAATAAGAATAGTGGGGAACCATATAATAATGAAAAAAGGATTTGTGGTTTTGAAATCATGAAACCTCATTATTTAAAATATCCAACCATTGGTTATTCACAATTTATTCATTGTAATATTCTATTTAAATAAATCATAATTTTTTGTAAAGACATAGTGAATTTACATAGACTATCCCCTGTGAGTATCAAACTAAGTGGGAAGCAAGGCCTATTGTTGGGTAATAGGTGGCCATCTTGTCATGTTCAATGCACTCATTTACCAATTATTACGCATTTGTATCTCTGTTCCAGATAAACGTCCTATTGTAGTGTCAATAAATAGATGTAATTTCTTGAAAATAACAATATATACCCCATAACAAAATTATAGGTAATTTTTATATACATTTAGTCATCCATAGACTTATTTGAAGACACTTCCTTAGCGATCTCACTACAGTTTTCTCAACCTAGATTATATAGGATAACTAAACTAATCATCTGATACCAACTATAGTGACCTAATATTACTATATATTGATATTATATAATTGTTTAAGAATATTTATTACAATAATATATCATTAATGAGGACCATAATAGTTTAGTGTCCTTGGAATCATGGAAACAAAGACAACTGGTCCAGAGGAAAACTAAAAATATCACACTATGATCATTACAACTAGAACCCTTCTTATACATTTCATTTGTAATGGATATCTTATTATCCCGTGGAAAACAAATGTGTGATATAAAATACTAATTATGGGTATATAAGAGAGATACATAATAATAACATGAATATAATTGTATAATACCATAAAACTATCATTTTGAAACCATATCAATCATATTAATGACCATAATCATGACTCACTAAATAATGATTTGTATTATGTAAAACATTAATCATTAAATAATAATGGAAAATTAAATTATATATTTTTATTGGAATAATACATATATTTTTTAAGAACAAATAATCATAGAATACACATCATTATTAGTCAAGGCTCATTTTCGAGGCTATCATGATGGAATGGTTTTAATACCTAAACCATCATGTTAGTCACGATTAACTCTCAAGATATTTATAACTGAAAATTATATAACTAAACCATGTTCAATCCCCATTATACTCATGTCTATCTCATGAGTATAAATAGTTCCCAATGTATTGTATGAAGATAAATGTTCTACTCATCTCATAATAAAACAATTCTTATGTGTGCCAAAAGATAATAAAAAATTCATTATCCAAACACATTTAATTAAATGTGTTTCAGAACCATTTCATTATATGAAAACATGTATAAAATTTTCATTTTGTATAAAAATTACATTATTTTATCATAGAATAACAGATTAATGGTAAAGTGGTTTATCATTAATATTATCATGGTATATCCTATAAAAGATAAACACGTTTTATAAACATCATCCCGTCATAACATAAAATATTTAGAGAAATAATAATATTGGTATCTATGAATCATACCCCTTTGAAATCATAGGTGACATTTATTTTTGTCATCCTATATAGAAAATGATTTGTTTAAATCATAAAAATATTCTTTAGGAATATATTAATTAAAATTTACAAAAATCTTTAAAATGGAAAATATTTTTTAATGTAAATAAGATTAAATTAATATAACAAAATTCAGAAATTTTGTAATATTCATAATGTTTAGAAATTAAAATAATGTAGAAAATGTTAAAATAATTATCACTTTCACATTTTTATTGAAATCATAATGCGGATTGTTTTTGAAATTGACACTAATATTACTATTATAAATATGTTTAAAAATTAAAACATGGGAAGGATTTTCATTAATAATTATATTTAAAAAAATGTACAAAAAAATATGACTTCTTTGTTGAAAACATGGTTTTTGAATAAAATGTGTTTTCGACCACAGTGAAAAATAATGACATTTTTTTATTAAACCAAATATTTATATCTTTTGAGTATATAGATATTGGATAATTAAGTGGAAACATGTTTTCAATATAATAATCCATATGAGAATAAAATAATACAATTTATTGGGATGTAGACTACCATTTTTTATCATGATAAACATAATATTAATCAATTTTTATAAATGATGAGATTGTAAAATAAAATAATTACCTCTTGTGTATCTTTGAACCATATTAATCAAAAATGATTTACATAAAATGGAACAAAAAATATCAATAGTAAAAGAAAATTCATGATATTGCATATATAGTTGGTTATATATTCTACTCATGAAATAACATAGGTGAATAACATAATATAAATCTCAAAGAAGTAAAAATAAAGAAATAATTTCTTTCTACATTGGTATCATGTAAACCCTAATACCCATGAAAAATAGGACCTCAAATCGAAATTTAATATACAATAATATTTATATATGAATCATACAACAAATTACAGTAAGTATAAACCCCACATAAAATAAATAAGCGGTAAAAATGATATATCAATTTTATATATTGAATTATTATTATTTTGGTATTAATCTATTTGGTTTGATAGTCAAAAGATAAGAATAATATATTTTTACACATAAAACCCTAGAAAATATTTTTTACTGCTATTTAATGGATAAACCATTTTAATTGTTAATTTTTAAACCATATTAGATTTAATATGTCAAAATAAACATCTTATTTAAAATCAAAAAATAATTATTAGGTTAGCGTAAATTATTGATATATATTGGAAGAATTTTTTATAGAAAAGTTTGAAATACTTATTTTAGTTCAAAATTGATTTTTCATCTTATTTATTTCTAAAGATAAATTATACTATTAATTGGAATAAAATTTTAATTAGATATTTTTTTTAACTATTATAAAAATTTATGTATTTTGAATTTGTTTAATATTGAAATTTATTATAAAATCATAGACCAAATTCAGAAATTTGGACATGAAATTCTTGTATATTTTTGTCGCCTAATGGATTAATTTTTAATTCATTTTTCCACTTATTTTATTGGAATTTTGATAAATGGATTCCATTTCTGGAATCTGAATATGTTTTTATTTTTAAAAATCACAAAATGGTTTTTTACCAAAATAATCGTGAATGTATAAAATTAAATCACAATTATGATGGAAGAATTAGGTTTAATAAAAGACTAAACCTTTAACTAACTAGACAAAAAGGAAAATACACTTACCCAAAACCAATTTTTGGCCACACATCAGTGAGGATCCTTCCATTATCCATTTTTTTTGGTTTTTTAATACTTTAAATAGGTAAAAGTGAGGATGCACCTTAGTTCATATCAAAAATACTATGTGAGTATTTTTTTCACCCTTATAGGAGGACAACAACTCTCTCAATTCCTCACAACTCCCACACCACATTGGTTCATCAAATATATTCCTAGATAATTTCCGAAAATCCCACCCCTCTAAATTATATCCTCCCTTTGAGAATAAAGTCTTTTAAGAAATACTCTAGGTTGAAACCAATGGTAGTTACATAAATAAGATTTAACATCTTCTAGAATTATTTTTAATTTTATTTCCATTATTAACTCCCAAAACAATAATTATTTCATAGTTTTATAAATAAATAGTATGATAAATATAATATAATTCCTTATGATATGGTTTTTACCTATGCATATACACCCATCCATATATTTGTTAACAAATATATTATTTCTGTGTGTAGGGAACTACAACCTCATGAAATGATGATTGTTCATTTTTTACTTTACATCCCCTCAAGGAATCCATTTTTATAGAAACTATATTTATATGTGATATATATTTTATTTAATATGTCTTTATACTTAAATTATCCTTTTATATCACAAACCATTAAAACAATGGATTTTTCATTAATAGTATAAATTTGTTTGTGGATGTGTGGAAAACAACCTCCTCAAAACTATGTGATTCATTCACACAATAAATGGAATGTAAGCAAGATGAATATTTCTAAACATATGTGACATAAAAAACATATATATGATATTAAAAAAAATTACCTTCCAATATTCCTTTGATGATTTCATTGCATGTTATAAATGTTAATTTTTAATGAAAATTCTAATTTTATGTATTTTCAAAGAAAATGTTTTTCAAATGATTTTCCAAAACAATTGTATTTTTTCTTAAATATTTTTTTTATATTTTTATAATTTTTTCATTCATAAATGAATGAAACAATTTTTTTATTAGCATGGGGTATGTTCTATTAATACCATCCCTTAGTCCTGTCTCTACCTTGAAACCAGTATCACATATCTCATAAGAATAGGTAAACATATGTTTTACATGTGAGATAATTTTGGCCGTGTATAACCATATATTATCTTATACCCATTTTAAGTTCACTAATAGTTTTATACAAACATTATTTCCTTTCTATACAATGTATTTCTCCCTAATTCCTACCTGTAGACTCCATCCTCTCCCTCAAAATGTTATTGGATAACATTATGATATGACCCCTACCATCAATGGTAACCCTCTTAGACCTATAATTGGTGGAATGATATAATGAAACGAAATATTTCTTCAAATTCTATATTATTTTGTAACCCGAACTATGGTATTGTCATTAATTTAACACATGAGCATCAATTTGAGTATGCTTTTCATATTAAAAGATACAATAACCCCATATGAATATATTTATTCATGAATACTATTAAAACATAAATATTCATATATAATAAATTTAAAATGGGTAATTTTTATTTTTTTTTTATTCCTTATATCCAAAATAATTTAAGGTGAAATTTTTTGATCTTTTTAATATATAAAAGTATTTAATTAATAGTGAAAAATAATAATTTTTTGGATTTTTTTAGTTTAACAATTTATGAAAATATATTATTATTAAAATATATAAAAATAGGATAGGATATCATATGTTATTAAAAACATAAATAAAATCATTACAATAAATTTAATATTTTAATTTTATTTGAAATTATTTTTTATACATTTATGGTATTTTTCTTAATGATTATTTTCATTGTTTCTCACAATAGATTAAAAAAATTCTCTTGTATATATAAACTGAATCATGACATATAGATTCTATATTAGGAATCAGGAATCCAAATTTTTTCAAATAAATAATTTTTTTATTATTATTTAATTTTAACCATATAGAAAAATTATCACCACGGTAGTAGAAAATACGGTAATTAAAGATAAGACGATATGAAAAAAACTAAAACATTACTCCAAAACATAAATTTATTTTATTAAATAGGATTATTTCTAATATCATCATCCAAAATTTGAATATATGATAATTAATTTCCATTTGTATCTAATTATTCCTCTTATATTGATTTATTTAAATAAATTTCATAATTTTTAATCTTGATAATTTATTATCTATAAATTTTTTATATAATGATAAATAGTGGATTTGTTTTTTATAAATACTTATTTGAAATATAAATTATTTTTAATCTTTTTAATTTATTTATAATTTTTAGTTATTAAATAATTATATTAAGTTATTATAAAAAAATAATTCAATATTAATTCAATAATTATGAAAAATAATATAAACGATTTAAAAATTATAAAAAATTGATATTATTTAAATTATATATTTTCTCCCACAAATTTCAAACATCCATATATATATTTTTGGTTTTTTTGAAGAATTATATTTTATATATGTCATTGTATTGATTTATTTAAATTGATAATGAATAATTAATGTCAAAATAGAATATAATAATATTTAATTGGAAGAAAATATTTTTTACTTTTTTTAAAATTAAAAAAAATTGTTCAAAAATTGAATGATATAGAGTTTAAAAATTATCCATGATACATTTTTTAAATATTTTTCTTATTTTATGATAACATTAATTTCCATTAGAATATAGAAACATTAATATTGAGGTAATTATCACAAAGATTAACATTGGGATAAAAATAAGAATTTATTGTGAAACAATAATAGAAACCAGTTAAAATGTTATTAAATTGGAGTATTTATACTAATCCACATTATATAGCTATATTAATTATGAATCATATGGAAAAATGTAATATATTTAAATTTCATACTTTATTAAATTTCATTATTTATCATCCCTTCTATTATAAATTAAATCGTCTATTCTAAATGTTATATAATACATTAATGAGTTTGGATTATCCCAGACCAATAATATTATCATATAAAAATTATAGTTCGGTTATGGTTGTTGTTTTAAAAATACTAACTCTGTGGTCATTAATAAGAGATCAATATAAGGATTCCCAAAGGGAATGTAATCATTTTTTACAAATTGTTCATATTTATTTCAACAAATAATTACTCTAAATATTTTATATGTAACAACCAATGATTTAATGAAATAATTTTTGTAAATTAATTTTTTATTTTAAATATTTTACATTAAAATAATCTCTGTGTTTTTTTTCATTTCATGCCACATCGAGTTTATCATTTATTAAAAGAAATTTTGTATTTGAACAAAACATGTCTTAATATAAATAAATTGTTAATTAATATGATATTATTCATAGAGTCAATCTAATAATGGGTATGATTTGGAATAAAAAATAATATATTTGGTTTAAACATTTATATTAAATTAATTCCTTTTTCAGTAATTTATTAAAAATGAAAATAAAAAATGCCTTTTTCTAAAAATTATTTATATGAAAAAAACACAATTTTCTAACAAAAAAATAAACAAACTACTTTTTATGAAATATTATCATGAAATTTATATATCATTTATTAAATAAACTATTTAATAGTCTTCTTATGTTTCTTATAGAATATATATATATATATTATTTGAAATTGAATTTTTCTAAAATGTTATTTAGTTGCCTCTTTGAGTATTTATTTAACAAAATGATTTTCCAATTTTAAACCTTTTTTTAAAAAAAATTTAGTAACTTCTTAGAATCACCATTTATATATTATATTTGATTGAATTTTTTTATAATTTTCTGAAATGATTAGTTTTATATGAATATTGAATAATATATAATTTTTTAAAAAAATCATGTTTCCTAGTAACTTATTTATGAGGGTATATTATATTAATCAGTGTTTTTAAATAATATTATATCAATTATATATATATATTAATCCAATTAAATTCATTTTAATTATTTACTTGTAAAATGATTATATAAAGACGTTGTAATATTATAACCATTTTCACTTTTAATGCACACATTCATGTCACATATGTGGGGTTTCTTTTTAAATTAAAATTTACCATATCTATAAATATTATTTTGAATAGTGGAAACCATATTTTGAATCCTAATATTTTATATTATCTTTCAATACAAACAATATTCATTGAAAAAAATCATGAAAACGATATATATTAATTACCGCTGTAAAGGAACAAATTGTTTTACAAAAAGATGAAAAAAATATGAGGGTTTAAATAACAATAATTAATGTATAATATATATTAACATGAATTATTTAGAACCTATAATTTTTATTTCTAGTCAATAAATCATCTTTTAGCCTTATTTCTAATAAAAAACATGGATACATGGTTTTCTTTTTAAACAATTACAGGAGTGCCATTAACATCACCTATATAAGGCCACCACCTCTCCTCTCTAATTTACACCATCAAACATCATCAGATATAAAATTTATTAATATATACCTTAAAAAATTCTCTCATATCATTCTAGAAGATTTATTTTTGGCATAAATCTTTCCTAGGATGTCTTTTGGTCTAGAATTAAGGAAAATACCCAAACAAGAGGTAACATTCTTAAAAAATGTTTTTATATTATTTCTTAAACCACCACTTCAATACTTTTTAAACTATGATTATATAGTAAACATAGTATCATAAAAATAATTATTTGTGTTTATGTTAATTTAATTATCTTCTACAATATCCACATCCATCAAACGGGTTACAAAATCAACATTCACGTCTATAGTGGACTACTGCCACACAAATCATTACCATTATCTTTTTATATTACCACCTATAAAATTTGAAAATTTTGATGAATAAAATTATATATATGATATTTTTAATATTATTATACTTATGGATGCATCATATCATATATACATTTTATTAATGTCCATTCATTATGTGATACAATAACATTATTAGTTTGTGTGGTGGACTACCGGTTAACAAAGTGATGTAATTAACATTTATACTAACACATTACATGGATGATAATTTGGATATTTTTTTTTAATAAATTTGATATAAATTAAATAAGTATGATATTAATGATATATTTATTGTTTTTAAATGAAATTTTTTTAGTTTCTTCTCTTAAAATTTCAATCAATGAATGTTGATAATGTCGTTTGAGTATGTGTTCTACCACCATCACAATGTGATGTGACTCCCTTTTCATCACCAAACAAATTTTAATATATGTATAAGTATATTTAAATAAATAATATGATATTTTTTATTCAATTATCATTCTATAATGATAAATTATTACAAACATTTATCTATAATTATCATTCCAAAATGTATATTTTACTCAAGTGTACATAAGACCAACCATCTTCATGGTAGTAACATAAATCATTTCTAAATACCTTAATAAATTATTGGTCTTAAATGTATAATTTATTTATAAGTATTATAATTATTATATGATTATTATTCTATATATTATAGAACCATCATGAATGTATGTGAATAGAAAATAAAAAATCAAAACATATATAAAAAAGGTCGTTATTACCCAAAATATTTTTTGACCATGAATTTTCAATAAACTACTTATAAATATTAATAACTAAACAATAAATGTTATATATATGTTTATATTATATAATTAAAATAAATATATACTTAATATATAAGAGTTTTGATAGTCAACGATGGTAGATAATACTTTTAGTAATGGATTTCCATTCTATTTTTTGTTTCTGGGATAAATATTCAAATTCACCACTAACTTCATTTGTGTGGTGTAGGTGATGAACATTTTACATGTTATATCATCAATCCCTCTTTTTAATGAAATTTAGTTTTTTTATGAACTATTTGGTCTTTTGATTCAAAAAGTTACTAAAGTAGTACGTGATTTTTATTTCATTTTTTTATTATGTGAGATATATTCCATATCTACCACTTTATTCATATATTTGATGAATATAAATTGCATGAATTTATGTTATATTTCGTATCATAAATTGTTTTGGGATTTAAATATCCATTTGAAGAAATCATTTTTAGTGGGATTAGTTTTTTGATCAATACCCAAGCGATAACAAATCATTACCACAATTTTCCTTATTTAAGAAATTTATTATGTAAGAATTTTATATTATTTATATAATATATATACATTCCCTTTGAAATATTGTAAAATTAATTCATTTATTCTCATTATATTATATTTTGATGATGATTCAATGTAAAAAATGTAGAATTTTTTTTTACAATCTCATAACTGTTTTGAATTTCTATATTTTTTCTTCTGATGATAAAATATTATGGTCAATCTCTCATGAAACTTTTTTATTTAACAAACATCTTATTATGAAATGAAAATAACAATTTCCATTTTTTCGTTTATTTAATTATTTAATATTTCAAAATAATTTTATTAATACAAAGTTCCATTATTTATATGTTCTTCAAAAAACACATATTCCTTTTAAATAAATGTTTTCAAATAAGAAATTGAAAATTGTTTAAAATTTAATAAAATAATTTTTTTAAAAAATCCAATGTTAAAATTTTTGGACAAATTAATAGATATCATATTTTCCTTTTAAAAACTATTCCCTTAGATAATTTAATGGAAATGTGAAATGAATAATTGTTTTTAACTTGTATTTTATGAAAAAATAATACATCATGATGACCATTATTTTATTTAAAGGCCCATTTAAACAATCACTTGGATAATTTCATTGAAAAATAAATTCAAAATGATTTATGAATATTTATATAGAAATAAATATTTGTATATATAGTAAGGTTTCTGATGAAAGGATACAAGTGATCATTTAAAATCATTTTATATCTATGATGTTGTCCATTTTTCTATGATATTTTATGATGGCTATATGAAAAATATATACCAGTATTTTTCTATATTTTAATGGTTTATCAGGATAATATTTTTATTAAACATGATTCAATTCCATAGGTTATAACATGATAATTATTAATTAATTCCACTTATATTTTCTTGGGTAATGTAAATACGAAATGATGAAATTATTATGAATACTATCTATTTTTCTATAGGTAATGATATAATGAAATGTTAATGAATCTCTAATTATTTTATCATTAAAGATATGATGAAATTTTTCTGAACGTGTGTCACATATATTTATTATTATCATTATTAATATGTGGTTATGATATAAGAAATGATGGTGGATACATTATTACATAGGATAGGGGGGACATGTATCATCCTAAAACTCAATGGGTAAGTAATTATGTTAAATGATATGATAGTGTACATAATATGTCATACAATGATGAATAAGGTACAAGAGTGGTTTTACCAAACCTGAAATATGGTAAGCGGGTGGTCTCCCCAATCCCGAAGTAGCTACTCATGTGGTTATCCTAAACATAACAAATAAAAAATGTTTTGGTGGCTACATTTACCATAATATTTTATATGATTTTGTATATTCCCTAAATCTGTGAATTCTTCCATTGTTATGACATTATTGCTCAGATTCATGGATTCTTTTATGAATCATTTATAGTTAACATCCAATCATTATTCCATGACTCGATATAAATAAATTTGATATTCATGGAATGGATTTCAAATGTTTTGATCATGTTCTCATATATTTATAATCATTTTCTTTATAAAAGGTGGCGACATGAAATGGTTTCCCAGCACATGCCCCCTAGGAATTTATTAATATAAAAAATAGACTACAAAACAAGCTTGAGGTGTAACATACTTACACCAGTAGTGAATTAGAGATTATAAATCATATCAAAAAGATAGACACCAGGAGGGTACCTTCATTGAGAGAAAGATATGCCTCCATGACAAGCCCTTATAAACATCAGAAAGTATTAGATAACATGAACATAATCTTCAGAGATGAAAAGTTCTTTTAGATCCAGAATGCATCAAAATCAAATCATGAAGGATGAGAGTCCAAAATAGAGAAAAGGATTCCAAATAATAAGCAAAAGTACTACATCCATGAGATGCCTCCAAATAGCATGTCAGTAAACTAATGCATCAAATCCAACACCAACTCAAAACAGATAAAGCAACCAAAAAATAATGGAAATGGAAGACCAGGGCTTCCACAACAAATAAACTGGAGGTAGAATCTTCACAAACTGTTATCTTCCGTCTAGATTCATGAATGTATATAGAATCTTGATTCATAAATGCAGCATGGCATTCATCCATGACAAAACTTTCAGGAGCAGGCTTTCAGCATTGAGAACAGAGATGGAGTGCGGCAAGGGGCACCTAGCCAATATGCAGCCAACCATTTTAATTCTAGGGGTGTTGCACCAGGGAACAAAAGGACTCAATTTAAATTGAATAAGAGGTAAAAAGATATGGTAAAAACAGCAACAAACTGATCTAAATAGCACCAATTCAGAAATGAAAAGGAGATCTGATTAAGAGATCACCGCCAAATCCCCAAACATTTTAAATGGTCTCAGCCCAAAACATCCCTAAAACTTGTACTATCTAGTAAACTAGACCAGTCCAGATGAACTCAAAATGAAGAAGAAACATCCCTGAGAAAATTACCATAAGACAGAATTTAAGCAGAAATTGAACAAAGACAAACAACAACCAGATTGAGACATGTGAACCAAGAGCATGTGCCAAGACATGAAGAAAACACTCAGAAGAAATAGTTAATAAATTAATCATTCAGTATCCACTAGAGTCATCAATACAGAAAGTCAATCAATGATAAAACCAGTTCCAAAACTTATTGCCATAGAGTACTCGTGAAATCAATGTTTGGGTCCTTATTTAATTCCTGATAAAATTTTATAAACATCCTCTTTCTGATATCATTGTACTCATGAGAAGTTATATCACCATTTTTATACTTCCTAAATGTATTTGTCTTATTTTCCCCGAACCAGGAGTCAAGATCTTTTGGAAAATTCAGATCATTATCATACTAGTAGGCATCCCTATATGCCGGGTCATTTTCATCAACATCAATTGAAGAAGTGTCTGAATAAGAACAATCAAAGTTTTGTGAATATTCAGGCAGGGGCTCTATTGGAACTGGCTGTGGAGGAACTTTAAGGGCAGAAATATTGGCCAAAAATGATCCTGTGATGATGGTTCTTTCATAGATGACATTGTCTCAATGTTTCCTAGTTTTCATGGGGAATGTAGTGATGAATCCATGTTAGTCCACAATAACTTTTTTACCTTTTTGATCATGTAAATGAAAATATTCCACTACTTTAGGTGTCTTATCAAAAAAAAAACCTGGAGAGACTCCTTTGTATTCACATCTTTGTTAATCACATGACCCTCAGATTTTTAAACTTCCTTCAAGTTAGGTTAGGTGGAAACACTTTTTTCCGCATCAAGATGTTCTTGCTGCTTTGTGACAGAAATAACATCATTGAAAAAGTATGAGAGTTGATCTCAAGATGTTTGATAATTCTATTGTCATTCTAAACCATCATCTATTTCCTTGAAAACACAATGAGGGATTTTTTCTTTGTCCTTAACCACATTATCATCTTCAATGCTATAAAATTTAAAAGGTCCATCCATGTTTTCTTGGATATTTTTAAACTTTTCTGTGAAAACAGGTTTAAGGATTTTAAAATGAACAATAGGTTTTCCACAATTTCTTGTACGGTGCCCTAATATGAAGCACTTAGAGCAGTAGTCTGGAAATCATTCATAAATAACTTCTTGGGAGAATTCAAATCCCCCTTTGAATCCAAATACTGGAGGGAAAAAGCTGAGAAACACATAACTCAATACAAATCCTTTCAATCGAGGGTCTTGAAAGCATTTTTGTTGAAAAATATAACTTCAATTGATACCCAATAAGATTATAAATAAGGAAAAGGGATGCCTGCATGACAGGTGAAGTGGTAACTCTGGAAATCTAACCTAGATAGGAACAATAGGGGATTCAGTATAGGCATTGAACTCTAGATTCCACTTAAGAATACTCAATAAACAACCTCTAAAGGACCATGACCTCTTGACCCAAAGCCTATAGTATCCCCCCTTAGATGCGAACTGAAAAACTATGTGTGAGGGGTTCAGGAGACCGATTTGAAAACATGTAAAGCCTATATCTTCAAGGGATGAGTGAAGATACTTCAAAGATGGCCTTCGATTAACAAATTTTCCAACCAAAACAAATCTTAGATCAGAAGAAAGCAAGGTTACCTCACTTGTTGAAAATGAAATCACGGGTTGCCCATAATGTCGAAAAGATTTAGGGCAAATATGAATTTCGTGAGTAACATCAGGTTGATCCAAAAGCTCATCTCTTGGTTTCCCAGAAACTACATCAGCAAAAGATCATGAATCCAAATCCGGGGTTTCCTCTTGTGAAATTTCTTCGAGAGTTCTCTACGGGTCTCCATCTACTTATATTCATGTAATGCTTATGTATCTCCATTTTTTTCTATTATTGTACTTTTTATGTCACCATTTATTATGAAACCATTAATTATATAATTATGATCTGTTTAGGTTATATTTGTGACTAAGGGTAATAAATTTATGGGAGATATAGCAGATTATTCACCATATTAGAAGATTTTGTACACAGTATCAATATATAATCAAATATTATAGTTCTCAGGGATAATTATTGGTAATGTATTGGATATCTATATAAAATTATGTGATATTCATATATGTAATGTATTGGTCATTGTATTTGGTACTTGAGAAAATAATTATTTAACCATTTTAAATTAGGATGATAGGCCTTCAGTTAGAACCATATGTATATTTTTATATACATGTTATTGTATGTCTCTTATGATAAGTATAAATATGACTCAATGTATGATAAAAATTATTATAATGATGGTAAAGGATAGAGAGAGTGTTTAACATGAAATTATATCCATTAATGGATACTAATAGTGGACATGTCTCTATAATAGTTGTACGTAGTTGTAATAAATCGCAAAATGATGCATTTTGCATGGTATGATGGTAACATATTTTATAAAAATGGGCATTTATACACATTTGGTTTGATACTCTTGGGGGTATTAATTTGACTATAAAGGAATAAAGATAAAAAAAAATTGATTAATTTATTTTAAACTAGGTTTCTTGATTTTTACCTACAATATATTTTCAGCATGATTATTTGGATTCCCAATAATATTATTCTAGCAAACACTATTTTTTTTTTGATTTTATCAAATTGTGAGAACTGAATGTAATTCTAATTTTATTGAATTTTATGAAAACTTTAATGAAGATAATAAAAATTACATGATAACTAGACTAACCAATGTAGATACTAAATCTAGTCATCTATCAAGAAACATGATAAAAAATGCACCTAAAAAACATTTTGACCCACTAATGAAAATAATGATAGAGTTCACTAAGAGTTTTTTAGTAGAGTATTTTGAGGAATGAATAATATTTAACTTATAAGTCAAGAATAATTGAATAAGCACTATGTAAAATTTCTTAGAGGTATGTGAAAATGTTTTGGGTGGGTAGAATATGTAAAATTGGAATGTAACTTTAAATAAAAAATTAAAAGTGAGGTTAATGTAATGAATCATAAAAGTTGAATCTCAAAGGTACCATTGACTGATGAATGCTTTAAATGGGGATGATATAAAGATTATGGATATTTATATCCTAAGGGAACAACATTTAAATATAATAATAATTTTTTTTATGAGTAATGGTATTCATATTGATGATGAAGAGACTATAAATTATATTTGAATGGAATGACGTTTTAAAGTATAAGATGATGTTACATAGTTAATAGTTCGATACGGATTTAGAATTATAGAATTATAAATGTATTAAAAGTAAACAATTATGTAATATGAATCATGAAATATATAATTATTATCTAATAAATGGTTTTATTGAATATTTTCAGAACTAAAACAAATGGTACTGATTTAAGAGAAATGTGATTAAATTAAAATGTGTGATTTTTTGAGAGGAATACCACCGTTAATATAATCTATATTTTGAGATAATATTATTTAGATAAGGATATTTAGGAAATATAAAAGTAAATGTAAAACAATTAATTACCGTATAACTGATTAATGAGTCATTGAGAACAAGGTTTATGCTATCATTGGTAGACTTTACATTATTTTTTATTTAAATAGTTTATTCAATAATATTTTTATTAATTATGTAATTAGTAAGTATATATAATTTTAATAGTTGTTTATATTTATTCATGATATTACTATGTTTTAAATAATATATGATTAATGTATTCACATGATTGATAACTAGTAAAGAAGATATACATTATGAAATAAGTGGGTTAATCTTATGTTGATTTTTATAGATTTACTGAGCTTATTTATAAGTTAGTAATTTGTGAGTTTTAAAAGGGAAAAATATTTCAGGAATGGTTAAGGTTGAACATTAGATAATGGTTTTGACATTAACCTATATCTCCTCCATAAAATGATTTATCCATACTCAGTAATGAGTGAATACTTTGTTTACTATATATATAAGGAATAAGTTATCATTTTATAATGTTTCCTATTTAGTGCATCAGATAAGAAAAAATATCTCTTCTTATGGAAAAAATTTAGTGTAAATTTTGAAAAATTCATAACAAAAAGATGATTCTTTTTTATAAAATAAAAAAATATCAAATTAGTAACTTTTCTTATTTACTCTATCTAAAAAAAGTGGACTTAAATAATATTCTGAATAGGCTCTCGCAATAAAATTGTGTCCAATTTTCATCAATTTTTTTGATGTTAATGAACTTTTCTGTGCCAATTCATTTTATGAAATTTTGGTTGTCAACCTTCTACTTATCGTGTTCTCTATCACTCTATGATGGTATTTGAGTGTTTGTATTCATTTCTATGACCATTTTTTCATATACCATATATGTAAACATATTTTAAAACCTAATATGTGTTATTAAATATTAATTTATCACATTCCGTTCTATTTTTCAAGAGGTTATTTTATTACTATGATTTACTATGTGAGATTTTTATGATGAATCTAAAATTGATAAACCATTAATAAATTAGATGAATTTTGATGAGAATATCATTTAAAGGGGGTAGAATGTGACACCTCAAAATTTTGTGTAATGTATTTTTTCAAATAAATTATAATAATTTGATATGTTTTTACAGGAATATCCTAGTTTTGATTATGATACATAGATCTCTAAGTTTACCTTGTGTTTCACTAAACATCGATTTTAATCCAAAGGTGAGTTACGATGAAGAAATTTTAATTTCATATGATTGTTATCACCTGGATATTGGAATGATGTGTATGTATGCTATTAGATGAAATGTGATAAAAAATATTTTTTGAAATTGCATAAAAAATAATTCTTTTGTGACTAATTATTTAAAAATGAACATTTAAACTAAATTAATATAAGAAAATATTTTTTTTTTAAATTAACATTTTTTTAAAAAAAATATATGTTAGTACCATAGAAAAATAAAAATAAATTTAAGGAATAATTTGAATGAAAATCTTATATTATATATTCAACCAATTTTTTAATATTATAATTATTTGTTTTTGAGATATTTGTTAAACAAATTATAAATTTACACATAAAAAAGTAATTTTTTTAAAAGAATCCTTGTTGATTTTATTCACACATACATTAATAATAATTTAAGATAAATTTTGAAAAAAAAATTCAAAATAAAGGTACATTTTTTAATAATAATTTCAACAAAACATATTGTGAATTTCTCATAATTTCCAATATGAAATATATTTTTATAAAAATTGAAAAATAATTATGGTTTAATGAAGATAATGTTTCCCTTTAAATTATTTTTAATGTTATATTATATTTTAATTTAGTTTTTAATAAAAAATAATTTCAATAATATATATATATATATATTTATAATTTATGATATCTGATTTAATTTCATATTAAATTTTTATATAAAAACATTTTAATATTTTGAACATTGTTCTATTTGAAAACCTGCTTTCTAATCCGGTCTATAGGATAAATTTTTAAATTAAATTTCCTCAACTCTATGAATTTAGTGTCACCAAATTTATTTTATATTTGTAAAAAAATCATATATAACATATAATCTTATCAATATAATTTTTTAAAAAAATTAATATGTAAAACAGAAAGAATTAATTGTCGTGGTAATATAAACAATTGTATTACTAGGGACTAAAATAGAAATATAAAGGTTTAAATTATTTATAACAAATAAAATATATTCTTCATTTACGTATTTTGACATTATAATTTCAATTTCCTCTCAAATACAATTTATTAGGTCCCTTTTTTTGATAAAAACATGAGTACCCCTTTTTCTTTTCGAAAAATAAAATTTCTCCAACTCACCTAACATATAAATGGTCACCCACTCTACACTCCCCATCACACCTTAAAACCAATTTATTTAATAAATACCTACCAAAATACCTTCCCAAATTCCATACTCTGTTTATATAATGCTTATATTATATATAAATCCAACATAGGATGGTTTTTTATCAAAACCAATCGATGATACCCGAAGTAAAATAATGCTTCATAAATGAATGATTTAATTAAATTTTTCCTTCCACATAATTCATATTTTTTAACCATGTTAATATAATAATAATATTATTTTCCTATCACGAACCAGACCCTAATCCTTGGTAACCTGACAACCAACCCATAAATATAATATCCCAATGGTATTTACTGATCCGCACGGTTTGGAGACTACCAATATTCATTATAACAATACAATCTATGAACAAATTTTCCCCAATAATTTCAAAATCATGATAATCAGTTAATTTTAAATCTATTAAAAAATCATAGAGAGAATTGTACCAAAAGTCAAATAGGTCAACAAACACAGTAAAAATCATATAAGTACAAGGAAAAAGAAAGGAACACAACCCACATCCCAAAATATAGAACAATCCAATCGTAAGGATCAATAGATATCCCCACCATAAATTTAAGACATAAACATTCTCAAAAATGGAATAAGGTAATCTAAAATCACATGAATGTAAATGTAGTGTGTGAGAGAAAATACTATTTCTACTACAGTAATGATTTTATAATATGATTCCATCATTAAATTAACCATATAAATTATTAAATTTTTTATTAAACAGAATTGGTAATTAAAAAAATATTTAAATAAATCATTATTTACATTTAATATGATGCAAATACTTCAAAAAAAGTCCTCATAAAAAGTAAATATAAGATTTTTTATATAAATAATTAATTAATGTGGAATAAATTAAAAAAATGTAATGTCTTTCAAATATAATTAAAGAGAAACTTTTTTGTTATCCAAAAGATAAAATTTTTCAAATGTTATGGGATCCTCACAAAATTATAAAATTATAATGGGAATCTGTATGCATATCCAATTACAATATAAGAAAGGGGGCTCTTCGAAGTCATTCTAAGGAATATGATGTTTGAAATAGTGTATATTGGAGTTATAAAAAATTAATCCATTTTTTAGGGAATTCAAATCCTCTCAGGTTTATCATAAATAACTCACAAATATAATATTATTTGATGTTTTGTAATAAAAATCCAAAAAGGTAATTTATTTAAATAATGATTAATACAATTAAATCCATTTAACTTATCAAATATGCCAAATTCAATTCGAAACCCAAATATTTTATTCAAATCACACCTTTTCAATGATTAAACTAGTGTGTTTAAATCAAAATATTTTAATCCATTTTGTCCATTTAATAATATGAAATCAATTCACAATTAAATATCTTAAATAAATTTAAATTTTAAATTCCACAACTTTAATTTCCCAATATCCCATCAAATCCAGAAACACACCCCTAATTAAAAATAATTGGTGTTTTTCTAAATTTTATTTTTAAAACTAATTACAATCCCTAATAATTTTTTTTAACCAAATAGAATAAATTTTAACAAAATTGTATAAATTGTATTTAAATAAATATATTGAATTTATATCAATCTATTTAGGGTTAATAAAAATTTTCTATCATAATCGAACCACCTACATCTTAATAATCGGATTTTATAATACAATGCCTTAATAGGGAGACTCTGATAAAGATCATTGGCAGGGAATATATGGGAATCAACCCTTGATTAAGTATCTAAAATAAAGTATATTATTTTTTCCTATGAAATAGAGTTCTATTGTACCGTTTTGAAGAAATATGAGAGAGAAGGAGGAATATAATGGGACGACGAATCCTAAAGAGAGTATAGATCAAACTCTGTTATCCTATCATTAATTCACTTCTGGATAAGACTAGATGGGAAAATGCACCTATTGGGAGACTTTGAGTATGAATAAGGTGTTATTGGGTCATATACGCCCATTGAGAACCTAGAAAAATAGTTTCATGGATGAAGAAAATATTTTTTGGATTCTATAAACTGATACACTCAGTTTCCTGGTTAGGGACGAATGGATAGAAAAACCATGCATCCTAACTATTTACTATTTTTAATGGGGTTTCACAACTTCACCTATGCATGTTTACTTTTTCTCTAATCTTGAATTATCTATAAAAACCAACACTCTATGGGTTAACACAGTTTCATCTAAGTGGGTTCACTAAAAGGTGGTCTTTATTTTGGGAGGGCCCATGTTTGATGCTGCTATGAATGATTCTATATAGTTCCCTCTATAACATAAATTTCATTTTTTCGATATAAAAAATTATAATTGGTGGTAATTGAGTGGGTTCATGTTTTTGTAAAATTAAGTTCCAAAAGTACACATCCCAAAAACATTCAAATTTTCCAAAATTTCCCCCAAAAACAACCCTCAACACAAGCCAACCAAATAAATATCAAAAGTGGGGGTCATTAATAATATAAAATATTAATATAAAATTTGAACCACCCTATCATAGAGACATTATATCCCCTAAAATCAAACAAATATGATTCTATTCAAAAAATATGTGTCCACAACACTTCCATAAGTGCCTCCCTTTCCAACTTCTCATGATAATCAGAAACATTATACTATATACCATGGAAAAATATTATTTTCCTCCCACAAATTATCATGGTATCATAATCAACTGTTCATACTAGATGATCAATCATGGCTAAATTAGGTTAGACCTCAAGATCTCTCTAGCTTTGAATAGGAGAAAGTTCATATAGGTACTTTTGTAGATACAATACATGAAACATGTTATATATAAATTTAAATTGAGTTGGAATATATAAATTTTAATAAAAACCCCCCAACTTCCCATAAACCCTCAAATTTAAAAAAAAAAATTGGATAATGATTCCCATTACTCCCATTTAGATGATAACCAAACATGGGGGAAACACTCAATAATATCTTTTCTCCAACGGAAAACTCCAATGGCCTACGACTATGATTAGAATAATATTTATACCATCACTCCAACATAAACAGTTTTTGATTAATCAATGATGATTTTAGGTAATATCTAGAACCATTATCTATCCATGTAAGGAAATTTCACTAATATATGGCCAACATAATAACAATCTACAACACCTTCCACAGAAGGCTTAAAAATGATATATTATGATCGTGGACTAGTAACGTGTTTTAAAGGAAAACTCATCCTTTCCCAAATGATCATTCTAATCTACCCCAAGTTAAGGAATTCATGTGAATATAATTTACTCAACAATATGAATATCTATTTTTTATGTCCATCTGACTATGTATCATATGATTTATTCAAATAGAAATGATATCCCAGTGCCTACTGAACAACTCAAACAAATATGATGTAAACTACTAACCCCTATTAGAAGATATTTAATATTGAACCATTTATAAACATATAATTTCATTCACAAAGTGATTTCCAAACTCCTCTAATATAGTTGTACCAAAATTGGGAAAAATTGACCTTATTTTATCTTTATATTGATCCCAATCTATATTGAATTCTACAATCTTGAGGTACACACAATGAACTCCAAAAAGAAAATATATATCTCATTCCAATTCTAGGAAAGGATTGTAATTGGAAAATTAAATCCCTGTTGATTATAATGCTCAACAATGACCTATTAGAACATATAATAATAGTAGACAAATAGAGCAATGCCAAGTCTCATACCAGGCTAGCAGAATCTACATAACTTGTCAAAGAACATCTTAATGGTTCCTTGGTGTACTTCCCACTATGAGTAATGAAAATCCCCAATCCCAACATTCTTAACTACTAAAGTCATATTGAGATGATCCAAATAGAATATAATTTTCTTTGTGGAGAAAAAAAAATTAGATACAATCTCTCCATTTGAAAATTTATATCTAATTCTACTGAATTCACCAGCATGATATTGTACCAGAGGGGTTATATATGTAAGAGAGGATTTAAATTGAACACTAGATAGTAAAACCTCATCCCTTGAATCCTGAACTCTAATATTCTACTATGAATGACATATCCATCATGTTTCACTCTGATAAGGATTCATTCATGACCTAGGTTGGAGGATTCCTAATTAAATAATCCTCAATTACATTTCATTTACCAAAGGTATAAAAGATGTCAATGTTGAGTGATTGAAGGTTCACCACCCAAATCCTCTATTGGATACCAAAATCCACTTGAGAGAAGATATAAAGAAGCCACTTGTGGTCAGAATACATTGAAAACATTTTTAATATAGATTATTTCACAGAAACTAATGATTGTAAATCACAACTAAAATTTAGAGTTCATGGATCAGAAAATTATTCGTAGGTTTCTCAAGCTGATTATATCCATATGAAATGAATAGATCACCTACATAAAATCTTATCCCAAACATGAACATGATTCATCAGAAAATATCCCTTAGCCATAACTGACCTGTAGAATTGTAAAAATTACTTGAAGTGTCAAAAGACTTTTCATCACCAGAAAATTGTTCTTAAATTTCACTTCCAAATAATATATTACTGCCTTAAAAAGGAAATTAATGTTGATAAGTACATATAGAACATTCTATAATACCTATTTAAATCCATGAATCTATGAATCATGATTTGTTTTGGTTGACCCCATTTTATAATAGAATTGATTTTTTCATGATAAACTGAAATACTATTTTTTGACACCACATATACCTTAAAATTATCTTCCTGAATCTATATATCACATTTTTTTTTCTTGGCATAATGTCGCTTGATTCTTAATAATTCTATTCTATATAATTATTCACATGATCTTAACTATAGTTAGAGTAATCAATTATTTTATTCACAAGCACTACCATGAAGGTGTTAAATACACATGTATGATCATGTTCATCAATTAAATAATGACAGTATGAGGATTGGATAGACAAAATGGAAATAGAAGGGAATAATAATAGATACAAATAGTATAAAATTGGGTTTCATGAATTTTGTTTTCTTTTATTCTAAACTAATGGTACCCAAACCAATGATCTATTTTATAGAACCAATTCACCCCCATAAACTGATCAAATAGATAAATAATCCATACTAATCGATACTTGTACTTTACCATACCTCAAATGTGTTTCTTGTAATCAAGTCAATGGTGATTTAAACTATCAAATTTATTATAAATGAAAACTAGCACCTTTCATGGTGACACACTTAGGTGTGTAAATGTATATGTACATTCTAATCCAACTGAGTCTTAAACACTTTCATTTAAAATCGTGCAATGTGTTAAGATGTAATGGACCCCTATTTGAGTATCATGTATTATATAGATATTATGGTTTAACTCTATTACTCATGGAAACCTATATAACACATCAGGGAAAACATCATGAATCTTGGTGAAAACTACAATAAGATAACCACTCAATGATTATTGGTCCAGATTAAAATAATATGTAGTTATTAATTTCCCAACATTGGATAATATGTTCCATCTCTACTCAAACTTGTTTCCCAATCTCCTTGGAAGTCATGGAAGACACTATCAGGTTTGGTGACTATGACCTATCGATGAAAACAAAAAAGCAAGACTTTATTAAAAAATTTCAAATCCATAATAAAAATGTTTTCATCATCTTTCATGTCTATAACCCGAAAACACCGAAAAATATTGATATCTGATTATGAGAAAACACAATAATTAATTTAGAGACCCTACTATATCATCATTCTATCGGTTGTTGAAATATCCATTATATATGATATAATCTATATATAATGAATTTGATGATTAACAATACAAGTTGAAATAAATAAATGATATTACCCAGTATCATAGAAACAAGTCACCAATGAAGATGAAATAGTGATAGAACCAGTCATGGTAATTGGACTTGTATCTACTTCCTATGGAAAATCTTTCATAGTGTTATGTAAATTCATTCTATATTCTTGTGGCAGGAAACCCATTTTTTGGAAGCATTTAACCCCCTACAGTTTTAAAAGGTACTTGTTATCCATTAGCATTTCATAGTGGTAAAAATTAAGAGGAACTACGATGGGAACTCTAAATCTTATAAAATAATTATTCTTTCAAGAACAACTGTGAAATATTTCTTTCATTTGATTTCATTTAGTTGAATTATACCAGGCACAATGAACAAAAGTAAGTCCTAACATCCTTGAATTTCTATCTAGGTCCATTTAAACCATTAGCACTATATACATCATCTTAGCATAAGAAGGTATATATTTAAAGAAAACATGATAATGTATTGCATCTCAAAGTCCAAACTCAAACATTTGATTTCTCATATTCTCATTAAACACCATCTCAATTTAAAACATCACATGTTCAATAAAATGGGTTTTATACCCAATCATGGTCTTCTCCACCGGCTTGAAAATGAAAAACTCAATACCATTTTATAATTGAATCAATTATAGATAGAAATGGTCTATAGGAAGAAAATTTATGATTTTACACTCTAATACCTCTTTATTTTTCATTTTTACCATATTTTATGCTATCTATTATTCACTCCATCCATCATTAAGGTGGAACGATTCCCCTTGATACCATTAACGGTCTCCATGAAACCAATAAAATGTTCCCTACTGGTCAACCTTTCAACATTTTATTGAGGATAATTAGATCCTATAGACACTGGTGTCTTCTAGTTAAGGGACTCATGAGAATAATTATATATGAAATTAATATTATGTTACACATTAGAGCCTAAATTGAGAATGATTAGGAGCATGTCACAAATATTGGAAAATATACACAGTCACCTAAACTAGAATCATGTCTAAGTGATGACACTATTTTTGTGGTTTATCCACATATTCATAATGGATATAGTTTTCATGTCATCATGGATTCATGATGATTCACAACATCATTAGAAATAATTTAATATATCATTAAAAATTCAAACAGATAAAATTTGTAAAATAATAACAACTGATATGAAAAATAAATTTGGATTTCAATCTATTAATATAAAAATAATTGATATTACTAGAACTAATCTAGAATAAATATTTCCCTGATCAACCCCTATGACAAAGGATCATTATGTTGATAGATAGATATAATACCATTCACAACTAAATCCTATGTCCGAACAATATTAGACTACGATATAAATATATAATGATAAGAATATCCACCTAGATGCCTGCAATAATTATAAAATGAACTAACAAGAGTACCCGGGTAAATTGATAATAAGTGTAATATGACATATACCAAAGTGAATTGTTGATCTTTACATGTTGGAGACTACCTCCTTACATCATAACAAATGAATGTGGGAATGAATTTGAAACCATAATTGTGGAATGAAGAACAAGAATTCATTAGGAATAAATGAAAAAAACCATAGTGAGATGTGTAATTGAAGTATAATTGGCCAACAAACCCAATGTACAACAAAAATTCACCAAAAATATGAAGCTTCACAACCCACATCACAATGGAAAAAAATCTAATTCCCTAGATCAATAGCTACTACCACATCCTATTGGTTTCTTACACATGATATAACCAGGAGGATGATAATATACAAACTCCCCAAGTCATAGGTATGGTGTAAGGTATAATCACAATACGTTATCAAAAATTATTCCATAATATTATTTCATAAATTAATTATCCAAATGATTATTTTTATTTTTAAATAAATATGAATGGAATTTAAAAAATCATGTTTTACATTTTAGATGATTGAACAGTTAAAGCTAATTTTTTAATAAAACTTTTATGTACAACCATCTATATAAATTCATTATTATTGGATAAATATAATACATGGAATGGAATATACTTCACATATAATAAATGAGAAACATGGCCAACTATCAATTGGTACAATAGATTGCGTTTATTGGATCCAGAAAATCATATAAAATCACAACAATATTGTTTACAAGTGCCTAATAAGAAATTTCCAAAGATGACTCATCAATATCCAAATTAGTAATATCATGTTCTAAATATTTTCTGTTATATTTATAAAGCATTAATCTATTTTTAGGTAATTCCCATCCAACATTGTTCATCTAAAATACCTTCCTAACTACCTAGGCTTTCATGTTCTTTAATAACAAACAATAATTTGAATTTTTTTAATACTAATAAAAAAATTCAACAAATTTACCAATAACAATATAATAATATTTATTTAGAAACCAATATGGGTTTTTAATAAAAACATTCCTTTTCCATGATTAAACAAATGGCTTTAATCAAAACAGTTTAATATATTTTTCTCATATTAATGATTTATATCAATTCACAATTCAATGTTATAATTCTTTTTCAGAATTAGTATTCCAAAATATAAATTCAAAAACATAAATTTCATAATTTTACATCAAATCCACAAACACACCCATATTCATTGGAATTGGTTATTCACAGGTGTGAGTCGAAAACAAAAACATCCCCAAATAATGGAATTTGTGTGTTTTTTTATAATTTCAATATAATTTAACTAAAATCAAGAAATTGAATTTAAATCATGAAATTGATGGTTAGTAAATTTTTTCCAATATAATAGAACCGTCTACCTCGAGATTATAGGATCTCTAAACAAAAATCCTTAATCTCGTAACTCCAAAAAAGAACATTAGAAACACATATAGAATAATGAACCTTAGATTCAAAATCTAAAAAAAGGATCTAATATTCTCATAAGAACATAGATATATGAAACCATAATGATAAAATATAATAGGTAGTTGTAATGTTAATGGGAATAATAAACCAAATGAATAGAGATCCAACTTTATATTTTTAGTTTTTGTTCACCTCCAGAAGGGGTGTAGATGGGCCAAAATTTCCTGTTGAGAGCCTATGAAAATACTAAAACATGATGTCATCCTACCAGCCTATTGGGAACATAAAAAAGAGGGTTATGGTATTTTATAAAATTATTTTCAAATTATAAAGTATAATACATATAGTTTTTTATGTAGGGCCACATGGTTATAATAAATGTGCTATCTAATTGTGCACCCCTTTTATTGGCGTTTCAATGCATGTCCTGGGTGGATGAAGAATTTTTCAAATATTGAAAAATCCATTAAAACATTAACTATTTGGGATTTCTTGGTTTCCACTAGGAGGGATAAAATATTTGGAAAACTATTCAACAATCGTTCATATCCCAGAAACCTTCAATATTTCGATAATATTCACCCAAAAAACCATCAACAAAACCAGACAAATGTTTGATCATAAAGGGGTTTAGAAATATCTAAAAATATGAATAATATAAAACAATTCTATACTATGATATTTTTTTAAATTTTAATCTAATGTATTAGAACCATCTTTACATCAATCAAATGAGACACAAAGTCATCATTCATTTGTACTATTTTTGAATGAATATTTTTCATATAAATTACATAAATATATTATTTATAGAATATTTATAATTCTAAAAAGAAAATATACAAATTTTTTCATACCTTTTCACTCCCTTAATTGTGATAATATCATTTCTATATGTGTGGTCAAACACCTTCATGAATCAATGTGAGTCTCTATTTTCATCACTATAACACATAGATGATATGTATATGTTTATTAAAATAAATAATATTTTATATATTATTTTATGATCATTATTTGTTGATAAAATATTACATACCTATTTTCTATAATGACAATTGAAAAATGGAAATCTAACTCATGTGTATATATAGCCTACCATCTTCATGATCATAACATAAATCAATTATTAAAACTATCATTAAATAATTTTATAGAAAAAGTATATCTGATTTATATATATTATTACTATTTCATGATTATTAATCTCCATATGATGCAACCATGATTAATTTATGTTTAAAAAAATAAATAATCTAAACATATACAAAAAACATAGAAATTATTAAACAACCCCTGACTTTAAAAATAAATTGTTAATAAATGAATAATAGATGGTCATAAATAAATAATATATGATATTAAAAATATAATTATTGTCATAAAATAGATATATAATAATCATATATTTATTATAAATTATGTTCAAAAATTCATGATAGAATTCAAAACATTTTTTATGGGATTTATATTCTCACTTTTATTTATTTGAGTCATATTCAAATTCATCACATGTTTACTTATTTTTTGTATATATAATTTCTCATTGAAAATTACTATTTTGAATATAGTTATTTTTGGGATATTAAATATATCATTTTATTTTATTCTTGATTTGATATTATGATTCAATGTATTAAAAAATCTATATGGGATTTTCATATCACTTATTTCTTCTATGAGGTACATGAAATATTCACAAATTTTTTCAAATGTATGGTCTATATACCATCCAAAATTGTATATTATGTTCATTATCATGAATATTTTTTTGATATACATATCAATATGCTGATATCCCTTTCATGGTGTCTATGAATCAAATGATACTCATGTGGTAAGGGATATTTTTCACAATTCTCATATTTTGATGTATACTTGTTTATTCATAAATCATTTTTAGGATGTGTATATTAATATCATTTTAAATATAATATAATGAATTTATTTAGTCACATGATTTATTATAGGGATTAATATTCAATTTCACAATTAGTATGTTTTTTTACATTAAGATCATATAATTTATCAGAATCGTTTATGTTAATGATTTTAATAATGAATAAATTTGTTATCTCTCTCATGAAACTCATTAAAATTATTATCTCTATAAATTTTAAATATAATAAAAGTTACTATTCATTTTTCTCTCATTATGTACTCAAGAGTTCAAAATAAATTTTTTAACAAAATCAGTCTTTATTTATCTCTTCTGTCGAAACCTAGTTTTTCTTCTAATATAGTGTCTTATAAACATGTTTTCAAAAATGATCTTTATATTCTTTATATAATTTATTAGTGAAATTATTACCTATGATTGAATTTTATTTATTTATTTTGAATTTCTTTTTCATTTAATTTTCCAAAAAATAACCATTTATCAATTACTAAAATGGGTAAAGGGTTCATTATATTCATCTTATATGACATGGAAAAAAATTTCGTCAATCACGACCATTGTTTTTATTAATTCTATATTTATATGTTTAATGGGTTATTTTCAATGAAATGTAATTAAATTTTTTTTATGGATTTATATTTTTTAAAATTTATTTTAAAATATAATTTATATTCCTCAAGGAATGTTCCAAGTGATCTTCCAAAATAATTCCCTATATATGAATTTATCATTTTATAACATATAATTTTTTGGAGATATATATATATTTAATACAATTATTATTCTTTCTGTAAATATTATATATAGAAAATATTTTGATGGTAACCGTTTTTCTACAACATGTTATATCACGATAAAATTATTATAACATCCATATTTTTTCTATTTGTTATGATATTCTAAAAAACTGATATGATAATGAAATATATCTTTCTCTAATATGTTGTTATATGTTTTAATGGTAATGAAACACTTTTAGTTTCATTTTTTATGATATGATGGCTGTTTTATGTTGTTTTTTCACACATATGTATTATTCCTATTTTGGGATGATGGTTACAATATAACCAACTGGTTGTGTTTATGTTATAAAAAAAGGAGACTCCAGCCTTTTCCCCCCTAATATTTTGGGTAATGAATAATTTTATATAGACTAAAATGGTAAAAGAGGGGTTATCCCATGCCTAAAATGTGGCACACAAGAATTAATACAAATCCCTAATGATGGAAAAAATGATGTTATCCAATGCTCAAATATGATACATGGGTTTTTATAACAATAATAACTTGTTATAAATATCATGTCTTTGGACATGATGTATGATTTTATATTATTATATATATTACAGAAATATATTTGTAATATCGTTATAATGTTAGAATAGCTCATGTTATTTTATTCTCTTGTGAATATTGTCTTATAAACTTCCATTTTTTCTATCCTGACTCAATATTATAATATTTAATGTAAAGGTTATATTTCTCAAATGATATAATAATGTTATTGTACCAATAGGTTCATGTTTTTTTTTCATATAACCCATTTTCACCATTAATAAGTTTATGAGATTTCCATTTATTATGTTTCCTTTCCCCTATTTAGGAGGAATTGTTTTAACTATTATGGGCTAGTGATAAAGAGGAATAAATAAACCAGTTATCATAAAAACATTCAATAAATTAAAATATTGTTTACGTATTTTCCAATAAACTAATCTATTACATTCTTTAGCCTGTGTGTGGTTAATGTATTGAATATTCATATATAAATTTTATAATAGTGTTTGTGAATCATGGGTTAATATTTTATACCCTTATAAATATACTATTTTTGGAATAAAAAATATTTACTTTTATGATTATGGGGAAACTATTTTCTATCTTATTTAAATTCTTTGAAAATCAAAATCAGCACTCATGCATATACAATAATTACTATCTCCATAAAGCATTATAATTGACATTTTATCAAAACATTAAATGGATGGATATAAATATATAACTATTAAAAATATACTACATTTATCAAATAATTACTCTACTGAAGTCATAATATCATAGTTATATTCTTATCATCCAATCTATTGGAAAAATATAATGTCACTTGTGTCTACGTGTGGAAAAATACCTCCGAGATGATTTGATTAATTTTTCATTTCTTATTTATATTGATGAAAATGAGGATAAATGTGATGATTATATATTATAAATATGATATAATAAATATTTTATCAATTTGTTTTATTATTTACCTTTATTTTATTCCATTCACCGAAAATTGGAAATAGATTTTGTTTCTATGCACGGCCTACCATCTCCTTGAATGTTGTCATTCATGTTTTCTATCAAATAATTTCAAGGATCAAATAAAATATTTATAAACTAAAAAATATGATCATTATATATTGATTAAAATATAGTATTCAATGGAACTATGATAAATATCTAAGTATTGAAGCTACCGTATTGATACATATAAAAAGAAGTCATCACTAGAAATAGTTATATTAATAATGTATTGTTAATAATGATGTGATATATTTATTTTATAAGTATATAATATATTTTATGATATATACGAGTATGGTCATATTATAAATTTATAATAAATTTCTATATTTTTTACATGTGTCTAATATTACTTATAACGCATTACATAATTGAGATATGGGTTTATTTCACAATCTAATAATTAATTAGTATTTTTAATGTTTTATTCTCTTATGGGGGAATAATTTTACCATTATAAAATAAGGAAAATAAATTTTATACTTACATGGTTATTTAAATTAAAAAATTATTTTTAATTTCATTTTGTACTCTTTGAGTACTCTTGAAAAAGAAATAGAAGGGAAAATGTTCTTTCATTTCACACTGGGTAAGAATAATTTGTATCGATATCCATATTTACTTAGAATATAAAAAATGTTTTTAACATAAAAAAAAGTTATTAATGAAAATTTATCCTATGAAATACTTTTTAGAAAATAGTTATAATTGACTCATCGTTTCATTTACTTAATGAATTATTTTTGTCCTTTTAATGAGTTTTAATGATTTTTTAAACATTTATGGTATGAAAATAAATTATCACTATTATGACTATAATTTACATAGAATATTCCATATAATGTTTGTTATGAATAATTTTAAAAAATAATATAATATTTTGAATATTATTTTATATTGAACCAATTATTTCCATTAACAAATCTTCCAGTGATCTTGTTATTCTATATTCATCTACATAATCATTATTTGTTAAATATTATTCATTATAGGGAATGTGAACATCTCATATCATATATGAAGTTAAATTTTATGAAATATTATTATTTTTATTAAATGTAGATTTATTTATATTTTATATGTTGTCATTACTATATGTGTTTTTTCCATGATTATGTATCACCCATTTCATATTATCAATTAATTGGGTATTGTATGTGATGGGATGATACAAAAAAATATCCTCGATGAATCACAATGTATAATGAGAGGAACATGTTTTATTTTTTGTAATCTATCTTAGGTGATTATGTATATTTTCTGGAATAAGATATTTATGTTCATGTTATGTATTTTTGCATTGTTTATTAAATCCTTATAACACTTGTTATTATTATCCATGTAGTAATTTATGTTTTAGTGTAATTAAAAGATTTAGTCACATTTTATAGTATTATTTCTATTTAATATATTATTATTTTTTATATAATCAATGTTAATAAATATTTATATGAATTATAGAATATTATAATATACCCATTCCCTTACAGAGTTTCTAAGATCACTAGTTGTTATGTTTTCTTTTCCCTAGGACCATAACAGGTGACCTACTACAAAAATTAAATATTTACTAGAAGAATTATTATAGTTCTTAGATGAATAATTATTTCATATTTTCTGTTTCTAGACATAAAATGAAACGTATATATTTATCAAGTGTCTAAAAATAATAAATCATTCAATCCTTTTGGATGTTATTGAATGTATACACAACTATAATTTTAAGTAATTATGACAGGTTATTTGCGATGGTAGCCCATCCAAAATAATCTTTAGTGACGGGGTCCTATCACAAATAGCTCGTTGCTGCAAACGGCGTCACAAAAAATATTAATTTTTACGGGCATGTAGCAAATAATATTTTTTTTATGACGTGCAGCTTCACCGTCACAAATAACTCTCAGATTATATAATTTATATATATATATATATATTGCGACGGGCCATTCACAAATAATTTTTTGCGATGGGCCTGTAATACCGTCGAAAATAAATTTTTGAAAGTATTTATTTAAACTATTTGTGATGGGCCCAATGCAAATACTTTTTGCGATGGGGCCCCTAACCACGTCACAAATATTTTTTTTAAAAAAAATTAGGCTATTTGTGACGGGAAAACGCCGCAACAGATCCTGTCCCAAATAATAAGTAAATTAAAAAAATTAATAAAATTTTTATTATTGAATAATTATTTTTAATATTATTAAATTTATAAATAAATGAAAAATATTAAAATTCACAATATTCAGAAAAAATATAAATTATCATTAAATATTATTATTATTATTATTATTATTATAATATACAAATATTAAAAAATATAATACTGAAAAATATATTTAATAAAATTATGATTAATGAAACAATATTATTAATATTAATAAAATAATCAAAAAATAAAAATTATTAAAATTATAAATATTTACAAATATAAAAAAATCATTAAATATTATTATTATTATTATTATTATTAGAAAAATAAACAAAAACTACAAAATATAATACAGAAACAATATATTTAATAAAATTATTATTAATGAAACAATAATATTAATATTATTAGAATAATTAGAAATGAAAAATTATTTAAATTCACAATATTCACCAAACAAATCCTAAAATATTGAAAATTAAATCATGTAATATTTGAACAGATAAAAAAAATAAACTGTAAATAGTTCATATGAAAAAAATATTAAAATCAAATGTTTTTAACAAAAAATCACTGGGGGGTCGTCTTCTGGAGGAGGTGGGGGAGCTGAAGGAGATGGTGGAGGAAACTCCATCCCTAAACTATGAGTCAGATGGCGCATGTACTCTATCTGCTCATGATTCTACTGCTGCCATCGATACATCACTTCCTCATGCTGCTGCTGATGTATCTCTTCTTGCTGCTTCTGCAAACTCTCTATAAGGTTATTCTGAGCTTGTAACTGCTCCTGATATAGTGAGTCAGAAGCTGATGCCTCTACACGAGTTCCTCTCGAGCTGGACACCGATATCGCAGCAGTACCGTAATAAGTTCAAGGAGTTACATGAGAGCTGATACTGACTATGTGGCCCTTCTTAAAGCCATACTAAGTCCTATGCATCCATGTTGCTTTGTCAAAATGGTGGACACTAGTATGATCAGTCACCTCATCCTGACCCTCAGCCCGTGTCTGAGAGGCCTCAACCTCATATGACTCCATCAATTCCAATTTGGAATTAATATTTTGAAAATATTATATTTACATAAATGTTAAAATCAAAAAAAAAACTAACCACAATCTAACGTTGGCGATCACCTCTAGCCTCTCTAGTGGCTGGATCATTGTACATCCTCTGATAAACATCGAACTTTGTAATATCGGGATGATCGAATTCATATATGAATATAAAATAAACTGTTTATATTTAAGGTTATATAAACTATTTTAATAAAATACTTACCAGATGCTCTCTAGGCATATTGAATGTATGACTACCAGCTAGATGTCTCACCTCCTGTCTCCCCCGGTTCTGGTGACCCAATGATGACCTCCTCTGAAATCCACCACTCAACCAGTGTACATATAATCCATCCCAAAACTAATATGAAATGTACTCTGGTCAGTGGACTCTACACGACTCATCAAATACATTCCATCCTTCTTTTTTAATGGTCGTTTTTTTCAAATTGTGAAAAAAATGATGCAAACGCTCACACATAGCCAACTCTCATGTTGCATGTATATCGTTACGCATGCTATCATCGATGGGATACAATAAAGACTAAAAATATTTTATAAAATCATGTTATTAATAAATTAAATTTCAAAATAATTTTTGAAATAAATATTATTTATTTACATACCATCCAATGATTGTACATGCTGAGCCACACATCAATGAGAATCTGTTCCCATGTGATCCATGGCTGAGAAAAATAATTGCACAAGATAGTGCTCCCCTATCCAATAGCTACATGCAAAAAACTGTGAAAATCAAATAAATATTCAGAAAATTAGTATATATATAAATAAATTAATGAAATATAACTAAAATATAAAGGTTACCATACCTCTGTGTGTGTGTGTATCGAAGCCAAGACGTGGACATCACTCGGGGATAGGGTCAGAAATTATCATTCGTGCAAGATCGTGACCCCTCCGTGTACCTTCTGAACCAACAGTAGGCTGAGGGTCAGATGATCCCACATCCCCCTCATCTAAAGGTATCTCAGCCTCCTCTATCTCACGTAATAGATCATAGTACATCTGAAACACAAAATGATTATTGTTAGCAGATAGTTGAAAATAACTATTATATATAGATATATTTTAGTTATGATTATAACCAGCATTCAACTATGTCAATGTTCAACTTCAACATCATCTTCATATCTGACAATGTCAATGACTTCATATTCCTCCTCGACATCATTGATATCCATATGAGTTTAACTTTCACCATCACTTTTCATTTCAAATTCATTTGTGACATCATTAAAAACTTTGTCACCAAAGACCCGTAAATGTGGGGTGTTATCATCTATATTCACATTTCATTGTGATAAATATGGATTTTTAGTAGTATCTTGAAAATTTTCAATTCCTTCCACATCAGAGGAACCACATTCAGTTTGGGTAAATTTATTTTCCTGAGATTTAATTTTTATTATGCTCCACCAATCACTCAGGTCTTAAGAAGTATCAAAGTAATTTGTGTAATAAATTTAATGTGCCTGTTTAGCCAGTAAAAATGGTTCATTTACTGCAAGAAACCTTTTATATTTAATATTGGTGATTCAATGAATCAGATGATCATCCAATCCTCTATCAATATCCAACCACCGAAATTTAATAATCATTATGTAATTCTGTCCAAGATAACATAGCTCAATAATTTCATCCAGAATGCCGTAAAAGTCAACTTCAGATTCTCTATGATGCGATCCTCTAAAAAAAACTCTACTGTTCATTTTTTTCTACATATGCATGTATATGAAATCAAAAACCATTCACCATATATGCATTATAAGATTTAACCATTTTGGATCATGGGTTACTCAATATACACAGTCTCTTATCAATTATATCAATATGTTGTGAAAACTAATAATTTTAAAAAAAATTATCAATATAATAAATTGTAAACTGAATTGATATTAAATAATCAATATTTTATGTTACCATTTTTTAAACCATTGTGAAATTTAGTTTATCACTGTTCTTCAAGAGAAGCTCCTTTAATTTGTGGAAGTTGTTTCTTGATATGGTTATCATATAACCTAAAAATAAAAAAAAATTACATATCGTAATGGAAATTATAGAAAAGTGATAGAATCACTCACAGTACAAATGTTATCATTTCATCACAGTTGAGTAGAACATATGTATGAGCTATATAATGTTCATCATCTAAAATGCATCATTCTTAAACTCCACCGAAGACAAGATTTGGCTGATTAAAAACAGATAATTGATTTTCCATTTCATAATTAATATATCCCTTGTCCCACCCCATTCGGTTTTTAGGGATATTCAGATTCAGAACAGTGAGATTAGAAAAAATAAATTTTCCCTTGCAAATAATCTTTAGCAATTGATCCCTTTAACTGATCCTTTGTTACGTACATTTTTCTTCAATTTCAGAATTCATCTATCGAATGGGTAAATCCATCGAAACTGTATTGTACCAACACATTTAGCGTTATGTGGATAATGTAAATCATATGTTCTATTGAGTCAAAGAAATATGGCGGGAATATTTTTTCAAGATTATATATAATTACAGCAACATCTTCCTCCAGTTTTCTTAGCACATCGTAGTTTATTGCCATGGTACAAATGTCTCGAAAAATATATATGATATTTTAGTTATCAAAACCCAAATCATAGAATTCAAAAAACCTCTGAATCCTATCGGATTAATTATTTCCATTATAACATGACAATAATTAGTTTTTTATCTGGTAATATGACCATTCTTAACACATATGTCCAAATTGGAAGAATAGCCATCTGGAAGTCTCAAATCTGCAATCCACTGACAAAATAATAACCAACACTGATTGGACAGTCTATCAGCTGCTTTTGTCTTCATTAACCTCTGTGATCTGACATTTTCAAATTGTTAAAGTTCTGGTCACCTGCAAATTTGGGCAAGATCTACTCGTTCGTTTAAAGAATCTTTGGTCATACCTAGTGTATCCAAAACTGTATGAAATAAATTATCCAGACAATTCTTTTCAATTTTCATGACATCGAACATGCGGAAGACCAAAAAATCAGTCCAATATGGGAGATCCCAAAAAATGCATCGTTTGATCTAATTATGTTTTTCCCAAAGCCATGAATTTTCTGTTGGTTTACTATTGGCTCAAATTTTATGGGAGGTAATGAAAATGCAGTTGATTTTAAATCTACATCTGAGATTATTTTTGGATGTTCATCCCTTTCAATTGTGCCTTTTCTAAAATGAGATTTGTTCCTTCGAAAATAATGATCGGTTGGATGAAATCTATAATGACAGTCAAAATATCAAGGTTTTTTTCCATTGAAGATCATAAAATATTTTTTGTCTTTCGTACAATAAGGACATGATTTTGGACCATGTGTACTCCATCCAGATAACATGCCATATGCCGAAATGTAATTAATCATCCAAATCAATGCCAATTTTAATGTGAAATTTTGTTTCACAGCTACATCATATGTACTAAGATCATTACTCTAAAATTAATTTAACTCATCAATCAATGGTTTCAAATAAACATCAATATTCATTTTAGGATGTCATGGGATTAATAATGTCAAAAAGATATAGGGTTATTTCATCAACAACCATGGAGGTAGATTTTACAGAGTTATAAGGACAGGCCAACATTAATACTAACTACCATAAGCTCCAAACGGACATGAAACTGTTGGTAGAGAGACCCAATCATAGGTTTCGGGCTTCTAAAGAAAAAGACTGATGCAGACGATCAAAATATTTCCATGAACCACCATCAGATGGATGATTTACTCTTTTACCTGTTGAAATATTGGGTTTGTGGCATGAAATCATTGATGTTGTGTTCTGATACATAAATAAACGTTGCAACTAGGGTGTAAGGGGGAAATATGTCAACTATTTTATAGGAATAGATCCAGACATCTCGGTTTGAGCTTATTCATACCTTGATTGTCCACATGTGGGACAACTATCCAATGACTCATTTATACTAGAATATAACATGAAATCATTTTCACATCCATGAATCTTCCAATAACTAAGGCCTATATTATGATCCAACCACATGCTCTCATAATAATTTTCAGGCAACCTATTTTCTTCAGGTAACATTTTTTTAACAAATGAAAATATCTGATCAAAATAGTTGCTTGACATTACATTATCGGATTTAATAGCCATAAATTTTTCAACCTCTTCTAATTTTCTTATCATGAAAGAAGTATATAATGCATCCTTAGTCGACATCAACAACTCATTAAATTCAAATGGTTCCAGCTCAGGAGTTGAATCAATATTGTCGTGAGTTTCAATTTTTGAAAAGATGGACCTGCGACACCATGTAATAAATTTTGGAATCAAAATGGATCCAAAATCATGTTATAAGTATATTCTCTAGAACTGAGTTCGCCGTGTTGATAAGAAAAAACATAACTTCGTTGAAAACCAAAATTCAAGAGATGTCCCCCAATCTTTTCAAATGTGTCAAATGATCTTAGAGCATATTTTTTATAGGGAAACTTAATTGTAATTTTTAAAATATATTCTGGGTTTGATGATGAAAATTCTAAGAATGCTTAAACACCCTCAATATATAAAAGATTTAAACAAGAACCATTAGTATTTCTGTACTGATTTATCCAAGGTAGATCATCTAATAATGATGAATGTTGACTTCCTTGTTCCATATTTTTCTACAAAATATAAAATCATCACTCTTTTTGAATAATTGGAAATTATAAAAACACTATCTAAAAAAAGAAAATAAATAATTACTACTACTTCTTAATAATTACCATTAATTAATGGCGACACAATATCAAGTGGATTGACGACTACCCTTTTGTCTAACAACTCATTTACTATCATATCTCTCACAGTGAAATCACAATGAAGAATTTGGTCAGAGGTATGCATATTCATTCTCATATGCACGAGAATTAATATGCATACCTCCGAAAATATTCTTCATTGTGATTTCAGTTTGAGAAATATGCATGTAAATGAGCCGTCGGAGAAAAGCGCCCCCTTTTCATCGATGAATCGTCCTCTTCCAACTGTCACCGCCTAAAAATTTTTATAAAATATAACCCTACGAAGGCATATCTAATATCTTGCCTACGATATTGAATATGCCTATGTAGTAGCACATTTTTGTAATGTTTTAAGTCCATGAGAGTTGAATGGAGAAAAGTCGTTGAGCAAAAGGAGTGTCATCAATCCATTGGAAATTGTGCCAAGCTTGTAAACTTTATTAAAATTTATTAAAATTTATTTCAAATGTTCTGAACTGTTCCTAAATGTTCCTAACTATATATTACTAATTATTGCATTTTATTACATTTTATTACTAATTATTACAATTTATTACTAATTATTATAAATTAATACTAATAACTTCAATTTAAAAATAATTATTACAGTTTATTATTAGTAATTACAATTTATTAATAATTATTACAATTTACTACTAATTATTACAATTTGATACTGATTATTACAAATTATTCCTAATTATTACAATTTATTAGTAATTATTACAATTTATTACTAATTATAACAGTTTATTACTAATTATTACAATTTATTACTAATTATTACAATTTATAATTAATTATTATTACAATTTATTACTAATTATTACAATTTATTAATAATTATTACAATTTACTACTAATTATTACAATTTGATACTGATTATTACAAGTTATTACTAATTATTACAATTTATTAGTAATTATTACAATTTATTACTAAATATTATAATTTATTTTTAATTATTACAATTTCAAAATAATTATTACAATTTGTTGCTAATTATTATAATTTTTTACTAATTATTACAACTTATTACTAATTATGACAATTTATGACATATTATTAATAATTATTACAAGTTATAAGTAATTATTACAATTTATTACTAATTATGACAATTTATTACTAATTATAGCAATTTATTACTAATTATTACAATTTATTACATTGTATTACTAATTATTATAATTTATTACTAATTATTACAATTTATTACTAAGTGCTACAATTTATTACTAATTATTTCTAATTATTACAAATTATTACTAATTATTAGTAAATATTATAATTTATTACTAATTATAACAATTTATTACTAATTATTACAATTTATTACTAATTATTGCAATTTATTACTAATTATTGCAATTTATTAGTAAATATTAGGAATTTATTACTAAATATTAGTAATTAATACAATTTATTATTAAATATTACAATAAATTACTAAATATTACAATTTATTACAATTTATTACTAATTATTATAATTTATTACTAATTATTACTAATTATTACTAATTATTAATATTTATTACTAATTATTAAAATTTATTTCTTATTATTACAATTTTTTACTAATTATTACAATTTATTACTAATTATTACAACATATTACAATTATTACAATTTATTACCAATTTTTACAATTTATTACTACTTATTACAATTAATTACTATTTATGAAAATTTATTACTATTTATTACTAATTGTTACTATTTATTACTCATTATTATTATTTATTACTCATTATTATTATATACTACTCATTATTACTATTTACTACTATTTATTAATAATTATTAATATTTATAACTAATTATTAATATTTGTTATTATTTATTAACAATTATTATTAATTACTACAAATTAATTATATACATTACTAATTATCGTTTATTATTATTAATTAATACTAATTATTAAAAATTATTCTTAAATTTTTTTAATTTATTAGTAAAAATAAATTCTCGTGACAAAACAATTTAAATTTAATTTAATTACAACTAATCAACAATACTAAAAATTAACATTAAAAATTAATTAAATAATAAATTAAATAAAACATAAATACCTTTAGTCTTGATTTTCTAGGGATGTAGACAGCTTCACAACTTCCTCGTGAACAAAAAAAAAACTTAAAAAAATTCCCTCTAAAATCAAAGTCAAGAGAGAAATAAGATCTACAAATTTGGATTAATGAAAGAAAAAACAGATGGGGGTTTATATATGTTAAAGTATTTGTGGCGGGATACACATCGCAAATAGTATCTTTTGTGATGGGACCCGTCACAAATATCTACGCCCACATTAATTATGGTCGGCATTTTAAAAGTTATTTGCGATGGGTCCTGTTGCAAATAGTCCCTGTCGACACTCCTTTTGTCGATGGGACGACATCCCATCGCAAAAAGCTATTAACCGTCATCGGGTATTTGCAACTGTCCCCATCACAAATAGTGAAGTATTTGCGATGTTGGGATCTCACCATCATAAATAACCCTCGCACGGCTTCGTGCGGTTTGGCGCATTATTTGCGTCGAACCTTTTGCGACGTGAAATGAAATCTCATCGCAAATAATTGGTTATTTGTAACGAGATTTATTACCGTCGCAAAACGCCCGTCACAGAAAGCCTTTTTCCAGTAGTGATATTATTCAAATATATAAATACAACCACTGGCTCTGGGATACAATAGATGGGAGGGTGTAGTTGGAACCATACGAGGTTTATTAGAATAATGTGAATTCTATTTAAGAAAATATGACTAGGAAATATATCCTTATATGATAATTTGATAATTTTATTAAAGAAAACATATCTTATTATTATGATAATAATTATACAAAATTTCTTAATTATATCATGTGTATTAATGGATTTAAAATTATGATTTAAAATTATTTTATATAATGTAGTCTACGGAATTATTTAGAATTCACACCTAGAGATAGAAATAGAAATTTTATGAATATATGTAATCTATATAGGGAATCTTGTATTGCTAAAAATAATAAATTCAAATATAGTACTGATATTTGAGATGAAAAAAATATTAACCATCATGGTAAAGATGACATAGGATGTGAATAATAATGATATTTTATGGATAATCAAACATATCCAAAATGTGGTGTAAAAATGATGGATCATATAATTTATTAGAAAACCCCACCATTCATTGATACTACTAACCGGTTTTTAGGTAGTGTATGGATATATTCAAGTGATAGTTCTATCATTTTACGTAATGAAATAGAGAACATTTTCATAAATGTTTATCATATCATCGAGATGAAGATCAAAGGTTATGTGTGAATCAAAATAGTATAGGTGATGATTATGTAGTTAGAATTGAATAAATATATTTTAAGGAACATATCATAGAGAAATATTCCTCTCATGTTAAATTAGTAGATACATAGATACAATTAATGAGTCTCATACAAAAGGAAGGGAGAAATGATTCCTTATAGGAATCCAAATTATATAAGAAACAATGATTTCATTTTAGGGGTTATTTTTCAAATTGAGGTGGTTATAAAACTCACTAAATGATTCAGTGGATATTGAGGTAAAACAGCACCAATGTGGTCACCCTATATCTTCAGGTGAGGTTTTTTGTTACCGGTGGTAATATAGGGTCACAATAAACAGTGATTATTTAATAACGGTTTTTGTGATTTCTTCCTCCATCTGCCCCCTCCCCTCTTTCATTCATAATCCACTAGTCCCTATGTGTGTTTCCAACCCAAACCCCCCTTTATCCCATATAAAATATTAAATCAGTGAGATTCCAACCATGTATGAAATGATTCCCAACACATAGTACCCTACAACAAACAACTATTTCAATTGAACTTCTAATTTATTATATGAACTTGAGTAAATTGATATATATTTGTTTTTATTTTTATAATATATTTAATATACAAACAATTAATATAAGATATTTTTATAGATTTATTATTTATATATAATATAAAATTATAAATATACATATAATATAATATTATAATTCTATACATGTTAATATATTTATATTTTTTATATCATATATACATATTCATATAGTGATATTAAGTATACAAATATTTAATTAATACTTAAATTTTAATACATAACCTTATATTATTATAGATTTAGTTATTTAATGGTAAATAATTATTTTTTTGTATATATAATGTCTATATAAATTTTTTTATATGTATGTACTCTTTATATTATATATTTATAATTATACAATTAAATGAATTTATATTATATGTTGTGGATAAATATATGTATAATATATAGAAATTTAAATATGTTATTTATATAATACATACATATTTATTTATATTCATGTGGATGTATGTATCTGCATAATAATATAATAATAATTATTATCATATAAAATTTAAAAATAATAAAATAATTTATATGATACTTTTTTTAATAAATATAATATATCATTATATATATATATATATAAATTTCAATATAATAATTTATAATATTTGAAATATAAATTTTATACATATAAATATATGTATTAATTTACATGTTATACAATTATATTGATGTTTACAATAAATCTCAATAAATACAATTGGTAAAATTGTGTATATAAATTTATTTATGTAAATCATTCATATAACATATTTAAATATAGTTATTTATTAGTTTGTAATTATATATATATATATATATTAATAAATATATTTTCCTATGAATATATTGGGGGTCAAAACCCCATATAATTAATTAAATTAGAAAGGGTTTAAACATCGCCTAAATTTATTATTTTGAGTGGAATCAAAGCCCCTATAGTCTTCTAAATTAGAGAGGTTTCAAGACACCCCTCTAATTTTTTATATTTGTGGGGATTTTTGGCATACTTATTTTAATTCATATATATATGTGTGGGTTTTAAAATCCAATAAATTATAACATATAAATATATATATATGTGTGTGTGTGTGTCTGTGTGTGTGCGTGTTTGTGTGTGTTTTTGTGTGTGTGTGTTTACTCTAATTATAAAATTAAAGTTTTTTTGGCATAAACACCTCTATATTCTAACTCATATTAAAATATAATAAAACATGTATAGTTCTTCCAAATGATTTATAAATTTTACGATTATAGGTTATTATGAATGAATCCATTTTATATTTATTGGAAATGATTTTAGAGGGGGTTTTGTATAAAAACCTATAAATAACTACCTCTAATCAACTTTTGATGTACTACATTGAAAGGATATGATAAAATGTTTTAGAATATTTATGTAATAAATAGAGTATGTGTAACTATTTTATTCATTGGATAATTAATGTCCATCAAAGTGTACTATTTCGCCAAACATTATAATAATTCTTGGAAATTGTATCATATTCTATCATGAAATAACTAAGAATTAACCAAGACATAGGACTTCAAAATATAAAATATGAAATGTGGGGTTGATCACACTTGAAAAGGAAGAACTACTAAATGGAAAAATTCAATTGTTGTATTTCTAACAAACATATAATGTGAAATGAAACTTTTTTGAACATGAACAATGATAACCTTATTCTCATTTTAGCATCGATAGAAATGAAACCATGATCTTGATTGTAAGGGAAAGAAAACAGCTACCTATATTCAATGATTTATCTAAAATGAGATGGGTAACTATGAAATGTATCCTTTAATGATTAAATTTATTTTTCCTCATACAATTCAAACACATAAAATCCAAGATTATGCAACAACAACAAGAGTGGTTGAATTTCTAAATGATGTGGTGGTGGTTTAATTAATCAAATCCTCAAATTTAGCTACTCCTTTATTTGATTCTAAAACATTATACCTTTTTAAATGTTCTTATTTTACCATGAAAATTATATATTTGTATCACACCATAAGAAGGGTTTTATAAGTCATGGATCATAGTGGATGTCTCTCTGTAATAAGGATGTGTTAGTTAGTTACCATTATGACACATAATTGTTCCATATTTTCTAGCATTTTTATTATACATATGGTACAGTTTTCAATAATCAATTATATGTTATAAAAATAAAAATCTATTGAAAATATCATTATATATAGAATGAAATTAGAATTTTTGATGAATGTGTATAATCCCTTATCTTTATAGGTAGGTCTTCATCATCTAATTCATATTAATATTCAAACCCATTATCTATTATGAATATGAATCCTACAAAATATGTTCTAAAAAACCTACTCAATTGAAATGGTATTATTCAAATTGATAATATATGTATTGTATAATAATTTATTGAGGTATTTATAGAAGAAAATAGCAGACGTTCACTGGCATATGAGGTTATGTTTTCCATCTTTTTAAACCCAATGGGAAATCCTATTTTAAGAAATACACATTGGATAGCTACTGTGAAATTAGTTAAATGGAAGAAAAATATGATACTTTTAATAATAATTTATATTCCCTATTTTTTTTCCTTTGGGATTCACTTTCATTTATGTGAAGAAGAAATATGTATCTATGAGATGTTACATTAATTATTACAAAATCCATTATATTATAATAATGAAAAGTTATCATATGCCTCACATTGACGACTCAGATGATGAAATTTTGTTCATCCTTGTATTTTTTCAAAGATGACATCTTTATGAGTTCAAATAGTTATAAGAAACAAAGGAATATATTGATATTCAAAAAATTCAATTTATGATTAGAAATTATGAGTTTACAATACATCCATTTTGAATGAAAAATGTACCCTATGTTTTTTTTCAATCTTATGAATAAATTATACATGAATATCGTGATAATTTTCTATTGGTGAATGTTAATGAAATAGTGGTTTACTCAATGAACATTTAGAACCCTGATAATCACTTGTATATTATTCGTGATACACATACTATAAAATAGTTATATTGTAAATTTAGAAAGTGTGAATTATTTTTACAAAAAATTATTTTCTTGGACATATTTTCCCCTATGATAGAATATTATATGATCTAATAAATAAAAAGGTAATCTAATAGTATCGACCACCAATGAATATATCTAAGTTTTATAGTACAATGGATTGGACAGATACTATAATCTAGTCAATTTAAAAAATCTTTATTTCCAATCTTGTTATCCAATATCACTCATAAAGGCGTTATGATAACATTTATAATAGATTGTACATAATGCATTTAATAATTAGTGAATATTTTGGTGAATTCATATATCATGACTCTACTATTGGGAAAAGATTGGTTTTTTATATGTTGATTAATATATGAAGGGATATGGTAGTGTCTTTAGGCCGAATAACTGTATCGATTCCTATGTACAATATACATAATGTATCATGAAAAGAACTATCCAACTCATTATAACGTGTAGGTATAATATTTAAATTGATGTGATGTATATATTATCACTATGGATATTTATGTTACATATATGGACAAAAAGTGTTAGAAATTATTCATCCTATATAAATATGTCATTATGAGGAAGAGATCATGGCTAGAATAACATAAGTATTATGATATCTCAATACACAGCCATCCAAGAAGGATAAGTAATATAGTAGACGTATTTATCTCGATATTATCATGAAATTCATACCAAAATGTGTATTGAAAAGGATATTGTATTCATTTATTAACTAAATATATTCCTATGAATTATTAATGATGGGGAACCATAACTATTTTTTAAATAATTTTATAACTATATTTATTGTTAAAAATTTAAATACATCATCCTAATGATTTTATTTTTTTGAATTAATATTACTGTCCCGAGTGAGGGGATATTAGTGGACGTTGTAAAGAAGATAAAATTATGAAATCTGGAAAAAGGATATGTGTTTAATTAATGAATAAATATTAATTAATAGATGATTCTCATAGATCAAATTACATTATTCCCCATGTAAGTACCAAGATGACTATGGATTTGAATTAAAATTTCTAGTGGGAAAATATAAATATTCAAATATTTTATTATGTTTTGAGAAGCTTTTTTTCTTATAGGTGAAGGCTTAAATACAATATCATTGGGGTGACATGAAACCTCATCCTATTCCAATGTTGAAATTGGATGATACTAAAATAGTATTTGAGACTATATTTCCTAACAATACTATTTATAAATAATAAATATAAGTTATCTTTGATTTACATACTAAATCTTTACATTTTTTTAACATAATATATGACTTCTATCGAGAGTTTCCGAAATTAACTGTTTTTTATGATGGTGTAAGAATTTATGGAGAACCTTTTTTAATCATCTGTGATCATGATCCATGATTAAAATAACATTTATAGAAATATTTTCCAGAAGTCTCTTGATATCGAGTTTCATTATAGCACCACATACCATCCCTAACCTAATGTGTAGTCCAAAAGTATTGTCCAAAATTTAATTAAATAGTAGATTTCATTGTCACATGGAATTCAAGTAATGTGGGATCAGTTTTTACTATTCTCCAACTTTTCCTATTATAATAGCTTATATTTATGAATTTAGAAGATATTGTATGGATAATTATAAGTAAATAGATTTAATACCCCATATTTTTACAATGAAATTGGTGAAAGTAATCTTATTTTCACAAAATTAATTGATTAAAAAATGAAAAACAGATAGTCTATTAAGTATTATATTTTAATAGATCAAATCATGAATAATAATAATGATGGTAACTGAAATAAGGAACATCACATTTATGTCGTATATCATAATTTTTTTTTTGTCTTTATTTAATTATGTGATAAATTATAGTGACAATTTAAAACTAATGCCTAGATAAATCATATCTTTCACAATTCAATAATGAATTTCTATGGTGGGGTATAAATTATAATTTCCACCAATACACATTATATTACATGATGTCATAATATCACATTATTAATTAAGAACATACTATATACACAACATGTTCTCATCTATTAACAAATAAAATTGTATCATTAGTTATATTATTGTTAAAATGATTTCAATATTTTCTACACCATATAACAAGGGTTGAGAAATCAGATGACTTGGCTGGTAATGGAGATTGGAAAAACAACAACAACATAGTAGAAATGATTTAATAAAAGTATTTAATTAAATTTTTATATTTTAAATTGTGTTAATTTAATTTTTTAAATTAATTATATCATTTAAATTATATTTTCAATCAAATCATAGTGTGAAATTTGGTGATTTATCAGAAATAAAATATTTCATTATGAATTGTGAAAATTGATATTATTTAACAAAAATTTAAATTTTATTTTAAAATTTTAGAATATTTTATTTTATTTTATAATATCATAAACTTAATGTTAGTTCTACTATATAATACATAGTGAAATTGTGTTTATTGTAACCAATTATATAGTTGAGTTTGGTATACAATTATTTTTTATATATAAAAGTCATTTGTATAAATAATAATTTCATTGTGTTTTTAATTTTAGAATAAAATTAATTTCTTCATACTATTAATATGAAACATTAAAAATGGATTTAATATTTTAAAATAAAAATAATGAATTTGGTAAATAATCCTTTTTTAATCATTATGAATGGTGGACTAATAAATGAATGTCCCCATTATAAGAGTAAATAGCATAAAAAGGATAAAATAATATGTTAAGTACTAAAAACCCAACAATTTCACATTAAATGATTATTTGAATATATTTATTCAATTATGATCCATCATTTAAATTTATGATCTTTTAATGGAATTTCATTTTGATTCTTGAACTTCATATTATTTTATTTAAATAAATTCCAAAAATACCAATTCATTATTATATTATCATTAAATTATTTACATAATGATATAAAATGGTTTTGTTTCTTTGTAAATAGTTACCTTAATGAATGATTATTTATTTTTAATTGGTGAATTTAGTTTTTCTTTTTTAGTGAATAAATCATTAATTAAATTACTACGCAACACCGACATTTTATTTATTGAATTAAAAATAACAGAAAATATATATTAAAAATTTAAAAAGTGATATAATCTGAATGGGATACTATGTATGATTAATTATATAGGTCCATAAGTGATGATAATGATGTTTATATAGAATTTATTAATAATAATTTTATTCTTAATACAGTTAATGTTATATGAAATGATATTTATATAAAATGGAATTATTATTATTTATAAAAAGTAATATTTTTTAAATATTTAAAAATTAATAAAAATATTAGATTTTGAAAAAATGAACATTAAGAAGTTTAAAACCTCACACATAGTCCATTTATGAGTGTTTTGTCCTTTTATTGTTACATTCTTATCAATTACATGATAAAAAACATTGATATTATAGTAATTTTCAAACACTATAACTTGGGTTAAATCTAAAAGAAAGGGACAATATGTAATGAAATGATTCCCAAATTTCATTTTTTGAGATTACATAAACTCATTGTCATTTTAACTTATAATTATATCGATTAGGATCCATTTTTAACTAAAAATATTTAATGTTAATTTAATTCATTAAAAAATTCCACTAATACCAATCCCCTCACTTATAAAAGGTTCGCCATTTTCTCAGTTATTCAAAATACAGTGATCCCTCTTGATCAACTAGAACATTCCAACCACCCTTATAGTCATACTTAGATATGTTTTTGATGTACATAAATTCCCAAAATACCATTCCCAAGGTCATTAATAACTGATCCAAAAAAGGTATCACTAATAGAAATTATTGTGTTTAAAACCCTTTCATATTTATTTCATCTCCACCTTACTATAAATATTGTTCACACATAATAAAATAATAACTAATTCATAATAAATATAAATATATTGTATTGTGATTATGGGAGGATTGCATTCCATCCCTTTTTCATTATATGATAAGTAAATATATTGGTCATGCATCTATATGACCTACCATCTCTATACTCCTATATAATTTGGTTTTTATCACTTTTTTAGGGATGGATATAAATATATAAAAAATTATATAAATATTTTGGAATAATTTTTATTTTAATATTATAATATCATATGATGTTTTTTTCAATTAAATATGTTTGAAATGATAACATTTCACATTCGTTTGGGCGAAATACCACCTCCACTAATAAATGTGATTTATTTTTCATTTCAACTATACAGAAATGGTTATAAAGTAATATTTAATGATAATTTTTGATATATATAACATAAATTTTATTTTTTTAACATTGAATAATTACCTACTTTTCTAACATTCCATTCTTCGAATTTTGAAATCAACATTCATGTGTATGTATGGCCTACCATATCTATAAAGAGTTTAATTCATTTTCTGTCTCCACCATTCTATGAGGATATATAATATATATTTTAAAATTATATATTTTCTAAATATTTTTATAAAAATAAATAATAAAATGAAAAAATGAGAAATATTTTTGGACTAATACAACTAAACCAAAACAAACATAAAAAATGATACATTTATCGAATGAAATAGTTATTTTTTAAAAAAAAATTAAAAGGATTATAAAATAATAAATTTAAATCATATATGATGTTATATATATGATAATAATTATAATATATATATATATATTAATTCTATATTTATTATGCAGGTAGCTAAAATCAACCCGAACGCATGTTATTTCTAATGTAATTGTTTATATAACAATCTCATCATTATTTAAAATTGTTTATATTTATGTGCCATATAGGGTGATTATTTTACATTAATATATTAGTCCTGATATATTTTGTGTTTCTTTGGTTATTTATATATATCAAATTCCTTTATTTCAAAATCCTCATTTTAAGTACTGGAGATACTAAATAAATTCCAAAAGTAATGGCCTCTCCTTTTTACCAGTTCGATAATCATTCCCTTTTACATTACTATTTAAATTAAAATTTATAATAATGTATTTTTAATAATTTAAAAAATATTATTAAAATATTGTTTACCCATGTTTTCATTTTTGTTAAATGTTTTAAAATGAATCAACATCTCTTTTTTTTAATGATTCACCTGTAACCATTTTAAAAAAGTCTTAATGTAGTGTTTTTAAAATTATAAGGACTAAATTGAATCTCACAAAATCATAATCATTCAGTGTATGAATATTACGTTTCATGTTACATGATTCGATAAATATTAAATGGTTTTCATAATATTTTGGATATTTATTGATTTGGAATATGCTAGTTCTCACATAAAATCATATAGTGGCATTTTTTTGAATATTCATATATATCTACTTTATATGGTTAATATTATTATCACAAGTGATGTAATTTTTTCATACCATTTCTTACATTACAGTGGACTGATTATGATTATGTTTATTGAATGGGGTCTAATATAAATTTTCTATACTAGTTTTTCAATATGAATGTTTATATTGATTATATTCCACCACATTCATATGAAAAATTAATTGGACATAGAATTTATTGTGTGAGACCAACTATATCCAATTGTTGTATCATTATATCTCATGAGCTGGTCTAGTTAGGAATTAGAGATTCACCAGAAAAAATTTTTTATGTTTTCTTATCGCAAGGGATTGATAGAAATATTATGATTCAAAAATTCATAATTAAATTATTATGATAATAGATATTGTTATCCCTATAATTATTTTTGTTGATATGTTATCCATGTATTTAGTCCACTTAATGGTATTATTTATATGGAATATTTTATTACTCTTTTTTTCAAACATATAATTTATGTTTTATTTACACTATGATAACTTTTGTTGTATGATTTCCATTTATAAGCATCATATGACAACTTAATTATGTTTTTTATTAACCAGTACACATATAAGGGACCTAATAATTAAATTAAAGATTTTTAGAAGATACAATAATGTAATCATGTGAATTAATATTTTTATTTCATGTTATAAAATGTAATGTCATAATAATGTATTTATCTCTTACACCGAGATGAATAAAACATTTTTTCATCAATGAAATGATTTCCTATAGATTGTTCGGATTTTGAATCATAAATACCATCTATTAGGTTCTAATATCATTATTTTTCAATAAAAACAATTCTGGTAAATTTTCATCAATGATTTCAGAAATGAGGAATGTGATAGAAACACCAAATAAAACCTTCCCATAAATAATGTAAAAAATGTCCCATTAAATGCATGTAATGTCATAAATAATTGATATACTAAAAGCTAACTAAATCTATATAAAATAGTACGGTAGTTTATTCAATGGTTAAAAAGTTTTTGAATAATTTAAAAATATTTTAATATTTAACTAGTTCACCAATCAGATCATATGATCTAGAAAACCATTTATATATATACACTAATTGAAATATGTATACTCGATAAGATCATCATTGTAAAGATTGATGAAAAATATAGAGAATGAATAATAAATCCTAGTGAAAAAAAAATTGATGCTCAATCATTACCCAAAATGATATGTAAATATCACAGTCTATTTATGGATCTCTAATTAATTACTATATAAATTTTTTATTATATCTTTATAATAACAAACAACACACCCAAATTCAATTCCCAAATAAGTTACACTATTCTCTCACATCCATATCATATTCCATGTATCTCTAAATGTAATCTATCCCAACGATTCTCGGTCAACATCATCATATCAGGCACCACTGAGACCACATAATCATGTCATATTGCATAATAAAAAATGTGTGTCTCATCGTATCATTATTCAATTCCACAACTATAAATAGTAACCAAAATATTTTTGGACATATTGATACCCATCTGTTTATTATTATTCCTCAATCCATCGTATTGCATTAAATACATACCTATTATCATCTTTATAATATTGAATCCAATGATACATGTCAGTGAAATGATCAATGAAAATTATATCCCCCTATACAGATACAATTGAATCATTTCAACGATACATACACACATAAAATACTATAATTTGAAGATATAAGGGGAAATGGGGAATCCATCCATCTATTCATCTCCAACACTGGTGTTATAAAAAACACCATACCAGATTCTTCTAGTTGTTAGTCACCCTACCAACATTGTTAGATATCCTATTAAATCACATACCATATAGGATGTAGAGTTCAAAACCAGAATATGTATGTTTAAGTAGTCTAAAGAAAAAGTGAATCTCATATAAATCAAAAATGTTTCCACCACTATAGACTTGGTATCCTATAATCCCCAAAAAAATCAAGATCTCCTTTAATTATTTCATTCCACAAAAAATAACATTATGTTAGTTCATTCCATTTAAAAATAAAATATACATAAACACAATCATAAACTGATTTATAATACTTCTTTAAAAAAACATGTTAATCAAATTGTTTTTCAAGCCAAAAATAATTTTCAATCAATTATCCAATCAATCCCAATGTTTAAATTTTTTGATTATCATTCTGTATTTATAGGAAATATTGTACTAATCCTAATGATCTATATCAGATATGAATAAAAAAATCAACACAAGCTACAAAATGATTTTGGGAACCTAATGCGTAAATAATAAACATGGTCATTGGGTTATTAAAAACATTAATTAACAATCTACAATCTCATAAGCAGCATTAAATAACATAAAATCTATGGTTCAACCCATTACATTAGTCTTAGTTCAATTAAAAACTTTATCATAAACCATTATCCATCGAGGGCTCACATATAATTATATAGAAAGAATTGCATATAATGTAATAAAAAAAATTAATAATGGAAACAAAAAATTGTCAATATGAAATATAGGACCTAAAAAGGCATCCAACAATATAAAGAAAATGAGAACACTCAAACACACGTAATTAACTTTATTTAAAATTAAATTCATTGCTATTTTCAATTAAGTATTTCATTTATCACATGTTAAGACCACATGATTCATAAAAATTAATCTATCAATAGCTATGTATTATTAATAGTTTTTCTCAAAAATAAAATCATATTTCATCACAAATTAAGGTAAATGAGATTATATAAACATGTATCATGCATCCATTTTATATCCATAAAATTATAAGAAATTATTTCATTAAATATACCATTATTTGTTTTAAATAATCACTCATTACAATAAATTGGTTTCATTAGACAATAATAAATTCCATCATTATCTAAATTAAGAATAAAATAAAATAAAATCAAACAAGACAAAAAATACCAAATAAACACTTAAATTTGAAAAATATATATAACACCCACTATCAAGTTAATTTGGAGGTAAACTGTTATCCAAGATGAAAAGCATGTGATTGCTACAACAAAACCATTAAATATTAATCAGTCTAGTTTAATTATTATAATGGTTAACTAATCCATAACACAAATAAATAATGACTAAAATTATTAGGATAGAATATAAATTAATATGAAAGGTACCCAATATCCTAGAATGATTTAAAACGTCATCATTCTTCACACTTTAAAAATAGACCAAGGATAGAACACAAAATAAACTAATAGGAGATTAACTAAAACATATCACTGAGAGAACAATAAAAATTAAGATCATATTTCATCAATGTTTTCAATGGAAAATCATAAATTAATATCCTAGTTTAATTTAGAATGAAGAGTTAAAAAAGAAGAAGACACAATAGTACATTATACAAAAAAAATTGAATATCCTCAAACTAGTTATTTGAGTCTATAAAAACTCTATAATTATTAATAATGAAATGTAAAAATAATACTCTCTAGTGAAAAGAACCATAAAAAATCCTCAATTTGATATTTTACTCAACAAGGACCTAGGGTCATGTAGACTGTTTAGAAATTTAAGGAACTATTAAAAAGGGGTTATGGATAAATTAATAAAAAGAGAAATAATAAAATACTACTTTAAAGTATTCCAATTTATCTCTTAAAAGTTTATCCCTTTTAAATATTTTATTCACAAATTCAAATATTTTTTTCCCTTTTTTCACATCGAGAATGACCTCTATCATCACTACCACCATAACCAATTCGTGGAAATTTAGATATAAAATACTCCAAAGGAAATGGATTGATCTGTGGAGTTCTTTCCTTGGGAATATATTTTCCATCAAAAAATATAATACAATTTTTTTGGTGATATCATACACAAATTTTTTATGTTTCTTCCTCCAAGGATTGATGCATAGCGAGACACCCTCACAAGGGTGTTTTGAGTTTTTTATTTTTATAATAGAACACATGGTATAAAACGATATCTAAAATGTCTAGAAAAGTCTTTGTGTTTGGAATGTTTGATCAAGAACCTCTTGAAAACAAACATTTCACAACAAATCTCTAGCACAATGCAGATCATAATGGCCTGATCATTTTTAGAAAGGCAAGGTCTTCTCCAATGACTCCATAATTCCTCCAAGCCATTCCTTGAAACCAACAATCCTCGAGAAATATTAATTTAAAAATAAGGAAGGCCCATACACTTATAAATATCCTAAATTTCAATATTTTACGTCAATTGAATAATTTATATACTCTTTTTGGGAACTGTTGTATGAATAAAATAATTTTATCTTTATATTTTTACCTCAAAATGAAAAATTTTAATTTTATTATCTATTTAATGATGTCTAGTTTCTATAATTGTATTTTAATAATATTAAATTATTTTTATGTAGTGGATATTTTTCTTATCTTTAACTCCCCATTTTCATTGTAAAACATTCATGTTTTATTATATAATTTTATATATTAAATATAATTAAATTTAAATTTTTAATATATCTTAAATATTTCCAAAAAATACTTTTTTAAAATTACTTCTAAAAAGAATCCAACATATTTATATCTGAGAAATTAATTATATAAACAATAAATGAAAAAATATATTTTTTTTCAAGAAAATGTTTTTCCCATCACTAAAATTATTCATTCACATGTTTCTTTGTATTACATTATAAATTATATTTGTTTATTTTATGAATTTTATTTATATTGGTTTTCATGAAAAAATTATTTATTCATTATTATTTATAACATAAAATTATATTATTTTCATAAAAGTGTTCATTATTTTTTGGTTTATCCTTTATTTATGTTTTAATGAAATAGAAAAATTAAATCTATAATATATAAATATTTCATCCATTCATCTGTATTAAATAATCATCCGTGTAAAACAATATTTTTCCATCAAATTCCATTCCTCTAGGTATATCTTATTTTTTAGTCCATCTATTGATCATTCTTCACTGACATGTCATAGAGTTTTTATAGAGGAAATTATTTACATAACTACAAACCCTCTATCTATTAATTTTATAAAACATTTTAATTATTATCATGGTTGAATGGTATATTCCTAGAAATGTTTTCAATATCTTCATATTCACCTTTATATTCCTTGTGTGTGACATGATTATAGATTGAATTATGAATAATTTCATTATATACTTACATTTTAAAGTGATATGAATGGAATTTTTATTTCATTTTTTAATTATGATATGATTAAATTATTATGGAAGACTTATTAATAAAGCATTTTAGGTGGGTTTCACTGTTTTTCACTAATGAAATATTTCAATATTGAATAACATGGGATATAAAATAATGGATATAACGATTTTCCTCAAATTTTTATTCATATATATTATGAGGGTGTTCATAAAAACATGGATATAATGAGTTTTATAATATGGTTATATTATTTATATAGTTGATCCTAATTGACTTTTTTATTTCAATTAATAATAAATTCTATATTGATTTAATTACTTTTTATTTTATAATACATGCTCGTGCCTATTTTTAATATATTTCATAGTTCTATAATATCACTTTTTTTACTCCTTGATTTCAAATCAATGCATTGTTGGTATAATATTATTATTTATCTTATATATAACCCAATTAAAATATTATAATCATATAATATCTTTTATGTTTTTCATTGATGTTTACCCTAACTGAGAATCTAATCTCTCTCATTTCATATCAAATAATTTCCCTATATTTTGAAAAAATGTAATACTTATACCTGATTTATAATAGTATCTTGTGTGTATAATTATTTAGAAATATTTAATAAAAATTATAGATTTATCATTTCTTGTACAGTGGGAATAAGTTCCATTAGTTAAAAAATACATTATTAATGTTAGTCAATGTTTATTCTAATTTTTTTAGAATTAGAAACTAAAAATTTCATGGGAATTTATTTTAAAAACATATCTTATTGTAGTCATGTATATGAGAAGGGAATGTCTGCAGGGGACTATATTTGTTATCACTGTATTATTTTTATAATGCCCTTATTTGTGGTCTCTTTTTTTGAAATAACATACCAATAAGTATAATATAAGTGGATATAGTCACCAAATTGTTGTACCTATGTATTATAACCCAAAAAGGTATATCCTAGTTATTAATAAACTCTTTAATAGTTTTGTTATAAAAAATCATAAGAGTGATTCCCTTGACCCACACTATCAATCATGGTTCCATTCATATATTTGGTAAATTTTAACTTCAATACTGAATGTAGATTCATGGACATTACTATATTATAATTAAATTTCATAAATCAAATATTTAAATAAATATTTTTTCAAGTCCTTTTAGATATATTTGATTAGAATGTTACCTTAAAAATAAAACAATAAATACTATAACATTTTAAACAAAAATAAAGAATTTATATCAAATAAGAAAATATTTCATCCAAAATAAGACTTCAACATCTCCCCTGCAATCTTTTAAAAATGATATCCATTTAAGCATGTCATTTGTTCTATTATTTTTAATAATCGAGATAATAAAAACATATGAAATGAGTTTGGTTTGATTTTTTGTAAGGAAAGTGTATAATTGAAGTGATTAAAAACATAATCATTAGATACATTATATATTATGAGGAAATAATATTAATAATACATAATGAAATTAAATTGATAGTATGTAATATCCATGAAATTTTTTAAAATAATGAAAAAATTTATTATGTACCTCATACTGATAGAATTAATAATGTCATATATGAAAAAAAATCATCAAGGCCTTATACCAAGACATTATTCTGATGTGGGGGAAATGTATACTCATAAACAAATTTTATTTAATCTCATAACAATGGTGAATTAATCTAGGGATATATATTGATGTGACTTTCCAATCACATGGTTACAAACGTTGAATTTACATTAAAAGTAAATAATTCATTTCATTCCATTATTATTTGATCATATAATAGATTATATACATGTATAACTATATATGGAAAAATAATGAATATCAATATGTAATCTTATTATGTAAGCATTCAATAGTCATAAATAATGTAATTACTTTCCCTAAAGTTAATAAAATAAATAACATAGTCATAAACTATCCTGATAAGGATGATTTATGAAGAAAAAAATAGATAGTCAAATAAAAAAGAGTTTTTTTTTAATTTGATTGACAACATACAAAAAATAAATATTTTCCCACTTCAAAAAAACACATTCATGTTTAACATAATCCAATATTAAATTGGTAAACTGTAATTTTCACACTGTATAGGGAAATTAGTATACAACTACATCAATAATAAAATAACATAATGAAATCCAATCCATTGAATTAAGGTGGATGGATTAAAAAGTACATATCATAGGTTGAATAAAAAAATATATAGAGTATTGTAGACATGGATGAAATACACCCAAGGAAAATATAATTCATTAAATTTTACTTAAAATGTTGGGATCAAGAAGTTAATACATTGATACTTTTAGTTTAATCACCATTTTATTCATACATATATTATATGTTAAATAAATATTTGTTAACAAATATTTTTTAAATAATTCTGAAAAATATAATAAAAATTGATGAAAAAACCAACATGGACTTTTAGAAACCATTTTTAATATTTTTATAAAATTTATGATCAGAAATCATATTCAATGGTAATTTTTGAATACTTTAAATGAATAATTATGTGGAAAATTACAAATATTGATATTCTACTACAATTAGTCTTAAAAAATACATGAGAATTATGTTTTATGATTGTGGATCATAAGATAAAACATTTTTTGTTCAAAGTATAATCCCTTTTTTCAATTTTGAATGTATATTTTTTTAAAACATACATTTTCATAAAATAATAAAAAATTAATTTTTATTAAATTCAGATATTTTTTATATTTAATTATAATTTTCAACATAAATAAATAAAAATGCGAGAGGCCCCAAGCATGAAAAAAAACATCAATGTGTAAAACTATAAATAATTGAAGGGAAATTTTAATAGAAAACGTATCCCATAAAAAATATACTCCATGTGTCCTGAAAAATATTAAAATAGTTTTATGTTCTAATAAATAATGAAACTATATAATACCAAATAATAATATAAAAGAAGATAATGAACTGAAAAAATGTAAAATATTTTCATATGAATGATCATAAATCAATGATTGAAAATTGATTTACCATAAACTCATAAGACTAGGGTAACACTAATGTAATAATACATTTTATAAATAAAAAATTGTTTGTGTATGTATAAACCCAGAATTATATATAAGTAAATAATGTAAATATAGTTGGATATGAAATTAATCGATCACTATACTAATAAAACATAATGAATAACAAGTTACATGTCTCAAAGAATAAAAAATTTGACAAAGAAAAACCCTATCAATTAAATATCATTCTATTCATAACAACATGAAATAGAGGTCTTATAATTTAAAATTAAATAAAATACTACAATAAAAATTATTATATTAGATATTTATTAGGAAAAATATTCACCACATAAATTAATTTTTTTCACTATAGGTAACTTGTCTTAAATAAAAGATTTAGAGACAAAACCCTTAGATTATTACTGATTCATTTGGTGTGTCTAATGAACTCCTTGATTAATCAATAAATTTTTTTAAAAAAAATACTTTGAGACATATTTATATATTTATTCATTATTATAGATCATATATTAACATATTTTATGTGGTTCAATTTTTTCATAGTTTTTCCACATCTTTTAATTTAATTTTTAATGATTTTATTAATTATTTAAGAAAATTATACTAAATAATTGTGCTTTTATATTTTTTTTATAATTAATATAGTTAATTAAAAAAATAATAATTAACTATGTATTTTTAGTCTTTAAATTAATAATTATAATCATAGTTATTTTATCTAAATTTATTACTTATTTCTTAGTTTTGTTAATGCCAATCTGTTCTCTATTTAATAATTTGACATTAATTATAAAAAATCTTTTAACATCCTTTTTTTTTGTTTTAATCAACATAGACATTATTTTTAAATTTTATTCTTTAATATAGATTTATTATGATATTTTAAGTTTAGTTATTAACTTTTCAAATCGTCATACTATTTAATTATGCTAGGAGTTTCAGTTTTAAATTATATAAAATAGTTTGCTTTTAATTTTATGTCCTCAAATGGTTATATAATTAATTAATTTGGAGTTTTAAAACCTTGATTTTTTTGTCTTTTGTATGCAGTTTTATTATTCATTAATTAAATTTTGTTTTTAGCATACCAGTGAGGTAGACAAGAACTATTGGTAACCTATTGGGTCACCAATACTATTCATTTTTATTCGATGCTACTTGTAATTAATTCTTTTGTAATTTTAATATAAGTATTTAATAATTTAGTTTATTAATTATTTAGTTATAAATTTAAGTGTTGTCAATTAATACTTATTATTATTATTTTAATGTTTTATATTTAACAAAAATCATGTTTTAATTAATGGATCTTATCCTTCTTGTAATTAATTATTTTCCATCTTTGTTTTAAATAACATAAGTTTTAATTTTTAAGTTAAAATTTTGTTTCTTTTAAGATTATTGTTAGTTATATATTGGTGACCCTTTTAACTTATGCGAATTTCTCGTATCTTTCATTTAAGTATATTAGTAACCTCATGTTTTCTATTGGTGACATTCATTTAATTCTATCTGTAACCACTCTATTTTACTATCACTAACAACAACCTTATATTTTTTATACTTAATGATACACTTTTAATTTTACACTGGTGTCCCTTTGTTATAATATTAACCATTTTACTTCACCTATCAGTGACCCTTTAATTTATGCCTAACAGTGATCTTTTTTTCATTACACTGGTACCCTTCATTTTAGCTAACAGTAACCTTCCCTAAACCTCACCGTTGGGTGTTTTTTACCATTCTCCCCTTCTTTTCAAACACTCACTGATATGCCTCTAAACCTACTGATCGTCACATCTCACCATTATCGTCTTTCCACAGTTTCCTCAACGATCTCATCGGCCTCTCAACCTACTACCATATCCCTTGTCTCAAGTCGTTGTTATCCTTGTACCTCTTGTACCAGTGTATACCAGAAAAACCCACTCATTCTAGACAGAACATACAACAATTGAAAAAAAAATTAATTAATTGATCAAATTATCAAACCTGAAATGTTTTATAAACCCCAAGATACCAAAACCCCATGAAGCCATTAGTGGAAGGACAAGGCACCGAGACCCCAGGCCCGAGCCGACTTGATTTGTGTTGCGCCAAAGAGAGTTTGTGTTGAACCGAGCCACGAAGCTATAGAACCGGGATTGCTGATTTATATCGCCTCACTTAGAGACTCATTGTTCTATATCGATGATGAAGAGAGGATATGAATATCAATATTTGGAGGGTTAGAAATGAAATTCGCCGCTATGGGAGTGTAGGAAGATGTCGACGTCAATTCTACTAAAGAAGGCACCCCTAGAAGTGTGTTACCGCAAGGAAAAGGAGCTGATCTGTGGGATGCTGGACTGAAGGAGCCGCCGTTGATGAACAAGAACCAGAACCCAACCCACCATGTTGTACAGAATTTTGGGGGACGTTAAAAAAACATAAAAAATGAAAGAATTAAAAAAAAATTAAAATTAAAACTCCTACATAAATTAAATAATAATCATTAATAATTATGAATAAATAATTTACATAATATATTTAATAAAAACATAATTAAAATTTTTTGATTAATGGATATGTTATTTCTAAAATCATTTTATAATATATTATTAAAAATCTTATTAATTATAATATAATAATTTTTATTAATAATATTATTATAATACATTTTGTTTATAAAATAAAAAAATAAGTTACAAATCAAACTAGAGTTAAACTAAACTAGTAAAATTGAAATGTTAATAATGTAAACTATCCAAATAATAATAAACTTAATTTTTATAATTTACTTTTTTAATGTTAACTAATTTAAAAATAATAATAACTATAAAAGATTTAGCATCAAAATTAATAATTAATAAAAAAAATTATTTTTAATAATAATCATAAATTTTTTTAAAAAAATTATTTTATTTATAATACCTAATTTTTCATGATTTATCTATTATAAATTTAATTTTATTAAATTTAATTTAAATACAATTACTAATTTTTAGAAATTCTAATAAAATAATTTATATAACAACATTACTTAATAGTTATTAATTTTTTTCAAAGACAATGTTTTCTTAAACTATAAATTTTAACATCCTTCATGTAGTAACTGTGTTTATTTTTCTTGTGCAGGTTCATTCAATAGTTAAAACCCCATCCAGGTTCACGTAACTAACTCAATAGTTGTTAGTCATGAGTGAAAAACTAGCGTGATATGCCAGTCACGAAAAAACACATCTTGTGTGGTGCATTTGTGAAGGGATTTCAAAGTTGGTGGAAGATGTTTGGTGGCAAGCAGCATAAGACAGTGGCTACATAATCAGAGAAAGAAAAATATTGAATTGAAATAGATAGGGAAAATAGAAATTGATTCAAGGGAGAGATATATTCACACATTATAGGGATCTAGTTCCAAGCAGAGGTAGACCAGAGGGAGACTATGGGAACACTTCCTAGAGATGGAGGAGTTCCGGAGTAGCATCAGTTCATGCTAGCAGAGGGAGTTTCCATCCTCTGTTTTCATTCAATTATTATTTTTTGTAATAGAATTGTTTTAGTATATGTATTAGAGATTATTTATAGCTATGTTTCAAGTTAGAGGATATATTGAAGTTCCACTGGTTATCATTAAATTCTCATTTCACATTATCATTTCAATGCATTCAATATTGGTTGCTGAGATCGATACTGAATTCATTCAATTTTATTGTTCCACCAAAGATTAATTTCAAAATTTCACAGTTAGTTGGAAAGATTCACTGTGGAAATAATTTATAAATTATAAAATATTAAAAGGCTTCAAAAATTATGGTGAGTTTGTCTTGATGTTAATTTATAATAGTTCACAGTTGATTAATTTCGAAGTGGAAAACTCTTAAATTGGTTGGCTTGTGTGATTTAACTCCCGGTGATGGATGTGAGTCATACTTTTTTCAGTAGTACTCTTCAACGACCTATAAGTGAATTGAAGCTTTTTGAAAACTAATAGAATGGAGATTACCTCCTGAGAGTTTTAATAGATTGTCCTTTTATTAGTGTTTTGTATCTCTATTATTCTATGTTTTATACTACCACTTGCCTTAATCTAGTTTAAATACATATTTTCAATGTTCTTACACTCTACTTTTTATTAGAAGAAAGATAATAAAAATATATATAAAAAGTGAAAAAATATAAAATTCACTCCGCTGCTGACAACAGTAGAGCTTATAGTTTTTTTAAGAAGATTAGTGGCAAAATTTACCTTCCCAGTGGGTTCAACCCTGCTTGCCACATATACAGTAGTTAGTAGGATTATAAATTTTAAACCTTGAATGACATCAACAACAATACATGTCATGTTTTTTTTGCCGTTTCCAGGGAAGGAATGAGCCAATACTCTAAATAACAAAAAAACACAAATATAAAAATCATTAAAAAATTGAAAAAAATTATAAGTCTAAAAAGAACTATTTCACTTCTTGCAAAATTGTTACTAATGAGCAGTGTCTGTTATTTTTGTTTTCATGAGAACAAGAACTTATATTTCTAGATTACTGAATCTGAACCTTGAATTAAATAAACATCTCACTACTCTAATGAATAAAAACAAAATTGAAATCGAAAACATTTACATAAGAGTTCATGCACCTAAAAGCTATCAAAATCATCCAAAACTCTAAGATAAAAATTAGAGGCCTAAGATGATGGAATTTCAACTCTCTAAAGTTTCATGAAATCCATCATCCAGTAGACTTACTCCTAGAGCCAAAAACTATGAATTGAAATAGTCACACATTTTTCTGTTGACTTCTTTTAATGGACTATAAAATGAGGATATTATTTCCTTCATTAGAGACTTCGACAATACTGTGTTGCAATTACCTCTTCTTGGACTCACATAGAAGGAAAATAGAATGAGAGTCTTTTCCTTTTTCCATAATTGTAATGCTAGGAATTGGTTTCTAAGTTTATATGAGAACATATTTGAAAACTGGTATCAAGTGTATAAGTCTTTCATTTGGAAATTTTATCCTCACAAACATAAAGTTTATCTTAGAACAAAAATAACATGTTTGTATCAAGAGGATGGAGAAGATTTTACTGAATCTTAGGATAGATTCAGAGATCTTATTAGGTAGTGTCCCCATCAACAACTCCCATATCACCATCTTATGGATACGTTCTATGAAGGGATGTCCTCCTATGAACAGAATCTAGTTGAACAAGATGCTGGGGGTAATTACAATGATAAGATAGATGAAGAACATAGAAAAATATTTAATAATCTTGCACTGAATTCACAATATAAAAATTAAAGAAAGAAACGAGTCAATAGAAAGGTTAATTCAAACAGTGGTTCTATAAATGAAACTCAAGATCAACTAGCTGAAATCACTAACCATATTCAATACATAATGAACCAGAATTCAAAACAAACTTTTAACCAACTTGGCTGTCAATAGACCAACCAATCCTTACAATATAGTGTGTCTAGTGCGGTATATTTCGGCATACTGAAAACATATGTCCTGCTTTCGATATTCCATCCCAACAATAAGAAAATTAAAACTTTGTTAACTATGGTCCTAGAATGCCTCCTAAAGAAGTTCAATTTTCAAACAATTATAATCAAGGATATTAGAACCATCCTAATCTGTCTTGGAAAGATCACGGCTTAATCAATCAATCCACTACCCCTAATTACTCTAATCAATCAAGACCAAATTTTCAAAATCAACAAAGGGGTGAGTCTTCAAATGTACAAGGAAACAATGATAATCACATGTCTTCTATTCTTGATCTAATTTTGAACAAAATCAACACTCAAGAAGAAAGATACATGACTCAACTCTCCAAACACGAAAATCAATATGAGTTTGATAAAATGCAAACTGATGTTAGAATGAAAAATATGGAAACACTGCTAGGTTAACTGGCCAGTGATTTTTCATCTAGGAAAAAAGGTAGACATCTAAGTACCATTGAACTTAATCCTAGGGATAAGGCAATTCCTATTGTCACTTGAAGTGGGATTAATACTCAAACTGTTGCTAAAAATGAACATGAAAATGCCCAAAATAAAAATCTTCTTTGTTCACATGCTAAATTCACAGAAAAGTCTTAAAAATGATATAAATATGAATTTTTTACCTTAAAATCAACCTGAAACTTCTTCTAAAAATAAATAGAATAAATGAAAATAATAATTTTATGAATAGGTGAGGGATATACCAACTTTAATGAAAAATGTTTCCCCACTCATCCCTTTCCCTAAGAAGCTGAAACCTCAATGTAACACCAAGGATGAACTTCTTCAGTTCCTTGGTCTCCTTTATAAACATCAAATGAACATTCCATTCATTCAAGATTAAATTCAAATCCCATCATACTTCAAATCTTTAAAAAAAATTATTTCAAACAAAAGAACTCTATAAGTATTTTCTACTTACAGACTCATTCAATAGACCAGTGGTGTTATCCAAAACAAAATACCACCTAAATTAACAAACCCAGGTAGTTTTATCATACCTTTCACACTAGGAAATTCTGATCAACTCAAATATTGGTGTGATTTAGGTGTTAGCATTAACCTTCTCCCATACTCACTCTTTAAATAGTTGAGGTTGGGTGACCTTAAACCCACCACAGCAATACTACTGTAAGTTGATAGATCATTAACTCATCCTATTGGTAGGGTAGATGACTTACTAGTTAGATTTGGGAAGCTATTATTGCCTGCAGACTTTATAGTCTTAGATATGAAGTGTGATCAAGAGGTGCATGTCATATTTGGTAGGCCCTTCTTGGCCATCTGTGGTTCTCTAATTAATGTCTCTAAGGTCAATTAATTTTTAAAATTAGAGAACACTAATAAGAGTTCAATATGTTTAAGAATATTAAAGGACAAACTTAATCTAAAAACTATTCAAAATTTGAGTTCCTTGAAGCTGAATGTTCTTATCAAAATCCAATTGAAAATGTCGAAAAACCAAAAAATCAATCTTCTATTGAAGAAAATAATTTTAAAGCATAAAATATTGTTAAATTTATTTTAGAAATTTAAAATTCTACTCAACATAAAAACTATAAAATTTTCCAAAACTGGAGAATTGCCCAGTTTCTACTGGGGAAGAGTCCTATGTTTCTGTACTTATGAAATTTTTGAGTGAATTTGAGGGTGTTTCTATTAACACCTACCTTGCAGACACATTTATGATATTGAAAAATATCTTATAATAATATTAGATGATTCTTCTCTTATTAATTTATTGAAATATGATCTAGAAAATCTGGACATTGTACTGAACACTTTTGAAAACAACGCTGTTACTTTTGAATCTGGACATGAAATTGAAATTCTTCTATCTTTAAATACTCCTTACAAGAAATATGTGGAAGATCATTGACCTCTCAGTCCTTGGAGTCTTCCTTCGAGTGTAGAACAACCCACTCTTGAATAGAACACCATTCTTGATCATCATAAATATTCACTAATGGGTGAGAACTCCACATTGCATGTAATAATTTTTGCTGAACATAATGAAAACCAAGAATAAATATTGTTTAATGTTTTTAAAAATTTTAAATCTTCCATTGGTTGGACAATAGCTGATATTAAGTGTATTAGTCCCTCATTCTATATACATAAAATACCTATGAATCACGATCATTATCCTAGGGTAGAATGGAATATAAGATTTATTACTAACATTAAAGAAGTTGGGAGAGAGGAAGTGATTAAAATTATGGACACTAGAATGATATATCCCATTTCTGATAGTGCTTGGGTCAGCCATGTCGAGGTTGTTCCAAAGAAGGGAGGTTTCAATGTTTTTAGAAATGAAAAAAAATGAAGAAGTACAATTTAGTAAATACCAAAAAAATGGATAGTGTAACATCCCAAGTAAGTAATGAATAATAAGAAATTCTTATCTATGTATATTTATGAATTATATAGTGTTTTAGTGGCTTAAAAGGAGAACAAATCCAATATTAAGCATTGAATACACTAATATTTTTAAAAGATTATTTTACTACATTTTGATGGAAAACCATTTTTAAATCACAATTTTGACAATTTTATAAGCTCTATTTGTAAAAATAAACATATTCATTATGATTTTGACGTTGAAATTTACATTGGATTATTTTTTGGTATTTTTCGGATAATGTTCATGTTTTGATGAATAGTAAAAAATACAGCATTTTACATCAAAATTGATTTTTCATCTAATTTAATTATATGGATATATTATATCTGTAATTGGTAATAAAGTTTAATTATAATATGTTTTTAAGATTTAATTAAATGGTGGTATTTAAGATTAATTTCACTTTGGAATTAGGCATAAACAAGTGCCAAACTTTTCATAGATATTGTTTCTAAAAAACCCGCTATTTGTTTTAACACGAGAATAATTTTTAAATTAATTATTTCGATTTATGTGTGTGGAATTTGGTAAAATGGATTGTATATTTGGAATCAGAAGTTTCAAATTATTTAGTCAAGACTCTTGTTTTTGGACCTTATGAATAGTAATGACGGTAATTATCTTTAATTATCTAGATTAATTAGTAATCGGGTAGTTAAGGGTAATAAAATAATATCATAATAATAAAAAATGACCCCTAAATGTGTCCTAATGCTATTGTTTGTTTCATGTACAACCATTGTATGCCTTGTGCCAAACTTGGGGACCCCATGGAATCACGTTTGTGTGATAATGACTTTTTATCTTTTTATTTTTAAAGAATGTTAAATATAACAATAAATGTATCACCTGAGTAAAACATTTTTAATATTTTCTACATAAATGATATATTGGAATCTATAATGTAATTGTAAAGATGAAAATATTTCCTACATAATAGTATTTTTTTTATAATTTTTAGACATTAAATAACTTAAATTATTTATGACATCAAGATGATGCAGCGATTACCTCATTAATGAATGATTTAAATAAAATGAAAATATAATGTAAAATCTATAACTTACAGTTTTCAAAGACCTATTGGATGATTATATCTCGATCCTTTATCACCATAGCCTCGAAATAAATCAATGTGGGACCTTTAAAATCCGAAACTCATTTGAAAATAAAGAATCATTTTATACCCTTCCAAGAGTGCCCCTCCTCTCCTCTTATAAAAGGCCCCCACCTCTACCTACTTACCCACACATCTCAATCCATTGGATCGGCCAACCTTTGCTCATTTTACCTCTCCACATCTCTATCTTCATCCTAGAATCCTTAACATAGGCATAAAGCTCTTCAAGAAAACATTTTGGTTCAAACCAAGAATAGTTACACGATTTAAAGGTAAAATATTCTATAATGTTTTTTTGTTTTATTTTGCTTCTCAAACCCCCTAAACACTTTTTATTCATTTATTTTGTAACAAAACCCATATCTTCAATATAATAGTATGTTTTTATAAGAAGTATTCTAGCTACACTTACACACACCTTCATCTAATGGTTAAAGAGAATACTGTTTCCGTGGATGGAGAATTTCTGCCTCACGAAAAGATGATTGTTCAATATCCCTCTAACACCATCAATGGTGGCCATTAAGATGAAAATATATTTATATATGATATATAATATGTTTATTTTTACCTTAATCTTCTGTATTTTTCATTTTTGTCATACCTTTATGGTTTCCATTATGGGTAAATGCTATATCTTCATTTTAGGAAGTGCAGACTACCAGCCCCTCAAAGTGATTTGATTCGTTAATTCCATATGTGGGAATTATAAAGGATGGATTTAATGATATTATATATGATATTATACTCAAATTATAATATACCCTTATATCATTATGATTCCATTCCATAAAATACGAAATCGAAATGAATGTAGCATTCATGCCTACGTACGGCTTACCGTCTCCATGAACGGTGCATTTCATTTCATACCTATTAATGTTATGTAATATTATAAATGTATGTATATACTGGATATATATTATATATATGATATCTACATCATTAATATAACTCTTTATATATTGGATAATGAATAAATTGTAATTAAAAGAGTTTATTTTTGACTCAAGTACCAATGATCGTTAAAACGACTGTTATTAACCTAAATAATTACATAGTGTTCATACATGGTAATAAGTGATATAAAAGGAATAATGAACTTGAAAAAGGTTCTTAATAAAGTAGAAATTAACTCAAATTTATTATTCAGTAGATTAAAAAACGATCGAGTCAAGTCGGATACGAGGTAAGGGACTTCGTCTTAATCTCCTTTCATTGAGGCATATTTTGTTTTATACACATCTTTCTTTTATATGGTGTATAAAACCGTTTTACTTTTACGTTTATTCAAAAGGAATCTTTTTATATGAAGCGTTTACTAAATGAAAAAAGGAAATGTTTTTTTTTCGTACGTATGTGGTGACAACGACTTCTCCGCCGCCATTACCATTATTTTAGTTTCGGCTTCCTATACAAGCCGTAAAATTTTCTTAAATGAAAAATAAATACCATGTTTTACTTTTAATTTATTTTGGTATTGAAGATGGTTTTTATAATGTTTTTATTATATCAATGTGTTTTTGATATTTTTTGATTGAAATGTGGAAATGTTATGTTTCCATTATTCATGTTTTATGTGATACGATTATGTTATGGTTCTTGAGAATTTTTTATAAAGACCGTTGGTTCTGTGACAAACTAAGGGTGGGTAAGCCCAATATATCTCTCCAATGCATTGGGTAATGTGAAGAGGTTAAACATTAAAGTTTCTATGAAGAAATTTAGGGAATATGATGCGATGGGTATTCCAAACGTAACCATGAGGGTTACTCCCTATGTAAGAATGTTATGAATTCGTCAAGTTACCTTTATGTCTTATGATTTATATTATTTATTCAATATTTGATGAGGTATGTTAAAATCATTATTTTTATGATTAAAGTATAATTTCATACATGGACTAATGTTTTCATTTCTTACTTTTATATCCCTTACTTAGTTTTTTATTCTCATCCCATGTTTTTAAAATGTTTTTCATAGGTTAAGGGAAAGGTACATGATTTGATTATAGGGTCAAGGAAGTGTCATGAATTAATCCATGTTTGGTTTTGAATATGTTTCTATTTATGGGAAAAAATTAATACTATATTTTATGTAACCACTTTGATCAAATGTGGAATGTAATGCATGATTTATGATCTAATTCTCTAAAACCCTAATCCTGAAAACATCCTCAATGTGTAATCTTGTAATAACTCAAGATTACTTAATGTTTAAGGCTGGGGCCTTATAGTTGGTATCAGAGGTCAGTTTAGATAACATTAGGAGTTATAATTCTATTAAATGAATATCCAAAAATATTTTTTTATTGTCAAATTGGAATGATATAGAATTTTAAAATTACCGTGTTGCTTCATCTAAGACATGTTTGTTCAGATTGGTTTTTTACAGGAGAAACAGGGAAGCAGTGCTAGGAAGGAATACAGAAGGAAATAACCTTCCGAATCAACATCCTGAGATGGTCGGAATTGGTACTAAATAGTTGGTTGTTGTAATGGCGTAGTTGACTCAAGCGATAAATGGTGGTGGTATCCATGCACGAGATCAGCCAGATCTACCGCAGAGGAACATGTCAGTGGAATAACATTTCATGAGGCAACATCCCCCATCATTCAGAGGATCATCTGACTCTGTGCTAGCTGAAGGGTGGATTAAAGCACTGGAAAATATTTTTGATGTCATGGGGTGTTCAGACAATAAAACAGTTAGTCTTGCTATTTACTGTTTGGAGGGTGAATCAGATCAGTGGTTGTCGATGGTTAGAAATATCAGGGACGCTGATGAGATTCATGCTCTCGACTGGGATGAATTCAATGGTATGTTTCTTGAGAAGTATTTTCCAAAGGCTGATCTACATAGGATGGAAAAACAATTCCTGGAATTGAGGTAGGAGGAAGACTCAGTGGCTGCCTATGAAGAAATTTTCAGTCGATTGGAAAGGTATGCTCCAAATTTTATCCGAGACCTTGATAGTAAAATCAATCATTTTTACTCAGGATTAAAGCCAAAATATCGAAGGGCTTTATCTTATTGTTAGTTCAATAGTTTTGAAAAGCTTTTTCGATGTGCTGAGAAGGTGGGAAAGGGGTTTTCCGATGATGAAGTGTTATATAACAACCAGCAAAATAAGAGACCATGGTTGCAGGAGAAAGGAAATAATTCTTCAAAAAGGTCTGACGGTAAGAAAACTAAGTTCCCAATTTGTGAAAAATGAGGTCAAAAGCATGATGGGGAATGTCCTTTGAATTCTGGAAAGTTATATCGATGCGGAAATATGGTACATAAGGCCCGTGATTGCACTGAAAAATATCAGGGTGATGGTAAGACCAAATTTGATTTACAGTTAGTGAAATTTGTTAAGTGCAATTAGATGTGTCACTATGCAAACAAGTGTCCAACAAAGAGCTCGAGTGATGGGAACCAGTTGGACTACAAGTAGAAAGGGGTGGTGAAATCCTTTTCAACTACTTCAGCAGATGTCGGGCTATCAAATGAAGTTGGATCAGGTACTTTGTTTGTTTTTTCAGATTATGCTAGTGTGTTGTTTGATTCAGGGTCTACACATTATTTCATCTCTGAAAAATTTCTAGTAAAATGGGAATACTATCTCAAGAAATGACTCCTGAACATGTGGTAAAAAACCTGGGGGAAATTTTGAGGTAAAAATAATTTATAAGAATCTCCCTATCCTTATCCATGGAAAGAACCAACATGAAAACCTTATTTTATTACCTCTATTGGAGTTTGATGTTATCCTGGGTATGAATTGGCTCTCTATTTACCATGCTATAATTGACTATAGAGATAAAGAAGTTTCTTTTCAGAAATACTTTTAGTTTGTGTACAAGAATAAACCTTTACAATTGATAACATATCAAGAGGCCAAGAAACTTCCAAAAGATGTAAATGAATGTTACCTTGCACATATCATTGAAAACAAGGGAACTATTCAGATTAATGATGTTCCAGTGGTAAATGAGTATCATGATGTTTTTCCTGATGAGTTTCTTGGAATAATACCAGATTAGGAAGTTGAATTTACTATTGACTTAGTCCCTAATGCTAAGCCAATTTCAAGACCCCTTATCGAATGGCTCAAAGTGAACTTTTAGAGTTGAAGGAGAAATTGAAAGATTTATTAGAGAAAGGTTTCATTTGACATAAAACATCACCATGGGGTGAACCTATTTTATTTGTTAAAAAGAAATATAGTTCAATGAGAATTTTCATTGATTATATAGCCTTGAATAACATAAATGTGAAGAACAAATATCATTTTCCTCATATCAATGATTTGTTTGATCCGCTCCAGGGAGCATAGTTTTTTTCAAATATTGACCTGAGATCGGGGTACCATCCGTTGAAGGTAAAGGAAGCAAATATTATGAAGACCGTGTTTCGTAAAAGATATGTCCATTATGAATTTGTACTAATCCCTTTTGGGCTAACCAATGCACTTGCTGTATTCATGGACTTTATGAATAGAATTTTCCATGAGTTCATGGATAAGTTTGTGGTTTTTTTCATTGATGATTTTTTGGTGTTTTATAAAATTAAATAGGATCATGAAAGACATTTAAGGGTTATTTTGCAAACCATAAAAGAAAATTAATTGTATGGGAAATTCAGAAAGTATGAGTTTTGGTTGCAACAAATTTCGTTCCTTGGTCACATTGTTTCTCAATATGAGATAATTGTTGATCCTACAAAAACAATGGTTGTTGAAGAATAGCCAAGACCCACAAATGTAACTGAGATTTGTATACTCCTTGGTTTGGCAGGTTATTACAGAAGGTTTGTTAGAATTTTTTCACGGTTATCTAGTACAATGACAAAGCTAACTCGGAAGGGTGTTAAGTTATCTGGGAAAAAGTATGTGATGATTGTTTTCAAGAATTGAATAGAAGATTGGTGAATGCTCAAGTTTTGGAACTACCTTCCAGGAGTGGGGAGTTTTTTATCTATAGTGATGCTTCATTGTAAGGAAATGGTTGCGTCCTAATGCAGAATGATCAGGTAATTTCTTATTCTTCACATCAGTTGAAAACTCATGAGGTAAATTACCCTACACATTATTTGGAATTATCTTCTGTTGTTTTCTCTTTAAAAATTTGGAGGCATCATTTGTTTGGAGTAAAGTGTGAAATATATACTGATAAAAAAAGTTTAAAGTATATATTCACTCGGAAAGAATTGAACATGAGATAGAAGAGATGGCTAGAATTAATCAAGGATTATGATTTTACAATTCATTAACATCCAGGAAAAACAAATAAAGTGGTTGATGCTTTGAGTCAAAAAAGTAGTGCTTTATTAACATTGTTGCATTTGGAACGTGATCCTTTGGTTAAGGATTTGATGAAATTTGTCATAGAAGTTGTTGGAGCAGTATTTTCTTCTGTTTTGTTTCAGGTATTACTGAAATATTCTTAATCAGACAGAATTAAACAAGCACAGAAGCAAGACAGTGAGTTGCAGAAAATGGTAGAGTTGGTTCAGAAGGGTAAGTTGCCTGAATTCAACATTGATAATGATTGTGTTTTGAGATTTTAGAGGAGATTTTGTGTGTCGTGTGATTCACAATTGAAGAGAGAGTTGTTATGTGAAGATCATAGTTCTCTGTTTTCAGTTCATCCAGGCAGTACTAAGATGTATAGAGATCTTTAGGAGTACTACTACTAGGATTGAATGAAAAGACACATTGCTAATTTTATTTTGAAGTTTTATACTTTTCAATAGGTTAATGTAGATCGGCAGTTACCGAAAGGGATGCTTCAACCTTTACCAGTGCCAGAGTGGAAATAGGAGAATATATCCATGGACTTCGTTGTGGGATTTCCGAAGACACCTCGAGGTAAAAATGAAATCTGGGTTATTTTTGATCACTTGACTAAATCTGATTATTTCCTTGATATATGAGATAATTTTCCGCTGGATAAACATTACTATTTGTATCTTAAAGAGATATTCAGCTTATATGGAGTTCCTCTCTCCATTGTATCTGACCGTGATCACATGTTCACTTCTAACTATTGGAAATGCCTTCAGAAGTCGTTGGGTATTGAATTAAATTTTAGTATAGCTTTTCATCCTCAATCATATGGGCAGTTAGAACGAACGATTCAGAAATTGGAGGATATTCTACATTCTTGTTCGATGGATTATCAGGGAAGTTAGGACCAACATCTTTCTTTGGTTGAGTGTTCTTATAATAACAGTTTTCATTCTCGTATACATATGGCACCATTTGAGGCATTATATGGGAAGTGATGTCGAACTCCAGCATTCTTGGATGAAGTGGTTAAAAGGAAGTTGATGGGACCAGAATTGGTAGAAGAGTTGGCAGAAAAAGTTCAGCTGATACAGAAACTCCTGAGAACAGCTCGGAGCGGGAAGAAGAGTTATGCGGACAACAGGAGGAAAGATCACTCTTTTGAGGTAGGTGATCATGTTTTTCTCAATGTTTCACCATGGAAAAGTGTGATGTGATTTTGTAAGAAAGGAAATATGAGTCCAAGGTTCATTGGACCATATGAAATTCTAGAGAGAGTTGGATCAGTTGCATACCGAGTGGCATTACCTCCGAGTTTATCTCAGGTACACAATGTTTTTCATGTTTCTGTATTAAGGAAGTACATGCCAGATCCATCTCAAGTTTTGAGTCCAGAGGTAGTTCAATTGGAAGAGAACCTATCTTATGAGGAACAACCTGTCCAGATTCTTGACCACCGGGAAAAAGTGTTGCGAAATAAGGCGATTAATCATGTAAATGTTTTGTGGAAAAACCACGTGATTGAAGAGGCAACATGGGAATCTTAAAATGCAATGAGAGATAAATACCCCCAGTTATTCAGTAAGTAAATAAATTGTAGGGACGTAATTTTCTAAAGGGGGGGAGGATGAAACATCCCATGTAAGTAATGAATTATAAGAAATTCATATCTATGTCTATTTATGATTTAGATATTGTTTTAGAGGCTTAAAAGGAGAATAAATCTAATCTTAAGCATGGAATACAAAAATATTTTTAAAAGATTGTTTTACTACCTTTTGAGGAAAATCCATTTTTAAATCATTATTCTGAAAATTGTATAAGCTCTATTTGTCAAAATAAACATATTCTTTATGATTGGGATATTGAAATTTACATTGGATAATTTTTTGGTATTTTTCTAAGAATATTGATTTTTTAATGAATAGTGAAAAATACTGCATTTTACATCAAAACTACCTTTTCATTTAATTTAATTATATGGTTATATTACCTTTTAAATTGGTATTAAAGTTTAATAATAATATTTTTTACCATTTAATCTAATGGTGGTAATTTGGATTAATTTCAATTTGGAATTGGGTATAAACAAGTGCCAAACTTTTCATAGATATTGTTTCTAAAAAACCCACTATTTGTTTTGACAACGAGAATTATTTTTAATTTAATTATTGAACTTTTTGTGTATGAAATTTGGTAAAATGTATTAAAAATTTGGAATCAGAAGTTCCAAATTTTGTAATCAAGACTCTTTTGTTTTTGGACATTATGAATAGTAATGATGGTAATTATCTTTAAGTATCTTGATTAAATAGTAATTGGGTAGTTAAGGATAATAAAATAATATCATAATAATAAAAAATGACCCCAAAAAGTGTCCTAATTCTACTGGTTGTGTCATGGTCTACCATGGGATGCCTTGTCCCTAACATGGGGACCCCGTGAAATCACTTTTGTGTGATAATGACTTTTTATCTTTTTATTTTTAAAGAAGTTTAAATATAACGAAGAATGTATCACAAGAGTAAAACATTTTTAATTTTTTTTAAATAAATAATATATTGGACTATAAATATTCTTTGGAAATATAAAAATATTTCCTACATCATAGTATTTGTTTTATAATTTTTAGACGTTATATAAATTAAATTATTTATGACATCATTATGATGTAGCGATTACCTCATTAATGAAGGATTTAAATAAAATGAAATTATAAAGTAAAATATAAGAATTAAACGTGTCAAAGACCTATTGGATGAGTATATTTCGAACCCTTATCACCTTATCCTTGAAATACATCAATGTGAGACCTTTAAAATCCGAAACTCATTTGAAAATAAAGTAACATTTTATACATTTCAAAGAGTTCCCCTCCTCTCTTCTTATAAAAGGCACCCACCTCAACCTCATAACCCAAAATTATCAATCCATTGTCTCAAAAAATCTCTTCTCCTTTTATCTCTCCACATCCCTTTCTTCATCCTAGAAGCCTTACCTTTGGCATAATGCTCATCAACTAACCATTTTGGTTCAAACCAAGAAGAGTTACCCGATTTAAAGGTAAAATCTTCTCTAATGTTCTTTTGTTTTATTTTTCTTCTACATCCCCCTAAACTCTTTTTATTCATTTATTTTGTAAAAACAAAAGTATATTCAATATACTAGTATGTTCTTATAAGAAGGATTCTAGCCACAGTTACACACACCTTTATTTAATGGTTAAAGAGCATATTGTTTCTGTGGATGGCGAATTTCAACCTCACGATAGGATAATTGTTCAATGTTCTTATAACACATTAAAAGGTGTCCATTGAGATGACTCTATATTTATATTTGATATATAATATGTTTATGTTTTCCTTAAGCTTATGTATTTTTCATTTTTGGCATACCTTTATGGTTTCCATTATGGGTAAACGCAATATCGTCATTTTAGGAAGTGCGGACTACCGCCCCCTCAAAGTAATTTGATACGTTGATACCATATGTGGGATGTATAAAGGATAGAGTTAATGATATTATATATGATATTATACTAGAATTATAATATACCTTTATATCATTATGATTCCATTCCATAAAATACGAAATAGAAATGAAAGTAGCGTTCATGCGTACGTACGACTTATCGTCTCCATGAATGGTGCATTTCATTTCTTACCTCTAAATGTTATGTAATATTATAAATGAATGTATATACAGGATATATATGATATATATGATATATACATCATGAATATAACTCTGGATATAATAGATACATGAATAACATTTAATTATAAAGAGTTTATTTTTGACTCAAGTACCAATGATCGTTAAAACGACCGTTATTAACTTCAATAATTACATAGAGTTCATGACATGGTAATAAGTGATATAAAAGGAATAATGAACTTGAAAAATGTTCTTAATAAAGTAGAAATTAACACATGTTTATTATTCAGGAGATTAAATAATGATCGAGTCAAGTCGGATACGAGGTAAGGGACTTCGTCTCAATCTCCTTCAATTGAGGCATATTTTGTTTTATAGACAACTTTCATTTATAGAGTGTATAAAACCCTTCGACTTTTATGTTTATTCAAAATTAATCTTTTTATACAAATCATTTACTAAATGATAAAAGGAAATGTTTTTTTGTCGTACGTATGCTGCGACAACGACTTCTCCGTCGTCGTTACCATTATTTGAGTTTCGACTTCCTCTACAAGCCATAACATTTTTTTTAATGAAAAATATATACCATGCTTTACTTTTCTTTTATTATGGTATTGAAAATGGTTTTTATAATGTTTTTAGTATATCATTTTTTTTGATATTGTGTGATTGAAATGTGGAAATGTTATGTTTCCTTTGTGCTTGTTTTATGTGATACGATTATGTTATGGTTCTTGGGCATTGTTTATGAATACGGGTGGTTTCATGACAAAGTAAGGGAGGGTGAGCCCGATATAGATCTCCAATGCATTGGGTAACGTGAAGGGGTTGATCGTTAAGGATTCTCCGAAGAGATTTAGGGAATATGTTGTGATGGGTATTCCAAACGTAACCATGAGGGTTACTCCCTATGTAAGAATGTTATGAATGCCTCAATTTACCTTTAGGTCTTATGATTAATATGATTTATTAATTATTTGATGAGGTATGTTAAAATTATTATGATTTATAAATAATGTATGATTTCATTCATGGACTAATGTTTTCATTTCGTACTTTTATATCCCTTACCGAGCTTTTTAAGCTCATCCCAAGTTTTTGAAATGTTTTTCACAGGTCAAGGGAAAGGTAAAAGATGTGATGATAGGGTCAAGGAAGTGTCATGAAAGAATCCATGTTTTGTTTTGAATATGTTTCCATTTATGGGAAAAAATTAATACAATATTTTATGTAACCACTTTGTTTAAATGTGGAATGTAATGCATGATTTATGATCTAATTCTCTAAAACTCTAAACCTGAAAATATCCTCAATGTGTAATCTTGTAATAACTCAAGATTAAGTAATGTTTAAGGCTGGGGACTTATAGATTGTCTATATAGATTATAGGAACCATAATGCAACCACAAGGAATGACCATTTTCCAATGACCTTCACGGATCAAAAGCTTGAGAGGCTTGCTGGAAATGAATTTTTTTTATTTTCTAGTTGGGTATTCTAGTTACAACCAGATTCCTTTTGATTCATAAGATAAGTAAAAGACCACATTCACATTCCCCTTTGAAACATTTTCCTACAAGAGATTTCCCTTTCGATTGTGTCAACCTCTAACCACCTTTCACAGGTGTATGATGGCCATCATTTCAGATATGATATATAGATTATTGATGTTTTCATGGGTGATTTTTCTACTGTGGGTATTACTTTTGATACTTGTCCTGGAAATATTTAATTAGACTTTGAATGATGAATCTAAACCAAAATTTTTTTTAATTGGGAGAAATTTCAATTCACGGTTACATAAGGTATCGTGCCTTGTCATAAGGTATCAAAGATAGGTCTAGAAGTTGATAATGCTAAGATTGTGTTATTAAAAAATTTCCTCCTCCTGTTAATGTCGAAGGTGATAGATTTTTTCTAGGGCATGATGGTTTCTTCTAGAGATTCCAAAAATATTTTTCCAAAATAACTAACCCTTATTTTTTTTCTATTCTTGGATGCACCATTCAATTTTGATGAAAACTGGTTGAAATCATTGAATCAGCATAAAGGGAAACGCACTACATAACCTATCATCACTGTACCTGACTGGAAACTACCTTTTATGCTTATGTGTGATTCTAGTGACATTGTTGTACGTGATATCTTTGGACAATAGAAATATAAGAAGTAAAATGTGGTGTATTATTCTAGTCGACTACTAGATAATGCCTCAAAAAATTATACCACTAACGAAGAATAATTGTTAGCTATTTTGTTTTCTTTAGGGAAGTATAGAAATTATCTATTAGGTTCTAAAAGCATCATCATTCTGCTCTAATTTACTTGTTAACCAAGATGGAAACTAAACCCAAGTTGATTAGATAGATTCTATTATTACAAAAATTTTATTTAGAAATTAGGGTTAACAAATGAGATAAGAATTTAGTTGCTAAACTCCTATCTAGGATTCCTCTTGACCTTTATGAAGATCCTAGGGAGATTAACTCTTCCTTTTCTGATGAAAAGATGCTTAATATATCTATCAAGAAATATTCTTGTTTTGCAGATTTTTCCTACTTCATAGCCGAATGTGTCATTCCCAAAAATCTGTTCAATAACCAAAAAAAGAAATTAATTTATGATCTTAAATTTTATCTTTGGGATGATCCTCTACTATTTAGGAGATGTGCTAATGGTATTCTTAGGAGATGTATACCTGAGGAAAAGATGTTTCCAGTCTTATAAAGTGGTTACTCCTCACCTTGGGGAGGTCACCATGGTGGGGAAAGAACTACTCATAATTTTTTACAATCAGGGTTTTATTTACCTACACTTTTAAGGATTCCAGAAGTTTTGTGGTTGGTTGTGATGGGTGTCAGAGGCTAGAAAATATTGATAGGAATCAAGAGTTAACCCAAAAAGGAATTCTGGAAGTAGAAATTTTTGATATCTGGGGTTTTGATTTCATGGGTCCATTTCCATCATCTCATGGGAATTAATATATTCTTTTTGTTTTTGACTATGTTTCAAAATGGCTTGAGGTACTGGCACTTCCCAAAAATAAAGACAAATATGTAATACAATTTTCGAATAAGAACATCATTAAAAGATCTAGAGTTAACAGAGATTTTATCATTGATAATGGAACACATTTTAAGAATTATTAGTGTAATACTTTGACAGAGAAATATAGCTGTGTTCATAAAACTTATACTCCTTATCATCCACTGTCAAGTGGACAGGTGGAAATTTCAAATAAAGAACTTTAAAAAATACTTGAGAAAACTGTTTCAATATCTAGGAAAGACTGGTCTCTTAAATTGGATGAAGATTTATAGGCATATAAACCGTCTTTTAAGACCCTAATAGATATGTCTCCTTACAGGCTGTTGTCTTTGAAATGATTTCATTTACCTATGGAGTTGCAACATAAGTCTTATTGGGACGTTAAGGCTCTGAACTTTGATTTTAAGAGTGCAGGTGAGAGGAGGCTACTTGAGCTGAGTGATTTTGATGAGATTGGGAGAGAGTTATGATAAATCTTGAATTTATAAATAGAGGACTCAAATCATTCATGATTCAATCATACATACCTAATAATTAAATACTGGACAAAAGGCCCTTCTATTTAACTCTAGACTGAAACTCTTTCCGAGTAATCTAGAGTCCATGTGGTCTGGAACACTTACAATTGTGAGAGTGCTGAAGAATGGAGCTGTTGAAATTGTAGGTGAAGAGAATAAACCTATGAGACTTAATGGGAAAAGAGTGAAAAATTATTTTGGGGGACAACCAAAGCTCTTGGATACCTTCACTATACTTGAAAACAATGATTAAATAAAGTCTAGATGAATACATTAAAACCTAGTTCTACATTAGAGGAAACCCATGGTTCTTTTTTCCTTTATGTTATTTATTTCTAACCAAGAATAAAATGATTCTTCTTTGCTATTTTTTTGTGAAAAACTTGTTACTTCTTGTTCTTTGTTTCTTGGTTCTATCTCAGGATGCTGCTAATGTTTCAATAAATGAGTGGAATTCCCATGATCATTTTTATACAAGGACATAATCATGGAAGTACGTCAACGCTATGCATTTATTTCTGCTCTTGTTATTTCTAATAAAAATACTTCTGGTATTAGAAAATTCTAATCCATGTGTATTGAAAATTCTGTTGAATGACATTAATTTCATTAAAAAAATATTATGCTCTATTTCACTAAGTTGAAATAAAATATCATCATGTGCCTCTGGAAGAAAATTTTAATTTCATTTTTATATTGAAATCTTCTCAGTGCTTGAAATTATGTGTGGGGGGTTACATGTTTGTTGGGTTTTTTTAATTTTTGTTGAATGCGATTTTTAATGGGGTGTTAGGAATGCTTGGGTTATGTGTTATTGAAAATCCATTTGAATCATAGTTCTGAACATGGTTACACCCTATTCACCCTACACACATAGGTCTCATGCCTCGTCTGAACTTTAATGGAAAATATTTGTCACTAATTTAAATATTAATGCATGTACTTCTTATTTACCTACTATATGTTATTTTTTGGGGAAAATAATAAATTTTGACCATTAATGTTACCTTTATACATGTAATAAATCTGTTAAATTTAAAATCTATTTTGAACATTAATTGTTGAATTGTTTTTCTCAAATTTCAAAGTCAACTTTGGGGACAAATTTGGGTTTTATGTGTGGGGGAGTGGTCAATTCATGAGTGTGCTAAACTATGTTTTAATGAAATCCCATCAATTCCCACTTCACTTCAAAATTTTTGTATAAAATCACAAAATCCTTAGAAATATTGCAACATTTTAGGCTTTACAATGTAATAATTGGGTCTTACATTAGGACAGGTTACTTGTTGGTAGTTAAGAAAAACATAGAGTCTAAAATTAATGATAATGTATGATTTTTCAGTGATCTTAAATAGTTATTTGATGGGAATTTGGTTTTGGAACTACATAAAAATTTGATATGGGTATCCTTTTAACGGAATTGTGATCATAACCCTTAGAACTGGATGTTTGATTCTGATTCTAGGGGCCCCATTCATATTTTTATTTTTAAAAGTAATCATCTTAATAAGCCAATATAAATGATTTTTGATTTAAATATTTTGAAACTGGAATATTTTTGGCATCTGGGATCCATGGTGAGTCTCTGAGCCCTTAGATGCTGGGTGCATTTCTATTAACTTTAATCCCTCTGTGCATCTAGAATAAATGCATTGCTCAGTGCTTATATCACGATACATGGCATGGGGAAAATAAAATAAAGTTACTAGGGTAAAAAATAAGTTCATTAAGGTGAGGGTACTCATTAATGATAGAAGAAGAAGGGGTAAATTGAATTATATGGGATTCATTTAGGTTGTATCATTGAGGTTATTCACAAAAAATATATATTTATTTTTAACCTATGTGAAAATTTTGAATTATAATGTTCCTACTCTTTAGTTCTTAATTCCACCTAAATATTACCTTTATTCACTCTCTGACATTGGACTTAAACCTAGATTGATGTTAGTCATTATGTTGTATCACATATGAGGCATGGAATATTCTTTGATGGATTGTATTTTCTTTCTTAATTACCTTTGAGTATTTGTTATAGGTAAGATTTATATGAGTAATTAATTTTCTAAAAGCTTGATGTTATGTTGTGTCCTCTGTTTTTGAGTGCTGGACATTTTACATTTTGAGCAAAATAATAAACATTTCACTATTTCTCAAGAATAATAAATCATGATATTATTTGAGGAAAAATAATTCTTAAGTGAGGAGTAATTTGATGTGGCTATATTTTGGCATAGTTTTTCCACAACTTTTAACTTAATTTCTAATGATTTAATTAATTATTTAATCACTTTTTACTAAATAATTGTTCTTTTGTATTTTTTTATAATTAATATTCTTAATTAAAAAAAATTTCTAATTAATTATGAATTTTGAGTCTTTAAATTAATAATTTTAATCTTACTTATTTTATCTAAATTTATTACATGTGCTAATATCAATCTTCTCACTTTTTAATAATTTAAATTTAATAATAAATAATATTTTAACATCCTTTTTTGTGTTTTAATCGACATAAACTATATTTTAATATTTTATTCATTAATATGGATTCATTAAGATATTTTAACTTTAGTTATTAACTTGTCTAATCTTCCTGCTATTTAATTATGTCCATAGTTTTAGTTTAAAATTAAATAAAATATTTTAATTTTAATTTTATGTAGTTAAATAGTTATTTAATTAATTAATTTAGAGTCTTAAATCATTAAATATGTTAATATTTTGTATGAAGTTTTATAATTCATTCATAAAATTAATTTTTACCATAAAGGTGAGGAAGACAAGAACAATCGGTAACCTACTAGGTCATTGATGCTCTTCATTTTTATTTGCTGCTACCTTGTAATTAATTATTTAGTAATTTTAATATAACATTTTTTATAATATATTTCATTAATAATTATGTTCTTAATTTAAGTGTTATCAATTAATACTTTTTATTATAATATCAATTTTTTAATTGTTACAAAAATCTTGTTTTAATTAATGTTATTTAGCTTTCCTGTAATTAATTATTTTCCATCGTTGTTTTTAATAACTTATGTTTTAATTTTTATGTTCAATTTTTGTTTATTCTACGTTTACTGTTAGTTTTCTATCGGTCACCCTTTTACCATATGCAGCTTACCGGTTGCATTCATTTATGTATATCGGTAACCTCATGATTGCTATTGCTGACCTTCATATAATTCTATGAGCAAACTATCTATTTTACTATCACTATCAGCAACCTTATAATTTTTATACTTAATGGTAGTCTTTTAATTTTTACACTGGTCTCCCTTTGTTCTAACAGTAAAATTTTTTACATCACCTATTGGTGAACCTTAAATTTAAGCCTAATAGGGAAATTTTTTTCATTACACTGGTAACCTTTATTTTAGATAATATTAACCTTCCCTACACCTCACCATTGGGTGTTTTTCACTATTATCCCCTGCTTTTCAAACACTCATCAATCTACCTCTAAACATACAGATCTTCACATCTCACCATAATCATCCTCACACCATTTCCCCAATGCTCTTGTCGGCCTCTCAACCTACCACCATATCCCCTATCTCAAGTCGATGTTATCCTTGTATCTCTTCTACTAGAGAATACCAGAAAAATCCACTCATTCTCGACCAAACTCACAACAATCTAAATAAAAAAAATATTTAATTGATCAGATTATCAAACCTACAATGTTCTGAAAACCACCTGGTACAAAGTCCATGGCCTACATTGCTGGATGGAGGAGTAACCGAGCTACTAGACCCGAGTCGACGTGATTTGTGTTGTACCGAAGAGAGTTTTTGTTTACCCTAGCCACTACGCTAGAGAACGAGGATTGTTGATTGAGCTCGCCTCACCTTGAGACCCGATGTTCCTTTCCGTTGATGTAGGGAGGAGATGAACCACTAGATTTGGATTGTTAGAATAGAACTTCTCCAATATTAGAGCGTTGGAAGAGGCCGACTTCGCCGCTACTGAAGAAGGCGCTGCAGGAAGTGTGCTGCCGCATGGAGGAGGAGCTGAGCTATGGGATGCTGGACAGAAGGAGCCAATATTGATGAAGCTGAACTAGAAGGTAACCCCCCCTCAGTTGCACCGATAGGGGGGGAGGTTAAAAACCTAAAAAATTAAAAACAAAATAAAAAAACTCAATCTTAAATTAAAGAATAAACATTAATAATTATAAACATATAGTTTACATAAGATATTTAAAAAAAATTATTAAACATAAATCAAATTTTATGTAATTAATTGATATGTTATTTCTAAAATCATGTTAAAATAGATTATTAAAAATATTATTAATTATAATATTATAGTATGTATTAATAATTATTTAATAATACATTTTGCCTATAAAATAAAATACTAACAATAAGTTATAAATAAAATAATTTTTAAACTAATCTAATTAATATAAAATATTAATAATTTAATCTTTCAATATAATAATAAGCATAATGTTTATAATTAACTTTATTAATGTTAATTATTTTAAAAAAAATAATAACTTATAAAAAATCTAGCATCAATATTATTAATTAATTAAAATTATTATTTTTAATAATAATAATAACTGTCTTATTAACAAATTCATTCAATTTATAATACACAATTTATCATGATTTATCTTTTATAAATTTTATTTCATTATAGTTATGTAAAATATAATTACTAATTGTTAGTAATTCTAATAAAATAATTTATTTAACAACATTACTTATGATTTATTAATTATTTTAAAAGTCATTACATTTTCTTAAACTGTAAATTTTTATTTCCTTCGTGTAGTAACAATGTTGTTTATATTTCTTTCGCTGGTTTATTAAATAGTTGTAACCTAGTCCATTATCACATAACTAACTCAGTAAAAGTTAGATATGAGGGAAAAAATAGCATGACGTGCCAGTTGTGAAAAAATGCCCATTGTGAGGTGCATTTTTGAAGGGATTTCAAAGTCTGTGGAAGGTGTTCGGTGACAAGAAACATAAGATAGTGGCTACATAAGAATAGAAAGCAATAGATTGAATAGAAATGTATAGGGAGGAGAGAAAATGATTCACGGGGAGATACATTCACATATTAGAAGGATTCGGTTCCAAGAAGAGGTAGACCATAGGGCGACTCTAGGACCACTTCATGGAGATGGAGGAGTTCAGGAGTAGCATCAGTTCATAATAATAGAAGGAGTTTCCTTCCATTGTTTTCATTAAATTATTCTCCTTTTTAATTAAATTTTTTTATTATATGTATTATAGATGGTGTCTATCTATGTTTCTAGTTCGGGGATATATTGAATTTCCAATGGTTATCATAATTTTCTCATTTTAATTAATCATTTTAATGCATTCAGTATTGGTCGATGAGAGCGATACTGAATTCATTCAATTGAATTTTTCCACCAAAATTTAATTTCAAAATTTCACACTCAGTTGGCAAGATTGATTGTTGAAATACTTTTTAAAAGATAATAGATTCAAAAGTTTTCAATACTTACGGTGAGTTTTTCTTGCTATTAATTTTCTAATAGTTCACAATTTATTAATTTCGGAATGGGAAAATCTTAAATTGGATGGATTGTGTGATTTAACACCTAGTGAAGGAATTTAGTCATTACCTTTTCAGTGGTACTATGCAACAACCTATATGTTAATTGAATCACCTTCAAAACCTGTAGAATAGAGATTACTTCCCAATCATTTTAATAGATTATCCTTTTATCAGTGTTTTTTATCTCTATTATTCTATATTTTCTACTGTCTCTTGCCTCAATATAGTATAAATACATATTTCCAATGTTATGTCACTCTACTTATTATAGAATTAATGATAATAAAAAAAATATAAAATGTGAAAAAATTAAAATAATTCACATCGCTTCAGACAACAATGGAGCTTCAAGTTTTTTTAAGAAGATTAGTGGCCAAATTTACCTTCCCTATGGGTTCGAACCTGCTTTCCACATATACAATAGTTATTAGTATTATAAATTTTATACTTTTACCAACTTCAACTATATTATATGTAAATATTCTATTAATTTGTTATATAATTTTATATTATATATTTGTTAGATGACATTGTTTGCTAATTTTTTTTAACTCCATATCTATATTGACCATGGTTGATTTCATCGTAACATTATTTCATACTATATATATTATTAATTTTTTTATAATTATAATTATTTTATATTAAATATATTTTTATATCCATCCTTTCCTATTCATGATTTAAAATTAAACTCATTCCCCATCGAGATAATAGTACCCATGTATACGACATTAATGATTCCTTTTCTGTAGGATTGAGATTGGAATAATGTATGTTATAATTTTATATTTATGAATGTTATTAATATTTTATATATAATATTTTTTCATCAATAGAATAATTTAAATGAATAATTATAGGTTGTTAGGAAAAATCGAAGATATCTCTTTATGGAGGTGGTAGTCCAAATAATTCACAGACAACACTTTTGGTTTTCTTATAAAATAGAGATGAATGGATCATGGTTATTAAATTTATATATTAAAACAACAAATTATAATAATTATATTAATTTCTTAATATTTATTTGTATAAACTATATTTTTAATATGAATATTTGGAATAAATGATAATGAATAAGGTAACACCTATGTTTGAGACTCGATCATCTCTTAGATATCATCATAAGGAATAATTAATTAATATAAATTGTAGATATGGGGAGATTATGGATGACATAATTCATTATAAACTATTTCAATGGTGAAGTGTTTAAATGGAAATTTAAAAGGGAACTATAACATTGGAATTGTGGATTTTATCTCCTTTAATATGTGAAGAAAATGAAACATTTGGTAATACTCATTAAAAAACATTATATCATTAAAATATTCATTTCATAACAATACGAAATATTAGTTGATAGTGTGGTGGAATTATATTTAAAAACATTCGATCAATTGTAATGGTCGGGACACTCCTGGTTTGTTATATAGCCAAATTCTTGTGTTTGGGTCACCATGTCCCCCATCAGTGAGTTTTGAGGGTGACATTGTCGGTGGAAGGGTGTCCCTATGGTGTCACCCATCATTGAATCACCGATTAGTGAGTCACTGATCCGTGGGTCGTCGATCAGTCGCACCAATACATGAGACATGTGTCACCGATCTGTGCCACTGGGGGTTGTCAAGGGTTTCTATCCCCGGTTATCTTGTAACAACTAATTTAATAATTAATACATCTTTAATGTAGTATTGTTAATTTTAAAGAACCAAAATTATTTCTAATTCATAATAGTTGGGATATCGTTGAGGGACACAAACTATGTGTATTTGTTATGTTTTTTTCCTTTGTTTAAATGAAATAATTTTACTAGAGCTATTATGGCCACCTCTATGATGATGATTATTAAATAACAATTTATTTCATTTTTTTTAAAGGTTTAATAACATGATGAAACCGTGATCCACCATTAACTTAATTCAATATTTCATATCCTATAACTCCAGGATCTCTCCTTTTATCACATAATGTTTCTTCATTAGTCATGGTTGGTCATTTTTCCTTCCCTTGGTGCATTTGGAGTCTCTCTTCTTGAGGATAGTTGTGCGCCCATGATGGATTCTTTCTAACTCACTCATGGAGTCTTGGATGTCTTCCCCAGAAAATCAAGAATACCTAGTTCTTTGTGCAATAAAACATTGATCGTTGATCATACAAGTAGGGAATCTTACTTCGTCTCTTTTTACTATTCATAATGTGGGGTGGGTATTATGATTTTCCCTCATGACGTATATGAAACCAAATTTAACAAAGATAATAAATGAACATTTAAATAATGATGGGGTGGAAATGATGATATTGATGCTATGTTATACTGCTGTTGTTAAATTAGGAAATTTTTGGGCTATTTTCCACTAAAAATCAAGGTCATCGGTGTCCTTTCTTTATTCAATAATGATCCTTTATTTTTCTAGTTAATTATATGATTGAATGGATATAACATGTAAAATTTTTAAACACATAAACTTTTTTGATTAAATGGATTCTCAATGAACAATAATCCTTCTGTAATCAAGAAAGTTTACCAAATAGAAAGAATGAACCTGATGAATGGTGTTGTTAAATATGAAGAAAATACAATCATTATATGTTCTTTTGATATGTGTGGTATCTCTACTTGATGTCGTTTAGGGATACATGGATGGGTAAGGGATCCTTTATTGTTGAGATGACGGTTATGGACCTGTTTCCATGTGGGGAAATACAAAGGGGCTTGGTTTGGTTCCAGTACATTGAGGGATCTCACGAATCCCTTTTGATCTTGTGACATTACAAGAGAACCAAGTGTGAATTCTTATATTATTAGTTGTCTTTTATCCTTCCTTGGTTTGTGGATATTCCAATTAGTTTCCTAGTATTTAAGATTTTATATTTTTAAATATAATCACTTGATCATGATAATAGAAATGGGTTCAATGGGGAATTGTTTTCTAGGGATGATTTGTGCTCTGGTTGTGGTTGTTTTGTTTTGTATAAATGAAAAGTAACAATGGTGTTTATGTATGATCTGGTTTCAGGACCCTTAGGTTGGGATGTGTGCTTGTTTATATATATTTATAGATTTATTTCTTATGTTTATTATTCATACCCCACCCAAGTTTATCACTTATCGAAGACCCCCATTGTAGGGGGAAGTGTGTTTTTCCAACACTTTTATGAGTGGCTGGTTATTAGCACTTGTTCTACTCACTCTACCATGTATCCCAATAATTTTAGGGTATGATGTCACTACATAGGGTCCCTTATATACCATTATTCATCAGATAAAAAATGGTGGTTGGCCCATATGTGTTCAGGATGGGTTTTTTTCTCATGAATCTCTAGGATGAGTCCCATGTGACTTAGGGCATGGAAACAGTTGTTATGGAAAAAGTTTTATTAGGAATGGTAGAAATTGTCATGGCCTAGGTATCTGTGTGTATGGATTTGTGTGGTGGACTAGGTTTATTCTATCTGGGATGTGTGGTTGTGTAGCCAAGCTGTGGGTGAGCGGGGTTTGGAACTAGGACAGCGTTGAGAATGGTGGGGTTCTAATGCATATGAAATATTATATAACTAGTGGGAAGTGGTGCATGGTACACAAATTTCTATGTGATATTACTATTACATTACCTAACTTGAAATATTTTGGGAGTGTGCCATGGTGAGGCTGTGAGGGTAGTTTCCTTTCTAGGAGTTTTTGTTATCTCTGTTTTTTCCAGGGGCATTAGATGCGTTAGATTGTCTCCTCACATGTGCACGAGAACAATATGTTTTCCATACTGAGTATACATGTATAATCACCTTACATATATAATACTACATTCAAGTTTATAGGAGTAATTTTAGTACCGTGATGGAAAATACTAGCTCGGAAGTTTGGATAGTTTTTGTTTCCATTCTCTATTTCTTTTGGTACATTCAGTTTTTGTCTCTTTAGGCCTTGTATAGGTTTGCCTTTGGAACATGCATATGGAAATGGGTTTTGGATTTTATTTTTCTTCAGTTTTAGAGTTTATTCTGTTTTCACCATTGTATCTACCAATATGACTAAATAAAAAGGGTAATTCCTTCCATATTACGTGTTATTCTATACTCGTTGTGCTAGTCTCCCCTATGAGGCCTATTGACGGCAGGACTCGGGGGGTCATTATCTCTCTTCTAACTTGAGGAAATAAGGTTCTGGTTGTTTTTTGACCCTCCCACATCTATGGTGGGTCATGAGAGAATGGTATCAAATGGAGGTTTGAGAGATAGGATGGATCATGGGGTTAGGAACAGTAAGGATAACATGCGATGATAGGGAAACATTGTTAGACAATCTTGGTGTATAAAATAGGCCAGGGAAGACAGGCTAGGACATGGGATTTTAAGGCCCACCCATGATCTGATGCAATGACTCTGGACTTACCAAACTACCAAGTGAGGGTAAATTGATTGTAGGGTATAATCTATATGAATAATAAATGAATCATAATGACTTGTGTTCGTGTGTGTTAAGGTCATTCTAGGAATTTAAATAAATAAAGTGTTTAAGAATAATTTAAAAGAAATATTCTATACTACACGGGCTTATGCATTCATTGCCTACCATTCAGGTATGGAACCCGGACGATGGCCACAAGTAGTGTGGGAGATTGAGGACCCATAGGCTAATAAGTATAATCAGTGGAAGACTGATCAAGAGGAGGAGGTGGAACAGTGGTAGAAGAGGCTTCATTATTTTCAGTGGTAGTCCCTCGGGAAGTACGAGGGTAGCATCTCAGTCATGGAGACTAAAAGCTGGATCGAGGAGTATGTGATAGAATTCAGATTTATTTGTGCTCTGGTAGAATATTGGGTTCTGTTTGAAGTCATTTAGATGAGAGGATCCACGCATCAGTGGTGGATGGTCTACCTCAAAGAGAGGATGGAGAGTGATATTTTGTGGGCTGAATTCGAGAAGGAGTTCCGAGTGGAATTCCTTTCATCTATTATGAAATTTGAGAAGAGATAGGATCTACCATCCCATCAATTGGGGAATAAATCTGTGAGGGAGTTGGGGATAATGTTCAAGAATCTCCTTCATTTTTCTCCAAAACATTTTCCAAATGAGGAGTCTTGATCAAGATGTTTAGATGAGTCACTATGACTTTCTCTTTAGTATTTTGTTACTCACTTCAACCTACTGATGTACTTGGAGGTCCAAAAAATTCTAAAGTGGTGGAGAGAATTCATATGCTGGGTGGTGTGCCCTGATAGGGGAGCATGTTGGGCACACTAAAAAGGAAGGCTTTCAGTAGTTGGCCACCAGTGTCAGGGCCTTCTACATTTTGGCCAGTGGAGAGTAAGTCCCAACAGTTCTAGTTTCAATCTCCTGGTCCTCTAATATTCTTTTTTATGCCCAAGACTGTAGTGATTCATCTATGGAAGCCTTTGGAACCATAGAAATTCATTCCCAAACAGATTGTAGTGCAGTATGGGTGGGAAGGATTGACACCCACCTCCACAACAGTATTTTTCAGCCAGGCCCTTTCACCAGTATCAGTAGGGAGAATGATAACCCGCTCCTCCTAGAGTAGACATTTCAATAGGAGTTCGACATTAGGGTGATCCTAAGGGGCATCGACCAGTGAATGGTCAGGGAGGTGGATGATATCTGAGGGGAAGAGGAACTGGGTGTGGGAAGTTTCATGCTTTAGAGGTAGCATTTCCAGTAGGGTCGAATGTTGTACAAGGTAATATGAACTTGTTTATCACTCTTTCATATGCCTTGATATATTCTGAGGCTTCAAACTCCTTTGTTACATCCGGTCCAGAAAAATCCTTTGGCCTATATGTAGAGGCACTCTCATGCCTCTGGTGTTGTGTATGCTAGTTGGGGGTCATACCATCTTTTTTGATGTTTTTAAATAATTTAGACTGATGTTGGGGACACATCAGTCTAGTGGGGATCTAATTTTGATGAAAATGCATCTATACGATGTCATCCTTGGAATCGAGTGGTATTTTCTGTGCACCCTGTTATCAAATGAATCTAGAGAAGAGTCATGTTCTCTGATGACGATGGCCAACGTGGGGATTTTTTTGGCTAATAGTGTTCTCAGGTGGGGGAAAACATGTGGAAAGTTTTCTTTCTATGTTGGATGTTATTTCAACAGAATCAGTGGTTACTACGATGGCGGATGTTCCATGAGTTTTTAGAGAGTTCATGGACGTCTTTTCAGAGGAAGTTGTGACTCTACCCTCTTGACGTGACATTGATTTTGTGATAGACATACAACCTAATTACTATCTGATTTCGATGTCTCCTTATCGGATTGAGCCTACTGATTTGTGTAAATTTGTATTCAGATTGACGATCTGATGAAGATGGTTTTTTTAGAGCTATAGTGTCGCCATGGGGTGCTCTGATCGGGTTCCCAAAAAAGGCATATGGTGGTATCAGGATGTGTGTAGGCTACTAGAGAATAAATCAAGTAATGATCATGAACCATTACCATCTTACAATGATTGATGATATCTTTGACTAGATGAGGTTAGAATTTTGGGTCTCTTAGATCTATTTTCTGTCTGGGTATCAGAAGTTATGGGTGAAAGACATTGATATCCTGACTACTAGTTTCAGGTTAATCTATGGGAACATTGCATTCATAGCCTTGTCGTTCACTGTTACAGACGAACTTCTTGTGTTCATGGGTCTGGTGAACACTTTTCTCTATGAGTGTCAAGATCGGTTCATTATTTTTTTCATCGATGACATATTGATCTACTCAATATCAAAGGAGGAACATAATAAACACCTCGAGATTGGTCTTGGAGATCCTTTGACATCACCAGATCTATAAGAAGTACTCCAAGTAAATGTTCCTGACATGAGAAGTGCACTTTCATTGACAAGTTGTGTCCATTCTAGGGGTAATAGTTGATTTCTCCAAGTTTGAAGCAGTTGTTTCTTGGGAAGCACCTAGAATTGTGATAGAGGTTCTTAGATTCCTAGTTAAGTCTGGATTTTATCATAGGTTCGTACCCAAATTTTCCTGAGATTCATCTCTTCTGACATCCTTGACCAGAAAGGACCAGGTCATCGTGTGGATTTAGCAGTGTCAGGAAGCATTTAGCTATCTGAAGGAAATGTTATCCTCTGCTACAGTGATCAGGTTTCTAGAAGAAGGGTTATTGTTTGAGGTGTTTTGTAATGATTTTAGACTTGGTTTGGGATCTGTGATTATGTGTCAATGGGGAGTGATCTCCTATGGGTATAGGATGTTTTGTCCTCATTAGAGTAACTATGCCACCCATGACCTAGATCATGTAGTAGTAGTATTCGTGTTGAAGTTGTGGCGACATTACTTCATCAAATAGCATTTTTGGTCTTTACAGATCACAATATTTTGAGGCATATCTTTACCTAGTTACACTTAAACATGCGATATCCATGGGGGGTTGAGTTTCTTCAAGATTACAACTTTGAGATACCATAAACTAATGGTAATGGGAACATTTGGGTCACTTCCTTGAGTAGGAAGTCACTAAAGGAATTTGTTCCAAAATCTGTGGATTCTTGGAATGAAATAAAGGAGTTAGATTCTTTAAACCTAGATGAAAGCGTGGATGGTGGTAGAGGAATTCTATTTAAGATAAAAGTGAATTTCTCTCTATTTTGACAGGTGGAGGTTCCTTAGTGGGTAGAAATACAGAGTGAAATGATGCACGATTGGGTTGACTAATGCAATGCTTTGGAAGATTGGTCGGAGATTGGTCAAAATTGGATGTTGATTCATGGAAAGTTTTATTGTCCTTGTAGAAATGCATGAGAGAGTTCTTGGCGAGTTCCTTAAAGAACCTATAGTGGTACACTGAGGAGTTTAAATGATGTCTTGGGGGTTGAGTGGCCATTTTTAGTGGTGTGGAGTAAAGAGGGCAGAAGAAGAGTTTGTGGAAAAGTGCCTCGTGTGTTAGAGCATCATGTTTTGGGAAGACTATTGAAACAATTAATCATCCCAGAGTGGATGTGGGGAGAAAATCAATGTATTTAATCACCTGACTACCCATGGATCAAGGAGGTTGTGATGTTATATAGGTATTGGTGGATCAACTGACAAAATCAGCTCACATCCTGGAAATAAAGCAGTTGAGTGAAGTAGGCACCTTAAAACATAGATAAGTAGATGAGGTGGTGTGGTTTCAAGGAGTTCAGAGGTCCATAGTCTTGGATAGGGATGCACAGTTTACCTCATGAGTCTGGAAGGGATTGAATCATGATTTTGGCACCTTGCTACAAATTAGAAATGCCTTCAACCCCCACACAAATGGGAAGATAGACCAGACCATCCAAAAATTGGAGGATATGCTATGGGAATTTTTTAGGTCTATAGGTGATCATGGGAAGTATATTTTTCCTTAGTATAGTTTTCCTACAATAATATGTATCACTCTACTATTGGAATAGATAAATTTGAATCCTTGTATGGGAGGTCGTGTCATTCACCCATGAATTTGACTGAGGTCTGGGAGGCAGGTGTTCATGGCCTAGAAGTAGTGAAGATAACAACATAGAAGTTTTAGTTTGTGCATGAGATGATGAAGGCAACCCAAGACACCCATAAGTCATATGCAAATTATAGGATGCATCCTTTGGTGTTCGAGGTTGGAAACCATGTGTTCGTAAAGGTTTCCCTTCAGCATGGGCAATAGAAATTCGATAGAGGGTATAAAGATTTTTCCAAGGTTTGTCGTACATTTTGAGGTGTTATTGAAGGTTGGTGAAGTGCCTTATCAGCTTGTGATTCCACTATCACTATAGAGGGAGTATGACGTCTTCCATGATTCTCAAATATATTGGTATCTAAATGATTATTCGCACGTCCTTGACAAAGGAAATCCAGATATCATGGATGATGGGACATACATTGGGCGACTAGAATTGGTCAAGGATCGCATGGAGAATGTTCTTTGTGGATGAACCATTCCCTTGATTCGTTTGTTATGGGGGATCTATGGCCTCCAGAAGAGTACCTGGGAACGGGAGGAAATGATGTTCCCAATACCCATTGTTGTTTTGATTACATAACCTTTTGTGTTGTACTTGTTTGTTAAGTAGTGATAGACCTTGTTAACTATGGGATGAGATATTTCCCTTGTTCTCTGAATGTGTTTGAAGGATATGATCCATAAACAAGATGCATTATTGTGGATGCAAATAAACTCGTAGAGGTGAGTCATTGCTTCCCAAAAAGAATAATATCTTGACATAGAGGAAGGGACTTCATAATCCCTATGATTGGATGGTGTAACAATTTTATTATTTTGTGGTTATCTCAGGGAGGGCAGTGGTAGTGTATCCATAGTATTTTAGTACATATATTATAGAGAATTGTTCCAAGAGATCGAGTTTTGTTCCGTATTTCGAATAACTCTTGGTTGGTTCAGCCATGAGGGGTTTCTGTCGATGTGTCTGCTCAAACTCATCTCATTTCTATGGGTTTAGTTTCGATTCTAGAGGATGAAAATTGTTATTGAGGTATCTTATGTAATGTCTTATACCCTCCGAGCCCATTACTTTTCCAAATTATCATGGTTGGGGTGAACTGGACCCCATCAGTGAGTTATGAGGGCAGTAGTGTCGATGGCAGGTTTTCACCATAGTGTCACCCATCTATGAGTCCATGATCGGTCTCACTGATCACTATCACTCCGATCGGTGAGTAACTGATTGATGTGTCACTTATTGGTATCACTGGCCTGTCTTACACTAAACGGTGAGTCACTGATCGGTGTCACTAATCATTTTGTCACTAATCAGTGAGATTTGTGTCACGAATCAGTTCCACAGGGAGGTTGTTGAGGGTTACATTCCCCAGTTTTCCTATAACAACTCCTTTAAGGTTTAATACATCATTAATGTGGTATAAGGCTATATTATATAAAATAAATTATGTTCTAATCTCCATGAATGTGGAAACCCTCAATAATCCAAAAATATGTGTCACTGTTATTTGTTTTCCTCAATTTAAATAAAATCATTTAACCCATAGCTATTATGGTAACCTCTACAATGATAATTATTAAATAAAAATTTATTCCATCATGTGTAACTGTCCAACAAAATTGGGAAACAATGATCTGCATTTAAATATGTTCAATATTTCATACCCTGTAACTCAAATATCCCTCTTTATATCATCAGAAGTTTCTTCCATCTCCATGGTTGGTCTCTTTTCTATCCCATGGAGCATTTGGAGTCCCTCTTCCCATGGCTAGTTGTGCACCCATTCTGGAGCCTCCACTACTCACTCTTTGAGTCCATGTTGTTCTAACTCTTCAAATCATGCATCCCCAATTCTTGGCATGAGGAAGAAAGCATCGATCATTGACCATCCAAGTAGGGATTCTTCCTTTGTCTCCCTTTACTATGCATCATGAGGGGTGAGTATGATGATGTTCACCCAAGACATAGATGAAAAAGAATTTAAAAAATATAATAAATGAACCTTTAAATAATTTGGGCATGAGAATGATGATGATGTTTTTTTATACTGTTATTGTTATATTATGAATTTTATGGTATTTTTCCAATGAATGTCCTTGTTATTGGTTTTACTACCTTGTTCACTAATGATACTATGTTTTTCTTGTTAATCCTATGATTAAATGTCTATATCATGGAAAATTGATAATCACATAAACTCGTTCGATTAAATAGATGCTAAATGAACAACAATCCTTGTGTGATCACCCTGGTTAACCAAACATTAGGAATGAACATAATGAATCGTGTGGATAAATCTAATAATACATCCTCACACTGTTCTAGTAAAATATGTGGTGGAAAAGCTTGATTTTATGTGGGGTGAAGTTGTTGGGTATGGGATCCATTGTTGTTGGGATTTTGTGTGTGGACCTGAGGCCCTGCGAGGTCGTACGATGTGGATTAGATTAGTTAATGTACATATAGGGATCCCACGAATCCCTTTATTTTTTGTCACTTTAAAAGATAACTGAGTGTGAATTCTCTAATTATTGCTTTATTGTTATTATTTTCTTAGAATGTGGCTATGTCTGTTATTTACCCAGCGGTGATGAGTTTTATTTTTTTTAAAGATAATCACTTGAATATGATAACAAAAAAAGTTCAATGGGAAATTATTTTACAAGGATGAGTTGTACTCTGGTTGTGGCAGTTGTGTTTTGTATTAATGAATTGTAATGAGGGTTTTTGTGTATGATCCTGTTTTGAGACACTTAGTTTAGTATGTGTTATTTTTTACCAATATGTATAATTTTAGTTCATATTTTTCTTATTCTCACCCCTCCCAACTTGATCACTTCATGCAGAACAACACAGTTTCATGGGGGAGGGTGTTTTTTGTAACACTCCTATGAGTGGCTAGTTATTATCTCATTTTATGCTCCCTCTCCTAAGTAGCCCAAGACTTTTCAGAAAGGCTATGAAGGCCTATAAATCCTTATAGCCTAATATTATTTGGGAAACATTTTTATAGTGGTTGGATAAAGAGTGTGTTGGAAGGGTTTTTTTCCGAAGAATCATCTGGATGAGGCCAAGGTGTCTTTGGTCTTGACATCGGTTGTTCTGGCCCGATTGTCATCCAGCATGGTAGATATTTTCATGGCCTAGGTGTCTATGATAAGAGATGTGTGTGGTGTCCAAGGTGTCTACCAGTGTGGATGTGGAGTTGTGTAGACCAGGTGTGTGTAGGAGAGGCATGGATGTGGGAAATCTGTGAGAATGGAGGAGGAGGTCTGATGCATAGGAGGTCTTAAATAACCAGTGGGAAAGTGGTGTGGGGTACCCAAATGTCGATGGGATATTACTATTACATTACCAAACATTCTTTATTTAGGGAGTGTTCCTTGGTGAGGTTGGGTGGATAGTTTTGTTTCTAGGTGTTTTGGTTATCTCAATTTTGTCTCATGGTGAATTAGATTGTCTAACCACTTGCGCACGAGAGATTTAGGTTTTCCCTATCGAGTATACATATATACCCACACTATGTGTATAAAAATTCATTCTAGTATCCATGAGGACATTGAGGACCATGTTGGACATTACATGCTCAGCCGTTTAGACATTTGTTTTTTCGTTTTTCCTTTTCATTTGCTACATTCCCTTTTTGTTTCCCTGTTCCTTGTATGGGATTACCATTGGAACATGCTTATGGAAATCCTTTTTGGAATTAATTTTAACTTTTCATAGTTTTAGGGGTTTTTACCATCGTATCTCTCATTCATACTCAACAAAATGTTTAATTTTGTCCAAATTATGTGTGATTCTATATCCTTGGTGCTAGTCACTACTACGGGGCCTATTAAAGACAGGACATAGAGGTCATTATATCTCCTTCAACTTGAGGAAGGATGGGTCTGTCAGTTTTCTGTCCCATCCCTCATCATGGTGAAGGCGAGTTGTGGCATCAATACATTCCAATAATGGTTTAAAAATTATTCGAGAATTTTAAATTTTGTTTAAAAATTTAAAAATTTTTATTTTTACATAGGTAATTATTTATTAACCTTCTAATGAGTAATTTAATAAAAAATCTAAGTGAACCATGGTACCAAATTATCAGGTTTCGAGCCCATTTTTCTGTCCTTTTATTCTATTCATATTTATTAAAAATATAAAATTAACAACTATACTAAACTATTTTATATATCAAATAAATGTTTTTGTAGAAAAATTGTTATTTAACTTATAAGTGTACTTATTTTTTTTAGATTCTGCTAAAAATAATATTTTTAGTAATAAAAGTAAATATTAATTTCAAAAATAAAATATATATTCATCATTTAAAATATTATTTGATATTTAATAAAATAATAAATATATAATATTTAAAAAGTAGTTTTTTGAAAATAATAGTATCACTAATATCTTTGACAACAACATAAATTATTGTAATCATAAGTTTTTACCCAAAATTGAAATATTAATATTAAATATTTTAAAAATGTTGAAGTAAAATATGAAATATATTTTAAATTAATTTATTTCTAATATTTATTAAGATTAATAATTAAATTTAGAAAATAATAATTGTTATTAGATTAGATTATTATTGAATGTTTCAAAACAATAAACATTAGTTTTAGTGAAATATTATTTTTAATTGACTTATTTTAATTAAAAATAAATAATTTTTATATAATATTTTTAGAAAAATTTAGTTAATATATGTATTATAAAAATTTAATAAATGTGATTTTTTTACAAAATCTCTATATTTTTACAACTCTCCTAAAAAAATATTTTCTAATAATCCTAGATATTATTTGAAAACTAATAATGATATAATAAATATAAAAATTATGACCATAATTTAATATTAATATTTAAAAATTAATAAATTATTTATTTGAATAAAATCAAAAATTAAAATTAAAAACTGTTTTTATTAAGAAAAAAATTTCAAATATTATATATTGTTTTTGTTACATCATATCAGTTACTAAAAAATTTCCGAACCAATTATTAAAATCAAATGTATAATATAGTCATTAATAATACATTTCAAAAAGTTGTTATTCACATAAAAAATGTTATTTTTAAGGAAATATATTTCATAGCATAAAACAACCTTATTATTTATTTTATCTATTGCAATCTAATTAATCTCAAGGTGACACTGATATTATTTTTCATCACATCATTAACGTTATAATTTTAAAAAATTTGGTTTATATTGGTGTTCATAGTATGAAATGGATCAATGATGGAAATTTTCTTTATGAGAAGTAAACATCATGAATAGTGATCCACAAATTGAATGTATTTTAAAAATATTCCAAGAGACTATCTTTACAAAAAATCATTGTTCTTGACTTGATAATTATTTTACAATGTCAGTGGGATTTTATATTTTAATATATCAAAACATGATTATTGAAATATATATTTTTTTGAGATTTAATTTATGAATACATTATTCATGCGATAAGTATATATCGATATAGTAGACTAATTTACATTGTTATCTTTTGTTTTCACATATACCATCTTATCTAGTGATATGAACCCTATAGTCTCTTTATGAATTTTTATCTCAAACATTACCATAAATTTCTATTCATCAAATCCAAGGAATCATTAAATCCCATACATCATATATTCTATTTTCTTATTCATTTATGAAGAATTATCTCTTCATATCATTGATAAAAAAAAGTTTAATCCTCAATGTGTTGGTCACATTCATGATATTTAGTATAATATAACGATTATTTTTATAATCATTTGTTTAATCATTTTCCAAATTTAATCATTTTGATTCTTCTTAATAGTTGGATGTAGACCATTATTGGTATTAGAAAATCATTGGAAAATTTATGGTTCCTATCCTTTTCGGTAGATTTCGTCATATACGTCAATAATAGAGTTATAACGCTATCCAACCGAGATTGGTAATAGGATTTTGTGGTTCTTTTGGACTTAGACAGTGACCCTTTACTTGATCATTATTGCACCAGAGGTATTAATCCCTTGAGATTGATGTATAATAAATGAAGGATATTGTAATGTCTTTGGGAGTGGGCTTTTATACCCTAGATACAGATGTTTTATTCTATATAACATATGGTCCATGTCCTAGCCCTCTTAGACCTGTGGTTTTCTCACTTTAATGTGGATGTTGGTGGTATGATGCTTGTTTATTTTTTGTAGTATTTTATCTTAAATTTTTTTATCATATAGTATTGTTTTTTTCTCTTATATTTTCTGATGAATATTGACCTTCATTGACTACTCTTCCAAAGATAATTTATCCCATGCTTCACCAGAATATTTGGGTAATCTATTTAAGGGGATGTTTCATTAATGTATTGGGACTATCCCATCAAAGAAGAATTGTTAGTTGACTGACTATTTTTCCATCAGATGTAAAACTAATGTAATATCCCAAGAATACTTAAATCAGTTTAATTTAAATAATATTTTGTTAAAAAAAATTTTTACAATTAAAATAACATATGGTATATGTTATCATATTTATTCCTTTATAAATAAAAACTATTTTATAAATAAAATTACAATTGTAATAAGTTAATTTAATATATTATAAGTTATAATAAATAATAAAATAATTAGATAAGTATTATTTTCCTAAAAATAATATATAAATTTTATTTTTAAAAATTATTAATTTAATACATTAGAAAAATAAAAATATTTAATTATCCATTTTCAAAATTATATTATGAAGAATTAATGACTATAATTTTAACTAAAAAATTATTATAATATTTAGATATATTTTGATAAATTATTATAAAATAAAAATGTATATATTTGTAAAAAATAAATATCAATTGATAATTAAAAATGTTAAATTTTTAGTTTTTTAAAATATAAAATATATATAAAATTCATTGGAATATATTACTAATTAAAAAACGGAGTATATTAATATTGGAGGGTTAAATGAGTTTTAATAGAATTATGATTATTTTATTTCCAAATTTAATAATGAAAATGGAATTTATGTTATGAAAATATTAATATAATAAGTAGATGTAGATTTTGGAATACAGAGTTTTCTTATTTCTATGTAAAGGAATTGAGGTCATCATGTTGGGTAGTGATGGATTTTTAAAGGTTATTTATTGCTATGAACACCACTTTGTGCACTACATAATTTTTTTCCTAACCTATAAAAGGGTAACTACATTTATCCTTATTCACATAGGTGTAGTTTAATCTCATATAAAGAAAATACCAACATTTATAAAATAAAATATCTTATTTTTAAATGTCGAATTCTCCAATAATGGTACACCATATCAACTTAAGGGTATATCTATGTTGCGTAAGGATACACAACACCTCATGCAATGGTATGAAATAAAGTGTCTTTGTAGGGTTATGGATTGATCCACAATGGTACCAACCCAAAATTCATATGTGTAAGATACACCATAGAAATGCTACAAACGGGAAACTCTAACATTTTTAAGGCTATGAAAATTATTACATAAGTGTATAGAACTGATCTATATATAGGTCAATAAAACCTCACATAATGGTGAATGAAACATAAAAGGGGTTGCGTAAAGGGTTTGTGGTGAGATATTGTTCCATTCTAATGGATATTACAAAATAAATGTAATTGTAAGTTAGAAATATATTGGAACCTTCATATAATCAATGGTGGAATATATTTTTTCATCTAATAATTCATTAGTAAATGTAAAATACAATATTAATATGTTAAAAATTGAAGAAGGATCATCTTTGATGTTTGAATTTTTCAGGTAAAAATGAAGAATATTAATATATAAAATGTCACTATCACACTGGTTTAAATGTATTTTTTGACATAGAGTATAAATATTTGTAGACAATGACCAATGTATGGAAGACAAAATTTCTGAATCACTGTTTTGATTCTTCTATTTTATTTGTAATAGTTTGAATAATAACTTGTTTTCCATATCGGCTCGACCGCTATCAAAGAATCACATTTTGAAGCATACTGATTATTAAATGATTATATAGATCTATAATCGTGTGTACTTTGGTTCTACATGAGTAAAATATTAATTGAAATTAAATTTATTATAATAATTGAAAAAATAGATTTTATAATAACTCTATAATTAAGGGAATAAGAAACAATTCATTACTATACTCTATAATTAAATAATAATATACATTAAAGGCACTATATTTAAAAAGAACCCTTTATTTGGGTGTTATATTTATTTGTAATTTAATCTAGATAACATTGAATGTGATATGGAATATTAGAATGAAAGTATGATATTATGTGTCTTGCTTTAGGAAATATAAATTCAATATGTAAGGAGTTTATTTTTATGTAATAATTAGGGTAATGGAAATTGATTTTATTAAATTTATATTTTTCCAAAACCTATTGATATAAGGGAATTCAATTTTACACTTATATTTATTGAATTCTTGAAAAAACAATAATTTTGTACGACAAATCACTATTTATTATTTATTGTTAATTTTTAAATGTGGTTTGATTATTCAAAAATGAAACTATATACTTTATAAAATCCTTATTTTTTGTAATATTTTTTATTTTATTTTATCTGATTTAAATAATTTTTTAATAAATTTAATATTTTTTATTATATATGAGAAATGTTATTTTTACATTATTTTGATATAATTCATGATTACATATTTTCATATGTTATGAAATATATTTCCCAGTGAAATTAAACAGATGTAATGAAAATAATTGTTTTTATTTTATTTCCAACTATTAAAAGTGATTTTTTTAAATTTTTATCATATTTTTTAATTAACCAATTAACATAACAGGAATAACTAATATGTTTTTTAGATATGTAATTATTTTCATCACTAAAATATATTACAGATATGTTATGTTTTTTAAAGGTTATTTTAGTGCATTTATAATAATAAGTGTTTTTTTTTAAAAAACAATTATTTGAAATATGTAACCTGGGTATTGGTTGTAATGATGAGGAATAAAGACTAAACCTATGTTCTCAAAGAGACATTTTCTTAAAAATAATATTTTCTTGTTCAATATTCCTAGTGGCCATTAGTTTTTTAATGTATACTGGGTACTAGTATATTCCATCATGAGATATTATTTTCAAATGAATGTTTTTAACATATCAATGTCGGACTATGCATTTATTTAAATAGATTTTATATTTCTAAAATAAATGTATTTTGAAAATAAAATGTCTTTGAAAATTATTTAAATGAATTTTTTATTGAGTATAAAAACCCTAACTTCTTGTTTATATAAATTTATATACTATTAATTTTGTTTTGTTTACTTCAAAATATTTTATATAATAGATTGGTTTTTGAAGTAATTGTTTATAATTTTAATTGAGATGTTATTTAAACTCATTATTCAAAATTGAATTATTAGATATTTTTTTCTAATATAACATTATAAAATTATTTTCAAATGTATACTGCTATGTATAAGATCATAGTAAAATGGGGTCGATTAAGAGTCTCATTGGTGTGAATAAAAATAAGTGTTTGTAGAACTATTTATATGTTATGATATATATTAATGTGTTTCTTAATCCGAAACTATAAACCTAAATGTTCTTTGGTTGTGTGAGTGATCCAATATTTTAAATTAATATAACATTTATTGAATAGTTTATGTTTGGTCACATTTAATGGAATCAATATAACAATGTAAATATAAGGTTTTTACCAATAGCACAAGATGTGATATTCTTGGGCAGTCACATTTTGATTTAGATCTATGTTTAGAGAATTTTTTAGATTACAATGATACATAATGAGGATGCTTTTTTTCATTGAATTTGGAATATTTTTTATGGATCCCAACATATATTTGATTAATGATAGATCTTTTGATCCTATTTTACATAATTTTGATATTCATTTATGAAAATAAAACCCTTAATTTTAGTTTGTTATCATTGAATTTTTTATTCGTAAATTAAATATTATTATTTTATGGATATAACATTATTTGTTTCCAAAACGTTATTATATGATGTGATCATTTATTTTAATGTTATTTTGGTTAATTATTAAATTAAAATTTTATAATTAAAATTTTGATGACCCTCTTACTTTAGGGGGTAGAATATATCATCCTCACAATTCTAATATAATTATCATAAAATATAGATTTCATTGAATGGATTGTTTTACTATTATTAAATATGATATATTTTAACCATCAACATATTGAATTTAAATATTTTTGTAAAATATAGTTAAAATTTTTAATAAATTATTTTCAAATATTATAATTTATAATAAATAACACTTTTCCCATGAATGTAGTATTCTACAATAAATAATATGAATTTATGTATATTGAAAAGGTTAATAATTATTATGATATAATTTCAACATTTATGATTTACATAATTAAAAATACTATTATTTCAATGTACTTTTAAAATATTAATTATAAATTTGCTATAGTTTTTAGAATGTTTATGTTATATTGTTTTAAATTATATACGTAATTTTTTAATAGATCAATATTAGGAAATATTATGGTATGTAATAATATAATTTTTGATAAATTAAATATATCTTTTGTATAATGTTAAACTATATTAATAATAAGTAATGTAATATATTAATCTTAATGGGTCATAAAGTTTTAATATAATATTAATTGTTGAATCTTAAAATTTCAAACATGGAAATGACTGTACATAATAGTAATATAAACAAATTGTGTATGGGTATATTTTCAATAACACTTTGGTTTGGTATCTATGTAATGTAATGTTTTCAGATACTTTAGGCAATACATGTTTTTTCATTGTCATGTAAGGTTAATTATAACTATTTTACTGGTAATACATTGTTATGTAATGGTAATGCCCGTATGTCTAATTGTATTTTTATCATGTAAGCGTACATCAATGTCTTTTAAGGGTGCCCCAATGTTACATAAGGGCTCAGATAACCTCATGTAATGTTAATACATGAAACATATACGTTATTTAGTGGTCAGTAATGCAATTTAGTTATACCAACAATACTTGTGTTATGGTATGAGACTCATTACATAGGCTATAACAATGTAATGTAAAATTTTTTATGAGGTTAAAAAAATGCATAGAAGAATATATAAACTATATAAATGACATGGGTCATGAAATAATGGTAAAATAAATATAATTTGGGTTATGTAATCGTGATGTATTGAGTAATAAACATTATATAATGTTAATACAAATTCCACATAATTGAATTTTTTTCACAAATATTTAAACATGAAAATATAATATAAAATACCAAACTATAAACTATTTTGTAACCATTGTCTTGGTGGTGGGAAAATTTCAATAAAAATTAATATATATATATATATATATATTATATCATTATCATACTAGTTTAATTGATTTTTTAAATATAATATAATATTTACTATAATATAAATAAAGTATTGTAGAAAATATTCTCAAACCAATTTTTAATCATATGTATACTTTTGTAATATATTTTTCTGTGTTTATAGAGCCAATAGAGCTCAACCTCCATGCAATCATTTCACATGAAGGATTATGAATTATTAAATGATTATAATGGTCTAAATGTTGGGGTGTATCACTGTATATGAGTAAGATAGTAATAAAAATTATATTTTATTTAAACATCATATTAAATTATACTTTTTCAAATGTCCATAATAAATAGAATAAATAACTACACCATAAAAACCTATATTTATATAGGAATATACTCATCTTTAAAGATATTTAAAGTGAACATTTTTTGGTAGTTGTATAACTCCATTGTTTTATTCAGACAGCTTCGAGTATTAGATAAAATTGAAAATGAATGACCGATATAATGATTATTCCTTCATGAAAAAAATAATCTCTTGGTATTAGTTGATGTCTATATAAGTATTAATTTTAGGGAAATAAATATTTTATTAAATTACTATTTCTACAAACACTACTTTTAAATAGAGATATTTTTTAAATTTTTTTTATGATTACTCATAATACAATTTATTATTAATTGAAAATGACTCTATAATATCATTTCAAATGTTTTCATTTTTTTCATTATTATCAAAAGTAAAAATCTATTTTTGAAAACTCGTTTTCTATTAGAATATTTATTATTATTATTATTTGACTTCAAGGATGGTCAATGAATTTTAAAAACTATTATTTAATATTAAATGGGTTCTTTTAAATTCATTATAATTTGTAACAAACTATTACAAGATTCTAGGTTCTTATAATCCATTGTATTGTTCACAAAATGGTTGGGTATTGTTTTTAATTACAATTTGAAAATTATGAATGTTCTTGGTGTTCTGTCCAATTTTCATCTCGATAGGTCAAACCATTCTTGTTATCCTAAAAAATATTGTGTCTTTGAATGTGGTTCTGAATGTGGGTGAGTGGTTCATGAAAAACATATGGCTTTCCCATTATAATATGTTTCTTATGATAGTGGATGAATTCATGGATGGTTTATGGTTTTAAAAGCATGAATGGGAACCATACACCCTTCTCCACATCCCCAATATGGGGAAATTTTGATGCATTAATTTAATAACCATGTGTCCAAACGACATTACATTTTCTCAAATTATTATGAGTAATCATGGAAAATCATGATGTTATAGACCCAAATACCACTTAATATGTTTCTCGAGCATGGTGGGAAACATATCCTCATGGAAATACCCCCAAATTACAGACACTTTTGACTAGAAGTGAGTGCCCATGTGGTGTCTTTTGGGAGGCTATGCCCTTATTATAAATGTGTAGTGAGGTGGATAAATATAAAGGAGCTAAATAGTGGTAGAAATAAAAGTAAACATTAATCACAAGGGAAAAGTACATAGAGGAGTAATAATAACTAAAATAACAATATTTACATACAACAACTGTTGATGACATGTCATGTATCTAGAAAACTAGTAAATATGGATACAATACATCATGCATAAATTAATTCACAATATATAATCTAAATAAAAAAGACCATCCCAAGAATACTAATCTCTTAATCGTTCATCTTCTATCATGTTCCATCCTAAACAGTAATAAATCTAGTCTTCTAAGTTATATGCTTCCCTTTATCAACACATGCATTCATGTAATCAACATTGGGTACCAAATGGAACCCGATGAAGGTGATAAATAAATCTTAGTGGGACACCACCAATGGTTCCTATAGATTCTGTCTCATGTAATGGATATTTAACAATGAACAAGAATGATTAAATAATTAAAAGCATTGAAATGTTACTAAATACACAAGTACCTTCTTCAACCCTCATTTGAGATTTGAACATAACTAGTATATTCTTTATTATTACTAGTTTATTAATAAGTTACATGTTAACCATGGTTATTTTTATACATTATAAAAGGGTTCATATAATTATATTTTATAATGAAGTTCCTAGGAAATAAACAAGGAAATATAGACCTCATGGTTCTCCAACTATTAAATAAAAGAAGCATGGATAAGGGAAATAGTGTAATCCAAGGAGGATATTACATGGAATTATACAATAAGAAGCCTAATAAATAAAAGGTGATCATCCCATGTAAAATAGGTCTAATCAAATTTTGGGACCTATAGGATAAAAGCATGGAACATACTTGTCAATACTGGATCCATGGAGTGTATCCAAGGCATCCTTTAATACTATGTGGGGGATTCTATTATGTCATACTAGGAATCCAATAATATAGTATGATTTGGATATAGGTAGGAATCAACCTAAGAAATTACTATCCTAGAATTAGAATATGGTTCCCATGTGCTCATGAAATTCCCTGATATGAATCCAAGGTAAGATCGAGTCAGGATAATCCTTTTTGTTTATAAAGTCATACAATAATTCATTTCATTCAAGCCATTCCATTAAATAGTTTGATAAGGTAAAGTTGAATGAAACCATTATTAATTTAATATAAGGGATATTCAATAATTATTTATCATTTTTACACCTTCCATTAACATGGTAAGGGGTCGTACAAACACAGAAACTATAAATCATTCACATTTAATAATGTCAGGGCCAATAAATAATATACTTTCAAATTTCCCTTTCACATTTAATTGTATATTTTTATCACATACATTAGGAGGGTCAAGTGGTGATATTACATTGTACATTACACTATTAAATTCATTATATAAATCAAGCTACATTATATAGAAGATTAAAACCCTTATAAGGTTCAATCCAAGTCACACCTGAATAGTGGCTTGAACATGTCAAATACAAAAAACCCACTTATGAAATAACATCCTATATGGGATGGACCGAGTTGTGGGCATAGCCTAAAATAATTAATCACATGTATGGAAATATCATAACAATATGGTTTTAATGATTACATTCATGGCATATAAATTCCATAAACGACACATAATGAAATCAGTAGGCCCCACCCAAGAATTCCAAAATCAACGAACATGAGGGATGAGTTATAGGCCACCCATCATCGGATTTTATATCTCTCCTCCTCTAGTGAAATCAAATTGTTTTGTTTTTAATTGAGTAGATATAAGAAAAGAGGATAATTTCTCAAACCACGATACTTGGGTCAATAGAAAATGAGGATGAGAAATTCTTAAAACGACTATAATACTTACCATTGTGCATCCAACATGATGAAAAATTACTCAATTTGATATTTGATGAAGGATATATTTTGATCCCCAGTTTACAAGTTAAAAGTACCCCACAATGAGAGAAAAATTGGTTAATACTACATGATCTCAGATTATAAATAAAAAGTAAACTTTATTAGATAATTAAGGGGGAAAATCACATTTTACCCATTAAATATGATGCACATGGTTTTCGCACATTGTTTTCAAAACCATGTTCTAATTATTGATGGGTACTAGTGTGAAATTATAAGTAAATAATGAGTAATACATGATCATATTTAATAATATTTGTGAATTAAATATTAATTTTACTTTAAAGGGGATGCAATTTTTGATAGATTACCCGATATGCAACAAGAAGTTTCTTTGAAATCTTATGTTGCGCACTAATAATGTAATATTATTTTATTAAATGGTATTTAACGCCTAGCCGTTTTATTGGAAGGAATGAATTGAAACAACTACAATATGATCATACATGTCTGTTAAATGTTTTTACATATATCCAACAAAAGTTAGCGGCTTAAAATAAGAAATGAATTCGATATTAAGTCTAAATACTCTAATATTCATATAAAGGTCGATTTAATTCCTTTTGATGTAGAACCCTACTTAAATATAATTTTGGTCACTTATATACATTATATTTGTAAAAAAAATTCTTTAGAATGAGGACACCAAAATTTACTTTGAGAAAGTTTTTGATATTTTTCTGAAAAAATTAATTTTTAATGAATAGTGAAAAATTCTGTAATTTAATTTAAATTTTCCTTTTTAAATTATTTATTTATATGGTTAGATTATTTTTTTAGTTGTTTTTTAAGATTAATTATATTATATTTTTAAAATTTAATCCAATTTTGGTCATTGGATTTAATTTTACTTTGAAACTGAACATAAACAAGTGTCAATCTTTTGATAGATATTATTTCTTAAAAACACTCTATTTATATTGACAACGGGAATTAATTTTAAATTAATTAATTCAACTTATAGGTTTTGAATTTTTTAAAATAGAAATAGTTTTTTAAATTCAGAATATCAAATATACATTAGGCAGAATATTTGGTATTTTTCTGAAATACGTTAATTTTTTATGAATAGTGAAACCACTTAGTAGTAGTTAAAATGATGACATTTTCATTTAATTGAAAATTTACCACTTTTGTAAATTGAATTTTGAAAATAAAACATTCATGGTTGTTATTTTTAAGTAAATTGTGGTTCAATAAGATGAAAAAAAATTTGGGGAATAATATCTTTTGACTTTTATTTTCAGCAGTTAAAGGTAAATATGGTAATTCAAGATAAAAAAATATAATAATAATACAAAATTACCTTAACACAAGTCTTAACCTTATTTTTTGAGTCATTTCCGACCATGGGAATCATTGGGTCAATTTTGGGACCCCATGGAGCCACAAAAGAGTGATAATGACACTTTATTTTGATTAACTTAATTTAAAGACAAAAAACATATAAACAAATATATTTTAGAAAATTAATTTTTTCATAAAGTAATATAAGATATCTTTTAGACTATAAATATTATTTGGAAGGAAAAAATTACTTCGTAATTCATGTTATTTTTCTTATAAATATTAGACATCAAAAAAATGAAATTATGTATAACAAAAAAATGTTGTAGTATTTACCTAATTAATAAATGATTGAAATAAATAAGATTATAAATATAAAAATAACAAAAAAAACTTGTCCAATTCTTATTTTATTAATTTATTTCGACCATGACATTTTATCTTTAACCTTAATGAGTTTTGGACCTTTATAAACCGAAAAACATTACATAACACTACTAGAATTCTGGGCAGTTGAGTGTGTCTGTATTAGCGGCCGCCATTTGGCGGTCGCTAAAAGGGGTATTAGCGCCCACCAAATGGAAACTGCTAATACTAAAATAAAATTCGGCAGGATTTTTCCCACCTTTTGGTTTAATGTAGTAGTGGCAGCCATTTAGAGGCCGCTAAACCCCTTTAGGGTCTGCCTCCTCCACTTCGCCGCCCGCTGCCGCCCCACCCCCGCCTCACCTGTAGCCATCCCGAACACATCACAACACCTCAAGTGACCCTATGGTCTCCCCCTGACATCAAACCACCACAAAAAGACTCCCCATAACCAACTCGAACCCTCCCCGGCTGTCGTGCATCCGCTATGGCCGGTGAGCCAAGCTTGTGGACGACTTCTGTGTTGTCTACTGCATCACGGAACGAAAATCGCATTTTTTGGTGTTGATCTTTAGCGGCCACCATTTGTCGGCTGCTAAAGGCTTGAGAAACAGGACAAAAACACCCACCTTATGGAGGACGCTAGACGAACTCTAAAGGGGTTTAGCGGCCACCAAATGGTGGCTTCCAAATCCGTTCTTTCTAGTAGTGTAATAAAATAATATTTTCACACATTCCTAAAGAACCCCTCCTCCCCCTTAATATAAGCCATCACTTCTAACCCATTCCTAAGACCTCTAAATACCCTTTTCTCATCCAAACACTATCAAAATAATATTTAAATATCCCTATCTTACTCCTATAATCCTTACTTTATGCATAACGCCCTTTCGATCAAACCAAAGGGAGTTACCCGAATTAAAGGTAAATATTTCTCTTAAATTATTTTGTTTTATTTTACTGGTGCAACAGCTAAACTCTTTTAATTCCTTTATTTTATAATGGACACCATTATCTTCAATATACTAAGTTGTTTTTATGATAAGTATTCAAACTACACATACACACACCTCCATCTAATTGGTGAAGAACATACTGTTTCTGTGGATGGAAAACTAACACCTCACGAAACGAAAATTGTTCATTTATCTCATAGTACCTCTTATGGTGGACATTATGAGGACACTATATCTATATATGATATATATTATGTTTAATTTTTCTATTCATCTTCATTATATTGAATTTATAGCATACCTTTATGGTTTCCATTATGAGTAAACACGATAATTTCATTTGAGGAAGTGTAGACTACCACCCCCACAATGTGATATGACACGTTTTTACCATACGTTATAGGTATAAAGAATGGATTTATTGAAATTATATATGATATTATAATGGATTTATAATAAAACATTGTATCATTATGTTTTAATTATATTAAAATATAAAATAGAAATTAAATTATCATTAAAGCGTACGTACAGCTTACCTTCTCCATGAATGGTGCATTTAATTTATTATCCCAAATGTTATATACTATTATAAATACATATATATACTAGATATATATGATATACATGATATGAAAATAATTAATATCTTTCTGGATATAATGTAGTCTTTACCACATGGACAACTTTTAATTATAAGGTGTTCATTTTTGACTCAAGTACCAAATATCGACAAAACAACCATTATTAAATAAAATGATTACATATTGTTTATAACATGGTAATAAGAGATATAAAAAGAATAATAAACTGTAAAAAGGGTTCTTAATCTAGTATTAATAGACATAAAATTATTAGTCAGCAAGAATAAGGAACAAACAAGTCATGTCAGACATGAGGTAAGAGATTTCATATCTCATTTTTAATTCCGTGATATTTCCATTGTTTGCCTCTTTTTTATTGAATGTGGTGTATTGTGTACTTATATATGATATATACTATCATGATTATATTTATTTTCATGGTATTATATGATTAATTTGGTGGTTTTTAACTTTTGGTCATACGACTCGATTGAATTACAATGTGGTAAGAGGTTTTCATCTCAGCTTTTATTATTGTGAGATTCATGCTATATTTTCCACTATTTCCATTCATGTGGAATATGTACTCCCCATGAATGTATTCTTTGTAGAATATACACTAATTTATGGGTATTTACTTATTCATTGTATGATCCTTTTTCATGGGGTGTATGTTTCATAAGTCACCAAATTGGTAAGAGAACCAATCACCCTATTCTTTTTAAAATAATAATTTTTTTTATGTATTTTAATTTACATCTTCCTATGTTGGGATATATTATTTTATATCATTATTTACATAAATTTTATGTCAAATTGATAAAATACTGTTATTTTCCCTCATAAATTAATATTCGGAATTTTAATGTGACACAGTTAGGATGTCGAATTTCTATAAAGGAACTTATTTACCCAATTTCAATTATTTGGGTTAAACTTATACATATTAATTATGTCATGCTATGAATATGTCTGAATAAATTCTTATTTTTTTACATTTAATATCCAATTATATTGTATGTATTTTTATTTGTCACACATAATTATGTCATTGATTTATCCTCAATCTAAGGATACCATTTTTATAAGGGATTTCATCTCAATTTACCTTCCATTGAGACTCCGATGTTGTTATGAAACAATTCACTCTTATATGGTGTATATACTATCTTTTTAATATTATATCATTAATCCCTTTATTCTCATGATATTATAATGTTCTAATTAAATGTTATTCCTCAATTATTTGTATTCAATCATTTCTCATTTTGTAAAAAACTCTTTAACTAAAATATTGTTTTAAACCGTTTGATGATTTATACTTATTAATATTTTTAATTAGTTTCCATGTTTTTAAAATGGTTTTATGGATTTATTTATATGGATATTAATGGATTAAAATTTTAATTCCAATAAAATCTTCAATGTGTTATGGGACACTTTGATTCAAAATTTTATATATTATATGAATTAAAAGGGTTTTAAAATGGTTTGATAAAGCATTGATTATTTCAATATCTAGAAATTATATATTGCGATGGAAATGTGAAAATTTTGTATTTCCTTTATGATTTATGAATATTTTATAGTTTTTGGGCATTGTTTACTTATATTGGTGGTTCCGTGATAAAACAAGATCAGGTGAGCCAGAGATAGCTCTCCAATGCATTAGGTAACGTGACAGAGGTAAACGTTAATGTTTTACCAATGATATTTGTGGAATATAACATGATGGGTATTCCAAATGTGACTCCCTATGTATTTGTGATAACTAAAATGTTTGTATGTTATGAATTCCATAAGTTACCTTTATGATTTTTGATTTCTGTATGTTATTAATAAATATTATGATTTCATGAGGTATGTTATGAATAAAAGAATGGTTTCATAGATTTGTATTTATTGATGGGATAATGTTTATTTAACTTATCTTATAACACTTATTGATATTTTTATGCTCATCACATGTTTTGAAATGTTTTTCACTGGATATAAAGATGAATAGGGACATAGATGAGATCATGGAAAATTCATGATGTCTAAAACATGAAACTAGACATGTCTTTATTTTTCATGAATTTTTATTTTATGATAAATGGATATAGGTTAGTAGTTTCTGCATGTAATACTCATGATGTAATGTCATAGTTATGGGCTAATTAACTAAAACACTAAACCTGAAAAGGTCCTCAATGTGAATTCTTGACATAAATCAGGATTATGTATTGTTTAAGGCTGGGTCCTTATAGTTTGTATCAGAGGTCGATTTAGATAACATTAGAGGTTAGTGTGTTATTTAAGAATAAGTTACATAACCATAATGTTTGTCATATTAGAATGATTCATGGTTATTTTAGATAAATTGAATGAGTTTAAGATAACATGAATATGTATATCATAGTGTTTACCCTCCTAATAAGATAGTATATGATGATTATACAGATAAACTCACACTGAACTTTTTCTTTTAATAAATTGTTGGATCTTGCAGGAAACAACATAAAAATTTATATAAATGAAACATTATTGGTTTTATTAATGAGTTACTGAATGAAATTGGATCTACAATAAGAATTCATGTTGTTAAAATATGATATGGTTAGTTTTGAGGAATTTATCTCATTTTTGAGAATGATATAAAATTATATGGTTTTAGAAAATGAATAACCACATGAAGGGTGACAACCTATCACATCCGGAAATGATATGAGAATCAAACCCACAACCGAAGGGTGACAAAGGCGCATCGCCTACCACTATCCTGCGTGAGGTCCCTGGTTAGTATGACTAATTATTATTTTTAGATAAATTATTTTAGGGATCAAGAATAACTTGATCTTATGTTTTATCAAATTGGTATCCTTATTTTAGAAATTATTTTGTGATTAATTGATAAATGTTATTTAGGAAGATGTTCTCCCTTTTGGGGAATATTATATATTGAATTAAAATAAAATACTATGGGATTTAATTTGTGGAGTAATGGTTGAAATGTTAATTTTTGGGGGAATCCACATTTTCTTTCGGAAATATGGCTATTTGGTTTATTTATAGAAATGGTTAACCTATAATATTGAATATGTGATTAGTTTAATTACAATTCAGTGTGAGACTTTAAAAGTAGTCGGTCTTATTTGGATATAAATGGTAAGATTTACTGTGGAAGATTATGGGATTAAAATCTAATATGTTTTGGTTTTCAATATTACTTTTCATTATATTGAATAATATTAAGGAATGTTGTTTATTGAATGGTCTTTATTGAACTTAGGGTACAGTTTTTTGAATTTTGGGGATTATGAATAGTTTTTTTAAAGGACTATGCTTTTTAGGGATTATCTGATATAGTACTAACCTTTTTGGTGATGGTTAATGTCAAAATACATGGGAATTATATACTTAATCTTTTTTGTATTATGTGATTATATATAATTTGATTATAGTGCTTTAGGTGTGGCAAAGTCATCTTGAATACTCTTCGTTTGGAGAAAATAGGAGTTTTTGGAAGAAAATTTTTAAAGGATGAAACTCTACTTGAAAATTACGTATATTTACCTATATTTTTATTCTAATTAGTAAAATAATTCATCATATTTTTGAAAATAATAATAAAATAAAAAAAATTTCCATTAACTTTATTTATTGGTTAATCAAAGAACATTTAACCTATCATAAGTTTGTGATTTTCTGGTGGTTAACTTTCTATTAACCATGTTTTCTATCACACTCCATCCGAACTTGATGGTTTATTTTCACTTCCATATCCATGTTGTCCTATATGGGATCCTAGTATGGAATTATCTCTAGTGACCCTGATACTTCTCTTTATTTATTTTAATGTAATATATTTATCTACTCTTTTTCCGATGTGGGACTTTCAATTAAATTTCAAGACAAGTTTTAAAATTGCGAGGATGAAATTTCCAAAAGGGGGGAAGGATGTGACATCCTAGTTAAATAATAAGTAAGACATTTTCATATTTATGAATATTTTTTAATTAATTATTAATTTTACTTTAAAGCGGATCTTTTGTTCAATGGCCTACCTGATACGCAATAAAGGGTTTTTTTAAATCTTATGTTGCACACTAATAATATAATATTATTATTTTAAATGGTAGTAAACGCCAAGACGTTGTATATGAGGGAATGAAAATAACTAACTAAAATATTATTATACATGTTTGTTAAATGTTGTTTCATTTATCCAATAAATGTTAGAGGATTAAAATAAAAAAATTGGTTTTAAGAATAAATACTATAATATTCACTAAAAGGTCAATTTTACAGCCATTTGATGGAAAAACCTATTTAAATTTATTTTTGTTCACTTTTATAAATTATATTTGACCAAATAAAATTTTCTTTACATTCAAGATAGAAAAATTTACTTTGGGAAATATTTTGGTATTTTACTGATAAAATTCATTTTTACTTTATAGTGAAAAATACTATATTTTAATTCAAATCTACCTTTTAATCTAATTTATTTATGTGGGTATATTATCATTTTAATTAGTTTTAAAGTGTAATTAGATTTTCTTTTTACCAATTAATCCAATGTTGGTCATTGGAATTAGTTTCACATTGAAATTGGACATAAACAAGTGTCAATATATTGATAAATATTGTTTCTTAAAAACACGCTATTTGTTTTGAAAATGGTAATTAATTATAAATTAATTAATGAACCTTCAATGTTGTGAATTTTGTAAAATAGAAATCAATTTTAAATTCAGAATATCAAATATATATAATGATAAATTTTTGGTATTTTTCTAAATAACATCAATTTGGGTTGAATAGTTAAACTAGTTAGTAGTAGTTAAAAAACTGAGTTTTTAATTTATATAAAATTTTACCATGTCTCTGAATTATTTTTTGAAAATCTGACATACATGGTTGTTATTAGTAAGTAGAATTTGGTTCAATAAGATGAAAATAATTTTTGATGAATAGTAACTTTTCACTTTTATTTACTGTGGTTAAAGTTAAATAGGGTAATTCAAGATAAAAAGAATATCATAATAATACAAAATTACCATAAAAATTGTCATAACCTTATTGGATGAGTCATGGATGACGATGAGAATCCTTGGGTCAATTTTGGGACCCCATGGAGCCACTTAAGAGTGATAAAGACACTTTATTTTAATTAACATAAAGTAAAGAAAAAATTGACATTAAAAAATATCTTTTAGTAAATTAATTTTTACATGGTGTTATATAAGTTATCTTTTCAACTATAAATATTATTTAGAAAGATATAATAATTTCCTAAATCATGGTATATTGATTTATAATTTTATAGAAATCAAATAAATTAAATTATCTATGACACAAAAATGATGCATTATTTACCTTATTAATAAATAATTTAAATAAATAAAATTATAAATATTAAAAAAAACATCCAAAACATGGATAATTCTTATTGGATGAATTTATTTCTACCTTGAGTCATTTTATCTATGACCATAATGTGTTTTGGACCTTTAGAAACTGAAAATCATTATATAATAAAATAATAGTTATAAACATTCCAAAAGTACCCCACCACCCTTATAAGAAGCCATCAATTCTATCCCATTTTTCACACCTCTAAATCCACTTGGCCTAAACAAACCCTACCCAAATAAGCTCTCAGTATCACTCTCTTACTCTTATAATATTTACCTTAGGAAGAAGCCATTTTTGTCCAAACCAATGGGTGTTACCCAAATTAATGGTAAAGGATACTCTTAAATTCATTTCATTTATTTTACTTATCCAAGATCTACACTCTTTTCATTCCATTATATTATAAAAACACCTGTATCTTCAATATAATAGGATTTTTTTATGAGAATTATTCAAACTACACTTGCACACACCACCATCTAATGGATAAAGAACATAATGTTTTTGTGGATGGAAAACTAACACCTCATGAAAATATGATTGTACAATTATCTCCTACCACCTCTTATGGTGGCCACTATGATGACACATTATTTATATATGATATATATTGTGTTTATGTTTTCTTTATTCTTGTGTATTTTTAATTTATTTTATATCTTTATGGTTTACATAATGAGTAATCACTATAATTTTATTTGAGGAAGTGCATACTACCTCCCCCTCAAATTTATATGACTCGTTCTTACCATATGTGGGACATATAAAGGATATAGTTATTGAAATTATATACGATATTACAATATAATTTTAATATAAATATTTATCATTATGTTTTATTTCTATTAAAATACTAAATATAAATGAAAGTAGCGTTCATGCGTACGTACGACTTACCAACTCCATGAACGGTGCATTTCATTTATTATCTCCAACTGTTTTCTACTATTATAAATAAACATATATACTGGATATATATATATATAATATATATGATTTTTAAATAATTAATATCATTCTAGGGATAATTGAACTTGGACCACATGGACAACTTTTAATTATAAGGTGTTCATTTTTGACTCAAGTACCAAATATCAGCTGAACAACCATTATTAACTTAAATGATTACATATTGTATATAACAGGGTAATAAGTGATATAAAAGGAATAATAAACAATAAAAATGGTTCTTAAGGTAGTATTAATTAACTTAATTTTATTATCCAGGAAGAACAAGGAATAAACAAATCAATTCAGACAGAAGGTAAGGGATTTTATATCTCACTTTTAATTCCATGATATTTCCATGTTTTTCCAATTAATTATTGCATATGGTGTATTTTGTAATTCCATTTGATATATAATATCACAATACACTTTATATTAATGGTATTATATGATTAATTTGGTGGTTATTAATTGTTTTCATATGACTTTATTGAATTACAATGGGGTAAGGGGTTTTCATCTCACCTTTTATTCCCATGAGATTCATGCTATATTTTCTACTATATCCTTTTGTGTGGAATATATAGTGAGCATGATTTTATTCTTTGTGGAATATAATTTTATTTTTTGGTATTTACATCTTCATTTTATGATCCTTCATTCATTGGGTGTGTGTTTCATAAGTCACCAAATAGTTAAAGAAACCTTTCACCCTATTCTATTTTAAAAGATTTCTTTTTTTTCTTATTTCTTTTAATTTACATCTTACTATGTTGGGATATGTTCTCATATATTCTTATTTCCATAAATTTTATTTCCAATTTATGAGATAGTATTTTTCTCTCTCATCAACTCATTTTCTGAATTTTAATAGGACGCCGTTAAGATGTCCAATTTCTGTAAGAGAACTTATTACCCAATTTCAATTCCTTGGGTTAAAATAATACTTATTCATTATGTTTTTCTATAAAGATGTGTGAATAATAGATGATTGTTTTAAACATAATATCCACTTATATTGGATGTATTATTATTTATCAAACATAATTATGTCATTGATTTATCCTAAATCTAAGGATACTGTCTTTATAAGGCATTTTGTCTGAATTTACATTCCCTAGAGACTTCAATGTTGTTATGCACCAATTCACATTTATATGGTGTAAATAATATCCTTTTTCATATTATATCATAAATCCCTTTATTCTCATGAAATTATAAAGTACTTATTAAATTTTATTACTCAATTATTTGTATTCATCTATCTCTCATTTTGTTAAAAACACTTTAACTAAAATATCATTTTATATGTTTTAATGATTTATTCTCCAAAATATTCTCCATTAATTACCATGTTTTAAAACTGGTTTTAAGGATATATTTATATGTATATTAATAGTTTAAAATGTTAATTCCTTTAAAATATTCAAAGGGGTATGGGAAACTTTGATTAAAAATATATTTATTAAATGATTTAAATGGGTTTGAAAATGTTTTCATAAAGCATTGAATATATCAATATCAAGAAATGATATACTATGATTGCAATGTGGAAATTTTCTCTTTTCTTTATGAGTAATAAATATGTTATAGTTCTTGGGCATTGTATTTGTATATGGGTGGTTCAGTGATAACCCTAGTGCGGGTGAGCCCAAGATAGATCTCCAATGCATTGAGTAACGTGAAAAAGATAAACATTAATTTTTCTCCTAATAGATTTATGTAATATACTGTGATGGGTAAACCAAATGTGAATCTCTATGTATTTGTGATAACTACTATGTATGTATGTTATGAATTCCATAAGTTACCATTATGATTTAGGATTTCTGTATGTTATTCATAAATATTAATATTTTATGAGGTATGTTATGATTGAAAGGTATGAATTTCTAGATTTGTATTTATTGATGGGATAATGTATCTTTTAATTATTTTATAACCCTTACTGAGCTTTTTATGCTCATCCCACGTTTTGAAATTTTTTTCAAAGGACATATAGTTGAAAAGGGTCAAGGATGAGATCATGGAAAATCATGTTGTAAAAAACATGGAACTAGACATGTCTATTTATGAAGAGTTTTTATTTTATGAAAAATGGATATGGGGTAGTAGTGTCTAAATGTAATATTCAAGTTGTTATATAATAGTTATGCCCAAAATTCTTTAAAACTCTAAACCTGAAAAGATCATCAATGTGATTTCTTGATATAATTCAAGATTATGTAATGTTTAAGGTTGGGTCCTTATAACAAGGGAATTAAAGTACACTCACATGGTTAGGCCACATGGTCGTACTTCAACCATGAGATATTTTTGGCCATAAAATAGTCCATCATCATTGGTATGAAAACTCTGTACCAATCGTGTACCAATCATCCAACTTTGAAAATTTACCAAAGAAATGGGTTCCAGGCTCTGATCGGCACCCAAAAACCACTAAGACCTTTTCTAACTCAATATCTAATAATATTAGGATGAAAATAAGCAATTAAACAGATAATTTAATTGATATATTCCGGAGTAAGAAGTCATGTTCCTACAGTCTTACACAATTAAAACAACATATCCACAAGATAAACTTATAAGGATGATAAAACTCAATAAGTGAAAAAATTTGGCCACTGATCACGTATGTTGGCCTCCATCTGCCAAGTCTTGTCCTTCAGATGGCCATGCTACCATAACTGCCATACTAGTTTGGTGGACCTTCCTCAGAGAACCTCCGTTCTCTAGTTGACAATGCATACTTGATACTCATCAAAGGTAGAATCCGAATATAACTCAAATAAAACATGATAAAATGTGTGATGTGGGTCAGCATGATACTGGTGAAGTTGTGAAGCTTGAATACATCATGTATGAAACTATACATCTATGGTAATAAAAACCAATTGGAAAATGTTTTGACTATCTCTTGGATCTGAAATATACCTATGTAAAGAGGTGGAATCTCCCCTTGATTTTATAACCATATATTATCTATCCTTGCTGATATATGATTTAAAATTAGATCCCCAACCTGAATCTCAAGAGTACTTTGATAGAAATTGGAATAACATTGTTTACAAGGCAAGGTTATAGTGCTATAATTTCTGATCAACTTAACCTAATGTAATGTGTGCTGAAAAATATGAGGACTAATTAGGTATTCCTCACCTTCCTCTACGCAACATAGGGATAAATGACACGAAATACCATATAAGGCCTCACAAATATCCATCTGAATTGTCTAATGGAAGTTGTTATTATATGGGAACTCAATGAGATTGATATTATTCTACAAAGAACTGATGAATTCCATGAATCATTCATGAATAATATCCCCTATATCCAATATTGTCTGTTATAATTGTCCATCGATCTAAGGGTTCAAATTTGTGCAGATTAGAACTTTTATTCCCACAACTTTCTGAAAACCATGCCAAAATTGTGACATGAAATGACACTAAATATCTAAAATGATAGTACAAGGGACCTCGTGGAGTTATATGATCTCATAAAAATACTTTATACCGAGCCCATCAACTGAGATAGATTCTCAAACATGAATTATGTGGGCTATTAATTTCATCTATATATCAATGACAACCCATACAATGTTGCTACATCTATGAAACCTTTGTAAACCAACTATAAATAGCATAGAAACATATTTCCATTTCTATTACTGGACTGGAACTAGATATAACTAGCATGAAGATATTTGGTTCTCTATCTTCACTTGCATATAGGTGGAACACTTAGAGACAATAATTTATATCTAATGTTTTACCCAACACACCAATACTGGCATCACTTTCCTTAATACATCATCGAGATGCCTGGATGAACAGGCCATTGATAGGTGTGTGAATATTTCATCAACTCCTCTATCATATCTATGTTGACCCAAATATATCCATTAATATAAAGGATGTCACCTCTATCTATAGACCAATATAGTGGCAGGTTATCTCATGATATATCCATATGAAGTAACAAGCCGTCAAGATCTGAAAATTGTCTATACATCACATTCACAATGAGGGAAGAGGTAATTTCCAAAAGATGAGAAATATGTATTCTGATGAATTTCATGAAACACTAGAAGAAACTCAAAGATGAAGGCCATTAATATACATTCGTCACTATCTTCTTGTATTGCATGTGGCAACGTTTTTCAACTCATTGCATCTTCTACCACATTGCACATCCGAAGAATATAGGCATGCTAAAAATTAATGAATTTTAGATATGGGACCAATATTAATTGTTTTAAGTCCATGTAATACTGATTGGATATATATTTTCATCTCTTGTGGTTTCTGGGCACCACAAAGTTCACACCCAATAGATAGTGTCTCCAGCAATGTAAGGCACATACAACTACGAGTAGTTCAATGTCATGTTCTAGGTAATTTGTCTCACGTGTCCTCAACTACCATAATTCTTATGCAATTACTCTTTTTTCATACATCATCACTACTCCATGGATGATACCTAATGTGTTCCATAAGACAGTATAACCTGTATCTGGCATAGTAAAAATTAGGATAGTTTCTGGGAAAAACCTTCGCTTCAACTCAAGAATGACATTATCACACTCCTTTAACCAATGGAAAATGATTCCACTATTTATATGACTAGTAATAAGTGAAAAATGGTGTGATGAATCTTGTGTGAAACACCTGTAATATCCATCCATCCCAAAGAATCATTGTATATCAAAAATATACTTGGGATGCTCCCCGTAATCCAAAACACTATCATTTTTAGGGTCAATTGATTATACTAATTCCAATATTATGTAACCAAAGAAGTGAAATTTAACTATCCATAAGTTGAAGTTATCATGTTTAGAATAAACATGATGCTCTATTAATGTACATATAATGATCTTAGGATGTTTGGAATGGTCACTATGAGTGTGAGAATAACCAAATATTTCGTCCAAAATGACCATGAATAAAGTGTCCATATAGGCGTAAGAAGCCATGTATTCATTAGATCCATGAAAACAGAAGGCATGTTTGTAATAACTAATAGCATAACAATGTAATAATACAATCCATATATACTATAGAGAGCGGTAATAGGTATGATTGATGGAATGAATCATACCTGATGACATCCTGATCTCAGGTTGATTTTGTAGAAGGCCATTTTTTTAGATTTTCTCGATGAGATCTTCTATTAATGGCATGGTATATTGATTCTTGAACCTAACATGGTTCAAATTTATATAATACATGCATAAAATATTGTTCAATCCACATTCTGGGAAAAACTAAATGTTGATCTCCATGAGGATCTTTTGGGGAATATAAAACCATTGGCCTCTAAATCCACTAACATCCTCTTTATCTCATGAAGGTATGTAGTTTCCTTATTGTATAGTGGAATGTTCATTCGATCTCTTCCATGAACAAGATTGTTTTTAAATGCGACCTCACTCTAGGGAGGTAAGAAATAAAATTTGTCAGGAAATACGTCCCTAAAACTATCCACTACTAGAAGGGAAATCATCATTCTATAAACCTTACTCCTCTATGAAGTGATTTTAAATCTCCATGGTCACTGCACGGAGCCTATGATTCTTTAGTCTAGCTCTACCAGCCTGCACATCCCACTCACCCATATGATGATACATACATCCCTTTAGTGATTTAAATGATATACCATGGGGATATTAGTCTACAAAAAACGATACAAACCCAATTAATTCATCCTAATAACAACATCAAATCCTAAAATAACAATAATGAAAATATTCTATATGAAAGGGTAACTTCTTACCTCAAGGGGTAGTCCCTAAACTTGTGTATTCCCTCTATTCGTACCCCAAATGGAGAATAATTGGTCATTATACCATAATAATTCTATATATATAGTTGGAGACATTCAGAGATAGATACATAGATAAAAGAGTATGAAGAACTTGTATCAAATAAATAAGATTCTAGAGTAGATGCCAAAATAATAGTACCTCATACTGTAGATAGTCCCATAACATGATCCTCAGGTATCAGTTTTAGTGCATGATACAAGACGACCCACAATCATGTGCAACATATATAGTAAAACGATCACAACTACTTTACTAGAATTTTGGGTGATCAGGGGTCTGGCTTCCATGACCACATGATCCTCCTTGGTTAGAGCTATTGATTCCATTCAAACTCCCAAACAAACACAATGTAATAGAACTCGATCCTAAAGGAAGATAAGGTGTAGATCCTTTTCCACTTGAAACTGGTTGAAAGGTCCTACAGAAACATTGGTGATGACACATACATACAAAATATCGGTAATCCATTTGATGTCTCTCACAATGTGTGTTCATGTGCCCCCATATTTTACATAGATGACACACATTGGTGATATTTAAATAAGAACCCTAGTTGTCCATCACCTGATGAGAAACATTAAGATGACATTTCCTATCACTAGATGAACTATTATTTAGATGTGGCGCTAGTCTTTTATGCCTAGTATTATTTCCATATCTCATGTTATTCTTATTATAATAAGTTTAATGGATATTGAATAAATAGTGGGAAGGAAAAGTAAATTCACCAATGTATGAATGGCATATTGGATCCCATCCTCAAAAGGTATAGCACACGATATCTCATGACCTTATATAATTCGTGAAAATCACAAAAACTTCATGAAATGTTCGAATGGTCAATGAATGACACAGAACCATTATTTAGAAGGATGAACTCGATATCTTTTTCAATTAACATTGTCTAATGAATGATCTAATCAAATAATGTAGTCTTGAAATAAACCCGTAGTATTCCTAGATGACGACCATCAAGGGTAATCACATCCCACCATCCCTTGGAAAAATATCGAATCATGTTTGTGGAATCTTTACACTTCTCTCTAGAGGCATCTACAAATTCTCAAAGATATATCGGGTGGAATATAACCATGATTCAGTACCCCATAGACAACCATCCCCTGAAATGATAAAATGAGGTTGTTACTGGAACACATAATTCATATCAGCCATCCTAGGTACAAGACATAGAAAACCATTCCTGGAATGCATTAGATATTGGAAACTATCACAAAATTGGGCATTAGTTACCATAATAGGTACATCATGTAGTACCTTGACTATCACTTCATGAGGTATTATAGGAGGCTTATGACTCACCACTTGTGTATCATTGTCGTCGCCACTCTCCTAGCACACGATATGAGGACGTCGTGGTGCATTGGTAAAAAAATGTCAAGAATACACCTTAATTCATATTTTAGTATAATGATAGAATCATTAGAGGAAGTTGAATGAATGAAAATTCACTACCCAATGAATACTAACCCATATACCCACATACACTACTAGGTATTAGAATGATCCAAAATATAAGTTTCATTTCATTTTAAATTTAATTTTCTAGGATCACCCCTTTACCATTCATAATCATGACAAGGAGTGATATGTATATACAATAATTTCATTTTAGATGTCATTATTCACTTTATGATGGTAATCCATTTTTGGTGAATCATTTCATAAACACCTTATCACAGGAAATGAAACACCATTATTTAAAGAAGAATGTCTTAACTCGTAAAATTACTCATCCCAACCCATGGCAGACCACAAAACATGGAAAATGAGATCCAAAATCTCTCAATAACAACCAAGGGTAATAAAACAATATGTTATCTATCACTTCATCACTCAAAAATACCATGAATATCAAGAAAATTAATAATGGTGAAATTCACATATATGGAATGGAAATATGCATGATGGGAAAATTCATGGTTCTTATAATGATGTATGTTACAATTCTCATTTACCTAATTTAATTGGTCCACAGAAGAAACAGAATCATATAATTGAGTAATAATAAAAAACACCACACAACGTGTGCATAACCCAATGGTAAAATATTTTCAACTATAATTGGATAAAAATGAAATCTATAATAATATAAGAAATGATGAATTTACCCCAAACATGGGTTTGTGATGCCCAAGCACATATTATGACCAAGATTCTATTGTTCCAAATATCCAATATATTGTCTCCAAATAGTAAAGCTAGAAGGAAAACTACTCTTTTACCAATTTTGTATGTCTTGTACTATGATAGCATGTTATAGGTGCTCCAACACTAGTGGACCACATGGCCTCATGTTCATCTCCCCAAATTACAGAGGTTGTCAAGTTGAATTGAGGTTCTAGGGTGTGTTAGTGGGGTTAATATACAATCATTATCAAAGAGTATCACAACAGATAAATATAAATAGAGGTAAATAGAGGATGCAGTAGAAGTAAACTGATATCACATTACAAAAATAGAGACAACAGTAACAAAAAATGAAATAAAATACATAACATACATCAAAAAATGATGGTAGACCATGTATCTAGAAAACAAAAAATAGGGATAAAAGATAGAAGGAAAACATGATTCAGAATGTATATCATAAATAAAAATACTATCCCAAGAATCGTATGCTCCAGTTCAGTCATCTACTACCATGATAGATACTAAATAGTGAGAAATAATGTGTTTGAAGCTATATGATTCCATGTGTCAACACTTGAATTCATGTAATCTATTATGGGTACCAAAAATCGCATGACTAGGGTGTGAGATAAATATCAATGGCCCACCACCAATGGCATCTTTAACATATGTCTTGTGTATTAAAAATGATATAGTTTTTAAGAAACAATATATAATGTAAATTAGTTCAATGTAACTATATGCCAAAGTACATACCTCATCCCTCAGCTAGTGTCTTAACATAACAAGTATATTAATTTATTACTACTAATTTATAAATAATTCATATGTTAACAGTAGGGAGGCTTCCATGTTTTGACAAGGAAACATATAAGGACATATAATAATGATGTTCGAATGTAATAACAAAGGAAGTATTGAACTCAAGGGTTGGCAACTCAGTAATAATTGTATGTTGCCTAAGGGTAAGAGTGTAATAAAAGGATCATATTATATGTAATTATACAATAATATTGATAATGAATTAATGGTGATCATCCAATGTAAAATGGGGATTATGCGATACTGAACCTTATGGGCTATAACCATGGCACATACTTCTCCATGAAATATCCAATGTGTATATCCAAGGAATCATTTAATACTCTATAAGGGATCCTACAGTTTTATATTGATCATCAAATAATAAACAACAATCGTGATATATATGGGTCTCTACCTAATAAAAAATGTCCTTGATTTAGGATGGTCTTCCGGAGTTATCATGGAATTCCTCGATAATAATACAATGAGTGCTTGAGTCAGGACATTCCTATTTAATTTTGAATCCATTCAATATTTTATTCTGTTCATGCCTTGAATTTGTATACCATGATAATGTCATGTATCTGGAAACCATTATTAATTAAATTTATGGAATATTCAATAATTATGGTTCTTTCTACTACAATCCATTAATGTTTTTAGGGTTGATATAGAAATGCAACCTATTAATCATTCACATTTATATAGGTTTAGTAATATACATAATATACATTACAAATTTCCTTTATCATTTAATTGTCAATTTGAATCCCTTAGCTTAGTTGAGGAAAGTGTTGACAATAAATGGTACATTCTATTATGAAATTCACAATAAAAACCAAGAAATATAATAATTAAATACTTACGGTTAAAATGGTCAAGGATAATCACACTCAAACATTAACACCCTATAAAATTATTTTTAAAAATATCATGTTTTAATGGAATTATTTTTATAACATGATATGAGATAGAATGTGAATATGACCCCCAGATAGGCCGAAATGATTTTCTGAACTTTTTTAATGTACGTTTGCAATATTGGTAGTTGGATTTTATAAATTTTGTACCAGTGTGGAAACACACAATGAATCTCCCTCTATTAAGTAAATAGGGATCTATTGTTGAAAAAAATTCCATAGGAAATCCTCTAATGAATGAGGAATCTCTCTCTCTCTCCCTATGTCTCTCTCGGATGACGACAAAAGCCTTAGACGAACATCATCGAATCATGAATCGAAAAATGATTTTAGGATGGATTGTAGGGACAACAAATGATGAATAACACTAGAAGATCGATGATTGAGGATGGATTGGAGCTTCATACCTTGTCAGGAACAGATCCCCAATCCAGTTAGGGGTTATGCGCTTTCTCTTTGATTGCTTATTCCTGTTATTTATTTCAAATGATGAATGTGGGTAAACCCACAATAACATTGAAAAACATTTCGGTCATTCGTGTGTGTTGGGAAATGATATATTTGGGAGTTACAAGATTATCAGTCTATGTTATTAAACTGAAAAACCCATTGATATCTCTTTTTAATTTCAAACGCATAGTGATCAGTCCGAAATGAACAAGTCATGGATCCCATTTTGGTGGGAAATTTTATTCTTCATGTCAAAAAAGTGGAATCAACAATCTAGTGGACCCGATGTTGTGGAGGTGATAGGGGAGACCCAAGTGGATTGTGGGCATAGATAGATCTGAGATCTAACCACCTGAGCATACCTGTTGTCTTGTGGAAGTTACTTCTATCATGGAAACATCAGCACATTAGTACATGAAACTGGTGGAGATCACGGCCGTAGGTTGGTGGTGGTTCCACTCAGGCACATCCTGCAAGAAATGGATTCTGGCCCTCATGGGTCGCGCTAGTGCTAGAGGAACACCATGGGGCGCACCGCGGCAGAGAAACATGAGCTAACAACTATTGGAGGCGGTGAGCGTTGTGTAGAAAGATGGCTACAATGACTTGCTGCATGTGGTTCCATCATGGTACTGCGTAGGTGGAGAAATCCGATCCACACTGGACACATGATAATCAATGGGGCGGTTGGATAACCCACCATGCATGCCCCAACAAGACTGGCCAAGCCGGTCCAAGATTAATCGGACCGGCTAAGCCGGCTATCCTATTTGGCAAGGATGAACTGACTGACCCACTGGGCAGGACCTGTGGACCGAGCCACCCTCGTGGACCGAATATTTTTTCTATCAGTTCTTCATTAGCATAGCGGGACAATGGGATAATTTCAGGATTTGGGGTGGCCCGAACTAAGAATAGAGACCATCCTTCTAGTAAGGGTCATGCTGGATTATTTCGGGTCACTGGGTGACCAAGAGGATATGAACCACATCCAACCTTGGCTGGGACCAATGAGGCCCAGACGAAATAGGAAAATAGGCTAGATGGATAGTATTGGGTCATCCAAGACCCCGGTCTGGGTTTTTCAGGTATGTCCAAACTCGAAGGACCGGGCCTGGACGCAACATTCTCCTTTTTACAAAATGGGTCATATATCTCAGATCGTGCATCCAATTGACATGCGGTCTGAGTCGTTGGGAAAAAGTGATTAGTAAGTCCTTATAAAATCTTATATAAAAGATTTCATAGATGCTAAACCAGTGAGTCTTTGTGACTCAGTTACCCATCATGGCTTTGTGACATAGCTATCAATGAGGCTGGATGACTCATCTACCCAGCGAGGCTCCATGACTCAAATATTTTTGAGGCTCCGTAACTCAGCTACCAAATTAGAATTAGTGACTCAGCTATTAGTTAGTCTCCATGAATCATCATCCCATTGAGGCTCTGTGACTCAACTATGAGCGATGATTCCTGACGCAGCTGCTCATTGAGGCTGCCTGACACATCTATCATTGATGCTTCGTGATTCGGAAACCCAGCAAGGCTTCTTGCCTCAGCTACGCAATAATTATTTATGAATAAAGTACCAATAAATTCCTTGTGACTCTACTATCTGTGAGGATTCATTAATCATCTACCCAAAAAGGCTACATTACACAACTACTAAAAAGGTCTAGGCTTCCTAGCTATTCTAAAAGACTCCTCAGGCTGAGTTCCATTACAATGAAAGATGTTAATTTTTTTCCACCGTTGTTTTTTCAATAAACACATTATATTATACCTATGTTATGATGACTCTAGTGACTCTAATATTTGTGCATTATTTTGTGATTTGTTTGTTGATTTATTTGAGACCTATGTGGGTTTTGGTGTCCCTACTGATTTTTGTTATGCTCATCCCTTCATGGGATGCACCCACATATATTCTTTGTTGTGTAGATGAAGATAGACTATGATTGGGATCTTGAATAGACATGGCCAAGTGGGGCTCAAAGGTGGATCTATAGATGTAGAACATTTCATTTTCATTTAATATTGAGTTACAACTACCCTTAATGTAGGATCTTATGTTGGCGAGATCCAGGAATAGAACATCTTTTAAATGTATATTATGTTAATGATGGTTTTTTATTATTACCCACATTTTCCTTGTATTATCACCTTTTATTTTGTGGTTTCTTCCTTATGTGACATTATTTTTTTGGTACCCAAGCATCAGTTTTTAATTTTACATTATGGGATGTGTGTGTGTACAGGTTTAAATGCAATACCTTCCCTTTTTGAGATATGACATTTTGGTTCTATTTGAGATCCCTTAGCCAATAGATGGTGGGCATGGGGTTCTCACGGAACGTTCCTCAGGTGATGGGATATGATAGCGATGTAGCAGTGGGTAGTTTCATTCTACTAGTGGAATTGAGAATATATAAAATAATTGATGGGGAAATGATGTTAAATATTTTGAGTTTAGTTTTTAGTCCACGTAGTCCAATGAGGGTGTGGTGGCCGATGTATCCATACACCAGAACCCTGAACTCTTCTTTCCGACTCAAGGAATGAAAAAACTAGTTTCATGAAACTTTATAATGTGTTTCATGATCTCTTTGATTTAGAGTTATCTCACAAGGTATAATGAACTAAAAATGGTTCATCTTGATTTCTCATTGAATTCATAAAAATAGAAAATCACTCAAGATGTTAATACATGATCACAATGATGGCCCACTGAAGGATGAGGCATCGAAGTAGAAGTTTCTACCAGCCTTACCATTAGACGATGCACACCAATTGATCATGTTTCATGATTTCTATCGGAATAGGATTTTAAGGCTTTGAGGCAAGATAGAACCTTAGAAATATGAGGATTGGCTGGACGTGGCGACATGAGTTTTCTTCTTGGTGATTTCACATTCAATAAATATGGTGGTTCTAGCCGCTAGCCTTCTATAGGGTGTTATAGATAGATAGTGGAGGATGACACTATAGACGCACATGGAGGTGACCCCTACATCAGCAGACATAGAGAACCTTTTATTGGAGGAGTTGTTATCTAAAACCTTGTTCATAGTACACATGCAGAAGCTTATATACTTATGACGGGGAATCATGACCGTGGAAGAGTACTCTGTGAGGTTCACCAAACTCTGCAAATACCCTATTCATATTATATAGGAAATGTTCCTTTAGATTAGAACCTTTGATCATGGGATCAGATGGGATATCATAACATCTATGATCTCTCTTAGATTCCCTATGCAGGATGGGGTTCTAGAGCGATCCCTTCGAGTGGAGAACATCCGAGACGAATCTATACCGACAGCAAGAGATACCATTAGGTGGTAGGTAACGGATTCCTCAGCAACAGGAAACTGATAGTTGACACAAGGATAAAAGGGGAACATATCCTCTAGGGGATGACCCCATGATAGTAGATCAATAGTGTGAGGCCCCATGGTATGTGTTCAATAATAGAGGGTAAAGTTGAGCCTCACCTCTAGCGGTTTGGGACACAAATCTCGAGACATCCCAAACTATTAAACACAATACCAGAAGATAGTTGAGGGGCCATTATAGCATAGGTAGATTGTCGAACAGGGTGGTCCACATAGATTTGGGCATGGATGTATAGTAGGCATAATGACTGTAGATGGGTGGAGATACAAGGTACTACCATAACCACCCCCATATAGTCTACCACGAGCTCTAGGAGAAGGTGGAAAGGGTAAGGGATAACATTAAGTGGTCGAGGCCTACGACCATGAAACACTAGAGATGATTAGAATTATGATTTGTGTCTACACTACATTATTTCTATTTCATACAATCAGATGATACAATAACTCCTTCTTTTCCACATTCCTTGTTTGAAGCTCGAAATTCTCATCAAGATGTTGGCTCAACCCTTGTGACTAGGGACTCCTACAAGTAGTATTTTAGCAATTACACACTACTTCGAATAGTGTGAGAATTCACTATGAGGAAGGATATTTGGCTGGGACCTCCTCATTGCGGACTGAGGCCTAATGACATCATTTTTGGTATGGAAATTCTATCAGTAGTACATTCCTAGAATAAATGTTTCAGATCCACAATTCTGTGTATAAACAGAGATGGGAACCGGTTTTCCATTGTCTGTGAAAAGGAAACTTGAGGCAGTACAAGATGAAATTTTAGATAGTAGGGTTCATGAAAGTACTCACCAGTTGGCTAGCATAACCCTATATGTTGTAGATTAGGTGATTCCACTCTTTCGAAAACTGGTGGATGATTATATGGAATCCATCCCAATAAGTGTTCTAGGACTACATCCTTAGAGACATTCAGTATTTTGTTTTGATATATACAACATGAAATCAATAATATCTACTAATTCATATTGGATAGCTCCTTTAGAGATCCGAGTTATGATGATGCAATTAGAGGACATGTATAGGAAGGGGTTCATGAGGCCCTGTGTTTTACCATGGGCAACACCAGTGTTATTTTCCAAGAATGCAGATGGATTATTGTGATTTTTCGTGAACATCTATCCCCTAAAGTATGTGATAGTGAAGAGAAAGTATCATCTACTGATGATTGACATCCTCTTTGACCAACTAATGGAAGGGAAGTGGTTCTTAAAGATAGTCCTCAGATTAGGCTGTCACTAGATTCTTGTACGAGATGGGGACTTCTCGAAGACAACATTAAAATGTCACTATGGCCACTATGTGTAATTATTAATGTTTTTTGGCGTGATGAACTCCCCATCAGTGTACATGGGACTCATGAACAGGATCTTATGGCCATTCATCTACTGGTTTGTATTAGTCATCATTGATGAGATCTTATTGTATTCTTCCTCAGAGGAGGAGCATACGATGCACCTAAGGATGGTTCCTGACACACTCCAAGATAAAAAGATTTATATAAATTTCTTAATGTGTGATTTATGGATACAAAGGTTCCATTTCCATAGACACATCATCTCAGAGACTAGAGTTCTGGTAAATACATCAATGATCAAGGAAGTTCTTTCTTGGGAGACCCCCATGATGGTTAATGAGGAGTAGATTTTTCATGGGATGGCTGGATATATTTGAAGGTTTGTTCCCAAATTCCATGAAGATTCATCACCCATGAATGCACTGAAGATTAAGTGAAAGCATCTTTATTGGATAGAACGATGCGAGAAATGTTTTCCACAACTGTTAACTTTCATGATGATGGATCATATCCTAAGGATTCCAGATGAGGAAATCGACTATGTTGTATACTATGAGATAGCAGTAACTAGACTAGGGTGTGTCCGGATGTAAGGACATTCAATGATTTCTTATGGCTCATGACAGTTGAGACCACATGAACAAAACTATGTAAATTATGAACTTGAGTTTGTAGTGGTATTCTTTGCACTAATGATATGGTTAAACCACTTTATGGGAGAGGGTTTCATTGCCTACTTAGACCAAAAAAGTCTAAAGTAAATATTTAATCATAGATATTTGAATATGAGACTAAAGTGATGGTTGGAGTTCCTATAAGACTATGATATCAATATAGTATATAAGCCTTGGAAGGGGAATGTGGTGGTAAAATGTCTTAGTAGAATATCAAGTTCATAGTTACTGAATGATGCCTATGAACAGTTGGCCTAACATTAGATATACTACATAGATAAATAAGGAAATGTTTTCCTTGGTTTATGGTAGTTTCCCATCCACTCTTAAAACAATTCAGGTAGGCACAACTCAGAGATACCTGTTGCAAGACTACATATGCCTAGATATCCATAGGTCATGTTCTGGGTGGATAATCAAATGTTGGGGAGCACATAACCCATTTTATAGGATGTACAATATTACCAGTAAAGTTGCAATAGTAGGTATTGAGGATGTTCCGTACATCCAATTTGACGGTGAATCCATGTGTGTAAATGATGTACCAGGACCTTTAACGTCCGTACTGGTGGTCATGAAAGAAAAAGGCGGTTGTATAGTTTTTCTCGAGATGCCTCACTTGTTAGAAATTGATGGCTAAGCACCATGTTCTAGTTGGTTTGGAACAACCCTTGAGGTACCTTAGTAGAAGTGGGATGGGATATTGATGGACTTCATAATAGGCTTACCACATACGTCCTTGAGGAATTATACCATTTGGGTGTTCATTTAAAGATTATATAATTTAACCCATTTCCTACCCATTTGATATTAGTGTTTAGTAGAGAGATAAATAGGCCTCTACATGTAGGAGATAGTTTAACTCCATTGACTCATATCTATGATAGTTTGAGATCATGATGCATGATTTACATATAAGTTGTGAAAAGGATTGTAGGATGTATTTAGGACACAACTTCACTTGAGCACAAAATTTAACCATGAGATGGATGGTTAGACAGATCATACCATTCAGAACACGGAGGAGATGCTTCATTATTGTGTCCTGGATTTTGGTAATAGTTGGGAGGACCTCCTACCACTGGTGTAGTTTGCGTACAACAATAGCTACCACTCCACCATCGACATGTCACATTTTGAGGCGCCATACAAAAAACCATTCCAATCACAATTATGCTATAGAAAAATAGTAGAGTCAGTACTCATGGGATCAGAAATGGTATTTGATACCACTTAGAAGATGCAGGTAATCCAAAAATGGATTAAGACTATATAGATCTGACATAATTCATATGATGAAAGGATATAGAGACCATTAGAGTTTGAGGAGGGGGGTAACGTGTTCCTCTGAGTATCTTCGAGACAAGGGATACTCTGATTTAACTAACGAGGAAAGTTATCCCCAAGATTCATCAAAACATTCTAGATTTTTAATTGAGTAGGAATTGTGGCATACTACTTAGCTATACTGCTGCATTTGGAGAAGGTGACCAATGTATTCCACTTATCCAAGACGAGGAGAGACAAGCATCACCATTTTAACTACATTGAACATGCAGAGCTATAGATTGATGACAAGACAACATTCGTAGAGTACCAGGTTGAGATAGATGATCGACGCAAGAGTATCTCTTATAGATGGTTGAGTCCTCTAGTGTGTGTTAATTAGAAGTATGGGAATCTAATGTAGATCACCTCGGAGCGAGAGACTCATATTCGTGCTCTGTTACCCTTCGCTTATTTTAACCTTTTTTTAGATTTTGGATTAAAAAATCCATAAGGTGGGGATAATGTAATACACCTAAAAAATCGATGTAAAATTTTCACGTTTTAATGTAATTATTTTGAGACCTAGCTCTAATACATGATGTTATTCTAACGCCGGGGGAGGCAAAAAATTATTTTAGTTCTATATTTATTGTTTGTTAAGTAATCGTGCGAGTGGGTTTTTATAACTTTTGAAAAATTGCCTAAATCAAAAATAAGTGTGTACCATTGAATTGAGAACACCATGTTTCACCAAAGAAGGGCCTAACATCTACCGACACTAGTCGACATAAATAAGATAAATTTCATAATTTTATTGAAAAATAATAATCATAAAATAAATTCAATTTTTTTCATTAAAACTTTTTCTGATGCGACGCAGCGACTTGTCAGTGCCATGAGGTAGTGATGAGGCGACACTGAATCATTAATGAACCTCATTGATGAAAGAGTGTGGCAATGCACAATATGTCTCCCTATTTTAATTAAACATGGATCCCTAGGTTTTAAAACAACCCAAGGAAATAATGTGACATACGTGGAATCTATCTATATCTCTCCCTCTGATGTAGAACTCCATAGACCAATGCCATCGAATTAGGGATCTATAAACGATGGAGGGAAATATTAGAGAGATGAAAAATGACTATAAACACTAACGGATCGAGGATCAGTGAAATCTTGAAGCTTCATACCTCATCAGCAATGGATCCTTAATCCAGGAAGGGGTTATGATCATTTTCAATAATAACATCATCTTGTTATTGTTTTTAAAAGATGAATATAGATCAACCCACAAATAGGTTGACCCATGATTCCGTCATTCTTGCGGGTTGCAAAATAATATTCCGTGGAATCTTGAAAAGACCATTGATATTTGTTTATATATTCTAAACTGGAGGGATCAAGCTAAAAATAACAAGGCATAGATCCCTCCGTAGCCAGTGTTTTCTTTCTTCTTAACCAAATTATGGAATTGATAAACCATTTACCCTGAGGTCATGGATGTGACGGTAGTGACCCGAGTGGCCCAATGGTGTCCACGAATCCATGATTGGACCACCAGAGTGGACCTGGTGGTGCGCGGAAGGGTTTGCTAGTGCGGTACCATCGGTGCGGCTGTACCATTGACCGGTGAAAGGTCCATCCAGGTGCCTCATGTGGGACTAGGTGGTCAGACCTCACTAGTCATGTTGGGGGATGCGGCACACCACCGGGTGCACATTGGTAGAGCAATAAGAGCCACTGGAATGCCCAGCGTGCGCCACAGTGGAGTAGGGTCACGACCCGTTAGTCATAGTATCTTGTTGGAAGCGATGACTATGTGGGGATTCATATGTGGAGTGGGCCACATGTTGAGCAAGGGGGTGGATGGCTGATCGGCTACGCATTCCCCATTTGGGAATACGGATTAGGCTAATATAGTGGCCCATATAAATTTTTCAAGCCTGTGTGCTTTAGCAGAGCAAACTGATGGAATAAAGCTAGGCCACAAGACAACCATGGATTGGAAAAGAGACCAACCCCTAGTGTAGGGCGGACCAGATGAATTTAGGTCACTGGGTGACCGAGCAAACTTGACCCAAAACCAACCATGGCTGGGTCCAGTGAGGTACAATGTCGCATGAAATCCTTTTTCGGTCTTGTGAGTCCTAATGGGCCAGTGAAATTAGCCAGACAGACAGGATCAGGTCACACAGGCCCACTGGCTAGGTTGGTCAGGTTATACCGAACTAGTTGGACCAGGCCTAGATGCAAACAGACCCTTTTTACAAAATGGGATGTATCTCATAGGCTTTCTGTCTGATTGGCGCGTAGTGTGTGGAGTTGGAACCCATGTGACAGGGTGATCCTTATGATATCCTCTATGTATGATTTCATGGATGTTGACTTATTAAGGCTTCTTGACTCAATTACTCAGTGAGGCTCCATGGATCATTTATGAGTGAGGCTATGTGACTCAACTACATAGAGAGGCTCTATGAATCACCTATCCACGAAGCTCCTTGACTCATCTACCCTGAGATGCCTTATGACTCAACATTCAAAAAGGCACTATGAATCAGCTAGCTAATGAGGTTTAGTGACTCAGCTATTAGTGAGGCTTCATGACACATCTACCCAGTGAGGCTTTGTGAATAAGCTATAAGTGATGCTTCGTGAAACATATACCCATTAAGGAATCATGACTCAACTACCAAGAAAGGATTTTTGGATCATCTTTCGATCAAGGATTATTAATATAAAAATATGAGAGGAATAATTACACAATTACCCTGTGAGGATTCATGACTCTGCTACTGAATAGGTCCAGGAATTATTTCCTTCCTAAAGAATCATCGGGGACATGTGCCTTTGCATCGATTGATGTTCACTGTCTGTAACTATTGGGTTTGTTGTCAAAAATTTACGTTATACTGTTTCTAGTATTCCCTAGTGATTAATGGTAAGTGTTTTCTTAATAAATTTCACAATACATGAATATTTTATTTTATACAGGATTTAAAATGTATTTTCCAATTAATTCCCTCAAATTGATAAGATATTATATTTTATTTCCGAATGGATTGTAAAATAAAACCTTTTTCTGATGTGTTTTTGAACTATTGTGTGATGTTTTAAAAATGTGTCTTAAAATCAAATATAATTTTACGAAAAGAATTTATATTGATTCTATAAAAAAATTTACATAAGTTAATGATAGTTTTTAAAGGAAAATAACATTTTTAAAAACAATCATTTAATTTTGAAATTTAATGGCATATTAAAAAATGGAATTAGAAATTAAAAATGTGAATTTTTAATTGATTATAAAATAAAAAAGTTATCTTCATTGAATGATTAATTTATTAATTTATTGAACATTTAGGGCCATGTAGTTAGGTGGTGAATAGGAATGTATAGAAGAAATTATCACTCCATGGAGATGGAATAAAAATGTCAAATCATGCTAGATAATGATTGGAGGGATTCCCAAAATTGGTTATATATATATATTCATTCCCAATTACATGAGACATAAGGACGTTTCTAAACATTGATCCATGATTGATTCACTGAATAGTTTTATGATCAATTATCCAAGAAGTAATGAACCTCAATGAATATGATCACGGTTCATGTTTGGATTTGATTTCCACATTAAATTGTTAAATGAATTTTTCTATTTATGAAATTATATTTTATTGGACTTTTTTATTTATTACAATTGATGATAAATGTTTCATCTACCTGATTGAAATTAATATCCGACTATTAATGTGGTAATTGCCTCATGGACCTTGTAACTGTATAAATTAAATGTTATATAGTTAATTTTTCAAGGAATTTCGTATGGAATATTTGGTGTAATTATAATTGGATTTCTTTATCAAATACTACAATATAATTTAAATGTTTATTAAATTTTATATTCTAGGTCAAGGAAAATGGAATGAACCTTATAGTGGTGGTGGTGGTTTTATAAAGATCCAGACCTTTTAAATGATAAATTTTTCTGGAATTAATTTGATCTATATTATATTAAATTATACTCATAAAAAACATTTAGAACCCAATAGAAAAATAATTAGTTTATGAAAATATTTACATTATTTAATTTAATAAGAAATATAAATTCCTAATATTACAGGGAAAAATTTAAAAATAAAAAACCAATAATTGAATATTTTGGACCCCCTAACTGGTTTGAATCATCTATCCCATGAAAAATAATATAAAACTAAAAAATATTATAATCAAACCAGTATAAATTATATAAAATGTTAATGATGATATTTTTTAGGAATTGAGATTAAATAGAAAATATGGAATGAATATATCTTTGTTGTAGGAAATGTTATAGTTGGAATAGTATTGTTACTATTGGGATAGAAACTAGAAAATTATGAAAAGTAACCATACCAATAAATAATAATAATTTGAAAAATAATTAATAAAATTTAATATTAATAATATCAATCATTAGCTACTTATGTAAATATTTCCATTATAATCTCAAAAAATAAATTTTATGAATAGACAAATCATGGAAAATGTTATCATATTTTTAATCAAATTAATTTTAAAGTATTTTATTAACGTTATGAAATGTAAATTAAAAATTAAAATAATATGTGGTAGAAAATAATATTTATAAAATAAATTTCAATTTTTAAATAAATATGTAAAAATCATCGAAGGGATAGTTTTTATTAAATTTTTAAAATACATAATTTTTAAGGTGAACAATTGAAATTTATTTCATTCATTACTTGTGTATCTTAAATTGCCTAATTCATGATGTAAAAATGTTATAATAATTTATATAACATGATGAACAACATAAACATATATAAATTCATAAAAAAATATTATTTTCTTAACCGATTTTTTTTCAAAATTAAAGGTAATAATTGATCCCTTAAAAATTGTTTTTTTCATTATTTCCTTATTCTATTTGATTAAACTATGTGAATTAAATTTAAAAAGGGGTTTAGTGTTAAAAATCCAATATATTATATTTATATATGATTTATATTTTCCCAAATTATCTATTTGATATATTACATTTGATGTTGTGATTTATTTATTATTTTATTCCATAAATATTGCCCTCATCATGTATAAATAATGCTACCCTTTACCTGAAAAATATATCGTACCTAATTTTTCAAACCCATCTCCCAACCCAAATTAACCCTATTAATCCTCTTATCATAACTAGAGACATTTTGGAACCATACAACACCATTAATCAATGGAGTTTAGAGTCGTGGGAATGTAGAAACATCTATGTTATAAAAAGTTATCACAAATTCATCCCCTCATTATCCTATTAACATTATATATATTTGAATCCATTTTAAACAAAATTTGTTTTTAGATATTTAATAAGTCTGATATAATTATATTAATGATGTAAAAAATAATTAAAAAATATATTTATAAAATATTAAATGTCCATACATCATATTCTAACTTTTTTTGATATTTCCTTATTTATGGTCAATTAACTAAAAACAAGGATATTTAAAATTCATTTATTATAAAAAAACCTAAGGATGGTTATAGTAAATTAGTATGATATAATAATTTAAAAATATATTTATTTAATTTTTCATTCAATAATTCAAAATTTGTATAAATGATCTTGAAAAAAATATAGAAATTGAAGGAAAATTATAATTTTTATGGAAAACATGATATCAAAAAACATCAAAATAAAAAATGGAAATTAAAAAATATAATTAATTTATTATAATATAATTTTTTTTTATATAAATTATCATATTTTACTTTTATTTTAATTTTTTTTATTAACTAATGTTTATTATTCTAGATGTCGAATGTCATGAAATAATGAGGGGTTTAAGGTATTGTATTTCTCAAAACCAACTCCCATTCATTAGGTTATCAATATTTAATTTTATTTTAGGTATGAATATTGTTTTAATTTTCATTATATATCCTTTCAATATTCGTTTATTTTATTTTTTATGATATAGAGGTCTCCACTATTATTTATATGACAAAAAAATGTTTTTAAAATACTTTTCATTTCATAATGGATCTTTGACACCAAATTAGTAGGTTCTTCTTCACTAAATAAATATGTTGTTTATGAAAATATTTTTTCATTTATTAATTTTTTAAACAAATGTTTAGTCATTAAATTATGGTTTATTCACTCCTTATAAATCCCATTACATTCAATGTTTTATTTATACCATATGTTTTATGAATGATTAAATGAATATTTTGTTTTGATGGGTGGGCCCAAAATTGTATTGACCTCTAATTAATTGTTTAATATGATGTATCTCATGATATTATTTGTATCATTTGTGAAAATGATTTTAATTTTGTTTTCATAATGTTTCTTTTATTAGTTATGCACATATGTTTAGTTTGAAGGTCATTACAACATGTTTTATAGTTTTTTGAGGTATTTCACCTATATGATATGATGATTCATTTTAATAAAACACTACATGGCATACAATTTTAAAATTTCATTCTAATTTTAATTATGATGATCCCATCCAAATGAAATTATTATAATTATTATTAGATATCATGTACTATTGATTCATGTCTCTTTATTCACATATGTTATCCTTCCCTTTATATGGATTTGATCTCACCCAGTTTCTTGATGTATATACATAGATGCATATATGTTCTAAAGGGACTATTATATATTTTATATGGGTAATGAAATTTTATTTTATTTATTTTGGTTTTTTACTATCTATAAGTGATGCATGACACTTATTTTTCCAATATACTAAAAAATTTAATCATTGAATGTATAAATACAATTATCATTATCAGTAAAAGATGTTATAGTTTGGTATGGAAATTTTTGGACACTTTAGTTGGAATAAATGATATGGTTTAGTTGACTTGTGAATATTTATTTTATAATTGTAGTGAAAACAAATATGATAATTCACTGTAATATAAAACATCTATGAATCAATGTTTTATAAGAAGAATAAACAAATTGATCCTAAAATATATGATTTTAAACATAATTTCTACAAATAAAAAAATATTTATTAAACTTTATTGAATTATATTTTTTTAAACCATTTTTTAGAAAATGTGGTGAATGTGGAGAATCTAGGACAACAAACCATGTTAATGACAGTGAAAATATTTTCTGAATTACATCCCCAATTCCATGAGAGATTGATATAAAAAACCTAAAAATACATATCTTGATGTCTTAGTTTTTGAAAATATAACATGAACAATTTCTAAAATCATCCATAAAGAAAAGAAAAACCTTCCATTGAGTTCATTATAAGAAAACAACCACTAAGATTTAGAAGATCATCCAATCCAATTTCTGTGGAAGATAGAGATAACTCAAGGTATAAGATATTTTCTTTGTTCCAATGTTTTTAAAATGAGAAGGATAGTTTATTAATCAATATTTTTGATGGAGAGTCTGATGAAGGGTTAAAAAGGATAAAGAACAATAATATGAATGATTAAATGGAAGAGTTGAAGTGGAAAAACTTTACGAAAATATTTCATAACTTGGTTTTCCTTAAAACTCTTCAAAAAACTACAATGTTGGAATCCATATAGACAAAGATAATGGAATAAAAATTATTCATGAATTAAAATGAAATCATTTTAAATATTTCATGATATGACACTATATCAGTAATAAATAATGATAAAATAATAAATAGATTATTTGGTATACTACAAACCCTCATTCAAAAGGATATAGCTAACTAAGACTTATGTAGAAATGAAGAAGTGGGATAATGTTTTCATAATGTATAGATAGTGTTTAGAGATTATCCTTTTGAAATGGATCTAATAGAATAAGAATATATATTCATTGAAGTGCATTAAATGAAAAAAGAGGAAATATGATCCGTCTATAAACATGTAAAAATTTGGGGAATATAATTATGGGAATTTTATCAAAGGGATGTGGAATTGTAAAATTGAGGCTAGGGGTGACACCAATTCCATGAATGATGAAGATACAAAAAAAATATGGATATCAAGATAGAGTAATAGAAGAAACCACATAATTCCCCACCCATTGTTCAATACATCAACTTTTGGAAAAAAATGGAACTATATTAGATATTACACTAAACCAAAGGTCCTTTATGGTAATCAATAATAACAACCAACATTTTTGCAGGACCATGGAATGTACTATTGAATTACAATTGCTAATGTGGGGCATGAAAATTATGTTATATGTGGTTCAATTACTATTTATTCCTAAATTAAAAAGTCTTATTTGATTATGGATTAACAAATTACTTTATAGCTCGTATGTTATAAAGAAATTTTTAATCAAATCCATGACACCATAGTGTATATATATCATTAAGAAATATAGCGATGTGATCATGGAGACATAAGTGTTGGAATATTATTCAATTAGTGTATGTGGTTTGATTTCACAATCAGATCGCGTAATCATTCCCTTGGATGAATTTGACGATATATTCAGAATTTATTGGTTATATTTATATAGGAAAACAAAAACTATCATAAAAAGGTAATCTATTTTCAAATTTTAAACTTTCCAATTATACTACTGAAATTCAATGAAGATCAAGAATCTTATTTTCAAAATCCTTTTATAGTGTGGTTGTTCATAACTTTTCTTAAATTATAGTATTCCTAAATAATTGACTTTATTGAATGCATCAACCATATTGAAAATAAAATTGATTTGGAATACATTAATGTATACAAAAACATGCAATGCATCATGATGTACTGTAATAAGTAGAAAATATATATAGATACACCCCAATCAATAGATTTCCATAAATTATTCCCTTGATCGAAGTTGAGAATTAATAGAATAAACTATAAGACAATCTGGTCAAAGAGTTCATACACCCAAGTTAATGTATTCTAGCTGTTTCAATTATATTTATGAGGAACAAATATGGAACAATTTTATTGTTAATATGTTATTATGAAATATTTAATATTTCCATAAAGAATGTGTAACTTATCAATAGGATTTATTAATTGTTAAATCATATATGGGAAGCTCCGAACATTTGGTTCTTCATTTTCTATATCATTATTTGAAGTGAAAGAATGTTACAATCCTAAATAATATTTTTTACACATTATAGACACTAATATTTACATTTATTTATATTCGGACTACCAAATTACCCTATGATCATTATTAGAATGATGAAGAAAATCATTATGAACTACCTAAAAAAGTTGTATTTTATATTGACAATATTGATATTTACTATGTGAGAATGGATGAACATGAACAAAATTTAAGGCTTATGATGGTGAAAATAAGGAAAGATAAAATTTAACCTATTTTTATAAATCTTAACTTTTGGTTGAATAAAGTAACGTTATTGGGATATTTTAAAAAATTAATGAATTTTTTGTACCCATTCAATGAAATAGTTATTGTGGATTGGACAAGACCAAAAATTTTAATGGAAATATATAGTTTTTATGGATTATTGGAGTAATACCATAATTTTTTAGAATTTTTTTATTGTTGTGTATCCCTATATCTACGATAACACCAAAATAGGTAAATTATGTATAGATAGAATAATTAATGGGAATATTTTGGGATTTTTGGAAGAGGAAAATCATTGCCACATTACACACACTACCAAAAACTAGGAAACATTTAATGTTATACATCAATTATTCAAAAAATTGCATGTTTTTTGTACCCATGTAAAATTATAAATTACTATCCAGTGCCTTATAAAATTTTGAGATATAATACATAGACTAGCTGACACATAATATATTTTTTGGAAATAATGATCTTCACCGTAATTATTTAGAGAAAATACCTCTATGGATAGATGAGTGATTTATATAGTGATCACAATAGTATAATATATATATTCACATAGAGGGAGCTTCATATTGATCATAAATGATGGTGAAATCTAATGAAGGCTATTGATTCCTCAATTATATTCAATTCGGGAAATATGATCAAGTTATCTGATTGTCTTACATAAAATAGGAAACTACTATATTCATGATGCATATTGAGAATGACCCCATATTGTAGGATTTGAAAAATCAAGATATTAATATCATAAATAAAAGAATTCATCCAAAAATTCCAATGTTATTTCCCAACCATTTATCTATGAAAAATTCATGTTTGAATAATGAAATTTTTCAGGGATTCAAAAGAAGGTGGAATCAGTAATGCAAGGTAATCTGCACGAGTTCCTTATTTGAGAGGAAGTTTTCATTTTATTTGTAACATGACATTGGGTGTCTTCATCTCCAAATAAAAATATCGACCTGATCGATAATTTTAATATCTGACCATTCACTACCCATCTTAGAAGCATGAATATGTTCTATGACCATTGAAAATAGTTTTAGTCTGAAAACATGGATTAATAGATTATATAATTTATCTCAATATTCATTTTATTTCATCTTTCTAACACAGTGTGGAAGAGGTAAAAGGGGTTGAGGTATTCATTTCCAATTCCCATGTCAATACGATCGAACATCCACATGAAAATTTTCATCAGACACCTAGATAAACAAAATGGAAATATATTTTATATGGTTTATATTGTATAAAATAACCAAAATCCTCCCATAACAAATATATTCAAGATTAGTTCCCTATAAAAAACATTACTAGATATATGTAAATGATCAGGTGAGGGAATGTTTGGTATAAATTAGTATCATATTTGATCAGGATCCCCTATTTACTAGGACATTTTGGAAAAGTTTTAAACATAATTTTAGTATTGAATTGAATTTTATTACATTATATAATCCTAAATCTAATTTTATGTATCAAATGAATATTTATATAATTGATTATATATTGAGAGCCATCTAAGTGAAATTTAATGGAGAACAAGATCCACATAATCCATTAGTTTAGTTATCACATTACAATAACTTCCCCCCAGTATTATAATTTCTTCATAAGAAGCTTTATTTGGATTCCAATATATAACTTCTACTTATAGTAATTATATAAGAATATAGAAGCTACATGGTCCCTATTATATGAAAAAGATAACTGAGAAGGTTCTTACCATTAAAGAACATTTAAAAACTACACATAGTCATATAAAGAAGTAATGTGAAAACCCATCAATGTTATTTTGATTTTGAATTTGGTGATAGTGTTTTTCATTGAATAAAACAATGGAAGAGAGGAAAACATATTGGATTGAATATAAATCATCACCTTAGGTACATTTTCTCTCTATTAGAAACATGATCATTTATGAACTATAGGCCATTATACTTCAAATCAAAAAAATATGTTTATTGTTCATGATTTTTCCCATGTATCCCTCCTAAAGAAGTACATACATGATCTTTTATATGTACCAAATATGAATGTCGTACAACATAATTAATGACCTCCCATAATTGGAATATCTTGTGATGAATTTGGACCGTATAGATAATGGTCAAACCAATAGGGAAACAAACCAAGTCAATGTTTAGTGGAAGAACCATAAGTAACATGATATGATATAGGAACTTGAGAAAACATTGAAATCAATGTAAAATAATCTTTTCTCAATTGATAATATTAATTTAAATTTCAAATAAGAAATATTTTAATAGGGGTATGAATGTAATGATTTATAATTTTTAATATATAACTCTTCATGAAATAATGTGTGGTATATTATGTAGAATTATTAACATATATCACATTGAGAATCCAAAAAACACATTAATAATTAATGATATGGTTACAATATGCCTTGAAAACCCCAATTTATATTTCGATTCATTCACAGGAAAAATATAAAATAGAAAATCTACAGTGGGAACATTTGTATTTCCTAGGTCATCTAGAATCATCCATATCATTAACTACACTATATAAATGAATTATAATATTAATAGACCAATAGAAATTAAAAAAATTAAATTTATATCAATGATATAAATTTTGGTGAATAATTAATTAAGGATATAAGTGGTATTTAAAATAGGTAATGTGACCAATGAAATAGTAATGATACTATTGGAATAGTAACCTGGCAATTGGAATGATAATTTGACCTCAAAATTAAAGAATTTAATATTAATTATATTTGTAATGATTTATTTATGTATATATAAATTTTATAATTCTATAAAATTAATTTGATTTTTACAAAAATTTAAAAAAATGTTCATTTTTAACAGTCGTATTTTAATGTGTTTCATAAAATAAATAAATGTTATATTAATAAACTAAAATAACCTATTTTAGAAAAATATTTTCATAAAATTGATTTCATTTTATAAATATAAACATCAAATTATATTTAGGATTATTTTTTTTAATTTTATAAAATACTTCAATTTTATGTGAAAAAAATCGTTTTTCAGTAAATTGTGTATCATAAATTACATCATTATTTGTCTAAAAAAATTTAATTCTAAAATATGCATCTCAAAAAATAAGAAAATTAAATTTATTGATTATTAATTATAATACTATAAATTTTATTTCTAGTCCTATAAATAATTTATAAAATCATTAATTGAAAAGCGATCCATTAAAAATAATAATTTTTATTTTCTTCGTCATTCATTTTTTAACAAATAAATGAATTATAATTATATAAAGATATTGAAACAAAAAAATATTATATTCATATAATATATATTTATATATATATTCACTTATAAAATATTACCTTTTATATGGTGATTTATATAATTTTTTTTAAAAAAAACCCCTATCTTCAAATATAAATAATCCATATCAATTAACATTGAAAAAAAATTCTCTATAAAATTCCAAATCTAGTCATATAACAAAATCCTATCTACTAGACCTCTATGACTACCAATGGAAGTTTTGGATCCCTCTAACTATAATTTTGAATGGACTTTAGAGTAAAATGGAAGAAGAAACACTGAAAAGAGGGAAATATCTCTATAATTTTTCATTGCATTATTATCTCTATTTTATATTTTAATCTAAACCTTTAAATAAAAAATAATATAAGTAAAACTAACCAATATGTTAATGTATATTAATAATGATTAAATACTAGATTTATTATACTTTTTACATATTAAATTTCCATATATCCCATTCCAACACTTCGATAATGTCCTAATAACGGTTGGATACTAGCCAACGAGAACATTGAAAACTATTTTATTTTAGAAAAACATATATATATTTTGAATGAACAATTTATGACATATTATTTTGTAAAACTATATAGTCTATTCTTCTTGAATTTATTATAATTTCTTTAAATTTCCTTGTTTATATTGAAATCAAATAAAAATAGAATATTTTAGGAAAATAATTATGTTAAAAAACATCAACGCCAACTATGGAAAAAAAACAAAATATAATCCCATTGTTATAATATATAGAAACTGATATGAATTTACAAAATATAATTATTTTTTAATTTTCTAAAAAACCAATTTTTATTATTTAGTAGATGTAAAAGACAATAAGCTAATAAGGATTAAAAGAAAGTGGATTCTTGAACCCAACTCCAATTATTTGGGTTTTCCCTCCTTCACATAATTTTCAGTATGGATATTAATATAAAATTATTTAAATATCCTTTTTCTATTATTCCATATTTTTATATGATATACATGCATCAAAAATGATTTATAATATAAATAAACATATTTTTTAAAAAACTATTTTATTTTCAAAACACAATATTGAATAATCTTTATTTGTTTATTATTATCTAAATAATAATTAATTGTGGGATATATATTATTTCCATTATTCATTTTATATAGATTTGATTATTCATGAAATTATTCTATATGAAATTTATATAAAACTTATTCTTTTTTTGGGACATTTCAAGCCTTTTATGTTATTTGAATTTTAGTTGGAATAATCTGATGTGATTGGTGGTATCAAAAATATATATCCATCCAATTCATTGGTTAGTATGATGTATATCATTTGAATATGTTTATTGTGCATGAATATGATTCAATATTTGTCCCCAATGGTGATTTTATTATTTATACACATATCTAATACATAAACATGAATCATGATATGTTCACAACTATATGTGTTGTTTGACCAATATATCATGTTGATATATTTTCAGGAATCTCCTCATTCTGTTACCGCTGAAAAAAACTCCTTATGATTATGATAACGATCATATGATTATGAAATGATTATGATTATTATGCTCACATATGGATTATTTCATAGTTTATTTTATTTCTTCTATATTATCCGTACCCTTACTATGATTTTGTATCACCACATTCTCTAATGTATATCCTCAGTTTACTACGGGTTCATATGGATAACATGAGATATTTTATGTAGATAAGTAATTCAATTTTTAATAATGTATATCTCGCATTATGTATATGTGATGTATGAAGCTAATTTTCCAAATATTGTAATCCATTATATCCTAAATTTTTAAATATGTATTGTTAATAATTAATATATTGTATGTGTGATATATGAAAAATTAAAGTCTCTATTATTGTTCTTGTTTTGAATGACACTAGATAATGATAGTGAATAGTGGAAATATTATCCACTTATTCCATAGAGATTATTTGTTTTTTCCATGTGGATATTGTGTCATATTTTTAGATGATGTATTAATTTGGTGTTCTTAAATATATAATTTTGGTGCTATATTATATTTTAGGTGTGTTTTTAACATATAATTGTTTTTATTTTTATTACACTATTATTTTGTAGTTTTTTTTCTAAATAAAAATTGATTTCTCATAACATTATTAGATAAATTTGTTCATTTCACTATCCCATAAGTATATCGAATTCCTTTTAGGTTAGGTAAATTTTCAAATATGTAATATTGTAGGAGGATACTCATGTTTGTTCCTGAAAATTTGCAATTAAAATATATGTTATATCATTTTACGTTGACGTATCTATGGATTAGATCATGTCCTAGTTGACAGGAGATACAATTTTATAAAATTGAGGTGCATTAATCATAGAATTCATAGATTTATCTATTTGTTGGAAGAGCTCTGATATAAAGTGTATTTGGGAAAATGATATATGATAAATTGTTTTATGTAATTATAGTTTCTTTCATAACTCTTCACTAGTTTTTTGAAAAAAAATTGTATTCCATTTGATAAACCTGATATTCTAGTATCTCTAGATTGAGTTGATGATGTTATTTTCCTCAGTGATGATATAATTTTCTCAACTGATATTGTGTATTACCATGGTCTAATGAATATATTTTCAGAGACATATCAAGGTAGATTCTGATAAACCATGTCTAGTAAACCATCCTATTTATATTATCCTCATTGAAATAATGGCGCATGAGGTCCATGATCTGGAATATGAAATCATGCAAGTTCCAATTTGAGCTCTATAGATAGAAACTTGATATGATGAAACAATATATAATTCTCATGAGTTTCATTAGTAGGATATTATTTGTATTTATTCTTGAATGTTCTTCTAGATATAGTGAAATTAGAGACAAATAATGAGAAAATATTAATTATTGAGAAAATGTCTAATTCGATAATGGTGAAATGTTATACTATCATGATTGAAGAACCGCAAAGGAGTAAGTGGGATTGGATGGTCATGAAAAATAAACCTGTATTATTAGAGTGTAAATACTATAGATTGATTTTCAAAAACTAGTTCTCGCAATTGTAAATGATTTAAATAAAGTCCATGTAATTTCATATCCTCCAATAATCTTACAGAATCATCATATAGAAAGAAAACATATTTGATGAACTTTTTAAAAAATTTACCAATATTGTATCGAAATAGAGGAAAATACCACTAAGATTCATGATTTATTTCAATTATATAACGAATCGTATTCTTTTATTTTTATGGTAATATATTATAAAGATATTTTGGGTAGTGTTTTAAAGCCATAACCTGTCCTAGCTAGTGATTAAGGGTTATTGGGGTTCCTCTTACTCAAAGAGAAAATTTTATTACATCCTCTTATAGAAAGTTCAGTTGTGATAAGCATCCTGGTTGATATTTTTTGAAAAACTATTAAATACCATTTATGATATCTATAATATTACCATTTAATATATTATAAGTTGAATAAACTTGGAAATTAATTTTTTAATATATAATATAATGATTTTTGTTTCCTCTATTTGTTATGGAGAATTTTAAATGTTATAAGAATTATTTTCTTCTCTGTGTAATGAAATGTGCTAATCATCACCAAAAAATTGGGGTAATTAGATGCTTCAAAAATATAGGGTTTCAAAAAATATTCATATTTGAAAAACATTCTTCATGTAGTGGATGAGTCTCGATTGTAATATGGTGTAAGATCAACGAACGTGTTAGGTATCATCACAATAGCTTCATCTTCAGTTACTACTCTTTTTGTTACTAGTGCATGTCATTATATCATTATTGACCAGAATTATTATTATATTAACCAGTTATATGGGTCTTATATCGTATGTGATGTGTAATGACATTCCTCAATGGACAATTTGAGTGAAGTATCTATGATTCCCCACTTTTTCTTTCACATTATCTAGATTCAATATCACCTAGTATTTTAGAGTTCTCAATTTAAATTATTTATAATTCATTATATGGATGGTTTGAATGATCTCCCATAAATCTATATTGATATTTACCTTGAAAGAGTCCCCTTTTACACATTTAATGTACTTTTCATGTAATATATATTAAATATAAATCATAATTTATTATATTTATACAAAACCTTATTGTGGTAGGAATATTGATAAATTTGTTTAAATTTGACATGGAGAAGCAGTCACTGAGTGGTGATATTCCTTTTATTTTTCATTGAGTTTCTAGAAATATTACCTCAGTATTTATCTGTGTTTCAACCTATAGGGGAGTTAAAGTATTTTATTAATTTGGTTCATGGTAAAAATCATATATATATTCATTTTAACCATTTGTCAACTAGATAATATATGGTGTTAATTGTATAATTATATTAATTTTGGTATACAAAAATCATTCTCTTGAGTGTGTCCCCTTCAGTGAAGTAGTTCTAAAATTTCATTTCTGTCTTGAAAATCACCGGAAGAAAATCATGGAATATGAAATTTGGAATACAAATTTCTAGATATGTTATGTTCATTGTAACTACATTCTTATTATTTAATGTGAAACCAATTATATGATAGTTTCAATGTTTCTTATGACAAGGAAATTCCAAATTAACATTGATTTATTAGTGGAAATATTTTTTTTAGATCATTAATTGTTAATCAGAAACTATTGAATATATTTTACATGATATTTTTTATTTATTTGTTTTTTAGAGAAAAAACAATATATCTTATTATAAAAATGAAATTATATTATTTTTGAAGTTAATTTTCATGAACACATGGTGTCAAAAATAGGTATATCTATTAATACTATTATTTTGGGGTTTTAATGACATTGGAGATACAATTTAATGTCTTTGAGATTAATAGATTTATTATATTGGTAGAAAATTACAATGAATTTGTTAAATATTTCCACATGTTGTATTATCTGATGATAACTATCACTCAAAAATGATTAATCTTCTCAATGGAAAAAAAATTTATAATATGTTTTATGAGAGGGATATCCATCTATCATCTAAATTATTAGTGATTATATCATAGGATGTTTGGGGAACTGTGTTATTTTATTATGCATTATGGTTCTGTTTATGAATTTTTCTCATTAATGGTGGTAATATAGTTTACTAGGGTTCCAAAAAACCTTGTCCACATTAGAATATTTAACCAACTCATGATCTGGAACATAATTCTTACATGAATTCTCTTACGATTTAGTGACAAAAACATTTAGAAGAAATGTTTATTCTATATTCCAATCGCAAATTACTATGTTAAATATTATTAAAAGGTTATTTGAATCTCTGTAAATGGAAATGGGCTGAATAATTACAATATTTTAACTTCATCATTTCTTATAAATATAGTTAGTGGAATGTCATTGATGATGTGTTGAGAAGGAAACCATCCACCAAATCTATGAAATAATTATAATAAGAGAGTAATTTGAAAAATACATTTCTTTTTATAGACTAGTATGGTTAAGATGATGTGATAAAAATTATTCTATCAAGATTATAGATAAAATCCACTACACTAAAGTCATTTTTTATTGACGTTCAACACGATGGTTAGTATTGTGGAGTTAGGGAAAATATATATAGTTGGTATACATTAGTAATTGGTGTTATCTTATGATGGTATCATATTCATTAGAATAAGGTTTATTATACTTTGTACATTGAGGAAAGATATGATGGATTTCCTTTATTGTTCGCACTGATATACACTCAATATACCCTTAAATATGTCTAATGATATATGATGATGATTCTAGATTATATGTATTAGATGTTCTATCACAAATTTTTTTCTTTGTTATACCGGTCACTTGGTCTATGGTGAAAAATTGACACCTTTATGTTTTCTATAACCCCTTCTTGTTCAAAAATGGTAGCAAGATTTGATTTCAATGGATTTTCTATTTTATATTTTATACAGATCTATGTTAGAATACAATATAGGTATTCTTTGATCAGGTAGTTTAATTAGATCCCTTTATCTCGGTTCATGATACAACCATTTTTAAGACATAACATGGAAGTTTGGGTATGAAATTTTCATATTTTACGTGGTTCCATTGCATATATTTTCTGATATTGATCAATTATTCACCTTTCCTTTTTAGATTTTCTTCTATGTGTTTCTGGGATATGAGGTTAGACTGATAATGACATATCCTCCATATAAGTATAGGAAAATATATTGATGTATATAGATTCATAATTACATGATCCATATTTTTTCATCTATGGTGACTCTTGGGATATGAATTTGAGTAGTTTTTTAGTGTTCATATAATATTAGTTAATATTTATACAGTAATATGGAATCACATTAGGTCTTTTATGGTTGAAAGTGTAAATTTCCATTGCTTTAGTTAGGTATTAATTAATATTTTATGGTTTGGCCCAGTTCAGTCCAAATATCGATAAAATAGATTTATTTTATTAATTATATAATATTGATTTTATATAGATGGAATAAATCTTATTCTTATTGTAGTTTATGCACCATATAGTTATTAGTTGGATAAATTTTTTTTCTATGGAACCACCTTAGTTGGATCACTAAAAGATCATCAAATATTAAATGATGGAACTAAAATATGTGGGACCATTTGAAATTGATTATTTGATTATGAATGTGGTATTATGATTTTGTTTTAAAGCATTGTTGATGTTGATTCATAAAGTATTTGACATGCAAGAGATAAAATTGTTTCTCTCTAAACTATCTTGATTTATGATATCAGAGGAACTTGATGTAGAACCTTAAATAGTTTTTACTATGAAGCTATTTAAATTAATTTATTTTTAGATAAATCTTATTAATGGAATGTATATACATCTAGTTCAAGTGATTTTATAGTATAGTATGGATTCCAATGTGACATGGGATCATGAGGATCATATGATATAGTAGTGTAATAATCTCTTTGGTACATATTTTTATTTTCCTGATTTATAGAGTAATAACAAATTCATGATATGGAGGTTGTAAAATTTTATTAATAGTGATACGGTATTTATAGACCCTCATTTTGATCATCTATTGTCATGGGAACTGATCGGGTTGTATTTGGAATCTATTGATATTTTTATGTATTGGATCTATACATGGTTGGCACATGGGTAGGGAACCCCATATATGTTTTCCCAAGAAACATTGTGCCATATAATTAATTTATTAGGGGGACTGTTTCTATAAACCCTCTATCATCCCCCTAATGTCTTGTATGTTAGGACCATGGAATAATTCTTGGTCGGACAAAATTTTTAAAGTTGTCTATATAAACCTTGAAACATTCTTACATATGCTTAATGGGGTTCATGGTTAGAATATGATTGGACTAAACTTGTGGCCAAACATTTTAGTACTCTCTAGAACTCTAGTGGGGAACATGCTTAAGACCATCATTATCTATAACCATACATCCTATCTTATGAAACCATGTAAAATATTTTTTAATCAACTATAAATTTTCATTAAATTCTTAAAATCACTATAAAAAGTATCATCACCCAAAAATTGAACATAATAAGACCATTTTTCATTTGGGATGATTAAATAAGTTTTTTTATCATATAACCACATTCCTCTCTTACTCATGTTGGTATCGATGTTGTTCATATCCCAACTATTAGTGCAATTGTTTATTTTGGAATCCTCCTTCTATTATTATATATAACTATTTTAATGTGATGAATCATCATGTTTTTGGTGGATATATGCATTTATTTTTTGAATTGTATTTCTAATTATTCCTATACAATCTTCCTTACCTTTTACTCTCCCATTGTGGTTCATGATTTTTTCGATTCCTTGATTGTTTGAGTAATGGTTATTTGTTCATTATTATGTTTTCCCTCTCTTTAATTCATGTATTAATTCTTGATTAAAAATTTATTTTGAATTTTATTACATATAGTTGAAAAGATATGATGCTTTCCTTTGAAAAGTCATTGACATTCGAAATTGTTTTTTCAATGGGCTCGAAAACAATTGGTCGATTTTGATGATGATTTTCTTGAAATAAAATTAATTTTATGAAAGAAATTTTTTCTGGTTTTTGATAATTCAAGATTTAAATGAATTATAATTTTTAATGCTGTGAACGTGATGAAAACCAGTAATTTTTTTTGAAATTAAAATTTCATGTTGAATGATTAAATTGTCAATATCTTCTCTGAATGATGAAGTAAACTAAAAATATTGATTTTCCCATGATTGATGTACTAATTAATAAAATGAAAGAACATGTGATCTAGAGTAGTTAGTGGGTTGATAATAAAATCATGTTAGGAATATGCCTCCAATATATTGGATTGAAGAGGAAAAATCTAATAAAATAAAGTTGATGTGATTTCCCAAATGGGTTTTTGATTGAATTTTTTCAAATAGCCTAGGACATAGGGATGTGATCAGAATTTGAGTAATGATTCATTGAATGATTTGTTCATGGATCCTTTATCATGGAAATAATAAACTTCTACACATATAACCATGTTTCTTATTTTGATTTTATTCATAACATATAGTATTCATTGAAATTTCATTATCATTCATTTCATTGTTTTGAAAATATTTTTTAAATCCCATTTTTATATAATAATTCATAATATAAAATATAATTTTTTTGATAATATTAAAATTGTCTTCCATACACTATATTTATTTATATAATAGAATATATATTTTATTTATTAATGTATTTATTAGGGAATTTTTTATATAACCCTACTTTGATTGTTTTTCACGCCCTACCTTTTATTTAAGTAATTTATCTGTTATTTTATGATGTGACTTGGAATTGGGACTGTGAAACATAGACGTGACGAGTGTGGAGAACCTTGGTTGACCACTGTGGCCGATGGATATCTGACCATCATTGTAATGGCACGTACCTCTCAAGACTATTACATTAGGAAGATATGGTGGTTGAGATGATTTACGAGGAAAAAATGACTCAATTAAGGATTTTTTTTCCAAAATATTGTTTCTTTCAATGGTATCTCAGCTGATACTGAGTCATCCACTGATTGGTGTCAATGGTAGGACACACTGATGAGGCAAGACTGGTGAGTCAGAATAGTGACTCGCACTAGTGAATCACAATGGTGAGTCACTAATAGTGAGTTGAAATAGTAGGTCAATGTTGGCGACCTGTGATGTTGACATGTCTAATGGGGAATCATCTAATGGGGAATCATCCAAAATAGGCTCATCAACTAGTTTCACATAGAATGGTGACTCAACCCCCTGTATTTTATCCTTCTGTGGCTCGAGAAGTTGAGTCATCCATTGCTTTCTCATCTAGTGGTAGTTCATCTAGCGGTGATTCATCCACCGGTGACTGACCCTCCAGTAACATTTAACGGTGACTCGCCTAATGGTCATCCATTTCCTATAGTTTGGAAAATTTCCATTGTTTCCCAATTTTGTTGGTTTCTCACATTTAACATTTAATTTGACGTAATATTAGTTTAAAACAATTTTCTAAGTGATTGGGAACCCTTTTCAAAGGATATAAAATATATATTTTAATTCATAACACTCAGGAGGCTTTTAGATAGTCAAAACATTTTGTCTTAGTCATGATCCTGCATTAATGGATTTTGAAACAGTTTTTTTGTTCATTTATGATATGGCATTCCTAATGCCAAGACCCATTCTTCCTTGTAAATTTTCATTTATTGTTAACACCTAGAATCCCCTAAACGTTCTTCTTCGAGGATCCATTCATATATGTGCTATACTTGGATCACAATTCCCTAGATTCATTCACAAAAACTATTTTATAGGAGAAGGAGGTGATGATCGTAGGTTTGTCAAGGTAGGTATCCCTTTGTCACTGTATTATTTCTGAATCATGTGGGGTGGGTGTATAAAAGTAAAATAGTGGAAGATATTCATATAGTAACTTAATAAAGATATTTAAATCTGTTTGAAGATCAATATGTGGGATTTGAAAAAGGTGACTTCTGTTATTTTTTTGTTATCTATTGATAACATGACCTGTATGGGGTATATACCTACTAAAAATCATGGACATTGGTTGTATTTGTATGAACACATATCTTCTCATGTGATTTATTGTGGATGATCATCTCTCGAACTGTTGATAATATGACAATATGATTAACCATGTTTACCATGTTAAATAAATAGATTCATTGGTTTCAATCATTTTATGTGATAACCCCTAAATTATCAAAGTGTAATTAACTAACAAGTGTTTTCTAAATATGAATATGATCTTTCTTGTTTTTTGGGTTTTGAGTTGCATGTGGTTTTGTTTTTTCTTGTAACTCGTTCAGGTTGTATGGTCCTATATTTTGATGTATGAATGTGTTGATGCATTGGTTCAGGTGGTGTAATGGGATCTCAATTTGATATATTGAATGATTATGGAATGTAAGATCTATGTTGTGTCGTTGGAATTCAATCAGGTTGTGTTTTGTATATGTTTTCGGGTATGGTGTGTTTATGTAGTGGGGTTTTATATGCTTTTGATGAGAGGAGTTAATGGTTGTGGGTATGAGATAGTGTTTTGTCTATTTTAGAGTATGGTTTGTATAGGGATACATTAAATATTGTTAATTTAAGTGGTTAGTATGGGTGTCAAATAGAGTACAAGTATGAAATGTGCTTCTTTTATGTGTGTCTTTTTCCAATGTCTGGTTTCTGTTTTGTGTCTTGTTTCGTGTTATTGTTGGTAAATTATTGGGTAGGGATAGAATGAATTAATGTATTTCATAATAAAGATAAATAATTGGTTAATTTATTTGACTAGGGTTATGAATCAAATTGTATCTTGTTTTGTAGTTTTAAATTTATAAGAAGAAAAAAAGGTCCTTAATGTGCAAGTTTTTTTGATTGGAAAGAAAAAAAAGGTTTTTTTATGTGAATGATACATATATATATAATTTTAAAAAAATATTATTTCTTTATCGACCAATACTATTTGAGAACTATGTTCCAAAAACCCACATTTTCATAGGGGATGGTGACTTTCCCTAACATCCTCATGGGAAGATGGATGTCTTCTTATTGTCTCTTCCATGCTACTTATTCTTGGAATTGGTATCCCAAGAATCATTGGGAAGGTGGTGATGTGGTTTTGAGGGCCTAGTGTTTGCAGGGGTATTGTTCTATCAATGTTTTCTACGAGATAAGATGTTGTATTCTTTCATTGGGGCCTTTGGTATGAGGCTTAGTTGTGGCCTAGGTATCTACAAGATAAATGTGGTATTGTTGTGGCCCATGTGTCTGTAGGTGAGATGTGGTATGGGTGTGGCATAGGTTTCTTGCAGAGGGATGTTGTGAGATTTGATTTCCAAGGCTGTAGGACTATATTTGAGCCCCATATGTGTGCAAGGTAATTGTGACATGGGGTTTGTGGAAGGGTGTAGAAACTCCAGGAGGTTTTTTGTTATGGTATGGGTAGTTAACCAGTTGGATGTTGTGTGGGGTACCCAAACATCGATGTGATTATTATATTAAATTACTTGACTTGTTTTATTTTGTGGGCCTTCCTTGGCGAGGATGGGATGGCCAATATTCCTTATTATGTGTAGTTGGATTCCGCTATTTTCACACATAGGCATAAAAATTAATATCCCACATAGTCTTGAGAGAACATAGTTTTTCTTACTTAGTATATTCATATAAACACTCAAAATATATAAATTTCTTTCATGTTTTTAGTTTATTACATGGACTTTTATGGATCATAGTTGCTCTAACGTGCGAACAGTTTTCATGCCACAACATAGGTTTGTTACTTTGGAACATTAATTGGAGGTTTTTTTTGTATTTGTAGAATTTTCTCAACATGAATTTAGGATTGATTTGATGTCTTATATATATAACATGGATTTGTTTAAGGTTGACACATCTTATCTCCTTATAACAGTTTCTATAAAAGGTTAATGCCTTTAATTTTGTGAGATTTGTATACCCTTGGTGTTGGTCTCCATCCCGATCCTTAATAAAGGAAAACTTGGGGGGAATTATCTTTATTTCTCCATTTCCAACTCAAGAGGGGAATATTTTAAGTGATGGGGTTGTGGTGGAATTGTATCAGAGGGATGGTTTAGATATTGGATGAAATTTGGAGTTAGGAAGAATGAGTATTTAATGGTTTAGTAGATAAATAGAGTCAGGTGTTCTTGGTGTGGGATATAAGACATGGAATAACATCTATGAAAAAAGATTTTAGGGACCCCCATGATCTGATGCAAGGAATTTGAGTCTACCAAACCACCAAGTTAAGTGACACCGTTTTCAGGGTAAATAACCACAAAAAGGTACATGCATCATAATGAATTGTGTTCTTTTTGAGCTGGATGTTTCATAGAATTTAAACAAATAATGAGTTAAAATTAATCTTAAAAAAATTAAATTCTATTGGGGATTCTGAGTTCATTGTCTACCTTCTTTATCCATGGAACCCGGTCTGCGTCCATGTGTATTGAATGTCACCGTGGATCATTAGGTTGACTCGGTAAATCAATGGACAGTTGATTGGGAAGAGAAGTTTTAGTTGTGGTAGAAGATGCTACCTTTTATCTAGTGGAAGACTCTAGGAAAGAATGAGGGAATCATTTCATAGAAGGATACGTATTATTGTATAGAGAATCTTTTTATCACCATCAACTTGACTTATGCTTCGACGGAGTATTGGGTTCCTTTGGAAGTGTTCCATATGTGCGGAGTCATGCATAAGTGGTGAATGATGTACCTGGGGTATTAGAAGGATATTGATGTTCTGTGGGTCAATTTTTACAAAGAGTTATGAGAATAATTCCTTTTAACCACCATGAAGGCTATAAAGATGAAAGAGATACTCTCCCTCTTTCATGAGAGTATGTAGGTATAAGAGATTGTTAATATTTTCTAAGATCTTCTTCAGTTTTCTCTAAATCTTGTCTCAAATGAAGATTCACATGTGATATGTGAGGAGGATGCACTTTTTCCTTCTCTATATTATACAATTACTCACATCATCATGCAGACATACGTGATGGTTCAGAATATGGCATTGGTAGTTAAGTGGATTCACTCATAAAGAGGTATAACATAAGAGGGGAGCCAACATATTTCTTCTAAGTGTATGGATACTACAGGCTGGGCTCAAGCGCTATGGCCTTCTAGGTTTCGGTCAAAGGAGAGTTGACCTTAGTAGTTTCTGTTTCATCCTTCAGGTCATTGTTATTTTCCTGTGAAATTTGGTCATAGTTTTTTTGATTATGGGTCATGTGGGTATATTTAGAGTCAATTCAAGACAAATTTTCGAGCTCAGTATGGCCTAGGTGTGTAGGTCTAGAGCCTGACTTAGCAACTATTGACAGTACATTCGTTCCTGTATATGGGACAGTGGGATCATGCTCTATCGTTGTAAGAACCCGGTTCTTATTTTTGAGGTATGGGATCCTTCCTTTCTCTTTTCCTTTACTATTTTTGAGAAAATAAGTAAAATGGGGAAAATTTACTTTTTGGTGGGTAATGTCGTGTACTTTTCCAGACGCCGTGTATTTTGGCCGTGTGGAAGGAGTACACAGGGCGTGTAGGCCGGTTGGCGTTGAATGGTGTAAAACCGACTACACGCCATGTAGTGGGTACTTACACGCCATGTAGTCAGTCGTCATGCAAATAGTAAGGAGGTGGAAGATGAGCGATAGTACATGCCATGTACTGAACAATCACACGCTGTGTACTCATGTCGACAGATGAATAGTGCTGCTCTGGCGAGAAGCCGCCAAAGAAATAGTAAAATGAGAGAATTACACGCTGTGTACTTGAGAGTACACAAAGTGTAGTCTGTTTTTTTGGAATAAAAAGGGTTGTAGCCTCCTCTTTTGGTAGAGAAGGCATTTAACTTTGTTTGGAGCTTTGTAGGATGGCCAGATCTGGGAAGCTCTCCCACTCGCACATCAGGAACCCATTTTCATGCACCGTCGATCTTCATGGAACCACACGGGTGAGTTCTTCCTTCTCATTAAGCCATTATTACCGATTCATTCTCGAGGGGAAGCTATTTACGTTTGAACGGGATTTCATTAACCTCATATCTACATCATTTTTGGTTGATTCAAGGATCGTCCTTCGTGTATATGGATCGGGGGTGATCGAGGTAGGTGGCTTGGTGTTTAAATTCCAAATGTTGTGCATTTGCATGTACCATTTTGCTACAAACCCATGTTGGGGTGTCGTGTGGCTGAGCCCTTGGCTGTTTTGAATACCTACAATTTTATAGGTAATTAAATGTGATAATAAATTGTTGTATGGGATCGCTGCTTGGATCTATCACCACCCTGGGGGTGTGTTCCTCTGTTTAGACATTTGGCCCGGATACCTGAGGGTATTCCATGTTTATTTTGTGCATTACTTTTTCCATGAATGGAATTTTATATAAATTACATGTTTGTGCTTTGGGCTCAGCCTGTTTACTGAAGCCTGAGGGGCATGGTTATTATATAGTCTGAGGTCAAGCCTGAGGTCATGGTTATTATATATCATGAAGGGAAATCCAGAGTGCGTTGTTATTATAAAGTCATAGGGCATGCCTGTGGGCATGGTTATTATATAGCCTAATGGAAAGCCTGAGGGAGTGGTTATTATAGAGACTGAGGGAATGCTTGAGGGCGTGTTTATTATATAGTTTGAGTGCAAGCCTAAGGGTGTGGTTTTACTATATTAGCCTGAGAGAAAGATTCTGATTGGCCCGAGGGCTTGGTTCTGATGAGCACAGAATGTTATTAAATTAAATGGTTAAAACAAAAATGGAAAAGAAACCGGTAGTGATAGTTACTTTTGAGTGCTTACTAGTTTACTGCATTTACTTTTGCGCACTGTAGTTGCATATTTTTACACAGTTGGGCACGAGCCTTTTGTTGGTGCCTACTAGGAATTATTTTACACACCCTATTTGGGGTCATGTCTTCGGGCCCAAATAGATTACATTTCTGCAGCTGTGGATTAGAGAAAGGGTCCCAATATAGGTACATGATTGTTGCTGAGTAGTAGAGGATCATGGGACCGAGATTAGGCTGGCGATGCTGTCAGCTGTTCTATTTTCTTCTGCTGTACCTGTACTTTCTATTGTATTGTATTGTATTGTATCGGTGTGTAACATGTTATGGCAAGTTCTGGACGTTTTCTTTGAACTAGATACATGTTGCATCATTATCTATACAACTTTTGGTTATCCATTACAACAGTTGTTCATTTTAAATGTGTATGGTCTATTTCTTCTGTTTCTGTTGTATGTTTGTGTATTTTATTCGGCTGCGCTACACTTTGACAAATGTGGGCATAGTTTCCCCACTATCAGACTTGGGACCTCGCTGCTAGTCGGTAGCCTCTGGAATTTGGGGAAATGCATTTGAGGTCATGTGACCAACTAGGTCTGGGGCACCCATTGAGTAGCTTCCGGATTCGAGATGTTACAGAGTGGTATCAGAGGCGGTTTATTTTCGTTGTCTTACTGTTTGGAGCCTTAGTCAGGGATAGGACAGAAATGGTAGTTGGTAATAAGTTGTTCCTAGGAGTAGCAAACCCATGTACGGGGAAAATCCAGTCAACCTCGTATTTTTGCAATTATTATGATTTAGCAAATTTTACTGTTGATTTTATTTTCACCATTGGGTGACACACTTGTAATTATTATATTTATCTATTAATCATGTGTTTTATTTACTTGCAACCCGATGAGATGAGGGTATTCCATCTCATGCATCATTTAGGCACATGCTATAAATCGCATGCCATGCATAGTTCCATGCCATGTAGGCGCATTAGACGTTGCATGTTGTTGTGATAGTTTTTGTGATCGAAAAGAAAACTGTTTTGATAGTTTCTTGATAAATACTTGTTATGTGATAGGGTATTTTTTTCTGATTTTGATGATAGAATGGATGCCAAACTTTGGTTTTTGGGGAGTATGGGCCCTCAATGACTGGAATGTTGTGGATCATTGACTGTTTATCATGTTATAACATGTATAAGATTCCAAAATTTTATTCGTGGGGAGTATGGGCCATCACAGATCAGAATTTGGCACTTAGGTGTTGTTTTTTTGTAATTACTGGTTACCGGAGTAGTTTCAGAGACTTACTGTCAGGAAAACCCAGGATACATGTCGTGTAGTTCCTAAGACACACAGCGTGTGTTCTTCTATTCGGGAAGAAATGAAAACTTATTGAGTACACATCGTGTAGTCTCTTCTCGTGTCATAAACTGTGTGGGTGGGGACACGGGGTAGGGAATGGCTTGGGACAAACATGTTGTGTATCGAATGTACATGTCAGGTAGTGTTGACCTGGAGTCCGCCCGTGTAATTAACAACATGGACGGAGGAGACCTTGAGACATACATGTCGTGAACACCATGGAACATGCCATGTAGTCTGACATAGGGACCCAACCGTGTAACTAACAAACACAGTTCAGTTTTCCCTCCTCTTGAACACGCCGTGTACCTGAGGGACACGTTGTATAGTCCTTGCCAGTGTGTGACCGTGTGGACCTGACCGTGTGGCTGGGTAACGGGGTGGTGTACATGCCGTGTGTGGGTGTAACACGCAGTGTATTATTAGTCGAGTAGTCGGTAGTGTCACGAATGACACGATATGTTGGAAATTACACCATTAACGCTGTGTCAATTATATTCACGCCATGTAGTATTGTTCAACGGGAGCTGTGTGTCTTAGCCGTGTAGAAAGACCCAGGCTGGGGATGAAAAGTTAGGTAAATTTTGTGTTGTCATTGTACATTCTGGGTAGTATTGTTTTTTAAAATATTTAATTCCTTATTCCTCATGTTCCCTATTTAGTCCCTTCGTTTTTAGACTTTGATAATCTGGGACTAAGGTGTGCGTTTGACATTGTAGAGTCATGCCGCCTAGAATACCACATGTTGTTTGCCAGGAGAGCATCAATGATTATTCTCTAGAGATGGTAGGCCATGGGCTAACAGTGGATCCTCCAGCTAATCTAGATGTGGCACCAGCCCTTATACCAGACATAGGTGAAGAGGCACTCTTCTGTTAAGGCTTCATGCGGTTCATGTAGACCTTTCAGCGAGCACCGCTGGCTGCCACACATATGGCTGAGCTGACTCGTATCTTCCAGCAGCAGCATCCACCTACGTTTTCAAGGGATGGTGGAGAACAGGCTGTAGAGTCTTGGATGGGGTCTATGCAGACTATTTTTGAGCATCATGAGATGCCTCTAGGGTAGAGGGTTAAGCTCGTGACTTATATGTTGCGTGATTCAACCATGAGTTGGTGCGATGTTACCACTCAGATAGAGCATCACAGAGACATGGTATGGGATAATTTTCAGACAGTCTTCTATGAATTCTTTTTTCTTGGGATGCTCAGGTCATATAGAGATCGAGAGTTAATGAATCTTCAGCAGGACGCTATGTCGGTGATGGATTATTCTACTCAATTCACAGAGCTTCAGCATTTTCCAACCGTTCTTGTAGGTGATGAGACGTTGATGGCCAGACGCTTTGAGTATGGTCTTTGATATGACATCCGAGCACTGGTGAATGTTTTAAGATTGCCTATAGTACATGATATTGCGAACCAAGCATTGATTACTGAGAGGAACCCTTGTGAGACTAGTGGTGTGGGCCAGGGCGATTCGACTCCAGTTTCTAGTACTATTTCTACCTGGAAGAGGAAGTGAAAGATGAGTTTCTCTCACAGTACCGGTACTATCTAGGAAATATCATTTGGTAGCCCGATCATGTTCTACGATTGTGGTAAAGAGGGGCACAAGAGACCCTAGTGTACTCGAGACCTAGTGGTGTGCTGATCATGCGGCAAGATGGGTCATATGAAGCGCTTTTGCAGGGTGTTTCATCCAATGGCTAGTAAGAGGGGTTCTGTTCAGACTCTGTGAATGGGGGTAGGACCAACAACTTCATACCAATCAGGAAAAATGGAATATGTCAGGGCATGTAGGCTGAGATGGTGGTCATCGCTATGGTAGCTAGACACCGGGGTCATAGAGGCAGCAGGGTGGGACAACCAGGGTAGCCAGGCTGTGTCGCAGGGCCGCGACACTGGGCAGGCATATGCAGTGAAACAGACCCAATAACAGTAGGATCTCGGACCTTCTACTGTCAGAGGTACTATTCTATTAGATTCTATCTTTTCTTCAGTACTTTTCAATACTGGGGCTACACATCGTTTCATATCTATGGCTGTTGTGGAGAGCCTTGGACTCTATGTTTCTTATTCTTCTGTTGTAATGACACTAGACACTCCTTTTGGGATTATAAGGGCTGGTGTGTGTAAGAGTAGGGAGTTCCCCCTAGATGTTGGTGGGTGTAACTTTCTTTGTGACCTCCATTTCTTGGAGATTACAAACTATGATGTCATTTTAGAGATGGACTAGTTGGTTTCCTTTCGAGACTTGGTAGAATGTTATCGTTGTAGGGTGTATTTCACGTCACGAGAGGGCATAGAGTTTCTTTATAAGGGAGATTTGGATGTTCAGGCGAGTCGATCTAGACCAGAGCATCGTGGGTGAGGTGGAGTCACATCCCAGGTTGCGAGTTTATATTTGAATGATTATAGAACTTGTCAGAAGGATTTCCCTCTACTGTTATATCGTTTTAGAGATTTCTTCCCGTATGACTTTTCAGGTCTACATCTGGTGTGATAGGTGGATTTCTATATTGATCTAGTTCCAAGAGTGGAACTAGTATCCATTCCTCATTATAGAATGGATACACCTGTGTTAATGGAGCTCAAGAGACATTTACAGGAGTTACAATCAAAGGGTTTTATCCGACCCAGTACTTCTCCTTGGGGTTTTCTTGTCCTTTTGCAAAGTAGGATAATGGTACCCTCAGACTCTGTGTGGATTATCGGAAGCTGAACCAGTTGATGGTCAAGGAACGATATCCCTTACTGAGGATTGATGATATTTTTTATCAAATTTGAGGCTCACAAGTGTTCTCAAAGATTGACTTGAGATAGGGATATAATAAGTTACGCATTAGACCATCAGATATACCGCTTACAGCTTTTCAGGGATGATATGGTCTATAAGAGTACCTGGTTATGCCGTTTGGATTCATAAACGTGCTAGAAATATTCAAAGATCTAATGAATCTCGTGTTCCACCCTCACCAAGATTCTTTTGTAGTAGTCATTGTGAGCGAAATCTTGGTGTACTCTCACACTCTACATGACCATGGCACCCATCTTGAGATCATTCTAAGTACACAAAGAGAGCATCAGCTATATGCTAAGTTCTCAAAATTCTACTTTTGGATGGACCAGATAAACTTCCTGGGTCGTATCATCTTAGAGGCAGGAGTTGTAGTAGAACCAGAGAAGGTGAGATCAGTGGTTTCCTTTGAGTATCCTAAGAACATGTTTGAGATACAGAGTTTCTTGGGGCTGGGTGGTTACTATAGGCATTTTATCTAGGACTTCTCCCACTTAGTAGAGCCGTTGATGGGTTTGACTAAGAAGGGTGTGAAGTTTGTTTGGTTAGAATCTTCCGAGATATCCTTTCAGGAGTTGAAGGGAAATTTGACATCAGCACCAATCCTGATACTCCCAGAGTAAGAAAAGAGGTATAAAATATATTGTGACGCATCAGGTATTGTGATGGGAGATGTGTTGATATAGGCCGATCGAGTAGTTGCATACGGGTCTCGGCAGTTGAGTCCACATGATAGGAATTACCTGACACATGAACTTGAGTTGGATGCAGTTGTTCATGCGTTACATTGTTCGAGTCACTATCTCTTGGGAGAGGATTTTGTTGTTTTCCCCAAGCACAAAAGTCTCAAGTGTGTCTTTACTCAGCGTGACATGAATCTGAGGTAGCGAAGGTGGGTCAATTACCTTAAATCCTTTTATTTTGAGCTTGCCTATACACTTGGCAATGGTAATGTAGTTGTTGATGCACTTAGTAGGAAGACTCAGATACAAGCTGTACATGAGGAAAGTTGTGAATGGTAGCTTATGGCTTTGTTATATGAGATGAATTTCTAGGTGCACGATAGTCAGGTGAAAACCTATATTCCATCATTGGATATGACTTCTACCCTCCTTGATAGAGTAAGGATGAAACAACTATCTGATTCAGAAGGCCTAGTTCTACGAGATTCGGTGGAAAGTGAGGACCCTCCTCTTGGATGGATGATAGGCAATGGTGAGGTACTGCGTTTCTATGGATGAGTGTGAGTTCTAAGGGATTTATGCGAGGAGCTGATGCATGAGTTTCATGCTTCAGCTTGGGCAGTTCATCACGGAGTTACCAAAAAGTACCATTACATGAGACCTCAGTATTGGTGGCCAGGTATGAAGAGGTGGATAGATGGTTTTGTTACGAGATGTTCCACCTGTCAGTAGGTGAAGGCAGAGCATCAGAGGCCAACCCGACTATTATAGCAGTTACCCATTCTAGAGTGGAAATGGGATGATGTCGCGATGGACTTTGTGACTGGGTTGCTGAGGTCCCCTCGAGGAAATGATGTCATGTTGGTTGTTGTGGATAGACTCACAAAGGTAGATCACTTTTTGATGATTAAGGAGACCATTGTAGTTATCGAGCTCGTTAAATTTTATATCTGAGAGATCGTACATCATCATGGAGTCCCTTTTTCAATCCTTTTAGATTGGGATGCCCGTTTAACATCTAATTTTTAGTAGGGTTTTCAGAGGGCACTGGGTACCCAGGTGATTCTGAGCACAGCTTACCACCCTCAGACAGATGATCAGATAAAGCGTACGATACAGGTGTTAGAGGACATGTTGTGGGCATGCATCCTATATTTTGGGGGATCTTGGGAGAAGCATATACCCCTAGTCGATTTTCCTATAATAATAGTTTTCAAGAAACTATTAATATGGCACCTTATGAGGCCTTATATGGTGGGCCATGTCAATCACATTTTTACTAGTTGGAGGCAGGTGAGGAAGCTTTATTGGGACCATGTCTTGTGCAGGAGACTTCTGAGTAGGTCTAGTTGATTCAGAAACGGATGGCTACCGCACAGTCTCGTCCAACATCTTATGATGATCGTCGTAGACGACCCTTGGAGTTCACTATCTGGGATCAGCTTTTATGGCGTGTTTCACCAAGGTTGGGACACATGTGAATCAGGAGATAGGGTAAACATTCATCAAGGTATGTGGGGCCATTTGAGATTTTGGGGAGAGTCGGGCCGGTTTCCTATTGGTTGCAATTACCATAGAGGTACCGGGCCATGCACGATGTATTCCATGTATCTTAGATGTGTAGTTATCATTTAGATCCATATCATGTCTTATAGACATAAGAGTATGAGCTTCAGATAGATGCGACCTTTGAGGAGAATTCTATTCATATCATAGATAGGAGCACGAAGGTTCTACGAGGCCGGTCAGTTCCTCTCGTACGGGTTCTATGGAAGCATGGCCGAGTACAGGATGAAACCTGGGAATGGGAGACTGACATACATGCTCAGTGGCCAGAGTTTTTCACAGTTGTATCTTCCTCACCATTGGAAGGGATATTCAGGGAGGGATTGCTTTAAGTGGGGAAGTTTTTAAGAACCTGGTTCTAATTTTTGAGGTACGAGTTTTGTCCTTTCTCTTTTCTTCATGTGTTTTTGAGGAAATAAGGAAAATGGGTAAAAGTCAATTTTTGGTGGGTAGAAGCTGTGTACTTTTCCAAACGCCGTGTATTTTGGCTGTGTGGAAGGAGTACACAGGGCATCTAGGACGGTAGGAGAAGAATGGTGTAAAATCCGACTACACACCATGTAATGGGTATTAACATGTTGTGTCATCAGTCGTTTGGAAAACAGTAAGGCGATGGAAGCTGAGCGACATTACACTCCGTGTACTCAACTATCACACGTCGTGTACCCATGTCGACAGATGAACGGTGTCGCACTGGAAAAGAAGCCGCCAGAGAAACTGTTAAATGAGAAAATTACACACTGTATACTTGAGAGAACACGCCGTGTAGTCTTTTTTTTTGGTTTAAAACGGGCAGTAGCCACCTATTTCGGCATAGGAGGTGATTCACTTGGTTTGGATCTCGAGGGGATGACAAGATCTTGGATTCTATCCCACTTGCACACTAGGAAACCATTTTCTACACCGTCGATCTCCTTAGAACCACACGAGTGAGTTATAACTTCTCCTTGATCCGTTCTTACCAATTCATTCATGAGGGGATGTTATTTACATTTGAATGGGATTTCATCCACATCAGATCTACGTCGTTCGCGTATATGGATCAGGGGAGATTGATGTAGGTGGCTTGGTGTTTAAATTCCAACTGTTGTGCGTTTTCACATACCATTGTGCTACGAAACCATGTTGGGGTGTCTTGTGGATGTGACCTTGGCTGTTTTTAATACCTATAATTTTATAGGTAATTAAATTTAATAAAAAGAAAATGTTGTTTGGGATCGCTGCTTCATTCCAAGACTACCCCAGGGGTGCGTTCCCCTGTTTAGCCATTTGGCCAGGATACTAGAGGGTATGGCATGTTTATTTTGTGAATTTTTTTGCCTCGATATGAATTGTATATAAATTTCATGTTTGTGCTTTGGGCTTGACAAGGATACTAAAGCCTGAGGGCATGGTTATTATAAATCCTATGGGAGAGCATGAGGGAGAGGTTATTATATAGCCTGAGGGCCACCCTGAGGGCATGGTTATTATATATTCTGAATAAATTCCTGAGGGAGTGGTTATTATATACCCTAAGGGAAAGCCTGAGGGAGTGGTTATTATATATCTTGAGGGCACGCCTGAGGGCATGGTTATTATGTTGCCTAACAGCAAGCCTGGGGGAGTGGTTTTACTATATTAGTGTGAGGGAAAGATTCTTATTGGCCTGAGGGCATGGTTTTGATGAGCACATAATGTTATTAAATTAAATGGTTAAAGAAAAAATTGAAATGAAACTGGTAGTGATTGTTACATTTGAGTGCTTACTGGTTTACTGCATTTACTTTTTGCACAATGTAGTTTCATACTTTCACAAAGTTGGGCATGGGCCTTTGGTGGGTGCCTACTGGGATTTATTTCTCAAAACCTGTTTGGGGTCATGTCTTTGTCCCCAAACAGATTAAATTTATACGAGTGTGGATAAGGGAAAGGGTCCCTATATAGGTACATGATTCTTGCAGAGGACTAGAGGAGTATGGGACCGAGCTTAGGCTCGCGATGCTCTCGGCTATTCTATTTTTTTCTGTTATACCTGTACTTTCTATTGTATTTTATTGTACTATTGTGTTACATGTTCTGGCATGTTCTGGCTATTTTCATAGAACTATAGACATGTATCATCATTATCTATACTATTGTTGGTTATCTTTCACTACAGTTGTTCATTTTAAATGTGTACAGTTTATTGCTTCTCATGTTGTTGTATGATTGTGTATTTTATTCCACGGTGCTACACTTCAAAAAATGAGGGCATATTTTCCCCAGTATCAGAAATCATATCTCAATACTAGTCGTCAGCCTCTGTAGTTTTGGGAAATGTGCTTGAGGTCATGTGACCAATCGGGTATGGGCCACCCATTGAGTAGCTTCCAAATTCGGGAAGTTACAATCGAATAGATTTAGATCTAGAAGAGGCTCACCTCGGGGGCTTCCTTAGTGACCTAAACATGTGAATGGTAGAATATGTTATAATAGGGGAATATGATCTTTTAATGGTTAGTTACATGTTATTTATGCATCACATTGAGTTGGGATAGACATCGTTCGATGCACGATTAGATTTTTTAGTACTCCCGTTTTAACATTCATTTATTCTAGATCTTCTCACTCCTCTGTCCCACTCGGTCTGGATAATGATTCAGCACTTGATGTAGAGAGGCTTCCTAGTCTCATAGTGTTGAGTACGCTAGTTGGAGGTCAGACCAGCTTGTTTGATGTATGTCGGTAATGTAGACAGATGATGGGCTCACATCTATATTGTGGGGATGTTTTCGTGCTACCAATGCAGCCCTAAAATGTTATTTTTGACATCGACTAGTCTTATTCGGTGTATGTCATTATCTAATACTTCCAAATGAGTGTATTGTGATTAGATGTGGATGAAGAGCATGTGGTTTTTGTTGGTGAGTGGAATTATCTGATGGGTATTTGGCCAATGAAGCCTCTTCTTTCCTTATTTCCCAGGATGTCATTCTAATTGGGACATGATGAGATGGAAGAGGTTCTTAGATATGTTTTGGATTTATTTGATTTCATCCTCATGTATCATGTTATTCTACCCCCTCCATATGATGTTGGGTTTGGAAGGGACTTACAACCTAGTGCTTGTCTAATTTCGATGGATCTATATCAGATGTCACCTTCTACATTGTGGGAGCTGAGTATTCAGATTGATGACCTAATGTGGAAGGGCTTTATCTAGACTGTTATGTCATCATGGGATTCTCCATTATTATTTTAAAATAAGGTATACATGGTTTGAGGTTTTGCATTAACTATCAAAAGTTGAAATAGGTAAGGATCAAAAACAGTTACCCTCGCCCATGGGTAGATGATCCTTTGGACAATTTAAGGTGTGGAAGATGGTTCATTAATATTGATATGCATTATAGTTATCACTAGATGAGGGTGAATGCAGTTTATATCTTGAAGATTTCTTTTAGGTGTATGTATGGTCACTTCATGTACATGGTTAGGTCGTTTAATGTTACGAAAGAAACAACCATGTTTGCAGGGCTTATGTAATCCGTTTCCAATGAGTTCCCAGACCGATTATTCCTCATATTCATTGATGACATCCTATTATACACATTTTCAAAAATCAAGAAATCCGAGAATCTCCATATTATATTCGCAGTTGTTCAAGACCACAATCTCTATGGTAATTAGTCAATGTGTAAGTTCTAGACACGATAAGTGCATTTCATTGTACATGTGGTGTCACAACATGGTGTTGTAGTGGACTCATCGTATGACGTGGAATTTTTTTCATGGGAAGCACATAAGATGGAATATAGGTTTGTAGTTTTCTCATCCAATATGGATATTATAAGATATTAATACCCAAATAATCTCGAGTTTCATCCCCATTGATAGCTCTGAACCTAAGAGTCCATGATTTTTTGTGGGGTCAATAGTTCCTAACAACCTTCGATTATGTTAACGTGATGTTGTTCAGTGCTCTAGCACTCCTGTTTCAAGATGAAGGGGATATGATCGATGTTTTTTTATGTTTCCCATATGGACATGGGATGTATCCTTGTGAAATGGTGGGGATTAATCTCTTATGTGTCAAGGAAGTTAGATCCCCATGAACATTACTATACATCCAATGATCTAGAGACAACACCATTCATGTTCACGATGAAATATTAGTTAAATTAACATATTTTGGAGTTGTTTGTGGTCTTCATGGACCACAAGATCTCGATGAATAACTTTTCCTAGAGAAATATGATCATCAGATTATAGAGGTTGATGGAGTTTCACTAAGACATTGATTTTCAGATATCCTACACCTCAGGAATGGGGTATGTTAACGCCGATGAGTTGAGAAGAATGTTTTTGAGAGTGGTGGTTCAATAATATATGGACACTTGGATGGTGATAGAGATTTTTTATTCCATAAACCAAGATGCATGAACTGATGGTGGAAGAGGACAGGTCATTCATATGAATGTGAAATCATCTTTGATGCGGTTGTATGAGGATTCTCTGTAGGGATACTCAGAGGCAGGGGTTATTCATGATCGCACTAACCATGGTGTTCCACCATAGGGATGTTCAGAGGATATCCATAATCATATGATATTCATTGTGAGGAAATTTTTTCCAGTAGTGATGTGCTAGGGATTCCTCGATGAGTTTCTTTACTCACCCATGCCAATGTACCTAAGAGGTTCCAAGATGCACTCTTTCATAAATGATATTTTTTGGTGTCCTGGGATAAAAAGTGTGGTTGAAGGTTTTGTCGGGACATGCTTATTTTGCTAGAAAGTATCTCTTTAAAAGCATTTCGCCTGTGGTTTTTTGTATCCCCTAGATGTCCTGATGTGAAAATGGGATGACATGTCGTTGAATTTTTCATATGATTACCCATGGCTCATAGAGCCTATGATGTTATCTGGGTAGTGTTAGATCATATAATGAAATAATCCCACATGTTTGTAATTAAGGAGTTAGGCATAATGGATTCCATGGACAAGATGTATGTGGTTGATTTGGTGTGGTTGTATGAAGATCCAATATCCAATATCTCATATAAGGATGCACAGTTTGTCTCATGTGTTTATAGATGATTTCATAATTCTTTTATCACTTATTAATTCCTCATCACATCATTCCACCCTCAGGCGGGCTGACAGAAAGTGAAGACCATCCAAAAATTAGAGGATATGATGAGGTCAAACATCTTTTACTTTGGGGGATCTTGGCTAAGACAAATTATCTTGGTAGATTTTTCTTATAATAATAGTTATCACTCCTCATTGGAGTGGAACCATTTGAATCTTTGTACTGATGACCATGGAATTCATAATTATGCTAGATACAGGTTGGGGAGATAGTTGTTCATGTCCCTGTGGTATTATAGAACACAATATAGAATCATCATCTTGTTTGTGAGAGGTTGAAAGTTGTATAAGCCAAGACGAAGTGGTGTGTCTGTTGTTGGAGGATTCCCTTTGATATTGAGGTTGTGGAACATTTGTTCTTCCTGATTTTCCCTCGACATTGGAAGTGGAGATTAATTATAGGTTGAAAGCTTTCTACTAGTATCATCATACCCATTGTGGTTTTGGGTAATGTTGGTGTTGTTTCATTCTAATTGGAACTACCACCATAGTTGTAGAAGGTCCATGATATCTCTCATGTATCTTATCTATATTAGTATCTTCATGATGATGGCCATGACATTGTTTGGGAAGAGTTGGATGTTGAAGATGAGGTAGTGTTCATGGAGAGGGTAGTTGAAATCAAGGATCTCTAGTGGAAGGTAAATCCTAGATAGATCATTCCCTTGGTTCATGTGACATGGAGGCATGGTGGCACTGAGGAGAGTACTTAGGATAGGGAAACACATATGTGATCCCAGTGATCGATGTTTTTGTGAGATTATTTTTTCTCTATTTCATCTTATTTTGCGATGTTTCAATATTTTTTTGTATTGTGAGTTGTTTTATTTATATTTTTATATGTGTAGTGGAATTTACAATTAATTAATTACATGATGAAATGAGTGGACTTTATTCATAAACAAAATTATTTAATTTAGATGTCATTAAATCCTTACACGAGATTCAATACCTCACAGAGCAGATTTTATCTTGACATGGAGGGAGGAATTATGTGATTAAAGTATCTAGACAGAGAGACTTTTGGTTCTTGTGTGGTGTATCTTATAATAGGTTGGGTTAATAGATGTATGTGGAGGTGTTCTTGGATGTTTTAATTTCCCATTATCTTTTGATCAACACAATGTGGTTTATCATTGTTACTTTGGGTGTGCAAATCGCATTGGTGCTTCAAGTATAACAACATAATTGAAAGGAATATTAATTTGAGGTTATTTGTTCCCCTATTTCTTCTAGTTTGGGATGTAAATTCTTGATGGCATGAATAGTTTGAGAGGTATCTGATGAAATGGCATGGACCTCTCCAGTGGATTACTTTGTGAAAATCTTATGGTTGAGGTGCTCTAGGAGGCATCAGCGACTCACATAATGTATTTGTAAAAATCCCATTTCTTTTTCAATAGTATCCCATATGATGGTGATTCATCCACCTGTATCCATCACCTGTAGGTCGCATTAGTGAGTTAGGACTGTAAAGTCAGAATGGTGACTCGCACCGATGACTTACAACAATGAGTTTCTAATGGTGAGTCACAATTATAAGATGAAAATGATGAATCTTGATGGTGACAACTCAAATAGTTATTAATCCAATTTTGTGTCTCCCAATACTGAATCATCCATTAGAATCTCACCGATGATAGATTCATCCATCGATAGCTCATCCACTGGTGACTCACACTGGTTAGTCGTCCAGGGGTTTCTCACCATGTAGTTTCTCCTCCAGCAGTGATGAATCCACTGGTGACTCAACCACTAGTGAATCGCGATGTTGACACACCCAATGGTTGGTCATTTCTTATAGTTTTTCAAATTTCGATATTTCTCCTAGATTTTATTTTTTAACCACATTACAATTTTATTTTATGTAAAATAAGTTTAAAACCATTTTTATGTGATTTTGAAGCTGTTTTAAAGGATATAAAAATATTATTTCAATCTATAAAACTCATTTTGATTTTAGATAATCAAAATTCATGGCCTTAATAGTAATCCATCTTTAATGGATTTTGAAATATTTTCTTTCATTCATATAGGATATGAGAATTCTAAATATGAGATGCGTTCTTCCTTTTATATTTCCATTTACTATTTATATAATGATTCGTAAAATATTTCTTCCCTTAGGATATGTGAATTTATTTTTCACCCATGGATCACACTTTCTATGAGCATTGACAACCCCATATTTAGTATTATGAGGAGCTACTAATCATCTATTTCTCAAGGCATGGACTCTTAGTATATATTTTATTTATGTATAATGTGGGTGGTGTATGAATGTCCTCTTCAAGAAGACAGAATGATACTATGTTAACAATGATAATTAAATCATTTTAATGATCAAAATAAGGGGCTAGGAAAAAGTTAATTCTATTCTTCATTGTTATATATTGATATAGTGATCTTTTTGGGATATACACCTACTAAAAATCATGGTTTTTGGTGTTTTTTTATATGAAAATATATGGTTGATTGTGAATTCGTGTTGATGGTCGTCTGTTTAAAATATAAAAATATGAAAATCTAATTAGACATATATTCCATTTAAAATAAATGGATTCCTCGGGATTGATATTTATCAATGATAACCCTTGAATATTCAATGTGGAATTATGGAAATGGTGTTTTATTAATCTAAATATTGTATTCCTTGTTTGAAGTGGTTTTGTGATATGTGTGGTTTTATTCAATCTTGTTTCATTTGTGGATTGTGTGCTATTGTAGTTGGCAACACGACTATGTGAATGGGGTGGTGTTTGTTCTGTAATGGGATCTATGGTTGAAGTATTTATTGAATGTGGAAGGGATGAGCGATGTTATATATCGGGATGAAAACAAGGTTGTTATTTATATGATTTAATGGGTGTAGTGTGTTAATATAGTGGGACTATCGATGGTTGTAATGAAAGGTGTTTATGGGTGTGCGTATGATATATTGGTTGTTCTGTTTTAGAGTATTGTTTGGGTTGAATTACATTAAACATTGATGATCTAATTGCATGGTATGGTTGTCAAATTTAGAGAAAACATGAACTTTGTTTCGTTATTTTGGATCATTTTCCTCTGCAGGGATTAAGTGGATTGGATTTTTATGTTCATTAGTTAGTATCTACCCAGGATGGGATAGATTGAATAAATGTATTTCATATCAATGAAATATAATTTGGTGAATGAGATGTGTGGGGTTATGAATCAAATTGTGGCTTGTTTTGTAGTTGTGTATTTAGAGGAAGAACCAAAGGTGTTTTAGTGGGATGGTTGTTTTTTGGTAAAACCCATAGGGTGGGTGGAGTGTTTAATACCTATATATATTAATAGTTTTACTTCGTTTTTATTTCTATATATATCCCATATTACTTGAGAACTATGTTCGAAACACCCCCATTATTATGGGGAGGGTTTTTCTCCCAACATCCTAGTGGGATGATGGATGGATAGTTATTGGATATTCCCCCCACCCTCATTTAGTCATTCGTAGCTCAAAAATAATCGAGAAGGATAGGTTATGGTCTTGAGGCCCAATAGACTACCAGTGAGGTTTTCATTTTCAATTGCCTTTGTGATGAGGTATGGTTGTGGCCGATGTGTCTGTGGGCATGATGTTGTATGCTTAAGGCCATGGTGTTTGTGGGTGGGATGTGGAATAGTTGTGTCCTAGGTTTCTATGGGAAGAATGTGGTGGGAATCATTTACAATGGTTTCAAGACTAGCTCTGAGGCCCATGTGTGTGTAGATAGGTTTTGACATTGGGCTTGTGGAATAGTGTGCATGTTTAAGGATGTTTTCCATAATGATATGAGAAGTTAACCTGTCGAAAGTGGTGTTGGGTACCCAAAAATCGATTTATTATTATATTAAGTTACATGACTCATTTTACTCTATGATATTTCTTTGGTGAGGTTGGGATGGCTAGTATTCCTTGTTAGGTGCTATTTGTTTCTTCTGTTCACCCACATGGTCATTTGTATGCTTCTCCAACTTGTGCATTACAGACCTCGGTTTTTCCTACTGATTATACTCATATTCCCACCCAATGTATATAATTCAATTTTTAGGCTTCCATGAGTTTTAAATGTATCATGGTAGACCTTACTAGCAAGGATGTGGGGTGGTTTTCATGTTCCTACATAGCAGTGTTCTTATGATACTTTGGAGTTGTATAGTATTTATTGTTTTTTTAACATGAAAGTGGTATGGTTTTAAATCTCTAATATATATATATATGTGTGTCTGTGTGTGTGTGTGTCTGTGTGATGGAGATGTTTTGAGGTTGATACATATTATCTCTTTATCATGGTTACAATAATAAATTATAATGCCTCCCATTTTGAAATAATGTTATATTGTTGGTGTTGGTCGCCACCTTGGGGCCAACTTGTGGTGAGACTCCATGGTCATTGTCTATATTTCTACATTTTCAGTTTAGGAGAGACATATTTTGAGAGAGGGTTCATAAAAAAACATGTTATATAGAGATTTTAATTTTTCATATTAGAGGATATTACATAATATTATTGGATGAATTTTTTATTTTGGTTATTTATATTTATTAATGTGGTACGCTATCATATTTAAGGTGTGTTTTGAGTGCCAACTATTTATTTTTTATCTTATTTAGTTATATATTGGTTTTTTATTTTTAAAGAAAAATTTTCACCAATGGTCATCTATTAATGTTATCAATATTTTCACTATAGTTTAGGGATGGTGAATTCCACACATGTCATAAGTTTTTTAAATCGAGTATCAGATTACGAGGTTATGTGAGTTGGTTTGTTAAAGATTTCATTGCTGATTATATGTATTTTAAATCCATGAACAATATTTATCATTGAAATTATATATATGTTTTAAAAATAATATGTTTATGCTTAATTTAAAATAGTTACCCATTTTTAATTAATTAATTATAATCTTCATAATAGGATAGTTTTACTTTATCGAAACATTGTATATTTTTAATATATATTTAATTATATTAATCTTTGAAAATAGGTCATATATATATATATATATTATTTTATTGAAGGAAACAGTAATGGATTTATTTTTAGAATCATATTAATTATAAAAATTATAATTTAAAAATTTTCACTTGGTTTTTTATTATAATAATGATGAATGGAGAGTGAACCCATAATTCTAATATAAAATTCTCTAAAAAATGATGTTTAGAACTTCAATATTCCATGTTACCACAAGTATTTCTTATATTTTATTGTTTTTTAATAAATTACATAAAGAGATATAGCTTCCAAATCTAGTGTGTCGAAGTTTCAGTGGAAAAATCAAAATTTATTTTAAAAAAATTTATATTTTGAAATTAAATGGGTTTTCAAAATAATATGTATTTTATTTTTTTTGAAATTTTTATATTATTTGGGATTTTGAAATCAATAAAAGTTTTTATAGAAAATTATATGATTTATCAAATTTTTAATTCTTTTTAAACTATTTTAATATTTGATAATCATTTTGAAATGATTTTTTATAAGACTCGGAAAAGAGATGTCTAAAACATCATGATATACTACCCATTACTGTGAAATTTAATTCTCAAAACCTTTTTATAAGATGATTTTCAAGGGTATCGGGATTATTTTATGATCAATGGGGAATGATATCAATTAAGATAGCACATTGAGTAAATATGGATTCTATTTCATTAAATTTCATAAAAAGTATTATATGTAATAAATATTTATAATATAATAATTTTCTAAACATAAAAATAACCATTTCTATGTTTATGATATAATATTTCTATTTTAGGTATAATTATTTAAATTGCTCAAATTGGGTCACATTTATTTGTATCAACCGAAGAATGTTATGATTTAGTGTTTAGAATGGGTTTAGGAGTGATGTAACTCTTATTGATTTAGTGAAATAATTATTTGAAATGAATATTTTTTTTGGATATCTTATAATACATATAAAATTGATTTTTTCTTATATTACAAGCAACAACATGTTTATATTATTTAACAAGAAACACCGTGTTAAAAAAATTAACATAATATGAAAATATAATTATGTTAGTTATCTATAAGCCATTATTATGGAAATTATGAATAGTATTTACTAAATTATGATAATATATGTTTTTAAAAATTATATAGAAATAAATATTTTGTGATTAATTAATTATATTTTCAAATAAAAACTATTTTAAAATAAAGAAAATCATTTTCTGAGAAAAAATTATGTGCAAAAACATATATTTCCTCAACAAATTTTGAAAATAAATTTTAGGGAATTAATTTTTTTATATTTTGATAATAAATATTCAATCGACTATATAAAATTCAACTTATGTGTTTTATATGAATGATATATGAAGAAATATTATTTTATTATTAAAAAGTTGTGTTTCCAAAAAGTAGTTTTGCCCCCATTTTGAGCATTTATTAAAAAACTAAATTTGGAAAATTTAAAAAAACTAATTTAGAAAATAAAACATCTTTATATAATAATATAATTTAAATATTTGGATGAATATACGATAATTTATTGATATATATAATACATGATAAAAATGAAAAATTATAAATTTTAATTGAAAATTCTGTTCTGGTTTAAAATATTTATGATTATAATTTATATTATAATTTTTTTTAAATTAATATTAAATAATATATATATATTCATTGATCCTATTTATTTTATTTTAATAATTTCCATAATGAATTTTTATATAAAAACATTTTATACATTAAATCATTAGCTCTATGAAAACCCGGCTTTCTTATGACATATGTGGGATTAATTTTAAATTAATATTTTCCACTAATATTTATATAATTTAAAAAAATTGATTGAATATTTCTAATCATAATTATATAAATTATCTAATAAGTTGAACATAATTGTTTACTCAAAAAACAGTAAATTCTGTAAATAATAATAAATGTAGTTAAAGTAAAAATGAATTTTTTTAGGGGTAAAAATAAAACATTAATTATTAAAATAGAATATAAACTTGTTGAAAATATATTTAATGGATATTTTTAGATACCATAACTTCTAGGTATGCAAAATTTCATATTTTTAGGCTTTTGGGATAGTAAAAATATGTGTACACCATTTTCTTTTCAAATATTACATGTGTGCCACTCGCATCACATATAATTTTTCATCTTCTATTCCCTCTTATTCACACTATTAAAACATTTTTGATTAATAAATACCAAACAATATTTCTTCATAAAATCCCTCTTATCTTCCTGTAAGACTTATTTGGGGAATAAATCAAGCCTATGAAGGCATTTTTTGGTATAAAATATAGGATACCCATATAAGGGGTAACATTCTTCAATGAGTGATTTTTTTTTCATTCTCAAACAATGTAAATAATTAATAAAACATTATGATATAATTTATTAATAATATTCTATATAATTATGTTTCTTAGTGTTAATGAAATTTAATAAAACCATCTACACTCCCTTGAAATGGGTTTCAAAATCATCCCCCATGTCTACGACATACTATAAACTCAAGAACTGATGCCATTAATTTTTTTATTACCACTTCTCAAAATAAGTTATGATGATGGACATAAATAATAAATATTATGTATATGAAATAATTATACCTATATATTCGTTATAGTATATATATTTTATCATATTTCATTACTTATTTGGTATAATCACATCAATACCATTTAATGCAGACTACAACCTCCCAAAGCGATGTGATGAGATATCAATTACATTACACATGCATGATATAGAGATAAATATATGTGATGTACATGAAATTATTATAATATTCTTTAAAAATTTAAAATTCTTAAAATATAATATATTTTTTCCTCTCTAAGAATTTTTCACATTGAATATAAATAACATTGTTCGTGTATGTGTGGACTATATCCTTCATAAAGAAATGTGAGTCATATTCATCACCAAAAAAATGTATAATATGTATAAATATATTTAAATAACAAAAATTTTCTTCATAATATAATTATAATTTTGTAAATCCAATATATTACTTATCTCATTTTAATAATGATTGTTGAATGATGGAATGTTACGTAAGTGTACATATAGAGTACCAGCTCCATGATCATAATGTATTTCATTTGTCAAAACCAAATTTCATGACTAATATTGAAATTAAAATATATGTATAAATTTTATAATTATTTCCTTATTATTATTAACGAGGTCATGGAACTTCAATCAAATTAAGTGGACTAAAATAATCAAATCAAAATATATATAAAAAACAAACCAGTTATTAATAGAAACTTGACATTAACATGGAATTTTATAATATAGTTAGTAAAATTATATAAGTAAATCATGTATGGTTTGGTATATATAATTATTTATCTAAAATATATTGATAATGAACTTATATATATTATAAGCATGGATAAAAAGTGTATGATGAAATTTGAAGCATAGGGTACAAGATTTTTAGACTCACTTTTATTTCTAGGGGACATATGAAAATTATACCAATGGGGGTTTTAAATTCAACATTTGTTTCAATTCGGGTTTTGAAACGAACTTCTTTTCATGGGAACCAAGTGTTGTAGGGTTGAATTTTTTAGGTGTTCTTATAATTCTTTGGGTCCTTGATTTCTTTAGCTGGATTCCCCTAGTGTTTTTTGGAGAAAATTGGTGTTTTGGGTGGGCAGCGCCTAGCATCTGGTTATCACACTATTGAAGTAATCATATACCTCATCCATAGGAAATTGGGAAGAAGATCCTAGGTGAGATATTAGCTACCACATAACTACTACATGGCTATCTAATTTTTTGTCAGACCTTGTGGGTTGACCATACGACTTGTATGCTTCTCTGCAAAAGAGGTTATGTAGTCACCACACGGTTTGAAAAACCAGGCAGTCTGTCTAGGTCATCAAAAAAAAATTATCAATCGTTTTTTATACCCAAACACACCCTTACCACTCCCATTTAAGAGCCACTACCTAATAAAACTCAAATCCTTCTACTGGATCCCTTAGTCTTCAATTTATTGGGAGATTTTTGTGCGATTTCTCTAGTGTATCATCATATTAGTCCTCAATCCATTGGTTTCTCCCTTCATTCATGGATTTCATTCCAATTTTATGGGGTTACATCTATTATAAAACCAGGGTTTCTATTTGTTTTAGTTGAAACCTAAAAAAATGTGTTCAATATTGATGTTTTAGGTCAGATCTAATCTCCCTTTGGTGCAGTTGAGGTGAAATTGAGATTTTTCACCAGATTCCTAAATTTCATCATCATTTGATATAGGATCCCATTGAACCTCACCTTTAATGTTGATTTTTCATTGATTGCATGATTTTTTCTCATCCAATTGTTATAAAAGAGTGATTTCTCACACATAGAATTATTGTTCATTGTGAAATAATGTGTTTTTCATTATTTCATTGATTGTGTGTTGTTTATTTGAAGTGTTTTGCACACTAAATGTTTTTCAGACAGCCCGATTGGATTTTATATGTATTTTTTGATTCATAATCTAATTTTTGGGTTTTATAATTGATTTCGTGATATTCAATATGGTGTGTGGTTTTTGTTAAATGAATTTTTATATTGTTTTGGTATAGAAAATATAATGTGTTATGTTATTATAAAATTATTGATTTGTTGAAATGACATGAATCCGGTTTGGAATTTTTATTAAATAGTTTTGTTTGAAAACCCTTCAAGGGGAATGAAACTTTCTTTATTGGTTAACCATTAAATCAAAGTGTCCATATTATGTGACCTCCCTTTTTTAAAATTGTTTTAAGGCATGGGGATACTCATCGAGGTGGTCGGGGTGTTGCCAATTTGTGTGATAAAATGATTATTTTTTTTGTTTCATCAATTTGCTTGTGTAACGCCTTTTGTAACATAACCTCGGAACCTATCATTGAAAAGAGGAATTATGAGAATGTTTGCTTAAGTTGTAAAGGTTCTAAAACTTGATAGTGGCCCCTAACATGAGGTTATTTTTTTAATATTTCTATGTGATTTGGCCAATCAATCAAGACAAATTTGGAAATGACAATGCATTGGGCATTATGATTTCATCAGGTAGTGAAGATGGGGAATCAGTAGGAAATTATTTAATAGGACGAGTATAATTATTAAAAGACATCTTAAATCAATAAAATTTGTATTTGGGAAATGATTTTTAATGTGATGATAACTTTTGAAAATAATGGTGTGGAGTTTTAAAATGGTTTTAATTAGTTGGTAAGAGAACCATTGAGAAGCATTCTAAATTTTTCAACTCAATGTAATGTCATCGATTTGATGTGAAAATCTTGTGAATGGGGTTTGAATTAAATTTTTGGTGTTTTTCTATAAAAACATATATGATATTTGATAAGTATATTTTTGTTAAATTCATTTCCTTGAATGGTATTTTACCTTTTCTATTTCCTTGGGTGACCACATGAAATGATATGTTTGAGAATGTTGATTGGTGCCCTGTATGGCACATGGATCTTCATCAGGGAGGATCCAAGGGGAACCATTTGTGGGTGTACAATCATTTATGATTTCTTACATTTCAATTGTTTTTTAAATCAAAAGATGAAAATATTTGATAACATCTAATTGTGTGGTGTGTCCCTTGGGTATATTGTATTTTTTTTACTATTATGATGTTTGAAATAGAGGATCCTTGTCGCTTTATTAGTATTGATCGATTTATTTGTTTTATTTTTTACTATTATCATCCCCCAACATGATTTGCTAGATAATTATTTTTCCTTAGGTGGTGAATATATAAAAAACACTCTATTTTATCATCCTAGACTCTATATTTTTGAATTTATAATGTTTAATATTCCTTTATTATAAGTTCAAGAGGATCCTCTTGAGGATGAGTAGTGGATGTGGAGGATTTAGAGAGACATTAATTTACTTTTGCTTCAAAAGTCATTAAATTTAATGTTTTATAAATTTATGAATTATGGTCTATCATGGAAACTGAGGAATTTGTGTCTCGAAGAAAGCATCAGAAAGAACCTTCTTGTGAGTTATTCATGTTTTTGTTCATCAAACAATATTGGTCATAGGTGAAAAAGGGGAGGAAGAATATTAAGTTCTATGGACATTAGCAGGGTATTGAATCAATGTTGTAATTCTCCCATCTCATTCTATAGATAGTTTATTATGATCCATTTAATGTTCCAAATGATCTCGTGAAGTCTCATAATTTCAAGCTTTTTATCTGTTCTGAGCTGCATTTGAATATAGGAGAAGATAACGTGATCACTTTTTCTTATGTGTTGAGGAAATCCATTTGTGTTTATAATATTATAGTAAGTGGGGATTGATATGGTTAATATTTCACTGAATCCTGGAAGTATTGAAGGATATTCAATTGAGAATAATGGGAAGAGGCCTAATTCTAGTGGTGTAGGTAGGGGAATTAAAAGGACTTAAAACCAATCATTATCCTTTACAGGATGAAAAGGAATGATGTGTCACTAGTATGTTTAGAGTGGTTATAAGAACTAATCATTCCTAATTTATCCAAAAATCATCCACAACTAGAGAATATTGGGACACGTAATTTGTTTATGTCATTGCATTTACAAGAAGTATTATGGTGCCTATCCCGACTCTTCTGAGGTGTACCCATCATGTTGACAAGAGTAGGGTGATGGTTGGGATCATTTTGGGGTTTTACCTCTCATTGTAATTTTCTTTTAATGTAATTATCATTGTTGGTGGATTTTTTGGTGTTTTTTTCTTCAAACTGTAAAAATGGTTGTTTGTTGAACCATTTAAAAATATTATTTTAATGGAAGTTTTTTTTGTAAAATTTTGATCCATGTGTATGATTCGGGGGTTTCTAATACCTGATTATGAGGTTAGAGGTTTTTTAATTATCAATGCTCCTACCATTGGTCCTGGTGTGAATATGAGGAATCAGTAGGAGATCCCCACAGGTCTGTAAGTATTTGGTTCATGTTATATTCTCAGTGAAAAAGATGGATAAAATTTAAACCTCTGGTGTAGCTTTTCTATTTTAATTGGTCCCATTTGGTGTAAAGTAGTGTTAAGACCTCACATCAACGTTCTGATCCATTTGGGTAAAAGCTTTTTCACATGGTCATAAGGAGGCATAACTTTATACATTTCTTAAAAATTTGTTGGCTTAGTTTCAAAAGGTGTAGGCATCTTTAGAGGTCCATTATGGAGCTTTTTTATGATAATGATGTATGTTTTTGGTTGTGTTTTTCATGAGAGTGATGTTTTAGGTATGATGTTAGATGTGGTCTAGATGTTTGGATAGTTGGGCCATTTCTTCCCCTCCCTCTTATTGTCGGGGGTTTCGGGTCTATGTGGGATGGTTTTCATGTTAATTTCATTTTGATGGTTCTTATGGTGTGGAGTCTATTCAGAGTTCCTCATGTTAGTATCCTCCTATCATATCGAGTGTTGGTGAAATTATAAAGGTGGTGAGTCGATTTAGTCATCCTCATGTCAGTATCTTATTTTTAATAATAGTATCGGATTTGTGGTGAATGGTTTGACTTTATATTAGTTATTTCTATTGTGTTCATGTTTTGAAGATGGGTTTCTCATTGTAAAAGTTATATGCCTTTTTAGATCGATCAACAGGAGGTGGTTAAGCCTTTCCGTGTGGGTTGCACTTAGTGGGGAGTCCGTTTTTGAATCCCATGTTGACCATTATAGACAATTTCACACCAGTGGTTTTTTTGGTCTACTCTTCATTTTTTGGTGGAAATGACCTTGGTCTATAAAGAAGAGGTGAGTTTTTCTTTAATTTTAAGCCATTTATTGGATTTAAGATGGTAGAAACCATTATGGTGGTGAGAATTGTCACACCCTAGGTTTTCAAATAAATATATGGTTTCATTTTTGGTTTTAACCTCAATTTTTTTATTTGGAACCTATTGTGAAAATGATAATTTTTGGGAATTTTCCTTTTATCACATGGTCCTATATTTCTTAAATTAGTTTCCCCTTTATTGTTTGGATAAAATTTGAGTTTTGGGTTGGTAGACCCTAGAGAACAGTTAGCACATGAATACTAGTAATAGTGATACATGACATAAGTAACCATATGGTATCTATTATGTGATACAATAGCTACAACATGGATATAGTATAGTAAGTTAGATCAAGTGGGTTTCTTGAGTAATAGGTATACTTCTTAGTAGAGGTGGTTGCATGGTAAATGCGTGGTTGGATTAACCGTGAGGCCACTCTAGGTCATTAAAAACCTTTCCCTCTACCTAATATTTATACCCAAACACACACCTACCTCTCCCATTTGGGATCCTCCACCCTAAATTCCTCCCCCTCTCTCTTAAATCACCTACGCCTATATTTTTTCATTTTTTTGTGATTTCTCCTTGAGATTAACATATATGTTCCCTATCCGTTGGTTTTTCAAATAATTATATGATTGCATTATATTTCATGAGGTTCCATATATCCTAAAGTTAGGGTTCCAATTTTTTGGGATTACACCAAAAAAATTGTATTAGAAAATTATGTTTTAGATTATATCTAACTTTACATGGGTGTGGATGAGGTGAGATTGAGTTTTTCCAGTAGATTCTGGATGTTCATTATCATTTTTTGTAGGATCCTTTTACACCTATCCTTTAATGTTTAGATTTTTCAGATTATTTTATTTTCATGTATCCCTTAATTTTTAAATAGTGATTCTTGATTCTTATAATGAGTGTTCCTTGTGAAATAATGTGTTTTTATTAATTTCATTGAATGTTTGATGTACATTATAAGGGTTAGGAACCCTAAGTGTTTTTTAAATGACCAATTTGGTTTTCTATTTTATTTTTTATTATTAATGGGATGTTTTGGTTTTATAAATGATTGTGTGATATTTAAAATGGGGAATAGTGTTTTCAAAATATATTTATAATTTTTGGGTATAGAAAATCTCATCTTTTTATTGGTAATAAATGTATTGATGTATGGAAATAAAATAATAACCATTTGAAATTATTATTTAATTTTTTCATTTGGAACAACAGTCTTGGGGCTAGCTACATGCCTTGATGGATAACCCTGAGATTGGACTGATCCCAGTATGGGACCTCCCTTGTGTGATAATTGTATTATGAAAAGGAACTATTTTTATTGGTGGATGTGGTGGTGCTTGTGATTTTGATATGAGTGATGGTATGTGTATTTTTCCTATTTCTTGATTTTTATTGGCATAAAACTTTGTGAACATAACATGGAAACCAAGCATAGAAAAGGGGAATTTTGTGATTATTCGGGCACTATTATAGGTTATTGCACTAGCTAGTTCCCTATAGAAGGAGGTTTTTTTATTATTAGTTCTATGGGAATGGGACCCTTGGCTAGGATAGATATGGATATGTCCAAGAATTTTGGAATTATGATGTCATCATGTAGGTCATTCCTTAACTATGAGTCACATGTATATTATGTTCTGGTTCTTCTCTAAGTTCATAGGTATTCCTTTTTCCTTTCGATATTGGTAAAGTTTCTACCATTTTCCCCGTTATATATAATTATATTTATTTTACTTGGTTTTGGGTTTCTCTTTAAAAATTTCATGTTTCTATCTTAAAAAATAAAATTTTGAGAAGAATTTCTCGAATGGGAATGTATTCCACCCTTTTTCATATTAATGAAAATTTAATGATTTTATCTGGTACCTTCCTACCTTAACCCTTCAGACATCTTATAATAACATGAGGTAAATTTTTTGTAACTGAGATTGGTTTTCCATAGAATAAAAAATTATGAAAATATATCCTTATATAATGCATTTAATAAATGATAATCAATGATTCTCAATATAAAAGATGTGAATAGGGAATAGAATTAGTCGGTCCTACCTATGGTGTTTTAATACTCATGCTCATAGTGTTTTCTTGTTTTTTGTTTCGTACTGCTGGTTATGGATAGAGTTAGATTACCATTAGAAATGGAAGGATATAGAATGGAGGGTGACTCTGAGGGTCCCATGTAGGTGTTTGGTTGTTCTATTCACCTTTGTTTTTCTAGTACAGTTTTTATCTAGTTTGTTGATACTTCCAATGAAATTGTAGATGATATATTTTTTATAAATCATATTCAACTAGTTTTTATCATTTATATATTATTTTTCCTTGAATATAGTATTTTGAGAAAAAATTCCCATTGTCTGTTTATATTATCTTTTCACTTGGTGCCTGTCCAAGAAGATTGGGAACACCTCATGGGACTTTACACAGATCGGGTTCAGTGACCACTTATGGTCAACCCATGATGGTTCATGAAAACAATTCCTCAATTTTATTATTATTTTTGTATAATAACTGACCCTTTTGACTTTTTATATATATAACAACATTATTTTGATTATATTAAATACCTTTATTCTATTTTCATAATTTCTGGGTTTTGATTAAAACTAGTACTAATGTTGTATGTTATTTTAGTATCAATTTACTTTTTATGTTTGTCAATTTCAATATTAACATGATTATTATTTATTGTTGTGTATATAATACAAATAAATTTATATTATTTAAATTATATAATTAAATGGTTATTATTTATATATCAATTTGAGTATCAATCTTATATGGTGTTTTAGGTAAATATTTTACCATAATCGGAAAGTGTGTTTTTCACAATTATCTTTTATTGAGACTTATGTGATATTTTGAAGCTATCTTATTTTATGAGCTATTTATATAGTTAGAATGACATATGAAAACATGATTTATTTTCTCATAATGTTATCATATGTATCTATTAATGGTGTTCATTTATGAGACATATAATTTAATGTTTTTAAATTTCTATTGATTTTTGATTCAATCTCATCCTTTATCGTGATTATATATGATTATACATCCAATGTTTATGTCTTATGATCAAAATTTCATTAATGTATTAAATTTTATTTTCTTCTAGTAATGTTAGGATTATAAATGTTTTCCCTTCACAATATCCTTTTATGTAATTTTCATTTTTAAAAAAATATTTTCCTGAAAAATAATATTTTATGTCAAAACAATTTTCCTCTAAAATCAATTTTTTTTATAAATTACTTCAATTTTGTTTAAATATTTTATAAAATTATTTATTAAATATATGTTTAATGAAATTTTAATATTAAATAAATGTTTTGAAAGAAAATATTATGATATTTTTAATAAAATGTCTATTTGTATTTTAATAAAAATGTGAAAAGAATCTTAGTGGCAGCTTGAATGAAATTTCAGACCATCAGGTCAATTACATTTTTTAAGTTCCTTTATATTCTTTCAAGATTATTTTCAATGTAAAGGATTTAAAATATTATATATGTGTCATATTTTATTTTTAATTTAGAGATTATATTTTACACAATTAAAGTAAAATTGATTTCTAAATATTTCTTTATAATTCTTTATGATTATTTTTACAGAAATTTAATTCCAAAATGATTTATAATTTAAATAGTTATTTTCAATGAATTTTTATCTTCCTCAATAAGAATTATATGTTACTAATATATAAAAATATTTTTACATTTATGATTATATAATTTAATGTAACTAGATCTTTACTGGAGATATAAACCTATTATACCACTCCTGTTTTTTTTATCAAAATGGTTAGTGATAGAAACTTAGTTATGATACCAATTTTTATTAAAATGGTTATTTAAAAAAATTCTTATGAAACTTGATTCATTTTTTACAGGTTATGATTTTATTAGATGATACAATTTTAATGATACTTATCTATTTTAATCAGGTTATGATATGATAATTTTATAAGCAAAGTCATACCTTTTCCATGGGTTCTACTATGATGAAATTATAAAAGGATTACTAAACCTATTTAATTCCACTAGTTATTCTTTGATGAAATGTTTTTTGAAACATATTTAATTTCAAGGTTTATAATAAGATGAATGTTCAATGATATTATGAAACAAAAATGTATAGATTATGTGATGTGTTGGACCAATATCTTCCTCCACAACTTTGGGTGTTGATTAATGTTATATAATCACAAATAGTACACATGATGTTTTACTATAGTCAAAAATCATAGATGGGAGGTCACCCAAATACTGAAAGAGGGCTTTTGTTAGGTTTTCCCAAGTTTAAAATATGGTACATAGATGGTTATCGCAAGTGCAATGTAGTTATATAGGTTTTTATAACAATAATAACATTTTATGAATGGATTGGGGGGTAACCATGATATATTAGCTTCAATACATATGTGTAATAAAATAATTCTATATGCCAATGCTATGCTCTGATGGCTAATGTTTATTGATTCAATTATGATTAATTTATCAGTATCAATCGGTAGAGACAATTGTTGTATTATTGTATGTTCAAAAAAATAAGACCAATTTCTTGGTCAATATTTTTCATTGAAACCACCTACTTCAGGATGTTTGGGGAAAACCCACGGAAGTTAGGAGGTATAATTATTCTCAATGTTATTGTACAAAAGGTATTTGTTTCATAGGAAAAATTCAATTTAAATAAGGTAGAATATAAAAAATGGATATTTTATGAAATAAATTTTCTAAAATGAATTTAACAATTTCTATATTTTTCATTACATGTAAGACATAATTTCACATTAATTATATACAATAACTAATTTAGGTTAGGTTACATGCGTCACTAAGATTAAAAAATTGTTATGTAATTATGTAATTTTTTTGTGATAATTATTTCGTAGATACTGGAATGACGGGTGTGAATAAGAATAAATTAGTTGTGAATATATAAATTTTACACATGAATATATAATGAATTATTTTGTGTCAAATTAATTATAAATAAAAATAAAACCTATTTTAAAATAATTAAAATCATTTTTTGACATGTTAATTTTATTGAATTTTTTTTACCTCAATAAATTAATCAAATTGCATTTGGTGAATTATTTTAATATAGATTATATATTATATATTCATTAAACTATTAAACAATCACCTTGTGTATTTTCCAAACAAGTGATATGAATAAATCAAATTTTGTTCTCAAATATATTATTTATATAGATAATATAATTTCTATTTTTTAAATAATAATGTAAAAATTAACATAGTGTGATTTTTTTTGAGTTTTCTAAAAAGATTATATTTTTTTCTTAATAGTGAAATAAACTAAATTTGATTTATAAATTGCATTTTAGATTAAATTATTTTAATAATATGTTTATTTTAATTTATTATATTAAAATTTAATCAATATATATATCTATTAATCCATTTTATTTCATTGTGGTCATTTACCTTTTTAATTTTGATATAAGCACTTTCAAATTTTTCTATTTGAAAAACCAACGTTTTCATCGCGTCTAAGTTAATAATATTAAATTTAAAGTTTACAATTATTTGAATGGAATTTTAAAAAATATATTACATATTTTTAATTGTAATAGCTTTTATTATATAACAAAGTAAAAGTAATTTCTTACCAGAATTAATATATAAAATGGTAAAAATTTTCATTCTTTCTTTGGATAAAAATGTGTTTTCCAAGTGTTAAACATGAAAATATAAGTTAAGAAAACATAAAACGTTTATAAAATATATTTTATGGCCATTTATAGTCCATATAATCTATATATTTCATAAATAAACCATATTTTTTAATTTTTCTAGAAACAAACGTCGTAATATCTTTTTATTTCAACAAATCAAATTTTTCCACTCACCTCACTTATAAAATGTCACCCCTATTGTTTCTTCTACCCAAATTTAAAACATTTTGGATTAAACAGTAAACACACAAATACCTTCTCAAAATTTGACCCCTAATCCTAGAAGGACTATTTTTTGTAGAAATACATCCTAGGATAGCTTTTAATAGAATCCTAAGGACAATACTCTAAGAAAATGTAATGTTATTGAACAATAATATTTATATTGCATCATCCTCTACATCATTCATTTCTTTTTAAACCACACTAATATAATTAGATAAATATATTACATAAAATAATGTAAATAATTTTTTATATATATTCTTACAACCATCTTTACTTCCCTTGAATGAGTTATGAAAACATCACACCTGTATAGAGTGAACTACCCCGTTATGAATGACTTTTATTCTTTTCCCCTTACCACCTTTTACTGGATGGTATGATGATCGATATTAAAAATATATATGATATTTTTAGCATAATTTTTTTTATATTAATTATATCATATATAATTTTTTTTGAAATTCATTCAGTAATGGATATGATTATCTCATAGGTTTGTACGACAGACTACCACATCGTAGAGCGATGTGATTTCATTTTGATTTCAATTTATATAGAAGATAATAAATATAAAATATATATTATATAATTTAAATTATTATTATAATAATTACATATTTTTTGTTCTAAAATTATAATATATTATTTTATTTCTTTCTTTTTCACTCTCTGAACGATGATAACATTGTTTTTATACTTGTGGACTACCGACTTCACAAAAAGATGTGAACCTATATTACACACAACCCCACAAGAATGATATGTATAATTATAATTAAAAAAATATTATCTCATTTGTGATATTATTTTCATTCTATAAATATATGATATTTCTTTCCTCGTTTCTATAATTATCATTCAAATATGGAATCATTACACAGACATATGTCTGGACCACCGTCCACGTGATCGTAACAGAATTCATTTGTGAAGAAAATATTTAATTATTGGTCATAAAAGTATAATTAATGTATAAATATTATAATTATTTAATTATATTTATTCATAAATAAATGTAAATAGGAAAAAATTAAAAGGACATAAAATAACTAATCAATACATATATGTAAAAAAGCGCTATTTACATAAAAAGTGACATTAACATGGAATTTATAATAAATGGATAAAAATGAAACAATTAAATAATATATGTAATTATATAGATATATTAAAAGTTTAATAAAAAATTTTTTAATAAACTTATATATTTTATACATGTGTCTTAAATGTGTATAAAATTGGGAATTATGGTATTGTATTTTTACTGTCTCTTTTATTTATGGAGCACATATGAAAATTTACCACTCCATTAATTTTTTTTGTCTATATAAAATATATTTGTCTTTATACATCATGAATCTCATATATTTCAAGGTATTTAATTCTCCATATGATTTTATTCATTATTGGGTTTTACAATTCAATAGATTACAAATGAGTTAAGGGATTTGGATATATCATTTATTTCTTGTGAGGGACATGAATTATACCCCACATGTTTCATTTATGTGATGAATATAATACCCATGAATGTATTTTATTTTTATTCCCCAAAAACATATTGGTATTTATATATATATTTTTGGATATCTCTTTCATGGGTTTTAAAATTAACAATTTCCCAAATTAGTAAGAGGTTTTTTCACAAATTTTTCATTATTTGATACTTATGTCCTCTTAATCACAAATCTTATTTATTTAGCTGTCTATATTTCCACTCTAACATTTAATATCTTGAATAATTTCCCCATCTTCTTGGTTTTTTAATTTATTTATATTAATTCATGGGTATTACAATTTATTTTTACCAATTTGGTAATGATTTTATGTTACAATCACATCTTTTTTTGGGATTTTTAATGATTATACATCCAATGAGGGAATATTATGATATAAGTCACATGAATGTTAGGAAAATTTAAACTTATTTCATGTAATTACAATACATTTTTTCGTTAATTTTCTTTTCTTTATGTTCACAATTGTTAAAAATAATATTGTAAGTGAAATATTTTTTCAGTGTATATACTTTTATCTTACGAAACAATAGTTTCTAAAAATATACTGAAATTGTTTTTGATTAATTTTTAAAATAAATTTTCAATTATACTTTTATCCATGATTGGATTTTAAAAAATAAAATAATATGAATCATAATATTTTTTTTAATAAAAAAATTAAATTTTATAGAAATTGTGAAAGGATTCATTATGTATGACATGAATTTAATATCACACCACCAATACTATTATTTTAACTAAGTCATAAATTATAAATGTACATGGATATTTTTTTAAGGAATAATTTTACAAATGTTCCATTTTTAAATATTTTTTAGACATGAATGTATATTTTACATTAGAAATTTTGTAAATAAATATTTAACACTTACTTGATAAGTTTACACATATATTTATAATGTAATGTAATTAAAAAACATTTTATATTATAAAAAGTTATATATTTAAAAGATGTCTTCCAAAAAAAGGGTCCATGATATTTATCATTCAAAATCATTTACCATCTATGAAGGATTCCATTGAGGTACCATATATTTTTTGATGGGTATGAACTAATGATACCATTATTATTCATTCTCATGATGGATTATACTGGAAATAAATTTATGAATCAAATATTAGGAACTCTCTTCGCTCTCAGAAGCTTCAAATCATGGAATACCTTTTTTACATTTGCATATATGAAATATTTGAATACCATAGGTCTAATCCATTTAGCTTTTATTGAAACCATATTACAAACATAAACATTACATTACCTCTAGAAATAAAAAAATCATAGAAACTCCATTGAAAACACTATTATTACCTATTCTTATCCCAGAAGATCAGTCATAGTATAAATCTTAACATACTGGGGAAAAATAAGAAAAATAAGAAAGGGTCGACCTTATCTTTTTTGTGATGTTGAATAACATTGAATAATCTAACACGTATAAATATAATCAATTTGGAAAGGTAAATAGATAAAATAGATTCTATTAAAACATAATCGTTAGAACAATATGGTAGGGATATAAGATGAAAATAATTCTCTATAAATAAACACCTATGAAATATCACTAAGCATTGATGTTATACTAGTCGAATAATAACATTGAATATAAATAACTAATATCATTATGAAGGAAATCATAATGCCATAAATCCGAAACATACAATCAATGCTTCGAAAAATACAGAATAGATAAATGGGTAATTCATTTTCCAATATGCTAACTAATTTCTCTAATAGGAAGTACCAATTAATAGATGGGATATACTGGTCCAAACACATACCTTATTAAGCCCAATGCATTCCTCATATTTAAAGAGTCAAACATAAAAAACATCATCATTCTTATTAATACTATCATATGAAATATTAATCCATTAACCATAAACCATGAATGATATAAAAATAGCACATCGAAAATAAAACATGTCATAAATAATTTCAATAAAATTCATTATATGGTATCTTAACAGACAAACATCAATGAAACATAATATCCAACAAATTATGATCACATAGATTAACGTAGACTAATAAAATCATTAGAAAATATTAGAAAGAAATGATTTTTTTTATATTAAATTCATAAAAAAGGGGAATATAATTTTAAAAGAAAACATTCTATGTGAAAATAATATTTTAACCATTTAAAATAATCATTATTTATGGAATATATGTTAATAATATAAAATTCCTTTCATATTTTTTCGTAAAGACCATAAAGTTCCTCATTTGAAAAATAAAAAAAATAATATCAAAAAGTTCTGTAAAATTTAATATATGGTTAAAATGAATTTAAATAATAATAGATGAATATTATGATTACTTTTAAATATATTTTTTACCAACATGTAAATGGATGATAAATGTGTCCTACAATAGACATACGAATAAGTGATATCAGATAATATTGAGATTGTTGAATTAACACTTAACTCATAGATTATTTTATTTAATGGTGAATAAAATGCATATATAGTTTTTAAATATTGATGTTAAATTGAACCAGAACCATATGAATATTTATGATATCATATATTATCATCTCATATTATTTTTTAATTATAATTCATTTTACTACTCTTTCAGGTTTAAACTAATTCATTTTCTTATGTTCATTGTGTCATGTAATTCTTGTTTTTTATTCATCAGATAATTTTTTTATATAAATATTTAAATTAAGTTAATAGAAAATTATTTCACTAATAATATACATATTCTCAATAATCCTTGAATGGTTAATATGGAGAATGAAACCTATCACATCATGGAGACGATTTGTATTATGTATAGATGGTCGACAATGCCATTCCCTAAAAGGTGAAGTTGTAAATAATTGTATGGTATATTAATTATATTTAATCAATGATATTTTTTATTTATTATTTATATATATAATGTTTAATAATATTGTTATCCAATGGATATGGTTATGAAAAACGATTACACCACAATGTGGTGACTGTACTTTGAATGCACACACACATGTTGATCTTTTTTCATAAGACAAAAAAATGGGGAAATTTTTGTAATGTAATCATAATATCATCTCATAATATAGATGATAATTTATTTATAATTTTATAATGAAAACAATGTGTGTTGAGGATATAAAATAAGAAATTATTTTTAAGGATTCAGTGAAGATGATTACCTCATCTTCATGGAACCTTCTTTAGATATCCTCCTAGGGATACTAGGGTCATCCATTTGAGAATACATGAACCACTATTATGTGGTTAAGGATGTTGAGAGTGGAAAATGGAAGGGTTTGGCCATTCCATAAGACTCAGTTTTGTCTGAGTAATTAAGGTAGGAGGTTTCTTTTTAGATGATATGGGAGTGGCAGTCATGGAATCCAATAAAATATTAAAATAATATATTTTTATTTTGGATATCAAATATCTCCAAAGTGAATCATTTAAAAAAAGATTAATAAGATTATAAATACTCTATGAATATTATTTTAATACATTTATAGATCAAAATAATTAAATTATATATTTTTATTAATGCTTAGTTAAACCCTAAAACATTTACCATGATAACTTGAGTTCTTTAAACTTATGGGTTAATATATTTAATTTGAAATTACAAAAGAATCCCAAATGGATAAATATTCACCTATTTAACATTATTATTTTTATTTGGAGTAATTTTTTCTGAATTTTATATAATTTATTAAAATATTATTTATTCTGATGTATCATTTATATCAATTTTCATTTTATTCATTATTTTTATTTTTGAAAATATTATAAAAAAATAATAATTTGGAACTAAAAAATATAATATATTACTAAAATTTCCATGTAATCTATATAACATTTTTATTTCATTAATTATGTCTAATTATATTTATTTAAATAATTTTATAAGTATTTGTGTGATATTTCATTTGATTAAACAATTACTGGATCATTGTTATGAAAGTATTTAATTAATTTATTAGTTTTAAAATATTTAAAAATAATTATTGAATAAGGAGATAATATTTAATATTTCAAATTAATTTTAAAATTAGAATATATCTCATGTATTATCTTGTGCGAAAATTTTATACTTATTAAAAACAAGAATATGAAAATTTTAACTTATATTTAAATAAATTCTTATAATGGTCATACTTATACCAAATTATCCTAAAAAAATTATAATTTGGTCCAGATGTTTATTTTGGTCTAAAACCACTTATACAATGAAATGTTTTCAAGTGTTAGGGTAAATTTATAATATTTTAATTTTATTATTACCTCCAATTACAAAATTTACACTTAATTATGGTAATTGTTTTACACATGTTACTATTATAATTATCAAACAAAAATATTTTGTTTTACTAAACACTATATATCATTTTATTACTACTTTATATGTATTTTTTTCAAATTAAATTCCAATAAGTGGCTAAATTATCGTTAACACAAATCCAACAGATGTGATGAGAAGGAGGGTAAAAGGAAATGGTCAAAAGATGAAAGATTTTTTATATTTAATTTTACTAAAAAAATTATTAAAATGATCTAAATTGGATTAATATATGTATAAATGATTTATTTTGAACATAAAAAACAATTTAATGATTCATAATTATTTAATCGATAAGCATTTTTTTAACTACAACACAATATTATTCACTATTCATCAATATATAAAACATATTGCAAAAAGACCAAAAACCACCCTAGGAAAATATTGAAATTTAGAATTAAAAGATGAAATTTATTGTTTCATATAAAAATAATAAAGTATAGAAATCTATAATTTAAAAGGAATCACAATTAAATGGTTTTGAAATAAGATGTTTTGTAAAATACTTATTTTATGTTAGAATATATGATATTTTATTATATCATGTCTAGAATAAAGATAATTGAATGTTCAAAATATGCTAAATATATATAAATTTCATAGTGTGGATAATACTAGTAATAAATTCTAATTTATCATCTTGGTAATATATTATTATATTAAATAATAATTTTTTTTATAACTTTCCCTTTATTATAAAATTCTATCTTGCATGTAATGCATGCGATAGATGTAATTTTATCTTTCATTTTATACAAGATAACATAGTGTTATGTATATTATAATCTATGTAAATGATTAAATTTATATTAAATGGAAAATATGGTAAAGTCTTAATGTGACATATTCTTCTATTCTATAAGATATTCATGGTCACATGTTTATGAGAGTTACCTTCCAAAAACTATGTGGTTTTATTATTTATAGAATCTAATAGTTACCATAATGATTAATCTAAGGTCTGATTTATATAGTATACCTTTACCATATGATTCATTCCATTCCTCAATAAATTATCTCTAGTATCCTGATTTTGGATGACTTCTTCATAGTATGAGAGGATATGATACGACTCTAATTCATCAGTGGCGATCAAATTAATTTGGTCCAGAATTTATTTAATTATCATTGATATATTAAAAAAATTGTTTAATTTTAATATATTTCGTGGAATTTATAAATGAAAATAAATAAACCCCAACCTTACAAGAATCTCATAGTGTACCATGTACTTGGGAATCTATTTCCCCTTCTTCCTGAGTCATATAACACCCTTACATCAAGGAAAGTTCAAGTATACATGATATCACAAATTAAATTCTTAATCCATCCATTTATTAATAACATTACATGTCTACCTACATTTTTATGATTTAGTGTGAGACTTGATAGTCGTTACTGTTTTTATTGTTTCCTCAAGATGTTCTGGGGATATGAGTTTTCCTTCACCTACTTCATCTTAGCATGTTGAAAAATGACCAATACTACAATATAATTCAACATGTATCACCATTTGAATACATGAATATAAAAAAAATTTATAGGAAAACTATACCAAAAGTAATTACAAATCCTACATACCATGAAGGTAGAGTGAGAATGACCTCAACATGTATACATTCAATTGAATTGTTCTTTTAGACAGTCATTCGGTTCGATGATGGTCGGTTGTTCTCAAATAAATCTTGATATGAAGAACCTTCTGATAAATTTTTGATAATTTATAAGTAAATATGGGATATCTCTCAGAAACAATCAATAAAGGTTCACTATGATGTCTTACATCATCATTAATATATATCTTTGTGAGGAACTCAATATGCATGACTTATTTTATTGTAACATCCCGGGTAAATAATGAATATGACATTATCATACTTATCATTATTTGTGAATAAAATTTTATTATTACTTTAAATTAAATGCTATTCTCGATGGCGTACCCAATACGCAACAACGAGTTTCATTAAAATCTTACGTTGCACACAAATAATAAAATAATATTATTTTAAATGGTAGTTAACGCCTAGCCTTTGTAATGGGGGGAATGAACAGAACTAACTATAAAATGATTATATATGTTTTGCAAATATTTTTACTTTTATCCAATAAATGTTAGAGGGTTAAAATGCGAATGAATCCAATTTTAAGAGTAAATATTCTAATATTATTTAAAAGGATGATTAATCACCTTTTGATGGTTAACCCTTTTTTAAATCTAATTTTTATTTCTTTTATATGTTATATTTGACAAAAAAAACTCCTATTTATAATCAAAACATCAAAATTTACATTGTGTAAATTTTTTATTTTCAGATAAAGATTATATTAGTGAAAAATGTAGAATTTTAATTCAAAAACTCCTTTTAATATAATTAATTTATATGGTTAGATTTTATTTTTAATTTTTTTCAAATTGAAATTAGAATATATTTTTACCATTTAATACAATGGTGGACATTAGAATTAATTTCACTTTGAAATTGGACATAACCAAGTGTCAATCTTTTGATAGATATTGTTTCATAAAAACTTGCTATTTGTATTGATAGTGGGAATTAATTATGAAATTAATTAATTAAACTTATATGTTTTTAATTTGAAAAAATTGTAATCATTTTTTATTTTTGAATATAAAATTTACTTAGGATAATTTTTTTGTATTTTTGACAAATATGCATTTTAATGAATAGTAAATGATGCTGCATTTTACTTCAAAACTACTTTTTCGTCTAATTTAAATATGTAATTATATTTTTATTTTATTTATTTTTAAAGTGTAATTGAATTATGTTTTTTTAATTTAATAAAATTTTGGTCATTGGATGTAATTTCACTTTTAAAATGGATATAAAAACTAATCAATCTTTTGATAGATTCTACTTTTTAAAATCCTATATTTGGTTTTGGAAAACTGTAATTATTTTTTAAAAGAACTACTGAAATTTCTGTGTTTGGAGTTTGATAAAATGCATTCTATATTTAGAATTAGAAGGTCCAAATTATGTAATTAAGACTCTTTTGTTTTTGGACATTATGAATAGTAACGACGTCAATTGTCTTTAATTATCTTGATTAATTAGTAATCGGGTAGTTAAGGGCACTAAAATAATATCAAAATAATATAAAATGTAGAGACCCAAAGCTTTATGTAAATGAACATTACATTAATCTTTGGGAATACTTGATACATAACAAAAATAGACACACAATGACAATAATAGTTTACTGTCTTTGGAAACTCAGAATATAATCTTCTAATCGTAGCGAAAAGTCTCCAACATCTCCCATAAAAATCTTCCCCTTTATTATCTTACCTAAAACATATCTTTAAATCCTGAGGAAAATAAAACATATAAAGGGTGAGCTCAAATTCTCAATAAAGGTATTCATGGATAAAATAAAACAAATCATATACATTTGAACAAAAAAACATGAACATAATGTTTAAACATCAAAATATTGAGAAATGACATAAAAATGGAAGTATGTAAGGTTTAGATCATAATGAAACATTAATCATGATAAAATAGCATGGGAATAAAACATTTAATTGTGGAAAACCATTAAGAACATGATATGATTTTGATAGTAGCCAAGGCATTGCTGCCAAGACCATCTTAGTGGAAAAAGTCCCTTTCTGAATCGAGTTCACTCCTCATTCCAATCCTGTAACACTGAATTAGATTAACTTATCATTCCATCCATGTTTATCTAATTAGATATAAATCCTAACCCAATTAATTATAGGTAGATATCGGTCCCACCCATCTCATAATGAAATCATTTTAATTGTTCCATGGCATAAATCATTCATCATAACCCAAAGAATAAAATGGGTTTCATAAACATCATCCCATCATAACATATTCCTTATAAAACAAATTGATATAATTTAGTCATAAGAAATTTTAAACCATGTAATTCATTGAGAAATTATACTTGAATCATAATCATACTAAATAATTTCATCTTAGATGGAAAATAGTTTTTCCAAAACACTTGAAATGAATTCTTGAGGAAAATATCCTTATTTAAAATCATTTTCTTTCTACAAAATTCAATGCAATTTTAAATGAAAAGGATTTTTTTTGAAAAAATTCATGAAATATTATAGAGTAATCTTCATGAAAATAAGGCATTATCAAACCGTAAAATTTCATTCATGTCGTATAAGATAAAAAAACATTCTCCTCGTACTTTTGCTGGAAAAGTCAAAAAGTTCCTCGTATGGTAAACAAAAGAAAGATTCTTTCCATAACATGATATAAAAAGTCAAAGAGGGGTAATAAGGAATTTAAACATACATGAAATAATATTAAACACTTTATGAAGAAAATTTTTATGGACATGGTTGGAAAATATACCCCAGTAAATAATTACGAAGAAACAATCTCGGATAAAAACGAGATTGGAAATGTTATACCTTACCATGGGTCTGATATGCTTCGTACGTATCCTATCCTCCTGTATAATGATTTAAATAATTTTATTGACCTATTATAGAATCATATTCATTTTTATGATATCATATATGGTTCACTTATGACTCTATATTACTTGTTCATTTGTAAATTTGATGTTAAAGCAGCGTTTTGTGTAAAATCATTTTATTTATCATACTTTTTTGGACTTGTTGTTCTTGATATTATTATTACTAAAATCACAATTTACGTACTTCTATAATATCAATAATTATTTTTATATCATATATATTCTGTATATATATATATATTCAGTATATTAATGATATGAAATACACCGTTCATGGAGACGGTAGGTCGTACGTACGCATGAACGATGTTTTCCATTCCTTATTAACTTGAATGGAAGTAAGTAGATGACATATATGTATATATATATATATATATATCCAGTAGCTTAATTATTTCATATATTTCATTATTATTCATTATATATACTTTATAAACATTCTTGAATGGTTCACATGGAGAATGAATCTCATCGCATTGTTGAGACGGTAATCTGTACGTATGCACGAGCGATTATATCGTTCCCATAATTATTGAATGGAACTGTAGTTGATGATATAATATCTCAGAATCTGTATGATGTTATAATAACCATATGTAGTTATTATTTACACCATTATACATATCCAAGTAAGGTGGTCGTAGAAAAAACAAACTACGCCACGGTGTGGAGACGGTATTTCGTACGTATACACGCACGGTGATTTAGTTTTCCGTAGGTTGGATAGAAGGTGAAATAGAGTTTTTTCAAATTTATAATAATATATCATTTTATTATTGATACTTATGTTATTACATTATAATTAGAAAACAAAATAAGAATAAGTTAAAGAAGAAAGAAACTTGAAATAATCGGAAGAAGAGATTACCTCTTCTCAACACAACTTATTTAAGCTTCCTCATAAGGCACTAGAGTTTGTCTTTTTAGGAGAACAGAACCTCTATAATGTATATAGGGAGGTTTAGAAGGGAAATGGGCATGGTTTTTCCGAGTTTAAAGGCTAAAAATTGTGTAAATAGAAGAGGGAGGAGGTTCCCTTTTATAAGGGAGGAGAGGGGCTCTCTAGGAAAAACTTATAATATTATTTTATAATAAAGTCATATTCGATTTATAATAGATCCAATTTGATTTATTTAGAAGATAAAGTGTGGATGACTCGAAATCATATCAACCAATAGGTTTCTTACAAGTTTGTGTTTCTACTATAAACATATCATTTAAATTTAACTATAAGTTAATTAATTTAACTGTTACCGTGTCTTCTTGTTTTCTTACACTCTATGGTTAATCAACTTACAATAACAAACAAAATAAACCCGAAGTGCTTAATTGATAATATATATAGATTTATCTAAGTAATTTTTATTAACCATATATTTTTAGGAATAGAATAAAAATTAATAATATAAAATTTTTAAAAAAAACTTTTTTATGTCAATTTTGACACTATTTGGTAATAGATTTTTTTGAAACTCATAACATAATGATTAGTTCGAACAAAGTAAATTAAAGATATACTAACATGTCATATTGACCTATAAAATTAGTTTAATTAATTGATAGTCTCTAATTACATTTATTTGGAAATTTATCACATCAATTACATTAATATGTCATTAATATCGTAATTACTGCATCATCATTGTGTCATAGATGAATTAAATTATATAATGTCTAAAAATTATAAATAAAATATAATTATGTAGGAAATGTTTTTATCTTTCTTATAAATATTTATAGTCGAATTTTTCTTATGTATATCTCTATATTAAAAATGTTTTAGTTATTAGACAATGATTTTAACCATTCTCACTCTTCTTTAAATAAAATAATAATAAATGACCTAATCTAATCCAACTAGGCCTAAAGGGTGATATTTTATTCCTAAGTTTATTTTTCGTCTAATTAAACTTATCCAATAGAATTAGGATGTGTGTTAGGGTAATAATAATATCATTTTGACCCTTAATTACACAATTTATTTTCAACCATGGTAAATAAAAGTAAAAAAGATACTATTCACCAAAAATTATTTTTATCTAATTGATCCACATTTACTCCTTTATATTAACTGTGTATCTCATATTTTTGAAATTCAACTCACAGAATTTGTAAAATTATGTTTTATGTAAATTTTCAAATTCTCCTAGGAGGTGGGTAAAAGACGGTGAAAAGTTCAATAAAATTTTAAATATCTAAAATTAATATAAAATTACACCAATGAATTAAATTGAACGTATATAGGTGTTATGTATCTATTATAACCTAAAATAAATTTAAATAAAATAAAGAATTATTTAAAAAAAAACTAGGTTTTAAACTATAACTTAGTGTTTTCAATATTCATCCAAAATTGAAAATTTTCAGAAAAATACCAAAAAATAACCCTAAGCTAACATTTTTATTCCGAATATAAAAATAAAGTCCATTATGAATGATAAAATTTATAAAATTTCAAAAAGTGGGTATTACTATTCATAACTGTTAGTTCATAACAATATTATAATAATATCTTATTTAGGGAAACTCGGTATTGTGTACAACACACGCTATTAAGGAAGGTTGCTTTGGCGTGCAACACAATCCTACAATAGTGTTTTCATATACTGCAAGCTAATACTATATTTTTTATAGTGAAATCTAATCTTGGTGTAGCATACAACACAAGATATCGATTAAATTAAAAAAAATATATCTCATAAAATTTGGGGTGTTACATTCTACCCCCCTTAAAATGAATATCGCCCATTGAAATTCATCGGGGTTATAAATCGTTTAATACATGTAAATTTATTTCATAGAAACCCTGTCACGTACGTAACCTATTTTAGGGTTATTTTAAATTTATTTTTCCCCTCATGATTTGTTTTGGTGGTTTCAAAAGGTTTTATTGAGAATAGGTGAGTTTTCATGAATTGGGCCAAACTGCGAGCCCAATTCCAGATTTAAAAATAAATTTTGTTTCATTTATAACTTTTTCAATTTTTAATATTTTTGACTCATTCCATCTCCTAATTGTTATCCCCTTATATATTAACCCCAAATTTAAATTTTGGGCCTTTATAAATCCATAAGAATGGGGGATTTTTGTTTTTATTTGAGAATTGGGCCAACCCGAAGGCCCATTTTCCAGTTTTAAATTGTTTCATTAATTTATTAATATCTTATTCATTAAAATTGATTTTTCGGTGATTCCACCTCCCTATCGACCCTACGAAGCCCAGGCGCGACCCCATGCCCTCTTCCCACAATTTGGAGCTCGATAGAGTCTCGAAAATAGTCGAAACTTTCTGGCTTCCAGAAATCGTCCAGATTTTGGAGAGGTAAATTGATCCTTTCATAACTCCTTCTATTCATAATATTTTCCCTCCATTACAATTCCTAAATGACCTAATAATTCTTGTAAGACCATCCCCTGAGTTTTGGCCTTTTTAAATTTCATATACTAGTGTTTTGGGGAGATTCATTATAGATTTCTCAAGTAAGTTTGTCCATTTCTTTTCCCCTTTCAAATTGATTAGGGTTTCATTCTATTTTTTTAGGGTTTCCTCCATTTTTATTGAAGTGAACAATTTCCAGTGGGTATGGGTTCAAACCTAAGGTTTAACCTTGGGTTTTCTTGGTCCAATTTTCTATTTTTAGGTTTGATCTACCCTTCTTGAGGTGCGGCGGTGGTGCGTTTGTGTTTTCGCACAAAGGATTCAATGGTTTCACTTGATTTGGTAGGTGATTCCAATGTTGATGTAATCTTTGTGTATTGGCATGCTGTATTTATCATATTCTCAGATTTAAATAATTTTATTATTGCTAAAAAAATTGGTTCTAATGATATTTCCATTGCAATTGAATTTAAAATGCCAATTTGGTGTGAAATTGGGGGTTTTCCAAAGAAGTGTTTTGTTTGTTTATTTGGGGATGACCTATAAATACTTAGTTGTTTTTATTGATCTGTAATAAGGCATAAAATACTGTTTATAATGTTTATCCCCTTTGGTAATTGCTGGAAATAATGAGTTTTAATTGTGCTTGTAAATAAAGTGAAGTTTTGGTTCCACTTTTGTGTGGAAATGAAGGTTTTACAAAGAGAACACTTCTTGTTTAACATGAGGATGCCCAAAAATTGATTTGCTGTTTTAATTGATATTTATTGGGCTGCCTTTACTATTTTGGTAACTTACAATTGTGAACATCGTGTACAAGTGGGTTTCTTAAGGGGTGTTGTGTGCAAAACTACACGAGATTTTGTGAAATTGATGTATTCAAATTCAAAGAGTTTGTTGTGTGTTTTAAGTGGTAGAAAATGAGATAGCTACTGTATTTGGTGTATGTGACCAGTAGTGGTGTTTTACATTAAAATGGATGTGTGTTAAATCCTGAAATTGTTTGATCACAAAGGGGGGAGCCCGGGTACCTAGGTGGGGCGGATTTGTACTAGTACGGCTAGTGGACCGGATGGGTTTTGTCCCTGTTTCACTTAGCCTTTGGATAACGACAACCCTAACTAAACTATGTGGATGATGATTGGGGCCCACTAGGTTATGGGTATGTTCCCTACTAGTGGCTCGTGCACGAGAAAGGATTTTACTATGGTTACATTACACTGAGGTACGAGGTACATTAGGCCTGAGACTATCTAGTGCCTAGTGGTGTTCCCGGTTTTGTTGCTCAGTGGATTTGTGGTATTTTCCCTTGTTTTTGGGTGTCTTTGGAATTATAATGCAGTATCTAATATTCCTATTTAAATGTGTTAACATTCTGAAAGTTTTATCTTGAAAAATGTTTTCAATTTAAAGTTTCATTTCGTGGAATTTGTCACCGCTTTTAATTGCATATTAAAACTGCTTGCTTTTTCACCTTGTATTGCATGCACCTTGGAATCATAGGGTAGTATCCTATTGGGCTTAGGCTCACACCCTACTTACACCCCTTGGGTGTAAGTAGACCTTTTTTTTGACCCAGTTAAAGGAAAGGCTAAGGGTGTTGACAGTTCAGGGTGTTAGTCCTCATCCTTGGGGAGGAGTAGTGGAGACGAATTGGGGGTGATGACCCCTTGTCATGTGGGGTCCATGGGGCTGTTTTGTTTCTGTTCCATTGTGTCTTTGGACCTTTTTTATTGACTCTAAACCTATGTATTCAGTTCTGGTTTATGTTTAAACATCGTTTGGTATAAATTTTTCAGATTCAGTTTATTGATTGTTTTTAATGGTTTATGCCTTCATATTCAGGTAAATCGTTCCCAAACCTAAATAAATGATACCCGAGCACTTGTGCCAGCCCGTGGGGATAGGGAACGCCCTTCGGGTCATGTCACGGGCTGGGTTTGGTGCCGGTTTTAGCAGTGACCAGATTCAGTTCGTGACAAAATGGTATTAGAGGAGGTTCATGTTAACTCTTTGGGTCATGTTTTTTCGGGAAGAGTCAGGATATCATGGAGTTAGGATTTTAGGGACTTGGTATTATAGTTATGGGTAGAGTGCTTGATCACCACACCTCATGACAGGATTCACGTTTCCTAGGGAAGTCAGGATTTATCTATGTCCTTTGGTTTTTTTGTTTTAATGATGGTTAGGGGAAATGAAAAGAGGGTTGGGTTAATGGTCTTCGTAAGCTCGCAGGGGCTGGCAAGCCATGTGGAGCTAGGGATATACCCTAGAACACTCTCTATGATAGTGAAGTGATTGGAATATGGCCGCCAACCATATGTCCAAGTCACCCACTGAAACTAGTTTCCTATCAGATTTTTTTGTACTATAGTTTTGCAATCTTGGAACTTTGGTTTTAAAAGGACTTGGTTTTAAGAAGTATAAAGTTTTTTTGAAATTATTTTCAAATAAATAAGGAATGGATTGATTTATGAAATGGTGGAACTGAATTTTTAGAATTGTTTTGAAATGTAAAATGGCGTTTTTACACCTATTTTGAAAGCAAGAACTATATTGAAGTTGGTTTTGAAAAGTGTTTACAATAGAGTTTTCTAAACAATCAAATAGTGTTTTAATGGGATGAGATGTTTTTAAATTGATGTGAATATATTGAAAGTGAGTTATTTTTTTTAAATGGTTGTGCATTTCTGAAAAGTTTTGTAAGATGTGAGTTGGAATTAGATCTCGTGGTTAGCGGTTTTGAGAAAAAGGATGTGTTGGTTGACCATTTTGGTTTTAAAAAGTGGAAAGAATTTTTGTTTTAACCTTTGGTATTTTCATGAGCAACCACATGCATGGGGTTATATGGGAAGAGGGATGGTTGATGACATGACTGGATGAGTGTCAGGATGGAAATGAGGAGGGTGCCTGGTGTGGCATAGAAACATGCATGTGTAAGGCCCATGGGGTACCATTGGTGGATGCGCTTACCACTGAAACATTTGTTTTCAAAGAAATGTTTTTAAAAAAAAACATGATTTATTAATGATTTTTTTGGGATGGTTTATATTATGTGTTTTTGGAAAATGTTGATGTTGTGGGATGTTTTGAGTCCAAGATCCCCTCCTGTTTGAACTGTGTTTTGGGTTTGGGTTTGGTCAGTAAGTTGTGTTGTAGGGACGATTAGTGGTCTCTTATGAAAAATGTTTTGGGATGCCTTTACGGTGGTTCCCTTAATGTGTTTGGATCTGGTTTGAGGCATGTTTTGACTAATGGACCAGATTGGTTGGGTCCTTGGGTTCTCTAATTGGATAAGGTATGCCCCCATTAAGGGTTAATGCACAGGTGAAGTGCAATCCATATTGTTTCGCCATTGGAAAATCCTCCAGTTGATCAATATAAGGAATATTTTATCGATCATTGTTGATTGAGTCTACACCCATTCATTTCGTTGATTTTTGGATCCTCTTTTAGTGGTAAAGTTATTGTGGATGGTTGAAAGAAACCTTAGTTTCTAATGTTTCATGATTCATGGAAGGTGGAAGTGTTCTTTGGTTGTAAGTGTGGATGAGTGTCTCGATGGTGTCTAAGAGGACCTTTGGGTTCTTCAAAGATTCTTTGATGCATTAATTCATGTTAAACCACCGGTGTGGGAAATATGGTCACGATATGATATTGTGGCCACTTTCTAGAATTGTGTGTTGTTTGGGGATGTTGTATAAGGTCCCTCTCCATGAATTGTTTATATCAGTAGAAATGGTCATGTTTGGTGATGCCTTATGATGTCATTTACTCGATTGACTGTATAGGTGAATGTAGTGAAATCCTCTGAGAGTCCCTGTTATGTTGGGCAAATGTCTCCCTTGGAAAAACATCAAAATCATCTATTTTAGAGGAATGTGAGTGTAGGTGTTCTTTACTTCTATTGTTTCTCACCTGAAGAAACAAGTTGTGATGTGTGTGTATCTTCTCAGCCCTTGTTTCAGTGAAATATCGGGATAAGGTAAAGTGAGTTTGGAATGTGTTATGTTTAGAAAACTTATTTGGGACTGCGGTGTAGTTTTTGGTGGCACCGAAAAGAAGAATTCTCATTCAGTGGGTTTCCAAATATTAACTACGAGGCCGAAGATGCTTCAATCATTTGAGCTCCAGCCATAGGTCTCGGAGAGAAGCTGGCTCATAGTCAGGGAAAATCCTAGGGCCATTTAAACCCTTGTACAAAGTCCTATCCTTAGTATGAAAGATGGGAAAAGTTCAAACCTATGGTTTCGTCATGGTTGAGCACATAGTTTGTGCATATTTAGTAGTGGCCGTGTGCTGGGAATCCATGTAGAAAGAATTATATTCATAGTTAGTGCACAGTTTCCCAAACCATGCAGACTAATCCTGCACCCTTCCTAAATCTTTGATTTCTTTTTGGGTCTTTCTGTGTCGGCCCATGCTGGTCGGTTAAGATGGTCAGTTCCTATGGTGGGGAGACCCACTATGATTATCATGAATATTCCTTCATAAACATTTAATGGAAGTATATCCCTTTTACTATAGAGTATGTTTGGGCCTCCCACTATTAGTGTCTTCATTCTGTCTCGGGAAAACAATTTAAGTTGTCTCTTATGGTGGGGAGCCCATTTGTGTCTCTTCATACGAGTAACTCATATTTTTTTTTATTTGGACTTGTCTGGGAAGTAGGTATTATCATTCGAAGATATCTAACTACCTACATATTCATTGGGTAAACATTGATATTGGAGAGTTTCCAATGGTTTAGTTATAGTAGGGAAGTGTAACCTTGTTCAATGTTGTTTTTTTGGGTAAATTGATTAAGTATTGTTCAGATTGTATTTGAGGAGTTTTCATTTGGGATAAATCCTGAATGTACTTTATTGTTTCAGGAAAGTGGTGTAAGTTTGGTTTGTGACAGTATTCCTTCCATCATTGATCACTGGAGGTGTTTTGACCTTTGGGGGTGAAACCTGGCAAGGGTGTACCTATTGGTTTCTCAGTTGGGTTTGGTTGTTGCTTTGACCTTGCTATGACTTTCCGGGGAGGAAAGTTTTCAAGGTGGGGAGAATTTTCACGTACGTAACCTATTTTAGGGTTATTTTAAATTTATTTTTCCACTCATGATTTGTTTTGGTGGTTTCAAAAGTTTTTATTGAGAATAGGTGAGTTTTCATGAATTGGGCCAAACTGCGAGCCCAATTCCAGATTTAAAAATAAATTTTGTTTCATTTATAACTTTTTCAATTTTTAATATTTTTGACTCATTCCAACTCCTAATTGTTATCCCCTTATATATTAACCCCAAATGTAAATTTTGGGCCTTTATAAATCCATAAGCATGGGGGATTTTTGTTTTTATTTGAGAATTGGGCCAACCCGAAGGCCCATTTTCCAATTTTAAATTGTTTCATTAATTTATTAATATCTTATTCATTAAAATGGATTTTTCGGTGATTCTACCTCCCGATCGACCCTAGGAATCCCAGGCGCGACCCCATGCCCTCCTCCCACAATTTGGAGCTCGATAGAGTCTCGAAAATAGTCGAAACTTTCTGGATTTCAGAAATCGTCCAGATTTTGGAGAGGTAAATTGATCCTTTCATAACTCCTTCTATTCTTAATATTTTCCCTCAATTCCAATTCCTAAATGACCTAATAATTCTTGTAAGACCATCCTCTGAGTTTTGGCCGTTTTAAATTTCATATACTAGTGTTTTGGGGAGATTCATTATAGATTTCTCAAGTAAGTTTGTCCATTTCTTTTCCCCTTTCAAATTGATTAGGGTTTCATTCTATTTTTAGGGGTTTCCTCCATTTTTATTGAAGTGAACAATTTCCAGTGGGTAGGGGTTCAAACCTAAGGTTTAACCTTGGGTTTTCTTGGTCCAATTTTCTATTTTTAGGTTTGATCTACCCTTCTTGAGGTGCGGCGGTGGTGCGTTTGTGTTTTCGCACAAAGGATTCAATGGTTTCATTTGATTTGGTAGGTGATTCCAATGTTGATGCAATCTTTGTGTATTAGCATGCTGTATTTATCATATTCTCCGATTTATATAATTTTATTATTGCTACAAAAATTGGTTCTAATGATGTTTCCATTGCAATTGAATTTAAAATGCCAATTTGGTGTGAAATTGGGGGTTTTCCAAAGAAGTGTTTTGTTTGTTTATTTGGGGATGCCCTATAAATACTTAGTTGTTTTTATTAATCTGTAATAAGGCATAAAATACTGTTTATAATGTTTATCCCCTTTGGTAATTGCTGCAAATAATGAGTTTTAATTGTGCTTGTAAAGAAAGTGATGTTTTGGTTCCACTTTTGTGTGAAAATGAAGGTTTTACAAAGAGAACACTTCTTGTTTAACATGAGGATGCCCAAAAATTGATTTGCTGTTTTAATTGATATTTATTGGGCTGCCTTTACTATTTTGGTAACTTACAATTGTGAACATCGTGTACAAGTGGGTTTCTTAAGGGGTGTTGTGTGCAAAACTACACGAGATTTTGTGAAATTGATGTATTCAAATTCAAAGAGTTTGTTGTGTGTTTTAAGTGGTAGAAAATGAGATAGCTACTGTATTTGGTGTATGTGACCAGTAGTGGTGTTTTACATTAAAATGGATGTGTGTTAAATCCTGAAATTGTTTGAGCACAAAGGGGGAAGCCCGGGTACCTAGGTGGGGCGGATTTGTACTAGTACGGCTAGTGGACCGGATGGGTTTTGTCCCTCTTTCACTTAGCCTTTGGATAACGACAACTCTAACTAAACTATCTGGATGATGATTGGGGCCCACTTGGTTATGGGTATGTTCCCTACTAGTGGCTCGTGCACGAGAAAGGATTTTACTATGGTTACATTACACTGAGGTACGAGGTACATGAGGCCTGAGACTATCTAGTGCCTAGTGGTGTTCCCGGTTTTGTTGCTCAGTGGATTTGTGGTATTTGCCCTTGTTTTTGGGTGTCTTTGAAATTATAATGCAGTATCTAATATTCCTATTTAAATGTGTTAACATTCTGAATGTTTTATCTTGAAAAATGTTTTCAATTTAAAGTTTCATTTCGTGGAATTTGTCACCGCTTTTAATTGCATATTAAAACTGCTTGCTTTTTCACCTTGTATTGCATGCACCTTGGAATCATAGGGTAGTATCCTATTGGGCTTAGGCTCACACCCTACTTACACCCCTTGGGTGTAAGTAGACCTTTTTTTTGACCCAGTTAAAGGAAAGGCTAAGGGTGTTGACGGTTCAGGGTGTTAGTCCTCATCCTTGGGGAGGAGTAGTGGAGACGAATTGGGGGTGATGACCCCTTGTCATGTGGAGTCCATGGGGATATTTTGTTTCTGTTCCATTGTGTCTTTGGACCTTTTGTATTGACTCTAAACCTATGTATTCAGTTCTGGTTTTTGTTTAAACATCGTTTGGTATAAATTTTTCAGATTCAGTTTATTGATTGTTTTTAATGGTTTATGCCTTCATATTCGGGTAAATCGTTCCCAAACCTAAATAAATGATACCCGAGCACTTGTTCCAGCCCGTGGGGATTGGGAACGCCCTTCGGGTCATGTCACGGGCTGGGTTTGGTGCCGGTTTTAGTGGTGACCAGATTCGGTTCGTGACAAACCCACATCATAAAAAGGAATACCAAAAATTATTTTAAAAACTAATGTACAAAATGTAATGGTTAACCAACTTAACTCATCACTGGGTTTCCACATAAGAGAACATAGGTGAAAATATGGATATGGAAGACAAATATAATCATCATGTTCTGATAGAGAGAAGTAGAGAACATGGATATGAAAAATCCATCAATCACAAGGCCATAAATTTGTGATGATCTAAGGTACTATATGATTTATCAGGTATGAGGGTACTATTACAACGTCTTTAGTTTTTAAGATCATTTCCCAAAACATGAAGAATTGTTGAATTAAAATAAATACTTACTTGATTTTGGTAAAATCTCACCGTTTCTTGTGCCTTGAATAATTTCAAATACATCACTTAAAGAAATGAAGTTGATTTTGTCATTTGAGAAGTGTTAGCAGATCATGCGATTAAATGATAGGTCATTCCATCTCTCTCTATCACAAAAAGATTAGCTCACTTTGTTAAATATACATAAGTCCATATATGCCGAGGCTAATCGTATATGGCTTCTAAAATTGACCTATACTTCAGAAATTAAAACTAATTTATACAAATCAGGGACTTCCTATAGGACAGTGGTAGGCGATAAAGGCCTTTCACACTTCGGTTGTGGGAACATGCCAAAAATAATATCAAAAAAAGTTCTATCCTCAAACAATAGTATCTGATGTTTAATATAATCAATTACAATCTTTAGGCTTATCCAAAATACTTCTATCCAATCTCTTAGTATAAATAAAATGATTGCTAGAAACGTCTTCTACCAAGAATTGAATACAATCATTTATCGCTAGTTTATCAGAAGATATATCTTGTGGGTCACATTCCAAACATGTGAATTCCGTAATCATGTATTCTCTTAAAAAAAAAATACCCATTGTACATTAGAGAAAACATGAATTTTTTCAAAAGTCAACTCTTTCCACATACCAAAATTCCAAAAACTCTATATACTCAAACCATGATATCACTTTGTCCTTATATCAATCATGAGCTCATGAATAACATTATTTTATCCTTATCCCATCATTATGCACATATCATCTTCTTTCCAAAAAAATTTCAATCCCTTTTCATGGTTACCAATACCATATAATTATTTAAAACAACAATAAACCAATATGTAGATATTCCAAAATTTCATGATACTATAAATGAGATTCCAAAACAATATTTTGAAATCCCCTTACATAAACACTTAATCATTCCAAAACATCATTGGTATACTCAACATCACAGACAGTGATCACATGTGACATTCCCATGTCCTTTTCCTGAAGAGGATATTGATTTCGATCATCATTAACCCTTGGATTAGGTCATTTTTTAGCATAATGCCTCATTTCGTTGCAATTGTAGCATTAAAGTGTTCATGGTGCGTTCTCTGTATTCTTTTCTGTATTCAAATTTTTAGCTACATTTCTCCCATTACTTCGACACTCAACAACTAGATGACCTTCTTTCCCACACTTCAAACATTTTCTAGTACCTTTTATAGAATCACTTCCATGCTTCTTTCCACACTTTGAGCATAAAAAAACATTCATCTTCTTTTCACCACTGTTCTGAGATTTCGCCTTGAACACCATCTTTTGTTTCATGTCAAATCCATGAGATGGATATGTTACACCAACATCCAGTTCTACCTTGATAGCACAACACACAATTTATTCATAGCTACTGAAATCTCTTATACCTAATTCCCTTCGAAGACCTTGTTTTAAGACACTAAAGAATCGATCAACTTTACTTTCAGGTTGGACGATAAATCTAGATTCATACCTTGGCAGCCTTGTAAAATTAGCCTCATATATACCAACAGATTAATCATCCTTTTCCTTAAGCTAAATGAAATAATTTTCCATATTTGTTCGAAAAATACGAGGTAAGTACTTATTGAAAAATAAGTTCTTGAACTCATCCCATTCCATGTATTCAATTTCATCTTGGGGCATTGTAATCTTAATTAGAGTCAACCATTGGTCTGCTTCACCTTATAACCGGTAGAGAGCCAAAATGTCTTTTTCATGCTCCAAACATCAAAGTAGATAAAATATCTTTTCAATGGTACTAATCCATTGATCAGTAACAAGTGGATCAGAAGACACACTGAAAGAAGGTGGAAGTTTCCTCATGAAGGGCTCAATAGAATATTGTTCATTTATCTGCTCATATGGAAGTCCAGAATGATTCATAGCATGTGTATGTATAGTAATATGAGTTTGCACTCCATCTCCTAAAACATTGGGTTGTTCATAAGGACAATCATTTCATTTTCCATTACATTGATCAACACGGTTCCTTCGGGTTTTAGCCATCGTCTAAAACCTAAAAAGAATAGGGTGGGAGGAAAAATTCATGTTAGGTAAAACATCATAGTAAAGTGGGTGGACCACAAATATCTAATATATTAGGTTTAATTTGATGATCTTTACCATAATTCTAGGACTATAACTGATACTTATACTTAACCTTAGGGACATCACTAGACATAGCTTAGAAATATCTCTAGGGATCTCACCAATGTTTTTGAATTCTAGTTTCCAAAGGTTAACTAAACCTATCCTCTAATACCAACTTTAGAGACCCAAAACACGATGTAAATGTACATTACATTACTTTTGTGGAATACGTAATACATAACAAAAACATACACACAAGGACCATAACCGTTTAGTGTCTTTCTAAACCCAGAATATAATATTCTAATCGTAGTGAAAGATCTTCGACATCTCCCATAAGGATCTTTCCCTTTTTCTCTTACCTATAACATTTCATTAAATCCTAGAGAAAATAAAACATATAATGGGTTATATAAAATGCTTAGTAAGTTTAAGCATGGAGAAAATAAAACAATTCATATATATTAGAACAAAAAAAACATGAATATAATGTTTTAAAATCATAATTTTGAGCAATGACATAAAACATGGAAGTATGTTAGGCATAGATTATAAAGAAACATTAATCATGATAAAATATCATGGGAATAAATCATTTAATTGTGGAAAACCATTAATAACATGATATGATTTCTATAGTAGCCATGGCATTACTTCTAAGACAATCTTAGTGGACAAAGTCCCTTTCCGAATCGAGTTCATTCCTTGTTCCTGTCGTGTAACACTGAACCATATTATCATACCATTCGAGCCATGTCTATCTCATGAGATATAAATATTACCCATTTAATTGGAGGGATATACAGGTCCAACCCTTCTCATAATTAAATCATTCTTACTTGTGCAACAACATAAATTATTCATCATAACCCAATGAATAAAATGGGTTTCATAAACATCATCCCATCGTAACATAATCCATATAAAACAAATGGATATCATTTAGTCATAAGAAAATTGAAACCATTTAAATCATAGAGACATTATACATTAAACATAATCAAACTTAATAATGTCATCTTAGATGGAAAATAGTTTTGACAAAACTCTTTAAATGAATTCTTGAGGAAAATATCCTTTCTTCTTTAAAATCATTTTCTTTTGGAAAAATGCAAAGAAATTTTAAAAGAAAAGGATTTTGTTAAAAATATTCATGAAATATTATATAGTATGCTTCATGAAAATAAGGTGTTATCACACTGTAAAAATCCATTCAATTTGTTTAAGTTAAAAAACATTCTCCTCGTACTTTTCACAGAAAATCCAAAATGTTCCTCTTATGGTAATCAAAAGAAAGATTCTTTCCATAAAACGATGTAAAAGTAAAATTTTGGTGAACAGGAATTTGAAAATACATGGAATAATATTAAACACATTATGGAGAACAATTTTATGTACATGGACGAAAAATATACCCCAGTAAATACTTGCGAATAAACAGTCTCAGAGAAAAACGAGATTGGAAAAGTTATCCCTTACCTTAGGCCTGATATGCTTCATACATATCTGATCCTCATGTATGACGATTAAAATAATGTCATTGTCTAATTTATGAATCATATTAATTGTTATTATATCATATATGGTTCACTTATGACTTTATATTACCCATTATTTTGTAAATTCCATGATAATGCATTGTTTTAGGTAAAATCGTTTTATTTATCGTACGTGTTTGGACTTGTTGTTCATGATATTATTATTACTTATATCATGATTTACATACCTACAGAATATAAATCATGATTTATACATCATATATATTCAGTATATATATATATATAATATATATAAATGAAATGAAATACAATGTTCATGGAGACGGTTGGTCGTACATAAGCATTAACGTTATTTTCCTTTCCTTATTGACATGAATGGATGTAAGTATATGAAGCACACACATATATATATATATATCACGTTAATTCATAATGTCATATATTTAAATATTATTCATTATATATACTTTATAATCATTCTTGAATGGTTAACATAGAGAATGAATCTCATTGCGTCGTGGAGACGGTAATCTGTACGTACGCACAAGCGATGATATCATTCCCCTAAATATTGAATGTAATTGGAGTGGATGATATAAATAATCATAATCAGTATGATGTTATAATAACCATATATAGTTATTCTTTACACCATTATACCCATCCAGGTATAGTGGTGGTGGAAAAACAGATTACACCACGGCGTGGAGACGGTATTCCGTACGTACGCACGCGTGGTGATTTCGTTTTCCATAGGATGGATAGAAGGTGAAATGGGTTGTTTAATATTAATAATAATATATCTATATATTATTGATTCTTATTTTATTACTTTATAATGAAACAACAAAATAAGAAGAATTTGAAGAAGAATGAAACTTGAAAGAATTGGTAGAAGAGATTACCTATTCTTTGACACACCTCTTTTAAGATTCCATTAAGGTACAAGAGTTGGTATTTTTAGGAGAACAGAACATCTATAAAGTTTTTATGGAGGTTTATAAGGTAAATGGTAAGGGGTTGGCCGAGCATGAAGGCACAAAATTGGGTAAAGAGTAGAGGGGGGAGGTTCCCTTTTATAAGGGAGGAGAGGGGCACTTTAGGAAAAACTTACAATGTTATCTTATAATAAAGTCATATTCGGTTTGTAACCACTAAAACCTGATTTATTTATAAGATAAAGTGGGTATTGGTCTATAACATCTCAGAAAATATGTTTTAGGGAAGTTTAGGTTACTATTTTAACCTTATAATTTAGATTTAACACTATGTTAAATAATTTATCTTTTACTCTGTCCTTTTGTTTTCTTACAATATATTGTTAATAAACATACTATAACAAGACAAAACAACCCCAAGTGGTTCATTATTAATATATATAACCTTATCTAAGTCCTTTGGACGAACTTTAGATTTTTAATAATATAATAACAGTTAATAATATAATATTTGTTTTAAAAACTATTTTATGTCAATTTTGACACTATTTTGCAATTGATTTTTTTGAAAATAATAACTGTGTGATTAGTTCAAATAAAGTTATTTAAAGCAATACTAACAGGTCATATTAACCCATAATTTTTTTTTAAAATTTATAAAAAGTCTCAAATTACATTTATTTGGGTATTTATAACATCAATTATGTTAATATTTCATTAATACAGTAATTACTGCATCATCATTGTGTCATAAATAAATTAACTTATTTAATGTCTAAAAATTATAAATAAAATACCATTATGTAGGAAATATTTTTTCCTTTCTAATTATCATTTCTAGTCGAATTTATCATATGTATAACCCTCTATGAAAAATGATTTAGTTATTAGATGTTGATTTTAACCATTTTAACTCTTCTTTAAATAATATAATAATAAATGTCCTAATCTAATCCAATTGATCCTAAAGGGTAAGATATTATTCATAAGGTTGTTTTCGGTTAAATTAAACTAATCCAATCGAATTAGGACATGTGGTAGGGTAATAATAATATCATTTTTCCCTTTAATTACCCCTATTTAATTTTAACCGTGGTAAATAAAAGTAAAAAGTTACTATTCAAAAAAAATATTTTTATCTAATTGAAACAAATTTTTCTCTTTGATATTAACCATGCCTCTAGGATTTTCTAAATTAAACTCACAAAAGCGGTAAAATTATGTTTTATGTAAATTTTCAAATTCTCCTAGGAGGTATGTAAAAGTCGGTGAAATGTTCAATAAAATATTATATATCTAGAATTATTATAAAATGAATCCAATGAATTGAATTGAACTTATATAGGTTTTATGTATCTATTTTTTCATGAAATAAATATAAATATAACAAATAATTATTAAAATAAAAATTCTGTTTTAAACTATAACTCAGTGTTTTTCAGTATTTATCAAAAATTGAATTTTTTTTAGAAAAATACCAAAAATTAATCCTAAGAAAACATTGATATTCCATATCTAAAAATTAAGTCCATTTTGAAAGATAAAATTTATAAAATTTCAAAAAGTGGGTATTACTATTCATAACGGCTAGTTCATAATAATATTATAATAATATCTCGTTTAGTGAAACTCGGTATTGCGTACAACACACGCTATCGAGAAAGGTTTATATGGAATGAAACACAAGACCAGAATATTTTTTCATATAATCTATGTTAATACGGTGTTGCGTATAGTGCAAGCTAATCATGGTGTAGCATATAACACAAGACATCAATTAAATTAAAAAATATATTTCTCATAAAATCTAGGGGTGTTACATAAAATGACACCAACTTGTGTACTAATCCTTTTGTTGTGTCATGGCCGACCATGAGATGCCTTGTGCCAAACATTGGGACCCCTTGGAGTCACTTTAGTGTGCTAGTGACCATTTGTTATAATTTTTTAAAGGAATGTATAACCAAAGTATATATCACCTAAGTAAAAGAATTATTGTTTTGTTTATATAATTGATCTCTTACACTATAAATAGTCATTGGAAAGTTAATAAGGTTTCCTTCATCATGGTATTTGTTTAATAATTTTTAGATATTAAATAAATATGTTTAATTATGACATAATGATGATGAAGTGATTACCTCATTAATGAATGATTTAAATAAAATGGAAAGATAAGGTACAATATAATACATACACTTGTCAAAAACCTATTGGATGGGTGGATTTCGAACCCTTATCTCCTTATCCATGAAATATTTTATTTTGGTCCTTTATAATCCGAAAACAAAATTATAATAAAGTAACATTTCATGACTTTCCAAGAGTGCCCCTCCTCCCTCTTATAAAAGGCCCCCACCTCTACCCCCTTAACCACACATTTCAAGCCCTTGGTTCATCCAAACTCTGCTCATATTGTCTCTTCGCATCCCTCTCTTACTCATATAATCCTCACTTTTGGATTAAGTCTTTCCAAGGAAGCCTTTTGGCTCAAATTAAAGAGAGTTTCCCGATTTGAAGGTTATGTCTTCTCTTATGTTCTTTTGTTTTAGTTTTCTTCCTCAACGCCCTAAACTATTTTTTTTCCATTATATTGTAGCAAAACTAGTATATTAAATATACTAGTATGTTTTTATGTGAATAATTCAAGCTGCACTTATAAACACTCCATCTAATGGTTAATGAACATATTGTTTCGGTGTGTGATGAATTACTGCCTCACGAAATGATGATTGTTCAATATTATTTTAACACCTCTAATGGTGGCCATTAATATGTCACTGTATTTATATTTTATATATATATTCTGTTTATGTTTTCTTTATGCTTCTGTATTTTTCATTTATTCCATACCTTTATGGTTTCCATAATGGGTAAACTAGATAATTTCATTTAAGAAGTGCGGACTACAACCCTCTCAAAGTGATTTGAATCGTTAATGACATATGTGGGATGTATAAATGATGGAGTTAATGATATTATATATGATATTTTATTTTATTTAATATATAACTATGTATTATAATTTATTAAATCCATTAAAGTATGAAATATAAATGAAAGTAGTGTTCATGCGTACGTACGACTTACCGTCTCCATGAACGTTACATTTAATTTATTATCTCCAAATGTTATGTACTATTATAAGTACATATATATAATGGATATATATGATATATATTACATCTAAATGATATATAAAATTCTTCAATTATAATATATATATATTTATCATTTAGTTTTAATACAATTAATATGACAAATAAATGAATGTAGTGTTAATGCGTATGTACGACCTACCGTCTCTATGAACGGTGCATTTCAGTTTTTATCTCCAAATGTTATGGAATAGTATAAAATGAATATATACTGGATATATATGATATTTAAATCATTAATGATATTTTTGAGATGGTGTATTTGTATCTACATGGACTATTATTTTCAAACAAGTTCATTTTTGACTCATATACCGAACATCGACAAAAACGTTTGATATGAACTCACATAATTAACTAATAATTATATCATTATAATATGTGATATGAATTTAATAATAATATTTAATTGTGGTCCTTAATCAATTGTAAATTTACAAAAGTTTATTATTCAAGAATATAATAAATGAACAAGACAAGTCGGACTTGAGGTAAGGGATCCTACCTCACCCTTTTTTTTAAGTACGCTCTTTTCTGTCACTTCTTTTAATATCTTCATTCTTATGTGGGGGGAATGTTATTTTATATTTTTATTGCTTTAATTTTTATAATCATATGATAAGAGACCCTATTTTATCTCATAAATCCATTTTTTGGATTTTTTATGTGGCGCTGTTAGGTTGCGGAAATTTTTGTTAGAGGATTTCTTATCTAACTTTAAATTCTGTGAGATTCCCATTGTACGCCAATTATTTATTTAATGTAGTGTATTGTGTACTAAAACTTGATATATATTATCATGATTCTATTTATATTCATGGTATATTTTGATTCATTTGGTTTTTATTATCTTTTGTTCATACGACTCGATTGATCACAACGAGGTAAGGGGTTTTTATATCACTTTTTATTCCCATGAGATTCATGCTACATTTGCAACTTTTTGCTTTTATGTGGTGTATTTAATGCCTATGATTGTATTATTTCTGTAATATAATTTAATTTATGGGTATTTACGTCTTCATTGTATGATCCTTCTTTCATGGGGTGTGCGTTTCGAAAGTTACCCAAAATGATAATGGAACCTTTCACAATCCTTTTTTTTAAAAGACATATTTTTTTTGGTATTTTAATTTACATATTCTTATCTTAGGATATGTTATTATATATCATTATTGCTGTAAATTATATGTACAAGTGATGATATACCCTTTCTATCTATCATCAACTAATTTTATAAATTTTAATGTGACGTCGTTAGGTTGTCAAACTTCTGTAAGGGAACTTCTTAACCCAATTTCAACTCTTTTGGTTAAACATATACTTCTTTATAATGTCGTGCTATGAATTTGTGTGGATGAACTATGATTTTTTTACACTTAATATCCACTTATATTGGGTGTATTTATGTTTGACACACATATTTATGTAATTGATTTATCCTTAATCTATGGATACCATCTTTATAAGGGACCTCATCTCAATATCCTTTAATTAAGGAATATTTTGTTTTATACACAAATTTATTTTATACGGTGTATAAACCCCTTTGACATTTACTTTTATTAAAAATGAATCTTTTTATTGGAAGAATTTTACTAAACGACAATAGGAATGTTTTGTCTTACGTATGCGGCGACAACGACTTCTCTGCCGTCATGACCATTATTTGAGTTTCGACTTTTTCTACAATCCATAACATTTTTTAAATGAAAAATAAATACCATGTTTTACTTTTCTTTTATTTTGGTATTGAGAATGGTTTTGATAATGTTTTTATTATATCAATGTGTTTTATTGATATCTTGTGATTGGAATGTGGAAATGTTATGTTTCTTTTATGAAAGTTTTATATGATACTATTATGTTATGGTTCTTAGGAATTGTTTATGAAGATGGGTGGTTACATGATAAACTAAGGGTGGGTGATCCCATGATAGCTCTCCAATGCATTGGGTAACACGAAGGAGTTAAATACTGAGATTTCTCTGAAGAGATTTATGGAATATACTGTGATGGGTATTCCAAATGTAACCATGAGGGTTACTCCTTATGTAAGAATGTTATGAATGCCTCATGTTACCTTTATGTCTTATTGTTTCTATTAGTTATACAAAAATATTCTTATTGTAGACGGTATTTTATGATTTAATGTTATGGTATCATTGATTTGTATTTATTGGCGGGATGATGTTTAATTTCATTATGTTATAACCCTTACTGAGATTTTATTCTCATCCCAAGTTTTTGAAATGTTTGTCACAAGTAATAAGGAATAGTAATAGAAAGGAAGTATTCAAGAATATTTATTTCAAGGAAAAGAACACTTGTTTTATTTAAGGATTTTTTATTATTGTGAAAAATCGGTTATAGTAGTAGTGTCTACTTTGTAATATTTTGAGATGTAATAGTTATGTCCTAAATCTCGAAAAATCTAATCCTGAAAATAACTGCAATAAGAATTATTAATTTAATTAAAGATTAATTAATTTTATAAGGCTGAGTAATTATAGTTGGTATTAGAGTTCAGTTTAGATAAATTTAGATGTTAGAGTGTTCTTTAAGAATAAGTGACAAGTTGTGTATAACCACAATGGTTATTATATTAGATGGAGTCATTATTATGAGTGTTTATCATCCTCTTTAGTAAACGATGATTTTATTGATATAATCACACTAATATATTGTTTTTAGTAAATGGATGGATCTAGCAGGCACTAAATTGACAATGGGTATGATGGAAACTGTGGTGGTTCTCTGATTAAGAGACTGGATGAAATGGGCGATTCAATGAGATATCTCAGGGTTATTCTTAACCAACTATCAAGGAGTCATGATTGACCACTTGAACCTTGGTGAGATCTCTAATGAATCATGTACGAGAGAAACAAATTGATGTGGATGTTTAGGTAATAATTATAAATGTATCCATTAGGGTTTATATGATCCTTACTTTTGAGGTAATTAGGGGTTACTATATGTTATGACAGAAATTGAAATGCATGAGATAAAATTGAGGATAAATTATGTTATGGTTATTTTTGAAGATTTTATCTCTTTCTGGGGAATGTTTTAAGAATTATATACTTTTTGAAAAAGGACAACACACAGACCTTGTGACAACCCGTCCTTTCGGACGAAGTTGTAGGAATCAAAACCACAACCAAAGTGAGACTAGCATTTATCACATACCACTGGGCTAAATGATTTCCTGGGTTAGTTTGACTAATTATTTTTAGTTAGATGATCCTATGAATCTGGAATAAGATTATTTTGGGTAATATATGGAATTTATTAACCTATCATGGAAGATATTTGATTAGGTTAATTACTTTTCAGTATGAGACATTAAGAGCAACTAATTTTATTTGAAGAAAAATGTTAATATTTAACATGGAAGACTATGTGATTAAATCTTTTAGAGATTTGGGTTTCAATCATAGTTTGGTTTATCTATGAATAATTTTATGGAAAAATGTTTACTGAATGGTCTTTGTTGATATTTGGATAATGTTTGACAAATTATAGAGATTAAGAGTAGTTTTTCTTTTTATAAAGTATTATCCATTTTGGGTATTATCTAATATCATACTAAAAATTTTGGTTTTCGTTTTGGTCTAAATACATGGGAAATATATAGGTCACTTTTGTGGATTATGTGATTCTCTAGATGTTTATTATAGCACTCTTAATGTGAACAAGTCATCCTAAATACTCATCTTTTGGAGAAAATATGAGTTTTTGTAATAGATCTAGTAAGAGATGAAAGTCTACACGACAAGTAAGTGTATTTACTTATGATTTAGTTAAGAAAATAAATAACTTACTCAATTGAATGTAACTTAAAACAAAAATGGTGTCTGTTAACTTTTCCTACTCGGGAATCAAATATAGTTTAACCCATCACAAGTTTGTTATTTTCTAGTGGTTAACATTCTCCTAGACATATTTTCCAATCACTATCCATCAAATATTGATGGTTTTTTTTCTCCTCCATGTTCATGTTTTCATGGAATCCTAGTATCTATTGTCTCTGGTTACCCTTTTACTTTTCTATCATTCTTTTAAAGAAATAGAATAATTTACTCCTTTTCCAAAGTGGGGAATTAAATTATGTTTTCGAGCCCAATTTTAAAATTGTGAGGACGGAATTCCCAAATGGGGGGAAGGATGTAACATCCCGGGTAAATAAAGAAAATTTCATTCTCATATTTATCAATATTTGTGAATAAAATGTTAATATTACTTTAAATGGAACACTATTCTCGATGGCATACCCAATACTCAACAACGAGTTTCGTTGAAATCTTACGTTGCACACTAATCATAAAATAATATTATTTTAAATGGTAGTTAATGGATAGCCTTTGTAATGTTGAACAAAACTAACTAGAAAATTATTATATATGTTTGTCAAATATATTAACTTTTATCCAATAAATTTTAGAGGCTTAAAATGTGAATGAATCCAATTTTAAGCGTGAATAATCTTATATTCTATAAAAGGCCGATTTACTGCCTTTTAATGGAGAACCATTTTTTAAATCTACATTTTTTCCATTTTATATGTTATTTTTGACAAAATAAAATCCTCCTTTATAATCAAGACATCAAAATTTACATTGTGTAAATTCTTGTCATTTTCAGATAAAGATCATTTTTAGTGAAAAATGGTGTATTTTTATTCAAAACCACCTTTTAATATAATTTATTTATATTTTTATATTATCTTTCTAATTGGTTTTTAAGCGAAATTGGAATATATTTTTACCATTTAATACAATACAGGACATTAGAATTATTTTCACTTTGAAATTGGAAATAAATAGGTGTCAATCTTTTGATAGATATTGTTTCATAAAAACACGCTATTTGTTTTGACATCAGGAATTAATTATGAAAATAATTAATGAAACATAAAAGTTTTGAATTTGGTAAAATTGAAATTATTTTTGAATTTGGAATATCAAATTTACATTGGATAAATTTTTGTTATTTTTCTGACAAATGTTCATTTTTAATGAATAGTGAAAAATACTGCATTTTACTTTAAAACAACTTTTTTGTCTAATTTAATTATATTTTTAGATTGTATACTTAATTAGTTTTAAAGAGTAATTGAATTATATTTTTATCATTTAATAAAAAATTTTCCATTTTATGAATTTTACTTTTAAATTGGATATAAAAACAAATCAATCTTTTGATAGATTTTACTTCTTAAAAACTCATCTTTGGTTTTGGAAAACGAGAATTATTTTTTAAAATAAGTACTGAAATTTCTATGTTTGTCATTTGATAAAATGGATTCCATATTTTGAATCAGAAGGTCCTCATTATGTAATTAAGACTCTTTTTTTGTACATTCTGAATAGTAACGACGTCAATTATCTTTAATTATCGTGATTAATTAGTAATCGGGTAGTTAAGAGTAATAAAATAAAATAAAAATAATATAAAATGACACCATCCAGATCCTTTTTGAGTCTTGTACGACCATGGGATGCCTTGTTCCAATCATTAGGACCCCATGAAATCACTTTAGTGTGATAGTGACCTTTTATTATATTTTTTTAAAGGAAAGTATAACAAAAGTATGTATCACCTAAGTAAAAGAATTTTAGTTTTGTTTATATAAATGATATCTTAGACTATAAATAGTAATTATAAATCTAAAAGTATTTCATACATCATGTTAATTTTTTTTAAAATTTTTACACATTAAAAAAATAAATTTACTTATGACACCAGGATGATGCAGTGATTACCTCATTAATGAACGATTTAATTAAAATGAAAATATAAGGTAAAATCTAATACTTAAACTTCTCACAAACCTATTGGATGGGTTGAATTCTAACCCTTATCACCTTATCCTCTAAATATATCATTTTGGGACCTTTAAAATCTGAAAATCGTTTTATAATAAAGTAACATTTCATGACTTTCCAAGAGTTCCCCTCCTCCCTCTTATAAAAGGCCCCCACCTCTACCCCCGTACCCACACATCTCAATCCCTTGGCTCATGAAAACTATTTTCATATTTTCTCCCCACATCACTTTATTACTCCTACAAGCCCCACTTTGGGAATACGTCTTTCCAAGGAATCATTTGGGCTCAAATTAAAATGAGTTACCCGATATGAAGGTAATGTCTTCTCTAATGTTTTTTTTTTGTTTTATTTTGCTTCTCCAAGTCCCAAAACACTTTTTATTCTTTTAATTTATAACAGCACCAGTATATTCAATATAATAGGATGTTCTTATGAGAAGTATTCTAGCTACGTTTATACACACTCCATCTAATGGTTAAAGAACATAATGTTTATGTGGTTGGTGAATTAGTGCCTCAAGAAACGATGATTGTTCATCTTCTTTTAACACCTCCCATGGTGGAAATTAAGATGTCACTCTATTTATATATGATATATATATTATGTTTATGTTTGTATTATGCATCTATATTTTTCATTTATTTCCTTCATTTATGGTTTCCATAATGGCTAAACGCAATAATTTCATTTTTGGAAGTGCGGACTACCGCCTCCTCAATGTGATTTGAATCGTGAATGCCATATGTGGGATGTTTATACGATGGAGTTAATGATATTATATAATATATTATTCTATATTTATAATATACCTATGTATAATTATGTTTTCATTCCATTAAATTATGAAATAGAAATGAAAGTTGCGTTCATGCATACGTACGGCTTACCGACTCAATGAACGGTACATTTCAATTATTATCTCCAAATGTTATGTACTATTATAAGTACATATATATAATAGATATATATGATATATATTACATCTAGAGGATTAATATCATTCTGTAATTATAATATACATATTTATTATTAATTTTTAATTCAATGAATATGATAAATAAATCAATGTAGCGTTCATGCGTACGTACGACCTACGTCTCAATGAATGGTGCATTTCATTTTTTATCTTCAAATGTTAAGGAATAGTATAAAATTAATATATACTGGATATATATGATATTTAAATCATTAATGATATTATGGAGATGGTGTAATTATAAATACACGGACAATTGTTTTTAGACAAGTTTATTTTTGATTCATATACCAAACATCGACAAAAATGTCTTATATGAACCCACATAATTAAGTAATTATTATAAAATTATAATATGTGATATTAATTTAATAATAAAATTTAAAGGATTTCCTTAATCAATTTTAAATTGAACAATGTTTATTATTCAAGAATATAATGAAATGAACAAGACATGTCCGACTTGAGGTAAAGGATCATACCTCACTCCTTCTTTTTATGTACTCTCTTTTATGTCACTTCTTTTAAGATCCTTTTTATTTTGTTGGGGAATGTTATTTTATATTATTATTACTTTAATTTTTATGTTCATATGATGAGAGAACATATTTTATCTCATCAATCCATTTATTTGATGTTTTAAGTTGCATCGTTAGGATGCCGAAATTTTCATAAGGGGATTTCTTATCTCACTTTTAATTCATGTGAGATTTCCATTGTTCACCACTTATTTATTGAATGTGGTGTATTTTGTACTGCCATTTGATATATATTATCAAGATTTTTTTTATATTCACGGTATTATGTGATTCATTTTGTGTTTATTATCTTTTGTTCATATGACATGACTGATCAAAACGAGGTAAGGGGTTTTTATCTCACTTTTTATTCCGTGAGATTCAGGCTATAGTTTCCACTTTCTCCTTTTGTGTTGTAACAGCCCGAGATTTTATGAAAAATATTCTTTTTAATTTTATTAATGTCTTGTGTTGTACGCTACACCAATAGCAGTTTTCACAACACGCATCCTTGACTTTCCTTGCATTAAACGCAATCACGACCTTCCTCGATAGCATGTGTAGTACGCATTACAGAGTTTCACTAAACAATGATATGCTTGAAATTAGCTGTTATGAATAGTAATAACCACTTTTTGAAATTTTTTAAATTTTAGTTTTCAAAATGGACTTCATTTTTGGATTCGTAATATCAAAATTACCTTAGGGAGAAAGTTTAGTAATTTTGGATAATTTTCTTATTATGATGAATAGTGAAAATTACTAAATTGTAATTAAAAACAACTTTTTCAATCGAAATAATTAATATTGATAAATTATTAATTTGAGTGGTTTTAAAATATATTTAGAATATATTTTTACAATTTAATACAATGTTGGTCATCGGATGTAATTTCACATTTAAACCAGACATAAACAAATGTCAATCTTTTGATAGTTATTATCTCTTAAGAACACTATTTGTTTTGACGACAGGAATTAATTTTTAAATTAATTAATGCAACTGATATGTTTTGAATTTGGTAAAATAGACATCATTTTTGAGTTCATAATATCAAATATAGCTTAGGCCTAATTTTTGGTATTTTTTGGAAACTTTCATTTTTTGATGAATAGTGAAATCACTAAGTGGTAGTTAAAAAAAATTAATTTTTCATAAAACATAATTTTACCACTTCTGTGAATTGAATTTCAAAAATCCGAGAGACACGGATGATGTCAGTAAGTAAAATGTGGTTCAATGAGATGAAAATAATTTTTCGGTGAATAGTAAGTTTTTACTTTTTTTTGCCACGGTTAAAAGTAAATAGGGTAATTAAGGGTAAAAATGATATTATTATTACCCTAACACATGTCCTAATTCTATTGGAGAAGTTTAATTCGACCAAAAACAACCTTAGGAATAAAATATGACCATTTAAGCCCACATGGATTAGATTAGGACATTTATTATTAATTTATTTAAAGAAGGGTTAATATAGTGAAAATCAAAGTTTAATAAGTAAATCATCATTTATATAGGGTTATACATGAGATATATTAGACTATAAATATTCATTAGAAAGATAAAAAGTATTCCTACATAATGGTATTTTATTTGTAATTTTTAGACATTATATAATTTAATTTATTTATGACACAATGATGATGCAGTAATTATCTTATTAATTAAATATTGATATAATTGATGTTATAAATACCCAAATAAATGTAATTTCAGACTTTTTATGAAATAAACTATTTTTATAGGTTAATATGACATTTAATTATTGATTTAATTAACTCTTTATAACTAATCATTCTGTTATGAGTTTCATAAAAATCAATTACAAAATAGTGTCAAAAATGACATAAAATAGTTTTTAAAAACAATATTATATTATTAGTTGTTATTTTATTCCTAAAAATATAAGGTTCGGCCAAATGACTTATATAAGGTTATATATATTAATAATAAACATCTTGGGGTTCTTTTGGCTTCTTATATTATGTTTATTAACCTTATAGTATAAGAACACAAGAAGAAACGTTAAAAGTAACATTATTTTACTTAATGTTAATTCTAAATGATAAGGTTAAAATAGGTACCTATACTTGTCTAAATTCTATTGGATGAGAGTATTTCTACCCCTCCCCACCTTATCTTCTAAATGAATCAATTTGGAGCTATTTTAAACCGAATTTGACTTTATAATAAAATAATAGTTTTGGTTATTCCAAAGGTGCCCCTCTCCTCCCTTATAAAAGAGAACCTCCTCCCTCTCTTCCTCACACCACTTTGAGCCTTCAAGCTCGGCCAACTCCTGCCAAATTCCCTTCTCCACTTCCCTAGAAATATCCTAGAGGTTCAGGTCTTCCTCAAAGACCGATTTTAGTGCCCTAAAAGGAGATCTCAAAGAGGAGCTTCAAAGAAGAGGTAATGTCCGTTACTGATTATTTCATCTTTATTTCTTCTTCCACTTCTTCTTCTTTTTTTGTTTCATTATGAAGTAATAACATTAGTATCACTCATATACTGATATGTTATTATAAGTATGAAACAACCTTATTTCACCATCTATCCATCCTATGGAAAACGAAATCACCGCTCGTGCGTACGTACAGAATACCGTCTCCACGCCATGGTGTAATCTAATTTCCACCACCACCTTACTTGGATGGGTATAATGGTGTAAATAATAACTATATATAATTATTTTAAAGTTATATTGATTCTAAAATAGTATACATATACTCCAATATAGTCCCACGATCATTAGAATGATACCATCGCTCGTGCGTACGTACGGAATACCGTCTCCAAGACGCGATGAGATTCATTCTCCACGTTAACCATTCATAAATGATTATAAAGTATATATAATAAGTAATAATGAAATATATGGAATAATAATGATTCTGGATTTTGGTGTATATATGTGTATGTCATCCACTTAATTCCATTCAACTCAATAAGGAAAAGAAAACAACGTTCATGCGTACGTACGGTCTACCGTCTCCATGAACGGTGTATTTCATTCCATTTAATGGTCTATTATATATATATATATATTCCAAATATATATTATATATAAATCATGTTTTATATTCTAAAATTAAGTAATCATGATCAATGTAATCATATGAATAATTACAAGTCAAAACACGGATGACAAATGAAACGATTTTACCCAAAACGCTCTTCAACATGGAATTTACAAAAGAACAGGTAATATAAAAGCCATAAGTGAACCACATATGATATCATAACAATGAGTATGATTCTGGAATAAGTCAATGACATTATTTAAATCATTATACAGGAGTTTCAGACACATACGAATCAAATCGGACCTAAGGTAAGTGAAATATCACAATCTCATTTTTATCCGAGATTGTTTATACTTTAGTATTTACTGGGGTGTAATTTACCATCCACATCCATGTTTCCTAAATATGTAATATTATTTCCATCCACATACAATTTTTTAAATCCAATTTTTCCCTTCGGTGAGTTTTTAGTAAAGGATATTAAAGGAATATTTTGTCGTTTTTCGTACGAGGTACTTTTTGACTTTTCTGACAAAAGTACGAAGAATGTTTTTTTAACTTATACGGCATGAATGGATTATTAAAACATTATTTCCACGAAGATTCCTTTACAAGTTTTCAAGTTGAATTTTAATTAACTTCTCTTAGTTTAGAATTGTATGACATTTTAAGAAAGGAAAAGTGTTTTTGAAGTAGAAAGGATATTTTCCTCAAGAATGGAGTTCATGTGTTTTATCAAAATTATTTTGCATCTAAGATAATAAAGGGTTATGTTTATATCCCTATTATTACATTGATTTGATTATGTTGTGATGGAATTATTTTTATGAATTCATTTATCTTATATGAATTATTTTATGATGTCATGATGTTTAAGAATCCCATTTTTATTACATGGGTTATGCTATGATGTATGGTTTATGATTTTGTGGCACACATAAGAATGGTATCATTATGAGATGGGTGGGACCTATATCTCCATCCAATGAATTGGGTAAAGATTTTGTATCTCATGAGATAGACATGGCCGGAACGGTAGGTTATACCGGTTCAGTGAAACATGACTGAAACGAGGAGTGAACTCGGTTCAGAAAGGGAATTTGTACACTAAGATAGTCTTGGCAATGAGTCTTGACTAATAAGAAATGATTATCTATGATTCTGTGTGTATGCCACACAGTTTCATGTTTTAAGTTATGATTAATGGGATTAAATTTCACTACTATGATTTATCCCAAGTTATGGAATTATAATCTCTTTTGCAGGTTAAGATTTCCAAAAGATATGTTATTATGAATATGACGTGATTGATATTTCTTTTTTTACCCTTGCTGAGCTTTTGAGCTCACCCGTTTATGTTTTCTTTTCCCCAGGACATAAAGAAAGGATTTAGTTTTAAAAAATAAGATCTTTATGGGAGATGTTGAAGATCTTTCACCCCGATTAAAATATTATATTCTGAGTTTCCAAAGACACTAAACTATTACGGTCCTTGTGTGTGTGTTTTTGTTGTGTACTAAGTATTCCGCAAAAGTAATGTAATGTCCATGTACGTCAGGATTCGGGTCTCTACAGTTGGTATCAGAGGAAAAGATTAGTCAACCTTTGTAAACTAGGATGTGAAAACGTTAGTGAGATCCCTAGAGATATTTCTAAGGTATGTTTAGGGATGTCCCTAAGGATAAGTATACATATAGGTTATAGTCCTAGAATTGCGCTAACGATCTTAGAATTTAACCTAAGATGATAGATATTGAGGTTACTCCCCCTTTACTATGTTGTTTTCTCTAGCATGATTTTTTCCTCTCACAAGATTCTTTTTGTGTTTTAGTTAATGGAGGGAACCAGAAGGAATTCGGTTAACATTGAATCCAATGGTCAAATTGGTGACTATGAGCAACAAAATTGTGTAATTCCTAGAGTGAATGATATTGTGATTATGCCAAATCAGTCATCGCGATATATGATTAACAAGGTGAAATTTAGTGGTATGCCTAATTCCTCAAATAAGAGGAAGATAAACTATTATTCATGTTCGCATGTTGAGGACCATAAAGAAATGAAGATTGAGATTTCTAAAGAAGGGAAGAAGAACCTTGAGGAATACCTCAAATGGAGGGACCGATGTTATCTGTGTGGAGAAAAGGGTCATATAGTGACAGACTATTATGGAGTTCAATGTCTTATTTGTGGAGAACATGGGCATTACCCAACTCAAAGACCTGACCTAAAACGTTACTTCTAAATCAAGGAAGGACTTATTCCAGGAAAATCATTGAAGTGGATGGACTGAAGTGTTTATGTATTGGTATTTAAGAATAATGTTGTTGAGGTACTTTTATGGTGTATTGAAATATTTATGTATTGGTCTATTCTGGTTTTCAATAATTTTAAGGTACCTGTAACCATGAAAAGTGATTAAAATATTTTGGAAAGTATATGATATGCGCATAATGAAGGGATAAGGATAAAATTAAATGTTTGACAGTATTCATGAGCTCATGATTGATATAAGGACTAAGTGATATCATGGGTTGAGGATATAGAATTTTGAGGATTTTGGTATGTGGAAAGTGTTAACTTTTAACTCCATTCATGTTTTCACTAAGGTTCAATGGGTATTCATTCTTCAAGAGAATACCTGATTAAGTTATTCACATATTTGTAATTTGACCAACAAGATATATCTTATGTTATATGGTGGATAAATGATGGCATTCACGTGATCAATTTCTTTATACTATGAGCTTGTACCGAAGTATTTTAGATAAGCCTAAATATTGGAATGGATTATGTTGGACATAAGTTAGTATTGTTTAAGGATAAATTTTTTTTGATATTTTTGATGGGATGTTATAGTAATATAGCTTTAAAAAAGGACAACCTGTAGGACGGGCGACAGCCCATCGCGTCGGACAAGGCCGCGGGAATCGAACCCACAACCGAAGTGCGACTGGCCTTTATCACCTACCACTGGCCTACAGGAAGTCTCTCTTTAGTAGAAACTAGTTTTATCATATTAAGTAGTATGATATATGAAGTATATGTTCATTTTAAGAACCATATATGATTAATCTCATTATAGATGGACTTATGTATTTTTTGATAACTTTTCTAACCTTTTGTTTGAGACAGATGGAATGACCCATCATTCTATCACATGATCTGCTAACACATCACGAATGACAAATTCAACTTCATTTTTTTAAGTGATGAAGTGTAAATTGTCCAAATAACGACCAACGATGAGACTATACTAAAATCACAAAAGTATTTCTTCTAATTCCAATTTCATCAACTTTAGGGAAATGATCTTGAAAACCAAAAATGTTGTCCTAGTGCTCTGATATCTGATGAATCAGATGGTACCATATATCATCACAAATTTATGGCTTTGTGATTACTGGATTTTCCATAGACATGTTCTCTACCACTCTCCATCAGAGCATAATGGTTAGATTTCTCTTCTATATCCATATTTTCACCTATGTGGAAACCTAGTGATTAGTTTATTTGGGTAACCATTATGTTTCATAATTTTGTTTTTAAAGATTGGTTTTGGTATTTTTTGTTATGATGTGGGTTTCTATTAAAGAAACTTTCGAATAGTAAACCATTTATTACCCCGACGAATTTCGAGGACGAAATTCATTTTAAGGGGGGTAGAATGTAACAACCCTTGATTTTATGAAAAATATTCTTTTTAATTTTATAAATGTCTTTTTTTGTACGCTACACCAAAAGGATCTTGCACAACACACATCCTTGACTTACCTTGCATTAAACGCAATCACGACCTTCCTCGATAGCGTGTGTAGTACGCAATACCGAGTTTCACTAAACAACGATATGCTTAAAATTAGCATTTATGAATAGTAATAACCACTTTTTGAAATATTTTAAATTTTAGTTTTCAAAATGGACTTCATTTCTGGATTCGTAATATTGAAATTAGCTTAGGGAGAAATTTTGGTACTTTTCGGATAACTTTCATATTTTGATGAATAGTGAAAATTACTAAATTGTAATTAAAAACAACTTTTTCAATCGAAATAATTAATAGTGATAAATTATTAATTTGAGTCATTTTAAAATATATTTAGAATATATTTTTACAATTTAATACAATGTTGGTCATTGGATGTAATTTCATATTTAAACCAGACATAAACAAGTGTCAATCTTTTGATAGTTTTTATCTCTTAAGAACACGCTATTTGTTTTGACGACAGGAATTAATTTTTAAATTAATTAATGCAACTAATATTTTTTTATTTTGGTAAAATAGACATCATTTTTGAGTTCATAATATCAAATATAGCTTAGGCCTAATTTTTGGTATTTTTCTGGAAACATTCATTTTTTAATGAATAGTGAAACCACTAAGTGGTAGTTAAAAAAAATGAATTTTCATAAAACTTAATTTTACCACTTCTATGAATGAAATTTCGAAAATCTGAGAGACACAGATGATGTCAGTAAGTAAAATGTGGTTCAATGAGATGAAAATAATTTTTTGGTGAATAGTAACTTTTTTCTTTTTTTACCACGGTTAAAAGTAAATAGGGTAATTAAGGGTAAAAATGCTATTATTATTACCCTAACACATGTCATAATTCTAATGGAGAAGTGTAATTTGACCAAAAACAACCTTAGGAATACAATATGACCATTTAGGCCCACTTGGATTAGATTAGGAAATTTATTATTAATTTATTTAAAGAAGGGTTAAAATAGTTAAAATCAATGTTCTATAAGTAAATCATTTTTAATATAGGGTTATACATGAGATAAATTCGACTATAAATATTAATTAGAAAGATAAAAAGCATTAATACATAATTTTATTTTATTTGTAATTTTTAGACATTAAATATATTTATTTATTTATGACACAAAGATGATGAAGTAATTATCTTATTAATGAAATATTGACATAATTGATGTTATAAATACCCAAATATATGTAATTTCAGACTTTTTATGAAATAAAATAATTTTCTAGGTTAATATGACATGTTATTATTGATTTAATTAACTTTGTTAGAACTAATCATTCTGTAATGAGTTTCACAAAAATCAATTACAAAATAGTGTCAAAATTGACATAAAATAGTGTTTAAAAAAATATTATATTATTAATGGTTATTTAATTCCTAAAAATCCAAGGTTCTGCCAAATGACTTATATAAGGTTATATATATTAATACTAAACAACTTGGGGTTCTTTTGGATTCTTATTGTATGTTTATGAACCTTATAGTATAAGAACACAAGAAGACACGGTAAAAGTAAAATTATTTTACGTAATGTTAAATCTCAATGATAAGGTTAAAATAGGAACCTAAACATGTCTAAATTATATTGGATGAGCGGATTTAGACCCATACCCACCTTATCTTAGAAATGAATCAATTTGGAGGTATTTAAAACCGAATTTGACTTTATAATAAAATAATAGTTTTAGTTATTCCAAAGGTGCCCTTCTCCTCCCTTATAAAAGGGAACCTCCTCCATCTCTTCCTCACACCACTTTGAGACTTCATGCTCAGACAACCCCTGTCGAATTCCCTTCTCCACTTCCCTATAAACATCCTAGAGGTTCTGGTCTTCCGCAAAGACCAATTTTAGTGTCCTAGAAGGAGATCTCAAAGAGGCGCTTCAAAGAAGAGGTAATGTCCGTTACCGATTCTTTCATCTTTATTTCTTCTTCCACTTCTTCTTATTTAGTTGTTTCATTATGAAGTATTAACATAAGTATCAATCATATACTGATATGTTATTATAAGTATGAAACAACCTTATTTCCCCATCTATCCATCCTACGGAAAACGAAATCACCGCGCGTGCGTACGTACGGAATACCGTCTCCACGCCGTGGTGTAATCTATTTTCCACCACCGCCTTACTTGGATGGGTATAATGGTGTAAATAATAACTATATATTATAATATTAAAGTGATATTGATTCTGAAATAGTATACATATACTCCAATACAGTCCCACGATCATGAGAATGATATCATCACTCGTGCGTACGTACGGAATACCGTCTCCACGACGCGATGAGATTCATTCTCCACGTTAACCATTCATTAATGATTATAAAGTATATATAATAAGTAATAATGAAATATATGACATAATAATGATTCTTTATTTATATGTATATATATGTATGTCATATAATTAATTCCATTCAACTCAATAAGGAAAATAAAACAGCGTTCATGCGTACATACATTCTACCGTCTCAATGAACGGTGTATTTCTTTGCATTTACTGATATAATATATATATATATATATTCTGAATATATATTATATATAAATCATGTTTTATATTCTGAAATTAATTAATCATGATCTAAGTAATCATTTGAATAATTACAAGTCAAAACACAGACGACAAATGAAACGATTTTACCCAAAACGCTCTTTAACATCGAATTTTCAAAAGAACGGGTAATATAAAGCCATAAGTGAACCATATATGATATCATAAAAATGAGTATGATTCTGGAATAATTCAATGACATTATTTAAATCATTATACAGGAGGTTCGGACACATACTAAGCAAATTGGACCTAAGGTAAGGGAAATATCACAATCTCATTTTTATCTGAGATTTTTATACTTTAGTATTTACTGGGGTGTATTTTATCACCCAAATCCCTGATTCCTCAATATGTAATATTATTTCCATCCAAATAATTTTTTTTAAATCCAATTTTACCCTTCGTTGAGTTTTTATTAAATGATATGAAAGGAATCATTTGTCGTTTTTCGTACGAGGTACTTTTTGAATTTTCTGAAAAAAGTACGAAGAATGTTTTTTTAACATATACGACAGGAATGGATTTTTAAAACATTATTTCCAAGAAGCTTCCTTTACAAGTTTTCAAGTTTATTTTTAATAAACTTCTCTTAGTTTAGAATTGTATGACATGATAAGAAAGTAAAAGTGTATTTGATGTAGAAAGGATATTTTCCTCAAGAATGGAGTTCAAGTGTTTTATCAAAATTATTTTCCATCTAAGATAATAAAGGATTCCATTTCTATCCCTATTATTACATTGATTTGATTATGTTGTGATGGAAATATTTTTACGAATTACTTTATCTTATATGAATTGTTTTATGATGTCACGATGTTTAAGAATCCCATTTTTATTACATTCGTTATGCTATGATGTATGGTTTATGATTTTGTGGCACACATAAGAATGGTATCATTATGAGATGGGTGGGACCTATATCTCCCTCCAATTCATTGGGTAAAGATTTTATATCTCATGAGATAGACATGGATGGAATGGTAGGTTATACAGGTTCAGTGAAACAGGACTGAAACGAGGAGTAAACTCGGTTCAGAAAGGGACATCGTCCACTAAGATAGTCTTGGCAATGAGTCTTGACGAATAAGTAATGATTCTCTATGATTATGTGTGTATGCCACAAATTTTCATGTTTTACGTTATGATTATTGGGATTACATTTCACTACTATGATTTATCCCATGTTATGAAATTATGCTCTCTTTTGCAGGTTAATATTTCTAAAAGATATGTTCTTATGAATATGACGTGATTGATATTTCTTTTGTTTACCCTTACTGAGCTTTTGAGCTCACCCTTTTATTTTTTCATTTCCCCAGGACATAAAGAAAGGATTTAGGTTTAAAAAAAGAATATCTTTATGGGAGATGTTGAAGATCTTTCACCACGATTATATGATTATATTATGAGTTTCCAAAGACACTAAACTATTACGGTCCTTGTGTGTGTGTTTTTATTATGTACTAAGTATTCCGAAAAAGTAATGTAATGTACATGTACGTCAGTCTTCATGTCTCTACATGTGTGGTTTATGTACTTTCAATGATTGTATTCTTAGTGTAATATACTTTAATTTATGGGTATTTAAATCTTCATTTTGTAATCCTTCTTTCATGGGGTGTACGTTTCGAAAGATACCCAAATCGGTAAGGGAGACTTTCACCCTCATTTTTTAAAAGACTTCATTTGTTAGGTATTTTAATTTACATATTCTTATGTTGGGATATATTCTTATATATCCTTATTGATGTAAATTTTATGTCCAACTGATGAGATAACATTTTTATCTTTTATCAACTAATTTTCTAAATTTTAAAGTGACGCTGTTAGGCTGTCGAATTTCTATAAGGGTCATTTTTAACCCAATTTCAAATCCTTGGGTTAAACATCTAATTCTTGATTATGTCATTATATGAATATGTGTGGATGTCCTATGATTGTTTTACACATAATATCCACTTCTATTGGGTGTATTTATGTTTGCCACACAAATTTATGTAATTGATTTATCCTTAATCTAAAGATACCATATTTGTAAGGGACTTCGTCTCAATCTCCTTTAATTGAGGCATATATTGTTTTATACACTACATTCTTTTATAAGTTTTATAAACCCCTTTAAATTTTACTATTATTAAAAAAATCTTTTAATATGAAGAATTTTAATAAACGACAAAGGGAATGTATTTTCATACGTATGCAACAACTATGACTTCTCCGGCACCGTGACCATTATTTGAGTTTCAGCTTCCTCTAAAAGCCATAACTTTTTTTAATTGAAAAATAAATACCATGTTTTATTTTCTTTTATTTAGGTATTGAAAATGGTTTTGATATTTTTTGATTATATCAATGTGTTGTATTGATATCTTGTGATTTAAATGTGGAAATGTTATTTTTCCTTTTTGCATGTTTTATGTGATACGATTATGTTATGGTTCTTGGGAATTGTTTATGAAGAAGGGTGGTTCCGTGATAAACTATTGGTGGGTGAGCCTGTGATAGCTCTCCAATGAAATGGGTAACAATATGTTGTTAAATTTTATAGTTTCTCCGAATAGATTTAGGGAATATACTTTTATGGGTATTCCAAATGTATCCATGAGGGTTACTCGCTTCGTATGAATGTTATGAATTCCGCAAGTAACCTTTACGCATTATGATTTCTATGTGTTATACATAAATATTATATTTTCAGAAGGTATGTTATGATTGAATGTTATGGTTTCGGTGATTTGTATTTATTGGTGGGTTAATGATTCATTTCATTATGTATAACCCTTACTGAGATTTTTTTTGCTCATCCCATGTTTTTGAAATGTTTTTCACAGGTTATAAGGAAGGGTAAGAGAAAGGATGTATTTAAGAAGAATTATATCAAGAAATGAACTCTTGTTTTATTTAAGGATTTTTTATTGTTGTGATAAATCAGTTATAGTAGTAGTGTCTACTCATTAATCTTTTGAGATAAAATAGTTATGTCCTAATTCTCTAAAACACTAAACCTGAATAGATCCTTAATATGAATTTTTCATTTAATACATGATTATGTAATGTTATAAGGTTGAGTCGTTATATTTATAGTGTAGAAATGTGTAGCTTTTGTTAGGTGATCAATGATAACCAATATCACATCATTATTAATAGCAGTATTTTGTACTACCCTAATTATTTCCCTAGTAATTTCATCCCATTTCTACAAAATAATATGATGTGGTTGTATGAATATTTTTTGATTCTACCTCAAATCATTCACTATTTTAGAAACCAATAATTTGGACACAAATTCATATATTTCAAACTACTTGTTGTGCCACCAAAAATATTCTTTCAAGTGCATATAAATCATTGGGCTAGTAGATTGTATAGAAAAATATTATTGATATTCATCATACCATTTTTATATCTTGTAAAGATGGAGGATATATCCTATTTCTATGTTTTAGAATACTATCTTCAAAAATAATAGTTTGGTAATTTTCCAACATTCACACTTTTAACCTTATTCTAAAATTCATCACTTTCATATTGATAATTCGTTATCTTCTCTATTAATTATGGTATTGAAATCATTTGAAAGATGATGTATTTCTAACCTTCCATTGAAATTTTTATATCTATCTTTTCTTGGTCCAAGAACATTGGATCCCACTAAATCCTCATTTGTTTCAGTACTTCGTGATCCTTCAAAATCAATGAATTTTCTCCCTTATTTTCCTTCCCTTGGTGGTAATGTAATGTTAAATCATACTACTTGAGTAGATTAGGTCTTACCCTCTATCTCATTTTTATTCATTTCTATAGAGAACTATTTTTTGAACATTTTGTGTTTTTAATCATATTTAGAATTGGTTCTCTATTAACAATGTTTTAATATAGTTACATATTATTTATAAAATTATATTATAATCCTATTATAAATTAAATTCCCTTAACATATTAGATAAATATTATGTAATATTAACAAAAAATTTCATATAAAATAACATTTTAAAAATTATCATGGTTCTAAAAATTAATATCTAAAATCATAATTTTAATGAAAAAAAACAAAAAATCACTATACTATATAAAATGATATGTATGATATAAAATAATAAATCCACACACATACACACACAAACGTATATATATATATATATATATTCTCTAAGGGATGAGAATAAGTTTTTACTATTGGTGAATAAAAACATTTTTTGATTGGAATACTCAATTGGTTTCAAAATTAAATATATAAGGGTTTTATAAAACAGTTCTATAATTTTTAACGATAAATTTTAATTTAAGATGATTTCATTTATATAATGTGGTATCAATGGAAATTAATGTTTTATTTTATTATTATTAAATCATAAAAATAACATTTATTGGCATAATAAATATTGTATATAAATTGAGATATAAACATATTATTTAAAAAAAATATTAATAATAAAATAGTATATTTATTATAAATAGAAATTTTATTTTCATCATTTTTAATTTATTTTTTTATAATTTATAAATACAATTTTGGTATAAAGTAATAAAATATTATTTTTTAAAGGATGAAGGTGTCACCTCTTATTTTAAGAGAAATGTAATGTAGAAACAAAACACAAATGGGATTATGTAGACAAACCAGAAAATAGCCAAAAAAATATAAACTATATTTTTCATTATCCTTTCACGATGTCTCTTTTATTACACTTGGATTTCATCTTATTCAACTCTTTCTCATTTTCACCCCCAGCCTCTACCTCTGCTCCTTCATGAAGGTATAGATCTCAACCATTCATGTAGAGTTTATGCATCAATGCTATCAGAGTCCATGATATCAGCTTGGTAATCATTCGATTTATTATGAAAGGAATCCATTAGCATGGGTACTTATACAATTTTGATCCAATTTGTTCCTTATTAATCATAGTGGAATAGCTAATATTGTCATATGGTATATCATTATCATAGTCAATGATATGATTTGAAAAAAAGTGGTTTTACCATCGCTTGTTGAATAAATCACCATTGTGGAATCAACCGTGGATTTTTTATTCCTGTAGGAATGAATTTTGATTCCCTCTTCATCAACAATATGTTTCAAAGGAGAGTTTTAAATAATATATAAAAACTATCCTTTGGGGTAGAAAATCTTCCATCAGTGGGATTACCCACATCTATTAGATTAATTTCCCTTGGAATAATTTGTACATCATTAGTGATCACTATAAATCCATATTTTAATATTTTTTCTCTCTCATCTTCCTATAATGACCATCATTTAGTGTGATAATTTTTGGCCAACATTGTAATGAATTAATTATTTTTTTATCTGTTTATCAATATGCTCACTCTCACTGTTTGTAATGTTAGGATCTATTTTAGTCCCCTAGAAGTCAGGATTTAGGTCTTTGCTACAACTATCAGCATTATTCACATCGGGTTATTTAGAGAAGATAAGTACCTATGCTTTAGGAATAAATGAAAAATCATATACTTTTTCATATGACGTGTTATTGGGAAGGCCATCTATATCCTCTTCCACTGACTTTTCTACATCAACTGAAAAAAATATGTTCTTCCATATTAATTTTTAAATTTAATATTTCAATAACATCATGGGTATGACTAAAATTAATGTTAGGAAGCGAGCCCATTTAAGGAAAACCACAAAAAGTAGAGTCTTTAGACTTCATAATACTGATTTTCAAATAATGTTCTTTTATAGAATAGAAGAAAAATATTGTTTAGTTCCTAATAGTAGTTAAATCATGAAAGATAACATTATTATACCTGTAGAATATTTGTCTCTTCTCTTAAATAATATTCAATTCAAATGTGTCGTCATTAGTTTCAATTATTAAATTGGCAACTAGTTCCCAACCCAATTATACCTCTACTAAGAACCTATAAAAGTGGCTGAATCATTTCACTTCTGTTTATTTATCAATTTTTATATGAATTAATTTTTCCATAGATATATCATAGTGAATTTTAGGATGCCATAGAATCCAATTCCACACATATACCCTAACCCAGATTTGAGGGGTGGTACTGCAAACCTCCAATTCATTAATTTTTTATCTCATTCACACAGATGAATATTACATTGTTTGAGAGAAATTGAATCAAACCCCCATCCCTTGAACGTTATCCCTTAATAGGGGAAAATCATGTTTAAGAATAATCTTCCTAAATAGATTCCTTTTCATGAATAAAAATCCCAAATCAATGAAATTCACTCTATCATTTTTATTAATTTCAGAGGCTGAGAACCATTATAGAAGGAGGGTCAATCGAAAAACGATTGATCAAATATATTTATTTACATTGAGATATCTTATGAATATAATTTTATATTCCCAACCTTTCCCTTTCGCCGAATAAAAGAATCATTCATTCCAATATAATGGTGAAGGATCGCTTCTCTGTGAGGTCCTTGATCCTGGCATCTCCACTTTGTGAATGAGGTTTATAGTCTAGCATGGTCCCATAGAAGTGATATGAATCAAATCACCTAGGTTCATGAACACAATTATCTATGAATGTATAGATATAATGATCAAACAAAGGGTAGACAACCATATTGACACACTGTTTTTCAGAGATGGTCTCCCGATGTTTCTCACTCATCCCAACCCCCCAAATAATAAAATGTATGTAATATATGAATTTATTGAAAATTTAATATATATATATAATAGTATTATTCTCAATTTTTCAAATTTACAAACTAAAATGGATATCATAACATAATTAATATAAAAAATATATCATCATATTTAGTCTTAATTATTAGAAAATATAAATAGATGTTCCATAAAATGGATATATTTTAAAAAATACAATTATAATCCTAATTTTTACAAGATAATATAGAGAAACCAATTTAATAGTATTTATTTTCTAAGTATAATTTATTTTATTTAAAAAAAATATCATAGTTATGTTTCTCATATTCATTGTAACTTTTTCAATGAATAGGTGTTAATGATCAATATCAATATTTTTATTCATTCGTAAAATAACTCTATTTTTTTAATTTTTATGTTGAATGGTGAGAAAGATATAGAACACAATTGTTTCATTTAATAGAAGTCAAATATTAAAATAATGGGGTGTTATCAAAACTATAAACAATTTATAACCATATTGGGGGATATTTTTATGTTACTCACATTGTCATTAAATGATGTCAAAGTGGATTTATCTGGTTAGTTAATTTGGATAATATGTATGATGGAAGCTGCCCTAAATAAGTTTATTTTTAGTCAAGAGTCATATAGGTTGATGTAAATAATAATTTTTTTGGTTTTAAAGGGAAATATATTTTAAAGTTTTGTTTCCAAAAATCATTAATTATAGTTCTCATAGGATGTTAATTGTTTTTTCCAAATGTTAATATGTTTTCGTTTTAGGAATAGATGAATATAGAAAGGTACATATTAACATTTGTTATAATAGATAACACATAATATTTTCCTAAAAGAAATAGTATCTCATTAGATAATTATTTATAAACATTTGGACTATAGAAACCCAATTATCGTGAATTATATATACTAATGTGAACATTTTTTATATACCAAGAACATAAAATAAGCTACGAATGTAATCTCATAGATGTTTTGGTGTGGTATATATTAAATGATTGAAGGATCAATTATATTTTTCTATTAAATGGATGAATATAAACCCATATTAACGACTCAAAAACTGTAATATAATTTATTTTTTGAAATGGAGGACATATACCAAATAAAATTAGTTTAAAAATTAGAATTTTAGAGAACATATTGTACAAGAATAATGATTTTCCTATGGTAATATAGATAGAATAATGATAAAATTATATTTTAAAATTTTATCACATAAGTAAATTTCAAAAAAAAATAGGCTAACAATGATGAATAAATATAGCATAACATCTCGGGACAAAAGGACTAGTCACATATGTCATCCCATTACAAGGTGGGGTAAAAAAATTAACAAAACCAATCATGAAAATAATATAAACAATTTATACCACCAGAGTAAAAATCATAATCCAATATAGTTCAATTTGATACATAAATGTTAAATGTAATATACAACAAGTCTAAACCAACTAGTCTCTATGTTACAAATTCTAACATCTAAACTATCCCAAACTGAAACATCAACATATGGAGAATTCTGCATGATACTGAATTATCTTTTCTTTAGTTATATTCTATAAAAAATATTCTATCATAACATAAGGGTAGATGTAAGTTGTGATGGATATATCACATTATGATACTATAAAGGAATGAATAAATGTTCAAATATAAAAATTCACATGTTTTAGCTTTAAAACTAAAATGTTTTATAAGAATTTATTTAAAAAATAATTGGAATTTTTTTTCATAAATTCATTCATTTTTACACATTGAATGTCATAGTTATAAAAGAGTAAAAGATCCTGGTTATTATGAAAAAATTAAAACATCCATGTGAGACAACATCCAAGAAATAACATTTCATTCAATTAACGGACAATAAAAAATTCAATTTCCAGTAAAAATTTATCCTATAAGAAAATATGTACAATAATTTGACAAGGCATTAAAAGGAATATAGTTGGATTTAACTATCATAGAGGCCTACTGTAGTTTAATTAAATACAGGGGTTACCACCTTTTTTTATCGAAAAAACTATGGATACTTATGCCTATTTCTCTATGAACACAAGGCTCTTGTAGTGTAATGTTATTCAATTTACGTTTTTAAACACTAGGTTAAATTTTAATAATATCATTTCAAATCCAAGAGAAAAAGCTTTATGATTTGAAAAACCCAATTTCCATTTCTAAACATTGCAATTTGTTTTTCATGTGAAACCCCCATTTTAAAGTGGAAACTACGAAATTTTCAATATCAACACATGAAATTAAATTAAAAATTTATTGTGTTGAATAAGAACAATATAAAATTCCATAAATTAGATCACATGAATAATATACCTACCTCAATGATGTTGAAATTCTAAAATCCTTTGCTAACATGAATACGAAACACCATGGTTAGATTTCATATGACATTGATTGACAAGATACTTAATATTATTTATAAAATAATAATGATAAAACTGTAGGAAAAGAAAAACCACTAAAAAAAATATAAGAAGAAAAATAATATACACAAACCAAGAGTGTATCAATCCAACCTTATTTCTAATTATTAATTTAATGGAGTGATATAAACGGTATGAAGTCACCAAATAATGCATAGGATAATATATTTGGATATGAGGAGGTGGAAAAAAAACTAATGAAGCATCAAACACCCATACAAGACCCTAAAAGTTGTTAATTTATCAATTATATTCCATGTCATCACACCATATATCGGGTAATAAAATAACGAAATATATTCCAAATAAATATTATTCCTATGATTAGAAATTTGGTCTTCTTTAGTTAAATATCATATAAACCCATCACGACATTTAATCATTAATTCATAGTACTGGTTTCATGAAATATTTCCAATGGTTATTAAATGTATTTTTACTACAATACAGAGCATGTAGTCACCCATAAATCATCAAAATATCTACAGTAATACTGAAACTCTACAAAATAATAGACATTAACCTTATATGTATCCTCCCAATTCATGGTTACCAATACTCCTATAATGAAAATATAAAACAAATAAATTGATATAATATTATTAAAATAAATGTAATGAGGAATTAGGAAATCCCATTTAAAAAACTATTCTATATATAGAAAGTCGTCAATATCCTAGAATAACAAAAAGAGAAGGCCATTATTTCTTTATTAGAAACCCCACAACCATTTTGTGTGACGGTCCCATTCTTACAACCAAACTACCTATTCTAAGGGATCATTTTACTGCAATGTCCCTTATATTGGTGATCTATAATATAAATTGAATTCTAGACCAATGTAGTATCATGATCGAGATCAATATCCACTCATATAATAACTTTGGTGGGTTCTAGTTGATACATTTTCAACTATGATACATTAATCACACTGTGGGTATAAGTCAAATTAGACAACAATTACAACAATTGGATACCCACCAGTGTCACTCAATGATGCCCTCGCGGGCCAAAAATATTTATTTTATCATACCATTATTAATTCACTAGCGATTTCCCAATCAAAGTGACACCTTGAGAAGAACGCAATAACCAACCACCAACACCATTGGTTGATGAATGTGGATCACATAATATTTATTTCAGAAATATTTCTTGATATAATACCTCTAGATTATCTTCACTATATCATTCATATCCTTATCAAAACTCAGCCCCACCAAATGGTTTCTCTCCCAACTCATCTCATCATAAGATATATTGACATATCCTCATATAAAAATCCTCAAAGGGAAACACCCTTATCAAATAATGATAACTATTTTTAGAGGAATACATGAATAAAATAAAATACCTATACTAAAAATTGACAAAAAATTAAGGACCGAAACTCATAGAATATCCTCATGAACCTGGATAGACCACTGGATCTGTCCATCCATCTTTGGTTGATTAGTCATGATTTATTTCAAATGGGAAAACATTCCTTCTTGTAATCCATTCCCAAATCTGAACATGAACCTTGAGTCTCTATCATAAATATCATTAGAGGGAACCCATGTATGACTCATGATCTCTTACACTCATAAGACCTTATTCTATTCCCCATTCATAATTTAATTTAATGATAATAATTTCACTTATTTAGCAATTCTTTCAACTGACTCTCAAAATTAATCCTTCCCAATATGAGATATTAATAAATAGATGATGAAATCCATTGAAATATCTTCTAAATTCTTGACTTGTATAGGTAATCGATGCAACAAACCTCCATGCATATGGTTTTCAACTTTAACTCTTTGAAATGTGTGACTCTACGATAAAAAATTCACAACTGAACCCATCATCCACATCCACCAATATAGATTTATCTGATCATGGAACATCATTTTATCCACATGGTTCACATACCAATAGGAATGGTCCAAAATATAGATAAATTCCTTTCTCATATATAATGGAACAACCAACCTACTATAGAACCAAAAATCATCACAAGGAGACTGAGACTACTCACATATTGTCTCCCAACCGTTTATTATATATCAAAATCATCATCTCTAATTATAATTCATATTATTATGTCAAAGATTATCATCAAAGGAATAACAAACCTTTATCAATTCCAGGAAATCATATTCACCAACATCTTTATTTCTCATGTTCATCTAAGTATACATGATAATTATAGGAAAACAATCAACTGATTCCATCCAAGCCTTTATCCGTGGTTTTTTATTCAAATATATGGAAACAACCATTCCTTTACTGAGGAATAATATGATAACAATATCAATGTGTGAAGATACACAACCCATTGTCTCTATATAAATTTATGATCTATCTATATGAATATCTATTTCAGTCACATATGATTAGAATATATTATAAAAATTTTTACAGAGAGATAGTTATGCTATTATTTTAGTTTATACACAACATATTCAAAATCAAGATCATAGGTATGGTTTTAATCTCATGAAGGAAAAAATAGAGAGACCTATAATCCACAACCATTTTTCTCTGTATTAATACACATCCAAAACCCATACCAGAAGGATCACATACAACATTATAATACCACCTTGGTTCTAGAAGAATCAAAACTCTTGATGATTTCATCCTCATCATAAGCTTCTGAAAATTTCTCTGACACATTCCATTACACTAGACTATTACACCCATAAGTGTTAAATCTTTCATAAAATATGTGAATTTATTGAATCCTAGAACAAACCATATGTAATAACTATAAAACACAATAATTCTCTGGATTTTGAATAATTGTTTTTGATTATACAATGAGATAAATTTATGTTCTTTTTTAAGATATATATTCATTCCCGTCTCAATTGTCACATTCCCCAAAAAAATTGCATCCTGAATCCAAAAATCACACATGAAAATATTACCATACAAAAATGGTCATTCAAGGTTCATAAAATGATATCCAACTGGTCCATGAGATCCTACTATTAATTAAAGTACACTAGGATATTATCTATGAACACAAAAAACAAAATATTGTACGAAATAAAAAAGGATTCAATTCATCAAATCCAAATATAACAAAGGAGGGTTGGTCAGTCTGAATGGAATAAGTTGAAACTCAAAATTAATATATGAGATTTGTAATGGTATCTTGGGCATGTACCTATTTCAAAAACTAAAGTGATGGTACCCCAACCAAATTTAAAACATATAAAACTAATGATCCCCTCTAATCATATAAAACAAATAATTAATTCTTGGTAATGAATATGTATTATATGTTTTCCCCTAATTCATGCTTCAATATTCATAAAATATCTCGAGGCTACTAACATGATTCGTAGAAAATAGTGTTGGTGATTCTTTTAGTGACACAAATGTATGAATTCATCGTTTTTCCTCTAGGTCCTCAAGATTAATCTTAGAATCCTCCTGATTAGTACATACTATATGATAGGGTAGAACATAAATGGGAATCATTTCAAAGATATATAATAGTAAAAATAAACTATATTTATGGAGGTAAATATGAAAAAGTAATCTGGAATAACCTTAGAGTATGCACACATGATAGATGGTAGTTGAATGCCCATGAAATGGTCAACTGCATCAGGAAAAATTTCTGGAAACCAGAATGAGATTATAACAACATATTGAACAAAAGTCATCTTCCTTCACGATCAACTGTCCCGCTCACCTAGGAAATCATAACTGAAGCCATCTATATATAAGAACTATACCAAATTCTGATAACATAATATATGGCATTTCATATAATTCATCCAATACATGCTGATAATTTTTTCAATGATATCACGATCATGAACCATGATTTCTAAAACAACCTCAATGTTAGCTCTCAACACCCACCACTCTTTTAAATTTAATCATTCATTGAACCTCGTTACAATAGAAAATTATATTCTAAACACCAATCCCACATGTCAAACAAATTTTAAGATATAATTGACTATGTAATACTTGTATCAAAAAATCAAGCACTATAGAAGTTGAAATGAACATATTAACTCTTATAGTAGTTGCCCATATTTTAGATTCCTCTACCACACACACTTTTTCATGATTACATCCATTAATAGCCATCTAGATTTCCCATTATTTTAATAATTGGACCCACAACCCTTGGATATATCAATATTAACCTATGATCCCCTAGTTAATGGGTATCCCACATTAACTAATTAAGACATCCTATCAAAGAAACATTCTATATGGCTATATCACCCATAAAGTTGATAAGTATTTGGATATTCCATACAAGGGGTCCAGGTAAGAAGAAAACTCCCACACAAGTAAAAACATTAACCTATTTATTGTGGAATAATACCCTACAACTGGTCTAGAGGAAAACTGACCACTCTTATTCATTCATTTTTTACCAAAAAAACCACCCTGACTAAACGCTTTAACAAAAAATGCTCAACCAAAACATTCCCTTCTGGATATATTTTCCTCATCTGGTGGTCTACTATCCACTACCACCAAAAATTTAAAAATGAAAATAAAAACTATCATGAAAAAAATATCATCCCCCATCCCAATCATAAAAATTTAAAACTTTAGGTAATCAATGTTCTCATGCTATGGCTACATATGTACCATATCACAATAAATGGGGGAGTACAAAAGAATGGTATGCTCCCCTTAATCCAAGGAAAAAAACTCTTGAGTAATTATCTCATGTAAATATTATGAATAAAAATTTTGGCAAAATATATTCTTGAAATAAACCCATGTAAGACCCTCATTAAACATTTCAAACATAATAGTGTCCCACTATCGCCTTACAAGATCTTTGAGCACATACATAGAAAACCCCACCATTGAATCATTAGAACTATTCAAAAAGATAAAGATCATTTCAATATGTTACAATAGATCCTAAAATCTTAGGTCCCATATCACCATAAAATATAGGAGGATCCTTATTAATAAAATTATATCCACGATCCACTACTATTCATTAGTTCACAATACCCCTTGATCCCAGAGTCTAAATGGTACAAGTCATTGCTTAGACAAAAGATGGATCTAATGAAGGATCTACCTATGGAAAGTACCTTATTTATTCCCCTAACATATTTTTAATATCCCTTTATGGGGGAATTTCTTACTAGACTCTGTAAAATAACCAATCTGTATTGAGAAATTTCAAAAATCCTTTAACCATCTTTTCAAATCCAAAACAATTTTTCAAAATTATAATGAGTTAATGAAACTATGATTTATATCAAAGAAATGAAACATTCTATGAATGAAATATGTCAATATAAATAAACACTTCATATAGTTTATTCAAATGATCAGACACACCCCAAATTCTAGAAAATTGTAGTAAGGTTAATTTAAATAAATTACCCTTACAATTAATTAAAATAAAACTAAATATTTAATTTAGACTTTATAAACACCTTCAAAACACCCATGGAAACCTAGATTTATTCATTGGATTGAGCTATCATCGATCACTTTCCACATATTATTTGTAAATTCTAAATATCATTCTTAGGTAATGCCTTGACCAAGAACCAACATAGGCTGTTCAAACACACATTAGACTATCTGACACTCTCTAATACAAAACTATAACATATCAACCAAGTCCAACCAGACTAGTCAACGAAGTCATAATATTTTGTGGTGGGGTAAACTAAAGATAACAATACTATACATGAATTTATGAAATTAATTACATAAAAACATACAGAAAATTCTATGAAAATATACATATAACTATCCAAAATAGGATAATCCAAAAAATATTAAAATTCACGATAAACATATCTCCGTGTGACCAACCACCACCTTCAATCCATCCCAAATAGAAAGGGAAACATAAAGAGATTCTTAGATTCTATAGAAATACCATCCCTTCAGCTATATCCTACAAAAAAGGTCCAAATATACCTAAAGTAATATATAGGGTGTGAAAATAAGTGCCTAATAAGATACCATAAAAGAATCTATAATTTTATTATATAAAATAATTACATGTTTTAACAATAAAAAAACATTTTCATGAATTTATTGAAATAAAATATTGTGAAAACATTTATCAAATAAATCATGAGTTTTCCAAAAATTATATTTCATATTTTTCAAATACATACTAAAATCATGTAATGAAACAAATATATATATATCCATGTGAGACAACATCCATGAAATAATCTATCAAGGAATAAATATCTAGAAACAACAATGCCCATTCCAGCCTGTCTCTATCCTTTTTTAGATTAGATACTAGACACTCACAATCCTAAAAGAGAATAATGTTAGATTCAAATAACATAAAGGTCAAACATAGTCCACTCATAAATTATAGGTTTCTTCATATTGGTGTCATACACACTAAGGCTACCCATGTCTCTTTCTTGACAAACAAATGTTTCATTTGAGAATTTTTTTTCAATGTTCATTTTAAAAAACCATTTCCATAATTTTATAAATCCATTTCCATACTAATAAAATCTTCATTAGGCTTTGATAATAAATTTCACATTTAAATTTATTTCTATTAAATTTTAATGGATAAATATCTTTTAAACACAAACCCTTGATCTTTTCAATTTTCAAACAAGAAATACAATTTTAGATACAGATGAAATCATTATGAACTAAATGAAATTCATGAAATTAGAACACATCAATATATCCTCCCACATAATGGATATAGAATACCATATCTTCTATGATAACGAGGATTATAACTGACAAGATATTCTTTTAGAAGACAATCCCTAACAAGAGGATAAAAAGGATTCATAGAAAACACAATATAATTAAAAAACCATAGCTCTAAAGCAATTTCTACAAAAACCTATGAAGAAACATGATGAAAACATACCCGAAGTGAATAAATACGACAATAGTTGTGACCCATCACTTAAAGAAGTAGGATGGATTGTAATGAATCACCCATAAACTCTTAGAGTAAGAGCTATGGTTGAATAGAACGGGGTGTAAAAACTAATGAGGAGTCAAACACACATGACCAACACAAAAAATTTATTTAACTAAACTACATGTAGTGTAATCCTATTACACGTCCTCTAATATGTGAATGTAGGATATACTAAAAAAGTAATCACCTCAGATTAAAAATCCATCCTTATATAATTAAAAATTATTTAAACCCCTCATGATGTGTAAACCATTCAAACCCTGTACCAGGGTCAAGACATCATCCCAAATATTATTGCATGACTTCCAATAGATTTGGATGAATTTTAATCTCATATAGAGTTTCACAATTCAATGTGTATTGATTATAATTCCAAAAAAATCAACAACTTCACAAATACAAGGGTACTCTAATTCATTATTAACAATACTCATCCAATTAAGATGGAAACCAAACGGAATATTATAATATATTTGAATCAAATATACTAGTTCATTACAATAATATGATATATTGTTAATGAAAAAGGGAATAATAGAAAGAATAGAAAACTAAAATGTGAAAGGTGATTTCCAAATATTATATGGATTGATGAACACCATACACTCATGATCTATGAGTTCTGTATTTATATCTTGCTCAACTCATGATTTTTTTTACTATAATATGTTCTATGAATATAAATTATTCCCATTATTGACTCGATGATTAAATATGAATAATAATATATTTTGTTATGATAAATTTTATCCCAAGTTCTTTGTTTATTTAAAATTTCCTATTAAAAATCAAACTTACCTTACTTTATATATATTTAATGCACTATTTTAGTTCACCTGAAGGAAAATAATTTTTAATATGTATATCACATTTCATATTATCCAATGATTATACATCAATGAATGTTTGATTATGATAAAAATTTATAAATAAATTATATAATTTGTATTGTGGTACCAAAAAATGACAGAACATGGCTCAAATGACTGGAGAAAAATTAATTATTAGGTTTCTGTCTGTTCGAGGGATAATGATATGTTTATGATTTTTCAAAGATAATTTATTTCAATAATTTATATACTAACTCATATTTATATTTTAGAAACTGATATCTAATTTCACTAGTTATTTTTTTTAATATTATATTAATATAGTTTATTTAAGTGGAGAAAATGTAAAACACCATTATTTAGAAATATATTTTTATTAATTATTACAATATTCATTGGACTTTCAAAACATAAATAATCATGATAAATTGATCAAAAAATATTGGAATATTTTTATAAAGGAAATTTATAAATAATGAATCTTATATTAAATAAAAATATTGTAATGAATTTTAAATTCCAACAAAATACAATATAGAGCACATAATGTTTGAAATTGTAATTTTGAATAAAGCATGTATTCTTCTTTATGATATATTTTTACCTAAGTGTAAAATGTATAAATTGTTTAATATTAATTTAATAAAATAAAATATTATTTAAATTTAATATATTAATATTATCATGAGTTAATGTTTAAGGTGTTATAAAATAATTGATTTTCAGGTCAATATTTAAAAATACTAATTTTTATAGTAACATTTTTTATCTCATGATCCTAATAAAACAATTTATTACGGGGTTTTGAAACATCTCTACAAATTGATATATATTTTTAATTCAATAAAAAATTTAATATATAATGTTCAATTCAATAATACCATGTTAATGTTTTGAGAAACATAAGTAAACTTTTAAAATAAAATGTTTTTTTATATTAATAAATTGTTTTAATTACATGTATAAATTAAATATATAATTATATATTCCATTATTTTGATAAGAATTATCACATTAGGTGTTATTAAATATTATGTTTTTCAGCATAAAATTATGGTAACATTTATTAGTTATAATAGTGTTTATAATGGTAAAAATACTATTTTCAAAGGGTAGTTTTGTTAATACCATATTTTTTTAATTTATACTAAATTAAAAACTTATAAAAATTGATTTGATATAGTTTTTATTCCAATATATATATTACCACATAATTTATTGTTATGAAATACTAAATATGATTATAAACCTATATTATTAACATAATATTTGTTTCCAAAAAAAAATTATCGATTAAATGATTTAATTAAAAAGGGAATTTTTTTATTAATTAAAAATTGACTTGGACTTAATAGATGTGGTATTTATATTCATCATGATTTTTTTATAGGAATTTGTAATAATTTTATTAAAAAATATATTACATAGTTGAAAACATGTTAACATAGATAAAAAAGAGTAATAGAATGAAACATTTAAGAGTAAATGACAACAAAAATGTTTCAGAAATGTCCATAAATCATTTAGTTAATAATTCAAGTCCCAAGATCAGACCACACTCAGTTATTTGGGAATTCTTTTGTCAATTTTCAAATATTATTTTAATGATATCATTGAAATGTTATGTCTAATAAAAGATGTTCCATCTCTCCATATATAAAAATGTATTTATCCCAACCATTCACTTCTCTAGTATACATTATAAATATCCTTCAAAACCTACCCAACATTCCTGTAATATAAATTCCATGAATATTATAAATTTTGTTCTAAAAAGTATGTTATATTATGTCCATCAATTATAATGATGTCCCTGAGAGGATGTTCTTCATCTTTTTTAAAAGTAATACATACTCCTTACTTTTTAATATCAATAATTATATTCCATATATTCTATATATGTAGTAATATAAATTAATAAAACATTTTTATTTCAATATTTTTTTTAATATATTAAGATAAAAAGTAATATTTATTCCGTTGAATCTATAACGAAAAACAAAATATCATTAATAATTTTTTGTGTGGGATACCACCCCAAAAAAAAGCTTCCAATTTTTTACCATAACCTATTGTTTATAGTATTAACAATTGAATTATTGAATATATGTGACATATATATTGTAAAATTTATTTATAAGTAAAAAATATAATTCTACTTAATTTTATTTTATTATTTGTGAAATGAAAATGGTAACCATGTATTATTTCGACTACCATATCTATGATGTAGAGTTTTTTTCATCGTGATATTATTTATTTATTCCAAAAAATTAATATATAATTAAAAAATTTAAAAACAATGTATTATAATTATTATGTTATAATGATATTGTTCTCTTTATTAACCATACTCACAAATCATGTTATAGTGTGTTCAAGTTAGGATCAGTTAAAAAATGTATAGGAATTACTAAATAAAACAAAGATATAGATGAATTTAAAAAATTATTCAACGTATAAATAATAATTTTATTATAGAATTCATATTATTGAAATATAATATTTTAAATTCTTTAATTGGTATTAATAATATATTGTAAGACTTACCATAAGTACCAAAAAATTTAATATCGATGTATCTTTTCAAATATGTGTTTATTTTTTAAAATCACATAATTTTATAGGTTTTATGTTTATAGAATAATAATTTAAATACATCTGTATAGTTATAGAATTTGTGATTTAATTTTTCAACTATTTTATCCATTGTAATCATACAAAAATAATTACTAAAAATTGACTGAACTACCACAAATATCCAAGGATAGAAAAATATTTATTATAAGTAATTATTATATAGTAATTATTATTCCTTATTAAATTGAATATAGATTAATACGCTTAAATATAATGCAAATAATAAAAATAATTTTAATATTTTGGATTTTAGTTGTAATGTCTCAACTCAGGTTCACATTAATTGGGGCTCCATGTGAGTTCACAACATTTCCATAGGGATTCCTCCCTAGCAAGAGAGGTAACATAATAGAAGCATGGATTAATGGTTGAAAAATAAAGAATGTATAACCAATTTTCATATTATTAAAACTTCATAAATAATAACAACCGTAAAAAACAATACAATCTCTCAATGTAATGTCATTCAGAATGTTCCATCAGTTACCCAAGTGATGAATTATATAACATTGTTTTTAAACTATATATGTTACAAAGTCAAACAATAAAAACAACAAAAATGAAAAATATGCAAAAAATAGTAACAAAATATAGATCCCTAACTTTTCAAATCATCCAAAAAGTGATTCACATCACCTCCAACATAAATTAAGAACAAGGTAAATGATCTAACACTATTCCTGAAAACATGAAACATATAATTGAGTACCAATGTTCCATGGGGGCCTAAGCAGGGAGTGATTACTACTCAGTAGGCCTCATAATATATCGTCTAATGATATATAACATATAAAATATATGGTATGTAGAAAACGAAATTTGTTTTCAAGGAGATTATAAGTGAATAATTGTTCAAAATTATTCATTTACTAATCATCAATTTAAACTCACCTGATCCATTTTCTCATCAAATTAACCACAAATGATTTGGCCATATTGATTGGTTGAACAATATATTGAAGGGGTCACAAGTCAATATAAAAGGATCATCAATATAAGAGTATAACCACAATTCAGAACACCATTTATGACCATCCCAAACATTATATGGAACTATATATCAATTGTTATAGAGTCTGGTGATTCATTCCATCCTTGGAAACTATGATTCATCAAGGCACCTAGATCATCATTATATACCCAAAACGGGGGAGGTGCATCAGTCCCACATCACAAACATAGAGAATTTTGAATTCCACATCAATATACTATATCCATTAATGTATAATTCCATTCCCAACATCCCCAACATTTTATTTATCAATCAAATATATATTTATCACTTCATTTATCTTTTTCTGAATGGACCACTATAACCGAATCATGGATCATATTAAACCCATTCCCATACAAATCTCATAAAATCCTAAATCCAAACATCCTTATTGATCAATTTGATGTCACCTAAAAAAACACGATTCTTACTCTCCGAGAATCCAATAAATATCATAGTGCTTAATATTATAAGAAACTAATTAAAATATCCACAAAACATTATTATTTAAGGGGATACCACACACCCATTTCAAATCAATATTTAAATACATTTTCAAAACCCCCTTTTAAAATCACCATGAGGTCAAAACCACTTTTTTGATCATAATCCACATTGAAACGTTATTTCAATTATTTTAGAATCAAAAACGGATCAAAATTCAATGAAATCCATTAAAAAATTAAAAACCTTATATGGATTAACATAAAAAATTTGATATAAAAATTTACACTTTACCCATTTCATGTCAATAACGCTTCATCTTATACAATTATAATCATCCCCTTATCTGAAAATAACATGAAAATTGAAATTAAAACCCACTCATCCTAATAATTTAAATGTATCATTATTTAATCATTAATTTAATCACATTTTAGTGATTGGAAAAACCAACTAGTGTCTCTATGCCTAGTTGAAACCCATTAATAGAAAAAAATTATTCGTGATGGGAATCAAACATAAAATTAATGTAAAAAAGTACACTACATTGATGAAGAAACCAAAATATAGTAGGATAATTATTTTTAAGTGCAACAAAAATATATAAAAACATGGAGACTAAAAGAATAACAACAAAGATATCCTAAATCATGCTCACTGAAAAATAATATTCCTAAAAAGACTCTTGACTCGTGATAAAATGGCCACAAATTAAAAAAAATTAACCTCTTATAAATTGAGTTCATGATCTTTGGAAGAACATTAAGAAGGAATCTAATAACATTGTTTAAAAAATGAAATATTATTGATCACATACATAGATATTTCATTCACACAAAATGGCACTACAAACACAAAATAATTGAATCAGACTCTTCCATGGAGCACATAGCTCTCTTATATTTCACCCATTCTTAATCAGTGTTGAACGAGGATGAAAATTAGGTAATATTAAAACATGGTAATGAGGGAACACATAGAAATTAACAATTATTAAACAGTTTTACAGTTCTATTGCATGGGTCGAAAAACTATGAAACAAATTTGTTATTCCCTTAATCATATTGTGGATCCACACACAATGTTTGTGGGAGGAAATTGTGTTAATTAAATAAAATTATAGTGAATGTGTCCTCTCTAATATCCATTTGGACTTAGGATACATGGTTTTTTAATCATCCCAAATTGTTTTTTATATCAATTCTAAAACCATGGGCCGTGTATATAATTTCCCAAATATTCTTATTTTTTCATTTTACAAAACCCCTAATACACTCCTAACACCATTCATTCTTATTGGAAAAAACCATTAAAAAAATTAATAAATATTATTATGAAAATAAAAAATTAAAACATACTATACTGCACCCCTGGATTTTACATCCTCCCCAATAAAAAAATAGATCATCCTAGAGATATACACTAAATAATCCCTAAAACCCAAAAGAAAAACTATGATCAACTGGACCAACATATTTAATTACATCTTCCATAGTTATTTCTAAACAAGAATGTTTCCTCATAACACCAGACTGATGGATCTATCAATCCCAATGTAAATTTCTTATCAATTTGTTTTATAGCACTATTTAGATGATCATTAGTGGATGTGTCAATGTATAAATGATATCATAAACCCAAAATTAATTTTTAAATTTCAATGTAATTTTATAAAAAAATGAAATAAAAAAATATCGACCATAGAACTATATTATTACAGAAGATCTAATTGATACATCATCTGTCAAATTATTCCCACAATCCAAACATCCCTAGTTATATTGATTCTATCTTACATTATTTCATAATGTTATGTGACCCACAATCTAAAATACCTAAATGTATACATAGTCTATAGAAAACATCCCCAACTCATTCTATTTCATAATTCATCAACTAATTAATCATAGATATTTGAAAACATGAATCACAAAAAAGGCCCCTACACTAACTCGATGTTCAAAACCACAAAGAAAGGATCCAATGATTTTTTTTAAAACATTAATATGTTACTTAATTAAGAACAATAGTAAAAAATACTAATTGTGTTATATATAGGTTATCTACATGGAATATGGTGTTATCCACCATAATATTTACATTAAATCATCCAACCACAGATTTTTTCTCCCTCCCATTATTTAAAGATTAATAGAACATAAAAATTGTGCTCCCAAAATGAACCTTAAATGGGTACCAAACAAATACTCGCAAACACCCATGATTATTTTAAGTAACATTGAATCTTCTTCTCATTAATGAAAACCCGACTAGAAAATATTTGTTCCCACTTTCAAAATAATATCTAATAATCAAACATTATTTTCCTTAGATTTGTGCTTTCTTTCCACATATCTCTTCCAATTCTATGTGACACAACTACTGTAGTTTTTAACATATTAAATATTTCCAATGATGTAATCTTTGATATGATACCTTGTATGAAACATCATGAAAATTTCAGTTGTAACTATTGCAAAATCACTACAAAAAATAATCATAACACATTTTTTGATGGAAAATCAATAAGAATAATAAAAACTAAGGAACTACAAAAAAAATCAGGGTGTTATTCTATTGTGATAACCCCCATTATCCCAAAACTATCATCATTCTATAATATTCCCAATGAAAACACAAAAAACACGACACCTTGATGATTTTAAGGAAATCTCAAGCCTATAATAAGTGATTATCTCAATCAACCACGACATATGTTTTCACATTTTGAATTTTCCATGGAAAAAACAAGTTCCTCGCTTGTTCTATATTGTAATTCCTATGAAACCTTAACTGATTCCCCACCAGTACATATTATGGTGACCCTTCTTACACAAGGAAAATACTCTTGTGGACGACACATCACACACCTCAATAGGTTTATTGTCTTTACCACATAATTAAATTAAATCTAACCAGAAATAATCACACTCCAACAACCAATGAACCCTATATATGGATGTGGCCTCCCAAACTCATCCACTCAATAATAAAATATGTCCAATATAGCTCTGTCATAACTTTTTGAAAATGAACCCATGGAATTTGTCGGTACCTGGTCCATCCCATGAACCACATTCACAATGGACCATAAGTATAAATCCCATTGTACAGTATCTAATACCCTATCCATGGAAGGAATAATTTCCTATAGTTCCCCTCATCAAACCATAATGACATTTAATAAAATTGGCATATAGCATATTCAATCTCATTGTAATCAGTATGATGTGAATGTGTTGAAAATGAAGGGAACTTTTATTAGACTATACTAAGATATATTCAAAAAATAAAACCACAAATGATCATTTAAATTATTCCAATATCACTATAGAGACACATCAAAACCACCATTTTCAACGTACCTTGCTTCTCAAAAATGACTCGTCAACTCTAGGCTAGTAAAATTCTACATGAACCACCCAACCAAAACGCACTACCACCTCACGGATCTCTACCATGAAGTCAGGCACCAACAATTTATGTGGAATTAGAACAAATACAGATCCATGATTCTTTATCACGATCCTACATATTCTCAATAAACAGAATCATGGTCCATAATAAAAAAATATGTTGTTTATATCCTATTATAATCACCTCAATTTTCACTAAAAGTTAATTTTAAATGTTTATAATATACAAGTTCACATATCTCAAATGGAACCACACATATCCAGCATAGTCCTACCATTCTATCCTCACTACTAACCCTACCTCACATGCTTTCATGTGTTCACTAATTGAACATGAGAACAACTTTGATAAGTCTTACATCAATGAATTTAGGCTCAAATTCCAACATGGAAAACTGAACATTCTTTTTTACCTTTCATCCTCATTGAGATTTGGGTATCCTAAACATTTCCTTGAAAAAAATATACTATTTCTCATGGATGGTACATCCACATGACAACCCTTCACATCGTTTGTAAGTCCTAAAATAGATGAACATTTCCTCACTATATTTTCCATTATCATATTTATCAAAATTACACATTGATCATCATATTTAATATTGTCAAAGTAGATAGTTAAATCATATGAAGGATGTTATCCACTAGAAACTGACTACAAATCTAACCATAAGCACTCAAGGTGATTCCTTTAGAATTGACCCCAATGAATAATATTTAATATTAATAATACCCAATGGAACTTGTCATTCAATAATTCCACATTCAACGAATCTACCCATTGTTCATATAAAAATCACCCACTACAATAATCTATCATCCATGAAAATTACTATTGACTAAACAAAACCTCTTACATAAGGTTAAAACTTGAGTTACATTCCCAATCCCTCTCGCACACCCCCATATCCCCACAAGAACTACCCACAATATGTGGTACCCTTTTTTCTCTAATATCATGATCCAAAAATAATCCACATTTGATTCAAGAACCCAATGGATATATATATATGAACGAAACCTCACACACATCACCAATTAATGTCACAAAACATGAACCCCCAAAATTGTATTATCTTTAGGATGGACACTAGGATCTTCAAAGGAGTTATCCACATTTCAGCACATTGAAGTCATGGGTCACTGGTATAATTTGTAGCCCTGATCTAAAAAACATGATCTCAAACACATCAAAAAAACCAAAAACCTTTCATGTATAAAAAAACTATGACATCCATTACATGAAAAAAATATAACACAAAAGGGTTAAAAAATTAACATCATCAACTAGATCCTCATATTGTAATTGTCTAACCCTCACAAAAAGCACAATATTCCACAATTTTTCCTAATCTGATAAACATACAGTCAACCATTTACACATTAATCAATAGGAGAAACATTTATTACCTCTATACAGCATAATTGAATCAATGCCCCATATCATTTATCCTGATCTGATAAGCCCCAGAATCACGGTTTACACCTTCCTTCCCTCTCATGTTTATGGCTCGTAAAGACATATGAACCTTATTATACTCCATTTATTAAATATTTATATTATAATTTGTCCAAAAACTATGATCTTATACTAGGATATTTCATCATGACCCTATGTCATTAAACTATAAGGTATTCTTCCATAAAACATGACATTGAACTATATTGTCAAAGTCCCTACATCATGACGATAAATTGTGATGTCGACATCCAATCTATATGACATTAAACTATTCTATACACCATATGAAAATTAAAATGGCACTCTTCATGAGGAAATATCATATAAATTATTATATAAGTTTTCAATTAATGATTCTATTCATCTCATCCCAGGGCATAGCCACATATATCACCAAACATGGAAATCATGTTTACCAAAAAATAAGAAAGGATATGAAAAAATAAATCCCTATATCTTTTTCCCTTTGTGCTCCAACACCATAAATCTGCAAATAGGATAATATCATGTGATCATAAAATAAATTTATTTCTATTATTTTTTACATTTATCATGACATATTTTTCCTTAGAGTTTATTGGAGATCATTACATCTCCACGACGTCATAACTCAGAGGGTCCTCCTACACAATACAAGCCCTAAAACCAAAATTTAATGTTCAAAGGGAAATATTTAGAATGAATTAGCACTAAATAGCTAGTTTCAACACATAATCACCAATCATGACTTCCTTTTGGAATCCACTAGTGTATAATCACCAATGTTACTAACTACATATGATTTCATTCCCACTTAACTCTGATACATAGGAATGCTTTCTAAGGACCAAATAAGACACTGAAATCTTCCCTAACATTATTCAGGCCATATTATAGATAAGGGTAAAACCCATATCAAGATAACACCTATATTTTTTGTACCTCTTGCTTCCTTATCATAATTCCATTACCAGTATTGATCATGAATCCTTCACAAGATCCTCCTCACTGTATGATGTTTAACTGCATTGATGTGTTATTATCACATTTCCCCAAAAGTTTACATGTCCAGTTGGGCCACACCAAACCACGTTGGTTATGATTCCTCTCATGAAAATAATTATGGATCCCTTTTCATGGGTGTGATACCAAAATTAAAATTACGTCCCCCCTAGATGATGATAAACTTCATAGTGCCCCGTCTTACAGCTTTAGACCCGCGTCATTCCAAAAAATTATAGAGGAATCTCTGATTTTTCCTCTAAAGGGTAACATTAATAAAAAACCTCTTATATAAATAAATACCATGATCGATGGATAAGCTATAATAATAAAACATTTTTTTAATTATATGTGTATTAACGTGATGTTATGATGTATGGGTAATCCACAGACACACGCTTGGGAAATAATCATGCATTCGTAATGATATGAACATGACATAAATCCATAAGAGAGTCCAATAATAGTAAATAGTTCTCCCCAAAAGGATGTGATGATATTGATTTACCTTCCTATAGAAAAATGTGAGTTCTTAAGTGTAATTGGCCATGTTTTTTGATGTGTTCATTCTTTTGGAATGTATTTCCATAAATCATTTATATATGTTCTATTTCACGTTACTAGTTTATTGAAAAAATAAAAATGGAGACCATATGAAGACCATGAAATCAATATCAGTGATTTCACACCATTCATCCTACAATTATAAACCTTACCAACCAAAAAAACAAATTCATAATAAACAAAAATAGTTAGCATTGATGAAAAGTCTATAGTGGAAAAATAATTGGGTAATAATCTATCAGCATATTTTTAGCATATATGGGTGAAAAAAATGGCAACCCAATGAAAGAAACAGGACTGGTTAACCTTCTTCACAATATAAAAAGGATATAAATCCCATTCCATATTGTTTTATCTCACTGCAGACATCATAAAAATGAATGCAAGTGAAATTATTTCTATATTTACATTATCACCAATATTTACGTCACATTATTGGAACTCATATACATGAACAATGCATGTGATCCAGTTACTTTTCATCAATACTTTTCAAATAATTTTTCCCCCAAATTTAATGTCAGTATTTAATAATTTTGTTTTCAAGATAATGAATTATTATACATATTAGTGATATATTTATTTTCCTCCGCACCATTTTCTTATATAATACCATTATTTCATTTTCAGGACTATATTATTTAGCATATCATAAGAAGTAATGTTTTTATTAATATTAATAGCTTTTATTCACAGCAATATTAAAATGATTTTTGAAATTAAAAAGGTATCTTTGTTACATTATAATTTTTTGGTATATATTAATTGAATATTATTTTAATTCAGTTTCATAATGAAAAATTTTCCTACATTTTTAATTTTATATACCATATATCATATTTTATCAAATTATATTATTTTAACATTACTATATATCATTTATTTATTTATTTTTCATGTAAAAGGGTTATGTTCAGGGTTCATTATGATGTAAAAGTATTCATTTCTTCTAAATGACATTTTCAACCACCGAATGATACATTACCCATATATTTTAAAATGAGTGCAATTAAATCTATATAAAATAAATAACCAATGACAACTATTGTATTATATTATCATCTTCTATTCATAACCATAATATTTATTATAATAAATTTTTTATATTTTTAATATTTATTCGATTCCTTTTATTCAATTGTGTTAAACTAGGTTCTATAAATCATTTTATTAGAGATATATTTTAATATATCCATCAAAATTTATAAATACTATTTAAAATATATATTAATTATATATTTATTGAGCATTATTTACCTATACATTCATATAATATCTTATTGATAAAGAATTATATTAATTGAATTTCTCATATTTTTAGATTGAATTGTGAATTTATTATATATATAATTTAATTTCATTAGGAATTGAAATCAATTTTCATTCCACGGTTTTATTATTATATGATTAATTTATTATATTTTAGATATATAAGGGTGATGATGGGTGTGGTAAAAAACAACCCTTAAATTCATTTTTTAATGTTTATATATCATGTCATATTCAAACACAAGAATATTATTTTTATACTTCTTTTTATGAATAGAGATATTAAGATATTTCTTATAGGTTTTTGTATATTTAGTATGTCACACCATACCTTCACCCCAACGACTCGTGATAAAAAATATATATTTATAAATTAAAAATGACACAAATTGATATTATCCATGTTAAAATTAAATAAATTATATATTAGAATTATATTTCATAATAATGCCACAAAACATATACAACCTTTTGGTTCAGTTAAATTTAAATATATCTATATATGAAATTTATTTTGTAGAACATGTTAAAATTTATACATACTCAACACCATTAAAAACCATATAGTAATCTCATTACAAATACATATATTTATAAAATATGGAATGAGAAAAAAATGTGTTCCTCTATATGATAATTTACAAAAAATATATCCACATTACATTTAGTTTCAGATCATTATAATATGATATATCAAATTCATGAGAAACAATTAATAATAAAACAAATATTGAACAATAATAATCATCCTCAAATAATGATAAAAGTATATGTAATTCTGAATGAATAAACATATACCATGGGAAATGTTTGTGGATTCAAATGATAATATGAATATCCATATAGAATGATCATTGTAATATGGAATGAAAATGTATTATCACTTTTTAATATAAGATAACAATGAACATAGAAAAATCTATAATAGTATTGATATTATAACATTTTTATCTAATTAAATCATTCGAACACAATTTTTTATGAATAATAAAATTTCAACATAGTTACTAATGAAAACTACTTCCAATCCCTTGTTGTGTTATCAGAATATATCTTTTAATAATGTTGAGAACCATTAATATTTAAAATAATCATGTTGTGAATTGTCATAATTATTATTCATAAAATCATTTAATCATAATATATATATATATATATATATGAATATTTAATTAATTTAATGGTGATATAGGACCACACTCATAAATAATATATACATATGTGTGAAATATGAAATAATTATCCATCTAATAATAATAATAAAATTGAATGCAAAATGGGCATAAAAAATTTTCTAATGGTATCATAGAAATTTATCTCAATAATATAAAATGATAGTACACTAAATATTATAAATATAAATTTCTATAAAATTGTAAAATTTAAAATGTGATTCCTGAAAAATAATTTACCCAAATATAATGAATATATTGGTATAGAGAAAACCACCAGTGAAACCAATTATAATTTCATTAAATGTAATTATATATTCATAAATGATAATGTCATGGGTCATATTATAATGATAAATATAATAATAAAATGTGAATAATAAAAAAACATTACTATTAAAAATAATCCTCGTTAGTATGTCCTTTAAAATACATTAATGTAGTCAAAATTAAATTTTGTGTCTATGATAATACATTTTATTATGAATGAATGAAAATACATATTTATCTCAAAATTATGAATAAAATGTCATGGAATATAGTATGATATAAATATAAAGTAAATATTATTTTTTAAAAGGTATGATTAAAATTATGAATCTCATGTGATATAAAATATAATTTGATTTCTATATTTAAATATAAACAATTTTAGAAATGGTAGTAACTGAAAAGGATGGACAATGTTGATAAATAGAATAATAATTATTATTAATGATGTTATAATTTTCCATGAAAAAAATCACTGAGGAAAACATCATGAATTTTAAAAGAAAAATTTCATTGATAGGAATAAAAATTATAAGGAAATAGCATATTAGGGTTGAGGAAACTAGTCATGGAAAAATGATTCCCTTAAAAGAATTCCTTAACTTAATAACGGATTTTTGAGTTGTCATAATATTATATGGATTATAAAATGTATTAATAAAAACCCTTTACAAGATATCTCACAATATTAAATATAAATTTTATTAAATAAAAGATAATTCAGAGAATTATATTTATATTATGTAGTATACAAAAAATTTAAATAAAATTATGTGTAGAAACACAATTTCATTCAATGAATGGAAATTTACACAAAACTATTTTAACATGCATTCATAGTGTAACAACCCGAGATTTTATGAAAAATATTATTTTAATTTCATTAATGTCTTGTGTTGTAGGGTACACTAAAAGGAGATTACACAACACGCATCTTTGACTTCCCTTGTATTATACGCAATCACGACCTTCCTCGATAGCATGTGTAATACGCAATACCAAGTTTCACTAAACAATGATATGCTATTAAAATATTATTAAAACTAGCCGTTATGAATAGTAATAACAACCTTTTAAAATTTTAGAAATTTTTATCTCTCAAAATGGACTTCATTTATTGATTCGGAGTATCAAATTTAGCCTAAGGTTAAATTTTGGTACTTTTCGGATAACTTTCATATTCTGATGAATAGTGAAAATTACTAAATTTTAATTAAAAACAACTTTTTTAATCGAATTAATTAATAGTGATAAATTATTAATTTTAGTGGTTTTAATGTATATTTGTAATATATTTATACAATTTAATACAATGTTGGTCATTGGATGTAATTTCACATTTAAACCAGACATAAACAAGTGTCAATCTTTTGATAGTTATTATCTCTTAAGAACACGCTATTTGTGTTGACGATGAGAATTAATTTTTAAATTAATTAATCCAACTGATATGTTTTTAATTTGGTAAAATAGAAATCATTTTTTAGTTCATAATATCTAATATAGCTTAGGCCTAATTTTTGGTATTTTTTGGAAACTTTCATTTTTTGATAAATAGTGAAACCACTAAGTGGTAGTTAATAAAATGAATTTTTCATAATACTTAATTTTAACGCTTCTGTGAGTGGAATTTCGAAAATCCAATATACACGGATGATGTCAGTAAATAAAATGTTGTTCATTGAGATGAAAATACTTTTTTGGTGAATAGTAACTTTTTACCACGGTTAAAAGTAAATAGGGTAATTAAGGGTAAAAATGTTATTATTATTACACTACCACATGTCCTAATTCTATTTTAGAAGTCTAATTCGTCCGAAAACAACCTTAAAAATAAAATATCACCATTTAGGCCCACTTGGAATAGATTAGGACATTTATTATTAATTTATTTAAAGAAGGGTTAAAATAGTTAAAATCAAAGTTTAATAAGTAAATCATTTTTAATATGGTGTTATACATAAGATAAATTCTAATATAAATATTAATTAGAAATCTAAAGATATTCCCTAAATAATGGTATTTTATTTGTTATTTTTAGATATTAAATAATTTAATTTATATATGACACAAAGATGATGCAGTAATTATCTTATTAATGAAATATTGACATAATTGATGTTATAAATACCCAAATAAATGTAATTTGAGACTTTTTATGAATTACACTAATTTTCTAGGTTAATATTACATGTTAGTATTGATTTAATTAACTTTTTTAGAACTAATAATTCTCTTATGAGTTTCCCAAAAATCATTTACTAAATATTGTCAAAATTAACATAAAATAGTTTTTAAAACAAATATTATATTATTAATTTTTATTTTATTCATAAAAATCTATGTTTCGGCCAAATGACTTAGATAATGTTATATACATTAATAATAAACAACTTGGGGTTCGTTTGTCTTATTATAGTATGTTTATTAACCTTATAGTATAAGAACACAAGAAGAGACGGTAAAAGTAAAATTATTTAACTTAATGTTAAATCTAAATGATAAGATTAAAATAGGAACCTAAACTTGTCTATCATATTGGATGAGAGGATTTCTACCCATACACTCCTTATTTTCGAAATAAATCAATTTGGAGCTATTTAAACCCGAATTTGGCTTTATAATAAAATAATATTTTTCGTTATTCCAAAGGTGCCCCTCTCCTCCCTTATAAAAGGGCTTCTCCTCCCCCACTTCCTCACACCACATTGAGCCTTCAAGCTCGGCCAACCCCTGCCAATTTCTCCTATACACTTCCCTAGAAACATCCTAGAGGTCCTGGTCTTCTTCAAAGACCAATTTTAGTGCCCTAAATTGAGATCTCAAAAAGGCGTTTCAAAGAAGAGGTAATTTTCGTTACCAATTCTTTCAACATTATTTCTTCTTACACTTCTTCTTATTTAGTTGTTTCATTATGATGTAATAAAATCGGTATCACTCATATACTGATATGTTATTATAAGTATGAAACAATCCTATTTCACCATCTATCCATCCTACAAAAAATGAAATCACCGCGCGTGCGTACGTACGGAATACAGTCTCCACGCCGTGGTGTAATCTATTTTCCACCACCACCTTACTTGGATGGGTATAATGTTGTAAATAATGAATATAAATGATTATTGTAAAGTGATATTGATTCTGATATATTGTATCATCCACTCCAATTCAATTCAATAATTATGGAAACGATATTATCGCTCGTGCGTACGTACGGACTACCGTCTTCACGACGCGATGAGATTCATTCTCCATATTAACCATTCATGAATGATTATAAAGTATATATAATAAGTAATCATGAAATATATGACATAATAATGATACTGGATTTATGTTTATATATATGTATTTCATCTACATAATTCCATTCAACTCAATAAGGAAACGAAAACAGCGTTCATGCGTACGTACGACCTACTGTCTCCATGAACGGTGTATTTCTTTTTATTTACTGATCTATTATATATATGTATATTCTGAATATATATTATATATAAATCATGTTTCATATTATGTAATTAAGTAATAATGATCTAAGTAATCATATTAATAATTACAAGTCAAAACACGGACGACAAATGAAACGATTTTACCCAAAACGCTCTTTAACATGGAATATACAAACAAACGGGTAAAATAAAGTCATAAGTGAACCATATATGATATCATAACAATGAGTATGATTCTGGAATAAGTCAATAACATTATTTAAATCATTATACAGGAATTTCAGACACTTACGAAGCAAATCGAACCTAAGGTAAGGGAAATATCACAATCTCATTTTTATCCGAGATTGTATATACTTTGGTATTTACTGGGGTGTATTTTATCATCCACATCCATGTTTCCTCAATATGTAATATTATTTCCATCCACCTAAAATTGTTTAAATCCAATTTTACCCTTCGGTGAGTTTTTAGTAAAAGATATGAAAGGAATCTTTTGTCGTTTTTCGTACGAGGTACTTTTTGACTTTTTTGACAAAAGTAAGGGAAGAATGTTTTTAACTTATACGGCATGAATGGATTTTTTAAACATTATTTCCAAGAATCTTTATTTAAAGGTTTTCAAGTTTATTTTTAATTAACTTATTTTACTTTAATATTGTATGACATGTTATGAAATGAATTTTTTTTTGAAATAGAAAGGATATTTTCCTCAAGAATGGAGTTCAAGTGTTTTATCAAAATTATTTTCCATCTAAGATAATATAGGGTTCTAATTTTTTCCCTATAATTACATTGATTTGATTATGTTGTGATGGAATTATTTTTATGAATTCATTTTTATCTTATATGAATTGTTTTATGATGTCACGATGTTTAAGAATTCAATTTTTTTTACATGGGTTATGCAATGATGTATGATTTATGATTTTTGTGGCACACATAAGAATGGATTCATTATGAGATGGGTGGGACCTATATATCCCTCTAATTCATTGGGTAAAGATTTTACATCTCATTAGATAGACATGGCTGGAACGGCAGGTTAAACTAGTTCTGTGAAACAGGACTGAAACGAGGAATGAACTCGGTTGAGAAATGGACTTTGTCTACTAAGATAGTCTTGCCAATGAGTATTGACTAACAAGAAATGATTATCTACTATTATATGTGTACGCCACAAAGTTTCATGTTTTAATTTGTGATTATTGAGATTAAATTTCACTACTATGATTTATCCCATGTTATGATATTATGATCTCTTTTGTAGGTTATGATTTCTAAAATGTTATGATCTTATGAATATGATGTGATTGATATTTATTTTGTTTACCCTTACTAAGCATTTGAGCTCACCGTTTTATGTTTTCATTTCCCCAGGACATAAAGAAATGTTTTAGGTAGAAAAAATGTATGATCTTTATGGGAGATGTTAAAGATATTTCACCACGATTAGAAGATTACGTTCTGAGTTTCCAAAGACACTAAACTATTATGATCCTTGTGTGTCTGTTATTGTTATGTATTAAGTATTCCGCTAAAGTAATGTAATATCCATGTACGTCAAGCTTCGGGTCTCTACATATAGCATTTCAAAATCACTCTAACATCAATTATAATAAAACAAAATTCCTTAATCACTTATTAAAAATTATTATTTATATTTATAAACATTTTTAATTTTCTGTAATTTTAATATGTAAAATTATTAGATTTGTTATTACCAGAATTTGATATCAAATGAGAGGAATATAAATATCTATTTAATATATTAATAATAGATAAGTCATTATTAATTCATCTATTTAATTTCAAAAATCTAATTTTGTTCACTATATAATAATAATTGTGTTCCAATTGTAATTTTTGTGTTATTAAATTAGGTGAAAAAAATGAATATGCATGGGAAAAGGGTAAATTATGATGAACTAGTTTCAACATGTTTACATACAGAAAGGTCATACATTAATAATTATATTTTAATAATTAATCCTTTCTAGAAATACAAAAATACTATTAGTAATATTGTTAAATGACATTACAATTATGACATATTTCTTAATAAATATTTATAAAACATTATAACTTCTTTATTTGATTTTAATAACATAAAAAAAGAGTGTCTATAATTCATTTAAAATTAATTTTTTTATATAATATTTATATAAAATATTTAAAAACAAAAAAATGCAATAAATATCTTATATCATTATTGAATAATTTATATAAACCCCATGGGGGATCGTGTTCTTAAAAAACATTCACCATTCATGGAGGTGTTTGGTCATCACTAGAATAATTAACAAATCCATTTCTAATAAAATATGATTTAATTAATGTATATGACAAATTATTCCATCATAATTTTAATTTTCAAATACTAATCACATTACATAACGAAATCCACACTTTAAAAATACCATTATATTTTCCATGAAAAAAATTCAACGTCATTTTTTGTGGTACAAGTCTACAGGAAGTCATCAATGATGTTGTTTTATTTTTAATAGTTGGTGAAAATAATTGAATAATGATATCTCTGTTAATATACTGAAATTAAATAATATTATTTATATTTATCTAATTATATTTAGATTCCAAAAAATTATTTTTATTATTAATATTATGATGAACAAATTAATGACTATGAAATAATATATTTCTGAAATTGATATTTTAATTTGAAATATATTTGGAAATGGTGGTCATAGGATATATAATTGAGACTAAAGGATTATGAAATCCATGTATATATTAATTTTAAACAATTATTCAGACTCTAGAATAAATGATAATGACTATTTATGTTTTGATTTTGTAAATTTTTACCTACATTCTATGTGAATAAAAGAAAACTTTTATAAGAAGATGATATATTTAAATAATTAAATAATAATATTTTAAATTCCAAGGATAATGAAGTTATGAGTAAGGGATATTTTTAGAAGATAGAGTCATTAATTAATCTATAAATCTTCTATGAAAATGTTTTAAATCATTTTAAGTATATTTTCAATTTTATATTTCCCATTTTTACATTTTAGCCTAGGTAAATAGTGTTAACTATGTAATATATGGATTACAAAAATATTAAATTAACCCATCCTTATGAAATTGGATGAAATAAAATAAATATCCATAATTTCAACCAATTTTGTTTATAATCTATAAAAATGATTGATTTAAATTAAAAAAATTCAAATATGGAAATTAAATATTTTAATAAATTGTAATTCATGACATTAATGATATTTAATAATGTTTAATATAGATTAGAATTTAATTTTTTTATAATATATTAATCTATTTTTTTAATTATTATTCTTTTGTAATCATTCAAAAGTTAATACTTATTTTATTATGAAATTTACAAACAATAAATATTCCAATTTTTATAAAAAAAAATTACTTTTAATTATCATTTTCAATAAACTTAATATTATAAATCATAATTTTATATATAAAAATTAAATTTGTTACTATTACATAATAAGATAATTTTGGAATAAAATATAAAATACATTTTGATATATTTAATTTATACATGTGATGAAAACTAGTTTTTAAAATGAGTTATTAAAAATGATATTAGGTTAAAATTATACATATTATTACAAAATTTTATACATAAGACTAAAAAATTCCAAATTTTATTTGGGATTGACTTATTTTTCCTAATACACATATTTTTTATTCTATTATTTTTAATAACCTCAATTTTATTTTAGTATAATGATAATGTAACACACATTTCAGTACTACAAATATTATAATTTTACTCCATTCACTAAGAAAACATATATATTAATGAAATTTAAAAATTCCCCCTCTATTAATTTCACAATGTGAAATTATATAATGATATTCTATTTATAAAATTAAATTATAATATTTTTTAATTTATCTAGAAAATTGATTTTAAATTAATATAATAATAATATTCCTCAATTGAAATATTTTATTTTAAGATGTTATGTGTTACTAATCATATTTTTTATGAAATTTATATTTGAATTTATTTTACTAATATTTTTATTATTAGTTAATTTTTTTTAATAATATTAAATTTCTAACGCACTGACCTTTGACCCACTGAATGGATCCTAAATTCAATAAGCCTCCTGGCCTCAAGAACACTACATCATATTCCAGATGTTGCTGAATAGAAGCGAGGGACTAAGGAGGTACAATTTGGAGAATATAGAGTCATAATAAGAGTGTTCCTATAAGGCCCCAGCCTTAAACCTTACTTAATCTTGAGTTATTACAAGATCACACATTGAGGATCTTTTCGGGTTTAGAGTTTTAGAGATTTAGATCATAAAACTTGCATTACATTCCACATATAAACAAAGTGGTTACATAAAGATAGTATTCTTCATTCCCATCATTGGAAACACATTTAAAATAAAACATGGATTATTTCTTGACACATCCTTGACTCTATCATCTTATCATGTAACTTTCCATTGACCTGTGAAAAACATTTCAAAAACTTGGGATGAGCATAAAAACTCAGTATGGGTTATAAAAAAACATAGAAAGGAAACATGAGTTCATATATACATAAGAATGAAATCATACATTACCCATAAAACATAGGCACTTTAGCATACCTCATAAAATCATGAATAAATCATAGAAATCAAAAGACATAAAGGTAACTTGAGGCATTCATAACATTCTTACGTAGGGAGTAACCCTCTTGGTTACGTTTGGAATACCCATCACAGTATATTCCCTAAAATCTCTTCGGAAAAACCTTAACATTCCACTCCTTCGCGTTACCCAATGCATTGGAGAGCTATAACGGGCTCACCCTCCCTTAGTCTATCACGGAACCACCCGTCTTCATAATAATGCCCATGAACCTCAACATAAACGTATCACATAGAACATGCATAAAGGAAACATAACATTTCCACCATTCAATCACAAGATATCAATACCACACATTGATATAAAAATCTTATGAAAACCATTTTCAATACCAAAATAAAAGAAAAGTAAAACATGGTATTTATTTTTCTTTTAAAAAGAAGGTATGGCTTGTAGAGGAAGCCGAAACTCAAATAACGGTCATGACAGCAGAGAAGTCGTTGTCGTCGCATACGTACGACAAAAACATTCCCTTTTGTCGTTTAGTAAACGCTTCGTATAAAAAAGATTCCTTTTGAATAAATGTAAAAGTCAAAGTGGTTTATACACCGTATAAAAGAAAGTTGTGTATAAAATAAAATATGCCTCAACGAAAGGAGATTGAGACGAAGTCCCATACCTCGTATCCGACTTGACCCGACCATTCTTTAATCTCCTGAATAATATACTTGAGTTAATCTCAACTTTCTTATGAACCTTTTTCAAGTTCATTATTCCTTTTATACCATGTTATGAACATCATGTACTCATTTAAGTTAATAATGTTCATTTTGTCGGTATTTGGTTCTTAAGTCAAAAAATAGACCTCTTACACTTACATGTTGTTAATTTGGTCAAAGTTTCATTATATCCAGAATGATATTATTGTTTTGGATAACATATATATCATATATATTCATCATATACATGTATTTATAATATTACATCACATTTAGAGGTATGAAATGAAATGCACCGTTCATGGAGACGGTAAGCCGTACGTACGCATGAACGCTACTTCCATTTCTATTTCGTATTTTCTGGAATGGAATCATAATGATATAAGAGTATATTATAATTCCAGTATAATACCATATATAATATCATTAAATTTATCCTTTACACATCCCACATATGGTATTAACGAATCAAATCACTTTTAGGGGGCGGTAGTCCGCACTTCCTAAAATGAAGATATCGTGTTTACCCATAATGGAAACCATAAAGGTATGACCAAAATGAAAAAAAAGCTTAAGGAAAACATAAACATATTATATATCATATATAAAAATAGTGACATCATAATGGCCACCATTGAAGGTGTTAAATGAGTATTGAACAATCATCGTTTCGGGAGGCAGAATTTCGCCATCCACAGAAACCGTATGTTCTTTAACCATTTGATGTAGTTGTGTGAGAGTGTAGCTCAAATAAATCTTATAAAAACATACTATTATATTGAATATACTGGTGTTGTTACAAAAGAAGTAAATAAAAAGAGTTTAGGGGGTTGGAGAAGCAAAATAAAACAAATGAACATGAGAGAAAGAATTACCTTTAAAAGTGTAACTCCTTTTGTTTTGAGCCTAAAGGCTTCCTTTGAAAGGATTCTTCCCAAGGGGAATCTTCTAGGATGAGGATAGGGATGAGGAGAGAGTAAATGGTCAGGGGTTGGCCGAGCCAAAGGCTTGAGGATTGTGTGAAATGAGGTAGAGGTGGGGGCCTTTTATAAAAGGAGAGGAGGGGCACTTTTGGAAAGTAAAGAAATATTACTTTATTTGAAAATGTGTTTCGGTTTTAAAAGGTCCCACATTGATATAATTCTTGGATAAGGTGATAAGGGTTCGAAAGCAACCCATCCAATTGGTTTTGGACATGTGTAGTTCATAGATTTTACATTATCTTTCCATTTTATTTAAATCGTCAAATAATGATGTCATCGCTGCAACATTATTATTTCATAAATAATTTAATTTATTTAATGTTAAAAAATTAAAAAAAAATACTATGATGTAGGAAATCGTTTAAGGTTTCCAATTACTATTTATAATCAAAATTTGGACTTGTATAACCCCACTTAAAAATTGTTTTCGTAAAACATATTATGTTTGAGTCATTTTCACTTTAACATTAAATAAAAAGTAATTTATGTCATTTCCCAACCAAAGTGGATCAATGGGGTCCCCAAGTTGACCCATGGCATTTTATGGTCGGCCATGACACAACCAACGAGGTTGGGATATGTGTCTAGGTCATTTTATTTTATTAAAGTATTATTTATACCTTAAACTACCCTAATTACCGCTAATCGTGATTAAGAACTTAATAAGTTACTATTCACCAAAAAATTATTATAATCTCATTGAACCACATTTTACATACTAATGACAACCATGTATGTCTGATTTTCAAAATTCAATACACATTAGTGGTAAACTTTCATTTAACTGAAAAATCAGTTTGCTTGATTACCACTTAGTGGTTTCACTATTCATCAAAAATTGAAATTTTTCAGAAAATTACCAAAAATTCACCCTAATCTATATTTGATATTCCGAATTCAGATATGAAGTCTATTTTACAAAATTCAAAACATATAAGTCACATTAATTAATTTAATAATTAATTCCCGCTGCCAGAGCAAATAGCGTGTTTTTATGAAACAATAAGTATCAAAAGATTGACACTAGTTTAAGTCCAATTTCAAAGTGAAATTGATTCCAATGACCATCATTGGATTAAATGGTAAAAATATATTCATATTACACATTAATACCAATTCAAAAGATAATCTAATCATATAAATAAATTAGATTAAAAAGCAGTTTTGATGTAAAATGCAGTATTTTTCACTATTCATTAAAAAATGAACATTGTCAGAAAAATACCAAAAATTCACACAAAGTAAATTTTGATGTCCCAATCATAAAGAATATGTTTATTTTGACAAGCATAGTTTATAAAATTGTCAAAAGATAGATTTAAAAAGGGTTTTTCATCATAAGGCAGTAAAACAATCTTTTAAGAATATTAGTGTATTTCATGCTTAAGATTGGATTTATTTCCATTTTAAGACTCTAAAACACTATTTTAATCATTACTAGACATAGATAAAAATATCTATTATTCATTAATTACTTGGGATGTTACATCCTTCCCCCCTTTAGAAAATTGCGTCCCCACAATTTATTTACTTATCGAATAAATGGGGGTACTTATCCCTCATTGCATTTTCAGATTCCCATGTTGCCTCTTCAATCATGTGGTTTTTTCACAAAACCTTTACCTGGTGAATCACTTTATTCCGTAACACTTGCTCCCTGTGGTCAAGAATCTGGACCGGTTGTTCCTCATAAGATAGGTTCTCTTCCAGCTGAACTACCTCTGGACTCAAAACATGAGATGGATCTGGCATATACTTTCTCAACATTGAAACATGAAAAACATTGTGTACCTGAGATAAACTCGGAGGTAAAGCCACCCGGTATGCCACTGATCCAACTCTCTCCAGAATTTCATATGGTCCAATAAACCTTGGACTCATCTTTCCTTTCTTACCAAATCTCATCACACTTTTCCAAGGAGAAACCTTGAGAAAAACATGATCACCTACCTCGAAAGATAGATCCTTCCTCCGGTTACCCGCATAACTCTTCTTCCTGCTCTGAGCTGTTCTCATGTGCTTCTGAATCAACTGAACTTTTTCTTCCATCTCTTCTACCAATTCTATTCCCATCAACTTCCATTCACCCACTTCATTCCAAAATGCTGGAGTTCGACACCGCTTCCCATATAATGCCTCAAATCGTGACATTTGTATACTGGAATAAAAACTGTTATTATAAGAAAACTCAAACAAAGAAATATGTTGGTCCAAACTTCCCTGATAATCCATAGAACAAGCTCGTAGCATATCCTCCAATGTCTGGATTGTTCATTCTGACTGCCCATCTGATTGAGGATGAAAAGCTGTACTAAAATTTAATTCAGTACCCAATGACTTCTGAAGGCCTTTCCAAAAGTTAGATGTAAACCTGGGATCACGATCAGATACAATGGAGAGTGGAACTCCATGTAACCTGACTATCTCTTTAAGATACAAATGGGAAAGTTGATCTAGAGAGAAATCATCTCTTATAGCAAGGAAATGAGCAGATTTAGTCAAGTGATCAACAATAACCCAGATTGCATTATTACCTCGAGATGTCTTCGGTAATCCAACAACAAAGTCCATGGATATGTTTTTCCATTTCCACTCTGGCACTGGTAAAGGCTGAAGCATCCCTTTCGGTAACTGCCGCTCTGCTTTAACCTGTTGACATGTCAAACACTTCACAGTAAAATCAGCAATGTCTCTTTTCATTCCATCCCACCAGTAATACTCCCGCAGATCTCTGTACATCTTAGTACTGCCAGGATAAACTGAAAACGGGGAACTATGAGCCTCACATAACAACTCATTCTTCAACTGTGAATCACAAGGCACACATAACCTCTTCACAAACCTCAAAACACAAACACAAACTTATCCAAGAACTCATGGAAAATTTTATTCATAAGGTCCATGAATACAGCAGGTGCATTGGTTAACCCAAAAGGCATAACTACAAATTCATAATGGCCATATCTAGTACAGAACGCAGTCTTCGGAACGTCTGCTTCTTTTAATTTAAACAGATGGTACCCTGACCTCAAGTCAATCTTCGAAAAATACTGAGCTTCCTAGAGCTGATACCACTTCATTCGATGGCCCAACATCTGCTGAAGTTGTTGCAAATGATTTTACCACCCCTTTCTGCTTGTAGTCTAGCTGCATTCCCCCAGTTGAGTTCTTCGTTGGACGCTCGTTTGCATAATGACCCATTTCATTACACTTAAAACATCATACTGTTGGCTTTTCATTTCCTGCTTGATCATCTTCCTTACAGTTACGAGCAATATGACCAGACTTACCACACCGAAAGGACTTACCAGACTTCGATAAACATTCTCCAGGATGCATTTTACCACACTTCTCACAGGATGTATATTTGGTTTTCTTACCTCCTTGCTTCTTTGATGAATTCTTCCCCTTTTCCTGCCAACTAGACCTCTTATTCTGTTGTTTGTCATAGAACACCTGATCATCGGCAAACTCCATTTCTACCATCTCCGCACATAGAACAAGTTTTTCATAACTTTTGAATTCACGATAAGATAAATCCCTTCGATACATTGGCTTTAACCCTAAGTAAAAACGGTTTATTTTACTATCAGGATCTCGTATGAAGTTTGGAGCATACCTTGCCAATCGAGTGAACTTTTCTTCATAAGTAGCCACTGAATCATCCTCCTGCCTCAATTCTAGGAACTATTTTTCCATCCTAAGACGAACCACCTTAGGAAAATATTTCTCAAGAAACATACCTTTGAATTCGTCCCAGTGAAGATCCTCAATCTCATCACTATCCCTTATATTTTTCACCATCGACCACCACTGATCAGCTTCACCTTCAAAACGGTAAACAGAAAGACTAACCTTTTGATTGTCTGAACACCCCATGACATCAAAAATCTTCTCCAGTGCTTTAATCCACCCTTCAGCTTGTACAGGGTCAGATGATCCTCTGAATAATGGGGGATGTTGACTCATGAAATGTTCCACCTCTGACATGTTCCTCTGCGGTTGATCTGGCTGATCTCGTGCATGGATACCACCACCATTTATAGCCTGAGTCAACTATGCCATCACTGCAACAAACTGTTCAGTTCCGATTCCGACCATCTCAGGTTGCTGATTTGGAAGGTTTTCTTCCTCCTAATGCCGTCCGAACATAGTTTCTTTGTTTCCTCAACGAAAAACCATTCTAAACATAGAAATATCTTAGGCGAAGCAACATGGTAATCCGTAAATGCTATATCATTTCAATCATATTATAATTTAACATTTTTCTAACTCCTAAAGTTATCAAAACCGACCTTTGATACCAACTATAAGGCCCCAGCCTTAAACCTTACTTTATCTTGAGTTATTACAAGATCACACATTAAGGATCTTTTCGGGTTTAGAGTTTTAGAGAATTAGATCATAAAACTTGCATTACATTCCACATATAAACAAAGTGGTTACATAAAGATAGTATTATTCATTCCCATCAATGGAAACACATTTAAAATAAAACATGGATTATTTCTTGACACATCCTTGACTCTATCATCTTATCATGTACCTTTCCCTTGACCTGTGAAAAACATTTCAAAAACTTGGGATGAGCATAAAAACTCAGTATGGGTTATAAAAAAAACATGGAAAGGAAACATGAGTTCATATATACATAAGAATGAAATCATACTTTACCCATAAAACATAGGCACTTTAGAATACCTCATAAAATCATGAATAAATCATAGAAATCATAAGACATAAAGGTAACATGAGGCATTCATAACATTCTTACGTAGGGAGTAACCCTCTTGGTTACGTTTGGAATACCCATCACAGTATATTCCCTAAAATATCTTCGAAGAAACCTTAACGTTTCACTCCTTCGTGTTACCCAATGCATTGGAGAGCTATAACGGGCTCACCCGCCCTTAGTCTATCACGGAACCACCCGTCTTCATAATAATGCCCAAGAACCTCAACATAAACGTATCACATAGAACATGCATAAAGGAAACATAACATTTCCACCATTCAATCACATGATATCAATACCACACATTGATATAAAAATCTTATGAAAACCATTTTCAATACCAAAATAAAAGAAAAGTAAAACATGGTATTTATATTTCTTTTAAAAAGAAGGTATGGCTTGTAGAGGAAGCCGAAACTCAAATAACGGTCATGACGGCGGAGAAGTCGTTGTCGCCGCATACGTACGACAAAAACATTCACTTTTGTTGTTTAGTAAATGCTTCATATAAAAAATATTCCTTTTGAATAAACGTAAAAGTCAAAGGGGTTTATACACCGTATAAAAGAAAGTTGTGTATAAAATAAAATATGCCTCAACGAAAGGAGATTGAGACGAAGTCCCATACCTCGTATCCGACTTGACCCGACCGTTCTTTAATCTCCTGAATAATAAACATGAGTTAATCTCTAATTGCTTATGAACCTTTTTAAAGTTCATTATTCCTTTTATACCATGTTATTAACATCATGTACTCATTTAAGTTAATAATGTTCATTTTGTCGGTATTTGGTTCTTAAGTCAAAAAATAGACCTCTTACACTTACATGTTGTTAATTTGGTCAACGTTTTATTATATCCAGAATGATATTAATGTTTTTTATAACATATATATCATATATATTCATCATATACATGTATTTATAATATTACATCACATTTAGAGGTAAGAAATGAAATGCACCGTTAATGGAGACGGTAAGCCGTACGTACGCATGAACGCTACTTCCATTTCTATTTCGTATTTTCTGGAATGGAATCATAATGATATAAGAGTATATTATAATTCCAGTATAATAACATATATAATATCATTAACTTTATCCTTTACACATCCCACATATGGTATTAACGAATCAAATCACTTTTAGGGGGCGGTAGTCCGCACTTCCTAAAATGAAGATATCGTGTTTACCCATAATGGAAACCATAAAGGTATGACCAAAATGAAAAAACAGAAGCTTAAGGAAAACATAACCATATTATATATCATATATAAAAATAGTGACATCATAATGGCCACCTTTGAAGGTGTTAAATGAGTATTGAACAATCATCGTTTCGGGAGGCAGAATTTCGCCATCCACGGAAACCGTATGTTATTTAACCATTTGATGTAGTTGTGTGAGAGTGTAGCTCAAATAAATCTTATAACAACATCCTAGTATATTTAAGATACTGTTTTTGTTACAAAAGAAGTAAATAAAAAGAGTTTAAGGGGTTGGAGAAGCAAAATAAAACAAATGAACATGAGAAAAAGAATTACCTTTAAAAGTGTAACTCCTTTTGTTTTGAGACTAAAGGCTTCCTTTGAAAGGATTCTGCCCAAGGGGAATCCTCTAGGATGAGGAGAGGGATGAGGAGAGAGTAAATGGGCAGGGGTTGGACGAGCCAAAGGCTTGAAGATTGTGTGAAATGAGGTAGAGGTGGGGACCTTTTATAAGAGGAGAGGAGGGGCACTTTTGGAAAGTAAAGAAATATTACTTTATTTGAAAATGTGTTTCGGTTTTAAAAGGTCCCAAATTGATATAATTCGTGGATAAGGTGATAAGGGTTTTAAATCCACCCATACAATTGGTTTTGGACATGTGTAGTTCATATATTTTACATTATCTTTCCATTTTATTTAAATCGCCAAATAATGATGTCATCGCTGCATCATTATTATGTCATAAATAATTAATTTATATAATGTCTAAAAATTATAAAAAAAATACTATGATGTAGGAAATCGTTTTATATTTCCAATGACTATTTATAATAAAAATTTTGACTTGTATAACCCCACCTAAAAATTGTTTTCGTAAAACATATTATGTTTGTGTCATTTTCACTTTAACATTAAATAAAAAGTAATTTATGTCATTTCCCAACAAAAGTGGATCCATGGGGTCCCCAAGTTGACCCATGGCATGTCATGGTCGGCCATGACACAACCAATGAGGTTGGGACATGTTTCTAGGTCATTTCATTTTATTAAAGTATTATTTATACCTTAAACTACCCTAATTACCGCTAATCGTGATTAAGAACTTAATAAGTTACTATTCACCAAAAAATAATTATTATCTCATTGAACCATATTTTACATACTAATGACAACCATGTATGTCAGATTTTCAAAATTCAATACACATTAGTGGTAAACATTCATTTAAAAATCAGTTTGCTTGATTACCACTTAGTGGTTTCACTATTCATCAAAAATTGAAGTTTTTCAGAAAATTACCAAAAATTCACCCTAAGCTATATTTGATATTCCGAATTCAGAAATGAAGTCTATTTTACAAAATTCAAAACATATAAATCACATTAATTAATTTAATAATTAATTCCCACTGCCAGAGCAAATAGCGTGTTTTTATGAAACAATAAGTATCAAAAGATTGACACTAGTTTAAGTCCAATTTCAAAGTGAAATTGATTCCAATGACCATCATTGGATTAAATGGTAAAAATATATTCATATTACACATTAATACCAATTCAAAAGATAATCTAATCATATAAATAAATTAGATTAAAAAGCAGTTTTGATGTAAAATGCAGTATTTTTCACTATTCATTAAAAAATGAACATTGTCAGAAAAATACCAAAAATTCACACAAAGTAAATTTTGATGTCCCAATCATAAAGAATAAGTTTATTTTGACAAACATTGTTTATAAAATTGTCAAAAGATAGATTTAAAAAGGGTTTTTCATCATAAGGCAGTAAAAAAATATTTTAAGAATATTAGTGTATTCCATGCTTATGATTGGATTTATTTCCATTTTAAGCCTCTAAAACACTATCTTAATCATTAATAGACATAGATAAAAATATCTATTATTCATTACTTACTTGGGATGTTACAGTTCCATAGTGGTGTAATTACACAACTAAATTGAGGAAGCATTCTATATAAAATAACAATAGAAAATAAACATCTATATGGTGTGGGTAATTAATAATACCCAATATAATAATGTGTGCAATATATGTATGTCATTTATCTACATAAAATTTGTAGTAAATACATGGAGACATGAATCTATATAGTACATGTATAAAAATTTTAAAAAAATAATGGTCTCATGGTGGAACCATGATCATAAACTATGTCTTGTGCGCCATACACCTATTCAAAATCAATCAATCATCATAATAAGGATGATTTTACCGACCCCTACCAACATCTACAAAGTCTTTATAGGTACCCAATGGATGAATGAGAATGGCATGGGATCACACATAGTTATCCACAAACAAGTGATGTATATAAAATATATATTATATATATATATATGAAGAGTAGTGTAAAATATATATATTGAACATATGTAAATATGTAGGAGTGATTCATTTAAATGTAATATTTTCCAGCCTATGAAGTCTCACAATAAATAATAAATAATAAGCAATGAAAATTTGTAAATAAGAATAAAACATCAAAGGTTGATAAGGTTGTGTAATCGGGTTTTAGGCTAAAATGGATTAAATCCAGTGTATATATTTACCAACTAATCATCATTGATTTCATGGAGAATCTTCATTAAAATGTCGATAAATATATTGTTATACCCCAAGGAGAATTTCTAAGGAATTTTTGGAAGAAGAATTCAAAGAGTATAAATGTCATGGGAATATAAAGAAATCGAGATCTATGGAGATGACCTCTCCATGGAATCCAATGTATTATAAGACCCATAGTGGAGAAATTTACATGAAATCTAAATAATTTATAACCTAATAAATATTAATAATATATTTTATAATAATGTAAAATTTATATGGTCATCCATATCATAACACATTATCCATTTAAACCATATAACCACATTCATAACCTCCAATCACATGTAATAAAAGGAATAATCCCTCTAATAATTTCTCATTCCCTTTATTATGTCTCACAGTGCAATAGTGAGACCAAACACACCCTAAAAAATGGTAAATCATGGGATGATATATAAAAACACCTCATTGGTAGTTCTACTTGAGGTTTATGACCCAAAACTATATCATTTTACTATGTGAAAAACCTATTAAGGTTTAAATAATGTAATGAAGTCATTTAAATAATCTAGGTGAAACATTGGATGGTCTAGTATGTGATAAAATGAAAAATTTCATGAAACTACTATAATTCAATGGAAAATGTATAGACAACATAACATATGCCATTGGAAGAACCATCAAACAATATTGGATCCTAAATCAACCTGAATTGGTAGAATTATAATTAATTGTCAATGTCCCTAAAAATAAGGCAAAATATGCTATATTAGAATAATATCATTAAGAAGATGAAAAATTATAAAATCAAGAAGATAAATAGATCACATAGTAGTGGCAACCCAATGAGTCCAGTAGTGTTTTGATAGGGGTATGGATAATGAAATAAAAAAAGAACCTAGATTAGGGATTTTTAAAAGATAAAATAGGTTGAATGATCTTCTCTGGAGAATAAATATATAAGAAATTTTATTTTCAAAGAACAAATAAAAAATATTCATTTTAAATTTTAATATATGGTTTAGAGGGTTTATCAACAAGGTTGATCAAACCATGTGCCAAATGTGAACCCATAACTATCCAAGAACCCCCATCACATTGGTCATGAATTCAATTTGTCAAATCATACACAACCTCTGATTATTTATTCCACTAAAAAATACTAGTGGATTGTATGTCCATACATCCATATTAATTTGTTAAAGAAAATTGTGTGCCCTCTTTAGAAATCTGAAAAAATCTACACGGTTTATAGAAATAATGTTACTAGGAAGCATGGTTTTTAATAACTATAGATCCCTTGAATATTTTTAAAACACATCTAGTAATCTCCGAAGAATATCAAGACACACCTTAAATTTATTTTACATCATTTGGAACTCATATTAGTAAAAAAAGATGAATTAAAATAAAATTCAAAAGATCAGTACCTTATAGAAGTACATGTGATCATAAAATTTCCCCATCATAAGAGAGCACATCTTCTAGTTTCATTTCATAGGTTGGTAAATAAAATAAAAATCATTCCGAATACTAAAAATGTATATTTTTTTAATATCTCAAGTATCATTATAAACTTGGGAATGGTTCCATTATAATATAACTAAATTAAATATAATTCCTCAAAGATATTCCGTGCTCTAATCAATTAAAACATTAGGATTATACATTAATTATTCATCTACATGCAAATAAACCACCTCTTGAATAAGTGTAAGAGATATGTCGAAGTGGTAATAATGAATTTATGAAATGTGGAATAATTTAGGAATTGACTGGTACCATTTAGAAAACTATAAATTATTGGATTATGGTCCGACTCCCTTGAAAATCTCATAATTCCCATCAATCCTCATTGAAATCCGTTTTTGTATTCGAATATCTCTCTACACAAACCTTAGTAAGATAATTAACAAGACATTTTTACTATACTCAAACTCTAGAGGTCATTGATGATAATTGGAGTGGGATTTTTTAGACATTGTAATAGCCATCATCTTTCTAATCAACTGGATGTAGTTTTTTTTTGATCATGGCATGGTCTATGAAGAACATCAACTCCTTCCAAAAACCCCTATAAAGTAGTTCAATATGTAATATCGTACAAATAATCATATTTTTCTATATATATATTCACTTTATATATATTGTTTTATGATAACTCAACCAAGGGTATATTCCAATCATAGGATCCCTAAAAAATTAGGACACATGCTCTAATAATTCTCTTTAGAACATGTATTGGGAACTCATACAAACAATCATTTTGAAGGTGATATATTTTTCTAAGAAAAACCTATACACCCAATTCCCTCTATAGTCCATTAAAAAAGTGAGATGTATATTGGGTGTCCATATCTACTACAATTGTATGAGAAATGTTGTAAAGTATCACAATGTCCTATATATAAATTCATTTAATATAATCTATTAATAATGTCTTCTTAAAAGATAGGAAATGGGGACCTTTGTGGGATAATATAATTTGAAAAAATATTAAATAACTAGGTTGAGGATAAATCTATATCATTGTCACAAAATCCATCATAACATCATAAAATTTCTAATCAGGGCTAAGAAATAGCTATAAATATGCTACGGGTCAGTGGTTTTTTCATTAGATGCTAACAGGTGGAACACCACTAGAAGAAATATTCTACTTATAATTTCATACATGACCACCAATATTGGTGTCATAAATCCTAAAACATCATAGTTACACTAGGTTGTATTTCCCAAGATGATGCATGATACTCCTGTATCAGCTACTCATATAAATCTATTAGAACAAAATCGTGACCATCTGAGTATAGAATATCATCCTCAAAATAGTTCCAAATAGAAGTTGGTCTCTCACCATTCCGGATCACCCTATATGAATATGAATTCAAAATTTGATAGTTTTCTAATCCTCACCATATTTATATGAGTTTACAACACCACCATAGATAATATAAAATACTTCGTAATACTATCCTTCACTTTTATGTTCATCTCAAAAACTAATTCCATCAATTTCCATTAACAAGTTTCCTCTTGATATTTTGATGTATGAGTTTACTGGAACATAGTATCAACTATTACATTAAATATACTAGGCATCAATGCTATCTCAAAATCCATCTAGTGAAGAAAAAAAAACCAAAATTCACTACTAAGGAATAATGAAATACTACTTAAATATGTATTTGAGGATTTTTTGGTCCAGTGTCAACACAAAATGCTATCTCAGTCTGTAATTACTAAATAATATCATAGTGGTAACTATTGTTCCTGATGTGAGATCATGTGTTGGGTAATTATATTCATGTGGTCCAAACTACAGAGACTCGTAATCCTTGAAACTACCAAACTACATCATGATAGAACCCAAACCAATGATTGATGCATCACAGTACACACTACAACATCTACAAGGATCTATAAGAATAAATAAGTGTGTTGACATAAACCTTCCCATTAGAACCTAAAAATACATTCCATATAATTAAAACATATAGTTTTCAACCCTTCTTGCTCAATTCAATAAGAGACATATATAATTGTGAATTTTTTTTTGATGGAGTTCCAATGATAAAATACCAATACCATGAAACTTGGGATATCAAATACACTCCTAGGATACTCAAAAGAAACCAAATCAATCACTATCTCTAGGTCTATATATTCTCTTACTTATGAGGTGATGTGACCAACTAACTGAACATTATCTATCCAAGATTGAAATTTTGAGATCATATCATACATCCTACTCCCTCACTCATTAAATTGAGACTAATGTTATGGTTCTTGGTTGGATCATGTTGATTCTAAGAATAAACCAATATTTCATCCATTAAAACTACCAAAAATGAATCTTGATTAGAGTTTAAATCCTGATTCATCATTTCAATGATAATTATCAGTGAATTTTTTAAACATAATTACATAACGATATTTTCAATATACCATACATGGTATGAAATTTTTTGATGTTATTTTGGTTGTAAAAAACCTACTTGGAAATAACATAGCCTTAGAACAGTTTTAGAGAAAATACAAGCTCCTCATATCTTGTTGCTGAGGTTGTTGATATGTGTTAAATTATATCAATTGTTAACCATAAACTTGTTCAATTTTTCATAATCCACAAAAATTTAAGGTTTCTATAAACCTTGATATAAACAAAGACTCTTGAACAACTTGGATATGTATTGGGACCTATAAACCACTTCACTTATAATTCCTCTATATATATTTTGAGATCCAACAACTTAGTAGTTGTGAAAAAACAAACCTTTATAAATGAAATTACCCTTTTTATGTAATTTAATTTATTATAGATACAGAAGACACTAGAACTTATTCTATTTTATTTTATTGATTTGTATTTAAATGACCATATTTTATCTTTACCATTAATAATATAACCATTGAAAAATTATCAACTAACTAGTATAAATATTGGGTTTCAATGTATCTGTTGGTCATAAAAATATGAAGTGATGGCCTCAACCAGTAGGATTGTTCCATATGAATCCAATTTGTTGGAAGTTATGATAGATTTATAATTTTTTGGATTTCACATAGACCAATCGCATGCATAGATCCAAAAATATATGAATTATTGAAATAGTTTATAGGAGAAATCCATGATCTTCGAGATCATAGCCGAAACCATGTTAACTAACTGGCCCCATGAATGACCCACAATAAAAAACCATACTGTTAGGGAATAAGCCGGTGCAATACATAGATACGTGTCAAGACCCGAGCAATAACAATATGTACAATATTATTTTAAAATATAATTAATATATTTTCAACATATTACTGTTACACTGTAAATGAATTTGGAATCACAAATTATATTTTTATATTAATTAAAAAATATATGGTAATAATTTAATGAATTTTTAAAATAAATAAAATTTTAATAAAATATTATTGTTAAATAAATTTTATTAACTATAAATGAGAAGATGATATTTATGAAGTAAAATGAAATTTTTATTAGGGTTTGAAAACTATTATGGTCAAACCCTGTCAATTTCCAAGAAATGTCGGTTTTTGTATTGAAAGTAAAAATTAAAATATTGAGAACATTATTTGGATAAAATAATTTTTTTGGAATCAAGATATATTAAATTATGAAATGATGAATTATTTATACTTTTCAAATATAGTTGATGATTTGGTAATATTGAAATACCACTTAAATATAGGATGTGTTTTATGACATTATAATGGCTTCATTGGTTATTAATAAATAATAAAAAATGTTTAAAATAAAAAATATATTTTTACCATTAATATAATGTAATTTTATATTTATTTAATTTATTATATAATGCATCAGTAAATCCTCAATGAATTATAATATATATGAAGACTTCAAAATATATTTTCTGAATGTGTGACTGACCTCCACAAAATAAAGGTTAATATTTAATTATCATAGGCCCTTCAACATATAAAAAATGTATTAAACTCCCCTTTTGATGAATCCCTTTGAAAAAATAATTATATGATTTTTAGATTTTGAATATATTATTATGAAGAGTCCAAAACCTAAATAATAACGAAATTCTACTCTTTTCCCATATAAACCCACTCAATATCGTAGTACTCTTCCCTAAACTCCATGAAGCACATAAAAACCAAAACATCAATTACCTATTGTCTTCACAATCCCCCCCCCCATGATCCCGAAAATACACTCCAAAGCTCTTAGATTCATACACCCATATAAGCGATCCTCACCTTCTTCTCTCTTATTCAATTCAAGAGGCTTCTTTTAAAATTATCCTATATTTTTTCAACTAGTTAGGATGTCATTATAATATTATTATTCTCTTACTATGTATTTAATGTTTCTATAATTATCACCCATTTAAATACTCTCATTTTGACCCTTACCAAAGATTCTACTATGCTGAAATTCTATAAGGAATCATCCACCCTCCTCTTCTATCAAGAATTCCTTTTATGTTATGTTTTCTAATTACCATCTTCACTATATTCAGAAATACTCATGAATACCCCCTTAATATACATTTCATTTATAATTGATGTTATTCCCATTTCACTCTCATCAAACTATTTTTATGAACTTCAATATGATGACATTATGCTATATAAATTGCACTAATGTTTTCCATGCAGAAATAATTTTTTATCATATATAGTACGAAATTTTATATCAAGGGTCTTCAATATTATTCACATATACTTATTTATTTTTGACATGAATTTATGTCTTCCACATTCCATGATCATGGAATAAATTATTATGATTAATGAATACATGTTGTATGTTATATGTGGCAGACTTACACCTGAGAATGGAATGATTTAAAATGGTGTTCGATGCTATCTCTCCAGTAAATTAGGTAATATATAGTAACATGATGCATCATATTGGGGAAGGGATGTACCTAAATCATTTATGCGACTTTTCACACCATGGTTTATTGGTGATATTATCCTTGATAAATATATGATGTTTTTTAAATTATTTCCACATATCACATGCTTTTATCATCAGGATATATCATGACTTATTATTAATGTTCATTTTATTATCTATTGTTATTCTAATTATGTAACATGTATTTCCTTTTTCCTATTATTATATGTTTGTTATGATATAGTTCATTAAAGCTCACCAATTTCTTATCTATGTCCTCAGGTTATCCCATGCATTCTTATGTACGAAAAAACATTTTGGTCATGTTAATGATTTTTTCAATAAAGATGTTGTTAATTCTTTTATTATGTTTTAATATAATGTACATAATCTTAAAACCGAACTAAAACTATTGATATTCTGATTAGTATTATATGTAATTTAATGAAATAAAGAATGATTAAATTATAAATTACAGATAAGGTGTAACACCCCAAGCTTACATGGTACGCTTCCCTTTGAATAATACAGTAGTGTGTGCTGTACGCAACTTTGAGTTCTGACACACCACAACCAATCAAACTAGCCGTTATGAATAGTAATAACCACTTTATGAAATTTTATAAATTTTATATTTTAAAATGGACTTCATTTTAGGATTTTGAATATCGTAATTAGCCAAGTGTGAAAATTTTGTATTTTTATGAAAACATTCAATTTTTAATGAATAGTGAAAACACTAAGTCATGGTTAAATACTGAATTTTTAATTAAATAATTATTTATTTTATTTAAATATAATTAAGGTAAAAGTAGATACATAATACCTATATATGTTCAATGTAATTCATTGGAGTTATTTTATAATCATTTTTTATATAAAAGAATTTTATGGAACCTTTCACCGTCTTTTACCCACCTCCGAGGAGAATTTGGAAATTCACATAAAACGTAATTTTACCGCTTCTGTGAGTAGAATTTTGAAAATCTAAGAGACACAGTTAATATCAAATAGTATAATGTGGATCAATGAGATGAAAATATTTTTTGGTGAATAGTAATTTTATACTTTTATTAACCACAGTTAAAAGTAAATAGGGTAATTCAGGGTAGAGATGATATTAATATTACCCTAACACATGTCCTAATTCTATTAGAAAGGTGTATCTCGACAAAAAACAACCTTGGGAATAAAATAACATCATTTATGTCCACTTCAATTAGATTAGGACATTAATTGTTATTTAATTCAAAGAAGAGTTCAAAGAGTTAAAATGAAAGATTAATTACTAAAACATTTTTAACATAGGGTTATACGTAAGATAAATTCAATTCTAATTATTCATTACAAAGATAAAAAGATTTCTTAAATAATGATATTTTATTTATAATTTTTATTCATTATATAATTTATTTTATTTATGACACAATGGTGATGAAGTAATTACATAATTAATGAAATATTAAAATAATTGATATTATAAATATAAAATAAATTTAATTTGAGACTGTTTATGAATTACACTAATTTTATTTGTTGATATGACATATTATTAATGGTTATATAAATTCTTTTCTAAGTAATAATGTTGTTATTAATTTATCAAAAACAAAATACCCATAGTGTCAAAATTGACAGAAATGAGTTTTTGAAACTAATATTATATTATTAATAGATATTCTATTCCTAAAAATCTATTTTTTGGTCAAAGGACATATATAATGATATATGTATCATTAATGGACCACTTGTGGGTCTATTGGATGTATATAATATTTATATTAACTATATAATATAAAAATAAAATGTGACATGGTAAATGTCAAACTAATTAACAAAGAGTTAAAACTAAAAGTTAAGGTTAATATAGCGACCCAAACCTATCTAAAATCTATTTGTTGAAATTTTTTCGACCCATACTCACCGTAGAAATTGAATAATTTTCTTTAGAGCCATTAAAAACTGAATATGAATTTATTATAAAATAATATATCTAGCTTTTTCTAAGATGCCCCTCACTCCTCTTATAAAAGGACACCAATTATAACCAATTCTTCACACCTTCAAAGCCATTTGGATAGGCCAAACCCTACCCAATTATTCTCTCAACTTCCCGTACTTCAACCAAGAGGCCTTATTTTGATCAGAAATACATCCTATGGAGCCCTTTTGATCAAATCAAAAGGAACAACCCGAAAAAGAGGTAATGTTTTCACCACACTCTTTCATGTTCCTTTGATCATCAACATCACGTTTCTTTGTTATTACCATTATAAAATAATAAATCCAGTATATTCCATATACTGTGATGTTATTATAAATATGGTACAACCATATTCAGTATTCTATCCTTCCATTGAATGACATGTCATAATAGGTGTGTACGTACAGTTTACCGTCTCCACGCCGTTGTGTAATTGTTTTTCCATACATTATTATTTGGACGGGTATAATAATGATGTTTAATTCATGTAAATAATAAATAAAACATTATAATTATTTTGTATATATGATATACCATACAATTATATATTATTTTAATATCAAAAGAATGATAGTGTCGCTCGTGCGTACGTACAGACTACCATCTCCAAGAACATGATGAGATTCATTCCCCATTGTATCCATTCAAGAATAATTTTCATTTGATGGTTAAAAATAATGTTTAAAGACATAATATAATTTGAGATATGAATAATATAAAAACTATCAATATAAACACATCTTATGTAACAAAACATATAAAAGGAAACGTGTAAGTTAACACCCAAAACGACGATGAGACTAAGATATTATTAACAACGCAATGTTAAAAGATCATATATGATATCATATTAAGGAATATGATTCTTGAATAATTTAATAACAATTATTTCTCTATTATTCATGAGGTTAACCTACCCCCAACCAAGGGAAAGTACAAGGTAAGGGTTTATTTCACAATCTCTTCATTATCCAAGGTTGTTTATACGTAATTATCTACTGGGACCTCTTTATCATTTACATCCATGTTTCTTAAAAATGAATTTCAAAAAATTATTAATATTTTAAAGAATATGGGTTAATGTAATTTATACCCTTTTTTGAATTTTTTAAAGAAGTTTATAAAGGAATCATTCCATCGTTTTTTAAACAATGTCCTTTTTAACCTTTTCGACAGAATTATGGTAAGAATGTTTTTTTAACTGATACGGAGTGTGGAGTTATTTTCTATCATTATAAACTCGTATAAGATTCCCATACAATCTTATAAAATTATTTTCAAAGTAAATGTTTTATTTTATAATTATGTGACTCATAAATGACTTCAAAAAAGAGATATTTCTCTCAAATAGTTTTGATTTCATCTATGTCAACATCCTTTGATTGATTTTAAACTTATTTGAAGTTTATTTGTTATGATACAAACAATTCATATTTTATTGAAGGAGTTGTGATATGTTTGAAGGTGGATGTGTTATTTTTATACCATTCATAGTTTATGGATAAATTTTTGACATTTCGTATGCTAGTTTTAATACGAATGTTTATATAATGTTTAAACCTGTTCATATGAGGAATGCATTGGACTTAATATGTGATGGGTGGAGCCCACTATAGCTTCTCGATGCACTAGTAGTTCTCATGAGACAATATAGTGTCTTGACAAAAGGCCTTGACAAAATCTTATTTGTCGTCTTAGCACGAGGCCTTGACTATGTGGTTATGAAAGTTTGGCATTATGCATTCCATCATTATGAAAGTGGTTATTGATATTGCATGTTATTATTAGACTAGTAGAATATCCATGTGATAAAGTAAATGAAATTATTTCATTTTAAATTTTACATATTATGATAATGTTCATGTTTAAAAGGATTTTTTTTATTTATACATTTCCTTAAATGTTTAAGATTATTTATGAATGTTTCCACTATATTGTTATCCTTACTGAGCATCTGAGCTCACCCCATTCAATGTTTTATTTTTCCCAGGATGTGAAGAATTAATTTATGAATGACTTGTAGGGATAGTATGAGGGGATTTGAAGACAGAATATTGTTTTATTTTTTTTTACTTTATGATGTAATGTAAGACTTATGATTGTATCTAGTTATTCCATGGCTACTAAACCAATCGTTCATTAGAGACTTAGTCTTCTGTGATTATGAAAATGTTATGTAATAATGAACCGACTATAGGTAACTGGGGTCGGGGCATTATAGTTGGTATCAGATGATGTTTTGTACAAATTTGGAAACTAGATTAAGATAAAATCTAATTAGATCACATATCCCAAAGGTAAACTTTGAGGATTAGTATAGAAGAACTTCCTAGAATTTTAGTATTGTATATATTTTGTGAGTTTTCCGAGAAATAAATCCCTATCTGGATACAAGTAGGTAGAGGTGGCTCTGGCGCAGACGTACCAATGGGTAAAACCCGAAAACACCGCATTGAGCTAGACTTGAACGAGAACTGGTGCACGACAACGGGCCTTGCTGCACTCTTGGTTACGAAACTCCCAGGGGATATGCTTAGGGTAATTATCATTTTCATTAAAAACCATTATGGAGGGTTTATGATTATATACTTCCTCAAATAAAATATTTTTATGATTATGGATTCCATCCATAAGCTGTTCAAATTATATTACGTATTTTATAAGTATAGAATTATGTTTTTTGAATCATAAACCGATCTAGTTTATGCCACTGTTTAGAAATGGCACCTAGTGGAAGGAATGGAAACCGTATCAATGAACGCACTCCATGTAGGGTTTTCCCTCCCGCTCAAGATAATTACAGTATAGCTGGTGATGCAACTGGTGCTGATCAGCTAATCACCATACCAGGAAAACTCACTTAGTTTATGAATAATAACCTTACCTGTATGGAGCACACTGATCCACAGCGTGGAGGATCAATGATAGGTCACTTCATGAGGAAACAACCACCAAAATTCAATGGGAGTACAAATTGATTAGTATCTAAGCAATGGATAAATTACTTAGAGAATATATTTAAGGATTTGGGGAGTAGTGAAAGGGAAATGTTATCAGGGAAGTTTATCGCCTCATGGGAGATGATGATCAATGGTGGTCATTAGTACATAACACAATGGAAGATGATGAAATATAAAATGTGGAATGGAGGGAGTTTAAAGATCTTTTCATAGAAAAATACTTTCCTCGTGACCATCAAGCAGATATGGAAAGGCAATTTCTGAGTCTGAGGCAAAAGGAGGATGAGAATGTCGCAAAGTATTGGGCTAACTTTACAAGGTTAACGACGTATGATGCAGATTATATACGTAACCCAAGAAGTAAGATTGATCGTTTCTTTGATGGGTTAAAACCATTTCTCTATTGAGACTTAGTATCACAGACCTTCTCGTTGTATGAAGATATTGTCTCATGTGCAATCAAGACAGAAAAGGAATTATCTATGTATTATGACTTTAAAGCAAAGCAGGAGATGAAGATATCTTCTGATCACTCTAGGAATGTGATTAAGGGGAAGAAGGGAAAAATTTAACATCTATCCTGTAGTAAATGTTGGATGAAAAACCACGGTACTTGCTTAAAAGGAATGGGAGTCTGTTACAAGTGTAGTGAAAGGCCACCAAGATCATGATTTCAAGGGGAAGTGGGAAGCTACCGATGTCAAATGATACAATTGCAGGGAGATGGGACATTATGCAAATTAATGTCCCGAGCGTTAGGGAATCTTGCATTAGAAAATGCCAAGGGATCAAGGCCAAGCTTATGAAATCACTTCGGCTGAGGTTGAAGCCCCGACAGACGTGGTGGCAGGTAATTTATTGTTTTCCTCAATTTTAGAAAATGCTTTATTTGATTCTGGATCATCTCATTGTTTCATATGTTCCCAGTTTTCTATGAAAATTAGATATTTAAAATTTTATTTAACAAGGGAGTTGTCAATTAAAACATCTAAGGGAAGTATCATTGCAACAATGTTTTGTGAATCAGTCCCCATTAGAGCACATAAATGTTCTTTCACTGCTGATCTCATCGTCATACCTATGATTGAGTTTTATATAATCCTTGGTATGGATTGGCTTTCAGACCATGATGTGAATATTTATTGTAAGAAGAAAGAGGTTACAATTTTTGATGATGATGATAAATAACACCTTATCTTTAGAGAAAAATTGTCAACTCCTAATTCTTATCTAGATCCACCCCCAGTAGCTCAACTAAATTCAATTATCGGGGAGGAAGAGAATGAAATGACTATGGTTGAGGAATGGAATGATCAAATATAGGATGTACCTATTGTGGAAGAATATGTAGATGTGTTTCAAGAAAATTTTTCTTGGTCATCCTCCAGATTGAAAAATTTAGTTTTCCATTGATTTAATTCATGGTTCAAGGCCTATATCGAATACCCCTTATAGAATGGACACTATGGACTTAGTTGAACTAAAGAAACAACTAGAGGAATGGAGTAATAAGGGATTTATTCACCCTATTTTTTCTCCATGGGGAGCCCCTTACCTTTTTTAAAAAAGAAAGATAGATCTATGACGTAATGTATCGACTACAGGGAGATCAATGCTATAACAATAAAGAACAAGTATCCCTTAACTCGAATTGATGATTTATTTGGTCAACTGCATAGAGGTCAATAATTTTTGAAGATGGACCTTCGATCTGGATACCATCAGTTGTGTTTGAAGAAGGATAACATTCCAAAGAAATCATTTTGAACCAGGTATGGGCATTGCGAGTTTGCAGTAATTCCTTTTGGATTGACTAATGCACCCTCTGTATTCATGGATCTAATGAATAGAGTTTTCAAGGAATATCTCAATGATTTTGTGATGGTATTTATTTACAATATCTTGGTATAATCCAAAATCTATGAGGATCATGAAAATCACTTGTGCATTATCGTGAAGACTCTCAGAAGACATGAATTATGTGGGTAGTTTAGAAAGTGTGAATTCTGGCTTCAAGAGATTTATTTTCTTCGCCATATTGTCTCTAAGGATGGCATCTCTGTTGACCCTTATAATACAAGAGCAATCCAAGAATGGTCAGGAATAAAGAGTATAACCGAGGTACACAGTTTTATTGGCTTAGTAGGTTATTATCAGCATTTCGTCCAGAACTTTGCTGGATTGGCTAACCCATTAAAGAAGCTCACACGTAAAGGGGTTAAATTTGTTTGGACAAAAGAGTGTGAAGAATGTTTTGAAGAACTAATGATAATTTTAGTCAATGCTATTATTTTTACTCTATCATCAAGAAATGATGGGTTTGTTATTTGTAGTGATGCATCGAAGAAAGGACTTGGTTGTTTCCTTATGCAGAATGATAGAGTTATTTCTTATGCATCACAACAGCTAAAAATTCATGATAAAAAATATCCAATTCATTATCTTGAGTTAGCTGCTATAGTCTTTTCTTTGAAGATATGAAGATATAATCTCAATTGTTAAAAATGTGAGATTTATAGTGATCACAGGAGTTTGAAGTATATTTTCTCACATTAAGAACTCAACAAGAGGAAAAGGTGATGGCTTGATCAACTCAAGGATTATCATTGCATGATACACTACCACCTAAGGAAGGAAAATAAGGTGGAATATGCTTTGAGTAGAAAAGATCATGGAGTTTTGAACATGATAATAATTGAAAGGGATCCTATTTTCATAAATATAGTAAAGTAGGATATCGGAATCACCATGGAAGGTGAAACATAAATTCTTTTTCAAATTTTTTCTAAACCATCTTTAATAGAAAGGATAAAGATTTCATAGACCGATGATGAAGAATTTGAAAAGAAGATTAAATCTGTGAATGATGGGAGATTGAGAGACTTTGTGTATGAAGAAGGAATTTTGAAATTTTAGAAGAGACTTTGTGTTCCCGATATACCTGATCTAAAAAGGGAATTGTTGGACGATGCATATAGCTCCAATTTCTCTATACACCATGGGAGCACCAAAATTTATAGAGATTTGAAGGAACATTTCTGGTGGGACAACATGAAGAGGGAGATTGCCGATTATGTATCAATATGTATGGTTTGTCAATTAGTGAAAGCTAGAACGCAACAACCAGGAGGATTCATTCAACCTCTTCCCATACCAGAGTGGAAATGGGACAATATTACGATGGGCTTTGTCATGGGGATACCGAAGACTCGTAGAAGGAATGATGCAATATGGGTAATTATTGATCGCCTTACCAAGTCAGCACATTTTCTTTATATAAGGGAACATTTACCACTTGAACGTCTAGCAAGGCTATATATTAATGACGTTTTGAGACTTCATGGAGTACCCCTATCGATTGTTTCTGATCGTGATCCCCATTTTACTTCAAGATTCTGGAAGAGTCTTCAGAAGGACTTGGATAATGAACTTCGTTTGAGCACTGCCTTCCTCCCTCAAATAGATGAACAATCAGAACGAAATATTCAAACCTTCGAAGACATTTTGAGATCTTCCTCACTTGACTTTCAGAGTATGTGTGATCAATATTTACCTCTCATATAATTTTCTTATAACTATAGCTTCCATTTGAGTATTCAGATGGAACCATATGAAGCGTTATATAGAAAGAGATGCCGCACACCAACCTGTTGGGATGATATTGGTGAAAGAAAACTCGTAGGCCCAGATCTGGTGGAGGAAATGATTTAAAAGGTAAAGGTAATCCAAAACCACATCAAAGCAGCTCAATGTAGGAAGAAGAGCTATGCTGACAACTTAATGAAGGAATTGGAATTTCAAGTAAGATATCATGTTTTCTTGAAGGTATCTCCATGGAAGGGAGTTATACATTTCGGTAAGAAAGGTAAATTGAGTCCCAGGTACATAGGACCTTTCGAAATTCTAGAACGAATTGGTGTTGTAGTTTACCATTTGGCAATGCTACCAAATCTCTCCAATGATCGCGATGTGTTCCACGTATCACTATTCAGAAAATACAAGCCTGATCCATGGAATGTACTCACCTATGAGGAATTAAAACTAGAACCTAATCTGTCTTATTGCAAAGAGCCCATCAAGATTCTTGATACCAGAGAACAAATGCTGAGAAAACGGACAACTCGTCTAGTAAAAGTATTATGGAGAAACCATAAGATGGAAGAAGAAATGTGGGAACCCGAGGAACTTGTGATGAAGAATCACCAGAGTCTTTTCATGAATTAGTATTCTAGAAACTTTGAGGACGAAATTATTTTAAGGATGGGAGATTGTAAAACCAAAACTTCCATGGTACGCTTCTCTTTGAATAATAGAGTAGCGTGTGTTGTACGCAACTTCGAGTTCTAATACACACCACAACAAATCAAACTTGCCATTATGAATAGAAATACCCAATTTTTGATATTTTATAAATTTTATCATTAAAAATGGATTTCATTTTTGTATTCGGAATATCGAAATTAGCCTAGGGTGAAATTTTGGTATTTTTCTGAAAACATTCAATTTTTGATGTATAGTGAAAAACACAGAGTCATGGTTTAAAACTAAATTTTTATTTAAATAATTATTTAGTTTATTTAAATTTAATTAATGTCAAAATTGATCCATAAGATTTATATATGTTCAATATAATTCATTGGAGTTATTTTAGAATCATTTTAGATATATAAAAATTTTATGGAACTTTTCACCGTCTTTTACCCAACTCCTAGGAGAATTTGGGAATTCATATAAAAAATAATTTTACCACTTCTGCGAGTGGAATTTCGAAAATCAGAGAGACATGGTTAATATAAAAGAATAATATGTGTTTCAATGAGATGAGAATAATTTTTGGTGAATAGTAACTTTTTTACTTTTATTTACCACGGTTAAAAGTAAATAGGGAAATTAAGGGTAAAAATGATATTAATATTACCCTAGAACATGTCCTAATTCTATTGGACAAATGTATCTCGACCGAAAACAGCCTTATGAATAAAATATTATCATTTAGGTCCACTTGGAGTAGATTAGGACATAAATTATTATTTAATTCATAGAAGAGAAAAAATAGTTAAAATCAATGTTTAATTACTAAAACATTCATAATATAAGGTTATACAAAAGATAAATTCGATTGTAAATATTAATTAGAAAGATAAAAATATTTCCTACATAATATTATATTATTTATAATTTTTAGTCATTAATAATTTAATTTATTTATGACACAATGGTGATGCAGTAATTATCTAGTTAATGAAATATTAACATAATTTATACTATAAATATCCAAATAAATTTAATTTGAGACATTTTATGAATTCCAATAATTTTATTGTTTAATATGACATATTAGAATTGGTTATATAAATTATTTTCAAAGTAATAATGCTGTTATGAATTTATCAAAACAAAATACACATAGTGTCAAAATTGACATAAATGAGTTTTTAAAACAAATATTATATTATTAATTGATTTTATATTCTTAAATATATAAATATTGGCCAAAAAACATATATCATGATAGGGGTATCATTAACGAACCACTTGGGGGTCTCTTGGATGTTTATAATATGTTTATTAACTATATAATATAAAAATACAAAGTGACATGGTAAATGTCAAACTAATTAACTAATAGTTAAAACTAAATGATATAGTTAATATAATGACCCAATCCTATCTAAAATCTATTAGATGAAATGATTGCAACCAATACCCACCTTATACTTTGAATAATTCACATTGGATTCATTATAAACAGAATATTAATTTTTTATAGAATAATATTTCTAGCTTTTCCTATGGTACCCCTCACTCCTCTTATAAAAGGCACCACTTCTAACCAATTCTTCACACCATCAAAGAATTTTGGTTCGTCTAACCACTGCCAAATTATTATATAAACTTCCCTCAATTCAACCTAGAGGCCTTATATTGATTATAAATCCAACCTATGGAGCCTTTTTGATCAAATCAAAAGAAAGAACCCAAAGAAGAGGTAATGTTTTCACCACCCTCTTTAATGTTCCTTTCTTCTTCATCTTATTCTTTTTTGTTATTCCCATTCTAAAATAATAACTCTAATATATTATATATTATGTGATGATATTATAAATATGGTAAAACATTTTTCATTATTCTATCCAGCCTTTGAATGACATGTCACCATACGTGCGTACGTATGGCTTACTGTCTCCAGGTTGTGGTGTAATTATTATTCAATACATTATTATTTGTATGGGTATAATAATGATGTGTAATTCATGTAAATAATAAATATTACATTATTATGATTCGGTATATATGATATACCATCCAATTATATATTATTTTAATATCAAAAGAATGATATTGTCGCTCGTGCGTAGGTACGGACTACCCTCTCCATGAACGCGATGAGATTCATTCCCCATCGTATCCATTGAAGAATAATTTTCATTTTATGGTTACAAATAATGTTTAAAGCCTTAATATCATTCTAGATATGAATAATATACAATCTATCCACTTCAAACCTGGCTTATATAACAAAACATATAAAATTAAATGAGTCAGTTAACACCTGAAATGACGATAATAATAACACATTATTAACAACACAATGTAAAAAGATCATATATGATATCATATAAATGTATATGATTCATGAATAATTTAATAACAATTATTTCTCCATTATATAGGAGGTTAAACTACCCCCAACCAAGGAAAATTACAAGGTAAGGGTTTATTTCACAATCTCTTCATTATCTGAGGTTATTTATACGTAATTATCTACTAGGACCTCTTTATCATCCACATCCATGTTTCTTAAAAATGTATTTCCAAATATTCGTACTATTTTACAAAATATGGGTTAAAGTCATTTATATCATTGTTTTACTTTTTTTAAGAAGTTTATAAAGGAAGCTTTCTGTCGTTTTCCAAACAAGGTCCTTTCAAACCTTTTCGATAGGATTTTGGTAGTAATATTTTTTTAACTTCTACGGCGGGTGAAGCTATTTTCTACCATTATAAACTCATCGAATAATCCCTTAAAATCTTATAAGAATATTTTCTATGTAAATGTTTTATTTTATAATTATGGAACTATTAAATGATTAAAAAAAGGTATATTTCTCTCAAATAGTTTTGATTTCATCTATGTCAACATCCATTGATGGATTTTAAGCTTATTTAAAGTGTAATTATTATGATAAAAAACTTCTGTATTCTATTGAAGGTTTTGTGATATGTTTTAATGTGGATGTGTTATTTTTATACCTTTAATTTTTTATGGAAAAAGTATTGACATTTCATATGCTAGTTTTAATACAAATGTTTATGTTATGTTTAAACCTGTTCATGTGCGGAATGCATTGGACTTATTAAGTGACGGGTGGAGCCCAGTATAGCTCTGCGATGCATCAGTAGGTCTCATGAGACAAACTACTGTCTTTCCACAAGGCCTTGAAAAAATCTTATTTGTAGTCTTTGCACGAGGCCTTGAATATGTGGTTATGATAGTCTGGCATTATGCATTCCATCATTATGAAAGTGGTTATTGACATTGCATTTGATTAATCGACTAGTAGAATATTTATGTGAGTAAGTAAATAGAATTATTTCATTTTATCCTTTCCATATTATTCTTAATTTCACGTTTAAAAGTATTTTTTTTATTTATACATTTCCTTAAATGTTTAAGCATATTTATGAAAGTTTATGCTATATTATTATCCTTACTGATCATCTGAGCTCACCCCTTTAAATGTTTTATTTTTACCAGGATGTGAAGAAGTAATTTATGAATGACCTACAGAGATAGTATGAGGGGATATAAAGACAAGATGTGGTTGTAGTTTTTTACTTTATGGTATAATGTAAGACTTATGAATGTACCTCGTTATTGTAAGGATACTAAACCAATCGGTCTTTCAAGACTTGATATTTTTTTATCATGCAAATGTTATGTAATAATGAACCGACTTTAGGTAACTGGGGTCGGGGCGTTACATAAGGGTTGTTATGGTTGGTATGATCGGGTTGTTTTAGTTATTTTTTTATTAGGATTTTAATACCATAGTGAAAAAAATTATGGTTAAAAATCAGTGTAATAAAACCACAATAATTTTGTGTAAGTATATAGGAAGTGGGTTATCAAGAAAATAAATATCAATATGCATATTACAAGTGGACATAACTTTGGTACATATGTACATAGGAGTGAAAACCCTGGAATCCTGTTCTAGGATTGAATTATGGTTACATAGTACACAACAACAGTTCTTACTTCACCCCTAGTAAGACACAACAAGGGAATACGCATTGGTAAATTAATAATATCATTATCAACCATTATTAAGTGTAAAACAATTCATTTCCATATATATTTTAGGAAATATATCATGGAGAGAATAGGTTGAATCATATAAACTCATAAGATAAAGAGATAAATTTAATTTATTAATTATCCATTTAATTTCATTGGATTAACCTTTATGTATTTAATTGATTAAGATATTAATACACAATTTCCTTTTTATAATATCCAAGGGACATAAATAGGAGGAATCGTGATAACAACCATTGTCAAGGTTAATGTGATGATTTCACCAATCAAATTCCCAACCAGATGGGAGTGGCAATAATGAATTTTTATGATACTCTCTAAATTAACTCATGTCGTGAATCGAAACATGGATCATGTGGTGTTTTTAACCCCCAACCTCATAGATAAAACCCCACTATTGAGAGATTAATTTAACAATATAATCTCTCTTTCAATTTAAAATATGATCCCCTAGTTATGAGAGAATGGATCAACACAATTTTAATTATCTTCTCCATCATTCATTGTTTCAAACATGATAGGGTACTTTTGGATGTTTATCACATGAAGGATGAAGTTTATCCATGGTTTATTTTGATCAAAAATACAAATCTGGTTGATATGATCAATGTAATAGAGTGGATGGAATTCAAAAAAAAATAATTGATAAATAAATTCCATTTACATGCTATCTAATTATGGAAAGGGGTTTCATTGCTCTCATGAAAAATTATGAGAAATATGTTGGGGAATAATAAGAATACATCAAAATACATTCATGATAATCCATTAATTTTTTTCACACAAATAAAAGGTTTTACACTTATTTTTTAGAATAAAGACTCATATATGAAAATAATTTTCAATTCGTGACTTTGATAGCTGTGAAGAAAATAGTTCAAAGTTCCATTACAGTTAAAATGGACATTAGTGAATTTTAGGTCTATCCATGTGATAAGAATAAGTATTTGGAATTTAATTATAGTGGTATGAGGTAAAAATACAATGGGGCAATAAAATTTCAGCATCCCCCTTGTCATATGTGTGATAAAAAGCACTATGATAATGGCCTATGATGTATAGAAAAATGATTAAGGTGTAAAAAATAAGGGAAGCTTGACAATGATTTATGATAAGAGAAACACACTAATGTGACAATGGAAATTAGTTTTATTGTCCGCCCTCAAATCATTGTTCACAAATATATTTCAATTAACTAATCATCTGTGTGATCCAATTCACTAAGCCAATAGTTTTCAGAGGCTACCAATAACCTCCAAGGTAGGAAGGGATATGATTTTCCATCAATACCAATGAGGATAATACCATCATTGAAGTGGTGACATGTATGATAGTTATAAATGAAAGAATACAAAACATATATTTTGATTTTGGATATATGCATTCCTTCATACCATGATTTTTTAGTAGAACAATCAAAACATATACACAAATAATGGATGTAGATATTTTACTGAAAATAGAAAATGTTGAAATTATTACACCCCATTTATATAAATCATCCACTTTCAACATTTTTTGGATGAACATTAATAAGAACCATGTCATACTTCACATTATTTAATTATTTTCAATTATATTTATTGATTATACTTCCCTATATAGAGCAAACATAAAATGTAGTGAGAGAGTAATCACTCCCCATTTAGAGAATCAACCACCGATTCTAGACAATTACCTTGAGGAGGATGAATCTTTCATAGCACAATCATCTCAGGCATGGATATTCTTTCTATATGTTCAATAATATCTCATTAAAATGATTGAGTTTATGGAATGAATCATCCTTGAAGACGTGAATATTGTGACTGAATTATCTTATGTATTTCCTATAGAATTTGTGGGCCTTCCTCCATGAATAGTGGTTTAATATTAAATTGAATATATACCAGGAGAGTTTCCAATATCCTCAACTCTATATTGGATGGTTTTTGGGGAACCTATGGTCATAAAGAAAAAACTACATTAGTATCTAGGAAAATGGAAATACTTTTATATTTTGGACCATGGGGTGAACCCATCCTCTTCATCAAGAATAATGATGTGTTAATATGGATTTGAATAGATTATTGTCATTGGAATAAGATCACAATATAGAAAATGTATATTTTTTTGATTAATTGATGACTCTATCTTATTGTTTTTTGGATACAAATACTTATCCAATACTATGGTGAAGATATTACCATGTATGTGTGAAGAATGAGGATATGTCATAGACTTTATTCCGTACAATGTACGAGAAATATGCATTCAATGTGATGTAATTGGGACACAATAATTCAATAAAAATAATCTTGAACATGATGAATATATTAGTTAGATATTTCAATGAAAAAATGTTAGTAGTCATTATAGATGATATTCTAATGTACTAAAAAACCATGGAGGATAATGAGGAGAATCCGATCACTGTCCAAAAAACCTTGTGAAAGGTGGTTCTCTATGCAATGTATATAAAGTGTGTGTTCTAGTTGAAATAAGTATCATTCATCGATCTTATCATCACAATAATTGGGTATCTATGGATCCTTAAAATACATATGAAATTTATGGATGGAATATCACAACATCAATGATATATATTTGTATATACCTTGGGTTATCTGGATATTATCTTTGATTTGTAATAAATTTATCACGATTTTCAAACCCTCTTAACAACATAACTCTGAATGATGTCAAGATATCGTGGAATGATGAATGTTAAAAAATATTAATTTTGTTGAAAGGAATGCTTAAATAAACCGTTTTTCTCATACTACCTCTATCTGGGGAGTTTTTAATAACTTCCACCAATGCATCAATGAAGTGTAAAGGATCTATGTTGATGACAAATAACAACGTCATTGCATACATTTCAAGGAAGTAAAAAATTCATGACGAAATCTATATCACACAATATATAGAGTGGGAAACTATGATTTATGAATTGAAAATTTGGTGGGACAATGTATTTGGTGAGATGTGTAAAATATATACGTATCACAAATGTCATAATTATATGTTCAAATTGAATTATATGAATATGTGCCAATTAAGAGAGTTGGAGCTCATCAAAGATTATGGCTGATCAATCCCCTACCATCCTTGGAATGAAAATAAAGTGGAGGATTATCTATGTAGATAGGTTCCAACAATTCTATTATAAATAACAATTGAAAAGGATATGATATTCTTATAATATAAGAAGAAGGGCATTAGAATCTGAAAGAAACGAACATCCTTATTCCTTTCCCAAACGATTCCTCAATTGTAACTTTTGGAAGGGTTAAACAATGCTCAAAAGAATGATTTTGGAATTCAGAATAATGTTGAATCTAAAAGAAAACATAAATCTTAATATATAATGTTATTGAAGAAATAATTTTGAGATTTGGTCCCATATACGGTGTTCCATCACATATTGAGTAAAAATATGAAATCTTGGGTTATTCACATTTTTCGACATTCTCTATTCACCCTCGAAAGAAAAATATGTATTGATATCTTTCAGAGAACTATAAGAGGTATAACATGAAGGAGGAGATCACCGATTATGCATAAACTTCCCAGATATATATGAATGTGAAGGCTTAAAGGAATAATTCTAAATTTATGGTGAAACAATTACGCACACCAACATGGACATGGGAAAAATCACCATGGGTGTTGTCACCGGACATCAAAAGGAATCTATGGGAAATTATGATATCTCGATTGTTTTAGATAATCATACAAATACTTAAAACATCACTTTGATTACTGAGGATTTCTCCCGGAATAAAATTTCATGAATATTCATCTAATATGATAAAAGGCTGTATAGAGTACCACTCTAAATTTTTTCTTCTCAATATCTATGATTCCCCATTATAGTTTGGAAAAGATTCCACCATTGTATAAATACTTAGAATAACATCAGTATAGATTATCATAAAAATATTATTGTACAATTTAAGTGGAATATCCAAATACTTAAGGATGTTTTTATCTCTTTCTCAATTGACTTCAATAGAGGATAGGGTAAACCTATACATCTGGTTGATTTTTCTTAAAAAATTCAATTAAGAATCAAAATATCTCCCCATCATCCATATTATGGTAAGAGGTGTAGAAAAATGAAATACTGGTATGAAGATAGGGAACAAAAATTCTAGAACTTGAAATGGTAGATTAAATGATGGAGAAGGATAAGAACATTCCAAAATATACCAATGCTACTTAGATTTTACACAATAGCAAGGATAATAATCATCGACATGATGCATAGATTGATGTAAGAGATATAATTTTCCTCTATATATCTCCATGTGAAATAGTGATGATATTTTGGTAGAATAGAAATCATAATACCAGGTACATCAACCATTTTGAGATCCTTGATTGCATTGGAGCAGTGGCCTATCAACTAGCACACCCACTAAACCTGTCTCAAGTAAATGGTGTATTACATATATCTTTCATGAGAATGTACATACCTGGCCCACCACATTTACTCAATATATATGTGGTACAATTGGTGAATTCCCCTTCATATGAGGAGTAGTCGGTGAAGATCATTGTTCAAAGTGAAATAAGACAATTCCACTCATCAATGTGTTATAGATAAAAAGAATCTATAGTTGAAACATGGTAATCTAATGAGGTGATGAAGCAGTTTTACCATCGATTTTATATTTCTAGAAAAATTTTAATTTTGAGGGAGAAATTTCTAATGTTGGGAATATTTTAACGACCATAAAATTTATAAATCAAATTCCAAATTGCGATTTAATTTAATTTAATAATGATATTGATGAAATAAGAAATTATATTGTTTAATTATATCATATATGATTTAATTTACTACTATGTGTCTTTACCATTGAAAATATAGTCATTGAACAATTATCACTTGAATATAATAAATATTGCATTTTAAAGAGTCCATTTGTCATGAAAAATATATGTGATGGCCTAAAATATAAGGAACATACCTACTGAAGCCAATTTATCAGTGATTCAAAGGGAGATGATGTTTCTATGATTTTTTGAAGACAAAGGCCAAGATGAAATACATAAACATAAGGATGAGTGAAACCATTTACATGAGATGTTCAAGCTCATCCAGATCATAAATCATACCTTGATCGCTAAAATAACACCAGAAAGACCCACCCGAATATACCTGAATCTCAGTAAATATACTGGTATTATAATGGATTATGAATCATTCCACTATAGATAGTAATTCATACATTATTTTTTTATAAAATAATGAATATGTTTTGATCCTGTTATTGTTACTTTGTAAATGAGTTTTAAAGGACCAATAGTATTTTGGGATAATTATTAAATATAATTTTATTAAATTAATCAATTTTTTATATTAAAAAAAATATAATTAAAAATCATTATTAAATAATATTTATTAAATATAAATTATCCTATAATTTTTATGAAGAAAAAGGTAGATTTTTTTCGTTGAAAAATGTTATAGTCAAAACCCATCAACTTTCAATAAAGGTCTTATTTTATATTAAAACTGAAAATTGAAATATTTATAAAAATATTTGGATAAAATGATTATTGTTTTTGGAATAAAGAAATATGAATTATCCAATGGTGAATTTTTTCTACATTTTTGAGATAATTGATTATTTGGATAAAAAATTAAAAATGATATAAATATACACTATGTCTTACGGCATCATAATGGCACCCTTGTGATTTAATAAATAATATATAATTAATATTGACCAAATAATTTTTTTACATAAAAAAATGGGGTTTTAAATTTATTTTATTTATTTCATAATTCCTTAGTGAAGCCTCCAATACATATAATATATATTAAGACATTAAAATCATTTCGGTGAATGTGTGAAACACCACCTCAAAAGGTAAGGAAATATATTATTATCTACAAACCCATTAATTATGAATTAATGTAGTCCACTACCATTTTTCATATATCATTATCAAAACCAATGGCCACGTTTGTTGTTTTTAATATTTTATTATGATGTTTCCAAAAAATAACTGATAAATAAACTCCCCTCCTTTTGATTATAAACCCAACCAATATCATTTTTAACGTCACAATAACTATTTGAATCATGTACCCTATCTTCCATTGAAACCCTATAACCTTCACATGGTTCCCCAAAGCTCTCATGAATTCACGTTTTGTCTTTTAGTGTAACACACACATGTAAGGGAACCTAACCTACCTCTATTTTTATCAATTATAAAACCTTATTTGGAAATTAGTCAATATAATTTCAATTGGTTAGGTTTTCATTAAATTTTTACAATTACATTCCTATATATTTAATGTAATTTATATGAGATACCATTTACACTCTCTCATTTGGAACATTACCTAGGTCGTTACTATGCCGAAATTATATAAGGAATGTTCCACCCTTCCCTTCTATCAAACATTCCCTTCATGTTATGTATTCTAATAACATTTTAAACTATGTTGGGATATGTTATCAAATATCCCAGTTACAATCCATTTCATGTATATATATACTATCTCTCTTATCAACCCATTTTTATAATCTTCAATATGACGTCGTTATGCAACTGAAATAGCACAATGATTTTTCATTCCAAAATTAATGTCTATTGAATACATTACCCATTTCTCTATAAGGGGTAATCATTTTTTGAACATATAAATTTTTATTATATACATACATGTCTTTATTCCACACTCCATGATCTTGAAATAAAATATTATAATATATGAACCCAAGTTGTATTTCTAGGTTGCAAACATACGCATGAGAATTAAATTATTATGAAGGTTGCACCCTGATTGTCCTCCAATGCAATGGGTAATTTTAGTATCATGATACGTAATGTTGGGAAAATGGTGTACTCCATTCCTTAAAGGAACATTTTCCACCATAAGGTCTTGGTCGGTTTAGCGTTGATATATTTATGATGTAGTTTTTGATTTTTTTTCTCATATCACGTGTTATGAATTTCATGCTATATCATTTGTTAGTATTTATGCTTATTATATGCTCTATTGATATGGATACTCTCTAAAATGTATTCTCTTCCTCATTTAATGACTTATTTATTCCCTTATCGGCAATTACATCTCAACCATTTCTTTTTTGTGTCCTCAGGTTATCCAATACAATGTTAAGTGAAAAGGAACAATTTGATCATTAATATGTTTCCATTAAAGATGTTGTTATTTCATATTTAAAGTAGATATTTAATGTAAATATTTTCCCAAATACATTATAACTCTAAATATAATGAGTGTCTTAATGTGTAATTTTATATAACAAATCATGTCTAATTATAAATAAAGATCCTGGTGGTGATAGTAGTAACCTATATATAATGAGAAACAGAAACCAATACAGATCCCTGAACTAGAACAATAGCGAAAATATCCTCTTAGTCAGGAGGAAAACAATAATGCATATCTTGGAAGAAATACATGAAATGATATACTACGGAAGGTATCTTATCCAATAACATTACCTAATCATAAAAATATTAGATACCAATTTGGGATATAATCTCTCCCAACCCAGTATTGTCTAGTATATATTGGTTTCCTAGAAATTCCTTTTACTATTTTGAATAATTCCCCTCTCTATTATGATTTTAGTGATTCCCTTCAATGAATGAAGTCTAATAAAGAATTATAGGGGACCAACTATCCCATAATGATAATGAAATCAATCCCTGGAATATCAATGAAAAATGGTTTTCTATACAATGTGAAACCTCTCTATACCAAGTGGAAATCCCTTCACTATTGTATATCATCTAATCAAATCCCTAATAGAGTGTAAATTTTCATCACGCTTCTAATAAAATATCATTGTGACCAATGATTTTCACAACATGTATATATATATATATAATGTTTTTGAAGAACCTATATCAAAAGATTAAGATACTTGAGAAGATACCACTAAGATTTTTACCAATGGCTATAGATATCTTGATACTATTATACATAGGTACATGATGTACATAATATATATTCAATACCATATCCCTGAGATACCACTTTACAAGCTGGATCATATCCACTCTATTATTGTGGGACAACTAGTGAATGGTTCTATCGACCATGATAACCCCAAGGGCCTGAAAATTAGTTAGAACATCATCTCATAGCTTAACATGAATATGTTAATTCATAAATGTGACCTATAGTTTTATTTGATAACATATAAATATCTAGTGGGGGATATTCTGAAAAATATAACTCTATATTGTCAATGCTGCTAATGGCTCGACACTTATATGGGTCTCTATCGCACTATCTCTTAATGTATCCATTCCTCAAACACTAATGGAAGATGATAGAACTACCAACACTATTACTCTCACTTGTATTACCATCATATTATTACATGAAACCTTGTTATGGGATTCCTTAAACTATATCACTAGTTGGGGATTTTGTACAACTCGACATTGGGAACCCAACTTCTTGCAGCTTTCATTCAGTAATATGAACCTAATTAATATTTAAAATTATCATAGTCAGTTGAAATTTATTCACTTGTGACTGAATGAAATAATTGGGAAATTACATAAATAATATCTCCCTAGATAAATATTTAGAAATTTATAAATTCCCAATGGATATGAACCTCTATAACATGATTTTAATACTCTAAAATAGTCAACACACCCTACTTCAGATGCATAAAATTATTATCTATTGAGATCTGAATTTCTTATGAAGGGTTTGATTAGAATACTGGGATGGAAAATCCAACCATAAAATATCACAAAGATTATCATACATGCTCAGAACGACAACCCCTAACTATGTGGCTCAATGGAGAAAGTATGTTGTGAGTTAGAATCCCTACTCTATAAAAGTCTCTAAGTGCTCACTAATAGAAAAAATATCCCCAAGCCATAACTCAGAATATTGTGGACACCCAAACCCAAATTCGGTGGGTGATGATACTACTAGAACATATATGTCTAATATTCCACTTTTTAGGAATGAAAGGGGTCTCCCAAAATAATATACATATAGAACATAAAACTCAATTAAAACAAATAATCAACACTCATATCAGGAATAATGGTAGATTCCCCATGTGGCACTACTGGAGGTTCTATTGGGAACTCAGGTCCACCCACCCCTAGATAATGATTTCTACAACTCATCTAGCATATGGCATGAGGTCATCATTGGTGAGAATCTCTAAAAATTCCAAATACCTGTATTTGAAAAGATTTAGTAATGAAAAAGTAACAAAAATAAACATTAGAGATTAAAAATTCAATATATAAAAAATCCACACCCCTCTCTATGCTTCTAAATCACCGAATGGGTAATATAAACTGTTATTAAGAACACCTGAAAAATTACTACTTCCCACATGAATATTCAGGTGTTTTTCAATCTCTAGGTTTTATACCCAGATTCGCAATACATAGACAGATAGTTAAAACTTAAATCAAAACACAATTTAAATATAAATTGGAATCTTTGTTTAACGGTAACCATACCATATAAGAATCTAAATAAATTTTGTTCATTATTAGATATATATATATATATAAATATTATTAAATTTTTTTTATTATATAGATCAAAATCTTAATATTATAATGAAACATACACCTATAATTTGATATTTGGTGCCCATATAATCTTAACAATAACAATATCCATCACATGAAACAAATTTTCCATATCTCAACATTCCATAATTAACTATTTAATTTGTATGATGTATCCAATTTTGAAAAAAATATTTGTTTTATTTAGGAACGTTATGTTATGATTATTATCATTAGTCTATTATAATACTTGATTTCATACAAGGAAAATTAGTTAATAAAAAATATATATACCAATGCCCATGTAATAAATGTTATATAGTCAATAAACTATTCATATCTGGAATTGAATATCCATGGAATGTGAATCTTGTACAGTGTCTAAATTGATGCATGATCCAATATTTCTTACCATATTAGGCCATGAATAATATAAAATTACTTATTTTAAGAAATAATAACATAGCATATAATGTGAGTGAGCCGATTTTGGAATCAAATCCATAGTAATAATAATTAACTAGAACATCATATACATCCCAAATAATTTTTATTTTTCACATACATGGGTTTTTTAACCCCATGCATAGCTCAATATCAAATTATGACACTTTCCTACTCATCTATTTAATATTACACAATTTTATGATAAAATAAAAAGATAAATTCTCGGATACCATATTATAGCTTTCTGACTATATATCTATTAAATGTCATCCCTTTTGGATAGGTCACATGGCCTCAAGAGTGCCTCCCCATATGCTATAGCTTGCTGAAAAAAATCAATATTCTAAGATGGTAGAGTTGGGATATTATACCTTCATAATTTTAGTACAAAAAATAGTGTAAAAACATTATTCAACTACATAATATTTTCAAATAACTAAACATCAATAAATAAAAATTCAAACAGTATGGTTAATAGATAAATCCCAATGAAATATCATTTACAAGATGAGTAGGTCATGTATCTATACAATAAGGTCTTTAACAAATGGTAATACGAATCCAAACAGTATATTTATCAAAAGTGAAAACCATCTCTTGATGTCACCACAATACAAAGCTTTGTCTAATTCTGCCCAAATAATATTTATAATAAATCAAGAATTGTAAATAGATCACTTTACCTAGTATCTATATATATCTATGATGTTGGTTTAGGTTCCCAAAAGTGGACCGAACAACATGTTATATAACAATCAGTAGATCACCACCATTTTTTTATATTAAAATATATATTTTTTATATATAATTTTTGTAGTGAAAAATATTAAAAAGTATCACATATTAATTAAAAGGATTCACACATGTAAATGTGACAGTATCTATCCTACCAATTATAATTATAAACATGAAATCATAAACAATTTAACAACCCTACTATTTATTTAACACTTATACATAATTTATTAAATAAAATTTTCACTTGATTTAACATAAAAGACCAATAGATCTAGTATCTTTGGAGCATAGGATCATTACATTACATATTAAAACATTTAATACACATCTTTATTGAAATCATACTTTACATGACCACAACATTCCCACGTACTTAGATTGCATTGGATAATATGAGGACATGAAAAAGAAAATGGTGAGCTATAAAGCCAAATAGTGGTGTAAAGAAGGCATTACACAAAGAATAGAATACATGTTAGGATATAGGCATATCAATGGATTAAAAGAGAAAAATGAACATAAATGCATGATATATCATGATTATCATAACAAGGAAATGTTGAAACAACATTTAATACGATATTATCATGATCTAAGGAACATTTCACATCGAGAATGAGTAAATGCTCATTTTATATGAATCATCAAGAGTAAACCCACATTTCACTTCATGTATCATGATACTATTCTTTACCCAATGCATTGGAGCGTTGTCATAGCACACCCTGCATAAAAATTTCATTTCATGCATAAGGGTGCCACATAGATCATACAATATTGATTCATTAAACATCACTATTTATTCATCAATAAAGGGATGTGTATTACATACATGAAAATATATAATAAATAAGTAACTATGCAAAAGGGTGAATACCCTTGATAGATAAATGGGTATGGTTTTCACTACACAATGAATTTGTATTAGAGAATCACAGTGCAATTTCAATAGCATAACAACGTGACATAAGAATTAATAAAAATCGTTGATGAGAGATAAAAGGGTATCACAAAATATATAAATTAATTGTATAGTAAGGGTTTCGTATAAGGATAATGGCCTAAAACGACAAATAAATGCATGATTTTTCCACATGGTTTTTCCAAAGTGGAGTGGGAAACATTATTTTATAAGGATAATGGCCAAAATTCTAAAAATATTAGTCTTTATTATGTAGAGGTGAGTCACACTCTCAAAGAAATCAATTTAAAAGGTAAAAATGTTTTATAAGTCGTATAGGGTACACTAAGGCATAATAAAATTAATCTAACAAATATAAAATCACATTATATTAAATATAGAAAATATATCTGCCGAAAAATCAGATATAATTTTTTATTATATCATTATTTGCTCACTATGATGTCATAAAACACATTATATATTTAAATGATATTTAATTTTTACCCAAAAATTATACTATCTCAGAAAATTATTAAAAATTTACCATTGGATAATTTCGCATCTTGATTCCAAAAATAATATTCATTTTATATAAATGATTTTCTAAATATGAAAATTTGTAATTTAAAAGAGAAAACTGACATTTATCGAAAAATCATAGGTTTTAAAAGAAACAACATTCAAACTTTAATAAAAATAAAAATTGTATTCATAAAACATTTATGATAATTTATATTTAATAAAAAGTAATTTAGTAATAATATTTTATTAATATATTCTTTAATTAAAAATTCCATTAATTCATCAAAATAGATTTTGTAATTGAATATTAACTAAAAATACTATTTGTTCTTTAAAAAATATTTACGAAGTAAAAATAATAAAATGAATGTATATTATGTATATAAAATAATGTACATAAAAATAATTTTCTGACATTCTTAAATTACCTCTTATAATACCCAAATAATACCAAAGGGTACGGTGTGTGATGGTGAAAGAGTTTTGGGGAGGCTCACATAACATCGCTTGGGGGGTAATCTCTATTAACATCAACTTATCTCATAGGCGGTTCAACATTAGCTTAACATGTTGATGATCACCTTGTGCTTGGTCATGAGCGAGCCCAGTGATGAGACCTCCTTTCTGAAATCTGACAAATGGGCTTCATATGAAGCAATACTACTAGAATAAGCCATCACTTCCTTTTTCTGAGTAATTTATATTTGTTAAATCCCTAAATGTTTGGGTCGTTACAATCTTCTCCCCTTAAGAAATTTCTCCCTCAAAATTTCCTTTTCCCACACCAAAAGATATGAGGGTAACTCTTCTTCATTACTTCTTCCAATTCCCACATTTATTTTCAATCTTGGGGTCTCAACACATCACCATGACCAAGGGAACTATCTATTATCATAAAACTTTTTCTGTATGATCTAAGATTGTCACTATCTTCTCTTCATAGAATATCTCATTATCCAATTTTACCACTTCTAGATTGAGTAAACACGATAGATCTTCTACGTATTTCCTAATGACTTATAGATGGAATATATCATGTACTTGAAATAGGTTCGGTGGGAGTGATAGTCAGTAGCAAACTACTCAAATGTGATCAAGGATCACAAATGTGCTGATATACCTTGGACTAAGATTTATCTTCTTCCCAAACTTGATAACTCTCTTCCTTGGTGATATGATAATAAATACCATGTCTCAACAATCAAACTCTAGGCCTATTCGATGATTATCACCATAGATATTTTGTCGAATCTAAGAAGATTTAATGTGCTGCTGGTTGGTTTTAACCTCTTCCTCTATTTCTTCAACCATTTCTGGACCTAAGAGCTTTCTCTCTCCAACATCACCCAAACATGATAGTGTTCGTCACCTCTTCACATAATGGTATTCGTAAGAATCCATATAGAAGCTTTATTGGAAACCCATATTTTAGGAGAACTCAACCAGAAAAAAGATGTTGATCACATCCTCCATTGAATTCCATTGGTCATTCTCTCAACATTTCCTAGTGTTGGATAGTATCCTCAGATTGGTCACCAGTTTGAGGATGATAAGTTGTACAAATGTTCAGATCAGTATTCATAGAATGTTGAAGACTCTTCCAAATCATATATATGAATCATAGATCTCGATCAAATAATATAGATAATGGTACTTCATTCAGTGCTTCCACTTCTCTGATATATATCAATCCTGGTTGATCCAATGAGAAATCCACTCATATTAAAATAAAGCATGGAGTCTTTTTAATATGATAAAAAATAACATATATAGAATTGTTTCCTTTAGATTTCATTGGATGTCACGTAACAATGTCCACGGTGATGTTCTACCATTTCCATGCTGGTGTGGGTAGTGGTTTCATCAACCCCTAAGGCTTCTACCTCGGATCCTTAATATATGACATAAAGGACCCATTGATTTATACTCAGTGATATCTTTATTCATGTTATCCCACCAATAATTCTCTCATAGATCTCAATACATAATTGTGTTTCTTGGGCGAATTGATAAATTTGAGCTTTTTGCATCATCCAAAAGTTCTTTCTTTAACACCAGACTTGATAGAACACATAGCCTTTTCCAAAATCTCACAATTAATTCTTCATTAACATTGAACTTCTAGTATTTCCCATTTCTGATAGTTTCCACTTTCTTCAAAATTCCCACATCACCCTTTTGAGCATCTTTTAACCATTCCAAAAGAGACAGTTGAAAAATCATTTCTGAATGGATTGATAATGTTCCCTTATTTATGATTCTAATTTTTATCTTTTTGAAATATATGATGAATTTATCCTTTTAAATTCGCATCTATGATAGGATCATTGGGTCATTTATACATAGAGAATCCAACACATTGTTCACATTCCCAGGGTGGTAATGGATTGAGCTTTCGAAGTCTTTGATAAGATATAACCACCATTGTTGGGGAATGTTCAAATATTTATGTGCGAATATATACTTAAGAATTATGTGATCCATATATATTTTACACATATCTCCAAATAAAATACGTCACCAAATTTTTAAATTAAATATTACTGCAACTAACTCCAGATAATGCGTTGGATAGTATTTCTCATGACCATTCAATTTCCCTGAATCATAGGAAATGACTTTGTCATTTTTCATCAACACATATCCCATGCCATTCTCCTAGGAATCTCTAAATACAATATAATGTTATCCACATATGGGTAGTGTGGGCATGAGAATAGTGAAAAGACTCTTTTTCATCTTTTAGATGATCTCTACGTATTAATCACTCCAAGAGAAATTGACTCCCGTACAAGTTAACTTGGTAAGACGGTTTGACAATAATGATAAATTTCACACAAATATGAAATAATATCTAGCTAACCCTAAAAAACTATGGACATACATTATTGATATTGTCCTCATCCATCACTCATTTGCAGCTCTCATGAAGGGATCCAGAGATATTTCATTTCCTATGATGTTATGAACTGAGAATGAGACCTTCATCAAATAGAAGTCACACTATTGGTTGATTGCAAAGAGTTTATCCTATCACAAGGTCTCTAGTATAGTTAATAGATTATCCTAATGTTCCAATTGGTTTTGGAGTATATTAAAATATCATTTATAAATACTACCATGAATTTTTAAAGTTAATCTATAAATATTTTATTCTTCAAGTCCACAATTATTTCACAGATCAATTTCACAGATCGATTTCACAGATCAGTTTCACAGATCAGTTTCACAGATCAGTTTCACAGATCATTTTCACAGATCGGTTTCATAGATCAGTTTCATAGATTGGTTTTACATATCAGTTTCACAGATCGGTTTCACAGATCAGTTTCACAGATTAGTTTCACAGATCGGATTCACAGATCAGTTTCACAGATCAGTTTCACAGATCAATCATACATAGTTCTTGTTTAATATAATTCATTATTTCAGAGCATAAAGGTTTTGTAAAAGTATCAGCTAATTGATGTTCATATGTAATAAATTTTAAAGAAATACCATCTTTTTGATAATGATCTCTTAGAAAGTGATGTCTGATATCAATGTGCATAGTTCTAGAGTGAGACACAGGGTTCTTAGATATGTTGATCGCACTAGTATTGTCACAGTTAATTGAAACTTGTTTAAAATCAAATCCATAGTCTAATAAGGTGTGTTTCATCCACAGAATCTGTGCACAGCAACTACCAGCAGCGCTGTATTCTGCTTCAGCAATAGACAATGCAACTGAGTTCTGTTTCTTACTACACCATGATACTAGAGATTTTCCAAGTAAATGACATGTTCTATATGTGATTTTCCTATCTAACTTGCATCCAGCAAAGTCATCATCTGAATAACAGGTTAGGTCAAATGATTGTTCTTTTGGATAAAACAAACTTAGATTCACAGTATATTTAAGATATTTGAAAATCCTTTTAACAACCAGTAAGTGTGATTCTTTAGGATTAGCTTGAAATCTAGCACACATACATACACTAAACATAATATCTGGCCGACTAGCAGTAAGATAAAGTAAACTCCCAATCATACCTCTGTAATTAGTTTGATCTACTAGTTTACCAGTTTCATCTAAATCCAATTTACAGGTGCTACTCATAGGTATGTCACTTTCCTTAATACTATCCAAAGAAAAATGTTTTAATAAATCCTTAGTATATTTACATTGATTTAGAATAATTACATCTTTAGTTTGAAAAATTTGAAAACCAAGAAAATACTTAAGCTCTCCCATTAAGCTCATTGCAAACTCATTTTGTGTAACCTGTGAAAATTCAGTACATAAAGAATTTTTAAAAGATCCAAAAATAATATCATCAACATAGATTTGTACTATTAGCACATCTTTTGAAATCTTTTTTATAAAAAGTGTGGGGTCAGCTATTCCTTTTGTAAATCCTTTTGAAATAAGAATGTTAGAAAGTCTTTTGTACCAAGCTCTTGGAGCTTGTTTTAAACCATATAAAGCTTTAGAAAGTTTAAAAACATGATTTTGAAAATGAGGATTTGAAAAACCATGTGGTTGTTCTACAAAAACATCTTCAATAATAAAACCATTTAGAAAAGCACATTTCACATCTATTTGATATAACTTGAAATTCAGATGTCATGCATAAGCAAGTAAGATCCTAATAGATTCTAATCTTTCTACAGGTTCAAAGGTTTCCTCATAGTCAATTCCTTCTTCTTGATTGTAACCTTGTGCAACTAGTCCAGCTTTGTTTCTAATGATGTTCCCAGATTCATCAGCTTTGTTTCTAAACACCCATTTTGTGCATATGTTTATAGTGTCCTTAGTTCTTTCTACTAATTTCCAGACTTTGATCCTTTCAAATTGATTTAGTTCCTCTTGCATAGACATTACCCAAAATTCATCATTGATAGCATCATTTAAATTTTTAGGTTCTTGCTGTGACAAGAAGGCTTGATGTTCAACATGATTTCTAAGAGAAGCTCTAGTCTGTGTTCCTCTATCTAGATTTCCTACGATAGCATCTAAAGGATGGTTCTTTAGAATCATAGTTTGTCTTTAAAAGGTAGGGCAAGAGATTTCAGGTTCATCTGCAGGTTGAAGTTCAACAGAAGCAGGGTCTGGAAAATTTCCAGAACTGGATGTTTTAACTACAGGTCCACTGTTTTTATCATTAACTTCCAAACCAGAGAGATCATATTCAAGATTTTCAAGAGAGGTATTAGGTTCATGTGGATCAGTTTCATCAAATTTGATGTGAACAGATTCTTCCACACATTTGGTTCTCTTATTAAAAACTCTATAGGATTTACTGGAAGTTGAGTAACCTAGAAACATTCCTTCATCACTCTTGGATGCAAACTTATCAAGATTATCTTTAGGGTTAAGAATAATGACTTTTCAGCCAATAAACTTTGAATTAGTTAACCTTAGGTTTCCTATGGTTCCATAACTCATAAGGGGTCCTCTTAAGAACATGTCTGATCAAGACTCTATTAATAACATAACAAGCTGTATTTATAACTTCATCCCAGAAGTAAACAGGCAGGTCATACTCATGAATCATAGTTCTAGCAATTTCTTGCAGGGTTCTATTCCTTCTTTCGACTACACCATTATATTGAGGTGTCCTGGGGGCAGAGAAATTGTGACTGTAGCCATTGTGTGAGCAGTAAGATTCAAACTCATGATTTTCAAACTCACGACCATGATCACTTCATAGGGTTCTAATCTTAAGTCCACTAAGGTTCTCTACAGACTTGGAATATTTAACAAAGTAAGAACAAGCTTCACTTTTGTGAGCTAGAATGTATACCCAAGTATATATAGAAAAGTCATCTACAAGAACATAGACATAATTCTTCCCATTTAAACAAAAACTCTAGAAGGTCCAAATAAATCCATGTGAACCAACTCGATAGGTTGAGAAGTTGACACTTCTTTCTTTGATTTAAAAGAAACTTTATGTTGCTTTCCCTTTTGACAGGGATTACAAAATTTGTCTTGTGGAAATTCAAGTTTGGGTAGGTCTCTAACTAAGTTTTTCCTAGCAAGTTTTCTATGTGAATGCACATTACAGTGTCTTAATCTTCTGTGCCAAAGCCAAGACTCTTTATGAAAATCATTTAAACAAGTAATATTTTTCTTAGCTAAATAATTTAAATCAATAGCATAAACATTTTCATTTATCAAAGAGGCAAACACTAAATCATTTTTAGAATTAAAAACATTGCAAGAATCATTTTCAAATTTAACATAAAAACCATCATCACATAACTGAGAAATAATTAACAAATTGTATTTAAGTCCATCAACAAATAAAACATTAGAAATTAATACTGAGTCTGTGTTACCAATATGGCCTAATCCGATGATTTTCCCTTTAGAATTATCACCAAACGTGACAAAACCTCCATCAACTATGACTAAGATTTTAAAGCATGAGATGTCTCCTGACATATGTCTTGAACATCTTCTGTCCAAGTACCAGGTCTTTTTACAGGATCTCTTGAAGTAGGTTCCCTAAAAAACAGATTTAGATAGGAAATGATTTTGGTACCCAGATCATCTTGGGTCCAGATAGGTTATCCATTAATACTTTAGGTACCCAGATTAGTCTAATGGGTCTCATTAAATTTCTAGAATGAACATATTTTGAAAGATAAACCTTATTAGATCCATAACTATGAATATAACTGTAACAGCCCGATATTTTATGAAAACTATTCTTTTTATTTTTTTTAATGTCTTGTGTTATACGCTACACCAAGTTGAGCTTTCACAACACACATCTCTGAACAGGCTTGAATTACACGTAATCGCGACCTTCCATGATAGCGTGTGTTGTACGCAACACCAAGTTTCGCTAAACAACAATATGCTATTAAAATATTATTAAAACTAGCCGTTATGAATAGTAATAACCACTTTTTGAAATTTTGTAAATTTTATTTTTCAAAATGGACTTTATTTTTGGATTCGGAGTATCGAATTTAGCCTAAAGTGAAATTTTGGTACATTTCGGCTAACTTTCATATTCTGATGAATAGTGAAAATTACTAAATTATAATAAAAAACAAATTTTTTAATCGAAATAATTAATAGTGATAAATTATTAATTTGAGTGGTTTTAAAGTATATTTAGAATATATTTTTACAATTTAATACAATGTTGGTCATTGGATGTAATTTCCCATTTAAACCAGACATAATCAAGTGTCAATTTTTTGATAGATATTATTTCTTAAAAAACACGTTATTTGTTTTAACAGCGGGATTTAATTATAAAATTAATTAATGCATCTTCTATGTTATGAATTTGGTAAAATAGACTTCATTTTTGAATTCGGAATATGAAATATAGCTTAGGATGAAATTTTGGCATTGTTCTGAAAAACATCAATTTTTGATGAATAGTGAAACTACTAAGTGGTAGTTAAAAAAACTGAATTTTTCATAAAACTTAATTTCACCACTTCTGTGAATGGAATTTCAAAAATCCGAGAGACACAGTTGATGTCAGTAAGTAAAATGTGGTTCAATGAGATGAAAATAATTTTTGGTGAATAGTAACTTTTTACTTTTATTTACCACGGTTAAAAGTAAATAGGGTAATTAATGGTAAAAATGATATTATTATTACCCTAACACATGTACTAATTCTATTGGACAAGTGTATCTCGACCAAAAACAACCTTATGTGTAAAATATTATCATTTAGACCCACATGGATTAGATTAGGACATTTATTATTATTTAATTTAAAGAAGAGTTAAAAGAGTTAAAATCAAAGTTTATTTACTAAAACATTTTTAATATAGGGTTACACATAAGATAAATTCGATTGTAAATATTAATTAGAAAGCTAAAACGATTTCCTACATAATGGGATTTTATTTGTAATTTTTAGACATCAAATAATTTAATTTATTTATGACACAAAGATGATGCAGTAATTATCTTATTAATGAAATATTGACATAATTGATATTATAAATACCAAAATAAATGTAATTTAAGACTTTTTATGAATTCCACTAATTTTATAGGTTACCATGATATATTAGTGTTGATTTAATCAACATGGTTCGAACATATAATTCTTTTATGAATTTCACAAAATTCATATATCAAATAGTGTCAAAATTGACACAAAATAGTTTTTAAATCAAATATTATATTACTAATTGTTATTTTATTCCTAAAAATCCAAGGATCGGCCAAATGACTTAGATAAGAATATATATATTAATAATAAACAATTTGGGGTTCGTTTGGCATGTTATATTAAGCGTATTAACCATATAGTGAAAGAAAACAAAAAGACACGGAAAAAGTTAAATTATTTAACTTAGAGTTAAATCTAATTGATAAGGTTAAAATAATACCCTAAACTTGTCTAAATCCTATTGGTTGATATAATTTCGCCCCATCCCCACTTTAGCTTCGAAATAAGACCCTTTGGAACCATTATAAACCGATTTTGACATTAATGTAAAATAATATTTTGAGATATTCCTAAGGTGCCCCTCTCCTCCCTTATAAAATGACACCTCCTCCCCCTCCTCCTCACACCAATTTGAGCACTCAAGCTCGGCCAACCCCTGCCATTTTCTCCTCTACACTTCCCTATAATAATCCTAGAGGTCATGGTCTTCTTAAAAGACCAATCTTAGTTCCCTAAGTGGAGGATTCAAAGAGGCGTTTCAAAGAAGAGGTAATAACCATTACCGATCTTTTCAATTTATTTCTTCTTCAACTTCTTCTTCTTTAGTTGTTTCATGACAAAGTAATAACATCAGTATTACTTACATACTGATATGTTATTATAAATATGAAACAACCCTAATTCACCTTCTATCCATCCTACGGAAAAATGAAATCACCGCGCGTGCGTACGTACGGAATACCGTCTCCACGCCGTGGTGTAATCTATTTTCCTCCACCACCTTAATAGGATGGGTATAATGGTGTAATGAGTAACTATATATGATTATTATAAAGTTATATTGATACTGAAATAATATTCATATACTTTAACACAATTCCACGACCATGGGAACGATATCATCACTCGTGCGTACGTACGGACTACCGTCTCCACGACGCGATGAGATTAATTCTCCACATTAACCATTCATGAATGATTATAAAGCATATATAATAAGTACTAATGAAATATATGACATAATAATGATACTGGATTTATGTATATTTATATCATCTACTTAATTCCATTCAATTCAATAAGGAAACGAAAACATCGTTCATGCGTACGTACGGACTACCGTCTCCATGAACGGTGTATTTCATTCCATTATCAATATATTATATATATATTTATATTCTGAATATATATTACATATAAATAATTTTTTACATTCTGGATATAAGTAATCATGATCCAAGTAATCATATTAATAATTACAAGTTAAAAACACGAACGACAAGTAAGACGATTTTACCCAAAATGCTACTTTAACATGAATTTACAAAAGACCGGGTAATATAAAGCCATAAGTGAACCGTATATGATATCATAACAATGAATATGATTCTTTAATAAGTCAATAACATTATGTAAATCATTATACAGGAGGTTCGGACACGTACAAAGCAAGTCGGACTAAGGTAAGGGAAATATCACAATCTCATTTTTATCCGAGATTGTTTATACTTTGGTATTTACTGGGGTTTATTTTATCATCCACATCCATGTTCTCTCAATATGTAATATTGTTTTTATCCACTTAAAATACTTTAAATCCAATTTGACCCTTCGGTGAGTTTTTAGTAAAGAATATGAAAGGAATCTTTTGTCATTTTTTTCGTACGAGGTACTTTTTGACTTTTCTGTCAAAAGTACGAAAGAATGTTTTTTTAACTTATACGGCATGAATTGATTTTTAAAACATTATTTCCAAGAAGCTTCCTTTACAAGTTTTCATGTTTATTTTTAATAAACTTCTTTTATTTTAAAGTTGTATGACATGTTATGAAAGGAAAAATGTTTTTCAAGAAGAAATGATATTTTCTTCAAGAATGGAGTTCAAGTGTTTTATCAAAATTATTTTCCATCTAAGATAATAAAGGGTTATGTTTTTATCCCTATAATTACATTGATTTGATCATGTTGTGATGGAATTATTTTTATGAATTCCTTTATCTTATATGAATTGATTTATGATGTCATGATGTTTCAAGAATCCCATTTTTTGTTACATGTGTTATGCGATGATGTATGTTTTATGATTATGTGGCACACATAAGAAAGGATTAATTATAAGATGTGTGGGAACTATATCTCCCCCCAATGCATTGGGTAAAGATTTTATATCTCATGAGATAGACATGGCTGGAACGGTAGGTTATACCGGTTCAGTGAAACAGGATTGGAACGAGGGTTACTCGATTCAGAAAGGGACTTTGACCACTAAGATAGTCTTGGCAATGAGTCTTGACTAACAAGAAATGATTTTCTATGATTATGTGTGTATGCCACAATGTTTAATGTTTTAAGTTATGATTATTGTGATTACATTTCACTGCCATGATTTATCCCATGTTATGAAATTCTGATCTCTTTTGCAGGTTATGATTTCCAAAAGTTATGTGCTTGTGTATACGATGTGATTGATATTTTTTTTACCCTTACTGAGCATTTGATCTCACCCTTTTATGTTTTCTTTTCCCCAGGATATAAAGAATGGTTTTAGGTATAAAAAAAATGGATGATCTTTATGGGAGATATTGAAGATCTTTCACCAGGATTAGAAGATTATATTCCGAGTTTCCAAAGACACTAAACTATTACGATCCTTGTGTGTGTGTTTTTGTTATGTAATAAGTATTCTGCAAATGTAATGTAATGTCCATGTACGTCAGGCTTCAGGTCTCTACAGTTGGTATCAGAGGAAAGGTTTAGTCAACCTTTGGAAACTAGGATGCGAAAACGTTAGTGAGATCCCTAGAGTTATTTCTAAGGTATGTCTAGGGATGTCCCTAAGGTTAAGTATACGTATAGGTTATAGTACTAGGATTATGCTAACGTTCATAGAATTAAACCTAAGATGTTAGATATTTAAGGTAATCCCCCTTTATTATTTTGTTTTCCTTAGCATGATTTTTGCCTCTCACACTATTCTTGTTGGGTTTTAGAAAATGGCTGGAAAAAAGATGATTCACAATAATGGAGGATATGATGGACAATGGAATGATATTATTCATAATGAAATGGGATTTGGAAGTCCAAACATCATTATTATGCCGAATCAGCAATCTCATAATATGATCAATAAAGTAAAATTTGGTAACTTTCCTGACTCGGCTAATAAGAGAAAGATGGAGTTTCATGATGATCATAGAGGAAGGAAAGTTCAATTTCCCCTATGTAAATCATGTGGGAAGAGGCATCAAGGAGAATGTTTCAAAGGAATTGGAAGATGCTTTGGGTGTGGAAAATAAGGACACAAAGTAAGTGAAAAGGAAAAGGTTCAGTTAACACCATGGATGAGGATAATGGTATTGCTACAACATCAACAAAGGTTAAATGCTTTAAATGTGGAATGTACGGGAATTATGCAAACCAATGACCTAAGGGAAAGTCTCATGAAGAGAATCAGTATGGTCATATGGGAAGTATTTATGTTGATGATGATGAAGAAACTACAAATGATATGTGAGATGAAAGAAATGTTGAAGCTCGGTCAATGGTCTAAGAATGTAGTGGAATGATTACATGTTTATCATGTGTAATGTTGTATAAGTAATCCCATGGAATAAGGAGACATCTAAGGATTGTTACACTGTTGTCTTTCCTTATGTTTTGAAAGTGTATGATGAATGGTACCAGTAACCATGAAAGGTTATTCAGATACTTTTGGAAAGTAGATGATAAGTGCATAATGAAAGGATAAGAAGATAATGAGATGTTTGATTGTATTCATGAGCTCATGATTGATATAAGGACTAAGTGATATCATGGTTTGAGTATAAATAATTTTGAGGATTTTGGTATGTGTAAAGTGTTAACTTTTAACTGCATTCAATTTTTCACTAAGGTTCAATGGGTATTCAAGAGAATACATGATTAAGGACTTTGAATGTTTGGAATGTGACAAAAAAACATATCTTATGATATATGGGGTTCAACGATGGTATTAAATCTCTGGTAATTGTTTTCACTATGAGAGTGGACTGTAGTATTATGGATAAGCCTAAAGATTGGAATGGATTATGTTGGACATAAATAAGTATTTTTTAAGGATAGAAGTTTTTTTTCGATATGATTGATGGGATGTTATAGTAATACAGTTTTAGAAAAAGAACAACCTGCAGAACGGGCGACATCCCATCGCGTCGGACGAGGCTGTAGGAATCGAACCCACAACCGAAGTGCGACTGGCCTTTATCACCTACTGCTAGCCTACAGGAAGTCCCTATTTAGTAGAAACTAGTTTTATTATATTAAGCAGTATGATATATGAAGTATAAGTCCATTTTAGGAACCATATATGATTAATCTCACTATAGATGGACTTATGTATTTTTGATAACTTTTCTAACCTTTTGTTTGAGACAGATGGAATGACCCGTCATTCTATCACATGATCTGCTAACACTTCACGAATAACAAATTCAACTTCATTTATTTAAGAGATGAAGTGGAAATTGTTCCAGGCACGAACAACAGTGAGATTGTACCAAAATCATGTAAGTATTTCTTTTAATTCATCAACTTTATGGAAATGATCTTGAAAACCAAAAATGTTGTCCTAGTGATCTTATATCTGATGAATCGGATGGTACCTTAGATCGTCACAAATTTATGGCTTTGTGATTGCTGGATTTTCCATAGCCATGTTCTCTACCACTCTCCATCAGAACATTATGGTTAGATTTCTCTTCCATATCCATATTTTCACCTATGTGGAAACCCATTGATTAGTTTATTTGGGTAATCGTTACATTTCATATTTTAGTTTTTAAATCCAAGTTTTGGTATTCCTTTTTAAGTTGTGGGTTTCTATTAAAGAAACTTTCAAATAGTAAACTATTTATAACCCCGACGAATTTCGAGGGCGAAATTCATTTTAAGGGGGGTAGAATGTAACAGCCCGAGATTTTATGAAAACTATTCTTTTTAATTTTATTAATATCTTGTGTTATACGCTACACCAAGTTGAGCTTTCACAACACACATCTGTGACCTGGCTTGAATTACACGTAATCGCGACCTTCCACGATAGCGTGTGTTGTACGCAACACCAAGTTTCGCTAAACAACAATATGCTATTAAAATATTATTAAAACTAGCCATTATGAATAGTAAAAACCACTTTATGAAATTTTGTAAATTTTATTTTTCAAAATGGACTTTATTTTAGGATTCGGAGTATCGAATTTAGCCTAAGGTGAAATTTTGGTACATTTCGGATAACATTCATATTCTGATGAATAGTGAAAATTACTAAATTATAATAAAAAAATAACTTTTTTAATCGAAATTATTAATAGTGATAAATTATTAATTTGAGTGGTTTTAAAGTATATTTAGAATATATTTTTACAATTTAATACAATGTTGGTCATTGGATGTAATTTCACATTTAAACTAGACATAATCATGTGGCAATCTTTTGATAGATATTGTTTCTTAAAAAACACGCTATTTGTTTTAACAACGGGATTTAATTATAAAATTAATTAATGCAACTTCTATGTTATGAATTTGTTAAAATAGACTTCATTTTTGAATTTGGAATATGAAATATAGCTTAGGATGAAATTTTGGCATTGTTCTGAAAAAGATCAATTTTTGATGAATAGTGAAACTACTAAGTGGTAGTTAAAAAAACTGAATTTTTCATAAAACTTAATTTCACCGCTTCTGTGAATGGAATTTCAAAAATCCGAGAGACACGGTTGATGTCAGTAAGTAAAATGTGGTTCAATGAGATGAAAATAATTTTTGGTGAATAGTAACTTTTTACTTTTATTTACCACGGTTAAAAGTAATAGGGTAATTAATGGTAAAAATGATATTATTATTACCCTAACACATGTCCTAATTCTATTGGACAAGTGTATCTCGACCAAAAACAACCTTAAGTGTAAAATATTATCATTTAGTCCCACTTGGATTAGATTTGGACATTTATTATTATTTAATTTAAAGAAGAGTTAAAAGAGTTAAAATCAAAGTTTATTTGCTAAAACATTTTTAATATAGGGTTATACATAAGATAAATTCGATTGTAAATATTCATTAGAAATCTAAAAATATTTCCTACATAATGGTATTTTATTTGTAATTTTTAAACAACAAATAATTTAATTTATTTATGACACAAAGATGATGAAATAATTATCTTTTTAATGAAATATTGACATAATTGATATTATAAATACCAAAATAAATGTAATTTAAGACTTTTTATGAATTCCACTAATTTTATTGGTTACTATGATATATTAGTGTTGATTTAATCAACTTTTTTCGAACATATACTTCTGTTATGACTTTCACAAAAATCATATATAAAATAGTGTCAAAATTGACACAAAATAGTTTTTAAATCAAATATTATATTACTAATTGTTATTTTATTCCTAAAAATCTAAGGTTCGGTCAAATGACTTAGATACGGATATATATATTAATAATAAAAAATTTGGGGTTCGTTTGGCATGTTATAGTAAGTGTATTAACCATATAGTGAAAGAAAACAAAAAGACACGGTAAAAGTTAAATTATTTAACTTAGAGTTCAATCTAATTGATAAGGTTAAAATAATACCCTAAACTTGTCTAAATCCTATTCTTTGATAGGAGTTCGACCCATCCCCACATTAGCTTCGAAATAAGACCCTTTGTAACCATTATAAACCGATTTTGACTTTAATATAAAATAATATTTTGAGATATTCCTAAGGTGCCCCTCTCCTCCCTTATAAAAGGACACCTACTCCCCCTCCTCCTCACACCAATTTGAGCACTCAAGCTCGGCCAACCCCTGCCATTTTCTCCACTCCACTTCCCCAGAATAATCCTAGAGGTCCTGGTCTTCTTCAAAGACCAATCTTAGTTCCCTAAGTGGAGGATTCAAAGAGGCGTTTCAAAGAAGAGGTAATAACCATTACCGATCTTTTCAATTTCTTTCTTCTTCAACTTCTTCTTCTATAGTTGTTTCATGAAAAAGTAATAACATCAGTATTACTTACATAATGATATGTTATTATAAATATGGAACAACCCTAATTCACCTTCTATCCATCCTACGGAAAAATGAAATCACCGCGCGTGCATACGTACGGAATACCGTCTACACGCCGTGGTGTAATCTATTTTCCGCCACCACCTTAATAGTATGGGTATAATGGTGTAATGAGTAAATATATATGATTATTATAAAGTGATATTGATACTGAAATAATATTCATACACTTTAACACAATTCCACGACCATGGGAACGATATCATCGCTCGTCCGTACGTACGGACTACCGTCTCCACGACGCGATGAGATTCATTCTCCACATTAACCATTCATGAATGATTATAAAGCATATATAATAAGTAATAATGAAATATATGACATAATAATGATACTGGATTTATGTATATTTATATCATCTACTTAATTCCATTCAATTCAATAAGGAAACGAAAACAGCGTTCATGCGTACGTACGGACTACGGTCTCCATGAACGGTGTATTTCATTCCATTATCAATATATTATATATATATATGTATATTCTGAATATATATTATATATAAATCATGTTTTACATTCTGGATATAAGTAATCATGATCCAAGTAATCATATTAATAATTACAAGTTAAAAACACGAACGAAAAATAAGACGATTTTACCCAAAATGCTACTTTAACATGAATTTACAAAAGACCGGGTAATATAAAGCCATAAGTGAACCATATATGATATCATAACAATGAATATGATTCTTTAATAAGTCAATAACATTATTTAAATCAATATATAGGAGGTCCGGACACGTACAAAGCATGTCGGACTAAGGTAAGGGAAATATCACAATCTCATTTTTATCCGAGATTGTTTATACTTTGGTATTTACTGGGGTTTATTTTGTCATCCAAATCCATGTTCCATCAATATGTAATATTGTTTCCATCCACTTAAAATAGTTTAAATCCAATTTGACCCTTCAGTGAGTTTTTAGTAATGAATATGAAAGGAATCTTTTGTCATTTTTTTCGTACGAGGTACTTTTTGACTTTTCCGAAAAAAGTATGAAAGAATGTGTTTTTAACTTATACGGCATGAATGGATTTTTAAAACATTATTTCCAAGAAGCTTACTTTACACGTTTTCAAGTTTATTTTTAATCAACTTATTTTATTTTAAATTTGTATGACATGTTATGAAAGGAAAAATGTTTTTGAAGAAGAAAGGATATTTTCCTCAAGAATGGAGTTCAAGTGTTTTATCAAAATTATTTTCCATCTAAGATAATAAAGGGTTCTGTTTTTATCCCTATTATTACATTGATTTGATCATGTTGTGATGAAATTTTTTTTATTAATTCCTTTATCTTATATGAATTGATTTATGATGTCATGATGTTTCAAGAATCCCATTTTTGTTACATGTGTTATGCGATGATGTATGTTTTATGATTATGTGGATCACATAAGAAAGGATTAATTATAAGATGGGTGGGACCTATATCTCCCTCCAATGCATTGGGTAAAGATTTTATATCTCATGATATAGACATGGCTGGAACTGTAGGTTATACCGGTTCAGTGAAACAGGACTGGAACGAGGGTTACTCGATTCAGAAAGGGACTTTTTCCACTAAGATAGTCTTGGCAATGAGTCTTGACTAACAAGAAATGATTTTCTATGATTATGTGTGTATGCCACAAAGTTTAATGTTTTATGTTATGATTATTGTGATTACATTTCAGTGCCATGATTTATCCCATGTTATTAAATTATGATCTCTTTTGCAGGTTATGATTTCCAAAAGTTATGTGCTTGTGTATACGATGTGATTGATATTTATTTTTTTACCCTTACTGAGCATTTGAGCTCACCCTTTTATGTTTTCTTTTCCCCAGGATATAAAGAAAGGTTTTAGGTATAAAAAAAGGATGATCTTTATGGGATATATTGAAGATCTTTCACCAGGATTAGAAGATTATATTCCGAGTTTCCAAAGACACTAAACTATTACGATCCCCGTGTGTGTGTTTTTGTTATGTACTAAGTAATCCGAAAATGTAATGTAATGTCCATGTACGTCAGGCTTCGGGTCTCTACAATAACTCATTGAAGCATATGAAGTTCCAGAGCTAGCTACATTCTGTCTAGATTTAGGAATGAATCTAGTTCGGGTAATTTTCCTTTGTTCAGGATGATAACCTATACCAGTAGTGTATCTAGGTGATATTTTCTTACCTAGCATTGGAGTAAGAGTATCTTTTCCAATGGTAATTTTCTCTATGACTTTATTGAGTTCCTCATTATATAATTTTAGTTCAGTGTTCTTTTTAAGAAACTGAGAATTCTTTTCCATTTCAATATCAAGAATAGATTTCTGTTTAACAGTTAAAGCATAATGTTTCTTTAAACCATTGTATTTATCTTTCATCTCATTACAAGTTTCTTCTAACATATCACAATATTCAACCAGTTCAGATTTAGACATGTTATCACATTCAGAATCATCTCCAGAATAATTTGAATTAGAAGTAGGAGTTTCTGAAGTTACCTCAGCAGCGTTTGTCATAAAGCACATGTTTTCCTTGGTTCTGTGTTAAGTTTCAGAAATTTCAGATTCACTAGAACTATCCCCAGAAGCACTCCAAGTAGCCTTCATGGCTTTCTTTTAATTTTTATCCTTGTATTCATACTTATTCTTATATTTCAACTTTGGACAGTCTGCTTTTATGTGTCCCTTCTTTTTGCACTCATAACCGACAACTTCATCTGATTTATCAGATTTCTTCCAATCCTTTTTCCAATGTCCCTTGTTGCCATACTTCCCTTTGTAGTTTGTCTTTCTGGAAAACATCTTCTTCCTATAATATTTCTTAAACCTTCTAGAAATGTTATCCATCTCAGCATCACTGTCAGAGTCACTCTCACTGTCTTCACAGCTTGAACATTCATTGATAGCTTGATGTTTTTCCTTATCCTTATTCTTTGAGGTTGTAGTTTTGAAGGAAACTGACTTCCTTCTAGGTTCATCATCTTCTTCTTTGTTCACTTTGAGTTCTTCTTCATACATCATCAATTTTCCAATTAGTTCCTTGACTGGTAGTTCAACAATGCCACATGATTCTCTAATAGAGACAGAGGTTCCTCTCCATCGTTCAGGTATACATCTCAAAATTCTCATGATTTGTTCCTTTGCTGGAACATCCTTTCCTAGAGAAGTCATTGTATTGACAATTTCATTGAACCTGAGATACATATCAGAAATGGGTTCATCAGGATTCATCTTAAAATTATCATACTTAATAGTATAAGTGTTCAATCTCATCTCCTTAACATTATTTGTTCCTTCATGAGACACAGCTATGGTATCCCAAATCTCATAAGCAGTTTTACAGGGAGATATTCTATAAAGTTCCTCATCTACTAGAGCATAGTATAAAGCATTCATAGCTTTACAATTATTATTGTAGGCTCTCTTAGTAGCTTCATTCCAAGTAGTTCTAACAGTAGTAGAAATTTTATATTTAGATTCTATAGCAGTCCAAATATAAAAACCCATGATTTCTAAATGAATTTTCATCTTGATTTTCCACTAATCATAGTTAGTGCCATTGAAAAATGGTGGTCTATTGGTTGCAACACCATAAACTCTATTATCCATGATAGCTTACTTAAGGCAAAGATTTTAAAGAGATAACAATTTAGAAATAACAGAAATTTTACGAACTTTAAAATACAACTAAAATCACAGTTGAAAACAGAGTACAAAAATATTTTAACTTACTCTGATACCAAATGTTGGTCAGAGTGGATACTCAAGAGGGGGGTGAATTGAGTTCCAATTAAAATTCTTGTTTAAAAGCATTGAGTTAAAAATCCCCCAAAAAGAATACAGAATTAAACTGTAGTGAATTTATATCACAGTAAATGTTCTGTTAGGTTCTCAAGGGATTGATTAGTTCCCAGTTAATCAAATCAGTAGACTTGATTAACTTTTGAAACTAACATACTGATTTACAACTGATATAAACACTTGTGAATTAAATTATCAAAGTGACTTTAAAACATTTTTGGTTTTAAATATATTAGAAGCAGAATAAAAGAATAACATTGAAAGATATAAAATAGCAGATATAACAAAGAGGTTCAGTCTCAGGCCGAGACTTAGTCCTCTCAAAAGCATTTATAAAAAGATGATCCACACCCTGGATCGGGGATAACAACAACAACCAGTTGTTCAGGTTACACGACCTCTACCACTATCTCAGTGGAAAATACAAAATGAGGAGAGTTGAGTGAGGATATATAAATCCTCTAGTTAGAGTACAGGAGACAGTGTGTGTGTAAAATACAGCATAAAACACACACTGCTCAATATGTAATACAGATAAATCACAGAGCAAATATTTGGAGTTTAGAAATGGCTCTAGTGATTGTCATTCAGTTCTGGACTCCTTTGATTGGTCAGAAATCACTCTCAGTCCTCTTCTGGTTTTTGTCTGGAAAACAAAGTATCGTCTATTTCCTTGACTTCCAGGTTCAGAGAATGTTGAAGAAGCTGTTGAGTTGATGTTCTTTTTTTGTTCTCAGCTCTTCTCTTATACGCACGATTGTAGGTGATCTTCTTGTAAGCTGAGACGTCTTTCTTCATATACACCAGGAGTGTTCTTCACTTGTTCAGTGCGGCTTCAACTTCTTCACAACACGTGTTCAACTCTATTATCTATTCGTGTGTATACGCGTGTGTGTATCTCTCCTTTGAGCTCGACAGCATCATCCTTATTTTAAAGCACGAGCTCCGGCAAAAGATATGATTTCCTTTTTGTAGGTACGAGGTATGGTTCCCTGAAATCCAACATCACACATCAAATAAATGAAAGAATATTTAAAATATTCCTAATATGACCGTTGGTTAGATTAAATAAAGATAAAGAAATTCAAACAGCTGTTTATGACTATCAGTGTGTCAAGTGATCAGTGGGTCATCAGCATCGGTGAGACATCTTCGGTGACTCATTCGATCAGCATCGGTGATACATCTTCGGTGACTCATTTGATCAGCATCAGTGAGACATCTTCGTTGACTCATTTGATCAGCATCGGTGAGACATCTTCGGTGACTCATCTGATCAGCATCGGTGAGACATCTTTGGTGACTCATCTGATCAGCATCGGTGAGACACTTCGGTGACTCATTTTATCAGCATCGGTGAGACATATTTGGTGACTCATCTGATCAACATCGGTGAGACATATTTGGTGACTCATCTGATCAACATCGGTGAGACATTTGTCCTTTGACATGGATCAGTGTGACCGTTGTCCTTTGACATGGATTGGGGTGATAGTTGTCCTTTGACATGGATCAGTGCGACCGTTGTCCTTTGACATGGATCGATACGACCGGTGTCCTTTGATCCATAGGACTTCCAGAATACATGTAAATCAATAACAAAGAGATAAAAACATGATCCAACCAATATACAATTAAGAGATTGTGATTATAAGAAATCCAATCGGATTAAGTAATTGATGATTTGAGATTATTAAAATAGCAATCATATGATGAATTCAACACTCTTGAAGAGGGTTCAATAGTTTGGAACAAGAATAAAAATTTATGTTCACTCTTATTGAATGAATAAGAAGAATAACTGTCACCAATTCACTGTCGGTGTTCACATCAGTGGTAGTGGTGGAAAAGTATCGCCCTTGCAGCCTTGGATGTTGATGGTTGCCTCTGAAAACCCTAGTCTTGGGGAACTGATATGAAAATTGCATTAGTTCATTTTAGATTAAGTAATTAACAATTCTTTGAGGGTAAAATAGAGTAGTCCTCTCCTCTATCGCAGCCGCATGATTTTTTTGTTGGCGGTTAATCGCTATGTTTCCTTCCCTTCAACACCTAAAGAAATTTTTTATCACCTTCAAGAGATTAATGGTGTTCTTTCATACACACCTTTGGAAATTGGGGTGGTATATTTTCTTGGAAATTTGTATTTATCTATACGACCATCGGAATTTATGTCCACCTTATGCTTCTTATCCCCATGATTCCCATGAAATTCACTGATCTCCATTTCAACTTTGAGGTAATATTTTACAATTTCTTCGTAGCTCTTGAAGTCATGGATTTCTAGGTATTTTCATTGGCTTGGATTTAGCGCACCAAATAAGTAGCCAACCTTTCATTAGAGGGTAATGACAAATATGGAGGCATATCGTGCAAGTCGTGTGAGTTTTTCCAAGAATGCTCTGATGGATTTGTCATATTTTTTCATGAGTTCTAGGAATTACATTTCCATATTAAGTCAGAGGGTGTGAGGAAAATATATTTCGAATAACTTTTCTATGAAATCAGTCCAAACTAACACCTTGATCTCTTCCTTATGATTCATAATTTTTATCAATATACACCATTTATCTGATTCACCCTCCACATGATAAGAATCCAGAAGAACCTTTTCCAGTTCAAAACATTGATGGATGGAAAATATATTCTTTAATGAATTTGAGCCATTGTTCAGCTATTGAGGGATTAGATGATCCATTAAAAGTAGGATGCCTTTGTCTAATGAAGCTCTTGATTGCAATTTGTTCTTTATTATGGGGGTTTAACGTTCCTCTTAACACATTTTTCTATTCAAAACATGAGTTAAATAATAATGTATCATGACAATGATCACGATTCTCACTCCCATTGGATTGGGCATCTCATTTGAATAGTCGTTGCATTAATATTTGAATAAGTTGTTATCTCGAGTCCTCCTATTATCGACCATTGGCAGGAATTAATATAATGTCTTGGGTAACACATAAAGGGTAATCAAGAGACAAAAATTGAGGACTTATAAATAACTTTTATTTCCACAACATATGAATTTACAGGCTTAAATCTATTTTATCCATGATCTACTTCACCAAATATATTATCAGGGGAATTTTTTTAGACCCTAAATAATGGTTCATACAAATCTTATGAATTTACCAAATAATATCTCATGGGATTGTCGTAATCCATAGTAAAGAAAGGCCCCTTTTTTGCACTGGTTCCTATTTGGGTCTAGCTCAAATCGATGTTTTCGGGTTTAACCCCTAGATACATTTTGGCCAAAGCTGCCTCTACAGGCACATTTCCAGAGATGGATGTATTTTCATGATAGACCACATAATCAATACATACCATAATTTATTGATGCTTTTGTTTTTCCCGAATGGCCTGAAGGGCTTATTTTTTATTTTATTATTGATAATCCCCTTTTAATGGATAATGGGGAACCCATACATGACCTGTAGGCCCAAATCACAAGGGCCGCCACAACTCACAGTACATGACATGAAGGCCTAGAGGCATACCATGCCCAATACATGACATGTAGGCCCAACACACATGAACTTACCATTCCCTAGATTCGGCATCATTGATCACCATGATAACCACCTTGCATTGTAGATCAGTTAACAATACCATCTACAAAGCTCCATGGTGCCTGGTTTCGATTTCAGTTTCCATACCCTCTCATTCTTCTAATCCGGTAGATCGGCTTCTATTGATTACTAGTATTTTTGCTCTGATTTTCTTCTGGGGCCTACTCTGTGTGAACTAGGATAATTCATGGTCTTTTTGGCCCGAAGTCCCTGATCCCCAAAGACTATTGATGACGTGAAGGCCCTGGAGACCCGTAGGCCCCAACCGGTGGCTCGAAGGCACAAATCAGGTGAATAGTCTCGGTTGCTACAGTGCGGAACAGTACCTTCTACTGTACTTCTATAGTACCCCGAAAATTCACCTCCACCCTATTTTCATCCAAGGTCTATTGAATGCCAACCAGGAGCCCTTACCACTCAGGTATGGGCTCTTTGTCTACTGATGTTTTTATTATACTTAGACTTATCCCTATCAGTTTCACTAGGGTTTTCTAATCCTAATACCTAAAATAACAAAACATATCCTTTGATATCATATTTAACAACCATGATTTTTATTTCACAATTAAACATAATGTATTAAATATTATTTTCACATGATACAATATAGAAGATCGACAGGTCAAGTGTTTTTGGGGCTTATTATCATAACATATCAATATAAACACATGAAATAAAAATCTTTGTTGAATACTTCTTTTACATGACCACGTTATTTCCCCATACTTAACATTGCATGGGATAACATGATGAAATTAATTAGGAAAGGGTGATCTATAAATCCCAATAAGGGAGTAAAAAAGGCATATAATGAAGACAAAAATACGTGTTAGGAAATATGCATATCAATGGAGCATAAGAGACACATGAACATAAAGGCATGATATATCATGATTATAATAACATGGAAATGTGGAAGACACTTTTAACATGATATTACCATAAGAAAACCACACTGAACTTGAATTAGCATGTGTAAACCCTCATTGCACTTGACACAACATGATAAAAATCTTTACCCAATGCATTAGAGTTCTATCAAGGCACACCCTTCTTAATCATTTCATTTTATGAATTAGTGTTTCACATTGATCATACTACATGGATTCATTAAACATAGTCAATTATTCCTCAATAAAAAATGTAGTATTAATAAATAAAACTCTATAATCAATATGTAAATGTGAATAATGGTGAATCCCCTTAATGGATAATTGGGCATTGTATTCAATACATAATGACATTAGCATGAAGAATCACGGTGCTATTTCAGCAGCATAACAATGTGACATTAGAATTCATAAAAATGGTTAATGATAGAGAAAGGGGTATAAAATCATATTTAAATGAAATGTAAAGTATGGGGGTTCATATAGATACTTTTACCAACATCTGTAATTGAATTTAGTTGCATAATATACAATAATTTCTTGAATGTAAATGAGAATAGAGATATTCTTTATGAAATTTTCGCATGATAACTAGTGTACATGAGAAAATTAATTAGAGTTAAATTTGTACCTCATCATTCAAAAATAAGGAGGGTAGTATAGGATAGGTGAATAATGATACCCCAACATTTGTAACTAAAAATAAAAGGGCATAACAACATAAATAAATTTGGAGAAAATGATAAAGGAAGAAATCCCTTAGTTGGATGTGTGATCCCAGAGGCTTGGGAGATGTTTGAGAGCAGCTTATTAGAAGATTAGGGTGCCTTTGGAGGATTTTTTTATAGAGTATGGTAGAGTATTATCGAGCTCCAAAGGCTTTGATTGAAGATAATTTGGGAGCATGAGTGGGTTTATATAGAAAAAGAGTGGAAATTATTTATTATTTAGGTTTTGGACACCACACATTAAACTGACCTAAATCACAAACCAACCAGTCATTTTTTCCATTTTTTTCAAAATGGGAGTAGAAAATATTGTTTTATTAGGAAAATTGCCTATATTTTTAAAATATTAGGATTTTTTATGTGGAGGTGAGTCACAGTCTCAAGGAAATCAATTTAAAAAGATAAAATGTTTTATAAGTCTTGATGGTTTCACTAAGGCATAGTAAAATTAATCAAAAAAAAACATCTAAAATAGAATTATATTAAATATAAAAAATATAATGGCTGAAAAAGTCATTTATAATATTATATTACATCATTATATGGTTATTATGATGTTATCAATAATGTTATATATTTAAACCATATTTCATTTCTCACCAAAAATTCGACTGCCTCAGAAACATTCGAAAAATTAACTGTTGGATAATTTCGACCTCCCGATTCCGAAAATAATATTCATTTTATCTAAATAAATTTTCAAATACTTATTCCTTTTAATATAAATCCTGATATTTAGAGAAAATTCATGGGTTTTTGACAGAAACGACTATCAAAACATAATAAAAATTACAATTTCATTCATAAAAATGACACGATAATTTATATTTAATAAAAAATAATTTAGTATTTATATTTTATTAAAATATTATTGAATTAAAAATTAAAATAATTCATCAAAATAGATTTATTAATTTAATATTAACTAAAACTACAATATGTGCTTTAAAAACTATTTACGAAGTAACAATAATAAAATGAAAGTATATTCTCTATACAAAAAAAATGTACATAATCATAGTACTTGGGTATTTTTACATAACCCCATATAGAACCATCATAATACCGAAGGGTATGGTGTGTGATGGTGAAAAAATCTTTGGGAAGATTATATATCATCACTCATGTGGTAATCATTATTAACTTATACTTGTCTTATAGGTGGTTCTCCTCAAGCTTAATGAGTTGAAACTCAGATTGGGCTAGGTCAATGAAGAAGCCCAGTGTACCCACATCCTTTCCAATATCTGAGAAATGGGCTTCGTATGGAGAAATTATACTCGATGAGGCCATCTCTTCCTTTTTCTGAGTAAGTTAGATTGGTTAAATCCCTATATTTATTCTAATCATGTGATCACTTTTCAATGACTATATTAGCAATGTAAACAATTATTGACATTATATTAAAATATAAAAACAGAAAAAAAATATAGTGAAAATGTTTTGTCTAAAAATTTTATATAATAATAAATTAATTTACATCAAGAGTAATTTTTATTAATTATTGTTTGGGTCATTTCAAAAAAATTCCACCTATATATCATGTGAAAATATCCATTATGTATTATCCTATGGAACCCAATGTTAGTGTACATGGATTATATTTATGGTATATAATGAAAAATTCATCATCAATGAATCTGGGCATAATGTTAGTATAAAAAGCACTAAAGACATTGCAGAATCCCATGGAAGATGTCTATAGAGTATGTCCAATGCTCTTCAACCACATCAGATCTAAGGAGTATAAATATTTGGGGCATCCAATGTAATTTAATTGTATGAAGTAAAAATTTTTCCTTACCTTGAAATTAGGCAAAAATACTTTGGATTGATAAATACATGGTATAAAAACATGTATCATCTCATAAAATATATTTAAACCATTTCACAATCATATAAAACCCACAAATTATTCAAACACATTAAACATTCTCTATTTAAACATTTTTAATTTCATTTATTCTCATGTAGAATGAGAAATAAACTATATCTTAATTTCTTATTCCATTAATTATACATCTTTCAATATCACACACAATCAATGGGTTGAATAATCATTAGGAATTTCGTAAACACACATCATGAGTTGGATAGGTTGCATTTGAAAACCATCAATGATATCATGGTTATAATTGGTAAACCTATTGAGGTTATAATAATTTAGTCAATTAATTTTAATTAATTAAGAAAAATAAAGAGAAGGATTTGTGTGGGCTACAATGGATCATATTAAAAAAAATATAGACATTAATGGAAAATGGTATAGACCATGTAACATATTTCTTTAGTAGAAAACTCATCTTGTATTGGCTCCTAAATCAATCTTGATCCAAATGAAACTGAAAGATTGGGTGGGTAAGATAATAAATTATAATTATATAATTCAATAGAATAACAATAAGAAGAGTTAAAAATTTCCAAAATGTCTAACTATAATAGATGACTCCCTTATTGGTACCGAATGATATCAATAGTTTTTGAAACAATTTCTAGATGATAAAATAACATCAAAGATTATGTTAATGGATTGTATCAGGTAAAATTTGAGGAATTTACAAACTAAATAAATACAAAATAAGGTAGTTTATTTTAAAATATAATAATTAAAAATGGTCATCAACCTTTAAAAATATGGCTCACATGGTTTGTCCAAACACTGGCCAAAACGTAGGCTAACTATGTGCACATCCTGTTCCCATAACACCCCCATTACGGTTCAACTATATGTTTTTAGAAACATGATGAATATATTTATTTTTTCCCCTTAAAAATTGAAATTTGTTCATAATGGGAAGTGGTCCAGAGTGAATAATTAGTGCAGACCGTACAACATTTTTTTCTCTTTAAATCATATAGGTCGACTATGAGAAACCATGTAGACTAGGTAATATAGACTCTAATAACAAAGAGGGTCATCATCATCTTATTAATAAATAGTATCCAGTCTCTAAAATATCCTTTAGAACCCATGGAAATATGGATATACCATTCTACACTCAGAGTGTTTAAAAAAAGTGATTAAACTAATATTAAAGATTTACAAACTTGAAGGGGAATCTTGAGATCTTAAACATATAATATATTAAAAGTCATTATAGTTCAGTACTGTGAGTGGAACATGATATAAAAAATAGCATTAATTTAATATAATTCATTATAAAATATTATGGTGTTACACATAACCCACATAAATAAATTAAATACACACAATTATAACATGCTAAAGAACATATCTGAGAGATTAATAACATATTCATAATTCAAGATATAACTTATAATATGACATACACCTATCTTTTTAGGTATCACATGTAACATATAATTTCATTAAAACACATTAATAATTAAAACATTTATATACTTCAATATATTTAAAACATAATATTAAATTATCTATTACATACCTCTTGAAAAACCCTTTAAATCACCCAAAAATGAACGAAAAATAATTATATATTCGACTAATAAAATTTTTCATCGTTAACCAAAAAATATATTTACCAATAGTTGTAAAATATATATATTAATAAATATATATCATAATATAAAATATTAATATAAAAATAAACAAAAATTTAAAATATTACATTTTCATAACATCTATAATAAATTTCAGGGATATAAATACTATCTGACAACATTTTCATGAATTTACACAATTTATAAATTCCAAAAAATCAATAATTTATGAATACTAACAGTTATCAATATCAAAATTAACTTTTCTCAAATTTTTATCCAAATAATGGATAATTTTCAAAAACACTTTTTTTGAGGTTAACGATATAATTTAGTATATGTTTCCAATCAAGTAATGGAAAACTACCGAAGTACAATCCTTATATATAAGAGATAATTTTTTAACTTTTTGAATTGACTAAAATTTCATCGATAAGTATCACTCAAGATTAAAACTATTAGTTATCACAATGTAGTTTTAATTAGTTCACCAACATAAATATATTATTAAATATTAAAATCTCCCATTTTCTATAAAAATAAGAATATTCAAGGATTTGAAACCATTTTATATATTTCGCTTCTTTGATTAAAATAAATTTTATTCTGTGGATGTATAATATTATCATCATCATTTTTGAAATGAAGTTTCAATATAGTAAAAAAATTATTTTTGATATATACAAAATGTGAATATGAAAAAATCAATCAACATATTCATTTCCTTATAATAAAATTTATTACATATTATACTTTTAATTCATTAAATAAATCTATTTAATCAAAACATAGTTATTCTTTTATATGATTATATAACATATATACTTATCATCATATTCAAATACTTTATAATAGTCTATTAAAGATAATTTGAATTAACCATATCATATCATATATGATTTTCAAATACAATATTTCATTTAGGCTATTTTTATTACATTAGGTGGTGATCAAATTAATAACCAATCTGACCTATTCTATTTTGTTATAGCTCGGTATATCTATTTTAGAGCATATTTTCACATGTATTATATGTAATAGGATTCCTTTCATCGGATCAACCTATAGTCTCTTCATTACAAAACAAAATATATTCTAATATATAGACATTTAACATTGACTTATTCATGGTGTTTTCACTAGTAATCTCTTATCATAATCCCAGAAAAAATTAAAAAATCTGAAGAAATAAATATATACACAATTGATATAAAATGAGTCAACCTATTCTCACAATTCAAGTACATATGTTGAGAATATAAATTTAAATAAATAAACATTATAATGAACTCATATAATCCAAGATATTGTTTATCAAGTATTATAATTTTATTATATCTCGCACGAATATCACAAATGTTGGAGAACATTTTCACATTGTATATCTGATAAAAATATATATATGTTATTTTTTTTTTTAAACAGTTAGACATTTGTCCATAATTACACTCCTTTAATATTATTTCTATTCCTCCCATATTTAATACATATCTTTATAACATAGGGAATTAAAACAAAATAATGTGGTGAGATTAATTAATAATTATAGTAAATAATTTAAATATTTAATCAAGGTAATGATTATAAACATATTCTAAAACTTGCGATGTGGGAAGTTTTATTTTAAATATGTCATCTAAAAATAGTAAATTTATATAAATCGTGATGAAAGGAAATTTATTCCAAAATGATCATTCATATACCCAAGATAATTAGTGTGAATGTAAGAGGTAAAAGACATCATACATTGAGAAGAATCTTTTTCATATTTCATGTAAATGTAACAATGAAAATGAAAATTGATCTAAAAATGAACATTGGTCTATACATTAGAATAATTCATTTTTATCCTTTTCATAAAATTCTATCATTCCCACATATGACGTTGTGAAAAAATTACAATCCACATTTTTGAAATAAAAATCCCTCCCATCCTATTTTAAATAATAAATTGGTTACACATCAAGTTGTGATTCACTCATTTGATTTTGAAAAAATAAAATTCACAATCATAACAACATTATCCAATGAGTTATAAATCCTTAACTAATGAATTCAGATGGGATATAAGACCTTGACATTCAATATTAAATATATATGTTTTCCCAATAAATGTAATCATTAATCATATCATGCAGATCCGTTGGAATTAATTATTAGGGTTTGGAAAATCTCATGATGGTGTGAAAAAAATAGAAATCTTGAATGTAAACATTTTATATCAAAAATTCAATCACCCGAAAATATTATTTCTAATTATAAATTAGGATTTAATTCTATGAAAATATTTTCTATTGAAATATATCATTTATATATAGTAATATAAATTTAAATGAATCCATATAATTTGTTTAAAAAAAATATTTATAACAATTTCGTTAAAATGGATTTTCTTAATTCACATTTACAAGTCAATTTATTTAATATTGATTTGATTAAAGATGAAAATTTACAGTTAAAAAATCATAAAAATTATTCTTGAAAATAAACTAGTGTTATTGTATAAAAACATGTAGTAGAAGAATAAACATTTGATTATAAATAAATAGAAGACATGCCCTTAATCATTGGAAATTATTCTCTTCAAATCACACTTCCATAAAAGATATAAGAAATAATATTTTTAAAAATATTAGAATAAATATATTAGCATCACATAAGATAACACAATAATAGGTTTTCATATCTAAATTATATCATTGGTTATAATAGAGGACATATATATAGAGGGAAGACATCTTTAAAAAGGATGATATTTATTCCCAGTAATTAAATATAGTTTGAGTTATAAATTCAGGAATTATAAATATTTTACTATAAATATAAATTATACATAGATTATAAGAAAAACTAAAATGATATACAATCATTTAGTCTAACAAACCAATCATAGATGTTGGAAGATCAAATAAAAATATTATCACTCTGGGAAATATATTTTCTATTTCTAATAACATGTATATATAAAAATATTATTTAATAAAAATATTAATGTATAAATGGATTTAGTGGGAAATAAAAATACCTTGAATAAATTCCATTTCAAGATAAGATTTTTTCAAATGAAAATATATACAGTATATATTTTAAATTCAGTACATACTATAAAATTGTCTCAATGAATTGAAATTAAGATGAAACACCAATACATTTCATTCCCCCTTTCACAACTGTTTTCTATCCTACAGTTATATAAATAGAATACTATAAATAAGTTATTATATAACATTATAAATATAGATCAAAATTAATTTTTTTAGTGATATTTATTCATTACATGAATAATATTTATTTTTTAATTATTTATTATATTGGATAGTAGTAATATTTATTATTTTTAAAACATCCTTAGTAAATTTAGTGTACTGGATATTTGGAATTTATAAAATTATCTAAAACCTTTTTTGTGTTCAAAATTTTTTGTTTTTATAGGTTGTTTTATCTAGAATTTGAGAATATACGGTTCGGTTGTTTTTTAGGTCTTGTAGTGTGGTTGATAAAAACGTATCTTCCATCTACATAGTGAAACCCACCATCTCAAATATGGGGCTATACCAGTTTAATAGTATTTTAAATACCCCACCATTTTTCTCCTAGCTCTTGTAGAGCCCATTTCATTATTACTAGCACACTAATCCCCCATTGAGGAGAAAGAGCACATTAGTGTTGATTGGTAGGGTGTGCATTAAATAGAACACAAATATTTTTAATTCCCCTCATTTTTACTGTATTTAAAACCTAATTCTAACCATATTCAACTTAATTAAAATATGAAATATCGTCCCTTGATTCAGGATCTATCCAATTCATATCCCCATGGTTCGCCAAGGTGAGATCAATCAATAGATTCTAGATGAATATGTTAAATCTATATATCAAAAATTCATTTTCAATCATGATTTATGTTCATGAATATATGATGAATATTTTATTTCAAAATGGATATGTTGATGAAGTATTGTTTATAGAATAGATCGATGATAGCTCTACTGAATTGAAAATGTTACTTGATTAGTTCGAGATCTACCATCATCTATGAGAATCATCATGGTATGTTATTGTGAATCATATTCCTATAAATATTCTTGGTGGTAGATTAATGACAAAACTATAAACCCTTAATAATTCTTTGGTATATTCATTGTTGATTGGATTTGCTAATGATCATCAAAAAATGTTATTTTATGGAAATTTTATATTATATCTATCACTATGAGATTCTACAATTCATTAATCACATCTTGGATATATATTATGATATTTGAATGATAGTGTATTCATGTTTATTTTATATAAATGAGGTAATATAATATAATTAATATGTAATTAATGACTCACTCGTGATTTTATTATGGATATTTTGACTTGATGTTCTCTCCTTCAAATCTTATTTGAAATAGATTCAATTAGTAAACACTAATTGGCTTGTAATTATACATCAATATTCTAAAAAAATAATATTCTCATGCATATCTTTTAAAAATCATCAATAATGAAATTGAACCAATGATTGGAAATTGTGATGTTAATTTTATCTCTATATGGCTATGCAATGTCATGTAGGATTCCATCCGTTGATGAATATTGGAGATCATTGTCTAATGAAATGAGGTGGGATGTTCCTTACTATTTTGGGTCTACGACTACTATTGATTCATAGATATTTTTATTAGATTAGCCCAAAAAAATTCTCTCATTAATAATGATATCATGCCTTTGTTTGTAGCTCATAAGACCAATTATTATGCTCGACTATGGGTCTATTATTATATATATTCCATCCCGGTCAGATGACGATCAAATATTTGTGTATATTGAGACTGATTTCTTATGATGACATTTATTATATTTCATTATATTATTCTCTTTATTGTATGTTTTATAATTAAATTAGTGGTTTTTATAATTGATATAAGTTGACCGTCATGAGATAATTAACCTTATTATGTGTAGTTACCATTACATGTAATGATTACAACATTTTAAATGTCCACTAAACAGTGGTAAGACGTCCTTGTTGCCTGATGTAAAACACGATTCATGTTGTTGAATGAATTTTTTCTTATCATGGGGTAGTTTTAAAGAATTATGACCTTTCAGACCGACCGTCAATAATTTTATTTCAACACTATTTTTTTTATTTTAAGTTAAATTTTTTTCAAACTAGTGTCTATATATTGATCTCTAACGACATCAATTTAGAATATCCTTCTACCATAGAGTGAAGTAGGTAAGGTTATTACCAATGGTGTAATGTTATAAAAGGATTTATTTATATATTAAAGATATACTTTTTGTAATTTTTTTATTAGGTAATAAAAATCTTATACATTTTACAACATGTTAATGACGGTGTTCCAAATTTCAATTCCATTCAACAATATCTTTCATAATTGTAGGCATGAGTTAGGCATTGTTGATATCTATATTGGACTCGATAGATCAGTTCTCTGCATTTCATTATTAAAATAAGTTCATAATATTGGTGTTGAAGGGACCCTATGATTTTATATTTTCAAATTATAAAATTTTATATAATTATTCAATATATTCTCCAATAATATAATCTACATATATATATTGTTTTCTATTTTTTAAAGTAAATATAATGAAATATTTTATTTCATTTATTTTTTTCAATATCAACCACACCATTCGTATCATTGAATACACTTCCTAAAAAATACACTCTTGAAAATATCCCATTATAATATGTGTAATGGGAAAAATTAGGGTGATCTCATTTAAACAGAAAGGGTAAATATTGAAATTATCAATTAATGACCATAAGTGACAATAATAAAAATATTAGGGTCTGATACCATTAATAAATCTTACAATAATAATTTCTAATCCTTCAATGATTAATAATCATAAATTATAGAATATGTCACTATCATAAATAATCCACAAGTTATTGGTGTGTGGACACATAAATACCATAAACCAAAAGATAAATTCACATGAATATGACATAAGATTGTCGAAATCACTAGTCCTTTGAAAATAATATATATAATCAAGGAATGCATCCATGATTATAATAGTTGTTTGTGTTAATTCCTAAATAATTTATTTCTTTTTCAAGGTTCACTCTAAAGAAAATCTTATTTGATAATGTGAGCTAATGAACTAGGATCACACCCAATTTTAGTAACATTTATCTCACGATATTTCCAATATTACCCAATGTATTATAGGGATATATAATTTTTGTCCCATCCATGACCAAATAAAAACAATAAAAATAAATTCCATATGATAATAAAAAAATTCATCTAGTCATCATACAATAACCAATAGAAATGAATTAGTTATCATAAAAATTACATAATTTAATTATAGAATTACCCATCAAAAAGATATATGTATCATAGCGATTCATCATTAAATAATTTACTACTTGGAAAAAATGGTTTTATAGAATTTCACATAAGTAATCATCACCATATGACATATATATAAAAAATAAGGTTATGTCACAAGATCATATCTACAGTAAACCATGAAAATCCCCAATGGATTCTTACTCAGATAAATCATAAATTTAGAAGATCATTTAATCAAAAATTTTATGTTGTAAATAAGTATAATTTTTAAATAATAATGTTATAAGTAGAAAATACAATAATATAAATAAAATATTTTTCCTTATAAATAATAACTTTAATATATAAATAATTATTTAATGTGGATAATGGCATGGAGAGTGGAAATATCAGATCATGTCATATAAGTTAAAATAAAATAGTCATTTCATACATTTTAAAAATTATAAAAATAAATTCATTAGAAGATTTTTTTGAAGAATTATTTTTTAATAACTATATATAAAAAAATTTCTAGTGAAAATAGATATTTTGACAAATATCGATTATATATTGGAATATTTTTATAAAAAAATTTATGTTCATACACGTGGATGAATGACTTCATCTACCAAAGAAGAAATAATGTTGTCATATCTATGAAAAAGATTATATGATCCTTTTACCTACCGAAGAGAATAAACACCACTGCAGAACTGGGATTATCTAGTGTTATGTCCTTAATAGAACTAGCTAAAAGCACTACTAAAGTACTCCATTTTTAATGATTAAAAAATGAATATTAAATGAAGATATTCAACATCCCCTTTTCCACAGTTAAGGGGGGGGGGGGGGGGGTTAATAGCTCTAAAAAGAGATGTTAAAGGGGGAATTTAACATTGGTTGTTAAATAGAATTGATTGGGGGGGGTTTATCAACACACGTAAATATAATTTATAAATAATATATTTCCAAACAAATTATTCCAAATAAAATATTAAAATATAATTATATTTTTTTATATGAATATGCTATCTATTTTTTAAATATATTTTATATAATGATAAATAGTAATTTACACTTAATATATATGACATTTAATGATAGGGTTATTCCGCAATTTAAAAATAATTTTAAATAATAATTTACAAGTTATTATCATGTAATAGTCATTTTACTATTAAATTATTGATAAAAAATTAAAAAATAATTAATAATAGATGTAAAATAATTTGAAAACGTATCACTAACATCAAATAAACAAAATTATTGATTTGGGAGTCTGTATTGGATGTACCATATACCAAACTGAATCTGATGAATATCTCTACTCTTGTTTGACTAGGGGTCGTGGTCAATGTTGTTTAGAGGTCAAAAGAAACCTAGTAGGCCTTGAAAGTGATTTTTTAGTTGGGGTACTCTAATTTTTGTATCATTATATGGAATTTCAACCATATATAAGGGTGTATCAATATATTTTTTCAGTGGGGATTGAATTCATTTTAGCTATTATTTTCATATTATTATTAAGGTTTCAATTTTTTAATTATTTTTTGAAATACACTATAATTTATAATCAAATATGTAATAATATATACATCTTTGTTTTATATCCAAACATACACACACAAAAAAAACATATGGATAAAATTTAATGATATATAAATCAATAGATATATATATAATAAAATTGAATAATAAATAACATTTTGTAGTAGAAAAGAAGATGGGATATGAGGTGGAGGTATTTGATTCGAATTTACGTAAAGGTATAGATATGTGCATGATGGTGAAATTATTTAGAGCATTGATAATGTAGATGGTATGTTCTGATTAATAAGATATGAAGTGATAATAAAAAGTGGGTAAGGAATAAGTTTGAATTAAAAATTATCCCCCATTATTAGTGGTGCCATTGACAGTGCTGAAAAAAGAACTACTAAAGCTGCCCTTTATCATTTCCAATAACGTAATGGAGAATACTCTCTTTATTTGTGCTTTTTTTAGAGTTTTTAATGAATGCATTTAAAATCACTTTTTTTAGAATTATCCTAACAAAACCAATCATCACCTCTCTCGTTGCAATATATTATGAATAAATGACAAATCCCTTTTACTAACACTGTTAATGGCCATATAATAATTTTATAAAAATTTAAATAACACATAAAAACTAAATAATAGATAGATAATCATAAAATTTATTTTATTTAAATTATAATATAAATATTTTTCATCAAAAAATTACCCAAGATAATTGAAAATTAAAATTTGATTGAAACATATACATATACCGCATGTCCCTTATTGAATCATATATGTTCAAATGTATATTCTAATGAAAATTAATTTTTATAAAAAAATATTATAAAAACATATTCACAAATTACTCCAAATTTATCATCCCTCAATAATATTCAATTATCCTATTATTAAATATTTCTTCAATAAAATAACATTCAAGTGAAATCCGGTTCATTTTCTGTGAATGTTTATTTATGATAAATCTGATGAATGCCCCTTTTTCATGGATTAATCATATCAATAATCGTATTTATGATATTAATTTTATTATATTAATCATATAAAAAATATAATAATTCAAAAAAAGTTGTGATAAATATAATTTACGTCACATCATGGAGAAGGTAGTCTGTATATATGCTGGAGTAATGTTTCCACATTTAATTGTTGGTAAAAAAAGAAGGAAAATAATAATTCAAATTTAAATAATATTTATTATACAATAAATATAATATATATTCAATAAATCTCTCTATGTCACAATAAACCTAATTTGTAAATAAAAAACATATCATGTAATTTTTTAGAGGTTGTAATAAAAATAAACATTAAATTAGATATATTATTTTACATCAAATGGAATGTTATGAAGGTATAAAAGATCATATAATTATTGATGTATTATTGTTTCATTAATAAAATATTTAGTCATTCAATAAATTATAACAACTATCCATGAAATATTATATTGAAATATGAATAATATCACTACATTAAGGTGGTAGTCCACATATAATTAAGGGAAATAATTCCATTACCCATTTAATATAGAGGAGAGAAAAAATGGTGGTTACATAAACCAAATGAAATCTGAGTATGATGATAATACCATTTTAATCATGTTATGAATGATATAATAGTTTTTGATAAGTTTTAAGAAGAAATAATATTTAATGTTCTCGATTAGGATTTATAAATAATTATTGAGGAACAACCTTTTTCATAAACATTAAACCATAAAAAAGTGATATTATGATAAAAAGGAACTATAATTAATGCATATAAAATTAATTTATCAGAAAAAAAATCTCTTTTTATAATCAAAAATTTATTTCTATATAAAAAATTAATAAATGATGATTTAAAAATACATATATGTCAACAATAAGGATTCATTTAATAGTTTTTCATATTAATACCCTCCAATCAAATAAGTAATTTATAACTATTACATTAAATAATAATATTGTAATAGTATATAGTGGTTCATTTAAAATAAATGTTGTTTGTAGAAAAATTACTCATTAAAATTAAACTTATAAATATAGATATATTTTATATATTTTGTGGTGTTTCATTATAAAACCCATATAATAATTTTTCCCTTGAAATTCCATCACAATGATATAAAATCTAGTGTTACTATATCCTCATAAGATAATTGTGATCCACGTACCTTCCTCAAATTTATTTTATTGATGTAGAATATTAACAATGTTGGTGGATTTAATTTTTCGATATTTCCTTCTTTGATCTGTAATATCACATATGTTTTCCAAATAATATATACCATTATCCAATATTATGACATTTGAGTTCATTAAATTTGAATGATCATGCATAATCTTCAGTGAGATTTATAAATAGAATTCATTGTGAACATGAGAGTGATTCAAATTAATTTTTTTTAATATACAACTATCTCAATCCAATCATGAATCATAGAGGGTATAACATTTATGGGGATCATCATTACCACATTTATATTTCACATAACATTATTCCATGGAGATATTATTTTATATACCTTATCAGAAACATCAATCTCTATATATCATTAACAATTTCCTTCATAACTCTATTTTCCACCCGATACTTCCCCTATGTACTATGGAATGTCTATAAAAATATATATGAAATTACCTTGTTGAGATCGGGTTACAATACCATTAAGTCTCCTTCTATTTCCAATGACACTGAATCCCATTAGGTAATAGACAACTATATAAGCAAATATCTATATTCTCAGGTAATAGGTATTACTATATGAAAATAACATAAAGGGTTTTTTTATTCAAAAACCTTTTAAACCATATTATATGATCTAATAATTTCTAGTATTTTTTGAATCGACATTTTAGAATTAATATATATATATATAAGTAATGTAGTGATAACAATAGTCTCTATATTCAATAACTATTGAAGACACATCCATTAAATTGTGATAATCCTTTTATCCTAGTCATATAAAATAAAATTTGGTACTGTATTAAATATTAACATATAAATAATGTATTTCATAAATTGAATATCTGAAGTGAAATATTCTCTAATTGAAATTAAATGCCAAGAATTAATATGTTCATAAAACCCAAATAATATTATTCACTTTAGATTTCATGGGGTGTTAGATGAAAAATAATTTAATTTTTTCCCATAACCATTCTTATTTGGGTAATCAATATAAGATCCCTTTAAAATTTAAATATCCTTTATTAAGAAGATGTTATTCCATACATATAGATACATACTCAATGGTAGACATTTTTATGTTATCCAATGGGAAATAATAATTTATATCTCTATAAATATTAACTCATATGATATTAATATAAATTGATGAACTATGACCATTATGATTTTTAAATTTATTTATTTACAGTACCAATATGTCATATTCATGGTTACTAAGAATTATCATTCTATCATTATCAAATATGATCCCTAGGATATTTACCATCTTCTTTTTGGTTACACACCCTTCGACTATACCACAATTAACCATACATGGATAATGGATGAAATTTCTTCGTTTTAAAATTTTATTTTTCTTGTATTATCCTAAAATATATATACATATTCATTAAATCCATAAATTTGTTTTTCACATTAAATCATAATCATTGACATTTTTAAATGGCATTTCAAACAAAATTCATTCTCCACCTTGTTCATCTTCTAAAAGAGGCAGTGTATTGAGAATTCATAATATCTAATAAACCCCATCCATATCCTTTTTTTAATATTATTCAACTTCTATCGGAATATATATTTAATTCTTTTATAACATTTATATATTTTACAATGTTCACAGCAAAGATAACTCATTCATTTCAAAAATTACTACATTCCTCTCCAAATCCAACATGTTATTTTTCCCATGAATTTTCAATTTCTTTGTGGCCTAAGATATAACAATATATTTTATCATGTGGATACATCATTGTTCCATAATCAATTAATCAATAAATATCCAAATATATTCTCTATTATTGTACAATTTAAGCACAAGTGTGCATATCAACATAATTTTATTTTCCTTATAATATTCTTTATAAAAATATATCTAATAGTTCCATTATTACCCTTCTTGATTTCTAGATGAGATATACATTTTAAATAAATCCAAATAAATTTGTATTATAAAAGCTACCAATTAAAATTATTGATACCATTTACCATGTATTGTTTGGGAAATTGGTCAATAAATTTCTTCTTTGATGTATCTATTAATATACCCATAGTTGAATTTAAATTTCTAATTGATATGAAATTATATATATAGAATTACCACTTTTTAATGTTAAAATATAGTATAAATTTTATAAATTTATTTATAATAATCATAAAATTATGTTCACCAACTGACTTGGACTTTAAATTTGTACGAATACACTGTATTAAATGTTACCCAATATATTCATGGTAAAATATGAATAATATATTTTTAAATTCCACCAATATAATTTTAAAATTAAATTTTAAACAATGAATAAATATAATTCATAATTACTATTCCTTATAAAAGATATTTTCATGGTTACATACTCTTTCTTGATCCACAATTATTGATATTAGGATCGATGATCAATAATAGAGAATTATTGATCTCTATGTAATTAATAAAATATTTATTCTATATAGGGTATCAGATATTTTTTGTTAAGAAGTAAATTTTTATCTATAAATAATAAATTAAATGGTTACTTTTCCAATAATTCCATAAAAAAATTATGATAAAATAATTCCAAATAACTATGCTTTATGAGTCTCTTGTCTGGATTCACTTGTAGTTTTTACTTCAATTACTACTACTAAATCTAGTCTATTTTATATGTATTCTTCAAAATAAGAGTAGAACCATGTTTGAAAAATATTAACCAATCACGATCATGATTTTGGGGAATAATAGGGTAGACTTCAATAAGTACATCAGTATAACCACAAAGAGTTTTCATATCATCAATTTTGATTTTCTCTCTAACCATATGAGATAAAACTCTTCCATGAATAGGAAGTACTGCAAATAAAATTGATGTAACATCAACTAAAAATTAATAATATTCATAGAATAACAATATAATCATATGTTAACTAAAAATATAATGTGATTCATCAATTATTTAGACATTTATATGGGTTTTATATAGAGATATCTAATGAATACCTAAAATTTTATTAATTTCAACTAGAGGTACAATCACAAAATTTACAAGGATATATTCCCATAAACATTTATGATATTTTCGATATATAATTGAGTTTCAATTATCAAAATATAGGAAGTATTAATGAAAACTAAAAATCAAATAATTTATGTTTTAATGAAAAATATTTATAAAAATATTTAGATAAAGTAGATTCGGTATATATTGAAAAATATAAATCATTTATAGTCATAATGATCATGGTCAGTGTAACATTTAACAAATAATTTTCATAAACCACTTTAGAAACTTTGATCACATGATATTTCCATTTATCTATTAGTTTCAATGGTTTATAAAAACAATTTTTTAACATTGAACATAAAATTCATAGATAGAAATAGTAATTTTAATTATCATTGACATTATATAATCTGATTGTTCCAATCCACTCAATTATGTTTTTTCATCGGTCCTGTGATTTACTAGTCTCAACACATAAATTATATATCAGTTTTATTAATAGAATTAATTTCCAAAGTTTAGTAATTTATAACACCACATATAGAACGTTCTTTTATGATTCCATCCAAAATTATTACATAATAGAATATTAATTACATTTCTACGAATGGTTTTGTATTTATAATCTCCCCCAAATTCCCACATTATCATTTTTTATCCACAATATATTGAGAACACTGAATGTCTCCAATGTACATTACCACATTGATAGAAAATAAAACAATTTATTTATAACTATTAATTTATCGTATCTCCATTATCTTTCAATGAGATGGTACTAATCCACAAAATAATTAAACAAATTTTTTTGACAGTGAATGAAAAAAAATATTTTCGTAAAAATATTTTGAAAATTTTCTCATATGTTATTATATACCCATAAAAATAATTATTTATTTCATGTAATTCCCAATTAAGATTATTTTATATAATTATTTGAAATTAGTCAAAAATGATATATATAATGTCATCCAATTAAATGTATATAATTTCCTCCAATTTCTTGAAAAGAATCCAACACTAATCAATTACACCTATCAAATGAAAACTATCGAAATTAACCATATCAGGTTCCATTGATTTTATCACATTAAATATCACTTCTATAATAATGATCACATTCTAAATAAAGTTAACGGAACCACTAACTTTTTGTGGAAGCTTCTGTCTAAAATATTAAATAATATGTTGTATCTTAATTCATTTATTTTAAATTTCATCATGATTCATGTAACCATTCATACCCTAAGAGAATGGAGAAAATTTAAACAATTGTTCACATATAATATTACATTTATGTTTGTTTCTCATGAGGATATCCATTTCATCATACCTCACATATGTAGTTTACAAGATTTATCCTATGGATATCCAATAAATAAACCCCAAAAAATATAGTTTGTTCTAAATTAATCATAGTGAGAAATAATTATGTCCGACAAATCACTCATTGGATTTCTATATATTGAAACCATAATTCAGAATCTTTGAAATATTAGGTATAACCTAGGTTATTCATGATCATTTTATATAAAGTTACTAAATAATATTTTCTAACGAAAATCTGAATTATCTATTGAATGAACCTTAGGAGTTTCTAACATGGTGTGGATTCTTAGGGATACTCATCTTAAATGAATACTAATCAGGTTAATAAACAATCATCCTTATTCAATGTTATTACCCATATATTCATTTATTCATAATTGATTCATCTTTTTAGCATCCAAATATGGATTCATTTTCTATGAAAATTACCCAACATCTATATTATAAAATCATTAGGATGTTTTAATATACAAAGACTTATCCATAGTGTTTTCGATAATGTTCACTCTTCTTAATATGTAATCTTAATTAACCACTATATTGGTAAAAAATGATGTAGAATAATCTCATTGGGCTTATTGGTAAGCACCCCATAATACTACATGGAAAATGGGGGTTCAAAACCCATTGGGCGTAGGTATTGTAGTAGTACTGTGGCATTACTGTAGCAGTACTATAGCAGTGGCGGTACTATTGATCAGCGTACACTGTAGCAGCGGTGGGACTGTGCGGGTACTATAACAGCTGGGTTACTAATAACAGAATGGATATTGGGACAAAAATTTGGCCTACGGGTTATGTAATGGGCTACAAACCCACTGGGCCATCGGGCTATGTAATAGGTCTCCCTCTACCCAGTTAAAAGAGGACTTTACTTTTCATTATTAATAAAAATGAGGCTTCGACCACAAAATTTTAAGTAGAATAATCCCTTCATATGTTAATAGTTATTAATTATTGATTTTTATTCACTACATGCCGATATATTACACAATTTAAAACCAATTTTATTTAGTGTCATTGGATTATAGGTTCATAATCATTATATTTTTTGAAATATCATTAAAATATCCCAAAAAATCAAGATATCAGTTTATCATTCATTGTTATGAAATACATCATAGATTTCATCATTACATTTGAAATAAACAACAAAAAAGGATTATCAGTGATACATATAAAGGGTAAACAGACAATATATTAATCAATAATCATAAGTGAGAATAAGATAAGAATCAGTTCATAAATTGATCGTCATAAATAATAAATATTAATACCCTATAGGTCAAATTTCATTATTAATAAATCATGAAATTAGGATTTCTCATAAATATATATTTAATCCATAAGACTGTAATTTTCAATAACAACCCATGATCTATGAGAACATATAAAAACATTAAATATATTTTTTTTCCATTCAAAAAAAATTAAAATAATGTCCCTATAAAAGGATCACATCCAATACAATCAAAATGGATTAGGATCACTCCCCATTATATCATTTCCTTAGTATAGTTTCACTCACATTAATATCTTATTATAAATATTCCCTTAGTGAAATATATTAACTCCACATTCAAATCATCCTTATTTCATGAGATATTCGTCATTACACCATTAATTAGAGGGATATTTAATTAATGGGCCATCTGTCCGATTATAATAACCTTTTATCATTGTTCGAGAAATTAAAAAAATTACATTCATCATATAATATGATGATGACAAATTTTAATGGAATGAGTTTCATAAATCGTTCATCACTTGATGATACTATAACCTATAATGCCCAATTGTGTTTTTTAAATCTTTTATATTAATAATTCCATTTTAATTTGTAATAATATTTACATAAAAAATATTGATAATTGTATGACTCAATTGTTTTTCATATGGATTCTTGTTAATGTAGTTTTGGAAATATTTTTTTATAAGAGTATAAAAATGTTTTTTTCATAATCAATCAATTCTATATTTCTCTTCAGTGATCATAAACTCATGATGTTTTTCTTTATCAAAGTAGTTTTTTGACATATTTTTGAAAAGTTACAGATTTCCAAGGTAGAGAACAAATGAATAGTTTTATTTTTCTAGATGAAATACTTTTTATGAGTTTTCTAAAAGAGAGATTAGACATACAATATAATTATAAAAAAACTACGATATTATAAAAACATTATTGATCAAAAATGATTATAAAAAATATTATTACAAGAATGTATTTCATAGATTTAAAATTTATTATAAGTTATAAATATTTTTAGTGGTAGAGAATATAGATTACCATGATTCTCATACATTTATATTAGATATTTTTAAAAATATATTCATAACAATATTTAAAAACACGTTAAAGTAATATAATAGTTTCATTCATTGGTAATCATAAAAATAATTATACTTATTTGGGGAAATATTTTCAATACCTCCCATTATGATCATTCATTTTATTACTTCTAATTAATGTGACCCTTCATAACCTAAGGAACAGAAACATAAGATGTGTTGGGCTCTGATCATTAGAATAGGTTAAAAAGAGAGATACATAAGCATAAAATGTGAATAAGTATATGAAAACATCATTATAATATTTTAAAATAATACCCTACATAACAAAGATCTGAAAATCGATTCCATTAATAATGATTGGAATTTCATATTACATGAATCATAAGATAATAAAAGAACAAGATCCATGATATTCCCATAATGGAGAAAGACATTGACTTTGTGAAATACACATAATCTTTGGAAATCTTTTGTCAATGATTCCTACCAAGAAATTCATTACATGTTATAAATTAGAAGATAAATATTATACCTACTTTAGTCTGAGGATGATCTCATGTGTAATAAAAAAATATCTTATGATGACCTACCAAATATGCTCATGTTTTGGATTTAGGATGACCTCTCGTTTACCCTCTTATTGTGGGCTTGGTATAAGCACCTAGTTCAACTTTACCCCATATAAATTTTTATTACCAAATGTATTAGAATGAGATAATGTTATCACCATTCACATAATTAAAACAATATTTTTGCATCCGCTAAATAAAAAACATTCCGCACAACATATCCCATGAAATAATATGTATATCCGAATCATTAAACCTTATCATAAATCAAAGAAAAGTGACTAGTTTGATAATAATTTCATCATTTATTTTTCTTGGAAAGTATGTTGTTTTTGTAATCATATAACCCATATAAGTGAGAAGAGTTTAATTTTCATATAACTCATGGAATAGAATATAGTCTCATATACATCATGTCACCACAATGTAAACCCTTCAAAGAAAGAACATGAATGGTACCAATGGATCATATCACAAATAAGTCATCATTAAACCATAATAATGTCATCATAAATTGAAAAATAATTTTGAATTATCATTTAAACCATTTTTAATGAAAACTTTCTTCTTTGAAAATCTATTTTTAAAACAAAATATATTTTAAAAACTGTTATCTTTTAAGATCAAAAGGAGAATTATTAATGGTTATTTAAAATTATTTTTAATCAATTTTTCAAACAAAAAATATTTTCAGAATTATTTTCTTTTAAAAGATGATTAAAAGGTCATTTTAACAAATTATAAAATTTTTAAAATACATGGTTATTTAATTGGAAGGTTTTGAGATTTTAAAGAAAAATTAGGCCATATTTTAGTAAAAATATTATCAAAATTGTATTGAGTAACAAATATTTTTAAACTATTATCATTAAAACAATAAGATAGGAATAACGAATTTTTAAAATTCATTATAATTATTGAGATACATATAATAATATTTCATCAATGGATGTATAGTCTTTATTAATCCAGATAAATAATTTGATCCTAGAAATATACTCTAACAAATTTTGATACATTGAACAACAATCCCCATGAAATAAAAATACTAATTGGGAATATAAATTATTTGAACATAATTTATTTGTCAAATAACATGATAAAGTTGTATTATATAAGCCTAATAATACAATATAGGTGCAAAACATTACAAATGTCTTAGAGAAGGAAAATTGGGACCAAATTCCTTTACAAAATTGGAAGGGTTCTAACCACAAACCCCAAGAAAGATATACCCCACAATATAAATTTAAATACAAATTATTATGATTAAATGAATTACAAAATATATCAATGTTTTGTATAAACACTACATAAGAGAAATATGTGGTGAACATGGATATTGAATCATTGAAAATAAAAGTGAGACTGAAATCCATTACCTAAAATATGAACTTATATTATATACATTAAATAATCATGTATAATAAATAAAAAATTATTAAAAATAAAATAAATATAAATATTCATTTATATAATAATACAAATGATATTTTGATGATATTTTATTTCCCTTTTATAATTAATTACATGTTAAAGATATTTTTTGAGTAAAAACTGCTTTAATTTTCGTATATTTATTGATTTTTTGTATTTTTGGTACCATTATTTTATTAATTATGTAATAATATCTATAATTATAACCATTATATAAAAATGATATATATTCAGTATATATATATTTATAATAATTTATTAAATATAAAATCTGTAAATTAAATATACTATGTGTGGAGACGGCAAGCCGTACGTATGCATGGCCACTATTTTCATTTTCTAGTCGGATTGAAAGAAGAAAAAGTATATGATATATTATCATTATATAATAATTTTTATGGCCAATTAATAAAAAACCTCCATTAAACAAATCCATAATTCATTCTTTAAAAATCATGAATGAATCACATAGCCTTTTGGGGATGTAGTCTGTCATACACCTGAATGACATTATCCTATTACGAAAAAGTAGAGAGCATGAAGGGATATATGATATAAAAGTAATATAGTCATAATAACATAATATAAATCATAATAATCATTTTTAAAAATTATTTCCATAATTATTAATTACATTTAACAGTGTTTATGGAAAAAAAATTACATATGCTCATGAGGGTGTATTCTATTGTAGACATGATATATGATATTTTAACCAATTAGATGGGAATGAGTGCGATTTAAGTTTTTAACCATAACATAGTTTAAAATTGGTATATTTAAAATAGTTAGTTTTTACATAATAATTATATAAGAACAAATTTAGGGGATTGAGTATGAAATAACTTAAAAACATTCACTGATGAATGACACGACTTTTACAAAAATCTCTTTTTGGTCTATAAGAACACATACCCTTTGTTTTATTTATACCTATTGAATTAAATATAGGATGAGGTGAACTAATTTTCTAATATATTTATATATGATTTTTCTCTGAAATGTGGCATTATGTTTGTGAATTGAATGGGAGATGGTGTGGCCTTATGTAAGGTAGGTGACTAGAAGGCATTTAAATATTGGAAATAAGGAATCCCACCCCATATTTCCATGAAAATTGACTCTAGTAATAGAAAAATATATATAACATATGATATATGTTCAAAATATTACCGTAAATGGGGTTTTTAAGTTATTAAATTTCATTTTTCCATTATGTTAAATATTTTTCCCTTTAGTAAACATTTTTTTTCTTAATAGTCGTGATTAATTTTTATTGTTTTCATCAATAATTATTTAAACAAATAATTTGAGGTTTTTAAAAAATATAAAAGAATATTATTAAAAATATTTATTCCTTTTTTTCAAATTATATTCACATAAGTGGCATGAATTAAATTAAAATTAATCAACCATACATGACGAGGAAACCAGTATTTAAAATAAATACATTCAAATGTTTTAAATGACATTATATCCAATTATATTGTCAAAGGATTACAATTACCAAAATTGGAATGTGTGATTTATAATTTAATAAATAAAAATTTTAAACCAATTTAAATTATAATTTAACTATAGAGAAAATATACTAAAAGAATTTTTTTCATTAAAATGTAGTATTATACATTATTCATAATAAAATTAAACCCCTTGGAAAAATTAAAAAATTTCAGCCTAATATAATTTTTTTATTATACATTAAAAAATTATTTTTAACTTATAAAAAGTTTTTTATTAAATAATAAAAATTGAGTGTTTAATGTAGAATTTCTTAAAAAGGTAACAAAAAGAGTTTTTAGAAAAATATATATTTCAAGCATGCAATTGGAATTAATATTATCTCTTTTACAGAAAACATAAAAGTTTATTCACAAAAAAATTATGTACTATATTATATATATATTTAATTAAATTCATTAACCGAATTTTATTTGAATTATATATTTATATTAAATAAATTGGTTCACATAAAATAGTTTTTTTCAGAGAAGGATTTATTTTTTTACCATAGGAAAGGATTTATTCTCATTTCTAATTAATTGATCGAAAAATATTTATTTATATATGATTAAAAATAATATTACTATTTTATTTAATCCATTAATACATTATATTCCACATTTTAGTTGATAGCTGTAATATTTAATTATATATTATTAGTATAGTGATGTTTGGTAAAACTCAAACTTTTGTATAATGTATGTCATTTAAAGAACATTGTATTTTTAGTAACACAAGGCATCACATACAATATATTTTTAGAATATTTCTTATAGTGTAGGGTTCAATTTTATATGTGAATAAATAAATCATAGCATGTGGTAGCAAGCAATAAATTACATCCATAAAATTTAATTTATTTATAAAAACATTAATTTATAAAAACCCGATGTTTTATATTCTTCCCCCATAAAATGAATTTCATAATTGGAATTCATGTGGATCCTCAATTTTTTAATACATGAAATTTTTATTCAAAGAAACCCATATTATAATATTTAATAATAAAACAACCATTTAAATGGAATGAAAGAATCCTAATAGACACACAATGTAACTAATATCATAGATTTCACATAAGAGAACATAGGTGGCATGTGGAAACATGGAAATAAATGATAAAATTAAAACCCAAAAACTGATGGATATTGGTAGAGAACATTAGTATGAGAAAGAGGAAAACAAAAAAAATGATTAAAGGAAATAGTTTTCAAAATTTTAATTAATATCCATAAATATAATGATAACATGATAATATATTATCTGAAGACCCTTTTACCGTATGTTGAATTGTTTTTACACTATGATATACTTACATTATTTCATTCCATTTCATTATAACAATCTCATCCATCAGTTTTTCCTTTATCAATTTTTACATCATCTCATACACAATGAAATAAAGGAGAATTTTTTATGTTGGATTCATTAATTTGTCCTAAAATATATCTATATATATAATATTTCATTTATTATATATTTTGTTATCATCACATTAAATGTTTTGAATATGTTATTCAATATTCCTAAATCCTCATATGGTGAACTAATATAATAATCTATAAAACATCAATAAAAGATCGACATAAACATATTCATATATAGTTAACTATATAACACGTTCAACATTAAAAATTTATAAATATGGTCAGTTTATTTTTCAAAATAAACATAAAATTAATGCATAAAATATCATAATGTATATTTTGATGGAAACATACCAAAACTATGAAACCTTTATCTTGTATTATCTTAAAACATGAGAATAACCTAAATTATTATAAAATTCATTTGAATACATACATAATTATTTATTCATAATATAATATATTATCTTATACAATAAAATTTTCATTGGATGCATGTGTTAATCTATATACCAGGAGAATATGTGATTTCATTATTCAAAAATCCATGAATATAATCACAACAAATTTCACTAAAATAGTAACTATAATATTTTCATTAGGGTCATTCTAGAAAAATTAGACACTAAACAAAAAACAACGGAGAAGAGGATTATTTTTCCATAGTTATAATTGTTCACATTATCTATTTTTATATCATAAGAATTCTTTCTTTCAATTATCCTTGGAGGTTCTATTGATTATCATCCACATAAGTTGTTGTATTTGGGAACATATGTGAATAATTCCCAAACTCCTTACAATTGAAAAAAGGAAGTGTATGAGGACTATATTGTGAATATTTTTAATTTGGATGATAAAAAAATAATTTATTTCCATTAAATCATTATACACCAAGTCCATGAACTTCCGTTCATTAAGTTTCACACCATATAGAATCATTCATTCATTCGTATGACTTATTTTTCCAACATTTCAATCATCGATGCCTATAATTAGTAAACTACAATTAATATTTTCTTTTTACATGATTCATTATTTAATATAAAAACTAATGGAATAGTAAGAATATAAAATATGCATTTCATAATTATGTTAAATTATAACTATATATTCATATATAAAAAAGTCTCTTATACCTATGTTTTTTCATAGACATAGTTTGAAGATAGTGAAAAGAAAATAATTTTTCCTTAAAAGGATGTCGATTGACATAGAGTCATACCATTCATGTCTTGAAAAATATCATCATATATACTAAAATATTCATAATAATTTTCATTAATCTCATTTAATTCTTTCTCAATAATTATTTATAGAGTATGTTGGATAAACATATTGAAAAAATTACCATTAAACTATTCCAATTCCAAATATTCAATTTCTTTTTGTTTCGCTTGTTCTTAATAAGATTCTTCTTCAAATATTTTTCACCATCCAAATGATTAATATCTAAAATTAATTTTTTTAGATCCTAAAATAGAATAATGGAATTTATATTTTTAGTGTTAATATTATATTTTTCATCAATTAGTGGATCATTGGAACGACTCAAATTAGGTGGATGTTACCTCATGAAGTACTCAAATAACCATTTTTTATTTATTTAAAATTTGGAAGATCACATAATTTGAAGATTTATAATGTTGTTTGTGAATTCCAGCATTATTTTTAATTCCATCTCTCATACCATTTGGTTTATCTTTATGAAAATTATTTCATTGTACATCAGACACAAAATTAATGTCATTCCTTCATGTTCTAGACAATTAATAAAGACAAAATCATAGTGTGAGAATAAATAATCATTGTGGGGTACCACATAACCATAAAAAATAACATTTAGTATTTTGAAATCATAGAAAATAATTATCTGAACTATTATATCTTATGATTATCCTAGGTTACTAATAGTCATTTTATATTTATATCCTTTCAGATGGTTCATAAAAAGATTCTTGATTTCTAAACTATATCCCTTGGGATTGTCAAATAGGGCCTGAAAAATCATTAGTAGTCATGAAATAGTTATCGATCAATTAGACCTCAATATAATGTTTTAAGGGTTGTTAACTCTATTTAAGTATATTCAAGAGAAAAATCCTCTTGTATTATCCAAACATGGATGTATTTTTTGGAAACCACTCACTCTATCCTTGAATGAAATTCCATGTAATTTTACCATTTATTCAATCATCCTTAGACTTACCCATAGATACATTCCATGATATATCCTTTTAAAAATTAATTTAAAACTCAAAAAAATTCTTCCATGATTCCAAATTTTGACCACTTATTTACTTTGATATAATCTATAGTGACTCTTACTTTACATATATATTTATGACACATTTAAAGTTAATATTTATTACACCATACAAATACATGTATGGGAACCATAATAGTTTATTACATTGGAAACATAAAACCCTGCATATAATTTGATAAAATAGCTTCCACATATCCCCTTATGATCTTCTCATTTAGTAAACATACCTAAAACCGTTATTCATAAACTGGTGAAAGGACTCATAAAGATGGGTGAGCTTAGATGTTAAATTAGGGTAAGAATGGGGAATATGTATGAATAACATGAGAATATGGGTATGATAAAATGATCATGTCATTTTAATATCATACTCTTACTATCAAATATATTAATCATGAATCATGGATCAATGATTTTATGTACATAATACATGAATTTCAAGATAATCAATTATGTTTAGTAGTGTGAGTATAAAAATACTATAGGACATAGAATTCCGTTCATACACATACTATTAAATAATATTAGGTCAATGTTTCCTAACAATACATTCATAACATGTTATTAGTTGTATAATAATACATGTAAAATTTTTGTAGTTGGAATGAACTTCTATATAATGACCCAGATAAATATACATAGGCAATTCATAATTTTTAAAGAATAAATAATAAAATACAGTATAGATATGCATAGAACCTAATAGTTTAGGGAATTTGGAAATATTTAAATGTAAATGATCATAAATTATTGAGCTACATTATCACCCACAAGGTACTCTATTATTGAAAAAACCTCACAGGAACATCATACATGATATATATTTTCATAACTCGGGAAAAAACAATTAAAAGGATGATTTGAGATTCTTAATAAGGGAAAAATGGGATATGTAATAATTATATTGAGCATAAGGGTACAAGGACATGATAGTAATATTAGACGACCATACCCGTTATATAAAATATTATAAAAATGAATTCTAGATGAATGTTTATAATGTCATAAGACACAACTCCAAAATGACACAACACCACAATTCATAAGGAAAAACATATTAAAAAGACAAGGAATTGTAACACACACATAAAAATTTTATATCATTCTCTATAAGTCATGACACAATTATAGATATTATCATGGAATCTAATAGGGACAAATATAGCATGGCAGGATAGAACATTATCCCCAATCACAATCCATTCCATATAAGGGATCTGATTTCTCCATCATCCCATTGTGGATCATGTTTCCATATCTTTTCAAAGTTAATTGGGTTTCCCCATATTCCCATAGTAGACCAGTATTTTCGATCTTCCCATAGAGTTCAGGGTTTTCCGATATTCCCATAGTAGAATGGGTTTCCCCATCATCCATAGTAGATTGATCCCATCGATATGAATCCAATAATTATATCATAAGATATAAATTATTACCCAAATAATTTGAATGAGATATAAGTCCCACATATAATATTTATTAGGATGGATTTATGCCCAATGAGATTATTATAGGGTGAATTTAGGGATTTAATGAAGTAATTTTAGGTGACTATGGTCAAGAAATATTATATGAACATTTTGAATAATTTATAGGGTTGAGTTCCTTTTTATAGTAAAATTTTAGAGGAATTCATGTAAATATTTTAAAGGGGAATTATACCAGAGTTTTTATAATATCAATTGGATCCAATAAAAAAAATTCTATCCAATATTGGATTAGTATGAAATAAGGCCATCCAATTACATTTAGACAACATTCTATGTCATTTTATCTTATATTTAAGGATTAGTCCCTTGTAAAGGTTAATTTTACATTAATTACTACAATTATGTTTATATAAAAAACCAAATATATTTTGTTAAAAAATAATTTTACCAAATTATGAATTATAGATTAATATAATTATACTTTTTAATCCATTATCTAAATTCAAATAATACAAGTGTTATAATTTAATATAAATTATATGTTATAGATGAGATGAGACACCGTTTTCTTAATGAAAAAATGTTTATACGTATGGTATGATTAAATATCAAATTCTAAATTGAAATTTATTAAAATTAAATATAGTGGATTTATAAATGTATAATTTCTCTAATTTAAATTTAAAAACAATATTTATGGTAATATTACAATTTAAAAAATTTAGATGAAAATATATTTTGTATAATTTTTTTATAAATAAATATTCAACAAATAATGAAACATCACATAAAAATACCAATAATTTAACATAATAATATTTAAATTTTTGTGTTTAAAATAATTATTTTTATTTTTATATGAAATATTTATAAGGTGAAAAAATATTTAAAATGGGTTTAACATTAAATGGTTGTAAAATTACAATATAGAAAAATACGCATTTTATTTATAAAATATGACTTCTTCATATATTATACCCGTAAAATATAGTGTATGAGTATGAAATATAGTTACTGAATTTATAATATTTTAAAATAATTGAGAAAATTTATCAATTTTTTGTTTTAAAATTATTGAGATGAAATCTTATTTGTACGATGAAAATTATTTTTCATAGAAAAGTAATTCTTTATTTTAAAATTGTTTCTCAATTAACATATACTAATTGATAACAAGAGGATTAATTTTATACTAATATGTAAATCATATTTTAACAATTTATTTAATATTATTTATAACTTACAATTTCAATGTTTTGTGTAGCTATAGTAATACTTTATAATAATTTTATTAGAATCTTGTAATAAGGTAAATCTAAACCGTATGGGTAACAAAATCTTTTAAAGTACTATGTATTATGTGTAATATAATACTAACATAGAGTTTCATGTTCTAAAATCCAATATAAGTTATTCTTGTACATAATTCTTGACTTTGTGATGGATATAACGCAAGTAACATATTATGTGTTCACATAATAAAAGCTACATTCAGTGTTTTGTGAAATAAGAAACTTTAAAAGATTAAATTAATTCAAAAAATAATAATTCACAAAATCATGGGGTGTTATAATATACCATATTAAAATTAATTTCACCTATGAAATTATTCTCGGGTATTAATTGATTAATATGAGAAACTCCTTTTCTATGAAACCCATATAGTAAAAATTACTACTACGAATTCTCTTAAGATGAGATTTTTTAAAACATGACAGTTACAAAAATTAACTCATGGTTAGTTTTTCAAATGGGTGACCATTTTTTTAATGTGAAAAAATTTAAATTGAAGGGGAATGTATCCATCATGTTATAATATATAGTGATAGGGGAAAGGATAGGATAAAGTTAACAATAAAAAATCCATAAGTTTGTGTTGATCTTAAGAGCAATTTGAATCATCAAAAAAAGAAAGTAGGACATCAAATTTAGTTTCAAGATACATTGAAGAAAATTGAATAATTTTGAGGAGATTATATACTTACTTTATGTAGTAAAATATCACTTATAATTTTTTATTGAAAAATTTCCACTAGACCTCTTTCCCTAAAAATTATGGTGAATTTTAAATTCAAGAAGCACTAACAGATCATGAGATCTATGATTATCCGTCCCATATTTCATCAGTTATTATAAAAAAAACATTTTTTGGAATATTTTATCCAATATTCTTAAATCCTCGTGTGGTTTTATAGTACATTAATACAATGAACATCCTCTAAAATATAACTAAAACACATCATAAATGGTTTTCCATATATCCCGTCTAGGAAATGAAAATCCCAAAAAATTAGAAAGATGTTTATGAAATTTGATTAAAATTGATACCACATATATCGCAATTCATCTCTTATTAGTAAAATTCCAGACTTGTGAATACCCTAATCATATATTTTATTTAAACATAGTAATAACCTGAAAAACCCTTAACCATTTTTAAAAAAACATTCATTTTTTTATTTTAAATATTACTGGAGATATAACCCAAATCCAAGAATTTGTAAACACTATCCACGATAACATAGTGCACTTTTTCATTAAATATATTATCATTTATAATGAATTAAATATAATGAAATTTACATTATCAATATCATCACCTCTTTATCCTTATAAAATATCATTTATTCATCCTTAAGAACATGTTTAGTGTTACCTTACCTTAATGTAACATTGAAATTATATCAATTATGATGTAAGTTAGTGTCATTAAATAGAATATTGAAAATACAAAAATAAAAACATCAACATGAAATCCCATTATACTCCATGATTTATATAACACATTCATTTAAATCCAAATAAAATACCCTTCAATAATCTAACATTATTTTTAAACCATTACTCAAAATTTATCAATTTATTCCCTAATACAAAATCCCTAGAATATGAAATGTAAGGGTTCCTCATCCTTAATCTAAATCTTCATCTTGCATATTATGTTAAATATTACTAGTGAAAATTCCATACAATCCATAGGTTATTTTTTCTAATTTGTATTCAAAATTATATCAAATATTTTACTTAACTTATGAACTCATATAATGCAGATTCCAAAAAAGACATAGAATTATATAAGGAAAATAATTTACATATCTAAAACATTAATTTCTAATATAGTTACTTCTGGTTCATGGTATCAACTAAGACAAAAAAGTATAGGTTGAGAAACAATTATCCTTGAAAAAAACACATTATGATGATAAATTACTTATAAGATGTTTATATAATGAAACCTAATTCATTAATAAAATACATGATTTTTTATCGAAGAATATTCATAGTTATATTGAATTTAAGTCACTCATGATGGTTCCAAATGAGTTGGTGAATCCCCAAATGAAATCTTCTTGTAGTGTCAAACTATGTGGGGAATATTGCCCAATATAGTGTACCGGGTTACGCTCGAGCTAGGCTAAGAAATCATTTTTAGTGTTTTTTCACCATGGTAGTATTTTTCTACTTCCAATTCTACCTATTTTTTATAAACAAGGATATAATTATTGAAAACCACTCACTCTATCCTTTTAAAAGATACCAATATATTTTAAAAATAATTATTAATCCTTAACATTATCCTTAGAGACACCACTAGACATGTCATTAGATATATCCCAAGGGATATCACTAATGATTTCCTATAATAGTTAAAAATGGTTGACTGGTCATTCAAAATGATACCAAATATAATGACCCTAGATTAAATTATAAATTGACTTCATCATTTTTTCAGAATACATAATATATTACAAAATATATGCCCAAAAACTGTAATATTTTAGTTTCTTTGGAAACATAGATTCGTAAATGCTGGTACATTAGTTGGATACATTATATCCCCACATGTTCTTTAGGAATATAACATCTTTTATTCATATCATATATGAAATATATCTTCACAACTTGTGGATGGAAACAATATTAATTGGTGAGATAAGATGCCCAGTATGGGAAATAATAAGTATTTTTAAGTATAAACATGAGGATAATGGTATGATAAAGTGATCATAAAATTAGAATACCAGAAAATTCATATCATATATCATTAAAATTAATCACTAAATTAGGATTATAAATTTATAAGACATGAAGTATTAGGGAAACATGATCATAATTCATGAAATAAAAACATAGAAATAAGAAATTTAATTTGGAATTCACGTAAACATGTAATTTCATTCTATATAATACAAGACTTTTTGCTATAATATATATATGGAATCATAATAGTGAATACAACTAATGGGAGAGAAACCCCACCATCCCTTGTAATAGACCATTCCATGCAAGGGACAAGATTTCACCATCTTCCCCTAGTTGATCTAGTTTCCCAAACAACCCATAGTGGATCAGGTTTCCCTGTCTTTATATAGTGGATTAGGGTTCCCCATATTCCCACAGTGGATCATGTTTCTCCCTCTTCATGTAGTAGATTATTTTTCATCAACTTCTATATTGGATTAATCATATAGATTGGAATCATAGCATTATATCCTGAGATATAAATATTTATCCAACACATTGTACTAAGATATATGTCCCACCAATCACATAATAAAATCATACATATATTTTCCTAATGATATTAGATCTCTCATCATGTCATAACCCTTAAAAAATATATGTTTAATAAACATCATATAATAACTCATGAAATGATTTGGATATCATAAAAAATCATCACAACATTAACTATATAAATGATATAGGTCTCGAAATCATTTCATAAAACCATGACATGTGAAAATAATCATTTTCCAAGAGAATATAACCCTTGTAAAGGAACAAATTGTCATAAATATCATTCCATAAAAACAAAAATGATCCAAGAAAAAATATTAAGGGTATTCATGGATCATCTTCCAAGTGAAACAAAAACTATAACAAATTATCTCATCATAGATGGATAATTATTTTGATTGATCACATAAAACATTTTTTAATAAAGATATTCTATCATTGAAATTATTTTTATAAAAGAATTTAAAATCCTATTATTATTAAGAATGACTTAAAATATTATATAAATCATTTATTATAGAAAATAAATTTTACTCTATGAAAAATTATTTTTAAAACATAATGTATTTTGAAAACCTTTCTCTTTAAAAATAACACTAAAAAAATATAATGGAATCATAGAAATATTTTAAATTCAGATTTATTTTAACAAAACATGAAAACGAATAAAGAATATTGTAATCATTCTGAATTTATTTTTATTTTAAAATATATTTAAAAATAATGAATATGTATTTCAGTCATTTTACTACGCTTTCCATGGAAAATAACCTTTAGAATGAATATAAATGAATAATTATATGTCATTTCAATCTCGTTTTAAACATATAATAATTTTTAAAAACCTATTTCTATGAATCCAATGTAAATTAAAAAAATTTATAATATTAGGAAAATAATTTTTACAAAGATAACCATGTAATACTTAAATGTACGCTTTATGGAAATGAAGGCCATGAAGAAGGGTAACTCCATACATGCTGAAAAATTTTATTACATGTTAAATGTGAATAAAGGATACTTAATATGAAAACAAAACAAAATATTATTTTTAAAAACTTTAAAAACTGGGTTACAAGTTCCAATAATATTTATAATAAAATAGTTATATTTCTAAATCTTAGGTATGAAAGAATATATATTTCCTATTAGAAGGATAAATAATGTGAAATTTTCATGAAAACATTTCATTATATATCAGAAGTACAAAAGGGGTGAAAATTGTAATAATACATGAAGAGGGTTTTAAATTTTTTTTACTGTTCATGATATATGTCTCATAAAATTTCTTCAATGGAATCATAATGATAAACAATCCATGCAAAAAATGAGACTATAGAAATAGACTGTTACCACTTCGGTAATAAAGAATCCCAATTCTCATGAAACAATATAATCAAATGAAGAATAAAATATAATTAATGGATTTAGATTAATGATTTAACATGTCATATGTAATTATATACACCCATTATAATAATTTAGGAGTATAAAATGCCATGTTCCCCTAAGAATGAAAATTGAGGTAAATTAAATTTACTGATTTGGTAACTTTTGAAAATTAAAACCAATGACTGAATTATTATTAAAATGATATATATATATATATATATATAAATCCATAAAATTATGTACATTAATAATATAATAAATACATGGTATGTAACCACCTAAAAGTTATGAAATAAATGGTGAACATCGCTTATGTCTCACATAGAATAATAACAAGATGAGAAAACTCTTACAATAAGTCTTGATTCTATCCATAACTAACAAAAACTTATATTAATAAACATAAGATAATTTTAAATATACCAAATTAATATATTCTTATATATAATAGAATATAATATTTTTTATGACTTTATACGACATATTTATTTAAAAATCAATGTTACTATTACTTTTAGGTTAATAAATGGTTTGTTTTCACTATTTTGTTTTTATTTTTTATATTCATTGTCCTCATTGTTATATAATTAAATCCATGATTTACACCCTGATATAAGTAACATAATTATTTTGTATCTAATTATTTATATAAATATATAATTTTTAGAAATATTAAACAAAAAACACCCTTCATGGATAAAGTACGATGTATGTACACATGAACATTGTTTCAATTTTACTATAGTTTTGAATGAAATAATTTAACTGAAATATATAAATATATATTATATAATTACATGAAATTTATTATTCAATATATATAATATATGTTTACTACACTGAACCCTATTATATTCTACGTAAGGTGTGAATGAATCTCATCTCTTTGAGTAGGGTATAATATACTCTTCCTCCAACAATGTTGTCATATTTATAAAAAATAAAAAAAACAAGAAAGCATGATTTATATAATAAATATATAATCATAAATAAATAATAAATTTCATATATATCATATAAAAATTTAGTTTCTATCATAATTAACATCCATTAGTTGTCGTATAGGAAAAACGAAAAACATCATTTCCTGGGGATGTAGTTCACCATACCTAAGAATCATAAGATTGATATCAATTAGATAGAATTGTGTTCATGTGTCGGTTGAAATATTATAAAATTTTTGTATATTTAGTATACATAGGTTATCACATAATCAAGTAATAATCATTATTTAGGTTTTGGATAATTAAAATAACCAAAAGGAGCTTGAGGGAGGATGTTACATCTTCTTTGGGTAACTCCTCTTAGTTACCAACAAAGGCATTCCTTGGATGGAATTATTCCCAAATCAATGATTTTATGGTAAATTGATAGATTTTGGTAGATTTTTTGGTCAGATTTTGGTTGATACAATAGGATATAGATGTGTGAATACGTTGATGAATTGAGATTGTTTTAATAGTGGAGGGGGAGTGGTATTCATGAAAATTTGTAAAAAAAGAAATTATAAACACGTTTTACCATTTTTGAGAGGCTACAATATTGGAAACAATTATATCCATGGTATTATAGGGTATGTATATTTCAATCCTATGGATTTTGGACTTTTTTCCATCATTTTGGACTAAAAATTTAATGTTTAATCCCATGATAAGCTATTTTTTTGTTTTATTACTTTTATTAATTTTAATTTCATTCAGGAAATATTTAAGTAAAATACTATGTTTAACTGATTATAAATTTTATATTATTATTATTAAAAATATTAATAAAATTCAACTAATTCCAATCTCATATGTGAGTGAATTTTAGTAATATTTACTCCAATATAAAGGATGACACATTTGGTATTTAAAACAATAATAAACAATTGTTTGGTTTCTTTATATATCCAAATCCATAATAAAATCAATTAAATATTACTAAATTTGATTAATATATGAATTATTGTTATAAATAAACATTAAAAACAATAATATAAAAAATTATTCCCTAAAAATAAATAATATGAAAAAGAAGTTTTGAATTAATATTCAGTATTATTCAATATTTATTAAGAATTGAAAGTTTGTAGAAACATATAATAAATTCCCCCAAATGTAAGTTTTTATGTTATTCATTAAAACTGATGTTTATTTTTTATAATAACAATATAAAAGATAAAAAAATATTTTTTTTTAAAATTGGTTATCCATCAAAATTATACAAAATCCTTTTTTTGAAAAAATTATTTTTTATTCATAAAATTGGAAGTATTATTACAATATACCGAAAAATAATATTGTATGTATATCATAAATATTGATTGAATATATAATATATAAATATTATTGAATATTTAAATCAAATATTTTTTCTTTAAATTATTGAGTAAATTTGTACTTGTACATCGATAAATTGTTTTATTATCATAGTAATTTCATTATTTTAAAATAGTTTATACATAATATTATACTAATTAATGACCAAATTAATCATTTTATACACATTTGTAAATTTTATTTTCACAATTTAATTTATTTTAACTTTTAAAATCTATTCCAACTGTTATGTAGAAGTTATACTAATATATTATTGTTAATATTAATAGTATCTTATATTTTGATAAAACTCAAAAGTGATTGTAAAAAATTCTATTTAAGGGACTTTATGTTCTGTGTAATACATTTTGAAACATAGAGTTTTAAGTACCACAAGCTAATATAAGTGTTTCATGTAGCACATTATTTATTTTCAATTGCATATAATTCTAGACACACTTTTTTCTTTTGTATAACAAAAGTTATTTTTCAGTGTTCTTTGAAATAAGAAATATCAAAATATGAAATTAATTAAAAATATAATAATTCAGAAAATCCCCTACAGTTTCATCTTGTGTTCCATTTTCTTCCATACATAGAATAACCCTTGGGGTATACTCATATTTTGAGTTTGGCATGACCTCTCATGTACGTTATATTTGTTTGAGCTTGGGATGAATACCCTTTTATCCTTTTATCTCATAGATCATTTATCATTTCCAGATGAATTTTAAAAAGATATTAGTTCCAACCATCACATAATGAAAAAAATATGTTTTCCAGAAGATCATAAAAATTAATCATATCAAATAACATGAAATCAAATTGTAATTATAATCATTTCAACATATAATATCATATAAAAAAGATATAGGTGTATTAATTATTTAATAAAAGAATAATTCACAATAAAAAGTAGGTTTTATAAGAATTTATCCTAGGGAAGAGAAAAATATTTCATATGCATATAAACCTTTGAAGAGAACATGTCTTCTAAAACATGATTCCTGCAAAACATAAAACATTTTAAGAAATAATATGAATTATACCGTTTGATCATATCCCATAAAAGAACAAATAACACCAATCGACAACATAATATATAGAAATTAATTTTTAATGATTATTTAAAAACTGTTTTGCGAACATATGCCTACATTTGACCTCATGTTTTTATAATTAGTTATTCCTAAACACTAATTTTACAATTATTTTAATGTGTTTAATTTAAGGGAAATTCTGATGAAAACATTGAAATTATTATCATTTCTGGGAAAGTGCAGGGTTGATTCACCATTTTCCCAAACTATTATCCCTCTTAATCAAAATCTTAATAACAAAGGATGTTGGGTTTTCATGGTTGTTTATAATTTTTCATACCATTTTCTCTCTTAGGAGAAACTATTCTTGCCATTTAAATTGGAGAAAGGTTAGGCTATACATTTTGGTCTCACCATGTGGGTATTAATTGGAAACCACATGTAGTTATTAATTATTACATAATTCTATCATAAAAAAATTATAAATCCTCCATATTAGGTGATATAAAAACCTATCATGATACTATATTAGTACTTATTCCAATGGACATCCTAATAGCAGTTCATGGTTTCATAGAACCCGTTTCAATGTAATTCAAATATTCAGGAATTCCCCCTCATCTTTTCCCAATTAGTTTCCTTTCCTCTATCTATATCTCTAGACTTCTCTCATATTCTAAATAGGGTTCTGTGGATCCTCTTGTTACATTATGAATATTACAACCACTTTTTTGTTCTGTAATTATAGGTTTGACCCACATTTCCAATATTGTTTTATCGTCTTTCTTTATTGAAATATACCTATTGGGTTTTGGTGATTTGAGATCCATTGATCATGTGTTAGGGGGTTCTATTATTATGCCCAAATTATTTTATCACTAAATTACTTTATTTAGTATCAACTATATAGATTAAATGAAAATTCTTGAATATTAATTGGGTTTCTTTTAATTGTTTTGTTGGAGAAACCCAATTCCATTTAATTAGTTGTTTAAAAATGGGATTCTTGAATTTTATTATGAAAACCCAAAATTCCTTAGAATTGGAGTATTCTTATTGAAAATAATGAAATTTTAATTATTTATTTAAATTTAAAAATATTTTGATTGAAAATTTGATAAAAAAACACAAATCCTATGCATTGGGGGTTTTTTGGGAAGTTGATTGAAATCGTTTAAATTATATTATGGAATTAAATTTTGAAAGTGAATGAAAAAATTGACTTGTGAATTGATTTAAAATTATAATTTATAAATAAAATGGATTAAAAGAACATTTAATATTAAAATTATGATATTATATTAGTGAAATGGAATTTTTTTATTAAAATCACATTTTTTGATGGAAAAATATTTTTTTAAATCAATGAATGGGATATAATTATAATTTGATGTTTCAAAAATTAAATTTCACATCATTCAATGTTACTAGGGAAAATTCAAATTTTGGTACTTAGTGTGTTATTTGGGAATACCATTATAGGATGTGAATTCCCTATCACTAGATTTATCCATTATAAAAAAAACTAAATATTGGTCATCACATATTACCTATACATTTGGAACTGTATAATTACACACATTCCATTGATAAAGGATGTGTTTAAAAATTGTGGTTTATCACATTAATGTGTGGGGATCCAATAATTGAGAACTAGCATTCCTCTTAGTAGATGAACATGATTGTCACTTTTTTATATATGAAATAAAAACGTATTCCATTATTTTAAAACTATATTACATGACTTTTTATTTATATAAACTATTTTATATAAATACGTTTATTTTAGAAATTTGTTGAATGTATAATTTTTGAATGAATTTCCATTATTATTTAATGTGAATAAATATTTTTGTTTTATTCCTATATTTTTAAATGTAATGCATGATTTTTTTAAATACGATCATTAAATGAAACAAATTTCTATAATAAACGTAAAAAACCTTTTATTTCAAATTAAATGTTGGCATATATTATTGAATCTTTGTTGAGACCCTTATGGGATTCTAGAACACAAAATTATGTGCCTTCAAGTGTTTTTATTTTATCTCCTTCAATGTTCAAGTAGGGGAGTGGCACCACATTGAGGTTGTTATATCTTTTGATTCATGGACATGGTTTGTTACATCTGTTGTGTCATAGGTTTTTAACCTTCATGTTTTATAGATCTTTGTTGATGTAATTTTCGTTTATTATTCCTATTAAATTTTTTTACTCTTATTTGAGTGAATATTATTTTCTTTTGAAAACTGATTTGTTATCTTACTTATTATATGTTATGGCCAAAACATTCCTATATTTGTTTTGTAGGATGTTAGGTGTTATTCACCAACATGTGGGGGTCAGCGACACCCATAAATTCATGTAAGGACCAAAATATCAATTGGGTTACCATGGAACCTATATGAGTTTTTTATAAAGTTGTATCAAAGAGGTATTTTTATTTTTCATCATTTTGTTATGTTAGTATATTCATTGTGTATTATTTTTTCTACATAAAAAGATAAAATCTATTATGTTACTATCACTACCTCAATTTAATTAATTTCAAGACAACATGGTTGGTGTGAGAATGAAGACATGGGGATTAATTAAACACTATTCTATTCTTTTGATTAAGATAGAGTGAACTCCATATCTAGTTACCTATATTTTTTTTTTCAAATGTTTCTCAATTTGAGTGATAATATAATGTCATTATTATTTTATAATGATGTTGTAAATCTATATGCCTCCATGGATATGAGAAAATTGGTTCTATGATGAAGATGATACTAAACCATAACAATAAAATCCTTTAATTCCACTAAATATGGTTTTCTTAACCATGATAATTGTCTATGATCTGTGAAAAACACTACCATGGGTTCTCATTCAGAGTCTAGTTATAGAAAATAAATGTTATATTATTCAATAAAATTCTCAAAAATTACATAAAAATAATTTCATAGCATTTAAAGGCTATAATGATCCCTAAGAGGCTGAGGAGTTGATGAGAATGATAGAACATATGTTTGGATTCATTGATAGTATAAATTAAATCATGATGAAGTGTGCTCCCATCTTGTTGTAAGGACAGATATGAAGATTTTGGGATACTATAGTAATTATGAGGAATCCTGAAGTCATAGAGTGGAAATAATTTAATGTTATTTTCACTGAACAATTCGATCCAGATTCATTTTTTTGGCCAAGGGTAAATAGTTTTTAAAACATTAGTAGGTTGATAAGAATATCATGGAGTATCCATCCATCAACCTGAAATCCTATAAATATTTTTATTATTTATAAATCTCCCTTTTCAGGGAAGAAGGGGGAAACCCAAGAACTTCATGGACTTAGGACAATCACACCTGAATAACAAAAAGCATTAAAATGAAACTGAAAAAAAAAAGAACAGCCCCCCTCGGGCATATAATTATAATAAATAACTCCAACATTGTAAGAAAAATCAGCAAGCAAGTGTCCTATGTCAAAGCATAGGCCCGATCTGATGACTGACATAATACCCTCACAAACAACCAAATCTAAAAAGCACTGCAAAGGTGAACCTCCATCTCTGAATACTCCTTGGGGCTTGATCCAAGATATAGATTTCGGCTACATTAACATCCCACCTCCATGATCAAACCAACCATAAAAAACACCAAAAACCTTCACATCTCAAAGAAACCTTCACAGACAGCTGCGCCTCCACGAAAGCAGAGGCCACCGGGGAGAAATACCAATGAATGTTGCCACAAAATACACCCAAACAACACTATAGAAATAGCTATCATGATGATTATTTTGGTGGTTTCAAATAAAATGCACATTCTAGTCCCAAAATATTACTATGAGAGCCACTATTATTTTCTCCATAGTGGAAAGACAAGGAAGTGAAAGGGGTTTTTTCACATAGGAACAAAAATTACGTGGTTCTTGTGGATGCTTAGGTCATTCATAGAAATTCATCCACGTGTCTTCCACTACATGTAGTTTAATGGGACCATATTATCATCATAAAACTATGAGGAAATTATATTATTCAATTATAGAAGGGTTCCAGCCATATAAATCTTGAACGAATATTATTCATGTCATTGAATAATCTCCGATGGAAGTGGATACATGTCCGGTGACCGTGAGAGGTGTCATCACTATATATTTCTCATTATATACTACATTATTTGATAGTAGTTCAAATCATTCATTTATTTCAACCATATTTTTTAATATTATTAATCATTTATTGATAACTATTATTGTCAACATGATTCCCAAGACATTTTAAAACTAGTGAATGAACACCGTTTAATTTGGCCACAAATATTGTCTCATGTGAGCCCATTGTTTCATCTAGGGGATATATAATGTCTGAAACCCACCCATCAATACTAATACAAATAATTCCTCATAAAAATAGTCAAATGAATATTTTTTTTATCAAATATGTGTATTGAAAAAATAATATTGTTTTATCAATAATTTCCATAATAAGAAAATAACGGCCAAAGTAGACACCATATATAAAATGGTATTTTTTTAATAAATAATAATATCAATTATATGAGAATTAGGATATTCAAGTATATTTCCAATGAAAAATGATTATAGTATATTATTTTTTTAATATAATGATAAAAATCTCAAAATTAAGTAATATTTCATTGATAGTCATTAAAAATTTGTTTTCTAAAATTAATCATTAAAAATAGGAATGTGTCCCAAAAAACATAAAAAACGTAAAACATATTCCCCATGAAATAATTTTAGTTATAAAATGAAGGAAATCAATTCATTATATGATTAATACAATGGGAACCAGATACACTAATCAGTGAAAGTGGTGTATATGGCATATTTCTTTACAAAAAGAAAAATATGATAAAAAATCCTTTACTTTAACCTTCCTTTTGGTGTGTGGTATTTATCCAAATGTATAGTAATTTAAAATATATTATTAATGTATAAAAAACCATATTAAAATTTATTATATAATTTGTTATCCTCTTACAATTTCTTATTAACTTTCTCTTAATAACCTTTCAATATTTTATCTATTTCAGAAGTTATTTTCCTAGTTTTTCAAGTTATTTTTAACTTTTTATTCATTTTTATTATTAAATAATTCCTGGTTTAATATTCTAAAAATTTTAATACATCATTCTAATATAATATAAATCTCTTATATATGTATTTATTGTATCCTATAATATTTTTAGATTATAATTGAATTTCATCGTTCATGGAGATAGTAGGTCGTACATATGCATGAACGTTACTATCATTTCATTGTCATATTAAAATAATGAATGGTAAATTATACATATGTACATTATAATTTCAGTATCATATTTATTTTATATATGTTACATTCTATTTTTAATACCATCGTTTATAAGATCTATGTATGATATGAACAAGTCATATTTATTGGAGGGGGTGGTTGTCCACAATTCCTTAAATGAAATTATCATATTTACCAATGATATAAATAATTAAGCTATTCTCTAAATAAATATTTCATAATCATAAAAGAGGTTATAAATATCATATATAATACATATATAAAAACTTTTCTATCATTATTTCTACCACTTTAGTTTTTAAGGGAAAATGAATAATTATCATATTGTGAGATAATAGTTCGACGTACACAGAAACGATATGTTTGTTACCCATTAGATAGAAATGTGTATAAGTGTAGGTGAAAATATTAAGAAAAAAAATACTATTATATTGAGTATAATGGAAATTTTATGTAGGAATAGAATAATAAAAATATATGAAATGGAAATAGGAAATGAAACTACAAATCATGAGTGAAGAATATACCTCTTAATCTGTTATCATCCTTGGGTTTATACCAGAAGACTTCCATAGAAATTTTTGTTCTAAATTGGTGGCTTCTATGTTGAGGGGAGTTATTTTGTGAAGATATTATTTTATATAATGTAAAAATACAAAATATTCTAGAGGTGTGATGATGTAGAAGATGTGATGTCCTTTTATAGTTATGAAAAAGCATTCACTTGGTATTATAGGAAACAAGTTAGGGGTGAAAATATTCTTACATGAAAATATTCCAACCAAACCATCCAAACTCATGAATGTGATGTTTAGGGACTATTTATTTCTTGAAAATAGATCTTGGAAATGTTTCTTAATCATTTGGGTCCATAAATATAATGTTTAGTTTATTTTTAAGATGAATCACAGCTTAATCGTTGCAACAAATTTTAATCATTTTCACTTATAATTTTTTTTTCAATAATTAATTTGATCTTATTATTCTCAAAATATCATCAAGATTATAACTGGGTATGTCTATTTTTTAAAATTTTATTAATATAATGGAAAAAATTAATATTAATTCTAATCATTCAGACAGATGGTTTAACAGGTTCTAGTATAAAGATGTTCAAATGATTATTGAATTTTATATTCAATTTCAATATGAAAATTTTCCTAAAATAATAAATTGTTTTAATATATTTTTTATTTATTTAATGTGAGATTATATAATTTTTAAAACATAATTTAAAATTAATATTTATTTAAATGAAATGTCATTTGTATCTAAAATACATCATTTTCACTAGTCATCAAAAACTGATTCTCATTTTAGAACAACATAATATACACCCTTGGATAATTTTTTAAATTATATATTCAATAATGACTTTTTTTTAAAATTAAATTTATAATAATTTCAATAGTAATAATTAAAATTTGTTCACCATTAAAAAGATGTAAAATTTCATTTATACAAATATGTGTTTTATATTGTGACAGAGGCCTAGTTCTTACCATATACATATAAGAAATTAAATAAATATAAAAAATAATTTATTAAATAATTAATATATATATATCATTAAATTAATTAACTAATTTTATTTCATTGAGTTTATTAACGAAAATCTCTTTTAGAAGCATATCAAAAATAACATTTATTTCATTTCCAATTTGTTCTTATTTTTTTATTCTCATGAAATGTTTTTTTATTTATATACAAAATTCATAATATATTTAATACTATACATAAATAATATCATAAATTCTAGGTTATATCATATTATATTAAATAATAATATTTTAATATTATAATTTTAAAAAAAATTGGTTGTGCATATAACATAAGAAATCGAGGAAGGTCACATTTGCATTTAATGAAATCTAACCATGTTATTCACAATTTATATGTCATATTATTGAATGAATTTATTTTAAATAGTAAATATATATTAGTGTCTAGGGATATTATATTTTCTCACACTTTTCTTGGTGTATGTCATACATGCTATTGAATACAAAGTTATACATTAGAATTTTGGGTTGTTACAAAACTAATCTATATAATAGGGGATGCAACATGTTTTCTAAGATAAAAACCAAGATGATAATAATTTATTAATAGATGATGGTATGAAAATTTAAATAAAAATCAAGAGATTTCATAACATTGATTATAAAAAATCCTAGGATCCGCTCTATTACAAAATAAATATTTTTATTAGAAATAACAATAACGGAGTTGGTGGACTAAAATATGTGATGTTATTTGAGTGTTATAGCAGTTTTATAAAAAAAATTATATATCCTTAATGAAATAATAGTATCACAATGCTTTGAAATAATGTAAAACCCTTTATGTGGATAGAACTAAATGAATTTCAATAATGATCAACACAAATTTTTAAAAAAGTATTAAAGGATTAGAAATTGAAGTAGTGTTTTTTATAAACATTGACAGTTATTATATGATTATCGATATGGGTGAATGATTTATTTTAGAAATGTTTCTTAGATTATCCCTGATAAAATGATTTTAATGATCATTAAGAATATATTACATTATATAAATATAATAGACAACATTGACCACCTTGAATATTCATTATTTTTCATACACTACTTTCTCCCATGTAAAATTATAATAGTTTACATAAAAACTGTTTGTTAATAAACTCATGTGATGATATTTAATTATTTTAATAAAAAATAATATTATTATGAGATGATCAAAGATATGGGGAGATTCCCCTTGGAGTTTTATTGTAAATATGGGTCATAAATGACATAGGGGGGAACAAAAATGCCAAAATCATATGGGGATAAATTTTTTAGTAGACATATTAATAATGAATAAGATTTATGTTTTGTTTTTTTTAAACATTAGCGATAGATTTTTAGGACCATGTTTATTTTTTTTGTATTATTCGTCAACATATCATCATATTTTTAGAGAAAATCTACATTAGAATGATAGAGACGTTTGAGATGAGTTAATTTTCATTAAGGATGTTTCTTAATGAAGATGGTGGAACATTCTTTATTGAGGATAATAAAAAAGATCATCAACCATATTAGATGATTCAATGCTATTATTCATCTTTTCTATCATCTTAAATTTTTTCAGTCTCATATAAATTTTTTACACATTTTTATAATGTGATATAAGTACATTATAAACATAACAAAAGAGGTTTAGAATATTTGGGTGAAACTATATGTATGATTTTATTCATTGTATCAAACATAAAATGCTTGTAGTCATAACCAATGTTATTCATTTAAAAAATATGTTAGGTAAAACATAATTAGAATGTGTTTTGTGAGAAGAAATGTTTGTGTTGTTTTTAAATATCTATACAAATTCTAAACAATATCAATGATGGAGAAGTCTAATGAACGATAATTATGAGTTGAATATTTATGAATATATAATTGGGGTGAAGAAAAAGTATTGTTTTGAGATTTTTTTAAATGCTGAGTTTTCAGGTACTATATGTTATTAGACAATAAAAAATATAGTCAATCATTTTATTTGGGTACTATTTTTAGAAATATTTTTAGTAAAAAGTATGAAAAAAAACATCACATAGGTAATTGGATAGTAAAATATTCACTAGAAATTGGATAGAATTTCAATTCTATAATATGGAGGGAATAAAAATATTACAATTTGATGGATATTTTTATCATGTTCTAAAATGAAAAATCCTTTGGGAAAACACACTATTAATCAAATTAACTGAATATTATAGATTAAAATACATGGAGAAATGTAAACATTATCTAATAATCAAATTGTGAATGATAATTAAGATAATATTATGTGATATTTGACTAAATTTCATTGGATAGGTGATTCATATGAATCATCATATGGATCTTTTAATAATGATCCACCGAATTGATATACAATGAATAATGTAAAAAAAATTCTAAATAAAGGGATACCAGATGAATGTATAGCAGATGATGAAGGGTTATGGGTTCATTAAATGGGGAATTATAGAGCATTACTAAGGAATATGAAAATTAAAAAAATGTAAATGGATATAAATGCTTGATATACAAAATAACATATCATTACAAACTATATTTTATATTAATTTACCATGATACTATGAATATGATATTCAGTGTTTTATATCTTCAAGTGTAATTGTATTTTTTATGATATTTAACACATATTTAAATTATATTTGATGAATATAATATATGATGTTCAATTCAATGAAATTAATTAATGTTATAGAACTATATAGAATCATCTATAAAATTTTAAATAAGATGGGGATCTGAAATTTTAGGTTTAGATGATCCGGGAAATTATTATGAGTACAAATATTATCCACTCTAGGATAAAATATATAATTGTTTTTGAAAAATTACATGATTTTTTCTCATAGTTCACATATATGAATATATGACACTCTAATATTTTAAAAGTGGCTTAGATTAAAACCAATTTTTAATTTTAAGTTGAATAATAGCCCCATTATAATAATATTCATAAAAAAGAGGAATTATACCATGTAAATTGATGTGATGTATTTCATTATTGTTATAGTGGACTAATTTACAAGGATACATCATCCAATATATTGATGGTCAGTTGATGGAGATACAATTCTATGGTTGGAAAATTTATGTGTAGAATTATGAGGTGCATTCAATGTTAACAAAATGGATGGAGAACCAATAGATAAAATGATTCTAGCTAATGTTATGAGAATGAATAAAAGTGAAAATAAATTTACAAAGATCAATTAGTAGAGCCATTAGAAAAATAATAAATGGATAGAGGTCGTACTCAAAAACATTTTGTAATAATTTTTTAGATACATTTTGGACAATAAAAATTGATTGTGTATAGGTATAATAGTTTTGAGGAGAATATTTTAAGACTATCTGACTTTAAAGCGGGATTTTAGTAATAAAATAATTTTAGGTATGTTATTTTTATCCATATTTATTATGATGTAAGATAATATATTTCAATAATGAATTAATGAATAAGAAGAAAAAAGAATATTTTTTGGGGGGGATATAACTAGTTTCTAATTTTTTTTATTTTCATGGGGAATAACCAATTGTGATTTAGATGATATATTTAGTATTGATTTAGGGTAATCAAAACTATTTTAATATAGATAGATAGTGTTTCTTAGAACTAAGGTAAGATGGAGGACTATTATTGGAGTGTAGAATAGGTTTATTCTAGTTATGTTGTATTGTAGGTCAATGTAAAAGAATTATTGAAGAAAAACAAAATATAGAATGCAGTTGGTGTTTATTCCATTTCTTTTATATATCATGTTTTGATCTCTCTATATATGTTTTTTATATGAAATTTAAGGATGAGGTTTATATTTTATTAGATCATAACTCAAATATGTATTCATAGGTTAATAAAGATTCATTAAAAGTTTATTAAATATTATTATCAATGAAAATTTGATCACTTATTAACCCTTCTCAATCTCAATGGTCTCACACACTGATATAAGGGAGCTTTATAACCCATGTAAAATTGAGCTTCAAAAATTATTCATTATAATTTACTTAACCCACATGAACGAAATGTTTTTCATAAAATCATCATTAATGAAATTTCATAATCCATCTGGCTAGTTACTTTTCCATAAATATAATGTTTGATTATTATGAGGGTATTCTATGTTGTTTTGGGATATGTGAGTCATTCCAATAGTGATTCATTCGAAAATACTTCCACAATTTTAGTTATACCATTGTAGCACAACTCTGCAGTGACTCATTTTCCGGGAGATTATCATAGAGGTTACTCGACTAGGACATAGCTCATCCAAGAAGTGACTAATCCAGAGGTAGCTCATCCAAGAATTGAATTGAATGGTGGTGACTCACTGGTAGATTCTTGCTATTATTGACTTTTTTGTGGGGATTCTTCTTGTGTTAACTCATACTGGCGGTGAGTATCCATTAGTTACTCACCGGTGGTGAATCATTTGGTGATAGGTCATCATAGTAGTGACATGTATGGTTGTGACTCACTATCATTGATTCATTTGATGTTGACTCATCTAGTAGTGAATTTTTTTGGTGAGTCATCTGGTTGTGAATCATTTATATTATTTTACAAATTTCGATAATTTTTTCTTTTTTTTAGTTTTTCCAATATTAAGACTTTTTTGAAATGAAATGGGTTCAATTCAATATTTATGAGGATTTGAGACTCATTCAATATTTTCCAATCATATCATATTTCATCCAATTTGTAAAGGTTTTTATATATTGTCAAACCAAATTTTTTTGAGATCATCCATTAATATAAATTCAAGACAATTTCTAATAGATAATGTTCATGATTTAAAAATTAAAATCAAAATTTATTTACTCATCCCTTTCATTCTTGATTTCTATTGATACCAGAATTCCAAAACCCTTTTTCATGTTAGTTTCATGTAACCTGGTTGCTATAGTTGGTATTTGTTTACCAGGACTGTTTCATACAATCTATGCGCCCCTGTTTTTTGTGAAACAAGGTTCTGTGTATCTTATTTATTTCATGTATGATTTAATTCACCTTTCTTTACTGTTTATCATGTCATATAAGAATAATTTTTTTATCCTTTTGAACATTGGTGAATTTTTACTATGAAAGATAAATGAATTGCGTTAAATTAAATATATATCGGTAGGGGAATGTGATGTATGATCTTAAGTCTTCTTAGTTAATTTTCTATGTTATGTATTGTATGGGTTATGTTACCCAATGAAAATAATGGTATTTTTAGGTCTTTTATTATGATTTTATCTAATAAACTATTAAATGAATGTTTTTTTGTTAATGGAAAACACATATCATGTAATATTCATATCAAATATTTTTTATTAATATAATGGATTCCCTAGGATTCCATTGTCTCTGTAATAAATTTCATAATTGATAATGTATAATTGAATAAGATATCCCATGAAAAATATGACAGTATATTGACTTTTGATATGTGATATGACATGTGGGGGAAATTTATATGATGTGTTTTTTCACCAATGTAGTGGTGGTTGTATGTTTTGGAAGTTGAATTATTGTGGAAGAATGATCTATAAATGGATGTTAGTATATTGTATCACTCTATTGGTTATTGTGTTTTGGGGTGTGTTAGTTTCGTAGTTATTATAGATGGTGATAACAATGAGCTTGGAAAAAAAATTCTCATGTTTTAGTGGAACTATTTGATAGCAGAGAGTCTGGAAAATGGATAAATATTAATTAAATGTGGAAAATAATCTGTGGATTTCATTTTTCTTTTGTGGTGTTATGCATTTTTTTGTGGAATCAATTTAGTGAATTCATGATTAGAAAGGTGTTTTATTTGTAATTATATAGTATGTTTTTGTGTTCTTATATATATATATATATACAATTTATGTTCTTGTTATTTCAATATTATGGTGTCCCATGTCAATCACTATGTGATAACAACCATTCAGTCATGTGAGAGGGTTTCTTCCCCAAAATCCAAACGGGAGGATGGTTTTTTATACACTAGCTCTTCCCTACAACCTCTTCCAAGAGATAGTGGCCTAGGTCTCTTCAGTATATTTCTCATGTGTGGTCCCATATGTCTTAGGGAAGATATGTGATGTGTGTTCGAGGTGTCCTTGAAATGATATGTGATGAGTGTCCTAGTTGTCTTCGGGATGAGAGGTGAATTGTAGACTAGGTGTCTAAAGCTATGATGTGATGTGATTTATGGACCATGTTTATGTGGGGGATGTGTAGTAGAGGCTCATTGTGTAATGGCTTCTCTGAAGAATATGCCGCACACACCGGGGGTATTTCGAATTTTTTCACATGTGGTAGCCTCGCCGTCCCATCCTCCGACGTCGCTCCCGAACCAAGCGTTGTTCGATCCTGGCTCAGAAGAACAGTGTGGTTGGTTGCCTTCTAGATGGGGCTCCCCTCTTCCTTCTCCGAGGGCTGGGCGACTGACACCTTCATTTAAGGAAGCTCTATGTGGGAGTGGCTCCGGCGTCTCAGACCTGTGCTTCCCCGAGATCGCGTCGTTTTCTCCCTCAGTGGTGAAGGATAGTGATCTCCTTTCTCTGTCATCCCATCCTTCGGCTTTCAATGAGGCTGTAGAGGGCCTGCGATGGACTTTGGTGGTGCGTTTTGGGTCTCCGAAGCCACTGCTTCCAGTCTTCAAGAGGTTCATGGATTCGTGGGGGCTGCAAGGCATGGTTAGGGTGTCGCCGCATCACTGGCTCTCGTTCTGTCTAGTCTTCTCCTCGGATGCCGACTTTATCCAGGCATGGTGCTTCACTTCTCTGTCGATGGGGCGGTGGTGTTTCATTCTCTCCAGATGGTCAATGTAGGCTCATAGGGGGAAGGAGAGTCCTTCGGCCGCAGCTTGGGTAACCATTCCCGGTTTACCACTTCCGTTCCAGAACATTTCCTTTCTCAAAGTGATCGGTGATGCCATAGGTGGATTTCTGAGTATGGATCCTCAGTCTCGCCGTGGGGAGGAGACTATAGCTACCAGAATTTGTGTGGAGTTGGACCTTACCCTTCCAATCCTGGAGAAGATCTCCTTGCAGGTGCAAGACTCCATTCCTTGGAGACAGGTCTTTGTTTTACCTGTTTTCCCCCGGTTCTGCGATTCATGTCTATTGAAGGGCCACTTGTCCCAGAATTGTAGGAGAAGCGTCCATGGGCTCCGACCTCAAGAAGATAGAGATGCCGGGCCTGGGGAGGTGCCCTCTTCTCTGTGTGCAGGGGTGGGGTCTGCTCAGCCTAATGATGGGTTGTTTGATTCTCCTTGGCTCCATGGTGAGAAGGCGGTTGTTCAATCGGCGGCGCCCCGATCAGGGTCTGAGGTTTCCACAGTCATTGTTCATCCGTGCAAGGAGCTAGTCCCGGTAAAGCCAGGAGGTGATAGGATGAAGTTGGCCTCCTCTCAGTAGGTTTTGGATTCCCATAAGACGGTGGAGGTGGGGTAACTTCTGGGTAATGTTTTGTGGTCTTCATTGGGTGATCTTTTTTCTGAGTCTCGTGATATTCTTCTTTCTTTTTTGTTTTCACAGGGAGGAGGCGAGGCAATCCTACAAGATGTATGGAGGGTCGGAAGGTTGGTCTAAGGCCTCGGGCTCTGCAGATTTTATCAGGAGGCTAGTAGGGTGTCCCTCTAGAGAGGTGATGGCTTCGACTAAGGTTTGGTTCCCATAAGAGCAGGGTGGGATGTGTAGAATGGGGCATGTGGCAGGTTCGAGTTCTTGGGAGGTCCTTCTTTCAAAAGAGGTTGGGTCCTCTCCAAAGTATGCAGGGCAGTGCAGCGAGGGGTCTGGGCCAGGCCCAGGGTCTTATGATCAAAAGGTGTCTACAAAGCGTGTTGGGGGGGGGGGGGCTCGGTCATCCATGATGGTGGAGGTTGGTTCATATCCTAAGCAGATAGTGAAGCCACTTGTTTTCCCATCAGGCCATTCTGCGGATGATCCGTGTGTGAGTACAATATCAGCTTTGAAGAAAAAGCAGTAATTGGAGCGCCTTACTTCTAAGAAATATGAGACTGACAAGTCTGGGGCCAAATCCGGTGTGGGTTGTTCCAATGATACCAATTCTTATCTGGAATTCCCGAGGACTCGGGGTAAGGGTGAAAACTGACTATATTTTGTCAAAGGTGACAAATCATAAGATTAGGGTGGTATCGGTCCTTGAACACAAGTAGAATCCTGCTAAAATTAAAGAGAATTCAGGGAAGGTGAGATTTCATGAATCCTTGCACACAGATCTTATCAATAAGTTTATATGGCTATTCTGGCATAAAGATTTTTCAGTGGAGCAGATCCAGGCAGGAGACCAGCACTTAACAATGACAGTGATAGGTTATGGGGGTACCATATTTATGTCTTTCATTTACGATAGCTATGATGTGCATAAAATGGAGGCCATATGGAGCGAGATGAATTCTTTCGACCTAGGGTCTCTACCTTGGGTGATTGGGGTGATTTCAACATCATTATGGACCCTGAAGAGAGGAAAGGGAGAAGAGATTTTCAGCGCCGAGCCAGCAGGTCATTCTCTCAGTTTTTGGCAGGCAAGGGGTTGCTGGATTTGGGCTACTCGGGTGACCCTTTCACTTGGTGTAACAATAGGAGTGGTGGCAACCACTGCTGGAGAAGGCTTGATCGGTGTGTAGCAAATGGGAAATCCATCACGTTGTTCCCAAATTCTAAGGTAGTCCATTTGACTCGCGGCATCTCCGACCATTCTCGGTTGATGATAACTTTGAACATGTGAGCCGCCGAATGGGAGGGTATCAGGTTCATGAGTCATTGGCCGAGTACTCCAGGATATAAACAAACGTCGAAGTTGAGCTGGGAGGGACCTGTTCAAGGGCACTCCTGGACGTCCCTTCATTTGAAACTAAGACCCCTTAAGATTGCCCTTATTTTGTGGGCTGAGGGAATTCATCCCCTGGATGAGGAAATGGAGGCGCTTAACCGTGATATTGATAGCATGGAGGCCAGCATTGAGGAGGCCTAGGATGACCAAGCCTTTAATGATTTGGAAGGGAAGAAAATTTCATTAGCTGTCATGATTCTCTCTCAGGACCGTAGGGAGAGGGATAGCTCGAGGATCAAATGGATCAAGGAGGGTGATAAAAACACTGCATTTTTTCATGCATGCATTCCGGAGAGACGACGCTTTGCAACCCCGAATCTGGAAAATGATGATGGAACCTTCACGGATGACCGGGATGTGATCGGTGGGTTGGTAGTTGCTTTCTTTAGGGATATCCTTGATAGTCTGAATACGAATATCAAATAGGGGTATCCTCAGGGGGAGGGGGAGCTCTGGGAGGGTATTGTACCCCAGGACTCTATCCGGGACAATGCATTGCTGGAGGGTATCCCAGAGGAGGAGTAGGTGCATGCGGCTATGGTGAGCCTCAATCATGAAAGTGTGATAGGTCCTGATGGTTTCCCCAGACACTTCTATAGAATCTCATGGGAGGAGGTTAAGGGGGAATTCTACATTGCCATTAGGGATTTTTTCAGGGGTAGAAGTCTACCACAGATTGCGGCTACAACCACTCTGGTGCTTTTACCTATGGTCAAGGATCCCTCTTCCCTTCTTCATTATAGGCCGGTGTGTATGTGCAACTTCCCTTACAAAATTCTAGTGAGTATCATCAACAGGCGACTATCGGGCCTTCTCCCCAAGTCGATTTCTCTAGAGCAGCATGGGTTTGTGAGGGGTAGCTCGATACAGGGAGCTATTGCTTTGGCCCACGAGATGGATAAAGAGATGAATTCAAAATTCCGAGGGCATAACATGGAGATCATATTGGATATTAACAAGGCATATGATAGAGTTGAATGATGTTTTATCAACAGGGTTCTGGGAAAGGTGGGATTCTTTAGCTGGGCTGCTGATATCATTTTTAGATGTTTTAGTTCTACTTGGATGGCGGTTTATTTTTTGGGACATAATCATGGCTTCTTCAAGTCGGTGTGTGGCCTCCGGCAGGGTGACCCTCTCTCCCGAGCATCTTTATTCATATTCCGGATACGTTGAGGAGAACGATCAGTAGAGGGTTGGATAATAGGGATATCCAGACCTTCATGAGGAAGTTATAAATGCCACCCATTTCACAGCTGATTTTTGCGGATGACACCATTATTTTCAGCAGTGGGGGGAGGAAGTTGGCACATGGTATCATCAAGATTATAGAGGAGTATTTCCACTAGAGTGGCCAAATAATTAACCGGGAGAAGAGCGAGTTTTATGTCTCTGAGGCTTGTTTTGGGAACAAGGTGGTGGCTATGGGCACTCAGTTGGGTAAGCGACAGGGGTCTTTCCCATTTGAATATCTTGGGACTACAGTTCCGGCATGCAGGATACGGGTTGGGGATTTTGACTGGGTGGTGAGCCGGATCTAAGGGCGTATTTTGACCTGGAAAAACCTTTTTTATCATTTGGAGGCTGTATCTCGCTTCTGAATTTTGTCTTGTCGGCCATCCCAGTCTATGCGCTATCAGCGACCTCTGTACTGAATGTGGTGGTAAAATCCATTGACAAGGATTTGGATCATTTTATTTGGGATGGCGCTTTGGAATAAAAAGTCATTGGGTCTCATGGGGGAAGATGGACCGGCCCATACGGGCGGGGGGATATGTGTGAAGAGCCTAGAGGTTACGATCCAGTGTATGCATGCAAGGTTGTCTTCTGAGGTGGTCGAAGAGTGGTCTTTGTGGGGGAGTCTCATGGAATGCAGGTACAAGGATAGTGTTGGATATTCTACGGTGAGGGGGTCATCTTTGTGGTTGATGGTCAACAACATTGTTCCAGACATTTTACAGCCCTCTCGGTGGATCGTCGAGGAGGGGAGTATCCTGTTTTGACACCACAACTGGTCGGGTAACATCCTTGGTTATCCGGGATGCCCTGCACCCATGATTTCTTTCAAGGAAGTGGCACAATATCCTTCCTTTCTTAGAGTAATCCTAGATTTCAACCAGAATGATACTTTTGACTCTATTCTCATCAACACGAAATGGTATTGTTGTGTCTTCACCGCTGCTCCCTCGAGGAAGTTCATGGTGAATGACTACTGTTGGAGCAGCGGCCCCCAGGGACAACAGGCAGGGTGGAGTGGCTGGCTTTGGTGCATGGTTCTTCCAACTATGTTTAACTTTATCACGTGGAGGATTCAAAGGGGTGCTCTTCCATGTGATGAAAATATCAAGCAGTTGGGGATCAGTATGGAATCTTGTTGCTGTTGTTGCATTGACTTCCATGAGGAGACGACATCTCACATTTTCGTAGAAGGGGATTGGGGGTGTTTGGTGTGGGGGTTCCTTGGTGGCTTCTTCAAGCTATCCTTCCAGGTGTAGAATGTACAGGTCTTTCTGTCTGGATGGTTCTAGGGTGTCGATGATTCTAGAAAGGATAGGGAGGCGTGTGCCATTTCTTGGAGCGTGGGATGTTGGGGGCTGTGGCAGGCCAACAATCGGGCGAAGTATGAGGGGGTGCTGTCTACGGCGAGGGCAGTCATCGCCGGTTCACTCATCATGCTGGAGGACTGGTCGTCGCTCACAGGTGCCTAGAAGGCTGTAACAGAGATACGGATGATTCTCGGAGCTCTCATTCTGGACCAAGCGCCGGGTCACGGAGGCCAGGGGAAATGGGTGAGGTGGCAACCGCCGTGCGAGGGATTGAAGCTAAACGTCGATGGATCATGCCGGCATGGGGGAGATGTGAGGGGGAGGGGATGTGCAGGATAGGTCGGGGAGTGTGCTTCTGGCTTTTTCTGTGTATGTTGGTAATAAAATCTCTCTACAGGCAGAGGTGAGAACTGTTCACACAGGTCTCTCCTTGTGCAATCAGAAAGGAATCCGCGTATCATATGTGGAGACAGATTCGTGGGATATTTGTGATTCTCTCCAAGGTAAAGGTATCTTCCCCTGGTCAATAGTCTATACGATAAGTAAATTCAAAGCCCTCATGTCCAGGAATACGAGCATCACACATACGTGGAGGGAGGGTAAAAAAGTGGCAGATCATCTGTCGTCTCTTGCAGGCGATGACGTGTCGGTCATTTTCTATTCTAATTTTTCTCAGCTGAAGCCAGAGGGGGTGAATTTGATCCGGGGTGATGACCTTGGCTTGCAATTCTTTCTTCCTCCCTTTTGTTTTTTCCTTGTTTGAATGCTTTTGGAAAAAAATTGAAATGATGATGATGTAGTAGTGAGGTGTTTCCTAGATATGTGTGGGACGGATGATATTTTGAATATTTAGATGAGGTGGGATCCCCATGACATTTTTTAGGGGTGTGAGAGTGTCTAATCAGTGGGGTTTTGAGGAAGGGTACACTGTTATTATTCTGATATATATTATATTATATTACATGGATTATTTATTTGGTTAAGAATCCTGAGTTAGGTTGAATTTTTGGTTTGTCTATCGGTTAGGTGTTGTTTGGTTCTACTATTTTCTCACAGGTGAATTAGTATGCTCCTTCAACATTTTCAAATGATTATTTGGTTTTCCTACTAATTATACATGTATGAGAACCTTATATATATAAAGAATTTTTTCAGGGTTCTATGATTATTACGCAAACCATGACGTGTGTTTCTAGCTTGAACCATATAACTGTTGATGTGTTTATGATCTAGTTTTGTTTTAGGTTATTTTCATTATAGAATTATATTTGAATGTGTTTTATTTAATTATTTTTATGGTATGGTTAATTTATATTCCCTAATATATATTTTAAGGATTTGATTATGTATGAAACATACTATATTCTGATCAAGTTTCTGTATAATGGGTAATGCTTCCCATATTGTGATAATTATACACCCTTGGTGCTAGTAACCATATCAGGCCCTACTAGAGGCATTAATTGGTGGTCATTATATCTCTCCTTTAATTGTGGTATTTAGAATTTTAGGGGTATTGATAGATTGGTATCATAGGTGATGGTTGAGTGATTAGATGGAGTTTGTATTTTGGAATAGTAATGATTGAATGTGTCGGTATGAAAACAATTTTAGGTCACCTTGGTGTGGGAAATTGGAAATGGAGACCAGATATGACATGGGAATTTTGGGGCATTGTGATCCATTTTTGTACTCTCATCTTCTTGAATGACCATGTTAGATGATAATTCTAGGATGGTAGATACCTCAGAGGGGGTACTTTCATCTTGATGAATTGTGTTGTTGATTGAATTGGTTTGTTTATAGAATTTAAAAATAGATACAATTAATTAAATGGAATAATTTTAATTAAAATATATCACAATAAAAATCCATACAATCAAGAATAGGAAATTCTTTTTTCATTCAGCAATGGCTCCTAGTCTTTATTTAGGTGCATCTTAGGTATTAGAGGATTAGCATGATGACCCTATCGATCAATAAAAGCGCGATCTAGAAAATTATAATGATAAATGGATGAGTGTATCGTGTGATTTTTAGCGATAGAAACTAGGAAAGTGTGATTTAAGGGTTTCAGAATATAGAAACATATAGTTGGATTGAGGATATGGGGATTGATTTCCATTTAATTTGATCACTGTTGTAGTTCATGTTCCTATTCGTAGATTTTCATATCTGAGGAACTACATATAAGTGGTGGAAATTGTAACTTAGTGAGTATAGAGAGGAAATTATTTCATGGTTTTAATTTTAAATTGAGTTTCGGGGGGAGTTTTTCTCATCAATCATAATGGATGAGAAGTGGAATGAGATACTAATCCTCCAAAAAGGGAATTGATCTATGTGGGGCCATAAGATTATGTTTGTGTAATTTTTCCCTTTACCACAACACTTTTTTCAGATGGGGATTTTCAAGAGAGGTGCCTTGTGGTGGAACTTCGTCCTTTATTTTAGTATACAGTTACACATTATACATTTCCAATATACCAAGAGGATCAAAATAAGTAATAATTGGTCAAGAGGATTCACTCTGTGATGAGGTTTTCTATGAGAGGGGAACCAAAGTGTTTTCCTTAAGGGGTAGAGTTGTTAGTGGTATGTCTTGGTTTCTTATGCCATTGCGGTTTTTTCCAGTCGGGTGTCGACCTCGACATCTTCGCCTTCAGTATTCTGGTATCAGTACCTTTTTTTCGAGTTGATGTTTTTTTTATTTGGGGATCATGGAAATAATTTGTACTATAGTCAAGTGGATACTCGAGCACAGTTTGGTTGAGGAATATAAGATCGACATCAGCCTCCACAAAATTTATAGTCAAGGTTGTTCCAACAACTGGGTCACCAGGATTATGGTTCAACTAGGGAAGATGATTGAGGTAGAGGTGAACCTCAGTATGTTCTTCTTGCTTTGGTATATTGACCTGAGTGTGGTCATGGATGGTGGTGTTAGTAGAGAGGCATGGTAGCTCGGTGTTGTTAGTTACAAGATGTTTATGTAGTAATACCTAATGGGTCATAGATTGTTAAAGGTTAAATTAGTTTATCATTATTTATTTTCTATTCTTTTTATGATTAATGATCTTTACTCCTTCGATGAACCCATTGTAGTCCAAGCATTAGTACTATATGTAAAGAGTCTTTCCATACACCTAGGATTGACAAAACTAGATAGAGTTTGTACCATATTTTTGATGTTTTATTGAGATATAAGATGATGGAAGGGCCACATCAGTCTCAAGGGGATCATTTCACTCCTGAGATACAACCACATGCTATAATCCTTACGATAATCTTCTTGTATTCGGTCTATACTGTTATATAATTTTTTTTGAGGATTATAATTTTTCATTAGTGGATGGAAATCGTGTGGTTTTCATTGTTGATCAGTGTTTCCAGGTAGTGAGTTAGAGTGTAGAGCCCCAACATTCAATTTATTTATTCTTTTTTTAGTGGAATCTATAGATGGTGGTATTGTATAGTTTCCCACATTTTTACTGAGTTTGTAGGCATTTTCCATGAGGATGATATAAAACTCCCCATTGACCAAACATTGAGTTGTTGATATACTTGTAGCCTAGTGATTCTATGATTTCAATGGCTTCTTATTGAATGAGAACCCCTGATTTGATAGAGTTGGGGATTCATATTGCTGATTTGATACGGAAGGGTTTTATCGTACACAGTTTTTTTCATATGGGGTGCTCCAGTGTTTTTATCCAATAAGGTGGACTATAGAGTATGGTTTTATATACACAATTGGAGGTTTAACCATGTAACGATCAATAATCGCTATCCTCTATCAAGGATTAATGATATTTGTGACCAAATTCTTGTAGAATATAGTTTTTATAAGATCTACATGCGATGTGGATGTCCCCAATTATGTGTAAAGGAGGGTGATGTCGTAAAGAAACCCTTCATATGTAGGTATGGGATCATTGAATTCACATTATTTCATTTTAGTGTTACAAATGAACTAATCGGGTTCATGGGGTATATGTACTCAGTGTTTTGCAAGGTCCTAGGCCATATTTTCATTGTGATCGTCTACTACATACTAATATACTCAGATTCATAGGAGGATCATGTTGAACATATCAAAACTGTTTTGAAGGTTCATCAGTGCCACCAGCTCAATATAATGTTGTCCAAGAGTACGTATTGTATTTAAGAGATCCATTTACTCGGACATGTGGTTTCTCATTAGGGTGTGGCAGTTTACCAAGAAAAGTTTGAAGTAATTGTTTCTTGGGGAGCATCCATTTACATGATAGAATATCATATGTTCATTGATTTCACTAGTTATTACCATAGGTTTGTACCTAATTTTTCTCAAGTTGCATCCCCATAAACATTTGAGACCATGAAGGACCAAGATTATTTTTGGACCAATTAGTAACACGAAGCATTTAGTTACATGAAGGGGATATTGGTCAATGATTCAGTGCTATGGTTTCTAGAGTAAGGGGAAATGATTGAGGTGTTTTCAGATGCTTACCTTATAGTATTATAATGATTCCAAATATAGAAAAAAGTAGTTATCTATTTATTTTAGTTAGATATTCCCTCACTAACATATGTATTATACTAATGATCTAGATCTAGTTCAAGTTATTTTTGTGATGATGTGGTAAAGACATTACCATATTGGGGAGTGTTTTATGGTCTTACTATTTCACAATCGATTGAGATATGTATTATCACAATGTGACCTGAATCTAAGAAAGTGGAATTGGATGGAGTTCCACCAAGGATATGATTTTGATATATTATATACCATAAGAAAAGGTAATTTCATGTATGATTATTTGAGTAGAAATTCACAGAAGGATGGTGTTTTGGAATAAAAAAAATCCTAGAGAGAGATAGAGGAGTTGGAATCCTTGCATTTAAATTCAAGGGTGGATTATAGTTGATGTAATTTTATTAGATGATGGATTATTCATTTATAATTATTCTGGTGGAGTTCTCTTAGTTGGGATAGTCTATGGTAGATGTGGTTTATGATTTTCTTGGTTCTGGTGATACTATAGAGAGATGGTCAGAGGACAATCAAAACCAGTTATTGTTTTGAGGAAGTTTGTTTGTTCCTATAAATACATTACATTTTTGGTACAACAGTTAAATTGGATGATTTAAAAAGTACAGAGGACATATTTTTGGTGGCATGAGATGATGAAAACGGTGTCCGAGTTTGTGGAGAGGTGCTGGGTTTTCCAAAAACTAAATGCATAGCATCTTGTTTCAAGTATTTTGGTTCAACCCTTTTATGCTCCCTAGTATAAATCGGATGATATCATGATGTATTTATTTATAGGGATTCCCATAGATCAGAGAGGTTTTGAAACTATATGGATGATTATATATCAGTTGACAAAAATCTTCCAACTTCATAGTGATCAAGGAGTCATGTGAATCAGATTCTTTGGAAAAGACGAATGTAGATGAGGTGGTTCAGTAACATGGAGTTATGATCTACATTATCACAGATCAAGATTCCCGCCTTAACTCTAGAATCTGGAGGAGATTGTAACATGGATTCAGGATCGAGTAGTGCCTCATCACTTATTTGAAAATTGGAAAATGGTCGGATAGAACATATTATCCTTGTACTTGAGGATATGATTTGAGAATGTTTCTTGGACTTCTGTAGTCATAATATCAACGCCTTCCCTTTGTCATGTTTTCATGTATTAATAGGTATCAATATTTCATTGTTGTGTCTCTATTTGGGGATTTTTACATATTTTCATTTTGATCTCGATCAGGATGGACTAATGATGGGGAGGAAACAATACATTGTCTTAAGGTGGTGCTCAGAACAACAATGGATGATCAGTTGGTTTGAGAGAGGATTGATAAAACATAAGAAAAGATGTAGTCCTTTACTTATTTAAGGATGAATTTGATAGTGTTCAATGTTAGAGACTATGTGCCTGAATATTTTCCCATCATTCTGGAATGTAGATATTCAGGAAGGGGTTATGGTGATTCCCCAGTTTGTTACTCATTTCGAGATGTTGGGGTGTGTTAGTGAGGGGTAATATCAGTTCGAATTCCCACCAAATTTCAGAAGGATCCACAATGTTTTCCACATCTCCCCACACAATCAATATATTCATGATTACTACCATGTCATTTATATGAGAGATTTGGATATTGATGATGACACAGCCTTCGTGGAGCACCCAGTTAATTTACACGACCATCGAGAATAGGTATAGTTGGGATGGAATAATCTGAACATTTTTTTTATTGAAGAATAGTGGCTTATAAGAGAGTACTAGGGACTATGAATCAAATATATGATCCTAGTACTGATATTTTTTTGCTATTACCTTCTCAGTATTTTCATTATGATGTTTTCTATCAAAACATGTGTTTTATGAGATATTGTCCGCCTTTGATGTTATGGGTGTTGTGTGATTTGTGATAATAATCTAGCATTAGAAAAAGAAAATATTTAATTTTAATTTAATACTCATTCTACTATGATATGATTAAACACAAGAGAGAGATTCAGTTCATCCCTGATTTAATTATATAATGACATACATTATTCTTATGTTTATGTAAGTATGTTTGGTTTAGTTTTTTGTGTAGTAGATAGAAGGTTTGGTTGCTGGTGGAATTTCAGGTGAAATGATATCATTGAGAGGTATTTGGGGGGATGTTTATTTAGAAATTTTCTCTCTTTTCATTCATGATTTATTTTTAATTATCAATGGTGAGAATAGTTTGAGAGTTATTTGATATAACAACATGGACTTTCTCATAGTTATACTATAACAAATATTTGCTTGAGTTGTTCGTGAGGAGTCCAATGTATTTTTGAGACATGTGAGTCATTCCATCAGTGACTCATTCCAAAAGTTTTCCACATATTATGTGTTCTAATTTTATCTTATCATGGTAGTGACTCTTCTATTAGTAGCTCATCCTCGAGGTGACTACTGCTTGAAGTATCTCATCAAGGCAGTGACTCATCTGGCGGAAGATCATCCTTCCAGTGGATCATTTAGTGGTGACTTTCTGGAAGTGACTCACCAATAATTACTCACTGGGTGTGACTCATCTTGTAGTATCTAATCCTTGTTGTGACTCATCTTTTTGGGATTTGATGTCGTTGTAACACCCAAAAATTCTAATTTAATAACTTTATATTCGACAACATTCATAACACGTGACACCAAGCACATAAGTTGATATAATTCCCTGATAAGTTAAAATAAATTTGCTATTATAAATACATTGTATATATTTTATGTTTATAAATTCACTCAAAACCGAGTTAGTCTGCATTACATGAAAGAGGGATCATCTTCGATGTCTTTAATTACACACATGACCTAGTCATAACACATAATAATACATTATACTATTATTATTATTTGTTATAAAAAGATATAAACTAGTAATTTGGTTTGTGGTTATAAAAAAGATTAAATAAATTTTAAATATCATTGGTTTACACAACGATAAAATGAATTAATAATTAAATTATTTTTAAAAATAAAAACATAAAACAATTCAATATAAATAAAATATTCTTATATTATTTATTATATAGGTTTATTATTTTAATAAATTCAAATAATTATAATTATTGAATAATAATAATTAATTATATATGTTAAATTTTCCATCAAATAATTTTTATAATTATTTAATTGATTATATATACATAAGATAAGAATAAACTCAATATTGCACCTAAAACCCTATATATCTATTTATGCACTTTTAGCACCTTATAATTGTGGCAACATTTTAAATCCCATTTTTTGACCAAAGTATAAATCATATTTTTAATAATAAACATAATCATTTAAATAGGAACATAAAAATATTTTTATGGTGAATTTTTGGTGTTTTTTTGGGATTCATTTTTTAATGAATAACTAAAAATACATAATTTTAGTTAAAACATTATTTTCATATAATTTAAATAAAAAGTTTTATTATTTTTATACTAGTTTTAATAATTAATTATATGATTTTTAACAGTTAATAAAATTTAGGTCATGATAAATTATTTCACATTGAAATTAACTATAATCAGAAAGAAAATTTTACAAATTTTTTACTTAAAAAACCCACATTGTCGTCCCGTCTACGAGATTAATGTTTATTTAATTTCAACCCATTTTGGGATTTGAATTTTGAAAAATAGATTCCATATTTTTTATAATCATTATTTCTAATGTAATAATGTCCAATTAGTTTTAAAAAACATATTAATTAAAGTAATTAAAATTAATTAGAGCATTTAATGAAAAATTTAGCTTAATTTGAGATGAAACCATAACCATAAGGACTAAATTGGCTTATACACTTGTCTATGCTTATTTATGGCCATATTTAGACCATATACTCAATTTTATCAAAGGCCTCCATCACTTCCACATGGTAACTCCTCTCAAAGAACGTTGGATCGACTAAACTCTACCAAAATGGATCTATAACATCTCTCACTTTGTCAATGAATCCTCCAATGGTATTGAATGAAATTTAAGGAATTCTTTTTGTCAGAACCAATAGAAGTTACCCAATTATGATGTAATAGCTTCCACCAAACTCCTATCTTTTATTTCCATTATCCAATCACTAAATTATTATTACTCTATATATATATATCAACTTTAAAATATTAAATATACAATTACTTTTATGATAATATTTTGACCTATATTGACAGAGACCCATATCTAGTGGGTAACGAACGTATTGTTTACGAGGAGGCAGACTACCACCTCTCTAAACGTTGATTGTTAAATTTTCAATAACCACAACAATTATGACAGAAAATATTATTATGTATGTTATATATTTTATTTATAATAACTTTATTATGCCTTAATTTTATTATAACGCATACCTCTATATATTAAATTTTGTGTAAAAACAATAACATCGTTTGATGAAGCGCGAACTACTGCCCCCTCAAAGTGATGTGATACATTATTATAATACATAAAACATATATAGTATGGTGTTAATAATAATATATAATATATATAACATTGTTATGATACTATAATTTAGATATACAGATTTATCATTTATATTTTATTCTTTTAAAATGATAAACAAATGAAAGTTGAATTCATCCGCACGAATGGAATATTGTCAACAAAAGAAAAATGAATTTTATTTCATATCTCAAAAACAATATATATTATTTTACTTACATATATATTGGATATATATGATATTAAAATCATGGTTTAGTTTTTCTATACGATGAATACATGATAAGAACACCAAATAAAGTGATGAAACATACTTGACGAACATGGAAAATAACACCTAATATAGTTAAAATAATGAATGTTTTTTTAAAAATGGGAATTGAGAAATTATATGAATTTAATATATTTTATAAGGATCGTTATTATTGTTTTATTATTATCTATTAAAAAATTTCAACTCACTACACATATTGATAAATATCACCTAATAAAAAATAAGCATAATGAAATGGATTCTTGTCTCATTTTCATTTCATGTTGCATTCTTACTTATTGTGCACCTAATTTAAAATATATGGTGTAAATATTGAAAAATTGGTATATAATATCCTGAATTATAATGTATTAATGGTATTTATAAGTTATATTTATGGATTATTTCCTGTTTTTCCCAATTTATTTTTTACTACCTATGTAATGGATCTTCGTCTCAATTTACTTTCTATTGAGACATACCAGATGTTATTCATAGAGTTGATTTATTATATAGTATATAAAGAACATTTACATGATATATAATGAATCTAATTACTATAATTATATTATTTAATTTTATTATTTCATGACTTTATGATTTAGAATATATCAAAGTGATATAAGTCACTATTGTATGTTTAATGATTATTTTCATCAAAAAAAATACTAAGAATATTTCCATGGTATTTTTAATTGATTAATGTATACTCCCATTTTTAGTAAAAAATTTATTCTATTCAGGTTATTGATGGCCATTTTCAAGTATCATTTTTTACTTTTTGGTACTCAATGTGTTTTAGAATTTTTTTTTGAAAAAATGTATTTATTTCCATATTTATTTGTGGAACATGATTTATTCTAAATTTTTTAATTAAAATAAATTCAAAAAAAATATGACATTTACAAAATGATATTGTAATTACATTTTTACACTTTTTGTATTCACCGGTGTATTCAAATTAATATTTTTATTTCTTTCCTAAAAGAGAATTTTATAATAATTGTTATCATACAAAAGGAATATTCTTTTTTTAATCATACAACATGAACGGATTCATCCACCACCATTTCGATGAATCATCATTTTTGTTTTTAGATGGTAAATTTTTAAATATTTTTTAAATAATATTTTTGTAAAAAAAATTAAAATTTTTTCTAAAGGAAAAATATATTTTCCTCCTGAATACTTTTGAATGTTATTATTTTATATCATCAATGATATCAACCCTTGTGGTTATTTTTCCACCTATGAGATTTTATAGATAAATACATAATTATTATTAATTATGGATATTTGATAAGGCACGCTATTTAGTTGTTATATTAGTAATTCATTGAAAAGTTATAAATGGTCTGATAATATAAATTATATAGACCCTCAACACATCAGTAGTCTCATGAGACGAGATAATTGGATAGCCGCCATAGATGGTTTTTCACCTAATGGATAAGAATTCTTTTGAATGGTCTTGATAGTACTAGTTCTATGTACCTAGGAAATATGTTATCCAAAAATAAATCACTCCTATTATCTAGTTTCAATTATAATTTATCCATAATATTTTCCTGTAGACATATCATTGGATGTAGTTCATTCTCATCTTATTGATATATGGGACATGTTTCTGTTTCTTGCATTCATTATCTAGTTTTTTAGATTTTATGTGTTTTTAGTTATTTCTATTTTAATATAGTTATATTATTTATTACTTCCATTGTACATACCCTTACATAGTATTTTAAAACACCCTTATTATTTTTATATCCCCTAGTTATGAAGAATATAATTTTGACTAGGCATAGAAATATGTAGTTTATATTAGTCTTTTTTGTAATATGTATAATTTTGTTTTCCAAATGAGTTATGTGTGTCATGTATTTAATCTAGATTTTCAATTGTGGTATATTGAATGGTCCATCAATATTTGTTTCCTTAAAATAATTCTAATGCAATAAATTAATGCATATTCCCCTTGCATGTGGGGTCAGGGAATTACTATTGGTATTATAAAATGCTTAGAAGAAACCTTGGGAACTATATTTAGAAAACATTGATTAGGGAGAACAATGATAATAATTAAAGTATTGTAATGTTTACAATAACAACCCATAATTAAAATATGCTATAAATAATGATATAATTCCTTAAAATATAGACAACTTGGTACATTTCAAGTAGATGTGGCTCGAAGAATAATGTGCCAATGAGTAGTAAATCTAAAACGATATTGCATGGCAAACTCATTGTATCATTGTTTCTTAAAATGGGCCTTACTACAGACCTAGTTTGAAACACCTAGGGGATATTCTTTGGATAATTCACATTTACTTCCCCACCATTACTAATTATTTATTCCCCTAATGTATCAAAATAATATGGTTCCTAGATTTGTTATTAACAAATCATTGTTATGTGTTATACAGTGTTTAGAGTTATAGAAATTTGATAACATTATGAGTTATTATAGTATATGGAATCATTTATAAAATTAACCTACAAAAATTAATGAGAACTGCACTAATGCATGTGATAAATATAGAAGGATCATATATTTCATGATCTTCATCTATCATTTTGAAGGAATATTGTCTCTCAAGTATCCTCATCATAAATGAAATAGTTCAATGTGTTAGCAATATATTTAAATAATTATCTTAATTCTATGGATTTGTAGGGAAGAAAGAAAAAATTATGGCATAGAAAATGATTGATAAAGGGAAGTAAGTAAATAAGGGTTTTCTTACATGTGATTGATGTGAAAAAATCAATTAGATAAATACTTCAATAGGATGGGAGTTTGAAACATGTGTGGAGAAAAGTGACTCCATGTTCATGATTTAATGGATAATAAAAAACTTTCCAATGTATAATGATTCATCTACAAGGAGATAGAACACCATGAAATTCAATGTCCCACATATCAAAGGAACATACCACAAATAATAGTATTGGATAATGATCATGTTATGATACTACCAAAAATTATTTGGAATGATTAATATATATATTCAATAAATAAAATTAAATAGCATTCCACACCCCTTTTAGTATTCATTACTCTTGATACTGAATGTCCTAAATCCTTTTTCTATTAGGAGTTCTATAGCCTTGTTTTTACAGTTTGTTTTTGTTTCCCTATAGTGTTTTTATTATACATGTGCCCCTATTTTTGGGAAAACAAGGTTGTTATAATCATCTTTATTGAAAGTAGAATTTACTTCATATTTCATGATATTGTATCATGCGGGATGGGTATATATATTTTTATCCTTATTATGATTGTTGAAATCAGAATAATAGATAATATAATTTTCTAAAATTAAATATAAAAGGAGTATGGGAAATTTATGTATTAACTTATAGCTTCATTAGAATTTATTAATGTTACTTATTGGATGAGTTATGTTACCCATTGAATATTATAGACTTCAGTGGTACTTGCATATCATTATATCTTCTAAGCTATGGAATGAATTTTTAGTTGGATAATGAAAAACCCTTAACATGTAATTGGTTACTAATGTATTTTTGGTAAATGAAATAGATTCCCTATGATCATATGGTTACTATGATAACACCCCAAATTAAGAAAGTGGAACGGAATAAAAGATCCCTCGCTAAATCTAAATATATGGTGTGTTGGGGTTTGTGATATGACATGTGGGGGGGGTGTGTATGGGATATGGTTTTCTATAGGTTATGTGATTTTTGTGTGGTTGTGTAATAACGCATCAGTGGATGATTGATTAAGACATGGCTATTTGGGTTTTTTTCACTATATCTCTGATTTTGATTTGTGTTGTGTTAGTTTCCTAGTTAGTGTGTATGTAAATAAAAATGATCATGGAATATAAATATGTACTAGTATTGGTGGAATAGTTTGGTAAAATATAATTTCCAAAATAGATTAATATAAATTAATGATGCAAAAAAATTATAGATTCTATTTTTCTTGTAAGGTGTTTCTCATCTAGAGTTTCCAATAAAAATGGCAATTATTGATTATAATTTTTCTCTATATGAACCCATAGGTTGGGATTTTATAGTTCTCTAAATATATATATACACACACAGGGTATATTCTAGTCATTTCAATATGCACACCACCCTTGTTAATCATTATCTGATGACGCGCACAAATTCATGTGGGAGGGTGACTTTCTGAGCATCCTAGTGGGAGGATGGGTGGTTAGACTCCTTTTCTCCATAATACATCTTTCTAGAGATAGTGGCATAGGTGTCTTCGGCTGATATTTGATTTCTTTTTCCAAATATCTTTAGGATCACATGGGATGTGTGTCTTTGGTGTCATTTGTATGAGTAATGATGTTTCGACAATGTGTCTTCTGAATGAGATTTGGTGTGTGGCCCAGGTTTCTATGGTAAGGATGTGATGTCATGAGAGGCCTATGTGTGTGTGGGTAGGATGACTTGTGAGGGGTCACCCTGGTGTTTGTGGAAGGGGTTTCATGTGATATATTCAAATGAGGAGGGAGTTCCATGACATTTTTTATTTGGGTGTGAGAGAAGCTAATCAGTGGGAAATTGGTTTATGTGATACCCTATAATCAATGTACATTATGTTATATTATATTAAATGGACAAATAATTTTGTGAGACAGCCTTTTTGAGTTGAGTTTATGGTTATTCTCTCTATTATGTTCTGTTTTGTTCTCTTATTTTATCATGGTTGAATTTGTATTCACCTTAGACTTGTGAATGATAGACTTTGGTTTACCTACTGAGAATACATGTATGCTCACCATACATTTATGAAAATTGTATTTTGGTTTCAATGAGGAATACAAGGACTATGATTTTTGTAAATATATTATACCTTATGATATTTTATATATTACTACTCTATTTTTGGTTTTAATTATTTACATTGGAGACATCTATTTGTATCAGTTTTATTTATATCTACTTTGTGGTAGTTTTTTAGTTGGTCTTAAATATACACCACGAAGTTGGTTATATTTTATACATCCTATATCATGATATGGTTTCATTATAAAGGGTAATTCATCACATGTTGTGACAATTATACACCCTTTGTGAACGTTTCCTTAGTATGGCCTACTATAGTCCGGACTCAGCAGTCGTTATCTATCTCTCCTCATGATGGTATCATTGGTGGGAGGGGTTCATGAAAATTAGATCCACGTATTCATAATAAATTCAGTTAATGAAAGTTGATATTATCTTAAGATCATATTACCAGTGAAGAATAACCTTTCTAAAAAGATGATATCACAAATTAAAAATAGAATTTAAATATTTTTAAAACCTATCATTGTGAAATATAAGAAATTTTCATTTAATTAGATAATATTATAACAAAAAATAATAAAATATTGATCAAAAATCTTTCCACAAATCCTTATAATCATGTAATTTATAATTCAATGAAATTAATTTTAATAATTAATGTAAAAATATATTTTTTAAGAATATATTAAAAGAAATCATTTATTTCACACTTATAAAAACCTAAAAAATCCCTTATTCAGAAAGAATTTATAAAGGTTATATTTTAATTCACTATAAATTAATTGAATGGTACTAAAAATTATAGTTTTAAATTCATTCATGTAAGTGTAATTACATTTATTAATAAATTTTTAATATAGTTTACATGAAAGAAAATGTTTTTACCACGGAGGATGTAATAATGGAATTTATTCAAAAAATGAAAAAATTTATGTACCAAAGAAGGGAAAATTATAAAAATACATAATAACATTGAATTAATTATATAATTATAAAATATATTTTATAAAATGATACTATCCAAATAATATTCCTCCATATTAATTTATTATATGAAATGAAAAAAATAAATTATACTGTAACAAAAATATCATAACGCAGGTTCCATCATTCTTTATACGTGTTAAAATACAATATATATTAAATATAAACATACTATAAATAAATTTAAGGTTCTTGTAATTACATAACCCACTATATCTAATTTCTAAATAATATCTAATTCCCTATTAATAATAATTTCTTCATAAATAATACCATTCCGTTAAAAACATGTCTAATATTCATAATGTTTTCTATTTGATGGTTCATATAGTTGTAACTTAGTCATAGATTCATCATCTCTAGAATATTAATCATTGAATATGTTTCATATTTATTCATCATATATTACAATACAATTATTCATGTTAATCGGTGAAGAAATATTATTTACATCACCTCATATAGATGGTAGTACGTAGGTATGCATAAGTAATTTTTTCTTATTTTGATAGTCAAAGGCAAATAAAGGTAAATAATATTTCACATTCCAAGAATGATTATTGTATCATATATATATATATATATATTATTTTCATCAAACATATCTTTTTTTGGAATCCATGTAAATAAAAAACTTACTATTTTTTGGATGTGGTAGTCAACATGTATGAATGTGTGAGATTATCATTTTCTAGTACATATAAAAGTTATAATGAAGAGAATATAATATAATTCCAAAAGTAAAATTTAACTATTACATCATATAAAAACACTAAATCTTTCGAAATTTCAATCCATGCATGTTTGGGATGGAAAATTATTCATATCATCATGTTGTGTTTGTAGTCTACTCACGTGGACAAGTAATAATTTCATTCAACATTATAAGTAATAGAGGTGGAAAATGTTTTTTCTACAAAAAAAGATCATCTAGTATAATGTTGATGTTTAATTCATCTTGTTTCAATGGATATAAAATTATTATATAAGGCTGAAAAAAAATCCAATGTAAACTATAATGAGATATATCTCTTCCTTGAGAAACCAACTTTGGAATAAACCATAATCATTTAAAGGATATTAATATAATTAATCTAAGACCTCCAAGATGTGTGAATATCGTTTTTACAAAATTTTGGTAGGTACTAATAGATCATGAATTTTAATGAACTATGAGTATATGAGGAGAGGTGGAGTCCATTTATGTGTGATGGAGATGACTTCGAAGGGTTTTTTTGGAGATATTAAAATATATTAATATTTTACACAGTATATGATCATTTAAAATACCCTAACCTAGAAAATATTATTCTTATGTTGAAAACAATTTTATGATATAAAATTAATTTATGAGTCTTGTGATATTTTAATTCATATCTCTTTCGTTAAACCTCAGTTCATCGGGTTTCAACCTCAATTATTATAACAAAGCAACAGATTTTACTACACAATATTACAAAAAATTAATTGGAACATATTAAATAATAATAAATATTTTTATTAAGAATATAAAATCTATGTTTAAATATTAAATATCTATAAAGGAATGAAATTCATTTTCCATTATGTTCAAAAATAATAATAAAATTTTTTTTGTAAAAATTAATTTTTAGTAGTAAAATTAATTTAGACTAATATAAATTCTACATGAAACCAATTAAATAAATTATAATTATTTTATATAATATGTTATCTACATGAAAAATTTAATTCACTCATCACAAGAACATAATTTAATTTATAATGAAAAAACACACTTTTTATAAGAATATATTTTTTTGAAAAATCAAATCATTTTATGATCAATGGATTTTATTTTAAATTAAAAATAATTAAAAAATAAGTAATACATTAAATACATATATATAAAATCATTTTGAAAACTATGTTAGATATACACATAACATCCTGTCCAAGATCTAGGAAATAACTATCAGATTAAATAATAATATTTTGTTGTATATCAATATTTATTTAGACTCATTGGTGCTTATTAACAAGAAAATTACCAAAATTAAATTTGATTAAATATATATATATTAAAATATTCAGATATTTTATAGTATTATTTCTTTATTTATCAATAAAATTAAATTAATCTAAGATTATTCAAGATATAAAAATCATTTTTTTCATAGATTAAAATTTTTACAATCCATTTGGAGAATAATGTAAATAAGATTTGATAGAAATGAAATGTCAACAAACAAGTTATTTACTGTTTAGTTCATTAAAGGTAATATATTAAATTATATTTCCCCATTAAAAAACAATGTAATCACTCAAGATTTAAAAATTATGATATCATTCACAATGGTGGAAAAATATACTAAATGAGTGTGTGTTAAAATTATTTTATGTTAATAATATTTTTATATATAATTTTAATATAAATTTTTATAAGAGAATAAATATTTCAAAAATAACAGACACACACACACACACACACATATATATATATATATATTAAATTCATTAATATAATCATTAATGTGGGTGGTGATGACAGAAGTAATTATTTGTTCATATAAGTGGTATTTCATCGTACACACGACTAACTATTCCATTTTACAAAAAGTGTAAAATAATAATGTTATATGTTAAATTACTAAAAAATATTTATTTTTTCAGTATTATACATATTCATTATTAAATCCCACCACAATTACCATCTATGAAAAGGAGGAGATGAAAAAACCATATCATTCTGTGGTAGTGGATGTTCACAACTAAAAAATAAATTGTGTTTCGGCATTAATTAGGGATAAAAATAATATATTAATGTTTTTTACATTATAATAATTACAGTAAAATATTTAAATAGTAATTTTTTAATTATTATGTGTCTATGTCTTTTTTTGAATGAGGATAATTTAGAAGAGAAATTTATGAATGAAATACTTACATTGAGAACATGATATTTTCCAGGGAAATCTCACAGTACATAATTGACTTGTTATATCTAAATATTACTAGAGGCCCATAAAGTTGAAATATTATAATAGAAGGAAAATAATTTATAGTTTTGAAATAGGTTCTTCAAGAAGTGGTGGATGTTTCCACCTTTAAAAATATGTGAAAATAACTTTTTGTGAACACCAATTATTTTTAAATAAGGTAATGAAAATATTCATGGGTAAGTGTTTAGAAAGGTAATAATTATTGGATATTCGGGTGGGATTGGGATGATAAATATTCTAAAAATCATTTTTGAATATTTTTAGTCATGTTTCGTATCATTAACAAGTTTTTTTATTTCAATATCATTTTATTTTTACCTAGGTAAATAATATATAACTATGTAATATTTTTTTAATAAATATATATTAAAAACACACTTAAAATATATATGTGAGGTGAACCTAAATTTAACCTCTTTTCTAACAATTCATATTCTGAATAAAATCAATTTATCTTTCAAATTATAACATTTAATATATAAAAAAACTATTTGTTGGAAAATGTTATTTTTACCATTATGTTATCTTAATTGTTTTTTATATTTTTAACTAAATTATTAAGTATATATATATTAAAATTTTATTAATGATAGTTTTTATAATTTATCGTTTTAATTTATTAGATATAAATTACACAATATTATCAAAAAAATCTATGAAAATTATAATTTTTTCATTACATTTCAAATGAAGATAATCATAATAATCTTAATTTTATATTTGAAATTTATATCAATAATTAGAATATTACAAAATGGTTTATTTGAAATATTCATTCAATTTTAAAAGTAAATATTGTTATATTTTATGAAAAATATTTTCTATTGTATGCAAATAAATAAAATTTGTAGATTAAAGTATTACTTATAATTCAATGAAGTCCCAAAAATGTATTTATAATTCAGCATTTTATTTATAAAAGAACTAGTTTTCACTCTATATATATAAGAGTATTTAAAAAATTTAATTATTTCTTGTATTTCAAAAAATTCCTAAAAGATACAGTATAATAAAAGGATTTATTTTTTAATATTCACTTAGAAATCGATTAATTTAGAAAGATACACAATATTCATCCAATTTTAATTTTTTTATGTGGAATTAAATAATGTAATTCATTTTGAAAAATTACTATTACATCACATAAAAATAAATCATTTAAATGGATATTAAGTTTATAAAAAGAATAAAATATTTTTTGATAATATTATATTTTAAAAAAATTATGATGTTCTAATAATATTTTTTATTAATTTTATATTAAATTACAATTTTTTTGTTTTTTTATTTGTTATTAAACCATAAATCCTTTTATTAATATAAATATAATATATCATTGATTTTTTATATAAGTGATTATTATATAAAAATCTATCGCACATAATATTTGAATAAAAAAATATATTATAAAATATTAGGGTGTCACATGGGCTCCAACATGTGTTTTTATTAAGCTTATTATTTTCCAGTATTTCTATATTAATATTATTTTAGTAAAACATTCTTATTTTTAAATTTATCTATGGCTATGTTATATTCAAAATTTATGCCTCTTTTTATTTATTTTATTCAATTTAATTCTTTATTATTCCTAACTCAATGATTTTCATATGTATAATTTGTTATAACACTCTAATGTACACTAATTATACCATGTGATTATCCTAGGATCATTATTGGTTTTTGATTAATATCTATTCTATTTACCCTTAATGATAATATTACCACATTTATTTATATTGTTTCCATTTCCCAATGTTTTTATGAAAATTAAGGTTTGTGATGCATCTATAATAGTATATTCAATGGAATGTTATTTGGAAATGATGAATAATTGTAATATATTAAGAAATATATTATATATTGAAATAAATACCCATTATTATAAAAATAAAATAGTTTTTTAAGTTAAATTTTTTTCAAAATAAAATAGAACCTAAAAAAATTTGTCTTGGGAATATATTGTAAGCACTATTTTCATTTTCTCTTTAAATCATAATGACATCCTTGTGAATTATATTCAGATTCTGTATAAACCATGTATTATATCAAGGGTGTAACATCATTCCTTTAGGAGGAATGATTTTGTTCTTCATGTTCTCTATAGGATTCAATCATTGGTTTATCATGGTGGAGATAAGATGTATAATTCTTTTTGAGTTTAAATTTAATGGTCTAGAGTGAAATAATCCATTATATAAAATGTATTGTGATTGTTAGTTTCCATTAGATTGAAGAGGGATAACTTTGTTTGTAGTGGTTTGATTTAGCAATTATATGTTACACTTTAAAAGTGGGAGGATTTATCAATGGTTTTTTAAAACATCCGATCATTCCAATGGTGTTTGGGATCTTATTTATGAAATCATGTAATATTCGAAGAAATAATCTCACTACATTGTGAATAAAGAGTAATGATTAATTGGTGTGTTATTTAAAGTGTACAAGGTTGAATTAGTGATGATTTATATGCAAAATCAAGGTTCATGTAAATAATAATTATATGTTTTAAAAAATAAGATATGGAGGTGATAAGGTAATTTGATACATTTTGAAAAGAACAAGGGATGAAAAGTGGCTACCAGGATCCTCCAACCTGTCAGTGGCTTTGGAATAAAATATTTATCAATATTCTACCCACAAGAATTCCAGTTCGCCCCCACTAGACCTCTAGTAGGTAGTGCAGTAGCTACTTCACATTTAAAGTGGTTATCATCTAGTAAGTTATGCCTTTCGGTAGATGGTAGAATATGGTTGGTCCTGGCAATGAAAGGAATAATTTTAAATTAATTCCCCTAAAACACATAATAAACCATATAATCCATCTATTTAAAAAATATTGTGACTTATTCTCTTATAGAGGCTCTCCCATGGAATTTAAGTCTTCTTGGAAAACTTTTTCTTGGTTCTTTATTCCACAGTTGTCTAGTTTATTCTTTTTTTGTTATTTTTTTATTTCTCTCATTTGTACTTCTCTATATCGCCATTCTCTTCGAATATGATGTAGTTGTATGATGTTTTTTATGATCAATTGAGAATGATATTATCATTCTTTAATATTAAGAAAATAATTTTTGATATTATCATCTACAAACTAGTTTTCCTGATGGTACTCTTGTGAATTATTGGTTTCTCAAGGACAGTGTTAACATATCTTATCTATCAATCCTTTTTTTATTGAAACATGATTCTATATTGAGGTAATCAATTTTTAGTCTCACACACATATATTTTTTACTTTCTCATTACATTAATTTTTTAATTAGATGTGGGTGGCGTATGAACTGAGTTTGAGGTATGTGGTTTATCTATAGTCTATGTTCTATGAATCCCTAAAAATATTCATTTAATACACGTTATTCTGAATGAAATGGAATGATAATTTAAATGAACTTATTTCTGGAATATAATCTAACTTCATGCAAATATTTTTCCTCCATCTATTTGGAGAAAAATCATCTTTCTGTACATTAAAAAATGGATCGTTAAACAGGGGTTAAAAGTATGTTTTATATGTAAAATTGTCTTCTTTTTATTTTATCAAGAAATTAAAATCTATTTTTTAATTTATTTGATATATGCCTTACATGGAATCCTTGTGTTTTATGTTGGTTGATTAGTATTGGGCCTTGTTTATATATTTTATAAGTGGGTTAATTTTCATGTGTATTGCATAAAAAAATATAATAGAAACATTGTCTCTAGGGACTTGATTGAGATTTTAGGGTGTCACATTTTTTGGTATTCCTTGATCCATGTTATATAGATGTGTTGACCATTGGGATTTGATTGTTCACTAGTCATTTTTTTATTTTTGTATGATTGACATAACTAGCATGTCATTTTCTATGTTCTCTGTGATTAAAATATTGGGTTGTATTTTTTACTATTTTGTCCTTGATATGGCTGAATGATGAATTATATCATAAATATTACTGGTTTTTTATTTTCTAATAAATTTAATTATCCCATATATTATTTTTATTGGGAAAAAGGATAATTGTACTCCATGGTTTTGAAATAAAATCATATATCTTCATATTTTTCCTTGTTTGTTTTTTAAAAATAATTGTATTAGGATTGTTTTAAGAATAAATTATATATAAAACCTAGTTGAGATCCTAATATGCCTCCTTATCTCACACCATTAACACTCCACTATGGTTGTGTAGACATTGTTTCATTACTACAATAATGTGAATGTTTCCATAGTGATCTGTCATGTTTTATGACTTCTAATCATGGGATGTTTGTGGTGAGATATGGAGAAGTTTTCCAAGTATCCCATAGATTATATATTGTTAAATTGGGAAGTAAATTAATTTGGTTTTTTTCTAGGTTTGTACACTAGCAGCATCTTAATACTATTAGCGGTATCAATACCATGATAACCTTTTTTCTTATATCATATTTATTTCTCTCATTATATATTAATTCTATATTCATTCTTTTATATTTGGAAAATTTTTTCCTATTTTTTTATTAAATTAATTGATAGAAATTATAGCCTTTCAGATCAAGAATTATTATTGGTTCGTCCTGTGGTCTTTTTTATAGCCTAGTTAGATGGATTATTCATCTTTGTAGTTGTGAATTTTTTAACCTAACATGGTTAACCTCATTCTGGAGAAAATGATAGATAAGAGATAGGATTCTCAGGACATCAAATATTTTATATGGATATTTCATGTTATATCATTTTTTGATTTTCTTCAAATCATTACTAGATGGTGGGATGAGTTTCTCATATGTTGGTTTTTAACCATAATCTTACTTTTTTCTGATAAAATTTTTTAAACTAAGATTTATTCATTGGATGATCGTTTTACACATTTTCTGGAATATAAAAACATGCTTATGAAACACCATACAATGGTTCCATGAGAAGGTGGAGTTGGATATTCCCCTCAAATTAATCCTCCTATATATCAAAATCTAATAGAATATATCATACACTCAGTTTTTTGTGTACTAAAATGTTGACAACTTCACATCCATGCTATTGAAGTAAAACTAAGAGCTACAAGAGAGCAAGATTGATATAAACAAATTATATATGAGATTACCTGATCATTATCTGTATGAATGAACCCCATGAGTTGAATAATTGGATAGAAATTATCAAGAAATTAAAAAATATATACGGCACTCCTATGACTTTCATCAGGAAATGAAAAACATTCATCCTCATGGATCCTTGAATATGATGGTGGGATTCATTTTTTTTATGAAAATGAAATGTTGTTGAAAATTGAAGGATAATAAATTATATGGTGTTAATCTTCTGAAAAATGATATTTTTAATTTCTAGAGTTCATAAATTTGATCAATAATATTATTATTTTTCATTAGGTTTTGGTGAATGATCGGTTGAAGGCATAAAACGACATGTAGAGGTTTCATCTAGGAATTCAATCATAGATATATGGGTTGAATAAAATCAACTATGATGAAACAATTGCAAAGGACACAACGGAAAAAATGAATATTGAATCCAATACTAGATTATATATCCTATATCTTCATCCCAAGGGAAGAATCAATGATTCCCAATGGAAGAAGTGGTAGTAAAACAATAATAGAAATAGTAGTAGAGGTGGTTTCCTTTAACGGGCGTTCATAGTGAAATAATTAGTGTCATTAATTATTCCACTTAATTAATATAAGTGTGTTGAGTTAGGGAACAACTTATGGTCTTATCATATAGCCACATAGATTTTTAGTTATTATGTCTACTGATTCCAACAAAATATGTCTTAAACCAACATTATATAATGAATGATATGGAGAATTATCATTATCTACAAAGGCCAATATGGTGAATTCATAATATATAATGTAAAAAAGGGATATACCTATAGGCTTTATGAGTAAACTGTCATTACATAATGGAAGTATTGTTTGAAGAGAATGAAAGTATCCAAGATGATGTCATAGGTACCATCATTGTAAAAACTTCTATTGAAACATCCTTATTTGGTATAGGTTTCCCATACTCATTTATATCATTCCATGATAAGGATGTATTGATAAAATTATAGGAAGATATTTCATTTTTATAGAGCTCAAAACACCTCTTGGAAAATGGAATGACTAGGGGTTTTGATTTATTTTGTATTCCATATCATTAGTTGATTCCTATTTAGTTGGTGATTTATTGGTTCTTGATTTGTATAATTTTTATAACCTCATTACAATGTATTGAACTATGTATCATCACAAATAGATTAATTATAATGAATTATGTTTATTTTTTCCTTATATATTTATTGTGTATTGTTGGGGGAGTGACTCCTGAGGAATCCTAATGAAAGAGAATCCCATTGAGAGAATCAAAATATATTACCTATCATTTCAGTTTATCCCAATTATGTTCCATATAATGGAAATTATCCCTTAGTTTTTCAGTACATAAATGAAGTTTTTCCACTTAAATTTTCTTATATTATTCTATAATGGTAGGTAGATTACATGGTAGATCATGTCCCAATTATGAAACCTCTATCTATACACAATTATCACATGTTAACATTTATGTAAAAAAGATATCAAGATACAACTAGTTGATTTACAATAATAGGATTTATTCATCCCATTTTTTTTTAATTGTTATTACAAATTTTTCGTTCTAACAAAGATTATATATATATTTGTCTTTGTGTTTCATATCGAAAGAAAATCTAATTCACTATTAAGAATAAAAACCATTTTCTCTTCATAGATGACTTCATTAATTAGCTAAAATGAAGGAATTTGTTTTGGAAAATAAATATTTGGCCTAGTTATCATCAGTTTAGAGCCATATATTCAGATATCAAAAAGATATATTTAACGATAAGGTTAGTCGGTTATGAATTTTTATATTATTTGGCCTAACTAATGCTTTTGTAGTGATTATGGAAATTATTGACAATATATTTTATCAGTACCTACATACCATTTTTATTTTATTTATTTATGATTAATTAGATTATTCGATATCCAATAATTAATATGATAACCATCTTAATAGGTAAAATAAATATTGATTAGTCTCAAAATTTATTGGAATCTATAAATTTTTAAATTTTTTATCCATGATGTCAAATTATCACGGATTTTGATTTTATACCATGTCCTTCTTGTCAATTTGAAAATGGTGATGGATGTGTTATCAGAAAAAAACCACAATACATCATTAAGGATCATAGAAAATTAGGTGTATTTTGATATTAACATTAGTTCATCAATGATTTCATAGAGGTAGAATCGCCTTTTAATACTCGTTACGATAATGGTTTACTATTAAAATGAGATTATAGATGTCTGGCTTACATCAATGAATTTAACCATCCTATGATATCAAATTGTAACATTGTATTACATTAATCTAGTAAGGGATACATATTATATTTTAATGTATCTAGTTCTTTTCTCAGTATTTTTCTTATGATGTATGCCAATGATGCCAGAAACATCTGTCATTGTCATTATCAGTATGTAAAAAATTACCCCACTCATGATTGAGACCTCACCATGTATAAGATTATGAATTATGGATGGATGAAACTATCACTAAACTGATAGGTTGAAGGAATTTTATGAGTATATCATCCAAATATACATATTTTATCTACATGACCTAAACATTTGGTAGAGACATTAGGTTTGGTACATCTAGATGATTGATATAAATATCACCAACAACATGTGAAACATGAATTTAATTGATTAACTCTCAGAATAAATGTTACAACTCTGTATATCTTGGAATTGAAATTAGAGTAGAACAATATGTACATTTTATCTCTGTTCAATCAGGATTGCTAGATTAATGATTTAGGTTTAGTTTTGAACATTTTTATCAGTATCTCACCCATTAAAAAATTTATATGACTTGGATAAGGATGATGAGTTTAGAAGAATGACGTAATACTTGTAAGATGGGGAGACCTTTTATGTATTATCTCACACTTTTAAGTGATTATTCATATTAAAAATCAGTTTTTCATCTAATTATATATTAAGAATTTGATTTTTTTTTTCATTATTCTTCATGCGCTATTCCCTCTTGGTACCACATGATTTTATTTTTAAATGATATGATATTACATGTGTTTGGGTATGAATTGTGACATTTCAGACTACGCTTCCAACAATTACCCCTTATATTGTATTAATTTATATAACGAAATACCTTATAATATACAACATCGTCATCTAATACAATTTTGGAAGTGGAAAGATGTGACTATAGAATTACTTTTCATATTTAAAGGACTAAAAAATGAATGAATGATATATGAGTGATGATTCACTGGTTCATGAATTTGTCTCATTTTATTCCATTCAAGGACACCAAAAATGAATATGAAAATATGTTGTATGTGTAAGAGATCATTAACCAGCATGAGGTTCCCTCTACCATTGTTTCTAACAGTGATATTATATTTACATACACATCTTGGATGATTATTTAGGTGGAAATGGGGAATTATTTTAGATTTAGTATATCATACCATCCACATAATGATATCTGAATGGGGCATTCTATAAATATTCTAGAGGATATGATTTTTTGTATCCATTGATTTTAGTGGATAATGGGAGTTCCATCTAGGACTGGTTGTGTATATATATTACAGTATATATTGGACATCAATGTGGAAGTGCCACTTTAATGTGTGGTATGGTCAATCATGTGGTTCAAAAATATTTCTGTTAAAGTTTTGTGAGGACTCTATTATGTGTTGTGTCTCACTTAAGGGTTATTGACAATGTTCCTTGATATATTTATACAATTAGTTATAGATCAGAGTTAGCATAAATCATTTTTGGATTAATTATGTTATTCATTAGGGGTTTCCATTAGTGATATGGGTTTCATGATGTTTTTTCATTGATGGATAATCATCATCTTCTGAAATAAGGGGAGCTATATCGAAGATATATTAGAAACTTGAGATCACTAAGTGGATTGTTTAGGATTCTTATCAAGATCTATTACGAGATAGAATTACAAGTATTATTGATGTTTTTTCACAAATCATGGCTTAATATGTATTATTTGGATGAATCCCTTTGTTAGATATATGAGGAAATTCAGTTAGAAGAAAAATTTTCTATTATGGTGTATCCAATGGTGATGACTGACTCTCAATTGGATGTTTTGTGTGGGAATTCCATTTTATTTTTAATAGTGTTATGGTGTGTTGGATTAAATTATCGCATGACTTGGGAGATTGAATTAACATTGTGTGAGTAGTGGAAACACCACATTCCAAATAATCCATCAACTACGTGTCATTCTAGAGATAGAATGTCACATGGTGAGATATATTGGGAGATCCTAGATTAAGAACATCATGTTGTTAGTTTAATAGAATTTTATCTAATTTATGAGGTTTCTGAGGCAATTCAAAAGGTACAGAAAATAAAATGAGTGGGGGGAATAATCTTTACATGGTGACACATTCTAACATGTGGAATTGAATAGAATAATTTTTTTTCCTCCATCAGCATCTCAATGGGCCTTCACAAGCCAACTAATTTCCAATAGACAGGTTTTGTGACCACTAGTTATCTTGTGGAATCGGGCTTTGTCAATTACCCAAGGGCCTAGTATTCAATTTCTTCCATATAAAACCTCAATTAAATATAAATATCAATTTTCCTATCTCAATTCAACCAGTTCAATAGGAGAGGTTGTCCTATTGAATTTTACACTTTATTGATCTCTTAATTGGATGGTTTCTCCTCTATTAGTAGTGTTTTATGAAATCCCTATCATTATTGAATCTCACATCATTTTCCTATTTGATTTGAATGTATTTATTGGGAAAAAAAATTATATTGATCATGTTATAATCATTTATTAATATCTTTTATAACCCTCATGTGATTATATTTTAGATATTGGTTCATTTGTTTATTGTGTAATGGATCATATAATTACCATGCTATTTTTTAACATACAATTTTTTAAACCCTTTTTATTATGGGAAAAACAATTAAATGTTTTCGGAATAATTATTTATGTTCCTCTATAGATTGTTTTTGTTTTTATTCATTATATTGTTGGATACAATGTGGGTTGTGTGACACTAATGTTTGAGGTATTTGGTTCCTTAATTATACTATATTTTCATTATAGTTAATTTTATTGGATTTAAAAATATATTTATAATTGCATTTATAAGGCCCCGGCCTTAAACCTTACTTAATCTTGAGTTATTACAAGATTACACATTGAGGATCTTTTCAGGTTTAGAGTTTTAGAAAATTAGATCATAAAACTTACAATACATTCCACATTTAAACAAAGTGGTTACATAAAAGATAGTATTTATTTTTTCCATCAACAAAAACATATTTAAAGTAAAACATGGATTCTTTCATTACACTTCCCTGACACTCTCATCATATCATGTGCCCATCCCTTGACCTGTGAAAAAATTTTCAAAAACATGGGATGATCATAAAAAGCTCAGTAAGGGATATAAAAATATGGAAAGGAAACCTGAGTACATGTATACATAAGAATGAAATCATACTTTACCCATAAAACATAATCACTTTAACATACCTCATAAAATCATGAATAAATCATAGAAATCATAAGACATAAAAGTAACTTGAGGCATTCATAACATTATTACATAGGGAGTAACCCTCTTGGTTATGTTTGGAATACCCTTCACAGTATATTCCCTAAACCTCTTCGGAAAAAAACCTTAACGTTTAACCCCTTCGCGTTACCCAATGCATTGGAGAGCTATATCGGGCTCACCCACCCTTAGTTTATCACGGAACCAACCGTTTTCATAACAATGTCCAAGAACCATAACATAAACGTATCACATAAAACATGCATAAAGGGAACATAAAATTTCCACCCGTCAATCAAAATATAACATTTTAGTATATTGAAATAATGATTCCATTCAAAAAGAAACCATTTCCAAAACCATTTAAAACAATTAATAACGAGATTTTTGAATAAAAGTGTCCCATACCACCATGAAGCTTTTAAAATTTTAAACCATTAATATCCATATAAATAAATACTTAAAACCATATTGAAAACATGGATATTAATAAGAACAAATAATTAAAACATTTCATGCGATATTTTGAATAAAGGGGTTTTACCAAAATTAGAGACACTTGAATACAATAATTGAGGAATAACATTTAGTCGGAAGTTTATAATATCATGATAATAAATGGATTCATGATATAATATTCCAAAGGACATTATATACACCATATAAGAGTGAATTTGTGCATAACAACAATGAAGTCTCAATAGAAATGTCAAATGTGATGAAATCCCTTATAAAGAAGGTATCCTTAAATTAAGGATAGATCAATCTCAAAATTATGTGTGACAAATATAAATACACCCAATATAAGTGGATATTATGTGTAAAGAAATAAAAGGTCATTCACACATATTAAAAATATGACATATTCAATAACTACATGTTGAACCCAAAGAAATTGAAATCGGGTTAAAAAGTTCCCTTGCTAAAATTCGACAGCCTAATAGCACCACTTCAAAATTCAGAAAATGAGTTGATGAGAGATGAATAGGTCATATCATAACTTGGACATAAAATTTACATCAATAAGGATATAAAAGAACATATCCCAAAATAATTGTATGTTAATTAAAAGACATAACAAAAGAAGTATTTTAAAAAGAGGAGGGTGAATGGTCCCCTTACCGAGTTGGGTAACTTTCGAAACATAGACCCCATGGATAAAGGGGCATACAATGAAGATGTGAATGCCCATAAATGAAATTATACTACACAAAGTGTATAATAATGTGAAGTACATACACCACTCAAAAGAAATTGTGGAAAATGTAGCATAAATCTCACGGGAATAAAAGTGAGATGAAAAATCCCTTACGAAAACTCGGCAGCATAACGGCGCCACTTAAAACATCCAAAATGGATTGATGAGAGTAAATATGGTATCTCATCATATGAAAATAAAAATTATAGTAATATTAATATAAAATAACATCCCAATCACAAGAAATATGAGCATAAAAAGAATGACATAAAAGGGTGTACTTAAAAAGAAAGAGAGGAGTAGGATCCCTTACCTCAAGTCTGACTTGTCTTGTTTGTTTCTTTATATTCCTAAATAATAAAGTTTGGTAAATTTACAATTGCATAAGGAACTAATTTATAGATTATTATTCAGTTCATATCACATATTATAATGTTATAATAATTGTTTAATAATTTTAGTTCATATCAGATGTTTTTGCCGATGTTTGGTACATGACTGAAAAATGAACGTGTTTGAAAAATGATTGTCCATGTAGTTATAAGTAAATAATTTTAAGAATATTATTAATGATTAATATATGATATATATCCATTACATATTCATTTTATACTATTCCATATCATTTGGAGATAAAAAACGAAAAGCAGTGTTCATGGAGATGGTAGGCCGTACGTACGCATGAACGCTAATTTCATTTTTTCTTTGTCATATTAATGGAATTAAAAATAATTGATATATATATATATATATTATAATTCCAGAATAATATATATGTTATATAGGTCACATCTGTTCATTAATTTCATTCGTTATACATTCCATGTATTGTATGTACGAGTCACATCACTTGAGGGGGCGGTAGTCCACATTTCCTCATATGAAATTATCGCATTTACACAAAATGAAAAGAATAAAGGTATGCTTTAAATATAAAATACATAATTATATAGTAAACATAAATACCATATATATCATATATAAAATACAGTGACATCATAATGGCCGCCTTTAAAGGTGTTAAACGAATATTGAACAATCATCGTTTCGTGAGACAGAAAATCGCCAACCACAGAAACAGTATGTTCTTTTACCATTAGACGAAGGTGTGTGTAAGTGTAGATATAATCCATCTTATAAAAACATCCTAGTATATTGAAGATACTGGAGTTGTAACAAAAGAGATTAATAAAAAGTTTTTAGGGGGTTGTAGAATCAAAATAAAACAAAAGGACACAAGTGAAGACATTAGCTTAAAATAGGGTAACTCCCTTTGGTTTGAGATCAAAGGCTTCCTTGGAAAGAATTCTGCCCAAAATGAGGCTTAAAAGAGTTATAGAGGGATGTGGAGATACAAAATGGGAAGGGTTTGGCCAAGCCAAAAGCTTTGGAAGTGTGGGTAAGGAGGAAGAGGTGGGGGCCTTTTATAAGAGGAGAGGAGGGGCACCCTTGGAAAGTAAAGAATTGTTCCTTTATTTTAAAATGAGTTTCGGATTTAAAAGGTCCCATATGGATATAATTCGTGTCTAAGGTGATAAGGGTTAGAAATACACCCATCCAATAGGTTTTGGACATGTGTAGGTCTGAGAATTTACATTATCATTCCTTTTTATTTGAATCATTGAATAATGAGGTCATCGCTGCATCATCATGACGTCATAAATAATTAAATTTATTTAATGTCTAAAAATTATAAAAAATACTATCATGTAGGAAATCTTTTTATCTTCCCAATGAAATTTTATAGTAAAAAATCGGACATGTATAAACCCATGTAAAAATTGTTTTAGTAAAACAACTCATGTTTGTGTCATTTTAATTTTATCATTAAATAAAAAGGTATTTATGTCACTTTCCAACAAAAGTGGCTCCATGGGGTCCCCAAGTTGACCCAAGGATTTTCTTGGTCGACCATGACTCATCCAAGGAGGGTAGGACATGTGTCTAGGTCATTTCACATTCTTAAAACATTATTTTTACCTTAAATTAGACTAATAACCTCTAATCGCGATTAAGAACATAAAAGTTACTATTTACCAAAAAATTATTTTAATACCATTGAACCACATTTTACTTCCTAATGAAAACCATGTATGTCAGATTTTTGAAATTCAAAACACAGAGGTGGCAAAGTTTCATTTAAATGAAAAATCAGTTTCATTAACTACCTCATAGTGGTTTCACTGTTCATCAAAAATTGAAGTTTTTTAGAAAAATACCAAAAATACACCCTAAGATATATTTGATATTCCGAACTCAAAAATGATGTCTATTTTACAAAATTCAAAACATATAAGTTTCATTAATTAATTTAATATTTAATTTCCGTAGTCAAAATAAATAGCGTGTTTTTATGAAACCAAATCTATTAAAAGATTGACACTAGTTTAAGTCCAATTTCAAGGTGAAATTAAATCCAATGACCACTATTGGATTAAATGGTAGACATATATTCTAATTTTGCTTTAAAAAAAATTCAAAAGATAATCTAATCATATAAATAAATTAGATTAAAAAGTGGTTTTGAATTAAAATACAACATTTTTCACTATTCATTAGAAAATGAACTTTATCGGAAAGATACCAAAAATTTACACAAAGTAAATATTGATGTCTCTATTGTAAAGAAGAATTTTATTTTGTCAAATATAACAAATAAAATTTTCATAATGTGGATTTAATATAGGTTCTCCATCAAAAGGCGGTTAATCGACCTTCTCAAGAACATTACAATGTTTAAGCTTAAAAATTGAAATCATTCACATTTTTAATTTTCTAAAATTTATTGTAAAAAGTAAAAATATTTGACAAACATATATAATCATTTTGTAGTTAGTTCTGTTCATTCCCGCCATTACAACGGCTACGCGTTAACTACCATTTAAAGTAATATAATTTTATTATTAAAGTGCAATGTAAGATTCCCAATAAACTCATTGTTGCATATTGGGTACGCCATAGAGCATAGCGTCCCCTTTAAAGTAATATTAATATTTTATTAAAAAATATGGATAAATATAAAAATTTAATATTCTTTATTTACCTGGGGTGTTACATCCTTCCCCCCTTTTGGGAATTGCATCCTCGCAATTTTATAATTGGGCTTGGAAACATCCTTGAAAGTCCCACATCGGAACAAGAGTCGGTAAAACAATCACTTTAAAATAAATAATGAGAAGTATAGAGGTCACTCGATTTTACCCATAATAGGATTCCATGTAGGAAAACATGGACATGGCAGAGAAAACATAGGGTCATGTTCTGATGTAGAGTTATAGAAAACATGTTTAGGAGAATGTTAACCACAAGAAAATCACAAACTTGGGATGGGTTAAACGCTATTTGATTCCCTAGTAGGAAAAGTTAATAGACAACATTTTTGTTTTAAGTTACTTTTTATTGAGGAATTTATTCATAAGGAAACATAATCACTTATCATGTTGACTTTCAACATTTATTAGATTCCTTACACAAACTCATATTTTTTCCAAAAGAAGAGTATTTAGGAAGACATGTTCACATTAAGAGTACTATAATAAACTTTAGAGAATCACCTAATCCAAAAAAGAGAACTATATACTTCCCATGTCATTATACTTTAACCAAAACCAAAACCAAAAAAAGTTATCACAAGATCATATAATCCAAAAAAGGATAACCCTTAATAAATAGAAAATATATTCTTATTCTCCAAAATTTTTCCAACAAAACCCAAAGTTCAATGAGGACCATTCGATAATTAATTTGTCCATAAAATACTTCAATGTAAACCAAACTAAGATTGAAACCCAAATATTTGAATGATTTAGTCACGTAGTCTTCCATATTAAATCGTAACCATTATCTCCAAACAACATCAGTTGCTCTTAATGTCTCATATTGAAAAGTAATTAACCTAATCACATATCCTCCATGATAGGATAATAAATTTCCATAGATAACCCAAAATCAACTTACTCTTAATTCATAAAATCATCTAACTAAAAAGAATTAGTCAAAATAACCAGGGACTTCACGTAGTCTAGTAGTAGGCGATAAATACCGGTCGCACTTTGGTTGTGGGTTCGATTCCCGCAGCTTTTTCTGACACGATGGGTTGTCACACGGTTTGCGTGTTGTCCATTTTATAAAACTACAAAAATAACCCTAATATGTTTTAAGATCAATAGTTTCCTTATACCTCACATTTTCAACCAAATTTGTTACAATATCAACATCTTAATTCTTGAAGTGTTATTTCACAACCATAAGATAAAATAAAATGATTCCCAAAATGAATAACATCATACCTTGATCATGGAGTCCACTCGGATTCATCGTCATCTTGCTCACGTAGGTAAAATTCCCATTCATTACAAAAACTATTTAGAGATCCTACAAAATCATTAGCTTCCTCCATCCAAATAAACCTTTTACAACATGGTTCATATGGGTGTTCACAGAAAAACAGTTTTGGAAAATAATCATGTATGAAATATAATTCCAAAACACCTGATAAAACATGATCTCTATAAAATAGTCGGACATAATTTGAGTTGAAACTTTCTATTATTGTTCCTTTTAAAATACCATATGTATGTGCTGAGTGACTATATTTTAAAAGAAAATATAAATAGGTTGCGCAAGGGTCTCCTTCCTCAACACCATTTTTAAAATCATAATATGCTTCAAATTCTTGTGATAAGGTAAAATATTTGAAAATAACTTGATTATACTTACCTTTATTGAAAATATGATAATATTGTGAAAAATAGTATTTGTCTAAAAACAACCCATGGTCCACGAAGATAACTAGGTATAGTGGTGGTGTTTGATATCTCAAACAACTGATTGCAAGTGAGTTGTATGCTAGAAAAAGTTTCACAATAATCCGAACATAAATTCGCAAAAATTATTGCAAGCATGTCATCAGGAAGAGATAGGAATGTCGTTAGAGATCCTTATCCTTCCATTCGTAACCGACTTTACTTGACCAGAAAAAAGTTATAAAACAATGATTTAACTGAAATAATAGATATAGGGACTAATCATATGTCTAACAAAAACTCCTAATCCCTAAAGTTGTCTAAACCGACCTTCGATACCAACTATAATGCCCCAGCCTCAAACCGTACTTAATCTTAAGTTATTACAAGATTAAACATTGAGGATCCTTTCAGGTTTAGAGTTTTAGAGAATTAGATCTTAAAACTTACAATACATTCCACATTTAAACAAAGTGGTTACATAAATAATAGAATTCATTTTTCCGATCAATGGAAACATATTTAAAATAAAACATGGATTCCTTCATGACACTTCCTTGACACTATCATCATATCATGTACCCTTCCCTTGACCTATGAAAAAAATTTCAAAAACAAGGGATTAGCATAAAAATCTCAGTAAGGGATATAAAAATATGTAAAGGAAACATGAGTACATGTATACATAAGAATGAAATCATACTTTACCCATAAAACATAAGCACTTTAACATACCTCATAAAATCATGAATAAATCATAGAAATCATAAGACATAAAGGTAACATGAGGCATTCATAACATTCTTACATAGGGAGTAACCCTCTTGGTTACGTTTGGAATACCCTTCATAGTATATTCCCTAATCCTCTTTGGAGAAACCTTAAAGTTTAACACCTTCGCGTTTCCCAATGCATTGGAGAGCTATATCGGGCTCACCCACCCTTAGTTTATCATGGAACCACCCGTTTTCATAACAATGCCCAAGAACCATAACATAAATATATCACATAAAACATGCATAAAGGTAACATAAAATTTCCACATTTCAATCACAATATATCATTTTAGTATATTGAAATAATGATTCCATTCATAAAGAAACCATTTCCAAAAACATTTACAACATTTAATAAAGAGATTTTTGAATCAAAGTGTCCCATACCACCTTAAAGCTTTTAAAATTTTAAACCATTAATATCCATATAAATAAATCCTTAAAACCATTTTGAAAACATAGATATTAATAAGAACAAATAATTAAAACATTTAAAGCATTATTTTGGTTAAAGGGGTTTTACCAAAATTAGAGACACTGGAATACAATAATTGAGGAATAACATTTAGTCAGGACTTTATAATATGGTGAGAATAAATGGATTCATCATATAATATTCCAAAGGATAGTATATACACCATATAAGGGTGAATTGGTGCATAACAACAATGACGTCTCAATAGAAATGTCAAATGTGATGAAATCCCTTATAAAGAAGGTATCCTTAAATTAAGGATAAATCAATCTCAAAATTATTTCTGAAAAATATGAATACACCCAATATAAGTGGATATTAAGTGTAAATTAATAAAAGTCCATTCACACATTTTCAAAAGATGACATATTCAATAACTACATGTTAAACCCAAAGAAATCGAAATTGGGTTAAAAAGTTCCCTTGGTCAAATTCGACATCCTAACGGCATCACTTAAAAATTCAAAAAATGAGTTGATGAGAGATAAAAAGGGAATCTCATAACTTGGACATAAAATTTACATCAATAAAGATATAAAAGAACATATCCCCACATAATAGTATGTGAATTAAAAGACATAACAAAAGAAGTCTTTTAAAAAGAGTAGGGTGAAAGGTCCCCTTACCAAGATGGGTAACTTTCGAATCATACACCCCATGGAAGAAGGGTCATACAATGAAGATGTGAAAACCCATAAATTAAATTATACTACACAAATTCTGTAATAATTTTCAGTAAATACACCACTCAATGGAAATTGGGGCAAATGTAGCATAAATTTCACGGGAATAAAAGTGAGAAGAAAAATCACTTACCAAAACTCGGCAGCCAAACAGCGCCACTTAAAACTTCCAAAATGGATTGATGTGAGGAAATAGGTTCTCTCATCATTTTAACATAAAAATTAAAGTATGATTAATATAAAAGAATATCCCAATCACAAGAAATATGAGCTTAAAAGGAATGACATAAAAGGTTGTACTTAAAAAGAAAGAGAGGAGTAGGATCCCTTACCTCATGTCTGACTTGTCTTGTTCGTTTCATTATATTCCAGAATAATAAACTTTGGTAAACTTATAATTTCCTAAGGACTTCCTTTAGATATTATTATTCAGTTCATATCACATATTATAATATTATAATAATTGTGTAATAATTTTTGTTCATATCAGACGTTTTTGCCGATGTTTGGTACATGAGTCAAAAATGAACTTGTTTGAAAAATGATTGTCCATGTAGTTATAAGTAAATAATTTCAGAATATTATTAATGATTAAAATATCATATATATCCAGTACATATTAATTTTATACTATTCTATACCATTTGGAGTTAAAAAACGAAAAGCATCATACATTGAGACGGTATGTCGTACGTACGCATGAACGCCACTTTCATTTTTTCTTTGTCATATTAATGGAATTAAAAATAAATGATATATATAAATATATTATAATTCCAGTATAATATATATGTCATATAGGACACATATTATCATAAATTTCATTCTTTATACATTCCATGTATTGCATGTACGAGTGACATCACTTGAGGGGGCGGTAGTCCACACTTCCTCATGTGAAATTATCGCATTTACACAACATGAAAAGAATAAAGGTATGATTTAAATATAAAATAAAGAAGAATATAGTAAACATAAATACCATATATATCATATATAAAATACAGTGACATCATAATGGCCACCTTTAATGGTGTTAAAAGAATATTGAACAATCATCGTTTCGTGAGGCAGAAAATTGCCAACCACAGAAACAATATGTTCTTTAACCATTAGACGAAGGTGTGTGTAAGTGTAGATCTAATACTTCTTATAAAAACATCCTAGTATATTTAATATACTGTAGTATTTACAAAATAGATGAATAAAAAGAGGTTAGGGGGTTGGAGAAGCAAAATAAAACAAAAGGACACAAGTGAAGACATTACCTTAAAATCAGGTTACTCCCTTTGGTTTGAGCTCAAAGGCTTTCTTGGGAAGATGTCTGCCCAAATTGAGGCTTCAAAAAGTTATAGAGGGATGTGGAGATACAAAATGGGAAGGGTTTGGCCGAGCCAAAGGCTTTGGAAGTGTGGTTAAGGAGGTAGAGGTGGGGCCTTTTATAGGAGGAGAGGAGGGGCACCCTTGGAAATTAAAGAAATGTTCCTTTATTTTAAATGAGTTTCGGATTTAAAAGGTCCCAAATTGATATAATTCTAGGATAAGGTGATAAGGGTTCTAAATCCACCAATCCAATAGGTTTTTTACATGTTTAGGTCTTATAATATACATTATCTTTCCATTTTATTTAAATCGTTGAATAATGAGGTCATCGCTGCATCATCATGATGTCATAAATAATTTAATTTATATAATGTCTAAATATTATAAAAAAACACTATGATGTAGGAAATATATCTATCTTCCCAATGAATATTTATAGTAAAAAATCTGACTTGTATAACCCCATGTAAAAATTGATTTAGTAAAACAACTCATGTTTGTGTCATTTTAATTTTAACTTTAAATAAAAAGGTATTTATGTCATTTTCCAACCAATGTTACTCCATGGGGCCCCCAAGTTGACCCATAGATTTTTTTGGTCGGCCATGACTCATCCAATGAGGGTAGGACATTTTTCTAGGTCATTTCACATTATTAAAACATTATTTTTAACTTAAATTACACTTGTTACCTCTAATCGCGATTAAGAACATTAAAGTTACTATTCACCAAAAAATTATTTTAATCCCATTGAACCAAATTTTACTTCCTAATGACAACCATGTATGTCGGATTTTTGAAATTCAAAACACAGAGGTGGCAAAGTTTCATTTAAATGAAAAATCAGTTTCTTTAACTACCACTTAGTGGTTTCACTATTCATCAAAAATTGATGTTTTTCAGAAAAATACCAAAAAATCACCCTAAGATATATTTGATATTCTGAACTCAAAAATGATGTCTATTTAACAAAATTCAAAACATATAAGTGGCATTAATTAATTTAATAATTAATTCCTGCTGTCAAAACAAATAGCGTGTTTTTATGAAACAATATCTATTACAAGATTGACACTAGTTTAAGCCCAATTTCAAAGTGAAATTAAATCCAATGACCACTATTGGATTAAATGGTAAAAATATATTCTAATTTTACTTTATAAACAATTCAAAATATAATCTAATCATATAAATAAATTAGATTAAAAAGAGTTTTTGTATTAAAATACAACATTTTTCACTATTTATTAAAAAAATGAACTTTATCGGAAAGATACCAAAAATTTACACAAAGTAAATTTTGATGTCTCTAATCTAAAGAAGAATTTTATTTTGTCAAATATAACACATAAAATTGTCCAAAAGTGGATTTAAAAGAGGTTCTCTATCAAAAGGTGGTTAATCGACTTTCTAATGAACATTAGAATGTTTAAGCTTAATAATTGAATTCCTTCACATTTTTAATCCTCTAAAATTTATTGTAAAAAGTAAAAATATTTGAAAAACATATATAATCATTTTTAGTTATTTCTGTTCATTCGTTCCATTATAATGGCTAGGCGTTAACTACCATTTAAAATAATATTATTTTATTATTAGAGTGCTACGTAAGATTCCCAAGAAACTCGTTGTTGTGTAGTGGGTACGCCATCGAGCATAGCGTCCCCTTTAAGGTAATATTAATATTTTATTCACAAATATGGATAAATATAAAAATTTCATATTCTTTATTTACCTGGGGTGTTACAGGATTTGAATGAACCATGAAATTATTATTATGCATCTATAAATGTGATTTTGATATAAGATTGGTATTCCACTTGTTTTTGGAAAATGGAATGTTATTTTCAATGTAATGTGATTGATAAAGTGAAATTGATTTTTGATGAAGTACTTTTATGAAAATATTTTTTTTAACGTTTTCAAATTGATCAGAACTTTTGAATTTGATTACATATATAATTCATAAGAGATAATTTTTTACCTATGTGGAGGATTATTTATCAGGTCTTATTAATTGAGATTTTATGGGTTACACTTTCTATGATGTTACCCCATTACAATATCATATAGACATTTTTACAAGATACATGATTAAATTTATATATGGTTCATCTTTTGTGTTGTTTCTTCATCTATTTTTTTTGGATGTGGTGACTATAGGAACATGATTTAACACAATAATTTATTTTTTTATTAAGGTTTGAGTGATCTAGTAATCCTAACATTCAATATCATAGAGTTGGTTAACATTGTTTGTTAGTATTGTTCTATTTCTTATTTGATATGTATATATCATTCCTGAATTCAAAAATGTAAATAGTTTATCAAATATTATGATTTTAAATGTTATTGCATGATCTTTTTAGAACATTGTAAAGAGGGAAATGATTACCATTTTTTTACATAATACAACTAATCATCTTATCGATGCATGTTCTAATTTAAAGAGGGAAATGATTACCATTTTTTTATCAGTCTACCTTTGGTAGTATCACTATCACAAAAAATAATTACCTATGGTATTTTTCATTAATGTTATTATTTATATAAATAATCCATGTATCCTTTTTATGTGGGAAAAATTATTCCTATTCTTTGGAATTTCATTAACAGGTTTATGTTCCAAGTCCATGAGCTTCTAGAACACCATTTGGTTCATGCTGTGGTAATATTTCTAGCTTAGTTGGATGGGTTATCCAGGCTGGTACCTAACACAATGGGAATTCAATGTTAATCACATCTTCTCATGACCACTCTTTCACATCCCTGATCTTTAGGGGCCCCCCATCAAGACTTTGTAACTCAGTTATTCCGAAATAAAACTTTTTCATATGAAGAAATGTGTCCAAAAAAATATAACAAACAAAATTTATAATACATGATGATCATGTGTTATTTAAGCTTTAGAGTTTCTTGGGTTACACACATAACCATTGGGATATTTTATTATTATAGAATTTATCACACCACTATTTGAGTTGTGTGGTTATAACCAGTTTATTAATAATATTTCGGATTATAATTTCACTATAGAGTTGTTCGACTGTATGTAATGATTGAAAAAAATAGTATAGAGAATGAAGTTGGATAATCTGGTAACCATAACTGAATGAAAGAAATACATTATTTGAAGATTCAATTTGTTGATCAATGTAGGTGTCCTATGATGTTTGATGTTGGATATCATATATTTTAGAATGTTTTTCCTAGTTTTTGGTATTGATAGTCCAATAATTGGTGTAAAAAATATAATCTTTTTTAACCTTCCATGGGTTTTGAACATGATGAAGTTTTCTATTATTAGTTTTAAGTTCTCTAATAGATATGTTATATTAACGATGTCATTCACATGTCATTGAAATATTGATACAATTAGGATTATTCACATGTGGTCAAATAGGGTGAGCTCTAATTTTAACATTATGTAATATTTAAGAAGTGGAATATTTAGATTCCATGTTGTTATGTGAATATATTTTGAACAGATGAAATTTAATTACATTATAATCCCGCAATATTTTATGATATTATTTACTTAAATAAATTTATTTTTTATGAGATATTTCTTTAAATTCAATACTTGGATTAAATAAAATATGATAAAAAAATTATTATTTAATGTAATATTTATTTCTAAGAATTTTTATGGGAAGGTATCAATAATAATATTTCATTTTGAAAATATATTTTTTACAAAGTTATTATATTACTTCATTAGGTATTAACCATTTTGAAATAATATTAAAAGAAATATAAGGTAAAAAGATATGTTTTTGTTAAAACATTCCATGAGTACAATGTCATATTATCTTAATATATTAAATTTCTCTTTAATTTTGTGTCATTTTAATAGAATGGGTAGATAATATATTCAATAATTCATTTTTTCATTATTATAATATATTTTACGTTGAATTTAATAATGGTAAATTCAAATTTATTCTAAAAAGTTATTTCTCCTAAAATTGATTTTGTTGTATTTTGAGAAATTTTTTTAAGAAGAATTTATAACAGTAAAAGAATGCATATTTCATAATGTGTATTCATTTTTTGGAATCATCATAATTAATTTTTTTAATAATTGTAATATAATTTTTTTCACTAATAATATTAAAACAATAAATAATTATTTTCATGTTTATGGTTCAAATGTTTTTATTAGGGGTTATTCTTTGAGATAAGTATTAAAATACCATAAAACACTTGATTTAGTTTCATTGGATGATGATATTTAATCCATAGAAAAATAAAATTTGTTTTCTGGCTTCTCTAGCTGACATGAGTAATACATTAATATATTTTAATCTGTTGTTTTTTTATTTTCTATCTCCCTCCAATATAAAAAGATACCAACTATACTATCATACTTACACCTTATAAGCCTAATATCATGACCAATACAAACCCGTATATGTTATTAAGATCTATCCACTTGTCGTAGATTTATTATTTTTATTATATTACAATTATTTAAATTATTATGGTGTAAGACTAAGGAGGTTTCTCCGTGAATATATTTAACTATTAACCAATAACATTATATTTTATTTCATATTACATCATATAATAAATTTTTTTATACGTTATAAAATGTTTACTCTAATATATAAACTAAAATATGATATTATAATAATAATGGAAAAACTTATGTGTACCTATTTTCCATTACATGGGAAAATAAATTATCGATGATCTGTACCTGTTCAGTGCCCCCTCCGCATGAAAGTATGATTAATTTTCCATCACCATCACTCATGGTTTGTTATTATGATGTATTTTATGGTTATATATAATATTTAATACATATTTATACAACTTTATTTATAATACTTTTTCTTCCATTTTACGTATCACTTAATTAGAAAATGATAATGTCACTTATGTGTACGAGTGGATTACTACCTCCACAAAGAGATTTGATTCTTTTTCCAATTTTCCTAAACACTTCATGTAATATAGATACATTTAATGAATATAAATTGTATATTTTATGTAATATTTAATAGAGAAATTTTAAATTTCATTTACCATTCTATCATTTCATCAAAACGAAATGTGCAAACATCCCTCATGTGTACATACAGACTACCTTCCATAAGAAATAATGAAATTCACAATCCATACCCACTTGAAATTAATTACTTTAAAAGTTTATATGATGAATAAAACAAATAAATATGTCGATATTTTTTATTTTTTAGGTTATATCTATTTAAAAGGTATCATTACATTAACAATAGAACTGAAACATTCATGGAATGTGAATAAGTTTTCACTAAAATTTTCTTTCTAATGATGAAATTTTCAAGAGCATCAGATTAAATAGTGTGACCTTATATAAATGTATTTTACGTATCTCCCATGTTTCAATTATGTTTATTATGGTTTGGAGGTTTTTTAGAATTGTTTATAGAATTTTATGTGGAATTTCATTGTTAGTACATTTATTATAATCTTGAAACTCATAAAAATCATTAGAATGTAAGGAAATAAGCTCTGGGTTGTTGAATGGTTTGGAAAAACTATGATTCCATCTAGGATTAAGTGCTAATGGTGGAATATAAGGAAAAATATATTTTCGCCATTTTTTTCTAATCATGTGATCCAACTATTTGATTTGTGTATGGATGTTGTTCTTGTCACATTAATTTCATATGGTTTTTCTAACAATAAGCATAAACTGTGCAACATTGAAAAGAGATTTGAAAATTTTGCATCTAATTCTGATGGGCCAATAAACAACACATTTTCACCTAAGTCGACCCTAAATCATTTTCCTCTATTTCAAATGACATTAGAGACCCTTCCTCAAGATCAGAACCCAAACTATTCATGTTTCTTTTAGATTTGGAGAATGTATTCCATGGTATGTCTCTATTATTGGTAGTTTATCATCAGTATCCCCTTATTTAATCACTTGTTTTAAGAAATATATTCAATTTGGTATAGATATAGGAGTTTTTTCTCAAACCATGATGTAATTTATCTATGTTGATGTTTTTGAAAAAACAAATTATGGTATGTTTCTTGATTTTGAACCCTGTTTTGTTGGATATTTCTTTCTTTCATCATCATACCTAAGATTCTAAGGTAAGTGGCTTCAATATAAACACATAAATTAAAAAAATTATTATTTCTTCAAAATTTTTTAATTTGATATAATTTGTCTCTAATTTTTTGTAATAATATTCCTAGAAAACATCATTACTGATGTTCTGTGAAAATGTGGACTTTTTGTGGAAAGTGCTTCATTAAATTACATTAAAAAATCTATATTAAATATATTTTTTTATTCCTAGGAAATATTTTATTGGAATTTTTTAATATTTTTTTATTGAAATGGTTTGGAAAATACGAGTTTGGCATGATTTTGGCTTAATTTATTTGCATGTATTCATTTGTGTTGACATAAACTTGTGGATGTTCCACATTCTATTGGGGAACTATAATGTGGTTACCTAGTGATGGCTCCGTAGATCGACAAAAAAACAATCATGGGTGTGGATTTAACACATATTCATTCATGTTTGTATGTAAGGATTTTAATGAGTTATAGAAATCTTTATATAAAATGATTTGAACTACTTGTTATTTTGTTTTCAATGGAAACTATTTTTTTCGAAATACGTGGCATTGATATAAACTATTATAAATTTTTTAATGTTTTTATGTAATTTATTTTTTTATTAATGTACTGAAATTTTCTATACTAGTGTCATTATTTGGTAAATGATTTTTGGGAAACATTTTATGTTCATTACTTAACCTATACATAGTATACTCGATGTGTATAAAAATATTGTTTATCGGCATAGTGTTATAGTCATAGAATCACATTTCTTTAGTGATCTATCATGATACCTTTGGTTTTATTATGAAATTGGATCCTAGATCAAGTAGGGAAATCATCAGTTGTTGTATTCATATTCATAGTGCTTAATTGGTTTTATCTTACACTTTATACATTGACACCATCTTCTCGTAGTTTGGTTTTGTTATCATTTTGGTATTATATTGATCTTTATTATGTTTTTTTCATTAATCAAATAGTATTTTTTTGGTTTTAATTTTTATTCTTTCTTGTTTTATTTAATAATGGAAAAATTATCCCCCAACTATTAATTAATTAATGAGCATTAATAGCCAGCATATGGTTTCATAAGGATATAAACAATGGACAAGAATCAATTATTATTTGACAGAAGACAATGTGAATGGGGTGGGATGATTCAAGTAGAATTTGATTGTTCGATCCTCAGGTATCATTTGTGTTAGATGGGGAGATGGAGGTAATTCTTGAATGGTCATTGATTAATGATGGTATAATGGAGTACGATTTCTATAACATGGAATGTAGATCATAAAGAGGTGTAGCTATCTTATTTATAATGAAAATAATGCTACCAGTTTGTTGGTAATATGAGTATTTTCATTGGATTATCTATGGATAAGAGCATAAAATAAATTCGTGAAATGAATTCCCACTAAGAAATAATATTTTATTTTCATTCGTGATTTATGATATGTGGAAAAAGAATTTATTTTTGAAAAGTGTTGATATTGTTCTCAATTATGTGATTTCGAAAAATTCATGTTAGAGATATTTTGAAAATGGATTTATTTTCAAAATCATGGTGGAATATTCAAATTTGAGGGGAAAAATTAATTTGAATAATTTTGGGAAATAATTTTTCAGAATGTTGTGATGTGATAATTCAATATTGATTAGGAATCACATTATATAAAGTGAGACATAGATAATTATTTTGGGTTATTGAAAATGTCACATTGATGGAATTGTAGAAACCAATTAGAAAAATCTCTAAAAAATGTGGCTGCACCTAAGACATGTGGTATCCAATAGATAGATTAATGTTTTTTCGAATCCTTTAGTTTCATAGATATAAAGAAAAAAAGGGATGAAAAAATACAACGTGATCATTCTATTTAGTTCCATTCAAAGAATGTATGTATCTATATGGGTGATTCAGAATCGAAGAATGAAGAGGTGTGGATGAATGTGATGAACCAAATCATTAATTTCCATAGCACATTGGGAGATATCAAAGTCATGTTGGTTACGTAGATGCTACAGTATGATGCATTCAATAGGGGGATTTTTTACTTGGAGATATATTATAACCTGGAATTACATGGGAGAAAAATTAATAAATTTTTAATAAAAATTTCATCCTCACACACTAAGAATTTATAGAACAATTTATTTTTTCATCTTAATGTTGGAGAATTTCATAGGTAAAATGTAAAAATTTATATTATTTAATTTGGTATTTTTTTCACCAAAACAATCTTCAAGTACAACCTTGAAGGAATGAATTTTCAAATAGGGATCTTTGAAAAGTGATTCAATCAATGTTTTATCTACCATTTATAACCAATTATACTGAAATGGACAATATATAAATAATGGTACAAAGTGAAAAATTAAGAAGTTCTTCTAGAGTGATCATGTTGATAACAATGGAAAATGGTTGTAACTCTAATATGGTGAACATGAAGAAGAGATACACCTATTTCAAAGGTAGTGGAATGAATCAGAATAAAACACCATGATTATTGAATCTACCCCCATAACGAAAGTTTGAACATGATGTTTTCAAAGATCTTTTATACAATATGAAGAGATACTCTACATATCCACCTAGAGAATGGAACATTTTCAACCAGATGCGAAATCATTAGTGTTGTTGTCCTAATTTTTACTTGTCTAGTTTTAGGGACACATCTCATGTATTATAGACATCGTAATCATCCAAGGGATTTGGGTTGTAGAATACCACACATCAGTAGAAATGAAAAATAATTTTTGATACCAAGAATACCATGACTCCTCTACAAGGGAAATATCAATGGGGAAATAATGAACAATTTCCAACAAGTTAGTAGTTTTATTCATAAGAGTCTGTTATTGAGGATGATAATCCATGTCCATCGATAGTGATAGGTGTAATTTTTTTGAACTGTAACCTTATTCAATATTTTTTTGATATAGGTAAATCCCATTCATTTATTATTATCATTCTGTTGATATCATATTTATTCATATTGAGATCAATCCTAAATATTTAAAACATAAAAATCTTCTTGTTCAATCATAATTTCAATAATATATGTGAAAATATTATTATATAATTTTTGGTGGAGATTAGTTAATATGGGATTTATCTATTCTTGAGTTGGATGTCAATGACATAATATTATGAGTGGATTTGATGACAACTCCCACATCCCAAATCAATTATTATTATTGGAATGTTGTTTTCTATGACATTATATGGTGTCTAACATCTCATTAGAGAAGAAAAATATGTAATTGGAGGTGAAAAAATAATTTTTGTTGTAGTAGATAGATTTATCATTTTCCACTTGTAACATCCTATGTTTTATGAATGAATCACGCCGAGAAATAGCGTACATGATACGCTACATCAAAAATAAAAACAACTAAATATTTGAATTTAAATGTTACAATTGTATCATATATATTGTAATGATGGGAATGAAAAATATTAACTAAATTATGAAAATATTATTTACAATATTTTAATATAATGATTCATTGGTTACTAAATTATGTAGGAAATTAAATAAAATCTAATTTAATATAAAGGATATATTCTTTTGAAAAACTATGTAAATTGAAAATAAGTGAGTTTTTAAAATAATAAAAACACTCTTTCATAATTTTATTAATAAAATATATGAAATATATTGAATGTAATGTTTTAATTAATATTATGTATTTTATAGACATCAAATAAGAAGAAATTCAATTTTATTGATAAAAGGAGTATTTGTCTAAAAATATAGTTTTATAGCCTTTTGATGGTGACCATTTTTAAATATACTTTTTGAAACTATTAAATTTAATATTTGAAATAATAAATTTTATTTTTGGAGGTGAGACATAAAAATTTACTTTTGTTTATGTTTGCATATTTTTTTGATAAAATTCATATTTTAATGAATATTGAAAATACTAAATTTTAATTTTAAACTACAATTTCATATAATTTATTTGTATTTCTAGATTATTATTTGAATTAGTTTTAAAGTAAATATTGATTTGGTTTTTATTATTTAATCTAACTTTGGTTATTAGAGGTAATATCAAATTGAAATTTTATTTAAACACAAGTCAATCTTTTGTTTGTTTATTATTTAAAAATTTTGTTTTCTCATTTTAACAACGTAAATAAATTTTTAATTACATAATGAAACTTATGTGTTTTGAATTATGAAAATTGGATTCAGTATTTTTAATCATCATCTACAAATTATGTAGATAGATCCCTTTTATTATTTTGCATCACAACTAGTAACTTTAAAAATAATTTTAATTACCTTAATTAAAGGGTAAATCAAATAAATAAATGTGAAAATAAAATTATAATAATACAAGAATACCATAACATGTGTCCTAATTAAATTGAATGTGATATTTTTGACCAAAAAAAATCTTGGTAAAAATTTTTTTCCTTTTAAGCCTCATGGGTGTGATTATATAATTTATACCTTTTAATTTAATGTATTAGAAAACACGTTATACAAAAAAAAATTAATAGTTTTTGTTTAATATAGGTTTATAAGAGTGATACCATATACTATAAATATAAATTATACAGATAATATTCTTTCCTACATCATGGTATTTTATTTATATTTTTTGGAAATTATATTATTAAATTTAATTCTGACACAATGATGATGCAGTTATTGCTTTATTAATGAAAGACTCATATAAATGATATTATATCTATTAAATTAAATATAATTAATCATAATTTATGTAATACTGGGTATATCTTGGTTAATATTTAATTTTATAAGAGTATCCATTGCTTTGTTTCAAAGCTATCTCATAGTTTCGATTTATATAAATTCATAAAAATGAATCTTGTAAAAATTGACATAATTGTTGTGGGAAAAAAATAATAATTTAATATATTATTTAAAATCATAAAAATATTATAAATTCAAAAATTGACTATTATAAGGTCTCCATGTTAATTATGTGTCCAATTATTGGATATTTACCACATATATGAGAAATTAATATCCTATAAATAATTAAAATTTTGTTACCACTATTAAAATTAAAAGGGAATAATAAAGGTTAAACTGAAAATATAAGTTTTAAAATAAAATCAACACATTTCATAAAATTATTGGATTTTTGTATTTAGAACTATCCTCATTATATATTTTACATATCTCATGTTTGATATTTTTAAATAAAAAACATAATTTAAAATAATTAAATAATTTAAGAGTTTTATACGGTGCCCCTTACCACTCCTAAAAAAGGTATCATCTATTATCTAACACTCACACTTCAAGAACCAATTGGAATGTAAAATACCCTATGAAAATTCTTCTTAGTGTCATTCCCATCACCCTAGAAGCCTCATATAGGGTAGAAATCATTCTAAGGAAGCCTTTCAGAATAAATTTTAGCAACATACCCAATTTAAAGATAACGTCTTCTATCATGATTTTTTACTTTCAATTCCATTCTACAAACCATACAAATGGATTATTATATTATTACAAAACAAAAATACTTTCATAAATATTCAGAAAAGTTCTTATTATATTTTTTATCTACGCTTATAGACACCTCCATTTAATGGGTAACGAACATACATTTTCTTGTGTATGATGAACTACTTACTTATAAAACGATGATTTTTCACTTTTCACCTACCACCTCTCATTGCTTCTATTATAATGGTCACTATATTACCTATAATTTAACATTATGTGTTGGACTCATGTTAAGGTAAATAATAACTTATTCTATATTCATTGAGTTATATATATATATATATTGTTTTATTTTCGTAATAATATATTAGAATCAAAATATTGTTATTTTAAAATGAATATACACTTATATTGGGTTTATTTATATTAGTCACACATAATTATGTCATTTATTTATCAATAATTTAACGATACAACATTTTTATGGGACTTCATCTCAAACTCCTTTAAGTGAGGCATATATTGATGTTACGCACCATTTATATACTATAACATGTATGTTAAATATTTTAGTCATGTTATATATTGAATTAGTATATTCTCATGAAATTTAATGTATTTTAATGTTATTCCCTATGATTTTTATTCAGGTCATTCCCCATTTGTTTGAAAAAATTTAAATAAAAAATCATTTTAAATGATTTATTGATTTCTTATCATAAAAACATATATTTGATGTCCATGTTATGAAAAAAAATTAATTTATTTATATGGACATGATTGTTTTAAAATGTCAATTTTTATCAAATGATTCAACGTGATATGTGACACTGATTGAAAAGTCACCTTTTCAAATTCTATAAATTGTTTTGGAAATGGTTTGAATATTTTAATATGTTGGAAATATTTCTTATGATTACAAAATAAATTTTATTAGTTAAATGTTAAAAATTGAAATCATTTATATGTTATGATAATATAATGGTAATTCTACATTTAACATTCAGTTACATGATAATCCAAAGATGAGTGGTTACATTATAAAAAAGGTGGGTGGTTACATGATATATCACAGATGGGTGGTTACGTCATAACCCCCAATGAATTGGTTATGTAAGTTGGTCATATAGATATTTTACTCAGTGATATGTGTGGATGTTGACGGTACAGTCATTCTATTTATGTATGTTTATGTCCCAAGTTTGCTACATATTTCATATGTTACTTTCTATAGGTTTTATAGTAATATTTTTACTAAAAAATAGGTAATAAATGAACATATATTCAATGAAGTGTATTTACTACTTCATAAATATGGAAATTATTAAATTATGATTATTTATTCATGGTATATATGATTTCAAGAATAATAGTTGTTCTTCTTTGTGTATACCTTACATAGATTTTTATTCTTATCCAGTGTTTTGATATTTTTATATATGATTTAATGAAGAATGTTTTATAGGATGGGATCAAGGAAAATTTGTGATTTTTAAACATGAAATGAGACCATGATTTGTTTTTAAAATTTTTTGTTTTTTTAAAAAAATTGATAGTTACTAGAATTTCCAACTATAAAAAATTTATGCTTTCATGTATGAGTTGTAATGTAATTTTGTATAACTCAAATCCTTAAATGATCATCAATGTGAAGTTATGTCAAAATATAGACATATATTAGTATTAATTAATGTTTAAGGTTGCATCCATATAGATGGTATTAGAGGAAGGTTTATAAAAATATGTATATTGTGATTTTTTTTAAGAATTAGTGATATCAATAAGAGTTTAAAATAGTAATGATGATAAAAAGATCCATAGATAAAAAACCCCTTTGGAGACTTTATGCTCTGAATTAATAAGTTTCCTAATTGTATTTTTGGAGGCACTCTCCCTTAATGAAATTTTGGGTGATAAGTATTTAGGATGAAATATATGACATATGAATTAATAATTGATGTTAAAATGTGTCATGGTTATTTATTAGGTCTTTATAATATTTATAAAATTTTAAAAGAATAATATAGTTTTAAAAAATCCTAACCATCATGATGTGTTACAATTTTTTGGAAGAGTGAGAACTCGTTACGTCTAGCTAGACCGTAGGAATCGAATCCACAACCGAAGGGTGAAAAGTGTGCATCGTAGACGACTATCCTATATGATGTCCCTGGTTAGCATGACTTATTATTTTTTTATTAATTATTATATAGATTAAGAATAAGTTGATTACTAAAATAAGTTATTATCAAATAGATATCCTTTGTATGGGAAAATTATTTGTAGATTATGTAATAATGGTTATATAAGAAAACGTTCACTATTTCGGTAACATTAATTGATTAAGGAAAATAGAACACTAGGGGATTCTAATTGATTAATGGTTTAATTATATATTTGTAGAATCTGATCTTTTTTTGTAGACATATGTTATATTAGTTATTTGAATAATTGATTAAAAAATCTTGGGGAAAATTTTATTAGTTTAATTACTTTTTTGTTTGAGACATCAATAGTGGTTTATGTTATTTTGATATAAATGTTAAAATTTTGTTAAGTAAACTATGTGAAAAAATAATTCAAATTTTAAGGTTTCAATATTAGTTGGATTATTTTGCTATATATTAAGGACATATGTTAGATGAATTTTCTTTATATAACTTGGATATTACTATATAATTTTATAGGTTATAATTAGTCATTATCTTTATCAAGGATTTTTTTGGTGGGGATTATGTGATGTTGTACTAACCATTTTTTCGTTTAGTGTCAAAAGATTGGGGACTCATATAGTTCCACATTTCTGTATTATGTGATTCTCTTTTTCAAGAGCATCATGTGTTATAATTTTATCTTAAAAACTCATCCATGAAATAAGAATAGGCGTTTTCGGTGGAATTAGAATAGTGGATGAAACTTTAATATTAACTCAAGTATATTTCTTTATTTAATATTCTAATCACTAAAATAACTTTCCAAAATTATGAAAATTATCTTAAAACAAAATCATTTGAAAATTAGATTACCTATTTTGAAATCAATGACATTTTAACCAATCATTAATTTATGGTTGTGTTATTGTTTACATTCTCCGGATCATGATTTATATCACTCTCCTTCTGATATTAACACTCATTTAGTATTCCATATCGATGTTTTCCTAACTAGAATCATAGAATGTGTTATCTCAGGTGACATTTTTACTTAACTTTCATTCTTTTAAAGTGGTAGTTTTATTAATTCTTTTTCTTTGGTGGGATTGAAATAATGGTATTTAAAAATTTACTCCATAGTTAATAACCATAAATAAATTTTTTTGACATAATTTATTAAATGGGGGAAGATATAACCCCCTGAGTATTAATAAATAAACACTATGTTAAATAGTGTACATGATAAACTATATCTTCCTTTAATAAAAACTAAATATTATTATTTAAATTTTACCATTATAACCTCGAAATTGGAATGGAGTGAATGGATATTGTTAACTAGATAATTAAAATATTGTTTACATATGTTTATATAATTATTCATATGTTACCATATTAAATAATAAATAAAATAAAAAACCACTGATTTTGAAGGGTGTGTTTATCTAAAAAACATTTTATATGTAAAATTAGTGATTTAGTAAAATAATAAAATCACTATTTTTGAGTTTTAATAATTATTTATATATGTAGTATATTCAATATATTTTTTAAAACTCATCTTATAGGTTTTATAGATAGTATATAAGAACTAATTCAATTTTATATATAAAAGGTGTATTTTTATAAAAATATTTTTTTACCACATTTTGATGGAAAATCATTATTAAATCTTGATTGTGTAATTTATAAATGTTATATTTTACAAAAATAAACTTTTTATTTGTAATATACAAGTCAATATTTATTTTCTTTGAAATGTAGGTATTTTTCTGATATATTTCATATTTTAATGAATACTGAATAATACATCATTTTGATTCTAAATTACATTTTCGTCTAATTTATTGTTATTATTATATTGTAATTTAAATAGTTTTTAAAGTATATTTATATGAGTTTTTTATAATAAATAAAATATTAGTTGTTGGTGGTCTTTTCACATTGAAATTTGATATAAACAGATATCAATGTTTGGATGGTTTTTACTTGTAAAAATATTTTTTTTGTTTTTACAACAATAATTGTTTTTAGGATAATTACTGAAACTTATGTGTTTATTATTTGGAAAAATTTATAAAATATTTTAATTTATAAGTTCCAAAATATATAAATTTTTCACTTTTTTGGACATTAAGAATTTTAACATTAATAATTATTTTTATTTACTAAGGTTAAAGGGCAATTCAGATATATAAGGGTAAAAATAATATTATAATAATAGAAAACTACCCTAACACGTATTACAATCCTATTTGATACGATATTTTTTTCCAACAAGACCCTTCATATGAAAATTTGTCATTGTAAGCATATTTTTTATGGCTATGACACTTATATCATTTAATTTAATGTAAAAGAAATCTATTATAAACATAAAAATATATAAAAAAACTTCTTTAATATTATTTTATATAAATGAAATCTCATACTATAAATATTCATAAGAAATATATAAATATATAATACATTATGGAATTTTATTTATAATTTTTTGACATTAAATAAAATTAATTAATTAAAACACTATGATGATGATGTGATGGCATTATTAATAGAGGAAACAAATAATTGATATTATAAATGTTAAAATAAATATTATGTGAAATATTTTTTTATCCATGGTTTTTCTAGGTGAATATGAAATGTTATAATACTACTATATTTGTTAGTTTTAATTTATCTCTCTTTTGGAAATCTACTTAAATCCAATTAAATGAATATGTTAAAAATTTACAGAATTGATGCTTTATAAAAATAATTATATATTAAAGTGTTAAAAATAAAACATTTGAAATGAGAAGGACTAAATTTTCATTAAGTGTATAATTATTGGAAATTTACCCCAAATATGTAAAATTAATATCCTATTAATAATTAAAAACGTGTTACGAAAACTAAATTTAAATGTGAATAATCAACTATAAATCGAAAAGATAAAGTTTTTAATTAATTCAACAGATGTCTGTTTTTTAATATTATTTTGGAAAATACATATCTTTTCTTCAACATGTCTCTGGTTTGATCCTTTTTAATTAAAAAATAAATTAATACAAATTTAATAATTTAAGAGTTTATATGGGTGCCCATTCCCTCTCATATAAAAAAGGTACCATCTCGTCTTAATTACTCACAACACAATTAACAATCGGAAAGCCTAATACCTACCCAAAAATATTCTTAGATTCCCTCCTCCAATCCTAGAATCATTTATTAGTGTAGAAATCCACAAAATGAAGCCTTTATATATAAACCAAAGGAAGTTACCCGATTAAGAGGTAAAGCCATCTCTCATGATATTTAGTTTCATTTCCATTCTATACTCACTAAAATTTTAATATCATACAATTAACTAACAACAAAATTATCCTAAATATACTATGATTAAATTTTTCTATGTTTTTTATTTCTATATACACTCTCCACAATTTAATTTGTAACGAACTTACTCTTTTTGTGTACGGTGATTAACTACCTCACAAAGGGATGATTGTTCAATTTTATTAAACCACCTCTCATGGTGACCATTATAATGAAAAATATTTTACCTATGATATATATTATAGAAATATTTTCTCTATTATTTTGTAATATTTATTTATTACAAAGCATTATGCTTTTCTTGTTTGTCAATATGATAAATTCGTTTGAGAAGTGTGGACTACCGCCCGTTAAAAGCGATATTACTCGTTCCTGAAATACATGGAATATATAAAGAACAGTTTTATTGAAGCTATGATACATACAAGAAATCAATATTATAATATTAATATTATATAAATTTATATAAAGTTATTATTATTGTTTTAATATGAAAATGAAAAAATGTAGCATTCCTATCTAAGTACAGACTACCTTATCCAAGAACTGTTTATTTAATTTAATACCTCCAAATATTATGGATATTATAAATACATATATACTAGATATATTTTATATTTAAATAATGAATAATGTTATAGAGATAATGTAGTTTTTAACTCATAGCCAATTTACATCCAAAGAAGTACATTTTTCACTCAAGTACCAAATATCAACAAAATGTCTGATATGAACATAAATAATTCATTTATTTTTATAAAAAGATAATAAGTAAAATATATGATATAATTAACATTGAAATTATCGCAAGAATATATAAATTAACCTATTTTTATTATTTATGAAAATAACAATTGTATGTGATGAGGAAGACACAAGGTAAGGGAAATCTTAAATCAATCAACATTCATTGAGTAAAATATATATATCATTGGGGTTTTTCCAATAATATGTGAGAATGATCTATGATTGATTAAAAATTAATATACAATTATATTTGTTGTATTTTTTATTTTTCAAGAAAAATTATGTCATGGAGTTATTCTTAATCTAATGATATGATCATTGTGATGGACTTCATCTCAATATCCTTTCATTGATGTATATCATGATGTAATGATTTTTTATATCCTTTAAGGTGTATATAAAACCCATTTGACATGTTATATCATAAATTAATATATTATCTTGATATTTATGGATTTATTTAATGTTATTCTTTAATTATTTTTATTGAATTGTATTTCCAGCGGTAAGATATTCTTTAACTAATAAAACGATTTAAATGTTTTTAAGATTAATTATTATAAAACCCTTTATTTCAACTCATGGTTTTGGAAATGGTTTATATTATTTTGTTTATATGTACATGAATGACTTCAAATTTCAGTTTTTTTTTCAAATATTTAAAATTGGTATGGCAATCGTGGATTCAATAGTCAATTTATTTAATGTTTTAAATTGTCCTAGGAATGTATTGAATATTTTAAAATATTGAAAATATTTCATATGATTAAAAATGGAATTTTATGAGTGAAATGTTGAAAATTGAAATATTTTTTTATAATGATTATATAAAGAAACTTTGACATTTGACTAGTGATTACATAATAATATAAAGATGAGTGGTTACATGATAAAAAATATATAGGTGGCTTCATGATATACTATGGATGGGTGATTACATTATAACCTCCAATGCAATATGTATAGAAATCATTCTAATGGATATTTTATTTACTGATATTTGTGGAAGTCGTCCATAAAATAATTACATTAATGTTTGATTATGTCCCATATATCCTTTATATGTTATATGTTACTTTCTATGGTTTTTGTGGTAATATTATGCTTACAAAAAAGGTAATAAATGATCATATATTTAATTATTTATATTTACTACTTCATATTGTTTAAAATTATTACACTATGCTTATGTATTCATGGTTTCATATATTAACAAGAATAATATTTTTCATTTTTTTATACCTTACAAATATTTTTATTATCATCCAATGTATTTAAATGTTTTCATAGGATTTAAAGAAGAAAATAATCTATCACAAGATAAAGGAAAACATGAGATGTTTAAACAAGAAATGAGAAAATGTTTCTTTTTAAAATTTTCTATTTTATGGACAAAAATGGACAGTTATAAGAAGTGTTTACTTATTAATATTTAAGTTTTCATGTATGAGTTATGTCCTAATTCTATATAAATCAAAACCTAAAAAGATACATGATGTAAATTATAGTAAAATTATGTAATTATCTCAATATTAAGTAATGTTTAACATCGGGACCTTATACCAGCTAGAAGTGTTGACCATGGCATTACTGAATGAAATCTATGATAATGTAATTCAAGAAATATTGGATCAATTAAATTTTGTTTTTGAAAAATATTATTAGGGTTTCCGCCCACTAGAGAAATAGGAATTACTACTTGTCTCCTCATGGGATAAGTCCAATTTTTCTTCTTTCATATCAGATGTCACCAAACTAATTATATGAATTGAAGTATTTGTTGGATGATATGGATATAAAATGTGTAATTTTCCCATGAATTTCATCATGGGAACCAATGGACTTGTTTTTCAAAAAGGATGGTGGAATTATTTAGCTAAGTACTTTCATTGTAATCTAATCCATGTTATGGTAAAGAAATTTCATCCACTTCCACACATGTAATATATTTTCTATCCATTTTGGGTTGTGTAGGATATCAAAATATATTTGTATAAAAGAGAATAATATAAAAAATATTTCATTATTAAATATATCCACAACAAGTATGTGGTATGCATTTAATCTTTACTACTGCACCAGTAATCTTTATAACATTAATTAATCTTCTATATCAAAGTAATATAGATTTCATTTGGGGGGTTTTTATGGATGAAATATTATTGTATTCCAGGATAAATAATATAATGAAAAACACATGGAGATTGTTTTTGTTATCATGCAAGATCATTATCTTTATTCCAAATTATAAAAGTTTGATTTTTGGATACATGATTCACACATTCTTGTCCATTTAATTTTTGAAAGGACTGTTTCTATATATACAAAAAAGATAGATGTCGTAATATCATAAAAAAAATCCTAATACCATTTTCATTATACATTGTGCTTTTAGTTTTTATAGTTATTTGGGACTCCTTTTTAAAAAAAATTTATGACTAGCCTCACCATTGAAGTCATTGAAAAGTAAAAATGTTATATTCCAATGGAATGTTTAATTTCACAAGTCTTTTAAAAAGCATAATGTTTACACTATGACAACATTGATATTGATATTGTTGGAATCAATATAATGGTATGTTGTGTATTATTATGGTTTGGGATATAGTTTGGGATGTATTCTTGTAAAGGAAGATAATTTTATACCTTATGGTCAATATAGTTATGATTTGATGGGAATAACTACCGAACACATGATTTGATGTCTTCTTTCATTGTCCATTTATTTTATGACATCATCTCATTACCTCGTTAATGAGAAATTTATAATGATTATAAATCATATGAGTTTTTAATATATTGTCTCACAAAGGGACTTGAAATTTAAAAAAATAATATGTGTGGAGTATCTCATAATGTTTTACTTGTACTTGATCTATAAAGCAGGTAATGGAAATTCAATTGTATATTCATTAAGTATAAATTAATATGAACTTTTGGAAATGAGGCTTCAGTTTAGTGGATGATATTATCGGTGATAGCTATCACGCCCTTGGATTGTGAGGACTACAGTAGGGTTGTGGTTTCCATATCAGATTCTTTGGTTCATGATATGGCTGAGACAGATATAGAAACACATTCATATGACATTGAATGTGTGTATATGAAATCAAAACTCGATATTGGGGTGAAAATTAAGCGATTGAAGTAGGAAAAAGATCATATTTCATGTTTTGTTGTCATATGGTCATACCATATGTTTTTTAGATTCAAACTCTTCATTCTATTCACAATTCCCGATGGTTTTTTCATCTTGGAATATGAAATATAATTAATCTTGTTAAAGCACAGTCTTGGTTGATCTACATGAATAGTAATGTGCATGATTTTTTTATGAGGTTTATCACATTTTGTATTTTCATAAAAGGGCATCAGCAACAACATGGTCTATAAGAGACTATACATATTCATATTTTGAAATGGGGGAATAAAGGCATGTATTTTTTGGATGGTCTCCCATTGACAGTTAAGTAAAATAATGTCATATAGGATATAGACTATCATTTAAAAAATATGTCACATATCATCCTTATTCATGAATCTTATATAGTGGGGGATTTTTAGGAAATATATAACCATGAAGTTATGATTTGGCCCGACATAAATGTTTTCGTAGAATTGGAATATTATACGAGTTTTAAATATCTTTTTTGAAATAATTATTGGAATACCATTGGACTTAGCTGACCCTGAGCATAATGTATCATCGTTAGAAAAATGGAAATTCTCAATGTATGATACAGACATTGTAATAAATTTTTCATGCATGTGTAATAGAATTTGGGTGATCATGGATTTAGGACATACCATTAGTTTCATTCTTGTGTAAAAATATGAATAATGCAAAGATACATATGAATCCATTTGAATAATTTTATGATATTCCATTTCATTGTCCACTTTTTTAGGAAAATTTTTAGGGTTCACTAGTCAGACGAAACTATATCTAAGTGATAACCTACATGATTTAGATTAATAATATGAGATTATATGCAATAATAAATTTATGTAAATCATATGAAAATGATTTTCATTGACTATTTCTTTTCATGGTTAGTGATAATGTACCATAATAATCCTTCCAAGGCATGGGTGTTGCCATTTTTGGAAGCAGGATATGTTAAATACTCGATAACTAGTCCCTTTAAATATTCATGAAAAAAATGGTGATGTATAATATAAGTTTTTATGTCCAACATGATTCTGTTCAGTGAGAAATGTGTCTCATTTATCTCATTTGAAAATATATCATCCAAATACTACCCAATTTAAATGATGGGATCACATTGATGTAAATTTAGATTCTTCATTAGTTCATGAGCTATTGTAAATAGTGGATTCTAAATATAAATTAATGCATTGGTAGAGAATATTTCTAGACACTATTTTGTGAAAACATCTCTATATTCATAAAGTCACATTGGAACTATGGAATTAAATGGTTGATTAATGGTCCATAATATTTTATATAAATTATGGTTTTATATCTTTTGGGTATGTAATATATACTAGTGGGAATAATGTAGCACCCCTTTTTTTGAATAAATAACCATTAATAAATGTTTTTATGTATTTTAACCATATTGGTTATGTTTAAAAAAATTTGGAGGTTTTTGGATTGTTTTTGGGTGATTTATGTAGGTTCATGGTTTGAGAGTTGTTATTTAAAACATTGAAATTCTTACAGAAAATTGTTCATTGTGAGGAAATGGGCTTTGGAAACGATCATTGTTTGGGGAATATTTGGGAAATATTTTAAAAACATATATGGTTTACTGTGAAAAGCGTATTAGAGGTAAAAACATAGTTGGAACATATTTTTTTAACTATGTGAGCCAATTGTGGGTATGATTTTTTGTGGTAATGGATGTCACAAAGTTTTTGAATGGTTTTTTATCCATGCACCAAAACTATGAAGATTTAAAAACCAAATATAAACATTTTTTATTTTATTTTTATTTCCATTTGAAACTCTTTATTTACCCCAAATTCAACCCTAACACATTTTCCTCTATTCCCAAAGGAATTAGAATCCCATCCCCTTAATACAGAAGCCCTTTATTGGTGTTTTATGGTGATTTTAATTTCTTATGGTTTGGAGATTCTATATCCATGGTTTTTTTCATAGATCTCCTCTTATTACACCTATTTTATTAATTGATAAAATTTATTGGGTATATATCTATGATTTATGTTTCTAATAATAATGATAATTTTTAGTTTTGATTTGTTAAATGATTTTAAAATAACGATTTTAAAGTTGGATCTTATGTTTGGGTAATGGAAAATGTTTTGTAGATTGAATTTCAACAAAAATACTATTTGATTAAAAATATTTGGGAAAAAGTATTCTAGGATTGATTAGGGATAATTAATTATAGTGTTTTATTTTAATTAATGTGACCCAGTGGATGGGGTATGTTCTATTAGGGGAAATCTATATGGTTACTATTTGATGAATTGGTTGATCGAAGAGAAAAAACATATAAGTATAGGTGTTTCACCTTGTAATGAAACTGTGGATGTTTGGATGTGTGAATATGTGGATAAAATTATGTTATTCCAAATATATTAGTGAAATGTTTTGAATAACTTGTTTAATTGTTTTCCATATAAAATATTTTTTTGAAAAACTTAATGGCTTTGTTATAATCTATTATAAATTTTTAGATGAATTTTATCTAAATTTTATGACATCATTTATCCTCATGACATTGGAAGGAAGTAAATTTTGTGAAAACCTACTGATTTTCAATACTCACCCCCTACATGGGAACTTTCAATAGCTTTCAAGTATAGTTCATTAATATGTGTGTAAATGAATAATATCACATTACTTTAGTAATTCATCATAACCATTTTGGGATGTATTTAGAAGTTTGATGTTGGATAATTTTGGGAATTTTAGATTTTGTGTCTTTGAATTATTTATGTATAATGGTTTTATCATCTACTTTATACTCTAATGTATTCTGGTTGTTGTTTTGTTTTTTTTGTCAGTTTGATATTACATTGAGTTGTATTATTCATTATTCATTCATCATATAATATCTTTTTTGTTTTTATTATCTCGATTGATAGATTTATTCTAAATATGTAAAATATACTACAAATTTTTAATGAATACCTTTTCATTAATTTCCATCCATTGGAATAATAACAATATCTCTTAAGGCCATATAGAAATTATATCATCACTGAAGCTTATGTGGAAGGAGCATTATGACAAAAAAATTGTGAATAAAATAAATATTATAATTATAGATGAATGATAAAAATTATTATTATACTGGATATTGTTTACAAATAATTTAATAATATATTAATAAAAAGTATAATGTATGTTTTAATTCTTATAGGGTAGGACATGACATGAGGTATTGGATTCAAATTACAATCTCATTTCATTTGCAGCTTTTTATTTCTAAATTTTGAATCTTATAAATTATTTGTTATTATCCTTTAAACCCACTATAATTTCCACTCCTTTTACTAGTCATGGAATTTTAATATTTAGTACAAGATTTTTCCATTAGTAATTAAAAATAATATTGAATTTTCATTAAGAATAAGAGACATCATTCTCAATATGGTCAAAATTATTTTTATTCCATGTACATATTAATTTTAAAATATTTTCAATAGTGTTTTTAATATTCCAAATTTTATTAAATTAATATTTCTTATACAAGGATTCTTATATTATATTTTAATATTAATCTTCTTATCTTTTTACAAATGATCATCTCTTTACCATATGTGTGATTTTTTACATAGATCACATGAATTGATTCATGCACCACAAATGGCTACTAATTTAATTGAAGATTCAATAAAAAAAATTATATTGGTTTTCAATGAATATTTTTTTCTTGATTTTGAAAATTATTTTAGATTTGAAATATGAAACTTCAATATGAAAATGTTATTTTTATCAATAAATACTTTATTTTTATATTTAAGGTATTTTAATCTATGGTAACATCAATTTATGTTACAAACACATCATTGGGGATATTATTCGATGATATTACCCATATACATTCCCTATATAGTTGTTTGGTTGGATGAAACCTCTTGATGAATCCATATTTCATTTATAAAGTCTAAGATATTAAGAAATGATTAAATTTTTTATGACCTTCTGATATACATATAATAGAAATTGATTATGTGTCACATGGGTCCATTATATCCCCCTACGGAATTAATTCAGTATGGATAACAGATGACATAACAACGATTGGAAGTGGGTGTTAAAATAGTTTAATAAGTGAAAATATATAAATATATTTCCTTGGGTGTGAACCATTACTATGGAAATGATACAATAAGGAATGGACCTAATAGAATATGGTAGTCTTGGAAGTGAACGTTTACTTTTGAAACAGTTTTATTTGATTATGAGAATGATAAAACTTATTCCATATGTACATGATTAGTTTTAATTTATTATGGTTGGTTATTTATCATTCCTCACAAATATGATTTTTTTCATTCGTGATGAAAAAATCATATAACATGATTTATGATAATTTCACATTGAGTGATTGGGTATGATTATTTTAAGTTGTGATTTTGTTATCCTACCACTAATAATATCTTATTCTATCTTAAGATCCTTGATTTATTTCAATTATGTATTCCCGTACTGAGAATATGATCTCACACATTCTTATGTTACATTTCCATATGTAAAGAGGAATTAATTTATGGGGGGTATGCCTATGTATTTTTCTATGTGAGAAGAATTTTAATGGAAACACTATATATCTTATAATGAAATAAGATACATGTTCATCTTCTATCCAAATACACTAAAATAATTCTATTTTGGGAGTGTATTTTTATGTATTTTTTGAATATTTATCTAATATTATGAAAGATAATTTTTTTCATTGGATGACACCCTAAATTGTTAGTAAATTACTGATTGGTGGATATTCCAATAACATACATCTATTTTAGGATATTAGAATTTGGATTTGACTATGGAATATATTTACGTAGGGGTAACAACCTTGAAAGGGGTGTATTAGGAAATAACATGATCATCACTGGTACTAGGTGATTGGCGATAAAACCACACAACATGGAAGGTACTCTAGAGGGATATTCTTATGTTTGTTAACATTTTGTTTTGGAACCATAATGATGTAGTGTATTAAATGATGACCATTAATATCCCAGAATAATCATAAACAATAATATATTTAAAATACTGAACAATTATTTATACCTACAAAAATTATTTATATTTATTAAATGATTATTCTCTATGATTATTTTATCTCACACAATATTTTTGGATTTAATATAAGGTAGGATGTACGATGTATTCAATGAATAATGAATATGATATCTAATTTAATGACTATGTTCATGAGTAACTATGTTAAATTTGTGATTGAATAGAAATGCATATTTTTATTTATAAAAACACTCTGTATAAATGATTAACAATATCACCTTTGCAAAGTTACATGAAACGCATAATTATAGAAAAATGGAGTATCATAATCACCATATATGATACAATATTTATAGTCCAACATGTTAAATTTTTTGAATGAATCACATGGTGAAATTTATTAATTGAACTAAAATCTGGTTTCTATGTAGAAAATTTATGAATTCAGTAAATAATTAATGAATAAAAATGATTTTTTCAATTTATGGAAATGATGTTAATAATATGGAACCACTAATAATTCAATGTATTATGTGTTGGGAATATAGGGTGTTATATGAAATGATGCACTAATCCCACAGTTAGCTCATAAACCAAGGAATAGAATATACTATATCCATCATAGAAGTTTAACATTGTGGATATATTTTTCTTTTCCACCACTCATAAAATATATATTTAGTTTTGATGTTTTTAATAATTTTCCATATAGAAATATTTTATTTAGCCATTACTGAAATTTGATGGGATTTTTTCCTTGATTAGATTTCTCTACATTAATTTTAAATAAATTTACTGAATACAAAAAACACAATAAATATTTGTAATAATATTAAATTTTTATTTCAATGTGAATATAGAAATTAACTTACAATTCGAATTACATCCATTAGATGGGTATTACTATTTATATATAATACATATTTATCTCTACTGGTTATAGAGAAACTCAACAATGAATATATGTCGATTATTTAAGATTATACAAATCTATTTTCTTGAATGCATTCAAATTATTCACCCAAATCATGATGTTGAGTGATTAAAATAACTAAATACAAGAACTACACCCATTTATAAATATTCATCTATGATGTCCCAAATTTAGTTATAGGAATTGATGAAAAAACACCAAGGGAATATTGATAAGGGAATCATATACCCTAATGCATCACCATTGGGAGTCCATATTATTTTATATGAATAATAATGTGAAAATGTTTATTTTGGTTGATTATTAAGATATATAAAATATAACTATGATGAGCGAGTATCCTCTACACAATATAAACGATCTATTTGATCAATTAAAAAGATGTTTTTTTCAATGATATATCATTGATCTGGATATAATTAATTAAGGGTAAAAAATCTGATTATTCCTAAGAATTAATTCCATCTTAGGTATTCTCTTTATGAAATTATGTTGAAAACATTTTTATATACCAATACTCCTACTATCATCACTAATATAACTAATTGTGTCATTAGAAATTACATTCATTTAGTTGTTATATTCTTTTTAGATTACCTTATTATATAATCAAAGAGAAAATAAGATAATGAATAATATAAGAGGATTTTTCTAATAACCACAAAGAATTAAAATTTTTATTACAAATTTACAATATATGAATTTTTCTACAGATAGATGCATTATTGGGTCATACAATCTCATACTGGCATATATCGATGAATCCCACAAAGGTGGAGGTTATTAAAAAATATCTTATATCGACCATATTAACATAGATCCATATATTCCATATATAGAATAAATAATATTGATTATTCTTATAGATTTATCATGGAAATACAATACTATAATAAATTACTATGAAGGGAGAAAAATATAGGTAGATAGATTAATTTATGGAAAATTTAAAGTATAAAAAATGAATGATGGACTACACATCATATCATAAACTAACCTACCATAAAGAATGGTTTTTATCATTTATTTTCAATTAACAAGGTACTCTGATACTCACATATGAATAATTATATTGTTATAGTTTATGCCTTGAACATATTAAATATTCATGATAAAAATTACTTTACAAATGTTTTGAATTTGGAAGCATAAAATTACATAGAAAATATGGATCCATTAACTATATGTTGATTTCAACAATTTATATACTGATAATTAAATCAATTTATTTATATTCAAATATAAATGGATATATGTGAAAAAAGATATTGTTAGAGTTTTTAATTAAATATTCTAACTACTGAATACACTACCATGTTTTGATGGGAAACAAGTTTATTGATGCTCTATGTCAGAAAGATCATGATAGTTTTTCCCTATGTATATTTAACAAGATTTAAATTTCATTCATTTTAATGAATATATCATGATTCCAAATTAATTTATATTGATCAAAACATTTTCCAAATAATTTTAGATAATCAATCCATGTGAGGATTGATGAGTTGCAAAATAATGATGTTGAACTAAAAAATGTTGAAAATATTCCTCTATAGAGCCATGATTATGATGGAAAGGTAATTTTTTAAAATAAATATTTATTCAGTGAAACTCTATATTTGAAGAATTATCTACTACAAGAGGATAAAAGTTCATTATTACCCAGTATACTAAAATTTTGAAAGTTAATTGAGATCTAAATGAGTATTTATAATGGAATATCATGAATGGAGATATTTTAGAGAATGTATTTTTATGCCTTTTATGTTGTCTTGTCAGAAATATTGGATATAATTATTAGGGTATGTTAGAGTCTATTCTCATACTATAATGTAAATATAAAACTATAACCATGGATTTCCTCATTGGGTTCCCAAAACATTCAAAAGGGAAAACATTATTTGGGTTATAGCGGATAAACCTATAAAAGATAAAAAATTCATTAGAGTAATATTATATTCCACATAAGATTACGATGTCAGGGTATATGTCATGGAACTGGTAATATTTCCTAGAGAATCACATTATATTATATCTGACCTGGATCATAGTTTCCCCCGATGTTCTCGAGAAGTCTTCAATAAACAATGAATATAAATATTAACACTAGAAATACATGTCATCCTCAGAAATATGTCCAGTCATAGAGAATAATCCAAACCATAGACGATATGTTTGGATCTGTTAAATGGATTAAATGTATTTTTTTTATTAATACCAACATTTGGTGTGATAATCATTCACTAATAGCTTCTACTCAGGTATTCAAATGGCTTCTTATGAACCTCCATATCATAAGAAGTGCATAAATACAACATGATTGGATGAATTGAGCTAATAAATCATATTTAGACCTATGAATGTTGAATATATATTAGGTAAGATCATATACATTCAGTTACACATCCCTCTGGTTTAGAGTCAACAAAAATTTATTATGAACAATATTTTGTTAGATATAAATATTGTGGTTGGTGATAAGGATTTATTATTAATATATATAAATAATATGGACATGAAATATCCAAATAAGGTACATTTCATCCCTAAATATATATTTTATTTATTTTTTTAATTGTCACCAGAATTTTTCTTATCTTATAGAACATCCATCGAATCTCTCCAAAGATCATGATGTTATCCATGTATCATTCATGAAAAAGTATATAAATAGTACTTTATATAAAATAAACTCATATATAATAACACTAAATAATGACACCGCTTAATTGGAACTATATGTAAAATTCTATATTATATATGAAATATACCTTGGAACAAGATAACTCACCTAATGAAATTTATGTTGTTAAACCAAAAATATATGAATGCTATATGGGATGTGAAAGTTGTTATGAGGGATAAGTATCCTCATTCTATATTGGATTAATGTAATTTAAATGGATAAACATTTATATTTGGGATATGATGTGGCACATTGATATTTTATGATATGTATCACTTTCAATAAATTTTATTTCTTTGACTCTTTCTTTGTAAACAGCACATAGTCTAATAGTAGAGTGTTTTAAAAGAAATTATTAAATAATTATATATTTTTCCAATAAATTTTTTATTAGAAGGTAAAAATAAGAATAAATAAATAAAAATATTTTTCTTATATATTTATAAAACAAATTCAATATTTAGAATCTCTTAGAAATTAAAATAAATTAATTAGCAGTTAAAAATATATTCTTTACAATATTTTCTTTATTTTAAAAGTATATTTCGGTTGTCATAAATAAAATTTCTATATATTGATAATTTTATTAATTAACTCTGTATATAAAATATTCATACCATTATTTTAACATTAATTTAAATATTTTAACATTCATCAAAAAAGAGGAAAAATCAATTTGTTTTTTAAAATTATGTTTTCTAAAAACATTTTTGCTGCCTTCTTATCGTCAAATTCAAATAAAATAAGACAAACTCAAATTAATTGAATCCATTAAAATTTTTCATATATTTTTAATATTAAAAATAAATATTATATTATATTTTTAACATTATTTTTTTGTACAAAATAGTACACATAGTCAAAATTTGATTATTTCGTTGTAATCTAAATGGGTTTACTGATGGGAATTACCATTAAAAAGATCGAAAATAATAGGAATTTTTTTATTAGTATAAGGGATATCAACAATAAACTATATATCGTAATATCTATGTTATTTTTGAATGACTTCATTTGTCTATGAAATTTATATATTTCAATCATTTCAAAAAAACTGCCCGTTTTTCCCCACCATCCATTATAAAATGTCACCATTAGTTGTTTCATTATAAAAATTTTTATTAATTCTAGAATTTCCACTACATAGGTAAATCCATTCATGAAATATCCTTCCATTACAAATAAATCGTCATTTTATCAAAATATTACCCTTCCAAGGATTATGGTGTAATATAAAAGTGGCTTCCCAACATAGTGGAATATCATTGATAGAGTACTTTTACACCATTTATAGACATATTTTTTACATAAAAATACTCAAAAAGTATAATGAATATACGAAAATTTTATTACAAATATTTAATAACGATTTTCCAAATCATTTCCATCAATTAGAAATTGAAATTATTACCCATGTGTACGTGCGGACTACTTCATCCATGTAAGAATATGATTCATTTTTCATCATGAGTAATAATTCACTATGTTTATATTAGACATAATAATTATATATTATTTTCATGGAATAATAAAACAACTTAAATTATAATATCTTCTACAAATTCATATATTTAATTCGTTTATAAAATTAAAATGTTTTTCATTCAAATATGTAGACGGTCACATATAGGATGAAATGTGATTTGTTTTAATTTCCTAATTACATAGAAGATAATAAAAAATAATATAATGAATATATATGATATCTATCAAATTATAATGGTTCTATAAGGGTTAATTATATTTTTTTTATTAATTATCATCAAGCCATTAAAAATAAGAAATATCACTCATTCGTATGTATGGACAACCATCCCCATGAAGTGATATACTTAATTTTTCATATTCAATTTTTAAGAATAAATTTAAATGAACATATAATAAAAAAATATAAAATTGGTTTCATTATTATTATATTTGATATGAAGAAACAATGACCCATTTTCAAGATTCATTACCATCGAATGAAAGCATATGTGAAAAAAAATGTTTCTACATGAATGTTCTATTAATGATTAAATTGTGATTAAAATTAAAATATGAAATTATATAAGCATTATAAATAGTAATTTAAAGATTATAATATTTTTGAAATAGATTTATAACAATTATATATTTATTATAGGAGAGGTATAAACCCAAACAATGAACGACTAGACTTGATATAAAGGATTTATGTTACAATCTATTTTTTTTATCAATTCTATATTTTAAATTTAAATTGTGGTGAATTATATTATTTATAACATTTAATGAATATATATTTTCTTTTACGGTAATTAGCCATATAATTTTTATGTTTTGTTACCATTATTCTCTCATTGGTACTTAAAATGATCGGTATTTTTTTAAGAAAAAATGGCTTTATTTTTTTTCTTTGAAATCAATTTATTCTATTTCCATATTTTATTTAAAAAATGTTAGTATTTTTTTATAATTTTATTCTTTTTTATGTCCCTTTAACCATAAAAATCATTTCTCGAAAAAATTTTGATCATAATATTTGTTTCATTTTCCAAATGATGTCTTTTTTTACTAAGAGTGTGAAATAAATATATTTCTTAACATATATTGCATTATGTAATTTTAGTTATGTCATGAATGATATTTTATTTCAATACATATTTCAAAAAATTAATTTTAATTTTCAAATAAAATAAAATATTTATATATTATAAATTTTTTATTTTAAATTTATAATTTTATATTTAGAAGTGTACTTTTATGACCAAATATTCCAGATATCTTATAAACCCATTTTTCATATATTATATAATTCTTTGATGTTACTTATGAATCGATTAGTATATTATTTGAAGATTAAATACTGATTTATTATATGGATGGTTATTGTTTAATATGATAATGCCTTAATAGACTATGTTATAATTTTTTGGTGATAAGCTATAATGAAATGATAAATGTTTTTATTATCTTATAACATTCATATAATGTAAATATGATAATTTTATGGTTTTTCATGTATATACCACTAATTAATTGAGTAAATATAGACATACCAGGGTATAATAATTAATAGAATGGGTTTTTAACATAGTTCAATAAGGCAATGTATCTAATAAGAAAATTTTGGTTGGGAACTATGACTAATGGAATGATGTAATTGAGAGTTATTATAATATACTATGATAGTATTGGTATTCTTCATTTTATGATGAAATGATTTTGTATTCTTATTATTATTTTAAAAATACATTTCTTATGCAAATGATTTTTCTCATGGTTTATCAATGATTATTGATTATTCCACAAGCTTATAGATTTTGTCTTTAATTATTAAAAATCCATATTTATGGAATTATGAATAATAATCATTAAAATAATGAATATTACTATTGTATTTAATTATTATGTTATCATACAATTATTCATATCATATATACCACTAATGATTCTTGATTAAACTCTATTATTTTTACCATTAATAAGCATCATTCCTCACCCATCCTTATATTTCCTCTCTCGTAGTTATGCCGATATGTTTTATTAGTCATATTTATAATAAGTGGAAAATGTTAAATTAAATTATTTAGAGATATTTTTGATTTTAATGAAATATAACAAACATTTATGTATTCTACAGAGTCTCTAACTCTTCACTGATCTAGGGCCAATATTTTTGGAATTTTTAATTTTTAATAATATAAAATGATATAATATTATTATATATAATGATTTTGATGACTCATGTTTCATGTCATATAGTGTTACAATTTCTTATAAATTTTTTAATGGGTTTAGATATTTAATATTTGATCTCAATATCCTTTTTTATAAAACATATATTGAATAATATATCTATAACCATTAATGGCTTATGGGATTCTTACTAGTATTATTATGTGTGTATAGAAAATTTAAAATTTATATTTTTTTAGTGTTAATGATATGTATTTATCCAAGAGTGGCTTCTCATGGGACGATTGATAGGATTTTATTTTGACTTATTCCCAATATATGGTTTAAATCGTCTAATATGAGAATATTCTGAGAGGTATGTGATAAATGGGTCTGGTATTTCCCCACCCATTCTTTTGGGTGTAGGGTATTTTATGGTCTTCAGAAGTATGATTGAGGGTGTGAGTATATTTGATTTTAACATTCTGGTATAATAAAAGATTTATGAAAATATTTTTTAGTTCATACTGCCGTTTTGTTTTAGTGATGGTATTTTTGAGTAAATGTACCCATTATGGTGTTGAGGTCTTGAATGATGAGTTTTGGGGTCCCTTATAATATCAATATAGATGATATGTTTTTTTAGATGGTTATATGCTGATCAACTAGAAAATATCATTTTTTCCATCTATATTTATTTTAGTAACCATATTGTATAAATCAGATTAAATAGTGACACACATGTGTTCATGATTTATTCTCCAAGATTATTTAGAGGTAGTTGCGACATGCAACCATAAGTTGATCCATAGACACTACTTGAGTTTATAGAAACTAGGGAGATAAAAATGGACTGAAATGATAGTTCTAGTGGGTTAGTTAGATTTTTAATACATGAGGTACAATATTTCTTACATCACCACTTGGTGAAAACCATACCTAATTCAGTTTCATTAGAGTGGATACATCCTACTCCTATATAAAATTTCTCTATAAGGAATTCGATGTACTTATCATAAATATATTTGTCTAAAATATCATTGAAAAAAATAGTTTTCCTTAAGTTATATTTCACAAATTTAAACTTCTTCACATGGATGTGTCAAAAAGATTCTAGATATTATTCATTATTTTTATGAGGTTAGTTTCTTATTAATTGATGGATTATCATCCATCTCATTCTATTATTTGATTCTGTGGATTTTTTATTATTTTTTTAAGGGTATATTGTTATTGTTTTATTTTAAATACATTGTTGGATATTCTATAGAATCTTCAGATTCCTTGTGAGATATAATAAAAAAGATCAGTGATTTTTCTACTTTATTGACTCAAATAATATAGATTTTTTTATTAAGGAAATGAAATTATGGAATTTATTTAGTTGGGATTAATTTTTTTATTATAAATACTTATCTTATTTTAGTATATTTTTGTACCATAAAAATTATTATAATAATAAAAATATATTGTGATTTTATTTGGATTTCTTAATCACATTTGTTTATGAATTATTGATGGTGTATATTTATATATTTTATGTTTTCTGTACACTAATTTTCTAATTATGGAGCTTATTTAGAATGGTTGATGTGAACGAAATTATCTAAATAATGTAATTATGGACCCAATTTTTTGAATATTTATGGGTCATGTAAATATAAATAACATTATTCTATTAAATATTATCAAGAATAAAGAATTTTTTTAAGGGTGTTTATTGTTGTTGTATACCATTTGATAGTTATAGAAGAAATTTTACTTTTCGATAAACATTATCCATATTGAATTGAATAATTAAATTAGCTAATTAAAATAATGTTTAATATAGTTTTATATTTTGGTTTTTGAAATTTTACTCATGTTTTTTAAAGGTAGTATTTATTAGTGTTACCACCATGGATTTTGTTTAAATTTATTTAATGAAAATTATTTACATTGAATTCTTTTATATAATTACACATCCAATTTCATTATGTAATTTTATTATTTAGAAAATAATTCATTCAAACTGACTCAGAAGGATATTTTAGGACTATATATTTTGATAATTTTATTATATACCTTATGTAATTGAATAGTACATCACAATTATAAGGACTCGGCCTTAAACATTACATAATATTGAATTAAATGAATAATTCACATTGAGGATATTTTTAGGTTTAGATTTTTAGAAAATTAGGACATAACTATTACATCTCAAAAGATTACAAAGTAGACACTTCAACACAGTATTGATATTCTTAATAAAATAAAAACTCTTAAAAAGAAACATGTCTTGTTCCATATTTTGACAGCATTAATTTTCCTTGATCTCCACCTTGACCCGATTCCACATTATGTCCTGTGAAAAAACATTTCAAAAAAACATGGGATGTGTATAAAAAGCTCAGTAAGGGATACACAAAGAAGTAAAACTGTTAATTTTCAAAACAACGGGTAAACCATGAATACATTATCATAAGTAAAACATTTCACTTTTATGAATTAGTGAATACTCTTCACTGAATAAAATATCATTACATACACTTTTGTAACAAAAAGATTAAAATAAAACCCATATAACGAACACATAAAATATAATGGTAACTTGGGACATAAACATACTTAAATAGAATAACCATACGGTCGACTTCAACATTTATCACTACATGGAATAGCCATACGACCGACTTCCATACCCAATGCATTGGAGGTTATAACGTAACCACTCGTCCTAGAATTCACGGCACCACCCGTCACATGGTTTATCACGTAACCACCTATAAAATGTCCTAGTACCATCATATCGCATAAAATATTTCAAATATAAACATTTCACCAATAAAATTTCTTTTTCAATCATAGTAAGTAATTTCAAGATATTGAAATCATCATTCCATTTTCAAAAACCATTTAAAAAAAGGATTTTTGAATCAATGTTTCACATACAAATTTGAATATTTAAATGGAATTATAATTTTAAAACATTAATGTCCATATAAAGAAATACTCAAAACCATTTTTAAAAAATTTAAATTAAAGATAAATATTATAATGATAAATCATTAAAACATTTAAAAATTATATTTTTATTAAAGAGTTTTTAACAAAATAATAGACACTTGGATACAAATAATTTCATAATAAAATTTAATCAGAAATTTATAATATCATGATAATAAAGGGATTCATGATATAATATTAAAAAAGATAGTATATACACCATATAAACGTGAATTGGTGCATAACAACAATGAAGTTTCAATGGAAATGTAAATTGAGATGAAATCCCTTATAAAGACAGCATCCTTAAATTAAGGATAAATCAATCACATAATTATGTGTGAAAAATATAAATACACCAAATATAATTGGATATTAATTGTAAAACAATTATAGGTCATTCACACATATTCATACGATGACATTTTCAAAAAGTAGAAGTTTAACTCAATGAATCGAAATTGGGTTAAGAAGTTCCCTTGTAAAAATTCGACAGCCTAATGGTGTCACCTTAAAATTAAGAAATTGTGTTGATGAGTTAAAATTTTTATCTCATCACATGAACATAATATTTACGTCAATAAGGATATAGAAGAAAATATCCCAACATAAGAATATGTTAACTAAAAAAATAACAACTAGAAGTCTTTTAAAAGAGGTGAGTGAAAGGTTCCCTTACCGATTTGGTAACTTACAAAACATATGCCACATGAAAGTAGGATCATACAATGAAGAGTAAAATACTCATAAATGAATGTATATTAAACTATGAGTACAATCATGGGAAGTAAGTACACCACACAGAAGAATGTAGTAAAAAATATAGAATGAATCTAATGGGGATAAAAAGTGAGATGAAAACCCCTTACCACGTTGTAATCAATCGAGTCCTATGACCCAAAGATAATAACCACTAAATTAATTACATAATTCCATGAATATAATGATAATCATGATTATATACATCAAAAGGAAGTACACAATACGCCACATGCAATAAATAAGTGGCGAACAATGGAAATCTCACGGAATTAAAAGTGAGATAAGAAATCCCCTTATAAAAATTCGGCAGCCTAACGGCGCCACATTAAAATTCATAAAATGAATTTATGAGAGTAATAGCGGGCCTCTCATCATATGAAAATAAAAATTAATTTATGGTGAATATAAAATAACATCCTCTAACATAATAACATGGAGAATAAAAGAAATGACATAAATGAGAGTACTTGAAATGAAAGAGAGAGGTCAGATCCCTTACCTCATGTCCGACTTGACTCGATCATTCTTTAATCTCATGAATAATAGTCTAAAGTTAATTTAAACTTTCTTAAGAAACTTTTCCATTTTTATTATTTCTTTTATAAAACATATTACTAGGTTATATAAATTATGTAATCATTTAAGTTAATAATGTTAATTTTGTCGATATTTGGTACTTGAGTCAAAAATTAACACCTTATATTTACAAGTTGTCCATGTGGTAAATACTCCATTGTATCAAGAAATATATTAACTATTTAAGTATCATATATATCATATATTTTCAGTATATTCATGTATTTATAATAGTACATAACATTTGCATGTATGAAATGAAATGCATCGTTCATGGAGATGGTAAGTCGTACGTACGCATGAATGCTACATTCATTTCTATTTATTATTTAAATGGAATTAAAACATAATTATAAATAGTTATATTTTAATTCTAGTATATAATATCATTAACTCTATACTTAATACATCCCACATAAGGCATTAACAAGTCACATCACTTTAAGGGGGTGGTAGTATGGAATTCCTCAAATGAGATTATCGTATTTACCCACTATGGAAACCATAAAGGCTTGAAATTATTGGGAAGTATAGAAGCATAATAAAATAATAAACATAAAATATATCATATATAAATACAGTTCCATCATAATTTCCACCATGAGAGGTGGAATGGTGTAATTGAACAATCATCGTTTTGTGAGGCGTTAGTTTCCCACCAACATAAACATTATGTTTTTCATCCATTAGATGGCGTTTTGTGTAAGTGTAGTTATAATAATTCTCATAAAAACATCGTAGTATATTTATAATACTGGTTTTGTTACAAAATAAGATAAATAAAAAGGTTTTTGGGGTTGTAGAAATAAAATAAATGAAAACAATTTAAGAGAAATCATTACCTTTAATTTGGGTAACTCTCTTTGGTTTGAACCAAATCACTTCTTGAAGTGACTTCTTCCTAATGTAAGGCTTCTAGGAGGAGTATAGGGATTTAGGGAGTGTAATTGAAAATATTATGGACAAGAAGAATGGACTGAAAGGTGTGATTAATTGGTTAGATGTTCCCTCCTTTTATAAGGGAGAGGAGGGGCTCTTTAGGAAAGCGTGAAACTATTATTTTATTAAATAATTATATACTAGTTATAATGGTCCAATAATCATTAATTATGAATATAAGATGAATCATGGTCTAAAAAAATCATCCAATCATAATTTTACATGTTTGGGAAATTAGTTTAATCTTTATAATCTTATTTATTTAAATAATTTATTATTGATGTAAATAGTGTATCATTATTATTTAATAAATAATTTATTTTATTTGTTTTCTAAAAATTATAAAAAAACTACCATAATGTAGGGAATATTTTTATCTTTCTAATGAATATTTATAGTCTAAAATATGACTTATATAACACCATATAAAAATTAATTACTAAAATATTTTTGTTAATGTTAATTTTGTCATTACATTAAATTAATTAATCTAAATTGTCATTATCACACCCAAGTGGCTAAATGGGGTCCCAAAATCGACACCAATATGTCCATGGTCGTTAATAACTCAACCAATAAGTTTTTGACAACTGTTAAGGTAATTTGGAATTTTTATAATATTCGTTTTACCTTGAATTAACCAAATTAGCTTTAACCGCGGTAAATAAAAGTCAAAAGATACTATTAACCAAAAATTATTTTCATCTTAGTGAATCAAATTTTACTTCTTGATAACAACCATGTATGTTTGATTTTTGAAATTCAATTCACAGAAGTGGTAAAATTTCATTTATATGAAAAAGTTAGTTTTCTAACAACCACTAAGTTGTTTCACTATTCATCAAAAATTGATGTTTTTCAGAAAAATACCAAAAATTCAGCCTAAGATATATTTGATCTTCATAATTCAAAAATTATGTCTATTTTTACAAATTTAAAACATTGAAGTGGCATTAATTAATTTTCAAATTAATTCTCGTTATCAAAACAAATAGCGTGTTTTTTAGAAACAATCACTATCAAAAGATTGATACTTGTTTATGTCCAATTTCAATGTGAAATTAATTCCAATGACCAAAATTGGATTAAATGATAAAAATAGATTCTAATTAACTTTAAAACCAATTAAAAAGATAATCTAACAATATAAATAAATTAGATTAAAATAATGTTTTGAATTAAAATACAATAATTTTCAATATTCATTAGAATATGAACTTTATCAGAAAAATTCCAAAAGTTTACACAAAGTAAATTTTGATGTCACCAGTCTAGAAAAAGATTTTATTTGGTCAAATAGAATGTATTAAAGTTCCCAAAAGTAGATTTAATGATGGTTCACCATTAAAAGGCGGTAAATTGGCCTTTTAATATAAGTTATGCTTAAAATTAGATTCATTCACATTTTAAGCCTCTAACTTTTATTGAATAAATGTAAATACATTTAACAAACTTGTATAATAGTATTGTAGTTTTTTTATTCTTTCCCTCCAATACAACAAGTAAGATTTAACTTCCATTTAAAATAATATTATTATATTATTAGTGTGCAACGTAAGATTTCAAAGAAACCCGTTGTTGTGTATCAGGTACGCTATCGAGCATAGAAACCCATTTAATGTAAAATTAATATTTACTTCACAAATATTAATAATTATGATAATATTATATTTTTAATTTATCCTGGATGTTACATCCTTCCCCCCTTTTGAGAATTGCATCCTCGCAATTTTAAAATTGGGCTCAGAAACATCATTGAAAGCCCCATATCGATAAAACTCAATAAAACTATCACTTTAAAATAAATTAAGATAAGTAAAAAGGTTACCCTAGACAATTGAAACTAGGATTCCATGAAAACATGGATATGGAGGAGAAATAACCTTCAATTTCTGATGGAGAGTGATAGAAAACATATTTAGGAGAAAGTTATCCACCAAGAATTCACAAACTTGTGATGGGTTAAACAGTCATTGATTCCCCAGTAAAAAAATTTAACAGAAAAGGTTTTTGTTTTATGTTACTTTTCATTGAGGAATTTATTTACGAGCTAAAAAAACATAAGGATATATACCTATTTGTCATGTAGACATTTATCATTTACTAGATTTCTAACACAAACTCATATTTTCCCCAAACGATGAGTATTCAGGATGACTTATTTTCTACATTAAAAGTGCTATAATCAACTTCGAGAGAATCAAATAATCCACAAAAGATGAACTATATATTTCTTTTGTCTTTAGATATTAACTAAAACCAAAATGTTTAGTACAAGATCAGATAATCCCCCAAAAGGATAAACTATTACATAATCAAAAACTACTCTTAATCTCCAAAATTTGTCTAACAAAACCCAAATTTCAACAAAGATCATTCAATAAAAATTTGCCCTTAAAATAACACCAGTTACACATAAAGTCTCATATTGAAAAATAATTAACCTAATCACATATTCTCCGTGAGAGGTTAATCATTTTCATAAATAAATCCAATAATCATGTGTCCAAAATTAAAAAATAGATTCTTCCAAACTAAAATCTCAACCATTATTCCACAATTGAAATCCCATAGTATTTTATCTTCCTTAGGCATATAGTTTTTCCTCAAAAGAGATAACATCTTCCACAGAAACTTTTTATCACTTAATCACTAAATCATTTTTCAATACTATGTATATCCATTTGATAAAACATTATTTCCAAAAATAAACTTATTCTTGTTCAATAATAACATTTTCCTAAAATTATAAGTCATACTAACCATGGAAATCATGTAGGCTAGTGGTAGGTTATGTGCCCTTGTCGCCATTCGGTTGTGGGTTCAATTCCTGCAGCCTTTCCGGATGCGACGGGTTGTCACCCATCCTACGGGTTTTCCTTTTATTAAAGCTCAAAAATAACTTTCACATGTTTTAACCTAAATGGTTTCATTATAACTATCATCTTCATTCAAATTCATTATGATCTCAACATCTTAATTCTTGAAGAATTATTTCACCACCATATGATAAAATAAAACAATCGCCAATATGAAGAACATCATACCTTGATGATGGTGTCCATTTGGTTTAATTTTCATCTTGTTCACATTGGTAGAAGGTCCATGCATTGAAAAAATGATTTAGAGATCCTTCAAAATCATTTTCTTCCTCCATCCAAATACACTTTGTACAACATGGGTCATATGGGTGTTTACAAAAAATAGTTTTGGAAAATAATCATGTATGACATATAATTTCAAAATATCTGATAAAACATGATTTCTATAAAACATTCGAACAAAATTTGAGTTGAAACTTTCAATTAATGGTCCTTTTAAAATACCATAAGTATGTGCTAAGAGACTATATTTTAAAATCAAATTTAAATAGGCTGCACAAGAGTCTCCTTCTTCCGCACCTTTTTGAAAATCATAATATGCTTCAAAATCTTGTGATAATGTAAAATATTTGAAAATGTCTTGATAATATTTACCTTTCTTGAAAATATGAAAATATTGTGAAAAAAGTATTTTTATGAATACAACCCATGACCCACGATGACAATGAGGTATAGTAGAGGTGCTTGATATCTCAAACAACTGCTTTCCAGTGAGTTTTATTCTAGAAAAAGTTTCACAATCATCCTAACATGACATTTCAATAATTATTGCAAGCATATCATTAAGAAAAGATTGGAATATCATTTGAGATCCTCTTCCTTCCATTTATTTCTGACTTTCCTTGATCTCAAAAAGTTATAAAAGAAGGATTTAAATGAAATAATAGATAGGGACTAACCATATGTCTAACGATAATTCTTAATCCCTAAAGTTGCCTAAACCGACCTCTGATACCAACTATAAGGACCTGGCCTTAAACATTACATAATATTGAATTAAATGAATAATTCATGTTGAGGATATTTTCAGGATTAGAGTTTTCAAGAATTAGGACATAACTATTACATCTCAAAAGATTACAAAGTAGAAACTTCTACACAGTATTCATATTTTTCATAAAATAAAAACTCTTAAAAAGAAACATGTCTAGTTCCATATTTTAGACAGAATGAATTTTCTTTGATCTCATCCTTGAACCTATTCCACTTTATGTCATCTGAAGAACATTTCAAAAAAACATGGGATAAGCATAAAAAGCTCAATAAGGGATACACAATGAAGGAAAACTGTTAGTTTTTCAAAACAATAGCTAAACCATGAATACATTATCATAAATAAAACATTTCACTTTTATGAAGTAGTAAAGACTCTTCACTGAATAAAAGATCATTATTTTCCCTTTTGTAACCAAAATATTACCATAAAACCCATATAAATAACACATAACATATAAAGGTAACATGGGACATAAACATACTTAAATGTAATAACCATACTATCGACTTCCACACATATCACTAAATGGAATATCCATATGGCTGACTTCCATACCCACTGAATTGGACGTTATAACGTAACCACCTGTCCTGGTATTCACGGCACCACCCGTTGTATGGTTTATCACATAACCAGCCGTCAAATGTCCATGTACCATCATAACACATAAAATAATTCAAATATAAACATTTCACCAAAAAAATTTCATTTTCAATCACAGGAAGTAATTTCATGATATTAAAATAATCAATCCATTTTCAAAAACTATTTTAAAAAAGGATTATTTAATCAAAGTGTCCCATACCACATTGAAGATTTTAATGGAATTATAATTTTAAACCATAAATTTCCATATAAATAAATAATGAAACCTATTTTTTAAATATGGAAATATAAGATAAATATTTATAATGATAATTCTTTAAAACATTTAAAAATGATATTTTTCTTAAAGAGACTTTACCAAAATGAGAGACTCTTGAAAATAAATAATTGAGGAATAACAATTAATCAGAACTTTATAATATCATGAGAATAAATGAATTCAAGATATAATATAAAAAGGATAGTATATACAACATATAAGTGTAAATTGGTGCATGAAAACAGTGAAGTCTCAATGGAAATGTAAATTTAGATGAAATCCATTATAAAGACGGCATCCTAAACATAAGGATAAATCAATCACATAATTATGTGTGAAAAATATAAATACACCCAATATAAGTGGATATTATGTGTAAAAAAATTATAGGTCATTCACACATATTCATGGGACTATATTTTCCAAAAGTATAAGTTTAACCCAATGAATCGAAATTGGGTTAAAGAGGTTACCTCGAAAAAATTCGACAGCCTAATGGCTTCACTTTAAAATTCAGAAAATGTGTTGATGAGATAAAAAGGGTTTCTCATCACTTGGACATAAAATTTAAATCAAGGAGGATATAAAAGGAAATATCCCAACATAAGAATATGTGAATTAAAATACATAACAACAAGAAGTCTTTTAAAAGAAGAGGGTGAAAGGTTCCCTTACAGATTTGGTAACATACAAAACATAAGCCACATGAGAGAAGGATAATAAAATGAAGATTTAAATACTCATAAATGAAATTATATTACACACAGAGTACAATCATGGGCATTACATACACTACACAAAATAAAGTAGTGGCAAATATAGTATGAATATCATGGGGATAAAAAGTGAGATGAAAACCCTTTACCACGTTGTAATCAATCGAGTCGTATGACCCAAATTTAATAACCACCAAATTAATCACATAATACCATGAATATATTGAGAATCATGATGATATAAATCAAAAGTCAGTACACAATACACCACATACGATAAAGAAGTGGCTTAAAACGGAAATCCTAGGGAATTAAAAATGAGATAAGAAATCCCCTTACAAAAATTCGGCAGCCTAACGACGCCACTTAAAAATTCAAAAAATTAATTGATGAGAGTAACAGGGGGTATCTAAATATATGAAAACAAAAATTACAGTATGGAGAATATAAAATAAAATCCTCCAACATAATAACATGGAGCATAAAAGAAATGACATAAAAGATAGTACTTGAGAACAAAGAGAGAGGTCAGATCCCTTACCTCGCATCCGACTTGACTAGATCGTTCGTTAATCTCCTGAATAATAATCTAAAGTTAATTTCTAATTTCATAAAAACCTTTTTCATATTTATTATTCCTTTTATAAAACTTATTAGCATGTTATAAACATTATGTAATCATTTATGATAATAACGTTAATTTTGTCTATATTTGGTACTTGTGTAAAAAATGAACACCTTATATTTACAAGTTGCCCTTGTGATCAATAGTCCATTATATCCATAATGATAATATTCATTTAAATATCATATATATCCTATATATTCAGTATGTACATGTATTTATAATAGTACATATCATTTGGAGGTAAGAAATGAAATGCACCGTTCATGGAGACCGTTAATCGTATGTATGCATGAACGCTACTTTAATTTCTATTTATTAATTTAATGGATTTAACACATAATGATACATAGGTATATTATAATTAAAGTATATAATATCATTAAATCTATCCTTTATACATCCCACATAAGGCATTAACGATTCACATCACTTTAAGGGGGAGGTAGTCCGCACTCCCTCAAATGCTATTATCATATTTACCCACTATGGAAACCATAAAGGCTTGAAATAATTGGGAATTACAGAAGCATAAGGAAATAATAAACATAATATATATCATATATAAATATAGTTCCATCATAATGGAAACAATGAGAGGAGGTAATATGTAATTGAACAATCATTGTTTCGTGAGGCGTTAGTTTTCCAGACACAGAAACATTATGTTCTTCATCCACTATATGGAGTTTTGTGAAAGTTTAGTTAGAATAATTATCATAAAAACATCATAGTATATTGATAATACTGTTTTTGTTACAAAATAGAGTAAATAAAAAGGTTTCTGGGGTTGGAGAAATAAAATAAAAGAAAACAATTTATGAGAAATCGTTACCTTTTATTTGGATAACTCTCTTTGGATTGAACCAAAGGACTTCTTGAAGTGCCTTCAGCCTAAGGTAAGGATTTTAAGAGGAGGATAGGGATATAGGGAGTGTAATTGGGTAGAGTTTGGACGATAAAAATGGCTTGATAGGTTTGAGGAATTGGATAGAAGTGGACTCCTTTTATAAGGGGGAAGAGGGGAGCTTTAGCAAAGTGTGAAACTATTATTTTATTATAGAATTATATTCGGTTTATAATGGCTCATAAATAATTAAAAATGTATATAATATGGTTCATGGTATAAATAAAGTCATTCAAACAGAATTTTACTTATTTTGGATATTATTTTAGTCATTATAATCATATTTATTTAAATGATTTATTAAGGAGGTAAATACTATATCATTATTATGTCATATATAATTTATTTTATTTTTGTCAAAAAATTATAAAGAAAATATCATGATGTAGGAAATATATTTAGTTTTCTAATGAATATTTATAGTAAAAAAATATGACTTATATAACACCATATAAAAATTAATTACTAAAAGATTTTTGTTAATGTCAATTTTATCATTACATTAAATTAATTAATGTAAATTAACATTATCACACCCAAGTGGCTCAATGGGGTCCCCAAATCAACCCAAATATGTCCATGGTCGTTAATGACTCAACAAATAAGGTTTTGAAAAGTGTTAAGGTAATTTTGAATTTTTATAATATTTGTTTTACCTTGAAATAACCAATTAACCTTTAACCGCGGTAAATAATAGTCAAAAGTTACTATTCACCAAAAATTATTTTCATCTAATTGAACCAAATTTTACTTATTTATAACAACCATGTATGTTAGATTTTTTAAATTCAATTCATAGAATTAGTAAAATTTAATTTAAATTAAAGAGTCAGTTTTTCTAACTAACACTAAGTGGTTTCCCTATTCATCATAAATTGAAGATTTTCAGAAAAAAACCAAAAATTCAGCCTAATCTATACGTGATATTCAGAATTAAAAAATGATGTCTATTTTTCCAAATTTAAAACATAGAAGTGGAATTAATTAATTTTAAAATTAATTCCCCTTATTAAAACAAATAGCGTGTTTTTAAGAAACATTAACTATCAAAAGATTGATACTTGTTTATATCCAATTTCAAACTAAAATTAATTTCAATGACCAAAATTGGATTAAATGGTAAAAATATATTCTAATTACACTTTAAACCCAATTATAAAGATAATATAACTATATAAATAAATTATATTAAAACATATTTTTGAATTAAAATACAATATTTTTCACTATTCATTAGAAAATGAACATTTTCAGACAAATTCCTAAAATTTACACAAAGTAAATTTTGATTTCCCCATTATAAAGAAAAATTTTATTTGGTCAAATAGAATGTATTAAAGTGACCAAATTTATATTTAATGAGGTCTCTCCATTAAAATCCGGTAAGTCGCCCTTTTAATGTAAGTTGTGCTTAAAATTAGATTCATTCACATGTTAAGCCTCTAACTTCTATTATATAAATGTAAATACATTTAACAAACATGTATAATTATATTGTAGTTAGTTTTATTCATTCCCGCCAATACAAAAACTAAGAGTTAACTACCATTTAAAATAATAATATTATATTATTAGTGTGCAACGTAAGATTTCAAAGAAACTCATTGTTGCATATCAGGTACGCTATCGAAAATAGAACCCTATTTAAAGTAAAATTAATATTTAATTTACAAATATTAATAAATATGAAAATTTCATATTCTTCATTTCTCCGGGATGTTACATCCTTCCCCCCTTTTGGAAATTGCGTCCTTGCTATTTAAAAATTGGGCTCGTGAACTTCTTTGAAATCCCCATATTGAAAAAAAGTCAATAAAACTATCACTTTAAAAAAAATGAAGTTAAGAGAAAAGGTTACCATAGACAATAGATACTAGGATTCCATGAAAACAAGGATTTGGAGGAAAAAACAAACCTTCATGTTCAGATGGAGAGTGATAGAAAACATGTTTTGGAGAAATTTAACCACATGAAATTCAAAAACATGTGATGGATTAAACAGTATTTGATTCCATAGTAGGAAAAGATAACAGACAAGGTTTATGTTTGAAGTTAATTTTCATTGAGGAATTTATTTATGAGAATAACTAAAAACATAAGGAAATATACTTACTTGTCATGTAGAAATTTATCTTTTACTATATTTCCAACAGAAACTCATATTTTCTCCAAATGATGAGTATTCACGATGACTTTTTTTCAACATTAAAAGTCTTATAATCAACATCGAGAGAATAAAATAATCCACAAAAGATGTACTATATATTTCCCTTGTCCATATATATTAACTAAAACCAAAACGTTTAGTACAAGATCAGATAATCCCCCAAAAGGATAAACATTTACATAATGAAAAAATACTCTTAATCTCCAAAATTTGTCTAAAAGAACCCAAATTTCAACAAAGACCATTCAATAAAAAGTTTTCCTTAAAATTCATCAAAGTAATCCAAACTAATATTGAAACCCAAATCTCCGAAGGATTTAATCATATAGTCTTCCAAGATAAATCTTAAAATTTATCTCCAAATAACACCAGTTACTCATAAAGTCACATATTGAAAAGCAATTAACCTAATCACATATTATCCATGGGAAGTTAATCATTTTCATAAATAAATCAAATCATCATGTGTCCATAATAAAAACATAGAATCTTCCAAAATAAAAATTCAACAATTATTCTACATTTGAAATCCCATAGTATTCCATCTTCCTTAGGCATATAGTGTTTTCTCAGAAGAGAGAATGTCTTCCACAACAACCTTTTATCAATTAATCCCTAAATTATTTTTCAATACAATGTATATCCATTTGATAAAACATAATTTCCAAAAATAAACTTATTACTGTTCCATAAAAACATTATACTAAAATTATAAGTCATACTAAACCGGGACTTCAGGTAGGCTAGTGGTAGGCAATGCGCCCTTGTTTCCCTTCGTTTGTGGGTTCAATTCCTGTAGCCTTTCCGGATGTGATGGGTTTTCACCCATCCTATGGGTTTTCCTTTTTATAGAACTCAAAAATAACCCTACCATGTTTTAACCTCAACGTTTTCCTTATACCTATCATCTTCATTCAAATTCTTTATGATTTCAATATCTTAATTCTTGAAAACTTATATCACCACCATATGATAAAATAAAACAATCCCCAAAATGAATAACATAATACCTTGATCATGGTGTCCATTTGGATTCATTGTCATCTTTTTCACGTAGTTAAAATGTCCATTCATTGAAATAATGACTTAGATATCCTTCAAAATCATTTACTTCCTCCATCAAAATACACCTTGTACAACATGGGTCATATGGGTGTTCATAGAAAAATAGTTTTGGAAAATAATCATGTATGACATATAATTTCAAAACACTTGATAAAAAATTATTTCTTTAAAATAGTCGAACCTAATTTGAGTTAAAACTTTAAATTAACGGTCCTTTTACAATACCATATGTATGTGTTGAGAAACTATATTTTAAAATCAAATATAAATAGCTTTCACAAGGGTCTCCTTCTTTAAAACCTTTTTAAAATCATAATATGCTTCAAAATTATGTGATAAGGTAAATTTTTTGAAAATGCCTGGATATTATTTACCTTTCATGAAAATATTATAATATTGTGAAAATGTGATTTTTCTAAATACAACCCATTACCCACGATGATAATGAGTTATAGTGGAGGTGTTTGGTATCTCAAACAACTGCATGCAAGTGAGTTTTATTCTAGAAAAAGATTCACAATCATCCGAACAAGACATTGCAATAATTATTGCAAGCATTTCATCAGGAAGAGATATGAATATCGTTTGAGATACTCCACCTTCCATTTAGAACTGAATTTTCTTGATCTCAAAATGTTATAAAACAATGATTTAACTGATAAAATATAAAGGGACTAACCATATGTCTAACGACAATTTTTAATCTCTAATGTTATTTAAACCAACCTCAGATACCAACTATAAGGACCCGACCTTAAACCTTACATAATAGAGAATTAAATTAATAATTCATGTTCAGGAAATTTTCAGGTTTAGAGTTTTAGAGAATTAGGACATAACTACTACATATCATAAGATTACAAATTATACACTTCTACACAGTATTCATGTTTTTCATAAAATAAAAACTCTTCAAAAAACATGTCTAGTTACATATTTTAGACAACATGAATTTTCCTTGATCCCATCCTTGACCCTATTCCCCATTATATCCTGTGAAAAAAATTTCAATAAAACGTAGGATGAGAATAAAAATCTAAATAAGAGATACACAAAGAAGGAAAACTGTTAGTTTTTCAAAACAACAGGAAAACTATGATTACATTATCATAAGTAAAACATTTCACTTTTATGAAGTAGTAAATACTCTTCACTGAATAAAAGTTCGTCACTTACCCTTTTGTGACCAAAAGTTTACCATAAAACCTATATAAAGAACACATAACTTATAAAGATAACTTGGGACATAAACATACTTAAATGGAATAACCATACAGTCGACATCCACACATATCACTAAATGGAATAGTCATACGGCCTACTTCCACACCCAATACATTGGAGGTTATAACACGTCCTAGTATACACCGCACCACTCATCATATATTTTATCACATAACCACCCATCAAATTTCCAACTACGATCATAACATAAAATATTTCAAATATAAACATTTCACTAATAAGATTTCATTTTCAATCACAGGATGTAATTTCATGATATTGAAATAATCATTCCATTTTCAAAAACCACTAAAATAGGATTTTTTTTAATCAATGTCTCCCATACCACATTGAATCATTTAATGGAATTATAATTTTAGAACATTAATGTCTATATAAATAATTACTCAAAAACATTTTAAAAAAATGGGCATTAAAGATAATGATTTAGAATGACAAATCTTTAAAACATTTAAAAATGATATTTTTGTTAAAGAGTTTTTATCAAAATGAGAGACTCTTGAATACAAATAGTTGAGGAATAACATTTAATCAGAAATTTATCATATCATGAGAATAACGGTATTCATGATATAAAATGAAAAAGGATAGTATATACAACATATAATAATAAATTGGTTCATAACAACAATGAAGTCTCAATGGAAATGTAAATTGAGATTAAATCCCTAATAAAGACGGCATCCTTAAATTAAGGATAAATCAATCACATAATAATGTGTGAAAAATATCAATACACCCAATATAAGTGGATATTAAGTGTAAAACAATTAGAGGTCATTGAAAAATATTCATAGGAGGACATTTTCAAAAAGTATAAGTTTAACCCAAAGAATCGAGAATGGGTTAAGAAGTTCCCTAGTAAAAATTCGACGACCAAATAGAGTAACTTTAAAATTCACAAAATGTGTTGATGAGATAAAAAGGGTATCTCATCACATAGACATTAAATTTACATCAATAAGGATACAGAAGAACATGTCCCAACATAAGAAGATGTGAATTAAAAGACATAACAATAAGAAGTCTTTTAAAAGAGGAGGGTGAAAGGTTCCCTTACCGATTTGGTAACTTACAAAACATAAGCAAAATGAAAGAACGATAATTCAATGAAGATGTAAATAATCATATATGAAAGTATATTATAGAAAGAGTACAATCATGGGCAGTACATACACCATAAAAATGAATGTTGGAGGAAATATAGCATGAATCTCACGGGGATAAAAAGTGAGATAAAAAACCCCTTACCATGTTGTAATCAATCGAGTCATATGACCCAATGTTAATAACCACCAAATGAATCACATAATACCATGAATATAATAACAATAATGATAATATACATAAAAATGTAGTACACAATAAACCACATGTAATAAATAAGTGGTGAACAATAGAAATATCACTGAATTAAAAGAAAGATAAGAAATCCCCTTACAAAAATTCGACAGCCTAACGGTGCCAGTAAAAAATTCATAAAATGAATTGATGAGAGTAATAGGGGTGTTTCATCATATGAAAATAAAAATTACAGTATGGCGAATATAAAATAATATCCTCCAACATAATAACATGGAGCATAAAAGAAATGACATAAAAGATAGTACTTGAAAAAAAAAGAGAGGTCGGATCCCTTACCTCACGTCCGACTTGACTCGATCGTTCTTTAATCTCTTGAATTATTAGGCCCCAGCCTTAAACCATACTAAATCTTGAGTTATTACAAGATTACACATTGAGGATCTTTTCAGGTTTAGAGTTTTAGAGAATTAGATCATAAAACATGCATTACATTCCACATTTAAAAAAAGTGGTTACATAAAAGATAGTATACATTTTTCCCATCAACAGAAACATATTTAAAATAAAACATGGATTCTTTCTTGACACTTCTTTGACACTATCATCATATCATGTAACCTTCCCTTGACCTGTGAAAAACATTTCAATAACTTGGGATGAGTATAAAAATATCAGTAAGGGATATAAAAATATGGAAAGGAAACCTGAGTACATGTATACAAAAAAATCAATGAAATCATATTCTACTTATAAAACATAAGCACTTTAACATACCTCATAAAATCATGAATAAATCATATAAATTATATGAAATAAAGGTAACTTGGGGCATTCATAACATTCTTACGTAGGGAGTAACCCTCTTGGTTACGTTTGGAATATCCATCATAGTATATTCCCTAAATCTCTTCAGAGAAACCTCAAAATTTAACTCCTTCGCGTTACCCAATGCATTGGAGAGCTATATCGGGCTCACCCGCCCTTATTTTATCATGGAACCACCCGTCCACATAACAATTCCAAAGAACCATAACTAAATCGTATCACATAAAACATGAATAAAGGAAAGATAACATTTCCACATTTCAATCACAAGATAACAACACAAAACATTGATATAGTAAAACCACTGTGAAAACCATTTTCAATACCAAAATAATAGAAAATTAAAACATGGTATATATTTTTCATTTAAAAAAAGGTATGGCCTGTAGAGGAAGCCGAAACTAAAATAATGGTCACAATGACAGAGAAGTCATTGTCGCCGCATACGTATGAAAAAAACATTCCCTTTTGTCATTTAGTAAAAAGCTTCATATAAAAAATATTCCTTTTGAATATACTTAAAATTCAAAGGGGTTTATACACCATAAAAAGAAGGTTGTGTATAAAACAAAATATGCCTCAATGAAAGGAGATTGAGACGAAGTCCCATACCTCGGGTCTGACTTGACTAGATCATTTTTTAACATCCTGAATAATAAACATGAGTTAATTACTACTTGATTAAGAATATTTTCAAGTTCATTATTAATTTTATATAACTTATTACCATGTTATAAACATTATGTAATCATTTCTGTTAATAATTTTTGTTTTTTTGATATTTGGTTCTTAAGTCGAAAGTGGGCTTCTTACAATTACATGTTGTTCGTGTGGTCAATGGTTCATTATATCCAGAATGATATTCATTATTTGGATATCATATATATCATATATATCCATCATATAAATGTATTTATAATATTACATAATCATTTAGAGGTAAGAAATGAAATGCACCATTCATGGAGACGGTAAGCCGTACATACGCATGAACGCTACTTTCATTTCTATGTCATATTAATGGAATTAAAACTAAATGATAGATATGTATATTTTAATTCCATAATTATATTAATAATTTATATTTAACATACATCATATATATCGATTATATTTTTGTACTTATAATAGTACATTACATTTGGGGATAAGAAATGAAATGCACCGTTCATGGAGACGGTAAGCCGTACGTACGCATGAACGCTACTTTCATTTCTATCTCATACTTTAATGGAAATAAATAATAACTATATAAAGGTATATTATAATTCCAGTATAACATCATATATAATAACTTTAAATCCATCCTTTATACGTCCCACCTATTGCATTAACGTATCAAATCACTTTGAGGGGTGGTAGTCCACACTTCCTAAAATAAAGATATCACATATACCCATAATGGAAGCCATAAAGGTATGCCATAAATGAAAAATATAGAAGCGTAAGGAAAACATAAAAATATTATATATCATATATAAATATAGTGACATTATAATGTCCACCTTTTAATGTGTTAGAAGAATATTGAACAATCATCGTTTCGTGAGGCAGAAATTCTCCATCCACAGAAACAGTATGTTCTTTATCCATTAGATGTAGGTGTGTGTATGTTTAGGTCGAATAATTCTTATAAAAACATCCTAGTATATTTAATATACTGGAGTTATTACAAATTAAATTAATAAAAATATTTTAGGGGGTTGGAGAAGAAAAATAAAACAAAAGAACACAAGTGAAGACATTACCTTAAAATCGGGTAACTCTCTTTGATTTGAGATCAAAGGCTTCCTTGGGAAGACTTCTGCCCAAAGTGACGCTTCTAAGAGTAAGAGAGGGATGTGGAGAGACAAAAAAAGCAGAGCATGTCCGGACCAAAGGCTTGAGAGATGTGGGTAAGGAGGTAGAGGTGGGTGCCTTTTATAAGAGGAGCGGAGGGGCACTCTTGGAAAGTTAAGAAAAGATACTTTGTTATAAAATGATTTTTCAGATTAAAAAGGTCCCACAATTATATATTTAGAGGATAAGGTGATATGGGTTATATATACACTCATCCAATAGGTTTTTGACATGTCTAGGTCTTAGATTTTACATTATATTTTCATTTTATTTAAATCGTTAAATAATGAGGTAATCGCTGCATCATCATGGTGTCATAAGTAATTTAATTTATATAATGTCTAAAAATTATCAAAAAATTCTACAATGTATGAAATATTTTTTTCTTTCCATTTACTATTTATAGTCAAAAATATGACTTGTATAACCCCATTTAAACATTTTTTTAGTAAAACAACTCATGTTTGTGTCATTTTTACTTTATGATTAAATAAAAAGATATTAACGTCATTTTCCTTACAAAGTGGCTCCATGGGGTCCCCATGTTGACCCATGGATTTTATTGGTCGGCCATGACACATCCAATAAGGGTAGGACATGTTTCAAGTTCATTTCATATTATTAAAACATTATTCTTACCTTAAATGACACTAATTACCTCTAATCGCGATTAAAAACTTAAAAGTTACTATTCAAAAAATTTATTTTAATCCCATTGAACCAAATTATACATCATAATGACAACCATGTATGTCTGATTTTTTAAATTCAAAACACAGAGGTGGTAAAATTTCATTTAAACTAAAAATCTGTTTTTTAAGTACCACTTAGTGGTTTCACTATTCATCAAAAATTTATGTTTTTCAGAAAAATATCAAAACTACACCCTAAGCTATATTTGATATTATGAATTAAAAAATTATGTCTATTTTAAAAAATTCAAAACATATAAGTTACATTAATTGATTTAATAATTAATTCTCATTGTCAGATCAAATAGCGTGTTTTTATGAAAAAATATGTATCAAAAGATTGACACTAGTTTAAGTCCAATTTCAAGGTGAAATTAATTCCAACGACCACTATTGGTTTAAATGGTAAAAATATATTCTAATTTCACTTTAAAACCAATTAAATAGATAATCTAATCATATAAATAAATTAGATTAAAAAGAGTTTTTTTAATTAAAATACATCATTGTTCACTATTCAGTAAAAAAGAACTTTGTCGGAAAAATACCAAAAATTTACCCAATGTAAATATCAATGTCCCCATCATAAATAATAAGTTTATTTCAACAAATAGAGCTTATAAAATTGTCAAACGTTTTGTTTAAAAAATGGTTTTCCATCAAAAAGCTGTAAAACAATCTTATAAAAATATTAGTGTATTCCCAGCTAAAGATTGGATTTATTATCATTTTAAGCCTCTAAAACACTATCTAATTCATTAATAGACATAGATAAAAATATCTATTATTCATTAGTTACATGGTATGTTACATGAATAATAATATAAAGTTAATTTATACTTGCTTAAGAACCTTTTTCCTGTTTATTATTTCGTTTATAAAACTTATTACCATGTTATAAACATTATGTAATCATTTAAGTTAATAACATTAATTTTGTCGATATTTGGTACTTGAGTAAAAAATGAACACCTTATATTTAAATGTTGTCCATGTGGTCAATATTCCATTATATACAGAATGATATTCATGATTTAAATATCATATATATCATATATATTCAGTATATAAAGTTATTTATAATAGTACATAACATTTAGATTTAATAAATTAAATGCACCGTTCATAGAGACAGTAAGTCGTACGTACGCATGAACTCTACTTTAATTTCTATTTATTATTTTAATAGAATTAAAATATTATGAAAAATAGTTATATTATAATTACAGTATATAATAATTAACTCTATCATTTATACATTCCACATAAGGCATTAACAAGTCATATTACTTTAAGGGGGCGGTAGTCCACACTTCCTCAAATGAGATTATCATATTTACCCACTATGGAGACCATAAACGCGTGAAATAATTGTGAATTACAGTAGAATAAGGAAATAATAAACATAATATATATCATATATAAATATAGTGTCATCATAATGTCCCCCATGAGAGGCGGTAAGGTGTAATTGAACAATCATCGTTTCGTGAGGCGTTACTTTGCCACCCACATAAAGATTATGTTTTTCATCCATTAGATGGAGTTGTGTGTAATTTTTGTTAGAATAATTCTCATAAAAAAATCCTAGTATATTGATAATACTGGTTTTGTTTCAAAATAAATAAATAAAAAGGTTTTTTGGGTTGTCGAAGTAAAATAAAAGAAAACAATTTCAGAGAAATTGTTACCTTTAATTTTCGTAACTCTCTTTGGTTTGAACCAAAGAACTTCTTGAAGTTCTTTCTGCCTAAGGTAAGGCTTCAAAGAGGAGGAAAGGGTGTGGGGAGTTTATTTGGGTAGAGTTTGGACTAGCCAAATGGTTTTAGAGGTGTGAGGAGTTGGTTAGAAGTTGTCTCCTTTTATAAGGGGGGAGGGGCTCTTTAGGAAAGTGTGAAACTATTATTTTATTATATAATTATATTTGGTTTATAATGTTCCAAAAATAATTAACGATGAATATAGGATGACTCATCGTCGAAATAAAATCATACAAGAAGAATTTGACCTGTTTTGGATATTATTTTAATCATTATAATCTTATTTATTTAAATGATTTATTAATGATGTAAATACTACAACATTATTATGTCATAAATAATATATTTTATTTGTTGTCTAAAAATTATAAAACAAATACGATGATGTAGGAAACCTTTTTAGGTTTCCAATTAATCTTTATAGTTGAAAATATGACTTATAAAACACGATATAAAAATTAATTACTAAATGATTTTTGTTAATGTCAATTTTTTATTTACATTAAATTAATTAGTCTAAATTTTCATTATCACACCCAAGTGTCTCAATGGGGCCCTAAAATCAACCCTAATATTTCCATGGTCGTTAATTAATCAACCAATAAGGTTTGGACAAGTGTTAAGGTATGTTGGAATTTTAATAATATTATTTTTACCTTGATTTAACCTATTTACCTTTAACCGCGGTAAATAAAAGTCAAAATTTTCTATTCACCAAACATTATTTTCATCTTAGTGAACCACATTTTACTTCTTGATAAAAACAATGTATGTTTTATTTTTGTAATTCAACTCACAGAAGTGGTAAAATTTCATTTAAATGAAAAAATCCGTTTTTTAACTACCACTAATTGGTTTCACTATTCATCAAAAATTGTTGTTTTTCAGAAATATACAAAAAAATCAGCCTAAGATATATTTGATTTTCATAATTCAAAATTGATTTCGATTTTTCCAAATTCAAAACATATAAGCATCATTAATTAGTTTTAAAATCAATTCACATTATCAAAACAAAGTGCGTATTTTTAAGAAACAATAACTATCAAAATATTGATACTTGTTTATGTCCAATTTCCATGTGAAATTAATTCCAATGAACAAAATTGGATTAAATGGTAAAAATATATTCTAATTACACTTTGAAACAAATTATGAAAATAATCTATCTTTATAAATAAATTAGATTAAAACATAGTTTTGAATTAAAATACAATATTTTTCACTATTCATTAGAAAATGAACTTTATCAGAAAAATTACAAAAAATATACACAATGTTAATTTTGATGTCCCCATTCTAAAGAAAGATTTTATTTGGTAAAATATAATGTATTAAAGTGACCAAAATTATATTTAATGGGGGTTTGCCATTAAAAGGTGGTAAATCAGCCCTTTAATGTAAGTTATGCTTAAAATTAGATTCATTCACATTTTAAGACTCTAACTTTTAATGGATAAATTTAAATACATTTTACAAAAATTTATAATCATATTGTAATTAGTTTTATTCATTCCCACCAATACATCAACTAAGAGTTAACTACCATTTAAAATAATAATATTATATTATTAGTGTGCAGCGTAAGATTTCAAAGAAACCCATTGTTGCGTATCGGGTACGCTATCAAACATAGCAACCCATTTAAAGTAAAATTAATATTTAATTAAAAAATATTAATAAATATGAAAAGGTAATATTCTTCATTTATCCAGGATGTTACAACAATATAGACACTTCAATCCACTATCTATTTTTAATATAATGGATAATTATTATGATAAAAAAATTATCTTCCTGAAATATCATCAAAGTTATTATATTAGATTAATCAATTTCTCAATTTATCCTTAATATAAAATGAAAATAATTCGTTAAATCATGGGATAAGTAAAATATTTTCATTATGGAACATGTAAAATGAATTAAATATACTCAATAGTCCTTGAGCACATAGAAAATTATTATATTTGGGAAAAAAATTAAAGTCAAAATAAAAATAATATTTCACATGAAATATATTTTAATGACTATATTATTTCAGAAAAATATCATAATAAATTATAAATACATAAGATTACACATTTTTTATTATTTTATATCATTAATAATTCATTATAACATTATCCAAAGGTTATACCATTCAACAATACATTTTAGTATATACCTTCATTCAGACAATCAGTCATTATCTTTGCTTGTTAAACCATAAGATTTATATAAAACCAATAGAAATAATAGATATACTTTTTTAGTTAACATGCGATATAATTTTAATATCACTCTTATAATAACTCTTAAAAATGGAATAGCCAACCTTGAAAATTCTCATTATATTTCAGGAGAAACATAGTTGGTCAACTTCATCCCTTTAACTAATGTATAAGAGAGGGATATCAGGCTCTCCCATCATCATGAGATATACAATGCTCACACAAAAACATAATCTATTCACAAAAACTATAAAATAATAATAAAAACATGAATGATTTAATTTCAATAAACTTACTCATAAAAACATTCCAATCACCCCTAAAAAATAATTTTAGGACATTAAAATTATAAATCGGTTGAAAATTATTTATGATTATATACTAAATAGAGGGTGGAGGTTTTCTATTTCATTAAAACAAATTATATTTTTCATAAATAATATATCAAAACATTATATGGTGATGAAAAAATTCATTAACAACTTACTCATTAAAATAGAGTATTTTGATTTCCTTTTTTCAGAACAAACCTTATAAAATAAGAAGAAGTACTCCCTATAAAATCTATTGAAGTTAAATATAAAGTGACATATAATGTTCTATATGATTGAATTTTAAAAATATAAATACATATGTAAAATTATATTAATAATATTTCATAATGAATAATGTGACTTAAAAAATAAATCACTAAAAAGGTTTTAATGTAAAGTGTCCCTTACCTTGAGTCACACTCATCATATACCAAACTTATAATCTTGAATAACAATATTATCTTAATTTTTTACATTAATAAGAATCATTTAATTTATTTTTTCTTATATTTCTTATTTATTATAAATTTATATAAAATAAACTACTCAATCAATTTCAAGTAAGATTTGTTGACGAAATTTGATTTGTATGTTCCATATAACATTCACAAGTTATGTATTATAAATGTGGTACTAATTATATCCTTATCAATATAATAAAAATATAATAATTAATATTTATATATTATATTTACTGTATTTAAATAAATAATGAGTTAGGATTATGAAAAATGAATTATATTATAATTATGTAGATGGCAGGTGGTACGTATGCCGGAGTCACATTCCATTTTTTAAAAACCCGGTTAAAAAAAGGTATGGATCATTTTATATTTAAATAATGATGATTATTTAACAGAAATAATATTCTTACATTTAATTAATTTTAATATTTCATCAATATATTTTTTTTATAAAATCATATCAAATCTATTCGAGGAGGACGTAATCCAAACATACGAAAGGGAAAAGTTATCAATTTCAATTGTAATGAAATGATAAATAATGGATGATATTTTACCATTCCAAAATGTTAAAAATTTCATGAATATAATCTTCATATAAAAATTAAATCCATATTTATAACCACACTTGAGATACGATAATGGAAAATGAATTAGAACGGTTTTTTAGGATGTAGTACGCCGTACATTGCAAGTAATGTTTCATTTCATATTTTCAAGTAGACAGGGAAATATAATGCTTATTCAATTAACATAAATCATTTTAAAATAGGTAATATATATTCATGGTTATATATCTATGGATGAATAATATTTTAATGATTTTTAAAAAAATTATAAATAATTAGTTAAGAACAATACATCTCCTTAAAAAATATATTAAGTGTTTTTATGAACCATTACTTTGACAGTATAATGATCTAAAAAATACCAAAATAACACAGGTAGGGATGTATGTAATTTTATTTCTAATTACTAGAAAATAAATAATTCTCTTTATGTTTGGTGAAAGGAATAGAAATTATCCTTTTATATCATGGGGAAACAAAATAAATAAAAATTTTAATAAGATTAAAATATATTAATGTTGTAGTCAATTACAGTTGCTCGTGAAAGAGAAATTTTGGAATCTGAGAGGATTAATGTTACACGTATATCTATACAATATAATTTAGTTGTTTTTTAGGTTATTTTGACCCTTATAAATTATGTTTCTCCCATGGTATTCTGGTTTTAACATTATCCTTTTTAAGATATTTCAACATTTTTACTAATCATTATGATATAAATTATTGGTTATCCTTAAAAAATAATACTAATTATGATGATTATTAATATTTAATAAATGTTTTAATGTAATATTCATTGATTTAGAAGAAATAAATTTTAAAATAAACCACACAATTTTATAGAGACTAGTTTTTTTAATTAAATTTTTAAGTATACAAATATTATTATACGAAATAAATGATTAATATTGACCATGATTACATTGATTAAATTATGTTTAATAAAACGATTTAATTAAATTTCAAAACACATACATAATATAATTTGAACTTGTAAATACTTCATAATAAAAAAATATATTAAAAAAATATATAATATTCACTATTCATTGAATAATAAATATTTTTAGTGAATTAGAAAATCATCCTATAATAATTTTGACATTATGAATTAAAAAATTTAGTTCATTTCATAAAATTAAAATATGAAAATTATGAAAAAATTAATCAAAATTAAACCATATAATTGATGAAAACTAAATTTTGTTAGAAATTATTCTTTTTTTATTTTTGATTGAAACAATATGTATTATTTTTATAATGATTAGAAATATATAAAATCAAATTAATAAATATTAATAAATCTGGAATATTATTAATATTAAAATTACAAGGGAGGTTATTTTGTTCCCCCTGTATGAAATTTCATCCTTGTAATTTTTTTCACTATGTAAATATGTTGTGATATTTTTCGTTCCTATAATTTTATAATTCCCACAAAGAATATTCCAGAACAGTAAATTTTCAAAAACAAATCTTAGAGAATTAAATTATTTGAAAACACTTTAAATTTAAGTCCATGATTCTATACTATCTATTAATCATTAAAAATTATTTTTTCTAACTTAACAACGTTAGTTCTTACAATATGAGATGCATTTTTAATATTTTTATTTAAAAAATAAACCTAAAATACATCATTTAAGTTAGGTAAACTAATAGGCAAGGACACTGAATAAGAAAATAATTGAAATTTATCAAGGTTTTTTAAAAATCCAATTAACCACAAACAAAACATAGATTTTTTAAATCAAATTTACAACACATATCTAACAAGAACCCTTAGAATAATATATGGTCAACAAATTTCAACGAAAGATCCAGATATCAGTATAAACATTCATCCTATACTATGTTTTTCTCTAGTGATGTTAAATCATCTTCACCTTCTGAACCATTTTTTCAACCAATTTTATTCCAAAAAATTCTAATCCAATTAATTATTCCCTTAAATGATGAATCCGACACATCTTTTTATAAAAATCACCCAAAGGATCCAAATGAATATAAGAATATAAACTATTATTATTATGAAAATAAACAATGATAAATATTTGTCAAAAATTTCATCATAATCCCTTGATAAAGGTCAATATATATTCAATATACCCTAAATCATTCTCTCTGACTGTCCATTAGGTTGTGGATGAATGAATATATTTAAATTTAATTCAGTAAAAAATGAATTCATTTTCCCACTCGAAAAATTTGTAGTGTGTTTTGGATCATGATTACATATAATGGGATAATGTACACACGTTAATCTAATTATCACTTTTACATATTTTTATGAATGTTTATCCTAATTCATAATAAAACAATTAGATGTAAATGAGGAGCATTACTTAATCAGTCATCTTTTACATTAATCACATTATTACCTTGATTTTTATAAGGTATTACACAAATTAAATACATATATATATTCTCAAATTTCTATTATAATTCTCAAAATGTGTGAATCATACCATTTAGAATTATTAATCAACATTAACATGTTCACTTTTCAAACATTTCATAAGAGAATATGTAGTATATTTAATTATTCAACACAATTATAAATGATAAAATATTTCCCCGTAAATATTTTTATTGTGGGGAGGATTCCTTAATGGAGAGATAAGATCCTCCCTCAACAAATCCAACTTTAGTTGGGGGTCAATTAAAAGTCATAACCCTTTTTCTCAACTTTTAATGAAATTACTTTTTAAATGTTAACCTGTTTATATTTTCCATTCGTTATATATTCTACCTTCCCCGATAATATTTTTTCCTCCAACTGTCACAAACCATCCCAGGTACCCTGTTATCCTTGAAAAAATCTTGTTCTAACATAGCTTGAAGGGAGTCCTCAAATCCCATGGGACAATGAACAACTCCTAAAATTATAAAAACTAAATGTGGGAACGATTTCACCACTAACAATGCAAAGGTCAAATAAATAATTTTATGAATATCAAAAAATCCACTGGAATTAGTTTACCATAATGGAAATTGGAAATAAAGACCAATGTAGTACACCAAATTTACAAAACTATGTAAAATAATACATGTCCCTACTTAGAAGCAAGTCACCATGTCAATGGATGAACAATTATATCTACCCATGAGAGATCCCTTTCCTTTTCTCTAAGATGTATGAATATAATATTTAAATACCCCTAGTCACAATTAGGGAGTGATCCAAATCCCAGTTAGATTTTACATATGATTTGATAATAGAATTTAATATTAATTTAACCAAAAAACAATCACTACTTTTAAAACAAATAGTTTTTTTCATCTCGTGAAAATATTTTAAAAATCATGATATAGATTTCAAAATATGGATAAAATATTCCAATTCATGATTTGATGTTCATATTATGGAAATACATTTAAAACTATGGAATTTAGCTTTAATAAATGGGTAATTTAAATAATTGTAACACTTAATGATATATCTTAATAAAACAATTCATATAAAACTATTTATATATGTTCACAAGGAATGTAAAAAATATTACAACAATATCATATATATATATATATTTAAAAATATATAAACACATGGACAACAAGATCATGTTCTGAATCTGTATAATAGTACAAGGATATATAGACCCAACAGTGTGAATATGGAAAAAGCACGCACATGAATCAATTTTACCAAGACCAAGTGGAATCATTGCCATCATCTAAAGGATGGGATGAACTTATATAAAGATTTTGAACGTTGAAAATCATATTTTTTTGTTGAAAATTACTTACAAACTACCAATGGTTTGAAAGTTCCCTGGTAAAATATTATTTATTGGAAATTTATATTAAGAATTATTTAAATAAAATTAAATCCCCTTCCCCGTTTCAAATATAACAATTTTACAAATAAAAACCACCCTGAGTTTTAATAAAACATTTCCTTTTCATAAAGATCAAGCCACTAGGTTTTCATCAAAAACCAATTTTAAGAAAATTTTCCCATATCAGTATTTGAAACCAACTCATTCTATATATCAATCCATTTTTACAATAAAAATAAAATATATTAGTTATAAAAATGATTTTCAATTTTATAACAAACACACATTCAATGAATTGAGGATTTTAACAATATTCCATGAAATGCATTTCCAAAATTAAATTCATGAATTTAATTGAAATAATTTCAATCAAATCAAATATTTAAATTAGAAAATTTAAATTCTACACATTTCTATACAAACACAAAATGATATATAATTGGGGGTTTTCCAATTTAATGGCAAAACCAAATTTTTATTAAATTCATCATATCAATTGAATTGTGTTTTTATCCAAAAAAATAATTAAAATGCATTTAGTCAAATAAATAAAATATTTTTATTCAATATAGTTTATACTAAAAAATGAAATTTATGTTTAATAAAAAATTTCCATTGTAATGGAACCACCTATATTAGAGTCGCTGGATCTAGAATCATCAAAACCTAATCATGATTATTAAAGGCAGAATGTAAAAAACTGAAATTATGGGTTATAATGATCAAAAATATGTTTAGAACCCCAAAATAGTTGGTTTTAGATCAAAAATAAATTAGAAGGATCCATTTAACTATAAGAAGAAACAAATAGATCATTACATATCATGAACAATGTGAGTAAACAAACAGAAAGAGGATTGACCACTGTTCAACTATCTTTGGATCACTTTTTGGAGGTGTTTGAGGGGCCAAAACATGACACATTAGCTTTGACGAATGGAAAAATATTTTTTGGTGGTTGGAGGTCCTTTTGAGACCCAAATGGGTTATTTATGAATTTCTACCAAAAATTGGATTAAGAAAAAACATATCTACATTGTTTCTTGGCTTGGTGGGCACGCTTTAGAAAAATCGTGTGTCGACCTTGCTCTATTTTTAAATGTATTGCACGATTATCCTCAATGTGGAACATGGTTTTTCAAATAGTATTCAACCATTATAGGTTTCACTAACAAAAATTACAATTTCTTATTTGATATGGTGCATAGATTAGCATGTCTAGTTCTAACAGTGTGCATTCCTAGAGACTTCCCAAAACATTAAAATTTCACCCAAATCAAGCCTAAATGAAACACTACAAATGGAAGATAAAAATTTGGAGTTTATGGTTACCTAAAAATAGAAGCATTATGCTCCAACCATACCACAATAGAAACTTTTTATGCTCCAAATTCCTATAATGAATCTTCCATGTAAAAACGATGAGTCCACTGCTCTCTAATCAGTGCCTCCCTATGCCACATATCACAAGATTAAGAAATGTTCTAACATAGAAGACAAGATAAAGGAATCATTATCACATATAGTACCTAGGTTACAAAATCAACTTTCATGAATGGTCATTCAATGGAGGATAAATAAGGTTCAACATCAGGATATCTCCATCTCAAAACATGATATGGAACAAATAGATTCATTCATAGTGATATACATGGAACATGTAATGTATTTTCTTCAATAATGATTGAGGTTAGAAATGATATGCCACATTTCCCACCTTCTCAACAACCAAGAACATTCCCACTAATGGGGGATCATGCTTCCATTGCCTCCCAAGTTGTTAATGACAATACCGGGGCTAAACATTCCATAACACCAAGTCACCAACTGAAAACTAAAAATTTCAATGGTGGTGATACACATAAGATTTGTTTCAGTAATGTGACGTCAAAATATTTTGATGAATCATCTAAATCATGGTTTTCATCACTTGTACCATGCTCGGTCCAACGAAAAAACCCAATCTTATATCATACCAACCCAAAATCAATTTTGAAGGCCAACTATACAAGGACTCAAAAGTATAAATTATCATCACGAACTAGTAACTATTGTTTCAAGAAAACTCAACAAGAAAAAAATTGGTCATCCCAAGCACAACCACTATCATGAATGTAATCACTACGAATAACCCCATGAAATTTTATAGCTCTTTATGCCATGACATCCAACTACAGATGGTATGTTTTACTGCAATGGACATGAGATCCTAGTGCCAACTAAAGTCATCTAAAAAAACCAGAATTCAACTGGTGATCCTTTTTAGATACAATAGTGGAATAAACTCCATATTAAAATGATTTATATTTCACATAGTTATTTACCAACTCCTCAACATTGGTTGTATAGTAAATTTTTAAATGTGTGATGATTTACTCATAAGATAAATCATAACCCAAATAGAATTATTTTTTTTCTAGGTATAAGAATACCGAAAAAATATATAGATATCTCATACCACTTCCATGTAGTGTCTAGAAGTTTATGATGGAAAAATTAAGTTGTATGGTTCTCAAACTTCATTATTTTGTACTTATAACGACAAGAAAAAAAACTATGCAAGGGGTCCTCTCATACCTGGACACTAGAACTGCTGCTGAATTTCATAGAACATCTTTGTTGAACCTTGGTGTACTGCCCACTATGAGCTATGGAAATCCCCCATCACAACTTTTTATTCCAATGATAGTACCAAAAAATGTTTTTAAAGAATTTAATTCCCACTTTAGAGAACTACCTATCAAGAATGGTGACCCCTCCATTAAGAGAATATATAATGAAACAGAATTCGTCAAGAAGTTTTTGTTCCCGAAGAATCTATCCATAAAGAGATATTTTAAAATGATCACTATCCAAGGAACCATTTTCCCATGATTGATGAATCCCAATATGAATCTATAAAAACATAGCCATCTAGTTCCACTCTTATGATGATTATTTTGCTTGTTGGTTTAAATGATTCAAAATGAAATCATCAGTGATGAAATTACATTTCCTAGGGGAATAAGTGACATTGAAATCAAAATATTTCAGTTATTCCATCCAACACCTCTAGTAGAGGTTCCATTCCTTTTTAGAGAAGACGTAAATGACGATTTTTTTGTCAAAAAACATTGCAACCATTTCTCCATAATGGTTATCTTTCCAACTCATATGTTTGTGCATCACAACTGTGAGTTCAACGTCGAGGGGTGGATAATTCCTCTTGTGTGGATTAAGCTGAAGAGAGTCATAAACAATGAATTTAATTCTCCATATAATAATTCATCGTAAACCTGAACACAATACATCAAAAAGGATCACATATTCCACCCTCACATATATAATATTCAACATTAGAGGCATTTTCAAAATACATTTCACCGCAACAAAAGAAGTCTAAAATTTTCCATTCAAGTAAATATTTACTCCCTTATGGGTTAGAGTAGTCATCATAGAATCTAACATTTCTAAGTTAGTAATGAACCCAAAATAATACCCACATAGACCCAAGAAGCACTGAATATAAAAACCATCTTGTGGTTTCTATCATGTTATAAAATCATTCTATCTTTTAGGATTAACTTAATTTCAATGTCCCAACACCAAATTTACCATGAGTTTCACTTCCAGAGTAGAGAAATCATATTTAGAAATTTTTTCATAATGATGAATATTTTTCTTCAACATAAGAACTATTCCCAGATTATGCACATGGTCCTCCTAGTATATAGAGTAAATGAATATTTTATCGACCAAAACTACCACGAAAGTATCAATATACCCATTGAAAATTTAATTATTTATTTACATGAATTATTCATCATGTTTGGCTTAACCAAAGGTTAGAACAAGGGACCCATAATGGTTATAACTTCTTTAAATTGTGGTTTTATGAATTTTAATTCATTTTATCCACAACTGATGTTAACCGGAGTGAAGATAAATCATTATGAACCACTTCACCCTTTCAAAGGATCAAACAAATGATAAATCTATGGAAATTTATACATATTCTTTACCACCAATTGATTCGGATTTCATTAGTCAACACATAGGCTAAGTGAACCACCATCGTTCTTTTAATGGGGAACCAGTGCTTTCCAATGTGAATAAATGGGGATTTTAAATCCTTTCTCTAAAATTTATTCCAATGGGGACTTGGCTTATTCAAATTCTAATGGTGTCATTCGGTAAGAGGAATAAAACCTAGTTGAGTGCAATGAATTATGTCAGTAGAAAACTCAGCCCCCTATACAAGAGGAACACCAAATAAATTTATAGGAAACACATCATAAAACTCAACAATTATTGGTGGTAGATCACAAATCAATGATTCTCTCTCCATATTAAATTCAAACACAATAGTCACTTTCCATAACCTTGGATAACATTTTATAAATCACTGTGACATTGGTTCCAATTCTCAGTGTAAGACCTGGAACATGCCACTAGGAGTACTGAAGGAGACACATCAGATATAATAATCAATTTGACCTTTATTAAAAATTATTCAATACATACTAAAAATGAAATGAATATAATTCATTTTGATCTTCATAAAATTCCCTGAAAGATCAACATATGATAGAGAGAATGCACATGCAAGACTATAGAGACCCTACACTCCATTTTTACTCAATGTTTTAATAACATACATTGTACAATATAAATTTTTATTAGTTTTATTGAGAATATAAAGAACATGGGTTGAAAAAAAATAATGAGATGCACTAATATCAAATTGAGAAATAACTAATGATAGTGATATAGTAGCAGTACCTCTCAGTGTAACTGGACCTGTATCCACATTATATGGAGACTCTTCCACTACATGGAGATGATTTATTCGTGATACCACTCTGGATTATTTTTTACATGACGAATATAATTATGCCACAATTTTATAAGGTGTTAATGATCATGTTCCACTTTGTGGTGTGGAAAAATTATGGAGGATCCTTTTCAAGTGACCTTTTCATCATTAGGATTTAAAATTCTTTTGTTCCTCGATGAAAACCCCAATGTAATTTACTAACATTCCACCCTAGTAACAATCTATTAGACCACTTCAAGAAATTAAAAAAATAATATAAAACCCATCCATCTATAACCACCACAGGAGTCATCACGTGTCCACTTTCCCTTAGATCAATGTAATCTTCCACTGGGAGAGAAATAATCTTGTAATAACACTAACATGCCACAAAGTTCCACATCAATAATCAATTATGTATCTATTACATAATAATGAGAAAAAATCTACAAAATAATATGATTATGGATATCTAATAAAAGTACTCTCTCAAACATTCAAAACATTATCCTCTCATTCTATATTATATAATGTATGAAATGTTCAAGAATAGAAAAATAGTTTTCATTATTTGTAAAAGACTTATTAGCCTGATCTGGTTTGAATAACATAGTAGACTTGGTTAACAACATCAAACATAGATAGAATTAACTGATGAAAAAAACCTTAAAGTCAATCCACTCTAATACATCATGCTTATTCACCATCATCATCATGTACAATAATCTACTACTTGGACCTTCCATCATGAAGGTGGCATACATCACATTGATTTCAGAAGGTGTATCCAAAAAACAAACAAATAATATATTTTACTCTTCCATTCTTTAGCATCTAGAAATTTATTTTAGCGCATAAATGGATCTATCATCTATAGAAGGAAATCTTGATAAAAAATCAAGAAAACTTCTACAGGAGGTTCCAATAATGGGGAATAAAGAACCATTGAAGGTGATTCTTTTCCTAGAGCCTGGATAGTTTTCACATTCACCTCAACCATGTTCGGGGTTATTAGATGATTTGTTTGCTGATGTTCCGTAACAGCATCCTCCTGGATCTGATTCTCATATCTTCTAAGAGGCACGATGCCACACAACATCAGCCTACATCAAGGAAGACATCATATATGTACTCAAATAGAGAAATATGGAAAAATAATCCCAACAGAAATGATAACTATTATTTGTATTTCAATCTATCTAAATAAAAAATTGGGAAATAGAATAACTAATCCACTATACAACTTTCCCTAACTGCCCATGGCCACATAATGTTCATTTCAGTGAGATATGAACATACACTCAATTAAAACTACCTCTTATATCTCAATGAGATTTCAATACTACATACTAACATCAAGACAACAGCTCATCATGGAGCTCTAAAACTGATTTATCATGAACCATACTTTGTACACTTGTACCTAGATAATTGAGACGGTCCTAACAAAGCCCAAAGGGAATTATCGATTCACATAGGTCAGTGACTAGAACATTGCAACATACAAACTGAATGTATAAATGATTTTTCCACTAACATTGTGGATGTAAATGAAACCAGATAGTATGAATATTATAAAAAACACAACTGGGAGTAATGTATTATAAATCAAAAAGGAATTAACTCATAGTGTACTAAAACTAGTATACAAAAACATGGAAAATAACCAATGTCCCAATTCTGATTCAACTCACCAAATCCATTGTTCAATAGCTAGATCCACCTCCAATATATCCTTGACCCGTTATTGAACCTAAATGTATATAATCTACAATCATCCAAATGACCATGTATTGTGTGAGCCATCACCTAGTTAGATTTGACCAAAAGTCATATAATATATTACAAAATTAAATAAACCATGTAAAGATCTTCCAAATAAAATTAAATGGGTTTGGTATTTCAAGAGAATATTTAAAAAATAGTGCTTTAGATTTCAAAAGATGGAAATACATATATAAATTCATGCATTATAGTTCAAATTATGAAAATAAATTTCAAACGATGGAATATATCATTAATAAAAGGTTTCATTAGAAAAATAAACCATTTCACAATATGGATTAACATAAAAATTTATATAAAACAGATTATATAAATTTTAAATGAATTTAAAATAGTTTATAATAATGTCTTATATAAATTTAGAATAATAATGAAGAGGTAGTCATGGTCATGATCCAAATTAGAATGATACTTATAGGCTATTGGGACCCAAAATTGTGAATAAATAAAATTAGGGACATATGTCTTGTCAAACAAGTCGAATAGTAAATGTAAATACTCAGAATATCTATGGAATATTTTTTCATAAATACATGGTAATTTTATGAGTCCTTGAAAATTTACGGCACATGATTCCAGGGCCCGGTGTGCCTGGAATCAATTTCTGAAGTTTTTTTTCATACATTCAGTAAACATACGAGCACAATTTTATAACTTTTGAACTGGTGCTCCGAACTCAAATCTGAGGGCACCTTTGAACTCCCGACGTGATTTTTTTATTAAGAATACATTCTCTTTTATGATAGTGGGTCAAGAATAAAATATAGTTTTTGGGTTTTTAGGGAGAATAATAAAATAAGGTGAGCTTCACTTTATTTCTATTTGAGCCACCATGTGGGTGATTGGTTGCTAAAACCTCCTCATGGATGTTGGAGGTGGGACCACCACACCTTAACCTCCCAAGAAAGGTTATAGTTGTGGGGACCACCCGAACATAACCTTCCACGTGAGGTTACGATGTGGGGACCACACGAGGCTTAACCCCTATTGATGGAAGAGAGTAAAATCTCTTAACTCTCCCTCAGTAATGAGGGAGGGCCTCTTGACCTTCCCATTAATTCAATAGCTCCAACTCCCCTAATTAATTAGTGCCAACCCTTCACATTAATTATGTTGATCCAATTCATTCATTCATTCTTTTTGAATTCTTTCCAATGAATTAGTGGATACACTAATTCATTATTTGGCACAACTTTGGAATTTGGGTTGAGTTTTGGGAAAGTCAATGCTCGGAAGGATTATAATTCTCCCAACGAAGAAAGAAAAACGAAGAACACTAACGACGATAATTCTTCGACTTCCACCCCGGACACATACCGACATGTAGCATTTTCCATAGCCAATGCAAAATTCGATTGGAAGCGTGTGGAAGACACAGCGAATGATGAACTCCTTCGTCTTCCTCCCGCGACTTCAATGTCGATGACCGACAATAATTGTTAGGGGGTTTTATTTGTGTATTATCCCTTTTCATTTCATATCTTCGGATGGATAATAATTGATGTGGATTTTGTAAAATAATTTTTTTTCATCATACTTCCTTGATAAAACAATTGATACCACCCAAAAGGTGGATGGTGTGGGCCAAACCAACATGGCCCGACCCTTCCGCCGATCTTGTTTATGATGAACTTTGTCATGACGATGAGGTGACGGAATGACGAAGATAGCAACGACAAAGGTCATGCTACCCGCAGCCTCCGTGAACTGCGACACCCTCACAGTGCTCCATTTCTCACGACCAAACACCATCTGCCCGCTCCGTGCCGAACCGGCCGGCCTGGCAGCACCCCAGTCGCCAGGCCGACTGGCCGCACTATGCCCGCCCGAACGCCGCCTGCCACCATATGAGGGCACCCCACGTACCTCCCCCAAACCGGCCCGCCCTGGCCCATGTTGTGCGGAACGGGCATGCCCGGCCGCCTCCCGACCCACTTGGCCACGCCCTGCCTAGTCAAACTGTGTCGGCCCGCCTACCGGCCACTAAATGCCCTACGCACCTCCTCGAGCCGGCCCCCCTCGCAGCCACCTGGCCGAGCCGGCTTCCCTGCCTCCTCGCAGCCTCTTGGCCGAGCTAGTGTCTCGGCCACCTCACCATCTCCCGACCGTGCCGGTGTCCTGGACCCCTCACAACACCATAGTCGGACCGGCCTGACCGCACCCTCCAGGTCGAGCCACGCCGTACCATTTACTTCTTTGGCCATATCGTTGGAACCAGATGATCATTTGATGAACCGTTGGGAGCACTGATATTCTTGGAGTGTGATTTTCCCTTTGTGTATACCTCATTGGTGTTTGGGGTCTAGTCGAGATACGGTCGGATTGGAACGAGCACGATTCCAACCGGGCCCCCGAGAAAAAAATGCTAATAACTCACAGATCGGGTGTCTGATTGATGTGCCATCTATTGCGATTAGACCCCAATGACGTGGTGTAACTTTAGGGATACTTCATCTTGGGACTTCATAGAAGTTGATCTATCGACGCTTGGATTGTGAAGTAGACCCTCCCATAATCAAGTGTGCTTCATGTAGAAACCTGGTGGCTAGCTACTCTCTAACGACTGTTCCTGGATCCTTTGTGGGTTCGACAACTCTAACTACTATTCCTTGATCCTATGTGGGTTCTAATGTTCTGGTCATTTTTCCTGGATCCTTTGTGGGTTAGATAGTTTTGACATATGTCCCATGATCCTTTGTGGGTTCGACAGCTCTGACTTATGTTTCTAGATCCTGTGCGGGTTCGAATGTTCTGGCCGCTGTTCCTAGATCCTGTGTTGGTTCGACAGCTTCGACGATTGTTCCTGGATCATGTGTGGGTTTGAAAGTCGTTATTTTTGTTCCTGTACCCTGTGTGGGTTCAATGGAATAGATGATTTAGTGGCTACATCTGATCATCTCTATCTATCTACACAAGTTGTATACCTATGTGGGTTGAGTCAGTAACCTCTGTGTTTTTCCACATGATTGAGATGGGTTACATGATAACATAGGTATATGTATGGGCATATACATACGTAATAGATATCTTTTGATTTCATACTCTGTGGTTTATCCTTTTTGGTTTTTGAGAGACCTTTGTGGTCTCGAGGTCCCTACTAAGTATCATTATACTCCCCCCCCCAACAAGGGATATGACCGCACCTCATTTTATTGGTTGCAAAAGATGGACAACAGTGACTGAGGATCAAATTAGCAGGACTGGATGGTACCCAGAGTAGGACCCTATAACGAGTCGCTACACGGAAGATACTGACGGATGTAATGTGCTGAGGAGTCTTTCTTTACCTACCCTTTAGGTAGTAATTCCCATAGGACGACCCAATAGCTACTTTACTTTTCTTCATTTTTACTTTTACATTCTTGTTGGGCTTGTATTCCGCCCTTATTTTTCAGAAAACTTTGTTATAAAGTATTACATAGTGATTTTCTTCCAAATTGTACAATGTTTTTTTGTCTTTAATCATTATAAAGACAATGCCATCCCATTTTTAGTGATTTATGCCTTTGGTGCCAGTTTCCAGCCCCTGGCCTATGGAAGGTGGGATTGGGGTAGTTACGGCACAGTCCCCTGGGGACGGGTCGTGACAAATTGGTATCAGAGGACTCGGTTCTACTGTATAACATAGGACTCAGATATTTTTCTGTGAAGCAATAGTGTTAAGAGTTCTAATTGTGGTTCTCAATTAAGGGAGTCCAGTGTTTGTGTGGTGGCCAATGTATCCACACACCAAGACCTTGACTTCATGATTTCTGACTCAATGCATGAAAATAATGATTGAGTGTGTTTTTTCAAGGGTTTACCTTGTGATATATTGAAACATCTCACCAGGTATAACCTAATGATAGTGGCACATCTATTTCTTTTAAAGATTCCACCACGCAGACAGCTATCCCGGGTTCCGAGTGTTTTATGTACAGATAGCCCACAGAGCAATGAGGCCTCGGTGCGATGCCCTTTTTTAGTAGAGGCACTAGCGGTGCCACTCCCTGTTGGGCCATCGATGTCACTAGCCCTAGCAGCAGAGAGTTCATGTCACATGAGCATGTTACATGAGTTCCAGTTCTAGTGGTCACCCACGTTCAAGGGTTAGACGGACCCGCATGTAGCTGAGGATTGGCTGGAGGCTGTGGTGAGAGTCTTCAGACTGGTAGGGACACCAGCAGAACTTATGGAAAACTTTGTTGTGAGTCTTCTTCATACAGCAGCAGGATGATGGTGGAGCCTGAGGCTCCAGGTCCATGATGAGATAAAACTACACTGGGAAGACATTGAGAGCCTATTTTGGGCGGTTTTTTAGAGCCATCCTACGTACAGTACGAATACAAGAGATACATCATCTTCATCATCGTATCATGATAGTGGCACAATACATAGCAAGGTTCCCCGACCTCTCACACTACACCACTGATATGGTACAGGACCCATTCCTTAGGGACTGAACATTCGATAAGGGGATCAGGCATGGGATCAGAGCTTCAATGATCTCCATTAGCATCTCTATGCAGATATGGGTGTTGGAGAGAGTCATCTTAGCTGGGAGTTTATTTATTGAGCAGTCTCCAGCTTCGAGACCCACCACTAGTCGACTTGTAGTGGAGTCTTCTACAACTGGTAGTAGACTGATGTCGCACATGCCCAAGAGGACCAGACCCACGGGAGGATGACTTCATGACTCAGGATCGGTTGTATGGGGTACCCGGGGCATAGACACACATTCCAGGAGCGGGCACTGTTACTCATGCGGAGGGCATGGTCACATGGCTCGTGACTGTCCGACCCGCTGTTCGGATGATCAGCAGACGGTCGAAATATTTCCCATGTAGAGGCAGTGATTTGATCGAGGTGGTCCATAGAGAGTAGGCATACGTGATAGAGGAGATGGTCGAGTAGCTATCAGTGGGATAAGATTCAAGGTGTTACTACCACCACCACAGTGAGGGCCACCCTAACTGTAGGGATCAGGTGGATAGGAAAGATCTCAGCTTCAGGAAGCTAAAACATATTACCATGGTGCAACAGAGATGATTCGAGGTACAATATATGTCTAATCCGACATAGATTTAGTTCTTATATACACAAGTCTTAGTCACTCTTTCATTGCCACTACCCTTGTTTGGAACTCAGAGATTCTAACTGAGTCGTTGGTTCGATCCTTACGGCTAGAGACTCATATGGGAGCAGACTCGATGATCACGCACTAGTGCCGACAGTGTGAGCTTACTCTAAGAAGAGACATCTTCGATCGGGATCTCCTCGTAACGGCGTTGAGGCCTTACGATGTCATCATGGGTATAGACTGGTTATCTACATTCCATCCTAAGATCGACTATATTAGGCACAATGTATGATGTTTCCACATGTATGGGACCATGTTTACCTTCACCGGCGAGTAAGGAGCCTTTTCATCTCATGAAATACCTTCTCGGAGGAGGGTAAAACCGATCTCTCATTAGTTGGCCTGCCTTACCCTCAGAGCAGTTGATGTAGAGAGTCTGAGCTATCCAATAGTGGTGGACCAGTACATGGATGTTTTCCCTAAAAATGTCCATGGTCTACCTCCTCGCATAGAGTTGGACTTTTACATTGACATGTACATCAGGATGACACTGATATCTATGCCATCATATCAGAGGGCTCTCATTGATCTTCGTGTGTTGTGGGTACAGCTAGAGGACTTATAGGGGAAGGGATTTATCCGGCCTGGTGTTTCTCTATGGGCAACCCCAATTTTGTTTTCCAAGAAGACATATTGGAGCCAGAGGCTTTGTGGCGACTATAGTCACCTAAACCAAGTGATTGTGAAGAACAAGTTCCCACTCCAGAGGATTAACAGACTATTTGATCAGCTCATGTGAGCAAGGTGGTTCTCGAATATTGATCTCAGATCATGATATCACTAGCTCAGAGTTTGAGATGAGGATGTGCAAAGGACATCCTTTAGATGTTGGTATGACCACTACGAGTTCTTGGTTCTACATTTTAGCATTACCAATGCTCTAGTAGTGTTACAGAAACAAATAAACATGATCTTCTAGCCATAACTCAATCGCTTTGTTGTAGTCTTCATCAGCAACATTCTGATCTACTTGACTACTGAAGAGCATGGCTACCATTTGCAGGTAGTACTAGACACACTCCAAGAGCACCGGGTTTATGGTAAGCTCTGGAAGGTCTAGTTTTGGATATTAGAGGTTCATGTTTTTTGACATGTCATCTTGGAGGCTTGTGTTGTAGTGGATCCATAGATGTTTGAGGTGGTACTTTCTTAGGAGCCACCCAGGAGTGTAATAGAGTTATGAAGTTTCCTGGTTTGGCTGGATATTATATAAGGCTCGTACCTAACTTTTCCAGATTTTCAGAACCACTATGAGCCTTAAAAAAAGCAGAAACCCTTTTTGTGGTTATAGAGATTCTAGCAGAGCTTTCGGGAGCTGAGGCAGAGTCTGACCAGTGCCCCCATCTTGAGGCTTCCAGAGGAGGGCATAGGGTACATAGGCTCCTGAGATGAATTAGGGACTAGACTTTGGAGTGTTCTAATGCAGGAGTGGTAAGTGATCGATTATGGTTCTCGTCAACTGAGACAACATTAGAAGAACTACACTACCCATGACCTAGAGTTAGCAGGAGTGGTCTTCGCCTTGAAGATGTAGAGACACTATGTGATGGGTGAATGTTTTACTGTTTACATTGACCACCAGAGTCTCAGGTATATCTTCTCCTAGAAGAACATAATCCTAAGACATCGACATTGGCTTGATTTACTCTATAAAAATGACATTGATATAGTCTATACTCCTGAGAGGGGGAATGTTGTTACTGATGCACTCAGGAGAAGATCTACTATACAACTTATAGGCGAGGCGATATGGCAGCTGTCCTCTTTGAAAATATCTATTTTGGATAGAGATGGAGTATCTTTCCTTTAGTCCCATACAATCACTCCCTCACTTCTTCAACGATTATGGGAGGCACAACATGGTGACCTAGACTTCAAGACACGATATACTGAGATATCTACTGGGCAAGCACCTGATGGATCATCTGATGGTGGGGAGCACGTAATCCTCTATAGAGGATGTAGTATAGTGCCAGTGTCACTTCAAGAGGAATTGTTGAGGGAGTTCCATAGATCCCCTCTAGAGGTACATCCAAGAGTGGAAAAGATGAACCAGGACCTTTGATGATAGCACTAGTGGCTAGGTATGAATAAGGTAGTAGCAGAGTTTGTCTCACGGTGCCTCACTTGTCAGCAAGTGAAGGTGGGGCACCAGCTACCAAGAGGATTGGTTCATCCTTTAGAGGTCCCAGAGTGGAAGTGAGATGGGGTGTGCATGGACTTCGTGAGAGGACTTCCACGTACATCCAGGGGTCATGACACAATTTGGATAATCATTGACCGACACACCAAGTAATCCCAATTCCTACTGATCCTGGAGCAGGGTTTAGTAGAGAGATTTGGGTGCCTCTATGTGCAGTAGAATGTGCTGCTACATGGAGTAACATCCATGATTGTCTCTGAGCATGACACACACTTTACATCCCGGCTATAAAAGAGGTTACATGAAGCATTCGGGACAGCTCATAATTTGAAAACCACCATTCATCCTCAAACAGATGGCCAGACTGATAGGACCATTCAGACACTCGAGGATATGCTCCGTGCATGAATCCTAGAATTTGGTCATAGTTAGGAGGAAAAAATACCATTTGTGGAGTTTGCATACAATAATAGATATCACTCCACCACTGAGATGTCGCCTTTTGAGGCATTATACGGGCAAAATTGCTGACCACCCTTGTGCTGGACTGACCTTAGGGAGTCATCAGTAGTGGGACCAGAGATGGTACGAGCTACCTTAGAGAAGGTACTGATCATCCAAGAGTGGATAAAGACTGCACAGAGCAAAAAAAAGTCATATGCTTACCAAAAACGGAGACCTCTAGAGTTTGAGGATGGCGACCACATCATTCTATGGGTCTCACCTCGACATGTATTACAGAAGATTGGCTGAGGCGGCATGTTATCTATGCATTTCATCACACCTTTTCAGGTCCTCAGTAGAGTTGGCGAGGTGGCATACCGCATAGCTCTTCCATCTTAGTTGCACCGTGTGCATGACTTATTCCACGCATCCCAGCTGAGATGATACATGCATGACCCTTCTCACGTTATCAAACATGGGGAGATGGGTGTCAACGATGGGGTGACTTTCACGGAGGTCCCAATGGAGATTGAGGATCGACAGGACCAGGTCCTTCATGGACGGTTGATAACTATGTTGCGCGATTGTTGGTAGAATAGGAATTTCTAGGAGAGAACATGGTAGTGGGAGGCCCAAATGTGTTCTCAGTACCCCCATTTGTTCCATTAGATTTATTTGTAGCTTATGGTGACGTAAATCACTTAGGTGGGGTGAATATAAAGACCTTGAATTTTGGTGGAATTTTTTTTCATAAATACATGGAAATTTTATGAGTCCGTGAAAATTTATAGTGCATGATTATGAGGACCAGTGTTGCCAAAATCAATTTCTGAAGTTTTGTTCAGGTACGTTCAGTAAACGTATAAGTAGGATTTTATAACATCTGAACCAGTGCTCGAAACTGAAATCTGAGGGAACTTTTGAACTCGCAGCGCCGATATTCTCATGAGAAGGCTTTTACTTCAACGACTGTGGGTCGAGAATAAAAGATATTGTTTGGGTTATTGTGGAGAATAACAAAATAAAATGAGCTTCACTTTATTTTTCTTGGAGCCTCCATGTGGGTGATTGGTGGTTAAAACCTCCACATGGATGGTGGAGGTGGGACCACAAAACCTTAACCACCCATGAGAGGTTATCATGGTGGGGTCCACCTGAACATATCTTTCCGTGAGAGGTTACAACATGGGGACCACACGGGGCTCAACCCTTATTGATGGAAGAGAGTAAAACCTTTCAACTCTCCCTCATTAAAGAGGGAGAGCCTATTTCCCTTTCCTTGAATTCAATTGAGCCAACTCCCCAAATTAATTTGTCCCAACCCTTCACGTTAATTAGGTGGAGTCAACTAATATATTATTATTTTTTAATTCATGACAACGAATTAATATATACTCTAATCTCTTACTTGGAACAACTTTGTAATTTTGGTGGATGTTTGGGAAGAGAAGAGCATGGGAGGATTAGAATTCTCCCAATGAAGAACGAAGAACAAAGAACACATTCTTCCATCGAAGAAAGCCAGAAAAGATGCTTCTTTGACTTCTTCCCCAGACACCTACCGACGTAGAGCGTCTTACACAGCCGATGAAACGTGGGATTTGAAGCATTCGGCGGACACAAAGAACGATGAACTCTTTTGTCTTCTTCCATAAAATTCAATGTTAACGACCATAAATCAAATGTAGGGGTATTATTTGTGTATTATCCCTTTTCATTTCTCATCTTCAGTTGGAAAGGTATCGATGCAGAGTTTGTAAAATAATTGTTTTTCATCATACTTCTTTGATGAACCAACTGATACCACCCTAAATGCGGAGGGTGTGGGAAAAACCAACGTGGCTGACCCCTCCACCGATCTTGTTTATGATGAACATAGGAATAGTGATGAGGTGACATAACGATGAAGGATGCGACGATAAAAGCCATGCTACACACGGCCACCGCAAACTGAGCCACCCTTGCGGCGCTCCGGTGCTCCCAGCCAAACACCGCCAGCCTACACTGGCCTGCTTTGCACCAAACTTATAGGAACGACTGCCTCCTGGCCATCGGCCCACCTTGTTGTCCTCATCCCGGCCTAACACCACCAGCCTACCTATCGGCCTCCGCACGCACATCATTCACATTCTCAAACCGTCCTGCGCATGCTCGTGCCATGCTGAACCGGCCCGCGTTGGATCGATCCTTGCTGAACCACCCAGCCCTACTGCCTCCTGGCTGCCGGCCCACCTGGATGCACCCTGCCCAGCCGAACTCTGTCGGCCAGCCTGCTGGCCTCCACGCGCCCCGTGCGCCTCCCAGAGTCGACCCCCATCGTGGCCACCCGGCCGAGTCGGTGTCCTGGCCTCCTCGTGGCCTCTTGGTCGAGCCTGTGTCTCTGCCTCCTCACTATCTCCCGACCGAGCTGGTGTCCCAGCCCCCTCGCGGTGCCCGGGCCGGCCCGGCCTGGCCACGTCCTCGTGACGCTCCGGGGCAAAGTGGCCCCAAGCCCAGACCGAACCGCCCACGCGACCTGCTGGGCTAGGCCTAGTGGGCCGAGCCGAATGTTACGGGCGGCATGGCCAATGGGCAGGGCCAGACCCAACAGGTCTGACTGGTTCGTCCTAGACTGGTTCAGCCCAGACTGGGTCGAACAGTGTCAGACCGGACTCGGGCCCAATATGTACCTTTCAATTTCTTTGGCCATATCTTTGGCACCAGAAGACCATTTGACGAACCGTCAGCGGTGCTAGTATTCATGGAGTGTGACGGTCCCTTTGTGTATACCCCACTAGTGTTCATGGTGTTGTCAATATATGGTTAGGTTAGATCGAGCACGAATCCAACCGGGTCCCCGAGACAAAAATCTTACAAATCACAGACCGGGCGTCCAATTGACACGTCGTCTGTTGAGATGAGACCTCTATGGAGTGGAGGGAATTTGGGATACTTATTTAGGGGACATCATTGCAATTTATCTATCAACACTTGTCTTGAGGAGTGAACCCTCCCGAAGTCAAGCGTGCTTCATGTAGAAACCATGTGGTTGGCTGCTCTCTAACGACTATTCCTGGATCCTTTGTGGGTTCGATAGCTCAAACTACTGTTCTAGGATCCTGTGTGGGTTGGACAGTTCTGGCCGCTATTCTTGGATCCATTGTGGGTTTGGCATCTCCAGCTACATTTTCTGTATCCTGTGTGGGTTCGAAAGTTCTGGCCACTGTTCCTGGATACTATGTGTGTTCGAAAGCTCTGACGAATGTTCCTGGATCTTGTGTGGGTTCACCATCATCGACAACTGTTCCAGGATCTTGTGTGGGTTCAATAGTTCTGCTTTCTATTCCAGGATCATGTGTGGGTTCGACCGAATAGATGATTTAGTGGCAACATCTTATAATCTCTATCTCTCTACATAAGTTGTATATGTGTGTGAGATGAGTCAGTGTCTTCTGTGTTTTTCCTCATGATTTTGAGGAGTTACATGATAACTCAGATATATGTATGGTCATATACCTAGGTAATGGATTTCCATTGATTTCATACTCTACAGTTTATCCTTGGTGGTTTTTGAGAGACCTTATTGGTCCCAGGGTCCCTACTGAGTATAGTTATACTAACTCCTGCACGGGCTATGACCACACCTTGTTGTGTTGGTGGTAGATGACAGACAACGATGATTGAGGATCAGAGTAGCGGGACTAGATGGTACCCGGAGGAGGACTATACAACAAAATGGTACATGGATGAGACTGAAAGACGTGGAGGGATGAGGAGGCTATCTGTTCTTACCCTTCATGTAGAAATTCCTGGAGGACGACCCAGTTGCTTTTTTACTTTTCCTCAGTTGAACATATACATTCTTTTTGGGGTTGTATTCTGGCCCCTTTTCTTTAGTACACTTTTTTATATATTTTTACATAGTGTTTTTCTTCCACCTTGTACTATGTTTTGTGTGTTTACTCTTTATAAATGGAATGCCTTCCCAGTTTTAGGTATTTACACCTTCGGTGGTAGTTTCCAGCCCCATGCCTATGGAAGGCAGGCTTGGGGTAGTTACTGCTCGGGCCCCGGGGGACAGGTCATGAAAGTACTCATCACCATCACCTATGATAAGTGATGTGATAATATAATGTTTTAGAATATTATAGACTTGTAAATTGCTTTCCAAAATAAAATACTAATTATTTAAGACCTGAAATTTATCTAGTACAATATCACTAATGGGAATTTTATTTTAATAATTCATAATATACAATTAAATCCCATTCCCATTTAAAATATGCCAATTATACCATTAAAAAAATTAATGGTTTTTAATAAACAATAATCTTTTTCACAAAAAGGAAACCTCTGGGTTTCGAGAAAAGGCCATTTTAATCCACTGTTCAAAAACAAGTTTTTTAAACCAATTCATAAAATTTCACATGTCACATTTAAAAACAAATATAAAAAATTAATTTTTTTTAAAAAAATACCTCAATTTCATAACAAACCTCCAATCCAATGGAATTGGGTGGTTTTCTCAATTTTATATCAAATACATTTCAATAATTAAATTCAACATATTTAATTGATTTAATTTCCATAAAATACATAGTTTTGTTTTAATGATTTATATTCTACAAATTCCATAATCACAACACATGTCAAAGGAGATAGAGGTGCCCAGTTTCATAAAAAAAATCCAATTTTTTCAGAACCACAATTCCTTAGAATTTGGTTTTTATGCAACAAAAAATTACAACTATATTTTAATAAAAATTGAAAAAATAATTTAAAAAAAAGTTAAATTTAAGTAATGAAATCTATAATTTATAAAAATTTGGCACTATAAAATAAATGAATACCATGGAGTCACATGTTATAGAAGTTTAAAAAATTAATTTGGAATTGATGATGAAGAACATCGAAATTGGAATCTGGGGAAATAAGGATCAAACCAATGTTTATAACTATAAAAATGGGTATTAGATTCATAATAATTCACAATGGTCCAAAAACACAAATTATAAAGAGAAATATGATGGAATATCATGAAAAAAACGGAAAAACATAAACAAAAGAGGATCAAATGTCACTCACATAGTTTATAGTCGCTTTTAGGAGGGCTCAAAGTGGACAAGAATCATCTTTTCGATATCTAGGGAAGGGGGGAATGATTTTGGGTTGAAGGAGGGCTATTGTCAACCTAAATAAGCAGTTTAGGAAATTATAATTAAAACAGATTAATGAATAACCCATCCACATGGTTTAATGAGTTGATGATCTTGGTTTAATCAATTAGTTTGTAGTTTATGAGTAAGTTTTCAATGGTCCAAATGGTTCCCCTAATGTGGGTACACAGTTTTTCAAACCATTCACAATCTATGTCATGCCCACTATCAAAAATTACAATTTATTGCTTGAGAGGGTGCATAGTTTAGTAAGTCTTGTTCAATCCAAAAACATACCATGAAATTTCCTAGAAACATAAAAAAACAATAAAATTTATGCTGATGAAAACCCTAATGAAACACTAAAAATTATAGATAAAATAGGGGGGTTTGGAATAATGAAAAAATAGAAACAGGATGTGAAACCTATTGTGTATTCTTAATTATTTCAGGAACATGTGATTATACTAACTTCTGAAATAAAATTGTGGGGTTTATTATATGCACAATTCCTATGAAAAGATTTATCACATTAGTTATAATTGGGTTATTTTTTTAATCATATCACTGTTTATAAAGAATTATAGTTAGGTTTCAAATCATCGACTACACTATTTTCATTTATTAGATTGAATGTAATTTTTTAGTCCTCATATTTTCTCAATTCTAGATGTCTCATGTAACTCATTTTCAACTAGTTCTAATCAAATATACAAACTGAAAAATTATGATCCAGAAATAATTCACACTATACATGATATATATCATGTCTTCCAATGTTCAAAGAAAAAAATTATAGCTACTAGTTCAATATCATGTGTAAAATTATTTTTCTCAAGAGATTATTATTGATGTGTGGAAAAATAAAATTTCTTAATAGTTATTTCATATAATCTAAACTATTCCCCTAAAATGAAGAAACATTGTACATAATAATGTAAAAATTTCATTATGAAGGGGATAGAAAAGGATCATTCACTAATATTCATTTCAACTACTTAAATTATTCAACTTTAAAATTAATACAAATGATCCTATATTCTATTTTGTTTTAAAATTGTTTGTTGGATAGATAAACATACCAATACTTCAAGAAAAATTAATAAATTTCCTCCAAATCCAATAAAACTATTAATCATAATATCCTTTTTAGTATTATCCATTCATAAATAACATTAGTTTATAATCTATAAATAGTTATTCCACATTAACAAATTATAATTTCAAAGGATGAAATATCCTCTCAAAATATTCATTTACTAATTTTTTCATATGGCTTCATTTTATTAATGGTTTAAAGAATAGTCCATTTATATATTTCATAGTCCTCAATAAATATTTGACTAATCTAAAATATCATCAATAAACATACCCCAAAATTTATCCAAAAATTATTAAAATAATCTATTCATATATTCCATGAATATAGTTGTATAATTATTCATCACATAGTGTATAGCCACAAAACCATAATTCAAAAACATATTATATTTTTTTGCAGATATCGTCCTCTTTAACCTTCATCTTATGGTACCTAGAACAAATAACCACCATTAAAAAAAATTGAACTCCCTCATAGAGATAAAACAAGTCAATGATTTGAGGAAAATATATAATTTTTCAAAACAGTAATTTTATTAAATTTTTTATAATCATTGAAACCCCTAATAGGACCACCTTCTTTAAAAAATAATAGAAGTTACCCTTGGTGAAGTGATAGGATGAATGAATCCTATATTGATAATTTATTTAAAATGTCAATTCCCTATGTTCGTCATCAAAAATTATATAAGAATGTTTTTAAATTTCCATTTCTTTAAGAACAATGTAAATAATAAAATTAGCTTCTTCAACAAGTATACTAGTATGAAACTGATTATATATAAAAAAAATTCATTTACTATAGAGATATCATTAATTTTGACATTTCAATAAATATAAAAATACATGAGATTGATAAATATCATATCAATACCAAAATAGTCTCCCAAAATCATGATATGTTTTCAATTCATTGATTTTATAATTACATACAATATAAAACTGATATCATAAGTGAATTTTATAGACCTGAAATCAAATATAGAATGATAACCTAAAACTCAATAGATAAAAAAATAACGTCATATTATAAATTTGGAAATACAAAAATGTTTTTTGGTAAAACCACACATGAATTATAAAATTATGATCTTTGTAAATTATTGTTACTATAACACTACTCCCACGTGTTTTTAAATGATTCATTAAAATCACTTATTTTGGTGTAATTTTTATTTACCAGAAAATTTAACATATAAAGATGATTTTTTATAACCAAAATTGAATAAGACATTATATTTCTCTGAATAAAAAAATAATTTTCCTGTAACAACTTCATTTGGAGGCCCAAAATCTAAAAATGTATTTTCAATTTATTTCTCCAAAACAGTATACATATACTCATGCTTCATCTAATTATAGTATTATTATATAGACACACATATTCTTAATGACCATCCTAATTCCATTTATAACAACCTAATTTCTCTATCAAAATTTTTCATAACACTTCCTTGATAATTTTATCTTTATTCGTGGTCCACATTCCAAAAATTATAACATACTAAGAATATCCAAGATTTCATAAGAGATCACCAAGGGTGATGTTTACCAAATCGGTCACATAATAAATACATTATTTTGATAATTTTATTTTTCATTAACAGATTATTTCCATTTTTTCCACCTATACTACTATTTACATATATATTTATAAAACAAATAATCAAAGAAAAACTATCTGGACTTTATCAACACATTATAAAAATTTCTCATATCATTTAGATTAATGTTGTGTTGATAAACATTGGTATATTGGGTTTAATTGAATGTAACTAATTAATTTTTCTATCAAGATCCAAAATATATTTTTCATACCATTCCTATTAACTAATGTGTTCTTCGTACAAATTCACTAAATCATCCAATTTTTATACAAAAATAAAAATAAAATTTATTTTACCCCATGTTAATGAAACATAATAAAATTATTTTCAAGGAAAATATTCATAAATGGTATCTCATCTCAGCATAGAAATATTTTCTCTTTCCCAAGTATTCATAATAATATACAAGATTTAGTCAATATAAACTTAAATATTATTTATTAAAATTTTTAACATTCAGTTCACTAAGTAATATATGTTTTTGAATATCTTTTCTACATCATTATTCTCTCCCTCTGTTATAACTAGGTAAGAATTTATTTCTATAGTTAAAAGGTGTGGTCTCATTAAATTATATACTAATATAATATTCCTATATGATTAATTTTTTTTCTCTATATCATTTGTACCCCAAACATTTTTATCCAATTTATGAAGATAAATAATATTAATAATAATTCAATTTAAATTTTAACCAGTTTTGGTTGCATATCTAGAAGGATATTATCTAATTTGTTTCTTACTAAATCTACTTTTTAATTTCCCCTTAAAAACCATTATGAAAAAATATTATTTAATTGATTCTACATACAAAACATAAAATCATATATCTAAATAAAAAGATATTAGTATATTATAATTTTATTTAATTATATTTTAAAACCCAATTAAATAATATTAACTACTTATTTTAATACAACATATAGGGGATAAACCTTAAACAACATGTATATTGATTCCATGGACATGAAATCCTTTTCTTGAATTCCTATAGGACTTTGGGTTTTATATTTCTAATAAATTATTTAATCATATAATGATTAAAAAATATTTAATATCACATTTTACACAACCACTCAATATCATTTTTTCCTAAATTACAAATCTTTTGGGAAAATACATTTTTTCTTTTTAATGACAAATCTTTATAATTTTTAACATGACTAAATATGTGTCCTTACTCACCCTTTAGATACTATGAATAACATTTTAAAATGTTGGATGAGAAAAACTATTAGATACGTACATAGAAAAATATAGAAAAAACATGTCATTCCAGTTATACTAATAAAATATTTACTTTCCAAAAACAATATTTCATTTTACAATAATCCTTTTCTTAACCAAGATATAAACTTCTTTACCCGTATTTTTTTGAAAAAAATATTATAATAATTTTTAAATGAAATAATAATACTCAAAAAAGATACATTGTAATAATGAAAATCACTTGAAAATTGTTTCATAAAGTCATAAGTTACAATAAAATATAAGTAAAATATATTTTCAATCAATCATATGAAATTTATCATAGCTTTTGAAATCATAAGATTTCCCTAAATATGCATATAATGAAAAGTTATATCATAATGATAATGTGTGAATGAACTTCATAACACTCTTAAAATACATATTTCATATATATTGACCTATATTATATATTTGATAATATAAAAGTATAGCCCAAACCAGTTAAATTAATCCCATTACATACTGCATTACAGAGCTATATCGGAGAGAACCATCACCATGAGCTAAAAAGGGCTTACAAATCATCATGAGCTACATCAACAACATATATTGCTGTAAAAAATACCCCACACCCAAAACAAAATCATATAAAAATTAATGTGTTCATTTTTTTATTAATAGTACTATAATCATTCATTCCACTCATTGAGAAAAAAATTCCAGATATTGAAATATCCAATACATATAAAATATTTGTGAAAATACATAGAATGGGGAAGGATAGTTTTTATTTGAAGATTAAATGGAGTATTGTAATGTAATCCAAATATCAAATATTGGTTTCTATGAAAATAAAAAATCATCAAAACTATATATTAAAAAATTATAAAAACCATTTTCATATTTTTGAAAAATATCATTATGAAATACATTAAATAATTAATTATACAAAATATTAAAAGAAAATGAAAAAAATCCATTTATAATTCATTTATATTATTATAACCACATCTATAAAATAATACTAATAATATGTTCATCCAATAAAATGATTATAAAATAATACTTTAATGCATTTAAAATAGTTTTTCTAAGATTGAGTGTCCATTAACTCAATTTTGACTCATCATGTACATTAGTTATCTTCTTGAATAATTAAAATATATTAATTTTATAATTTACTAAAAAACTATAAAAATTAAATTATTCTATTTTTTTATATATTCAGTTTCTATATGCAGTTTCTTGGTCAATCAATGTGACATTGGACATTTCGACAATAATCTTCTCATATATCATAAAAATCTCTTTGGGAAGTTAACTATAGTGAATATTGATATTATTCCACAACCTCCAAAATAATAATCTTTTAATATTTATAAAAATATAAATAAATTATACATTATAATAATCCTTGATTATGTATTATCTCAATTTAAATATCTAAAAATCCAGGAGATGGTAGGATATATATATGAATGTGTAACGTTTCCATTCTTAAATTTATGTTATGGAAATAAGGTAAGTATAATTTTATCATCATTAAATAATTATCATATCATATATATTATATTAATTCTTAAAATAAATAAATATATATTGTAACATTGTAGTGTGGTGACAAAAAATGAATCACATTGCATTGTGGAGGTTGTAATCACCTTGCTTTGATACACAACATTATTATTTTTCAATGAATAGAATGGTATGAAACATGTGGATGTATTATAATACAGAAATGATAAATTTCTTATGAATATAATATATATTAATATATAAATTAAAAAATTCATTATAGGAATTCAAGATATGAGTTAATGTATAACAATATTACATTGGTTCGAATGATAGTGGTCTGCCGTACACATGAAAGATGGTCTCATTTCCCAGTTGATAGAAGAAAAAATGGATATAGATTATTCCATTAACATAAAAAGATGTGATTATTGAAATATATTGTTGATATTATTCTATTATGGTTGAATTTTTTTTATAGAGGTATAACAAATAATAAATAATAAACAATCTATTAACAATTATACTTCTTTTCTGGGAAACCTTTTTTTGTTTATAACAAAAACCTTCTTATGATTTTTTTCTAATAAATTCATGGAATCTATGAATTGGGTATTGATGTATATAAGGTAATTTTTATGTATTAAATGATTAAAATGTCTCTATATGTGTGGAGAAAAGGGTTAGGTGGTGTTATATTGTAACTAGGGGAGATAAAATAATTTAAAATTTGAGAAATATAAAAAATATTATTTTATTACTAAAGAAACATGGATCCAAAATTAAAATTTATAATTCTAATATGAGAGAGTGTGGGAATATATACATAAATATAATTTAAAAATATTTTAAATTACTTTTTACCGTTATCATTAAATTTCAATCATTGTAAAAAAATGTTGAAATTGACTTTGGAAAAATATTTTTACTATTTTTACTATTAATTATGAAAATATTTTATTTGGAATTATTAAAAAGATTATCATGATTTTAAATATTGAATCCGTTTTATCGAATTCAATTTATATGAGTTGAAATTTTTAATTTAAAACATACATAAATATGAGACAAAAAACGCCTTTTAAAATAAATTTATTTTAGATATTTGATAGTATTCATTAAAAAGTAATGTATAACGTTGAATAAAATAAAATAAATTCATTTTTATTAATATAATACAACTAATTAATGTTATAAAATAATTAAATTTATTAAATTATAGGGAAAATAATTGAAATTATAACAATTTCTTCAATAAAACCCACTATTTTAATTATTATACGAAAAATCACCCTGGCTAGATAATTCTAAAAAATTATCCTATTTTAAATTTAAAATGATGAATCACAAAACATATTATATTATAAAAATTAAAATTTTTATATAATGATATAAATCCTAGCAATACAACTATATAATCCATTTAAACCAAATAATTTTAGAAATAATTCTTTTTCTTTTTTATGAAAAGGTAATCTAATACTATTATTATGTATATAACTCTATAATTTATCTCCAATGGATATTAATAGATTATTTAGATTAATAATATAATTATTAAATATGTTTTTAAATGTTCTCAAGTATTTTATAACCTTACAAGTATTTTATGTGTGGGGTTTGGTTTGAAAAAGATGGATGGTTTTTGTTGAGAGTGAGGCACTCCTATCACATATCAAGAAGGAGATGTATATGTTGGGATAAATAGTGTTTGTTGAGATATGATAATTACTATTTTATATATATTAATGTTATTTTGGATAATACGGTTTGATGAATAAGAATTATTTACAACCTATATGTGTTCTTTTGGTTGCTAGTTGATTGATGTTGGTCTGTTTTGGGGTTTTAGTACATTATTTAGTTTTTTATGAACTATGAATGAATAATCATACGGTATTTAGGACAAGTCATTGAGTAACAAATTTTTTTGACTTAGTACTATTTACTTATAAACTCTTTCAATGGATGGCAATGTAAGACATGTGAAATAACAAAAAAATAAGGTTCTAAAAAAGTATATTATGAGGTTTATGGATAATTAATATAGATACCCTAATTTTAATAATTGATATAGATGTAATTTTAATAAATTGAATTGACTAAACCATGTTATAAAATTTCTTTTAATAATTATTGAATTTTATTTTCTTATAATAATATAATATTGTTAATGGTATTAATTTTTTGTTCTTGTGTTCATGCATTAAAACATTTTCCAATTCATTAATGTTTTCAGATGATATTCATATGGGATGAAAAACAATAGATTGGTGAAAGGAAAGTTATATGGAATTGTTTTTTATGTGCCTTATTTTTTTTATTTTTTTATTTTTTCACTTTCTCCACAATCTAAATCTATAGGGATTTATTTTTAAAAAAATGTTTCATATATGGTTGTTTTCTTCAACATCTAGTTTGGGTATGGAATGGGTTGTTGACTTTATTCTCTTCCCTGATATCCCTTTAATGAAACATAATGGGTAGAAATATTTGTGTGATATGGAACTAGGGAAAGAGTTAATTTCAAAAAAATTAATGATGGTTCTCAATTTTATGGTGTATGTATGTGTTTTTTATAGAATTATTTGAATATTGAATATAATGGTACTTTGAATGCAGTAACTATTGTTTCCTACTAATTATCAGGCATGGGATTTATTTTGAAAAATGAATAAGAAATGATAAAATATCTATATTAATCCCAGGAATATTACATTTTTATATATGATGTGATTGTAATAAGATTCTAATGTGCTACATGGAAAACATGCTGAGATTTGATGTGTTTAAATATGGAATAGGATTAACAATGGACGGGATGGGAGAACATAAAATTTGCGGTAGAAGAATAAAAGTGAAAAAATAATCTAAAAGATTATGGGTGGCTCCATTATAATATATACGAATCTATATTTTTATTATTACTAGTTTTCATTACTTACTGAATTTTATATATTGATTATGTGACATTGTTTAACCAATGAGGGTAATGAGCTTGTTTTATTTGTTTATTCACTCGGTTTTAGAATACTTCATTAATTTCTTATAATTTTCTTGGGAGGATCATGAACATTATACATGTTTGATCACGCACACAAACACACACAGATATATATATATATATATATATATTAAATATTGTACATTCATCTATAGTTTTTTGGTGATCAATCTTATTATTACATACTCAATGATATTTCTCTGATGTTTTCGGTATTTTTCATCACTATATCAGAGATGGCATTTTTTTCAACTTTTTTGTATTCTTTGTAAGATTAAACTCACACAATGAGACTAATTGTTTCATTATATTAGTTATTTTATTAGTGTATTTCATCTTATATCATATCTTTAAATAATTAGTTTATTGTAATTACTTTTATTTTATTAATTACATACCCTCGGTTCTGTTCTGAAATTTATTTCCTATAGTGGGAGGAATTCAGGGGTAACTGCTTCTCTTCAATATCAGCACAAGAGGGGTACAAATAATGAGGTTGTAAAAAATATTATAATTTAGAATCCAATATATATTAACCAAATCAGGCAACATTCAATCAATTGTTTTTCTATTATTTTCTTCAATAAATCATTATATATTGATTGTAATATTTATAATACATTGTTTTAAATGTAAATGTGTTCTCACTACTAGAGTATTAATGGTTGATACTAAAAAATACTATAATAATTACTTTCTATTATATTATATAGTTATTTCTGTAAATTATTTTTTAATACATTTCCCCTCCATATATTATTATGACATGTATCTATTATACTATTTTTTATATATTAATTAAATTTAATGTATAAGTATATTTGTTTTTAATGTTATATTATGTAGAAAATAAAATAATTAATATTTTATATTATTTCTTATGCAATATTTATGGTCTAAAATATATATTATTTATATAGAAAATAATTACTTATAAGAATGGTATGTTTTTTTCTACCATCTATTATAAATTTGAAATTCTATATTTTAATTCATCACCCATTTTAAGAAAATTGAGGGTTATTTTTATTACATCTCTTCATGGTTTCATCTATATACATATTTTTTATACACTTATTATTTAATGAGAAATATTTTTTTATCTATGAAATGATCTTTTTTTCTGTGATCTTCACATTTTTTACCATATGTTATATAATTATATAGACATAAAACATTAATGTTTAGATTTTTCAGGATAACTGTTATATAAATACTTTTATGGAAACAATAAAAAACGTTTTATATATTAAGATGGTTTTTTGGATGTCCAAATGAATATATAAAGTCCTTCAGATGAAAAAAATCGTGTTGGGGATGCTAGACATTGTGAATTTATGACTTTTCAATAAATTACCATTAGTACATATTCAAAAGTGGTATGTGATTGAGCATTTTTCCTTCTCCATCAAATTAATTTTCATTTTTAAAACTAATAATAAATCTCTAATATCTACCAATATATAATTCTCTTGAATCTAGAAGGTCATTTCAAATTTACCCATATTAGAGGATGAAAATCTACATTAACATTGCAATACATAATCAATTATTATTGAGTTATTATAAAATCATTTGAGGTTATAAAATGGTATTAAAAATATAATGTCATTTTGTGTTCACTATATACCCTCATCCCATAATTATTATATATTAGTATACATTGATCATGTGAGAAATCATATTTTTTTATTTTTTGGGCCCAAGTCGGATTTTATTATTAAATTAATGACGTATTGTTGTCTTCATAGAGGGAGACCCTTTATATAGCCCAAAGTCCCAAGGCCATATCTCTTAAATACAAGGCATGAGAGACTTTTTTTCCCAAAGGAACCTTCACTAAAAAATACTACAACAGTACCTCGGATGCTAGAGTACCTGCAATAGTACAACTGCTGCATAATTTACTACTATGGTTCCTTATTCGCTATAGTGTCACTGCTGCTATAGTTCACCGTTTCTATAGTACCCATATATTATTACCTGTCCAAATTTTATCCTCGCACTTTTGGATGCTAATAAGGATCGTAAACCACTTGGGTTCATCCTCCTTAGCATTGTGAAATCATATTCAATTCGAATTAATTGAGAATAATTAAAATTTTTATATATAAAAACACATATATAAGTTTTTGTTTCATAGGTATTAAGTTACCCCATGATATAATATATAATTATGTATTTCGATGTAATTTGTTGTATTTTTAATGTATTCATAAAATACATAAAATTTATTCATTATTCCATTACATGATGAAAGAATAAATCACTAAATGTTTTGTTTAGAGATATTATTTTTTATTTTATCGCATATAAAATTATCTGAAATATCATTTTATTTATTTGTGTTTCCTTAGTAGAAAAAATAGTCATTATGGTACTATTATAATAAATCATTTAGTATACTGTACAATGATGGTATAGAAAATAATATCTCAAATTTTTTGGCTTCATGTTCATTTTTTGATTATTTATATAATCAACTTCTTATTATTTAATACATTTATTTTTAAATTCATAAGTAATTAGATTTCATATATTTATTCTTCATGAGGTATGGATAAATATTCATTTATAAATTATAGGATATTATCCCATAATATATTATTTTCATGTAAATTTTATCAATTTAAACTATTATTTTATCACTTTAAATATCCACATTGATACTTTTGTTTGATCGTTTAGTCATAGAACATTTCAATGATGTTATATTTTCATGGATGGAAATAAATTGATTTATATCAATCCTTAATTAGATAAAATAATTTTTATTGGTCAATTTTTTTCTTATTATATGTAAATATATAAAATAAGTTTTTTCATGGTTAAATATGTCCTAATTAATTCTATATCAATATTTCAAAAATATTGTTGTTGAAGATTTTACAACTATAAATATTAGTTGTTTTTTATTTTTAATTTATATGTTTATGATTAATTTTTGGGAAGTATAATTTTATACCTTATGATTTTTTATAAGGAAAAAATCCAAATCATTACATAAAACATAAAATCATATGATAATCCTATATTTATTTGATGAATGTATAAAAACAAGTGTAGTGAAAAATCAATTTTCAGGATACATAAAGAATTCAAAACATTAATATGTTAATAAAAATGTAACTAAATTAAAATTTAACCTGGTTATTTAGATAAAAATTATTTATATATTTCATAATAATTTTCAATAATACATACATAATTTGATAAAAGTATTGAAATGTATACTTATATTTTATCTACACTATAATATAATCCACAAGTTCATTGAATAATAAATAAATATCACCCATTTTGTGATAATGTGCACTATGAATTTCATATTCTTCATAGACTTGTAATATTTTATATATTTTCTAAAAGCTACGTTATTCCTTAATAAATTCTAAAATATAATCATGAATTATTAAATTTATTCAAGGATTATTTTATATACGAAAACTTTGATTATAAATACATTAATATATTTTGTTGAGATAATCTCTATAGAATTTATTAATTTCAATTATAGATAATGTTGAAGAATTTGTGTGACCCAATGTTATTACTATTAATACATTATTCCCATATCATGTGATGATAGATTTTATTTTAATATAGTTTCATTTTTGTGATTAAATTTTGATGTACTAATTTTATGTTATCAATTGATAAGTACTTAACCCCATAAGGTTCATTGAATATTTCATCAATCCATAATTTTAATTACACTGATATTTTTTTTATTAAAATATCAATGAAAGGATTCCTCAATCTCTTTTCATTTAAAAATTTTGGTATGTTTGACATTAATTTGGTGCATAAATTTTAATTAATCCTTTTTATATATTGTATGATAGTTTCACATATCTTCCCATACTTATACAAATTCTATTCCAAATATAGTTTTTGATATTTTAATTGAATTGAGTATAAATTTTAAATAGAACTATACATAATAATGATAAGGATAACAATAAAAATATTCTAGGAATATATAAACAAATTTTCATAATGTATTAATGGTCTAAAAATATCATACAGGTTGTGGATGAAGTCTCAATACAAATATCTCCTTCAGATCTCTATAATGGGATACCATACATTTCAAATTCAATAAAGAATTTGAATATTATATATTTAGATCTCTGATTCCAATTAATAGTATTGCTTAAAAATAATTATACATTGATCAAGTTATCTAGGTGGTCAATTGAAACTACTAGTATTCCTTTATTTTATTTGGTATTTCTTGATTCTTCATATTTCATTGTTTTCACATCATTTATAGATGTTTTTTATAGATATTTGTCCCATTAAAGGTATTCCATTATAATAGATTGTATATAAATGATGAAAATATTTTAGTAATAAAAAATTATATTTAACACCTTGTTGTTCCCATGTAACTAGAATTTCATGCAATTATTATGCATATTTCAAGTTGGAATATCTATAGACTATAACTAATGTTGTCGATATACCCATTAAGAGATAATAGTCAATCTTCATGCCCCAAAATCCCTATATTGTGAGGATATTATCAGAGTAATATATTACTACACCATTACCTCCAATAATTTATATTCAGAATTAGAGTATGGGATTCAAGAAAAGGCTAATATTTGGAAATCATCATGTCTACTATATCTCCTACATGAATTTCATTTGATCATCTGTGTCCTGCGATAAGTTACCCTCAATAGGCTTGGAGTCACTTCCTCTATCCTAATTCTCTAGAAATATTTTATAACCCTTTGAGGTATAATTATTCACATAACATTACTTCTTCCCAGAATAACCTTGAGAACCATACTATTCCATGAAAAATAGAATTAGATATTTTCACATTATGATAAGGATCATTTTTTATTTTAGAATGGGACAATATTTTTTCAATCCACATTTTAGGTTTTCATATTGAGTCATACAGACTCTAAGAACTCATAAGATGATCATCCCCATCATGTTGAGTCTCATGAGTTTCACATAGTTTTGAGATAATTTCATCATTATCCATGTTATCAACCATGTGAAATTGAAAAATATTTCTTGCACCTGAATGAAAAAAACGTTTATGATGTAATTTTAGATTCGAATTAATTTATCTCATGAGACCGGGGATGATTAAAAAATATGACATTATAAATAAACTATTTGAAACAATTTTCACTGATATTATAGTTTTTTAATAAAGTGCATTCTTTCTAAGCCGATTTTTGAGAGACCCTCCTCACTCTCTGAGGAAGAGAGATATTCTTCATCATGTGATTAACAATATACATAATAAATACACAATATTATGAACTATATTAACATTTCATTATTATCTAATGTATGAAATTTATTAATGATTTGATGAATAAAATGTATCATATTTCTCTTGACATTGTAATGAGTACAATTTTAAGGATGTTTTCATATATCAGATGGTGTTTTTGTTTAATTGAACTGATTTTCAATTTCAAATGAATATATATTTGGATTTCAAAAACATTTTTTGTTTTTAGGATAAATGGGACCTAAATATTAATTAATTCATTGAGTGAATGGTTTTATGATATATGGCTTCCGTGGTTGGTGCCTTCATTGTGAATATTATTATTACATATATTTAGATTATATTTTAATTGAATATTAAAACATATCATTGTGGATAGAGTGTCTGGTTGAGAACAAAATTGGATATCACTTAAATGCATTATATATATTAGATAACCATTTATATAAACATCATTATTTACTCATGTTTATATGATTTCAATATGAAAATGACACTTCATTAAATATTTATTGTAACACCACAAGAATTTACAAATAGATTTAATATAAAATAAATTAAACATTAATTATATACAAAATAAATCTTCCTTATATCCTAACCAATAACATAATTTTTTAACATCTGTAATTTTAATTTTTAAAAAGCGACATACATAGTTGCATTCAGTAACATATTAAGAGTCTAATAAGAGAAACACAATTTTCGATGAGTAGTATCATACTGTTAGGAATAACAGAATTTCCTTATGAATATTAATTTAACTCTTATAAATAGTAAGGAATTGTAAATTTTCCAACAAAAAATAATCTTCAATAATGAATTTAAAAATACTATTTAGACATCCAATAAGTTAAAACACAATAATTGTATAAGTGTTGGTATTTTTGTAAGTCATAAATATTAAAATTAAAAGTTTATAATTATTTTAATAATTTATAATGGAAATTTAATTTCATAAAATTTATTCATAAATTTTTATTTTATTTTCTTACTTTCATAATAAATTTTATGGGACCTTGATAAATTTTTCAAGGTGTTATAAAACGAGTTACAGTTTTAATGTTTTCTTATAATTAATTATGATTTTATTTGAAAATTAAATTATAAATATATAGAAAATTATTTACAAAAAATGTACTTAATTTTTTTATTCAATGTGTTGATAAATGGCAGTGGTGCAATTTTGGGATTTTTCTAAAATACTAGAAATTTTTCGTGAATAGTAAAAATACATTTTTAAATTTTTGGATTGTTTAATGACATCATAATGATATAATAATTAATATAAATATTTGGTTGACTTTTTTACATTAAAAATTTATATGTTTTCCTAACTATGTAACATCGTGGGGAAATACGATGGGAAGCCCTTGGTTATGCAAAAAATAACTAATGATGTGTTGTATGAAATTAATAAAAATTTCCCTCTCATTTACTATAAATATACACCAATTACTTCGTTTTTATTTAATAAAAAGGTCATCATCCATATTATGAGGTCATTTAACCAATATAAAAGTCCACACATGGTGTCTTAAAGCCTTTAAGGTCCCAATAATCATGTCTTTGGAGTTACTCTACATGTAAAGAGAATCTACCACTCTTTTCTTTTTCAAGATTTCATTTTTGTTTTTATTTTTTATTTAAATTGGACTAAAATGGAATATGTCAGTACATATCCCCAATACTATCTATATTATGTAATAATGAATAGAAATCGTCTTTATCTTTTATAAAAATATTTTATGAAATTTTATGTGAAGTTGTTAGTCTGCCGAATTTTCATAAGGGATTTCTCAACTTCTATTTGATTTCAAGTTCCTTTCTTTTATTTTTTCATTCTGTTCCCCCTTTTAAGGAAATTATTCAATAAAACCAGTACATTACATATAATGGAATGCAATTTTATTAATGTATTTATTCATCATCATTTCCCTTTCGACCTTATTTTATACATGAAATGGAAACACCATCCGAGATGTGTTAATTTATCACATTCAAGGACTAAATGATTTCAGTTTCTATTACCAAATTCAGTTCTGGAAATAAAACCATTTTTATAGTTGTACAAATATATAATATATTTATTATAAGTTATTTAAGGTTAAGTAATCTTTTTGTACACATGATATTAATTTATAAATCAAAATGATTTCATTATGATAAAAAACAACCAAATAACCCAAACATTTATCATTAATGTTTAATATAATGAATTATCTTCAATCACAATAACCCAAAAAATATTTGTGAACACGTAATTTTATGGTTGGTCACTAAATACATAAAACTTTTATTATGGACCACTATTATCATTCTACAAGATTATATGTACATGAATATAAGTAAACCGACTATGAAAACCAAGGAAGAAAACACTCTTGAACAATAAAAATGAACCTCCTAAACCCATAAAGAATGATATAAATAAATTGAATATGGCTATAATATATAAATTATATAAATAATAGGTTCTTTAATTACTAGCAAATTAATTGAATTTGGTTATCCATTACACTGTGATCAAGTGAAGAACACCATCAGATTTATGGTAATGGGTTCCTCGTCTGACATAAATTTTTTTTGAGACATTCATTATTCACTACTTGTACATGTGTATAATGTATTTATGAATTAAATTGATGTATAATATAATTAATATTTTTAATATATTTTTATTAAATTTATCATTTTATTATTATTATTTTTGGTGCATATGTTTCGATTGATTTCAATGTGTTGAGGTTTTTCTACCCAAAACTACATTTTCTTTCAGGTCACTTTTAATTCCTACTTACCACAAAGAAATAATTATGTATTATTACGTATTCCTGGATAATTATATGTATTTTTAACAACCATATTCCTTATTTATTTTAGTGTTAGTTACACATTTTAAAATAAACATTCAAAATTCTTTCGAAAATACTAGCCTCATTCAAGGTAATATCTCAAATTCTTACCTATTTCAACGGCACTCTATACTCAGTTTTTAGGAACCAATATCTTTAAAAAATAACACATTTTAGTATAAAAATAATATCTTACTTAATTTATAGTTTTATATAGATATGTTTCCAAATTAACTATTCTTATTAAAGTAATAGAGTATTTATCTCAATAAATAATCGATAATTTTATAAGAGTATATTCGTCTATTTCAACAAACTTGTTCATTTTTATGAACTATTTGGATTAATCATTTATTATATAATATACCATATTTAATCGAATTATTTATGAATATTTTTACTATTGATGGCTATCTTAAAATGATTCACTAATTTTCTCTGAATGGTTAGCATTTATGCTTAATATTAAAGGAATCTTATTTACATTTCATATATTAGTTTTATAGGAATGTATTTTTTTATTATGTTTACCCATATTAAAATGAGGAATGCATTGAAATTTTTGTGTTATGGGTGAGGCGCACTCTATCCCCTCAATGCATCAGTAGGTCTCTTGATTCAAATAGATATGGAATTTGTTGAGGCCGTTCCCATTTAGAGATATGGTTTTGGCCGAGGCCTTAATCATTTTTATAAATCATGGATGAGGCCTTAACGAAATGTTTTTGAATGTCCCAAATATGATTTCCCTCATTATGAATCTAAAAATTATTAGGTCATTTAGTTATCAGACTAGTAAAATACCTGTGATTATGTATTATTATGTAAATAATTACAAAGATCATATTCCAGCCACTTAATATTCACATTTATTTTAATAGTATTGTGTTTTAATTATTCAAAATCCATAATAATTATTTTTATGATATCGACTATTGTATTACATAACCTTACTAGGAATCTGATCTGACCCCCTTTTATGGATTATTTTTAACAGGACATGAAGAGGTATATTATTATTTATTTCATTTAATGTACTATATTATTATGGTGGATATTCAAATTTTAACTTTTATATTCTTTCTAATTTCAATTTGTAATGTTGAAATTATGTATGTATCTGTCTTTAAAAATATACTAAACTATTCATTTATTCATGAAACATATTTCTGGTAATCATTAAAATGTATTAAGATAATGCACCGTCTCTGGGATTCTTAGTTTGGGGTGTTATATTTTGTTTCAGATGAAGTATAGAATAAAACATGGAATCTAGAATATAGAAAATATAGATTAGGGATGATATCCCAAAGATACACTTAAATACACAAATAAAATGACATCATATAATTTTTTGAAGGAATATATTATTTGGATATTCATAGAAATTATAACCATATCTAGAAACATTAGGTAGATTTGGTTCTGCAACAGATGTACATAGGAGTGACAATTCTAACATGGTATTTCAGGCATGACCTAGGGTCACATGTTATTTGACAATGGTCCTTATTACACACCTCATTTGATAATTCTTGGGGATATGTATAGAATAATTCCCATTTCATTTACAAACTATTATGATGAAATTAAGTTTATTTTTTCATCAAAGAAACCATGTTTATGATTAGGTGATTATTTATGGATAGGATTTAAATTTTTGATAAGTATTTTTTAGATGATATTATAAATTAAAATTCATAATTTAAACAATTGTATTCCATTATTTATAAATGGAGCCTACTGAATGGAATGAGTACCACAAAAAACACATCATTCAAATAGTAAGAATGATTATTTCTTAGATGAGTTTAATCCACTATTTTGAAGGGAAATAATATCTTAAACAAACTCATCATATGAAATGATAATATCCTACCAAAATAAAAAGGATAAAGAATTTAACAAATGATTTTTCCTTGGAAATAAGCACGAGAAGAAGAGGACAACTAGAAAAAATATCGATAAAGATATGATATGAATGATTTAATTTTTAACATGTTATAATTGTGGAATGAAAAAACTTGGTATATGCTTATGAGGAAAAGGATTTTTCTTCAACTATGAAGAAAGAGGCCCCCAGGATCATAATTGATATAGAAGAAAAGAAATTTTTAATATTCAATGCTTCAACTATAAGGATTTTGGGAACAACAAAAATAAATTCTCTAAGCGTTGTAGAAATACATGTCTGAGAAATAAAATGGAACATGGTCAAGATTATGATATAAAAACAATTGAAGTAGAATAATAAATTTATTTATGTTTATTGGATTCACGAAATATGTTATGATATAATTTTTACAAGAATTATGACATATATAAGTATTATACTAAAGAAATATTTCATTAAAGATTTGAGGTCGTGTGATGAATGATACAAAGGATAGTCGATTTAGTTAAAAGATAAATTATTTTTAAAAAACATTATTGAGGGAAATAAAACCCATAAAATATTTATGATGTTGAGATAATGATGAAGAAATTATTGATTTGGATAATTACTGACTACCTTGTAATTTGTTATTGACTTGTAGATATGTACTATATGATATCATTGATGGAGTTTACAAAACATTGGTATTAAAGGAATATATCCAACAACATGTATCTTACATAAAGAATATATAAAAATTCAGGTTTCTAATATGGTTTTTATAGTAATTAATGTTATTACCATATTTAAAGAGTATACATGATGAAGTTATTCACATGTTTGGAATGTGAAAAATTAGAATTACTTCATATTGATTAAGTGTTGCTGATAAGACCAGCTAGAAAATTCAAATTCCTTTATTCTAAAGTGTTGAAAGGTTATATTTTGGAATTTTTAACCATTTATGAAATGATTTCTCTTTATCAGTGTGTGAGATTTTAGAGTTCAATGTATTACTTCACAATAGGTCATAACATGTGATAAGTGATGAGGTGTAGATAGTTCAATGTGCTAGAAATAGATGAGTTTGTAAATACTATAATATATTGACACCCATATAGATTAGAATAATTCCCCTACTCAACGTGAAAATCCTAAAACAAAATTTAGTCCAATTATCATAATATTTGATAATATCAATGATTTTTTATATTAGTTTATGGTTTTATAGTAATCAACTTGAACCTGATAATGTTCTCTATCACATTCCATAAGAACTTCATTGTTATATTTTTCACCCATGTCTATGTTTTTACTTCCAAATAATTTTACACCATTATAATGCCTATTTTTTGGGCTATGACCTCATTTATCTTTACCAATATTTAGTAGGATATTTTATACACCCTATATTTGATGTGGGTTTTCGACAGGTGAATTTTCTATCATCACACATTAACATTTTTAATGCGGTTTTGAATTATTAGGACAAAATTATATTGATGAGGGAATAATGTAAAACCCTAAAAATATATAAATAGAGTTAATAGAGAATTCATGAACCACTGATTCTCGAAAATACTACACATTATTATAACATAACCAATAAACATAATTTTTCATCTTCTGTAATTTTAATTTCAAAAAATTGACATATATGGTTGCATTCTGTATGATATTTAGAGTCTGATAAGAAAAACATAATTTTTGATAAATAGTTACACACCCTAGTAAATAGTAACATACCCTTATGAATAGTATTGTTACTCTTATTAAAACTACTGAATTTTAAATCTTCCAAAAAAAGAAACATTACCCATGAATATATATATACAATTTAAAAGTTTTATAAGTGAAAAAATGATCACAGTACAAGTAGATGTATTTTTTTATGTTATAAATATTCTAATGAAGCTTTTAGGAAAAAATTAATAATTTAATATGAAAATGCATTTTCTTAAAATTTATTCATAAATTGTTACTTTATTGTCTTATGGTTCTATGATAAATTAATGGGACCTTGATTATTTTTTAGGTGTTATAAAATTTTTTTATAGTTTTAAATTTGTTATATTGGAATCAATTATGATTTATTTAAAATTTAATTTAAAAATATTTAGGAAATTAATTTCATAAAAATAATTTCATTTTTTAATTTTAAACATATAAAAATGGATTGGGTGATCTTTTTATGATTTTTCAAAAATACATGAATTTTTCGTGAAAAGTAAAAAAAATATTTGATTTCTTGATATGTTTAAGTGAATTATAATAATATAATAATAAATACAAAATTATGTTCGATTTTTGCACATAAAATAATGATATGATGTGTCCCACATGGATAATCCCAAGTGAAAATACCATGGGAAACCCCACTGCTTTGTAAAACCCACAAAAAATGTGTCATTTAAAATTAATAAAAAATCCCTCTCATTTACTATAAATACAAACTCATTCATCATTTTATTTAATTCAATACTCATAATCCACGAATTTATGGCTTTTGTCCCTCTAGGTGTCATCACATGGTTTCCTCAAGCCTCTAATGTATCAACCATTGTGTTTTTGGATTTACACTACAAGGTATGGGAATCTACAACCTTTCTCATTTTCTAGTTTTTATTTTCTGTTACTTTTTAGAAATTCAATTGAATTATTTTGGGATATTTACTTACATGTCCCCATTAATTTTCATGTTATGTAATAATTATTATATAACCCTTTCCTATCATCAATATATTTTATTAAATTTTGAGTGACGTCGTTAGGCTTGCGAATTTTCATATGGTATTTCTCAACTTTTCTTGTATTTGTAGTTCTCTTATTTTCATTTTTATTTCCTTTCATCTTTACAAAAAAATGATATGATAACTCTAATAACATATATTAAATTTAATTTTGTTGTGGTAATGTAATAATTTTTAATTATCACACATTTCCCATTCTTTTATACTAGAAATTAAAACACCATCTGAGATGAGTTAATTTATAACATTTGAGGATGACAATTTTACATTTTCTATTAGCAAATTCAATTTTTTTCATTAAAATATTTTTGTACTCTAAACAGACTATAATATATGTATTATAATTTAGTTATGTTTCTCGAATATTTTTTACATGTGATAATAATTTATAAATCAAAATATGATCATTTTCAATAAAAACTATTAATAAACAATTATCAATAATGCTTTATATAATGATTCATCTTCACTACCAATAACAAAATAAAATTATGACTATGTTGTCTTTGTTTGACCAACAGTAACATAAAACATCTACTCTGTAAAACCATTCTCATTCTACATGATTATCCGTACATGATTATAAGTAAACTAATTATGAGAACCAAGGATAAAAACACTCTCGATCAATGAAATTTATCTTCATAAAACCATCAAGATGAACATGAATTATTATAATAAGGATATAATATATAAATTAGATAAATTATAGGTTCTGAATATATTAATTAGAAAATTTAATTAGGTTATCCAGGACACTATGATCTAGTGAAAAACACCATCAGACTTACAAAATGGGTTTCTTCATCTATCTTCAATTTTTGTGGGACATTTGATATTTACTACTATTATTCATGTATGGTGTTTGTATAATAACAATTTATAGATCATGTAAATAATATAATTAATTTTATGGAGTTAAATGTATCATATTATGATTATTTGTTTTGGGTCATATGTTTCAATTGATTACAACGTGGTAATAGATTTCCACCCAAACCCCCATTTTCATTCAGATTACTTTTGTTTTCTACATTCCTCAATTAAATTATTATTTATTATTATTTACTCTTAATTAATTCATTGAGGATGTTTTATATATGTTTAACATCCAGAATACTTATTTATTTTTTGGGGATTTACACGTTTTCAAATAATATTTTAAAATTCATTTTAAATACAATCTCGGTTCAATAGAATTTCTCAAATTCATACCTATTTTAAAGGGAACTATATAATATATTTTTAAAAACTATTATATTTATAAAATAAATTATTTTATTATGAAAATACAATCTTTCTTCATTTTTGGTTTTATACCAAAACTTTTCCAAGTGAACTCCTCTTTTCAAAGTTAAAGACTAATTATCTCAAGAAATACTCAATGATTTTTAATACTATCCTCATCTGTTTCGACACTATTATTAATTATATTGTTTTATTGGGATTAATTATGTAATCCTACCTTTTTATTACATAACTTTCATTTTATTTTACAAATAAATTATCTTTAATGTCTATTGTTTTTTGGAAAATGTGTATAATACATGAAAACATAAAACATTCTTCTAATTCACTTGTGAGGATTCATAATAAGTTCATACGAAGTAAAATTACTACATCTCATAACCTAGAGACACACATAGAATGAAAGGGTGAATAGAAAGCCCAATATGGAAAACAAGTAAAACAGTTGACATGTAAACTTGAGAGATATAAAAAAAGTTGTAATATAATAATTATTTGATGAACATGGTTATAAAAATAATATTGACATGAAAAAAACATGAAAATGTGGCTACAACATTTAATCTATACATTCATGAGTATATCACCATGGTTTATCCATAAGGTGTCCTAAAAATTACCAAGGATATTCACCATGGTATCGTAAAACTTTTTATCTCCAGAGATTAATTTATCTTCCCAATGCATTAGAGAAATATCATGAAACACCCTTAAGATTTACTTATTTTCATTTTACCAAAATAGATGACAATCAATAATTTCATAAATAACTCATATATAATAATAGTAATTGTTTCCATATCAAAATATGGACGTTTTAAAATGTGCTTAAAAACAAGATCATTAGGTTATTTATAACCCACGGAAAGGGAATGAGGGTTTTATATAATTCAATTCTAGAATAAAATATATTATTTTAATGTTTTTATGAATACCCATAGAAATGAAATTTTTTTGGGTGATCAAATAAATAAAATAGAAGTATTTATTGAGAAAAAGATATATATTTTGAGACAAAAATTCCGCAACATAACGACTATATAACATGGTTTAAAAAAATAAATATAGAATAGAAAATGGTCTACCAACCATAAATGAATCATAATATATTATAGAGACATAATTTTATATAAACAATATCATTTTATGTAATCATGAAAGTTATAACACATAAAAGGGAACATGAATGAAAAGGAAAGAATATGATCATTCCCTTATGATATTTCAACAGACTAACGACATCACAAAAAATTTCGAAAACTCAGTCGATGAGAGTGCAAAGAATATCTCATCTTTTGGACATAAAATTTGGAGAAATAATAATATATATGAACATACCACAACAAAATAAAATGAAATCTAGAATACATAACATAAATAAAGACCTCAAAACATATTATTCTGTTCAAAATTATACCTGAATAATTACATCATTATTACATCATTAATGATTTCATTAAACACACCAGAACTCAAAATTATATTTTTACTATTCACTAAAAAATAGGACGTTTTATAAAATATCATAAACTCAACGTAACCTAATATTGATTCTTTGTATTCCAAAATAAACTCTATTTTATGAAAATATTTTTTTAATTATGAGATATTTAAATTATATGTAAAAAATCTTTTTACCCTAAATAATATTGATACTTAACTAATAATTTTTGAAATAGATATTACTTATGCTATTTTATCACATTAAAAATCATGATACCTAAATTATATTTATACTTTCATATGTGTGGTTACTTTCCATTGTCCATATTACTATTCATAAGAGTAATATTACTATTCATAATTTACTATTCAATAAAAATTATGTTGATCTTATTAAAATATAAATTTCATTACTCATCACAACTGTAGATGAACATTTATAAAAAAATAATTTCATATTACTAATTATTTAAATCGTATAAAAAGTATTTTAAAATTCCATTCTTCCAATATTCATCAATAATATAGAACTTCTATAAATTCATCCTGTATTTATCTTGATAACTGAAATTTAGAAATTTTACCATAATTAGAAGAAAAAATTATTTATACAAAATAATTAGATAAAGTAACTAGGGCCTTAATTCAAAGAACCTTATAACGCATTCATAAGACATAAGTGTAAGATGTTCTATGGTTATAAATTCTTGGGGATGCTCGTACAACATTTCTCGAGTGGTGATTTCAATCAGCATGAACGTTTCCTGAAGGTGATTAGATTTAATCCTAACACGTTGAACCTCAGCTTGGGATTGGTCCATAAAAAACACTCAGGATAATACCTCCTTCTCAAGCTCTGACGTATGGGCTTCGAACATACCAAGTCTACTAGATGTGGCAATCGATTCTTCATTTTGTATTAATTAACATTGGTCATTTTTATTTATAAAAATCAATCATAATGTTAAGAGTATAGTTTCTAATGGTCATATTTACCAATAGTCATATAATAGTCAAAACACAATAGTATCAATTTAACTATACTCACTTCATTAATAAAAGTACATAGTTTTGTTGAGTACAAATAAAATAACACAATACTTTAGGAAACAAATATTATTTAAATGTTCGAGTCATTACATTCTTCCCCCATTAATAAATTTTTTTTACTGAAATTTCAACTCATTCACTCTGAAGATAAATTTTGTGTGTACTTCTACCTCATATACTCCTCTGGTTCCCACATGGATTCTTTACATTTTATTCTAGCACAACACCTTAACAGGGCAGGTAGTCCTGTTGCATAAATCCTTGTCTCTATAATCCCAGATCTTAATTATTTTCTCTTTATAAGAGAGGTCATTATCCATTTGTACCACCATTAGAATTTAGTACATGTGAAGGGTCGTTTATGTACTTAATCATGAGATAAACATAGAAGACATCGTGAATATGTGCTAGGTTTTCATAAAGTGAAATCTAATAGGCCAATACTTTTAAGTGATCAAGAATTTCATAGGGGACATTGTACCATGGTATGAGCTTCCCTTTTTTCTCAATCCTCATTACTCTCTTACAATGTGAGATTTAAATAATGATTTTTTCACCAATGTAAATCTATAAGTACATCCAATTGTTGTTATCATAGATGTTTTTTCAACTCTTTAGAGTCTTAATGTTTTTCTAGATGGATTGAACCTTTTCAGTCACATCTTGCACAAGATAAGTCCCAAGAGTCTTCCTCTCATCAAATTCATCCAAACAAGTAAGTGTTCTACCTCGTTTACCATAGAGAGCATCATAGGGTTTCTCTATAAATTCCTGAATAGAAACTATAGTTGTAAGAGAACTCAACAAATGGAAGATGTTGATCCCATCCACCATTATATTCTATTCATAATTTTCAAATAATGTCATCGAGTGTTTGGATTTCCCTTTTAAATAGGCATTCAATTTGGGCGTAATTGGCCATATTAATATTCCATTTGGAACATAGATAATGTTGAATACATATCAATAATTTTGATGTGAACATTAGATCATGATCAGATATGATGGAATTTTGAAATCCATTAAGCCTTTCCACGTGATTTTTTAAATCATGGAATGTTTGTGAAGATAGAAATATTCCCGAATATAGGTAAATTGGGTAGTCTTGGTGAGACAGTCAAAAATGAATTAAATCGCATTATTTACAATAGATGTTCTCAGGACACTAGTGAAAAAAGTCCATAGTTATATTGTCCCACTTCCATGCTAGTATAATAATTGGTTGTAATAACCCTTTAGGAAGTTGTCACTTTTCCTTCACTTAATGACATATGAGGCACCTTGTAGTGCAGTGTAAGATATCCATTTTCATATTATCTAACCAATAATGATCATGAAGTTCTAATTACATTTCTATGATTCCATGATTTATAGAGAAATTAGAGACATGATCTTCATCCATAAACACCTTCTTTATTTCTAGAATATATGGAACACATAGACTTGTTTGAAATTTCATTACACCTTCTTTATCAATATTGGACGCAGGAATCTTCCCATCCTTCACAGCCTCAAACTTCTACTATAAAAAAAGATCCTATTTATGATCTTTCTTGATCTTCTCTAGTAATGAAGGTTGAGATATCTTTTAGTTATATTTTATTATGTCTATTCCTATATAATTCCCAGGTCGATATTTACTAGGTCATTGATCGAATTATCTCATAGAATTATTATTATTGACAGAACAACTGTGTCATTTTTACGTAATGCATTAGTGACCGTGATTTCTCTTTCGAGGTGACAATGAAATGTACAATCATAGTATTTAAAAGTTCCATCTACCTACTTTGTATCATTTTTAATTCATTATTTTTGAAAATATACATCTAAATTTGACGGCCTGAGTATATATCACATTTCTCACCATAATGATAATGCCTTCATATCTTCAAAGAAAAAACAACTGCTGATCTCTCATGATCATGTGTAATATAGTTCTTCTCATGTGTCTAAAACTATCAAGATGCATAAGAACTAACATTGCCATTTTTTAAAAGGATTCAACCAATCCCTTTTACAGATGAAAAACTAAAAATAATGAATCCCTATCCTCTTGAAGGTAGAATTTACGTAGGTGTAGTAACCAATATCTTATTAACAACTTTAAAAAATTCATCAAACCCCTTTATCCAGGTGAACATGACCCCTTTCGAGTTAACATTGTTAATTGATTATATTTTCCTTGATATTAGTTCACAAACCATATATAATTTACCACTAATCCAAGGATACTATGAATCTTAGTTATTGTGTAGGTTGATCCACTCCACTAGAACCATTGCCACTATTTCTTGAACTGTGATTCCATAATTTGTTACAATGTTCCACCAATAATGAAACTTGTTGCAACAAAAATTCACATTTGATGAACTTTACAAAAACCCTCTATGTCCATATATTTTGAAATATAACTGTTATTTTATCCTTAGGTACCTCACAACTTTTTCAATATATCATAATATGATCAATAAAAACTATCACAATGTTATAATTTTAGTATTTATGGACTATATTAATCAAATATAAAAAATAGCATGAGCATTATTCATGAAATGTTTCATAAAAACAAACTCATAATTCCCATAACATGAATATAATGATGTTTTTTGGAATATCTTCTTTCTTAGACATCAATTAAGGATATCGATATCGAAGATCAATATTAGAGAAGAATTGATCCCCATAGAATTGGTCAAATAAGTCATCAATTTTTAGAAGAGGGTATTTATTCTTTACTATGAACCAATTCAGTTCTCTATAATCAATAAATAACCATATCAATCCATCCTTCTTCTTCACAAAGAGAAAAGGTTCTCCCCAATGAGAAACACATGGACAGATAAACCCTTTCCCATAAAGATCTTGGATTTTATTCTTTAATTCATCCAGATATTTTTTTCCATCCAATATGGGTCTATGATATCAGATGAGATCTAGGTACGAGTTCAATGGTTACCACAACCACTCTCTTGGGGGGGGAGGTCTAGGTAACCCATCAGGAAATACTCAAATTTATTCATGTACGATGGTGAAATTTTCTATCCTTATACTCTCATTTACTTCTTATTATCACTGATCAACTCCATAAAGAAGGATATAAACGGTTCTTCTTAACAGTTATTATGTTTATATATCTCTCCTTGTAAGATCACAGTAAGTTTTTCATTCATGAATACTGTGATTTCCTCTATTCTTCATTTGATCATAACATTATACTATGAGAGCCAGTCCATCCCTAGTATAATGTTTAATTTTATCATGGAAATAACTACTAGATTTGAGATATGATTTTTCTCACTAAAGTAAATTATATAGTTTATAAAAATTCACGATGCTTGGATAATTTAAGTAGGAGTCTTGACTGATAACTCTACATTTATCATTTTAGTGGTTGGTTCTAAATTCCATGAAAACTTGGATGAAATATAGGAATGTTTAGAATCATTATGAAACAATGTAATTTCTAGCATTGATAGAACAATAAGTGTATATGCCAACAAATCATTTAGTTCTTCAACTTCATTCATAGTGATTGAAAAAGAACAACCTTGTTACATTGGTACTTTCTAAGGTTGAGGGTGATTTTCCTCCACTACCCTCGAATTTGTACAGTGAATGAAAAAGTGCCCAAGTTGTCCACATATATAGCATTGGACAAAAAATATTCCCTAAACCATCTTCCCCTTTTTGTTAGTGTGGGGATATTGATTCTTCAACTTACTATGAGAATTCTGTGAGATATGGCCACTTCTTCCACACTTATAGAACCTTTCGTTCTTGAGCATGTAGTTCTTGAAATTCTTTTCCCACATTTATTACACGGGGTATGTTTAACGTGATTTCCTTCCCTTACCTGATCAATCCCACTACCTAGTCGTTTTTAAATTTATCTATTATTGTCATTGGTTTAATGAGACCAATTCATCTCACTAAACACCATTTCAACTTTCATCCCACTCCGTACCATCTCCTCATAGCTATCATAGTTTAGGTTGGATAGATTCTTCTATAGATATGGTCTTCGTCCACCTAATAACCTATCAAAAATCCCATTAGGATCCATGAAAAATATTGAGGTTTAATGGGAATGTATTGTGATGTTTATCTCATAGCTTCCAACATATTCATTCTCTTTCTACTTCACCTAGACATACTCTTCCTTTTTGTTCTCAGAGTACTTCAGAAAAACATATTGAAGAAGATCCCTCTGAACTCTTACCACAATATAGCTTCAATATTAACTCTTGGACTTGTGTATTTAATCAGTTCCCGCCATTTATAACCTTCTCCCTCTAAGTTGTAAATATCTTGGGTGACCTTCTCTTGTTCTGAAATGTTGGGAACAAAAAATATCTTCTCGATAGAGCTAATCCAAAGATTAGAAATCAATGGGATGCTAGGTCCACTGAAGGTTGGTGGTCGTTGATGCATAAAAGACACACAAATGTTACTATCTTTGTATTTAAATTAGTCTCTAATATTTATTCATGTTATTTCCCATAACTTGAGTTGGTTCATTCATTATTCTGATGAATGTTTCCATTCCGTATTCCATCAGAGGGAGGTCGGTTCATGGTCCATTATGGTCACCATTTTGACAGTTCTTTCTATTGCTCAGGATTTTCTAAAATAATAAATCCTTAGTGAGAATATTATTTCATTTAAAAATAATTTTAAAATAAGGAAATTTTATGTCTCGAAACATCATGATTAAACATATTATTCTTTATCGAAAATTACATTTCTCTATAAATCCGTCAAAATGATTCAAAAAATTATTGTGATTAAACAAACATATTCCCCAGGAGTGTAAAACCATGAATACATAAAGGATAATTTTCATGTACTAGTATACCATGGGTGAAGCCCAAAACACCTTGTCGGTGTTTTCACTCCTAGGTACATCTGTGCTAGAGCCACATCCACTTGTTTGTATATAGATAGGGATTTAAATATTCGGAAACCCCTTAGTTGATATTTCACGAAAATACCAAGATGTTTTCTTATATTTAAACTATTCTATAGGATTATTCCAATTTTTTCATAACCTAATTTTCCAAAATAACTATACTATCCTTTGATACAAAATATGGAATCCCACCTTTTTTTTAATAATTTATCATTTTGTTTTTAAAATTAAATATATTTAAAGTCTAGGGTCATGGGGAAAATGTACATAATACATGAAATCATAAATAATTATTATAATCTGCTTATAAGGATTAATCAATTGTTCATCCTATATTCAATTACTACATATCATAAAATGAAGACACACATCGAAGGAAAGGTTGACCAGAATGCCGAGTAAGGAAAACAAGTGAAACAATTTAGATGTGAACTTGACTGATGTCAACAACATCATGAGGAATAGCATAAATATATGACGAAGAGAAATATCATAATAATAATAACATGAAACAATAATTGAGAATGTGGGAAAAAATTAATTTACACATTCTTAAGCATATCAAAAAGGTTCATCCCCAATGTGTCATACAATTTACTAAGGCTATTCACCAAGGTATCGTAAAACTTGTCATCTCTAGAGATTAATTTCTATACCTGATGAATTGGAGAGTTATGAAGGTGAATGCTTAATATGTTTATATTTTCATGTGATTCACATAGATCATAATAAAAAATTTCATAAATAACCCAATGTGAATAAAAGAAATAGGTTTCTTATCAAAATCGTGATGTTTTAAATTTTTCATAAAAACAATATCATTACGTCATTTATAACCCTTGGGAAGGGAATGAGGGTTTTATGTATGTCAACTCTAGAATAAATTATATAATTTTTGTGTTTGTATAAATACCCCTAGAATTGAATTTTTTTTTCATATTCACATAGTTAAAATAAGAGAATTTATTGAGAAAAAGAGAATGATTTTGAGACGAAAATTCAGCAGCACAAGGACTATAAAACATGTTTTTAGAAAAAAAACAAAAATAGCGGGAATAAAGTTATAACATACATAATAGAATAATATTATAGTATGGGAAATAGTAATTTGTAAATAAGAACATAATATGGATAATTGAAACTTATACGACTTAAAATTGAACAAGAATGGAAGAAATAAGAAGTTGAGAATTCCCTTGCGAAAATTTAGCACGATAACAGTGTAACATAAAACCTAGAAATATCAGTTTATGTGAGTGTAATGGGAAACTCATAGTTTTTAAATAAAATGGAAATAAATAATAATATATAATAAGATACCCAAACAAAATTAAATGGAAAGTAGAAGACATAACATATAAGAAGTCTTAAATAAAATAAGTGGGTGAAAGGTTCCCTTAACATGAGGTGTGACTTGAAAAAGTCAATTGATGGGAAATTTGGGGGGATTTTGGGTACCTTGGAAAGGATACCTGGGAGATAAAAGGTCCATATATATTATTGATTAATTTTTAATGAATGTAATGACTGAAGGGGTTGGTATTTATAGTTAATGTGAGGGAATATTTTATTAATTTGAAAGGGACACCTAATTAGTGGTATTTGAAAAACCATGCACATTCCCATGGTATTTCCCCATGGTATTGGAAAATTGGGAAACCTCATAATATATTTTATTGTAAAGAATCCTACTAGAATTATTACATCATTATTAAATCATTAATGATTTGATTAGAAACAGTAAAACTCAAAACTGTTTTTATTATATTCACTAAAAAACAAAACATTTTATAAAAATATCATTAATTTACCCAAACCGAATATTGATGATCTAAAATAAAAAATGAACTCCATTTAATTAAATTAATTTTCCAATTATGATATATTAAATTTTTATGTAAAATACTATTTAAGAAATAAATAATAATTCTTAATAAATAATTTCTGAAATATTTATTTACCTATGCTATTATATCAACTTAAATATTGTGGTGCCCAATTTATATTTATACTTTCTTAAATTATGTTACTATTCAATTTGTATCACTACTATTCATAAGGGTAATATTATTATTCAAAATTTACTATTCACAAATAAATATATTATTCTTATTAGAATGTAAATTTTTTACTGATCAAAACTGTAAAAGACAATTTTTTGAAAATCATTTCACATTATTAATTATTTAATGTATATAATATATATTTTAATTTTTTTTTCAATATTCATCAATAATGTTAAACATCTATAAATTCAACATATATTTATCTTGACCCTTGAAATTCACAAATTTTACCATAATAAGAATTAAAAATTTCTTTACACCAAATATTTACACTATGTTACTAAGGCCTCATTGCATATCCCCTAATAACACCAACATAGGTCATAAGAGTAAGGTGTTCTATGGTGATTGAATATTTCGTGGCGCAAACACCAATTCTCAAGTGGTGATTCTATCTACTTGAACTTCGCCCGAAAGGGGTTACATTCAAGATTAACATGTTAAATCTTGGCTTGGGCTTCGTACATAGAAAATAAATGTGATTTTACCACCTTCCAAATCTCTGATAGATGATCTTTGTACGGACCAATTCTACTGGATGAGGCCATCATCTCTTATTTCTTTATTAATTAACCATGATCAATTGTATTTATAAACAATAATCAAAGCATTAATATTATAGTTTCTAATAGTCATATTGAACAATGGTTATATAACATCTAAAACCCAACAGTCTATTTGTTATTATTATCACATAATTAATAAAAGGATATAGTTTTCATGATAATAAAATAAAATAACACAAAAATTCAAGAAAAAATTATTATTCAAATGTTTCAGTCTGTAAATTAATATTTTATGATGTCATCCAACATATTTAATTGAATGGTTTATTATTATTTTTATTGTGGATGGATATATTAAAACCAATCATCAATTAACTCTAATTGGTCAGTGTATATGCTTAATGTTCAAGGAAAGTTATTTACATTTCATATATTATATTAAATAATACATTATATATTGTTAATGTTTATCCATATTCATAAAAGGAATTCATTAGACATATTATGTGATGGGTGGGGCCCTCTATATACCTTTGTTTCATCAGTAGGTCTCATGATACTAATAGATATGGACTTGGCTGAGGACTTTCCCTTTTTGATATACGGTTTTGTTAGAGCCCTTAATCATTTATAGAGGTCTTGGATGAGGCCTTGACGGTATGTTTTAGAAAGTTAGGAATGTGTTTTTCCCTCACTATGAATCTAATAATTCACAATTAATGTCTTTATTAGACTAGTAGAATACACATGATTATATTTTGTTGTGGAAATAATTACATAGCTCATATTCCTGCCATAATATATATATTTTATTTTTAATGTGATGTTATTTAAATTATTTAAAATACCTAATGTTTCTGTTTAGGATATATTCCTCTATATTTCTACCCTTAATGTGAATTTGAGATCACCACATCTTATGTCTAATTTTTCCCAGGACATTGAGAGGTATATTATGATTGATTGAATTTTATATACAATCATAGATTGGTGGATGTTAACAGTGGACCATTAATGATGAATCACATTTCATGTATTAGTTTTGAACTTATGTATGTTTCTAACTTTCAAAATCATCTAAACTATTCATTCCTTCAAGATAAAACATTATTGTATTAATTTAATTGTATTAAAATAATTAATCGGCTCTAGGCTTCTAGGTTTAGGTTGTTACATTTATGAATAACATTAGATATATTAACATCAATACCAGAATAAAATTATATAAATATCCTTCACTAATAGATATGAATATATATGTTTTGAAAATTAATTCATACTCATGGTTGTATGAATATACTCACTCCTATAAAGAAGGGATCTTCAAAACATTAAAAATATGGATTAAATGTGAATACTGATTAGAAATATTTTCAGCTACCATGGATGAATGATTTAAAATACAACTTATTACAAGAAGTGCTACTTCATTGATGGAATGTAATTATTATGGTATAACTAGAAAAAATTTTGGTTCACTATTAAATATAAATTCCATTTGTTCAAGGATGCAATTTTAATGACATGTTGAATTTATGCTCAATTATTAAATTATTATTTTTTGAAATGATGTAAGACTATATATCAAATGACAAATCATTTCATTGATATATGGAATATCATTTTTTTATTATTATGATGCATCTATATTCTAAAAGGAGTTATTTCTATAAATTCTTTTAATGTTTTTCAATATTTCCAATTTTTATCACTATTAAATTTTTGGAGTATCCATGAAGTTGGATTTCTAATTTATAGTATGTTGTCAATGTATTAAATATTGTTTCGATCATGTTGTGTAACATATTCTACCCATTTTCATATACTTCTTGATTGAATGAGACCAATCTGGGTCAACCAGACCATCCCCCCATGGCATCCCATTTTGAGGTGGGAAAATACAAATATAACAAAAAAATTATCATAAATGAGAAGAAAAAAAAGACAAACCACCATATTACATAGAATTGAAAATTGGAGACACAATAGAGCCAAAAGAGGTATACCATAAAGAAATAAATGTCTATAAAATTGGTCTCTATATGACCAACCATCACCTACAAACTATCCTAAAAAATGAAACTTAAATAGAGGCATGTATGTTATTTAATATCCTTCCTTTAACCTGAATCCTTGAAAACAAGGTCTACAACCACCCACATAATGACATAGGTTGTGAGAAAAATCTCCCAATAGGATACTTACAAAAATGCTTTACATTTTATAATATCAATACTTCATAAGTCAATGATTTAAAACAAAATTTTTTTACAAAAGGATTATAAAAATATTAATTTGAAATAATTTTTCAACAAATCATTGATCTTTCAAAATTTTGTTTCCTTTTTTTACAAATCATGAAACAAGAAGGAAAAATTATTGAAATTTAAATATACATGTCAGCCAACATCCATGAAATAAAAATAACATACTAAAAAACAAGAAAAAATAATGCACATACCAGCCAGGATATAGCATATTAAAAATATGTACTCTAAAATCACAATCGGAATAAATTATAAGGATACATCAAAAAACTATCAAGCCCTTCTATAGAAAATATACATACAAGAGGTTTCATTTTATTGGTCTCACACATATTAAGCCTAATAGTGTATCAATATTGAGTTATGCCAGATTCAGAATATAAAATATTTATCAATTAGTTTTATAAAAACCATGCTCAAACTTTATAAAACCATTTAAAATCCATGATAAACTACTATGGGGTTTGGAAAATCCATTATCCATTTCAAATCAAGGTAATTATTTTTTAAAATAAATACCATTTTTTAATAGATAATTGTTTCCCTTTTCAATTTCAACAAATAAAGTTCCATTTCAAATGATAAGGAATCAGTATGAATATTAATTAATTCATGAAATTAGAATAATTTAACATATTAACCCATCTTAAGAGAGTAAAAAACTATATATGCATTGAAAACTGGGATTGGAAACTACATGATTTGGCTTTAGAAGACAAGACCCAACCATGTAATGAAAAATCATTTATGATAACACAATTCAGTTACGAATCCATCCAAAAAAATTTACTCAATCACAAATGAGATAGAAACCAATAGTATGTATTACCTTGAGGGATAATACACTAACCCTAATAATCAATTTTTTAACGTTTCAATCCATATCGAAGGAAGACACCCAAAATCACCAAGTGTTAGAGCTCTTCCTGAGAGAAGAATGATGTAAAAAATAAATCCAGAACCACCAACACAGAACCCTAAAAACTAGAACATAAGGAATTATATGGTGTGTAATATTTTACACATTAGGAATGATTTTTATTTTATGTTACATAGAAAATACATCGCATGTTTATTTAAAAACTATATCTTCACATTATATGATTTGTGTCCCTTACAAGACATGTTTAAAATTGATTCTTTTTAATAAAAGCATTAGATTAGTCTGGTCAGTATTATAGGATGTGAAACCCTATTACACATCATGTAACTACCTAGATAATTGTAGCAAGCCCAATGAAAATATGAAAATCAAAATAATCTATGACTTGACTATTATAGTTTTCCATCACATGATTGGTCTAAAATACTCACATAATGAAAAAATAAAAACACATGTAATGATCATAACAAAACAAATATATATGTAATAGGTTATTAGAGAATTCCCAACATAAAATCTTTTTTCGTTATAAATAGATCATTATCTTGGATCTTCAATAATAGTATGGCAATTTTTCATCATCCACGACTCACACTCTCATGTCTTGTGGTGATCATGTCTACACTACCATAGTACCCAGAATAGAAAAAATCTTATACCATATAGTAGCTTATCTTGGTGATCAATAAACAGAACTAGATTTTCATCCAATGTGGTTTAATTCTCAATAGATGAATCCCCCCATTTAATCACATCATAAGGATCTGGTATACACCTTCTCAATTGGGTAACATGAAACATGAATTTTATAGTACTCTAGACAATTGGTAACAACAGTGGTTAGGCCACCATCCCTAGTCACTCAATAATCTCAGTGGGTCCCACAAACCTCTGAAACAACTTAACATACATACCTAACTGACGATGTCCCAAATGATGTAGAAATATAAAAATGACCAGATCACTAACATTAATATCTAGTGGACGATTCCCACATTCCAAATAAAATTTTTTATTTCAATGTGTCATGATAAAACCCATATGGATCAAATATACCACCTCTTTCATCTCTTCAAAAATTATAGGCCAAACCAAGGACTTCACTCCCAAATCTACTATGTACAATGGTGATCGACACGGATTCCCATAAAAATAACGATGTGGTTCCGTCCTGATCAAAACTTGATAACTATTGTTACATGAAAACAATGACAAAATAAAAATATATTCCCCATGATCCACTAAAATCATGAACACAAGACTAGATAATATCCTCAAGAACATATATAGTAATAGATATTTGAACATATTTCTATGGATGAGAAGCCATGATCTATTTCAATTCATAAATATTGTTCTTTTTATAATTTGGATGTGAACCACAATTACTTGTCAAAAAACATCATACAAAACCCCTTGAATATTACCAATCTCTTGGATATAAAATCCCCCAAGTAGTTTTACTTTAATTCATTATTTTATTTGTAATAAATTTTCTTGATTTAGTTATTATGTAAAAAATCAACCAACTTGCATCCTTCCAACCATGAGTTTTTTGGTAAACCATTGAAAACATCGATGGAAATATCATCCCACTTCCATACAAGTACGTGTAGAGGAAACAAAAAAGTTGGAGGAATTTGGTTTTCTTGCTTTACCCATTGACAAGTGATACACAGGGATACAATATGTGAAACTAGAAACCTCATAGCCGGTCACTAATAACGATGTATCATATATTGGTAAAAATTTGTATCCCCAATGTGCATGGACCAATAGGACCAGTGTCCTCAATCTAGAAACTCATACCTCATCGAAAATAGAACAACTAACCTACTATAGATGCACAAAGATCAACTTGGTTACTAAGACTACTCGTATGACCTCTCCTCACCATTTAATATATCTTCTAAACATGAAATCTCTATGTATATCATCTTATCAAGTCAAACACTCTCACTAATAGATGAAACACAATTTATCATAACAAGGAACATATTTCTACTAACCTACCCCACTTATAATACTATTTCTACAACAACACTCATCAGAGACAAATTTTTCATTGATTACATAATTGATTGTGTCAATAATTTCCATCTCAATACATAATCCACTGCATTCCATTTACTAATGTTATATACAACATCAAAATAAATGCTATAATTATTATCATCTCAGCATATCTATTTTATGTTCATATCTTTTAGTTTGAAAATACACTTTAGGATTTTATGATCATAATATACAATAATATGATCAGTAAACTAAAATTTATTCCAAATTTTGTGTGATTTACAAATAACTTCTAATGTCTGATCATGGTAATTGAAGTTATTATCATCGAGATGTTTCTAGAGTGAGCCATATTTAACAAAAAATTTCCCATTCATCAAGACACATCCAAAAACCATACCAGAAGCATAAAAAACAATCATAACCCAACCATGTTTCCAAAATAACCAATTCTGGGGCAGATTTAAACTATATCTTCATCTCATAACTAAATTTTTTTGTTCTACTAATATTTTACACCCTTATAGTTTCAATTGGTCATTGAATATGAAAGTGTGAATATGTCCCAAATAGAACATCAATAGTATCCTTTGATACCCTTGAATGTTCAGATATCAAACATGCCTCTCGAATAATTCCAATTCTGAACTAACTACAAAATTTTAGGATAAACTTATAAACATATCTCATATATAACAACTAAAAAACCTCATATCTAAGATCAGAAAATCACACATAGAAAGCTTATGATATAGTCATTGTTTCCTCAGGTTAGATGAATTGCATAGAAATGGTATTTGTTTTCATACACTATCATAGAGTAATCTGTTATATCATCTTTGAACACAACATCAAAAGTGTCCAAGAACTGATGAATGATTCTGTTCATCAAACCTAAGAATAATATATGGTCATTAGTGATTTTGAATGGAATTTCCAGAAACATGAAATGCCCGTATCACCTATGAAAAAATATCTTGGGTATATCCTTTTCTCAGATTCTTAACTGGTGGAACCCCAACTATAGCTAAATAATATTAAACCAACAAGCCCCCTGAAATGATAAAATAAAGCATCAATTTTGGGTAAAGGATACATTTTCATAACAGTCATGCAATTTAACATTAGAAATTAAATAAAAAGTGTAAGACATCTAGATATATTCTTATTAATAACATAGGAAAATCACATTGTGATATGAAAGGATGATTAAATCCTTTCAACTCTATGTCCTCATGGTGGAAATTATGTTCCAGTATCTCAGCATGTTATATTTGACTGGGTCAAAAAATTTGAATACATCTTGGTAAGGGAAAACAATATTCTAAAAATATCTTTATGGTAGAAGGTAGAAAAATGTTCTAGAAAAACCTTGGTTTATGAACACAAAACAACATATAAATGATCATCCACAAACTAGACAAATAAATTAATCATTATTTTTTAAATTTTCTTTTGACTAATAAAGTGTAAGGAACAACTCACCATTCCCATCCAAATATAGAGTCTTACTAACTATAAAAACATGACTGACCCCATCAATAGATAATAACTATAACTAAAAGTTATTATAGTACAGTTGTTCCATTAGACTAATTATATAATCTATACTAATGGTCAAGTCATAGATATCAGGATCAGTTGTTAAAAATTCAAAACTGCCTCAATTGCTTTATATCACCGCCCAACATGCATGGAATTTGAATCCATGTTTAGACCTTTTTCTTAATTTCAGGGAATGATAAATCTAAACAAATCCTATAATATGATTGTAAACCCAACATGTAAACCAAAATTAAAGATATATAGAGTGATTATACCTTGTATTAATAAAATATAGCACTATATAAGATGAAATAAAAACTAATGCACTAATATTAGTTACCCTTACTTCATATTTTCAAGGTTTACACTCAGTTGTGTGAATCATTCAGGACATATCCACCAAGAAATCCCCCATGTTTTAAGAGTGATACCCAAAAACATTTTATGATTAAAAATAAACATGTGACTGCTTGGTAAAATTGTATTCCACTTACATTCCATTGAATATCTTATTAAATAAATGATTCAAATTGACATATCTCTAAAAATGATGAAAAGTTATGGGATCCTCCCTACATTTATTCCTAATAAGACCACACCTCACATACTAATAAAAAATTACCTCTTCATTCCCTATAGAATCCATTTAAATCTTTCATGTAGAAAAATAACCTCTTTTATTCATTAATTTATGGATAGAAGAATCCCTTGGCTTACTACTTCACCCACTAAAGATCCACAAACAAATTTCTAGCCAGCTCTGTATACCTCATCCCATGATTTTTTATTCACTACCTCTACGTAGGTTGAAAGACACAAAATAAAAACAATTTAACCATTATTGTCTGTCATCCTCATCTCAAACCTCTAATAAATAAATTAATAACTCGGGAATTGGTCACATTATAGATGTAAAAACTCATCAATGTAGTAGAAGTACTTCATAATTCTACACAGTAATTGATCAAATGTCATAATCCCTAGGGTATTTTCCGTAGATAATAACCTAGGATAAACATATCATTGAATGTATTCTTAAATTAAAACTACATAAGAACTTTTTTCTATATAGATCTCACTACTAAATCCCAACATCTACGTCATGGGTCCTCAAGCATATATGTGTAACACACAAACTAAGAATCCTCAAGAGTATTTATTTTCTAGATTAAAGATTCATTCCATTAAAATAATCTTCTCACTCATGATTTCATTTGTCACAGTATACCATGGGTAGATGCATAATGGTATATATTGAACCATAACCCCCTTCCATCCTGAGTTCGATGTTCCCACTAACCCAAGATTCTCAATCGTACAAATCCAATCTTCAAAAAAAGGGTCCACTGGAGGACCATTCTTTATATCCTCCCGAATGGATCACCAGTATTTGAATGTTCCCATATAAGGTTAATTTTTTATTGAACATAAAAAATAAACCAATCATCCATGAAAAAATTCCAAACCAATCGAATAAAAACAATTCAAAACATTACTATAAAACCATTATAATTCAAAGTATTTGTTACTCATATAATTATAATTAAATAAAACTTTTTTATGGAATGATTTAATCTAAATAAAATCCACATAATGATTATTCAAAAAGACATTGACACACAATGTTCCCATAAATTTTAAATAGGTAAATTTAGTTAAATATAATATAAAATTAATTCAAATTAACCTAAATACATGGTCATGGAATTAGTATATATTTTCAGTCCTCATATGGAAAATAATATTTAGTAATGTTGTGAACTAGAGAGAAAGTTTTTATGAAGCTAATCTTTAAATTTAGGTTGTACTATCCCAATCTACTAAATAAAAAAACTCAGATAATAGTGAATCCCTTCTAGATGAGTAAACCCATTGATACTAAATTTTAATAAACCAACCCTGGTCAACCAAACCAATCACCCAAGTCAACCCATAACAGAATAGGGTAAAAAAATGAAAAATACAAGACATTTCTATAATAAAACAATTTAGTAAAAGTGGTGGAAAAACAAGAGATAAAACTAGGCTAAATAGTCTAAATAATACTAAATGATATTTCTTGAAAACTAGTCTCTATGTTGAAAAACATATCCTCCGAACTATCACAAAATAAAACGACATTGTAAAAATAATCCAACATTATACATAATTTTCTTCCCTTTATCTAAATCCAATATGAAATGATATATATTTATACATAGTTGGAGTAATTGTGTATGAAAAATATCCATGTAGGATACTACAAAAGATCTATACAACATTAATTAAAATGAATACACAATTCAATTCTTCAAAACAATTTTTATTATCATAAGTCATAAATAAATCAATTTGAAATCATATTGAAAATAAAAAATCTTTATTTTCAAATTACATTAAATGTTTTCAGATGCCAGTAATAAGAATGTATTGATATATCAATATATATATATATACCTGTGAGGAAACATGTATAAAAAAACTGTCAAATAATAATCATCCAAAACAATAAATTTCCTAATACTTGGGCTTTAAACAATTGAAGAATACATACTTGTAAATATAAAGACTAAAATATAATATCATGGTATCAAACTAACATCGATTCCTTCAATTGACTATCTAAAAACAAGTGATTTCATTCTAGTGGTGTCACACACCATATGGCTACTCTTGTATGTATATCGATGCACCCAATGTTTTCATTGTCTAATGTTTTTCAAAGTTTGTTTAATAATCATGATGACATTGAAATAAACCTATTTCAATTCTATGAAAATATTTTTTTTGGTTTAAAAATATATTTTCCATTTCAAATCAAGGAAATTATTATTTTTTAAAACCTTTTTCAAATGAGAACCCATTTCTTTTTCAATTTAATCATATGAAATTCCATTTAAAATATTAATGAATTAGCACGAAAAATAAAAAATTCTTGAAATTTGGACAATTTTGTCATAACCAGCTATCTCAGGGCTATAAAAAATCTAACTGCCTTAGGAAATGGTGATTGAAATTCACAAGATCTTCCTTCAAAAGGAAACACAAGGACAATAACATAAAATTATTTTTATAAATACAATCGAATTACCAATCCCTACAAAAATGATTCGAAAATGAAAATATAGAGGTAAAACGTGAGAAAGGATTGTGAAGAAAGATAGAATGCATGATTGTACTTATCAGTCAATGAATTAATCTATTTGGAAAGAATAATGACAGCAAAAATCACCTATGGTAAAAGTGTTGCCATAGTGGAAAATTTTGTAAGAAAATGAATCCTCAACCACCTTCAAGGAATATTAGAAACTAAAAATCAAGGAATTAATGATCATGAAATCTTTTACACGTCATGAATCTATTTTATATTATTTTATGCTTAAAAACATATTGTATTTTTAATTTGAAACTAGATTTTCCCATTACATGGGGTGTAACCCTTACCCGACGAGTAACAACTAAATAGATGAATTAACAACATTGGATGAATCTTGTTGGAATTACACATAATGTATGGTTTCTTATGTGACTAAGACATATAACAAATCCCTTTCGAATTTTCTACCATGAAATAGGGCAATTAATCTGTCAATGTGGGGATTTGGCCCTTATAAGTCATCATAAATATCCTCATTATTGAAGAAATAGAAACCCACATAGTTTGTTGGACCTGTTTAGTTTAACATCAGTTTGAAAAAATGTATATGGGCGTTCTAGGACACCATGTATTCATGCTTAGGACTAGGAGGGACATCTAACGAATACATATTCTAACATGAATTAAAAGATTAATTGATCATTTGTTTGGGGATATTATACTGACGTTTCCACACTCATTATAGAGATTATTGGTGTACATGATATTATTAATTCAGTTCTCTAAGCTCACATGACATATGATCAGAGTGTGAAACAAAGGAAGTAAAATGATCATTTTTATTTCTCATGATATCAGACTTATATACTCTGACAGTATAAATATGATTTATTATGCAACTCGGGCTTCAATAGGACATTCTTTGAAACCTGGTTATTGTATAAATTAGAGTCATCATTGATTAATTTAGTTATTAATCATCTGATGGATGAGGTAGAGTAATTAACTCATGAGAATGATTTGGTCTTGATTGTTGAAAACAATATTTTCATAAATATTTAATAGAAATTTGAGTTAATTTGATCTTCTCCCATTGGAATTCATCTGACATATCCTAGTTACTGTACGAATTCGATTTTTCATATTTGAATCGCAACCATTGGATTGGACCCTAGGTATATTCCTTTATGTTGATGTTAATACTTCATAAAACATGTTGTCAATTATATACTAATGTTTCTTTGGTTGATGGAGACTTATGATGTGAAAGATATGATTATTGAAACTCCCTATGAACACATTATCTAAGATTGATGTGAGAAATAAAGGGCTGAAAACAATTAAGTTAATGGCCTAGACATCACTTATACATTCCATTACTGAAATCTCGTACCTGAGGAGTTTTGGGATGTCATGGTGACATATCCCTAACACTTTTCCAAATTTCCAATTTACTGAATATGTTTTTTAGTTATATCCACAATGGAGTGGTACCCTTATGCGAACAGTTCAACGATATCCTATTGTCAACAATGCAATGGTATCTATATGTGAATAGTGAAATGGTAGCCTTATGTGAACAAGGAACTGTACCCTTATGTGAACTGTGCAATAGTATCCTTATGAGAATAGTGCAATGGTAGCCTTATTTGGATAGTACAATGGTATCCTTATGTGAATAATGCAATCGTAGCCTTATGTGAATAGTGAAATCGTTTCCGTATTTGAACAGTGTAATGGTAGGCTTATGTGAATAGTGAAACAGTATGTTTATGTTAATATTGATTCCATAACCCTGAGGTCTAACTACAGCTTCTATTTCTTTTTCCAAATTCTGAGTTCATGAACAATGTTTCTAGAATTGTGCAGTCCAATGATAGCCTCTATTTATTTTTCAAAATTTTGAGTGGATGAAAAATTTTTCTATAACGTTGAGGTCCAACGGTAGCCTCTCTTTACTTTTCCAAATTTTTAGATCATTAAAAGTCTTTCCATAACGACGAGGTCAAATGGTTGCCTCTATTTCCTTTTCCAAATTTTGAGTTAATGAATAGTGTTTCTAGAACGGTGAGGTTGAATGGTATAATCTATTTCAATTACCAATTTATTATTTCATGAACAGTGTTTCCAGCTACATACAGTTTTACCCTTTGATATTTCCTTTCACGTATAATGATTTTAAAGCCTTGTTTTAATGACTCTATGTTAGATTCAAAGGAAATAAATCCAATATTAAGTTTCTTTAAGTCATGGGATGTTTTACTTGGTCAAATCATGTGGTTAAATGCGATCTACTTTTACTGGGAAATATAGTGTATCATAAACCGATTCTCCATTAAATATTCTAAAGGTATAATATATATTCCTCCCTAGATATACCTTATTGTTCTTGGGTGTGAGACACTCGATTTTTCCTTTTCTTCCTTTGGTATTTGTGCGATATAGGTTTCCTCCTTGGATTGGTTACCCTCTATTTTTGGTTCAAACAAGTAGTATTAATTTATCTTCGATATAAGGTATGATCTATAATCATTATTTTTGGTTCATACCCTTATGTTTCTCCTTGCCCTTTTATTTAACTCTATATCTATTTTCCTAATGGACTTTTCATGTGTGTTGACTACTATGGTGGTGTCTCTGAATCCTCATATGGATATAGTAGTCATGGGGAGGAGATCGTAACCCGTTTTTTGGATCCTTCTTGTATAAAGAGTGTCATGAACCATTTGAGGTAGGGGATCTGTTGCTTATCTATTCGTTATGTGCAACTATATAGTTATCACATTTTAACCCACTGGATCATAATTGAATGTTATTTTAAATATTTTATCTGGATAAATAAATTTATATTGATTGTACGTTATTTCACCTTGTTTGGATAGATAGTGTGATATAGATGTTTTCATTGATTAGATTTTATCTCTTGATGGAAATTGGTAATGAACGTAAAGCTAGAAATAATTGATAATTGTTTGTCTAAAGATAATGCCACATGTAAATAAATCTGGTTTTTTTGTCATATGATGTTAATCAAATTGATGCAGTAAGCCATTTTAATAAATTTGTGATAAATTACCATTTACGTTTCTTCATGTAAGATCCCATTACTAATAAATCGGTTAATTCAGGATGTATTAAAGAACTGGTTATTTGATAAATGTTAATTCATTTTTGGGTTTTCAGTTACTGTCTTTCTTGTTTAAGGGACCACAGGCCAATTGATGTGATGTTAGTTTTCCTGCTTCTTGTGTTGTGATGTGAGCCTAGAAGTCTGTTGTGATATTTGGGGGAAGGGAGGACCATTGGTTATATGAGCAGTTGATGCATAGATTGGCAAGATGCTTCAGTTTATGCTTGTTGGTGTTGGGGAGGACACCAAAGATGATGGAATGGATTGAATGTGAATGTTTTCAAGCTTGATGTTTTGTGTTGGTTGTTTATCTTCCTTAATTTCCCCAATTCTCAAGGATATGGGTTTTCTTACCCTCCATCCAAAAGGGGTTATGATGCGAGGGGTACGCCACATGATTTATGTGTTTATCTTCCTAGTGGAGGACGGATCTATTCTCTTGGTATAGACCTCACTGACTCGATGGGTAGTTCATCCACCCATTGATATTAACCTCTTTTGAATGTTAGCTTATAATTTAATTCTAGTATGCCTCAGAATATGGGAATGCAATAATGTTTTTAATAACTGATTAAATAATTATGTCAAACTATGGGGTTGTAGATTGTTGGAATGAAATGTTGAGGATTTAATTTAAAAGAACAATGATCTTCAGGTGTGAAGCTGATTAAATATAATGCGGAACTAAATAATGGTTATTTAATTAATAAATAATTAATTAATGTAATGTGAAACTGAAAAAAATAGAATGAAGTAATGTATTATATCTCTTTAAATGGATGAGTGCTTATAGGATACATAGTCATAGATGTGGTAGTCCAAAGTCTGAGGGGTGTCAGCTATAGTTGTTTCTAATATTAGGTTACATTAATTGTGTGGTTGTGAGATATAGTAAATTTTGTACTTTTTATGTTTCTATACACTACTCCACCCCTTCAGTTAGTTCAACTGACACCCTAGGGATTCGAAGCTTTGAGGGGGTTGTTTTCCCCAACATTCTTGGTGGGAGAATGGATGATTGACTACCCCCTTTTGATCTGCGCTCATCTCACGGTAGTTACTTGTGCTGGTAGGAAAAAATTTTAGTTTTCCCCATATATATATGTAGAGTGCTGTAATGGCTTATGGTTATTCACGTATATATATTCTGGATATAGTTTCTTATGGACTACTATAGGTGTAACATGTATAGGGTGTGATGGCTTGATGATCCAAACTCGGTGTATGGGTTGTATTGGATTGAGGTATAATTACAAATGTAAGATACACATTATGTGAGATATGGTGGCTTATATAAAGTAACTGGTTATTTACTTGCGTTGATGTGGTGGTTTGTTGCACGAGGGGCGTGTTGTAGAGCATCACCCAAGTGTCTATGGGAAAGCCGTTTTGGAGAGAGATTCTATAGATGTGAGACGTTGGGTAATAACGGGAAACTATTGGGGAAGTAGTAGTAGGGTACCCTTGATATTCTTTGTTATATTATATAATCTTGTATGAAATACTTTTTTAGAGTAGCCACTGTGAGGCTAGGAACATAGTATACCGATTTAGGTGATGAGTCAGTTTCAATTATTGTTCACTGTGATTTATCATTATTTCATTACATCTAAAACTAGAGGCTACAGGTAGGATCCTACTTATTATATTGTTATAATCATCATATTTATATATAAACTATTTTTTCATGTCACTTTGAGTATGTTAGAGATTAAACTAGTTTCTACTTGCTTGGGGATGTAGGAGCTGTTCGAGCTTGTGGTTGCTGGTGTTTTTTACTTTCCTTTGGTACATGAAGTTTTACCCTTTTAGTTTTAGAAGTTTTTCATTACATTACAAATTTATACATGGGATTTATTTTGTATTGTTGTATTAGTTGGATTTGGTTATTGTTTATTTTATCTATCTCTTTTTCAATTATTATTTTAGTGGGTAATGCCTCCCGTCTGAGGGTCTACTATAACTTTGGTGATAATCACCAACTCGGGGCCAATAGGATGTAGGACTCGGGGGGTCATTGTCTCACTTCTCAAATTTCTGGAACAATAGGGGTACACCTTGAGGGTAGGGGTCGTGATAGAGATGTATCAGAGGGCTAGGTTGATGGATATGAAAGATCATGGTGTTAGGCATAGGTGAGGTTTCATGGGTTTGTAGGGAAATAATGTCAGTCATGTTATAAGGTGTTGTAAACACTGCAGAATGGCTGAGACATAGGTGTTTGGGTCCCCATTTTATCTAATGCACATACCTTTATTTTTACAATGGCTACTAAATGATGTGATATGAGTTTTATGGTAGAGATCTAGGAAGAGATCAATTATCATTTTTCTTTGTGCTTGTGTATGAATGGGTAGACCTTGGGATTGGTTAACATAAAATGAATAAAATAAGACTACTAATTAATAAATGTTCTGTCTTCCATATTCTAGGTTTAGGATCTCTAAGTGTTTTTTATTTTAGAGGTATGGCTCTAGGTCAACTTCCTCATCACGATCACATAAGAAATGTCCAGTAGGCGGTGCTAGAAGATGACGATAGGGTAGAGGTCGACAATGACGACACATGGAGAAGGACACTCCAAGAGAGTCAGTGCTAAAGTCTACATAAGTACGAGGGCTTTTTTCAGATGCATTCATAGAAAAATGTTTGGAGGAGGTCGAGAGAGGATCAAATTCAATCCATGTTCAGAAAGAGTATTAGGTTTCCTTGGATTTGGTGAAGTTTATTGGGGCAATGAGGATGTGGTGGTTCTTTTTCCTAAAGGATTGCATAGAATCATATATCTCATGGGAGGAGTTCCAATACGTGTTTAGAGTCGAGATTCTTTCTTCGATCGCGAAGGCGTTAGGTTATAGGTTTCCACATTTATGTTGAATACATGTCATGAGGTGCTGGCGAGGGAAGAGGTCATTGATAGGACATTGGAGAGAACTAGATCATCACAAGATGAATGTCTTCAAAATTCCTCATGAAGTAGAGTAGTGGTCAATGTTTCCCGGTTTTTAGGGAAGAAGAGTTTCTGTTCAGCTGAGGATAGGTCCAAGCCCTCATCATCTCATTTCTCTTGGGGTGCGGCTCGCATGACTATGCTTGGGGATCAGGGACTTGTTTTTCTAGTGGTGGGTGAGGTCATTCATAGTGAGAGTGACCAACCATTCAGAGTATTCATCCTAAACTAGGTGTTCCACTCCACGAGTCTTTATTGAGGCGGTTCCAGCCATGGCCGCAACAGTAGGCTACACAATCATTGGATCAAAAGATGGTGGATGGGGTAGGAAAAATGAATCCCTATGATTCTCCTCATCCACAGAACGTAGAGTGAAGCCATGGGGTTGGTTATCATTAGAGACTGAGAGGCAGTGGAGGAGGTCATGGTTAGATTTATGATATAGATTTTACATATTTAATAAATTCATACATCGTTCAAGGTACCTTTGATTATTTTATACCATTGTGTATGAATTGTTTAACTCAATAATGACACACTCCTTCATATCACCTGCCCTTTCAATGAGTTCAAACATGAGGTAGATAGGCTTCTAGTTCCATTGGCGTTGACTATTCTAGTTGGATGTCATGGTGACTAGTTTGAATCATGTAGAAACTATGAGCTAGTACTGGGGTAGCACCACTCTTGGGGAGATTTCATGTGTTTATGTATACAAGCATTTGATGTCATCCTCAACATGGATTGGTTTTATTCAATGTAGGATATCGTGGATTTTATCAGGAGTCAGGTAGTGTTCATCATTGCGGATGGAGAGTCGGTGGAGTAAGTTGGTGACCAATACCCTCGAATGGGTCAGAGGCATGTTCTGTAATTATCATCCATGATGGTAGAGCTGATTCTATATTCTTCAGAGGTTCAGTAGTTGTTGTTTCCTAGGGTCATAGAGGAGTAACCTTGATATATTTTTTGAATAGTTTGTTACATTACCCACTCGAGAAGAGATCAAGTTTGTGATCAATCTATAGCTAGGAGTTTCTCCTATCTATATGTCTCTATAAAAGATGGTCCATTATATGTTATGGGAGCTACGTAAATAGCATGATAGGAGTGTCTCCTCTCGAATTGCAATCATTATATCATCTGATGCGTGTGAAGTATGAGGATATCCAAAATACTTCTTTCCATTGTCATCATGGGAATTATGAATTAATTGTAATGACGTTTAGTGTGACAAATTGTCTACTTGTATTCATGTGATTGATTAAATATGTGTTTTTTGAGTTCTTAGAATAGTTCATGGTGGTTTTCATCGATGACATCATTGTTTACTCCACATCTAAGGAGGATCTTGTAGAGAATCTACATTCCATTTTGGGTGTTCTTCGTTAGCATCAACTATATTGGAAGTTGTTGAAGAATGAGTTTGGGGATCGAGAAGTATGTTTCGTGTGGCATGTTGTGTCCCAGGAGGGAGTAGATTTGGATCCATCAAAGATATTAGTAGTTGTTTCTTGTGAATCCTCTAAGAGTGTGTTAGAGGATAAGTGTTTCTTTGGTCTCGCAGGCTACTATAGTAGGATCGTAGCTGATTTCTCTCAAGTTTCGACTCCTATGACATCTCTTACCAAGAAGGATCAGGCATTTGTATGGACTAATCTATTTCAGATGAATTCATGTATCTAAATAAGATGATATTATGTGCTCTAGTAATTTTTCTTATGGGAGAGGGATTTCATTTTTATGTTTTTTGTGATGCTTTTCATCTAGAGTAAGGTTGAATTTTGATGCAATAGAGATCAGTTGTTTCTTATGGGTCTCAACAATTTATTCCCCATGAACGTAACTATGACACCGATGATATTGAGTTTGCAATTATGGTGTTTTTTCTGATGTTCTGGATACACTTCCTCATTGGCGAGTGATTTTTGGTTTTCATCTATCAATAGAGTTTGAGGTCTGTTTTCTGCCAGCATGACACAGACATTAAATAGTGTCGGTGGATGGAGTTTTTATACGAATAAAACTTTGAGATATCGTATACACCTAGAATGGTCAATGATGTAGCTAATGTGCTGAGTGGGAAGTCATGTAGTGATGTATTGCGTGAATATAGTTATTAATAAAGAGTAATGGAATAGTATTTTTCATTACATCTATATATGGGAGAATTTGGGTGTAAATTTTGACTTTTTCAGATGAGTGTACTATCATCTATGGTGCATCAGGTATAAGTGTCCCATTTTGGGGATCCTGAGGTGAGGATCTGGAGAGACCATGTTGTTTGTGGCGAGGACCCTGATTGTTGGTATGGGGATGAACAGCACCAAGGGTTGTGTGATGAAATCCTATTTGTTCCCTTGGCGATGCTTGAGATGGTTCTCTAAGAGATCCATAGTTCACCATTAGTGGTGAATCCTGGCATTAAAAATATGTATTGAGGCTTGAGGAGTCAATTTTGGTGGCCTGGGATAAAGTGCGCAGTTTTGGAGTTTGTGTCTCGGTGTTAGGTATGCCAGATGGTGATGGCCGAACACCGTGTTCCTGGAGGTCTACTCTAGCCGTTAGATGTTCCTCACTGGAAGTGGGAGGACATTTCAATGGGAATTGTTACTGGTTTACCTCAATCTGAGGGAGGACATAAAGCTATTTGGGTGGTATTAGATCATTTAAGAAAATCATCCCACTTCATAGCAGTCATGGAGTCAAGCATATTGGATGTTTTGTAATGGAAATATCTGGAGTAGGTGGTGATACTTCATGGAGTCCCACAGACTATCTTCTCTAATCGAGATCCTTGTTTTACATCCAGGGTGTGGAGAGGTATCCATCATGCTTTCAACTCTATGCTATGCCTTAGAACTTATTTTTATCCACAAATGGACAGTCATACAGATCGTACTATCCAGAATCTTGAATACATGTTACACTCTTGTGTCGTGGATGGGGAATTTGTCCTTTGTGGAGTTCTCTTACAAAAAATATTTTTCACTCCACCATCAGAATGGATCCGTTTGAATCCTTTTATGAACGACCATGTCCTTCTACATTGTTCTATACTAGGGTTAGAGAGTCATCAATTCATAGAACAGAACTAGTGCAGAATACAACAGAGATGGTTCGTGTGATTCGTGATTGGACATAGACAGTGCAAGATCATAATAAATCATATTCCGATCAAAGGAGGAGACACATAGAGTTTTATGTTCGGGATCTTGTGTTTCTCAATGTGTCTCCCCATCATGTGAAAATATGGTTTGGTCATATGAGTAATCATTGTCCCCTGTTTTATGGGACTTTTTTGGTGTTATCTCGTGTTGAACATGTGGTATATCGAGTAGCACTTATGCCAAAGATGAGACAGATACACAATGTTTATCATGTGTCAAAGCTATGCAATTATCTTTATGATTACTCTCAATTAATAAATTGGTGAGAGATATATTTTTAAGAGGATATAACCTTTGAAGAGCGACCAATGGAGATCCAAGACCACAAATAGATGGTGTCTCACGAGTATTCTATCTCCTTGGTTCTTCTCTTGTAGGGACACAGTGGCATGGAAGGGAGTACCTGGGAACGTGAGTGAAATATACATGCTCAGTACCAAGATTTTTATAATTTTAAACTATTATTATGTAATTAATTCCCCATTGTGGTTATAGAGATTTCATGATTACATGATGGATTTCTTTTGGAAACTTCTTCTAGATTTCTCTCTATTGAGAGGTATCTCGATGGGTGGTTGTTAGGACCCTGTTTTGGTTCTCTTTAGGTGTGTTATGAATTCTAGAGGACAAGAATGTTTTATGAGGTATCTGATGTAATGGCCTTGACCTCTCTGGTACATTCCTTTGCTAAAATTGGGTGCCTGCAGTTTTCCAAGAGGTCAAGGTGACATATCCTCAACACATTTCCAAATTTCTAGTTCTGTGAATAGTGATTCCTGAAATGTGAACATTGCAATGGTAGCATTATATGAACACTGAAATATTATCCTTATGTGAACACTGCAATGGTAACATTATATGAACTGTGCAACAGTAGCCTTATGTTAATAGTGCAAGGGTATCCTTATGTGAACAGTGAAACAATAGCCTTATATGAATAGTGTTACAGTAGCCTTATGTGAACAGTGCGACGGTAGCCTTATGTTAACTGTGCAATGGTAGTCGTATGTGAACAATGGCATATTAGCGATATGTGAATAGTGTTTCCAGAACAATGAGTTCTAATGGTAGCCACTATTTCCATTTCCATATGTTGAGTTCAAGAAGAGTTTTTTTAGAACAGTGTGGTCCAACGATAGCCTCTATTTCCTTCTCCAAACATTGAATTCATGATCAGTTTTTCTATAACAGTTATATCCAACAGTATCCTCTATTTCCATTGAAAAAATTTGAGTTCATGAAAAGTTTTTCAAGATCAGTGAGGTCCAACAATAGCCTTTATTCCCTTTTCTAAATTTTGAGTTCATGGATAGTGTTTCGAGCTTCCTATAGTTTCTCCCATTTGACAATTTCCTTGGCATAAAATGAATTTAAATCCTTGAATTAAGCACTCTATGGCTATTTCAAGTCCATAAATACTATATTAATTTTTCTGAAGGCTCAGGATTCTTTTACTTGGTAAAATCGCATTGTTTAATGTGATATGATTTTAATGTAAAATCATTCATATCTTAAAATTATTCTCTCTTAAATATTCTAAAGGGACAATATATCTTCCTCCCTAGATCATCCTCTTTGTTCACTAGTGTGAGATGAGCCATTTTTTCCCATTGGTGTTGTGTGATCATAGTTTCTTCCTTAGATTAGTTCCCCTCTATTTTTTGTGTAACCAATTAGTAACAATCTATCTTCGATATAAGGTATGATATATCTATCTTCTTTTGGGTTCATCTCCTTATGTTTCTCCATGCCCTTTTATGGAATTTTATCTCCATGATCATAATGTACTTTTCATGGTTGTTGACTAGTTTGGTGGGGTCTCTTCATCCTCAGGTGGATACAGTTTTCACGAGAGGAGGAGATCCTAACCCGTTCGGTGGCTCATTCTAGTATAAAGAATGTCAAGAACCATTTGAGGTAGGAGATTCGTTTCTCCTCTATTCATTTACATGAAACTAAATAGTTATCATGTTTTATCCCAATAGATCACAATATAATTGATATATTAAATATTTTAAATGGATTAATAAATTGATATTGATGGTTTGTTATTGCCTCTCATTTTTCATGATTGTGTGATTTCTATGCATTCATTGATTATGTTTTTGTTCTTGATGGAAATTGGTAATGAATGTAAATTTGGAATTAATTGATAATTGTTTGGATAAAAATAATGAGGAATGTAAATGAATCTGGTTGTTGTTGTAATAATTTGATGATTATCAATTTGATATAGTAACCATGTTTAATCAATTTTTGATAGCTTGATGTATAATTTTCTTGAATATGGAACCTATGAATAAAAAATATGTTTATTTAAGATGGATTAAACAACTAGTACTTTGATAAATGTTAATTCCTGGTAGGGTTATGATTTACCATATTTCTTGTTTAACGGTGAAGAGCCCAATTGATATGATTTATGATTTCTTATAGCTTGTGTGGTGTTGTGAGCCTAGAAATCCCTTATGATATGTGGTGGTGGGAGGCCTATTTTTTATGGCAGCATTTTATTCCTAGAGTGGTGAGAGTCCTCAGTTTATTCATGTGGTGGTTGGGGAGGACACTGAAGATGATGAAACGGGTTGGATTTGAATTCCTGGATGCATGCTGTTTCGTGTTGGTTGTTTATCTTCTTTACATTTCCCACTGATCAAGGAAGCAGGTTTGCTTATCCTCCTCCCAAAAGGGGAGAGGATGCACAGGGTATGTCATGTGCATTCCATGATTAGCTTCCAAGGGTAGGATGTGTCTATGATCTTACTATAGGCGGAAACGACTCGACTAGTAGTTCATATACTCAGCGTGTTGAGCCCTCTTGTGTTTATTAGATTATAATGTTATTCTAGAATTCATGGGAATATGTGAATGTAATAAAGATGTTAATAAATGATTGAATAAACTATGTTAATCCATGGGGTGGGAGCTTGTTGGGACGCAATGTTGAGGTTGAAATTTAATGAAAAGTAAACTTTTCATGTATTATAATGAAATATAATTTTGAAATTATTAATGGTTATTTAATTTTTGGTGGAAAAATATTGGAAGAAAAATAAGAGAAAAGGTTCCATGAACTGCCTCGCAAAGCCCCTTCACGGAGTCCCCCAAGCAGCGCGCCCGTCGTGAAGCAAAGGATGTGGGACGCTCCGCAAACGCCATTGACATTTGTTAGCCCGCCACGAAGCATGGTGGGGGACCCCTATGTGAACACCATTAATTTTCACAACCCATCATGATGTAACCAAAGGCCTCTTCACGCTGCGTAAGCTTCGCTTCACGGTGCCTCTTACCGATAAATACCTAGCTCCCCCCCCCCCCCCCGAGCTCGAAAGACAGATGATCCGAACTTTCAACTTCTTAGCTCCCAAATCGCAAAGAACCCTTTGCTCTGTGAATCATGAGATATGCGAGATACATTTTCTCTATGAAGTGCCTCCCTCTTGCATCGTTTTAATCCCCTCTTCAATGAGGGATGCCTTACACAAAGCCTAAGGGCTTTCACAAAGGAAAGGGATCCCCAAGGGGACCAGGGTCGTCATGGAGCGTTTAGGCTTCGCAAAACACCCCTCACATACACATAATCTGCATGCCAAGGAAAGTTCACTGTACACCACGAAGCAAATTTCTTCATGACACTTTTCTTTGCGATGCGCCTGTTCTCTGCAAGGCAGTGCTCTGCGAATGGCTCTCCACTTCGCAGGGCAGCTCCCATATGCACCTCTGCCTCACACTAAGGCTAAGGCACACAACCTCGCAACGCACACCCCTTCGCATGTTCCCTCCACCACGCAGAGGAACCGAGCTCCATATTTCCCCTGCCAATGGACCCCTTTTCTTGGAAAATTATCTCCTCATATGACCCTCTAGGTTTGCACGATGTGATTTCAAAGTCCCCTAGATGACACCGACCGTTGTGTTGCTTCACCTAATGCTTCTTCGCATAGGCACGCTAATTTCTATTTAATCTTCACAGAGCCACGCTAACGTGGACCCCTCGATAGTTTCCTCTACAACACCCCCTCACCACGAAATTGTTGTTACCTTCCCTCCCACAAGGAGCAGAGGGTACCAGTTATGTAAGTCCTAGGGGTGCTGAGTAAACCCACCTTGTTAGAGTTGCAGGACATTAATCTGCAAAACACTATCGTCTTCAACACACAATGTTATACTGTGGCATTTCCCCATGCCTCTAACATGGGGAAGGGCAGACATCTTGGTGTAATCCCTTATCTTTTCTTGAAGGAGGCACCACCCTTGCTCCTCCTAAGGTTCATGGTGCCAAGGCCAGCAAAGGGCGTGATAGTGAACGAGGAACCTCCTCTCTTCGGTCCCAAGACCCTCTACCTCTGCGATTTGTCACCCATGGGCCTCCGTCCTAGAGAGATTCCCAACACCATGGGCCGCCTCAATGGGTAAACCCCATTCTTCTTCACTTCCCACGGATGAAACTTTCACAACTATGTCGTTAAAACCATGCTACCTCATGTTTCTCACATCGAGCATGACTCACATGGGCTTAGAGTAAGCATCGACCATGACACAATCCTTGTTCCACATGACGTTAAACTGCATTCCAATCTAGCTGTATTCCGTCATGATATTCTTGAAATACGAGGACTTTTATCCATGTCAAGGCATGGTACGTAGTATGCCTCAAAATGTTCAATCCCAACACCCATCAGACCCTCGGTCCATCATCACATCGGTTCGCCGACACGCAACACCCAAACTAGAGGGACTTTGTTCCATGTCAAGGCATGGTACATAGAAAGACCCCATGAGGTTGAATCCCACGACTCGGTCATTCTGACCTCCTTCACGTCAGTTCACCCTCATCCCGCATGATGTTTAACTGTATCTTCCCACCTGAACTATGTGGACATTGATCCATGTCATGGCATGGTACGTAGGAAGCCTCCACGAGGATCAATCCCACCACTCGGTCGTTCTAAATTCCTTCATGCCGGTTCACCATCGTCACACATGACATTAAACTGTATCGTCCCACTTGAACTATGGGGACATTGATCCATGTTAAGGCATGGTACGTAGGAAGCCTCCACGAGGTTCAAGCCCACAACTCGTCATTTCCGACCTCCTTCATGTCAGTTCACCCTCATCCCGCTTGACGTTAAACTATATCATCCCACCCAAACTACTGAGACTTTTATCCATGTCAAGGCTCGGTACATAGGAAGACTCCACAAGGTTCAATCCCACTATCCAGTTGTTCTGACACCCCTTCATGTTGGTTTGAAAACCCCTTTCCATACCAGAACTACAAGGACATTGATCCTTGCTATGGCAAGGTACGTAGGAAGCCTCCCATAGGTTCAAGCCTATCATCCACCTAGACCAAGGTCATTATTCACATCGGTTCTCGGTAAATACCACCTCCCGTACTATGAGGACATTAATCCATGTCATGGTATCTTATTTATGAAGCCTCCATGAGGTTCAAGCCCACCAATAATTGGCCCCGACCGCCTCTGTGCCAGCGTGCCAAGCCCCCCCTTTTACCTGAAATATACGGACTTTGATTCCCTTATATTGGGATACATAAGAAGTCTCTTCTAGGATCAAGACAAATACCATCGGCCATCCTGATTTTTACCCATGCCGCCACATCCCACTGTGATCATGTCACCCCATTCCCCTACACTGCTTCGGGGAAGCCGCCCACATGCTGTCCCCAATATCTCTGATCCCTCAAGGGGGTTCTTCAATCTTATCATCTCAAGCTAGTGTTCTGATCAGTCGGATTCATCCCCATTGGACGTTAAACATGCGGCGTACCCTGTGTTAAACATGATAAGATGAGGAAAACCTCAAATTCATGTATATGGCATAGGATTCCCCACATTCGATGTGGGATGCCTCATGCTTTTGCGCCTTTGAGAAGCCCTATAATACGGTACAAAAGACAGACACGCCAATTAGCCAGCATCCAAACATGTTGGTGATGCCTCAACATGACTACTCACCCAACTAAAGGATGCTGCCCTGAATGATCCCCTTGGAATGTCTTGACAGAAGCAGCGTATTTAACAGACATCCATGAGAACATGGCACTAGGAAAAGATTCACAAACTATGTCTTAATCTATATAGGAGACCTGGAATAGCTGAATAATTATAAGGAGGATTCCATGGACGGAAGAACCAACATACCATCATCCCATTTCGATCATGGAGTAGACGTACCTGAACAATGAGTCGATGCCGCCCACATTTGGAAAGTGGGAATGCGGTGTCACAAAATCCACACCTGTCGCACTGAAGTAGGCGAACACACACGCCCCAGTGAAAGCGTCGGAAACATAAATGGTGAACCTGGCATGAATTTATTCTCATTAATGTGGAGTTTAGTGGCGCTCAAGACACCAGTAGAGTCACGTGTCACTGGATCCAGATATCTGGTGCTGGGAGGTGCCATGAAAATAGCGGGCCTGGCGTGAAACTCACCAGATGTTGGGGAAGTCAAAATGTTGGGCATCTCGGTATGTGATGTTGTCAGAGTGGATCCCTCTTACCGATCATTGAAGACGGAATGACGCCGGGGCATTGGGCATCAATTTCATTTTCTGTCCGTACTAATGATCTGATCTTCCTGCTATCAGGAACTCAATTTTTGCATCCGGAACCTGATCGCCTCCAGCCCACCGACACAGGGGAAGGGGCAATATCAATGTGGCTACCCCATGTCGTGCGGTTCTGACTCTTCTACAATGGCCTCAACTGCCTTGACTATTGGGCGCCCATGCACCCTCTCCTCATCGGAAATTATACAAAGAAGGGTAATCAATGAGCTTGTACGAAGGTACGGGGAGGAGGGGGTCATCTCTACTAGGGACATGGCCTGCATGGATTTAGAGGTGTATGTGACTCACCACCAATGCCACCCCTGTGGGCTGCGCATGGAGATGCTACTCCCCACTCCAACCCTCAATCGTTTTGGGGGCCTCTCCACAGAATTCCTAGATGAATCCATGTAATAGACTGATGAGGTAGGGGATGTTTATTCTAGCCTGACCAATGTTTTGTCCCAGGGGTTCCCTACGAGGGCCCCCACCAGGCCGTGCTAGCGCAACCACCCGGTTCCCCTAGCTGAAGAGAAGGTAGACTACCTACCTGCACCACCGGTACCGGCCCGGCTAAACCAACCCCAGCGTCGACCATAGGACGAGGAGGATGCCCATAAATGGGCATCAATGTTAGTGGAAACTATGGCCTGAGACACCATTGACGTGCATCATCAACCCCCTGCATATGTCAAGTAGGGGCCTCTATACGCACGACCTGGATCAAGGCCCCAACCACCCCACCATCAGGCTGGGTCGACTCTCCTGGTCGAAGGCACATATAGTGGCCACCTTGGACTAGCCTATAGTAACTCCACCCAGTAGGGCGGCCCTCTGCATGCAACTACCATGAAAGACTGCGAGCCATTTCCGCTTCGAGGCCCGGCTCAGAGGTATTCCTTATTCCACCTTCGACCCGAATGAGGAACTTTCCCATGATATCGATACCCCATATGGGAGCCTCTCCCATGCTCATTACACTGGGTACAGAACCATCCCTCCTGCCATGGAGCACTGAGATGGGGACGTCGCATATCCAGTCACTCTCTGATGTGAGGACCTTCCTCACGTCCTCATAGCAGCCGACAGAGGTCCTACTCATCCTAGAAACCAAACTGGTGGAGATCAACTTCACTTCACCAACAACTAGCACGGAGGTCCTACCCATGTTCGGTCCGATCAGTACGGGGACCTACCTCATACTGACATCACCAAGGGAACTAGGTGTGGAGGTCCAACTCATGCTCCCGTCACAGCCAACGGTGGTCCTACCCACACCAGCACCCAACACGGAGGTCCTCCCCATGTCCCCTATGACATCTGCCCCGGTGCTCCTCACACCGGCCTACTTAGGAGGATATACTTCCTGCCCAAAAACTAGTACGGCCGAAGGACCTCCTCATGCCGGGAATTTTTCCTTCCCCAAAGTGCCATTCCAGGTCATGAATGCAGGTCATTACTGGTGCAAGAAGAACACCGAAAGGCTTTAGAAAAAGATCAAACCAGTCAGTTTCTCAGATTTTGATGCAGATTACGACTCATCGGTGGAACCCTCCCCATGGTCCACTGTATCATGGACTGGGGAAAGAACAAGGCGTATCATTCATGTCCTTCTAGAGTGTGAATTTCACTGGATTCATGCCCCTCTTCGCTGGTACATCCAGTAAGAGGAAATTGTGGAAATCCCTTAGGTTTCGACCATGTTGTCGCCACCATCATCACTAGAAGCGCGTTTTACCTTGACTAGAGACCACAGAGAGCTATTTTGGGGACTGATGGTGGCTGAGAAATGGTGTGACCAGTCACTAGAAACCACAATCCCTGCACTAGAAACTATGGCCACCAGCCCATCGTATCATGACATTGTGGCCAAGTCACCATACTCCTCAGAGGATGGCCCAGAATTCGGCGGCCATTCGGCTCATTGGTTGTATTCTCCACCGTCTAGTCTACTATCTCAGTAGTTCGCCTCAGTACAACTACTAGTTCCTCAGCACTGTCCAATTGACGAGTGGGGAAACATGGGGCCAAAACAAGAATGTAGTGATCCCTTCAACGTATCACCAATGCCTCAAATACTCCCTCAATGGTTGAGTAGGTGTGATCCAAGTAGATGTGTCTCCATTTTCCTCTTTTGAATCCCACTATCTGGATGCTGACTATTATCCGAGCAAGGATAAGCATATTCTGGAAAGTGATAGTGAGCCTGTCATGGTCAAAAGTGATCCTTGGGCTGGTCTGGATGACGCCTACATCTTCCTGACCCATCAGTTTGAGGCCACGACCCCCGACATGGGGAAATGAATTGTCATTTTGGGAACTACAAGAAGGAATATTTTCATGTCCATGTGGTGGTAGGAAATCACCTCATAATCTTACACAAACCATGCTCGAGTGATCTCAGAACCTTCAACCTGTTGGAACCATGGTCGTTCTACGTATGAATTGGAGTATGTTACGGTTTTGTTTGTTGTCAATCCTCAGAGAAGTCCTTTATGTAGATGGCCTATGTCATAATCTACTCATCTTGAGTAAACTCTATGACTCGGGGATTATAGTTACATTTAATCCGAAAGTCTACACTAGCAAGGGAAAGGCAGGCAACTCACTAATGAAGGGATGCAAAACATAAGCCAACTTGTATCAGGTGGATAGTAAAGAAAATTTTTGTTACATGGTTGTGGAAGAAGAAAACAATTTGTGGCATCAGAGACTATGACACATCAATCAACAAGACATGGTGAAAATATCAAATTTGAGGCTTGTCATGGACATTCCCAACCTGAAGCATGAGCATGAAAAGTCTTGTGATGCTTGAATTTGTAGGAAGTTGGTATGTAGTTCATATCGGCGAAATAAGAAAAGGGAATCCCATCTTCTTGATCTAATTCATACCGATGTATATGGGCCGATAAATGTTGTCGGAACTCATGTAGAAAGGTACTTTTTCATTTTCATTGATGATTACAATAAAATTGCATGTGTAATGGTCATTCACAAGAAAGAACAATTTCTTGACTGCATGATAACATATCGGCGAATTGTCAAGAATGATACTAGACGTACAATCAAAGTGTCGTGATCTGAAAATAGTGGGAAATACACCTCTATTTAATTTGAAAATTACATGGAGAATCATGGAATACAACATAAGGTAGCTGCTATGAGAACTCCAAAACAAAATGGAGTTGTTGAATGTAGGAATCAAGAGGTGAACAACATGGAATGAACTATACTGATTGAGAGTCATATTGCACGACATTAATGGAAAGAGGATGTTCAAGCTGTAGTGTATATTCAAAATCGAACAGGACTTTATATGGGTGAGACGAAGACACCATATGAATTGTGGAATGGAATGAATCCCTCCTTGAAATAATTTCATGTTTTTTAAGTAAATGATACGTCAAAAAATAAGAAGGAAATCAATGGAAGTATGGTGAAAATGCAGATGAAGGAATTTTCCATGGATACTCAATGAATAACAAAGCCTACAAGTGTTTCAACAAGTGATTTGGAAGGATTGTGGAAAGCCGTGATTTTATGATAATTGAAGAGAGATCCACAAATGATTCAAGGACGTCACATGCTGATGTGATAGAAAGTGAATATGAAAGTGGCTGTGGATAAAATATAAATACAGAAATAGAAGAAGGTATACAAAACACTCAGTAGTCACATCATGATGTTGACTAAAAATAAGAATCTGAAGAAGAAACTATGGCTGAAGAGAATGAGAATGAACCACATAGAAGAAATCATTGATCTGAGATTGATCCATCTAATATAATTGGGGACAGGAGTGCACTAAATCAAATGAGGATGATGAGGAATAACACAAAATCTGCATTTCTGTCAGTTGTTGATCCATCCTCATTTGAAGAAGCAACAAAGGATGAATCATGGGTGAAAGCCATGAATGAAGAGTTTGATCAGATTGACAAGAATTAGACATGGGATCTTGTCCAGAGACCCGAGGTTCACCATGTTATTTGTACAAAAATAATCATTAAGAAAAATTTTGATGAGCATGGATGTGTTATTAGAAATAATGAACGATTTTTATGTAAAGGATATTATCAGATTGAAGGTGTTGATATTGAAGAAACCTTTTCTCCAGTGGATAGACTGGAGTAAATCCGGCATTTTCATGCCATGGTACTCCAAAGAGAATATAAATTATATCAAATGGATGTCAAGACAACATTCCTGAATGTCGTACTCGAAGAAGAAGTTTACATTGAACAACAAGTGGGTTTTGTTCTTTGTACTGATGAAACAAAGGTCAGCAAACTGAATAAATCTTTATATGGTTTGAAGCAGGAACCATGAGCATGGTATTCCTGGCTGGACCCATATCTCAAGAAGCTGGAATTTAAAAGAGGAGGAGTGGACCACAGTCTATATGTGAAGAATTCTCCAAAAGATATGTTCATGGTTCTAGTCTGTGTTGATGATATCATATTTGGTCAAAGTAGACATAAATCAGTGGATGAATTTTCCAATCATATGAAATCATAATTTGAGTTGTCTATAATTGGAGAGCTCACATATTTCATGGGGCTGTATGTGGTTCAAAAGAAGGATTACACATTCATTTCTCAAGAAAATTATGTGAGAGAGATGATGAAGATGTTTAATATGCAATACTCCAAACCAATGTCAACTCCGATTTTAGTTGGTACTAAACCTGAAAATAATGAGGTTGGGACCTCTATAGATCCCACCATTTACATGAGGATCATTGGGAGCCTACTATACCTAAAAGCAACACATACAGATATTTTCCTTTCCACATGTATTGCAGCCCATTGTTGTAGTAATCCAATGGAGGAACATATAACAGTAGTAAAAATAATCATGTGGTATATTCAAGGTATTCACAAATTGTGGATTATACTTTACAACAGGAAGGGACAGTGAATTATCAGCATTTTCTCATGCTGACTGGGCTGGAAATGTTGTGGATAAAAATTCCACCAATGGTGGTGCATTCTATATTGGGAATAAATGTGTTGGCTGGTTGAGAAATAATCATGAAAGTACTTCTCTTAGTACTTCTGAAGCTAAGTATATATCTGCCACAAAGGCATGCACTCAACTACTATGGATGAAGAAACAACTAACAGATATTGGTGATGAGGTGAAACTACAAATAGTGATTTACTGTGATAACAAGATCACAATTGATCTTATGAAGAATCTTGTTCAGCATTCTCGTACGAAACATATTAAAATTTGGTATCACGTTATCAAAGAGAAAGGTGTGCAAGGCATGATTAGAATGGATCATGTGGGAACTGATGAGTAATTGGTTGATATCCTGACCAAGCCACTGTCAGTAGCTGTGTTTGAGAAGCATCGGTTGAACCTCGGTGATCAGCTGCGTCCCAGTGCATAAGGAGGTTACGCATTAACCATCTCCCTAGTTATGTTAATTGTTTTTAATCTTTTTATGGATGTGATGCAGGTTTTTTGGGGAGAAAGTATCCAGGGGGAGTGTGGTTTGATCTGAACAAATGAACAATAACCGTACATTGGGTTTATTGTCAATGGGGGAGAAAGGAACAAATTCAGGTATGTAATGATTTTGTGACATGTTGAGAATACAATGTCGATTATAGGATGTGAAGTAATACATTGGGCATGTAATGCTTTTGTGACAGTGTATGAGGATTTATTTGGCGTCATTGAGAATTCCAAAACACAAGATCCCAATTCAAGCTTCCTCTCTTGTTTCCTACACCGAGAATTTCTCACAAAGTCTTAATGTGTTGACTGAGTTGATTCTTGCGTTTATGGTTTTCCTATGGTTGCTGCTCTATTGTATTTATTTACTGATTTCCAAGAAACCCATATGGGGAGATTGTTGGAACCATGGTTGTTCTATTCATGATTTGTATTATGGTATCGTTTGGGATTGTTGTCAATCATTAGAGAAAGATAAGAATGTGTGCTAGCAAAGTGATCATACAAAACAACCAGATAATAGTATTGAAGCTGGCATCATTTTCTAGTGTTTTCAAAATTTCTAGACCACAAAATTGACAAATGATGGAAAGTGTTTTTTGGAAAAGGGACTTGAATGCTAATGACTTGGAATCTTGGAAACATGTGCGCCATATGTTTTTCAAGATTAGATCATCCAATTATTGTAAAAGAAGAGGGGGTTCCCATGTTTGGGGTTTTTCATACAAGTGACTTGCGCGGTAGAGACTTGCATGCCGAAACATGCACGTCGAGGGAGGGCTTGTGCGCCATCGCACAGGGTATTTAAATGCCTATAAATAGAGGTAAACCCCTCCTCATTCAGTATGATGTTCTGACTTAGAGAAATTTAGTTCTCCCATTGCGTAGGTGTAGTGGTCACGCATGTGGTTGTGGGTCGCGCATGTAGAGGTTGTGCGAAAGTTGTTTGGTACGCGTCCAAGGTGTTTTGGGTGAGAAAGGGGGTGAGTTGTGAATGTTTTTTGTTGGTGAAGGAAGTGTTGTGCAGGTGGTTTGGTGATGCTTGCATGCCAAAATTTTAAGAAGTGCTACAGTTCACAGTTGTGCGCCAAAATTGGTTTGTGTATAGAAGGAAGTGAGTCACACAAGTCTGATGTTGTAGAAGTGAGTGTCGTGCAAGTGGGAGATCTGGACATGCGCACCATCTTGAAACATGTATGCCGGCCTTGAAACCTACGCACCATCTTGGAGAAGTGCGCCAGGTGTTGTTGAAGTACGCAAGTCTTTTTGGGGCTGCGTGAAAGCTGAATGCTTTCCCGATACCATTGATGCAAAGTGATATTTGTCATTAGGTAGAAGTTAGAATTCTACAAAGAATATAAATACAAAAAAGGATAAATTCATTAGCGATGATGAAGAGACCTTCACATCTATAAACTGAGTGGCACTTCACCAAAGGCAGTGATCCAGGGGGACTCAACGGGAGTGACTCAAGGGACGCAGTGAGCTATCCCTGAACCTTTGTAAAGGCAGTGAGCCTGGGACATAGTGACTGTGCCTGAAGCATTTTAATCCACAGATAGTGAAGATTTAGTGGAATTTGGTATGACTTAAAACCTTTTGGTGTAAGCTCCTTGGACGTAGCCCTTAGTGGTGAACCATGTAAAAAGTGATGTTTCATCTGTCTACATGTGAATGTTTGCTTTTTGATCGTATTCATTATATAGGTTTAACAAGTTCCTGCCAGTGTGGGAACAATATACATCACATTAGAAGAAAATGTTGTCCCCCTGATTCACTCCTCCCCTCTCAGGCTGTCCTGGGGTCCAACACTACCCCCGTATGATATCGAGAAGTCTAGCTCATGGAAATGGCGGTACGTCATACGTTTCTGTTTTTTCGGGCTGAAATTAACCAGATCAAGCCAATGAGAGACTACTACTTTGATGTTATCATGTGTGGCCTCATGGGATGAAGACCATATGGGATCGAATCAACTGCCTTCATCGCCATGTTCTAAGTAGCATGTGAAACTCATGTTATGATGTCCAATGCCGCTCAAGTCGGCACCAGCCTCCCATCGGGGTCTGGTGGCTCGGAAGTAACTTACCCCGCAAAAGATCCTTCCATAAGTGGAGAAGAGGATTTATAGGATGCTACACCTGCCATTGAAGAAGGAATCTCTACAATGGTTGACGAACTGGTACAGGTGAACCTTGGTAGCGAGGAAGATATGAGACCCACATTGATCAGTGCCTCCATGTCCCTCGAGGAGCAGCAGCGGTACGTGAACATCCTTAAGCAGCATCGTCATGTGTTCGCCTGGAGTAACAATGAGATCCCAGGACTAGATGATCAGGTGGTCATCCACCACCTTAGTCTCACGGTAAATCATCGTGGGTTCAAGAATCCTCCCAGAAAGAAACACCCTTCTCACGACACCATAGTCGAGGCCGAGGATGACAAACTCATAGAACCAAATTTGTTAAGGAGTTCCAGTACCCCGAGTGGCTAGCCAACATTGTTCTTGTCATGATGAAGAATGGGCAGATCATTTTCGGTATCAACATTTGCGATCTCAACTGCCACTTTCCGAAGGATGATTTTCCCCTTCCAGTGACAGAATTGTTGATTGATGCTACGGCCGGGTTCCAAGCCCTCTCCTTCATGGATGGACATTATGGGTACAACTAGATCCATATGGACCCCGAAGATGAGTATTCCACCACATTCAGGGCCCCATGGAAATTTATGTTATCAGGTTATTCCCTTCGTCCTGAAAAATGCAGGTTCCACCTCTCAGCGAGACATGCACAACATATTCAAGCCAATTATCGGAACATTGGTGACATGCTATGTGGATGATCTAGTTTTCAAATATCTCCAGCGCTAGGATCATCTCAGGGACCTTGAGAAAGTGTTCAGTTTCCTCCGTTTCTTCCACCTAAAGATGAACCTGCTTAAATGTTCTTCAGGGTCACCTCCAGCAAGTTTCATGGATTCTTCATCAGATAACCGGGCATCGAGATTGAACCAGAGAAGATCAAGGCCATCAGCAAGATGTCCCCCCGAGAAATATTCTGTAGCTTCGAGTATTTCAAGGCCACTTATCCTGCATATGTTGATTCATTGCGAACCTGGTTAGAATGTGTAATCCCTTTTCTCGAGTCATGAATAAGGGAACCACCTATGAATGGGATGAAGATTGTCAGAACGTATTCGAGGTAGTCAACCGGTATCTACTGTAGCCTCTGGTCGTGATGCCACCCGTCACTGGAAAGTCGTTGGTCATTTATGTTACCACCCTGGAATGGTCTCTCTGCGCCCTTCTTACCTAGAAGAACAATGCGGGGACAAAGAAAATCCTCTACTACATTAGCCGCATGCTCCTCGATACGAAGATCAGATACTCCCCTATTGAGAAGAGCTATGTTGCACTCGTGTTTTCCATATAGAAATATGGATGTTACCTGCAGCACCATGAGGTACGGTTGGTCTCTCGAGTAGACCCACTAAAGTACATCCTAAACCGCTGAATGTTGACAGGCCATCTAGCTAAGTGGGCAGTTACTCTCTAGTAGTTTGACATAAGGTTTATTCCCTATAATTCCATTAAGGGATAAGCATTGGCCAAATTCCTTGTAGGAAATCCGGCTTTTGCCTACCAGTCTCTTTGTAAAGACCCAAAACTTGACGTACATAGAAATTACATTACTTTTGCGGAATACATAATACATAACAAGAACCAACACTCAAGGACCATAATAGTTTAGCATCTTTGGAAACCTGAAACATAATATTCTAATTATGATGAAAGATCTTCAACATCTCCCATAAAGATCTTCCCATTTTTGTTTTTTTACTGAAAACATTTCTTTAAATACTAGGGAAAAGAAAACATAAAATAAGGTGAGCTGAAATTCTAAGTAAGGGTAAACATGGAGAAAAAAAAATCATATACATTTGAACTTAAAATCATGAACATAATGTTTAAACATCAAGATCTTGAGCAATGCCATAAAACATGTCAGTACGTAAGGCATAGATCATAATGGGACATAAGTCATGATAAATAACATTGGAATAAAACATGTAATTATGGAAACCATTAAGAAAATGTTATGATTTCCATAGTAGCAAAGTAATTTTTTCCAAGACCATATTAGTGGACAAAGTCCCTTTCTGAATCGAGTTCACTCTTCGTTTCAGTCTTGTCATTACTGGAAATATCACCAATACCCACGGTTTAAAACCGTGGGTATAGCCCATAAAACCATGGGTAAAAGCTATAACAATGGTATTATGAATCATGGGATGCAGTGGCTTCGACATAGCCCTATACCCACGGTTTTCATAAAACCATGGGGATAGCCAATTGAAATTTTGTAATACCCACATTTTTTTTAAATCGTGGGAATATTATCTATTCCCACGGTTTTCCGAACTGTGGGAACAGAAGATACCTGGAAAACTAAAATACCCACGGTTCGATGAACCTTGGGTATAAATGTTTCTTGGAAAACTATTATACCCACTGTTCAGTGAACCGTGGGGATAGATTCTTCTCCCAGACCAGCAGCTGCTACCCGCAACCTCCCTCTTGCTTCCAGTGCACCTGTTGCCTGCTTCCAGAGCACCCAGCCGCCGCAGTCTTCCTACTTCCTACTTCCAGTGAACCTATTAAAACAAGTCAAAATATAATATTTGTTAGAATTAATACCATGAGGCATATCAGAATCATCAATATATTTTTTATTTTATTATCAAACACCTTTAAGGGAAAAGTGAAAAACCATATGTTCAATCATAAAAGGAAGATACGAAGCCATTAAAATAAAAGTGCATCTTACCTGTTTATGTCTCCCTAGATAATTTCCAAGAGATACTGTTCACCTGAGTGTCTGGTTCCCTCATCATGAGATCTTCAAACTGAAAATCCATCTTGTCCCAAGACTACATGTACTCCTCTATACTGATTATCATGTTTTTGAATCATCGTATTAAGATGAGATCATGTTTATCAATCCAGTTTCATTGCTCCTCACTACCAGGTACCCTTATACTTATTTCCATCATTCTTTTGGCCTCTATAACAGTTTCATTAATTGTCATAATCGATTCAGCCACAACCTCTTCCGAGCTCAAAAGCAGTTCCAAAGGGTGTTCAATCATAGAATCATATATCTGTTGCTAGCAAGCTAATATGGAGAGGTCGGGGGCATTTTCCATATGCTTCTCCTTCATCTTCTTCACAGATCTGGTCTCCATAGGTAAAGGTAAATGTGAGTACTCTTTCCATACTTTACGATTGCCTCTCCGTGGGCATGGATTCCTACTGCCCTGAGTCCCATCCTCTATTTCACCTGCATAAGAGATATAGCATTCATCACTTGACAGGTTCACCTCCTGCTCATCCATGGTGATTTGGACCAAATCTATAGAGACCTGGACCAGATCATCATTGGTCAGAAGCTCAAAATGATTACCCAGCACAAAGCCTTCCACCTTACTTGTCCTGTACAAGGTCTCACCCCCTGCATCTAGTTCCAGGGCCTTGCAACCTGTATTGGGATTATGAGTCACTACCTGGCCACAATCACTGCTATCATTCTTAAGCACACCACCTCAGCATAAGAAGGGCCTGATGGAGTATGACCTCCTTTATCCACCTTTTCCAGTACCCCATATGGATTGTGCCCACCTCCCCCATGGGAGGCCTCAAGCGGAGGTTCCAATCCACTCTCAGTTGACTCCACCTCCAACCCCATTTTCACCAGTGAATGAGGATCACCTAGATCCTTTATTAAACGAATGAAGACATATGCAACTAGTGGATTTTTTAAAACACCTTGCACAACTCTGAAGAGAAATCAATGGAACTTTAGACCACTTAAACATGGATTTCAAACATCATCATAGTTTAATGAAATAATAAAAAATCTATTATCCACCTAAAAAACATTTAATGATCATTTGATCCATATAAGTAACATTATAATTGAATAAATGATTAAAAATACAAAACACTATAAAAAAAATATTAATGTTGGAACCAAAATCATAGAAACAGAAAACACATACAGTGATTAAAACAAACTAACAGTGAATACACAAATAATGAATGGATGTAGATATTGGTGGAAAAAGCTGAATGGTAGTGAATATATTATTAAAATAATATGTGATACTGCTTATTAGGTAAATAATCAGCCATGGGTACTCAGCTTCTCCCCCTCCCCATTTCCAAGAACCTCCCCTCTCCTCCTCCCCGCATACACAGCTCTTCCCCTCCCCTCCCCCTGCCCAGCTTGTCCTCCCGCCCCTTCCAAGCACCTCCCCCTCCCAGCAGCCCCTCCCCTACCCAGCCCCATACCCATGCCCAACCCCATCCCCACCAGTCCCTCCACCTGCCCAGCCCCATCCCCCCTGCCCAACCCCATCCCCTACCCAGCCCCATCCCCTGCCCAGCCCCATCCCCCACCAGCCCCTCCCCCCTACCCAGCCCCATCCCCCCTGCCCAGCCCCATCCCTGCCCAGCCCCATCCCCCCGCCCAGCCCCATCCCCCACCAGCCCCTCCCCCTGCCCAGCCCCATCCCCCTTTCCTAGCCCCATCCCCCAGATAGCAGGAGAACTATTAACCACTTTTAGATGATATAAATGTTAAACATGTTTGTCAAAAAATGTATAGATTACAGATAACAGAAATCACACTAATCATAAGATTACATGAAAAACTTGTTTTTCATCAAAAAAAATTTAAGTACTGTAGGTTTTTAAGAAGATAGAACAAATACTAAAAATGTACATATTACATGATAGAGAGGTTTGTCAACAATAGTTACTAGAGAAGGTGTTAGTTTCATCTTTGTGGTTCGTTGTCATGATAAAACAGATAACAAAAATTGAAATATTTATGACAATGCTAATATTTAAATGTACACACTCCTATAACTATAGACAATAGTTGTAGGTGATGATGGGGGAGTAATGTTATCATCGGTAATCGAGATGCAGATATAGAGGATGGAGGTGAAAGAGGTTGAGGAGGTGAAGGAGGTGAAGTAAGTTAATGGCGATGGAGCAGCGGAAGGCGAGAACAAAGGATTTGGAACCTAGATTGGAGAGACCGAATGGAGAAGCGAGTTTGGGGAGACCGAATGGAGATGTATAGAAAACCGTCCAATTGGGGAGAACGAAATAGGTGAAGGTGGAGTATCAAGATGCAGCACAAACCCAATTTTTGTGAGACCGACGAAGGGGGAATTCGACAGACGTCGAGGAAGGATAATCAGGGGAAACACAAATAGGAGATTGGGGAGACAGAATTCGTGGAGGAGGCGCATGATCCAGATGCAGAGCAGATGGAGAAGGAGGCGTAGAAAGCTGGAGGCTCTGGGGGTAGTTGCATAGGCGTTGCACTTGGGAGAGTTTCTAGGAGTTGATAACATCCGGGAAGTGTAGGAGAATGTGATGAAAACCGTGAGCAGGTGAAGTGCGGGCTGGGGGGTAATCGGGAAGGGGAGAGAGAGAGGGAATCGAGGAGGGGATTGAGAAACCTACGGGATTTGCAGAGGGGATTGAGAACCAGAGAGTGGGATAGGTGTTTCGGGGAGGGGTTTTTGGGGAGGAGAGCATGGGTCGAAGAGAATTCCCGAGTGGGTGATCGATAATGGGTTAGATTTTAGTGTATGGAGGAAGGAATAGAGAATTAATGGTGATGTGGATGCATGGTGAGGTGACACATAAGCAAAAAAGAAATCCTACTTTTGTATAGATAATAGATAATAGATACCCCCAGAAATTTGAATGTTGACAATGTTGCATTGAACAATACACATAGAAAAATCATGATAGGTCAATCTATGAATATTAATTTCAGTCCTCTCTTCAGGTCACATAAAATCTTCCTCTATTTTACCCTTTTTATTTTATGTTCTCTCTTCCCCTTCATAGGGATCCTAAATCATCTATATTTGAAACACTACATCTATGAATAGGTTCCACTACAATATCCTAAAGTATACCACCTAATGAAATAACCCTGGATGCAAGAGATACAACAGTAATCCAGTAATATAGGTTAACTTCCCCCTTATTATCATTAACCACTATCATTGTTTAAGATTTTGAAGGCCTTCACGACATCTACATAGGATCTAGATTATAGTCCTTAAAATGTGGGTTAACAACCTCTTTTAACAGGGGGGAATTATCCAAGAAGGACTTTACCCAACATCTAGAAAATGACCACCCCCAATTTGATTCTTTATTAGATGGAGATAAGCTAGGGAATCCACTGGTACCTCTATGTCCCAATTGAAATATACAATAAGAAAAGGAAGGGTCAAAAATATATTTATATGTATATGTGAGAATATAAATTATACACATATCATACCTGAAACTATCTCAAGCAGTACCTTGATCATGACCTTGTTCATGTTCTGTTCGGTTAATTCTATATCACAGCATTCTTGTACAGGGAGGCCTGCAAGCAAATTATCACACATCAAATTTTAACCTAGAAAAAAACTAACTCAAACTGGGTTGACATTCCAAAAACATCTGATTTTTGATCATTCAAGATCATTTGAATACAAGGGAGGAGAGTTGGGGAGGGCTTCCCCATGGAAACCATATCCAATCCAATGGTCATTGCACTGCTTTAGAAGAAAACAAAGGACTTACTCAATGAGGGTGCCAATGCCCACATAAATATTTCGATGACTAAAAATGCAATGCGATGCATGTGAAATTCTGAACAAATAAAACAACAGCATAAAAAACAACCAGTTTAGAAATGAATAAAATGACATCCAACACTTCAAACATTAATTTTACCCTCTTCAATGGACAAGTCAAGGCCTTCAGTAGAAGAACCCAACACTTGTAAGGCACATTGCAATGCCATTGTCAAAACTATTTGTAATGATGCTTGACCTGAAATCATAAATCACAATAATGAAATGATAACAATATCATGTGTTCATTAATTACAAGAGTAGACATATTAATTTTAATCTTGAAAATAAGATGATATCACATTTTTACACTTTTCAATGCCATTGATGCTGGAAGGTGATTCATCATCAACTAAACTGGAGATTTCACCCATACATTTAAAACATTAAACAACCAAACATGAAACAGCATCATATTATGAAAATATGATTCTGGGGTTAAATTAGATATTTGAGGATGCAGTTTAGTAAAGAGAAAACTTGTCATGATGTAAAAAATGGTGTGGTAAAACCATACCTTTAGCGATGGTGGATAAGACGACACTGTGTCCAGCTCCTCCCCCAGCCCCTCCCCCTCCCCACCTCCCCCTCCCCCTCCTTCCACACTGCCCATCCCCTCCCCCTCCCTCCCCACTGCCTAGTCCCACCCCCTCCTCCCCACTACCCAGCCCAGCCCCCCCCCCCCCAGCCCAACCCCTCCCCACTACCCATCCCCCCTGCCGAACCCCTCCCCCTCCCTCCCCACTACCCATCCCCCCTTCCCAGCCCCTCCCCACTACCAAGACCCCCGGACCAACCCCTCCCCCTCCCTCCCCACTACCCAGCCCCTCCCACTCCCAACCTGCCCAACCCCTCCCCCCTCCCCACTGCCCAGCCCCCCTGCCCAACCCCTCCCCCTCCCTCCCACTCCCCATCCCCCCTGCCCAACCCCTCCCCCTCCCTCCCCATTGCCTAACCCCTCCCCCTCCCCACCTTCCCAGCCCCTCCCCCTCCCTCCCCACAAAAGAGGCTTTTTCTTTTGTGTTTCGAGTATTCCTAAAACACACAAAACCACATTAAAAAATTAAATAATGGAAAGATGAAAACCAAAAACTACATATGCAACTTCTAAATCAGTTAGTCAGCTCCAAATATTCATATAACTCTTAGATCACATACCAATCAGTGCCTTTACATTTAAAGAAAAATATTAGAAGAAACTAAACCTTCTCAACGCCTTCAATAGATGAGCTCTTCTGCTTCAAAGTGGAGAACATGGTCATACTCACCTGATGAACATCCTCTGCATGTCGAGTATATGAAAAATAGATTATTTTAATGCATCCCCCTCCCCTCCCAGCCCTCAACTGCACCCCCCTCCCAACCTTCCCCTCCCACCCCCCTAACCCTCCACTGCAGCCCCCCCCCCCCCATCCCAAGCCTCCCCTCCACTACTAAGGCCAAGATTAGATGGTGAGATAATAATTAACACACAAAACCATAATAAAAATATGTAATGTGAATATTACCTAAATAATTGTCAAATAACACCACTGATGAAAACATAATCCAAAATTCATTTCACTGCATAAAGAAATTCAAATACAAGCAGTCCACCAATACAAAAAAAATTAAAACCCCAACACAAGTCTCTCTGCTAAGTCAAAAATGGAGAGGATTAATATCCCCCCATCACCATCATCATCATCACCATGTCCATTATCATCATCAACAACATCAACATCATCCGCATCATCATCACCAGCAGCAACATCATCATCATCATCATCATCATCCATCTCATCACCAACAACAGCATCAGCAACATCCTCGCCAGCTCTATCGCCACCACCGTCATCGCCAATAGGACCCTCATGGTAATCACCTGAGGCATTATATAAAGAGCGCGTTGATGGCATACATGAATGAAAAGTGGTAGAAACCTCTGGTGGTAGTGACTGACTCAACATTGACATAGATTTCATGAAATGTTCATTAATTAGCTTACTTTTTTCACGCTCCTCTAATACTATTTTTTTGACGAACCTAATTCAGCACGCGTAATTTCCAACTCAGAGGACATAGAGGCATTAGAGGAGTCCGATGATGAACAATACCTAGAGGGGACAATTTTTTTTCGTGGTATACAACAGACTCTTCCTGGATTCTCCACACCTAACACCTGACTCAAATGATCATTTGGCCCTAAGTTGTCAGCTTCCTCATCCATGGCCTCCAAGGCAGACTGTTGAAATTACACACATATTAAATTATGAATTTCGTATAAATGTTTGAAATATATATAAAAAACATAAAATTTTTTCTTGTGTTTGTGAATTAACTGTAGTTCCATATTTTCTTTTCCTACTAAAGCAGAATAATTTGGAACGAGGTATAGGAACTTCAATGCCCGATTCAGCTTGCGGAATTTGAGAAATGCACAAATTTGGATTACAACCATATATGATAAATGAAACAAATATGATTGAACTTACCATCTGCTTCTCATGATTGGGCATTGTACTGCGCCCAAATGTGTGTAGATATGTAATTTCATCTTTGTTTTTTTGTTTTTCGCTGACACTTCCTAAGAAATAAAAAACAATACAAGTAATAAGAATTAAATTTTATATAAAACCCATTTAAGATAGGTAGTACCTTATACTGTTTAGTCTTCCAATGTGCGATCATTTTTTGATATTGACTTTTTGGACAGGCAGGGTTTGTGTGTACACCCTCTAACTTAGTACCCACTCGGCTCCTCCAACAAATATGTAACTCATACTTGTATGACCGCCAATACTCTCCAAGATCACTCAACCTAGCAGCTTTGGCAGCTTGACCGTTAGGAAAGTGAAATCGACTCTGCAACGAAAATGTAAAGTCATATAAATACATTACTAATATAAATATAAATTTATAAAATTTCTGTACCAATATCTGCGCCCATTCCCTATCCTGGATGTCATCACTGATATGTCTCCATGAGACCGGTTCCACCGGAATGATATCATAATATTTGTCTAAATTAGCCATGAAACTTCTACATTCCATAGCATTTTTACCTACCATTTGATTTTGGGGATTGTAATCCACCATAATCTGAGTTTTGCGATTCCAGGAATCCCACATTCTAGTGCACCCACATCACCTAATGGAAGATCCCACTAAATAACATAAGAGGTGAAAAGAGAAGTGTTAAGTGACAATACAATAGGAAAAAAATGAAATGCTATAAAATGAAACATTTATAATAATAAAACCTGATGCAGGCTCCTGAATAGGCTGTGAGGCATCCGTGGACAGTGCTGGGTCAGCATCCTCTGAATGAAGTATCTGTTCCACATCATGCTCCTACTGATCTTCATGAATAGGAGTGGAAACTGAAGGAACAGACTCAACATCTGTAGGATGGATGGTAGGAAAAGGAGGTGGTGTATACATGCTAGAATATGTGTAGTTGGTCAGGGGATACATGAATGGATATAGAAATTATGGAGGTGAGAACATCAGTTGAGTCTGTGTGGACATGGAATGGGAAAAAGAGGGTAAATGGGATGATGCCGGTAGCATTTATGGGAACATCCCAGGGGTCTCAAGTGGAGGGCGGACATGTGTGGTAGATGGGATGTCCACTGATGGGTCAGTGCGGGGAGTTGTAAGACAGGAGATCTGCCTAGGTCTAGGAGGATCCCTGCTCAGTCCCATACTAGGAAGAGGAATATCTGGAGTTATATATCCCTAAAATAAATTTGATCAAAAATATCAACATCATATTATATTTAATGTGAATGATAAATATTAGAATTATTATACTCACTGAAGACAAATCACGCTCGCAACTAACAGGATCAACATCAAATAATCTTTTCTTGCGAGCTTCTGTAGTTTTCTTCATAATCTGTATAATAATGAAATAATTATTTTTTTCGCAAGACTTTTTACAAATCATATATACAACATAGAATCCAAAGAAGACAAAAATGTCATAACATCTTTCAGTAATTATAATTTACAACCATGTTATACAGTTTTTAAAACCACATTTTTAAACTAGTCTTCTGAATTGAAATAAATATAATTAAATGAAATGAAATCAAAAAATACTGTAATACACATATCATTACAAACTCAGCCTAAATTAAAGTAATTACATTCATACCAACCAGAGAAACTCACGTCAAGGTAAACTGAATGAACCATTAATATATATGGTTTCTTTTATATATTACCCTCCACTACCTCAGGTTCAACATCATCTCTCACAATGGGACAATTTGTGTCATCAAATACAATATTTTTTCTAACACTGATGGGGGCGTCAATGGTGAGAATTTCATCCCCAGCATTATGAAAAATATTTTGTGGAATTACTTCATTAATGACACCGTAATCAGGTTTCAGATGATCTTTCTCATAAAAAACTTGTTTTTCCATTGATGCCAAAATGTATAGTTCATCGGTATGCAGGAATCGACTCATGCCAATAACTCAAAATCCGCAATAATAAATAAATGTACCATATCACGTAATTTAATTAAACCATTTACATTTCATCATAGTGACTCGACCTTGAGAGTAGTAATCCAATAACAATATTTTCTCAACCAGTCCATAATAATACACATCTTCATATCGAGGTCAACTATCTGATGCACTGGCATAACAATCTGTTCTAGCAGTTAACATAATGCCATCATGTTGTGTTCTCATTTTCACTGCTTTATCAGTTGTAACAAATTTATATCCATTGATTATTAAGGATTTACAGTCACGAACCAAAGAATTAGGACCAAAACCAATGCTCTTAATTCTTGAGAAATGAAGTCAGCAGGTAAACTCAATACCTGGAATACATATGAGTAATATAATTAAATATATATCTTTATTTTAAGTTATATAATGTAATGGTCATACCATTGATTTCAACCATGTTGGGAACTCTTGGATATGCATAGCCTCTCTCCTTCTCAACAGCAATGACCGATGAACTCTACTTATAATTTGTTTATGTTATCTAAATAAAATGACAATAAAAGTATAAGGTATATGTGATATGATATCTTATGAGATAACATATATATATATTAAAATTACTTACTTGATATAGGAATCAAACAAACCACAATTTACAAGACTATATAATGTGCCATATTCCGCTCTGGAAAGCTCAATGTAACCAATGTATATGACCCGACAATTCCACCTGTTTGGGGAAGAGATTGAAATGAGGGATGAATTTCCTCATACTTATCATCTTCATTTTTCATTGGTCGATTATGTCTTGTGCTCACATCAGACAAATACAATGAACAAAAATCCATACATTCTTGGGCCAGATAACTCCTCAAAATGGAACCTTCAGGATAATTCTTATTTTGGACATATGATTTCAAAGTACACATATTTCTTTCAGTGGGATACATCCACCGAAAAGCGAATGGTCCCCCAAGAAGTGTCTCAGTTGGAAGATGAACTGTTAAATGCAACATGTAAGTGAAAAAGGATGGAGGAATTTTTTTTCCAACTCACACATAATTAACGGAGCCTCTTGCTGCATGTTTATCAACAATGATTTGAATAACCTTTTTGCAAAATAGTCTCTCAAAAATGACACCACTGAATCACTTCCGCCCTTACATTATTGGATTGAAAATTCCGAATTTCTATTGGAATCAATTCATGAAGAAGGATGTGATAATCATGAGTTTTTATGGATTTCATTTTCAAATGTATTCTATTGACTCGTTTAGATATGTTGCTGGAATAGCCATCTGGAAACTTGATATTCTCCAATATTGCCAGAAATTGATCTTTCTTTTCTAGTGTCATCACATAAGAAGCACATGGAACTTTCCATTTGTTATCACCAATACAAACAAGATGTAGTTCTAGTCGAATACCCCAATCCAATAAATCCCGACGAGATCGGAAGTCATCTTTGGTCTTCCCATTACTATTCAAAAGAATTGCATAAAACATTTCACATATATTTTTCTCAATATGAATTACATATAAAAAATGACGTTACAAATTAGTAGACCAATATGGCAACACAAAAAAAAACTTCTCGTTTTCCAATTGTAAGTGGCTTTAGTATCAGCATTCTTCCTCTTTCGAGATTTCAACTGACCTTTCCCTAATGAAAAGCTGAAATCATTCAATTCATCAAGCACATCACCTCCTGACATACGTTGAGGTGATTCTTCATTGTAAACATTATTATCAATCCCCCGATGATTCTTCTTATATTGATGATCCATTTGCAAGAATTGGAGATGCCCCATGAAACTAAAACTACAATGATATGTAATCCTTCTCGATCATGTATTCTTCACACAAACGACACATGATAGTTTTCCCTTCGTGCTCCACCCAGACATCATTTCATAGGCAGGGAAATCATTTATGGTCCATATAAGGGAAGTACGCATCTGAAACGTATTCTTTGAAGAAGCATCAAATTTCTTCACACCTATATCAAAAAGTTGTTTCAACTCTTTTATTAAAGGCTGCATGTAGACATCTATATCATTACCAGGGTCCGAAGGTCCAGATATTAGTATACTCAAGAAAGAAAAAGGTTTTTTCATACACATACACAAAGGAAGATTATAAACATGAATAAAAAACAGACACATGCTATGAACAGTAAGCATCTGACCAAATAGATTAAAACCATCACATGATAGGCCCAATCTAACATTATGCACGCAGCTGCAAAATCAGGATGTTGTGTATCAAATGTCCACCATTCTAATGCATCTTTCGGATGGACCATCTCATCATTACCTTTAATTCTCTCAACATCATGCCATTACATATTGACTGGGATTTCTGGATACATGAATTGATTTTGAAGTCTGGGAATCAATGGAAAGTGCCACATGACTTTCTATGGAACACAAGATGGTGTTCCATCTTCATTTGTCTTCCATCGAGATGTACCACATTCTTTACAATCATTATGGTCAGCTGTTTCCTCCAAATATAAATTGCAATCTTTCAGACAAGCATGGACTTTATTAGTATAAAACCCAAGCTGCTTAATTAACTTCCATGCCATGTAATGATTGGAGGGAATAACTGCACCCTCAGGAAGCAAGTACTTCAAAAATGTAAGAATATAATCAATGGTGGTATTAGAAATCCCATACATGGTTTTCACAGGATATAATCGCATTAAAAATTCCAACATGGTCATTTTAGTACATTCGTTATATACTAGAGTAATGGCATCATCCAATAATTTTTTCACTCTCTCAACATCATCGTCTTCAACATTTTATTCATGTGTACGGATATCATTGTATTCTTATACCGGCATGCTATCTCTCTCGGAATGATGCACTTATGGAAACTGATCAAATATCAAATTCTCCATGTCACTTCATTCATTTCATTTATGAACAGTCAAAGATTGACTCGTCTCTCCATGGTGAAACCAAACATCATAGTTAGCTTCAAATCCTAATTTTGTGATATGGTAACTAACTTCTTCTTGTCTTAACTGTGGTATTACAACACAATTATAGCAGGGACACTGTATACAACCTCCATCAGACGCATTTTTTAATGTAAAATCTAAAAAATTCTCCAAATTACTTTGAAATTCGGTTGAAATCCGATCGGTACGATACATCCAGCTTCTATCCATTTTATAACAAGAAAAAATGATCATTCAATCAACAATGTAAATCATATTTAAAAAATTCATTTCAATCAATTTTATTATTAAATTAATCCAACCATATTAGTAGCTAGCAAAACATATTTAATGACAAGGTGATTCCATTATTGAATAAGTAGGAAAAAAGAAAAATGGTCTAACTTGAGATGTAAACTAAAGAAAAACTTTAAAAAAGTCACTCTAAAGTGGACATTGATGGGGAATAAAAAAGAAATTTTGAATGTAAAATACTCCATTATAGATATAGTGGCGTTATACACATAAGAAGAAAATTTTATTTTCATAATATGAATTTATAATTTTATAGATTATTTGGTAGGGGTTATTTGATGGGGAATAAAACATTCAATGAAAATAGAGTAGTTATACCTTAAATGTTTTGGAATTAATATTGAAAAAATGTTTCAAGGTATCCTACAAATTTTGTACAACATGATGCTTACAAAATATAGTTTTTATGGATTCTATTGGAACTTTGGAATATTTTTTCATATGGAAAAGATATGTTTTTTAAAATAGACATCATGATATAACTGGGAGTATTGAGAATCAATGTTTCGGGGTTTCAACCCCTTTAAAGGAATAAAAGTTAGAAACGTATTGTAAATTCTATATAGAAATCACATAACATGTTTGATATTCTTGAATAAGTCTATGGAAGGTGTAACCATCCTATTCATGATGAAAAATAATTCCTCAACAATATAAAATATTAAAAATATTTGAGTTTTAATACTCAAAATCATCAAAAGATGAATAGAAAGGTGAAAGAGAATGATTTAGTTGTTAAAGTTTCACCCAAAATATCCAAAGGGGAAAGTGCATGGATCATGGAAAGTGGATGTTCTGGTCACATGAGCTTTTTTGGTTTTGAAAATTCTCAAAAACAAACCACAAGACCAATTTATGAATCTCAATGGGTGTATAGGACATTATGCCTTGGGTTAGTCCATAAGGTTATCATCCCCTATCAACTATCTCAGGTCATACTACAATGTCATCATTTCCCACTTCCGGACACCATTAATGCCTCAAGGCCTTCATTCCCTTCCATTATTCATTCAAGACCCCACCATATTCATCATTAATCACATCTCAAATTCTCCCAATATATAGGATTAATGAATTCATGAAGGATCCACTTTTAACGTTGATACAAGATAGTATAAGTCTACTATACATATACAAATATATATATACCCAAGTCATAGTAAGGAAACTTTTTATCTATATAGGGGCATAAGCATATCATTTTAAAAGAATTATCATGGTCTGTACACACATGCATGAGTATTTCATATCATACATTTTTATATAATTGAAAAATCATAACATGGTAAGAACTTCTTGCATTCAACATATTGAAGCCCAACATCAATGTTCACCAATTGAATAAATCTAACAAACCAATGATCAATGAAAGCATCCCCAAATCACTACATGATTATTCAAGGGTTATGATATATGATGATGAACATGTTATGGGTGGGGATCATTTTAGACCTATCCATCAAGATACTACAAAATTAAGAGATCTAGATGGATCTGAGAATGATCAGGATAAACCATCTTTCCATATTTATTTTCCATGTAAATCTAGAAAAGATCACATTAGATATCATTGTAAATCCTAAACCTGGATAAGAAATATGAGATCTAGTTCCTTTACAAGGATAATAAATAATATCTAGTAATAATAATAATAACAACAACAAAATGATAAATTGTGTTTAAATTTCAAGGACTGATTAAATTCTATGTAAATGGCTTGGTTGCTTGGATTTAAAATTCATGCTCTAACCATGGGAAGTTCACTACCTATTCATGTCGCCAGCATGGTTTGGAGACATAGTTTTGTAAACCCTATGAAAATCATGATTTTTATTCTCTTTAGAGTTACATAGTTACAATGGAATTGTTTCCATTTTAGCTCTAAAAGTACCCCTAACATATATCACCCACTACTCCTCTCCAATAGGCGTAATAGTTACGTTGGGGGACTACACTATTCCCTCTAACCATTATCACCATTAAATTCTTCAAACCCCGCCCCCCAATCTCCCAAAATCTACCCAATACATCACCCAATAAATGTAATAACTCAAATAAACTCTTAAAAATGGCTAAAAATAAGCCATAATGCACCTAGAAAGTGAGTGGTTGTTCCATTATCCCACTCTAATGACTTGTTGACCATAATATGTGTCTCTAAAGGTCTGAATCTAACATGAAGGTCTTGTAATACTAAAAATATGATTCCTTATCACATTTATCTTCTTTAATATGTATTTTCATCCATAAAACCTTAACAATAGGCTTTATATTTTTTCATAGTTTATTAATTCTTTGATCAACAATCCACATTTGACATTTCTCAAATAAATCATTCACCCCCAACCCAACATTATCAATATCAATTACATTTGAAGGATAATTATTGAAATTTATAAGTAGTAACGCATGGGAAACATCATATATAATAGAAAACTGATGAATTTGATGATACCTGGAGGAGAGGGAGCTGAGAGGGGGGAGCAGGGGCGTTGCCCAAGATGGGGGCAGCAGGCGAAGGCCTGGATGTTGATGCAGAGGCGATGTATGGGAGGTCCAGGTCGAGAGTGGAGGCGGAGGCCGGGAGGTGGACCCGGGAGGTAGGGTTGAAGTGGGGGGAGCGCGGAAAAGCTGGGAGGCGGATCCGGGAGGCAAAAAATTATCTGATGAATTTAGACAAATGTCACCCTCTATACACATCATGGAAATAACAAATGAAATGATAATTCTCCCCTTTATACAATAAACATAACAATATTTGTGTTTGAGTTTTTGAAGTGTAATCATTTCATGGATAGTTGTATAACTTTACATTGCACAACATAATTAATGGGAATAGTACGATTCTATGCATACCATACAAGTTAGGTATAGCTTCACACCATAAAATTTTGTCCAGAAATCATTATTTTACTCTACATGGATGGGCCTATGGAAGTCAATCACATTGAACAAGTCATAAATTATGGGAAAAATATTGTATTTGGGATATTATACCAGTTCAATTCTATAGTAAAGTTTTTTCATTTCAGCATTGAGTACAACATTGATGATCCTTGGGTGTTCACATGTCATTTTTAAGTCTATGTCTAGTGTCAAACACCTTGTAAAGAATATCATATGCCTAAAATAGTTATCATTTCTATAGGATATGTCACTATTATCCATGATTGAGTGATAATGAATGATTAGGGTATAAAAGGACCCTTGAAGAGACTAACCCACAAGAACATCATATAATTTTATTACTTGTATAGATTTCTTGGTCTTATCAAGCCTTCTTAAATTAATCACACCCTCTATAATATCATATCAATGTAATACCATCACTCCTAGTGATATTTTCCCTCATTTTTGGGAGTCCCACATGGAGATATAGATGATAGTTTTTATGCCCGCGATGATCATTTTAGGGAACCTGATGGCTAAAGGATTATGTATAGTAATAGAGGATAACATGGTGCTAATTAGAGAGATATTGTATCATAAGGATAGAAACTATTGTTTTAATTAGTTTTATAACCAGTAATAATATTTGTTAAGTAATAAAAATGATAAATACAAATATTACATGAAGAAAATAATGAACCTAAGAAATCCATATGAAAATCATTCATAGAGAATCTAAGTGATCATTTAAGGAATTTTGAACATTTGGACAAGAAGTTATCAGAAATTTAAACACTACAGTTAGCTGGGTTGATTTATTTCCCACTCTATCGACCATAATCGGTCATAAATAATTTTGAAGTTTTGGATAAATTTTTCTATACCTTAAGCAGAATGACATCTACAAAAAACATACAATAAATTCTAGAAAAATGAGGGAAATTTAAGTGAAATGACTAGGGGAAATAAAAATCATCCACTTATTCAATGAAAATTAGCTAGAAAAAAATATGTAGTCAACTTGCTAAAGCATTTTATATAATAGTCGGTGATTAGTTTAAAAAGAATAAAAAATCAAGGAGAAAAAATTACAAAGATAAATGGAATGAATCGGTGGGGATGTTGTCGGAGGAGAGGGATCCGACAGGGGGAAGGGGAACGTCACTACAGGTAGAGGAACAGAGGCGTAGGCCGAGACGTTGAGGTGGAGATGAAGCCCGGGAGGTCGAGGTCAAGAGTGGAGGTGGAGGCCAGAGAGGGGATGACATGGCTAGGAACCGGGGGTCGAATTGCCGGGAGGCGGAGGTCAGAGAGGGGAGTAGAGGGCTGGGAGGCAGAGGTCGGATAGCCAGGAGGCAGTGGTTGGGGAGGGGAGGAGAGGGCCGGAGGTGGAGGTCGGGAACCTAGGGGAGGAGGAGAACCGATGGGGGAGCACGAGAGTGAGTAGGAGATCCCGATGGGGGGGGGGGGGTGAATTTGTGGATTGAATACACATGGCTGTAATAAAAATGTGGGTATTGATAAACAAAAAATGCATATTCCCACAGTTTGATAAACCGTGGGAATAGCTGCGTGGGGATAGACCCCTTTTCTAGTAGTGTGTATCACTGAACCAGATTAACCTACCATTCCAGCCATGTCTATCTCATGAGATATAAATCTTTACCCAATGAATTTGAAGGATATATAGGTCCCAACCATATCATAATGAAATCATTCTTACTTGTGCCACAAAATAAACTTAAAACATTCATCATAACTAAATGAATAAAATGGGTTTCATAAACATCATCCAATTATAACATCATCCATATAATAAAAATGAATATAATTTAATCATAAGAGATGTAAAACCAAGTAAATCATAGAGAAATTATACTTGAAACATACACATATGAAATAATGTCATCTTATATGGAAAATGGCTTTGATAAAACACTTGAAATGAATTCATGAGAAAAATATCCTATCTTCTTCAAAATCATTTTCTTTTTACAAAATTCCATGAAATCATAAAAGAAAATTATTTTGTTGAAAATATTCATAAATTGTGTAGAGGAAACATCATTTAAATAAGTCATTATGAAACCGTAAAAGACTATTCACACGGTACAAGTTAAAAATAACATTCTTCTAATTCTTTTGTTGGAAAAGTAAAAAAGTACCTCGTATGGTAATAAAAAAAAGATTCCTTAAATAGTATTTAGTAAAAGTAAAAAATGGGTAAAAAATTCTTTAAACATACATGAAACCATTTTTAGAAAATAGGTACATGGATAATAAATACAACCCCAGTAAATACTTTTGAATGAACATTCTCGGATAAAAATTATATTGGAAAAGTTATCCCTTACCTTATGTCCAATTTCTTCTATATGTGTCCGAGACTATTGTATAGTGGGTTTAAACATATTATTAACTTGTAACACAACCATAATAATATTTAAGATATCAAATACGGTTTACTTATGTATTTATATTACCCGTTCATTTGTTAATTCCATGTTAAAGCAATGTTTGGGGTAATATTCTTTTCATTTGTCGTACGTGTTTGGAATTGTTGTTCCTGATACTATTATTACTTATATCATGATTTACATACTAATAGAATGTAAATCATGATTTATATATCATATATTTTCAATATATATATATAGCAGATATATGAATGAAATTATATACATTGTTCATGAAGACGGTAGGTCGTCCGTACGCATGAACGCTGGTTTTTTTTCCTTATTGAATTAAATGGAATAAAGTAAATGAAATGTAACACCCCTAGATTTTATGAAAAATTTTATTTTAATTTCATTGATGTCTTCTATTATACACCACACCAAGTTTATCTTGTACTATACGCAACACCGTATTAGCTTGCAGTATACGCAATGCTATTCTTGGATCGTGTTACACACAATTTCAAGTTCGTTTTATAATAGTCATTCTACGCAACATTGAGTGTGATTATATATATATATATATATATATATATATATATTTAATGTATAATTAAAATATGGTTGGATTCTATTATACGAAACAACGCAGGATTCTAGTGCAACACGCAACCCTGACTTGGCTTGCATTTCACGCAATCGCGACCTTCCTCGATAGCGTGTGTTGTACGCAATACCGAGTTTTACTAAACAATTATATATTATTATTATGAACTAGCCATTATGAATAGTATTAACTAAATATTCAATTTTATAACATTATTATTAATCTTACATACTTTCTAGAACATGGTATGAGAACAAAATAAATTTTTCAGGTAAAATAAGTATTTTTAAAAAAATGCAGTTTTGCCACCTTTTGATGGCGCACCCACATTAAATCTAGTTTTTGACATTTTTATAAGTTCAATATGACAGAATAATATTCTTCTTTTGAATCAGGATATAAAAATTATCATTTGATAATGTTTTGATATTTTTCTGATAACTTTAATATTTTAATTAATTGTAAAAACACGCTATAATTTAATTAAAAACAACTTTTTTCATCATAATAATTTATGTGGTTAAATTATAATATTTAATGGTTTTAAAGTATAAATAGAATAAATTTTTACCATTTAATATAATTTATGTCATTAGCAATGATTTTACCTTGAATTTGTAGATTAAATCAATTCAATCGTTTGCAATGTTTTAAACAAATACTCGTTTTGTTTCGACAACAGGATTAATTTTAATTTAATTTCTGCAACTTTTGTGTATTGAATTTGGAAAAATGGATTCCATATTTGGAATCAGTGGGTTTAAATTATTTTAATAAGCTACTTTTTATTTTTGGGCATTATGAATATTAACTACGGTAATTTTTATTTACTGTGGTTAAAGGTAAATTGGGTAATTCAAGGTTAAAATAATATTATAATAATTCAAAATTACCTTGAAAACTATCCTAACCCTATTGGATGAGTAGTGGCCGACCATGGGAATACATTGGTCGATTTTGGGACTCCAATGAGCCACTTGGCAGTGTAAATGACAATTTGGATTAATTAATTTAATGTAAAGACAAAATTGACTTTAACAAAAATCGTTTAGTAATTAATTATTATACGGGGTTATATATGTTATATTTTCGACTATAAGTATTCTTTGGAAAGATAAAAAGATTCGCAAAATCATGTGGTTTTTTTCATAAATTTTAGACATCATATGAATTAAATTATTTATGACACAATAATGATGTAGTGTTTACATCATTAATAAATGATTTAAATAAATATGATTATAATGATTATAATATCATCCAAAATCTGTCCAATTCCAATTGGATGATTTTATTTATAATATGAGTAATCTTATCTTCGACATTAATGTGTTTTGGATCTCTTGAAACTGAAGATAAGTTTATAATAAAACAATTTTTCCACACTTTCCTAAAGAGCCCCTCCTCTCCCTTATAAAAGGAGACCACTTAAATGCAATTACTCACACCTCTCAAGCCTTTCGGCTCGTCCAAACTCTGCCCCACTAATTCCTTACATCCCTCTACTCCCCCTTGAAGGCTTACATTAGGCAGAATACTCTCCAATAAGTCCTTTTGGTTCAAACCAAAAGAAGTTACCAAAATTAAAGGTAACAACTTCTCTTAAGTTGTTTTCTTCTATTCTACATCTCCAACCCCTAAACTATTTTTATTCATTTCTTTTGTAACAACACAAATATAAAAAATATACTAGGATGTTGTTATGAGATGTATTGTAACTACTCTTACACACACCTCTATATAATGGATGAAGAACATAATGTTAATGTGATGGCAAACTAATGCCTCACAAAACGATGATTGTTCGATTTTCTTCTACCGCCTCTCATGGTGGCCATTATGATGGCACTGTATATATATATAATATAAAATATGTTTATGATTTCCTTATTCTTCTTTAATTCCCAATTATATCAAGCCTTTACGGTTTCCATAGTCAGTAAATACGATAATATCATTTGAGGAAGTACGGACTACCGCCCCCTCAAAGTGATGTGATTCGTTAATACCTTGTGTGGGATGTAGAAAGGATGTGGTTAATGATATTATATATGATATTATAATTGAATTATAATATACCTATTTATAATTATGTTTTAATGCCATTAAAATAAGAAATAGAAATGAAAGTAGCGTTCATGCGTAAGTACGGCTTACCGTCTCCATGAACGGTGCATTTAATTTCTTACCTCCATATGTTATGTACTATTATAAATGCTTGTATATTCTAGATATATAATGAATGTATATGACATATAAATCATGATTTAAATTTTTTATGTATGTAAATCATGATATAAGTAATAATAACATCAAGAGCAACAAGTCCAAACACGTACGATAAATAAGTTGATTTTACCCAAAACGCTACTTTAACATTAATTTACAAAATAATGGGTAATATAAAGTCATAAGTGAACCATATATAATATCATAACAATGAATATGATTCTTTAATAAGTCAATGACATTATTTAAATAATTATACATGAGGTTTGGATACGTTCAAAGCATATCAGACCTAAGGTAAGGGAAAATATCACAATCTAATTTTTATCCGAGATTGTTTATACTTTGGTATTTACTGGGGCGTATTTTATCATCCACATACATGTTTCTTCAATATGTAATATTAATATCCTTATAAAATAGTTTATATACAATTTTACCCTACGTTTAGTTTTTAGTAAATGATATGAAAGTAATATTTTATCGTTTTTCGTATGAGGTACTTTTTTAATTTTCTGACAAAAGTACGAGAAGAATGTTTTTTTAAAACATATACGGCATGAATGGATTTTTAAAACATTATTTCCAAGAATCTTCTTTACAAGTTTTGAATTTTATTTTTAATCAAATTCTTCTAGTTTAAAATTGTACGAAATGTTATGAAAGGAAAAATATTTTTGAAGTTGAAAGGATATTTTCCTAAAGAATGGAGGTCAAGTGTTTTATCAAAATTATTTTCCATCTAGGATAATAAAGGGTTTTGTTCCTATCCCTATTATTACATTGATTTTATTATGTTGTGATGGAATTATTTTTATGAATTCCTTTATCTTATAAGAATTTTTTTATGATGTCACGATGTTTATGATTCCCAATTTTATTAAATGGGTTATTCTATGATGTATGGTTTATGATTTTGTGGCACACATAAGAATGGTATCATTATGAGATGGGTGGGACCTATATCTCCCTCCAATGCATTGGGTAAAGATTTATATCTCATGAGATAGACATGGATGGAATGGAAAGTTAAACTGGTTCAGTAATATAGGACTGGAACGAGGAGTGAACTCAATTCAGAAAGGGAATTTGTCCACTAAGATGGTCTTGGCAGCAATGCCATGGCTACTATGGAAATCATTACATGTGCTTAATGGATGTCACAATTACATGTTTTATTCCCATGATATTTTATCATTCTTAATGTTTCTTTATGATCTATTCCTTATGTACTTCCATGTTTTATGTCATTTCTCAATCTTTTGGTGTTTAAACATTATGTTCATGTTTTTAAGTTCAAATGTATATGGTATGTTTTATTTTATCCATGCTTACCCTTACTGAGCATTTGAGCTCACCCTTTTTATGTTTTCTTTTACCTAGGATATAAAGAAAGGTTTTAGGTCAGAAAAAAAGGGGAATATTGTAGGACCCTGGGACACCCTGAGAGGGGAAGGGTGAATCAGGGTGTTAACTTTTTCTTCTTAAAGTTGTGGATCTTGTTACCAAGTTGGTAGGAACTACTTAAACCTGTAAGATGGACATGATCAGCAATGAAACATTCACATGCACAGAGATAACAGAACAATTTTACTTGGTTCACCACAAAGGGCTACGTACAAGGAGCATATGCCGACAGGTTTTCGGTCATACCAAAATCCACTATGCTTCCCTAGCTGTAGATTACAATCGTTCGGGCACAGTCACTCTATCCCAGGCACAATGCCTTTACAAAGGTTCAGGGATAGCTCACTACTTCCCTAGGGTCACTCCCCCTGACTCCCCCTATCTCACTGCCATTGGTGAAGTCTCACTCACTTTATAGACGTAAAGTTCTCTTCAATAGATTTACATTGAAGTATTTGTCTCTTGTTCAGCATGAGACTTTTCTTGCATCAGAGTCCTGAGTTGATGCTCTTTTGTATTCATCCTTTTACTTTAGTGCAATAACTGAATGCACTATATCTTCTTCTTCTCTTAATTTGATTCTCAATACTAACACCTGAGTGTATTGATATATTTCCTTATTTCTGTGTAGATTTGATTTTTGTTGCATGAACTGTTCTTCTTCTCTTCACAAATCACAATGAGGATGTTAAACACCAGTCATGTGTGTGTGGTACCACTTCTCTTCAAAGAACCAAATGGTTCACTATTCTTCCATCTTCGCAAAGAATATTTGAGAGTGCTAAGCACCTGTCAAAGGCCTGCGGGACCCCCAAATTTTCGCGCACCCTTCCCGATGCCTTGCGCATAAAATTTATATCTTGCGCGTAAAAATAACTTTTGGCACGTAAAAGGCTTTTCGCACAACTCTTCTTTTTCGCGCAAATATTCCCTTTTTCGCGCAACCCTTCTTCTTTTCGTGCACCACTCTATACGTTAATTTTTCCACGCATCAGAGCTTAATATTTTTCTAAGTGTCGATCCTCTCCGAATGAGAGGGATTCACCTCATATTTATAGGTATTTTTGATCCTACGCGTAAAACCCCTTCCTACACGCAAAATTGTCTCTCAGTTCATTGAATTACGCGCAACTGTTTGATTTTCCACGCACATGGTGCGAAAATCCCCAAATTTTTGTGTGCCTCTTTCCTTTGATGATTTTCTGTATTTCTGATTCGATACATTGCTTGCGCAAAAAATTCACCCAGCAATTCTGCGCACAACATTTTTCGCGCACATTCCAATTTTTCCGCGCCCAACTCTGGTTTTTTACATAGCACGTGCCTTTACCATTTTTCAACGTTTAGATCCTGAAACACTGTTTTCGTAAAAAACTTCTCTACACTTATTTCACAAACCATGATTTTTTTCGCGCCCAGCTCACGTATTTCGCGCAAAACACTTATTTTCCACACAGCCCATGCCTTTTCCATTTTTCACCAATCTGATTTCGAAACACTATTTGCACGAAGAACTATTTCGCGCAGCCCGCTGTTTTCCGCGCCCAACTTATGTATTTCGCGCAAGCCTCTTATATTTTGTGAACCACTTCCTTTTTCTGTGAACCACCTTTTGCAGACAATACATGACTTCAATTTCTGATTTTGGGCCCCAAAAATTTGACAAACACTGGAAAACGGCACCACCATGTGTCTGCTCATTTGGCACCACCTCCAGATCATCCATTCCTTTGTCGATGTTCTTGAATCAAACATATATCATTGACCACAGCTCTAGAGTTGACATGCCACTTTGAAATCTCTTTTGTCAACAGATTTTATGACATTGTATTCTTTGTCAACAAGCACAATCACCTATGTGATTTTCCTTCTACAACAACTCTTATTCTTTAATCAAAAACTCCACTATCATGATATGTATCCTTTGATAGATCAGATTTAGAATCATAATAGTTTGATAAAATGTGAAGTTCATGGCCATCGCAAAATTCCAATGCCTTGCACATGGTCTTCTTCTTCAACCGTCATTCCTCTACTTCATGCAAATCATATGATTATATTCTTCATTAAGTCTGATTGCATGGTTCTCATGCAATCATGAAGAATTGAATGGTCTTCATCAACCGTCATGTCTTCTTCTTCATCCACAGATGGATTATGCCTCACTATTCTTCACTGTGGTAAACAATGTGTCACCTTTGACACATGTTCTTTGAACTTATGATTAGTACAACAATCATCTGAATTTCAATTCCTTCATTTCATTAGAGTACTACTTGATTACTTCCTGATCTCCTTCATTTTGATCTTCATTGAAAACTATTGACAACAAATACAACCTTATTCACAAAGTGGTTCCAACAATGATCTTTATGGTAGATGTTGAAAATCTTTCACCACGATTAGAAGACTACGTTCCAAGTTTCCAAAGACACTAAACTATTACGGTCCTTGTGTGTCTGTTTTTTTTATGTACTAAGTATTCCTCTAAAGTAATGTAATGTCCATGTACGTTAAGATTCGGGTCTCTACAGTTGGTATAAGAGGAAAGGTTTAGTTAACCATTGGAAACTAGGATGCAAAAACTTTAGTGATATCCCTAGAGATATTTCTAAGGTATGTCTAGGGATGTCCATAAGGTTAAGTATACGTATAGGTTATAGTCCTAGAATTGTGCTAACAATCTTAGAATTACACCTAGGATGCTAGATATTGAAGGTACTCCCCCTTTATTATGTTGTTTTCCCAAGCATGGTATTTTCCTCACACACTATTATTTTTGGGTTTTAGACGATGGCTGGAACCCGAAGGAACCGTGTTGATCAATGTAATCGACAATGCAATGATTGTCCTCCTGACCAAACCAATGTCATGGGAGATGGAGTGCACAATCTTATTTCTATAATTACACAATCTATGAATCATTCTGGATTTCAAAATGAGCAGAGAAAGGAGAAACATTCTGTTGAATCCTTCATGAGGCAACGTCCACCATCATTCAGCGGGTCTTCTGATCCCTTAGTGGATGAATAATGGATCAGTACTAATGAAAATATATTTTCAGTTCTACAATGTTCTGAGCATGATAAAGTCATCTTAGTAGTATATCGTTTCGAAGGTGATGCTGATCAATGGTGGAATCTTATCAAGAATACGAGTCAAAAAGGTGAAATTGAGTCCATGGAATGGGACGAGTTCAAGAACTTTTTTTTTCAGTAAGTACTTCCCTCGTATTCTTCGAACAAAGATGGAAAAGGAGTTTCTTGAGATTAAGCAGAAGGATTATCAATCTGTTGGTATATACGAAGCGAATTTTACAAGACTTGCAATGTATGCATCTGGCTTTATCATTCAACCTAAAAGTAAAGTTGATCGATTTTTTAGAGGCTTCAAACCAAGTCTTCGAAGGGTATTAGCTATAAGAGACTTCAGTAGCTATGAAGAAATTGTGTGTTGTGCTATCAAGATAGAACTAGAAGTTGGTGTAACATATCCATCTCATGGTTTTGACAAAAATTGAAAGATGGAGTTCAAGGAGAAATCTCAGAACAATGGTGAAAAGAAGATGAATGTTTCTATATGATCATTGTGTGGAAAGAAGCATGGTAGAGATTGCCTAAAATGTACTAGAAAATGTTTTAAGTGTGGAAAAGAAGGACATCGAGTTGTTGATTGTCGAAGCAATGGGAAAAAGGTTGCTAATGATGTGAATAGATAAAAGACTACAAAGAACAATCCACCAACACTTCAATGCTTCAAGTGCAAGGAAATGGGGAATTATGCTAATAAATTCCCTAATCCACGGGTTAATGATGATAAACGTGAGCAACATCTTAAGGAAAAGGATAAAGGGAAGTCTCATGCGATCACTATTTTTGATGTTGAGTATAAAAATGATGTTGTGTAGTGATTAAGTGATTATGTAATGAGAATTCAAAATAGTATCATGGAATCTCATGTATGGTATTGTGGAATTTTGGAATATCTATGTATTGGTTTTCAATAATTATATGGTACTTGTAACCATGAAAAGGTGATTGAAATATTTTTGGAAAGAGGATGATATGCGCCTAATAGAGGGATAAGGATAAAATGAAATGTTAGAGAGTATTCATGAGCTCATGATTGATATAAGGACTAAGTGATATCATGGTTTGAGTAGATAGAATTTTGAGGATTTTGGTATGTGGAAAGTGTTAACTTTTAACTGCATTCATATTTTCACTGAGGTTCAATGGGTATTCATTCATCAAGAGAATACATGATTAAGGTATTCAACAAGATATATATTATGATATATGGGGGATAAATGATGGTATTCATGTGATTGTTATGTGACATTTCAATAATCATTTTCTTTATATTATGAGCTTGGACCGAAGTATTTTAGATAAGACTAAAGATTGGAATGGATTATGTTGGACATAAGTTATTATTGTTTAAGGATAAAACTTTGTTCGATATTATTGATGGGATGTTATGGTAATTTAATTTTAGAAAAAGGACAACCTGCAGGATGGGTGACAGCCCATCGCGTCGGACAAGGCTATGGGAATAGAACCCACAACTGAAGTGTGACAGGCCTTTATCACCGACCATTAGCCAAAAAAAAGTCTCTGGTTAGTGGGAAGTAGTTTTATTTTATTAAGCGTTATGATAAATAAAGTATAATTAAATTTCTTGAACCATATACGATTAATCTCACCATAATATGGACTTATAACTTTTGCTAACCTTTTATTTGAAACAGATGGAATGACCCATCATTCTATCACATGATCTTCTAACGCTTCACGAATAACAAATTCAACTTCATTTCTTTAAGATATGAAGTGGAAATTGTTCAATTCACGAACAACAGTGAGATTGTACCAAAATCATGTAAGTATTTCTTTTAATTCATCAACTTTAGGGAAATGATCATGAAAACCAAAAATGTTGTCCTAGTGCTCTTATATCCGATGAACCAGATGGTACCCTAGATCATCACAAACTTATGGCTTTGTGATTGTTGGATTTTTCATAGCCATGTTCTCTACCACTCTCCATCAGAACTTGATGGTTAGATTTTTCTTCCATATCCATATTTTCACCTATGTTCTCCTACGTGGAATCCCAATTATGAGTTAATTTCAGTAACCATTTAGTTTCATACTTTAGTTTTTAAAGCCATGTTTTGGTATTCATTTTTATGATGTGGGTTTCTATTAACGAAATTTTCAAGTAGTAAACCATTTATAACCCCGATGAATTTCGAGGGCGAAATTCATTTTAAGGGGGGTAGAATGTAACACCCCTAGATTTTATGAAAAATATTATTTTAATTTCATTGATGTCTTCTATTATACACCACACCAAGTTTATCTTGTACTAAACGCAACACCATATTACCTTGCAGAATACGCAATGCTATTCTTGGATCGTGTTACACACAATTTCATGTTCGTTTTATAATATTCATTCTACGCAACATTGATTGTGTTTATATATATATATATATTCAATGTATAAATGTAATATGGTTGGATTCTGTTATACAAAAAAACGAAGGATTCTTACGCAACATGCAACCCTGACTTGGCTTGCATTACACGCAATCACGACCTTCCTCGATAGTGTGTGTTGTACGCAATAACGAGTTTTACTAAACAACGATATATTATTATTATGAACTAGCCGTTATGAATAGTATTAACTAAATTTTCAATTTTATAGCATTATTATTAATCTTACATATTTTCTAGAACATGGTATGAGAACAAAATAATTTTTTTGGGTATAATAAGTATTTTTCAAAAAATGCAGTTTTGCCGCCTTTTGATGGCGCACCGACATTAAATCTAGTTTTTGACAAGTTTATAAGTTCAATTTGACAGAATAAAATTCTTATTTTGAATCAGGATATAAAAATTTACATTGGATAAAGTTTTGATATTTTTCTGATAACGTTCATATTTTAATGAATAGTAAAAACACGCTATATTTTAATTAAAAACAACTTTTTTCATCATAATAATTTTTGCGGATAAATTATAATATTAAATGGTTTTAAATTATAAATAGAATATATTTTTACCATTTAATATAATGTATGTCATTAGAAATGATTTTCCCTTTAATTCGTAGGTTAAATCAATTCAATCTTTTGCAATGTTTTAAACAAAAACCTGTTTTCTTTCGACAATGGGATTAATTTTAATTTAATTTCTGAAACTTTTGTGTATTGAATTTAGAAAAATGGATTCCATATTTGGAATCAGTGGGTTCAAATTATGTTAATAAGCTACTTTTTATTTTTGGGCATTATGAATAGTAACTACGGTAATTTTTATTTATTGTGGTTAAAGGTAAATAGGGTAATTCAAGGTCAAAATAATATTATAATAATTCAAAATTACCTTTACACCTATACTAACCTTATTGGATGAGTAGTGGACGACCATGGGTATCCTTGGGCCGATTTTGGGATCCCAATGAGCTACTTGGTAGTGAAATTGACAATTTGGATTAATAAATTTAATGTAAAGACAAAATTGACTTTAACAAAAATAGTTTAGTAATTAATTTTTATAAGGGGTTATATAAGTTATATTTTTGACAATAAATAGTTTTTGGAAATCTAAAAATCTTCTCTACATCATGGTATTTTTTTTATAATTTTTATACATCAAATGAATTAAATTATTTATGACACAATAATGATGTAGTGTTTACCTCATTAAAAATGATTTAAATAAATAATATTATAATGATTAAAATATCATCCAAAACCTGTCCAATTCCAATTGGATTATTTTATTTCGAATATGAGTCATCTTATCTTAGACATTAATGTGTTTTGGACCTCTTGAAACCGAAGATAAGTTTATAATAAAATAATGTTTTCACACTTTCTTAAAGAGCCCCTCCTCTCCCTTATAAAAGGAGACCACTTCTATGCAATTCCTCACACCTCTCAAGCCTTTTGGCTCGTCGAAACTCTGCCTAAATAAGCTCCATACATCCCTCTACTCCCCCTTGAAGCCTTACATCTGGCAGAAGACTCTCCAAGAATTCCTTTTGGTTCAAACCAAAGGAAGTTACCAAAATTAATTGTAACATTTTCTCTTAAATTATTTTCATTTATTCTACATCTCCAACCCCTAAACTCTTTTTAGTCCACTCTTTTGTAACAACAAAAATATCATAAATATAATAGGATGTTTTTATGAGATTTATTTTTACTACACTTACACACACCTCCATATAATGGATGAAGAACATAATGTTTCTGTGATGGAAAACTAACGCCTCACGAAACGATGATTGTTCGATTTTATCCTACCGCCTCTCATGGTGGCCATTATGATGGAACTATATTTATATATAATATATATTATTTTTATGATTTCCTTTTTCTTTTTTACATCCCAATTATATCAAGCCTTTACGGTTTCCATAGTCGGTAAAAACGATAATCTCATTTGAGGAAGTGCGGACTACCGCCCCCTCAAAGTGATGTGATTCGTTAATACCTTATGTGGGATGTATAAAGGATGTGGTTAATGATATTATATATGATATTATACTGGAATTATAATATAACTATGTATAATTATGTTTTAATTCCATTAAAATAAGAAATATAAATGAAAGTAGCGTTCATGCGTAAGTACGGCTTACCATCTCCATGAACGGTGCGTTTCATTTCTTACCTCCATATGTTATGTACTATTATAAATGCTTGTATATTGTGGATATATAATGAATTTATATGATATATAAATCATGATTTACATTTTTTATTTATTTAAATCATGATATAAGTAATAATAACATCAAGAACAACAAGTCCAAACACGTACGATAAATAAGATGATTTTACCCAAAACGCTACTTTAACATTAATTTACAAAATAATGGGTAATATAAAGTCATAAGTGAACCATATATGATATCATAACAATGAATATGATTCTTTAATAAGTCAATAACATTATTTAAATCATTATACAGGAGGTTTGGATACGTACAAAGCATATCAGACCTAAGGTAAGGGGAAATATCACAATCTCATTTTTATCCGAGATTGTTTATACTTTGGTATTTACTGGGGGGTATTTTTTATTCCACATCCATGTTTCATCAATATGTAATATTAATATCATTATACAATAGTTTTTATCCAATTTTACCCTTTTTTGAGTTTTTATTAAAAGATATGAAAGAAATCTTTTGTCGCTTTTCGTACGATGTACTTTTTGACTTTTCTGGCAAAAGTAAGAGAATAATGTTTTTTTAAAACTTATATGGCATGAATGGATTTTTAAAACATTATTTCCAAGAATCATCCTTTACAAGTTTTCAAGTTTATTTTTAATCAACTTCTTCTAGATTAATATTGTATGACATGTTATGAAAGGAAAAATGTTTTCGAAGTTGAAAGGATATTTTACTCAAGAATGGAGTTCAAATGTTTTATCAAAATTATTTTCCATCTAGGATAATAAAGGGTTATGTTTCTATCCCTATTATTAAATTGATTTGATTATGTTGTGATGGAATTATTTTTATGAATTCCTTTATCTTATATGAATTGTTTTATGATGTCACGATGTTTAAGATTCCCAATTTTATTAAATGGGTTATGCTATGATGTATGGTTTATGATTTTGTGGCACACATAAGAATGGTATCATTATGAGATGGGTAGGACCTATATATCCCTCCAATTCATTAGATAAAGATTTATAACTCATGAGATTGACATGGCGGGAACGACAAGTTAAACCGGTTCAGTAATATTGGACTGGAATGAGGAGTGAAGTCGATTCAGAAAGGGACATTGTCCACTAAGATAGTATTGGAAGCAATGCCATGGATACTATGGAAATCATTACATGTTATTAATGGATGTCAAAATTACATGTTTTATTACCATGCTATTTTATCATTCTTAATGTTTCTTTATGATCTATTCCCTACGTACTTCCATGTTTTATGTCATTTCTCAAGCTTTTGATGTTTAAACATTATATTCATGTTTTAAAGTTCAAATGTATATGGTATGTTTTATTTTATCCATGCTGACCCTTACTGAGCATTTGAGCTCAACCTTTTTATGTTTTCTTTTCCCAAGGATGTAAAGAAAGGGTTTAGGTAAGAAAAAAAGGGAATATTGTAGGACCCTGGGACACCCTGAGAGGGGAGGGGTGAATCAGGGTGTCAGCTTTTTCTTCTTAAAGGTGTAGATCTTGTTCCAAAGTTGGTAGGAACTTCTTAAACCTATATGATGGACATGATCAGCAATGAAACATTCACATGCACAATGATAACACAACAATATTACTTGTTTCACCACAAAGGGCTACGTCCAAGGAGCATACGCCGACAGGTTGTTGGTCGTACCAAAATCCACTATGCTTCACTAGCTGTAGATGAAAATTGTTCGGGCATAGTCACCCTATCCCAGGCACACTGCCTCTACAAAGGTTTAGGGATAGCTCACTACTTCCCTCAGGTCACTCCCGTTGACACCCCCTGGCTCACTGCCATTGGTGAAGTCTCACTCAGTTTATAGACGTGAAGGTCTCTTCAATAGATTTTCATTTAAGTCTTTGTCTCCTATTCAGCATGAGACATTGCTTGCATCAGAGTCCTGAGTTGATGCTCTTTTGTATTCAACCTTTTACTTTAGTGCAATACATGAATGCACTATATCTTCTTCTTCTCTTACTTTGATTCTCTATACTAACACCTGAGTGTATTGATATATTTCCCTATTTCTATGTAGATCTTATTTTAGTTGCATGAACTGTTCTTCTTCTCTTTGCAAATCACAATGAGGATGTTAAACACCAGTCATGTGTGTGTAATACCACTTCTCTTCAAAGAACCAAATGGTTCACTATTCTTCCGTCTTCGCAAAGCAGATTTGAGAGTACTAAGCACCTGTAAAAGGCCTATGGGACACCCAAATTTTCGCGCACCCTTCCTAGTGCCTTGCGCATAAAATTTAAACCTTGTGCGTAAAAATAACTTTTGGCACGTAAAAGGCTTTTCGCGCAACTCTTCTTTTTTGCGTAAATCTTCCCTTTTTCGCGCAACCCTTCTTCTTTTCGCGCACCACTCTATTCCTTAATTTTTCCATGCATCAGAGCTTGATATTTGTCTAAGTGTCGATCCTCTCCGAATGAGAGGGATTCACCTCATATTTATAGGCATTTTTGATCCTGCGTGTAAAACCCCTTCATGCACGCAAAACTGTCTCTCAGTTCTTTGAATTACGCACACCTGTTTGATTTTCTGCGAACATGGCGCGAACACACCCAAATTTTCGTGCGCCTCTTTCTTTTACTGATTTTATGTATTTCTGATTCGATACACTGCTTGTGCAAAAAATTCACCCAGAAATTCTGCGCACAACATTTTTCGCGCACATTCCCATTATTCTGCGCCCAACTCTGGTTTTTCGCACAGCTCGTGCCTTTACGATTTTTGAACGTTCAGATCCTGATGCACTATTTGCGCGAAAAACTTCACTCCACTTATTTCACGCACCATGCTGTTTTTCACGCCCAGCTCACGTATTTCGCGCACAAACCTTATTTTCCGCACAGCCCATGCCTTTTCCATTTTTCACCAATCTGATTTCGAAACACTATTTGCAACAAAAACAATTTCACACAGCCCGCTGCTCATTTGGCACTACCTCCAGATCATCCATTCCTTTTTCGACGTCTTGAATCAAACATAGATCATTGACCACAGCTCTAGAAGTCAACATGCCACTTTGAAATCTCTTTTTTCAACTGATTTGTATGACATTGTATGCTTTGTCAACAAGCACAATCACCTATGTGATTTTCCTTCTACAACAACTCTTCTTCTTTCATCAAAAACTCCACTATCATGATATGTATCCTTTGATAGATCATCTTTAGCATCATAATAGTTTGATACAATGTGAATTTCATGGCCATCACAGAATTCCAATGCCTTGTACATTGTCTTCTTCTTCAACCGTCATTCCTCTACTTCATGCAAATCATACGATTATATTCTTCAAGAAGTCTCTTACATGGTTCACATGCAATCATGAAGAATTGTATGGTCTTCATCAACTTTCATGTCTTCTTCTTCATCCACAGATGGATTATGCCTCACTATTCTTCACTGTTGTAAACAATGTGTCACCTTTGACACTTGTTCTTTGATTTTATGATCAGTACGACAATCATCTGAATTTCCATTCCTTCATTTCATTGGATTACTTCTTGATTACTTCCTGATCTCCTTCATTTTGATCTTCATTGAAAACTATTGACCACAAATACAACCTTATTCACAAAGTTGTTCCAACAAAGATCTTTATGGGCGAAGTTGATGATCTTTCACCATGATTAGAAGACTACGTTCCATGTTTCCAAAGACACTAAACTATTACGGTCCTTATGTGTCTGTTTTTGTTAAGTACTAAGTATTCTGCTAATGTAATGTAATGTCCATGTACATTATGCTTCCGGTCTCTACAGTTGGTATCAGAGGAAAGGTTTAGTTAACCTTTGGAAACAAGGATGCGAACACTTTAGTGAGATCCCTAGCGATATTTCTAAGGTATGTCTAGGGATGTCCCTAAGGTTAAGTATACGTATAGGTTATAGTCCTAGAATTGCGCTAAAGATCATAAAATTAAACCTAAGATGTTAGATATTGAAGTTACTCCCCCTTTATTATGATGTTTTCCCTAGCATGGTATTTTCCTCACACACTATTATTTTTCGGTTTTAGATGATGGCTGGAACCTGAAGGAACCGTGTTGATCAATGTAATGGACAATGTAATGATTGTCCTCCTAACCAAACCAATGTCATGGGAGATGGAGTGAACAATCTTATTTCTATACTTTCACAAGATATGAATCATTCTGGTTTTCAAAATGAGCAGAGAAAGGAGCAACATTCTGTTGAATCCTTCATGAGGCAGCGTCCACCTTCATTCAGCAGGTCTTCTGATCCCATAGTGGCTGAATAATGGATCTGTACTACTGAAAAGATATTTTCAGTTCTACAATGTTCTGAGCATTATAAATTCATCTTAGTAGTATATCGTTTGGAGGGTGATGCTGATCAATGGTGGAATCTTATCAAGAATACGAGGAAAAAAGATGAAATTGAGTCCATGGAATGGGATGACTTCAAGAACTTGTTTTTCAGTAAGTACTTCCCTCGTATTTTTTGAACAAAGATAGAAAATTAGTTTTTGAGCTTAAGCAGATGGATGATGAATCTGTTGGTATTTACGAATCGAATTTTACAAGACTTGCAAGGTATGCATCTGGCTTTATCATCCAACCAGAATGTAAAGTTGATCGATTTTTCAGTGGCTTAAAACCAAGTCTTTGAAGGGAATTAGCTATAAGAGACTTCAGTAGCTATGAAGAAATTGTGTGTTGCGCTATCAAGGTAGAAATAGAAGTTGGTGTAACATATCCATCTCATGGTTTTGACAAGAATTGAAAGATGGAGTTCAAGGAGAAATCTCAGAACAATGGTGAAAAGAAGATGAATGTTTCTTTATGATCAATGTATGGAAAGAAGCATGGTGGAGATTGCCTAAAAGGTACTAGAAAATGTTTTAAGTGTGGAAAAGAAGGTCATCTAGCAGTTGATTATCGAAGCAATGGGAAATAGGTTGCTAATGATGTGAATAGAGAAAAGACTATAGAGAACTCTCCACCAACACTTCAATACTTCAAGTGCAAGGAAATGGGGCATTATGATAATAAATACTCTAATCCACGGGTTAATGATGATCAACGTGAGCAACCTCTTAAGGAAAGGATAATGGTAAGTCTCATGTGATCACTATTTGTGATGTTGAGTATAAAAATGATGTTGTGTAGTGATTAAGTGATTATGTAATGGGATTTCAAAATAGTATCATGGAATCTCATGTATGGTATTGGGGAATTTTGGAATATCTATGTATTGGTTTTCAATAATTATATTGTACTGGTAACCATGAAAAGGTTATTGAAATATTTTTCAAAAGCAGATGATATGCACATAATGAAGGGATAAGGAGAAAATGAAATGTTTGACAGTATTCATGAGCTCATTATTGATATAAGGACTTAGTGATATCATGGTTGAGTAGATAGAATTTTGAGGATTTTGGTATGTGGAAAGTGATAGCTTTTAACTGCATTCATGTTTTCACTATGGTTCAATGGGTATTCATTCTTCAAGAGAATACATGATTAAGGTATTCAACCAGATATATCTTATGATATATGGGGGATAAATGATGGCATTCATGTGATTGTTATGTTACATTTCAATAATCATTTTCTTTATACTATGAGCTTGGACCGAAGTATTTTAGATAAGCCTAAAGAGTAGAATAGATTATGATGGACATAAGTTAGTATTGTTTAAGGATAAAACTTTTTTTGATATTATTGATGGGATGTTATAGTAATGAAATTTTAGAAAAACGAAAACCTGCAGGATGGGTGACATCCCATCACGTCGGACAAGGCTATGGGAATCTAACCCACAAATGAAGTGAGACAGTCCTTTATCACCTACCATTAGCCTACAGGAAGTCCCTGGTTAGTGGAAAGTAGTTTTATTTTATTAAGAGATATGATAAATAAAGTATAAGTCCATTATTGGAACCATATACGATTAATATCACCATAAGATGGACTTATAACTCTTGTTAACCTTTTGTTTGAAACAAATGATATGACCCATCATTCTATCACATGATCTTCTAATGCTTCACGAATAACAAATTCAACTTCATTTCTTAATGATATGAAGTGGAAATTGTTTAATTCACGAACAACAGTGAGATTCTACAAAAATCATGTAAGTATTTCTTTTAATTCATCAACTTTGGGGAAATTATCTTGAAAACCAAAAATGTTGTCCTAGTGATCTTATATTCGATGAACCAGATGGTACCCTAGATCATCACAAACTTATGGCTTTGTGATTGTTGGCTTTTTCATAGCCATGTTCTCTACCACTCTCCATCAGAACTTGATGGTTAGATTTTTCTTCCATATCCATATTTTCACCTATGTTCTCCTACGTGGAATCCCAATGATGAGTTAATTTGGGTAACCGTTAAGTTTCATACTTTAGTTTTTAAAGCCAAGTTTTGGTATTCCTTTTTACAATGTTGGTTTCTATTAATGAAATTTTCATGTAGTAAACCATTTATAACCCCGACGAATTTCAAGGGAGAAATTCATTTTAAGGGGGGTAGAATGTAACACCCCTAGATTTTATGAAAAATATTCTTTTAATTTCTTTGATGTCTTCTATTATACACCACACCAATTTTATCTTGTACTATACGAAACACCGTATTAGCATGCAGTATACGCAATGCTATTCTTGTATCGTGTTACAGACAATTTCAAGTTCGTTTTATAATAGTCATTCTACGCAACATTGAGTTTGTTTATATATATATATATATATATATTCAATTTATAAATGAAATATGGTTGGATTCAATTATACAAAAAAACTAAGGATTCTTGTGCAACACGAAACCCTGACTTTGCTTGCATTACACACAATCACGACCTTCCTTGATAGCGTGTGTTGTACGCAATAATGAGTTTTACTAAACAACGATATATTATTATTATGAACTAGCCATGATGAATAGTATTAACTAAATTTTTAATTTTATAACATTATTATTAATCTTACATATTTTCTAGAACATTTTATGAGAACAAAATAAATTTTTCGGGTAAAATAAGTATTTTTCAAAAAATACAGTTTTGCTACCTTTTGATGGCGCACCGACATAAAATATAGTTTTTGACATTTTATAAGTTCAATTTGACCTTAAAAAATTCTTATTTTGTACCAGGATATAATAATTTACATTGGATAATGTTTTCATATTATTCTGATAACTTTCATATTTTAATGAATAGTAAAAACATGCTATATTTTAATTAAAAACAACGTTTTCATTATAATAATTTATGTGGTTAAATTATAATATTGAATGGTTTTAAATTATAAATAGAATATATTTTTACCATTTAATATAATGTATGTCATTATCAATGATTTTACCTTGAATTCGTAAGTTAAATCAATTCAATCTTTTGCAATGTTTTAAACGAAAACCCTTTTTCTTTCGACAATGGGATTAATTTTAATTTAATTTCTGCAACTTCTGTGTATTGAATTTCGAAAAATGGATTCCATATTTGGAATCAGTGGGTTCAAATTATTTTAATATGCTACTTTTTATTTTTGGGCATTATGAATAGTAACTACGGTAATTTTTATTTACTGCGGTTAAAGGTAAATAGGGTAATTCAAGGTTAAAATAATATTAAAATAAATTCCAAATTACCTTGGCACCTATTATAACCTTATTGTATGAGTAGTGGACTCCATGGGCATCCTTGGGGCGATTTTGGGACCCCAATGAGCCACTTGGGTGTGAAAATGACAATTTGGATTAATAAATTTAATGTAAAGACAAAATTGACTTTAACAAAAATCATTTAGTAATTAATTTTTATAAGAGGTACTATAAGTTATATTTTAGACTATAAATATTCCATGGAAAGATAAAAAGCATCCCTAAATTATGGTATTTTTATCATAATTTTTATACTTCAAATGAATAAATTTATTTTTGATACAATAATGATGTAGTGTTTACCTCATTAATAAATGATTTAAATAAATAAGATTATAATGATTAAAATATCATCCAAAACCTGTCAAATTACAATTGGATGATTTTATTTCGAATATAATACATCTTATATTAGACATTAATGTATTTTGGACCTCTTGAAACCGAAAATAAGTTTATAATAAAATAATTTTTTCACACTTTCCTAAAGAGACCCTCCTCTCCCTTATAAAAGAAGACCACTTCTATGCAATTTCTCACACCTCTCAAGCATTTTGGCTCGTCCGACCTCTACCCAACTAAGCTCCCTACATCCCTCTCCTCCCCCTTGAAGCCTTAAATTAGGTAGAAGACTCTCCAAGAAGTCCTTTTTGTTCAAACCAAATGAAGTTACCAAAATTAAAGGTAACATTTTCTCTTAAGTTGTTTTCTTTTATTCTACATCTCCAACCCCTAAACACTTTTTAATCCTTTATTTTGTAACAACAAAAATATCCTAAATATACTAGGATGTTTTTATGATATTTATTGTTACTACACTTACACACACCTCCATATAATGGATGAAGAACAAAATGTTTCTGTGATGGAAAACTAACGCCTCACGAAACGATGATTGCTCGATTTTCTCCTACCGCCTCTCATGGTGGCCATTATGATGGAACTGTATTTATATATAATATATATTATGTTTATTATTTCCTTATTCTTCTTTACTTCCCAATTATATCAATCCTTTACGTTTTCCATAGTCGGTAAATACGATAATCTCATTTGAGGATGTGCAGACTACCGCCCCCTCAAAGTGATGTGATTCGTTAATTCATTATGTGGGATGTATAAAGGATGTAGATAATGATATTATATATGAAATTATACTGTAATTATAATATAACTATGTATAATTATGTATTAATGCAATTAAAATACGAAATAGAAATGAAAGTAGCGTTTTTGCGTACGTACGGCTTACCGTCTCCATGAACGGTGTGTTTCATTTCATACCTCCATATGTTATGTACTATTATAAATTATTGTATATTGTGGATATATAATGAATTTATATGATATATAAATCATGATTTACATTTTGGAAGTATTTAAATCATGATATAAGTAATAATAACATCAAGAACAACAAGTCCAATCATGTACGATAAATAAGATGATTTTACCCAAAACGATACTTTAACATTAATTTACAAAATAATGGGTAATATAAAGTCATTAGTGAACCATATATGATATCATAACAGTGAATATGATTCTTTAATAAGTAAATGACATTATTTAAATGATTATTCAGGAGGTTTGGATACATACAAATCATATCAGACCTACGGTAAGGGAAAATATCACAATCTCATTTTTATCCGAGATTGTTTATACTTTGGTATTTACTGTGGCATATTTTATCAACCACATCCATGTTTCCTCAATATGTAATATTAATATCCTTATAAAATAGTTTATATCCAATTCTAACTTTCAGTGAGTTTTTAGTAAAAGATATGAAAGGAATATTTTGTCGTTTTTTTTATGAGTTACTTTTTGACTTTTCCGACATAAGTACGAGAAGAATGTTTTTTTAAACTTATACGGCATGAATGGATTTTTAAAACATTATTTCCAAGAAGCTTCCTTTATATGTATTCAAGTTAATTTTTAATCAACTTGCTCTAGTTTAAAATTGTATGACATGTGAAGAAAGGAAAAAAATTTTGAAGTTGAAAGGATATTTTCCTCAAGAATGGAGTTCAAGTGTTTTATCAAAATTATTTTCCATCTAAGATGATAAAGTGTTCTGTTTCTATCCCTATTATTACATTGATTTGATTATGTTGTGATGGAATTATTTTTATGAATTCCTTTATCTTATATGAATTGTTTTATGATGTCAGGATGTTTAAGATTCCCAATTTTATTACATGGGTTATGCTATTGTGCATGGTTTATGATTTTGTGGCACACATAAGAATGGTATTATTATGAGACGGTTGGGACATATATCTCCCTCCAATGCATTGGTTAAATATTTATATCTCATGAGATATACATGTTTGGAATGGAAAGTTAAACCGGTTCAATAATATAGGACTGGAACGATGGGTGAACTCGATTCAGAAAGGGACTTTGTCCACTAAGATGGTCTAGGCAGTAATGCCTTGGATTCTATGGAAATCATTACATGTGCTTAATGGATTCCACAATTACATGTTTTATTCCCATGATATTTTATCATTCTTAATGTTTCTTTATGATCTATGCCTTACGTACTTCCATGTTTTATGTCATTTCTCAAGATTTTGATGATTAATCATTATGTTCATGTTTTTAAGTTCAATTGTATATGGTATGTTTTATTTTATCCATGCTTATGCTTACTGAGCATTTGAGCTCACCCTTTTTATGTTTTCTTTTACCTAGGATATAAAGAAAGGTTTTAGGTAAGGAAAAAAGGGGAATATCTTTTTGGGAGATGTTGAAGAACTTTCACCAAGATTTGAAGACTACATTCCAAGTTTCCAAAGACACTAAACTATTATGGTCCTTGTGTGTCTGTTTTTGTTATGTACTAAGTATTCCGCTAAAGTAATGTAATGTCCATGTACGTCAAGCTTCGAGTCTCTACATGAAACATATATGTTCATAAATCCAATGTCATTTTAATTAATATATTTCATGATTATTTATTATATATACCTTATAATCATACTTGAATGGTTAATCATGGAAAATGAATCTTATCGTCTTTGTGGAGATGGTTGTCCGTATGTACACACAAACGATGATATCATTCCCTTGATCATGGAATTTTATTGAAGTGTTTGTATAATTTTTCAGAATCATTATCACATTAAAATAATCATATATAGTTTTTTATTTACACCATTATACCCATCCATGTAATGTGGTGGTGGAAAACAGATTACACCATGGCGTGGAGACGGTATTTCGTACGTACGCACGCGCGGTGATTTAGTTTTTCGTAGGATGGATAGAAGAAGAAATTGGGTTGTTTAATATTTATAATAACATATCAGTTTATTAGTGATACTGATGTTATTAATTTATGATGAAACAAATAGAGAATATTAAGTAAAAGAAAAAATAAATTGGAATGAATCGATAAAGGATATTACCTCCTCTATGACGCTCCTCTTTTTAACCTCCTCTTAAGGCACTAGGGTTGGACTTTTGAGGAGACCAGAACCTATATAATGTTTCTAGGAAATATGAGAAGGGAAATTAGTAGGGGATGTCCGAGGTTCAAGGCTCAAAAGGGTGTGAAGAGAAGAGGAAAGGGGTGCCCTTTTATAAGGGAGGAGAGGGGCACCTTAGGAAAACAATAAAATATTATTTTATAACAAAGTCATATTCGGTTTTTAATAGCTCAAAACTGATTTATTTAGAACATATGGTGGGTAAAGGTAGAAATCCTCTCAACTAATAGGTTTTAGACAAGTTTATGTTACTATTTTAACCTTATCATTTTGAATTAACTCTAAGTTAAATAATTTAACTTTTACCGTGTCTTCTTGTTTTGTTACACTATATGGTTAATAAAATTACTATAAGAGTCCAAACGAACCTCAAGTGGTTCATTATAAATATATATAATTTTATATATGACATTTGGCTGAACCTTATATTTTTGAAATATATTAACAATTACTAATATAATATTTATTTCAAAAACTATTTTATGTCAAGTTTGACACTATTTGGTAATTGATTTTTGTGAAAATCAAAATAAAATTATTAGTTCGAAAAAAGTTAACTAAAAGAATTATAAAATTTAATATTAATTTATATAATTATTGGAATTTATAAAAAGTCTCAAATTACATTTATTTGGGTATTTATAACATCAATTATGTTAATATTTCATTAATAAGGTAATTACTCCATCATCATTGTGTCATAAATAAATTAAATCATTTAATGTCTAAAAATTATAAATAAAATACCATTATGTATGAAATCTATTTATCTTTATAATTAATATGTATAGTTGAATTTATCTTATGTATAATCCTATATTAAAAATGTTTTAGTTATTAATCATTGATTTTAACCATTTTAACTCTTCTTTAAATAAAATAATAATAAGTGTCCTAATCTAATCCAAGTGGACATAAAGGGTAATATTTTATTCCTAAGTTTGTTTTTGGTATAATTACCCTTATCAAATATAATTCGTACATGTTTTACGGTAATAATAATATCATTTTTAACCTTAATTACCATATTTACTTTTAACCATGGTAAATAAATGTAAAAAGTTACTATTCACCAAAAATTATTTTTATCTTATGGAAACACATTTTACTCCTTGATATTAACTTTTTCTCTTGGATTTTTGAAATTCCACTAATAGAAGAATTAAATTATGTTTTATGTAGATTTTCAAATTATCCTAGGAGGTGGGTAACAGATAGTGAAAAGTTCAAAAAAATTATTATATATCTAAAATTATTCTAAAATGACTCAAATGAATTACATTGAACATATATAGGTATTATGTATCAATTTTGACCTAAAATAAATTTAAATAAAATAAATAATTATTTAAATAAACAGTCGGTTTTTAAATAGTAACCTAGTGTTTTCACTATTCTAAAAAATTGAATGTTTTCAGAAAAACACTAAAAATTTTCCCTAGGATAATTTTGATGTTCCGAATCCAAAAATGAAGTCCAATTTGAAAGATAAAATTTAAAAAAATTCAAAATGTGGGTATTACTATTCATAATGGCTAGTTTCTATAATATTTTAATAACATATCGTTGTTTAGTGAAACTCGGTATTGCATACAACACACGCTATCGTGGAAGGTCACGGTTGCATATAAAGAAAGCCAAGTCAGGTTTGCGTGTAGTGCAAGATTCATTTGTTGTTGTGTATAATATAATCCAGCCGTATTTCATTTATAGCTTGAATATTTATATATATACACACTCAATGTTGTGTAGAATAACTTCTATCAAACGAACATGAAATTGTGTATAACATGATCCCAGTAGTCTTGCATATACTTCAATATAATAAGGTCTTGTGTATAGAACAAGATAATCTTGGTGTAGCGTACAATAGAATATATGAAAGAAAATAAAAAGAAGAAATCTCATAAAATCTCAGGGTGTAACATTCTACCCCCCTTAAAATGAATTTATCCCTCGAAATTCGTCGGGGTTATAAATGGTTAATTACATGAGAGTTTATTTTACAGAAACCCACATCGTAAAAAGAAATTCCAAAACATAACATTAAGAAAAACTAAAGTATGAAATGTAATGGTTACACAAATTAACCCATCACTGGGTTTCCACATAAAAGAACATAGGTGAAAATATGGATATGGAAGATAAATCTAACCATCAAGTTTTAATGGAGAGTGGCAGAGAAAATGGCTATGAAAAATCCATCAATCACAAAGCCATAAATTTGTGATGATTTAATGTACTGTCTAATTCATCAGGTATGAGGGTACTAAGAAAACATTTCTAGATCTCAAGATCATTTCCCAATGTTAAATAATTGTTTAATTAAAAGAAATACTTACTTGATTTTGGTACAATATCACCATTTTTCATGCCTTGAACAATTTCCACTTCATCTCAAAAAAAATGAAGTGTAATTTTTCATTCGTGAAGTGTTTGCAGATCACGTGATAGAATGAGGGGACATTCCATCAGTCTCAAAAAAAAAGGCTAGAAAAAATTATCAAACATACATATGGCCATATATAGCGAGATTAATCATATATTGTTCCTAAAATGGACTTATAATTCATATATCATACTTATTAATATAATAAAACTAGTTTCTACTAACCAGGGACTTACTGTAGGCTAGTGGTAGGCGATAAAGGCCTATCGCACTTTGGTTGTGGGTTCGATTCCCATAGCGTTGTCCGACGCGACGGGTTGTCACCCGTCCCGCAGGTTTTCCTTTTTCTAAAACTACATTATTATAACATCCCATCAATAATATTGAAAACAAGTTTTATCCTTAAACAATACTAACTTATGTCTAACATAATCTATTCCAATCTTTAGGCTTATTTAAAATACTTCTATCCAAGCTTATAGTATAAAGAGAACCATTACTTGAAATGTCATCAAACAAGAATGTGATTACAAATAATTATCCCAAAGATATATCATGTTGGTCACATTCCAAAAATGTGAATATCTTAATCATGTATTATCTTGAAAAATGAATACCCATTGATCCTTAGTGAAAACATGAATGCTGTCAAAAGTTAACTCTTTCAACATACCAAAATCCCAAAATTTCTATATACTCAAACCATGATATCAGTCATGTGCTCATTTCATTTTCTCTTTATCCCTTTAATATTCACATATCATCTTCTTTCAAAATATATTTCAATCACTTTTCATGTTTACCGGTACCATATAATTATTGAAAACCAATACATAGATATTCCAAAATTCCACGATAGCATAAATGAGATTCCATGATACTATTTTTAAATCCCATTACATAAACACTTATTCATTACACAAAATCATTTTCATACTCAACCTAAAAAATAGTGATCACATGTCACTTTCCTTTCTCATTTTCCTTAAGAGTTTTCTCACGTTTATCATCATTAACCCTTGGATTAGGGCATTGATTAGCATAATGCCCCATTTCTTTGCACTTGAAGTATTGATGTGTTGGTGGAGCGTTCTCTACAGTCTTTTCTTTATTCACATCATTAGAAACCCTTTTTCCATTACTATGACTCTCAGCTGCTCGATGGCCTTCTTTTCCACACTGAAAACATTTTCTAGTCCCTTTAAGATAATCTCCACCATGCTTCTTCCACACTATGAGAATAAATAATCATTTATCTTCTTTTCACCATTATTATGAGATTTCTCCGTGAACTCCATCTTTTTTCTAGTCAAAACAATGATATAGATATGTTAAACAAACTTCCAGTTCTACCTTGATAGCACAACCAACAATTTATTCATAGCTACTGAAGTCTCTTATAGCTAATTCCCTTCGAAGACATGGTTTTAAGCCACTGAAGAATCGACAAACTTTACTTTCAGGTTGGATGATAAAGCCAGATGAATACCTTTCATGTCTTGTAAAATTTGCATCATATATACCAACAGATTAATCATCCTTCTGCTTAAGCTCAAGGAACTATTTTTTCATCTTTGTTTGAAGAATATTAGGGAAGTACTTACTGAAAACAAGTCCTTGAACTCGTCCCATTCCATAGATTCAATTTCATCTTGGGGCCTTGTATTCTTAATTAGAGTCCACCATTGATCTGCTTCACCTTATGAATGGCAAATAGCCAGAATAGATTTTTCATGTTTCTAAGAGAGAATTATGGAAAATATCTTTTCAATGTTACTGATCCATTATTCAGCAACAAGTGGATCAGGAGACCCACTGAAAGTAGGTGGACGTTGCCTCATGACGGACTCAATAAAATATTGTTCCCTTTTCTGCTCATTTGGAAGTCCACAATGATTCATATCTTGTGTAAGTATAGAAATATGGTTTCTCACTCCATCGCCCATTATATTGGTTTGTTCATGAGGACAACCATTGCATTGTCCATTACATTGATCAATGCGATTCTTTCGGGTTCCATCCATCGACTAAAACCCAAAATGAATAGTGTGATAGGAAAAAATCATGCTAGGGAAAACAACATAATAAAGGGGGAGTACCTTGAATATCTAACATATTAGGTTTAATTCTATGATCATTAGTAAAATTCTAGGACTATAACCTATACGTATACTAATCCTTAGGTACTTCTAGACGTACCTTAGAAATATCTCTAGGGATCTCACTAAAGCATTCAAATCCTTATTTCAAAAGGATAACTAATCCTTTCTTCCGATACCAACTGTAGAGACCCAAATCTTGACTTACATAGACATTACATTACTTTTTCGGAATACTTAATACATAACAAGAACCAAAACTCAAGGACCGTAATAGTTTAGTGTCTTTCGAAACTCGGAACATAATCTTTTAATCGTGATAAAAGATCTTCAACATCTCCCATAAAGATATACCCTTTTTTTCTTACCTAAAACCATTATTTAAATCCTAGGAAAAAGAAAACATATAAAAGGGTGAGTTCAAAGGCTCAGTATGGGTAATCATGTAGAAAATAATACAAATCATCTACATTTGAAATTAAAAACATGATCATAATGTTTAAACTTCAAGATCTTGAGCAATGACATAAAACATGTCACTACGTAAGGCATAGATCATAATGGGACATCAATAATGATAAATAGCATGGGAATAAAACATGTAATTGTGAAAACCATGAAGAACATGTTATGATTTCCCTAGTATCCAAGGCATTGCTTCCAAGACCATCTTAGTGGACGAAGTCCCTTTCTGAATCGAGTTCACTCCTCGTTTCAGTCCGGTAACACTAAATTGGATTAACATACCATTCCATCCATGTCTATCTCATGACATATAAATATTTACCCAATGCATTGGAGGGAGATATAGGTCCCACCCATCTCATAATTAATTCATTCTTACTTGTGCCACAAAATAAAGTTAAAAAATTCGTTATAACCCAAAGAATAAAATGAGTTTCATAAACATCATCCCATCATAACATAATCCATATAAAACAAATTTATATAATTTCAACATAATAGAAGTGAAACCATGTAAATCATAGAGACATTATTCTTGAAACATACACATATGAAATAATGTCATCTTAGATGGAAAATGGTTTTGATAAAACACTTGAAATGAATTCTTGAAGAAAATATATTTTCTTCTTCAAAATCATTTTCTTTTCAAAAAATGCCATGAAATAATACAAGAAAAGTATTTTGTTGAAAAGATCCATAAAATATTGTAGAGGAAACATCATTGAAATAAGTCATTATAAAAACGTAAAAATACATTCATGCTGTATAAGTTAAAAATAACATTCTTCTCATACATTTGTCGTAAAAGTAAAAAAGTACCTCGGATGGTAATCAAAAGATGGATTACATACATACAATGTAGTATAAGTAAAAAATGGGTACAAAAAAACTTTAAACACACATTAAACCATTTTGAGAAAACATGTACATTGATAATAAATATAACCCCAGTAAATACTTATGAATAAAAAAATCTCTGATAAAAACGAGACTGGAAAAGATATCCCTTACCTTACGTCCAATTTCTTCCATATGTGTCTGAGACTCTTCTATAGTGAGTTTAAACATATTATTAACTTGTAACAGAACCATAATAATATTTATGATATCATATATGGTTCACTTATGTATTTTTATTACCCGTTCATTTGTTAATTCCATGATAAAGAAATGTTTGGGTTAATATTTCTTTCATTTGTCGTACGTGTTTGGACTTGTTGTTCATGATACAACTATTACTTATATCAATATTTAATTACTTCCAGAATTTAAATCATGATTTATATATCATATATATTCATTATATATATAATATATAGATTAATGAAATTAAATACACTGTTCATGGAGACGGTAGGTTGTGCGTATGCACGAACACTGTATTCGTTTCCTTATTGAATTAAATAGAATTAAGTAAATGAAACATATATGTTCATAAATCCAGTATCATTATTATGTAATATATTTCATGATTATTTATTATTTATAATTTATAATCATACTTTAATTTTTAATCATGGAAAATGAATCTCATTTTGTTAGTGGAGACGGTAGTCTGTATGTATGCACGAATGATGATATCTTTCCCATGATCCTGGAATTTTGTTGAAGTGTTTGTATAATACTTCAGAATAATTATCACTTTAAAATAATTATATATAGTTACTTATTTACACCATTATACCCATCCAAGTAAGTTGGTGGTGGAAAACAGATTACACCACGGTGTGGAGACGGTATTTTCGTACGTACGCACACGCGGTGATTTCGTTTTCCGTAGGATGGATAGAAGATGAAATTTGGTTTTTTAATATTTATAATAACATATAAGTATATGAGTAATACTTATGTTATTAATTTATTATGAAAAAAATAGATAAAATGAAGTAGATGAATAAATAAATTGGAAATAATCGGTAAATGATATTACCTCTTCTTTGACGCACCTCTTCTTAACCTCCTCTTAAGGCACAAGGGTTGGTCTTTTGAGGCGACGAGAAAACCTATAATGTTTCTAGGGATGATTTGAGGGGAAATGGTTAGGGGTTAGTCGAGATTCCATGCTCAAAAGGGTGTGAAGAGAAGAGGGAAGTGATGCCCTTTTATAAGGGAGGAGAGGGGCACCTTAAGAAAAACTGAAAATATTATTCAATAATAAAGTCAAATTCTGTTTTTGATAGCTACAATCTAATTTATTTCAAATATATGGTGGCTAAGGGTCTGAATCCTCTCAACTAATAGGTTTTAGACAAGTTTAGGTTACTATTTTAACCTTATCATTTAGATTTAACTCTATGTTAAATAATTGAACTTTTACCGTGTCTTTGTGTTCTCTTACACTATACGGTTATGAACATACTATAACAAGACAAAGTAACCCCAAGTGGTTCATTATTTATATATATAACCCTATCTAAGTCATATGGCCGAACCTTATATTTTTAGTAATATAATAACAATTAATAATATAATATTTGTTTTAAAAACTATTTTATGTCAATTTTGACACTATTTGGTAATTGATTTTTGTGAAAATCATTACAAAATTATTAGTTCGAAAAAAATTAATTGAATAAATAAAAACATGTAATATTAACCAATAAAATTAGTGGAATTTATAAAAAGTCTCAAATTACATTTATTTGGGTATTTATAACATTAATTATGTTAATGTTTCATTAATAAGGTAATTTCTTCATCACCATTGTTTCCTAAATAAATTAAATCATTTAATGTATAAAAATTATAAATAAATACCATTATTTGTTAAATATTTTTATATTTCTAATTAATATTTATAGTTGAATTTATCTTATCTATAACCCTATATTAAAAAGGATTTAGTTATTAAACATGATTTTAACCATTTTAACTCTTCTTTAAATATAATAATAATTATTGTCCTAATCTAATCCAAGTAGACCTAAAGGGAAATATTTTATTCCTAAGGTTTTTTATGATCGAATTAAACTTATCCAATAGAATTAAGACATGTGATAGAGTAATAATAATATCATTTTTACCCTTAATTACCATATTTACTTTTAACCGTGGTAAATAAAAGTAAAAAGTTACTACTCACCAAAAATTATTTTTATCTTATTGAACCACATTTTACTCCTTGATATTAATAGTGTGTCTTGGATTTTCGAAATTCCACTCACAGAAGCTGTACAATTCTGTTTTATGTAGATTATCAAATTCTCCTAGGAGGTGTGTAAAAGACGGCTAAAATTTCAATAAAATTTTTATATATCTAAAATTATTATAAACTGACTCAAATGAATTAAATAGAACTTATATAGGTATTATGTATCATTTTTGAACTAAAATAAATTTAAATAAAATAAATAATTATTTAAATAAAATGACTGTTTTTAAAAAGTAACCTACTGTTTTCACTATTCATCAAAAATTGAACCTTTTCAGAAAAATACCAACAATTCAACCTAGCCTAATTTCGATGTTCCGAAACCAAAAATGATATCCATTTTGAGATATAAAATTTATATAATATCAAAAAGTGTGTTTTACTATTCATAAAAGATAGTTTATATAATATTTTAATAACATATCATTGTTTAGTGAAACTCGGTATTGCGTATAACACACACTATCGTGGAAGGTCATGATTGCATGTAAAGAAGGCCATGTCAGGGTTGTGTGTAATGTAAGATTCCATTTTTGTTGTGCATAATAGAATCTAGCCATATTTCATTTATACATTGAATATATATACACACTCAATTTTTCATAGAATAACATCTATCAAATGAACTTGAAATTGTGTGTAACATGATCCAAGTAGTGTTGCGTAAACTGCAAGCTAATACGTTCTTTCGTATAGCACAATATAATCTTGGTGTAGCATACAAAAGAATATATGAATGAAAATAAAAAAATAAAGGGTGTTACATTCTACCCCCCTTAATATGAATATCGCCCTCAAAATTCATCGGGGTTATAAATGGTTTATTACATGAGTGTTTCTTTCATAGAAAGCCACATCATAAAATGTAATAGCCAAACACAACTTTAAAAAAACTAAATTATGAAATGTAACGGTTACCCAAATTAACTCATCACTGGGTTTCCACATAGGAGAACATTGGTGAAAATATGGATATGGAAGAGAAATCTAACCATCAAGTTCTGATGGAGAGTGGTAGAGAACATGGCTATGAAAAAACCATCAATCAAAAACCATAATTTTCTGATTATTTAAGGTACCATCTAATTCATCAGGTATGAGGGTACTAGGAAAAAGTTTCTAGTTCTCAAATTCATTTCCCAATGTCGAATAATTGTTTAATTAAAATAAATACTTAACTGATCTTGGTACAATATCACTGTTATTTGTGCCTTGAACAATTTACAGTTCATATCTAAAAACAATAAAGTTCAGTTTGTCATTCGTGAAGTGTTAGCAGATCATGTGCTCGAATGATGGGTCATTCCATCTGTCTCAAACTAAAGGTTAACAATAGTTATCAAATATAAATAAGTCCATCTATAGTGAGATTAATCATATATTATTCCTAAAATGGACTTATAAATCATATATCATACTTCTTAATATAATAAAATTAGTTTCTACTAACTAGGGACTTCCTTTAGACTAGCGGTATGTGATAAAGGCCCGTTGCACTTCAGTTGTGGGTTCGATTCCCACAGCCTTATCCGACGCGATGGGTTGTTTCCCATCCTGCATGTTTTCCTTTTTCTAAAACAACATTATTATAATATCCCATCAATAATATCGTGAAAAAGTTCTATCCTTAAATAATACTAACTTATGTCCAACATATTCCATTCAAATCTTTAGGCTTATCTAAAATACTTCTATCTAATCTTATATTATAAAGGGAATGATTACTTGAAATGTCATCAAAAAAGCATGTGAATACCATCATTTATCCCCCATATACAATATATCTTGTTGGTCAAATTCCAAACATGAGAATATATTAATCATGTATTCTCTTGAAAAATTAATACCCATTGAACCTTAGTGAAAACATGAATGCTGTTAAAAGTTAACTCATTCCACATACCAAAATCCCAAAATTTCAATATACTCATACCATGATATCAGTCAGGAGGTCATTTGTTTTTCTCTTTATCCCTTCATTATGCGCATATCATCTTCTTTCCAACAATATTTCAATCACTTTTCATGGTTACCAGTACCATATAATTATTGAAAACCAATACATAGATATTCCATAATTCCACGATACCATAAATGAGTTTCCATGAAACTATTTTGAAATCCCATTACATGAAAACTTAATCATTACACAACATCATTGTCATACTCATCATCACAAATAGTTATCACATGTAACTTCCATTTATCCTTTTCCTTAAGAGGTTTCTCACGTTGATCATCATTAACCCTTGGATTAGGACATTGATTAGCATAATGCCCCATTTCCTTTCACTTGAAGCAATGAATTGTTAGTGGTTCGTTCTCTATAGTATTTTCTTTATTCACATCATTAGCAACCCTTTTTCCGTTACTTCGACACTCAACTGCTCGATGAGATTCTTTTCCACACTTATACATTTTCTAGACCCTTTAAGTCAATCTCCACCATGCTTATTTCCACACATTGAGCAAAAAGAAACATTCATCTTCTTTTCACCATTATTCTGAGATTTCTCCTTAAACTCCATCTTTTTTTTCTTGTCAAAAACCATGATATTGATATGTTACACCAACTTACTTTTCTACCTTTATAGCACAACACAAAATTTCATCATAGCTACAGAGGTCTCTTATAGCTAAATCCCTTCGAAGACATGGTTTTTAGCCACTGATGGATCAATCAACTTTACATTCATGTTGGATGATAAATCCAGATACATACCTTTCATGTCTTGTAAAATTCGCTTCTTATATACCAACAGATTCATCATCTTTATGCTTAAGCTCAAGGTACTCCTTTTCCATCTTTGTTCGAAGAATATGAGGGAAGTACTTACTAAAAAAAGTTCATGAACTCGTCCCATTCCATGGATTCAATTTCATATAGGGGCCTTGTATTCTTATTTAGAGTCCACCATTGATCGGATTCACCTTCTAAATGGTAAATAGCCAGAATGACTTTTACATGTTCCAAACATCGAAGATTGGTAAATATCTTTTCAATGGTACTGACCCATAGTTCAGTAGCAAGTGGATCAGAAGACCCATTGAAAGAAGGTTGGTGTTTCCTTATGAAGGACTCAAGAGAATATTGTTCCCTTTTCTGCTCATTTGGAAGTCCAGAATGATTCATAGATTGTGTAATTATAGCAATAAGATTTTCCACTCCATCTCCCATGACATTGATTTGTTCAGGATGACAATCATTGCATTTTCCATTACATTGATCAACACATTTCCTTTGGGTTCCATCCATCGTCTAAAACCCAAAAAGAATAGTGTGAGAGGAAAAAATCATGCTAGGGAAAACAACATAATAAAGGGGGAGTAACTTCAATATCTAACATCTTAGGTTTAATTCTAAGACTGTTAGCACAATTCTATGACTATAACCTATACATATACTTAACCTTAGGGACATCCCTATAAATACCTTAGAAATATATCTTGGGATCTCACTAATGTTTTCGTATCCTTGTTTCCAAAGGTTGACTAAACCATTCATCTGATACAAACTGTAAAGAACCAAATCTTTACATACATAGATATTACATTACATTTTCGGAATACATAATACATAACAGGAACCAACACTCAAGGACCGAATAGTTTAGTGTCTTTGGAAACTCGGAACATAATCTTCTAATCATGATGAATGATCTTCAACATCACCCATAAAGAACATCCCCTTTTAGTTTTCTTACCTAAAACCATTCGTTAAATCTAGGGGAAAAGAAAACATAAAAAAGGGTGAGCTCAAATGCTCAGTAAGGGTAGACAAGGAGAAAATAAAACAAATCATATACATTTTAACTTAAAAACATGAACATAATGTTTAAACATCAAGATCTTGAGCAATGACATAAAACATGTTAGTACGTAAGGCATAGATCATAATGGGACATCAATCATGATAAATAACATGGGAATAAAACATTTAATTGTGGCAACCATTAAGCACATTTTATGATTTCCATAGTAGCCAAGGAATTGCTGCCAAGACCATCTTAGTGGACAAAGTCCCTTTCTAAATTGAGTTCACTCCTCGTTTCAATCCTGTAACACAGAACCAGATTAAATTTCTATTTCATCCATGTCTATCTCATCAGTTATAAATCTCTACCCAATGAATTGGATGGAGATATAGGTTCCACCCTTATCAAAATGAAATCATTCTTACTTTTGCCACAAAATAAACATAAAACATTCATCATAACCCAATGAATAAAATGGGTTTCATAAACATCATCCCATCATAACATAATACATATAAAACAAATAGATAAAACTTCATAATAAGAGAAGTAAAACCATGTAAATCATAGAGACATTATACTTGAAACATTCACATATGAAATAATGTCATCTTAGATGGAAAACGGTTTTGATAAAACACTTGAAATGAATTCTTCAAGAAAATATCCTTCATTCTTCAAAATCATTTTCTTTTCACAAAATTCGTTGCAATCATAAAAGAATAGTATTTATTTTAATATAGTAATAAAATTTTGTAGAGTTAACTTCATTGAAATAATTCATTATGAAACCGTAAAAAACCATTCACACTGTATAAGTTAAAAATAACATTCTTCTCGTACTTTTTTACGAAAAAGTCAAAAAGTACATCGTATGGTAATCAAAAGAAAGATTTCTTACAAACAATGTAGTAAAAGTAAAAAAAGGGTAAAAAAAGACTTTAAAAATACATGAAACCATTTTTATAAAATAGTTATATGTATAATAAATATAACCACAGTAAAAATTTTCGAATAAACAATCTCAGATAAAAAAGAGATTAGAAAAGATATCTCTTACCTTAAGTCTAATTTTTTTCGTATGTGTCCGAGAATAATGTATAGTGAGTTTAAACATATCATTAACTTGTAATATAACCATAATAATATTTATGATATCATATACGGTTCACTATGTCTTTATATTACCCGTTCATTTGTTAATTCCATGTTAAACCAACGTTTGGGGTAATATTTTTTCATTTGTCGTACGTGTTTGGACTTATTGTTCATGATACTATTATTACATATATAATGATTTACATAATTCCAGAATATAAATCATGATTTATATATAATATATATTCAGTATATATATATATATATAAAAGATAGATGAATGAAATGAAATGCACCGTTCATGGAGACGGTAGGCTGTGCGTACGCAAGAACGCAGTTTTTGTTTCCTTTTTGAATTAAATGGAATTAATTAAATGAAACATATATGTTCATAAATAAAGTATCATTATTATGTAATATATTTCATGATTATTTATTATATATAAATTATAATCATATTTTAATGTTTAATCATGGAAAATGAATCTCATCGCGTTCGTGGAGACGCTAGTCCGTACGTACGCACGAATGATGATATCATTCCCATGATCATGGAATTGTATTGAAGTGTTTTTATAATATTTAAGAATAAATATAATTTTAAAATAATCATATATATTATTTATTTACACCACTATACCCATCCAAGAAAGGTGGTGGTGGAAAATAGATTACACCACGGCGTGGAGACGGTATTCCATACGTACGCACGCATGGTGATTTTGTTTTCTGTATGATGGATAGAAGATAAAATTTGGTTGTTTCATATTTATAATAACATATCAGTATATGAGTGACACTGATGTTATTAATTTATGATGAAATAAATAGATAAGAAGAAGTATAAGAAGAAATAAATTGGAAAGAATCGGTAAAGGATATTAGCTCTTCTTTGACGCGCCTCTTCTTAACCTCCTCTTAAGGAAATAGGGTTGTCCTTTTGAGGATACCAGAACCTCTATAATGTTTCTAGGGAATATTAAAAAGGACATTTTTAGGGGTTGGATGCGCTTCAAGGCTCAAAAGGTTATGAATAGAAGAGGGAAGTGGTGCCCTTTTATAATGGAGGAGAGGGGCACCTTACGAAGAACATAAAATATTATTTTATAATAAAGTCATATTCAGTTTTTAATAAGTCTAAAGATATTTATTTCAAAGATAAGGTGGGTAAGGATAGAAATACTCTCAACCAATAGGTTTTAGACAAGTTTAGATTACTATGTTAACCATGTCATTTAGATTTAACTCAAAGTTAAATAATTTATCTTTTACCACATCTTCTTGTTTTCTTACACTATATGGTTAGTAAACATACTATAACAAGACTAACGAACCCCATGTGGTTCATTATTAATATTTATAACCTTATCTAAGTCATTTTGAAGACCCTTATATTTATAGGAATATAATAACAATTAATAATATAATATTCATTTTAATAACTATTTTATGTCAATTTTGACCTTATTTGGTAATTGATTTTTGTAAAAATCATAACAGCATGATTAGTTGGAACATAGTTAATTTAATCAATAATAACATTTCATATAAACCTATAATTTCTTTTTAATTCATTAAAAGTCTCAAATTACTTTTATTTGGGTATTTATAATATCAATTATGTTAATATTTCATTAAAAATATAATTATTGCATCATCATTGTGTCATAAATAAATTAATTCATTTAATGTCTAAAAATTATAAATATAATTCCATTATGTAGGAAATTTTTTTAAATTTATAATGAATATTTATAGTAGAATTTATCTTATGTATAACTCTATTTTAAAAATATTTTAGTTATTAAACATTGATTTTAACCATTTTAGCTCTTCTTTAAATAAAATAATAATAATTGTCCTAATCTAATCCAAGCGGACTTAAAGGGTAATATTTTATTCCTAATGTTGTTTTTTTCGAATTACACTTATCCAATAGAATTAGGACATGTGTTAGGGTAATAATAATATGATTTTTTCCCTTAAATACCCTATTTACTATTAACCCTGGTAAATAAAAGTAAAAAATTACTATTCACAAGAAAATTATTTTTATTTTATTGAACCACATTTTACTTCTTGATATTAAGCATGTCTCTCGGATTTTAATAATTTCCTCATACGCTCTTATTCCTCTACAAGATGGGCCTTCAATCGCAATATCAACTCTGATTGTGCATTAAGAGAGGATGAGGGCTCATCCGCCCGGACCTATAGTTGTTGGACCTCATTTTAAAACTCCTGGAGAATCTTTATGTTTACCTCCTTCCTCTGCTACTAGACCACGCTGATGCCGTGATCATACTCATGGATCTTCTCCACCATAAGATCTCGGATGAGTAGGTGAGGGCGCTGGGCATTCACTCACCCAGTGCACAGTTCTCACAACTGCAAGAAACGTTTTCCCTTCTCATTTATCCATAATGCATGGTGGTATTTTTGATAAAGCACACAATCAGCTTCCATGATCGGCGATGGACTATTTCACTATCCTCTTCGTCAGAGGCCATCTCATCACAGTCCGCGTAATTGGTAGGCTCATATGCGGGGTATTCCCTCAAAAAATTATCAGTTGGATCTACATCTAGATCTAGATCAGGCGCGCCATTTGGCGTTGGATCAGTCGTTGTTGGACTTGGGTTGACAGGTCGATCCTCATCGTTGGACCCCACCTTAATAACCTCGGGCACGTCCCCACTGGCGGTCCTGCAAATGATGGGGAGTGTTGCAGCTCGGGTTGGCTGGGTAACTATCTCCACAATTACTGTCATGCCCCTGGGAGGGGCGCCGCCAGAAATCCCAAACAACCTCACCACAACCACCCATTCCAGTCGAAGAACTATACATAATAGAGAAGGGAATAGACATCAGTTGGCACGATCAACGTGTGGCAATAACGAGCTCAGTAGCGAGGACTTACTGAGATCAAACTCCTAGTGTTGCTTATGAGTTGATGTTGATGGGACCCCGACACGTGGCCCGCCCAAAATTATCAGAATGTCTGGAGATTCTGGAGGAGCCACCTCAGGTGTCCTAGCCCTGCCAAACACAGAATTGGACATGACCACAAGCTTGGGTTCTACGAATCCTACATCAGCACCCCCTGAGGGGAGAGAACGAGGTCTATGCACAAGGTCTTCCTACACGGTTCATATGTTTATGAGAAGTCCATAATGACCTAAGAGCAGACCCTTAGGAAAGAGACTTGTAATGTTACCCCGGGATCCTCCACAAAATCATCGAGACCATAGTGTTGATCCTCGAATTCTCCTTCCTACAATGGGTACCCTCTACCAGCCTCGTCCCCCCAAGAAGATTCGTCGGATTCTTCTGGTAAGGGGAAGCAATCTCTTGGCTTAGTGACCAGAAAATGTGGGGGAATATTATGATCTTGAAGTACCCTCAACCGGTCTGTCATTGGACGTGGGGCACCCCTGGAATGCACGAAGTCCTCCAGCTCAGCCAGATATTGCTCCACCTCCTCTGGGGATACTTCGAAATCGGCCCGAACAAGGCCTATACCTAGTAAATCTATCCTGAGACGGGTTAGGTGTTGCCACATCTTAGGCGGGTAGAAGAATTTATGGTTGATATCCCAAATGACTCAGCCCTCCGTAAAAATTGCATCCTCTGGAAGGTCAATATTGCGCAGTTGTTTCCCCAGGGCCAGAGTAGATATCCTGTGGAATCCCCTTGGTGGCCTCCCCTCCGGATGGCTCTGATCTCTTGGGTACACCGGATATGCTGCCACTGTTGGATCCACCACTGCTACCTCACCCTCAGCTGGTGTAGGTCTCATCGCCAAGGAATCTCCGCCACCACAAGAGACCATTGCCGCCTTCCGACCCCGACCTCGAGATTGGGAAGGCCCGTAATCGCCAGCTCAAACATTTGGGTGCTTCATTATTTCCCTAGGATAAGCTACCTCTCAGCATATGGAATACTACTTCACCAGTCCAAAGGTGGCAGTTGGCGGTGGCAATGCATTACGCATTTTCCTGTCATCCCGTGTGAATAGGAGCCACAACTCCCTCAGTACACACGGGCTCTCCTTGTGGTGCACCTCGAAGTAGACTCGCAGAGTCAGTCGCTGCACACACCGGAACTTCTTGGCAAACCGGTGAGGGGTGTACGACTCACAGAGAGGCTTGTGGTCCACCCTTGACAACAAGACTCTACCTTGAATGGCTAGGAGATATGCTCGATTCTCTTCCATTCCGCACCCGTCGTCATTGAGTACCCCCGTCGACAATGGAAATGGGTTAAAATTAAACTCTTCCACCTTCCACACCCGGTTTAGTACCAACAGTGCAGTCAATGTGGCTGGAATGATCCCGATAGTATTCAGGATTGATGGTAGGATGTTTGACCCCAGAGGCGAGATAGGGTTTGGATATTCATACACCCCACTGATGTGTGTCGTGATCCACCCATACAAAAGATGGAAGGGCCTGCATATCCTCTACGACCTTTTTCCCTCACTAACATGCCATAAAAAGATCTTGTACAATCTGGAGAGCATCAGAATCCCCAGATTGACTCGCCCACCCATGGCTAGCATGGATTCCATGATAAATTTTCTTGGTCGAACCCCCTTGTTTGTATCCCTCACTGGTAGGATCCAACCACAGATGAGGGCTACGATAAATTCCACTAGCCTAACTATCTGATGTTGTTCAGTATTGACGTTGAAACCCCAGGTCTTCCACTGGATATCCTCCAAGACCCACCAATGCGAGTGCTCCATGCCCCGTTGAGCCCCCTCTGGGAAAGTCTGAGGCCTCGCGGGAAACTCTCAATCCACCGGGATGTTTAGGAACTGCTTGAACCACCACCTAAAGTGGACGTCTCTCGCTACTTCTTTGTCTTCCCTGTGGACATGCCCCATCAGTCCCATCTCCATCTGTGAGATTTACTCTAGATCCTCCCACAATATCATGACGGGGATGAACTCATTATTCATATAACCCAAGATCGGGAACGCTGAAATCTGATGTACATCCCACAGACTGGTGCCGACCTCCCCATATTGAAGTTGAAACGTGTTGGTCCAAGATGACCATTTTCTCAACAGCTCCGACATCAGCTGTTTCGGATGATATATGTGGAATTGGGAATCCCAGGCCACCTCATACCGACCCACTCTCCTCAACTCGGCTCCAAAATCCTCACACAAGGCACATACCCAGTACGCTCATGCCCAACCATCTGTGAAGTTTCTTCCCTGGCGCAAGTCCCACTCCTCGGACGACCCCTTCTTTGAATCCCTCAAGGATTCCGTCAGTATTTTATGTAAAAGTGGAGTAGACATCTCCGGCTGCATTGCCTACCCATAAATGTTGTTCATTTGGTTGTACAGGCAGTCAACAATGATGGGTGTGAAGCCCTCATGCGCATGACCAGCAGCCACCCTGAACCATTGGTGCTGGCACGACATGCTTCTGAACCAGCAAGATGGTTCGTCCCTACATGCCTCGGGAATGATGACGTCATCCCTCAGCCTGAAGAAATACATGGGAAGCCTCCTGCACAACCGATAGTTCTTCTAGCTCTTCGATAGTAGCTCGATCTATGAATTATGGTCCAAGTGGCTATGGACCAACTCCCCTAGAACCAGAAAATATTGCATCTCGTCCCTCTAGGTGGAATCTGCAAGTACCCTATGTGTAGCTTCTTGATGGGCCATTTGGTTTTAAGACTAGAAAAATATTCATCTCGGGTCACTAAGCCTATTCATGGAGATTGTTCGCCAAGCTGAATCACGGATCCTAGCCACAGTCTGCAAGCACACGCTCGCGTAACGCTGTCACAGAGTCAAAGACTTGCAGTTCACCGCAAAGCCCAATTCGTGGAGAGCAGTCACGGATTACATAGAGCTTTGTGAATTGAGAGCACCAAAAAAAAATTATGGTGAATGGAATGGAAAAAAGATATGCCAGCCTCCCCTATTTATAGGTCGTGGCCTTTGAACCTTCGCGGCCCGTCCAGATTGTGCCAAGATTCATGGTGCGCTCGGCCTGCGTGTCAGCTGTCCACCTCATGATACTTTTTTACGATCCATCTCCGTGAACAGCTGAATATTTTGGTGATTGACCCTCAGACATTGACCCTTGATTTATCCGTGGCTCCATGTCTAAGGGGGGTTATTTTTTGGCACAAAAATGTTTGAAGAAAAATAAGAGAAGAGGTGATGCGAACTGCGTCATGATTCCCCTTTATGGAGTCCCCCCAAGCAGTGCGCCCGTCATGATGCAAAGGATGTGGGACGCTCCGCGAACGGCTTTGGCATTTGGGAGCCCGCCGCGAAGCAAGGAGGGGGACCCCTCCGCAAACGCCTTTAACGTTCGCAACCCACCACAAAGCCACCAAAGGCCTCATCGTGCTGCGTAAGATCTGCTTCGAAGAGGCTATTGTCTATAAATACCGAGCTCCCCCGATCCTAACATACGGATGATCCGAACTTTCAACTTCCTAACACCCAAATCGCGAAGCACCATTTTCTCTGCGAATCATGAGCTACGTGAGGTACATTTTCTCTATGAAGTGACTCCCCCTTTACTCGTTCTGTTCCCCTCTTCCAAGATGGATGCCTTTTGTGAAGCCTAAGGGCGTTCGTGAAGGAAGGGAATCCCCAAGAGGACACAGGTCATCATGGAGCATTTATGCTTCTCGAAACATCCCTCACGTACACGTGATCCGCATCCCAAGGTACGGTCACAATACATTGCGAATCACATTTCTTCATGACACTTTTCTTCGCGAGGCGCCTATGCTCCATGAGGCAGTGCTTTGTGAATGCATCACCACATCACAAAGCACCTTACATTTTCACCTACACCTCACACTAAGGCTAAGGCACCCAACCACGTGAAGCACATCCCTTGGCAAGTGCCCCCCACCACGCAGAGTAACTGAGCTCCACAAAGCCCCTGCCTATGGACCCCTCTGCTTGGAGAATCCTTTTCCCGTACGACCCTCCTGGTTTGAACGATGTGATTTCAAAGTCCCCAGAATGACACTGCCCATTGTGTTGCTTCACCTAATGCTTCTTCACATAGGCACGCTAATGGATATTTCATCTTTATATAGCCACGCTAATGTGGACCCATCGATGGTTCTCTCTATGACACCCCCTCACCAATACATTTCTGGTACCATCCCTCCCATAATGAGAAGAGGGTACCGGTTATGTAAGCCCTAGTGGAGTGGAGTAAACCCTCCTCGTCCGAGCTGCAGGATGTTAAACTGCCAAGCACCCTCATCCTCAACAAACAATGTTAAACTATGACATCACCCCGTGCCTCTCACGTGGGGTGCCCTCACCTTGGACATTCTCCATGCCCACTAGTCTCCACAGGGGATGATATCCTCCTCATGGGAGTGGCGTTTGTCCGCAGGGGAAGGGCAAGCATCTCGGTGTAAGCCCCTATATTTTCTTGTAGGAGGAAGCAACCCTGCTCCTCCTCACATCCTCGGTGCCAAGGCCTTCAAAGGGCGTGATAGGGAATTTGGATCTTCCTTTCTTCGGTCCCATGTACCTCTCCCACCTCGTTTTTTCGCCGATATGCCTCCATCATGGAGAATGTCCTAGCACCATGGGCCGACTCAGAGCGTAATCCCCACTCTTCTTCACTTCCCATGGACACACCTTTTGTGACGTGGTCGTCAGGCCCTTACGGCCTCTTTCTTCTCACATCGAGCATGACTCACGTGGGCTTAAAATAACCATCGACCATGACTACATCCCCATCCTGCATGATGTTAAACTGCATTCCAATCCAGCGGTAAGCTGTTGTGACATACCCAAACTACGGGGACTTTGATCCATGTCATGGCATGGTAAGTAGGAAGCCTCACGAGGATCAAGACCAACACCCATTGGAACCTTGGTCCATCTTCACATCGGTTCACCGACTCGAACCACCCTAACTATGGAGACTTTGATCCATATCAAGGCATGGGACGTAGGAAGCCTCCACGAGGTTCAAGCCCACCACTCGGTCATTCCGACTTCCTTCATGTCGGGTCACCCTCGTCCCACATGACATTAAATTGTATCTTCCCACCCAAACTACGAGGACATTGATCCATGATAAGGCATGGTTCGTAGGAATCCTCCATGAGGTTTAATCCCACCACTAGGTCGTTCCGACCTCCATCACAACGGTTCACCCTCGTCCCACATGACATTAAATTTTATCTTCCCACCCGAACTACGAGGAATTTGATCCATGTCAAGGCTTGGTACGTAAGAAGCCTTCACGAGGTGCAAGCCCACCACTCGGTCGTTCCGACCTCATCCACATCGGTTCACCCTCATCCCACATGACATTAAACTATGTCTTACCACCAAAAATATGGGGAATTTGATCCATATCAAGGCATGGTACATATGAAGCCTCTATGAGGCTCAAGCCCACCATACAGTTGTTCCAAAACCACTTCATGTGGGTTCGATAGCCCCTTTACATACTCGAACTCTGTGGACTTTGATCCTTTCTATGACAATGTATGTCAGAATCCTCCCTGATGTTCAAGCCCATCATCTACCTTGACCAAGGTCCTTATTCACGTTGGTTCTCCAACATTTCCACCTCCCGAACTATGAGGACATTGATCCATGTAATGGTATGGTATGTAGGAAGTCTCCATGAGGTTCAATCCCAATAATCATTGGCCCCACCGCCTCCATGCCGTCATGCCAGGCCCCCCTTTTTACCCAAACTACGCGGACTTTGATTCCCTACTACGGGCATACGTAGGAAGTCTCTTTGAGGATCAAGAACAAAACCGTCGTCCATCATGATTCTTACCCGGGCCACCACATCCTGGTGAGATCATGTCACCCCATTCCCCACCATAACATCCGGGAAGCCGCCCACATTTTGGCCCCAATATCGGTGTTCCCTCAAGGGGGTTATTCAATCTGATCCACTCAAGCGAGTGTTGTGATTAGTCCTATCTGTCTCCACTGGATGTTAAACTTGCGGCATACCCTGTGTTAATCATGGGAAGTTGAGAAAAACCTCAGATACATGGATATTTTATAGGATTCAATGCATTCTATGTGGGATTCCTCGGGCTTCCGCACCTTCGAGAAGCCCGATAATAAGGGAAAAAAGAGAGACACACAACTTTCCCAGCATCCAGACACGCCAGTGATGGCTCAACAAGATTACTCCCCCAACTGAAGGTTGCTTCCTTGACCAGACCCCTTTGAATGTCCTGACATACTCAACGTAATTAACCGGTGTCCATGATAACATGGCCCTGGGAAGAGTTTAACTAACTACATCTTAATCTATAATGGTGACCCGGACTAGGTGAAGAATTATGAGGAGGAATCCCCAAAAGGAAGAACTGACATCCCATCATCCCATTTCGATCTAGGTTCAGATGTACCTGAACAAGGAGTGGATGTCGCCTGCCTTTGGAAAGCGGGAATGACGGGTAAAAAATGTTGCACCGGTTGCACTGAAGCAGACGGATGCGTGTGCCCCGACGAAAGCGTCAGAAACAATAATGTTTAAATAATTAATTAACATAAATTGAAACTTATAAAAAGGGAATGAAGTAATGTATTAAAGAATTATAAATGGTTTTGTTCTAATAGGATACCTATTCATAGAAGTGGATTTCAAGAGTCTTAGAGATGTTAGCTACTATTGAGTCTAAGACTAAGTTATTCCCAAAGTGTGGTTTTGAGATATAATATATTGTATTTTTTTTATTTAACATTCTACTCCACCAAATCTGTTCAAGACATAGACACCCCAAGAATTACGATCCATGGGGGTTTTTTTCCCCAAAATTAAGGGGGAAGGATGGACGACATGATACCCCCTTTGGCCAAGCTCGCATATCTTTGTAGTTTCTTGTGATGGTAAGAACAATAGTTAGTTTTCCCGATATGTGTGTAGAGGGTTGTAATGGATTACGGTTATTCACACACACACATTCTGGATATAGTTTCATATAGACTACTATAGGTGTAATGTGTATAGGCTATGATGGCTTGAGGATCCTTACATGGTTTATGGGTTGTAATGGCTTGTGGTATAATTCCCGACGTTTGATACATGTTATGCATGTTATTGTGGTCCCCAAAAACTACACAGATACTTTCATTTGTGGATGTGGTTGTTTTGTTGCATGAGGTGAATATAGGGGTGCTTTGGACAAATGTCTATAGGAAATCCTTTTCAGAGAGAGATTCTTAATATGTGCGACATTGGGGAAATGTGGAGAACCAATATGGAAGTAGTAGAGGGGTAACCTTGATATTATTTATTATATTATATAATATTTTATGCGATGCTTGGTGAGATTAGCCATGGTTGGGATGTGAACATAGTATACCTATTTAGGAGATGAGTTAGTTTCACTTGGTGTTCACTATGTTTTAGTATGATTTCATTACTTTTTCACGAAATCTTAGGAGGAGGATCCTACTAAGTATACTGCTATACTCACCATATGAATATATAAATTGTTTTTATAGGTCACATGGATTTGGTTGTAGATCAAGCTGGTTTCTACGTGATTGGGGTTGTAGGAGCTGTTCTGGCCTATTGTTGTTTTTGTTTTTTACATTCCATTGGTACTTGTAGTTTTTCCCTTTCAGTTGAAGTAGTTTTGCATGATATTACATATGTGTATTTGGGATTTTTTTAATATTTTTGTCTAAATTGGAGTTGTATGATGTCTGTCTTATCTCTTTATTTCTCATGTGTTCTCTTAGAGGTTAATGCCTCCAATATGTGTGTTTAATATACTCTTGATGCTTGTCACCCACTCAGGGAATAATGGGGGTGGGACATGGGGGTCATTATCTTCCTTCTCACATTGTCGACTCAGTAGGGGTACGCATTGTGGGGAGGGGGTCTTGAAAATCAAAATCATTTCTCTAAGAGTGAGGGACTTAAATATAGGGAAAATTTTGTAGATCTCTAAACAAGAAGTGGTGGACTAAATATCATAAATATGGTTGGAATTAGAGTCTTATTAGTTCTTTAGGTTAGGGCTTACACTCTTAGGTTTCCCTTATCTTATGGGACATATCATGTTATGTTGTTGTTCAGAGAGTATACTATGTGTTTTACTTAGGGGATTACATTGGAACATGAACTCTGAAACGGTGGCCAATGTATCATAAATATGGAAGAAATAAATGTTTTCATAGTTTGGTTGGTCAATACATACACTCCATGGTTTCCCTAGTATTTTTTGGGTTATAGTGGAGATGATATGAAAAATTATACCCCGTAAGCCCATGTAATCCATGATCATTAGTATAAACAAGGGATGATAATAAATCAATATCATTTCTTGTTGAGTTGGGACTTATATACTAGGATCACCAAATATGGTCACTATAAAACATAAACCACGAATATGTGGCCAATATATCAAAAATAAATAAAGTATTAGTGTTTTTATAGTTCCTCGGTTTATAGAATACACTCTATGGTTTTACTTATCTTGATTTCCTTCCAGACAAGGAAATGTTTTCCACATATGTTATTATGTAAGAGATTATCTTCTTTGAATATATGAAGACAACTAAATGAAGTAAAAAATCATTCTAAAAAACTTCTTATTAACTGGGTATCATATTCAAATATTGTATCCTAATAAAATATAAAATTTTCAATGAAAATCGTATGATCCATGTTATCTATCCAAGAATCAATCACACGACCAGTCTAAATTATCTTTAGAGGGTCATAGGATCATGGGGATTATCCCAAGTGTCATTAAAAAAAAGGATTGACACATATGGTGGTTATCACATGATTTAATATGACATGATGTGAAGGGTGTCACATGTCTTGGCTAACATCCATAAAGGGTAACTTAACACCTGGACGAAAAGTCTGGAGGGAATTGTGATTCATAGCTGACTTACCCATAGGGTGTCTGGGTATCTTTTTTGACATGAATGGATTTGACCATGAGACTTGGCTAACATGAATGGGTTCCATTATAAGGGCCATTTGATGTATATGAAGGATATAAAAAGGATTTTCTAATTAGCTCAGGGGTTGTGATGTGGAAAAAATGGCATTCCCAAGGAGAAACATGTGACCTACATGGACATGTCTGGGAGGATATCTCATAAACTAAATAAAATAATAAAGGAGAAATATGATATCAAGAAAAAAACTCATGGAGTTATCGCATGTCTCATAAGGTTCATGTGAATTTTATGAGGGTCAACAGTCTTTTTTTCTAAATTGTTCAGCCATTTGAATTTTTTCCCATTTTAGTATGAATTATTTTTATTTATTTATTACTAATATATTATGAGTCTTGTGTAATCCAACTGACGTGCGGTATTTTCTATGCACATCGTTATAGAATTCCTTCAACTGATCAATGAATGATCACCTGAATTGATTTGTACATTTCCTATTATTACAATGTCAGTTCTCTATTATATTATCTGAAGTAATATGTCCTTATCATGAGATCATCTTCTATTTGAAAAACACTTATGAGTTAGGGGTGTGCCGATGTACCTTGATTTGGAAAATAGAACCATGTATCAAATACATTAGATGTTTTTTCATGATGGATGGGAAATTGAAAGTCATCACCACCATTGTTGTGTTCAAATTTTTTTTGATTATATAGAATTAATCGAGGTGGGATACAGTGAAGGGTTCATGTTCTAAAAAACATCATGAACCAACGTATTGGATCACTCCAAGTTTGTATCCTAGTTATCAATGACTGTGAGTCCCTCCACCCAATGCATATTTGTTAGATTATTTCCAAATAATGGGGACTTGCAGACTCGAACATATTTACCGATAGACTTCTATATTGTCACATATACAAGTCCAATGGCCTTCACGATATCTATGTTCCTATTGAAACGTTTCTACTAGATGATTGATGCCTTTCTTAAGACATTTTGTTGGATATGGGTGGCTTGTATGGTGTTTTCGTGACATTAGGGTGACTTGTCCAGATGTCCCATGGGACTACACCACATACATATTTAGCTCCCCTCAAATATTTTATCACTCTATAAGATCCCACTTACTTCTTTTTTATTCCATTTTGTATTTGGAAATGGCCAAGGATTATGTGATTTTTAAAAAGTTTAATCGAGGACATTTTCTATAATTTTTTTCATGCTTCATGCTACAAATAATGGTCATATGGGGTTGCATGATCATGTTATAGAAAACCCATATGTTTGTCTTTATGAAGCCAAGGGGGAGAATAAGGTCACATGGACATACCTGAAGCCTTTAATGTTATGGTGATAAAATTTTGTTGGTTTCTTGAGGTATCATTTGAATTTCTAGGAGAATTTCTCCTAATGATTAATGGCCATGAGATATTTCCTCATCATCCCATTTATTTTCATTATTCTTATTCCCCAAATACTCAGGGAACTTATGAGTTTGATAAAAAACAATTAATATTGATTACCCATCCCATTGGAGATGCAGCACATGATCCCTTCATCTGTAATAATCCTCCCCTATTTGGAATTATTTCATCCTTATTTTTGATGGATGTTTTGGTTCTATTATTAGGTTATTAATCCCGACAAACTTTGTGGCTATGTGAGATTATCCAAATGATACCGCATGACCACAAATTATATTGAGCACATTTACAAGTGACATAATGAAATATGAAAGGTGATCTATATGATCCACTATATATTATGAACTACATGTAGTGTCATTACCGGAACTTATATTAGTCATAAGATCTTGAGTCCACTGAATTATCACCAGATATGCTATTATGACCCCCTTATTCTTACAATTATTTTGTGAAGAAAATAATATCCAATCTCAAGTAGTTATACATTTTTGAATTTTTACATGCTTGTTTGGATGATTTCAACCCCCACCCGCCACACCATCAATAGTTACATCTGAAGGGGCATGGAATCAGTTAGGAAGAACATAGGTTCCCTCCAAGGAATTTGACAGTGTCATGAATCTGTGTCTTTGGGGATGTTTTTTATATCATGTGATTCTTGTTATTAAACAGAACATCCTATATATAGAAGTATTGTGATAAAATTTATCCACTGGTTTTCATTTCTCTATAAGTCTCTCACCTTGACTTCATCATATACATCAACTACAAGACCATTTTATAAGTCATGATCACGTGATCATGTCACAATCATTCATCGCAATGTCTATCCAAAAATAAATCATTTTTTCATAAGAGTTTGTCAATAGTGAATACAAACCATACATTGGTAATTATTTTTAACATAGACCATGAGGTACTGTAACTATCTCTAGGGTTTTTGTGTGATATACTAATTTGATCATATGATCAATTGATCAACATGATATTCTAAGTACCATGTCTATGTCATGCGATCTTGAGTATCCAAAGGGCTCATGCTATTGAGTGATGCCCTATAGATGTTATCTGAATTGTGAGAAATTTTGAGTTCTAATGATTCATGAACTCTTTATATGATTATATAAATCCATATCTGATTCATGTGGTGTGAATGTTGCTGTTGGGACTTTTATGTCATTCCATTGCAATGATTTTATTATATCTCTCTAGAATATACCACATTCTTATTTACAGGTGTATTCTGGTTCTCAATTATCTTTCCACATTCTCTTGATAAAGGTACCGCAGTTATGAGCCTAACCCTGGATCCCTTCATAATGGCCTACTTGAAAGATAATGTTTTATTGAGTCGTTTTGTTAAACAAAAATATAAAATGAAATAAGTATTCAATTTATTTCATTCATTAAAAGCGCAATAAATTACACTTCATCATCAACCTTCACAGATGGAGCACATAATAATTTTTATGTTGCAAACACAATGGTGCCCTTTGATTTATAATTCGGGCACCCTCTTTAAATTCATTCCACTCTTTCATGAAACAGTGCACTTGTTATATTTATTATTCTATTATTATTAAAAAAAAATTACCACAAGAACCATGGGCCTTATAATTGCATTCCATCTCAACATCTAATTTTGAAATTAATCCATATATTAATTGAAAATAATACACAGAATATCTAAGAAATAAGAAATTATTTTACATATTGGTACCCTTCCATGTAAAAAGAGAGTTTATTTCTTAATGATACTATTATAGATTACCGAATTAATCATTGTAGATAAAATTTTAATTAAATAATATTTTACTATATATTTTCTATACAACTAGATATTATATGTAACTCATGAAGGGAGACATTACTGTTTCCAGTTATAAAAAAATAGGACCTTTTCATAATAAGAATTAGTATGTTCATTTCGATTAACTATAACATACATACTAAATACATGATCATAGATTCTTAAATAATGAAACATTAAATTCAAAAAAAATATCGATCACCATTGGATAAAAATGTAGACTTAAACAATTTTACCAATGTATTTATCAAATAATTTATGATCTTCACTATATAAGTCATTATATTATTTCAATACTCTATTTATTAGACACTGTAGTTGATAAAAAACTATCAAAATGAACTGTAATAATGATTTCTAGAACTATCAATGGAGAATATGATTATTCATCAATGTAAAAATGGTTCTTCAAATCCCATTTCAGATGTTCGGGATACACAACTTATAATTAACATGATTCATGATGTCTATGAAATAATTCAATATAGTGTAATCTTATTTATATATAATTATCAATTTTTGATATTCCTAATATCATATATATATCTTAGAAATAATTTATCCTTCAATAGAAGAATTTTACTATAACTAAGAGAATGAGAAAATAACTGGACACACCATACATCCCTTCTATGAAGAATTTTTTAAAACCCATTATAGTTATCCCAATTATCAATAATTATATAATATTTATATATATTACAAATAAATAATATTGAACTATTACATTATCCATCATTTATTAGAAACTAATATTTTATTCTTGGAATAATTCTTGTAAAATTAATAAAAGAATAACTATTTTAACTGATTAAATAAAACAATGATACCCCTATGTTATTATTATATAAATATCAATAGAGGTGAATTTAATTAAGATATTTGGGTATTATTTTTCCCCATGAATTATTTTCTAGGACACTTATCTTATTTTTAGAAATATTTCATTATGTATTTTTCAAAATCATTATGCTTTTAATAAAAGATTTTTTTTCTTACAAATTAATGAAATCCCCCAATAATGGTGATGATGTTTTTTCATTATTAATTATTATCACCATGGGATATGATTCCATAAAAAACCACCAGTTTTGAGAGACTGTATAATTTCACTATAATGTAATCCTAACTGTAATGTTGTATATTTAAAATGTTACCAATACTATAAGGGTTTCCCTGGATGAATAGGTATGTTTATCCTCTCCAATTTCATTATCACATTATTTATAACATAAAACCTAATCCTACTGCAAAATAAGAAATTTTTTTCATTATTTAAAATGATCCATGGTTAACATAGTGTATGCAATACCTTGAAGAATAATATTTAAATACATCATTATTAACATTCCTCGGTTTATGATATTACACTATACCAACCCATATTTCATTCATAATATATTAACTCTATGTTGAAAAAAAAAATATAAATCATATCTATAATATTGTAGCTGATGAATATTTGAGATAATAAATATGAAATATTCTATATCTATCTTCTAAAGGAAGTTATATAACTCATTATACTCATATTACTATATGATATACCCTAGGTATGTACAATAAATGTTTTGGTAATCTAAAAACATAGTAAGATGATTAAATTTAGTTAATAAGAGTGAGATATCATAAGAGTTAATTACAAAAATCATTGATTGTTGATATTAGAGAAATAATATATTACCCCATATAATCATAACATAATTTTAGAGATATTGGATACTAGGTAATCAAAAAATTAATAATAATATTGATAATGTTAAAAAATTTATACAAAGATAATGTGTGGCTCACTACCTGAACATGATATCCTAATATTTTTGGATCACTGGTTATGCATAATACTTTTTTTTATCATGAGATACAAACAATACCCAAATATTTTGGGGTTTTATTATATCTTATTACATAATAAATTTATAAAAAATAGTGTGTTATAAAATATCACGTATAATTATCTAATAAAATATACATACTTGATGTTTAAATTTGAAAAAAACAAATTATAATTATATGATCCACATTTTAATGCAACCATGTAATGTAAAACATAAAATAATTTGGATAAAAATGATAACAAAGAATATATAATAATATAAAGTCATGGATATAATTAAAATTAATAAATCAATACGGTATATTGACAGGTGTAACATACCACGAATTTAAGAGAGTATAATAATATGAAATTTTTGACTTATAAAAATAATAGGGTTTGACATAATGAAATAATATTGATCATTTCCTCAGGACATGAATATCCATAGAAAATATGGAAATATTATCTACATAAAAACGATAAAATAATACACTCTGTTAATTTTAATAGTAGATATAAGGATACTGATATAGAGAAAAATAAAAATAAACCAAAATATTTGGAAAGAGAACTCATTAACAATTTGGTTTATCATATATAAATAAAAAATTAGTTAACTATAATTTTATAACATAAAAAAATAAAATATTGAAATGATTATAAAAAAATGATCAGAGGGATATATGATATTATAATCAATAATGAGGAAACATATAATGAATAAGCATGATTTTTCAATGAAACCCTTACCTCCATCCCCACATCAATTACTTTGACCTCTAAACTCAAGAATAATCAAAGTAAACATAGAATTTACTTGATAATAACTATATTTCCTTTTTATTTAATCTATTATAAACAATTTATTATAATATATTATATATGTGTAAGAAAATTTAATTTTATTATTGTTTGAGATTATTTATTCAGAATTTTCAAAACTATTATGGAATAATGGTAACATTTTATAGTTCTTTTAGAAAATTCAGAAATTTATATAGCATTATATATATAAATTTTAGTCCCTAAAATTATATAAAAATTTTACATTTTCTTTTGATCTTGAAAAAAATTAATATTAATTTTTTTTGTAATATTTATTTATATGACTAAAGTGACCATGAATGAATAATTTTATAAAAATTTATAACATATATTTTTTAAAATTATAAAACAATAAAATGTGCATAAATTAACTATTATTATACCATTTTTACATGCAATCTTTTACTATCAATAATCATGAAATGATCAATATGAATGACGAATGCCATCCTATTTTGGTAGTATAAAACTAATATGGTTAAATTATTATTATGAGGGTTATTGAAAGGATAGAAATACCTATTAAGGTATCATATCATAGAATTAAATCATATTATGATTATATAAATATATTATTTATAATATTTGGTATATCATAATTAACTTATGTATTAAACGAGAATATATATTATAATTTTTTGTGTTTGAAACCATTTCCAAACTATTTTTGAGGTTCACATTAGATAAATTCATAATAACATAAAGACTAATTTTTTTATATCCCAAAACATTGTGGACATTGATCAGAGGTTTTTGGGTGGAATATTTTCTTATTTTCTTATTTATGTTTTCTAAAACGTAATAGAAATGGGTTGAGATGTATTTAAGTATTACAAAATGAGACAGTAATTAATGATGAAAATATTCAATGATTCATCATTATTATGCAAGAAAATGAATATGGTGACAGAAATTTAATAAAAATTGTATAGTAAAATTTTATGATAGATCTATATAATATGATAAGATATTAATGTCATTCATATCACCGAATTTTTTTTATGATATTATATATATAATTTAATTTGTTTTATCATATTTTATGATAGGATTATGAAATGGGTTCATTTATACATTCTCATCATCTACATAGTAACCATAGGATATGAATCTTCTGGATGATTTTTTAATTACTTTATAAACATAAAAAATCATTTGAAACAATAATGTTATTATACCAAAATATTACTAGGTTATGGGTAATGTATTTTGAAACCCGTGTGTGGGAGGACAACAATATACTTCCATAAATAAGTGATGGATGATAACATAAAGGATGGGAATCCTCATGTTCCATTAATCTAGAATTTCATACCCATATCTAAAACTGTCATCTAGATTTATAACCCATTTGTTTTCATCAATGATATTTTTTACGTTCATAAGTATATGAGAAGGTCCCCTTATAGAATATGGGGGATGTAGTGGTCAGATTATAGCTTTCGGGGTGTAACAGTCTTTGTGTTGTCACATATTGATCACTATTAATTGAAAAATATCATGATTGGATGGCACAAAGAAAACAGTGATTGGGGTATTCCTATTAATGAATCATGTTAAATATATAATATATATTTAGTGGAGATATAAAGATAACTGAAATGAGATTATTTCGAATACATTGATCGTGATTGATCCCAAAAATACTTTAAGTGGTAAAAAGTCTATGATCTTCATTATAGATGCACGTTTAACATTACATTTTGTGATGAAAATATATATAGTAAAGTGTCACAGGTGATAAAATTATATAAAATATTTTTTTGTTAATCATAATACATTGGATATCAATTCATGGAATTATGAAAAACAATATAGTAAGATATGATGCACCATTTTTATGATTTTTTGGTTTTGATAAAAATTATTATAGCATGTGACAACTAATTTAGGTAGTAATTTCTTTTGATTATATGATAACGATATAATAACATATATCCTATATAGCTTTTATTTTGGCCATTATTAAGAACTATTTGTTGATAGTACTAACAATAGAACTAATTGAATCACCTAATACGACTAGATACTACATGTGAAACAATCCGAAATTATACGGCCTACATAATAAATTTGTGTGACCTGAAATAGATAATTTAGGCCCACCAATGTATGTCTTTTTCAGTATCCCATGTTATACATGGGGATTATATAATGTATGGGCCTCAATATATCACAAATTATGGTTCAAAACAAAAATAATGAAAGATTAATATTTTGGAAAAAATATGGTTTTTATAATATATATAAAATATAAGTGAGATGAATTCTCAAGGGAATACTTTTTTTCAAAAACTAAGTTTGAATTTATTTTATTGGAACAACATGTTTAAAAAATAAATAAATAAATAAATAATTTATTTATTTATTTTATAATTTCTTAAAATTAATAATAATATTAATATTATGTATGATTAATTTTATTTGATAAATTTATATTTATATATTTTTTGTGTCATGCTAATAACAATAATATATGATTTTTTTACATCAACAACGAAATTATTTTGTTATTAGGTTAACTAATGACAATTTACCTTTTGAATATAGTGTATAAATATTATAATTTAGAGGTATTTTGAATTTTAAATCAAGGTTCATGAAATATTCATTCAAATATGTGGTTTGTGTTGGCATTTTCCCTAGAATGGGTTTTAGATCCTTTTCTAGTAAAGTGGGGGATGGAAATTTGTTTCTCTAAGAAATCACATATCAGGATTTTTTATTTAATATAATAAAAAATCCATACATGAAGAGATATTAATATATCATATTCAATAAATTTGTTAGTATACTTGTTAATATTTTTGGATTTTATTTTTTGGTTGAGTAACAGAAATCATAATTTTTAATGGATTTACACAATAATAGGGTTTCAATATATAATTTATTTTAATGGATTGGGATTAAAAAACCAAATTATTTGGCAATTTCATACATAGTGGATTAAGTAAACAAGTAATACTAATTTAATGATGTTTAATTGTTACTATAATATATATATATGTGTGTGTGTGTGTGTGAGCTATATTAAATGAGATGAAATTAATAGAATATACCTTCTATATTATATATAAGATTCATTATGATGAAAATATTAATGAAGACCTGGATAATGCATAAAGGTTTATCATTCCATTGTTGGCTACCCATGGATTTTCATGGGTATATAATTATAGGTTTGTGTTACTATTATAATATTAAATTAACATATTTTAAAATGAGCATTGGGTAAACAATATTGAGAACCTGAATGAGAGTTTCAATGCTAGTGGAATAGAGTCACTTATTCCCTATATGGTTGAAATTCTAAAGCTATTTTCAACTCCTCTATTGAATAGTCACACATTATTTTATTAGAATAGTTTCTTACATAGATATTTATAAAATGGTAGAAACACTAAAGATGTATTGTTAATTATTAATATATTGATCATGACCCACTAATGGTAAATATATATAGGGAATAATCAATTATATTTTTTATGGTAAATAAATATAAAATAATACTTACAACTAGATATGTATATGATTGGGATTATGGAATTAATTGTATCTATCCTATTATTACCCCGCATATATATTATAAAATTATACTACAAAGATATTTAATGTTGAGATGTTTTAAAAAATTGAAAATAGATAGATTTTAAATTTTAATGTCATAATATTCAATTTCTAAATCTCTGAATCAAGGGTATTAGATATTGGGGGTGCATAAGAATTTTATGTAAATAATTATAGACATAGAAACATGTGACCAATGATAACTGGTGATATATATCTATGTATTGATTTTTTTAATAATTTCTATATTAGATATTAGAACATTTTCCTTTTTGTATACAGTAACTTTTACTCTTTGAATCATAAAACTATAATTTTATTCCCAATTTATTTAGAAATTTAATTTTTATATTTTCCTAGATGTATATTATCTTATTTTGTAGTGCCCCATACCAGATTGACCACTATGATGGGGGTGAATCAGTGGATTAATTTTATGAAATTTATATGTTTAAAATTAAACATTTTTAACTTGTATTGGTTCTTTATCCACTAAATGATATCTTATAGTATCACATTCAATGAATAATCAATAATAGACATCATAGAAGACGATATGTACAAGGATCAGTACAAATAAATAATCCTTGTCTAGTTGGTTATTCCTATGAACACAGATTCTTAACTAGAAATTTAACTTAGTGATTATAATGGTTTATACAGATTCACACTATATCTATCCCAAATCCACATATAATGATATTTATACCACACCACATAGTGTTACTATAATTCACATAGACCATTTCTAGAATCAATATTTAAGACTTCTAATCCTGAATAAAACAAGAGTCTTGTCACTCTATCTACAAAAAAAAATTACTACATTCACAAAGGATAGATCCTCTATTGGTTGATATGTTAATGGTATTCAATGAGATTACTAGATCATAGATTCCAACATAGTTTAAATATATCTTCAGTACCTATTGGTTGAGATTCTTAGTATTTCACAATCATTTTTCATAACCAATATCTGATCAAATTATTTAGTGAGGGGAATTCTCTGATTATGATTCCTTATAATGAAGTCCAAGAAGCACTCAAATATGGGAAATTATTTCCCAAAACATCATCTAAAACATTATATGCATCAATTAACATTCATATTGATAGTAGTATATGTATTCTTGGAATCTCAAACACTATCAACTCAGATATAATCTCTTTAGATAATATGACCATCCTCAGTCTCAAATAAAATAAACATCATGAATAGTTTTTATTTCATATGAAACCATATTATTTTACATTAAATTTAATTATGTTCTGGGTATATTAATGTCAAAAGTGATTAATCTCAGGTTCATGAAACATTTTTTATGAGTTGAGTTATATGAATTCATTACTTGCTTCTTTAATGAATCATGTGAAGTACATGATCTAATAAATATTTTGTTATATGTTCACATAATTCATATATATTTTGTGAGTACATATAAATAATCTCACACAACCAAACAGTTTCTTTGTGAGAATCTTTTTTGTGAAACTTATTTTGAATGCGGGTCTGTCTCAAACTCTCTACCAGATTTGATAAATCCTCGCTTTTTTCTTCTACATGACCCTAATGATGTTTTTTTCTCTCTTTGAAATTTATTTATATATTTAAGATTCCTTATAAAATATAATTTTTTTTGTATTTTTTCTTTTGAAGAGATATTGTGATCTATCAACCTCTTCCCTTTGTGTATTGATTTAAAAATTCATGGGTTTCATGATATTTGTTACTTTCCCACTCCATGAAGATATCATGAGATGAAACATCATAATTTACATGATTATTTGACTATCATGAAAACCCATATACTTAATAATAATAAAATCACATAACCATGGAGTATTCATGAAGGTTTCTTCACAACATTACATGAATTAGATGCATCATGGGTCAATCCGCAAGACTATTTCAATATTCTTCACATAAAAAAGGACGTTCCTCCAATTATATCATGTGAGAGAAGTTTTTGTCATTGCATTATTTCTTTGATTAATTTCATTAAATACTGCCTCATGAGTTATACCTTTGTGAGAAAATTATTGATATCTATGGCTATAACTTAAACTGGCTTTGTGAGATCTAATGTCTCAGAGAAATTTCCTTCAAGTGATTGGATCACATTGGAACAAAGTTACTTTCTATAATGGAATGAATTTGATAATATGTTATGGATATGTGATATATATATCTCTCTTATTCTCTCAATGTAATAGAAAAACATTTTTTACATTGGTTCCATATTTATAGAGTACTATTTCTTCGATGTTCATATTGTGTTTAGACTTCTTCTTGCATACCAAATATCTTTTGGGAAAATGAATTCTGTGATCCTTAAGTTATTTTTGTGTTGTCAAGGGGATCATGTAATTTAAATATCCCTTCACATGATCATGAGTAATCTTAGAGAACTCATTCTTATTCTGTAATTAATATTTATCATCAAATAATGCAAATGAAAATTTACTATAAGATGAGATCTTCATGCGATCATTATTTTTTAGGATACATTTTCAATATTGTCTTACTACACATTATTTGTCTTAGTGAGATTAATTTCATCATGTGAAACACTCTTATAGTGGCTCATTTATAGTTTCTTTGGTTGACATTATTTAATGATAATCATTCTATATGTTTTGGAATTTGAGAGGGAGTTTCAGGTGATAGTCTCACAATATATCACATGCATGAAAGACGTCGAATGCATGCATTTTCTTAGTTCAATAAATATTTTCATGTTGAATTGGATGGTTTAGCTATATCAAATATTATAGTGACCATTTGACTCACATCAAGTGGGAAAACACCTCATTGATTGGTATAGAATTACGAAACAATCTAACTAGAGGAGCATAAGTTCACAACAGACATCTCATAGCTAATGATATCATGGTCCGAATAATATATGTATATTAAGGATGTAATAACAGTACATATGTTCATTTTTATCCACATCGAATATTACATAGGTAGTTCCAAATTTTAACAATCAACTACATCAATATAGCGGCTAGAAATATCCTCCCCCTCGAGTACCCCCTCGTACAACTTCTACCTCCTGTCCTACTTCCCCGCATGGTGGCACTACCTCTTCTGTGAGCACTAGGAAAGGGTCAACTGTTAGGTCACTCATACTACCACAAAAATTCACAGTGTCCTTCCCTGATATAGTTCTCTCATTTGTTTTCATCCCTTCAGGTTCCCTCAAATGGATATAGTCAAGATGGATATATCAAGGAATTTGGTGGGATACTATTATATGTAAGACTCCATTATAATTTACATATAATAAACTATGTATTACTTGAATTTGAAAACCACCCTTAATAAGAGAGAAAATTATTCATTATATACAAATTAAAAATAAACCACCCATTTTCAAATATTCATTATTCAATAAAACTAAAATTAATATTAGTCATCATAATATTACTTTTTTTCCCCCATAACATATTATAATCAATTTAAATGCTCCTTATAACATGTGATTATTATTTGGGATAACATCAAAAAATCATTGTATTTACAACATGGATAATTTTACACATGTGACATTGAATTATATGAATATATAATAACGATCTAGGGATATACAAATCATAAACCAACACATATTAATACTATTAAAAAACAAATGTTATGTAGGATGAACACATTAATTATTATGAAAAATTATATTATCTATATACATGAATGAAATTATTTGTGGATTTGAAAATATAGTCAATTTTTATAATATTATAAAAATATATAATATAATTTATTATAATAATATTAAGAAGAACAATTATGATGTCAATACCACACTATATTGGAACAATCAATATTTACATATATATGAGAAATTTAATCAATAAAAAAATTGTTATTGAATACTAAATCCATTCATTGAAAAATCTTTCGATACATGTTGATGTTTTAGTCAAAAAAATGATGATTTGACCATTAATGGTGAATAGTGAAAGGTTTCATGGTCTATCATATCTAACACATCATTATATATCAAAAAAATATTACACAATTAAATTGAAATTATAGGTTTGATTTAGCCATTATTGAAGAAATCATTTTTTTCATTTGTTTTCTCGTCCTTTTGGCTAAGATCAAGTGTAGTGTTTTCTCTAATCAGTTTAATATTTGATACGTGGCCAAATGGATCACTTGATATTAAATTAATATTTAATAGGGGGACTTCCTTTGATTCTTATTGTTGGGATATTCATGGGTTGCCTTTGGGTTGCACTATTACAAAGGTCGGGCCCACCCTCCAAAAAAATGAAAAACAAAAAAAAAATTAAATTTGTGTATTACTATTAAGAGAAAATTATTATTTTTAACGTTTTAAATAGAGTTTAAATAAATATATAAATATATAAATATATATATATATATTTCGATTCAACATTCTAATCTAGGATGTTAATTTGTGGGAACATAATTCACTTCTTATGTAATAAAATATGAAATTACATCAAAACTCACAACACTTGGAACCCCAATATAAAATCATATTACTTCATAGTGTAATTATAGAATTATTGATTTGTTCAGATTAAAATATATTATATATGAATTTACATTATCAGTCATTAGATAATTTTGGAAAATTAACTTCTTTTTACATAAATACAATACATTTAATGTAATCATAATGACACCATACATGATATGGTATTTGAATCATCTAATATTTTCTATAATGGTTGTTTGGGTTATAAATCATATAAAGGAAATATGGATTATGATATTTATGAACAAATGATTGAAATTATACTATTTATTAGTAATAAAATATAATAAAATGGATATTATTTATTTATTTTTGCTCAGAATATTTTAATTTTTTCCTAAACGCATAATTTTTTGTGATAAAATATATTAGCTAAACATTCAATGAAAGAGAATTCTTAATTTAATAGGATCAAGATAAAAATGATGAATTTTTCCAAGCATTGATGTTGATCCCATTACAAAAATATTAACAAAATAAATGTTGACTCATCTTACACAACAACATTTATGGTATTCTATAATTCATTAGAAATCTAAGTGATATATATACCACATTAATAATAATAATAATGTAATGTTCATATTTGATGACATTGTTACCAAATTAATGTCCATTATGAGTTATTAATTAGGGAAATGTAATAATTACATGAAATTTGAAACGGACTGAACCAATAGTAAACATGTTTGTAAATACTTGTATGGACTAGAATTAGATAAAACTATAGTAAGGAAGTGGGGTTTTTTGATAATAAAACAATCATTTTTAAGGGTGTTTCTATATATAAATTCTTTATGACAGAAATGGGATACAAATCACTGTATTCTCTACAAGGAATCACTTTATCTAGTTGTAATCACAATATTCATTTGAGTATCTAATTCCATATATGAAAATTATGATTACATGATATTGAAAATTGTTTTTAGAAAAAAAATGTGTAAACACAATTGGTCTTCTGTATTGATACCACTAAACAATTTTTATGCTCTTAATTATTTTACTAATTCCTTCAGGTTACAATCATCCATTAATTGGCTGGAGATATATTATAAATGTTAAAAAATTTAGTATGATGATTGAGTAAATGGGTTGGGTTTCATTATGTGTGTGGATAAGAATTGTCTATATTAAAATATTTGTGGGACTATTGTGATATTTTAAATATTTTACGTTGAACAACTAATTATTCTTGGATATGATTCACATGAATTAAAATAATTAAAATTTGGTTATAAAAATTCATAAAAATGAAAGAAATAGTTTATATATAATATTTACTAACTAATAATACACATAGATATAGATATAATAGTTTTCTTCTATTATGTAAAATAGAATATTTTGTAATCAGACTTATTTTTTTCATTTCTAACTCAATAGAGTAGTATTTATTAATTTTTTAGATAAGTAAGATTCTGATGATTTAGAATACATCTAATAGTGAATATGATTTCATAATAATCTAATATATATTATATTATGTTTGACTAATTGTGTACTCAACTTGGTACACATTCTATTTAAGTATAAAATGTTACTAGGAAACAAGTATTGGAAATATTTGTACGATTTATATTAAAAACATCTATATGTAGACAAATGATGTTAGGATATATTTCAATTAGTTATAGGATTACAACAAAATGAGAATTTAAAATGTGAACTTCATATTCAATAGAATTTATGAAATCAAACACAATGTGTAAGAATAAATATAAAATCTTATGACATTATGATATATATATTTTGAAATAAATTCAATCTCTTGGATAGTTTTTAATGCATTGGAAATTGGGTTTATAACAAATTTGTTACTCTATTAATATAATATTACATAAACATTTCAATTATAACTTATTTGTTAAATTTCTATATATGTATTTTAGTGAATAATTTATGAAAATTAAATGTTATAATGGAAATTAAAATGGATATCTATTTATTAGAGTTAAAATTTTGACCATTTAATAAAAATATGTGTTTTAAAAAAATGAATATTTTTTGAAAGGGTTGTTTAGTCATACTTTGAAAACATAATTTATAATTAATTTATAAATAAAATTATAATTTATTTTAAAAAATAAAATTATTTTTAAATATTCATATAAAAATTATCATAGGGTATTTTTTTGGATTTATTTGAAAAGATTCATTTTTTGAATAATAGTGAATAATACTAAATTTTAATTAAAAAATACCATAACATTTAATTTATTTGTAATGATAAATTATATTTTGAACTATATTTAATTAATTTATTTAAATAAAATATTGATAAATCAAATTTAATTAATTTTAATAATTTTCATATTCAATTTTCTTAACAAAAAGTTGTAATAATTGGAAAAAAATTTATATAGAAATTGGGCTTATAGTCAATACAATGCAATTAATATTAAATTAAAATTCTTATATATGTGAATTATTTTTGGATAATTTGATTCAATTATTGGAATATAAATAATTTATGTCTCTTAAATCATTTAAATTTATTTTTTACCAATTTTTATTATGAACATAATGAGAAATTAATATAAGTGGCCAAGGAGAAAATGAGTTTATAGTGGGAATCAACTAAGAAGATACAGATTTAAATTACTAACTAACTTCTAAATAAATATTATTTTCATGAAATAAATCTTCTTTATCAATTGCAATTTCTTTTACAGGTTCATTTGGATTAATTTTTTCCTATTATTGTTTTTATTAGTTTATATTTATTTATTGGGAAAATTCAATGTAATTTCCATGTGTTTTTCATTTCCAAACTTGTAAAATGGAACTCCATCCATTAACTTTTTTACAACTATAAATCTAATTGGATAAACAATAAATTGATAAAACCCTTCCCAAATACCCTCATTCACAAATTAGATCTTCATTTATTCAAAATATTCAACTGTAGGGTCCTTAATAGGATAATTAATGGAGGATTTACATAAATAATGTAATAATGTTAACTTGTTCATTGATATTATTTATTATTTATCTGCCTTCAATTTTAAATTTTAACATAATATATAATAACAAAATATTATTCCATTGACATATATGTCATTATGTATATGTAATATTATTTATCCCTCTCAGTTTCCATTTAATGGGATACAAAATCATTTATCTTTTGTACGATTTACTACCACCTTAGGAACCCATGTAATTTATTTTCAATCACAAACTTTAAGGATGGATATAAAAATTTTTGTAACATATTTTTATGATATTTAAAGTATTATTATACATTCATAATGACAATATCAAATATACCTTTTCTACATTCTATTCCATTTGAAATATCATAATGTTTCTTATGTGTATAACAGACTATCCACTATTGAAACAATGTTATTCGATTTTCACTTACACTTTACATGTAATGTAATCAGCATAAAAATAATGAATATGTGTGACTTATTTGAGATCATATTGATTAAAAAAACTAACATATCGCCCTATTAATTAACATCTCACTCATTATGGGAGTTGTATCGCCGCTCATGCGTGTATACCAAATACATCCTTTGTGAAGCGATACATTTCATTTAATATGTCAATCATTCATAAATGGTTCGAAAAATATATCTAATTTTTAAATATGTTATTTTTAACATTATAATAAATAATTATTTTAAATATATATATATATATATATATATATATTTATTGTGTTATATTAATAACTTTTATGAAAAAATGGAAAGAGAAAACAAGGAACTTTACATCCGAAATAGTGAAAATATTGAAATATTATTAACAAATTGGTGGGAAAATATTATTATTGGATCATATTTGATATTATAAATATGAGTATTATGATTTTGGTAATTTTTAAAATGTTTCAGACAATTATTCACGAGGTACAGAAGTATATCATGGAAATCAAACTCAATGTAAGGGTTTCTCATCTCACTTTTACTTCTATGAGATATATTCCATATTCATCACTTATTCAATTTGTGATTTCTGAATAATACCATTTTTTTGTTATATTTGAATAATTTGATTATCATCAACCTATTAAATTTTTATGTTATTGTTATTTCTCTTATGGAGAATTCAAATCAAAATATACCATAGGGGAAGGGTTTATTTCACAATCTCATCATTAATCGAGATTATTTTTATTGAATTTTATCTTAAGAGAATAATTTTACATTTATATCTTATAATAAAAAAATTCTATTATCCATAATTTAATAATGTTATTTTTAATGATAATAAACAATATATCCAACATTTTTCCTTAAAATTAATAAAATATTATTTTTAATAAAATATAAATTTATTTCTGTCTTCTATTAGAAATCCATTTTCATAAGAAACCATGTCTTTAAAAAAATAAAAAGTGTATTTTAACTAATTTATTATTATTTATGAAAGAAACTTTTACATTTTAGTTTATTTTGTAATTAATATTCTTTTTTTTCTCATAGTAATTCTCATGTTGGTTTTACAAAAAAAGATAAAAAAGTATTTGTTTTAGTGTACATTGAACAAATTGAATTTCACCCCATCATGAAAACTCCATATTTTAAATAATAAATTATAAAATTCCAATTTTATATACATAGAAATGTTTATCAATTTTGTTTTTGAGAATTTTTTTTTAAAACTGAGTTTCAAAATGAAAATAATATTTTCTGGAAATGTTTTTGAAACTCTTTTCATTGTATTTATATTTTTCAACAAAAATTAAACTGTTATTTTAAATATACTCCTTAAGGATACATTTTTTATATAACTTAAAATTTATTGGTTTTCTTATAATTACGATGATTTATTAAGGAAATTATTTAAATATCATATGCTAGTTAAAATATAAATGTTTATATGAATTATATTTCACCTGTTTCAAAAAGAGGAATGATTAGATCTTAGTATGTGATAAGTGTGTCCCGCTAATGCGCCATGATTTATATTTTGGTAGCATGAGAAGAATACATTTTTTTTGGAAAATTACCTACCCATTTATAAATATTATTTATCTCAATCCTTGATGATATTAAATATCATTGAAGATTATTTAAAGTGTTAAATATCATGGAACAAGCCACAATTCTATATTATAGATGTCCATTATTTTTTATTACATCATTATGAATTTTGGTGTTGATCTTACATGTAATTATTTTTTAAATATAATATCAAAGGTTCTGTTTTCAATCTCACGTGTTTATTAATTTGAAATTATTTTTTATCACTTTTTTATTCCATATTATGATCATGTTGTAGAATAAATTTCTTATATTCCAATTATTTACATTTCTATATTTATTATACCTTATTTGTTCATTACTATTATTGTGAATTTCTGCATAGTGAGATTCATATCACACCTATTTATTATGATTTATGTTACCAATGATTAAAAAAATTATTGATATATATGGCTATTCTTAGGGTAAATTATAGTGACCTAAAATAAAATACTTCATTAATTTTATGTTTTAAAATACAATCAAAATTTACATAATGTATTAAATTTAGCAAGACTAATATAAACTTCTATCATTAAATATAACATAACTTGTCAGTTATGACAATGAAATAAATAAACAATCATATCTGGGCCATTACGGTCAGGTGGGGGGGGGGGGGTACAGTTGGTATTAGAGGATGGTTTTGTAGAAACATTGGGAGATTGATTTAGGAAAACCTATATTATGTACATTACCTATTGTTGAATTTGAGGATAAGTATAGAATGAAAATCTAATGTTCTGTATGGAAGAAATTCTTTTGTTTTTAGAAGTAAATAAATATATTTCTAGATACTACATGTTGAAATGGTTCTATAACAAATGTAGATTAGGGAAATATATCTCAAAATGGGTCATTCGGTTTGACTGATCGCCACGTAGTGCGTGGTAATGAATCTTACTTCACAATTTTTTGAGAGTCTCAGTTGATATTCATATGGTAATTATATTGTTTTTACAAACCATTGTGAAGGATTTGAATATAAATATATCCCCAATGATTAAAATTTTATTATTATGATATTAAACAAGCCATAATTATCAATTTTTGAAAAGTATTTCACTAATTTTTGTATTATACATTAGGTTTCATAATTTTATGATCTAATGTACTTTATTAAATAATTTATAAATTAAAAATAACTAATGTAATGTAAAACATATAAATGAATAGGTTTGGTATAGGGGTTTCTCTTCATAATAATGATATTAAAGATAGAGATGCAGTTGTTGTATGAACTGGTCAAATTACAAACATATTTGTGAAGCTAACATAGTTTATGAGTAATAACATTTTCCACATGGATCATTCTATTAATCAATTAGATAATGTAAATATGATATACCACTTCATGATTCATCCACATGGATCATACAATGGGACTAAAAATCCATTTTTATCTCATAATTATAGGAGTTCCTAAGAGGTTATATTTCTCACCCTGGGAAATAGTGAATGAGAGAACGTTGAAATGGTATATTATATTCCCTCAGTGGATGCAATAAATGGATGTTATTAATTTTGAACAATATGTTTTAAGAGGAAATTTTAATCATGGAGGGCATAGATTACATGATACTCTTTTTAGAAATGTATTTTTCTAATGGGAAACGATCAGATATAGAAAGAAAAATATTATCACTATGATCAAATGAGAAGAAATTTTTTTCTATGTATAAATCCATTATTCTAGGTTGATAAACATATGTTCCTGACTACATACCTTATCGAATCATAATTTTTTATCATTTCATTAATTGGATTATGAAAAACATATAAAATGAACTAGTCTCCAAAACATTTTTATCATATTAAGAAATAGTATCATGTACTTATAGGATAATGAAATAAATAAATAAATATATATTATGGATTTGAATGTATGAAATAGATGTTTTGGAAGGTTGGAATAACGAAAGATAAATTAAATAAGGGAAAGAATAATCTCCCCAAATATAATATTTGTGGAAAGAATCACTATTGTATACTATTAAAATGTGTGAGATTATGATAAGAGTGTCGAGGTAAATTTCATAATGACTGTTATTGAACGGAAAAAAATGTTGGAATTTTAGATGCATCAACTATAAAGAGATAGAAATGTACAAAAATAAATTCCACATGATTAAAAGAAACACACCTTAGTATTATATAATGGACCATCGAGAATATAATGTTACTACCATAGAATAAGTGGAATGAAAAATTTTATTATGTTTGGGTTATATAATTATATAATTTTAGTATTTTATCAATGATATAATACATATAATAATTATTAATGTAATAATGATTGTATGATATTAATTTTTCAATTGGGATATTAATGTGTATATTAAATGATATCAATAACCAAGTAAATTGATTTAGTGGAAAGTTGAACATTTTAGAAAACTACATATTTAATGATAGATATCATTTACTATGATCCAAATGATAAGATAAGAATGTTGGTATAAATAGATTATTTATATTAATAAGGTCAATTGAATATAACTAACTACCTTCAAACTGATTAATAAATTTTGAAAAAATATGTTCATTCTATCATTGATTGGGTTAATAAAATATTTTCATTAATGGATTGTATAAAATAATATGTGTTTTCATTTAGTAATACAGAATGATGCATGATTTCAATATGGTTTTATTGTAATTCATGTTGTTACTATGTTTCTAGAGCATATATGACGATGGTATACATATGCCTTGATTATGAAAATTAAGACACACTTCAAGTTGTTTGGGGGGATTAATGATAAGTTCATTTTGGAAATTTAGGGACATAATTTACAAAGAAACGGATCATAAAACAGCTTAAGGACTATAAGGTAAAAAATTTATAAAATTTTTTAGTTTAATTTTGCACCAGGAATTTGGGATTAACATATTACTTCAGGATATTTAGATTTATTCATATGGGATAGCCTCTGGTAGATATTTTGATAATAATAACAAGACATTTATGGAATCAATTATCATTATATTATAGATATTATGATCCATTAAAAGTGGATTTAATTTCTTTAATATTAAAATATAAAATTTTGGACATTAATTTCTTGGAGTATGTTAGAGAAGGCTGCCGAGTATGGTTGATTCCCGACATGATTAAGGGCTACGTGGAAGCTGGAAGATTGCCTGATACCCTCGAGGAAAAGAGAGATTCATCTATGGGTGAAATTTGGACTTCAACAGAGCATCTAAATTCAATAAATGATTCATTCATTAGGAATAGTGAAGAGACATACTGGTCTATAAAGTGTGAAGGGATCCTTTCCAGAGCAGTTAGCAAAGGAAGATGAAGAAGGTGATCCTCTCCACATGCAGTGAGCCATAGAGAGAACTAAGGAGTGACCATTGGGAAAGCATTGAGCTGACCCTAAACCATGTAAAGATAGTGAGCCAGGGCATAAAAGTGATCTAGCCTGAAACCTGTAAACAGCAGTGTGATTATACTATATTCGGTACATCGGAAGATTGTCATTGTATGCTCCTTGGATGTATCCCATTGAGGGTGAACCATGTAAAAATTGGTGTTTCCTGTGAATGCATTATTTTCTGCTTATATTTTTCAATCATAAAGAGAGAGAAGATTGTTTTTCTTATCATCGAAACAAGATCGGAATAAGCATTAATTTTCAATTAGTCAAACCCTCATTCACCCCCCACTTAGGGTAATAAGCCTTGTGGACCTAAAAAATGGTATCATAGGGAGGTTTATATTAGTTCTTCTCTCAATGGAGGTCACCAATCATAAAGGTATTCTGATCTTTGATGGGAACAATTTTCAGATATGGAAGAATAGGATGCAACACAACTTCTGATCTATGGGAATGGACGTATTCACAGCTGCAATGCATGGTATAACAGTTGATATCAACATAGGTGTATTATCAAAAGTTGAACGTAGAGAGTTGGATGTATATGACGAAGAAATTAATGCCTTAGGGGGATCCCTATCCAATCCTATCTATACAAATGTGATGTTATGAAAAACGTCACATGCCATGTGGGAAAAGCAATTGTATATATATGAAAGAGATACGAAGGTCAGAGAGGCAAAGCTGCAAGTGTTGTGGAATAAGTATGAAGATCTGAAGATGATCCCATGTGATGTTGTTGATGCATTTTTTGACAGGGTAAATATTGTTCTGGAAGATATGTGAGTTTTGGTGAAGTCATTGAAGACATAAAGATCGTAAAGCGCATCTTGAGAAAGCTTCCACCTTAGTTCAATCCAAAAGATTCAGTACTAGAAGATAAATATCCCAAAGAGAAGAGACTGGACAATCTGTAGAGTACCTTAGATTCATATAAAATGAGGAATAATGATAATGAGGATATGGAAAAGGGGAAATCCAAATAGGTAGAATTTAAGTCCTTGAAGAAGCTCACCGTTGAAGATTCTCAAAAGGATGAAGATACAAATGAGGTAATGTCATTCCTCTCCTCAAATATTCAAGAGGAAAATGAATTCTAAAAGGGAAACTTCCGATTGCATGTTTTAGATATGGAAAGGTTGGACATATCATAGCAAGATTCCCAAAAATATTCAACAAGGAAGTAAAAATGATGAAGTTGAAACTCCCATGAAGAAATATTCAGCCTATGTGAATGGGAAGACGCAGTTCAAGAAAAATTTCTTCAATAAGAAGAATCTTCTTTCATAAGAAATAGACAGTTCAGATGATTTTTATGTTGAAGATGTTGAGGAGATTAAAAATTTTAAAGATCTTGGAGAAAATGCAATGGTCGTTGTTGTCGATAGGGATCATGAAAAGGAAAAAATGATGCTGATGAAGAAGAAGAGGAAATAGAAGGGAGAGTTGACATGGAAGCTGAATTAGAAGCAGATCCTGAAGAGATAGATGTTAGAAGAGAAAAAAACAAAGAAATTGAACATGGTAGTGCATGATGCTAAACTCTATATGCAACAACAAGAAAAATTGAATTCTGAGGTAGAGAATGAAATTGAAAACCATAATTCTTTCAGGAAAGAAAGCTTAGAAAAGGGTTGATGAGCACAAAATCAAGATTGATGAACTTTAAAGAGAGATCGATGGCTTGTATAGAAAGTGAAAGATCAAGTCAATCATATCGAATAACATGAAGAATAAGTATTCAGTTTGTGATAAATAATTAAGGATCAAGAAAAACTCTTGACACCCAGTAAAGTACTAGTAAAACAGATTGTTCAGAGGTCTGAAATGATAGTAGTAGAGCATAGACCTCCAGGAGAAAAGAATAAATATTCGTGTTCTAATGACACGTCTAGCAAGGGACATGAATGAAAATAGAAAGCGGTCATGGATGAAGTCAAATAGAAAGAACCTCCTTTGAGAATGAAGATAGAGGTGGGTACAAAACAGAATCATATTATCAGCAGATCCCAAGGGAAAACTAGAAGTACAGAAGTGACACATAATAATGCTCCTTATATTAGATGCTATTGTTGTGGAATGATGGGACACTCACAGAATGTGTGTTCTATAGCTAAAAGATACCGAAGGGTAAAATAACAATAGTGGTAGCCAAATAGAGATCAATATTATAGAAAATCCTTTTGAGGTTATTGTTTTTGGTGTGGAGGATTTGTGAACATGGTAAGATATTGCACATCGATCATACAAGGGAATGTGTGAAAACAAAACATGAGTAGTCATAAGCATCAAATTAGAAAATCAACAAGTGGGATGAAAAAAGAAAATTGATTTACAGCACTACAGGATGAAGCAGGTCCATCACACTCTAAGGAAGATCAAGTTCTCCAAACCACAGTGAGTGTGATGTAAAAGACATGGATCAAAAAGAAAAAGGAAGAGAAGGCAACAAATTCATAAATTTTTCTTAAAGCATTAGATTGTTCCAGAGTATGGATCCTTGAGAGTGGTTGCACATCCCATATGACAAGAAAGAAGGATCTCATTACTGGCATTAAAAATGGCAAAGAAGGTGTTTTCATGTTTTGGAATGATGAAGGGATGAATATTATTGGTTCTGGAAAGGCTAAATTTGGGGAAAAAGGAATGAGACATACTGATATCTTGGTATTAGAGGGCCTCAGTCATAACATGCTCAGTGTCAGTCAACTATGTGACTCTGAGCACTCTATCCGGTTTACCAAGAAGATGTGTATTGTGAAAGGAAAAGATAGGCCAGTTGTTCTACAAGGAAAAAGGACAAAGGGAAATATTTACCTTTTAAGTGGGGAAGAAGATATATGTATTTTATCTAGAGAGGAAGAAAACAAGATGTGGCATAAGCGACTTGGTCATCTATGCCAACCATCTATGGAAGATCTTGTAAAGTGTGATGCTTCTAGAGACCTTCCCAAATTATCACATGATCGCACTCATGCGTTCGATGTTTTCCGACAAGGGAAGATCATTATAAAGATATACAATACAAAGGAACAGAAATCAACAAGATTTCTCTAATTGGTTCATGCCGATGTTTATGGACCTATCTCATCACGAGCCATAAATGGGAAAAGGTATTATGCCCTTTTCATTGATGATTATACCAGAATGTCTTGGGTATTTGTCATCACCCATAAGACATAACTTTTTAGTCATATCATGCAGTATAAGAGGGAATCAGAAAAGTTGTTTGGGCAGAAAATTATGATGTTTCGAACAAATAACGGTACAGAATTCAAAAATAGTCAAGTAGGATACTATATCAAGAAACAAGGGATAAGGCATCATTTTTAATCAGTATGAACTCCCCAACATAATTGAGTAGTTGAAAGGAGAAATCACATCATCAATATCATGGCCAAAAGAATGATTATTGAAAGGGTCATATCAGAGAAATTTTGGAAGGAAGCAATTTTGAAATTGGTCTATATTTCTAACAGGGCTCTGTAGTGTCCGGAAGATGGGAATACTACATATGAAATGTGGTATGTAATGAAAACAACACTGAAATACTTTTAGATCATTGGAAGTAAGTGTTTCAATATCAATAAAGAAAACCAAAGGAAGTTTGAGTAACAAGGGGATTAGTTGATATTCCTTGGATAGACTTGTAAAAGAAAAGAATATAAATTCTTATCAAAAGGCTGGGAAAAATTGTTGAGAGCAATAATGTCACTATAGTTGAAAATGAATAGAAAAATCAACTAACTAGTGAAAAATTTATAGATGAAAGGGATAATGAGGTAAGAAACACAGGGGGAGTAGAAGAGGAAGATGATGACTCAAAAGAGTACACTGATGATGAACATGAAAGTGTCAAGTCTATGTATGCAAGGAAGACAAAGAGTCGAGTAGAAATTGATATGAAGAATTTAATTGGTGATCAGATAGTTCCAGTTCAGACATGAAGAATTAATTCCTTGTAGTAGGAATCATTTCTATTTCTGGTAGAGATTAAATTCTTTTCTAATGTAGTTGAAGAAGAAATCTGGGTTCAGGATATGAATGAAAATCTTGATCAGATTGAGAAGAACCAAAAGTGGGAAATTTTTTCAAGGCCATCAGATAAGAATGTCATCAGGGATAAATGGTTCTATCAAAACAAGATTAATGAAGATGGCATAGTGGTTCGAAACAAGGAATGAGTAGTGTGAAATGGATACTCACAGATAGAGAGAATAGATGTTGATGAGATATTTTCACCGGTTGTAAGGCTAGAGACAATCAGATTATTCCTAGCCATTATAGTGCAACAAAAGTTCAAAGTGTTCCAGATGGATGTAAAATCTGCATTCTTGAATGGGGTTCTGGTAGAAGTAGTGTATATTAAGCATCCATATGGTTTTCTCATTCATGATGATGAGAACAAAGTTTGCAGATTGAATAAGGCGTTGTATGGGCTGAAATAATCACCAAGAGAATGGTACTCATGGCTTGATCAGTACTTGAAGAATCTTGGTTTCCAACGTGGGGGAGTTGATTATAATCTCTATTTCAGCAAGAATAGTAATCAAAGGATGTTGTTTTTGGTTTATGTTGATGACATAATATTTCGCGGATCAGATGAATCTCAATACAAATTTTTTTTTGAATTCCGGAAAAATTAGTTTGAAATGTCAATGATTGGAGAGAAAACATTTTTTCTTGGTCTACAGGTGACACAAGGATGGAATGGAACATTAATTTCTCAATCAAAATATGCCAAGGAGGTTTTAAGAAGGTTTGGAATGGAGAATTCCAAGGATATGAAGACTCTGGTTTCTTCCCGGATTAAATTATCCAAAAATGATGATGGAAACGAAGTTAATATCACATAATATAGAAGAATTATTGGATATTTGTTGTACTTGACTGCAAGAAGGCCTGAAATTGTTTTCACCACATGCCAGGCAGCGAGATATCAGAGTAATCCCAAAAAAATCCACATTCATGCAGTGAAAAGAATACTTCAGTATATCAAGGGTATGGTGGATTTCAGCTTGACATATAATGACAAATCTTAAACAGAGTTATTGGTATATACTGATGCTGATTGGGCCGATTTAGTGGATGACAGGAAATCATCATTTGGAGTTGCATTATATCTTGGTTGATTGTGTATTTATTGGATAAGAAATAAAAAAAGATTACATTTCTATGAGGACTGCAGAAGCTGAGTATATTGCGGCCACTCAAGCATGCACACATTTATTATGGATGGAACAGTATCTTGAAGATATGAGAGTTGATGTGAAGTCTCTGATCAGAATCCTGTGTGACAACTCAAGTGCTATCAATCTTATAAAAAATAAATTTCATCCCTCAAGGACAAATCAAATTGAGATAAATTATCATTTTATCAAGGAGAAGGTTGATAAGGGACTCATGAAGTTGGAGTATATGGCTACAGGGCTACAGGTTGCTGACATTCTAACAAAGGCATTACCCATGGAAGCTTTTGAGAGGCATCGACTGGCTCTATGAGTTCAGTCAACTCCCCGCTCTTAAAAGAATGTAGATGCATAACCCCTCTCCCCAACATATGATGTTTTTTCCTAATATATTGACATGTGTTTTATACTCTGTTATAGATTGAAAAGGAGTCACATTTGGGTTAATTGATAAAGGGGGAGAAAATGGTGATTTTTAAGGGGGAGACTGTGTGGCTATTTGAGAAATCATGAACGATATGCGGAGAAGCTGATAAGTGGAGCAGCGAGATTGGGAGGGAAATGAGAAAGGGGGAGCATATGAAATATGGTGATGCTATAAGTGATCGATCAAAGAATAAATATCATGAAAGCTGAGGATCCTGATAAAATCATAAGAGTCTTATTGGAATGTGGTAAGAATATTATCAAAAAAAAATTTCAGGTTGGTAAATCATGGTATCAGTTTGGTGTCAATTGTGAGTGTTAGAGATTAAGTAATTCATTGATGAACTTTTCATTTACTCTTATTTCTCACGTTGTTCATTTCTCATGCGAGATTAGAGTATGTGTTGAGTAAATCCTTGAACGCTATCAGGATCGAAAAAGGTGAATAGTGGATGAAGAATTAACAATGTATCTTTTTATGAAAGTGTTGTCAACAAACCCAAAGGAGGATATTGTTGGAAAAAATCCCTCAATGTATCATTGAAGAATTTTTGAGGTGATTGTGTTTGTTGAAAAAGTGGAAATCTGTGTTATGATTATTGACAAAGAAAACCATGACATACAAATTTGTTGACAAAGGAGATTTCATAGTGGCATGTTGAGTTCAAGAGCTATGGATAACGATTAATGTTTGATTAAAGAACATGGTCAAAGGAATGGATGATCTGGAGGCAATACAAAAAGAACAGATACAAGGTGGCGTCGTTTTCCAGCCTTTCAGAAATTTTTGGGCCTAAAAATAAAAAAATGAAGAATTTTTTTGGCAATGGTACTTGCACGCCGAGGTATTTTAGGAGAGGAAATTTGAGCCCCATATCTTTTTCAAGATCATGACATCACAATATGGAAAAGGAAGAAGGGTTGCGCAAGTTTTAGAGTTGGTTGTGCAAGTGATTTCCGCAGCATAGACTTTCACACTTAGGGGAGACTTGTACGCTGTCGTGCAAGGTGTCCAAATGCGTATAAATACAGGCCGACCCCTCCTCATCCGTGGAAGAGTTCTAAACTTAGAAAAATTAGAGCTCCCGTCGCGCCGGTGTGGGGGTCGCACATGTGGTTTGTGGTCGCGCACATATAAGTTTCACATCAGATTTTGAAGAACCACGAATGTTGTTGGTTTCAGGCCTAAGGTGGTTTGGGAGAAAAAGGAAGTGCGTCACTCATGTTGGAGTTGAAGAATCCTGTGTCGCGCAAGTGGTTGAGGTGGACTTGCATTCCAGTTTTTGACATGCGCGTTGAGACTTGCACAACGGCTTAGAGAAGGGTTCCTAGTAAGGTTGATTCCTAGAATTGATTCAGGGCTCTCTGGAAGCTGGAAGATTGCCTGATACCCTCAGGGAAAAAAGAGATTCATATATTGGTCAAAGCTAGAATTCAATAGAAAATCTGTATACAAAAAAGGATGCATTCATTAGGGATAATGAAGAGACATACATTTCTATAAACTGTGAGTGGATCCTTTCCAGATTAGTGAGAAAAGGAAGAGGAAAAAGGTGATCTTCTCCACCAGCAGTGAGCCAGAGAGTGAGAAATAGGGAGTGACCCTTGGGAAAGCAGTGAGCTAACCCTAATCCTTGTAGAGGCAGTGAGCATGGGCATAGACGTGATCTAGCCCAAACCCAATAAACAGAAGTGTGCTTATAGTGGATTTGGTACATCGTCACATTGCCTTTGTATTCACCTTAGACATAGCCCAGTAAGGGTGAACTAAGTAAAAATTTTTGTGTCCTATGCATGCATTTATCTCTGTTTATATTGTGCAATGGTTAAGAGAGAGAATATTGTTTTTCTTATCAGTGAAACAAGATCAGAATAGGCTTTAATTTTCAATTAGTCCTACCCTGATTCCCCCCCCCCCTCTCAGGTTATTCAGCCTTATGGAAATAACAATTGGTATCATAGGGAGGTTTATATTAGTTCTTCTCTTAATGGAGGTCACCAATCATAAAGGGATTCTGATCTTCGATGGGGAAAATTTTAAGACATGGGAGAATCAGATGCAACACTACATCCAATCTATGGGAATGGACATATTCACAGTAGCAAAGCATGGTATAATAGCTGATATCAATAGTGGTTCATTATCAGAAGCTGAACATAGAGAGTTTGATGTATATGCCAATGTAGTTAATGCTTTAGGGGGAGCCCTATCCAATCCTATCTATTCAAAGGTGATGTCATGAAAAACGTTACAAGCCATGCGGGAAATGAAATTGAATATATATGAAGGAGATAAAAAGGTCAGAGAGGAAAAGTTGAAAGTGTTGTGGAATAAGTATGAATATCTGAAGGTGATCCCAAATGAGTCTATTGATGCATTCTTTGACAGGGTAAATATTGTTGTGGATGATATGCAAGGTCTCGGTGAAAACATTGAAGACATAAAGATTGTAAAGTGCATCTTGAGAATTCTTTCACCTAAGTTCAATCAAAAAGTTTTAGTATTAGAAGATAAAGATCCCAAAGAGCTGACACTGGACAATCTATAGAGTACCTTGGTTTCATATGAAATGAGGAATGCTGATAACGAGGCTGTGGAAAAGGGGAAATCCAAAGAGGTGGCATTTAAGGAGTTGAAGAAGCTCACCATTGAAGATTATAAGGAGGATGAAGAGACAAATGAGGTAATTTCATTCCTCTCCTCAAATCTTCAAAGCGGAAAAAGAATATTCTAAGGAAGACGTCCACTTGCATGTTTTAGATGTGGAATGGTCGGACATCATTCAATAAGATTCCCCAAAAGGTTTCAAGAAGAAAATGATGAAGATAAAGTTGAAACTCCCAAGAAGAAAAATTCAGCCTTTGTGAAAGGGAAGAAGCAGTTCAAGGAAAATATCTTTAAGAAGAAGAATCTTCTTTCACAAGAAATAGACAGTTCATATGAGTCTGAGGTTGAAGAGGTTGGAAATATTGAAAATTTTAATGATCGTGGAGAAAATGAAATGGTGGCTATTGTCAGTAGTTCTCATGAAAATGAAGAATCTATCATTGATGAAGAATAAGAGGAAATAGAAGTGAGATTTGACATGGAATCTGAATTAGAAGTATCTCTTGAAGAGATAGATGTTTGGAGAGAAAAATAATGAAATCGAACAAGGTCTTCGATGATGCTAATCTCTACATGAAACAATAAGAAGAAGTGAAGTCTGAGCTAGTGAATTAAATTGAAAACCTTAAGTCTTCCAGGCCAGGGAGCTCAGAAAAGGTTGATGAGAATAAGCTCAAGATTGAAGAACATAAAAGGGAGATTGATGGATTGAATATAAAAGTGATATATCAAGTCAAACATATAGAATAAATTTAAGAATAAGTGGTTAGTCTACGACAAAGAATTAAGGATCAAGAAATACTCTTGATATCCAGTACAGTGCCAGTAAAACAGATTGTTCAGAAGACTGTAACATTAGAAGCAGAGCGTAGACCTCCAAGAGAAAAGAAGAAACAGTCATGTTCCAACAACAAGTCTGGTAAAGGACATTAACAAAAATAGAAAGCGTTCATGGATGATGTCAAACTGCAAGATCCTCTTCTGATAATGAAGATGGAGGTGTGTACAAAACAGAATCATACTATCAGCAGATCCCAAGGGAAAACCATTAGTGTATAAGTGACACACAATAATGCTTGTTTTATTATGTGTTATTGCAAAGGATGAAGGGTCGCACAAGTTTTAGAGTTGGCTGCACAAGGGATTTGTGTAGGAGAGACATGCACACATATGGGAGTCTTGTGTGTCACCGTGAAGGGTGTCCAAATGTCTATAAATACATGTCAACCCCTCCTTATTCTTGGAAGAGTTCAACACATAGAAAATCAGAGCTCCCATCACACAGGTGTGGTGGTCGTCCAAGTGGTGTGTGGTCGCGCAAGTATAATATGCGCACCAGATTTTAAAGAAGTGTGAAATTTTTTGGGTTTTCCCCTAAGGTGGTTTGGGAGAGAAAAGAAGTGTGTCACTCAAGTTTGAAGTTAGAGAATCTTGTGTCGCGCAAGAGGTTGAGGTGGACTTGAGCACTAGTTTTGACTTGCACACCAAGACTTGCACTCCTTCTTAGAGAAGGGTGCCAAGTAAGGTTGATTCCCAATAGTGATTCAGGGCTGCGTGGAAGCTGGAAGATTGCCCGATACCCTCGGGGAAAGGAGAGATTTATTAATGGGTGAAAGCTGGACTACAACAAAGCATCTACATACAACAAAGGATGCATTAATTAGGGATAGCGAAGAGACATACAGGTCTATAAACTGTGAGTGGATCCTTTCCAGACTAGTGAGCAAAGGAAGAGGAAGAAGGTGATCCTCTCCACCAGCAATGATCCCGAGAAAGAGAAACAGAGAGTGGCCCTTGGGAAAGAAGTGAGCTGACCCTAAACCTTGTAAAGGCAGTGAACCTGGGAATAAAAGTGATCTAGCAGGAACCCAGTAAATAGCAGTGAGCGTATAGTAGATTTGGTACATCGGCACATTGCCGGTGTATGCTCCTTGGACGTAGCCCAGTGAAGGAGAACCAAGTAAATATTGTTGTGTCATGTTCATGCATTACTTTATTTTTATATTGTGCAACGGGAAAGCGAGAGAAGATTGTTTTGCTTATCTCTGAAACAAGATCAGAACTAGATTTAATTTTTAATTAGTCATATCCTGATTCACCCCTCCCTCTCAGGGTATTAAGACTTGTGGACCTAACAAATGGTATCATTGGGAGGTTGATATTAGTTCTTCTCTCAATGGAGGTCACCAATCATAAAAGGAATCTGATCTTCTATGGAAACAATTTTCAGATATGGAGGAGTCGGATGCAACACTACTTTCGATCTATGGGAAAGGACGTATTCACAGCTGCATTGCATTGTATAACAGCTGATATCAATAGTGGTGCATTATCAGAAGCTGAACGTAGAGGGATGGATGTATATTCCAAAGTAATTAATGCTTTATGGGGATCCCTATCCAATCCTATCGATATAATGGTGATTTCATGAAAAACATCACATTACCTATGGAAAAAGAAATTGAATATATATTAAGGGGATACAATGGACAGAGAGGCAAAGATGCAAGTGTTGTGGAATAGGTATGAAGATCTGAAGATGATCCCAAATGAGGCTTTTGGAGCATTCTTTGACAGGGTAAATATTGTGGTGGAAGATATGTGCGGTCTTGGTGAATTCATTAAATAAATAAAGATCGTAAAGCGCATCTTGAGAAAGCTTCCACATCAGTTCACTCCAAAAGATTCGGTATTAGAAGAAAATGATCCCAAAGAGCTGACACTGTACAATATACAGAGTACCTTGGTTGCATATGAAATGTGGAATGATGATAACATGGCTATGGAAAAGGGGAAATCCAAAGAGGTGGCATTTAAGGACTTAAAGAAGCTCACTATTGATGATTCTCAGGAGGATGATGATAAATATGAGGTAATGTTACTCCTATCCTCAAATATTCAAAGAGAAAAAGTAATGTGCAAAGGGAAACATCCACTTGCATGTTTTAGATGTGGAAAGTTTGGACATCTTGCAGCAAGATTGCCCCAAAGGTTTCAAGAAAAAAATGAAGAAGAATAAGTTGAATCTCCCAATAATAAATCTTCAGCCTATATAAAAGTAAAGAAGTAGTTCAAGAAAAATTTCTTCAAGAAGAATAATCTTCTTTCACAATAAATAGATAGTTCAGATGAGTCTGAGGCTGAATATGTTGAGGAGATTAAAAATTTTAAAGATCGTGGAAAAAATGAAATGGTGGCTGTTATCGGTAGGGCTAAAGAAAAGGAAGAAACCAACGCTGATATAAAAGAAGAGGAAATCGAAGGGAGATTTGACATCAAAGCTAAATTAGAATCAGATCTTGAAGAGAAATATGTTTGGAGAGAAAAAACAGAGAAATCCAACAAGGTGGTTCATGATGCTAAACTCTACATGCAATAACAAGAAAAAGTGAAGTATTATCTAGTAATAGAAATTGAAAACATTAAGTCTTCCAGGCCAGAGAGCTCAGAAACAGTTGATGAGAATAAGCTCAAGATTGAAGAACATAAAATAGAGATCGATGTCTTGAATATAAAAGTGAAAGGTCAATTCAATAACATCAATGAACATTAATAAGAAGTAGTCAGTATGTGACAAAGAATTTAGGATCAAGAAAAACTTTTGACACCAAGTATAGTTCCAGTAAAATAGATTGTTCAAGACACTGAAGTGTTAGAGGTGGAGAATAAAACTCCTGCAGAAAAGAAGAAACGTTGTGTTCCAACAACATGTCTGGAAAGGGACATGAACAAAAATAGAAAATTGTCACGGATGAAGTCAAACCGCAAGAAACTCCTCTGAGAATAATGATAGAGGTGGGTACAAAATTGAATCATACTATCAGAAGATCCCAAGGGAAAACTAGCAGTGCAGAAGTGGCACATAGGAATGCTCTTTATATTGGGTGCTATTACTGTGGAAGGATGGGGAACTCACAGAATGTGTGTTCTATAGCTAAAAGATACTGAAGGACAAAAGAAAAATAGTGGCATCCAAATAGAGCTCAATATTATAGAACAACTTTTGTAGGTTATTGTTTATGGTGTGGAGGAGTTGGGCACATGGAATGATATTGCACATCTATCATACAGAAGAATGTGCCAAAGCAAAACTCGAGCAGTCATATGCAGTAAATTTGAGAACTGATAAGTGGGATGAAAAAAAATTGATTTGTAGAACTACAGGATAAAGCAGGTCCATCACACTCTAAGGAAGATCAAGTTCTCCAAACCACATCGAGTGTGAATTCAAAGAAATGGATCAAAAAGAAAAAGGATGAGAAGGAAGAAATTGAGGAAATTGCACTTAAAGCTTTAGATCATTTAGGAGTATGGATCCTTGACAGTGGTTGAACATCCCAGATGAAAGGAAACAAGGATCTCATTACTGGCATTAAATATGACAAAGAATATGTTGTCATGTTTTGGAGTGATGAGGGGCTGAAGATTATTTGTTCTAGAAAGGAAAAATTTTGGGGAAAAGAAATGAGACGTGCTGATATCTTGGATGTAGAGGGCCTCAATCATAACTTTCTCAGTGTTAGTCAACTATGTGACTCTGGGAACTCTATCCAGTTTACCAAGAAGATGTTTATTGTGAAAGAAAATTATAGATCATTTGTTATACAATGAAAATGGAAAAAGGAAAATATTTACATTGTAAGTGGGGAAGAAGATATGTGTCTTCTATCCAAAGAGGAAGAAAAAAAGTTGTGGCTTAAGATAATTGGTCATCTATGTCAACCATCTATGAAAGATCTTGTAATGTATGATGTTTCTCGATACCTTCCCAAATTATCACGTGATCACACTCATACGTTCGATGTTATCCAATGAGGGAATATCATTAGAAAGACATACAATCCAAATGAATAGAAATCAATAAGAGTGCTTGAATTTGTGCATGATGATGACTGTGGACCTATCTCACCACGAGCCATAAATGGGAAAAGGTATTATGTCCTTTTCATTGAGGATTATACCAGAATGTCTTGGGTATTTGTAATTTCCGAAAAGACATAAGTATTCTGTTGTATCAAGTAGTATAGGAGGGAATCAGAAAGGATGCTTATGCAGAACATTCTGAAGTTTCATACAGATAACGGTACATAATTCACAAATAGTCAAGTAGAAGACTATCTCGAGAAACACAGGATAAGGAATCAAGTTTCATCAGTAAGAGCTCCCCAATAGAATAGAGTATTTGAAAGGAGAAATTTGATCATCAACAACATGGCCAAAACAGTGCTTATTGAAAATGACATACTAGAGAAATTTTGGAAGAAAGCAGTTTTGAAATCGGTCTATACTTCGAACAGGGCTCTGTAGTGTCTGAAAGAAGGGAAGAATCTATATGAAATGTGCTATGGAAAGAAACCAATGTTGAAATACTTTCAGATCACTGGAAGTAAGAGTTTCATTCTCAAAAAAGAATACCACAGGAAGTTTGAGTCACAAGGAGATGAAGGTATATTCCTTTGCTATTAAGGTAAAAGCAAAGCATATAAATGATTCAACAAAAGGCTGTGAAAAATTGTTGAGAGAATTGATGTCACTATAGTTGAAAATGAACAGAATAATCAATGAACTAGTGAATAGTTTCTAGATGAATGTGATAAAGAGTTGGGAAACACAGGGGGTGCAGAAGTGGGAGATGATAACTCAGAAGAGGACACTGATGGTGAACAATAAAGTGTTAAGTCTGTGTCTGCAAGGAAGACAAAGTGTTGAGATGAAATTGATAGGCAGATTATAATTGGTGATCAGACAGCTCCAGTTCAGACAAGAAGTATTATGTCACTACAGCAAACATCCTTTCTATTTTAGGTAGAGAGGAAATGATTTTCTAGTGCAGCTGAAGATGAAAACTGGGTTCATGCTATGAATGAAGAGCTTGATCGTATTGAGATGAACCAAATGGGGAAAATTGTTTCAAGGCCATTAGATAAGAATGTCATCGGGTCTAAATGATTCTATCACAACAAGATGAACGAATATGGAACATTTTTTCGAAATAAGGCATGACTAGTGTGCAAAGGATACTCCCAGATAGAGGGAACTGATGTTGATGAGAAATTCGCACCAGTTATAATGCTGGAGACAATGAGATTATTCCTAGTCATTGTAGTGCAACGAATGTTCAATGTGTTCCATATTGATGTCAAATATGCATTCATGAATGGGGTTCTGGAAGAAGAAGTGTATATTGAGCATCCAAATGTCCTTCTCATTCATGAGGATGAGAACAATGTTTTAAAATTGTAGAAGGTGTTGTATGGGCTGAAACAAGCACCAAGAGCATGGTACTCGAGGATTGATCAGTACTTGAAGGAGCTTGGTTTCAAGTGTGGGGGATAAGATTAAAATCACTATTTCAAAAACGATATTAATCAAAGTATTATAGTGTTGGATTATGTCTATGACATTATATTTTGAGGATCAGATGAATCTAACTACAGAAAATTTTCCGAATTCATGAAAAATTAGTTTGAAATTTCAATGATTGGAGAGAAATCATTTTTTCCTAGTCTACAGGTGACAGAAAGAAGGAAATGGAACATTCATTTCCCAATTCAAACATGCCAAGGATGTTTTAAGAAGTTTTGGAATGGAAAATTCCAAGGAGATGAAGACTCCAGTTTCTAACCGGATTAAATTATCAAAAGATGATGATGGAAAGGTATTTAATATCACAGAATATAAGAAAATTATTTGAAGTTTGTTGTACATGACCACAATAAGTCCTAAAATTGTTTTCATCACATGCCAAGCAGTGAGATATCAGAGTAATCCCAAAAAAGTCACATGATTGTAGTGAGAAGAATACTTTGGTATATTAAGGGAACGGTGGATTTCAACTTGACATATAATAAAAAATATCAGACAGAGTTATTGGGATATACTGATGCCGATTGGGCTGGTTAATCGGATGACATGAAATCAACATCTGAAGGTGAATTCTATCTTGGTGGATTGTGTATTTCTTGGCTATGAAAGAAACAATATTTCATTTCTCTGAGCACCACAAAAGCTGAGTATATTGCTCATGTGGGATTAGAGTATGTATTGAGTAAATCCTTGATCGCTATTAGAATCGCAAAAGGTGAATGGTGTTTGAATAATTAATGATGTATCTTTTTATCGAAGTTTTTTCAACAAACCCAAAGGGGGACATTATTGGGAAAAAATACCTCAAGGTATCGTTGATGCATTTCTGAGGTGATTTTGTTTATTGAAAAAGTTGACATCTGTGCTGTGATTGTTGACAAAACAAACCATGATATACAAATTTGTTGACAAAGGGGATTTCAAGGTGGAATGTAGGGTTCAAGAGTTGTGGATAACGATAAATGTTTGATTCTAGAACATCGACAAAGGATTGGATAATCTGAAGGTGGTACAAAAAGAACATACACAAGGTGGTGCCATTTTCCAGTGTTTGAAAAAAAAATTGCCATATAATCGACAAATGAAGAAAAGTTATTTTGGCAACGGGACCTGCGCGATAAGGTCTTTTAGGAGAAGAAACTTGAACGTCATTTTTTATCAAGATCAGGACATCAAAATATGTCAAAGGAAGATGGGACGTGCTAGGTTTAGAGTTGTTCGTGCAAGTGATTTTCATGGTAGAGACTTGCGCGCCAAGGGGAGACTTGCACGCCATCGTGTAAGGTGTCCAAATTCCTATAAATATTGGCCAAACCCTCCTAATTTGGGGAAGAGTTTCACACTTATAAAAAGCAGAGCTCCCCTCGTGCAGGTGTGGTGGTCACGCATGTGGTGTGTGGTCATGCACGTATAAGTTGCGTGCTAGATTTGGAAGAAGCGCGAATGTTATTGGTTGCGCACCTAAGGTGGTTTGGGCGAGAAAGGAAGTGTGTATCTCAAGTTTGGAGTTGATGAAGCTTGTGTCGCACAATTGGTTGAGGTGGAATTATGCACCAGTTTGGACTTGTGTGCCGAGATTTGCACACCTTCTTAGAGAAGGGTGCCAAGTGAGGATGATTCCTGACGGTGATTTAGTGCAGTGTGGAAGCTGGAAGATTGCCTGATACCCTCGGGGCAAAAGAGATATTCATCTACGGGTGAAATTTAGACATCAACAGAGAATGTACATACAACTAATGATGCATTAATTAGATATAATGGAGAGACATACAGGTCTATAAAATGTTGGTGGATCCTTTCCAGAGCAGTGAGCAAAGGAAGAGGAAGAAGGTGATCCTCTCCACCAGAAGTGAGCTAGAGAGAGAGAAACAGGGAGTGGCCCTTGGGTAAGCAGTGAGATAACTCTAATCCTTGTGGAGGCAGTGAGCGTGGGCGTAGAAGTGATCTAGCCTGATCCCTGTAAACCACAGTGTTCTTATAGTGGATTTGGTACATCGGCACCTTGCCAGTGTATGCTCCTTGGACATAGCCCAGTGAGGGTGAACCATGTACAAATTGTTGTGTCACGTGCTTGAATTTCTTTCTGTTTATATTGTTCAATGATAAATAGAGAGAATAATGTTTTCTTATCAGTGAAGAAAGATCAGAACGAGCATTAATTTTCAATTAGTCATACCCTGATTCACCCCCGCCCCTCTCTCAGGGTATTCAGCCTTGTGAACCTAACTATAGGTATCAGAGGGAGGTTTATATTAGTTATTATATCAGTGGAGGTTTCCAATAATAAATGGATTCCAATATTCAATGTGGATAATTTTCATCTATGGAAGAATTAGATGCGACACCACATCCGATCTACGGCAATGGATGTATTCATAGCAGTAATGCATGGTATAATAGCTGATATCAACAATGGTGCATTATCAGAAGTTTAATGAAAAGAGTTTGATGCCGATTACAAAGAAATTAATGACTTATCGGGATCCCTAACCAATACTATATATACAATGGTGATGTCATGAAAAATGTCACATTCCATGTGGGAAAAGAAATTGAATGTATATGAAGGAGATTCAAAGGTCAGAGTGGAAAAGCTGAAAGTGTTGTGGAATAAGTATGAAGAACTGAAGGTGATCCCAAATGAGTCTATTGATGCATTATTTGACAGGGTAAATATTTATGTGGAAGATATGAGAGGTCTTAGTGAAAACATTAAAGACATAAAGATCATAAAGCGCATCTTGAGAAAGTTCCACATCAGTTCAATCGAGAAGTTTCAGTACTAGAAGATAATGATCCCAAAGAGCTGATGCTGGACAATCTATAGAGTACCTTGGTTGCATATGAAATGAGGAATGATGATAACGAGGAAAAGGGGAAATCCAAAGCGGTGGCATTTATGGCCTCAAAGAAGCTCACTATTGAAGATTCTCAGGAGGATGAAGAGAAAAATGAGGTAATGTCAGTCCTCTCCTCATATCTCCAAAGAGGAAAAGGAATGTTCAAAGGGAAACATCCACATGCATGTTTTAGATGTGTAAAGGATGGACATATTGCAACAAGGTGCCCCAAAAAGTTTCTACATGAAAATGATAAAGATGAATTTGAAACTCCCAAGCATAAATATTAAGCCTATGTGAAAGGGAAGAAGCAGTTCAAGAAACATTTCTTCAAGAAGAAGAATCTTCTTTCACAAGAAATAGATAGTTCAGATGAGTCTCAGGTTGAAGAGGTTGAGAAGATTGAAAACTGTAAATATCGTGGAGAAAATTCAATGGTGGATGTTTTCGGTAGTGCTCAAGAGAATGAAGAGACCGACGTTGATGAAGCAGAAGAGGAAATCGTAGGGTGAGTTGACATGGAAGCTGAATTAGAAGCAACTCCTGAAGATATAGATGTTTGGAGAGAAATAACAGAAAATGCCCACAAGCTGGTCCCTGATGAAAAACTCTACATGCAACAACAAGAATAAGTGATGTCTGAGCTAGTGAATGAAATCAAAAACCTTAAGTCTTCCCGACCATAGAGCTCAAAAAAGGTTGACGAACATAAGCTCATGATTGAAGAAAATAAAAGGTAGATCGATGGATTGAACAGAAAAGTGATAGATCAAGTCAAGAGTATTGGTGAACTTGACGAAGAAGTGGTCAGTCTGTGAAAAAGAATTAAGGATCAAGAAAAACTCATGACACCCATTACATTGCGAGTAAAATAGATTGTTCAGAAGACTAAAATGTTAGAAGTGGAGTGTAGACCTCCAGCGGAAAAGAAGCAACAGTCATGTTCCAAAGACAAGTCTGTTAAGGGTCATGAATGAAAACAGAAAGCGGTCATTGATGAAGTCAAAATACAAGAACCTCCTCTGATAATAAAGATAGAGGTTGGTACAAAACAGAACCAGACTATTAGCAGATCCTAAGGGAAAACAGGCAGTGAAATTGTGACACATAGGAATGCTCCATATATTAGGTGCTATTGTTGTGGAAAGATGGGACACTCATAGAATGTGTGTTCTATAGTTAAAAGATACCGAATGGTACAAGAAAAATAGTATCATCCAAACAGAGATCAATATTATATAACATCCTTTGGAGTTCATTGTTTTCAGTGTAGAGGATTTGGTCACATGGCAATATATTGCACATGAATCATACAGAATAATGTGCCAAAACAAAAATTGAGTTGTCAAAAGCAGAAAATTAGAGAATTTGAAAGTGAGATGAAAACACAAAATTGATTTTCATCACTACATGATGAAGTCGGTCCATCAAAATCTAAAGAATATCAAGTTCTCTAAACCACATGGAGTGTGAATTCGAAGACATGGATCAAAAATAAAAATGATGAGAAGGATGTAGTTGCAGAAATTTCCTTTAAAGCTTCAGATTATTCTAGAGTATGGATCCTTGATAGTGGTTGCACATCCCATATGACAAGAAACAAGTATCTAATTACATGCATTAAATATAAAAAATAATGTGTTGTCATGTTTTGGAACGACAAAGGGCTAATATTACTAGTTCCGGGAAGGATAAATTTGGTGGAAAAGAAATGAGACATGATGATATCTTTGTTGTAGAGGGCCTCAGTCATAAAAAGATCAGTTTCAGTCAACTATGTGACTCTGGGAACTCTATTAATTTTACCAAGAAGATGTTTATTGTGAAAGGAAAATATGGAGTAGTTGTTCTAAGAGTAAAAAGGACAAAGGGAAATATTTACCTTGTAAGTGGGGAAGAAGATTTGTGTATTTTTTCCAGAGAGAAAGGAAACAAGATATGGCATAAGTGACTCAGTCATCTATGTCTACCATCTATGGAAGATCCTGTAATGTGTGTGCTCCTAGAGACCTTAAAAAATTATCATGTGATCACACTCATACATGTGATGTTTGCTAATAAGGGAAGATCATAAGAAAGACATACAAGCCAAAGGAATAGAAATCAACCAGAGTGCTCGAATTGGTGTATGCTGATATTTGTGGACCTATCTCACCATAAGTCATAAATGGGAAATGGTATTATGTCCTTTTCATTGATGATTATAGCATAATGGTTTGGGTATTTGTCATTACCCAAAAGATATAAGTGTTCATTTGTATCATGCAGTATAGGATGGAATCAAAAAGGATGCTTAAGAAGAACATCCTGATGTTTTGTACTGATAACGGTACAGAATTCACAAACAGTCAAGTAGAATACTATCTCGATAAACATGGGATAAGGCCTCAAGTTTCATCAGTATGAACTCCACAAAAGAATGAAATAATTTTACGGAGCAATTGGATCATCAACCACATGTCCAGAATAATGCTTATTGAAAAGGATCAACCAGAGAAATTTTTGAAGGAAGCAGTTTTGACATCGGTTTATATTTCGAACAGGGCTCTGTTGTGTCCAAAAGAATGGAATAATCTGTATGAAATGTGTTACAAAAAGAAGCCAATGTTGAAATACATTATGATCATTGGAAGTAAGTGTTTCATTCTTCTCAAATAAAACCACATGATGTTTGACTCAAAAATAGATGTGGGGATATTCCATGGCAACTCAGGTAAAAGAAAATCATACAAATGCATCAACTAAAAGGATGGGAAAAATCATTTAGTGTGATGATGTCACTATAGTTGAAAATGAACATAATACTCAATGACCTAGTGATATATTTTTTTATGAATGTGATAAAGAGGTAGGCAACATAGGGGGAAAAGAAGTGGCAGATGCTGACTTAGAATAAGACACTGATGATGAACAAGAACGTGTGAAGTCTATGTCTGAAAGGAAGCCAAAGAGTCGAGCTTAAATTGATAGGCAGAATAACATTGGTGATTAGAGAGCTCCAGTTCAGACAAGAAGAATGACGTCAATGCAGAAGATATCCTTTCTATCTCAGGTAGAACCAAAATGATTTTCTGATGCATCTGAAGATGAAAACTGGGTTCAGGATATAAATGAAGAACATGATCAGACCAAGAAGAACCAAACGTGGGAAATTTCTTCAAGGCCAGCAGATAAGAATTCCATCGAGACTAAATGGGTCTATAAAAAAATATGAATGAAGATGACATAGTGGATCGAAACAAGGAATGAATAGTGTTTAAAGGATACTTCCATATAGAGGGAATTGATGTTGATGAGTCATTTTCAGTAGTTTCAAGGCTGGAGAAAATCATATTATTCCTAGCCATTACAGTGCAATGAATGTTCAAAGTGTTCCAGATGGATGTCAAATCTACATTCTTGAATGGGGTTTTGTAATAAGAAGTGCATATTAACCAATCAGATGGTTTTATCCTTCATGAGGATGAGAACAATGTTTGCATATTGAAGAAGGTGTTGTATGGGCTGAAACAAGCCCCAAGAGCATGGTACTCAAGGCTTGATCAGTACTTGAAGATTCATGGTTTCCAACATGGGGGAGTTGATTACAATCTCTATTTCTGCAAATATAGTAATCAAATGATGATGGTGTTGGATTATGTTGATGACATAATATTTGGTGGATCAGATGAAGCCCAGTGCATAAATTTTTCCGAATTCATGAAAAATGGGTTTGAAATGTCAATGATTGGAGAGCTATATTTTTTCCTTGGTCTCCAGGTGAAACATGGAAGGAATGGAACATTAATTTCTCAATCCAAATATTACAAGGAGGATTTAATAAGGTTTCTAATTGATAATTCCAAAGAGATGAAGACTATGGTTGCTACACGGATGAAATTATCAAAAGATGATGATGGCAAGGTAGTTAATATCTCAGAATACAAGAAAATTATTGGAAGTTTGTTGTACATGACTACAACAAGGCCTGAAATTATATTTTCCACATTCCAAGAAGCGATATATTAGAGTAATCCCATGGAAAGCCACATGCTTATAGTAACAATAATACTTCGGTATATCAAGGGCACGGTGGATTTATTCTTGGCATATAAGAAAAATTTCAGACAGAGTTATTGGGATATACTGATGCCGATTGGGCCGGTTTAGTGGATGAAAAGAAATCAACATCTGGAAGTTCATTATATCTTGGTGGATTTTGTATTTCTTGGCTAAGAAAAAAACAAGATTTCATTTCTCTAAGCACCGCAGAAGTTGAGTATATTGCGGCCACTCAAGCATTCAAACAATTATTATGGATGAAGCTTCAACTTGATGATATGGGAGTTGAAGTGATGTCTCCAATCAGAATCCAGTGTGATAAATCAAGTGCTATCAATCTTAGCAAAAATCCAATTCATCACTCAAGGACATATCCCATTGAGATAAATTACCATTTTAGAAAGGAGACGGTTTAGCGGGGAGTCATGAAGTTGCAGTATGTGCCTACATAGCTACAGGTTCCAGACATTCTATCAAAGGCCTTACCCAAAGAAGCTTTTGAGAGGAATCAACTGGATCTGGGAGTTCAGTCGACTCCTTGCACATAAAAGAGTGTGGATGTGGAACCCCCTCTCCCTAATGTATGATGCATTTTTCCCTAATGTACTGATATGTGTTCTATACTTTGTTACAGACTGCAATAGAGTCACCTTTGGGTTCGTTGAAAAAGGGGGAGAAAATAGTGATTGTTCAAGGGGGAGATAGTGTTGCTATTTGTGAAATCATGAACATTATCGGGAGAAGCAGATTGGCCGGGTAGCTAGATATGGGGAGAAATGAGCGAGGGAAGAGTATTAAATATGAGGATGCTAGAAGTGATTGATCAAAAAATAGATATCACGACAGGTGAGGATCGTGATAAATGCAGAAGAGTGGTGTTGGAATTTGGTAAGAATATTTCAAAAAATTGTTATCAGTTTGGTAAAACTTCGTATAATTTTGGTGTCAACAGTGAGTGTCAGAAATGAAGTGATTCATTGATGAACGTTTCATTTACTCTTGTTTCTTACACCGAGAATTTCTCATGTGGGCTTAGAGTATGTGTTGATTAAATCATTGATCACTATCAGAATCATAAAAGGTGAATGGAGGTTGAAGAATTAATGATGTATCTTTTTATGGAAGAGTTTTTAACAAACCCAAAGGGGCGATTGTTGGGAAATAATTCCTCAAGGAATCACTGAAGCATTTTTTAGGTGATTGTGTTTGTTGAAAAAGTGGACATCTGTGTTGTGATTGTTGACAAAGATAACCATGACAAAAAAATTTGTCAAAAAATGGGATTTCATGGAAGCATATTGAGTTCATGATCTGTGGTTAAATATCAAATTTTTTATTCAAGAACATCGATAAAGTAATGTATGATCTAGAGGCGGTACAAAAAGAATATATACAAGGTGGCACCATTTTCTAGTGTTTCCTATATTTTTGGGCATGAAAATCGAAAAATGAAGAAATGTATTTTTGGAAAAGGGACTTGTGCACCGAGGTCTTGAAGGAGAGGAAACATTCACAGCATATGTTTTTTAAGATCAGGATATCAAAATATGGAAAAGGAAGAAGGGTCGTGTAAGTTTTAGAGTTGGTCGGGCATGTGATTTGCACGGTAGAGACTTGTGTGCTAAAACTTGCACACTGAGGGGAGGATTTCATTCCATCGCACAGGGTGTCCAAATGCCTATAAATATAGCTCTAACCCTCCTCATTCGAGGTAGAGTTCAACACAATGAAAAATCAGAGCTCCCCTCGCGTATTTGTGGTGGTCGTGCAACTAGTGTGTGGTCACGAAAGTATAAGTTTCGCGCTAGATTTTGAAGAAGCGTGAAGTTATTGGTTGCACACTTAAGGTGGTTTGGGAGATAAAGGAAGTGTGTCGCACAAGTTTGGAGTTGGAGAAGCATGTGTCGCACAATTGGTTGAGGTGGACTTGCATGCTAGTTTTGACTTGCATGCTGAGACTTGCACACCAGCTTAGAGAAGGGCGACAAGTAAGGTTGATTCCCTAAAGTAATTCAGGGTTGCGTGGTAGTTGGAAGATTTCATGATACCCTCGAGGTAAAGAGTGATTCGTATATGGGTAAAATATGGACTTCAACAGATCATCTACATAAAATGGAGGATGAATTCCTTAGTGATAATGAAGAGACCTACAGGTCTATAAACTGTGAGTGGATCCTTTCCAGAGCAGTGAGCAAAGGAAGAGGAAGAAGGTGATCATCTCCACCTGTAGTGAGACAGAGAGAGAGAAACATGGATTGACCCTAGGGAAAGTAGTGATCTGACCCTAAACCTTGTAAAGGCTGTGGGCATGGGCATAGAATTGATCTAGCTCGAACCATGTAAACAGTAGTGAGCTTATAGTTGATTTGGTACATCGGCACATTTCTGGTGATGCTCCTTGGACGTAGCCCAGTGAGGGTGAACCAAGTAAAAATTGATGTGTCCTATGCATGTATTACTTTATGTTTTTATATTGTGTAATGGGAAAGAGAGAGAAGAGTTTTTTCCTTACCAGAGAAACATGATCAGAATGGGCATTAATTTTCAATTAGTCTTACCCTGATTCACCCCCCCCTATCAGGGTATTCAGTATTTTGGGCATAACAATATATAATATTGGTAATAATTATTTTAATTTTAGTATAAGTGAGATCCTTATTTATTATCAATCCATGTGTGTTTCATTTATATTACAATACTAATTATATTATATTTTCTAATTAATATATCAATTCTATTATTCTTAAATCAATAATGATAATAAAATTGGGATGGCATGATATTATATAATTAGACTGGGAAAAATACAATACTAAATAAAAATATGAATATTTAATATATAAATCATACATTCTTGAGATAATAAGATAGTTTTTTTTCACTATGAAAAAACATATATATTTTATATCTAATGGAATTATAATATTGTAATAGATATATAACTGGTGTTGTGATTGTTATGAATATTCAATAATAAAATTATATAATATTCCCTATCAATAGAATGATAATCCAATGATATCATTCCATGCATGAATTTAGTCTTATATAAAAAATTTATTGTTGGTCATTTTTATACAATTTCATCTACTACAACTTAATAATTAATGATTTTCCACTTAATTGATAAGAAGAAACATATGTAAAAATTATTTAATTAATATAATAAAATTAATGGGTACTTTTAGTTGAGTGACATGTTATATTTATTATCTATATGATTACATTACATGTGATGTATAAATTAAAATTTTCAAGTTTATTTAAAATATTCTCATATATGTCAGTTGTCATATACTAGATTTACATCATCCATATATGGTTAAAAGATCATGTTATAGAATATGTGTATAAAAACTGCATATGAAATTATTATTATTCAAGATGTGTTCATATATATATATATTAGAATATTTGATCAAGATAAAACATAATCCTTTTGTTTCATGAGTAGAATCATTGTTCTTTAATTGCACTCTCATTTCATAAATTTATAAAATAATGTTTTAAATTATTTTTTCATTTATTTGGAGACCCAATGAGTCATATATTTATGAAATAAAATAAGGATTCATTTTTTGATGATGTTTTTTCTCTAATATAAATTGATTTTGATAAATAATATCCAATGTGAGGTTATATGGGTTCTTAAAGAGTTATAAGTTTTTGCTAAAATTTTATGGGTACGTTTTAATGATAAAAATTTATTGATTTTCATTAGAAATATGAGGGTAATATTTTATTTTTCATTTATTCATATTCCATGACATATATATATTATTAAAATCACATGCTATATTTTTCAAATATCACATTAGTAAATTATTTTTATTTGTCATGGGGAATTCTAAGATTAAATATAGATGAATGGGTAATCTCTCACCATCCACACTATTTTTTCTGGTCATATGTCATTTGTAAGAATCATTTATTATTTTGAATGTATTTAATAATCACTAAAATCATTGAAATTATTGTGCAATAATCAATAATTAGTATGGGATATTATTTGAAGATACCTTGTGATGTCATTTGATGAGGGAACTTCATTATCAAATTATGGATGTTTGTATATAAGAAGAGTATTCTCTCATTAGTGGTGTTTTTCATATTCTATTCACTATTGGATATCTCTTATATACATGTTCGTCAAGTTTCTACATCGATAAATGTGAAAGTATACATTTGGAGTTTGTAGGCTCCAATTTTTACAAACAAGTGTTTTTAGAGTTGGTGTGAATCCTTATAATGGTGAGAATCTATCAGTTATCACATGGTGATCACTATCAAATGTAATTGATCTAGATAAACAATTATTATGGGAATGCATGATTGTGGTATGTATTTTAATGAATCACATTCTTCATTTTATATTAATTTTTTTGAAAGATTAGAAATTCAAATTGGTATCTTCTACTACATTGAATAGGATAAGTTCCTATAATACACATTATATTATTTATTATCATGAATGTTAAAAGTGTTTAACTAAAAATTCATAGTATAATTTCTTAAAAAATCAACAAAAATTAAATTACAACATCAATGTTTACTTTTCAACGTAATTTAAAAAATGAGTTATTATTATAAAGTATGATTTTTTTATTGAAAATGTATTTATTGGTTAAAAAATTTATTTTCTTTATTTTTAAAAACAATAAATTAACATATCATTAAAATTCTAGATATTAAAAATATTTTATACTTTTTTTGTGTAATTTTTATATAATAAAGTAATTATAAAACTAGTTGTGCATAGAAAAGCTATGTTCCATTATTATTAAATTAAATTTCATTTAAATAAATTATAAATTAACAAAAATCTATTTTTTTTGTTAATATTATAGAAATAAAATCTTATTAATCAAAATATATTTCTTCATTATTCTATTTAATTGGTAATTATTTATGAAAAAAAATTCATTAATATAATATTATTAAAACATTCTTTAATAAATTTTCAATTATACAAGCTCCAACTTATATAATAAAGGGAACAATATGATTGTGTTATGTACTTTAAATTTACATATATTTTTTCTTAGTAAATAATTATTATTATGAATTTTTTATACTCTAAATTACATTGTATATATTCTAACAATGTGTTACCATTCCTACTGTTATATAATTAAAGAAACATCAAATAAATACCTATTATTTCATATTTATTTATTCTCACACAGTTTAATTATTTTGACATCATATTCATAATTCCTATATTATTTCAAAATTTTATATCTCTTTTAGAAACAATTTTTACTACTATTGTATTTCTATGAGACCATGACCCATTAAATATTCAAATTTTAGATTTTTTATTTATTCATTTTCATTATCAAATTATATTTTTATTAATCCACTAAAATATATCAGTCCTTATATTATAATGTTATTATATGAGATAAAAGTGTGTATTACTTATATCGGATTTTCTATAATAATATTACAAGTAATCATATAAGTTTTATACAAGATTAATTAATATAAAATTTTATATGTTATATAAACTACACAATCATGGTTATTACTACATGATCATATCCGACTAAATGTAATAAATTTATAACATTTTTCACATGATTCAATATTATCATAAAATTTCAAGATTGATATTCATTTCATTTTTTTATTAAAAAAAATTAATAGGTAGTAAAATAATAGAAAAACCTTCAAAATTAATATGTGTTTCTTTGAATTTTTATTTTTGGTGGTTAAAATAAATATGATTATTTATCATCAATATCACTAAAAACACACATATTTTTTAATTCAACAATCATAATGTTTTTATTATTTTATTATAAATTTTATATTGACAATTAAAATCCATTTTTATTAATATACAAGAAATAAATATGGGAAATGAGTAAAATATCATTCACATGGGTAATATAAACTGGAAATCTATATATAATAATTTTAATAGTGAATATTAAGATAAAAGGATTAATTATTTTATTGTTTTTATCCATAAATTATATTATTATTATATTATTTTTATATTGTTACTAAATAGAATACATATCATTTTCAAGGGTTATGTTCCTACTAAAATAAATGAGGGAAATTCTAGTGTAACACCGAGGGATTTACATTATTTAGTAGGAAACCTAAACCAAAGTTCTATGTGATATGGTGTGACGGAGGGTGAGAAATCCTATATTCATCCTTTTCACCAACAAATCATCAACCTACTACGGACTTCACAGTGCTGTATATGTATTGTTCGAGGCTCAGCCTTTTGATATTGTTCTATATATTTCCTCCGTAGTGCTTCGGTTCAGGATCCTCGGTCATAAGAAGAGTTTGCAATGAGGTCTCTTTGTTCGTTGGCTTGCACTTTGGAGTGGTTGTGGGATCCCGGTTACTGGAGGCGTTATGTCATCCTAGTATTTCAACGCTTGGCAGTTGTGGTCATGATCTTCGGTGGATTGAATGCTATGAAGTTTCGTGGTGGTTTTCTCCAGCCATACTATTAGCGGCAACGAGATCTGATGTTGGCTTGGTTGTTCTTCGGTGTTCTGGTTTAGTGATGGTTTCAGGTTCTTGTCCATTTTTTTGAGTTTGTATTTTCTGGTTTCTGCTCTTTTCGATTTCGGTATTTTTGCGTTGGATTTTTTTGGATGAACTTGATCTGGGATCTCATGTATTTTTTTTGCGTGATGGTTGGAAATTCTCTTCTCGTGATCTAGATTAGATTATTTTCTTGATGGGGTTTTGGCCCTACATTTCGGATTTCCGTTTCTTCCTCGATTTGAATTTGGGTTTCCGGGATTTTCTTTTGGGAAGAACAAAAGATTTCCTTTTGGAATGAACTCATAATTGTAGTGGTGATGTCTTGTTGTAGATGAAAGTAGTGGTGATGTCTTTTTAAAGGCTGAAAGTAGTGGCGTGGTTATGCCAACCGATGAAGGATTCTATACGGGGTCTTAGATCGGGTGTGGTTGTGTTGTATGGGGTCATCGTTTGAGAAATTTAGGTGGTCCTGAAGACTTTTTGAGGTAATATGTGTTGTTTGATCTTGTTATTTTAGATTTTTGATTTTGGAATTTGGAGTTTGGATTTTGAGTTGTCGGTTTCATGTTTGTAGGTTCCCACTGACCCAAAAAGTTACTTATTTTAATATCCTAAAAAAAGATGTTTTAGTCAATGAAGATATAAGTGGATATTATAAAATAAATGATAGGGATTTTGAAAATGTTATATTAACCAATGTGATATCTCATTTATTATGGGTCTAACATTATCAATGGATGGTAATTTTTTTAAAACATAAATAATAATGATTGGGGGGTATATTAAGGGCTATTGATGAAATTTCGAATTCTAGTTTTCTTTAGATCTAAGGGGGAAGGGTTATGTATTTTTTATAGGAATATTAATTAGCTATCATGAAATAAAAATTTGAATAATTTTCTATTTAATCATATCACATTGAATTTATATGATTATTATTAATATTATTAAATTATAATTTGTTTTTCAGAAATAAACCAACTTCAATAACCAAATTCCTACATGGAAATATTATTTCACCATAAATAAATAATTTTTCTTTTTTTGAATAGAATTTATATTGGATTTAAAAAATTAATAGTTTTTTTTTGAAATTATTGTTTTAATTTCTAAATATATTTTTTTATTCTATAAATAATAATCAAAATTTTCAAAAAAATTTAATAAATTAAAGAGTATTTTTTACGTTAATATAATTTGATAAATCTTATTATATACACAGAACCTAAAATCATAATTTTACGTTAAAATTTAATTTTTTTATAACATTATGAAATTTGAAACTAAAATAATTTTTATTCATTGATTCAGAAAATGAGAAACATATTCCCAAAATAAATTTATATGTTTATTATTATAATATATTAAAATTAACATTATATTTATTGGTTTTCAAAATATATTAACATAGTATTTTTTAATAATTTATAATTATACATGTTTTTATTGTATAATTTTGGATTTCATTTTATAGTACATTAATAATTATATTTTCTTCAATGATAATAATTTTAATGAGTTATTATCTTATTATTCTATATATTCTATATGTTCTTCCAATAACTAATCAATATTGTAATCATAAAATAATTATAATTCATAAAATAAAAAAAATTATTTTTTATTCATTCAAATAGTATTTCCGAAAAAATTAATTAAATATCAGTATCAATTTAATCAAGTATTTTTATTTTTCTCTCTATTTTTTAACTATTTTTTAAGACTTTACCAATTCCAATAATCCATGAAAACTATATTTTTAGGTATCTGATTTTTTGTAATTACATTTTTACTAAACATGTTAAATATTGACATAATCGATTTTTAAATACTTATTATCATATTAAATAGCGTTTATATTTTTTCTAGGTGTGTATGACACAAAATCATTGAATCATATATGTTTTATTGAAAAACCATTCAATAAAAAATTATGGATTTTACATTAACAATATTATCATGGTTTTCACCTCACAGACTAAAATAATATGGTTATTGTTCTCACCAAAAAATAAAAAAAATTATATCATTAAACATTTATATATGAACTTAATATTCATGTTTCATCATTCGCAATGTAATATGATATACGATGTTGTTTTCAATTCTTATAATGATTAAAACCACTGATCCTTTTTTAGGAATTTATGTTATACCATTCATGCATGACATAAATATTCCCAATATACGTTTTAATAGAATTTCTTGTACCCTTTCAAGATGAATTAAAACTATTGGGAATCCTGTTTACTTCATTTGTAAAGGATTTGTAACTAAATAACATTTCATTAATGCATGAATCAAAATAACCAAACTCACATATTAATGTTATAAATTATGTACAAATTTCATTCTCTTAATCTATATAGTCATTAGTCAAACATAGTTATTATTCAATTAATGTGGTTTGAAAAAATATTTCCTTCTCTTAAAAATTGGTTTGATTCCCTTCATAAAAATATTTAAACAATATGACCTATTTCAATGAACGTGTACCATTCTCATATAAAACTATTTTAAAAAATATATTAATAGGCCAATATATATATATATATATTCTAATTGATGATGATATTTAAAAATCCCAATGAAATATTAGTCTCAGAATTCATAGATTAAATCAAATCAGAAACATCCTTATTCAAGAAATTTATTATTGATCAAATAAAAAATTGTGTAATATAACTGAAAAGATTTAACATTTTTTTATTAATATTGAAATGAATAATTATTCTTTTATAAGATAAATATTAACATGTTTATTAGTGATAATAAAATTTAATGGAATCTGGGATAATTATGGGTATTTATAAATATTTTAATGGTGATCTAATGGGAAAACATATGTGTGTCGAGTTAGTGTACACACAAATATTTGTTATGAAAAAATTAGAATTTTTTTTTGTATGGGATAAATGTAAATTTGTATATTCATAGATAATGATCTATGTACACAATTGTCAAAAAACACCATCATCAAGAACATCCCAAATTATAATATTATAAACCATTTTATGGATTTATATTATAAATCACCATCTAAGTGTATATAAATTATAATTAATCATTCACACAACTATAATGTATTGAGTTTCCTCAATTATGTATTTAATAAAAAATATAATATTATTCACATATTATGAGACATATATAAAATCCCCTATTTAATAATCATATTTATATATCATTTATATATTTTCCACAATGGATGCATATCACTCGGTCAATGAATTCTTATATTTATCACAATTAGGTTGTCAGTAATGAAATTTTACAATGTCTATAATGATATAATCTGTATGGATTTAATGAATATTTGATAAATCTATAATATAATCCCAATATGGACAAAAAAACCCTTGATCAAGATTCAATATCACAAATTATCATTTTTGATGGACTGATTTCACCACATAATTATATTTTCACAAAAAAATGTAAAATTATGAATGTTTCTATGATCCTTACAATAATATAATTATTGGTAATGAAGTTTCATTACCAATACTATTCTATAGATTTGATTATTTATAATTATATTAAAATCATATCATGAGGGTTGCTGCTAAGAGTGGTACTATAGAGGAATCAAAATGATATGTGAAAAACATAGAATTGACAAATGTTATTATATGTTATAACAATTATACAAGGATATTTTACATAAAAACCATCATCACATACACTAATATGGACACTGATCATCCCCAAAAAATAAACATAATGTAATGTATCAATCATTATATGGTGACCACCATGGTTTAAGAGTTTATTCAGTACACATGATAATATAAATGGTATATTTCCATCATAGAGATTTTGTTTTATATTTGATAACAAATGTCCTAGCTGATAGTAAAAAATGTAGGAATTGTAGACATGAACATAAAAATAGATTTGATGAAGTATAACTATTGTTTATGAGTTATCATTATATGGATCCATATTGGAGGTAGATTAAAAGTCATTGGTGCATGATCCTTTTAATAAAATATTTTGAGAGGATATTTAGAACACATTATATTGAATATATGTAAGAATTTATAAGGGTGGGGATGAATTTTTTTTCATTATATCAAGGGAATATTATATATATAATACATATTTAAGAGGAAATCAAGATTTCAAGAAAAATTATTATCATGGATTCCACATGTTTAAATAATATAAATCATCATGAAGTGTCTTTTAAAAACTATTATGACATGGGGGGTCATGAAATTTTTAGTGTTATAGTGTTTGATTATTTTTGGGAGTTATGTTCATGAAAATTAATTTTTATTTGGTAAAACAATTAAGGTTATTTTAAGGTCACAATTACATTGAAATGTCAAGGGTAAAAAAAGATTTCTAGAGGAGGAGTTATGTCATTAGTGTGCTTGAAATATTCACTGATTAAAATGGAAGTATAATGTAATCTATCATTAAATTTGGTAGATGTAATTTAATGATAGAATATATGGGGTTTTATAGAAAAAAATTCAATTTTAATTGGTTTTTTTGAAATTGTATTTGATGAATGATGAACTAAATGTTGGATTTATCTATATAAAAACAATAACTAAATATATTTGTAGTTGATGGAATTTTTTTATGAAATAAAAAATGGTATAATTTATTATAGGAAACTATATCTATTAACACAATATATTACTAAAAATTATATATTCATATAGGACACAATTTTGAATAACGTCGTTTCATTATCATGATTAATGTTGATGAACTAAAATGGGTAACTAATTTTTTCAAAGATATAAAAGAAATATTATTATGGGTAACTATTCTATAGATATGATTACTAAAAAATATCAATATTTTATGAAGAAAATAATAACATAATATGAAATTTATAATATCATATAAAATAACAGGTTCCTCATGAAGAGGATCTCTACATTCATGAATACTCCTTGTTTCAGCATTCAAGTTATCCTAAACTACTACTGTGAATAATAAATAATAAATATAGGACTTCTATGAATTGTAAAAATTATAATGGAGATTCTAATTTCAATTATGAGATATTGGTCAAATCACTAATTTCACCCTTAACAAATCAATTAATTAAAAAACATTTAAAGGTTGTAGTTCACTTTTATAGTAATTAATTTCTGAATAGTTGATATATTCACTAACATCAAAATTTTACACTATATAGAATGTGAGTAATATCAAGGATTATCTCTATGTAAATTGTATGAAAGTGATGCTATATGAATAAAACGAATGAATATCAGGATAAGAAACAACCACAACATAGATTCAAAAAACTTTTCATGAAAAAAATAAGATAAATGAATGGACTAATTCATTTGGATTGAATAATTGAGATGAGGGATGTATTATCATTTTAAAAACAAGGTCTCTTACTATTCAATCTTTGGAAGTTGAAAACAAATATAAGTGATTGAAAAATGTGTAATCCACCAATATTATAGCTTTAATTACATCTTATAGATATAAAATTAATATTCTAGAATGTTTAATGATTATTGGATGGTATCCATGTATGTGTCAAAAATGAGAGAATACCACTTGGGGACCATCATGATTCATCCATTCATTTTATATATACTTAGATCAAATCATTATCAATAGATGAGTCAAATTATAATTTCTTGGTAATACATCTACCACATTGTTAAACATTATTATTAGACACAAAAGTGAACTTTTTATCATATATGGGTTATTATATATTGATCAACTATTCATGGTTCTCATAGGAAACTACTAATGCATTTCTCATCCTTTCCATGGCAAATTTAGTGTAATAAAAATATATCTTAAAATATGAATCAAAATATTATGGGGATACAATTATTGTATATAAAATAACAAAAAAGTATCATAATAAACAATTTTATCCTGGGAATTTCAATTCTATTTTTAATTCTTATGGTATAAACATATCGAGTAACATATCATCGTTAGAGGGATTTATAATTTCTATATTATTTCAATACCACTAATAAATATGGAATCATAAACCCTTTATGTCATTAAAAATATATATCCAGGTTGAATATAATAAATTGATTCAGCATATACTCCTAATAGTTAAAAACCCTATTCCCATAATCGTTCATATTACATGAGGGTTTAATACCCAAATCTATTTATTATGATTTAATGATTAGTTTTGTTACCTATTGATAATTTTTCCAGTTTAGGATATGATATATAATTATAAAATAGGATTACAGTCTTCAATTTACATATAAAATTGATGATAATATTTCTAAAACATTGGATAATAATTCATTTCTATATTTATATGTAATATGGAATTTATAAAATATTATTATTTTTATATATCACCGAACATATATAGACATATCATATATAGTGACATTTTCAGGGAGGATATTTATACATAGCATCCCACCCATTAGGGTTATTTCAATATATAAATCAAATGGGTGGGTTATATTAATATAGCACTTTAGAAGATGAATTTACACTAATACATGGTGGCTATATAGGTTATACAAAATTCCATTTCTAAAAATTTACATTGTTCATCGATAGATGGATAATAAAATTATTTAGTCATAATAACTAATTTGGATTATTTTTTATCATCCCTTTTAATCATGAAATATAATTGACATCTTTGTCTTGGAAAATTCTATATAATTTCATTTGATAAATATTATTCATTAAAAATATGTTTCATGGTCTTTGTTTGGCATTATTTTTTTAATAGATTTTCATTCACAAAGACTTATTATACGATAAAATATTATAATAAAAAAATCAAAATAGGGATTTTATTTTTTTAGTTAAACATTAAAAAATAATTTACAACAACTAATCTGTAATAAATTATCCATTATTTTTTAAAATTCATAATAACAAATAAAAAAATTATTTTTTATTTATTAATTAACATAAAAATAATTTTTGGTAATTATAAAAACCATACATAAAAATAAATCATTTTTATTTTATGATCATGAAAACCCATAGAAAAATCAAAACATCACCATATTTAGAATAATTTTATCTCCGTTAATGTTCTGAGACCAATTTCAATGAATTTTATTGGAATCTAAATCAGTGGATTGAAAACAATTATGTTGAACTTTCAATAATCCCCATTGTATTATGCACTTTTTTCCTCTAATCCATTAAATATTCCACAACTGTTCCTATCTAAAAATTTTAAATATCATTTCTCCTAACATTATACATATTTATAAATCCTCAAATATGTCAATCAACAGAATTTTTTTTGGAACTCATTGAATGTTTCACAAACATTATTCTGAATATTTCTTATTGGTATAGTTGATGTAACCTTGAACTGAATTATCTCAAACATCAGGCAGCACATGGGATTATTTATACAAATTATAACATAATGGTAGTTTTTTGGAAGCTAGTTATAATAGAGTTGTTATACTTAGATAGTTTGTTTTTACAGAAATATCATATTAATTTCTATGATTGGATGATTATTAGATTAAGTACAATCTTGATTCATTAATCTATTGTGTACTTTCTCTATAAAATACTATTAAGGATGATAATTAAGTTATTAATAATTTATAGAGAATAAGTCACCTAAAATTCTTATAAAAATAATAATTGTTTAAAGAAATATTGTTTATTTCACTAAAAAATTTCATTAAATTATATTTTCTTAGTTCTAACAAGAGTTTTATCTCTTTTGGATATTATTTATTTATTATTTTATATAGTGAAAAATTAATTATACAATATCCGGATATATAATTTACCAATAATTATGTTATATATAAAAATATTTTCACTTTTTTACAATTACATGATATTTTAGTTTTATAGTTTTAGAGAATCCTGAAATACCTAACTTAATGAAACATACATTTCCATACAGTGTATATTTTCCCCTCAATAATAGTTAGCTATTTTTATAATATTGTTTTATTCATGAATTTTTTATCATTCAAATCAAGTCACCATTTAAAATCAAATAATCTCTATTAATTCTTAATCATTGTCAAATAAATTTGGATGTGACGAATAATAAAAAATATTAGTATATAATATAAAAAATTAACCTGTTATCCTTTTAAATATTAATTAAAACCCAAAAAGTAATTTTACATTTTTACATCATAAAAATTGAGCTAAATATAATAAATTCTTTCTCAAGAAATCAACCTTCAATCCCAACTTTTTATAAAAAATGTGGTAAAAAACAAAATGGGATGATTAAAATATTCAATAAATCTTTAGAAAAATAATATATCACATGAAAATAATCCAATTTTTTTAATTTTATATAGTTTCTATTAATCATGAGTTCATATTATTTTTTGAAATCAAATCATTTCCCTAAAACCGCATTTTCATGCATTATAAATCCATGTATATATCATTTGCTATTATCCTTATATTAATACAAAAAGAAATATTAAAATAAAATAACCATAATATTTACTTCAAATGTATCATTTTGGAGTTATATAATTTCGATTAAGTCAAACACTTTACCCTATAAATTGGAGATTTATAATAGGCTCATATGTTATCAAAAAATATTTGTCTTGCCTATTTTGATATGAAATTTCTATAAACCACAAAACTATAAAAAAATATAAATCATTTATAAAATAAAATAACATAAAATATTTTTATGAACACATTTTTAGAAGGAATTTTGGTGTTAATTTTAACATAAGGTTAAAGTCATTTTTTCAGTAAATATAAAAAAACACTTCTTAAAATAAATGTTGATATTAATGAATAAATATTTAAATTATGTATTTCATTCCACATAATTAATGTTTATCATGATGTTTGAAAAATTTAATGATGAAACTATTGATAATAATATAATTTTTTAGTCATATTAATGAAAATCAGAAATGACATATGTGAATTGAATATTTAACTCTCATGCCACCCTATGGATTTTTAAATCTCCCTTCTGTTGGTTACTCGATTGTATGTAACCATAAAAACAATCAAGTCACTCTTACTCTTATAAAACCCCTTATATAAGATGATCTTTGGTCATGACACCTACCATTTAGGTATATCTATCTTCCTCTCACAACACCCCTTTTCTATATATTCTCCAAGGATTATTTATACGCACTTCTACAAGAAATCTTTTGTTTTGGAGGACATATTATTTTTTTATCCACTTTCATCACCTAATAATTATGCTATACCTAGAGACTATTAATCCATTATCTCCTGGGCATATATTCATCTCCTATTAATATATATTATAGAAAATAAAGTTATTTGTAAGTTAATCCGATATTTTGAATCTTTTTATTATAATTATAAAATAATGATTCATTTAATTAATGAAATATCTTAACCATGATTATCACATTCTATACGTATATCTTAGTATTCATTAACTATATCCATTTTGCAATGGGTATCCCCTCTCTATCCACATTAAACATTATTAATTCTATGAAACACTCAATATAACCTAAAAATCATGAATATTTTTCTTTTTTCTTATCGTTGTTATTCTGGATTAATAAAACAAGACAATTGTATTCCCTATATATGATTAATTGATTTTCGCATGGGTAAAACCCCTCCTCGACAGTAATGTGTCTTTTACACCTAAAAACCCAAATAACTTTTCAAAATTAGTTACGGTATTATGTTCTTAGTGATTTAGTAGTAAATTTCTAATATTTTCTACTTTGGATGATTAATTTACTATATTCCCTCACATTCTTGTGGAAATGATCTTTTCGAAGCCATGTATAGATCATATTCAATTAAAAATTAATGTGGTACTATTTTTTAAAAAATATCTCTTGGATTTAGGTGTGATATATTTTAGTAAATAACTTACACATTGAAATATTGGATATAATTATCAGATGCTTTATCAGATATAAAAAAATAAACTGACTCACCCCATGTAAAAGAGTAATTTATCTTTTCTACGATATGTAGGAAGTCGAGATAAGCTTCAATTTTGGTTCCCACAAATGAGATCATTCTCAAGAGTTCAGTCCACTACCTCATGCCTCCTCTAAAGTGCTTGTAATTTATCAATCCACTCAATATAGATTGATAATTAAGGCCTTCTTCCCTATGGGAATAACATTTACTTTGTCTCGTATATTGTTATAGGGTTACAAATCTTCCTAGTCTCAAAATTAATGGATCCCTTATAACCTAGAAGACTTATGTAATGCATATTGGATCTACATTATTATATAATGTCCACTAAATCGTATATTATATTATTTATTATGGATGTTTTTAAGGATTTTTTACATAATAAATGGGTAGTTTTTATCCCTCAATCTAAAGTGGATCATTTTTTATCCATATCCCCCTCTCTACCAGAGAAATATCAGGATAATAAATTTTAATGTTCAAAAATATGGAGGAGTAATATAATGTTAGTTTTTCATGGAAAATATTATGATATTAACATATAAAATTTCTTCTCCAATTCATGTAATAAACATAAACACAAAGAAAACACATATCTTGTGTTTCCTGATGAAGATATAAGTGAAGCTACTAAGGACCACTTCAATATATATATATATATATATATATTTTCTATATGTAAATGGAATATAATAAGGATAGAGAAACAATGATAATTTGAATATATAAATATGTATGTTTTATGTTTTTTTTTGCTAAAATATTTGTGAACATTTAACTCAATTGTAAATGGTATAAAATTTCATGCTTTACAATCAAGTATGGATTGAAAAAAATATAAAATCTTCTACAAAAAAATTTAATCTAATGAAGGAATCAAGATAAACAAGATAACAAAATAATCACAAATCATTATATAATGGATTGGGGTCTCTTTATTAACATGTAATTCATCTAATGGATAGATCTTGATAGAGTATTGGACATTTAGGGCCTCCCTTTTTTCTTCTATTTTTTCTCACTTATGAGATTTTATTAAGAGAATTTATTATATTTACTGTAACATAGGGTATTTTATTTTTATATATAGATCACATTTAATGAGAAACCCATATCGATTATTCTGTATTATATGGTACCTGATATGTTAAAAATATGAATCCACAATTTTATTGTTTAGAATATAAGGGATTCATAATACTATTAAAATTACCTTGGGTTTATGTAGGGTTGTTATCTCCGAATGAGGAATGTAGTATTTATCATTATTTTCATTATCTGAAATTAAATTAGACCACTTTGTAAAATGGGTACTTTTTTCTCTAATTTTTTTTATATTTATTCATTTTAGTTTATTCAAGTGTATTTTAACGTATTATTTTATTTTTAGATATTATTAAGTTTTGTTTAGAGAGAGAGAACCAAATGAATACATTAAGAACATGTTTGGGTTCTATCAATATCTCATTATTCCATTGTGTCTCATGATTACTTCTTCAATGATATAATTTTTTTTTCATCCATAATTGACCTCCTTGGTTTTTTTTATTTCAGTACATCCATGTATATTCCCAGACCACAAAACCACATTTTTTACACATGGAAATAATATTGAGTTATCATCAAGCACATAATCTCTACACAGTGTATTAAAATTGTCACATTTGAATACATGATATCTACTTTAATTAGAATAAATTTTCTTATTTAGTAATATCTATTGATATTGAATGTTTAATTCAATTATAGATTTGATATTGAATATGAATGAGTTTTAGATTCTTCATTTTATCTGGTTGTCTGGTTAATATATAATATTAATTTAAGAATTTTCTCTTTTACTAGAACATTTTACTATTATTACCAAATATAATTTCATGATTAAATTGGTGGAAATGTCCAATGAATCCCTATTAAAGATGAATAATGTGTTGAATTCGTCATTGATTCTAAAACACTAAAAATCTAATGTTTTTTATACCACCTATTGTGATGTATCTCATATTGTCTTGCTAATATATTCAGAAACTCAATGTGAGATGTTATATGATAATATGAATGTCATTTCAGTTGCATATGAACATATCTAGAAGACATAGACAGTTGGATTATGAACATATTAATATGGTTTTAATATTACTGGTTTTGTGGTAGTCTTTTTGATAGGTATAGATTATAGTCAAGAAGAGATGGCTGGTTCCCCGTTAGTGATCACATCATACATGGGAAAATAACATTCATAAAGTTAGATTACTGATTTAGAGTGTATCAATATGCTTGATTGGTTAGTAAAAAATGTTTCCATTTTTTGATAGATCATACATGGATGTTGGGTACTTCTGGTTCATGGATAATTAGTGGTTATACCATCTATACAATAATATCTATGGAAATCCATTCATGACTCATTATGGGAAGTTTACCTAGGATCATTCAAACTATATAATGACATAAAAATGATGTGGGCATGTATGAAAAAGAGATATCACATTCTATTTCCCTCATTTTCATAATTATATATGGATTATGGCTGAAAATCAATGACCAAGATGGTTTCATTAGTAAAATCCAATGTTTTTTATAAGTATCATAACATTTTCTCTGTTCATTATCCTAGGATTTCATATCACCCCAAGAGGTTGAGTAAACGTTTTGGTTGTTCATCAATTTCACATGGTTTCCCACATTTTTAAATCATGGAGACTAAAATGGTGGATGATATAGGAAATATAATTGTGTGAGTTTTTTTTATTTCATGAAGTTCTTTTTTATCATGGTTTCAGAAACGTTTTCTCAGTCAATATCATGTTTTTAGAAATATATGTTAAAGGTAATTGGGTATTAGTTAAATCATAATATTTTTTTCACCATATGATTTACTTTCTGTCAAATATAATGATCGTGAAATTATTGTACATGATTCAATAATTTTTTAGAGATATTGTAAAAGCATGTTAAGATCACTTATATTTTATTGAGTTCTCCTATAATGATGGTTTTTATTCTACGATTCATCTGGATCTATTTTAGAATCTCCATATATTGTTATGTCATCCCCCTATTCTAGAATTAAGTAAGTGAACCATAACTTATTTCCTTGATTATGACACAAAAATAAAAAGTGTTTTTATATTTTTTCAATATAAATGCGTGTGGGATCTGAATAGACATTGATAATACACAGACCAAAGAACATCCTTTTGAATTCACTATGGGTGTCAGTGTTTTTTTACCAAGTGTATCTTTGGTAAAGGTAGAAACTTTTGAGTAAGAAATGAAGGTTATTATTATTTAAGTTTGGGATGGTAGGGATCATAAAACACATTGGGATGTTATAATCATGATTGGATCTGTAAAAAATAAAAAAAAATAAATAAAATTTCCATTTTGAATAAATAAACTTATAATTAATTATTTTCGTTATAGAAAACATAAGCACTAGATTGTTTATCATGAACAATCATACAATATATTGGATTTAAAATAATTTTAAGAATAATAAACATTGTTTATATAGTACATTATATAGATAATATGATTCTTATATAGGATATTGGTTCTTATAAATTCCAATTGACCCAAACAAAGTAGTTGAAGTCTTCGGCCAGCTTGATCAAACAATTTGAATTCCATTTATTACAAAACTTTAGGGACAGGGAATCCTTTGGATATTCCATCAACCTAGTATAATAATATTTCAATTAATTAATTAATGGGTAATACTATTTGAAGGATAAGATGATGTTTTTAAAAATCATGGAACAAAATATGTTCATTGAACAACCCCATGAAAATCCATAACCATAAACCATACCATTTGGAAATTTGTTGGTGTAATAAAGGGATATGTATCTAGTCCTTAATAGTATATATTTAAATATTTTATTTCCATAAAATAATGATTATATACATTTCTTATTGCTGTTAAATTATAAACTCTTTGAAAATGAGTTTGATAGAAATCAGATTTTGAAGTGATGAAAAACAAATTGTAATTTTTGGAAATATATAGTTTCAATTGGGACTCTTATTTTGATGAATCTATGAAATTTTTAAATAAATATTATTATATTAAAATATAAGTATAAATTAATTTGTTTTTAACATACATGATAATATAATTTTATATAATCAAATTTAATTTTTATTGAGTCAAAAATTGTTATTGTAAAAAACTAGTGTTTTTTTTGTAAATCTGGATTATATATTTAATAAAAAAATTATAATATTTATATAATAATTATAATAAAATATATATTAATATTGAAATAATAATTATTAAATTAAGAAATGATTATTTTTTCAAAACATGATGAGAATTATACGTTTTTGAAAAATATTGAATACGATATTATTATACAGTATGTATTTTGACATCATAAAATCTAAAAAGTGATTAAATAAATACTATAAATAGTATCCACAAACAAAATTATTTTTCATCCATTATAATAATTTATTTTTTATTTTACAATAATAAACATGTAGAAACATATTGAATACATTAAATCTTACATTATATTTTAGTGTTTAATAATAAATTATTTATAAATAAGACTAATAGACACATAACTAAAGGAATTATATTAATAAGATCATTTATTATGAATATAAATTAATTTAATCAATTCAAATTCTATATATAATTTTGAACAAATCCATGAAAAGTTTATTTTTTATTACTTTCTTATATAGATTCCAAAACACATGTATAGTAATTTGTAATGCATTCCCCTCTGTTGGGCTAAATAAATCTAAAAAATAACTTGTTTCACTTCCCTAAAAATACATTGAGTATGATTTTACTCTACCCTTACCTCATTATACCTCTCCAATCATACCCCCTTGTTCCTAGTAATATCCACTCAATAATTCAAAGGCACTATCTGATGATATCATATCCCATTACCCACTTCTTTTTAATGAACATCCGTTGTTCAATGCATTTTAATTTAAAATTTTCCATATTATGATGGTTATTATCACATACCAATTTTTCCTAATGAAATACATATAATTAGATACATACTTTCACTCTCATATTCACATAATATAACAATTATGTTCACCCGTTATACTATTGATATTATACTATCACATTCCTTGTTGAAAATTTGTGTAGTGAATATCCATATACATATCTACTGAAGGGTACTAACCAAGATGTACCTATACTTACCTAATTTGGTAAATCCATGAATTTTATGCATAGTTATTAATTTTTTAAATAAAATTTGGGATGTAAAAACTTATCTTTTTAATCTATGTGGCACACGTATGCATGTACATGATATTAATTTTTCCAAAGGGCCCATAATTATATTGAACTATAATGCAATGCTAATTTCTTTATCCAATTATATGCAATGTATGGTGCTCCAGTGGTTTTCTTAAGAACTCAATGGTGTTATATATTGGATTTTTTCCTAAACATATTCCTACACGGTCATGTTTTATGTTTTTTCCACATTCCCATGTTGGATTTTAGTTATCATCGTACATCATGCTTGTTTATTAATGTATATATGTCTCGCACCTTTTATGTCTTCCATATATTATTATTTCCTAATATATATTACATTCACCATGTTATAATTTTAGTATTCCTTTACTATAATTTTTAACTCTACCCATTTTTATGTACATCTATGGAACTATCTTGTGTAGTTTTAGAATTTCCATGTAATATAGGTTCATTTTACAGAGTTTTTACATAATTTTGTATTATTTACATTTCATATTGTCATTTAATATCCCTAATTAAAAGAAATATATGTGTCTCATTATCCCTTGGTATTATACGAAAAGAATTTTATTTATTCATACATAAAATAATATTTATTGAAATTTGGGTTCTCATAGATAGCATTATAGGAATATATATTTATTTATTGGGATTATGATTAGAAAACTCCAGAAAAATCCTTAATGATATGTCTAAAAAATAGGAACATCCATAAATTTTGTTAATGTGTAGAGTAAGTTCCACTCTGTGAATTACAAAAATTTATAGATCCTACAATTATTTTGGATTTGGAAAATTTTTTACATAGAGTAAATACACCTAAAAGGGAACATTGTGTTGGAAATATCAATTTTATTTCAAAAAAACATTCATACCCATATTTTTTTGAAACTTTTGGGGATATTCTGTTGTAAATTTATGTAATTTAATAATCATTACTAGGAGTGAAAAAATACAATTTGATTTTTAAGTTATATAATAAACTATTTAAACCATATATTGAATCATAGATATTCATAGGTTAAATTATACCTGTTACTTAATAGTTATCACTCTCATTTTAATTCTTTCCACCTATGTGATTAATAGTTTAAAAATTGTCACCCATAAGAAATTTTTGAATGAATTAAGGGGCCAAATCCAAAATAAATTAGTTGAAGGAAGGTTTACCAACCATTCAAGAACATTAAATATCCAATATAATTATTGCTAAATGGATTAGTTCACATTATTCATGTTTATTATAATTATTTCAATTATCTCATGAAAACTTGAAATTCATGTTATTAGTTATGGTAAAAAATGGGTTATTTGTTAGACACCAACAATATTACTCAACCAGCATTCTAATTTGAGAGTTGATTCTAACAATAATGATTTTTATGATTCCTTTAGAATAATTTTATATTAATGTAGGAATGGTTTGGAATATCTTATTTAGACGACACATAATTCTCGAAGAGATGCAAATTTCTTGATGTACGATAAATCACCCATAGATTCTATATAAATGAAATGAGTTTGAAGAATCTCTTTTAGTATCATTATCTCAATCAATGATATTATTACCTTATGAGAATGAATATCTATCTCTAATGATTGAGACTTATGAAAATGTCATCATTGATAACATGTCCACTGTGTAGGAAAATGGTAATGTATTTCCTTAATATTTTTATAATATTCCTCTAAGATGAATGTTTGAGTTCATGATGAAACATAATCCTTCTCTTATTTCAATATCCAAATCTCTATGTCTAATTATTCTTTCTGAATACAAGTATATGGAGAATAAATTACTAGAGAATATTGATAAAGTTCTTATATTAACATGTGCTTCAATATAGGGTTCATTGGTCATTTTTTGAAGAATATTGATGGGTCGATGCACAAATTTATTGATTATATTGAAATCAATAAGATCAAAATAATGAAAAATTGTCCTATAACATAGATTTTAGACTTGTTTTACTAGCTATGTGGATATAATCCTTCTCCAAGGTTGATCTTTGGTCGGTATATTACCATGTAAATGTTAAAAAGGGGTATATTCCTGGGATAAATTTTCATAATATATAAGTTGAATATGAGTCCACAAGGATTCAATTTGAACTCAACAATTCAACATAATGGTTCTTGGACTTGGTGAATATATTCTATAGGTATTAACACAAATTATTTGGATTATACTTCATAAAAGACATTATTATCCACTCCTAAATAGTGGAGGAATATGAAGAGTATTTGAATATCATAATGTAGAACTTAAAAACAGAAAATATATTTTTGATGTAAATAAAATTTGACAATCAATGTATAATGTGACCATCCTTGGAAATTTAATCAATAAAAAAGGGATATAAATGGATTCAATAATAGTAGTGGAAATTGAAGGGAATACCATACAAACATTATTTATGGAAATCAATAGTTTACAGGGATAAGTTGGGTAATATTTTAATTTGGAGATATATTATTAAGATTATAAATCAAAATAACTAATCTAACTAATAATGGTTTCAGGTTATTCTGAACTAATTAATGTGAAACATTCTTTAAAGAGTTTATGAAGATGTTAGTCATAGAACATGTGGACAAAATACCCAAAAGTGGGGTAGAATTTTATTATTTGGGGTGATTTTCACAAAAAATAAGTATTAGTTTGTGAACTCATTCTAGATTAAAATTTCATGTCCAATTCCTTCCGAGAATTAAATATTCAATAGAATAACTACCCAATGGAGAATCAAAAATTGGGATATAATCGTCTTCATGTGAATATTTGGAAACACTATCTCTATGTTGAAAAATGTCGACATTACCAAGACAATAAAAGACTCAAGTATATATTAAAAAAGGAGATTGATATTCTCAAATAAAATTGATCAAACCTAATCTTGTATTATGATAGGTCAATCCATTACCATCCTCATAAATTAAACAGGTTTTTGTGTTCTTTGAGTGGAAACGATCCTCCATCTCAATCCATGATGAAGATTTCAAGAAATCCAATATTATTTGAAAAGAAAAGGATGAACTTGAGGATGATATAAGTATATTTATCTTACCATTATAAAATAAATATTATACTATCCATTATTGAAGAGATCAAGGAGACTAGAAAATTGACGAGGTTCTATAGACAATGGTAGTGAACATTCTAGAGTGGGATTTTTCTAAAGGAATTTTAAAGTATATAACCTGGAAATAGTTCCCATATAAAAAAGAGGGAAATTATTTTTGATATTCATAACTCATAATTATTTATTAATACATTAATAAAAATGATGTATATAAATATGAAGAAAATCATAACGTTTCAAAACATGAAAAAAATATTCAAAGAACTTGTATACCAATGCTTGGTATGCTGACAATTCAATGATGAATGAAATTTATTGAAGTGTATGGTAAATCCATTTCCAATAATTTTATGAATATTTGAGTAAATTAACCAAAATATCATCATGGTAATCTCCAAGAAAACTAATTTAAATAATTTCATTTGTGTGGTAGTCGATTGCCTTACCAAGTCAATGCATTTCATTTAAATCGGGGAATATTTCTCACTTAACCTAAATTTCAAGATATTCCTAAGGTAGGGGAAATAATATATTGAGTACCTTTATATTTTTTATTTGATCAAGGGGGATATATTTACCTTATGGTTCTAGAAAATCCTCTAGAAATCAAAACATAGAGTTGAGATGTAATAATCCATTTATATTGTGATCAACACATTACCCTATTGTATTTCTTATATTAAAATTATTTGAATTATATAATAAAATGGAGCCTTAAAATGCTCTCTATCAGAAGAGGTTCTTGAATCCCACATGTTTTTATGTTGTTGTAGAGTAGACGCTAATTGGACTAGATCTTATCAAATATATTATAGATAATTTTCAAACCATTTAGAATAACACATTGTTGATAGAACGTCTATCATCAAAATTTTATATTAGACAAATATTTTTATATTATAGATAATATTGTAATTCATATTTCTGTATATAATAATTTCATGAGATTTGGGATGGATTTAAAGAAAATTACAAGACACATCATCCCATTTTAGATCATTGATCGCATAAATGTGGTGTTCTATCGATTAGAACTTCCAACGAACCTATTTCATGTAATTTTTTTCATTAATGTATCCTTATTGAAGAATTAAATAAATTTACCAACTATTGTACTTAATCCAAAGGCAGTATCATTGTTAATGATTTCTATATGATGATCATCTGTGTATGATCTAAGAACATAGAGATAAACATAAAGAAAATAACATAACACTCCTGGTAAAACTATTTTTATGGTACCAGAAAATTTATAATGCACCATGGGAACATAAGGACAGAATAAAATGGACATGGCCTCATTTGTTCTAGTGAATGGAATGATAATTTCAATGGATACATTTTTAAAGGGAGATGAACACAATGAAAAAAATATGTATAAATTAAATTCCATTTTTGAATGAATAAATTAATTTTTGGGTGATGTAGTTATATGATTCGCATGCATTAATTTGATTATTTTGAAAAAATATATATTCTATTTGATTTAAAATATTGTTAAGAACCATAAATATTCATTATATAGCATGTGTATAGTGATCTTATGATAAATATATAAACGAGATTTATTATTATCTATTAACATCGAAATGGGAGTTATGGCCTTGACTAAAAGGATCATACAATATGATTCCAATTTATCATAACTTATGAGTGATATATAATCACTAGTATTTATCCTTAACCATGAACCATAGGATATAAAATAATTGAAGCATAGGAAAAATGGTAAACATGAGATATTCAACATAATTTAGATCATGGCCCAATCGATGATCATCACACCAATAAAATAATATCTAACCATCACACACCTAACCCTTAGAGAATTTTTTGGTGTAATATATGGATATGTATCTAGAAACTAACAATATGAATTTTTATATTATGCCTCAAATAATTAATAAATATATTTTTTTATTTTTATTATTACTTTTTAGATGAAGGTGTATTTATTTTTATTAAAATTAAATTTTTATTGTGTGAAACCCAAAATTTATTTTTGGGAAATTCATATTTTCTATAAAGAAACTCTTTTGGTTTAATTTTTTAATTTATGAAAATAATTATATTTTCATAATATATTATTATTATGTATTTAATATTTAATATATATGATAACATATCTTTACAAAGTCAAATGTAATTTTTATTTGGTCAAGAAACTGTTACCGTCATTAAACCATTATTTTTTAATAAATGGGGTCTTTTGATTAAAATTATTATATAATTATATTATGAGAATTATAAATAAAAATTTAATATTACCTTTGAAGTCAAAATGTTGAAATTATAAAATGGTATTTGTTTTTTAGTTTTCTAATCTAGTATTATTTTTCAACAAAATTTATAAATGGTATAATTATATGGTATATATTATAACATCATAAAATCTAAAAAAGTGTAGTGATAAATACTATATATTGTACCTATGAACAAAATTATTTTCCATAAAAATTATTTTTCAATATTTTATTAATTATAAAACCCCTTAATTAATCATCCAAAAACTATATTATATTTTGTATTTTTGTGACTAATTATTTGTAATCATTACTACCTTTCACATCATGAAACATATTATTTTAATTTTTTGGGTTCTTAGAAATATATAATAATTAAAAACACACTTATTTTGTAGAAACCATCTAAACCACCATAAAAATTCTTTTGGTTTTTATTTCATTATCATATTGATTCCAAAAACCAATTTTTTGAAATAAACAAAAAATTACCCAAACTTTTCGTAAATAAATCCACCCAAACTCATAATATTTTTAACTAAAAACTCATGAAATATTAATTTACTCAACAAATATCTCTATAGGGCCCATTAATATTTCCCTTGTGATCTTAAAAATATCCAACCAATCATTTAGAATAACCCTATCAATGTATAGTATCCTCTCATCTTAGTTATTCAAGAAAATCCTTTCTACAATTCCATTAGACTACAAGTTTTCATTATTATAATGGGTTTCTACACATCTATTTACATTCCGTATCTTTTCTATGTAATGAGATCCCTTATTTCACTCTCATTTACTTAGTATATATGATTTTATATACACCTATTATACTAAAAAATTATCCTTCTATTTTTATCATCTCATATAATGCTTTGATACTCATGTTTATTATTATCACCAATTTTATCTCAGATTGATATACATATAGCATAACATGTACTACATTTATCTTTTTATTATTTCCTTGTTCCCCAACTGGGAAATATATTTCTATCCATTCTTTTGTATGTCCCTTTTATATTGAATGAATTTTTAGATAATCCTTAGAATATAAGTTCATGGTATGGAGTTACATGTTTATTTTTTTGTATTTAGGTTACAATTTGTTATGTTATGTTTCTAATTACTATATGACATTAGGCATCATGATCTTCTATGAATTTATTACAGTTTTCAAAATTTATTAAATAATTAAATAATAGTTATTAAAATATTGGTTTTTATAGGATATTCCTCCTTGGAATCATGTTTTTTAAAATGTGTTCCATGTATCTCAACATTAGAGGTACGAACCCAATGCTATTAATCTGATAGATTTGATGGATTTTGGTCTTAATCCGGCTATATTTTTGTGGATAAAACCATTGGGATTTTGTACCCAACAAATAATGTCTTATTAAGGGAGTTCATTCCTCTTTATCAAGTTTTAAGGTTGCAAAAACCTACTTAATAAGGAAATTTTGGTCGAGATACATACATTAAGATGTGGTGGAAAAAATTATCTGAAAAAACCATTGGCAAAATTGAAATCATACAAGGGGATAATTATGGCCCATGAATTTGAGTAAACCCTTATTTTATATACTACATATATTATTGTATATGTTTTATGTTTTTTGAGTAGGAATAGATTCATCTATGTGGCCGGATATTTAATGTGTCCAATAATGTGTGAATATTGTAGATTTAAAATGTACAGTAGATCTGTAGGCCTAACATTGCAGTTATTATGTATAAGTTTTTCTACCAAGTAGCCACTGACCCTCCCTTAGAGGCCACCACATTACTGTTGGTGTTTTTAGACCCTAATGAACATACCATGTTTTAGTTTTATTTTTTACAACCTTACTACTTTTCAATTTCTCTTATTCCTTCAAGAATGTATTGACCCAAAAAACCCCTATATGTTCTTCCAAAAAACATATGGGTCACTCTTATCATTATATCTACTCCATTTTAGGATCTGTTGTGGTTTTATTCCAATGCTTCAATATTTTTAATTTTTGTTTTTATCAATATCAACCCTATTCACTTCTCTATGACCAAACCAATTATATTCATTAGGTTTTGACCAGTTCTATGGGATTTGGAATGATCTAATTGTGAAATTAATGTTCAATGACTTAATTGGAAACTATAATCATAGAATTGGAATATGTGAACTATTTAGACAAATTTCAACGCTGGTATAATACCTTCTTTGGTATGTTTGATCTTGATCATAATTTTGTGTATGGATTCTACTCTATCGTGATCCTATAATTCTAATTATGTCATATTGGGATTGGTTCTGTGATTTAAAGGTGAAATTATATTCATATTTGACCCAACTCGTCAACAATTACAACACCTTAGGTAGGTGTTTTTTATTAATATAACATATTTATGTGGGATCATTAAATGATTTATTGGCATCATTTTATAGCCCATTACCAATATCCTTCATGTTTAATCATATAAGGCACTTCATTGAATCCATAAGGACCTATGTATAATGTTTTCTTGAATATAAATTTTTATAGATATGTTTCTTTGTTTATATTATGTGATTTCTAGATGTAATAATTATTTTATATATTACTTGTGTATTTCATAAAACTTCTATAAATGATCATGAATAATAATCCATAGTGGAAAATCCTCTGAGGGGGTTGTTTTATATATATTTTTATGCATGAATTTTGGTTATCCATTCTATGGGTATGTGAAAACCTTGTTTTTGGACTACCCTAATAATTGTAATATGTTAATTTTTTGGCCAATATTCAATTCTAAATAGAGTCAAATCAGGTATAACTATACTCAAATGGCCCGAATAATATTTTATTATTATTGTATATACTTGTTTGTTTTATGTGAGAAGATAATTTTTCATGGAATTATCTAGTATATTTTATAGACATAGATCAATTACTTTTGGTGGTATCATATATGTTATTGAAATCACACTATAATTTAGTATCAGGTTGAGTATATAGATATCATTATAAGGTATTTGATTAATGGAAACGGCCCTGTGGTGGAGAGATGAGTTTGATAAAATGGAAGATGTACGCTTTATAGTATTCATTGTAGCCTATATATTTTTTTATTATTTTTTAGTTTAATTTCCACATACTGCCATCCTTCACATATAGGGATCCATTTTATTTATTTAGTTTATGTGACTATAGTAACAAATTTCTATGTCAGGGGTTTGTTCTTATTTTATATGATAATATTCTTGTGAATTTTTTTTATTCATTATTTGATGATTATTGTTATTATGAATTATATTATATAATATGATGCCACAAGATAATTATTTTAGGGTCTCCTCATGATAATCAATTAGTCTTTTCTATTAATAGTGATTCATGCTTGAGGTCATGTAGAATTCCATACGAGAATTAGTTGTTTGGGTAAGAATATTAATATATTATAGGTATAATGAACATATTAAAATAATAACATTATAATTTTATATCAAGATTATTTAATATCATTTTACCTTGTGTTATATTCTAGGGAACATAGTATTATTTTCAAATTATGTACTTTTAAAATCAGCGTGTTTTACATTTCACCCATATAGAAAAATTATTTTTTCACAATTTTATCATGTGTCCGAAAAAATGTAATTAAATTTTTTTTAGTCAATTCTATATAGTGCTTCATAAATATTCTTAGGATTCAATAAATCCATCTTAATATCCATGAAAATATTTTATTTTGAAAATAACATTAATTTCAATGTGATGACTTGGAAATTTATTATTTCAACACTATTTTGTTAATTAATATTCTTAAAATAATTTATGTACTACTCTATGATTAATTAATGTTAATGTGCTTCTAAACTAATACCTGGATAACTAAGAGAAACATTTTATTCCAAATTTGATAGATTTATCTTCCTCTTTATTGAGTTGGGAAAATATTTTACCACAAATATAATAAATATGATAAAATATACTTATAATATTTACATTCATAATTTCATCATTAAACTATGTGATTGGTAGTTTTACCCCACTATATCCCCTCATATAAACAAAAATTAATATGTCAACATTTTAATACACTCAAACTAACTTTTAATGTATCATATGATATATAAAATGATAACATGTAATTCAACCAATAATTAAGAATTTACGAAGAGATTATTTATCAAAATTTAAGATAATATGTAAAATTAATAAACCATCATCCATCAAAATCAATAAAATGAACAACAACAAAAAAAACATTCTAAAGCCCAATAATTCCAAAATTTTCTAACTATAATTCTAAACTATAGAGATACAAACTATTATAAATAAACTTCCCCATGAACTTTCATTAAAAATATTATTATATAATTTGGTTATAGAAAAAATTCACTTTCGTGACATGTTATATCCATTGGATTTAAGATATCCTTATATATCATTATCTATGATAATAAAATTGCTGAACAATGATCACATGATTAGTATAAATATAGTAAATCCAATTGTAACATAAAATATAATTGATGACATCAACTAGTAGGGTCATACCATTTGAATCCTATTTATTAGAGCTTCCAAGGGAGACATAATTTTTGGGGTTTTCCTTAGATCATGCCCAAGTTGAGATCCAATAACTTAAGCATGAGACAAAAAATTTATAGAAGATGTTCAAGCCTTTAGAGATAACATCCCAAACAATGTTCATCTATCCATCTAAAAAATGTCCCACCAAAAAACAACATACCAATAAAGAATTGGTTTTTAAATTAAAGGTATTTGTAAAAATATCATAGAAATATGAGTATTTATTTTCTTTTTTATATATTAATGAATATAATTTAATATTGTTATTGTTACATTGTAAATTATTTCTATTTTGAATGGATAAAAATAAATAATATTTTTGATTAATGTTCAGATTAAATTATGAAATATATTTTTATGAATCCTTGAAATAAATAATATTTTTATATAATATTAGTACTAAATAACTTTTATTATGTATAAATGGTCATAAATTTTTTGATAATTTAAATTATATTTTTATAAGCTATCAATAAATTATATTTTAAGAAAACATATCATTTTCAATAAATGTTGGTTTTTACATGAAATGTGAAAATTAAAATATTAAAAAAATTATTTAGATAGAATTAATTTTTTTTGTGTCTCAATGTTAGAATAATTCAACATTGAATTTTTCATAATTTTATGATACAATGGAATTTTTAGGTTAAAATTAAATACGATATAAATATAATATGTTTCTAAAGATATCACAATGTCCTGAAGTACATTAATAAGTAATATAAATAATTACCAAGACAAAATATATGTTTTCACACTATAAAAATGTTATTTTATGTTTATTTTATTTATTTTGTAAAAGAATTATCAATCTTCCAAGATTTATAATATATTTTAATAAAATTTAAATCATTTCATTATTATTGCAATTCACCTCTACATTACCAAAAGTAATATTTTAATGAGGTCCACCCTCTGACTTCTAAAATAAAAAAACACACCCATTTGGTTGAAATCATGGGAAATAACTATAGTATTATGTGTGGTTTTGGATATTTTATTATGTAGAAGCCAAAACCAAAATATTAATGAAATATTTTTATTTTCCTATATAAACCCATAGAAGCTACAATTTAACTGAAATAATATTCCATGGATAACATAAATACACATCCCTAAACTCCTTGGCGTCCTCCTAAGAAATCACACTGTTTCAAGAATCCCATCCCAAGCCATTGGATTCAAACACTCCATTAATGGATAATACACTTTCCTCTTTTATCATGCACTCCTTTTATGTTAACTATTTAAAATTTCATTTGATAAAGATAGAATATTATATTAAATATTTTCCATAATATCCATTTGATATATATATATATGATGAGATATTTTTTTTGCACTCATTACACCTCCCATAATTCTTTATGTACACCCGTAACCATGTCACAATTTTATAAAAGACATTTTTCATTTTCAGCTAAATTATATTATCATCATTAACATATGTATTTTAACATAATTTCTTTATGATTTGATACATTATTTTCAAGTCACCACAAAATATAATATATATAAATATTATATGATAACACATTCTCTCTCATCAAAAAATTTTATGCTTTTTTATGAAACGTTGTTATGCTTCAGAAATTCCACTTTAATTTTAAATGATAACCAAATTGTTTAGTGAATACCATTTACATTGATATATGAAAGTAATCTGTATTTATAAACATGTAATTATATATTGGGGACATAAATTTATGTATTCCATTGTTCTTGATCATGTAAAACATTATGATGATGAATGACTGGGTTTTTTAATCTATGTGGAACACTTAAGATTGAGAATTAAAAGAATTTTAATAGTGCGCCCATACATCACTACATTGAATTGGTTAATTATTAGTATCATTATATTTATAGGGGCATTGGGGTGTACCTAATTACATTATGATAATTTTTCAACCATTATTTCTTTTGAGTTTATCCTTATCCTATATTTATGATTTAGTGTTTCATGTTGTTTCCAGATTTCCCATGTTATGATTATCCATCAATATATTTTGTAATTATTCATGTTCATTTTTACTCATTGATATTATTATTGTCTATAATGTATCACTTATTCCATGTTTATTCCTATACTAGGATTTATAGCTCAACCCTTTCTTAGGTATTTCGCTAAGTTATCCCATGTCGTTTTAGGTTCGAAGGAGTATTTTTAGAGTATTACAAATGTTTTTCCTAAAGATAATGTATTACATGTTTTATGTTATTTTGAAATGTACCTAATTTCCGAAGACATTATAATAATCGATAATCAATGTTTTTTAACTATAGTCATATGTAATAATTCATGAATTAATTTGAAATAAATAGAAGAGTCCCTATAGTTCGTATTAGAAGAAATGTTGAGCTATTATTTTTATATTATTAGAGAAATATATCCAAAGACATAGGGAAAAGACTATGTATACAAAAACAATCCAAATTCATCGTAATTTTAGAGTAAGTTTTTTATCAAGAAAATATATCCATATTATAATACTATAAGATGATTTAGTTAAGGAATATATGTTCCTAGGAGTAAAAACTCTAAAAATGAGTTCTAGTCCTAACTCGGGGTGACATGGTACATGAGAATGGGTCTTAATATGCTCATAGATTGTCATAAATGGGTGATATTCTTTGATAAAATAATAAACTCATTATGAACCATTATTAAGGGAAAATTCACCCAAATAATATATGTTATGAAAGAGATCATAGATTTCATAGGTGAATCTTAAGAAGCCTTTAGTAAGTGAGATAAAATTAATTGATATGTTATATTTTTAATGTGATAGGATTTATAATTTATTTTCTTAATAGTTTGAAAATTATTATTATTATGTTTATTTTGGGTGAAGTAAGTGGTTAGAACTAGAATCATAAAGTGAATGGTAGGGTTATCTTCAATCGTTGTACACATTGATTTTTATCACAAAATATTAGCAGCACTATTCAAACAACACAAAAAATCATGAAACTAGAGGTTCTATTGAAAATTAAAATGGGTCAATTATTCCATGCCGTATATAAAACTCCACCCATATCAACTTTGGTGGGTTGAAAATCCCAATGATCCTTTAAAAACTTCCTTTGGTTAAATTTTAAACAATTTTGGGCATGCATTGGATTTACCTAAACAGATATAACATAAATTTCATAGATATAAAAATATCACACTCTATGTGAAATATACCCTTGATTAGGTACATGTAAAAGTAGAATGATGAATATTTTTTAGTATAATCATCTCATGTATGTAAATTATTCCACTATATGCATTAATATGTTGATCTAATGATTTATTCAAATGAAATAATCATCTATATGACATGTCTATTGTGATGTAATATAATGATGTGTTCCCATGTAATTTATTATTCTTTATTCTAGTTATGAGGTTAAATTTTAAATCGATTTTAAACCTCATGTGTTTTCAACATCCAAGACTCTATATTAAATGATTGTTGTGGAACCTTGGGCGTTGAAGAAAAAACTATTGAAGAATCTAGATAATGGGTTCATATTCCCATGTTCTTCACCATTGGGTGAAATAGTCCTCATATTGAATAATTATTATGCATAAATTACCCTTTTAATTTTTTATATTGGTACAAAATAGATCACAGTAAATTACATGTATCCTCTACCATAGATTTTATTTTTGGTCAACTACGTGTAGCACAATAATTCACTAACGTGAATCTAATGTCAGGAATATATCATGTCTGGGTGATGAAATAAGATTTACCTAAAGAAATGTTTCATTCAGGGTATGGTAACTATGAATTCATGTTGATTACATTCAAACACACAAATTCTCCATCAATTTTCAAGTTATCGAGGAATATAGTATTTATAGATTACCTAAAAAATTTAAATTTTCATTATATATGTCATTATAATATACTCTATAACAAAGGAGGTGAATGAGTATCATTTTAAAAATTTGGTAAATACATTATGAAAGGAGATTCTTTATGACATGTAAATAAATAGTGAATTTTGGTTGAAGGAAGTCTCATATAAGGGGAATATCATCACAAGAAAGGGGATATATGTGCACCCTTTATAGAATATAGAAATCGATGGATATCTAGGGCCAATATCTATGACATATATATAGTTTCTCTACTTTAGGTGGGTATTATCAATGATTTGGGAGAATGTTTTCATGTGTGTTGAAACTTTTCACCAAGATAACTCGAAAGGGGGTAATGTTTTCCTAGAATAATGAATGTGAAGATAGCTTCAAATGTTAAAATAGAGGCCTATCATTGCCTAGGTGCTCACCCAACCAATATGCGGATAAAAGTATGTAGTTATCATAAATTCTATGAATAAGGTATTGGGTTGTGTGTTATTATAGAATGAAAAATAAATTTCATGTACCTTAAGGTAGGTGAATGTTCATGAGAAAAACTATCCCACATATGATCTATAGTTAGAATATGTGATCACTGTTTTGAAAATATAGTGAAAATATATTTATGTAGATATGTATGAGATATATACTAAGAATAGGATCATCAAATATATATTTACATTGAATTATATTAATATTAAATAATAATGTTGGTTTAATATGAGGAAGGACTAAGGGTGATCAATTCACTACAACCATCCAAAAATAGATAATGTGGCAGACAATCTAGGAAGAAAGGATCATGAAATATTAATTTTTTATGGGATTTGATAATGATCCAATCATCTTATAATTTAAGAGGATGGAATGTGAATCATGAAAGAAATAACATCAGAAACCATTTGAGAAATGTTATATCAATAATCTATTTTTCAATGTTTAATGAATGCTCAAAATGAATATATTGGAATTCAAAAAAAATTGGTATCTATAAGAAAATTAAATCCATAGTGTTCAATGTTAATTTTGATGGAATCGTTTTGTTTGGGTCAATACTATTTGTTCTATCTAACTTAATGTCAAAGAAGGAAATATTAGATGATTCACATAGTTCAACGTTATCCACTAACGTGTGAAACACAATGATGCATTGAGATATCTAAGACCACTATTGGTGGGAAAACATGAAGAAGGATATAATTAAATATACATCAAAATGTCTCGTATGTCAGCTAGTGGAGTATTAAGTCTACAATACATAGGTATTTATCCGACCATTACCCTTATGAACATGGAAATGGGAAAAAATCATGAATGATATTTTCACTAGACATCTGAATATATCCAAAACAATAATATATTTGTTTTTTTGGATGATATTATATTGTATTTACAGTTAATTATGGTTTTATAGGATTTATCAAAAGATAAAATTTCATTTATATACATCAATGTAGTGGTGAGGCTGTATGGAGTAACACTATCTTTTGTGTCTAAGGAAGATCCCAGATTCACCTCTATGTTTTGGAAAACACCTCACTGTGATCTAAAAACATATCTATTTTTCAATAAGTAATTTCATCCCAAAATAATTTCCATTATTATTATACTATACACAAACATGAGGATATGTTGATGTCATGACCTATTTATATCAAAGGAGGAAAAAACCAATATCTTCATTTGTTCATGTTATCTGACAAAAACTATTTCCACCCAAGTATCCAAATTGATCTTTATAAAAAAAATATGGGAAGAGGTGTCGAACACATAAATTTTTCAATGATGTAAGGGAATGAAAACTACATGATACTGAAATAATTAGGGAAATGGTATAGATGGTTAAAATCATTTAATAGTACATCAATTCATCGAAGAATATAGATAACAATTATGAAAACAATCATCAATGATACCTAGATTTTATTGTTAGTAACAAGATATTTCCACACATATATTCTTGGGATAAAGTGATTTCACTTGGGAGAAAGTGAATGCTTATTCCAATGTACATTAGTCCAGTTGAGATCCTTGGCCACATCAAAGCGGTGGAATATCGACTAGCACTCCCACCAAAGCTAACTAAAATATGTGATGTGTTCCATGTATCTCTCTTGAGGAAGTACATACCATAACCACCACTTGTACTCAATTAATGGGTGGTACCATTGGATATTTAACATTTCAAGGAATATAAACCGATCAAGATCATAGATAATAAATAAGGTCTTATACAAAATAAGATAAAACCGGCTGTTCATGTTTTGTGGAGAAACCATATGTTCGAAGAAAAAATGTGGTAACTAGGGGAAGTGTTGAAGAAGAGTTACACTCATCAATTTTAGAGTGGAAAAATAAAATTTATAGAGAAATATTTCATACAGGGGGAGATTTTAACAACATGAAATAATATTAAAAAATACCCTTGATATTTTCCCAAATGTGTTATTATAAAATCTTATTATAGAAAAAATATTAAATTATTTTGTATTATTATGCCCATTAGATTTAACATACTATTCTATATCATTATTATCAATAATATAGATTTTTAATAGTGATAAAATTATTAATATAAATATAGGGTTTAAACAAATCCAATTTTCATAGACAAAGGAATTAAAGGCCTCAACCAGTTGGGTTGTTCCCTATGAATCCCATTTAATAGAGATTCCAACTGAGATATTATTTTTATGATATTAACTTATATAATTCCAATCTATGATCCAATAACTTATGTATGAGTGAATCCATTTACAGGATAAGTTCAAGATAATCGATATCTCGACCAAAAACTTGTTTACTGAACCACCACAAGATTGTCCCACCATCTCACACCTTACCCTTTATGATTTTTTTGGATTATTAAAGTGATGTTAAAAGACTATAAAAAATGATTATATATATTATTTTTGTATAGGATAATGAATATGTTTTCATCCTGTTATTGTTATGTTATAAATGTTTTTTAAGTTAATAAAATAGAAGTAATATTTTTGGATAATAATATAATTATTTTACTAATTATATATTGATGATTCATTGAAGTAAATTACATTTAAATAAGACATTATTACCAAATATCATTTATTAAAAATAAATGATCATATATTTTTTATGAAGTCAACTATAATTTTTATAAGGTTTCTTAAAATTATATTATCCAAAAATACATTATTCTCAATAAATGTTAGTTTTTATTTTAGAAGTGAATAATCAAATGTTTAGAAAAATTTTTAGTTCAAATGAATATTATTTTGGTAATCAGGATGTTGAAATAATAAAATTATAATTTTTCATAGTTTTCTGAGATAGTAAAGTATTCAGGTAAAAATTATATATCGTATAAATATACTCTATGTTTTATAACATCACAATGACACAAAAATGATTTAATAAGAAATATTAATTGGATACATGAAAATATAGATGTATTATATTTAATATATTGTTATTTTACTTTTTTAATGTATTTTTAATATCTATTATGAATCATACATGACATAGAATAAATTTATAGATTTATAAATCATTTATTTATGAGTGTGAGTCCCCTCCACATCACCAAGGGTAAAATTTTAATAATTTAGGACATAATCATTCTAAAATAATAAAAAACGCACCCACATGGATGAAACCATAGGTAAAAACCTCGGTAAAGGTTTTTAGTTTTTGATATTTTATTATGTAGAAGCCAAAACAAAAAAATAAAGAAATATTTTTCTTTTCTTATTTAAACACAACCAATATCTCATTTATATACACCCAAACAACTTGTATCACTTAATTAATCTTCAAAAAATTTCCATTTTTAAAATAATTGAGCACCAATATTTCATTAATCCCCTCCCAATCCTTTGAATTCACCCAACCAAGTATGGGATCTTCCACTCTCTTTTTTATCATGCACTCATATTATGGTATATATTTTTATTTTAATATTATTATGATGGGATATTATATTTCATATTAAAATTATATTCAATTTTATTAATAAATTATTATAGATCCCTTTTCAGTCTCATTATTCGTCCAATGATCAGTTATGTACATGCTTTACCATGCAGAAATCTCATTAGGGATATTCCCCTTTTTCCTCTTCATTCAAGTATCTTTTTTACATTACAAATATTATCTTTATTACAATATTATTGGATTTGTTTTTCCATATTCATGCTAATTTGAAAAGAAATTCCAACTAATGAGATTATAATTTCTCTCACATTAGTACCTTTTATAAATTTTTATGTAACATGATTATACTTCGGAAATTTCACTAAGATATACCATTCCAAAAAAAATTATAGTGAATACCATACCCACTTTTCTATAAAATGTATTAACACATATTCACATATACATATTTATTGGGTATTAAAATATATGAACTTCTAATTCCAGGACCCTGTAATAAATTATGATTTTGAATGAATCCATGTTTTATGATCTATGCAGCACAGTTAAGTAAGAAAATTAAATGAGAATGATGGATCCCCCCATAAAGTGCACCAATGGATTGGGTAATGTTTAGTATCATGATATGTCATGTTGGGAAATTGCTTTATTAGATCATTTTATGGAGCATTTTCCACCATGAAGTCCTGGTAGTTTATCATTGACCTATATTTATAATTAATTGTTTTAAGTTTTTATGACAATTCCCATGTTATGATTATAATGTGATATCATGAATTATTGTTCATGTTCCTTTTTTCAAATTGATATTCTTATGTTATAACATGTATCACTTATTATATTTTTATTCCCATAATAATTTTTATAGTACTACCCTTTCTAATGTGTGAACCTAGTTTATCCCATGATGTTTGAAGACCAAATGAGTATTTTGGTAATGTTAAATAAGTCAATAATGTTTTTGTATTACTTGTTTTATGTTTTTATGTAATGTACCATTTAACCAAAGAAACTATAAATCTCAATTATCTATGATATATTATTTGTATTCATATTTAAAATAAATAATAATTAATGTGATGGAAGAAGCATTCTTTTTATATCTATATCATATACCAAACAAAAATTTCATCCCAATCATTAGAATTATTTGGAAACATGTTTTTTGATATAAATTTACATTTTTTTTAAAAAAAAGAAGAAATCATAAAGTCATAGACTAGAAAAATCATTTTCCCTAATAATATATACTTTAAATATATAATAATCATCACTAAATAATTAAAATTTATATAAAACAACAACTTATTAATGTATTTTTTAGAAAGAAAACTAATAATTTATTTCTCAATTTAGAAGCCCTAATATCATATAATATTCTATATTAACACAACATATAATGGTCTATATATACTATAATTAGTCAAAAAATATTCCCATTGTCACAAAATCACATTTTAAATACATGATTATAAAAAAAATTCTCATAATTTAAATAAAATTTAATAAAAATTATCTATAATTAACTCAACATCCAAGACCATGTTAACCATAAATTTTAGCAGTTACATTAAAACAATTACCAAAAAATATATCTGATTTCTTCAACCAAATAAAAATTCACCTGTAAACATAGTGTTAATATATACCTCAATATATTTGTTATAACTTAATAAATTAATCCATGGTACTCCCAGTACATAAAACATCCTTAGAGTATTAAAGAATTTAAACATATGACCATGCGTAAAACTTTTCAATCTTAAATATTATATAACTACATAAAAACACATGAATCCCTATATGTAGACACATAAGTCATTATATATTATTCATAAACCATTATCCATGAATTTAAATAATATTTATAAACTATTCTTATAAATAAATATAAATCATGTCATAATGATAATGAATCATATTATAATCATGTTTCTAACATTTCAAAAATTAAAATAATATATTCCTTATATATGTCAATAATTCTTTTCTTCAGATTATACAAATTAAATTAATAAATAATTATTTCTATGATTATATCGATATCCCTCATGAAAATTTCAACTCGGAAATAAATTTTAATAATTACGATATTCTCAAATTTTAAAAAAACATTTTATTTCCATGTAGTCATTTCCTTGGGTTATTTTTTCCCAAATTCCTCATATGAAGAGAGATTAATCATTTGAGCTTTATGATCATAATAAAATTATATTCCATCATACAAATTTTTTTTATTTGGTCTTATAAGAAACTCACCCACATAAAAATTCTAAATCACAACATCAGATAACTACTAATCCTTATCCATATGATTTTTTATCCCATATATAATATAGTTTCATATCCCATTCATACAACCACACTAAAATAATTTAAATTATTTATTATCATTTTTACACTTTATTCCACATATTTACTAAAATAAAAAATATTTAGAGTCAATATATTAAATAAAATCATAATAGACATTGTGATAAAGAGTATTAAAACTTTGATATACCTAATCATATTATATATTATTCAATAAATTATATTTGTCGTAAAATAAATATAATTCATCCAACCATAGTTAAATATCATGTTATAGATTATTTTAAACAGATTCACCAAAAATATCTTACCTTATAATGTAATCACAAAACTTTCTTTGAAAAAATCTATAACAACTCATACTCTAACCAACCCATAATTACATTATTTATTAAAACCAACTCACATTATTACATTTCAAAAAAACATTTAGGTATAGAGTTTATGAGAATTCTGAAAATAATTTGATATGTATTTTATTTCAATATATTGTACTTTTTCTATTAAATTGATTCTTACATTTACAAAACTTTTAGAATCATACCAATTGTTCATCATGAAGAATATACTATATTTTTCTGCCCTATAATTCCAACAAATTATTACAAACTATTAAAAATATTTAGAAATATCGTATGAGAATCAAAAATCAAATAAAAATGATTTATAAAGAGTGGAACCCAATTTTTCATGTTTCATGCTTCTGAAAACACAAATTGATGTTGTAAATTTCTCTATAAAAACATTTAGATCTAAATAATCATTTCTTTCACATGAATTAATAAAATACAAACATAATTATAGAAAATTATATAATCAATAATAAAGGGAAAATCATAATCATGCAATCTATGCAGGTAAAACATAGGAATTCAGGATCTCAATCCTTTCAACTTTTAATGATCATAAAGATTATCAAATACCAAGTAATTTTTTTACCATATACAATCCAATGATTTCCCTAAATACATTATCATAATTAAAAACCCATGTAGGTTACTTTGGATATTATCCATACATTCAACTATTTATAAACTATTTCAATCAAATAACCATCATAATTAATTCACATATATCCTATATGATTAACATAATTCTCATTTTCATTGTCACATTACCGTATGTATTACAGATCTATATTAGGATCACACATTTTTAATATCACATCACGATCACTCATTATCATATTAAATTTGAAAAAAAATATAATGAAAAAAACACATATTATAGAATATTTATATTATAAAATTTTATAAATCATTTTCTTATCAAATATTGAATAATAACATTTTCGATTTATGTAATAATATGAATAAAAATCATTTTTTTCACTCAAAATAGTTTGAAATATTCTTGGAATAATAAAAAATATGATATGCATCAAAAACCCTAAAACCATAGAAAGGGAATTTTCAAAAATAATAATGATCATGATGAAAGGAAATATTTTCCATTAATGATATTAAAAAAATTAATTTTTATACTTTTGTACATATATAAAGAATAACCTTTAATGAAAATGATAATAACCATCCTTTTAGTATATTTATTATAACATTAATCAAAATTTTAGAATAAACATCAATATTAGATAATTTATATATAATAATATTCATGAAGAAATTAAAACAATGATTGAATGGAGGAAAATGAGATTAAAACATTAAAAAATGATATAAATACAATTCATTCACACTATCTATTAATCAAATCATACATTAATTACATTACAAAAAAATAATATTTTATAAATATTATACATTATTATAACCATTTTATGTTTTTATCATTTTTATAACCCCTTTTATGTCCATTAATACGATGATATATATAGACAATAAATCATTTATGTTCATGTTCAATAGTTTAGTATTATTTCTATTACAATATCATAAAAACATAGGTATGGTGACTGTGGGGAAATCATTCACAGTTTCTTCATATATATAATAATATAACTTTATAATTAAAATATTTATAAATTAAATATAATTGTATAACCATTCATGAATAGTGTTTAGGTAAAATGAAATAGATGGTTTAATGGAGATGATAGTCTGTATGAAGACTTAATGACACTTCCATTTGTACTCTATATTGAAAAAAAATAATGTAGAATATATTATACATTGTATAAATTTAAAAGGATTAATTAATTTAAGATCTATTCATACTTCATATCCCCATGACCATCGATTAATGGTGGAAATGAAATAAAAATCACATCTATTCATCGATGAGCTAGTCTACACATGTGAATATGAGAGATTAACAATCCCCATTGCACAAAATTGTAATGTATGAGCCTGACCTGATATGGATTTTTATTTTATTTTCTTCAAGTAATAATATTTACATTTTTTATGTACATTTCATTTTTTTATCCAGGGTTGTTTTTTTGGTGAAATAAGAAATTTTGAAAGGGTTTTGGGTAGTGCATTGTTATTGACAATTTTCACAAACTATGCACCCTTACCCAACTAACCATTAAACCTTATATAGAGAGTTATTTCAAAGCTGGCCCATAGTTTTTCCAATGATGTTTAATCTTATTAGTGATAGTGACGCCCCTTGGAATGAGGAAAGTAATTAGGTACACTGTTAGGGGAACCATATTCCCTAAGCAGTGAACCATGCATATGTGATTTTTTCCCAAGAGATTAATAAAAAATATATTAATCAGTGTATTATATTCCTTAACCACCTAGATTGACCCTAAAATGTTTAACCTCATTTTTAGAGATTCTTGGAACTATGAAATATTTTCAAATTACATTCATAATGAATTAGAGATCAATGGATTGATATCCACCACTCCGGGTTTGTGGTTTCTTTTTTATTAGATCTATCTCTTTATCTATTCCACACCACATTCTATATAAATGGGGGTTATTTTTAATTCATATAATGGTTTTGTATCCATGTTATATGTACTTGATTATTTTTATATTTGATCTATGTTTCTCATCTATATTTTATTCTTCACTTGGTTCTTGATCGTTTTGCTTAAATTAGAGATTTCTATTGGCATGTGTTTGCCAAAAATCATGAGTTAGGTGTTATAAATTTAAAATTCCAAAGTTTTGATCTAAATACCAATATGTAATTAATAAATTTAAATTTCCAAGATTGGGAAACTTCCATCAGGAACAAAATTATTTAATATAATCTCCATATAAAAATAAATTGGGTTATATTTGAGAAAATTGATTATGTGAAATTATTTTAATTAATTATATAATTAATTTATGAAGTTATGAAAACTAGTGAAATTGGATTAATTAATTGGTTAATTAATTAATTAGATATTGAGATTATAAATTCAAATTAATTATTTTCTAGATTAGTTAACAGATAAAATTTATTGTCTGTTTGATAAATTAATGTGACTACGAATTAATTAAAAATGGGAATTATAAGATGTTTGACAATACCGTTAATGGGTTAATTATTTAATTATTTAAATAATGACCAATAAATTAAATGTAATTATTTTATTGTTTTCTGTTGTTTAATGTGTTGGACAATGATATTTATAAAAATTTTATATGTTTATGATCATATGATATATTATTAGTCTTGTGATAAATGTGATATTATGATACATGTGATATTTTGATTCATATGATTATTGATAAATATTTGTTTGACATGGATAACTGATTTAGAACCCCAAAGTGATATATTGTTAAACATGTGTAAGACATGTACTACTAATTCAAATGTCCAGTTTAATAAATGATTGTTGGACACATACCATTGCTTCAAATTCCCACTTGTGTGATTAATTAATAAATTCTATTATATTCATGGAATGCTTATTCAAATACAAACATGGTCATAAACATGGTGATCAAGTCCCAAAATGTGACATTGGAATATGGTTCCAATTTGAAAAGATAGTGAATTAAAATTTATAGATAATGAAAGCCTATTTGTTATAATTACTTGTTGATTGAATATATGATATGGTTCATACACTGAAGTGGGTTGAATAAGTTATTCAGAGATCAGATGTCATTGGGAAAATGGGGGTTTAGGTGGCCAAATAAAGAGTAATTGAATATATGTCAACCACTTTCTTTTTTTATTTTATTTTATTCTTTCAAAATACACATACACTATTATTTAAAAGAAATGATTTTATAAGTAGTTTGTGGTGGGATAATGAGTTTTACTCACACCCTACACAATCCACTAGAACATTATCTAAATAGAATTCATTTTGGTGATATTATAAGGAAATTATTCCTATGATAGATATCATAGAAGATATATATCATGAAAGTTGAAAGCAGATGTGATTTGGGACATGATTGGGAGATATAAGTTTCTAATAATTTTGGTTTTTCAATATGAATCATCACACATAATAAAAATTATACATATAATATTAAGATTTTGATGTTTTATTTCCTCATTTTTTCATCATGTGATGATATTTTTTGGGTAATTGGTTAAATATTTTTTTTCTTATTTCTCTCAATTGTTATGATACATCTAATAATATGATATAGTTTATCCATGTTGATATATTAGACCCCCAATACTATTCAACGATTTATGTTACATGCAGAGACAGAATTGAAGTCATATAACCTATTGGCACAAGGTTCAGTTGTGTGGTACCCAGGTCAGGATGTTACAATGTAGTATCATAGTAGATTTCTATACATTCAATTTTCTAACTATTTGGGAATAGTTTACATGAAATTATTATGATTTGGGCATTGGATAATAGATCATTAATGGTTGTATCATACCCATGTATATGGTCAAAATCAAATTACCTTGGGTGGTATTGTGGTTATTTATGAATGTTGTTATAGTTATATTTTATTTTACCCCGACTAATGCAATTATTGTGAGGTGCGATAATTTGTTTTGAGATTATTTTTGATATATGAACCATTTCTCATTGTATAATTATGGTTTAGTAGTCATTAATAATTCTATGAACTTAGTAATTATTGGGAAATTCATATTTTTTATGCGAGCAAAGAAAAGAATGTCTTTGGTATGTTCTTGAAATTTGAATTTTTTCCGAAATTGTGAAATTGAACTAAAAATGGTTCATAATGAGATAATAAATGTTCTATAATTATTCAATATTTTAATAAATGGGTTTCCCTTCTGGAATTCGATAATTAGACAGATTTTAATATCTTATGACAATGAAAAAGATGTATTATGTTTAAGGGTACTAAAAGTGCCTTAATTTTTATAGTGTTGTGGGAATAGGGGGAATAAATTGTTATGGCATTGTGTGAATCCCTCTTGTTAAATGATTTAATTATGTGTAATGTGTTATTAGATGGTTGTTTGGTATTTTATATATATATTCCTCTATGAATGTGTTTTTTGATTTTATGGTAGGAGGACATGATAGGAAATATTCCTCCATTAGAGGAACCTTGGCAGGACATTGTGTCAGGTGAGGGATACAAAGAGTAGTTCTATGAAACATTTGGTAGATTCATGGAATCTTTGGAATGATACACAGTTATAAATATGGAATGAATATTTCAACTGACTTAGTGCTTCTATTTGAATCATCCACTGACATTTTCAAAATATGGTGGATCTAGGGTTTCTGATATTTCGATTGATTATATCCAAACTATATGTGACCACATGGATACTCCAACAAAAAATATAGTAAAGATGAATTATTACATGATACATAGTCAATCGTTGTGATAGTGACACATCCAAACTCAATATAGATAACATTACGGTATGTATTAGAAGGAATGTTTGAAGATGTTCATAGTGTTCCATTATCCATAGACATTGAGATAGTAGAGAGAAGAGGAATTTATGTTGTTTACATGGGGAAGTATGTCTCCAATAGATTATACTGGACACTTTACATAATTTCAGCTCATTCTTATAGTCATGGAAGGAGATGATGATAATTTATAAAAATAGTTTCCTGATGGTAATAAATTTACTATTAGGTCCCATGTAAATACCATAAAGATAAATTGTTTTTCCAAAATTTTAAATCAGAATCTCATTTTTTAGGGGAGCCCGATGGAGGATTCTAGAAGAGGATATGTGTATTTTGATCGATTGTTTGGAGTTATTAGTTTTTATTGGATAAATAATTGTTATGATAATGTTATAAAAGTTAGTGATGCCTATAATTTACAATGGGAATGATATATTACACATGAATTTAATTGAGTGTTTTGTCACCAATGTGGTAGGTCAGGACACTTCCATAGGTATTTCCCCCTAGCACTAGTAGAATTTTGAGGCTTCTAGAGGATGGTTTATCTACAGAATGAATAGATGTAATATTTTTATTATTAAAACACAATTATTTAAATTGTGAGAAACCACAATTTCACCCATTGAGAACCCATAATAAACCATCTAAATATTGAATGAAAGCTTTATCCTTCAGAAAAATTTATCCCTAAATAATTTCAAGGAAAGGGTTAGTAATTGTTTGTATGAATCAACTAATATCATATCATCAATGTGTGTTTCTAGAATATCCAAAGTTTTTATGTACTCATCAATTTTTATCTTCCCTTCATTGAAGCCTTTTATCAGTATAAGATACTACTTATTAACCCATGTGATTTACTCACTACTTGTATTTATGTGTATCATTATTTCCATAATCATCATAGATTCCACTATTGTGTACATAATTGAAAGAACATTTTCCATTAATTATAATTTTGAATTACTAATAAGATCAAGAGCATTATTACTTTCTATAACAACCTTCTGTTTTTGTCCAGTTGATATTACCAAAGTGTCCTCCTCTATCTGTATGTCCTCCGCATGGAGTGGAGACTCTCATGGTGGATCCACAACATTATATTCTTCATCCCCTTGTGAAACATATGTATACATTCTTTATAAACATATGAAATAATGGTCGATATATATTATCATGGATGATCTATTGTGTGGGATGGGGATCTTCTACACCGTACAGGTCTCATAGTTATATTTTCATGCTATTGAGGTAGATGCAATAGAAATGGTACATCTAAGAAAGAGAACTAATGTCATCAGAGTGTTGTAAGTCAGGGGACATAGAATTGATCATAGGGAAAAGGGTAAGGATATTTTTATGACATTATTTTTACACATGTTGATTCTAAGGCAATACCATAAATAATTAGAGATATTTCTACCATAACTTCTACACTTTCTAGTTATGTATTTGATAATTTTCCATATGATAATTTTCTAATTTCACAAGACATGGATGGTTTAAGAATGCATGAATATTTCCTAAATGCGGTAATGACAATCTATACACCATGTGGAGTACGATCAAGTGAACCATTTTCTTTAAAGGGGTGTTCCCGCAAAATTATAGAATATTGTTTTCAATGTGATTATTTTATTTTGGATATGTTTCAGATTTTCTAAATATTTGGTATGGGATAATTTGTAACATATCAGTCCAACATAGATTATCACCACATAACATTGACTTTTACATTGCCAAAGAGTGACAATTATATTAACCGTAGAGATTGGGATATCCATGTGGGCTATGCTGGTTGAGTCCATTGTATAATGTGGGTGATCACTACCAATGTTTATAGAATTATGTGTGATTAAGGAGGTGTAAATCATGATATCCTTCCATGCATAGTGCATAGATTTCCAAATATGATTCTTATAGATTTATCGGGGTATCCACCTGAGAGAAATTTTAAATTTACAATTGTGCTCTTGGTAGGGGTTAATCTAGAATCAAGTCCACCATTATGAATGGAACCAACAAATATTCAAGTGATTAAGACTAAACATGAAGTGTTATATGATATAGTATTTAGTTGTTTCAGTATATCACCATGGGTTTCCCTAGTTTTTTTATAAAAAACTATGATGAAAATCTTCTTGTGGGTGCTGATTCTTGGATATTGAATTAGATGAATATGAAGAACTAGTATCCTAATCCATCTATCGATGATATTTTTTACTAGTTTAGGGAATCATGGTTTTTATACAATATTTAATTGTTATTATTTTTTCAATATTTGAGCGTTTGACCTTCTAATGTACCTCAGAATACATTCATAAGAATTAATGGCCTATATTAGTTCATCATGATGTCATTCAAGATGAAAAGTTACCAAAAAAGATTATGTACATGTTGAACCAAATTTTCTATCTATACCTAGATCAGTTTTTGGTATTCTTTGTGGATAAAATCATGGTGTACTCCAAGACTATTGATGATCAGTCCCAACATCCTGGCTTCTTATTGAGTACATAGAGAGAGAATTATCTATATTCCAATCAATCTATGTGCCTATTTTTTAGTGTCTAAGAACACTTCATGGGTCGCAACATCTCATAAAATGGTGTGTTTGTGGACCTATATAAAGTGTAGATAGTTTTATGTAGCAGCATATCATGAATTTTTTTATCTCTATAGTTTTATTTGGATATAAGGATATTATTGAAGGTTAATAAAATGTATTTCCCTATTTGAATCCCAAATTTCATGATTAAACATGAATGGTATAATGTTCAAATGAATTTGTGTATCTAATAATTTTTTCGAAGAGTAGATAAAATGCCTCACAACATCAGAAATTTTTTTACAACTCGATCTACGTAAATATTATACATTGTTTAATAACGATTCTCAGATATAACATGAATCAATGATGATTCATTGATATTGGGTGGTGAAATATGGTTCTCCTAAGTTTGGGCCACATAAACTAAATACCAAATGCATGACCTTTAATTGGCATCATTATTTCAATCCTCGATGTGTTGGTAGCATTATTACTTATGAAAAAATTTTACTCTATATACCAATCATAAGTGATTAATATATTTCTATATACATCAAGATTTTAATCTCTGATAGTGTAGGTTATTAAAGTATGTGAAGTCATTTGACTTTCATCTTGATTGTATACATGGGAAGGGAAACAGTGTGGTTGACACTCTAATCGGGATAACATAAACACCATAAGTTTGATGTCTTGTAAAGTGTTGAATATAATTACATTACTGGAGTTGATGCATGTTGTGGTTCAGGAGATCCAAGATAATATTAATCTCATATATTTTTTAGTATATAATACCCTTTTCAGGTAGATTAGTGATAGAATGTATGATGATCTAGAATGTTTTGTCTTGATGGAAATCCATAAAAGTACGGAGTCACCTTTCAACTAGACCATAGATGAGGATGCGATCATATGTTCCAGGAACCATGTCTTTGTGCCTAAGATCACATGGGAGGATATGATGAGTGAATTTCATTCCTCGATGTGGGAAGTTCAACTAGATGTGAAAAAATGTACAACGACCAATGATGACGGTTTTGGTTGTTGCGCATGAGAAAATAAGATAGTAGTGTTCATGACATGATATTCCATCTATCAACTAGTGATGATTGAGAATAAATGTCTTTGTGGTCTACTACATCCATTTCCCATTCTAGAATGGATATGTGGGATAACATTTTTACGGTCTATGTGGTGGGTCTCTTAAGAAATAATTAGAAGAGTGGTTCTATTTGGCTGGTCATAGGTCATTTTCAACTGGTATCACATTTCGTGAGTAAATGGGTGATTTTATCAACTGTTAGGTTGAGAGATATGTATGTTTGGTTGACAGTAATTCTTCATGGGGTTTCATGGAGAATTTTTTTTAACAATGAATTGCATTTTACTTCACTCTTATAAAAGGTCATGCAAAAGGTTATAAGTAAAATGATTTTCATGAGTATAATACTTCACCGATAGATATATGGGAATGTGGATCATACTATAACAGTTCATGACGATCTATTGTGAGTGTTTATTATTAATATTGGTGGGTGTTGGGAGACAAACATAGAATTTGTCTATTTCACATATAATAATAGTTATCATGAAACTATAAATATTACACAATATGAGGCACTTTATGGTAGGCCATTCATATTACCTCTTTGATGGATAGAGGTAGGTGGGTCAGAGTTGTTAGGACTGAGTCTTGTGAAGGAGATATTGGAATATATTATGTTAATTCAGAATTTTATGGCTACGATTTAAAAGGAACAGAAATATAATGATGATAGATGTAGATGACCAGTAGTGTTTTTATTTGGTGATCATTTGTTCCTTTAGAAGTCCCATACATTAGGTGATCCCACGATGCAGTGTAAAAAAATCTAGAGCCTTTTTTGTTGGAAAACATAAGTTTGTGGATAGAATCTGATTGGTTGCATACTCGTTGGCCCTTCCATAATGTAATGTGATATGAAGGACTATTTCCATGTGTTACAGCTTCAGCGATATCACATAGACCCATCTCATGTGATTGATATAGATCATATTGTGAATGATACTGAATCGTCCTTTGTGGGGGATCTGATACATGTATTGGATCATAATGATAAACTATTTTAGTTAATACCATTCTAATAGTTCATTTATTGTAGTGAAATAGGCATGTTCACGAGGAATCATGTGAGATTGAAAATGAAATTCAGTCTCAAGGGACCCATCTTTTTACCTCACAATCATAGGGATTATTGAGAGTATATCTTGATGATGACCTATTATAAGGTGGAGAGATTTTAAAATATAGACCTCTTATATAGATATTTTTATTGTTTTCTTAGGTTATATATATTTTATTTTATTTTATTTCTATTTGGGAGTTACAATGGTGTGTTTTTGGGTGAAATTGGAAAGTGTGGGAACGTTTTTGGATAGTTCATAATCGGTGCATGTTTTTCCAAGAGTATAAAACCAATGACAACAAATCATGAAACCCTTGATACGGAGGTATTTAATGACTTGTTCATGGATTTTATAACAGTGTTCCCCCTTATTAATATTCATGTAGACCAGTGGGGGGAGGCACACAGTTTGAGGAAACCATGAACCCCTACCAGGAGACCCTGCGTACGAGATTTCAATCCCATTAAAAATAATTAAAAAAATAGACCACTAGTTATATCAATAAACCCTCTAGCTGCACACTAAAATAGTTCCTACCAATTTCTTGGGTTCCCCATCAAATTACAAGGCCTTAAAACTTCTATTTAGGCGGAATAAATGATCCATTAATGGATATGAAGCTCTCCATGTTTCTTGTTTCCTCTTGATTATATATATCTGTCTCCCTCTCCACTCATAGGATAATGGGGTAATGTTTTATATAATATTTCAATGGGATTTCCACTAGGTTCAATGGATATTGATTTTGTAGATATTAGATAAGGGTTATAGATCTAAGAAGTATACTACTTTATGTTCAGGATCATTCCACTCGAATTTGGGAGTTTAGTTGGTGGTAATTTGTGAAGAATATTTAGGTAAGTTATCTTAATTGAAAAACCCATAGTCCTGATTTAATTATGTTCATTAAATAATCAAATTTATGTTTTCATAAATAATAAATTTCATAAAATATTAAATCAACGTAATTAATTTACATATGATAATGAATTCTATTAAATTATAGAAATTTCTATTATGGAATTGGTTTAAATAATTGTGAACAAAGTAATGAAATTTATTAAATGATGATAAACAGTTTTATGGTGATTTTTATATTATTCCATGTGAATTAAAGTTTTTATCCATAATGTTTTATGAAACTATGATATGCATGTGAGAATTTGATATTTGAGTAGTATTGCGGTACTTCTAATATTATGATACATGTGTTATTGTGATACATATTATTATTGATAAGAGTCTATTGGACATGGACTGCTCCTTCAAAATCCAATCGTGATAAATTGATTAATGTTTTTGGGGCTTGTACATCTGCTTCAAAATCAATCTATGCTAAATGATCATGGGAAAAATATTACAAAATCAAAATCCTAGTTTTTTTGTTGACTGATAAATAATTTTTTTATCATGAAATAAATATTAAAACACCAATGGGGTCTTAGGAATGGTGATCTAGGCCCAAAATTTTGGGATTTGACTATGGCTCCAATTGGTCATGATATTTTATTTAAATGAATGGATAATTAAATCCAATGATTTATAATAGATTGTGGATTGAATATAAATTGTGTTCTAGACTTTAGATTGATCCAAAGAAGGTATTCTGGGTTCATGTATCCTTAGGGACCAAAGAGATTATGATGTCAAATAAATAATAATTAAATATTGGAAATCAATTGACCTTCTTTCTTGTATTTTATTCTACATAATACAACATACACTATTTTTTACAAGATATTGTTTTAAATTAAGTTGGTGGTGGATTAATAAGTAGTACTCACTCTCTAATTTGGATTCCTGATAGGTACTCGAATATACTTCATTTTTATAGGATATTATAAGGGGAAGAGTCATATATTTGATGCATAAGTTGGTATGGATCATGGATGAGGAAAATGAACATGATTTGGAAAAAATGGGTGTTTTAGTGTATATATTTATTTTGGGTTTTCCATCTAACATTTCACCCCTAATATTTGTAACATATTTACTATTCAATATTGGGTATTGTATTTAATGTTTTTAGATCATATGATGAATGTTGTGTTCAGATATTCGTTATATCATTTGACTCTTCTTATATATATATATATATATATAAGGTTTTGAATATTTTATAAAGAGTGCAGTGTCTCCGCCTGATGATATGTTTGACTCTCGTTGTTATTCAGTAAACTCGTTGTATGGAGAGGCACATCCGGGTCATGTAAGACACTATCTTGGGGAATTAATTTGTATAACCTAGGACTGAATATATCTTTGTAATAATTTAGGTGATATATTCATGCAAAATGAAATACATCTATTGAATGAGATTTTTGTTCGTATGCACTAAAAATAAATGCTTTTCATTTGTAGTATTATTGTAAAAGATTTGTTAATGGTTTCCTAATAAAAAATTGATCTTTTATTATATAGGATTTAATTATTGTGTAATAAAGGACAATTTATTAGATATTTTTTGGATGATAAATAGTAAATAAATGACAAAACCCGCTATTAAGAGTACGAACAATTATTTGAAATGCCTCTACTCTATTATACCATAAGACTTGTTGAATCAGAATTTTGGTGAGAAAAGGGCCTCTAGGATTTGGGAAAGGTTGATTTTAAGGGAATTTAGGGTGTTCTAGTCACGATATAACTGTCAATATTTTTGAATAATATAAAAAAATGATATATTTTATATGTATTTGGAGTTACACTCATGTAATTATATATCCATTTGAATATTATAAATCAAAAATCCATAGAATATGGAACCATAAAAATTAATTTTAAATATAAATTGATTAGGGTAGAAATAATATAATCCAATAAAGGGAGTTATATTATTATGTTCCCTTAACATATGGTTTTAACCATATTATCCTCATTTTACCATTTACTATATTGAAAATTGTATACCATTGATAATATTCATTATAAAAAATTAAAACAGACCTTAGTATTATATTTTATCATCTAGATTATAAATATGAAACATTTGTTTTTGTGATTTAATTTATAATAGTGGATGATGTACAAATTCAATTAATTCAGAAAAAACAACAAAGATGGGTTTAAAAAAACTCATTTTATGGATAAAATTATTTTTTTTGTTCATATGAATGAAATTATTTAATAAAATCATTGTATGTTACACATTATTATTATAAAGATGAGATTTAATTCAATGAGGAGTAGAATTCTATTGTTTGTGGATGTAATTATTTGTAAAGGGTTCCAAATTATAAGGTAATACTTCTCTAATCACAAGTGAATAAAATAGAAATTTTTAGAATAATATTTCGTATTAAATGATTACATGACACTATAAAAGTGAAAAGAATAAAAATTATATAAATAATGGTGTTTTGGGTGAAATGTTTTCAAAAATACTCAAATAATTATTTCAAATATGGTTTTATAAATATTACAAAGAATTGTTTTCTCTGTTTTTTACCTTCAACATTTTATATAAATTATAAACAGTTTTTAATTATGTAATTTATAATTTAATAATATATAAAATACCCCCTACAAGAACATATGGTTGTGATGTACTAAAATATAATTTTCAATTAAATTTTTAAAATTTACAAATAAAAGGAAATTAACACCGAAATTAGAAAATTATATGTATAAAAACAATTTTTTCTTGGAAAAATGATTTTTTTCAAAAAAAATACTGTAAACAATATTTTTATTTTTTATTTTTATTATATTCTATTATTAATTTAAAATATATCAATTTAATTATTTACATAAAACTTAAATGATAAAAATTAAGCATTTTTTTGTAATAATAATTTTAACATTACCATAGCCATAAAAATTCTTCATAGTAATAATATTTTCATACACAAAATAAAATTGTATTCCATTGAATTATATGATCATGTCAAAATAAACTATGAAATACATATTTATATATTTAATTTCTACAGTTTTTAAAAAATTACTTTTAAAATATTTCAATAAAAATAATTTTTAGTATAAAAAATCACAAATGACTACAAAAAATTATATTAATGTTTTCTAAATTAAAAATTTTATTTATAAATAAAATATTTTATATATCAATTTATATCTTCTATAAAAAAAATTAAACATTTATGTCACTATTTTACTTTGATACTATAATAATAGAGAATCATTTAAAATATTGATATTTACTCCTAATCTCCTCCATAATTAATCTTTCACGTAAAATTACAAATCTCTTCCTATGAAAATATATTTATTTTGAAAAAACATTACGTCTGGTTTTTCAAATTCAAATACTAATGTTTAGAATGAATTTTATTTATTTAGTCATTAAATATATGGAAAAAATATTTTTTGAAGGGAAATGGATTTCTCGATTATTATATATTCTCAAACATACTTCCAATCATTGAATTAGTAAATTATAAATCAAAATATACTCATATAATGTATAACATATCATAATTAATCAAAATATTTCTAAAATAAAAATAATTATATATAATAATGATATTTTTATGGAAAATAAATTTTTAAACATTAAATGATCCTTTCGGCCTTTAAAAAAATATTGAATTTAATTCATATTAAAATTATATACAATTTTAATTATATATATATATTATAAATTAATTACTCTTATTATTCTATGATAATTTTGTAGTTATGTTTTAACAGTCAAACAAAAATGTTTATAATTTTTTAAATTATAGTGTGGTGTAATTATAGTTCTTTGTTGTGTGTGGATCATGATATAAAAAATCCATTTATTAATGGTGAAATGATTAGTGAAATCTAATGTTTTTAATAAATTTTATTATTTATATGTTTTAAAAAATATTAGTTTGATCCATCATTAGTAATCAACATTTAAAAAAAAAATTTCTAATATAAAATATTTTATTATGAATGTAAAAGACATATTTGAATGATGTAAAAAAGTGTGTGATAAATAATAATGAAAAATACATTTTTGGACAAAGACTGTGATCCATAAGAGTAAGAAGTGTGGACCCTAAGGGGTGTAAATTCATGGAATTAAATTCAATGATATAATTAGGGCCATGGGATGGCGTCCAATTGTCACCATTCTATAAAAATGTTTGATCAACATGAATGGTGGCCACAGAATCATGATGATTTAACATTGATATTTGTTATATCCCTTGTGAAATGTCTAATTAGTGAGGGGTTTCATTCCATATGATTTATTAGGGATGAACCAGTATATGGGGATTATATTAAGGAAAACAGTTAGAGTTGATATGTGGTGATTTAGGGGACCATAATGGGTAACCAAGTGATGGAATAACCCTTATATGGACTGAATAGTAAAGTATAACAAGTATTATAGGTGTCATTATAGAACCAAAATCTAATAAATTATTCTTTTAGAGCAGTATACACACATTTAAGTGATTCACAATAGTGTTTGATCATGGTTATATGATATGATTTATGTATTTTTGAAAGCCACGTTATAATAATTATTACTTAGATATCTAAACTATGTGGATTCGTACACTAGATGAAAAAAAGTTCTTTATAAGATTCCTTATGGTAATTATGAAATAGCCATTGAGATAGATTACGTGACCTTACATGTGATTCCATGTAAAAGGAAATTACCTCAAACAATACATAATATTGAGTTCTATGTGAAAAATTCATTCTCAAGTCTTTGTGGATATTATTATGATTATATTTTTAAATAATTAGTCCATAACTCATACAAAAAACATTTAACAAAAATTTTACACGCCCATATAGCATCATTTTTTCTAAAAATAAATAAATTTTACAAAAAATAATGATTTATTATCCTTTAAAATCATTATTAATTTAAACATAGCTATTTTCCAAACCATTGTTGACCTTCAAACTATATGAGAAAACATTTTTTATTGTGGGATTAGCACCAAAACCTCTGTAAGGGACATAAAAAAGGATGAGTACAAATATCCCATTGAGAATACCTAAAACTCAATGATGGTATAACATTACCTTAAATATTATTTAATCGTACAATATAAAAAATTATTACATGAAAAATAGATAAACTTTTTAGTTAAATAATACTTTTTAAACCATAGCATGTAATAATAAACCATTTTTTCAAAGACATAGGGTATCATATTAATAAGAAAATTATTTTTTTATTTTAAATCCCTATATTTAATACATAAAATATATTCAATTAAAATCTATTAGGGCACTATTAGCATTCACCCAACGATTTAACAAGAACGGGCTCACCTGGCGCTATCTTTCTTTCCCCAATGGTTATGTTGTAAAAGTCTCAGAGGTTTCTATGTAGTATACCTCACCGTATAAGCTATAATCGAAATCACCTGATTATATCTGGGAATACACATTTCTAAATAATAATTCTCAACAACTAGTTAATTAATAATGAATTTTTATCCTTCAACCATTTAATCATGAATCTTTTGAATTGAAATTATTTTAAACTCAAAATAAATTCATTGATTGAAATAAAAACACATTTTAAAACAAGATTATCAATAACAAAATAATAAAAAAAAATGGGTGATTTTTCAAGTAATACATGAAATAATTCATATGAATGTATAAATTAATTAATGGTTAGAGTAGTAAAAAAATTATACATTAATATAAATGTTAAAATGAAAATTTCTATTTTATTCAAAATGTTCTATATATGAAACATAAAAAATTTCCTTTTAAAACATTTGAAAAAAAAATTAGAAGTGCCATAAAATTTATATTATAAATATTTTATTTCATTATAATAACTTCCATTAAATAATTTATAAATAATTATATATATAAATTAGTTTGAATGAAAACATTGAAAGATATTTTTGAAATGAAGAGGCCCTTCACAATATCAAAATATTTTACTAATTTGTTAACTGACATAATATCACTAAAAAAACAAATACTATTGTAATATAGAAATGAAAAACATATTATTTCATATGGGATGCATATAATCCTCATCAAAGAGTAAAGGTTTATAAAATCAATATATGCATTAATGGATGGAAATTGAAATTAAGTCCCTTAAATTGTGTTTGACACGTAACACGTGTCTTTATATTAATGGATAATAATAAAAATATGTTATATTTTTAAAATTAATAATAATCATTATAAATCTTATTATATATTTTATTAGACTAATTAACATTTTATCTATAATCACTTAATCAAAAAAACTTACATAGTATTTTTATCATATTATTTTTATTTGTGGAAACTGACTTTAGAAGGTTGACTATGTTCAAATAAATCATTTTTCAAACAAATAATGTATAATAATAGTTATTTATTAAAAATATTCATACATAAATTATACTTTTAGTACAATTAATGAAATATTTGTTTGATAAATGAAGTGTATTATAGCCATCGATATTGTTGGTCATACGTGCGCACGAGTAATGTATTCATTATTCGATGAGTATTATGGATAAGTGGAAAATAATATATTATAAATAAAAAATTATAGTAATATCATATATATATATATATTAAAATATATTAATATTTACTTATATATATCATTCATGTGGTGTGGTGATGAAAAGATAGTCACATATCTTTGTAAAGGCAGTAATACGCACGCACACACACACTATTTTCACTTTTTTACTGATTGAAAATATAAGAAATGATATGATATATTATATAATCAGAATAATAAAAATATATTTAACATCATTAATAATTCTTTAACACCGCATATACTCATTATATTTACCATTATTACCATCCAGGTTGTGCATTGGTGAAAACATGAATCAAATTACTTCACGAGGTGGTAGTTCATCATACTTAGAAGCAACATTATTATATCCCCAATAATATGGAATGTATAATTTTATATACAACATAATGAGATTAATGGTGGAATTATTTTATAAATATACATCACATACTTTATCTCAATCATCATACCCAACCTTCAGAGGTAGTATTGGAAAAATGAATGACATCGGTTCACGAGGCGATAAATTATCGTACACAAAAATGATGAATTTATAACATATTTAACAAATGATAAAAAATTATTAGATTATAAATATTAAATAGTAACATCTAATTATATGTAAAAAACATAGATTATCATATAATTATGTTTTAATAAGAAATTTAGGAGATGTAAGAAGAAACAATAAAAACAAATAGGAACATTTCATATTCTTTTAGTAACTACTTCTAGTTTGAACTAATGGTCTTTATTGTTTGTCCTCATACCCAAAAAAACTATTCTTGGATAATATGATGGAATTATGTAATTTACATGGTATAGTATTTTCCTAAAAAAAGTTTTTAACGTGTGAAAATAGTAATATTGTTGGTGTGAGTGGAACACTTTTAATTTTTGAAAATAAGGAATTGAATGAATATTTCATTCATGCCAAACAAAACTAGTAATGGTCAAATATCAAGAATATAAAGAATAAGGTAGATATATGGCCATAAAATTTATTTTAGACATGTTTTTGGAAATTTTAATCCTTATCTTTTTCATTTTAACCCCTAGTGGATACATTTTTTCCTTACTAATGGTAATTAGTTTTTACTATATTCATCATTAATTATGGTAAAAAATTAGTTTTAATATAATAGAAGATATAAATTAATTTGAAGAAAAATATGGAATCAAATTTACGAAATTTCTTTCAAATAATAAGATAATATTAATATTAAATAAAACATGAAGATGTGAAGAAGAAGAGAGTCATAAAGTATAATATTTCTTTAGAAAAAGATGATACTATAGAAATATAATATTAATTATAATAATTATGAATTAATAAAATAATATTTACCAATATATAATAAAAACAGCCCCCATTGTGGATAATATTAATTAATTAAAATCTATAATCATTATACATTATAAAATTGTTTTTGTGTGTAGAAACATGTTTATAAAACCCAAATGAAATTACACTAAACTCCAATATAAGTTTTATTCAAAAGAAAATAACATTATTATATATTACTAAATAAATCATCTATCATATAAAAACATATTCATTAAATATTTTTACTATCAAATTACATTATTTATGGAAATGAAAATATTTTTAAAAAAAAAATATTGATATTTTACACTATTCAATGTAAAATAAATATTTCCTGAATCATCCAATAATATCACCATAATAAAATGTTTATATCATTATTTAAAAAAATATATTAATATTTTGCAATTCAAATTCAGAAATTTCGTAATTAATCCATTAAATAAATATTTAATTGATAAAGGATTATTTAAACTATTTAGTTTTTGTTTTATAAAACCTATTAATACATAAATAACTATTCGAAATAACTAATTAATATTATTAAATAAGAAAATGATTTATTCTATAATTACCTTTCTTTAAAGATTCTTTTTTATTTTCGAAATTATATCCTAAAAATTTTATTATCTTAATAAACTTTTCAGTATATCATTCCCTCATATCATTTTTAGATTCCCATGTTGCCTCATCTACATTAAGGTTTTCTAGAAAAAATTAACACGTTTAAGAAACTTATTCGACAACAGTTACTCTCATTGGTAAATAATAAGAACTAGATATTTATTATGAGAATGTTTCTCTTGTGATTGAACTACTTTTGGGATAAAAAATGAGATTAATTTATCAAATATTTCATTAACATTGATATATGAAATATTTTGTGTACCCAGGACTACCATAGAGGTAAAGCCACACTCTATAGAATTTTTCAACCATTCACCATGATTTCAAATAGTTCAATGAACCATGTACATTACTTTTTCAAATTACTAAAATTCATAACACTTTTCCATGGATAAGCATTACGAAGAACTAGATCACCAACCTTCAAAGAATAATAATTTATCTAGTTGTCTGCATAATTTTTTTTGAATAGTCTATTATATTATAATAAGTGTCTAAATGAAATACACCTTGTCCTTTAGTAATGGTTTTTATTATATGTTTTAATTCCTATTATAATCCAAATGTTATAATATTTAGTGTTCATCTATCTAATATAAATAAGATACTCCATGGGATTTGATGTTTACACATAGTGGAGAAATAATCATTGGTTCTTGGGATAGGTCATAGTTTCCCATTAGTATAGGTACCATGTTTATAGAATTCGGTCCCCTGATAAAGAAGGTATAGTTCATCCCAGGTGTCACATTAGATTGTGGTGATTAATGGTGGTGATGTATATATTTTTTCTCACTATATATAATATTCAGATAAGAAATAGACATTCACATCCAATTTTTTTAGTTTTTATGGGGATAAATAAGTTCTTCTATACCATTTTATACTAATACAATTATGTTTTGGATAATTTTCTTTGGTACTATAGTAGATCTTCACTGACCATAGTTTTAGGGGGGATAGTGTCCCATTGTTGAATGATGGAGTAAAATTTCTCATTGGGTTATAATGATCAGAAAGTGTCGAGGATTACGCATTGTTGAAGATCATACATATTTAATCCACTACCTATCTTATATATTTTATTATCATAATGGGTGATTATTTTTTAGGTTATGCAATAAATATGAGTCTCTATAACAGTATTTCTGCTAATTTATCTTATATTTTAGAATATTTGTTATTAATTTCAACATACAATGAATGATGTTTTGTTTATGTATAGTGTATGGTTTTTTATTATTGTTAACTCTGATATTGGTTTATAGTATTCTCAATAAAACACCATAGAAAATATATTATAATTGGAAGCCTCTAACTCATTGTAATTTTCTGTGAGTCCACTTAAAGACTATTAATCTAGTGCCAAATTGAATGGTCAAGGGGGTTCAACATCACAAATATAATATCTTATTTTATAATTTAATTATTAAAATTGTTTAATGTTAAAAATATACCATGTTCTAAATTTATAAATATTAGAATATAAAATTAATATCTATGGATGGATAAAATAAAATTCATAGCATATACATAAATATATTTAATTAATTTTTTTAATAAATGTTTCAATGTGTAATTTTTTATTAATAGTTTTTTAACTGATAATATTAATTATCTTAATAATATTTACAACCACAAAATAATACTTTTAAATTAATTATATTATTATAATAAATAATAAAAAATTTTACATTTATTCAATAGGTATTACATAATGTGTAATATAAACTAATTGTTTTTCAATAACATTTTTTTCATTAACCAAATTATTGGTTTTTTGAACCTAAATATAAATTCATTTACTTCCCCCATATATTTAATTTAACAATTTTGTTTTCATATTTTCAAAAAAACATCCACATTTTGTACAATTATAATTTATATTTTTAATATAAATATATGTTACCATGATAAATATTAGCTAACATTATGAAATCCTTACTTTGAAAATAATTGGATTTCTTTATATATTTTAAATTTTTATATAAATAAGATAAATTGGTCACATTATAATGATGAATATAATATAATACATAAATTCATAAACCAAAGCATCAGTAGTCATTGAGTTATAAATTCATAGATAATAATATAAATGAGAGATAGTTTTTATCAATCCATATTTCAATAAAAATTGTATTCTAAATAAATGTCCTACCATAAAATAAAATTAAATTTCTATATATAAAGAAATATTTTTATTTTAAATATAGTAAAAATTAATAATATACATGTTTAATTGTTGTTATTGTAGGTCAATTTATATTTTCAATGGTAAAAAACAATGGTATAAAATATATAATCAATATTAAAGGGAAATATTGTAGTAATTTATCATGGTTTATTTTTTACTAAATCAAATCAACAATGAGATGTTATAAAATTTATTTGCATGGTTTTAACATCAATTCCAAATGTTGTACCAAATATTCACTAATAAATAGATATCACATCCACCCCAAGAATCCCTACTTCTTAATGAAATTTATAAATAAACACATCTTTCTTTATCTCCCTTAGATACCTATTTTACTTTTTGAGCCCCTCGATAATGTAATGTGTCCCAAGTCATCAATTTCTAAGTGGTCTTTTAAGAAATTATTTGAACCCATAATGTTAGTATTATCCACTCCCTATCCTTTTCATCTATATCAATCATATCCACCAATATGGATTACTAATATATCCATAGTAATATAATTTCATCAATATCATTATTTAATACAAAATTAATATGTTTATGGTAAAAATATAATATATATCCTCACTATCCATTTTTACATGAATACAACAATCATTCTCTAGGTAGACATGGGATTCTATAAATAACTTATTCCATTCTTCTACTCTAACTTAAATTAAATATTATAAGATTATATTTGTTGTATAAAATATTATATTTATGAAATAATTAAAATTATATATATACATATATATCACTTAATTTATATGAATCCCATTAAAAATAACACCTTTTTTAGTTAACTATTACAACAAAATCTTATGCAAGATATCAAACATAAAAATTATCTCTAAAAATAGACTGAAATGTAATTATTAACCCTATAAAACATAATGTTATATTTTTTCTATTAAATAAATTAATCAAATAATGTTTATATTTGTTTCAATTTATGTGGATCAAAATAATCCTTAAAAAGATTGTGTTAGACAAATTATATCACTAACATTAGTGGAAAAGAGTTAACAAAAAATAATTACCAAATTGAAAATGAATTATTATAACAATATAGTAAAAATCATAATAGTTACAATGTTCATTATGGTTTTACATGACTCAATTTTTTCTCATTATTTCATAGTTTTGTCCCTTCAATATAATCTTAAATTCTTATATTATTATTATTTTAAATAGTTTTAATGACATTCTCTCATATATCTATAAAGAAAACTGAATTACCATTTTTAATATTATTTTATTTCATCGATTTCATATCGTATTAAATTAAATTATGGTTTATAATAGTTCTTAACCTCTATAAATGATCTTTCTCTTCAACATCTATATTATTTCATACAAGAAATCTATAACAACCCGAATCTGGAGCCAGTCAACTGCTTCCCCATACTCGGTTCACCACATGACCTCAAGCGCGTTTCCCCAAATGCCTGAGGCTGCTGACTAGCAGCGAGGGACTTGGTGAGTCATTGGGGAAACTATGACTTCATTTGGTAAAGTATGCAGCGGAAGGAAAATAATAAACAATAGCGAAAGCAATTTACAATATAAAACAAATGAAACTAATAGTAGAAGCAATGTGTAATATAAAAATGATTCAACATGGTACATGTATCTACGGAAAGTAGTAAACAATGAAACATGCTGAAATAACTCTGAAAGCCAAGTACTACAGTAAACAGTAAACATTGGTATCATTACAAGCCTAAGCTCAGTCCCATGCTCCCCATCTCTAACCAGTAAACAAGCACCAGAGGTAGAAGGTCCAAAATCTATATCCACACCTGAAACCATATAATCTTTTTGGGTCAAAAATCCGGACCCAAATAGGGTGTGAGACTAATCCCAGTAGGAAACCACAATATGATCTGTCCCCTACTGTCAGTTATCAATATAGAAAAAGTAAATGAAATAATGCAACAGAAAAACAGGAGTACACTGAGTAAAAAATCCTGAAAGTTTCCATTCAGATTTATTCATAAATTTAATTCAATCATTTAATCATCAACCAATGAATCAAGAAAAAAGCTCTATAATCCAAAGGCATAGTGGGTAACACAACACTTATCCCAATAGACTACTTTACAACAATAAGTACAAACCCAAGCTTGTTCTTTGTCTTGGTGGACTCATCACGACCAACCAACATTAATTTATCATGCTGACCCTCTAGGGGACTAACACAGGTAGAGACCTATGGTCACATATTCAACAAAGTCAAAGACACTCTAGGGAATCACTCATCTTCAATTCCCAGTATGGTCTTGCAGTGATACTACAGACTCTCTTAGGAAGAACTTACGTCTAATTCTTCATTTATTCTCGATTAGATAATTATCAGACCCTCTGAGAGAGCATAAATTCAATCTCTCTTATTGTCTCGTAGTGGTAATAATTAAATAGGCCCTATGAGGAAGCACTCAACGTCAATTCCCCTTATGGTCTAGCTACACCAGGTTTCTGAAGCCCTGAGTAAAAGCAATCGTACATAACTCATTCGTAGCAGCCCTAAGAATGTTCATCAATATACTTGGCTAATAGCTACATTGAATCAAAAACATTTAAACTGCAGGAAACACATGAAATTATTCATATCAAGGCAGGAAATAAATGTAACAAGGTTTGCATCATAGGCAATCTAAGACAAACGGTGATAAACAGCCAAAATGAGGAAAACACCCATCGGGTGATCCATAGACATGCTAAAGGAAATAATTATTCATATAACAGCCTCACGTACACAAGCAATCAAAGGCAGATAATATTACAAGATCAAACCCTAACCCGAGATACTCGATACATGGGTATCCGACACTTTTTCACAAAAACACAAAGACGTTTAACTTAAGGCATGAACCCACCTACCTCGAAGGTTTTTACAAAAACCCCCAACAATATTGAACAAACAAGAAACTTGGGTTGATTCTCCAAGAACCCTACTTAGATCCCTTCTCCTAACAAGACCAAGAACCAAAATCATCAAATTTGGCGTCCACACACTTAGAGCTACCCATAAGGGGCGTATATCTAAGAAACCGAGGGAAGAGGATAAGTATATCGAAGTAGATCTAAAAAACGATCAAGAATGAAAGAGAACGATCACATACCTCAGGAACCCAGCTTCGATTCTCCAAGGGAAGCCTTCAGATCTCTTCTGAAACACCTGAAATTATTTTTCCAACCTTCAAGGGAGATTAATCCCGAGTTATGGATGCTTAGGGGTTGAAACGAGGAAATTATAGGAAAAAAGAGTTAGATACACAATTTAAGGAACTAATTTTAGTGCTTACACGGTTTGCTCGCACAGTTTGAAAAATTGTTCGTTAACTGTACGGTCTATACTGCCTTGTCAACACTCTTCACATGGTCTCTTTGCATGGTTTCCCTTAACCAGGTGACAATTGTGTGGTTGCCACTACCTTGAGTTCCAGCTATGCACGGTCTAGCCGCAATGTTACAAAAACTATGTGCCGCTCGTGTAGCTCCTGGTTTTTCCTCAAGACTTCATTTCATGTTTCTCTGAATCTCCCAAGAATCACAGTTAAATTTAAAACCATGAAAATCATAATCCAAGGGGTCACATACCTAAACAAAAGATCTGCAGTCTTACAAACTTCCCCCCGTAAATAAATTCATCCCTGAATGACCTAACACGTCATAAAAGATGAAACCTAAAAAAAACTGGCCACTGTGATCATACATAGGCTTCCCTCTCCCAAGACCCGTCCTCTACTCTCTCGTGCTACTATATCACTAGTACCAGAGGAACATAACCAACATAAAGAACCTTGGTGCTATGATCAACAATCTTGATAGGATGCTTCTCAAAAGATGCATCCTGCTCCAACTCAACCTCATTGAGTTAAAAAACATGAGACGTGTATTAGAAATACCATCGAAGATGAGAAACATGGAAACGTCGTGCATAGCCTGGTACCTGTGAGGTAACTGCAACCTGTAAGAAACCATCCTGACTCTCTCTATAACCTGAAATGGCCTGATATATCTCAGTGAAAGCTTTATATGTCTCCTAATCCTATTATGTCCCAACCTCGGGGTAACACGCATGAAAACCTGATTTCTTGACCTTGAACTCCAATGGTTGTCTCCATTGATCAGCATATGATTTTTGCTGAGACTATGCGGTAGACATCCTCTTCCAAATCAACTCCACCTTTTTTGTGGTCTCCTAAACAAGACAAGGTCCCATCATAGCTACCTCTCCTGCCTCTAGCCAATAAAAGGGTGATCGGCATGACCTACCGTACAAAGCCTCATAACGTGCCATTTTAATAGTTTCTTGAAATCTATAATTATAGAGAAACTCCCCTAGAGGTATATGTTTCTCCCAGGAACCTCCAAAATCATGGACACGTTCTTGTAGCATATCCTCAAGCTCCTAAATCGTGCACTCTTATTGGCCATCTGTCTGGGGATGGTAGGTTGTACTCAGAAGTACCATTGTACCCAAATTCCTTTGTATCCCCTACTAGAAATATGAAGTAAAGAAGGCATATCTATCTGTAAAGATAGTGTTTGGAACCCAATGAAGTCGTACCACCTTAAGATGTAAAACCTCCCAAGCTCATCCTCATCAAAGTTCTCCTTGATCGGCAAGAAATTAGAAACCTTCGTGAGCCGATGAACAACAACCCAAACTATGTTATTCCCACAATGCGACCTCGGTAAACATGTCATGATGTCCATCGCGACATCATTCTATTTCCACTCAGGAATGGGTAACTGCTTCAAAAGCCATGCTGGTTGCTAATGCTCTGCCTTCACCTGCTGATAGGTGGCACACCGCCTAACAAAACCATCCACACCCTTCTTCATACCTGGCCACCAAGACTGAAGATGTAAGTCTCGATAGATCTTTGTGACACCAAGATGAACTTCCCAAGATTAGGCATGAAAATACCGCATCATCTCATCATGTATGTCTACTGAAACCCATACACGGCCATGAAAACATATCACCTCATTATCGCCCACTGTCCACCCTGGAGTATGATCTCCACCTGACACACACTTCAGGAGGACTAGGCCTTCTGAGTTTGATAGATGCATCATTTTAACTCGATCTAGAAGAGTAGAGGTAACATCTATAGAAGAAAGAAACGTCTGTCCCAGTTTGTCATTCACCTCCAAATGAATTGCAGAAAACAAAGCCATAAGTTTCTACTCGCTGCTGGCCTCCTGAACTCTCTGTAACTGAGTCCTCATGTTCAGTATGTCTACTACAACATTGCATTCCCTGTTGTATAAGCAATCTCGATGTCGAAATACTATAGGTACTCGATCCACCTCCGCTATCTCAGATTTAAGTCACCCTGCATGAAGATATAATTGAGGCTCTTTTGGTCATTATATACCACTAGATTCTCTCCTGGAAGATAATGTCTCCAATAACGCAAAGCATGAACAACTGCAGCTAACTCAAAGTCGTGCATAGGATAGTTCTTCTCAAGTGGCCTCAACTGCCAAGATCCATATTCAACAACATGATCCTCCTGCATAAGCACTTCTCCATGACAGATGCCAGATGCACCCCAAAAAATTGTATAAATGATGACCGACTCTGTCAAAAATAGGATCAGAGTTGAAGTCATTCTCCACTTCAGCTCTTGAAATTCTGAATCGCAGGCTTCTGACCAAATGTACATGACCCCTTTCTTAGTCAAGCCCTTAGATGGAACTGCTATGCGTTAGAAGTCCTTTATAAATAGCCTGTAGTATCCAGACTGCCCCAAGAAACTATGAACCTCAAAGACATTCTTTGACTATTCCCAGGTAACTACTGCTATCACCTTCTCAGGTTCTTTTGATAATTCTATCTCTGAGATGACATGACCCAGGATGTGATTATCATCCATCCATATGTGGCACTTTGAGATAATATCATATAAATAATGCTCCCCCAGTGTACTCAATACGATCTTAATATGGGTAGCATGGTCGTGTCGATTGTGAGAGTACACTAAGATATCATCCATGAAAACCACCATGATGAAATCCAAGTAAGGATGGAAAACTCTTTTCATTAGAACCATGAAAAACACTGTCACATTCATGAGACCGAATGGCATCAACAAATACTCATATAGACCATACCTACTCCGGAAGGCTGTAAGAGGTATATCTGGGGGTCTGACGCACAACTGATGATAGTCGGATCTCAAGTTGATCTTCAAGAACACCCTTTCTCCTTGAAGCTGATGAAATAGGTCATCAATCCTTTTCAAGGGATATCGGTTCTTGACCATCAATTAGGTCAGCTTCTGATAATCCACACAAAGTCGTAAAGTATCATCTGCCTTCTTCACAAACAAAATAGGAGAACTCCAAGGGGAAGTACTGGGTCGAATATAACCTTTTCCCTACAAATACTCCAACTGCTTCTTGAGCTCTTTTAACTAAGGGATAGACATTCTATAAGGAGGTATGGATAACGGTGCTGCTCTTGGAACAATCTCAATAGAGAATTCCAACTCTCGCTCCGAAGGCAACCCTGAAAAGTCTTCTGGAATGACATCCAGAAAACGATCAACCACTATAGGATAATTTAACTAAGAAGTCCCCTGATCATCCAGATATAAACTATCCATCGTGGTTATAACACCGCCCAACCCATCATGCTTTGGTCCAGTTATGCTCACTCAGACATCCCATTCACAATTGTGAAGAAAAGGTCTACCCTCAGGTGATGTGAAACTTACCATGTGGTGATAGCAATCGACAAAGTCCTGAAAAGGAACTAGCCAGTCCATTCTGAGAATGACATCATATCCTGTCATCTCTAGTACATAATGATCCCACAATAAGTGACACCCACCAACCTCAAGGGGGAACTCCTTGCACTGACGTACACTAGCTGTTCTAAGTCCCAAGGGAGTGTCTAGTGTCATCATAATCTCATAAGTGATGATAGTAAGTCTATGGCTCTCCATAGTGTTCATAGAAATAAATCTATGAGAAGATCGTATATCAAAAATTCTAGAAGATAAAACCGAGGTTAATAAAATCATACCTCACTCTGTGGAAGGTCCATGATCCTCTTCCTGATGAATCTACTCCACCGCAACCATCTGGCCAGTACTGCGGCCCTATGCAGCAGCTTGAGATCCCTGAGATGATCCTCCCTGAGCCTGACCACCACTTTTTCAGCCTCTACCCTAGCTTGAATGACCCGAATTACTCCAACCCCCAGTCTACTGCAGAACTAGTTATGGTGCGCCTATACGCGGAGTCGAAATAGATCCACCTTCACTAGCTCCTGGAAGAAGAACCTTGCAATTCCATTACAGGTGACCCATCATGTTGCAGGCTCGACAATCCACTGGGTCCATTGGGCACTATGGAATCTTATTCATGTCCTTCCCACACTAGTAGCACACAACCTTGCTACATGAATGACCATATCGCTTCCTCGAGTAACCTTATGTAGACTCACGGTGGCACTTCCTGCTGTCAGTAGAAAGTGTACTGACTCTGAATGCTAAACCGCCCTTGATCACTACTCCAGTATCCCTCAGATTCCTCTCTGTGATCAACGCATGGTTGACTATCAAAGAAATAGATCTCAAGTAAAAGACTTTCACCTACGATTTGATGTCTAGTTTGAGACCCTCCTCAAACTTCTTGCTAAGAACAGCTCGTCATTCCATATAACGAGAGTGAATTGCTACAGTTCACTGAAGCGGGAGGAATACTACATAACTGAAAGAGCTCCCTACTGTAAGTTTATGAACTCTTTGGCTCTGTCATCCCTCAGTGTCGCTGGGTAGAAGTAGTCATAGAACGTACGCTGAAACTCATCCCAAGAAACTATCTACTGACTCCCTGCCTTAGAAACTACGTCCCACCATCTCCTAGTGGAATCTAGCAGCATGTAAGTTGTGAGATTCACCCTTCTGCCTAGGGGTGTCTCGAGATGGTCAGAGATAGAAACCATATCTTCGAACCATGATTCAACAGCTTGAGGTCCTCCATCCCCGTAGAACATGGGAGATTCTACTGCTGGAAGACTCAAAAAGCTCTTCCATAGACTGGGTAGGTTGTTGAACTCCCTGAAAGGTCTGTATGAACCTCATGAATCCCTCACAGAACTGTGTGTCGGCACTAGTATCTGAGATAACTTCTTGTGCCATATCCAGCGTACGATCATTGTCATACCCCTTACGTGCAACGAGAGGATGTCTTGGCGGCATGATTCTATGAGGTCAGGCATGCCTTTATCAACGACGATCACTGTTGCGAACATAAAAGAGTGAAAACAGAAAAGCAGAGTAAAAACTCTTAAGACTGGAAAAGCAAGGTTACACAGTGTGTTCCAGAAATATTTTACTTGGGCATGTACACCGGCCAAATTGGATGTGTAAACCCAAACTACAGGGCATGTTCCTAAAGATTGTTCCCATTCGTTACATTAGTCACATGGGCTGGTACACGGGCCAAAACTACATGGAATGTCAACAATGTACACGATGTGTTGTCCCAAATATTTTCCAACCCATGTATTCAATTACACAACAGGATCACCCGGAAAGAATGTACACGATGAGTACTTCAAATTACACGGCGTGTAACTGCGAAAAGTAGTTCTTACCAAATAGAAGAACACATGGAATGTGTTAATAAGTCCACACACCGTGTTATCTGGGTTTATGGATAGTAAGAATAAAAAATCCCTAAAACCAGTGAAAAACATTGAAACCAACAACTATAGTCAAATTCTGATCTGTGGGGGCCCATACTCCTTGCGAATCAATGATTGACATCATAACAATGCATATAAAAAGTAAACATTATGATAATCCCACGATCTGCCAATTTCTGATCTTCGAGGGCCCATAACATCTCTAAGACAAAATCTTGACATCCAAGCTAAATAAGATGTAAAATAAACAATACCCTATCAGCAATGCAGGTATCCTTATCACAACAACTATCATAACATCATGCACAATCTATCACGACATCTATCACAACAGCATGCAATTTCTAATGCACCCTAGATGGCATGGAAAAATGCATGACTTGTGATTTTCTTACCAGTGCCTATATGATGCATGATATGGAATACCCTCATCTCATCAGGTTGCAAAAAAATAGATCCACAATCATATAAACTGAAACATCACAAAATAAGTGCATCACCCAATAGTGAAATATAATAAACTGTAACACTTGAAAAAACTAAAAATTGTGATTATGAGATAATATAGCTTTTCCCTATACACGGGTTAATTACTCTTGGGCATAGATAAGTACCAACTACCCATTCCTTCCTATCCCTATCTATTGTCACGAAATAGTAAGAAAATATAAAAGAAAGAAAACTCATATGATACCACTTTGTAACGTCCCGAATCCAGAGCCACTAAACTGGTGCCTCGTACCTAGTTCGCCACATGACATCAAGAACATTTCCCCAAACATAAGAGGCTTCAGACTAGTAGCGAGGGCATTGGTGAGTCAGTTGGGAAACTGTGCCCTCATTTGGTAAAGTATGCAGTGGAAGTAAAATAATAAACAAAAGCGGAAGTAGTTAACAACATACAAAAACTGAAACTAACAGTAGAAGCAATGTGTAATATAAAAATGATGCAGCATGGTACATATATCTTTGGAAAGCAGTAAAAAATGAAACATGCTGAAATACAACTGAAATCCAAGTACTAATGTAAATAGTAAACTCCAACATCATCACAAGCCTAAACTCGGTCTCATTCACTCTAGCTCTAACCAGCAATCAAGCACCTGAGGTAGAAGGGCTACAATACCTATCGACACCTGCAACCATATAACTTGTTTGGGCTGAAAAGAAGGACCCAAATAGGGTGTGAGACTAATCCCAGTAGGAAACCACCACAAGATATATGCCCCTACTGTCAGTGAGCAATATAGAAAAATTAAATTAAATAATGCAGCAGAGAAACATGAGTACACTAAGTAAAAAATCCTACAGGACACCATTCACATTTATTCATTAATTTAATTCAATAATTTCATCATCAACCAAATAATCTAGCAAAAATCTCTATAATCCAAAGGCATAGCAGGTAACTCAACTGGTATCTCAACAGACTACCAAACAAAAAGAAGTATAATCCCAAGATTGTTCTTTGGCTTCATGGACTCATCACAACCAACCAATGATAATTTATCACGCTGACCCTCTGGGTGGCTCACGCAAGCAGACCCATATGGTCACATATTCAACAAAGGCAAAGACATTCTAAGGAATCACTCATTGTCAACTCCTCATATGGTCTTGCAGCGATACTACAGACTCTCTGAGGAAGCACTTACATCTAATTTCCCCTTCATTCTCAATTCGATAATTATCAGACCCTCTATGAGAGAACAAAGTCAATCTCCCTTATGGTCTCATAATGATAACAATTAAATATACCATCTGAGGAGGCACTCAATGTCAATTCCCTTTATGGTCTTTCTACACCAGGTTTACGCAACCCTATGTAAAAGCAATCGTATGTAACCGATTCGTAGCATCCCTATGTATGTTCAATAAAATACTTGGCTAATAGCTACAATGCATCAAAAACATTTAAACTATAGGTAACACATGAAATTATTCATATCAAGGAAGTTAATCAATGTAACAAGGTTTTCTTCATAGGAAACCTAATCCAAATTTTTATAAATAGCCAAAATAAGGAAAACACCCATGGGGTGATCCTCAGACATGCTAACAAGAAATCATTATTCATATAACAGCCTCAAGCTCACAAGCAATCTAAGGCAGATAATATTACAGTATCAAACCCTAACCTGAGATACCCGATACATGGGTATCTGAAACTTTTGCACGAAAACTCAAAGACATTTAACTTAAGGCATTAAACCACCTAACTTTATGGTTTTGACGAAATCCCCAACAATGAAGAACGCACAAGAAAAACGAGTTGATTCTCCAAGAACATGCCTTAGATCCCTTCTCCTAATAAGACCAAGATCCAAAATCATCAAATTTGGCATCCACACACATAAATATACCCATAACAATAGTATATCTAAGAAAATGAGGGACGAGGAGAAGTAGATCTATGTAGATCTAAGAAAACGATATATAACAATGGAGAACGATCACATACCTCAAGAATCCGACATCGATTTTCCAAGAGAAGCATTTGGATATCCTCTGGAACGCTTGAGAGTAGTTTTCCAACCTTCAAGGGAGACCAATCCCGAGTTATGGCAGCTTATGTGATTATACGAGGAAATTAGAGGCAAAAAGAGTGATATACATAATTTAAGGATCAAATTTAAGTGCTCGCATGGTTTTCTCGCACGGTTTCAAAAACCGTGCGCTAGCCGTGCGTTCTGTACTACCTTGTCAACACTCTTCGCATGGTCTCTTCGCACAGTTTCACTTTACCATGCGACAAACATGCGGTCTCTACTACCTTGAGTACCAAATACAGACAATCTTGCCGCACGGTTAGACAAACCGTGCACCGCCCATGAAGCTCCCTGTTTTTTCTCAGGACTTCATTTCATGTTTTCCCAACTCTCCCAAGCATCACCATTAAATTTAAAACCAAGAAAAACATTAACCAAGGGGTCACATACCTGAAAAGAAGATCTGAGTTCTTAAAAAATGATTTATTTTATTATCTTAAAATTTTAATATGCATTACATATCATAAAATACTTATTTCTCATTAACTAATACAAAATATTGTTTAATTGTGTTTTTTAAAATATTGATCCCTATAAAATAATTTTAAAATAATAAAAATAATTCTAATTTAATCATTTTATATTTCATATTCTACATCATATAAACTATTTGTAACGCCATAATTTTTTAATGATTTAAGATTTTTATTTCATTTGAAATACTATTTTCTATTTCCTTTCACCATATTATGAAATATATTTTTAGACATGATTATAAAATTATTTTTATCTATATACATGATCTTTATAAAATTATTTTTATAGATGTGTGTATATATTCCCTCTTAGAATATAATATATCACTTCTAGATTTGTAATCTTTAATGCATTAGAATATAATTATGTTTTTAATTTTTAGTTCATACATCATATTGTTTATAATACTAAAATTATCTATTAGGAATCTTCTATTTATTTACATTTTTAACTCTTTTATATCATCGTTCTTAAATTTATTGGATATATTCAATATCTCATCCCCTTAGTATATTTATTTTTTATAGTATTAAATTAAAAATATACCCATTACTATAAATGGCATATGTTTTCAGGATTATTACCATGAATATTAATCCATTTTCTAACTTAGGATATTTTAACAATCCATATAATTTTTATTTCTATATATATGTTTATATATTAGTAAATAATGTTGGATATGTACTACATTTTTTCTTTTTCAATCATATGAAAAATGTTACACCCTGGACCTGATCACCTAGTCTGATCCTAGGGGCACTAGAGAGGACTCATATGTTCCACCACATATGTAAGAGGTTTGTTACCATTAATTAGGACCAAAGAGGGAATATGTTGAGACAATTACCTCAAAAATAGAAGTCCAAATATTAGTACACCATCATAGATAAAATAATTATAGTAAACAAAAAATGGATATGAAAATAACATTAACAAATGCTACAACAGATATAATTCGGGTCATACAATAGGCAGAGTGACCCCACACGTGGTAGGTATGAATAAATAATCAAGGCACAAAATAAATAAAAATAAAACTCTATAAGGATCTTAAATTTAGTCCTAGAATTACCTAAACCAACAAAGTCATAATTTAAAACATCTCTAAACCATTTGATTTCCCTCACATGTATTCCTTTCCAATAAAGGATTAACACACACTAATATTCTCATGTACGGTGTGATTATAAACCTAGTACTACACCAATAATTGTTTTTAGAAAAATATTAGTATGTCATATAATAATTAGTGAAAATATGGAATAAAAATGAAAAAATAATTATACACTCTACATGGTCAGCATTCATTAACCAAGCCTATTTGAACACTATACCTGTTTATGTTGGCTCATTGTTGGGAGGAATAGTATGTTGTAACCCTTCATAAAATGTCACCCACAACCCATTAGTGATCATAGGTCATGGCCACATCAAGGACCGTGACACAACCCTGATGAATTGGGGGTGGTCCATCATGCACAATGACACATCCTTGTAAGATCAAGTGAAGAAAACCTACCACACCAGATGATTGTGGTGGTTCCCATGAGGAAACATTGTCATGTAGTACTATATAATGAGTCCGTAAGAAGAAAAACATACACATTGAACCATATAGAGGATCCGAGTAAGGTCAATAATTTTTACCATCACATCCTCAAATGGTTAATAGAATAAAAAACAATATTGAGAATAGATATCAACATACACAAATAAAGAGAATCACATTATCAAAACCCCATTCAACTGGCCTATATCGCAATATCCATCAATGAAAATATATTGAAAAACCAATTGCATTTACATTCCCAAATTAAATTTGAAAAAATGGAAAACATCGCCTTCATAGATTCTCATTAACATGGGTCATTCTAGCTTATCCCAAGAATAAACAACAAATTCAATACCTATTTTCCCAAGCAGACTGTCTAACCAATATATATTACAAAACTGTCTAAATAACATGTTTAATAACTATTTGTAATCAAAATCAATACCAAAATTATTTTTCATACATTTGGCGTAATCCTAGCCTTTTATAATATAAAATCCTGCCTTTTGGATTTATTTTCAAAAGAAAACATCCCCATCATCATCACTATAACATGACCCTTATCCATAATTTCTTAAAAAACTAATAAATATATTTCCCTAACTAAAACCCTATATAATATTTCATAGACTCTATAGATATAATTCCTCCTAGATTAAAAATTATAGTTCGAAAATCTTATGTACACATCCTTATGAACATTCCAATCCGGAAGCTCGTATTCACTATTTTCAAGGCTAATTAATAATACACCACCTCTAAAAATCCTCATGCATGAATAAAATCTTCACACACTCTCTCTAACATCAAAAAAAGATCTTTTATTACTCAAATCCAACATTAATATAAATTCAATGATTATAATTTTATTGAATTTTCATGTTATGTTATGGAGTTCCTCCACAAGGATTATAGGGAACCATTTCATGAAAATGTAAACAGAATTGATCATGTTTCACTAATTACCTTAAAACATCCCTATATTCTATAAAATATGGAAAAAAATAGTATGAAATAATAATTTAAATCTATAATGGTAATATACAAGTTTATTGGAGACAACCACATAAAACGATGCATTAAAAGAATAAGAAATGAGGGAGAGGAGGGGAAAATTTCCTTGGATGGAGTGGCTTTATAACCTAGATAGAGTGAGGTTGAGGGAGAATAAGTGTTGTTAAATGAGGTGTGTTTTGGGGAATATACAAAGTTTCTTACAAACGCTACTTCATTTCTTCTAAAATCCATGCCTTCTAGATTGAGGGAATTCTGATGAGAAGGGGGCACCTCAAGAGATACTACTCAAATTTCCCAACCACATCACCTGCTCATGAGCCACCTCTGAGATAGAAAACACCTCATAAAATTTAAAACCTATTGCATAAATTTTATTAAAAAAATTAATCTAACAATCTATTTAATTACTTGATTTTTTAGATATAATTACTAATGGATGAGTCCAAAAATTATATGGTCCCCTGATTCATTGGTAAGTCCCACTAGAAAACAACTAATATGATCATTTTTAAAAATACCAATTTTATAATTATGTCATGACAGAAAATCATTTTTATGTTTTTATCTCAAAAATATGAATTATATCACTACGGATTAATTTAATGGTATTGATGTTATTATTTGACTTATTTTTTCATCTATGGATTTATTAATTTCTCATGTTATCAATTATGTTGATTTTTATTATAATTAATTTTTTCTATTATACTATTCATTCCTTATTTATTAAAATTTCTATTATATTATTACATTCCCCATACAAAGAATTTGAGAACATGCATTTTATTTTTTCCATTACACAAAGTAATAAAGAAGAATACTACACATGATATGTCTTTTGAGATTCTATATGATTAGAATTAAATTTATTTGTATTTGGTTTTTCATTTCAATGGTATTATGATGAGATAAAATGATGAATAGTTTTTTTGAATATGTTTCCTTTTTTCAACCCTACATAAAAAATACTTTTTTTCATGGGTAGTTTTGTGGATTACATTTCACATATATAAAAGAGTATTCAAATTTTATTGAGTGATATTTCAATATTGTTTTTATTGATTGAATTTATAAGAAATACATTGAATTAATATGACTTTATTATGAACTTTTATTATGTTCCATAATTATTTTCAAAATACTATTCCTTTTAGAGATATTTTTTATAACATTTACGTGTAACATTGAACTATGTATTTTAGAATCGATCATCGTTATTCACTACATAAAATTGTATCATTTTAGTATAATTAATTTTATTTAATTTATCTATATAGCATTGATTAGTTTGAATTTAATTGGTGGATCATAATATTATAGAGTTTAACTTCCCCCTGAATCAAGCTTCAAAAACAATCCTATGACATATAATTTAATATGATATAACATACAGGCTTTGTTTGTGACATAACTTCTATTTTATTTTTCAAGGATATACAATAATATAAAAAATGTCATGTGTCTTGAATATTTCATTACATATAAAAAGAGAATTTATATATATGATACTACACATTGTTTATTTTCAAAATAGCTATTGGATGTTCCTCAAAACAATGAATCATACAGAGAATAATTTTATTTTGAATGATATTCAATGAGAAGGAGTGTGTGTGATTTCCATGGTATTGGATATAAAATATTTGATATCATTTTTCATTATCAAAGAATTAGTTATTTAAGGATTTTTGATAAAGACAATATTCATGTAATATTCTATAAATCGTTATGGAATTATTATGAAAAAATTAATGTGAATTTAATTGTAAAAAATGATGAATAAAAATGGACAATGATTTCTTTAAGAACCTATTATGATCCTATATTCCTGATACGGGATTTTTGGAACATATACCTATGATGTTTTATTGTTTCTAGAAAGGTTTAGGATTGAATATTTTTATAACATTGATATATAAATATATTTTATAGTGTAATAATTCCATATAACATAACAATTCTATCATGCATGGCTTGATAATTCTGCTGTTTTGAGTATAAGGCTAATATAACTCCTCATATCTCTAATTTTTCTATAACATAAGAACCTTTATAAAGCATTAATTAATATTAAAACATAAGTATCTTGATTCTCATTGAAGATATAATTCAAACTATTGAAAATGTTTACGTTACAATGATATTTTGTTTCTTTCTAATGAATAATGTGAATACAATAATGGGTAGTGCATGATAATAATATCTATAGTGAGCTAGATGGTACCTACTCAAAACATGTGTGCCAATTTCAGGCATTTATAAACATAAAATATATATTGTGTAAAAAATACTCATTTAAATGAAAAATTATAACATGAAATGTATAATACATCCAAATCAATTCCATGTAATGTAAAAATTTCATGTCTGTTAGGCATCATTATCATTATATCATACTGATGAAGATGGGGTATTTTATTAATTGCATTACCATATTTAAAACTAAAATGGTTTATTATTTAATGTTAATATTAAAAAAAATAGTTTGTATAATTAATTCACTCAACCTCTGTGGTACATTATAGGATCATATCAACACAAGTGGTATTACTATAGGTCCCCCCGTCAGATTCTTCTCACCAAAATGATTGATAGATAATCATAAAAATCTCTATATATGAGGTATGAACTAATTTTCATGTATTAAATTTCTTATATTAAAGAATAAAATTCCACATATATTCCTTCATAATCAGTACTATTTAATGATTCTATTAAAAAATGCTTTTCCCCAATTCCAATATATTTTTATGTGATATTTTCATAAAAAATATTAACATTTATGGCATGGAATGAAATGAAATAATTTCATCTTTTTCCCAAAAGGTTTGCAACAATTTTATCATATTTTATAAAGAAAAATTGATATAGGATTGGATTATATATATATATATATCTGTGAACTATCAAAATCCATGGAGCATATTAATATATATTGAGGGATATATTTGAGGACATTATATTAGACAATAATGAAAATAATCATGATGTCTTAACTAAGGAAAATAATATATTCAATCACATAAACAATTTTGGAGATAACTATAGTAAAACTAATTATATTAAAAAATTTATGATGAAAATTATGGATAGATTTGATATATTTATTTCATTCATAAGTAAAATTGAATATCATTCCATTACTGATCAATTTTACACCCAAGTAGATTATGGAATTGGATATGGTCTAATTATAACAACACATAATAAATTATAAATGAATTTAAACTAATTGTATTTACATGACAATAATATTTATGAATAGTTTGAACATCCATTTAACTCAGAGGAATTTTATGAGTGTGATTGAAATCAAAATAAAATATTGTTTCTCATAACAAAAAATATGAAAATGGAGAAAATAGTATATTATGTAAATCTTCCATATAAATTTAATAAATATAGATATAATTTCGTGGACATAAAAATTTCTTTAAAATGTTTTTAGTAAATAATTATTTTAATTTCATTTCTGATAATATTTTTCCTAAAAAAAATTAGATTATTAGAATATAACTCAGAAATATTTATTCCATAAATTAAAATAAGAAACGTGTTTTTTTTGTAATTTATTTGAAAAATTTAAAACATTTAAAATGATAAATATTCTAATATCATGATATATTTTATGAAAATTTATCTTGGATTTTAAATTTCAATTACTCAACCATGAACACTACAATTTAAAAAATATTATCAGCACAAAAAAATGCACAGAGAGGGACATAAAAAATAAGAGTTCATACCAATGAAGAATATGAAAAATAGTAAAAAGAATAACTTTCTCTCAATTTTATTTGATATAGATAAATAAATAATTTCCATATAATTTTTTTATTTAAATGAAACTTTTTAAAGTCATACCAGTCAAATAAATATCCATTTTAAGAGTCATTGAGATATTATATGCATATCACTTGTCAAAAATTACTGACAATCATTTAAATCCATCAAATAAACCTCCTCGGTAACTTGTTATTTCTTTCCTATTAACATAATGATAATTACCCAATATATTAGAGTACTATATGGGAACACCCATTATATAATATATTTTGGGATCAATCATTCATCATGAGAACTACCTGATCTCGACAATTCATATAAGATATGATGGGATTACCTATTATTCATACATTACTATCGAGTACCATTTCATGAATAAAGATATTATGTTTTCACCTTTTCAAAATTATACATCTCAAAAAATATCTTAAAACCATATTAATAATCATTCAAATATTGATATACCCATTATTTTCAAACATTATTTTCAAAACTAAAATAAACAAAAGAAAGGTAAATATTGTTTTTTGAGATATCATGAAATATTTATAATGTATTGAAAAATAAAATAATAGTTATATTAGAAGGAAAATTAATAATCAGCAATAAATATTCTCTAAAATTCTTCTATTTCCATATAATGGTTCTAATTATCATTAATTTGAAATATGTACAGGGATGAAAAGATGATTGAATTTAAATACTAAAATATGATTTTTTTAAAGTACATTAACAGGTGTCTAACTCATAATGTACAATATTTATCTTCCTAAATAATTAACTTATGTTTGTTATATAATTTATTAATAAAATTAATTATTTATATAATTCTTTTTTCAATTTTATAGTAATTTACTTAATCAATTTTGTTCATGCCTGTAGTTTTTTATGATATCTAACTCGTATATCTGAAATGACATTTATATGTCTACAATGGTAAATGTTTTAATTATTCAATTAACTCTATAAGAATTATTATATATTAATTACAATTTTTTATATAAAGTATAATTTCATAAAATTCAGGAATGATGATTATGAAAAATGAACAATGTAACAATCAGTGGTATGGTATGTCATACATAAGATTGAGAAAAATTTCCATTTTTGAATGATTTTTATAGAAATAAGTTATGTGTTATTTTATTATTCCATAAATATATTCATATAATATATTCCATGTTAATTCATTAAACATAGTTATATATATTTCATTAATGTAATTTTGTGATAAAAAAAGAATCACATCAATTCATGGTGGTTGTTGTCCACTTGTATGTATTAACAACTTACAATAATTTAGTGAATCAAATTTTAAAAAATAGTTAAAACATTAATTATATTGGATAGAAAATTTTACATTCATAATATATTTATACATAATGTCTTCATTTATAACCATCTGTAATAGGAGGTGATAAAAGAATAATTACATCAGTTAGTGAAGTGGCTTTGTATTGTATACATGAATGATTATTTTGTTTCCCATTTGAAAGAAAAAGGAGAATGGTAAGGATATTCCATAAACATAATAACATGCAAGTATATAAAATATACTAGTGTTCTTATTTATAATTGTTTTAATAGAATCTAAACAATCTAGGAAATGAAACAATATGAAATGATTTATATAGTCTATATCACTTTTTCAAAAAACATATTATATTTTACTCCAAAATGATTTATATGTTATTTTTTGTCAAAACATGTCATATATGATTAGGATATGGATTTATGTAAGATATTGTTTAGTTATTTACAGACACATAATTTTTTTAAGAGTGTATAAATGAGAAGAGGATGTGTCCTTTTTAATATATCCGAGGGGAACTCTTGTATTTTTTTAACATATTAAATTAATATAAATCCATTCTCATAAATTAAAATACAATAATTCAAATGAATTTATATATATTGAATTAAAACCTCTCAAATATTTCATTTATATCTATTAAAATAATTCAATAAGTAAATAAATTCTTATCATATAACCAGTAATAAATTTATATTCACTTAAAAAAAATTTCTATTAAATTAATTATTACTGAATAGGTATAACATATGAATTTATAGTTATTATTGTCACATAACAAATTGTAAATATAATTCCAGGATAAAAAATCATTCATCTATCAAATGAAAATTTATAATGTATCATTACCGATTTTTATATTTTTTCCAAAAGTTGAAGATAATAAAACAAAGACAATGTAATTTTTGACATTTCATTAAATAAAAGATTATAACGGTAGAAATCATGTCCATATGTAATTAAATGGAATATATGTTATATTATTGTTTGAAAATGGATAAAATATTCTCATCTAAGAACAATATGTTACATTTTATGTTTATATAATCTTTTTTATCAAATTAAATTTACTCATAATTATCACATTATATTGTTTCAATGGTGCAAAACTTTATTACGATTAATATTAAAAATGATAAAAATAAAAAATTTCAAATTTAACTGATATATAATATCTAATTATAGATATAAAATCCATTTTTATTGATTATATGTAGAAAATATCCCGAATTTAAATTATAATTATATCAGAAAAACTTGATAAGAATGATTTTTTAGAATAAAATTATCTTTTGAAGTTCAAAATTATTTATAGTTAACAATTGATTGAAATTCATTCCAAATAATATAACATTGTAATTTAAAATTATAATGGACTAATTATATTTTTTTACTATTACTAACAGAATTTTACATAATAAATTCATAAACCTTATGTATAATTCTCAATATAAATAAACATTTATCACTATTCATTGAAAAAAATTCAGAAACAAACATTCCAAGATAAATTATTTTTGATATGTTGAATTTTAAAATTATATAAATTTTACAAAATTTTGTTTAAAAATTTTATATATTAGTTATAATATTCCGTAAAAAACAATGTGTTCTATTTTGTAGAAAATGTATTTTTGATGAGTAAAATATCATTTCTAGAAGTTGTGTTCCTTATTTCTTAATAATTAATCATAAATTGGAATTAATTAGGTTAATTATATATATTTCATAATTATATTAATGATATTCATACCCACCTATTCAAATGAAAGGTTATGAATACAATATTTTAATAATTATATTTTTTTTCTTCGTTTAATCATAGTGTTGTGAGTTATACAAGTAATTGATCATAATATCTGTCTTTTAAAATTGTGATGTTTTCCAAAGGTTATTTATTTAATTTTTCAATGGAAATACCATGAATTAGAAATAAGCTCAGTCAAATAATGAAGAAAAAGTAGAAAAATCCGAAAGATAGTTAAATTAATTTTTTTTAAAAAAAAATAGGAAATCTGATGAAATAAATAAGATATTATGGGATGAGAATAGGATATTCAATACGATAAATATACTTGGGATGAAAGAAAAATTTCATCAATTTTAAAAATTATGGAATCACATCTGGAAGGTTTCCCTTAATATAATATACATTGGGATAAAATAATCAATTATTTACACATGAAATCATATTTTATACCAAACGGTTTTTATAAATAAATTATTATGAAAATAGAATGGAGAAATAATAATCAAAATTGTTTCATAGAAAACATGATAACCATTGATCTTTTTAACATGCCCTTTTTCCTTAAATGTTTTTATAATTACAAAAAACTAAGTATAATTATATTACTTTCTAAAATAGATGTATTTCCATTGAAACTATTTAACAAAAACAAAAAATAAATTTAGGAACCATGATAAATCATATTAATTGAACCATTATAAGAATACCATAAAATTGAATAACCAACTCTCTTAATTGAAACACAATTATATAGATTACATTATAATTACCTAATATATGAGATAGCTATATCAGCATCATATATCATCATAAACAAAATTAAGAAACATAACATACAAGAAACAATTTAGATCTTGAATTTTATTAATAAATCATGTAAAATCAAACTTTTTAACCCATAATTATGATAGTTTTAGAAATTAATATATCTCGTTACCATAAAATCACATTTTTTAAAATACAAATACCTATAAAAATGGAATAATGTGTTCACATTGATGAAACAAAGACTATTTTAAAAGAATAAAGATACAAAAATTTGGCCATGCTTTTCATTAAAACTATTGACGCCATATATGTTGAAATAATATATTATTTTTTGATCGTTTAATTATAGTAAAAAAATTTCTTAAAAAATATATTATCAATTTTAATTGGAAAACAATTTAATCAAATGTAAAATGTGATATAATTTTTCCCTTAAAACATATTTGATAAATATAAATAAAAACAGAAGAATTTTTTTTAATATGGAAATGGAGGAAAATGTGTTAAAAATTAATCCCTAAAACATCTAAAAAATGTGTTTAATATAGTTTGTCCCTTAACATAAGTTTTAATTCACAAACACATTATATATCTTCCTGATTATTAAAAATAACATAATTATTTACTCTAAGATATTTCTTAATGTTCATTATTCATTTTATATCGAATAAATCCATGTTATAAACTATTACATAATCAATTAAGTTCTCTTCAGATGTTTTGACAACATTAGGCTTATAATTTTGAAGTTGATTTTGTAGTTTATATTTGGTCAAATTTGTCATTATTATAACATTAATATATTATTTATCTTTTTATAATGATTATTTTACTCTTTAATTATACATTTATTAGAAACAACGTTTGATGGTTGTGAAGAATTAATTATATAATGACGTGGATATGGAAGTCCATATATACACATGGATAACATTTCCATTTTACAAGAAACTTTAACGAATGATTGTAATTATTATATTATAATAATATTTTATTTATATAATAAATATCCTATTTTCTATTTAATGTAAACTGCATATACAATATATATGAGGCATTGATGAAAAACAATATATTGGTTCACAAGGTGGTAGTATGGACATACACAAGAGCATTATTTCTATTTTAATTTGGGATTCATGATATAGAGACAATAATTATTATAAATTAAGAAATTAAATTTACTTAATATGTATGATTTAATTCCTTTTTATTCGTTATATTTACCATTCATAAGATTTAGTGAGGAAGAATTAAATAAATCATCCCTCAATGTGGCAGTATGTGAATACGAACATGAAATGTTTTCCTATGCAATGTTTAAGTAGATAATTTTTTTAAAATATATACCTAATTACATTAATGTATATGGAATATAGTTATTTTTATTTATTTAATAAATTTTTGTGTTCTTATTTGGGTGAATGAACAAATAAATAGATGACAATAGGTTTAAAACTATAACTCTGGTTAAAAATAAAGAACATTGGTTTATACTGAAATCATTTATAGTATGATATTTTAATCCACTTGAAACATATATGGAGTTGTGAGGGATGTTAATAATGGATTATAGAGGAAATTGGGTGAGATAATTCGCCCATTAATTGTGGATAAGAGAAAAATGGGGCTTATACTCTAACTCAAGTAATATAGCCTAGAAATGAATCTTTTTCAAATATGAGATATATATAGTCAAAATATGACCATCCAAATGGATTTTGAGGATCTATTTGATCATTTTGACAATAATAATATTATTTTAATCTTAATTAGCTTTTTTAACATAGAATGTAGAATCAAACATTGTAAAAACATGTACTTTTCATAATATGAAGTAAATAATGTGATCTCATTACCAAATATGGATGTTAAAATAAAAAAAACACTTCATTTTATCTAATTAAATTTCAATAAAGGAATGAAATTATATTTTATATTAACTAGAAAAATGTTATGGGAAACTATTTTCTATAAAAATTCCCATTAGTTAAAAAAATAATTTTATATAAAATTCCTATATAATATTGATTCTAATAAAATAGATTAGACCATGTTATGAAAAAAATACAACTAACAAAATATTGAAAACAAAAAAAATAAAATGATAGTTTATGAATACATGAATAAAAAATATGGTTTTCTTTAACATATGTATTTTTTCTACTATTCACTCAAAAAGAATCATCATTGGATAAGTTAAAAAAATTAACCCTTATATAATTTGATTTTCATATAATAAATAATAAGATAATATATTCAAATAAAATATACATAATATATAAATTAACTATTATATAAATATATATATTACATGAATATAAATTTAATCAGAATAAAACTATTTTTTATTGAAATATAATTTATATTATAATAGTTAATATCAACCTATTAAATATAAATTATTTATATTTATAAAGATTAAAATCGTTTTAACATCAATATAACCAAGGTGTTTACATCCCCCACCCCTTTAAAAAGTGATTCCAGTCAATTTTTTTTCATTACATAAAAAAGACGAAATATTGTTCATTTATATAATTTTTATATGACTAAAAGGTTAATTAAATCATTTGGTTTTCCCATAAAATCACTACCAATTGAACAACCATATTATATATCAACTTCTCTATGTGGAATATATTACCAACCATGTTTCCTAATATGAATTATTCATTTCAAAATGAATTTATTCAATGCTCAAAAATCATATGTATATTCACATTAATCCTAAATAATGAGAAAAAAGACATCATGTTCTATAGAAATAAACAAAGGTAAATAATATTGATAAGAAGCTGGTCCAATCTTTATTAGTATTTTATTTGGTATAATATCCATGATCATAGCCTCCCATTCCTGATAAAATATATATCACATTTCTATGGTGCTACTATATGAAAAACATGTTCTCCTACCTCAAATTAAATATATCACATACATTTATCCACAAAAAAATTATCATGCCATGAAGAACCACCACAGGCTGGGGAATCACCATCACTTTTATACATTGTAGTACAAAAAAACCATAATTCACCAAAATCACCGCAAAAAGATATATCATAACACTCTATTCAATATAATTCCTCAAAAATAACAATGTCAACAATAGAAGGTTAACTATTATTAAGAGAAAATGTTTCTAAACAATGATTTCGATACCAAATTCAATGGTAATCTATTGAACAATATAAAATCATATAATCCCATGTATAAATAATAACAAGATATGGGATCATGGTTAGATTCAATGGAGAGAGGAACTCTATTTAACTTGATTATCTCTTTGAGATACCATTTAGAATGTTGATATAATTATTCAACATATCTAATAGTATGTAAATGCATATGTTTTTTCAATATGTAAATAGTAACTAAAATTTCATTATTACCATGACATTTAATTGACTATTCTACTAAGAAATCCATATATATTTTCTCATTTACCCTATAACACTGAAAAAAATATTATGTATCCATTTTTTTAAATTTCATTTTACTTTACGTTCATGAAGTATAAAAACATTAATTTAAGACTTTAAAATATCATTCTTTATTTGATTCCATAATTAATAATCCCACAGGTATTTATATATTTTATTACACATGGATTAAAAAAGGGACACATGTGATATTCAGTAAAAAATTATTTTCAGGAGATTTTTGAAACCTGCAACCATTTTCCAAATATTAAAATAAATTTTTTCTCAATTTTAATTATATAATATGTATGATTTTCGAAAGTTCAACTATTTCATACAAATCATGGTCATTATTTTCTGAAACATAATTTTATCTAACAATTATGACTACACTAACACAGGAAAAATATATATGATGTTAGTGAATTCAGAATGCTTATAAAAAATTCACGAAATTATTATATATAGGATCATATAATAAATATATCATGGTTAAGAATAAATTTTGTATTTACTATATGAACTATATATTATTTTCCCTTTTAATGTATAGTAGTGGACCATGAAAAGATAGTAATTTATTATTTCTAGATATCTTCTTTTCCTCATGTTCATCTGTTTATGTGTGATCATATATTTCATGAATATTTTAGTACCATAGATTTCACATGTTACCCCATATAAATGGTTCCTATATAGATTAAAAGAAGAAATCACACTAACATGTTTATGTAAATATTTAATATAAATTATCTCACAATGTTTCGATTTACTACAAGAATGAGAAATTTCTTGATCATTCCTAATTAAATCACATACATAATGCTTAAAATAAGTATCATTATAGATAAGAATATATCAATTTATAGATGGTATGGACAAAACTGTATCACAATATAATATTCTTTTTAGTTCCTATATTCAATCATCGAATTATTTCATCCATATGAATTTAAATCCATTTTGAGGTACATTGATTAGATAGTTTGATAACCAAGATATAATTTTATATAACCCGATGTAGTATTACCATGACCCCCCCTCTAAAAATACACTTTCACAGCTGGAATTGAAGAAAGGGAGATAATCTCCCCTAATTCCCACTTCTAGGTTTCGTTGGGTCAGTGGCTATCCCCAAGGGTGTACACATATCACAAATATGGGAAGAATTGTCCGTTATAAGAAATCAGATTGGGAGATAGAATGAATCAAAATTAACAAAAAATAAGTAACAATACAAATGACTAACCCAATCCATCCTACGTGAATGTATTAATATAAATTATACAATCTAATTATTCAATGTAAATACCCAAAAGTAATGAAAAATCATTGACACATAATTTTTCAACGATGGGAGCTAGTAAGGTCTAACACAATCATTAAAATATTCATGGAATCCTGAACTTTTGTTATATATTTAGGGTGATCATTAAATTATAATAAGAAGGAAAACCAATGTTTCTCTTTCACATATGAATGATTCATACTAATAGAACAATTAAATAATAGTGGAAAAAAACATCACATGAATAAGAATACTAACCATCCCAACCTCACCGAGGCACACTAACCAAATAATTCAATCCATGTAATATAATATAATGTAATGTACATTGATTATAGGGTACCCACAAAACATTCATACAGATTATACAATCCAAAACCCAAATGATATACATCCCATAGCTGCCACTTACTCTGAATATAGCACATCACATCCCACCCGAACACACCTGGGCCCCGACACACAGCCGACCCACACACTCCTCGACCTTATAACGCACCTCACCTGCACAAAACGTGGCCTCACAACACACCCCTCATGTACACACTTGGTCCTCACAACATTGTACATCATATCGCATGTCATCACATCTCATCCAGAATACACGTGGTAAATCATATCGAAACTCATCCCAGAGACATGTGGGTCACTACATCACAACTCATCTTGAAGAAACCTAAGAGACCAAAACCACCATCTAATGCACTAATAGTCCTATGACCAAAACAACCAATGAAAAACCTACCTTTTCTGGAAGAGGTAGTATGTATTATTATGTGGTAATCCATCCATCCTATAATGGGTATACATGGGAAATAAACCCCCCATATGACAAGGTGGGTGTTTGACACATTGTTATCAACATGGGAGGGGTACATATAGAAATCACAATGAAATTAATGTATATATATATATTATCAAACACTAAAGAGAAATATATGAGTTCTTGATTATGTAACCAACTAAAATACAGTCACCTTTTATTCCAACACTCAATGATTTTTTTGTATCTTCAATAGTTATTTTAGAATGTAAATATCCCTAATAATAAAATATGACATCACATTTCCTCCCAATTTATCACCCATTAATTTCCTTATATTTCACAAACCACCTTTAATAATAAATACCAATTAGTGTGTTATTTCTTAAAAACATCAATTAAATTATCCAAACCAAATCAATACATCTCTACTATTATTAGTCATTTATTTATGTATTCCATCACTACTCTGTAATCTATCACAATGCAACTACATTCCACAAACAAAACAAAATTATGTCCCCTCCCCACCTCAAAATCAGATTACACAACACAATAGCATGCCACCCCAATATTCTAGGATAAATCCACCATCCCTACATACCCTAAACAGGCATCATCACCTCATAATAATGACCTCACATTAAAAAACATAAAGCACTATTTTACGAATTTAAACATGGAAATTTATCACACTCCAAATTAATTTAAGGTGATTTATCACACCATAAATAATTTATGGTTTAACCATATCATTAAAAATGTATATCAAATTATGACTTTTCATTTGGGGTGAAATAACCCCAATCAAAACCAAAGAAGTTTCTAAAACACATATATCGAGTGAAAAAAATCCCCCAATGTCCATAATTATTAGTAAGGAATCATGCCCGACAAATCACAATACAATAATAATATCAATGTTCTAAAACCATGAGTATAAAATCATTTAACCGTCAACTGATATTTAACTGGTGGTTTATCGTTAATTGATATAGAACAACTATAATCCATAGGTAATAAAAGTGAACCCTTCTTACACAATACACAATAATTATAAATAATTGAATCCCTACCTGTAGGAATATTTATAACATACTATGTACTTCCGGGCGAAGAGGAATCCACCCAAAAACCACTCTTTCACAAGAAAAATCTAGATCAACCTACATCTCACCAAATCGTGCTAAATAAACATTGGAAATGAATCCCAATCCATAGAAACACCAAAATAGTATAACCCAAGAGTAAAAATAGAAATAAATGGTTGAGAATGATCAGGGAACACAATATAGATCACCAATGAACAACCACAAGGATAAAAGGATCATGGAGGGATGAAAATGGCCAAAGGAATACTTGAAACATCTAGAGTTCACCATAAATTATTTTCATAAGAAACCAAGACTAAATTAAAGAGTGTTTATCTAGAAAATAATTCTAAAAATATTCTAGAGTGGGGAATTACATGATGTGTAATCTCGTTTGATGATGTATGCTCTGTTTAAATCACTTTCACTAAAAATGGGTATTTTTATATTTTAATCAGAAAAAATAACTGATTTTGAACAATCCATAGACAAAAAGTGATACCATCGTTCAAGTCATGAAATCCACATGAAGAATGTGTTATTTATATAGTAATTTTGCTGCTCCATATGCTTCCACTGAAAACATATGTAACTGCCTCTAAACACCTCAAACACTAAAAACTGGAAATATAATGGACTAGAAGGGAGCATAGCATTGCATTCCATTCCTATCAACTCATTCTCATCCTTCAGTATCTATAAACAAGATCAGTATGAAGTGGGGAAACAACCACCCCACGAGATACCTCTCAAGGATTTCATCATACCAAAAATAAAACTAACAGCCAACGACACAAAACAAAATGACCATATTCATATTTCACAACCACATCAGCATTAAACTAAGACTACAAACTATATCCTATTACATAATGACAATTCCACACAACCACCTAAACGTCTACATGTATCAAATTAAAAACCATAACAACTAATGAACAATATCATCTAGAATACACGAATCCAAGAATTATGTCTTCCATGTATAGATACAATCCACTATCTGAGGCACTGAATTTCCCAGAAAGGTTTCGTCACATCATAGTTAATCTATCTCGATTAAGAATCTGGTCCGCCCTTTTCATATGGATGGACATTAACAAACATCGCACTAAAAAAATCACAAATCAATGAATACAACACATCTCATGAACAGAGGATAAAAATATCACATTGCTATAAAAATAGAGTAATGAAAACCACAAAACAAATTTGGTAATGGGAACACATATGTGTTTCTCACTCTCATGTACCCTCCTCCTGGCCACCATGCTTCCATAACACATGAACCAAAAGAATGTTATTTCTACAAAACAAATTCTCTCAACAGTATTGTTTCTCAACTGAACACACTACAAACATCGCATTGACCTTGATATCTACCTATCCCTAGTCGATGACATGAGGTTCATCATGAAGATAATAAAAATGCTAAGAGATGTGTAATATTTTTCGAATTCTATAAAACCATGGGAGAATCTCCAACTTCTATAACATTGTGGAAACTCTCCCTAACACCTCAATGGGACCAAAAAACCTTGGAGAATTATTTCTCTTACCAATCATCTACATCACACAATAAGGGAACACATTCAAGAACATGTGGTCCCCATCCTCAAACACCAAGGGCCTCATCCTGTGATTGACATAACACTTATTCTATTCCTACACTGCTTTCATCCAATCATGATTGAGATTATCATTATCGGGAATTCTATTCTCTGCATACAGATCATTAATGGATGTCTCCCCAACCTTTGTCTAGCACAATGGTGAATAAACTATTCTCACATAAAAAGCCTCAAATGGTTCCATGATAGTGTATGATTTATAGATATTATTACAACCTAACTCTACAAAATTATCTTTTCATATCCATGATACACCAATGTCAAGGAATCACAATAAAAACATGTCATGTAATGTTTTTATAGTCTTTTCTATCTTCCAATCTTTCAGAGGTGGGAAAACAGTGATGATGTGTAACATAGTACCAAAACAATGTTGTAATACCCACTAGTTTGTGGGGTAAAATGTTCATCCCAATATACTATAATGGACCTCAAAACTCCAAGGAACCTCACCACCTCATCTATATACCACTTAGACAAATCATCCACCATGTCTGTCTCCTTGATCACTAAAAAGAGGGCCGGTTTCCTCAATTGATCCACTATCACCCATATAGTGTTACTACCTCTATAAGGCCTAGGTAAATTTGTGATGAAATCCACTGAAATATTATCCCATTTCTAGTTAGAGAAATCCAAGGGTTGAAAAATACCACCAAGGACATGATTAATAGTATTTACTTATAGTAAAACCACATATATTTATCTAAGGCCAGCAAAATAGTGTCCTCAAGACACAGTACTTCTTGAAATATACTCTATTTTCATCCAAATATGATTTATGACACTCAATAAATTAATCCATTGTGCATTAATACTGGAAAAAATATACTTCCACAAAACAATACCTAACTACCATTATACTCGGATCATCCCTCCAGAGTGTCACCATGGCAAACATGCTCATGAATTTCCCCTGCCTCTGAGTCCCCCCCACTGAGTCTCATTCACCTGATGAATTATATAATATATCTCCTTCATATGAAACAAAAATCCTCCGCCACCATCAACTCATGAAACTATGTTCATGGATTTTAATTCCTCCATTTCTCTCCAAACATCAATGACTCTCAAACAACACCCTTCCCCAACATCCTACTCAAATCATTCTCTACAAAATTCCCATTTATAGAGGTGTAGGAGATTGAAAAATCATAATCCTAGGGAAACTATATCCACCTACACTATCATAATTTCAAATTTTATTGTGAAAAGATTTACCTAAATATCATGTGATTTGTAAAGACCACAATGCACTCCCAACAGAGGTAATGTCACCAAAACATCATAGAATATGCCACCAGTGCTAGCTCTAAGTCGTGGGTGGCACAGTTTGTACCATGTATATTTAACTACCTATATCTATAATAGATCTATATATATATATTTCTATATCTTCATGAATGCAAATACCATATAGGAAGTGTCAAAAAACACCCCAAACAACAAACATTCCTCTAGAAGCTGAAGCAATTGACCACAAACTATGTTCCTCTTCAGGTAATTGAATGATAACTTTCACTAATCACTGAACATGAAATCATGTGATTTTATACTACAATATATCAGTGGGGATATAAATATAGAGAAATCAGGTAAAATTCCTTACTAATTTCCTATGAGAATAAGAAAACCACAATCCCCTTTCATATTCATAGGTGCTCAAAAAGAATCAAAATTTTCAACCTTACATAATTCTACTAAGAAACACTTTTGAAATAATTCATGCCCAAGGAAATAAAAAACTTATGTCCATAACGTACAGTTGGACTACTTTACATATAGATGTTGGTGTCAAAGAACATGAAAGACAATGGTGAGGTTCTCGAGATTATCCTCTTATAACATCAAGTAGATTAAAATATCATCAATGAATGTGATGATGAAATGGTCAATGATATCATAGAAAATAGAGTTTATAATCCCAGTAAACATAGATGGAACATTTGTAATAGAAAATGTAATAACTATAATATCTATCTTCCCAACCATACACTGGAATAATACATTTATGATATCACCATTATTTCCACAAAAATATTATACCAAGATCATATATCAATATTAGAGAGTGAACATGCCCTCTAAATAGGTAAAAAATATCATTTATCCATGGATCTATCCATAGATAGAACTTTGAAAACAAACATCCCCTCTCATCTGGTCAAAATTATCATCTATACTTGGAATTGTACAAATGTATTTGACAATAAAATGATTAAAATTCTGATAATATATACAAAACTTTGGACTACCATCTTCCTCCATTGCGAAAAAACACTAGAGCACCCCACAGTAAAACAGTGGGTTGGATAAATCCATTTTTCATTATATCATTTATCTGAAACCAAACTCCTATAACTCAAAAGGATACATTAGATAAGGAGAATAATAATTATAGAAACAACACAATACATGTCTATCCAAAACTCAACAACACATAAAGTGGTAGAATCCCATAATCCTCACGAAAAACATAAAATGACTCCCTAACAACCACTGGAGCCTCCACTATTGTAGAATCCATTGATACCACATAAAAATTAGTCAATAAGTAACAAGGTTCTCAACATGACAACATCCCACATGATAACCCGACTCACCAAAGAAAACTAAAATTCAGTCATCAACATCAGAAAAATTGACTCTCATATTACAGAAGTTAGAAATGGAAAATACAAAATACAACTATCCAATTCCTAGGATTACATTACATGAATTCATCTATAGTGTGAAAATATCCCCACAGGACTAATGTGGTCCCATAATGAATCTACTCCACAAGAAAAAATAAAAAAAGAATTTCTAAACTTCATCTAGCAAATTCAACACCAGGAGAATGGTAAGATTCTCTATGTATTTTCTTAAATAATTGGATATAGTGTGTACAGAAAAGGAGTGAAAGGATCATTATTAAAAAAATGGAAAAAACAGAGTACTAAAAAAATTTATTGTACCTATGATGATCTATATCCACTCTGGAACTACTGCCTCCACTGTATATAACTAAACACTCCCAACTCCTACGCTACACTGATAATGACCCACTCCACTTCCTTGCTTAGGCTATGGTCCATGATCATGAGTACCAACCTCTTTTTGGACTCTTCCTTACCCATCTCTCCTCGCTAGAGAAAAAACATGTTTCCCTTGCTACTGAAACAGCCTCACAAGAAATGATTTTTGAAGATAAATCTGAGCCTTGATCATCCATTGGGAATTTTATCTAGTGATGACCATGAAACCCAAAACCAGACTAATCGGGCACTAATCCCCTAAGATAAGCACAGAAACCACTTGGACTAAAAGCTAACAAAAGATGCTGTAGAGGTCAACTACCTTATAATAGAATCATTGATGGTCCTGGAAGATGATACCCACCACAAAATACATTACCCATTGATGAACCATTCTAGTTTACATCCCATAGTAATACTCCTAGAATTTTCATTTACTCATACGAATATTCCTTCTTCTGAACCTCTAGATATTTTTTCAATGTAAAAGGAGAAACTTCATATTGGATAGAATGAAAGAGGGATTCTTCAAGACACCTCTCATTTGACACCTCATCTGAAAAAAAGATATTCAAAAAAAAGAAGAATGTCCATGACCTTGTTTCCTTTATTTTGTAGTAACACATTTCAAGGCTTGAGAGAATGAAGCTCCTACCTCTTTGATTCCATTATGGTTGACAAAAAACAAACTCCAACGGGAATTATTCTGGAATTCAACCGACAAAACACATTCCTCCTCCTTCTTTCCTAGTTCCAACATCCTCCACAAATACCTAGATACCCTTAACTAACTAACTACCAAAGGGACCCAATACTCTTTCGAGGCCCGAATCAAACTGAAAGTGATTTATAGCTTTTCTGGACATCTCTCTATCACCTATTCTAATACCCTTCCCTTATACTTTTCTATAGACTTCCATTATATAGAATGAAAATTATTCTTCCACAGTTCATCATGGTTATAGGGATCAACCCTAGAGTGATCAATATTATAATGATACTAAACCTCAACTGCCCGAGCCATAGTTGAATGATGACTAGAAACCAAAACTGAAAGGAAAACATGAATTTCTAAATCCTTGGTTATTTATAATTTTAATTATGATGAATTTTAACTCATTATATTATTATTTTTTCATTTTCACTTTCCCTAAACAATCCATTTCAATATGAATACAAGTCATTATAATACATGTACCATTACTAGGTCTCTACCATGCAAGCATCTCAATATCACTTAGATTCCCAAGAAACACATATTCTCTATAGTGAATCATGGTTGGATATAAATTCTCATCTCCTAATCGGTCTCCTTGGCCCGAGTCCCAATCCAAGGTCAAGTAGAACAATTTTCATACCACCCCATGAAAAATTCCCTGATACTAACTCTAAATCCCATCCTATCAGTCAATCATCACCTTTGATACCACTCTATAATGGCCCCAACCATCCATAGATACCCCTAATGGGCTCAAAATGATGAAAGGTAGATAATGAACCCCACCACACACCCCAAGTCCCACCTCTTATAACACACCAAGATTTCATAGTACGTTATTTCTTCAAAGTAATTCAATAACCTGCACTAAACACAACACTGAGTTCAAGCGCACAATGACTTACCAATCTAGTTGTTAGAAAGCTGTTATGAATAGTATTAATAGAAATTTTAATTTTATAAAATCCTTATAATTTTAGAATCCATATTATATTTTTTTAGACATAATATTAAAACAAATTCAATTTTTCAGATAAACGAAGTATTATTCAAAAAAATGCATTTTTACATCCTTTTAATGGAGAAACATTTTCAAATATAGAATTTGACAATTTTATATTTCAAATTGGAAAAAAAAATATTTTTTAGAATCGGTACATAAAAATTTCGTTTTGATAAATTTTTGTTGTCTTTCAGATAACTTTCATATTTGGGTAAATAGTGAAAATTACTAAATTTTAACTGAAAACATATTTTTAATCAAAATAATTTATAGTACTAAATTATAAATTTTAGTAGTTTTAATATGTAATTAGATTATATTTTTATCATTCAATATAATTTAGGTCATTAGATGTAATTTTACATTTAAAATAGACATAAACAAGTGTCAATCTTTTGATAGTTATTATTTCTTAAAAACATGCTTTTTGTTTTAATATCGGGAATTAATTTTAATTTAATTTCTGCCACATCTATGTTTGGAATTTAGAAAAATGGATGCCATATTGAGGATTAGGAGGTCCAAATTGTGTTAATAGTTAAATTTTATTTTTATACATTATGAATAATTACTTCAGTAAATATTTTATTTAACAAGGTTAAAGGATAAATCTAGTGATATAGGTAATGAAATAATATTAAAATAATATTAAATTACACTAACACATGTCTTAACCCAATTGGATGATACATATCCGACTGTGGGAATCCATGTGTCGATTTGGGGACCGCTTGGAGCCACTTGAGAGTGATAATGACAATTTATATTAATTAATTTAAAGTAAAAGAAAAATGACCTAAACATATATCTTTTAGTAAAACAATTTTTACAAGGTGTTATATAAGTTATCATTTCAACTATAAATATTCATTAGAAATATAAAAATATTTACTACATAATCATAGTTTATTTATAATTTTAAGACATTAAATAGTTAAATTTATTAATGACACAATGATGATACAATAATTACTTTATTAATGAATGAATCAAACCAATTGTATTATAAATTTTAAAATAAATATAATTTAAAATATTTTATGACATCCACGAATTTAATAGGTGAATATGGAATGTTTTTACTGATTCAAAATATCATTTCCTAAGTAATATAGTTGGAATGACTTTCACAAAAAACAAAATACCAAATTGTGTCAAAATTGACATAAATTAATATTTCAAACAAATACTATATTATTGGTTGATATAATGTACCTAAAAATGTAAGGTTTGGCCAAATAGATTAAATAATATTATATATTTCATTAATGAGCCACTTTAGGTTCTCTCAGAAGTTTATAGCATGTTTATTACCATGTATAGTAAGAATTCAATGAGACATGGTAATGTCAAACTAATTAACTAAGAGGTAAATCTATACAATATGGTTAATATAGTTTCCCAAACCTGTCTAAAAACTATATTTTGAGTGGATTTAGACCCATACCCAACTTAGACTCGAAATAAATTAGTTTTTATCAATTATAAACTGAATATGAATTTATTATAAAATAATATTACTAGATTTTCCAAAGGTTCCCCTCACCCCTCTTATAAAAGGGCACTCCCCATTCCCTCTAATTAACACAAACAAATCCAATTGACTTGGCCAAACATTGCTCATATACCCTCTAAGATATCCTCCCTTAATCCTATATTCCTTACTTTAGTAATAAAGGCATCCTAAGGAGAAATTTTGATAAAATCAAAAGGAAGAACCCGATGAAGAGGTAAATATCTCACCACCTCTTTTTAGTTCTTTTCTTCTTCCACTTTTTTTAAATGTTGTTTCCATTATAAAATAATAACTCCAGTATCTTCTATATACTGTGATGTTATTTTAAATAAGGTACAAGAAAAATCTTTATTTTATCCATCCTTTGAATGAGATGTCACCATATTTGCGTACGTACGACCTACCATCTCCATGTCATAAAGTAATTATTATTCAATACATTATTATTTGGATGGTTATAATAATGATGTGAAATTGATTTAAATAATTAATACAGCATAAAAATGATTCTATATATATGACATAACATCCAATTATATATTATTTTAATATCTAATGAATGATATTGTCTCTTGTGCGTACGTAGGGATTACCATCTCCACAATGCGATGAGATTCATTTCCACGTTCACCATTCATCGATGATTATGACAATATATATTACTAATAAGTATGTAATATATGACATAATAATTATACTAGATAAATAAATATATATATATATATATATATATATTCACATATATCATATTCACTTAGTTCCGTTCAATACGATATGAAAACGGAAACAACTTTTATGCATACGTATGAACTACCATCTCCATAAACGGTGTTTTTAATTTCATATATATGTCTATTATACATATTTATATTATAAATATATATGATATATAAATCATGTTCTATATTCTGGAATTATTTAAATATTGATCCAAGTCATACAACCAAGAGTATATAGTTAAAACACGTATGACAAAGAAAACGACTATTACCCGAAATGTTAATATAAAATGGAAATTATTATTAAATGGAAAGTATAAAGTCATAAATGAATCATGTATAATATATAAATCATGTTTTATTTTCTGGAATTATTTAAATCTTGATCTATGTGATACAATCAAGAATAACAATTTAAACCTATATGATAAAGAAAGTGATTATTACCTGAAATATTAATTTAACCTTGAAAATATTATTAAATGGGTAAAATAATTTCATAAATGAATCATCTATGTTATGATAAATATTAATATGGTTTTGGTATAATTTAATAACATAATATGATCTATATACATAAGGTTACATGTACCCTTGACTTAAAGAAAGTGCAAGGTAAGGGTTAATTTCACAATCTTTTTATTGTCCGAGGTTGTTTTTAAGTAGGTATCTACAAGGAAATATCTATTATCCATGTTAATTTTACATAAAATAGCATTAAAAGAGATTATTTTTATGGTAATTTTTACCCAAACACCATTTTAAATGTTTTAAATATTTATTCCACTAAATCATTCTCATTAATGTCCATGTTTTCAAAATGATTTTTAGGATTTATTTATATGGACATGAATGTTTTAAAATGGTAAATATTTTCAAAATGTTCAAAGTGATATGGGACACTTTGATTCAAAAATATATTTTAAATTAATTCCTTTATAAATGTGTGAATTTTAAATGAATTTACAAAAGGATATTTCTCTAAAAAAAATTTATTCATTATTATTTACTGTGTTATCATCCTTTACTGGATGTTATTTTTGATTGAGGTTGATTTATTATAATAAAATCTTCCATATTTTATTGAATGAGTTATGACATTTTTGACTATGGATTTTCTAATTTATACTATTCATGGTTTATTTTTAATGTAATGATATTTCATATTCTATTTTTAATACGAATGATTATGCTATGCTTTAACTTTTTCATATGAGGAATGCAGTGGACTTATTAAGTAACGGTTGGAGCCTCCTATATCTCCTCAATGCATGGGTAGGTCTCATGAGACAAACGGGTGACTTGGCATAACGCCTTGACAAAAATTTTATTGGTATTCTTGGCATAAGGCCTTGACTATGTGGTAATGATTTCCAGCATTAGGCATTTCCTCATTATGAAATTAGTTATTACATCTAATTATTCGACTAGTAGAATATCCATGTACATGTTTATATGGTAATGATTGATTTACTTTTTCCATATAATTTTCAATTTTATGTTTAAAAAAGGATTTTGTTTTTATCACACATCTTTCTTAAAAATTTATAGCTTCTGCTAAATTATTCACCCTTACTAGTCATCGGATCTCACCCCTTTATAATGTTTTATTTTCCCATGATTCCAAGAAGTGTATTATGATTGATATGTAAGGTTAAGCTAAAAAGAATAATGGAATTTCCAAATAACTATCTATGTTGTGTTTTATTAATTATAATATAATTAAATGTTAATGTATGTAATCTATTTTCCAAGACTACTAAACTGATCGGTCCTTGAGGACTTGATTCATTGTAATCATGCCAATGTATTAAAATAATGCACTGGATCTGGGTAACTATGGTTAGGGCGTTTCAATTGGTATCAGATGATGTTTATAATTAACATTGGTAACTATATTTACATAAACTCTGATTAGAGAACTTATTCCTAAGATAGACATTGATGATTAGTATAGAAGAACTTCCTAGAATTTCAGTAATGTAGAGATTTTGTGAGTTTTCCTAGAAATACATCCATGTCTGGATACGAGCAGGTAGAGGCGGCTCTAGCACAGATGTACCTAACAGTAAAACCTAAAAATACCACATTGAGCTAGACTCAAACGAGAACTGGTGCATGATAATGGGCCTTACTGCACTCTTGGTTATGACACTCCAAGGGGATATTCTTATGATAATTTTAATTTTCATTACAAACAATTATGAAGGGTTTATGAGTACATATTTCCTCAAAAAAAAAATTTATGATTAGGGATTATATCCATAAACTGTTCAATTAACATTAGGTATTTTAAAAGTATGTAATTATTCATTGTTATTCATAAATTGACTTAGTGTTTGCCATTGTTTAGAAATGATGCATAGTATATAGAATGAGAACTCTGGTAAAATGTATGATCCAAAGAGTAAGAAGGATCATATCATTCATGGTATTAAGTCAACATTTAGAATGGAAATAGTCTCCCAAATATTGTCAACATATTGATAAATAGTATCATGTGTTAAAAAGATAAGTAATTAATTCTCTGAGTCCTATGGATTTGAAGGTAAGCAAGAGAAGAAAATGATGGAAGAGATAAAGTTGGGTAAAGTGAAGAGGGAAAAGAAGGATTTTACCATATGTGATAACTGTGGAATGAATCAACTTGATAAATTCTTTAAGGGAATGAGAGTTTGTTATAACTGTGGAGAAAGAGGACACCACATACATAATTATGATGGTTAGAAAAAAAAGTTTCAAATATACAATGCTTCATTTACAAGGATTTGAGACACTATGCGAATCAATGTCCAAATCATCATAGTATACCCCAAATGTTGTTATTGGATAATAATAACGTTATGATACTATCGAAGATGAAGAGGAATGATTAGATTTCTTATGTTGTTATTAATGTATTGTTTCATTTGAGTATTGTATCAATGATGTACTAGTTATATGAATTATGGAAATAAATAAGGATTGTAATGTAGTACTATTTCAATGGGAATTTTAGATTATATGGTCTTGATACTAAGGTAGTAATTTTGGAATAAGAGATGGTTGATTTGGATAAATTATATTGGATATTCTTGAATATCTTGAAACTTATTAATGATTTGTTTATTTCATGATTTATGGAATATTCAAATTTTTTGGATATAAGGAATATATCCCGTATTCAATAAAGAATAGGAGAGTATTAATGTAATAAATAAGGTTTTATGGTAATTCAGGGTGTTACCATGTTTTAAAATAATAAATGTTGAAGGTTTTCAAATGTCATTACGTGGAAAAAAGGATCTTCATTGTGTTTAACTTCCTTATTAATTTTGGACTATGAGTTTGGATAGAAATATTTTGGGTAAGTCTAATGGTTGGCTTGGATTATTCTATAAATTGGATACAATTGATAAGGATATTTTTGTATTTTCCTTAAAAGGCCAACCCAGAGGTCAGGTGCCAACCAGTCGCGTCTGGCAAGGCCACAAGACATGAACCCACAATTGAAGGATGATAAGGGTACATCACCTACCACTGGACTACGTGATTTCCTGGATTATATAATGTAGTGTCTTTTTTAAAAGGTCTGATAGGTGAATTATACATTCATTAGTGGAACCCTATATGATTATGTTAAAAAATTGAAATCTTTAGGAGTGAAAGATGTGTTTGCGGTATGAATTATTTAATGGATGTTACTCTACTTGTCAAGTATATATATATATACAGGTATATCCATCTTGTTATATGATTAAATTAAATCTTAAACATTAGTTAAAAGATTTCACTTCGATCTCCTTTCATTGAGGCATCCTTTAATTTTCAAATGAATTTCTTTTATATGGTTTATAAAATACTTTGACTTTTCATTTCAAGGGGAATCATTTTATATGAAGCATTTTACTAAACGAAAAAAATGACTTTTTTAATGTAAACGGTGACAACGATATTTCCACAGCCGTGAGATTTATTTGATATTTTTATTTTTTAAGAACAAAAAATTATTTTTTAAAAGAAAATAAAAACCATATACTCTTTTTACGTATTTTGGTATTGAAAAAGGTTTTAATAGTGGATTTGTAATGTCAATATATTTAAATGATATATTATGATTGATGACCTCAATAACTCTTTATAAATATTTAAATTTTCCTCAAATTATGTGTATTTAATTTCCACCAATGTTCTCTTAATCGAGATCAAAATTCGGTGGTAACTTTTTCATTTCCCTTTCCCTCTTATAAAGACTAAATTTTATCAACCAAATTTTTGATGTGGGTTTTCCACAAAAGTATTTCTTTATTTTCAACCTTTTATTTTAGAAGAACAATTTCACATTCCAAGGACACAATTTATTGAATTAGGGGATAATGTAACACCCCGAGATTTCATGGTTTGTTATTTATTCAAAGTAATTCAATAACATGCACTGCACATAACATCGATTTCAAGCGCACAACGACTTACCAAAATAACCGTTCAAAAGCGGTTATGAATAGTATTAACTGAATTTTTAATTTCATATAATACTTATAATTTTATAATCCATATTATGAGTTTCTTAGATATAATATAAGAACAAATTCATTTTTTCAGAAAAAAGAAGTATTTTCCAAAAAAAAGCAATTTTATAGCCTTTTAATAGAGAACCCTTTTTAAATTAAATATTTGACACTTTTATAAATTCAATTTGGAAAACTAAATTTTTTTTATTGAATCGGTACGTAAAAATTTTGTTTTGATAAATCAATGGTGTCTTTCTGATAACTTTAATTTTTGGTTGAATAGTGAGAATTACCAAGTTTTAACAGAAAAAAACATTTTTAATGATAATAATTTATAGTGAAAAATTATACATTTGAGTGGTTTTAATATTTCATTAGATTATATTTTTATCATTTAATATAATTTAGGTTATTTTATGTAATTTCATAATTAAACTACACATTAACAAGTGTCAATCTTTTGATTATTATTATTTTTTTAAAACAATCTTTTTGTTTTAACAACGGGAATTAATATTAAATTAATTTCATCTACTTCTGTGTTTGGAAAATGGAAAAATGGATTACATATTTGGGATCAAAAGTTAAAAATTGTGTAAATAGATATATTTTATTTTTATTCATCATGAATAATTACGTCGGTAAATATTTTATATACCATGGTTAAAGGGTAAATTTGGTAAATATGGGTTAAGAAATATTATTAAAATAATATTAAATTACCCTAACACATGTCCTCACCCTATTTTATGATACATTTCTGAGCATGGGAATCTTTGGGTTGATTTGGGGACCACTTGGAGCCACTTGATAGTGATAATGACACTTTATATTAATTAATTTAAAGTAAAGGAAAAAATGACATAAACATATATCTTTTAGTAAAACAATTTTTACAAGGTTTTATATAAGTTATATTTTCTACAATAAATATTAATTATAAATATAAAAATATTTCCTACATAATCATATTTTTTTATAATTTTTAGACATTATATTATTAAATTTATTAATGACACAATGATGATCCAGTAATTACCTTATTAATGAATAAATCAAATAAATGGTATTATAAATATTAAAATAAATATTATTTCAGAGTTTTTATGAAATACACGAATTTTATAGGTGAATGTCACATGTTAGGTCGGATTAAATGTAACTTTTTAGATTTAAACAAGTTTTTATGACATAAAAAACAAAATATCAAATAGTGTCAAAATTGACATAAATTAATATTCCAAACAAATACTATATTATTGGTTGATTTATTATTCCTCAAAATGTAAGTTTCCGCCAAAAGGCGTAAATAATATTATATATGTCATTAATGAGTCACCTTAGGTTCTATTAAAAGTTTAGAGTATGTTTATTAACCATATGGAGTATGAATACAAAGAGAATGGTAAATGACAAACTAATTAACTTAGAGTTAAATCTAAAATATAAGGTTAATATAGTGACCCTAACCTATATAAGACCTATTGGTTGGGTGGATTTTGACTCATACACACCTTATCCTCCAAATAAATTAGTTTTTACCCATTAAAAACCGAATATTAATTTATTATAAAATAATATTTCTAGATTTTCCTAAGGTGCCTCTCACCCCTCTTATAAAAGGGAACCCCCTTCTTTCTAATTCACACATTAAAATCTATTTGGATCTGCCAAACCCTACCCTAATACCCTATAAACTATAATAACTTCATATTGGGGTCCTTACTTTTGTCATAAAGCTGACCTATGGAGCACTTTTTATCAAATCAAAAGCAAGAACCCGAAGAAGAGGTAAATATCCCACAACCTCTTTTAAGTTCCCTTATTCTTCCACTTCCTATTTCTTTGTTGTTTCATTTATAAAATAATAACGTCAAAATAAATTATATACTGTGATGTTATTATAAATATGGTACAACAAAATTCATTTTTCTATCCATCCTTTGAATGACATGTCAACATACGTGCGTACGCACGGCTTACCATCTACACGTTGTGGTGTAATTGTTATTCAATACGTTATTATTTGGATGGGTATAATAATGATTTTTAATTGATGTAATTAATAAATATAACATGATAATTATTCTGTATATATAATATAACATCCAATTATATATTATTTTAATATCAAAAGAATTATATTGTCGCTCGTGCGTATGTACGGATTACCCTCTCCACGACGTGATGAGATTCATTTCCTCTTTCACCATTCGTCGATGATTATAAAAATATATATTACTAATAATTATGTAATATATTAAATAATAAATCTACTATATATATATATAAAAAAATTTACTTACATATATCTTATTCACTTATTTTCATTCAATACAATATGAAAACAAAAACATCATTTATGCGTACATACGGACGATCGTCTCCATAAACGGTGTTTTTCATTTCATAAATATGTCTTTTATACATATTTATATTCTAAATATATATGATATATAAATCATGTTTTATATTCTGGATTTAGTTAAATCTTGATCTAAGTGATACTATCAAGAGTTACAAGTTAAAACATGTATGTTAAAGAATGTGATTATTACCTGAAATGTTAATTTCACATAGAAATTATTATTAAATGGGTAGTATAAAGTCATAAATGAATCATGTATGATATTATGAATATTAATATACTTCTGGTATTATTTAATAACACAATATGATCTTCATACAGGAGGATAAACTTACCCTAGACTAAAGGAAAGTGTAATATAAGGGTTAATTTCACAATCTCTTTATTATACGAGGTTGTTTTTAAGTAAGTATCTACTGGGAAATATCTATTATCCATTTCCATATTTCATAAAATAGGTTTCAAAGGGATTAGTTTTTAAGGTAACTTTTAATAAAAAATCATTTTAATTGTTTTAAATATTTATTCCTCTAAATCATTTTCATTAATGTCCATGTTTTCAAAATGATTTTAAGGATTTATTTTTATGGACATGAATGTTTTGAAATGATAATTCATTTCAAAAGTTTCAAAGTTATATGGGACACTTTTATACAAAAATATCATTTAAATTAATTTCTTTATAAATGTGTGAATTTTAAAATATTTTGCAAAAAAGGTTATTTCTCTCAAAAAGTTTTACTCATCATTTTCTACTATGTCAACATACTTTACTGGATATTATTTTTGATTGAGGATGATTTATTCCAATAAAATCTTCCATATTGTATTGAATGAGTTATGATATGTTTTACTGTCGATGATCTATTTTTATACCATTCATGGTGAATGATTAATGAAAGTAAATATTTTATACTAGTTTTAAAATTAATGTTTATGTTATGTTTCAACTTTTTCATATGAGGAATGTAGTGGACTTAGTATGTGATGGGTGGGGCCTGCTATAGCTCCTCAATGCATCCGTTGGTCTCCCGAGAATAACTGGTGTCTTGGCGTAAGGCCTTGAAAAAAAATTTATTTGTAGTGTTGGCATAAGGCCTTGACTATGTGGTAATGATATCCGGCATTAGACATTCCCTCCTTATGAAATTTGATATTACATGTGATTATTAGACTAGTAGAATATCCATGTGCAGGTTTATATGGTAATTTTTGATTTATTTTTTCCATATTATGTTCATGTTTATGTTTTAAAAGGATTTTGTTTTTATCACACATCTTTCCATTAAAGTTTATAGATTCCGCTAAATTATTTACCCTTATTGTTCATCTGAGCTCACCCATTTCTTATATTTTGTTTTCCCAGGATTCCAAGAAGGGTATTATGATTTATATGCAGGGATAAGCTAATGTGATTAATGGATTTCTCAAAGAACTATCTATGCTATGTTTTACAAATGATATTATAATGTAAATTAAATGTATGTAATCTATTTTCCAAGACTACTAAACTGGTCAGTCCTTCGGGACTTGATTCTTTGTAATCATGAGAATGCTTTAAAATAATGAACCAACTCTGGGTAACTGGGGTCAGGTAATTAAACCTATTGTAGGCTTCGGGATGGATACTAGAACCAAGGGTATTCAAACATGAAAAATACCTGATGTAGTACACTTTCTAAGAAACAAGATTATCAAATTTAATGAATCATCCAAAAATAACTCCAATAAATAAAATACAACAAAAAACACAGACCTTAATCATGAATGTATAAATAGAAGTGACACAATAAATTTCATTAAATTAAATACCAAAAAATAAATGATAAATAGGTGACATAGCAACATTCATGGATTTGATCTAGTAAATTCCTTCACAATCCATAAAATCCACTTCAAATCATGAAAATAATTCAATATACATAGGGTGAGAATAAATGTATAATAGGAACGAAAACACAAGTCTCCCTTTCACATGTGAATGAAAAGAAAAAATTCACTTACGAGAAAATTGTAGAACCAAACATAACCTAAACATGTATACTAACCATCCCATATTCTTCATTGAAAGAACCATAATTAACACTTGCCATGAAATATATTATAATGTAATGCAAATCGATGATAAAACACCTCGCCCTGCTGTTCCATATATTTGTCTCTCTCACACACAAATTGAAAATATCCTAGCACTCCCACATTTTTTAAATATTCAACATCAATCCTCGCATTCCCACACATGGGACTAAAAACGCAGAATATTCGTATACACCATGATCTCACAAAACACCCCTCTCACAAACACATATTCCTCATAACACATCCAACCCACACACACTTGGTCCTAATAACACAACACATCACATCTCATCTCATAACATATTATCCAAAACACACCTAAGAAGACAAATTATAACTAATCACAAAGACACATGGAATATATCACAAAAACTCTTCCCAAAGCACCTGGATAATGATAACCATCATCTATTGCACATAATGACCTTCGACCATCGGAGCATTTGATATACCTACCTCTCCTAGAAGATGTAGTAGGGAAAATTGAGTGTCCAATCATGTATTCTTCTACCATCATGTTTGTAAAACACACCCCATGCATGATGATATGGGTGTTTGACACATAGTGATCAATGTGGGTGGGTGTATATTGAAATCATTTGAAAATTGAAGTATATATGTATATTATCAATGAGTCAAGCCAACCCATTGGGTTATCGAACAAACCACTATATCCGAAAATTTTCACCATTACTACCACCTATAAATGAATTTATTTCTATCTAAAACCATCATTTAAAAAGGTGAAGAGCAATAGAAATATGACATGGCTTCCGATTTCTTCCATTAACACCCATTTATTTAATTATTTAGCATCATCCACCATTAATAACACAACCCAAAATTAAATTTTTTACTAATAATTTCCATTACATTAACCAAACCAATAAAATCTATGCCAAAAAATATTAAACAAATATTTATTTATTATATCACTACTCAGAAATCATGTATAATGAAACCACATTCCACAAATAGCTCAACATTCTGTCACCTCGCTACACCAAAATCATGCCCCAAAAACTAACACCTTACCACCCAAAAAGTATTTCACTTAAGCCATCATCTCCACAAGCCCCAACCACACATCTCTATCCCACAAGTATGACCACACATTACAACACATCAAGATCCATTTTACATATTTAAAAAGTGTATTCTGTCACATTCCGCATTAATTTAGGATTGTTATCACCCAAACCAAAATTTTCAAAAAACCATTTCATTAGAAAAGTATAATTAATTAACCGATATCAATTTATGGTGATATCATAGAAATAACCATGAAACTAATAATTTTAACATATGTATACAATGCAATAAATTCCTTAAACAACCATAATTTTCAGTGGGTAATGGAGCCCAAAAATGCACAATATCATAATCATATTAAATATATAAAAACATGAGAACAAATCCCTTTTCCCATCTATTTCAATTTAACTCATTATTTTTCTTTAGATTAGATAGTAAAAATAAAATCTTTTGTAAAAAAAACAATCATGAATGATATAAAACAAAGACAAAAGTGGATTAACTTCCTATAACAATCTGTATAACATGCTTCATATCATTGGGTGAAGAATATTCTGAATGGAAACAACGGTTTCAATTGAAACATAAGGATAAACGTAAATCATACCCAAGGGTAGTCATAAACGCAACCAAAAAACACCCAAAATCATATAAACACCACCAAAGTGGAGTGAAGGGAGAAGAAAAAAATGAAAATATGTGTTAAATATATGATAACTCACTATAGCATTACCTTATATCTCTAATGAACAACTAATTGGATCGACAGATAATGGTGGGAGGGAAGGGGTAATAAGAATACGTCGGGGCAAATAAGGTTTTCCCAATACAAGTAGAAGAATAACCCATGGTCGAATGAATTAGGGTTCGACTAAAAAATAATTTCAAAAGTACTCTACATCAATGAATTATGTGATGTGTAATCCCATTTCATGCTATGTAATATTCATGGTATAGTTTTCCCACAATACACATTATGTTTTTATTTTTTAAACCCAAAAATTTACACGTCATAAACTTGGCATAGAAAAATGTGATTCTAACTTTTCTAACATATAATCCACTAACACATCATGAAATTAATGAGTATGTTCAGATGCACCTCTTTTCCCCCCAAAAACTGTAGAAACCTACCTTGAACACCTATAACACTCAAAAATGACAATATAATATACTGTGAAGGAAAAAATCACTAAATTTGTCCTACTTATCCAAAAATATATGAATCTATGTTACATTACATGGAATTTACCACTATTTAACAACTTTAGTTATATATTGATCAATAGTTATTTAATCTTTATTTATATTAAATTCAGGTACAAAAATAAATAACATAAATAATTCATATTCACTATTTTATCCATATAAATTCTATATTTTTAATGTTTGATGAATAACCCTAAAATAATTCTCATGGCCATCGTATCTTTTATAATATGTCAAGATGGGATCAATAATCAAAAAAATATCCCATAACTCAAGAAAAATATTATTTATAATGTCAAAAAATAGAGTATTACTGCTTATGAAACCAATTATAATAACCATAAACTCATAATTTTCATACCATTACTAACATTTCATCTTTGGAATATCATTATACTTCACCTTTAGATGACGGTACCAAAACCTACGATAATATTTATATAATTTAAATTTTTCATATATATGGTCCAAATAGTCATCTATAAGAGGAAATTGATAATTATTCTTCATGGTGATGAAATATAATGCATTATTATCAATATTAAGACAAATTAAAGCATTTTATTTTTTAAAAAATAATATAAAACAACATTGATATATTCATAGAAACATGATGTATTTATCAAGATATTTATAAATACTTTTATATTTCAAAAAGACCCACATCATTCATTTTATAATGTTTTTTTAATTATATTTTTTATTCTCAATGTCCTTTTTGAATATAATTTTTAGATAATTTATTATACTAGGAAAATATTCAATAAATTCTTCATGATATTCATTTTATATATGTATATTAGTAGAGTGATAAAAGGAATTATGTTCTAAAATATGTCATGATGACATCCACTTGCATCCTAAATAAATTTCTAAACATCATAGTATATTACAAAGGGTATGAATACATTATTTAAAAAAATTAGAATCATTCCAAAAAATAACTTCTTTATTTCTAAAATTTATATTAATAATATAAAAAATGTAGAACCATAACCAAAATAAAATCAAAGTAATCAATAGGTCATACAATATAGTTTTTAGGTATTCTCATCGACATACTTTAAAAATGAATCTTATAACATTTTCCCCTAATTATCCCCCCAAATTTTTTATCAAATTATATTCGTTAATTATGTAATGTTAACTTTCTAATTTATAAAATAAGTTCTCATAAATGAATGATTTATTAGAACCCAAAAACAGTATTTTCAGAATTTCAATACAAAAATAATATACCTTATACCAAATCCATAGTCAGTACAACATGATAGGAAGTAGTCACAAAGTATTTTACAACATCATTCATTTAACTATGTTTACAACCTCCTTCTTTTATACATATCTCTAGATTAGATCTCCCATAAAGACCTATTTCATTACAATTAATATATTTTTTTGTTTGATTTTTAATATATGCATGATCATTACTTTGATCTATTAAATTATACATATGTGATACATATCTAAACATTCCACATTGAAAACACATTCAATTATACAAAATACATTACCTATTACATTTATTAATAAAAATATCCTATAATGAATAGATAATTTTAATACATTCATATTTCCTCATTAAATTCTTCCCCATTACCTACCATATGGATAATTCGCTTTTCTTTATGTCATGAAATAAATGATCATATAACAACTCCATTTCTACAATCTGAATACAGGGAAAAATATTCCCATAAAATTTTTAATAATAAAAATTCAATTCACATTGATATATATGGTTCAATCATGATTATAAATAATTTATTTCACTATTAGTATATAAAATACAATTTAGTGACAATATATCCAATTGGGTGAAGCTTCTTTTATATACAGTAACTGAATCTTCTCCATTCTGTCTCAATTAAAAAAAATTAATTTTTCATTGTTTTTGGAAAAAATCGGTTATTACTTTTTGATTAAAATATTCTTAAATTCGTAAATTTCAAACTCATTAGTATCTTCTATTTTTCTAGTAATCATAATTATATTCCACTACTAATTGACATCAAAATATTAATTATAAGATTTAATATTTACATTTTGGCATTTAGAACTGTCCATTACATTGAATATCTTATATATTTATTTAAACCATCTTTTACCCATCACATAGTGAAATGATATAGTGAATGTTGGATGATTTTGTTTCATAAATTTCTCAAAAAAAATCATGTTTATATTTTATGAAGGTATTTAAGGTATATCATGGATTACACCACACATAACACATTGTGGAAATAGATCCCCCACTTCAATAAACTCCTCAATTCCATTTTCACCATCCACGTGGTTTATCTGTAAGGATATTGTTATCTTGATGCATTTATAAACTATAATACCAATTTACTCAATTGAAAAACCATTTATAATAGGTATATATTATATGATGAAACATTGTATTATTAAATTTTAATGTTATTTAAAATCTAATATATTAAATTATTTCATGTTTAATATTTTAATATTATCCGAATGATAATTTTTGACTAATAATTCCCCCTAATAAGTACTCTTATGACTCAACCAAAATTTATTACACAATATTATGTTGTAATAATATATTAATTTTCTTGCACTCATAATGAATTTTTTAGAATTAAATTATTTGATAATTAGGTTATTTCTATTAAATAATAAACTCAAACATTTCCATGGTGACACATCCACTATGTATCAATTTTTTTGACAAGAAAATAATTTTCCAATGAATCCTATTTTATTATTAAAAATATCACCATTATCAACTAAACATATTTAATTTTCTTATTAATACGTAATGCCCAGTGAAAAATATTTGAATAATTTTTATGAGAACAAAAATACAATTTATGGAAATTAATGGATGGATAAAAAATATTTGTCCATTTTAAAACCATTAGATCATATATGTTACTTAAACATTAACATAATAAAAATTGATCTAAAATAATATTTTACTTTCAAATGATATCATTGATTTGATAAAACGCATCACAAGAAAACGATAATGGTTGAATCATATAAAAGAGGTTTTCTATGAAATCATTAGCCCCGTGACAAAATTCTTAAAAAGAAAACATTGTCCTATTAAAGAGTGTAACAATTATATTGATGAAATGTGCATTATCGTAACATAATATGTAAAATTTACTAAATGGTAACTCATTGTAATAAATATTAAATTCATGTAGGTACATCGGAAAATAATCTGTAGAGATCTCAAACAACAACCCATACAAATAGAATACCATACATGGTTAATTTCAACATAATAATTTGGGTAACATAATAACTACACAATTCATTATAGAACCATATTAGGCGCGCCAAAAAATATAAAAAATTTAAAAGGGGAATAAAATAATTTAAAAAATAAAAACAAAATATTTCATCAGCAAATTCTTAAAAATACACTATTTACCACATAAGAGGGAAATTCTAATATTGATATTCGTCTTTATTTTAAAACCCAATTTTCAAAAATAAAATAACCTGAAAATGGATGAAAAAGTTCTAATGGAGGAAATCATTTATTCTTGAAAATTGTTCTAATTTTTCATTCCCATTTCGGTGTTTTTTTATTTCATATATTTTAAAAATGATCATTCTTTTTTCCATAGTAATGAATTTCAAAAAAACCATAGAAAATACTTTAAAATCATTTCTAAAAAATTATAAATAAACTAAAATAATAAATAAGTATTTAATTATAATAAAATTATATCTATAAAAAATTCATTATATTAATTTTATGAATATTTTCAGGGGTATATATTTATATAATAAATGTTTATATCATTTATAACAAGGATTTAAGGTATAGTGACTCTAACCTCGAGTCTAACTGCTCACATACATTCATTTCTTTTGAGAATAATATAAATATTTTAATTCATTAAAAGATTTTTAAAAATATGAAATTTTATTATTACATTTATTTCACCTATATAAGTGTTATACAAAATTTCATAATCAATTATGTTCACATTGAGAATATTGAGAATATTTGTTTTATAGTGTAGAAATTGATTTGACATGTTGATTATGGAAAATTAATATTGATTATATAATTTATAAAATCGTAATCATATCATAATTGTCATTTTTGTGAATTATTTCAACATTTATAACCAACCATGTATAATGGTTATGAAAATAGAATTATGTTACAATATGAAGGTGATTGTCTATATATAGACACGACTAACCTTCCCATTTTTCAACAAACATGAAAAAAAGGCATGTAAATTTTTTCCTTATATTGATTATTAGATAATATATATTATAATTTCTATAAATAAAAATTTATGTACAATCAATGTGATTTAGTGATTTAAAATATTCATTTATTCATGAGATAATAGTCTTCCCATACGCATTTCAAATGTTTTTATTTTTCATTATATTGAAAAAAGTAGTAGAATATTTATTTACAACAACAAAATCAAATTTATATCACTTATATAACATTATATAATTTGGATACCTTATTATAACCATAAATTAGAATGATTTATGAAAATTTTCATTTTACATCTCATGAGGCGGTATTTTCTATGTACTCCAATGGGGTGATGATTATATTTTATAAAACATGGTGTTATATGAAAAACAATTATATAATAACAATAAAAAAACTAAAATTTGTAGTATATAATGATGTTACTATGTAATTTTTTTGATAATGATATGAAATAGAAGAATTTAGATATAAAATAATATAATTTTTTTTGTATAATACCATCTTTAGAAAACCACGATAGGTTTACTACTAAAACCATATTAAGATGTATTTTGTAAAAAATATGACCTCTAGGAAAAGAGAATAGATATTTGTAATAGATTGGGACTATTATGATATGATATAATAGAAACATTTTGTGTGTAGAATAGATTATATGAGGTTTCCATCTATAAGTTAGGGTGAAGACATACTTGTAATTTTTTAAAATATTAATATTTTTAATATCACAATATAGTCAAATGGATCCAAAATTACTATTTATAGACTGTTTGATGTAAAATGCTCCAAATATTACTATAGAATAGTATTTAATGAATATATTAGGTCATATTAACAACTATAATCTTGGTTTTATATATTTTAACCCATTTTGGCTCCTACTATGGTAAATGATTTTTTTTCAAATGATACTATTAATAAAGAAATAAATTGAATGTTTACACCTTAAAAAATTATATTTAAATTATAATTTTTTTTGTTACCTATCTAATTTAATTTTAATAATTTGACGAAGTTACATTTATAATCAACCAAAAAATATGATGAAAACCAGTTTCCTACAAAAAATAAATTTTATGTATAAATAATGTTTACAACAAATTCATTTGTAATGTGGAATATTATAAAAATTATATTATTATTTTTAATAATCAAATAGATGTGATGAATGATTTATTATAGTACCTAAAAGATAATAATATTTAAATACTTGAAAAAAATAAAGATTTCTTTAAATACATATTCTATACTATTCATCCTTAAATCATCATTTTCATAACAATCCAAAATGATCACCCTATTCTATGATATAATGAATTAAGATAATTTATAAAAAATTTAATATTATATAATGTGTAATTTAATTTTTTTTAATAAAACCATTATATACATAAAATTTGATTCAATAATAAGGAAAATATTTTTTTTTGTGATTTTAATATTAAATAATATTACTATAGAGAATATAAATCAATAAAATATAATTCATTAATATTTATAAGAAAATAAATTGTTCTATTATTAATATTACACTTTTTATTAAAAATACACTCTCTGTTTATATGATGTAAATAAAAAAATCTATTCAATGATTATGTAGATAATTTCATGGTGGTAATGAATTTTATAAAATGATATATATTAAAAAAATTTAAGATAACATGATTCATATTTTAGACTCCAAGAGAAAATATATTATTTTTGAAATTTATTTAGAATGAATTTTAGATCCACAAATTTTTTCCCTATCCATATTATCTCTAATAATAGAATATAAATTAATTCTATAATGATAAAGAACGATACAGAATATTTCCTAATAATTCCAATAACTGTGATTCATAATATTAATGTTTTAACATAGTACTATCAAGGAATCATTAATTAAATGTCGCAATTATCCAACTAATTTAGCATGATTGATACATAGATGATTAAAATTAAAATTTTTAATTGAATGTGAGGAATTTTTTTAGGAGTTAATGATGATATTTGTCTCTTAAATGAAATTTACACTACCATTTTGAATAGAAGTATTATTAATATATAGTGACACATCAATAAATGGAATGTTATATTTATTTATTACAAATAGTATATAGGTTTCCTATGGTATAAGGAAATTTATAATCAAATAATAGATCTATCAAACCCATGATATTGACTTGGTATATCTAATATGTTCTTTTATGATGTTAAGGATATATATCTATAATGAAATATTTAACCTATATATGGACTATAATAAAATTATATATATATTATCCTATAACGGATTACACCAACATGATACACTACCACCCTGGAAATGAAAATAAGCATCCATATACATATAGTTTTATGAACAATGGATATATAACCATTATGACGGAATAAATATCTTATTCTCATGGAAATAGTAAATATGTATATACATTATACAGGAGGTGAAGTTTTCATGTCACTTCAATGGAATTGAAAACCCATCTTTATAGGAGAAGATAAAGAAGATAATACAATAAAATTTTGGTTTTAAGAATGGGACAAATGCCATAAATAATAAGTTATTATTAGAAATCAAATATGAATATGGTGTGTTATTTTTTGTAAAATATATTATGCATTATAAAGTAAACCATAGTGAAAAAATTAAATGATAGAAGAATAACATAGATTAACCTCCAATATACATTTTTCATACACAATAATGTAAAGGAATTTATGAATATATTTATTAAGGAATGTAATAAAGTGGAAAATTTTATAATATGTACCAAGATTCTATATATGATAATATCTAAACACAAAAGGATGAAATCAAAATTGAGTTAGAAAATCTATCCCTATAATAATGTTGAAGTGGGGCAATGTTCTTGTGGACAGTGTCAATAGAGTTCTGAAGACTCATTGGGGGATTGATGTTATATGGATTACTCTCTATCACCTTTATAGGTATCTAAATTTCCCAGAAATAATTTCGGATCACAAAATTTAATGTATTTCATGACTCTACACTATATAGTTAGACATAAAAATTAATGTCTCTCAATTGTATCTAACTTGTCCCTTTGTTCACAATAAAATGTTTAAGATATCTTGAGAAGACCCTCAACACTATGATACAATTGATTACAAACTATCATCATCAAATGAGTTGAAATTCTGAATGATTTATTTGTATATATTATAAAACAGATATTCAATGTTATGGAATCAGTATCTACAAATATCAGTTTTTTTTGTATAATAATAGCATAAATTTAAGAGTTTATATGGAACCAAATAAATAATTGTATAGTAATAATGACCATAATATATCATAATGGTATCATAATGGAGAAAGTAATGTAGTCATTATATATCATGTTTTGTATAAATAATTAATGATATTTTACATATATTATCATAAAAGGATATCTTAAAATTAAAAAATGGATTATAATGAAAATCATCAGAATAAATTTTAAGTTCATATGTGGAATAATTACCAATCAAATGTAGTTCCATTAATTTAAGATATATGATTTCTTAATAATTGAACTTATGTCTTTGGTAGATTGGGACTATTAATATTTTGGTGTGATTAAGATCTTTTTCACAACAAAAAATGGCTTATAAAAATATAAATTTATTGACAAATAATATTTCTATTGTTAACAATGAGCATTTCAAACAGATATTATGTTTCAAGGGTAATAATTTTTAATAAAAATAATTATTTTTATCAACAAATATATCTGTTTGTATTGATTGTATAATACCAACATATCAATTACCAATTATTGAATCTATATCTTTATCATTCTATTAAAAACATTTTTATTACCAACACAAGAATTTATTTTTAATAAATACTATTACGAAAAAATAATTTTCCATCAATAAAAAATTTATTCAAAAAACCATAAAATAATAAAATATTTTATCAATAAAAAATAAAGAGACTTATTTTGTGTGTGTATATATATTATTTTTTTCATAGCATGTTAATTTCTATTCCCTGAGGTTTTATTAAAAACATATAATAATTGATTTTAAATTTCTATTTTCTCGAAATATTATATTTTTCTATATTTTTTAATAATTTTTATTAGATCATCTCTAATTATGAACTCTTTTTATATGTTTCAATATTATTTTTTTGATAAATTTTTAAATACTTTTTATAAAAAAATCAGTAAAATAATTGGTTACTTTTCGATAATGCTACCACCGCACTTGCACAGGTACTATGTTTGGTGTCACCTATATCCACCCCGCCTCACATCCAATCCTAGCCTACTATGGCCTCACCTCCCATCATCCCATGTTGCATCTCATTTCCCCTATCTGATCATGCATCATGCTAACTCATCAGTTCTCTCTTGACATGTGTTTGGTGGCATTAAATTTCTTATAGTGTTGTTTTAGTGGTTTAGTTTCATACAATTAATTATGTTTTATATAAAATTATTTTTGGTTTTTTCTCATAAGGATTCATTCAAAATAATTTCGGAATGACACCCAATTGGATTTGAGCTTCGCACACTCTGTTTGGATTTGGGGTATATCTATTTATGCATAATCTAGTTTAAAAATCCTTTTTTTGTATTCTGTTTCATCATCAATATCTCAATGACAATCTTCATAAATTGTGGCTTCATTTGTTTTATTTAGTGGCACCATTGGGTCTTGAAGGTGGTCCATCCATCCTTTATTAGTGTTGATCCTACCATATTTATTTTTCTTGAAGTAAAATGATTTAATTTAATGCTCAATTTGTTTCTTCCATTGGTAGTTCATATAGAAATATTAGTTTTTGTGTAATTTAAAAGAGAAGGATTGATGGTTCATTATTTTCTAAACGATAACACCCTCTTATTTTGTGTAAGTGCATTATTCATTTGATTTTATTTTTAATTGAACTTTTCATTCATTTTGTTACTTGATGGAACCCCCTTTTGTTATGAAGGATGTGTGCTAGTGCATAATATTTTCATTCAAATAATCTCAGATCAAAATATTTAAAACTTGGTGATAACAAAACTACTTGGATGATTGTAATATATTCTAGGCGTTGAGTCTAAGGTCATGTTGGTGCTATTATGACAATTTTGTTTCATAGGGATTCATTAAAAATCAGATTCAATATTAATTTTTTATAATTCTGAATTCTGAAATACTTATCTTCAAATATTTAGAAGACTATTAAAAACTAATTTAATATGATTTGTATGGTAACTAAAATTTATTTCATGATAAAACCATACTTTTTTCATATACTCAAACCCACAAAATATACATTCCTTGGTTAGATGTCCTGTCCAAAAAACATCCATTAGTAGAAAAATTAATATAACAACCAAAATGTCACTAAACATACAATGAAATACCTAAAATAGTGGGGTTAGGAATTATAATAGGGAAGAATAAGTTTCAATGAACTAAAATATGTCATCTACTTGGGAAAACCATGATCCTTCCATTAAAATTGATATATAGATTTTACAATCTAGTGTGATCATAAAGCAAGCTGATAAGACACCCATGAAAAAAATGTATTAGGATTCCTTATAAAGTACAATAATTATATGAGAAGCATGGAAACTATAATTTTTTTTATTCTTCGAGGATTATATGCCCTCATGAGACCTCCAAATTCCCATACCATTAAATTTTTGTCCTAGCTTAATATGCATAATGAACCTCCATCAGTAAAGAACTATAAAAAAATAGTGGGGCTCAAGTGGGTGTTTTGGAGAAATATATAGTACAAGACCATATTTTTTTAGTAAAACAGACCATGCATAATGCACATGAGCCTCAGCCCAATTGAAGAGGAATTGAAAAATGCATCCAAGAGACCCAAGATCAGATCTGGTTGGAGACATATTTCTGGGGGTATAGTATTAGTACTGTAGCATTTACTATAGTAGGTACTGAGCTAGTACTATGAATGGCATTGTTCGGTGCGGTAGAAATCAGAACTATTCATATATTTAGGCTTCTAGGCCATTGGTTTGGTCCTTGAGTCCTCTCCGGCTTTTGGTCCACCAATGGCCTTTGGGCCAGTTTTTTATCAATTCCTTCACGCAACCTAAAGGGATAAGGGTCACCCCAAGGCCTTTGTGCCACATGATGGACCTGTATGAGTCAAACTACAATGGACAAGGCTTCAGGTGAGGTTCAGGGAAATTTTATTCACTAAAGAATTGCTAATCGGAATTGAAATAATTAGAGGGTATTTCAATGCCATTGGTACAGGGCATGTGAAAATTTTCATAGGACAAATAGCCAAACCAACCCTCCTATGGTGCAGTGATAATATCATGACATATTCTAGGGAGGATCAGTTCCATGTTGTCTTGACTCGGAGATTCCCACTAAGACCTACGGGTCATGTAATTGTCTCTAATCCTTCTGGTCTTATAATTGTTTTACCTCAACCGTTGAAATGTGGATTATCAAAATAATAGAAAATGAAGGTATTCAGACCATTTTGACTGACAGACCATTCAAAACATTAACAACTAGTGTATCCCACAAACAAAAGCCGTTTTGATATTGAGAATGAAATGGAGGAGACATGGGGGCATCAGTTTCGCCACATTATTGGTAGTATTCATGACACATGTGCCTACTACTAATTTCAAATTTATTGGAGGTTCTATCATTTGGTTCCAAATATATCCCCATTTGGTAATAAAGTTATATAATTAAAAACATTTACATGTGCTTGAAAATTACGGACTACCTGGCATGAAAAACGAGTGTCCCAAAAACTAGAAGTATCATTACATAAACAAGAAAAGAAAATAATAATGATTGTTAACTAATCAAGACACCCAACAAATCAGTTTGTGTGTCTAGATTGAAATTCACTTCCAAAAATATATGTTATGAAGAAAATAGTAACATTCCACAATCCATATGCTTGATAACTAAAACTATTTAAAATAAGGTGTCATCATCCTGAACATATTTCCATCATGAAAAATTAGCATTATTCCCACATATATTTTTATATATTGATAAATTTACTTCTATTTTAGTATGAAAATTAGGGATGAAGATGGAGAATAGACTTTCAAGTCCACCGCATGCAACTGACAGACCACCAGGAGAGAATTCTCACTTCATAACCAACACATAGGGACTCCTTATGAAATGATTTTTCTAGCACGTCAGTGAATTAAAAATTCTTTAATCTCATACCATGAGAAACACTCCGAATTATATTCTTATATGGATTCCATTCCAATGAATAAACATTATATGTATTCCCCTGTAGGGATCTACGACAAAAAAAAACAGTCTTTCCAAATGTAACCGCATATTGTCCCTACGAACATGCATATATAGATAAATCAGTGCCAAGATGTTTAAGATGCTTATGTGACAACCATTTGATGAGATTTTTTATCATATTTATATAATTCAAGTGCCACTATTTGATATCCACTAGTAAAAAGTTAAAAAATCAAAAATATACATCCATTAAAATCATTGGCACTATCAATCTACGATCAATTTCAAGGTATAATCTCTTGCTTATCTCATAGATCATTGAACTAAATTTATAGTAATTCCCCGATCGACACCATATGCATTGTTAGTTGTATATACTCATGAGTTTTAAATATAACATTCAATATTTTCATTATAATTTTTTATCATATGTTGATTGGTTAGAACATTATAGATTTTGTTGCGCTATATTTTATGATTAACTTATTAGAAAAGTAGTTAAATTTCTTCATATTAATAATTATTAAAGGTTTTGGAATGAGTTTAAGAGTTAAATATCATTATTTATTTTCATCAAGATTCATTCTCATGGATTTAGTAATGTCGATGATGAAATTAATTATTTTTAGAAAAAATTACAAGTAGGTCTTGAATGGACCTACCATGTTTAATGCTGGGAAATGTAAATGAAGTTTATAATTTAGATATATTTCAATGGGAGCAAAAAATTTTGTACATTGATGAAGGATGAAATTTTCAGGAGAATAATTTATAATTATTGATTTATGATGTATTCGGATATTATAAAGTTAAACTAAGAGATGTGTTTATCACCCAATTTTCTATTGGTTAACTTGGAGAAGTGTCTATTAAAAATTTTCTAGTTTGTTTAACTTTTATTTCTATATTTTTTCATTGGTATGATTTACTTTTTGGTTTTGTTTTTATGTTTTTTAAGATAGTATTTTTCGTGTTTTTGTTTTTTTTCTATGTTTCATTAAAGGTTTTTCAAAAATATGATTGATGAATTATTTATATGAGGTGTTAGTATTCTAGTTGTGTTCTCTATTAAGGCATTCCTCACATATGTTTAATTTTTTTAATGTTATTGTTAAATTAAACTAAATCGGTATGGTATTATCTCTAAATATTCATTTACATCTTCTTAATTATTATCCCTTTTCAATAAAATAATTTTTTTTGAAACATCATTATTTTGTCAATGTGGGGGATCCTTTTATCACAACATCAATTATAATTTCTATTGGTGCATATTTCTCTCATAGAATTTTTTTTATAGCTAATATTGTATTCAAGACTCCTCCTTAAGTGAAAATTATGGATTATATTGATGCTACTGATGTTCATCGCATATTTGTGTTGTATTGATAACATTCTATTGATTGACGGTAGGTTCCCATTTTTAGAATTGTATTTCCAAATAAATAACTCATTTTTGTTAGATGTCTCCCTCAACAACATGGAAAACTACCTTGATCAATAAATTGTTATTACTAAGATCTTTTTGGATTAACGTTCCCCTTTAATTTTCAACATGGTTACATTCTTTTATTAGAATTTTATTTATTAAAAATACTCTATTATGTTGGTGATTTAAAGTAAGAAAACATGTTTTTCATTTCCTGATAAAGACATATGTTTTTTTGACTCTACCCGGAGGACAAATCTACACTTTTATCAGGGTAATTTTCTATGTTCCTTTTTTATAGATCAAACTAATCAATCTATTAAATATGTAGTTCTCATGTTTTATAAATTGAAATTTATTTGGATTTAATTCATGTCAATATATTTCTCTACTTTCGGGGTATGCTATTTGATTGTGTGTGGTGTAGGTATTAGAGCTGAAGAGTGTAGAATAACATTGAATTGATCATCCTAAATGGTAATGGAGCAGAGTTTGTTTATTTATTCAAGTGTACTACTTGGGTGGTGATGAAATATCATTGGCATAAGTAACTACTCCTCTACCATGATGGGTGTTGGATGATTGCAGATAGAAGATGACAGTGCTGGAGGATTGCTGACAATAGACGATATGAGTGGTGGGGTGCATTAGAGGAAACAACATGGATTGATCATGGTTTATTGTTTTTTTATTTTCTTATAAATCAACTTTAAATATGTTTTGATTAATTATGTATTAAAATCAATTTTTGATATAATTTATCATTTTATGTTTAAACATCTTCTAAAATTATCTTTGGATTGTAATTAAAGGAGGTGTATTATATATGATAAATTAATATATAATATTAAATTCTAATGGAAATAAAAATTTATAATTTATATTTAAATTTAATATATAAAAACATTATACATATTATAATATTATTACCAATAGATGTATATTTCATATGAATCTATTGTTAAACACTTTGACCAACATATATGTTATCTGTTGGTGTTTTTATAATAGTAATAGATCTATTTTTTCTATCACAATAACATTTAGTTACAGAATTTTTACCGATAGGTTACGGAAATGACATTTTTTGTTGATAAAACGTTTTTCGAACAGAAATGCACTTTTTATAATAGATATACCCCAATTAGAAAAATATAATTATTTTTACTATTTCATATCATTGGGATCTTCCACAAAACCTATCTATGGTCAAAAAAGTTTTTCTTGCCTCAAAATCAAAAAATTATTTCAAAAATGCTCTAACCAAAGAGGGAAAAATTCATAAAACATTACTTCACTTATAATTTTATTAATTTCATGATACATGACACTACATAGAATGTGATATGTAGTATGAAAACTCAGATGGTGGAAGTATATTGGATAAATCATACGATATATGAATTATCATTGATACCTGAATTAACATTAAGGAATTATTACCTATGCACTTTTATGAGCAATCATATATAAAATTATAGGAATTGAATTATTTAATTATGGGATAATGTAATACTCGGGATTGTATTATAGTATGTAAACAATGCATCCCAATTTTATTAGACAATCAACACTATATCAAAACAGACAATGAATTTATTCTTGATTATATTTTAATGTAAGATATTTAAATTAAATATTTTACATTAGGTGAAGATGAAAGCATTTTCTGGGTAATATTAATTTAATTAAAATAGTGTCAATTTCAAATAATTTCTTTAAATGTTTCAATTTGAATGTTGACAATTAAAGAAACCACATTTAATGTAACACCCCGACCCCTCTAGGCCGGATCTGGTGCATTACCTGTTACATTGGAATAATTAAAAGGAATTAAAATACCGATGGAATAAGCTGTTTATTATTCTTGATGAAACTATATACATAGATGTTACTCAAATTACATTGTAAAAGTTTACCAAATAAAATACATAAATAAAACTAAAAGTTGCATCTACAAGAACTCAATAAATTATTTCCTCTTTCTCACCTTATGAAAGTAAACAATGAAATGGGTGAGATAAAATGCTCAGTAAGGGTTACAAATGGTGGAAGCATGAATCAATAATAACTAAATTGTAAACAATTTGATATATCAATATGGCATGTTGAATAAATGAAAAATTCGCACCATTAATAAAATGAGAATGAAAATGCGTCCATAGATTTTTTCATAATGAAATCCTCATGGATATTAATAACTGATAACGAATAAATAGAATTCATATTAATTACAAGTCATGTATATGGAACATGAAACCATAATTCTTGTTAAAACGGTTTAGTTTTGTGGGTAGAAACACATCTGATTTTTGGAAACAAACTCGTAGGCTCTGTCGTCGACTGATATGTCTCATGAGACCTATAGATGTGTCGAGGTGCTATAGAGGGACCCACCCACCATTTCATGTCCAAATATTTATTTATACGTTGATTCAACATAAGGTAAATATACATTTTCAATATCCATATAGACTAGAGTATACAGATTCATCAATATTTCTATAATTAAAATAACTTTCCAAAAAACACCATATATAAAATTGTATATGGTTCTGAAAAAAAATATATCCATGAAATGAGATTATTAATATTTAATAAAAAAATAATTTCAAATAAAAATTTATTTAAAATGGGAAGTAGGTACACTACATAAGTATGATTCGGTGCACAATACAAAGTTAGTAACAACGAAAAGGTAGTTGAGACAAAGTCTCTTACCACCATGTAATCGGTCAAATCATATGACCAAAACTTAATAATACTTAAATGAATCATTAATAACATGAATATAAATATAATAATGTTATTATATATCAAATTTAAGTACACATATACTAAATAGATGAAATATGGGGCGAACAATGAAAATCTCACTAAAGTGAAAGTGAGATGAGAAACCCATTACCTTATGCTCGACTGTGTTCATAGTTTGTTTTAATGACCTAAAAAATAAAATTTACATCATTAATGAATAAATCTAGAACCTCCTATACATGTAATAGAATTTTTTTAACCTTAATTGGTTCATTAATGTACCTTTTATTGGTTTAAGAGGTTCAATTTCTTGTTTTTAAGCATTTTCTTCCTTAGTTTTCATGATTCATTTAAATGTTTTCATGAATGTAAGTTTATGGAAATATTTATAAACATCTAGACTTGTTAAAATATATTATTAAGTACATTAAGGAGATATAAATGATTTTTGGTTATATACCTTGATGATGATTCATTAGTTAAAAGATTATTACAAATATTCAGATTAACTTGGTTGTTTTGTTCATAATGATCTTGTATTGTATTATTATCCTATTTTATGAGTTTCTAAGGATTCCAGAACATTAATCAGATTAAATAAATATATTATTATCTGGTTCAACCATTAATATGATGTTATGACTAGTAATTAAGGATAAATTTAAGAACAAAACTCCATCACCCACAAAGGTAATAAATTGGAACCTCATGGACGTTGATTTCATTTCTAAAAATAAAAGGGAGGGAGTAAATATATTGATTGTAGTTATTCCATTAACATGGTATAATTAAATTGTATATATGATACTATAGTTCATCATGTTCATTTTGACAGAGGATGTGAATATAGAAAAATAAAAGAGAAGATCTTGAGAATAAAAGAAAAAGTGAGAGATCCCTTATGAAACTTCGACAGCCTAACAGCGTCGCTTAAAATTTAAAAAATGAAATGATGAGAGAAAAACGGTATCTCGTCATATTGAAATAAAATTTAAAGTAATAAGAATAGATAAAATTATACCCGAACTTATGAGAATGGAAAATCAAATAGGTAACATAAAAGAAGTGTCGACTAAATGAATAGAATGAAGGATTCCCTTACCTTGTAGAGTAACTACTAGATCTTGATGGATGGGACCATGGGGGCATAAGGATAGCTTGGGGGGCCTTTTAGAAAGGTATAACCACTATAGATTATATTATTTGAGATTTTTAATGATATAAAATTAATAGTTCAGTGGTTATTTACAGAAAAAGATAGGTAGTTTTTAAGGATTTCAAAGTGACACATCATTAGTGGTTTTTGCCAAACTATGGGATTTCTCAAGGTATTTTCCCACGTATTTAGCCACTTGGGACACCTCATGTCATAAGATACATTACAAAAGTCTACCAGCCTTTTATATTAATTTTTACATCATTATGAGGTCATTAAACTATCGAAAACACAAATTTGTATTTTTACTATTAGAGATAAATTCTAGTATTTTAGAAAAATCCCTAAATTTCACCCTAACTATTTGATGATGTGTAGAATTAAAAAATGAACTAATTTTTTTGAAAATAAGATTTTTATGTATTTTCATTTTAATTTTTAAATAAAATCAATGTTAATAAAAAACAATTTAATGATATAATTTGTTTTGTATTACATTGAAAAATTAGTTAACTTTTCATTATCTTATTACCATAACAAAATAAAATATTGTCATTATTTAATATTTATAATGGTCAAATTAATATTAATATAACTATTCATAAGGGTATGTTACTATTCATCAAAAAATCACGTTGGTTCTATCAGACTCCAAACGACTTACTGGTCACAACTCTAGATGAAAATTTTTGGAAATTCAAAACATTGAAGTGGAAAATTTATGTTTAATGGATAGAATATAACATTCTCCTTTAATTTTTTTCACAATCTACTTAGTGATTAATTTAATTTGGGATATATAATGAATAGAAAGTAATTAAGAGCAACATACAATAAATTTTTTGGGGTGTTATATTATTCCCTCCTTCGGAAATTTCATCCTCAATATTTTATGTATAAATCCCACCAAAAAGTTGTGGGTTGTTCTTCTTCATGATATCCTATAGTTCCCATGTTTCATCCTCTATATATTTTTTCGCTATATAACCATTATTAGACGAGTTTAATATTTCTCATTACCTTCTCCCTTGTGTTAAGAATCCGGATAGGATTTTGACATTATGAAAAATCAGGTTCCAGTTCTATTTCTTCAAATGGGGGTATATGCGTTGGGTTTGGAATGTCTTTCATTAAAACTGTCATGTGGAACAAATCATTAGCATTGGAGATATTTGGATGCATCACTAAATGGTAACCTACAACTTCAATTCTTTCTAGAATTCAAATGGTCTGATGTACTGAGGGCTCTATTTCCCTTTTTTACAGAACATTAAGACATCCTTCCATTGAGATACTTTCCGAATTACATGATCTCCCACATGGAATTCCATGTTCTTTCTCTTGTTGTCAGCATAACTCTTCTTCCAACCTTGGGCTGCTTTAAATGGGTTTGTATTTTCATCAACTTTGTCGTGGTGTATTCAGTAAGTTCTAGGCCTATAAGTTTCCTCTCAGTAACTTCATCCCAAAAAGATGGAGTTTGACTTCTCTTTCCATGCGATGCTTCATATGAAGCCACTTGAATACTAGAATCGAAACTATTATTGTAATAAAATTTCACCAAAGAAAAGTATTAATCCCACATACCTTGTAAGTCAAGAGGGCATGACCTCAGCATATCTTCTAGAGTTTGAATAGTCCTTTCAAATTGTCCATCAGATTGAGGGTAATAATAAGAACTCTTACGAAGCTCAGTATTCAAATATTTCTAGAGACATTTTTTCATAATTTTGAAGAAAATCGGGGATCTCGATCGGATATAAATGTTTTAGGTGCACCATGAAGTCTTACAACTTAATTAATATAAAGTCTTGCCAAGAGATCAATTGGAAATTCTTCTTATATAAAATGGAAATGTTCTGATTTTGTGAGATGATCAAAAATTACCCATATTTCATCATTCCTTCTAGGTTTCCTCATTATTATGGTGATAAAATCCATCGTAATGTTATCCAACTTCCACATAGTAATAGGTAATGGTTTCATCACTCCTTTGGGATGTTGTCTATCTTCCTTAACTTGTTTAAAAACTATACACCTAGATACGTAGTCATTAATTTCCAGCTTCATATTATCCCACCAAAAATATTCTTTCAGATCTCTGTATATCGTGGTGCTACCCAGGTGTATAGATTAATTTGAGATATGGTAATCTTTTAATAAGTCACTTTTTAGCTCAGGTACTAATGGAAAACATATCCTCATCACAAATTTTAGAGCTAATTCTTCATACATGAAGACTGCCAGTCACCCATCCTTGACAGCAATAATTTTCATATTCAGATTCACATCATCAGATTGAGATTTTATTAACTTCTCTAAAAAAAATGTTTTAGCAATAATTTGAAAGAGTAATGATGTTTACCTTTATTAAACAATTCCCATATCCATATTTAGTAGATCCAAAAATATAGGATCTCTCTCAATCCTCAATTGAGTAAATTTTCCAGGATCCTTCTTACGTAATGCATCTGGAACCTTATTTCTATTCCTGGGTGGTAGTGTATTGAAAAATATTAATCTATAAGTAACTCGAGCAATCTCTATTTTATCATGTAGAGCTCTTTTTGTGTGAAAATGTATTTCAAACTCTTGTGGTATGTATATATTTCACATCTATCTTTGTAGACAAAATTCCTCTATATTTTTAGTGCAAAGATTATGGCCGCTAACTCAAGAACATGAGTTGGTAAATTTTTCTCATGAGTCATCTACTGTATTGATTCATAAGAAATGACATTATCATTTTTCATAATGACACATCCTTTTCCATTCTATGATTCATCATTGTATATTACAAATCCACAACTATAAGATTAAAGATTCAATATTGGAGCATTGACCAATCTTCTGTTCAATTATTCAAATAATTATGTACATTATTTTGTGCACAAAAACTTGACTCCTTTATGTGTGAGCTTGGATAGCTGTTAAGCCAGTCGGGCACAATTCTGATCAAAATTGTGATTGTAATATGCTAAGCCAATAATACTGTGTACCTTAGTTATGTTTGTTGGCATGTGCCATTCTAGGATTCCCTTTGTCATTGTAGGATCAACTGGGATTCCACCCTTATATACAATATTGCCTAGAAAAGAAACTGATTGATGGAGAAAAATTTCACTTTCTAAACATCCCATATAATTTATTTCTTCTAGGTGTTCTCAAAATAACCCGCAAAGTGATTCTTAGTGTCTTCGTATCTTGTTGAGTATATGCGGATATCATTAATAAAAACCACAACAAAGTTATGAAGATATTCACTGAAAACTATATTCATTAAGTACATGAAAACAGAGGGTTCATTTTTCAGTCCAAAAGGCATTACTGTAAACTCGTAATGCCCATACCTAGTCTGAAATGTTGTCTTGGAACATCTTCTTTCCTTACATGCAACTGATGATATCTAGATTGAAGGTAAATATTTGAAAAGTATTGACCTCCAAGATTTTGAAAAATAAATCATCAATCTGGGACATAGGATACTTATTCATTATTGTAATAGCATTTATTCCCATGTAATAAATGAAAATCCTCATGGATCAATATTTCTTCTTTAAAAAGATGACTTGGGCTCCCCATGGAGAAATACTAGGTCGAATAAATCCATTTTCACTCAAATCCTCTAGTTATATCTTTATATATACTATTTTCATAGTGGCCATTCTATAGGCAGTATTTGATATTGGTCTTCCATCAGTAATTAAATCAATAGAGAACTCAACTTCCCACTCTGTAGGATGTCCAAGTAAATCATCTGTAAATACATCAATGTACTCTTTCACTATCTGCACATCTTCAATGTGAGGTTTTCCTTCCTTGACCATAGATATTGGTTTATCTTCATCTCTATGTATTGCATTCAACAGAGCTATTGGGGGTGGTTCTAGATAAGAATCAGGAGGGAAAGTTTTTACCCTAAAGGAAAGAGATTCTACACCATTTTCAAAAATTCTAACTTCATTATTCGTACAAATATTAATCAAATAATATTTTGACAGCCAATCCATACCGAGGATTATATCAAATTCAGTCATTAGTATGATGATATGATTAGAAACCAAATTACGTTTTGGTTTCTGGAGGGGGACTAGTCGGCATTCCTTTGTTGCAATGATACATCCCTTGGGAGTGTTGACTGACCACTCCTTTACTAAATAAAATTGGACATGTCTAATTTTCATGAAAAAATGGGAAGATATAAATGAATGTGATGATCCAGAATAAAATAATGTGTTGGATATGTTTGTATAAACAATTAAAGTACCTTCCACCACATCATTAGGAATTTCAACCACCATGGATGTAATCAAATAAGATCTCCCTTGTTCTCTTGGTTTCTTCTAAGTCATGTTTCCTTGGCCGTTAGGACACTCATTTTCATAGGGTCCCATCTCTCTGCAATTGTATCATTGAATATCATTAAGTTGTTTCTTCCCCTAGAATTCATCAGATCAATGACCCTTTTCTCCACAGTTATAGAAGACTCCCATGACTTTCAAGTATTTCATGAGATTATTTGTTCCATAGTTCTCACATTAATGTAATAGCTTTGTTAACATTCACTTATTTAGTGCTTCTCATTTTCTATTATTATTAGAGTACGTCTTCTTATCTTGTTTTCCACTAAAATTATTTGATCTATAAAATTACCTCTCTGTTTTGATGGTAGCTGATACAATTTCATCATACAATGAGAAATTTTGAGAAGCCAGTGACCTTCGAAGAATTGTATTAAGACTTTCAACGTAATAATGAATCATGTCTATCGAGTCATGTACGTAATATATGGTATACATGTCCAGCCTTATGAATGTATCTTCATACTCTGCAACACTGTCTTCTCCCCTTTGTTTTCACCTATGGAATTTCATCTTTAGTTCAGTTCGTTTCTCACAAGGAAAATTTTATTCGAAAAATATTTCCTTAAAAGTCCACTATTCTATATCTTCTATTTCTTCTTCTTCCATGGTATTTTGAATCAAGGACCACCATTGATCATCATCTCCCTTGAGACAATATACTGCCAGTACTACCATTTCATTTTCATTTCATCCTAAGGCCATGAATATCATTTCATGGGACTTGATCCATTGCTCAGCAGCCGCTGGATTAGTAGTCCCATTAAATGATGGGGGATTCTGCCACACGAAACGATCCAACATAGGTGTGGAATGGTTATTCGTTATAGCTTGAGTATGTTTTCCAAGTAGGGTCATGATCTGATCTGATCCAATGTTGACTGTGTTGACCTTATTTGTAGGAAGATCCATACCTTTCCCACAAGTATTGATTCCCCTACTTCTATTAGATTCCAATTCTAAATAATGGGATACACAAGATTAGTTTATGAATCTCAAATATAAAAACAATCAACATAGAATTAAATTCTATGCATAGATAATCTTATAAACAGGGTTCCTCAGAGGAATAAATTTCTTTAAACTCCTTCATGATGTCTTTTAAAGAAAATGTGGATTATCTTAAGCATATCCCCGGGGAGTTTTGTAACCAAGAGTGCAACAAGGCCCTTTTTCATTCACCAGTTCTCGTTCGAGTCTAGATCAAAGTGGTGTTTTTGGGTTTTACCCCTAGATAGATATGTGCCACAGCCGCCTCTACCAGCTCAAATCCAGACATGGATGTATTGCTTAAAAATATCCAGAAAATATATTCCTTACCAAAATACCATGACTTTCTTATATGTCTATCTTCAAATACTACCTTAGGGCTTTGTTCCCTATTATATATTTCATACTTCAGTTTCTATGTTTCCTAATAAAAATCCTCTGATACCAATGTTAACACCCAAAACCCTCTAGAATAGAGACGGTATATTACTTTTTTTATTGGCATGATTAGAAGGAATGAAAATACCAAAGGAATGATCAGTTTAGTAGTCTAGAAGAAACTAGAAACATAACTAGGGATGGTTAAAAAATACAATACATAAAGAAAACTGAATACTGTATCCATAAGGACTCAATAAATGATCTCTTATTTGTAACCTTTTGAATGTAAACATTGAAAGGAGTGAGCTCAAATTCTTATTAAGGGTTATAAATGGTGGAATCATTAATCAATAATAACTGAATTGTAAACATTTTTACATATCAATATGGCAGGGTGAATAAATTAAAAATGCATGCCATTAATAAATTGAGAATGAAACGACATCCATAGATTTTGTCTTAATGAAAACCTCATGGATAGTAATAACTGATAATAAATAACGATAATTCTTATTAATAGGACATCATGTATCTGTCACAAGAATCCAAAATACCATTAAAAACGGTTTAGTTCTATGGGTAGAAACCAGTCGGATTTTTGGAAACAAACTCTTAGGGTTTGTCGCCAACTGATTTGTCTCATTAGACCTACTGATTCATCAAAGGGATATAGTGGGACCCACCTGCCACTGCATGTCTTAAGTATTATTTATACCTTGATTCAACACAACAGGAATATTCTTTTTCTATATCCACAAAGTGTAGAGTATACAGATTCATCAATATTTCCGTAATTAAAATATCTTTCCAAATAAACACCGTATGTAAAATGGTATATGGTTTAGAAAAAATTCATATCAATGACATGAGATTGTTGATATTTAATATAAATATAATTTAAAAGGAATATTGATCTCAAATTGGAAGTAGGTACACCACATAAGGATTATTTGGTGCATAATACAAAGTTAGTCACAACAAAAAGGTGGTTGAGACAAAGTATCTTACCAAAACATATTAGGTCGAATCATTCGGAAAATACTTAATAATACTCAAATTTATCACTAATAACATGAATATAAAAATAATAATGTTATTATATATATCAAATGGAAGTTCACATATATCACCTACAATAAATAAGTGGCAAACAATGAAAATCTCACAGAAATGAATGTGAGATGAGGAACCCAATACCTTATGCTCGACTATGTTCTTCATTTGTTTTAATAACCTGAAAAATAAAATATATCTAAATTAATTAATAAATATATAACCTCCAACACATGTAATTAATTTATTATAAAATTATTAGGATCATTAATGGCCCTTTTAGGGGTTTAAGATGATCAATTTTCTTGTTTTTGACGCATTTTCTTCCGTAGTTTTCATGAATCGTTTACTTGTTTAATGAATTAAAGTTCATTTTAAATGTGGTTAAAATTACAGAAATGTTAATATAAATTTTTAATTAAATTAATGAGATATAAATGATTTTGGGTTATATACCATGATGAAGATTGATTAGTTAAAAGTTTATTACAAATATTCAGATTAACTTGGCCATTCTGTTCATAATGACCTTGTTTTGTATTAATATATTATATTATGAGTGTCTAAGAATTCTAGAACATTGATGAAATGAAATACATATATTATTTTCCGGTTCAACCATTAAAATGGTTTCAGGACCAGTAATTAAGGAGAAAGTGATGAAAAAAACTCCGTCGTCCACAAAGGTTATAAATTGGAACCTCGTTGATGACGATTTTGTTTATAAAAATTAAATGGAGGGAGAAAGGATATTGATGATAATTCTTAAATTAACATGATATAATTAAATTTTATATATGATAATAGAGTTTATAATTGTAATTTGGATAGAGGATCCGAGAAGAAAAAAATTAAAGAGATGAACTTAAAAATAAAATTAAAGGTGAGAGATCCCATATGATAATTCGACAGCCTAACAACATCACTTAAAATTTCATAAAATGAAATGATAAGAGAGAAATGGTATATAAACATATTGAAATCAAAATTAAATTAATGAGAATGCATAAAATCAATCCCCATCATATGAGAATGGAAAATCAAATGGATAACATAAAAGAAGTGTTGACTTAAAGAAGAGAATGAAGGATTCCCTTACCTTAATGAGTAACTCCTAGATATTGAAGGATGGGAACTTTGGGGCATAAGAAAACCTTGGGAGGAATCCTAGAGAAGCAAAAACACCAGGTTATTGAGTTTGAGGGATTTTTAATTAAATAAAACTAATGGATGAGTGGGTATTTATAGAAAAAGGGAGGTATTTTTTAATGTTTTTGAAGGGACACCTCATTAGTGGTTTTTGCCAAACCATGGGCTTTCCCATGTTATGTTTCCATGGTTTTAGCCACTTGGGACACCTTATTTAATAATACAATATAAAATTGTCAACCGTCCATTTATATTAATTATTACACTATTATGATTTCATTAAGATACCAACAACTCAAATTTGTATTTTTATTATTCACGAAAAAATCAAGTATTTTTGAAAAATCAAAAAAATTTACCCTAACTATTTTTTTATGTGTAGAATTTAAAAATGAACTCCATTTTTTAAAAATAATTTTTTAATTATTTATAATTTAATTCTAAAATAAAATTAAATTTAAATCAAAAAAATAACAATATAAATGTATAATTAGTTTTGTATTACATTGAAAAAATAATTAACTTCTCATTATCTTATTACCATAGATAAATAAAATATTATCATTATTTAATAACTCTAAGGGTTTTAGTAATATTCATATTACTATTCATAATGGTATTTTACAATTCATCTAAAAATAATTTTGGTTTTATCAGACTCTAAATGACTTACTCGTCACAACTCTAGATGACTGTTTTTCGAAAATTAAAACATATAAGTGGAAAATTTATGTCTAATGGATAACATATAACATTATAATATAATCTATTTTTTTCACAAAATACATAGTGTTTCATGAAATTTGGTCTATCTAATGAATATAATATATTTAAGAGAAACATACCATAAAATGTTCAAGGGTTATATTTAATAATTCTATAACTTTATTGATATCATCACGACATAAACATGAAATATACAGTTAAAAAACAAATTTATTGACCAAATATGTACATAATTATTAATATAAATCATTTAAAAGTTCTATTTTTTAGAATTCATATAAGTTTTTTTGACCCCATATTTTATTTTATACTTACAAAAAGTATTTTATCATTATACATAAATTTGGTATTCATAATAATTCATTTATATTGGATTCAAAGACATATAAATATCATATATATAAAAATAAGCTAATTATTATCATGTGTATTAATATTATACATTTGTTTTGTAAATTCAAATATTTTGTGTTGAATGGGTCTGTTTTTTAAATATATTTCTATTGGGTTAATAGAAAATATATTAAAATTTAGTCTACAAAATCTATAATTTTGACCATATAAAATTATTTTACTTTTTAAATTTATTATATTCAGATTTTTAAATTAATTTCATGAAATATATGGTTATAGAAATAAGTTACCAAAGTAAAAAATGTGCTTTCCCAGTAAATTTATATTATAGTAGTAATTTAATATATTACAAAAAAAATAAAATATCACAATAGTTGTCACATATTTGTGTGATTGATTTTTTGATCAATATGAACTTAAAAAAATAGATCATTTTAACTTATATAATCCATATTCCATTAAAATTGAATTTCCATTAACATACATAAATAATTCTTTACTTAAATTACCCCCCACGCATATTGAAAACTCTCATCACCACCCCAATTCTCCACACATCAAAATCAGTTTTGTTCAATGAAGATGTAAAAAAACAACCATAACACTAATATCCACATTTTACTAGTTAAGGTACCACCAAAAGAAAATTCAATGAAGACTCAGAGATTTATCCCCAGGATGAAGGATGCTAATGTGATTTCTAGAATGTCAAAAGGAAAATGTAATACTTTTGGATCTCACTATTACATCATTAAGACATGGTTCATATTGTGCACCAATTTTCCATTAAGAGATATATTTAAAACTACTTTAATATAGGATACCAAACATCTCTTTTTTATCAAAATATTTTAAATTAAATTATATATTATAACATTAATAAATGTTGAACAAAAATCAACCAATGTTGTGACTATTTCCTTCCAAATATGAAATATTTTTTTCTACAAATTATTTAAATTCCATGTGTATGATATTAATTTCATTATAAAAAAATACTTTTTGATACAATTATTATTTTCTATGGTGATGTTTTATTGTACATTAAATTCTATTGAAATTTTTTATGGTAATCATAGTAACATGTTATTCATGGATCAATATTCAATTTCATGAAAAATTTTGGGAAAATGATTTTATTACATAACATTTTCAATATGACCACATTTTTCTAATCATCATGAACTTTGTTCATTAACAATATTATATTTAATTATTCGGTGGTTTTTTAAAGAAATTTTTAATCCCATTGGTTTGTGAATTTAGTTTTTAAATGTTACAAAAATAAATGGATATTTATTTCTTTTAAATGAATTTTATAATTTCTTTGTAAATCTGTTTTCATATTTGTAAATATAGTTTCATGTGTATTATAATTTAATGGGGTTAATATATGATAATACTATCTATCATTTCTCCCATGATTTCTTAATATCAATTTATTTAATTTATTAATATGGGTAATATTTTCATTCTATATACATGCTATTTCAATATGAATTTTTATTGACTAGCAAAGAATGATAATTATGTATTTAATGTATATTAATCCCTTCATGAAATGAATTATTTAAAACAATTTTCCGATGAGTGTGTCTTAGAATTAAATATCCCCTCAATTCATTGATTCATTTATTTGGACCAAATGGTTTGGGTATTTTGTTTATGTATACCCGATTATGTACAGTTTTGTAGTATGAGGTCATTACTGAATATATGATGTCATGGAATGTATTTGAAATGATATATAATATTTTATAGTGATAGTAATCATGTTATCTTTTAGAAGACAAATATTATTTATTCCATCACAATAAAATCTTTTATTATTCACTATGAGATTAGCTCTGTTTTTTTCTAATTCATGATATATTTGATAGCCATAAATTTTTTTATAGAATATATTGTTATTATTTATTTATAAAATAATAATAATTCCTTATATATATATTGATAGCTTCCACTGTTTGTCATAAATTCCCCCCCCCATAATTTTTACCCCCTAGGTTGACAATAAGAGAAGAGATATAGTGAATCTAGAGTCCCACCTCCAATAGGCCCTGGGATGGACACTATCACTGAGAATATAGTTAGCACATATAGTAGAGGAATGGACATCAAATAATACAAATGTGAAATATAGAGTTATTACATACATCCAAAAACTCTTTCTCAGACTATAATATAAAATAAAACCCATGTACATATACATAATTTCATGAAACAATTACTACAATTGAATGGAAAATTGCATGTACCAAAGGAAATGGAAAGTGGCAGTGACCATGAATCCCAAAAGCTTATAGTAATACTCAATATCGTAGTGAAAAACATGATATCCAACTTATTCTAAATGAACTGAAAAAAATCTTTTTATATATTCATAGAGTGAGTGTAATTGTATAATTAGTTGGATCCCCCCAAGAGAATCTGGTGAAAAAAGTAATGAAATCATGCTTATGAATAGTAAGTTACCATCCACATCACTAATAATCTCACCATGTATCTCATATAAGATCATATAATATAATTAATATTATCTAGGGTTACCTACTACCACTTCAAAATGGGTTCCCACTCTACTCCATTGTTTCTCATCATTAGAATATCTCTCCAAAAGGCTATCCTACAGACACATTGGTGAAGAATGACAACATGTACCTAAGTCATCTCAACACAAAATCCATGTTACCCTAATTAACCATGTAGTTTCTAGGATACACCATATCTAACACAGAATATATCATACATTTGGTATCATACCTGAAGACATCATAGACAATACATCGAGTAGTGATCCACAATCCATCATAGCCTATACATGATATAAATATAGTATTCCTTTAGAAACTATATCCCGAATACATGTGTTTGAAATAAAAAGACCCATTACATCCCTCTACAAAATTCGTTTTTGGAAAACTAATTGTGTATACAATCACATGAAACTACCAAGAGAATAGGGAAAGGCAATAGGGGTTACTCATCCATCCCTCCTCCCATTAATATGTTGGGGAAAACACCCATCACGGCTCTGAATCCAAAAGGTGTGATTTTCTCTAACCAACATGGTGGAGTAGAATATAAAAACAATAAATGAACACGATATAACATATCTTACAACCACACAAGGGGATTATCCTATTTTTTGACTCAACTTCAACTAACACCACTTAGAATCATGAATACAACTTATAAAACCATATATCATATAATAACACGACCCTTTAAAGCTATACAAAAAATTGTCTTATTCACTTTCATCGGTTTTAATTTAAATTCTCTAATCATTTAACCATTAATAATCTATTAACATTTTCAACAACACATTAACAAAATGATCCATTCCCACTTGGAAAAAGAAAATTGAGTCCATTGATTCTCAAATTTATAAACTCAACATTACATACCATTATGCACTAAACCCATGGGGTCCACATTTTTTCCTTTATTAACATTATTAAGTCAAATATTACCAGGTATTCTAGGAAAAAATTCTAACATACCAAACATAATGTTCTAAACAAGGTGAGTATAGGAACTACCCATCTTGTCTTTTCCATATATAGTAGTAGAGTAACTCATCCAACCATGAGAATATAAACATGGAAATCATGACAAATACCCCATGATTTTTCTCTCTCTTGGATAAAGGGTTCCTAAACCATATTCCTCAATCATTGTCAAAATTAATGAACATAAACAATAAAAAGGTTGTAATTCATGAATTTAATTCAAACAAGCATCAAAATTTCATATCAATGACTATTCCTATCCTCAACCGGTTCCATCATCTTTGGTGTCATCCCCGATACTGGAATGCTTATACTAATGAATCTCACTACTCGATACAACAACTATTGCCACAACAACTGGGCATCCCTAACCTTCGTTTCAAAATATCCTTACAGACTCATCCATGTTGGGCTCACATCACATCAGAAGAAGTTGGAAATAGACATAAAAACCAATATCTTGGATCGAAAAAAAGAAGTTATACTTCATACACAATTATCTATCATGGATCCAATGAATAATGAGTATGGACTTTAGAGGAAGTTGTTAAACTCTTGCCCTATAATTTCAGTCTCTTTTATCAGACAACTAGTTCTTATTTTACCTTCTATTAATTGATTCGTTATCATAGGTTCCAAACATTAGAGACAAAAGAAAAAAGATTATAAATATATCAAAAAATAATTAATTAATTAATTAATCATTCTAATAATTATTTTATCATCTTCAATCATCACTATTTACATTTAATAACCAATTCATTGAAACAAGTATAGTTTCATGACTTTCATTATCATCCAATTAAAACAAAAAAAAACTATATTCATTAAACATGTCTTTATAAACTTTTTTCCACATAATTATCATTTATTTATTTATTTACCTTATTTACCAATATACACCAAGGGTAAAATTATCTACCATATAGGGAATATATATCATAATATCTAGTAAATCAAGATGAAACCATGTATCATAGTACAATGAATCAACATCACTATATGATCGATTCCAATAAATTATTCAGGATGAAATAATTATTTGGTTATATTCATTGTGATACAAGGGTATAAATCATTATATATATATAATTGCATGAAAATAAATTGAGAATTATTGAATGCCCAAGGTCAAATGTTCATTAATTTTTTTTCACATGCGAACAGACCATGCAACAAATCTCTGATCACCCCTTCTGCGTGGATTGTATACACCCGTGGCCACCGCAGCACAACCACACCAAAAAAACAATGAAAAACGCCATTAGTAACATATTATATCATATTAAATAACATGGAATGATTAATAGGAGGAAAATATATCAAAACATTTGAAACCAAAAGAAAAGGATGGAAAAGAAGTCCTTGGATCAACCCGCGTCACCCAAAACCAATGATTAATGTTAGGGATCGCTCTATGATGAATTAACCCTCATATATTAAAAATGTGTTCCCAATGTTTCATGGAGTAAGGAGAGATTAATTAAATCCATAATTTTTGACAACCCGAGTGGATAGAAATGTTTTCAAATATATGACATCTTGGAATTATGCAATTTGTAATCCCATTTCACCATGTTCAATACATAGAATTTTATTTTCCCTAAAAAAATTATCACCTATTCAAATTATTTATTTTTTAAACCCAGATATATTACACATTTCCGAAACCACTTTCCTGGAAAATAATATATAACAACATGAAATCATCCCCTTATTCCATCTCATTGAAGTCAAAGTAGTCAACAAATTACTCCAAGCCTCCTACTAACACCTCGGTCTTCAGATTTGAACAATAGATCCAGCCACACAGATTTGATCTCTTACATTAGACACCTCTCATAAAATTTTTTATCATAATTATTCCAAATATAACACTTAGAGAAAACATAAAAACATTTCATCTGAACAACAACTCAACAAGATACCTCTTAAATCTCTCTCCACCATAGGAGCTTAGCCCCCCTCCATCTAAGGGAATAATGTGAAAAAATGAAAAAATAACAACCAACACCTAACACCATATAGAGGAGATAACTCTCAAACTATAGAAATAAAAAGAAATTAACATGATAAAGACAACTCATAAACCATAAAATTCAAACTATCACAAAATGACCATCCTTACGAGAGAAGATACAAATATCAAAAATCATGGGGTTTTGAAGACATAACTATGACTCATATTTCCAAGTACACTTCCATATTCTACCGTTCCACCTACAGCCTTGAAACAATGGGATAACAAAACCATGAAACACCTTCCCCTTATATTCATGGATCTCTTCATGCCTCTCCTTGATGTTATCATCATCATCAACAATGATCTCACCCAAATCAATGATGTTTTCACCTCCATGAAGATCATGATGACGTTATAACATGTGAAAAACATTGTGTATCTATATAATTTAAGGGGTAAACAATATATGGTTTTTCAGGACTCCAATATGATACAACAGCGCGAAAGACCCAAAAAACCTTGTAGAAAGCTTAATACAATGACCAAACCTTCTCTTCCCCTAATGGGAATTTACCTATGAGAAAACATGATGAATAACATCAAAATCCATAAAATATCCTCCTAGGATCGACATAGGATTTATGATCATCATGAACTACCTTCATCCTCTCATGAATCGCATTAGCCATATATGTCATGTTATGTACCAATTCTGGTCTGATAATTGATGAATCTATGGACCTATTCTTGAACAACTAAGAAGAGAATGGCCATCCATACATGGATTTAAAAGAAGAAATACCTACGGTGTAGTGAAAAAAAAATTGTTGTTAGAGAATTATAACAAGGAAAGATACCTCATCTACAAGCCCCCCAAATTCATGATACATGATTGCTACATTTCTCAAGAGTTTGGATGGTCTGCTTTGTCTATTTTTCAATTTTTATATAAAAAGAAGTGCCTATGCATATCTATGAACCGAAATCAAGCATGATAACTGCCTACAAAATAGTGGTTATAAATGGATCTCGAACCAAAATGATCTCTCTTAGGACCCTGTGGAGTCTCTCCACATCCTCTATATACATCCACGAAAAAACCTCCACTGAGCTCAACTCCTTGATTGTTTTCAATTGTGATGATTTAATAAACTGATCAACTACCAACCATATAAAATTATATCCACACTAATATTGAGGTAAAATGTTTAAAATAAAAACGATATATCCCTCCATTTCTACTAAGTAGCATCTAATGGGTGTAGAAAACCACCAGGGACACTTTGTTTATCCTTCACCTTTTGGTAGACAAAGCATCGACACAACTCTACAAATACACACATAATGCCAGGACACCAAAACTAATCTCTAAAGGATTGTTACATTTTTTCTAATCCCAGATGTACTTCCAATGGATAACTATGGAACTCTGAAAGAACCATATCTTCCTTCTCCCAAGGAACAAAAATACTTCTATAGAGGAACACTCAGTAGTGTTCATACTTAGAACAAACATCTAGGGCCTCGCTACAAACTACATGGAATCTCCAGACCTCCACATCATTATCGCCCAACTAGGATACCTCCTCTTGTTTAACCATACATAACTACACTATCATATGCAAAAATCAACCTCTCCCCTCTATTTCACCCATATCTAGATAAAAGGATGAATAATATTCCATCACTCTCTGTAAATTGTCTAATTTCTACACTTCATCACTATGAGAAATCCTTTTCAGTGCATCACCTACAACATTCCACCTTCATTGATTGTAAAAAATCTAAAATTTTCAATCATATAAGAACTATATCCATGGATTTTAGCTCAATTTCATGTCATGTTGGGAGAAACATACCTCAGGCTCTTATGATCGGTGAAGACCCCAAAATGAATTATCATGAGGTAATGTGTTCACAACTTCTAGAAAAAACTATCAGCACCAACTCAATATTGTGGTCGGAATAGTTATTCATGTGGGGGTGTAGATACAAAAACCCATATGAAAAAATAGCTCTCTTATATTTCAAAACATAGACCAATCACAGAAGTGAAGCATAATATTAATCATATAACATAAATCTTAAATGATTGCAGATAAATAAATAAATCACTAAACATATTATCATTAAAATGCACCAATGATTTCTAAAACTAGGTTTTCCACAAAAATTATTTATTCATTATGGTAAATATTGTTAGAGTCATCACAAACTGAGAGAAACCATTTACGAACCTCATGTAATATTCTGAAATACTAAGGGAACGTCACACCTCTACCACTATCTTGGGGGCTACCAAAGACTGAAATGATTCTATATTTCATGGATCCAAAGATACTCCCTATTGTGATACAACATGACCCATGAAATTTATATCTTAATACAAAAACTCAATATTTGAGAATTTCCCAATCAACCTCTCAAGATAAAGAACTCCAAATATAAACGCATAAGCTCTTCATGCATCACATTGGGAAAGGAGTATACAAGGTTTTTGTCGATGAAATCAACCATTAACATAAAATAGAACACAAATAAACCAACATTCATTAACCCCGTGAACATAGACGGAGTTTGTTTCACACTGAACAACATCACAATAATCATGTAATTCCAATTTGGATAATAGAATGAAGTATTCAGGATATCCTATTCTTTTACACACATTTTTTGATAGCCAAACCTCAAATATAAATTCAAGAGCCAACTTTCACAATTCATTTTGTGGAATAAATAATCATTATGTGAATGAGAGTATTGGTTATTCAATGCCACATAGTTCAGGAAATGATAATTGATACAGAACCTCAATCATTTTTCATTCTTATTAACGGAAAAATATGTGCACCCCACAGTGACACACTTATCCAAAAAAATGCACACCATAGTAGACCATAGAGTTTTATACAAATCTCTCACAACTCATAATGCTACATTCTATACGAAGACATATAAATATAAGAATCACCTAATTGTAATTAAATTCCAAACTCGTTCTCTCGTCGAGGTGGTAACACTACAACCTCTTATGAAATGACATTAGGAAACTCTTCTATATCCTTATGAAAATCTGATTGAGGAATCTCTGATGAACTCAACAAAATATCGACCATCATGGATGAGAAGGATAAAACATGCCTATAACCCATTTGAGGGTCTCGCTCACCAAGAAACATTACTGCCTATCCATCACAATCAATGACCACCGACAACCTTCTGATGAAATCCATGATATCATACACCAAATACAATCAATCCTTGAAGGGTATGATTTTAAATGGTTGTATCTATATTCATAAAAAAATATCCCCAAGAGCAGTGCTACCCTATAACTAGACCACAGTCTCTACATACATCAATTATTTTAGCTTGACATCCATCTTCAGTAGTCAAAACCAAGAAACTGGAATCCTCTCTATCTCATGTACCACATATTTGGAAACGGTAGGTTTTATAGAGGAATTTCGAACTCCTAGATCCATCAAGGTATTCACTATGGAATAATATAATAAAAGGGTACCACAAACGATGTCTAGTTTTCCTAGTGCTAATAACACTAACGCGTGAAGCTGACCACGGCCATTTTCATGGACTCTCTGACCCTATCGACGACCACCTCCATAGTCACACTACGCTCTATGTTGAAGGGTTGTGTCCTGGGGATTTCCTATTCCTACACAGTATACTCACTAGGGATCCCAAACTGGTGTAAAATTTTGCTACTTCACTGGCTGGAACAACCTTAATATAGGAATATAACGAATGAGAACAATTGGATTGTGACTGTTCAGAATGGATAAGAACTAATTTCATTACTGACCTCATCCTCTATAAGAAAAACATCATCACATTTCATAGGCCTATGAATCTATACCAATATTGAAATGAGATATTGTGGGATGGACCTACTTCCTACCAATCATAAGCTATTCTATACTGAAAATTGGGAACCTCATACCACGACACTACATCGTGAGGAATCCTCCCCTTTCATGATGATATAGTTATGCATAAAATCCTATCAATAACCTCTACTCATTCTAGCACCTTAATATAAATCTTCATTATATACTAGGTGAGATGGTGATGGATCATTAGATTAAAATAATCGTTAAAATGCTTTATTCATGCCTCTTATCTAAAAACATGTCCAAACCATATTGCATGAGGTTATTTAATCAGTTACTGAAATCTATCATTCTAGAGCACCCCTCCCAATAGGTAAGTCTCTATAAGAGACTAGAAGACTTCCCATTCAAAAAAAAAATTGTTCTCTATACAAGCCTCAAAACACCCACCACGAGACTGCCAATTACTTTTATTCTGAAAAGAACAAAAAAACATACTTTCGTCCTCACACATCATCCTCCAAGCCAAGGATGAAAAGATATACTTTTAAACATAAATCAAACAAAATTCTTTCTCAACCTACCCCAACCATTAATCTATGATTGTATCTAAAACAGATCCTTCGTACATCGATAGACATCGACATTGAAAACTCAGAGAGATTCCTCTAAAAGGTTTCATCGTCCTTGACCTATAATCTTTGGTGATCGTCTAGAAAAACTTTCTGAACATCCTCAATAAATACATGATGATGGAATTGTCCTCGAGCCATACCTACAAAATAACAAAATGATCGGGCTACTAACCATGTAATATAATTTATTTTACATTAATAAATTGTATTATTTTATTAATTTTATATTTACAAATCCCATGGTTTTTCCATTCATACACAAACAAATAAAATAAATATGTGTGAATCATTCCTATGTCTCTTCCCTGAATAATGTAAAAAAATTAGTATATACTATAATATTATAGGTCTATGCATCATATCATAGGGGGACTAAAATAATAGTGTCTATGCTGGTCTCCCATGTTTATAGTGCTTTCTAAAAATTGTTGACACCATTTCCTTACCATCACATGCAACCTCACCAATGCCTAACTCTAAACTCTATCATATCCCTCAACTAGACATCTGATTCCACTCTTTCACGACCCCCTCCGCACATAGTGTTCCCCCTTTGGCCATAAATGGGGGAAGATAGATAGTGACACTCCGACCCCACCTCTAGTAGGGTCGAGGTTGGTTACTATTACTGAGGGTATAATAAATACACATTTGGGTGTTATTACCCGCAAAAAGACCACATGTGAAAAAGAAATAAAATACAGACCCAATACATCTTCTTATTAGACTACAATATAAAATAAAACTGAAGTACACTTATGTAATTTCATGCATGAAAAATTACATGTGATTAGAAAACTGCATGTAACAATTGAAAAGTAAGATGCCCGTGGCCATAGAGCCCGAACATCTCATGATAAATCCGAACCTATTAGTAACTACCATGATCTCCATAATACTCCAAATAATAAGAAAAAACATTATATATATATGGTAAGTATAAAAGTATTCGGAGTAGGATCATCCCAAGAGCCTCTCATGAAAAATGAAAATAAATTATGCATAAGCACAATGAACAACATGGGAATATAACTCATAACCTAAAAATATATGCATTCGTTACAAGCCATAATATTGATATTCTTAGTAAGTATCTATAAAATATAATATAATATAATAAATAATATAAAGGGTACCCTGTTACTGTATCCTCACTGGTTTTCTTCTCAACCCCACCTTCACCCATCTAAAACATCTCTCTCAAGAAAGGCGAGCCTTCAGACACCTGGGCAAAGCACCACTACATGCACCTTGTGAATCACACCACAACATCCAAATAAACAAATGTAACCAGGTATTTTCCCAGACCTACAATAGGTCACACAATGTGTATCATACTTTAGTTATTATACATGATGTTATCACAGCCCATACACTGAGTAAGGATCTACAAGCCATCAAATCTTATACCTCTTATAACTATAGTAGCCCTTAGGATTATATATCTTCAATACAAGTGTGTAAAATAACCACAAGAAATTATATCCCTCTACCCACATATATGAGAAAACTAACCAAATTTAATACCAGAACATGTTACTACCAAGGGAATAGATTGGGGCCAAAGGGAGTATTCATTTATAAATCCTCCAAAAATGAATTTAGTGAAAACACCCCAATGGCATAGAATTACTTGGGTGTAATTTGTCATAACTGAAAGGGTGTGTTTGTTTAAAATATAACAAAATAAACAAGATGTAATATAGGTCAAAAACCATTTATGGTTGTATCATAGTCTCAAAGTTAACAGATTCAGACTTCTCTCAGACCCATGGATTTTACAGCTAAGATTATATATCCTATAATAACACAACCACATAAAGAGCTGCATTATGTTTTTTAATTAATTTTCATCATTTTTAATTTATGGTAATTAATTATTTAACTAATAATTAACTATTATAATTTTAAAAAGTACATTATGACAGAGTTCCATTCCCTTGTGGAATATTCAAAATATCTTAAGGCTTCTCAAATTTAAAACCATAGAATTTCATACTAGTAAGCTCCAACCCCATGGGTTAAACATTTATTATTTTATTAATATAATTATTTTAAGAATTACAAGGTAATATAAGAAATTATTCTATTCTACCAATAATGGGGGGGATCCACATGGCGAGTATATGAACTCCCATTCAATTCCTCACGACCTATAGTAGGTGAATAAACTCATCCAACCACAAAAAATAAAAAAAACATGTAGCATACCCCTCATTTCTTCGACTCTATTAGATGAAGGGTAACAAAAACCATATTCCCTATGTAGTGGGAAAAGTAAAGTAGATAAACAAAATCATAGTCATTATCCATGTAAAATATTCTAATAAGCATCTAATTTTATATCAACAGGTAATCTCATCTTCAAACCTTTCCAGCATCACATGTGTCCTCCCCGACGCCCACATGAAAATAATGATGCATCCATCCAAATCCAAGCATCAACTATTGCCATAAAAACTAGGCCTCTCCACCCCTCATACCCCACAATATCCCCCTATAATCATCCATCCCAGGCTCACACCAAATTCAGGCCACCCTTCCCCACATATCATACCATCCCTCCAGGCTCATACATCCTTGTTTAGAATCGCATCACAAGAAGCGTAAAACAGACATGGAAATCGAGCTCTTAGACCTAAAAAAATGAATTTATCCATCACACACAATGATATCTCATGGATCCAAAAGACATGAAACATGGCCATTAGATGAAAAAGAGAATCATGGGCCTATAAAGGTATTATCTTCTATCTGACAGTGAGTTCTTTTTTCATCTTGAATTAATAGATTCATTATCACAGGATCCAACCATGAGAAACCTAAGTAACTAGCTAAAAAATATATCAAAAAATAATTAAATAATTAATGTAACATTCCTATAAATATTCCATAAACAATAATCACCATTAAATTAAACATACATACTTGCATCCTTTTTATTATCATCAAATTACAACAATTACAATCATATATATTAAAATATCCTATTTATTATTTTTCTAATTAATTATCAATTAATTCCATTTTTAAATTCATTATCAATTTCCACTAGTAATTACATTCTAAAAAACCACGGAATACGTATCATAATATCTTGAAAATAAAGAGGAATCCCATTATAATGATACAAATATGAATCATTTATATGTGATAGATACTAATTCTTTAATCCCCTTAAAAAATTTACCATTTCCATTATAATAGGAACCAAGGGACTATAAAATATTACCTATACAATTACTTGTAAATAAATAGTGAATCAATTATTCCCCTACCTCAAATGTCCATTGATGTTATTTTCATTAGATCAGACTACACACCAGATCTCTAATAACCCCTCACACAAGAACATCATTCACCTGAGGACACTACGGAAAAGCCACACAAACCAAAAACCCAGGAAATACCATTAAAAACATGGTATAACATCTTCCAATGCATGTAATGAATAAAATGAGTTAAAAATATTGCAATGCAGAATAAAACACTAGAAAATAGAGGAAAAAACACACTATCGATCAACCTAGGATACCTCTCATCGAATAAGGAATCTCTGAATCAATCCATGATGCATGAATCCAAAAAATGTTGAAGAGGGGAAAATTGATTCCCCTGGAGTCATGATTGAGCTACTGCAACCATAGAGATTGACAGATCGAGCGGCTGGAAATGTTTTAATCCATACATCATTAGGGAAATCCACGACATGTAATCCCATTTATTGTCATGTAATCCTCAAAATTTGTTCCTCACTGAAAGAACAATTACCATCTTCAATTTAATTATTTTTAAACCCCACTATATTAAATGTTGTTAAACCATCTTTCACATCGTGCAACTCTTCATGACATGATATCCTCCCCTTCTACTATCTCTTAGCAGCTAAACTCTTCCGAACATCCTCCAAGACTCCTCTAAGAAACATGGTCATCGAAAACAAAAAAATGATCAATCCCCTTAGACTGAAGACCTTAAAATTTAGCCCCACACTATGTTTTTTATTTTTCCCCTTTAATTTCTTTTTCATTAATAAGATATCTAGAGGACACCACCAAACGATTTTATAGATATACTAGATGTTATAATAATTATAAAAATAGAATTATAAATTTAATTTATATCATTAAATTGTTTTTTCATAATCATGTATGTATATTGTATCCTAAAACTACTAAACAATTGGATCTAGATATGAAATGAAATTGTTTTAACTATTCAAATATATTAACCATCTTCATTGGGTTTCTGGAGTCAGTTTTTCACACAAATGATACTTCACCATGATTCTATGGAAAATTATCAATATTTATTAGTCGAATCCATTACTGAAGATGATATTCATGATAAATCAAATAAAATAAAATGCAAATTATCGATAATTTTTCATATGTTATGTAAAATAAAAAATGAAATTATTTAGTAGAAGCTAAATATGTTATTCATCATGTACATTTCATACAACCTATAATTTCGTCATTTTACTGAAATCTTTATATAAATTTTATTTATAAACAAATATTAATAAAGATAGAAATAATGAAAATAATTGATCTTAAATTTTATGAAATGATAATATGATTCTATACTGAAGAGGGATAATTCAATGACCAATGTCATTTGTTTCATTATTTTTTTGGTGGAGAATAATGGATTTTTATTCAATAAAAACTAATATGAAAACATTTTTTATGTGGTGGAGGAGGATTGTTTCCTTTCTACATGATCTCAATAATTTATTGTTATTTTTGGAAATGTTTAGAGGAATGATAATCCACTATAGCATCAGATTATTTTTTCAGGATGTTGTGGAACATCTACAAAAAGTTATACAATTAGAATCTGATGTATACTAAAAAATATGAAATTGATAATTATAGATAAATGGTTGCATATTTAAAGAATATAATATTTTAATCCAAACAAGGATTACCATATGATAGTGAGAAGTGGATAATAGTTACCCAAATAGAGACTTAAGTAATACCTGGTCATACCATGTGAATTATTTTCATGATTTTTTATATAGGCAGACTTTATAGGGATTGTAATTATACAGTACATGATAAATGTTGTACAGTGTATGAATTAAGGTATAATGACATAAATGCGCCTTGAAATAATTTAATTTATTTTTTTATCATTAAAAATCATATATATTTGGAAGAATGACAATATTAATTGGGAGAATTAGTCCATTAACCATTAATTGTTTTAAATTTAAAATGTTTTTTATCAAATAAATTGTACAACCGATTCACATCCTCCCACGTAGTGAATCCCTATGTCATATAATCATTAAAATTTCATTGGCGGAAAACCTTTTTTATAATCCTAAATATAAGGAAAAAACATAATATTTTGGAATACTATAGAGTTTTTGTTATCCTAGAAATTACATTTCATTATAAATACAAGAAAGATAATATAAGATCCATCTTAGATGAAACTCAAGGTGATAAATTTGAAATATGTATGTTGATCATTAAATAAATCTATATTCAATGCATTTTTTTACAAAAAAATGTGCACCTAGTTTGACACCGCCATGAGATATTTTTTGGTTAATTATATACTATTTATACAATATTTTGAATAATTAAAATTCATGTCTATTTTTAAATATATAATTGAAAGTGTTTTATAACCAAGTTATAATTTTAATATGGTGACTAAGGTTTAATTAAAAGAACAATATGATGATAAATCATTTTATCTAAATGTTTCACAGCCTAAAATGAAGCTGGCATAGGGTAATACATCATAATAATGATTATTCATATTAATATTATCATTTCATTTAAATTAATTATAAATTTTTATAATAATTTTTGTTTTATTATTTTTTCTGAAAAAAGATAATGAAGAAAATGTTCTTTAAGGATATGAATATTGAAAATCAATATACTTATTTTCAGTTAAGTAAAAAATTGGCATGGAGGTTTGATAATATTAATATATACATATTATGTATAGAACAATAGTTTAATAAGCATACCAATGAATGGGGGTAATAACTATGTAATTGATTTTTTTTCAAATATTATATTTCATATTTTTTTTTAAATACATATAATATTTTATTATTGAATTATTTTTTTTGTACAACACCCCAAGCTTCTATTATAAACTTCTCTTTGAATAATACAATAGCGTGTGTTGTATGCAACTTCGAGTTCTAACACACCACAACAAATCAACCTAGTCGTTATGAATAATAATACCCACTTTTTAAAATTTCATAAATTTTATCTTTCAAAATGGACTTCATTTTTGGATTCGGAATATCAAAATTAGCATAGGATAAATTTTTGGTATTTTTCGGAAATCATTCAATTTGATATGAATAGAGAAAAACACTGAGTCATTGTTTAAAACTGACTTTTTATTTAAATAATTATTTATTTTATTTAAATTTATTTTATGTCAAAATAGATTCATAATAACTATATATGTTCAATTTAATTCATTTGAGTTAGTTTATATTAATTTAAATATATAAAAATTTTATTTAACATTTTAACGCCTTTTACCTACCTCCTAAGAGTATATGAAATTTACATAAAACTAAATATTACTGTTCCAGTGAGTTTAATTTTTAAAATCTCAGAGACATGGTTAATATCAAGAAGTAAAATTCTGTTCAATAAGAGAATAATAACTTTTGGTGAATATTATCCTTTTACTTTTATTTTCCACGATTAAATAAAAATAAGGTAATTGTGGGTAAAAATGAAATTATTATTACCCTAAAACCTGTCCTAATTCTATTGGATAAGAATAATTTGACCAAAAACAACTTTAAGAATAAAATATGAACCTATATAGTCCACTTGTAATAGATTATGACATTTATTATTATCTAATTCATAGAAGAGTTAAAAGTGTTAATTTCAATCTTTAATAACTAAACAATTTTTAGTATAGGTATAAACATAAGATAAATTCAACTATAAATATTCATTAGAAAGATAAAAATATTTCATACATAATGGTATTTTATTTATATTTTTTTAGATATTAAATAATTTAATTTATTTATGACACAATGATTATGTAGTAATTATATAATTATTTAATTATTAAAATAATTGATATAATAAATATCCAAAATATTGTAATTTGAGAAGTTGTATGAATTAAATAAATTTTATAAGTTAAAATTACATATTCGGGTTGATTAGATTATTTTTTTCGAAGTAATAATGCTATTATGAATTTAGCAAAAACAAGTTACCAAATACTGTCAAAATTGACATAAAAGAGTTTTTTAAAACAAATATTATATTATTTATTGATATTATTTTTCTAAAAATCTAAGGATCAGCCAAAAGACCTATATAATTATAGGTGTATCATTAATTAACCACATGGGGATCACTTGGAAGTATAAATTATGTTTATTAACCATATAATATAAAAATACAAAGGGACATGGTAAATGTCAAACTATTTAACTAAGAGTTAAATTTAAAATATATGGTTAATAAAGTGACCAGAACCTGTATAAAACCTATTGGATGAGTGGTTTGTGACCCATACCAACCGTAGAATTTAAATAATCCACAATAATCTATTAGAAACAGATCATGATTTTATTATAAAATACTATTTCTAGCTTTTCCTAAGGTGCCCCTCGCCCCTCTTATAAAAGGGAACTGACCCTTCTCTCTAATTCACAACTTCAAAGCCATTTGTCTTAGCCAAAACCTGACCAAATACCCTCTAAACTATCCTCCCTTCATCCTAGAGGACTTATGTTATTCATAAATCCAACATAAGGATCCCTTTTGATCAAATCAAATGGAAGAACCTGAAGAGGAGGTAAATATTTCATCACCTCGTTCAAGTTCATTTCATCATCCACTTCCTCTTTCATTTTTGTTTCCATTATAAAATAATAACTCTAGTATCTTATATATACTATAATGTTATTATAAATATGGTACAACCATTTTCATTGTTCTATCCATCCTTTGAATGACATGTCACCATACGTGCGTACGTACGGCTTACCGTCTCCACGTCGTGGTGTAATTGTTATTCAATACATTATTATTTGGATGGTTATAATAATGACATGTAATTGATAGAAATAGTAAATATAACATGATAATGATTCTTTATATATTATATATTATTCAATTAGTTATTATTTTAATATCAAAATAATGATATTGTCGCTCCTACGTACATACGGATTACCGTCTCCAGGAACGTGATGAGATTCATTCCCCATCATATCCATTCATGACTAATATTAATTTGATGAAAAAAATAATGTGTAAAAACTTAATATCATTCTAAATATGAATAAGATACATCCCCTTCATTTGAAATATGACTCACATAACAAAGAATAGAAAGGAAAATGAATTTTTGACACCCGAAACAACGATAATACTAAGATATTGTTAACAAATAAATGTAAAAAGATCATATATGTTATCAGATTAATGTATATGATTTTTTATAATTTAATAACAATTATTTCAACATTATACATGATTTTAACCTACCCTTGACAAAGGAAAAGCAAATGGTACGGTTTAATTTCACAATCTCTTTATAATCTGAGGTTGTATTTACATAAGTATATACTGGGACCTATTTATCATCCACATCCATGTTTTTTAAAAATGTATTTCGAAGCATTATTACTATTTTATAGAATATGGGTTAAATTCATTTATACCCTTGTTTGAAATTTATAAGATGTTTATAAAGGAATCTTTCTGTCATTTTCCAAACAAGGTACTTTATGACCTTTTCGAAAAAATTAAGGTGAGATGGGTTTTTTTACTTATTCGGCAGAGGCAGATATTTTCTACCATTATAAAATCTTTGAAGCTTCCCTTAAAATCATATAAGAATATTCCCAAAAAAATGTGTTATTTATAATTATTTGACTCTTAAATGATTTCAAAATAAAAAGTGATATTTCTCTAAAAAAGGTTTTGATATCATCTATGTCAACATCCTTTGATGGATATTAAGATTATTTGAAGTTTATTTATTATGTTACAAAACATCTATATTGTATTGAATATTTTGTGATATGTTTGACTGTGTATGTGATATTTTTATTCCACTCATGGTTTATGGATAAAATATTTACATTTCCTATGCTATTCTTAATACGAATTTTTTTGTTATGTTTAAACCTTTTCATATGTGGAATGCATTGGAATTAGTATGTGATGGGTGGAGCCCGCTATAGATCCTCGATGAATCAGTAGGTCACATGAGAAAAAATAGTGTCTTGGCCCAAGGCCTTGAAAAAATCTTATTTTTAGTCTTGGAACAAGGCCTTTAATATGTGGTTATGAAAGTCTGGCATTTTTCATTCCATCATTATGAATGTGGATATTGATATTTCTTGTGATTATTCGACTAGTAGAATATATATGTGAGTAAGTAAATAGATTTTTTTATTTATATTTCCTATATTATGATGATGTTTATGTTGAAAAATATTTTTTTAGTTCTATAAATTTCCTAAAATTTTTATGCTTATTTATAAAAGATTCTGGTAAATTGTTTTCCTTATTGAGCATATGAGGTCACCCCTTTCTATGATTTAATTTTCCCAGTATTTGAAGAAGTATATTATGACTGACCTACAGGGATAGTCTATTTGATATCAGTGCTGTCTATGGAAACAAGGTTGTTGTAGTTTTACATTTTATTATGTAATGTAAACCTTATGACACTATCTAGTACTTCCAAGGCTACTAATCTAATCAATATTCTGAGACATGATCTTTTGTGATCATTCCAATGTTTTGTAATAATGCTCCGACTCTAGGTATCTTGGGCCGGGGCATTACAGTTGGTATCAGAATAAGTTTAATACAAATCTTGGAATCTAGATTTCGATAAACTCTGATTAGAGCACATTACCCTAAGATAGATTTTGAGGATTAGTATAGAATAACTTATTAGAATTTTCGAATTATTGAGATTTTTTGAGTTTTCCAAGAAATACATCCATGTATAGATACGAGTAGGTAGAGGTAGATCTGGAACATATGTACCTAGTGGTAAACCCTGAAAACACTTCCTCAAGCTTGACATGAATGAGAACTGGTGCATGACAATAGGCCTTGATCCACTCTTGGTTACGCCACTTTGGGTGATATGGTTACGATAATTATAATTTTCCTTACAAACCATTATTAAGGGTTTATGAGTATATACTTCTCAAATAAAATATTTTTTATGATTATGGATTATATGCACCACTTTTCAATTTATGTTATGTGTTTTACATGTTTGGAATTATGTATTTCAATTCCAAAACTAATCTAGTTTATTCCATTGTTTAGATATGATGCCTAGTTGAATGAATGGAAACTGTATCAATGAACGTGCTCCATGTAGGTATTTCTCTCCTACTCAACATAATTATAGTTGAGTTGGTGTTGCAACTGGTGATGATTGGTTTACCATTATACTAGGACAACTCACTCTGGTTATGAATAATAACCTCACCCGTATAGAGCACCCTGATCCACAACGTGGAGGATCAATGTTAGACAACTTCATGAATAACAACTACAAAAATTCAATGGGGGTAAAAATCCACTAGTAGCTAAGAAATTAATAAATCCCTTAGAGAAAATATTTCATGCCTTGGGGAGTAGCGAAAGGGAAAAGGTTTTCATAGTTGTTTACCTCCTCACTGGAGATGCTGATCAATGGTGGCCATTGATTCAAAACATAAAGTAAGATGATGAAGTATCAAATATGGAATGAAGGAAGTTTAAAGATATTTTCATAGAAACATAAATTCCTCAAGACCATCAAGGGGATATGGGAAGACAATTTCTGAGTCTGAGGAAAAAAGAGGATGAGAATGTCGCAATGTATGAGGCTAAATTTAAAGGGATCGTGAGGCATGCTGCAGATTATATATGTAACCCAAGAAGTAAGATTTATCATTTCTTTTTTGGGTTAAAAAAATTTCTCCATTGAGAGTTAGTCTTACAATCCTTCTCGTCATATGTAGATATTGTCTCATGTGCCATCAAGACAGAAAAAGAATTCTCTAAGTCTTTAGACCATAAAGAAAAGAAAGAGAAGAAGAGATCTGCTGAACACTCTAGAAATGGAAAAAAGTGATGAAGGGAAAAGTTGAATATCCATCCAGTAGTAAATGTGGAAAAAAACACCCTCGTACTTTCTTTAAGGGAATGGGAGTCTATTACATGTGTGGTAAAAAAGTACACCAAGCTTGTGATTACAAGGGAAAGAAAGTGGTTATCGATGTTGAATGCTACAATAGTATATAAAGGGTATGTTATGCGAATGAATTTCCTAAGCATGAGGGGAACTTATCTCATAAAAGGACAAGAGATCAAGGCCATGCTTATGTTATAACTACAGTTAAGGTTGAAGCTCCGAAAGATGTAGTGGCAGGTAATTTAACGGTTTCCTCAAGTTTAGAGAATGATTTAATTGATACTAGATCAATGCATTGTTTTATATCGTCCCAATTTACTATGAAAATTAGATATTTCAAATTTTATTTAACAAGTGAGTTTTCAGTCAAAACTCTTAAGGAATGTATCACTACAAAAAAATTTATGATTTAGTCTCTACTAGGGCACATAAATGTTCTTTATCTACTGATCTCATTGTCAAACCTATCATTGAATTTGATATCATCCTCTTTGTGTACTCTCTTTTAGACCATGATGAAAAAATTTATTATAAAAAAATGAGTTTATTATTTTTTATGACGATGATAAAGAACACCTTATCATTAGACCAGAATCATCACCACCTAATTCTTTTCTAGAACCACCCCCAGTAGCTCAACTAAATTCAATTATTGGGGAGGAAGAGAATGAAATAACTATGGGTGAGGAAAAGAATGTTCAAATAGTGGATGTACCTATTGTGAAAGAATATGTTTATGTGTTTCTAGAAGATTTACCTAGACATCCACTAGAACAAGACATTGATTTATCCATTGATTTAATTCATGGATCAAGGCCCACATTGAAGTCCCCATATAGAATGGCCAATGTGGAATTAGTGGAACTAAAGAAACAACTAGAGTAATTGAGTAATAAGGGATTTATTCACCCTACTATTTCTCCATGGGGAGACACTGTACTTTTTGTTAGGAATAAAGATGGATCTATGAGGTTGTGCATTGACTCTAGGGATATTAATGCAATAAAAATATTGAAAAATTATCCCCTACCTTGCATTGATGAATTATTTGATCAAAATAATATATATTAATACTTTTAAAATATTAAAATTAGATCTACATATCATCAGTTGTGTGTGAAGAAGGAAGTGTTTCTGAAAATAGTATTTCAAACTAGGTACGAGCAGTAAGAGTTTACAGTAATGCCTTTTGGATTGACTAATCCACCCTCTGTCTTCATGGATGTAATGAATAGAGTTTTCAAGGAATATCTTGATTACTTTGTAGTGGTATTTATTGACAATATCTTAGTATACTTTAGATCAAATGACGGTCATGAAAATCATATGTGCATTATATTGAATTCTCTTATAAGACACGAATTGTATGGAATTTTTAGCAAGTGTGAATTCTGGATTTAAGAGATTTATTTTCTTAGCTATATTGTCTCTATGTATGGAATCTTTGTTGACTCTTATAAGACAATGGAAATCAAATAATTGCTAGCACTAACTAGTATAACTAAGGTACATCGTTTTATTGGTATAGCAGGTTATTCTCAACGTTTCATCCAGAATTTTGCCTAGCTGGCTAACCCATTAACAAATCTCTCATGAAAAGGGGTTAAATTTGTGTGGACTAAAGAGTGTGAAGAATGTTTTGATGAACTAAAGAAAATATTAGTCAATGCTCCCATATTGACTCTACCATCGGGGAATGATGGGGTTGTTATTTATTGTGATGCATCAATGAAAGGATATGGATGTATCCTTATATAGAATGATAGAGTTATTTCCTATGCATCACAACATGTAAAAATTCATGAGTAAAACTATCCTACTCATGATATTGAGTTAGAAGCTGTAATCTTTTCTTTGAAGATATGGTGACATTATCTCTATAGTGAATAATGTGATATTTATACAGATCACAAGAGTTTGATGTATATTTTATCACAGAATTAACTGATCAAGGGGCAAAGATGATGGCATGAACTACTCATGGATTATGATTGCATTATACACTACCACCCGAGGAAGGAAAATAAGGTTGAAGATGCTTTGAGTAGAAAGGATCATCGAGTTTTGAACAAGATGAGATTTGAAAAGGATCTTATATACGTAGATCTTGTAAAAATGGGCATGGGAGTCACCATGGAGGGTAAAACATCAATAAATTTTTAAATGGTCCGAAACCATCTTTACTAGAAATGATAAATAGTTCTCGCACTGAAGATAAATATTTTCATAAGAAGATTAAATCTTTGAATGATGAGAGATTGGATAACATTGTGTATGAAGATGTAATTTTGAAATATGGGAAGAGACATTGTGTTCCAATTATACCTAATCTAAAAAGGGAATTGTTGGATGATGCTCATAGTTCCAATTTCTCTATACACCCTGGTATCACACAAATTTATAGATATTTGATGGAACATTTTTTCTAGGACAACATAAAAAGAGAGATTGCAGATTTTGTGTCAAGATGTATGGTTTGTCAAAAAGTAAAAGCCATAAGGCAACAACCTGGAGGAGTCATGCAACCTCTTCCCATACCTTAATGGAAATAGGATTATGCCATGATGGACTTTGTCATGGGACTACCAAAGACTCCTTGAAAGAACGATGCAATATGGGTCATTACTGATTGTCTTACCAAGTGAGTACATTTTATTGATATAGGAGAAGATTTACCAGGTGAAAGATTATCAAGACTATATATTAATGTAATTGTAAGACTTCATGTAGTACCACTATCAATTGTTTCTGATTGTGATCCATGTTTTACATCATGATTATGGAATAGTCTTCAAAAATACCTTGATAATGAACTTTGTTTGAGAACTTTCTACCACCCACAAACTGATGGTCAATCAGAATAGACTATTAAAACCTTATAAGACATGTTGGGATCTTGCTCACTTGACATTCAAGGTATGTGGGATCAATATTTACCTCTGGTAGAATTTTCCTATAACAATAGATTCCATTCAAGTATTCAGATGGAACCATATGAAGCATTATACGGAAAGAGATGTCGCACACCAACCTATTAGGATGATGTCGGTGAAAGAAGACTTGTAGGCCCAGAGGTTGTGGAGGAAACGATGGAAAGGGTGAGGGTAATCCAAACCACATCAAAGCAGCTCAAACTAGGCAGAACAGCTATACTGAAAATCGAAGGAATGATTTGGAATTTCAAGTAGGAGATCATGTTTTCTTGATGGAATCACCATGGAAGGGTGTTATATTTTTCAGTAATAAGAGAAAATTGATTCCTAGGTACATCAGACCTTTCAAAATTTTAGAACGAATTGGGGTTGTATCTTACCATTTGGCTATGCTGCAATGTCTTACTAAGGTTCACGATGTATTCCACGTATCAATTTTGATAAAATACATGCATGACCCAATTCATGTACTCACCTATAAGGAATTACAACTGGAACCTGATCTATGTTATTGAAAAGATCCTTTCAGGACTCTTGATATAATATAACAAGTGTTGAGAAATTGGACGACTCGCCTGGTAAAAGTTCTATAGCGAAACAATAAGATTTAAGAGGCAACGTGGGAACCATAGGAAGTTATAATGAAAAACCACCCGAGTCTTTTTATGCTGTAATACACTAGAAATTTCGAGGTTGAAATTATTTAAAGGAGGGTATATTTCAACACCCCAAGCTTACACTATATGCTTCTCTTTGAATTATACAGTAGCTTGTGTTGTACGCACCTTCAAGTTCTAACACACCACAACCAATCAAACTAGCAATAATGAATAGTAATACAAAATTATTGAAATTGTATAAATGTTATCTATCAAAATGGAGTTCATTTTTGGATTCATAATTTTGAAATTAGATTAGGGTGAATTTTTTCTATCATTCTGAAAACATTAAATTTTTGATGAATAGTGAAAAACACCGAGTCTCTTTTTAAAACCAAAATTTTATTTAAATAATTATTCATTTAATTTAAATTTATTTTCATCAAAATAGATACATAATACATATATATATGTTCAATGAAACTCATTGGAGTCAATTTATAATTATTTTGGATATATAAAAATTTTATTGAACTTTTTACCGTCTTTTACCTGCCTCCTAGGAGTATTTGAAAATTTACATAAAACGTAATTTTACCGCTTCTATGAGTTGAATTTCAAATATCTAATAGACACAGTTAAAATCAAGGAGCAAAATTTGGTTCAATAATATAATTTTTTTTATGAATAGTAACTTTGTACTTTTATTTACCACAGTTAAAAGTAAATAGGGTAATTAAGGGTAAAAATTATATTATTATTACCCTAACACAAGTTCTAATTATATTTTATAAGTATAATTTGACCAAAAATAATCTTAGGAATAATATATGAACCACATTGGTCCACTTGGATTAGATTTGGACATTTATTATTATTTAATTCAAAGAAGATTTAAAAGTGTTAAATTCAATGTTTAATAATGAAACCATTTTTAATATAGGGATACAAATAAGATAAATTAGAATATAAGTATTAATTAAAATAAAAAAATATTACCGACATAATGGTATTTTATTTATATTTTTTAGATATTAAATAATTAATTTATTAATGACATAATTATGATGCAAGAATTACCTAATTAATGAAGTCTTAAAATAATTGATATTATAAATAACCATATAATTGTAATTTGGGGATTTTTATGAATTCAAATAATTTATAGGTTAATATGACATATTAGGGTTGGTTATATTTTTTTCGAAGTAATAATGTTGTTATAAATTTAGCAAAATCAAAATACCAAATAGTGTCAAAATTGGCATAAAATAGTTTTTTAAAACAAATATTATATTATTAATTTATATTCTATTCCTAAAAATATAAGGATCTGCCAAAATAATTATATAATGATAGGTGTTTCATTAATAAACCCCTTGGGATTCTCTTAGAAGTATATAGTAAGTTTACTAACCATATAATATTAAAATACAAAGAGACGTGGTAAATGTCAAACTCTTTAACTAAGAGTTAAATCTAAGAGATAAGGTTAATTATTGACCAAAACATATCTAAACCCTATTTGTTGAGTGTATTTAGACCTATAATAATTATATCCTTTAAATAATCCACTTTGGAGTCATTATAAAGTGAAAATGATTTTATTATAAAATAATATTTCTAGCTTTTCCTAAGGTGCCCCTCACCCCTCTTATAAAAGGGCACTCCACCTTCTATTTAATTCACACATTCAAAGCCATTTGACTCGGCCAACCCCTAACCGAATAACCTATAAAATATCCTCCCTTTTTCCTAGTGGCCTTCATTTAATCTGAATGTCACCCTAAAGATCCCTTTTGATCAAATCAAAAAGAAGAACCTGAAAAAGAGGTAAATATTTCAGCACCTCTTTCAAGTTTCTTTCTTCTTCCACTTCCTCTTTATTTGTTATTTACATTCTAAAATAATAACTACAGTATGTTATATATAATTTTATGTAATTATAAATATTTTAAAACGATATTCATTATTATATCCATAATTTTAATGGCATATCATTATATGTGTGTACGTACGGCTTACCATCTCCATGTCATGGGGTAACTGTTATTCAATACATTATTATTTGGATGGGTATAACAATGATGTTTAATTGATTTAAATAATAAATATAACATGATAATGATTATAATATATATATATGATATACCATCCAATTATATTTTATTTTAACATCAAAATAATGATATTGTCGCTCGTGCGTACGTACGGATTACCGTCTCAATGAACGCGATGAGATTCACTCTCCATCGTATCCATTCAAGACTAATTTTCATTTGATGATTAAAAATAATTTTTAAATAAATAATATCATTCTGAATAAGAATAAGATACATCCCATCCATAAAAAAATATGACTCACATAAAAAATAATATAAATGAAAATGAATTTGTTAAAGGCTAAACCGACGATAATACTAAAATATTATTAACAATGCAATGTTAAAAGATCATATATTATATCGTATTAATGTATATAATTATTTTATAAATTAATAACAATTATTTCACCATTATAAATGATATTAACCTACCCTTGACCACGTAAATGTAAAAGGAAAGGGTTAATTTCTAAATCTCTTTATTATCCAAGGTTGTTTTTGTGTAAGTATCTACTGGGATATCTTTATAATCCACATCCATGTTTCCTAATAATGTATTTCAAAAAATTCATAATATTTTATAGACTATTGTTTAAATTTATTTATACATTTTTTTTTTGAATTTTATAAGATGTTTATAAAGTAATCATTCTATTGTTTTCCAAACAATGTACTTTATGACCTCATCGACAAAATTAATGTAAGAATGATTTTTTACGTATATAGCGGCTGTGGATATTTTCCGCCATTATAACATCATCGAAGCTTCCCTTAAAAGCATATAAAAATAGTTTCAAAATAAATGATATCTTTATAATTATGTGACTTTTAATTTATTTCAAAATAAAAAGAGATATTTCTCTAAAAAAGGGTTTGATTTCACCTATGTCAACATCATTTGATGGATTTTATGTTTATTTGAAGTTGATTAATTATGATACAAAACTTCTATATTGTATTGAAGGTTTTTTGATATGATTGACTGTGGATGAGCTATTTTTATACCATTCACAGTTTATGGATAAAGTATTGACATTTCTTATTCTAGTCGTAATACGAATAATTATGTTATGTTTAAACCTTCACATACGAGGAATGCATTGTACTTAGTAAGTGACCGGTGATGCCTGATATAGCTACTCGATGAATCAGTAGTTATAATGAGAAAAACTACTGTCTTGGCGTAATTCTTTGAAAAAATCTTATTTTTAGTCTTGGAACAAGGCCTTGACTATGTGGTTATGAACGTCTGGCATTATGCATTCCATCATTATGAAAGTGGCTATTGATATTTCATGTGATTATTAGACTAGTAGAATATCCATGTGATTAAGTAAATGGAATTATTTTGATTTATATTTTCCATATCGTGATGATGTTTTTGTTTAAATGGATTTTGTTTATGTTCTACACATTGCCTTAAACGTCTATACTTATTTATGAATGTTTCTGCTATGTTGTTATCCTCAATGAGCATCTGATGTCACACCTTTATATGTTTTATTTCTCCAAAGATGTGAAAAAGAATATTATGACTGACCTATAGGGATAGTCTATTAGATCTCAGTGTTGTCTATAGAAACAATGTTGTTGTAGTTTTCCATTTTATTATGTAATGTAAACCTTATTAATGTATCTCGTACGACCAAGGCAAAGAAACAAATCGACTTTTCAAGACATGATCTTTTGTGATCATTCCAATGTTATGTAATAATCCACCGACTATAGGTAAATATTGTCGGGGCATTAAATTGTGAGAATATATTCTTATAGTTTCCCACATTTAATGTTATTTATAATCCATTTTACCTATCGGAGTGACCTTTTCATGGTGATTAGTCCAATATTTACCCAATGGTTCTCCTAACCTGATGTGAATGTATTCAACAACCCATACACAATTATGAAATATAAAATTATTCATATTTTAGGGAACCATATCTATAGAATAGTCTATTAGGGTTCCTTCATCAATTTCTAAATCGTAGGATATAAAATATTCTTTGATGGGTCTTTTCCTTCATTGAAACGTTAGTGATTTTTTTAACTCATCGCCCTTTAACTATTTCACTGCCACACTTCCCTGTGGTCACTAGATTTATGATTCAGTTGAATGCCCATATAAATTAGAACACACCATCCTATGTACATGTGTCCCAATCTATTTTGGTTTTATAGGAATAATTCAGTAAATTAATTCTTACAACAATTCACCTTCATCAATAGTCAATATTATTTTAATAGATATTTTAGCTCTTATAATTTTGTGATTTATGTACTAAGATAAAAGATAGTATCAAAAGAAAGGAGGGATTTTGGCAGTTTTGTATAACCAATAAAAATAAATCATTTATCATGTTCTTTAAATACATAATAAATCCCCAATATTTGATATAAACTATAAATTTTCATACATTAATATTCAATTATAACCCAACATAATAAAAATAATGCATTATATACATTCCCAAGACATTTTTGGTTTCAATAATGAGTGAATTAAGAATAATTGCAATATAATAATTATTCTAATATTATATACTAATGCATATTTTTTCACTATAAGATACTACATAGTCATTTCTATCTTATAAAAAATCCCACAAAATCTACACATAGGCTGTTGAATTAGACATATCATGTGTAATATATTTCTTAATGACGTAGTGAAATGGAATCATAAAAGTAGTGAGGGAAATTTCATTGTAATATAACATATGTAACTAAAGAACTAATGTTATAATCAAGTGTGAGATATTATGTAATATTAATTAATAACCATAATTACATAATCAACTAAAATTTGGAAGACAATATATCTTAATGAATTGAATAGGTATATAAGAAATACTCAAACATGTTTTCCTCATGATACATAATAATTCATTTTCTGGCTATAAAATTCTTGGCTACACAAAATACTTATTTTCTTCCATGGAATTAATCATATGATAAGATAAATATGAAATCCATAATCAAGTTATCCAATAATCAGCTATATTGGAATAAAAAAATACATACAACTAATAATTTTTTTAATTTTAACAAAAGGGATAACATGACTATAACTCATCCAGTGAATGAAAGAGGATGGTTAAATAGTATAATTTCATCTTTATGTATTAATTAATAATCCTTAATATTGGAAATATAAAATTTATAAAATTTATATAGTTTTATAATAAATTAATGGAATTTCTCTCAACATAATAAATTATCAATATAAAAATGTATAATATAATAGTATATACTTAGGTCACTAATTTACACAATCAATTGATTTCTTGAATGTAGGTGAACACCCATAAATCTATATAATATAAAAGATGTAATTCAACAAGAAAATACATTGAAAAAATACGTATATTCATTTTGGATGGTTAGGTAACATAAAAGAATTTATGTGTCATATATTTCCTAAAAAATAACATAAATTATAATTATTCTAAAATAAGGTACAATGTTTCAAATTATTATATCCCCATTTTATCAAATTAGACACAAAATGATGAATACATAGAGGGAAAACATTTTTATAAAATAGTTATTTTAAATATATCACATAAGAAATTTCTAAGAATAAAATTAATTGATACCATGAGTTCCACCCCCATAAATTATAAATATATTTATTTGGTAGAGTATTAATCTTGAAAAAAAATTATTTTAAATAATTTTTAATGTGAAATAAATAATTTAGGTGAAAAAATAAAGGATCATTTGGATAAAAATATTCGTAATGGATTAAAACAAAATAATTCATGTCATTGTAAAAAGTAAATTTTGAAAAGATGGAGTGAGGGAAATTTAAAACCTTTAATTATATAAAAAATATCATATATGTGAGCCTGGAAAATTACCAAATGCTCTATATAGGAAAATGTTTTTAATTTTTACAATGTTTTATTAAGAAAGGAACCCATTTAAAATCTTCTATAACATCTTTATTGGAAAATGACATAATAACAAGAGTAATAAAATGATTTTTTTATTAAATCATCATTTTACAAAGAGAATTATATAATTATATGTAATAAAATATTAATCTCTAATAAACCTTGTATAGAATTTAAAGGTTAAAGATAAAACATTAAAACTCAACAAATTAACCTATATGTTATCAATATATGATACAACCTATATACATCCTAATAAATATAATTTTTAAAAGGGGTTTTATTGTAAAATTATAATAAATAATATAATAACAGATAATATAAAAATATTTCATTACAAACCCATTGTAGAGTAAATAATTTGGAAAAAATGATTATAACTCAATGAATGAAAATTGAGTTTCCCAATACTCAAACGATTTGGGTAACACTGGAATATAAAATTTTTTATTAAAAATAAGGTTATTTTGATTAGTATGACAATAAAATTACAACTAAATGATATTTATAAAATTTATAAGATATTAAATAAATAGAAAACCATACAAGGGTAACATGGTTTAAAACACGTTACATGTATCAATGAATAATAATTATGAAAAATAAAACAATGGAAACCATTGAAACATCATGTAAAAGACATATAAATGATAAGATTTAAATTAAATAAGAAAATTTGATAAATAATATAAGGATCGTCATATACAATATTAAATGGAATTTAGATAATCCATAACTAAAAAATCATGGTTTATAATAAGAAGTATGACATAGTGAGATGAAATTTGAGGCAAGAACACCTTCCCAATTTTCATGACTTCAACAGACATACATCAACCTCATGTATCAAAAAATTTGATATATTAGTCAACCAATTAATAAAAATACCCATATCAATTTTAATTTCTATTATTCATCTACATTTATTCTCAAAATGAATTCCAGTTTAATATTTATCTATTTTATCACATGTGGTGTTTACAGTCTCATCATTTGTACTTTTTTTCCAAAAACACTATTACTTTTCATTTTTAGTACAATTTTAATCCTTATAGAATCATCAGTTGTACCTTAATTGATATTTCAATATTTTTATATTTGTATAATTTCATTACATGTTAATTTTGGAAATAGCCCATGATAATAAAATAATGGATGATGATATTTCTGCGATTCATAAAGATAGAAAGTATTTTCATAGTCAACATAATGAAAATTTATAATACAATAAAAAACAATATATATGTATATATATATATATTAATATCATATTATACCATTAATTATGTACCCGTAGTCTTCCATTACATAAATTAATATAATTGACCCTATATGGGGTAAAATAGAACCAAACATGAATATACCACGGTTAAATGATTATTATGTTGTGGTTTAGTGGTAACATATTTGTAAAATAAGTATAATGATATTTAATTATTTTTATTTTTTTGATATGTCACAATGTGTTTTATGCAAAATAACTGCTAACTTGTATTAAAATACTACACAATATGAATGAGTTTATTTTCCACTTAGAATGATTTCATTGAACGATTGAACCAAGGATGACTAGTTGTCAATCATATCATTATTAAGATATAAAATATTTCATAATCAGAGTATAATGATTCAATAAACATCATATTTATCATGGAAAATGTATATTATGACTATCTACTAATGGAAATAAGGAAAATTGGTTTTCAATGTTCAATGGAGGTATCATTCTATATTCACACATTGATAATAATTTTATTTTCATAGAATGGGAGATTGAATTATTAAGTTCTATAATAAAAAAAGAAAAAAGTATTTTATAATTAAAATACACACACATATATATATATTAAATTATTATTTAATACTATCATTTTTTGGAATTGAATGAAAATGAATATTCTTCATCCTAGAGGTGGAATACCACAAATTCACAGAAAAAATGATTTTATTTTCATAATGGAGATGTAAAATGGTGTTTAATGATAATTCCCATCATGGAATCACATTATTTATGTTACTAATAATAATTTTTGTACATTTTTGTGAAGAAGATAAAATTTTAAACATAAAATACAAATATAAGAATTTATTTAAAAAGGATTACACTCATGGTGATTTTTTATATTTCCATTCCCAATCCATTGGAAATATAAGGAAGAGTATAAAATTATTTGACCAAAATTTAATGTAAAAAATATTGTATTTCAATGGGTGGATTAATGAAAGTATTTTATGAGTATATATAAATTTTTATGTGGAATATAGGGGTTGGTGAGATGTCAATTTTATAATATATAATTGTTGTTATTTCAGAAAATAACAATAATTTTTTTATAATGGGAAGTCACTATCATGTAAAATGGGTCCAAATTTGAGAAATAGAGGAGTGATAAATATATAAGTTCTATAGATTCTACAACAGACATTATAAAAAATTATTTTCCAATTTTTCAACTTTTAAACATGATTAAAACTATATAGGCCAGATTTACAAGTACCCAAGTAACTATGTTTTCCCAAATTAATTTATCTGATACTCATAAAACTAAAATGGTATTTTTTACTAAATTACTAAATCTTTTTCCAATTTTTATAAATGTATAATAGAGATTCAAATTAATTTTGAATTAATTATTTTATAATATTTTAAAAACATTATACTGATAAAAATATTACATATGTTATAAAATTTCATATATTAATTTATAAACAATAAAAAATATTTTTAGATTTATAATTTCATTTATATATACTTATTTTTTGTATTAAAGCATTTCAAGAAAATATGTCACACTCATATATTGATTATTTAATTAAATCAAGCTATTAGTGAAAAATGATATCTTTCACTATTCACATTCAATTCAATCATTTAAAAAACCCAGAAATATATTTGAGGAAAAAATTACGATGTTGAATCCAAAAATAATTATATGTTAATCAAATTTTATTTCTAATATATATAGTTTTATATTTTTTTATATAATTATAAAATATAATGGAATAAAAATTTATATGGAAAATGACTCTTTAAAATAAAATATATTCCCCTTTCATATTTTAAATAATATAATATGTAACACCGCAAGTTTTTCTAAAAAGACATTTAAATGCATCGAACTTTGTTTAAGTGGATATTTTTAACTAGCCTTTAAAACATAACTTTTCCACATATATGTTTTGAATTTCAAGAAACTGTCATCTATAATTGTGTTCAGTATGTTATTTGGAGTCTATTGGAACCAAATTTTTTTTAGTGAATAGTAACATACCCTTATGAATAGTACTATTTCCTTAATGAATAGTAAATTTTATTATTATTTTATTTTATTAAGGATTTAAGATAATATCATCTTGGGTAATTTTACATCATGATATAGAAGTAGGTATATAATTAGAATTGTTAATTTTTGAATAAAGTATGCTTTTATAAAAAAATTAAATTAGTGATATTTAGAAAATTATTTTCAAAAAATTGACTTCTTTTTTGAATTATACTCATCAAGAAATGGTCAGGGTAAATTTTTGGGTTGTTTCTGAAACAATTGATTTTTTGGTGAATAGTAAAAAATACAGTTTTTAGTTTCGGTGTGTTAATGACGTAATTAATAATATAATAATGATGCCATAAATACGGTCGACTTGTGTATAGTTAAATATGATGTGTGGTTTCCAAAGTGGCTTATACTAGGAGAAAATACCTTGGGAAAGCCCAAGGTTTTGTAAATACCACCCATGAGGTGTCCCTTGGAAATTATTAAAATATTCCCTTACTTTTCCTATAAATACCAACCCATAAATTCATTAACATCATTCTCAAATCCCCCAAAAGGAAGATCATGCCTCATTACCATCATAGTATCCCCCCCATGGTTTCCTCAAGCCCCAAAGGGCCCAAATTTCATGTTCTAAGGGTTAATCTACAAGGTAAGAAAATTCTCAATTTTCATTTTTTTTCAATTCAAGTTCTCTTTTATGTGGTACAACATTATATTTCCCATTCCATGTTCTTATTTACTTATTATTCTTTATCTACTTTATATAATTATTCATTAATGAATGGGTGACCCATTTTCCCACTATTTTTAATATTTTAAAAAACCATGTTGTTTGGCCCTTAAGATGCTTTTAAGGGATTTATCAATTATTCTTTTATTTTGAGTTCCCTTCTCATTCCTTCTTCATATCTTCTTATACAATAGGTGTGAAATCTCTAGAATCATTTATATTCTGGATGTTCTCGTGTTCATGGAAAATTCATCCTCACTGTTCTTCTCCTCTCCCACTAATTCAAATAAATAAAAACATTGTTCGTGATGTGTTGGATTACAGACATCGGGGATGAAGTTATTTCAATTTCCATTAATTCATTCAAGTGTGGTCATGAAACCATTTATATGGGTGAACCACGTTATAATATATGTGTTATGACTCACCCATGGTTTTGTACTTCTTTTGTACTCATGGTTTAAATTTATAAGACAAAATGAGGTTGTTATTATCAAAGAAACACTAAAATGATCTAAACGAACATCATTAATGTTTTAACTTATGAATCATCCTCATATTAAACAAAAAAAACTTCAAATTGTATAAATTATGGTACTATAAATATGAAAATTCCTTTCCCTTACAATTCATTAATTTCACTTCCAATCGACAAGAACATCCACCATGAACCAATCATGGAAATCATGTTATGAACTCACCAAAAAACGGTGCAAGGAGAAAAATACTAATCATTAAAGGGTTAAACGATGTTATGAAATGATAATATAATATTTTATAAACAAGAAAATGAGTATTTAAACAACTAATAACACTATTTTAACAATTATACAAGAATTGTAAACAAGATTGGAGTAAGACAGACCTGATGTAAGGAAATTCTTAACCCGATTTCCATTCATTGGGTTAACCTTCTACTTCATTATTTATATGATATATTAATTATGTGTGTGATGGTATGGGTATATATTATTTTTTATTATGCGTATATACAGTATATATACATACTCCATCCACTCTATTAAGTTTCTCTTCAAAGGTATGATATTTATAACGTTCTTTTCTTTAAAAATCCTCTTTTTAAATTTGGTTTTACGAAATTCCAATGTAATGTAATTATGGAATTAGTCATTTTGTATGATTATGTTTTGGTTCTTGGGAATTATTTATGATGAAGGGTGGGACCTATATTTCCCTCCAATGCATTGGGTATGTGTATGTAGGACGTCAGCTCTATGGTTACTCCAAGTGTAACTGCAATGCTTACACAAAGTTAGGTAGCTATGAGGGTTACAAATTATAAGGTAGCCAATAATGGTTACAAGATTATGTAAGTAAGGCCCCAAGATACTTATATGTTTATATTTATGTTCTTATGTTTTGTGTGGATCTTTTCTAAATATCATGTTACACAAATTAAGTATGTATGGGTGACAAGAATGTCTTTTTAAAATGATTTCATACGTTATGAGTATACATAGACTAATGTGCTCTTTCCTTCTTTTTCATCCTATACTGAGCTTTTGTGCTCATCCCATGTTTTTAAGTGATTTTCAAAGGTTAATGGATTTTTAATACAAGGAAGGAATCCATATTAAATGTTGAAGAATTGTCAAGGAGACTTGTATTAAGTTTTAATGTTTTATATTTTGAAAAAAATGGAAATTGTTTTTATGGTATCCACTCTGTAATAATGTGTAATGTTATGAATGAATTATCCTAATTCTCTAAAGCACTAAACTTTCAAATATTCTCAATGAAAACATAAGTGTTTTCTTGACTAATATCATGATCATTTATATAATAATTTTGGGTCTTTATAATTGGTATCAGAGGATTTTTTAGCTAAAATTAGGAGTTACGGTGATGTTAATAGAATACCAAAACTGATTTTTAATATATTTTTAATTTGAAATGTTTTATCATTTAAATATTACCATGTTGCTTCATCTAACACATGTATGTTTAGAATTGTTGTCCGCATTAGAATTAGAGATGGTGAAGAAGAGAGGCACCGAAAAAATGAAATCCTTCCAGAACTACAGCTCAGAACATTAGGGATTGGAACCGAGTAGTTTGTGACAGTAATGGCTTAGCTAACACAGGCAATAAATTGTTGTGGCATCCATGAAAGAGAACCAATATAGGTACCACAACGTAACATGATAGTAGTTGAACATTTTATGAGACAACATCGTCCTGCATTCAATGGATCTTTTGACCCATTAGTAACTGAAGTATGGATGAAAGCCCATGAAAATATATTTGATGTTATGGGACATTCAGACAGTCAAAGGGTAAGTCTTTCCAATTATCGTTTTGAAGTGGAAGATGATCAATAGTGGTTAGTGGTATGGAATATCATGGGTAGAAAAGATTATAATTCCTTAGAGTGGGATGAATTTAAAATTCTTTTCCTTGAAAAATATTTTCCTATGGAGGTGCGACATAGAATGGAGAAGGAATTCCGTGAATTGAAACAAAAGGAGGAAGATTTAGTGGCTGTGTACGAAGTAAACTTCACCCGACTAGAGAGGTATGCACCAAATCTTAGTCTGGATCTTTATAAGAAAATCAACCACTTTTACTAAGGACTTATTCCAAGGTATTGAAGGGCGTTGGCCCCCCATGAAATCAATTTTTTTGAGAAACATGTCTGATGGGATGAGAGGGTAGAGAAGAAGTGTTTGGATGATCACATTAGTGTTTGGAAACAAAGATAAGAAGAGGTCCAGTTTGCAATAAATGTGTAAGAATAGTCCAAAGAAATCTAATGGTATGAAAATCCAATTTTCAGTTTGTGAAATGTGTGGTAATGAAACACCATAGGGAATATCATTGAAAAATTGGAAAGTGTTTTAAATATTGTAAGATTGGAGATATGGCCTGAGATTTCAAAGAAAATGATCCTAAGAATAATCCTAAAACGCAGACTATAATGTGTTTTAAATTTGCTAAGATGGGTCACTATGAAAATGCCTGCCCAAAAATTATCTAAATGATGGAAAGAATCCATAATCCAAGAAGAAAGGTGTAGTGAGATCCTTTTGGATTACGATAGTAGATTTCAGGCCATCTAATGAAGTTTTATCAGGTACATTGTTTGTTCACTCAGATTTTGCTAATATTTTGTTTGATACAGGGTCTACACATTCCTTTATCTCTGTGAAATTTTCTAGAAAATTGGAAATATCACCCCCAAAAAATGAGAACCAATCATTTTTCTAAAAAACCAGGGGAAATATTTTTGCAAAGTGGTATTATAAGAATATTTCTATTGTGGACTGTGAAAGACTTTACCTGAAAAACTTTTTGTTTTACCCTTATTCGAGTTTTATGTTATTCTCAGAATGGATTTTCATTCTGTTTATCATGCAATTATTGACTATAGAGCTAAAGAAGTAGTTTTTCAGAAATAGTTTCTGTTTGTAAACAAGAATGAACCCATACAATTGATTACATATCAAGAAATGAGAACCTATTAAAAGATTGAAATTAATGTTATCTTGCTCATATTGTTAAAAACAAGAGAACTATTCAAATTAATGATGTGCCTGTGGTAAATGAATACATTGATGTTTTTACTGATGAGTTACCTCGTGTCATACCTGATCGAGAAGTCGAAATCAAAATTGACATAGTTCCTGATGCTAATCCAATTTCAAAACCCCCTGATCTTATGGCACCAATATAACTTCTTTAATTGAAAAATCAGTTGCAAGATTTTATTGAAAAAGGTTTCATTCGTCCTAACACTTCACCGTGGGGAGTTTCTATTTTGTTTGTTAAAAATAACTATGGTTCCAGGAGACTTTTCATTGATTATAGAGCATTGAATAACATCAATTTTAAAAACAAGTATCCTTTTCCTCAAATCGATGAATTGTTTGATCAACTCTAGGGAGATTAGTACTTTTACAAGATTGAATTGAGATCTGGATACCATTAGCTGAAGGTGAAGATGGATGACATCCTGAAAATAGCTTTTTGTACTAGATATAGGCCTTATGAATTTGTTGTTATTCCATTCGGATTAGATAATGAACCTATTTTATTGATGAATAATATGAATATAGTATTTCATGATTTCTTGAATATGTTTGTGGTTGTATTTATTGATGAAATTCTGGTATTTTCTAAAAATAAATAGGATCATGAAAAACATCAAAGGGTTGTTTTGCAATCATTGTAATAAAATAAGCTGTATGGAAAATTCATCAAGTTCGATTTTTGGGTGTAATAAATTTCTTTTCTTGGGCACATTGTAAATAAGGATAGAATAACAGTTGATCCTACCAAAACAAAAGTATTTGATGAATGGAAAAGACCAAAAAATGTTACAGAGATTCATAGTTTTCATGGAATTGCAGGTTATTACAGACGGTTTGTTAAGAAGCGTGCACGGTTATCTAGCCCGATAACTATGTTAAAACAGAAAGGGGTTAAATTTTTTGTGAAGAGAAATGTGATGTTTGTTTTCAGGAACTAGAAAATATATTGGTTAATGCTCCTATTTTGGACTTACCATCGCGAAATGGTGAGTTTGTCATCTACTATGATGCTTCATTGAAGGGGCTTGGTTGTTTATTGATGCAGAATGATCAGGTAATTGCCTATGTTTCGAGACAACTTAAACATCATGAGATAAATTATCTCATACATGATTTCTAATTGGCATTTGTTGTTTTTTCTTTGAAAATTTTGGAGGCATCATCTATACAGAACCAAATTCCAAATATATAATGACCATAAAAGTCTAATGTATATATTCACTAAGATGATATTAAACATGAGGCAGAGAAGATGGCTAGAACTGATAAAAGATTATGACTGCATGATCAATTACCATCTTGGAAAATCAAAAAAAGTGGCAGATACCATAAGTCGGAAAAATCATGCATCATTAAGCATGTTACATTTGGAACATGATCCCTTGATTAATGATTTGATGAATTTTGGCTTAGAAGTTGTTGGTACAAGATTAACTATGTTTTGTTTTAGGTTTCAGTGTAGTCTTCGTTGCCAGAAAAAATTAAGCAAACACAGAAGGAAGACCGTCAGCTAAAGAAAAAGATATAATTGGTTAAAATGGGAAAGATGCCAGAATATAACCTCGATAGTGATTGTGTTTTGAGATTTGGTTAAATGTTGTGTGTGACTTGTGATTCACAATTAGGAAATAATTATTGTGTGAATCTCATAGTTCTCCATTTTCTGTTCATCCTGGCAGTACTAAGATGAACAGAGACCTTTGGGAGTATTATTGGTGGAATGGAAGGAAAGGATATATTGCTGATTTTACCAAGAAATGTTTGACATGTCAACAGTTTAATGTAGAGAGGAAATTACCGAAGAGGATTCCCTAGCCTTTTCCAGTGCCAGAGTGGAAAAGGGAGAATGTATTGTTTCGCACGGATTTCGGGGATGACCTCTTGGACTGGCGATTCAAACGTTCTGATCGGTTTCTAGCGGGTTTGTTCGTAGAACCAGAAACATCCAATGATTCCACATCCGTTTGGACCTACTTTCCAAAGGTGGGCGCTCATTAGCTTGTGGACTGATGAGGCTTAGGAATTTGCATTGGTCGAGAAGATGAGAGGTCAGACTCATCACACCTTTTTTAGGGGAATTATTGTCTACTCCGAGACTCTCTTTATAGATTTAAGTTATGTTCGTAAATCCTTATTACATTACGAAGTATAAAATGAGCATTCCTTTAGTTTTAACAATCAATGATTAAATTTGAATGAAATTTAGAGAATCTTTTATATGTATTCGAGGTTCTTCAGCAATAGAGAATCATCTGTATCTATTTAGAGATTCTTGTTCATTGGTATCTTTCAAAACATTTATATAAAAGTCTCTTGGTCATTATGATGACCAGGCTGGTTTTAAAGCCACTCAGTGGGGCACTTGAAGTTTATAGTCATTTAGAAAGACATGGATTATTTCAAAGTTGGGATCGAACCCATAAATGGGCTACCTACGTATCCTTTGTTTTGGAAAAGGAATTAGAACCCACGTAGTTCGAGTAATGGAGTATGATGTTTATGATTGATGGATCAAAGAAGAATGTCATAATTACTTTTAGACTCTAAGCTCACGTGAGTCATGCTCGGTTTGAGAAACAAGAGGTATTGGTAAAAATTTAGACAATTGTGCCATGAAAGATGAAATCATAAGAAATTGTTTGGGGCTTATGTATAAATGACTACCTAGATAGATGAAGGTTTAGGATTTACTTTTAGGGAGAAAATCCAGGAACAGGGTCCATAAAGGTATATGTGCTTTATGGAGATTTGAATACTCTAACTTGGGACTTATTCTTGAAAAGGAAACCCAAATTAGGAGAGGATTTATTATTGGGTTTTACTCCTGAGAAGGAACCCCATATCAAATGTAATTTAGGACTGGTTAAGAGAAATTAAGGGTCTTGGGGTTCACTCCTGAAGAGAATGCCCATAATTATGACTGGGACATACTCCTAAAAAGGAGGCCCAGGTTAGGGGACTTGGGGCTTACTCCTGAAAAGGAAGCCCAAGATTATGACTGGGACTTACTCCTAAAAAGGAGCCCAGGTTAGGGATTAAGGTTTGGGGCTTACTCCTAAAAAGGATGCCCATATTTGATATTGGGGATTATTCCTAAGAAGGATGCCCATATTAAAGGATTATGATTGGGGCTTACTCCTGAGGAGGATGCCCAAGTTTAAGGAATTTAGGTTTGGGGATTACTCCTGAGGAGGATTCCCAAAGTTAAGGAATTAAGGTTTGGGGCTTACTCCTGAGGAGGATGCCCATGTTTGGGAACCTTAAGAATTTGGGGCTTACTCCTGAGGAAGATGCCCAGATTAAAGTACTTATAACTGGGGATTATTCCTAAAAAGGAGATCCAGGTTAAGGATTCTCTCATCTTAAAGGATGAGGTTGAATGAATGAACTCTCAATCTTTGGTGACATAAATATGTATAAATCACTAGGTTTTGAGAGATATTCCTCCGAATTCCTTTCAGATAAGGAATTCAAATCAAGAAATCATGCCATAAATGGCTTTGAAGAGTATCTTGAAGACTGAATCTTGAATAAGAAAGGTGAAATGTCTTAAGACGGGTAAAATGGGCAAGATGGGCACCCAAAAAGGTAGGGGCGCGCAAGTCTTGAAAGGTGCGCAAGTCTTGCGTGGGCGCGCAAGTATTGGTCGCGCAGGTATACCTGCGCGACACATGTTGTACTTGCGTGATTTTCAATCAGAATTGAAATACTTGAGCAACTCTTTATTAAACCCTTTAAAATCCCCTTGAGGTTCTTCTAGAAAAAGGGACGCGCAAATTCTATTAAAGGAATAAGGAGGCGCGCAAGTGTGACCAGTTCCCTTAAGGGATGGCCATTCAGGCGCACAAGTGTTGATGAGTTTCAACACTTAGGCCTTCCTCCCTCTCTTTAGATCTTCCGTTCTAGGTAAGAAATTTCCTTAGAAGTGTTCCGGAAGCTTTGAGAAGTGACTTGGGCGTCGGGAGCTTCAATCCGAGTTTCTGAAAAAAGATTCTCTCGAATGGGGGGCCCATAGGGTCTATTTATAGGCAAAAGAAGGCCCTGGGCGGTTACCGGGCGATTACCACATAGGTCGCGCAAGTCACTTGCGCGACCAAGGTTGTTGCGCAAGCGTACATGCGCGACTGTGAGATAACTTGCGCGGTGCAGTTGCTTTTGATCCTGTGTTCATGCCTTTGTCTATTTTTGATATTTTCGTCAAAGGATGAATCACTTTGAGCTCAGATATTCACCTTTTCTGATCTTTAGATTCTGTGACGAAAGGAGCGTCAACAAAAGTCCCCCCTCAGAGTTTGATCCGGAAAGAAATGAGGATTTGACTCTGAGGAAATTGAATACATTCAAAGGAAAAGGGGGCGCGCAAGTCTTCAGGGCACTGAGGGCAGCGCACAACTGTGCTGGAACTTGAATTTTATTCAGAGTTCCTTTGTCTTTTGTGGGCAGTTTAACGTCATGCATGCCGTACATAAAGGGGCTAATGTTTAAGGTCGAAATAGCTTTGACCAAAAATGGGTTAAAATTGATTCAATTCCTTGACAATTTATCTGAAAACATATTACCATACTCAAGTATGAGGGAAAAATTGTAAACTATGGCTTAAGAATATTTGAATCTGAGGAATGATATGAAAAAGAGCTAAAAGGCATTAGAAGAAGTAGTTTCCAAGAATGAAGTTACTATTATTTAACAAAACCCGTTAGGGGGTAAAAATATGCAGGGCCACCTAAGGGCATTGGCTGCATGGTTAAATAAATAGCATCTTTCGGCTGACAAGTCTGTTATGTGGACTATTTATGCAAGGCCACCTATGGGCACGTGCTGCATAGTCAGGAAAAAGAACTCCCAGAAATTTACTTTCATAGTGCTAAAAGCCAGTGAAAGTTTATGGAGATTCAAATTTTCTAAAGTATAGAGTTTGTTGTATATAAAGAGGTACTTGAATATGTAGAAGATATTTCCGAACAAGAATATCGAAGAACTGGATGAATATCACTCCGACGAAGGTCTGACCCAAACGTAGGGAAGAAGAATAAACCATAGACTTGAATACTTTCAGATCATGAAAAAGGATATGGGACAAATATGTTAAGGATGGCTATTTTTTGTGGATCCCTACATACTGCCGTTTAAGACAAATAAGGACAAAAGAGGCATTCTTCCCAAGAATGAAGTTACCATTATTTAACAAACCCGTTAGGGGGTTGAAATATGCAGGGCCACCTATGGGCATTGGCTGCATGGTCAAATAAATAGCATCTTTCGGCTGACAAGTCTGTTATGTGGACTGTTTATGCAAAGCCACCTATTAGCATGTGCTGCATAGTCAGGAAAAAGATTTCTCAAAAGTTTGACATTTTTGTGACTAGAAGTCATGAAAAGGGTTATGAAGATCTGAAAATATTTAAGTTTAGGATTATAACACATAAATATGGGTATTGTCCAATGTATATAGAGATACATAGGTCAATGATAACCATAATCATGTTGTGGCTGGGTCGTGAATTGAAACTTGGACTTCACTACGTATCTCATAAGAATGAGAATCAAGCCATACGTAGTTCTTGAAATGCAGTTTAACGTCGTGCAGGATAAAAGTATGAGAAATAGTAGTTTAGGGTCATAGAATTCGGACCATAATAATGATTACACAGTGTGTGTTTTCATGAGGATTTTTCATCCAAGGGACTGAAATTTAAATTTGGGGTTAGGCCCAAAAGACTTGGGGCTAGATTCGAGGGATACTCGAACGTTCCTACATATCCCATAAGGATGGGAATCAAGCCCACGTAGTTCTAGAACTACCCTTTGTACAAATTTGGTTCGTACATGTGAAGGGTGAAAGGGGACTTTAGTGAAATGATGGTTTAACCTGAGATAAAAAATTTAGGCATTACCATGTATGCACGTAGTTTTATTGAAATAAAACATGATTGAAAAATCAATGTCAATAATAGTTCTCTCTCAAGTGAGGTGATCAAAGAATATTGTAGTTTATTGTCGTACTAGACAAAAGTGTTGTATAGTTTAACGTTGTATAACAAGGACGAAAGTGAATCAATGTAAAAATATTGATTCTTGGGGCGGTTTCACAAATCAACATCATATGAGATGGTGGTGAACCGATTTGAAGAGATTGTTTTTGGGCTTGAACCCTGGGAGGTTGCCTACATACCCAGCCTGGAGGGAAATGATCAAAGTCCGTGTAGTTCAATTAAAGAATGAATTAATGTTCAAGTTGTTCTTGGGGACAACGATCTAATAAAAAATGTTTTTGGGACCTACACATGGTTCGCGGCCCAAAGAGAGTGTTATGGTTGAGGTTTGCTCTAAGCTCACGTAAGTCATACTCGGTGTGAGAAACAGGAGGTAACAACAACCTTAACTATGCACAGTTTAATGTCATGTAGGAAATATAAAGGGACTATGCAGTTTAAAGTCTTGCAGTTAGGACTATTGGTGCTGCACAATTTAGTGTCATGTAGCAGGGACAAAATACAGTTTAATGTCATGTAGGACATATTATGAATTTTCTGTATAGTTTAGCGTCATGTAGTTAGGACGATCTGAATAATAGAGTTTAACGTCCTATTGGACGAAAGGGGGACTGTGCAGTTTTAATGTCATGCAGTGAGGACAGAAGAGTGCATCATTTTAACGTCATGTTGGACGCATTGGGGATTTTTTTCATAGTTTAATGTCATGTTGGACGAAAGTGTGAATAGTTTATGGTCATATACATGGACCAGGGATGATGCAGTTTAATGTCATGCTGGGCGGTTTAGGGAACTTTTTCACAGTTTAATGTCGTGTGGGACGAAGTTGCAGTTTAAGGTCATACTGGACCATTGCTGTATAGTTTAACGTCATATAGCAAGGAAGAACTGGTGCTGCACATTTTAATTTCATGTTTCGGGGACAAGTTCTTTTCTACAGTTTAATGTCATGTTGGACGAAAGTGCAAATATTTTTAGGTAAAATGCATAGACCGTGGATGATGATGCAGTTTAAAGTCATACAGGCCTATTGCTGTATAAACCAATTGTAAGAGTCTTGGTTCTGGGGACCATATTTTGTGTTTATACATAATATTTCTTCGGAAATATGGCATTGGTTGGAGTCGTGATGAGTTTTCCATCCATTGAGATTAATGAATAAGCTCTATTGGAGTAGACCTTATGTATTGAATAAGGTCCTTCCCATTTTGGTTCAAGCTTGGGAGGATTCTTTCCAGGTATCATTGGTGTTCTGAGAACCAATACCAATTCCCCCTGAATGAATGAACGAAGACAAAATTTTTTGTTAAAAGCTCATGTTATTCTATTCTGATAGATTTCCAAGTGGTGCAAAGTGCACAATCTTTTCTCATCTAACTGTTCCAATTCATTCAATCGCTTTTGGGATTGCTCATCATTAGATAACTGATCACAAATGGCTATTCTGAGTGAGGGAAATTGAACTTCAATTGGCAAGACTGCTTCTATTCCATATACCAATGAATATGGAGTTGACCGCGTTGCATTGCGAGTGGTAGTCCAATAAGCCCATAAAGCATGAAAGAGTTTTTCAGGCCATGACCTTTTATCTTTATCCACCATCTTTTGCAGTATGTTTGATAGAGTCTTGTTGAAGGCTTCTATCTGTCTATTAGTCGCCGTATGATATCGAGATGAATGGTTGGATTTAATGTTGTATTCTTGATACAATTTCATCACCTCAGAAGAACAGAAGTTGGTGCCGTTGTCTGTCAATATGGTATGAGGGACACCAAATCTAGTAATGATGTTAGACTTGATGAAGCTAACAATGCATTTAGAACTGACTTCTTTGAGAGGTACTGCCTCTGCCCATTTGGAAAAGAAATCAGTAGCAATAAGAATTTACTTAAACTGCTTGGCCGTAGCTGAAGGGTAAGGTCCCACCACATCCATTCCCCATGTGGAAAATGGCCACGAGTATTTAGCTGTATGAAGCAACTCTGGAGGTTGATGAATGAAGTTGGCATATACTTGGCATGAATGAAACATCTTTGTGAAATTAACACAATCTTGTATCATTGAAGGCCAAAAGTATCCAAGCCTTTGAATTTGATCAGACAGTATATGTCCAGACTGGCGGGAACCACAGACTCCTGCATGCACTTCTTTTATGAAAGCCATTCTCTCTTCACCATCAATACATCTGAAGAGAACTCCATCAAAACCACGTTTTTAGAGAATTTTCTCAAGGTGGTTTGGGCTATCATAAAGAGTAAAATTTGCCACACGTCGCCAGATTTGTTCTTTCTCGGCTCTATCAGGTGGAAGTGTTCCATTTTGAAGGTATTACCTGATAGGTGACATTCATCCTGTAGTATGACAATACGGTTCACGAATAGGACTAATTTCATTAATTTCCTCTGTTCTTACTTGAACATAAGGTGAAATTGGACGACGGTGGGCAATACAGATGGTTGTCTCGTCCCGATTTGGATCTGCTAAAGTTGTGGCTATATTAGCCGGTGCATCAGCTTGAGGATTTTGTGATCTTGTGACATAAGAAAATGTCGGTTCTGAAGGGAATTCCGACATTAACTCTCTGACGTAATCATACAAAGGGATTAATTCTTCTTTTCTGATGGCATAATCCCCATTGACTTGTTTGATTACCAGGTCTGAATCACCTTTCACCATTAAGTGATTCACTTGTGCTTGAAGCGCTAACTCCAAGCCTGTAATGAGAGCTTGGTATTCAGCTTCATTATTGGTACCACCTTACCACAACAAAAAGGAATAAGGTAACACTGACTTATCTGGAGAAATGAGCACAATTCCTAAACCAACTTTGTTGAATTTAGGATTTTCCATTTTCTTCCCTGTTGGACTTCTAGAAGCACCATCAAAATACATTTCTCATGTTTGAGGACTCTCTTGAATAGAGAAAACTTCCTCATCAGGGAGTTCAATATCCGAATACGTGTCTTCCACTGAAGGATGTTCAGCCAGGAAATCAACCAGAGCTTGGCCCTTAATTGCCTTTTGAGACACATACTGAATGTCGAACTGCTGTAGAATAACCGCCCACCTTGCCAGACGTCCTGTAAGCATTGGATGACTAAGGATGAATTTGAGTGGATTATTGCGATATACCAATTGGACCTCGTGATGTTGCAGGTAGTGTCTCAGTTTCTGAACTGCAAAGATTAATGCAAGGCAGCACTTCTCAATACTTGAATACCGGGTTTCTACTTCAAGCATAGTTCTACTGAGATATTAGAGGCTATTTTCATTCCCAGCATCATTCTCTTGAGCGAGAAAGGCACCCAATGATCGCTCTAGAGATGTCACATAGAGGATTAGAGGTCTACCCTCAACAGGTGGCACGAGTACTGGTGGACTCAATAGGTATTTCTTGAGAACATCAAATGCTTCTTGACATTCTTCAGTCCACTGGTAAGTGACTCCTTTTTTCAATAATTTGGTAAAGGGTAAACTTTTTCCTTCCAAATTGGCGATGAAACACCGAATATATGCTAAGTGTCCTTGAAGTCCTCTTAATTCTTTCAAATTCTGAGGAGGTGACATACCAAGGATTGATTTGTTCTTCTCAGGATCGACTTCAATACCACGATGGCATACAACAAAGTCAAGGAATTTTCCTAAGGATACCCCAAAAGCACATTTTAAGGGGTTCATCTTCAAATTATATTGTCGAAGCTTGTGGAATATGACTTCCAAATCAGCCAAGTGATTAGAAATTTGTTTGGATTTAACCACCAAATCATCTACATAGCATTCAACAAACTTCCATAAAAGAGGTTTGAAGATACGATGCACGACGCGTTGATATGTTGCACCTGCATTCTTTAAACCAAAGGGGATCACCCGGTAACAAAACACACCTTGAGGAGCTCTGAAGGATGTATATTCCTCATCTTCTGGGGCCATTCGGATCTGATTATATCCGGAAGATCCATCCATGAAAGAAAGTACTTCATAGCCAGACGTCGCATCAATTAAGAGTTCTGTAATCGGAACTGGGAAATCATCTTTAGGAAAATACCGATTAAGATCTCTGAAATCAATGCAAACCCTAATTTGTCCGTTCATATTCATTTCAGGGAAAATATTAGCCAACCACTTGGGATATTGAACTTCTCTGACGAAGTTGGCTTTGATCAGCTTATCCACTTCAGATTCAATTTTGGAAGCATAGGTTGGGTGTGTTCTTCTCGCGTCTTGCTTAAAACCTCTATGTTCTTTTGGTAAACCCAAATGATGAGTAGCAACATCAGGATCAAGCCTAGTAATTTCTGTATAATTCCAAGAAAAAATATCTTTATTTTTCTTTAAAAAAGAAATATACATCTCTTGCTCTTCAAGGGTCATGGCTGCAGTAATTAAAGTGGGGAGTGGATCTTTCTCTGTACCCAGATTTACTTCTCTGATTTCATCCACAGTGGTAGAGATACCCTCTTCAAATGCTGGAGGAGCATCTCTAAGATCTTTCTCTTCCTCTTCATCACGTGCTATTTCTTTCGTTTCTACTTGCAAAGTAGATGAAAAAAAGAAATTATCATGATCATAAGAGATGTCAAAATTTTCACATTTTGAAGAAGAAGCTTCCATTTCCGACCATATTGATGATAAAGGGTCTTCTTTGGGAAATAAAGAGGAGATGATGGATTGAGAATCGACATCATTATTCACCTCTGGTGTTGCAATAACTTCTTCTGGCCTGATTAGAGAAGTATAGACTTGTTGGACTTCAGTAGATGAAATGAAAACGTCACCACTTATGCTTTCATCACTGCTTGGTAGGTTACCAATTTCTCCCATGTTTTCTGGCTCGATTGCCGTAATTGACATTATGGATCATTCCATAAGAGTATTTTGATTTGGGCCTATTTTGTCAATTTGACTGATAGGTAACACATAATCTGTACTCACATGTGAAAATGGATTTATTGGAATTTTCTCCAAACCATATGGAGCATTAACTTTTGTAATTTCCTTCATTGTAGATTTTTCTCTTCCCTTCATGTGATAAAATTCTGTCTCAATGTATTGAGACTCACATGTCTTGAACGGGGCCTTATCACCATACAATGTTCCAACATGACCATCGAAACAGTATTTGAGACATTGATGGTATGATGAAGGAATAGCTGCATGCTGATGTAGCCAGGGTCTTCCAAGCAAGATATTGAAAGCTGAGTCTTGATCAACAATCATAAAATCCGAATTGGATACAAGATCTCCAAACTGAGTTCTGAGTGTAACTTCTCTCAGTGGTTCTTGTTCATTTTTATCATATCCTTGTAATATCATGGTAGAAGGAGATAAATCAGATTCCGTGAGGCCCAATCGACGAAGTGTATGAATGGGCATGAGGTTGACTCCTGAACCATTGTCAATGAAAGCTCTTCGAATATCTACACCATTGACTTTGCCAGATAAGTACAAAGGTTTTATGTGCCCATGCACAATATCATCTTCATCTTTATCAGTAAAAGATATCACTGTATGGAATTCTGTAGGATTATTCTCTATGTGATAGATTTCAGCTGCAGCAATTTCAGCTTCAAACTCCTGAGGACTTGACAAAGCTTTGATGAGTGCTTCCCGAAGATCTTTTGACAGATTAAAAGCATCCAAAATTGATAACATGGCTAGAATGTGGGCAAAGTGTTTCAATATATCATACTTTTGATCTAGAGGTCTGCATTTTCCAATAGGAATATGCGGTTTAGCAGGTACCTTGGAAGCAGATGCTTTGGAAGCTGAAGCATCTTGTATTGAAGTTTGCAACATCCTTGGTTTTGGAAGATTAGACTGATTAGATCCATTTACTTGCTGAGATAAAGAAGATGGAATTTTTAATCGGTCTTCCAAAATAACTGTTCCAAAACTGAGTTGGCCATTGGTAGAAGAACTTGCTTGTTCTTTTTGAGCTCACTGAAGGGCTCTACCACGAGTTTCTACTGCATATACAGTGCTAGCAGGGGTAGAATTAGAGTAGTGGCTTCGGAAAGATCCACGTCTTCCCCTGTATCCTGAACCTCTAGAACTTCCTCGGATTCCCTTATTTGATACAGGAAATTCAGGCTCATCAAGACTGGAATATGGATCTGTTAATTGAATCATATTAACAGAACCAAAGATTAACTCTTCGTCTGATAAAGACTCTGCCTGGTTAGCCTATTTAGGCTATGCCGTTTGGTGGGATGGGGCCCGTGGCTTTGAAGTAGATGGCATGAAATCATCTAGAGTCAAAGACAATTTAGTCTTTGATACATACTCATCTTCTTCTGATTCCTCTTTCTTTTTTGAATTGCGTTGGCCTTTTGAGGATTGGTCTTTTGATGGAGGCTTTACTGCAGCTTTTGTAGGAGACACAATTGGATTCTTCAATTGTTTTCGCAAAATGGAATGGGTCCGATTGATTGTCTTTCTGACCATCCAATCATCATATTTTTTCACAGTTTTTCTTTTGACTTCCTGCCACTCGCCTCCTTCCTCTGGATCTGTAGCGATAATACACACTACATGAGCTGAAGAACCCTTCAATTTGACTTGTCCCAAGTTGACCATCTTTTTCAGGAGGTCTTTAAAGACAAAACACTCCTGGATGGGATGCCCCAACATTTGATGAAAGGGACAATAATTGGGACGGTCTTCATCTCCTTCCTTGTTTGGCCTCTTGGGAACTAGTAATTGAACCAAATTATTTTCCAGAGCTGAAATGAAGTAACCAGGAACTTGCTCACTTCGGAAAGAGTATGTTTTACTCTTCAAATCCTCAAATTGTCTTCGTCGTTGATCTCTTTGATCATTTGGACGAAACAGACTTTGTTGGCGTTCAGGAGGTGGAGCCCTTCGAGAAGATGGAGGTTTTGAAGTAGAAATAGGTACAAGTTCTTGTTTAAGAATAACTGTAGCAGTTTCCGCTTTACCCATTCTCCTTCCTGGAGCTGATGAAATTATACGAGATTTAACCTTAGCCTGTATCATGGAATCTTCAATCTGTTGAGCAATTGAAGTAAGGTCTCGAAACCCTTCTGTGTATTTCATAGGGATCAATGGCGTGCGTAATTCGTCACGCAAATTTGCCACACAAATTGGCAACAGTTCCTTCGGAGGGAGTGCTAAACTCAGGGAATACGTTAATCCCTTCCAACGAGAAATGAAATCAGAGACTCTTTCATTCTCCATTTGCTTGCAGTTTGTAAGATCGAAAACTGTCGTTTTTGGAAAAGTTGAGCTGAACTGAAGAAGGAATTTTTGACGAAGATCCTCCCATCCGATGATTGACCGGGATTGCAAGCTTGTAGACCAGACAAAAGCTGGTCCTTGCAAGGTTCACATGAAGCATCTGAGTTTCACTACTACTTGCTGCTCTGGAGTTCCCATCATAGGATCACAACAAGACACGTAATGCGTCAAATGTTATTCAGGGTCGCCTAATACATTGAAAGTAGGGAAAACAGGGTTTCCAAAACTGGATGGAGGTGAAATTGAATCTACCCATTCAGGGTAAACATTCTTTTCAGGTTGAACTTGCACCCGTTTCCCTTCCATAGTTTCTAACCGAGCTGTTAATGACTCAATAGTAGTTATTAACTTTTGAGAAACATCAGGTTGAACTTAGTTTTGGGTAGGTGCAATGAATGGAGCTTGGACAGACGTGGTGGTTGGTGCTGCAACTGATGGTTGTGCTGCCAACCGTTGTTGCATTTGACCCGTAGGATTAGACCTCTGAGGGTTTACTGATAAAGGAGGATATTCCTGATCCATCTCAGTAGTTACAACAAATTCCTTCGGCTGTCGGACTTCAGCATTCTTAAGAAGAAGACTACTCTGAAGTAGTTCTGCGTTCAACCTTCTTAATTCTTTCATATCTTCCTCCTATTGTGCAAACCTTTGCTCTAATGAGAGCAATTGACCTCCTTGAGAGGAAGGGTGAGAACTAACCTGATTCTTTCCTTTCCCCTTATTGGATCTTTTTTGGAGAGGGGGAAGTGGGTTACTTGAAGGAATACCCGGATTTTTGTTAAGCCTTTGATTACGTGTGCACACGCCTTCTTCATTTAGGTCTGTGTGCGCAACTTCTTGAGTAGGAACCTCTTCATCTGATCCCTCTGATTGAGCCTCATCTGGTGAATCAGCAGCAACAGCATTGATGAAATTAATGGATTCATTTTGCATGGAGTCCTTTCTATCATAATTTCTGTGATATTGTCTTCTTCCATGTCCATGATGAGACATGTCATTCCATTGACTTGATCCCTCAGGAACTTCTTGGATAACCATCACTTGGAGAGAATCTCTTGATAGCTTGGCTCTTCGTTCCTCTTGAGGCTTATTCCCTAATCGAGAGAATGCTGACTTTCTCTAAGAGAGGGATTGAGGATTTGAAAAATTCCCCAGTCCGGTGAACTGGGGATGTTCCTGCTGCTTTCGCTCAACTCCTCGAATCCCATTTGTTGACTCTGAGGGTTGGGTTAGAGAAGTCCCCAGTCTGAAAAGCTGGGGTGTCTCTTGACATGCTATGTCTGAGATCTTCTTAAAATATCTCTTGATCTTGCGAATCATAGTTCGGAAATTAGATGGATGCATTAACCTGTATCCACTTTTATCACCTGGTTCAACAGACCGTTGGATGATTTCCGAAACTTCTGTCATTTGATGACGTGTTTGCTCCAGACGAGAGGCTTGTGCAATATTCTCGCCTGCTTGATATAGGAGCAATTCAACAACTTGTTCTCTATATACTTGATTTTGAGAGGAACTAGTTGAAGCCTGTTCTTGAGCAAGATTTTGATTACGAACAAAGCCCATTGACTGTAGCCGGCAATGGGCAATAACATTGCATGAGACCATTTTCGGCGGGCTTTGCTGACTGGAAAGCACTGTGAAATGTAGTGCTCCGTGAACACCCCATCCTCTGATATGAACATCAGATGGAGCATTGGCAATTAACTAACACAATTTTCTTAGTGCGCCAAGCCATGAACGTTGAAGGGTTCTATGTTGCTTTTCATCCTTCGGATACCGAGAGACTGATAGAGATGCCAAATCAATCTGACGTTGTAGCCCTTCTATTATCTTAAGATTATTTTCATATTCATCATAAGATAATACCTTCTTCTTTAATTGACAAAGAGTATTCCATATGTTGAGACGAAAATTATGGATTCCATCATCCGTCAACATCTTTGGAATGTCGTACTAGGAGTCAGCCAAAGGCCAAAACATGACTGGTACTTCACCTTTTGCCAGTTTTTTCATCATGTTCAGCATTTCCTCTTTATCATTTAATGAAGATTCTTCTACCTGTTTTGACCAGAGTTGGTGTTTCCTTGTTGCTTCATCAGATTCAACAAGATTGGTAGAGAGATCATTGATCAAACTAGAAGATGCATGACTTAGGGGTGGTTCGGAGAATGACCTACACCCTGGGCTATCTTCTGATTAAGAAAGTATTTCACTTGTTAGAGATAAAGCATCAGACATGACTGGTTTCGCATTTGCAAGTGCCTCAAGATAAGAGGGCTTTCTCGGCACTACATTATCCACTGGAGTATTTTCCAGGCAATGTGAATCACTACTACGGAGAGGACTTTCGCAGCAAAGTTCATCATCATGGGGTGGACCACCATAATGGGTTACAACAAAAGATGAGATCTCTTGCTCCTTGGTCTTCTAACCACACAGAGGGTTCCTGTGGCTCTCATCTGATGAAGAAACTTCAATATTGACCGAACTTTCATGAAGCAAGCCTTCATGAGGAAGTGTCTGTTGAAGACCTTCCAAATTAATGTTCCCGTTATTTGGAACTGAGGGAGTAGAATCTTGAATTCCGATAGATAAATGTCTGAGGGCCTCAAGAACTCCAGCATTGAGCAAGGCCTTGTTGCATATTGGCCTTTGATCTCCTGACTGTGCTGGGCGGATCTTTTTCTTAGATGCCTTCTTACTCACTTTAGAAACCACTTGTTGATGAAAGTGGTTACTCTGAGCAGGTGTATGTGCCTGATCAGGAAAGATGGTCAGGTTAGGCTGACGATCTCCACTAAAATCAGGTGTATGTGCCTGACTTGGTTGTCCGTATGATATGGGGGAGTATGCCCCATAACCCTCTTGGACTGGAACATATGTGTGTGTCTATTCCGGAGTGAATCGTTGATGTGTCACTCCACTGCTAGGGATAGATTTATGTGTCTATCCCTGAGATGATGTTGAAGCTGTTATGATATCCAGGCAGGAATCCAGAATATGAGCAGGAATTTGCTTCTGCTCTTTCACCATTGACAAAATATGTTTGGTGACTTCAGCCGCCGGAACGGGGATATACGTCCATTCCGGGCTTGGAGTAGGTGAATGTGCCTGCTCCTGTCCTCCTTTTCCTGTCAGTGAATCCTGACAGTACTCAAGTGCGGAGGCAGAGAGTTGTGTCTGCCTCCTGTTTGTCATCGGGGCTTTCCGACTGACTTCTCCGTGCGCTACCAAGCGAGACTGTTGGTAAGCTTGATTAGTTTTAGCAGGTGTATGTGCATGCTGATTACACTTCGCCAAACGCGGTTGATGAGATCAATCATATGTAGTCAGACAAGTCTGCTGACTAACTGGTGATGTATAAGCAGGTGCATGTTCCTGCCTATAGTACTCCGCCGGAATTGCCTGGCGGGATTGGCTTGATGCTGCCAGACGAGTCTGCTGGACAACGGAATTAAAATGAACAGGTGATTATGCCTGCTTGTTATTTTTCACCAAGTTAGGTTGGTGGACTTCTCCGGATATGGCAGGGATGAAAACCTGCCCATTGTTAACCGGATTCCGTCTCTGGCGGTTCATCATGCCTGCTCGGGTTCGAGGAACCTGAGCTAAATGCCTGGAGTTGGTACCCTCATCATGTTGAGGGTGCACTACCGCACGAGTCTAGCGGCGATTGTTGATGGGAGCCCTCGAGAAGGACTCATGTCTTTTTGAATTAAGGCCCTGCGGGACCTGCTCATTCACTTCCTCAGAGTAAGGGAGTGAATGAAAAATTGCGTTCCGGGGATAACGACCTGAAACGGTTGGAGACGGTAGTCAGCACCGCCTGCTTCTTGATCGCTGGCCGCCATTGTACGGACGACCAGGTAGAGTTGTTAACTTGGAGGGCTTGACGAGCGGCCTCCAGAGTTGGGATAGTACCGTTGTGAAGGTACTCCTTAACCAGTGCATTAGAAACCCAGCGTTGAAGACGCTGAGTTGGTGATGTCATCCTTAGAGCGGACGACGTTCCAGCAGGAGTAGCAGTATTGGTTTTCACAGCAGCAGACCTCATAGTAGAGGTGTTCACAGCAGCAGTATTCACATGGGTGAATTTAAGAAAATACATTTTGCAGAAGATCTTGAGAAAAGAGTTATTGGTTAAGGATTCACGTAGGGTTCACCATTTTTTGTTTCGCACTGATTTCGGGGATGACCTCCAGGACGGGAGATTCCAACGTTCCGATCGGTTTCTAGCGGGTTTGTTCGTAGAACCGGAAACATCCAATGATTCCACATCTGTTTGGACCTACTTTCCAAAGTTAGGCGCTAATTAGCTTGTGGACTGATGAGGCTTAGGAATTTGCATTGGTCGAGAGGATGTGAGGTCGGACTCATCACACCTTTTTGAGGGGAATTATTGTCTACTCAGGGACTCTCTTTATAGATTTAAGTTATGTTCGTGAATCCTTATTACATTACCAAGTATAAAATGAGCTTTCCTTTAGCTTTAACAATCAACGATTAAATATGCAAGAAATTTATAGAATCTTTTATATGTATTCGAGGTTCTTCATCAATAGATAATCATCTGTATCTATTTAGAGATTCTTGGTCAATGGTATCCATCAAAACATTTATATAAAATTATCTTGGTCATTATGATGACCAGGATGATTTTAAAGCCACTCAGTGGGGCACTTGAAGTTTATCGTCATTCAGAAGGACATGGATTATTTCAAAGTTGGGATCAAATCCATAAATGGGATACCTACGTATCCTTTGTTTTGAAAAAAGAATCAGAACCCACATAGTTCGAGTAATGGAGTATGATGTTTATGATTGATGGCTCAAAGAAGAATGTCATAATTACTTTTACACTCTAAGCTCACGTGAGTCATGCTCGGTGTGAGAAACAAGAGGTATTGGTAAAAATTTAGACAATTGTTCCATGAAAGATGCAATCATAAGAAATTGTTTGGGGCTTATGTATGTATGACTGCCCAGATAGATGAAGGATTAGGATTTACTTTTAGGGAGAAAATCCAGGAACAGGGTCCATAAAGGTATATGTGCTTTATGGAGATTTGAATACTCTAACTTGGGACTTATTCCTGAAAAGGAAACTCAAATTAGGAGAGGATTGATAATTGGGTTTTACTCCTGAGAAGGAACCCCATATCAAAAGTAATTTAGGACTGGTTAAGATAAATTAAGGGACTTGGGGTTCACTCCTGAAGAGGATGCCCATAATTATGAATGGGACTTACTCCTAAAAAGGAGGCCCAGGTTAGGGGACTTGGGGATTACTCCTGAAAAGGAAGCCCAAGATTATGACTGGGACTTACTCCTAAAAAGGAGGCCCAGGTTAGGGATTATGGTTTGGGGCTTACTCCTAAAAAGGATGCCCATATTTGAGATTGGGGCTTATTCCTAAGAAGGATTCCCATATTAAAGGATTATGATTGGGGCTTACTCCTGAGGAGGATGCCCATGTTTAAGGAATTAAGGTTTGGGGCTTACTCCTGAGGAGGATGCCCAAAGTTAAGGAATTAAGGTTTGGGGTTTACTCTTGAGGCGGATGCCCATGTTTGGGAACTTTAAGAATTTGGGGCTTACTCCTGAGGAAGATGCCCAGATTAAAGGACTTATAACTGGGGATTATTCCTGAAAAGGAGACCCAGGTTAAGGATTCTCTCATCTTAAAGGATGAGGTTGAATGAACGAACTCTCAATATTTGGTGACATAAAGATGTATAAATCACTAGGTTTTGAGAGATATTCCACCGAATTCCTTTCAGATAAGGAAGTCAAGTCAAGAAATCATGCCATAAATGGCTTTGAAGAGTATCTTGAATACTGAATCTTGAATAGGAAAGGTGAAATGTCTTAAGAGAGGTAAAATGGGCAAGATGGGCACCCAAATAGGTTCGGGCACGCAAGTCTTGAAAGGCGCGCAAGTCTTGCGTGGGTGCACAAGTATTGGTCACACAGGTATACCTGGGCGACACATGTTGTACTTGCGCGATTTTCAATTAGAATTGAAATACTTGAGCGACTCTTTATTAAACCCTTTAAAATACCCTTGAGGTTCTTCCAGACAAAGGGACAAGCAAATTCTATTGAAGGAATAAGGAGGCGCGCAAGTGTGACCAGTTCCCTTAAGGGCTGGCCATTCAGGCGCGCAAGTGTTGATGAGTTTCAACACATAGGCCTTCCTCCCTCTCTTTAGATCTTCCGTTCTAGGTAAGAAATTACCTTAGAAGTGTTCCAGAAGCTTTGAGAAGAGACTTGGGCGTCGGGAGCTTCAATCCGAGTTTCTGAAAAAAAGATCCTCTAGAATGGGGGGCGCACAGGGTCTATTTATAGGAAAAATAAGGCCATGGGCGGTTACTGGGCGGTTACCACTTAGGTCGCGCAAGTCACTTGCGCGACCAAGGTCATCACGCAAGTGTACTTGCGCGACAGTGAGATAACTTGCTTGGTGCAGTTGCTTTTGATCTTGTGTTCATGCCTTTGTCGATTTTTGATGTTTTCTTCAAAGGATGAATCACTTTGAGCTCAGATATTCCCTTTTTCTGATCGTTAGATTCTGTGACGAAAGGAGCGTCAACATGTATCCATGGATATTGTGGTGGGACTAGCAATGACTTCTCGAGGGGACAATGTGATTTGGGTTATTGTTGATCGGCTAACAATGTCTCACATTTTCTATCTATTTGAGATACAATGACTTTGGATCGGATTTCTTGATTGTACCTCAAGGAGATTTTTAGGTTACATGGATTTCATATATCCATTATTTCTGACTGAGATCCCAGGTTCACTTCTAACTTATGGAAGGGACTTCAGAAGTCGTTGGGTACGGAGTTAAATTTTAGTATTACTTTTCATCCTTAATTAGATGGGCAGTCAGAATGAATTATTCAAACTTTAGAGAATATGCTTCGAGCATGTTCAATTGATTATTAGGGAAGGTGGTATTAGCCTCTTTCTTTAGTTGAGATTTCTTATAATAACAGCTTTTATTCCAGTAATCAGATGAAACAGTTTGAGGCCTTGTATGGAAGCAGTGTTGGACTCCAGCATTTTGGGATGAAGTCGGTTAAAGAAATTTGATGGGGTAGAATTTGTAAAAGAAGTGTGTGAGAATGTGAGGATGATCCATCAGCACATGAGGGAAGCTCATAGCAGGCAGAAAAGTTATGCAGATAACAGAAGGAAAGACTTCTCATTCGAGGTAGATGACCATGTTTTCTGTAAAATCTCTCCCTAGAAAAGTGTGATGAGTTTCGTTAAGAAAGGAAAGCTAAGTACACGGTTCATCGGTCCTTTTGAAATCATGGAGAAAGTTGGAAAAGTATCATACCATGTATGATTTCCTCAATGTTTGTTTCAGGTACACAATGTTTTTCATGTTTTGATGTTGAGAAATTATGTGCCAAATTCATCACATGTCTTGTGCCCGGAAGTAGTTTATCTGGAAGAGAACCTTTCTTATGAAGACAAACCAGTTAAAATTTTTGGTCAAAGGGAAAAAGTATTGTGGAATAAGGTAATCCACCAGGTAACATTTTTGTGGAAAACCCACATTTTTGAAGAAGAAACATGGGAGTATAAAAATGCTATGAGGGAAAATTACCATTAGTTGTTTAATAAATAATTAAAATTTTAAGGAAATAATTTCCAGAAGGTGGAGATAATGTAACAGCACACATTTTTTCTAAAAATAAATTAAAATCCATGGATCATTTTTTAAGTAGATATTTTCAACTGGCCATTAAAACATAATTTTTCCACTTCTATGTTGTGAATTTCATGAAATTGTCATCTACAATTGTGTTAAGTATGTTATATGAAGTCTATTGGAACCAACTTGTTTTTTGTTGAATAGTAACATACCCTTATGAATAGTAGTATGAATAGTAATATTAGCATAATGAATAGTAGGTTTTATTATTATGTTATTTTCATAAGGCTTTAAGATAATATCATCTTGGTTAGTTTTTCATTATGATATTGAAGTAGTATTAAAATTAGAATTGTTAATTTTTTAATTAATTATGATTTTCTTTAAAAAAATAACATAATAATATTTATAAAATTATTTTCAATAAATGGACATCATTTTTTAATTCTACATGTCAAAAAATTGTTAGGGTAAATCTTTGGGTTTTTTTCTGAAACAATTTATTTTTTCAGTGAATAGTAAAAAATAAAGTTTTTAGTTTCAGTTTGTTAATGACATAATTAATAATATAATAATGATGTCATGAATATGGTCAACATGTGTATATTTAAATAATATGTGAGGTGTCAAAGTGGCTTATACCATGGTAAAATACCAAGGGAAAGCCCATGGTTTTGCAAATACCACCAATGAGGTGTCCCTTGGAAATTATTAAAATATTCTATTACTTTTCCTAAAAATACCAACCCATTACTTTATTAACATCATTCTCAATTCCCCCTCAATGAAGATCTGGCCTCCATACCTTAATTATATTCCTCCCAAGGATTACTCACTCCCCCAAGGTCCCAACCTTCATGTTCTATGGGCTACTCTACGAGGTAAGAAAAATCAGAATTTTCTTCTTTTTTCTATTCAAGTTCCCTATTATGTGGTATAACATTCAAGTCTCTATACCATGTTCTTATTTAATTCCTATTCATGATCAACTAAATATCATGATTCTTTTCTGGATGTGTGAACCATGTCCCCTCTATTTTTAATTTTTTCTAAAACCATGTTCTATAGTCGTTAGGATGCCGAATTTCTGTAAGGGATTTCTCAATTATTATTTTATTTTTCATTACTTTCTCATTATTTCTCCATATATTATTATCCATGAGACATGAAATATCCAGAATCATTTATATTCTAGATCTTCTAATGTTCATTGAAAATTAATCATCATTTTTCTTCTACTATCCCACTTATTCAAAAAATTAATAGTGTTGTCCGTGTTGTGTCGAATTACTGACATCGTGGATGATGTGATTTCAATTTACATTATTTCATTCAAGTATGTTAATGAATCCTTTTATATGGTTGAAACAGGTTTTAATAAATTTTTTATGACCCACCCATGTTTTTTTAATTCTTTTGTACTGATGGTTCAAATTTATATGAAAAAATGAGTTTGTTATTATCATAGAACCACTAAAATGATCTAAACGAACATCATTAATGTGTTTACTTTTGATTCATCTTAATATTAAACATCTAAATGATAAATTGTATAAATTATGGTCCTAAAAATATTTAAATACCTTTCCATTCAAATTCTGTAATTTCAATTTCAATCGACAAGAACATCCATCATGAACCAATCATGGAAATCATGTTAAGAACTCACACAAAAACGGTGCAAGGTGAAAAATACATACCATTAAAGGCCTAAATGATGTTATGAAATGATAATATAATATGATATAAAGATGAAAATATTTATTTAAACCACTAATAACACTATTTTAACCATTATACAGAAATTTTAAACAAGTTTAAAGTACGACAGACCCGAGTTAAGGGAATTTTTAACCCGATTTCCATTCTTTGGGTTAACCTTCGACTTCATTATTTGTGTGCTATTTTAATTTTTTGTGTGATGGGTTCGGTTTGAATAATTTTTTATTATTTTTATAGTATATATACATACTCCATCAACTCTATTAAGTATCTCTTTAATTTGATGATAATTATATGGGGATTTTCTATAAAAATCCTCTTTTTAAGTTCTGTTGTACGAAATTCCAAAGTACGGTTTTTATGGAATTATTCATGTTGTATGATTATGTATTAGTAATTTGAAATTATTTATGATGAAGGGTGGGACCTATATTTCGCTCCAATGAATTGGGTATGAGTAAGTCGGAGGTCGGCCGTATGGTAACTCCATTTGTAACTACGATGGTCAGACAATGTAAGGTAGTCATGAGGGTTACAAATTATATGGTCGCCAAGAATGGTTACAATATTATATAAGTAATTCATCAATATACCTCTATTATTATTTTTATGTTATTATGTTTTGTGTGTATCTTTTTTAAATCTCACATTACATAAACTATGTATATATAGATGACTAGAATGTCTTTTGAAAATATTTTCATACGTTATGAGTATACATACACTAATGTGCTCTTTCCTTCTTTCTCATCCCTTACCGAGATTTTGTTCTCATACAAAGTTTTTAAATGATTTTCACAGGTTAATGGATGTGTAAGATAAGTAATTAATCCATGTTAAATGTTGAATAATTGTCAATGAGTCTTGTATTATGTTTTAATATTTTTTATTTTGAAAAAAAAATTGAAACTGTTTCTATGGTATCTGCTCTGTAATAATGTGTACTGTTATGAATGTATTGTCCTAATTCTCTATAGCTCTAAAATTGAAAAGATCCTCAATTTAAAAGGAAGTGTTTCCTGGACTAAATGAAATATTATTTATGTAATAAGGTCGTGTCCTTATATAATAAATACTAAAAAATTATTTAAAAAAAATAATTCTTATATTAGAATTATCATATTAGAATTTTACCTATACTAATAAAATTTTATTAAAATGTATTATGAAATTTATTTTAATTCTATAAAAATGTCACAATCATGTTACTTATACTCAATATTTTTAATTAAATGAATAAGTTTTAAATGTCATATTAACGTAATTATTTATATTGTTTCTTAGTATGTCATGTTATATTGTATTTGTTTTCTTATATGAATGAATTTATATGATGTGTTCAATTTATTTACTGCAATCATGTTTTAAAGTCTTAGGTAGTTACGATTTCACTTGATGTATTTTTTCAGTCCATGTCTAGGTGATCTTTTATAGTTGGTTTTTTAAAATATTCATGATATTTCTAGAATGTAAGAGGAGCCAACCCAACAACATAATTTACTTTTTTGGATAGATTATATTATGTTATTGGTTTATAAAAGAGCATGTATGTATTTGTTTTTTATTGAGATTAATATTGAGTAATATCTTTCTACTTGTCCTATGTGGTGTTCCATGAGTGACATTGCCTGATATAATCATGTTTGCAGCATCTTAATCTTGAAATCATCTCCATCCCTAAAGTGGTAAGGTCAGGATCTATGGATTATTTTTCTAGTAATATTGTTTATTTTAATCTGTATTTTTCTTTATAGAATTATTGAATTATTATTTTTTTAAATAATTCATCGATATTTTCAGTCTATGTTCCATCCACATAGAGCTGATTTAGTATTAAACAAATAAAATATTTTTTTACTATGATTAATTTTTTTACATTTTATATGTAGAATGATAAGTGTTTACCAATGACTACAAGAGTGTGGAGAATTTTAGTTTATCAAATAAGAATTAGTATTTATATGTACTCTATGCAATAGTTTTTGGGAGAAACAATTTTCTAGATATTAAAAAACAATATAGGTGAATTTTTCTTCTGATATTTTTATAAATCACAGTTTAATATAATTTTATAATAAATAATATCAAAAATACCTTAAATATGCACCATTTAAATATATATCATGTCAAAAAGTATAAAAATATTTTATTTTGTAAGTAAAACATACAGATACATTAAAAAATAAATATCCACACATTAACATTAAATATAAATGATGTTAATAACCCAGACATTAAGGGTCCATGGTGTTATGAAAACAATAAATATCAACATTCTTTTAACTAATAACCCCTAAATTAATTAATTGAAATAAATTCTTTTCTCTACCCTAGGATTCCTCAACCAGTATGATCATAATCACTACCATCCAAAACCTTAAAATCCCTCAATCAAGAAATATCCAAAACAAAAAGTTACTAATTTAAAATAAACATAAATTATTTATAAGATTTATTACAATCATATACCTTAAGAAAAAACTAAAAAATGGTTACAATAAATTATTCAATCATATATATTCTACAAACACCTAAATTTATCTTATGTATTTTTTTGTGTGGGAAAATATTTTTAAATCATTAATTATATTAATAATATTTCTTAAAGTTTTCTCATCCTTAAATACAACTTCTATTTTTAGCAATTTATATTAATTACATAATCCTAACAAATCAAAGTTTCTTGAAATAATTTTATATGAACTCATTATTCAAGTGAAAGGATCGTTATAACATCATCTAAATATCATCATGGTATAACCATTACAATTCATTTTTATTCCATGTAGTATAATTATGTTTCATCAACTGATTTAATATAGTTATTTATCTAGTAGAATTTATAGATGTTTATTAGGAAATATTGTCTTACTCTATTCAATGAATTATTTATTGGTTGAATCAAGATAAATTTTTTTATGAGACTTCATTATAATTTTTTAACATTAACATTTAAATATATGTATATATATATCCAATATATTTTTCTATATTCAATGTACACAATTACTAGTTTATCCTTTTACGAAAGATCAATCTAACATTATATATTTTGAAAACATGTATACATCATTCTAAAATGGTATAAAATATTCATGTATATTGAAATGAATTTACAAATAATATTTTATTAAGACCCTTATAGGTTTAAAATTTAGTAATGAACACTATTATAAACAAGTGGATTTTTATTTTCAAAATAAAAACAATAAGTGTTGAATGAAAATGATCGAGTTATCCTTATTGTATGAATGTTACATTTCTGAAAAAAATCATTCTTCTAAACATTCAATAGTTTGAATAATTTCTCTCCATTTATTATTATCAAATAGAATACGAAGGATGAAAAAATGTTACAAGAAATGATGGAAAAAATATATTATGATATAATTTATATAAAAACAATATTTATTTCAATATAATATTTGAATCAGTTCCATAAAAATGATTCAAAAGAAATTTATCGAGAAACATTTAAAGGATATTCCTTCTGAAATATACTTAAAATATTTATGTTTATTTTTTTTACCAAAAATATCATGAGATTAGAAAATTATTTTCCCTTAGATAAATTATTGATATTGACATTAATATTCATTAAATATTCTTGATACCCATCAATGTCAACAGAAATAGCCATGAGATTTAATAATTTATTATTAATAAATACAATATTATGTTCTCATTCTTCATCATCAACACATCATCTTCCATAACATGAAATATATTACCGTGTTACAATAATTCCTTATCATGATTCAGGTAAAAAGACCTTGTATTATCAATCAATTTTAGGTTCTAAAAAACTTATACATTGTCACTTCATACAAGCACTAAAAATTCTAGGGTTTCTAATTTGATTTCGTTTATTCTCTCATCATGTTATTTTATATCATTGGACATATGATTTATCCATCTAATAAAAAGATTCAAATTTCATTCTTCAAATTTTTATTTTTATTTACATTTTCTTAAAATTATAATTATTTTTATTTAATGTCTTATTACTCTATTTCTTATAATTTTTTTTTCATAAAACATAACATTTCCTTGAATATATTTTTTATCAATTTAATATATATTAATAAATATGGGGAATCCTAAATCCTTTTTATTTAATCAATGAAGTAGTTCATTCTCATTTTTATCAATTGACAACTTGTAATGGTGGTAGAATAAGGGGTATTTTAAGAAACAACAGGAATTGATGGATGATGTGTTCTTTAACTGCATATTTAACTTTTCCTTCTTATAATTTTGATTATGTGAAATTAATAACAACATATTATTTTTGGGCTATACATTGTTCGATTCTTGTTTTTTGGAACATTATTGTTCCAATTCATTGGCCTTATAATTTTTTTTACACTAAAGAACATTCATTATCAAAAACAAATCGATCATCATCATTATGACTATTGAAATATAATTAAATTGAATATTCATCACATTTTAAATTATAAATTAGAGTATTTATTAATTAATTATTGTAAAGTGCTTATCCAATTATTTAAAAATATTTTTAACATTATCTTGAACATATACTAATTTTTTTTTCATAGATTTGTAATAGTCTCTCTATCTATATCAATATATAGATATTATATTGATTGATAATATTATTTACCTACTAATTAAATGAGATGAGTTTTTTCTAGATCGATAATAGATAATAAATAAGTAGAAAAATGAACATCTTCTTCCATTGTAACCTGAAATTTTGAAGGAAATACTCAAATAATTCTAGTATAGTAGTACCCATCCTGGAATCTCATTATTTTCTTTTATTGTGTTTTTCTTTCCAAATATTCCCTAATATTTTAATCTTTTTTTTCTTTTTAAATTATAAAAATTTATATATTTCATACCTAAAAGATGGATAATCATGTTTCTTTTATTCATTATTCATTATGAAGGAATCAAACATACCATTATACATGAATTTAAAATTATTATAATGAAAATCTGGAATATTTTCACCTTTTTTCTACTTTTATAAAACATTCCTTTTACCTTCCCACTTATTAAAGTAGATATTAATTTTTACAAAATATTAACAATTTTTTTAAGATGATAACCAAAATGATACATCTTTTAATTAGTTTTATTTCTATTTAATGTATCCTTAACCTTATTGTGGTTACATAATTTATTACTTTATAAGTCTCCATGATGTTGACAAAAATCGTGTCAATATATCATATATAAAGAATAATATTTATCTTTATCATCCATGATTTTAGAGAATCAATGAAATTAAATTTTACATTAAAAGTATGAGTTTTTTTAATAGTATATAAAGTAAAAATAATATATATCTTGACCCTTAAGGGTATTCATGACCCCTCCCCATGATATTATAATGTTTTTCAACCAAAAATAATCAACATATTCATTTAGATAATAATTAGAAATTGTTCTTATATTTTTAAAAGATTAAAAAAAGTGATGTTTTATCTTTGGTGTTCACATAACATACTATAGTTATGAAAAACATTACAAGTTTTCCTTAACCCTCTATAAGTATTTTTTTAATAATCTACCTCATCTTCATCATTATCACTGAATGAGAATTTTCCACTTATAATTTTTTATTATTAGGAAATAATTTCTTGTTTATAGTAATATGATGAAAACACCAACAATGTATATATTAAATATTATTATTTTTGGTGCTCTTATTATTTTCCACTAAACAAAGAGTCTTGATTTTGGAAGAAAAAATTTAATGAGTACTGTATTTTTAACAAATTATACATTATGAATTCACATATATCCATATTTGTTTCTCATAGATATAAATAATTTATTGTATTAGGATTCATGAAATAAAAAATATTGTACTTTCTATGTATGAAATTTTTTTATAGTACCAACCTCATTTTAATTTTATACAAAATGACATAATTTGAGGGAAAATATAATTTTTTAATTTATATTTTCAGTTTGTAAATCCATTTCAAATTTTTTCCCAATATGTTCAAAATATCTATAAATTTGATGGAATATATCTTTCCCTGATATAAAATTTGATATTAATTTTTTTATAATATATATTTTATAATTCAGATTCTAAACAAATTATTCATTTTCAATGGTTTTAATAAAACAAGATTTTATTCCTAATACATTAGTATGAGTTGATTTATGAAATGTATGTTTCTAAATTTATAGAATTTCCCAAGTCCAGTTTAGCTTTATCATTTTCATATTATTTCACAATTTAAAAAATTTTTGTCTATAAAACGAAAAAAAACCTAAAAACAGATGCATAACATGGTAATGAATCATATTTATTAGATAAACAAGAATACCATTCATCCAAAAAAATTATAGTAACATTAATCCTTAGAATCAACATATTTTTAAATTAAATATAAATAGGTTTTGGATTCTGTAGATACCATTCACATATATCATTTTTTCCATATAATTACATCATATAATCACATAATTGTTTTACAAACACTAACACCTTTTAAATAATTTTCTTAGTATATTTATCCACCATGAGAAATCCTTGTTTTAGATATTATAATATTGTTATTCATTTATTATTGAAATTAAATGAAATGTAAATCTTTATTGACCTCCATCGTCAATATAAGATTAATATTTTTTATTTGGTATATTTTATTACATTTAAATCATATTATTTTAGAATAATCATTCTTAACATTTCTATGATAATAAATCGATTTGTACTTTGGATGAAAATACTTTTTAAACAATATTATTCGTTACTTTAGAATGATTATCATGATTATTTCCACTTTTTTCAAAACATATACATTCAGTGTCATCATTAATTTTTTCCTTAATAGATTTTTTATGAACCTTCACGTATGATATCATTTTATTAATTGATAAATAAATATAATATAAGGAACCAACATTCTTATACATTCATTTTTCTGTATCACTATTCAGTCTACACTAATACTACATTATAGTTCAGATAATATCTATTAAATTAATCGTAGTTATATTTTTATTATCATCATTAGTTTTCCACTTACAATCATATTCCTTTATTATAATATCAACAATATTTTCTATAAATATTGTATATATTTTACTAATCATCATTTTTTAGACTATTAAAAATTTCCATGACTTATTCATTCATAATAGATACTAATTCTATAGGTAAGAAATACAAATCTTGATAATCAACTCTTAATATTGATTCCATTTTATAATAAATGTTTTTGTTCCATATTAGTTACCATATATTATTTCCAAATACTATTAATAGATTCACATGAAGAAATATTACTATAAATATTTCATATCATCAAAAAATACATTGTATATATTACTATGTATTATAGTTGACAATCAAAATTTTATTCTCTACTAAATATATGATCTTCTGTATCATGAATTTTAAAATTTATTATTATTATAACATTGTCATGAACTAAAATGTTTATAAAAAATTATCCATACAATTTCTTGAATATTAATGGTCAACTCCATCAAAAAATGGTGGTCTTCTAGGGATGAGATTTTAATGTGTTCAAGAAGGCAGTGATTTTATCTTCTAAAATATAATATAATCTTATAAAATAAATTTTATAGTAAAAAATTATAGAAAACCAGACACTGACATCTATAAAAAATCATACTGTTTATAAAAAATATAAATTATTAAATAATGTTATATAACCTCCAGATACACAAAATTATTGATCATTATAGTATGTAAGTGGATATAAGAGGTGGTGAATAGTATATTAAAGAAATAAATGATTTAATTTAAATATCTTCTTTATGAAGATATTTCATCCAATCATTTCTATTTTTTTATAATATTATCATTGGAAATTATTATATAAATATTGAACACAAAATATGTATTTATTAATTGTTTATAACAAATTTTTTGAATCATTCATTTAATATTTACGATATAAATAATGAAAATGTAATTAAAAGTGACATGCAACAATATAAAGTTATGAAGAAAAATTAAAAACTATATAAAATTAATATATAAATAGAAAATATCAGTGTAATGAAAATAATTTTCCATAAATTTTGTAACCCATGGGGTTAACTATACTTTAATTATATATTTTCCAAAATATGGATTCCCACAATAATAAGAATAGGTGAAACTATATTTACTAGTCCATTAGATTCCTCAATAATAACTATTTTATTCTCACTCTTCCAAAACCTTGGAAACCACCAATCACACAATATTACTGATAGAATTGACAAATTGTAATGAAAAATAAATCATTTCTAGTAATCTACCCAATTAGATTCCCTTTGAAAAATTTCCCTAAAGGATAAAATAAATTGTTCACTCATAAGATGATGTTACAAAATCTTCCAAGAATAATAAGTTCACTCGATTCAAAAATATTAAAAAATAATTAAAAATAGTACCAAAAAATGTATAAAATATTTCTCCTCTATAAATTATTCTTTTATGTATAACATTTTCATTAATGGTTGTATTCTTCATTCATTGGATTTTGTTTCAATAACATTAGATGAACTCAATATTTAATTCAATGGATCCACATGACTTCACCTGATGATCACGTTAGTTGGACCAGTATAATTCGTTGGTATTCTATTCAATAGAATGAGGTTTTTTTATCAAGTAGAATGAAATTATTTGTTTTGTGGATTTTATCATTATTCATACAGAAAGCATTCCTACCCCCATCTGATGAATATTGTTCTGGGTGACTCTATATAACTTCATCATGTGATACTTAGTAATAATTTTTTTAGTTAGGGAATAAAAATTTATTTTTTATTTAATTGTGTCCATATTATGTTCACAATTATAGGTGTGTGGTCTGAAGTTTTCCAAATTATAGCCATCATTTAATAATTTTTTAATTTTTATTTTATTCTAAATTTTCATCTTTTAATCCATGGTGGTTGAACCTTTAATTAATTATATAGGCATTTTTATAGGGAAATAGAATAAAATATAAAGGATGTATATTTTTTTGAATAAATGTAGTTTAAGTAAAAATATTAATAGGGATTAATAGGAAGTCATGTGGGGATATAGGTTGACCTTGGGACTTTTTCTATGTGTTTCTATAAAATCAACCAATGGTATTTTTCATCATGTGAACATCTTAAATATTGTGAATCCTTTATAGGGACGATTGCACTAATTGGTAGAAAGTGTGAAATGTTTACATTTGTTGAAACTATCTCATATCATGAAAGTGTTAGACGGATGTTAATTAAACCCAAGGTGATTAATTTTTAACCTAATCTCATTAGATGTTTAATTTATATTGTATAATGATTTCTTATTCAGAATAGTTTGGAATCAGATATTTTCAATCCCCTATATGTATCGTTTATTTTTCATTCATGGTGAAGCCTTATCTATCAAACCCTACAACGGCTCTCGGAGAATTTCGGAGATTCCACCCCCTCCAGATAACTTTGAATAATGTATCATCTCTATTTAGTTCTTTCAAATAATTTTTATCCTTCGCATTTATACTAGCTATTATTTCCCGGTGACTTCCTTTTAGAAGTTGAATAGATATTTGGAACTACATTCTTTTGTGATATATGTTTTCCTTTTTATTTCATTCACATCATTTATTTTTTTGGTGTCCCTTATTTATTGTGTCACTTTGAACACTAGATTAATGTACGTGATCTAGAATATAGCCATATACTATCATTTAAATTCCATTAAGTGTATACAATACTATAAAATTACACTGACACAATTGTGCATGTCATCACATTGAGTAATGGGTGATAATAATAAAGTGATTGGACAACTCAATGGAACCCTCTGGATCCAGTAGTTTCAAGACACTAATTTCTGATACCCATAGGGTAAGTCCATATTGAATGATAATGAAAGGGAAAATGGTTTGAAACATGAATTTTCATGACATGAGATGTTAGATGATTTATTCGGATATGATCACATTAGATATGAACTACATGTTAATTGTAAATAATGTTTATTATTTTATATGATATGGGTTTCTAAAAAGGAATGATAACCTATTACGACATAACATGATACATGAAATACTAATTGAAGGATAAAATGTAATTAATAAAATTGAACTTTATGGATTATTATATTTTTTCTGTTATTATTTCCATTATGAATATGACTATAGTATATAAAAAATGATTATATAAATGGATTGGAATATTTTTATAAAATGGTAATATAATGCAATTTTCTAAGTAATGCTGAAATGATTATATAAATGGATTGGCTGGATTATGCAAAGAAAAATTATATAAAATGATTCTTCTGATTATAGTGAAATGATTATATTATGGTACTATCTTGGTTACACTACAATGTAAATATAATGGGATTGGACCAGCTATAATGAAATGATAATAAAAATGGGTTTTCTTTGTTATGATGAAATGATAATATATATTGATTTATCTAGTCAATGTAATTATGCCTTAGACTTTTGGTCATGGTAGGCATGAAGATTCTACATAATCAGTTTTATTCCAGAATACTACAAAATTTGGTTTATTTTATAATTCTATAAATATTTTAATTAGTATTCATGTCTATATCATTATTTCATGAACCCAATGTCAGAGTAGTTTTGATTATACACATTAGTGTTAAACTAATTATTTTTTCTAGCACCCTATTCAGGCCTCTATTTGATAACTCATAAGATCACATGGATCTAAATTCAGATTATTGAAAATGTCCATGTGGTTGATTATTTCTTAATAGTTGGGTTGGAGGACGTAGATTGTATTAAATTGGGAATTATGATTAGGGTTTTTGGTTCATTTGGGGTTTTTCCGTTTATCTATATTACATTATTCATAACAATTATCCACATTCATTAATGATAATACTTTACTTTTCTTGTTATTTATTTGATCATTATCCACCCCTATTATCATTTTCTTCAAATAATATATCACTTCCTCTATTTCAAGAACTGTAATATATTTTTTATTTCTACTGTATTTCTACACTGAACTAGGGGGATTAGTCTCAAATATATTTTCTCTATAACCATGCTACTAGTCAGCATAATATTTTATAAGGGGAGGTGCAATTTAGGCCCAATATCCAGCCAGATTTGGCCTCTTCAGAGATTATTGGATCGGGGTATATTACAATAGTTATGTCAGGTTCACAATTTTTTTTTCGATTTCCTTAATTTATAAAAGTGTTATAAATTTATATCATATAGTATGAACATTCTATGATAAAAAATATATTTTTATTACAAAACAATTCATGTGATCATGGTAAATATAATAGTTATTAATGTAAAATATTTTAAATAATTTTTTTGTTATTTTCAATAAAATATTATATTGTGTAGAATGAAAACATTATACTAAGAAATATTTTCATGATTACATTAATTATCTTCTCATTCTTCAAATAATTATTCATCATTTAATAAAATTAATTATTATATTTTAATTTCATATCTATTGATAGAGGTTTGTGTAATTTATACTAGTCTCCTCCCAAAAAAATGGAATCAAAATATTTTTATCAGGTTTTAAATATATATTATTATGTTTGATGTAGATAAATATGATGGTTCAATGAATTTAATTTTATATAGTCTGAAAATTAGAATTTTTTTTGTCCATTGAAGACTCATAGATACTCTTTTCGAACACATTACTATAATAGGGATTTGTGGACCCAATGGATATTCCTCCACCATAGATAATTATTTTTGACCAAATGTTCTCAAGATATTAAATTCATGTATATCTTAACCATTAGAGTTTAGTTATTACAAGGAGACTCTATTGAAACATGTCATGTGGCCAACAAAAATATGCTCAAATAATTATATATGAATAAATAATTTCTTACATGTTATAGAATATTATGAGGCTTTATAAAGTTAATATTATCCATGGTTATTCTAATGTTTTTTCCTAGGAATATAATAATATTATTATTGAATTAGATAACATATATTTTTTAATTAATGACCAAGATCAGGGAATTATTATTTTGACATTACATTTACTTTTTTCAAATATTTCGGGTTATATAGTAGGGATTCAATCAACACATAATATGTTATGTATGTTTGGTTAACTTATAAAGCTAAAATACATGATTTCAAGGAATAATTTATTGGGGAAAAATTAATCCTTGATTAATGAATGTAAGGAGTAAAACTAGAAACATTGAAAATGTTTGAATGGATAAAATAAAATTTTAAAATATGAATGTTTTGAATGTTAAAAATTTTACAACAATAGAAGATAAATTAATAATATTAAATTAATAAATTCGATGAACTAGGACAATGTGGAATTAATCAATTTTGACACAACTAATAATCAATTATTATCTTATTTAACTAATATATTATTATTTGACATGACTTTTGGTAGTTTATTTTCTATAATCTAATGATTTTCCATGCATTCAATTTTTTAGTTTTCCCTATTAAATGATAGAGTGGGCATTGTGCTATAATTTCTAATGTCAATCATGAAAATGTTCATTAATTTGTGGAATCCTATTTAGTGGTCTCTAGGAATATACAACCATTATAATTGAATGTTATCTATCCTTTGTTTCCCCCTTTTTCACTTCACTACTTTATAACCAAGAGGATGGTTCATTGTTTGGAAATGTTTTATTTTAGTCTCATTATAATTGTTGAAAACTATTATAATGTGGGGTTTCTTTAGTAAATATTGTTTCATTGATTACCTATTTTTAGATATTTATTACTAGTAATATTGTAAATGACGATTTGTTACTAGTTGAATATGAGACTCTAGGGTTGATACAAAGTGTTAAACATGTCGATAAATTAATTTATAGTCTTATAATTTAAATATACAGATATATACTCAAACCAACCAATATGATATTTTTAATAAAAAACAACCTAATTTTATTAATTTTAGATGAATAGTAATAGATTTTATTAAATTTGGTTTCATGTGTTTTAAAATTAATTTTTTGGTTCATTTTTTAAGAATATTTTGTTTTATTTTGAAAATATTTTTTTATTTAGGATTTTATTTCTTTGTTTTTTATATTTTTTCTTTTTTATAAGATTTATTACCATTTTATATGACATTTAGATTATGTAGATTTACATATTAATGTAATTTTTTCCTTACCCATAAGTGCCATGAGATTTATAACATTATTTATGGGTGAAATCAACACTTATGCATAGGTTGTGGTAACTTTTATATGAACTGCTCCTTTTGAGATTCATATTTGGAAAATTATTAGGATAGTATAACATCGCTTGGATCATGGTTTAAAGATTCTTAGAATGTTGTAAAATCATAGTTCTATTTTTCTCTTCTAAAATGTGACTATAATATATCCCCATGGCTAATAATTCCATTTTTTAATGAATCTATATAAGATTTCTATTAATCCTTCACCAGAAATGTATAACTACATGTTTGAGGATGACACTGATCTTTCTTTGAATTAATCTCCCAACCACAATACATTAAATTATTATTATCAAAATCTAATCAATGTTTCACGGATCACAAAATTTACAGATTCCCATTCAAAGAGAGAAAATAGTGTTGAGATACAAGATGACTTTTTAGTATTTCAACAAATAACATATATTGTCTTTATTATAAAGATACATTCCACTTGAATTTTCATGATGCATGAGATAAATATAGATTATGAATCATTATGATAAATTATCCCTAGAATCCAAGTTATCCCATGTGAAAAGAATCAACCGAGAGTATATTGTAAGCTCAGTCTTCCATATATCTCTAATATTTATTTCTTTGTTCTGCATATTGTTTTCACATCCCAATCTCATTGATTTTGGGGAATAGTGAGTTTTTAACCCATGAGTCTCAAGTATTATTCTCTTATGGATTTATTTAATCACGTGTCCAATATCTTTGATGTAGTGATAACTTGATAAATTTATTGATCATGTGTGGCATATTTCATTCTCATTTCTTCATCATTATATCAATAGTACTGTTTTCATAATAATTAGATTATTTTTTGGATTTAATTACAAAATGTTAGAAAAAATCATTCCAAATCATGATAAAAAAAAATTTCATTACGTTTTCATAATTTATTGTGTCATTTTATGCCTCTTAATTTCTATTTATTATATTCATGTTTTTTTTAATTTTTAATGAACAATATATCATTAATTTATTTCTCTCATTTTTTTGCTGAAGATCAATGCCTTTAATACCTACCTCCACACCAACATTAATTTATGTGTTGATTTATGTATATCATTTAAATATGTTGAGTTATTTTTATTAGTGAGGGATAAAATAAAATTATGATAAGAAAATAATCTATGAATTAGAACAATTTATCATTCCGTAAATTATATGTTAATAATTATAATTTATTATTTATAATATTTATAAAAAATTATAATTTATTATGAATTAAATAAAAAATTCATAAATAAACGTTACTTTTATCATTCATAGAAAAAAAATTACAAAAAATTAAGCGATATAATTAATTACATACAATAGATTGTGATTCTATAGACCCAAACTTCAGATATTGGGTGTGAATTACATGTAACCCAATGAAAAACTTAATTAACTCAAATACGATCATTAATTAATTAAATATCAACCATAAATATTTATTTAATTACACAGAAAGTATATATTAGGTTTATATTTTTTGAGAGTTTACAAAAAATATTGAATAAATAAACTCATATAATTCTCATTAAGGGAAAACATTCCCACTATATAAGGAGTAACGCATTTTAATATTGGTCATCAAAAATACAATATATTTCTCCAAACTTTATACTCTTCTAGACATGTTATCTACAATATTTTTTATACTAACCTTGGGAAATTTGAACATTAAAAGTTTCCTCTTAGAAAAATATTATTATAGTATATATATTAAGAGATATCATCATAATAAACATGGAATAAATAAAATTAAATGAATAAATAATATTAACTTAAATACATATAAGTAATTCCATGAGTGGGAATTTATTCCATGAAATGTAATTCAAATAATACCATTGATGAAAATATATTATTTCGTACTGAAGGAATGTATAATGTAGTACATCAATTATCTTACCATCAATTCCTCATGTAATGATATCATAAACATAAAAAATAAGAATATTACATTAAATAATTATATATAGGAAAGATATCATCGAATATCAGAGAATGTTTAACTCAGTACACCTACCGATGCATTGGTAATATATTATAGCCTCATCCATCAAGTCATATATAAAATTCCTTCACCATTAAAAATAATTAAATAAAAATTTATTTCATTATAAAAATCCCATTTTAATTTATTTAAAACAACTATTGAAATAATAAATTATAAATTTATGTAAACAATTGTCCACAACGCGGGTTAAATTATTTGTCTAGTTTTATGAAAAAATGACAATTCAATCTATTGTAATTTTTAGGGTTCTTGATCAAGTTAATGATATTTCTTAATATCCACACATATGCATAAATTGTAAGGGAAACAAAAAACCACTATATTTATATTTTTTAGAAGAAATTCAAACTCCATACCATGTTAGTTAGATGCCCCAACATATATTATCCAACATATTTTCATCAAGGATTATAGAGTGTATGGAATAAATTATATGTAGTCACAAATATTCTGTCCTCAATTTCATCCAGGTTCAATAATAAAGAATCCAACACTTATTCAATATGTTTTTATACACACCAATTGTCTTCTATTATGCTTATTTATTTAATGTCACATCCTCAATCCTCTTATGCGACTCTTTATACAGCCTCATCACATGCTCTTTCTTCTTCATAGTGTAAATCTTGTAGTATAATTTCTTATTTTTTTGGTATTTATAAACCTATACTATATTTAGGACCAGGATTCTCATATAGAATAATTCATCAACACAAAAAACTATATAGAATAAGATATTATCCTTTTAAATGCCTTCACACTAGAGTTGTAATGAACTATTTCCTATTAGCTTGGTAAATACACATACATAAAATTTCTTCTCTTAAAATTGTCTTATAGCTTTAGTATCTTATTAGTAACCGTATACTAGGTAAAATGTTCTACCTATGATAATTATGTTCTATACAATAATTACATATTTCTATGTGATGCAAATAATTTTTCCAATAATTATTAATCTATGTAAAATCTTCAAAAATTGAAAACATTTTTGTACATAAGCTTCATTAATGAATAATATATCATATGTAATTCTCAATTTTATAGATAGTACATCACATAAAATCATATTATTTTTATGTTTGGTTATATTTTAAATCATTTTAACATATCAATTCTAGATACCCTATATTTCAGCCTCAATATCTAATGAAGATGTTGGTGTTTCAATATACAACTGGATTCAACTTAGTGCACCCAATCATTCACACAATGAATTGATTTAATGAAGAATGACTCAACACGACACTATGCCCCTTTGTAGGACTCCAAAACCTCAGTATATCGTGAAAATGCATAACATGAATGTATCCCAATAACTCTTTATTACTTTAGTTATTCTAAACAATAATATAGGTTTCTTCTTCTTCCTTCAAGTGAATAGATCATAGAAGATAGAATCCTATTTCATAAATAAATAAAATGAGATATTATAATATTCACGGCTTGGGCAGCCCATATATTATACGTTCCAATAAATGAAGTTATTTAGATGATTCTTTGTTTCATGGGAAATTAGATCCCTTAAATACGTAAAAAGAAACTAAAATATATCAACATCGATTCTCAATATCTAAAGTTCATTTTTACTCCCTCTCCATAATTTCATCAGCATCATTATCTGATTTTTTGTACTAAGCTATGGATGAATTTAAAATAATAAATATCAATGGATCTTGTTGATTTCAAATTTTAAGACCCATGGATCACTAAAACACATGTAATTACAATATGAATTAACAATATCATGATCAGATTTGCATTATCCTGTGACACATTATTGGGAACAACATTATGATATATAATCATTGTCATGTAAGATCTTCTCACATACACTGTTTCTCACATGATCCTCCAATGAGTATCAACATTACTTTTATTGTTCGGTTTCATTAATCCATGGATAGTTAGATACCTCTCGTATGCATGAATCATATAAATCTTCATTAAAAAAATATATTAATGTATTATTGATATTTCATGTATGGATTTGAGGTATCATACATGTACTGTTATCATTTCCTAATCAATGTGTATTGATGAATATAATAATGTAAATTGAACATACACTTATCAATTAGAATGAAATAGATGAAAACACAGAGGCTTCATAGGCATCATATTTCATTTAATATAACCTTTAATATTATTTCAATTGTATAGTGTGTGAATTGTTTCAACTGAACTCCCATTTGAAATGATCAAATGCTTTTACTCTCTAAAATTTCTTATTCTTCTAGCCTCAACAATCTCTTGATATAAAATAAGGTCTGACACATAAATACACCTTCACTAACACCCTATATGGGCCAAAACACACCATTGTGTGAAAAAATGGTCACTAAATCATACTCTATGTGAAATATCTATGAATTACCATATAACTATTATGGATTCTAAGAATTCCCTAATGAACTCACTTAATTTTATTGTTGGTCAAGTCGACGTGCCTCTCATGTGGCTGAACCCTAGTATGATGAATGTAGTTTAGGTAGTTGCATAGTTGGATAATGGATTTAATATTTTATAAATTAACACTTTTAAAATATTTTTTAAATTATTCAACATAATATCAATGCCAAATACTCAAATATATATACATAATTTTAAAATCCACTCTTTTTCATGCATGAACATTATTTATATAAATTCAAAAACTCATTTATCTCATTTATAAGTGTTTTAAATAGATTTCAGTATCAAAATTCAATTGTCACATGTCATTATATATTAAACATATTTCAATAAATTTCAATTTTTATATTTCCCCTATTTCCAATTAAACTCTACTTGAATTCTTCCATCCAATAGACTCACATTCCATTATGTACTTACATAGATTGGTTATCAAGAAAGATATCCAATTCCTTAATAATCATCGACTCTTCATTAATTTATTCCTTAAATATTTATTATTACTCATTCAGTTATTCATTAAATATTTAATTTCTAAAATGTAGGAAAATTAAAACAAATATCCTTTAATCATTCACAAGTGTTCATTAAATTTCCCTTTTGTATTTTTTATTTATAGTTTTTCACATTACAAAGTAAATATTTTTATACAAATTATTGAGAATACATTAAGATGTATAATAGTAACCAAACATATGATGGCTCATCATATTCCACAATATAATTGTAACAACCCGGCCTTACCTCACTGTATTGAAGAGGCGGTGAGGGTTACATGGCCATAATTGAAATTCCCAAGGCGCCAAAGCCTAGAAATAAAATCCGAGGGATTTAAGGAACACTGGGGAATGAATTTACCTTAAGAAGATCGCCCAACTCAACCAAACAACAATAAAAGTTTCATGCACTATTAAACCAAACCATATAATACTAACAATGCCATCACATGCCCTAAAAACTTTCAACTAGACATGTCCTCCAAACATCAGAGTACAAAGGTGAAAATAAATAGAAAACACCATGAGCAATGATACCACCATATCTCTACAACAAGATCTAAGCTCCAAGCTCCACCAACACATCACAAGCTACACCATGACCCACTAGCAATGAGATGCATTACTTCTCATGTATCCATGTACACAACATTTGCAAAGACACCAAAGTGGCCAAGTAGGGGATGAGTACAACTACTTAGTAGGATTTCTCCAAATGACTTCCCTACACACGCCACAAGGATAAAACCGTTATTAAATTTATATGAAACTATTTGTATAAAATAATCAAAATTGCATCCATTACTGTAAGCCAAACACACCGTTACCATGCCATTTTACCCAATCCAAGTAAACCCAGGGAAATCCAAACAATCATGTCTTGAGCCAAACATACCATAGATGGAAGCACATTCAACAATTTCACATTTCAACAAAAAATTAAATATATGCAGGGAAACACACAACAAAGAAACCATAACGGTGGGACTTCCTGCCGATCTCGTTCACCCCATCAGTAGCTAGCAGGACTTCCCGCCCACTACCTGAAAAACCAAAATGGTGGGGATTCCTACCCATGTCATTCAATTTATTGTGAGACATTCTACCCACATCCACACAACCAACACAAGCCATAACCAATAATATAAGCCTCTAAGGCCACAAAAATACGCAATTCACCATTTCCATTACATGTCAATCTAGTTAAATAAATCAAACATTTATTGGAAACACCATTCAATCATTTTACATAACAGACCACCTTTCAATAAAACAACCCTTTTTATTAGAAACCATTTTCTCAAATCATCTTAATCAAACCAACAAAACAACTCATTTTAAAATCCCATTTTAAAATCACATCAAGAGCATTTCGCCACAAGGCCTTTTCCCAAAAATCCTCAAACCATCCCCAAAAAGATTTCCATCCATTTTTAAACATCAAAAAAACAATTAATATTAAGAAACAAAAATTAATTTAAACCAAAACCACCATTTCTAACTAGGTGGAATCAAGAGAGAAGCCACATACCTTTAGGGTTCCTGTGAAATCGACCCACAACCACCCACTCTTCAAAACTGGTGAACGAACCACCAAAACCTCTCTAGATCCCCTTCACTGACATCAATATTCATTAATATTGACATCCAATGCAACCACAACACTATATCTACACACAATGGTTGTTGATCAAGAAAACGGAGAGAAAGGGAGATGTAAATCTAGTGGAAGACACAAAAAACCAAAAGTAGAGACTTACATGGGAGAAACCACTTTCAAATCGTCCTAAAACCCCTTTGAATCGCTTCCAAAACGAGTGGGAGAGATCCTCCGGCCCTTGAGAAATGAAAATTTTGTGTGAGTATTAAGTGGGAGAAGATTGGGTTTGGAAAGAGTCATGCCTGAGTGAAACCGGGTTATAAAACACTACTTTTAAGTAGCCACATGGTTAGCTCGCACTGTATGACAAATCGTGTGATAACCATGGGCACGCTACTGCCTAGAGAGGAGGGGTCTGCCTGATTTCCTCAGATGGTTTGGCAAACCATGCACAATCCATTCAAATCATATTGTCTCCCCCTATACTATTTACTGGAGAACCCGCATGATTTTCTCTAACCGTGGTCAGACCGTACTCCCTAATAAAAGACTCCAAACGTATTCAAAACCATTCCAATCTCACCCAACCTCTTCCCAACTCTTCTCAAGAACTTTAAACACATAAAAGATCATAAATAAAGGTTACATATCTCAAACTGGGGTTCCTACAGTCTCCCCACCATTGGAAATTCCATCCTTGGAATGTAGTGATCCCACCCTTTGCCGAAAGAGCTCGAGCCATTGATTGACCATCTCTTTCTCTAGCTCCCAATCATCCTCTTAGATCTGGCCATGCTGCAAAAAAACCCGAACCAGATCGATGATTTTACCCTCCAAGACATTCTCTTTCTTATCCACAACCAGCATTGGCACGTGCACCAACGACGCATCCGGCTCTAGCTCAACAATATTTCATCGAATAATATGGTCTGTATCCAGCTGATACTTTTTCAACTGTGACACATGAAACACATTCTGCACCGCACTGAACCAAGGTGGCAAAGACAAACGATATGACACCTCACCAACTCACTCAAGAATCGAAAAAGGTCCAATATACCTCAGAGATAACTTTTCTCTACTTCCCAAACTGAAGATGTCCCAACTAGGTGAGATCCTCAAAAAAACATGATCACTCACCTCAAATGACAACGGCCGTTGATGATGATCCTCAAACGATTTTTGGAAACACTGAGTTGTCTCCATTCTCTTCGTAATTAACTTGATATTGTCTGTAGTCTCCTAGAAAAGGCTCGGTTCAACCATCAAGGACTAACCCATTTCCACCCAGAATAGTGGAGAACAAAACGGCCTCCCATAAAACACTCCATATGGAGCCATATGTATAGATTCCTGATAACTGTTATTGTATGATAACTCAACCAATGACAAGTGCTCCTCCCATGAGCCAAAAAAATCCCTGACACAAGCCCGAAACATATCCTCCAATGTTTGTATCGTCCTCTCGGATTGACCATCTATCTAAGGGTGATATGTCGTGCTCATAGTCAACTGTTTCCCAAGGGCTTACAGCAAGAACTTCCAAAAAAAAGATGTAAACCTCAGATAACTATCTAAGACAATCGAAACTAGAACACCTTGCCTCTTTACCACCTCCCAGATATAGATTTTTGGATAGATCCTATATTGTATGAGATTCAAAAATCGTGATGAAATGGGCCGACTTTGTTAGCTGATGAACTATATGCCAAATGGCATCATGATTTCTGACCTTTCATTGGAGACCTGTGACAAAATCCATCTTTATTTGATCCCACATCCAAATATGTATTGGTAAAGACTACAACATTCCCTCTGTCCTCTGATGCACTTCCTTGACTTGCGGGAAAGTCATGTATCTCGAAACAAACTCATCCACACTTCTTTTCTTACCAGCCCACCAGGACTATGCTCTCAATGCTTTAAACATTATCTAAATTCATGGATGAACATCCCACCTAGAATGATGATACTCACTATTATGATTCTTTTGACAGGAAACTGGTACAACCATCCGATTCCAAAATCACAAAACTGAATCTCCATTCAGTTGCCAAAACTCAATATTCTCCCCACCATTGAGTTTTTAACTCATGGTCACACACTCAGAATCAGGTATATATGCCTCTTTAACCAATGAAAAAAATTCAAGAATTAATAAGACTGGAAGGAATACAACTCTATCCCCCTGGTCCTCACATTCCAAATGCATGTCAGCTATAACTGACATCAACTGCCACTGGTATGATTCCTGTTTCATCACCCGAGCATATTATTTTCAACTTAATGCATCCTCCACTGAATTCCCCTTACCTGGTGTGTACATCAAGTCATTTAAAACATCTAGAGATACTACATCCATCTCTTTTTCCTCATGTTCAAATACCTTTGTGAGAAAATGTTCTTCAAGCTCTTATGATCTGTATATACCCTGAATTTCTCACCGAATAGATAATGATGCAACACATTCAAATCATGGAACACTACTGCTAATTCCTAATACTGAGTTGGGTAGTTCTTCTCATGCACCCTCAACTATCGTGATCTATATGAAACCACATGATTCCCTTTAATGAGAACACACCACAACCATGATCAAGATGCATCACAATACACTACATAACCTATTCCTGGTTCTGGAAAAACCAAGATTGGTGATGATGTAAGGTGACCCTTTAGCTCTTTCAAACACTACTGACACTATTCATTCAACTGGAATGGACCATTATTTCTTGTCAAATCTGTCATCGATAAAGACAAACGTGAAAAATCACACACACAAAACGCCGATAATACCCAGATAGACCGAGGAAACTCCATACCTAAAACATATTATTTGGTGGTGGCCACGAGATAAAAGCCTTTATCTTTTATGGATCCACTAAAATACCCATTTAAGAATTCATATGGCGTAGAAAAAGAACTTTCTGTATCCAAAATTCACTCTTTGACAATTTGGCATACAACCGATGATCCCTCAATATCCCCATCATTGTTGCCCAGTGCTGCTCATGCTCCACCATTATCTTTGAATACATCAGAATATCATCTATAAACACCACCAAAAAAGAATATAGATATATCTGAAATATCTGATTCATCAATCCCATGAACACCACTAGTGAATTTTTTATGCTAAAGGGCATAGCCACATATTCATAATGGCCATATCTTCTTCTGAAAACCATTTTAGAAATATCGCCTTTCCTGGAAGACAATTGATGATATCCGGACCACAGGTTGATCTTGGGGAACCACTTGGATCCCCTCAAATAGTCAAAAAAATCACAATTCCTGGAATTGGATATCTTTTATTTATCGTAACTTGGTTAAGTCGATGATAATAGACACATAGCCTCAAATTTTCATCCGCCATTTTCACAAACATCATCGGCGCATCCCACAGAGATGCGCGAGGCCGGATAAACCCATTGTTTTCTAACACTTCTTACTTTACATTCTATTACTGTAATTCGGTAGGTTCCATCTAGTATGATGGAAGTGAGATAGGATTGGCCCCCAGAAAGAGATCAATCGTAAACTCCACTTCTCTTACAGGAGGTATCCTAGAGAATTCTTCAGAAAAAACATCCATGACCTGATCCAACACTACTGGAAGAACACTCTGCTCAACACCCTCTACTTATTCCAACGACAACACCGCTAATTGATATGATAACGTTCCCATTGATGGTGCCAAAAAACTTTTAAACCCTGCCTTTTAGGACTCTCTCCTCTAAAAGGATGTCCAACGCCATCGTGTGTCATGAAATCCACTTTCCCCATATTACATTCGTTGTGTGCCTTAAAATCCACCAGCCAATCCATTTCCAGGATTACATTGTTCCCATCCATCTCAATCATTGAGAAATTCAAAATTCACTCAACCTCACCCACAATGATAGAACATGCTCTACACAAGAAGGCTCAACACACTCTTTGACCCAGAGGAGTTTGATGTTTCATTACTAAAGGAATCATTTCTACCCATAATCCCAGTAACTAAACCACATGTGTAACAATAAAAGAGTGTGAGGAACCCATATCAAACAACACATGCATCATGGTAGAATGTAAAAGAATAGTAAATAGCACCATGGATGGTCCTGACCGATCATCCAACACAACCATCTTAGATCTGAACAATTCCATGGTTTCCACACTCTTATCTTTATTTCCCTGTAGAAGAGTTGTGGTGTTATGAGAATCAATTTAACTAACTTTTCTCTGTTGGTGAGGGGTATGCTGTTGTCCCCGTCCCGTCGATGCATATGCCATCTATGATCCCTAGGGAGTGTCACACACACCTGACCTTAGAGAATTCTGAAAATAACACTGCAGATTCCCTATCTACTTACAATTGTATCATGCTCGAGGTTATTCTATACAGTCCCGCTTGATGTGTGCCGTAGATCCACTCTAAAAACATCCTGGATTACTCTGTGGCTTTGGAAGATGATTTGTTGATACTCCTGTCAGATTATGTTTCATAATCCCACCATGGGAATAATTTTATGTCCTCCTCTTGAACCCATCGTTAGAGTTCCCACTATTTCCCATGGGTTCCACCATGCTTCCCACGCCTGGAGATTGCAACAGATCCCGCTCAGCCACTGATGCTTGATTCACCATCTCTGTGTAATAACCAATACAGAGAACTGTTATTTTCGAATGGATCTCATTCCATAACCCTGATTTAAACATCCATTCCTTCAACGATGTGATACCCACCACCTCTGGTGAAAACTACATTATGCTCATAAACATAGCTACATATTCCATCATAGACATATGCTCTTGCTTCAGACTAAATAAATCAGTTGCGCGCTGAATTCTGAATTTATGTGTGTAGAATTAATTATTAAACAATTCCTCGAAGCCTTCCCACATCATACCATGTTCCTTCCTCACTCGGACGACCAAATCCCACCACTGAAGAGCATGATCCTCTCGGTTATACGTTACTGGTATTACTTTCAGTTTTACTGGCATCCCCAATAATTTGAAAATTATGGTCATTCTAGACATCCACACCGCTACCCTTTCCGGGTCTAAATCACCCATAAAGATAGGTGGTCCTACCTTTGAAAATGAGCCACATAATCCACATTCTTTGGCTCTTCCGCTCTATTCATACTTCCTATAGCATCAGAAGCATGTAGTATGCTCTAGACTAACTGATGGTTCAGTAGGGGCTCAGGTTCAAAGACGTTCTCATAGGCCACTTTCGGTTGGTTTCTAGGATGCCCACCTAGTTCCATTTCTATAAACAGAAAACAACAACCTTGAGTCTCACTTTTGTATACATCAATAATTCCCATTTCAATTTGCATTACACAACACTTCACTACGAGGCATTTCAAATTTTCAACATTTTCCATGTTTCAACATTTTTTAAAACCAAACCATTTTCAAAATACCAAATCTATTCACATTACAATTTCACACATTTGAAAAAAAAATTCTCAATTCATCACATACATCAATATGACCAATGAAATATGTATCTGAGAGGGAATTCATTTCTACCATTCTTGGAATGATCATCTCATTGGCCTCACCCATGACAATGAGATCTCTATTGCCTATAATTGTCTCCAGCCTATTATGTACCCAACTCCCTCGTAATTTAATGATCAGAATAAAAGGGTTAGCTATTTCCTTTAATGCTATACAATCCAATTTCTGAAATTCCTATGACTTGCTACCATCCCGACTCAAGGAATATACCACAATGAATGTCAAATCCAAATCTGAGAATCAACTCCAAAGGACCAAACAAGCTGATACCACTTGTAACACCCCGCCCCAACCTCATTGGCATAAGGAGGCGGTGAGGGTTACTTCGCCTTAAGAAATCTTCCCAAGTTGCAAAATGCAAGAAATAATTGTTGAAGGCTTCATTGAATATTGGGGAACAATTTTCCCATAAGGGGATCACCCAACTCAACCAACCAACAATGAAAGATGCATGCACTATCAAACCCAACCATATGATACTAACAATGCCAAAACATACCACAAAACCGTTCAACTAGACATGTACACCAAATATCATAGTACAAAGAGGAAACTAAACATCATAACACCATGAGCTATGACACCACCACACCTCCACACCAAGATCCATGCTCCAAGCTCCACCAACACATCACAAGCATCACCAAAAACCACTAGTAATGATATGCCTTACCATTTCCTATATCCCAGTACCCGACATCTACAAAGACACCAAAGTGTCCAAAGAGGGGGTGAGTAAAACTACTCATTAGGTTTTACCCGAATGACATCCATGAACATGCCACTAGGTTAAAACTGTTAGCACATTTTTATAAAATAGTTTACATAAAATAATCACAAGTGCACCCATTACCATAATCCAAACACACCCTTACCAATCCATTTCACCCAAACCATGTAAACCCCTGGGAAATCCAAAATAACATGTTGTGAACCAAACAGGTCAGACAAGGATGCCCAATTGACCATTTCACATTTAAACAACAAATTCCACCTATGCAAAGCAACACACAACAAAGAAACTATAATGGTGGGACTTCTTTCCCAACTCGTTCATCCCATCTTCAGCTAGCAGGACTTCCCTACCACTCTCAGAAAACCCAAAACGGTGGGACTTCCAACCCAACCCATTCATCTTATATAGTGGGACTTCCCTCCCACTTCCACACAACCAACAGAAGCCATAACCAAGAATTTATCCCTCCAAGACCACAACAATAAACAATTCAACATTTCCATTACATGTCAATCCAATTCAACAAATCAAACATTTATTGAAAACACCCTTCAATAATTTTCCATACAAAACCTACTTTTAATAAAACAAAATTTTTTATTGGAAACCATTTTCTCAAATAATATTAATCAAACCAACAGAACAAATCATTTTAAAATCCCATTTTTAAATCACATCTAGAGCATTTCACCATAAGTCTTTTTTCTGAAAAATCCCCAAACCATTCCCAAATGGATTTCAATCGAATTTCATACATCAAAAACACAATTAATTTTAAGCACCATAAATAAATTGCAACCAAAACCAATAGTTAAACCATGTGGATTCGAGAGAGAAGCCACCAACCTTTAGGGTTTCAGTGAAATCCACCCACAAGCAACCACACTTAAAAACTGAAAAATAAACTACTGAAACCTCTCTAGATCCCTTTAACTAAAATTCATAAGCCTTAAAATTAACATCCAAGGAAAACACAACCCTAGATCTATAGACAACAGGTGCAGATCTATAAAACCAACAGAGAGGGAGATGTAGATCTAGAGGAAAACACCAAGAACCCAAAAGGGCAGACTTACCTATAAGAAACCACCTTAAAACCACATTGAATCCCATTTGAATCACTTCCAAAACGAGTGAGAGCTCCCATCTGACCCTTGAGAACTGAAAACCGGGAGTGAGTCTCTAGTGGGAGATGTTTGGGAGTGGAAAGAGGCAAGTCCGAGTGAACCTGGGTTATAAAACCATACTTTTAAGTGGTTGTAGGGTTAGCCCTCACGATTTGACAAACCATGCGCTAACCATGAACACACTACTGCCTCGAGAGGAGGGTTCCAAAAGGTTTACTAGCATGGTTTGGAAAACAATGTGTAGGCCGTGTGAAGCCTACTCTCTCCCCCTAAACGGTTTCCTGGGGAACCCACATGCTTTCCTCTAACCATGATCAAATCTTGCTCCCTATGAAAAGCCTCCAAAATTATTCAAAACCATTACAAAATCACCATCCTCTACCCAACTCATCCCATGAAATTTAATCACATAAATAAGCATAAAAAAGGCTACATACCTCAAACCGGGGGTGCTACAGGAATACTCTTCAACTCTATTCATTTATTTCTAAATATTTAACCTCTTGTGAGAAAAATAGTATATAACATGTCTCTCCCTTGAGAAAATATTATATTTTTAAAAATGTAACACAATTTGGGATATAAATTTTCATAAAAAATTAGAATAACCAAGGTTAAAAATTCTATCAATAAATAATGAAACATGTGATATAAAACCCAAAAATCCCTCTATAATACAATTTGGATTTCTCAATAAATTATGTTAAAAAATATTATACCCTGACAAAAACTATTCAAAATCATAAAAAATTTATATTATAAAAAGTTCTAATACCTCTTTATTTTATAAGTATCTACTCTTCCATTTATATTCATCATAAATCAGATAACATTGGGGATGGGGTGTGATTTTAAAATCCCATATCACAATAATATGTATGTGTTCATAATTTCCACAATGATGTTGTTGTGAAGATTTAACCACTATGACTCATGATTTATCACCCTCAAGGGATATTTTCACATCTATCGATTTCATGGATTTACTAAAAAATAAAATATATAATTTAACAAATATAGAACTATTTTTTTGTTTAAGATTATCATTCATGATAAGAGATTCATCTCACCCTCAGCCAGTATTGTCATCTAGTTTCAGCCTAGGATTATTTCTTTATTATCACTTTTATATTTTGATCCCCATCAATTTGTTTATCTTGGTTATTCCCTTTAACATGTTTATTATAAAGAATAACCTTTTCCACATTGGTCATATAGACAGTTTTGTTTTTAGCTGAGAAAAACTACCCATCAAAATTTATCTAATTTTCTAAGGAAACATACATTCCATTAGCATCGAAACATTTTTATACATCCTATAAATAATTTACTAATAGTAATATATATGGATATACAATTGGGATCTCATTCTTGATCTTGAAATCATATTTTGACTTCATTGATTTTCATGAAATCCTTTAATCATCTTATGTATAATTTTCTACATGAGAGTGGGATTAATAAAAATTTTATATAATTTTTTCATTTAAAAAATATATTTCACATTTATTTAATTTCGGTGCTCAATATAATTTATTTTTTTTCACATATACTAGTTGAAAAAAATTCCCTTATGAAGAATATTAGTTGTAGATATAGCTGTTATATTTGATGATTGATATCACTAATTTTGGAATGTTAATTTAACAAAACTGATTTTTCTGATGAGGATATTATGGATTTTTATATTAATATTTAATACATTACAAAATGACATTCCTAGAGACCATAAAAGTTTTCCTGTCTTTAGAGACAAGGTACACCATATTTTAATTTGTTGAAATGTATACTAAATATCTCATACTTATATTTCTATTTTGAACTATTCCCATATATACACTATATAAAAACATTATTAATAATTGGGGAATGAAAATATATGTGATTATGGGAGTAGATTCTCAGAAATGGTATGAAAGTGATATATCTATTATCTCACAATCATGACATGAGAATAAATTTATGCGAACATGATTATAACATTTGAAAATCCTAAACTACATATCAATTATCAATATCTTAAGACTTATTATAAAGTCTGTAAAATCTTAAGACACAGTTCATATAGAAATCAATAAACATACACCATAAGATAATAACATTACAATAGGACATATAAATTTTTCATATACAAAAAAATAAAAAATCTGATGTAAAAGATAATGGAAAAGGAAATCATTATTTGTTAGGAATGCATAAAAACTCATGTAACAATTTCCAATTTGAAATAACCACCCACAAACCAACGTTTTTCCTTGTGATATCCTCCCATGTACCCTCCTATTTTAGGCTTCTGATAACCGTCCCTTGTACAATATTATTCCATGATTAGGAGAAGATATTGTGAAGCCTATTATTTCAGGACTAGGATAATAACCCATAGAGACTCTTGTTTTAGTCATCAGATAACATTTCATGTACCCTCTTGATTAGGGCATGAGATAACCCCCTTGTAACTTCTTATTTTGGTGTTTTGATAATTTTTTGTGAACATATTATGCTCATAAAAAATTAATCATTACCGAATTCACTTGGGAGAGATATAAGTATTACCTATACCATAATTTATAAATTTGAGTTCCACATGATCATTCAATATTCCTTTTATGAAAACACATGTGTAAATACTTGTTTTATAAGATTTTTCATTATAAGATAGCATATTTAAATTACACAGATTTCATAATCATTTAATGTTTTCATCACTAAATTACCAATGGCGAATATTAGGGTTTCATAAACATCATTTCATTATTTACAATAATCATTCGGGGAATGAATAATAATTATTACATTGAATAATATTCTAAATAAATCACAAGAAACATCAATGTGTGTCATCATAGATTGAAATTGTATTTTAATAAAAAATCACCTGGGATGTTTTTTGAAAAAATAACATTTTAAATTTAAAAAAATTTGTTTTTAAAACATAGATCATTTTTATAATAATATTAATCGAATATAACATTTGATACATATTATGGAATATCAAAAAAATGGTCATAATAATATAATATAAATTTCATGTAGTGTTGTTTAAATTGGCGGTTCCGTTCACAATTTTGGTAATATCTAAATCGGAATTTTTATTCAAAATTAAATAAATATTAAATATAAAACAAATTATAAAGTCTAAAATTTGTAAATTCCATTCATAAATAATTATTATCATTTTGAAAAAGTTTGGAAATCCTTGTTAGAAGACATATATGTGGAGTAAAAAGTGTTTTATACAAATGTGGGTAATAATGATTAATTTTATTAATGATATTACTTTGAGCACATGAGTAAAAAAACAACATAATTTTTTTGGAAAATAGGTAGTCTCCTGAAATAAAAATAGTTTAAAAAATGTCATTTGTTTTCTAAGTGATAGATTATAATATTTCATCATTGGAATCACTAATATATGGATTATTAATTATCAATGAGATTATATCACAAAACCCATAACACTTTTGACATATTAAATCGTAATCCCCTGTGATAGAAACTAATTAAATAAAAAATATGATATAATTGGTAAAATTTAATTTTATAACATGTCAAATGGGATTTATAGGATCCTCATAAAAGATTATAGTTTCATTACTGAACAGATTTATCAGATGAATAAAATGAAAAAAAATTACTCCCTTACCAAATTGGTAATGTTGGAACTATAATCCCCATGAAAAAATATAAAAATTGATATGTATATAGAAAATAAACAGTAAAAGAATACTAAAAACATTAATGAGTATTAAAAAAACCAAATAACGTATATTGGTGGTGAATATATTATGTTTCATTCTCAATTAAAATGTAATAAGGAGGCCCCATAACATAACCCCTTACTTCCTTTATACATGTTCAAATCACCTATAAAATAAATATATGTTTATTATAAATATATTATAGAAAAATTAATATGTATATCACACTATATATGATTAAGTTATTTAAAATTATTTTTTTTATCAAAAATTACTTGTAAAATTCTAGTTTCTGGTAAAAACATCTTTTTTTCTTTTATGTTTTCATTTGTTATTTTTTGTCCTATTAATTTTATAATGGTTCAATAAAATCCAAAATGTTAGACATGACATAGAAACCATAAATTATTTATATATATATATATTTATTTATTTACCATTCCATAAAATCTAGATATAGAAAATAAAATACACTATTCATGGAGATGGTATGTCATAAGTACGCATTACCTATATTTACATTTTTTCGACGAATTGAAAAAAATAATGGTAAATGATATATTTTGATTAAAAAAATTATGATTTAATTTATATAATATTTATTCAATAAATTTATCCTTACTACCTTCCATTTATATTTTATGTGAAAAGTGATCACATTTGTTAATGATGTGGTAGTTCGTCATACTCAAGAGCGACATTATCAAACCCTCCTCAGAATTAAAGTAGTATTCTATAAGTGATATAAACAGAAATTATATAAATATATAAAATCTATAAAATATATTTTAAGTATATAATTACCTATTACCTTGAATGATGGGTATAGTAAACAACCATCATTAGATCACTATGATGTAGTCTTCTATACACACAATCGACTGGTTAATTTTTAATTTGATGGAAGTCGAAATTGATATAGATTACTGAATTGATATAATAAAATCTCAATATACAAGAAAAAATAGTGTTATTATATTGTATGTTTGAATAATCAATTAAACATGGTATATAAGAATGAAAATAAATGATATTATTGAAGATAATTACCTTTTTTAGAACCACCTGATTTGGATCTCTTTCTAATGACCACAATGTTGGTATTTTAGGAGGACTAGAAGAAATAGAAAATAGATAATGATGTTTGGGGTGGGTTTTTTCTAAAATATATGTATTAAGGAATTAAAATATGTGAAGGTTATTTTTTCCTTCTATATGTGGGGGAAGGGAATCTACTTGGAAACTACATAGAAATTTTCCAAAATAATCAAAAAGAGTATAGTCATTCCCAAGTAACAAATCATATATAAGACCATAGATTCATCCTTGAAAAGAATAGGTGTAAAATTTTATAATAAAATGTAAATTAATAATTTTTTATAGCCATTTTAATCCTTATCTTCATAGAATAACTCCCACCCCTAGTATAAAAATATTTACTTTAATTACGGTAAATAATTATTTATCATTTTCACTGTTAATTATGGTAAAAAATTATGGTTAAATTATTATAAAATACAAATTTTTCTTCTTCAATTTATGTATTCTATTTTTACAAATTCAATTAAAAATATGATAAATATAAAATAAAAAAAACACACAGACATTATAACAAAGATGGTTATTGAGAAGTTTATTTTCCATGAAAAATATTATTTAATATTAATAATATGTATAATAATAACAAATTTTATGAATTTAAATTAATATTTATGTAAATATTATGTATAAATTTAATTTAAAAAATTCACAATAATGAAATATTTTAATTAATTTTTATGGATAAACGTTATATACATTAATACAGTTATTAGATAATCATGGTTTGAGAACCCAAACATAAAATTATACTAAAATACATTATAATGTTTGTAAGAAAATAATTATTTTAATTAAATGAAGATAAATAATATTTAATTTACAATTAAACAGAATATGATATTTTTGTAACTTTTTTATAGAAATAATATTTTTACAAAAAATTATTTTTTCACTATTCACTATAAAATCATCATTATCTAAAAAATAGAAAAATTTCACCATAAAATAATTTAAATTATATGATTAATATATCAAGATAATATAGGAAAATAAATTTTCCAAAGTATCTATAAATTATCAATTATTTATTCCCATTAGATGAAATAAAAATCATTACTGAAGAAATCATATATATTATGAATATAATTACAAAACAAAGAATTGATAGATTATTTAGTAATAATTTATAAATAAATTTATATTTATTTAATAATATATATGTATATTTTCTAAATTGTTTAATAAAAATTAGACCATTATTTTATCAAAAATGTTATAAATTTCATAAAAAATTTTATTATTTCATAGTTCGCTAAATCACAATGTTTAATGTCATGAACGCTATTAAAGAATATGATTTTTCTATGTAACGTAAGATAAAAACAATGTTACTTGTAATTAATTAAAGAAAAAAACTTATGTTGAAAAAAAATCATAAAATATCAAGTTGTTACCTTCTAATACCCTTGAAATTAATTTCCCTATAAAAAATTATCTTGGTCATCAAATTTTTATCATTTAAAAATCCATTCATAGAATAAGACTTCATAGAAATGAATACTAAAAAATCCCACAAAATATAAATTTTGAAAAATGAATTTTTTATAAGGAAACTCAAAACTGGGTTTCCATGGAAGATTATAAAGGTTCTAAGTAAATATTTTGATAGGGAAGTAAATCATAATGTCATAGTAATTATGAAGAGTGATGGATATCACTGATCACATGATAGTGAAAAATCATGAAAAAATAAGAACCCACCAACCATAAAACAATTAAGTGTGAAAAATATCCTTCATATCATCATAAATGATTGTAATATGATTGGTTATAATTTTGACATCCTTTTTATAATGTTGTTGAATTTTCACTAGAAGATATACTCAGTTTATTTCATTGTATTTATTAATAAAAATATCACCCTTTAGTTATTACTGGACGAATTTTCAAATCATCTCTTACTCTATTAAATAAAGATGAGTTTTATATGCATAAATCACCAATCTATTATTAAATCAATAATATAATGATAATTAATTTAAAAAATGTACATTCATCAACACAAAAAATTGTTATCAAAGGTTATCCATTTTTTATAAATATTGATACGGTCAATTAATACATTAATATTTAATGATTAATTTAAACATAAACCAAAAAATCATAAATTCATTAAAAAATGAAAATTACAAAAAATAAAAATAAAAAAACTAGAAAAAATGTCACTAAATTACCTAAATCAAATTATTATTAATCTCTCGAAAACATAAAAAATGTCTTTGTAATCACATAACAAAAAGGAAAGTATATTTATCATTGATTATATTAAATCATTTTAATAAATTTCTATACAACCATTACGTCAAAAAACCCTAAAACCCATAAAAACCCAAAAACCTAAAAAACTATAAAATCACTAAAATAAAAAAACCCTAAAACTCATAAAAAATATGAAAAAAATTAAAAACCCTAAATAAACTATAAAATCCCTAAAACCCGAAGAACCCATAAAAATCCTAACATCCCTAAAGGGCCTAAAAACTCTAAATACACATAATACACAATAAAACCCAAATAAAAACTAAATAAGACTAAAACCAGAAAATAGCCCCAATCCCTAAAACACTAGAAAACATAAAAATGTAAACAACCTGAAAAACCCTTTAAATATCTAATAACTCAAAAAATGAAAAAACAGTAAACCCCATAAAACCCTCCAAAACACTAAAAAACCTAAAAAACCCAAAACCCAAAATATCACAAATATATATAAAAATCTGAAACCCCTAAAAAACATTAAAATCCCTAAAAGCCATTATAAACCTTAGAAATCTCTACAAACACTATAGTACCCTAAAAAACTTAGAAACCCTTAATAACCATTAAACTCCTAACAAACCCTAAAAGCCCTATAAAATCCCGTTAAACCCTAAAAATCCTACAAAACCAACCAAACCATAAATACCCCAAAACCCCTTAATGGAAAGCTAAAAAGAACCCTAAAAACCAAACATTTCTAAAAAACACAAAAAACACTAAATAAACTATAAAATCACTAAAATAAAAAAACCCTAAAACTCATAAAAAATACGAAAAAAATTAAAAAACCTAAATAAACTATAAAATCCCTAAAACCCTAAGAACCCCTAAAAATCTTAACATCCCTAAAGGGCCTAAAAACTCTAAATACCCATAATACACAATAAAACCCAAATAAAAACAAAATAAGACTATAAAACTAGAAAACAGCCCCAAACCCTAAAACACTAGAAAACATAAAAATGTAAACAACCTGAAAAACCCTTTAAATCTCTAATAACTCAAAAAAATGAAAAAACAGTAAACCCCATAAAAACCTCCAAAACACTAAAAAACCTAAAAAACCTAAAAACCCAAAATATCACAAATATATCTAAAAAACTAAAACACCTAAAAAACTCTAAAATCCCTAAAAGCCATTAGAAACCTTAGAAATCTTTACAAACCCTATAGTACCCTAAAAAACTTAGAAACCCTTAATAACCATTAAACACCTAACAAACCCTAAAAGCCCTATAAAATCCCGATAAACCCTATAAATCCTACAAAACCCTACCAAACCATTAATACCCTAAAACCCCTTAATGGAAACCTAAAAAGAACCCTAAAAACCAAAAATGTCTAAAAAACACAGAAAACACTGAATCTTATTAAAAACCATATAGCCCATAAAATTTCCAAAAACACTAGAAACCGTAAAAACCCAAAACACCGTAAAAACTGTAAAATCTCTAAAAGACACTAAAAAACCTAAAACCATAAAAATCCTTTAAACCCTTAAAAACCCTAAACAACTAAAACTCTAAAAACCCTAAAAAGACATAACTAATAAAAGCATAAAAAACTAAAGACCAAAAACCTCATAAAAATTCTAAAAAACCCGAAAATAGCACAAACCCTTAAGAACTATATAAAAAACAAAACAAAAACCCATTAAAACCTGAAAAAATCTTTACAAATGATAAACCCACTCCCCAAAAATTTAAATCCACAAAAACCCTTGAAACAATCAGAAACATTTAAAAACCATGAAAATCCTATAAACCCCTAAAAACACTCTAGATAGATGGCGGTGTCTGAGCTCTCGCGATGGGTTCTCCCCTCCTCGACATGAAGGTTGACGACGACATAGCTTATGGCTTCTTAGACCTCACCCCGCCCTGCTCCCTGGCCAGGGGAGGTGGTGGCTGGGCCTTCCCTGTAGCTTCCCTCTTCTCCTTCTTCTAATCCAGCACAACTTCCTCGATTTCTAGATATTGACGTATGCCCTAAATTCCCACTCTGTGAGAATAATGTGCCTTCATTCCAGATCTCTTCCCGAGTGTTCTCGATGGCCTCCACCCTTCTGGATCTCACACTAGTGGCCCGATTTGGAAGGATACGACCCTATGTGGATGATTTTAACAAGTTTGTTTACTTCTTTTTGGAATCTATATGAACAAGTGGTTGTAGGATTGATGTATGCTCGACACATTCTGATTCGGTTTAATAATGAAGAGGATCTTATCTCTATCTGGGATTTTTCTCCTCGATCTGTTGATGGTCTTCGGTTTCATTTATTCCGCTGGAATTTTAACTTTCACCGGCACCGCGATCCCACAAGCGTGGCTTTTTTGGATTACCCTTCCTAATCAATATTGTCCAATATTCATTATTCATATCAGTCATATTTTTATTTTAACTTCAATATCAAAACATCACAAACATCTTAAGAATTTTTTTTACTTTATTAATGTATTTTCCGAAAAATATCACATTACCAAAGAAATGAATACCATGTCCATCAGTGCCATTCAATATGTTTTTGTAAATCACAAATGGAAAATATAAACTAAATATTCCTTAAATAATTTATAATTCTTCAATTATAACATAGAGTCACTAAAATAATTCCACTTATTTCCTAAAATATTACTTGGATTCATCATCATATTTCTAAATAAAATTTAATATAGAATTTGTAGACACATAATAATAAAAAAACCATTTATGTGAACCACATTTCTGACCCTCTTTATAAGAATCCCCCATAAAACATTGATTTTAAAAATTCCCAAAACATTAATAGAAAAAAAAATTCATTAATTGATAATATTATAATCTGGCCAAAATTCCCATCATTTAAATTAACAAAACATTTCATTTTTCTTCAATAATACATTTTTTTGTTCATATAATTGCAAATTTTATTAATTATTATTATTTTATTTTACACATTCTATAGAGTTATTATTTAAATAGTATCAATATATAGGAAATAAAATATATTTCTTATGTGTGTTTTTCACAAACCAAGAATACAAAAACACAGTTATACTCTCTATTAATGATATTGAAAAATTGTTAAGATGTTTATTATTAATCATATATCATTATAACTGAATATAAAAAATAATATTATCCTTTACATCATTTATCATCTCATTAGGTCTATCATCATCACATTTTAAATTTAATAAAACTTCTTTCTAATTATTTATAGTTCCTACCTATTAAGAAAATCAAATGGAATAGTGTGATTAGTAATAATCATATTAGGTAGTAAAAATAATCGTTAAAAATTTTGTATATTTTATTTAAATAATGACACAACATTTTAATCAATGAATCCTTAGGTTCATCCTTGTTCCTCCATTATCATTTTCTATTTAAATCCTTTATTTTTATTTATAAATGGTTTATGAATTTCCAAATAATATCTCCCATGTGTGATAAACTATTTTTGCAGCAAGGTTCACCCTCAAACACCTAATAATGATCGAGTCTATATGAATTCACACTTTTTATAGTTATTAACTTCATGTACCACTTTTCCAGATCCATATCAAGCAGTAGAACCTATATTGGTATTTAATTTCATAGAAACCACTCTCTATTTCTATTATTAAAATTCCATAATTTTCCCCAACATTTTTAATCCTCTATAAAATAATACTTATACATATCCATATAAATATAATTAGAAATATCCCAAGATATATCAAATTTTATTTATCACCCATGTGTCTAATGGTTTTCAAATCTTTTCCTATGATCCCAAATATAACAACTGAGTAATTTCATATGTGGTTAATATATAATTTTAGATAAATATTCAACATGTTAAAAAACAAACATGGGGACTATAAAATTTTGGGTTTTGTGAAACTATTTACACAATACTATAATTTGTAGAAATATTTAAAAAATATCTCATAAATATCATCCCTTTTAGTACTCTTAAAAAATAGTCCATGTTTCAAACAACTCGTCCAAACCTACAGAAAGGAAACATAAGAATGGGTGAGATCTAATCCCCACAATAGGTAAAAATTGAGGTGTCAATGATTATAGAAGAAGGACTAGAAAATAAGTGTTTGAGAAAATGAGAATAAAATTTGAGAACTGTAACCTATATATCAATGATAAAAAAAATTCAGTCATGGACTATGTATTGTAATTTCACAATACAAGAATCGTAGTAAAATCAAAGAACATAATCCATGAGTGCATAACATTAAATTATGTTAAATAATTTATTCATACACATAATCACAGAAAATATTAATCCATGTTTATATAACAAGACATTCCTAAAATGTTATTATTTTTTAAAATGACCCATTTTCCTATTTCAGGCATAGGATATTCTTTCATATACCCTCCTATTTTGGGATTTGTTTGACCTCTTGTGTATTGTCTAGTATTGGTCTTGGGTAACCACCCTTAAACCCTCTTTCATTGGGATTGGGATAGGGTCATTTGTAACCTATATTATCTTTATTAGGATAACCACCTTTGTACCATCTAGTTTTGCTCTTTTGATAACCTCTAATGTACCCACATATATTGAAAATGGGATAAACTCCCATATTACCCATACATAATGCTAGGTATAACCTCTAGTGTACCCTTTTATATTATAGAATATTAATAACCACATAATTCATTAGAGGTAGATATATTCCCCAACCACAACATAATCCACAAATTAATGTTTAATAAGGTCATAAAACATTCATAATATCACAAATAAATGATAATAAATGGGATTTATAAAACATTATATCATAACATAACCCATGAAAAAAAGGTATTTATTAATCCCTTAATCATTTAATAAATACAAAACCTAAAAAGATATGGGTTTTATAAGCATATTTTCATCATTAAAAAATCCATTCTAGAAAAACTAATAATTTTATGTTTTGATTATATCCCCAATACATAATAAGTAACATTTAAGAAATTCATCATAGATTGGACATGATTATGAATAGAAAACCACATGGAATATTTCATGATGATACTAGCCTTTTGAAAATGAAAAAAATAAATTTTAAAACATTAAACAATTTAAAAATAATTTTCTTTTGAAATATTTTTTTATTGAAGTATTTTGAACATTTACAGTTCATGATGGTGGAAAATAACATCCAGGTCGTATGGGTTATGTAAATGGTTCTTTTAATATTTTTAGTAAAATCCAAATGGGAACTATTTTTGAAAATGACATGGATAATACTATTAAATTGTTATTTTAATAGAAAATAAGAACAAATTTAAATAAATACTCCATTTTATAATGTTAATTTTTTTATAAAAATATTTTCTAAAATATTTACAGGTATCAAAAAGTGTTTTTTAAAAAAAAGTGAAAAAATGTGATTTTTATAAAAAAATTATTTTGAACTCGTGACTAAATAAAGAGTATAATATTTATGGAAAACTAGAATTCCGTAAAATTTCTAGAAAAGATGGAATTTCATGAGTTTATTGAGATATGAAAATTAATATTTCATTATTGAAAGCCTAATAATTTAGAATCTGAATCAACGATCATATTGTATCATAAAATTGTTACAACTATTGTATCATAGAATCATAATATCAATGAACAAAAAAAATTATCAAAATTCAAAATATAATAAGAATAAATAAATTCTTGATATTACAAGTTTAGGTGGTATTATATTCATCTTATAAAATAATATGAGTTCATAAAATAACATCTATCTCAAAGATGGAAAATTAGGTTAAAACCCCCTTACTGATTTAGTAAATTTTGAATTATAAACCCTTGATATAAAAATACCAAAATTAATATGTAAATATATAATATAATTAGAATCATCAATTAATACATTCATTTAAAATATATACACCATATAAAATAATTATGTGGTGAATAAAGATGTGTCTTACAAAACAAAAAATTAGTGACTATGAACCTCTACATTAAGTCTCAACATCATTCGTATACATTCAAATTTCTTGTATGTTAAATATAAGTGTATTGTAGATATATTAAATAACAATAATTATATATATCCTAAAAAAATAATTTTTTATTACCTTTTATTCTTCGTTTATTATAATTTTCATCATAAAGTGAGGTTCCAGTCAATAAATTTTGTATGTTTTGTGTTTGTTTTGATTTTTTATTATTATCTTCCAATTAATTTGATCACGGATCCATAATATATACAATTATAACCAAGATATCAATATCATACATCATCAGTATATATATTTTTATATCAATCCACAAAAGGTACACATATAAAATTAAATACACCATTCCTAGAGATGGTATATAAGGCCCCATCCTTAAACATTACCAAATCTTGAGTTATTTCAAGAATACACATTGAGGATCTTTTCAGTTTTAGATTTTTATAGAATTAGATCATAAATCATTCATTACATTCCACATTTAAACAAGGTGGTTACATAAAAGACATTATTCATTTTTCCCATCAAAGGAGACATATTCAAAATAAAACATGGATTCTTTTTTGACACTTCCTCGACACTATCATCACATCATGTACCATTCCCTTGACCTGTGAAAAACAAGTCAAAACATGGGATGAGCATAAAAATCTCATTAAGGGATATAGAAGCACTGAATGTAAAAAATAGTCCAAGTATACATAAGAATCAATAAAATCATACATTATTAATAGAATATAAGAACTTTAAAATACCAAATGAAATCATAATATTTATGAATAACTTATATAAAACAGAAGACATAAAGGTAACTTGAGGCATTGATAACATTATTACATAGGGAGTCACCCTCATGGTTACGTTTGGAATACCCATCATAGTATATTTCCTAAATCTCTTTGGAGAAACCTTATCATTTAACTCCTTCACGTTACCCAATGCATTAGGGAGCTATATCAGGCTCACCCAACCATAGTGTATCACGGAAACACCCTTCTTCATAAAAAATTCCCAAGAACCATAACATAATCGTATCAGATAAAACATGCATAAAGGAAACATAACATTTCCACATTTGAATCATAAGATATCAAAACCATTTTAACTACCAAAATAAAATAAAAGTAAAAATACTATTTAGTTTTCATTTCAAAAAAGGTATGGCTTGTAGAGGAATCCCAAACTCAAATAATGGTCACAGCGGTGGATAAGTCGTTGTCGCCGCATACGTACGAAAAATAATTCCCATTTGTCAATTAGTAAAACGCTTCGTATAAAAATATTCCTTTTGAATAAAAGTAAAATTTAAAGGGGTTTATACATTGTATAAAAGAATGTAGTGTATAAAACAAAATATGCCTCAATGAAAGGAGATTGAGACAAAGTCCCCTACCTCGTGTCCGACTTGACTCGATCATTCTTTAATCTCATGAATAATAAACTCGAGTTAAATTATAATTTATTAAGAACCATTTTCAAGTTCATTATTATTTTTATATCACTTATTACCTTGTTATGAATGTTATGTAATTACTTAAGTTAATAACGGTTGTTTTTTCGATCTTTGGTACGTGAGCCAAAAATAAACTTCTTATAATTTCAAGTTGTTCATGTGGTAAAATATCCATTATATCAAAAATTATATTCATGATATAGATATAATATATATCATATATATCCAGTATATTCATGAATTTTTAATATTACATATCATTTATAGGTAAGAAATGAAATGCACCGTTCCTGGAGACGGTAAGACGTACGTACGCATGAACGATACTTTCACTTCTATTTCATATTTAATGGATTGAAATCATAATTATATAAAGGTATATTATATTTTCAGTACTATATCGTACATAATATCATTAACTTCATCTTTTATATGTCCCACATAAGTCATTAACGATAAAAATCACATTGAGGGGGCGGTATTCAAGAATTCCAAAAATGAAGATATCGTGTTTACCCATAATGGAAACCATAAAGGTATGCCATAATTGAAAAATACAGAAGCATAAAGAAAACATAAACATAATATATAACATATATAAATATAGTGACATTTTAATGTCCACCATGAAATATGTTAAAAGAATATTGAACAATCATCATTTCTTGAGGAAGTAATTTTCCACTCACAGAAACAATATGTTCTCTAACCATTAGATGAAGGTGTGTGTAAGTTTAAATCAAATACAAGTGAAGACATTACCTTTAAATACGATAACTCCTCTTGGATTGAACCAAAAGGGTTTCTTGAAATCATTATTCCTAAGGTAAGGCTTCTAGAATGATGAGAGGGATGTAGATAGATAAAAGGAGAAGATCTTGGCCGATACAATGGCTTGAGAGGTGTGGGTAAGGTGGTAGATGTGGGGGCCTTTTATAAGAGGGGGGGCACTCTTGGAATGTCAAAAAATGTTACTTTATTATATAATGAGTTTTGGATTATAAAGGTCCCAAAATGATATATTTCTAGGATAAGGTGGTATGGGTTCGAAATCTACCCATACAATAGGTCATTGAAAAGTGTAAGTCTTAGATTTTACATTATCTTTTCATTTTTTTTAAATCGTTCCTTAATGAGGTATTCACTGCATCATCATGGTGTCATAAAAAATTTAATTTATATAATGTCTAAATTTTTTAAAAAATATATCATGATGTAGGAATTCTTTTTATCTTTCCAATGACTATTTATAGTCTAATATATCATTTACATAGCCAAAACTAAAATTGTTTTACTTGGGTGATACATGCTTTGTTTACACTTCCCCTTTAAAAAAAATAATATAATAAAATGTCACTATCACCCAAAGGTGATTCCATGGGGTCCCATAGTTTGGAACAAGGAATACCATGGTCGGAAATGACACAACCAGTAGCATTATGACACATGTTGGGGTCATTTGTTATTATTATGATATTATTTTATTACCCTTAACTTCCCGATTACTAATTAATCACGATAATTAATGATAATTACCGTCGTTACTATTCATAATGTCCAAAAACTAAATATTCTTAATTACATAATTTGGACCTTATGATTCCAAATATGGAATCCATTTTACAAAATTCCCATCACGTAAATTGTAATAATAAATTTAAAAAATAATTCTCGTTTTCAAAAAAAATAGCGTGTTTTTTTGAAACAATATCTATCAAATGTTCGATACTTGTTTATGTCCAATTTCAAAGTTAAATTAATCCCAATGACCACCATTGTATTAAAAGGTAAAAATATATTCTTATTAAACATTAAACCCATTAAAAAGGACTACATAACCATATAATTAAATTAGATAAAAAAGTAGTTTTGATGTAAAATGCAGTATTTTTTACTATTCATTAAAAATGAACATTGTCAGAAAAATACCAAAAAATTTTCCAAAGTAAATTTCAATGTCCCAATTATAAAGAAAAAAATTTATTTTGACAAATAGAGCATATAAAATTGTCAAAAGATATATTATAAAATGTTTCTCCATCAAAAGGCGGTAAAACAATATTTTAAAAATATTAGAGAATTCTATGCTTAAGATTGGATTTATTCTCATTTTAATCTTCTAAAACACTATCTAATTCATAAACAGACATAGATATGAAAATCCATAATTCTTTACTTAATTGGGATGTTACATCCTTCCCCCCTTTATAAAATTGTGTCCCTGCAATTTATTTACTTATCAAATAAGTGGGGCTATTTATCCCTCATTGAATTTTCAGATTCTCGTGTTTCCTCTTCAATCATGTGGTTTTTACACAAAACATTTACTTGATGAATCACCTTATTCCTAAACACATTCTCTCTGTGGTTAAGAATCTGGACCGGTTTTTTCTCATAAGATAGGTTCCCTTCCAGCTGAACTACCTCTGGGCTCAAAACATTAGATGGATCTAGATGTACATCCTTAAAATTGAAACATGAAAGACATTGTGTTTCTGAGATAAGCATGGAGGTAAAGACACTCAGTATGCAAATGATCCAACTCTCTCCATAATGTCATATGGTCTAATGAACCTTGGACTCAGCTTTCCTTCCTTACCTAATAGCATCACACTTTTCCGTGGTGAAACTTCGAGAAAGACATGATCACTGACCTCAAAAGAGAGATCCTTCCTCCTATTGTCCGCATAACTTTTCTGTCTGCTCTGAGATGTTCCCATGTGTTTCTGTATTAGCTGAACTTTTTTCCAACTCTTCTACTAATTCTGGTCACATCAACTTCCATTCACCCCCTTCATCCCAAAAAGCTGGAGTTCATCACTGCTTCCAATATAATGCCTCAAATGGTTCCATCTGTATACTGGAATGAAAATTGTTTTTATAAGAAAACTCAACCAAAGAAATATGTTGGTCACAACATCCTTAATAATCCATAGATCAAGAAAGTAGTATATCCTCCAATGTATGAATTTTTCATTCTGACTACCCATCTAATTGAGGATGACAAGCTGTACTAAAATTTAATTCAGTACCCAACGACTTCTGAAGGCCTTTTTAAAAGTTAGAAGTAAACCTTGGATCACGATTAGATACAATGGAGAGGGAAACTCCATGTAACCTGACAATCTCTTTAATATACAAATGATAAAGTTGATCTAGAGAAAAATTATCTCGTATATCAAGGAAATGAGTAGATTTAGTCAAGAAATCAACAATAACCCATATTTTATTTTTACCTTGAGGTTTCTTCGGAAACCCCACTACAAAGTACATGGATATATTCTCCCATTTCCACTCAGGAACTGGTAAAGGCTAAAGCACCCCCTTTCGGTAACTGCCGCTCTGCTTTAACATGTTGACAAGTCAAACACTTCATAGTAAAATCAACAGTATCTCTTTTCATTCCATCCCACTAGTAATACATCAAAAGATCTACATACATCTTCGTACTGCCAGGATGAACTGAAAAAAAAGAACTATGAGCTTCACATAACAACTCTCTCTTCAACTGTGAATCTCACAGTACACACAACCTCTTCCCAAATCTCAAAAAAAAAATCATTATCAATATTTAATTCATGGAACATACCCTTCGGGACCATCACTACCTTTTTCTACAACTCACTGTCTTTCTTCTGTGCTTGCTTAATTCTGTCTGATAGAGAAGATTTCACTGATTCCTGACACAAAATAGAAGAACATCCTGCACCAACAACATCTAGACAAATTTCATCAAATCCTTAACCAAAGGATCATGTTCCAAAAGTAACATGGTTAAAAAAGGATTAATTTTTTGACTCAAGAATCAGCCACTTTATTTTCTTTTCCTGGATGGTAAAGAATTGTAAAATCATAATCCTTGATTAATTCTAGCCATCTCCCCTATCTCATGTTCAATTCCATCTGAATGAATATATACATTAAAATTTTGTGATCAGTATATATTTCAAACTTTAAACTATTAAAATGATGCCTCCAAATTATTAAACTGAAAACAATAGCATCTAATTCCAAATCAGGTGTATCGTAATTTACCTAACGAGTTTTCAACTGACACGATGCATAAGAAATTTCTTGATCATTCTGCATTAGGATGCAACCAAGTCCTTTCAATGAAGCATCACTGTAGATAACAAACTCACCATTTTGGGAAGGTAGTTCCAAAACTGGACTATTCACCAATCTTCTTTTCAATTCTTGAAAAAATTCATCACATTATTTTGTCCATATAAACTAAATAGCCTTCCGAGTTAGCTTAGTCATTAGACTAGATAACCATGAAAAAATTCTAGAAAACATTCGGTAATAGCCTTCCAAACCAAGAAAACTAAGAATCTCAGTTAAATTTGTGGGTCATGTCCATTCTACAACAACATTTGTTTTTGCAGGATCAACAGTTATTCCATCTTTAGAAACAATGTGATCAAGGAAAGAAAATTTTTTGCAACCAAAACTCACACTTGCTTAATTTCCAATACAATTTATTTTCTTAATGTTTGAAAAATAACACTTAAATGACTTTCATGATCCTCATTTCTTTTAGAAAACACCAAAATATAATCAATGTAAACAACCAAAAACTTATCCAAGAAGTCATGGAGAATTCTATTCATAAAATCTATGAATACAGTAGGTGCATTGGTTATCTGAAAAGGAAATACTACAAATTCATTATGTCCATATCTTTTACGAAGCGCTGTCTTCAAAACATCTGCTTCCTTTACCTTCAACTGATGGTACCCCGAACTCAAGTCAATCTTTGTATAATATTGAGCTCCCTGGAGCTAATCAAACAAATCATCGATATGAGGCAAATGATTTTTTTTCTTAATAGTGAAGTTATTCAAGGTTCTATAATCAATGCAAAGTCTCATAGAAGCTTCTTTCTTTTTAACAAATAAGACAAGAGAACCCCATGGTGATGTGCTATGTCGAATTAAAAACCTTTCTCCAATAAATCTTGCAATTTCTCCTTCAACTCTAAAAGTTAAATTTGATCCATTCAATAAGGGGGTTTTGAAATTGGATTATCATTAGGAACTAAGTCAACAGTAAATTCAACTTCCTGATCTGGTATTATTCCTTGAAACTCGTCAGGAAAAATATTAGGATACTCATTTACCACTGACACTTCAATAATCATAATTATTACTTTGTTTTAAACAATATGTATAAGGTAACATTAATTTCCATCTATTACAAGTTTCTTAGCCTCTTGATATGTTATCAAGTGTAAGGGTTCATTCTTGTACACAAACTAAAAGTATTTCTGAAAAGAAACTTCTTTATCTCTACAATCAATCATAGCATAGTAAACAAAGAGCTAATCCATACCCAGGATAACATCAAACTCTACTCGAGGTATAACAATAAGGATTGCAAGTAGGATCTTTCCATGGATAAGGATATGAATATTCTTATAAATTATATTTTCTTCAACATTTTTTCCAGGTATTTTTACCATAAGTCCAGGAGTCATTTCTTGAGATGTAATTCCCAATTTACTAGAAAATTTTTCAGATATGAATGAATGTGTAGACCCGGAATAAAATAACACACTGGCATAATCTGAAAAAACAAAGTACCTGATACCACTTCATTTGATGGCCCAACATCTGCCGAAGTAGTTGCAAAGGATTCCACCACACCTTTCTACTTTTAGTCTGACTACTTCCCATCCTTTGAGCTATTGGTTGAACACTCATTTGCATAATGACCCATCTCATTGCACTTGAAACATTTCACTAACTGTAAATAAAATTTGGTCTTACAATCACCCTGTTCTTTTTCAGTGAAATCACGAGCCTTATGTACCATCTTACCACATCGGTAGCACATTCCCAAACTAAAAAGTCATTCCCCAGCATGCCTTTTACCACATTTATCACAAACTAAAAACTTAGTTTTCTTTCCATCAGACTTCTTTGTAGGATTCTTCCCTTTCTCATGCCACCTCGGTCTCTTCTTATGATGGTTGTTATAGAACACTTGATCATCTGAAAACTCCATTTCCACCTTCTAAGCACATCGAACAAGCTTTTAATAACTTTTTAACTCAGGAGAAGCTAAATCCATTAAATATTTTGGATTTAATCCTGAGTAAAAACGATTGATTTTACTATCGATGTCTCAGATAAAATTTGGAGCATACCTTGCCAATCGAGTGAACCTTTCTTCATAAGCAGCCACTGAGTTTTCCTCTTGCCTCAATTCCAAGAATTGTTTTTCCATCCTAAGTCGAACAGTCTTTGGAAAATATATCTCAAGAAACATACCGCTGAATTCATCCCAGTCAAGAGCATCGATTTCTTCAGTGTCCCTGATATTTTTAACCATCGACCTCCACTGATATGATTCACCCTCTAAACAGTAAACAGTAAGAATAATCTTTTGATTGTCTGAACACCCCATGACATCAAAAATCGTCTCAAGTGCATTAATCCACCATTCAGATAGCACATGGTCAGATGATCCTCTGAATGATGGGGGGTGTTGCCTTATGAAATGTTCGACCACTAACATGTTCCTCTGTGGTTGATCTGGCTGATCTCGTGCATGGATTCCACCACCATTTATCGCTTGAGTCAACTTCACCATTATTGAAAAACACTATTCAGTTCCAATTCCGACCATCTCAGGATGCTGATTCAGAAGGTCATCTCCTTCTGTATACCTTCCTAGCACTTCTTCCTTGTTTCCTCTATGGAAAACCACTATGAATAAAACGTGTCTTAGATGAAACAACATGGTAATCATCAGATGATATATCATTTCAATTTGACCATAAAAAATAATTTTGAATAATCATTTAATATAATTATAACAACTAAAGTAATCTAAACTGACCTCTAATACCAACAATATGGCCCCAACCTTAAACATTATTTATCTTGAGATATTTCAAGAATACATATTGAGGATCTTTTCAGGTTTAATGTTTTAGAGAATTAGATCATAAATCATTCATTACATTCAACATTTAAACAAGGATGGTTATATAAAAGACAGTATTAATTTTTTCCATTAAAGGATACATATTCAAAATAAAGCATGGATTCTTTTGTGAAACATCTTCGACACTATCATCACATTATGTACCTTTACCTTGACTAGTGGAAAACATTTCAAAAACATGGGATGAGCAGAAAAAGCTCAGTAAGGGATATAGAAGTACCGAAAGTAAATATTACTCCAAGTATACCAAAGAATCAATGAAATAATACTTCATTCATAGAATATAAGAACTTTATCATACCTCATGAAATCAGAATATTTATGAATAACACATAGAAAACATAATACATAAAGGTAACTTGAGGCATTCATATCATTCTTACGTAGGGAGTAACCCTCATGGTTACGTTTAGAATACCCATAACAGTATATTACCTAAATATTTTCATAGAAACCTTAGATTTTAACTCCTTCATGTTACCCAATTCATTGGAGAGATATATCAGTGTCAAAACACCCTTTTTTTATCGTAGAACCACCCATCTTCATAAACAATTCCTGATAACCATAACATAATCATATCACATAAAACATGCATAAAGGAAAAATGAAATTTTCACATTTCAATAACAAGATATAAAAAACAAATTTATATAATCAAAACATTATCAAGACCATTTTAACTACCAAAATATAAGAAAATTAAAACATGGTATTTATTTTTCATTTTAAAAAATCTATGGCTTGTAGAGGAAGCCAAAACTCAAATAATGGTCACGGCAGCGGAGAAGTCATGGTCGTCGCATACATAAGACAAAAACATTCCATTTTTCATTTCATAAAATTCTTAGTATAAATAGATTCCTTTTGAGTAAATTTTAAAGTCAAAGGGTTTTATACACCGTATAAAAGAAAGAGGTGTAAAAAAAATCTACCTCAACGAAAGGAGATTGAGACGAAGTCCCTTACCTCGTGTCTGACATGACTTGATCGTTCTTTAATCTCATGAATAATATACTTGAGTTAATTTATAATTGATTAGGAACCTTTTTCAAGTTCATTATTTCTTTTATATCACTTATTACCATGTCATGAACATTATGTAATTACATATGTTAATAACAGTTGTTTTGTCGATCTTTGGTACGTGAGCCAAAAATAATCATCATATAATTACAAGTTGTTCATGTGGTAAAATATCCATTATATCCAGAATTATATAATTGATTTATATATCATTTATATAATATATATCCAGTATACATATGAATTTATAATATTACATAACATTTAGTGGTAAGAAATGAAATGAACCATTCACGGAGAAGGTAAGCTGTACATATGCATGAACACTACTTTCACTTCTATTTCATATTTAATGGAATGAAATCATAATGATATAAATGTATATTATATTTTAAGTATAATATAATTTATAATATCATTAACTCCCTCCTTTATATGTCCCACATAAGGCACTAACGATTCAAATCACTTTGAGGGGATGGTAGTCCGCACTTCCTAAAATGAAGATATCGTGTTTACCCATAATGGAAACCATAAAGGTATGACATAAATGAAAAATACAAAAGCTTAAGGAAAACATAAAAATAATATATATCATGTATTAATATAGTGACATCTTAATTGAAACCATGAAATGTGTTAAAAGAAGATTGAACAATCATCATTTCGTGAGGCAGTAATTCACCACTCACAGAAACAGTATGTTCTTTAACTATTAGACCAAGGTGTGTGTATGATTAAAACAAATAATTCTCATAAAAACATCCTAGTATTTTCAATATACTATTTTTATTACAAAATAATGGAATTATAAGAGTTTATGGGGTTGGAGGAGCAGAATAAAAAAAAGAACAAAAGTGAAGACATTACCATTAAAACGGGTAACTCCTCTTCGTTTGAACCAAAAGGGATTCTTGAAGAGATTTCTGCCTAAGGTAAGGCTTCTAGGATAAATAGAGGGATGTTTAGATATAAAAGGAGCATATCTTGGCCGAGAAAATGGCTTGAGAGGTGTTGGTAAGGTGGTAAAGGTGGGGGCCTTTTATAAGAGGGAGGAGGGGAACTATTGGAAAGTCAAGAAATGTTACTTTATTATATAATGATTTTCGGATATTAAAGGTCCCACAATGATATTTTTTGAAAATATGGTGATATGGGTTATAAATCCTCCCATCCAATAGGTCTTTGAGATGTTTAGGTCTTCGATTTTACATTATATTTTTATTTTATTTAAATCTTTCATTAATGAGGTAATCGCACAATCATCATGGTGTAATAACAAATTTATTTTATTTATTGTCTAAAAAATATAAAAAAATATCCTGATGTAGGAAATACTTTTATCATTCCAATGAAAATTTATAGTCTAAGATATCATTAACACAGTCAAAACAAAAATTGTTTTACTTGGGTGATACATACTTTGGTTATACTTTCCCTTTAAAAAAAATAATATAATAAAATGTCACTATCACCCAAAAGTGATTCCATGGGGTCCTAGAGTTTGGAAAAATGCATACCATGGTCGACCATGACACAACCAGTAGCATTAAGACACATGTTGTGGTCATTTGATAATATTATGATGTTATTTTATTATCCTAAACTACCCGATTGCTAATTAATCACGATAATTAAAGATAATGACCATCATTACTATTCATAATGTCCAAAAACAAAAGAGTCTTAATTACATAATTTGGACCTTATGATTAGAAATATGGAATCCATTTCACCAAATTCTAAACACAGAAATTGTATTAATTAATTTAAAACTAATTCATGTTGTCAAAACAAATAGTGGGTTTTTTTAAAACAATATCTATCAAAATTTTGACAATTGTTTATGTCTAATTTCAAAATGAAATTAGTCACAATGACCACCATTGGATTAAATGGTCAAAATATATTCTAATTACACATTAAAACCAATTAAAAATAATAATATAACCATATAATTTAATTATATGAAAAATCAGTTTTGAAGTAAAATGCTGTATTTTTCACTATTCCATAAAAAAATAAAGATTGTCATAAAAACACAAAAAAATTATCCAAAGAAAATTTCAATGTCCCAATTCTAAATAATTAATTTATTTTTACAAATAAAGCTTATAAAATTTTCTAAATATAGATTTAAAAAATATTCTCTATCAAAAAGTGGTAAAACAATCATTTAAAAATATTAGATAATTATAGGCTTAAGATTGTAATTATTCTCATTTTAAGCCTCTAAAACACTATCTAATTCATTAATATACATAGATATGAAAATCCATAAATCTTTACTTACTTGGTATGTTACATGGTAGGTCATACGTAAGCATGAATGTTGTTTCATTTTTCTCAATAGATTGGAACAAATAAAAATAATATATTAATATTTAATGATAATTATTATTTCATATATATATTTTAAATACATTAATTTTAAAATTAATTATTCCATGTAAAGAATAAGTTTAAATGAATCACATTTCATCACAAAGCAATAGTCCGCCAAACACTTGAGTTACATTTTTGTATCCCCCATATAAGGGAAATTAATAAGGTAGATGTCATATAATAATATAATTTTTTCAATGTCATAAATTTAATATAAATATGATAAATCTAAAATTATATCAACCCATTAAATTTTGTGAAGGAAAATAGAAAACAATGATTTTCAAGGCAGTTGTTCGACACATAAAGTATAGACAGTTTTTTTCCATTTTATGGTAGAATATAGGCATATAAGATATTACATAAATATTATAAAATATAGTTAAATATAATAATTTTTTATTATAATTTATGTTCTAAGACATTAATGAATATTGAAGATTTTAAAATAAAAAGAATGAACCATGTGAAGATGGATTCCTTCATCCGGAAAAACCTCTTTTATATCTCTTACCAAGGACCCAAGTGTTTATCTTTTAGGAGGATAATTAGATATAAAACTTGAATAAAGATTCTTGGGAAGGAGGGTTTGTTGTTTTTTTCTAAAATATATATCTAGGTAGGTGTGAACAAGTTAAATGAGTTACTTTCCTTCAACAAGAGGTGGAAGTGATCCCACATTGAAACTACATGGGAAATTAAAAGAAGAATACAAAATAATAATTTCATTCCCATGAATAAGGCTGTAAAATGAAAATATATAACAATTATAGAAGTATAAGATTCAAATATGGACAAAAATAGTAATTTCAAAAGTTTTATAGTTATTTTAACCCATATATTCTTAATTTAACCCATCCCCCATAATCAAAATTTTTTACCTTAACTATGGTAATTAATGTTTTTAATATTTTCAATTTTCATTATGGTAAAAAATTAATATGAACATTTTATATAATAGAAAAAAATTCTGATTATAAATATGGAATCCATTTTATGATTTTTAGCGCACAATAGTGGAAAAAATAAATTTAAAATAATAGTAATATGCGATAAAAAGCAGTTTTTAAGAAGTATAAGATTCAAGCATAACAAGATTTTATACCAAATATATTTCTAATAATAATGACTCAACCATATAAATTAAAATATATTTATATATTTTATATAATTTTCATTTAAAAAATTCCACTTTACAAATTATTTTAATTATTTAAAATTATGTAATATTATGATCTTTATAAGAATTTTCAGAGAAAATCTACACTTTAAAAACAAAAAAACATATATTAATATTAAATATAAAGTTTATTAAATAGTAATTAAATAAATTATATATAAATAAATATTAATTATGTTAAATTAAAAAAATATAATTTAAATTATAATATCTTTTGAAATTAAATCATTTTTTTTCACTATTCATAAAAAATCAATATTTTAAAAAAAAATCACAAATATTCACCATAGGTTAATTTAAATGCGATTGTTATAAAAATGAAGTAACTATTATCAAATAAATTTCTAAATATATAAAATTATTTTTCACTCTTTCTCATAAAATAGAATGACAATTATTTTTGGAGAAAATATTATTTTTATGATTATAATTATATTACTATAAATCGATATATTGCATAGAAATAATTTATAAATATATATATATATTTTATCAAATATATATTTTTATTTCATAATTAAATTGAATATATTTATACTTTCCTATTTAACAGTTAATTTATTTTTGTCTTATTTAATACAATATTATATCGTGTTCGCCAAAACTCAATATCATTTCTCATGCACACTATTGTAGAAACAAATTGTTCGGTGTAATTAAAGATATTATTTTTATATTGTATAATTAAATATATTATAAAAAATAAATTTATTTTAATAAAATAAAAAAATACCATATATTACAGATCACCATTAACCTTAGATGAATTGGTGAAATATTCACTACTTTTCATTATTTCTTTACTTTTTTTTCTCTCCATTTCTTATGGATTTCTATAATTTTCATGTATTACAATATTATGGAAATATTGAATTTTTTTTTCAAAAATCAATAATCACCTATTATATCTGAAAAATCTTGTTCCCATCTATTCTGGTATAATTTATTTAAATTTCATTGGTAGGGAACCATTCTATTTTTTATTGTATACAACACACATTTAGACACTTATTGGGGAACATATATTCATAAGTCTTATGTCATCCAACTTTTCTTTTGTGGTTTTATGATAATTTTTAACATAAAAATATTCATATAATTTGATTAAATATTATTATTGTAATTAAAAAACATTACTACACACCTGAGTTTATGCTTTATAAGATTTATTCTTCTTATATGATGTTGGAATTCGGTAAAATTAATATCATTTTCAATTTTTTGGATTAAATAATCTCAAATAATCATATGTAATGGAAATTTTATTCCAAAAATATAATTTTTTTATTCGGGTAATTCAGAATTCACTGATTTCAACTAAATCATTCAACACTTTATGTTGATTGACTATATTTATTCGAAAAATGATCTCATTATGTATTCCCAACAATACTTAATAATTATTATTTATTCATATTTTATTTTTATTGAGTCTCAAAACGATATTTCATTAAATTTAACCTTTTCTCCATTGAAATATAGTTCTCTTTGTCAAAAACACCTTAGTCACTTTATAATATTCTTCTAGAGAACATAAACCTTCTGAAAATTAATCTCAAATTAATATTCCTCACAAATAGTGCTTTTCATTTATTTAAAAGATTATACATATAATTTTTTCAAAATAGATATTATTTTATCATATCCCACCAAAATTTCTATGAGGTTGGTTCATATACTAAATTATTTATCCAATTCATTTTCTATATCATTACCCTATATGTCTAGGAATAATTTTTCACCATAAATTACAAATATATTGCTCATAATTCCATTTTCCAATTCTTTTTGAAAAATAATCTAATGTTTTTAGTGTTCCAAAATTGTATCAATAATATATATATATATATCACCACCAAAAATTGAAAAGTGATTATTAGATGGATTGTAATCACAAGAATTATTTTAACATATTCCATGTTGATTAAATTCTGTAAATGGTGTGTTTACCAGTAAAAAATTATTCAACCTCATCTTCTTTTCTTGGTGTACCATTATATAATTCTATGTATTGGTATAAATATTCATTTATCTACCATTACGAGCAAACTATATTATTATCATCTGATTTTTCTCAAAATTAAATTATAAATACACCAATTCAATAAAACTATCTTGGATTATTATTCCTAACATGTACTCTAATACCACCTGTAGTGCCCAAGGCAAGACTGTCCTTTGATAGGGAGGGAATGCATGCTTTACTTTTGAGATTATTATTTAAGTTTTATACCTCTTAAATATTTTATGTTTTTTATCTATATAATGATATGTCATAGTATCACCCTATTTGGAGAAATAATAAGAGATATCAAAATACACCATACTTAAAATATTTTATAAAAATTCATAGACATTACCATGTTGGTTAAATTCCACAACTTAAATTCCACACTATAATTTATTCAATTATTTATATGAATAAGTATATAACTGGTTATACATAATTTAGTGAATCATTTTATTAATCCTAGTTATATATCACAACAAAAAAATTTCTTCTTATATTTTTTGACATTAAAAACATCTTATCTTCTCCTTTACTAGATATAAATTCCCACATTGTGCCTCTTTAGAAATATTTTCATATACAACATTCATAATTTCATTATTTTTATTGTTGATGTTCTTCTATTATAATTTTTTATTTCTTCCCCAGAGAGATCATCCTCCATGATCTTATATGATCATTCATGGTCATAAAAATTTATTCAGATTCTTCAACATCTTACTCATATAATCCTTTTTGTCATGAATCTCTTTCATAGAAGACAAGGAATTTTCTTTTTCATCTCCGATTACTAAATAATTAGACATACAAGGTCCTCACCAACATGATCCTATTTTCATTATCGTTTTATCATTTATTAAATTCCTAGATAGAATTTACCTTTATAATAATAATGTTATTAACCTTAATTAAATTCCTTCAAATGATAAACAAAATTTCTTAAATAATATATTTTAATGATAATTATTGAACAATTTAAAAAAAATTATTCATATAGGATTCCTATATCTAGGATTCATTTCATGGTATTCTCAATTTTTAAACCATAGAACATAAAAAATATTATTCTTATTATTTTGTGTTCTGTTAAAATTATATATAATGTCTTAATTATCTATTACTTGTAATTTAATTTTAATCTATTATGTAGATTTTTTTGAGTATTTATACATGTTTATATAGGTTATCACACCAAATATTACAAACATTATCATCTTGTGAAAATTACAAAAAATTCCTTACATTGTTTTTTGTGAGACATTGGATATGTAGTGTATCATGTCATCACAAACCCTAAAAGTAATGTGGGATGTCCTTGCAACATTAAAAAGAATAATAATTCTAGTAGTAAATTATCCATCCATCATGTTATGGGGCTATTAAAGAACTATTTTCTTTGTCTAAAAAACATGATGAGTTTTAAGTATCATGTGACTGTTGTAGCCCAATTTTTATTTCTTTCACATAAAGGTATCTTGATGATTCCAAGTTAAAACAACAATATCCCATTATTATTTTATTGACAATAGTCATGTCTCACTATGGATAATTTATATTTATAAATTTTTTTACTACCACTCATTATTTATTTAGTAAATTCTGCCCTCATATTTTTATAATGAACCACTGATGATTTTTAATTAATTTGGATCCTAGGAAATCATTGATTTCAAATGGATAAAAAATCATCAATATATAATTTCTGTGAAGTTGAAGTGAATTCAATAAAACATGATCAGATTCAATTGATCATGAGAGATATTTTTAGAAACATCATTATATAATCAATGATATGGTATCTTCAGGTTTATGATATTCTTCCCCGAATATCATTTTAAAATTTAACACAGATTTACTTGATTGGTTTCTTCATATGATGTCTTGATAAATAACTCGTGTGTCTATGAATAACGTGTTTCTTCTTTGAGCAAGCTTGTAAATGGATGAATAAGACCACATTCATGTCTTTTTTATGATAAAAAATGTTTTTTATCATAGCTTGAACAGTAGGGATGGATAAAATAAAGAAAAAAATTAAAAAGTACCCTTTTAAGTCTACAGATTGATATGTTGGGATTGAAGATTACGAGGCACCAGTTTGCATTCAATCAAATTCCCATATTATATATCAAATATTATAAAGTTTTTGAATAGTGTCATGCCCCCTTTTATACAATGTTGATCTTTCTCTCATCTTCAATGAAATTAATATCACTCACCACTTAAACAATCTCTTAATCCTGAATCATGGTCAGAACCCTAAAATAACTTTACACATTCCCTATACGGGCTAGGCTACCCCAATACATTATCCCCTACGAAATCACTCTTGCACCATATACATGTTCTATTCTCTCTCGTTTTCCTATTGTGGGTACTATAAAGGCCCCCAACTGCTTATATGGAACCCTAGAAGGTCGATTTGATATTATGTCGATGTGGTTAACTGTTATTACCAAATGTGCGATTGAGGTGGATCGTTGGTTGGATAAGGGTATTCCTATTGTTTTTTATAAGTCTTATAAAAATTATTACAATTATTTAATATAACATACTTGAAAAATATGCTAATAGAAATCCAAAATTCTCAAATTATACCTTTATTAATCATGGATTATATTTATAAAAACTCCAATACATATTTCACGAATTATATGTTCTTAATAAGAAAACATTCATTGACTAAATGAAACTAAAACATACCATTTTAATTTTGAACTAATCAAAAATCATCAGAATTTATATTTACACTATAACTTAAACTTATCCTTGAAAAGTTTTCATATCATTATCCTCACATTCAACTATCAACATAGATAAATTATTTTTCTATCATGACATAAAATTTCTTGAGGATCAGAAACTCCTCATTCGATTATTCGATGTATTTGTATTTGTATTCATTCGGTCCTACGACACATATTGAAATTATGATATTCTGATAAAAAATAAATAATATATTCATTAATCATTCATCTTACCTATTATAAATAAATATTTATATAAATTCTCTAGTAATATTTTTGACTAACCTAACCATAAACCGTCAAGATGAAAATATGGATTCTAAAAAGGAACATAGCTTAATGTTCCCTATAAAACCCGACACAAAATCCCTATATTTTTGTTAATGGTAATCTATATAAAATTAATATATATATATATATATATTAAATATCAATAGTTCACGGTTAGTGTTATAATGTGGCTGACTAGGTGAATGTCCAATAACAGTAATATCCTTAATGTAATGGAATATAACCTTATTAATGTAATGTCAACAATGTATTTGTAACAGAAAAACATGGGTCAACTATATAATCCACCTAAGATGACCCATCAAGGTGTTATGAGGTAATAGTATATTGGAAACAAGTCTAATATAAATAAAAATAGGACAGATAACCATTATACACAGAGAAAGTAAGATATATATAAATGTTCTATATAAACAAATCCAAATCAGCTAATCCCAAATGTATGAAAATATAGGACCCTCAAGTCTTCGTGTGATAAAATATTCCCTCCATATAACCCCTCTGATGAAAAGAAATTCCAAGAGATGATAGAATGGAATCTAATTTCATTTTCCAAAACCCTATTCTGGGAAATTAACATTTGAAACCCCCATTGTAATATGTAGGTTGTGAGAAAAAATCCCTATACGATACCACAACAGAGTCAATACAAGGTCTAATGAAAATAATGTAGTAAATATATCATTTAGAAAAATTTAAAAAACATTTTCATCAAATTCTAAAACCATTTATAAAAAAGTTTCATTTCTATTTCATGAAATATTTTCATATTCACTATTCGAGTAATATGATAGATATATGTGATAAAATTTGAATTTATATACATACACCATAAGTTACTATTTTACACCCATATCAATGAAATATCCCATCATATGATTCCATGTGATACAAACTCATGTAAATCTACGTGAGCAATAAGACATGAAAAAATATATCATGTGATAATAACAATAAAAAAAGGCACTTAAAATTATGACACAAACTATTATAATACATAATTTTGTTAAAAGATCCTAAACATATAATAATTTTCTATAAAACAATATTGAATCATTAATTAGTTAATCAATATCACTATGTAATCCCTAATGGTGTTACACAAACTAGGGTCACCAATTTCACTTTCACAACACCCACATGGTTCATAATATTTCTTGTATGTAAATATAAATATAAATAAAAAGCATAATTTTTATAAAAAATTCAAAATATATTCCAATACAATTTGGTTTTTAAAATCCCATTTTTAAATCAAAACATACATTACAGAATTTAATCAAACACATTGTGTGTAAGAAAAAGTGTTATTAATGGAATCCCCCACTAAAAATGAAACATTACATGAAATAAGTTAAACCAACAAATAAATTCCATTCAATTATAAACCCAATATAAATTTTCTAGAATAATGAGAAATAAATCGAATTAACCCCTTTTGTATAAACACATACCTCGGAATGGGGGTAGAAAAAAACACCTTCAATAATGGATCTCGATAAAGGTGTATTAGGTCATCATTGTCCAATATCCAAAAATAATAATCCACCAACAATCCCATTATACATGGAATCATATCACAAATATTATCCAATAGGATTATATGAGAAGTGATATTTAAAAGATCTATAAAAAAATATCAGAAAATGTATAAAAAACATATGTTGTTTTGATCTATCAATAATGTGGTAATTACACCAAGAATCCATTGAGAGAATCCACTATTGAACTATAAATGATTATGATTAGAAAAAATGATTTTTTTGGTGATTATGATTTGAAATAAACTATGGTAAAAGGGTAATATATCATTTTTTATCAGTTCGAAAGGGGTCGTATGGTTTCCTTGGTTAGTTTACATGGTCAAAAGGACAACGATCATTTACTAATAGAACTTAATATTTTATTATTGGTGGGAGAAAAATCTGTGGTTATGGTAAAATTTAACATTTCACCGACTCTATAACCTTCAATATCGAAAGTGTGAATGATTTTCACATGGCGATGCACGATTTGGGAAAATCATTATGAAATTGTGGGACACCCCTATACATCCACAAGACACCTACATAAGTTACTTGAATATTTTATGATTACACTAACCATGATAAACAAATGATAAAAACCATTAGAACCTCATAGAGACATACCACCTTGTTAGAATAGAATCAAACATAAGGTGATACTATATGGTGTATTATTCTAGTTCTCTCAAAAACCATTATTTTCATCATTTGATCCAATAAATATTTCTAGACCCAAAATAGAAAATCTATGGATCAATTAATGAATACCTATGACATGAAGGGATTCATGATTATCTCTATTATAAAATATTTTTGTCCCAAACAATTTATCAAGATCCTGGACCCATAGGAAGAGAATACCACAACCACCTCATCAATGTGTACCACTCCAAAATATAGTGTTAATCTGATATTTACATCCATTATACCCAGAATAAGGGAATAATTAAACTACATAGTACCTTATACTTGTGATCTATATTATAATCCAGTAGCTCAATAATGATGATTTGATTCTCAATATCAATATAGTCACATTTAATCATGTAGGGAGGATCTGGGTGATTTTTTAGCTAAGAAACAAGAAAAACATTATGGATCAATGTCAAAAAATACCTGTTTTAAAACTTATATTCTATATTTCTATGTCATTCCACAATATAAATTTTTATTAAAACCCTATGTTCCATGTTACCCTGCATACCAAACCCTCAATGTACAAATTCATATGAAACTATGAGAAAACCCAGATCACTACCCTAATACACTATATGTCAATGATGTTGGTCAACCCATGATATTGGAGGAATATGTGTTGTGGCCATCCTCTTCCATCTAAATTTTAGCTTTTTTCATATCCTAAATTAGACTCATCCCAAACACATTACATCTCTCTAATCTCTGCTCATCATAAGGGAGATCTACAAGAAAACCCATACAAGACATTAAAGGATTACATTTTTATTAAATGTTGTTAAATATATCTATATTAAATGTGGATAAGTGGAAAATTATTTTACCATGAAACAATAAAATAATGCTCCAAAAATATCCTCAAGAACATGGATGGATCTCTCTATCTATCAATCAACTTATTGATGATAATTCATAAATATTTTCAACTAGGAACCCATATAAACCTGAAAATCATTCCATAGCATGTATGTGAACCTCAATTACATGTTATAAACAAACATATTTGGAAACCCTTGAAGTCTCAAAAAATCCTCGACAAAGAATCAAAATGATAATCCATCTTGGTCGTATCATTGATAGGTATTGAATTTAAAATTTTCATGATTTTATCATTACTCAACAATATTGAATCCTTTCAACTATAAGTCTTTGGTAAACCAGTGATGAAATACATTGAAATACTATCACACATTATAAAAGAATGGGTAATAGTTTCAAAAAATAAAAAAAACTGGTTTCATGCCTTAATTTTATGACAAGAAAGTTGTCATTAAATAGAATCCTTAATTGACCACCTTATACCAAACTAAAAATATATATTTCCCATGTCATGATACACCTTTGTTTATTTAGGGTGTAAGGACCAAAATTTATTTCTTTTTACTATCCATTATATCATTCCCTAGAGAAAATGGAACCACTAACCAGAAATGGAAGAATAAATGACCACAAGGAGACTGAGACCACTCACCCATGGTCTCTGCACAATTAAATGTGTCACTAAATAACTGGTGTTAGATGTGTGTCAATATATTGATCCAAAATATCTCATAAAAATAAGAATAAAATTTAATCATTACTAATCATAACTATCCACAAACCCCTTCCACTCCCAAAATGATATTAGTTATCAAAAACATCAAAAATAGATCTTTAACTAATTCTGGTGTGTCTTTGTTTATAATTTTCTATTAAATACATGTGAAAACATATTAAAAATAATATTATTTTATACAATATCAGAATAATAATTCTAAAATACTCCACCCAATATATCTGTCAAAGATTTAGATACCTCTAAGTAAAAAAATATGTTTTGGGTTTTTATCATCAGAATTCACAATAAAAGTAACCCTAATGAAAAAAATGAACCCATGGTTTATGTTCATGAACAATTTCTATGAACTGAAGATCATGGGTTGGGTATTTCAACTAAAGAGGGCATAACCGAAAAGTTCCATAGGCTATCACACTTTTCCCTCCCTCAAGACACATCTGATACATGAACAAGATGTATAACATAATAATAGATATCTTGAACCTCGTTCTACAATAATCCAAACTAGTTATGAAGACAAAAGCATATAAATATACAAAAAATATCCATTACATTTTTAAATGAATTTAAAAATTACTCCCTTATAGGTTAAATTTGTTATCAAATACGTAAGCTCAGATGAATCATAGGAAAAAAATATATAGCAACCAGCTAAGCCAATGATGTTCTAAATCATAAACACATTTCGCGGATAAAATTATGATACAATAGAATTCATTTTTTCCGGATCCAATAAGATTAACCTATAAAATTTTTCTTGTCCAAGATATTTCACTTCCTAAATATAAAACTCAAATTTAGAAATCATACCATACAAATGATGTTTATTCATGGTTTGAATAATTATATCCAAATGGTTAATATGATCCTCCTCTTAGTTAGAGTACACAACAATAATAACCATGATCACAATAATAAAATATTCCTACAACTGATGAAATAATTGGTTCAATAATTCCATAAGTATCATAATATATTTGGTTAGAATTAATGTAATATCCAGTTACATTACATAGATATAAAATCTTCTAAATTCAATCTTATATACATCTTCCCAGACACTCAACTATTTGTAACCTGACCAATGGAAAAATATTTTTAAAATCCACATACAACACCAATATTTCGAAAAAAGGTCATCAATAATTTATAATTGATAGTTTCTCTTAACCATTATGTTATTTAACATTCAAAAATCCATGATATATTTGTGACTACTTTATAAATTCATATTAAAATGAAGATGTAAATACCATTATGGAAAAATATGATGAATTAATCACTTAGCCTTTATGTACTAACGCTTTGATATATGATCCAACGAATTATCAAGTTTGAATCAATTATATTGAATATAAGTTTTCATTGTACTAGAGAGAAGTTCAGTATTATACTCATCCTATCTTTGTGGATGTAATGTAGAAAATCATCAAAAACGACCTCTAGGTATGTACAAAATAAAATAAGAAATGTACTACTAAAATAATGGTCAACAGATTCACGTAAAATATCTAACATCTAGTATATGTTTATCCCATCATAAGAAACAACAAACACATCCCTACCTGGTCTATTCTACCACTCATGTAGAAAAAAAAGAGTGTCCAAATTGGAAGATAAAAACTTATCCTAATGAATATAACATTATATCTAGGATGTACGTTTGATCATCAAATAAATGAAAAGTATATGTTAAAATATATCCATATCGAGAAAAAAATTCCCATACCTCTTTAATGGACACTATCACAAATTGAAAATTGGGACAATAGAAACCATGTTAAGACCACTTTGTCAAATGCATGAAAATAACCAAAATGTATTGAATAAGTTATGGACATAAGAATTACGAGTAAAAACATTGTTGATAAAAAAATAATGACGAGCACATTTATAGAACAAATTATGAACCGTAGAAGAAGAAATAAACATCATACCTATAATAGTAGTTTTCCATGCTTTTGATTCATCTAATGCATAATCAGTCGCATAAATTCTTCTTGTTATAGCTAGATGAACATCCCACATAGACTGAGGATTATACAAATAACACATAAAAGGCACATTTTTCACCTATGAACCATTGGTGATATTGTATCATTCATTACCTCCATAGGATATCATTTAACAAAAATACATTATAGGGCCTGATAATATGAAATTATGATATGTCTTAGGATCCAATCTACATCAAGGCTTGGTACAAAAAATACTATCACAGTAATGGAAGAAAATATTTTTTTTTCAAAATGAATCCCCTAAAACTATTATAGAAGAATCCTAACCACCCTTATGCTTCCTCTTTTGGCCAACAGACATACCCATGCTAACAATAATACCATCTTAAGCTCCACAAAAACCATTATTTCCATATATTTCCTCCTTAACAAATTATTCTATCTCAACTACTAAAATGATGGTTGGGAGACACATTGGAATCACTGTCCACTGAATATCCAACCTCAATCCCAACTCAAACCATTGAGAATACATGTACACATTAATTATATGTTTAGTTTACAAATGCAAGAACATTAAAAAAATGTTTAACACTCCTAAAGGGTTTTCTCAACCTCCTTAAGGGCATAAAATCCGTGGCCCTCTATACATGTAACATCTAAAGGTAACAATTATGTCTAAAAAAATTCTTGAAAGATTTCCAGTTAATATCCTCATGAAACTAATCAAGAAAAATAGAATCACATCATCTTCATCCCAACCCATCATTATTGAACATTGAAAAAACAACCTTACAGTCCTTAGGGTTCATGAAGAAGATGAAGATAATCTCAATACATGAAATACACTCTTCAGATTCATGGTATCCTATATCACCCATAATAATGGATGGATGATGCTTAGTAAATTAAAATCCATCCCCCACCAAATTTCCTAGGTTCTTGACACCCACATGATGAATAGTCTGAATTTTATGCATTGCATGTTGAACTAAATAATGATAAAATGGTGGTTTCTCTTATGGGTACTACATTGTAGCTTCTTATATCTTTTCTGGAAGAAAACCTCTTGGAGATGTTGTCTTTAAAGGAAAATACAATGAGAATTTATCATATAGAATATTTTAAAAATCATAAAAAACATCAAGAAATCAAATATATGATTTAATATATAAATAATATATGTAAATTATAGATTTTTTGAATGAAAAAAAATTCATTAATAAACAACAAGTAAAATTAAATAAACTCAGAATGCAATTCATTCAAATGACCTCAAAATATAACTCCAAAAAATGGATAGAATTTCTGACCACCCTTGGATGATCAGGTTCAGACACAAAGGTGAGTAAGCGACACACCCTTTTAAACATACTACATAAATTCTAATGATCTTTACTCCTCTCTTCCCAATACAATTAACCAAATCTTCTTATCTTAACACACCTCAAGATGAGCATCCCAATAATAATAATTTGAAACATACTAACCCAAGTAAAGTAGATATGCCACCCTTGTTGTCCTATCATTGGGGTGTGGGAAATAAGTTAATGGATAAAAGTCTCATATAATAAATAATAATACATACAAATAGAATATAAATAAGAATTAGTGATACATTTAATATCCAAACAATCCAAACCAAACCATCAAAACTATAATATGTGAAATTATATAACCTTAATGACTCAATGTGGCCTAATATCCCCGTCAATCCATCCCTCGAGAATAGAGACAACAAATGGTTATGATAAAGTGATTAATAATGAAATTACCTTTAAATGATTCCTTCAAAACATTGTCTAAAACCACCTATCAGAAATTTATAGTGTGAGAATAAAGACTTCTGTTATACAAACTAAAATTAAATAAAATATCTAATAACAAGAATTACTTATTTCTATAAATATAAAAAAAATCCAATTTTTAAATTCATTTTAATAAAATAAAACCCATTTAGAAATTATTTTACTTTGTTTTTCATAAATACTATTCATATACACAAATCCAAGAATATGACAAGAATAATTGATAAAAGTGGAATGAATATCAATACACAATATTTAATCAATCTAAGGGCATATACATGAAATAAAATTTACATGTTAATCCTAGTGATACTTCCTCATTTAAATCAATCAGAGAAAAAATCTATGAAAAAATCTAATATTTCATAAAAAACATAAATAAAAAAGAACATATTTTTTTTCCACACACACTAGGGTAACATATATCCCTATCCCATGTAAAATTTTTTCCCAATGTTACATTTTCATAAAACTTCATTTCAATACCATTATTACCTTTAAAAAAATGAATTATTATTTTGTGTTGTTTTTGAAAAACCACTTCCAAATAAAATCCATTATTCAAGAATTTAATCAAACACTTTAGATATAATAAAATCTTTTTCAATAAAACCCAAATTAATATCATGAATCATTCAATGAAATACCTTGAAACTAGACATAACATAAATTAAAGGAACATACTATATTAATTTTACAATGAAAATCTTACAGTCGTTGATTTTACTCTTTTTATTGAAATGTATTATTTAAAATAAAGGTAAACCAAAACACCTTTAAAACGGACACTGCGTAAAGGAATATCGGGTCATAAAAATACTATATCTATAGGAAAAAACATCAACCATATATTAGCCCCATTATATCTAGATTAATATTCCAATTGGATCCCAACAGTATGATATGATAAGAGATATATTACAGATCTGAAAAAAGATGTGACCCATCATAAAAAATTAAACATACCAAGATGTGATCTATCAAGAACAAAGTAATTCCACCAAGAATACAAAGGTATAAGCCTCTAGAGTTATGGAGAAGGTTTAGGGTGGGTCCAAATGAAAATGGTCATAATTATGATTTTAAATGACCATGCTAAAAAGGGTAAAACCCTTTTTTTTAATTTGGAATGGAGATTCACTATTTTATGGGGCGGGAAACACATTTAATCTAAATGGGAACCATAAATCTGCAACACCCTATATTTTAAGGGTTCAATTTTTTATATTGGGGTTTCATTATTTGGTGAAACCATGCTCATATTTTGTAACACCCACAAACATCCCCCAAGCACCGACCCAATTCATTGGCTATGTCACATAACTTGACTAATCATCTTCAAACAATAAAAAACAAAACTCAAACCTCACAGAGCCATACCTCATATTTACCACATGGTTAAACTAAGGGTATTATTTAACAAATAAACATTCTTTTTTCTCTAAAAATTATATCTTTTTTCCTCTGATCCATTTAATCTTCTAAAACCCAAAAATATAAAAACCAATTATCAACTAGGGTGTACTCGTGACTCGGAAAGAATCATAGTTATAGTGAGTATATTCATGATCTATATATTTAAATTGTAAATGATCATATAAAAATATTTTCATGATGTTGACTTGTAAATCCAAACAAATGGAATTGGATAACATTAATATTAATCAAAATTTATAATGTAATAATTCATTATAATATTTCTGAAGAAGAATTATTACAACTCAATGAATTGAAATTTAGTGATGAAAACCCATTCAAATTTTGAATAATATTAATCCAAATCCTGCATAATGAATAAATCAGTTAGTATTTAAGATCCATTAAAATATATAAAATATATTATGAAAATCCAATATGTAAGTATGTACACTCTAAAAATGACACTAGGGTGAAATATTTTATACTTTACCATGAAATAAAACTGAGATAAAAAAACTTTATGACTTTAATAATAAAAGAAACAAGAAAATGTTTTTTATTTTTAAAAATAATTTAAATAAAATTAAAATAAATTAAATAAAAAATATATTATCATAGGTATGTAATTAGAACACATAAAATCACAATAGATGGAAAACGTAAAAGGATGCCCCAAAAAAGGTGAATTGATAAAAAAACTATTAGAATATGGGTAAAAATGAATCAAAAGAACATGTTGGATTTATTCTTGAAAGCACTTGTAAATTATCATCAAATAAATATTTATAATTATGATTGAATTATATAATATATTAAGTAAACCGTCAAAAAGAACATTTCATGCACAATATGAAATATACCTCTCAATGTGGAAAATGTGAAAAATAAACCCTATAAATATCATAATATTTAATATGGAAATTCATTAAAAAGGATTTTATGGGAATTAATTTTAAAATTAATAATATTATAGTGGAAATATAATTTTATTTAATCACAGGATATTAGATTTCAACATATATTAATGATAATTTCGAATTGTCATTATCACTAAAATAATGGAAAATAAGTTTTGAAAAACCCTTACATTAGTTCTCATATTCTACAAAAATGATTCAAACACTTGTATAATAAAAATAAACATTTTAATTACTCATTTATGAACCATATTAATTTATATAACCTTTTGTGTACTATTATAATAATTAAATATACAGTATTTACATAATTATCACTTATTTTCATTATCAAATTTTGTAAATACTATTAGTTCACATATGTTCTCTAATAGTGACATCAAAATTAATTATTTTGATATTATTTCAACAAAAACCATGACCCCAGTTTCTGAGAGTCAGTTTATTACATCATTACTTTTCCATAATAAAAAAATTTCATGTATTATTGGAATTAATTATTTAGTATCTTTGTAAAATAGAAATAAATTTTTTAAATTTATATTAAACAATGAAATGTAATAGAACTATCATCTTCTTTAAAATTACACATAAACATTTATATTATCCCTTCATATCATTCATAATACACATCTCTACATCCCAGGAAAAAATAACACATAATGAAATAGAGATTTATGAAGCTTATTAAGGGTATAAAATACCCAAGAAGCATAAATAAACAAATAGTTATTTTGAATTAAGGAAAACACATTCCATTACAAATAATCATGAGCATAAAATATAATAAATATATGCTGATTAAAAAATCCATATAAGTGATCTTATGAGAATAAATTATATATATGGATATTATACTAATAAAATAATTTCATGGAATATCAAATAGTATTATCATAACGAGGGAATTTATAATGATATATATCATAAACATACCATAATGTCTTTTTCCTAGACACCATAAATATTAGGTTAAGATGTTAACCCATAACCAAACTAGTTTGTCTCATGAGATCTTCTAATTTACCGAAGTTCTATAGAGGACCCCACCCAATGCATACTATTTGTAATGAATTACTCATATTTAAGTGGTAAAACATAATCAACATATACATTCATATTTAAACTAACATTTGAAATGTAAATAAATTTCCCCAATCAGTAAACATATCCCAACCCATTATGAGTTATATGGTGAATGGTATCCTGTTATCACATCCACATTAAAACTAGTCATAAACCATTAAATAAAATATAGTATATTATATCTTTAAATATAAATACCAATTAATCCTAAAAATAAACAAGGGTGTTGATATAATTGAAAATACTTTTATATAATTATTGAGGATTTGTTAAGACACACACTCTATTATTTTGAAAAGATAAGTTATTTTGGAGACTTATTTGGGAAAAACCATATATTAACTAAGATATTTTTACAATAAATTTTTTTTTATTTTAGAAAAATAAAAAGGGATAAAAACATATTATAGAGTGAACATAAAAATATGTAATAATTCGTGTCATTCACTTAAATTGGGCCTCTGTATCTAGAATAATTGTAAAGGGAACCTTGTACCATTAAGTATTACCCATAAATAAATATTCACTAATATATATATATATATGATATTTTAACATATAAATTAAATATATAATATGTAAACAAAAAATAATAATCATTACATTAGGGTAAATATAGGGAATGAATAACCCTATGGAAACCAGATGGTTCGAGTTGATTCCATTAACTTATATTTAAATGTGTTCTACACATGATATTAATGATCTAGATAATAAAATTAAATCCATTAATATATAAGTTAATAAAAAAAGTTACATGTTATTTATTTATTATAATTTTATTAAGTTCTTTTATTATCTATTTGGTGATATATAAGATATATTTGTATTTATTGGGAGTACTCATTTCCTTGGTTTTCATGATCAGAATACTTGTATATTAGTATGGGAGTTCACACAGAATGGTTATAATAATATATAATTAAATTTATATGATATTAATGAACATATAGATATTGAAAAGTATTATATATCATTTATTTATATGGTATAGGGATGAATCATTAGATAAGATATTTAGTGATAATCATTTGCATTATTATATCGATTATTGATAACAATGAACTCATTTTTTATCATTTGTTATTATGTAAATATTTTAAATATAGATCATAATTAAGGTTTTTATAAATATATTATAATCTATTTTACCGAAACACATTTTTTTATTACAATCCTTGTAGGATAAATTGGAGAACAAAAATTGTTTATCCGTGAAGGTTATAAATCGGCACAACATGGATGATGATTTCATTTTTTAAATAAGTGATAGAGAGAGAGTGGAGTTTTAGGAAGTATATTCCATTAAAATGATATCATTGAAGTATATAGATGATATTGTAGTTTTCATGATCGTTTTTTAAGAGGAGGAGATGAGAGGTTGATAAAAGAAAAGAAAGTGAAAAGAAAAAATAAGAGGAAAAGGAATAAGATTTTAACTTTTAAATACACCTCCTGGAAAATCCCTTTAATGAGATTGGTTTTAGTATTTTTATGAGACCAAGAGACCCTATATGTGAGGAGATACTAGAGAACATGATTTGTCCCTATGTTTTACATGTTTCTAGGCTTAAAGGTGTAATAAGAATAGGGGTTGAGGCCTTGTATTTGTAGTGGATGAGATGTGAGATTTCTCATTTTTTTTAATATATTAATCAAGAAAGAAATAGTTCATGTTTATGTTAAAAAATACTATAATAAGTGAATTTGAGTTCAAACCATGTTTGATTACATCATCTAAACAACACCCATGCCTCAATAAATTATTTATTTATAAATTATCATAAAATTTTTGTATTTTACTATTCAATAAAAAATCATCTATTTTGGAAAAATTATAAATAAATAACCCTCAAACATTTTTTGAAATGTTGAATTCAAACATGAAATCCATTTTATGAAAAGATTCTTCTAAATATTTGAAATATAATTTATAATTAAAATGACCATTTAATCAAAAAATACATATTTTAAATCTATAATTGAGTATATAAAACCTTGAAAAATTAACTAAGGTATCATATAATTATCCTCAAATCATAATAAAAAAATTTATATATTAATACATTTTATGAATATTATTTTTTATTAATGTCATTTTGTTAATTATAATATTATAATTAAATGTCAATGACTCAAAAACATATCAAAACAAAATTAATAATTTTTGAAAGATTCATTTTTATATACTATAAGATAATTATATCATAAATTAATTTATAAGATGCACAAATTTTATTTACACAACAATTGGTGAGGGTACTATTAATTTAACTTATTTATTATTCATAAGGGTCATATTTCTATTCTTATGTTCATGTTACTATTTTATCGTTATTGGTTCCTTAACTTCTATAAAAATAACAAGTTTCATTCATTCGTCAATATTAATGATCTTATTGTGTTATCTATGTTATTTTATGTGATCTATACTATGTGAAAAAAATTAAGAAGGTAAATTTCATTAATGGATTTTTGGTTCATTACATTCTCCCCTCCTACAAAATAAATTATTCTTCAAAATATCCAAATTGTCACCACATAAAAAGCTTTGGCTAGTACTTCATAATACACTCCTTAGGATCTCATGTTACCTCTTAAATTTTCAGTTTTTCCAAATTACCTTTAACTGAAGAGTCATATTATTACTAAAAACATGTTCGTTAGAATCCAGAATCCAGATAGGATTTTACAGTAATTTAATTCAGCTTCCAATTCGTTTAACATATATGTGAGTACATGTGTTTATTATAACATGTATATATAAATTATGTGGAACACATTAGGTAACATATAATGTTAATGAGGAATTAAAAAATGATAATACACGGCTCAAATTCCCACAATAATTTCAAAATGACTAAGGTACCTAGGGCAATGTTTCACTTTCTCCCAAATCTTATAACACTCTTCCATGGAGATACTTTCGAGATAACATTTTATCCTAATGTAATTCAAAATTCCTCCCTCGATTATCAGTATATATCTTTTTCATACCTAGAACATCTTTAATATTGGTTTGAATAGTTATTTCCTTTTTTGTTGTTTCCTCTAAAATAATTGGGCCCACAATATTCATTTCACCAACATCATCCAAAAAATTTGGTGTACGAAATCTCTTTTCCTATAATTCTTATTATGGCGCCATTTGAATAATATAATAAAAAATATTGTGGCACAAAAAAGTACACTAAATGAAAATACTAGTCCCACATACCCTTAAAGTAAAGAGATCATGATATCAGTATGTATTTTAAAGATTGGATTAGTCTTTTTTACATCCTGTCAATTTGAGGGGGATAAGCCAAACTCAAATAAATATCGGTATCCATAGATTTCTTTTGACATTTCTATAATATTGATGTAAATCATATATCCTGATAAGACACAATTGACACAGGTTCTCCATGAATTCTTGCATCATAATTAATATAGAGTCTCATGATGAAATCTAGGGGAAAATCATCCCATATTGCAATGAAATTCATCTATTGGGTAATTTGATTAACAATCCCACATTTTCCATCATTCCATCTTGGGGTTTTGGTAATGTTGTGAAAAAATCTATAGTCATGGAAACCCATTTATATGTAGTAATAGTAAGGGGTTACATGAAACCTCTAGGATATTTTCTTTCAAAATTCACATACTGATAGACTACAAATCCTGACACTCAATCAGCAATTTCTAACATCATATTACCTCAACATAAATGTTCTATCAGATCTAAGTACATATTATTACTACCAAGGTGAATAGAGTAATTCATGATATGGGCATCATCAAATGACACACTTTTTATCTTGGGTATAGAGGTACCATATATACACCTCCAAATTGCATAATTCCATCCTCACACACGATGTTTGGAAACCTCCCATCATTCATAGCTTTAGTTTTATTTTGAATATTATCATCATTATATGGAGAAAAATTAATTATTTCTAATAAAATGATTTATAAATTAGTTGAAAAGGTAAATATTTTTCTCCTTCACTGATAATTCATATATCCATATTTTCTAGATGCTTATACAGAGGGCATTTATCAATCCCAATTTTTATCAAACTATGTGGTCCTTCAAACTCAATGAATCTTCTACCTTATTTGATTTTAATTGGTGGTAGTGTATTAAACAATAATAATCCTTGTGTAGCTATAACCCTAGCCTTTTCTTATGTTTAGTTCATTCTGTGAGATGATATATTCTAAACTCTTGTGATATGTATATATCTCACCTCAATAATCATGGATATTTTGTCACCATATCTTCTAGGATAATATTTAAACTGCTAACTCAAGATCTTGAGTTGGATATTTCTATTAATGATTTTTTATATACATTGATTCTTAGGATATAACTCTTCCATTCTTCAAAATTACACAGTCATGTCCTTTGTTTCATGCATCACTATAAATTTCGAACCCACCATTTCCCGATAGTAGATTTATGATCAAATAATTAACTAGTATCATATTTAGTACATCAAATCATTCTTCACACTTCTTTATCCATATGATATTAACCCCTTTATATGTATTATTTGGTAACAGGTTAGATAATTGTGAGAGGTTCTAAACAAAATTCCAATAATAACCATCTAAAACAATAAAAATATGTACCACTATTATCTTCATTATATAGGATGTAGCTAAACAATATTTATTTTAAAAGAATCAACAAATATTCATTCCTTAGAGAAAATATGTCCAAATATGAATGTTTTTGAAGCCTAAGTTTCACACATTCTAAACTCCCTATATAAATCATTTCTTCAAACTGTCTTCAGAATAATGAATTAGTTATTCTCATGATCATTGTAGCATTTATATTTTACCAATAAATCAGCAATAAATACCACAAATAATTTATCATGATATTTCGTGAAAACACTATTAATTATAACCATGAAAAATATAGGGAGTATTAGTATTCCCAAATAGAATTAAAGAAAAATCCTAATGAAATTACCTGGTTTGGAATGATGTATTTTGAATATCATCCTTCTTCACTTGAAATTGATGATATCCATAACGAAGAAACTTGTTCATTATTGTAATATTATTGATCACCTAGTAATAAAAGCACAACCACATATATCCATCCTTATTATAATTAAAATAAAAGGAAAATTTTTCTTTATTGGAGTAGCATTGGTCCCCCTATAATCAATGAACCGCCTCATAGATCGATCATTCTTATTAACAAAAAGTAAAGGATCTTTCCATGGAGATACACAAGGGTGAATAATTAATTTATCTCTAAAATAATTTTTTTATTTATTTAGATCCAATAATTCCACTATTTCCATTCTATTATGAGCCATTGATATAAGCCTTTCACTAGATATTAAATCAATAGAAAACTCAATTTTTTCAACTGGAGGATGTCTTAGTAAATACTATAGAAATGAATCAATCTATTATTTTACAATAGGAACATACTTAATTTGATTATTTATATCCACACTAATAAATATTAGTTCTCTTTCTCCATAAGAATTTCATTTAGAATGGAATGGGGGTGGATCCATATTAGAATCAAATGTCATGGTTTCTGTTTTGAATATAAGGGACTCTACGTAATTATAAAAAGTTATACCTTTTATATTCTTTAAATAGATTGTTGTATAATAATTAAAAACCCAATACATACCAATAATTATATAAAATCCAATTAAAATAATGTTTATAAGGTAAAATCTAAAGGATATTTATGTGTTATAAAATAGATGGATTGAAAAATCATTGAAGTAGTGATAATTTCAATAAGAATTGCTACAGAAAAAACCATTATTAAAAAAATTATGTTTTCAAATTTTCCTGGAAATTGAGAATATTTAAAAATATGAGATGAAATTAATGAAATAAAAAATTCGCTAAATTATATGTAATTATTAGAGTACCTACCACCACATCATTAAGAAAATCAACATCAGTAGTTTTATGGCCTTTTTTCCACAATTGAAAAAACTCACATTCCCTTCATGAAAGAACATGGGTGTCTATTCCCATAATTACCACAAGATAAAACATAATTTCATACCTTATTCCACATTTAATTATTTCTATTTCAATATTTTTCAACAAACCTCTTATTATCTTGCTTTCCTTTAAATCTGTATTACTTAGGGTTTTCATTTTTTTTCGTCATAAGACATGAGAAAACATTATGGCATAATTATAATTTTTGGAATATAACATCCCATTGATGGAATGGTTTTAAACAATAAAAACTTTGATAAATTTTATTCCTTGGGTTATTTATACAATCCAACTAATTCTTTGATAACCTTGTAATATTAGTTTCATAATTATCAGTATTATCATCCTTCCTTTTTCTCATACTATGAATCTACCTTCCCATATCTTCTCTCTATTCATGAAGAAATTATTTTTCTAAGTAATGTAATTTAAATTATCTCCCCACAATTTATGATATTTATACATCATCTATTGTTCTTGGAATAAATTACCACCACAGATACACATATCAAGAAAGATTAAATAATTAAATACAAACCTTATCCCTTTGGTTACATCAAAATGTGAGATATATCTTCTCTAAATAAATTATCCATTACACTACTTCAAACGGGTTTGTAGTCCCATTTAATGATTTTGGTTGATGTTTTATAAAGCTATCTAACATTGTTCCTCTAGGTTGTTGATCTATATTCTCTATATGGTAATGTTTATTATTCATATCCTGAGTTAGATATACATTTATTGTTATAAATTTCTCAACACTAGTTGCATCTCCAGAACTATCATCATTATCATGCATAGTATGGAATTCCCTACATATGATACATGTGTTCATGTGGTGTCCATTCCATTAACTATGTGCCATTTCTAAATAATGTAATACATAAAATTTTGTTATGAATCAAAATTTATAATTTTAAACTAGAAAAACATGTAACATTACATAAAATTTTATTCCTGGATAATGTCATAATAATAATCACCTTTTCTTTGGGGTTGTATTTTTATTTAAATCCTTAATAATGGAATGTAATAAAAATGTGAACTATTTTTTGAAAATTTCCCTATGAGTGCCAAACTAGGTGTATAGTAAGACGCATTGTCATGTAAAAGGTTACCTCAAGATGGGACTGAGACACTTTATCAGATATTCAACCACTAGTTATGTATATGGGAGATCTTAAAACACCTGTAGTATCCAGATAGAGATGTATTTATAAGAAGATAAATATGATAACTAAATTACCAAAATTCTATGTAATTATTTTATGAATATACAAAAACTATATCATAGGTATTTTTCCCTAATATATGTTTTTAAATCTATTTCATATAGTTTCTAGTAAACATCCAATTATACCAAATGTAAAAAATCCAGAGCCAATTTCTTGAGAGTTGGAACCTTACTTTGTTACATTTTACTAATAATCAATGATTAAAGATCTGAATTTAATTAATATCCTACAATTTTTTGAACAAATTAATACATATAGGAAATTTACATTAGAACATGAAACGATGTTCCATCAATCAACTTCCATTGAATAACACATAAAATCCATGATTATCCCAGTAGGTCATTCATAATACACATCAACACATCATGAGGAAACATAAAACATAAGAAATTCCTGTGGTAAAATTATTAGTAAATGTATGAAATACAGACGAATCATAAAAAATAGAATGTAATGGTGGGTGACTAAATTTTTTTTAATAAAATTAAACTAGTTAGTAATACGGAAGAAATATAAACTGATTAAATAATGAAATATAAGTGATCATTGGGGAATTAGACATAACCTTGGATATTATACACATTTAATAATAACATGGAATATAAAATACTAATCTCCTAATGAGGAAATTCATAATGCCGGTTTTCATAAACATTCCATCAAGGCTTGTTCAATGACACAATAAATAATTGGGTGTCATGACATAAGCTCTTACAAAAACTAGTTTTTCTCTTGAGACCTACTAGTGCATAGATAGAGCTCTAGTAGTCCCAAAATGACATTAATAAAGTAAAATTCTTTCCTCACATGGATATTATGAAACATAATACATATATCAATTCATATTAAAACTAGCATATGATGTGTAAATAAATTTCCCTAATTGGTAAACATAATCAATAACCATTCGATGTAATATGGTTAATGGTATCAAGATAGTTTATCCATTGTAAAAATATCCATAAGACATTTAATAAAATATTGAATGTCATATCATAAAATAATAATCCCAAATAAAAAAATCAATAAGGGGATTTAAATTATTGAAAATGATCATATAAAATTATCGAGGAATTATTGATAGAAATAATAATTTATTTTTTAAAGAAAAAATATTTGGGAAAAATATTTTTATAAAACAAAAAGTGAACTAAGATATTTTATCCATAATAAAATGGGTTATTTTAGAAAAATAATGGTGTCTTAATAATGAATATATATTAAAATAGTTTTTTATTAGACTTATTTCTTTAAAAAGATTTTGCGTATCGGGGATGACTAAAAATAGAACCCTGTAAAAACAAGTATTAACAATAAACTATATGTGCAATGATTTAGATATATGATTTTAGACTATATATATTGAATATATAATAAGTGAAAAAAATCATTACATTGGGGTAAATATAGTGAATAAATAACCCGAATGACAAATGATGCTTAGGGCTGAATTCCTTGCCTTATGTTTGAATGTGTTTTGTTGTTGACCTAAATATCCTGGATAATGAAATAAAATGATGTAATTAATTGATTACATGTCTTATAAAAATGTATTTGATTTATTATAATATTATTATTTTAAAATATGTCATTGTTATGAGGCATAAGATACAATTTTATTACACATGAGCATTCATGTAACTGATTTTCACAAACGATATACTTATATATGTGTATTGATGTTCTTGCAGAATGGGCAGAATTATCTAGAATTAAATTTATAAAATATAAATGAACTTAAAAAAGATTAAATGGTTATAAATATATATATATATATATATATTTCATTTTGATATATATTATGAGGATTAATCATTAGATAATACCTTTTATGATAATTGTTTACATTCTTAGGGCGGTTATTGATCATAACGAACTCATTTTGTTTCATCATTTAGAATTATATACATATGTTACTAAAATAACATAATAATGTTTTTATTTCATATATTATTATCTTTTTAGTATGAAAATTTTATTGATTACCATCTCTGAAGGAGAAATTAAAGAATTCAAATCTGTTATCCATGAATGTTGTAAATTGTCCCCTCCTAGATAATGATTTTGTTTAAAGGAAGACAGAGAGATAAAAGAGTTTTATAAAGTATATTTAATTAAAATTATATCATTATTATATATAGATGATACATGTATTATCATTATTTTTTTGAAATAGTATTTGTGGGGAGAATAATAAAAGAAAAGAACATAAAAACAAATTAAAAGGAAATGAGTAGGATTTACCTCTAGAATACTCCTCCTCAAAAACATACTTAAGTGGATTGGTTTTGGCCATTTGATGAGGCCATGGAATAATAGGCATTGGAATATAGTGGGGAAATGTATTTGGGAATAATTTTGAAAATATTTCAGTCTTAGAGGTGTGAGGATAATAGGGGCGATTGGTTGTATTTATGCAGATAGAGAGAGTTAATCTAACACTAATTTATTCATTTTTTTATTTCTCCAAATACATGAAAATTATTTTATTACTGTGACTAAATAAAGTAATAATATCATGTGAATTTTAATAATGTGTGCTTACATTATATAAACATCAACTATGACTCGATAAATGATGTATTAATAATTTATTTTAAATTATCATATTTTACTATTCACCTAAAATTCCTGTATTTTAGAAAAATAACAAAACATTGGCCTAAAATTTTATTAACATGTAGAATTAAAAACTAAACTCCTTTTTAAAAATATATTTCTGAATATGAGAAATTTTATTTTCAATTAAAAGCATCAATAAGTGAAAAAATATATATTTTAAACATATAACATATTTTATCACACATTAAAAAATTAACTATGGTCACATAAAATTATCAAAAATCCATAATGAAAAAAAATATTTATTTACGAATTAATATGATGGAAATGAATTTTCATTTAAATTATTTTATAAATTATAAAATCTTAATTAAATATTTATGACTAAAAAATCCAAATAAATAATTATTATTTTTAAAATTATTAAATTACCTATACTATGATATAATTATATCAAAAATTACATTATAAGATTCCTAAATTTTATATATACATATATGGTTGATTTTACTATTCATTCAACCATTTTAATATTCATAAATGTCATACTACTATTCCTAAAGTCGTGTAATTATTTCATCATTAAAGATTATTTACCATCTAAAAATACCTCTTATTTCATCAATATTTATTTATTATGTTTGTATTAAATTCTCTATGTGATTTACATGGTATATAGTATATGAAAAAACATTCAAATTGAAATTTCAATTATAGTGTTCCAGTTCATTACATGTTCATCAATCGTATATTATCAAAGGAATTGTATTAGATGTTTTGTGATGATTAGTAATGATTGGTTTTTATTCCATGATTTTTCTTTATTCAATGTAAAGATAGAATTTATAGTAGCTTGTTTCAATATTTAAAAATGAATGATAGGTGGTACCTTAATTATGTGTTATATTTCAATTTTTACTTTAGTAAGAAAAATATAATTAATTATTTTCTTCTTATTAAAAAATATCGCCATCCAATAGGGTTAAACAGCCAACATTGATAGAAATTCATAAAACCTATCCTGGAGTTGGATAAACCCATCCAAATAAGAACACATTATCATCAGTAGAATAGTATGGTTAATAATGTAATTATTTTGACATAATATCAATATTATTGATAAATAAATATAATATTAATATTTTGTTAAGGTAAGTTATTATATTAACTGATTTTTTTTTATAAATATGAATACATTAGGTGAAAATTAAAATACATCACCTCGTGGAGGCTATAGTTCTCATCTTCACAGGAATGAGAAGTTATATTTTATTATAATGTGAGGAATAAAGGAACATTGGTTCATTTTAATGTCATAATATTTTTATAAATAAAATACTATATTTTGAAATAGTAACTTCTAAAAAATAATTTATATTAGTGATGAAAAATTAAACACATCACTAAATTGAGGTGAATGTCTGCATGTTCTATTAAATAGAATTTTAGTTTTTATAATTGAAATAGGTAAAATAATAAAAATATATATTATAAAAAAATAAAAAATTGAGATATATAAATAATACTTGTGTAACCATGTTGTAAATATTATGGTATATTTAGAATATAAAGATAGATAATTGAAAAGTTTTTAAATTAATTATTACTTAGGTTTATAATTTCATCATTCACTCTAATTACTCCTTATAAATTAGGGATATAAACCATGTTATTCATATTAGAGACTTCGGAATGAATATTAGGATCTTTGGGTAATTAAAATATATCTTTTTTAATGAAAAAATTTATTTTTTTAGAGTGGATTTAATGGGTCTGTGGAAGGTTTTTTTATAAACTAATGGAATAACTATTTAATAATTGTAGCCTATAAATAAAAAAACAAATCCATGTTTCTCATTGATTGTGGATTCATAGGTCTATAATAACATAGAGGATACGATTTTTGGTTGATAAACACCTTATCAACCCATTGTGTTGAATGTCTCAAATAATTTTTTAGCTCTTCTAGAGTTGTTTAAATTTTTTTTGTAAAATTTTACCTTTATAGTGGTAACTAAATTTTAAAACTACATAATCATTTTTTATTACCTGATATTTAAATACACATTTTAGATAATTTATTCCTTTTTATTTTTTATTTGGAATATATTTTATAAAAATAAATTTCATTGGTTCAGAAAAATAATTTTAATATTATAGCACAATACACAAAAAAACCTTTTTTAGATAAAGTGATTATTTTAATACTAAAAAAATATTATTACGATAAAATTATCATTAATGTTGATTTTGATGAACATAACTTGTTTATTATAAACCATGAAATATTATGTTGATGTTAAATAAATCTAAAAACTAAATCCAACTTGGAGATTCTTATTTAAATATAAATTTCAAAAATTAATTCCTATTTAAAAAAGCAACTTTGTTTAAAAATATTAAACATGAGAGTTATTAATTATTAATTACAATTTTAATTTATTAATATATGATATTAGATATTTTTTTGGTCCTTAAAAATGCTTTATATGTTTAAATTCAAACATTTTTATGTTAATTTACTAAAATAAATGTTATAGGTATAAATTGTATTTTTTAAAAGTCACCAAAGAAATTATTTTGTTATTATACTCAAAAATATTTAACTGAAAATATAATTATCTTGAACTGAAATTATTTTATCAATTTTCTAAATTCATCAACTAAAAATATAGAGCATAACTTTTCTTTAAAACACAAAAATATAATAAAAATAGTTTTATGTTAATTTTAATTTTGAGTATATAAATTATTCTTATTACTATTTTCAACTAAATAAAAAAGAATTATTACAATAATCATATAAAATTTTAATTTTATTATTATTTAAAAATAATATAGTTTCACGGAATAAAAAACATTACTTATAAAAACCCAAATTTAGAAAAAAAAAATTAATTCATAAAATGATATTACTATTTCTTTTTTATATAAAAATTGGATTTAATTAATATTTTAGCATATGAAATATAATTATTTGTCCATTAATATATAGATTTTATATATGATTATGTCTTTTTATATATGAAATTTAAGGAAGAAATCATATGTGTTAGATTTAATATTTGAAATTGATATTAATTTACCACAATTTATTTGGCTTATTTTTTTTGTTTTTAATGTTTTATAACATAAAATTAAATTATAATTACATAATTATTTATATGGGTATTAAATTCCATCCAACTTAAATATATATTATCCTGAAATATTCTATTCCAACATTCAATTGAAAACCTCAAATGGTATCTAAGTTATTTAAATTACCCAATATATATTTTCAATTAACCTAATTCCCTTATAATTATGGGTATTACCTGAAATCTCATCACATGATTGAGTATTAAGACCCATAAAATTGATTTAATATTTATAGTGACCACATTTTCATCATTTAATCGATATAAAATCATATTATATCGAAAAAATATGATATTTGAAATAATTCTTTTGAAATTTAACAATGAATATGTATGGAGATATCCAGTCTATTTATAATATCATTTATAATTCTTATCAAGTAATAATAATTAAATTTTCATCAAACAAATTCCCATAAATATCAAACTAGGATATAATAATCAGAAAAAAATATGTTTTACCTAATTATTATATATTAATTCAATTGGGGTGTTTATGTAGTGTATTTTAGAAAATATCCTTGTAAACTACAATCCCATGAATTAAAATCCAATAATATATCAATATATATTGAATAGTGTTACCATATTTAATGATATTTTTTACAAATATTCAAAGTGTACTGACAACATTATTATTTTATACTAGAAGGATGTTGATTTTTATTTTAATTCTATTCACTTGGATTAGATATTTCTGTTGGGTAATAATAATGTTTCACACAATTAACATATTTTACTATTAGAGGTACGTTTAGGAAAAAAATATTTCAGTCCATTGTGTTATCAAAAATCTCTATTTTTTTAACACCCCAAGATTTCGTAGTGTGTTATTTCATCAAAATAATTCAATAACATTCACTACACGAAACACCAAGTTCAAGCGCACCATGACTTACCAAACAAGCCGTTCAAAGAGTTTATGAATAGTATTAACTAAATTTTAAACTTTTTATAATCCTTATAATTTTTGAATCCATATTATGAGTTTCTTAGACATAATGTAAGACCAAATTCATTTTCAGTATTGAACTTTTACCAACTTTTAATAGTGAACCCTTTGACTAAATGGAGACATAAAAAATTTGAAATGAAACATCCCAAGCTTCCATGGTACGCTAGCGTGTGTTGTACGCAACTTCAAGTTCTAACACACACCACAACCAATCAAACTAGCCGTTATGAATAGTAATACCTACTTTTTGAAATTATATATATTTTATATTTAAAAATGGACTTCATTTTTCAATTCAGAATATCTAATTTAGCCTATGGTGAATTTTTGGAACTTTTCAGATAACACTTATATTTTGATGAATAGTGAAAATTACTAAATTTTAATTAAAATCAACTTATTTAATCAAAATAATTAATAGTGATAAATTATGAATTTTGGAGGTTTTAAAGTATATTTAGAATATATTTATACCATTTAATACAATGTTGGTCATTGGACATAATTTTACAATTAAACTGGACATAAACAAGTGTTAATCTTTTGATAATTATTATCTCTTAAAAACATGCTTTTTGTTTTAACAACGGGAATTAATTTTAAATTAATTTCTGCCACTTCTGTGTTTTGAATTTTGAAAAATGGATTCCATCTTTGGAATCAGGATGTTAAAATTGTGTAAATAGGTAACTTTTATTTTTAGACATTTTGAATAATTACCGCGGTAAATATTTATTTTCCATGGTTAAGGGTAAATCCGGTAAATAAGGGTTAAAAATAATATTATAATAATACTAAATTACCCTAAAACGTGTACTAACCTTATTGGTTGATACATGTTCGACCATTGACATCTTTGGGTCGATTTTGGGACCCCATGGAGCCACTTGTAGGTTATAGGGACACTTAATTTTAATTAAGTTAAAATGAATACAAAAATGACACAAGCATATATCTTTTTGAAAAACAATTTTTACATAGGGATATATATGTTTTATTTTCAACTATAAATATTCATTAATAATATAAACAGATTTCCTACATAATTTTTTTTTATTTATAATTTTTATACATTAAATAATTTAATTTAGTTATGACACAATGATGATGCAGTAAATACCATAATAGTGAAAAATTAAAATAATTGATATTATAAATACACAAATAAATATAATTTGAGACTTTTTATGAATTAAACTAATTTTATAAGTTAATATTATCTGTTATTAATTATTTAATTAAATATTTTTTAAGTAATCATTCAATTATGAGTTTCACAAAAATCAACTATTGAATAGTGTCAAAATTGACATAAAAGAGTTTTTAAAACAAATATTATATTATTAATTGATATTATATTTCTAAAAATCTAAGGTTCGTCCAAGAGACTTATATCATGATAGTTTTATCATTAAAGTACCACTTGGGGGTCTCTTGTATGTATATAGTTCGTTTATTAACCATATTATATAAAAATACAAAGAGACATTGTAAAAGTGAAACTAATTAACTAAGAGTTAATACTTAAAGATAAGGTTAATATAATGACCCAAACCTGTCTAAATTATATTGGTTAAGTTTTTTTAGACACATACACACCTAAAAATTTAAATAATCAACTTTGGAGAAATTAGAAACCGAATATGAATTTATTATAAATTAATATTTCTAGCTTTTCCAAAGGTGCCCCTCACCCCTCTTATAAAAGGGCCCTCCTCCTTCTCATTTCATCACACCTTCAAAGCCATTTGGATCGGCCAAAATCTACCCAAATACTCTCCCAACTTCCCTCACTACAACCTAGAGGCCTTCTTTTGATCATAAATCCAACTTAAGGATCCCTTTTGATCAAATCAAAAGGAAGAACCCGAAGAAGAGGTAATGATTTCACTACCCTTTTTCAGGTTCCTTTCTTCTTCCACTTCTTCTTCCGTTGTTGTTAACATTATAAAATAATAACTCCATTATCATATATATACTGTGAAGTTATTATAAATATGGTACAACCATATTCACTATTCTATCCATCCTTTGAATAACATGTCACCATACGTGCGTACGTACGGCTTACCGTCTCCACGTCGTGGTGTAATTGTTATTCAATAAATTATTAATTTGAAGGGTATAATAATGATGTGTAACTCATGTAAATAATAAATATATCATTATAAGGATTCTGTTTATATGATATACCATCCAATTATATATTATTTTAATATTAAAAGATTGATATTATCACTCGTGCGTTCGTACGGACTACCGTCTCCACGAACGCGATGAGATTCATTCTCCATCGTTTCCATTCAAGTATAATTCTCATTTGACTATTAATAATAGTATCTAAGGACTTGATATCATTCTGGATTGAAAAAGATACAACCTATCCATTACAAACATGGCTTACGTAAAAAAACATATAAAAGAAAACGAGTAAGTTAACACCCGAAACAACGATAATTCTAAGATATTATTAACAATGCAATGTTAAAAGATCATATATGATATCATATTGGTGTATATTATTATTAAATAATTTAATAACAATTATTTCACCATTATACAGGAGTTTAACCTACCCCATCTAAGTAAAAGTGCTAGGTAAGGGTTTATTTCGCAATCTCTTCATTATTCGAGGTTGTTTATACGTAATAATCTACTGGGATTTCTTTATCATCCACATCCATGTTTCTTAGAAATGTATTTCAAAACATTTTTACTATTTACAAAGAATATGGGTTAATTTATTTATACCCTAATGTGTTTTTAATGGAATCTTTCTGTCATTTTCCAAACAAGGCACTTTTTACCTTTCGACAAAGTTAAGGTAAGAATGTTTTTTTAACTTATACGGCGGGTGTGGCTATTTACCGCCGTTATAAAATCATCAAAGCTTCCCTTACAAGAATACAACGATATTTTCAAAGTAAATGTTTTATTTTATAATTATGTGACTTATAAAAGATTACAAAATGAATATTTTAAGAATTTCAGAAAGGTACTCTTTATCAAAATCAGAATTTTAAATGTTTTAATGATATATCTTTCTAAATCTTTTTAATTAATGTCCATGTATTCAAAATGGTTTAATTATTTATTTATATGGACATGAATGTTTTTAAAAAATTTAGATCCTTTCAAAAGGTTCAAAGTGGTATGGGACACTTTGATTCAAAAATATCTTTTTAATTACTTCCTTTATAAATGTGTGACTTTTAAATGATTTCAAAAAAGGAGATATTTCTCTCAAATAGTTTGGATTTCATCTATGTCAACATCTATTGATATATTTTAAGATTATTTAAAGGTGATATATTATGATAAAAAACTTCTATATTGTATTGAAGGTTTTGTTATATGTTTGACTGTGGATGTGCTATTTTTATACCATTCATGGTTTATGGTGAAAATATTGACATTTCGTATGCTAGTTTTAATACGAATGTTTATGTTATGTTTAAACCTTTTCATATAAGAATGCATTGGACTTAATATGTGACCGGTGGAGCCCGCTATATCTCCTCGATGCATCAGTAGGTCTCATGAGACAAACTAGATTATAGACAATTGTCTAATCATACAATGAATACAAATGATAGTTTTTAATATTAGTCCTAAAGATTCATCATGGGGATATTACCTTCCCAATTAGTCTTTAATTAGTCCAATTTATTCTCTATATAATTGAGTATAATAGAAAAAAAATTCATAACAAAATTTGTTATTTATAAATAAACATATGTATAGAATATTTTAAACACATAGGCTATTAATATATCCCAAATGAATAAATGGAATAATATAATCAAAGACCATCAAAATACAAACTGTTTTTGATTAAAATGAACATATGTTAATGTTTATTAAGTATTATTATATATAACCATGGTGATATAGTTATTGGTTATAGATATAAAAGTAGTATATATTTGATTTATTAAGATCCTGACTTAATAAAAATGTTCAAGTGGAATTAATAATCCATTTAAATGTAGTTCCACATAATGAAATGTAAATCCTTATAAAATAAAATTAAAGAAAAATATAATTTATTCAATGATATAATATTAAATGAATATATTAATACTATTAATGATTAACTATTAAAAATTAATGTATAGAATTTTGGTTAATAAACCCATTTCAACATCACTGACTTTAAAATAAAAATACGAAGAATGATAAGACACGATATGGATTTTAAATAAATTTAATAGAATGAAAATATGTTTAAAACATTAATATGTAATTATATACACCACATAAAATAATATTTTTGTTTAATAGGTCATATGTTTTAAATAAATAAGTATGATATTATAGGAACACATATTAATTTTGAAACAAATGGAAACAAATATGATTGTCATACTCGTCAAAATAATTTTAAATCTAATTAAGGAATATTAAATAACTATCATAGAATACCATGTGTTATTGGGTTACAAATATTGAATAATAATAGGTACATAACATGAAAACATTCCTCAATTATGGGGATGTTTTTTGAAAACATATGCAGCTTGGGAAACAAATGAATAAAAAATAAACAGATGTAGTGATTTAATAAATGATTTATAAATTCACATGAAATAATCCTTGGAAATGGAAACATAATAACAATGGTATTTAATTACAACATTTATTTTAATATTCCAGGTCAAAAATTAATACATCTTACGAGGATTAAATTAGGATGAAGATAATATATGAATATCAAAATACTGGATTTAATAAACCTTCATAAAAGAGTTCATATGGGTGAAATGTAAATCCCAAAAAATGGAGTTATAAAAAATTTAAAACATTATTGGGTGAAATAATTATATATAGAATAATGAGGTTCCAAATTATTCATTAAATCCTATAGGGAGGAAATTGAGTTCTGAAAAAAATATTAACATAATTTTCAAATTCATCATAAGAAATTTATCCACCTGTAAAATAAACAAAAAAATATTTATAAATAATTTTCAGAAAGTATCAGTTTATATAACAGTTTTTAATAATTTTTTATAATAATTCACTCAAAATTATATAGATAATTTTCTCTTATTTATATTGATAGATTTCGTAATTCTAATTATATTTTAGATCATATATAATAGAAATTTTAAACCATATACATTTGATAAAAGTTAATCATTTTTAGAATTTCTAATGTACTATCATGTATTTGTTTCATTATTTATAATTATTTATTTTATCTCATGATTTTTTCTATTTATGACACATAAATATAATATTTTTAAGATTTTGTTTTTGTAATTTTTACTTAACGAGCTATAGTATCTGAATAAGGGGTTATATTTTAATTTATAATTTCAAATACAAAAGAAATTATTTTATACATAGAATTATCCAATATATATATACATATATTAGTTATCTATAGTAATCGATAATATATAGTCATTTTGTTTTTCATGTATGTCTTAAAACTGAACCAAAAACAAAATGAAATAATCAAAGCATTAGTTTCAATAATAAAGTGATTATATTGGAATAATATAATTCTAAACTATTTATAATTAAATTATTTATATTTTATTATTGTTATGAATCAAAATTTAGAATAATAGGTGTATTGAAAAATTATTTTTTGAAAATAAAAATATGTCTCTTCCCAAAGGCCGTAGGCCCCATATATACAAAGATGCCTTTTTAATTTTTCATTGAACTAAATGATAGAATTTTTTTATTAGTTAAGAATAATAATGATGTTATAAATATTATATTAGTTTCTAAAATACACTTTTAAAATGAATAATGTACGTTGGAGAAGGAAATTTAATCTTGACGCTTCGTGGTGGTGGCAGTCCACATATACTCACAAACATTAATTTTGTTTTCCAATGGGGAAAATTGAAAATGATGAAAGTTCTTATTAAAAAAATAGTATTATTATATATAATTATATAATTAATATTAATGTATTCATGTTTTATTATCAATGATTTTTTTGATAAAATAGATATTTAATGAATATTCGTAGATAGTTACTAATAGTAAAATTGTTAATATTAACATTCTCTTTATGTACATATAAATTATAAAAAAAATTTAAAATGAAATTGCCATATTTATTGAAATGTGATATATACATTTAGGGGATGTAGGATTTTTACATATTATAATGGGTTTGAGTTTTTATCATAGATTGGATGGGTAGATGGTGGACACTTATAAGTGATAGATATTTTCAAAAATAAATATAAAATATTAATATAAACTCATCATTTGATTCACATGGAATTTAGAACCCAAAGTGAAAAATTATTTACATGGTATATGTTTTCATCAATGTACACCTCAACCAATCATATAATGATATGTTTTTAAAATGTTTTATTTACATTAAACATGATTATTCCATTTTAATCATGGTTTTCAATAATCATAGTAATTTTATTTGAAGCATTCATAAATAATTTTTCTGAATATAAATTCAACACCATTATTATATAGTTTTGTTTTTTTCAAATATAGAAACTATTTTACAATATAAAATTTCTCAGGGATTTAGAAATTAATTTTCATATTCGTGCACATTATGTGTACAAAAATATTTTAAACAAGTATAATTTTTAAGAAAAAAATTGATTATTATGATAAGAGTTTTAATGTTATTAATATACATGAAATTAATTTTTTTTAAATAAAAATAATATTAATGTTCTATTCATAGAAATAAAAAACCAAATTATAAGATATTGATAAATAATTAAAAAAAACTTATAAAAAATAGTTAGTATTAAAATTATTCAAACGTGATATTTGAAAGGATAATCATGGGTTCTCTTTATTTAAATTTTAATTTTTAATGAATATTTTTTCATATTAAGTAGTATTTTGTTCATGTAAAATATTTAATTATTTTTATAGACATACATAGTATTTTTAATAAAAGATACAATATATGAACAAATTTGATTTTTCATCACCTGGAAAATCACCAATTTATAAAAAACACAATATATTAATCAAAATAAAAAAATGATTTGTTGGATTTAAAATTTTTTTCAAATATATAAACTCATAATTATAATATTTATGTATTTAACTTTGAAATATAATAATAAAATATTATAGAAATCCATTTTATAGGGAAGATAGTTTTTTAAAATATTAAAAATTATTAATATTATTTTATATCAATTTATTTTTTTGTTAATATAATATTGATACCAAAATGAATTTTATGATCATATAAACATAATATAATTTGTTTCATGAAATAAAAATCTAAATCTCATTAAATAAAAATTTTATGAAGAGAATAATTTGATAATAAACTTAATTTATTAGTAAATAACATATAATAATAATATTTTATTACTAATTTATTTTATATGGATTGAACCTCCATCCCCCTAAATTATTTGGTAATATTATGATATAAAAAATTAATGATCCTTCAAAATGTGGGTCACTAGGTTGAAATTTACGTTAATATAACTAGAATTATACGTAATATATAATTCAATCATATGGTATAATTTTCTTAAATTATATTAATATACATAAATATTAATGATCATATCTCAAATAATGAAAATTGAATTAACAAAATCATTTCAACATTGGTTAATTTGAAATCAAAATTTAATTAGTTTATTAATTTGATATGAATTTTAATTAAATTTAATTTAAGTAATTCTAAAATGAAAAATATTTATGGGATTACATACAAAACATAAAATAATAAATTTGTAAAAAATAGAATATTTATCATAGAATTATAATTTATATGAGAAAAAAATATTACGATTTTTTTATTAAATGAATCAACACATAAGATTAGTTTATTCATGGAAATGATATTAAATATAATTAAATAATATTTAATTAATATCATAATTATCTTGGAATGTATGTAGACAATATTAAAAAATAAAAGGTTCATAACATGAGAACATGTTTGTCATGACCCGTCCCCCGGGGCCCGTGTCATGACAACCCCAAACCCGCTTCTCGAAGGCCAGGTGATAGGAAGTGGCACTGAAGGCATTGACCTAAAAGTGGGATGAATTATCCTGTATACCTATACGCACACACATTCCTAACCAACTCCCAACTCAAAAAAGGGAAACAACAAACCACTGAAAAATTTGAGTGCAAGTATTGCTAAAAGAAAGAATGCCAGAATACACACCCATGAAAAAGTAATGAAAAATGTAAAGTATGAAAAGGGATCTAATTGACATTTTATGTAAACCCCCCCCTGATCATGAGATTTGTGAACATACTGGATGCCTCATTTTTACATTTTCTCAACCTGGTCCTACTAGGCCACACCTGGTCCCAGGCCACCATGTCCACCATCAGAGCGTTTGTCTATCCCATCTCTTTGAGCACCCCTGTTGAAATGTCAGTCGTCTGCACCAAACACAAAAAATGTGGGTAAAGCCTATATAGGGGCGAGTAATAAAAGTACTATGTAGAGACCCCAATACAAATAAAACACACAGATATTCCACAATGTATAGTATGAAACACAAGGCAGATCACACCAGGTATATTATAGGGTAGTAGCAGTAGCATTGTAAATCTCATATGTCCAACTCCCCAGTCTTTGGAGAACTCCTCTTTTATTGTGTATAGTGGGCCTATTATGTCACACAGATCTGCTTCCCACTAACCTTTAATGGCTTTTGTACTCGTCCATAATGAGTAGCGTTGGTATTTTTGGTCACACAGAGCTTTTCCCCAATGTGGGCCTACGGTGTCACACCAAGCCATTTCCCACCCAGGACGAACTATGGAACACCTCCTATTGAGCACCATGGGTATTCTGGGTCATACAGAGATTCTCCCCACCATGGGCATGATGGGTCACAAAGAGTCACCTCCCACTAGCCCATCCTCGAGCAGTCTTCAGGTTTCAGCCTACCATATGGTTCCGTTCATGGTGTGCTTTGGATTACCACTCCTCAAGACATTTGGAACATCATGGAATCTATTATGGTCAAAAATAATAATCCCAAAATATACCCTTCCTCTATAGGTTCCTAACACTGCAAATGTTCCATCAATCTGACATGCAGTTTGCAAGATTCGAGTGTTTTAGTAACCAGGGGGCTGGTGGTGATGGGCACCAGTCAGACTCGATCGGACCAACCAGACCATCCCCTCCCTCAAGATTCCACATACCCTGGATCATTTATACGAACTCGACCTGGCCTGGTGTGCTTTGAGGCCTATCTGGTTCAGCTTAGCTATTGGGCCATGCCTAAAAGGACTTGCTGGACCCTGGACAAATTAGACGAGGGTGAAGCATACCGGGTCAACCGGTGACCAGATCTAGTACAGACTGGACTAGAGGGGCATAGGTCTGGCCTGGCTATGCGGGTTCGCCCCTCCAGTATGGGAATGCTTGTGCTCGATGGGGGAACTTCCTTCTGGGGGGGACACGCTGGTCTGAAAACCCACCGCATTAGTGGCTGGTAGGGTGTGACTCAAACAAGGCGGGTGGCTGCGTCTCTCCCTATTCGAGCATGGAACACAAGGAGCAGGCCTCTCCTTCACACCCCCATGACCGGTGATTATTGGATGGACTCCAAGCCACATGCCGACTAAGTCCGCAGGTTGGACACAGTCAACACAGCACCATGTTGGCACCGCAGATCTCCAATGTCGCTCCACCTACATATCAGCATGCTCGGCAGCCTACTCCTTCCATCCAGCACCCATTTGGGGTGTGCGGCCTCAGCCGTCGTGTGTTGCCGCTATCAGCACAAGTGCACTAGACAATCCTTCATTGGACTACTGGGTGAATTCTAGCAGGTCATTTTTTTCATCACCTACACCTATGACCTCTAGGAAGAATCATCTTTACTGTGAAGCCTTATAATCCCCCATGTTGATGCTTCAAAAAAATATTTTACTAGGAGCACACAAACGAAGGGGTTAATGCCTTTGTTCAATTCTACCATCACCATCCACATTATAAGGTTTAATGATGGGGGAGGTTTGGGGAGTCTCCCTTCAATCATTACTTTCCATGATTTGAACACTAAAAATAAATCCTCGATAATGAAACACCCTCCCATATAAACGCAAGAATCATGGTTCAACCTATTCGTGGGTTGTCCCGTGTTCGTATTTTCTAAAAATCGATTGGTAATAACAATAAACCAAAAACACCTACAACTTTCAAGTTTGTTGCAACATGTTCTTGATTGAGGTTTTAAGAAGATGATGTCGCTTCTTAGCTCTGATCATCGAAACACATGGCAAAGAAGATTAAGTGAAACCAACGTTATTCATTCATTGCTAGGGTAGAAGTATGTTAATGGTTATCAAGAGAATACTCCAACTTATTTAATCTGTATTTTTCTAGCTTGACGAATTATAAATAGTATCATGTCGTATTGTTCCCATTATAGTGCGATGTTGCGTTGATACACTATTTTATTTATGAAACAGCGTCACTATTACAAACCATTAAAGTGTCATTACACTGTGAGTTTAATAAGCCAGTAAGAGCCTCTTTTATCAGAATCATCGACGCCCTATCGTTTCTCCATAGAATCTTAATCCAGCACTCCAATGTTAGTATGAAATAAAAATAATTTATTTAAATTGCTTTATTATTTTTCTCCAAAATTCAGAAAAATAAATTTTCTGGTTGTCCCTTCCAAGTCGAAGTTAAGTAATTTCTAGGAAAATAGCATTTTTTAACATTCAATGGATCTCTTTTGTTTTTGAGTTGAGTGATGATTCAAAATAATTAAAATCTCACTCACACGTTCACTAAACATTCCTTTAAAAACATCAATATTCCATTCCAGGCACTTCGGACCTCATAATTATGTGTCGTCTTATTTGGATGTCTCTAAATTATACCATAAAAATAAATAAAAAATTACATGGAAATTAAGTGGTGTTATATTCTCCCTACCTTAGGTCATTATGTCCTTGAAATCCAAAACAAAAACTAAACAAAAACACGGGGGTATTGAGCTTGAATCTGAAACTCCTGCTCCAATGTTCTCTATTGAATATTATCATGCTACCATCAGATGTGTACTAGAGGAATCGACCATCTTCATTGGACCTATTCCTTTCATTCCTCTGTCTCAAATAGGAACTACACAAATATCACCCTTTCGTTAATGTCCAGCTCGCCCCAGTCTATAGTGTGTGATGGATCATGCACGTACTGCCTCAGTTGTGACACATTGAAAACATCATGTACTAGGTGCATATATGTGGGAAGATCTAGATAGTAGCCACCTCGCCATCTCTACATAGGATCTGAAATGGGCCGATGAACCTCGAAGATAACATACCACCCTAGAAAAATCTCTTCAATCCACATCATGGTGAGACCCGAAGGAACACAAGATCTCTCTCCTCAAACTTCAAGGTTCTTTGTCTCCTATTAGATTTAGACTATTTCCCCCTTTTTGTAGTCTTCATCTTCTCATGGATGATCAAACCCTTCTTGGTGGTAGCCAATACCAACTCTTGACCCATTAGTGCCAACTCCCCTAGGTCTACCAAGCATATGGTTGATTTACAAGGCCACACATACAAGGGCTCAAACGGTTCCATGCCATTTGTGGAGTTATATTTGATGTTTATGAAAACTCCACCATTGTAATGTGGTCCTCCCAATCATGAACAAGGTCAAAGACACAAGCACTATTCATGTCATTCGAGGTCCATATGGTCTGATCCATCTGACCATTTTTATGGGGATCAAATGCTTTGATTAAGCGTCGCTGCATCCTGAACACCTCCTATAATCCCTTCATCAACTAGGATTTAAATTCGGCAATGTGATCTGAGAAGATAGTCGAAGGCACCCCGTCAAGCCGCACTATCTCATAGACGTGGAGGCATCCCAAGCCCTTTTGTATTACCTTCTACCGAATTGGTATGAAGTGAGCAGACATGGTGAGTCAGTCAATGATAACTCAAATAGAGTGATGACCTCTAGATGAATGTTTTAACCTCTTTATGATGTCTATTAAGATACCATCCCATTTCAAATCAGTTACCTTCAGTGGTTGAGTCACACCTGTTGAAACCTGGTGCTCGACCTTCATTTACGGATAAGTGAGGCATCGTGAAATGAACCTAGCCGCTGCTTTCATCATCAATAGCCATAATTACTGACTTCGGAGGTCCTAGTATATCATTTCCACAGAAGTATGTATAGACAGAGGGGATGTATGGAACACCCTCAACACCTCCTCCCACAACTCCTTTGTTACTAAGACGCCCTTCTGAAAAGGGTCATATGCTCCCCAACTAACTAAAATCCATCAAAAGACCATTTTGAGGATATCTAAGCACATCCAGCCTCCAATTAAACATTCCACGCTTATGTGTCCCTCACAAGATGCACGAGTGTGGGAGTACTATACATAAATTGAAGGTATACTGCTTCAACATCATCCATGAGGGACACCTACATCGTGGCTAACTACTCAATCATCTCAACCAGCAGATGCAACCCAATCCTCCAGGTGAGAATATATTCTAGGATGTTACCCATTCTAAAAGAATATACTATCTCAAAATCATCGTACTAATGGAACTCTATTCATCATCAATGACATAGAATTAGGTCTTTCTGAAAGAAGATATAATTGAGACTCTTTTGGTCTGAGTAAACTATAAACCGCTCTCCCATAATGCAGTGTCGCAACATATTCAACACATAGTCAACTTTTTCTTCCACCAAGTTGTGGGTCACATTATTTTTCTCATGATGCCTCAACTGTCTTTACCCATAGGTGATAACCCTTTCTCTTATATTAGGAGACAACTGAGCTTTATTCATGATGTGTTGTATTAAACTACATACCCATCACCCTCCTCTAGTAGTCCCAATATGGGGGATCTTGATATTCTCTACCTCGGCTCGTAGAAGATCTACTTGAATTTCTGCATCCACGCAATGGGAATTTTACTTTTATGTCAATGCTGATAAGGGTTCTTCTACCTTTGAAAATTCGGTCCCAATCTTCTACAAGTAATAATCCATCCCTAAGAAGCTCTGCAACTCAGTCAATCTCATGGGTGTCTCCCAAGAAATCACCACCTATATATTTTCCAGATCTACTACTATAAAGACCTATCCTTAAAACATTACATATTCTTGAATTAAATTGAATAATTATCCTAGAGTAACTTTTTAGGTATAGAGTTTTAGAGAATTATGACTTAACTATTACATCTCAAAGATTAAAATGAATACACATATACTCAGTTTCCATTTTTTTCATAAAATAAAAACTCTTGAATAAAATATTCATGTCTAGTTCCATGTTTTAGACAGCATGGCACTTCCTTGATCCCATCCTTGACCCTATTCCACTTTACGTCCTATGAAAAACATTTCAAAAAAACTTGGGATGAGCATAAAAATTGCATTAAGTGTTATAACAATATGGAAAAAAACATTAGTCCATATATACATAAGAATCAATGAAATCATACTTTACTCATAAAACATAAGCAATTTTACATACCTCATGAAATCAGAAGATTTATGCATAACTCAATAGAAATCATAATACATAAAGGTAACTTGAGAAATTCATAACATTCTTACGGAAGGAGTAACCCTCATAGATACGATTGGAATACCCACCATATTATATTCCCTAAATCTTTTCAGAGAAACCTTAGAGTTTAACCCATTATATTTACCCAACGCATTGGAGAGCTATCACAGGCTCACCATCCCTTAGTTTATCACAGAACCACCCGTCTTCATAAACAATGCCCAAGAAACATAACAAAATCGTATCACATAAAACATGCATAAAGGAAACATGACATTTCCACATTTCAATCACAAGTTATCAAAAACACATTGATATAATAAAATATTTATCAAAACCATTTTAAATACAAAAATAATATAAATGTAAAACATGGTATTTATTTTTCATTAAAAAAAGTTATGGCTTGTAGAGGAACCCAAAACTAAAATAATGGTCACAGCAATGGAGAAGTCGTTGTTGCCCCATATGTACGAAAAAAACATTCCCTTTTGTCATTTAATAAAACGCTTCCTATAAAAAATATTCTTTTGAATAAACGTAAAAGTAAAAGGGGTTTATACACAGTATAAAATAAAGATGTGTATAAAACAAAATATGCCTCAATGAAAGGATATTGGGATGAAGTCCCTTACGAAAACTCGGCAGCCTAACAATGCCACTTAAAACATCCAAAAATGGATTTACGAGAAAAAATAGGGTCTCTTATAATATGAACATAAAAAGTAGAGAATTAGGAATATAAAATAATGTCCCCAAACATAAAAAATGTGATCTTAAAATAAATGACATAAAAGATAGTACTTAAAAAGAAAGAGAGAGGTAGGATCCCTTACCTCTTGTCCGACTTGACTCGATCGTTCTTTAATCTCCTGAATAATAAAATAGAGTTAATTTATACTTTCTTAAGAACATTTATTAATTTCATTATTCCTTTTATATCATTTATTACCATTTTATGAACATTATGTAATTATTTAAGTTAATAATGGTCGTTTTGTCGATCATTGGCACTTGAGTCAAAAATAAACTTCTTATAATTACAAGTTGTTCATGTGGTAAAATATCCATTATATCCAGAATTATATTCATGATGTATATATCATATATATCATATATATCCAGTATATATAGGCGTTTATAATATTACATAATATTTAGAGGTAAGAAATGAAATGCACCATCCATAGAGACGGTAAGTCGTACGTAGGCATGAACGCTACTTTCATTTATATTTAATATTTAATGGAATGAAGTCATAATTATATAGAGGTATATTAAAATTATAGTATAATATAATATATAATATCATTAACTCCATCCTTTATACATCCCACATATGTCATTAATGAATCAAATCACTTTGAGGGGGCGGTAGTCCGTACTTCCTAAAATGAAGATATCGCGTTTACCCATAATGGAAATCATAAAGGTATACCGTAAATGAAAAATACATAAGCATAATGAAATAATAAACATAATATATATATCATATATAAATAGAGTTATATTTTCATTTCCACCATGAATGGTGTTAAAAGAATATTTAACAATCATTGTTTCGTGAGGCAGAAATTCGCCATCCATAGAAACAGTATGTTCATTAACCATTAGACGAAATTGTGTGTAAGTGTAGCTGGAATAATTCAAAAAAAACAGCCTAGTATATTGAAGATACCGTTGTTTTTACATAATAAAGGTTTAAAAATAGTATAGGGGGTTGGAGAAGCAAAATAAAACAAAAGAACACAAGTGAAGACATTATCTTTAAATCGGGTAACTCCTCTTGGTTTGAACCAAAAGGTTTTCATGAAGAGCTATCTGCCTAAGGTAAGGTTTCTAGGACTAATATAAGGATTTTGAGAGATTAAATGAGCATATTTTGTCCAATACAATGGCATGAGAGGTGTGGGTATGGAGGTAGAGGTGGGGGCCTTTTATAAGAGGGAGGAGGGGCACTCTTGGAATGTCTTGAAAAGTTACTTTATTATAAAAATATTTTCGGATATTGAAGGTCCCGAAATTATATATTTCAAGGGTAAGGTGATAAGGGTTCGAAATCCACCCATCCAATAGGTTTTTGACAAGTTTACGCCCTATATTTTACCTTATCTCCTCATTTTATTTAAATCAGTCATTAATGAGGTAATCACTGCATCATCATGGTGTCATAAATAAATTTATTTATTTAATGTTGAAAAATTATAAAAAATATATCATTATGTAGGAAATATTTTTATATTTATAATTAATATTTATAGTAAAAAATATTACTTTCATAACCCCATGTAAAACTTGTTTTAGTAAAACAATACATGTTTGTGACATTTTTATTTTAACTTTAAATAAAAAGTTATTAATGTCATATTCCTACCAAAGTGGCTCCACGGGGTCCCAAAGTTGACCCATGGATTTTATTGGTTGGCCATTACTCATCCAATAAGGTTAGTACATGTTTCAAGGCCATTTCATATTATTATAACATTATCTTTACCTTAAATTACACTAATTACCATTAATCGCGATTAATAAAACATAAAAGTTACTATTTACCAAAAAATTATTTTAATCACATTGAACAACATTATACATCTTAATGACAACCATGTATATAGGATTTTTGAAATTCAAATCATAGAAGTGGTAAATTATCATTTAAACAAAAAATCAGTTTTTAACTACCACTTAGTGGTTTTACTATTCATCAAAAATTGATGTTTTTTAGAAAAATACCAAACATTCACCATAAGATATATTCAATATTCCAGATTAAAAAATGATGTCTATTTTAAAAAATTTGAAACATATAAGTTTCATTAATTAATTTAATAATTAATTCATGTTTTCAATACAAATAGCGTGTTTTTAAGAAACAATATCTATTAAATGATTGACACTAGTTTATGTCCAATTTCAATGTGAAAATACTTACAATGACCACCATTGGATTAAATGGTCAAAATATATTCTAATTTAACTTTAAAACCAATTCAATAGATGATCTAGTAATATAAATAAATTATATTAAAAAAGGTTCTGAATTAAAATACAACATTTTTCACTTATTTATTAAAAATTAACATTATCAAAAAAAATAACAATAACCAACAGAATGTAAATTTTGATATCCCGATTCAAAAAAAGTATTTTATTTGGTGGAATATAAAATATAAAATTGTTAAAAGTGCATTTAAAAAGGGTTCACCATCAAAAGGCAGTTAATCGTCCTTTTAAAGAATATTTGAATATTAATGCTTAAAATTGGATTCATTCGCATTTTAAGCCTCTAGAATTGATTGGATAAAAGTAAAAATATTTGACAAACATATATAATCATTTTTTAGTAAGTTTTGTTCATTATCACCATTACAAAGGCTAGGTGTTAACTACCATTTAAAATAATATTATTTTATTATTAGTGTGCATCGTAAGATTTCCAAGAAACTCGTTGTTGTATATTTGGTACGCTATCGAGCATAGCGTTCCATTTAAATTAATATTAAAATATTATTCACAAATATGGATAAATATAAAAATGTAATATTATTTACTTACCAAGGGTATGACATCTTTCCCCCCATTTGGGAATTGCGTCCTCACAATTTTAAAATTGGGCTCGGAAACTTCATTGAAAGTCCCACATCAGAACAAGAGTCGGTAAAACTATCAATTTAAAATAAAGAAAAGCGATGTACAAAGGTCACACGAGTTAACCCATTCTAGGATTCCATAAAAACATGGATATGGACGAAAAAAACAAAGGGTCATGTTCTGATGGAGAGTGATAGAAAACATGTTTAGGAGATTGTTAACCACTAGAAAATCACAAACATGGGATGGGTTAAACGGTATTTGATTCCCAGTAGGAAAAGGTAACAGACAAAATTTTTCTTATAAATTAATTTTTATTGAAGAATTTATTTATGTGCTTAACTAAAACATATGGAAACATACTTGTCATGTTGAATTTCAACTTTTGATAGATTTATTACACAGACTCATATTTTCTCTGAAAGACAAGTATTTATGATAACTTTTTCACATTAAGAGCACTATAATAAACTTCTAGAGAATAACCTAATCCAAAATAGTGAAATATATACTTCCCATGTCTTCAGACCTTAACCAAAACCAAAATTATTAGTATGAGATCAGATAATCCACAAAATTATAATCCTTTATAAAATGAAAATCTATTCTTAATCTAAATAATTTGTCCAACAAAACCCAAATTTCAAAGAAGACCATTTGATAAAAAATTTGTCCATAAAATTCATCAAAGTAAACCAAACTAATATTGAAGACCAAATATTTGAAGGATTTAATCACATAGTCTTCCAATGTAAAAATTTACATTTATCTCCAACTAACATCAGTTTCTCTTAATGTATCATATTGAAAAGTAATTAACCAAATCATATATCCTCTATGATAGGTCAATATTTGCCTAGATAAGCCAAAATCAACTTATTATTGCTTCATAAAATTATTTAACTAAAAAATAATTTTTCATTATAACCAGGGACTTCACATAGTCCAGTGGTAGGCGATAAGTACTAGTCGCACTTTTGTTGTGGGTTCGATTCCCGTAGCTTTGTCCGACGCGACAGGTTTTCACAAGGTCTATGTGTTTTCCTTTTTCCAAAACTATATAATTCTTATAAAATTCCCCAAAAAGTGATAATATATTAAAAATTAACCATATCAGAATTTAACCTAAACATTATCTCATGTCATTCATATTCCATCATAACATATAGGAACCCATAATTACCTCAAAAGTAAGGATCATATAAAACCTAATGGTCACCCTTATAATTATTACCTAAATTTCCACATCAAGTCGGTTCTCTCATACAGGATGCATTAGAGAACTCACCATGTTTCAAGTGGTTGATCATGACTCCTGATATTTGTTTTAGAATAACCACAATATTTCTCATTGAATCCCCCATTTCATCTTGTCTTTTAATCAGAGAACCAACATAGTTTCCTTTAAACCCATTGTCACTTTTGTTCCTGCTAGATCCTTCCATTTACAAATACCAAAAAGGACAATGTGAGAATATCAACAAAGTCATCATGTACTAAAGTGGAAGATAAACACTAAGATATACTTATCCAAGTTATCTCAAACTCATTCCAACTTTCCTAAATAACAATGACTCTATCTAATATAATAACCATTGTGGTTATACAAAACCTGTCACTTATGCTTAAACAACACTCAAACCTCTAAAGTTATCTAAACCGACCTTTGATACCAACTATAAGGACCCAGCCTTAAAACATGAAATATTCTTGAATTAAATTTAATAATTCACATTGAGGATCGTTTCAGATTTAGATTTTTAGAGAATTAAGACATAACTATTACATCTGAAAGATTAAAAAGTTGACACATCTACTTAGTTTCGATTTTTTCACAAAATAAAAACTCTTGAACAAAAGAGTCATGTCTAGTTCCTTGTTTTAGACAGCATGGAATTTCCTTGATCACATCCTTGACCCTATTCCACTTTACGACCTATGAAAAACATTTCAAAAAAACTTGGGATGAGCATAAAAAGCCCAGTAAGGGTTATAACAATAAGGGAAGAAATCATTAGTCTATATATACATAAGAATCAATGAAATCATTCTTCACTCATAAAACATAAGCAATTTAACATACCTCATAAAATCATAAGATTTATTCATAACTCAATAGATATCATAAGACATAAAGGTAACTTGAGGCATTCATAACATTCTTATGTATGGATTAAACCTCATATTTACGTTTGGAATACCCATCACATTATATTCCATAAATCTATTCAAAGAAACCTTAGAGTTTAACCCCTTCGTGTTACCCATTGCATTGGAGAGCTATCACGGGCTCACCCGCCCTGTGTTTATCATGGAAGTACCCTTCTTCATAAACAATTCCCAAGAACCATAACACACTCATATCACATAAAACATGCATAAAGGAAAAAATAACATTTCCAAATTTCAATCACAAGATATCAAAAACACATTGATATAAAAAAAAAATTTCAAAACCATTTTCAACACCAAAATAAAAGAAAAGTAAAACATGGTATTTATTTTTCATTTAAAATTGTTAAGTCTTGTAGTGGATTCCTAAACTAAAATAATGGTCATGGCGGCAGAGAAGTTGTTGTCGCCACATACGTACGACAAAAGCATTCCCTTTTGTCATTTAGTAATACGATTCATATAAAAAAGATCCCTTTTGAATAAATGTAATATTAAATGGGTTTTATACTCCGTATAAAAGAAATTTGTGTATAAAACAAAATATTCTTCAATGAAAGGAGATTGAGACGAAGTCCCTTAAGAAAACTCGTCAGCCTAACAGTGCCACTTAAAACATCCAAAAATAGATTTATGAGTCAAAAAGGGCCTCTAATGATATGAACAAAAAAATTATAGAGGGAAGAATATAAAATAACATCACCAAACATAAGAAAGATGATCTTAAAATAAATGACATAAAAAAAGTACTTAAAAAGAAAAAGAGAGGTAGGATCCCTTACCTCGTGCCCGACTTGACTCGATCGTTCTTTAATCTCCTGAATAATAAAATAGAGATACTTTATAGTTTATTAAGAACCTTTTTTAAGTTCATTATTCCTTTTATATCATTTATTAACATTTTATGAACATTATGTAATTATTTAAGTTAGTAACGGTCGTTTTGTCGATCATTGGTACTTGAGTCAAAAATAAACATCTTATAATTACATGTTGATCCTGTGGTAAAATATCCATTATATACAGAATTATATTCAAGATTTAGATATATTATATATCATATATATACAGTATATACATGAATTTATAGTAATACAAAACATTTAGAGGTAAGAAATGAGATGCAATGTTCATGGAGACGGTAAGCCATACGTACGCATGAACGTTACTTTCATTTCTATTTCATATATAATAGAATGAAATCATTATTATATAGAGGTATATTATAATTCCAGTATAATATCATATATAATATCATTAACATCATCCTTTATACGTCCCACATATGGCATCAACGAATCAAATCACTTTTAGGGGGCGGTAGTCCGCACTTCCTCAAATTTAGATATCATGTTTACCCATAATGGAAACCATAAAGGTATGCCATAAATGAAAAATAAAGAATCATAAGGAAAGAATAAAAATAATATATATATCATATATAAATATATTTACATCTTAATGCCCAACATGAATGTTGTTAAAAGAAGATTGAATACTCATCATTTCATGAGGCAGAAATTCGCCATCCATAGAAACAGCATGTTCTTTAACCATTAAACGAAGGTGTGTGTAAGTGTAGCTCGAATAATTCACATAAAAACATACTAGTATATTTAAGATACTAGATTTGTTAGAAAAAAAATTTATAAAAATATTTTAGGGGGCTGGAGAAGAAAAATAAATCAAAAGAACACAAGTGAAGACATTTCCTTTAAATCAGGTAACTCCTATTAAATTGAACCAAAAGGGTTTCTTGAAGAGATTTCGGCCCAAGGTAAGGCTTCTAGGATGAAGACAGGGATGTGGAGAGATTAAATGAGAATATTTTGGCCAGGAAAAAGGTTTGAGAGGTGTGGGTAAGGAGGTATAGGTGATGGCCTTTTATAATAGGGAGGAGGGGAAATCATGGAATGTCATGAAAAGTTACATTTTTATAAAATAATTTTCGGATATTAAAGGTCCCAAAATTATATATTTATAGGATAAGTTGATAAGGGTTCGAAATACACCCATCCAATAGGTTTTCTAGTAGTTTATGTCTTATATTTTACTTTATCTTCTCATTTTATTTAAATCGTTTATTAATGAGGTAATCACTACATCATCATGTTGTCATAAATAAATTTATTTATTTAATGTCTAAAAATTATAAAAAAAATATAATCATGTAGGAAATTTTATTAGATTTCTAATGAATATTTATAGTAAAAAATATGACTTGTATAACCCCTTGTAAATATTTTTTAGTAAAACAATACATGTTTGTGACATTTCTATTTTAACATTAAATAAAAAGTTAATAATGTCATTTTCCTACCAAAGTGGATCCATGGGGTCCCCATGTAGAACCATGGATTTTATTGGTCTAAAATGACTCATACAATAAGGATAGGCATTTTTCGTTGCCATTTTATATTATTATAACATTATCTTTACCTTAAATTATACTAATTACCTTTAATAACGATTAATAAAACTTAAAAGTCACTATTCACCAAAAAAATTATTTTAATCCCATTGAACCAAATTTTACATCCTAATGGAAACCATGTATGTCATATTTTTGAAATTAAAATCACATAAGTGGTAAAGATTCATTTTAATGAGAAATCAGTTTTTTAACTACCACTTAGTGGTTTCACTATTAATCAAAAATTAAAAACATTTAGAAACATGCAAAAAATTCACCCTAAGCTATATTTGTTATTCCAAATTCAAGAATTATGTCTATTTTAAAAAATTCTAAACATATAAGTAGCATTAATTAATTTAATAATTAATTCCCACTGTCAAAACAAATAGTGTGTTTTTAAAAAACCATATCTATTAAAATATTGACACTAGTTTAAGTCCAATTTCAAAGTGAAATTCATTCCAATAACCACCATTGGATTAAATGGTAGAAATAAATTCTAATTTCACTTTAAAACCAATTCAAAAGATGATATAATCATATAAATGAATTAGATTAAAAAGAGGTTTTTAATTAAAATACAACATTTTTCACATATTCATTTCAAATGGACTTTATCAAAAAAATAACAAAAACCGACACGAAGTAAATTTTGATATCCTGAATCTAAAGAAGGATTTTATTTGGTCCAATATAACATATAAAATTTTCAACAAGTGGATTTAGAAAGGGTTTGCCATCAAAAGGCGGTTAATCGACCTTTTAAAGAATATTAGAATATTTACACTTAAAATTGGATTCATTCGCATTTTAAGCCTTAAACAATTATTGGATAAAAGTAAAAATATTTGACAGACATATAAAATCACATTGTAGTTAGTTCTGTTCATTCCTTCCATTACAACGGCTAGGCGTGAACTACCATTTAAAATAATATTATTTTATTATTAGAGTGCAACGTAAGATTTCTAAGAAACACTTTGTTGCGTATTGGATACACCATCGAGCATAGCATTCCACTTAAATTAATATTAACATTTTATTCACAAATATTGATAAATATAAAAATTTCATATTCTTTATTTACCTGGGGTGTTACAACTACAAATCCATCCTCCGATATGACGTTTCCTTTAAAGAGGGCCTCTTATATCAATAACTAACACTTCGAGAGATTACCATAAATATGGTGATCTCAGAGAGTATCCATGATTATTTGTAGGTGTGTAGTGGGATACTCCTCTGATGCTGAATACACCAAGATTTCATCGATGAATACCTTGACTAAATGGTAGATCTATGCCTGGAAGATCTTTTTTATGAGGCCCATGAACACTATTAGGCCTTTGGTCATGCTGAAATGCATCATCGAGAACTCATAATTGACAAACCATCACCAAAATATTATCTTCAATACAACCTCATCTTGTACACATAGTTGGTGATAGCTTGATCTGAGTTCTATCTTTAATAACTACTTCACTCCCTTTAGATGGTCGATGTTGTCATCAATTCTCGATAGTGGGTACTTGTACTTCACTGTCTCCTAGTTTAGTCACTAAAAATCTACACACAATCTCAAACTCATATATTACATCATTTAAAAAAGCACTGGAGATGTACATGGTAAAATATAGGGCTTTTAAAACCCCTTCTTCTAAAATTCCTCCAGTTGTACCCTTAGCTCGCGATGCTTTTCAGGATCCATTCAATATGCTGGTATAGATATCTCTGTATTCTTGGGGTACAAGTTGATACAAAAGTCTAACTATCTACCAGGAGAAATCCCTAGAACCACATCAGTAAAATCATCCTCATACTCATCCACCATTACTGGGAAGCTTGGACTCCTATCCTATACTACACTAGGGTTGAGGGTAGCCATCTAGTGAGTAATTGGACACACCCTCCTTCGAAAGAGTTCATCCAGCGTGGTAAGGGTTTCCTACTCACTGGTGAAGGAAAACCTATTCCCATCCACATGAAAACACAACACTATATTCATAAAACAATCAATATGAGAATGAAATGTGGATAACGAGTCTATACACAAGATGACGTCTTAAGGACTCGACGCTGCTACTAGAAGATTCCATCCAAAGCAATTGCCACATAGAGAAAGAACATACTTTCGACACCAGTCTGAAATCATTGAATTATATCCCGTAATATTCTCAAGGAGTAAGGATCGAGCTGATGGGTCAATCGGAATCTCTGAGCTCTGAATGATAGTTGTGTCAAGGAAGTATTAATTAGAATATGTGTCTATTAGTACAATATCTAAGGTAGATAAGACATAGTTCATACCTAATATCATATCTGGAGTTCCACGCATGTATTCCTCTACTATCGGGATCTGATCTCATCCCTATATTCCTTTTCCCTGAGTTCGGGGTGTACCACCTATGGGTGGTGGCGGTATCATCTCCAACTATCTCCCACTACCTGCCTCCCGACCAGCTCCCATTCCATGTGTTCAGCCCGGTAGATCTCCTCACTCGAACTATTTCTTCTACCCTAGTGTCCCCTCGACCATATATTGTTCATCTGTATGGTGGGTCACATAGTCACACACCATTATTCCCTAATCTCCTCATGAATAACATTTCATGGCTCCCTACAAACTCCTTCTAGACTTGGAGCCCTGCACTATGGACCCTGAGTCCTTGGGTCGTCCTATAAAATACCTAGCTCACTTGGGCCCATGTGTCTGTTGTCTGCTGCTTACGGAAGACTCCATCTCTTGGGGTCTACTATTAGCTCTAGCTATGAGAACCTTCTCCACTAAAAAATTCTCCATCAGAAAGACTCTCTCCAGTGCCCCCAACCTAGGTAGGGATGATGAGATACACCACCAAAGCCATGATCACCCACTTGAGTTCTACTCAAAGGATCAAGCCCTGATGAAAGTGTATCAAACCATATATGTGGAGTATAGGGAATGATTTATGATCCATAATGATTAATTTTCCACCTTCATGATATCCTATTGTATGTGAAATTGCTTCAGGATGCGTACAGAGTGCAAGGTTGTGGGGGAAAACTCATCACGAATAAGCCCCTTGATGGTAACCCAAGTGATGATTGCCTCATCATGAGTGTAGATGGTCAAACTCCAACATCACCCTACTGAGCCATGTAGAAGGCTCGTAGAAAAGATAACCATTTGTTCAGGTAGTTTTTTCAATAGGCATAAGAACTACATCACAGCCTCCAACCAGTCGTTAGGGACCGGAGGATCAGTCTCTCCACTGATCCTAGGAGGTCTCTGTCTCTAAAACTCATGTAGGAAACTAAGTGTACGAACATCCTCTGGTGGAACCTCCAATAGTAGATGATGACTATAAGTTGGTGGTAGAACTGGTGAACCACCTAGTGGGTTTATCTATAGACATCATCCATGAACATACATCTAGTTTCTAGTCGGTATGTCCTCACGACCTCGTATCGGGAACCTAGTTGGTCGTCGACATGGAGTAATCCTGAGATAGATCAAGATGTAAAATTTATATAATTTTATACCTGGTGAGATTAACATTATTCAAAAATAACGAGACAATTATATAACTGGTGATTACATTTATTGAGATAAAAAATTAATTCTTTGTCCTGGTGTATGGATACGTCAGCCGCCACACAAAAACCGGACTTTCCAAATCTGAAATTCGAACTCGCAACACATAAAATTGTTTCTATAGAACAAAAAAATTGGTCTCTCTGTCTTGAGGGGGAACTGAACTCCCTTTGATACCACGTTTTCATTACCCTTCCCCAATTTCAAATGTCGTGACTAACCCAAACCCACCTCTCGAAAGGTATAGGATGGTTACTAGCGCTGAAGGCATCAAACTGCAAGTGGGAGGCATTAGATTGTATACATGTACACACAAACAAGACCAACCAAGTCCCAAACCACAAAATGGAAACAACATACCACAGAATAAACTAAGTTTAATTACAGCTGAATGAATGTTTTTCTGAATAAACCCCTAAAAAGTACAGAAAACTGTGACATAAAAAAAGTTCTCAGATTTCTATCTATCATAAACCCCACCTGATCATCAGAGTAGTTATGCTACTGGAATTTGAATAAGTATGTACTATGCAATATGTACTACTAGTTCGTGCATAGTCCATGGCCACCATGTCAAAAGCCTAAACATATGTCCATACCATCTCCCTGAGCACCATTGTTAAAATGTCTGTCTTCTGCACCACACCCAACCCTTCTAGGTGAAGCCTGCGTAGGGGTGACTAACATATTTATTAGTAGGGACACCAAAACAAAATAAAAAACAAACATCAATTCCATAATTTAAAGCACGTAACACAAGGAAACTCACACCAGGTATATCCTATGGTTGTAGTTTTAGCATCGTCAGTCAAAAACATCGAACTCCTCGGCCACTGAATAACTCCTTCTATATAGAATAAAGTGGGCCTAGCTGGTCACATAGAGTCACATTCCAGTAACCTTGATGTGATTTTGTACTCATCCCAGATTAATGTTGTGGTTATTCTGGGTCACCCAGAGCTTCTCCCCACTATAGGCCTTTTAGGTCACATAGAGCTGGTTCCCATCATGTCCAAAATGAGGTACTAATTCTATAGATTATTGATGTTCTATTGAGTCACGTAGAGCCGCTCCACACAGTGGTCCTGCTGGGTCACATAGATTCGCTTCCCACTAGTCCATCCTCATGAAGTCTTTAGATCTCATCCAACCATATGGTTCTATACATAGTGCCCTTGGGTGAACCAATCCTCTAGCCATTCATCACTTTTCTACATCCTTTATGGTCACTGAAAATTATGTAAAAATTTACACCTCCTCAAGAGGGTCTGAATGCCAAAAATAGGCCACCAATCGGACCCGCGGTTTGCAAGATACTGGAATTTTAGTAAACAGGGAGCCAGTTGCGACGGGGCCCAGTCCGACCAGACCAACCCATCCCGGGGGGTTCTAGATACCCCTATTCATTTAGATGGACTCGACCTAACCCAGTATGGGTTGGGGTCTATATATATTGGTCTATACAGTGGGCCAGACCCAATAGGCCTTGCATGAACTGGCCTGAATTTGCCAACGGTCCACACCCTAGGTCGCCCGGTGATTTTTTCTATTCTAGCCCGGCTCAACGGGGCGCGATATTGGCTTACCAATGCTGTTCTAGCCTGTCGGCATGGGTTAAACCCACCGGCGTGGGTACGTCCTGGAATGACAGAGGCTCGTAACGTTGGGGGGCACTCCCTGTTTGGGGGGGGGGGGCGACGTGCTTGGCCGATGGTCATCCGCGTTAGCAGTCAGTGAGGTGCGCCTGGGAAACAGCGGACCACCAAGTCCGGCCCAGTCAGAGAACATCCTACATGGACTAAACCGCTCATCCACGCACTTGTGTCCTGTAACAATTGTCCTCCCTCTATGTAACCTGTAGACTCAATCTGTCGGGTGACCTCGGTCAATGTGGCTCCATACTGGCGGCGCGGGTCTCCAACGTAGTGGCCCAATTGTCTATGGCTTCTACCATGCTTGTGCCCCACTCAATATGGCCTCCGGTATAGCTGAAGGCCTGCTATTGTTTTCCGACATGTGTTTGGAACATGCTGCTGCCGTCGATACATGTTTCTGGTGTCAGCACTGGTGACCGGCAGATCCTTCGACGGACCTCTGGACACTCTCTAGTCATCATTTCTTCAGACAACTTATTTCTACGGCCTTTGGGATCATTCTCTTTACAAGGAAGCCTTTAAACCAAACATGTCATAGATTCAGAAGAATCATTTACTAAGAGTGCACAAACGGAGGGGTTTCGGCCATTTTTAGTGTCGGCCCGTACCCTATGGGTTAGAAGGATTAAAATGGAAGAGATTTGGGGAGTCTCTGTTCAATCGATACATGCTATTATATGAAAACCAAAATTAAAAACTTGTGAATGAAAAACCCTCTTCCATTAATGCACGAATCAATGTTTGACCTATTCATGGGTTGACCCAGGTTCGCTGTTTCTAAAAATGGATGGGGAAGAACAAAAAGTCAAAACCCCTTACCTCTTTGAATTTAATTGTCGCACAATATTCATCTATGTGTTAAGACATTGAAGAAACTTCAATGTGGGAAAGAAAATTTAATAATTATTTGATGTTGTTTTATTATTTTTCAAAAAAAGTCTAAAAAATAACATCTCTGGTTGACCCTTTATGGCCAATGTTATATTATTTCTAGAATAATCCTAGAATTTTGAATTCAATAGTGCCCTTGGATTTTTGATATGAGTGACGGGTCAAAAGATAGCCAATTGTGCTCACACGTTTACTTAACGTACCTTAAAAAGTTCAAAATTATATTCTGGCCTCTCTGGACCATGGAATTATATGCCGTCAAATTTATTAGTCATGAAATAATTTCATATAAATAATAAAAATTACACAAAATTTTAAAAAGTTTATAATTCCTTAATGTTTTAAAATTGAGATGAAAACCCCTATGACTTTAGAAAAAATGAATCAAAATAATATGATATATGGAATCAATAAAATAATTTAAAATTCTAATGAAATAATCATTATATTTGATAACATATTACAATATGGATTTCTGCACACCATATAAAACAAAATATAGTGTTCAATTTTAATTATACCTCAATTTGTGAAAATTAATAAAAATAACCCTTCTGAAAATCATATATATTGATGTAACAATCATTTATAAATGTGATCATCAGAAATAATGTAAAATAAAAAATATATTAAAAAAGGTATATAATTATTTCATAATATAATTCAATATAAAAAAATTGGTTCAATAATAATCCTTACAACTCAATAGAAGTGAATTCAGTTTTGAAAACACTTAAAATAATTTCATTCTTCAATGAATGAAGTAAATACTATTATAAAATTTACATGAAAATTTTTATAATTCAATTTATAAACTTATTAAAAAAATTATTCCTAAATTATATTACATTATAATAATATTATATACAATAATTAGTTACTTCTCACTTATTCCCCTTATCATATTTTCTTATTCTGATTGATTCACATATATTTCATATAGGTCACATTAATCTTACTAATTGGATAAATGTAATTAATCCATATATATTTCAAGATAATATAATAATTTTTTTATGATTACTTGTAATGTTTTAATTTATTCTCATCATTTTTAAATTTATTACTTATAAATTAAATATTTATAATATCTTGTTTTTGTAATTTTTATTCAATGAGATGTGAAATTTTAATAATGGGTCAGATTTAAATTTTAAAATATTAAATTGAAAATTAAAATTACATATATATATATATATATATATATATCAAACATATCAATTAATTATGTTTCTAGTGACTTCCATTATTGAAATTCATAATTTTATTCTTATAGGTTGAAAAAACTACCTAAACTCAAACACAAATTAATGGGGGGTAAGGTTAATAACGTCACTATTTTGGCTAAATATTATTCATACTGATGTATAATGATATAATTTATTATTTATTGTGATATAGAGTTGTATATGAATACATTTTATCAAAGAATAAATGTTTTCATGAATAAAGAAATATGTACCCTTATTTAGGTTATATTCCACACCCACACACTTATAACGATTTAATTTTTCATATAATAGGAGGTTGAAAAAGGATTAAATTTTATGAATATTAATAATTATTGAAATTTATATTATAAAGATAATTATCATTTGAAACCTTCCTTATAATGCGGTGGAGGAAAATGAAACATATCACCTTTTAGAAGTGGTATCTTGTATGTATGAAGGTATAGAATTGTTATTTTTCATAGTAAAAATGGGTAAAGGATAAAATTGATTGTTATTTAATAATAATTATTATTATTATAAAAATAAATTTTATGATTAAATTTATATAATGAATAAGATATGTTTTGAGAAAATAAGTAGATAAATAGAAACATTTCGAGTGTTATTAGTAACTATGTTGTGAATTTAAACATTATGTGATATTTTATCCGAGAAATATAAGAAATAAATAAAATTCATTAGATAAGATTTTATTGGATAATAATGATGATCCAAGAGGAGGAAAAATGGATAGTGATTCGTTTGAGTTATATATTTTATAAGATACTTTTCATTTTGTGGAAATAAAGTTATAAATTAACGGATTGGAAATTTCATATGTATTATCTACTATAATAAATGGAAAAATGTTTTCATATAGATAGTGGAATCCATGGTTGACTAAAATTAAGAGTGGATATGGTTTTGTATATCCACGCCTCTAATATAACTATTGGTACATGTATTTAAAATGTTTTAGATCATTTACACTTTCATAATCATTTATTAAAATAATTCATCATTAATATGTTATCTATATTTTAATATTTATTAACTAATCTTTTTTAAAAGAAAAAAAACACTTATTACCTATTTAAGAAATTATTATTTTAAAAAATGAGTGAATTTTATCAAATTATATATCTATGGTTGGTGAAAATAAATTTTAACATTTCTTTACATTATGTATAAATTATTTTTCATAAAAGTACTTTTTAAACACTAAAATTATTTATAGGATACAATTATTAATATTGTTGATTTTGTGAGATTAAATTATGTTTATTAACAAAATGATACTATTCATGAAGAATTAAATGAAATTAATATCATAATTACCACATGTTGATACTACATGAAAAGAAATTGAAAAAAAATTGTGTATTAAAATAAATATTAAGTAAGATTCTTAATGTTAATAAAGCGTTTTATAGATTCAAACCAATACATATAAAATAATACTTTTATCTTTCAATACATTTTTTACCTTAATAAATATTTGATTTAGAGTTTTACATATCATTTGAAAATATAATATAATCTATGTTGTATATATTTATTTTAATTTTAATTATTCAAAAAAAAGAATATATTTCATACAATTTTAAAATAATTTGTTATGCCAGTAATTTTATGTTGAATTACAAATTTTAGCTCAAATTTTAATTTCCAAATAAAAAAATATAATTTTTTTTAAAAAACATATTATAAAATATTATGAAGAATTCTATATGAAAAAATGTGTTTTTATAATATGGAATACTCGTATTCTTATTTTCAATAAAAAACTATTTTATGTGAATATATATATTTTATATTAAAATATATATTTTATAACAATATAAAAATAAATAATTTTGGTTCTTCAAATAAAAATCCACTCACATAAAATACAAAATTATAGAATAAATCATTTGTAATCAAAATAAATGTTATTATTTCTTTATAAATACTACTATAATTTCATTCATTAATTAGTATTTAAAGGTAAACATTTACCATTCCTGCATATATTTTGAAATTTATTTACTTAAATTCATATTTAAAAATATAGTGAATAAATAATTATTATTTTATATAGTACTTTTAGTTTTTTCTTGATATATCCTGGTGTATTTTTGTTAATTAATGCCAGGTTTTTCATACTGTATAGTGTTAATTTATAAGATAATTACATATTCAAATATCAGTTTATTTCATAGAATATTTTATAAAGTGGTTGAATATTTCAATTACATGTTTATGAACTGTTGTGGGGAAATAAATGGAAAATGATAGTATCATTAAAACTACAATATGCCCTGGATCATTTCCACCTTCAATGATTACCATTATAAAAATTAATAAAATAATAATTATAAATAATATAAAAAGATAAATAATGATGAGAAATATGAATTCAAAATTTATGGAATACTAATTTTCACCTATATACTAAAAAATTGAAGAAATTATTTTGGATTAATAGTGCTAATAAAAATATAATTGGGTAAAATATAGACTTTCAAAATAAAACCATTTGAAATATGGTCAATGAAAATAGTTTTGTCAGATATATTAGTATCATATTAGTATATAATTTTTTTAACCACTTTTTAATTTTTTGATTCTTATATAATAAAAATGAAAAATTTAAAAACATTAGAGTACTTTATATGTCTTCAATATTATTATTATAAATGTTTCATATAATGTACTCATATATTTTAATATAATATTTTTATACCTTTATATTGAAAATTTTAAATGGTTAAGATATAAATTAATTAATTTATTTGTTCTATGAATATATTACAAAAAAGTCAAAATTTTCAAAGAATTGTTTTTATGTGTTTATTATCATTATATTAATAATAATTAATCACTATAAATAATTTTTTAAAAATATATATATAATAAATATTAAATGGAATATATAAACATTAATCTAATAGATACTATAATTATTTTAACATCAATAAATTGACAATATAAACCCCTTATTTCATATAATTATTTTAATTAGTTATGTGTCCCTATGGAATAAGTAATTTATCTCGCATATAAAATTAGTCCAATATATTAGTTTCTATATTTGTATTCTTAATATGAGGAAATAATGTTATGTTCATTTCATTTTTTAACAAAACATTTTTCAAAATAAATTTTAATTATGTAGCATATCATTATCTTTTTAGGTGTTTTGAACCCTTGATTTGAGTATCCAATTATTTGATCTCTACAAGGGTTGTTTTTGGTTTTTTCACATAATTTGAAGGTTTTTAGTCCTTTTTATAGTTGGATCATGGTTTGATAGAGCCCACAGTGAAACTTTGCATCATTTCCATTATCCTAGGTAGGGGTATAAAATATGTGTATGGTTAGACAAACCATGAAACAAAACCATGAAACATAGATAAAAAATTTTATATGGTTAGCACAGGGTTAAAATATCCAGACATCTTAACCGCCCATCTCATCTAGTGACTCTATTTGGGTTTCATGTTAAGGTGCATGGTTTGTACTAACTCTGATACATAACCCAAGAAACCCTGGGGATTGATAATAAATCGCTAAAATGTGAAATAAAAACCAAAAACAGCATAATTAATCTGATAATCCTCCAAATTAGACCAAAATTGTTCCAATGTCTTTTCGGAGAATTTTATATTAATTTCGGCTCCCCCAAACTCATTTCTATGTGTATTGAATTGTTAATGGATCTAGTGATTCGCTAATGGGGTTTTCATTAGTCCATGATATTTGACATCAATTATTCACATTTTTACTTATTTGGATATGTTTATGTTGTCTATTTGTTGAATTGTATCATGGTTGAATGGAATACAATTTTTAAAATGGGATATATTCTCTCTTCTATAGAGATCTCAGTTTATAGATCATGTGATCTTTGTTGAATATGACACATCTTGGATCCATTTAATTTGTAGCTTCTAATTATAGTAGGTATTTATATGAATTTTCATCATCTTTTAATTCATTGTATCTTAAGAATTATGATACATGTATTTCATGATTTCTAACACTTATTCTATGAATTTTGTATAAGATATTCCTTCTAAATCCTTGTTTGACCAAAACTTATTTGAATTGAACATGTAATTTATTAAATTTATGATATTTAGATTTATTTCACATTTTTATGAATTTATGAATCCCATAAATAATAGAATTTATATTGAAACAATTTTTTTTGGATTCATTGGTGAAATTATGTGATTTGTCTTGGGTTTTTTATACCAAATCTGATATTCAATTATTTGAATTAAATGAGTTGAACAATTTTATGTTGTATGTTTAATTTTATTTACTTTTTTAAATGACCATGAACCATTTTTGATTGCTTTTATCGTTTATTGAATTTGTGTTCTTAGGTTATTTGAAAAAATTGATTTTTTCTCATTGAAAGAGGGTATAAAACGTGTTTGGAAACACATTCAATCAATTTTAAATTGTAAATAATTGTTATAATAATTTTGGGTTGTATTGATATTAATAATTTAGTTAATATCCCATTTAGAATTATTATGATTATTGTAAAGGGAAGTGAATATGTTTTCCACTTTTTATGGTCTAATTGATGAAAATATTGAAAATTCAGTTGATCATGCATGGAGAGATTGTTCGAACATTACACTCGTATGATCTTGTTATAATCCCTTATTGTAAGTTTTTTTTGTTCTTTTGATTAACATTGATGGGTGTGGAAATGTAACTTTTTTACATTTAGGGTTCTCGGGGGTAAGAGTGAGATGTTATTTGGGGGCATGAGGTAATGATTGATATGGATAAAGATCCCCATGTGATCCTTGTAAAATTATTGTCTCGCACAAATCTATTTAATAGTCAATGTCACCATGATATTAATATTATATCAACTATATATTTATGATTAATTAACATAATCACATCCCATTTACTGGATCCATAGAGAACATTAATGGTTAATTTTGTGGATGTGTGGTGTGGAAAGAATTTGTGTATGAATGTGGTTTTATTCAAATCCTATGGGACTAGATATAAGCATGACGATTTTTCATGATGAATTGTTATTATCTATTATATAGTGGACTCACTATCATACCTATGATGTATCTATGTCATCATTATACTTTATAATTGATAAATGGAAATGTTTATTATCACTACATACCACTATATTTTCCTTGCATAGTTGATTATTGGGTTTGGTATATTTAATTTTTTTCTATTATGCACCAAGAATTTATTGTTCAAACCCTTTTGTTTTATTGGATATAATCTTTATATTTTCATTGTTTAATTATTATATAAAATTATAGTTTGAAATCGAAAACAATTATTTACATAAAAATGGTTAATTTTTCTTAATATTGAAATGGAATGCTTTTCTAATTTCCATTGATAAATGATTTTTATTTTTAAAAAATAAATTTTGAAAATAATATTTTTACAATATTTATTATGAAAATATTTTTTTATACATGGGCATCCTAATGATGAAAATGTATATAATATTTTTTGAAATATTATTGGGCTCATTAGCACACACCATAATTATACTATTCAGTGTTTGAATCCTCTATAATGTTAGAGCTGGTGATATTTTCCTCATATTGCGTTGAGTGTTTTTTAGGTAACCAAGGGTGGGTGACTTCAGATAAGGTGGATGGTCATTGAGCACCATCAGAATCAATTTTGGTAACTTTGTTCTATTCTATGTTTATTTTATATTTTTACATGATATGATTAAATTAATGTATGTATTTTTTGTTATTTCCATAGTGTAAAAAATTTATTGAAATATATAATGGTTGAAATCATTCCCAATTGTTTTTACCTGACACCCAGTGACTTCTCATTGCACCATGATGATTGGAATTTTCTTCGAGATGGGGGTTAATTTTCTCGAATATTTGTTTAAATGTCAATTCATGTTTTATTCATTACAAATGGAATTAGAGTAAGTCTTTCCTTAAAGGAATAAATTCTACCACAAATACCTTATGTTATTTTAGGTGATTCATAATATAAAATATATTTATATTGTTTCAGGACAGAACATGTTGTTCATGAGAAGGTTATTGACCCAACCTCCTCACGATGATACTTGAGTTAACAGAGATGTGGGGAATTTATTATTTCATTTTATTTATTGGTTTCATAATGATGAATGATTTTTTGATTCCATATTTAATTATATTTTTTTATTATAATTTGTTAGGATTACTGGGTTTGAGTATAGTTATTACTTAAGTCTCATTGTGCCTTAACATAGTAGTATTTTTTGAGGAATCAGTGAGATTGGTCTGTATATCAATCCAGAAACAGTAATGATGTAAGTGTTTGGTTTACCATTCTATGTGACCAGTCCATGCATAGTTTTACTATAAACCAAAATTGGAACCCAATTTCATTGTATCTTCTATTGACACAATTGTGTGGGGTTAATTAGAATTATTGTGTATATTGTTTTTCATGATCTTATATTTTTGTTTCACCTATAATATGTTGTTGATGATTTTAATTTCCATTCTATATCTAGATTTATTTCTTCCAAATTAATTTTATTGAGTTCATTGAGATGTGTTTTCAACAACTAAAAATTGATTTTTATGAAATTTTTATTTTGATAAAATTATTTTTATGGAATCTTGTGTGATGTGATAGAAAATATTTTATGCATAATTTTTTGGTTTTTAGGGATTTAAAATACTAATGTTCTTATAAATTGAAAAATTGGATTAATTATTTTGAAACCATGGATGAATTTAAATAAGATGATAATAAATTTATAAAAACTATGAAAAATTTATAATAAGTTTATTATTTTCATTGGAATGATTAATGTTTTATAAATAGTAAAATATTTTGGGTTTTCAAGTAATTATTCTATAACAAAAGTTATTTGTGACTTTGTTTAAAATATTTTTTGTTCTGTTTGAGGTTTAACTAATAAATGACTTGTATTAATTTTTTAACGTCCATAAATGCACCGCCTGAAATTTTCAAAGAATGATATAATTTTCGTTCATCTTCCTAGTTTTCATATTAGTTCCATTTAGTTTTTTAGAAGTAGAATATCTCATCGATGACTCTACCCAATCTCTATATCGAGTAGGGGAGGAAGAAACCATTCAACCATTGAACACCATCATTGAATTATTTGACTTCTATCCACATTAATATGAGTTTTAATGTTGTTATCTTAAGGTAGTAACATGTTGGGAAGAATTTTATGGGATATTACATTATTTCAAGATTTATAGTGAACATAATGTAAGGTATATACACAGTTTATTTGAGGGAACATGCCAAGAGTGGTGGGATGTTTTAATTCTAGCATTAATTTATGAAGATTTGTGTTAAGAAATCATTATGACTATGTTAATTCTATAGATGATTCCAATGGATTTGAATAATGATTGAATTTATATGTTCTTCTATTTTAGTGGATATAATCTATTAATTATGGATTATGGTAAATAATTATTCCATTTAGTATTTATCATCGATAAATATTTTTGTAATGAAAAAAATAAAGAAAATATAGTTCAAATGTTAATCACCTATGTATTTTAATCGTTATTCTAGCACCATGGTTGATTTCCTATCATTTTAAGCTCAATAGTTTTTTTAACTATGTTTGAACCGGTAAAAAAAATGGGAATAATGACTCTTTATGTTTTTTGAGAAATGATATCATCCTCAAAAAATGATGATGCATACAATGTTTTTCTTGTGTGAATCACAATGTTACTATACAATGTTATTATATTAGCTCTAAGAGTTCATATAAAGTGTAGTCGTTTATATCACTTAAAGATACATTGCGATTATGGATATTGAAATGGGAGGTTTTGGGTGGGATTATCATCTCATGAATATAGGAAAATAGAGTATCCATCATAATAAGGATCTAGATATTGGAATTTCAATGAATATTTTCAAGATGTTAATGAGTTCAGAACTATTGGTTCTTGTGTATAGTTAATTTTGACCTATCATAATATATACTATGTTAGAGTGGAAACTACTTGAGATTTTTCATTCTATGGCATGTTTTGGGATCATTCAAATTTATATGTTGTGATCCCTAGTTTGTGTATTTTCAGGACTTATTATGTGATAATTGTTTCCTTTTCATGAGATCTCTATGGTTTTTTATTTTTTATGTTCAAACATGAATGATTTTTCATCATTTGGAGTAATGTTATTTTAATGGTGTTTACTATACACCAAGTGATGGTGTGGAATCTTATTATGAAACAAATTGAGATATTTCGATTGATTTGTGATTCATGGTATTCCTATATTTTATCTTTGTGGTAAGAGTTCAATTTGGATGGGTTGGATGATCTCCCTTGTGAGAGTTTAGTTCCAAATATTTCAATAACCATGATATTTGATCTCATTCTTGGTAGGCATGGATGTACTTTTGGAAGGTATTCTAAAAACTAGGATGATAATGATTTTTTTGGATAAAGAAATTGTAGTTGTTGGAGATTTATGTGAAGAGATCATCAATGAGTGAGACTCTGTTTTGAAAATACTGTGTTATAATATATTAATTATCTTGTGTAAAAATCTATTTGAGTCACTTTTCTTCCTTTTTACTTTTCTATCGTAGATGATTCTCAAGGGTGATTTTTTGATGTATCTTATTTGGGTTAAAGGGGGTGATTTTATTTTGTTAAAATAGTAAATTTCATCATTAAATGGTTGAGAGGCATATGATAGTTATCCATCCATTCTATAGTTTAGAGATCAGTCAGGATCATGATTTTATAATCATATATTCGTGTGTGATTTTTAGCATTTGGTGAGTCAATCTTCATAACATTCAACAATTCATCTCACAAGATGAGTATGGGAGTTATTCATGATTCATCTTTATCTAAATTTCATGTTGGAATCCATCTGGAAAAAAAAGATTTTTACGGTATGGAGGTTGTAACATCCCATTAATTTTTGTTGGTGTTTGGAACCATTGATTTGATTACCAATGATTACACATAGTCTTGTGATTTTTCGGTTGTTTAATTGTATTTTAATATGATTCCTAGATTGTGTATGTGTAAAGACCCATAAATTTTAAGGATAATTTTTTTTCCTTAATTTCATTTGGATTTTACGAGTACGCAGTTTTTTACGGCACTTGATTCTGAGGCCCGGTGTTCCCGGAATAATTTTCCAAAGTTTAGCTCGGGTACATTCAATGAATGGAGGAGCGGGTTTTTCTAACTTTTGATCTGGTTCTCAGAATTGAAATCTGAGGGCACCGATGGAACCGTAGTGCCGGTAATTTTTTAAGAGGTCCTTTTCCAAAGGAGTATTTTCTCGGGAGGAGTTGTTAAAAAATGTGGTTTAATTGAAGAGTGAAATAAAATATGTGTTAAAATTATATTTCTTTTCTAAGTGATTATAACCTATGTGTGAAGTTGGGGTGGGACCCACTATGTTTCTAACTTCTCTTGAGAGAGTAAAGGAGAGGTGGGGCCCACATGAGCCCCCATCTTTTCACATTCCCCATAACCCCTTAAACTCCCTTTAAACTTCCCTTGTTTTTAATTATGTTGCTTCTCCTCTTTCACATTAATGTTTCCAACATAACACTCCATTTAATTTGAAAACACAAGATTAATTAATTAAGTGAATTAAATTTTGAATTTTTGAGTGTTTTAAAAGAATGGAAAATAATAAAATAAAGTGAGGAATTATTTTATGAGGTTGGATTGTTGTGTGAGGATATTGGGTGTGGAGCTCTAAGTTCTCTTGAAAAACTTCATCCTCAATGAAGAACGACAACACTTTGTCAAGGATTGTCGACTCGGCGACCCGGATTCATTCGTCTACTTCTTCCTCCACGAAAAAGGAGGGGGCACCATCGTGGGAACTCTCCAACAACATCATACCATTAAATCTTCTCTTCGCATCAATGTAAGGGAGACGCCGCTTCCTCCTCAGACGCTCTCTGTCGATATTTACGGAACCCCACCCCGCAATGCCATTATTCTGCGTCGCTCATCGTTCGAAAACTGCGGTTGAAGTAGGTGATAAGGTCAATTTTATTTAGATAAAATTGCGCTTTGTTTGTCATTGAGAATTCTCAATCATGATTAATTTATAATTCTTTATTAAATTAATTGGAGGCTTGTTATCGACATAACGAGAGGAGATCGGACCGCACAAACACGGCTGATCCTCCTCCCGTTTCATTTTTTGATCATTGTTAAACTTGCGGTGAAGGTGGCGCGGTGCCGTTGCACAGAGCGGGAACAAAAAGGGACCGCGGTCGGTGCATGACGTGGTGGTTGTACGCGGCGCCGTCGCGCCGCGCCCGTGAGACCCAAAGAAGTCACAGCCAGAAACAGGCCGCGACAGAAGGGATCGGTGACGTCGTGCCGCGCCGTATTACCAAGTGTCCGCAGCCACGGCGGGCCGTGCCGGACGGGCGCAGTTCCAGTTTGTCGCTCCAGTCGGACAGAAGCGGCGGCCTAAGGCTGCAGCGGATTTTCAAAGAGGGGGCTGGCTGAGTCGGTCGTCGGTGCCACCTGGAGGCGGGACCCCTCGGGTCCTGCGGATTTCACAAGGCCGACCTTAATGTCCAGACGTTCCCGAAACAGGGGGCAGTGCCCCCCATCGCGCCCCGCTCGGCCGCGAGCCGAGCCGTGGCCAGCCTCTCAGCTGGGCCGCAGGCTGCACCCTGCTGGGCTGGGCCGCTCCCAAGTGGGACGGACCCGGACCCGGGTTGGGTCCCCCCGATTCGGGCCATCCCAGGGGGTATTGGGCTGGGTCGGACTGGGCCTAGACCCCTTATTTTCAAACCATTTTCTCTTAAATTGACATAACATGAGTTTTGGACCTCCGATCGACATACCGTCAGTTGAGTAGGACTCCTTGGACCAAAACGGTCATTTCGGTATATTAAACACAAGTTTTCCAATAACATTGGGTAGGACTAGGTTTGTCCGAACATGAAACCAACCTAGCCCTCCGAGCGGAAACACTTATAACATGAGTTCCAGACCTTTGATTGACATTCCAGCAACTTTTTTGGATTCCTCTTGATAAGACGGAACTTTTAGAATAATTTACCTATGGTTTGGATGCATTTGGATTAAGGCCGGGTTGGATTGTACTCAAAATCCAACCGGACCCCTGGAATGGAAAAGCTGATAACTTTCAGAACGAACGTTTTTTTTGACGAACCGTCAGCGATGTTGGTAATCATGTTGAGAAACATTCCCTATGTTTATACCCTATGGGAGTTCGGGGTAGATTTGAGATACGGTCGGTTTGGTTCGTACACGAAACCAACTCGGCCCCCTGGACAGAAATGATAATAACACACAGACCAGGTGTCTGATTGACGTGCCATGTGTTGGGTTGAGATTCCTATGACATGGAAGAAATTTGGGATACTACTTTGTTAGAATTTTTGGCGCATGGAGTATCGACTAGTAGCTCGTGGAGTAGACCGTCCCAATGATGAGCGAGTGGAGTGCAGAGATCTTGTAGCTAGATGATTCTTGATGACGGATGATCGATCGACTCTGAGTGATTCAGATAGTCTAGTGGGGAGATCTTGGTTGTAGCGGAAGACCCACGGTGGAGGAGTGATTGGTTGTAGTGACAGACCTGCGGTACATGACAGAAGGAGTAACTCTGTAGGCTATGAGGGGGTGCGCTTTTTTGTAGCTGCAGACCCAAGGTGGTAACCGCTTAGTTTTAGCAGCAGGCCCATAGTACTCGATAGGTGGAGTACATCAGCAACCCAAGGTTAGTGGGAAGCGCTTGGTTGTAGCGGCAGACCCACTGTACTCGATAGATGAGGAGTTCTCCAGAAGTTGTGGTTTTGACATAATGAATAAAATCCTGGTTTGATCTGATTCAATGACCGTAGTGTTTACCTCATGAATGAGATGGGTCACCTGATAACATAGGTATATGTGTGGGAATGTACCTAAGTATTCGATATCCGTTGATTTCATATCTGTGTGATACCTCATGATTGAGATTTGTTACTTGATAACTTAGGTATAAGTACGGGTTTATACCTAAGTATGGTTTATCTGTTTAGATCCTTCTTTGTGGTTATCCATATTGGATTTTGTGAGACCTTGAGGGGCTCGACATCCCTACTGAGTATCGTTATACTCACCCCTGCACGTGCTATGACTGCACCTCGTTGTGTTGGATGTAGATGACGAACAGCGCTGATGGAGGCTGAGTGTTCGTGGACTGGACGGTAACCAGAGGTGGACCTCACGACGAGTCAGTATTCGGAGGGGGACATCACGAAGAGACGGTACTCGGAGGAGGTTGAAGGGCGAGAGCGTTGGGGAGGCTATCTGTACCTACTCTTCAGGAAGGATCCATGGTGGATGATCCAGGAGCTATACTAACTGTACATACCCTTCTGGTAGGATCTGAGGTGGACGACCCAGGAGCTGCTTCTATCTTCCAGCTTGTTTGTCTTTTCTATTGTAATTTCGTTCTGTTACAGCTGTACTTTTCAGTTGGGTTTGTATTCTGACCCATTTAATTTTCATCACATTTTTTTGTACTTAGTGTATTACTTCCACTTGTTCTCTGGTTGGATGTGTTTTTGTTTTATAAAGGCAATGCCTTCCCAGTTAATGGGATTTACGCCTTTGGTTCTACTCTCTAGCTCCTGGCCTATGGAAGGAGGGAATGGGGTAGTCACGACACATGCCTCGAGAACGGGTCGTGACAATTTGGTATCAGGGGAGTCGGTTTTACCGCATAACTTAGGACTCTGATAATTTCTTCTATGTGAAGCAATAGTGTTATGGGTATTGATTGTGGTTATCAGTCCAGGGAGTCAAGTGTTAGTGCGGCGGCCGACGTATCCATGCACCAGGACCCTGAAAATCGATTTCCGACTTAGTGCAAAAAAACACTGATTGCATGTGTGTTTCCAAAAAATTTTATGTAAGCTCAAACCAGGTCATCTCACCAAGTATAGTATTTGACCATGTCACATCTTTTTCTTTCAGGAATTCCTCCCCGAGGTCGACCAGCTAGAACCCCGAGAGTTGTACGTACTGACAGCCCGCGGAGCGATGAGGCCTCAGTACTGGGCCCTCTTCCAGTTTAGGCACCAGCAGAGGAACCAGAGGTACTACCACTAGTTGGGCCACCGATTCCACTAGCCCTATCAGCATAGAGTGCACGTCGCTTGAGCGCACTGCACGAGTTCCAGCGCCAGAGGCCACCCAGCATCATGGAAGAGACGGACCCGCAGGCGGCTGAGGATTGGCTGGAGGATGTGGTGAGAGTCTTAGGCTAGTAGGGACACTAGTAGACTTCATGGTGATCCTTTCTTCCTGCCTCCTTCAGGCAGTAGAAAGCAGATGGTGGACCCTAATGCTCCAGATGCCAGACGAGGTGACACTTTTGTGGGCAGACTTCGAGAGCCTGTTCCGAGCAGAGATTGTACCAGCCACCCTTTGAGAGGTGCGTATATAGGAGATACTTCATCTTCAGCAGGGTATCATGACGGTGGCACAATATTCATCGAGGTTCACCCGTCACTTGTGCTACTCCACTGATATGGTACGGGTCTCGTTCTTTAGGGGCCGAACCTTCGAGATGGGGCTCAAGAGAGAGATTAGAGATTCCATTGTTTATCACAGCATTCCGATGTAGACATGGTTGTTGGAGAGAGCCCTCTTAGTGGAGAGTTTCCTTGCTGAGTAGTCTCCAGCAGCAGGACCGATCACTAGCCGACATGCGGAAAAGTCTTCTGCAGCAGGCAGTAGACAGATGATGCAGAGGTCCGAGAGGACCAGACCTACAGGTGGTCAACTGTATGACATAGGATCATGTGTGCAAGGCACCCGGGGTAGAGAACGACTTACCAGGATCGGACAATGCTAATCATGTGGCAGGGTTGGTCACATCACACATGACTATCCGACCCACCATACAGATGGTCAGCAGATAAACGAAGGACCTCCCAGTCATAGGAAGAGGTACGATCGAGGCAGACTGCAAGGAACAAGAGACCGGGGAAGGGGAGCTGGCCGTGCAGCTGGAGGTGAACGACGCTTCGAGGTGTTGCCGCCACCACCTCCAGGAGGATCACCCTGACCGCATGGAATAGGTGTACATGGGAGATCTCAGCTTCAGGAAGCTGAAGCATACAACTATGGAGCTCCGGAATTAGGTAGACAAGATCAGGAATAGTTACAGGCATGGAGACCTTTGATCTTGGTGCTTCTAGATTCCTTGTTGTCTTTGTTGATGTTTGTAGTTGCTATATGTCTATGTACATCGAGCTACAGTAATAAAAGACAAATTTCCTTGTGACATTTACTTCCTTCCTTTTTGTGTACTAAGAGGTTCTGGTTTAAACTGTTGACGTGACCCTCAGTTATGAGATTCCTACTGGAGGAGACCCACTGAAAACACACAGATGTCGATAGTGTGACTCAACCCTTGTAGGTGAGAGTAATGGTTTGATATACTAGTAGTAGCGTCGAGGCCTTACGACGTCATCCATGGAATGGATTAATATCATTCATGTCATGATTGACTGTATTAGGAGAAAAATGTTGTTCATCAAGTGGATGAGACCAGATTTCTCTTATCAGAAATGGAGAAATCTTAGTAGCTCTTGTAGGACCATAGATGGTTCAGACTACAATGGAGGAAGCGCAGTTCATCCAGAAGCGGATGAAGACTACACAGTACAGATAGAAGTTCCAAGATGATATGAGACAGAGACCACTAGTGTTCGAGGATGGTGACCATGTTTTCTTATAGTACTCATCTCGATGTGATTTATAGATATTTGGCATGTGCGACAAGTTATCTCTGAGGTTCAGCGGACCCATCTAGGTCCTCAACAGGGTAGGCGAGGTGGATTATCGCTTCACCCATCCACCTAAGTTGCACCGGGTGCATGACATCATCCACATATCTCAACTGAGGAGATACATAAATGACCCGACCCATATCATTGATGATGAGTCTACATTTGTAGTGGTCCTAGTGGAGATTGAGGATCTACAAGAGTGTGTCCTACGACGACGGTCGATTCCTCTTGTGTGCTTTTCCTGGTAGCAATGGAACCTCTAGGAGAGCACATGGAAGCAGGAGGCTCAGTTGCATGCTCGGTACCTCCTTTTGTTTCCCTAGATTATGATGTAGCTTTACGGGGACATCAATCCCTGAGGTGGGAGTAATTTAACGACCCATAAATTTCAAAGATTTCTTTTTCATAATTTCTTTAGGATTTTATGAGTATGTGGTTTTTGACGGCACTTGATTCCGAGTCCCAGTGTGCCCGAAATAATTTTCTGAAGTTTAGATTGAGTACGTTCAGTGAATGGATGAGTGGGTTTTTCTAACTTTTGATCCGGTGCTCGGAATTGAAATCTAACGACACCGATGGAACCGCATCGCCGGTAATTTCTTAAAAGGACCTTTTCTGAAGGTGTGTTTCCTCAGGAGGAATTTTTAAAAATATGTGGTTTAATTGAAGAGTGAAATAAAATATGTGTTACAATTTTATTTTTTTTCTAAGTGATTATAACCTATGTGTAGAAGTTGGGGTGGGAACCACAAGGTTGCTAACTTCTCTTGAGACGGTAAAGGATCGGTGGCGCCCACACAAGACCCCATCTTTTCACATTCCCCATAATCCCTTAAACTCCCTTGTTTTAAATTATGTGGCTTCTCGTCTTTTACATTAATGTTTCCAACATAAAACCCCATTTAATTTGACAACTCAAGATTAATAAATTAAGTGAATTGAATTTTGAGTTTTTGAGTATTTGAAAAGCATGGAAAAAGAATAAAATAAGGTGAGGCCTTATTTTATGAGGTTGGATTGTTGTGTGAGGATATTGGGTGGAGAGCTCTATGTTCTCTTGAAGAACTTCATCCTCAACGAAGAACGACAACACTGCGTCAAGGATCGTCGAATCAACGACCCGGATTCTTCCGTCTTCTTCTTCCTCTACGAAAAATGAGGGGGAACCGATGTGGGAACTCGCCAATGACATCACGCCATTAAATTTTCTCTCCACGTCAAAGGAAGGGACACATCGCCTCCTCCTCGGACACTCTCCGTCATAATTTACAGAACCCCACCCCACAACACCGTTATTATTCGACGCTCATCGTTCGACAAACTTGTGTTGAAGTAGGGGTTAAGTTAAATTTTATTTTATTAAAGTTGTTCTTTCTTTTTCGTTGAGAATTCTCATTCATGATTAATGTAACGTTCTTCATTAAATAAATTGTCCTATTGATATCGACAGAACTGGAGGAGATCAGACCCCACAAACACATCCAATCCTCCCCCCTTTCATTTGTTGATCCTTGTTGAACTTACGGAGAAGGTGGCGCGGTGTCGTTGCACCACGCGGGAACAAAAATGGAACGCGGCCGGTGCGGGCCGCGGCAGTGGGGTGTGGCGTCGTCGTCGCCTGGAGGCGGGACCCTGAAGAGGGGCGCAGCGGCTTGTCCAAGGGGCCTCGACCGGGGTGGGCAATAGAAGATGGGCGCAGCGGCTTGTCAAAGGGGCGGCCGGCCGAGCCGGCCGCCGATGCCACCTGGAGGCGTGACCCCGTGGGTCCCGCGTATTGCACAAGGCCGACCTTAATAGCTGGCCGTTCCAGAAATTGGGGGGTGACACCCCCCCCCCCTTCGCACCCCGCTCAGCCACGAGCCAAGCCGTGGCCGGCCTCTGAGCCGGGCTGCGCCCAAGTGGGCAAGACCCAGACCCGGGTCGGGCCAACCCAGGGGGTCTTGGGCCAGGTCAAACCGGGCCGAGACCCCCTATTTTTGGACCGTTTTCTCATAAACAACCATAACATGAGTTTTGTACCTCCGATCGATGCACCATCAGTTGCGTAGGATTCCTTGGACCGTGATGTTCATTTCGGTATATTAAACTCAAGGTTTCGACAAACTTTGCCTATGGTCAGGTTAGTCCGAACATGAAACCAACCGGGCCCTCGGAGCGGAAAGGCATCTAACATGAGTTTTAGACGTCTGATTGACGTTCCATTGACTTTGTAGAATTCCTTTTGATGATTCGGAATATTTGGCATACTTCACCTAAGTTTTGGATGCAGTTGGAGTAAAGCCAGGTTGGATTGTACCCAAAATCCAACCGGGCCCCTAGAACGGAAAAGCCGATAAATTTTAGATCGGACGTCCCTTTGACGAACCTTCAGCGGCATTGGTAATCATGTTGAGAACCGTCCCTATGAGTATAACCTATGGGAGTTTGGGGTACAATTGAGATATGGTTGGGTTGGTTCATACACGAAACCAACTGAGCCCCCCGCGACGAAAATGCTAATAACACACAAACCGGGTGTCCGATTGACGTGTCGTCTGTTGTGTTGAGATTCCTATGACGTGGCAGACCTTTGGGATACTTTTTCACGGGACTTTGTGATACCTGGAGTATCGACCAGTAGCTCGTGGAGCAGACCCTCTCGATGAAGATCGAGCGGAGTGCATAGACCTAGTAGCTGGCTGAGACTTGACAACTATTGATCGATCGACTCTGAGTGATTCAGATAGCCTAGTAGATAGCGCTTGGTTGTAGCGGCAGACCCACAGTGGAGGAGCGCTTGGTTTTAGTGGAAAACCTGCGGTACTGAATATAAGAAGTACCTTTGTAGGCTCTGAGGGGGTGCGCTTAGTTGTAGTGCCAGACCCATGGTGGGAAGCACTTGGTTGTGGCAGTAGGCCCATAGTACTCGACAGGTGGAGTACTTCAGTAGTCCAACGTTAGTGGGAAGTGCTTGGTTAAATCGGCAGACCCACTGTACTTGACAGAGGAGGAGTTCTCCAGTAGCTGTGGTTTCGACATCATGAATAAAATCCTAGTTTGAGCTGAGTCAATGATCATTGTGTTTACCTCATGAATGAGATGGGTTACATGATAACATAGGTATATGTATGACCATGTACCTAAGTAGTGTATATCAGTTGATTTCATATCTGTGTGATACCTCATGATTTAGATGGGTTACTTGATAACTTAGGTATAAGTTCGGGCTTATACCTATGTAAGGGTTATCTGTTTAAATCAATATATTTTGGTATCCTTGTTGGATTTTGTGAGACATTGAGGGTCTCGGTATCCCTACTGAGTATCATTATACTCACCACTGCATGGGCTATGCCAGAACCTCGTTCTGCTAGATGCAGACGACGGACAAAGCTGACGGAGGCTGAGTGTTCGAGGACTGGACGGTACCCTAAGGTGGACCTCACGAAGAGTCAGTATCCGTAGGTGGACTTCAGGACGAGACGATACTCAGAAAAGGTTGACGAGTGAGAGCGTTGAGGAGGCTATATATACCTACTGTTCATGTAGAATCTATGGTGGATGATCCAGGAGCTGCGCTAACTATACCTACCCTTCAGGTAGGATCCGAGGTGGACGACCCAGGAGCTGCTTCTATCTTCTAGATGTTTTCCTTTTCTATTGTAATTTCGTTCAGTTGTAGCTGTACTTTCCCGTTGGGTTTTTATTCTGGCCCATTTACTTTTCATCACTTTCTTTTATACTTAGTGTATTACTTCCGCTTGTACTCAAGTTGGATATGTTTATGTTTTATAAAGGTAATGTCTTACCAGTTAATGGGATTTATGCCTTCGGTGCTAGTCGCCAACCCCTGGAATATGGAAGGCGGGATTGGGGTGGTCACGACAAGGGCCCTGATGGCGGGTCGTGACAGTATGGTCGGCGCACTATTTTATAAACCATGAAGTAAAACCAGTCAAAGATTCTAGTATCCGGGGAAGGGTCTCATAATTTGTTCATGGATGGACAAACCATGTATCCAAACCATGATTCCCATATAGAATGGACACATGGTTTTCACGATGCATAAATTAGAAGGAAAAAATCCTAGTGGATCTATTTATGGAAATTGGTAAGGTTTACAGTTTGAAACTATTGTGCTACCCAACAAAAGAAATAGTGAAAACCATAATTAATTTCCAAAATATATTAATTTAAAATTGGAAACAACCTAATTAAACCCAAAAAACTTTGACTCAAACTTAAATTGATCCACTGGCTTTTGGGGTTCCTCTATAGTCATTTAGGTTATCCCTACCATGTTTCGTGGTATAACAATGTACTATTTGATGAAATGATCATCTTCAGGTAATTACTTTTATTATATAAATTTAATTTATCTTCTTATAATATTTCCTTCTCCCTAGACATTATTAATGGTTTATGATGAATTGAATCATGGATCATTGATATAGAATTTTGAATATAGGATATTTCTTTCTTAAATAGACATCTCTATTCCAAGATCAGATGATATCTATTGAAGGATACACATTTTTTATTCACTTTCTTTGGATTTAAGTTGTCAAATTATCAGTTTCTAGGAATTTACATCATCTTTTAATTCATTGTTTCATGAGAATTAATAGATATTTTTTTTAATTCTAACATAGTCCCAAATATGTTTTTCTTTGAAATTACTTTAAAAAACTTATTTTACATTATTTAATTTTCATTGAAAATGGCCTGAATTAAATCTATATAATAATTTTTTTCATTTTTTCTATGTTCTAAAATCCGTAAATATTTAGATTAATTTCAAATAACATTTAAAGAATTATTTTCTGATAGTGATGCATTTGTTCTAGGATTTATATTCCTTAAATGAAATTTTTTTATTTGAATAAATATTTTGGAACTCTTTGATAATTTTTAAATAGTTTCAAATTTACTAAATTTTTAAGTTATCAAGAACTCTTTTTGAATTATCTTAACCTTTTTAAACTGTGTTTTATTGGGAAATTTTAAATAATTGAATAATTATCATGGAAGAGGGTGTAATCCAATTTATTTGAACATATTCACACCATGTTTTAATTATTAAAATTCAAAATTATGATTTATGGTTTTTTGTAAGAAATGATAATTTCAAAGGCCCATTTAGATTTATGATTATGATTGATAAAGTAGTGGTGTATGTTAATCATTTTTAAATATATAATTGAAGAAATTTTTTTAATTTAATTGATGTTACCTTTTGGCCTGGTATGAAATTTATGATGAAATTTTTATTTAATATTAAAATATAGAAACTTGTTCGATTATAGAAATCCATGTTGATGGGTATTGAAAATAGATTATTTCCATTTAGGAAAATTATGTTTCAATGTGAGATGTGATTTGAAGGCATGATCTGATGATTGATAATTATAAAGCCACCATTGTGATCATTTTATATTAATTAACTCACCAACCAATTTTGACAAGTCATGGTATACTAGACAGTTAAATATGATATATAAGAAATATGATTCCTCAAAGGACTCAAAAAATTTCTAGTGGACTTGAAGAAAACATTAATGTTTTATGCTACATTCATGAGCTAGGAATGAATGTTTTTGTAGATCTAGTTTTCTTGGGACACTAGGATACTAGAATTAATCCTTGTAATTAGTCAATATTATTTCTGATTAAATATTCCAGGGTGGACCCACTATTGTACCTACATTGTATTGATTAAACCATTATACATTATATATGACACATGGTATCATTATTTTACACCACATGGATTCATAATTTCATTTCTTGATTCATTATTGTTACTCATTAATTATTTCATTATTATTATGCACCATGACTCAATTTGGTTCACTCTTGTGTAGGTTTTGATCTCAGTTGTGTATTATCATATTTTTTGATTATATGGCTCTAGAATGTGAAATATATTTCAATGATTTTCAATAACATGTTTATTTTTTATGGTGAAATGAAATGTTTTATAGATTTAGTTTGGTAAATTATTTTTAAATGATCAATTCTTCATTTTCAAATGAAGATTTCTAGTGTTTTTATTGTGCTCCACCTTTAAAATCTTTGATTTACCTTATGAAGAAACTTCATAGAATGTTTGGTAGAATCCAACTAGGATCATTAGGATAATCCATTATTGAACCATTTGGTATTAGATACCCTTATGATCTTATAGTAGGTGTTAGTTCCATCATTTTCCATTGTGGGATTGTGGTAGCGTAATCAATGGTGGGTGACTTGGGACATAGTGGGAAGTCATAGACCACCCAGAGATGGGTTTTGGATTAATTTTAATATTACCAAATCTACATTATCTCATAGTATTATATTTTACAATATTGATTTATGTATCTAGTAATGTTTCTGTAGTGCACTTTATTTATTGTATTATTTAATGGTGAAATCATACCAAATGGTAATATCCTGATTATCATGTGTTTATTTACTTCCCTTAAAGATCAGGAAACCACAATATAGTTCAGTGATAAATTAGAGTTGAAAAAAATGTAGATGGTATTCTATGTTTGATTGTTATAAATTTCTACAATAATGAAATTATTTTTCAAATAATTGCAATTCTTGAAGTAATATGTATATTTCAATTAGAAAATTTAATTAATCACTATTAAGTAATGAATATAATAAAATATTTTAAAATGAAGATAAATATATTATGACTAATTTAGCTACTAATTTATAATATATTATAATATTTACATTTTTTATAATATAATATTCTATGAAAGTAGCTTTTACTATATAGATAATATTTAATTTAGATGTTAACTTTTTTCTATTAAGATATTTATTTAGATTAAATAGAGTGCATATTAGAAATCGGCAATCCAAAATTTTAAAAATATGAACATCCTATATTGTTTATAGAAGGATAATATCCATACCAAATATTTATTGGAGGATAATTATTGAAAAAGAACTAATTTTCTATAGATCGAATTTTTCTAAATAATCACGAGTCTTATACCATCTATAAATTATTTATAATTTTTCAATTTTGATCTTATGTGTATAAAATATATTTCTTGACCAAAATCACAAAACATCTATATAATTTCATATATACTCATTATCTAGCTTTTATTTCCAATGAAATATCCCTCTTTTTCATTTATTAATGTATCTCACTTTTATCCTCTTCAATCAAAACAACACATTCATTATTCAAAATCCATTGGATGTTAGTACAAATTTTAATTTTATTAATTTCTATATTTGGTAGCTTACTACACATGCAATGTTAAACCGAAACAAACCTTCATTAATTTTCTAAAGATAAATTTATAAGTATAAAATGAAACCATTACACTGTTATTAAGGATTTTTATTCTATAAAATGAATTAGCCACATATTGAAATATATTCATGAAACAAATATTTTAATTAAACTCACCAATGAACTAATAAAATTCAATTATTATAGAAAAATAAAAAGTTACATCATTTTAAATGAAAATGTGTATTTTAAAACAAATTTATTTGTTTTTTCTATAAGTTTTTTATTTTTTGAAAGTAAATATATTAGTTTTAAATTTTGATAGATTATATTTTTTATTGATATATTCACATTAACCTTATTAGTAATTGGTAGTAATTGTGAATTAAAATGAATTAAATTGGAAAATGTATTTTCTGTATAAAAAATCAAAATATGTTATTATTTTATTTAATTATATAATTTGGATAGTTTTAAATTTTTAATTTATAAAATTTAATTTAACTTTTTCTATTATTATAACAATATTTTATTTTTCTGAATTTTTATTTTTAATTAAAAACTATTTATTCATTGGTGACTACTTAAATATGGTGTTTTATAAATACAGTGAATTTTATGACACAATTAAAATATAATAAGGATTTAAAACTATATATAAAATTATTTGAATAAAATTATTTTTTATTAAGTAGAATTATATATTTATAATAAGAATTTTAACTGGTAATCTAACTATTTACATTTTTCAATATACGTAAAACATTTTAATGAATAATATACCTTATATAATTATTAATTTGAATTACTATTTTTTATGTTATCAAATTTATTATTATGAAATTATTTTCATATTTGAGTCCATAATACCAAAATTGTCTAAAATATTTAATTTTATTTTTACGTTTCAAAATAATCTCTTTAGGTTTAAAAAGAGTTTTCATGGGAATAGTAAATTTTGATCAAATTTTAAACATTGGAGAAATCAACTTAAATTCTTTAAATTATATCTCCATGTTTATGAATAATTTTTTCTTTAGAGGAAAAAATAATAATGGATTATTTATATCTTTTGGATCCACATTCCAGTATTAGTGCTCCTCTGATAATAAGAAATTACACTACCCTAAATTATAATGGTGGATTCTCACAACCTAACTTATCATTAAACCAAATGCCCATTAATTCAAAGGAAATATTCCCAAATAATTCCAAAACATTCCAACTCACATCCTGGATGATTTTTATACACATTATACCTATCCATAAATGATTAATAAATTTTTGTATGAATTTATTCCCTAGAGTAATGAGAATACTCTAAAATCACAAATTTTAATTTCTATAATTTTATGTATTTTTATTCTACAAAAATAATATTATTTCGTCATAAATTAATACAATAATTATAATTTATATAAAAATTATTATATTTATGTAAATTTAATAATTTACCTTCCACCCAAAACATTAGAATAGTTGAAAACATCTATCATATGTATCAGCATACTACCATTTCATGAACATCTTAATTTATTTTGAATGGACAAATTACATGAAAATTTATAATATTTAATAAAATAAATATTAATGATAATTTTAACATATATAATAATTAAAAATGATAATCCATTATAAACCTCCATGTTTTTTCTATATAAAATAAACAATTAATCCACCTATAACTACGTACTAATGCCCCTATAGAACAAAAACGTTCATATTCACATAATTTCATAACATGTATGATCATTAAAATATATTTTATAAATATATATTATAAAACTTAATTATATAAGAAAATAATTTGGATATGAATTAATGAAAAAAATTATGATTATTATAAATAATATGTCTTTATCATTTGATTACTATAGACAATCCCATCGTGGATCTCGTTCTCCAAAACAATTCCCATTGATATGACATGATGAATATGGGTATCAATAAATAATTAATAAAAAATAGATTTGATATATTTTATAATTTTTGAATAATTATATTAATATAAATTATTTGTTTCAACATAGGTATTATTAAACATGTGTAAAATAACTTGAACTACAACATTTGATGACGGACATAAGAGATAACAAATTAATAACCATATAATAATTTATTAAAATAAGAATACATTGTATTATAGATTTAAGGTAACTATTTATTCATGTTAATTTTACTTCATTAAGATGTACTTTATATTGAGTGCTTAATATTTACTTCCGATCATTAATTTATACTAATTAATTTATAATATATTTATAAGGAAAATAAATTTATTTAGTAATCCGTATTATTATTTTTCCTTTCATTGTATTTTCATTTGAAAGGTCGTAAGGACATATAGTTTTATCTATTAAACATTCTTCACATAATAAATATTTAATGCACAACAATTGCTTCTATTATGTTGGGTTAATACATATCAATATATATTATTGTTATCCCTAATTTCAATAAAATAAATGGATTTAATAATATATATTACTTCCTGTTATTATTTTAAATTGATTCATGTGTTACTAAAATTTTATGGGTTTCACTACCATTTGATGTAAAAATTTAGATTGATATGAATAAGTTTCCATTAACGAATAAATTATGTAAGAATTCTTTCTATAAACCCCCAAAAAAATTCTATATACATATTAATAATAAGTTAATAAGTTAGCATATGTGATTCATGTTAGTGAAAAAAACCCACCAATTATTTTCAATCAGGATTCTTTATCCTCATTATCCAAATTAATTTAATTTTCAGTATCTTCTTTATATAATCATAAATTATTCTTTTACGTAAATTTTTTACAATTTTTAAATTATTTCTAGAAATTATATATGGTATATATTTTTTTATCAATGTTATATTTTTTCTAAAATATAAAAAGAATGCATTTTTAATTCTTTCCATGGGGACACATTCATCCAATAATATGATCTTTTTTTATGAAGCATATATTACATGTTTTAAAAAAAATTACCTATTCATGAAACCCATTTCCCTCCCATTGGTTATGTATGGTATTAATAAAAAATTAATGAATCAATTATATGGTAGAAATATTACATATTGTTTTATTATTTTTATAGATGTTCCTAGAATTATATATCCCTCGAATGAATTTGGTAATGTTTTATACCTCATTAATAATTATTGGAATCATGTATTGATATTCACAATGTTATGGGAATCATGATGTGGTGAATGCTACAATTAGTGAATGAAATATCTATGTGATGTATCTTCCCATATATTATGTAAATAGATAAATTTTAATAACATTACTATTATATGGTAAATAGAAATTTATGTATAGTCCAATTTGATATGGGAATTTATAATAAATAAATTTACTATCATGTAGTTAGGAATATGTTATGATGAATTATTCACTATTTTATTATTTATATGCATATTTTTGTGTCACATTCATGTGTTTTGAATCATCATCATGTTATGTTTTATCGTTTCTTATTTTATCATATAATGGATGATTTTTCTCTTATAATCAATGTTTGTTTATTTATGAACTACAAATGTGCTGTTTATTGACATTGATTATTTCCACAACACAACATGTTTATCATACTATCTTCTATGATAATCGATTGTTTTCTCATATGTTAACCAATACTAATCATATGAGCTCCCCCTTTCCTATTTTTCCATTCCCAAAAATTGTAAATTTTTTATATTGTATATCATCAATACAAAAGGTATAAAGTGATATGATTTTGAAATAATTTTCACAAGTGTTATTATTTATGTTTCTTATGTAGATAATAGTTAAAGACACTGAGCCCTCATGGTCCCTTATATTTTGCTAAGTTATTTATATTTTCATGGTTAATGTTAAGTATAAACATTATGTGTATGGGTAATCTCAGATTTTATTAATGTAATTTTTAAAATTATGTTTTTTCATGGAATCAAATAGTATAGGCCAAGTGATCCAATTTTTTGCCAAAATAAAGTTGAGTTAATTTTGATATTTTTTTATTTTGTTGGATTATTATGGGATAACATTAGTGAAGAAATATAGAATAATCTATGTAAACGATATTATCCTTAAATTTTAGTATTGTAGATTATTTTTTCTTTCTAAAAAATAAAATCCCCATTTTGAAAAAATTAAGTGGATGTAGTCTCTCACATTATTGAACCTAGGCATAATAACCATAAAAATTAAAGATTTTCATTGACTCATTATTAACCTTGTGAATGAAAGGGGGGTATTATTGTACACATGGTTTTCACCGTTGAAAAATATGATTTTTGTAATTTACAATCACATTTGAAGCATTATTATGATTTGAAAACATTTAGGTTTTAAATACTATTATAAAATTACCAATTATAGTCTAAAATGATATATTGATATTATAATGTTAGGATATGATTTTCATTTATCATTCATATCTTCTTCAATAAATATTTCCATTTTTTCATTATTTATGTTTATAAAAACTCATCTATTATTTATTTATTGTAATGGTCGATTTCTAATGAAATAAACTTTACAACATATAAGATGGAAAATGAAAATATCATCCAAATATAAAACTAAATGAGATATAAGATAGAGTGTTATATCTTGTGAATATTCCTAACCAAATATTTAATATTCTCAAAAACAAAATAAATGTTTTTAAATTTTTATTCATATCGATTATGATGTTAATAGACTTCTATTTCTGTTTATATAATTAATACCATGAAGGAACATATATTGAATTTTATATATTCCATAAATTTGGGAAGAATGTACTAGGTAACTATCTGAAGGGAATCATAAGATGATTTCACTCTAGAATATTAGGGACTAATGTGATAAAAATCTGATGAAAACAATCGATCAACATGGTTTACTGAGATAATAATATTCCAAATTTACAACTAACAATACATTATTTTATGTTAATAGATTCGAAAATCTAGAAAAAAAATTACCCAATCTATTTACTAATGAGGATGATATAAAAAATAACTTCTATGACTAATAGAATTAAGAAGATCTCACGGATTCATTACTATTAAATTGGATCATGATAATAATGTGCTAATATAAAAATCAACCACCACGATGGATAGGATGAGGATGAATGCAACCCTTATATCCCTACATGGGGATTCGTTTCCAATATTTATTACTCAGTATACCTCAAGTTATTTGGAAACCTTTTCAACCACTCATCTTATATGAAGAAATAATTAAAATATAAACCAATCATATTCTATACATTTACAGCATGAAGGATTACATGAAATATTTGATTATATCTTGATAAATGTATTATCCCAACTTTCTCATTTAAATTAATTCCATATTAGATATAATAAATTTCACACGATGACATAATGTAACACATGCCTCTTTTCATAAAATAATACTAGAATAAATGGTTAAAATTGCACAACATATGAATTTATTTATTTATACGAGTATTTTTAATATTTTTACCACCCACCCTTATTACATGAAATACATTGAAATTATATTATAATTTTTTATGGAATATAATTCTAAAATGATATTCAGTGATTAAAAAACATAATTTGTGTAGATAATGATCGTAATCATAAACAAATTTCTTCTATAAACTCCAAAGTCCCCAACCACCTATGAATAAATAGTTTTTCTTCAATACGGTTCACAATTTCTTATTAAGAATGAATAGAATAATTTCCAGACATAAAAAAGATAGAGATGTTGATAAATCATTAAAAATTATATATCATTTGATGAATATTTTTAATAATTTTCTAGTCTATTCTTCTCAGTGAGGGTAATTGAAATTTCAAGGATTATATTTACTTAATGGAATAGAATGTAAGTCCATAAAATTTTTTTTATATAGTTTTTTTTAAATAAATAAATTTTTCAATTACTTTATATGTATAAAACATTGAAGCAAAATGAATAGATATATATTTTGTTAATTAATATTTATAGGTATTAAATGTGACCATTGTAATGTATTCATTGCATTAGTGTGTATAAAAATATTTAACCGCATTTTCAAATCAATTATGGAAAAAAAACTTATGGTTCATATATAATATCAATTTGCAGATAAAATTCAATTGTTGTACCTAAATAACTATTCAGATATTTTAATTCTTCAAAATAAATATTTATAAAACACCTTTTTTGGAGATATGAAATCTTACTCTTATAATATAATAATATAATTATAATAATGATTAAAAATTATAAATTTTATATGAAATTTATTTAAAATTATCATAATTAGTAATTTATTGAAAGTATAAATAAAAAAAGTTAATAATTGAAAAATTCATTTTCATAAAAAAAGTTTTTATTTTATTAAATGATTTCATTCCCATGTTAAAATACAATATATAATATTTAAATTTTATAAAATGAACTCCATTTTTTTATTCTATATAATATTACCAATATAAGATGAATTTTTTGGATATTTTATGAAAATATATATTTGTATGTGAATAGTGTGATATAATGTTTTTATTAATACATTGAAATTTTTGAAATCATTTAAATATAAATAATTTTAAGAATTTATAAAAAAATTCTCAATTAAATGTGTACTAATTAAAAAAACAAATAAATTTAAAATATTATTTTTAATTAATAACCTAATTTCTAAAATTTCTAACCAATGTAATATTTTTAGAAAACTATTCATATCTATTAAATATTTTTTATTTTTAGTTATTCTTTATAAATATAAGAAATATAAAATTAAGAAACGGATTGAATTTTATGAATAATAATATCATATTTATAATGTAATAGTAAATATTTTAGATAGTGATAATTATTTTCATATGTTAAAATAATGTTTTGTGGTAAAAATAATTATATTGAATAGAATGGACAAATTTTGTCAAGATATATTTCCATGTTTTTTGGAACATATTTTCATAGTAGAAAGTATATCACACTATATTTACTCTTACTTTTGTAGATACTTTCTAGGAATATGGAATTGTAATTGCCGAATTTTCTCTCCCATCTCTTATAAAAGGAGATATTCACTACCAAAAATATTTTGACAAACAATTAAATTTATATTTACTAGCCTCGAACCCAATCCATTACAAAAACACCGAAACACATCATAAATATAACGACCAGGATTTTACATCTCTAATAAATAGTATTATAACTATACAATAATAATAAATAATGTGTGTTATTGAACATCACAGGATTGAAACTAACACATTGGAATCTAGTTATAATTAAATAAATATTTCCGAAAATGAAATAGAAAACATAGAAACAAATATTAATAGATAATATAAAAAAAATTACCTATTACATTAAAAAAATGTAGTAATGCAACAAAGTCAACAATAAAAAAAATTCACACATATATGAAAAAACTAATGTCATCATAAACTAATGAAAACTACCCCACATGATATACGTGAAACATCTAACTATGTCTCCACCAACTACCCATTCACATATAACAAGATATATCACCACTTAATTATGACACCTTAACCATTCTTAAATCGTTGACAAAAATTTCAATATCCCCTAATAGAATGTGTAGGGAGTGAAAAATAATACTAGTGGAATCCCAACCAATTGTACAATATAAAGTCCTTGTCAAATAATCATGTCATTATCAACATATTAAAAAATTACATGGAAAAAATTTTCAATTATATATATATATATTATATTAAAAATATTCTACATTAATTATTCATAAAATTGATTATTAATTGTGTAGTTCAATTTAAAAAAAATTATCAAACAATGCATTACATTCTATAACAAAGACCGAGTAAAAAAAAATCCAAAAGTGAACAGAATATGAAATCAGAATTTTGATCACCCATTGTATAATAATGGTCGGCACTAGCTAGATCTATCATACCTTAATAATCATATCATGACATAGTGCTCACTAACAAATTCTTTGTCTAATAGGTAAAATAAAATCAAGGACTGTACACTGATTGAACTCCCAATATTCCCTTAGAAATATGTTACTTGAGACACTTGCCTAGGGAATAATGTAAATCCCCCTGATTCAAACCTTGGTTGTGATAAGGAAATTTTCTAAATAATAACCCCCTTATAAAGTACTCGCGAATCTCATGTGAAGAATATTTTAAAACATTTCAAAATACATATCAATATTCTTAAAAAACCCATACACTCATTTTCTTTAAAATCATTTTATGAAATAAAAATAAAATACCATTTAATAGTACATCCAAAATGTATTCCCATTAACAAAAAATGGGGGAAACTGATTATAATAAAAAAATAATGGAGACATTCTAGAATATCAAAACCTAATCTACTAATCAATTATAATTAAAATTAGAAACCAATGAGTATGAAATACTAACAAAAACAATACATTAGATAGAGATACCTAAATTTAATTTTGGTTCACATAGGAAAAATAATGGATTCTAAAACCAACAAAAAATAGGTATCTAAAAATTAGTGATGGAATATCTTAAATCATGGATATCACATCAAAAAAGTTTGATCCAACATTAAAAATATCAATGAAGATAATAAAATTTAATTTCAATTATGATTCATGCATGGTGACCAAGGAAATATGAACATTGACTCCCATACACAGATATCTTAGTAAGGATAATCAAGAATAATAGAAATAGATCATGTGTTAAAGAATATTACAAGGGATAGGAACCAAATCACTAAATATTGCCTTAAAATAGTTGAAACAATTCCCTCTACTCTTCCCGAAATAATATAATTAAAACCTCAAAAATGGAAATGAATAGGGAAGGATTAATTTAGCACATTTTACAATAATAATATTTAAAACCACCTAAAACAACTTCTATAACATATTGAAAAATCATGATCCGAGAATAAAACATGACAATACTCAATAATGGAACATTTATCTATATATTATTTGGAAACCTCCCATTATATAACTATTTATCCCAATAAAATCACATGGAAAATGGAAGTCCCGCATAAAGAAGAGTTTATTTATCCCTTATTAAATATCCAGGCTCCCCAATATCATTAGAATCTAATCTATGCTACCATAAACCTTTGACTAAATTATTCGACTTCAGAAGTAAAACATTCAAATGAGTGTCAATGATTTGTACTAGATCCTTGTCAATTTTTGCATCATGTACTAGAACCACTACCTAAAAATTCGATAACATGTTTCGTATTACGATGAAGAATATTGAGATTATATTTATAACTATAATTATGAATACTCATATATTAATCCAATAATAACAAAGGTTATGCCACCTTCCCAATCGTCTTAGTGATATCTAAAAGACCATGTTTATTGTATCCAACATACCATTGTTCGCTAGAAGATTTTGACCCAATCATGAAGAAGCATTCAGAAAATTATGATCACTAAAAATTTACTCCAATTAAAGGTTTTATGACTCTATATTAAATATCTATTAACAATGATTTGTAACCAGTGGTTACTGTAAATCGTTAATCCTCTATAATGTCTTCAAAATGATAATAAATTCCATGATAGAGGCCACATATACAGATAAACAACAATGATATAAATTTCATGGTGTTTATAAAAATCCTAAAAAGTATAAATTCTAATAGATTATTAGGAATTTTTATTATAATAACACTAATGAAATCCCTAATAGTTATTATGAGATCCTACTATATCCAAGGAACATGAATAGAGATTATCCTTCAGAATAAGTGTATCATACATTATATGACCATCATTTTATGGATGAAAAGCTATAATAAACTTCACCAGTGTCACCATTTCCTCATGGTTAACATTATATTAACATGTAGTAAACATGGGATCACTATAAGATCTAAGAGGGGAGAGAATCCACATAAAACATCAAAATATCGACACATATAGATTACTCATGCCATCAATATTGTGGGTGTACCTAATTGTAATGAAAAGACCTTATATTTCAAATCAATAAATAGCCACCCCGATTTAAGTCTTTCCTCAGTTAGTCTATTTCAATATAACTAGAAATTCCATGGATACATCATTCCATTTCCATACAATAACTACAAAATGATGATATAATCCAATATGATTTAGGAGGTCTACATTACTCTACTATAATGTTAAATAGTGAGTCAAAAAAAATATGTTACAATTCTTACATGGAAACCTAAAACATGGTATCACGTGTTAATTAAATATCATAGTTACTGGATGACTGAAAAATAAATCACTATAATAATAATGAATCATAAAATTTATTATAGATAAATGGGATTACGAATTGATTATGGAATGTAATAATTCCATAAGAGGTTATAGACCAACCAAGTGTAGTATCCCCATCATTAAAGGATTCTATGTTTTCTTTATACTCTTCAACCTATGGCAGTTCTAACTGAATTGACTCAATTAGTGAATATGACAACTAAACATTATACAAAACCATACCTAATATATAAACATAGGATTCTAAATCCTTTAAAAGATATGTTATATACTCTAACTTATATCACTCATTACACCAAACCTCAAAAATACAATATATTAATATTAAATTATTTATTAACACATATTAAACAAAAATATGGAGGCCTTTTAATATTTATAACCTTTAGAAGGTAAATAATTTCTCCGAAATAATACTGAAAAGGATATTTCTTGGAAAAAATATTTCATTATTTATTAATGTTTTATTAAAATTAAAAATTTAAATAATTTATAATTTAAATTACATAAATTTTAAATAAAAAATTCTCAAAACAAAATTAGATTATTATATATTTTTTTATTGTTCTCACGTAGCTTGGTTTCAATAAAAATAATTATTAATTTTATATCATAGAATTTATATGGAAAATAATTAATTGAATATTAATTATATAAAATTTAGATATCATAAATTATAAAAAATAATTTTAGAATTCCATGATTAATTTATAAAAAAATTTCTAGGGTTTAGAACATTTATATAGCACTGTAATGAAATATATATTTTTAGCTCTTTGTTTAATAATTAATGAAATTATGAATTAAAATTTTTTATTTATTTTTTGATGAAATAAACTCTCGTTGAATGACTAAAGATATTGGAAATTCATTTTATAAAATTGTGTTCATAATGCTTTTATAAAAAAGAAATACTCTTTTCTTAATAATAAAACTTCTAAAAAATGGGTTTTTACATGATACATGCTCTAATGTTAATATTTATTTCTTCATATAGATAAATTTATGTTCCTAAAATTATTCTTATATTTAAATTATTAAATTTAATATTATTTAATATTCCATGATTTTTATAAATAAAATATATGTATTATTAGAATCGGTGGCAAGTACCACTATAATGATGAAAGAATAATTTTAAATTTTAAATTTTATAAATATAAAGTAATTTATTATACTGAAATTAAATTTAACTTATTTATGTAATGATAATAATATTACATATAAATGTGTTAATATATATATTAAAACACATTTATTATTTATTCATTATTAAAATAAAAAACAATATATGATTTTCAAAGTGTAATTTTTATTCCAAAATATTAATTCTACAATTTATCTATATTTATTTAAAACATAATATTATAATATTATTAAATTAAATTAGATTAAATATGGTTTAAAGATAGTTCAATAAGGTAAAAATTTGATTATATGTGTTATTATATATATATATAATAAATCATATAATCATATAGATAAGAGCAAGTTACCTGGATAAATGTAAAAGATCAAAATTTGATAACTTAATGATAAAAGATCTATAATATGTATAAAACATGTGTAGAAACACATTTTTGGGAGTTTTTATACCCAAAAAACCGCCTAAAATTAATAATATTGACAAATTTGATACATTGAAGTTGGAATAGTTACATTGATTTTTTAAATTATAAATTGTGTTAAAAAAATATCAAGTTTCCTCTATTATAATATATGGGGAAAATTAACCATTTCTAATACAACTCGTAATTTAAATTTACCAATTAAACACAACCATTTTAAAATCCCTAGAAACATATATATATAACCAAATATATTTTCCATTCATAGTAGTCCAAAGGCCTTATATTTTATTGGAACTTCCTGCAAAATGTCTGGCATCTCGCATAAGTATTATATTGTTCTTAACATTATTTTATATAATTTTTTTCAAAATTTCTTTTGAATATAGTAATATAATGAAATCAGTTTGCATAGTATACATATATATTGTTATATTAATTTTATAACCCTTTTTTATTCATTTCAATCCCCTTATAAATGGATAGAAATTCATTATTGTGTTGTGCAGACTACCTCATTTACAAAGAGAAGTCTTTTTTTCATTGACATATTTAACAGTTGATGTTAATTAATTAATAATGAATAGTTAGGATATATATATTAAATTTATTATTCTATTATTCCAATTTAATATCCTCATAAACAACCTCTCACATGTTGACAAATGAGAGTTCTATTCATGTTTATGTGCGGATTACTGCCTCCAGATGAAATATTTTTTCATCTAGATTTCATTAAATTATTTAATGAAACAAAAATATTGATATAAATCATTTAAATTAAATTAAAAACATTTTTATTATTATATAATGATATCAAATCCAAATAAATACTTTCTTTAATGTAACATCCCATCCTGATTGATCACTAAGACGGTAGAAGGACCCCTGGGTTATAATAACTCGAGAACATCTCCCCATATGCAAGAGGATACCCAGATGTAGTGGGGTTTTAAATGGGTGATTGTGGGAGGAATATACCCACATATCATAGAATAAAAATAGTATATCCTAAACTAAATAACATAAAACAACAGAATTAGTAATAAAATGAAATACATAGCATTCCAAGAATAATAATAAAGTGAAATAATTTGTCCAATTCAAATATCCAAGGGTGAATTTGTGTACAATTGATTAAAAATAATTAAAATAGTACACATATAATAAGTAAGAGATAAATTAAAATACATGAATATATAAAATAAAAAACATACCTAAGGGTTATATCAATGTGAAATTTGAACATCATCTCAGTTATGGGATCATAACTCCCATGTAAAAGAAAAGAAACATGTGTAATGATTCATAGTCCAAAAAATGAGATCTACTCATATAACTCAGTGAAATGGATTCCTGAGCAGTGTATGAGATATATATATACCAATAGGTAACCAAAAATAATATCTAAAAATAAATCTAGTTAATGAATATAAAATAAAGTAGTGTGTAGATAGTAAAAATTAATAAACAAAATTGAATAATAACATTGTAGAATATTTAAATTCTAGTTGGATCTTGTTTCAACAAGACACCTAGTAGACTCTACCATCTTCGGACCATGGCCAGAATGAATATATCAAATAAACAAATATATATTTTAATAGTATATATATTATATTGTGTTATATATTATCCACCTATAGAAACCACCTACATGTGGATTCAAGTGGTCATATTATAGAAATTCTAGGTTCAAGCTAGACTGAGAATAACTAATATATCCATAAGAAGTGTACAATAGTCTATAAGATCATGGAAATGTGTAAATTCCTAACATCTCCTCATGAGTTGTAGAAATCAATCTCTCCACTTGGGATGGTGAATGTTCCATCATGTAAACACTCTAAACAAGTAGGGTGGGTCATCAACCAAACAACCATCTTGAATCACTTGGGTGAGACCCCATGACCAAAAACCTTATGAAAGGGGGTGAGATTTTCCTCTATTCTCAACAAAACCCACAAAATCATCCACATCATATATATATTCAGTAATCGTATAGTAATGATAATAATAACCATGTGGAAATACTTTTTTGGATTGAAATTTAATAATCTTATTATGTAAATAAGAGAATCATATTTAACAATAGCATGTACTAATCATGCTACGATCAGCATGGCCATTGTAACGACCCTAGAAACCATGTTATGATTTTTTTGACAAGTTTTCATTTCAATGTCACCTGTTAAGTGAACCAACAATCAACTAATAAGGTAATAATAAAAAATGCAACAAGTGAATGAAAACTCATTTTATTCAGATAAGTAGCATTTCAGCTACAACTTCCACAGACCAAACAAGAAGATAAATTAACCAAAAATCCCAACTAAGAACCTGATTACAATAATGGGGAGACCGCTTAAAACCACCAAGAGCCCAAGTATGAGGTAGGGGTTTCGGGCGTCCATCAGAATGAACATGAGGATGGCCGAAGCCACTACAACTGTGATGAGCACCAAGGGAATCATAGAACCATCTCTCCTTTTCTCCTTCAGTCACCTGGAGAGAGGGACATCCCAAGAACAGACCCTTTATAAGCATACTAATCCGACCGTTGAAACCAATCGGCTATAAATATGACCGTTGGGTTCTCCTATCCTCTATGTTTTGTTTTTGACCTTTGGAAATAATAATGGCTTACCCGGAATGGTTCGAAATATTAATTAAGTAATTTTCCTTAATGTTTAATGAATGAAATCAATGATAACACAATTAATTTATTTCTTGTTTTCCCAAAAATGTGAATTTTGTTTTATGAAAATTAATATTATTATTCACTACACTTATTTTCTTAATTTGAGAAAATGAAATTTTATGTTGAATTACATTAAAGCTGATGGGTTTTTATTTTGTCTAAATATGTGCTAACCCTTGAGTTATACATATATATATATATATATTGCATCAACATAAATGATTCTTTTTCTCTAAATTAAATCGTTAATGTTAATGAAAATGTTTATAACTTGGATAAACAATTTCGGAAACTACGTCAAACTATAATTTCTTTTACTTATGTGTTTTGTGGTGATGATATTTATGTCAACATACTCTTATGTGTGATCGAATTTAGTTTAACTAATATTAATCTTTAATTAAGAAAAATTAAGGTAATTAGCTTATAATAGAAATTAAAACATGATATGTTTTGATTAACCAATGATTGCTTTATATATTAAATGAACCATTGATCTTCATAATGAAAAATTATGTAATTAGTAATTATGGTTTAAAATAATAATAATGATAATATAACAAGGTTAATAAGAATTATTGATGTTTTAAGAAAATAATATATTTATATATACCTATATTTATATAGTAACACATTTTGATTAAATCAATATATAAATTTTATTGACCAATTATTTTTATTAAAATAATAAAAGTTGGTTTAATAATTGAATTCATTAATAATAAAAATCAGTGATTTAATAAATTAATAAGGATATTAATAAAACAATTTTTTTTTAAAAACTTTTTGAAAACCGCATTTTATAAGTGCCGCAAGAACCCCTAGGCCGTTCGATCTTCCTCCCCCCGATCGCGGCTGTCCATCTCTTTTAAAGGTGCATCGTCCCAGGCCGCACGATCTCCCTATTTTAATCCTGGTCGTCCGCTCTTTCCCAGTTTTTCGTCTACCTCGCATCCTACGGCTCCTTCTTCTTCCTCGCGCCGTCGAACCAGTAGGTTTGGGTGGCTTGTTTTTTACCTCTAGGCTGGCTAGTAGACCCCGCTTCTCCTCTTTTTTCCATGAGTTGGCACCGACGATACCCGGGCCGACGACTCCAGAGTCCTTTTCTTCTTCTTCCGTTTTTTTTAAACCCCAAGTTGCACCGAAGGCCAGAAGCTTGTCACCAGACTTCTCTGATCTCTCCGACCACCGGTCCCCGACGCTGCACCATTTCCTCTACCCTTCTCCGAGCTAAGGTAAGGGTCGAGTTCTATTTTTACGTTTTGTTTAAGCTTCAGTTTATATATATATATATATACGTTTAATATATATATGTATATCTTCTGTGTTTAAACTTTCGATTCCTCTTTCCTCGTCTACTCCTCCTCTCCGAGCAAGGTAAGAGGCATGTTTTATTTTGGGTTGATTTTTTCAAGCATCGATTTATATAAATGTATATATATACATGTTATATATATATTTATGGAGCGTGTGAACCAAGTACAAACCCAGACTATGAGATCTCCCTCTCGGCTTGAAGAACCGATTAGGAGTAAGGGGGAAAGTCCTCTTCATCGTTCCCTACCTTTTTCATAAGTTTTACATAGTTATATACACCTGTTGTATAAATGTGTATAAGAATATACAGGACCATACAAACCGGTTTTACCTATTCCTAGGACCGAACCAGGTAAGGGGATGTCTTTTGGTATTAATTTTCACCTACATCAGTGAATATACAAAAATATATATATGTATATATACTTCGTGCGTACGTGTATATATATATATATATTTTTATTCATACATATATATATATAAGATGATACACGTATATGGACACCTTTAATTCACATGTTTATAACCCTAAATTTCTTTTCGCCTATGAAAAATGGAGTGGTTGAATGATTGTGTGAACATGTAAAGCACGTAATTATATGAAGCATAAAGATGTATATGTACATGTAATCATATGGATGTACATGTACATCAATGTGCATAAGGGATGAATTTGGATCTTGTGTTTTGTACTATATAACATGATTATTTATTTACTCAAAAACATGTTATCTCATGAAAAATATCCAAAAAACCAATTATATACATCTTTATATGTGTAATGTGGTTTAAAGGTTAGTTTGTTATCAAAATAGTTATTTCATTTGAAAATTTTCACGTATTATTGTTCTTGATAAATTAGGATTTTTTTTAGAAAATGGAAAGAATCCATTAATATTTTATATACATGCATTTGTACACATCGACCATGTTGCTTGAAAGATTTATTTTATGCTAATAAGGGCCTTATGAAAGTTAAGTTCATTCCCTTTATATATAAAGGAACCCCACTCGGTTTTCCAAACATTATTTTGGTTTAATGTATAACATGGGAAATATTTTGAGTATGGTTTAATGTGGCAAACCCATGCATATGTGTAGGTATATATATCATTATGTTGTCTGCAATTACAAGTTCTTTTATGATGTTTGAAAACATTATAAAGAAAAGGGTTCATGATATTTAAAGTGCTAATAAGAGTTTTTACACAATTATATACATGATTTTCCTCAATAGGACCTAATTACACACATTGTATCCCTAATCGCATGTATGTTTACACATTTTTAATTAAACACCCACAATACCCATTTATCATCATATGTGTATGCTATGAACGACTATGCTTTAATTGGGTATTATGATGTTATGGAATGTTAAGTTTTTGTGTTTACTTCCTTAAAACCCATGTTTCAATTGTTAAGATATTTTCTTGGGTGTGCGGGTTTTAGCATGCATGTCTCAGTTTATTTATGATTGAACTGTCTTCAAGTTAGGAATATGTATGTAAAAGGGGGTTGATTAAGAATTCATGAATCCCTATGAATGATTGACCATGTCAAGATACGTGAGGTATGTATATGACATACATGTGACGGGTGCACTCGAAATTATATAGTTCAATAAGAATGATGTGACGGGTGCGCTCAAAATTATACAGTTCTCCAATGCATTGGGTAAAGCAAGAGTCTCATGAGACGTTATGTACGACGGTCTTGGAAGTTAGCCTTGGTTTGTGCTACCATGGAAGCGAGATTGGAAGTGATCCTTGACCCATTATGTATGTTATACGGTCTTGACGAATGCTCTTGACAAAGTCCAGTATTATACATTCCCTCTGCATGTAATGATAAATGTCAACTAGTGGTTAGTTCAACTAACAGGAAAACCCCTAGTTGAAAGCTCCCATGACTATGAAAATGAAATTTTATATGTCAAGAATTGTTTTTCATCTGGTAAACTGTTAGATGAACTGTATCTTATCATGAACCACGTTATGAAAGTTTTCCCTGCATAGCCATAGAATTCCTTTCTAGAATTTAAGTAACCTTGTTTAAAGATTATGCATTGCTTATTTTTCTTATGTTGCGCTCTCTGATCATGTTTACTTTAGAGTTTATTTCAAGCATGTACTTCTCTGTACAAGTGGTTTTCAAAAAAAAATTTGGATTTCATGTTTTTAAGAAAAGATAATGTATTGTTTTAGCAAATTGTTTTATTCTTTTCAAAAAGACTGCTATGATAACGAGTTTTCTTAAAACGTTTTTTAAAACCCTTTACTGTGCATATTTGCTCACCCTATGTTTTTGATTAAAATTTTTCAGGCATGGTTGGTACTAATGATGTTAATCAGAAGCAGCTAGTTTCCCAGAATCTTGATCCTCGCGATCTTCTGTAGTAATGGGACACGATATTTAATTTGTAATGATGTAATGAAATGTTATGTATATCATGTCTCATTAGGCACCCTGGGTTTGGGGGGTCTCTATAGTTGGTATCATAGGATGGGTTCAGGAAACTCTGAAAAACCGGGTGATATATATTTATTTCTAGGACTAACAAAGTAAAAATGTTATAACATTAAGATGGCTGATGTACCTACCGACCTTTTTTCACTTCCCACTGAGGCTCTAGAGAACATTGTATCTCTAGCTAGCCATGAGAACTTTTTGAATTATGCACAAATTCCCATGACATGTAAGCACCTGTATGACGTGTCAAAATCACTGGGGGTGCTTAGTCTTCACCGGGGATTAGGCATGGATTATCTCCTAATGATGATGACCAAATTTCCCTCTTATGCACGTCAGGGAAGGTATCATGAAAGACTCTTCTAAGTGTTGACAACTGGCGAGGAATTTGGCGCAATTCTTGTTAACCCCTTTCAAGAAGCTGTTGCTGCCGGAGACATCTGAGCGGCTTACCTGTGCCTGATTTTGCACTACGGCTTCTGGGGCTAGTTAATGGACTTTGGAGCATTGGAAAATGAGTCCACCCAATTTTCTCTGAGGCAAGAGGTGTATACCGATGTTTCCCAACTCCATACCCATCACGCTAAACTCAGGAGGCGTCATAAATGTTCCCATGAGTTTAGTCCTGTCTGTTCAGCCTGTGTGTGGCTTGAAGAGTTAGTAATTTTTTCCACTCTTTTTGGTGTATGTCTTGTAAACTCAGGCTTTTTCATTTAAAATTTTTCATAAATGGAAGTTTCTTGTTTCCTTTCATGTCTCTACCTTATCATTGCTGTTAAGAGTTTCCTTTCGATTTTTGATCTCAGATGGCGGGTCAAACGAACTTCTCATCACTACCCAATGAGTTAGTAGAAACCATCTTGATCAGGGAATGCACGATGGATTATCCATCCTTTCTCCACCTCTGAGGGTCATGCCAGCGTTTGCTCGATCTAGAAAATGGTCTCAAGATTCTTCTGTTATGTCAAGAGGATGAATGTGTCTTTCACCTCGTCGCCACTGCTCAACTCCCCTGCTACAGGCGAAGGGGACGATACTTTGAAGGCATGTTCCGGTGTTTTACTCTGGCACAGAACTTTTCTGCCAGAGAGTGCTTCCTCGTGGCTGCCCAGGATGGCCAGATTAGTGCAGCCTACATGTTCCAAGACTTGAATCTCAGTCTCCACAATCACATCATCCCTCTCGACTACCTCGAGCATGATTTGGACAGAAGAGTTGTCAAAGAGTTTATATACTCAGACGTTTCCGAGCTTTGCACGGCACGAGCCTCCCTTTGGAAGCACGTGTGCGGTACGCACGAACAGGAGTTCAGGATGTACTGTTCAAAGTGCATCTTGGCTAGGGAAATGGAAGATCTGTATGCCATCCTTGGTATCCAGTTAACCGAGCCAGATCATCTATTTTGGTAGAGTTATATGTATGGGGTTTCTGTTTTTTTTTCTTTTTATGATAGAATTTTGAGGGCGCAATTCTTTAAAAGGGGGAAGTGATGTAACGACCCATGAGCCCATGTTTTGATTTTTTTGACAAGTTTGATTTTCTATGTCACCTGTTAGGTGAACCAAAAATCAACTAATAAGGTAATAATAATAAATGTATCAAATGAATGAAAACTCCTTTTATTCAGATAAGTAACATTTTAGCTACAACTTCCACTGACTGAACAAGTAGATATATTAACCAAAAATCCCAACTAAGAACCCGATTACAATAATGGGGAGACCGCTTAAAACCACCAAGATCCCAAGAATGCGGTAGGGGTTTCGGGAATCCATCAGAATGAACATGATAATGGCCGAAGCCATTGCAACCGTGCTGAGAACCAAGGGAATCATACGAACCATCTCTCCTTTTCTCCTTCAGTCATCGGGAGTGAGGGACACCCCGAGAGCAGACCCTTTATAAGCATACTAATCCGACTGTTCAACCCAAATGGCTATAAATATGACCGTTGGTTTTTCATATCCTCTATTTTTTGTTTTTGACCGTTGGAAATAAGAATGGCTTACCCTGAAAGGTTCGGAATATTAAATAAGTAATTTTCCTTAATGTTTAAAGAATGAAATCAATGATAACTTAATTAATTTATTTCTTGTTTTCCCAAAAATGAGAATTTTGTTTTATGAAAATTAATATTATTATTCACTACACTTATTTTCTTAATTTGAGCAATTAAAATTTTATGTTGAATTATATTAAAGCTGATGGGTTTTTATTTTGTCTAAATATGTGATAACCCTTGAGTTATACATATATACATATTGCATCAAATGAAATGATTCTTTTTCTCTAAATTAAAGGTCTAATGTTAATGCAAATGTTTATAACTTGGATAAACAGTTTTGGAAACTACGTCAAACTATAATTTCTTTTACTTATGTGTTTTGTGGTGATGATATTTATGTCAACGCACTCTTATGTGTGATTGAATGTAGTTTAACTAATATTAATCTTTAATTAAGAAATATCAAGGTAATTACCTTATAAAGGAAAATAAAACATGATATGTTTTGATTAACCAATGATTCATTTATATATTAAATGAACCATTGATCTTCATAATGACATATTATGTAATTAGTAATTATGGTTTAAAATAATAATAAAGATAATATATTAAGGTTAATATGAATTATTGATGTTTTAAGAATAAAATATATATATATATATATACCTATATTTATATAGTAACACGTTTTGAATAAATCAATATATAAATTTTATTCACCAATGATTTTTATTAAAATAATAAAAGATGGTTTAATAATTGAATTCGTTAATAATAAAAATCAATGATTTAATAAATTAATAAGTATATTAATAAAACAATTATTTTAAAAAAACTTTCTGAAAACCGCGTTTTATAAACATCGCAGTAACCATTGGGCCATCTGATCTTCCTCCCCTCAATCGCGGCCGTCCATCTCTTTTAAATCTGCATAGTCCCAGGTCGCACGATCTCCCTCTTTTCATCCCGATCGTCTGCTCTTTCCCAGTTTTTCTTCTACCTCGCATCCCTCAGCTCCTTCTTCTTCCTCGCGTCGACGAAACATTAGGTTAGGGTGGCTTGTTTTTCTCTTCTAGGCCATCTAGTAGACCCCGCTTCTCCTCTTTTTTCCACGAGTCGGCATAGACGATACCCGGGCCGACGACTCCAGAGTCCTCTTCTTCTTCTTCCGTTTTTAAAAAAACCCCAAGTTGCACCAAAGGCCAGAATCTTATCACCTGACTTCTCTGATCTCTCTGACCACCGGTCCTCGACGTTGCACTGTTTCCTATCCCCTTCTCCGAGCTAATGTAAGGGTCGAGTTCGGTTTTTATGTTTTGTTTAAGCTTTGGTTTATATATATATATATATATATATATATATATACGTGTAATATATATATGTATATCTTCTGTGTTTACACATTCGGTTCATCTTGCCTCGTCTACTCATCCTCTCCGTGCAAGGTAAGAGGCAGGTTTTATTTTGGGATGGTTTTGTCAAGCTTCGTTTTATATAAATTTGTATATATATTTGTATATATATATATATGTTATATATATATTTCTGGTGCGTGTGAACAGGGTGCAAACCCAGACCATGAGATCTCCCTCTCGGCTTGAATAACCGATTAAGATTAAGGGGGAAAGTACTCTTCATCGTTCCCTACTTTTTCATAAGTTTTTCATAGTTATATACACCTGTTGTATAAATGTGTGTAATAATATACAGGACCATAAAAACCTGGTATACCTATTCCTAGGACCGAACCAGGTAAGGGGATGTCTTCTTGTATTAATTTGTCACCTACTTTAGTGAATATACACGAATATATATATGTATATATACTTTATGCGTACGTGTGTGTATATATATATATTTTTGTATTCATGCATATATATATATATAAGATGATACACGTATATGGACACCTTTAATTCACATGTTTATAACCGTAAATTTCTTTTCGCCCATGAAAAATGGAGTGGTCGAATGATTGGGTGAACATGTAAAGCACGCAATTATATAATGCATAAAGATGTATATGTACATGTAATCATATGGATGTACATGTACATCAATGTACATAAGGGATGAATTTAGCTCTTGTGTTTTGTACTATATAACATGATGATTTATTTACTCAAAAACATGTTATCTCAAGAAATGTATCCAAAAAACCAATTATATTCATCTTTATATGTTTAATGATGTCTAAAGGTTAGTTTGATATCAAAATATTTCTTTCATTCGAAAATTTTCAATTATTATCGTTCTTCATAAATTAGGATTTTGGTTTTTGAGAAAATGGAATAAATTCCTTAAACTTTTATATACATGCATATGTACACATCGACCATGTTGCTTGCAAGATTGACTTTATGCCAATAAGGGTCATATGAAAGTTAAGTTCATTTCTTTTATATATAAAGGAACCCCACTCGGTTTTCCAAACATTATTTTTGTTTAATGTATAACATGGGAAATATTTTGAGTATGGTTTAATGTGGTAAACCCATGAATATGTGTAGGTATATATATCATTATGTTTTCTGAAATTACAAGTTCTTTTATGATGTTTTCAAACATTATAAAGAAAAGGGGTCATGATATTTGAAGTGATAATAAGAGTTTTTACACAATTATATACATGATTTTCCCCAATATGGACCTAATTACACACATTGTATCCCTAACTGCAAGTATGTTTACACAGTTTTAATTAAACACCCAAAATACCCATTTATCATCATATGTGTAAGATATGAAAGACCATGCTTTAATTAGGTATTATGATGTTATAGAATGTTTTGTTTTTGTGTTTACTTCCTTAAAACCCATATTTCAATTGTTAAGATATTTTCTTGGATGTACAGGTTTTAGCATGCATGTCTCAGTTTATTTATGATTGAACTGCCTTCATGTTATGAATATGTATGTAAAAAGGGGGTTTATTAAGAATGCATGAAACCATATGAATGAATGATCCTGTCAAGATACGTGAGGGATATATAGGACTTACATGTGACGGGTGTGCCCAGAATTATATAGCGCAATAAGAATGATGTGGCGGGTGCGCCGGGAATTATACATCCCTCCAATGCATTGCGTAAAGCCTGAGTCTCATGAGATGTTATGTGCAATGGTCTTGGCAGTTAGCCTTGGCTTGTGCTACCATGGAAGCGGGATTGACAGTGAGCCTTGACCCATTATGTATGTTATACGGTCTTGACGAATGGTCTTGACAAAGTCCAGTATTATACATTCTCTCTACATGTAATGATAAAGGTCAACAAGGGGTTAGTTCAACTAACAGGACAACCCCTAGTTGAAAGCTCCCATGACTATGAAAATGAAATTTTATGTGTCACGGACTTTTTTTCATGTGGTAAACTGTTAGATGAACTGTATATTCTCATGAACCATGTTATGAACGTTTTCCTTACTTAGCCATAGAATTCCTTTTTTGAATTTAAGTAACCTTGTTTGAAGATTATGCATTGTTTATTTTTCTTATGTTGCACTCTCTAATCATGTTTACTTTAGAGTTTATTTCAAGTATGTACTTCTCTGTACAAGTGGTTTTCAAAAAAAAGTTGGATTTCAAGTTTTTAAGAAAAGATGATGTATTGTTTTAGCAAAGCATTTTATTCTCTTAAAAAAGACTGCTATGAGAAAGGGTTTTATTAAAACATTTTTTAAAACCCCTTACTGGAAATATTTTCTCACCCTACGTTTTTGTTTAAAAATTTTCAGGCATGGTTGTTACTAATGAAGTTAATCAGAAGCAGCTGGTTTCCCAGAATCCTGAGCCTTGCGATCTTCTGTAGTAATGGGTCATGATATTTAATTTGTAATGATGTAATGAAATGTTAAGTATATCATGTCTCATTAGGCACCCTAGGTTTGGGGGTCGCTAAAGTTGGTATCATAGGATGGGTTCAGGAAACACTGGAAAACCAGGTGATATAAGTGTATTTCTATGACTAATTAAGTAAAAATGTTATAACATTCAGATGGTTGATGTACCTGAAGACCTTTTGTCACTTCCCACTAAGGCTCTAGAGAACATTGTATCTCTAGCTAGCCATGAGAACTTTTTGAATTATGCCCAAATTCACATGACGTGTAAGCACCTGTATGACATTTCAAACTCACCTAGGGTGCTTAGTCTTCACCGAGGAATAGGGATAGATTATCTCTTAATGATGATGACCCAATTTCCCTCTTATGCACGTCGGGGAAGGTATCACGAAGGACTCTTCCGAGTGTTCACAACTTGTGAGGAATTTGGCACAATGCATGTTACCCTCTTTCAAGAAGCTGCTGCTGCCGGAGACCTCCGAGCAGCTTACCTGTGCCAAATTTTTTACTACGGATTCTAGGGACAGTTAATGGACTTTGGATCATTGAAAATGAGTCCACCCGATTTTCTCTTAGGCAAGAGGTGTATACCGTTGTTTCCCAACTCCATACCCCTCACGCTAAACTCAGGAGGCATCATAAATGTTCCCATGAGTATAGTCCTGTATGTTCAGCCAGTGTGTGGTTTGAAGAGTTAGGAAGTTTTTCCACTCTTTGTGGTGTACATATTGTAAACTCAGGCATTGTCATGTAATCTGTTGCATAAATTGAAGTTTCTTGTTTCCATTCATGTCTCGACCTTATCAATGTTGTTAAGAGTTTCCTTTCAATAATCATTTTCAGATGGCTGGTCAAACGAACATCTCATCACTACCCAATGAGTTAGTAGAAGTCATCTTGATCAGGGCATGAACGGTGGATTATCCATCCTTTCTCCACCTGCGAGGGTCCTGCCAGCGTTTGCTCGATCTAGCAAACGGTCCCGAGATTCTTCGGTTATGTCAAGAAGATGATTGTGTCTTTCACCTCATTGCCACTGCTCAACTCCCCTGCTATAGTTGAAGGGGAAGATACATTGAAGGCATGTTCTAGTGTTTTACTCTGGTACATAACTTTTCTGCCAGAGCGTGCTTCCTCATGGCCACCCAGGATGGCCAGCTTAGTGCAGCCTACATGTTCCAAGTCTTGAATCTCATTCTCCTCACCAGCATCATCCCTCTCAACTACCTCGAGCGTGATGTGGCTAGAAGAGTTATCATGGAGTTTATCTACTTGGACGTTTCCGAGATTTGCATGACACGATCCTCCCTTTGGAATCTCGTGTGCAGTACGCACGAACAGGAGTTTAGGACGTACTGTTCGAAGTGCATCTGGGCTAGGGAAACGGAAGAGTTGTGTGCCAACCTTGGTATCCTGTTAACCGAGCCAGATCCACTGTTTTGGTAGTGTCTTACGTATGGGGTTTCAATTTTTTTATTTTTATGATTGAATTGCGAGGGCACAATTCATTGAAGGGGGAAGTGATGTAATGACCCGAGAAACCATGTTTTGATTTTTTTGACAAGTTTTCTTTTCAATGTCACCTGTTAAGTGAACCAACAATCAACTAATAAGGTAATAATAATAAATGCATCAAATGAATGAAAAATCATTTTATTCAGATAAGTATCATTTCAGCTACAACTTCCACTAACCGAACAAGAAGATAAATTAACCAAAAATCCCAACTAAGAACCCGATTACAAAAATGGGGAGACCTATTAAAAGCACCAAGAACCCAAGAATGTGGTAGGGGTTTCAGGCGTCCATTAGAATGAACATGAGGATGGCCGAAGCCACTGCAAACATGCTGAGCACCAAGGGAATCATATGAACAATCTCTCCTTTTCTCCTTCAGTCACATGGAGTGAGGGACACTGTCACGAACCAACCCAGGTCGGCCCTAAACCGGACACATGGGTCACCTGAGTCGGCCCGCGACATGGCCTCATGTGATTCTCCCCTTACGCCAGAGGTTTCCGACAAGCGGCGAGGGCGTAAGGTAAGTCAGGGGGGATACTATACCCTCTTAACAAAGTGGAGCAAAGGGACCAAAAATACAGCAACATAAGTAGTGTAAATAATAATAAGAATGCAACAGAAAACATTTTTTTTCATTTATAAGGTTTGAATAAAATTGGCGAACGGCAGTTTATATAAGAGATGCATGCATGACATGGTAATGATACAATGGAAGCATTAAATCACGCGACATACTCACACATCAATGCAGAAGTAAATGAACAAAAGTCTCAAGCCCTGAGGGCGATCTCCATGAGCATCCCGAGCCCCAACTCAGTCCTTTGCTCCTAAATCCAAGTACAAGAAATAGTAACAACAAGGTCCTGCAACCAAATGGAATCTACTCGGGTACCCCAGTGCAATGGCGTCCCGAGTAGGGTGTGAGATATATATCCTAGTAGTCCGGAACCACCGGGGTCTATCCCACTCTAGACCATGAAAATATAATTAAACAAAGTGTTGGTATTTTTGAACAATAACGACACAATGCAAACAATAAACGCCCGTCCAGGTTCCAGAAAGGACACATGGTGGCACTACCTGCTTCGGACCATAGCCGGGATGAGAACCTGTTTAAAACAACACAAGTAAATTTGGTTCAAGCATAAAAACACTTTTTATCATTTTTCTCACTTACTCTATTTATTCATTTATCATTTCAACCCAGACTGGAAACCCACTCATTCTAACCTTTCTCTATTTGATCACAATTCACTCGGGTTTTACCCACATCTCTCATTCTTTTCATAAATCATTATGATCATTCGTTCGGTGTAGATCGCCATGTCTAACACCCCGTATCACATTTGGTGTAGATCGCCATGTCTAACACCTCGAATCACATTTGGTGTAGATCGCCCTGTCTAACACCTAGATAATCATTCGGTGTAGATCATCATGTCTAATACCCCGTATTACATTTGTTGTAGATCGCCATGTCTAACACCTTATATCACAAGCTTGGATAACCATTGGGAAGGAACGCCATGTCCAAACCCAGATTTTATGTCGATCTAGAACGCCATGTCTAGGACCCAAAATCTCATTCAGTGTAGATCGTCATGTCTAACACCATATATCACAAGCTTGGATAACCATTGGGGAGGAACTCCATGTCCAAACCCAGATTTTAAGTCGATCTAGAACGCCATGTCTAGGACCCAAAATCTCATTCATTTATCACTTAATTAATTAATCCACACAGTTCTCATTTCATAATTAATTCTTCACATTTATTTATCCAAATCAGATCTCAACTTTTTATAATCAATTCTCATAATTAATTTTCCTTGTTCAACATTTTGGAACTTGCACGAGCAATAGAAGGTAAAAAAAAACGTATGGCATCAACATGTCTCTATGTTAGGTGATTAATGACATTAAATGGTACAAGTACAAGCATGTCATATATCAAGTATAATGTCAAGCATAAAGAGTCATAAGACTTTTAAGAAAGCAATCACAAGAAAAGGAAATCTACTACTACACGTTTATTTTGAAGGCAGCTCACCTCCATTGGAGGAGTTTTATTAGAAAACATGTCATTACTTTATCAAACAATTCATTTAGTGATATTTAGCATTTACTTTCAAACTCATTCAACACTTAGCAAAGTTAAGAAGCCACACAATAAGGAAGGCAATCATGTAATTCTATTGCTACATTTTTAGATTGAAGGAAGCGCACCTCGAAAGAGGGGTTTTATTTTTAAATCGTTAGTTTAGTAACCAAACAACCTCTTTTATCTTATTCCTGCAATTCACATGATTTGCACAGAAGCATTAAATCGGAACTAAACTTGAATAATTAAAATGCTAAGTGCAATAGTAAACTCACTATTACTTTACATAAATTAAAGAGGGCAAGGAGAGGGTCCCCACCTCAAGGTGGATCCATCCGTTCACTCTGGATCTTGGCGCTTTCTAACTAAAGTTGTCGCAGCTGCTCCCCCACGAGGCATATGTGATTTCACATACGTATAACGACACCTAGCCCCTATGCACACGCTCCGCATGGCCATGAGCGTGCGCAAGGGGATCCTTACACATATGCTTATACACATAAGCCTCTCTCCACTCATATGAAAAGGCACTTTTGATATATGAAATGGGGGAAACTAGCCCCGTACGTGTGTATATTCGCTGCCATGGAAAAATATACGCACGCTGGGGGAACCCACGTACATATAAATACGTACCTATGCCTGCGCAGGTGAGTCGCCTAAACTCCGGCAACCCTAAAACATACCGAAACCTCCAACACACTGTAAGACAACCACTAAGAACCTTAAGACACAAAGATAAACCAATTTAACTGAGGCAAGACCAACCAATGGTATTAAATCCTTACCTCAGGTGTTGGCGACAAACCAAAATGAAGGTGAACCCACACCGCAAGCTCAACGCACTGCCAACATAAAGTCGGGGCTCATAAACATCAAAAGCCCCAAATTTAACAAGTGCAAAACAATGGAAAAAGTGAAAACCTCACCCCGAAACCATTCCGACGATCCGAAACCCCCCGAACCGCTTTGCATTCAGCAGCGGTAGCTGGAACGCGCGCCAAGGAGTCCCAACGGACCTTCCGCGCTGACCTAGAACAAGAGAAAGAAAAAAAACCAGATCACCTCTAAGGCCTAGGGTTCGGCCGCACCTCACCGGGCGCCGATTAGGTCGAAAAGAAGCCGGAAACAGGGAGGAGAAGGGAGAAAATAGCTTACCGTGGCGATTCGAATCGAAAATCGATGGAGATCCGGTGGAAATCGACAAAGGGGAGAGGTCGGGGAAGGAGGCGGCGCCGTGGAGGGGGGGCGGGTCGCGGGCGCGGCTAAGGGGAGAGGAGGGGGGTGTGCGGGGGTCCTTGCCGAGAGAGGGTGAGGGAGGTGTTTAGGTTTTTTTTCTTTTTAATTTAATTTATTTTCATTTATTTTAATTTTAAACAAAAACTAAAATGCACCCACCCGCACGGTTTTACCCGCACCGCCTGAAACACCGCGTGCAGCCCGCGCGCCTGCTACCAGATGCCTGGGGTACCCCGCACGCCTAACCTGCACAGTTAAACCTACCACGCGCGGTCCGATATCACCACTTAAAACGGCTCCAGAACTCAGGACCTCGTTCCGAAGCTCAGTTTTAAAATCGACCCTCTGATAAAAGAAAAATCTCAAAAACCTTCGAATTTTATCCGCTCTAAAAAAACGATTCGTTACAAACTACCCACCAAAAAAAAACTTCTCGTCCCCGAGAAGCCTTCGGAAAACAACGAAAACATCACCCGACCAACAAGGGTCGTGAAGTTGCATTCAACCAGTCACATTGTGTTTCCAACGCCCAATGCACCTTTAAGAATTTTCTAAGAAAACTGCACTTAAGCCTTTACAACTCAAGCCAACGCTCACCTTACAACTGAAACATTAAAGAAGAGCTTACATCCGAGGCCATTATAGGGACCTCAACCCAAGAAAATGATTGAATCACGATCGACCAACTAAAATTGGTCACGCAAGATTTCCTCGAAAGACATCGCCGACCCGAGATTCACACTCGCCCTTAAACCGACGACATGCTTTTAAAACTGTTCTGTTATCAACTACGCATACATCGAAGTCCTTACACGACCTTTGGTGTCATTTGCAAGTCAAGCCATCACAAGACTATTATAAAACTATCGTGCCTCAACACGAAGCGTAACTCCAAGAAACCGTGCATCCCACACACAACCAGAGAGAGATTACGAAAGAAACCAACAACTTTTAAACTTTAGCGCAGCGTATAACCGACACTATCTTAGTGTATCCAAGACGACGTCAAGATGGGGAACATGCTCATCTCATCTAGAAGAGTACACTAAGATTAAACCAAGGTCGCTGATAAGATCAATCAGACCAAACTCTGATGCCTATACCACCCGAGGCATTCGTATTCGTCCAAGATTAACCACTGAAACTCTTCCCGCACTAATGGAGTTTCTAAACTGTTGTGCATACAGCCAACCTTATCACAGTCGTGCTGCCAAGCAAGCACCAACATGAAAACAGAAACTCATGCGACACTACCCACCTTAGGAGTGTCCATGTCGTCGTAAGAACTAGCCACTCCCCGGCGCGCTATTTTTGAAACACTTTAACGCACGGGTGACGTTCCTCGAACTACGATCACCACATCATAAGATCACAGTGAAAACAAGGCAACTCAAGCTCTAAGGGTACTACCTAGCACGGGCTAGTCCCTTACGAGGCACACGCGTCGACCCTAACTCTTGGTCACGCAAAACAAGGATTACTAGGCTCAAAAACCTCTTTCCATTTTATCCATTTCATTAATCCATTCCAAACTTTATTCATTTGAAAGAAGATCTTAACAAACCCACAATTTCTATTTCAAAACTAATTACTTGGTTTTCAGACAACGCCCCATGGGAAAACAGACAAGCTATAACCAACTTCCTCTTTTAAAATTTAACACATAATTTCATCCAAGCATAAACAGGTAATTTAGCATCTAAATTCATTTTTTTAAAAAGAGGCGATCCCGAGGGTCCCATTTATTCAATTCGGGTTCTTCAAAAGCAACCACATATCAGTTCATTCCACAAGGACGTGCCCCAACTGACCTCTTCGGGTCTAGTTGAGCATGTTTAAAAGCACACCAAACTATCTCAATCAAAACACAATAGTTTTACATTAATAATCATTTTCAAACACACTATGGTCTAACAAGGTTCAGCCACATGGGTGGCCACCTACCAATCAATAAGGCGCCCATAAACCTTACTGTTGGCATTTGGCTCCCATTTATCAAATCAATTTTCTTTCATTTAACATTTTAACTTAGCAGCCCTATTTTAAAGTTTTGAAACCACAGTTTACCCTTTTCCCAATTATAAAGCACCCATACACCTTACAATGGAAAATTGGCTCCGTCGTAATCGCAACCAACAAATTCAGCCAAAGCAACCAAGCTTTTACTAGCAAGCTAACAAGCCACTACAAACAGCTAACACAAGGCAACAAGCTAACAATATGAAATCACTAAAATATGATATAACACAGAGCATGAAAAACAAGAAAGATAGAAAACATGACATGTTATCGCCCAAACATGTTAATTATCACCGAAACATTCTTTCTAAAGAGACGTGCTAAATAAATCCAGACATGACATATTTCCAAGGCACACAATCAAAATCAGCAGGCATCCTACTAATGCAACTACATGGCATGGCAAATATGCATGACATGTGAATCTATAAGTGTCTAATTTGATTCATGCAATGCAATTTTCTGGCCATATCGGGCCAAGAAAAATTTTCAAAACCTCTTCATAAACAAATAAGCAGTGGAAAGTACAACATTCACCCAATGTGAAATCACATCAACTGTAACAGCAAACAACATGAACATCAATTCCCAGCCCTGTCCACTTGGTCATTTTCCGTACGTGGGGTGATCAGTCCCAGACACGGCTATTACCCAAGAGCCGACACATTCCTAATCTCATGTCTACCAATCCCAAAACAGTAAGACAATGAAAAGAAAGAAACCTCCTTTGATACCATTTTGTCACGAACCAACCCAGGTCGACCCTAAACCGGACACCTGGGTCACCTGAGCCGGCCCGCGACATGGCCTCAAGCGCGTCTCCCCTTACGCCAGGGGTTGCCGACAAGCGGCGAGGGTGTAAGGTAAGTCAGGGGGGAGACTATTCCCTCTTATCAAAGTGGAGCAAAGGGACCAAAAATACAGCAACATAAGTAGTGTAAATAATAATAAGAAAGCAACGAAAAACATTTTTTTCATTTATAAGGTTTGAATAAAATTGGCGAACGGCAGTTTATATAAGAGATGCATGCATGACATGGTAATGATACAATGGAAGCATTAAATCACGCGACATACTCACACATCAATGCAGAAGTAAATGAACAAAAGTCTCAAGCCCTGAGGGCGATCTCCATGAGCATCCCGAGCCCCAACTCGGTCCTTTTCTCCTAACTCCAAGTACAAGAAACAGCAACAACAAGGTCCTGTAACCAAATGGAATCTACTCGGGTACCCCAGTGCAATGGCGGCCCGAGTAGGGTGTGAGATACATATCTCAGTAGGCCGGAACCACCGGGGTCTAGCCCAATCTAGACCATGAAAACATAATTAAACAAAGTGTTGATATTTTCGAACAATAACGAAACAATGCAAACAATAAACGCCCATCCAGGTTCCAGAAAGGACACCTGGCGGCACTACTTGCTTCGGCCCATAGCCGGGATGAGAACCTGTTTAAAACAACACAAGTAAATTTGGTTCAAGCATAAAAACAGTTTTTATCATTTTTCTCACTTACTCTATTTATTCATTTATCATTTCAACCCAGACTGGAAACTCACTCATTCTTACCTTTCTCTATTTGATCACAATTCACTCGGGTTTTACCCACATCTCTCATTCTTTTCATAAATCATTATCATCATTCGTTCAGTGTAGATTGCCATGTCTAACACCCCGTATCACATTTGGTGTAGATCTCCATGTCTAATACCTCGAATCACATTTGGTGTAGATCACCCTGTCTAACACCTAGATAATCATTCGGTGTAGATCGTCATGTCTAACACCCCGTATTACATTTGGTGTAGATCGCCATGTCTAACACCTTATATCACAGGCTTGGATAACCATTGGGAAGGAATTCCATGTCCAAACCCAGATTTTAAGTCGATCTAGAACGCCATGTCTAGGACCCAAAATCTCATTCAGTGTAGATCGTCATGTCTAACACCCTATATCACAAGCTCGGATAACCATTGGGGAGGAACACCATGTCCAAACACAGATTTTAAGTCGATCTAGAACACCATGTCTAGGACCCAAAATGTCATTCATTTATCACTTAATTAATCAATCGACACAGTTCTCATTTCATAATTAACTCTTCACATTTAGTTATCCAAATCAGATATCAACTTTTTATAATCAATTCTCATAATTAATTGTCCTTGTTCAACATTTTGGAAACTTTCACGAGCAATAGAAGGTAAACAAAAATGTATGGCATCAACATGTCTCTATGTTAGGTGATTAATGACATTAAATGGTACAAGTACAAGAATGTCATTTATCAAGTATAATGTCAAGCATAAAGAGTCATAAGACTTTTAAACAAGCAATCACAAGAAAAGGAAATCTACTACTACATGTTTATTTTGAAGGCAGCTCACCTCCATTGGAGGAGTTTTATTAGAAAATATGTCATTACTTTATCAAACAATTCATTTAGTGATATTTAGCATGTACTTTCAAACTCATTAAACACTTAGAAAAGTTAAGAAGCCACACAATAAGGAAGGCAATCATGGAATTATATTGCTACATTTTTAGATTGAAGGCAGCACACCTCGAAAGAGGGGTTTTATTATTAAATCGTTAGTTTAGTGACCTAACAACCTCTTTTATCTTATTCCTACAATTCACACCATTTGCACAGAAGCATTTAATCGGAACTAAACTTGGATAATTAAAATGATAAGTGCAATATTAAACTCACTATTACTTTACATAAATTAAAAAGGGCAAGGAGAGGGACCCTACCTCAAGGTGGATCCATACGTCCACTCCGGCTCTTGGCGCTTTCTAATTAAAGCCGTCACAGCTGCTCCCCCATGAGGCATATGTGATTTCACATACGTATAAGGACACCTATCCCCTATGCACATGCTCCGCATGGCCATGAGCATGCACAAGAGGATCCTTACACATATTCCTATACACATAATCCTGTCTCCAATCACCTGCACAGGAACTTTTTATATATGTAATGGGACAACTAGCCCCGTACGTGTGTATATTCGCTGCCATGGACAAATATACGCACGCCGGGGAACCCACGTACATATAAATATGTACCTATGGCTGCACAGGTGAGTCGCCTAAACTCCGGCAACCCGAAAACATACCAAAACCTCCAACATACTATAAGACAACCACTACGAACCTTAAGACTCAAATATAAACCAATTTAAGTGAGGCAAGACCAACCAACGGTATTAAATCCTTACCTCGGGTGTTGGCGACAAACCAAAACGAAGGTGAACCCACACCGTGAGCTCAACGCACTACCAACATCAAGTCGGGGCTCATAAACATCAAAAGCCCCAAATTTTACAAGTGAAAAACAATGGAAAAGGTGAAAACCTCACCTCGAAACCATTCCGACGATCCGAAACCCCCCCGAACCACTTCGCCTTTGGCGGCGGTTGCCGGAACGCGTGCCAAGGAGTCCCAACGGACCTTCCACGCTGACCTAGAACAAGAGAAAGACGAAAAACCAGATCACCTCTAAGCCCTAGGGTTCGGCCGCACCTCACCAGGCGCCGATTAGGTCGAAAAAAAGCCGGAAATAGGGAGGAGAAGGGAGAAAATAGCTTACCGTGGTGATTCGAACCGGAAACCAGTGGAGATCCGGTAGAAATCGACAAAGGGGAGAGGTCGGGGAAGGAGGCGGCGTCGTGGTGGGGGTAGGGGGGGTCGTGCGCGCGGCTAAGGGGAGATGAGCGGGGTGTGTGGGGGTCCTGGCCGAGAGAGGGGGATGGACGTGTTTAGGTTTTTTTTCTTTTTAATTTATTTTATATTCATTTATTTTAATTTTAAACAAAAACTAAAATGTACCCACCCGCACGGTTTTACCCGCACCGCCTGAAACACCGGGTGCAGCCCGCGCGCCTGCTACCGGATGCCCGGGGTACCCCGCGCGCCTATCCCGCACGATTAAACCTACCTCGCGCGATCTGATATCACCGCTTAAAACGGCTCCAGAACTCGGGATCTCGTTCTGAAGCTTGGTTTTAAAACCGACCCTCTGATAAAAGAAAAAGCTCAAAAACCTTCGAATTTTATCCGCTCTAAAAAAACGGTTCGTTACAGACACCCCGAGACCAGGCCCTTTATAAGCAAACTAATCCAACCATTGAACCCAAACGACTATAAATATGACCGTTGGTTTCTCCTATCCTCTATATTTTGTTTTTCACCGTTGGAAATAAGAATTTCTTACCCTGAAAGCTTTAGAAGATTAATTAAGAAATTTTCCTTAATGTTTAAATAATGACATCAATGATAACTTAATTAATTTATTTCTTGTTTTCCCAAAAAAAAGAATTTTGTTTTATGAAAATTAGTATTATTATTCACTAAACTTATTTTCTTAATTTGAGCAATTTAAATTTTAGGATGAATTATATTAAAGTTGATGGGTTTTTTTTGTCTAAATATGTGCTAACCCATGAGTTAGACATATATATATATTGCGTAAAATTAAATGATTCTTTTTCTCTAAATTAAAGGGCTAATGTTAATGCAAATGTTTATAACTTGGATAAACAGTTTTGGAAACTACGTTTAACTATAATTTCTTTTACTTATGTGTTTTTTGTTGATGATATTTATGTCAACGCACTCTTATGTGATATTGAATGTAGTTTGACTAATATTAATACTTAATTATGAAAAATTAAGGTAATTATCTTATAAAGGAAATTAAAACGTGATATGTTTTGATTAACCAATGATTCCTTTATATATTAAAAGAACCATTGATCTTCATAATAAAATATTAAGTAATTAGTAATTATGGTTTAAAATAATAATAATGATAATATATTACGGTTAATAAGAATTATTGATGTTTTAAGAATAAAATATATATATATATATATATACATATATTTATATTGTAACATGTTTTGATTAAATCAATATATAAATATTATTGACCAATGATTTTTATTAAAATAATAAAATTTGGTATAATAATTTAATTCTTTAATAATAAAAATCAATGATTTAATGAATTAATAAGGATATTAATAAAAAAAATTAAAAAAACATGCTTAAAACCGCATTTTATAAACTCCGTAGAAACCCGTGGGTCGTCCGATCTTCCTCCCCTCGATTGAGGTCGTCCATCTCTTTTAAAGCCACATCGTCCCAGGCCACACGATCTCCTTCTTTTAATCCTGGTCGTCCGCCCTTTCCCGGTTTTTCTTCTACCTCGCATCCCGCGACTCCTTCTTCGTCCTCGCGTCATCAAACCAGTAGGTTAGGGTGGCTTGTTTTTCTCCTCTAGGCTGGCTAGTAGACCTCGCTTCTCCTCTTTTTTCCACGAGTCGGCACCGACGATTCCCGGGCCAACGACTCCAGAGTCCTCTTCTTCTTCTTTCGTTTTTTTTAAAACCCCAAGTTCCACCGAAGGCCTGAAGCTTGTCACCCTACTTCTCGGATCTCTCCGACCACCAGTCCTCGACGCTGCACCGTTTCCTCTCCCCTTCTCTGAGCTAAGGTAAGGGTCGAGTTCTGTTTTTAAGTTTTGTTTAAGCTTCTGTTTATATATATATATACATGTAATATATATACGTATATCTTATGTGTTTACACTTTCGGTTCCTCTTGCCTCGTCTACTCATCCTCTCCGAGCATGGTAAGAGTCAGGTTTTATTTTGGGTTGGTTTTGTCAAGCTTCGGTTTATGTAAATGTGTATATATACATGTTATATATATATTTCTGGTGCGTGTGAACCGGGTGAAAACCTAGACCTTGAGATCTCACTCTCGTCTTCAAGAACCGATTAGGAGTAAGGGGGAAAGTCCTCTTCATCATTCCCTACCTTTTTCATAAGTTTTACATAGTTATATACACCTGTTGTATAAATGTGTATAAGAATATACAGGACCATACAAACCTATTTTACCTATTCCTAGGACCAAACCAGGGAAGGGGATGTCTTCTTGTATTAATTTGTCACCTATTTTAGTGAATATACACGAAATATAAATGTATATATACTTCGTGCGTACGTGTGTGTATATATATATTTGTATTCATACATATATATATAAGAGGATACATGTATATGGACACCTTTAATTCACATGTTTATAATCGTAAATTTCATTTCCCCTATGAAAAATGGAGTGGTCGAATGATTGCGTGAACTTGTAAAGAACACAATTATATGAAGCATAAAGATGTATATGTACATGTTATCATATGGATGTACATGTACATCAATGTGCATAAGGGATGAATTTGGCTCTTGTGTTTTATACTATATAACATGATGATTTATTTACTCAAAAACATGTTATCTCAAGAAATGTATCCAAAAAACCAATTATATACATCTTTATATGTGTAATGAGGTTTAAAGTTTAGTTTGTTATCAAAATAGTTCTTTCATTTGAAAATTTTCACTTATTCTCATTCTTGATAAATCAGGATTTTCGATTTTGAGAAAATGGAAATAATTCCTTAAACTTTTATATACATGCATTTGTACACATCGACCATGTTGCTTACAAGATTGATTTTATGCCAATAATGGTCTTATTAATTTTAAGATCATTTCTTTTATATATAAAGGAACCCCACTTTATTTTCCAAACATTATTTTTGTTTAATATATAACTTGGGAAATATTTTGAGTATGGTTTAATGTGGTAAACCCATGCATATGTGTAGGTATATATATCATTATGTTGTCTGCAATTACAAGTTCTTTTATGATGTTTGCAAACTTTATAAAGAAAAGGGTTCATGATATTTAAAGTGCTAATAAGTGTTTTTACACAATTATATACATGATTTTCCCCAATATGGACCTGATTACGCACATTGTATCCCTAACTGCATGTATGTTTACACAGTTTTAATTAAACACCCATAATACCCATTTATCATTATAGGTGTAAGCAATGAACGATCATGCTTTAATTGGGTATTATGATTTTATGGAATGTTAAGTGTTTGTGTTTACATCCTTAAAACCCACGTTTCAATTGTTATGATATTTTCTTGGGTGTACAGGTTTTAGCATGCATGTCTCAGTTTATTTATGATTGAACTGTCTTCAAGTTATTAATATGTATGTAAAAACGGGGTTGATTAAGAATGCATGAAACCCTATGAATGAATGACCATGTCATGATACGTGAGGGATGTATAGGACTTACATGTGAGGGGTGCTCCCAGAATTATATATCACAATAAGAATGATGTGATGGATGCGCCCGAAATTATACAGCGCTCTAATGGATTGGGTAAATCAAGAGTCTCATGAGACGTTATATGAGACGGTCTTGGCAGTTAGCCTTGGCTTGTGCTACCATGGAAGCAGGATTGGCAGTGAGCCTTGACCCATTATGTATGTTATACGGTCATGACGAAAGGTATTGACAAAGTCCAGTATTATACATTCCCTTTGCATGTAATGATAAAGGTCAACCAGGGGTTAGTTCAACTAACAGGACAACCCCTAGTTGAAAGCTCCCATGACTATGAAAATGAAATTTTATGTGTCAAGAACTATTTTTCATGTGGTAAACTGTTAGATGAGGTATATATTCTCATGAACCATGTTATGAAAGTTTTCCTTGTTTTGCCATAGAATTCCTTTTTTAGTATTTAAGTAACCTTGTTTGAAGACTATGCATTGTTTATTTTTCTTATGTTGCGCTCTCTGATCGTGTTTACATTAGATTTTATTACAATTACGTACTTCTCTGTACAAGTGGTTATCAAAAAAAATGTTTGATTTCATGTTTTTAAGAAAAGATAATGTATCGTTTTAGAAAAGTGTTTTATTCTCTTCCAAAAGACTACTATGAGATAGACTTTTCTTAAAACGTTTTTAAAACCCCTTACTGGGCATATTTTCTCACCCTACGTTTTTGTTTAAAATTTATCATGCATGGTTGGTACTAATAAAGTTAATCAGAAGTAGCTGGTTTCCCAGAATCCTGAGCCTCACGATCTTCTGTATTAATGGGACATGATATTTAATTTGTAATGATGTAATGAAATGTTAAGTATATCATGTCTCATTAGGAACCCTGGGTTTGGGGGTCTCTACAGACATTACTCGCTTTAGAATTTATTTTATTTGAAACATTTAATATATTCAAGGGAGGAAACCCATCATGAACATTCCATATCATTTATATCAAATAAACCTTGAAAAGAAAGAAATACATCATGAATAAGCTATTAAAATTGACATACCATAGAGTTTATCAAACCAAGGAAATTACTTTTACAATATTACAAGGAAAATTAAGGGATTCATTAAATAATTGAAAACTTTCATGTAAATGAAATATTAATTATAATTATGACCAAGACCTCAGGAGGATCCTGATTGAGATAAACATTTATCAATAGAGGGAAATTATATTTAAGATCATCCATCTGTCCATGAAAAATCTTGTAATGTATCACGAACTATCATGATGACATATGTAAATCTCAAATTCACAATAAAATATTGATATAATTATCAAATCACTGATTTTTAATTTTGATGACAACACACTGCATCTGAGGGGTTTTATTATCAAAAACAATAAATTATCATAAAAATCATTAATAACAATTAAACATTTCTTAAATAATATAAATTTATTCCATAAAAATATAAATTTTAAAATAAAATAAGAAACATGTAAGAAATATTATAAGGTTTAAAAAAGCACATAATAGGTGGGGTTAACATCTTACAAATTTCCATCAAGTGGATGCTCCATTATTAATCCAAGATGAATGGTTTCTTGACATTATGAGTATTTAATCGATTAAATTATAATTAGGGAAAACATGCTAAGAATAACGAGTGGTGTTTGTGATCGAGGATTAAATCCAATATATAAAATGATGATTTTCTCAGTTATATAAAGGATTGTATATCAAATTAAAATAAAAAGATCAATTTTATGTCAACAAATGGAAATGTCGGAATTTGGTGCAACAACAATATATTTAAAATAAGATAAAATGATGGATTTTTTTATACCACCATCCCCAGGATTAGGATTTTCATCTAATCCTATTCCATGTTCTGATTCAATCATATTTAATTAAAATATAAGAAATGGAAATCCTCTCGGAAAATAGGACACATGATCATTCACCTCGATATCTTGTTCAAGAGAATATTAAATGGAGAATGAAATAAAATTATTCATAAATTTACCATTTCAGATCCATAGACACTGATAGATATTGATTCAAACTATCTATAGAGTGTTTATCATTATAACATGGTTTAAGAGGAGGATATCCCAACATTTGAACTAAAGAGATCCATGCGGCTTCAAGGAGAAGCAGAAATAACAAAATTATTTTTAAAACACATTAATTGAATTTTGGTAATTTCAGCCTTAAAAAATGTGTCCTACATTTTTGATACATTGTGTGGCTAAATCATGCACCAACTGTGAAACACCCCCTCTTTAGGAACCCAAATCATGTGGTTTGTGCGCCACAATTACCCTAACAGTGTTCTAACTACAAGATTAATAGTAATTAGGAAAACCCTAAGTAACACTAACTGTATGAGTAGGCACAAATTTTTTGATTCACATACTGTTCACTTCTTATCACCTTCATAAGCTTCATGGTTTGTTGTTGGGGATTAGGAATTTTGAAACAAATAGTACTCCTCTATAAATCCACCCTAACATGGGACTTCTAGGGTTCAGTTATCCCGAAACTCAATGATACAATTGAGAGACCCCTAGATACTTGTCCCAAATTCTAAAAACAACACATTGATGCTTTTTAAATCTCTATGTTATGTTTCAATTCTTGTTTAAAGGAATAACCCATCCAGTAATTGGAAATGTTCTAATTCGATTTGAATTCAATATTGGCTCAAAACAGAGGTCATTACAACACTCCCACCTTAGAAATTATCACCATTGAGAATCCTTTAGAAAAAACTAAAACATTAACCTAAATACAAGTATCGTGAAGTCTCATTAAATTGGATGTGTTATATTCCGACATGCCCAAAGAATCAAGCATTATTTATTAAGTACACAAAACATAATCTATTAAAACTCAAAATAACACTAATTTTCTAATTGAAACACTTGAACGGTTCTTACTGGATCCAATTTTTCTGGAGACACAATCATGTCTAGTCTATTAAAATATTTGGCTAATGGTTCTCCCCTATATATGTTATATCACTATGAAGGGTGAAATTCTGAACCACAATACCACAAAAATCATAATTTCATATAAAGAAGTCCTAAAAAAGATCGAGAAATGAACCAGAAATTATTTCATTAAATGTTAATAATCAGTTACATATAAGGTCGTATCAGAGACCTCATTATAAAAAATGGTTGAATCATGTTCATCCAAAATAACATAATTAACAAAGGATTCCATGAAATAATATTCTGACCTATACATCACACCTACCTTAACTAAACTATGTTCCTAAAATAGTTCCTTCGGACCACACACCTAGATCAACAAGGGAAAAATCCAATCCCCTTTAGTCTAATTGTCATTAAGATGTTTGGCTAAATGGATGGCGTAATTAAAATTGAACTAAAAAACCTTATTCTATGGAATCATATGTTCACCATGAGAAGATTCAATAAAGCACAAATTGGGATTCCAATTTTGTTCCCTAAACATCTTGACTATTTAAAATTATCATGCCTCGACAAGAACAAAGGTGTAATCATATCTGATCCATGAGAATCATCACCCTTTTTAAAATTAACCCAAATCCATGCAACATGTCTGGGATATCCTTGTATGAATATAACTAGAGTCTATGGAGTTAACCCAAGTTTTCCCATACAAAATGATTATAAGTGAAATGTGGGTAAAAGTCCATTACATACACATCATATCATTAATTGTGCCCAAAGAGGCATCCCACTGGCCATCAAGTAAAAGGAAATTGAATGATTTCAAGAGCCTCTCTAAGGAATTTATACCTTATAACCATTGTATCTATATGGACTAGTCAATCCTTGATATCAAACCACACATCACTTTATAAAACTAACAATAACACCCAGAAAATACCAATGACTTTTACGAATTTAGCATGGCATAAGACCAATTATCTCATAGTGTATCAAAAACAGTGTAAAGATAGGGGAAATTATCATTGTGATTAGAATGTACCCATAGATTCTACTGAGTAATACCTAGAATATTAATCATCCCACTACTAGTTTAACTACCTTGAAAGAAGATCTATTTCACCTGCTGATGCATCATTATTTGAACCATGATTCCTTCTCCTCCTCAGGTACTCCACAATCGTTCGATCATTACTGACGAAGTACATCTAAGACAAACGATGTTTACCATGGGTTAGGTACACATACAACCACATTAACATAATGTTTTAGAGAAAGTACCAACACTTATGCGACTAACCAGCCTCATAGGTATTTGATAACAGAAATTACCATTTCTAAATTATCTCAATTGGTTTTTCTCATTCCACATGGAAGAACACATTTACTGTAACCGATGTGTTTCTCCCCACAAGAGGAGTTTCCTAATCATAAAAAGAACAGATATACCATCCACTCACAGTTATTCTAAATCATATTAACCTTAAATTTCAATAATTTAAGAATTTTTTACTAAAACCAAACCATACTGATCAGTATTTCAAAACATTAATTTCTCTTGATACACCATTCTGAGAATTGGGACAAATTGATTTCCAATAATACCTAGATCAGTCTACTATGGAAAAGATTTGAGACCGTATTCACGATCTGGTAGATCAACAATTCCACCAAACTCGAACGTTTAATCATAGCACCTTGCAACCTGATAGGTAGCTTGTATATCAATACATACTACACTAAGATTACATATATTGGATATAACACCCTTGATAATAACCAAATGTTGTGTTATATATGCATTCAAGTATCATTTATTACATGTAATATATTTATCCTAAATTCATTTTGCGCAATAAAACAATTAAATCAGTTGAAATGTTTGTATTATACCATTATTAATTAAGAATACAGGTTCACATAACCCACTAAGCATCTTACCATTCCCAAGTCATGTCCAACCAGTTGAAAGTAAGTATTACTCGATGCTCACTCCCATAACAAAGACCATGGATACAATAACCACCCATCCAATCAATGGTTTCTTTTTATCATCAAAAAGTCCTATTAGGGACAAGGACACCCCAATAGAAGAAATACTAAAAAAATAGAATTTATAAAAACATTTATGCTCTAAGTGTGCTACCTACCATGGGATAACCCCGTACAAAAGCATGAGCATTGAACCTTTCACTAGGTAACAATAAATGGATTATATTAGGCTTAAGATCCTATTATTTAATCAAATTTTAAAATTAAAAACGCATATGGAAGATATTGACATTTCTATTCCAAGTAAAAACTATGAAAAGATAAAAATATCGTATCATAAGAGGTTTAAGCAAAGGAAACCACTTTAGGTTCCATTTTTTATCCATTACATTGATTCAAATTTAATATTAGTTCATATAAAAGATACAAAAAAGTATGTACCAATTATAAAATAGAGGATCATCAAAAAATATTTTACAAGAACCCTAAGGCATGATAATAATGACTTATAAGACTTCCTTTAAAAACATTTAGAATATATTAATATACTGTATTGATTAATAAATATATCATTTAAATTCACTTATAAAGATACATCATCTTGAAGGGTCCAATTATGAAAAAAAATTAATCAAAATAAATCCTAATAATAGATTTTTAATTATTTATGTTTTAAAACAATCATTGGGGTTATTCCATAAAAAACATGCCCCCAAATAACCTATTTTGGTTCAATAATGAATTTACATAGATAAACAATTGATTTCATATCAAAATTAAATATCATTTTTCAATTATAAGAATTTAAATATTTTAACTGGTAAAACAAAAAGATTCAGTTATATAGGAGGCCTTCAACCCATCCATAAAGCATTCATACACTTTATTGGTTGGTATTTGGATCCCATTTAATCAAAATGAATTTACAATAAAACCTGAACATTAGAAGTCTTTAATTATTATCAATGATATATAATTATATATTTAATAAGGCCCAGATATGGTTCAGGTGCATGTGATACCTTTTACCAGTTAGAACACACCAATTCACATTACAGCTGAAAACTAGTTCTCATTTAATCGAAACCAATAAATTCATCCCATGAAAACATTTAATTATATCAAAATCATAACATAGCATGACATTAAAAGAAGTAAAAAGAAGAAAATTAAGCTACATTCGAACTGAATAAAGACACTTAAGAAACACAACATTAATATACAAAAAAAGGAATATTATCAGCTATTCATGTTATGTAATTAGATTGCTAATGAAAACAATCTCATAGAATAACACTCATGGAACAAAATCAAAACAATCAAGTATCCTACTAATATATCTACATGGAATGGAATATTCATGAAATATGAATTTCAATATGCCTATAATACAGCATGAAATGATACTTATTTTTCATATCTTCCCCAGGTTAATTATTATAAATCTCATGAGCAAGTAAGATTTAAAAAGTATACCATTCACTCAAGGTGAAATAATAATAAATTGTAAAGTCAATCATCATAAAAACCATGCCATCCCTGGACACATGGAAATTTCCCTTTATATGGGGTGATCACTCCAAGAAATAACTATTTACAAAGTGCTAAAACATTTCTAGTATCATATATACTAGGAAAAAATAACATACAACAGAAAAGAAGTGATCTAATACCATGTTTTAATGTGATGGCAAGACAGACCACAAAGTCGGTAGCTAGAATGCTGTGTCACATTACATGATGTGCATCTCCCAATATTCAAGAGGCTACTGTCTAGAAATGTGGGTATAAAAAGGTTATAAAGGGAGAATATTACCACATTTTAAAGTATCAACATCTTCTATCCAAAATTAGAAATCATAAAACATTAGAAGAAATAATAGAATGAAAGAAAAATGTAGTGAATGAATAATAATATGTTTAATACAATGGATAAAGAAGTAGAATAATCAAGGATAAATACATTTCCAAACAATGATACATAGCTAAAATTGTATACATACATCAATAAATTGATATAGTAAAATACATGAATATTAAAAGAATGAAATTAATAAGGTGATATTCACATTTATACTATGATACTACTATTTTATTATGCTCCCAATACCTTGGTACAAGTAAAAAATCACAATAAATGAATCATGGTCCTATGATCAATGTGTTCTACGTAGATACCCTAATACAGTGGAAGCCTAAATAGAGTGTGAGATATAAATACTAGTAGGAATCCACTCTTATAATATATAACCAATTATTTTCCATGAATATAATATAATATTTTTCTGAGGTTTTATGATTTATTAAAAATAAAAATAATAAAAACAATACTAAATAAATAAATATCAGTCGTGTTATGTTTCTACAAGACACCTGGAAATGTTTACTTACTTCTTCTCATGGTTAGAATGAATATATGGTCATAAAATTTATATATAGAGAAATATATATATATATATTATAGATATGTATTTCATCCACCTTTTTGAACTAAGTGAGTGTGGAAATAAGTTTCCAAATACCTAGAAGAATATGTGTTGAATGGTCCATACGTAACATAAATATATATAACTAGTATAAACTATACTATAAAATAAATCCAAAGGGTACAATTCCTAACTATCTACATCATTAGATTAAATAAATCCCATCAATCAAGATAGTGAGGGTGCCATTATGCCAACACTCTAAAAAAAGATTCGGGCACCTCATCGCATTTTGTACTAGTGTCACTGCTGTGAACCAATATGACTCAACACCTACTGTAAGGGTGCATGATTTTTTGTCCATTCTAAAAAAACAATTTCCACCATTCACAACCTATTTATAAAGAATAATCAAGTAGGAATAATAACATAATCTAGGAGAAAATACATATCATGAATTATATTTAATAAGACCATTGTATAAAGAATGGTTACATTTATCAAAAACATGTACTGAGAATTCTACTAATTTTGTCTCTTTTATACCATTTTTAATTTAATTACTTTTTAAATTTAATCCCTCCAATAAAGGAAAACCATTAAGAACAAGCCTCAAAATTTAAATCAAATAACAAATTAAAATAAAACAATCTATCTTGAATAATCTATTGAAATAAAACATGACATCGAGTCTATAAGAACAGAGAAATTTAGTTTATATTTTTAAAAAGAAACATAGAGGATACATTTAATAATTGATAAATTTACTAAAAGGAATAATCATTTGTATATCAGAATAAGACCATTAAGGTTCTTGGGTATGTAAGACTCTATCAATGTAGAGTTATTCCTTTTAAGATTATCGAATTGGTCATAAAATAACATTATTCATATCAGTCGCTATCATTACATCATAATGAATTATCAAAACCATAAACAAAGCATGAAATCATTAACAAATCAACAAATTATAATTTAGAATCCATTGCAAGATATGAATGGGGATTATTATAAAAACATGACATTGTCTATAAAGAAATAATTTATGACAAATATGAATTTCATTCAGGAATCATATTTCAATCCACAAATAGATTAATTTAAAAATTGAATTACAAAAAATGGGGAAAATATTTAATGATTTTACATGCCACTTAGGTAGTTTTGTTAACAGCCATGAAATTAATCTGAAGGAGAAATTTCATTATTATTCCATTTCATACACATGGATGGAATTTTTATCATTTGATCCATTTAATTTTAAAAAGAAAAAATAATTTGTCTCACCCAAGGGGTGTGTGTGATCATGGAATACAACATCTATGTATGAAATGATGATACAAGGGGGTGTATAAAAACATGTATACTAATGTAAAATTAAAAAATCAATTTTAAGTCAATGCATGCCAATGTTTGGCATGTGACAGAATTGATTTATTTATAAAATGATAAAAAATTGGATGAAAAATCATTATATCACCTATATAATTATTAGGATGTTTGAGTCAACCAATATAGATGCCTCATTCAATTAGGTTAGAAAAAATTATGAGATATAAACATCCACCCTAGAAATTGGGAAAATTATCTTGTACATCGATAACATCATCTAGATAAGATTAAATAAAGAAACGATAAAAAATGAATAGAGATATTACAATTGTGGATCCATAGAGGTTGACTGACATTGATTTTGATGACGGATGGATTTTTTATCATCATCCCTTGGTTATAGAGGAGGAGAGACAAATTATTGAATAAAGTAGCTTCATGAAACTTCTAGGATGATAGGAAATATAGAAAATAAGTTTTCAAAATCATTAATTGTATTTTTTTCATTTCTTCATTTAAAAATTAGTGGCACGGTCTGGCCACATTATTTGGATATGTTATTCACTAATCATGACAGAACAACTTAATTGGAACCCACATAGAAATATTTTCACCACATGGTTACCATAATAATGTACTAACCGTGTGATGAATAGTATTTAAGTAGTAACATTGTTTCACTAATTGTGTTGGCTAGAATCAATGTTTGGGTAACTCGTACGAATCCCATGTGCATTACATTTAATCACCTCTATAGCCCACACTATTTTCTAATAGGTTCCATAGGATTTTATAGAAATTGTGTTCCTAAATCATGGGTTTAAAAAAATTTATTTTTCATGGTTTCATTCTCCCAAAACAACACGAGAACCCGCAGGGCCCCTCATGCCTTTACCCATTTCTAAAAATAACACATTGAGGTCTTAAAACTCTCAAAATTATGGTTCAAAGCTCAATTAAAGGAATTATTTATCATGTAAAAGACAAAACCCAAATTCCCTTGGAATTATACCCAATCTCAAAAAATTGGTCGTTAAATTTATTATATATTTTAATCGAGTTAATGAATGTAAATACATTGGATATGTAAACCAACTATATAAATAGTACTGTGAAATAATATTATCGATGACTTCTGGATGATGAAAAATAAATTATTATAATTTATTAATAAATAAATTATTATATAATGTTCTAAAAAACTATATTTTATATTTAAATAATTTTTAGTTTAATAATGTTTTCACCAAAATTACCCAATAATGACGTAACTAATTAGATTTTCTTATATCATAAAAAAGACTCATACAATGAAAGAATATAAATTAAAATCAACATAACCATTATAATATAAAATGATATATAAGTAATAAAATTGGTATAAAATGATTGGTAATGATATCAATTTTATTAAACACTCAAAAACTGTAAATGTTAACAGGACATAATGATAAAAAATATATCACAAATAAATAATTTAGTCAGGATAAATAAATATAATAAGGTATATAAAAGTGAATATTTTTTATTATGATTCTAAAATATAATATTAAGTTAGCTATGTATGTTTTATACAAGTCAATATAGTCATTAACTACTCTAGAAAACATGGTATGGGATAATCACTTCAATTTCCCCTTCATTGATACATTGTTTTTCTTTAACACATTTATTCTTTTAAGTGGAATGTATACTGTCAATTAGATATATTATATCATGAAGTAATATTTCATTAATGTTATTTTATGTTCAATTTATTGTTCAATATCATTAATTATTTTTTAATAAAACATTATGGTAGCTGTAGGTATTAATTTCAACATCTATCAAAAAATAAAACTTGTCTTATTTTATAATCTATCAAATAAAATTATAAGATCATTTATTCAAAATATAATATAATTTTTTTTACTCTAAAATAATTTGTAATCATCAATATATAATTACCTTCTGTTTAAATTTATTTTTTAAAATCATAAAATAAACATTTGGATTTGGATAATATTATTTCAAAATGGCTATAGTGGATTCCATCCATTCCAAAATTAGAGTTCTATTGTGCACTCAAAATTTTCATGCTATAATAATAGTTAATGTTTCATGTATCTATTATTAAAAAAAATTAATTTATATTTTTTCATTTTATATCCTCTTATTTGATTTAACAACATATTTATTTTTCTTATTTCTATATCTGAAACTCCCATTAAAATTAAATTATTTCAAAGTACATCAATTTAATTTATACAAAACATTATGTATTTATATTTTTCAAAACATTTAAAATTATTTATAAAATTATAATTCTTGAATTTTCTCATTTATTTAATGAGAAAATTCATGCCTTTTTAATGTTTATGTTCTTAAATATTCTGTAAAAATTATATATTTTCAAAGTACATTCATTTCTCTAATACAAAAACATTATTAATATTTCATTTTTAAAATATTATAATTTTTTGAGGTAAATTTATTTAAATAATATTCAATTACATTATAATAATAATCTATTTATTTTTATGTCATATGTTATAAAATATTATCATTAAAATTAAATGTTTTCAATGTATTTTATCTTATCCTTTTTTAATAATCTATATATTTTTAAATTTTCCAATATTAATGATTATTTTTTAATGTAAATGTTCTCAATGTATTTTAAATTTATCTTATTTTGTATCGGGAAAAATTACTTTCTGAAAATTAATTTTCATCAATTATATGGTTTTAATTTTGATAATGAAAAGGGATAATTCTGAATAGATTCTAATAAATATAAGTTTCTCATTTTTCAAAAAATAATATTTACAATAAACCCATTTAATGAATTAGTATTTATTATGATCAATCTCAATGAGAGTTATATTTATTATTTAATGCTATATTATTTTCTTTTATGTGATTATTTTAGGTGATCAGGTTTTTTATATCACAAAATTTAATTCATGAAGTTATCTAGATGATTAATAAATATTATTTTATTTCCACTGTTTTCTTTTGAAAATTTAATCATTTACATTGGTAATTTGTAAAAAACCCAAATTTTTAATTGTTTATTTATATAATGATTTTGAAATTTTATTATCATATTTTTTTCTATAGGATACATTATAATGTTATGATTTAACTAATAGAAATGAGTATTTTAATGGTAGTTTTTATTATAATATTCAATGTCACTTTTCAATGGAAATTGATGCATTAAACAATAAAAATAATGTTTTTAATATTTTTTTTAAATCATCATTGAATATTTAAATAAAATGAAAATATATATGATATTTAAAAATATATTTATTTTTTTTGATGAAACTGAATATGAATATATGTTTCCACAATATTTTTATTTATTTAGCAGATATGGAAATATTGACAAAATAATGGTATTTTAGAATTGGTTTTTTCCATAAAAATTTCAAAGGACTCAAAAAATAGATTGGCTATATAAATGTTTTTTTACCAAAACTAATTTTGAAACCCCTAAAAATACATCAGTATATATTTTACAATAAAACATAAATCAATTATTTTAAAAAATTTCCAAAATTTGATGCTGGTTTTAAGAGTAAAATGACATTGAAATGTATATTCGATGATTTTTTGGGATAAATAAAATCACAGAATTTAATCCATATATATGAAGACTACGAATCCATTAGACTAGAGTGAGTGAATATTTCATTACATTGGAAAACATAAAATTTATCATATCTGAAAGGACTAGTAAATTTAGATGTTTTGGAGAAATATATAAGTAAAGGATACCCATTTTTCAAATGGAAGTAAATCACAAATTATACTAATGGAAATAATTTGTAATCATTTAACTCAATAGAAAAAATATTCTTCATATCATAGGGAATGTAGAAAAAATGGTGTGATAAAATTCTTAGTAAGATTATGAATAAATTAGAATCAATCTTGAGTGAATAAGAACAATTTATACCATAAGGTAAATAAATTATAAACAAGCTACATAATCCATAAAATGAGCCTTAAATAGAAAAAATAAAAGATGATAAAATAAACCCAAATAGATAATCAAAAAATCATTTAAATTTTAAATATACATTCTGAATAATCTAATAATCACATTAACATTAATAAATTCTATGATAATTAGTGAATTCAACATTTAAGAAACTTAAAACTATCATGTACTTTCATAACAAAATTTAAATATGTGCGTCAAAACCTATCTAATTTTGATAACAAATTTTCGTCATAATACATGTTGATACATTAACGGGCAATCAATAATTGAGACTCACCCATTACATACTATGGATGATTAATTACTCATATGGAAGGATTCAAGAAAATCAAAAAATAATTTATCATTAAGAAACCAAAATAGGAAATATTAAAAATAACACCAATAAAATAAATATAATCACTAAATATATAAGGTGATATGGTGAACAGAAATATAGTTGTACATCTTCAGTAAAGATAATACTAAAATAGCCAAAGAAATAATATAGATAATATTAATGCATGATATTCACAGTGGATCATATATAAAATAATTTGTTCATTTAGATGATGAATACAATTACCATAAAAATATCATTACATTTTCTTTAGAAAAAATATATTTTTTTTCATAAAAATAGAATTTAAAAAATGTTTACAAAACATTAGAGAAATAATTTTCATTAAAAATAATACTTTGTGAATTATAATTTATTTTATAAGGAATTAATTTTCCATGAAGTTGAACAATTCCATTCATGCAGTACGTGTGAAATAAATTAATACATTCTCATTTTCGTTAAAGGATGAATGGACTTTTTTTTGAAAATGACATGAATATTCCCCCCCCCCCCCAAAAATTTAAAAAAAATGTAGAAATTTATTAACTAATCTTTATTCAAAAAGAAAAAACTTTTTTTAAAACATTTATATAAAACATAAAATGTGATAAAAAATGTTTTTTACATAATATATAAAAACGTATTAATTTTATGGAAAATATTTTTTTAATCAGTAAATTGTTTAAAAGGATAACCTTAAATGAAAAATACTATGTATGACCATAATACAAGAAAATAAATTTATTTTGAGATATACATATCAAATAATTTTTCTAAGGGATACTCAAAAAAATAATCTTTAATAATGATGGAATTGTGAAATCTACCCTTAAAACATTCGTTACTTTTAAATGTTATGCCCAATAACAGAAATAACATAAAATGAAACATTAAAAAAACTAAGATAAAGATATTAATGATATAAAAAAATAAATTCAGTTGTATATACACCAAACAAATGAAATCACTTTTAAATATTGAATATTTCTAAAAGATGTAAACAGTGAGATGAGAAACATTTACCTCCAATTGGAATTCATTCGTATATGCCTGATCATCATTTATGAAAAATACAGTTTTATTTAAAAATTATTATATAAACATAATCACGTATTTTAAACAACATATTATTTACTTATTAAAATTTCTCACCCATTTAGTATCAATTCATTGTTAAAATCATTATTTTATACGATAATTTCTTTGTCTTTCACTTAAATTTTTGTTCAATAATTTTCCCCTAAATTTAGTATTGTTATATAATCTAAAAAATTTCAATCATGATATAAATATAAAATATATTCATTATTTATTTATTTAAATTAATATATTTATGTTAGAAATAGAAAATGGATGACACCATTCATGGAGATGGAGGGTCCTACGTACGCATGAATCATGTTTCTGTTTTTCCTCGATGAAAGGATAACATGTATAATGAATATATATTAATATTTTTATACTTATTTTTATTTCATATATATATATATATTTTATATTTATTTAATATTTCCTTATTAATATCTATGTAAAAATAAAATGGAAAACATTTCACATCCTTATGTGGAGGTGGTAGTTCAAGAATGTATAAAAGTATATATATTATGGTAATTATAGAATTATAAAAACATCATAAATATCATAATAATATGTTAAATTCATCAATATAGATATCTTTAAAATAAAGTGATGGAAAAAGAATTATATCTGTTTGTGAGGTGGTAGTCCATTATACACATGATTGGTGGTTTTGTTTCTCAATTGATGAAATATGATATTGATATAAATCATTCACTTAAAATAATAAATATTAATTATATTTATTATACATTAATTGTTATATAATAATGATTTAGTGTTATTTTAAAAAGGTGAATGATGAAATTATTTAAAAATTCTTATTTGAGAATATTACCTCTTCTTCTAAAAAACTCTTTTGGTTTGCATAGAAAGCCTTCCAATAAAGCATTTCAGATAAAAACATGGACTATATTTTGTTTTTAAGGGTGTAAGTAAGTGATTTTTTATCTTGGTAGATCCAAATTGATTTCCATGTGTGATGTCGAGAGGATAAGGGGTGGCCATTATAAGTGGGGGGATGACACAAATAGAACTTCTAAAATGAATCAGTTATACATACATTTTTTCCAAAAAAAGGATTTAAAACTTGTTAAATATGTAACATTATAGATTATAATAAAACAATATTTCCATATAATTCATTTTGGAAATGCTGTTAGTTCAATTTAGACCTCATTATTTTAGTTTAACCCCTTAATAAATCAGTTTTTACATTAAATGTGGTTTCAAATTAATATTAATTTTAATATTATTAATGAGAAAAAATTAAATTAAATTATTTTTGAAAAAATAAATTATTTTAATCAATAATATATAATCAATTTTTCTAAATTCAATTCAAATGTGTGGTAGAGTCCAATTTAAAATTATACAATAAATGCAATGGATCAATTTTCAATAAAGAATGTTCTCCCAAGTATAGAATGGTTTAATATGAAAAATCAATATGAAATTATTTAAAGTAATTTAAATAAGTTAAATTTTAATTTAACATAGCTAATTTTAAAATAAACCAAATAAGAAATATAATTTTTTTTGAAATAATTTTAATGATATTGTAATTAAAAAATAATTTGTTACTATTAATCAAAAAAATAGTATTTTAATAAAAATCACAAAATTTCACCGATAGACAATATTGAATTATATATATTAAAAATTAAATATTTTATTTGGTATTAATGTTCTAGAAGTTGTAAAAATAAATTATAAATTATGTGCACAGTGATAAAGTAATCCTCATTTTGAAAAATACATTTTCTTATAAAAAATTATTTTTAATTAAAATGATTCCCATTTTATTTCTAAACAATCGATAATAATTGAATTGAATTTATATATTGCTAAAAAATGTAATCTCCACAATTTTATTATTCCTATTCATATGCACCAACATAATATCTAATATTAATGGTACAATTTAAATATTAATATTTTAATCGAGTATCATGTTTTGTTTAAAACATGTGTTGCTTTCTTTGCATGTTATATAAGAGATTTAATAAATTATTAAAAATAATCATAAATTTTTGGTGAGTCACATATTATTTTATGTTCGGTTTGATTGTATATTGTATCCAATATGTATTTTACCTTTTAAAATAATAGGGTGTCACATTCATCCCCCATTGAATAATTATGTCCTCGAAATTTAATCTTGATATCAATTATAAATGGTATGAAATTATATAATACCCTTCATGAAATTCTATATCATTTGATGTGTTAATTAGACAACCACTAGATAATATATAATTGGAATTGTGATGTCACCAAGAATAATCACATAACTTGGGTTCTATATAAGAGAATATAGTGTAGTGTGATGAGGTGGATGTGGAAAAATATTTAATGCAAAAATAATTAAATAGGGAATTATTAAAAATAAATTTAATGGTGAAGATAAATTCAAGAATTAAAAACTATAAATTTTTAATGGCTTAAGGGACCATTTGAATAATTTAAATAGATGTTACTAGGATAATATTATTGTCCTAATATTATTTTTAGATGGTGATAGATTCTTATATCATCTAGACTTAGATCATAAGAAAATATAATAAATTTATAAATTTCAATTTACTATGCCCAATTTCATCCTTTGGTTGTGCTTTAATCAATTATCAATTCATTTCAGTCTCTGACAAATAAATATCCAAAATGAATACATATCATTGAAGAACCTTTAAAAGATCATTAGAATTAAAATACATTCCTCATGTATGTAGTTATTTTCAAAACCTAATATATTTATCGATAGTCATCCAATAACATCGAATGTTCATCACAATCCATTCAATATATAGTTTAACATATGAATCATCCAGAATATTCCAATCAAATTTCAAAGTTCAAATCCATTAAAGGAAGCTCAATAAATCAAAATTATACCCTCCATTAAATATATGTGGGCACATAATTTTACATTCAAAATATTTTAATACCATTATCATAATAAGACATTAAAGAAAACATGTGTACATTCAAAAATAAAATTCTATGTTGTTAAATAAGGTCACTAAATAAATGCTTTCAGTAAACTCCTCCAAAAGGTGACATAAACCATCAGTCTACTTCCAATTTCATGGTCACTTACACTATCCCATAATCTTATCATTTTTATCTCAACATCAACCACATATTATGTGTTATCCTCCATTAATTAATGTTTTTATAATAGGTTCAACACGTCATTGAATCATTTTTCTTGGATACTAGAAATATTTAACATACCCTATCTGATCCTTTAAGTAATGGTTTTACAGCACAATCGTTATACATTTCATTTTTCTTATAACCGAAATATCATCATAAAAATACTCTTATATAATTATTCTTGAATGAAATAAAATCACATTTATCATTCCACTTTATATGTTGTAGTTGTATAAGATTTAAAACGATCTCTTTTCTTATTCTGAGGTATAACACGTTGATTCATAGAGCAATGATTTTCATAGAAAAGATATTCTTATAGTTGAATCTTTTAAAATTTTAAATTTCTTTATTCCCATAAAATTTAGAGCATGGATTTATTTGTAACCACAATTATAAATAACTCAAATTCCATTCATGCAAGTCGTTGTGAGTTTATTTACACAATTATCACATATAAGAAAACTTTTCATTCCATTCTTCCCATTCACCCTACTTTCCCTATCATCCTCTTCATATATTCCTTCCAATTGATAAAATAATACATATATAATTCTTTTTATACTTTTAATAAAAATGATACATTACCCTTGTTTGAAGAGAAGTTTTCAGAGACTAGTTTCCCTCAAACAAATTGCTTATGTCCATCAATTAAATTATCATAATTACTCATTGGAATTTGTGCACTGATATGATTTCAATTTCTTCCCATAGTCATCATTTCCAAAAAAATCATACATTAGATTAAATTTAAAAATTATTAAACATAATATATAATCATAAACCTAGTGATATAATTAACACAAATTAAAAAACATTATTCATACCTAATCTTATAGTCAAAAAAAATTATTACTTTGGGAATGATTTCATTCCCAAAAAATATTTCCAAACCCTTGATACTAATTCATAAATATAAATTGTATTATACTAATCATTTACCGAAGGTGTTTCAAAATATTTGTATAGTAAGTCTCATTGATGTGTTATAGGAATCGGTCATGTTAAGCATGGTTTGATTTTTTTGAGTTATTACCCCTAAGTGAATCTATTCCAAAATCATATCAAATATTAAATTCTAGATAGAGGTGTATGTATATGAAAAAAATCATAAAATCTATATTAGAAATAATGTATGATTTTATTCTTCCCTTATCATCAATGTATATCATAGGGTTCTACAATCCAATATATGACCCTCAAAATTTTGTTCTAACAGTTTGTACAAAATCTCCTCTTATACTAATTATAGGGATTCTGAATTGAGTAGTATTGAGTTGGTTATTATTTTATCGCATTATATTTGATTCAAGGGGTAAAGAAAATAATTAGAGATCATTTTAGAAGTATTTTAGAACTTGATACATATGTTCTTATTATTTTATCTACGGAAATAAAATAAAAAACATAGTAATGGATAACAATTTCCATCCTTAAAAACATTCCTTAAATTCTTCATTATATCCTCGAGAAAGGAAGGAAGAAATTTTGATATTTCATTCTTAGTAAGGGTAATAAGACTATTAAAATTATCCTAATTAAATGTTAATAATAAATATGGAATATTAAATATCTGAAACACATGTCATTTTCTCAATAAATTGAACATAACATAAAAAATAAATGATGATCAAATAATGGATTACGAAATCTCATGATCATTAAAAATATTGATGTATTTTCAATCAAATAATCACATGTAAAAGAATTAATGATCTTGTAAGAAGTGAAATTAATATTCTAGTCATTTTAAAATTTCATAACCTATCACAAGATAGATTTAATTTCTTGGTAAAAACATGAATAAATTTTGAAACTAATTTGTCTAATAAGACCTATTGATTCCTCGAGGGTAAATATATAAGTAGTTACATAAATCAAACACTAATTAAAATTAATTCTTAATGGGAAATGGGTGAATCCTAATAAATTAGAACATTCATGTTGAATAAAAAAAATATTAATTTTAACTCTCACCAAAAATCAATTACATGTAATAAAAAACAATCCCATGTTTTATTGTGAATAATAATAGAATTTTAAATACTCATCACACTAATAAAACAAATAAAATAAAATTATGTGGATGACATTTATTCAAAATCTCTCTAGTCAATCATATCTATAATGATGGTTTGATTACCTTGATGTATAAAAATACTGAAACATTTTCATTATATGTATTCTTGATGAAAAAATATTTTTCACTTTGAAAATGACCAATAAAAAATATTTCCAATAAAAATTTAGGAAACTTTATATAAAATTAGTCATTTTTTATTTGAAAAATAGTCATTAAACCATTGAGAAATTATAATATTAAAAAATTCACCTCATTCCGTACACATTAGAAAAACGACTTCTTCACATTTCTAATAAAAGAAAAACAAGACTTATTTTTAAAAAACAAGAAGATTCCATTAAAAAAATAAAGAGTAAAAAAATAAAAAAAACATATTTAATAAATCATTAAAAATATTTAAGAAATTTATTTCATTTTTTGAAAACATGCGTTTTCATGAATAATGATTTTTGACCAAAGGGAGAAATAATATCATAATTTCTTAAAAATATCCACTCAATCATTTTAAGTACCAAATAGTTGAAAATGGTAAAAATAATAGAAAATATTTATCACTAAATATAGGATAATAATATATATTTATATTAATATGTAATTTTCAAATAATCTACCCAAAGTATACTTATACAAAAACAATGTTGAATAATGATAATATTGTGAAATAATACATTTCCACATTGGTAAGATATTAAATGTGTTCAACAAAAATGAAATAAAATATATTAAAACATTAAATAGCATGAAGATGAAGATATTCAGGATATAACATATAAAATGTCTATTATATAAACCTTATAAAATAAAAACGTGTTGAATATGGAATATATATCATCGAAGTAAAACTGAGACATGAAACCCTTACCAAAGGTTCGACTTCTTTTGTATGTGTAAAAACCTCATTTATAAGAACTATTTGTTTTTTATACATATATATATATGAAACATACTCATATAATTTTTACCATATATAATTTTTTTTCAATACATTATCACCCATATATTAACAATTGTTTTTAAAAATGAGTGTTTTAGTTGAGAAATATTTCAATTTTTATGTATGTTTTATTTTTATCATTTTGTTTATTTTAATTTTATCATGATTACATAATCTGAAAATTTAAAAAAAAGATATAATTATATTATATATTCACAATATATGAATTTTTAGTTATATATTAATGTTTGAGATATTAAATGGATTACATTGTTCTTTGAAATAGTAGGCAGCTCATTTACATTGATGATGATTTTATTTTTTATCAACAGATGAAGTTAACAAAATATAAATATTTATTTAACATTATTTAATCATTATGATTTCATATAAATATTTTATACTAATGAAATAAATCCTTATTACCAACCATGTAAATATATTTTGAAAATAATTTCAATTGCTACATAGATCCGACATTCCACACACGCCCTCAAGCAAAATTACTGTTTTACAACAGGTTGGATGGTAAGATGTCATATTTGATATTATTTTTCGATAAGTAAGTCAGTTCATAACAATATCAAGTATTCATTACTTTTAACATTATTACATTTTTTATAAATTATTATTGAAAAATGAATCACACCACTTCAGGAGCTAGTAGTCCGCCATAGACCTATGTGTTGTTATTATTTCCCTCAGAGAATAGAAATTAAGAAGGAATATGTGATATGATATTTTAAAAAGTATAATATATATATATATATAACAAATATTTTATATCCACAATTATATCTATACATGAATTGTGGAGTTGGGAAATAAATTATATTAGTCTGTGATCCAGTTGTCCTCTGTAGACATGATCGACCGTTACATTTCACATTTGATTTAAGATGATATGGATCGAGGGTATTATATTAAAATAATAAGATTTAATTGTATTTAAAATACATTAATTCCTATTCAAAAAATGTTTTTTAATATTTTAATTAGATAAGAAGAAGAGAATTAGACTTCCTTTTTAAGAAGATTACATATTGTACAACCAGCCTCTTTAAGTTTGCACCCAGCTACTTCAAAGGATATTTTGATGGAAACACCAAGAAATATAAGTCATTTTTAATAGTTAAAAGATGTTATTTGGGGTATATATTTCATACCAAAATGGCTTCGTAAGAATTAAAGAAGTAAGATAGGTGTTCACCATTTATAGTAGGATAATAGAAAGGTATAGAATGTTTTTAAAAGAATCAATTACACCAACTTTTTTATCATACAAAATTCCTCTAAACTAGATAGTTATCAAACCTTATACGTGATAGAGTAAAAATATAGAATTAAACTATTTTTTTACAATTTATTATTCCATAATACACCATAAAATTTTATTTTAACCCCATAGTAAATATTGTTTTCTTAACCATGGTAATAATTTTTTATTGTTTTTTATATTCCTAATGGTAAAATTTAGGCTCACATTAGTATATAAAATTAATTATTTATAAAAAAAGAAAAACCATTTTTAAAAATACATTTCAAAAAACTTTAATAATATAATTAAAAATTATACAACATATGAAATGAAATAATTGATTTCTAGACATAAATTTTCATAGGTATATCTTATTATAATATCAAAATTAAAAATAAAATTTATGTATATTAACTAAATTAGTAAAATTATTATATAATTGAACTATGATTCATTTAAGAGAAATTTAAAATGAATTTTTACATTTCTTATAATTTTAAAAAAATTGTTTTCCCGAAAAATTAGTAATTGTTTTGATTCATAAAAAAATTAACATTTTTAGAAAAACCCAAAAAAAATTTGCTAATGATATTTTTTAAATATAGTGTTAAATATAATTGTTTTCAATTAAATTTTATAAAATTGGAGGAAATTAGATTTAAATTAGGGGTGAAAATAGTGAATAAAACATTTTTTTAGAAAAATGTATTCTTTCAAAAAAACATTTATTTTTCTTTTAACTAATTCTTATTTTCTTTTGAAACTAATATATACCCATTAAATTTATTTTATCCATGTGTAAAACATATAATTTTAATATCTTTTTTATTATTATTTATACCCATAATCATAATAGATATGTTTTAATAGTCATGTTTAAATAATAACATTTTAATAGAGTTTCATGTTTTTTAGACCTAGAGTTTCGTGCATTGAATGATATTAGAATGATTTAATTTATTTCAAAATAAATATATATAAATTATAAATGTGTTAATATATAATTTAATTGTAGTTTTACTTGTCATATGTTATATTAAATTATATGTTCCTCATTCAAAATCCTGGGGAGTATTTTTATAAGATTCCACATGAGTTTTGAAAAGCCTGACATTAAATGTTATAATTTAAAAAAATACATTCCTGGAACATATAGAAATTATATATACAAAAAAATAAAAATATATATATCAATCAGAAAGAAAAATTTGAGATACTCATTTCTAAAACATAAATTAAAAAACATATATGTGATAATAAATTTACAAAATAAAAATACCTAAAAAACAATTTTCGAAATAAGATCACATGTGGGTACGATATTCATCCATATATAACATCACAACAATGAAAATATACAATAATAACGTTTATAATAAGAAAACAAATATAATATTTTAAAATAAAACATACAATTTTTAATATAAAAATCATAATTAATTTCATTCATCTCATGAGTAATGATGATAAAAAAGATGAATCTTAAGAAATAATAACCATATTCATCCTTTTGATTTTGTTTACGAAAGTATCATTATTACATGTTAAAATTAAATTAAAAACTAATATATATAATTATCATCAAAATATATTATCCAATTTCTATTTTCTTCAATTTCTTTTACATGTTTATTTCTATTTACATCCTCTATTGACAAATAGTCATTGATATATAATTTTTATATCCTACATTTTCATATATTTTCTTAAAAAATTGTATAAAAATAAAAAATAAGATTAAATACTATATAAAATATATTAAAATGTTTTTTGAAATTTTTTTGAAATCTGTTAGAATTTCTGGCTAATAATGATAAACACCCATATATTGTACCGCCATTTTAGTAAAATACATAGATAATCCAATATACACTATAATATAAAATATTAAAAATTTATTATATTATAATTAATATTACTTCTTAATTATCTTAGTCTTATTACCCTTTCATGGAATAGATAAAACAAAAAACCTATTCTCTATATTTGTTTAAATATTAAATATATATGAAACTCTAACATCATCATTCAAATACCCCACACCTTTGGAAATTTATTATATATCCATAAAACCATAAATGGAAGTGGTATCATATTAAATTATAAGAAAATGAAGATTAAAAATTAATTAATAATTAGATAAATTCACTTATGGTTTTATTTATTTATATTAATAAAAAATGATAATTAATTTTCTTTTTTGGGGAGTATAATAGAAGCACGACTATAATTAGCTCATAAAAAATATCAAGATGCAAGAAATTTTTTTTAATATTCTCATTTAATAGTATATTTCACATATATCAAAAATAATTTAAAAAAATAAATATTATACAGGAAATAAGATATAAATTACACTATTTTCTTCCCATCATAAATCTTTTATTTATTTAAATTTTTTGGTTATTAATCATTTTATTTCTTCAACAACTGTTCTTTTGATTTTAGATACTCATATATAAATTAAATATATAAAAAATTATATGTAATTTGTATAAAATAGTAATTATATATAAAAAATATGGTATACATCATATGTCAGGTAATGAAAATGGCTAGGCAGCTTGAGTAAATAACGACCCACACAATCCCCTTCTCCAATAACCACCCCTATTGGAAATGGAATGAGATCATTTATATCAACGATATAATATAGTGATACACATACCTGGAATAACTACATAGTCTAGTAATGTAAATAGTCCTTCAAAATATTAATTACTATATACCCTACAATATGAACATGGGGATCTCTAGTATAGAACTCATAGTATACGGTCATGTTTTAATTAGATGTTTTTTTATATATGTATGAAATCTTTATAGGATATGGTTATCTCTAAATTTTTTTCAATCATATTATACATGCTTGTTTATTTTCATCACCATGGGATATTTTTATGTCTTTCATTTCCAAATATATGGAACTATTTATGATTCCCTTGATTTATAACATTAAAAACAAATATTCTTTAAATACTAACATCTTCAATATATCCACTATAAAAACTGAGGTATTTTGGAATTCATAATTCATTAACTAGAAAACCATTCCTTCCCTCAAAGATAAAATTATCTGGCATCAATTTCTCATAAAGGTTATCATAAATAGATAGATAAAAATGGAATATAAGTTTATTAGTTTAAAAGCTAAGAAATCATAACTCTAAAAAATAATATATTATAATTTAATCTATTAATTTTTTAAACCAATATATATTAATTTTTTGAATTTTTTTAATATTTATATATTTCATTTTTTATTGCTAGTGGGGGAGTGGGGGACTGTGAGAAACCTCTTTTGAAATAGAACAATATTTATATCTAAATGCAATAAAAATTTCTAGAATCTATTTCCCATTCAATAAAAGATACCTTCAAAATTATATAATATAAAGGTATACATTCTGCGACTTGATTTCATAGTGCAATCTCATTGTTTCTTGTTATGGTAAAATATAGGAATTAGTAAATTCTTAATATATATTATATTTTAATATATATAATAATTACCATACCATAAATTTATCATCTCGTCGTTGGGTGAAAAATTTAGACCATGTCCCTGCATCTATATTTTAAAACCCTGAAAATTCATGAAAAATATTTTTTATAAATATATTTACAAACAGTAGTATTTTTTGTTACATTCAACCCCATTTTTAACTTACCATGATATAGTATTGAAATATTTAAATTTTATTCTTTTAATATATATGTTAAATTAGCTAGTAAGAATACTATATACTAAATAATAAAATTTATATTTTTTAACATGTATTAAAAAATTCATTCACAATCAATTTATTAGATATGGAGAAATAAATATTTTAATCATATAGGAAATGTTTTCTTGAAAAAAACTAATTTTTGAATGAAACGTTTTTATAATATTACATTAATTTATCCATTATTTGAGATTATTTATAATATAATTTATATATTATATATTTATTCAAATTACATAAAATTATCCAGTTTTTTGTAATCTTGGTTTATGAATAGATCTTGTGTTATTCTTGAAAATTTAATTTCTTTAAAGTGGTCATGTCGAAAACTTCTAATAAAACTATTATCTTACACTTCAATAAAATTTATTTGAAAAAATAAATTCATTTTTTTAGTAAATATTTCAAACATAACTAATAGAAAATTTTTAGAATTTTCAAATTGGATTAATTTTCCGATGAATAGTGAGAATAATGTTTTTATTAAAAATTATATTTTCATCCAAATTAATCAAAAATAAAAAAAGTATTTTAAAGATTTTTAAAAGAAAAATAAAAAAAATTACTACTATTAATTAATTATTGTCTATTTTAATAAATTTCAGGATGAATTTTGAAATAAAAATGTTCATACATTGGATTATCTCGTAACCAGAATTTATTTTTCATCATATTTTTGAACTACATATTTATATAAATTCATGATATACTATGAATTAAATTTTGGAAAATAAATTCTGAATTTACAATCATAATATTAAAAATTATATAATAAATAAAAAAATTTATTTTCTCATAGTTAAAATAAAAAATAGTAAAAATTAATTTCAAGGATTATGGTTAAAATGGGTTTACTATAGGGTTAAAATAAAATAATAAGAGTTAAAATAACCTAATAAATTCATAAATTCATATTATAAAGACATGTTTTGAATTTATATAATATAATATTTTAGAATAATACATTTCTTTATCATTTTTCACATGAAAAAACAAGGGTACAAATTTTTTCTTGACAAAATATTAATGTTTTTCATTTCTAATGGTTATGAAACAAAACCCCTCTATTCCCCAATTCATATTAAAATTACCATATATTCATAAAATCAAATTATAATACATTCCTTAAATCCAACCCCACATCCTATAGGTCTTATTTTGACATTGAAACCCTCTTATGAAGGATTTTAGAGCTATGATAAGGAGATTTTATGGACATGAGTTATCGTTTTTAACCAAGTTATTTTATTTATTTATTAATTAACCTCCAAAAAATAATATTCAACTATATTTATATATAATACCATAATTATATCATATATAAAGATAATTTATTTTTTTAGTTTAATATCATATATCCATCTCCTCTAAAATAAAATGGGAAATGAACCCCTTAGCTATCTATACGACATACTACCACCTCATAATGGATATAATTTGTTTTCAACCACTTTGTGTCATGACTAGATAGAATTATGTACTTAATCAATATATATAGTACTTATGAAATATAATTTTTATTAAAATATTAATATCAAATATTCTTTCATACATTTTATCCCATTATAAAAATGGGTCGTTGCTGAGGCGTGTGTGTGGACTACTGCCTCCACGAAGAGATGCGATATGATTTTAATTTTATTTTAATATATATGTTAATATGGTAATATATAATCAATATATGATATATATATATATATTATATAAAAATTATTATTTAATGATTAATAACAATTAAATTTTTCATTCAATCTATTGATTAAATGGAAACATAGTTCATGCGTATGACTGTTATATTGTGTCCAAGAATATATTAATATATTTTCAATCTCTAAAATTATTTGATTACTAAATATATATATATATATATATAATTAATACATATTATATTTACATTATTTTTATAATTCTAGATATGATAGAAATAAGGCCAATGTATAAGTACCAAAACTACTAAACCAAAACCTCCATGAAAAATGAAGTATTTATCAGCAGAAAGAGTGATTTTAATAAATAATTATTAGTAAAATAGTTGACAAAACATTATATGTAAATAATATATTAAATGGTATAAATGAATATGGTAATATAATATATTTATAATAATCCTATTTTTATTATACATCATGTTCAACAAATACAGGAGCAAAATTCTTCAAATGACTTCTCTAATGATGTTTTGGGTGAGACTCAACTGGTTTCCAAGATTAATAAATTGTTGAATGTCAATGATTCTTTGCAATGAGAAAATTTTAAGGATAATTAGTTGATAGATGGGGGTAGAAATTCTAAATTTATCAATTCATTGCAGAGAATTTGGAAAGCCTCAAGGCCCGTCTCTTTGGTTAGAAATGGGAATAATGTCTCAAAAATAGAATGGATATTTTTGAGCATGTTGTTACTTATTTTAAGGATCTATTTACCGGTAATATACCTCTTTATGATCAAGTGGAGAGTATTATTATGACACTTTTTAATAAAGAGGATAATTTCAACCTTACATCTATCCCTATGGACTTCGAAATCAAGGAATCATTCTTTAGCCTAATGTCTGAGAGCTCCTTAGGTCCAGATGGTTTTAGAAATTTTTTTGTTCAGACATATTGGGACGTCATTCATGATGATATTTTCAAGTTGGTTAATAATTTTTAAAATGTTTTTATCTTACTAATGGCTGGAATACCCAATTATTTAACCTCATTCTGAATATGGAGAATGATAATGAGATTCATTTTTTTAGACCAGTTTCCCTGACCAATATAATTTTTAAAATTATTTGAAAAAGAATGGCTATGAGGTAGTCTTCTATTTCCACTAAGATTGTTTCTCCTAATCATTTTGGCTTTTATAAGGGTAATTCTATTTAAAATTGTCTTATTATTGCCTCAGAATGTGTTAACATTCATACAAAATCCACATGGTATGGTAATATTTCCCTCAAGTTAGATGTCAAGAATGCTTTTGATGCTATAAATTCGAATTTCATTTATGAGGTTCTGCCCTTTTTTGTGGTTTTGATGATGTTTTCATTAATTGGGTTAAAATCATTTTTCAATTATCTCCCATCTCTTTTACTATTAATAGTTCCCCTCAGGGCTTCGTTGCTTGTTCTAGAGGTGTCAGACAGGGTGACCCTCTTTCAAACACTATTTTATCCATTGTAGAGGATTATCTTAGTATATTACATTCTATTATGGTTGGAAATGGGAAACTGAAGTCTATTAGTGCTGGTAGAGGTTTTTCTGCTCCCACTCACATGTTGTATGCTGATGATATTATTCTATTCACTAAATAGGATAAGAGAAATATTAAAAATATTAAGCATTCCCTTTTTCAAAATGAAAATTTCTCTGGGAAAGAGATTAGTTGGAATAAGTCCTTTGTTTAATTTGGTAAGAATTTTCCTATTTCATAGAATACGGGCTTTATTGGGGATTTGGTTATTAATGAAGGTGTTTTTTTATTTACATATTTGGGTTTTCCTATGTTTTGGGGGAGGCCTAAAGCTTCTTATTTTTTTGATATTATTTGTAAAATTTGATGACATCTTGTAATATGGAAGGGTATGTCCCTTTCCTTGGAGGGTCAGGTTTGCTTGGTTAGGGATGTGATCATTTCTACGTTTGTTTATTCATTCATGGTCTATAAGTGGACGATCTCTCTCATCAAGAGCATTAATATTTCTGTTAAAAAATTTATTTCGAGTGGTAATATCTTGGAGATAAAATTAGCTCCGGTCTATTGTAATAATTTTTGTAAAACCTATGATGATGGGGGTCTTAGTATTAAAAATCATGAGGTGTTTAATGATTCTTTAAAGGTTTCGTTTATTTGGAGGCTTTTCAATTATAATTCTGAGTCTCTGGACTTTCTCCGTAATAAATTCAGGGACAGGATCAAAAATTGGGGTTTTAATCATCAGGATTCTTCTGTTTTTCCTGCTTTTAAATCCATTTTTTCCTTCATTGACTTTCATTCAAGATTGCTTGTTTCAAGGAACTTGTCTTTATCCTCTTGGAAGGCCAGTTGGATTGGCTGTCCCCTAGCTTATTCCTTTATGAATGAAGATTTTAATGTGGATCTGGATGCTGCGATTAATGATCAGCTTGATAATATGGGGGTTTTACTTAATCATATTGTTACTGTTATCAAAAGACATTTTTTCTCTAACAGAGAGGATTTTTGGGCTTGGTAACCCACTATAAATGACTTGATAACTTCTAAAAAATTTTATATTCATTCTCTATCTTGCAATATAGGTTATAAATGGATTAGGTATCTTCATATTAACTATATTATGCCCTCTCAGACAACTTTTTACTAGAGACTGGCTAATGGGAAGCTTCCTAGTAATTGTTTCCTTCAAAAAATATGGCATCTCTCTCTATTACTCATATTTGTTTTGACATCAATATAGGGAATATATTGATTATTTTTTTCTTAGTTGTGTTAATTCCTCTTCAATGTGCAAGGCTATTTTTGATATTTTTGAAATCCCTATGCCTAATATGTCTTCAATTCATCATTTCATTCAAGGCTGAAATTCTTAATCTCTATTTCCTCAGTTGAAGGATCTTTTTAGAGTTGTTGCTACTGAACTCCTTCATTTTATTTGGTTTTCTCAGAATAAAGGGATTCACGATAGATTTACCATCTCAGTAAGTGGGTTTTCATCAGATATTCATGCTGCTTTGTGTAATGTTGATACTCCAAGGAAGCATTTTTTTTCTTAAACTCGGTTCATGATTTGTCCATTCTAAACCACAATGGTGTTAAGGGAAATTTCAAGCCTCTGCATGGTAATTTAAATGTTCTCTAGAAGGAACCTCTTTTTGGCTGGTTAAAAGTTAATTTGGATGGGCTTTTAGGGGTAATCTGGGGTTTCCGGTTATGGTGTTGTTTTCAGGAATCATAAAGGGGATGTCCTTGGTTGTTTTCATGGTCCTTGTGGCTTTAAATCTTCACTTGAGGATAAAATGCTTCAAATTATCATTTTTGTGGATCAAGATGTGAAGCGTGGTTGGGATAATATATGGATTGAGTGTTATTCTTTTATTGTTGTTTCTTCCATAAGGATGGGTCTTCCTCACTTATCCGGGAAGCTAACTAATCATTTGATTACTTGTTTGGAGACTATATTTTCCTTGAAACATATTATCACCCACATTTATACGGAATCCAATTCTATTACTGATGGCCTGGAAAATAAAGGTGTTAATGGAGTCGATTTTTTTTGGTATGATCAAGTTCATTAAGATGTCATTATTTTCCTTAAAAAGGATCATGACAAGTCTCCCATTTTATGACTTTTGTAAGCTGTCACTTATTTCTGTTGGTGGCAGTTTTGTAAAGATTTTTTCATCCTTGTGTTCTGCTTTTTTATTTGGGGTCTGTTTCCTTAGTTTTATTCTTTTTTCTTCTTCAGAGAATTTTGATTCTATTTTTTTCTACTTGTTGGAAGTTGATAGCCTAGGTCGCTGGAGGATTCTACAGTCACAGTGAAAACATATACGATCTGGCCGTCGTGATCACCACTGGCGTTGACGCATCCTTTCGAAAAAATGGGGCTGAGGAGAAAATTACATACCGTAATTAGTATGAACCTCGAATGGCGACAATGGTGGCTGAAGAGACAGGGGATGAGGGACCCCTGTTCATTTACTACGTCCATTTTTTAGTTTATTCTACTTGCAATCCATATCCCACCTTATTTTAATGGGTGTTTCTTGTTTTCTTTGGTTTTTTATTTTTCACCTTAACCATGCATTATGGTTTTGGTGTTTCTTGTTTGTATTTTATCTTATACGGTTTTATTTTTTCTTTAATAAATCTCTATCATTAATGTACGGTGGATGTCAAGACTTAAGAAAATAGAATTTTATATCAAATTCTCTTCTTTGAGACATATGTTATGTTACACACAAATATTATCTTAATAGGTTTATAAACATATAGTTTTATATTTTATATCATGAATTTTTTTTTCCTTAATATATTAAATGTTTCATTTACCGTTATTCATTAAAGAGAATCACATTTTAAAAGTTACCAAAGCTGGTTATGGATTTTCCTATCAATTTTATTTCAATGGGAGAGATTCCATATTCAACCGTCTTTTTTTATGGTGTATATTATACTCATGATTATATATAATTCTCATATTATAAAAATTTTTTGATAAAAATATCCATAAAATGTAGTTTATTTCATTGGAATTATTATTAAAAATATAAAAACATGGTGACACTTTTATACTACAATCCAAATGTTTATCAATATTACTTATGATTAGGTTTATGATTTTAAAATATTATGATCTACAACAAAATATAATCATTTAAATAATTATACTCTATTAATTTCATGAAAATACATGTATTCCTAGAATTTTCCATTCATATGTACTAATTATTCCAACGGATTGTTTTTAATGAAAATGATCATTACTTATCTCTTTAGTCGAAGACACTTTTCTTCCAAATAAATGTTTTCTTCAAAGAATTTATTAAATGTGTATTTTACTATTTAATTTTTTTTTTAAAATACCAATTTTTAATTATTAAAAAATAGTATAAAAATATTCTTCATGTAAATTTATAAACAATGATTATTTGAATGTTTATAGGAAATTTCAAATGAGTATTTGTATTAACTTGTATAAAATTAATAGTATCTCCATTCATCGTAAAATATATTTTGTTTCAAGATTATTTTATAGGTTTTCAATGTTGTTTAAAAAAAATATTTTTTTTTTGGAAATTTATATATTTTTAAAAAGTTATTTCAAAATAGAATTGAAATTTTCCAAAAATAATTTTTTAATGAAATTTTATGAAATTTCTATTCCAAAAAAGAGAAAAAATTTATTCATGTCGAGCCTATATATATAATTCTAGGTCACCATGTCCCTCAATGAAATATCATATTATTATTGACCATAATCCCTCAAATTACTAATGTGTCTAATATTCTAATATACATTCCATCAATTCTTCCTCGTTTGATCTGAATGTGAAAAATGATATTCGTTTAAGCAATTGTGATTAGAGGAGTTATGAATAAAATATTAATTAAAAAATTTGTTTCAAAATAATGATTCTTTTCTGAAGGAAAATATCAATCGTTAAGGGTGTCAAAAAATTTCTATTGAGAACACATTTTCTGATCTTTATTTTTATGTGATAGTGAATGATTTTTATTTGTTTGTTTCTTTTAGTTTTGAATATTATTTGACGGTAATAAATATTAATATTTTTTATGAATGAAAAAAAATATTGAAAATGTATCAGATTTTGTTGAAGATAAATTTTATAGGGAAAAATATTTATTTAACTACAAGCATCTGGATAATCATAGTTCATTCAGGAACCCAATGACTAAGACATATTTATTTAAAAATTATGTGTAGTTGAGGAAATTATTTCATCTAAAACCAGATTCAAGAGTTGATGAATTGTAAATGAAATGGTTTCTCAGTATGAGAAATTTTTTTAGAGATACTTTAAAGGTGTTGGATTTTTTTTCGTGATGAATATTATATTGTAAAATTTAGTAATGTATGTTTCTTACTTTACTGAATTTGTTTAAAAGAGTTCAAAGAAGTTGGAAATTTTTTCATTTACTTGTCTCATCAACAACGTGTTATAATATCTCAAAATATTAAAAAAATTTATAAATGAATCATTTGGTGTACAAGATAGTGAATCACCACGATATTTTCGGATTTTTTTAGTCAGTCTAGCCTTTTTGATATTTTTTATTTCATGAAACTCTAAAAATAGTTTTTTATTATTATATCGATATTTCAAATATTCATTTCACATGTAAATGACATGGATTACATTACCCAACACAACCTTAGTGTATGATACATGGAACATCAAGTCTGCATACATTACAAGTATCCTCACCTTGGTGTAAGTTAACAGAAACATTGATGTTTATATGAAACATCATTTTAATATTATAATTATTCAAATGATATAATTATAACATTTAAATTAGACATAGTAATATGAATTGTATTACCTAAATTTAAAATATTTTCTATAATGATTATATAGAAATAAATCATATTGAAAATGAATGATGTAATTTTTGGTAAAGACAACATGTGTTTAAAAATATTATTCTCTCAATTACAGTACATTTTATTTCCTTTTATGAGAAACAATAAAAAACATTTATACACATCCATAAATATAATTTTATAAAATAAAATTAATTTATTAATATAAAATTATGAAATTATATTTCGGTGAATTATTTTGATTTTTCTAAGAAACCTCATTTTTTTATTAATAATGAAAAATATAGCATTTTTTGTAAACAAATTCAATTTTGTTTAAATAATTATTTTCATAAATTATAACATAATTTTTTTTAAGAAATAAATTGATAAATTATATATTTATTAATACAATTGAGGTTATTATAATCAATTTTATATCGAATTTGAATATAAAATTTTAACAAACTTTTGAACATTTTTCTACTTTAAAACATGTTAGTTCGTCCCATATGCGGGATTAGCATTAATCATAATTTATACACTTTTTTTAATTTATTTTCGAAAAAATATATAAACCATTTTAATAAGTATAATATTTATATTCTAATTATATAATGTTAATTTATGTGCCAAAATTTTAAAAATTTCATTATAATTAATAAGAGTTATTACTGTCAAATAAAGCTAAATTTGGGACTAAACCGTAATCTTATAGGAAGAAATAAACAATAATATTTTAAAAGTCCCATTTTATGGAAATATTTTGTCCATAAACCTTCAAAATTTTATTTTTACGGTATTTTTATGATTTTTTTATGTAATAACATACATACATCTACCTTGTTTTCAAACATTCCAAGTGATCCCTTTTCCTTCCCTGTAATGGCCATAAGATCTCCCTCTTCTTCAAACCTATAAAACCAATTTTTTTAAGCAAATATGTTCCCAATAAACATATCAACATCACCCTTATCCTCCTAGAAGCATATATATGCAATAAATTAATCAATGGAAGCCTTTTGGATCAAACTAAATGGAGTTACCCAAATATGAGGTAACCTCTTCTCAAAAGATCATTTATTTTTATTTTTCTTGTCCACCCATTCCACTCTATTTACTACATTATTGTATTAAATCACCAATATATTCAACATATTGGGATTTTTTTATACTAAGGGTTCAACCTATAATTAAATATACCTTCATCTAATGGTAATGAACATATTTTTTATATATAAGAGGAACTAAAACCCACCTAAATGTTGTTTAATAATTTTTTTCGTTACTGCCTATAGGGGTATAAATAATGATAAAAGAAATATTTAAAATTTTTATATACTATATTTATTATGTATTAAAGCTTATTTATACCTTATTACCGCACATATATTTTTCAGTTTCAATTTCTTTTTAATATAATAATTTTTTTTCAGAAATTCTTGATTTTAGCCCCCTCACAGTGATACAATTCATTCATAAACTACATAGATTTTATAAATTATGGTTTGAAAAATTATATATTAAATATATGATATCACAAAGTTGCTATAATAATAAAAGATATATATATATATATATATTTGTGTATTTAACATTCTTTCAGAATGGCTTGGATTTATGATAGCATTCATGTGTACAAACGGTCTACCATCTCCATGAATGGTGTATTTTTTTAATAAATATATATTTAAAGTAATATTATAATACAAATATAATGTATATAAATTATATTTAAATCGTGTTTTACATTTTTGAAATAATTATATATGTATAAGGACCCAAAAAATAAAAAATTAAAACACATGTTAAAAACCACATGAATATTGCCTGAAGAGTATACATAATATGGAATTTCACACAAGAAAGTAATATAATGTCATAATTAATAAATGTATGATATTATATATAATAATATTATTTTTTAAAATAATTTTTATAAATTTATATTTTTTATTCAAGGGAATTTAATTATTAATATGATAGTAAGGTGACAAGGTAAGGGAATATTGACTCACTTTTTATTTTTATAACATGCATTATTTATTCACCACCAATTTATTGTGGTATATGTACTTCATATGAGTGTATAATATGTGTATTATATTTATATTTATATTAATAACAATTATTTTATATTTATTTCATGCTGTTTAAGGTTTCTCTTTTAACCAAATATGTAATGTAATTTTGTCTAAAATTGCCTTTTTGACACACTTGTTTTGTTATGGTACAATAATATTTAAGAAGGTTTATAGATTAGTCAAATAAAATTTTATATTATGAATCTAATTCCTTTCATTATATTTTTTTCTTAATTTAATTTTATTTTCATTCATGAATAGTATTATCTTTTGTAACAAAGTGGGAAGAGTTTATTGAAATATTATCATTTATTTTTTTGAGATTGTTAAGGATTATGATTCTTTAGATTAAATCCTACGATCCAACTCCCAATAAGTCTCATGAGCCTACTTATACTCTATTTAGTAAATATATATCCTTGTATAATTACCATTTTAATACTCTTTTATTCATAATATAATTATGAAATTATTTTTAAGATAAACCTAATAGTATCTCTCTCATCATTCAGAAATCTATTTTATTTCAAAACCATGAATTCAAAAATCTTCTAAAATATTATTTGAAGGATATTTTCAAGTAAAATGTATGTTAAAATATATTTATAGTTTTAAAATCATTCTTTATATTTTTTCAATGTTAATTTAAATTAATTAATTTTCAAAACGTTATCTAAATTTATTTATATATTTTCAAAGTATTTTTTAAAAATGAGTTTCAAAACATTTTCAAGATTCATTCATATTTTTTCAAGTAAAAAGTTTTGGAAGAATTATTAATTATTATTTCATATGGGTTATGGGAAAAAAATTCATATCATTTTCAATCATTTTTTTATATTTTTTAAAAAACAATTTAACAAAATTTACGATAATTTTGAAAATTATTTTATAATTTATCAACAAAAAAGGTTTTAAAAATTACTTCAAGTCTTATTTATATGCTTCAAGGTATTTTTAAAAAAAATTATATTCCAAGGGTTTCATTTATAAAAATCCATTTTCATATCAGAAACAATATTTTGCTCAAATAATGTTTTTGAATTTTATTTCAAAATAATTTTCCTTCAATGATGGCATCTATTCATGTAAATTCTTCCCTACAATGAAATTATTTAATGTATCCACTCATATTATTTATATGAATGGGTTATTCTTAATTTCATAGTATTTATGAACCCATATTCTCTTTCAAGATTATATGTTTATGAAATATGTTTCACCTTCGCGGGTTATTTGTATATGAAATATGTTTCTCCTTCACTGGTTCTAATTTGGATGTTATTAATATAAATAATATATATTTTTCCATGGCTTATGATATTTTTATATTATTATGATACCCATTTCATTAAACATATTATGATAGGATTTTTAATAATTTCGTAAAACATGTATATTTGATTTCATTATGATAAGGCTGGGAAATACATCTCCTTCCATTACACTAAGTAAAAATGGATGAATAATGACTATAAATGTTATTCGTGAACCCAATTAAATTATCACAATGTTATTCATGTAATATTTTTAAGTACATATTTTTATGTGTGATACTGATGATATTTTCAAAATGTTATGTGTGATCCATATTTCATGTTCACAATATTACGTGTGGACCTCGTTTCATGTCTATATGTTTATGTGTGAGCCTGATTACATCATCTAAATCTTAGGAGTGATAATTATTAAATGTTCATAACATAATTCATGGAACTGTTTTCATGCCCATATAATAATTCATGAACTGGATTACATGTTTACAATGTTATGCGTGAACCTGATTACATGTTCACAATGTTATGCATTTACCTGGTTTCATATTCATAAAGTTATGCATGACCTTCACAACATGTTAAATATTTAATCCATGGACCATGTTGTATGTCCATAAGTTGGTATGGGGGATTTTCTTCATGTTTCTAACTTAACAAGTTATACAATATCTACTTATACATGTTAATGATGTTTTAAAAATATGTGCTTGCCAAAAATTCCATGTCATGTTTCTATGTTATGATTTCATGAATTATTCCATTATTTATATAAGAAACCATTTATTGTGATCTTCCAATGTTTTTTAGGATCTCTAATATTTATTTTATATTCTTAAAATGTTATTCTCAGGTTTTAAAGACTTTTTATCATGTTATTCTTACTCATTTCCTTTATTTACACTTACTGTGTATATGTGCTCACCCATCTCCTAGGTTTCCTTTCCCTAGGATATGATGAACAGATTTAGGTAGAAGTACAATAGGAGGACATCAATATGGTTATTTATGTCAATATTTAACCAAGATAGAATTTTTTAATCCACTTTTCCAAAGACACTAAAATATTAAAGTCATTGGGGATGTATTTTTGAACTTTACTAAATATCCATCTTATATGATATAATATACATGTTTGATAAGCATGGGTCACTATAGTTTGTATATGCAGAAATTTGTGGTCAAAAATTAGAAACTCAAATGTGAAAATTTTAGTGATATCACTGGGTATAATTCCAGGGATATGTCTTCAGATGTATCTTATGATAAGTATAAGGATTAGTTATCGTTTAGGACAAATATACTTCAGTTTTGGTAATGGATGGAGTGATTGGTATCCTAGAAATACTTCAATGTCTGTATACTACTAGTGGGTGAGGATCTGTCAAATATGTACCTTGGTGTGAATCTCTAACAAGATTTTCTAGGATAGACTCAGGGTAACCTGGTACAAAATAATGGGCCTTTCTGCACACCTATTTTGTCACTCATGGTGCATAATCGTTATAAATTCATAGAATCATAAAAAACAATTAGAAATGATTTAAATAGAGGATGAATATTAATAACCTATGATAACCCCAGGGTTTCATATATTCAAGAAGAATGATTCAGGATTTAAGAACTTTATAATAATTTTTCATGATTATACTGTATCCTAATATGATAATTTTTCTCACACTATGCCTTCTGTTTTTAGTCAATATAGAGAACTTAAAGAAACATGATTCCAAATTAATATTTTTTTTCTGAAATGTATAGTCATTAGGAAAATTGATTTTTCAAGTGGTATTCTCATAAAAAGAATTGTGAGAGTAGTATGAGTATTAGTTATACATCTAAAGATAAAGATACCATAATAAACATATGAACGGTATTTTATGTTCTTACAGTGTTTTTTTACACTAATCTTAAGAATAATGATTAGATTTATGTTGAGGAACCATAGTACATGATTCATATTTCATATTATACGAAAGATGTTATAACGAATGTATTGATGATTCTAGAGTAGTGGATTAAGAATAATGTTAGTTTAATGATGTATTTATGTTTTGGAATTAAAATGTTATGTTATATGAATCATGAAAAGTATATGTATTTTCAGTATAAGTTTTCATTAATGTTTGAAATGGACATGTTGATTGGTGATGAAGAAATAGAAAAGTGGTTTCATTGAAAGGTAATATTGTATTATGGTATGATAATCCAAAATTAATAGCTAAAAGTGAGATAATGATCTGTTGGTAATTATATATTGGATATTAATATAAAAATTGGATAACATAGATTACACTAAACTAAATATTGACAAAATGGCCTATATCCTCAAGGATTATATTACGAATTCTTTGATTTAATTAATATATCTATTAAACATTGGAATAAAGAATTATGCATTTTTTTCAAAAGTATTCATGGTAATTAATGTTATTATAATTATATAAGGGAATATATGATGATGTTATTCACATTTTTGGAATGTGATAACCAAGTAGTGCATTTATATATATATGGGATCAATGTTAAGCTGATTTTTTGACCTTCTCTCTTAAGTATAGGATTTTCATCTTTTGGATTTTTCATAATGTTAATCATTTGTGGAATGATTAAGTTAAAATTTGATGATGTTTCTGAGAATTAATTTTTATCTTACCACATGAGGATTTGGAATATGGGATAACCTATTATATAAATGGGGCGTTAATGATAACGGATGATATATTGGAAGGAATATCAAGGATACCCTAATATGTAAGTTCTTTTGGAATGAAAAAATCCCACACTTTTTTGGATAAAGTGGTGATGTGGATTAAAGAACCAAAAAGAGAGGGGTTTTCCTTAAATCAAGAAAGTATATATTTTAATTAAAATTACATTTATTTATGAAAATAGATAATGAAACCAAAAAATTTATCCTTGTAACTATGTTCACATTTAGTTATATGGCCCCATATTTCATCACAGAATTATTGATATCTGATTGATAAATTTATTCTAATATATTTCAATCCCTCTCTATCAAAATGTGATAGTTTTTGTTGTTATTTTGTGTCTATGTTTTCACATCCCACGTATCTTCTCCTATATGGAAACTTAATTATATGTAAATTTCGGTAACCCTTATTGTTCCAACATTTATCTATAAGGGAAGCATTATTATTCATTATAATAATATGGGTTTCAATGAAAACAATTTGTGTATTAAACCAAAGATAACCCAGAAAAATATTGGGGGTGAAATTTATTTTATGGTCGGTAGAATGTAACACCCTTGGATTTTGTGAATTATTATTATTTTAATTAATTTTTTCATTTTGATATTTTTAATTTAATGTAACTCTAAAAATAATTTATTTTATTATTAAATAATTAATCAGAATTTAACATTCACATAAAAAAGGCTTGGTGTGCGTTAAAATGCACCAACATGGCGTACAATAACCAGAACAATTACTCTATGTAGGTTACATGTAATAATGAATGGTCTTAAGTTATACACAACACTGATAATTCTACGAAACATCATTTTTCGGTTATCATTAATTAGATTATTTATTTATGACCTATCCATTAAAATTAGTAACATTAATATTAAATAACATTTCAAAAAATTATATTTTTTTATAGAAATATGACACATTGATCATGAAATATATAATTCTTTGTAAATACCATATATGTTTGAAGGACATATTTTCTTAATAAACTGCATTTCATGTCCTGTAAAGAAACAATAAAATTAATTTTAGACCCATATAGAAATTAAATTTTTTTAAAATAATATTTATTTTTTTAATTTATCCTTCATAATTTAACATAGGGAGAATGTTTGGGTTTTCTCTAAACAACAACATTTTTTGATGAATAGATAAAAATAATTCATTTTAGATAATAAATTCCTTTTCATTTAAATAAATAATAATGTGAAATTATAATATAAATTTTTTATAAGGTCACATTAGACAAATTATTCATCTATTAATATCATTAGGTAATTATAATAAATTTCATTTTGAAATTCTATATAAAAAAACAATTCCTTGAACATTTTTCTATATTAATTTTTTTTTATTTCCCCATCTATGAGGCTTTAATTAATCATAATTTTTACATTTTTGGGAACTAAATTTATTAAAATGGAAATAAATCATTTAAATCATTATAATATTAACAATCTAATTATATCAGGTTAATTTTTACCAATAAATATTAGTAAATATGATGAAAATTAATCCCATCAATTTAGGCCAAATTAATCTTAATTTGGATCTATCCCATAATCATAGGGGCCCAAATGACCTAGAATATATTCCAAACCCCATTTTATGAAACTATTCCATTAATAAACCTTCAATTTTTTATGGTTTGGTATGACCTTTTTTAGGTAATAACATGTGTACACCGAAATTATTTTAAAACATTTCATGTGAGTCCTTTTATTTAACAAAAAAGGCCACCACCTAACCCTCTACATCACTACTATAAAACCTATTAAATTCATCCTATATATACCCAATAAACCTCTCAAAATTCATACCTTTTTCATATAATTCTATCATTTTTTTAATTAAATCCATAGAATATTATTGGCACAAACCATAATGGGTTATATGAATAAGAGATAAACTTTTCTCTCAAGACACATTCTCTTATTTGCCTTCTCCACCCCTCAACTATATTTTTTAAAAACATTTATAAATAAAACATAATATTAAATATAATATAATGGTGTTATGATATGTTTTATACCTTCACATACACATACATCCATCTAATGGTGATGAACTCACTGTTTATGTGAATGGAGAACTACCACCTCACTAAACAATTATTTTTCATTTTTCATTTACCACCTCTCATGGTGGTCATTATGAAAAATAATATATTTTTATATAGAAAATATTTTATTTATTATGTATTTATACTTTTTTATTAATTATTATAATATATATATTTATACATTTAATTTTGTGTAAATATGATAATTTTGTTTAAGGAAGTGTGCACTACCACACCCTTAAAGATATATGATTCATTCATAAACTACATAGATTGTATTAAGGATGATTTTAGAAAACATATATAATAAATATGATATCATAAATATAATATAATATATACATATATATATATATATGTGTGTGTGTGTGTGTGTGTGCCTTTAACATTTTTTAAACATGACTATTAACATGAAATATTGTTCATTCATACGTACGACCTATCATCTCCATGAACTGTGTATTCTGTTTCATACTTATTTATTATATAGATTATTATAATACACATATGATATATTAAATAGATATTTATATCATAATTTCCATTATTAAAATCATTATATATTTATAATAATCTAATGTATAACAAATTAAGACACACAAATAACAAAGTGAATATTACCCGATGCTTAACCATAGAAAGAAATTGATTACAAGAAGGTAATATAATGTCCTAATAAATCCGTACATGGAATTAAATAGAATAATATGTTTATATAAAATATTTATGATAAATTACATTTATTATATATTATTCTTGAATGAGTATGATGAAGCTAACGACACATGGAAAGGGAATTTCTTCTCATTTTTTTCTTTAATGAGTTACATGATTTATTCACCACTTATTTCATTTTTGTGCTATATATACTTAAAATTTATTTATTATATATAGATTATAATTTCATTTATGTGTATATAAATTTCTATTCTAGTATCTTTATTCACTTTGTTTTAATTTTTTAAAAGATGCCAACTAAGTAATATCATTCTGTCTCAAATTGCCTTCTTTGAGACACATGTTTTTTTATGAACCTATATTCTTTAACAATGTGTTTATACTTCCAATTGATATTTAATATCACAAATATCCATCCATTAATGATATAATAGAATGATTCCTTGTAACCATGTGCGAAGATCTTATTGAAACAATCACATCACTTTTTGAGATTGTTAATAATTATGCTACTTTTGATTAAATATTAGGATCCACATCTCACGAACAAAAATGATCATAATTAAATTATTTTTATTATATATATATATCAATTTATTAGTATAATTTTTCCTCTCCTTGTTACATAATATAAATAATAAAATATTTTATGAAACACTTGATAGTATTAATCTCTTTGGTCAGAAATATGTTTTATTTCAAAACCATGTTTCCAAAAAGGATTTAATTTTTATTCAACAAATAATTGAAGATAATTTTTATGTAAATGGATTTTAGAAATATTTTATGGTTTTAAAATATTTATTAATAATTTTTTTTGGTTATATTAAAATAACTTTTATTCAAAATATTTTCAATATTTATGTATGTGTATTCAAATAATTTTTTATGAAATGGTTTTTAAAACATTTTCATTATTAATTCAAACATTTTTAAGTAAATTTATTTTAAAAAAAAATTCCATGATTACTTCATTTTTTTTCATGTAAAATGGGTTTCATATAATTTTCATTATTTCTTTATAGGTTCTCAAATTTTTTTCAATGAAATTGGTATTTAAAGTATCTTGATTATTATTTTATAAGTATTCAAGAAAAGATGTTTTCAAAATTATTTCATGTCTTATTTATATGTTTTAATGGTCTTTTTGAGAAAATTATTTTCATATGGGTTTATGTATTAAAAATTATTTTTCAAAGAAGAAATGATATTTTCCACCTAAAACCTTTTTAAGGATTTTTCAAAATAAATTTATATCAATGCTGATATATGTTGATGTTGCTTATGAATTTTTGGAAATGATCTAAATTCCATATTCATATTATTTTTGGGAATGTTTTTTTATTAATTTCACAGTATTAGGAAACCTTTTTCTCATTTAATGTTTATTTTTTTATGAAATCCTATTTTATTTTAAAGGATATATATTAATGAAATAAATTTGACTATCACGATTTGTAATTTTGATAAAGGATTTATAAATCATGTATATCTTTCTACATGTTTTAATATTTTTAAATGTTTATGATACCTATTTCATTTCATGGGTTATGATATGATTTATTATAATTTTATGGATCAGGTATACAATTTCATTATGAGATGTGTTGGACTAATATCTCTTTTCAATTCATTCGGTATCAATGGATAACCCCGGAGTACAAATGTTATATGTGAACCTGATTAAACGTGGAAAAAGTTATACATGGTCATGGTTTGTTGTCTGAAATACTTTTTCCAGCCTAATTACAAGTTCAAAATGTCATTAATGATGCTTATTACATGTTTAAGATATTATTCATTCACCTGGTTGCATGTCCACATGTTAATGTGTGAATCTCATTACAAGTTAACAATGTCTTCAGTGATCATTTTTATGTGTTCACAATATTATGCATGAACTGGCATCATGTACTCAAATTTTTTTGTGAACCGAATTACATGTTACCATTGTTATGAGTGAACCTGGTAATATGTTAACAATGTTATGCATGGATTTACTGTCAAATCCATTATTCTTTTCATGAATTGGATAAGACATTCATAATGTTATGCATGCACCTGGTTTCTTGTCTATAATTTGATGTGGCATGATTTCATGTTTTTTACTTAATTAGTGAACTTATTTCTACTATTACATGTTCATCATGTTATAAAATCATTCATTCCAAAAATTTCATGTCTTCTTACTATGTTATGATTTCCTAAAATACTCTCTTAATTCATTTATGATCAAAGTATTATGAACCCCAATATTGATTATAATGTCTAATATGTAGGGTATGATCAGTAAATTTTGTGATCAAGTTCCATACACTTTTGTTCATGTAATGTATACACATTGCCTTTCTCTTCCCTTACTGAGCATGTGAGATCACCAATTTCTTATCTTTAGTTTCAATAGGCTATGATGAAATTTTTTTGGAAGAAGCAATAATGGTGGAAATATTTTTGAGATTTTTTGATGACATTTCACCGATATATAAGTTCTTCTTTCCATGATTCCAAATAAACTAAAAAATTATGGTCACTTGGCATGTAATTTTGTAATGTACTACATAACCATGGATGAGTATTAAAAGTATAAGTAACTAACACTTGATGATGCATATTGTTTTGAATTCATAATGTAATGGTGGAACAAGATCCTAGATATTAATATATTGATCGTGAGAAAGGATATCTTGCAATTTATGCTTTTTAATTTATTCAACTGATACATCCTTTGACTGTTTTTGTCCAACTTAATGTACCAAAACCATAACAAATTTTAATAATAATGATCCATTAAATATTGATAAATGTAATGGGAAAATAATTGAATATTAAAAATATTTACAAGAATAAGATAGAGTTGGATTTAAATAAATTATGATGAAACTAGGGAAAAATATTTTTGATGTGGTGCAATATTATAAATATATTAAACGAATGAGTTACAAGATGCGGATAAAGATATTTCTTCTCTGAAATTACTATTTAGTTTTAAATCCATAAATGATATTAATTTGGTAGTTTCTAAAAAATTAATTCTACGGGAAAGAAATAGAAAATTGGAAATATCAATTGAATTTAATGAAAAATGTTGAATCTAATAGAAATTCAGATATTGAATTATTAACACCTGCTAGGAAATAAATAGGTAATGACAAAGAGAAAGTAAAATAAGATGTATCATATTAAGACGATATGTTTTCTATGACTCGCAAGATTCAACTAATTATCTAACTAGTTAATTACATCAAAGAGTTGAAGTAATATTTACTTACATTAATGAATCATTGGAGTATATAATTATTGAAAATAATAATTTCCCTATTTTATAATCTAATCTAAAACATAATTAATAGGGAATAAATATATTTAAACCATCCAATTTCTTTAACAAGTTAATGTTAATTGTCTATAAAAAAGAATCAAATTATAATTCTTTAAATGTTGATTTTAAATAAGAAAGAATAATATTCAATAAGATTATAAAATTTATTCAATATATATATTGAGAACACATTTATAATTATGATCATATTTAAGATGTTAACAATTGTTGTTTATATATTTCTAAATCATTTGGACAGTTTATATTTGATATTCTGAAGAAGTTTAATATTATTGATCAATTGAGATATTTTTTTAAATCTCAAGTTCCAGATATATCATAGTTGAAGAAAAATAAATTGTTTAAGAAATAACAAGTTTCGAAGTTGAAATATAAAAATACTATAATCTAATTTAATGGAGATGAGTTTATAAGTTAAAATAAATAAGTTCTAAAGTTTCATGTTCTAGTATATACTTTTATAAGATTGGATTCATCAAAATATAAGGAAGATAATAATAAATTTTAATTTAGGTATTTGTAAGTTATTATGAGGAAATTTGAAAATAATAAATGATTTTTTCTGAGCTCTATGAGATTTAAAAAAATTTAATGAATATTTATTTAAATAAATTATAAACTATATATTTTGTTTTAATGTTTTTTCAATCATTTTATGTTTAAATTTATTTAAATATTTTTGGTTGAATTTTTATTTTAACAATAGTGTCTCATAGTATTGTTTCCCTCATATATGGGGAGTATATATAAATGAATATGAGGTTTATATGTTTTAAAAAAAATTAAAAAAAGTATGTATTTTTATTCTTAAAAGGGTGATATTTTTTAGTCAAAATATTTTACTTTCCACACATTATATTCACAATATTGAAAGTAAAAAACCAAACATTTATAAAAATATGTTTTACTATCATTATACTTCATAGATATTTTGGAGTGTTTTAAAAAAAAATGATTTATGCTAATGGATATAATATAATTAATAAACTGGTGAATATAAAATTTTCACACTAATATCCTTTCTATAAAAAAGAGTGAATTATGACCCATCCAAAAGACTAGAATCTGATACTTCAAACTAGAATAGTTTAGCCTACAAAATCGTCAAGATTCCACCAGTTAGAATGATGAAGTTTAGTTTACTGGTGATTCTTCTAGAAATGGGGATGACATTGTTTGTTTAATTTTCAAACATTCCAATTGGATTCTAATGGGTTTATTCATAGAACTGGAAATACCCAATGATTATATATCCATTAAAACCTACATTCAAAATTTAGGTGCTCATCAGTTGTGGACAGATTAGGCTTAGGAATATGCATTGGTCGAGAGGAAGGGAGTTCAGGCTCAGTACACCTTTTGGGGGGAATTATTTCCTACTCCAGGACTCTCTTATAGATTTAATTTATCTACATGAATCCTTATTAATTCTCCAAGTATGAAAATGAGTTTTCTTTTATATTTAGCAATCAATTATTGATATGTGTGGGATTTAGATACTCTTTTATTTTTATTATAGGTTATTCATCAATGGAGAATAATCTGTATGTATTTTAGATTCTTAGTCAATGGTATCCTTCAATACATTATATAGAAATCTCTTGGTTATTATAATGACCATACTGGTTTTAAATCCACTTAGTGGAGCACTTGAAGTTTATTGTACTTTAAAAAGACATGGATTATTTCAGAGATGGGATCATACCCGCATATGGGTTCCCTACATATCCTCATTAAAAAGGAATCAGAACCCACATAGTTCGGTAATAAGGATATATTTTAATGTCATATGGGAAAGAAAATATTTATTTAATGATGGGATTGAACCATATAAAGGCTTCCTATGTAATCTACTTTTATAGAAGAGATAAAATTCCACGTTGTTCGGGCAAAAAAATATGGGGTTTATGCATGGTTTAGGGCCCAAAATAGATATCGTGATTACTTTCACACTCTAAGCTCACATGATTCATGCTCAGTGTGAGAAACAATAGGTATCAGTAAACATGACGATGGTTCCATGAATGATGAATTCATGATAAATGATATGGGGATTACGTATGTATGACTACCCAAGTAAATGAAGACCAAAACTTATAAAAGAAGCCCAAGAGTAGGGTCCATAAAGGTATTTATACATTATGGAGATTTGGAATTTTAACCCGGGACTTACTCATGAAAAGGAAGCCCAAATTAAAAGGGACTTATGATTGGGTTTCATTCCTAAGAAAGAAGCCCAAATCTAAATAAATTACGATTTGGGATTATTCTTGAGAATGATGCCCAATGTTTAAAAAAAGTATGATTGGGGCTTACTACTGCGAAGGAGGCCCATGTTAAGGGAACTTATGATTGGGGCTTACTCTTGAGAAGGAGGCCCAGGTTATGGGAAATTATGACTGGGGATTACTCCTGAGAAGGAGGACTAGGTTAAAAGAACTTATAACTAGGGATTATTAATAAGAAGGAGGCTAACGTTAAAACAAATTTATGACTGGGGCTTACTTTTGAGAAGGAGGCATATGTTAAAAGGGACATGTGACTGGGGATTACTCTTGACAAGGAGGCCCAGGTTAAGGAGAACTTATGACTGGGGCTTAAACCTATGACGGAGGCCCGGGTTAAGAAAACTTATGACTGGGGCTTACTCCCTAGAAGGACACCCATGTTAAAATAACTTATTTCTGGGGATTACTTTTGAGAAGGGGGACCAGGTTAAAAGGAACTTATGACTCGAGATTACTCTTAAGAAGGAGGCCCAAGTAAAGGGTACTTATGATCGGGGCTTACTCTTGAGGAGGCCTAGGTTAAAAGGAACTTATTACTGGGGCTTACTCCTGAGAAGTAGGCCCAGGTTAAAAGGAACTTATTAATGGGTCTTACTTCTGAGAAGGAGGCCCAATATCAGAAGATCATCTCATCTTAAAAGATGAGGTTATATAAGAAACCTCTAACAGTGGTGATATAAAGCTTGTAATTAACGAGGATTTGGAAGAGGTTCTCAGAAAATTACTTTCAGATAATGAATCCAACAAAGGAACCATGACATAAATGGCTTTGAAAAGGGTTTTAAAGGTTATGTCTTGAAGAGGAGAGGTGGATTTTAAGAAAGGAGGTGACTAGGAAGGATGCGTGCAAGTATCATTTTGAACGCATGTCTTGGTCGTGCAAGTAAAATTGTGCAACATGAGTCACCTTGGGGGACGAAGAATACATATGGTAATACTTGGGAGACATAGAACACAAGCCCTTAATATCATTCTGAGAGGTTTCCAGAAGGGTGGCGTTCAAGTTCCCTTTAAAGGGAAAGGTGGCACACCAGTGTTTTCATTTCCCTTAAGAATTAGACACTTAGGTGTGCATGTGTTGATGAGTTATAACACATAGGTCTTATTATTCCTATTTAGAGCTTCCATTCTAGGTAAATAATTACCATAGAAGTGTTTAGAAGACGTCAAAAAAAGACTTGGGCGACCAGAGGTTGAATCTGTTTTTTGGAAAATTCATCCCAAAAATGGGGGGCCCACAGGGGTTATTTATAGGCTACTGGGATCCTTGGGTGAAAAAAGAATATGGTGCACAAGTGACTTGTGTGACCCATATGTCGCATGCAGGAAACTTGCGTGACTCCATCCAAATTTGTTCTTGGTCCATGCCTTGGTCTATTTTTTTTGTTCTTCAAAGGGTGGCCCTCATTATGCTTAATGTATTTCTCTTTTCCATGCGTTGGACTCTGTGATGGAACGGAGCGCCAAAAAAAGTCCCCCTTTATAGTTGGATCCAAAAAATGAAAAAGTATTTGACTCTGAGGAATACGAGAATCCAGAGTTCAGCGGTGCGCCGTTTTAGGCACGTAAGTTTCAATGCGTAGGTTGCGTCGCGTAGTGTTGTGAGATTGCATATATATATGGGCATGACTTCGTGCAAACCATACTTCCTCCAAATATTTTGACCTCTCATTTAACAAGTGTGTGATTTTCTCAGTCGATCTCTCTTCTTTGTGTTGCACTTCTCCAGTATGGATTTTGACTTGCACGGAAAAACATGCACAACATGACTTGCACGACATAACTGGCATGAAAAAACATGCACGACATGACCAACATAGAAAAACATGCTCACCTTAATGCCTACGCCTTTTTTTGTTTTATTCACAACTATTTCATAAAAACAAACATACTTAAACATTAACTGTTTGAGCTTTGTGCAGATTTAATGGCTCCAAGGAAGATTGGATCGGCAGTTGAGCTGTCCAGCAAGAGAATAAGTGACACGATGAACATTGGAAGCCATGATTATTATGTTATCTACTACAACACTCTCCTGGATATGTAAATGTAATTGAATAAATATCCTACCTATTTCCCACAGAGCATTTAATTTCCTTTATATAGACATGGTCATCTGCAAAGAGTCAACATTCTAGAGTCAATAACTAATATTCATCATTCTTGGTTTCAGACTTACACCAATTTTTATTCAGAAAATGTCTCAGTCATTGGATCGTTTTCCAATGCTGGAACAATGGAGAAGGCATTCATAATGCATCATATCCCATGTTCTAGTTATCTGAAGCCTCACAAGCTTGAGAAACAACTGCATTGTTATCCCTCTATTTTTTGAAATTCTTAGATTGACCAATCCAAGTGATTGAAAAATAGATGGGATTTCTATATTGGAGGAGGTGTGAAGCTGACTTGGATTTGGGCATATTGGGTGTGAAAAACCTATGCAGAGTTTTTTGGTGATCTGAAGGGAGCTACATTATATGAAGCCATATGGGCTGGGCAGACATATGTCTACGTGAATGATGATTTTTGTGTTAGATCTAATCAGCCACTAGAGCCAAGAAACCAATTTTTTTCATCTGAATCATGAATAAGTAGGCATCAACTTCTGGTATGTCAACAAGATCTCTGGGGATCCAATTCTGGGAGACATGTATGATGAGTTCATCCATCTGAAGGTGATGTGGAATGATTCTGAGAAGACTCTAGGTCTAGCTTGGGAGTTGATGAAGATCTTTTTCAATCTAAAGAATTCAAAGTCCACCAAAACTCATTATTGAAAGGATATTCATCCAGAGGATTGGATGGATTTGTTTCTCATCAAGAAGACAGAGAAGGGGCCCACATGTACTCGTCCTACGAGCTACCTGAGAGAAGAGAAGTGGGGTACTGTTGGAACATTCTAGCCAACCCTAGAAGTGGGAGAGTTTGAAAAGTGGGGGAATGAAGTGAATCAAGAAATCCCAGAGAAGACCCATCTCAAGGGATTCTTAGCCTTGTGGCTCGACATATTTCTTCTATCACCTAGGGATTCGAAAGGAGGTGTCAGGCCAAGGAACTTTAATGTAGCATCCAAGTTGGCTGAGATAAAAATGCTTGGGTTGGCCACAATAATTTTGGTGAATATTCACATGAGATTACTCCATGTCTATATGGAAAAGTCTTCTTTGAGAATAGTGGGAACATTCCATGTTTTTTGGGGATGGATCACAACTCACGTCAAGACATACATTGTACAGAGCGGATTACAGGTTTCAGAAAGTTCTTTTAGTCCATCAATGCATGCATTTTCTAGAATTTCTCCATTGACCCTCAATTCCATTGATCTAAAGGTGAGGCTGAGCATGTTCAAGTAATTTCATTTATTTCCTTATGGAAACCCGCCAATAGGTCTGTTTGTCGATTATGTAACAACTAGCCTGGAATTGAGGTCATATATGCCTGCTTGCAGAGATAGTGTATTGGCCACCAGAATTGACGAAGAGATTATATGGGAGGCATATTCTCCATATAGATTTTCACGCTAATTGAAGTGTCTGTAGTAGATTTTTGTATCCCCTATCATGCATGTATATTCAAAGCAGCATATAATAGTTTCCTGACAACTATGGTTGATGGATGCTACGGAGAAGACAGGGGAAGTGTTTGATCTACTAGTTCCTGGAGCGGCAAGTCAATTGACTACATGGTATACTAAGCACTGGGTAGCATCATACCTGGCAGGGGTATTGAAACTTCTTGTCTTCCAGGTGGGGAGTAAAAAGAGAAGTTTCTGAAAAGAAACCTTTCATTTGGATGGTGAATATTCCTCACCTGAAGCTGATTTACCAGGTTTTCACCTCGTGGTGATTCATCAGATTCCTGGGATGGGGATGATGAGGCACGACAAGCATCAAAATGGCCTCGTTCCAGATATAATTCTCCCACCAGAGTCAAGAGTCCTAATCCACTATCTCATGGTGAGTTATATCACTGAGGTAATTTAGTCTCCATTATTTTATAGTGAAAAAAGATTCATTTTCTTATCTATTATTTGTGATTGCATGATCTGGGAAGAAGTTGATGTCCCAGATTATAGGACCTACTCACGGTCTTATAGTGCACATTCTGAATATTTTCGACCAGAGGCTGTCTAGACATGGCAGAGTTTATATTGTGATGGTGAAACTGCCTCGATGGACTTATGTGAAGGGCTACATATCCCCGGAGTCGGGGATCTCTAGGATTCTGCAAATATCCTCTTCGAGGATAACCCCAATTAAGTGCAGGATTGCATTAGAGAGATGGAAATGCTCATATATGCCATTGATAATTCAATTCCTATCACCAAGCGGGTGATGGAAATGATGTATTGTGGCACCACTAAGGGGATTTGTGCTTTAGTAGATGAGGAGTGGCACAATTAGGTGGCTCTTGAAGATGTAAATTTCTTTCATTATTTTCAATGCAAATTGATATCATTCAATGCATTTTTACTCAAGGAAATTACTTTCATCCTCCTATATCTTGTTAAGGAAGGAACTAATGAGGTCCCTTCACCGCGGTATAGCCCGGGTGGCACTGATCTTGGGGCCACTGAATCTCTTCAGGACCCGGTAAAAGTATATCCATGCCAGAAAATCATGAATGAGGATTTAGACAAGGATTTACACTCTTTGATACTAGTATTTGAAGGTAAAGATGTCAGAAAACCCAAAAAATCAAAGAATCAAAGGAATCTAATGAAGAAGTCCACAGTTAGATACATCATCAATAGTGGTAAGTCTTTTGGATAGTCATGAGTCTTAAATCCTGAAAATGTTGCTCATATTTCTTTGGATTGCAGGGGCTTCTTCGATTTACCCTTTGTGGGAGGGGACTGACCCTCCTCTAAGGAAAATGGATGGTGCTGGTGAACAGTCGCAAATTCATGTTGACCCAGCTGCTCTTCAAGAAATGATGAGAGAAGAAGAGCCAGCGTCTATTCCTTGTACTGCTCCTATTGGTGCTGCAAGGATTGAAGAGCCTACTTCTGGTAAATTAAAAATACATCATATAAATTTGAATGAAAACATAAACTAACTTCTATTTTGTGATGTTTTAGGTTCAACACCTGCTCCAGAACATTTTTCAACAACTGCAACTGACTGTGCAATTTTCTCTGAAAAAGTTATACGCTGTCAGAGGTCGCATGAGGAGGGTCTCCAAGAAGACATGTCAAATTCTCTCACTAGTGAGACTAAAAAAATCTAGGATATCAGTAGAAGAAATGATGAATACTGGTGCATCATTCGAAGAAATTTTAGATCATGTTAAATTACCTTGTGATTTAGAAGATTTTGGACGTGACTATTATCATTCATCCTGTTAATTTTTTTATTACACATCTGACAATGATTGGTTGAAATGTGCAGTTCCATCTGAGCAAGCAGTTGATCTGCCGAATCCTGAAGTGGGTAGAGACAACCTTATCATTAATGAGAAAATATCTTAAGTAGAGCTTAACCCGGCAGAGCTTCCTTAAACCCATCATTAAAATCCTATTGAATCTAGGAATGATAGGGAGGATCCTTATTTCCTTTATATGTCCATGGTCATCTGCATGGATTCAACGTTCCAGAGGCAAAGAATTATGTACCTCATTCCTGGTTTCAGACATAAACCAATTTTTCTTGGGAAAATTCCTCAGTTGTAGTATCATTTGACAATTTTGGAATAGTGGAGAAGGCATTCAAAATGCATCATAGCCCATGTACTCCAGATCTGAGGCCTCACAAGCCTGAGCTGTAGTCGCATTGTTATCCATCTATTTTCCGAAATTATTAAATGGACCAATCCAAGAGATGGAAAACGAGTTCGGATTTACGTCCTGGAGGTTGTGTGAAGCCGAATTGGATGTGGTCATATTGGGTGCGACAAACCTATGCAGAGTTTGTCAAGGATCTGAAGGGAGATGCAATATAGGAAGCCTTCTGGGCTAGGCAGACATATGTCTACACAAATGATGATTTTGTGCCGGAGTAATTTAGTCACTAAGGCCCAGAAAACAATTCATTCCATGTGACTCAAGGAGAATTAAGCATCATCTTGTGGGATGTCTACAAGATCTCGGGGGATACAATTTTGGGAGACATGTATGATGAGTTCATCCCTCTGAAGGTGATGTGGAATGATTCTGAGAAGACTCCGGCTCTAGCTCGTGAGTTGATGAAGATCTCTTTCATGCTAAAGAATTCAAATTCCACAAAAACTAATTGAAGAAAGGATATTCATCCAGAGGAGTGGATGGATATGATTCTCATAAATAAGAAGGAGGAGGGTCCCACCTGTACTCATCCTACCAGCTGCCCCAAAGTAGTTAAGAGGGGTGCTCTTGGCACATTCTGTCCAACTCCCGAAGAGGTATAGTTTGAAAATTGGGGGTATGAAGTGAATCAAATAATCCCAGAGAAGACCTGTCTAGAGGGCTTCTTAGCCTTCTGTCTTGGCATTTATCTTCATCCAGTTAGGGATTCGAAGGGAGTCATCAATCCAAGGACCTTCGTTGTTGCAGCCAAGTTGACTGAGGAAAAAAAAGATGGGTTGGCCACCACGATTTTGGCAAAGATTCACTGGAGCATACTCCATGTCTATATGGGTAAGTCTCCATTGAGAATAGTGGGACCATTACATGTTTTTTGGGGATGGATCGCCACTCACATCAAGACATATGATGTACTGAGCAGATTACAGGTTTCTAGAAGTTCGTTTAGGCCATCGGTTCGGGAATTTTCTAGAATTTCTCCATTATCACTCAATTCCTATGATCTAAAGTTGAGGCTGAGCATGTTCATGGAATTTCATTTCTTTCCTTATGGAAACTCGCCAGCAGGCAGTTTGTTGAATATGGAATAGCTAGCCTGGAATTGAGGACATATATGATGGCTTGAAGATATGGTGTATTGGCCACCAGAATTGAAGGAGAGATTACATGTGAGGCCTATGCTCCATCTATATTTCCATGCCAATTCATGTGTCTATAGAAGATTGTTTTATCCCCTCTCATGAACGTCCGGTCAGAGTAGCATATAATGGTTTCCCAACAACTATTGTTGCTGACATATATGGAGAAGACCGAGGATTTTTTTGTAATACCAGTTGCTGGAGTAGTGAGTCCATTGACTACATGGTATGCCGAGAACTATGTAGCATCATACTCGTCCTGGGTATTGAATCTTACTATATTTTGGGTGGGGAGTAAAAAGAGAAGTGTTAGAAAATAAACCTTTCGTCTGGAAGGTGACTCTTCCTCACTCAGAGCTGATTCCCTGGGTTCGTCACCTAGGCTGGATTCACCGGATTCCCAGGATGGGGATGATGAGGCACGACATGCGTAAAAATGGCCTCGTGGTACATATAATTTTAATACTAGATTCAAGAGACCTCCTCCATCAACTCATGGTGAGTTATATCATTGACTAAATTTAGTCACCATTATTTTATAGAGAAACAAGTTTCATTATCTTATTCTTTACTTGTGATTACAAGAACTAGGAAGAAGTTAAAGTCCCAGATTGTAAGACCCCCTCAAGGCCTTATGGTGCACATTTTGAATATTTACAACCAGAGGTGGTCTAGACATGGCGGAGTTTATATTGTGATGCTGAAAACGCCTTGATGGACTTTTGAAAAGGGCTATATATCCCCAGAGTTGGGTATCTCCGGGTATCTGTTGATATCCACTTCGAGGATAAACCCAATGAATTGCGGGATTGCATCAAAGAGATAGAAATGATCATATATATCATTAATGATTCCATTCTTATCACCATGTGGGTGAAAGAAATTATGTATCATGGCACCACTGAGGGGATAGGTGCTTTAGTAGATGAGGAGTGGCACGATTACGTGGCTCCTGAAGATGTAAATTTCTTTCATTATTTTCTTTGCAAAATGATTTAAGTCAAAGCTTTGTTACTCAAGGAAATTAATTTCTTCACCCTGCATCTTGTTTAGGAAGGAACTATTGAGGCCCCTTCACTGTGGTATAGCCCTGGTGGCACTGCTCTTGGAGCCACTGAATCTCCTCGGGAGCCCGGCGAAGTATCTCTAGGCCAGTAATTCATTAATGAGTAGTTAGACAAGGCTTTACACTATATGATACATGTATTTAGGGGCGACGATGTCAGCAAAACCAAATAATCGAAGAAGCAAAGGCATCAAATGAAGTAGTCCAGAGCTAGATGCTTCATCAGTAGTTGTAAGTCCTTCGGATATTCATTAATACTAACTTGTGAACAGGTTTCTCATACTTCTTGGAATTGCAAGGGATTCTTCGATTTCCCCTTTGAGGGAGAGGAATGACCCTCCTCTATGGATGACGGAGGGTGCTGGTGAACAATTGCAAATTCATGTTGAATCGGCTGCTCTTTATGAAACGATGAGGGAAGTGGATCCAGCATCTGTTCCCAATACTACTATTATTAGTGATACAAGGAGAGAAGAGTATGTTTCTGGTAAATTAACAATACATCATAGAAAGTTGAATGAAAACATCAATTGACATCCATTCTGTGTTGATTTAGGGTCGAAACCTACTCTAAAACATTTGGCAACCACTACATTAACTCCACAATTTTTTCTAAGGATGCTATCCAGGGATAGAGGTCACAGGAGGAGGGTCTCCAAGACGACATGTCAAATGCTCCCACTGGTGAGACTAACTAGGAATCTGGGATATCACTGGATAAAATGATGAAACTTGGCGCGTCTTTGGATGAAATTTTATATCATGTTAAATTACCTTGTGATTTAGAATATTTTGGACGTGAGTGTTATTCTTTCTCCTATTAAATTTTTTTATTACATCTCTGACGATGATTGGTTGAAATGTGCAGTTCCAACTGAGCCAGCTGCTGATCTGTCGATGCCTAATGTGGGTAGAGACAACCCAATCATTGTAGAGATGCTTGCTAATGTGTATCTTAACCCGGAAGAGCTTCCTGAAACATATCCTGAAAATCTTTTTTATTCTTGGAAAGACAGGGTGGAGACTTCTCATGTTGCTGATCTACCATTGGGTAAAACATGATAATATTTGTGGCTGTACATAATTTTCAAGATAGCTAATCAACTTTTGTTATCCTTTGTAACTAACCAAAGCTTTCAATTAACTATGCAGGGCTGTCAACTTCAGTGGCTAGATCCATAGGTGAATCCTCAGCCTCTTCCCCAACGGGAGTAGAAAGTGATGTACCAAAAGTCAGTGGGGAAGGAGTGGAACATGGCGCTTTCGTAAGTGCATTAATCTAGAACTATATTACCACTTCCATAGTGATGCTGAATTAGTACCCGAGGAGAAAAAGGTTCTCCAATTCTCACGTCGCAGGGCATGGAATAATAAAATTATGATCATATCTAAAGTTCCTCTTGAATAGCTCTCTTCGAAGATCCCGAGACTGTTATCCTTGTTCATCTGCTAGGACATGGCGGTTTTTGATATCAAGAGACCCATACCGTGGTAAAACAAGTCATCTTAAGAATGTAGCAGGAGAAAAAGTTCCGTCAAGATTTTATCAGAGTGAGGCTACTCACAAATATCAGCGAATTCGTGGTCACGGTGTCTTGAGATGAGGCAGATTATGCAGCAAAGATGAAGGAGATGAAGCATAAGATCACAGAGAATGTTGTCTAGAAGATGAACCTTCAGCAACAGCTAGATTTCGTTACTAGGTAACTTGACCAGCATAACAATTAAATGGATGGAGTCCAAATGGATGGTATAAAATCCATTGCAGATGCCAAGAATTCACTCTGTCATGCTGAAAAGTGTGAAGCTGGTCGAGTGAATGAACTTCAAGTGGGTGCTGATGAAGCTCTAAATTCCGTCAATCAAATGAAATGTTCTATTGAAAGCCTCCTTTAATTCATGAAAAGGAGAAGATAATCTAATTTTTGGATGTTCTTCCAATCTTGTAAATTAATGGAAAATATATTTCATCTTCAATCATTTGTATCTACATTCTCTAACTAACTATAAATTTTTTTACCAAATCAAATGGGCCTAGTAAGAATAGTTTTATTATTTTAGGATTATACAAAAAACCCCACAAACTATGCATGTTTTTGTTTCACAATATTTCCAAAATCATACTAAAAGTACGTTTAGCGAGCTGGGACTCGACTTTTGTTCAAAGTGCCTTTTACAGGTTCCCAAATTAATGAGTACTATGTCTCTTGTTGGAAGTTTAAAGTCATGCATATCAGACATAAAAAGGGTAATGTTTATGGTCGAATATCTTTGACCGAATGGATTAAAATTGACTCAATTCATTGATAATTTGTTATAAAACATATTAGCCATTCATGTAAGTGGGAAAACATGTAAACTATGACATAAAAAATTTTGAATCTAAGGGATGATATGGAAAAAGTGCTAAAATGCATTAGAGGAAGTATTTCCTAAGAGTGAAGTTACATCTATTTGAAAAAACCTATTAGGGGGTTGAATTATGTAGGGCCACTTAAGGTCATTGGTGAAATAGTCAAATAATAGAATCTTTTGGCTGACAGGTCTGTTTTGTAGACTATTTATGCAAGGCCACCTAAGGGAACGTGCTGCATAGTCAAGAAAAAAACTCTCAGAAATATTACTTTTCTATTACTAAATGCCAGTGATTGTTTATGAAGACTCAAATTTCCAAAATCATAGAGTCTCCTCTATGGAGAGAAGTACTTGAATATAGAGAGGATATTCCTAATCAAGATTGTCTAATAATTAGATGAATGTCACTCATGAAAATGTCTGACCCAAATGCAGGGAATTGAAATATAAACCATAGACTTGAATACTTTTAGATCATGAAAAAGTGTATGGGAAAATTATATTAAGGATGACTATTTTTGGGGATCCCTACATATCGTCGTTAAGTCCAATATGGACAAAAGTGGTTTTCCCCCCAAGAATGAATTTAACACCATTTGACAAACCCTTTAGGTGGGTTGAATTATGCTGGGTCACCTATGGGCATTGGCTGCATAGTCAAATAATAGCATTGTTTGGATAACAGGTCCATTGTGTAGACTATTTATGAAAGGCTGCCTAAGGGCACGTGTTGAATGGTCAGGCAAAAGAATTCCCAGGTATCAGAAATTTTGTGACCAGAAGTCAAGAAATGGTTTATGGAGATCTGAAAGTATCTATGGTTCAGATTATGACATATGAAAATGGGTATTGTCCAATGCATAAAGGAGATACATAGACCAATGCTAACCATAATCATGTTGTGGCTGGGTTTTGAATTGATATTCTATAGATCACTAAAAATATTATTATGATGAGAATCAATCCATAATTAGTTCCTAAAATACTGTTTAACATCATGTGGGACGAGAGCGTATAAGATCATAGTTCAAGGTTGTAGAGCTTAGAACATAATGAAGGAGACACATTGTGTGTTTGTTATAAACCTGATGTGAATAAAGAACAGTATTTTCATGCCACATTGATGTTCTCGTAGGGGGAGTTTTCACCCAAGGGGATGAAAGTGGAGTTTGGGATTAGTACCAAATACTTGGGGTTGGTTTCGAGGGATGATCAAACGTTCCTACGTATCACATAGGGATGGTAATCAAGCCATACTTAGTTCTTGAAATATCCTCTGTACAGTTTTAGTTCATACATGTGAAGGGTGAAAGGGGACTTTAGTGAATGATGGTTGCATCCAAGATTAAATGATCATGCATTAACATGTATTCACATAGTCCTTGGAATATGAAATGACTAGAGATCAATGTCAATAATGATTCCCTATCAGGTGAGGGTGTTAGAGACTGTTGTATTTTATTTTCATACATGACAAAAGTATGAAGAGATTAAGGTCATATGCCTGGGCCAGTGCTTCATAGTTTAGTATCATGTTGCTAGGACATATTGCTATGCAGTTTAATGTCTTGAAGCGAGGACAGTGGGGGACATTATATTTTAACATCATATAGCAAAAACAATAGCACTTCATAGTTTAGTTTCATGTAGTAGGGAAAAAAGGGACGTACATAGGTAAACGTCATGTAGGACGACTTTCAACCAATGTAATGATATTGGTTTCGAGGGGTGGGGTTCACGGATCAACATTGTATGAGATAGAGGTGAACCAACATGAATATATTGTTTTTGGGCTTGGACCTTAAGAGGTTTCCTACATACCCAGCCTAGAAGGTATGGATCAAAGTCTGCTTAGTTCGATTGAGAATGAATTGGTGATCGATTTTTACATGAGGAAAATGACCCGAAGATGGTGTTGGGACATACATGTGGTTAGTGTCCCAGAGAGGGTGTTATAGTTTAAGCTTACTCTAAGATCATGTGATTCATGCTTAGTGTGAGAAACAAGAGATAGCAACAACCCTAACGATACACAGTTTATCATAATGTGGGACAAAGGGTGGTTTACAGTTTAGCGTCATGTTGTTATGAAGTATTGTTGTTCAGTTTAATGTCATGCAAGATATGTACAGAGTTTAATGTCATGTATGACATATTAAGGGACTTTTTCATACTTTAAACGTCATGTAAGAAAACAATGTACAGTTTAACATCATATAGGATGTACATGTACAATTTAACATCATATAGGATGTACAAGTGACTGTTTACAGTTTAACATCATGCAGGATGATAGAGGGGACATAGTATAATGTCATGTTGGATGATAGAGGTGGTTATGAAGTTTAATGTCCTTCAGAAAGGAAAAAATGAGTATTTTTGATACACACAATAATTCTTCAAGAATCTATCATTAATTGGAGTTTTAATGAGTTCTCCATCCATTGAGATTAAAGAATAAGCTCCATTGTAGTAGACCATCTGTATTGAATAAGGTCCCTCCCACCATGGCTCAAGATTTGGAGACCTCTTTCCCGGTATCATTGGGGTTTTGAGGAATAATACCATTCTCTTTGAATGAATGAAAGAAGATGAACTTTTCTATTTAAAGCTCGTGCTTTTCGATTCTGATAGACTTCTAAGTGGTGCAGGGTGCATAATATTTTTTCATCTAATCCTTCCAATTCATCAAAACGCTTATGATATTTTTCATTTGTTGATGGCTGATCACAAATGGATACTCTGAGCGAAGGTAATTGAACCTCAATGGAAAGACTGCTTCTGTTACATATACCATTGAATTTGGAGTTGACTATGTTGCGGTGCTAGTGGTGGTCTGATAAGCCCATAAAGCATGAAAACGTTTATCATGCCATGATTTATTATCTTTATCCACCATATTTTGCAGTATGTTTGAAAGATTCATACTGAAGGCCTCTATTTTTCCATTGGGTACTGCATGATACAAAGATGAATGGTTGGATTTGATTTTGTATTCTTGATACAACTTTCTCACCTCGGATGAACAGAATTTGGGGAAATTTTCCATCAATATGGTATGAGGGACACTAAATATAGTAATGATGTTAGACATGATGAAGCTAACAATTCATTTTGAACTAACTTCTTTGAGAGGTATTTCCACTGCCCATTTGGAAAAGAAGTCAGTAGGATTAAGAATATAATTAACCTACATGGATGTAGCCGGAGGATAATGTCGTATTACATCCATTCCCCATGTGGAAAATTTCCAAAAGTATTTAGCTATATGAAGCAACTCTGGGGGTTTATGAATGAAGTTGGAACATACTTATCATGAATTTAACTTCTTAGTGAAATCAAGACAATCATGCAACATTGAAGGCCAAAAGTATGCAAGCCTTCAAATTTAACCAGAAAGTCTATGTCTAGACTGGTGGGAACCAGAAACTCCTGCATGTAATTCATCCATGGCATCCATTTTCTCTTCACCATCATTAAATTTAATGATAATTCCATCAAAACCTCACTTGTAGATAATTTTTTAGTGATCTAGGCTATCATAAAGACTAAAATTGACCACAAATCGCCGAACATGTTCTTTCATGGCTCTATCAGGTGGGAGGGTTCCATTTTAAAGATATTCTCTGATAGGTGACATCCATCTTGTAGTATGACCATATCGTTTAGAAATGGTACTTATTTCATTGATTTCCTCTATTCATAATAGAACAAAAGGTGAAACTACATGACAGTGGGAAATACTGATGATTTTTTTGTCCCTGTTTAGATCTTCTAGGGATGTGGCTACATTAGCAAGTGCATCAGCTAGGGAATTTTGTGATCGTGGGACATAAGAAAATATCAGTTCTGAAGGAAATTCCACCATTAAATCTCTAACGTAATCACACAAAGGGATTAACTCTTCCTTTCTGATGGAATAATCCCCATTTATTTGTTTAATTACCAAATCCAAATCACTGTTTACCTTCAAGTGATTCACCTCTGCCTGAAGCGCTAATTCCAAGCCTGTGATGAAATCTTGATATTATGCTTTATTGTTTGTACCTACTTCCAACAATAAGAATTAATAGGGTATAACTTCCTTTTCTGGGGAAATAATAATGATTCCTAACCCAACATTGTTGAATTTAGAATGTTCCATTTTCTTCCCTATTGGACTTCTGGAGACACCATCAATGTACATTTCCCATGATTGAGGATTATCTTGAATAGAGAAGACTTCCTCATCAGTAAGTTTAATATTTAAATATTTATCTTCTATAGATGGGTGTTCATCATTGAAATTGGCTAGATCTAGGCCCTTTATTGCCTTTTGAGACACATATTGGATATCAAACTGCTACAAAATAACATCCCACCTTGCAAAACGTATTGTAAGCATTGGAAAACAAAGGATAATTTTGAGTGGGATATTGCGAGATACCAATTAGACCTCATGATTTTGAAGGTAGTGTCTCAATTTTTGACCTGCAAAGATTAATGCCAGGCAGTATTTTTCAATACTTGAATATCGAGTTTCTGCCTCATTCATAGTCCGACTGAGATAGTAAAGGCTGTTTTCATTCCCAGCATCATTCTTTTGGGCAAGGAAGGCACCTGATGATCACTCTAAAGTTGTCGAATATATAATAAGTGGACTTCCTTGAATAGGTGACATTAAAACCGGTGGACTCAATTGATATTTTTTGAGGATATCAAATGCTTATTTCCATTCTTCAGTCCACTGGTAGGTGACTCCCTTCTTCTTTAATCTGGTGAAGGGTAAACACTTGCCTGCAAAATTGGCAATGAAACACCAAATATAAGAAAAGTGTCCTTCAATTACTCTTAATTCCTTAAATCTTCTAGATGGTGACATTTCTAGGATTGATTTTTTCTTCAAAGGATCAACCTCGATACCACGATGACATAGAATAAAGCCGAGAAATTTTCCCAAGGTTACCCCAAAAGCACATTTCAAGGGGTTCATCTTCAAATTGTGTTGTCGAAGTTTGTTGAATTTTATTTCCAGATCATCCAAGGGATTGTAAAATTATCTATATTTAATTAAAAAATCATCCACATAACCTTTAACAAATTTCCCTAAAAAGGGTTTGATGATATGGTGCATGGAATGTTGTTACATTGCACCTGCATTCTTTAGGCCAAATGACATTACCTGATAGAAAAACACACCTTGAGGAGCTCTAAAGGTTGTAGACTCTTCCTCTTCTGGGGCCATTTCAATTTTATTTTACCCATAATAACCATCCATAAAGGAAAGAGCTTCATAACCAGTTGTTTCATCAAATAAGAGTTTTGTGATCAAAAATGGAAAATCATCCTTGGGAAAATGCTGACTAAGATCTCTAATGTCAATGAAAACTCTAATTTTTCAATTATTCTATTTCACAGGGACAATATTAGAAAGCCATTTTGGATATTTAACTTCTCTAAAGAATTTATCCTTGATAAGATTATCTTTCTCATCTTCAATTTTGGAGGCATAAGTTGGGTGTGTTCTTCTTGCTGCTTTCTTGAATCCTCGATGTTATTCTAGAAAACACAAATGATGATTGGAAATATCAAGATCAAGACCTGTAATTTCTGTATAATTACAAGAAAATACATCTCCAATTTTCTTTATAAATGAAGTATAAATTTATTTCCCTTTAAGAGTCATGCCTTCTCAAATTAAAGTGGTGTGTGGATCTTCTTTTTTACACATATTTACTTCTCTGAGTTCATCCACAGTGGTAGAGATACCATCCTCAAATACTGGAGGAGTATCCCAGAGATCTTCATATTCTTCTTCAATATGTGTTACTTCTTAAGTTTCTACCTGTATAGTAGATGATGAAGCAGAATTTCCATGGTCAGGGGAGAAGTTAAAATCTGGACATCTTGGAAAAGAGGCTACAATTTATGACCCTATTGATGATGAAGTGTCTTCATAGGGTGATAGAGAGGATATGAAGGATTGAGAATCAACATCATTATTTTCCTCTAGTATTACTATAACCTCTTCTGACCTGGTTGGTGATGTATAGAATTGATGGATTTTAGCAGATTAAATGAAGACATCTCCATCTAATATTTCATCATTTCTTGGTGAATCAACAATTTCTCCCATGCTGTCTAGCTTGATTTTCATAATTGACATCACGGAAGATTCCATAAAAGTTCTTAGATTTAGGTCTGTCCTATCAATTTGACCAATAGGCAACACATAATCTGTACTCACATGTAACAATGGGTTTACTGGAATCTTTCTAAACCATTTGGAGCATTAATTTTTGTGACCCTCTTTGCAGTGGATTTTTCCTTTCCCTCAATGTGATAAAATTCTACCTCAATGTACTGATATTCAATTATTTTGAGTGGGTCCTTGTCACAAAAAAATTTCCCAATTTGACCATTTAATCAATATTTGAGACACTTATGGTATAAATACGGTACGACCGCATGTTGATGTAGCCAAGGTCTTCCAACAAAAATGTTGAAGGCTGTGTCCTGACAAACAACCAAGAAATATGAATTATATTCAAGATATACAAACTGAATTTTGAGTGTAATTTCACCCAGAGGTTCTTGTTAATTCTTATAATATCCTTACAACATCAAAGTAGAAGGAGATAAATCAGATTTTGTTAGGACCAATCGATGAAGTGTACAAATGGGAATGAGATTAACTCATGAGCTATTATCAATGAAAGCTCATCGGTTGTCTATATCATTTAATTTTCCATATATATAAAATGGTATGATATGTCCATGTACAACATCATCTTCATCTCCATCTGTAAAATATATCACTACGTGTAATTCTGCCGGATCATTCTCTTTATGGTAGACCTTAGCCACATCAATTTCAGTTTTGAAATCTTGAGGACTAGACAAAGCCTCAATAATTGCCTCTCGAAGGACTTTTGACAGATTCAAGGAATCCCGAATTGATAACTTGGATTGTACATGGGCCAAATATTTCAAGAAATCATATTTTGATCCAATGGTTTTCATTTCCCAACATGAAAATGTTGTTTTTTAGGTGTCTTGGAAGTTGATTATTTTGTAGTAGATGCATCCCATATCAGGGTAGGAGTTGGAAATACTCTTGGATTGAATAGATTAGACCGATGAGGCTTATTAATTTTCATTGGTCAAGAGAATGGAAGGTCAGGCTCATCACACCTTTTTAGATGTGAATTATTGTCTACTTTTGGGCTCTCATATAGATTTATGTTATGTTTATGAATCCTTAATAATTCACCAAGTATGAAAATGAGTTCTATAGATTTAGCAATCCATGATTGATTTGTATGGGGTTTAAGGAATCATTTATATGTATTTGCGGTTATTCATTGATGGAGAATCATCAATATTTATTATATATTCTTATTCAGTGGTATCCTTCAATAGATTAAATAGAAATCTCTTGGTCATTATGATGACCATACTGGTTTTAAAGCCACTCAGTGGGGCACTTGAAGTTTATTGTCCTTACAAAAGACATGGATTATTTCAGAGTTGGGACCATACCCACAAATGGGCTACCAACATATCCTCATTAAAAGGGAATCAGAACCCATATATTTTGATAATAAGGATATAGTTTAACGTCATACGGGATGAAAAATAATTAATGAAAGATGGTCTTGAACCTTATAAAGGATTCATACATATTATACTTTTAAGGAAGAGATCAAAGTCCACATAGTTCGGGAAAGGGAATATGAGGTTTATGCAAAGTTTATGGCCCAAAAATAAATATGGTGATTACCTTCACACTCTAAGCTCACGTGAGTCATGATCGGTGTGAGAAACAAGAGGTATCAGTCAACTTTACGATGGTTCCATAAAAGATGCAGTCATGAGAAATTATGTGGGGATTATGTATGTATGACTGCCCATGTAAATGAAGACCATGACATAGGAAAGAATCCCAAGAATGGGGTCTATTATGGTATTTGTACTTTATGGAGATTTGGAATTTTAACATGAGAATTACTCCTAAAATGTAAGCCCAAATTAAGAGGAACATATGATTGGGTTTTATTCTTGAGAAGGAAGCCCAAATCAAAATAAATTATTATTGGGGTGTACTCCTGAGAAGGAAGCCCAATGTTTATGGAAACCATGACTGGGGAATACTCCAGAGACGTAGGACCAGGTTATGGAAACTTATGATTGGGGGTTACTCCAGAGAAGGAGGCCTATGTTAAGGGAACTTATGACTGAGGCTTACATTTGAGAAGGAGGCCCAGGTTAAAGTATCTTTTGACTGGGGATTACTCTCGAAAAGGAGGCCCAGGTTAAAAGGATCTTATGACTGGGGCTTACTTCTTAGAAGGAGGAATAGGTTAAAATGGAATTTTGACTAGGGCTTACTCTAGAGAAAGAGGCCCAGGATAAGGAGAACTTATGGCTAGGGATTTCTCTTGAGAAGGAGTCCCCGGTTAATGAAACTTATAACTAGGGATTACTCTCGAGAATGAGGCCCTGGTTAAATGAACTTATGACTGGGGTTTACTCTAGAGAAGGAGGCCCAGGTTAAAAGGAACCTATTACTGGGGCATACTCATTAGAAGGAGGCCTAGGTTAAGGGATCTTATGACTGGGGCTTACTTCTGAGAAGGAGGCCTAGGTTAAAAGGAACTTATGACTAGAGATTACTCCGGATAAGGATGACCATGTTAAAAGGAACTTATTACAGGGGATTACTCCGGAAAAGGAGGCCCAATATCAAAAGATCTTCTTATCTTAAAAGATGAGGTTATATATGAAACCTCTAACTGTGGTGACATAATGCTTGTAAGGCACGATGTTTTGGAAGAGGTTCTCATATAATTCCTTTCAGATAAGGAATCCAACAAAGGAAACATGCCCTAAACATATTTGAAGAGGGTTTTAAAGGCTATGTATTGAAGAGGAGAGGTGGATTTGATGAAATGAGGTGACTATGAAGGAGGCGCACAAGTATCATTCTGGCACGCAATTCCTGGTCACACAAGTAGACTTGCACGACATGAGTCACCTTGGCCGACGAAGAATCCATAGGGTAATACTTGGGAGACATTGAACTCAATCCCTTAGTATCATCCCTATAGGCTTCCAGAAGGGTGGCGTGCAAGTTCCCCTGAGAGGGAAAGGCGGCGCACAACTTTCTTCATTTCCCTTAATAACTTGACACTTAGGTGTGCATGTGTTGATGAGTTCTAACAATTAGGCCTCATTCATCCTCTTTAGAGATTCCATTCTAGGTAAATAATTACCTCAAAAGTGTTTAGAAGATTTCATACAAGGACTTGGGTGACCATAACATGAATCTGAGTTTTGGAAAATTCATCCCCGAAAAGGGGGGACCACAGGGGGTACTTATATGCCACTAGGCACATTGGGTGAAAAAATAATAGGGCATGCAAGTGACTTTCATGACACATATGTGGCACGCAATTGACTTGTGCAGCGTGCAGGAAACTTGTGCGACTCCTTCCAAATTTGATTTTGGTCCATGCCTTTGTCAATTTTTTATGTTATTCTAAGGGTGACCTCCATTGTACTTAAGGTATTCCTCTTTTCCATGCGTTGGACTCTGTGATGGAAAGGAGCCTCTACAAAAGTCCCCCCCTAGAGTTGGATCTGAAAAAGGAATGTGGATTTGACTCTATGGAAAAAAGAAACCAGAGTTCAGTGGCGCACAGGTTTTAGGAGTTCAGGTTTTGGGATGCAGGTTGCAGTGCGCAGGGTTAAGGGATCGCCTATATATATGGGCGTCACATCGCACAAACCATCCTGCCTCCAAAATAATTTCATCTCTCATTGTGAAAGTGTGTGATTTTTTTGTTCATCGCTCTTATTTGTGTCACGCTTCTCCAGTAAGTATATTGAATTGCATGGAAAAACATGTGTGACATGACTTGTGTGGAATAACATGGGCGGAAAAACATGCACGACATGACCTGCGTGGAAAAACATTCACGCCTTAATGACTTAGCCATTTATTTTTTGCCTTCTTCACAATAATTTCAAAAAAACAGACTTACTTAAAAGATAACTGTTTGATCTTTGTGCAGATTAAATGGCTCGAAGGATGATTGGATCAGCTGATGTGTTGTCCAACAAGACAATAGATGACATGGTGATCATTGCCGGCATTGATTATTATGTTATCTGTGACAACACTCTTCCAAATTTGGATAAGTACTTGTAGAAACAACTTTCCAATTTCCCAAAGAGAATTTACTTCCCATTATATGTCCAGAGTCATCAGCAAGGAGTCAACATTCTAGAGGTAAAGAATTATATTCCTCATTCATGGTTTCAGAGTTACACCAAATTTTCTTTGGAAAATGTCTAAGTTTCCTGATCATTTTTCAATGTTGGAACAGTGGTGAAGGCATTCAAAATTGATCATAGCCCACGTGATCCAGATCTGAAGCCTCACAATCCTGAGCTGTAGCCGCATTGCTATCCCACTATTTTCTGAAATTCTTAGATGGACCAATCCAAGAGATGGAAAAATAGGTGGGATTTCTGTCCTGGATGAGGTGTGAGGCCGAATTGGATATGGGAATATTGGGTGAGAAAAACCTGTGTACAGTTTGTCAAGGATCTAAATGGAGCTTTAATATATGAATCCTTCTGGGTTGGGCATACATATGTCTGTAGGAATGATGATTTTGTGTCATAGCTAATCAGCCGCTAGAGCCCAAAAACCAATTCTTTCCATTTTACTCATGGATAAGTAAGCATCAGCTTGTGGGATGTCTACAGGATCTCGGGGGCTCCAATTCTGGGAGACATGTATGAAGAATTCATCCCACTGATGGCGACATGGAATGATTATGAGAAGACTCTGGCTCTAGCTCAGGAGTTGATGAAGATACATCTCAAGATAATGAATTCAAAGTCCACAAAAAATCATTCTAGAAAGGATATTAATCCATAGGAATGGATTGATATTTTTCTTATAAAGGAGAAGGATATTGGTTCAACCTGTACTCATCCTACCAGCTGCCACAGAGCAGTGAAGAGGGGATCTATATGCACATTCTGCCCAACTCTGGAAGCTGGAGAGTTTGAAAAGTGGGGGTTTGAAGTGAATCAAAGAATCCCAAATAAGACCCGTCTAGCAGGCTTCTTAGCCTTGTGACTCAGAGTTTATCTTCTTCCCGTTATAGATTCGAAGGGAGCCATCAGGCTAGGGACCATGGTTGTTGCAGCCATGTTTGCTGATTGAATAATGGTTGGGTTGGCCACCCCGATTTTGGTGAAGTTTCACAAGAGCTTACTCTATGTCTATATGGGTAAGTCTCCATTGATAATAGTGGGACCATTCAATTTTTTGGGGGGATGGATCACCACTCAATTCGGGACATACTCTATACAGAGCATATTACTGGTTCGTAGAAGTTCTTTTAGGCCATTGGTTTAGGAATTTTCTGGAATTTTTCCATTATCCCTCAATTCCAATGATCTGAAGGTGAAGCTGAGCATGTTCAAGGAATTTCATTTATTTTCTTATGGATACCCACAAACCAGGCGGTTTGTTGGAAATGGAACAACTAGCCTAAAATTGCGGTCATATATGTTGGATTTCAGAGATGGTGTACTGGCCACCAGAATTGATGGAGAGATTATATGTGAGGCCTATGCTCCATATATATTTCCACGCAAATTCAAGTGTCTACAAAAGATTTTTGTTTCCCCTCGCAAGTACGTCAGGTTAGAGAATCATCTAATGGTTTCTTAACAATATCGTTGCTAACAGCTATAGATAATATGGGGGTATTTTTGATCTACCAGTTACTAGAGCGGTGAGTAAATTGACTTCATGGTATGGACAGAACTTTGTAGCATCATACATGGCCAGGGTATTGAATCTTCTTGTCCTCCAGGTGGGGAGTAAAAAGATAAGTGTTAGAAAAGAAACCTTTCATCTGGAAGGTGATTCTTCCTCACCCGGAGTTGATTCACTAGGTTCTTCACCTAGGGATGATTCACCAGATTCCCAGGATGGGGATGATGAGGCACGACATGCATCAAAATGGCCTCATCCTAGATATAATCCTCTTTCCAGAGTCAAGATACATACTCCATCAACTCATGGTGAGTTATATCACTGAGGAATTTTAGTCGACATTATTTTATTGAGAATCAATTTTCATTTTATTATTCATTATCTGTGATTACAGGAGCTAGGAAGAAGTTGAAGTCCCAGATTGTAAGGCCCTCCTCGAGGCCTTTTAGTGCACATTTTGAATATTTATGACCAGAGGCATTCTAGACCTTGTAGAGATTATATTGTGATGCTGAAACTGCGTGTATGGACTTATGTGTAGGGATACATATCCCTGGAGTAGGGGATCTCCGGGCATCTGCTGAAATCCTCTTCAATGATAACCCCAATGAATTGAGGGATTGCATCAGAGAGATAGAAATGCTCATAAATTCCACTAATGATTCCATTCCTGTCACCAATTAGGTGAAGGAAATGATGGATCGTGGAACCACTGAGGGGATCGGTGCTTCAGTAGACGAGGAGTGGAACAATTACGTGGCTCCTGAAGATGTAAGTTTCTTTCATAATTTTCATTTCAACTTTATTTCAATCAAATATTTTTTACTCAGGGAAATTACTTTCTTCATCCTGTTATTTTCTAAGGAATGAACTACTGAGGTCCCTTCACCACGGTATAGCCATGGTGCCACTCCTCTTGGATCCACTGAATCTCTTCAGGAGCCGAGCGAAGTATCTCTAGGTTATTAATTCATGAACGAGTAATTAGACAATGATTTACACTATCTGATACCTGTATTTGGAGGTGAAGATGTCAACAAAACCAAATAATTGAAGAAGGAAAGGAATCAAAGGAAGAATTCCATATCTAGACGCTTCATCAATAGTGGTATGTCCTTTAGATTTTCATTATTCCAAACTCATGAAAAGGCATCTCATATTTATTGGAATTTGAGGGGCTTCTTCGATTTCCCCTTTGAGGGAGAGGACTGACCCTCCTCTAAGGGATGAAGAGCCAACGTCTGTTCCCAGTACTCCTCCTATTGTTTCTAAATGGATAGAAGAGCCTGTGTTTTAAAAATTAACAATACTTCATAGAATGTTGAATGAAAACATCAACTGACTTCCATTCTGTGATTATTTATGTTCAACACCTTCTCCAGAACATTTGGCGGTAACTAAAACTAACTCTGCAATTTTTTCTAATGAACCTATCCGGGGTCAGAGGTCGTAGGAGGAGGGTCACCAAGAAGACATGTCAAATGCTCGCACTGGTGAGACTAACTAGGAATCTATGATATCATTGGATGAAATGATGAATCATGGTGCATCCTTGGATGAAATTTTAGATCCTTTTAAATTACCATTTGGTTTAGAAGATTTTTTACGTGAGTGTTATCCTTCGTCCTGTAATTTTTTTATTCCATCTCTAACAATGATTGGTTGAAATGTGCGGTTACATATGATCAAGATGTTGATCTGCCAATGCCTGAAGGGGGTAGAGACTACCTTATCATTGGAGAGACACTAGCTCAGGTGGAGCATAACCTGGCAGAGCTTCTTGAAACCCATCCTTAAAATCCTATTGAATATAGGAAAGACAGGGAGGATACTTCTCATACTGTTGATCAACCTTTGGGTAAAAGATGATAATATTTGGGGCTGTAATAAATTTTGTGGATAGCTAATCAACTGTTGTTATCCTTTGAAACTAACCAATGCTTCCAATTGACTATGCAGGGTTGTCAGCTTCAATGGCCAGATCCAGAAGTGAAGCGTCAGCCTCAGCACCAACGGGAGTAGAAAGTGAAGTAACAAGGGTCCGGGGGGAAGAAGCAGAACATGGAACTTTCATAAGTGAATTAATCCCAGACTATATTCCCCCATGTGATAGAGATGCTGAATCAGACCAATAGGTGAAAAAGGTGAACCAATTCTCACATCGCAAGGCATGATAGAATATATGGACGATCATACATGAAGTGCCTCTGGAAGGGCTGTCTTCAATGATCCCATGACAATCGTCCTTGTTCATCATGCTTGGAATTGGTGGTTTTAGATATCAAGAGATCCATACCGTGGTGAAACAAGTTATCATAAGAAGGGAGCAGAAGAAAAAGTGTCGTCAAGATCTAATCAGAGCAAATCTATTGACCAAAATCATCGAATTCGAGGCAGCGGTTTCCCGAGCTGTGGCTGATCATGCTCCAAAGTTGAAGGAACTGAAGTAGAAGATCACTGAGAAATATTTCCAGCAGTTTCTCTTTTACCAACAGCTAAAAGCCATTAATGGGGAACTTTAACAACTTAACAACTCAGTAGAAAGAGTCGAAACTGATGGTATGAAACCCATTGCAGATGAAAAGAAATCACTACTTCAAGCTGAAAAGATTCAAGCTGGTCAAGTGAATGAACTTCAAGTGGCTGTTGATGAAGCTCAGAATACTGTAAATAAAATGAAAAGTTATGTTGAAATCCACATGTAATTATTGAAAAATAGAATATACTCTAATCTTTGGATGCTCATCTAATCTTGTGCATCAATGGAAGAGACATTTTATCTTCAATAAATTTTACCTGCATTCTCTTACTAGCTATAATTTTTTTTACCTAATCCAATTGTCCTAGTATCAATAGTTTGATTTTTTCTAGGATTATACAATCAACCCCACAATATTTGCATCATTTTGTTGCTCAATATTTCCTAAATCATACAAAATGTATGTTTAGCGAGCTGGGACTCGACTTTTGTTAAGAGTTCCATTTAGAGGTTCCCAATTTAGTGATTACCCAGTCTCTTGTTGGTAGTTTAAAGTCATGCATGTAGGACATAAAAGGATAATGTTTAAGGTCGAATAGCTTTGACTGAGTGGATTAAAATTGACTCAATTCCTTGATAATTTGATTGAAAACATATTACCACATTCAAGTATGGGGAAAAATGTAAACTGTGAATTAAGAAATTCTAAATCTGAAGGATGATATGAAAAAAGGGCCAAAAGGTGTTAGAGGATGTATTTACTAAGAGTGAAGTTACCACTATTTGAAAAACCCGTTAGGGGTTTGAATTACGTAGGGCCACTTATGGGCATTGGCTGCATAGTCAAATAATAGCATCTTTTTGTTGATAGGTCTGTTATATAGACTACTTATGCAAGGACACATATGAGCACGTACTGCATAGTCAGGAAAAGGAACTCTTAGAAATCTTACTTTTTTATTGCTAAACGACAGTGAATGCTTATGGAGATTCAAATTTCCCAATGCCTAGAGTCAGCTGTATGAAGAGATGTACTTGAATATAGAGAGGATATTCCCAATCAAGATTGTTAATGAATAGGATGAATGTCACTCATGTGAAGGTCTGTCCCAAACATAGTGAAGGTAAATATAAACCATAAACTTGAACACATTCAAATCATGAAAAAGAGTATGGGACAAATATGTTAAGGATGGCTATTTTTGCGGATCCCTACATATCATTGTTAAGACCAATAAGTAAAAAAGAAGTTTTCCCATAAAGAATGAAGTTACCACTATTTGATAAACCCTTTAAGGGGGTTGAATTATGAAGGGACACCTAAGGGAATTGGATTCATAGTCAAATAATAGCATCTTTTGGATGACAGGCCCATTATGTAGACTATTTATGCAAGGCCACCTAAGGGAACATGTTGTGTGGTCAGGCAAAAGAATTCCCACATATCAGACATTTTGTGACCAGAATTCAAGAAAAGGGTTAGGGAGATATGGAAGTATCTAAGGTTAGGAGTATGACAGAAGAAAATGGGTATTGTACAATGCATGAAGGAGATACATAGACCAGTGCTGACCATAATATTGTTGTTGCTAGGTTCTGAATTGAGATGTTAGAATTCACTACATATCTCATTGGGAAGAGAATCAAGCCATAACTAGTTCTTGAAATATAGTTTATCGTCATTTGGGATGAGAGCGTAGGATATATTAGTTTGAAGTCGTAGAGCTTGGACCATAATGAGGGAGACACATTGTGTATTTGTTATAAACCTGATGTGAATAACGAGCAGGGTTTTCATACCACATTCATGTGCTCGTAGGGGAACTTTTCAGCCAAGGGACTGAAAGTGCAGTTTGGGGTTAGGCCCAAAGACTTGGGGCTTGATTCGAGGGATTCTCTAAGATTACTACATATCCCATAGGGATGGGAATGAAGAAATACATAGTTCTTGAAATATCCTCTGTACAGATTTGGTTCGTACATGTGAAGGGTGAAAGGGGACTTTAGTGTAATGATGGTTAGATCCAAGATTAAATGTTCGAGAATTTACATATATGAACGTAGTCCTTGGAATATGAGATGATTGGATATCAATGTCAATAATGATTCCCTATCACGTGAGGGTTTCAGATACTGTTGTAGTTTATTGTCACACAGGACAAAAGTGTGAATAGTTAAAGGTCATATGCATGTATCAATGATGCATTGTTTAGTATCATGTAGCTAGGATGTATTTCTATGTAGTTTAATGTCATGCAGTGAGGATAATGGGGGACTATATAGTTTTACATCATATAGAAAGGATGATGGTCCTGCATAGTTTAGTGTCATGTATAAGGGACAAAAAGGACGTACATAGTTTAATGTCATGTAGGACGATGGTGAAACAATGTGAAGATAATGGTTTCAGGGGGGTTCATGAATCAACATCATATGAGATAGAGGTGAACCGACATAAAGATATTGGTTTTGGGCTTATTCCACAATAGGTTTTCTATGTACCCAGCCTAGAATACAAGGATCAAAGGCTGCGTAGTTTGATTGATAATGAATTTTTGATCGAGTTGTACTTGAGGACAACGACCTAAAGATGGTGTTGGGACTTACGCATGGTTAGCGGACCAGAGAGGGTGTTATGGTTTAATCTTACTCTAAGATCATGTGATTCATTCTCAGTGTGAGAAACAAGAGATAGAAACAACCGTAACGATGCACAGTTTAACGTCATGTTGGACAAAGGGTGTTATACAGTTTAGCATCAAGTAGCGAGGAAGTATTGTTGTGTAGTTTAACATCTTGCAGGACATGTGCACAGTTTATGGTCATGTAGGATGTATTAAGGGACTTTTTAAAAGTTCAAACATCATGTAGAATGGACATATATAGTTTAACATCTTGTAGGATGTACATGTATAGTTTAACATCAGGTAAGATGTACAAGAGACTGTTTACAGTTTTACGTCATGCAGAAAGATAGAGGGGACACAGTTTAACGTCATGATGAATGATAGAGGTGGCTATGTAGTTTAATTTTCTGCAGAAAGGACTAAAGGTGTATTTGAGTTACACAGAATACTTCATCAAGAATCTTGAATTGGTTGGAGTTATAATGAGTTCTCCATCCTTTGAGATTAAAGAATAAGATCTATTGGAGTAGAACTTATTTATTGAGTAAGGTCCTTCCCACTATGGCACAAGCTTTGGAGGCATCATTCCCATTATCATTTGGGTTTTGAGGACCAATACCAATCTCCTTGAATGAATGAATGAAGATGAAATTTTCTATTGAAAGCTTGTTCTTTTCAATATTGATAGACTTCTAAGTGGTGCAGGGTGCACGATATTTTTTAATCTAATCAATACAATTCATTAAATCTCTTCTAAGATTGTTCATCTTTAGATGAATGATCACAAATGGCTACTCTGAGCGAAGTTAATTGAACCTCAATGTCCAAGAATGCTTCTGTTACATATACCAATGAATATGGAGTTGAACACGTAGCAGTGCGGGTGGTGGTTCTGTAAGCCCATAAACCTTGAAAAAGTTTATCATTCCATGATTTCATATCATTATCCACCATATTTTGCAGTATGTTTGAAAGATTCTCATTGAAGGAATCTATTTGTCCATTATCTGCTGCATGATACTAAGATGAATGGTTGCATATGATGTTTTATTCCTGATACAACATTCTCACCTCAAATGAACAGTTTTTGGTGCCATTTTATATATATATGGTATGAGGGACACCAAATATGGTAATGATGCTAGACTTGACGAAGCTAAAAATTCCTTAAAAACTAACATCATTGAGAGGCATTTCCTCTGCCCATTTTGAAAAAAGTCAGTAGCAGTAATAATATAATTAAACTACTTGGATGTAGCCAAAGAATATGTTCCTACTAAATCCATTCTCCATGTGTCAAATGTCCATGAGTATTTAGTAGTATGAAACAAATATGGGAGTCGATGAATGAAGTTGGAAAATACTTAGAAAGAATGAAACTTCTTAGTAAAATCAACACAATCATACATCATTGATGTCCGAAAGTATCTAGACCATCGAATTTGACCAGAATGTCTATGTCCATACCGGTGGGCCCCACAAACCTTTTCACGTAATTCAATCATGACGACCATTGTCTCTTCACCATTAATACATCTGAATAGAATTCCATAAAAACCATTCTTGTAGAGAATTTTTTTGGTGATATGGGCTATCATAAAGAGTAAAATCGACCACACATCTCCAGAATTGTTTTTTCTAGCTCTATCAGGTGGGAGTGTTCCATTTTAAGGCATTCTCTAATAGGTGTCATCCATCCTGTAATATGACTATATGTTTCAGAAATTGGATTGATTTCATTGATTTCCTCTGTTCTGATTTGAACAAATGGTGAAACTACACAACAGTGGGAAATAGTGATGATTGTTGAATCCCGGTATGGATCTACCAGGGATGTGGCTACATTTTCCAGTACATCAACATGGGAATTGTTTGATCGCGGGACATAAGAAAATGTCAGTTCTGATAGAAATTCTGTCATTAACTCTCTAACATCATCACACAATTTTATTAACTCTTCTTTTCTAATGGAATAATCCCCATTGATTCGATTGATTACCAAATCTGAATAACCTTTTAACTTCAAGTGATTCACATGTGCTTGAAGCTCCAATTTCAAGCCTGTGATGAGAGCTTGATATTCTGCTTCATTGTTTGTACTGCCTTCCAACAATAAGAAGGAATATGTTAACACTGCCTTTTCTGGGAAAATAAGCATGATTCCAAACCCAACTTTGTTGAATCTATGATCTTATATTTTCTTCTCTTTTGGACTTCTAGAGGCACCATCAATGTACATTTCCTAAGATTGAGGATTATCCGGAATAGAGAAGACATCATCATCAGGAAGTTCTATATTTAAAGATGTATATTCTACAGATGGGTGTTCATCAAGGAAATCATCCAGAGCTAAGCCCTTTATTACCTTTTGAGACACATACTGAATATCAAACTGCTGCAAAATGACAACCCACCTTGCCATACGACTTATAAGAATTGGACGACTAAGGATAATTTTGAGTGGGTTATTGCGAGATACTAATTGGACCTTGTGAGGATGTAGGTAGTGTCTCAATTTTTTAACATCAAATATTAATGCTATGCAGCACTATTCAATACTTGAATATCAACTTTCTGCATCATGTATAGTCCGACTGAGATAGTAAAGGCTGTTTTCATTCCCGACATCATTCTTTTGGGCAAGGAAGCCACCCGATGATCGCTCTAAAGCTGTCAGATAAAGAATAAGTGTCCATCCTTCAATAGGTGACATTAATACTGGTGGTCTAAAGAGATATTTTTTGAGTATATTGAATGATTCTTTCCTTTCTTCAGTCCACGGATAGGTGACACACTTCTTCATTAATCTGGTGAAGGGTAAACACTTTCCTGCCAAATTTGCAATGAAACACTGAATATTGGCCAAGTGTCCTTGAATTCTTCTTAATTCCATCAAATTTCTAGAAGGTGACTTGTCAAGGATTGATTTTGTCTTCTCAGGATCAACTTCGATAGCACGATGTCATACAAAAAAGCCGAGAAATTTTCCTAAGGTTAACTCGAAAGCACATTTCATGGGGTTTATCTTCAAATTATGTTGTCCAATTTGGTTGAATATGATTTCTAGATCGGCCAAGTGATCAGAACATTGTAATTATTTAACAACAAAATCATCCACATAACATTCAAAAAATTTCTCTAAAAGGGGTTTGAAGATATGGCGCATGGAACATTGATATGTTGCACCTGCATTCTTCAGGACAAAGGGTATTACCTGATAGAAAAACACCCCATTAGTAGCTTTGAAGGATGTAGACTGTTCATATTCTTGGGAAATTCTTATATGATTGTACCCAGAATAACCATCCATGAAGATAAGATCATCTTATCCAGCTATTGCATCAATAAAGAGTTCTGTGATCAGAACTAGAAATTCATCCTTGGGACAATTCCCATTAAGATTCCTAAAGTCAATACAAACTCTAATTTGCCCAATCTTCATTTTCACAGGGAAAAAATTAGCGATCCATTTGAGATATTTATCTTCTCTGACTATGTTTACCTTGAAAATCTTATCAACCTCAACTTCAATTTTGGAGGCATATGTTGGGCGTCTTCTTCTTGCTGCTTGCTTGAATCCTCAATGTTCATCTGGAAATCCCAAATGATTAGTGGAATCATTGGGATCAAGACCTCAAATTTATATATAATTACTTGAAAATACATCTCAATTTTTCTTTATAATTTAAGTATAAATTTCTTTCTCATCAAGAGTCATGGTTGCTATAATTAATGTGGGGCGTGGATCTCCTTCTGTACCCAGATTTATTTCTCTGATTTCATCCACAATTGTAGAGATACCCTCTTCAAATGTTGGAGGAGAATCCCTGAGATCTTCTTCTTCGTCTCCAATATGTGTCAATTCTTCTGTCTCTACTTTCATAGTATATGTGAAAGAAAAATTTCCATTGTCAGGGGAGAATCTATAATTGTAACATCTTGGAGAAGAGGCTGCCATTTCTGACCCTATTGATGATGAAGGGTCTTCTAGGGGTGATAGAGAGGAGATGATGCATTGAGAATCGACATCATTGTTTTCCTCTGGTATTGATATACCTTCTTCTAACCTAGTTGGTGAAGTATAGAGTTTCTAGATTTCAGCGGATGAAATGAAGTCATCTCCATCTACGATTTCATCATTTCTTGGTGAATCAACAATTTCTCCCATGTTGTCTGGGTTGATTTTTGTAATTGAAATTATGTATTTTTTCATAAAAGCTTTTATATTTAGGTCTCTCCTATCAATTTGACTGATATGCAACACATAATCTGTACTCACATGTATTAATGGGTTTACTATAATATTTTCCAAACCAATTGGAGAATTAATTTTGGTGACCTTCTTTGCCTTGGATTTTTCCTTTCCCTTAATGTGATAAAGTTCTGCATCAAAGTATTGATATTCACATGTTTTGAATGGGGCCTTGTCACCATAAAATGTCCAAATTTCACCAATGAATAAATATTTGAGACACTGATGGTAGGAAAAAGGTACGTCCGCATGTTGATGTATCCATGGTCTTACAAGAAAAATGTTGAAGGTTGTGTCCTGACAAAAAACATAAAATCTGAATTAGATACAAGTTATCCAAACTGAATTTTTAGTGTAATTTCACCCAGAGGTTCCTGTTTATTCTTATCATATCCTTGAAAAATCAAAGTAGAAGGAGATAAATCAGATTTGGTGACGCCCAATCGACGAAGTGTAAGAATATGAATGAGATTGAATCCTGAGCAATTATCAATGAAAGTTCATCATATGTCTATATTATTTACTTTTCCAAATATATACAAAGGTATGATATGTCCATGTACAACATCATCTTCATCTTCATCTGTAAAAGATATCACTGCATGGAATTCTACAGGATCAATCTCTATATGGTAGACCTCAGCTGCATCAATTTCAGTTTCGAATTCTTGCGGACTTGAAGAAGCCTCAATAAGCATCTCTCCAAGATCTTTTGACAGATTCAAGGCATCCAGAAATGATAACTTGGCCAGTAATTGTGCCAAAAGATTCAAGACATCATACTTTTTTTCTAACGGTCTGTGTTTCCCATCATGAAAATGTGGTTTTTCAGGTGACTTGGAAGTTGATGCTTTGGTAGTAGATGCATCCCGTATCGGAATAGGAGTTGGAAATACTCATGGCTTTGGTAGATTAGACTGATGAGAATTATTAATATTCATTGGTCAAGAGGATGGGAGGCCAGGCTCATCACACCTTTTTGGGGGGAATTATTTCCTATTCTATGACTCTCTTATAGATTTACATTATGTTAATGAATCCTTATTAATTAACCAAGTATGAAAATGATTTTTCCTTAAGATTTAGCAGTCAATGATTGATATTTATGGGGTTTATAGAATCATTTATATGTATTAGAGGTTATTCATCAATGGAGAATCATCTGTATGGATTATATATACTTAGTCAGTGGTATCCTTAAATAGATTATATAGAAATATCTTGGTCATTATGATGAACATACTTGTTTTAAAGCCACCCAGCGGGGCACGCGAAGTTTATTTCCCTTCAGAAATACATGGATTATTTCAGAGATGGGATCATACTCGTAGATGGGCTACCTACGTATCCTCATTAAAAATCAATTAGAAACCACATAGTTAGATAAGAATGATATAGATTAACATCATATGGGATGAAAATAAATTAATTAATGATGGTCTAGAACCATATAAAGGCTACCTACATATTCGACCTTTAAGGCAGAGATCAAATTTCATGTTGTTTGGGAAAAGAAATATGAGGTTTATGCATGGTTTGTGGCCCAAAAAAGATGTCAGGATTACTTTCACACTCTAATCTGATGCATGTCATGATCTGTGTGAGAAAAAATAGGTATCAGTCAACAAAACGATGGTTCCATGAAAGATGCCATCATGATAAATGATGTTTGTCTTACGTATGTATGACCTCCCAAGTAAGTTAAGACCACGACTTAGTAAAGAATCCCAAGAGGAGGGTCCATAATGGTATTTGTAATTTTTGGAGATTTGTAATTTTAACCCGAGACTTACTCCTGAAGCAGAATCTCAAATTAAGAAGGACTTATGATTTGGTATTATTCCTCAGAAGGAAGCCCAAATCAAAAGAAAATATGATTTGGGGGTACTCTTGAGAAGGATACCCAATGTTTAAGGAATCCATGACTGGGGATTACTCCAGAGAAGGAGGCCTAAGTTAAGGGAACTTATTACTAGGGCTTACTCCTGAGAAGGAGGCCCAGGTTAAGGGAACTTTTGACTAGGGCTTACATTTGAGAAGGAGAACCAGGTTAAAAAAAATTATCACATGTGCTTACTCTTGAGAATGAGGCCCAGGTTAAAAGCATCTAATGACTGGGGCTTACTTATGAGAAGGAGGACCAGGATAAAAGGGACATGTGACTGGGGCTTCCTCTTGAATAAGAGGCCCAGGTTAAGGAGAACATATTACTAGGGCTTACTCTTGAGAAGGAGGCCCCAGTTAAGGGAACTTCTAATAGGGATTACTCTTTAGAAGGAGGACACAATTAAAAGAACTTATGACTGAGGATTACTCTTGAGAAGGAGGCCCAGGTTAAGTGATCTTATGATTGAGGCTTACTTTTGAGAAGGTGGCCCAATTTAAAAGGAACTTATGACTCGGCCTTACTCCTGAGAGAGAGGCCCTGGGTAAAATGAACTTATGACTGGGGTTTACTCTTGAGAAGGAGGCCCAAAATCAAAATATCTTCTCATCTTCAAAGATGAGGTTACATAAGAAACTTCTAACTGTTGTGATATAAATCCTATAAGTCACGAGGTTTTAAAGGAGGTTCTCATAGAATTCCTTTCAGATAAAGAAGACAATAAATTAACCATGGCATAAATGGGTTTGAAGAGGGTTTTGAAGGCTATGTCTTGAAGATGAGTGGTGGATTTAAAGAAAGGAGGTGACTAAGAAAAGGTGTGCAAGTATCGTTCCATCACGCAAGTCCTGGTCGCGCATGTAGACTTGCGTGACATGAGTCACCTTGGGTGACGAAGAATCCATAGGGTAATACTTGGATGAGATTGAACTAAATACCTTAGTATCATACCTAGAAGATTCTAGAAGGGTGGTGCACAAGTTCCCTTGAGAGGGCTTGATAGTGTCCATGTGTCTTCATTTCCCTTAAGAACTAGACACTTAGGCACACAAGTGTTGACGTGTTCAAACACTTATGAAAACCATCATGCCTTCAAAGCTTTTTATCTCTCGTCGCGCAAGTGAGTGCTTTTCTTGGGGGATCACACTTCTTTGTGTCGTGCTTCTCTAGTAAGGATTTTGACATGTGCGGGAAAATATGTGCGGCATGACTTTCATAGAAAAACATGCATGCCTTAATGCCTTATCCATTTCTTTTGTTTTTTTCACAAATATTTCATAAAAATTACTTAATTAAAAGTTAACTTTTTGATATTTGTGCAGATTAAATGGATCTATGGAAGATTGGATCGGCTGATGAGCTAGCCAGAAATAGAATAGATGTCCTGATGAACGTTTCTGGCCATGATTATTATGTTATCTACAACAACACTCTCCCAGATTTGGCTAAGTACTTTTAGAAATATCATTCCAATTTCCCATAAACAATTTACATTCTTTTATATGGCCATGGTCATCTACAAGGAGTCAATTTTATAGACGTAAATAATTATATTCCTCATTCCTGGATTCAGAATTACACCAATTTTTCTTTGAAAATTTTTTCATTTGAATGATCATTTTTCAATGCCGGAACAGTAGAGAAGGAATTCATAATGCATCAGTGCCCATGTGCTCTAGATCCGAATCATCACAAGACTGAGTTGTATTTTCATTGATATCCCTCTATTTTCCAAAATTCTAAGATGGACCAATCCCAGAGATTGAAAAAGATTTGGGATTTCCATCTTACAGGAGGTGTGAAGCCGAATTGGATGTTGGAATATTGGGTGTGAAAAACCTGTTTAGAGTTTGTCGATGATCTGAAGGGATCTGAAATATATGAAGCCTTATGGGATGAACAGATATATGTCTATAGGAATGATGATTTTGTGCTGGAGCTAATCAGACGCTGGAACCTAGAAACCAATTATTTCCATCTGACTCAAGGGGAAGTAAGAATCATCTTGTGGGATTTCTACAAGATCTTGGGGGATCCAATTATGAGAGACATGTATGACGAGTTCATCCCTCCGTAGGTGATGTGGAATGATTCTGAGTAGAATCTGGCTCTATCTCGTGTGTTGATGAAGATCTTATTCAATCTAAAGAATTCAAAGTCCACCAAAACTCATTCTTGAAATCGTATTCATCCAATTGAGTGGATGGATATGTTTCTCATCAAGAAGAAGGAGAAGGGGCCCACCTATACTCATCATTCTAGCTGCCCTATAGTAGTGAAGAGGGGTGCTCTTGGCACATTCTGGACAACTCTGGAAGTGGGAGAGTTTGAAAAGTGGGGGTTTGAATTGTATCAAAGAACCCCAGATGAGACTCATCTGGCAGGTTCGTAGCCTTGTGGCTCAGCGTTTGTCTTCTTCCTGTTAGAGATTTGAAGGGTGGAGTCAGGCCAGAGACCTTCGTTTTTGCAGCAAAGTTGGATGAGAGATAAATGGTTGGGTTGGCCACCCCGATTTTGGAGAAGATTCAGAGGAGCCTACTATTTGTCTATATGGGTAACTCTCCTTTGAGAATAATGGGACCATTCCATGTTTTGTGGGGACAGATCACCACTTACATTAGGACATATGCTCTACAGAGCTAATTACAGGTTCCTGGGAGTTCTTTTAGGCCATCGGTTCAGGCATTTTCTAGAATTTCTCTATTGTCCCTCAATTCCTGTGATCTGAGGGTGAGGATGAGCATGTTCAAGGAATTCCATTTCCTTCATTATGGAAACCCACCAACCGGGTAGTTTGTTGATGATGGAACAACTATCCTGGAATTGAGGTCATATTTGCTGGCTTGCAGGGATGGTGTATTGGCCACCAGAATTGATGGATAAATTATTTGTGAGGCCTTTGCTCCATATAGATTTTCATGAAAATTAATGTGTCTACCATAGATTGTTGTATGACATCCCATTAAAATCATTTCAGAGAAAAAACCAATGGTTTTTCGACAACTACGGTTGCTGACAGCTATGGAGAAGACCGGGGCAGTGTTTGATCTACCAGTTGTTGAAGAAATAAGTCAATTGACTATATGGTATGCCGAGAACTGGTTAGCATCATACCCGGTAGGGATATTGAATCTTTCTATCATCCGAGTGGGGAGTAAAAAGAGAAGTGTCAGAATATAAACATTTCATCAGGAAGCTGACTCTTCCTCACCCAGAGCTGATTCAACGGGTTCTTCACCTAGGACTGATTCAACGAATTCCCAGGATGGGGATGATGAGGCACGAAATGATTCAAAATGGCCTCATGCCTGATATAATGATCTTGAATGAGTTATGATACCTACTCCATCAACTCATGGTGAGTTATATCATTAAGGAAGTTTAGTTTCCATTATTTTAAAGAGAAACAAGTTTCATTTTATATTCATTATCTGGGATTATGGGAGCTAGGAAGAAGTTGATGTCCCATATTGTAAGACCCTCCTAGAGGCCTTCTGGTGCACATTCTAAATATTTACAACTAGGGGTTGTACAGACATGGTATAGTTTATATTGTGATGATGAAACCACCTGGATGGACTTATGAGAAGGGCTACATATCCCCAGAGAAGGTAATCTTATGGCATCTGCTGATATCCGCTTCGAGGATAACCCCAATGAATTGAGGGATTGCATCAGAGAGCTGGAAATTATAATATATTCCACTGATGATTCCATTCCTATCACCAAGTGGCTGAAGGAAATTATGGATCATGGCACCATTGAAGGAATTGGTGCTTTAGTAGACGAGGTGTGTCATGATTACATGGCTCTTGAAGATGTAAATTTCTTTCATTATTTTCAATGAAACTATATTTCATTCAAATCATTATTACTCTTGGAAATTTCTTTCTTTATCCTACAGCTTGTTATGGAAGGAACTACTGAGGTACCTTCACCGCCGTATAGCCATAGTGGCACTTCTCTTGGAGCCATTGAATCTCCTCAGGATCCAGGAAAAGTATCTCTAGGCCTGTAATTCATGGACGAGAAATTATGCAATTCTTTACACTCTATGATACCTGTATTTTGAGGTGAAAATGTCAACACACCCAAAAAATCAGTGAAGCAATGTCATCGAAGGAAGAAGTCCACAGCTAGATGCTTCATCAGTAGTCATAAGTCCTTTTGATAGTCATGAATCCTAGCTCATGAAAATGTTTCTCATACTTCTTGAAATATTTTTGGCTTCTTAGATTTTCCATTTGTTGGAGAGGACTAACCCTCCTCTGAGGATGACTGAGGGTGCTAGTGAATAGTCACAAATTCATACAGACCCAACTGCTCCTAAAGAGACGATGAGAGAAGAAGATCCAGTGTCCGATAACCCAGTATTTCTCATATTGGTACTTCAAGGAGTAAAGATCCTACTTCTGGTAAATTAACAATACTTCATAGATCTTTTAATTAAAACATAAAATTACTTCCATTCTATGATGATTTAGGTTCAACAACTGCACTAGAACATTTGGCGACCACTGCAACTGACTCCAAAACTTTCCATAAGGAAGCTATCCGGGGTCAGAGGTCATAGGAGGTGGGTCTCCAAGAAAACATGTCAAATTCTCCCACTGGTTAGACTAATTAGGATTATGTGATACCACTAGATGAAATGATAAAACTTGTCCCATAATTGGAAGAAATTTTTGATCATATTAAATTACCTTGTGATTTAGAAGATTTTGGATGTGGGTGTTATCCTTCATACTATTAATTTTTTTTATTACATCTCTCACCATGATTTGTTGAAATATGCAGTTCCATTTGAGCAAGCAGTTGATCTGGTAATGCCTGATGGGGGTAGATCTAACCCTATCATTACGGAGATACTAGCTCAAGTGGAGCATAACACGGAGGAGATTCCTGAAACCCATCCTTAAAATACTATTGAAGCTAAGAAATATGAGTAGGATCCTTTTCATACTACTGATCTACCATTTGTTAAATGATGATAATATTTGTGGTTGTACTTAATTTGAAAGACAACAAATCAACTATTGTTATCCATTGAAACTAACCAAAGCTTTCCATTGATTGTGCAAGGATATCAACTTCAATGGCTAGATCCGGAGGTGAAGCCTCAGCCTCAGCCCCAATGGGAGTAGAAAGTGAAGTACCAAGGGTAAGGGGGGAAGAAGCAGAACATGGCACTTTCTTAAGTGCATTAATATTGGACTATATTTCAACTGTGATAGTGATGCTGAATCAAACCCAAAGGTGCAAAAGGTGCTCCAATTCTCAAATCTCAAGGCATGGAATAATATATGGAAGATCAAATCTGAAGTGCCTCATGAATAGCTGTCTTTGAAGATCCCACGACTATCATCCTTGTTCATCATGTTGGGAATTAGCAGTTTTGGATATCAATAGATCCATACCGCGGTGAAACAAGTCATCTTAATAAGGGTGTATGAGAAAAAGTGATGTCAAGATCTGATCAGAGCGAGGATTCTTGACCAATATCGGAGAATTTGAGGTTGCAGTGTCCCGACCTGAGGTTGATAATGCTACAAAGCTGATTGAGATGAAGCATAAGATCATGGAGAATGTTGTCCAGTAGATTCACCTTCATCAACAGGTAGATGCTGTTACTGGGGAACTTAATTAGCATAAAAATTCATTGGAGGGAGTCCAAATAGATGGTATGAAACCCATGGAAGATGCCATGAAATCACTCCATCAAGTTGAAAAGAGTGAAGCTGGTTGAGTGAATGAACATCAAGTAGATAATGATGAAGCTTGAAATACTGTTAATCAAAAGAATGGTTATGTTGAAATCCTCTAGTAATTCTTGAAAAATATAAGATACTCTAAACTATGTATGTTCATCTAATCTCATTCATCAATGGAAAATACATTTCATCTTCACTCATTTGTACCTGCATTATTTTTCTAACTATAATTTTTTTACCTAATCCAATGGGCCTAGTGAGGATATTTTAATTTTTTTTTCTAGGATTATGCAAACAATCCCTATATCTTTGCATCTTTTTTTTCTCAATATTTCCTAAATAATAAAAAATGTATCTTTTGCGAGCTGGGACTTGAATTTTGTTCAGAGTTTCTTTTACAGGTTCCCAATTTAATGAGTACCCAGTCTCTTGTTGGCAGTTTAAAGTCATGCATTTCAGACATAAAAAGGCTAATGTTTAATGTCAAATAGCTTTGACCGAATGGTTTAAAATTTATTCAATTCCTTGATATTTTGTTTGAAAACATATTACCACATTCATGTATGGGGGAAAACATGTAAACTATGAATTAAGAAATTTTCAACCTGAGGGATGATATGGAAAAGGGATAAAAGGTATGAGAGGAAATATTTACTAAGAGTGAAGTTACGACTATTTGATAAACCCATTAGGGGGTTGAATTATGCAGGGCCACATAAGAGAATTGGCTGCATAGTCAAATAATAGAATCTTTTGGCTGATAGGTCCATTATGTAGACTACATATGCAAGGCCACCTAAGGGCACCTGCTGCAGAGTTAGGCAAAAGAACTCTCAGAAAACATTCTTCTGTATTGCTAAATGCCAGTGAATGTTTATGAATATTCAAATTTCACAAATCATAGAGTATACTGTATGGAGAGAGGTACTTGAATATAGTATGGATATTCCCAATCATGATTGTCAATGAATTGAATGAATGTCACTCATGCAAAGTTCTAACCCAAACGTAGGGAAGGTAAATATAAACCATAGATGGGAATACTTTCATATCATGAAAAAGGGTGTTTGAAAAATATGTTAAGGATGTCTATTTTTTCGGATCCCTACATATCGTTGTTAATACCAATAAGGACAAAAGAAGTTTTCCCACCAAGAATGAAGTTACCACTATTTAACAATCCCGTTAGGGGGGTTGAATTATGAAGGGTCACCTAGGGGGATTGGCTTCATAGTCAAATAATAAAATCTTTTGGCTGACAGGTATATTATGTAGATGATTTATTCAAGTCCATCTAAGGGCACCTGTTGCATTTTCAGGAAAAAGAATTCCCATGTATCATACATTTTGTGAACATAAGTCAAGAAAATGGTTATGGTGATCTGAAAGTATCTAAGGTAAGTAGTATGACATATGGAAATTGGTATTGTCCAATGCATGAAGGAGATACATAGACCAATGATGACCATAATCCTGTTATGGCTAGGTTCTGAATTGAGATTTTGGACTTCACTATATATTTCATTAGGATGAGAATCAATCCATATGTAGTTCTTGAAATACAATTTAACATCATTTGGGATGAGTGCGTAGGAGATCTTATTTTAAGGTCATAGAGCTTGGGCCATAATGAGGGTGACACATTGTCTATTTTTTTAAACTTGAGGGGAATAAATACCAGGGTTTTCATACCACATTCATGTGCTCATAGGGGGAATTTTCATCCAAGGGACTGAAAGTCAATTTTGGGGTTAGGCTCAATGACATGGGGCTAGATTCAATGGATTCTATAATGTTCCTACGTGTCCCATAGGGATGGGAATCAATCCATACATAGTTCTTGAAATATCCTCTGTATAGATTTGGTTCGTACATGTGAAGGGTGAAAAGGGACTTTAGTGCAATGATGGTTGAATCCATGATTAAAGGTTCAGGCATTAAAATGTATGAACATATTCTTTGTAATATGACATGATTGGATATAAATGTCATCAATTATTCCCTATCAGGTGAGGGTGTCAGAGAATCTTGTATTTTATTGTCATATAAAACATAAGTTCGAATAGTTTATGGTCATATTCATGGACTGGTGGTGCACAGTTTAGTGTCATGTAGCTAGGACGTTTTGATACATAGTTTAATGTCTTGCAGCATGGACAATGGTAGACTGTATAGTTTAACGTCATATAGCAAGGATGATGGTTCTGCACAGTGTAATTTCATGTAGAAGGGACAAAAGGGATGTATACAGTTTAATGTCATGTAGGATGATGGTGAATCAATGTGAAGATATTGGTTTCGGGGGGGGGGGCACGGATCAACATCATTTGAGATGGAGGTGAACTGACTTGAAGATATTAGTTTTGGCCTTGGACCACAAGAGGTTGCCTACGTACCCAGCCTAGAAGGCAAGGACTCAAGTCTATGTTGTTCGGTTGATAATGAATTGGTGATCAAGTTGTACTTGAGGACAACGACCCGAAGATGATGTTAGGAAATACGCGTGGTTAGGGTCCCAGAGAGTGTTTTATGGTTGAAGCTTACTTTAAGCTCACGTGAGTCATGCTTTTTGTGAGAAACACAAGATAGAAAAAACCTTAATGATACACAGTTTAACATAATGTGGGAAAAAAGTTGTTGTATAGTTTACCGTCATGTAGTGAGGATGTATTTTTGTGCAGTTTAATGTTTTGCAGGACAAGTGCAAAGTTTAACATCATGTAGGATGTACATGTATTGTTTAATGTCATGTAGGACGTATAAGGGACTATTTACAGTTTAACATCATGCGGAATGTGTAACACCCCGAGATTTTATATTCTTTTAATTTCATTAATGTCTTGCGTTGTATGCTGCACCAATATTACCTTGCGCTATACGCAACACCGTATTAGCTTGTAGTATACGCAATACTATTCTTGGATCGTGTTACACACAATTTTGATAATAGTTATTCTACGCAACATTGAGTGTGTTTATATATATATATATATATATATTCAATTTATAAATAAAATATGGTTGGGTTCTATTATACGAAACAACGAAGGATTCTTGCACAACACGGAACCCTGACTTGGCTTGCATTACACGCAATCGCGACCTTCCTCGATAGCGTGTCTTGTACACAATACCGAGTTTTACTAAACAACGATATATTATTATAATATTATTATGTACTAGCCTTTATGAATAGTATTAACTATATTTTGAATTTTATTACATTATTATTCATCTTATAAATTTTCTATAACATTTTATGAGAACAATATAAATTTTCGGGTAAAATAAGTATTTTTAAAAAAATGCAGTTTTGCCACCTTTTGATGGCGCACCCACATTAAATCTAGTTTTTGAAAAGTTTATAAGTTCAAATTTACAAAATAAAATTATTCTTTTGAATAAGGATATAAAATTTTACCTTGGTTAAAATTTTCATGTTATTCTGATAACTTTCATATTTTAAGGAATAGTAAAAACACGCTATATTTTAATTAAAAACAACTTTTATCATCATCATAATATATGTGGTTGAATTATAATATTGAATGGTCTTAAAGTATAAATATAATATATTTTTACCATTCAATATAATTTATTTCATTAGCATTGATTTTACTTTGAATTCGTAGGTTAAATCAATTCAATCTTTTGTAATGTTTTAGACAAAAACCCATTTCTTTCGACAATGGGATTAATTTTAATTTAATTTCTTCAGCATATGTGTATTGAATTTGGAAAAATGGATCCCATATTTGGAATCAGAGGGTCCAAATTATATTAATAGACTACTTTTTATTTTTGGGCTTTATTAATAGTAACAAGGGTAAATTTTATTTACCATAGTAAAAGGTAAATCGGGTAATTAAGGGTAAATATAAGATTATAAAATCACCCTAATACCGGCGAAAATCCTATTGGATGACTAAAAGTAGACCCATATCACCTAAGGGTCGGATTATAATCATTTAATGGACTTTTGTATATGAAAATAACTTAATTATTATTAAAACCAAAGAAAGTGACAACATGTCACTCTCTTAAATTGTATAAGTATATTAATTTTTATTTAGTGATAAACTTCATGAAACATCGAACATGAATAGTCTAAAGAAATATAATTAAATTATATACATCATATAAATTTATTTATAATTTTTAGGTTTTAAATAATTATCATTAATTGTAACACAATAGTGATGCAAAATTTATGATCTAGTGAAAAATCCAGAATATAGTTTTTATTAAACTAATAGAAACCAAAAAAATCCTAAAACCCTGAACAAAACATATTGTTCATGTACATGTAAACAATAATAATCCAATGGTCGAATATTTGACCATTTGGAGCCTTATAAAAGCGATTATGACACTTATATTATTTTATTTTAAATGATGCCAAAGTTCTCACCGTCATAATTTAATAAATATAACAATTTACATATAGTGATTTTAAGATGATAAATTATATTAAAATTATTATTATAAAAGGTAATAGATTTATCTTAATCATAGGATTTTAGTTTTAATTTTTATGCAACAAATAAGTATATTAAAAAATTATACAAAAATTATGTAGTAATTATTTTATTAAGAGATAAACCAAATAAATGGTTTTAAAAATACTAAAATAAATATTATATGAACTATTTAATGTTCTAAACTAATTTTATAGATACATATGACCTTTTATGATTCTATTAAAGCTTTTATTCTGAACATATCTTCTGTATATATTTTATTTAAATTCAAATAAATTAATAGTGTCAAAATTCACACTATTTTTATTCTATAAAAATAATATATTATAAAATTGTTTAAAAATCACAAATATATTTAAAAATTATAAATTTAAATTTATATGGTAGAAAAGTTTATAAAGTATCCAATTAAGGACAATTCATAACAAATAATTAATTATTTGTTATAATTTAAATATTAGAATGTTATTACCACACATAAAATAAAATTGATTAAATTAGGACAAATCAAGTTGATAATCTTTAAAATAAATTCCTAACATCTCTAAATTTGATTGGATAATTATATTACAACCCTATATTATCTAATATTTTGATATGAGTCATTTTTTGAGGTTTTTAAGTGGGGTTAAATTTTTTATAAATTAATATTTTTAAGAATTACAAAGGTGCCCCTCTCCTCCCTTATAAAAGGGCACCTCCTCCCTCTCCTCCTCATAGAACATTGATATTTCAAGCTCGGCCAACCCCTGAAAATTCACTTCTACACTTACCTAGAAACATCCTAGAGGTCCTGGTATTCTTCAAATAATATTTTAGTGCCCTAAAAGGAGGTCTCAAAGAGGCGCTTCAAAGAAGAGGTAAAGTCTGTTACCGATTCTTTCAACTTTATTTTTTCTTCCACTTCTTATTATTTAGTTTTCTCATTATGAAGTAATAACATAATTATCACTCATATACTGGTAGGTTATTATAAGTATGAAACAACCATATTTCACCATCTATCCATCCTACGGAAAACAAAATCACCGCGCGTGCGTACGTACGGAATACCGTCTCCACGCGGTGGTGTAATCTGTTTTTCCACCAACACCTTACATGGATGGGTATAATGGTGTAAATAATAACTATATATGGTTATTATAACATCATACTGATTCTGATATATTATACCATACAATCCAATCCTATAATTATGGGAACGATAACATCGCTCGTGCGTATGTATGGTCTACCGTCTCCACGACGCGATGATATTCATTCTCCATGATTAACCATACATAAATGATCATAATGTTTATATAATGAATAATAATGAAATATATGAAATAATAATACTACTGGATTTATATATATATATGTATGTCATCAATTTAGTTTCATTCAATTCAATAAGGAAACGAAAACAGCGTTCATGCATACGTACGACATACCGTCTCCATGAACAGTGTATTTCATTCCTTTTATCGATCAATAATATATATGTATATGATGAATATATATTATATATAAATAATTTTTTACATTCTGGAATTATGTAAATCAGGATATAAGTAATAATATCATGAAACAGAAAGTCAAAACACATACGATAAATGGAATGATTTTACCCAAAACGCTGCTTTAACATGAATTTACAAAAGAACGGGTAATAAAAAGTCATAAGTGAACTATATATGATATAATAACAATTAATATGATTATTTAATAAGTAAATTAAATTATTTAAATCATTATACAGGTGGTTTGGATACGTACGAAGCATATGGGACCTAAGGTAAGGGATAATTTTGCAAATCTCATTTTTATCCGAGATATCTTATTCGTAAGTATTTACTGGGGTAATTGATATCATCCATGTCCATGTTTTATAAAAGTTTTTTCATGTATGTTTAAAGTCCTTTTATACCCATTTTGACTTTTACCCCATGGTATGTAAGGAATCTTTCTTTTGTTTACCCTACGAGGTACTTTTTTGACTTTTCCGACAAAAGTACGAGAAGAATATTTTTTTTTAACTTATACGGCACAAACAGATTTTTACGGGTTTATAAAGCCTTAATTTATAAAGCTTCCTCCAAAATATTTCCTGACTATTTTCAAAAAAATTTCTTTCTTTCAAAATTTCATGACATTTTGTGAAAATAGAATGATTTTGAAGAAGAAAGGATATTTTCCACAACAATTCATTTCAAGTGTTTTATCAAAACAATTTTCCATTTAAGATGACATTATTTCATATGTGTATGTTTTAAGTATAATGTATCTATGAATTACATGGTTTCACTTTTATTATTATGAAATGATATCCATTTGTTTTATATGGATTATGTTATGATGGAATGATGTTTATGAAACCCATTTTATTCTTTGGTTTATGATGAATATTTTAAGTTTATTTTTTCGCACAAGTAAGAATGATTTCATTATGAGATGGGTGGGACATATATCTCCCTACAATGAATTGGGTAAAGATTTATATCTCATGAGATAGACTTGGCTGGAACAGACAGTTAAACCGGTTCAGTAATACAGGACTGGAATGAGGAGTGAAATCGATTCAGAAAGGGACTTTGTCCATGAAGATGGTCTTGGAAGAAATGCCTTTTCTACTATGGAAATCATTACATGTGCTTAATGGATTCCACAATTACATGTTTTATTCCCATGGTATTTTATCTTTCGTAATGTTTCTTTATGATCTATGCCTTACGTACTTCCTTGTTTTATGTCATTTCTCAATCTTTTGATGTTTAAACATTATGTTCATGTTTTTTTGTTAAAATGTATATGGTGTGTTTTATTTTATCTATGCCTACCTTTACTGAGCATTTGATATCACCCTTTTTATGTTTTATTTTCCCCCAGGATTAAAAGAAAGGTTTTAGGTAAGGAAAAAAAGTGGAAGATCTTTATGGGAGATGTTGAAGATCTTTCACCACGATTAGAAGATTACGTTCCAAGTTTCCCAAGACACTAAACTAATACGGTCCTTGTGTGTTTGTTTTTGTTATGTATTAAGTATTCCGCAAAAGTGATTTATTTTCCATGTACATCAATCTTCAGGTCTCTACAGTTGGAATCAAAGGAATTTTTTAGTCAACCTTTGGAATCTAGGATGCGAAAACATTAGTGAGATCCCTAGAGATATTTCTAAGGTATGTCTAGGGATGTCCCTAAGGATAAGTATATGTATAGGATATAGTACTAGAACTATGATAACGATATTAGATTTTAGACTAAGATGTTAGATATTGAGGGTGCTCCCCCATTACTATGTTGTTTTCCCTAGCATGATTTTTACCTCTCACACTATTCTTTTTGGGTTTTAGAAAATGTTTGGAAACAGCAAGATTCATGATAATGGAGGATATGACGGACAATGGAATGATATTCTTCATGAGAAACAAAATGAAACGGGATTTGGAAATCCAAACATCGTTATTATGCCTAATCATCAATCGCATAATATGATCAATAATCTCAACTTTGGTATGTTTCCCGACTCAGATAATAAGAGAAAGATGGAGTTTCATGATAATCATAGAAGAAAGAAAGTTCCATTCCCTCATGTAAATCATGTGGGACGAGGCATCGGGGAGATTGTTTCAAAGGAACTAGAAGATGCTTTGGTTGTGGAAAAGAAGGACACAAATCCAGTAAGTGAAAAAGAAAAGGTTCAGTTAACACCATGGATGAGGATAATGGTATTTCTACGACATCAACAATGGTTAAATGTTTTAAATGTGGAATGTACGGGCATTATGCAAACCAATGCCCTAAGGGAAGGTCTCATGAACAGAATCAGTACGGTCGTATGGGTAAAATTTATGTTGATGATGATGAAGAGACTACAAATGATATGTGAGATGAACGAATTGTTGAAGCTTGATCAATGGTTTAAGAAGGTAGTGGAATGATTACATGTTTATCAAGTGTAATGTAGTATAAGTTATATCATGGTACTATGGAATAAAGAGACATCTAAGGATTGTAACACAATTTCCTTTCCTTGAGTTTTGAAAGTGAATGATTAATGGTACCAGTATCCTTGAAAGGTTATTCAGATATTTTTGGAATGTAGATGATATCTGCATAATGAAGGGATAAGGAGAAAATTAAATGTTTGATAGTATTCATGAGCTCATGAATGATATAAGGAGACTGTTATATCATGGTTTGAGTATATAGATTTTTTGGATTTTGGAATTTGGAAGAAGTTAACATTTGAAAGCATTTATGTTTTCACTAAGGTTTAATGGGTAATCATTTTTCAAGAGAATACATGATTAAGGTATTCACATGATTGGAATGTCACCAACAAGATATATGGGGGATAAATGATGGTATTAACATGCTTGGTTGATGACATTTCAAGTAATCGTTTTCTTTATACTATGAGCTTGGACCGAAGTATTTTAGATAATCCTAAAGATTGGAATGGATTATGTTGGTCATAAGTTAGTATAGTTTAAGGATAGAACTTTTTTCGATATTATTGATGGGATGTTATAGTAATGTAGTTTTCAAAAAAAGGAAAACCTGTAGGACGGGTGACAACCCATCGCGTTAGACAAGGCTTTGGGAATCGAACCCACAGCCAAAGTGCGACTGGCCTTTATCGCTTACCATTGGCCTACAGGAAGTCCATATTTAGTAGAATCTAGTTTTATTATATTAATCAGTATGATATATGAAGTATAAGTCCATTTTAGGAACCATATATGATTAATCTCACTATAGATGGACTTATGTATTTTTTTGTTAACTTTTCTAACCTTTTGTTTAAGACAGATGGAATGACCCATCATTCTATCACCTGATATGATAACACATCACAAATGACAAATTCAACTTCATTTCTTTTAGAGATGAAGTGTAAATTGTCCAAAAAATGACTAACGATGAGACTGTATCAAAATCATGAAAGTATTTCTTCTAATTCTAATTTCATTATCTTTAGGGAAATGATCTTGAAAACCAAAAATGTTGTCCTAGTGACCATATAACTGATGAATCTGATGGTACCTTAGATAATCACGAATCTATGGCTATTTGATTGATGGCTTTTTCATAGCCATGTTCTCTACCACTCTCCATCAGAACATGATGGTTAGATTTATCTTCCATATCCATATTTTCACCTATGTGGAAAACCAGTAATTAGATTATTTGGGAAACCGTTACGTTTCATACTTTTGTTTTTAAATATTGGTTGTGGTATTCCTTTTTTTGATGTGGGTTTCTATTAAAAAACATTTGAGTAGTAAACCATTTATAACCCCGACAAATTTCGAGGGCGAAATTCATTTTAAGGGGGGTAGAATGTAACACCCCGAGATTTCATATTCTTTTAATTTCATTAATATATTGTGTTTTATTCTACCCCAATATTACCTTTCACTATACGCAACACTGTATTAGCTTGCAGTATACGCAACACTATTCATGGATCATGTTACACACAATTTTGATAATAGTTATTCTACGCAACATTGAGTGTGTTTATATATATATATATTCAATGTATAAATAAAACATGGTTGGGTTCTATTATACAAAACAACGAAGGATTCTTTCAGAACACGGAACCCTGACTTGTCTTGCATTACACACAATCGCGGCCTTCCTCAATAGCGTGTGTTGTACGCATTAACGAGTTTTACTAAACAACGATATATTATTATAATATTATTATTAACTAGCCATTATGAATAGTATTAACTATATTTTGAATTTTATAACATTTTTATTCATCTTACAAATTTTCTAAAACATTTTATGTGAACAAAATAAATTTTCGTGTAAAATAAGTATTTTTCAAAAAAATGCAGTTTTTCCACCTTTTGATGGAGCACCCCCTTTAAATATAGTTTTTGAAAAGTTTATAAGTTCAATTTTACAAAATAAAATTATTCTTATGAATAAGGATATAAAATTTTACCTTGGATAAAATTTTCATGTTATTCGGATAACGTTCATATTTTAATGAATAGTAAAAACACGCTATATTTTAATTAAAAACAACTTTTATCATCATAATAATTTATGTGGTTAAATTATAATATTGAATGGTCTTAAAGTATAAATAGAATATATTTTTACCATTTAATATAATGTATGTTATTATCATTGCTTTTACTTTGAATTCATAGGTCAAATCAATTCAATCTTTTGTAATGTTTTAAATAAAAACATGTTTTCTTTCAACAACAAGATTAATTTTAATTTAATTTATACTACTTCTTTCTATTTAATTTGGAAAAATGGATCCCATATTTGGAATCAGTGGTTCCAAATTATATTAATAGACTACTTTTTATTTTTGGGATTTATGAATAGTAACAACAGTAAATTTTATTTACAATAGTAAAAGGTAAATCGTGTAATTAAGGGTAAATATAAGATTATAAAATCACCCTAACACCTGAAAAAATCCTATTGGATGACTAAAAGTAGACCCATATCACCTAAGGGTCGTATTAGAATCATTTAATGGACTTTTTCCATGAAAATAACTTAATTATTATTAAAACCAAAGAAAGTGACAACATGTCATTCTCTTAAATCTTATAAGTATATAAATTTTAATTTAGTGATAAACTTCATGAAACTTCGAACATGAATAGTCTCCAGAAATCTAATGAAATTATCTACATTATATAAATTTATTTATAATTTTTAGGGATTAAATAATTATCATTAATTGTAACACAATAGTGATGCAGAAATTTATTATCTAGTGAACAATCGAGAATATAGTTTTTATTAAACTAATAGAAACCATAAAAATCCTAAAACCCTAACCAAAACATATTGGTCATGTACATTTAAAAAATAATCATCCAATGGTACAAGAGTTTACCATTTTGAGCCTTGTAGAAGCGATTATGACACTTATATTATTTTATTTTAAATGACTTCAAAGTTGTCACCATCATAATTTAATAAATATAACAATTTAAATATTGTAATTTTAAGATGATAAATTCGATTAAAAGTATTATTATAAAAGTTAATAGATTTATCTTCATCATAGGATTTTAGTTTTAATTTTTATTAAAAAAAATAAGTATATTAAAAAAGTATACAAAAATTATGTAGTAATAATTTTATTAAGAGAAAAACCAAATAAATGGTTTTAAAAATAATAAAATAAATATTATATGAACTATTTAATGTTCTAAACTAAATTTATAGATACATATGACCTTTTATGATTCTAATAAAGCTTTTATTTCGAACATATATTCTGTATATAGTTTATTTAAATTCAAATAAATGAATAGTGTCAATACTGACACTATTGTTATTCTATAAAAATAATATATTATAAAATTGTTTAAAAATCAAAAATATATTTAAAAATTATAAATTTAAATTTATGTGGTATAAAATGCTATAAAGTATCCAATTATGGACAATTCATAACAAATAATTAATTATTTGTTATAATTTAAATTTTAGAATGTTATTACCACAAATAAAATTAAATTGATTAAATTAGTATAAATCAAGTTGATAATGTTTAAAATAATTTCCTAACATGTCTGAATTGGAATAATTGATTATATTACAACCCTATCTCATCTAATCGTCGGATATGAGTCATTTTTGGAGGTTTTTAAGTGGGGTTATATTTTACATAAATTAATGTTTTTAATAATTCCAAAGGTGCCCCTCTCCTCCCTTATAAAAGGGCACCTCCTCCCTCTCCTCATAACACCACTTTTAGCTTTCAAGCTTGGAAAAACCCTGGAAAATTCTATTCTCCACTTCCCTAGAAACATACTATAGGTCCTGGTCTTCTTCAAAGACCATTTTAGTTCCCTAATAGGAGGTCTCAAAGAGGCGCTTCAATGAAGAGGTAATGTCTGTTACCAATTCTTTCAACATTATTTCTTCTTCCACTTCTTCTTATTTAGTTGTTTCATTATGAAGTAATAACATCAGTATCAATCATATACTGGTATGTTATTCAAAGTATGAAACAACCATATTTCACCATCTATCCATCCTACGGAAAACAAAATCACCGCGCGTGCGTATGTACGGAATACCGTCTCCACGCCGTGGTGTAATATCTTCTTCCACCAACACCTTACATGGATGGGTATAATGGTGTAAAGAATAACTATATATGGTTATTATAACATCATTCTTATTCTGATATATTATACGATCCACTCCAATTCTATAATTATGGGAACGATATCATCGCTCGTGCGTACGTACGGACTACCGTCTCCACGGCGCGATGAGATTCATTCACCATGATTAACGATACATGAATGATCATAAAGTATATATAATGAATAATAATGAAATATGTGAAATAATAATTCTACTGTATTTATATATATATATATGTATTTATATATATATATGTATATGTATGTCATCTATTTAGTTTAATTCAATTCAATAAGGAAACGAAAACAATGTTCATGCGTACGTACGACCTACCGTCTCCATGCACAATGTATTTCACTCATTTTATCGATCTATAATATATATGTATATGATTAATATATATTATATATAAATCATGTTTTACATTATGGAATTATGTAAATCAGGATATAATTAATAATATCAAGAAACGACAAGTCGAAACACATACGATAAATGGAATGATTTTACCCAAAACGCTGCTTTAACATTAATTTACAAAAGAACGGGTAACATAAAGTCATAAGTGAACCATATATGATATTATAACAATGAATATGATTCTTTAATAAGTCAATTACATTATTTAAATCATTATACAGGAGTTTTGGATACGTACGAAGCATATCAGACCTAAGGTAAGGGATAATTTTGCAAATCTCATTTTTATCCGAGATTGCTTATTTGTAAGTATTTACTGTGGTAATTTTTATCATCCATGTCCATGTTTTATAAATGTGTTTTCATGTATGTTTAAAGTCCTTTTATACCCATTTTGACTTTTACCCCATGGTATGGAAGGAATCTTTCTTTTATTTACCCTACAAGGTACTTTTTTGACTTTTTCGACAAAAGTACGAGAAGAATGTTTTTTTAACTTATATAGCACGAACAGATTTTTACTGTTTTATAAAGCCTTATTTTCATAAAGCTTCTCCAAAATATTTCATGACTATTTTCAAAAAAATATCTTTCTTTCAAAATTGCATGACATTTTGTTAAAAGATAATGATTTTGAAGAAGAAAGGATATTTTCCTCAAAAATTCATTTCAAGTGTTTTATCAAAAAAAATTTCATTTAAGATGACATTATTTCATATGTGTATGTTTCAAGTATAATGTCCATATGATTTACATGGTTTCACTTTTCTTGTTATGAAATGATATCCATTTATTTTATATGGATTATGTTATGATGGAATGATGTTTATGAAACCCATTTTATTCTTTAGTTTATGATGAATGTTTTAAGTTTATTTTTTCGTACAAGTAAGAATGATTTCATTATGAGATGGGTGGGACCTATATCTCACTCTAATTCATTGGGTAAATATTTATATCTCATGAGACAGACATGGCTGGAATGGCAAGTTAAACCGGTTCAGTAATACAGGACTGGAACGAGGAGTGAACTCGATTCAGAAAGGGACTTTGTCCACTATGATGGTCTTGGAAGCAATGCCTTGGCTACTATGGAAATCATTACATGTGCTTAATGGATGCCAAAATTACATGTTTTATTCCCATGCTATTTAATCATTCATAATGTTTCTTTATGATCTATGACTTACGTACTTCCATGATTTATGTCATTTCTCAAGCTTTTGATGATTAAAAATTATGTTCATGTTTTAATGTTCAAATGTATATGGTATGTTTTATTTTATCTTTGCTTGCCGTTACTGAGCATTTGAGCTCACCCTTTTTATGTTTTATTTTCCCCCAGTATTAAAAGAACGGTTTTAGGTAAGGAGACAAAAAGTGGAAGATCTTTATGGGAGATGTTGAAGAACTTTCACCACTATTAGAAGATTACGTTCCATGTTTCCAAAGACACTAAACTATTACAGTCCTTGTGTGTCTATTTTTGTTATGTATTAAGTATTCTGCAAAAGTGATGTATTGTCCATGTACGTCCAGCTTCGGGTCTCTATAGAACGATATAGGGGACACATTTTAACGTCATGTTGAACGATAGAGGTGGAAATGTAGTTTAATGTCCTGCAGCAAAGACCAAAGGTGTATTTGTGTTACACAAAATACTTCTTCAAGAATCTTGCATTGGTTGGAGTTGAAATGAGTTCTCCTTCCATTGAGATTAAATAATATTCTCCATTGGATTAGACCTTATGTATTGAGTAAGTTCCTTCCCACTATGTATCAAGCTTTAGAGGCTTATTTCCTGGTATGATTGGGGTCCTGAGGACCAATAACAATTCTCCTTGAATGAATGAATGAAGACAAACGTTTTTATTTAAATCTCATGCTATTTGATTTTGATAGACTTCTAAGTGGTGGAGGGTGCACAATATTTTTTCATCTAATTATTCCAATTCATCAAATCACTTTTTAGACTGTTCATCTATGGATGACTGATCCCAAGTGGATACTCTGAGAAAATTTAGATGAACCTCAATGGGCATAATTGTGTCTGTTACATATACCAATGAATATGGAGTTGACTACGTAGCAGTGCGCGTGGTGGTCTAATACGACCATAAAGCATGAAAAATATTATCATGACATGATTTATTATATTTATCAACCATCTTTTGCAGTATGTTTGAAAGAGTCTTATTAAAGGCCTCTATTTGGCGATTGGCCACTGCATGATACAGAGGTGAATGGTTGGATTTGATGTTGTATTCTTGATATAACTTTATCACCTCGGATGAACAGAAGCTGGTGCCATTTTCCGTTAATATGGTATGAGGGACAACAAATCTGGTAATGATGATAGACTTGAAGAAGATAACAATTCCTTTAGAACTGACTTCTCTGAGAGGTATTGCCTCAACCAATTTGGAAAAGATGTCAGTAGCTGTAAGAATATACTTAAACTGCTTGGACGTATCCGGAGAATAAGGTCCTTCCACATCCATTAGCCATGTGTCAAATGACCATGAGTATTTATTTGTATGATGAAACTATGGGGGGTGATGAATGAAGTTGGTACATACATGAAAATAATGACACTTCGTAGTGAAATCAATACAATCTCGCATCATTGAAGGACAGATGTATCCAGGCCCTCTAATTTGAATAGAAATTCTATGTCCAGACCGGTGGGCACCAAAAACTCTTATATATACTTATATCATGATAGCCATGGTCTCTTCACCATCAATACATCTAATGATAATTCCATCAAAACCATTCTTGTAAAGAATTTTTTAGTGATGTGGGCTATCATAAAGAGTAAAATTGACCACACATTGCCAGACTTGTTCTTTCCCGGCTCTATCAGATGGAAGGGTTCCATTTTTAGGTATTCCCTAATAGGTTTCATACATCCTGTAGTATGACCATATGGTTCAGAAATTGGACTGATTTCATTTATTTCCTCTGATCTGATTTGAAAAAAAGGTGAAACTACATGACAGTGGGAAACAATGATGACTGTTTCATCCCGATTTGGATCTACCAAGGCTATGGCTACATTATCTGTTGCATCAGCTTGGGAATTTTGTGATCGCAGGACATAAGAAAATTTCATTTCTGAAGGAAATTTCGCCATAAACTCTCTAACTTAATCACATAATGGAATTACCTCTTCCTTTCTGATGGCATAATCCCCATTGATTTGTTTGATTACCAAATCCGAATCACCTTTTATCTTCAAGTGATTCACCTGTGCCTGAAGCGCCAATTCCATGCCTGTGATGAGAAGTTGATATTCTACATAATTGTTTGTACTGCCTTCCAACAATAAGAAGGAATAGGGTAACACTGCCTTTTCTGGGGAAATAAGAATGATTCCTAACCCAACTTTTTTTGAATTTAGTATCTTCCATTTTCTTCCCTTTTGGACTTCTGGAGGCACAATCAATGTACAGTTCCCATGTTTGAGGATTATCTTGAATTGAGAAGTCTTCATCATCAGGAAGTTCAATATTTAAAGATGTATCTTCTGCAAATGGGTGTTCAACAAGTTAATCATCCAAATATTGGCCCTTTATTTACTTCTGAGACACATACTGGATATCAAACTACTGCAAAATAACTTCTCACCTTGCCAGACGTCTTATAAGAATTGGACGACTAAGGATAAATTTTTGCGGGTTATTTCGAGATACCAATTGGACCTCCTGATGTTACAGGTAGTTTCTCAATTTCTGACCTGCAAATATTAATGCAAGGAATCACTTTTTAAAACTTTAATATCGAGTTTCTACCTCATGCATAGTCCAACTAAGATAGTAAAAGCTGTTTTCATTCCCAGCATCATTCTTCTGGGAAAGGAAGACACCCAATGATCGCTCTAAAGCTGTTAGATAGAGAATAAGTGGCCTTCCATCAATAGGTGACACTAATACCGGTGAAATCAAGAGATATTTGTTGAGGATATCAAATGATTCCTTCCATTCTTTAGTCAACTTGTAGGTGACTCCCTTCTTCATTAATCGGGTGAAGGGTAAACACTTTCCTTCCAAATTGGCAATGAAACGCAGAATATAGGCCAAGTGTATCTGAATTCCCCTTAATTCCTTAAAATTTTTAGGAGGTGACATGTCAAGGATTGATTGTTTTTTCTCAGGATCAACATTGATATGACGATGGAATACAAAAAAGCAGAGAAATTTTCCTGAGGTTTACCCGAAAGAACATTTTAAGGGGTTCATCTTCAAATTGTGTTGTCGAAGTTTTTTTAATATGATTTCCATATCAGCATTGTGATTAGAACATTTTCTGAATTTAACCACAAAATCATCGACATAACATTCAACAAATTTCCCTAAAAGGGGTTTGAAGATATGGTTCATGGCCCATTGATATGTTGCACCTACATTATTCAGGCCAAAGGGCATTACCCGATAGCAAAACAAACCTTCTAAAGCTCTTAAGGCTATATAATCTTCATCTTATGGGGCCATTCGTATTTTATTGTACCCATAATAACAATCCATGAAGGAAAGATCTTCGTAGCCATTTTTTGCATCAATTAAGAGCACTATGATCATAATTATAAAATCATCCTTGGGACAATGCCGATTAAAATCTCTGAAGTCAATGACAACTCTAATTTGTCTAATATTTATTTTCACAGTGACAATATTTTTTGATCGAATATGTATATGTATATGTATATTAGATGGAACAATACAAGAGGGGGGGGTGAATTGTAGGTTTAAAAACATTTGAGATTAAACACTTAAGAGATTAGTTTAAATGATCTTAAACTAATACAAATACAAACACCCACAATTGTATTGAATTTAAAAGGTATGAAGTAATGTAATACTAATGTAATGTAAAACAATTGTATTCAAGATGAACATAATAAATAGAGTAATATGCAGATGAATGATTCTACCTTAAAGTGTATAGAATCAATCAATACAATATGTAATAGAACGGATGTAATTGAAACAATAAAAAATGTATAAGAGATAGAAATGGAAACATAAACAATTTCCTTTCTAATACAATTAGCAGCGGAAATGTAAAAGATTTTAATTCTTTTAACCCAAAGAGAAGGTTTATCCTTTTACCTAGGATAAAAGGTCTGTCTCACCAACTCCTTAGTGAGCCCTCGATATGATGATCGGACTGTCTGTCTGCCTATCCCTGGCAGCCCTCGATACGATGATCAGAACGTCTGTCTGCCTATCCCTGGCAGCCCTCGATACGATGATCGGTCAGTCCGTCTGCCTATCCCTGGAAGCCCTCGATTCTGTAGGTAATCGGCACCTCTGTCTTTCAATCTCTTGAAAGCCCTCGATACGATGATCGGACGCAGAACTCAGATGAGAGAAGTCACAGTGTCTCTCCCTAGAACATGATAGAAGTAGAGAATCACAGTTGTTCCAAAAGTCTCATTCATCATACTTTCTCAGCTTCAAATGACCTCTTATTTATAGTCCTCAGATTCCAACAGTCACATCTCCTCCAATGGTCATATTTCTCCGAAAAACTCGGAGGGGCATGGACACCTGGCATCATAACGGTCATATTGAAACAGAAAGCACGAAATCCTTTTGATTAGTTTGTAACTAACTCAACGACATCGTATTTGTTAAAACAAGATATATGAAAAAGATAATCATGAGTACGATTTATATGAAACATGTGTTTTTGACAATGTACCAAAACAATTATGTAATGAATGATATGAGAAGCAGAGTCAATGCAATTTGCATATTCAGTACGATCAGTATTATACGATTGGCATGATCAGTACGATCAGTAAGATCAGTACGATACGCATGGTCAGTACGATCAGCATGATCAGTACGATCAGCATGGTCAGTACAAGTAGCATTATCAGTACAATTATTATGGTCAGTACGATCAGCATGATCAGTACGATCATTACGGTTAGTACGAACAGCATGATCAGTACAATACAATAAACAAGGTTAGTACGATTAACAAGACATTTGTGATTTCCAAAACAAAACATAGAAGTCAAAAGAGGACTTTTGACTCAACAATATTCCCCTTTTTGGAAAGAGCAAATCACAAAATAAGAACTAAAAGAAATACTTATCTCCCCCTATGTTATTGGAAACTCTTCTGAATAAGAAATTGAATACAACTAAATCCCCCTTAGGTATGGACTTTCCTAAGGATTCTATACATAGATTTTCCTTAAGAGTTTGGTAAATCATTCTCCCCCTTTATAAAACATTCTCACCCTTTATAAAAATTCTCCCCCTTTGTGATTTACAAAAAGAAAGGGGTAAACTTTAATTGTCTGAAAGAGTTAGAAAATAAACACATGACAATGGATAAAAGAAATTTCATTATGATAACAATCAACACTAAACTTGAGAACAAATAAAAGTCACTTGTTTTATCTTTCCTTCTCCTTTTTGATCAACTCATGAAGAACCCCCTTCATCTTTTTGATCTCCTTATTTTCTTAAGAAATAACATCACCCTGAGAACTGAGAAGGTCTTGTTGATTGGCAAAGAGTTGATCCTGATTTCTGATTGTATCTTCCGGAACTCTGATTACTTCTTCAAGAGTATCAATTCTGTCTTGAAAATTCTTGTTATCTTTGGATAAACCAGAGTTTTGTTTCTTCAAGAGAACTATTTCATATTTGAAAGATGAAACCTTCGAAAACTCAGCCTGAAAGGCTTTCAGTCTCTCCCGCAAGTCATTTACTGAAGGAAGATCGACTCGTTGGGAAGACAAAAGATTCATCCTTTCAACCATTTCTCTGTCAAGCTTATTGAAATCAATTGAATGCTCATTTGACAACCTTCTTATATCATCAATTTCTATCTCATGATCATTGACCGAGCTCTCTATTTTATAAGATCACTTGGTCATCTTGTTGAAGCTTTCTTATGGGCAGCCGAGCATTCTGAAAGAACATTCAAATCGTCTTCGACTGACAAAACTTTTTTTCTTAATTATTTTACAGAACAAAACTTATTTTTCTGATTGTCAGTAATAAAATAAATCTTCCCTTCCAGCCTATGGAAATATGGAATGGTCTTCTCAACCCTTCTCAAAACATGGAAAATGTAATCACTCTTTTTGAAAGAGATTGTGTGTTCTGAATCAGTATCTTCATCATACGAAGCCAGTTCATTCGATCGGCTTGAGTCAACAACTGGTTGTTTTCCTTTTGCTTTTTCTTTCTACTTTCTTTCTTCTTCCACTTTATCACTAATGAAAATAACATTATCAGTGTGAGAGGATTGAGAACCTTGCTTTACTTGAGGCGAAATTCTATCTGGAGTTTCAGAAGATTGAAAAAGTGCTTGATCGGCATGAGGAACTTGTTGAACAACTTCACTATGCTTTTGAACTGATTCCTCCCTACTCTTCTTCACAGACTGAAGTAATTCTAAAAGAAAATCTCCTTCCTCCTCTTCCACTTCTTCTATCTCTTCTAACATTTGTTCTCCTTTTTCTTTTTCAGGAAGACTCTGTACGATGGGTTCTTGATGCACTTCTTCCGTTAGTTGAAAATTTGTATCCTCAACCATTTTCAAAACTATAGAGACATAAAATTCCTAATCTTTTCTTTTCAAAAGAACCTTCTTCTTCTTTTCAGCGTGAAGGGTATCCTGAACCCTTAGTATTTCTGAAAAATCCTTAGCTAGGTCAAGAATGAACGTTGGATCACCTTCCTTTATTTGTTGCTTATCTTTTCTCCATTTGGCTACTACCTCTTTACTGTACTTTGACTTCTTCTTAGGCTTTGAGATGGTTTACGGATCTGAATTTTGAGTAATACCAGCAGATTAAAAGTGTTTGGCTGGTGTCCCACCTCAATGTCCTTATCAGAGTGGATCCAGAAACTCAGGCAGGTAACTTGCACTGGGAATTATATAAAGTGGATAACTCAATCCATCTTAGTCTTGTTTTTTGTAATTCTGTGAGATATTTTAGCACATAGTGCGTTGCCATGTGAACTTGGTTTCCCACTTCCCCTTAAAGTGGCCTTTTAATAAAAATTTATATTCGGAAAGTGTTTGGCTGGTATAGGTGCTGATTGATTCTGGGGAGATTCAAATTCTACATGCTTAACAAAAAGTTTTGAATTTTGATCAAAACAAACATTTAACTTTTTCAAAGTACTCTTACAAATCAAAGATGGCTTCAGATCTATCAGTTTTCCTTTCAAAGGAATGTTGCAAAACTTCATGCTCTCAAGAATAAATTTGTAAGGATGGTCGGATACATAATCAAATGAGATTTGATTTCCCCTGACTTTACATTCTTAATTGTTTCGAAAACATATACCATGAGATTCAGTTTTCTCATGTTGACAAGATAGTCCAACATGAAGATATCAGAAAATTTTAGAGTTTCTCTATCCCCTTTTCTTGGAATAAGAAAACCTTTCATCCATAAAGCCACAAATCTATTGTCCAGAGAAAGATGATCCACATTCCTCTTCTCTTAATTTATAAAAAACAAATACTTTTCAGAACATTATCTATTAAACATACGGACTTCCTCTGGTAGTTTATGAGATTGACAAAAAGAATCCCCTTCTATTGGGACATTAAGAAAATGTGCCGCTTGTTTCACAGAAATTGATAGCTTTCTATCATACACAGCAAAATTAATAGTCATGTATTTTTCGAAAGATACGGTTTTATAAAACTGACAGACTTCATCAAAGAGAATTGGATATTGAGAAATAGGCCTTTCAACACAAAAATGTTCCCATCCTTGAAAGAGAATAATCCTCTTGATAGTAGAATCATATAAATCATAGAAGTCATGGGAAACTAACCTCTCCCTTAAAAGGTCTTTTTCTGAGAAGGCCTTTGAAGACATATCGGTAGGAGTGTTGGCAGAAGATTTAGACATAGGGATGTTACCGAAGAAAGATCGTATGATGGCTTAAATACAGTGGAGCAGAGCTTCGCCTCAAAACCTGAAAAACCAATGTGGGTTTGTGGAGGTAGGGGCTATTTATAGGGGATATAGGAGTGACTGTTGATCTTCTACGGTCAAGATTAGAAAAAAAATCAATGGTAAGGATTAAAACGAAAAAATATTTTTAAAAAAAATGGAAAGTACATGTCAGAGAATGTAAGGATATTGTTGGTTTTAGTAGAGCTAAGAAGGAAACACAATAGTACGGGAAACAAATTGTCATACCAATGGAAAAAAAGTCATTACCATTAACTGACAAGCCGATAGAAAAAATTCTCGTTACCATGAACTGACAATATGATGGAATCCAATATTGTTACCATGAACTGACAACACGATGGAAAACAATCTCGTTACCATGAACTGAAAATAAAATGGAAAACAATCTTGTTACCGTGAACTGACAATACGATGGAAAACAATCTCATTACCATGAACTGACAATATGATGGAAAACAATCTCGATACCATCATCAGTCAGTATGATGGAAAAGAAATTCATTACCATCATCGGTCGATACGATGGAAAAGAAATTCATTACCATCATCGGTCGATATGATGGAAAAGAAATTCATTACCATCATCAGACAGTACGATTGAAAATAAAAACATTACCATCATTGGTCGATACGATAAACAGAAGAGTAAATGATACAATAAAACTGTCAATATGATAATAAGAAAAACAATAACACATACAAGGAGTGTAAATAATGAAAGATCATAAGATAAAAAGAAACATAAAAAAGACATAGTAAGAAATGTCCTCCCCCTTTCAAAGGGTGTTATTTATTGTTAGGAGAATTGTAAAACATGAAGTAGATATAAATGATTATTTTAATGTAATCATTCCTAGATTCTATTTTATAAGCTCAATCCTATCAGAAGATAAAGGTTTTGTAAAAATGTCAGCAAGTTGTTCTTGCGTTCTGATAAATTGTAGAATAATATCTCCTTTTTGTGTGTGATCCCTAAGGAGGTGATGCCTAACATCTATGTGTTTTTCACGAGAGTGGTGTGCTGGGTTCTTACTGAGAGCTATGGAACTAGTATTATGACAACGAATTTGAGTTTTGGAGAAACTCAATCCATAGTCAGTGAGTGTGTGCTGCATCCACAATACTTGAGAACAGCAACTTCCAGCTGCTCCATATTCAGCTTCAGCAGTGGATAATGCTACTGAGTGTTGTTTCTTGTAGGACCAAGAAACCACGGAATCTCTTAAGAAATGACATGTTTTAGATGTACCTTTTCTATCAATTCTACAACTTCCAAAATCAGCATCGGAAAAACATTTTAAAACAAAATCATTCCCAGAAGAGTAAAAAAGACCTAAATCCATAGTGCCTTTAAAATACCGAAGGATTCTCTTTACGGCATTTAAATGAGACTCTTTTGGATTAGATTGATATCTTGGACATAAGCATACAGAAAACATTATGTCTGGTCGACTAGCTGTCAAGTACAACAAACTTCCTATCATACCTCTAATGATTGTTTGATCGACTGGTTTCCCAGTTTCATCAAGATCAAGTGTATTTGAGGTACCGATTGGAGTGATATTACTTTTAGTCTTGTCATAACCATACTTTTTGAGTAAATATTTTATATACTTTTGTTGAGATATATATGTTCCTTCTTGTTTTTGAGAAATTTGAAAACCTAAAAAGAATGTTAACTCACCCATCATACTCATTTTAAACTCAGATTTCATTAACTTTTCAAAAGAATTAGATAAAGATTTCTGAGTTGATCCAAATATGATGTCATCAACATATATTTGAACAATCAAAACATTTTTCTTTTCCATTTTTATAAAAAGGGTTGGATCTGTTGTACCTTTTGTATAATCGTTTTGTAAAAGAAATCTTATAAGTCTATCATACCATGCTCTAGGGGCTTGTTTAAGACCATATAGAGCCTTGGTAATTTTAAAAACATGATCAAGATGTTTTGGGTCTAGAAAACCAAGAGGTTGTTCGTCAAAAACTTCTTCTTGAACAAAACAAATTAGAAAATCACATTTTAAATCCATTTGAAATAGTTTGAAATTAAAGTATGCTGCAAAGGCTAATAGAATACGAATAGATTCAAGTATAGCTACAGGAGCATATGTTTCTTCATAGTCTATTCCCTATTGTTGATTATAGCCCTTAGCAACAAGTCTTTCTTTATTTCATACAATGATTCCATTTTCATCACATTTGTTTCTGAAAACCCATTTTATACCAATTACAATTGTTTCTTTAGGTCTATCAACTAATGTTTAGACTTGATTCCTCTCAAATTAATTTAGTTCATCTTGCACTGCTTTGATCCAATCATCATCACCTAAGGACTCACTTGGACTTTTAGGTTCAAATTGGGAAAGAAAAGCAAGATGTTCTATTTCATTTCTTAAGGAATTTCTGGTCCTTAGAGGTTGATTTACATCGCCAATTATGTTATCACTGGGATGATTCCTGAGATACAATTGATTTGGGTTTTGTAAAGCCTGTTCACCAACATATGGTAGAAAATCATCCGTGGTAAATGTTTTAGAAGTATCTTCTTGAATTTTTTCCTTATCAGAAGGATCTTCTATCAAAGGTTGATAATAAGTTTTTGAAAACACATCTCAGGATATAGGATGGGATAATTTGAAAATAAAAGGATTAGTTTCATCAAATTTCACATGTACTATTTTCTCAACAGTACAAGTATTTTTATTGAAAACTCTATAATCCTTAGAAGTTGTAGAGTAACATAGAAATATTCCTTCATCAGATTTTGGTGAAAATTTGTGAACATTATCTTTTGTATTCAGAATGAATACTTTGCATCCAAAAACTTTAAAGTATGAAACTTTATGTTTTCAGCCAGTCCATAACTCATAAGGGGTTTTATTAAGAAATGGTCCAGTTAAAACACGATTTATAGTATAACATGTAGTACTAACAGCTTCAGCCCAGAAGTTCTTAGCAATTGATTATTCACTCAACATGGTTCGAGTCATTTCCTGAAAAATACGATTTCTTCTTTCAACAACACCATTTAACTGAGGAGTTCTTGGAGCTGAGAAATTTTGAGTAATACCTTTCTTACTACAAAAAGTTTTAAAAATATGAATTTTGAAATTCACCACCATGATCACTATGAATAGTTATCAATGGTAGGTTTTTATCATTTTTAACTTGGTCTCTAAAAGTATTGAAATATGAAAAGGCTTTAGATTTTAATGTGAGAAAGTGGACCCATGTAAATATAGTAAAGTCATCAAATAAAACAAATACATAGTATTTTCCTCCAATACTTCCAGTTTGTGTAGGACCAAAATGATCCATGTGCACTAGCTGTAATGCATTAGAAGTTGAATCTTCATTAATTGATTTAAAGCTAGTTTTATGTTTCTTTCCAAATTGACAAGGATCACAGACTTTTGAAGAATCATAGCTAAGATCCAGTAGTCCCTTCACAAGTCTTTTCTTTGAATGTTTACTAATGTTTCTCAGATTACAGTGTCCTAATCTTCTATTCCATAGCCATGATTGGTCATCAATTGCACTTAAGCTGGGTAAGTTTTGGCTCCTTAGGTATTCTAAGTTAATAGTGTAAACATTATCTTGCCTATGGGAAGATAGAATGAACTCATCCTTGGAATTGTGAACTAGAAACTTATCATTTCTAAAATTCAAAAGGTAACCTTCATCACATAATTGACTTATACAGATGAGATTATGCCTAAGACCTTTAACAAAAAAACATTTGAGATAAGTAGTTTTCCAAGAAAAATGATATTACCTATACCAACAATCTTTCCTTGAGCATTATCTCCGAAGGTAACTTTTCCACCTTTTGTTTTGATAACCTTTTCAAAGAGATATTTGTTTCCGGTCATGTGTCGAGAACAACCACTATCCATGTACCAAATATTCTTATCGGTACACTTCTCATTTTCCTAAAAAAGAAACAATTAGTTTTTCGGAATCCAAACTTGTTTGGATCCATAAGGGTTAGATAAAATAATTTTTTGAATCCACATTTGTTTTAAAAAATGAGCTTTTTGAAATCCTAAAGATTGAGTTCTGTTAAGAGAAGAATCTCTTCTCCAGTGTCCTCCACATTGACACTTAGAACAAAAAGTATTTTTTTGAGGAACAAAATAGTTATTACTAAAAATAGGTTTGGAATGAGTATAACCAACACCAAAACGATTTCTTAAAGGTCTAATTTGAGAATACATATTGTCAACGTTTTCCTTTCCATGAGTAAAGTTTGACAAACATTTTTTCAAGGAAACAATTTCTGACTTTAATTTTAAAACTATGTTTTTATCTTCCAAAACGTTTGAATTTTAACTAGAGTTCGGCTCTAAAAAATTTTTCTTTGAAAACACAGTTTCTAGGTCCTAAGAAAGTTTATCCTTATCAGCTTTGACTTTCTCAATGGTTTTTTCAAATACTTTCAAAATCATATGTTTTCAAATCAAGATCTTTAGAAAGATCTGATACTTCTTTAGTCAAGATTAAAATTCTATAATTTTCTTCCTCAAGCATCTTCTTGAGTCTAGAATTTTCATTTTCAAGTAATTTAGCAAATCTAGATACTTCTTCAAAAGAAGGTAATGTATCATATTCTGATGATGATGATTCATCATTTGAAGATTCATAATATCTATTATCATTATAATTTGCATTCAAAGAGACATTTGTAATAGCTTCATCATTATATACCTTATCCATGAGATAATGATCTTCAATTGGTAATCTGGCTAAAAGTCCAATATTCCTCTGTCCTGAGGACTCATATTCTTTGGAATCATCTGAAGAATCACTACAACTTGCACTCCAGGTATCATTTTTCTTCAATACTTTCTTTGTCTTATAAAACCTTTTCTTGTTTCTTTGAGGTTGTTTCTCCTTTCTGTCTTTCCTCTTCAGTAAAGGACAATCAGGCCTTATATGTCCTGATTTCTTACATTCATAACAAGTTACCTCTGAATCTTTCTTATCCTTCCTATCTTTCTTTTTGAATCTATATTTGAAGTATTTCTTTCCCACAATCTTGTTCATACTTCGAGCAAGATTGGTTAGCTCATTTCCTGAAAGATCACAATCACTTGAATCAGATATAACATTCTTGGATTTGGATCTTGTAAGACTTTCAGGTGTTTTAGCTTTATATGCAAAGGCTACACTTCCATTCCCATTCTTCTTCTTGTTGAAATCAGCATCTCTCCTCATTCTTGTCTCGTGCTATAGAAGAGTTCTAATGAGTTCATCTAGAGAAATCTGCGAGTCTTTTCTATTTTCATCTATAGTTGTACTTTTTGACTCCCATTCATTTGGAATTATATATATAATCTTATCTTCTAGAGCTTCATCATCAAGACCTTTTTACCGATAGGTTTTAAGATGTTGGCAATTTTCATAAACCGTTGTTGCACTTTACATACTAGCTCTCCATAAGGGAAAACAAAACTATGATACTCTTCTCGAAGCATTGCTCTTCTTGTTTCTATAACCTTGGATGTACCAAAATGGGTGACTTCTAATTTATTCCAAATACAGTTGGCAGCTTTACATGAAAATATCTAGCTGTATATATCCCTATTCATAGAGCATAATAAAGTATTACATACCTTGTAATTCAGTTGATATTCTTGCTTCTCTTGGTTAGTAAAAGTACTGACTTCTTTGTCAGGAATTTTGTAACCTCCTGTAAGTATAATAAAATTGTCTACACTAGTATTGATAACTAACATCTTCATACGATCTCTCCAATAATCATAGTCATTCCCATCAATGATAGTTGGTCTAGAAGGATTTAGATTGTCTATTGACCCGATATTCATTCCTGCATCTGATAAAACAAAAACTTGTCCACTCCACACGTTAGTGTAGTCAGTAATTAAAAACAGTAATATGAAAAAAAAGATAGTAATAGAAATCAGTGGAAACCACCTATGATACCAGGTGTTGGATCGAATATGTATATGTATATGTATATTAGATGGAACAATACAAGAGGGGGGTGAATTGTAGGTTTAAAAAACTTTGAGATTAAACACTTAAGATATTAGTTTAAATGATCTTAAACTAATAAAAATACAAACACCCACAATTGTATTAAATATAAAAGGTATAAAGTAATGTAATACTAATGTAATGCAAAACAATTGTATTCAAGATGAACACAATAAACAGAGTAATATAAAGATGAATGATTCTACCTTAAAGCATATAGAATAAATCAATACAATATGTAATAGAATGGATGTAATTGAAAAAATTACAAATGTATAAGTGATAGAAAAGTAAACAAAAACAATTTCCTTTCTAATACAATTAGCAGCGGAAATGTAAAAGAATTACAATTCTTTTAACCCAAAGAGAAGGGATATCCTTTAACCTAGTTTAAAAGGTCTGTCTCACCAACACCTTGGTGAGCCCTCGATACAATGATCAGACTGTCTGTCTGCCTATCCCTGGTAGCCCTCGATACGATGATCGAAACGTCTGTCTTCCTATCCCTGGCAGCCCTCGATATGATGATCGGTCCGTCCGTCTGCCTATCCCCGGCATCCCTCGATTTTATAGGTAATTGGTACCGTTGTCTTTCAATCACTTGAAAGACCTCGATACGATGATCAGACGCACAAAGTAGATGAGAGAATTCACAGTGTATCTCTCTAGAACATGATAGTAGTAGAGTATCACAATTGTTCCAAAAGTCTCATTAATTATACTTTCTCAACTTCAAATGACCTCCTATTTATAGGCCTTGGATTCCAACGGTTACATCTCCTCCAACAGTCATATTTCTCCGAAAAAATTAGAGGGACTTGGATACCTAGCATCATAATGGTCATATTGAAACAGAAAGCATGACATTGTTCTTGATTTGTTTGTAACTAACTCAACGACATCGTATTGGTTAAAACAAGATATATGAACAAGATAATCATGAGTATGATTTATATGAAACATGTGTTTTTGACAATGTACCAAAAAAAGTATGTAATTAAAGATATGAGAAGCAGAGTCAATGCAATTTGCATATTTAGTACGATCAGTATTGTACGATTGGTATGATCAGTAGGATCAGTAAGATCAGTATGATATGCATGGTCAGTACGATCAGCACGATAAGTACGATTAGCATAGTTAGAACAATCAGCATTATCAGTACGATTATTATGGTCGTTACTATCATCCTGATCAGTATGATCATTGTGGTTAGTACGATCAGTATGATAGGTACGATACAGTAGACAAGGTTAGTACGATTAACAAGAAATTTGTGATTTCCAAAACAAAACATAGAAGTCAAAAGAGGAATTTTGACTCAAAAAATATTAGCTAGCCATATGGGATCTTTAACATGTTTGACTAAGTTAGCTTTGACATGCTTATCATCCTCAACTTCAATTTTGGAGGCATAAGTTGGGTGTGTTTTTTTTGTTGCTTGCATGTATCCTCGATGTTCATCTGTAAAAACCAAATGATGAGTGGAAACATCAGTATCATGACCAGGACTTTCTATATTATTCCAAGAAAATACATATCGATTTTGCTTTAGAAATTAAGAATATATTTCTTTTTCTTCAAGAGTCATGGATGCACTAATTAATGTGGGGAGTGGATCTTCTTTTGTACCCAGATTTATTTCTCTAAGTACATTCACTATTGTAGAGATACCATCTTCGAACTCTAGAGGAGAATCCCTGAGATCATACTATACATCTTCAATATGTGTAACTTATTCTGTTTCTACTTTCACAGTAGATGATGAAGCAAATATTCCATTGTTAGGGGAGAAGATAAAATGTGAACATCTTGGAGAAGAGGCTGCCATTTCTGACCATATTGATGATGAAGGGTCTTCCTAGGGTGATAAAGAGGAGATGATTGATTGAGAATCGATAAAAAAAATTCCTCTAGTATTTATATACCTTATTCTAACCTGGTTGGTGAACTATAGAATTTCTGGATTTCTGCGGACGAAATGAAGACATCTCTGTCTAAGATTTTATCATTGCTTGGTGAATCAACAATTTCTTTCATGCTGTCTGGCTTGGTTTTCGTAATTGATATTATATAAGTTTCCATAAAAGTGTTTAGATTTAGGTCTCTTTTATCAATTTAACTGATATGAAACACATAATTTGTACTCACATGTATGAATGGGTTTACTAGAATATTTTCCAAACCATTTGGTGCATTAATTTTGGTGACCTTTTTTTCTATGGATTTTTCCTTTCCCTCAATGTGATAAAATTCTGCCTCAATGTATTTATATCCACATGTTTACAATGGGACATTGTCACCATTCAATGTCTCAAATTGACCATCGAATCAATATTTGAGACACTGATGGTACAACGAAGGTACAAATGCATGTTAATGTGGCCAAGGTCTTCCAAGAAAAATGTTGAAGGATATGTCCTGACAAACAACCATGAAATCTGAATTAGATACAAGGTATCCAAACTGAATTTTAGGTTCATGATAATTATTATCATATCCTTGCAACATCAATGTAGAAGAAGAAAAATCAGATTCGGTGAGGCTGAATCAACAAAGTGTATGAATAGTAATGAGATTGGCTCATAATCCATTATAAATGAAAGATATTCAAATATCTATATCATTAACGTTTCCAGATATATATACAATGTTTTGATATGTCCATGTACAACATCATCTCCATCATTATCTGTAAAAGATATCACTGCATGGCATTCTGTAGGATCATTCTCTATATGGTAGACATTAGCTGCAACAATATCAGTTTTGAATTCTTGAGGCCCTGACAAAGCCTTAATTTGCGCCTCTCGAGGATCTTTTATCAGATTCAAGGAATCCAGAATTGATAACATGGCTGGTAATTGGGACAAATGTTTCATGACATCATAATTTTTGTCCAAAAGTCTGAGTTTCCTATCATTAAAATGTGGATTTGTAGGTTCCTTAGAAGTTGATTCATTGGCAGTAGATGCATCCTGTATTGGATTAGGAGTTGGAAATAATCCTAGCTTTGGTGGATTAGACCAACTAGGTCTATCTATTTTCTGAGAGGAAGAATGGGTTACAACTAATCAGTCTTCCAAAATAACTGCACCAGGACCGAATCAACCTTGTGTGGAAGAATTTTCTTGTTTTATTGAGCCTACTGAAGTGCATTTCAATGAGTTTCTTCTACATATACAAATCTATCAGGGGTAGGATTGAAATAGTGGCGTCAATAAAATCCACATCTTCCCATGTATCCTAGACCCCTGTCTCTTCCTCTAATTCCTCTGTTAGATACAGGGATCATAGGATCATCATAATAGAAGTTTTCATTGGCATAAGGATCCATTAAATGAATCATGTTAACTGACCCAAAGTTCAATTCTTCATCTGATGACAATTCTTCCAGATTAAATAATTTATGTTGTGCCATTTGGTGGGGAGGTGCCAGTGCTTTTGAAGAATATGGCATAAAATCTGCCATAGTCAAAGACAACTTGGGGTTTGACACAAGATCATCTTCTTCTTACTACTCTTCATTCTTCAAATTATGTTGTTTCTTTGAGGATTTTTCTTCAGATGAAGGGGGTTTTGATGTGGCATACATTGAAAAAGACACAATTTGTTGATTCAATTGTGTTCTTAAAATGGTATGATTTCATTTTATTTTTTTCCAAACCATACAATCATAATATTTATGCACATTTTTACATTTGACTTCATACCACTCGCCTTATTCCTTTGGATTAGTAGCAGTAACACATGCTACCTAGGCTGAAGAACCTTTCAATTTTACTTGTATAAATTCCACCATATTTTTCATGAGGTATTTGAAGACAAAGCACTCTTTAATGGGATTTCCCAACATCTGATGAAATGATCTATTGTTGGGGAGGTCTTCATACCCTTCCTTGTTCGTCCTTTTTGGCCTTGGCAACTGAACCAAATTGTTTTCCAGAGCTGAGATAAAGTATCCAAGAATTTGTTCATTTCGGAAAAAATAAAAATTGTTCTTAAAATCATCAAACTCTTTCTGCTTTTGGTCTCTTTGATCACCTTGACAAGATGGTCATTGTTTTTTACGCTCATGAGGTGGATCCCTTCGATATGATGAAGGTTTTGAAGTGGAAGCAGGTACAGGTGCTTGTTTAAGTGTAACTATTGCTGTCTTTTCTTTCCCTATTCTCCCTCCCAGAACTGATGGAATAACATGAGGTTTAGCCTTAGTATATATAAGATAATATTATATCTACTGAGCTATTGAATTAAGGTCTTGAAACCCTCTTATGTGTTTAACATATATCAATGGTGTGCATAATTCGTCAAATAGATTTTCCACACATATTGGCAGCAACTATTTTTTAGGGAGTTCTAAACATAAAAAATATGTTAATCACTTCCAGTGAGAAATGAAATCGGAAACTCTTACAATTTTAATTTCATACAACTGGTAAGATAAAAAACTGTCGTCTTTGGTATTGTTGAGCTAAATTGAAGAAGGAATTTTTAATGGAGATCTTCCCACCCTATAATTGACAGATATTGAAAACATGTATACCAGACAAAATCAGGTCCATGTAATGACTGCACAAAACACCTAAGCTTAACTGCTTCTTGTTGTTGAGGAGTTCCCATCATAGGATCACAACGAGAAACAAAATGTGTTAAGTGTTGTTCTGGATCTCTCGAACCATTTAAAATTGGGAATGTGGTACTCTCAAAATATGATGGGGGGGGGGAATTGAATCCACCTATTCCGGGTAAGCTCTCTTCTCTGGATGAAAATTTTCATGTTGTTCTTCCATAGCTTCCAATTGAGCTGTTAATGACTCAATGGTAGTCATTAATGTTTGAGAAATATTTGATTAAACTGGATTCTATGCTGGTGCAATAACTAGAGTTTGGATGGGTGTGGCGACCGAAACTGCCACTGATGGTAGTATTTTCAGTTTCTATCGTGTATGACCCCTAGGATTGGACCTGTGAGGGTGTACTTTTAAATAGGGACATTCATGATCCATCTCAGTAGCTGTAATAAATTCCCATTAATTGATTAACTCCAACATGCTTAGGAGGAAGAGTACCTTGAATTAGTTCTGCATTTAACCTCCTTAACTCCTTAATTTATTCTTCTTGTTGAGAGAACCATTACTCTAATGAGATTAGTTGGACTTATCCAAGGGTAGGGTAGAATGTAACCTAACATTTTTATACTTTTGGACACCTTTCAGAGTGGGGGAAGTTGGTTATTTGAACGAATACCTAGATTTTGGGTAAGCCTTTGATTTCATGTAGGCACACCTTCTTCAATTGTTTCGGTGGATATAGCCTCTTTAACAAGAACTTATTCATCTAATTCTTCTGAGATGGCCTCATATTCTAGGGGATCAGTGACAATGGAATTGATATCATTTATTGATGCATAACGCATTGCAGCCCTTCTTTCAGTGTTTCTACAATACTATCTTCTTCCATGTCCTTTATGAGACATTTCCTTTTGTTCGGTTGATCCCTCAATAACTTCTTGATGAACCATAATTTGAAGGTAATTTCATTAAAATTTGTCTTGGCATTTCTCTTGTGGCTTCTTCCCTAATCGATGGAAGACTGACTTTTTTTAAGGAAGAGATTGAGAATTAGAAATTGTCCGTAGTCCGGTGGACTGGGGATGTTCTTGTTTTTTCTACTCAACTCCCCGAATCTCGTTTTTTGATCTAAGGGTTGGATTAAAAGATTATCTATCCTGGTATTCTAAGGTGGCTGTTGAGCTTATACATTTGAACCATTCTTAAAATCTCTCCTGATTTTTTGGTTTTTAGTCCAGAAATTGGCCGGATGCATCATCTAATATCCACACAAATAACCTGGCTCAGATGACTGTTGGATTATTTCTGAAACTTTTGTCACCTGATGATGTGCATGCTCTAAATGATAATCATGTTCAATATTCTCATTTTCTGGATGCATGAGTATTTCGACAACTTTTTCTTTATAATCCTGGGTTTGGGAAGAACTAATTGAGGCATGTTCTTTAGAAAGCCATTGATTACACATGAAACCAGTTAGATGTGGCCTTCCATTTTCAATAACATTAAATAAGACCACTTTTGGAGGTCTTTGTTGACTAGAGAGCATAGTGAAATGAAATTCTCCATGAACACACCATCCCCAGATATGAATACCAGATGGGGCATTGGTAATTATCTGGTGCAACCTTATTAATCCACCAATTCATGCACACTGAAGGGATCTCTACTGCTTATCAACCTTTGGATGTCGGGAAACCGAGATACATGCCCAGTCAATTTGGCATTATGACCCTTCTATTATCTTAACATGATTTTTATATTCATCATAAGATAATATTTTCTCTTTTAAGTGACAAAGATATTTCTACATGTTGAGACGAATATTGTGAATACAATATTCTGTCAATGTTTCGGAAATATTATACTCAGATGCATCCAAAGGCCAAAACATGACAGGTATTTCACCTTTTGCCAGTTGTTTTTTCATATTCAGTACTTCCTCTTTTTCATTTGTTGAAGATTCATCTACCTGACTGGACCAAAGCTGGTGCTTCCTTATGGCTTCATCAGATTCAACTGGATTGGTAGAGAATTCATTTGTAAAATTAGAAGATGAATGACCCAAGGGTTGTTCAGAGAATGACCTACACCCTAGGCTATCTTCCGATTGAGAATGTATTTCACCTACTAGTAGTAAGGCATCAGACAAGACTAGGTTCACATTTTCAAGTTCCTCAAGATAAGAGGGATTTCTATTTACTGCATTGTCCATTAAATAATTTTCTAGGAAATGCGAATTACTACTGTGGAGAGGACATGCACAACTAAATTCATCATCATGGGGAGGACCACCATGGTGGGTTACAAAAAAATATGAAACCTTTTTCTCCTTGGTCTTATGGCCACGTAGAGGGTTATCAGGGCTCTCATCTTAAAATGATACATAGATATTGACCGAATTTTCCTGAATCAGGGCTTGATGAGGAAGTGTTTTATGGAGACCTTTGGAATAAATGGGGTTACTTTCGGAATCTGGAAATGAGAGAGTAGAATCTTGAGTTGCAACAGACAATTGTCTGAGGGCTTCAAGAACTCCAGCATTGAGCAAGGCCTTATTACAGATTGGATCTTAATTTTTCACCTGTGCTGGTTGAGTCTTTTTTTGGACCCCTTCTTACTCACATTAGAAAACACTTTTTGATGAAATTTGTTATTATGGGAAAGTTTATGTGAATTCTCAAGAGAAATGGTCATGTTAGGCTGATTATCTCCATTTAAATCGGGTGTATGTGCCCGACTTGATTGTCCATATGACATGGAGGAGTACGCACCATGGCCCTCCATGATTGAAATAGAGGTGTGTATCTGTTTCGAGGTGACATGTTGATGAGTCACTCCATTGATAGGGATATTCTTGTGTTTCTTTCCCTGTGATGTCACTAAAGTTGTTATAATATTCTAACAGGTATCCATAATATGGGAAAAAATTTTCTTCTACTCTTTCACCATTGTCAGAATGTTCTTGGTGACTTTAACTATCGAAATGGGTATATAAATCCATTTCATGTCAGGAGTAGGTGTATGTGCCTACTCCCTTCATCCTTTTCCTATCAACGGATATTGACTGTACTTATGCATAGGGGTAGAGATTTTATTCTGCTCCAAATTCGACATCAGAGCTTTCAAACTAACTTATCTGGGTGCTACCAAACGATACTATTGGCAGACATGATCAACATTGGTAGGTGTATGTGCCTACTAGATATTCCCCATCAAATATGGTTGACAGGTTTCCTTCAATACTGGTAGACGAGACAGCTAGAAAAATTTGTGATGGTAAACAGGTGTATGTTCCTGCTAACAGGTGGTCACCACATTTTTTTGGAAATCTTCTTTGGATTTAGTTAGATGAGCCGATTGACTGGCTAATGAATTATAAACATGTGTATATGCCTTCCTATAGTACTCATATGGGATTGCCTTCCGAGATTGGTATGTTACTTCCAGATTAGTTTGTTGGGCCGTGAAATTAGGAAGGATGGGTGTATATGCCCATTGGGTTCTTGCGATAAAGTTCGGTTGATGGACTTCTTCGAAGGGGGAAGAGGTAAGAACCTACTCCCTGTTGACCGAATTTCTCCTCTGATAGTTCGTCTTGCATGGTTTGGTCTGAGGAACCTAAGTCGAATGCCTAGAGGTGATATCCTCATCATGTTGAGGGTGCACTACCGCACAATCCGGGCACCGATTGTTGGTGGTATACCGCAGGAAGGACTCATGTCTTCTTGAACTGAGGCCATGAGTGACCCCTTCATTCACCACCCAACAATATGGAAGGGACTAGTTGTTGCGTTCTGGGGATAATGTCCTAAAATGGTCGGAGATAGTGGTTAGCACCACCTGCATCTTGACCACTGGTCGTCACTGTCCGGACAACCAGGGTGAGTTGTTAATTTGGAGGGATTTTCGAGCAGCCCCTAGAGTCGGGATGGTACCATGTTAATGGTATTCCCTCACCAACACATTCGAGACCCAGCGTTGAAGACCCTGAGTAGGTTATTTCATTCTCAGAGCAGACAAGGATCCAGTAGGAGTAGCAGGCGGGGCATTCACAGTTGTGAACTTTAAATAATCTATTCTGTGTTGTAGAGAGATCTTGGAAAAGAGTGCATGTTTGATATACAATATAGAATCAAGATAAGTATATCTAGACTACATCTTTTGGATGAGTGCATATGCTATTTATTAATTTGTTGTCCATCATATTGAGTTTAATAGGGGCCAAACAAATAATTAAAACATCATTTTACATGGTTAATTTTTCACGTCAGGTTCACCATTTTTTATTTCTTCTATAAATGGGGATGACCTTGTTTGTTTAAGGTTCAAACCTTCCAATAGGTTTCTAACGGGTTTATTTGTAGAACTAGAAACACCCAATGATTCTATATCCATTTGGACCTACATTCCAAAGGTAGGTTCTCATCAGTTGTGGACCGATGAGGATTATGAATTTTCATTGGTCGAGAGGATGAGAGGTCAAACTCTGTACACCTTTTTGGGTGTGAATTACTTCCAACTTTGGGACTCTCTTATTGATCCAAGTTATGTTCATGAATCCTTATTTATTCACCAAGTATGAAAATGAGTTTTCCTTTAGATTTAGCAATCCATGAATTATATGTGTGGGATTTAGAGAATATTTTATATGTATTTGAGGTTCTACATCGATGGAGAATCATATGTATGTATTAAGGATTATTAGTCAATGGTATCCTTCAATACATTATATAGAAATCTCTTAGTCATTATGATGACCATTCTAGTTTTAAAGTCATTCAGTGGGGCACTTGATGTTTGTTGTCTTTCAGAAAGACATGGATTATTTCAGAGTTGTGATCGTACCCGCAGATGGGCTACCTACGTATCCTCATAAAAAATTAATCGGAACCCACATAGTTTGATAAGAAGCTTATTATTTAACATTATATGGGACAAAAAGAATTAATGGAATATGGGCTTGAACCTTATAAAGGTTTCCTATGTACTCTACTATTGAGGCAGAGATCAATGTCTAAATAGTTCAGGCAAGGAAATATGGGGTTTATGTATGGTTTATGGCCCAAAATGAGATGTCGTGATTATATTCACACTCTATGCTCACATGAGTCATTCTTGATGTGAGAAAAAAGAGGTATCAGTAAACTTGACGATGGTCCCATGAAAAATGCAGTCATGATAAATGATGTGGGGCTTACGTATGTATGACTACCCAAGTAAATAAAGCCCAGGACATAGGAATGAATCCCATGAGTAGGGTCCATAAATGTATTTATACTTTATAGAGATTTGTAATTTTAAACTGGGACTTACTCTTGAAAAGGAATCCCAAATAACAAGGAATTTATGATTGTGTTTTATTCCTGAGAAGGAGTCCCATATCAAAAGAAATTATGATTGGGGGTGACCTTTAAGAATGATGCCCAATGTTTAAGGAAACCATGACTGGGGATTACTCCTGAAAAAGAGTCCCAGGTTAAGGGAACATATGATTGGGGCATACTCCTAAGAAGGAGTCCCAGGTTAAGGGAACTTATGACTAGGGATTACTCCTATGAAAGAGGCCCATGTTAAAATAACTTTTGACTAAGGATTACTCTTGATAAGGAGGCCAATGTTAAAAGGGTCTTATGACTAGGGCTAACTCTTGAGAAGGAGGCCCAGGTTAAAAGAGACTTGTGACAGGGGATTACTCTTGATAAGGAGGCCCATGTTAAGTAGAACTTATGACTGGGGCTTACTCTTGAGAAGTAATCCCATGTTAAGGGAACTTATGGGTGGAGCTTACTCCTAAGAAAGAGGCCCAGGTTAAAATAACTTATGACTGGTGATTACTTTTGAGAAGGAGGCCCAGGTTAAAATGAACTTATGACTGGGGCTTAATCCTAAAAAGGAGGCCCATGTTAAGGGTACATATGACTGGGGATTACTCCTGAGAAGGAGGCCCAGGTTAAAAGGAACTTATGACTAGGGCTTACTCCTGAGAAGGAGGCCCAGGTAAAAAGAAACTTATGACTGGGGCTTACTCATAAGGAGGCCCAATATCAAAAGATCTTCTCATCATAAAAGATGAGGTTATATAGGAATCCTCTAACCATAGTGACATAAATCTTGAATTTCAGGAGGCTTTAGAATATGTTTTCACAGAATTCCTTTCAGATAAGGAATCCAACAATGGAAACATGCCATAAATGGATTTGAATAGGGATTTAAAGGCTATGTATTGAATTGGAGAGGTGGATTTGAAGAAAGGAGGTGAATAAGAAGGAGGTCCTCAATTATCGTTTTGGTGCGCATGTCCTGGTCCCGCAAGTAGACTGGTGTGACATGAGTCACCTTGGGAGATGATGAATCCATAGAGTAATTCTTGGGCGACTTTGAAATCAATCCCTTAGTATCATCCCTAGAGTCTTCCATAATGGTAGCGCGCAAGTTCCCCTGAGAGGGCAAGATGACATGAAAGTGTCTTCATTTCCCTTAAGAACTGGACACTTAGGCATGCAAGTGTTGATGATTTCTAACACTTAAGCTTTATTCTTCTTCTTTAGAGCATCCATTCTAGGTAATTAATTACCTTATAAGTGTTCAGAGGACGTTATACAAGGACTTGGGCAACCAGAGATTGAATCTGAGTTTTGGAATATTTATCCCCAAAATGGGGGGCCCAAAGAGGGTATTTATAGGCTACTGGGAACCTTGGGAGAAAAAAAGAATAGGTTGTGCAAGTGACTTGCGCGACCCACTTGTGGCGTGCTAGTGACTTATTCGTCACACAAGAAACTTGTGTGACAGATTCCAAATTTGTTCCTGGCCCATGCCGTTGTCAATTTTTGATGTTCTTCAAGGAGTGACCCTCATTGTTCTTAAGTTATTCCTCTTTTCCATGCACTGGACACTGTGAAGGAAAGGAACTTCAACAATTGGGGTAATTGATAATAAACTATTAGTGTGACTGAGCTAAGTCTTTCAGTGTGGCATATATTGTTCAAATTAATATAACAATTATTAGTTAATTGGACTAGATACTTTTTCATTCAATTGATTAAACATAATTTATTTCACCATGATAATAAATTTTATATTTTTATTTTACGAAACCCTTCCCATTTAAGAATTATATTATATAAAATCTTATTACTCATTATTTTTAAATTTTTAAAAGACTATATTATTTTATGAAATCGATATCTGGCTTCTATATTTCAAAGAACATTTTTCATCTTTATTCATGTTGTCGGATCATGGATTTGATCAAGGTACTTCAATGATATAAAGACTTCAGGTTTTTTATAGGTTGATTGAGGGATTCAGTGTTTTCGAAGACATAAATTACATTGATCTTTATGATCGTGGGATTTATTGTAGTTCAAATACATTCCTTATATCTAGGTTGATTAAAGGGGATACTAGAAGTAAATTTTTTATTCATAAAAAACAATTAATTTTAAATATAGTAATGAATTTAATTAATATTTTAGTATGTACTTGATATTTTTGTTTCATGGTATAATTTATATGTTTTTACATGTTTATTACTTATTTTTTTTACTAATATTTATGGATTAATTTACTAAACTTTTCTTAATTCTAATTTTATGAATTTATAATTTTTCCATTAATGTATTTGTGATCATCATATAATACTTGAGTCTGATAATTAATAAATAAGTGTTTCAGTATTTTAGTTATATCAATTCGTTAAACTATAATTCACCCCAACACTTTTGTACCCATTATGTACTCTTCCATCCAATATTATTACTTCTGGGCATCGTCTATATATAATACATTCTATTTCATTACACTTTAATATATCATTTTATTCATGTTTACAACTTTTAGTTACATTTTATTTCACTGAAGTGTATTTTGTTGGGAGTGTCTTTTATAATACAACAGGACTTAATGCTGCTACTCTTGATATTTTAAATCTTGGTAGATAACCAATCTTTTATGTTTCTAGATATGGATATAGTAGAGTTAGAATGAAGAATATATTTATAAACACTAGAGCTTTTTGAGGGATTCAGTGTTTTGGAAGACATAGATTACATTCATCTTTATTATCGTTTTATTTATTGTAGTTGAAATACATGCCTTGTATTTAGGTTAATTAGAGGGGATACTCAAAGTCAAATTTTTATTCATAAAAAACAATAAATATTAAATAGAGTAATATATTTTAGAAATATTTTAGTATGTACCTGATATTTTTGGTTCATGGATTGATTTACATGTTTTTACTTGTTTATTACTTATTATGATTACTAATATTTAAGGATTAATTTACTAAACTTTTCTAAATTCTGATTTGATGAATTTATAATTTTTCCATTACAGTATTTGTGATAATCATATAATAGCTATGTCTAATAAGTCTTAAATAAGTGTTTTAATATTTTAGTTATATCAATTTTTTAAACTATAATTCACCCCAACCCTTCTGTATCCATTATATACTCTTCCATCCAATATTATTACTTTTGAGCATCATCTACAGATAAACCATTCTATTTAATTACACATTAATATATCAATTTATTCATGTTTACTACTTTTAGTTAACTTTTATTTCAATAATGTGTTTTTTGTGGGGAGTGTTTTTATAATATAACATGACTTAATGCTGATACCCTTGATATTTTAAATCCTAGTAGACGACCAATCATTTATATGGATAGATATTGATATAGGAGAGGTATAATGAATAATATATTTATAAACACTAGATCTGGCACTTATTTCAAGTCTATTAGATATTATAAAATTACTCAAAAATATTTTTCTAACCCTTTTAATAAAAACATTGTCGTTATTAAAGTATTGTGTAGTTCAACTGGAAAATTCATTTTTAACATGCCCTATTAAATCATGTGATTAATGATATTGTTGGGAAGAATGATTTTTGTAAAAAGTATAAGAGAATATATAAGGAAAGAAATGAAAAAAAATTCTTCTAATGTAACTTGTTATGAGTATATGATGTTTGTTCAAATAACACCATATTTTAATAATCATAATTGAAATGAAAATAAGGATAATAATTCTCAGTGTAATGAAATGAAATTATAAAAACATAAAAATACAATAATCACAAGGGCATCAAAAACATTGATTTATAATTGATATGATAGTTATTCTAAACATACATCATATGGTCACAATAGTGATCATTAAAATATTGGTTTATATAATGAGATTGGAAAGAAAATTATTATTTCTTGTTTAAGGTATAATTTGAGGACTTAAATAATATTATTTTAAATTCCATTCGTACTGATATTGATAATGAAATTAATTATATACTGTTAGATTAGTAATCAAATTCATTATAAAAAAACACTTTTACATGTTTTGTTAAAGTCTCAATATTTTCAAAACAATTACAAAAATGAAATTGAAATGTTTGTAAAAACTAATGCCACAAAGAAAAAATAAATTTATAAAAATTAAATCATTCATATACTCTATATAAAAATTTCTTAATATTTCAAAAGTGTTAAAAAAATATATACATTTTTTAGAAAATTATTATTTCAAAAGTGTTATGGAAATATAATTTTTAGAAACATAAATTTCGATAAAATTAGAAATACGTAAATAATGATCATCTTAATTTTGGTATAAAACATTAGTTGTGAAAAAAATTTCTAATATTTAATGAATAAAAATTATAAAAATTATTAATATTTGTAATGAAAATTTTGATTGGAGATAAAGAAAAATAATTACTTATAAACATGTATCTGGAATGGTGTTTAAATAAATAATCAATTTATCAAAATTATGATTATTTTTTAAAGTGTGCCCTATTTTTTAAAAAATGTCAAAGATGGGGAAATTATAAAAATATAGGATACCTAAATAAATTACAATATTTAAGATTTCACGAGGGATATTTTCTCAATAAATTAAATAAATCTCAATATAGTAAGGTTCGAATGATGTAGACTCTGAAAAAAGTTATTATAATGTTACAACCAAGAATGCTTGTGTTCAGAAATAATAATCTTTCTAATATCTAGAAAATAAGAATTATACCAAAAAATATATATAATATTTGGATAGTTGTTTTTCTTGGAATATAACTGAGAACATTAATTTATTGAATAATATTTTAAATGAATATGGGGCATGTTACCATTAGTGACCATGCTCATGATTATTTAATCAGTATAAGAAAATCAATTCCTTATTAAATCATTGATTATAAAATTTTTATTCATTATTTGTCTTAAGAAATACATTATGAGAATAAATAAGTTGTTTTATGATGGATTTCATGTGAAAATAAGTAATTATAAATTTTTATCCACATTTTAATAGTTAAATATATTCCTTCTGTTAATAGGAATGAGAATTTTTTTACACATAACATCAAATATTGTAATTTGGACTAGTTATGTTCTTACTGAGCTAACATTTGACGCCTCTAATGTATTTGAACATCATAAATTCATAATGCAACATAATTCAAGATTTAAATCTATTGGTGATGTCTCAACATCTGATGCATTAAAATTAATAAACATGTATTTAGTTGGTCCTTCTAAAAATGAAATTATGGGTTGAAAAGTACTATATATAACTTTTATTTTATTATGAAACTAGATATACATTGGTAAATTTCATTGAAATGATATCTAAATACTTTTATTGTTATAAATTAATTTCGATAATGTCAAAATTGTGAAAATTATTTCCATAATAACTATTCATAGATGTCATGGTGAAAAACAGTTATGTTCTGATTTTGAAACTTTTTTTAGATATAATTGTGTCATACAGAACTATTAATCAACTATAACTACATAGATAAATGGTGTAGAGGAATATTTTTGGGTAGATACAACTGTTGTAAATATCTATAAATTAAGATTCGAAAATGAAATGTGTGAATTTTTATCGCAATTTAAACAAAGAACATATTGGGTTATTATTGGAAATGGAAACTTGGTAAAATATATACAAGATAAACTCAATGAATTTAAAATGAATATGGTTTGTAATTTAGTTAAATTACTTAAACATGCATGTGTAATTAGAGAAAATTGGTATTTCAAATTAAATTTGATTTAAATTTAATTATAGTTAGAAATAAATATAGTCTTTATGAAAATAGTTATAATAAGAATTATTCTATAGAAATTAAAAAAATTATCCTTCATCATAAAAACCTTATGTTATTTATATTCATATGGTATTACTTTTATTTTGAAACATTAAATTTTTTCAAATGGATGTGAAATGTGATTTTATTAATGGTCATGTTCAGGTAAATTTTTATGATAAACAACCCTGTGTTTTGGAAAATATAAAATCTCAAGACCATTTATATTGACAAATCAATTCAGTTTATATACATAAAAAAGCCCCTGTATTTATGTATGATTTATTGACCATATTTTTATGAAATAAATTATTAATGTCGATGATAATACCAAACATTTCATAAAAAATTATTATAGAAACATCATAATTATTTAAATTTATGACAATGAAATTATTTTCGTGTCAACTCAAAAATATTTTATATATTTCTTTGTGGGTATTATGAAATCAGTATATAAAATTTGAGTGACAGCTGAATATAGTAATTTTCATTTTTTTCATATTTCACAAAACAAAATAATGAACATTAATATATCAAAATATTTATACTAAGGAAAATATTATAAAATCTTCGTATGAAAATACTAAATGTAAATATTATCCTATCAGAACCTCAACCAATTTAGATATTAATGAATCTAAGAAAATAGTTGATCAAATGTTCTTCAAAAAAACTCTTGGTAGTTTTTTATAATTAACAGATGGCCAGTGATATTTAATGATTTATGTATCCTTATGTTCATGATATATAGATAATACAATGCTGTCTCATCTTGAGGATGAAATTTTTTTATCTTAATGGAACATTGGATCTATTAATTTTACTCTTTTGGAAGTGAGTATGAAAAAAAATTAGATGTTAATTTTGGTGGTTGAGTAATTAATTAAAACAATACATCTAAAACATGTCATTTCATTGGAGAACATTATGTTTCTTGGTCTTCTATGAATAAATATTATATATCCCTTTCAACTTCTCATTTTGAATATGTGAATGTTATAATCATTTTTACTATTGTGTTGTAGATGAAACACACACTCACTGACATTGGATTAAGTTTTAATGAAACTCCAATTTTGTATGATAACCCATGTTCTATTTTATTATGTAAAAACCTTTCATATCAACCATGATAAGAACACATAGTTATATTACACTATTTCAGTAAAAATAACACACTTAAATGATATATTATTTTACAATTTTTCAAGATATAAGATCAACTTGAGGATATATTTACTAAAACCCATTATTCAAAAACTTGTTAATATATAAAATATATTTTTAGAATGGTCAATATAAAAGAATCATCCATATAAAATTTTAGTTTTCCAATATCTCTCCATTAATGAACATTGATTCATAAGGGGAGTACTTATGTCTTAGTTTTTCTAAAAAACATTATTTTTTATAAAAAAAATATTTTTATAAATATTTTTTTTGTAAAATTATATGTTTTTATCAAAAAAATTATTTTTAAAAAGATAATTTAATTTGAAAAATATTTCTTTTAAATTACATTAGATATTGGATAGAATTTCTCCCAAAAAGGTTCATTCAATTCTTCAAGAATTAATTTCTAGTCTGTAGTAATTAATATGATTTCTTTTATTTTATTTTTTATTACAAAATAAAATTTTAAAAAATATTAAGAAAACAATATTTCGTGAAAATTAGTTCATATGATAATAATATTATTAAAACCTATTTTGTTTTCCTGAATATATATTTAAATAATTTTTGGATATATATCAATCAATTTTGTCTGATTTTTGGATTTATTTTGATATATTTTATTTCTAGTAAATGAATGTTAATCCCTTAAACTATTAATATAAGGGCAGGTCACCACAACCAACCTCAATATCTTGGATAATTATCGACTCACCTCTCTTAATTCCACATGAGTCTAGTTGTTTAGAATATATTTGATCAATTCTTCCACATTCGATTATTTGTATTATCTAATTTAAAAAAAAGTATTTAAATGAAGACAGAAAGAGTATATAAGATTTGAATTAAAGGTTAATTTAAATATAGGGGAGTGAAAGAAATGGTTCTTTTTTTAAAAAAATTTGATTATTTTTAGGGATTAGAAGAAATTATATGTAGATAATGAGAATATTTATCTTCGCTATCATATGCTAATTAAGGTGTTATATTTTTTAGTTTCTTTTATTATTGAAGATGATTCTACAGAATTAACATTTAATATTTTTAATTATTTTAAAATATTAATATTCCAAAATTTTCCAATTTGACATATTTTCTATTTGAATAAAACTATTACATAGTTACCCAAAATATTATGTATAGTCATGGTTCCTATTATAATTCATTGGATGATACTTGTTTTATTTCTTATTTTGAGAATAAATGGAATTTAGTTCATGTAAAAGTGGTTGTAATATTTATACCTTTGTGGACGTAATAGAATATAATTCCAAGGAAAAAGAATATATATTCATTGAAGGTGATAGATATAATTTCATTACATTTATGGATGAATATATTGATGTTACATTTATGAATTTTGTATTTTATTTCAATAATTTTTTAAAAAATTTTTTATAAAGCTGATAATTCAATTGATTCCTTATTTCACTAACAACATAATAGTATATTTTTTTGAAAATGTGGAAGTTAATATTAAATCATTTTATATAAAAGATAAATTCATTTTTTAGAGAAAAAACCATTTCAAGAATGAAGTTTCTATTTACATCAGAGATAAAAATATTTTTAGAAAAATTGGAAAAACTTTATCTTATAACGATGTCTTTAAATTAAAGGACAAGATTGAATAAAAAGGAAATTATTCATTACATATTCAAGGATGAAAATGAGAGTTATAAATTTCGTATTAATCGTATAAATAATTTATTAAACTCAAAGTTGAGAAAAGGTTTAGTGATCTAGTGTTCAATATTTATAAGACTTAATACTTTTCTGAAAATTGAAAACTAATGAATTTATAAAGGAAAAAGAAAAGAAAAATAATTATAATATAATATTTGATGGGGAAAAAAATTCATGAATGTCTTTTGAAAGTAGTTTAATAAGATTCTAGATATTTTGATGCTTCTCTTGGTTAAAGATATATTTTTCTTTCACTATTTTCAAATGTTCAAATAATATATGCATTGAATTTAATATCTCAACCCAATATACTAGAACCATAACATGATGGAACATCCAATGTTACATTGTTGTTTTTAATGCTAAAGGGTTGGTTATTGAACTTGAAAATATATTTCAGAATAAGTAAATGTTAGAGTGCATGAAATAATGAATAATACTAAAAAAACTTATTTTATAAGTGATAAAATATTAGTAATATATATAGAGAATTAGTTTAAAAAATCAAAGAATATGATGAATATTATAATGATGAATAAAAAGTACAAAGTTATTATAAGATCTCATCTCTTATCATTAAATATGAAAAATATACAATATTGGTAGTTCTGGAAAAATATAAATGATCTAAAAAAGAATAATTAAAATAGATATATCATAATAATTAATCAGACATGGATGAATGTAATAAAATGTTGATTTTATTAAAGTATCAAATTTTATAAATCAAAATTGAAATACAAAGAGGATTTAAAAATTGATTGAACCTCTAAGTGACATGTTTCAAATGTATTTTTTGATTCAACTAATTCTCTAGCTGGTTAATCATGAAAAAAATGTAAAGAATGAATTATATACTTTAATGAATCATTAAATAAGCTCATTGATGCTATTAAATTTTCAACTACAACTAAATCCTGATCCAAATATTTTTAATAGGGGATATATGTGTCAATAAATATGATTCTTTGAATTAGTTATCATAAATTTTGGAAAAATGAATCCAATTTTAATTCGTTCCATGTTTACCCAAATCAAAAAATGATATGATTCAAGAAGGGTATAAGATGGACGAAATATATAGAAGGATATATAATGGTTCATTTTGATAAATTTTATGACGTAAATAACTCTATATTAGATATTTATGATTTATTTATAATTATTCACTTTGATGTTCTGGAGATGTTTAATATTTTTTATTAGCAATGTAGCATCCTACCCGTCCTCAAAGGATTGAGTTAATGAAAAATTTCTATTTTTCCTTTAGAAAAATCCCCAAGATGCTAAAATATGGTAATAAATTTCTACTGATTCATAAATATTGGGGATGATTTTACCATTCAAAATAATGCAACAAAATCCATGTACACTATAATTCAAACCTCGATATAGTGCCTGATAAAATGTAAGATAATTAAATAAATATAAAATACACCAAATTTCTGAGTACCAATAAAAAAAAGATCCAATTAAAATACACAGTTGAAGAACAAACCAATAAAACTAAAATATTCTAAAGATATAAGTCTATAGCTCAAAATATACGATGTGATTCATCTCTACAACACAACCCATGTATCATGAAGCAATAAAAAATAAATAGATACATACCCTTTAAATACGTCTCTGTAAACAATGTCCATAAAATCTAAAATGTTGAAATGTAGGGGTGAGTGTAGAAACTCAGTAGTTTTCCCCCAAAAGTCGACCCTAATCCTCCCACATAGAAAGAAAATGTTATCAAATTTGTATAAATCAAATAATAATAAAAAACTGAAAATGTTATATATAAAATCCAAGCTATTTAGTACCAAAATAGTTTTCTATACTAAAATAGAATATATGGATTAAAACCAAATAATATTGAAAAACAATTCATATTCCCTTTTGTAATCTCAATTTCATATCACAAAATTACACACACATGCACCTAAACACACAACAACAAAACCATTAAACCATATAATCATTGTGTTACCATTTATGTTGGATATTTAAAAAAATAAATCATCGATTTTATGGTAGAAATTGAATACTGTGCTTCATCCTAATAAATCCATGGACAACATCATTGAAAACAATATTTATAAAAAATTAGAAAACATATCAATAGAATAAAAATTTATAGAAAATACTTTTCCATCAATTTTTTTATCTAATCCAATCAACCATTCTAAAGTCATTTTTTGGAAACATTAAAACAATTGGACATTACCAAATAATACCAAATTTCCATAATTCCATAACATAATCACAAAGTTGTTTTCCATAAAAAATTTCACAAAAATGCCTCAATGAATTTTGAGAAAAAATAATAAATTTGAAATCATGACTTATAGTTCTAATAATATGAGTCAAGAGTGAAAAAACATGCCTTGGTAATTATATTTAATACTATTAACATCTAAAAATATTCTTAAATATCTAGGTTGAATTTTGAAAACTATTCATATATATATTTTCCAATCAAAAAAATTCATTACCTTGTCATGATTGACATCCACTATCATAGATCAATCTCATACTGAGTAGATCTAAGAAACCATGATATGAAAGAGATGTATATCAAAATAAATGCACCATACATTGAGATACCATGAGAATCAAGCTTCAAGGAGAAATGATTTTCTATCAAATATCTCTCAGATAGATGGTTAAAGTCATTAAATCCATTGGGAGAAAAAAATCATTTTTGGGATGATAATAGTGAAAAATGAGGGTATTTTGGGATAAATATAATCTATGTATGGTAGGATTTAATTTTTAGATAAATCATTCACTAATAAGTCAATATTTTCCACCATCCCTCATCAATTTATTTCTCCTTCTAATATTCACAGTTATATTTTTGAATCTGACCTTGTTTCCATAAAACCCACAATGGACTCATGATTTTCCCATGCACGAATTTTTTTCCCTATCCACAATATTCAAATGCACATTCACCTAGGAAGATCCACCAATAAGTCAATGTGAACTTATAGATTAACATAGTCATGAAAAAGCTGATAAAGTTTTCAACTAAAAAACATGAAATACATTATCCACTAAAATAAACCATGGTATTAAATACAACATGTATTCCAAATCATCAACCCATTAAAGTATCTAAAATCGGCCCATGTATTGGGAAGATAACATTCCATACCTTCCAAAATGACGATTCCCAATCCTTGGAGGGATTCTTAATAACATATGATCCTTCACCTCAAAATACTATGGTCTTTGATGATGATAAATATTTGATTTATTACGACTCTAAGCTGTCTCCATCGTTTTATTAATTAACTAAATCTATTTTTGTTTCTTAAAAAAGGCTCTACCTAAATAGTGGTGTATCATCTATTTCCACCAAAAAGTGGTGAATGAAAATAATGCACATACAATTCTTCAAAATGATCCATATGTATCAAAGTCATGTAATTGTTATAAAAAATAACTCCACTAATGGTATGTTCTTCCCCTGTGAGCCACAAAACTCCATTATAGAATCCCAAAGCACATAATCTAATTTTTTCATAGTCCTTTCGGATTTTCCATCCTTCTGAGGATGACACACTAAACTCATTATCAGCCGAGTCCCAAGGGATTGATGTATATAATTGAAAGAATTAAACATAAAACATGGATCATGGTATTATACTATCAAAATACGTATTCCATGCCTCTTTACCACTTTTTTTATTTTCATTACAGATAATTCCACTAACATATGAGATTGAAGAATGGGAATTAAATGAGATTACATTATGATCTGATCTATTATCACCCATATGGAATTTTGTTTGGGTACCACTCTTCGAAGGATCATCACAAAATCCATGGATAACTCTTCAAATTTTCCAACCAATAATTGATAAATACTCCAACACTCCCTCTACTCACTAATGTTAGACCTAAACATTTCGATAAGTTAAGGATATATAAAATAACTCATCCAAATATATTTTCATACCAACCTAAAATAATTATTCGTTCAATGCCTTATTTGTCTTCTATATTCTAGGATAGACAACACATCATGAATGGTGGTAAGCATGAAAATGTTTTACTTGACAATCCAAATGCACAAATATCCCATTTTGAAACTACAAGACCGAAATCTCATCTATCTTTCATTACTCAATCATGTCCCCACCAATGAGTTTTAACATCAAAGAACCATATTTTAATTAGATATATATGCCTCTATAACTGTCATAAAAGAATCTATAATGAATGATAATGAAAAAAATTTAACTATATCACCTCAATATTCACATTTCAAGTTCAATTAAGCTATCACCGACATAAACTACGACTAATCTGAAGCTTCTTTTTCCAATAGATCATGTCAATATCTACTTAATTCATCTACCCCTAAATTTCATTTAATGATTGTTCACATCGTGTTGAAGTAAAACGTCTGGAGATAATTCATTTATCTTTTATGTCCTGGGTTCAAGTACCATTGTGAAAAAACGTGTTTCAAAAATTTATGATTCATAAAATACACAAATTTCTATCTAAATAGGTAATGAATCTAGGTATTTAAATCCTAGACAATATATGATAATTATAAATAATTTTTTTGGTATATATTCTCATTAAATAGAAATCATCATGATCTTTAAGTGAAAAGATGATCTTTTTATTGAGGTAAGATCCCCACCATAATCCCGTAGCATCACGATATGCCACATATAAATCTCCAGATTCTTGATATATCAAGATCAGGGCTGATGTTAGGTGATATTTAAGCTCTTTAAAAGACTTCTAGAATTCCTCAATTCATTGAAATGGAAAACTATTCCTTTTCAATTCTATAATAGGTTAATCTTGTAATGAAAAATCGTTAACAATGTATTGAAAATAACCATCCAATCTAAAAAAATACCATGTCTTTAATTAATTCTATCATGATTTCTAAGACAAAACAACCTCTATCATTTCATGATCCACAAGAACGCCTAATTCAGATATTACATGGACAAGGAAACATACCTATTTTATAGGAAATTTCATATTTTGAAAATTTTGAATAAAGTGGAATACCCCACCCCCTACCCTAGTTCCGAAAACAGTCGCCTAGTGTCTCTCATACTCACCCCTTATACATAAAACACCAATATTTCATCCATACTAACTACTAAAAATAAATCTATATACCTTTGAAATAACATATTTATCAACTTCGTAATGATATATGTTAAATTTGAAACACTGAGATACATAATCGTGACTCGTAATGTTCATATATACTACTGAAATTGGATTTCATAACATCCTTAATCTGAAATAAAAATTGATGATATACTGAGCGTATATAAATCTTATAGAACCACTGATCTCCCCTCAATTGATTAAAAGAATCATCAATAAGTGTAAGTGGATAATTATTCTCTATCCTATCATGGTAAATCCTATCATAATACATACACAACCGAAGTGTTTCATCGACTTTTTTACAAACAATATTTGTTTTTTCCATGAAGATGTGGAAGGATCAATGAGCCCATTGATTTTCCACTTCTACCAATAATAATTAAAATTTAATTAATTCATTTGGAACCATTTTACAGGATGGTAGTTAAATAGTACTAGTCCTTAAAAGAAGATCAAGAATAATATTCACTTGTATTATGGAAGGAAACCCTGACAAATATTCATGAAAATATCATGAAGCTTATCAACCATATCAATAAAATATATTTTATCGATATATTCAGTAGATGACTAAGTAAACACTACCAAATGGAGTGAGATAGATCAAACTATGGGTTCCAACAACCATGATGCACCTTATTTTATATTCAATTCTCCATTAATGATATTCTTGGAGCCATCGTAATTTATAAAAATAACCCTTCATATATAACAATCAATATTATTATTGTTTTCTTAAACAATAATTTCCAACATATATGTTATAAAAATCCATATCAAGAACTGTGAAATAAATATCAACTCCTCTCCATCAACAGTTATAGAACATGATTTACACATACAAGAATGACATTTTCTTTAACAATGAGTATTATGATTTTTACAAATATAAGACATCTAGTCAACATTTAAACCCAAAAAATCAATATAATGGGAAGAAATAAAATAATGGGATTTAGATGTATCAAAACAAATCTTGAATAAGAGTTGAATTAAAAATAGTCATACCACTCACCATTGGTGGTCCTGACAGATCATCCAAAATTACATTCTTAGCTCTATATAATATATATTACATTATAATTTTATCATTATTACTCTCTTGAAATTTATATTATTGTGTAAGAATTTTATTCCAGGAATCACCATGGATATCATGGATCTACAGAAAATTTGTAATCTATTACCCTCATCTCATCGAAGCATACTAAATATCAAACACATGATAATTATCCCAAGAACCAAATAGTGGAGCACTATAAAAATAGTGCTAACCATGTCCTATATGATTGAAATTGTGGAATCCTCTATGTGGTGTCAAAAAATACAACTTCATGTAGTAGAAAAAACAACCTTGGAAACATTCTGGATTTATCTAATGTAATGATATAATGATTAATAATCAATCCATCTGATTGTGAACCATTATTCAACATAGGAATTTCTTTCCTTACTCCATTTTCTCCCGGTTTTCAGTTTCCAACATTTTCATGTAGGCATGAACATACTCCCTCAAACATTACTATTAAATTTATCGATGTTTCTTGTGATTCAAAGATTCATTTCATTTTATGTAGAAAAATATCTGTGTTTTCTAGTTCAAAATATCCCCATGATATGGGTGGATTCTGCATTTTTAAATGATCTGGGTGATCTGCTTTCCTTGGTTCTTCACTTCAGTTCCCTCTCACCATATCCCAAAAAGATTAGACAATACTCTGAACTAGTTTTGGTCAATATATGGATCTGGTTGAACAACATACTCAGAATCTTCTTCTGATTGGTTTCTATGATTCCTTCTAGTTTCCATTTCTAAAAACCTGTCAAATTCAATAAGTCTCACTATCTTTAAATTGGTGTCCTATAAATTTCAAATGATACAACATCAAAACTATCAGAACAGTTTTTCCAGAAATTTGACACAACTAGTTTTAAATCCATTTTGTAAAATTAAACCATGATATTGAAAATAAAACCATTTTCAAAATATCATAACCATCACCTTTTAAAAATCTGACATATAAAAAAAACCTTTCACTCAATATGAAAGATGAACTCATAGTGGGATGTAATTTCTATCCATGAATTTCATTCTCATTTCATTAGATAAAGCCATGAAAATTATATTAAAAATCTATAAGTGTATTCAAAAATTCTTTTCAACCAACTCAATGGTAAAATTAATTTTATGTCAAAAAACGTTAACTAGGTCATTTTATGCTATAATTTTTAAGTCCTTACAATACTACCCCATTTTACAATCCGATCTCGTATAATAAATTTGAATTAATTTCAAATCCAAGGCTAAAATGATAGATACCAAATGATTGAACAATATCATTACATTTTCAATTCAACAACTGAACAAGATTATACAACTTGTAACAACCTTCCCCTCCTCATTGGCTCTAGTCATGGAAGAATTTCTACTTTGCCATACATGACATCCCAAAGATGCCGAAAGGCATCAAATAAATTCCAATAGATTCATAAAAGTTTGTGGAAAATTATTGCATTGAATATAAAAAAACAACAAAAAAAAATTTAGTAATCAAAAACTCTATATGATGCATTATACAATGTAAGAGAACATAATTTATAATAAATAATCAAATTATATCTGAGTATCATGTGGGAACCAAGATCCACATGAACTACAAAGAGGATGAAAAAACTAATAAACTCAAAGTATCTATAAAATAATTCTACAGCTCCATATATGCTCCATACTCCATATGCAGAGTAAAACCCATGTTTCAAGAATCAAAACTCAAAAAATTTGATAATTTCCATTTACTTATGTCTCGGTAATGAACAAATGATATGTCACTAAAGTCCTAAAAGAGTTGTGAGTAATAATACTATCTAGGTTCTAAAAAAATTTATCCCTAATCAAAACATAAGGATAAAAAATGTATGCACATTAATATAAAAAAACTAAAGATAATTTATATCAAATATAATTAGATTAAAACCAAAATAGTTTTCTATACTTAAACTCTTTCCATGGATTGAAACCAAATAATCCTTAAAACCAATTATAATTACTTTGGAATTTCCATATCATATCACACAATCTTACATGAACTATTAACCAATAAACCATAAAATCATTGTGTTACAATTGATGGTATAACTTCACATAAAAAACATGTTACTTTATTGATGGTACAACACAAACATTATCCAACCTATTTAATTCATTTCCTACATCAGTACCAAAAACCTTACCAATACTTTTTCCGAATAAAATTAAATATAAAAATCTTTTTTTTGACAAAAAATTCCAATTATTTTGTAATTATAAAATATAATTATCTATTTAGGATCATATTTATAAAATTATGAAACCAATTTCACATTCCAAAAAATGCAAAATTTTCACAATTCCATAAATTTCCACCCAAGTGGGTTTCCATCAATTATTTCCAATAATTTTCATAATTATTTTTGAGAAAAACAATAAATTTTAAATTAATATTTCTAATTATTATAATAGAATACTTCATTTATTCCACCTACCTCAGGAATTATTTCTAAAATGGTGAATGAGATTAATTCTTCAACAAAAACATGTTAAATTCCCAAAACACACATTTGGTCTCATTACCTAACACCATCACAACCATAACTCATCATGATTGGAATCAAATATCATTTTACTCTCCCTTAGGAACTATATCTATGAATCCAATATAGGTTAGATATGTAAATATAATTAAAAATCCTAAAAAAATTACATAGGGATTTGGGCTTCAACGCACTATGGTTTTCCAACGGATGACCCCCAGATCAAAAGGAAAGTCTCCCAATCCTTTTGGAGGAATAATTTTTTTTTCAATGTTGGAAATAGATAAAAATGAGAGGTATTTTGGATAAACAAAGTCAGACACAATTTTTGGGATCTATCATTTAATCCTTTATTATTGGATCACACTATTAGACAAACCATGCATCAATCATGAACTAGACTCTCCCTTTAAACACACCTCGAACGGTTGGTATTAATAGTTATAAATACTATTTATCAACTACAATATTCCATCTATTAAACATTTAAAAGTTATTCCATGCTGTCAAAATGATTTTTAAATACCAGGCAGCTAAACTGTGTGCTTTCCCAAAGCCCACTCCCTCACCTCACATGGTTTCCTTTAGGAGTTTTATCATTTATATTAACTTCTCTCAAACATTAAATATTTATAAAATCCAAAAAACATTCCAAAGACCTATAAAGCCTCCCGAACCAAACCCAAACACTATATATTCTTAAAAATCATAAAGAAAGGGATACTTTTGAAATTGAGGGTACAACCAGTTGAAATATTTTTTGGAATCTCATGCCCAAGAAATATCATATCTGAAGAAGAAGAATTTTTTCCTTGAATAAATTTTTTTGATGTATAAATATTAATATAGTTAAATAAATTATATTGAAAAATTGGTTATCTATTTAAAGAAATAATTATTAATGTTTAATGTCATAGAACAAAATATTCTTAGATTTGAATTACTGGTAGTTAATGTATATAATAATCAAGATATTTTTATGAAGATGAATGTTATTGAGAATAAATTGTAAATGAATTATTGATTTTTTTCTCTAATATGTTGTAAAAATAAATGTTTTAAATGAGTATTTTTATAAATTATTTATTCTTCATTTAATTTTCAATGTTTTTTTCAATGATATTTGGTTGAGTGTTATTTAAATATTATTAGATCAATATTTATTGAAAAAAATCGTGGTTAATATTATATCCCTAATATTTAATTTAATTTCTACCTAAAATATTTATTTTTTAAAATTTAAAATGTTAAAAATTTATTAAAAAATATTGTTAGGGGGCGGGTTTATTGAGAGATATTATTAGGGAGATTATATTATAATAATTTTTTATTTTATAAGTACCCTATAAAGAGTTTTGGATAATTTTTTTTAAAAAAATGGTTTTAAAATGTTATGAGGAGATAAGAAATATATGGTTAGATGTATTGAAAAATAAATAATTAGTCTGTAGATTTTTTAATTTTTTTTAATATTATTTTTATTTCCAAATGGGAAGATATTATTGAAAAAAAATTTATTTCTACACTTTATATCATTATTTTTCATAATAGAAATATATTTTTATAAAAAACATGTTTTATAATCATCTTATTTCCCAAGTCCTTTAGAATTATTTTATAGAAAAACATTTATTCTAATAGAAATAGTAATATTTCAAAAATTATTAACGCAATATTTAAAAACTAAAGTATAGTATATCAAACATAATACTACCTAAACTATTAGAAATACTACAATCTAATCCATCATACTGAAATAATTTAGTCCATCGAAATAAGAATATCTGATCAATCAAAATGATTAATTTTAATCTATCTATGACATTGAGTTTATATTTTCTATGTGATTTAGTTTAGTATACCTAGAAAACTAATTTTAGGCTATCTATGTGAATAATATTATTTAACGATCTGACAGAGTTTAATCCATCATACTATCCAGGTTTTCATTTATTTGATTAAAAATAATTTATTATAAAAGAATAATAACATTTATAACATTATATAAATAATCATTCTTATCTTATATAACAATTTTCATTCATTTTTTATTCAATATAAATTACATAAAATGGAGAGGGGTTGAACATGATAAGATTTAATGGTGGGCCTCATAAGTGTCTATAGAAAACGACTTTGAAATATCATGTATTTTGAATTTTGGATGTGTTCTTTTAAAAAGAGGTTCATTCATGGAGTTAGGAACATATTAATTTTCATTTAACTCATCTAAAGTATTAACTATCATAACATTATATTACTCAAGCATTGTAAATTTTTATATAACTTTTTGTTCCATTGAATCAATGTGTGGATTAAAATTTTGTTAGAACCATTTAAATTTATATTTATTATGGATTCTATAGTTTAGATCGAGGAATTTTGTGGGTAAGAATGATGTTGATTTAATTTAGGATGATTGAAGTATTAATGGATTAAAATAGAGATATTAATCTGATTTTTATTATTGATGTATTTGTTACTCTTGAAATATTGAAAAAATGGTAAAGTTGAAAGTTGTAGATACTCAAAGTATGAGTTTCAGAATTCCATAACTCTTAACATAAAATATATTAAAATATTTAAAAAACCTTCTAGTAAGTATTTTATTATTATTACATTTTTGTATATATTTGTACACACATATTATTTCTAATGTTCATTTATATAGAATGTTTCTTTTACATAAATTTTATAAAATTTGATTTCTATTGACGTACAATGTTACAATTATTGAACATTGATCCTAATATTATATATGGCTCTATTAAATCATAAATTCTCTGAAAACTGGAATGAACAATGATTCTGAATTTGGGTTGTTTTTGTATTTGATAGGATAAGAATAAGTCCAGGTAAGATGGGGAACCTTTAATTGGAAGATCCATTGTCAACAAAACAATATCTATCCTCATTTAAAAGGTCTGTGATTTCAGTAACTGGCATGATAGACCCTCATTGAGACCTCTAAAGATGAGTGAGTCCCAAGGGCATCCTTCCAGTACTGTACTGCGGGGACACTATGTGTGATGTAAACCTCCAATCACAGGTTTCAAGCTGAATTATTATTATCCGTGCATTAGGGGGTTATCTGCAGTGGAGGGGTTTTTCAGGACTATCGGGGGAGTGTTCTTATTAAATATACATCCTACTTTGGGAATATTAGTTCTATCTAAGAAATGTCCAAAGTACTATTCATGGGCAACATTTTTGTAAAAAATGTGATTATATTTCTCTACTCAGGTTGAAATATATTATATGATCCTTCATGACTCCGTGCATCGAAAAAGATCTATCCCCTGGTCGATTGTATACATAATTATGAAATGTAGTTCCATTCATACAAAAAATAACCACACAGTCTATACATGACACTAAGGTAATAGTGTGGTGGATCATCTCACTTCCATGGCATTGGTGTATCAAGGCCCCAATATCACATGCCTCTAAAGCATCCATTTCTTGACACTGGATGGGTTTAATATAATCATAGGGGACCTTCGTGGGCTACATTACAATAGGAACCCCTCGGCATATTGTGTGGATTTTTTTAATCAGTTTCTAGTGTTTTCCCCATTATGGACATTTCTATTTATAATATTAATGATAACGATAATGATAAAACTTAACTATTATGTTAGGAATTTTGGTCTACTTTTTTTAACTAAAATTAATCCCCATATATTTTATCCATTATATTTTCATGGATAGAATGTATTAACACAGTGAAATTCATTTTGTGGTATATTATATTACTTCAAAACATTAAATTATTTTTCAATCTATTATTAGGATGACTCATTCACCAATTTCATTGATTTTTCATGTACAATATGTTTAATCCATTCTAAAATTATTAATACTACGTCTATTCTTTTGAAATTTCACATTCTTTATAGCCCTTAAAAAAGTATTTACAATTGTTTCTTGATGTAAAAAAGACATTTATATTGAAAAATATCATAACACGAAAACTGAAAAAATATTTATTGTCTGCATTAATGATTATAACACTTGTCTCTCATTTATGTTTCAAAACATTACTTAATTGTGAAAGATGAAAATTAATATTGTTTATTGCCTATAATGTTCTTGAAAAAATGAATTTCATTAAACAAATAATATTTCATTTCCAAAATATGTGGGGAAAATATGTAAACTACCAAAAACAAGACATGAACTATGTTTTCTAATGTATCTCTAATATTGATTTCTTCCATATGTACAGATTTTAATATTGAAATTTCTATATTCAAATCCATGATCTAGAAATTTTATATCAAATATCTTCCACTATGATGAATGAGTATGTTGATGTAGTATTCCATCAGATATGTGTACATCTATATAATTTCCTAACCAATTTTCTATCATTTATATTTTCAATTAGACACTTCAATCAAGGTATTATTTTAAGGTAAAAAATTTATTAATCAGGATAGTTTATTTTAGTACCAGGGAATGAATTAGATATTAATTTTATATCCATATAATATCATGATGTACAACATCACATAAATTTAGATAAACATTCATTTTCCTTTCTATACAACACACAATCATTAGGGGAAACATGCATATTCTTATACGCCAATCCCATATGGAGAAATATTTTCTTTTCATAGTAATTATTATACAGAAGCATGTTACTTTATTGATGTTTTCCTTTTAATATTTCAACCAATGAAAAAAAATTCACACCACAAATACTTTAGCATTAAAAAATTAAAGAACTAATAATAAGACTATAAACATAGTTCATCCTAAAGATAGTAGTCTCTCAAAATATAAATAAATTATTAAATAATTTTTATTTTTTATGGTTTAATTTTCTACATCACTAATTAATTATTAAATATTATTATATATTTCATTGTGAATAATTTAATCCACATTACATGTTGATTTTTCTTTAAATTTCAACACTACTGATATAATGTGTATCATTGTGGAGAAAACTATAGAAAATTTGAAGATCCTTAGTTTAGATGGAATTTTACTTTCTCATATTCAGGCATAACATGCATGGATTGAAATAAATATCATTGATTTTATGATTTTATTTAGAAAATATCAATAAATCATCAACCTATTTTTCATATTCATCGGTTTTTCTTCATAAATTTATCCAACTATGATCAATTAATTTCCTAAGATGAAAATATAAAACATGAAAATATTAAAACGTATAGTCATTGAAAAATAAATACAAATTGATACATTTTAAACACAAAAACATAAAATCCTGATAATGAATTAAAAATTTATTTATAACTAACAAACAATTTTATATAATGAACAAAACATACCATTATAAAAATTATATAAAATTGATAAAAAAAAAGAAGAACTATGAATGAAAAATTACTCAATAAAATAACCTAAAATGATGTCATACAGTAGTCATAAACTAATCATATTTATTTTAGTTTACTATTTCTAAATATGTGTGTGTTTATATAAATATATATACATTTATTTAATTTAATTTAATTAGTAATAATATTAATTAATAAAAGATATTTTATTGTTTTAATATATATAAAAAAATTAATTCAACATTAATATGATAAATAAAAATAAAAAATACAAAAAAAAGTATATTCCATGAATATTTTTTCAGTGTAAAATGTTGGGAATGGTAGATCTATTTTATTATTCATGCACCATTTTGGGGTTACCCAACTACAAGTGAAGTATTATATTGGAGATTCTCTATTATTGAATCATTCTACTTAATAAAAAAAATCTAGTATTCATCATCTAATTACAAATAAGGTAAAATATATATAAATCAATAATAAAAAATTTATAAATTTGAAAAATTTTAAATATAAACATTTTTAATGAAAAATAAAATTTTCCAGAATAAAAAACAATTTATAATGAAAAATTTATTTAAAACATGAAACTCTTTATGACCACAATAATTTATAATTGAAATATATATATATATATTTAAATGAATTTAATTAAAAACTAACAAAAACTAAAAAAATTATTTAACAAAAAAATTCAACATAAAAAATTTATATATGCTTCAAATTTATAATAGAGAGATCCAAAACGGTCTTTAATCAACTATTTATTACTAAAAAATAATGGAGGGGTGGTAAAATAAGACCAAAAAAGGGTGATTTATGAAATGAATAAACAAAATGGAGAACTATGATAATGTATTTGAAATGAAAAATGATAAATGTGAAGCTATAAATAGATCAAATGGGGAAAATCTAGTAAAATTAAGTGGGATCAATTGGAATGCACTGCAATTATTTGGGTTTTAGAAAAGGGTAATGGATTATTAGGAGAAAATGGTTGGGTATTGTCACGACCCGTCCTTGGGGCCCGTGCCGTGACTACCCCAAGCCCGCCTTCCATAGGCCAGGGCCTGACGACTACCACCAAGGCATAATTCCTGGTCAAAAGGGAAGGCATTTCCTTTGTAAAGTAAACAAACACCCCAGAGCAAGCAATCAGTAGAAGTAAACACTAAGTAAAAACTGAGTACTAAAGTAAGTGCGGAAAAGTAAGTGGGCCAGAATACAAACCCAAACTGAATGTAAAGTACAACTGGAAGGGAAAACAACAACTGAAAAGTAAAGCCGCAAAGTTGAGCCGTCCACTGGATGTCCCAAGTGAAGGGAGAGTATAGATAGCCTCCACAGCTCCTTAGGTCCAGCCATCTGCTCCGAGTACGTCTCACCCAGTGGTCCACCTCCAAGTACCGCCCTGCTCCGTAAGCCTCCACCACGATCAGCGTTGTCTGTCGTCTGCAACCAACACAACGTAGTTCGAGCATAGCCCGTGCAGGGGTGAGTATAAGCTACTCAGTAGGGACCCCGAGAACCCCAATTGTCTCACAGAATCCATAAAGGATAATCCACAAAGGAAAGATGCAATCACAATGTAACATCCAACACTGCTTAGGTATATGCCAATACATATACCTAAGTCATCAATTCCAGCTCGCTCCAACCTCCGAACCAAAGTATAACCCAGTCCACATAGGAAAGCAAAACGTAAATCCACACAGGATAGCACAACATAATCCACATAGGAAAGCAAAACAAGATTTAGATCACACATGTATACTTCTTCGTATGACGGTAATGATGATCAGATATAGCCACTGATTCATCTAAGTCGTCGGACCCACAAAGGATCGATAGGTACTAACCCCGGCAATGACCCACCAAGGATCTGACCCACAAAGGATCGATAGATAACTAACCACCGCAAAGAACCACACAGGATCAGACCCACACAGGATCTGTAGGCACTGGCTCACACAGAACCGCTGATCACTGACCCACACAGGATCAGACCCACATAGGATCTGCAGCACTGATCCACGTAGGATCGGTGAGTGCTGAAGTCATCGTCGTAGAATCCATTGAGGATCTCTGTACAGTCGTCATCGTCACAGTCGTAGCCAGCACTAGGGTTCCCGCACATAGCAAGCTCCTTCGGGAGGGTCCGCTCCACGAGCCGAGAGGCTGATACCTCAACTGACACATAGTCTAGAGATGATGTATCCAAAAGTTCCATATCGTCAACAAGAACTCAACATCGCAGACGGTGCGTCAATCGGACGCCCGGTCTGAGAGTTATTGGCTTTTTCGTTCCAGGGGCCCGGTTGGTTATTAAGGAAAAACCAACCTGACTGTACTCCACCTGCATCCAAACCTCGGGTGCAGTAAGCCAAAAGATCCGTCTCACTTAGAGGAATCCAACAAAATCGACGGCACATCAATCGGACGTTCGGAGCTCAAGATATAAGTGTTTCCGCTCCGAGGGCTCGGTTGGTGTCGTGTACGAACCAACCCGGCCAAACACAATGTACTCCGAAACCTTGAGTGTAGTATACTGAAAAGACCTTCTCGATCCAAGGATCGCATCGCAACTGATAGTGCATCGATCGGAGGCCCGTAGCACAAGTTAGGGGCGTCCGACCGGAAGAGATTCGGTGTTAAGGGGTTCGGGCCCGGTCCAACCCGGCCCGATACCCCCAGGGTCGGCCCGAACCGGGTCGACCCAAACCAGGTCTGGGTCCGGCCCGCGTGGGCGTGGCCCGGCCAGGTAGCCAGCCCGGCATGGGCGCGCTGGCCAGGCGCTCTACCAAACGGCCGAGCCGTTGAGGAGGGGGGTGGGGGTGCCTGCCCCCTGGCTTTGTAACCGCGGTCCCCATTATGGGGGGCCACATGAGATGGTCGGCTGGGGGTTTGAACCCCTGGCTTTAACTTTTCTGGCCGGCCTGCCCCGGCCGGCCGGTTTCTGCCGCCTCGGGACCGGCGTCGGCCGGTCCCCTCCCTACTCCGACACCGGCGGCCCGTTTTCCGTCTGCCGGTTCCCACGCTCTGCCGCGGCCCGGTACCGGCCATGACCTTCATTCATCTAGTGCGGCGTGACGGCGCCGCACCCCTCTGCTACGGCCTCGCTCCGGCCACAGTGCTTTTGCGGTTCTCCAGCGCGGCGCGAGGGCGCCGTGCATTCCTTACCGCACGATCCCGCGTGCTGCGACGTCACTGCGCCATTCCCGTTCCTATCCACAATAGTATTAACAACAAAAAAAAGAGGAGGGTCGGCCGTGTTTGTGCGGTCCGGCCCCCTCTCGTTAATCATTAGCAATTGGTCATATATCTCGAAGAACGTCAAGGTAGTAATCACGAGCGAAAATTAAACAAACCCCTACCTCGAGCGTAGATTGAACGGAGGTTCGTCGAATGAGGATTCGTCGTGGAATATCCGTCGCAGGAAGAGGCGTCGTGGAAGGAGATTTCCCTGAAGGAGACGTTGACCTCCGAGGAATCCGGTGTTCTTAGCGTTCTTCACATTCTTCGACGAAGAGGATGATGAAACTCAAGTCTCCCTTAGCTTTTCTCCCAAATCTCTCAAGGCAACAAGACCCCAACCAAAAATTAAATAAGTCCCTTACATATTTTATTAACATAACTAAAGCATTTGAATTTTAAACATTCAAATTAAACTCACAAATTTAATAACTTATGTTATAAAAATTAATGAAGGGTTATGGAAGGTTAGGGAAGGTGAAGAGGTAAGGTTTGTGTGGGCCCCACCACCTTCATAACATCCAAATTGATTTTGGGTGGTTTTCCCCAACTTCCACCCAAAGCATAATCCACTTAGAGTAAAATAAAAATTGTAGTTAAATATTTATTTTAACTTCCACGATATTTATCAACCTCTCTCGTGAAAACGGAACTCCGGAAAAGGTGTTTCTAATAAATTACCGGCTCTGCGGTTCCATCGGTGCCCTCAGAATTCGATTCCGAGAACCGGTTCAAATGTTAGAAATTCCCGCTCATTTGTTCACGGAACGTACCCGAGCTAAACTTCGCACAGTAACTCCGGGCACACCGGGCCTCGGAATCAAGTTCCGTCACAAACTGCATTCTAGTAAAATCCCAAAGAAAATTAAGAAAAAAATTTCCTTGAATTTTACTGGTCTTTACATTACTCCCACCTCAGGGCTTTACGTCTCTATAAAGATATATCATAAGCTAGGAAAACAAATGTGGGTACTGAGCATGCATCTGAGCCTCCTGCTCCCAAGTGCTCTCCTGGAGGTTCCCGTGCAGCAATCTGATGCGCACTAGAGGAATCAATCGTCCACGTAGGACCCGATCCTGTAAATCCTCGATCTCCAACAGGACCTCCTCAAAAGTCACCCCATCATCAATGTCCAGCTCCCCATGGTCAATAATATGTTTCGGGTCGTGCACGTATCTCCTCAGCTGTGATACGTGGAAGACGTCGTGTACGCGGTGCAACTGAGGTGGTAGAGACCGGCGATAAGCTACATCGCCAATCCTGCTAAGGATCTGGAATGGTCTGATGAAGCGTGGAGACAACATTCCGCCTCGACCCAATCTCTGTAATCCACGTCGAGGTGAGACATGCAAGAAGATGTTGTCACCATCCTCAAAATCTAGTGGTCTCCGCCTCCTGTCAGCATATGACTTCTGCCGGCTCTGAGCTGTCCTCATCCGCTCCTGGATGACCTGGACCTTCTCTGTCGTGGCATAGACCATCTCCGATCCCACAAGTGCTGACTCCCCAAGGTCTGTCCAGCACAAAGGAGATCTGAAAATTCGATCGTACAACGCCTCGTATGGTGCCATCCCGATGGTGGAGTGGTAGCTGTTGTTGTACGCAAACTCCACCAAGGGTAGGTGGTCCTCCAAGCTGCGACCAAAGTTGAGAACACATGCACGGAGCTTGTCCTTGAGAGTCTAAATGGTCCTCTCCGTCTGACCATCCTTCTGAGGGTGAAAGGCAGTGCTCAGACGTAGCTGCGTCCCGAACGCCTCCTGCATCCCCTTCCAAAGATGGGAATTAAAGCAAACATGTCATTTGGAGATGATAGATGATGGCACACTATGAAGCTGTACAACCTCCTGAACTTAGAGATGCCCCAAGATCTCCACCGAGAACTGCTCTCTGATGGGTAAGAAGTGTGCCGAATTGGTGAGTTGGTCGACAATCACCCAAATGGAGTCATGACCTCTGGAAGTGTGTGGAAGTCCAGTCATGAAGTCCATAGATATTCTGTCCCACTTCCAATCCTAGACCTCCAAAGGCTGTACCAAGCCTGCTGGTACCTGTGGCTCTGCCTTCACCTTCTTGCAGGTGAGGCATCGAGAAGCGAACTCCGCCACATCCTTATTCATGCCCGGCCACCAGTGATGTCGTCTGAGATCCTGGTAAATCTTCTCCACTACAGGATGTACTGCCAAAGGGGAAGTGTGAAACTATCTCAGCACCTCCTCCCCTAAATCAACTAGTACCAAGGTACGCCCTCTGAAAAGGACTTTGTGCTCTGCTCCAAAGGAGAAACCATCAGGTTCTTGTCCTGAGGATATTTGAGCATGTTGTGTCTCACAGTCAGTGTCCCCACGCTCTGCCTCTTTGACCCACTGCAGTAGTGGAGGAGTGACTGTGAGAGGCTGAAGGAAGGCTGCCCCATCTCTGTCCACGAAGGATATCTACAAAGTGGCTAGCTGCTCTGTCGCCTCCTCAAGTAGCTGAATGCCCGTCCTCCTACTGAGAGCATCTATTACTACATTCCCCTTCCCAGGAGTATAGATTATCTAAAATTCATAGTCTTGGAGGAACTCGAGCCATCGCCGCTATCTCAGGTTCAGGTCCTTCTGAGAGAAGATGTACCTGAGACTTTAATGGTCAGAAAAGACTGTAATGAGCTCCCCCATCAGGTACTGTCACCATGTCTTTAGAGCGGAGACCACTAATGCTAACTCTAGGTCATGGGTAGCGTAGTTATGCTCATGTGGCCTCAACTAACGTGATCCATAGGCAATCAACGCCCGCTCCTACATTAGGACACATCCGTGTCTGGTCCCTGATGCATCACAGTAGACTATATACCCTACTCCCTCCTCTGGAAACCTCAAGATAGGTGCGCTATTCAATCTCTGTCTCAGCTCTTGGAAGCTCTTCTCACATCTGTCTAACCACACAAAGGGATTCCCTTTCTTCATCAATGCTGAGAGTGGTGCCACAACTCTGGAGAAGTCTGGCACAAAAATCCGATAGTATCCAGCTAGTCCCAAGAAACTCCGCACCTCTGTCACGCTTCTGGGTGGCTCCCAAGCTAGAACTGCCTCAATCATCATAGGATCCACCGAAACTCCCGCCTTAGAGATGACATGTACCATGAAGTGGACCTCACGTATCTAGAACTAACACATAGAGAGCTTTCCATAAAGCTGGTGCACTCAGAGTGTGTCTAGCACAACAAGTAAGTGGTAGGTGTGATCCTCCTCAGTGGTCGAGTAAATCAAAATTTTGTCGATAAAGACCACGACAAATCGATCGAGGTATGGCTGAAATATCTTGTTCATGAGGGAAATGAACACTGCTGGAGCTTTGGTTACGCCGAATGGAATATCCAAGAACTCATTGTGGCCATACCGACACCTGAGGCTGTCTTCTACACGTCCTCATCTCGAACTCTGAGCTGAGGATAGCCCAACCTGAGGTCTATCTTCGAGAACCACATTTCTCCCTTGAGCTGATCAAAGAGGTCATCAATCCTTGGTAGCGGATACTTGTTCCTCATTGTCACCTGCTTAAGGCGATGATAGTCGACACAAAGTCGCAAGATCTCGTCCGCCTTCTTGGCGAACAAAATCGTGGAAGCCCAGGGTGAAACACTGGGTCGGATGAAACCCTTGCCCTGCAAGTCCTCCAACTGTACCCATAGGTCTCAAAGCTCAGCAAGGGCCATCCAATAAGATGGAGTCGATATCAGGGCTGTCCCGGGGTACATGATAATATAAAATTCTACCTCTCTGCGAGGAGGTAGCCCTGGAACGTCGTCGTGGAAAACGTCCACATACTAATCCACCACTTCAGGAAAACCAGGACTCCGCATGTCAACATATCCTAGGATGAGGCTAGCCAACTGATGAGTGATGGGTTTTCCTCTCCTATGTGAGAGTCCATCCTGTGCTGCGAAGGCTCCCTTCTCACCGGTGATGGTGAACCTGATCCCGTCGGTGCGTACACATCACACCTTGTGCCTAATACAGTCGATCTGACAATGGACTGTAGATAACCAATCCATGCCCAAGATGACATCGTAAGGCCTAGAAGTCGCTACAAGAAGATCTAAGCTGAAGCTCTTGCCTCCTAGAGTAATCTCACACTGTCGGCACCAGTGCATAATCGTCGAGTCTACTCCCGTAGGAGTCTCTAGTAATAAGGATCGAGCCAACAGCTCTATCAGAATCTCCGAGCTCCGAACAAAGGCAGCAGCTATGAAAGAGTGACTCGCTCATGTGTCTATAAGAACTACAGCAAGGGTGGCATAGAAACAGATAGTACCTCAAATCATCTCGGGCGCACCGTGGTCGTAGGCCTCTTCTGCTTGGAGTTGTGAATGTCTCTGCCCGCCAGCTCCCTGTGGTCGGGGTGGACCTCCTGTTGGTGGTGGTGGTAGGGCTTCAAAGCGTCTCCCACCACCTGCTGCTCGGCCATCTCCTCTGCCTCATCCACCTGCTCCCTGCGGACCGCCACGGTCGACCCTCTGCCTCTGCCTCGGTGGTCCCTCAACCGTCTACTACTCCTCGGCACGGCGGGTCGGGCAGTCATGAGCCATGTGGCCCTGCCCACCGCATGAGTAGCACTGCCTGCCTCTCAAAAGACTGTCTCCGCGCTGTGTTCCCCGCACTGCTGAGCCAGTTTCCTGAGGTTGCCTGCCTGAGGGTTTGGTCTTCCGGGACCCATGAGTCATCCGTCGACTGCCTACTGCAGAATACTCTACTATGTGTCGCCCTGCGGTGGGTCTCGGTGCTGATGAAGGCTCAGCAAGAAAGCTCTCGATCAAAAGGGTTCACTCCAGTACTCCTGCATGAGTCGGAATGCTAAGGGTGATCAGTGATGCCCTGATCTCATTCCTCAATCCATGCTCAAAGGTCTGGGCCCAAATGAATGGGTCACGTACCATGTCTGTCGAGTAGCATGGTAGATCAGTAAATCTCGCCGAGTACTGGGTGACTGTCAAGCTGCCCTGCCGCAGCTGAAGAAGCTCCTAGATGCGCACCACACGGAGGGTGGTTGGGACGAACTCTGAGTGGAAGAGGCTCTCAATGTCTGTCCAGAGAAGAGATACCTCTTCATGCATCTGGAACATTAAGCTCCACCATCTGCCTGCTTCCGCGTGCAGTAGGCTCGCTGTGAGGATCACCATGAGATCTCCTAGTGTCCTCACTAATCTGAAAACTCGTACCACAACCTCCAGCCAGTCCTCGGCAGCCTGGGGGTCCGTCTCCCCGCGGAACCTGGGCGGTCGCTAGCACTGGAACTCGTGCAGTGCACTAAGGCGACGTGCATCGTCAGCGGCTGGGGCTAGTAGCATCGGTGGCTTGGCGGGTAGAGGTGCCGCCGGTGCCTCTGATGTCAAAGTGCCATGTACCGAGGCCTTGTCGCTCGCTGGGCTATCGTCATGCTCAACTCTCGGAACACTATCTGGCTGCCATCATGGGGCCATCCTGAAAAGGAAACAAGTGTGCCATGGTCAGAACAGTATACCCGATGAGATGGCACAAAGTAATCACAAAGAAAACTTGAATCACACATGCAATCAATATTTTCGTGCATTAAGTCAGAAATCAGAAGTCAGGGTCCTGGTGTACGGATACGTCGACCGCCGCACCAACACTGGACTCCCTGGACTGATAACCACACCCAATATGCTTACCACTATTGCTTCACATAGAAAAAGATCAGAGTCCCTAGTTCTGTGGTAGAACCGAACTCCTTTGATACCAATTTGTCACAACCCATCCTTAGGGCCCATGTTGTGACTACCCCAAGCCCGCCTTCCATAGGCCAGGGGCTGGCGACTAGCACCAAGGCGTAATTCTAGGTAAAAAGGACAGGCATTTCCTTTGTAAAGTAAACAAACACCCCAGAGCAAGAAAGCAGTAGAAGTAAACCCTAAGTGGAAACTGAGTACTACAGTAAGTGCGGAAATGTAAGTGGGCCAGAATACAATCCCAAACTGAAAGTAAAGTACAACTGGAAGGGAAAACAGCAACTGAAAAGTAAAGCTGCAAAGTCGAGCCGTCCACTGGAATTCCCACCTGAAGGGGTGAGTACAGATAACCTCAACAGCTCCTCGGCTCCAGCCGTCTGCTCCGAATACGTCTCGCCCAGTGGTCCACCTCCAGGTATCGTCCTGCTCCGCAATCCTCCACCACGATCAGCACTGTCCATCATCTGCAACCAACACAACGTAGTGCGGGCATAGCCCGTGCAGGGGTGAGTATAATCTACTCAGTAGGGACACCGAGACCACCAAAGGTCTCCCAAAATCCACAAAGTATAATCCCCAAAGGAAAGATTAAATCACGAAGTAACATCCGACACTGCTTCGGAATATGCCCATACATATACCTAAGTCATCAATTCCAGCTTGCTCCAACCTCCGAGCACAAGTACAACCCAGGAAAGATAGGAAAGAAAAACGTAAATCCACACACGATAGCACAACACAATCCACATAGGAATGCAAAATAGGATTCAGCTCACTCAAGTATACTTCTTTGCATAATGATAAAGATGATCAAATATAGCCACTGATTCATCTAAGTCGTCGGACCCACAAAGGATCGATAGGTACTAACCCCCGCAATGACCCACAAAGGATCTGACCCACAAAGGATCGATAGGTAACTAACCCCCGCAAAGACCCACACAGGATCAGACCCACACAGGATCTGTAGGCACTGGCTCACACAGAACTGCTGACCGTTGACCCACACAGGATCGGGCCCACATAGGATCTGTAGAACTGATCCACGTAGGATCGTTGAGTGTTAAAGTCGTCGTCGTCGAATCCACTGAGGATCTCTGTATAGTCGTCGTCGTCAGTCGCAGCCAGCACTAGGGTTCCCGCACACAGCAAGCTCGTTCGAGAGGGTCCGCTCCACGAGCTGAGAGGCTGATACATCAATTGACACATAGTCCAGAGTTTATGTTTCCAAAAGTTCTGTATCGTCAATATGAACTCAACGTCGCAAACGGCGCGTCAATCGGATGCCCGGTCTGAGAGTTATTGGCTTTTTTGTTCGAGGGGCCCGATTGGTTTTTAAGGCAAAACCAACCCGACCATACTCCACCTACGTCCAAACCTCCGGCGGAGTAATCCAAAAGATCCTTCTCACTTAGAGAAATCCAACAAAATTGATGACACGTCAATCGGACGCCCGAAGCTCAAGATATAAGCGTTTCCGCTTCGAGGGCCCGGTTGGTTTCGTGTACGAACCAGCCCGGCAAAACACAAAGTACTCCAAAAACTTGAGTGCGGTATACCAAAACAACCGTCTCGATCCAAGGGTCGCATCGCAATTGCCAGCGCGTCGATCAGAGGCCCATAGCACAAGTTATGGGCGTCCAATAGGAAGAGATTCGGTATTAAGGGGTTCGGGCCCGGTCCGACCCGGCACGATACCCCCAGGGTCGGCCAGAATCGGGTCAACCCGAACCGGGTCCGGGTCCGGCCCTCCTGGGTGCGGCCCGGCCCGGACAGCGAGGCCTGGCCTGGCGGACCGGCCAGGCAGCCGGCCCGGCCTGGGCGCGCTGGCCAGGCACTCAGCCAAACGACCGAGACGTTGAGGAGGGGGGGGGGTGCCCCCTGGCTTTGTAACCGCGGCCCCCATTATGGGGGGCCGCTTGAGCTTCCGGTCGGGGGTTTGAACCCCTAGCTTTTCCTTGTCCGGCCGGCCGGTTTCTGCGGCCACAGCACCAGCGTCGGCCGGTCCCCTCCCTGCTCCAACACCGGTGGCCCGGTTTCTGGCCGTCGGTTCACACGCTCCACCGTGGCCCGGTACCGGCCGCGGCTTTCATTCATCTGGTGCGGCGCGACGGCGCCGCACCCCTCCGCCACGGCCCCGCTCTGGCAGCAGTGCTTTTGCGGTTATCCGGCGCGGCGCGACGGCGCCACGACTTGGTTCTATTTCACGGCGCGGCACGACGGTGCCACAGATTCCTTGTCGCACGATCCTGCGCGCTGCGACAGCACCACACCATTCCCGTTCCAATCCACAATAGTATTATCAACATAAAAAATGAGGAGGGTCGGCCGTGTTTGTGCGGTCCGGCCCCCTCTCGTTAATCGTTAGAAATTGGTCTTATATCACGAAGGACGTCAAGGTAGTAATCACGAACAAAAATTAAACAAACCCCTACCTCAAGAGTAGCTTGAACGGAGGTTCGTCGAACGAGGATTCGTCAGAGAATAGCCGTCTCAGGAAGAGTTGTCGCGGAAGGAGATGTCCCAGAAGGATACATCGACCTTCAAGTAATCTGGCGTTCTTCGCGTTCTTCGACGAAGAGGATGAAGAATCTCAAGTCTCCATTATCTTTTCTCCCAAGGCTCTCAAGGAAACAAGACTCCAACCAAAAATAAAATAAGTCCCTTAGTTATTTTATTAACATAACTAAAGCATTTGAATTTTAAACATTCAAATTAAAATAAAAAATTTAATAACATAAGTTATCAAAATTAATGAAGGGTTATGGAATGTTAGGGAAGGTGAAGCGGTAGGGTTCATGTGGGCCCCACCACCTTCATAACCTCTAAATGGATGTTGGGTGGTTTTCCCCAACATCCACCCAAAGCTTAATCCACTTAGAGTAAAATAAAAATTGTAGTTAATTTTTTATTTTAACTTCCACGATTTTTATCAACCTCTCTCTGGAAAATGCAACTTTGGAAAATGTGTTTCTAAGCATTTATCGGCGCTGCGGTTCTATCGGTGCCCTTTGAATTCGATTCTGAGCACAGGTTCGAAAGTTAGAATTTCCCGCTCGTTCGTTCACTGAACGTACCCGAGCTAAACAACGGATAGTAATTCCGCGCACACCGGGCCTTGGAATCAAGTGCCGTCAGAAACTGCATTCTTGTAAAATCCCAAAGAAAATTAAGAAAAAAGTTTCCTTGAATTTTACAGGACATTACAGGTATTTTTAAAATTTCCTTTTATGTTTGTTTTTTTAAACTGACATAAAAAAATTAAATAACAATCCTTGTAGTTTTTAATAAAAATTAAAACCAAACAATAAAACATTATTACACTTCAGTTTTAATAAAAATAGACATTAAATTTTTGTTTATATAAATGTACTATAATCTTTAAAAAATAATAACCATAGATATATCATTAATATATTTATCATTGGTTTATTTAAAATTAAATATAATTATTTCTCTATGTCCATTATGACAATGTTTTTTCCAAAACCATCATTATAATTAAGACATAGAATAACTATTTTCAATGAGTGTCATTTTCATGTGGCACAAAATTATATATATTATGTTAAAATTTGATATATACCACCCACCAATTCCATGTGTAATGAAATATATCTCATGAAATAGAAATTTCATTTGAAAATGATATAATGTATCTATGATTAGAAAGGGTGTGTGTGATGGCCATATTCTATACTAAAAAATTCAGGTCAATTGGATAGACAGTTAAAGGTTCAATTTTTTTTATGGTGTTATGCAATACCCAAAATTTTACATGTGAATGGGGTAGCATATTTCATGGTTCTAAAAGTTAATGGGTGTTGTCACCATGAACTAATCATATTTATATTTTTTTAATATGTTAGTTAGTTTTTAGGTTCACAAATTGTGTGGGTGAAGGAATTAATCTATAATCACATTTTTATGATTGAATAGTTCATATATTATCCAGTTTAAAAAGAATGATAAATCAAATGTTAATTATTTTTTCACATTTTTAATTGGTCAATCATGTTATGCCATGTTTTCATGATTATGAATTATTTATAATGTATTAATAAATTTTATATCATGATCACTTTATCAATAATTATTGATTTTTTTAATCAAATTTAATTATTTTAGGGTTCTAGAATGATATTTTTTTAGTATTATGTTTCTCTATTATTTTTTATGATTTATATCCCCCATATTTCAAATTTTATTTTTTCAATTATATCATGCTCATACTCTTCTGCATTTTTATGTTATTATCCTTTATGATTTTTTATTTTTCATAATGATCATTTCAGATCACCCATTTATTATGTTTCCAATCCCCATTTTATAAAAAAATTATAATGTGACATGATTATAAATGTTTAATAGAATCATTATTATGATTAAAAAAATTCAAGTGTTTTTAGGAAACATACTTTTATAGACAAGGTGAATGAAACTAAATGTTATGTCCTTGGGGTGTGTTAACATTTGTGAGAATTATAATTTAAATCATAAAATTAATTTTCCATTTAATTAAAATTTATATATTTTTTCAATTATTTACTACCAAAGAATGGTTTAGTAATTTTGGATATTAGTTTATTTATATTGGGAGATTAGTTCAATTACCTTTGGTATAATGGTTGGATAAATATTCCAAAATTATAGTGTAGATCTATGTATATGATGATATCTTATAATATTTATAAAATATTGTGTATAGGATTCTGTTTGAAATAAATACCTATAGAGATATTTTAATGTGGATGCTATTGTGTAAAAGATTCACCTATGACCAATCACCCTGAAAATGAATTTGGTGGGCATTGTTTACATCATAACCCAACTACATTATGATTGTGCTTAAACTTTCACACCATGATATAAACTCTTGGGGATTGTATTTAGCATATAATATTGCTATTAAATTCCCTTGATAATGATTTATTGTGTTTTTTAATGAAGATACCTATGATATTTCCTGACCTAAAAAAACATAGCTTCACCGAAGAGTGATTTATGTTGATAAGAAAAGGAACTGTTATAGTTTCAAATAGTAAAAAATTTTAATGTAAAATTCTCCATAGTTTCTATATAATTTAAATATTTATCACCAATAATTAACATTCTCATTTTATAAGTGGCTAAAATATGCTGAATAAATTTAAATAATTAGCATAATAGAAAATATAGTAATAGGAAACCAACTGGGATTGAATCTTGATTTGAAAACCATAAATTCACGTCAAGCCCAATATCTTAATATATGATTATTTTCCTAATTCATTTAAAACATTAAAAATAACCTATAATTTTGAGCAATATGTTTTATATTATGCTCGATGACAAATATGAATAATGAAAAAAAATTATTTTTTCCCTAAAATTCCAAAATGTGAGATGAGGAACCTCATGGTATGTCTCATAGGAATAAAAATGTGTTTCATGTGTGTAGGTATTCTCCATTAAGAACATTAGTTTATTGATAAGATAAATAATATTATCCATAAAAAATATGGGAAGAATGAACAATTCTAAAATTGATTGGGTTTTTAGAAGCATGCATCATGATTCCCAAACTAAATAACTCTCTAGTATATAAAAAAATCATAAACATATTAAAACAATGAAATAAGGGAAAGCCTCTATTACTCGGATGGGTGAAATTAGGTCTTAAGAAAGAATGTTAAATGTTAGACTCTTTATCCTATATTAATTATTAAATATCAAACAGGATTATAGTTTTATCAACCATATTAGGATTAATATATGTTTAAAATAATAATAATTTTATATTATCGTACAATTTTATGGTATACCAATTTGTTATTCTGGAATATGATCCACGAAAGAATTTTTATCCTACTTTGGAAAATAAAATACTATAATAGAAATTTATTGTTTAATAGTACAAAGAACACATAGTAATTAATAATAAAGGATAAAAACATTTCTTATTTAAAAAAAATCATGATATTCTAAATGTACAACGATTACTATATTCTCTCTAGGATAAATATTTCCATTGTATGTGTTATGATAGATATTGATAAATGTTTTAAAAAGCAGATAGTTAGAAATTAACTCAATATATTGAATATTATCTTATGAAGAAGAAGAGGTGTTTCATAGTTTCAATAAAATCAGTATGGTTCGTATGAAATTATAAAGTAGACATCATGTCATATCAATATTATGGACACCCATAAATGTCTCCATTAGTGGGTGATGATTAAAATTATGAGAGGTTATTTATTTAAGGGGGTTGAACATAACGACTTCATTTTATAGATCCTCTAAATGAAATGTAATATAATGAAACGTATTTCACATGATACACCGATCATAAAAACTACAACAAACTAAGATGAAATTTTTACTAAATAAATAATAGACACAAAGATGGTAAACGATTATAATTTATAACCATTAAATAGAAAATTAATAATATGAGTTAATATTGAAAAGTTTATTTACAATTAAATATATATCAATTTTATTATAAATTTTATTTCACAAAGGGAAATTTATAAATTTTATAATTTGTAACCTTTTATGTAAATTTTAATTCTAAATTAATCGTAATAATATTATCTTTGGTTTTTTTATATTTTTCTAAAATAAATAGTTTCAATGAAAAATAATTTTTTTTAATACTATAACGTTTATATGAAATTGAGGTTGTTGAAGCCATTTTGACATAAAAATATATTTCATACATTATAATAAATATTTATGAAATAACATGTTTCATTTATAAAACCATGATCATCATCTTGAAAATTTATGAAGTGTTTTCATAGAAATTGTTTTTTGAATGTTTTAAGAAATTAATTAGATCAAAATGAATTATTTTTTATGAAATTTTATTAAATAAATAATCATTTAATGATTATAATTATTTTAAATTCACTAGAATAAATATATTTGGTGATTATATCAAAATAAAATAACTTTTTTATTAAAAATTATCTTTTACAAAAAACATGTTTTTATGTGACACATTCCCTAACATTATAAATAATATTTCAATAGAAAAATTGTTAATTTGATAAAGTTATTATTGTTTCTAATATTGAAATTATTATTTTATTTCATACTTATAATTTCAATTTTAGGAATAAAATTTTTATTTTTTTTGACTAGTACAAATTCAAATGACAATGGTGAAACAATTATTATAAAATTATTGGTTTATTAAAATCAGATAATTTTTATCTATAAAATTAAATTAGACTACACAATTTTTTGAATATAATATGATATATAAACACAGAAACAAATATAAGAAATCTCATTTAATTTTTATCTAATATTAAACCTGATTAAGAATAAATATTACTCAAATGTTCATATTTCAACTAAAAATGTTTTTCTACACATTTTGTGTTTTAATTTAAATGTTAATTTTATTATATTTATAAATTAAATATTATTAAATATATGTTTTTTCATATCCATAACACCCATATTTTGTTACATTGGGTTTTTATATGATTGACAAAACATAGAGTCACGTAATTGAAAGTAATATACGGAGTTTAAAAGTAATAGAAGAAAATATAAAAACATAATGTTAAAAACACTTTAACATGAATAAAATTATTTTTCACATAGCGTAACCAAAATATGTATTCAATTAAATATAAATATTTTAATCTACAATGTTTTTTATATTCCTAATGTATATATCATTAATGAATTGTTTTTCAAAATTTGATCAACAACGTGAAAATTATTTAACATGCGCAAAACAACTAAAGTTATTAGCATTTAATTTTCTTAATAAGGTAGAATGAATTACTATATTAATGATACATAATTATAATAAGGATTTTAAAATCGATAATATTTATGTTAAATTTTATGATATATGATATTATGTTCTCTATGTATGTTTTATATGTTGTTAGAGTGTCACTAACCAAGCATGGAAATAATGTAAAGGATTTCTATCTTAATTTCACCTTCATTTAGATATTATTTATATTATAAACCAATTTTAATTTAGGTGGTGTTTATAAAACATACATGATATATTATATCATTAATTAATTCTAAATTCTTCATATTCAATTTAAACATTCAATATTATTATCCTAATATTGTTATGATTTAAATGTTACACAAGCTATATAGATTTATTTAAAACTTCCTTAAAAAATGAAGATATCTCAAAAGTGATATTACCTCAAGGGAATTTGTATGTTCATTAATTATAAATCCTATATGATTTTATTCTCAACTTCATATATTTTTTAAACATCAATTTATATATATCTTATATTAAATTTCATTCTTTAAAATAATTTAGTAAATTTTTTCTTTTAATGCGATTGTTTCAAAATGTACAAATTTTTTTCCATATTTTACTAATTAATTGTTTCAGCATCCTTTAAAATTTTTATTTAGATTATTATTATCATTATTTAAGATTATAGTATTAATGATTCTATTTATAATTATAATATTTAAATATATTTTCCACATCTTTTATTGAAAACAATTTGTCTTTTTGATGTTTTTAAAACCAAGGTTTCTTAATTAAATTAAATATTTATAAAGTAATTCTACTTCTTTTTATTGAAAATTTATTTATTTTTCATTTTTATGTTATTAACGATTCATTTAATGTAAAATTTTCCAATTGAATTTCAAATTTCAAATTTTAAACTTAATTTATTTATCATTTTTTTTATTTTTAGTAGTTACTTTAAAATCAAACACTTTAAATGTATTTTCACTTCACCGTTTCTAAAACATTATGTATTTTTTATGTATCCATTATTGATGATTTTTTAAAAAGTTAATGTTTTCAATGTATATTCACTTCTCCTTCTTTAAAACATCTTACCTTTTTTTGGTATTCATATTTATGATGGTTTTTAAAAATTAATGTTTTTATTATATTGTATCATATCCATTTTGATAACATTATATATATATATATATGTATTAATATTTAAAATATTATAATTATTTTTAAATTTAAACATTTCTAATTAATATACAATATCTATCATTATTATTAAGGGGAATGTGTTTTAAAATATTTCAATTTTCAATTATGGTTTTCTTTGGATAATATTAATAATAGTAGATAATTTTGATGTTATACTTGTTACTATAAAATTAAAAATATCTAATACATAATGTTTTAAAAAAATTATATTCATAAATTGCTTTCCATTATGATCTATATCAAGTGGATTTAAATTTCATGTTTCAATATATATTATTATTTTAATATTTGATTATTTTGGGTGATCAAGTTTGTATTGTTTTCATATTTATTTCCTGATTTTATTTTTATGTTTTTTAAATAACATTTTATTTACATGGATTTATTATGAAATATAAATGGTTTAAATTAATATGTTCTATGAAATTTATTTTATTTCCATGGGTTATTTGGATGATGATTTTTGGAATTCAATTAAAACCATTTTCTTTCTATGGGTAATTTTATTATCTGATGACTTATTTCATGTGTCAAAAATATATATATATATTATAATATGAGTTAGTCTTATATCTCTCTCCAATGAATTGGGTAAAATATTATATCCCATGATATAGAAATGAAATTTAAATAGGAAAGAAAGCAACTATGTAAAAAGGATGATTTTGATGGTGTTTAGAACCACTAACATTTTTATGTGTGAATATGTTAGAATAACTCTAGGTTCACAGAGTGTGAGTGTTATTGGGTTATTCTCTACTCATAATTTAATAGAGGAACATGGTATGCAGTTGCTATTTTTACATATATTTTGTGTGATATCATTAATCTCTTTTCAAAATGATTCCTACGAATCAGTTACCATATATCTTGCTTTATAAAGGGTGATAGTAGAGGAATCAATTTTTACTATCACTTTTACATGTATACACATTAAATTGTCTCTAGGTTTTAAAGGATAGAAAATATTATTTTTATGATTGTTCAACATTATTTTTTTTTCATGTGTTTCCACATTTTTTTATTACTCATCATTTTTTGTTTAGTCCACATAATGTTGTACTCATATGTTTTATTATTATTTATATTAATTTTTAATCCAATATTTTTTTGTTATGATCATCATATGATATTATATTACTAAATCATGTTATATAATTATTATCCAATGTATTTTAACCTTTTAATTTGTTTTTTATTTTAATCTCATATAATACATCATGTATTTAATTTATTCCTTTAGAATATTTCCTTTCCCTAAATTATAATTTGATTTGACCCCTTTTTTGTTATTAGTACTGATTTTGGGAAAATAATTTTAACGTGTAAGATATATATAAACAGCCTAAAAGAGCATGATTATGGATAAATGTTTCCATATATTTTGAAATAAGATATTAATGATTCTAATAACAATGAAAATAATCATTTACTACCTTGGGTTTTGAGACCATTTGGGAGACGTATTATTTAAATAATAAGATTAAGATTGTATTCAGTTATATATATATCTTTGGTGGAATCAACTAAATCCTCATCCTACTAATCCAATTGAAACTGAACAAAAAATACCCATAAGGTTTCTATATTAATTCATTCAAAATACGGCTTGAGAATTAAATTATCGAATAAGATAATCTCTAGAGGCACTCCCCTTCCCAAGGGTGTAGGTGATGTAAACATCAAATGTCTAGAGGTACTCAAACCGTCGAATCTTCATGAGGTTTAAACACTTCTATGAAAATATATTACTAGATATCTTATAATTTTAATGAACTATGAACATATACTTAAAGAGATAATATCACTAATAATTATGTTAATTAATAATAGCGAAATTATATTCTTCATTAATCGGAGAAAAATTCTCTTATGGTCACAATTGATGATAACCATATACCACCGCATGATAAACCTAAATAATCAGGAATCCAGAAACAAAACATGGAGTATGAAAATAAACCACATTGAGCATATAAGGATCCAAAAAATGATTATAATATCATATGGTGGTGGATTCTATTAATTGTTATCAAGGGAGTCCTGACATTTATCATCTCTTAAGAATTCCACTCCATTTTTTGTAATAGTATTCAACAGTGATGCCATATTCTTAAAATATATTACTAACACTTGATATTATCTTGATATGAGTAGGATGATCAATACATAAAATAAATTAAATATTTATTCCAATGGAAATACGACCATCACCTTTTTTGGATGAACTAATATATATTTATTTAAATCACATGTGATATGAACATAACTTATTAAATCCAAAGATTCTTCTCTTATAGAATCACCATGAGGTGATGAATCCTCGTGATAATGAAAAACAAATTCATGGAAGTCTTGTTATTTCTTATTTATATAGTAAAATAGGATATCCTCCATGAATAAAAAAAATGGTATTAAAATATTGGTTAAATATTTGCTTTATCAAATTCATAAACAAAGTGGGGAAATTAGTTTGAATTAAAAAATTCATAAGATAATCATAATGACCATACATATATTTGAAAGAAAATATTAGATACATATAATTTAATAACTCTTAGAATATGATAAAATATATGAAGATCTATTTTTGATAACTAAATTTTCTCCATTATTGGATCAAATAAATCATCTAGGCATTGAAAAGGATACTTATTATTATGTTTCACTCGGATCTACATCCTATAATCACAGAATAGATGTGGATAACTATCATCCATATTACCTAAGAGCATGTCTAATAAATATAACGAAACTCTAGAATGAATATATACCTTTATAAAAGTTTATAAAATCCTATTTTATGTCATTTAAAAATATAATGAGCAATATGATAAGAGAGTATCGAAATATGTTTAATAATATTAAAAATATTATTAAATAGACCTATCTCTATATAGGAACACCAGATATTCCATCTAGTAAAACCCCAAAAAATCCCTCAAGACTAGTAAAATATTAATGTTGTATGATGCATCATCAATACCAACTAAAAAATTTGATAATATATTCTTATGCCCCATTGAAGATGGTCTTACATGGATAGACCTCATATCCCATTATCCCTGATAAACTATGTATCTCCTTTTGAAAAAAAATTAAAAAATATACCAGTGTTAAAAATTAATATCATCTTGGTGAGAAACTATCCATTTTATCCAAATGAATACTTTGAGAAGTTCTAGATTAGGAACCACAAATCTGCAAACTAATTCAATATTATTTATCAAAAAAAGAACACAAATAAAAATGGATCCCTTTATAATTCCCCTTTCCAAGAAGCCTAACTAACAGAATAAAAGAGGTTGTCACATGTATAATAAGTTACAACACATTCAATAAATGGTCAGATTCCATGATATGTAAGGAATCTATTTCAAATAAATTAGTTTCTATAGAATATTTCACTAAGATGATACCTCATAATTAGGATAAATGTGAATCAAATTATATCAAAAACACCTCTACAATAAGAAATTGATTCACTATTGAATATTGAGGTTGAATACTTATTTTCAATGAAGTTAATGATGTCTATGTAGTACTGTTTGGAGAAAATGTTCCTTCAATACATTAAATTTCATATAGAACCCTCCAGAATCGATATATATGACCATCAATACCACTTTCACTATATGTCCATAAAGGTTTATGGACAGTTTTTTTGGTGTTCCCAACCTTTCCACATCAGTAAAATTTTAAGGGCAAACTGATGTCTAATTCTCATGATATAGTGAAATCCATCTTCTATGAACTAAATGCACCTCCCATTCAAAAATCATTTTACATATTATTCTTCATATGTTTACAATTGAAATTTTTAATAGGTTGATAAGAATGCCAAAAAATTCCTCTCTTTTCTACCATATTTATATATAAAACAATATCTCTATAAAATATTTTAATCTAGGTGATGATATTAATTATATACTCCTACGAACATATTTCATGTGGATATCCTTGCAGATTCTTCTAAGCCATCATATTTTCATTACATACCACCTCATTAGAAAAATGTACCATTTCAACAATACTTTAGATGTACTTTTACATTTAAGGATCCCCATAATTAAAGGATGTAACTCTATATTGATTTCCAACATCAAGTATTATGTTCCTAAATAATTAAATCTAATAGTCTTAAGGAATTTACACTCCAAGAACATGTGTTGATTCACTTGTACCAATGAGTCCAAGAACGTCCTGCAGGGATTCACATGCATAAAAGATAAACATTTCACATTGACAGATTTAGTTTTCTTTATGTATTAAATGGCAAGAACAAATTTTTCCTTCCATTCATACTCTAATTACAGTTCACTAGTACCATTAAAACAATTGGGTCTTCATTTTTAGGAACACTTATGATTGATCCTTGTATCATTAGTCTCCCATTTTCACCTCTTTACCATGATCACAGATAGGAATCACATTCTAATTCACTATGAATACTACCCACAAGAAATCCTTATAAACAATCAGATTGATAAAATGATTCCATTGAGGAGAATTTCCTACCGAACCATCCTAAAAAATACTTGGAATACATATCATATGAATAATTTTATATAATCAAAACAAAATGATTCTATCATATAATGAAAAAAATATTAATTTTAAATCAAAATAAAATTTTTAACCACTATGATCTAAATTAAATCCCAACACATAAGACACACAACCGAAACTCCAATAGTAAATAAAGGATCACTAAGATAAGAGTTATCTAGTAATAATCTAGCAATATACCCCTTATATCTCTACTATAATATCTCTATTTTATAAAATAACTACAACATGAAAACTCTAAGTGAAACCTATTCAGATTCCAATATTTCCTAACACAAACCTGAAAACCACTTGACCAATGCTTTGATCCCGATTAAAATAATGCCGGAATAGTGTTCTAAAAACCCATAGCTTGGTGACTGGAACCTAGTCATCAAACAATAAACATATAGAATGAATATCAACAAATAAAAAATAAAATGTGTAATTTAAATTTAAAATAAAACAAAAAATTAAATATTACATATAAATATTATAATAGTTGTATTCATACAACATAAGAAACATTCTAAAAATCAAGTTATAAGTCCAAGAATAAAACCAAAGTCATCATGAACTAAAAATATATACCCCATGTGATATTTGGGTTACATCCCACAATATCACCACCATCTACCTATGCTCACCTAAAATGAAACTCGTACTCTTCACTATAAAAAACATTCATTTCCAAGATAAGATAAAACATTCTATACATGTCACAGAGGGAGTGCGTAGTGTCCGCAAAAACATTATTAGAGGGATCAGATCACTGTGTTATATATAAATCCATTATAAATTAATAAATATATACTCAATAAATAATAAATGTGGCATGATAAAATATTTTTCACATTTATATCAAAGGTATGGTAGAAACACTTTCCCAGTTCATAGTTCTAAAAAGGATTCCATATAACATAGGTCAGTGAACATTTTCAAAAAAACACATATAAAAGAATATATCAAATTATATATCGATTTTTTATCAAAAATAAACCTACAATGTAACAAATAATACAATGAAAAATGAAAATCACCCCACGGATTGAACTGGATGGGTATAGATTGGTCTCTCTTAAATAAATAATCAATTTGAGACATAATGGGCACTAATAGGTCCCTAGAGAAACACTCACATTGGAAAAAATGACGACCACATGGGAGAATCCTTTCTTTTTTATAAATTTGTTTTCCATATATAGTTATCCCAAGGGACTATAAGAACAACATATGCGTAAAACCCTTGAGATATCAAGGACATTGATAAATACAAAACCCACTTATAAATACCAAATACCCCCATGTGATGCATATGTCAAAATATATCAAATTTCTTATCATATTTATTTAAAAAATACAATGAATAATTTTCATTAAAATCGGGATTTTATTACAATTTCTATGAACCATATCAGGTGATTTTATAAAATCATCATTTTTACCCAAACATGGTGGGAAATAATCTTTTATAATAAAACAATTTACAAATTAATATAAATAAAATTAATTATCATTCAAAAAATAATTTAGAAAAATTATTAGAAGAAAAATTGTTGTTGATTTTTTTCAAATGAAAACCCTTGATATGGAACCATATATCTAAAACTTGGGTTAATATGGAATCTATAATAGGATCCAAAGCCATTAACAATGAGTCATTTAAATAGTATGAAACAAAATCATAAACCAAGGATCTCAAATCAACAAACTAAAAATAATAATCCTTATTAGGAACATATATAATTGATGATATATACCATACTTATTCCCACATGATGATATTGAAAAATACAACCATTATCTCCTTCACACACATCTCCTTACATGAGTGGACAAAAATAACATGAACTGGCCTAGAAAAGAGGAATCATCCCTTATAATAGGAACTAGATCACCAAAAATTATTTCAAAAAAGAAAAACTGATTACCAAATCCTTACATAAAATAATATCTTTCAAAATAATATGTTTGTAATGAATTGGTAAGGTTTAATCTGTGGGAACACCAATTAAAATATGCCTTATAAAACCCTTTCATAAATTACCTCGAGTTTTTATAAATGTGGAAAACCCCACATCAAGAAAAGAATCAAATAATTTATATGAAATTGTAAAATAGAAGAAAACATGGTGTGGTGAGTGTTTACATTACTATGTTTCTCTCTCCACAAATCCTAACAATCTCCCCTAGATAGCATGTCATTGTACCCTTAAATGTATTAAACTATTGACAACCTTCCCAACATTAGGGTTAGGATTTATTATCCATCATGGATAGTTAATCCATCTCTATTCCATTCCCAATACCATGCATAATAATAATATTGGTGACTCTGTATGTGGTTCATGTATTCATAGAGGGAGAAAATGACTCTGGTCATGCTATTCTCTATAACATATTTCTTTATGAAAATCCAATTGCCCATAAAAAATATCCCATCACTAAATGAGGCATCACATACCAATAATTATTTATAACACATCACAAAATGTAACATATAACATTATGGGAAATGTTCCTAAATGATATGGTTTTATTAAACGACCATCATTGAATGTCTTAGTCCCTATTTGAATGTAGTTTTTATTAGTTGTATTGAAAGAATTACCAATTTCATGGTTTTCAATTACATTTATTTATTTATTTTTTATGTTACAACAGTTCAATAATACCATTAAAAAATAATTATGTAAATTTCATTAATATAGTGAAATTTTATAATGAAGATGGAACTAAAATTATCTACTTTCTTTTAATATCTATTGAATAATTAATACATCATCCATGGGTATGTTCACAATACTTAATCTAATAATTTTTTGTTATATTATCATTCACTCCATTAAATGGATAATTCTAAATGTGTATATAAGATAATATGACACATATAACATATTTTTAAATTTGAAATTATAAATTTTTTCCCCCATCACAATAAATGAAAATTTAATAATTCCTCTCTATGTATGTTAATATTATCCCCTCAACAAGAATGATATATTTTGTTTTTCATATCCTTCAAAATTAATATATATAAAACATTTTTTATGAAAATATATTACATAATGAAGTCATATATATCATGAATATTATTTTTTTGGTTTAAAAAAATTATGATCATTATGAAATAAACTATTTTTATCGGTGGTTTCCCAAAAAAAAGTTCAATAGGGATTTTATTACCTAAAAAATCTAATATAACTAATAAAATATAAGTAGGGAGTTATAAATCATAAGAAAATAAATATTTAAATATATTATCTATTTTTATAATGATGAAATATGGATCGAATTGTGGGATTTTAGGTTTCCATTATAAAACATGTTTGGAACAATATGAATTAGAAAATTTAATAATTAAATATTTGATAATTATATAATATCTATATAATAAATTATTATGACCAAATATAAAATAATCTTATATATATTAAAATATGTTTTATAACTGATTTATTAATATATTTTTTCTTAAAATATAAGTTAACACTATATAATGGAAACTGGAAATTAATATAATAATTTCCCAATGTTAATTTCAGTTCATTGAAATATACATCATATTAACTAATAATTTTATTTTTTGGGGTATATAGTACCCATATATATAATTTTAATATACATATAATTAAATTATTGGGTTTTATCAATCTACCATGTATTTTATTTCATTCAGGGTTATTTGATTTAAATAGTGATAGTTTTTCAAGGGTTTATTATGTCAATATTATTTCATTGATTTAGATGCAATAATCAACCCTTCTTCTTCTCAAGTATATCTGGTAAAATATGAATTACTTTAATAATACTTTTATTTTAATTACATTGACTTAAAAATAAATTTTTTAACACCCCATGCTTCCACGATACTTTTCACTCTAAATAATCCAATAGCTTGTGTTGTACACAACTTCGAGTTCAAGCACCACATGCCCTATCAAACTAGTAGTTATGAATAGTAATATAAATTTTTTTAATTTTTATAAATTATATTTTTCATTATATACTTAATTTTTGGATTTATAATATCAAAATTACCTTCGGGTGTTTCTTTAGTATTTTTCTGAAAATATTCATTTTTTGATGAATAGTGAAAAACACTCCATTATTGTTTAAAACAGACATTTTACTTAAATAATTAGTTATTTTATTTATATTTATTTTAAGTAAAAATAGATACATATTATCTCTATATGTTCAATGTAATTCATGGTATTTATTTTATTAAAACATTAGATAGGTAAAATTATATTGAACATTTAACATATTTTACCCACCTTCTAGGAACATATTCAAATTTGCATAAAACATAATTTTACTTATTTTGTGATTTGAATTTAAAAAATCTAAGAGACATGGTTGACATCACTATGTAAAATGTTGTTGAATAGGATGAAAATTATTTTCGGTGAACAAATTATTTTGAATTTTATTTAGAATGGTTTAATGTAAATGGGGTAATTAAAGGTAAAAATGATATTATAATTACCCTACAAGATGATATAATTCTATTGGATAAGTTAATTTAGACCAAATTAAACCTTATAAATAAAATATGACTTGTTCGGTACACTTTAATTAGATTAAGACCTTTATTATTATTTTATTTAATGAATAGTTAAAAGTGTTAAATTCAAATTTTAATAATTAAAACATTTTTAAAATATGGTTAAACATACGATAAATATTTATATAAATATTAATTAAACATATAAAAATATTTTATACATATTGTTATTTTATTTATAATTTTTAGAAATTATAAAATTAACTTATTTATGACAAAATTATGATGTGGAAATTACGTTTTTTTGAATGATTAAAATAATTAATATTACAAATATAAATATAATTGTAAATTGAGACTTTTTATTTATTATAAGAATTTTATTGGTTAATATGACAAGTTAGAGTTGATTAAATTAAATTTTTCTTCATGTGATGAAGTTGTTATGACGTTCACAAAAACCAAATACTAAATAGTGTCAAAATTGACATAAATGGAATTTTTTAAAAATTAATATATTATTAATTTATATAATTTTCATAAAAATATACGTTTATTCAAAAAAACATATATAAGAATATATATATAAATAATAAACCACTTGGTGTTTTTTTGGCCTTTATTATTATGTTTTTTAACCATTTATTATAATAATACCAGAATACATGGTAAAAGATAAACAATTTCACGAATAGTTAAATGTAAATGATATGGTTAATATGGTGACCTAAATATGTCAATAACCTATTGGTTGAGGGATTTTAGACTTATTACCACCTTAACCTCAATATAAATTCTTTTTGAAGAATTATAAACTGAATAAAATTGTATAATAAAATAATATTTATAGCTTTTCCTAAAGTGAACCTCACCTCTCTTGTGAAAGTGTACGTCCCATTTGCATAATTTCACACATCCAAGGCCATTTGTCTCAGCCTAGAACTGCTCAAATATCCTAAAAAATACCCTCAATTTAACATAGAACCCTTAATTTGATAACAATCTAACCAAAGGATCCCTTTTGATCCAATCAAAATGAAGCAACTAAAGAAGAGATAATAATTTCATCACATCTTCTGAAGATCATTTCTTCATCAACTTCCTATTTATTTGTTGTTTATATATCAAAATAATATCTTCAAAACCATATACATACTTTTATGTTATTATAAATATGGTACAACCAGATTCATTATTCTATCCATCATATGAATGACAATGTCACCATACATGCATATGTACGGCTCATCGTCTCCATGTTGTGGCGTAATTTATTATTCAACACTTCATTGCACGGATGGGTATAATAATGAGTATAATTGATGTAAATAATAAATATAACATGTTATTGATTTTTTATAAATTATATACAATCAAATTACAAACTAATTCACCATCAATAAAATGGTATTGTCGCTCGTGTGTACGTACGGATTACCGTCTCAATGATAGTGATAATATTCATTTCCCCATCATAACCATTAAAGGATATTTTTTATTTTATGCATAAAAAAATGTTTAAGAACTTAATATCATTATGAATATGAATAAAATACATCCTATCCACATCAATCATGACATACATAACAAAACATATAAAGGTAAACGAATCAGTTAAGACCAGAAACAATGATACTACTACAATATTATTAACAAATAAATATTAAAAAATCATATATAATATCATAATTATGTATATGGTTCTTGTATAATTTAATAAAATTGATTTTATTATTAAACATGAAGGTCAAAAAAACATCGAACAAGGAAAAGTACCAGGTAAGGGTTAATTCTACAATCTCATCATTATTCGAGATTGATTATACACGGGTATCTACTGAGACCTCTTTATCATCCACATTCATGTTTCTTAAAAATGTACTTCAAAATATTTTTACTATTTTCTAAACTATGGGTAAAAGTATTTTATACCCTTTTTAAATTTTTTTAAAAAAATTTATAAAGGAATATTACCTTCATTTTCCAAACAAAATCATTTATGACATTTTAAACAAAAATAAGGAAATAATTTTTTAATGTATACATAGGGTGCATAAATTTTCTTCCTTTATACATATTCGAAGCTTCCCATAAAATTTTATAAGAAAATTTTCAAAATAAATGTTTTATTTTATAAAAATGCAACTTTTAAATGATTTTAAAAATAAAGATATATTTCCCTCAAATAATTTTGATTTCATCTATGTCAAAATCATTTGATGGATTTTAAACCTGTTTAGTGTTGATTTATTAATACACAATACTGAATTTTGTATTGATGGTTTTATGATATTCTTGACTATGGATTTGTTATTTTTATACCATTAATGGTTTATGGTTAAAGTATTAACATTTCATATTCTAGTTTTGATATGAATGTTTATGTTATGTTTCAATCTTTTCATATGAGGAATTCACTGGACTATGTAAGTGATATGTGGAGCGAGATGCATCGGTAGATCTCATGAAATGATCTATTGTCTAAGCATAAAGCATTGAAAAATCTTATTTTTAGTCATGGCACGAGGCCTTGACTATGTAGTTATGATGACCGTTATTATGCATTCCATCATTATAAAATTGGCTATTGATATTACATATGATTATTCGACTATAAAAATATCCATGTTAATTATTAAATGGAATTATTAGATTTATCATTTCCAAATTATTCTGAATTTTATGTTTAAAAGGATTGTTTTTTGTCTTATACATTGCCTTATTTTTTATGCTTATTTATGAATGTTGTCGCTATATTTTTATCCATAATAAGAACCTGAGCACACCCCTATGTATGTTTTAATTTTTCTAGGTTACGAAAAAGTATATTATGACTGACTTATTGGGATAGACTAAGGGAGATGAATATGTTCAAGAAGACACAATGTTGGTTTTTTTCATTTCATAATATAATGTAAAACTTCTGTTTCTTTCTAGTTCTTCCAAGGCTAATAAACTGATCGTTTAGTCGGGATTTGATCCCTTGTGATCATTATAATGTTATGTAATAATACACTAACTCTATAAAACTAGGTTTTGGGTCTTACACATTTTATATCCATTTTAAATTTTCATAGATTCACGTGTTACTAACCTAGTAAGGGTTTAATTCAGAAATGATTTTCAAATCTAGATTTTTTTCAATTAATTTATAAGGAAAGAAAAATTAAGTAAAAATTATCAATAAGACATCATCAAAATTTTCTCCTCTATTTAAAATTGAGGTGTTGAATTTCATCTATCAATTTTATTTCTCTTGGTCTATAAATTACTAAATATGATCCTCACAATAGAAATAAAGAACACCTCTTATTTTTAATCTAAAATCAAACTCATATATATCAATATTAAATTTATGATTTTATTTATATAATTATATATGATTTAATAAAATATTAACGTAATTATATAATAATTTAAAACTCTACGATAAAATTAATGAAATGAATTATATTTTTAAAAAATTGATCTTTTTGGTAAAAATAATGAAAAAAAACTGTTATTACTAATTTATATGGTAATGCATTCTATCACCATTATTATCATTCATTATTATATTGAATCACCTAAATATTTAAAATTGGGTTTTCAAATTATTTCAATACATAATGATTGTGAAACAAAAGTGATATATTTTTATATTTTTAAAAAGATTTTTTTTATTTAAAAACTAAATTCATGATTTTTTAATTGATTTAAATGATTTTTGATTTAAATAAACAAAATTCATTTATTTATGAAATATTAAATAAAAATTTAAAAAATATTTATTTTTTAAAAAAATCCTTAATACAAATTTCTGGATTTAAAGGTCAATTTTAAAAAGGTTTAATCAAGAACATTGTATTTTTTTTTAATAAAACACATTTAATAAAATAACAAGAATTAAAAAAACTGATAGTTAATCCAATTTTTCAATGTTAAATTCCCTATAATCATAAATAGGTTTTCAAATCTATGCCAACTTCAATTGAATATATTTGTGCTACACTTTTGATAGGTTGTTATGATAAAATCCATAATCTTTCTCTGGACAATTTCTAATGATGGAGTTTAAATTATGTATTCCTGAAATATTTTACTTAACAATTTGTTAAATAAGCTATGATTAAATAAATAATGATTTTATGATCATGTGGAGCTATTATACATGGTATTCATTTTTTATGTGTGTTATAGTAATTTATATCCCACTATTTCCTTGTGTAGTTATTAATATCAATTAATAAAATTATAGTAATCAATAATTTATACTCTCAACACAATTGGAATCAGGAAGAGATACCTACCCATAATGTTATGGGAATCATAAAGTGGTTCATATTCCATATTTTTATTGCAATTAGAATGAGATACCAACTATAAAATTCTATGGGAATCATAATGTTATTAATTATCCAATGTTTTATTGAGATAAATAAGTTTTTCTCTATCCACTATATTATGGTAATTATGTAGTGATGTATATCCTCACCATGTTATGGTAAATAGGTTATAAAGACTACACCACTCTGTTTTGATTTATATAATTAGTTTTGTGAAATATCATAATTTTTTAATCATAGTTATGTTATGGTATATTATTAATCTGTTTATTTATAACCTTCAATGTTGTCCTCAAATATATGTCTATTTTTAGTTTAAACATTTACAGTTTGTAAGTAGACTTTGATTATCTTCGCGTTCAAATTTTTTTCATATCCTCACTAAATATCATCAAATTTATCTCTTTTGATAACCCTTTTTGAAAATTTAAATTCACCCCTTTTATATGCTTCCATTCCTTTTATTGTGAACAATAACATAATGTGTGGGAACTCAAAAATAGGTTCTAAAGTGGTTTTATTAAATAGAAATGATGAAAATTTTCATATAATAAATTATTTTTGTATATTATAAATAATGATACCAAACAATAATATTCCTAAATATTGTCTGAGAATCTTGTGATATATAATGTTATTGAAAATATTGGAAATATTATCCTGTGAAATAGAAATTAGTATCGGTGATAGCTTAAATTAATTTTTTTCACGAGATCTGGGAGTGTGAGTTTGTGGATACACGAAAAAATACACATAAAATATTTACCTTTTTACCTCCCTTGATCTATATTTCTTATTTTTCTGCACCTAGTAAAAACAATATTGTCAATTTTCCATTTATAAGAGGTTTTTTAATTGGATATTAAATTCCAAAAATGTGAATATTATCCACATTTTAACCTTCTCTTATTTATCTCTCACAATAACCCTTATATAAACTTGTTTAAAAATACTAATATTATGGGCTAAAATATTAAAATATTAAAATTTTATTATATTAGTGGAAAAAACAATGTAACTATATGTGATTTTTGTCCCTATAAATTAATACTACATTTAATTGTTTATATCACACACAACTCTGAACTAATGAAACAAATTACTAAAATGAATCATGTCATAATGAATTTATAGAAATAAAGAAACAATGACTATATAAAAACATAATTATTAATTGATATAATTACATATTCCAAATTTTTATTGATAAATGAAATTTATGAAAATGATATCATTTTAATAACTATTTAAGAAAAGTTTTATTATATTTTATATATTCATATTAATTAGATGACAATTTAATGTTTATTATAATAGGAAATATGTACATATTTATACTATTATCCCAACATAAAAACTTTTTTTGTTGGCACATTGAATTTTACATAATTTTGAAATATGATTTTCTTATCAATATTTGAAATTTAGATATAATTTATTTTTTAAAAACCATAAACTTATATCATTAATATAATAAATATTTAAAACTTTATCCCTCACATATAATTTATAGTTGAAAATAACATTTCCCATAAATTAAGTTTCTATGAATTACATGTGTTAATGTTAAAATTAATTTTCCATATCCATTGAAATTCTAGCTGATAAAGTATATTTAATTTTTCAAATCATAAGTAATATCTCATTTAATAAGGTATATTTTATTTTTATCCATTGGAAGTAAATTCTATTTAAAAAGGAGTAAAAAATGGTAATAATAAAAAATATAAAATTAAATGACATGAAAGCATGATTAAAACTTGTTTTAAAAAGAAATACTGAGTTATTATAGACATTATCACTCTCTATAATCAATTATTTTAATATTTTTTGTCTTCATAACTTGTGAAACAAATTATCAATTTATATTATGTTTAAATGTATAAAAACATTGATTCCCATTCATTATAAAAAAGTAATATCACCACATGTTAATAAAACTCGATAAATTAACATACTTCAAAGATTATTCCATTAATATTTTCAAAAAATGATAATGTTACCCTATTAATCTCTATGTTACAGGATAATAGCCTAAAAAATCCATTTTCAAGGAGCCTTCTACGTGAAATCCCATATCTTGATCTTGAGTACTTATTTCAAAAATTATTTTCCATTCTATCTTACCATAATGAATAGATTTTTTTTATTATAATAAATTTAATTAAGTATTTATTATATAAAAAATGTTATAAATTTTAGGGTATTACTATTAACCACTTTCCCACTTTTCTATTACGAAAAATAAAAACATCATTTATCATATTTGTGGAATAAAAAATATATAAATATAAAAATTTATGAATTTAATTATTTTTTCTATAGACTATTATTGAATATTATAATTGAGAAGTTAAAGAATAAATGTGATAGATATGATATAAATATTATAATCAAGATATATGTTAAAATCCTCTTTATTTTTATTAAATTATTTAAGAAATTTAAACATTAATGTTGTGTTTTAATGGCTAACACAACTATAATGTAACACATAACATATTTCATTAGATTAATATTTTATTTGTTAAAAATCACATTATCTGATTCCAAAAATAAATATTATCAAAAAAATTATCAATATTATACTATAATACTGATATTATTCCCAAAATAACCCATTTTAATAATCATAATCAACCACTAATTATGGGATGATTATATTTGAGTTAGTCTAACCATCTACTTGAACCATGCTGTAAAATAATATCATAGATGACTATGAGATCATAATTATTCATAATATTTACTATACATAGGAATATATTGATATTATTTCTGTTCTTTAATTTTTTAATTTATATTAATCTCATTAATTAAGATAAAACTATTTACTTAAATTTTAATGAAACACATATTTAATAAATTTTGTTTTAATGAACTCCAACAAAACATTGATATAATGTAATTATAACATTATAAATATTTACAAAACAATAATTATTAATATGAATCCTCTATGACATCATTCTTCCGAGATCGGTTAAATACAACCTAAATGTTTTATTGTTGTTAAATTATATTACTATGTATTATAAAATTATATTTTCACTAATAAATTTTAAATTCATGATATTACATTCAAAAATTATATATTTTTTTGAAGAGAATTAAAATAGAAACATACCACTCAGTGGATAAGGGGTTTCACATGCAACAATGATTACAAAATTCACTTACTATTATTGTGGATCCATCCTCCTCTATGAGGAATGAAAAACCAACTCCTCCACCATCCCTACAGTCATTTCTTTCTGTATCATTGGTGTCTCCCCATCAGTTGACTATTCCCCTTCAATTGGGCCATGAAGCTCCACATGCAACTTCAACAAATGATGTTCTGTTCAGACCTATCCCAGTTTAAAAATCTACCACCCATTTTCTAATGATCTTATTAGACTCTAGTTTCCATGTATCACCTGATGAATCTCCTATATTGACATTTTTTCCTTCTTATTTTAATGAGGATTCAACTCTTCTTAGGTGGACATTAGTGTCCCACTTTGGCCATGAAAAACGTTATATGGGATTTATTTAGAAATTTGTGCACTCTTGGGGACTCAAACATCTAACAACCATCTCTATTATGAATAATAACTCCTTCAACAATATCTATGATTCCTCGGAAGACTTATTCAATTTTTGGGTCTCGACCCCTTGATCTATCAATTATTGGTGTTTTTAGATAGTTCGTTTTTTGATGAATTATCACAGGGTTTGGGAATTACCCATCTTGGTGGTTTTGATCAAACTCCCAAGGATTATACTACCATTAAAAATATTTATACTCTGTAGAAAATGGGTAAATCCCTATGTGAGTTCCTATGCATGGATGACTATACCCATTGTCATCAACCCCCCCCCTGTCGGTTCGGGTCTATGTGGCTAGAGATATCTCCTCTCCACCTCTATACTATAATTGTCTTCTAGTTAATTGATTAGTGGAAAAAATCCACACCTTCATTATGTTTTGGCAATAATATACTGTTCATTATGTTAACTTCATGGATATTTTTTATCCACATATAGAAATAAATCATCACATCAGTCAACTCTTATTTAGATATATCTTCCACCACATCATATATGTTTATCTTCTATTCCACGGAATAATAAGTCATCTATTTTTGGGGATTTTATTAAAACTGAACCTGTTGACCCTAACATGGATCCTACTTTGGAGTTACATCGAGCATCCTAATCATTTAATTCCAAAAGGAAATTTTCTCATGTTTCTTATTGTATATAACTAGTCCCATTATTAATGTAAACATAACCACCTTTTCTTTTTTTTATATTCCCAACCACGTTCATGGTTCTTCATGACTAAAAAAATGGTAAATATGTTGATCATTATGACTCTATTTTTCATACACTCCAATTCGATGACCTGGGTTCCACATAATTCTCTCAAATTTCAACTTTGAATATCTAAAATTAATTATTTCATGTGAAAAAATCAATTCCTCTTATCAATGTGGATTCTGATCCAATATTGAAGATATTTCCATTCCTAGTGGAATAACCCTTCACTCCCCTCCCTATTTAAAATAACTCGTCCATTATATTAACCATGAAGAGATCAAGAATGTTTCTAGATCATTTAAATTTAGTGTAATGAATTCATTTGACTCATAGAGATTATTCCCAAAATCCACGTTTTAAATGATTTATATAATCAAATGTAATGCACAGTAAATGGGGGAATAAGTTAAAATGGTTTTCATCTTCACTTAGGGTTCCATGAGAAATTACCCTCTATTTACAAATTTTTTTAACTAAATCAAAATACCCCCAAGATTGGGGAGTATTTAATGAAGGGTGGGTAGTGAATTTTTTTGCATGTAAATCTCATAAATTACAATGTTTGGATTTAATTAATGTTCTCCATCTCAATAGATAAATTATAAGTCTATAACTAGTACAACTCGATGTATGTCAATACAATAAATATTTTTATTATTTTTTATTCAACAATTTGATGTGTGATTCTATGCATAAGGAACATATCTCGAGGTATCTTTAGGCCTTCAACTAGGGGGAATCCACTTGGATCATGTGTGGTGACATTAATTCTTTTAAGGATTCTTCAGAGAATCAGGGTGGAAGCCTATTTTCATGAATGAATTTAATGGCCTTCACAACCTTTTTTGCTCAAAAGGGTTTCCAAGATCAAATATTTTTAGGTGATAAACTCACCTACTAAAATAACCAGAGTGGAACTCATCATACAATGTGTAGGTTTGACGTGTGTCTTTCCAACCGTTATATCATTTCTTCTTTCCCTAGTACCATATTTATTCACAAGATTCATGATATTGTAGATCCCTATCCTATAATAATAAATTTTATGTTAGTATAAGATGGGGTATGTGATATCCATTTCTCTAATCGATGGTTTCACATACTCGAATACAACAATGTGGTTCATGAATCACAGTATAAGACAATACAAGGTACTCATTAAATTTTCATTCATAATAAACTTTGAAGATGGGAAACGTATATTATCAAATGGTCTAATTCCATTCCTTATAAAATCCAAAACATTTATATAATAAATATTGAGCTTGATTGGGTAGAGTTTGGTCTAGAAGAGTCCTTGGAAGATAAAAAATTGCTACCCTTACTCCAAAAATCTTGTTCAATGAGTTTTTTCATGAATAATAAATTTTCCATTAAAAAATGGTAGGGCCACTGGTCTCAAAGATGGATATCATAACATATGATTTTTTCATTCATTATTGAAATAAATACATCATGGAAGCACCACAAATATTCATATAGGGGATTTCGATTTTATGAATTACCTATATGTGATTAATGATATGGCTATTTCTTACATCAAAACCATACAATGAAAATCAGACTCATAAAAGAATGATGGATATCTAGGTGGATATGTGGAAATTTTCACTTCAACTACAAATGTTCTTTCTTAAAATTTTAATGAAATATTAAAATCCATTTTAGGGGAGAAAGAGTTGTTGAATTGTGTCAAATATCTCAATCCTGATAGGTCTCCTAGACCTAATGGATTTTTTCCCCCCATTATGTAAGCTCCAAATACATCATTTAAGATTATCTAATTAAATTTATTTAATTTATTTTTCATGGTTCATTCCCTACCCTAGTTTTTTTAGGACTCCACAAATGGTGATGCTCCCCAAAGTCAAAGATCCTTGTTCCTTTAGGCAATATAGGCCCATCGGTATATGTAATTTCACCTACAATGTGATATATTCTCATAAAAACTGAATAATATATATGGATATTGACAACTATATTTCAAAAGAGAAACATGGATTTATTATTGTTAGTCCATCCATGGGGTCATTAGAATAACCCAAGAGATGTTTCAAGATATAAATAGGATGGTGGTAGGTTCCAAATTTTTTTCATATTGGATATGGATAAGTTGTACAATCACCTTGAGTAGAACACTAACATTGAGTGTTGAGATTTATGGGGTTCTCAAAATAGTTCACTGATTTGATTTTTAGATGTTTCACACCTCCCTGGATAAACAACCTTTTAATGGGGAGGAAATCAGCTTTTTTAAAATTGGTTAGGGGCCTAAGATCATGTGTCCCATTTTCACCCTATAAACATAATCCTTGATCAGGATTCTCTTATATATCTCATTGGATCTAATAAGAAAAACATGTTAACATATTATTCACATCTACAGGAAACAATTTTCCTTGGAGTACCAGGTTTCTCATATCTGTCCTGGCAGGGTCAAGAAAAAACCCATTAAAGCAATGGTTAATAATATTAGTAGTCAGATTAAAAATTAGAAGAACATATTTTTCTCTTTTAGAGGGCGGATCACCCCTGTTAATTGTGTTATGATCTCTATTTTGATGCATATCATTTCAGTTCACATGGTTCATAAAACTATTGTAAATGAAATTTATAACTTAGTGTACACTATGATATAAGATATTATAGGGGAGGATAGATTTATTGGGATTTATGGGATAGTATTTGAAAATATTTGAAACATAGTGACATAAATGTGAGCAATTTGGAGGAAGTAATATTGTATCTCCAAAGAAAATTATCTAGAAATTTTACCAAAGGACGATCCCTATAGAATAATTTCATCCCTGGTAAATATAGAATTTTTTAAATTTGTTCAAGTGGGAATCCTTTTATTATCTTGAACTCTCTGAAATACATATTCTAACATTGATTAAACATTATCATTAGGTTGTTGTTATATGACTCTTGCCTTAAACATTAAATAATCATGAATTAAGTTAATAATTCACACTGAGGATCTTTTCATGTTTTTAAATTTATAGAATTAGGTCATAACAAATACATAACAACATGCATATTTAATGTATATCATTCTAATCATTATCCTTATTTTTCATAAAACAAAACCTCTTTAAAAAGAAACATGTTTAGTTACATTATTTAGATGTCATGACTTTTCCTTGATCACATCCTTGACCCTATTCATCTTTATGTCCTGTGAAAAACATTCCAAACATGGGATGAGCATAAATAGATTAAAAATTTATACATAAATATTGAAAACTATTAATATTTTTAAAAACCTAGTATACCATGAATACATTATGATAAATTAATAAATTTCACTTTTATTAGGTAGAAAAAATAGTTCACTAAATATAAGTTCATTTCATACTCCATTTTGTAATTAGAATATTAGAATAAATCACATATAATGCAACATATATCATATAAATGTAACTTAAAACATAAACATATATAAAAGGAATTACCATATGGTCGACTTCCACACTTATAACTAAATGAAGTAGCCATAAGACCGACTTCCATACCCAATGCATTTGAGGTTATAACATAATGACCCATCCTTAGTTTATCCCACAACAACCTGTTATTTGGTTTATCATGTAACCACCCATCATTGGTTTATCACATAACCACCCGTAAAATTTTGATGTACCATTATATAATCATAACACAAAAAATATTGTAAATACCATCATTTCACTGACAATATTTCATTTGAAATACTAGATAAAATTTCAAGATATTGAAATTCTCAATCAAATTTAAAAATCATTTCCAATACTAAAACATCCATAAATTTAAAAATGATTTTTTTCTTTTAAAAACATTAAGTATTATAGATGAATAAAAATAATTATTACGTCGGGGGAGAGGTCATTGTCGCTGAAAATGATAAAAAAATATTTTATTGTCTAGTAAAACACTTCCTAGAAAAAATATACTCTTTGAATGAAAGTAAATTTAAAAGGGTTTTATCATACACCGTCTAAAATACGGAGATGTATATTATCAAAACATGCCTCAATGAAAGGAGATTGAGACGAAGTCCCTTACTGTGAGTCAGAATTGTCATGTATGTTCTTTTTTCCCTAAATAACTAACTTAAGATAATATCTACATTCTGCAGAACAATTTTCAAGTTTATTATTATTTTTTTATCACATATTAACTTTCCATAACAATCATATAATTATTCATGTTCATATTGGACATTTGGTCGATGATCGGTACTTCAGTCAAAAAATGAACTTGTTATAATTAAACATTGTTCGTGATGTAAAATGTATATTATCTCATGAATGATATTTGGGATTTATATATCATATATATCATATATATATATATATATATTATCTGTTTTCATAATAGGTATTAGCTATACGATATAATAAATTAAATGTGATGTTCATAGAGATAGTAAGTTGGACCTACGCATGAACATTAATATCATTTCCTTTTCATATTTAATGGAATTAAAAATAATTGACACATAAGTATATTGGAATTATAGTATAATATATATGTTATATATGTTACATAATTACATTAATTTCATCAATTATACATTCCATGTATATCATGAACGAGTCATATGACTATTAGTGGGTGGTAGTCCTCACTTCCTCAATTGAAATTATCAAATTTATATAACCTGAAAAGAATAATGGTATATTATAAATGATAATTAAAAAAAATATATAAAATAAATATCATATATATATCATTTATATTTATAGTACAATCATAATTGACACTATGGGTGGTGGTAGGGGAAAATCAAACCAATATCATTTCATGAGCCAGCTGTTCGTCTTACATAAAAACAATATGTTCATATCAATTAGACAAAGGTGTGTGTAAGTGATGCTCGAATACGTCTCCTAAAAACATCCTAGTATATTTACTATACTGATTTTTTTATAATCACAGAATAATAATTGCATAGAGTATGGAGAAAGAAAAATAACGGAAAGGAACTTGAGAGAAGACGTTACCTCAAATAGGGTAACTTCTTTAGGTATGAGCCAAAAGGGATATCTTGAATTTCCTTATACCTAGGGTAAGGATTTAATAATGAAGGGAGAAATGTTGGGGTCTTTTAGAATTAGATTTTGGACGAATCAAGGGGCTTGATATGTGTGAGTAATGGGTCATATGTGTTTCCCTTTTATAAGATAGAGGAACATAACTTTAGGAATGACTTCAAATATTATATTATTATTAGTTGTATTTAATATTATAACAACATAAAAGTGATATACTTCGAAGATCATATAGATATGGGTCGAACTACTATCATCTAATGTGTTTTACAAATGTTTTGGTCATAAAATTTACATTTTTTTATCTATAACCCTTAGTTAAATAAATAATTTTTTACCATGTCTTCTTGTATTTTAATAATATATGGTTACCATAGTTATAATAAAATGCCAAGAGACCCAAAAATGTATCATTAATGACATTTTTAACCTCATATATTTCATTTCTCTGAATAATATATTTTTAGAACTATTATATCATTTAATAAAATATTAATTGATATTAATACTCATTTTTTTAATTTTTATACTATTCATATAATGAAATTTAAAAAATATTATACAGTAGGATTCATTTGAAAAAATTCATTAATTAAAATATAAAAAGTCATAATTATCCATTAAATTCTTGGATGGCATAGATTGTTTTAAAATAAATTTATTTTAATATTTTAAATCTCATTTATATAAATCGTTCATTAATAATCTAATCAGTACATCACCATTATGTCATAAATAAATTGGTTTCTATAAATTATAAATATAATACCATCACGTAAAAAGTATATTTATCATTATAATTATTATTAAAAGTATATTATATTAGTTATGAAACTCTATATAATAATTGTTTTAGTAAAATATACATGTTTAGGTTATATTTTCCTTAGCATTAAATTACATGTAATTAAATTTCATTTTCACACACAAGTGGATCCACGGGATCCTAAAATCATCCCAAGGATCCCCAGAGTTTGAAATTTCTCATCCAACAGATTTCGTACATGTGTTAGTGTAATTTATTATTATTATTATATTATTTTTTAACCTTATTTACAATAATTACCTTCTAACCATGTTAAATAAAATATGTACTAAAATTACTATTCATAATGTCTAAAAATAAATGAAACCTATTTAGAAAATTTTGACGTTATGATTCCAAATATGAAATCCATTTTTCCAAATTCAAAACACAAATGTTTCATTAATTAATTTAAAAATAATTCTCATTTTCAAAACCAAAAAGCATGTTTTGAATAAGTAAAAAAACCAAAAGATTGACATGTGTTTATGTCCAATTTATTAGTGAAATTACATCCAATGAAAAAATTATATTAAATGATGAAAATGTAATCTAATTAATCGTTGAAACCAATTTAAAATAAAACCTAGTAATATAAATGAATTATACGAAAAGATAGTATTGACATAAATTGCATTATTTTTTATTATTCATTAAAAAATAACATTCTCATAAAAATAAATTTTTACGAAAAGTAACTTTTTATGTCTCGATTATAAAGGGGAAGTTTATTTTCTCAAATCAAACATATAAAATTGAAAAAAAAGTTTTAAAGAATGTTCTACATCTAAAGGCAGTAAAAGTACCATTTAAAAATAATAGAGTATTTATGCTTAAAATTGGATTCAATCTCATTTTGAGAGACTAAATTTAATTAGATAAATGTAAAAACATTTAAAACTAGTTTAATCATAATATAGTTAGTTATTTTCATTCCCTCCAATAAAAAGGTTAGGCGTTATCTGGCATTTAAAATAATAATATTATATTATTATTTTTTCAGCATGACTCAGAATTGTGTGAAACATAATAATTTAGGGAAACCAATAGTTGTGGGTCAGGTATGCCATCTAAAATTACATCCCATTTAAAGTAAAATGAATATCTAATTAATAAATTTAAAAAAATATGAAAATTTTATATTATTTATTTATGTGGGATGTCACATCGTACCCCCATTTTGGAAATTGTATCCTAACAATTTTATTCTCTTATCAAATATGTGGGGGTATTTATCCCTCATATCATTTTAATATTCCCTTGTTTCCTCTTGAATGGTATAATTATTAAAAAAAACCAATATCAGTTGAGTTACCATATTTTTGATCACTTTCTTACTTTGGTCAAGAATCTGGACTGGTTGTTCTTCATAAGAAAGATTCTTTCCAAATAAACTACCTATGGACTGAAAACATGATTTGGATCTAGCATATACTTTCTGAACATTGAAACCTAAATAAATTTCAACCTAGGATTAACATGTATGTAAATCCCCAATATAGGCATCTAATTTGGTGATTCTCAACAACAATGATTTTAATAGGGATTGAGACTCACTTAGAGTAGAGGAAAGTACAATCCTCCATGGTATTGAGATATGATACTCCAAAAACATCTCACAATAAAAGCTGGTGAATAATTTGAAACTTATCTAGTGGTATCTCAATAGGCTCCATTCCACTTCTTATAGATTCATTTATATGATCTATAAATGAAAATCCTTCATGAACAATGGCATATATATTCTTTATAGGTGGAGGAAGGGTAATTATGTAGCCGACTTCATGAAATCCATGTTGTCCCATGATTTACCTATTAGAGAGTTCTGTACATCGTGATCCCTTACCTCAGGTGGTGATGATATTGTTATTTTGAATGCTCTTAGTATTAAGTTTTTCAATCCCCATTTATCCTTCCCCCTGTATTTTTTCCCTTTCATTTATCCAATAAAAATAATAATTTCCCATCAAATAGTATATTTTTGTTGAGAATAATTATCATCCCCATTATTGATGGTTTCTCTATATTTCCCATATTTTCATTTCCTCTCATTGATATCCATTATAAATTGATACCAAATTACTTTCTTTCTCATGTGACCTCAATATTTTCTTCCCTTTAATAAAAAAAATGAAATTATCTTACTCATTTTTTCATGTGGGTTTTCAAAAATTATATGTCAAAATATTTTAAAAAATATTTTATATTTTTTGATGATATATCATCAACATGACATTTTATTTGGTAAAATTTATTATTTTTGTGATATATATTTATTAAATTTAATTTTCACGACTAAATAGTATTTTTTATATTTTTATACCATATTATTTATAATAAATTTGAAAGGTGGCCAATAAATTATTGTTTTCAAGAATGTAAATTAAAATCAATTTTAACATTTATCTAGGTTAACACATCTTTTAAATATAGTTTTTTGATACATATAACACTCTATCAATGTTTTAATGAAATACAATTATATTATCCCCTCATATAATTAGAAATATTTATTTTAATATGATTATATAAGAATAAGAGTTTTTATTATAATTTAAGTTAGTTTTTTTCTAAAACACATCAATTTTATTTTTCACCAAATCCATTTGTATTTAAAATATATTGTAGTTGATGAAGAACATTATTCAACTGAAACGGTTTAAAATATTTATTTAGGTTGACTAATTGAAATTTTTTCTTTTTGAGTAATGATATATTTCTGTATTTTTCATCCATAATCTTCCACAATGAATTGGAATATATTTCACAAAATAACATTGATTTATTAATCTATTTATTTACATTTCTTTTATTGATAGGTGTTAATGTATATATAATACATAATCGAAATATAGATATTATTAAATTATTCATTTCCACATTATCTAAAAATATTTAATATCATATTTTCTATTATCATGAATGAATGGTTTATCCTTATAATGTGAGAAAATATTATTGGATAACCATTTATCTTCCATGGGTATATCACGTAATTATTTTATATATAATCATTAATTTTGTACTTATATGATTCCACTTTTAGAATGGTATGAAACCCATTTTGTTACTTCGGTTATTTATGATATATTGATAAATTTTTGTCAATAATACATATAGATTAATGATGATGGTTTTGGTCATATATCACAAAATTATGCATTAGTTTATGTTTATATATCTAGAGAAAAAAGGGTACATGGTATGATTTACCCCATTTTAATATTACATCGGAGTATTTACCCCAAAACAAAGGGTGAATTATAGGATTTAACCTAGGATAAAATAATATGGAGGAGGATGTATCCCATTCTATAGTGATACACACAAGGTTTTATCACTTTCCCTCTTATATATAAGAGGATTATCCCACAACCATAATGGTGTATAGTTATTTATTTAAGGACTATAATGTGATGAATTTTGTGGTGGGTAGTATAATCCTGTAATTTATATACATACGATGTTGCCATTGTTTTATACTTATTATTTTTTCGTTTTTTTATTCCCCAGGATAATGATTGTTTACTGATGTGTCCATACTCTTTTGAAATATATATTAAGTTATTCCAAGTATTATTATAGTACTTTGAATCAATTTTTTATTTATAACTTTCTTTAATATATTGATTATACCCATGTTATAATTTTAGGACTCTTATGATCATTGAATGTTATCTCTTATGTTTATGATTACGATGTATTAGAGTTCACCATATTCATATGTTTCTTGTTCTACAGGTTATAAAGAAAATTAACCTGTTAGAAGACACTATAAGAGTATATTGTCTTTAGAATTAAAATAGATTTGTTTAAGGCTTTTTATGTATTATATAGTTACTTATATAGTCGAAAAAGTTTCCATTTTATTTTATTAACATTGGTTATATAAGTTAAATGATATTTCAATTTCTATATGACTATATAACTAAAAAGTCTTTTGAAATTTAATATTTATATAATTTTGGAATGAAATTTTCTCTATATATTCATATAAAACCAATAGGTAATGTATTTATTTATCACCAAATATAGTTTTTTTCCCTGGAATTCCATAGTTAGCGTCTGAGGAGGGTTTTTATAACTATAATTATTTGGTTTTTATCAGGTGAATAAAAATTAACAGTTAGAATGATGTTTAAGGGTTGATATGTAATATTTTTAAATAGTATCAAGTGTATATATAACACAATATGTTATGTATACTGAATATTTAATTTCTTAAGAAAAGATAACATTAGTAAAATATCTTAGATAAGACTAAGGGATGATTCTATCTACGTCATTATATCTAAAAAAAATTAATGTATAGATGGTGTAGTTCCCCTAAAAATTTATTCCCTATCTAGTCACTAAAAGGTCATGGAACCTCTCTCTAGAATGAACCAATTTTAAGACTCAGAATAATTACATGAATTTTTCTTAAATCAATCTTCAGCTTGTGTTACAAAAAATTTCATAATTGTACACCTAGTTTGAAAATACTTGGGGATAAGTGATGGTCAATTGGCATTCTATCTAGAAAAATATTATAAAGTAATTTTTTTTATAATTTTATATAATTTTCTTAGAGTACCTAATAGTAAAATAATCATGGATAGTCAAATATATAAGCAATATAGTGATTTGTTGATTCAAAATTGTTATATGTTGAAAATAATGGTGTTAGAAATGTAGGATTTTTCATATTGATGTTTTCATATTCATTTTTTGGATATTATCATAACCTTTTTGAGTTTTTGTATTTGGTCAAATAGGATCTCCAAAACTATATTGAAATAATTATGTATTTATAAAAAAATATTTATTATAACTAAAATATGTTCCAAAAAACGGTTTTAAATTAATAAATATTCTGGTCATTTTAGAAAATGTGATATTCCATGTCATATCTCTAGTAGTGATATTGATAACATATTTGAAATTATTTCATGATAACTTATTTATTAACTTTATAAAAATATAATTAACCATGAGATTTTACTATATTATACAATTTATAAGGATTAGGTGAAAAATCAATCAATTTTTATTTAATAGTTTCTGTTGAATATTTTCAAATCATATATTATATTTTATCATACATAACAAAATGAAATTCTATGATATTACTATATTTTATAGGGAAATATTTAAGAACAAAAGATTGTTGGATAGATAAATCTATGACTTAATGTTATTTTTAATTTTTTGAAATATTATGTTATGGATTACTAATAACATTTAAATTTATTATTTATTCAACAAAAAATCAATAACTGATATTTTTTGTGATGTCTACCTAATTTTTGTTATTATGATACACATATACTAGTGTATAAACTTATGGATTATTAGTAAATACCATTTTAGGGTTCATGATAGTGATAATTTTTAGATTAATATATGATTTTGATTTCATTTAATGCCTTAGTGAATCATGTTGTATTAGGATTGTTATGCTATGGAGAATATATGATTAGGGAATATACATATAAAGTTACAAGACTAATTGAATGATTAATGTTGTTTAAAGAATGATATGTAACTTGAAATAGACTATGATAGTAAGGTAAATATCATATTTGATGCTATTTCCACGAAGGTGAATATGATGAAAATAACCACACCAACAATTGTTAATGAGAAATACTTTAAATTATGATAAAAAAGTTTATTTACGCGAGTAGAATTTTACAACCCATGATTTTAAACCCGTTAAATTAAAAATGACATCAATAGTTTCTGTCTCACAGTACACCAGACTAAGGAAAATAACAACTAAAATGATCCATCAATTAATAAAACTAAATGTGTTATAAAATTATTTATTATTAAGAAATTGAATAATTATTTTAAATAATTACATATTAATATTTATCCTTAACAAAAAAATAAGAATTACTTTCAATGAGCTATTTAAATTTTAGGGATAAGTGTTTTAAATTAACAAATGAAATTGATCACAATTTAACTTTTATAATAATTTTTAATATTTATATTTATAAACTAATACATTATTATTCAATTATTTTAACATTAATATGAGTTAAGATTAACTACACATCATGTTTAAAAATCATTTTCATAAATATAAACTAATTCAATTTAGATTTTTTATTTTACATTATTAAGTAAATATAAAATATTTTTATAAGATTATTTTTTAAAAGATAAAGTCATATTTAAATTTAGAATGTCAAAATAATATTATTTCTCATTGTTGGGACTCTTCTAAAATAATTAATTTTTCAGTGATTAGTTATAAATAATTATTTAACTAAAATCATTTTGATTATTAATATATAAAAATGTATGGAAAAATTAAAATAAATCATTTATCATAATATAATATTTATCTATTGGGTAAATATATATTTTTCAGAATACTAATTTGAATTTATTAAAATCCATGTATAACAACATTTATAATATTTTTCAATAATTATTATTGGTAATTTATTTAAATTAAAAATAATTTTTATTACATTAATTCATCGATTTATTTTTATATGAAATGAAATATATTTGTTTTATAACAAGAAAATTAATATCATTTTAATCAATGAAATTCATAATTTTAGCCAGAATATATATTTCATGCCTTTAACCTTTTATAAAATTAGTTTTTTACATGTTACATGATTTAATAATCAAATCAATTTCTCTAATACATAGACACATTACCTGAAAAAATGGATTTAATAATTTTAATTTTTCTCCATAGTATAAAAAATATAAATTCTATTTTTATTCATTATATGAAAATTAAAAACGTAAAAATAAATTACCCCTATATAAAATTATCAATGTAAAAATTTCTTACAGTAATAGATTGAGAACAAGTTTAAAGAATATATTAAAATCAATTGTTGATATATAATATATATTAACTTCCCTCTTCACTCAATTACTCTAAATTTTAGACATACCATGAAATTTGAATCATGATATCTCATTAAATTATTTAAAATAATTAAACAAAATCCATTCCCCACAATTATTCTAGAGGCCCCTCACCATTTCTCACATACAACAAAAAATGGTTTCCTCTTCAAATGTGTACTTTATTTCATACAGTATAGTCATATTTTACACTAAAAATATTATGGTCATGATTCAGAAGCATAATCCCTCTATTCTGCTGGAGTCATTCAAGGGAAATCCCATGTCTTGTTTGAGTACCTTTTCATATCTCTGTTTCATTACTATATTACCATTAAAAATATAATTTTTAAATTTATATATAACAAAATTAATATTTTTAATATAATAATTTTTTTATTCTAGATAATAACTATTGAACATTTTGTCAATTTATATTAAGAGAAATTAAAACTTTTTTCATGTGTTGTGCAGACTACCACATCTATGAAGAGATAACATTCATTTTATTACCACCACACATCTCCAATAATTACAATGCTAAAACATAAGAATAAATTTTAAATAAATGATATAATTATGATTGTAATAATTAAAACTATAAATATTCTTCATTTACATACATTCTCTAAGGAGTGAAAATGTTAACAATCTATTGTGAAAACTACAACATCTATAAAATGATGCATCTTATTTTTATCAGCTTTACCCTTTAGTTTGTTAAAAATTATTAAAAATTTATTATCTAATTAAAATGTATCTGAATAATTTCATTATTCTAATATTTAATGATATTATATCAATGTAAAACCAATTCTATAAAAAATATTATCTAAAAATAATGTTATGTTCTCATTGGGGTCCATCTAACCACTTACATGAAAATTGGGAGAAAATAATATCATGGATTAATATAAGAACATAATAAATTATAGTATGGAATATAAATAAGAACATTAATTTACTTTTTCTATTTGGTAAAATATAAATATTAAACAAAGCAATTTTGATAAAACCGATAGTTTGAAAAATAATCAAATCTTGTTTGTCACCAATTGTTTTCTACAATAATCATTGACAAATAATCTGTATATTAAAATTATTAAATTAAAAAATTATATTAATAATGTTATCATTTATTATCTAGTTATTGTGATTAATTTGAGAAAAATTAATAACAATACAACTAATACCAAGCTAATTTGATATGCTCATTATCACTCACACCCGATATTAAAAATTGAAAATGAATCCCAAAAATAAATATAAGATATATATATATATATTACTATTGAATATGGTTATTTATATAATTTTTTTTAAATAGTTGATTATGAAATTAACAATTTATAAGGAGTATATTATAGTACATTTTACAATATGGTTAAAAATGATAAGGGGTATATTGGTCTCAATTCCTCTTTATTAGTACATTCTTTTTATTGTACAAAAATTTACATTTCAAAAGTATATATATTTCATATTTCATATATATTATCATAAATTATTTATCTTGTCATTTGGTGTTGAGTTTCTATATCAATCTCTTTGAAGATGTTTTATTTAGATGACAGTCAAGTTTTAAGGGTTTCTTGACAAAAAATAAAACCTCTTGAGAATCATTTCCAAATATACAACTGGTTTTTATTAGAATTTTGTATTTAATTAATGATGAATTTACATTAAGATATTATTTAAATTCATGGGGTATGAAGAGACTTACCATGCTCACAATTTTCATGTATTTTGATGTAAAATGTGACAATTTTTTAATGATTATTCATAACTCATCTCTACCTATTGATTAATTATACCTTAATTTCAAATAATTTCTCTGATGATTTATTTTTTCTATATTAAGTAGTTTTTTCATAGAACAATATATTTCGATATGGATTAATAAATAATTTTAATTTATATTCTTTTCATCATTATAATTTTATTGAAAAAAATTCAATCATTTTTGGGAATAAATATGATATCTTTTTAATAACATTTTCTCCACATTATACATATTTTCTCATCCATATGATTGTCTTTATTATAATAGGAAAACAATTTTTTGTTTTTTCAAATGGCCTCTATATTGTACATCTCTTCCTTTTAAAATGAATTTTTGTTACTATTTTTGGAATGTGAATTTTGAATAATGACATTTCAATATAGTTATCAAGTTATAATAATTAAAAAAATTTATCTCCCCCTAAAAAATTATTTTCATAACAACTATTTAATATCAGTGATCTATTATTCATGTTTATTTGTTAAAAATAAATGTATCTATATATATCAAAAAATTTTTTTGGGGGAAACATTGGAATGTTACTGATGTATTAATTATTTTATGAATGTATTCTAAAATCACATATTATTGTTTTTTCATTTGAACACATTTTTCTTAAAAAATTCTATATGAAACTATCCCACTAAATTTTAAATTTTTATAATGAAATTTTTTACTCCTAGATTTTTAAAATATTTATTTAATTATTATTTCATAATATTATGGATATTTATTATTTCTAATGTAATATATATCTAAAACTCCTTTTCTGAATGTTTTCATCAAATCAATTATTTATTGAATCATCTTATGCTTAATTGAATACTTCATTTTAATTATATCATACCGTTTCATTTAATAAATGGATTAATTAAGTTATTCCACTTTTGGAGGAATGATATTTCTTTTTATTTATTATTTAGTAACTATAAATCAATTATGTGTAAATTATATTCAAAGGACAATGCTTTTTGAATACCCAACACTTCATTTCTTTGATTGAAGGATACTCACCTAGAAGTCTTTCAATGATTGATTATCGAAATTATTAATGTTACAATATTCTATATCTATAAAAATAATATGAATACCTTGTGCAATATTATCATGAATGAATGGTGTTTATCTGAATAGTTAATGAGATTATTTGGATAACCATATATTTTCAATTTTTATATCATTCTATGATTATTGATGGAATTATTATTGATTTCGATTCGTTATTTAATTTCAAAATGATATGAAACCTACTTTCATTATATTTAATATTAATGATATTTTAATGATTTAGTTTATAAGAAACACATATGTATGGATGATTAATGATTGTTTCATATACCACCCTCCAATGCATTTATTATGTTTTTGTCGAATGAGGTCAAATATATGCACTTTGTGATTTATTATATGTCAAAAGGTACCCATAATGATTTTTATCATTACAAAAGATACACTGGAGGATTTTTATGAAGACATAGGATTAATGGTTGGAATTATCCAAATCCAATGTTGTATTTTTGAGTCTGTATACCATGCCAAAGGGTACATGGGAGTATTATCCCAATTTTAAGAAGGTATATAAGGGATAATCCCAATCCCATTATATGATGAATTTATTTGTGGGTGACTTAGATATATTGTTTAAATGGTTATTTTTATGCAAAAAAAATTATTCTTAATATCTTACCGACGTATTGCTCACATGGATTATGTTTGTTGTCTCACGCTTCCATACTCTTTTGTTTTAAATTTTATTCTATTCCAAGCCTTCTTCTATGTATTATTCACTATTACATGTTTTTAAATATATTCATAAGTATCGTATATATATTCATATGAATAGAATATATGTTCTTATGATCATGGATTATTTTCATTTATGTTTATACTTATTTTTCATCTGATCTAACACATTTTACATGTTTCAATTTTTCCACGTTATAAAAAAAGTAAAATATAAGATGCCTCATGAATAGTTTCCTGGGTCGATTATTTGTTGGATATGTTAAAGACATGATATAGTTTACATGTTTTTTATATAGTGGAAAAAATTCACTTGAATCAAATAAAATGGGTTCTTAATTAAATATTTCTTCCTAGCACTCTAAAACTATGAGAATAACATTTTCCATTAAATGTAAATGTTACATTATTTGTGAATGACCTGGAAATTTTCTAAGTGTATAAATTATAGTGTGTAAATTATTTTTTAGAAATCGATATGGGAATGAAGGTCCAAAAAGAAAAAATTATTATATATTTCCTAACAATATATTGGGAAGTAAAAAAGTTTAATCTTTTTACGTGTGGAAAATTCTCTCCATAGAAAATATATTTCACTTTTCATCACTACATTATAGGGTAATTTTAAAGGACATATTAAATAGAAAATATATATTTATTGAATAATTATTATTCTCCAAAGATAATTATAAATTCCATTCATAATTATTCCAGTGCTAATATATCAATTTTTATCTTTTATAAATTTATAAATCATGGACATAAACAGTTTCATATTAAAAAATCAAAACTTAAATTAATAAATAATTTAATTAAGAAGGATATAAATAAATTATGAACATCTATTCTTGTACAATAAATAATCATGTAATTATTAACTTAACATTAACGTATATGGATCGACATTGACATTACAATTCTTGTGTGAATCAATTTGAATCATGGACAAATGGGGAAGAGAATTCATAATTTCTAACTATAAATAAATAATAAATGATTAAAATTATATAGTAAAATATGTAATAAATTTATATAAATCTTTGTATAAAATAATTAATACATTTAGTTTTTACTAAACAATAGTTTAGAGAATCTTCGACCAACCAAGACTCAATGATATGAGATTTCAACTCAAATTAACTTTCATTAGTCATGTATTCTAATTATGCAACTACTATTTTTTATATAATATATTTAATAACCAATTTATTATTATTATTATTTATTTCATGTGATTTACTTGTAGTTTCATAAATTACATCCTTATATTTTGTAATTCAATTGTTAAAAAATTTATAAGGGGTTTTCTCAACTCAACATCCATTTCCATGAGTCGTAATTAACTCCCTTGAATATTATCTTATAGGATACATATATAATCTCATTTTTATATTTTATATTTTATTCTCAATTCAATCTTTGGGAAGATTTTCAATCATTATTTCTTTCTTCACAAGTGAAATATTTCATATATCATAAAAATACAATAGTTTTAAGATTAGTTATAATCCTCTCTAATGTATCTTTTTATACCTTATCCAAATTATTACATTACAAAAATATATTAGTGTATTATTTTGAAACCAAAAAACAAATTATCTCTTATGAACTTCATATTATTAAATACCTATTCAAATATAGGTTTTATTATCATTTTAAAAATTTTTATTGAAAAAAATTATTGAAACATAATAAAACACCATTATGAATTAATATTAGTATAATTTTTATCCCACACCAAATTCACTAGTTTTAAATCTATTTCATTTCAATGTTTCAAAATCTGTTATTCCATAAAAATTAATTTTTCTAATATCATTATCCTTATCCCTTGGAATGGAGTTTTTAATGTGGCATGTCCGTTCATATTTACAAAAAATTACAATATTATATTGAATGATGTTTTTTTATTTTACCTACCATTTTCCCCTATAAAACTTGAATGTGTTTACCTCCATGTGAATGTTTAATGTATTACCATAAAAAACAATATCAATCAATATTTCATAACTAACAATTTCAATATGAATGATATTATCTATCAGACTTTATCATTCTATTGATATTATTATTCTATTTAATTTCTATATTATATAATTCCATAGATCTGATTTACGTCTAATTAACAATCTATATATTGTGTTATAATTTATTGATTTATCTGTATATTTATTAGTCAATATAGTGTTATTTTAAGAGATACTATAAATTAATTCTTTTTTATTAATATAAAGTCGAGTTTTTTTTCTCTTTACTCATATAAATGAAATATTAAGGTTTATTAACCACTAATTCATGTAATATATGTGTTTAAGGTCTATTCAGTCATTTATATGATGAAATAATTTTACATAATAAGTAATGGATTGGTCTATTAATTATATATCACGTTATGCATTATATGGAATCATGAAACAAAATTTCTTGGGTATATGGTTAAAACCATAACCATTTAAATATGAATCCATCGAACAAGGCCTTAATTCAATGTTTATAGTTTCAAGAATTATACATTCCAACATTTTTGACTTAGTTCTTATTATTCATTTGATAATTAGTAATATTATTCAATATATAGATTTAATACATTTACATGTATTAAGTTATATGGAATTATTTGACTAATTATGTTATCATATCATGTTTTTTTAATAATTATTTATTCAACAGTTACTGCTACTAAATGATACATAATATGAAGAATTTGTTATAACACTTTTTCCCTTTTTCCTTGAAAAAAAATTAAATTATTATGTCTATATTTCTATATAATTATTTAGTGAGGGAAATCTTATGGGTGGTATTGAATACTTTTTACAATGTTATAAAACATTGATTTAGAAATAAGGTACTTCTTGTAAATTAGAAAATATTCTAGTTTTGTTATTAAAATTATTTTCTTAACTCACTATAAAAATTAACATAAAATTTCATAGGTGTATGAGTGTCTTAATATTATTTATTAATATATAAATTAATAATTAGAATTTTTATCACTATAACTAATTACAAATTTAGTACATAGAGAATATTATCATTACAGCTAGATTTAGTAGAGTCGGTTAGAGTTGTAACAATTGAATTATATTGCATTCACAATTTTTGGTTATCAATTACTATTCTCATAATCACTAAAGTATATCTATGAGATTATTTTTTATTTAATTAAAAAAATTTATATATTTTTCCTTAACTTATTTATTATATTGATGGAGAGACAATAATTTAATATTATTTATCATCTCTAATAATTCTCATTCTATTTTCACATTCCCCTATTCTATTTCTTTTTATCTCTATCATTCCCTAATATATCTCTATATAGTAAAAAATATTGAACCTAATGATGGATGGTTATATCATGGGTGAAAAAATTTCATATTTAATGATGGATTATGACACACAAATGAAAGGTGACAAATGAAAGAAAGTTAATTTGGTTTAATATGGGTCGACATGATGAAGCTGGGTAATATTGGGTTTTGTGATGGAGATAAGTGATAATTTTTTTTCCTATAGTTAATGATTGCTCATTTTTTGTGGATTGGGAGATCGTTGGATGATTAATGGTGTGGAAAGATCATGTTTCCATTATAAAATATAATTAGTTGGAAAATATAGAGAAATTATAGTAATAAATTAAGATAAATTAATAGATGATGATGGAATGATCATTTAGATAGGGGGATAATATGGTGGTGGTTTTCCTTATGAAACGCCATTATTAAAGCATTATACATTTAAAATATTATTTAAAAATTATAAACAAAAAATAATATTAATCTTACTAATGACACAACTTACATTCATGGATGTAGAGCTTCTGAGATACACATCCCCCATATGTGTTTGAGAGGTGAGAGGAAGAGTTATGCGTGTGAATCCCCTTAAGAATGTATTTTATATAATCATATTTGATAATAATGATGATGATGATATGAACTATTATTTATTAAAAATAGAGGTGTGGGAATCATAGGATTGTGAGAGAATATGGGAGAATCCCCAATATAGTGTGCTTCCTATGCCTGGATGTGGATCTGAAAGAAACCCAAACACTATAACATATTAAATTTCTTATATATTATAATAATTAAAAATTTTATTATTATTGTTGTTATTATTATTATCCTTGTATGAGTTTTAAAATTTTACCAAAAATATAGATTTCGAAAATAGTCAACAAAATCAGGATCTTGACATTAACATATACGACAAAATGTTAATAAGTGATATGTGATTTTGTCTTGTGGAATTATCTATGAGCACTGTTAAATAATTTCTCACATCTATGATATAAAAATATTAGTATTATTTAAACGATGGTCCTTTTTAAAAAAATAATATCATATACTATATTTTTATTTTGTAGATCAATATTGTTCTATATAATTTTATATCTAAACACATTAGCTAGACAAGATATCTAATTTTATATTAAATTTAAATAGTTTGGATATTGGTGTTCAATATTAGTAATTTAATAATTATCACTCTATATGTAGATCTGGAATTCTCAACATTTCTCCCGGCTTGGATCAACTACATGTGGCTTATTTTATTTTCATCTTGGATATTTCACCCATATATATGTGTATGGGATCCAATATCTATGAAACTATTATTCCTTCCATATAAGAGCTCACTTAGGTATTTTCACCTCCCCATTTGTATATGTTTCCAATAATTGAGGTCTCTTATTAAAAATCAAGGATCCCTTACTATAATTATATATAGTTTTCATTATTTTATTTTCAATGGTTTTATGGATTCTCAATTGGTGTTATGGTATTCATAGAGTTGTGGGTTTGGTACTACTAAACCTAGAAAGCATGATTAAAAAATAATTGGGATCCCCTCAATGTATTCTCATTATGGTGTGTTTTTTGGAAGTTTATAAATTATATTCTTCTTCAATAAATAGGAATCATCATCACCCTTTATGAATTTTTTGGAATGATTTAAACATAGTTATTGAATCCAATTTTTCATGACTTATTGGTATTTAATGATTCTTTATTTTCACACATGGAACATGTTTTATGTAATGATAAGAGTATAGGTGAATGGGAGCTTCCATGCATCCATTTTAATTCATTTAATTGGGAATATCATTATTACATTACGTTCTGAACTGGTCACATCCCAATACCGGTGCTTGACCCAGTTTATCCATACCATCAATACGGTTCAACATTAGTATCGAGAACATCTTTCTGACATGGAATTCTGGATTTCCTCACTCTTATCATCTTTGTCACCTACAATTGTTGGAGTTTCATATAACATATCTTATTTTGGGAACTTTATTATTATGTATTTCTAAATAGGTATATCTATACACACCCAGTACGGGCCTTATGGAAACATGTATTATTTATGTACTATTGGAACATATGTTCAGTCATAGTATTTAATGATGTAGTGATCGCGAGTCTTGTTGATTCCATATGTATAGAAACACTATATAAATCATGGGGATGTAATTTAGATCTAAATGGTTCATGAGGGTGGTAGTGACCATAACAGTTTGATAGTTTTCCATGAGTACATCCAGTGTGTATGTCCTTCCATGATCATTGAAGTACATGGACATGATAGATGAATTATTACCCATTTACATACCCTTTTGTATATATTTTTATCCATTTACACATGAATATATTGTATACTACATATTTGTTATATATATCTAATTGGTTTTTCAGATATTTTTTTTATGTGTCTGTTTTTTTGTTGTTATTGGAAAAGAAATATCAAGTTGTGATATATGCTTCATCAATTTTACTCCCTAACCTATGTTATATTGGAGGTGGATTTGGTGTGGTTCACTCAACATACTAATAACCTAGGTCAGGTAATGGTGGTTCATGTCCAGTAAAAGTAGTTTCATGTTGGAATTCTAATTGGATGGATTATTGTGTCAATTTTCATGTGAGGAAAAGTTTGTTATTATACGGAAGCAATTTTATGTAGGTTATTGGTTTAGTTATCATGATAATGTGACTAGTATAGGTGAAGAAGAACAAATATATTTTCTATATTAATCTTATAAAAATATAATCAACTAAAATAAAAAATATTTAAACTTAATGTTATACAAAATTAATTGAATAAATTATATATTTTATTATTTATGTTATATATTATTCTTTTAGTGTCATATAATCATAATATTTTGTCACCCTTTTGGGTTCATACAAACATCTGAAAAGTGGTCGCCACTAATATCTATATTCTGTATTGATGTATGATCATCATAATCCTATACCAATATTTTAGACCCTCACTAATGGTTAGTGGATCTTTATATGTATTTTTAAACTCTACTGATAGATATTATTTCCACATGATCTGATTCATGCTCTCTTCAATTCATGATTTTCAGAGTAGATCCTTATAGAGAGGATGATATCTTTTTATATGATAAAATAATCTAACCATGGTAGGATAATTGATGTGTTTTATAATAATAATAGATAATATAAACATTGGGGATATGGGATCATTTGTGGACTAGGATTCAAAATTGTTTGTAATTTTGAAATGAACTGAACATATTTCATTCTTTTATTTGAGATAGTTGTATGAAAGAATAATATGTTTGATGTTTTCATTTTATTGATATCAAGATAATTACACTCTACCATTGATTGACATTGAACTCATTTTTATGATTTTCATCCTGTTGCATGATTTTAAAATATTCATCCTAAGGTGATTCTATTTCTGTGTTGGAAATGAATTCCAAAATATGTTTTTATAGGAATTTTTTGGATGTATTTTTTTATCCCTATAGTTTGGTAGAACACTCTTGATAAATATTTTACAACCTATAGTATTGATTTAATTAGAAAACCTATATGTGAATTATTTGAGGGATAATTATAAGATTATTTATATAGTAATAAACCTATTCTATGATAGTATGATAGAGTTTCACATATAGAAAATAAAATTACTTCTAATATTGGACCTAGTGATTATATATGTTTATGATATATTAAACCACCACATTATTGGTATATTTTTTCTCATATATACATTAAAGAATGTTTCTGAGGTATGAAATTTGTCCTAGATAGTTTATTCATCCATATTATCAAATAAACACTTTCCATGGTAACCTCCTATCACACAAGTGATACTGATAAGACATTCTATGTTGAGATATACATGACGGTTTTCTAGGATCATGAATTTATGGGTGATGTTAAATGATTTATTTTTTACTTTTTGTTTAGTTATTCTTCATGTTTGAGTCATGAGTTACTAATTTAACATCAGTTTATTGAGGTTTATAGATTCGAATTGTTATACATTATATACTTTTATCAGCTATATAATTCACAATAATGGTAACCATCTTTCACCAAACCATTCAAGTGAAAATAGATCATATATATTATATAAATATGTTTCATAATATTTTTAATCATTACTGTTTTTGTTATCCCCTCAGTTCTAGCAAGTAGAGCCTACCCATAAGAAGTTATAGCATGATAGCCATCAGTTGGTAAAAAAAACCTTATTCGTTTTAAACATGGATGTGAATTCACAGCCAATAGTTATGGATGAATACATGGATTCATTAAAATGAATAAATGTGACAAAAAATTATTATATGTCAATATATATAATTGATTTCATATTTAAAATAGAAAAAATGTGCCAACTAGGTAGAATATTTGACACCTTTGTAATGATTGTGAAAATATAGAACAAAAATCTAACTAATAATTGTTTAAGTTGGAGAATGTTATGACTAGAAATTAGTATTAACACAATCATATCTCTTATAAGGTAAAATCTCACAGTTTTTAAAATAAATTTATTGGCTGAAATTGGTCATCATGAGGCTAATGTCTATGAGTATGACTAGATTCTAGAGGCTCAGTTTTATCATGGGAGTGGATGATTTTCGCGAATGGCATGTTATTTTAATGATATCGGAAGCAAAAATAATCTAGCCTCAATGTAGTTATTACTTGATAGATAGGTAAATGTTATCACATGTAGTTGATGGTGGAACCTCTACAATTTTATCTTCTACAAAAGTTCCCTGATTATGTCGTCAATGTAGTGGTCTAGTGTTTCTTAGTGATTTACTTCAACTATTTTTTTAATGAAGGGGAGCATGTCTTCCACATTTATTAATTGAATATAGGTTCCCCAAGATGTTTTTAATTAATATTTTGCTAAAAATAATATATTAAAATAATTGTTTAATAAAGGACGTTAGTTTTGTACATGTAATAATATTTCATATATGTTACAAACACATAGAAATTATCATTATGTAGTGGAGTATGAGTTTATCTAGGAAAAAATGTTGTTTTTGGCAAAAATATTTTGTAGAGTTCTACACTAGTGTCTAGATAACATTTTGTAAGATATTTCAAATGGATAGAACACTCTGATTGGTATTTCGGTGTAATGGGAATGTCATAATATGATGGTAGGATGCTGGAGGGTTTTGTAATTTTTCTTCTTATAATAAATATCTTTCCCAAAAGAGTGATGATAACACAAATAGGATATCCTCTAAAGTGGAAGTATGAATACCTGAAATCGTTTTAGGGGTAGATATTTATAAAAAAATATTTTCAATGATATTAGAAAAAGGGAATGTATTGCCTATCTATTTTAATATATATGTATATGAAAGAGAATGTTCCATTTTATAGATTTTGGGTAGTGGATAATTTGAATTCTATATAGAATGATACCTTATTATTTCCCAATATCTTTGTAGAATTTATGAAATCACTCTGTTTTATGATGTGGTGAAGTTGACTAGATCTCATTTTATGACAATAAATAATTCTCTTTAATGGTGGGAGTGAAGTGATACTATTGATGACAACATTTATGAAAATAAAATATTATATTGGTGTTAATGGTGCATGGTTTCATAAAATTTCATGAGATGGGATTACACTTTTTTAAAAAATTCTCCAGGTCCTAACTTTTGGAAAGACTCAGGTAGTGTAAATATATTTAGGAAATTCATGGGATGAGATAGATATGATGACATAGGTGATGATAAATAATGTTCCATTTCTAGTTAATGGTGTAATGGGATTACTTATGAACATACTGATGATGATAAAATATATTTGTGTTAAGGTAATTTCATTAAATAATTTTTTTTTGATTGTATATTTTTTTTATGTTTAATAATTTTATTTTAGAGAATTAATAGGGTTAAATGTGGATATATTATAGTTTCATTAAATATTATGTGTATAGATTTAGATCAATTTTGTGATTAAATTCTATTAAAATCACTCTATGGGATAAATTATAAATTAAAACTATTTGAGTACTTCAAAAAAATTATTTAATGGTTTTTATTATACTGGTGTTTGTGGTTTAACCTTGAGCATAGCTAGTATAATGTTCAGTTCTTGGTGAGACCTTATAAGAGATATGGTAAATATTAATAAATTTATTTATCCCTTATGAATGAAAATTTATGTGATTTTTCGTCTACTTATAAATGAATACACTAATATAAAATGGGATATTGTTTTATTTTTAAATAGAGGGTTCACTCTATATATGAAATAATATTGGGTTACAGCATGACACGTGACTGTTTACTGATATGACTGGTTTCATTATTAAATTTATATATTAATTAATTTTTTCATAACAATAAACAAGATTCCCTAAGTCTATGAAAACCAAATTTACTCTAATTATAACTTTTCATTATTACTTTTTGAACCATAATTTAGAGGTTGATTTAATGGATATTTTTGTTTATGATATCAGATTGATGAATATGATCAAATAATATCATGGAGACACATTAGATCTCATCTTCAACAATATACATGACCATTTTTCACTAATAATAGATCAATTTATTAGTTATGTATTTCTGAGTCTTTGATATTCATTCTGAATGGTATATCCCTTAAATGTTTTTATAAAATTTAATTTATTCCATTATTCAGGAATTTTTTATTTGATTAGACAAATTTGAACTCATCCAAATTATATTAGTTCTTATTTATTATTATTTTTCACATTGTCCAACTTTTGGTATCAATCATTCATTTAATGACATTCATAGGACAATGATATTCATTTATTTTGAGAGTAAATTTTACAACATTCTTTTTAATTGTGAATATTCATTTCTGGATTGATGATTATTGAATATGTGGTATCCTATATTTCATTTAATCATTTCATTTAAACTATATCTCTTCTATTTCTACCTTCTCATGATTCTTCCACTCTATATAAATTTGGAAAAAGTACATATGAACCGAGAAATGAACAATAGTGGAAACACATGGAATGTTTCCATATGTGTGTAACAAAAAGAAAAATCAGTTGAGGATAGAGTCTCATTTAGTGAAAATAAACTAATAAAATTGGGGACATTATGAGGTGGTATAAATAGTTATGTTTTTATAATTGGGAAAATTTGAGGAAATGATTATGGTCCACCAAAGTGGATGATATCTTTGAAGTGTGTATCCATTGACCATTTCATGGTGAATGTTGTTAGGAATATTATTAGGCTAGTGAAATAGGAAAATGGGAAGGGTGGGTTTACTAATAATAGTAGCAAATAAAAAAATTACTAGTAGTCAGTTGTGTGATTGTAGTGAGAGGGTATAAAGAATGAAGATGGTGAGACACATGACACTCATATCGTACATCTTATTATTTATTAACAAAAGAGAATATGGTTATAAAAAAATAACTATTATTGAATTAAAATTAATGTTCATTCAGATTTCATTCATAGTTTAAGATAATGAGAGATACTCTTCAACACTACAGTCATGGGAGAGGTGTTTGGATTAGTGTGTGTGACAACCCGTTATTTTAATAATATATATATATTTGTTATAAAATTAAATAATAATTTTAACTATAGATATAGGGGTGGGAAGGAGTAGAATTTGAGATAATTTATTGGAATCCCCCAAATGAAATTATTTTTATTCATGAAATGGCAGTCTACAGACAAACTATTTTGTCACATGGATGAAAATTAGACTAAGAGAAATAACATAAGAAGAAAATATTAAGAGAAATAATAAAAGAAAATGACCATAATGTTTTTCAAACTCTATTAACCTAGGTTATCTAATGAAATGCCAGTATAGGGTACCAATGCATCATCCTGCATGAGTGGCCTGAGGGAGAGAATGTGCGACATACATGAGTAGAATACATGAGCGAGATACCCCTTTTACCATGGAACAATATTTTACTATAAATTATACCATAGGTTTTTAATTTGTATAGATGGAAATTCCTGATGCCCTCTCACTGCTTTGACTCCCCTAGTATTTCTCCCATGAAAACCAAAACCATTTAGGTTAACCAAAAAACCCTGAAGAAGGGGAAATTATAGTGTTATTGGAACTAATTACCTCATATGATTTAAAATTATTCAACACCACAGTAAGGAAATTTCAACCATTTTGTGCATGAAAAGTAGTGTGAGGTAAACTTATTTAAATAGGGACTTCCAGAAACAAATATTAGGAACACTTATTTAGACCCTTGAAGGCACGGGGGGGGGGGGGCTCTCATAAGCGTTGTTTCCTTGGTCATACATCACCCAAGGTAACATAACATCACTCAGTGTGCCTATTCATACCACTTTTGGCTTTCCTAGAACTACTTAAACTAGAATCACTAGGCTCCACCCTAGCCACTATTATGAATGAGCTTCTAATATGGACCTCTTCTATGCCACCAATGGTTGGGCCTCCCCTTTTGGCATCCCTTTTGTGAGAAAAACCAAATAAAAACCCCTCTCGAGGTCAATTAACATGAAATACCATGAAGAAAATCACAATATCATCTCCCCCAATTTTATTTGTATTTCTACTTTCAGAGGGTTTCCATACATGTCCAACTAAATGGTTATGGACCTCATGTTTTGTCTATATTTTCATTCCCATGTTCACAAGGATCCAAACCCCGATGAATGTGTTAGGGAGTTCATGTTCTCATATAAAAGGGCTAGTACCATGTCATGCCCTTTTTATTAATATGTTCATGAGCCTCTATCTCCAACCAGGATGGAAGATGACAACTCTTGCACATCCTTGTTATATGCAATTAAATAATCATACATTAATATGGAATTTATTTATAGGAATCCCTCATGGATTATTCCCCTAGCCATTGATGTGTGAGGATAAACTCATGATCCTCCTCGTCACCTTTTCTATCAGTTTAAATAGGGGATGTGTACCACAATTCCATATTCTCACTACCATATACCCAACATCTTCATCTCGAGGAGAAGGAGAAGTGTGTGGTTTTTTATATCATTGAATACCTCTGGCCTATCACATTTAATAATGACTCATTAAGATTCATGTGGATATTGAGTCATGAAAAAATCACAACAACCACATGGTTAGATTCTTGTTTCATCAAAGTATAGTCCATGTAATTTTCCACTCTCCTTCCTCTATCGTTCTGCTATAGGAGTGGGTCCTTAAGGAATTGTATAAAACCACAAGGAAAATTAATATTGTTTTGTTTCTTAGATCATTGGATTCCACTTGTTACTCACATCGATCCTAACTAACATGTGCTTATATTTGGACTTTAATAATGACATCTACATGATCCCCCACCGAAGGGAAACATTGATGAGTAAACCCCAAATATTAAACTGCGAGAACTATAATTCGTTATATAATCACGATGCATAGCATGCATGCATAGGGGCAAAGCCTACTGAAAATCCACCTCAGAAAAAAGCACTGCACATAACCCCCTTACAATAACTCATCCTCTTCATGAGTAAGCCCCAAAAAACATTAGACAATCCATGATTCCTCATCAGGATTAATCCCCAAAAAAATCCACTAAATCTAAAAGAGTCAATACACTTCTCATGGCCTCAAATTTATTCAGCTGGGTATACTTTTCAGTAATAATCCTCAACTTAATACTCTAAAATCATTAAAATCAACTATAATAAAAAAACAAAACAATATGGTCTTTCATACCCATTAAAAGATGATAATAAGGAAGCCTCAATGAGGTCCATACCCAACACCAACAATCAATTTTATTCCCTCTAGACCACATTCATATTAGAGTCTAATTTAACATGGAAATCCATATCCCTTCCATGTTACCTGGACTATTGTAGTATAAGTCCCACACCACTCATATTCCCTTGATATCCATTCATCGTAATGATAACCTTTATGGTTATGTCCTAATTATATGATCGTGAACGGTATGAAATTACCCATTAAGTGATAAAATCTAAGAGGTTCATAATTCTATTGAGAAAGATACATATAAATCCCATTACTCATTTTGATTCTAACATCAAAACAAATCATTTATCCCTAGATGATGACACACTCAAGCGTTCCCCTCTATGTGGATTAAAAACCAGAATAAATGTAATAATAACCATAGATTATCTAATAGGTTGAAAAGATGATACCATTGATGGAGAACATTATATACATAAAGTTATCTTCTTTAAAGAAGTTTCTTTGATACATACAGATGATTATAAAATTTATACATGATAATAATTAATTATTAATTCTAGGGTGACCCACATCATACATAAGAAACAACATAGGATTCATGAACATATCTTAAATTTATAAGTGAGTCCCGAAGTAGGAAACAATTCCCCACAAAAGGGTGTGATGATCCTGACCTCCCATCCCCATGGATAATGTGTGTTCTTAAGCCCAGCTGGATAAACATCCCAATTAGAACCTACCTTTGAAAATAATGTTTCTCCTAGATACACAAATATCAGGAATTTTTGGTTCTATAAATAAACCCAGTATACACTGTTCAAGAATAGTGGGCCTAACTTAAATCATTACACTAAACTCAACCCCCTACAATTAATCATCAGGCCATTTATTTCTCATCGAATATAGAGGCGAAGGATACCCACTCTACTATAATATAATTATATATATATATATATTTGTTAATATAAATAATAATAATATTATTATTATTATTAAAAACCTATTTTCATATAGCAATTTTTTCTGACATGTTGGAATTGATGAACCTTACACAACAATCATATCTAGACATTGAGGAAAATATTTTAATACTCTTATGTGACTTGTAATATTGAAAACATGAACAATCCTCGTGTGTCTCGTAATATATCTTTTAAAATCTATCATGTAATTAAATGTTCATATTTAATCTCTTGGTCAATTTGAATAAATAAATTACTTATCCAAAATATTTTTCCATATTTATTTCAATGGTAAAATCTATTTTGAAATTTGAGTATGTATTCTTAATTAGATAGATTCATTACTAATTTATTACCATAGTTTCTATTTTTTGGTTATATCATTATGATAGGATCTTTATCACACTATAGGTTGATTTGTTTCTCCTACCAATTTCCCTATGAGAGTGGAGCACCCAAATATTTTGGAATTTATTTTATTTAAATAAATAATTTATTAAATAGATTACTCTATACACAACACCAAAAAATGCTACATGAAAAATTAGATACACATTATTAAGAAATAATATGCTGAAAACCCCTATATTAAATAAAATATTATAATCAATTAAAATTTATTACATTTAGAAGATAAATAATTTAAATTATTTAATATTAGAAAATGTATTCTTCACTCTAATGTATCTTTTTAATGTGTATATAAATTTTATTGATCACTTCTATGTATGGAATAATATCAACGATTCTTAATATTGAAAAATGATATCATTCATTAAATGAAATTCTATTTATTTTTATATTTTATTTTTAAAAATAAATATATATTTCTAAAAATATTAATTAGATAAATATAATATCATTTTTAAGTTTAATGTTTCAAATTAAGAATAGGCTAATTTTTTTAGAAAAATTACAAAAATAATTTATTAACATTTGAGTTATGGAAAATAATTTTTTTATAGAATTATACTTTTTATAACCACATCAAGAAGAAAGTGAAACATAAACAATTATGAAACATTTTTCATAATTAACGATGTATTTTGGAGTAAATATATATACTTCTATGTAAAACCTAGAATTTTGGGATCCTCCTTTCAAAAATAGAACAAATATTTTCCTATAAAAGATAATGTTCTACTATTTTATAATATTTAAAGATAAATTTTTTGAAATTCTCTTTTATCTTACAGCGAAATCAACCTAATTTTTTTATACCTTTTTATATCATGAAAATTATTTTCATTGATTATTTAAACCCACAAAAAATTAATGAATAAAAATACACTAATTTATAAAAATGGGGTATTACAATTTATAGGTGATAAAAAATTAATTTTTGACAGATTAAAACATTATTTAATAATATAGATATAATTTGAAAGTAATATGTATAAATTATGAAATTATGTAAATTATATTTTTCAAAATTTAAATTATATTACATTGGAAAAAAAATAAATTATAACTGTAAAATCCGAAATAGTAGAAGTATACAATATGACGAATAATAGTCTAAATAATTTATAGAAAAAATATTGAGAATGAATTAATCAAATATTATCATCTATATATATATAACCACTTCATTATTTTACCTATTTTTATTCAAAAAACATAGAAAACATGTTCTCTCCTTATATTAAGTAGAAATAGATTTAAAAATTCCATCCTCACCACATACAAATTGGGCCACTCACAACCCATTGAATAAAACAAGAAGAAATAAGTTTCCCCCTTAGTATATTCTCTCTTCCAAAAATATAATATAGCCTTTATATTTTTTTTATCTTCATTTCACATTATTCTAGAATATTAACTCCATTTCCATGTGGTAATTCTAATGGCATACTTATGTCCTCAACTCGAGTACTCATTTTATCTAAAATAGATTCTGTTATATAATGCCACATAAATTACACTTTCAAAATTAAAATTAAATTATATTTTATTTTTTATATTATAAATTATATATTTATAATATAACAACTATTAACCATTTTCCCCTTTTTCATTGTGAGAAAAGAAACTGTTGTTTGTGTGTTTTTTATAATACCTGCATCATGAAGCGATGACTTCCGTTTTTCACCATTTCCACACATCACAGATAATAATGGTAAAATTAATGAGTAAATGTAAAACATTAAATAAGATATTTAATATTAATTTTAAATTTATAATTATTTTCATTCCCTCTCGATCGTCGAGTAACAGAAAATTTGTAGTGTATTTTGTGTTGAAAACATCTTCCACAAAGTAACATAAAATATTTTTCATGTAGTTTATTATTATTTATTAAACATCATTAATCTATTATTCACAAATATAAAGGAATAAAAATAATATCTTTATTGTCATGTAATAATGATAAGATTAAAAAATATAACACTTTCATAATTAAAATAAACCATTTATTATGATATAATTACCTTTAGGTTGGTTTAATAACCAACTTTTAAAATCATATACAATAATTTCAAGGAGGAATATGAGAACATAATTACATTCGATTTTTATATAAATAATTATTTTATTTAGCTTTTATAATAGTTATTTTAATATTAATCTTGATTAATAAAATAACACCATTAATTTATTAAAGATCACTAAAACAAACTAGTAACCAAATTTTACACTGAGGAATGTGAAAAAAAAAATTCATTATGTCAGCTTAGAGTGTTATAAAAATCTAAAAAACGAAAATTATTCTACATTTTATTGTATATAAATTTTTATACTTTTTATAATAACAAGGAACAACGTTTTTATTGTGAATTCAGTTTTAATTGATCAAGATTACTCAAACAATATTTTTAAAATAGATGGTATCTAATTAAAATATGAAGAGGATAATTTCCAATAATGTTTATAAAAGGGTATATATATGAACAATTTTCTAATATTGGTGTTTACAATAGATACCTTTCTCTTATATTATATTCATGTGATTTCATGGAAGTCAAGAATAATGGTTAGGGGTTCTTTGACTCAAATGTAATATCTTCACTCATATTTTTTATTATACACCAAGACATACGTAATATTGTGTGGATGGTAACAAATAATTCAATTTTACTATATTCATGAAAATTACTAGGTTTTAATAAAAGTATTATATTCATTAATTGTATATATTATTACTCAAAAATACCAAATTGGTAAGGGTTTTTAAACTAAACAGCATTTGTTGAGTTATAATCACTCATCTTAATTGTTTTTCTTATATGGATGGTTTCTGCTTCAATATTATTTTACATCATGGGAATTTTTCTTTCTATATAGTGAAAATCAAAAAATTTATTTAAAGCCTCATCTTCAATGAATTTTATCACCATGACGAAATATCATTGTTGAGAAAAATGATATCTTATTTGACATGTGATTCCCTCATTTTCCATATTTTAATTTACAACAAAATTTATCATTATATTTTGAAATGAATATATTTTTTCAATCAGGGGACCATCAAAATTCTTAATGTCTACTTTTCAATATGATTTTTAACTATTTTTCTATGTGTGTTTTTGAAAAAGTTATTTCAAAACAATATTCCATCCCTTAAAAATATAAAATAATATTACACTAAATAGTTATATTGATAATAATAATATCATTTCGAGGATATTTTTATATTTTATTTATAAAATAACAGTTTTTTCTAAAATTTCACTTCACATTTCTGAAATATTATATCAATATTAATGCACCATTATTAATTATTTTTTTGAATTATATTTTTTGAGAAAAATTTAAATTCACATATTTGAAAGAATTTTTTATTTTCAGGGATTAATTAAAAATATTTCTTTCCAAATATTAATTTTTTATTTTCATTCAATTACAACGACTTTAGAACATTGAATATGATTTTTAATGCCACTATGACTTTATCTTTTATATAAATGAAAAAAATGATTTCCAAAAACAATTTTATGATTTAACTCTCAATTTTTCTACATCCCTAGATGATTAATTTTCATAGAAAATAAATTTCATCTATAATACTTATAATGATATTTTTATAATAAATCTATTGGGGTTATTGTTTAATGGATATAAAAACATTTATTTTTAACGGAGGTTTCTTTAAAACCATCAATAAATTTTGTGAAACACATTTTTCCTTCTTTTTATTCATTCATAGGTGTTTATGTACTATATTCATATTTCACACATATGTATAGATGATGAATTTTTGGATTTTATATCAACTGCCAAGTTATTACATAACGATTTATATCGCATTAGATAATTATAAAAATCAATTATCATTTCTTGTTTGACTTTGTGAGTTAGAAATTGATGCCTTTCCCACTATGTTATGGGAATCGGGTTTTGATACCTTCTCCACTATTTTAAAAAACACTCTATCCAAAATTTTCCATTCCATAAGTTCTAAACAAGTTTATAACTTTTATGTGTTCCAGATATGATTCCATTATGGTTTTAAAATGGATAAATTAATACATGTTTTTTAAAATATGGTGTATATGGATATAGTTATCCACGAAATTAAAATTTCAATTCTATAGTTTGGTTCACTATTTTAGAATGTAATTTTAAATTATGTAATAAATTAAATATGTGTGTTTACTTATCTTTTTTCACCTCAGTTGATATTATAAGAGGTTTGAGTTGTTAAGGGGACTATATTATAATACATTCATGAAAACCATGGGGATATAGCTGTGGGAAAATTCATAGCATTAGATTATATCATGAAAATTTGTAAAGAATATATTTATAAATTATCCATGAAAAAAAATCCAATTTTGGATACTATAACTAGAAATAGTCAATTAAAATAATTTACATACAGGTAGTAGACTTGAATGGGGTGTTAGTTATTAACATATTCTTCACCTAGTGCATGACAAAGAGCGCTAAATATATACTTTTAACCACGCTCTTTGGGGATTTTATTTGTTTGCTAATATTATATTTACATGTAATTATAGATTAATTATTAAATTAGAGAATAAGATTAAAAAATATAAGATAACCCAAAACAATAAACCCTATATTGAACTGAAAATTATTTAGGTTAAACTAAAAGCTAATGTAATAGATTTAAATTGTATTATATTAAAAGATTTTAATTTTAAATTTATTTTTTACGTTAAATAAATTAAGATTCCAATTTTTTTTACAAATTTACCATTTTCATTTTAGTAAATAATTGTAGTGGAGAAATAAATTTAACTGTGGATGTGATGGGAATTTGTGTCATAGTCCCAATAAAAAACCAAAAGAGATGAGTAAATGAGAAAAATATATTTTCAATATTTTATCTCATCTATTCCAATATATGATTAAAACAAACATTGTCTTGGTAAAAGTAATATAAAAATGAAGGAAAATCATTTTTTGAGTCATTCATGTGACATTATACACCCACCCTTAATGGATCTCCAAAACCAATTATTGTTTATCAATAGATTAATATGATTGAATATATATTTTTATTATTTAGTGATTAGATCCTAATATGTTAATTTCCATTTGTTATATAGATAATTGAATTGATAAATGGTTCACTGAGATTGATAATTTATTAAAATATTAGATAGTAAACTTTATGGAATCTGCGGATTTCAAGATAATATTCTTCACCAAATATTTTCTCTAACATATCTAGGGATAAATAGTGTAAATAATTCTAAATATAAAATATTAAGAAGAATACATTGTATTCTATTAATAAAATGTCACAAGATTCACATGGTATCCATCTAGTTTTACTATTTTCCTGAGTGTAATACAGACTGATTATTTAGAGGCCGAAATTTCGTTGTTCAATTGAATGTAGCAATAAAATATTTTAGTGTATATGATTTAAAATTATAAAACATCTCCTATATAGATATTATATATATATTTGTAAACATTAATTATATTAAACAAATATATTCTATGGGATAATAAATTTATAGTGCCTTTGGATACATGGAAACATAAATAACTAGATCATATATTTTCTATATCATCTCCCACTATATTCTTAATGAATTTATAAACACTTATATATATCATGAATATTAATTTTCAAAATAACATGTTAAAGGAAACCTAAAAAGGATGTTCTCAGATGCTCAACAAGGGTAAAAAATTGAGATATCAACAAATCATGGGCATGCGGTATGAGAATATAAGAAAAACATTCAAAAACATTTACATGAAAATCTTAGATCATAAACATGAGTCATGGAATAAATAATAATTCTTAATAAGTCATTAATAATAATGTAATCAAAGAACATGAACCATGAGATAATAAAATTTCCATATGAAATAGATTTTTGGCATACAAAAAGTTATATAAAATAATTTTCCATGTATATAAATAATCATTTCAAATACTATCATAGTAGAATAGGTTCACTCCATAAACCTTAATTTTATTCATGGTTAATCCCAAGTCTATTATATTGTACAAGATACCTTACTAAACTGGGTTCACTCCATATTTAAATAATAATTATCTTTTGAGATATAATTCTTTAGTTAGTGTTTTTGAGGGAGATTTATGTCCCACCTAACACATAATTAAAATCATACATAATTTATTGACAAGATTAAAAATCATTCATAATATCATAACCCCTGAAATAAAATGGGTTTCATATTAATTTCCTAAAAGGTTGGGGCCGAAGCTTCATTATTATTATTGAAACAAAGCAATGACCTCTTTAACGGGGTAGAGGGAGACCCATTCCATATCCCTAAGGCCCAGTGTGCATTTATCCCCTTACATAGCCCGTAGGCCCAATTTTGTTTCATCATTGAATCATAGAACTCTAAAAAAAATGGTTTCTCAAGTATAATGTTATAATCTGTGGAAGATAAATGGGTTACATAAAAGTCTTTTCATGAAAAACATAACCCATTTACAAAAATAATAATAAAGTAATCCTTGAATAATATCACTACTAAATAATAAGATCCTAAAATTATCACGTAATATATCAAAAATCATTCCAAAAGACAAATCACTCCGAATATTTCTTGATAAAAATAGTTTTTTCTATGAAAGTAATCATTTTACATTAAATATTAAAAAAAATTGTCGAAATATTTATATTTTAAAATAAAAATCATAAAATTTAAATTAATCATCACATAAAATAATGTTTATCATGTTGGGAAAATATAAATCATGTCATATATGTTTCCTTTTGAATTTTTGTTAATGCCAAATAATCATTATTTGGAAATTCTATGAATATTTCTTTCAAAAAAATTATTACATAAATAATGGGTAATAATGTATTTCATAAATAATTTTAGTATTGTTAGGAACATTATTTGAAAATTCTATTGAATAAAAATATTTTAATGTAAAAGGCTATTCGACGGAAGAGATAAATAATGACGGTTTTCATAAAAATACTATTTTAATCTATTAAGAACAAAAAAGATGGAAAAATAAATAAATAACATGTTATGTTAATAAATATCAATAATATAAGAAAATAAATTAGCTTATCAAGAGTTATGAAATAATATTTCATCATTGGAATCACAATCAGGAACTATCATAACAAACGATGAGATAGTATCACAAAAACACTTTCCACATTGGTAACCGTGAATCATAATCCCCAATAAAGAACAATGTTAATAAAAATAGAAAAATATTTTATGGATAAATATGTCCATTATAATACCTATGGGGTTATTTATTACGTCATAAAATAATATTGATGAACAATATCACATAAGTCTGAAAGAGGGAAAATTGAGAATAAAATACCTTACCTTATATATTCAATTCCTTTACATATGATAAAATATATTTTTTAATAAATAAAACATTATTATAGATATTTTACATAAAATGAATATATATACTATTCCACATATTATTTACTTATCACCTTTGAGGTCCAATTTGTAACTATTCAATGATAATGTTTTGTTACGGGGAATAAGTTCTCAATTTTTCTTGTATGTTTTCATTTGATATTTTTTTAGCCATCCTATATTGGATCATGGATCCATAATTTCCAAAATTTGAACTATGATATTAAAAAATATATATTCAGTTTATATCTATTTTTTTAATATATAAATTTTAAAAATAAAGAAATAAAATACACCATTCATGGAAGCGAAAGTTCGTATAAATTCGTGAACATTGATTCCATTTTCATCGTAGATTGAACGAAATAATGGTAAATAATCAATTATCATTTGAAATTATTTTTAATGTCATATATATAAAATATATTTATTAAAACCATCCAAATTAACACTAATATAATGCATGAATGAATCGCATCACTTTATGAGGCGGTATTCCTCCATACAGGAAAGAGACATTAACATATTCCCTTTGAATAAAAATGTGTAGATATGTGTGATATAGTATATCTAAAATTAAAATAATATAAATAATATAATATTTAAAAATTTAATCCATATTTATATCCATATTTGAATATTTCTGATGGAAAACAGATATAATTGGTTCATGAGGCGGTAGTCTGGCATACACATAACAGATGATTTCATATCATATTTATAGGTAGTGGAGATGGATATTGTTCCTTCCTATAACATTACATCTTATAATTATATATAAGATAAAAAGGCTATTATATAAAAATTTTCTAATAAACAATTATGTTGGTGGGGGATAATTGATATAAAATTCTTAGTTAGGGGTGTTTCCTCTTTTCCAAAAAAAAAAACAACTTTTGGTGTGCACAAAAAGGATTCAAATGGTGAATTTATGACCAATATAAGGATTCTATGATTGAAAAAATTAATTAAAGAAGATATATGGAAATTAATGTGGTTTGAAAATGGTTTTTAATGTGTTAGTAGGATAAGATAATGATTCACCCTTTATAAGTGAGGTGAGTATCACACTAGTTATGGTTTAAAAGAAAAAGGAGTGGCCATGTTTTCAAATAAAAAAAGGCATAAAATTTATCATTCTTGAAGTTTATACATTATAAAGATCTAATATTTCCTCCCAATATGATTTACACTTGTTTTATATAAATTTTAAACCATATAGTTTTAGTTTAACCCCCACTATATCCATTTTTACTTTCAATATGTAAAATATTTTTTCTTATTTTTACTATTAATTTTTGGAATCTATGATGTTTAAATTACTATATAATACCAAATATATTGATTCAAAATTGGGAATCCATTTTTTCAAATTCAATTTACATAAATGGAAAAAATTAAACAATAAACCTATGGTTATGATGATAAAGAGGTTTTACAAAGAGAAAATGTTCTAAAGTATAAATCATTTTGAAAAAATCAATATGAAAATGATTCCAATGAAATATATTGAGTTTGTTAATATATAATTTTAATAATTTTAATTATAAAACCACTATAAAACCAAAAATTAAATTTTAAATTCATTTAATTAAAATGTAGTTTTCAATAAAAACCAGAATGTTTTTCTAATCATTGAAAATTTATTCATTTTAATAAATATTAAAAACAATCACCCTATTATAGTTTTGAATTACTGATTTAGAAAATTATTTTTCTTTGAACAAATATATTTTTCAAAAGTGTAAAAATAAATATTAATATTTTTTAAATGATGAAATAAAAACACATCTTTTTTCTGAAAATATTATTTCATAAACATATAAAGGCTTCATAAAAAATTATACACATTTTTCATCCAAAATTTTTCTTTTATAAAAATATATTATATTATATTTAAAGATTCCTTATTAATATTTATTCCACCATGTATAATGGGTATGTAATAAATATCATGTTTATATAGTAATATTTATAACATATCACGACTTGTTAAAACACAATGTTGAAGGTAATGAAAGCAATCATAGAAGTTAAATTTAATTGATAATTATATATTCTATAAAATATCAGTTATTTATGATACACCCCCCCTTATAATGAATTTACACATTTAAATTCTATCACAATAATAAAAAAATGAGGACACATTGGCCACTTCATATTCTCTTGTTCTCATGATTCGTCCATAAATTGGTAAATATGAGGAAAAATGACCAAGTGTCTTGTATTATTTCATAGATAAAACAATGTATTATCCATAATATAAAAAATTTGTTCCTCACAATAAATATATTTATCTAATTTTATATCCTCTATATTAAGTGAAATTAAAGGATCTAGTATTTAATTCCTCGTGAGGGAAACTTGGAACACATCATGAACTTCAATGATATTTGGTTGAAGTGACAAATGATAGGCTATGATCTTGATATTATAAATAATTTCAAAGTGTCTGATAAATCAATGGATATGTTACCCAGACATTAAAAATCACATTACCTTCTTCCATATATAAATTATGAGAAAAAACTTATTTTCAACTTCATATTTCAGATCACGTCAATGATTATAAAATTAACATTCCATTCAACTTGGTGACACCCTTAAGTGTTTCTAAATGGATCTAGTATTATATGAAATATCTTTTACCATTTCAATTTACAATTTAATTCCTTCACTAACGTCATTCAAGAATGTTGGATCTCTAAAAATCAATCCATATAAGATCTCATAGTAAGTAATCTGAATTCTTCTGTGAAATCTATTATTATAGTAAAAATCAACTAGTGTGATTTTTTATTATTACCTATTGTAAAATATATAGAGAAAGAATGAAACATATCCAATTTATTTTGAACTGTTCACTATAATTGACCATATGATTTAAGATGATATGTAGTGATAAATCTTAACTCTATAACAGGAGCTTGTTGAATACTTCTCCATAAATTTATGGTACTCCTCAATCCCTAACAAGATATAATTTAATTTCATACTAAGTTAAATATTACCACATCCATAATATATATCATAGAAAGATGATATAAAGAGAAATATTCACTAATAGAGATAAAGTGTGATAAATTGTTTAGGTGATAGACTATAACCCATATAAAATTCTGTCCATTAGATATTGTGGGGATTCCAACCAAAAAATCCATTTCTATGATTTACCAATTCCATTATATTATACGTTATGGATGAAACATATAAAAATAACTGTATCTGTAAACCATAGGTTGCTAACATAATATTCCCCGAGATACAATCTCTATGATATTTCTATAAATTCCTTCCCAATGTAAATAATTGTACAAATCATTAATCATATTCTTACTTGCACAGTGAATAGTTCATAAAGAACTATGAGCATCCTCTAAAAAATCGTTCCTCAAGACTAGTATTGATACAATACATATACGATTCTAGAATCCTGTCACCCCATCATGATCTGAGTTAAACTCATTATGTTTATTACATTTTTTCATATTTACATATTCATTCTACACCTCATTAATATTCATCTTGATAAATAGATTACTATTAAATTGATCAACATAATATTTCTCCCAATAATTTAGGATTTCCATAACCATAATTTTTTAGTTCCAGAAATATTTGATCATGTGTATCATCATCATGGATAAGATATCATGGTCTTTTTGACTTTGTTTATCAACCACATTCTTAGATTTTTCCTCGTGGGAAAATATTAAAAAATCGTAATCAGTAATCAGCAATAGCCCTCTAATCTATTTTATATTCACCTCTTTCAACATGAATATATACTTCTATATTTTTGATCAATATATATTTATATATTTTTATTGAGAAAATATTATGTCTACATATCATTAATGTATATTATACTGACACTAACTCCAAAACATGAGTTCGGTTGATTTTTTAACAAATGCTCGATTATTGTCAAGAAAAATCTATAACCATATCATTCTTAATAATAACACACATAGGTACCTAATTTTATGAATCATTATATATTATAAACCATTTTAAACACTATGTTAATGTAATAATAGGTGCATTGACTAATATTATCATTACATCCATGAAATTACCCTAAAATTCTACTATAATAAGGAATATAGATACATCCTAGATAAATTTTTGAGTGGGTTAGATACTTTTGAATATTTCAATAAAATTTGTGCATAATAATAATATAAAAAAATGAAGCTATAAATCATTATGGTTAGTTTAGGCCAATATTCAATAGCCTTTTTCTTTGATACATTGAATAATATACCATCTCAGGTGATTGCATATATTAAAAATACATATTTTTATGCCGAAAATAAAAAATTTTAAATTTTGAATCTAATTTATTCATCCATAATTATTTTTGTAAAATTACCAAGTTATATTCATGCCCTTCGATTATCTTTGAGTATATATGAGTACTAAATATAAATACTACACCAAAATGATTAAGATAATATATCGAAACTCTATTCATTAAACACATCAATATAACATTGAAATTACTAAGAACAAATGGAATAACTATGTATTCATACCAGTAATTACTCTAATAAAATGTATTATTGGTTATATCCTCCTTCTAAAATGAAAATTTATTAGATCAATAATGATGTTTAATCTGTGAAAAAAATTTTGTTTTGTATATTTTATCAAAACATTTATCAATACAGGGTTTAGAATAATTGTCCTTATATATGATCATGTTCAGTTACCAAAATTCATTTTAGAGATACATCGATACAACATTATTTTAAGAAATATAACAGATTCACTTCTTGGGGGTACACCTATATGAAGGAATACACCTTCCATAGTCTCCATGAGTGGCATCATCTGTTACTATAGCTCAATTATTATCATTTTATATCGATACAATGAAATCTGTTTGGACCCAGGTATGATTTCTTTTAAAAATCAACAACACATTTTAGTAGATTACTAGTAATATCTTCTGAGAATACATAATAAAATTATCACACAATAGGCATGTCATTGATCTTGAGTTTGTCCCTAACCATAAAAGATAAATACCCCTTATGCATAGGAACCAAGAGCCAAGAAATGGATGTGGTCACCATTAGAAGTCAAACATATCATAAAACTAATAGATGGTCGTACTTTGGTTTAAACTATCCAACATGAATAACCATCCCTGAAAACTAATGTATGGTATTTATAGATAATTTCAATCCATGAATAAGATAACATCAAATTCAACCAAATGAATAATGATAATATTTTCTTGAATTACATTCTACTAATCATCAGATACATAAGAATCGTAAACATGATATGTGATTATTGAATCATAAGTGGTTTTCACTAATAATTCTATATATTATTATTTGGTTAAAATATTGATACCCTTAAAAAATTATTAAATTCTGAAATAATTGGTATATCATAATTCAAATAAGACATTAATATTTCTATAGTAGATATTAAGTGTACATTTCCACATGTAATTATCCCACCCTTTATCAGAAACATTTATCACATGAGATTTCCACTTTTCCCTTATATTAAGTTGTCATTGAAAATTATAATCATCATTATCCTTGGATTTGGGAAGTTTTTAACATAGTGCTGAAACTACTTACATTTGAAACACCGGATTTTGAATGGTTCATTCTGTGAAATTTTAACTTTATTCATATCATCACCCAACTTTTTTCATCACATTGATAATTAATTTTATGATGACCCTCCTACCTAAACATAAATATTTTACTAGTCCCCATATGATTGTTTCATCCATGATTCCTTACACACATCAATAATGATGGAAATATCATCTCCTTCTATCTATGTATTTTAGATTATCAATTAAATGCCATCTTCATTTTTCATAAATACCAACAAATTCATGGGTGACTCTAATCACCATTTCTACATAGTGAGAACATCTAAACATTTCATCATAGCTAATAATTTCCCTTATGGGTAACTATAATTAGAGACTCGGTTTTAATCAATTGATGTATTGATCAACCTTAATTTTAGGTTGTATTATAATTCAATAAGAGTACCTCAAAATTGTTCAAAATTATTCTTCTTTGGTACCATCATATTTTTGATCGAGATTCTTTAGCTCAAGGAATTACTTCACTATTTTTGATGAAATATCTATGTTATTTGAATTTTTAAAATTTTCAATTAAACTCATCCCACATCATGAAATATATTTAATCATTTTTCATTGTATTCTGTATGATATTCTGAAATTGATCAGCTTCACCTTCCAAATAACAGGGATCCAAAATTAAATTTGCATGTTATAATCTATAGAGAATGGAAAATTTATTTTCATTGTTTTAGATTTGTTTTTATAAAAATGGAAAATCCTATAAACCACTAATAGAAGGTGGGTGTTTCCTCATAAAGGGTCCAATATATTTTTATCCCCACATTTATTTGTTTGGATTATCTAAGAGTTTTATAAAATAAGAATTTTTTCATAGCCTAGAAATTATATTATTCATTACATCCCCCATAAAATTTCCTCTACCAAAATAAAAAAATGTTTCATTATTCATAATACACAACATTAACCCAAATCCATGAGTTTCCATATATTTAATAATCCCAAAAATAACAATTCAAGGAACCATAATCATAGTGTTGAACCCCATGAACATGAAAAATAACTTATATGATGTATTAATCAGGAATAATTATTTTTATCTATGAAATATTAGGTTAAAACATGATCATTCGTTTTCATTATTTATATATTTCTTGGTTATTCATAAATAATTTAAAAAATTTCAAATCAAATACTCCATGAGCATAAAACTATGTGTGTAGTAAGGCCCTTTTTTGCACTGTGTGATGATAGATTTCAGATCAATGTTCCATTTTCAGATTTATTTCCCCCAACTACCTCATTGAGAGATCTAGATCCACTTATTCTATCATGACATGGTTATAATTTAATATTAACAACTCATTGTGTCCTTTAAAAAAATTCTAGTACATTTTCCTATAATGTGAGTCATCTGTAGGCTTATCTTTTGATATTTCATTAGAATTATACCTCAGGTCTCACTGAATAATTCTCATCCTAGTTTCAAAATGATAACTAAACTGATCCTCTGATTCCAACTATAAAGACTCAAACTTAACATACAAATATATTAAATATTTGTTTATGATTATTTATTACAATACAAAAACATATTAATAGGATTCATAAAGGTATTGTGCCTTTGGAATCCTAGAAAAATAAAAAACTGGTCCATTAGTGAGCTATTTCATTTTACACTATATTATTCATAACGATCACCCCTCTTATAACTATCATAAATAATACATTTTATTATAACCATGGGAAATGAAATACAAGAAATGGTTTTCTCAAATTCTCATTAAGGGTAAAAATGTGAGATGTCAACATATCTTGAGAATATGAGTATGGCAACAAGGGAATAAATTTTTATACCTATATCATACAAATCATATGTCATGTAATTGTGTGGTGGTAAAATGTTTGGAAATTATAAGAGAGGAATCATAATATAATGAAATAATATACACCATTTGTGTATAAAATTGGTATAAGACTAATATTGGTGATAGACACATAAGCATAGGAAACTATTTCCATGTAGATCAGAATTTATTTCTAAGGCTATTATTGTAAAATGGGTTCCCTCCCCAAACTATTATAGTAGTCAAATATCAATCCCAACACTATCATAGAGGAAAAATTCCATATTTTCCCTGGTTAACTCCCCATTTCATCCCTATTTATATCATGATATTATAATATTTACCCAATTAAATTGACAGATATGTTGGTACCATATATCACAAAATAAAAATAACTAATATGTTCTAAAAAATTTAATAAAAATTTAAGTTTATCTGAACCCAGGGAATAAAATTGGTTTCATAAAAATATCTTTGTAACATTACAATTCGAAAAGAAACACGTTATATAATCATTTGATCATTTCATCAATAAATAAATGTTGAAGATATTCAATTTTAATAATCATTTTATCATGGTATAAAACTTTTTTTAATGGGTAAAATAAACAACTTTTAAGAGTAGTTATATTCTATATTGAGAAATAAAAATATTTTACCCTTGGATTATGTGCCTTGTAAAACATATGTAAAATAAATGTATTTAATCATAGATGGAAAATGATTTTCAATAAAAAACAAAATTTATGTTTCCTAAGGAAAATATCATTTACTTATAAGTCATATTTATTAAATTAAAAATTCATAAAAAATAATAGATATTATTTTATTAGAAAAAAATAGAAAAAATGGAAGGTTCAATAGAATAATGTTCATAGCCCTTGAAAATTTACATTCATTTTGTACATATTTAAACAATTATTCCTTTTATATTTTCAATAAAATTCATATTGTCCTTGTTAGGAAAACAAATAGGGGTTTCCATTCATATCATATTTTAAAAAATAAAATATGGGTAAAATTAACATCTATTAAATGTTTTTTAGAATGTTAAATCATTTTTTAAAAATATTTTTAAAATCATTATTTTGTAAGAAAGTTTTTTTTCAACCAAATAATGAAATGAATATATTTTTATTAATAAATAATTTTGAAATATCGAGCAGATAAAGAGGTTTTATTTTTAAAAAAACATGGTTTATTCCTTAGTGACTATATAATTTTAAAATAAATGAGTTTATTGAAATTCTGATTATAATATTTCATCATTGGAATCAAAATAATGGACAATATTCTTAAAAATTGACATGGTATCACCAAACCCATTAATATTTGGTGACACTGAATCATAAGAACCCTGAAATTAAACTATTAAATTTAATTATTAATGTCATTATAATTGGTTTTTTCATTATATTACATGTCAACATCATTGTATATACACCTACAAAATAATATATGTGAAAAACAAAACATATTTATCAAAGAATAAAAATGAGATAAAATACCTTACCATAAGTCTCAACATCCATCACATGTCTTAAAACCACATATATAATAGATATAATTTTCCAATAGATCTCTTTATAAATATATATAAATATATCATACCATATATGTTAATGTCAATTTTTTAGAAATAACTACTATGTTTTACATGTATGTATTAAATTTTTATTTTCTTCATCCTCTTACTTTTTATCATGTTTCAATTATATATAAATTGTTTACTATAATATAAATATCATATATATTCCACATAAATGTATTTACAATAATCTATAAAAGAGAGTGATAGAAAAAAAATACAATATTCATGGAGATGATTGGTCATACGTTTGAATAAACAGTATTTCCATTTTATTGATTGATTGAAAAAAATAAATGTAAATAATATATTATCATTATAGAATAATTTTTTTTCTCATATATATCATGTATTTTATTAAACACATCCTTATTATATTCTATATAAATCATTAAAAATCACATCACTTCTCGGCGCGGTAGTCCACCGTACATAATATTGACGTTATCATATTCCAATACAATGAAAATTGAGATGTCATATGTTATATAATGGTTCCAAAAGTATAATAATGTCGTAAATATCATATATACATATTTAATCTGTCATTATACCTATATGTGAGATGTACCCATGGAAAATAAATAGCATAGATAGTTGAGATGGTAGTCTGATGTTCAAAGGAATAATGATTTTATATCACATTTTTGGAATATGAGATGTTTATAGGTCATTACCACATAAAAATAATATAATCTTATTTTAAATATTTAGTTTATTTTATCCCCGTTATTTATAAAATATTTATGTAGGTTAAGGTTATAATAATATAAAATTATCGAATAGGGATGTTACCTCTTCTTCAGACAACCTCCATTAATTTTCATAGAAAGGCTTCATATGATGTAAATAAGAAAAAAAATTATCTTATAGGATGATAGTAGATATGTGAGAAAGAGATTTAGATATAAAATTTATGATGAATATAGTTTTGGAAGTGTAAATAATAGATTATTATGTGTAGCCTTTAATAAGTGTTGTGATTTGAACAATAATACTTTATTAAAATAAAAAGGTGTTCAAACATTTTTTACATTCTAAAAGGGTAAAAAAATTTCCATTATTTAGAAATAAAATGATTAAAAAACATATTGGGGAAAATTGAATTATTTATCATTTTTGGTCATTTTTAACCCATATATGTTTAAGTTCACCACCAGTAAAACCATTTTAACCATAACCAAGATACATATTTTTTACAAATTTTACTGTTTATGATGTTTTATATAAATTTGAAAATATTTGATAATTTAAATTATTATAAATAAAAATATTATATCCAGTTTTTCAAATTCCATTCAAATTTGTGGAAAAATTAATTTATAAATAAATGCCACAGCCTGTCCCCTGGGGCCCATGTCTGACTACCCCAAGCCCGTCTTCCATATGACAGGGGCTGGTCACTAGAACTAAAACAAATATTCCCTAAAACAGGAAGGAATTTCCGTTAAACCTATACAATCACACAGTCCGAGAACATATAATGAAGAAAATGGGAAGTAAAATGTTGTAGTAAAAGTGCACTAAAAGTAAAGGGGTATGAATACAATCCCAACAAGAAATGTACAAGTACAAAAAAAGTACAAAACAACTGGAAGGTGAAAAGAATCTCCTAGATCATCCACCGTAGATCCTACCTAAAGGGTATGTAACGCCCCGACCCTAATTACCTAGAGTCTGTGCATTATTACATAACATTGGCATGATCACGAGAAAGATCAAGTCTCAAATGACCGATTCGTTTAGTAGCCTTGGAATAACTAGATACATCCATAAATTTTACATTACATCATAAAAAAAACATCTTGTCTTCATATCCCCTCATACTATCCCTGCAGGTCATTCATAAATTACTTCTTCATAATCCTAGCAAAAAAACATTGGAAGGGGTGAGCTCATATGCTCAGTAAGGATAACATTATAGCAGAAGCTTTCATAAATAAGCATAAACACTTAAGGAAATTTATAACTAAAACAAAAGCCTTTTAAACTTGAACTTCAGCATAAAATGGCAAAGGTAAAATGAAATAATGCCATTTACTTACTCACATGGATATTCTACTAGTCGAATGATCACATGCAATATCAATAACCACTTTCATAATGATGGAATGCATAATTTCAGACTATCATAACCACATAGCCAAGGCCTCGTGCCAAGACTACAAATAAGATTTTGCCAAGGCCTTGTGCCAAGACACTAGTTTGTCTCATTAGACCTACCGATGCATCGAGGAGCTATAGCGGGCTCCACCCGTCACTTATTAAGTCCAATGCATTCCTCATATGAATAGGTTTAAACATAAAATAATCATTCGTATTAAAACTAGCACACGAAATGTCAATACTTTAACCACAAACCATGAATGGTATAAAAATAGAACATCCACAGTCAAACATAACTCATTTGATACAATTTGAAAGATTTTATTGTATCACATTAACCTCAATCATGAATAATGAAGGATGTTGACATAGATGAAAATAATCATCAAAACTATTTGAGGGAAATATCCCCCTTTTCTTGAAATCATTTAAAAGTCACACTATTTGTCAAGAAGCCATTTAAAAATATATTTTTTTGAATCAATGTGTCCCATACCACTTTGAAACTTTTAAAAGGAGTTTTAATTTTAAAACTTTAATGTCCATATAAATAAATCCTTAAAACCATTTTTAAAACATGGACATTAATAAGAAATATATAGAAGAATAATTCTTTAAAACATTTTAAAATGGTATTTTGGTTAGAGATTATAACCAAAAGAGAGACACTTGAATACAAATATTTGAGGTAATCAAAAATTTTTAATATCATGAGAATAAAGGGATTCATGATATACTATGTCAAAGTACATTATATACACCACATAAAAGTGATTTGGTGTATATCAACAAGGAAGTCTCATTTGAATGTAAATTGAGATGAAATCTCTCATAAAGGCTGTATCCTTAGGTTAAGGATAAATCAACGACATAATTATGTGTGAAAAAAAAATATAAATACACTAAATATGATTGAATATTCAGTGTAAAACAAATCATAGGATATTCACACATATTCTTGTAGAAACAACACCAACGAATTGGATGTTTAACTCAACAAATGGTGAAAGAGTTAAAATTACTCTTATCAAATTCATATTAATGACTTGAGAATTATCAATGGAGTGATTATGTGTATAAAAAGTTTATCCATAGGAAGGGGAGTGGAAATTATGACATAATAAAATGAATAGTGATTCCACACATAATCTTGGAGTAACATAATCAATGAAATATGCGTAAAGCCGAATGATTGGAAATTGAAATCTCAAATTCCCTTATCGATTTGGTAACTTACGAAACAAACAACCATGAAATAAGGATCATACCATGACTATGTAAATACCCATAAATTAAATTATATTACACAATGAATACAATCATGGGCAGTACACATACACCACATGTAATAATTAAGTGGTGAACAATGGAATTCTCACGAAATTAAGAGCGAGATAAGAAACTCCTTACCACGTTAATCAACTGATTTGTATGGCCAAAAATTAATAACCACCAAATGATTTACAGAATAACATGAATATAAAGATAATCATGATAATATATATCAAATGGCAGTACACAATACACCACTTTCAATAATTTAGGGGCGAACAATGGAAATCTCACGGAATTAAAAATGAGATAAGAAAATCCCTTACTTGTACATTTTCCTTGGTAGATGGTAGGTTTACCTCCTGTATAATGGTGAAATAATTTTTATTGAAGAATACAAGAATCGTTTACTTTAATATGATATCATATATGATCTTTAACATTGATTTGTTAATAATATCTTAGAATTATCGTTATTTCGGGTGTTAACGGGTTCATTTTACTTTATATTCTTTGTTATGTGAGCCACATTCGTTATTAATGGGATGTATATTATTCATATCCAGAATGATATCAAGTCCTTAGATACTATTTTTAAATCATCAAATTATAATTATACTTGAATGGATATGATGGACAATGAATCTCATCGCGTTCGTGGAGACGGTAGTCCGTACATACGCACGAGCGACAATATCATTCTTTTGATATTAAAAATAATATATAATTGGATTTTATATCATATATACAGAATAATTATCATGTTATATTTATTATTTACATGAGTTACACATCATTATTATACCCATCCAAATAATAATATATTGAATAACAATTACACCACGACGTGGAGACGGTAAGCCGTACGTACGCACGTTTGGTGACATGTTATTCAAAGGATGGATAGAATACAGAATATGGTTGTACCATATTTATAAAAACATCACAGTATATATATGATACTGGAGTTATTATTTTATAATGGTAATAACAAAGAAAGAGGAAGTGGAAGAAGAAAGGAACTTAAAAAGGGGTGGTGAAAACATTACCTCTTCTTCGGGTTCTTCCTTTTGATTTGATCAAAAGGGCTCCATAGGTTGGATTTCTGATCAAACTAAGGCCTCTAGGTTGTAGTGAGGGAAGTTGGGAGAGTATTTGGGCAGAGTTTTTCCGAAACAAAAGGCTTTTATGGTGTGAAGAAATGAGAAGGAGGAGTTCCTTTTTATAAGAGGGGTGAGGGGCACCTTTGGAAAAGCTAGAAATATTAATTTATAATAAATTCATATTCAGTTTCTAATGTCTCCAAAGTTTACTATTCAAAGGTTAAGGTAGGGTTATGTCGAAAACCACTCAACCAATATAATTTAGACAGGTTTGGGTACTTATATTAACCTTATCTTTAAGTATTAACTCTATGTTAATTAGTTTCACTTTTACAATGTCTCTTTGTATTTTTATATAATATGGTTAATAAACATACTATATACATACAATTGACCCCCAAGTGGTCCATTAATGATGAACCTATCATGATATAAGTCTCTTGGCCGAACCTTATATTTTTAGGAATTTAATATCAATTAATAATATAATATTTGTTTTAAGAACTCTTTTATGTCAATTTTGACACTATTCAATAGTTGATTTTTGTGAAACTCATAACAGATTTATTACTTCGAAAAAAGTCAATTAAATCAATCCTAATATATCATATTATCCTATGAAATTAGTTAATTCATTAAAAGTTTCATATTATATTTATTTGGGTATTTATAATATCAATTATTTTAATTTTTCACTATTATCTTAATTAATGCATCATCATTGTGTCATAAATACAATATATTATATAATGTCTAAAAATTATAAATAAAATATCATAATGTAGGAAATATTTTTATCTTTCTAATTAACATTTATAATCGATAATCCAACATATATAACCCTTTGTAAAAATTGTTTCGCTAAAAGATATATGCTTGTGTCATTTTTGTATTCATTTTAACTTAATTAAAATAAAGTGCCATTATCACTTACATGTGGATACATGGGGTCCCAAAATCAACCCAAATATGCCCATGGTCGACCATGTTTCAACCAATATGGTTAAGACACGTTTTAGGGTAATTTAGTATTATTATAATATTATTTCTTAACCCTTATTTACCAGATTTACCCTTAACCATGGTAAATAAAATAATTACCGCATTAATTATTCAATATGTCTAAAAATAAAAGGTACCTATTTACCCAATTTGAACATCCTGATTCCAAATATGGAATCCATTTTCCTAAATTCAAAACACAGAAGTGGCAGAAATTAATTTAAAATTAATTCCCGCTGTCAAAACAAAAAGCGTGTTTTTAAGAGATAATAACTATCAAAAGATTGACACTTGTTTATGTTCGGTTTAATTGTAAAATTATGTCCAATGACCAAAATTATATTAAATGGTAAAAATATATTATAAATATACTTTAAAACTACTAAAATTCATAATTTATCACTATTAATTATTTTTTTTAAAAAGTTGTTTTTAATTAAAATTTAGTAATTTTCACTATTCATCAAAATATGAAAGTTATCCAAAAAGTACCTAAATTTCACCTTAGGCTAAATTAGATATTCCGAATCCAAAAATGAAGTCCATTTTGAAATATAAAATATATATAATTTTAAAAAGTAGGTATTACTATTCATAACGGCTAGTTTGATCGGTTGTGGTGTGTGTTAAAACTCGAAGTTGCGTACAACACACGCTACTGTTTTATTCAAAGGAAAGCATACCGTGGAAGCTTGGGATGTTTCATTTTAAATTTTTTTGATGTCTCCATTTAGTCAAAAAGTTCAAAATATTGTATTTAAAAAGTTTTCACTATTAAAATTTGATAAAATCGAAATACTGAAAATGAATCTGTTCTTGCATTATGACTAAGAAACTCATAATATAGATTCTAAAATTATAAGAATTATATAAAGTTTAAAATTTAGTTAATACTATTCATGACCTCTTTTAATGGATTTTTTTTGTATGTCAAGGTGTGATTGAACTCGGTGTTGCGTGTAGTGCAAGTTATTGAATTATTTTGAAGAAATAACACACTATGAAATCTTTGGGTGTTACATTCTCCCCTCCTTCAATAAATTGCATCCTCGCAATTTGAAATTGTTCTTCGAAAATAAAAGGTTGAAAATAGAAAATATATTTGTGGGAAAACCCACATCGGAAATTGGGTTACTAAAATTTAGTCTTAATATGAGGAAAATAGAAATGAAAGGGTCACCATCGAATTATGATCTCGATTAGGAGAACATTGGTGGTAATTAGAGACATATAATTGGAGGAAAAATGTAAATATTTATAGGTAGTGATTGAGGTCATCAATCACAAACAAGTATAAAATTGAGGTCCTTAAACTCATTAATCTATGATGATTTGAAATACCATCAGTCCAACAAAACATAGGGTATTGGGATAACACATTTTTGACGTTTCAAAATATCTTAGTTGAAATCCCACATCGAAAAATGAATTAATGAGGCCTCTATTTAAAATAAAGTGTGGAAAGTATGAAGATTAACGAAAATAACACATACTAGGGTTCCATGTAGGAAAATATGGATATGGAAGAGAAATCTAACCATCAATTATCTGATAGAGAGTGGTAGAGAACATGGCTATGAAAAAGCCAACAATCCTAAAGCCATAAATTAGTGATGATTTAAGGTACCATCTAGGAAAATATTTTTTTTTAAAGTTACATTACATAAGGAAGAGGAATTCATTTATGATATTGACTAAGAACATTATGAGATATACTTACATTTTAAGTATATTTTCATTCTTTAATAAATTTCCACCACTAACTCAATTTTTTTTAAACGATAAGTATTCAAGAAGACTTGGTCACACTGGAAGAGCTAGAATAAACTTCTATAGAATCACATGATCCAAGCAGGATAAACCATATATTTACATTGTCTTTGAAGATTAATCAAAACCAAAATGGTTAGTGAATGATCTAATGATCCCCCAAAAGGATATTCATTGAGATAAATATGTACTAATCTTAATTTCTAAAATTAAACCAACAATACCCCAAAGTTAAATAGATACCATTCAATAACCCATTGTCCTTAAAATCCTTTAATATAATCCAAATAATATTGAAACCCAAATCATAGAAGAATTTGATTATGTAGTCTCCCATGTTACACTGTATCTCCAAATGACATCAAATACTCTTAAAGTCACATACTTAAAAGTAATTAACATCATCACATATTCTCTGTTATAGGATAATCATTTCCATAAATATGCCAAATCAATATAAATCAACAATAAAAACGTAGATACAAATCCACCATTACTCTACAAATGAAACCTCATTGTATTCTATTTTGCTTTGGCATATAGTGTTCCTAACAAAACTAACATCTTCCAAAATAACATTTAACACTTAATCACCAAATCATTTTCCTATACCAAGGGTATTCATTTGATAAGACATAAGAACCCAAATAATCTTATTATTGATCAATAAAATCATTTAACAAAAAGAAAATAGTCACACTAACCAGGGACTTCACGTAGTCCAGTGGTAGGTGATAAATCCCAATCGCACTTTGGTTGTGGGTTCGATTCCCACAGCTTTGTCCGACGCGACGGGTTGTCACACGGTCTACGTGTTGTCCTTTTTCAAAAACTATATTTTATAATATTACCAAAATGAGATAAATTCATCAAAATAACATAATTTAACCACAAATGTTATATCATACTTTGCATTTTCATCCCAAATTATAATAACTTATCATTTTCTAAAAACCCCAATGATCATATAAAACCAAATGGTTATTTATACCTATATCCACAATAGAAGAGACAATTCTTCCTCAAATATCATTCTCACATGGAAAACAGCGGCGTTACAAATACAAGAGAAAATTATTCCAAACTATACCCATCAACAAAGAGTGCTAACACTTTTTAAATTTTTCTCCAACCATTTATTTCCACATAATTTCTTCTTTGACCAAGAAAATATTCTATAGAATAGGACATTCATTCGGTTAATGGCCAGGTCCCCTACATTTACGGCAAATGACTGTAAATGGACTCTTGGGACCATTTTTATCTTCTTCCGTAGTACTCTTCATTTTTCTTCGGCAATTCCTCACTTTATTTCATTCCTTCCCGCATGTAAAACATTTTGTTGTCCCATTGAGACACTTTCCTGGGTGTCTTTTTCCACATTTCCTGCATGATGAAAATTGAGGTTTCTTTTCTCCATGGTCTCCATTGCTGGAGATCTTATCATTTATCACCTTTCTCTTCCTTGTTGAGTCTAAGAGTTGGTTAATATATATGTTGTTGATCATATTTTTGGAAAACTTATTTGGCATAAAGACGATATCTTTTACGGCTATCAACATTCCATTTTGTTGTTCAATGCCACCACCGTTCCCACCTTGTACATCATTCTCAAAGTTACTATGACTTCCTTGGAATCCAGCCATTGACTAAAACCAGAAAGCATTGTGTGAGTAATATTAGTCGTAAAATCATTTAGAGATTAAAATGTCACCATATTCTCAATTTGAAACATATTTGGATTAACCAAGGTCATTTACTCTCATCTTATGTATATATTACATAAATCGGTTTGTAAAGAAAATGTAAATTATCCTAAGCATATCCCTCGGGAGTGTCGTAACCAAGAGTGCAGCAAGGCCCGTTGTCGTGCACCAGTTCCCGTTCGATTCAAGCTCAAAGTGGTGTTTTCGGGTTTTACCCCTAGGTACATCTGTTCCAGAGCTTCCTCTACCTGCTCGTATCCAGACAGGGATGTATTGCTCGGAAAACTCAAAAAATCTCCACAATACCAAAATTCTAGGAAGTTCTTTTATACTAATCCTCAAAGTTCATCTTAGGTCTACGTGTTCTAATCAGAGTTTATCTAAATATAGCAACAATGGTTTGTACTAAACTTCCTCTGATACCAACTGTAACGCCCCGACCCTAATTACCTAGAGTCGGTGCATTATTACATAACATTGGCATGATCACGAGGAAGATCAAGTCTCGAAAGACCGATTAGTTTAGTAGCCTTGGAATAACTAGATACATCCATAAATTTTACATTATATCATAAAAAACATCTTGTCTTCATATCCCCTCATACTATCCCTGCAGGTCATTCATAAATTACTTCTTCATAATCTTAGGAAAAAAAACATTGAAAGGGGTGAGCTCAGATGCTCAGTAAGGATAACATTATAGCAGAAGCTTTCATAAATAAGCATAAACACTTAAGGCAATTTATAACTAAAACAAAAGCCTTTTAAACTTGAACTTCAGCATAAAATGGCAAAGGTAAAATGAAATAATGCCATTTACTTACTCACATGGATATTCTACTAGTCGAATGATCACATGCAATATCAATAACCACTTTCATAATGATGGAATTCCTAATGCCAGACTATCATAACCACATAGCCTAGGCCTCGTGCCAAGACTACAAATAAGATTTTGCCAAGGCCTTGTTCCAAGACACTAGTTTGTCTCATGAGTCCTACCGATGCATCGAGGAGCTATAGCGGGCTCCACCCGTCACTTATTAAGTCCAATTCATTCCTCATATGAACAGGTTTAAACATAAAATAAACATTCGTATAAAAACTAGCACACGAAATGTCAATACTTTAACCACAAACCATGAATGGTATAAAAATAGAACATCCACAGTCAAACATAAGTCATTTGATACAATATTGAAGATTGTATTGTATCACATTAACCTCAATCAGGAATAATGAAGGATGTTGACATAGATGAAAATAATCATCAAAACTATTTGAGGGAAATATCCCCCTTTTCTTGAAATCATTTAAAAGTCACACTATTTGTCAAGAATCCATTTAAAAATAGATTTTTTGAATCAAAGTGTCCCATACCACTTTGAAACTTTTAAAAGGAGTTTTAATTTTAAAACATTAATGTCCATATAAATAAATCCTTAAAACCATTTTTAAAACATGTACATTAATGAGCAATATATAGAAGAATAAGTCTTTAAAACATTTTAAAATGGTATTTTGGTTAGAGATTCTAACCAAAAGAGAGACACTTGAATACAAATATTTGAGGTAATCAAAAATTTGTAATATCATGATAATAAAGGGATTCATGATATACTATGTCAAAGTACATTATATACACCACATAAAAGTGATTTGGTGTATATCAACAAAGAAGTCTCTGTTGAATGTAAATTGAGATGAAATCTCTCATAAAGGCCGTATCCTTAGGTTAAGGATAAATCAATGACATAATTATGTGTGAAAAAAATATAAATACACTAAATATGATTGAATATTCCGTGTAAAACAAATCAAAGGATATTCACACATATTCTTGTAGAAACAACACCAACGAATTGGGTGTTTAACTCAACAAATGGTGAAAGAGTTAAAATTACTCTTATCAAATTCATATTAATGACTTGAGAATTATCAATGGAGTGATTATGTGTATAAAAAGTATATCCACAGGAAGGGGAGTGGAAATTATGACATAATCAAATGAATAGTGATTCCACACATAATCTTGGAGTAACATAATCAATGAAATATGCGTAAAGCCGAATGAGTGGAAATTGAAATCTCAAATTCCCTTATCGATTTGGTAACTTACGAAACAAACAACCATGAAATAAGGATCATACCATGACTATGTAAATACCCATAAATTAAATTATATTATACAATGAATACAATCATGGGCAGTACACATACACCACATGTAATAATTAAGTGGTGAACAATGGAATTCTCACGAAATTAAGAGCGAGATAAGAAACTCCTTACCACGTTAATCAACTGAGTCGTATGGACAAAAATTAATAACCACCAATTGATTTACAGAATAACATGAATATAAAGATAATCATGATAATATATATCAAATGGCAGTACACAATACACCACTTTCAATAATTTAGTGGCGAACAATGGAAATCTCACGGAATTGAAAGTGAGATAAGAAAATCCCTTACTTGTACTTTTTCCTTGGTAGATGGTAAGTTTACCTCCTGTATAATGGTGAAATAATTTTTATTGAATAATACAAGAATCGTTTACTTTAATATGATATCATATATGATCTTTTAACATTGATTTGTTAATAATATCTTAGAATTATCGTTATTTCGGGTGTTAACGGGTTCATTTTACTTTATATTCTTTGTTATGTGAGCCATATTCGTTATTAATGGGATGTATATTATTCATATCCATAATGATATCAAGTCCTTAGATACTATTTTTAAATCATAAAATTATAATTATACTTGAATGGATATGATGGACAATGAATCTCATCGCGTTCTTGGAGACGGTAGTCCGTACATATGCACGAGCGACAATATCATTCTTTTGATATTAAAAATAATATATAATTGGATTTTATATCATATATACAGAATCATTATCATGTTATATTTATTATTAAATGAGTTACACATCATTATTATACCCATCCAAAAAATAATATATTGAATAACAATTACACCACGACGTGGAGACGGTAAGCCGTACGTACGCACGTATGGTGACATGTTATTCAAAGGATGGATAGAATACTGAATATGGTTGTACCATATTTATAAAAACATTAAAGTATATATATGATACTGGAGTTATTATTTTATAATGGTAATAACAAAGAAAGAGGAAGTGGAAGAAGAAAGGAACTTAAAAAGGGGTGGTGAAAACATTACCTCTTTTTCGGGTTCTTCCTTTTGATTTTATCAAAAGGGCTCCTTAGGATGGCTTTCTGATCAAACTAAGGCCTCTAGGTTGTAGTGAGGGAAGTTGGGAGAGTATTTGGGCAGAGTTTGGCCGAACCAAAAGGCTTTGAAGGTGTGAAGAAATGATAAGGAGAAGTTCTTTTTTATAATAGGGGTGAGGGGCACCTTTGGAAAAGCTAGAAATATTAATTTATAATAAATTCATATTCAGTTTCTAATGGCTCCAAAGTTGACTATTCAAAGGTTAAGGTGGGGATAGGTCGAAAACCACTCAACCAATAGAATTTAGACAGGTTTGGGTACTTATATTAACCTTATCTTTAAGTATTAACTCTAAGTTATTTAGTTTCACTTTTACAATGTCTCTTTGTATTTTTATATAATATGGTTAATAAACTTACTATATACATCCAAGTGACCCCCATGTGGTCCATTAATGATGAAACTATCATGATATAAGTCTCTTGGCCGAACCTTAGATTTTTAGGAATTTAATATCAATTAATAATATAATATTTGTTTTAATAACTCTTTTATGTCAATTTTGACAATATTCAATAGTTGATTTTTGTGAAACTCATAACAGATTGATTACTTCTAAAAAAGTCAATTAAATCAATCCTAATATATCATATTATCCTAGAAAATTAGTTTAATTAATTAAAAGTTTCATATTATATTTATTTGGGTATTTATAATATCAATTATTTTAATTTTTCACTATTATCTTAATTAATGCATCATCATTGTGTCATAAATACAATATATTATTTAATGTCTAAAAATTATAAATAAAATATAATTATGTAGGAAATCTTTTTATCTTTCTAATTAATATTTATAATCGAAAATCCAACATATATAAACCTATGTAAAAATTGTTTCGCTAAAAGATATATGCTTGTGTCATTTTTGTATTCATTTTAACTTAATTAAAATAAAGTGTCATTATCACTTACAAGTGGATCCATGGGGTCCCAAAATCAACCCAAAGATGCCCATGGTCGACCATGTATCAACCAATAGTGTTAAGACACGTTTTAGGGTAATTTATTATTATTATAATATTATTTTTTAACCCTTATTTACCGGATTTACCCTTAACCATGGTAAATAAAATATTTACCGCTGTAATTATTCAAAATGTCTAAAAATAAAAGTTACCTATTTACACAATTTGAACATCCTGATTCAAAATATGGAATCCATTTTCCTAAATTCAAAACACAGAAGTGGCAGAAACTAATTTAAAATTAATTCCCGCTGTCAAAACAAAAAGCGTGTTTTTAAGAGATAATAACTATCAAAAGATTGACACTTGTTTATGTTCGGTTTAATTGTAAAATTATGTCCAATGACCAACATTATATTAAATGGTAAAAATATATTCTAAATATACTTTAAAACTACTAAAATTCATAATTTATTACTATTAATTATTTTTATTAAAAAAGTTGTTTTTAATTAAAATTTAGTGATTTTCACTATTCATCAAAATATGAAAGTTATCCGAAAAGTACAAAAATTTCACCTTAGGCTAAATTAGATATTCCGAATCCAAAAATGAAGTCCATTTTGAAATATAAAATATATATAATTTTAAAAAGTAGGTATTACTATTCATAACGGCTAGTTTGATCGGTTGTGGTGTGTGTTAAAACTCGAAGTTGCGTACAACACACGCTACTGTTTTATTCAAAGGAAAGCATACCGTGGAAGCTTGGGATGTTTCATTTTAAATTTTTTTGATGTCTCCATTTAGACAAAAAGTTTAAAATATTGTATTTAAAATGTTTTCACTATTAAAAGTTGATAAAAGTGCAATACTGAAAATGAATCTGTTCTTGCATTATGACTAAGAAACTCTTAATATGGATTATTAAATTATAAGGATTATATAAAGTTTAAAATTTAGTTAATACTACTCATGACCTCTTTTAATGGATTTTTTTGTAAGTCAAGTTGTGATTGAACTCGGTGTTGCGTGTAGTGCAAGTTATTGAATTATTTTGAAGAAATAACACACTATGAAATCTTGGGGTGTTACAGGGTAGGTAAAGATCGCCTCTACAGTACTCCACGTCCATTCGTATCCTATTCATCTCGTCACGTCAAGTGGTCCACCTCCAACAAAATTCCAGCCCTAGGTTTCCCAGCCTCGATCAATATTGTACATTGTCTGCACATGACACAACAAGGTGCGGGTGAATCTCGTGAAGGTGTGAGTATAACGATACTCAGTAGGGACCCCGAGACCCCAACGGTCTCCTAGAATCTCACAAAAGAAACCACAGGGTAACACCAAAAAGGTAATGTACCAAAAATCATAACCTCAATCATAAGCACCTTGTAAAGATATCTCACACAAGGATTTAATCTAGGCGTAGTATTAAGTAACATTGCCAGTCACAACGTCGAACACCTTTGCTACGGGAGAACTCCTCCTATATAGATTATAATTGGACTATGGAATCACACAAAGGTTCTTAACACTAACTTGGAACTGCTGAAATACTACTCCCAATCTCATACAGTGGTTCTATCGGGTCACACAGAGCCGTCCCCCCCCCCCCCCCGAACATGGGCTATTATAGTACTCATCCCCATAGTGTATCGTGGCTTCTCCCAACCATGGCCTGCCATGTCACACAGAACAACCCACCCCCATCATGGTCTGCTAAGGTACTCCTCCCCATCATGTACCACGGTCATCGAGTCACTCTATGTCAAAAAGTCAGCAGTTGTTAGGTCTCAGACAGTCGCAAGGTTCCATTCATAGTGTGCTTGGGAGAACCGATCCCCAAGCCTTCAGTCATATCTCAACCAAAACTAAGTCTCAAAAAGATGTAACCCGATGATCATCCATGGCATAAGGGTTCCTACACAATAGATGACTCGTCATTCGGACACCTGGTCTGTGCATTATTGGCATTTCAATACCGAGGGCCTGGTTGGATTCTGGTGCGATCCAATCTCACCGTACTCCATGATTCTCCAAAACTCTAATGGAGTACGGAAAATAGATCATCTTTATCTAAGGATACCAAATCCATAGACGGTTCGTCAAATGAGCATTTGGTTCTCAAGATAATCCCCTTTAGTGTTTTTTTGTCCCAATTGGGCTCGGGTCCGGTTCGACATGGCCTGAACCGGTTTATACGAGGCTGAGGTGGACTCGACCTGGTAGGCTGATGTCCAGTCCAGTTGTCAAGAAGGGAGGCCTAAAAGGGAGGCCCAAAAAGAATAGGGTGGCTCAACATATGTGGGATGGCGGCCCACTAAAACAGCGGCCCGGTCCTGGGGTGGCGGCGCAGATCTGATGGAGGGGTCCAGCCCAAGGGAGGAGGCCCATCCGAGGGAGGTGGCCTGGTCCGAGGGTGCCTCACGGCTCCATGGGAGGCGGGTGGGCTCAGAGGGTGGCGGCCCGACACGACAGCGGCGACCCGGCCTGAGGGCGGCGGCCTGTTTGGAGGGCGGCTGACCTTTTTTATGGTGGTGGCCCACTATGAGGGTGGCGATGTACTACGAAGGCGGTGGCCTACTCTAAGTGTGGGGACCCGACTCGAATGAGTTTGCCCGGATCAAGGGATGCGGCTCAGTTTGGTCCGATGCGGGGGGGGGGGGTGTAACCCTCTGGTCTCCCGGATTCCTGAATATCCCAAAGTTATTTCTATTGGCGAGGTGGTTGTGCCCTCTAGGAGCCACTTGGTCGCCGCAGAACCTGCCAATGGACTGTTTGCCCTCCGCAGCAGCTTCTTCTATGGCTTTCATTTTCCGACAGTAGGGTGGTCGCACTGACTTCCTTCCCATGGCTAGCCATCATTTAGGCTACCTCCTATGTTCCCCAAGGCAGCCGATCCATGACCTTCCTTAGGCATCTTGCGTCAACATTCTCATGGTCATCTAAGGTGGACCATTGACAACAAGATGTAGGAGGGTTCAGATCGTGTTTATTATGCCGGAGACCTTCACATTAGTTCATAAACATGAGGGGGTTAAGGGTTTAATAACAATTGAATTAAAGAACAAGATTAACCCCACTAGATTCACCACAAAAATCATCCCGCAAAGATAAAATAATCATGGTTAAACCCGTTAGTCGGTTGACCTATGTTCATCATATAATTTCAATAACAGGATGAGGGAATCAAAAATCCATAAAAAATAACCCCTACCTTGAAACGTTGGAGAGCACTCACGGTTGAGGGAGTCTCATTGTTCACCATCCCCGCAACAACATTTCATTTCGGCCGCTCGAATGTCAAACACCAGTTCAGGGTATCGGATTTGCACGTCACCTTCTACTGGGGTCAGCTCAATCCTCTAGGGGATCAACATTATTACACTCTAAATAAACATCGTTTCTTGGAGAATCTTGTCGGATACCCCTCCCCCCGAGCTCTATATTTATAAGAGAGGGGGAGAGTATGTAACAACATGTGCTGTTAATGGGGCTCATAAATTAGGAGGCTTTCTAATTTCCCCAAGGACGTTGTAACATAAAGTTGGCAGGTCAAGCCATTTAATAGATTGATACACAGCTGACCCCACCCTTTAATTGTTCCATTGGAGGATTATGAAATAAAATAACATAAAATTATTTTATTTCATTTCATTTAATAAACCTCAAAACTGATCATTTTCTCCAGACCATCTACGGTCAAATTAAATCCCCCCATAAGAGAATCATGGCACTGTAGATTCAGTGGTTCCCTCATATTTTTATTCCGATAAACGATTCAAAAGATAGAAAATGAATCTCACGCATTTACAGAACGTACCTGAAAAATAGTTCAGAAAATTATTTTGGGCACAACATTCCTCAGAATAAAACACCGTCAATTTTCAAAGTCTCTTAATAATTTCATAAAATTAAAAAATACAGGGAAAATCCGGGACTTTACATTCTCCCCACCTTATGGATTTACGTCTCCAAAATCCACAACATGGACAATGGAAACAAATGGGTGTACTGAGCATGAATCAGAGTATCCCTCTCCAATGACCTCTTTTAGAGGTTCCCGTGCTACTAGAGAACATGAACTAGAGGAATCAACCGCACAAAAATGACCTGCACTTATCGATCATCAATCTATAGTGGGACCTCTATAAATGTCACCCTCCATCTAAGTCCATCTCGCCGGGGTAGATGACGTGAGATATGTCATGCACGAATCTCCTTAGCTGGCATACATGGAAGATGTCGTGAACCTTATCCAACTGTGGTGGAAGTGCCAAGAGGTATGCCACATCACCTATCCACCGATGTATCATTAATCGCCTAATAAGCCTCAGTGATAACGTACCTCCTTGGTCAAATCTAGGTAGTCCCCATCGAGGAAAGACCCACAAAAAAATTTGGTCCCCCTCATAGAACTCAAAAGGTCTCCGTATTCTATCAAAAAATGACTTTGTTCTGCTCTGTGTAGTCTTCATCTGCTCTTGAATGATTTTTACCATCTTAGTGGTATCCCATACCAACTCTGGACCCATAAGTGCTGACTACCCTAGGTATGTACATCATAGAGGTCATCCCTCGGGTCGGACTTATAGGGCCTCGAATGATTCCATACCAATGTTGGAGTGATAAATGGTATTTTATAAAAACTCTACCATGGGAAATTGATCCTCCCAACTATGGAAAAAATCTAGGATCCATGCATGAAGCATATCTTCAAGCGTCTGAATGGTCTGCTCTGTCTGACCATCTATTTGAGGATGATAGTTGGTGATAAAATGTTGATGAGTCACGAATTCCTCCCGGAATCCCTTCTACAACCTGGATGTAAAACGTGACTCATGGTCTGAGATGAATGTTGATGGAAGCCCATTAATTCAAATGATATTATGTATTTATAGGTGTCCCATTCCTTCTACTGATCCCTACTCTCGGATAGGTAGGAAGTGTGCCCACATGGTGAGTCGGTCAATGATCACCCATATGGAATCATGTACCCGGTACGTACGTGGAATCCCCGTCACAATGTCCATGGAGATCCCATCCCACATCCACTCTGGTACCTCTAGTGGCTGAGCTAAGCCTGTTGGAACTGGTGCTCGGCCTTCACTTTCTAACAACTGAGGCATCGTGAAACAATCTCTGCCACTGCCTTCTTCTTCTAGGGTGACCAGAGCTGACACCTGAGGTCCTAGTACATCCTATCCACACCAGGATGTACTACTAGAGGGGATGTAAGGAACTATTTCTACACCTCCTCTTATAGAACCACTGGTACCGTGGGATGTCGTCTAAAAAAGATGAAATACTCCCCACCTTCAGAAAATCCATCAGGTGCCTGCCATAAGGATATCGGGGCACGTCGACCCTCAGATTCAGTGTCCCAATGTTTAGCCTCCCAGACTCATTGATGGGGTGGGGGTGTTACTATCATAAACTGGAGTTATGCTACTCCATCTATATCCACAAAGGATATCTACAATGTGGCTAGCTACTTTGTCGCCTCACATAGCAACATCAGACCAGATCTTCTGTAGAGTGCATTTTCTACCACGTTCCCCTTCCTGGCAGTATAGAATATCTCAAAGTCATAGTCTTGGATTAACTCTAGCCATCGCCACTATCTCAGGATCATGTCTTTTTAAAAAAAGATATACCTCAGACTCTTTTGATCATATTAGACTGTAAAACATTCACCCATTAAGTAATGATTCCACATCTTCAAGGAAAAGTCCATTACTTCTAACTCCACGTCCTAGGTAGAGTAGTTCTTCTCATGCTGCCTCAAATATATTGAACCATAAGAAATCACTACTCGATCCTTCATCAAGACACATCCAGGCTCGTTAACTAAAGCTTATCATTAGACTACATACCCAACTCCCACTTCTGTCAGCCTCGTGATGGCGGCACTGATCAGCCTCTATATCACCCCATGGAAACTCTGTTGGAAACTCTCCGTCCGCGGGAAAGGATTACTGATAAAACACTATTTTGTTGAATATATTATTGATAATAAATGATATAATTTCCCCAAATTGTTCTAAATATGTTTATTTATAAAATATTTGGGATTTGATCATTCATTTGACAATTTGGTGAAAATTCCAGTTTTACCCTTTATAGTGCACTGAAGTATTTCGGAGATAAATTTTTTTATATTAATTATTGGAATTTTAAATTTTGTAAAAGTGTTCATAACATAATTATCTACAACTTTTATTCAGGACACGAATGCTAATGAGTGCATTATGTTGTTTGAAATGGGTCATTAAGTCAAAGTTGGGCTGGACTCACCAGAGTTCTGTATTTCAGCCATAACTCATTCATCTAGGCCTGGATTAAGCCCAAAGATTTAGAGGAGATAGAGAACCCATATCCTCACATATTATCCTTCTGGAAGGCCGGCCAATGCATGCGTTTTGGTGGTCAAATGGGCGGTTCAATGTGCATTAAAATATTTGACTGAATTTCCACATTCACACTTGAAACCACTTGTAACCTCTCCTCACCTCCCATCTAGAAATTAGAGTTTTTATAATTTGTAATGGTTAGGGATGTGCATTGGGAAGTTTAGGGAAGAGGATAAGAGGATCCACTCCAATTATCCAACCATTTCAATAAGGGTAGCTCTTGAAGCAAAGATCCCTTCGACGAAGCCTTCTTCTTCTCCTTCATGTTGTAATGATTTTGTTTACGTAATAAACATTGTTGTTCATCTTTTATTTCTTCTATTTTCTTCTGTTTTTTTTAAATTTATTCTCTTAATATTCCTATTTGGTCTGGAATTCTTGAGTAGAAGCATTATTGGGTTATACCCATTATAAACCTTTGCACATCAAAAATGCTTCTACGATGATTATGCCACCCATGGAAGAGTAGTTATTTTTAATAATCGATCGACCTATATCCTTATTCATTCGTTTATTTTGAATAAATGAGATACTGTAATTCACATATTATGATCTATTAATTGAGTTTTAAATTTAAATGAAACTAATAAACCAATTTAATAGTTAACACAAAACACGCGAGGTCGGGAATTGTGTGAACTGTGAGAGCAAAACCTTAACCGGTAATTCAAAACCACGTGGGATCAATTTGTAGCATTCAAATATAATCTCTAAACTAAATTAATCCTAATTTAAAGAGTGCATATGTGCCTTAATTTACCACTGAGCATAATCTAATTTTAGAACATCAATCAATGTAGGGTGTTGTGATTGCATGTTCCGAAGTTAGCCTAAGGTTAAATTCACTTCATCTTCGTGGTAAAGTTAATTCTCGTAGGGTTAGGGATTTAAAAAATTAAGGGATCATAATTAAGTGGATGTTAGTTTAAATGATAATGATTAATAATAGAGTGAAGAGGTAGAGTTAGATCGATTACATCTTTTAAAATATTTTCTAAAAAACATCTTCTTGTTGTGTCTTTTTAATCAAACATCACTTCAAAATTAAAAACAAAAAAAATGAAATCTTCTTCCAGAAAACTTATTATAGAACTATAAACTATAAACAACCCACATCCATTCAATTAGTGTTTTTATTCTTTTTTATTTTATTTTTATATTACCTCTAAGAATTTGTTTTAATTCACCTCCTTCTTTGAGAGACGACCTTGGTCAACCACTCTGTTGCACCTAAGTACCCCAAAATCACACTATTCATTTGAGGGCACCCACAATAGTGCTCATTCAAATTGGCACCGTTTCCAGCAAGGCAAGTAATTTATTCAACCATTTAGAGGTATTTATTTTATTTTTCATTTTATTTTTTTCTCCACCTCTCTCTTTCATCTTTCCCCTTTCTAAAGTTTTCATTTTTTGTTTCATCCTCATCATTTCTTTTTGGACCATCAACTCAAATTTTCATTTTTATTTTAATATGGTCCACTCACTTTCTTTTCATTTTTGTTTTATTTATGAAACGAACTAATCCCGAAGATATCTTAGATCTTAACCCTGAGATAGAACGTATCCATAGGGCACGAATCAGACACTCTCAGTCTACGGGAAGTTTCAATATTCAACCAGTTGGTGAGTTCCTCTCTTCTGGAAACATTGGAATTGGAATTTATTCAAATTCAAACATAAAAGAAGAACCAATGGCTGAAAACAATGGAAATGAACTTAATATAACCATTCGAGAATTGGATTCCCCGATATTAACTATCAACTAAATCGTATTGCATACCCAAATCTCGAATCGGACTTTGAACTGATATCTGGGTTAATTCACTTACTTCCAAAGTCTCATGGCCTCTCTGGTGAGGATCCCAATAAACATTTGAAAGAATTTAATGTGTATTGATCAACACTTAAACCAATAAATGTTTCTGAAGATCAAATTAAATTAAGAGCATTCCCATTCTCACATGATGGAGCGGAAAAAGATTGGATGTATTATTTACAACCCGAAGATGTAACTTGTTGTAATGATTTTAAATGTCTTCTCTTGCAGAGATTTTTTCCTGCATCAAGGACCACATCCATTCAAAAGGAGACATCAGGGATCAAGCAAGCCCAAAGGGAGTCAAGGTATGAGTATTTGGAGAGATTCAAGAAGTTATGTGCAGGCTGTCCACATCACCAAATCAGTGAGAAACTCCTCATCCAGTACTTTTTTGAAGGACTCACACCTATGGAGAGAATCATGGTTGATGCTGCAGCTGGAGGATCGTTGGTGGACACGACACCAGCAGTCGCACGTGCGTTGATCGACAAGATGGCCCAAAACTCCCAACAATTTCGTGATGGGGGTACAACACATGTTAGGGGAGTACATCAGGTAAATCCTTCTTTTATTGGGATTAATTTTATTGATACCAAGTTGTAAGAATTGACCACTATGGTGAGGCAAATTTCTTTGGAACAAAATACATCTCTACCCCCTCCTTCAAGGCCTTGTGGCATTTGCACTGAGACAAGCCACCCAACTGACTGTTGCCCACAACTAAAAGAGACAGAGGATTGCGCAGCAGTATTCCCAGGGAGACCATTTCAGTAGCAACAACAACCATTTCCCCAAAAAAAGTTTGATTCATTTGCTCCAACATACAACCAAGGGTAGAAAGATCAAGCAGACATGAGGTATGGCTCTGGACAGCAACAAAGGCCCCCTTTTCAACCAAACTTCCAGCAGCCTCCGCCTTACCAACAGGGTTTCCAACAACCCCAAATATGATTTGATGCCCAAGCATCAACAAGCCAACAACAAGGGAATCCCCCACCAAAGGTAGATTCTAATACTGATGATCTTTTGAAGCAAATTGTTCTTAATCAACAAAATGAGCTGAAGAGTCAATGTTCGGAGCTGAGTGAGTTAAAGACTCAAATGAGCCAGATTGCCACCGCCCTCCATGAACTTGTAAGTAAGAATTCTGGAAATCTACCTTCCCAACCCACTCCAAATCCAAAGGGTAATTCCAGTGCCATCACATTGAGAAGTGGGAAGCAAATTAATGATACATCTGTACCTACCATTCCACCGAGATTCACCTCAACTCCGGAGAAGCCACATTCCATACCAACTGATGAGCAATCCAAGGAGAAAGATAAAGGTAAGAAAACGATTGATGATGTTCCTCCTAAACCCATTTCCTTTTACAAACATGGTTGTTCAAACCAAGAAGATTGATGAATAAGAAATGAAAAAAAAGGTTTTGGACACATTCAAGAGTGTGGAGGTCAACATTCCTCTACTTAAAGCCATTAAGCAAATCCCAAGGTATGCCAAATTCTTAAAAGAACTCTGCACCAATCGAAGAGGGCTCAAGTGAAATGAGAGGATCACCCTTGGAAGGAATGTCTCGGTACTCATTAAACCAACTCTAGCAATGCCAACAAAGTGCAAGGATCCCGGAACATTCACCATCCCATGTACCATAGGGGGGTTTCACTTCCTTAATGCTCTTTGTGATTTAGGAGATTCAATAAATGTGATGCCTCACTCTGTATTATCTTCCTTGCAGGTTGGTGATTTGAAGCCAACAAGAGTATTGGTGCAATTGGCTAATAGAGCTACGGAATATCCAGTAGGAGTCCTTGAGGATGTACTTGTCCGGGTAAGAGACATGATCTTTCCAGTAGACATATATGTTCTTAACATGGAGGATGATCAAGTAAGTTCTCATGCCCCCATTATATTAGGTAGGACCTTCCTCAAAACTGCAACAAATATCATAAATGTCAATGAGGTTACACTTTCAATGAAATTTGGGGAGGAAGTTGTGATATTTAATGTTATGGATTCCATAAAGTACCCCTCATAGGATCATTCTACATTTGTTATCTCCCATTTTGAACCACCAAGTAAAAACACCATGGAATTGGATTGTCCTATGCTTAGGGAGATTATGAGTATTGGTACTAGTTTGATGTCTAAGAGTACTTCTACACCCGTTTTTAAGGAACAAGACTCTCTAAGATTTGATTTTGAAATGGAATCATATTCTGATTTTGATCATGTTCACTCTGATTATGACACGGATGTTGAGTATGCTGATGGATTTGATGTTTTATTCTCTGATTTTGATGATGTCTATTCTAATACTAATGCTCTTTGTGCACATATTTCACTTCCTTTAATGTCTCCATCCATACTACACCCTCCTTCATTAGAACTCAATCCATTTCCACCAAATATGAAATACTCATACATGTTGAGTGGTGAGAGATTACCTATTATCATTGCTAATAATATCCCTTCTGAACATGAAGAAAAGCTTTTGAATATTTTGAGGGAGAACATCAAGGAGATTGGGTGGACTTTGGCTGACATATTAGGTATTAGCCCCACCATTTTCATGAATAGGATTCTCTTGGATGATGGGGCTAAACCAGTGAGACAACCAAAAAGGAGACTCAATCCCACCCTCCAGGAAGTTGTTAAAAAAGAAGTTGAGAAATTGCTCGAGGCAGGTATAATCTTTCCCATTTCAGATTCTCAGTGGGAAATTCCTATTCAGGTTGTTCCTAAGAAAAGTGGTGTTAATGTTGTTAAAAATGATAAAAATGAGTTAGTTTCAATGAGGGTGCAAAAAAGTTGGCATGTGTGTATTGATTATAGGAAAAAAATCAGTCCACTCACGAGGACCATTTCCCCCTCCTATTTATTAATCAGATGCTCGAGAGACTAGTTGGGAAAACACACTATTGTTTCTTGGATGGATTTTCTGGATATTTTCAGGTTCCTATAGCTCCAGAGGATCAGAATAGGACTACATTCACCTATCCCTTTGGCACATTTTCCTAACGGAAGATGCCATTTGGACTTTGCAATGCCCCAGGTTCCTTCCAGAGATGCATGGTGAGTATATTTTCTTATTTTATTGAGACTTGCATGGAGGTATTTATGGATGATTTTACAGTGTATGGATCCTCATTTGATGCATGTCTAAAGTGTTTGGGAAAGGTATTGAATCGTTGTATTGAGAAGAATCTGGTCCTGAACTTTGAAAATTGTCATTTCATGGTAGAGCAAGGCATTGTCTTAGGGCAAGTAGTGTCAAAACATGGGATAGAGGTTGATAGATCTAAGATAGAGATTATTTCATCCCTACTATATCCTACATGTGTGCGTGATGTTAGATCTTTACTAGGGAATGCAGGGTTTTATCGGTGCTTCATCAAAGATTTTAGTAAGATTGCTCTTCCTATGTAAAGATTACTTCAAAAGGATTCTGATTTTGTGTTTGATGTTTCTTGCAAGAATTCATTTGATGAGATACAACAACGTCTGACCACTCCACCTATCATACAACCCCCATGGTGGGACCTTCCATTTGAGCTTATGTGTGACGCCTCCAACATCGCGATTAGAGATGTCCTATCTCAGAGGGTGGAAGGACGTTCACATGTGATTACCTATGCATCAACGACATTGGATTCATCCCAATCAAACTACACAACCACGGAAAAGGAGTTTCTTTCTATCATATTTGCTTTAGATAAATTCCATTCATATTTATTGGGCTCTAAAGTAGTTGTTTTTTCTGACCATGCAGCTTTGAGGTACCTCCTGAAGAAGCCAGATGCAAAGCCACGACTTATCCGTTGGATGCTCCTTCTTCAAGAGTTTGACCTTGAGATAAAGGACAAGAAGGGGTTAGAGAATTTGGTGGTGGACCACATGAGTAGGCTTACTCACACACTATAAGATGACACCTTGGACCAGGTACCACTTCGGGACACTTTTCTCGATGAGCATATTTATTCCATCTTAGGTACGCATCCTTGGTATGCCGATTTAGTGAACTACATTGTTTCCTCTGAAATCCCTGCAAATTCAATGAAATATCATGTCCAAAAATTAAAAAGTGTGTCTAGGTATTATGTGTGGGATGATCCTTACCTCTGGAGCATGTGTAGTGACCAAGTCATTAGGAGGTGTGTTCCCAGTCATGAGTTTGAGTCTGTTTTGCATTTCTGTCATACACTTGCTTGTGGTGGAAACTTTGGACCCCAAAGGACAACTAGGAAGGTTTTTGGACTCTAGATTATATTGTCCTAGCTTGTTCCATGATGCCCTTGTGTTTTGTATGTCATGCTCTTGTTTCCAACACACTTGGAATATTTCTAGGAGACATGAGATGCCCCAACAACCCATACTATTCTGTGAGATTTTTGATGTATAGGGCATTGATTTTATGGGTCATTTTCCTAGTTCATTTGGATTTTTGTAATTTTTGGATTCTGTTGATTATGTGAGTAAATGGGTGGAGGCCAAGGCCACCAGGACTGACGATTCTCAAGTTGTTGTGGATTTTGTCAAGGATCAAATTTTCTGCAGGTTTGGAGTACCAAAGGCCATCATCAGTGACCAAGGGACACACTTTTCCAATAGTAATTTTGCTTCCCTCTTTAGAAAGTATGGGGCTACACACAAAACATCAACACCATACCACCCCCAAACAAATGACCAGGCTGAGGTTTCAAATCGTGAGTTGAAACAAATATTGGAGAAAATCGTGTAGCCAAATAGGAAGGATTGGAGCAACTGCTTGGATGATGCATTGTGGGCTTATAGGACAGCATACAAGAAACCCATTGGTATATCCCCATTTAGGATTGTTTTTGGGAAAGATTGTCATCTCCGAGTGGAAGTCGAGCATCGGGCATATTGGGGTATAAAGAAATGCAACATGGATTTGGCCCAAGCTGGAATTCAAAGAAATTTGCAAATTAAAGAGCTTGAGGAGATTTGACTGTCATCATATGAGAACTCAAGGCTCTACAAGGAATGATCAAAATCAGCTCATGACAAAATGATCCAACAAAGGGAGTTTTATGTTGGAGAGAAATTCCTTCTCTATAGTTCACGACTCAAGTTGATGTCTGGTAAGTTACGTTCCAGATGGTTAGGTCCTTATATTGTGACTAATGTTTTTCCTTATGGTGCAGTGGATATCACACAAGAGGACACTGGAAGGAGCTTTACAGTCAATGGGAAACGTTTGAAGAGATACATTGAGGGACATCCTACTGATGTAATGGATTTTATCACACTGCATGACCCCATCATCACTTGATCACATCAGGCTGTTCCTAACCCTTTCACTTTTAGATTATTTGTCCTATTTAAAAATTCTGTATTTTATGTGGATATATCATCTCATGGGTTCACATTGAGGAAAATGCAATATTTTAAGTGTGGGAGAGGGAACCTTTTAGTTTAGTAATTTAAATTGTTTTCCTATTTAAAAAAATCAAAAAAAAATTGTGTGTTTTTCAAATTTTGTGTGTTTATTTTACAATTTTCTGTGTTTTTTGAAACTTTTGAGATAAACTGATTCTCATCACCATTTTTAAATACATATCAATAAGTGAAACAATTTACCCCTTGAAACTAAGCTTAAATGAATGCTGAAATGACTTTGTTTCAAGTTCAAATATTTATTAATTTCATGAAAATTACACAGAATTTTGAATCCCATACCACATCTCATTGTCTTTATATTTGAAATCACTTTCCTGTGAGGCTTCTAAAACATTATTTTCATATTCTTTACATTCACCTCACTTTTTGAAAGAACCAAACCATACTTGATTTAACCAGAATTTGATCTATTCAAGTCAAAACTTGAGGGTTTGAGGTACTTATGTTTAAATGATTGTGGCATTTGTTTAGTATTAAAGCCCCTATTTCAAAGAATTGTTTTTTATAATGTCCTACCTTTAATATTTAATCCTTGTAGCCCATAGAATCCATGCACAACCTATTTGGTTAGCCACATTACAAGCCAATTTTCCCTATCCAACCAACTCTTGAAGTGAAATTGCATAATCTAGTTGAGCTTAAATGTGGGGGAATCAATATTTTGTTGTGCCACCACATTCTGTGATACTTTGGGTGGAAAATTACTTTCTGAAGAGATGTGTTTCCTACTGAATAAAACAATTATACTGAAAGTTGTGCCTTTTCTGGGGCTTTCATGACAAGTGAAGCTGTGCCTTTTTTGGATCTTTTAATTTAGGTGGAAACCTGTGCCCATCTGGAGCTTTCAAGAAAATCATGTTTGAGAAGATTGAAATTTTTGATGCTGAAATGATGAATGGTGTAAGCTTTTCATGAATTTTCGTGATGATGGAGCTGAATTTATACTATGGGGATTTATTAGAAGACCATATTTATGTCAAAATTAGATTAATGCAATTTTGCTTCAAAAGAGTCAAGCCCTCCTCATTTAGCCTCAGAGTTTTTCACATCTTAATCCTACCAACTGAAAGCCACAGAACAACCCTGAAAAGTCCTCATGATTAAAATATGTCCTTGACTCACATCGGGTAGTGATGTAGGTATCTATCAAGCCTATGGTGACCCTTGTATGAGTTTGGATGAGAAAGACATTACAAAAAAATTGATATTTGAGTGATGAGAGAAAATTCTAGTGAGGTAAGTGTTTTGTGCATGGGAGGATAAATGAAGTGAAAATATATTGAAGGATATAAATGGAGAACTTGAAATAAGGTTTTTTATGAGGCATGATATCTTTTTATTCTTGGTGGGAAATTGATTGATCTCAAGGATATATGTTTTAAAAATGGTTTTGATTTGATATTGATGTTTACTTAATATGAGATTTTTCTTAGGAGTGCAAAAGGGTAGGTGTGGGGGAGTTGATAAAACACTATTTTGTTGAATATTTTATTGATTATAAACAATTTAATTTCCCCAAATTGTGCTGAATATGTTTATTTATAAAATATTTGGGATTTGATCATTCATTTGAAAATTTGGTGAAAATTCCAGTTTTACCCTTTATAGTGAACTGTAGTATTTCGAAGATACATATTTTTATTTTTATTATTTTAATTTGATATTTTGTACCCATGTTCCTAGAATATGTATCTACATCTTTTATTTAGGACACTAAAGCTAAAGAGCGCATTAGTTTGTTGAAAATGGGACATGAAGTCAAGGTTGGGATGGACTCTCGTGAATGGAAAAGATTCTGTATTTTGGCCATAAATCCTTCCTATGGGCCTTGATTTAGCCCACATTTTTAGAGGAGATAGAAGACTCATATCCGAACATATTATCTTTCTGGAAGGTCGGCCAATTGACGCGTTTTGGTGGTCAAATGGGCGGTGCAATGTGCATTAAAATATTTGACCGAATTTCCACATTCACATTTGAAACCACTTGTAACCTCTCCTCCCCTCCCCTCTATAAATTGGAGTATTTCTCATTTGGAGGGGTTGAGGATGTGCATTGGGAAGTTTAGGGAAGAGGAGAAGTGTATCCACTCAAATTCTCCAACCATTTCAATAAGGGTAGCTCTTGAAGCAAGGATCCCTTCGACGAACCCTTCTTCTTCTCCTTCATGTTGTAATGATTTTGTTTATGTAATAAACATTGTTGTTCTTCTTTTATTTCTTCTCTTTTCTTCTATTTTGTTTAAATTTATTGTATTAATATTCCTCTTTGGTCAGGAATTCTTGAGTAGAAGCATTATTGGGTTATACCCATTATAAACCTTTGCACATGCAAAACGTTTCTACGATGATTACGCCACCCATGGAAGAGTAGTTCTTTTTAGTAATCGATCGACCTCTATCCTTCTTCATTCGTTTATTTTGAATCAATGAGCTACTGTAATTCACATATTATGATCTATTAATTGTGTTTTAAATTTAAATGAAACTAATCAAGAAATTGAATAGTTAACACAAAACACGCGAGGTCGGGAATTGTTTGAACTGTGAGAGCGCATCCTTAACCGGTAATTCAAAACCACACGGGATCAATTTGTAGCATTAAAATATAATAACTAAACTCAATTAATACTCACTTACAGAGTGGTTATGTGCCTTAATTTACCACTGAACATAATCTAATTTTAGAACATCAATCAATGCAGGGTCTTGCGATTGCATGTTCTGAAGTTATCCTAAGGTTAAATTCACTTCATCTTCGTGGTAAAGTTAATTATTGTAGGGTTCGGGATTTTATAAATTAAGGGATAATAATTAAGTGAATGATAGTTTAAATGATAATGATTACTAATAGAGTGAAGAGGTAGAGTTAGATTGATTGCGCCTTTTAAAATATTTTCTAAAAAAACATCTTCTTGTTGTGTCTTTTTAATCAAACATCATTTCAAATTTAAAAACAAAAAAATGAAATCTTCTTCCAGAAAACTTCTTCTAGATCTATAAAATATAAACAACCCCCATCCATTCAATTAGTGTTTTTATTCTATTTTATTTTATTTTTAGAATACCTCTAAGAAGTTGTTTTAATTCACTTTCTCCATTGAGAGACGACCTTGGTCCGCCACCCTACTGCACCTAAGTACCCCAAAATCACACTAATAATTTGAGGGCACCCACGACAATGCTCTTTCAATTACCTTTCTTTGTCAATGCTGAAAAGGGTGTTGAAAATCTGGAAATGGCATGCATGAATTTCCAAAAGTATCTAGCCAACCCTAGGAAACCCAGAACCTCTGTCACACTTCTAGGTGGCTCCAAAGCTAGCACAACCACTATCTTCACCCGATCCACTAAAACTCCAGCCTCTGGAAGAAAGTGTTCTAGAAAGTGGACCTCATGTATACATAACTGGAACATCGAGAGTAAACTATAAAGAAGGTTCTCACAGATTGTATCCAAAACAATCTATAAATAATATTCATGCTCCTCCTCCATTACCTATTAAATCAAGATTTCATTGATGAACACCACCATGAAGCGATCAAGGAATAGGTTAATTATCTTGTTCATGAGTCTTGTGAACACTTCTAGTGTGTCGTTCATTCCAAAAGGCATAACCAAGAACTCATAATGGCCATACCGACATCTGAAGGTCATTTTCTGCACATCCTCATCTCGTATCCTGGGTTGATGATGGCTTGATCGAATATTTATCTTTGAAAACTAGCGATATCCCTTCAGATGATCAAAAAATCATCAATCCTTGAGATTGGATACTTGTTCTTAATGTTCCCCTTGTTTGGGTGTTGATAGTCCACACAGAGTCTCAAGCTCCCATATTCATTCTTGGCGAACAAAATCAAGGATGCCCATGGAGAAACACTGGGTCTTTTGAACCCCTTTCCTAGAAAGTCCTACAACTGTACACATAAGTCATTAAGCTCTGATGGATCCATCTGATATGCTGGTGTAGATATCAGTTTCGTCACGGGGTACAAGTCGATGTAAAAGTCTACCTCTTTGTTGAAGTTAGTCCTAAAACATCATCAAGAAAGACATCGGCCTACTGTTCCACCACTACAGGATAAAATGGACTCTCAACATCAACTACTCCAAGGGTATGTCTAGACAACAGATGTGTAATCAGATGCAACCTCTTCTGGGTATGCCCATCCGATTCTACAAGGGTTCCATTCTTACTGGTGAAGGAAAACATTGTCGTGTCCATGCGGACATACCGCACTTTGTGCCAAATATAGTCAATCTAAGCAGGGACTGTGGATAACTAGTCCATACCCAAAATGACATCGTAAGGCCTTGACGCCACTACTAGGAGATCTCAGATGAATCTCCCACCTCATATATTGAACTCACACTATTGGCACAAGTGCGTAATCATCTAATCCTTTCACATAGGTGTCTCTAGCCGTAAGGATCGAGCCAACGGATCCACCGGAATCTTCGAACTCCGAAATAGGGTTGTGGCATCAAAAGAATGATAGGAACCTATTTTTATAATTTCTGAAACTAAGGTGTAGTATACACTTAGTGTACCTCTAATATTCTTAGGGGAACTGTGGTTTTAGGCCTCAGCTGCATGGATCTGAGCTCTTCCCAGTCCTCTTGCTCCCTATGGTCAAGGTGGTCCACTTGGTGGTTGTGGCTGTAGAATCACGAAGCGTCGCCTACTCCCTACTAAACGGTCAACTTTTTTTCCATTTCCATCACCCTACGGACCTCCTCACTCGGTTTTCTGCCACTCCCTCGGTGGTACCTCGACCATATGATGGTCATCTTTATGATGGGTTGGGATGTCGTGAGCCATATGACTCTGCCCACCACATGAGTAACAGTGTGTTCTCCTCTCCAATCATCCTCTTCCTTTTGTGCCTTGTACCTCTGACACTACATCCCGAGGTGGTACACCAGATGGTCTAGTCAACTTGGACCTCTATTTCATATGCCTTGTTCAGAAGACTCAGGTTCCTATCATCTTATGGTAGCTTTTGCTGTAGGTTCTTGCTCAGCTAGGAATATCTCTACAAAAAGTGATCGCTCAAGAACCCCAACCTACATCATAATGCTGAGGGATACCATCGATTGTCATATCTTCCATCTAAGACCCTAATCAAAGGTTTGGGCCCTGAATGAAGGGTCTCATACCATGTCGATGGAGTAATGGGAGAGATCAGTGAACCTCACCGAGTACTGGGAAATGGTCATTCTTACCTACTGTAAGTGCAGCAACTCATTTATACACACAAATCATAAGGATGTTGGGACGAACTCTTCCCTGAATAGTCCCTTGATGCCACCCAGATTAGGGTAACCTCATCCTTTATCTGGATAATTAGGGCTCCACTATCTCCCTATTGTATCATAGAAAAGGGTGGTACCCAGGATAACCATAATATTAGATGGTGTCCGAACTAAGTGAAAAACTCTGACCACAGCCTCTAGCTAGTCCTCAACCGCCACCAAGTCTTTATCACCTCAGAATCTTGGAGGCCTCTGCCGCTTGTACTCATGTTATGCACTAAGTTAGTATGAATCCTCTACTGGTGGGGCTGGTGGAAAAGACTTTCCAATGTGCAGTGGTGATGCTGGTACACCACTCGAAGGTGCCAGAGCCATAAGGGGGCCCGGCACGGAGGCCTCATCACTCGGTGGGAGGTCATCGCTTTCCTCTCAGAAAACATGGGTGGATATATTTGTGGAGGAATTCTGAAAAGAAAATAAGTGTTCCATAGTTAAATGTTAAACCTGGTTGTCTAACTCAAAAAGACACAAGAAATACTTTTCAAAACACATGCAATAAGTGTTTTCATGCGCTGAGTTGGAAATCAGAATTCATGGTCCTGGGCTACGGATACGTCGACTGTCGCACCAACCCTGGACTCCCCGAACTGAAAATGACACTCAAAAAACATAAAAATATTAACACATATAAAATATCATATTCTTATTTATTCAGTAGAACTGAATCCTTTTATAACACATTTTCGTGACCCGTCCCCCAGGGCCCTGGTCGTGACTACCCCAAGCCCGCCTTCCATAGGGTAGAGGCTGGCGGCTAGAACTGAATAGTATATTCCCTAAAACAAGAATAAATTTCCTTTAAAACTGTAAAAACACATGGTCCTAGAACACAACAATAAGTAATTTTTAAGTAAACTCTTGTAGTAAAAGTGTACTAAAAGTAAAGGGGATAGAATACAAGCCCAACTGGAAAAGTACAAGTACAACTGAAAAGTTGAAAACAACTGAAAGGTGAAAAGAATTTGATGGATCATCCACTACGGGTCCTGCCTAAACGGTAGGTACAGATCACCTCCATTTTACTCCAGATCCATTCATCTCCTCTATATCTCTTCACACCGAACGGTCCACCTTCATGCACCATCCATTCTTGTCTCCCTTAGCCTCGATCAATGTTGTTCGTCGCCTGCAAAGACACAACAATGTGTGGGTGAATCCCATTAATGCGTGAGTATAACGATACTCAGTAAAGACCCTGAGACCCCATAGGTCACCAAGAATTCCACAAATAAAAACCACATGGTATCAAAATGAAGGAAAAGTACCACAAAAGTAAATTAAAACCTATAATAACCTCAATCACAAGCACAAAGAAATGACAACTCACACCAAAATTTATTCTAGGGGTAGTAACAAGTAAAATCCCCTGTCACAACGTATAATGTCTCAAAGTCAGGAGAACTCACCCTCTTTCGAGTACACTGTACCTGCCGCATCACACAGAGTTTCTTCCCACTAACCATGAACTATTGAAGTACTGCTCCGCCTCGTGTATTGTGGGTCTGCAAGGTCAAAAAGAGTTGTCCCACTAAATGCAGTCTGCTAAGGTACCCCTCCTATTCAAGTACCACGACTACTCCCTACCATGGCCTTCCATGTCACATAGAACCAACTACCCCATCATGGTTTAAAAAGTTACTCTTACCCATCATGTAATGCATCCGTCTAATCAGTTCAAGTCGAAAAGCCAGCATTCATCATGTCTCAGCCAGTCATAGGGTTTCTTACGTAGTGCGATGAGGAGAACAAACCCCCCAAGATTTTAGTCATATCTAAACCATCATGAAGTATCAAAAATAAGTAACCCAATGACCCTTCATGTTATGAGGGTTCCAACAAAATATATGGTGCAGCATTCAGATGCCCGGTCTATGCATTATTGGCATTTCAATGTTGAGGGCCCAGTTGGATTCAGGTACGATCTAACCCAGCCAAACTCTAAGATTCTCCAATACTCTAATGGAGATAAGAAAAAGGACTGCCTTTCTCTAAGGGTCCCAAAGCCACATATGGTTTGTCAAATGGGCATATGGTCCTCATGATAAGCCCCTTTGAGTTTTTTGGGCCCGGTTGGGCCCTAGACTTGTCTGACTCAGTCGGACCGACCCGACCCAACATGGTCTGGGTGGGGCCCAGGTGGACTCGACCAGCAAGGCTGGCTCGACCTGAATATGAGGCCCATAAAGGGGTAGCCCATCCCACGTGGTGGGGCTGCCCGCTAGGGAGGTGGCCCGGTCCTAGGGAAGCAGCCCACTCTGAGGGCAGTGGCCTCACTCTGAGGATGGAGAAACGATCTGGGGGCGGTGGCCCACTGGGGCAGCGGCCCACTATGGGGGCAGGCCGGTTCGAGGGAGGATGCCCGCTCTGAGGGCAGTGGTCCACTGAAAGGGTGGAAACCTGAAATGAGTGTGAAGGATCGGCTCTAGGGTGGTGGCCCGGTTTGAGGTTTGCGGCTCGGCTTTGACGGCGGCGGCCCAATGTGAGGGCGGTGGCCTAGTCCAAGGGCGGTGGCCCACTCTGAGGGAGTCGGCCCTGCTCTAAGGGTGGCAGCTCGGGACGAGGTCAGTGGCCTGGTCTGAAGACTACAACCCGATCTGAGAACAGCGGCCCGACTCAAGGTTGGTGGCCCGGATCAGGGGCAGTGGCCCATTTTGGTCTGACGCGGGGGGGGGGGGGATTGTAACCCCCTCATCTCTCAGATTCTCGAATGGCCAGAAGGTCGTACTTTTGGCGAGGCAATGGCGCTGTGTCGGTATTGCTCATTCCCCACAGAACCCACAAAAGGCGGGTTCGGCCTCTACCGTGTCTTTGGCCCTGGCATCCCTTCACTGGTAGTGTGGCGGTCACACCGCCTTCCTTCCCACGTCCGGCCATCGTACCGGTCACCTCCTCTGTTCACGACGGCTGACGATCCATGACCTTTCACTTGTGGCATGCATCGACATGCTCATGGTCTTCCAAGGCGGTTCTTGGATAGTAAGATAGTGGAGGTTTCAGGCTGATTTCGTTAGGTCGGTGCCCTCCGCGTTAGCTCATAATCATGATGGGGGTTAAGGGTTTAATAAAAATTGAATTAAATAACAATATTAACCCCACAAGTTTCACTACAAAAATTCTCCCACAAATATAAAAGAATCATAGGTCAACCCATTAATTATTTGACCTGTTTTCTTCCTATAATTTCTTGATTGGGAAGTGGGAATCAAAACACACAACTGAAAATAACCACTACCTTGAAACATTGGAGAGCACTCATGGTTGAGGGAGTCTCATTGTTTGTTGTCCCTACAACAAGCTTTCCTCACCCTTGCTCGAACATAAAACTCCAGTTAGGGGTTTTGGTGTCCCATGTCACCTCTTATTGGGGTCAACTCCATCCTCTAAGGCATCAGCGTTTTCACACTAAAATAGAACATTGTTCCTTGGAAAGGTTTTTCCAATACCTCACCCCCTGAACTCTATATTTATATGTGTGAGAGGGAGTAAGTAATGATGATGGGAGTTAATGTGTCTTATAAATTAGGAATCTTCCAAATTTCACTAATTTCATTGTCCCTGAAGGTTGGCAGGTCAATTCATTTAATGGCTTGACACACCGTCGGCCTCACCCTTTTTGTGGTCCGTTGGAGGTTTATGAAAAAAAATAAGAATATTTTCTTTTCTTTTATTTCATTTAAAAATTCAAAAAACATAATTTTTTCTCTAGACCTACTAAGGTCAAAGTAAAGCCTCAAATAAACGAATCTCAACATTGTGGATTCAATAGTGCCCTCATATTTTTAATCTGAGCAAAGGTTAAAAAGACAGAAAACGTTTCCCATTCGTTTACTAAATATACCCGAAAAAATAAGTTCAGAAATTATATTTTGTGCACAACATTCATCATAATCACACAATGTCAATTTTTACAGACTCGTAATAATTTTATATAATTAAAAAACATACATGTAATATCTGGGTCTTTACAAAATAACCCATAGATGCAATGAGAAATCATTTTTCTAAAGGGAAACATTTAAAAATTTTAAAATAATTATATCTGATGTTAATATGAAAGTGATTCTAATTAATTAAATTGTTTTAAATGATATAAAATTTAGCTAATGTAAATTTTAAACACATTTTAAAAAAATGAACCTTATAAATTCATTATATTAAAAGTGATTTTTCAACAACAAATGATATATTAAACTATTCATCTTAAAAATTAATATTTTCTGATAAAATTAAAAAATTACCCATAAAATAATTTTGATATTATGATTTAAAAAATTAAATTTATTTAATAAAATTATCTTTTAGTAATTTAAATTTTTAATTTTATTAGTATTCATATGATATAATAAGGTACGCATTTCTTGAGAAAATATTCTTCTAGAGTGAAGAATTCAAAAAAATTTATGTACTTTTTTATCAATATGTTTAATTTACATTAAATGATTATAAATTATATTTAAAGTGTATTTATTACTTTTTATCCCTCTATGTTTAATGGCTAGGTTAAATGATCATTTCTAAATATTAATACTAGTAATATATCACAGTTTCATAAAACATGGTGTTATGTGAAACACTAACTGTCGAATATGAAAATTTTATTCAAAAAAAATATTTCAAAAAAAATTTTGCAATCACAATGACATAATTTTTTGATGTAAATTTATTGTGTTGTGTATGATTTAGACTCTAATTATTCTATAGGGGGAAAAGATTCAATGTTTTAAAGGTTTGGATCAAAAATTTCATAGATAAAAGAATTTACAATTACGTATAAGTCATGGCTATGGTAAAAAGAGGCCAAGTAATTGTTTGAAAGAATAAAATAAAAATGTATCACATGTGGTATCATAATTCATCTTTTAAAAAAATATCATGGGAATGAAAAATGTGAAATTAACATCATATAGTAAGAGAATGCCACATCATAAACATTACTTAAACAATAATAATTCAATTTCATGGAGTTGTAAAATAATTTTAAATTAAATACTAATCCAATAGATAATGACATGAATAGTCCAAAATAACCTCTTAATCCAAGTGAACAAGGGAAGTACTTTGCTGTCATTACCACTAAATTTCATCATTATAATATATAAAAACATATCACCCACTAGGTTTTGTGAATATCTTGTTTGTTTTTTATTCCTATTAATATAGTATATATAAATATATATAATTTTTTTATGAAAATTAAATTACTACTATAACACCATGTTAAATTTTATTCATTTTAGAGTCATATTATGCTTCCAACATGGTTATTTACTTTCTGGATCCATTCTCTGAGGAATATGATGTCTATAAACAATTAACGTTCATTAACAAACTAGTATAATTTTGTAGGTTATTTAATGATGATAAAGTGGGGGTTTGATTGTACAACACTATTATAGATTCACCATTATTAAAGATATATATATTTCATAAAAAAGAATATGCATGCTCTCCAATATAACAATCTGACATACAATTCTCATAAAAATTGTCAAGGAGTCATTCATCAATAATTATATTACGGGATTGGTTTGAAAACATATAGTTGTGTGATCACAATTTGGGAATAACATCACAATACAACCTCATATTAGAGAAAATATTACCAAACATGTGTTGTGGAATGTAACCACTAATCCAATCAGTATAAAACTCTGGCCCCCAATATTTTGAGTACCCTCATGATAATAAGAATAAAAACATAGGTAAAATAAATAAGAATTCATAAAGTATTTTCCATTATCTAGGTTAAACTAAAAATTATATATTACTTTCATCTATTAGGGAAACTTTGAGAGTCACTCATTGAATACTTTTAATGACCCTACGAATTCAATGTTTATGTCATTATAAAATAATCATATCATAAAGAGTCTAACTCCCTCCAATTTTTTACATCATTATCATTGAATATGAAAAATCAAGATAACTATATAAATGAAAATATTATAACTATGATTGTCTCTTGAAAATATATGATGATAACAACTTGTAGACCATAATGGATAATTGTTCTATAAAATATGTTATACATATATAGACCATATGATGGCTAGGTTATAATGATGTTGATTCACCCCCTCTCATGAAATGAGTGAGAAGAAACCTTTTTGAGAGATTATGATTAAGAAAATGTTCATATCATTCATGTGGAAAAATAAATTTATGGCCATCTACCGGTATATGACGTTATATATTCCAATAGTGTGTTTATAAAATCATATACATTCAATAGTCCAATTTTAATAAAACAAATGACCCACCATTTTTTCTAACTATTAAGGGTGGAGTTTCATATGGTGATGGTACTCCCTTAGAGAGTTATGAACCCTAGTCTATGACTACACCAATATATAAGAAAAATGATAAGAATCCTATAAGTAAGAGTATTTCCTAGATCATAACCTCAAATTGTATGAATAGTGCCTAGGTAAATCAATTCAATAAAGTAAATAATAAGTATATTTTACCAATAAAAAAATTCATGATAATTTCCCCCAAGTACCTCTACAATATAAATAGTTTTATTGGTGATCAAACCATAAATCTAGAGTTTTAGAGTCAAATTAATATCAACCATAATGTTCAGATACAAATATTAGGATTTAAATCAATACCCCAACTCTCATGATATTTTTTCACTAATTAAATGAGATTCATGTGAAAATAATCTATTTTTTCAATAATCTCAAGAGGTGTTAACATCATCCTCAAACCCCCAATCATCTTCAAAAATAATGAAAACCCCAATATCACATATCAAGTCTCGATATATCAAGACATTTTAGTCACAGGATTATAGTAGATAGAAGAGTAATATTTATCCACATTCCCAGGATAATGATGCACATGAGGTATCATTATATGAATTTCAGACATCCCCTCAATATTTGATTTATAAAAAAATATTCTTCTATTTGTGTCTATTTCAAAATTTACCCCTCATGTCTCATTTCAGATCATTTTGAAAAAAAATCCAATGAAATACAAATAATAACTCAGACATTGACCTTTATCATTTAATGAAAGAATGTTTATTACTTCTGATGATATCAGGGTAGTAAATTTTGATATAGATGATTGTGTATGCTGTAAATTTATTGTTTTCCCCTAGACACCGGAAGATAAGAACATATAAATCTATTTATAATTTAACACCTTTATGAATTTTCATAGTACTATAAAAAAATACATAGTTGAGGTCATTATATGGCTACTCAACATCGAGGACTATCATAGGTTCTCTATGTTTATAGTAAAAAATGTATGTCAATGGAATTTTCTCATACCATTTTGTTTTAGTCCAAAGATGATAATATCTTCAAAACCAACATCATTTAATAGGTCCAATAACCAATATATATTTCCAATATATTTCTCATTAAATGTAATAAGTACTAAATTTATGTATGAATTAACATAAATGATCTTCATATTTTTAAAAAAAATATTGACTTCTTTATGCCTATTACAAATTTTTTGATCAATTTATTTGAAATATCTCATACCAAACCATTATGGATATATATTTAGGGTAAATCCTGATCTAATTGTCCCTTGGTAATAAATGACAACAAATTTCACTGCATTCAAAGGAGAAAAAAGTAATCATGTTATAGGCTTAGTCTTCATAGATGATAGAGAAAAAAGTAAACCTTCACACAAAACATATTAAATCTCATATTGTAGAATGTCTTTATATGTTTTTTATGAAAATATAGTATTAAACGAACAAAAAATTTCTATTCTTTTAAAAATTCACATAGTTTAAAAAAACTATGGCAAAAATTCATCAAAATGCATCACTCGAAGCATGCTGTCTAGAAGACATCTTGAATTTTTCTCAAATTCATAAGGTGTTAATGAAAAATATAATTATATAAATAAAATAAAAATTAAATTAATAACACTCCACCTATATTAAATCAATTATTATTATACATGGATTTCTTTATTCCTTTATTACATCATATTATTCAAGTAAAAACATTCATGCATGTTCCTACCATTCAAAAAAGTAGTGCAAAAATGAGTATCGTTTCAATGGGAAGAGGATTGTCTAACATTATTTGAAAATATCATTAAAAATTATTTTGAACCACTAACATTAATGCTCTATATAGAAGGAATACAGCACAATTTTTCATATAAAATCCCTCAAATGATCACTTTATTATTATCTTGTGAATAATAATGATGCTATAATGGAAATTTGGAAACTCTATATAACAAGAAATAAAGTAGATATTGATACCCATTACTCAATAATCGAAAATAATTACCTCACATTAAACCTTTCTATGAATAAGTGGAGGATATACTTCTAAAATCATGAGGTGTACATTGTCACCCATGTTGACCCACAGATGTAGATACTTAGTCATTCAAAGATAATAAGATTTCTACTGATGAGGGAAACCATAAAAAAATATTTTGACTTTTTGTTTTTGAATTTTAATGTATTTAATGTAAATGCAATAATATATTTTATAGATCACATTATTCATTGAAAAAATCCCTTTTAAACATAAATCTCCTTCATATAAATGTCTTCTTAATTTGTGAAATTCGAAAGATGTGAGAGATGTATTTCTACAACACCTAAAAAACCTAATTGGGGAGATAATTTACGATATCATTCTTAAACGAGTGGGTTTTGGGATCATTATAATTTCCCCAGTAAAATAGGTTCTTCTATATTAAATAAAATGATTATAATAGATCCCAAATAATGTGAGCAAATAATAGACCCTCATTATATTTATAAGGTTGTATATTCAAATACTAGTGACTCGCCTAATAGACAAAGAGGATTTTAAATTTTTATTTATGAATATAAGTGGTTATTATTCAATTAATATTGATGATATTATTATATACTATGATTATAAATTTAGATATATGTCTGATAAATCATTATAAACAATTTTGACTCGTATTTTACTTTCCCAAATTCTTCAGATTGAGGAGTTCAATATGGAATCTCTAGCCTTGGAAGATGAATTATAGGATGAGACAATTATTCAAATTGATAATTTATAGGTGTTATCCTTGATTTTTTACATATAATGTTAGGGAAATAATATAAATCATTACTATCTAGAAATAAGGTGAACTCATATCCCAACTAACAAAAGCTAACAAATGATGGATTATTTAATAATGAACTATTAGTATTTTTGAATTCTTTTACCCGATTGAGTCATGTGGTAGTTGATTCCAAATCTGGAAGTAAACATAAATGTCGAGGTATCCAAAATATACAGACATTTCTATATAAAAGTGACTTTTATTGGTTTTTCATAGGAAGAAATAGATAAGATACTCTATCTATTGTGAAATTTGTCCACCCAAATGACATTAGTGGATATAAACTAGAAACCCTAATATCACAATAAAAAAAGTGACTTGGGATGTATTATCAGTCAGTGATACACTATTTTTTAATTGGATGTTCCATTCCTACTGTAAATATATCAGTTTTCATCATCAACCTCAATATAATTTGAATACTATAATTTATTCTAGGAAGTCAAATTTTTAATTAATTGATGTCATGGTCTATGTCCCCTACATACAACCATTCATAAGAATAACATTATGTTGTGTTGGAGTGAAACACCGTCAAAATAGTTATGTCTCTCACACAATGTTGATGGAAAATGACACAAAGTTATGGTCTTTTGAGTGGAACATTTTATAGGAAGAATAAAAAAAATCAATTTTATCCACATATACCACTTTTATATAGAAATAAATAGTTAAATATGAATTATCATCAATAAAATATTTAATATCTACTATAAGAATGTAGAAAATAATAAGTAGTCCGAGAAAAAAAACTGTCTTCATACATTGTGGCCCTATATCACCAAAACTCATATATCCCTAAAATTGAACCCATATTCACTTATTTATAATATAGCGGGATCCTTATAAATATTGTATAATTACCATTAATTTTAATCTTTTTTTAATTGATTTAGGTATATTAGTAGTCTCAATAGTGGGTTGACAATTTAGAGTAACTATAATTGAGAATGTAATGCACACATCACAACCTTTAGTCCCTTCAAAATCGATCTAAATTAAACTCATATAAAGTTAATTTTTTTCTCTCAATACTTAAATTCTGTTCTAGTGATATCTATAATAATCGTCTTAATCATATGGAATAATCATACATTGATCTACCTGATGTGGGTAGTCACTTTTTCATATATATGGTCTATTAAAATAGGGATTAGTTGTTTTCCATAATGGATGGGGAGGAATCACAAAACATACAAGTGAAATATTTATAAATAAATATATTTTATAATATAACATTGGTTATTTTCATCCAAACTATAGGGAATCAAATATCATAGATTAAATCACAGTTTTATGAAATTATATTGCTTCATATCGTGTTGATCTGTATGACCAAAAACATTATAGCGCTATTGACCTTGTTTAAAGGGGAAAATTTCATGAAAACAAACATGGTACATTTTATAAAATATCATAAATTTATCCTCCCTGTATGATATAGAATTTCATTATCTTTGACCTAAATCATCAGAAACCAAATAAAATGGAACATCAATCTGATCATTATAACTATAAACCACTTAATAATAGAAGTCAACGATACACAAATTTCAACATATTATAATTGTTCCATATATAAATATATTATTCATAAAAAATCAGAGTACCCTTCATGAATCAAAATGGATCATAATATCCCACTGTATTGTACTAATTCCATGATATGAGGGTTTTATCTCTATTGGAATCATTGCTGCATAATCTATCCTATTCCTTTCCAATACAAAAGAAAAGATTCTCCTTTACCTAGATTAGATCATGATATATTTTGGTTCCCTAATTCATGTTTTACGCACATGAATATACTAACATTATGGGTAAAGTGTACCTTTTTATCAATGTTTCATAACATGAAACTCCATTACAAGAAATAAAATTGTACAACACTTTGGTATTATTAGAGTGTCATACCTCATATGGTTTGAATCCCAAACATGAGAGAATTATATTTCTATGAATAATATATTTATAGAATCTAAATTCTAACAACATACCCATAAGGATAAAAAAACCTTCATATATTAAAACTACATTTTCCAGATTCCACATCATTTAAGATACATAGTGACATGTGGATCTTAGATCCTATTACATGTCATGAATTATCATAAGTTCACCTCTCATGACCTTCATAATATATAAATATATTAAAAACATTATTTCCTCTATTATGATTCAAATTTAACCCATATGTTATATGTAGTGATCACTCTTGCGATTTGGAATATCTCATAGTTATAACAGAATACTCAGAATGATCGTGACTCATGTGATCCTATAGGTCTAGTTGAATAAATATTTTATAATTACTAGCATCTATCATAATTAAATTAATGGAATCTAGTCAATGTGTCTATATATTGAACATGAAAAATAATATTTTCCACACAAAACTCATCAAAAGGCTATAAGTGGAAGGTTGGTATGTATTTATTCCTACATTTGAGCTAGTTCCATATAATAGATACTTTTATCCTTTATCTACATCTACATATAATAACCCCATATCTAAACTATGTGTTTTGTTGATTTAGGTCCATATGTGTAAACAACTGACATCTAAATTATTTTCTTATAAAGAACAATAAATTTTACCTATCTCCAAAATTTATCTTCAGGAAGGTAGTATTTTAATTCATGTTGTCTTCATATATATTTTACTCCACACATGGAAGACATAACACTATTGAGGAACAATGTGTCTGTCAATTCATTTTCTTATGGGGTACAAAATTATTCATATATCTTCAATCCTATTCTTGATCATCAATTTTTTTTACCAAAATTCCTCTTCTACTATATATGATCATGATATATATGGGATCATCCTCATATAATTTGGAACCAATGAGATTATTCCTAGTCAGAAACATCATAATTATTGTTCCTTTTGATGAAGATTAAAATTCATTCATGTTCGTCTTATGATGATCACTATACCAAAAGAGTATGGCCAACATAAATTTTTTCATTTCTAATGAACCCAATAAATGTATATATATCACAATAACAACTTTAGTATTGATTATATTTCATATAATATATAATGTATACTAATATCCTATTTTATTGAGAATCTATAAGTTTATTCAAATTAATTACATGACGTCATCTTTAGTTTGTGGGTTTTAATTCACATTTAATACTTGGTAAATATTATTTCACATTTTACAATTTTTTGGGAAACATATGTATCCCACCCAATGGGTATTTAATTGTATCCTAGTCCATGATAAAATTTCCCACACCATCATAGGTCTCATCATATATCCCTACCCATACATTCCCAATATTTAGATGATATTAATTTTTACTCAAATAAGAGTATAGTCTGATTAAATTTTACAATATCTGCATTCGTATAACAAGATGTTAACATTAATTCTAGGAGACCATATCATTTTGTATAATACTACATGAAAAATAATCCCATGGCACGTTATGTTTAACTGAAAAAACCCAATTTCCTTTTCATAAGGCAGTTATAATACATGACATCAGAGTACTTGTCGCATGTTATTAAAATTCATATCATCAATTTCTTTGTTACATGATCTTAAATTGTTTGATACATATATATATCCTCATCACAAGATATTAAATATAATTACAACTATGTATGTCTTAATAAATATTAAATATCATGATATATGGTTCCTCGACACATTAAGAAATACATGACACCCTATTCTATGTTGCATGAAATAAATATTTATAAAAAATTATCTGACATGAATAATAATAAATATATAGATTAACAAATTCCATAAAACACATCAATAATAAAGGTAACTTAGATCCATTTGGCACCACTAGACATGTAGTCCATTATAATGTGCTAAAAAGAAACATCATTTATTGGAATTGTAGTTTTTGAGATTCCAATAATCAGGATTATGGAGTAACCAATAGTTTCTCCTTGGGCATAAACATGGAGTTATATATGATTCTAATCATATGAAAACTAAAAAACCCCACTCATACAAGAGCTTCAGATCTATGTAGATATTTTATAATAGGAATTTTGGTGTTATTATTTTTTCAACAAAATTTAGGACATCTATACCTTATTTTATTCGATCAAACATAGGCCATAACCCATTTTCATAGTATTTAAAATCCTCCCAATATCCTAGCCATAGTTTACTCAGTTTAAATGTATATTATCACTCATTTGTATACCAATTTCAACAAGTCACATATCACATTCCATGTAACTAATATTTTTTATAAACATTCATGGTTTTCAGTAATGAATGAATTTTAATTTTCCGTACATACTAATTTGGTATTCATACAAGCTCTAATGTAGATTTTCATATATTCCCCAAATATGGCCACCCAGATTGAGGAATTTACATGCCCAAATAAAAGGTCCATTTTATCTCCGTCTACACATAAATCATTATATAAGAACTAAGTATTAAAATAATATTAGTATTCATCCCTTGGGTACCTATACCATATAATTATTCTTAGAAAAAAATTGTCAATCCATGATTTATCAACATCATCAATCCATTCCTAAAACATGTAACATCCTAATGATTAATTAATATAAATTCTTATATTATAATTATTTCATATAATATAATCAAATAAAATCCCATCATAATATGACATCATTATTAAATGAACTAATAAAATATTTTGTGACCTTTAATTTTTTTTTCAATTTTGTGATTTTTATTTCAAAAATATGACATACACTATTCTGATTAGTAATATGTTTTGAATCCGATAGAAAAAAAGTATTTTTGGTCAATAGTAAATTTCACTTATGAATAGTGATGTCACCATTATGAATAATAATATTACAATTATGAATAATAAATTTAATAATTGAATATTAACCATACCAATGAAAGTATAAATAAAATTTCTCCATCTTATAATTGACAATATGATATTGTTGATATTTATGGTAAGTTAGAACTATTTAATTACAATTTTTAAGTAATTTAATTATTTAAATGAAAATTTATTTTCATAAAATGTATTCATAAATTTATAATTTTATGTATTATTATTATTATAAAATTTAATAGTACCATAGTTAATTATTAAAAGTATTGAAAAAACTATTTTATTTTTAAAATTGTTATGTTTTTTGTAAATTTTGATTTTAACTATATATTAATTTTATCATATTTAATAAATTATTTTTGGAAAATATATTTCATTTTTAGATTCACCAGATTAAAAAAATTTAGGGGTAAATATTTGGGATTTTTTCGAAATACATGAATTTTTGATGAATAGTGAAATACGATAATTTACAAAATAAGATAAATACATGAATTATTGAGTCACTGATGATGTTATGTTATGGTAAGTAAATGTGTATATAACTCACATGCTCTCTTTACTATTTTTGATCATTAAAATCATAACTATTCATAATATTGAGTGAATATATTAATCTAATGATTAGAAGAATGGGAAACCCCTCCTCTCCTCCACTATTAACACCACACCTCTTTACGGCCTCTCCTCACACCACTCAAGCAATTTTCCTTGTTTGAATTCTACTAAATTATCTACCTATGACCCAATCCCATTTTCAAAGAGCACATGTTATCATAAAAATTCCAAAACTTCTCCGCACAAGAGGTTTTCAAAAAAGATATATTCAAATTTTCAATTCCTCTTTTAATTTCATTTATTTTCTTTCAAGTTTCTCTGTTTATATATCTTTATCCACCTACATTCTTCCAAATTTTATGATAAATCCAATAAATTACATATACTATTTTTTATGGTAATAGAATAATTCATCATCATCTCTCTTTTCCCTTCCTTTTAAACTTGAAATGAAAACACCATTAGAGATTTTTAATTAATCACATTCAAGGATGTCAGGTTTTGAATTTCTATTTCCGTCTTCAATTTTTGTGATAAAACCACTTATATGGTTGAAACGTATTATTAAAATGTAATATATCATTTTGAATGTTCTTGAGTCAATTTTTATAAAATTCTAATATTTATAAAACAAAATTAGTTCCTTGTGATTAAAAAACCGCCAATTAATCCAAATGGTTATCAATAATGTTTTATATAAATATTCATCCTTAGAAAAAATTGAATTATAGAACCATTTAATCTTATATATGCTCTCTAATAACAAATAACTTCAATAATGGACAACCATCCTCATCATACATGATTATTAATAAATGTATATAAGTAAAGAGATCATTAAAACTAAGGAAACAAACCCTCCGAATCCATGAAATCGAACCTCTTAACCCCTAAAAAAGATAATGAATAAAAATCATAAGATTATAATAAAAAATAAAATATATAATAGTTTATTTACTTATTAATTAATTAATCATATATTATTATCTAGGAAATTATGATCATGTGAAGAACACTTTCAAACTTAAGGTAAGCGATCCTACCAAAACCTCCAATATTTCGTCTGGTTTCTCAATCATTCTTTTTACCCAAATGATGTTATATATTATTTTTATGTAAATATTCTAATTTTAATTTATATATTCCAAACTCATGTATTGATATCCATTCATCATTCCCTTTTGGGTATATACATATTTTTTAAGTGGTTCCATTCTCAATTATTTACGATTAGCATGCCCATTTTAAGGGAACATCTCAAATACATACCCAATTTCAAGTTCACTCTATCATTTATTTTATTCCACCATTGTTTTTATAAAATTATTATATTTATTATGAAAAAATTCTTGTAGAACATTATGTTTTATATAAAATAATATTCACATTTTTATTTTAAATTCTATTTAGTATTTTCCATAAAATTACACAAATATTTTTTAAGTATAAATTTTTTTAAGAACACTTCTAATATGTTTTCAATTCTGTTTTACATAAATTAATATGACATATTCATATTTTGTCTTAATATTTACATGTATGATTTAATTCCTTTCTTTCCTGGGCAGATGTATGGTATGCCAAGTTATTATGCGTTATGACATAATTATAATACCCATTTTGTTCCTTTGGAATACTTATGATTATTTATAATTTATTATATATGATTCTATATGTTAAAATAATATTCATGAACATGTTAATTTGTGTAATGTCCTAGGCCCGGGTGCCACTCAATGGGTTCCCCGAACCCGATTGGTCACATGACCTCAAGCACATTTCCCCAAATTTTAGAGGCTGCCGACTAGCAGCGAGGGCCCAGGTCTGATAGTGGGGAAAATATGCCCTCATTTTTCAAAGTGTAGAGCAGCTAAATAAAATATACAAACATACAACAACAGTGGAAGAAATAAACAATACAAATTTAAAATGAACAACGGTAGTAAAAAGATAACCAACAGTTATATAGATAATGATGCAACATATATCAATTTCTAAGAAAACAACTAGTACATCTTACACAGCAATACAGTACAATACAATACAACTCCCGGAACAAGTTACAATAAAGCTAAACAAAGAAGAGTAGATAGAATGAAATAGCATCGTAAGACTAAGATTGGTCCCATGATCTCCCACTCCTCCGATCCAATCATGTACCTATATAGGGACCCTTTCCCTTAAACACACAAGCAGAAATGAACTCTTTTTGGGCTGATGAATTGGACCAAATAGGGTGTGAGAAATAAATCTAGTAGGCACCCAACAAAAGCACATGCCCAACTGACAGTGTAAATATGAAACAGTAGTGTACTATAGTAATATTCAATAAACCAATCACTACTCAAAAGTATCTAACTTTACCAGTTATATTTCCATTTTAATATTCATTCAATTCATTTAATATAAGACATAACCTCAGTGAATGTTCTAAGTTGATAGTCTGTGTCCTTAGACATGTCAACTCTTACACTCAGATAACCAGAAACAAAAACCTCGGGTAACTATCCTTAGACATAACAGATATTTCCCTCAGGAGTACAAAGTGTCACCATCGGGCATAGTTTTTACTTCCCTCGGGCATAAGAAGCGTTGCCCTCAGGTGGAATAGAACGATGCCCTTGGGCTAAGTAGTACCTTTCCCGTAGGCTAATCAACCAATGCCCTCATTCTAAAAGAACACTTCCCTCAGGCGCAATTAACAGGGCCGAGCCTAATGTATAAACATGCAAATTATATAAAATTCCTCTCGAGGAAAAGGTAATGCACAATATAAAAATGTAATACCCTCGGGTATCCTGGCCAAACGGCTAAACAGAGGAACCCACCCCCATGGTGGTCCTAGATCCAAGCAGCGATCCCAAACAGCAGTTTATTATGACATTTAATTACCTATAGAATTCATGGTATTCAAAATAGCCAAGTCCTCAGCCAAATGACACCCGAAAATGGGTTCATAGAAAAAAGGTACACACAAACACATAACAGTTGGAATTTGAACACCAATCCACATACCTCGATCACCCCTGATCGATATACCTGAACAAAGCTCCTCAAAACGTCCAAGAACGACATAGATCTGAGGTAAAATAAATCTAATTTGAAAGAAAATAACATTACATTGGGAAAAAATTGTTTAGAACAACTTAAAGAGAAGGAATAACTCACCTGCGTGGTTTCAAGGAGATCGACGGTGCAAAAAAATCTTAAGGAGAAGGAAGGGATTACCCGTACGGTTCCAACGAGATCGATGGAGGTGGAATCGGATTCACGGTACTCGCTTAGGTGATCTCCAATGTTTTTGCCATCACACCCGAGCCCTCCTTCGGTTATAAGCCTTCCCTGTGAACTGGGGAGTCTACTGCCAATTTCAAGTGAAAAAAAAACAGACTACACGAAGTGTAGTATTTGGTACACGACGTGTGGTTTTCATTTTTTAATTATTCCAACAGCGACTTCCCACCAGCGTGGCACTGTTCATCTGTTGACATGACTACACGACATGTAATACCCGAGTACACAGCATGTACTACCGCTCAGCCGGCCACCACCTTACTGTTTGCCTGTAGACTGACTACACAGTGTGTAAATACCCACTACATGGCCTGTAGTCAGTTTTTATCCCCATCATTGTTCACCGGCATACATTCCCTGTGTACCCCTTCCACATGGCCAATGTACAAGGAGTGTGGAAAATTACACATCGTGTAGTCAAATCATTTAGGATTTTCCCCCAAATTCCTTATTTTCTCAAAAACTCTAAAAGAAAAATAGAAAAGAAGAAACTCGTACATCAAGAATAAGAACTGGGTCCTTACAAACTTACCCCCGTAAAGCCATTCGTCCCCGAATTTCCTTTCCAATCATGGAAAATATAATGCTATGAAAAAATCTGGCCACTGAGCATGTACGTCAGTCTCCTGCTCCCACGTTTTTTCCTACACTCGACTATGCTGCCATAGCACCTGTATGAGAAGAACTGACCGGCCTCGGATAACCTTCATGCTCCTACTAAATATATGAATCAGATGCTCCTCAACGGACTAATTGATCTAAAGCTCAACCTCCTCTGGCTAAAAGATGTGAGACTAGTCTGAATGATAACGGTGTAGTTGTGATATATGGAAGACGTCATGCATGGCCCGATACCTCTGTGGTAACTACAACCGAAAGGCAACCGGCCCAACTCTCTCCAGAATCTAAAACGGCCCACATACCTCGGTGGGAGTTTACCATGTCTCCTAATCTGCCTGTGTCCCAAACTCGGAAAAACATGTAACAAAACCTGATCCCCGACCACGAACTCCAAGGGTCATCTGCAGCGATCAGTATAAGATTTTTGTCGAGAATATGTGATAGCCATCTACTTCTGAATCAACTAGACCTGCTCAGAAGTCTCCAGCACAAGACATAGTCCCAGCAAAGCTGCCTCACCTTCTTCTAACCATCACAAGGGTGATCGGCTTGGCCTACCATATAATGCATCGTAAGGTGTCATCTCAATAGTTTCTTGAAAACTGTTATTATAAGAAAACTTGAATAGGGGTATATGTTTCTCCCAAGATCCCCCAATTTCCATAATGCATGCACGAAGAATTTCCTCAAGCACCTTTATCGTAAGCTCTGACTGGCCATCAGTTTGAGGGTGGTAGGTTGTGCTCAGAAGCACATGTTACCCCAGTGCCCTCTGAAAATTCTTCCAGAAACGTGATTTAAAGCGGGTGTCCCTCTCTAAAATGATATAATGAGGAACCCCTTGAAAATTTATGAACTCTTGGATATACCAATTCCCAAGATCGTCAACACATAAGGTCTCCTTAAACGGAAAAAAGTGAGCTACCTTTGTGAGTCTGTCCATAACAACCCACAAGAAATCATTCCCTCGAGATGACCTTGGAAACCCAGTCACGAAATCCATCGTGACATCATCCCATTTCCACTTTGGAATGGTTAACTTCTGTAACAGTCTGGATGTCCTTTGATGCTCCTCCTTCACCTACTGATAGGTGGAACATCTCGTAACAAAACCAGCGATCTCTCTCGTAATACCCGGCCACCAGTACTGACGTCTCAAGTCACTGAACATTTTCATAACTTCAGGATTCACTGTCCAAGTTGAAGCATGGAACTCTAGCATCAACACCACACGTATATCCCCTGGAACCCATACTCATCCATGGATACACAATACCTCATCATCGCCTATCGTCCACCTAGGAGGAGGTTCCTCACTGGCCACCAACTTTGGTAGAACTAGGAATTCTGAATCAGATAGTTGTCTCATCCTCAATCTATCCAGGAGAGTAGAAGTCACAACTAAATATGAATGATATGTTTTCCCCTAACTGTCATGCACCTCTAAATGCATCTTAGAGAACAAAGACATAAGCTGCCACTCGCCACTGGCCTCATGAACCGCCTTTGTCTGAGTCTTCCTGCTCAGTGCATCAGCAACTGCATTACCCATACCAAGTGTATAGGCAAGCTCAAAATTGAAGGACTAAAGGTATTCAACCCACATTCACTTCCTAAAATTCAAGTCACACTGAGTAAAAATGTACTTGAGAATTTTTTTGTCCGTGAAAACCAAAAAATTCTCTCCCAAGAGATAATGTCTCCAACAGCGTAGTGCACGAACAATTGTAGCAAACTCGAGGTCATGTGTCAGGTAATTCCTCTCATGTCGCCTCAAATGCCAAGACCCGTACGCAACAAATCGATCTCCCTGCAACAACACATCTCCCATCCCAATACCTGATGCATCACAGTAAACTGTTTACCTTTTCCCTCCTCTAGAAGTATCAGGATTGGTGCTGATGTCAACATTCCCTTCATCTACTGGAAGGTTGTCTCACAAGCATATATCCAAACGAACTTCACACCCTTATTAGTAAATCCCATTAATGGCACTGCTAAGCGGGAGAAGTCCTAGATTAAGTGTTTGTAGTAACCAACCAGCCCTAAGAAGCTCTATATTTCACACACGTTGTTAGGCTGCCCCCAAAAAACTAGTGCTCTCACTTTATCTAGGTCACCGACAACTCTTGTCTCTGAAATGATATGACCAATTAAGTGAATTTGGTCCATCCAAAAGTGGGACTTTGAGAGCTTATCATATAGTTGATGCTCCCTCAGTGTACTCAAAACAATATCAAGATGGGTGGCATTTTCATGTCGAGTGTGATATAAGACCAAGATATCATCCACAAATACTACCACAAAAGATTGTAGATAAGGATGGAACACACGATTAATCAGATCCATGAAAATTGCTGGCACGTTCGATAGTCTGAATGGAATAACCAAGTACTCATATAGACCATACCTACTCTTGAAGGATATGAGAGGTATATCAGATGGTCTAACGCGCAACTTATGATATCTAGATCTCATGTAAATTTCGAGAACCCCTTTTCACCTCAAAGTTGATCAAAAAGATCATCAATCCTTGGTAAGGGATATCAGTTCTTGACCGTCAACTGGTATAGCTTCCGATAATCCACATAGATTCTAACGGTACCATCCGACTTTTTCGACAAAAGGACCGGAGAACCCCAAGGAGAAGTACTGGGTCGGATAAAACCCTTTGACTGTAAATCCTATAACTGTCTCTTGAGCTCTTGTAACTCAGGTGTAGCCATCAAATATGGAGGAATGGACACTAGTGCTGCCCCTGGCACAAGATCCATTAAGAAATCATCCTCACATTCTGGAGGTAGACCTAGAAAGTCATCCGGGAAGACATCCTTGAAATGATCAACCACAAGAGGGAAGTCCTTCTAACAAGTCGCCTAATTATCCAGATATAAACATGCAATCTGGGCTATCACACCACCTCAACCACGACGCTCCGGTCTAGCTTGAATCTCCTAAACATCCCATTTATTTTTGTATAGAAACTCTCCACCCTCTGGTGACGTGAAACTCACCCTGCGACAATATAAGTCTACAAAGGCTCGAAAGGGAACCAACCAGTCCATCCCGAGAATTAAATCATAAATCTTCATCTCCAAGACATAGAGATCCCATAAAAAGTGACACCCACTACCCTCTAGGTGGAACTCCCTGCACTAACTCACACCAGCCGTTCTAGTTTCAAACAGACAATCTAGTGTCATCACAGTAGAAGAAGAAGAAACACAGAGGCCAATGATCATTATAACGACCACAAATATGAAACTATGTGTAGCACCAGTATCAAAAATTACTGAAGATAAGAAATAATATACTAGTATATTACCTCTGATAGTAGAAGGTATGGGATCCAGCTTATGCTGGGTCCGTTGCACTGCATATGCCTGCCCAGTGACGCGGCCCTGCGACACAACCTAGCTACCCAGAGCTATCCCGCCCTACTGCCACTGAGATCCTGGGGTCTGGCTACCACAGCCATGGACACCGCCTCTTCCTAAATGCCCTGATGTATTCTAGTTGCCCGACTGGTAAGAAGTTTCTAGTCTCGCTCCCGCATGCGGAGTCTGCACAGAACCTCTCTCACAAGCCACTGATTGAAGAGCCCTGTAAAATCGCTACAGATGACCCATCTTGCCGCAAGCTCGACACTCCATTGGGTCTCTTGGACACTAAGGTCTCTTATTCCCATCTCTACCACACTGGTCGCACAAGACCGGGCCACCAGATGTAATTTCCAGGCTGGTACTGCCACCGTGAGAAAAACTCATCTGTCACTTCCTTTTCCTGGTAGAAATTGTATCGTAAACTGGTGTCAAACCACCCAGGACCACAACACTATCTTCTCTCAGGTTTCGTTCAGTAATCAGTTCTTGGTTCATAATAGAATGTACTATAGTTATCTTGAAAACATTCACCAGCAATCTGATGTCATATCGACGACCATTCTCAAAGCGTCTAGCCCTCAACGTCTCATCACCAACCAAAATAGGTGAAAAATGCTAAATATTGGTGAAAAGATAAGAATAATCCATCACCAACATAACACCATACTATCGATTCATTAACTCTCAAGATCTATCGGCCCTTGGCATCTCTGGGAAGAAGAAATCATAGAAAGATCACTAAAAATTTTCCCACCCGATGTCTTTGTGATGCTCTGTCTGGGTTGTAACATCCCACCACCTCTTGGAGGAATCACGCATCATATAAGTTGTGAACATGACCCTACACCATAGAGGCATCTCAAGGTGCTCGAAATTAGTCTGGATAGACCCCAACCAAGACTCCACATCCTGTGGTCTACTATCCTCTAAAAACGTAGGCGGATGCTGCTGCTGGAATATACGAGTCAGCTTAGCCATAGATGTGGCAACCGACGGTGCTCTCAGAAAGGTCTACATGAACCACATAAAGCCTTTACGGAACTATGCCTCCACTCCAGTGTTCATTATAACAGATTGTGCCACATCTAACACTATTGAGGGATCCACCGGTAGCCCATGGCCTACCATCTCTAGAGTATAATCGTTTCCACTCTTCTGGAGAACAACGCGTGGTCGTCTCAGTGGCATTACTCTACAAGGTCAAACGCACACCATTAATCAAGATTATGAATGACCGAAAACAAGGAGACAGAGAAGGAATGTTTTCAAAATTTACAAAACATGATTACACGACATGTATAAAACTACATTGCATGTTCCCACAAGCCATTCACAAGGGTGTGTACCCCAGATTAAACTGGATGTGTAACAACCCAAACACAAGGCGTACCTTATAAATACACAACATGTATGTGAATCCTTCTTCCCAGCCCAAGTCCGTCTACATGGCTAAGACAGACAACACACATGAACAATACTACATAGTGTGTATAACATATTCACAGCATGTATGGTATAATTTCCAACTGCCCGTGTCATTCGTGACAAGGCCGACTACTGGGATGACACCACATGGCGTGTTACACCTGCACACGGCATGTACACCACCCCGTTTCCCAACCACATGGCCTAGTCCACATGGTCTCCCACTGGTAAGGACTACACGACATGTACCTCAGGTACATGACGTGTTCATGAAGAGGTAACACTGACCTGTGTTGGTTAGCTACACATCCGAGTCCCCATTCCAGACTACACGATGTGTTTCAAGGTGGAAACAGTGTGTATGTATCTAGGTCTACTCCGTCCGTGTTGTTAGTTACACATAAGGTCTACGGGTCAACACTACACTGTGTTTACATATGGAACACGACATGTTTTTCCCAAAACCATTCCCTACCCTATGTCCCCCCCACACGGTCTTTGACATGTTAAGAGACTACACGGCGTGTACCGAGGGTACACGGTGTGTACTCAAAAAGTTTTCAATTCTTATCAAATAGAAGAACATACGATGTGTGTCTACAGAAATACATGGCATGTATCTTGGGTTTTCCAGACAGAAAGCCTCAAATACTACTTCAGACCCAGAAAATACTGAAAAACAACACCTAAGTTCCATATTCCGATCTATGAGGGCCCACACTCCCTGCGAATCAAAGTTTGACATCTAATACATGTTATACACAAGTAAACAAATCAATGATATATCAAATTCCGGTCATTGAGGGCCCATACTCCCCAAAAACCAAATTTTTGCGTCTATTATATCAACAGAATCACACAAAAATACCCTATCACAGAGCAGGTATTTATTAAAGCAGCTATCACAACATCATGCTTTTATTGAACAACGATTATCACAACAACATGTAATTTATAATTCACCTACATGGCATGGAACTATGAATGGAATGTGATTTCAAGTATTTTCTTAAATGATGCATGAGATGGAATACCCTCATATCATCAGGTGGAAACTAAATAGAACCCATTGATAAGATATAAACAGCACAATTACAAGTTTGCCACCCAATGGTGAAAATCAGATGAACTGTAAATTGGAAAATCAGAATAAATAAAAAAAATTGCGAGGTAGACTGGCGTTTCCCTATACATGGGTTAGCTACTCATGGGAAAACCATATTACAAACTACCATTTCCATATTATCCATGACTAACACTCAAAATAGTAAGTCAAAGAAATGAAACTTCTCTGATACCACTTTGTAACGTCTCAGGCCTGGGTGCCACTCAATGGGTGCCCCGAACCCGGTTGGTCACATGACCTCAAGTGCATTTCCCCAAATGCCAAAAGTTGTCGACTAGCAGTGAGGGCCCATGTCTTATAGTGGGGAAACTATGCCCTCATTTGTCAAAGTGTAGCACTGCGGAATAAAATATACAAACATACAACAACAGCGGAAGCAATAAACCATAAATAGTTAAAATGAACAACTGTAACAAAAAGATAACCAACATTCATATAGATAATGGTGCAACATGTCTCATGTTCTAAGAAAACCTCCATAAAATGTTACACAGTAATACAATACAATACAATACAGCTCCAAGAACAAGGTACTATAAAGAAAAACAAAGAAGATTAGACAGAAAATAGAAGCATCACAAGACTATGCTTGGTCCCATGCTCTCACACTCCTTTAATACAATCAGGTACCTCTATAGAGGCAATTTCCATTATCCATACCCGTAGAAATGAAATCTGTTTGGGCTGAAGACATGACCCAAACAGGGTGTGAAAAATAAATCCTAGTAGACACCCGCTAAAGGCATGTGCCCAACTGACAGTGTAAATATGCAACAGTAGTGCATAGTGGTATAATTCAACAAACTAAGAATTAATCAAAAAGAACTTACTTTACCAGTTATATTGCATTTATAATATTCGTTTCATCCATTTAATATAAGACATCACCTTGGTGAATGTTCAAAGTAGATAGTCTATGTCCTTAGACATGTAAACTCTTACCCTTAGTTAATCAGTAACAAAACCCTCAGTTAACTATCCTCATTCATAATAGATATTTCCCTTAGGCATACGAAGTGTCACCCTTGGGAACAGAATTCCCTGTCCTCAGGCATAAGATGCATTTCCGTCAGGCGGAATAGACTGTTTACCTCAGGTTAAGTAGTACCTTGCCCTTAGTGTAAACAACCAAAGCCCTCAGGCTAAAACAACACTACCCTCAGGTGCAAGTAACTGGGCCGAGGCCCATGTATAACCATGAAAATTATATACAATTCCTCTCAAGAAAAAAGTAATGCACAATATAAACATTGCATACCCTCGTGTATCATGGCCAAACGGCTAAACAGAGGAGCGCACCCCCGGGTGGTCCTAGATCCAAGCAGTGATCCGAAACAGTAGTTTATTATAACATTTAATTACCTATACAATTCTAGGTATACAATAAAGCCAAGGCCTCTGCCACAGGTCACCCCAACATGGGTTCTTAGCAAAAAGGTACACACAAACGCACAAGAGTTTTAATTTAAATACCAAGCCACCTACCTCGATCACCCCTGATCGATATACATGAATGATTCTCCTCAAAATGTCAATGAATAAAATAGATCTGAGATAAAGAAATCTCTTTCAAACGCAAATAAATTTCCACCAGGAAATAATTGGTAAGAACCGCTTAAGGAGAAGGAATGGATTACCTGTACGGTTCCAACGAGATCAACAGAGGAAAAATAAGATTACCGGTGCTCACTCAGGTGATCTCTAAAGTTCCACCCATCTCTCCCGAGCCCTCCTTTGGTTATATGCCTTCACTGTGAACAGGGGAGGCTACTGCCAATTTTAAGAGAAAAAAAAACAGACTACACGACCTGTACTATTGGGTAAACGTTGTGTAGTTTTATATTTTAAACTGTTCCTTTGGCGGCTTCTTACCAGAGTGGCACTGTTCATATGTCGACATGAGTACACGACATGTAATAGCTGAGTACACGTCGAGTACTGCCGCTCAGCTGGCCACCACATTATTGTTTTCCTACCGACTGACTACACAGTGTGTAAATACCCACTACACGGCGTGTAGTTAGTTCTTACACCCATCATCATCGACTGGCCTACACACCCTGTGCACTCCTTCCACACGGCCAAAGTACAAGGCGTGTGGAAAAGTACATGGCATGGTTCATTATGAAGCAAATAATTTTTGGTGAATAGTAACTTTTGAATTTTATTTACCACAGTTAAAAATAATTAGCGTAATTAAAGGTAAATATTATATTATAATTACCCTAACACATGTCCTAATTCTTTTTAATAAGTTTATTTTGGCCAAAATCAACCTTAGGGAAAAAATATGATCATTTTGGTTCACTAGGATTAAATTAAGACATTTATTTTTATTTTATTTAAGAAATAGTTAAAATTGTTAAATTTAAAGTTTAATAACTAATCCATTTTTAATATAGGGCTATACAATAGATAAATTAGAATATATATATTTATTATAAATATAAGAATTTTTTTACCTCTTGGTATTTTATTTATAATTTGAAGACATTAAATAATTAAATTTATTAATGACCCAATGATGATGCAGTAGTTACCTTATAATTAACCGAATAAAAACATGATATTATAAATATTAATATAATTGTAAAATGAGTCATTTAATGTATTACATTAATTTTATAGTTTAATATGACATGTTGGGGGTTATTAAATTCATTTTTTGGAAGTTATAATGTATTTATCACTTTCACAAAAACCAAATACCAAATACTATCAAAATTGGCGTAAATGAGTTTTTGAAACAAATACTATATTTCTAATTGATATAATATTATAAAAAATATAAGGTTCGACCAAAAAACAATGGTAAATTTATATATATAAATAATTAACCTCTTGGGGTTCTCTTGGATTTTTATAGTATGTTTATTAACCATTTATTATAGTAATAAATGAATACATTGTAAAAGTTAAACTATTTAACAAAGTGTTAAATCTAAACGAAAAGGTTAATATGGTGACCTAAAAATGTATAAAACTTATTGTTCGAGATTTTTTGACCCAAAACCACCTTTTAGTCAAAATAAATATTTCTATAGCCTTTATAATCTGGATATGATTGTATAATGAAACAATATTTCAATCTTTTCCTAAAGTGACCCTCACCTCTATAATAAAAGTGTACTTTCCCTTATCTCAAAATCACACATCAAAAGCCATTTGGCTCATCCAAAACCTGCTCAAATATCCTCCCAAATACACAAAATTTAACGTAGATTCCCTAATTTGATCATAATTCAATCTAAGGGTCTTTTTTATTCAAATCAAAAGAAAGCACCCGAAGAAGAGGTAATAATTTCATCAACCATTTCAAAGTTCTTTTCTTCTCCCTCTTCATATTTATTTTTTGTTTACATACCAAAATAATATCTACATTATGTTATTCATCCTTTGACATTATTATAAATATTTTACAACCATATTCATTATTCTATCCATCCTATGAATGAAAAATTCACCATATGTGTGTACATAGGGCTTGTCGTCTCCTTGTCATGGTGTAGTTTTTTATACAACAATTCTTTTTTGGATGGGCATAATAATGAGTATAATTGATGTAAATAATATATATAACATGTTAATTATTATGTATATATTATATACCATCCAATTACATACTATTTCACCATCAATTGAATGATATTTTCTCTCGTGCGTACATACGAATTACCGTCTCCACAAACGCGATGAGGTTCATTCCCTATCTTAATCATTAAAGAATAAATTTAAAATTATGTTTAAAAATAATATTCATGAACTTAATATAATTTTGCATATGAATCAAAAAAATCCTATCCGTAACAAACATGACTTACATAACAAAACATATTAAGGAAAATGAATCAGTTTACACCTAAAACAATGATAATACAAAAATACTATTTAAAATTAAATTTTTTAATATCATATATGATATAATATTTATGTATGTGGATCTTATATAATATAAAAATAATTATTTAACTATGATTCAGGTGTTTAACGTTCCATCTATCAAGTAAAATTTCAAGGTAAAGGTTAATTCTACAATCTCTTTGTTTTATGAGGTTGTTTATACTTGAGTATCAACTAGGACCTCTTTATCATCAACATCTATGTTTCATAAAAATGTATTTCAAAAAAAAATTTCTATTTCCTAGACTCTGTGTCAATGTTATTGTCTTGACCCGCCTTCACCAAAAGGAGAGAAGAGTCAGTAGATTACCAGGCCCTTCTTTCCTTATGTTGAAGGAGAGATAATGACCCCCGAGACCCGCCTTCAATAGGTCCCGAAGTGGCGACTAGCACCAAGGGTATAAGAATTTCTCACAAATGGATGGCATTACCCCTTTTTGTTTTATAGGATCGGGAGATAAGATAATGAAACCCAATAACAACTAGGGTAAAAGAAATGTAAAACCAAAAGTAAACCATTCCCACATGCATGTTTCAAATGTAAAAGCCACAAAGTACAGAAGGTGACTACAAAGGCAAGTACCAAAGTGAGAAAAATAGCAACTGCAACTGCCCCGAGAGTAAGAGCTAGTATAGTCCCGCACGATCCCCAAAGTCCTTCTGAAAACCTGAAAGTCGTTTTATATACGTAGGGTGAGCAAACAAGAACACTCAGAAGGGACAACCAAATACTCTCGCGCACAGGTGGGGGAACGTGCTAATGTCCCGTGAGAAAAGGGTAAACCAAACACCTATCAAGGTAAACTATCCACCCTCTGCCTCACCAGGGCACACTCTCCAAATAACTCCAGTCAAGTAATATATATATTCAGAGCACATCGATGTTTGGGTACCCCTCGCCACTTTCCCACTAGTAATTGAGACATCCTACGCATTGGACCAATCCCACCATTCTCACCGCAGTCCCACTGCCACACCCGCCCGCACACACCTGGGCCACAACCACACGCAGTCCCACTGCCGAAATCCCGCTCGCACACACCTGGGCCTCAAACGCATGCAGTCCCACTGCTGAATCCCACCCACACACACCTAGGCCACAACTGGCACATGTAACCATGCCTGCAAACACCTATGACAAAACAACCCCCACCACGCTCGAAGACACCTGGGCTAAAAGATCCCCTACCACACCCGAAGACACCTAGGCCTCATCCCGAAGACGCTTGGGAAACCACCTGCCACACACACCTGGCCAACCACCACACTACCCCGCCCGAAGGTTCTTGGGCTAATAATGGACCTCTGGCCATCAGAGCCTGCCCAAAAATACATGGGCTATCCGGGAAAGGGAGCACAAAAGGAGCTAATAACCAACCACTAAGAATAGTGTTGGGAAAAACACCCTCCCCCATGAAATGGGGGTGTTCGGCACTAAGTGCTCAGCTTGGGTGGGGCGTGAATAAGAAACACAAAGCTACACGTATATATATAGGTAACAAGAACTCACCCAAATACTAGGTTTTTCAAACCAGCCTACAGAGCACAACACCACTACAACCAAGTCCCAAGTCACGACTTTCTCCAACAAAACCCATTTTCCCATTCTTGTTTCCTGTTCAGTAATAATGTTTAAGTTTAAGCACTACTGGAAAACTAGTAAGCATAGGCATAAGTCTAGGAGAGTAAACAGTCAAGCAACAACCATAACGCCCACACCCGGTTCTCAACAACAGACGATCCCACCCCAATTCGTGATATGAACAAGTAACCACTGGGTCATAAAACTCACAATCACCGAGTCCGCACCAATAGGGGAACCCATCCCCAATTCCACACAACCACCAAGAGTACAAGACAGGGAATCCCATCCCCTCCCACGTTTCCAGCAATCGACCCAAAAAGAAAACAACCAACTACCACCATCAACACAAGTCAGGGTCATGCCGGTATTTTCAGATTTAAACGACTTAACACACTCCATGATTTCAACATTTGTGTTTTTTAACCGGGGGGTTATCAGAGAAGGAAGATCCAGGTTCCTCAATCTATTTGGCCGGATATACGTTATTAACCAATTTCTTTTCACAGCAGGAGTTTACAACCACAACAACCATTCATAATATCAGCAGAGGTTCATTAGTGCACAAAAAACGACCACCAACAGCCTCGATTTTCAGAAGGCCTAATCCAGTACAATTCAACAAGATGGTCATAGAAGAAACAACTTCAAAATATAAGACAGCATCAACGATCACAACCCCCGCTTTCTTTACAGAATTCATTCATTATCTTTAATTTGGTATGGTTTTTCCAATTCTACAGAATCAAAAGCATGCCCACCCCGCATGATACACAAAAGAGAGAGGCAAAAGAGAAATTCCCTACTTGTTTGATCGTCGATTGATGCTTAGGCTGGGAGCGGAACTTTACGGATGACGATGCGGTGCGCCCGATGCACCAGAAGCTATTTGTGAAAATCCACGATCCAGGAAAAGAGAAACCATGGATAACCCTTGGTTTATAAGTGCCGGGGATGGTTGGGGTGAAAACATGAAACCGCAAAAGGTGCGGGGGTCGTGGGTTGACCATGCGGCTCCACTTGTCATTAAAAAGGGGGGGGGTCGGGTGGTTTAAGCCGACTCATGAATTGATTAATTATTTAATTAAAAATCTTATGCACATTACGAGTCTTTAAAACACGCTTAAACGAGTAAGAGTAGGGTTTAAACCCCTATTTGCGTAAAGGATCGCTACTGGAAACAACTTGACAAGGTCGGGTGACGCCGATCGGTCTCCCTAATCGATCTCGCCGATCAGTCTTGCCGATCGGTCTCACCGATCGGTCTCGCCGACCGGTCTCGCCGATCAGTCTCCCTAATCGGTCTCACATATCGGTCTCACCAATCGGTCTCGCCGATCGGTTTCATCGATCGGTCTCTACGAGACGCCACTCCTTTAGTACCCGAATTTTGGCAAAGGGAAGGACCAAGAGAGTCTGGGTCATCACATCATATACCTCTCAAACCATTCTCGTCCTCGAGAATTTAAAAAACCTAGAAGGGAAGGGCGGGTCTGAACAACCACCCGAAAAGATACCTCTCAAGAGTGAACCTCATCGTTAACTAAGAACACTTCCTGTCACGAATCAAGCAACATACCTTGCCAAACTGCCCGGGCATATGGGTTGGGGAGTCTCCTCCCCCATGTAAAGATATTATCCACTTTGGGCGGCACTGACTCGCCCACATGGGTTTAATCGTATCCACCTTAATGCGTCTTGATTAGGGGTCAGGTTCTCTCCTTCCCCATAGTCGGGGATTTTCACACACGAACAGAGGGATGAAAACCAACACATTTCATAGCCAAAAGACAAAACGTTCTACCACAAATGGTACAACAAGGAAAAAAACTCAAAACAACTCCGGGTACTGGGTATGCATCTGTGCTTCCCTCTCCCACGTACTCTCCTCAAGCCCAAAATTTTTCCACAACACACAAACCAAGGGGATGGTTCTCCCGCGAAGTACCTTTTCTTTGCGATACTCAATCACCAATGGTCTCTCCACAAAGGTCACATCGTTCTCGATGTCTAGATCACCCCAATCAAGAATGTGTGAATCATCGTGCAGATACCGACGGATCTGGGACACATGAAAGGCATCATCTATCCTTAGTAGCGGCGGTGGCAACGCTAGCTGGTAAGCTACTTCGCCGACCCACCGCAACACTTGGAAGGGTCCGATGAATCTGGGAGAAAGCTTACTCCCCTTGCCGAACCTCCGCTACCCACGCCGAGGGGAGACCTTTAAGAACATATGGTCCCCAACCTCAAACTCAAAGGGCCTCCTCCTGGTATTAGCATATGACTTATGTCAATCCTGGGCCGCCTTCATCCTTTCCCGTATGAGCTGAACCTTCTCGGTCGTGTTCTGCACCACCTCCGGACCAAGGATTCCTGCCTCTCCTACTTCGGTCCAATACACAGGAGAACGACATGGCCTACCATACAAAGCTTCAAATGGGGCCATGCCAATGGTAGAGTGGTATCTATTATTGTAGGAAAACTTTACCGGAGGAAAGTGTTGCACCCATGATCCTCTTTAGTACAGAGCACATGCTCGCATCATATCCTCCATGGTCTGGATGGTGCGCTCTGTTTGTCCATCTGTCTAGGGATGGAATGCAGTGCTAAGGGGTAACTGGGTGCCAAACGAATACTGTAACCCTCCGCAAACTCGTGAGGTAAACCGTGCATCCCTATCCGAGACTATAGACCTTGGAACTCCATGCAACCACACCACCTCATCCACGTACTTTCGCGCCAAAGCATCCACAACAATCGACTCCCTGATCTCTAGAAAGTGAGTCGATTTCATCAACCTATCCACTACCACCCAGATGGCGTCGTACCCTCCTTGGGACTTGGGTAGTCCCGTGACAAAATCCATCAAGATGTCATCCCACTTCCACTTGGGCACATCTAGAGGCCGTAGTAGGCCACCTGGAACTCAGTGTTCTGCCTTCACTTGCTGACACACTAAGCACTTGGCCACAAACTCTACCACCGCTCGCTTAACTCCGGGCCACTAAAACTACCTCTTCAAACCCTGGTATATCTTGGAAACTCCTGGGTGTACCGCCAGGGGTGAGTTGTGGAACTCACTGAGAACCTTACCGCGCATCGCCTCCAGAACAAACAACTTTTTCTGGAAAAGCATCCGGTTCTGACCATCCTCTGCCCAATCATCCGGGGCATTGCCCTGGTCAACTTGGTCATGCGTCACATCACAATCTAGGTCTCCCCACTGAGACTCCTCCACTTACTGAAACAGGGATGACTGCACTATCATCCGATATAGGCAGCCCTTGCCGCTATCCATCTTCGCATCCAGGTGTAAGGCAGCCAACTCTTCCATTGCCTTCCAGGCGTCTGCCGACTCTCGGACCGCATCCTTCTGCATCCTCCTGCTCAAGGCATCGGCCACCAAATTGTGCTTGCCCTCAGTATAAGATATCTCGAAGTCATAATCCTGGAGGAACTCCACCCATCTCCATTGTCGCAAGTTTAAGTCCCGCTGGGAGAAGATATACCTCAAGATTTTGTGATCTGTGAAGACCACAAAGCGTTCCCCGATGAGGTAGTATTTCCATAACCTTAGCGCAAAAACAACCGCTGCAAGATCCAGGTCATGGGTGGTGTAATTAAGCTCATGGGAACGCAGATACCTGGACCCATAAGAGATCACCCCTTGTCGCTGCATCAACACGCACCCTAGGCCTTATCCTGAAGCATCACAGAACACCTCATAAGCCGCCCCTTCATCTGGTAGTCTCAACACTGGGGCACTAGCCAACTTCTCCTATAGATAGCTGAAGGCTGACTAGCACTGCTCACTCCATAATAAAGCCTTGTCCTTCATGGTTAGAGCCATCAAAGGGGATGCTACTCTGGAGAAGTTGGGTACGAATCTCCGGTAGTAACCCGCCCGCCCGAGGAATCATCGGACTTCTTCCACATTCTTGGGTACTGACCAAGAAACAACTGCCTCAACCTTCAATGGGTCGACCGCTACCCGCTGCTCAAACACTACGTGCCCGAGGAAGTGCAGTTCTCGTGTCCATAACTTGCATTTTGACAACTTCTCATAGAGCTGGTGCTATCGGTGGACCTCCAAAACTGTCCTCAGGTGCTCCGCATGGTCCTCCTCTGATCTAGAGTAGACCATGATGTCGTCGATGAACACAACCATGAACCGATCGAGGTACTCCAGAAATATGGAGTTCATAAGCCCCATGAACACAGCCGGGGCGTCCGTAACACCGAAGGGAATGACTACGAACTCGAAGTGTCCATACCTGCACCTGAACGCTGTCTTCGGGATGTCGCACTCTTTCACCCTCAACTGGTGGTAGTCAGACCGTATGTCAATCTTCGAGAACCATCCTTCCCCTTTCAGCTGCTTGAAAAGATCATCTATCCTTGGAAGAGGGTAGCGATTCTTGATCATCACCTGATTCATCCTCCTGTAGTCTATGCACAACCTAAGACCACCATCTTCCTTCTTTGCAAACAAAACCGGAGCACCCCATGGTGATGCACTCAGACGAACATAACCCCTCTTCATCAGATCGTCAATCTGTATCCACAACTCCTGTAGCTATGAATGTGCAATCCGGTAAGGAGCCATCGATATTGGACGAGCGTCGGGCTCCAGGTCTATCCCGAACTCGATATCATGTCGAGGGGGTAGGGTCGTCACCTCCTCAGGAAAGATTTCCATAAACTCACGGATAATATCTGGCACTTCCACCATTTCAGCATCTACTGATCCCACTGTCAGTTAGGTCAACAAAGAGAGGAGAGGTTCCCCTCTCCTGTTCCCCTTCAGACTACTCCACTTTCCTGTGAAGGTAACATGCCGGCTATCCAAGTCTGAGAACACCACCCTCCTTCGAAAACAGTCAATGACAGCGTACACAGATAATAGCCAGTCGATGCGTAGGATGACATCGTATGGATGAATCTGTAGTAGAATAAGATCCCTAACCGACTGATGTGGCCCTATCATCAGTCTACATCCCCGACAAACAAACAAAAAGTTGGTCTGACCTCCGACTGGTGTGCTCAACACCAGAGGAACTAGAAGTCTCTCCGCATCTAAACCCAGGGAACGGGATAGTCTGGGTGCAACAAAGGAGTGCGAAGCTCCGGTATCGAACAAGGCATAAGAAAGAGTGCTAAACAGACTGATCATACCTCGAACAACCTCTGGCCCTGCTGGAACTGCTGCCTCTACGGCGTGTAAATGTCCACGCCCAGCTCCCCTGCCCCTCGGTTGTCAGCCACCTCCCCGACCACACCCTGGTCGAGGTCCCTGTGGAGTGCCCTGAGGTCGGCCTCCTCCTACATCTTCCCTCGAAGGAGCGGGAGATCCCTGTCCCTACTGCTGCAGCTGGAAAGGTCTGGCTGGAAGCTGCTGCTGGGGCGGGTGCTGGGGCTGACTGCCACTGTTGTACTACACCCGGTCGGGCAACTGACTCCGGAGATGCCTAGGGCTTTCACAGATGAAGCACCGCGGTCCCGGGCCCGTAGGAAAAGGGCGAGGGCTGGGGGATCGAAACTGAAACTGCTGTGGCCTTCTCCCTACGGGTCGGAACCTAGAGGGTCCTGACGCTGGAGGCCTGGTGCTGACGGCCTTCCCCTTCAATGGTCCCAGCTGGATCCCCTCTCGCGAAACTCCTCCTAGAGGATGCATCCTCTCCACCACTTTGGCCTTCTTCTGGACCTCCAAGTACGTCGGTAAGGTAAAGGGGTAACAACATACTAGAGGGAGGGTCGGAGCGCCTCCTCTAAACGTCTTGCCCAAGACTCCTCGTCGGGAAAGAGGTCCGGAGAAAAATGTAGGAGGTCCTTGCTCCCACACGGATATACTCTCCTGCTGGTGGGAGAGTAGTTCCTACCTATTTTCCACCTTCATCGCCGAAGAGAGGAATTCTGCACGGAACTCCCTCTCAAAATCCGCCCAAGCCACCTCAGTCTCCTTCCTCTCCCCCAAGTAAAGTGTCCACCACTGACGTGTCGCTCCCCTCATCTGGCTGACGGACAGAGGAACCCAGTACTCAGTCGGGGCCCGAATCAGGCCGAAGGCTATAACTAGCTCTTCCATCCAGCCTTCCGTCTTCATATCGGAGGTGCTTCCCTCATACTTCTCGAGGGCCTGTCGCTGGAAGGCTCGAAGACTCTTCTGCCAGTGGTCATCCTCTTCCACTCGATCAGCTCTATGCCGATCAGCCAAGGTAGTCTCCAAGGCCTCAATCGCCTATACCACATGTGGTCGCCTTTTAGGTGCCATAACTTCAAGGTAATCAAAGAATGCCTAAGCACATGTAGTGCAGAATATCATTCTTAAAAGTTATTAAAATTTAATTTATTCTTAATCCGCAAGACATCCCAGAAACACAAGAACAAAAGTCATTATGATGCATGTACCTTTACTAGGGTCTCTACCCAGCAATCAGTGTGGCCTCACATGGTCATTTTGTAGGTCTAGAGTCATTGCATTGGATTATAGGGGGGCCCTAAAATCCCATGTCCTAGCCGGTCTTCCCTGGCCTAATTCACGTACCAAGGTCACCCAACACTGTTGCCTTACCACCACATGAAATCCTCACTATGCCTAACTCCTAACTCCATCCTATCTCTCAACCATCACCTCTGATACCATTCTGTCATGACCCACATTCACCAAAAGGAGAGAAGAGTCAGCAGATTTCAAGGCCCTTCCTTCCTTAAGTTGAAGGAGAGATAATGACCCCCGAGACCAACCTTCAATAGGTCCCGGAGTGGCAACTATCACCAAGGGTATAAAAATTTCTCACAAATGGAAGGCATTACCCCTTTTTATTTTATAGGATCGGGAGATAAGATAATGAAACCCAACAACTCCCAGGGTAAAAGAAAAGTAAAACCAAAAGTAAGCCATTCCCACATGCATGTTTCAAATGTAAAAGCCACAATGTACAGAAGGTGACAACAAAGGCAAGTACCAAAGAAAGACAAACAGGAACTACAACTGCCCCGAGGGTCTGAGCTAGTATAGTCCCGCGCGATCCCCTAAGTCCTCCTGGAAACCTGAATGCAGTTTTATATACGTAGGGTGAGCATACAAGTACACTCAGTAGGGAAAACCAAAGAATCTCGTGCACAAGTGGGGGAATGTGCTAAAGCCCCGTGAGAAAAGGGTATACCAATCACCTATCAAGGTAAAATATCCACCCCCGGCCTCACCAAGGCACACTCCCCAAATAACGCAAGTCATGTAATATATATATTCAGAGAACATCAATGTTTGGGTACCCCGCGCCACTTTCCCACTAGTTATTGAGACATCCTACGCATCGGACCAATCCCGCCATTCTCACCGCTGTCCCACTGCCACACCCGCCCGCACACACCTGGGCCACAACCACACGCAGTCCCACTGCCGAAATCCCGCCTGCACACACCTGGTCCTCAACCACACGCAGTCCCACTACTGAATCCCACCCGCACACACCTGGGCCACAACTGTCACATGTAACCATTCCTGCAAACACCTAGGCCAGAACAACCACCACCGCGCCTGAAGACACATGGGCTAAAAGATCTACTGCCACACCCGAAGACACCTGGGCCTCATCCCGAAGATGCATGGGAAACCACCTACCGCACACACCTATCCAACCACCACACTACCCCGCGCAAAGGTTCTTGGGCTAATACTGGACCTCAGGCCATCACAGCCTGCCCAAAGATACTTGGGCTATCCGGGAAAGGGAGCAGAAATGGAGCTAATAACCAGCCACTAAGAATAGTGTTGGGAAAACCACCCTCCCCCATGAAATGGGGGTGTTCGGCACTAAGTGATCAACTTGGGTGGGGCCCGAATAAGAAACACAAAGCTACATATATATATATATAGGTAACAAGCACTCACCCGAAGACTAGGTTTTTCAAACTAGCCTACGGAGCACAACACCACTACAACCAAGTCCCAAGTGACGAATTTCGCTATCAAAACCCATTTGTCCCATTCTTGTTTCATGATCAGTAATAATGTTTAATTTTAAGCACTAATGGGAAACTAGTAAGCATAGGAATAAGTCCAGGAAATTAAACAGTCAAGCAACAACCATAACACCCACACCCAGTTCTCAACAACAGAGGATCCCACCCCAATTCGTGATATAAACAAGTAACCACCGGGTCTTAAAACTCACAATCACCGAGTCCGCACAAACAGGGGATCCCATCCCCAATTCCACACAACCACCAAGAGTACAAGACAGGGAATCCCATCCCCTCCCACGTTTCCAGCAATCGACCCGAAAAGAAAACAACCAACTATCACCATAAACACAAGTCAGGGTCATGACGTTATTTTCAGATTTAAACAACTTAACACACTCCATGATTTCAACTTTTGTGTGTTTTAACCGGGGGTTATCACAGAAGGAAGATCATAGTGCCTCAATCTATTTGGCCGGATATACGTGACTGACTAATTTCTTTTCATAACAGGAGTTTACGACCACAACAACCATTCAAAATATCAGCATAGGTTCATTAGTACACAAACAACGACAACCAACGACCTTGATTTTCTGAAGGCATAAGCCAATAAAACTCAACAAGATGGTCATAGAAGAAACAACATCATAATATAAGATAGCATCAACGATCACAGACCCATCTATCTTTACAGAATTCATTCAATATCTTTAATTTGGTCTTGTTTATCCAATTCTACAGAATCAAAAGCACTCCCACCCCGCATGATACACAAAAGAGAGAGGCAAGGGATAAATTCCCTACTTGTTTGATAGACGATCGATGCTTAGGCCGGGCGCGGAACTTTATGGATGACGATGTGGCGCACCCGATGCACCAGAAGCTGTTTGTGAAAAGCCACGATCCGGGAAAAGAGAAACCACGATTAACCCTTGGTTTATAATAGCCAGGGACGGTTGGGGTGAAAACACGAAACCGCGTAAGGTGTGGGGGTCGTCGTTTGACCACGCGGCTTCACTCGTCATTAAAAAAGGGGGGGGGGTCAGGTAGTTTAAGACGACTCCTGAATTGATTAATTATTTAATTAAAACTCTTATGCACATTACGGGTCTTTAAAACATGCTGAAACAATTCAGAGTAGGGTTTAAAACCCTATTTGCGCAACAGAGTGGTACTAGAAATAACTTAACAAGGCCAGGTGACGCCGATTGGTCTCGCCGATCAGTCTCACTGATCGGTCTCGCCGATCGGTTTCATCGATCGGTCTTTCTGAGATGCCACTCGTTTAGGACCCAGATTTTTGCAAAGGGATGGACCAAGAGAGTTTGGGTCATCACAGTTATTTATACCCTTTTTAAAAAAAATTGGAATTTTTTTAAATGAATCTTATTGTCATTTTCCAAACAATGTTTTTTACAACCTTTTTGACAAAATTACGGAAAGATTTTTTTTTAAATTATACAGTGAGTGAGACTATTTTACACCACTACAAAACCTTCAAATATTATCTCACAAGATTATAATAATAATTTAAAAATAAATTTTTTCTTTTATAATTATGTGAGTTTAAAACAATTTCAAAATAGAAACAGATATTTCCCTCTAATAGTTTTTATTTCTTTTATATCAACATCCTTTGATGGATTTTAAACATTAATGATGTTGATTTATTATGATACAATATTCCAAAGAGCATTGAAGGTTTTCTGACATGTTTTACAATGGATGTTTTATTTTTATACCATTCATGCTTTACGGTTAAAGTATTAACATTTCACAATCTAGTTTCAATACGAATGATTATGTTATGTTTCAACCATCTCATATGAGGAATGTGTTGGCCATAATTAGTGATTGGTGGATCCCGCTATAGCTCCTCAATGCATCTGTAGGACTCGTGAGACAAACTAGTGTCTTGGAATATGTTTTTGACTAAATATTATTTGTATTCTTAGAATGAGGCCTGACTATGTGGTTATGATATCCGAAATTTTTTATTTTATCATAATTAAATTGGATATTGATATTACTTTCAATTATTAAACTATTTTAATATTGATGTGAATATGTGAATGGAATTATTTTATTTATCATTTCCGTATTATGCTAAAATTTTTATTTAAAAGGCTTTTGTTTTAGACATATACATTTTCTTTAATGCTTATGATAGTTTCTTCTAAATTGTTATCCTTACAGAGCATCTAAGATCACCCCTTTATATATTTAATTTTTTCCGGGATGTGAATAAGTACATTAATATTAACCAACAAGAATAGGATATGGGATATCATTTTGTTTAAAGGGGACACAATGTTGTTGTTGTTTTTTTTCAGTTCATGATGTAATGTAAAACATATGTATGTATCTAGAACTTCCAAGGATACTAAACTAACCGGTCATCCAAGACACGACCTTCTGTGATCTTTCCAATGTTATGTACAAATTTACCGACACTGGGTAACTAGGGTCAGGGCATTATAGGAGAAGATCATCAGATTTGGGAAGAATTGAATATAATGTCCCATGTATTTCGACCCCTTCAAGATTCTTGATCATGTAAAAGTGGTGGCTTAACAACTATAATTTCCAACTATTATGCCTAAATTATATTATGTCTTCTATGTATACCTCTTAATAAATTAAATAATATATATATAACATGTAATGTCTTCAGAGGTGTTACAATTGGAATATGATCTATGTTATGCGGAGTATCCAGTGATGATCATTGATCTTAGAGATAAAGATCTATATAAAAAGACTAGTCACTTGGTCAAAGTACTATGGAGGAAACATATGTATGAAGAGGTATTATGGGAACAAGAAGAATTTAAGAAAAAAATTACAGACATATGTCATCATCTTAGAATGTAAAAAAAATTCAAGAGTGAAATTTCATAAGTTGGAATAATGTGACAACCCAAATATTAATCAATGGAAATTCACTTCTCATAATGATGTCAAATAGTATAATCCCATAAAAACAGAACACAATTCCACATCATTCTTAAATGATCTAATATAATACTATCTATCCTTTAAATATTATTTTTCCACTTCCATGATTTGAATTTCAAAAATATGACATACACGGTTGTGATCAGTATGGTCTTTGGATTCTAATAAGAGAAACATAATATTTAATTAATAGTAATTATCCATATTAAAAGTAATGTTACCCTTATGAATAATAATATGAACCTTATAGATAATAAATCAAATAAGTGAATTTTAACCTTACCAGTGAAATAAAAAATAATATATATCTGTCTTATATGTGATAATATGATTCTGTTGGTATTTTTGGAAAGTCATTAATATATAATTAGAATTTTCTGATTAATTTTATAATTTAAATGAAAATAAATTTTCAATAAATTTATTCATAAAATAAAATTTTGATTTCATACAATTATAATATAATTTCAGGACACCATATTTGATTTTTCAATGTGTTTAAAAATTCAGTTTTATTTTTATATTTTTTAATTTTCATGTAAATTATGATTTTAATTTTAAATTTAATTTATCAAATTTATGAAATTATTCTGAAAAAATTGAATTCATTTTTGGATATTACACATCACTAAATTTTTAAGGTGAATTTTTGTTATTTTTAAAAAATGTAAAATTTTTATGAATAGAGAAATATGATAATTTACAAAATAAGATAGATAAATGAATGATTGACTCATGGATGATGTTATGATGAAGTAAAACCACTTTGTTCAAACAAAAATTATCTATACACTATTTTATGTCACAAGAACCATGAATTTGTATTTTATTGCACAAAAATAATAAACTAATGATTAAAATAATGGGAAACTCCTCCTCTCCTCCATTTTAAATACCAACCATATATACCTCATCTCCTCACACATATCAAGTCTTGTACATAATTTAAATTCTACTAAAATATATTATTAAGCCAATATTCACCATCTAGGAACATTTGTTCTTATAAAAAGACCAAAACCTATCCCCTAAAGAGGCTCTCAATGATGATATATTCAAGATGTTAATTCATCTTTTCATTTTATTTATTTTCATTCATGTTTTTTTCTTTAATTTTAATCACAATAATTAATAAAAATATTATGATAAATAGTGTACCTTATATGAAAATAATTTTTTTAAGATGATGTAATAATTCAGTATCACCACTCATTTCCACTCCTTTTATTCAAGATATTAAAACACCATTTGAGATATGTTAATTAATTCCATTCGAGGATAACATGTTTTCATTTTCTATTATAGTATTCAATTACCATAATGAATCCACATTTTGGGTTTCACCAGATAATTTTGTATGTAAAATATCTTATTTAATATTCTAGATTCAGTTTTTACAAATGTAATCAACTTATAAAACATAATGAGTTCATTGTGATAAAAAACTGCCAATTAACCCAAACAGTTATCATTATAGATTTATATAATTATTCATCCCAACTATAAAGAAAAAAAATGATTTTTAAATCAATTTAATCTTATGGATGATCTATAATAGAATATAAATTGAATTCTCTAAAACCATCCTCATCATACATGATTATTCATACATTTATATAAGTAAACTGATCATGAAAACCCAGGATGAAAATGCCTCAAAACATAAAAATTGAACAACTTTACCCATCAAAAAAATGATTGAACATGATAATTTTATAATAAATAAATTAAATATATAATATGTTCTTGAATTATTAATTAATGATTCAAATTTTATTATCCAACACATTAAGATTAAGATTATAACACCATTAGTCATAAGGTACGGGATTCTACACGATGCTAGATTATTCTTTCGGGTTTCTCTGTCATTATTTTTACCCAATATGATGTTATATTTTAATTTTATGTACATATTATAAATGATTTTTATATGTAAAAAATTAATGTATCATGATCCATTCATTATTCTCTTTGGGATATATATATATATATATCTTTACGTCGTTCCCTCCTCAATTCTTCTCGATAATAAATCACGTTTAAATTGAAATTTTGAAATTCTTACCCAATTTCAAGTGCACTCCATCATCTATTTTAGGCCAAAGTTATTTTTATAAAATCATTACTTTAATTATAAAATCATTCTTGGTTCATGTCAGGGTTTATATAAAATATTATTCTCTTTTCTATTTAAAAATCACTTTAGTATTTTCATTAAAACCTTACTAATTTGTTTTAATGCTAAAATTTAATAAATACTCCTAATATATGTTATCACTTGTGATTAACATCACATTCCATGATATATTTGTACTTTTAATTATAAATGAAAATTTATGTTTTAATTCATTTCTTTCGTAGACACTTTTATGATAGACCAAGTTATTATGATTTATGACGTGATTATAAAAACCATTTCTTTACATGGGTACCCTTATGTTTATATATTATTGATTATGTATGATTTTTATGCAAAAAACATATTCATGGACAAGTTAAAATGGGTGTTCCAAGATAGAACTACAATAAATTGGGTAATGTTTAGTCTCGTGAGATATTATTTTAAATGGTCTTTATGGTCAATCTTGACTTGTGTTCCATGTGAAATGGTCTTAGAGGTTAACCTTGACTTGTGATTCTCTATGTGCATCAATCATGGCACATGAAAAAGTAACTTTTTTATGTGACTTCCACATTACTATGATGCCTTGATTATTGTAAACAATAGTCTAAATTTAATTATTCCTTATGTTGACTCATGTACAATGCCTCTTTATGTCAATAAATGTTTCCTTCAAACCCATATTCTAAGATTTAATCTTATGTTTGTTACCTTAGAAGATTCTATCTCATCCCATGGTTCATGTTAAACCCAGGTTATCCTATGAATATGTATGACCACAATGGACGTCATGATTTCAATATGGATATAAAATAATATTTTCTACCAAGATGTTTATTTTTGTACCTAGTCTCAAAATGAAATTAAACTTAAGATCCTCGGGAAGTAATTTAATTTTTAATAACTCTTAAAGTATTTTAATGATATGTTTTAATAGATAATGTCTTTATAAAAAATATTGATGTTTTTTATGCATTCAAAACCAATTGGACAATTATTTATTAACTACCCTTCTAAAAATGGTCCAAGAATCAGGTCGATAAATTATGCGAACCCACCCTCCTAGATAGATCATTCTCATATTAATCCCACCTTTCTTATGAGGTATTTTGAGTCTCTAATTTACAATAATATTAAATTGTCCGTATCAAATTTGAATGAATATAATCACATCATCTATCGATGAATGTTGTCTGGCCATAAATTATTTTGTTCAATAGTAAAAATTATGGGAACATAAACTACTAATGAATGAGACCTAAAACATTCTATAATGAAAAACCATAAAATGATACTTGATGAATTTTCCATTCTTTTTTCACAAGGACTTAGTTTATTTGTGATTACAAAACTATTCTAGTATAAAGTGAAAATTTAAAACTCATGAATATCAATTTTTATTTCCCTTGATAAAACCATTTCATTCTCAATGTCTTCTTTTAAGAAAATATAATATTAAAAATTATTCTTATCTCTTCACCCTGAAAAGATACCCAATAAGTTCAGCACAAATTTTATGGAAGTAAAATTATCTTTGAATTCCCTTCTTTCTAAAATTTTACGTTATTTACCAAATTATTTAATCCCAATAAAACACTAATGGTTAATAATAATGATTTAAACTAACAGTATTGGTTACATCTATTTTTCTATTCATAAATACTATAATATGTATTTTAAAAATCTCTCTCAATATAGTCTAAATAATTTATGAGCATTTTTTATAATAAAAATATATTTTAATATCCATACATAGTAGAACCCTTTTAGTAGAACAAATCATTCTACTATGGTCTGAAATAATCCCTAAATTTCATTCCCCTTACTATTATATGTTATTCTTGATTCTTTATCCTTGATTTACATAACCCAAAACTAGAAAATTAAATATATAATATAAAATTGAATTATCCATTGTTCTTTATTCATATTTACAATGTAGGGATACACAGTATAATACTTTAACATTCCAATTTTTATCATCATATAACCTAAAGAAAAATGAAACAATAGAATGAGTTTTATGACTATTTACAAAGTGTTCTTCTTAATTAGGTAATCTGTAATAGAAATTTATATCAATTAATTTAATAGTTTTTCTTATACATTTGTATGTATATTTTATTCCTTCTATTTTTAGGAAAATCTATATTACCTTAAATTTCTATGATAGGTAGTAAAATATTGCTAAAAAAACATCCTTAATTTATTATTTATGTACTATAACCAAAAAATTAATACACTAATCCTCGAAAATCGTCTCTTCATGATATTGGATTCCCCCATCACTAATGGTTTGATTCATCAATATTTCAATGTTGACTACCTAACTATTCTCGTCAACGAAATATTTCTTGTAGGAAAAGAATCACTAGAGTCCCCAAAATTACTATAATCATACATAAAAATAACGAATATAGGTTTCAATATTGAAAATTCATAGTGGAAGGATTGGGAAAAAATTCAACTCTCACCTCACATGGAATTAATCTTTCCTGGACCTGACCGAATTGATAACATTAATATACATCAAGGGGAAAACATATTATGTTGAAATAAAATAATGGGATACCTATGTAAGATATATTTTAATTAATATTAAATATACCCCAAACAAGTAATTTAATAATTTTAGTGTCAATGAAAAATAAACTAAAATAAAATACCAAATTATTTTATGGTCTACTATATGATCCCAGATAATGTCTAGGTATGTTAATTATGCCTATTATCCTAGGAAAATGATAAATAATCCCATCACCCTCATCATATATGTTCAATGGTTCCCAATAAAACTAGTAATAATTTAACTTCATGGTACTCATTCGTTCATGAAAATTGGAATCCTCAATCAAAATTACCCATTGGGTTCATTAGCATGTGGACTCATCTCATTCTAAATCCAAATGGATGAACTGTTGTGTATAATAATCAAATATATTCCTGTAACATTCTATGATACATTTCCATGTGTAAATATCCATATTCGGATTGACCAATTATTTGTTATTGTGATGCAATCTATGACTATACCTATATGTGAGCCCCTCTAAAGAGAAAATAATCAATGAAAAAATAGAATATACCTTCAATATGTTAATGGGATCTTTGACTATACTATTCCATGAGACATTTAGAAGAAGAAGTTATTTTGAATTAACTTATTGGGTACGATGGTTGACTTTTATAATTCCAAATTCAATGCTCACATGGTTTTGAGTTATCTTGAAATAGCCTTTTAGGGTTTCATATATTTTAATAAAATCATATTTAAATTATATTATAGAATTTTAATATGAAATTAATATGTATTTACAATAGTGATCAAAAAATTAATGGAACATCCACATTTAATAGTATTTATTTGGTTATACAAGGGAGTCATCAGATGAGAATAATATTTTCAAAAAGTGACTAAATTGATCTCTCAATGTTGAATCATTTCTTACAGAGAATCTCTTATATCTTGAAGGACCACATCAAATATTTCAACTTTTGTATCTACATCAAACCACTATGAATGAAAATAAAAAAACAACTAATAATTTAATCACTATTTCCATGAGTAATTACAACATATTATAATAATATTTCTAAATATACTATAAATCCTAATATATTTGAACATAATATAAGTGAAGAAGATACAACTACTAGTTTAGTTTCTTAACTAAAGAATTTCTCTTTATATCGTGACTTTGAAACCATCTTTCTAATCCTTCTTGTTGAGAATTTTTATTATATAGGGATTTTGTGGACATTGAAAAATCATTCATGAATCCACAATATCCATGATTTCAATAGATAATAGTAATTTTCTCCTATAAAATGTCCACCTCTTTAAATTTAAGTAAAATATATTGAATATTTGATCAATTTAACCCTCGTTCTTTGATCATATAATGAATCACGTGTTTCATTACATGTGGTTATTCAAAATGAGTATGATTTATCAATTTCATATTATTTAAAAACATATAATCAAGATATTTTCCAACCAATCAATAGTAGCACATTTACGTTTGTGGTAAATCTTATTTGGTGAGAAATATTTAGGGACTTAATCAATCATTGAGTTTATTGTCTTATAACCTCTCATATAAGTTTCCCCTCTTATAATTTATTTCCCTGCAATATAATATTTTGCGATGTTGAGACATAAAAACAATGGAGTTTAGTATGATGTTCCTTATTTTCTAGAATAGTAAAATATAATATTTTTTTGGAATAAAAATATATAAGATATAATGTGACATATATAAATAAATTTATCCCCTTTATATTTTTCATCAACGAACCTTTTTCCCCAATCAGATAGAATAATATATTTTTTCACTGGAGGAAATTTGGTGAATTTATAACATGTGACATCTGCTTCCATAGTCATCATATCCCATATAATAAAAATAGACCCAAAAGCCACCATGAACCAAGGCCTCACTAAAATTCCACTACTAAGTGATTCTCATGGAATCATTGTAAGACACCACTCTTAATGATGTAAATGAAAAATATCTAGGTCAATATCCTTAATGATGAAATGCATGGAATAATGTAAAATAAGAAACAAAGTATGTTGTTAAATATGAGACTACTATAATATCATTTTACAATGTAAAATGTGTGTGTATAATGAGATTTTTTTATACATCAATTCTAATACTCTCTATTATTTATCCACATTTGTCTCTATGGTTATCTCTTTTTGAATTCTAGGAGTGATATGATCCATGGAATTGGGTCCTCGATTAGAACCCTTAGAGGAATCGTCTACCCATGTTGTTCTGATATGATTATTGTTTGGGAAAACTATTTATGAGTAATATTTATATTATCCATACACAAATTCTATAGACTATTCTTCTTGATTCAATGAGATATGTATCTCTATAATGAAGGAACCCCAGTTCATATTCCCATTATGATGTCATTAACCATCCTAGGGTCCCAATTCAATAATTTTATATAAAAAATCACTATCCCGCAACACCAATATGGTCATTCTTGTATAATACCATCTAAACATGTGGAATATTTGATCCCCAATGTAGTTGGATTTATTGGGACTATGATATTTTATTCACCTGTAATATTAACATATTGAGGTATTTGAAACACTTATATGTTTATAAGAGCTATTTTTTTCATTTTATATTGGAGATTCATGAAGATTTTATATGGTCACAAAAGTTTTTTAGATGTTTCATGATTGATTCATAATTAGTGGATATCATGATGATTACTTAGGTAATTGGGCATTAGTTTGAGATATTTTTGGGGGATTATTATGGTTTACTCATGGTTAGAAGAATCTATGTGGATCCCCCTAATAATAGAAAAACATGGTATATAAATTATTTATGTAGTAGTCACTTAATTTTAAATACTATAAATGAAATCAATTTGAGTAGGGAATTTTAATATAGTAGAGCCAACATAGTTGGTGCACCCTTTGGTAAACAGTTTGCCCTAACCCAATAATAGTAATAATAAAATAAATAATTTATATTTTGAACGAGATAAATCACCATAAAACTCATTCTTCCTCTATATGTGTAATTAGTGTTCCAAGAGGAATGTATGGATTAAATTGAAAAAAATACCTATTTAATGAAAAAAAATTCACATAAACCATGTAAATTTATTTATTTATTATAAAATATTATGATGTGCTTCTTTGCTCATTTTATATGAATCATAACATATATCTTTTTTTCACTATCTTTTTTTAAAAAAATTGTGCTATGTTTAATTATCTATTTTGGAATATGTAGTAACCTTCTAGATGGCATCCTATGGATTTGATAAACACATCCCAATGGAATTCACATTCACATGTTTGCATTTATTGCTTTTAATGACACATATTATTACAATATTTCCTATTTCTCTAGTATAAAATCATGGTTATTTAGTAATAGTGACGATCGGTTGTACATGGAGTTATTTTTTATATATTTTCGGAGTGATTCCACATTGGATTAATTTCTTTAGGATTACATTTTTTCTTTTGAGGTATAATATTATAAAAAAGGAGTACAAAAAAAACATATTATAATTGTTTTTAAACATGAAATCACACTATTTTCCCAATGATATATTAGGTTTATATATTTAAATAATTATGAAAAACTATTACATTGTAAACCCATATATTAAATGTGTACACATGTACATTTCATCCATTTTTCACCCAATTAAACCCCTTTAAAAGTATTCTTTCCATGAAAATCCATTAATATTTTAATGAGGGAATATTTCTAGTCGTTACTAATCATAAGACCTGTGAAATAAATTTTAAAACATGGGATGAGAAAAAAAATCCCATTAAAGGACATAAAAATAAATAACACCATTAGTTTATAAAAAAAACTAAAATCCATTAAAAACACCTTCCATGAAAACAAAACATTTTACAAAAAATTGTAAATATCATTACATTTTGAATATTATTCATTTTAACATTAAAAAAAGATTCCCATTAAAAATCATTATCAAGAATATGACATTTGTGTGGGTTACTTGGGACATAATCGCATAAAACCCTTGCATTACCCTTACATGACCCTTAAAAATGAAATAACTGTATAGTCTAATTCCATCTCTGGAGAACCCAATACATTACAGAAATGTATGGTAACACCCTTCATTTGTAAAATATTGGGCTGACCCAGTGCTATATGGGTGAACCCATCATTTATAATTTCTATGAACCAAAGTATTTAATAATCCATTATATCATTTGAAAAACTATTTTTATGTCGTATGAAAATAAATTTCATATATTCTTTCCCATTATAAAAAATTCTACAACACAAAATACACAGTTATTTTGAAGAAAATTAAATACATAAATATACAAAATATATATAGTGTTTTTTAATTAATGAAACATTATGTATTGAAAAAGAAGATAAAATAATGTAATTTCTATGGCGGTGTAAAATTAATTATCACCATATACGTTAAGAAAAAAAAATTCTTTTTAACATTTATGAAAATTATCCTTGTAAAAAATGTAAAAAGATTTATTTTTTAAATATTATTAATTAAAAAATAGGGTTATATTTTCCTTTATAAAATAATATCACTTATATTTAAATAGGGAAAAATATTATGAAATTAAATTTTAAAACTATTAAAAATAAATTTTAAAATTGATGTGTCTTGTACCGCTTCATAATAGTTGATATATACAATTCATTAAAAATAACATGAAAAAAAATAAAAATTTCTTGCTAATATAAACAGTTAATGATATAAAATTTCACAGGGGATATGTATACACCGTATAAAATGATAATGTACATAACATCCAGATATATCTCAATGAAAATAGATTTAGATGAAGTCCCATACCTTGAGTCTGAATAGACATGTACAACATTTATTTTCCTGAATATTAAACATTTATTTATTATATAATTTATTTATAAGATTTTTAAAAATTTAAAACTCATTTAATGTCATTTATTATAATTTTATAATAGTTACATAATTAATTTAGTTCATGTAGGATGTTTTGATGATATTATGTTCTTAAGTCCAAAATGATGTTGGTATAATATATATATTTCCAGTTGGAAACTATTCCATCATCTCTAGAATGATATTCATGAAATAATAATCACTACTATTGATATATTATTCTCTTACATCCATCTATTACATTTGGATAGTGAAAATTAACTATGTTACAATCATGCAGTCGGTAAGGTGTATGAAAGCATGAGTAACGTTGATATTTTTCAATGATCATTATGGAAAGTGGGTAAATAGTATTTATATAAAATAATGATAATAATATCATTAATATCAAGTTAATAATCTATATATACTAATCTATGTCATTGATGCGATGTGGTGAGGAAAAACAAATCACATCTCTTCATAGAGGTGATAGTTCACAAGTATGCATAAACTATGTTATAAATTTCATGTTCATGGAAAGGGAAGAAAATAAATTATATTTTATAATTAAAATATGATAAATATTTCAGGTATATAATATATACACATTAATTCCATCATTATAACTGTTTTTTGGATATGTTGATTGAAAATGAATTTTATCAGTTCGTGAGGTGGTAATGAAATTAATATAATAACATCTCATTATATTTCTCATAATGTAGTTATTATTTCATAATTATGGAATAATATATTATGGAAGAGGAAAAATAAATAGAATAGTAACACTTCAGAATATATCCTTTGATTAACACCTTAACACCTCTAAGTTAATTTTTAGGAATAAAAAATCCTATAGAATCTAGAGAGGAATTCTATGAAGGGATTTGGGTATAATATTTCTGAACTAAATAGATTATTATCTGTGAATGAAAGATAATAATGGATTCCCTTTTATTGAAGAGGGGAGGGGCACTCTTGGATGTCATCAAATTATTAAATTCATATAAATATATTTAAAAATAAATAGATCTCAAAACAGATTTATTTCAAATATAGGATGATTAAGGGTTGAAATAAAATCATCCAATGATAATTAGAATAGGTTTTATTATTTTTTTAATCATTATATTCATGTTTTAACCATTATATAACCATATCATGTTTTACTATGATTCCATGTAATTTATACATTGAGGGATAATATAATTTAACTAAATGTACTACATACTAATAAATGAGTCATTGATTATCTTTTGATATTTTTCTTTTTCATTTTTCTGAAATTTAATTTTTTATAAATTTTAAATCATTTAATAAAACATTATTTAATTAAAAATATCAATACTATAAATTTCATCACTATTCATTTCTTCAATTTTTAAAAATATCATAAAAACTAGATAAATTAATAAAACTCATAAAACATCACTAAAATTTCCAATACATGGAAAATATGAGAATGAAATTAATAATCTCAAATTATATTTAATTTATTATTATTAATATCAATTATTTTATATTTTTTTAAATAAACAATTAATGCATCATTAAAGTACACAGATTTATATATATTATTTAATAATTAAAATTTAGAAATTAATTATCATGATTAAAAATTGGTTTTATATTAAAAAAATACTATTTATAGTTGTATATATACCCTATATTACCCCTTATTAATAATATTTCACATGTTAAAAACAAAAGTTTGAAACAATTGACTTTTCTTTGAATATTATATTATAAATGTCATAATCTTATATGAGTGGCCTAAAATGGTATAATTTTAGAACAAGGATAATTTTTGTTGAAACACACTAATACAATGAAATTATTAAAAATATTAGGGTAGTATTATAATTTTATAATATTATTTTTAACCGTCATTGTGCGACTAACTATAAACTGTGGTAATAAAAATATTACTAAAGATACAATTCACATTGTCCAGAACTAAAATAGACCTATTTACACAATTTTTACATTATTATTCATAATCAGGAACCCATTTTCCAAAATTATAAATATATAAACTTTAGAACTAGTTTAAAAATTAATCTCACTAGAGAAATGAGAGAACATGTTTTTAATGTAAAATGTTCAAAAGATTATCTAGTTTTTTAATACAATTTCAATGTGAACATGATAAAAAGTATATAATTAGAATGAATGAAAAAATATTTAACTAAAAAAATATAAAACTAATAATACTATAAATTATCATAACCAATTAATTTGGCAAAAAATATGTTTTCATTTAAATATGAAATATTTTTTCACTATTCATCAAAAAATAATACTTATGAAAATGCTATAAAAATTTAAACCAATTTAAATTTTTATATTAATAATTAAAATAATAATGTTATTTTCTCAAATATAATTTATAAATCCATGTAAAACATCATTTAAAACATGTGTTCTATCAAAAGGTGGTAAATATGATTTTTAGAAAAATACTTCTTTTATCTATAAGAATCATTTTTTTCATATAACATATATAGAAAAAATATAACAAGAATTTTTAAGGTTAAAAAAAATAAATTATATATATTTTTATTATTACAATCCATCAAGAGTGACTTTTTTATTTAGCAAAATAAAAAAGTGTACACATTTAAATAGTTATTTAGAAAAACATTACCTTTTATTTAAAAAAATGTTTTATTTTAATTTATAATTAAAAGGTAATCAATTAAATAATTATATATATCTATGTATAAACCATATCTTCATAATTAAATTATTTATGTTTATTCCAACCATTCTAATTTATAATAAGTAACAACCATATTAAATAATAACATTTAGTTGTTCTTTTATGCTTGAAGTGGTGTATCATGTACGCCATCTAACACAATGTTTCATTTTAAAGACATAGGATGTTTCATTATCCCCAACCCGAATTAAAAAATTTCATCCTCAAAATTTGATATCTATATCAAAATTAGGGTTTTACATTACAAAATAACTTTTTTGAAACCCCACATCTGAAAAAGGATTAATGAATCCTCAACATTAAAATTAATAAAGGTAGGTATGATTGTCACTTGATAAAACACATAGGATATATCTCTGTATGTAAAAATAGATATGGTTGAATAACAAACTCTCATGGTATTATGTAGACTGGTAGAAAATCATGGTCCATGGAAAGTTAGCAATAACCAAACCCAAAATTAATGATTTCTTTAAAGGTCAATAATTTCATAATAAGTAAATTAAATGGAAAATGAATTTTAATTATGATCCATTTCATAGAGTAGAGTAAGTATTTTAATATATGTAAAAGGGTTCTAATTAAATATAATTACTTAAAATGTCTTGTTTCAACAATTAATAAATTATATCACAAACTTGTATTTTTCTCCAAATGACAAATATTTAAGAAATATTTTAATGCCTGAAGCACGAGACTCAATTTATAAGAAATCATATAATCCTTAAAATATTATCTATCTATTTATACAATCCTAAAACATTAATCAAAATGTAAATGGTTCGTATAATATAGGAATATCCCCCCAAAAATAATCCTTTTATGTTAAAAAAGGATAACTTTAATTTAATATATTCAATAGTAATACCGAATTTTCAATATATATAATTCAAATATCATTATAAAAATTCAAAAATATTTTAGACTAATATTTAAACAGAATATTTATTATATAACATAATGTACTAAGATAAATTCTACCAATTAATTCTAAATGAAATTAAATACTATTGATGTCTCATTACAAAATTAATTTCTCTAGTAATCTTAATGATATGATAGCCATTTTCATAAATAACATAAATAAACATAATTACACAATTATATACAAAATTCATCAAAATATAATTCAATATCTATTCCTCAAATAAAATACCATAGTATTATATTTAATTTCATCATATAGGATTCCAAAAATAGTGAATGTATTCTAAATGAATAATCATCACTTAATACCCAAAAAAATTAATTCAATATGAGAACTATTTTCCCCCAAAATAAACTAATTATTTATCTATAGAATCATTTAAAAAGTAAAAAATCAAAAAAACTAGGTCTTTACGTAGTACAATGATAGGTGATGCAACCTTTTTTTAGTTCGTTTGGGGGTTCAATTCCCCAACGCAATAGGTTTTCAACCATCATGCGAATTGTATTTCTTCTAAAAAATTCTTAATTATTATATCATCAAAAAATTATTATAATGTCCTAAAAAATTTACAGAACATCTTTTAATGTCAATGTTTATCTCATAAATTTTATTTTTCATCTTAAAAGTTAGTATCCCATGATTACCTAAAAAATGAATGCCTATATAAATACCTTTAATTACCTTTAAATTTCATTAAAAATATTAATAAGATATTTCTAAAACATTTAACATATGATCAATGATATAATTATAAACCGAATATGATCTTCAAAAGTATTAGAAAACATCCAAATCTCTAAAGTTATTTATACCGATCACTGATGCCAAATAAAAGGAACCTTCCTTAAAAATAACATATTCTAGTAATTTTGATGCTAGAAATAAAATTATATTCCAAAATATATTGTAGTTATATATTTTTAGAGAATTAGTAAAAACTATAACATAGTAAAACATTAAATTACAATTGTATAATTAAAACTTGTATCCATTTTATCACCAAATGAAACCCTTTTAAAATAAAACATTACTGTTTTTCCAGACACCACATCAGTATGTTAATTATGAATGATTATTTTTCTATACCAATATTAAGACCAATTAAAAACCATTAAACACATGGTATAACCACAAATAATTCAGAAAAAGTCATAAAATGAAAGGAAATCATTAGTTTAGTAAAAAAATTAAAACCTATAATAATCACATTCGATGAAAACCGAATATTTTACCCATAAGGTTAAATATAATTACTTTCAAAAGACCATTTATTTTACATTTGAAAAAATATATACCCACAAAAATAGTTATATAGAATAGAATGTTTATATATGTTTTTTGGGACATCATCAAAATGAACCCTTATATAACCCATAGAAATGAAAAAACCATAGGTTCAATTTCCATATCCAGAGTACCCAATACATTAGAGTGTTATCCGAGAGACCCCATCCTTAAATATATAAAGGTATTCCCTAGTGATATCTTGTCTCTCCCACTATTTATAATGTCCAACAACCATAACATGTTATAAAAAATTCTATCATTGGAAAAAAACTTTTAAATAAGTATTCAATCTACATTTAAATACCATTATCTTTAAAAATTCCATTCTAGAACAAAATATACCATTATTTAAAAAATATTAATATCAAAATACCCAAAAGATATATATGTTTTATAATCTATTGAATCATTATGTCTTACAAGGTAATTCTAAAAAAATATCATACATGGCGGCGTAAAAATTATTTTCACTCTTTATGCTAATAATTGAACTTTCATTTTTTTCATTTGTGAAAAAATTTATTTTAAAACATGTAAAAATAATAATTTTTAAAAAAATTTCGATTAAATTAAAATATACATACAATTTCATGTATAAAATTATTTCAATATTATTGAAATTTGGAAATGATTTTGAAATTAAATCCTAAAACAATTAAAAACTAATTTTTAAATCAAAGTGTACAATACCACTTCAAAATTTTTATATCATATAATCCATTAAATATTAGAATTAAAAAAGATAAATATCATTATAATTGGTAAAATTCATGATTTAACATGGAAAATGGGATGTATATACACCTTATAAAAGAATAAATTGCCTAACATAACAATATGTCTCAATAAAAAAAATATTAAGATGAAGTACCTTGCCTTGACTCTGACATATCACGTATAAAATTAATATTATTAAATAATAAAAAATTAATCATTTTATTTATTGATAACATTTTTTCAATTTTATAATTTGTTTTATATAACTTATTATCTTGTTATGCCTATTACTTAATTATTTATGTTCACATTGGATAGTTTGATATTATTATGTATATGATTCCAAAATGACTTTGGACTAATTTCAATAGTAAAAACTACTCATTAGAACATCATTTATAGAATAATATTCATGAAATAATAATATATATAAAAAATAAATTATACTTTTAAATATTTTATTACATATGGATATTATCAATGAACTAAATGACAATCATGGAGATGGTATGACATACATACACATGAATAACATTTCCATTTTTCAATCAACATCATAGAAAGTATATATATTTTATTTTATCATTAAATAATGATACTAATATATTTTATATCATATTCTTAATTTAAATATAATTATATATAGAAAAAATTTGATGTGGGGATGAAAAATGATTTACATTGCTTCATGCAGGTGATAGTTCACCCATATGCATGAACGAAAATAAAATTTTCATATTCATGGAATGTATAAAATATAAATTATATATTACCCTTAAATTAAGTTAAATATTATTTTAATATAAAAAAATGTATTAATTACACAATTAAAACCATTCTAGAGATATAGTGATGGCAAATAAATTTTATCGGTTTGCACGGTGGTTATCTACCTCACACACAAATGATTAATTGTATTTCAATTTGATGGGTGTGTAAATAGATTTAGGATTTGATATAAACATAATAAAATATAATTATATTTATGATACTTAAATTTTTATTTTATTATATTGTAATAATATTATATGTATGATGAATATGATATAAAATAGAAACACTTAATTAGAAAATGTTCCTCATCTTCAGTCAATCTCTATTGATTAATTTCATAACCCCACTAAGGAGGGTGTTCTGCCTAAGATAAGGCCTCTATAATATGGGTATGTATTATAGGATGGTATTTGGGAATAAATAAAATAAAAAAATAGCTTTCCATCTTTGAATAAAAGATAATAATGGGGTCTCTTTTATAGGATACAAGATGATCACTCTTAGAATTCCTCAGATTAATAAATTAATTTAAAATTATAAATGTATAAAAACTGATAAATTTAGAAAATATGATGATTATGTGTCAAAATAAATTTATCCAATAAAATTTAGATAGGTTTAGAGAACTTTTTTAATCCTTATTTTTCATCCTTATTTTTCATTTTTAATTCATACTATGATATCGTGTAATTTATACATGGAGGGATAAAATAATTAATATCAAATGAAAATATACCACTAAATCATTAATGGATGAAATTTTAAGAATTATCCAAATAATTCTACTAAAATTTATATTTTTTATATAATTTATTTCATTTAATAAAAAATTATTTCTTTTTAAATTTAAATAGTGTCAATTTTGACCGTATTCATTACTTGATTTTTTTAAAACATCATAAAAACACAAATAAATTAGAAATAAAAATTATAAAACATACCTACAATTTCAATTACATATAAAAACTTCTCTTATGACATTAATAATCTACAATTAATCTTCTTTTATTATTTTTAATATCATTTATTTGATATTTCTTCCAATTAATCAACTACACCCTCATTAATGAGAAAACATTTAGTTAAATTATTTCTTCCTTAAAATAAAAAAATAAAATATCATAATAAATATTAAATATTTATCTTTAAAATTAATATTTATTATCAAATATATCCCTTATATAACCCTTTATTAAACGTATTTTAGTTGATAATGAAATGTGTGAAAAAATTGAATTTTCTTTTAATATAATAATATAAATTTATGCTCTCATAATAGTATCTTCCAAATATTATAATAATATCCCAATGATTCTTTTGGTTGAAACACACTAATAAAATGAAATTATAAGAAATTTAAGAGTAATATTATTATATTATAACTTTTTGAAAAATTTAATTAACATATTAAACAATAATGTAATAATTAAAATATTATTAAAATTATTATTCATTTTTTCCAAAAATAAAGTTTGAATATTAAGGAAATTGAGACATTATAATGCATCATATAGAATCAAATTTTCGTATTCAAATGATATAAAATGTATAAATTAAACAAAAATTAATCTCATTGATGGAATGAGGAAAAGAGTTTCTAAAGTATGTACATTCAAATGCACAAAATGTTTTAATATCCATTATCAATGTAATATTTATTAAATTTACCATTACTTGATTAAATAATTTTTTATATAAATATACTTTAAAACCAATTATAGGAAAACATAACACTTTAAATTATTTAGATAAAAATAATTTTTCATTAAGAAAATGCAAGAATTTTCATTATTCCTCAAAAAAATGAAACTTCTCAAAAAAATACAAAAACTTCATGAAATGTAAATTTTTATATTATAATTTAATGAAATATGTTTATTTTTTCGAAATATAATTTATTAATGTGAGAAAAGTGATATTTAAGACAACTGTTCCATCAAAAGGAAGAAAATATCCCTTTGAAGAAAAATAATTATTTTGTAAAATTGGATTTGTTGTTAGAACATGTCTACAAAACACATAAGTTGAATGTTAAACATTATATTATATATATTATATTTTATCAAATAACATAATCCAAAAAATGATTTTTTTATTGATTGTTATAAAACAAAATTGTGCAAAATTTTATAGTTTTTCAATAATAATAATTCTTTTTATTTGAAGAAAGGTGTGATATTTTCATTTATACATAATGGGTCACCATATAATTAATTGTATATATAGGTGTACGTGTGTCTCTTTCAAAAATCATTTCATAATTCAATTGACCTTTTTCATTCCAACCATTTTAACTGCCTTGTGATAACTACTACAATCAATAATAATATTTCACAGCTCGTTTAAGCTCAGTTTGGTGTGTATTGTACACTATCAATAACATTTTTTCTTTTTAAAGTCACAGGATGTTACAATTGTATATTATTTTGAAATATTACGTTGATTCAAGAAAAATATTTTGAGATGGAATATTTTTTCACAAGGGTCATATGATAAAGTGGATTTATTTATTGTAATTCATTTTATATGTCATGTTAGTGAAAAGTAAAATCATATCCTAATGTTATTTTATGACTATGGATTTCTCTTTTGACTATTAGTTTCTTTGGGGAATAATCTACATTTAGTAAAAAAATCCATGTTATTCTATGCCAATGGGTCAGTTGAGGAGTTTTCCATCGAACATCGGGTTTTATTGGATTTTTCACTCCATGAAAAGTTTGAACAACCATATAATTCTATCTCCTTATATTATGGAATAATGTAAAGGCTATTTCCCTGGATTGAGAACTTCTTATGGTGGAGGTGGAATAATACCATCACAGTTGACATTTATTACCATATATGCTCTTTCAAATTTAGATACCACTCATCCTCAACACATTCCCTATAACGGAATCCACTAAAACTACAATTCTACCTTATATTTTACTATATTTATTCAATTTATTTTTGTTTTCCTTTATACCATACATGTGATCTAAAATGTGGTGGATCACATTAATGGTAAAAAATATATTGAAATGAAAATTCATTTTAGATCTTCTAAGGGAGTGATTTGATTCGCATCAGTAGTTACTTTTTCACCAAATTATATAATATCTAACATAATATCTATGTAGTAAAACATATAATTAGGGAATGGATTTAGAAATTCTTTTCTCTAACATATACTAAAGTAATTTCATAACGCTCGTAATGATATATGCAAAAAATTAGTTACATGCTCAAAACCCTTCAAGTAACTATCCTTTTCCAAAAGTATATTCTTGGAACTATGGGTAAATAACCACATTCTATGTTTATCCCCTTCCATATGTAAATATTTTAATTCCACTCAATTATGAATGTGTAGTGATGGAGGTAACATACTTGTCTACAAGGTAAGATCTAGAAAACCCATTTTCTAAAGCATATCTGATACCAGAGGGATCCAAAAGAAGTCATTTTTAGGGACTCAATATGTTTGTATGTTCCCAAAAATACCCCCTCTCGACATAATTTTTTAATTTATCATTATATATATAATAGCTCATTCAATTACATAAATAGATTCAAATTGATAAAGGTGTTGAAATATGACAATTTAATCATGATGGCAAAATTTTACATTAGAAGTTTCACCTCAATACCAATGCATTCTCTAATCCGCATAAAAAAATTATTCAACTCTATTCATATTTTTATAAATAAATATTATTATATTTGAAGCATGTAAAATCTCTTGAGTTCATTTTAATTGGCTCTAAAACTATATGGATCCCACACATTTCTAATTGTTTCCCTATCTATCCTATCTCCTAGGACACCATATCCAAGAGATATAAATTATATTCATGGTTTCTATCATTAATATTTTTCCTTGATGTGGATCCTTATACAATATTTACAAACAAGTGATGTTGGTTAAGCTTGATCCTAATCTCTATATTATCAAATTAACTTGGATTTACTAGAATATTTTATAGGGATCGTGTTTGAATTGTGAATTAAGGATCCCTTAGATTTTAATGAAATCATATTCAGCTATATCAGAGAAACTTCAACCACATAATACATTTAAAGAGACAATATTGTGAGAAGGGTATTTCTCATAGAACCTTTCGAAACATTAGATACATTTTCGACAATATTTTAATATCTAAGCTTATTCTATTTCCATTCTAAAATCACAGTACCATCACTAATTTATAATACATCACTCCAATGTTTATCTCATAATATGATATAATTTATCTAATTATAAATATTTCTAAAAAATTTACAATGTGGATTATTTATTTATCCTTGAATTTGGCCTTTTACCCACTTTATTGAGGAGTCCCTCATCCATAGTGGGCCAAAAGGTCCATCAAACCTGAAAAAAAAAACATATTTCTTGTGAAAACACTATAGATTATCCACTATAACTATTGGTAAATTTTATTTATTAATATATTCACCATTATTTGAAAAATAATCTTTTTAAAATGACCCTCTCATAGGATATTCTTTTCAAAATGAAATAGTTCCATGGAAAATAGAAGGTTCCTCTCATCTCCATTCAATGTAGTGAACAATGTATTAAATTAACCCTAAAATTTTTCTTAGATTAGTGTCCCACATGTCATTTTTTAATCCAGAGACTCTACCCAAAAAAATTTATCATTAGAGGTAATTTTTTTGATTCTATTCATAATCAAATGATACTGTATAGAGTAGAATTCTTAACATAGTAATCATGATTTTGTTAGATCCAAACTATATTGAAAAACACAAATTTTTTTCTCCATATAAAACTAATTACATATACGATAAACTAAAAATTTGTAAACCCATTCTAAGAAAAAATTTATTCTAGACATGAAGCCCCAAATCAATGACCATGTGGTATTTTTACTATCCACGAATTTAAAAATAATTTAACCATATAATTTAATTTCAATCATGGTCATATGTTCTTCCACCGTGAAATTGAAATTAATGAATCCTAATATTTAACCATATCAGTAATCAAAATTCCATATAAATTAAAATTTCAATGATCCACTATCCTGAAAAATATTTATATGTTTTGTGACCCAATTTGGTTGAGGGTTCCCTACTCCTAGATCCAAAATTATAGAGTCACAAAATAGTACAAACTCACATATGGGAATCTAATGGGATATCTTGTAATAATGAAGATCCATTTGAATGATTATATAAGGAAGTATGTTTTATGGTTGAGTAAAATTGAGTATACATGTATTCAAATTATTGATTATTTTAAGATTCATGGCCCAAGTTTATTTGGCATGTAATTTTAGAGTTATTTATACTGAATTATATATATATATATGTCATTGGTGAATAATCCAACACATAATTACTGAATTATATTATCATGTAATAATCATGAATCCATATGATGTTCAAAAGACAACATAATAATTATTGGGTGATCTTCATATAGATAGTACAAGAACAAAGACCATACATGTCATCAAGATAATCCTCCCCTAACTTTAGTTTTTCATGTGGGGGTTAAATGAGTTGAATTTTATTTATGATAATAATTAAAAGTGAAAATATATTATGGAATCAAAAAATCATATCTGAGGACGTTTTTTATTTATAATAATTAATTTTCATAAGAATTCACTTTTAGACATGTTAATGATGCTCCCTCTTATGTTACTATTTTTTTATAGCAGTGTGTCGACTTTGGACGACATGATTCTATTTAATAAGAGGATTAATATTCATCAGAAATAGGAACTCATTAATACAAATGAGATATAATTTCTATGGGATAATTTTTTATGCTTTCTTAGTTACCAATAATAAAATAATAATAAATAACCCATTCATAAACACTCTTTATTAATGGATCATATGATGAATAGTCATTAAAAAATGATAAAAAATCTTAATTCCTTGATATGATGGACACTACTCATCTGACCATGATAAATTCCTCCCATTATTGGATGTGTGGTAGCATTATCACATGGTCCTATGACATATTCCATGCTCATAACTCATTGATAAAATTCTCACATTGTTTATATGGTCTATATTGATCAGCCATTTTATATCACATGTGTCTCATGTGAGTTAATTGTATTCTATTAATTTATGTTATTATTGGAATCAAAGTGAAAGATATAAAGGTTTAATCACAGATAATGAATAATTTCCTGAATAGTTACCATATTATGTAACATTGTGAAACCACCCGAATATGTTAAGCGTAAAAAAAACTACATTAAATACAAAAAATTGTGAATTAAATTTACTGGTTCTTATCTCTACTGTTATTATGTACTCATGAACCCTCATTTTAAGAATACATTTTAAAGAGTTTCTTCTAAGACCCCATAATAAAGGGTCTCATCTTTTAGATTATCAAATGATTTCACACAAACCTCACTCATGTGACTTTTTTAAACAATCTCTCTTATTTGAGACTATCACATCAACAATATATATCTTAATGGTATCATACATGAATAATTATTTTGTATAATGATTTTATATGATATATTATTAGAAAAAACAATGTTATAAAATGTTTTCCCTTCTTCTACTAATGATTCTACCCATTGGTTTCACATTATTAATGGATATTTGAAGAATTTTGAATTAATAATTTTATTTCACAACCCATATCCACTTTTCAAGACATTTAAAACCAATTTACCTTTGAATATTCATTCTATAAAGTTAAAAACATAAAAATTTACAATATAATACCTTCTCATAAACCAACAAATAAAAATGATTAGTTAATTAACAGTAGTAATCAATCCATTAATTTGTTATTCCATATATAAATGAATTTTAAATAATTTCATATCCAATAATGTAAAATATGCAGGGTAATAATAGTCTTGTATTTTCTTCGTAATAATAATTCTAATCATGATAGTACTGGATCACTCTTTCGTGGATCAACTTGCTCATCCAAGAACATTATTTAAATCAATAAAGCGTGTCTTTATGGGAATCCATAATAAGTGTAATCCATAAACATTTCCCAATGATGGTTTTATAACTAGGATACATAAATGAAATTGGAATACCAATATCAAGGCATCAACCCTATATAAGTAAGTCCTACTCAGGTTCTCCCAATTCCTGAATATCATTATCGATAGTGTACAAGAATACCACATCATAGTTTTCTCATGGGTCTCTATTCCAATTGGGCCAGTTTGACATTCATTATCCAGATAACCCATGACCTAAAGTAGATAATCATGGTTGTGAATCCTTTCATGGTGAAATCCCAAATATATTATTCCCTCAATAATGATTGGATACCCATAATTCATTTCTAGGAAGTGTATCTATTACCTATGTGTGTAAGCTCGACAAAATCCACGATAGTCACTAAATTATCTATATACACATCTATATCACATAAAATAGAACAATAAAAAAAACTACTTTATTAGCATAAAAATACATGAAAAATTATTACACAATAATGTTATACTATATAGGGTGGCTCTTCAAGATGAACTAAAACTATGTAACATGAACTATGTTGTTATTTAATCTAGTTAATCACTATATATTGGATGTCTCGTAGTAGTTCAAATAAATTAATATAAACCATTACTATTTATCATAAAGGATATATGTTCCTCATAATTATATATATTTCATTTGATGTGGGTAAATAATCCCAAAATATGTTGACATCCTTTCACTAGGGCCACATTCCCTGATGAAACATAATTTTAAAGCAACATTCTTAATGAGGTTATGTCCTATAAGTTTAGTGGAAACACCATGAGAAAAATCAACCATCTCACAAGTAAATATTTCATGCGTATCAATTCTTTATTCATTAGGCCCTATTCCCTATTTGATTATTTAGAATGGTCTGCTTGAGTATATGTCCCATAATGACTATAACAGGGGACCTTTTTCCTAAAATTCCACTTTATATGAGTCCAAATGGATAAGAAATGGTCATTGATGAATGAATATAAATGGAACCATAGTGGTAGTTCAAAAATAAAGATAAAAGGCAGTATGTGTCACGTTTTGTTTCTCCATACTATGTGGGTTCTGATTTTTTCAATGTGGGATACATAATAATTACATTTTTTGGCCTAATGAAAACTCCATAAATACTTTATACCACTCTGTACAGAGATAAAATTTATGATTCCAACTATATTTATCTTATTAAATGAATATAAAAAAATTTAAAAATTCATGATGAAAAAATTCAGAAAAGTACAAATGATCCAGTTTATAGATAACCATTGAATCATAATTTTGTTAAAATTGATAAAGAAAATCTTGTATATATAAATGTTCACATCAATATTTTTTTGATCCACCACTTCCATTGAGTAACAAACCATGTGTTATGATATGGTAGGGATTCAAAAATAAAATTAATATATATAAGTGAGTAATAAAGTTGGAAATAATTCCCCTCAAAAGATTGAGATGTGACTGACCTCCAGAATATTTGACCATCATTCATTCTAAAGTGTCACTAGTAATAATTCAATGTGACCGCCTGCCAATACAAATATGCTCTAAAATTTTTTTCATATCAAACCATCACATAAATTTAATCTCATTGGATAGTTTCTCAAAAATTCATGACTCTAAAATAAATATTCACTAGTAAAATAGAGAAGGTCATCAAAGGAAAATTTATCCATAATCACCATTGAACTAATTATGTAAACAATTGATACCTCTTGACCTATACATTATTTATTGGAACCACCACCTAGGACATAATAGTACTGAACACAAACTTAAATAAAAACACACTAATTTAGTAAAGTTTATAAGATGAATACTTATGAGTATGGAGAAAAAATGCTTCATTCCATCTATTTATTAAGATTTCTAGTTTATGAAATATATACAAAATATTTTATTTTTTGGATGATTCTGGATGGGAGGTAAAATTGGTGAATCAACACAAAATAATTCCCTATAATCATATTTTAAAACATAATAATAAAGGATTATTATCCTTTCAGGACATTTTAAAAATGATAGAATATGTTGATAATGTAATATTAGATTAAGATGATGTTAATGTTCTCTGTGTCTCAATTACTATCCAACAAGAAGAAATTAAAATAAATGATGATCCTATGAAAATTATATCTATTGATAATGAAAATATAAGATTTAATTTAGATACTAATGCACCATTTTACATTATAGTATTGATAAATCATCTAGCTACATTCCTATCCATCTCCTTAAATATTGTGTTAGTGCAATCGAAAATTATGTTCTCTAATAATTTAAATAAGTAACCTCATATTAGAAAATAAAATTAGGAGCACCAGATATTACCTAATAAAATCAATATACATATACAATTTTTTATTTAGGACTAAAATGTATAATAATCACATCACAAAATAAATTTCTCTTTATATTATGATCAAAAAATTTCCTCCATTTATGTTATTCTCTGAGTATAGAAAAATAATTATTATTGTAATCACACATATGAATCTTTATTACCCACTAAACCTCATGAGTGTTTCTAGAAAAAAGTAAGGAAGATTATAAAAGGTCTTCTAAATAGGGGTCATTCATTAAGCGCAAAATACAGTCTATTAAAACATGGAGAAATTTGAATTTGAGATATTACAATATCATTGAATTGACTGTGAAATGCTATAATGTTCCACTTCACTAATTCATTGTGTTATATTACAATATAATTTATATTCATTGTAAAAGTCCTAAAAATATGTTATACCTTGTAATTACCTGAATTAAAATAAATCACTATATTAAAGGTAAAATGAATTATGCTCAATTTCATTTGATCCTTCAATGCCCCAACCACAATAACGACCACCAGATCATTGATAATCTCTCTTATATTATAAATATAATTCAATAAAGAATATTACTTCCCAATTGATAGGAATTTAATTCCTAGATACTTTTCAAATTTCTAAATAATTATGAAAACCCATCATGGGGTCCCAATCAAACCCAAATGGAATTTAGTCTAATGTGTCTATAATCAAGGCATATCATACTTTGAAAAATAAATTTTCAAAATATAATATTGTAATATTTTTTTCAGATCCATATTTTCTAATTAACCAATATAGAAATATCAATCCTTTTTATAAATATTATAATAACAAAACATGGAAATCAACTTAGACCTATTGGATAATTTCTTTTGTAATTAATCTACTTCGAACAATAAGATTGTGTATCCTTATGATGAGGGATGATAAAATATATTCCACAAGAATGATGACTTATGTCAATTAGAAAGTGTAATGACACCCTTCATTATGAACTACATAACGTATAATGTTTGAGTATCTATTATATGATATCAGATTATTAGTGGTGTATCTAGATACTTTATTCAATTTATAACTAAAAAATTTATGATTTCACTTACACATGTACTACCAATCATCATACCAAAACTGAATTAAGTAATACATTATGAAGGTTAGAATGTAATTAATATTGAATCAAAATACATTAATGATTTTGGCCTACAAGCTATGTAGTAGGCTACAAGCCCTCTCGGTCTTCAGGATATGTAATGGGTTTCCCTCTACCCAGTTAAAAGAGGTCTTTGCTTTGATTTAATAATAAAAATGAGGCTTCGACCCCAACCTTTAAAAAAATCATACTACATTAATGTATGTGAGACCTATCATATTTATATCATGTATGTTATGTTGAAGGGAAAATATATATAAATTAATTAATCCATAAGTGATCAATAAATAGGTGGATTTAAGGTTATCATAATTAATCTACAAAATGATTTGTAGGTGAATTTTCCTACCATCTCATTGAATTAAGATGAAAGTGAAATATTTAAATTGTAAACTCATTACACTAATAATGGGATAATTCCCAATGGAAAAAAATAAACTCTCATTATAAAAATTAAGATGTCTTACTCACTTAACACTCATACATGGAAAAAATGATTCTTTTAAGGAATTATATTCGATGGATAATGCATATGATGTAAAATATATGGGATAATGATATATGGATGACATATTTATAAAATCAGGAAATAATAAAAGAGTATCATATGAAATTATTATATATATTTTAGAAATTTTCATAGAATAAGTTTGTTTTAGTGAAATTGGAAGGCTAACAGTTTAACCTTTATTGACATTCCAATATAGATATGGATGATACCCTCATACCACTGTCAATGTTTGAATAGATCCGTCATCTTACAATCCTTCATTATCTTGATTAATCACCCTCATCCTCCAATGAATCCGTGTTTACTCATTTTAATTAGTTGTGGTAGACAATCTAAATAGTGATGGGAGGCCAAGATAATTTATTAATTAATACATTAATAACTCTTCATAAATAATAAAAATAAATTAATGTATTAATGATTAACAGTAATTTATATAAAATTACTTATATTGATATTGATGGATTGGATCCCTATGTCTTTATCCATCACCCAATACTATTAGTTGGCCATCAGAGCTTGAAACAAGATATAAATTATAATTCACCCATATCATGATACCATAGTGAATGCATATAGGAAATGATTATAAAAGTAAAAATTATCCCAAAAAAGATAACCAAATTGGTTTTCTAATATTTACCATGTCTATAAAATGGCTGGACATATCATATTTTATGTTAATATTGTTGACCTCTATATATACTATCAAAATGATTATTTCATTCATATGAATAGAATCATTGATCAATAAAATGAAAAAAAATCAACTCCCATTAATTGATGTATTGGAATGATTATTTTTTTGTCCCTCAACGATGTTAAATCCATAACATTAATGGGTCCTGATGAAACATATTGTTACCTTTTTATTCCCTTTAATCTCAAAAATTACTTACAACCTTGCAAATGGGGATTTCAATTCATACTAATCTCCATATTGAGAATGAAAATGGAGTATTATCTTATTGAATTCTGGTTCAAATAACACTATCACAGGTAAATTAACTAATAATGAAAATATATTGAATAATATAAATTAAACAACATGAATATGAGTTGTAAAACCTTAAGATTTTGTGAAATACATTTCTTCAAATTAATATATCTTTTTTATACTTTTCATTTCACACCACACATGAAATAGTTATATATATATATATATATGTATATATATTTAAAACAAAAAATAAGAAATTTGTTTCACATAACACCATGTTTGACTATGAAACATGAAACACTTACATTGCTTGTTCTACATGAAACACTATAATGGAATGTGCTACACAGAACATTGACATGGCACACATTACATGCAGTAGCGAGTTTCTAAAAAATGTAATTTTTTTTGTTTTAATTATTTATAATAGTTACTTATAACATATACATTAAAAAATAGTAATAAGAATATAAATAAAGAATTTTCAAATATTTTTATATTCATTTTATGTAAATTAAACATTTTGATAAATAGAAATATTATTTTTTTAAATTAATTAAATGTTTAAAAATACTACATTCTTGAATGAGCTGCTTTTGATTTCGTTATATGAAGAAAAAAAATAAGAAACACGAAGAAATTTAATTTTTTTAATAAACATAATTTAAAATTTATAACTCCAAAATAATTTAAGGGTTATTTTTTGGGATTTTTCTTAGAAACAACAATTTTTATATATAGTAAAAAATACAATATTTTTTGTAATAAATGCCTTCTCATATTAACAATAATTAATCATAAATTTTATTTTAATTTTGTCTTATGGTAAAATTAAATATATTATAAATATATTAAAACAATTTACTTTATTATAATTAATTTTAATTTGAAATTTAATATCAAAACATAGTAAACTATTGATCATTTATATACATTATAACCAGTTATCTTGTTACGAATATGGGATTACCATTAATCTAAATTTTTCCACTAATGAGATTTGAATTATAAATAATTTACCCACATCATTGTTATTATTGTAAAAATAATTTTACAATTATATAATGTTATTTTTTACCAAAATTTTTTAGTAAAAGTGATCAAAATTAATCTGAGTAGTTGATGACAAATAATGCTTATTTTGGGACTAAAGCTTAGTAATAGGGGTCCAAATGACCTATCCACTTATCTAAAAACCATTATCTTGGAATATATTGGTCATAAACCTTAAAATATTTATTTTATTGGAATTATATATCTTTTATACTTAAAAAATGTATACACTAAACTTGTTTTCAAAAATTCGAGTTGTGTTTGTTTCCTTCCCTAGAAAAGACAACCACCTCTCACAATTTCTTGCTCATTTAAAACAACTTAGTACTATACTGTATCTAATGAATACACTTCTAAAAATCTCTCCCTTCCCCCTAAAAGACTCTCGTTGGGAAGAAACCATCCCAAGGAATCTTTTTGGTAATCCAAAAGGACTTACCCTTTTAAGAGTTAATGTATTCTCTCAAGCTCCTTTCATTTATTTTCATTATCCACACCACCACCATTTTTTATATTATTGTATAAAAATAGATTTATAATCAATATAATTGGATGTTTTTATTATATGGTACCTAACATACACTCACACACACATCCATCTAATGGGTAACAAACATAATGTTTCTATGTATGGAGAACTACCTCGTCACTAAATAATAACTGTTTAATTTTCCTTTATGGCCCATCATGGTGGAAAATATGATGCATAGCCTATTTATATTTGTATTATATAATATTTACTATTCCTATAATCTTAATTATTCCTCTAAAAACACATATATTTATTACATTCCATTTTTTGTAAATATGATAATTTTGTTAGAAGAATGGTGTGCTACTACCCCTCAAAATGATGTGATTTGTTCGCACACTACATGTATTGTTTTAAGGATGTTTTTAGTGATTATATATTATATATATGATATGATAAGTCTACCTTAATAATAAAATATTTAAATATATATGTTTTTGAGTGTGTGTGTCTTTTACATTATTTCATTCAGTACGATAATTAAAACAAAATAGCATTCATGCATATGTGCATACTACCATATCCATTAATGGTGTGTTCAATTTCGTAATTCTATATTCCATAGATTATTATATTATACATAGACTGATGATAAATTATATTTAAATAATTTATTACAATTTATAAAATCATGATTTATGTAAAAGGTCCAAAGATAAAAAAATTAAGACACATGTGAAAAATAAAGCACATATTAACCGAAGTGAAATCTTAACAAAGAAATATTTAGAAGAGGGTAATATAAAGTCATAATAAAACCATATATGGTATTATAAGTAATAATAGGGTTATTTAATACATTAATAATAAATATATATTTAATATATATTATTTTCGAATGAGTTCAATGTGAGTCAAGACAAAAGGTAAGGGAATTTCATATCACTTTTTATTTTTGTGAGATATATTCTTTATTCACAACCCTTTAATTTTTTGGATGTGTATGATGACCATGTATGTATTCTATGATTATTATGATAAATATTATAGGTATTTAAATCTCCACTATTTTATATTTATTTCATGTTGTTAATGAATCAAATGTTACTGAATTGGTAATGTAGTTTAAATCAAATTACCTATTTTGAGAGACATGTTTTGTTTTGAAAATATGTTCATTAACGGATTTGTATATTAATCCAAATTACATGATATGTAATCAATTTACATATTTTCAAAATATTTTATAATTCATTTAATTTCATTTTCTTATATTATGATCATGATACAACGTAAGCAAGTGGTATGATTTAATTGAAACAATCTGCATAATTTTTAATATTGTTAATTGTTATTTTTATTTTGATATATATTTTTATACGTCTCTAAAGAACACTCATGAATTTAATTATATTATATTTATTCTTGATTTATTAATGTATTGATACCATTTCTCATTCTTTGGTATATAATATCATTAAAAATGCGTGTTTATGAAATCCCAACATTACCCCCTCTTCCGTCTGATATATCTGTTCCATTAAAAAAATGTTTTTGAGAAACGATTCCCAAGAATATAATTATATTATCCTAAAATATTTAAAAAAATTACTATTTATTCTTTTTTATATTTTTTCAAATTAAATTACTTTTCACCTTCTAAATTATGTTTCTTTCTATCATTTTTATCGAGAAAAAAGAATGTTTGGCTTAACTCATATTATATGTATTTACTTAACCACCATAATTTATTTGATGATTTCATTTTATGTTAAAAAGGGAATTTTTAATGAATTTTTTTTAAATATATTTTTAAGGAAAATAGTTTACATATTGTTTTATGTTTTAAAGATCATTTTTCAAAGAATAAAGTATATTCACCTCATAAAATGTTTTCAAAATATCCTTCCAAGTTATTTTTCCACTAATGTAACATCTGTTGATGTCATTCATGCACTTCTATGTAATTTTCCAAAGGTTTCTTTAATATTAATTCTTTAATGGTTTATGTTTAAATGTAATTATTCTTATGACAACTATTTCACTTCCATAGGTTTTACACTATTGAAACCTACTTATTTTAATCTGTAATGATTCTAAGAAGTTGTTATTAAACCTATATATTTTGATAATTTACGATATGATGAAATGTTAAGAATTCCCATTTAATTGACGGGGTTATGATTTTTTTTTATAAAAACCAATAAGTGTTTTTTGGTCATGATATTATTAAAGATTATTTACCTTCAAGAATATGTATAAATGGTTTTATTATGAGATGGGTGGGACCTATATTTCTATCAAAATAGTTGGGTAATTATATGTTCTATATGAGCTCATTGATTACATGGGTTATATAAAAAGACTGAAAATAATAAGGTGCATGGGTTGTATCCCAAGCCTAATAGAAGGCGGGTACAGATGTTGTATAACATGCTTGAAAAGAATAAGTAACATTGGTTTTATCCCAAACATAATTGTAATTGGATACATAGTTAATTTTCCATGACTAAAAAAAGAAGGTGCATGGTTTTTAGCCCAATCCTTAATGTAATAGGGTACATGGTTTTTTATCCCAATCCCATAGCATGTACATGGGTAGTAGACCACTCCTATAATGTTATAAAGGTCTTGCTATTTAGACTTGAAATAATATTTTTTATTCCCATATGTATTCCACAAATCCTATGTATTGTTCCATAGTTACGATTTCATGGATTATGATGTTTATTTCCTAATGATTCATGTCTTCTGAACATCCATGATTTACCACATAAATCATGTTTATTATCTTTAATATGTTGGGTATGATCTTATAATGATCTTGATCACATCCTTATACCCTCATGTTAATAATATGCATATGAATTCTCTTTATTTAGCCTTTCTGGTCATCAAATATCACCCATTACTTATGATTCATTTCTCTATGTGATGAATAAATTCCTTAGTTATACATATAAATGTGGAGATATATATGGGAGATGTAATGATCCTTCACTAGGATAAAATATTTTGTTTCTAATTTTCCAAATCCAATAAACTATTACAATCCTCAAGCATGTATTTATTTAATGTATTAAAAATTAATTTAAAATTATGTAATATCCGTGTGTGCAATGATTAGGTCACTACAGTTTGTATAAATGGAATGGTTCAGTGAACACTTGAAAACTAGGATGAGATAAAGTTAGTGATATCATTAGTTATATTTCTATGGATATATATATTTATGGATGTCACTAAGGATAATTATAAAAACGAGTATACATTTAGAAAAATTTTATGGAATTATAGAAATTGATAGAGTGAGTGGATGCCTAGCGATCCATCCTTATCTAGATACAACAAGTCGATGTGGCTCTATCATATATGTACTTATGTGTAATAACTCAAAAAAAATTCCTTTACTAAATTTGGGTAATCTGGTACAATTTAATGGGCCTCTCTACACACCTTGGTCGGTAATTGTGGGGGATATTCTATGGGATTAAATAACTATTCAAAAACCATCATAATGGATTTAAATAAAATTTTTCTATGAATACACAAGGATAAACCTAAGGTTTCATTTATTAAAAGAATTTTTTTATGATTTAGACATCCTATAAGTAATTTTTCATGATTATATATTATTTTTCTATGATATTTGTTTCTCACCCAATGATTTCTAGTTTTAGTAAATGGATGAATCAAAAAAGAACTAGGTTAACATTGAGTCTGGTAGAAAATATGTTGATTATGAGAAACAAAATAGGATATTGACTGGAGGGAAATATATTTCAATTGTAAAAGATTTATGGTAGTGAGATATGATAAAAAAATAGAACATTGGTGATATTCTTAACACATATCATAAGCTGAAGATGGAATTTTATTAATGTTCATATTTTAAGGAACATAGAGTAAATAACATTCAAATTCATAAATTTCATGATAAAGGGAAACAAGAACCATTAATAATACCTCAAATAGAGGGGAAGATGATATCTGTGTGGAAAAAAGGGTCGCGGAGTGACGAATGGTCATGGAGTTTAATGTATAATTTGTTAGAGAACACAAGTATTACCCAAATCAATGCCCGAAAACAAGAATTTATTCTAAACCAAGGAAGGACCCCTTCCATGCCAACCATTAATGTAGGCGTACTTATGTATTTTTGTATTTTGATCAAATAATTATGAATGATGAATTATATTAGGATTCTTCAGTTTATGTTTTTCAATAAAGATTTATTAATATATGTTTAATAGTTATAATCTCCAGGAAAACTGATTTAATGAAAGCGTAATATTCAATGGAAAAAAGGATTAAGGGAAATATAACCATTAATGTGTTCTTAATGTGAAGATAATAGTTTCTGGATAAGATACAAGTTCAATATAAATATATTAATTGGACCATACTAATTTCTCAGGTGAGATTTTTTTTAAAATGTTGTCTTTGTCATCCCAGATAGAGTTTATAACATCTTCCATTTTAGGAATATATCAATTAATCATTAGAATAAGAAAGCATGAATGTTTTTATTAGGATTTATGATAATAGATGTTAATACCCTATTTCAAGAGAATTTATTATGAGAGTAACCACTTGTTTGGAATGTGAAAAAATATATTTAATTTTTTATGGGTGATAAATTTCATAATAATCTGTAACATTCTTCTTAACATTTCTGAATTTGTGCTTTTATAAGGGATATATGGTTAAATATTTCTATAATTATTAAGTTAAAATTTGAATTAATATTGTGATATTAAGGTGATATCTCAACATATGAGGATTTATCAATGTTGGATAACCGGTTATAACCACTTCGATAAGACATTAATTCAAGGAAAATGGAATGACTAATAATTATTTTTATGGGTTTCATGATATGTTGTTTTTTCAAGAATGATAAATTCACCATCATTATATAGAATAATAGATAATGTGTAAATTGATAACGGAAAATCCAAAGGGTGGGATTGTACGTATGGAAAGGAAAAAAATCAAATAATTATGTTTCCTTGTGTTCCTAAAAAAAATTATTTTCTCAATCTTGGGGAAGGATATTGAAACAGATTCCTCCCACCACATTTATTCTTGATAAATCATATGGTCTTTTAGATCATTAATGATTTATGGGTTTTTATCACCAAATTCAACTCATCAATGTAATCTATCAATATCAATTATAACTTGATAATTATATTTTTTTTCGTGTTCATGTTTTCCCTTTCAACATGTATTCTCCAATGTGGAATCCTAGTTATATATTACATTGTGTAATAACTATATTTCTAACAATATTTTTTAAGGAAGTTTTAGTATTCAAATTTATGATGTTTGATTCTATGAAATGAGCAGTCAATTATTAATCTGTTGATAATCCAAATGAATTTTGATGTAGAATTTCATTTTAAGTGGTGTAGAATAAAACACCATTGGATTTTTTGAATTTTTTTTGATTTGATTAGTCATTTGGATATTTTATATTTCACATGACACAATAAATAATTATATATATATAGTAAAATACTAATTTGATCATTCATTTCACATTGAACCAACTTGTGTTGAGCTACATGTAACACTGAATTGGCTTTCACTACATGCAACATCAACTTGGCATGCACTACATGTGACACCAAATTGGCATATGTTACATACAATACTGTGTTTCTATGAAACAACATTCTATTGTTATAATTAATTAAACGAGTTAGTTATAACCTAGAAATTTAAATATAAAAATATTGATAGTAATAAATACTTTTCTAGTATTTTTATAATGGTTTTATAAAAATAATACTTGTTGATAAGGAAAATTTTAATTTCATAAATAGTCATTATATGTTTACAAATACTATTTTTCAAATGAACTGGTTGTCATGTCATTCAATGAAGAAAAAAAATTAATTTCAAAAAAATATAGAAATTTTATTTTATAAAATATGTTTCATTTTTAAATGTCTAATTCTGAAATTACCTCTAGGTGATTTTTTGTGATTTTTTTAAGAAACATTAATTTTTGATCAATAGTGAAAAATACAACAATTTATTTAATAACTATTTGTTCATATAAATAAATATTATTGTTAAATTATAATTTAAATTTATTTAAAGAAAAATTTGATCAATAATAAATATATTAATATATTTTATATAATTAAAATTAATTTCACATAAAAATTTAAATAAAAATATTTTGAACGTTTTTCTACATTAAAAACCGGTTATTTCATTCCATTTATTAGATTAGCATTAATTATAACGTTTACAATTATATTATTTTAATATTGATAAATTGAAGAAAAATACTATTGTAAACAGTATATAATTACTATCTAATTTTATCATTTTATTTTTTGAACAAAAATATTAGTACAATTGATTAAAATCAATCATAACACTAATGTCAAATTCAGATTAATGATGGACTAAACCTTAATATTAGGTGCCAAAATGACCTATCCAATTTTCAAAAACCCTTTTTGTGGTCATATTTTGGAATAAAACATTCATCATTGATTTAAGTTGATGTTTTATGAATTCTTTATGTAATATCATGTGTACACCTTTATTATTTACAAAAAATCCATTTTAGTCATTTTCCTTCCCTATAAAAGGTCACCACCTATCAATTTAAAAAAACCTATAAAACCCCATAGGTTGGACCATTATCATCCCAATCCACTTAGAAACATCCATCCCTTCCTCCAATAACCCTCTACTTGGATAGAAAACAATCCAATCAATCCTTTTGGAAAACCAAAATGACTACACTGATTAAGTGGTGATGTCTTCTCTCAAGATAATTTATTTTATTTTCCTTCTACACACCATCCAATCAACTTATTCCATGATTTTATAAAAACACCAGTATCTTAAATATACTAGTATTTTATTCCTAATGTCTTGACCTACACCCACACAGACATCCATCTAATGGATAACGAACATACTTTTTTGTGTACGGTGAGCTACCGCCTAACAAAATAATGAGTGATCATTTTTCCATTACCACTACTCATGGTGGAAAATATGATGGTCATTATATTTATATATTTAATATATTATATTAATTATTAATTTAATATTTTTTATTAAATTTATAATACATATATATTTTTTCAATTTGGTGTACATGTGATAATTTCGTTCGAGGTAGTGTGGGCTACCACCCCATAAAAGTGATGTGATTCATTTATATACTAAATGGAAGGTATTGAGGATTTTATATTAAATATATATGAAATATATGAAATAATAAATATAATTTAATAATTAAATATTTACATATAAATATATATTACTTTTACTTTTATTCTTCCTACACGATAATATAACAGAAATATTGTTCATGTGTACGTACAACCAACTGTCTCCATAAACGGTGTATTATATTTCATACTTCTCTTTTATGGATTATTATTATACAATTATACTTAATGTAAATTATATTCAAATAATTTTTTACATTCTTGAAATCATGAAATAATTATAATAACCATTGATATAACAAATTAAGACAGATGAAAAAAATCATACAGATATTACCTGAAGAGAAACCTTGCCGTAGAATTGTGAACAAGCATGAAATATGAATCCAAAAACAAAAAATATATGGTTATATAATTAACTATATGGTTTATTATACATTCAAAATAAATATAGGTTTATTATATAGAATATTTTAAATAATAAAATAAGATTCAAGACATAAGGTATGTGAATTGCATCTCACATTTAATTATCAGGAGATACATACTTTATTCACGACACATTCATTTTGAGTGGTGTGTATACATCAAATGGATGTATTATATGATTATAATAGTGAAATTTATGGGAATGTACCTCTCCATTCTATGATCTATATTTCATTTAGTTAATGTTTCAAAATCTCCCAAATCAATAATATATTTTTGTATTAAATTGCCTTTTATGAGACACTTGATTTGTTATGAAATTATGTTCATTAATGAGGTGTATATGATTATAATTGAAATGTTATATAATTAATATACGTATATTCATGTTATTTCATGCTTTAGGTAATTTAATTTTCTTACATGAGTAGTATGATCCCATATAACAACGTGGTATGATTTTATTGAAACAATCTCATTAGTTTTAGAGATTGTCAATAATTATGATTCTTTTGATGAAATATTAGGATCCATCTCTCAGGAAAACTCATGACTTTTATTATATTATTTATCTTCATGATATATTATTTTTTTGGTACCATTTTTTCAATTTTTTGTATATAATATAGTTAATAATGTGTTCAAATAAACCCTGTCTTTACCCACCATCATTTATTTAATGATTTATATTAATTCGTAAAATAAGGATTTTTAATAACATGTTCGTAAAAGGTATTTTTTTAGAAAATTATTTATAGAATGTATTATTTTTTTAACATCCTTTTTCAATGAAGAAATCATATCCACCTCATGATATTTTTTCAACATATACTTCCATGTTATTTCCCATATAATATAACATCAATGAATGTTACCCATTCACTTCTCATAAGTGATAAAAAGGTTTCATTCATATTATTTCTTAAATGGTTTATGTTTCGATGAAATTACTATTATGAAACATGTCTCACTTCAATGGGTTTTATTCTTTTTAAACCTTATTCTTTTCATAGGTTATTATCTAAGGAAGTGATTATGAAACTTATCTCTTTTCTTCAGTTATGTTTTTATGAAATGTTAACGATAATCATTTAATTTCATTGTTTCTAATTTAAATTGTGTAAAACTACCTTTTTTTATGTGTTATGATATTATTAATGTTTTATTATCATGTTTCACATCTATAAATTATTTTACAACAGGATGGGTGGGACCAATATCTCACTCTAATACACTGGGTAATGATAAGTTATATAAGTGATCAGAGGGTAAAAGGGTTATAGACCAATCCCACAAACAAGAATGTGCATGGATTGAAGCCCAAGTCTAAAATAAAAGAGGTACAAATGTTATAGACCAAGCCCAAAAACAAGAAGGTACATGGGTTTTTTTCCATCTCAAAAAGTAAGAGGGTATATGGTTCGAAGCCCAACCTTGAAAATAAGAAGTAACATCGATTGTAGACCAAGACTAAAAGTAAGAGGGTACACTGGATTTTAAACCAACCCCAAAGCATGTATATAGGTTATAGAACAAGAATAACATGTTATAAATGTCTAGGAAGGTATACTTTCCATTTATGTTATTATTATATATATCCCCTAAATCCTATATATTATTCCTCAATTATGATTCCATGGATTGTTATATTCGTTTCATTATGATTCTTGTCTTTTTACATCTCTGATTTATTCAATAATTAATGTTTATGAACTTATATATGTAGTGTATGATCTTTTATTGATCTTGATAATAATCAAATACCCCTATTTTTAAAATATGCATACATATTTCCTTTATTTAGCATTACCAAGGATCTGAGCTCTCCCCTTTCTTATGTATCCTTTACCAATGTTCTAAATAAATGTCATTGGTAAAACTACTAAAGGTGAATATATTTATGAGAGATGTTGACGATCTTTCATAAATATATAGTAATTTTATTCCATGTTTCCAAAGACACTAAACTATTATAGTACACAGGAATGTATTTTTTTAATGTACTGAATATACAATATTCGTGTATTCTATGCCTAGGTCTCTATATATTCCCTATAATATGTAAATTCAGAGTAATATCATGCACATTCCATAACTTCATAGTCATGTTTAGATTCATAGATATTGATCCTTTAGAAAATATGATAATCAATTATTAAAAATATTGGTAACATTTAAAGGCAATGATTATTCTAGGGATTCTAGGTCTATATCATAATATTCAAATTTAATATCATTGTAAATAGCTGGGTTCCTAAAAAATAAGAATATAGGATAATATGTTATTATAAATTATTAAAAAATCTGAATTTTATAGAGTTAAGATATTTATCATTTACGCTTTAGTCTTAGTGTCATCTATATAAGGAAAAAACTCATCATATATATATAACCCCAATGTATATATCTTGGCTACCAATTTTTATTGAAAAATCATAAATTAAATGATATTTTTTATACTACCAAATATATACAACGATTGACGATGAGATATAAAATATACAGTTTGAGAAGTACCAACTTTATTTTATCATCATTTTTCAATAGGAGAGATATTATTTGAAACATTATAATGTTGAATTTATCTCTAAAAAAATATTATGATATATGTCATAAATCATAAATGATGACTCAAATATTATTGTGATGGGTTATTATGACTCCCTAAAATTATACAATGCATTTCTATTTAAATGTTTTTTTAATTACATTTTCAACACCTAATCAAAATCTAAAACAAACAAAAATATTTTTTTAAATACAATATTTCAATAAAACATAATAACTAATATATTACTAGAATTAAATATATATAATTATTAATAAAACTATAAAATTAATAAAACCTCATGTATATAAAATTTAGTTGAACATGAAATCATTATCCTCATTCTTTTTCAAGAAACATTTATCCTCGATAAAAAAATAATATATGATCGAAATAATAATTTAAGTATCCTTGTTGAGTGATATGATAAATAATATAAATAATTATTTATTAATTATTTTCATAATTTATATATGAATGAAATATTATTGTTATATATATGGAAAGTATAAATATATCAATTTATATATGTCTAATAAAATTATAGTTATTTTTTATATGGTGGTTGGAAATTTATTTATTCAATTGTGTTATTAATTTTTTTTAATCCACAATAAAAATGAAAAATTATATATTACACAAATAATGAATAATAAAAACAAAAGTTAATATTTAATAATAATATTTTGTTATAAATTTTTATAACTCATAATTATTATTATTTCTTATGAACTACTTGATGTATTATTAATATTTAAAAAAATTAATAAAAATGATTATAATATATATATATATGTTAAAAAGATAAAAAAATAATTCTTATTGATATATTATTAAAATTTTCTTTATGTTAAAAGGGGATATTTTTTAAAGAACTCTTTATTTATGTATTGTTTTTTCTGTATTAAAAAACAAAATATATACATTTTAAGTTATTATTAAAATTTAATGTATCAATGAATAAATATAGATTAACACTAATTTAATTTTTAATTTAAATGAAATAAGTGGAGAAAATAATTATTAAAAGGTAATATTTTTATAAAAATGTCATATATCAATGTTTTATATTTTAATATGAAATATATATTTCTAAAATTCTTGAAATTGAACAAGTTAAAATGAATTATAATATTTTAATAATCACATTAAAATTAGTTTATTATTTAAATTTTCTTATTGGGGAAAAAATAAGTTAGCAAGGTAAAAAATGAGTTACCAAATTAAAGGTAAAATGATTTAAAATAATCTAACTAAGAAGAAAAGACATACGATATATATAACCATTCCTCTAAATTAATATTATGAGTTTACAAATGAACCAATTATTTAGAATTTAATTTGTATCACCATTATATGCTAAAAACACCATTAATATTTAGGGGAGGCATATTTTTATAAGTTTCACTCAAAAATTACCTAGAAATTTACATATAAACTAACCCTTCGAAGCCAATAATTTCCTTATAAACTCTCTTAAATTCCTTTCAATCAATTCTCAAAACAAAACATAATAGTTTTTTGGTAGACCATGATTAAAATATATAAGATTAAATCATACTATCTAAAGGAACTCATATCAAGAAATAGAATAATCATCAAAGTATATTCCTATTTTACCCATATTATTTAAATTCTCACAAAAACTACATTATTTAAAAATATTATTATCCACTATAATAATGTTATAATAAATTCGGTTTTATTTTATAATAAAATATTACAAAAATATAACATTATACTGTTAATTATTCACCTGTATGGAATTTTCCTATTTATGTCATTTCAAATATAAACATGAATAATGAAATACCAAATACATAATTAACACCGTTAATTAGTATCAAACCATAATATAATGTTATATATGGAAATAATAGTAATTTATTCCCTCACTAGGGTATTGGATGTATGAAAAAACTAATTTTAATTCATGTAACACCTAGAGACTTTAAACTGCATTTCCCCATTAAAAAAATGTCCCCAATAGCATGATTCGCATGAAACAATAAACCAAAAAAACACGATACATTATATAACCCTTATAATGTAGTAATTAAGATAGAAGGTATAAATAGAGGTAACTACATTATATAATATTTCAAGAAATAAATATCATTTTTATAATAATTAAATTTAATTATTGTATCATGATAATTAATAAGAACATCTAATTAACAATATTATATATTTTCTACAATCATATTTTCATGAACTTTATTATGAGAAAATAAATATATTATAGATAAGTTAAATATTTTATATGGATCAAAAATATTTCTAAATTAATAAAAAATTAATGTACATTTTATTAGTCATTTTTTTTAAAATAAGGACACGAATGGTTAATAATATGAAAAGATAATTCCTTATAAATATAGTTTTAAATTATATTTTATTATTTTATTTAAAAGTTCAATTCTCAAATTTTAGAATTTGAATTTTCAAAAATGAATTAAATTTTAGAATTCCTCATGATATAATTTTTTAAAATATATTTTGTTTCTTTCTAAAAAATTTTATTTCTATGTCAATAGAGAAAAAATACTAATTTTTTATAACACCAAATCTTTTATTTTATTATCATATTAAAAGAATGAAATAAATATTTTTCGAAATATTTAGAAAATATTATATATATATACTCATAAATTTAAATAAATATCTCTAATATAATAGATTATTTTTATGAAACCCACATTTTTTAATTTGGAATATTATGTACTATGTTACTCTAAATAATTTTTTTTGTTAAAAAAATAGATTTCGTCATTTTTAGAAACTGAATCATAAAAAATTGATTTAATATTTTTTACTAGTATTTCATATTATTTAATATAGATAATATTTAGTTAATCAAATCAAAATTTCTAAGATTAATGTTAATGAGCTTTATAATAGTGAGTGGGTTATTTGAAATGGATATTTTTATTTATATTGGTTTGTTATTATGAAAAAAATTAATTTAATATATTTTATTTAAATAATATTATATTATATTTTCACATAAACAAATAAATATTATCAGTAATTTATTTTGTAATTAATTTTTTATTGGAATAAAAACATTTATTAGTAAAAACATTCAACAAAAACAATTTTTCTATTAATTAAATATGCATATTAAAAAGTAAATTTTTTAATATTTAGAATTTTTATTTGACTAAGTGTATTATATTTTTAGTTTCATAAAATATAGTAACAATATTTATCTTATATTTTAATTAAAATGTAATTTTCATAGTAAAGAACAAGTTGCCTAGGTAAAATCAAAAATGGAAAAAGTAAATGAATATAATGTTAAATGACTAAAAACATGTTTATAGCATGTGTTAAAATTAATTTATGATTATTTATAGATATTAACACATATTAAATAAATTATGGGACACTTTTTGTTCTATTTTCATTTCAACAATTTCTCTTCATCACTTAAATGTAATGGGTGTTTACAAAAATGTCATTTTCCTTCAATTGTAATAGGAACACTTTCCAACCCTTTGAGAACACTCTATGAGTCAGTTTATTAAAAACATTATTTGATAATTTTATAATAAAATAATTATATTAGACTCCCGTAACACATTGTCCACAATATGTTAACATATTCCCTTTAATTACTAAGTTGAATTTTACAGAATGTTCAAACTCGGCATGGAAGTAATTCTTACTTCATAGTCTCTTATTCTTATTTGTCAGTTTACCCATAAAATATTCTCCACTAAAATAATTAATATAACATAAGCACTATTATTATTATAAATATTATTATACTAATGTAATTCCTATTTTCTAAATACCTAAAAAATGATGATTTTCTAACACGTTGTGTGAACAAAAACCTCCACGAATTGCATGTTCTATTTTTCATATAACAATTAAAAGTATTGTTGTATCCAGGGTAGATATTTGGTGAAAATGGATTGTGGGTTGTGTTTTTCATTCAATCAAAATTGGGGTGATCATAGAGTTTACAAGGAATCTGGTCTTATAGTTGAGATTGAAAGAAGTTTTGATGGTGGCATAGTTTCCCAATGTTTCCCATGTCATTGGGCCTAAAAATCAAGATTTTGATTTTCTAAAAAGGATGGATTTCTACATATGATTTAATGAGATTTGGAATGGTGGACATAATAGATGGAGGACGGGAAAAAATATCATGGTACCCAAACCATGTACCAAGTAATGGGAACAGTTCACATAAGATGAAGGGTGATTCCTGGATGGGAAGAAAATTGTTTCATAATGGAAAATGCTTCACGTAAAAGATTGTGGTTTCTATCGGGGCATGTAGTTCATTGGAGGTCCATATTTTTCGAGAGGTAATGTCCTTCGTAAAAATTAGGTGGTGTTTTAGGAAGCCATGAAGGGTGTCGTTTTGAAAAAATAATACAGTGATTTTTGTTATCGCATAGGGAGAATGGGGGTACGTGGAACACATAGGGATTATGGTCCATGAGAGATAAATAGTGCATAGTAAATGTGGTGAAACATCGCGGTTTTGTTAAATCATTGTTTAACATATTATTCATATAAATATTCTTATATATAGATCACTAATCAATTCATTAGAGCACATCTATGAGATTAAAAAGCCTGCGAGGAAATCAAAAAAATCTAGAAGTAGTTCATGGACGATAACCCTAGAAAGGCATTAATTAAAAACATGAAAATAATTTTATTAATTATGTAATATTTCACTAAAAACAATATTTGGTGAAGAGTCTATATGTGGAGGAAGAACATACTCGGTGTTGCTCTAGTGGTAAGAGATAATGTGAGGTAGTACACGGAGTTGGGAAGTACGCAAAATACGGAGGTAATTGATTTTATAAGTGAAGGATGTTCGTGAATTCAGTTTGTGAATGTGGTATGTGGTAACAATTTGTAAAGGACGTATGTGGAGATAGAATGCGGAGCACTATAGTACGCTGAGGAAGAAGACTAGTTCTCAAAGATCATGTTCTTGAATGAAAATTACAAAAAAAATCTATACCACGTCTGTGGGGAAATATGGGACTTCAAAAGATAATTTATCTATATTTAATGATGTATGTTTTAATTCCAACTTATTGAAGAGAGCTTCAAGTTGATAAATTCAGTTCAGAATTATCCCAATGTCATGCGAAAGGGGAATCAATAAAATTGGCATGTGGGACACAATGTACAATCCCTAAATCCTTATAAAGGAAGTTCTCCTACTATATAGTGATTGTTCTAAAAATTTATAATTCACATCTAATTAAGATTAGTGGGCTTTGGTATGACCAACAACCTCTTAGAGTCTGGTCCATGGGAATGGCCCTCATTGGTGAACCATGTTAAACTGGTGTTTCTTCACTTTTCATGTGGTTGTATGTTTTCACAATATTCTCATCGGATGTGTTCACCATGTTCCTAGAAGCTTGGGAATATCATCCAACAATTTAAAAGAAAAATTGACACCCTGAATCAACACCCCCTCTCAGGGTGTTCCACGATCTTTAAATTTGTATTAGAGGATAAAATTTGTTGGTTTTTAATATTCCCTTCATTTATAAAATAATGAATATAGTAATTATTATGGGAGTACCTCTTTTTATGGAAGAAAATTTCTTATCATGAATAATAGGATGATATCACATCTAGGATCTCTTGAAATTGACATTATGTTTTCAAATATAGAGGGAGTACAGGTCACTGTTTATTACAATGATGTATATTATAGATACAGATAAGAAAATTATCGATGTAGATTCCAAAGCATAGAATTCACGCACTACAACTATTTATGATCATATATATCAAAATTTGATGGTTTGTTAGCAATGTTTATGTGGAAAAAAATAGATAATATTTCTGATGGGGACATAAAAGTTATGCATGTGAAACTACATGTTTTTCACAATAGGATTGATTATCTATAGATGCATCATAATGAAAATAAAGAATATTTTTTAAATATAATTAATTATGTTGTTATATAAATATGAGGATATCTTGAATAAATAAAATATAGTGATATTTTATATAAAATCACGAGAAGACATCCACATCTTTACAATGAAAAGGTGACATACCATGGAGAAATAAACCTTTATTAACATTTTCTAGAATATATACTGAGTAGCCTGGTGACATATGATATGAGATTAAAACCAGAAGATGAAAAAACTCATGTAATAATGGAAATGGATTTCAAATCTATATGCTAACATGAAATTTTAGGAGATAGTAGTGATGATGATAATGGGGTAAAAGAAATTCTATCTCCCATTTCCATGAAATTAAATAAGGGAAAAGGAAATTTTTAATACAAGTTACCTATGGCATGTTTTCATTGTGAATGAGTTGGGACCACTACCTCTTGATGCACAAGAATGTTATGTGATGAACAAAGTAAAGGTGGAGATATATATAAATCATGGAAAATGGTTTTTAAAAAAAAGATTCCAAATATTTTAAAAACTTCAAAGATAAGATTTTTTTTTATAGATGAATTTGATGATAGTTAATTCTTTGGGGATGAAGAAAATGTATTTAAATCTTGAACCCAAGCATCAATGATGAATACCATTGAAATATCTAAAAAATTAGGAGATGAAGCTATAAATAATAAGTTTAATAGAGATTTCAATGTCAAGTTAAAACATAAGAATGCATTATGTATGAATTATAATTAATTAAGGAGTTAAAAAAGTGGAATTAAATTGTGAAATATTCATTAAAATATATTGATATAATAGAATATGAAATTGATGAAATTGATGAATTTGTTATTGAACATTCAATAACATCTAAAACATCATAAGATATAGTTGAACATAATCTCAGAATTGAACAATATACAAAGTAAATTAATGAACATACATCATGAAAGGAGGATAAAAAGAAAAATGTTGATGTATTTGAATAATAAGTCATTAATCTAAGGATTAATCTTGAAAGTGAATCATGTCTAAAATAAATAAAAAAGAAAATTCAGATTAAAAAATTTTGAGATGTTGAGCTACTAGAGAGATTTAAATGTGGTTATCATGGATTTGAATAGGTTTTAAATGATAAAATTACCTCATGCATGGGAACAAGAGGAATTGGTTGTGATGTTGAGACATTTAATTTTGGATGTAAAATGGGCAAAAAAAAAGGGATGATAAATGTCGGACATATCGAATAGACATATAACATCCAAATAAAGAATGACTCAATCTAGATTGAATGAAGGACTGAAAACTATCCATGATTTTCCCAAGATGATAGAAAGCCATATTATCCTTCTATGAAATTCTACAGGAGGATGAATATAATTTAAAAGACATTTCAACTTATAAAATGTCAATTGTGTAGCTATCTCCGACATATTGTGTCATACTATGAGGTGGAAAGTATATATTTTAATGGGGATGAGATATGAATTCAACAATTGAAAATGATTTCTTATTCTAATTAATGTAGAGGAAATGGTTTCTATAGATACTGTTTTCATTTTTCTAGTTTTTTTCATAAATCTGTTGATAGAATATATAGGAATGGGAGGAAGAATTCTTACAGAACTAAGTGAAAAGTCAATATTTTTGAGCCAGATGGTGGTGTCCGTAAAAAAATGTTCTCTCTTCTAGAAGTGGTGTGTGAGTATGATGAACTTATAAAAATGGAAAGATTTTTAAAAAGGATTTTTTATTCTTTAATAAAACTTATATTTCATTGTAAGAAAACATGAAAAAATAAAAAATCAACTTTGTAGAGGTAGTATTAAATGCAACCAAAAATACTATCACATGAATTATGGATATTGGATTTCTATCCCATATGATTGGAAAAGAAAATATATTAACTAATGTTATAGAAAAGGTTGATGGAACATTGAGATTCCCTAATGATGGGGCATTTAAGATCATTGTCAGCGGAATTACTGAATTGTCCAATGGTGAGGTGAAGAAGAATGAAGTTAATTATGTGAATGGATTGCATCAAAATATTTTGAGTGTAAGTCAACTCTATGAATCAGGATTTATAGTGACATTGAATCAAAAGCGGTTAACTTTAATCATTAGAACATGGGATTCTCTCAGGAATGTTTGCATAATAGATGGAATCTTTTATCATGTTTACAATAAATATAATGTTTACCACATGAATGTTGAAGAAGAAATTTTTTTTGGCCCTGTAGGTTGGGTCACATCAATACAAAATACATGGAAATCATATCTAAGATAAATATAGTCATGGAAATCCCCAATCTAAAGTGTGAAAGGGAAAATACTCATGATTTATTCATTTGAGGCAAGTTGGTCTGTAGTTAATAATGGCTAAACAATAAAAGGGAGTCAAATATTTCAGATCACATTCATAGATAAGTATGTGGTATTAAAAAACATTGTTAGAACTCATGTAGAACGATATTTCATTATTTTAATTAGTGATTCTATTAGACTAGTTTCTGTAATGGATATACACAGGAAATGAAAAGTGCATGATTGAATGAAACCTTATCACCAAATAACCGAGAATGACCCATGAATCGAAATAAAAGGTCTACAGAATAATAATGGTGCATCATATATATTCATTTAGTTTGAAAACTACCTATATATGAATAGGATGAAACATGATGGGGATATGATGAGAACACAACATCAAAATGGAGTTGTTGATCACTAGAATCAAAAGATGGATAGTATTACCTGAACTATGCTGATTGAGTATCATATCACTCACCATTACTAGAATGAGACTCTTCTAGATATATTTTATGTTAAAACCTAAACAGTTATTTATATGGGGGATTTTAATACACCCTATGAGTTATGTTATATATAGAAGTCCTCTTCGAAGTATTTTTCTGTTTTAAAAAGTAAATGCTTTATTTAAAAAAAATAAGTATATCATGGAATATATTGTGATGTTGTTGATGAAAGAATATTCCATTAATGTTAAATTAATAGAAAATCATATTTTTTAATAAATTTCTAGAAATAATTGTGGATGGTAGTGATGTGAATATTATTGAAGATAAAACCAAAAATACCTAAATAAATTCATCTTCTGATGTGATAAAAAATGAGGAAGAATGTGGACACGGAATATATCAAAATACAATAGTATAATAAGGCATGATAAACATCCAAGATTCACTTCATGTTGTTGAATTAGAAGAATAATTAGAATAATAAACCATGGGTGAAGAAAATTCTTATGAACCCCACAAAAGAAATCAAAATGTTGAAATTGATTGATCCAACAACATTGTGTATTAAGCAGCTCCAATATAGACAAGTAGAATGAGAATAGGGCACAATATCCATTCAATTAAGTTATCGAACTATCCTCTAATGAAGATGCTGTAAATGATAAATCATTGGTTAAGGCCATGAATGTAGAAAATGGACATATCAATAGGAACCAAACATGGGATATAGTTAAGAGAACTAAAATCCAGAAGGTGATTTGTACAAAGTTTATTTAACAAATAAATTTAAATAGATTGGAAATGTGATCATAAATAAGGAATCGCTTGCGTGTAAAGTGTATTCATGGATTCATCTTGTTGACATTGAAGGAACATTTTCCAAAATGGCTATATTGTAGTCAATTAGACTACTTATTTCCATGAAAATTAAAAAATAATAAAAATTGTATCAAACAGATTTTGAGACATCTTTAATAAATTGTGTTCAATAATAACATGTTTGTATTGATCTACTAGTGGTATTTATTAATGGTAAATACTAAATGAAGAATTATAAATTAATTAAGTCTCTATATTGTTTGAAACAAGCACCACAAGCATGGAATATCAGCAATATTATTATCTTTAGAAGCTCAAATTTATAACATGGAGAGTGGATCACAGTCTTTATATGGAAAATCATTAAAAATATATGTTCATGGTCCTAGTTTACATAGTTGATACTATATTTGAACAATGTATTAAGGGATCAGGCGATTAATATTATAATCATATAAAATCATAAGATCAATTTTCTGTGATTAGTGAACTCAAAAAATTATTATGTTTGTATTTGATTTTGAGAAAAGACAACACTTTTATCTCTCAAGAAATGTATTCATGAGAGTTGCTAAATAAATTCAATATTAATGACTCCAAATCAACATTGAATCTAATTGAGGTTGGAACCAAATTGGGAATGAATTGGGATGGAACAACTATAGATCCCATAACATACATAAGAATCATTGGAAGCATATTTTAATAAACTCCAACACAGATATATATTGTCTTTATAACATTCTTAGCATCCCATTTTCAAATTATTCTTAAGTAAAAACATATGGAAGCATTGAAAATAATCATGATATACATTCTAGACACTCACAAGTATGGATTATACTTTGCTTCCAAACAAGAAAGTGAACTATCAACATTTTCTAATGTTGACTAGGTTGGCGATGTTGTTGATAGAAATTACACAAAAAGAAGATCCTTATCTATTGGAAATAAATTTGTGATTCACTATGATAATAATAGTGCAATTTATCTTATTAATGAATCATTTTTAGAAATATCTTATGATACAAATTCAAATCAAATATCACTTTATCAAGGAAAATGTTAAACAAGGAATGATTATAATGGATCATGTTGGAACTGATGATTAAGTGGATAACATACTGACCAAGCTATTTTCATCCCTTGTGTTTGAGAATCATCTGTTGATCATTGGTGTTCAACAACATCCCAATGCATGAGGAGGTTATGATTGTTCCCCTCTCCCAAATGTTTCTAACTATTTCAATCTTTTTTCATAAGTATTGTAGGTTTAAGGGGAGATATGATCCAGGGAACGTGTTCTATGAGGAATACAAGTCAAAATTTAATTCTTTGAGTTTATTATCAATGGGAGGAAATAGGAAAATTCAATGTATTATGGTTCAAAAAAGTTTAGTGATCTATAAAATGTGTTCAAACAAGGGAGAAAAAGTATGAAATTATATTCCAGTTGGAAGAAAATGGAGAATATAGGAAATCAATAATGTTTCATTTTTGAAGAATGATGAGTTACAATGCGAAAAATAAAAGAAAAAATGATAATTGATAAAAAAATATTGAGTTTGAAATAAAGAGAACACAATTTATACTTTCCCTCTTTTTTATACACCGATCAATACTCACATAGCCATAGAGTGTTGGTTGAGTTGTTTCTTGTTTATCAGTTTTTGTTACTTCATTGAATTTATATGGGGATTTCCATAAAAACCCAATGAGGTAGAATTTTTTATGAAAGGGTGTTCTTTCTTAGAAATGATGTATGGTTTGTGTTTCTTTTCAGTCCATAGTGGGTTGATTAGAGTGTTTTCAAGGAATGTGGTCTTATGGTTGTGGCTAACATAACTAATAATGGTGGGGAAGATTCCTATTGTTTACAAAATTTTTGGCCCACCAAATATAGAGTTTGGTTTGGTAAAATTATTGATTTCTACATAGAAGTGAATTAGATGCATAATGAAGAAGATAATTAGTGAGTAAAAGGAACTGCATAACATGGGACATGAACCTTATACCATGTATTGGGAATGGTTCATGGATGTCAAAGTGTGCTACACAGACTAGACAAAAATGGTTCATGGAACAGAAAACAGTTCACGGTGAATGTCTCTTTTTTCATTGAGGCTTGTAGATCATAGGAGGTAAATATTTAGTGGGATGGCATGTCATTCTAGGAAATAAGTTGGAGATTTTAGGATCCTTTTAGGGCGTTGTTTTAAGAAATGATATGTGGATTTTGGTTACAACATAGGGAGAATAGAGGCATGAAGACCACATAGAGAATATGGTTCATGGGAGATGCACGATACACAGTAACGGTGGTTACATATTGATTATTTGGTAATTCTCAGTTTAACAGATTATGTAGATCTACATTCTTATATAAAGATCACAAATCCCTTCACTAGGGAATGTCTCTAAGATTAAAAAAATTAAGAGGAATTCGGAAAAATCTAGATGTATTTTGTGGAATACAACCCCCAAAAACATTAATTAAAATTTTGAAAGAAACTCGATAATGTAAAAAATAGTTTAGAAAACAGCCACAAGGAGTAGAGTATGTTCACTGATTAAGAACTTGTTCCACGGTTCTATTTCTATAAGTAAATAATGTGAGGCAGTACACATAGTAAGGCTATAGGCGAAGGAAGGCGGTAAACACGAGAACAAGTGAATGCAGTTAGCAAACGCATTTTGAAAATGTTTTATGAGTTCATAGATTGAAATGGTTGTCCATGGAGGTAGTATGTAAAGAACTCTAGTATACAAAGGAAGAAGTCTAGGTCTTAGAGGTCATGATTAGGAATGAACAGTGCACAGAAAAGTATATTACATCTACGGGGGAAGACATGACTTCAATAGAGAACCTATCTACTGATAAGGATGCATGATTTAATGCCAACCTATTTAAGAGACCTTCATGTTGATAAACTATGTTTATATTCTTCCCAATGAAGTTATAAAAGGGTAGTCAATGAATTTACTCTAATGTATAATGATTTATATCAATAAAAACATGAATATGTTGTTCTCTAAGCATATATTGACTGTGTTGAAATTTTTTACTCCACAAATAATGAATATTAGTAGACTTTGGTATGACCAGCAACCTGTCGATGTATCCTACTTAGATGTAACCCTTAGTAGTGAACCATGAAAATGTTTTTTTCCTCACATTTCATGTGATTTTTTGTTTTCTACATTTTCTCATCATATTCGTTTAATAGGTTCGTACCAACATGAGAACAAGATACATCATTTTAAAAGAAAATTTGACACCTTGATTAACCCCTCCCATCCCAGGGTGTTTTGGGGTCCTTCGTGTATATATCAATAGATCTATCAAATTGAAAATAATAATTATTATAACCTAAATTAAATTTTTAAATGAATAATTATATTATTATATACCCACAATGCCATTATATTGAAACATAATGTTACATTATTGTATGTATTGACTAAATCCTTTATATAATGATGTATTTTATTTTATCATTACCACAAAACAAAGATAGAAATGAAAATTTATAAAATATATAATTTTCTTTAACATTGTAAATATTATAGAATAATCATATTTGATAGTATATATTTATAAATGAACCTTTATTACTTGTTTTCATTTTAAAAGCATATGGTCTGGTATTTATATTGTTCTTGTATACTAATAAATAATATATAAATAAAATATTATGATATTTATGGAGCTATTTTATAAAACCATTGACAGTTACCAACATAAAAATAGAGTTATAGAGAAATTTACTAGACTTCCTAAAGTAACAAAAATGATAGAAAAATATATGTAAATTGATAAAACATTTTTAATATTAGAATTGGGTGTATAAAATTTAGCTCTTTTATATCATAATTAAAATTGTATTATTCATAATTTTAGTATAATTTTTTTTTAAATAATGTCTATTCATTATATCAATTATTGTTCATCTATGGAAATATTTATACTCCATACCTTTGTTAAAAATTATATTTGGAATACTAATTATGTTTATTCTCATGTAACCTTAATATTTTACTTTATCTATATTATAGATCATGTTTTATTTTATATTTTTTATATTATGTGTTTCAAAAAAATTGATATATAAAAAAGAGATCATCCAAGCTAACCTCATTACTTTTATGTTACACAGTGTAACATCCTGGTTCTAGGTGCCACCCAGAGGATCCCCATACCTGATTGGTCACATAGCCTCAATGAATTTTCCCCAAACACTATAGGATGACGACTAGGAGCGAGGGCCTTGGGTATGATACTCGAGAAAATATGCCCCCATTGGAAGAGTAATGCAGTGGAGAGAAACATAAAAGAATAGGGGAAACCATAATAACATTCCATAAGTAAACAATGGAAGAATGAAAGAACTTAAAAATTAGAGCACATAAATATAAATGATATATTATATATATGTCTCGGAAAGTAGTAAAAAAAGACACAATTTTGTAATAAAGTACTAAACCAAATAAAAAAGCAAACAAATAAACTCCAGCAGCATCACAAGCCTTAGATTGGTCCCATTCCCTCCTCCTCCACAATATTCATGCACCTAAAGTAGAAGAATGATTCCCCTTATCTATAACTGTAGCAATATAATCTTTTTGTTCCATAAATCATGACCCAAATAGGGAGTGTGATGAATCATAGTAGGAAACCACCCAAATATTTGTGCCTAATAGTTAGTGAATGTATATGGCAGACAATAAGCGAAAGGAATCTATAAACAAAGAAGTACCCAAATGTAAAAAATAATAATACTTAAATTGCATTCATTTTTATATATCAAGTAATCATCTAATAAATAAAAAGTAACCCTCTGGGAAGTACTCACATCCTAAAAACTCTGGTTCAACCAATCAAAAACAAGAAACCCTTTTGGAGGTACTCACAGTCTAACCCCTCTTTTTCAGATATATAAAATAATCTCTAAAGAATCACTCACCATCAATTCCCCATTTGGTCTCGTATCGTTAACTACAGACACTATGAGGAAACAGTCAACATCCAATTCCTCTTGTGGTCTCGCAATGTGGAACTACAGACACTCTGAGGGAGCATATTGTCCATACCCCCTATGGTAGTGCAATGTAAAAGTAAACAGACACTCTTTGGAAGCCCTCATCATCCATTTCTCATATTCTCTATAACACTAGGATCCACATCCCTGTGTATGTCAAACGTGCAGAAAAATATTCAAACGACAAAGTAAACATTAATAACTAATTGTCTAATATAATTCTAGAACTACTTGGCTAAACGGACACATGCATATATCAATATTAAATTATATCTCTCCATCCTAACAACACCAGCCATGGAAAACAACCTACTTAACTGAAAAAGCATGACCAAATGATCATTATCAAAAACAACAAGGGAAATAGATCTATAGCATGGAAAATAACCCTATTAACTCTCAAAAAACCTCTACTCAGGAACACAAGGCATAACACTCAATAAAAGGGCCAAAATACCTAAAACGCAATTACTCATTCTAGGGTACTATGAACATTTGCACATAATATTAAAATACTAACTATATAAAGGAAAAAACCACATACCTCGGCATTTTACAATGGATATACTATGGTGTTAGCCCTTGAATTGGCCAATAATAACATATATCTACAAAAAAATGACTAAAACTTTCAACCAATGAGTTATCTTGATAATAGAGAAATCAGTAAACGAGGATCTCAAAGAATGATAAACTCATTGTGGCGATTACAGCGAGATTGATGGAGGTTGATTAAGTGAAAGGGCAGTAGGTTAGGGGCTCAGAGAAGAATCATTGGCTTTATTCACTTGTGGACAAGACAGGATGAGAAGAAGTGTTTTTTTAACGAGACACGACCCTTTTCAGATAAAACAATTAAAAATAGAAGTACATGGGGTGTATTTTAAAAGTACATGTCATGTATATGCCTTTACTGGGACCTGCTTTAGACAATCTCTATGTCACCCCACACAGCCATGTACTCCGCCGTTACAAAGCCAGTACATGGTCTCCTACGGAAACCAAGTACACAGTGTGTACATCAATGTACATGACATGTACTCCTTCTATTTCAATAAACTCATCTTTTTCTCAAAACAAAAGAAAAAATGGGTCCTACATGAGAAGAATATCTTGGTTTTTATAAACACCCCCTTAATAAAATTGTCCAAGAATATCCCTATAAAGGTGGCATAGAAGAAGAATCCTTGAATAGATCCTGCCACTATGATCGTACATTGGCCTCCCTCTCCCAAGTCTTGTCATGTACCCACCCGTGAAACCATAGCACTCATACCAAAAGAATAGAAAGACCATAGAGAACCTCTTGAATATGATCAATAATCCATATAGGATGCTCCTCCAATGATGCATCCACCTCCAACTCAACCTCCTTGGGTTGAAAAACATGAGACGATTTGAGAAGTAATGATGTATCTGAGAAACATGGATGACATCGTGCATATACCCGTACCTTTGATGTAACTGAAACTGATAGGCTAATGAAATGACTCTCTCAAAATCCTCAAACGGTCTAAAATATCTCTGAAAAATCATTCCCTATCATCTAATCCTCCTATTTCTATACTCAGTGTGACATGTAGAAAAACCTAATCTCTGACCTCAAACTCTAGAGTTCGTCTCCATCGATCAGCATAAGACTTCTGTCATGACTGGGTAGTAGTCATTCTATTCTGAATCAACTCTATATTCTTTGTGCTCTCCTGGACAAGATGAGGTCCCATCATAGCCGCCACTCCAACCTCCATCCAACATAGGGGTGATCGGCATGGACTACTGTAAAAATCCTCATAAGGTTCCATATAAATACTTTCTTGACAACTATAATTGTAAGAAAACTATACAAGAGGTATGTGATTATCCAAATAACCTCTAAAATCTTGGACACATAATTAAAGAATTTCATCTTGCAACTAAATGGTATGCTAAGACTGGCCATCTGTGTGGGGATGATATGTTGTACACAGAAGTACCTATGTAACCAAAGCCCTATATAGTCCATGCTAAACCAGAGAAGTGAAACATACATCCCTTTCTGAAACAATTGAGTGTGGAACCGCATGTAGATATACATCCTCTCAAATGTATAACCATCATATCTCATCCACAAAGAAGCTCTTCTTGAAAGACAATAAGTGAGAAACCATTGTTAGTCTGTCAATAACAACCCATACAACATCATTCCCTTGAGGAAACCTCGAAAATCCCATCACAAAGTCCATCGCGACTTCATTACACATCCACTCGGTAATGGGTAACTGCTACAAAATCCATGTTGGTTGCTAATTCTCCTCCTTCACCTACTGACAGGTGGAACACCTCACTATAAACCAAGAAATAGCTATCATCATACCAGTCCACCAAAACCGAGGGTTAAGATCTCAATAAATTTAGTGATTCCAAGATGAACTTCTCAAACGTTGGAATGAAGGTCCCCCATCAGCTCCATATGTATGTCTGCTGACACCCATACACGCCCATGAAATAACAAGATCTCATCCTTACCTATGGTCCATCCATAAATAGGGTCCTCTCCTGGAACACTTTTCTTATAGGAGTGGGCCTTTGGCATCATATATTTTCCTCATTCGCAGTCGATTAAGTAGAGTAGAGGTAACAGTTACAGAAAACGAAACTCTTTCCCTTGTCTATCATGAACCTCCAAAAGCATTTTAAATAACACAGTGATTAGATTCCACTCACTTGTGGCCTCCTGAAATACATATATCTAAGTCCTCTTCCACAGTACATCATCCACATCATTTCCTTTCCCAGGAATTTAGGTAAGCTCAATGTCAAAATACCGACGTTACTCAACCCATCTTCATTGTCTAAAATTCAGATCGCGCTGAGTAAAGATATACAAGATATTTTTTTAATTGGTGAAATCCACAAAATACTCTTCCAAGTGTTAATATATCCAATAATTTTAGTCATGATCAACTTCAGCCAACTCAAGATCTTGTGTCAGGTAATTCCTCTCATGTGGCCTCAACTGCTGAGACCGATACGCAACAAATCCTTCCCCCGGCCTAAGAACTTCTCATAGTAGATACCATATGAATCAAAATAGAGATTAGAGATCATTCCCATATATGCAGATAGTATTATCTGTTCTTATTTCAACCTCCCTTTTAGCTCATGAAAGGTTGATTCATAAGAATCTGACCACAAGTACTCTACACCCTTCTTAGTCAGGCCCATCATTGGCACTATTGAGCATGGAAAGTTATGTATGAACCATCTGTAGTGTCCATCCTCCATAGAAAACATTGTACTTAAAAGACATTCTTCAACTGCCCCAAGAAACTATTTCTCTCACTATATTTGGGTCTACTGATACTCTGTTCAAAGAGATCAAATGACCCATGATGTGAATTTGGTTCATCCAAAAACAGCATTTTGAGAGCTTAGCATATAACTAATGCTCTCTCACTACACTCAAAAAGATATCAATATGTGAGGTAGGATAACGCTGAGTGTGAGTGTACACCAATATATCATCCATGTAGACTACCACAAATGAATCCATGTATGGATGGAAAACTCGGTTCAGTTCCATGAAAACTTCAGGCCTCTTCGTGAGACTAAACGACGTTACCATAGACTCCTATAGACCATACCGACTTTGAATGGTTGTAAGAGTTATATCAGATGGTCTAATGTGAAACTCATGGTAATCGTATCTCATGTAAATATAAAAAGGACTCCTAGGATCCTCGAATCTAATCAACGATATCATCAATCCTTGACTAGGGAAATTAGTTCTGGGCTGTAAACTAGTTCGGCTTTCGATAATCCACTATATTCTAAGGGTCACATCCACCTTCTTAAAAAATAGGACAGGTTCACCACAAAGCGAACCAATGGGTCAGATTGAACCCTTTAACTATTACTCCTCTACCTACTTCTCGAGCTCATGTAACTCTATTGTAGCCATCCTATAAAGATGATCAGACATCAGTGGTTCTCCTGGAACGAACTTAATAGAACATTCTACCACTTGCTATGGATGAATACTTGAAAGGTCCTCAGGAAACACACCCTGTAACAATACACTACTGGAGGAAAGTCAAACTCTGAATTCTATGGATCATCTAAATATAGACTAGAAGTCTAAGATGTTACTCCAGCAAAACTAAGATGCTTAGGTCCTACTCTTCATCCCTTGATATCCCATTCTCCCTTGTGCATGAACAATCCCCCCACTGGTGATGTAAAACTCACCCTACAGTAATAGAAGTCGACAACATCCTAGAAGGGTGTTGAATAATCCATTCAGATAATAAAATAATAGACTTTCATCACTAGGGCATATATGTCCCATAAAAAGTGACACTCACCAACCTCCAAAGAGAACTCCTTGCACTGAAGTAAACTAGTCCATCTAGTCCCCAACAGAGTGAAAAAAATCAAGATATCAACAAAGGTAAAGATACAAATCCCAATTCACTCTACAACAGCAACATATATGAAACTATATGAATATCCTATATCAAAAAGTTCATAAACTAAAACTAAGGCAAATATAATCCAACCAAGAACTATAGATGGTCTCGGATCCTGCTCGTGCTTGGTTTACTCTATTGTAAAAGACTGACTTATACCATGACCCTATCACCACGCCTGACCACTCTATAATAATCCACCATGTTGTCACTAAATTCCTGCTGAATGGCTACAATGGTTGTGACCTCCACCCTGACATGAATGGTCAGAAGAACTCCAATTTCTAGACAGAGGAGAAACTAGTGGTCCTACTCCTGAACTTTGAGTTATAGTAGAACATCTATCACCAAATGCTGGTGAGAATAATTGACAGAAACACTGAATATGACCCATATTTCCACAATATTTTCACTCCACCAATTCCCTCGGTCAATGCAGCCTCATATGACAACTCTTACCACACTGGTAGAACACCACATGGCTACTAGAAGAAGGATCATGTCTCCTCACATCTCCATTCATAGACTCCCTACAGTGCCTATTTCTGTCAGTCGGAGGGGTACCAACACCAGATGCCATGCCTTCATAGATCATAGCTCTAGAATCTATTGAATTTCACTCCGAGATCAGAACCAAGATGACTATAAAGGTAATGGATGTCACCAAAATAAGTTCACCTAAGATCTGTTGTCGTGACTAAAACCATCATCAATCATCCTCGCCAAGAAAAATTCATCACCTCTTAGTATGTGTGTGAATTATTGTAGCTCTATGAAGTGAGAAAAGTACTCCATGACTTAGAGACTACCCTATTCCAGAATCATGAAATCTCGGGCTCCATCATCCCTCAAAATATCTAGGTAGAAGTAATCATAAAAGGCACTCTAAAACTCATCCCAAGACATAACATGCTATCACCCATCCAGTGATATCACATTCCTCCATGTCATGGTGGAATCCTGAAGCATATAAGTATTGATATTTTCCCTCTTATCTTGAGGAGTCTACAGATGCTAGAATATCGATATCATGGCTTCTAACCATGATTGTTTATCCTATGCTCCTCATTCCCCTGATAAGGTTGGATGAAGATGCTGCAGAAAGGCTCATGTCAACTCTACCATAGACGTGCTAGGATGTAGTGCTCCCATAAAGGGATTTATAAACAACATGAATTCTTCTCGAAACTCTACATCATCACATGTGTCTGGAATAATGACTAGGTCCAATACATGCACAATGGGAGGATCTGCTGGTAGTCCATAATCTACCATGTCTGATGTCTGATCACTGCCATGTATCTGGCACAAAACAATAGGATGTCTCGATCGCATGACTCTACATGGTCAAGCACACACCATAGTTCAAGATTATCAAGGACTGAAACATAGATTTGAACGAAAAAATGGGATATGTCAGGCATTTAAGATTTCTAAAAAGTATATACAGGATGTTTTTAACCTCCACACAGTGTGTTCCCTTACGCCTTCTGATGGGCGTGTACTTCTACAATCCCAGGTCATGTAACACCCCATACACATGATGTGTTCTACCATGACACGGGGTGTACTTGAATCATTTTCCCCTACCTGAGTTCTTCTACATGACTAACCCACACAGTTCCCCTAGAATAAGACTATACAGTGTGTTTGGGCCAGACAAAGAGTGTACTATAAAAATTTCACCGACTTGTGTTATTAGTCAAATTTTTGGTTACACTGATGAATCTACATGGCATGTTTTTCCAGACACGGTGTGTACTAACTACCCAAAATCCTCTTGTGTAATTTGTCACACAGAAGGACACATGGTCTACAATCAAAGAGTGTATATTTGGTACATGACGTGTTCCACCAAGGATTTCCCAACCCCATGTCTCTTCCCACATATCCAATGACACGTTTAGAGACTACCATGTGTGTATATAAAGTAAATGGTGTATACATAAGAAAAATATTTCCTTCCTGAATAGAAGGATACATGGCATGTATTCAGCAATAAAAACCGTGTATTTTGAGTTTTTGTAGACAATAAGCCTCAAAAACTACTCTGGAATTCCATAATACACTAAAAAGAACATTTAAGACCCATATTCTAATATTAGTGGGCCGTACTCCCAAAAAATCAAATCATGGAATCTTATACATGACATATACAAGTAATAAAAATGAAATGATTCCCCATATTTCAATCCATGAGGTCCCATAACACCTCAAGAACCATTGTTTGGCATTCATTCAGAAAAAATCATACAAAATTTAATACCATATAAAATAGTAGGTATTATATCAAAGAATCTATCACAAAAAAATGAATATATAGAAAAAAATCTATCACAACATCATTCAATCAGTAATGCACCCTAAATGGCATGGCAAAAAAGAATCACATGTGAACTCTAGTATGATTCTATATGATGCAGAAGATGTCATACCCACACCTCTTCGATTTGAAACAAAAATAGAATCTCAATAATATCCACAATTACTACACAAAACATGTGAATCACCAAATTGTGAAATAAAATCAACTGTAATAATTGAACAACCATAAAAATTGCAATAATCAAGGTAAATTATATTTTCCTTGTACCCAGGATAGATACTCACACAAAAATTTTATTACCAAATACCCATTCCATTCTATCCTTGACTATAGGCTTCAAACAGTATGTCAAGAATAAAAGAGTCCATCTGATACCACTTTGTAATATCATGGTTTCGGGTGCCACTGAGAGATGCCCTGTACCCGGTTGGTCACATGGCCCCAAGCACATTTCCCCAAATGCCAGATGGTGAAAACTAGAAACGAGGGCCTTGAGTGTGATAGTGGGGAAACTAGGCATTCATTGGTAGAGTAATACATTAGAGGGAAATTATGAACGATACATATGTGTAGGAAAGTAGCCAATAAAATCACAATGCTGGAAAATAGTACTAAAACAACGTGCAAAGAAAAAGTAAACTCATGTAGAATCACAAGTCTCATCGTGGTCACATGCTCTCTAGCTCAACAGCAATCAAGCACCTGAAGTAGATGTGGGCTTGACATTATCTATACCTACAGAAACACAATCAATTTGGGCCCAAAATAATGACCCATACAGGGTGTGAGACTACTCCCAGTAGGCACCACCCAAATATATTTTCCTAATAGTTAGTGAATAAATATGGTAGGAAATAAGAAAAATGAAGCAGTAAACAAGGAGGTACCTAAATGTAAACAATTAAAGAGTTCCAATTGAATTTATTTTCATATATCAAGAAAAAAGGTAATCAATAACAAGTATCCCTCTGGGAAGTACTCTAAGCATAACCCATCTAGGTCAAACAATCAATCAAAAGCAACCCTCTAGGCAGTACTCACAGTCTAACTACTCTAGTTCAACAATAGAAAGGAATCTATAAGGAAGAACTCATTTTCAATTCCCCTTGTGGTCTCGTATTAGTAAATATAGACACTCTGGGGAAGAACTCTACATCCCATTCCCCCTGTGGTCTTGAAATATGGAACCAATGACACTATGAGGGAGCACACAGTCCATCCCACCTATGGTCTGAAAAGGTAAACGTAAACTGACATGTTAGGGAATCCCTCAACATTAATTCCAAATATGGTCTACTAAACTGGGTTCCAACAACCCTATAAAGGTCAATTGTGCACAATAATGTTCAAAAACAAAATTAATCCTTAAGAACTAGTTCACTAATATATTTCAAGAACTAATTGTCTAAATAGATACAGGCATATAACTATATCAAAAAATATCAGTCCATCCTAAAAGCACAAGCCAGTGAAAATACGCAGCCTAACCGGAAAAGCTAGACCAAACATTCCAAATCAAAAAAAACATGGGAAACACATTTATAAAATGGAAAATAAACCTATTCACAATATAAAAACCTCTATTCAGGAATAAAATGCCTAACACAATAGAAAATGGATAAATTCCCTAAACGCCCAATATCTCGTTCTAGGGTCTTGGGCACTTTTGCACATAATATTCAATTACTAACTTTGGAAAGGCACAAAACACCTACCTCAAAATTGTATGATCATTATACTCCAGCACCAGCCCTTGAATCACCCTAGAATGACATAGATCTAAAAAAATGCCTAAAACGTTCAACTAAGGATATCTCCCAAAAGAATAAAATTCTGGAATCATAGCTATAGAAGAAGGAATAACTCATGGTGGTGATTCCAATGTGATCGATGGAGGTCGATTCAGAGAACAGACGCTGGGTTAGGGGATTAGAGGAGAATCGTCGGTTTTGGTCACTCATGGATTAGACGGGCTGAGAAGATGTGTTTTCTGTGAACGAGACATGACCCCAGTCCGATACACTAATTAAAAAGAAAAGTACACAACACATCTTTTAAAAGTACATGGCATGTATATGCCTTTACTTTACCCCGCATTAGGTGGTCTTTAGGTCACCCCAAACTGCCCTATACTTGGTAGTTACACGGCCTGTACATGGTCACCCGCGAAAACCAGGTACACGATTTGTACTCCAATGTACACAGTGTGTACTCATTAAATTTACAAAAACAAACTACACTTTTTTCTCAAAACACCTGAATAATAGGATATACCATAAAAGAAGATATTATTTATTACTCACATTCTCTTAATTTTAATAAATTTTCCTCAATATTCAACTTAGGAATTTATTTTTAATTTATTATATATGTTCCTTACATATATATATATATATAAATTAATTTTCTTATTTTTTGGGGATAATAGATTTTGTATGTTCCCATTGAAATTAAAACTTTTAAGTGAACCAATATTAAGGGAACTTTCTAATTTAATTTCTTATGATAATTATCACCTATAAATAAATTTTTTAGCCATAAATGTCCTCTAAAAACAGACAATATATTATCTATTACCCAAATAGTACAATTAGGTTCTAATAAAAAATAATAATCCATTTCCTTTCTTAAAATATCCTCTCCTCATTCAAGAAAACATCACTTATGTGGTTCATTTTATTTTGAAACACTCCTTGATATTTGTTATTTAATTTACTACAATGGAGAACAATGTAGATGCTATTTGTTTTATTATTAAAATATCAATATCCAAAATGATTAAAATCCTTATTCTCTTTAATATCATTATGATTTAGCCTTTAGTGAAACATTCAGATTATAATATAAGACTCACTTCTTTATCATGTTTTTTATAATTCTTATAAATTATATATGTCTTTTATTTATCATGGGGTACATGTATGAATTTACATAATATGATTTTAAATACATGAATGATTTCATGTGAATTATATATCCCTCTAATGTATTAGGTGATTGTTTTCATATAATGAGTTAACGTGTATGGTGTATACATGGTTATCCTAATAAAACCAAGTCATTGGATTAGTGAGCTCAGGATTATATATATTTATATATATATTTGAATAGGAAAGGAAAATATTTACATCCCTTGCAATAAGATAAAAGTAAACATAGGGAGATCCCCATACACCCTCTACCTCTTTCTTCTATGTTTATGGGAATGGGGACTGAGAAAATCCACCATAGGATATTTTCAACTATTCTTATGGGTATGTGGAATGAATAAAATCCACCACAGCACTCTCGAAATTATTTTTATGGGAATGGAGCCGGATCCACCTTGAGAATATGTTAATTCTTCTAAACTTGGCATTGATCCTTGAATTTTGATTATCATACCAAGTTTTATGAATTTTCACCAAATTATTATTCAATGATTTGATAATAAAATTTCTATATTCCATATTTACCTTCTTAACACACACTCTTACGTCATTGTGTATGTTTAATTATTTATATTACTAATTCTAAAATCAATTCTAACATATTACAAGTATTTTTTTAATTTCATTTTGTGAAAAAAACATTCTGGGTGTCATGGTTTCCAAAATTTAAATGATTTAACCATTAATCTAATATTTACAATCTTATCCAATACAAGGCATTTTAGATCTCCCCTTTCCTGTGATTAATTTCATCATATTATGAAGACTATTATAAAATATGAGAAACCTATAAGGGACTCTAATGTGCACAATTATGGAGAAATATTCAAAAGATTGGAAAAAATATTTTCCTGAGTAACTTTTCCTCTGAAACACTAAACAAAATTATTCCCTAATATATTTAAAAATTTTATATGATGTATTTTTAAATTATGGTGATTATGTAAATTGAAGAAATGTTTATGTTGATTTTATATATTTGGTACCAAAATATGGGTAAAAAAGTTTATTTGCATTATTTTAGTTTTTTTAGAAAATAAGATTGGTGAATATCCTTTAATCCCAAGGGATACTTCTATGTTTTATGTCAAAGTATATAATAAAATCTTCAAATTTTTTAAATGACGATATTTTTTAGTTATATATAAATAATATTCATTTTTTAAATTTTTTTTAAATCAATAATCTAGAATATATGTACCATGGGCAGTAGCCCTGAAAGTTTTTTTCTTTATTAACCCAATCGTCCCATGGTTCTTTAAAAAGTTGTCTAAATATAGACAAATTTTGACACTTCTAGAATATTTTCATCGGTAAATCACATTATATTTATAGTTCATTATGAAATTTTTCTTGTAAAAGAGTTATGTTAGGTTGTATGATAGAACCTATCATAAACAACCAATGTTGGATCTATATTTATTTAAATTCAACTAAAAATAAAATATGATGGTTTTAAAGAGTAATATTATACATGGCATTATTATTCATAAGAATAGTTATTATAATTATCTTATAATATTAAATTAACTTAAATCACATTAATCTTACTTCTATTTAATTATAAATTTAGCTCAAAGAATAATGCTAACAAGTGATACACTACATAATGTTGAAATTATCCCAATGATAAACCTAATGGAATAATTGATGGAGCGAGAACCTTGTTATTATGATAACCATATATCTCAGAATATTATTAATAAAATGACATAGTTGAGTGTCAAAACACAATGAAGAAGATACATGTGGAGTTAAATTGATGTTCGGGTGATGATGATGATAAATGAAAGAAGATTTAATCTCCTTCATTCTAAAAAACTAGGAAGAGACAATGAATAGAATGTATCAAAAGAACTGCAAGATAGTTGATCTATGGGGTATTAGGAAACAAGATTTCAATGATAAATTAGGGGTTTATTTAATAATATTGGGGAAAATAATGTTCTCTCAAAGGATCCACTAGAAATTATATGTTCTATATGTGTTGAATTTTGGAATTAGGGAATCATGAACACTAATTAGGGGTATTAGTAAGAACATTGACACAATCATCATTCAATACCATGGTATAAAAGGAAATTCATTTCAATAAACACTATTAGATTGTATATTTTTATGTATGTGTTGTTTGGATCACCTATTGATCTCTCTCGATTTTTGGATGTAAGATATCACTAGTTTTTACCTATTGATGTTAAAAACACTATGCAGTAACATTGTTCTATCCAAGGAAAATGAATCACATCTATGGTTTGGGGGATTATGATTCATAAATTTCACATTATAATTAAACAATATTATTTTCTTTAATTTTAGGAAATTTAATTTTTCACTACATAAAAGAAAAAATTATTTTTTTTAGAATTAGGATATCACATTTCATATAAACCTATGATAGTGTGTGAATGACAAAATTATTATGAACAAAATTTAGAAGAAATTTATATATAATCGATCTACGTACAAAATAATGATAAAATAAGGGCTCAAATGGAAATATAAAAACTCAATATTATGGATATGAATATTTTAACGTAAAAATATATATTTATTAATTTGGGAAGGATAATATCCACCTCTTAATTATATATTTATACATCCTTGTCATCTACACACCCTTAGATATTTTCATTAGAATATAATTATTTCAATTTTATATATTCAATTTATATAATGAGTAATGTAACTCCATATAATTTTAAATTACATTTCCTTTTACAAACTACTTTGTTCAATAAAATGCATTTCAAGACACACTAAACAAAAAAAAACCACAAAATATCATATAAGTGTATTTATGTTATTATAATTTTGCATTCTATATTTAGATCTGACCATATTATAAAATATATGTAGAAATAAAAAATCATTTTCATAATAATATATTTTAATTACTCTAGAAAGATAATTACTTATATCAACATATACTAAAAAATATACTTTAATAAAAAATTGTACTTTTATACCCATCATTGTATGAATAAAAATATGTTTTTTATATAGTATACTTCTAATAAGAATAATTTATATTTTTATATTAATAAAAAATTAACAAAACCTTTTTAGTAATGGATAAAAAAGAAGAATAAAAATTCATAATACATTGAAAAGATATTTCATGAAAAAAATAATTATTATATTGAATGATTTTATTTAAATTTTAAATTTTAGATTTTTTACATTAAAAATTGAGGAACTTTTTTTTGGTGTAAAAAATTATCTAAATATAGTTGTTCAAAATTTTGTGAAATAACATATTTTTTGGTGAATATGGTAAAAAATATAAATATTACAAAAAAATAAATATTACAAAAAAAACATTGATTAAATAATAACAATATAATAATGATATACTGTTTTTGAACCATTTTTTATAAAATATATATGTTTGTAATGTGATATAAATCATCTAAAAACACTCGATTTAATTTTTAAAAACAATGTCTTTGAATTAAAATCATCATAAATAGTTCCCTCACAAGTAATATTTTTCTCAAAATGTAATGAAATAAAATAGATTTAGAAATGTATCCAACTATATAACATACATTAATATTCAATTAAAATTATTGAGACACTAGAAGGGTTCTTAATTAACTCAGAATCTTTTTATTTAGGTTATAATGTTTCATCTTGAACTTCTTACTTTTATGATCAGTTCCTTCATCTTCAAAAGTTTATATTGAAATTTTCTTTATCAAAGGGGTAATTGAAACTTTTTATTCTATTCTTCCACCATGATTAATTTTCTGACACCACAATATTTCATAGTAAATTATCTCTTCAAATTAATTCAATAACTTGTGCTACACGCAACAACGAGTTCAAGCGCCCCACGAGTTACAAAACGAACCGTTCAAAAAGTAGTAATGAATATTATTAACTTAATTTTAAATTTTATTTATATCATATATAATTTTAACATTATTATTCGGTGTTTCTTAAAATATAATATAAGGAAAAATTCTATTTTTTTAGATAAAAGAAGTATTTTTCTAAGAAATTGCAATTTTTCCACATATTTAATAGAGAAAATTTTTTAAAACAAATAGTTGACACTTTTATATATTAAATTTAATTAAATTAAATTATTTTTTAGAATGGAGACATAAAAAATTAGTTTGGATAAAGTTTAGGTGCATTTTTGATAAATTTTATATTTTGATGAAATGTGTAAAATACTACATTTTATTTGAAAACAATGTTTTTAATAGAAATAATTTATAGTGATAAATTATGAATTTGAATAGTTTAAAAGTATATTTAGAGTTTATTTTTTTTTATTTAATACAATTTATGTCATTTTAAGTAATTTCATATTTAAATTTGACATAAACACATGTCAATATTTTGATAGTTTTTACTCTTTTTTTAAACTTGCTTTTCTGTTTTAACAAAGAGAATTAATTGTAAATTAATTAATGAAACTTATATGTGTTGAATTTGGTAACATAGAATTAATTTTTTAATTTTTAATATCAAAATTATCTTATGGTGAATTATGGGTATTTTTCTGAAAACATTCAATTTTTGATGAATAATAAAAAACACTTTGTTAATGTTTAAAACTGAATTTTTATTTAAATAATTATGTATTTTATTTAATTTTTTTCAAAACACATATATATATAATACCTATATATTTTAAATTTAATTCATTTGAGTCTTTTTTTAATAAAATTATATGTAATAATTTTTATTCAACATTTTTTCATCTTTTACCCACCTTCTAGGTGTATTTACAAATTTTCATAAAACATAATTTTACAACTTCTGTGAGATGAATTTAAAAAATATGAGATACAGAGTTGACATCAGTAAGTAAAATGTGGTTCAACAATATTAAAATAATTTTTTGTGCATATAAATTTTTTACTTTTTTTACAATACTTAAATTTAAATAGGGTAATTGAAGGTAAAATGATATTATAAATACCCTTAAACTTGTCCTCATTAACTTATTAATGAAAAAAATAAAATAAATGGAATAATAAATAATAAAATAAATATAATTTCAATGTTTTTATAACATCCATTAATTTTATAGGTTAATATGACATGATAGGGTTTAATAGATGTATCTTTTTCGAGGTAATCAAGTTGTGAAGACTTTCACAAAAACCAAATACTAAATAGTGTCAAAATTGAGATAAATGAGTTTTTAAAACAAATATTATAATATTAAATTAAATAATATTCTTAAAAATTAAAGGTTTGGCCATAGTAATTAAATAATATTATATATGTTATTAATGAATCACTGTAGGTTCTCTTGGATGTTTAGTGTATGTCTATTTACCATATAGTGTAAGACTACAAGAAGAAACAGTAAAAGATAAACTACTTAACTAATAGTTAAAAAAAATAAGATAAGGTTAATTGGTTACATAAACTTGTGTAAAACCTATTGGTTGAGATTATGTTGACCAATAACAACCTAATTCTAGAAATATCTTCTTTTAGAGGCATTATAAATCAAATATTATTGAATAATAAAATATTAATTCAAGATTTTTGTAAAGTGACTATCACCCCTCTTATAAAAGGGTACTTTCCCTTCTCTCAAAATCACAACTCCAAATGCATTTGGTTTAGCCAATACCTACCAAAATATCTTTACAACTTCCCTCACATCATCCAAAAGGCCATACATTGAGCAAAAAGTAAACATAATGATCTCCTTCTTTCAAATCAATAGGAAACACCCAAAGAAGAGGTAATTATTTTATCACCTCTTTTAAATTTCATTTCATTCTTCACTTTACCATACTTTTTTTATTTCCATAAAATGTTTTTAACTCCATTACCTTCTATATACTATGATTTTTTTATAAATATGGTAAAATCACATTCATTTTTCTATCCATCCTATGAATTACAATGTCACGATTTGTGCGTAAGTACGACTAACTGTCTCCACGTCATGGTGTAATTTGTTATTAAACACTCGGTTATTTTGATGGATATAATGTTGAGAAATATGTATATAAATAATGAATATAACATTATAATTTCTATATAAAATTAATATAACATACAATTCAACACCTTCTAATCATTATGAAAATTATATCGTCTCCTGTGTGTACGTATAGCTTACCATCTCCACGACGTGATGAGATTCATTTCCACATTCACAATTCAACAATGATTATAAAAATATATACTATTAATAATTATGTAATATATGAAATAATATTTTTTTGAATGTATACATTTATATGTGTGTGTTTATATAAATATATCTTATTCACTTAGTTCCATTCAATATGATATGAAAACGGAAACATCGTTTATGCGTACGTATAACCTACCATCTCCATAAACGGTGTTTTCTATTTCATATATCTGTCTATTAAAAATAATAATATTCTAAATATATATGATATATAAATCTTGTTTTATATTCTGGAAGTATTTAAATCGTGATCTACGTGATATGATCAAGAATAACATGTTAAAATGTGTACGATAAAGAAAATGATTATTACCCAAAATGTTAGTTTAACATGGATATCAATATTAAATGGCTATTATAAAGTCATAAATGAATCATTTATGATATATTAAATATGAATATGGTTCTAGTATAATTTAATAACAAACTTTGGTAATTATACGTTAGGTTAAATGTACCCTCGATGAAAGGAAAGTACAAGGTAAGGGTTATTTCCTCAATCTAATTTTTATATGAAATTGTTTATATCTACGTATTTATAGGGAAATATTTATCATCGATACTCATATTTCATAAAACTATTTTCAAAAAATATATTTTAAGGTTTTATGTGAGGGTCTATTTAAAAAGATCATTTTTTTCAATGTTTTAAAGATTTATCTTTCTAAATCCATTTAATTAATGTCTATGTTTTCAAAACGATTTTAAAGATTTATGTAGATGGACATGAAGGTTTTGAAATGATAATTCTTTTCTAAAGATTAAAAGTGGTATGGGTCACCTGGATTCAAAAATATCTATTAAATTACTTCCTTTATAAATGTGTGACTCTTTAATTATTTCACAAAAAGGGATATTTCTCTCAAAAAGTTTTATTGATAATTTTCATCTATGTTAGTATCCTTTAACAGATATTATTTTTGATTGAGGTCAATTTATTATAAAACAATCTTCCATATTGTATTTAATGAGTTATGATATGTTTGAATGTGGATGTTCTATTTTTATATCTTTCATGGTTTATGTTTATTATATTGACATTTCGTATGCTAGTTTCAATACAAATGTTTATTTTATGTTTCAACTTTTTCATATGACGAATGCAGTGGACTTAGTAAGTGATGGGTGGATCCTGCTATGGCTCCCCAATGCATCAATAGGTCTCATTGGACAAACTAGTGTCTTGGTACAAGGCCTTGAATGAAAATTTATTTGTAGACTTTCCCCAAGGTCTTGAAAATGTAGTAATGATGTCCGCCGTTAGGCATTCCATCATTATGAAATTAGTTTTTACATGTTATTATTATACTAGTTGAATGTGCATGTGAATGTTTATATGGTGATGTTTGATTTATTTTCACTATATTATGTTCGAGATTATGTTTAAAAAGGTTATTGTTTTTATTATACATATTTCCTTAAATGTTTATAACATCCACTAAATAATATACACTTAATGTGAATCTGAGATCACCAATTTCTTATGTTTTAATTTCACATGATTTCAAGAATTGTATTATAATTGATATGAAGAGATAAGCTAATGGGAATAACGAAATTTTCAAATAACTATCTATGCTATATTTTATGTGTGAAATTGTAATGTAATGTTAATGTATGTAATATATTTTCCATGACTGCTAATTTTATGTGTCCTTCCATACATTATTCCATGTAATCATGCCAATGTATTAAAATAATGCACCGGATCTGGGTAACTTCGGTCTGGTAATTACAGTTGCTATCAGAGGAATTTTTGCAAAAAAACATGGAAACTATATTAAGATAAACTCTGATTAGAGCACATTACCCTAAGATAAAATTTAAGGATTAGTATCGAATAACTTCCTAGAATTTTGGTAATGTAGATATTTTGGGTATTTTCCAAGCAATACATCCCTGTCTGGATACGATTCAGTAGAGGTGGCTCTAGAATAGATGTAACTAAGTGTCAATACTATAACAAGGAGTTTTATGGTCGACCCATGGTATCCTGTTACATGTCAATGGTCCTTTTTGCACTCTTGGATATGACACTTCTACGAGATATGCATAGGATAATTCGCATTTTCATTACAATCCATTATGATGCATTTAGAAGAAAGTAATTTATCAAATAAAACATTTTATGATTATATATTATATGCATAATCTTTTCAATTTACTTTTGGTATATTACAAGTTTGTAATTATTCATCATGATTCATAAACAAACCAAGTGCATTCCATTCATTATAAATGGTTCTTAATATAAGGAATGAGAACTCCAACATTCAGCATGATCCAAAGATTAAGAAAGATCATATATTTCATTATATTAAGCCAACATTTACAATGGAAATAGTCCCCTACGTATTCTAATCATAAGAAAAAATAGTATCAAGTGTTAATAAGATAAGTAAATAATTCCTTGAGTCGTGTGGAATTGAAGGGAAGCAAGAGAAGAAAATGATGGAAGAGAGAAAGATGGACAAAGGGAAGAAGAGAAATTTTTTTCCAATATGTTATAATAGTGGAAAGAATCAAATTGGTAAATTATTTAAGGGAATGAGAGTTTGTTATATGTTTTGAGAAAAAGGACACCGAACTTGTGACTGTGATGTATAAGAATGAGGTTCCAAATGTACAACTCTTCATCTGTAAGGAGTTGGGACTCTATGAAAATGATTTTCCAAATCATTAGAGTATACCCAAATGATGATATTGGATAATAATTGAGTAATGATACTAAGGTAGACGAATTGGAATAATTATTATTATTATGATGTTATTAATGAATTGGGTCATTTGAGCATTGAATTAAAAATTTAAATTTTCTCAAATTACAAAGTATATAAGGATTGTACTCCAGTACTATTTCATTAAGGATATGAGATCGTATTGTACTAAGAAACATAACTCAATAACATGTGTATCTATTTTGAAAATACATGGTTGAAGAAAGATAATCCTTAATATGGTTTTGATACTGAGGTTGTGATTTTGGAATAAGATATGATTGATTTGAAAAAATTATATTCGGTATTATTGACTACATTAGATCTAATTATTTGTTTGATTATTCCATTATTTTTCGAGTTTAAAACATTTTTTGATATAAAGAATATATCCATTATTATATAATTAATAAGAGAGCATGAATGCAATCAAAAAGGTTTTATGTAAATTTACAGTGTTACCATGTATTAAAAGAATACTTGAGATGGTATTCACATGTTATTACATGGAAAAAATAATCTTCTATTGTGTTTACCTTCTTATAAATTTTGGACAGTGAATTTGGAAAGAATTATTTTGGATAATTATAAAAGTTGGAATGGATTATGTTTTACATTGAATACTATTATGAAGTTTAAAGCATTTCCTAAGATTATTTTTGGGTTGTTCTAAAAAGGAAAACCCAGAGGTTAGGAGACAACCTGTCACGTCCAACAAGGCCATGAGACTTAATCCCGCAACCGAATGGTGACAATGATGCATCGCCTACCACTGGCCTACATGATGTCATGGTTTGTATACTGTAGTTTTTTTATAGTCTGACAAATTAATTATAAATTCATTATTTTTTTAACCCTATACAATTACAATAAATAGATTATTTTTTAATTCTATTATCTTTTGGAGTGACTAATGTGTTTTTGGTAGGAATTAGTTGAAAGATGAAACTCTACATATTATGTATATATTTTTCCTCTTATTCTATGAATAAATTCATTATTAAACTTGAGGGATGATATAGTAAAACCAAAAATGAGTTATCCTAATACAATATGTTTTTTTAACCAATGATATTTTAAATCATCATAGATTGATGGATTTGAGGCTCTCAATTATACACCTGTTTATGATTGATGGCCTCAATAACTCCATATAAATATTAATGTTTTACCTCCAATTATGTGTCTCTGATTTACACCAATGTTCTTCTAATCAAGATTATAATTTTGTGGTGACTTTTTCATTTCCCTTTCCCTCTTATTAATCAAAATTTTACTAAAGAAATTTCTGATGTGGGTTTTCCAAAAAGGTATTTTTCTATTTTTATTCTTTTATTTTTGAAAAAAATTAAAATTGTGAGGATGAAATTTACTTAAGGAGGGGATAATGTAACACCCCTTGATTTCATAGTATGTTATCTTTTCAAAGTAATTCAATAACAGGTGTTACATGTAACAATGAGTTCGAGCGCACCTCGACTTACCAAATTAGCCATTCAAAAAGTTGTTATGAATAGTATTAACTTTATTTTTAATTTTATATATATCATATATAATTTTAACATTCATATTTTTTATTTTTTAGACATAATATAAGGACAAATTCAATATCTTAGATAAGAGACGTATTTTTCAAAAACAAATTCATCTTTACAGCCAATTTGACGAATATTCTTTTTAAAAAAATTACATGACACTTTAATATATTCAATTTAATAAAATTAAATTCATCTTTAGAATCGAAAAATAAAAATTTAGTTTCGATATATTTTTGGTACGTTTTGGATAACATCCATATTATGATGAATAGTGAAAAATACAAAATTTTAATTAAATTTTTTTTAATATAAATAATTTATAGTTTTAAATTATGAAATTTAATGGTTTGGAAGTATAATTGGATTATATATTTTCATTTAATACAATTTAGGTCATTATATGCAATTTATCATTAAAATTTGACATAAACACATCTAAATCATTTTTTTGTTTTTAATTTTTTTTAAACCACTTTTTGTTTAGAAAAAAGGGAATTAAATTTAAATTAATTAATGCAACTTCTTCATATTGACTTTGGTAAAATTGAATTCATTTTTGAATTAGGAAAATTCAAATTATTTTAGGGTGAATTTTTGGTATTTTTCTGAAATCATTCAATATTTTATGAATAGTGAAAAACCCTTCATTATTGATTGAAACAGACTTTTTATATAAATAATAATTTATTATATTTAAATTTATTTTAAGTAAAATGTTTATATATAATACATATATAAGTATAATTTAATTCAATAGAGTCATTTTATAATAAAATTAGATTTATAAATTTTTATTGAACTTTTTACCATCTTATAGCCACCTTCTAAAAGCATATAGAATTTTTCATAAAACATAATTTTACCGCTTCTTTGAGATTAATTTCAAAAATATGAGAGACATGGTTGAAATAATTAACAGAAATGTGGTTCAATATGATGAAAATAATGTTTGGTAAATAGTAACTTTTGACTTTTATTTACCACAACTATATGTAAGTAGGGTAATTACAGATAAAATGATATTATAATTAAACTAAAACATGTCTTCATTATATTGGATAAGTTTAATTAGACCAGAAACAACCTTATAAATAAAATATGATCCAATTTGGTCCACTTGGAATATATTTGGACATTAATTATATTTTACTTAAATAATAGTTAAAAATGTTAAATTAAATGTTTAATAACTTAACAATTTTTAATATAAGGTTATAAATAAGATAAATTTAAATATAAATATTAATTTTAAATATAAATATTTTTCCTACCTCATGGTATTTTATTTATAATTTTTATGCATTAATTTATTTAATTTATTTATGACATAATGATGATGCAGTAATTATCTTATTAATGAAAGAATCAAATAAATTTTATTATAAATATTAAAATAAATATAATTTCAAAGTTATTATGAAACCCAAGAACCTTATAGGTGAATATGAAATTTTATGGTAATTAAATGTATCTTTTTCGATGTAATCAAGTTGTGATGACTTTCACAAAAACAAAATAATAAATAGTGTCAAAATTGACATAAATGAGTTTTTTTTAAAATATAATATTATTAAATTATATAATATTTAGAAAAATATAACGTTCATCAAAAGGGATTAAATAATATTATATATTTCATTAATTAATCACTTGAGGTTATCTTTTATGTTTAGATTATATTTATTAACCATACAGTGTTAGAATACAAGAAGACAAGGTAAAAGTTAAACTATTTAACTAATAGTTAAATCTAAAAGAGAATGTTAATATGGTAATCTAAACATGTATAAAACAAATTGGTTGAGATTATTTTGACCCATAACCACCTATGGATTGAATTAAATTAATTTTGAGCCATTATAAAACTAATATTATTGAATAATAATATAATAAATCAAGCTTTTCCAAAAGTGACCCTCACCACTCTTATAAAAAGGTACTTCCCCTTCTCTCAAAATCAAAACTACCAAGCCATTTGGCTCAGAAAAAACATGCCCAAATATCCTCCCAACTTCCATAACATTATCCTAGAGGCCTTCCATAGTGAAAAAAGTCATAAAAAAGATCCCTTTTGTTCAAATAAAAAAGAAACACCCAAAGAAGAGATTGTTATTTTATCACCACTTTTAAAAGTTATTTTCTTTTTCACATTCTCGTTATTTATTATTTACATAAAAAATTAATAACTCATGTACCTTATAGATATTTTGATATTAGTATAAATATTGTACAACCATATTAATTATTATATCCATTCTATGAATGATAATGTCACCATGCGTGCGTTCGTACGACTAACCATCTCAACGTAGTGGTGTAATTTGTTATTCAAAACTATGTTATTTGGATGGATATAATAATGAGTTATATTTATATAAATAATGAAAATAAAATTCTAATTTCTCTATAAAATTAATATAATAACCAATTCCACACCTTTTAATCATTAAAAAATGATATCGTTGCTCGTGTGTATGTACTGCTTATCATCTCCCCGACATGATTAGATTCATTTCAACATTCACCATTCGAAGATGATTATAAAAATATATATTATTAATAATTATGTAATTAATTAAATAATAATGATATAGAATGTATATGTCTGTGTGTATTTAAATATATCTTATTCACTTAGTTCTGTTCAATACGATATGAAAACGGAAACATCATTTATTCATACGTATGACCTACCATCTCCATAAACAGTGTTTTTTATTTCATATATCTATCTATTATAATTATTTATATTATAAATATATATGATATATAAATCATGATTTATATTCTGTATGTATTTAAATCATGACCTCTGTGATACGATCAAGAATAATAAGTAAAAACATGTACGATAAAGAAAGTGATTATTAACCGAAATGTTAATTTCACCTAAATATCATAATTAAATGGCTAATATAAAGTCATAAATGAATCATTTATGATATAATAAATATTAATATGGTTCTAGTATTATTTAGTAACATAGTATTGTGATCACACAGTAGTTTAAACGTACACCCTACCAAAGGAAGGTGCATGGTAAGGGTTATTTCCTCAATCTCATTATTATATGAGATTGTTTATGTGTAAGTATTTATTGGGACATATTTATCATCAATACCCATATTTCATAAAAAAATTAAATAAAATTCTTTTACGATTTTATGGGAGGCTATATTTAACTAGTTCATGATTTCTATTGTTTTAAATATTTATCTTTCTAAATCCTTTTAATTAATGTCCATGTTTCCCAAATGATATTAAGGATTTATTTATATTGACATGAATGTATTGAAATGAAAGTAATTTCCAAACATTCAAAGTGGTATGGGACACTTTGATTCAAAAATATATTTTAAATTTCTTTCTTCTATAAATGTTTGACATTCAAATGATTCTACAAAAAGAGATATTTCTCTCAAAGAATTTTAATGATAATTTTCCACTATGTCAGCATCCTTTACTGGATTTTTTTTCTTTATTAATATGAATTTATTATAATACTATCTTCCATATTGTATTTAATGAGTTATAACATGTTTGACTATGGATTTTTAATTTTTATACCATTAATGGTTTATGGTTAATGTATTGACATTTTGTATACTATTTTTAATATGAATGTCTATGTTATGTTCCAACTTATTTATATAAGGAATGTAGTTGACTTAGTATGTGACAGGTGTAGCCCGCTATAGCTTCAAGATGCATCGGTATGTCTCATGACACAAACTAGTGTCTTGGCACAAGTCCTTGAAAAAAATATTATTTGTAGTCTAAGCACAAGTCCTTGACTATGTGGTTATGATGTCCGACGTTAGATATTCCCTCATTATGAAATTAGTTATTACATGTGATTATTCAACAAGTAGAATATCCATGAGCATGTTTATATGGTGATGTTTTATTTTTTTCCATGTTATGTTAATGATTTTATTTAAGAAGGATGTTTTTTATTAAACATCTTGCCTTAAATGTTTATAGCTACCGCAAAATTAGATACCCTTATTGAGCAAATGAGCTCACCCATTTCTTATGTTTTATTTTCCTTGGGTTCCAATAAGTGTATTATGATTGATATGTAGGGGTATGATAAAGGGAATAATGGAATTTTCAAAGAACAATATATGTTGTATTTTATGTTTGAAATTGTAATATAATGTTAATGTATGTAATCTATTTTTCTAGACTGTTAAACTGATTGGTCCTTCGAGAATTGATTCCTTATAATCATGCCAATGTATTAAAATAAAGCACCATCTCTAGGTAACTGCAGTCGGGGCATTAAAAATTTCATTCTCACAAAAGTATGAATATTTCAAAATATTTTCCACTATCTAATGTGACCATCATATTCCCACAATCCTATTTTTATAATGAGGTTTTGTAATACCTTATTTAAATATGGGTTTTAAAATTTTTATTTTATGACATAAAAATATATCAAATGAATCACCCGATTTCATTAATGTTTCATGTTATATTTATTTTTTCCCACTTTCAATAATCATATTCACATACATATATTCCATATTTTGTATTTATATTCATTAAAAATATATTTCATGTTTTATTTAACTTTTTTTTGGATAATAATCGTACAATATTCCCTTCAAAAATCACACTTTTATGAATACTCGACTAAAGATGATTTTATTACTTCATACATAATGAAAAAACTTAATTCTTTTAATGTTCTTTGACCATGAATATCTTATAAAAAGACTAATTATATTATATAGATATATCGAATTTTAATTCCATTTTAATTGAAAATATTGATTCCCTTCCTTCCTTAAAATATCCTTTTCACATTTGAAAAATACATCCCTAATAAAAAAAATTTTATGTCACCTTGATCCTTCTTATTAATTTTCCAACATTGTAACTCAATATTGAGGACGGGGTATTATTTGTTAAAATATAAAAATTTAAAATTCTTTAATTCCTTCTTCTATTTAAAACCTTAATAATATATCATTCTGTTATGATTTTATATGAGAAAATGAAGTCCACTTATTTATGAAGTTTTTAAAAAATAATCAAATTCACTCACATATGATGAGAAAAATTAAAAATAAATAACTAATATATTTGATGAATGAATATAATTATTGATTATAAGGGCTAATATTTATGAATATAATTATAAATTTATTAATTATGGTGATCATATTTAATTTATATAAGGTTAAATTGACTTCATTACATGAAAAATAAAAAAAACGTGTCTATTATCTAATCTCACTCTGAAAATGACATTTTTTTACCTTGAATTTCAATATGGAGAAATTTTATGTTTTTTATCTCTAAAAAACATATACATTTTTCCGTCTTGTTATAATTTTTTTACAAGTTTTAATGCCATTTCACTTCCCTTTAGTTCAAAAATATTCTGTAAGGATTTAAATAAAATGAATAAAATTATCCCTTCTTGTGATTGGAAATCAATCTCTTCCATTTTCAGTTTCATTATTTGTTTTATGGATTTCATTATCATTACATATTTTATTTTTCAAATTATTTTTCAATTTGTGTGACATTATTTATAAAATTATTGTTAGTTTTTTTTGGTTATAAGGTTAATTTCACCCAACATTGATCACCTTTAGAAAAAGATGGAAAAAATATTATTTTTAATTATTTTTATTTGAAAACCGATTTTTGTACTCTTAATTAGTTTCATTAGTAAAAATGATAACATTATTTTCATGGATGTGAAAAATAAAAATATATTCAATATGAATTATATGTAATATTTCAGTAAAATAAAATGTGTAAAAATTTAATGTTTTTTATTCTTATTCCTCAATGTAAATTTTAATGATCATATAAAAGTGTTTTCATATATCTTGACACCCATTAATGATTGACATTATTAAAAATAAATATTTTCTAGTGATACCATCCACCACCAGTCATTTTATGGAATCTGATAATTTCTTATGTAAGTGTTCATGAATTTCACTTATTTCCAATGGATTTATTATTATAGAATATAATTATTTATTTTTCATGTTATAATATAAAATGAATTTATTATATTTTCCAATTTGATTAGTGGGACTACCCACCCACCCCACCCCCCAATGGTTTCTATATTTATTTTACCCTATAAGGTGATTTGTACAAAGCGGTGAACCAAAACCCCTTATAAACTATGTCTGATAAGTGATTTGTGGATCATTTATTTCCCTTATTGAAATTAAGTGAATACTTAAATCCAAGGATCCAAAATTTCAGGGATTTTCTTATAAATTTAATTCATTACGAAACAATTTTCATTACTTGATGATTATATTGGAAGAGAATATTGAAAAAAGGTATGATTTCCTCATCTTATGTATATGCTAAAATCTAATACATACGTTGTATTATCATTGATCATGATTTGTGACTCCTTATTCCACTTATAAACATTTAATTTATAATTTTATTCAAAAATCCATTTATAATTAAGCCTGATATTTGAAATATTTTTTATTAAATAAAATTTTTTTGTTGATAAAAAAATACCTTAATTATACTCTCATTCACACATTCTTGAAATATGATCTCTTATGATATTTGATTTAAATATTATATGATTACCTTTACAAAAAACAAATCTCAACGTTTCTTCTGTTTTTATTTCCCAAGGTCTTAAAGAAGAACATTATGTATAATGTACCTATAAGTGTATAAAATCTAAAGAATATTTTTTGGAGATATTGATTAGTGTTTTGAGAAACGTTTTTTAGGTATACAATCTATAAATACATGAATACAATAGGTTTTAGGGTGTGTATCATTAGGTTATGTAATGATTATTTATATAAAATTATGTAATATACATGCATGTTGTTATCTAGTCACTTAATATTGTATGGAATTGGGGATTAGATAATTTTTGGGATTAAAAAGCATGATCCTAAAATAACATTTGATGAACAAAAATAAATTGAGTGACTAAAAATACAATAGTATGAATTGAAACTGTTATGATATAGGATATATAATTATTTAGTTAACATATCATATGGCTACTAACATAGATTATAATTTAATGATACTAAGATAGTAAATTTTCGTTTTAGTAAGGTATTAAAGACACAATCATGATATTAGTGTTTTAAAAGGTAAATTCAATATTAAAAAAATAAAATTTTTTCTAATATATATGTATTTCCACGTGTCCCAAAAAATATCAACTATTGTCGATCCATATCCCTAATGAGTATATACTGATTTATCATTGAATACTCTTAGTGGTTTTTGGATTACCTCTGATGTGTATAATTAAAATACAATATATTCATGTGATAAATTAATACAATATTATTATTATAATTCAACCATTAGTGTAGCATTGTGTGATTTTGGTCATGTATTAGATCCCTGTTCATATAAGTTATATTATGATTTGAAATATATAATTCATATTTCTTATTATGAAAACACTATAATCATCTAACCATGATAAGATGAATATGTAATTCATATGGAATTTTTTTTTCAATTATATGGGCCTTAATACTAGATCAAAAGGGGGGATTTATTTGGTATGATATAGGAAAACATGATATTTAATAAATGCATATTATATAAGAATATTCCAATATATTATTTAAATAGTTGTATAGAATTTCCCATTATTATAAAATATAATTTCCAACATATTTTATCCATTTTCCCAGGCCAATATCAATGTCTTCTAATAGAATGGCCCCATTTGTAGTAGAGGAATTGAAGAAGAAAATCTCGGAGAATCCAAAGGTTCTATGTTCCCAAATTCATCATCATGGGTTGAATGAGTTAATTTTTTTAACATAAAATTGGATCAACACCTACCATCGTGGGTAATCCTTAACATAACAATATTATAGTCAATTATATTCTTCTTTCACATGAAAAAAATATTTCTTTATCAATATAGAGGAGGATAATATTTATCATTCATTTTTTTAAAAATCCATATTACATCAATTATGGGTGAAAAGTAAGGTGTTTCATATAAGTGATGTGACTGTAAACAATTTCGAAAGACATTATATTTTATTTTTTCTATTCCTTATTGGTTTATAGATTATTTCTCAATTACTTATATGTTTATTTAATTTAAATATAAGTATTTGTAAATTTAATTTCATGCTTGTACAACACCCCTCACCAGGTGATGTGAATCCCCCATTACCTTGATATGGACCCTATTTTCATCACCATGAAATGGTGTACAATAAATATCATGAGGAAAGTCATGGATTATATAGTTTTTGTCCTGGATCATTCAAAATTGTTATTTTATTATTCTTTTTTTTGAAGTAGATCTATCTTGTGTAAGTGGAATGTTATATTTATCTTATGTATATAATGATAGATTTTTATGTCATATAATTGTATATATGATATTTAATTGAAGTTCTATTCTAGATTAAACCTCACAATATGGTAGATAATATTCATTTATAACGTTCCTTACATGTTTATAGTCTTCATGATAGGGCGCTTCTCTTTGAATCATGGGAATTTGATAAATAGTCAATTAATATTCCAATATCACATAAGGGTTACCAATCATCACCAAGATCATGTCAGGGACCATCAAAAATTTCATAAATTAAACCCTTCTTATTAAATAAAATTTTTTATTCGTAAAAGTGATCTACTCTATTTTTTTAAAATTAATCATGAAATAAATATCAAAAAATGGGGATTTAAAAACTAATTTGATGAAGATGAAAATTCATATATATTTTTTTAAAAAAAATTGAGTTCTAAATGGGTTGTGTTAGGTTTTTAAAATCAAATAAAATTTAATTAAAATAATAGTTATAATATTGTGTTGATCACATAGGAATATCCAAGAGGGTGACTATTTTTATCACTAACTACTATAGATTTTTCCCTCACTCAATTATTCTTTAGTTTTTCCGTCAATATTAGGTAACTCACTCTCTAACTATCATGTTTAATGAGTCTTATATAGAGAATCAATGTCATCCTATATTTTCAAAACCTCTGTGATCTATTCTGTCTCACCCATATTTATCTCTCGTGGTTTATATTTTTTTTAAAAAAAAAATTGTTCCTTTTCGAGTTAGGGAATCTCTTCCTCCCCATTAATTTTATAAATGTTTCTATATTCATTATATTCACTCTTATAGATAAGTAGATCAAAATAATTACCATCATTTTCTAATATATAAACCTATTAAAAACAAATGCAAGAGTTAAAGGATTTAATATTATACTAGTAATTATAATTTCAAAGTATAGATATTAAATAAATGAAACTGTATATTATAACATTGTTCAGTTATGTTAGCTTCTACATATTTACTATTTAGTTTTACTCAATATTTTCTTTATTTTTTTTAATGGTTTATATTATTGAAATATGATAAAAATGTTAATCAATAATTATGATGTTGTGATGGAATAATAAAACATATTAATTTATTATTGCACTTATTTGAATATAATGAAATATTAATGTGATACTTTGATCATATTAATTTATAATTTAAATATGGAGATATATTTTTAATATTTTTAATATTTTAATTGAACCCAAATATATGAAAATTTATTTATATACTAATGACGAGCATGGAATTGTTGGTCAAATTTTCAAATATCATGGTAATATATTCTACAAAATCAATTATGAATATGGATATAAAAAATGAAAATTTATTTATATTATTATTTTTATAAGAGTGAATTCTATTTTTAAGTTAACCAATAATACTGGTTGTTATTGATAAAAATAATGAAAATTTATTTATATACTAATGATGTGAATGGAATGGTTGGTTGAATTTTCAATGATCATGGGAATATATTCAAGACAATGAATCATGAATATGGTTGCATATTGGATAAAAATGAATTGGTAATGATTAAATTTAAATTTTATTGAATGTATAATAAATAATGTGAAAATTATTTTTTGTTAAATATCTAAATTGAAATTTATTATTTAAAAAAGTAAATGGTTAATGTTGATTAAACCATAATTGTTTTGTTTATTTTTTATATCGAGTCTTATATGTATTAGTGGTGGTGGGTGCATGAAAGTCATGATCATATATATAACCTAAGTCTATTTCTTGATTGTTTTGTAACTATGTTTTTTCTTGAAATTTTTTTTATATTTTAAAAATTTATATGATACTTCATCTGATTCATTATAGAAACGAACATCCAAATGTTTTTTGGTGGTTTATAATGTATAAATTATAATGTAGATATAATATATCGTTGAATTCCCTTACTCTGACACTCTCCAATTAGCTATAGTCAATTTTCATGAACCTACATAGGAAGCCTAAAACAGTTATATTCATGTCAGTATTAACATATCCTAAAGGGCCTTCCTGATACCCATTGGATGGAGACTGGCTCTTATAATCTACAAGAGTTCAAAGGGAACAATTTCTCAATGATAATAAAAATAATATAAAGAGTTATAGAGAAAAATATACACATAAGATATTGCATAAACTCATAAAAGAGAAATGTACCTCAATATAATATATATAAAACATAAATTGATCATTATATAAAGGAAAACGACACAAAAATCAATGATAAAAACTCAAAAACTATATGTATCATGTGGATAACTACTCCACCAGTCACTACCATCGTCCAAGGTCCCATGAATCTATAAAATCCACAACCTTATACTTTATCTTTCACCTTTCAAAAACCTTACATAATATATTCAACTAACCCATTATAGAAAAGGTATACATTGAGAAAAAATATCCAATTATGATCCCACCAAATTTTAGATATGAAATTTCATATCAAATAAACCATTTATTTTTCAATGTTAAATAAAACAACTCCTAGAAAATCATTTAAGCATCCATCTATAAAAAGATTCTTTCAAATAAATAACATGGTAGGTATATAAGAGAAAATCATAAATGAACATTTTTCATTAAATTAGAATAGACATGAATAAATAAGATCAATAGAAATTGTCTTGTAATAATCAAGTAAAATAAACAAGTATGGATATATGCCATATATTTTTTTCTATTAGATCCACGCACTACTAATTCAATAATCAAAGATCATTGTGTTTTTCATGTCTCTAAGGTTCATGAAATTGGAAAAAATTCAATCAAAACACCATCTATGGAAATCTGGCTGAATTCGGTTTAGTAAGAGTAGTCATCATCAATTAGTTTAACGAAATTTAGAGTCCTAGTGAGCTTTTAACCATAACCCACTAACTACTGAGGCTCAAATTTCTTTTCAATCAATCAATAATTCATGGAAAAATCATTAAATTCCGTTAAAATCTTTATTTATAGTTTATATATGCAATTATAGTTCAACAATAAATATAATTTTCCAAAAAAACAACGGTTTTTCATAACATCATGCCTTTCCAAACCATATTTCATTTTAAACCATTATTCATAAGAATAAAAAAAATTCTCAATATATCATTTCTCAAAATAAAAACATATTTTCAAAACACTCCATAATAGTTTCTATTTCCCATATCTCATGAATTTGAAATCCATCCTCAAAATCAATCTAGTACAATGTTTTGAAGATATTTCAAAATTAATTAAATTTAAGTAAATCAATCAATTTTTCAATTATGGGTAAATTTTGAATAAAACCACCTACCTTTAAGTAACATGATAAAATGCTCAATCACAAAAAACATGAACCAAAATATTTTGAGTCGAAGGAGAAAAATACCCAAGAGGAATCCTTATATTCAGACATTTTTAATTTGGTGTTTATATAAAGTAAAAAAATTAGGATCCATCACACTCAATGAATTGGAGAATATAGTAAAGTGTAATTAAAAATAAAGGATATTATACTTATCAAATGGAGACCAATTTCATCAACTATAAATTTAATATGTGAGGAAACAAGTTGAAGAAGCTATAATACACTATTAATATCCTAGAAAACATAAATAGCTTGTTATCAATGATTCAGAATTGTTTAGATTTACAAATAGGTGTCTTGGTATATTAATTATAATTTTCGAGTGGTTCAAAACCCAATCGTATAGTTTTATGGTTTATTCCACATTATTAGTAATAAATATGTGTCTATCTAGGCACACTTAGTGGGATTATAAAAAGGAATATTGTTTTTTTTTCATAGTTAGAATTACCACACACCACCTATATGTACCCTCACTATCTCAAGCCACATAGTTTAGTGGAGAGGACACATGGTTTGGACTACCAATGTGAATCCTCTATAACCATAAAAAATTCACACGGTTTCTTTGGATAAACATAAATTTTTCCCATATTATGTGACAAACATTAATAGATGTAAAATTTTATAAAATAATCCCAAATTCCCTAAAACCCAACATGAAAAAATAACCTAGAAAAGGTTGACCAGACTATGGTAAAAAATACCTAAAACCCAAGGACATGATGATACAACCTCTACATATTAATCTATTTACTATCTTCGAAGGATTATTAAGATGAATCCAGGACAAAGTGATGAGTCCATTTCTAGTAATTAGTGTCTCATGATCCATATTCTCATATAGATCAAAACCATTTTTACTAAAAGAAATATGAACATATGGTGTATAATTTACATAAAGAAACCTCAACATAGAATCAAAAATCTAATCTGGCTTCTCAATCATAGATAAATTATGATCAACATCATGGTCCATCCGACTAAAACATTTTGTGGGTCAATGTCATAAATTATGAGTTTAAAGAAATGAAAAAAATTTGAATTGATGTCAAATGAACTGGAATATTCATGTAGTAAGAAAATTTTACAATTTTCCCAAAAACCTAAAATATTAACATTTATCTCAGATCTAACATCCCATGTTTTCCAACCTACAAGTGACATATCCAAATTTATACTATAAAAACATGGATTCAATAACATAAAATCCCAATGGGAGTCAATTAAAACTAGTATAATATATATAGACTCAGTGGTATCACCATCCTCTAATAGATCAACTAAATCTTTATTGTCATCTCTTCGAAAAATCAATACCCAAGAAAAGACACTTCACTAGTCTCTATCAAAAAAAAATTATAATTACATAGGCAATCATACAGGGACTCAAAATTATTCATTTTGATACCCACGTGGTAATTTTTGATAAATGAAAAAAGAACCAGTCCAATGTTGTTGTCCCACACTCAAACAAAATGATAATATAATCACAAAGAATGTCATTATATATTTATAAATATTATTTTTAATCGAAATATGTTTCATATAATATATTGTGCTCAAACTATAATGAGGTCCCAATACCCTCTAATAGAGTCTCCAAAATGAGATGTCAATTAAGGGTCCCTATTAGAGACTATAACAGATGGAACACCATTAAATATAAAAATCCTGTACACATACAGACTTAACTATTCTCAATATTGGTTACTTTATGACTGAGGATAAAGTAAGTTTATTTGTTCATAAGATTATTAACTAACCACATCACATTCTTCCCTTGATAGAAACATGGAAATATATCCATTAAATTCATTGTAATATCATCTCACATCCATGTTTTTATAGAAATGGTCTAATGAAATTGTGTATATTTTCGGTTATTAATATTGACCTGCCAGTTCGTATAATAATGAGAACAAAATTGGAAAAGAAAAATATAATACCGTTCCTACAAAATAATCACCATATAATAGATAAAATCATCACGATTCTATGGGGAACTGCCCACTATAAACAATCATATGAACTCATTATATATTTTCTCACAGAAAAGGGTATGCAGTACTGGTTCAGAAAGCATATTATACAATTAGAAGATAAATATACCTCACCGATGGTCTACCCACCATAAATAGATTCTATAAATACATATAATTCTCTATTTATTTGTTACAAATAATAAATAATATCTAGAATATAGTTGTTTTACTAATCACATAAAAGAACAATCTCTGACTCATCCTTCCAAACACCCAAATACATATGGGAAATGAGATCCATCACATTCCACAAATCAAATGATTCATTCGCATCTTGATTTATATGTTTCCTGCTCAATTCATCATCAATGATATATACCATAATGAGGGAATGAGAAAATTCAAAATCAATATATTTCTGCTACTACACCCACCACCTCATATAAAGATTGAAATATTTTCAAGAAAGATATAAATCTTGTTTTTTGTGGTTAGAATAAATGGTAAACCAATATATAAGAACTTATTTTCACCATATATTAATAAAACACATCACATATTTTAGTATGAATCAAGGGTAGGATACTTCTTCTCATGTGGCTCAAGATAATAGGAGTAATGGGTTACTATGCGATAATCCAACATGATAATGCAACCCAAACTCACACTAGATAAATTAAAAAAGTAAAAATATCCATTTTCATCCTATGGAAGAGTCATAAATAACATATAATTCCAAAATCAATAATCTCATAAAAATTTCAGCATAATTAATCCCATAATAAAAATCACCCCACTCTATGTTACTACATTCATTGGGTTATCTAACTTTTTGAAATATTTGATGAAGTGGTGGTAATATCCTTCTACGTCCTAAAATAATTAAATCCTAAAAACATTACATGGATTATTCCATTTCATAATATCCCTAAAATTCTTAGGATATACCTAAAAACCTTCTCATATGGGAGATACCAATTAATATAAGTGGTCCTAAGGATATCATATTATATAATATATATCCATGGAATGCCCAAAAAAAATTATTTTATAGAATAACTTTCCTCATTTCAACTGCTAAAATATATTATAAGAACATGGAAATTGATACTTGTGCTTCACCACAAATTCATTATATTTTAATTAATAAAAAAAGTATAATTGTCCCCCCATATTTCATTAAAAAATAATGGATGTTTCCCTTGGTGAAAAACTCTTGTTTATAAAGCCTAAATCCAACAAATATTCTCGTTGTCATATTAAATCCATATATTCAACTGTATCCATACAATATGAAGTAATAGATAAATTTAATATTATTTAGTACAAAAATACAAAAAATTATACCTCCCTCACCTGTGTACAACCAAAAAATTGATAGGTAAATATATTGAGAAACTCAAACATAACTGAATAAAGATCATCACTCAATGATTCTAACTCTATGTCCAATGAATAAAAGTTTTCATTCTGGAAAATAAAGTGGAGGGAGTTATAGATCCCACCAATAATTAAACGAAAACCATGCATATGTGTTAAAAAATAATATAAATCATTCACAAATCATAAATCATGAAAATTATGATTCTCATAAGTTTTTATTCATACCATAACTCATTAAAAAGTAATATAATTCTTAGAAAACTCGTCCATCAGACCTGTGATTTGTTTTGCGGTATTCATTTTCCTTTTTTAGTTTGGTTATTATAATTTTACTTCCATGTTAATTTTTTTTGAAAATGGATATTTTGGGCTTGACAGCTGGTGGGGTGCAGTTTTGGGAAATTGTGTGCCCTCGCCAAGAAAAACGTATGGAACATTTTTATTTCTGGATAGTGGTGATCACACGGTTGGTGCACAGTTCAAGAAAACATGTGGGATAATAGTTCATCTTTTCCCTCTTAGATAATGAAGGGGAAACAGATTTGAAACCCATTTGGGATAACCATGTGACATGTCATGGTAATTAAAAATATGGAAATTACTCTTTTTTTATCCCTTGATTTAATAGAAATTCCCCTCTAAAATGAACCCTAAGGAATTTTCATCCATGGGAGCCTTATCCAGATCTTATTAGAGCCCTTGAACATTAAATATTCAGTGGTTTTATCCTTGGAACATCAATGAATCATCAAGTAAGTATCTTTTCTCTAAATTTCATCCTTTTCGAGTGTTTTTATTTCCTCTATATTGGGTTGTTATTTTCTAGTGTGTTGTTTGACTTATTTTTGGATAAATACAGTTTTATTCAATGAAATAATGATTGTGTTTTCTATATCTTTCCTATATAGTTTATTTTATTGTGCAACTTTCATTTTTCAATATTTTCCTGATGTTTTACAGTGTGAGTTTTGTGATTCCATGCAATAACAATATTACATGTGTTTGGATTACATGAATGATTACTTGAATATTTTCTATGAATTATTTTTGTGGGTATAATTTTTTTTGTAATGTTCGTGGGATGAATAATTAACAATAATGTGTTTTCTAAAATAAATTGGTTATTTTTCATGTGGGGTTTATTGTTGTGTTTCTTAAATATTTTTTATACATTCTGTGAATGGTTATAAATGTCTTTTTAAATAGATTTAATGGTTAGTGTTTCTTGAATGTTTATCTTCTATGATAAATATATTTTTGTTTCATGTTGGGTTCATTTTTTGCGCCATAATTATGTCTTTGAATTATGAATTTGATGTGATGAATGTTCTGAAATTTTTTTGATGTGAGTATGAATATGAAAGGGTCATTTCCCAAGGAAATGGTTGGATTCCATATCTATACTACTTTTTTTGTTTCAAATTTTGTTTCATATAGTGTGAAGGTGGTATGAAATTCATTTCCAAATGGTTTTGGTGTGCATATGACATGAAAAGAGGTTTTTTTATGGAATGTGGTGGTTTCCACGGGGATTTTTACCATTATATCAATTTGAAAATGTTAAAGGGTTGATTTACTTATATTTATATGATGCTTCACATGAGAATGTGATATTGAAAATTAAGGTGATATGTGTAATAGAATTTGATCTCAATGGGAATCTCAGGTATCTAGGTGGGTGGACTAGAACTAGTACTCTAGTTGAATTGGCATTGGTAAGGCCCATATTCATCTATGATGATTAACACCACAATAATAAAAAAAATGTGATTTGATTGAAGACCACGATAAAATTGGATGGGATCATCTCTTATAGATCTTGCATAGGAATTCTATTGCTTTTGTCTTATGATATGCAGACAATTAAAACATTAGATTGAATCATATTTAGTGGCTCGTTAACGAGTATATTTTTGGTACTTTAGTTGGAGGATTTTTTATAACTGAAGTACAAGGTGTATATGTTTCCAGTTGAACATGTTACCTATAGATAATTTCCTAAGGGTCTATTTTGTTATATGAGGATTGTGTGATGTTGTGCTTGTCAATGATGCATGGTAGAACTTATTTTCATTTTTATTTCAAGAACTCATTTTTAAGAAAAAATTTATCCTTAAAAATTGATTATGCTAAATTTTTTTCTCACATGTAATTATTACAAATAAATCAAATATTTTTATGTAAATGTAAATGTTGAATTCCCATCTCATGATATAGCATGGAATCATTATTTTGGGGTAGAATCCAATAGGCTTTTTGGATCCCCCCCCCGCCCCCGAATACATTTTTTAGAGTATGTTTCCTTTGTTATGTATAGACGAGGTAATGTAAGGATGTATTATGGTGATGATGGTGGTTCTAGTTTCTAGTGTTTGACTTATTATAGGTGTTAATGGTGTTTACTTGAGTGTTATTCCCCTCTTTTTACACAAATATTTTTGGGATACTTTTTATTCCCTATCCATTGTCGTATGTTTTATTTTTTGTACGACTGTAAAATTGTAAATAGATAAGTTTTTTACCACATTTTGTTGTGGTTATTAGTTATTGTGATTAATTTTATTTTTTAATTTTTTTGATTATCTAAATTTGGTATATCATTACCAAATGTTTATAGTAGATACATAGACACTATTTTTCAGCCTATGAGGATCGATAATTTCCTTCTGTCCATGACATAGATCTGGTCGAGTGTCAGGTTTTATGTAACTCCAGTTTGGTTCTTGAAAAAATGGTTTTAGGTCTAGTCATACTCTATTTTGGTCAAGAGATTTGTCTAAAGAGTCTTGATATGTCTAGTGATAGTGTTTTCAATGCATGAGGTTCTAGTTGTGAGTGGCTTGCATGTCAATCACACCACATGATTGGAATAGAGTCATCATGGGGTGTCATGATATGGTTTTTCTTCTCCTATAGCTGAGATGAACAAGTTATAAACTGTATATGAAAATTAGGTGGGGGTGGAGTAGATCTGTGTGACTTTTTTTCTGATATATTTGGATATGTTTTGATTTATTGAAGTGTTGATAATTTTTATTATTGAAAACTTTTCGAATTTAAATTTATGGTTTTGTTAATGGGTTTCCTTATGGTTGTTTCTTTTTGTAGTAAGAATCCTCCATGGATAATTCTTATACTACCATGGGAATGTGTCTGGAGATTTTTTTCCCTTTCTAATAGATATGAGTTTAGTGAAAGTAGTGATTTAGGCTGTCTGAGTTTTTTTCATGGTTAGAGCTTATGGAATAATCATGTTAGTGATGTAAAAATAGGTTCTAGAAAGTGAAAATAGTTAGAGTTCTGCAAGAGTAAGTCTATTTAATTCTAGGATAGAATTATACCCCAAGAAGAAGAAGAGTGTAATGGTAATATAGAAATGATTTTTTAGATTCTTATTAATTCTATGGTAGAAATAGTGTATTGTGATTAGTTCACATTGGAAGGATCTATTAAAAAATATTGGGAATTAGTGGTACAATATTGAAAGAATGATAATATGGGATGGAATGATTTTAATGCCATTTTCAATGATCAGTATTTTTTTATTTTTTTAATTCTCTATGACTTAAGATATTTTTGGAACATATCTACGATTATCAAAACTTGATGATGTACACTAACCGCATTGGAGAATTTTTTTGATACACACTTGATATTGTTAGAAATGAACAACTGATGTCTCAAAAGTTTGAGATGGGGTTGAATCTAGAGATTTGATCTCATGTATTATTGATAAAACTGAATACCCATGATTTGGAAGTCGACCATGCCATGATGGTAGAAATTAATATTTGAGAAAATCATGGTTTCTCTCATGAAGTTTATACACTCAGTAGTTATAGTTCATCTTAGAAAAAGATTTACATGATTTGTATCGAAAGAAAGTAGTAGTTTAGGCCATATTTCTGGGTTAAAGTAATCTATTGATTCTGATGTTCAGTCAGTCATGTTCTATCTATGTTTGAAGGCTGTGAAATATTATTTTTATGTTTTCACCTCCACCTAGACCTTATCAATGGGGTGAAACTATGGAAAATTGTAGTGATTTTGGAGTATTGTGTTCCCATATCAGTGTGGTGCATGATCTATACATTATAACGAGATGTCGGAATAATAAATGTCATCCAAGAATAAAGGCTCTCATGTTTTTAGTCATGGTTGTAGGGAAGGATATTCTTCTGTGAAGAGTAAATATTTGTCAGATCTGCAAGAAACTGGTCATTCTAAGGCTTGGTCTAAGATGAGGATACATAATGTGGTAGAATTATCACTGGTGTATTTTAATTCAGGGCCTACAATAGTTCATGGTACAATTATTATTGTATCGACATTAGCTATGTTTTTTTATAATTTTTCTTCATATTCATTTATTTCATATCTTCTTGAGGATGTGTTAATGATTTTTTAACTGTTATTTTGCCTAATGTGATGAAGTTGGTAACACCTCTTAGTAAGAATATTAAAAATGGTTACAGGTGTCTAGCTTGTACACCCACCATATTATAGGTTTAACTAGAATGATATTTAATTATTTTCGATATGGGCCTTTTTGATGTGGTTCGTAGTATGTATTGGAAGGTGGATTTTAAGGTGCACATCTATTTTTATAGGTGGAAACTAATTTTTTTCGAATTGGATGTAACTAACAATGATTTTTATGGTGAATAAAATCCTATTTCAGGTTTTTATTAACGTCAAATTCCATAATTGTGTGGTCTTGTTTATCGGATCTTGTGCATCATGTTGACGGAAGATGATGGCGCTCAAGAGGGTGGATTACCTTCAATGGTCGATGTGTTCCTTGTGTATTTATGGATGAATTTCTATGTGTTCCTCTATTGTTGTATGTGGAGTTCACCATTGGTTTAGAGTAGAGAAATTAGTTAATATTTCTTCCCTCAAACCATATGGAAACCACTGAGATGAGGTAATTAATTTTACAACTATATGATTTGGAATTCAATGGATTCATTCACCCGATCATCTCAACACGGGTCTCCCTAGTTCTATTTGAGAAAAAGGCTGATGGATTTCACTAGTACTGTATTGATTACCAGAGGAATAATAGGGAAACAATCAAGAATAAGTATCATTTCCCCAATATTGATGACTTATTCGATAATCATAAGGGGGAATGGTTCTTTTCCACGATTTATTTTCATTCCCTGAACCATCAATTTATTGTTAGAGATGTCGATGTATGGAAATAGCCTTCTGAAGTAGGTATAAACTTTTGGAGTAATTGGTATTTCATTTTTGGATTTAATAATGCTCCAGCAGTCTGTATAGTGCTGAAGAAAAGGGTTTTCCACAAGTATCTCAATTCCTTTTTTGATTAATTGTTGGATGAAATATAGATAAATTAGAGGATTGAGGAATAGAATCATCTATATATGAGGATTGTGTTAGGAACTATTTGGGAACCTCATATCTATGTGACAATCTCTAATTGCACATTCATTATTATGGAGGTGATGTTTCTAGGTCATTTGATCTCAGAATGATGGTTTTAGCTGGATAATGAGAAGACTAGTATTTTTATTTAATGGTAACAGTCATATAATTATTTTGAGATCCATATAGTTTTTGAAATTTTAGGGTATTATAAAGGATTTTTTGAGATTTATCTCATTTTCTTTATTCATGGTATCAATTTCCAGTAAAGGGTATAAGTTTGAATAGATCCTAGAGTGTTAAGTATCCTCTAAGGATCATAAACATTGGTTGACCATATCCAATGTTTTGATCATGTAGGAATGTGTAACGGAATCTGTGGTCTACTGTGATGCCTCTCATATGAGTCGTGGGTGGGCGCTAAAGCAAGAGGACTGTGTGGTAGCATAGGTTTAATGATAACTCCAACCACATGAAATCAATTACCCAATCCATGACATAGATTTAGTAGGAATGACGAATACCTAGAATATGTCACACCATTATCTTTTTATGGATAATTTTTTTATTTATTCAGATTATAAGATATTAACGTACATTTCCATCATGAACTTTTTTAATTTTAGGTCACATCATATTATTTAGTGTAACGAACCAAACATTTGTCATTGAAAATTAGTATAGAATTAGTTTTTATATTATAAATACCATAACAATTACATAGATAACACAATAAAAACATTATAAATGAATAATAAGTGAAATAATAAGTATTTCAAATAGTTAAGAACTTATTCCAATAGAATAGTAGCATGAACTTTGGAATATCAATGTGACCCTTATGAATAGTAAATTGGAAAATAGAATTGTAACCTCTCCGATTAATGTATAGTTAAAATTGATCTATATTATAAATGAAAATATGACATAAGTATATCATAGTATATGAAAACAATTTTTTTTGAAATTATTAGTTTATTGTTGATATTTTAATAATACAAAAGTGTATATTTTCATTGTTATAATTAATATAATGTTATAAAGGAAAATAAATATCCATAAAATGTATTCATGAATCAGTATTTTTGTATTTTGATTATAATATAATTATATAGGGCATTATTTAATGTTCTAATGTGATATAAAATTAGTTATAATTTTTGTAATGCCAAAAACCTTGTATTCCTGAGTCAGTGCATTATTATATAACATTGGCATGATCACAAGGGATTAAATCCTGAATGACCGATCAATTTAGTAGCATCGGATGTACTAGATACAAAAATAAGTTTTACATTACATTTTGAGAAGGAAAACAGAAACATTGTGTCTCCTTTGAACACATTCATCTCTCTTAGACTATCCATGTAGATCAGTCATAATATACTTATTCGCATCCTAGGAAAAATAAAACATAGAAAGGGGTGAGCTCAGGTGGTCAGTAAGTATAAAAATATAGCAGAATCTTTCATAAATAAGCATAAACATTTATGTCAATGTATAATACTAAAACATGTGACTTTTAAAACAAAATTTCATAATAATATGGAAAAGATAAATAAAATAATGACATCTACTTATTCACATGGATATTCTACTAGTAGAATAATCACATGTAATATCAATATCCAATTTCATAATGATGGAATGCATAATGTTAGACATCATAACCACATAGTCAAGGCCTCGTTCCAAGACTACAAATTAGTTTTTTTCAAGACCTTGTGACAAGACACTAGTTTTTCTCATCATGTCTACTGATACATCGAGGAGCTATACCAGGATCCACCAGTCACATACTAAGTCCAATTCATTCCTCATTTGAAAATATTTAAACATTACACAGATATTCATATTAAAACTAGCATATGAAATGTTCATACATTAATAATAAACCATGAATCGTATAAAAATAACAAATCCATAGAAAAACATATCACAAAACCTTCGATACAATATGGAATATTATATCATAATTAATAAACTTCAAACAAGTGTGAAATCCAACATAGGATGTTGTCATAGATGTGATCAAAACTATTTGAGAGAAATATCTCTTTATATTTAAATAATTTATAAGGTACATAATTATAAAAGAAAACATTTATTTTGAAAATATTACTATAATCTTTTAGGGTACACTTCTAAGAATTTATAAAGGTGGAAAATATCCAGAACCACCATATATGTTAAAAACATTCTTCCCTTAATTTTTTCGAAAAACTCATAAAGGGCCTTGTTTGGGAAATAATATAATTATTCCTTGATTAAAATTTAATAAAAAGTCAAATGAGGGTATAAATAACGTTAACCCATAGTCTAAGAAATAGTAAAAATGTTTGGAAATACATTTTTAGGAAACACGAATGTGGATAATAAAGAGGTCCCAGTAGATACTCAAATATAAACTACTCAGATAATGAAGAGATTCTAAAATTAACCCATACCTTGTAATTTTCTTTGGTAGAGGTTATGTAAACATCTTATATAATAGGTAATTCATTTTTATAAAATTATACATGAACTGTATAAAAAATATGATTTTATATATGATTATCTAATATAGATTTATTTACAATATTTCAGTAGTATCCTTGTTTCGTGTGTTGACTAATTCATTTTCCTTTATATGTTTTGTTACATAAGTCATGTTTGGTAAGGATAGGATACATTCAATTAATATATAGAATTATATTTTGTAATTATATATGAATTTTATTCATAAAATGAAAATTTATTCTTGAATGGTTTCGATGTGGAATGAATCTCCTCGTGTTCGTGGAGACGGTAATCCGTACATACGTAAGAGCAACAATACCATTCTATTGATGGTGAAATCGTATGGAATTGGATTCTATATCATATATAAAAAATAATTAACATTTTATATTATTATTTACATCATTTATACTCATTATTATACAAATCCAAATAATTAATGGTTGAATAAAAAACTACACCACCACGTGGAGACGGTAAGCTGTACGTACACACGTATGGTGACTTTGTCATTCATAGGATAGATAGAATAATTAATATGGTTGTACCATATTTATAATAACATCATAGTATGTATATGGTAATGGAGTTATTATTTTGGTATGGAAACGACAACGAAATAGGAAGTGGAAGAAGAAAAGATCTTTGAAAGAGGTGATGAAATTATTACCTCTTCTTCGGGTGGTTCCTTTTGATCTTATCGAAACGTCTCTTTAGGATATCTTATGATCCAATTAAGGCTTGTAGGATTATTTGATGATAGTTTTTAGGATATTGGAGTAGGTTTTGGGTGAGACAAATGGATTTGGAGGTGTGAAATTAAGAGAAGTAGAAGTACCCTTTTATTAGGGAGGTGAGGATCACTTTAGGAAGTGATTGAAATATTATTTCATTATACAATAATATTCAGTTTATAATGGATCAAAAAGGACTTATTTAAGGGATATGGTATGGATAAGAAGAAACCTCTAAACCAATAAGTTATAGACAGGTTTAATTCTCTATATTGACCATATCTTTTAGATTTAACTCATAGTTAAATAGTTTAACTTTTACCATGTATTCTTGTATTATATTTCTAGGAATATTATATCAATTAATAATACAGTATTTGTTTTAAAAAATTATTTTTGTGAATTTTGGCACTATTTAGTATTTAGTTTTTGTGAAAGTAATAACGGCATTATAACATCAAAAAAAATTATTCACTCAACCCTAACATGTCATATCTACCTATAAAACTCTTGGAATACATAAAAAGTCTCAATTTAAACATATTTTAATATTTATAATATCAATTATTTTAATCGTTCGATAATAAGGTAATTATAGCATCGTCATTGTGTCAAAAATAAATTTAACTATTTAATGTCTAAAAATTTTAAATAAATTAAAAATATATAGGTAATATAATTATCATTTTAAAGAATACTTATAGTCAAATGTTTCTATTGTATAACCCTCTATTGAAAATGTTTTAGTTATTACAATTTGCATTTAACACTTTTGACTATTCTTTGAATAAAATATAAATAAATGTCCCAATCTAATCCATGTAGACCAAAAGGATCATATTTTATTCCAAAACTTTATTCGGTTGGAGATACACTTATCCCATAGAATTAGGACATGTGATAGGGTAATTATACTATCATTTCTTGTTTTAATTACCCTATTTACTTTTACCCATGCTAAACCAAATTTCAAATGTTACAATTCACAAAAAAATATTTTCATCCTATTGAAAAAAAATAACTTTCTGATTTCAAAAATTTCATCAGGATTTTCAAAATTCAATTCACAGATATAGTAAAATTTCATTTTATTCAAATTTTCAAATGTTCCTAGAAGGTGGGTAAAAGATGTTAAATGTTCAATAAATTCTACATATCAAATAATATTATAAAATGATTCCATTTAATTAAATTTATCATATATAGGTATTATGTATCTATTTTTACATAAATAAATTTAAATAAAATAAATAACTATTTAAAAAAAAGTTAGTTTTAAAAAATAATGTAGTTTTTTTCAGTATTCATAAAAAAAATGAAATATTTTGGAAAATTTACATAAAATCCCCTTAATCTAATTTTGATATTTCGAATCAAAAAATGAAGACAATATTAAAAAATAAAATTCATAAAATTTCCAAAATTGGGTATTACTATGCATAATGGCTAGTTTGTTTAGTTGTGGGGTGCTAAAAATTGATGTTGCACACAACACAGGCTATTGCATTATTCGAAGTTAAATGTATCATGGAAGCTTGGAGTGTAAAATTATTCCCTCCTTCAAATAATTTTATCCTTGAAATTTCTAGAATAATACTGTGTAAAAAGATTAGGTTGGTTCTTCAACATAAGTTATTTAGTTTATCACTTTGCATCATCCATCTTATAGTTTATCTATAAAACTTTTACCAAACGAGATGTCCAACTTTTCATAACATGTTCTCTGGTATCAAGAATCCTCTCAGGCACTTCACTATAATACATATCAGGTTCCATTTATATTTCTTCATAGGTGAGTTGATGTGTTGGGTGAGGCATGTATTTTCTTAATAGTGAAACATGGAATACATCATGAACATTAGAGAGACTTGGAGGAATTGCCAAACGGTAAGCTAAAACTCCAATTATTTCTGAAATTTTCAAATTTCTAATGTACTTGGGACATAATTTACACTTCTTAAAAAAATATATAACACCATTTCATAAAGATGACTTCAATAAAACATGACCTCCAAATCAAAATTCTAAATCCTTCCTCTGGTTATCAATACTACTCTTTTCCCTATATTGAGCTGCTTCGTTGTGTATTTGGATAATCTTCTCCTTTTCTACTGTTTCTTCAAAAATTTCTAGGACTAAGAGTTTTCTTTCACCAATGATATCCCTACATGTTGGTGTGTGACATCTCTTTCCATATAACTCTTCATATGGTGCCATATGAATACTTGAATAGAAGCTATTGTTATTAGAAAATTCTACCATAGGTAAATATTGATCCCACATACCATGAAAGTCAAGTGAACATGATCTCAACATTTCCTATAAAGTTTTAATTATCTGTTCTAATTTTCCCTCTTTTTGTGGGTGGTAGGCAGTGATCAAAAGAAGTTCAACATCCATGGATTTCTAAAAACCATTCCAGAATCATGATGTAAAATGGGATCATGATAAAAAATAATCGCTATGGGTACACCATGAAGTCTTAAAACATAATTAATATATAGTATTTTCTAAAAGTTCAAGTGGTAAATCATCTCTTATCGAAATAAAATGTACTGACATGTTAATATGATCAACAATGACCCATATTTCATCATTACATTTAGGAGTGTTTGGTAGCCCAATTACAATGACCATCATAATATCATCCCATTTCCAATCAAGTATTGGAAGTGGTTTCATGAATCCTCCAAGATGTTGTCTTCCTACCATAACCTATTGGAAAACCATACATCATAACACATAATCAACAATATCCATCTTCATGTTTTCCCACTAAAAAATGTTCCGTCAAATCATTATACATCTTGGGGATACCAGTGTGTACAGAGAAATTATAGCTATAAACAACATCCATCAGTTCCATTTCTAGATTAGGTATATCAGAAAAACAATGTATTTTCCCAAATTTTAAAATTTTATCCTCATATATGATGTCAATGAATCTCCCATCTTTTACTGATTTAATTTTATTTTGAAACTCCTCATCATCAGTATGAGAACATTTTAGCATTTCTAATAAATATGTTTTGGAAACCATTTGAAAACATATTGATGTATCTCCTTCCATGATTATTCCCATATTTATCGTTACTATATCTATGAACATAGGATCTCTTTAAACTCTCATCTTGCTCTAAAGACCTTGATATTTATTCCTCAAAGAATCTGCCACCAAATTTTTCTTCCATGGGTGGGAGTGTTTAGTGAAATAATAATCCTTGAGTAGTTAAATCCATCATTTTTTCCTCATGTTGAATTCTTTCTATGAGAAAATATACTTGATACTCTCGTGATTAGTATATATCTCACATTTTTCACCATAGAGATAGTTTTCCATATCATCAAAGCAACGATTACAGCTGCTAACTCATCATCAAGAGTGTTATAGTTATGTTCATTAATGTTTATCTATCATGATGAATATGTAATAAGACTATTATTCGGTATAAATAAACAACCAAGTCCTTTATTTAAATCATCACTATAAATAAAAAACTCATCATTCCTTGATGGTAGAGTCAAGATAGAGGAATTGACTAATATTCTCTTTAGTTCTACGGAAAATTTTTCATACTCTTCTGTCCAAAAAAAATTTAACTCCATTATGTGTGAGCTTAGTTAATGGGTTATCCAATCAAGAAAAATTCAGGTTGAAACACTGAAAATAACCTAATAAACCAATAATGTTGTATACCTCTTTTATACATGTCAGAACTGGCCATTCATGGATTGCCTTGTACTTGGAATAATCTATAGAGATTCCATACTTAGACAAAATATTGCCAAGAAATGAAATTTCCTAAATCCAAGATTCACACTTGTTTGACTTCCAATATAATTCATTTCTTCTGAGGGTTTTTAAAATATTTCCCTAGTGATTTTCATGATATTTGTATATTTTTTAATATACCAATATATCATCAGAAAATACCACTACAAAGTCATAAATATATTCCTTGAAAACACTATTCATTGGATCCATGAATTCAAAGGGTGAATTAGTCATTTTAAAAGGAATTACTATAAACTTGTAATGCCCATACCTGGTTTGAAATGCTATTTTCAGAATTTATTTCTTTTTCACACACAAATGATGATATCCAGATCGAATGAAAATCATTGAAAAATATTAAGCACCATGAAGTTGGTCAAAAAATCATCAATGGAAGGTAAGGGAGACTTGTTCTTTATTGTTATAGTGTTCATATCCCTATTGTCAATTCACAACCTCATAGATCTATCATTCATTTTAATAAAAATAACTAGGGATCCCCGTGGAGAATCACTAGGGTGAATAAATACTTTATTATTCAATTACTTTAGTTTTTTATTTAGTTCCACTAATTCCACAGTGGATATTAAATAATGTTTCTTCAATATGGGCCTTGAACTAGGAATTAAATCAATAGAAAACTCAATTTCTCATTTTGGATGATGTTGAAGTAAGTCATCTGGAAACACATCAATATATTCATGCACAATAGATACGTATTCTATTTGAACATTCTATTACCCACCCATAGATATTTCACTCACTTCATCCCATATAATTTAATTTATTAGTTCTACTAGGGGTAGATCTAGATAAGATTCATGTGGGGACGTTCTTGATATAAAGATAAAGTAATCTTTATCATCATAGAAAATTGTAACCTCATTCTTCTTATAATTAATTTTCGAATCATGGTCTAAAATCCAATCCATACCAATCATGGGTATGGAAATGAGATCAGTAGATAAATAATATTTATATGACATAATGGGAACTGATTCACAAAACATTATTGCATTGATACTTCGCATAGGAGTTTTGACTGACAAATCCCTTGTTAAATCAAATTGGAAATATCTAATTTTCCAAGAAAACTGGGAAGATATGAAAGGATTTATTTATCCAGAATCAAATAATGTATTTGATAAATTTGAGGAAACCATTAAATTACCAACCACCAAGTCATTCGGAGCTTTAACCGAAGAAGTAGTGATTTCAGAAGCTTGGACATTCTACCTTGGCCTTTTTTGAGGTATTTTTTCCGGATGCTTAGTACATTCATTTTCATAATACCCCATTTCTCTAAAATTGTATAATTCAATATTGATAGCCTATTTCATTCCCTCAAAATCATGAGCATTTTGGCCTTTTCACCAAACTTGTAACAGGCTCTCATTCCCTCTAGGCAACTACATAGGTGTTTCTTCCAACATTTACTACATAATAGAAATGTAACGTTTTTCCATCTTCCCATTATTTCCTTTTCCAAAGTCTTCAACATATCTCCTCTTCTCTTGATTTTCTTTAAATTCTTAAGATTTAGAGACTTCCTTTTCCGACTTCATACCATAACAGATTATATCTTTGTATGATTAGAGGGATTGCGAGACTAATGATAAATAGATAAATGGTTTTAACCCATCTATGAATCGATCAATCTTACTCCTTGGGTTATGTATATAATCTTATGCATGCCTTTCTTACCTAGTAATGTAAGCCTCATACTTTGAGACATTCTCATCCTTCTTTTTACTTATACTCAAAAATTGTCTTTCCAAATCCACTCAGTGGTCATGAGGAAAGTATTTTTCTAGGAAAATCTCATTAAACTCCCTCCATTCCATATATGATACTTCTTAAACCTCATTTTCTTTTTTAATTAATTACCATCATTGATCTACATCTCCTGTGAGACAAAAAATTTCTGTGACAACATTTTTACTTTCTCTAATCCCCAAAGTATGAAATATTCTCTCTAAGGAACTTATCCATTGATCATATACAAATGGATTTTTTGTCCCATTTAATGTTGGTGGCTGTTTCCTAATGATGCAGTCTAACATTGAATCTTTACATTTAGGTTCAGTTTTCTCCATATATGTAATGTTATTATTCATAACCTATGTGTGTTTTCCTTGTATGGAAATAAGGTTTTATGCACTGGTTTCATCACTATCTCCACTATAATTATCTTGAGTAGGAGGGAAATACCTACATAGATTACATTCATGGATATGGTTTCCATTTCTTCCAATTGGCCCAATTTATATACAATAGAAAAGACTAAATTATTTTATGAATCATAATACATAATTCCAAACTAGTAAAATACAAAACATAAATTGAACAGTTTATGCATATATTCCATAATCATAAACAAATGTTTTCTTTGAGTATGTTTTTACACAAAAATCCATCATAATGGTATGTAATGAAAATGTGAATTAACCTAAGAATATACCCTATGAGTGTCGTAACCAAGAGTGCGTTAAGACCAACTATCATGTAACATGACACTCCAGGTCAATATGAAACCCTTTATTAGAGTTTTCACTCCTTGGTACATCTATAACAGAGCTTCCTCTACCTGCTCGTATCTATACAGGGATGTATTTCAGGGAAAATACTCAAAATCCCTACATTACCAAAATTATAGGATGTTACTCTATACTAATACTTAATGTCTATCTTAGGGTAATGTTCTCTAATCAATAGTTTTCTAAATCTATCTTCCAAGGTTTTTTTTGAAATTTCTTGAATACCAACTTTAATGACATAAAACTAGTTACCTAGAGTAAGTGCATTACTATCTAACATTGGCATGATCACAGGGGATCAAATTCCGAAAGACTGGTCAGATTAATAGTTTTCGATATACTAGATAAAATCATAAGTTTTACATTACATTATGAAATTAAAAACAAAAATATTGTGTTTCTTTGAACAAATTCATCTCTCTTAGACTATCACTATAGTTCAATCATATTATATTATTTTGCATCCTGGGAAAAATAAAACATAGAAAAGGGAGTTCTCAGTTTCTTAGTAAGGATATCAATATAGCAGAAATATTTATAAATAAGAATAAACATTTCAGGAAATGTATAAGACTAGATCACAATCCTTTTAAACATAATATTTAGAATAAATTAGCAATAATAAATCTAATAATTACATTTAGTTACTCACAAGTATATTCTACTAGTCGGATAACCACATGTAATATCAATAGCCAATTTCATAATGATGAAATTCACAATGTCGGACATCATTACCACACATTCAAGGCCTCTTTCCAAGACTACAAATAAGATATTTCAATGCCTTATACCACGAAAAAAGTTTTTCTCATGACACCTACTGATTAATAAGGAGCTAGAGTAGGATCCACTTGTCACTTACTATGTCCAATGCATTCCTCATATGAAAACGATTAAATATAACATAAATTTTTTTTATTAAAACTAGCATATGAAGTGTTAATACTTAAACCATAAAACATGAAAGGAATAAAAATAAAACATCCACATTCAAACATATCACGAAACCTACAATACAATATGGAATATTTTATAATAATAAATCGTCTTCAAACAAGTGTAAAATACATCAAAAGATGTAGACATAGATGAAATCAAAACTGTTTGAGAGAAATTTTTCTTTATATTGAAATTATTTCAAAGTTACATAATTATAAAAGAAAATTTTTATTTTGAAAATATTTTTATAATTTCATAAGGGAAGTTTCGAATTTTTTATAAATATATAATATAGCCACACCCACTGTATACATTAAAAAACAAAAATTCATTAATTTTTTCTAAAAGATCATAAAGGACCTAGTTTGGAAAATGACAGAAATATTCCTTAATAAAAAATTTAAAAAAGTAAAAAAGGGAATAAAAGACATTAATCATAGTCTATTAAATAGTAAAAATGTTTTAAAATAAATTTTTATGAAACATAGATTTTAACGATGTAGGATCGAAATAATGATGTAGATGCTCAATATACAAGAGGGGGGTGAATTTTACAATTTACAAATTTTCTTTAAATAAAGGAAAGAGCTAAGTTTAACAAAGTTAAACAAATCAAATTCACAACACCTATAACACCAATTGAAAAATTGGAATAATGAAAGAAGTTATAAAATTCAGGTTCTATGCACTTGCTTAAAATTGGAAAGAGATTCTGAAAGTAGGTTCGGGAAATATGGATCCGGAAATTGAAACTTAACTAAAGATTCCAATTATAGATTCTACCTTAATGAATATAGAATCTAAATGTATCAAAGTACAAGTAAGGGAGTATAAGAATGTTATAATTTCCTTACAATACAATATGTCTTGGAAACAAACAAGTAGTAAAACTACAAGTAACAAGATATAAGTCTTTTAACCCAAAGAGAAGGGTATCCAACAACCTTGGATAATGGTCCCTTGATTTATAATTTCAAGCAAGTCTGTCTTACCCACACCAGGGTAAGCCCTCGATATGAATATCAGAATCTCTGTCTTCCTATCCCCACAAGCCCTCAACTTCAAGGTAGTTGGAACCTCTATCTGCCTCAGCATAGAAGCCCTCGAACTTCAAGGTAGTCGGCACCTCTGTCTTCCTATCCCCAGAAGTCCTCGAATGTAATCACCAACATTCGAAGTCACACGAATCAAAACCTGAATGAGCGGTTAAGTACGCACAACACATGAAAATATTTCTCTCTCTAGAAATCACCTTAACAGCATGTGGTCTCTAGATCGATCCAAATTCATTTTGTCTTGAGATCTTTCAAATGAGCTCCTATTTATAGGTTCGGTCAGCCTTCTTTCCAATGGTCATATCTTCCTTAAAATTCGGAGGGACATGTACATGTGTCACTTAACCAATGGTTAGTTTATAATGGGATAGATGACATCGTTTTATAACAAAACAAGTGTAACAGAATGTACTAAATCGTTTTATTTCTAACTCAAAAGTTCAGAGAGAAGGTTCGGAGTGTAAACAAAATGTCAAAGAGTATACAAATTATAAAAGTTTAAGCAAAAGGAATGTTCGGATTCTGACAAAAAATAATATTCGGAGTCTAAATAAATTCGGAGTGTATAAAACAAAGATGGTCAGATTCTGTTTAGTAGGTGAATTCGGAATGAGAATTCGTCATCAGAATTCATCATCAGAATTCGTAATGAGAATTCGTAATCAGGATTCTACATTAGATTTCGATGTCGAACATCATGAGAGTTCATATCCAAAATTCGGAGTAGGACCTTATCAGAGTTTGTATCTAGAATTCGGAGTAGAACTTTATCAGAGTTCGTATCCATAATTCGGAGTGTAACTTCATTACAGTTCTCATCCAGAATTCGGAGCCTAAAACAGAATGCTTCATATCAATGTATTAAACGATTCTGAGAATATATAAATGAATCTGATTCTTATACTTAAGAAATATATGGATATAGATAATGAAAATATGATAAGGATAACTTTCCTAACAAAAGAGATTTTCCTTAACAAAAGCGATTTCCTTATAAAAGCAATTTTCCTTATAAAAGAAATTTTCCTTATAAAAGTGATTTGCCTTATAAAAGCAATTTTCCTTAAAAATGAAATTTTCCTTAAAGATAAGGTGTTTGTGATTTTCAAAACAAGAAGGAATGGAAAAGTCGTAAGGAAAACCTTATTTACTCAACAATCTCCCCCTTTTTGGAAGGCAAAAACATCCTTACTAAAAAGAAAGTCCAAGAAGAAAGAAAATGAAAACATCAAGGCTTATCTCCCTTTTCTTATGGATGTTGATGAATACGACTGACTCCCCTTTAGTCTTTGAAAAACTTAGTATCGTATTCTAAATTTCTGGAATGGTTTTCCATAAAGAATAAGAATGTCTTCTATAATAAAAAATTCCCCCTTTGTTAAGTTTCTTTTTTATTTTCCCCCTTGATAGGGTTCTTTTTCCTTATCCCCCTTTCTTATTTTCAAAAAGAATTCGAGGGAATGGAAAATATAACAAATTCCCTGAAAAATTAGTAACAACAACAAAAGAGACGAACAAGAAAAATTTTCATTAATTTTGAAAGTTCAAAAACAAGGAAGCTAAGATACAACAAAAGATCGGATTTGTCTATTTTGGATCTTTTTCCTTCGCCATGAGACCCTTGAGAATAGTCTTTATCTTCTTCAAGTATTTATGATCTTCCTTGGCTTGCTTATCTAACACAACTATTCTTACATTTTGAGCTTCAATATTTTCTTCCTCAGCTTCAAGCTTTTCTTCCTAAGCTTTCAAAACTTGTTTTTGTTTTAACAACTTCTCTTCAATCTCAATCCAACAATACCTTTCATTCCTCTAGTTTTGAGAAATAGAATTCAGCTTCCTATTCAGATCTCTGTCTTCTTGAATCCGGGAATTCTTCTCAGCTGTCATCTTTTCTTCAAAGGAAGAAGTATGTTCATTTAACTTCATGTCTTCTGTCTCAAAAGCATCCTTAACATTATCTTGGAATTCATCAAAGAGCCTCATCTCTTCTACAGTTTTCCTCGACCAACTCGTCATTCTCTTACAAGACCTTTTTTGGGCTTCATAGCCAACAAAAAAAGTTTTGAACTGAGCCTCCATCTATAAACATTTATCCATAACCATGGATACTGATTCTAATTTCTTGATTCAAAGTATGTTGGAGCATCTGGCATCTTGAATCAATACTTGAAAAGTTGGAATAGAACCCACCAACTTCTTTAATGACTGAACAATAAAGTCATGCCCCAATGAAGATGATTCCAAATCCGAGACTTTTCTTGGAGAATTTTCTTCATCAAATTTCTCATCCTTCTTCTTAGAAGAATCACCAAATTCTCTTGCCTTTACAGCCACTAAGATCGGGGTATCGACAACAAGTTTCTTTCCCTTGTCCTTTTTTGAAATGGATTCTTATTCTGGGGTTTTCTATTCACTATCAGACACTTGAACAATTTTTTCTTCATCATCAATAAATTTTTTAGCACCATCCTCTACATTCTCCATTTGGGCAATATCATGTAAAAGTTGTTCTTCCTCTGCATGATATGCTACTTCTTGTTCTCCTTTCTCCTCATCCTTCCATAGAGTGACTAACTTAGAGGACTCGGCTTCTGATGTTTGGAGCGACAAATGTTCCGTAGGTGTCTCCTTATAATCGTCTACTTGATTCAATAGATCTCCGGTTTCAACACTACCTTCAGCAACTACTTCTTCCTCAACATCTTGTTCAAACTGCTCAAATTCCATAACATGCATAGCTACTGCCTCTTCTGGAGTGACATAGTTTCTTCGTGGAGTTTCAGGTAAATATTCCACAGAGAATGATCACGGAACTGGAATGTTTGCGGAGACCATCTCATTAAACTTCAACAATGTCTGAGCTACCCCAGTATCTGACATCTTCTTCTTATGCGTCTTTTGTTTCACTTGTTTTTCTAATTCATCCGCTGTTTTTTCCTTCAAGGCCTTAGCCTCTGTAGGATACAAGACAAACTGAGGTTCCCCTTGCACTCTCTTCTCTTTGATTTCCCTCCACTTAGCAACTACCTCATCAGGGTAAGATTTCTTCTTCTTCGGTTTTGGAGGTGCGGAATGAAATTCCTTAGATTTGGGATTCCCTGCTTCAAATTCAACTTCTTTCAACTTTCTCTTATTCACTGGCTTAGAAGATTCAGGTTCGCCAACTTTTGGAATCGCTTCTTCTTGAACTGGTAAATCAAAGAACTCACCAGTCTTCTTATCAAAGGCAATATCCATCCTTTTGAGGTTACCATCACTCACCAACATAATTTTGTAAACTCTTGGCTTAGAAATGAAGGCTTCCTTGAAAGACTCAAGGCACCGAAATATTAACTTCGAGATGATTGCTAGATACGTTATGATCTGAGCTCTCAGATTCCCTTTCTTAACATTCTCAATGGTAGTAAGAATGTGTTTCATAAGATTAAACTTCCTTAGATTTATCAGAAAATCTAGAATATAGATCTCTCTCTTCTTCAAACTATCTTTGTCACCCTTTATCGATACGATAAATACTTGTACCCATAATTCTTGAATCCAAAAATTCATAGACAGAGTAGCAATCTTTGGAGCCTTATCATCTGCCAGTCCGAGAGTGTCCAATGCCTTTTCCTTGTTGAATCTTCCTTTTGAATCTGGTAAAACATGAGAGATGAACTCAGCTTCTCCTTCATAGGTCAGCCCTACCAATCTAGCTTCCTTGATATAAGAAACCTTATAAGTTTTTCCATAAGTCTTAAACGAAAATTTCTCCCTATCATTTTTCTTTAAAGAAAGAAACCATCTCATAGAACTCAAAAAGAAAGTCTGAAAATACTTTATCTTGATTCCCAGTCTTAGACACAACAACAACTTCACATCTGTTATGATTTATGTTCTTGGATATAATAAAGTCATTATTGTATAATATATCAGGATAAACCAACCTTTCCCTATATACTAACCACTTGGAAATCGGATTAGAGGAAGACATGTCTTGAGAAGCTGCGTCCATAGACAATCGGATCTGAAGACTTCTAATAAGTTTGGAACAGAGATTGCTGAAGACTGGAACGACATTAAAATAGAGAGGCAGAGCTTCAAGATGTTGGAGCTTGAAAAACCGATGTGGGACAACAATTTGGGGTCCCCTTTATATAAGTAACGATATAATGGTTCATCTTCCTCGGTTGATCGAATGGTTGTAAAAAGCTGAGATCAGATCTGACAGTTGAAAACCAATTCTCAAGAAATCTTGAATCCGATCTTTTGAGGTTTTTATTAAAACAATTATTTAAGAAAACTATAATCTAAAAACAAAATATAAGAAAGTACCAGCTAATAAAATATGATTATGAAAACATGAGTAAGAAAATCAGACCTTTCGGATTATCTTAGGATGATTATTCATAATGGGTAACATTCTTCTTATAAAAAAATGACTAGGAATAAAATTCATTATGAAAAGGCATAGTTTGAAAAATTCTCTATGAAAAACTAAACAAAGAAAATGAAAATTCATTACAAGATTTTTAGTATGAAAATTTAATTACAAAAGATTGAATACGAAAATATCATTATGAAAGTCTCGGTACAAAAATCTTGTTACGGAAACACCAGTAAGAAATTTTCCGTTATGGAAGTATTCAATATGAAAACATCCATTCCAGAAGTTTTCTATATGAAAATATACATTCTGGAAAATTTCAGTTCTAGAAATTCCCATTCCAGAAATTTTAGTTATGAAAAGTTTGAAAAACTAACTTTGAGAGAAAAAAATTAGTTACTCTAACAATAAAATATACTCCCCTTATGAAAAGGAATTTATACTGTTAAGAGAATTGTTCAACAAGAAGTTAAATAAGAATGATTACCTTACGGTTATCATTCCTAACTTTTGTTTAATATATTCAAATCTATCGGAGGGTAAAGATTTTGTGAAAATATCAGAAAGTTGATTATGTATTCCAATAAACAGAAGAATAATATCTCATTTTGTTTTGATAATCATTTCAAAATAGGTTTTGTTACCTCTCATGAGCTGGGAACATCCACTATCCATGTACCATGTGTTTCTGTTGGTACTCTCTTTATTTTCTTGAAATCAAGAAGAAAATTAGACTTTCAGAATCCAAACTTGTTTGGATCCTAGATTTCCCGACAACAAAATTTTAGGAACCCACATCTTCTTAGAGAAATAAGCTTTGTGAAATCCTAGAGATTGGGTTCTGTTTATGGAACAATTCTTTGCCTAGTGACCACCACATTGACACTTGGTAAAAAATGGGGCACTTTGAGGAACAAAATAATTGTTACTGAAAATAGGTTTTTCATGGGTATAACCAAATCTGGATTTATTTCTTAAAGGTCGTATTTGGGAATACAATTTATCAAAATTTTCTTTACCATGTGTAAAGTTTGATAAACACTTCTTTAAGGAAAAAATTTTGGACTTGAGTTTTATAACCAAGTTTTTATCTTCAAAATCATTAGATTTAGAACTAGAGCTAGGCTCGAAAACATTTTTCACAGAAATTACTTTTTTTAACTCTTTAGAAAGTTTTTTCTTCTCAGAATTTACTTCCTCAAGATTTTTTGAAATACTTTCAAAATCATTATTTTTTCTATCAAGATATTTAGAAAGATATGGTATTTCTTTCGTAAGAATAGAATTCATATAGTTTGCCATATCATGTTTCTTATTGAGTTTAGAGTTCTGAATCTAAAGAATTTCAGCAAACCTAGAAACTTCTTCATAGTTAGGTGAAGTATTTTCTTCATCAGAAGAGGATTATTCATCAGAAGAGTTATAATAATTACTATCATGAGAATTTAAAGATACATTGGTCAATGATTCAGCATTTAGTACCTTATCCATAAAGAAATTATTGTCAATAGGTTTTCTGGCTATAAGACCAAGATTCTTCTCTCCTAAAGATTCATAATCAGAAGATTCATCTGAAGAGTCACCACCACTGGCACTCTAGGTATCAATAGCTTTCTGAACCTTTTTAGCTTTGGCTTTATAATACTTATTTCTATTCCTGTCTAAATTCCTTTCTTTCCTTTCTTTATGTCTGAGTAGAGGACAATCTGGTCTAATATGTCCAGCTCTACGGCATTCGTAACACGCGACTTCTACATCTTTTATATCTTTCCTTTCCTTTTTCTTATACTTTGATTGGAAACTTCTTTGTCCAGCTATCTTGTTCATCCTTCGAGCAAGATTTTCTAACTCATTTTCTGAGATTTCACTTTCACTAGAATCTGATTGGATAATAACTTTCTTATACTTGAATCTGGTTACTCTCTCAGGAGTCTTAGCTTTCATCTGATTTGATGTTATTGTAAAAGCAACAGTACCATTCCCATTCTTCTTTTTGTTGTTCTCAGCATCTCTCTTCATTCTTCTTTCATGTTGGAGAAGAGTTCCAAATAACTAATCAATAGAAATTTGAGTGACCTTCCTGTTCTCATATATAGCAGTTCTCTTTGATTCCCACTCATTAGGGATAATATCAATTATCTTATCCACAAGTGATTCATCATCTAACCCTTTCTCTCCCATAGACTATAAACTGTTGACTATAGTCATAAATCTATGTTGAACTTTGCAGATTGGTTCACCATAAGGAAAATTGAATCCATGTTATTCAGCTCTAAGCATATCTCTCCTAGTCTAAATCACTTTAGAAGTTCCAATTTGAGTAACTTCTAACTTCTTCCAGATACAATTATCTGCTTCAAAAGAAGAAATTTTGCTATATATATTTCTATTCATTGAACATTGTAACGTATTGCATACCATATAATTGATTTGATACACTTTCTTTTCCTGGTTAGTGAATGTTCTAACTCCCGTATCAGGAATTTTATAATCTCCAGTAAGCATAAGAATGTTGTCCACTCCAGTATTGATAACAAAAGTCTTAATTCGATCTCTCAAGTACTCATAGTCATGACCATCAAATATTGGTGGTCTTTTAGGATTTAGATTATCAATGGAGATAACATTGATTCCTGCCAGACATAAAATAACCTTCGGCACACAAACATGTTAGTAAAAAAAATTCCTAATCACAAAGTTTGGAATGACAATGTTCGGAATGACAAAGTTCGTAACGACCAAGTTCGTAATGACAAAGTTAGTTCTAAGAAAGTATTGAGAATAAATGAAAATGAACAAGAAAAACTTATACGTGATTATATGTATTTCAGAGACTAGCTCTAATACAAATTGTAGGATCGAAATAATGATGTAGATGCTCAATATAGAAGAGGGGGGTGAATTTTACACTTTAAAAATTTCTATTAAATAAAGGAAAGTGCTATGTTTAACAATTTTAAACTATAAAAATTCACAACACCTCTAACACCAATTGAAAAATTGGAATAATGAATGAAGTTATAAACTTCAAGTTCTATGCACTTTCTTAAAACTGGAAAGATATTTCGAATGTAGGTTCCAGAAATATTGATCTGGAATTTAAAACTTAAATAAATATTACAATATGATATTCTACATTAAGGAGTATAGAATCTAAATTTATCAAAGTACAAGTAAGGGAGTATAAGAAAGTTATACTTTCATTACAATACAATATGCAGCGGAAACAAACAAGTAGTAAAACTACAAGTAACAAGATATAAGTTTTTTAACCCAAAGAGAAGGGTATCAAACAAACATGGATAAAGGTGTCATGATTTATACTTTCACGCATGTTTATCTTACCCACACCAGGGTAAGCCCTTGAAACGAATATCAGAATCTCTATCTTGCTATCCCCACAAGCCCTCAACTTCATGGTAGTTGGAACCTATGTCTTCCTCGGCAAGGAAGCCCTCGAACATCAAGGTAGTCGACACCTCTGTCTTCTTATCCCCGAAAGTCCTCGAATGTAATCACCAACATTCATAGTCACATGAAGCAAAAACTGAATGAGCGGTTCAGTACGCACAAGGCATGAAAAGCTTTCTCTCTGTAGAAATTACCTTAGCATTGTGTGGTCTCTAGATCGATCCAACCTCATTGTGTCTTGATCTCTTTCAAATGAGATCCTATTTATAGTTTCGGTCGGCCTCCTTTCCAACGATCATATCTTCCTTAAAATTCGGAGGGACCTGCACACGTGTCACTTAACCAACGATTAGTTTATAACGGAATAGATGACATCGTTTTATTACAAAACAAATGTAACAGAATGTACGATATCGTTTTAAGTCTAACTCAAAAGTTTGGAGTAAAGGTTCGGAGTGTAAACAAAATGTCAAAGAGTATACAAATTATAAAAGTGTAAGAAAAATAAAAGTTCAGAGTCTAACCAAATATAATATTCAGAGTCTAAATAAATTCGGAGTGTATAAAGAAAAGATGATTAGATTCTGTTTAATAGGTGAATTCGGAATGAGAATTCATCATCAGAATTTGTAATGAGAATTCATAATCAGGATTCGTCATTAGATTTCGATGTCGAACTTCATGAGAGTTCGTATCCAAAATTTAGAGTATAACTTTATCAGAGTTCATATCCAGAATTTGGAGTAGAACTTTATCAGAGTTCCTATCTAGAATTCGGAGTGGAACTTCATTAGATTTCTCATCCAGAATACGGAGCCTAAAACAGAATGCTTCATATCAAAGTTTTAAATGATTACAATAATTTAGAAATGAATCTGATTCATATACTCAAAAATATATATGGATATAGATAATGAAAATATGATAAGGACAATTTTCCTTACAAAAGCGATTTTCCATAACAAAATAAATTTTCCTTATAAAATCAATTTTCCTTATAAAAGTGATTTCCCTTAAAGATAAAGTGTTTTTTATTTTCAAAACAAGAAGGAATGAAAAAGTCATAAGGAAAACCATATTGACTCAACAGAAGATAAAGAGGACCCAGTAGATACTCACGTATAAAAAACCTCAGATAATAAAGAGATTGTAGAATTAACCATTGCATAGTACTTTTCCTTTTTCGAGGGTACATTAACCTCTGATATATTAGTTAAATAATTTTTACTAAAATATAAAATAACCATATACATAAATATTATATAATATATTATCTTATAATATTTATTTGTTAATAATATTTCAATAATATCATTGTTTCACGTGTAAACTGATTCATTTTCGAATATATGTTTTGTTACGTAATTCATGTTCGATATAGATATGATGTATTTGATTCATATAAAGAATGATGTTAAGTTCTTAAATATTATTTTTATTCATAAAATTAATATAATTTTTGAATGGTTATGAAGTGGAATGAATCTCTTTGCATTCGTGGAGATGGTAATTTGTACGTACGCACGAGCAACAATAACATTATATTGATGGTGAAATCATATATAATTGGATGGTATATCATATATAAATTTTTTTGAAGAATATTGATGATATGGATTGGTTTCCCACTCCAGGTCACCAATGGAATTTATTAAAAAATAAAGAGTAATAGTACAAGATCGATGTGTAAAACACTTACACCAGCAGGGATTTAATGACCATAAAACAAAACTGAGGAACAAACAACTCAGATCTGAAAACATCAAAATAAAAGATCACTATAGAGACTGTGCGGTCTGGACATCATCCCAGTGAGTCATCATGATACTCCCTTGGATATCTAGAGTTCAAAGAGAAAACACAGATTTCATAACATCGTAACTGAATAACATTCAAGTCCCTGACTGTCACAAAAAAAAGATCATCATTGACAGTAATCAGAAAAAATAACAGAACATCGAGCAGGTGAGTATCATGAAGATTAATTTGTCCATTGACAGAGCCAAGAACATCAGTATATTATCTCATAAATGGATGATTTACTCAAAAGGAATCTTAATAAGAAAAAAATCTTCAACTCAGAATCAGAAGCCGTATGCAGAGAGGCAAAAAACCGACCAGCTAGAAATCTAGTTCAGAGCAGTAAGGAATGTAAAATATGTAGAAACTAGAGGTCTATCGAAAAATGGAAACATTCATAACCATATTATAGAAACCAATGAAAATCCAACCAAAAAGATGATTTGAGTTGAGTAGAAGAAGTGAAATGTAATCACCAGACTGGATCAGCACAGTCCACCTGCTTTTTTTGCATCTCCAGAATACAAACTTCAGGCAGATCTTCAAGCCATCAAAAGGTCATCAACAATAAGAGAATGCAGTCAATCTGACACAACAGAGGTCGGGAAAGCAGCATCTCCACCAGAAACCTTTAGTCAAAAAATGGACAGAAGAGAAAAGGAAGTAAAGTCTATAACAACCAATACCATCAACCGATCTATATCAAAGAAATATCACAATCTGTATATCTGAACTCAAAGAAATCGAATAACCAAAAGAATCAAACCCATGGGATATCCCTAAAGTTGATGTTTGGATTTTTCTTGAATTCCTCAATCATCCTCATATACCTTCTTTTTCTGATATCCAGATATATATCAGCAGAAATATGGCGATGAAGGTACTTCCAATATATCAATTGATCTTGCTCGGCCATCCAACCACAAACCTCATCACTCACATCATCATCTTCAGGTATCTGGAAAGCATCCTTCTATGCAAGATCCTTCTTTCTGTCATAGTTATCTTCCATATGAATTGGAACCATTTCATCCAACTCCTTGGAAGACTCAATGCAAAAGGCTTGAAAGGAGTGTGTAACAACTGTCCTTTCTAATTCAGAGTAATCCCTATGCTTCCTAGTCTTTTTAGAGTTGGGTGTAATAAAACCATCCTCACCAATGATAGGATTTTTTCCTTTTCGAGAACTTGATTTGAGGTATTCCTCCTCAATTTCAACTGATGAGTCATCCTCCATTTGATGATTATCAACATTGTTATCATCATCAGCCTTATCACTAACATATTGTTGTTCAAGGATCATCCTTTGATCCATTTCTCTAGGAACATCATGCTGTAAATCTTTATCTTTGTTTTACATCAAGGGTTGTTGGTGTAAATTTGAGCCCTCAACTCTTTTTAAATTCTCCTTAGGTGAGATTGAAAAAGGGGCCTTTTCCTCATTAGCATCCCCAATTGGATGAGATGTGGAGGCATCAAAATTGCTCTGAATAGCAAAAGATGGCTATGAATTTTTGGGTATGTATTTCTCAATCCAAAGGGGTTTGTATTTGGGGTGGGGGTGTGATATTTTCTGCTGCTCACACTCATCAATAAAATTCCCAACTCTAGAAAACCTCTTACAAAAAGCAGGGACATTTTCAAAGAAAACTTCCTGAACATTACCTTTTGAACCATTTTGCAACCAGAATTTTGAGGGCAACGTTTGTGAAATGTAAACTTTAGTACACACACGAGTAACAGACGGTCTAGTAAAATTTTGAGAGGAAAATTCTAGTTTAATAGGATGTCTAAATAATCTAGAAATGGAAAAATGGATTTTTTCTTAAACAGATGAATTGGGAGTCCAGGGAATCCTGGCCAAATAGGAATATTAGGTGGTTTGAAGTCAACACTGAAATCGGGTGTCCATTTCAAGACCATCATACTACAACCACCAAAAATCCAAGATCCCCTCCTCCAAAGCCTATAATAATCATCTTCAGATGAAAAATGAAGTAGAACATGCAGGGAGTTCAATAGACTGACCTGGAAATTCTCAAAACCTATGTTCTCAAGAGTTTTCTGCAAAAATATTAGAGAAGGCCTGCGTTTGATAAATTTTCCAACAAGAACATAGTGCAAATCTGAAGAGAGTAGATGTACCTCTTCATCCAAGAAAGATATGGATGATAGCCCGTGATAGTGGAAATTCTTTGGTTCAAAAGATTCATGGGAATTCGGTTCATCTCTAGGTACTCGATTCACAACCACATTGGCAAAAGATCTGGCATTCTCAACCCCAGTTTGATTGAAGGTGTCAGATTCTGGGTTTCGCCTTCGTTCGCCCGTAGGCGGGTTCTCCAGCGCTTTCAACTCCAACCCACTAATATATAAATAGTCATTAACATGTTATATTTATTATTTAAATCAATTAAACTCATTACTATACCCATCCAAATAATTATGTGTTGAATAAACTACCCCACGACGTAGAGATGGTAAGTCAAACGTATGCACGTATGGTGACTTTGTCATTCATTGGACATATAGAATTGGGAATATGGTTTTACCATATTTATAATAACATCATAGTAAGTATATGTAACTTTATATATTATTTTGGTATGAAAACAACAAATATAATGGAAGATGAAAAATAAAAGAACTTTGGAAGAGTTGATGAATTTACGACCTCTTATTTGGATGCTTCCTTTTGATTTGAACAAAAGGGATTCTAAGGTTTGATTCTGATCAAAGTAAGGCATCTAAATTGGGTTGAAGGTACTTGGAAGGTTATTTGAGTAGTTTTTGGCCTATCTAAAAGGGTTTGGAGGCGTGAAATTAAGAGAAGGAGAAGTACCCTTTTATAAGAGAGGTGAGAGCATATTTAAAAAAAGTTTGCAATATTATTTTATTATACAACCATATTTGGTTTATAATGGCTCAAAAAAGATTTATTACAAGGATAAGGAGGGTATGGGCTGAAAAAACTCAACAAATATGTTTCATAAAGGATTCGGTCACCATTTTAACCTTATATTTTATATTTAAGGCTTAGCCAAATTGTTTAACTTTTACCATGAATTCTTGTATTATTTTAATAAAGGGTTAATAAACATACAATGAAAAATCATGTGAGCCCGAAGATGTTAATTATTGATATATATATATTTATTTATATCCTTTCATCAAACGTCATATTATTTCGATTATTATATCAATTAATAACATACTATTAGTTTTAAATACTCTTTTACGTCAATTTTGACACTATTTAGTATTTTATTTTTGTGAAAGTCATAAAAACATTATCACTTCGATAAAAATATATTTAATCAACCCTAAAAGTTTATATTAACCATGATAGTTCTTTTAATACATAAAATGTATCATCTTACTATTATTTCAATATTTATAATATCAATTATTTTAATTATTCAATAATATGGTAATTATTGCACCATCATTATGTCATAAATAAATTTATGTATTTAATGTCTAAAATTTTTATATATAATACCAATATATTGGGAATATTTTTATATTTCTAATTAATATTTATAGTCTAATTTATCTAATGTATAACCCTATATCAAAAATTCATTAGTTATAAAAATTTGAATTTAACACTATTAACTGTTCTTTAAATAATATAATAATAAACGTATTAATCTAATCCAAGTGGACGAAAAAGATCATACCATGGATGCCTGGGGTGTTAAAATTTAAAAATTATTATCTTCTATGTAAATTATGATTTAATTAAAAAGTAAATTTCTCATATTTGGAAAAATATTTTTTAAAATGGAGTCTATTTTTGAAATAAACACATAATAAATTAGGGATATTTATCAAAATTTCCATAGTCTTGAAAAAATATAATAAACTAATTAATAATATAATGAGAAAACAGATATCTCCTCCACTATATATATCACTCTAACCACCTCTTCTCCTTACACCTCACAATATTTCATCCTTGTTCAAATTCAACTAAAATAACTTCCCAAGATCATTCCCCATGTACAAGGTCCTTTGTTCTCCTCACATACCCCTCATATAAATCGTATCATAGCTTTAGTAGCATAAATATAATGTGATTTTATAATGATAATTGAATAATCATCTTCATTTCTTTCCCCACTTCTTTTCTACTAAAAATTAAAACATTATTCGTGATGTGTAAATTTATGACATTCAAGGATGAAAAAGATTTCAATTTCTATTACCTCAATAAAAACTAGTCATAAAACCATTTTTAGGGTCAAATTAGAATATTGTATATTTATTGCCGTGTGTTTATTGTTTCAGAAACATTTAACATACACTATATTAATTATTAAAACATAATAATTTTATGATGATTGAAAAACCACCAAAATAATCTAAATGATTATCACTAACACCTTATCAAATGATTTATCCAAAAAAATTACCAAATGAATTATTTAGACACTTTATCTTATGGATTTTCATTAATAAAATATAACATCAATTATGGACAATCATTTTCATTTTACATGACTATCAATACAGGTATATAATTAACCAATCATGAATACCATAGAAATAAACACTCCAAACTGATAAATTCTATTTTATAACTTTTCAAAGGGTAAATAAATAAACATAATGAAATTATAATGAAAAAAATACCAATATAAAAGGTTATGTATTAATTAATTAATTGATTTAATTTTATTTTCTTGTACATTAAGATTAATATCTCTTTCAAACAAATAATAAAGGATTCTACACGATTCTGCATTTTTCCTTTCGTTTACCATTTCATCTCTTTACAACAATGTAATTACTATTTAATTTTATTTAATTCTTATAAATTATGTTTATGAAATTAAAAATCATTTATCTAGATCATATCATACTTATTTGATGGGAAATAAATTTTTTATAAATGTTATCTTCTCAAATCCTCCCAATAATAAAGCCTAAATAAAGGAAACGTCCGGAATTCTTACACATTGTAATGTGAACTCCACAGTTTATTTTATTCCACAACTATTTTTCTAAAATCACTCATTTTTTTAGAGAAAAAAAATATTTCTTAGTTTATAGTTGTATGAAAAAAAATTTCCTTTCAACTTTAATTTCTATTTAATATTTTACTTAAAAATTACTAATTTTTTTTATTTCTAACGATTAAAAAAATATTTACATGTTTATACTAGAATTTCAGATTATTTAACCTTAAATATGGATATTTTACCGTATTAATTTCCATGTATTCTTTATATCCATTATTTCATGGATATTTTTTTGATATTCTCATTTGTTATACTCTATGACATAATTATGATACTCATTTCGATCCATGGGTGACCAATATATTTTTATTGAATTTTTTATGCAGCACACATATGCATGATCATGTTATGATTGGTTTCACCAGATAGCACTATACAACATCCTTTAATGTTAATTATCATGATATTTCAAGTTTGTATAGGCAGTGAACCTGATGACTTTGTTGGAGTATTTCTTCCACGTAAAATGGTCATGGAAGTTATCCTTGACACATGATTATGTTATATTGTGTGTTGCTTCCATAATATGACTATGTCGTGTATATTTTTTACAATATTATGAATGTTATTGTTCCCTATTTTTATTCATGTTCCATGACATTATGTCATTAGGTTGTTCCTTCTAACCCATGTTCTATGTTTTACACCTATGTTTATTTCCATACTATGATTTTTAGCTCATCCCTTTTGTTATTTTATTTCCCAAGTTATCCTATAATGTTATAAAATCTCAATAAACATTATTAGATCTTTATAGATATTTAATAAAAGATGATTTTATTTTGGTTTTCATATTTCAATATTATACAAATAATCATACAAATATATTATAATTTATGATCCTCAATTTTATTTGATGGTAAATTATGATTATATATTTTTTAATGCCATGGATAAAAGGATATGGTCTCAATAATTGGTATCATATTTAATTTTTTATGGACATTAGGACAAGATACCTTTAGTATGAACTCTATGGATAATTCTATCACTATGTATAACCAATATTAAAACTTATTTTTCAGAGTATATTTATGGATATTGAAATAAAAATGCGAATAATCATTGTGATCGACAATTTGAACATTTTCCTAATGATATAACAATTATGATGGGAATGGTTCCTCAAACAACATGAAAGTACTTTATAATATATCTCATTTTATGAATAATAAATTTAATCTCATGGTACCCTTACTTCTCTAAATAAATTGAATGTTGTAGTAGAATATTTTATGTGTAAAAAAAACCATCTTTAGTGGATCTAATGATACCCTCCTCAAAAAAAATATTTACTATATTGAAAATAATTATATTCCATATAATGATCAGAAGAATATAATGTTGTGAAGGTAGTTTATCATTTTGATGGGGAATTTGATCTGTGGAGAAACTTTTTCAACAAAACAAATTCCATAGATGAAATTGATTTCATGGAATATAAAACATTCATGAAAGTATTTTTCATTATATATTTTACTGAAACCCGCCGTTATAAGATTGAAAGTGAGAACTCCTACAGAGTAAAAAGGTAGATAATTCTATCCAGGCATATGAATAGAACTTTATAAGGCTCACAAGATACACCTATTGAATTGTCATGAACACTGAAATCAAGGGTGGTCTATTCTTTTGAAAAAAAACATAATTCAACAAAAAAGTGTCAGTGATTCAATAGTGAGATAGTTGTGATGATATTTTATTTTATTCCCTTAAATATGAAATATATATCAAGGAATCTGAGTTGTCTCATTGTTCCAGAGACCAAAAATGAAAAATGGAGTTTGACATGGGTGTATCAACAAAAAAAATCTAATGATGGAAAAAAAAACCAAATTTCCCACATGTGAAATATTTTGGAAGATGAATCATAGAAACAATTTAAAGGGAACAAAGATATGTTTCTAATGTGGGTGATCAGGGAATGTTAAAATATAACTATTGATGTGACATGAATAATTCCACTAATATGGAAGAGAAAAGGAATGTTCTTATTAACACTACACCTATAATGTTGTGTTTCAAATTCTATGAAAATGGGAATTATGCAAGCCATTTCCCTAAGACCTGGGTTATTGGTGGAATTCAACAACATCAACCTCAAAGGAATCAAGTAAGGAAATATAAAATCATCACTTTATAGGTATAGTCTAAAAATGATGTGATGAATGGTATTCTAATTATTCATTCATGAGTTGTGAACATACTACATTATTCAGGATTTATGTATACATTCATATCATGAATGTTATATAAAACTATTTAGTCACTACATTAAAATTTGTAGCTTGATTAAATCATTGATAATAGAATATAATGAAATTATTGAATCTAATGTTTAAAACACCCACCCAGCTAATTTTTAGGGAATGAACCTCCTAGAAAATATTTTTGTACTCCCATTAGAAAATTTTGATGCTATATTGGGCATTGATTGTCTGTCATTATATAAATTCAAAATAATATACCAGAAAAGGTATATCACTCTTCATATATAGAAGAATCCTCTATTTATGTACAAGTATAGGGATTATTATGAATCTCATTCATAAATTTCATCTCAGTTGTGTATACTTTTTCATTTTGATCAATAATATCTTTTTCAAATCACTGAGACAAAGGGGACAGTCATGCTAGAAAACATGACCATTGTGATCTATCACAATAATGTATTCCTACAGTAATTTCAAGGTCTTCCCCCTGATATAGAGGCTCAGTTCTCAATTTATCATTTTCCTAGATCTCATCCTATATTGAAGACACCTTATATAATGGCCACTATTGAGCTAGAAGAACTAAACAAGAATCTATAAGAGAACCTATATAAGGGTTTTATTTGCCTGTGAGATTTACTATGGGGTGTACCAGTCCGCTAAATAAAGACGAAGGATGGATCAATGAACCTCATTATTTATTATCTTGAGCTCAAAAAATAATTATAATGATGAATTATTCCATACCATGGATAGATGACTTGTTTTATTAGTTATGGGGGCAAGTTATTTCTCTAAATTGGGGATTTGGTCAGGATATCACCAAATATAGGTGGGGAAGGATGATATTCCCAAGAATGAATTTTAATTGTGGTGTATACTCTATGAGTTCACAGTGATTCCCATTAAACTTATTAATGATCTATAAGGATTCAGTGTCTTTATGAATATATTATTTAAAGATTTCACTAAAAAAATTAGTTAGTCATTATTGATTATATTCTAATACACCCCAGGAGTAACGAGGAACATGTGAATCATTTTAATTCGATGAAAAAATTATTATGACGTGGGAAATTATATGCAACGTGAAATAAATGTGATTTTTTAGGGAATATGTATCATTCTTGGTGCATGTTATCACTCACAAATGAATATCTAAGGACCCTTCAAAGACATATGAAATTAAGGAGTAGCCCAAAAAAACATATTTAATGGAGATACATATCTTCATTCATATATCTAGGTATTTCTAGTGACATTCGAATTACTTTTCAAAATTATAAAATTCACTAAACAAGCTGAATGGGAAGGGAGAAAAGTTTTTTTAGACCTATGAATTTGTAGATTACATTAAAGAGTAGAAAATTGGGTTATCAGTTCACCAATTCATACACTACCTATAATTGGGTAATAATTTATTGTGTAAAATGATTCATAAAATAATATATTAGTTTCTGTACAGATGAAAAATTATAAAGTGATAGCCTAAGCATCATGGGAGTTGAACATTCATGGGAAAAAATCCCATGTATGATCTGTATTTGGTTATTTTGATATTTGAGAAGAATTTCTGGTGGAATTATATATATGGTGAGAAGAATTAATTATAAAGTTATCATAAGAGCCTAAAATATATAGTCACATAAAAGGGGATTAATATGAACTAATAGATATGGTTAGATATCATTACATATTACCACTTCTCTATCCACTACCATCCATTTAAATAAAATAAATTATCATATTCTCTAAGTAGAAAGGATACTTAATCATCTTCAAAAATGAGAGTTAAGATGGATCCAGTATTCTTAGACTAGAAAATGATTGGACATGGTACTTTTTAAGGAATGACCATCACCAATACTTTGTCAAATTATTTCACAACTATCCCACATGTATAAAATTAATTATCCTCAATAAAATAATTTCTAAATTCACAAAAAGGTTGAAGTAATCAAAATTTGGAAATCCATATAGTTCATAATTAACATGGATGGAGTCATGATATTTGGTTCATGATAATGTGTTCCATGAAATCTATAAATAAAGATTTATATTATGAAATATGCACATAGATCAACCTTCTCTATTAACCCATCGTTCACAAAGAGGTATTGAGATCTCTGTGATAACTATTGGTTGGAAATTATGAAAATGTGATGACTAAACAAACATTAAATTTCATGTTATACTAGAAAGAGAATGAAAAAATGTATAACATGATAATCAAACCATTACCCATACCAACATCAAAATGGGAAAACATCTCCATGGACATTGTCTCTGGAAATACAAATACATCCATATGAAATAATTATATATTGTTTGTTGTGGATCATCTTTAAAATACATATCACTCTATCGCAATTTGGGTGGAATTATCCATGGATGATATTTAATGAAGTTATTTAAAAAAAGTGGTAAGTCTTGATAGAGTTCCAATATCTATTTTATTCGATCAAGATCTAAGACTCAACTCTGAGTTCTAGAAATGTATACACAATCTCCAAACACTATGTTGATTTTTATTACGACATCTGATCTTCAAACTTATGTTCAATCTGAGATACAAATTTAGACACTTGAAAACATATTGAGAGTTCGTTATATGGACTTCAAAGGTTGATGGGATTAACATTTTCCACTGGCCAAATTATTATAAAATAATAGCTTGAACTCGATCATCCATATGGTTCCATATGATGCCATTTATGGAGGAATATGAATAAAAATAAGATGATGGGATGAGGTCAGTGAATGTAAGCTTCTAGTACCTAAAATGGTTGATGAAATTATATAAAAGGAGAAACCAATTTTGAGAAATATCATAGCAGCCCAAAGTCGACATAAGAGTTGTGTAGAGCATCGTTGATGTGACCTAGAGCCTAAGGTTAGATACATGGTATTCCTCTGCATATTTCCCTTGAAAAGGATCTTGAATCTTGAGAAGAAAGGAAATCTATGTATTGGGTATATTATCCTCTTTGAGATTCTTGATCCAATCAGAGTTGTGGAATATTGACAAGAACAACCAACTACTTTGTCTCATGGACCCATAAGTTTGAAGAGGAAACATGGGAACCATATGATGTTATGAAGGATTACTATCCTTACTTGTTTTACACATAGTTTCTAAAATGAAATATTGAGTGTGAAATTTCATTGGGGGGGGCGGAAGTAACAACTCAGAATTTTATCAAAAAAAATTAACTTCTTATAATTTTTTTATATAATATAAATATAATAAGTATCAAATAGATAATACAAAAAACATTATGAATTAATTATTAATGAAAAAAAGATACTTTTATAGGGTAAGTAACATATACCAATGGAATCGTAACTTGACATGTAGAATAGTAATGCGATCTTTGTGAAGAGTAAAATAGACAATTGAATAGTTAACACGCCTATAAATGTAAAAATAAAATTTTCTCATATAATGATGGAAAATATGATATAATTATATCATAGTATAAGTAAATAATTTTTATAATTTATTAGTTATGTGTTGATATTTTTATATAACATAAGTATTTTACTTTTAATTTTATAAATAATAAAAAAATATAAATGAAAAATTTATTTTTATAAAATTAATTCATAAATTAATAATTTTTTTTGATTTTAATATAATTTTATAAGACCATAATTAATTTTACCAAGTGTTATAAAATCAGTTATAATTATAAAATTTATATTTTCCATGTAAAATATTCCTTTAATTAAAAATTAAATTAATCATATTTAGAAATTTATTTAAGTAACATTGTGTTAATTTTTTAATTATAATCATCCATAAATGGTTAGGGTTAATTTTTTCTATTTATTAAAATGGTTTATGTTTTGGTGAATATTGAAATACCAAAATTTAGGGTATATATGCATTATAAGTTAAATACATCATTCCTCGAGTCATCACTGATATAAGAACCATAATCTCAAACTAACCTCAATTATTTTAATATATTTAGTAATAAATCTATTTATATTTATATTATTTGGGAAAAATAAAAAACTAATCAATAAAATAAGAAGAAAGAACCCCTCTAATCTCATATAAATACTACCTTGTCCACCGCATCTACTCACACCTCTCAAAATATGGGAATTAACCAAATTAAAATAAAGCCACATCCCAATCCCCTATCCAATATCTATGATCTATTGGTCTTAATAAAGTGCCAAAACCAGTCCCCTAAAGTGGTTCTCAAGAAGAAGAATTGAAGAGGTAAAATCATTTTTCTTTTCTTTTAATTTTATTCCAGGTTATTTTCTATTCTTATTCTCTCCCTCCCTCATAAAAATTGTATTAAAACTTCAATACCATATATATAATGTAATTCTATTATGATAATGACATAATTCATAATCATTCCCCCTCTCATTTTTACTAAAAATAAAAAAAATCATTGATGTGTAAATTGATCACATTCAAGGAGGAAAATGTTTTAAAATTAGATTTCATCCTTAATGACATATCATAAAACCATTTTTATAACTAAAAAATTAAAATATATTTATTACATATGATATGGTTTTTAATCCATTTTTTATACAAAATATTAATTAATAATACAAAACTATATTTTGAGGAAAGAAATACAACCAAAATAATCTAAATGATTATCACCAATTTTGTATCCCATCAGTCATAATCACACCAAATAACTAATAGACTTGTATAACACTTCAAAAATTTTCATGTTTATGAATAACTTATTACAGAAATCCAAGACAACCATTTTCATTTTATGTAATTTTACATACATATATAGAAGTAACCAATCATGAAATCGATGGAACCTAATGCTCCCAAATGATGAATTTGTTTCTTTATAACTCATCAAAAGGGCCATAAATGAACATAATAAAATTATAATACAGCAAATTAATGAATAAAAGTTTCATAATAAATTTAATAATGGATTTAATTTGATCATCCATTATATTAAAATCCAATGCAAAACACATTTGGATTTAACTTAAGGGATTCTACCTGAACCTCTATTTTTTCCTTCCAGTTACGCTTTCTCTAAATTTACCCCAATTTTATGTTTCTATATTTTTCTGTAATTATTATAAATTATGTTCATATGTAAAAAATCATGTACCCATATCATATAATTCTTTTTTAATGGGGAAATACATGTTTTATAATGGATGCATTCTCAAATAGACTTGATATTCAAGCCCCGTTAAAGGGAACGTCTTAATTTTTTCTCATTTTCATGTAAAATCAACTATATTTTTTAATTCACCATTATGGTTATAAAATGAATATTTTTATCATGAAAACTATCTTCACTCATTTATGGTTTTATGAAGAAAAATATTGTATTTTCTTTTTAAATTCTACTTAATATTTCATTAAATATTACTAAAATGTATTATTTATAATATTTATTTTAAAAAATGTTTACATGAATCCACTGAAATTCGACATCAGTTATACTGATATATTCTTATTTTAACTTATTAATTCCCATTTATTCTTTAAATCCATTATTTAAATGACCTTTAATTATATTCTTATTAGTTATTTTCTAAGCTTTTATTATGATACCCATTTCATTCCATGGGTATCCCTTATGATTCTGTTTGATTTTTCATGTGGAACTCATAAATATGATTTTTTTTGAAGGGTGTACTCAAATAGCATTCCAATGCATTGGATAATGATTATTCTTATGAGACATCATGTTAGGACATGGATTGAACTTGATTCATTTATGGGACTTTGTCCTCCATGTGTAGTTGTCTTGAATGTTATCCTTGACTCATGCTGGTGTGTTTTCTCCACATTCCTATGATGTCATTGTTATATTATCCTATGTAATACATTACATTCATCCTTATATTTATTCATTTTTTTGCTTTATGTGATCATGTTATACAATCTAACACATGTGATATGTTTTCTTTCTATTCTTATTCTCTTACTAGGATGTTTAGTACAACTATTTTATTCATGTATTCACTATGTTAACCAATACAAATGTTACAGCTGAATGGATGATAGGATCTCATTAGAGAGATAAAATATATGATTTTTTTAATTTGGTTTTAATTTTTTCATATTATGTACCAAAAAATATCATGACACTAGAGATTACGTTCCTTGGTTGTAAATGATTTTAAATTATTCTTAAAATCATGTAATGATATTTGTAAAAGGTTATCATTTCTATATTGTGTACCTTCATGAAATTTATTTTGATATTATGTATACCCCAAATAAGCATAATTTCATATAAAATTATTTGATCATGAAAGAGTAAGTGCAAGAATGGAACAATTCTATATATGAGGTAACTTTTATGGGGCTCTTTGAAAATAATCTCGTGGAGACCAAGAAACATAGTGGAGGTGTGTTCATGAATATTATTTATTTGACACCATCTATACTGAAGTTGGTTTGAAAATATATGATGATAGATGAGTTGTTCCAGTGTTTTATGATGTTCTTAAATGGTGTGGAGGTTTCATTTCAATATTCATTATCTCCCATGTGTGTTTTGGACTTTAGTGGTCGCTTCATGGTGAAATTATATTTGTGGAAGGTGGTGATGAAATAAATCCACCAATATTAGTTGTTCTTTCATACTAATGTCACCAATTGGTTTTATGATTTTCATTGAAGGATTTAGTGGCCTTGTATGCCATGATAGATAAATTACATTGTATCGTGGTGTTATACATGTTAGTAGGATCATGCAGAGAACCAAAGCCTTTCTGGATTGTTTCACCCTCTACCAATTCTTATGTATAAGTGGGAAGATATTACAATGGATTTCATTTTTTGCATACCTAGTACACAATGGTGGATGAATAACCTTTGGGTAGTGATTGATCATTTGAAAAGGACATCCCATTTAGATCCAATCAGGTTTTCAGCTGAAGTGGATGAGTTGGGTCAGTTTTATGTTCAGAAGGTTATGAGCCTTCGTGGTCCGATGATGGAAATCGTATTTTAAAGGAACAATAATTAACACTCATGATTTTAGTAATTTTATAATGATTATTTGGGGTTTCAGTTCAATATGAGTATGGAATACCATCCTAAATCAGATTGTCAGATAGAGAATGAAAAGGTATTTTTGGAATACAAGATTTGGTCATGTTTGTTGGATTTTAGAGGCTGTGGAATAGCCAATTGGGACTGGTTTAGTTCCTATATAATAATTGTTACCTATATCCTATTCAAATGGCTCATTCTGAGACACTTTATGGTCATCCATGTTTGTCACCTTTGTATTAGGATGATGTTGGTTAGACCGTGTCGTTGGTAATAAACCTTGACCAGAAGACAAAAAATATAGTTAAGTAATTGTGGAAATGTTTGTCAATGATGAAGAGCCTTCATAATTCTTTTGTTTATTTGAGGCACCGACTATTGAAATTTTGTGTGGGTTACTGGGTGTTTCGAAAGGTAACACCTCACATGGGTCACCTTTTTTGGTAATAAAGTGAAGCTAATGTCGAGGTATGTTGGACCTTTTTAGTTTACCAATCGAATTATTGAGGTAGAATTTCTATTATAATTTCTCTCTATGTTGGAAGATATTCATGATGTATTCCATGTCTCTCATCTAAAAATTAAGACCTAGATCTATCTCATGTTTTGAATTGGGAAGAGTTGGAATTGGAACTATATTTTCCTATGATTGAGCGTCTGGTGCTAATTATAGATTCACGTGATAAATTTATTCTTTGGCAGTCTATTCTTTTTATCTTACTTAATTGGTAGTATAGTATTGATGATAATGATAGATTGGAGCGTGAGACTTGGGTTTAAGATGAGTGTCTATTTTTTTCTGTGATCAGGCATCGAGTTTCATTTTTTATGGTGAATTGTTTTCACGGTGGGCAGAATTGTCACACCTTTGTTTTGTTTTAACAAATTCCTTTGGTTATTTTTTTTCTACTATTTTTTCCTAGAGTTATCCTTTAGTATTTGGTGAAAATTTAGATTATGGACTTGAAAACATGTTTTCAATTGTTTCCACAAGATTTTGGTAAATCTTGTGCCCTCTCCAAGGAAACCATGTGGATAAGTTTATTTTTGGATAGTGGCGATGTTGAGGTTGACGCACGGTCTAGTCGACCATGAAGGATAACCGTGAGTCCTATCAAATTCATCAATGACTAGGAATTTAAAATTTTTCCTCTTTTAATATAACCATGCATACCCTTTTATCCTAACCCCATAGTATTTTCAGCAATGAGACACTCCTCAAAACCGTATTAGAACCTTTATCATCAATATTTGGGTGGTTTTAGCCTTGTAAATTCAAGGAATCATCATGTAAGCCATATTTATTGTGATTTGTCCCATATTATATGGTTTATCTTCCCTCATTGAGTAATTATTTCCAAATTGGATGTTTTACCTACTAAAAGATCAATCCAATGTTTTTTATGAAATAATGGTGGTTGTTGTATGATTATTTCTTTATAAGTTCTTATGGTGGTACAGTTGTGGTTTCTCAGTAGTTTCAAGAAATTTTCAACTGTGAGGTTATTAGTTTTATGATTTTGGATTACTATATGAGTTTTTCTTTCATTATTGATTATTTTAATGTGTTATATCAATTTTTTTTGAGGTGTGAAATATGTTTCAGAAAGGTTTTTAGATGCACATATAATGAAACTGTGTTCTCTAAAGGAATGTGTTTATGTTTCATGTGTGATTTAATGTGGTTTTTATTCAACATGTTTTATTCCTTGTGTTAATGGTGTGAAATGTGTTTTCAGAAATATTTTAAGATGAAAACATGTTCAAAGTTTATATTGGGTTTTTTTTCATGTTGGTTTCATTGTTATTCACCATAAACATGTATTTGAATTTTGAATGTGATTAAAAGAATATTATGAAATTTTCTTGATGAGAGTATGAATATAAAAGGGTCTTTCTCCATTAAAATGGATGGATACCATATTTTTCCTTCTTTGTGTGTTTTTAAATGGGTTTCAAATATTGTTTAATACGGACAAAATATATTTCCAAATGGTTTTGGTGTGCCTATGAAATACAATATTGTGGTTTTATGGAAATTGGTTGTTTACATGTTGATGTTGGTCATTAGATCAATGTTAAAATGTAAAAGTGGTGAATTCTATGTGTTCATATGATTCTCGGAATGTGTATTTGAATTTAATAATTGATATGATATGTGAAATGGAATTTGAGCACAAATCGGATCATGCGTGTCTAGTTTGGCTTCATAAAACTAGTGTTCTAGTTGATTCGGTAATGATGATGCCTATATTCATCTAGTTATATTGACACAAAAACACTAACTAAATATGTGTTATAATTCGAGACCACTATAATATCGGATAAGATCCTCTCTTCTGAATTATGTATGGGAAAACTATTTTTTTATAATATGGAGACTAATAGATATTTGGATTGACTCCCCTCTGGTGGAACATGAATGAGGATGTTGTTGGTATTTTTTTGGAGTATTTTGATCTATATGGTAAAAATTTAATAGTTTCCAATGTCTTCTAGTTAAATCTATGTATTTTCATGTGATTTTAACTTGTGATATGATTCTTATATGATGTGGTGATAGACATAGGATCATGGTATACAATGTGTAAATTATTATTTTAAGGAAAATTTTTAATCAAAAATGATATCCTAAAAAGTGATTCTTGAGAATGTTTTTCGCAAATTGATTTAATAGAATTGTTCAAATATTTTTATTGAAATGTTAATTTTGTATTTTCTTCTAAATTGATATCATGAAATATTTTATTTTGGTGGAATTATTCAAGGACTTGGATCACACGCAACATACACCATTTGGTGTATGTAGACATTGTTATATAAGACCCATGTAAATGCATGATATATCATGGTGGTACTGGTGGATCATGTTTATAGTGTTCCAATTAGTTCAGGTGTTGATGGTGATGGTTTGAGGATGATTTCCTTCTTATTTTGTAATGGTTTCACAGATATGTTTTTGTTCCCATTCCATTGTATGACTTTGGGATTTGTTAAAAGTTGTAAAACATAGAATCTAAATGTTTCCATACCTCATTTGGTTATGTTTATTATTTATTGTAATTCATATATTATAAGACCTTTTGATTATATAATTGTTTTAAAACATTCCCAAAGTGTATATTTGATACCCAGATAGTAATTTCCAACCCGTGGATATCAGGAACACCCATTGGTCCATGTGAGGGATCGGGTTGAGTATAAGGTTGGACGATACTCTGGTTTGGTTCGGGATAACATCATAAATTCATAAACCCTTTATATAAATACTTTTAATGATAACATTGGATAATATACCCATTAAATAGATAGTAACTCCAATGATTAACATATTTAATTGAAAACAATTTTGAAATTTCTTTTTACAAAATTTCATGATTAAAATATCATTTCCTCTTCGAAATAAATTTCTAAATCCTAAAATATTTAATAAAAAAAATTCATTTTAAATAACCTTGAGAAATTTTAATGGAATATTTTAAATTATTTTAAAATTCATTTAAATCCATTTTCTGGGAAATTCTTAAAGATCATTTTTAAATCATTTTTAAAAGACGTGTTTTTTTAATAAAACAAATTTTTGTCTAGGGATAGATTACAATTACATAAAAATTAAAATATAATGAAAATAAGGTGAGTCATGATAAAACATGTCAAATGATATAATATAAACCTCATTAAATAATATTTTATAATTAAAAAACATGTGTCATAAAGAAAGAAAATTGAGACATGATTATCTTACCAATATGGTAACTTTTATACCATTAACCCCATGAAGTAGAGATCATCAAATGGATATGTAAATACATATAAGTTTAAAAATATGGATTATATAATGTATTCATGGGAACTATATACCACACAAAAAATAAATGAGTGTTGAATACGTTATAAGTTTCTGAGAAATAAAAAGTTATATTAGAAATCAACGTATATTTCATATTGACTCTCTTAATGTATGTTTAAATCTCTTCATGAATATCACAACCTTAAAATATCCCTTAAGGACCTTGGAAATGTTATTTTGGAGAGACCAATAGAATATGGATGTTGGGAGAGTGTGGGGGAAATGGTTTCTTAATTAATATTTTGGACTCCATCCTAGTGAAGAAAAATGGTACAATGATGGGTGGTACATATACTTGAGGATATGCTATTTTAACTAATTAAATAATGATTAAATTTTAATTTAATCTAAATATACTAAGGTGGCTTTAATTTCAAAAAATTTGAATGATAAAAAATATTGTGAAATATTTTTAGGGTTGCTAAATAACTCAAAACCTCAGTAAATGTTTCTGTTTTTAGTTACTTAAATCCATTACCTTTTAACATTAACATGTTTCATTATTTACCTATGTCGTTTTCAATCAGCCCTTTTACCATTAAAATTTTTTTATGCATTAAAATATAAATTAACTTACTGCCTAACCATAAAATTTTATTTCCGAATATTGAATCTGGTATACAGAATTTAAAAGACTTAACTAAAAAATTATTTTTAAATTTAATCTTATTGATGAAATGGGAATGCTCATTTTTAATATGAAAAATATTAAAAGATTAAAAAATTATATCCAATTTCAATTTGTAGTTGATTCCAATGATAGTAATAGTATTTTTTGTATATAATTGAACTAATTATACTCTGTAACCAATTTAAAATATAATTAAACTATATAAATAAATTATAAAAATGGAGTTTTTAATAAAAATGTAGAATATTTCACTTTTCATTATAAAAATGAAAAATATCATCAAAAATAACATAAAATAACCCTATATTAATTTAGACATTTTAATTAAAGAATTATGTTCATTTTTAAAAATATAAAATTATAAAAAATTTCAAATTATTTTAAAAATAAGTGCAATATAAAAAGGTGGAACAGGTTCCTCTATAAAAAGATAGATTTTATACTTATAAAATTTATTTATTCTTATCTTATTCCTAGAAAACATATTTATTTAATTGAAAAGATTTTATTGAATGTATAACATATATTCTTCACTAATAGTGAATAATTAAATTTCTTAATATTAATTTTCACTACGAGAATAATAATAGTTTTTTTTAGAAAAACACATCCTTTATATATTCAATAGATTTTTGTTTTCATTTATAATTAATTAGTATGCAATTTATTAATTTTATAAACATTAGAAAACTATATTCTTATTATTTAGTTAATCTCATTCATTTCCTATATTTCAATGGATAGGTTATAATTAAATATTAATATTTAATTGTTTTATTTGTTCTGTTTTAGGTTAAATGTATGTTATTGATGTGACTAAATTTTGAAAACATCATAGTTTAAAATATTGGGGTGATATATTCTACCCCCTAAAAAATAATTTCATCCTTGATTTTGGTCACTCATATATTAACTGACGGAGATACGCATATCTAATCCAATTCTCATTTTCCCACATATCTACCTTAAATTAGTGGATATTCATAAAACATTATCAATTTTAGTGGTCTTGTTTCATAGAATTTTATCTATACGATTGAAAATATCTACTAGTTGTTTCTTATAAACAAATATCTTCTCCAATGATATGACCTCATATTTTCATATATTTGAAAAATCAAGTATATACTTCTTAGAATAGATCTTTTGATATCATCTTAAACGTGAGGGAGATTTAGTGTAGGATACAATAGTTGAGCTACCATCACAATATGGTCTTGAATTTCCTGAAAAATTATTCCTTGAAGATTTAAAATTTCACCTAAATATCAAATATGGATGTATCAAAATTTCAATTTTTGGAATCCCATATCAGAAAAAGGTTTAATAACAGATAAATTTAAAAGAGGAAAATATAAAGGTGAATATACCCACATAACTTGGATATTGATTAAGACTACATAAGTAGAGAGTGAAAACATGTATATGGAAGAGAATTAGAAATATCATCTTCTAATAAGTATTATAGAGAATATGTTCATTTTAAAGATAAATAACAAAAATCCATATACCAATATGTATGAAAAAGTTTATTGATGTAATCATAATTCACAATAATATGATAAGATTATAATTATAAATATTATTAGAAAATATAATAACATTATTTCTTCTCATATGAAAAATATCACTACTTGTTTTTTCCTTTATCAAATTTTATCATTATTCTGTACACCAAAAAATAAAGATGCTATTGTAATGACTGTTTCACTAGTGGATCATACGATACACAATGTGATGAAAATTCATTACTTCATTCTTTAGTTATCTTAAGAAAATGGTTAGAATAAATTATCCAAAACAAATAAATATTCATATGGTTAATTAATAAATTAATATTTAAGACCCTATCTAGAGTTGGACATAAACAATATAATAAATTACTACCCTTAAAAACCATCCAAAAAATTAAAATAGGAAACTTTTGTATGATGGTTAGTAAATATTAAAAAAATGTATCACTAGTCCCCAAAACAACATGATGTAGCTCATTGTTATCACACACTGAACATGTGAATATCATTATCATGAATTATATTAAAACAAAGTAATAACCTAAAACTTGTAAAACATTATTTAATACACACATGATTCTTTATTATTTTTTAAACATATTTGATTATACAATAAAAATTCCATAGAAATCCGTGGTTCATCCTTATGCTAATAGAAAATGATATATCATTATTCTTGAATCCAAGTAGATAGTAAAAATAAATTTCACTAAAACATTTACAATAATATTTTCATAGGTCTCATTTATATAATATTAACCATGAAATTATAAACTACATAGAGGAGGATATGTATTCCTTTTATTATCATGGTTCACCTCATCCGTTATGATAAAATAAAAATCCCCTTTTTCATTTTCCCATAGTGTTTATTTCTCATATAATCCACATTATTCTTTTAATTGGGAAACATGTTATCATAATGACAAAAAACCTTGAAATTGAATCAATAAAGTGTGGGAGGTGTATTTTTTTAGTGATTTATCATTTTTTATCTTCATAGGCTAACTTCATTCCATGACTTCAGTATTCTTCCACTCAATGAACTACTTTTCCACACTTGTAACTTCATTTTATCCATTGAAGGTGTTCACCTAATTTTTTATTCCCACATTTCTGCAATACAGATAACTAGAATAGCATTCCACCATTTAAATATTAATGAGACCAGATTGTATGTTTATTATCAAAACCATAAGAAATGTGGGAATATGCCATTTTCACTTCAAAATTTAGTGCTCATGTAGAGACCTGAAGCTTGACGTACATTGACATTACATTACATTTGCGGAATACTTAGTACATAACAAAAACACACACACAAGGATCGTAATAGTTTAGTGTCTTTAGAAACTCGGAATATAATCTTCTAATCCTGGTGAAAGATCTTCAACATCTCCCATAAAGATCTTCCTTTTTTTAATACCTAAAACCTTTATTTATATCCTGGGAAAACGAAAACATAAAAGGGTGAGCTCAAATGCTCAGTAAGGGTAAACAAAAGAAATATCAATCACATCATATATATAAGAACATAGCTTTTGGAAATCGTAACCTGCAAAAGAGATCATAATATCATAACATGGGATAAATCATAGAAGTGAAATGTAATCCCAATAATCATAAAATAAAACATGAAACTTTGTGGCATACACACATAATCATAGAGAATCATTTCTTGTTAGTCAAGACTCATTGCCAAGACTATCTTAGTGGACAAAGTCTCTTTCTGAATCGAGTCACCCTCATTTCAGTCCTATTTCACTGAACTGGTATAACCTATCATTCCAGCCATGTCTATCTCTTGAGATATAAAATATTTACCCAATGAATTGGAGGGAGATATAGGTCCCACCCATCTCATAATGATACCATTCTTATGTGTTCCACAAAATCATATATCATACATCATTTCATAACCCATGTAGTAAAAATGGGAATCTTAAACATCATGACATTATAAAACAATTCATATACGATAAAATAATTCATAAAAATAATTCCATCACAACATAATCAATTCAATGTAATAATAGGGATAAAAACAGAATCCTTTATTATCTTAGATGGAAAATAATTTTGATAAAACACTTGAACTTCATTCATGAGGAAAATATCATTTCTACTTCAAAAACATTTTTCCTTTCTTAACATGTCATACAACTTTAATCTAAAAGAAGATGATTAAAAATAAACTTTAAAAAATGTAAAGGAAACTTCTTAGAAATAATTTTTTAAAAATCCATTCATCCCGTATAAGTTAAAAAAAACATTCTTCGTACTTTTGTCGGAAAAGTCAAAAAGTACCTCGTACAAAAACGACAAAAGATTCCTTTCATATCCTTTACTAAAAACTCACCGAAGGTTAAAATTGGATTTAAACAATTTTAGGTGGATGGAAATAATATTTCATATTGAGGAAACATGGATTTGGATGATAAAATACACCCCAGTAAATGCCAAAGTAAAAACAATCTCGGATAAAAATGAGATTGTGATATTTCCCTTACCTTAGGTCCGACTTGCTTTGTACATGTCTGAAACACCTGTATAATGATTTAAATCATGTTATTGACTTATTCCAGAATCATATTCAATGTTATTATATCATATATGGTCCACTTATGACTTTATATTACCCGTTCTTTTGTAAATTCATGTTAAAGTAGCGTTTTGGGTAAAATCTTCTCATGTGTCGTTCGTGTTTTTAACTTGTAATTATTAATATGATTACTTGGATCATGATTACTTATATCCAGAATGTAAAACATGATTTATATATAATATATATATTCAGAATATACATATATATAATATATTGATAAATGGAATGAAATACACCGTTCATGGAGACGGTAGTCCGTACGTACGCATGAACGCTGTTTTCGTTTCCTTATTGAATTGAATGGAATTAAGTAGATGACATACATATAAATATACATAAATCCACTATCATTATTATGTCATATATTTCATTAGTACTTATTATATATACTTTAAAATCATTCATGAATGGTTAATCATTGAGAATGAATCTCATCGCGTTGTGGAGACGGTAGTCCGTACGTACGCACGAGTGATGATATCGTTCCCATGGTCGTGGAATTGTGTTGAAGTGTATGTATACTATTTCAGTATCAATATCACTTTATAAAAATCATATATAGTTACTCATTAAACCATTATACCCATCCAATTAAGGTGGTGGCGGAAAATAGATTACACAATGGCGTAGAGACGGTATTTCATACGTACACATGCGCGGTGATTTCATTTTCAGTAGGATGGATAGAAGGTTAACTAGAGTTGATTCAAATTTATAATAACATATCATTATATAAGAAATACTGATGTTATTACTTTATCATGAAACAACTAAAGAAGAAGAAGTTGAAGAAGAAAGAAATTGAAAAGATCGGTAATGGATATTACCTCTTTTTGACTGCCTTTTCTGAACCTCCACTTAAAGAACTAAGGATGGTCTTTTAAGAAGACCAGGACCTCTAGGATGATACTAGAGAAGTGGAGAAGATATTTTTGCAGGGTTTGGCAGAGCTTTAAGGCTCAAAGTTATGTGAGGAAGAGAGGGAGGAGGTGCCCTTTTATATGGGAGGAGAGGGGCACCTTAAGAAAATCTCATAATATTATTTTATATTAAGGTCAAATTCGGTTTATAATGGTTCCAAAGGGTCTTATTTCGAAGCTAAAGTGGGTATGGATCTAAATCCTCTCATCCAATAGGATTTAGACAATTTTAGGTTATTATTTTAACCTTATCAATTAGATTTAACTCTAAGTTAAATAATTTAACTTTTACGGTGTCTTTTTGTTTTCATACACTATATGGTTAATAAACTTACTATATCAAGCCAAACTAACCCGAGGTTGTTTATTATTAATATATGTAATTTTATCTAAGTCATTTGGCCAAACCTTAGATTTTTACGAATTAAATAACAATAAATAATATAATATTTGTTTTAAAAACTAATTTATGTCAATTTTGACACTATTTGGTACATGATTATTATGAAATTCATAACAGAATGATAAGTTAGAAAAAAGTTACTTAAATCAACAATAACATGTCATATTATCCTATAAAATTAGTGTAAGTCTTAAAAAGTCTCAAATTACTTTTATTTTGGCATTTATAACATCAAATATGTCAATATTTCATTAATAAGACAATTATTGCATCATCTTTGTGTCATAATAAATGATAATTATTTAATCCCTAAAAATTCTAAATAAATTTCTATGATGTAGATAATTGTATTATATTTCTAGAGACTATTCATGTTCGAAATTTCATGAAGTTTATCACTAGATTAAAATTATTATACTTATAAGATTTAAGAAACTGACATGTTGTCACATTCTTTGGTTTTAATAATAATTAAATTATTTTCATTGATAAAATTTAATTAAATGAATCTAATCCGACCCTTAGGTGATATGAGTCGACTTTTAGTCATCCAATAGGATTTCGACATTTTTTAGGGTAATTTTAAAATATTATATTTACCCTTAATTACCCGATTTACCTTTAACAATGGTAAATAAAATTTACCGTAGTTACTATTCATAATTCCCAAAAATAAAAAGTAGCTTATTAACATAATTTGTATCCACTGATTCCAAATATGGAATCCATTTTTCCAAATCCAATACACAAAAGTTTCAGAAATTAAATTAAAATTAATCCCGTTGTCGAAAGAAAACGGGTTTTCTTTAAAACATTGCGAAAGATTGAATTGATTTAACCTACGAATTCAAGGTAAAATTAATTATAATGTCATACATTATATTAAATGGTAAAAATATATTCTATTTATACTTTAAACCCATTAAATATTATAATTTAACCACATAAGATATTACGATGAAAAAAGTTGTTTTTAATTAAAATATAGCGTGTTTTTACTATTCATTAAAATATGAAAGTTATCGGAAAAATATCAAAACTTTATCTAATGTTAATTTTTATATCCTGATTCAAAAGAAGAATTTTATTCTGTTGAACTTATAAAAATTTCAAAAACTAGATTTAATGTGGGTTCTCTATCAAAAGGCGGCAAAACAGCATTTTTTTAAAAATACTTATTTTACCCGAAAAATTTATTTTGTTCTTATACCATGTTCTAGAAATGTGTAAGATGAATAATAATGTTATAAAATTCAAAATTTAGTTAACACTATTCATATCGTCTAGTTCATGACAATATTATAATAATATATCGTTGTTCATTAAAAACCAGTATTGCGTACAACACACTCTATCGAGGAAGGTCGTGATTGCGTGTAATGCAAGCCAAGTCAGGGTTGCATGTTGTGAAAGAATCCATTGTTGTTTCGTATAACAGAATCCAACCATATTTCATTTATACATTGAATATATATATATATATGCACAATGTTACGTAGAATAACTATTATCAAAATTGTGTGTAACACGATCCAAGAATAGTGTTGTGTATACTGCAAGCTAATACGGTGTTGTGTATAGCGCAAGGTAATATTGGTGTAGAATACAACACAAGACATTAATGAAATTAAAAGAATATTTTTCATAAAATCTTGGTGTGTTACATTCTACCCCCCTTAAAATGAATTTCGTCCTCAAAATTCGTTGGGGTTATAAATGGTTTACTATTCGAAAGATTGTTTAATAGAAACCCACATCATAAAATTGAATACCAAAACCAATCTTTAAAAACAAAAGTATGAAACGTAACGGTTACCCAAATAAACTAGTCACTGGTTTTCCACATAGGTTAAAATATTGATATGGAAGAGAAATCTAACCATCATGTTCTAATGGAGAGTGGTAGAGAACATGTCTATGGAAAAGCTAGTAATCACAAATCCATAAATTTGTGATGATCTAAGGTACCATCTGATTCATCAGGTATAAGATCACTAGGACAACATTTTTGGTTTTCAAGATCATTTCCCTAAAGTTGAAAATTTGAATTAGAATAAATACTTACTTTATTTTGGTACAATCTCACTGTTGTTCGTGCCTTGAACAATTTCCACTTCATCTCTTAATTAAATGAATTTGAATTTGTTATTCGTGAAGTGTTAGCAGATCATGTGATAGAATGACGGGTCATTCCATCTCTCTCAAACAAAAGGTTAGCAAAAATTATATACATAAGTCGATCTGTAGTGAGATTAATCATATATGGTTCTTAAAATGGACTTATACATCATATATCATACAGCTTAATATAATAAAACTAGTTTCTACTAAACAGGGACTTCCTGTAGGTCAGTGGTAGGCGAGAAAGGCCAGTCGCACTTCGGTTGTGGGTTCGATTTCCACAGCCTTGTCCGACGCGATGGGTTTTCGCCCATCCTGCAGGTTGTCCTTTTTCTAAAACTATATTACTACAACATCCCATCAATAATATCGAAAAAACTTATATCCTTAAACAATACTAACTTATTTCCAACATAATCCATTCTAATTTTTAGGCTTATCCATAATACTGCAGTCCACTCTCATAACATAGTGAAACTGATTTCCAGAGATTTAACACCATCGTCGATCCCCATATATCATAAGATATTTTTTTTGGTCACATTCCAAACATTCAAAGTCCTTAATCATGTATTCTCTTGAATACCATAGTGAAAACATGAATGCAGTTAAAATTTAACACTTTCCACATACCAAAATCCTCAAAATTCTATATACTCAAACCATAATATAACTTAGTCCTTATATCAATCATGTTCTCATGAATACTGTTAAACATTTCATTTTCTCATTTTCCCTTCATTAAGAGCATATCATCTTATTTACAAAAATATCTCAATCACTTTGAATACCACATTAGACCAATACATAAATATTCCAATACTCGATGATACAATATTATTTTGAAATCCCATTACATAAACACTTAATCATTCCACCACATCGTTGTCATATTCAACATCGCCAATAGTGATCGCATGTGACTTCCCTTTGTCCTTTTCCTTCAGTGGTTGCTCATGTTGATCATCACTAACCCTTGTATTAGGGAATTTATTAGCATAATGCCCCATTTCCTTGCACTTGAAGCATTGAAGTGTTGGTGGTGCGTTCTCTATAGTGTTTGCTTTATTCACATCATTAGAAACCCTTTTTCCATTACTTCGACACTCAACTGCTCGATGACATTCTTTTCCACACTTAAAACATTTTCTAGTCCCTTTAAGACAATCTCCACCATGATTCTTTCCACACTTTGTGCATAAGGAAACATTCATCTTCTTTTCACCATTATTCTGAGATTTCTCCTTGAACTCCATCATTAGTTTCTTGTCAATACCATTAGATGGATATGTAACACCAACTTCCATTTCTACCTTGATAGCACAACGCACAATTTCTTCATTGGTGCTGATGTCTCTTATAGCTAATGCCCTTCGAAGACATGGTTTTAAGCCACTAAAAAATCGATCAACTTTACTTTCAGGTTGGATGATAATGCCAGATGCATACCTTTCAAGTCTTGTAAAATTCGCTTCTTATATACAAACAGATTCATCATCCATTTGCTTTAGATCAAGAAACTCCTTCTCCATCTTTGTTTTAAGAAAACGAGGGAAGTACTTACTGAAAAATAAGTTCTTGAACTCATCCCATTCCATGGACTCAATTTCATCCCTTTTCCTCGTATTCTTAATAAGATTCCACCATTGATCAGCATCACCTTCCAAACGAACACTGCTAAGATGACTTTATCATGCTCAGAACATTGAAGAACTGAAAATATCTTTTCAGTGGTGCTGATCCATTGTACAGCAACAAGTGGATCAGAAGACCCACTGAAAGAAGGTGGACGTTGCCTCATGAAGGACTCAATAGAATATTGTTCCCTTCTCTGTTCATTTGGAAGTCCAGAATGATTCATAGCTTGTGTAAGTATAGCAATAAGATTTTTTACTCCATCTCCCATAACATTTGTTTGTTCAGGAGGACAATCATTGCATTGTCCATTGCATTGATCAACACGGTTCCTTCGGGTTCCAGCAATCGCCTAAAACCCAAAAAGAATAGTGTGAGAGGCAAAAATCATGCTAGGGAAAACAACATAATAAAGGGGGAGTACCTTCAATATCTAACATCTTAGGTTTAATTCTATGATCTTTAGCGTAATTCTAGTACTATAACCTATACGTATACTTAACCATAGGGACATCCCTAGACATACCTTAGAAATATCTCTAGGGATCTCACTAACGTTTTCGCATCCTAGTTTCCAAAGGTTTACTAAACCTCCCTTTGATACCAACTGTAGAGACCCGAAGCTTGACGTACATTGACATTACACTACATTTGCGGAATACTTAGTACATAAAAAAAACACACACACAAGGATCATAATAGTTTACTGTCTTTGGAAACTCGGAATATAATCTTCTAATCCTGGTGAAAGATCTTCAACATCTCCCATACAGATCTTCCTGTTTTTTTAATACCTAAAACCTTTATTTATATCCTGTGGAAAAGAATCCATAAAAGGGTGAGCTCAAATGCTCAGTAAGGGTAAACAAAAGAAATATCAATCACATCATATACATAAGAACATAGCTTTTGGAAATCTTAACCTGCAAAAGAGCTCATAATATCATAACATGGGATAAATCATAGAAGTGATATGTAATCCCAATAATCATAACGTAAAACATGAATCTTTGTGGCATACACACATAATCATAGAGAATCATTTCTTGTTAGTCAAGACTCATTGCAAAGACTATCATAGTGGACAAATTCCCTTTCTGAACCGAGTCACCCTCGTTGCAGTCCTATTTCACTGAACCGGTATAACCTACCGTTCCAGCCATGTCTATCTCATGAGATATAAAATCTTTACCCAATGAATTGGAGGGAGATATAGGTCCCACCCATCTCATAATGATACCATTATTATGTGTGCCACAAAATCATATATCATACATCATTTCATAACCCATATAGTAAAAATGGGAATCTTAAACATCATGACACCATAAAACAATTCATATATGATAAAGGAATTCATAAAAATAATTCCATCACAACATAATCAATTCAATGTAATAATAGGGATAAAAACAGAATCCTTTATTATCTTAGATGGAAAATAATTTTGATAAAACACTTAAACTTCATTCTTGTGGAAAATATCCTTTCTACTTCAAAAACATTTTTCCTTTCATAACATGACATTCAACTTTAAACTAAAAGAAGCTGATTACAAATAAACATGAAAATATTTAAAGTAAGATTCTTGGAAATAATGTTTTAAAAATCCATTCATGCAGTATAAGTTAAAAAAACATTCTTCGTACTTTTGTCGGAAAAGTCAAAAAGTACCTCGTACGAAAAACGACAAAAGATTCCTTTCATATCCTTTACTAAAAACTCACCGAAGGGTAAAATTGGATTTAAAAAATTTTAGGTGGATGGAAATAATATTACATATTGAGGAATCATGGATGTGGATGATAAAGTACACCCCAGTAAATGCCAAAGTAAAAACAATCTCGGATAAAAATGAGATTGTGATATTTCCCTTACCTTAGGTCCGACTTGCTTTGTACGTGTCCGAAACTCCTGTATAATGATTTAAATCATGTTATTGACTTATTCCAGAGTCATATTCATTGTTATTATATCATATATGGTCCACTTATGACTTTATATTACCCTTTCTTTTGTAAATTCATGTTAAAGTAGCGTTTTGGGTAAAATCGTCTCCTTTGTCGTTCGTGTTTTTAACTTGTAATTATTAATATGATTACTTGGATCATGAATACTTATATCAAGAATTTAAAACATGGTTTATATATTATATATATATTCTTAATATACATATATATAATATATTGATAAATTGAATGAAATACACCATTCATGGAGACGGTAGTCCGTACGTACGCATGAACGCTGTTTTCGTTTCCTTATTGAATTGAATGGAATTAAGTAGATGACATACATATAAATATACATAAATACAGTATCATTATTATGTCATATATTTTATTAGTACTTATTATATATACTTTATAATCATTCATGAATGATTAATCATTCAGATTGAATCTCATCGCATCGTGGAGACGGTAGTCCGTACGTACGCACGAGCGATGATATTGTTCCCATGGTCGTGGAATTGTGTTGAAGTGTATGTATACTATTTAAGTATCAATATAAATTTATAATAATCATATATAGTTACTCATTACACCATTATACCCATGCAATTAAGGTGGTGGTGGAAAATAGATTACACCACGGCGTGGAGACGGTATTCCGTACGTACGCACGCGCGGTGATTTCATTTTCCGTAGGATGGATAGAAGGTTAATTAGAGTTTTTTCATATTTATAATAACATATCAGTATATAAGAAATAATTATGTTATTACTTTATCATGAAACAACTAAATAAGAAGAAGTTGAAGAAGAAAGAAATTGAAAAGATCGGTAATGGATATTACCTCTTTTTGACGCCCCTTTTCTTAACCTGCACTTAAAGAACTAAGGATGGTCTTTGAAAAAGACCAGGACCTCTAGAATGATAATAGGGAATTGGAGAAGAGATTTTTTCAGGGTTTTACCAAGCTTTAAGGCTCAAAGTTGTGTGAGGAAGAGAGGGAGGAGGTGCCCTTCTACAAGGGAGGAGAGGGGCACCTTAGGAAAATCTCAAAATATTATTTTATATTAAGGTCAAATTCGGTTTATAATGGTTCCAAAGGGTCTTATTTCAAAGATAAAGTGGGGATAGATCGCAATACTCTCATCCAATAGGATTTAGACAAGTTTAGGTTGTTATTTTAACCTAATCAATTAAATTTAACTCTAAGTTAAATAATTTAACTTTTACCGTGTCTTTTTGTTTTCTTACACTATATGGTTAATAAACATACTATATCAAGCCAAACTAACCCCAAGTTGTTTATTATTAATATATATAATTTATCTAAGTCATTTGGCCGAAGCTTAGATTTTTTGGAATAAAATAACAATAAATAATATAATATTTGTTTTAAAAACTAATTTATGTCAATTTTGACACTATTTGGTACATGATTATTATGAAATTTATAACAGAATGATAAGTTAAAATCAATTTACTTAAATCAACAATAACATGTCATATTAACCTATAAAATTAGTGTAAGTCAAAAAAAGTCTCAAATTACATTTATTTGGGCATTTATAACATCAATTATGTCAATATTTTATTAATAAGACAATTACTGAATCATCCTTGTGTCATAATAAATGATAATTATTTAATCCCGAAAAATTCTATATAAATTCCTATGATGTAGATAATTGTATTATCTTTCTGGAGACTATTCATGTTCTAAGTTTAATGATGTTTATCACTAGATTAAAATTATTATACTTATAAGATTTAAGAAAGTGACATGTTGTCACATTCTTTGGTTTTAATAATAATTAAATTATTTTCAATGAAAAAATTTAATTAAATGAATCTAATCCGACCCTTAGGTGATATGAGTCGACTTTTAGTCATACAATAGGATTTGGACATTTATTAGGGTAATTTTAAAATATTATATTTACCCTTAATTACCCGATTTACCTTTAACTATGGTAAATAAAATTTACCGTAGTTAATATTCATAATTCCCAAATATAAAAAGTAGCTTATTAACATAATTTGGATCCAATGATTCCAAATATAGAATCCATTTTTCCAAATTCAATACACAAAAGTTGCAGAAATTAAATTAAAATTAATCCCGTTGTCGAAAGAAAACGGGTTCTCTTTAAAACATTGCAAAAGATTGAATTGATTTAACCTACGAATTCAAGGTAAAATCAATACTAATGTCAAACATTATATTAAATGGTAAAAATATATTCTATTTATACATTAAAATCATTCAATATTATAATTTAACCACATATGATATTACGATGAAAAAAGTTGTTTTTAATTAAAATATAGTGTGTTTTTACTATTCATTAAAATATGAAAGTTATCGGAAAAATATCAAAACATTATCTAATGTAAATTTTTATATCCTGATTCAAAATAAGAATTTTATTTTGTCAAATTGAACTTATAAACATGTCAAAAACTAGATTTAAAGTGGGCACGCTATCAAAAGGTGGAAAACTGTATTTTTTAAAAAATACTTATTTTACCCGAAAAATTTATTTTGTTCTTATACCATGTTCTAGAAATGTGTAAGATGAATAATAATGTTATAAAATTCAAAATTTAGTTAACACTATTCATAACGGCTAGTTCATGACAATATTATAATAATATATCGTTGTTTATTAAAACCCAGTATTGCGTACAACACTCGCTATCGAGGAAGGTCGCGATTGCGTGTAATGCAAGCCAAGTCAGGGTTGCTTGTTGTGAAAGAATCCTTTGCTGTTTCTTATAACAGAATCCAACCATATTTCATTTATATATTGAATATATATATATATGTATACTCAATGTTGCGTAGAATAACTATTATCAAAATTGTGTGTAATACGATTCAAGAATAGTGTTGCGTATACTGCAAGCTAATACGGTGTTGCGTATAGCACAAGGTAATCTTGGTGTAGAATACAACACAATACATTAATGAAATTAAAAGAATATTTTTCATAAAATCTCGAGGTGTTACAGCGCATATGTAGAATTCTTCATAGCTACTAGAGTATCTTTTATTAACTTACTTTTGAAGAATTTTTTAGGCCGCCAAATAATCGATTGATTTATATTTTAGGGATGGTGATTATCCCAAAGAAAAATTTTCTTACCTTGTAAAATAATATTCCTAGATTCCAATTTATTTATCAAATATAATCTTATGTTCAAGTAATTCATTCTCTATCTTTTTTCATAGAATACTAGAGAATTACTTACTAAACAATATCCCCTTAAAATGTACCCATTTTATATAGGTATATTATTATTTTTCCCTCATGTCCTTAATAAGTTTCCATCACTAAACTTCTTCACATTTGAAATGAAAAATAGTGAAAATGGATTTTTCATTCTCATAACACTGAATAACATATATATATTATTCAAGGTACTAATACACATCTTAGTAACTATTAGATCATTATAACCACTAATCTAAGGTGGATATTAACTCATGAAGAACACACTATATGTTTGTTTCATCATTCTCTTTTTTAGATAGTAAAAATTATTCGTAGACTAAGAATGTAATTTGAGAATATCAATATAATGTTTCATTCCAAATATTATATGGTTGGTTTCATTGAAGGAATATCATTATGTTTTAAATCGAATTCAGAATTAATAACGTTTCTTCAGGTTCCATCGATTGACTAACATAAAAAATATATATATTGTGAGATACAATATTCAAACTAAGAAAACCATATATCCATGGGTAAATTACTTATAAAATTTAAATCTATGACTACTTGTGTTTAACATAAGATATTCATGATCATTAATTATACTCTAGTTCAATAACATAGACAAAAAATTAGATTTCATACTACCTCTTTCTAATCTTAGTTTCTAATGTGAAAATAAACATTTGCTCTGAGACCAACTATGTAGACCCACTATTAACATATGTTGACATTATATTGTTTTTTTGTAACCATTTTCATAGCACAAAAACATGTGACCAGGGAAGGTTTTGTATTATTACCTTTTGAAACCTACAAACCTAAACTGTGGGTTCATAATAGATCTATATCATATCCTCCCTATTTCTTCTTAACTAGAACCCATATCGACATATCATAGATTAAACCATTTTCTATGATTCTAAAAGGAATTATAAATGGTGATCATAGATGTATGGTAAGAGTTATTAAGAGATATATGTAAGAATAACATTAAAATAAGGGTATTAAAACATAACCGAAACATTTAATGATCATACATTGTATGTCAAAGATCATTTATATGTGTAATGGAGAAAAGAATGGTGGTTCATAAGACATGAAAAATAAGATAATCAAAGAACATGAGACATGAGGCTATAAAATGGGAAAATACATAAATTGGTTTCCATAAGTAAACTTAATAAAATAATATGTCAATGATCCATTCCAAGAAATTCATAAGACAATATTCTTGTTCTGATCACTAGTATACAAACTTTGGGATGAAGATTACATCTCTTTTACCCTTTATATTTATGCTTAATAAAATCTCCCCTATAACATCATGGTGTGTTCTTAGGATTATCTATCATGTACCTTTTAGTAGTGAGCTTAGTATGAACTCTCGTGTACACTCTTGTTGTCATCTCAGGATGAAATCTCGTGTACACTCTTGTTGCGGACTTAGAATGACCTCACTTGTATCCTCTTGTTGTTGGGTTATGATGACCTCACGTGTACCCTCTTAATCTCATACATAATTAATCATTACCAAATTTATTTTACGGAGTTATATTTCCATCCTATAATGTATTTAAAACCATACATATGTGTTCCAAAATAATTTACATAATTCATCATATCATAAAGCATGAAAATAAATGGTTTTTATAAACATTTCATCATATAATAACTCCTTGAAAAGAAACTGTATTCATAAATATCACATAAAAAATTATAAAGAATTTAATGAATGATTATGAATGATACTCATAGAACATATCACTACTAAATCATGATTAACACCAATATATGTAATTTTATTTTTAAACTTATTTTGAAAAATCCGTTTAGAACATTTTGGAAGGAAGATATACTTTCGACGTTGAAAATGGTTTTTAAATAATTAAACTTCTTAAAAATATTTTTCTCTTAAAATATACATTAAAACATATAAATTAATATTTGAATCAAATTTTAACATATTTAAAATCCATTTTATTGAAAATTCCCAAAAGATCATCTTTTTAAAACATTAATAGAAAACATAGCTTTTTAATTAAGAAAATTTTCGTTCGAAGAGGAAAATAAATTAAATGAGACATAAAATATCATGAGAAGAATTATATTCATGATAAAACATGGAAATTGAAATATATACACCTATTAAACATATATAGGTTTTCAAAATAACATGTGTCTTAAATAATTAAAATTGAAGAAAATTTACCTTACCACTTTGAAAATCACAATGTACCTTCAAAACCATAGAAAATAGATTTTATTACAGAAATTTCATTCCTCAAAAATATTTCCTCCAAATCATCACAATTCATTATTACGAAAAAATTTATATACATTTCAATTCAAGCATGAAATCATTTTTCAATTGTAGGTAAAATCCTTAAAGAACCACCTACCTTTAGGTCACATGATCAAATGGATAGTCACATAAGAGAGGAAGAGAAAGTAGTTAATCAAAGGCTAAAAATATAAAAAAGTAATCATTAGAATGAAAATCCACTAAAAATTGTTTTAGATTCACCAAAAACATTATGATTCATCAATTTTAACAAATTAGACAATATAAGAAATGTTAATTCAAAATCATGGTGCTTACACATACACAAGAGATATTAATTGCATCCACTAACACATTACTCTACATGGAAATACATTAGAGAATCTATAATTCTCTATTGAGGGCCTCCATAATCTTAAGAGCCGTGTAAGGGTCAAGTGGGAGGTTTTTAGGGTCATTTAAATTTTCAGTGGGTTAAAAACACATTTTATGGTTTTTTGTGTCATGATGTTTAGTTATTACTAACTATGCACCTCATCATGCAACCTTATTGGGATTCTAGAAAGGTTGTATGTTTTGGTTTCACAGTTATACTAATCTTGTGATAACCATGAAAAACCTCACTATCGAAATCCACATAGTTTTTTGGGGAAACCACTTAGATTTTTCTAAATTTTTGGCAACAATGGGCTACCAGTTTAGACCATCACAAATAGTACATGATTTTAATAGATTGATAAAATGATTTTATATAACCGTGGACTAATCATGAAAACCACCAAAAAAATTAAAAAAAATGAAAAATCTCTCCAAGAATAACATAGAACAATTTTTAAATAGTGAGAAATCAATTTTTTTTCGAAAGGACATAAAATAGGGTAATAGGATATGATATACACTATATGAGAATATACAAAAAGTGATGGATTAAGGTAAGGGGTATGGATTCATTGGTGTTAATATATATCTTTGTTTACTGTATATTTATATGTGGGTTGAATCGATTTATGTTTATAAAATATTCTTTTATGATTTCAGGGTGGGTAAGACCTCCCATCAGTTTAAATGCAAATTATGTGATGTCTTGTGTTGTAATGAATGATACATAGGCTATTTTGGAATTCAAATTTATTTTTTATTATGGATAAAGTGGTGATGATGTGGTTATTTTTAGATGAATGTGAACTAATATGACTATGATATGATTTGTTGTCATAGATAAGGATTAATAATGTGAGTTATTAGCCCAATACAAGAGTCATTCAGGTTTAAGAGTGACACTCCATTAAATAATTATAACCCCATTACCTTCAATTACATATATTTTTTCATATAAAGATTCTTAATTCTAAACATTTCATTGTGTTATAGACATGGTAAGGATGTAATTTTTATTTTCCAAAATTGGTAACAAGTTAGTTTCATTTCTTACTCTAAATGACTTTGTATGAGTCATTTTCATTTTACATGAGAGGTGTTGATGTGGATCTTTAAGTATTTATTTATATGCTCACGGTATATATTTATTATTTTCATATCTGTAGGCTATTATTGGTGATAAGGTTGTTCTTTTTCTTACTCGATATTTTTTTGGGATATGTTTGAGATTGTATAATTTTTATAGGATTTTTTGTGGTACGTTTAATTTTTTTAAATTATCGATAACATTATTTTCATGAATTAGGATTTCTTCACTATTTATACATATTGTTATCCAATGGTATATCATTTTATCATTAGTATTGAAATATTCAAAAAATAGTTAATTCATCCCATTTCTCAGTATCTTCCTTCAGTTTTAGTCTCCAACCAATGGCCTATTAAAAAAGTATTTTGGTTTTAATATCTATATCTTAATTTACATTCTAAGAGGGGTACTATAGTAGGTTGTCATGGAAGAGTGGTATTAAAGTTGGTGGTATATAAATATGATGTAATTTAAAGATATCCATTAGAAAGGATGCATAGATATCATGTAAAATTGTTTTTCAAGTACATATCACATAATTTAATAAGAGTAGTCTATATAGAATGAATTATTTTAGGGATCGCTATGATCTAAAGTAAGGATATTCAAGATTAGTAAATTTTCAAAGAGAATTGATTTTACATGCACTATATAGACTTAGATAGGTATCTTGAATCATTATTTTTTTAAAATTATTGATTAGAGTACAAAATGTTAATAATACTAAATTTTGATTAATTAATGTATGGTAAATATTCATTATTACGACATAGGGAGTCCCTAACATTTTTTTCTTTTACAAGAACAACTCTAGATTTAAAAACACATTTGGTTCATATAGGCATTTATTTTTAGGATTTTCATGGAGATCAATGTAGCGAGGAGATCATCAATAATGATATATGGAGGAGGAAACTATAATATTTTTATTGCTGTGATCAGTAAAATTATGTGGTGTTCATCTCAAATCAAGATATTGAGGGTTGATTATATGTAATTGATATTTTTTCAGTTTAATTATTGTTTTAATGTAAAATTAGATTATTTTGTAGTGAAGATAATTTATGGGGAAACTCATAATTGGTGTTTCCTAGTCTAAAAGTACTTCATAGAGGTTACAATTTTTGAGGAGATTTTTTGTAACATTTTTTTGGAATAGATAATTCTTTGACTATGTAGGATGAATATAAAAAGGGTAATAATTCCCTTCAATAGAGGAATTCCAATATTCAAGTGTTTAGTTACCATTATAATAATCTTTCATCTTATCCTTTTGATAGTCAGTGAACTATAGATTCTTATTATAACTATTTTGAGGAGAATTCCCATCCAAGGTTTTATAGATAGGCCACCATTTTTATATTTTAGACATACCTTAAGGATATCCTGATGGAATAATTAATTGAGTATTTCCTTAATAGGATAAGGGGTTCAAAAGATGGAGTCCTTAGAATTCATTTTCAAGGATTTATGTATTCAATATTCTCAATTTTATGCACGAAATACGTATTATGTAGTGGTTAGATTGTTTTATCCTTATTAATATAACTTCCATAGAGATGGATGTTCTCAAAGACCTACCATTGGATTGAGAATGATCTGTTATTCATATAGATGTCATGGGTATCAGATGTTAGAGTCGTTGTCTTTTACCATTGCTCTTAATTTAGTTTGTGGCACTCACCAGTAATCACATTGTATAAGTATTTTCCAGTGAAAAAAATAGTTTGGAGTTTAATATTTGTAATAATACGCTATTGAATTTTATGAAAGAGGAAAACTATATGTTGTTTCTCACTAATGGAGATAGTGAGTAGTGAACGTCCATAAATGTGTTCTGCATATGGATAAAATAACCAATAGAACAATTTAGGGTCAGATGTTTGATTTAGAGGTTATATCATCATAATATTATGACATCATGTGATGTAGTATTTCCCAATATTCTCCTTGTTTATATACCTTTATTGAGTCTGGAACTATGACCTCTTTAATTCCTCTTAGCATGGACAATAATTTCATACAGGATTTTGAAACCTCTAGTGCCTATAGCATTTACTATGTTTGTCAGAGGTTAATCTAACTAAAATAATGTGAGTAGATATTTTTATGTGATACTAGGGAAACACAAATTGCGGAGGGACTTCATATATTTTTATGTATAATGTTATAATAGCATCATTTTTATGAATGTTCTTATTAATTACATTCTATTATATATTTCTATTTGAGGCATATCATTTTATAAGGTTTTAATTGAGATAATGATCATTATTTGGTGTCATAGATCCTTGTATGGGTTAATGTAATATTGAGTATCTATCTTATTTGATTCCTTCACTAATATCAAGTTATATACCGAATCACCAGATATTTTTTCCTTCATTAGTGAAGGGTTACTCAAAAATAATTTTAGAATTGAATTATGTGAAACCCACTCAATGAGAGATCAACATTGGTATATTCCTCTTATGGGGTGTCCCTATTATAAGGATTTATGCATATCATATGAACATTTTTTAGTTACATGTGTAATAGATATATATTTATGATATTCTACATAGAGTGTGTTCATTCCCTTGTGTGTCATGAGGTGGTAGTCTAGTTTTTCATTCTATGAAGGGTGATGGATGTTTATGTTTTTATACAGATTATCACTATTAAATTTAGGTGATGGAAAAAAGAAATGTTCCACTCCCATGGATTCACTATTTATTTGATATGTTTAATGAGATAGGTAGTTCATGGAGATCTATTTTTTGTTCGTATTTCATTACATACTAGTGAAAGATTGTCATATTTCAATGGTTATTTAATGATGTCGTTATGATAATTATGTGTTCATTTTGTTACATTTTTTGGTGAAATTAATGGTTCAATAGTTCTCGTGGTTTTAAAAAATGTTTTCCTCTTAGGTTTTTTGATTGATTTGTGGTAGTTCTTATTAATGAAATCCTTGGGATTCCGGAGTAAAAGAGGTACATAGGGAATCTGGGAGCAGTTTTGGGAGTTTTTTTCACTAGTAGTTTCTCAAGAATCTATCAATGTACATGTTCTGAGCTAATGATTAATTTTCTATTGGGTATTTTTTATCCTTCCATGATTAACCTTGTATAATTTCTTGCTCGATGTGGTTTGTTGTTATGTGTCACCCAAGAAAAGTTTGTATTTTTAGAGTATCCTTAACATATATGGTTGTTAAAATATGATTACACCCAACAAATATAGGATTGGCACTCCTATGATAGAATTAACTATGAAGTATTATTTTTTCATTTGGGCTAACTAGTTCCATTTGTCTTTTAATTATAAGAATGATAATTTTTTATGTTATATGTTTCTTTGATTTCAATAAGAGGTAATTTTCTTCGATGTCTATTTTAATTCATTTTGTCTTTGTTTGGGATATGTTCTAATGAACCATTTGGATATTATATCCTATGGGTCCTAGAAAGTATAGCCTCATGATTATAACTACACCTCCCATTACCTGGATAATGATGTTTTTTATTGAATGTTGGGGCATGGTTACATCATTAGTGAGAATTGTTCTGAATTCATATAGCATTGAATCATGGTGTATTTTATCCACCGGCTTGATCTAAACTGATTTGTGTGATGGTAGAATGATTTTTTGGAAGATTTTGATTTCATTATTTTCTATACACCTTTAAAAGAATATTTTGTGAATAATCCTTTGAGTAGGAAGTCATTTGGTGGTATTTTGTCTGTGTTTAGGGACTCTAGGAGTGTGATAGAAGAGTTATAAACATAACACCTTAATGTAGGGTGATTTATGATGTCCTCGCCAAAGATATACTAAATTATTCCCCAATAAGGTGTGTCATAAAGACTCAATCATGCCTCCAAATATTCAAGAGTATTTAAATTAGTAGTGAGAGTCCATGGTTTGATATTGGGGTGATTTTACCCTCATGATCACAACACCATAATGGTGAAATAATTATATAATAAAATTGAGGATGAATAATAATGACATATAATATGAATATCCAAGGTACAAAAAAGTATCATATAAAAAATTATGTAATTTCATGTATTTATCAAAAGGATATAAGAATATATTGAATTTTTCATCAAATCCAATAAATGTATCACAAAAAAAAATATTATGAATTCTATCTTTAATAGAATTTCAAGCCATATCTCGATATTTTGGTTCTCCACTCCCAAGAAATAATAATGTAGAAATCAATAAATTAGAACTTTTTTGTATCCCTACCTATGTCCAAAAAATATTATTTTGTACCATGGGCATCTCAGATAAGGTGTGTGATAAATTCAGTAGACCACCAACGATTGAGTCCATAAATATTCATTCAGTGCATAAAATATATGAATTTTAAAGATATAACATTGTTAATAAATAATTAAGACTACAAGGGCTCAACACTTGCTCTTAAGGGGCACGATGATTAAAATACTAGCATCATCCCATTTTGGGAAATATATTAAACAGATATAGTCATATAAATATATGTAAAAATGTATAATTATGAATTTATATGTAGTAATTATACACATAAGGGCATTTATAGACATTTATACACATGAACAGTTCTTGAAAGGACCCAAGGAATTACTCATGCATCCATTTCTAGACACTAATGTGTAAAATATTGTATGAAACATCATTCCAATGTAAAATAGATTCTAGATACATAATGGCTGAGTATCACAGTCTTGGGACACCATTCTCTTGTTGAATAGTATTGGGAATCCATGGCCTAGTATCATAGTATAGGGACTCCATACCCATATCTCATAAAATTAGCGACTCCATTATTTTATATCATAGGTGTAAGGGGAACCAATCCAATATATCACAATAGTGTAACAGAATCCATGTTTGTTTATCATGATTGTGAGGAATGGAAAACATGTATATCACCATAGATAAAGAGAATCCTGGCACGTATCTCACAATAGTGTAAGGGACTCTACAACCATATATCACAATAGTGTAAGAGAACCATACCCATATATCATGATAGTATCAAGGAGTAAATACTTGTATATCACAATAAAGTAAGGTAAGACATTCCATTATATTACAATATTGTAAGGGAAACCATTCCCATATACCGGAAAAGTGTAATTTTTATGCTTCTCAAGTAATATCTAATAGATAGTTACTTGTTGAATAGAATTTAAATTTAACAAGGGAATAACCATTATAGTATTTATGAATGTTTTTTTTCATTCCACTCACTAATTATTGATTAATTATTCTCATCATAATTATGAATCACACCAAAATCATATAAGGGATTTTTTTGGTCACATAAGAATTTATAATACCAATAGAGATTTCATGGACACACCTCAACCAGTGGAAAGAGAAAACATCGAAATATTTCAATATGAATAAAGGGGTACTAAGATATTTCTATGAGGGATATTGAATTAAACATTAATTATGTGTATTTTATTGAAATTCTGGGAGAATATGTTGTGAATCAACATGACACAGAGTATAATGAAACCAGACATGAGGGGTAATTACAAGACCACCTAACTTATACCTGTAGGGGAACACTCATCCAATATTGTCATTTGATTTTGTCTATATCATAAGAAAATTGAAAAACTGAAAAATTCTCTAAAAATAGGTCATATTATTAGTCCCCGAAATTATCTCATTGATATGATGAATAACAAAAAAAGATCCAAATTATTAGAGGTAATACTAGTGATGATCGAACATGATTGGCTATATTTGAACTGGATTTCAGATGGATGAACACCGTTTAAGCATATCTTTTGGCATGGGATCTCAAATGGGAGGATATGACAGTGTTGTGTGAGTGGAAAGGAACGTAAAATAGAGGTTTATATCTTAAACAAAAGAGTAAAATTTTCACAATTTGGCTGAATGTTTGGATAAACCATGAGTTAATTATTTTCACTGTTATATATTTAGGGAACACAACCCAAAAGTCATATGACTCATTGTTATACAAAATGTGCATATAGAGATTTCAACATCATTGCTGGCACTATGTTTTCTAGAACTAACTCATGCCATTTAGACAAACTTTATAGTGCCCGCACATGTTCATGTGGTTTGATGTGAATGGTTATCACTAACTGTGTGCTAATTGTGTGCCTCTTATATTTCACTAAAAAATAAATATCAAGCCTCTGAAAAATCCATGGATGTAATAGAAACATTTAATAAGTAATTATACATGTTCACAAGGATAAAATCAAAGAAATATATTAAAATAATATAGATATATAACACATATAAAATCTATATTTTTACAAGGTAGATGGTAGAAATTGTCTTTATTAGATAGTGGTGTTTTCCTATTTTGAATAGAAGATGGAGGATTCCCACTTGGAGGGTTATGGGGTAGTGGTCTATTGCGATAATGTTTTTACTAGTATTTTTTTTAAGGTTTTTCCTAAGGATAGTCTATATCTGGTTTTATTTTCATGGGAGGCTCTTCATTTCATTAGGAATGCATGACTTGGTTCATAGAGAGTACCAGAGTTATTTGTAGTTGTACATCTATGTTTGTTTAATATGTGTCAAACATTATTATTCTAGTTATTTTAACATGATGTTATACATTATAGATTAACTTTTTGGGTGTTTGTTTTGATAGATGGTGAAGGTTGAGGAATATGTTCTGGGTGTTTTTATTCAATTACATGATGTTCACTATTGATTGTGGGTGGGCATTTCAATTAAAAGTTTTAAAGAGTTTAAATGAGATTATGGGGGTTATTGTATATGTCTGATCACAACCTTCTTGATTTGGTAATTTCACTTAAAATAAATTAACGATTCAATCTATGTGGATGTTGTATTGAGGCAACAACTAGATGTTTCAGTGAGGCTTCAAGATTTTCCAAATATGATCTTCTCTTATAAAGATTCTAATTTCACCTCCTAGATATACAGTGGCCTTCAAAATACCTATGTACCCTACTACTAAAAAAACATCCTTTTCACCATATAAAAATATTTATATATTGTGTTTTTTCAATACTACATATGACATGTTACACCTGTTTATTCTTGATCCCAATGGTTTGTGATTGAGGAACCTACTATTTTGGAATTTTGTTGCATGAATATTTATCAATCTGCAATTATTATAGGTCTATTTGAATAAATTTTTTAATACGTAACCAAGACTTTTAAATATATTATTATTTTATTTTCGACAAATAAATTCATTAATTACATCCCAATGATCTTGAGTCCAAGTTTCATTGGAATAGTATGTTCAAAATACATCATTGTGATACTAAAATAAATTTTTAATATTTTTTTCTTTATAATGAGATCATAAATCCTTTTAACCACCTAATACTTCCTGGGATAGTTTAGTTATTTCATAGAAAAGGGGTGTGAGATAAAAATCATAGTATGTAAATATACATGATAAGGATTGACAAATTTTGAGTCATGGTTATAAAATTATATCATAAAATAGAAGAACCAAAAGTAATAACATTGGAATAAACATATTGAAAAAAGAATCATAAAATAATGGAATCATTTGATATGTGTTATAATGAAATAAAATTTCATTAACATGATTCAAGGATGATATCTTATATAATATGAGGTGGTGGACATTGTCCCATAATGTATTAGGTTTACTCTCTAATCCCAATCATGAAATCTCTAGAAACTAACAACATTACAAGATGAATTAAAGTACCATATAGCCACACCAATCGTAACATGATCATGTTATATTTTATCCACATAAATGATAATTATCATAAGTTATAATAAAATATTTTCCTATGGAATGAAAATTTGTTGCCTAATCATGCATCATATCGTAATAAAAAGAAAATTTTGCAATGAAGAAATTTGTGAAATGATTATGAGGATTATATCACCCTATAAAAGGAAGGTCAAATAAGAATGGATTATATGGGACATGAATTTGATAATACTTTTTTATAATTACATGACATTAAAGAGAGATACATTGAGTGAAATATAGAGAATGGACATACCTCAAATGAAATGGTGGATTAGAGATATTAGTTACCTCAACTACAGACTTAATCGTGCATGTATCATAACTCATGTATAATCAAAATATATCAATTATTTAATTTCTTAATAAAATTTAATAGGTTTAATCCCTTATACATAAACTGATAACATCACTGATTTTAATGTTATATTTAATTACTTATTCATTTATGTCCACATCGAGGGTTTAATGATACTCAGTTCATAATTTCATAATGGAATTGATGATGTGACTATAGTTAATGTGGCCATTTTTTCATTATCTAAAGAATAATTATAGGGAAATAATTATAATTTTATATATAAATTATAATTCAGAAAACCAGGAATTATGGTCACGAAAAATGAACTATATTATAATCATAGAGGCGGTAAGTTGTATGTATAGATGTATAATGTTTCTATTCATCAATGATCATGATGAAAAGAAAAAAAGGGTTATTTTACCAATAAATAATATAAAAAATATAAAAACTATCAAATTATTTTATTAAATAAACTTACATCGATCATCCATGTGATACGGTAATAAAAAATCATCCATGTGATACGGTAATAAAAAAATCTCATCCCTTCCTGATGCGACATTTTGTTGTACACATGAATGACATTATCATTTTTCCCTGGAGGATAATGTAAAAATGTATATGATATATTAATTTTCCATAATTAATAATAATTCACAAATTTAATAAATAAACACATTATAAAACATCATTAATATTTTTCATAGGTGGGGATAAAAAATAAATTACCTCAGTTCTTGATGAGGTAGTCATCTGTACACAATCGCGATTGTTTTATTTTCCATTTGATAGAAGTAGAGATGGATATAGCTGGTTTTATTAGAATAATAAAATATAATTTTATAATATATATTTTAATTATAATATACAAATTTTTAATGCATTACTAATTGTGGAATGATAATATTTATAAATAAAGATGTCAGTGAAGAGGATTAATTTTTCTTCAATGATCCTCCATTAAATATAATATTAATTACCCAATTGTTTTTCCTTAAAGATGAAAAAATATATAGAAATAGGATAATTAATTTGGAGGCATTTTTTTGGTATTCTTTTAGTCTAATTGGTTATCTTAGTGTCAAAATAATAGAATGTGGTCTTGTTTTATAATGGAAGATGATTTTTATTCTTGTAAATTCCCAAAATTATTCAATAATGTTAACTCAATCCCAAGGATGTTCCTCAAAAAATTTAAAATAATGTATTGTAAGATTTATAATTTCAATCCACACTTCTAAATATAAAAAAACAATTTTTTAACATGTTATCCTCATTACCACTAAGTTTAATCACTATTTTTTTTACTATAGTAACTTTTTATTAAACAATTTACAATTAATTATACCCTAAAATTTTGAGGAACATGTTATAAAATGAATATTATAATGATAAGAAAAATTGAATCTATTTTATCAAGTTAAATTCACATAAGTTTTATAATACAATTTAAAATAAAACTTGTATGTGCGATGATAAACTTTATAGGTAAAATGTGTTTTTCAATAAATAGATGGTATTTTATTAAACATATGAATATAACTATCATTATGTGATTTTAAATTAAAAAATATAGAAATAATATATATATATATATATAGTATAGTTAATTATTAATTATTGGTTATTTTAATTAATAAAAAGGGAGAACATTATACACTTTAACTCATTTTCAGGAAAAAAATTTCGTTTTTAATCCTTATACAAAAAAATATAAAAAACGATTTAAATCAATTTTTTTGAATTAAATCAAAATTAATAATACATATATTACATTAAAGACAAATTAAATGAATAATGAGAATTTAAAATAATGCAGTTTTACAAAAATTGATATTTTCATTATTTAATAAAAACACAATAATTTATCAAAAGAACTCCCAAACAATCAGAACATGTTTCTATAGATATAATGATTAAAAAATTATGTTAATATTATAAAATAATATCTATAAAATATCCAAAAAATAACTATAACATTTTCTCATAAATAAAATAAATAACATTTCCAAAAAAATTATAAAATAGTGACTGTGTATTTAAAAAGAATTTATAAATAAATTTATTTTGATTACAACCTCTATATATTTCTTTTAAATTATTTTATACAATTAATACCCACCAAATTAATGGATATGTAATAACGGTCATATTTAAATAATAGTATTTTATTAATATATCATGATTTGATTAATCTTAGTGTTTTGTGTTGTATATCCTACCAAATATAATATTCTTTTAAAATATTCGAGTGTTACACTATAACCCCATTAAATATATTTCATCTTTTAAATTTGAGATTTTGATAAGTAATAAAGGGTTTTACATTTTCTAATTCCCTTTGGGGAAAACCTACATTGTAAAAAAGTTTAATAAGACATCCTCTTAAAAGAGAGAAAGTTAATTTCAAAGGAAATCCAAAATGAAACATCAATATATTTCCAGGTTAGAGAACATTAATGGGTAGTGAATCTATGGACACATAAGAAAATACAAAATAATTATGAAGAGTGATAGATATAATTTATCAGATGAAAGTGAATAAATAAGATAAAGTTAACTACTAGAAAACCGTAAATCTATTATGAATTATAAGACCATTGATTCAACCTATATAAATGTAATAATAATTTTTTAAATCCATTTAATATATTTGAGGGGTTCTCTGACTATCATGATATAGAACTTAGAAAAATCATTACATGGTTTTTCTTATTTTATAATGTCAACTTCCTCTTCACATTGAGAATTTATCAATTTCCATTTCAACTCTTACTCTAAGTGTGATTCCCTAGTAAAATAAGGTATGAAACTTTTATTTGATAGAATGTATGACACGGGACAACAAGCGCATAATATAGTATAATAATAGTATAATTTATAATATATTTACTATTTAAAAAATATTATATATATATATATTCAATGAATGAAACACTGTTTTAGGTTACAAATCTAATGAATCTGGGTTAGTGTACATCATACAAAACAAATACCTTCCACAATATCTTATGTTACAAGGAAAATTTACCTTCATTGATGGATTGTGCTATATGCAATACCGAGTCTTACCAAGAAAAAATATATAATTAAAACATATTATTCAATATAATAAGATATAAAATAGTAATTATGAATAGTATTAACTGTATTATGAAAATATATGTTTTATAAAACCAAATAATTGGTTAAAAATAAGTTCGAAATGATTTTAAGAACCAATTGAATATTAAAAGCATATTTTTATAAGTAACTATTTATCATTCTCACAAAGTTTTTTTTACCATAATAGATTATGATAATTACAATTAGATACTGATTATAATGAAATAAATATGTTACATATTCAATCAATTGTTTTTTATATTCATCTAAAATAGTTGTTAAGTATAAGATAGGATCAAACCCAATATTTCACATATAAACCTATAGTTTTATAAATGCATTTTTAAACGCCTTATAATCAAAATATATCCTATATACTTATTTTTACACTATTATAAATTTAATATGATAAAATAAAATTCTTTTTTAATTTTTAATTTAAAAAATTAGCTTATAATTATTTTTTGGAATTTTTCCGAGAAAAGTCATTTTTTTGTGAATAGTTAAAAATACTGTGTTTTAGTTAAAAATACATTTTATTTAAATAATTGTTAATGATAAATTATATTATAAATTAGTATCAAAATAACATTGGATCAATAATAAATATATTCAAATAATTTAGTTCATTAGAATCAATATATCTTTAAAATTGAATATATAAATATAACAATCTTTTAAACATTTTTCTACTAAAACCAGTTAATTTTTCCTTCTATGATATTATAATTAATCATAAATTGTAATATTTTGTGATTTGAATAATGAAAATCCTTATTAAATAAAATAAAATTTTCTTTATAAAATAAACTAATTTTTTTACATAATTGATTAGTGAGTCTAATTAAAATTAATTAGTGTGATTAAGGTGAAATTTGGATTAAAATGAACTAAATCCCCTTGTTTAAGGGGCCAATTTACCAATCCACCAGTCCAAAACTCATTTTGTAAATAAAATTTAGTCCATGAACCTTCCATTAATTAGTTTTTGTGGTTTTTTATTACTTTTATTAGGTAAAAACATATGCACGCCTAACTTCTTTTCAAGAATAAAGTGAGTCCTTTTTCTTCCCTATAAAAGGCCACCAACCCTACCCAATACTCACACCTCTAAAAAAATATAATATCATCCAAGACCTACAATAATAGTCACCTGTTATTTGTATCCTAAACCAAGAATAATCCCTTTGAGATTAACCCCTTCCAACAAAGCCGTTTCATCCAAACAAACAGAAGTTACCCTATTAAAAGGTAATGTCTTTCCTCAATCTCTCTAGATTCATCCCCATTATACAACCCCTAAAATCTATTTATTATATTATTTCATAACAAAAATAGTATACTAAAAATTATAGGGTTTTTTGTACTGCTATATTAACCTAAAAATACACACTCCTCCATCAAATGGGTAAAGAACATAATGTTTCTATTGACATCAAACTACAACCTCGCTAAATGATGATTGTATATTATTCCATTAAAACATCTCTTGGAAGCCATTATTATATAAACATTCATTATATATGTTATATATTATATTTATTTTAATTTTATATTTCATGAAACATTTTATTAGCCGTAATTTTATTTTATTCCATTTTACATTAATACGATATCATCATTTGAGGAAGTGTGGACTTCCACCCCTACAAAGAGATGTTATTCGTTCCCATGATATATTGAATGTATAAATTATAAACATGATAAAAAATATAAGATAAAAAAACGTCTATATTCTATTCATGACATAATTACCTTTCTATATATATATATCATTTTCTATTTACCCTTCCACACACTTAAAAACTGATAATGTAATTCGTAGACTTGTAGACTGCCACCTCCATGACATGATGCGATTCCTTTGATGGAACATAATTAGATATACAGGTATATTTGATTATATTATTTGGTATTGAATTTATTATTAGAATTACATAAATAGTTTTTTTTAATTATCTTCTTTCCACAATGGTTAATTAAAAATGAGAATGTTACTCATGGGTGCGTATAAGCAACAGTCTCTATGATTGCAAAATTGATTCATTATTCATAACCATATTTAATGATTATTTTAAAACAATAATTGATTTATAAATATATTATTATGCTTATTATAATTTATATTCTTTATAATTAACCCCATGACCATAGTTTTCAAACAATTGATGTTTTGACTCATAAACCAAATTTGGTGAAAAAAACCTGATGTAAACATAATCATTTGAGTAGTATTACAAAACATGGTAATAATTATAATAATTGTAATTATATACATGACATATTTTATTAATCATGTATAAAATTGATATAAGATTATTATACATTAATTTAGGGTACGTTCAACCGATAGGAAACACAATGTAAGGGATTCTCGTCTCACTTTTTACATCCATTAGATAAATGTCAGGTTCACTATGTAAATATTTGGTGTGGTGTATCTACTACCATATTTTAATCATATCATGAATTAAGTTTCCTTTAATCTGATATAATACTTTATTTAAATATTATAATTTCATGAGGATTATGTTTTAAGATTTTTTAAAAGTGGTATGTGACACTTTCGAATCACTAAATATAATTTCATCAATACTAATCTGAATTATATCCCAATGGAATTTCTATTTGAGGAAATTATATAACCATTTTTAATAAAAAGAAATCATTATCCACTAGTTATTCATGAACATTTTTTTATTTCATTTCCATTTCTCCTCTATTTGGTAGTAATTTGTATTTTGAAAATGTTTTTCAGAAAACCCATAATTATATCTCTTTTAGTTGTAGAACCTGTCTATTCTAAAAATATTTTTTTACTAAAAGGTATTTAATTTTTTTTAAATGATTTGGTAACGGTAGTTTTACCCTTTTTACAAATGTTTCAAAGGATTCTTCTTGTATCTTTTCTAATAATGAATTTTCAATCTTTTTTTCATTAAAATAAATATTTTTTTAACTCGTATGACATGTTCTAATTCATCTTCTGTCATTTCCTTGAAGCCATATTTTCACGTTCAAATGGTGAATTTTTATTTTATAAATATTTTCAAAAGTTTTTTCCAATGTTAAGGTTATTGTCCTAAAATTTTTGATAAAATTTAGTCTTTTATTTCATCAACAACAATAACCCTCTATTTTACTCCGCTTGGGCTAATTGTATTGTTTCTGTCCTTATTATCCCAAAAGATTATTTATTATTGATTTGGCCAATGACAGGATTCAAATTCACTTCCGTGATTTTTTTGTGCCACCTTGATTTATTAAAAATTTATTGATCACTGAACATTGAATTCCCCCTTATATTCTTTTTCATTTTTTGATGAATATTACTATTTCCTAAACCGTATACCATTTTACAAATGTTGCCTACATTGATATTATGTAATTAATTAGGGAATTATTTATATATCCATATTTTTCATTAAATATGGTTATTTGATAAGACATATTCGTTATTTTTTTTACTACATATGAATAATACGTTGGACTGGGAATAACAAGTGGATCCCAGACTATATATAGCTCCTCGATGCATCGACAAGTTCCCATGAGATGAATGAATTGGAAGATGGTTTTATATCCATAGTTTTAATCCTACTTGTGCATGTTATTAATGGTAATAGGATTTCATGTTCCTACGACATGAAACCCATAGAGAAGTAAATTTCCCTCATAGTAGTTTCAGTTGTTATTCTTCCTTGGAATTTTTCTTCGACATAGAAATGGATACATTTCATTTCAGTTCATTGATTAACGGAATGTCTATTAGTTTCATACCTTACCATATTTATTTTTCATTATATATTTATTCATATTTTATATGTTTTCAGTTATTACCTTTCTATAATTATTATATACTATTATTTGGATTATTCATTAAATGGAATGTGTGTTCAATTATATACCTTTCCATATTCAGTATTCACATTGATTCATTATTTCTTCCACTATATTTTGACTGTATAGTTCAATTGATATCATCCTTATTATATTTATTTCCCCAAAAATTTTGGAAGCATAATATGAAAGATATTACAAAATATAGTATATGTATTAGATATCATTCTCAATGATAATGTTTTTAGAATAAATAAATTTGTTGTAATTATTGTATACTTTTGTAAAACAAGACTCATTTATGTATCTGTTTTATCAATAATACTAAACTAACATGTCCTTGGGGTATTGATTCATTGAAATCATGCCAATGTAATTGATAGTGGACATCGGCTCCCAGCTCTCTCAGGCTACATCACTATTTATGGTATCAAATGATGTTTACTAGAAACATTAGGAACTAGATTTTGGAAAAAGTGGGTTTAAGGACATAAGACTAAGGTAGAATTTAAAGAAGTATAGATAAAACCCAATGTAATATTTTTAAATTATAGATTACTCAGGTCTACTTAGTTATACATCGCTATCTGGATATTATAACTGGATGGGGTTCTATCACAGATTTACCAATGATTAATATATTTTATTTGTTGTTCTAGGCTAGACTCAGGGTAACCAAGTTCATGAAAACGAGGCTTACTACACACCTAGTTTGAAAATCCCAGGGTGTCTGCATAAGATAATCATTCTTTTCATTAATAAATACTACAAAACATTAGAATGGATTTTGAAAAAAAAATAATCGAGGTTAAATGTATAGAGTTTTAGATTAAAGATAAAGTTTCATGATTTAGAAATTCAACTAATCATATTAAAGATAAACTCTGGTCCATGGAATGACATATGTGGAAATAAAATGGATGAATTATTTATGTTTTGAGGTTCGATAGAAAACCATAGTAAATTATTTTTAGATATTAAATTAATTTCAAAGAAGTCAATAATATTTAAATTACGAAGTTATATTGAAAAGGTTTTAGAAAAAGAAATACCAATAAACTAGGTGAAAAAAATAAATTAATAAAATACCAAAGGTCTTGAACCCATAACCGGAGGACGATAAGGGTATCACGCCAAAAAATGGCCTACACAATGTCCTTGTAACTTTTCATTATTTTTAGTTAAAATGATTAACAAAAAATATTAATGATGAACTAGCAGTAACACTTTTGAATTATAGATATTTTTTAATTAACCATATTTATCTTTGGATATATTTAAAGGAAAATAGTAAGAAATCTCACTCTTTTATAGGCCTTATAATCTATTAAATTTTTATTTTAGTTCTTCAGGCATAAAAATAATTCATTTTTGTTAATTAATATTTGGGGGAAAAGGGATCAATTAATATTTCATCAAAGAACAACCAAAATATTGAATTATTCATATGAGATTGGAACTTCTCAGGTAATAATATTTTATTATACCCTTGGTTAGTAAAATAAATAACAAAAATTATTAAAATGGCTTATAAATAAAATGTTTTCCTAATACCTAAATATTTTTTCAACCGATGGGATTATAAATCATCAATGATTTATGTCATTGAGGCCCTCGATATTCAATTCATCATTCACATGTTTTTTATTGATGAACTCATTCAGTTAGTTAATATATTTACAATTTTTTTCTCCAAGTATGTATATATAATTTCTACTAACTTTCACCTACTTAGAAACCTAGTTACATGGTGTTCCATTTGACCTTTTTACTTTCAATTCAATTTTTATTAAATATTACTTATGATCCATTCTCATGATGTGGGATTTAAAACGTAAAAAGAATCAAACAATATACCCCCAAGATCAATTTTAAATTGTGTGGATGAAATTTAAATATTGTGGGGGGGAATGTGACACCATGAAATATGAAAGTATGAACTTTTTATTTGTTATTGTGTATTACAAGCTCGAGAAAAAGAGTAATGTAATATAATATATGTGTACATTATACTATATTTACTATTGAAAATATATACTACAATATTCAACACATGAAACACAGAGTTATCCTTCAATGCTCATGACACTAATTTATCAGAAATAATAAACAAAAATGACCTTCCTCTATTGCTTGTGTTACGTGAAAAATCAACCTTCTTGGATGGCTTTCTCTATATGAAAAACTAAGTCTTACCGAGAAAGAATCTATAATTAAAACCATATTATTTAATATAATAAGATATGAAAATGTTTTTATGAATATTAATAACTAACTTATGAAAAAATATGGTTTTGTAAAATAAATCATTGGTTAAAAAAAATTATAAATGAATTTAAGAACCAATTGAATATTAAAACAATATTTTAATAGAAAAATATTTTTTCACGCAAAGGTTTTTTACCATAATACATTAAATTAATTACTATTATTGAGTAATATTAATGTAATAGACATGTTACATATTCCATAAATTCTGTTATATATTCATATAATATATTTGGTAATAATAAGAAAGGATCATAGCCAATATTTCATATAAATAACTATACTTTTATTCATGCATTTTAGGCGCCATTTAGTAGTGAACCTATTATAAATCATAATTATGATACTTTTATGAATTAATTTTAATAAAATAAAATAATTTTTTTAATTATTAATTTTAATATTATCTGCGTATGAATTTTTGAGATTTTTCTGAGAGACATCATATTTTTTGGAATATTGAAAAATTATTCATTTTAGTAAATAACTGAATTTTTTAAAAATAATTATTAATGATAAAGTATATTATAAATTTGTTGTAATGTAAAATTTAATCAATTATACATATATTAATATAATTTATTTCATTATAATCAATAAAAATATTAAATTTTATCTAAAAACATTATAATATTTTGAAAATATTTATTATAATACCAGTTAATTTGTCTAACTGTGAGACTAGCATAAGTCATAATTTTAACGCGTTTCAGATTTGAAATTTTAAAATATTATGTAAATTTTTTTAATGATGATGATTATTTTGTTCTAATAAGATCAACTATTTTTTTTGGATATATTTATTAGGGAATGTTATTAAATTAATTACAGTGTTGAATGTGTAATTAGTCATAAAATGCACTAAACCTCTAAGTTTACGGGCCCAAATGACCAATCCACTTGTCCAAAACTCAATTATGGGAGATATTTCTTCCATTATCCTAAAATTAATGTTTTTTTGTGGTAAGGTATAGCTTTATTAGTCAAGAATATGTGCACACCTAACATCTTTTTAGGAATAGTGAGTGAGTCCTTTTCTGTCCCTTTAAATAATCCCCATCTCTACCGATTCTTCAGACCTATCAAACCTCTAATGTTTGACCATTCTCTACCAAACTATTCTAAAATAATTCATATCCTCGACCTAGAATCATTCCTTTGGTAAAAAACCTTCTAAAAATTCCTTTAGGTTCGAACCAAAATAAGTTTCTCGATTAAAAGGTAATGCCTTTTTTCAATCTCTCTATTTTTTTCCAATTCTCAAGCCTCTAAAATATTTTTTATACACTTATTGTATAACAAAAAAAGTATTCTCAATAATATAGTATGTTATTATTGTTTTTTTAACATACAATTACACACACAACCATCTATTGGGAAAAACATCATGTCTTTATTGATGGGTAACTACTTCCTCATGAAATGATGATTGTTCTTTATTATATTACCGCCTCTCATGGTGGCCATTATGATGAAAAACTTGTTTATATTTATTTAATATGATATTTATTATTTATTTATACTTTTTAATATCTTTTATAAATCATATATTTACTACATTACATTTTATGTTAATATGATAACATCATTTGAGTAATTGTGGACTACCGCCCCCTCAATGCGATGAGATTCATTCACACGATGCATGGAATTTATAAATGATGGATATAATTAAAAATATGAGACATAAATAACATATATATAATAATCATGAAATAATTAACTTTTGGTATATATATATATATATCATTTTCTTTATTAACAATTCACACACTAAAACAGTGATAACCTTCTTCATGGATGTGTGGACTACCGCCTCCTTGACATGATGTGATTCCGTTTACACCACATAATTCTATATATAATTACATATTATTATTAAATATTTTATTTATTATATATTTATCATGTTGGATGGATTTGAGTTATATGTCTTATTTTCACAATGTTCATTTAAAAGTGGAAATGTTACTCATGTGTACTTATGCCCTGCCCTCTTCAGGATTATAACATTGATTCATTTTTCATAACTATATTTAATTATTGATTTTATAAGTATAATTTATTTATAAATATTATGAAATGTTTATTATTTCAGGTGTGTTATATAATGTACCCTATGGCCATAGTTGACAAAAATAATTTTTTCGACAGATAAACAGAAATTAGTCAAAAACACTCGATGTTAACTTAATAGTTTGAGTAGTTCAACAAAAACATGGTAATAAATGAAATAAATGTTATTAAATACATGAAATGATTTTAAATAAATTATAAAACTAAGATATGTTTATTATACAAGAATTTAAAGAATTATCCCCTAAAAGGAAAGACATTGTAAGGGATTCTCATCTCACATTTTACATCTGTGGGATATATGTCATGTTCACTATTTATATATTTTTGTTGATGTATCTAATATAAATTTTTATATCATATCATGAATTCATTTTCCATTAATTTTTTTAAATAATATCATTCATTATTATTCCTTTATGGGACTTACGATTAAAAAAATGATTCAATGTTGTAGGGGACACATCAGAATGTCTAAATAATATTTTCCTCGTGACTAATCTTAAAGATATCTCAATGGAATTTATATTAGAGGAAATTATATAATAATTTTCTAATAAAACATTACATTATACTCTAGTTATTTATCACAATTTTCATGTTTTAGTACTATTATTCCACTCATAATAAATAATATTTTTGTGGAAAATGTGATTTAAAAAACCCAACTTTAAATCTCTCTTTAGTTGGAGAACCGATTTTATTATAAAAAAATGTTTTAATATAACGTTTTCAAAAATGTTTTTAAATGATTTGGTAAGGAAATATGTAATCTTTTGTTTTGTATGATTTTTTAAAATTAAGATTCTGGTCTCATTCCAAACACAGCATTTAGTAAGCTTTTTCATACAAATAGAATATTCTTCTTAACTCAAACAACATGAACAGATTCATCCATTGTATTTTTTAAGAATCCCTTTCATGTTTAAAAGGATTATTTTTAAATAAATATATTTTAAAATGTTTTTTCAAAATAAGAGGATATTTTAATCAAGAATATTTTTAAATTTAATCTTTCATTTCATGAAAGACAACAATATTCTATTTTTCCCACTTTGGACTATTGTATTGATCCATCTTTTTTATCACCAAGATGGTATGTTATTGAATTAGAAAACGATCATTTTAAAATTAACTTCATTGATTTAATTTTTGATACACCTTGATGTGTTCAATTTCCTTTGATCATTGACCTTTGAATTCCCCCTTATTATAAATTTCATTTTTTTCCGTGATATTTCAATTTCCAGAACCATATGCTATTTTACATATTGTGCCGACACTAACAATTATTTGATTAATTTGGGATTTAAGGATCAATCCAAATTAATCATTTAATATGGTAATTTTATAAGTAATATTAGCTATTTTCATTGTTAAATATGAGGATTTTTTGGACTAGAAATGATTTGTGGAGCCCAGAATTTATATTTCTTCTCGATGCATCGACAGGATCTTAGGAGATGAATAATTGTGAAAATGGGTTCCAGCCCATAGTTTAATACTACCTTATGAATGTTCATTTTATTGTTGGTTTTTATGTTCCTGAGACATGACGCCCATAAAGAATGAAATTTCTCTCATAGTAGCTTCATTTATTATACATCCATGAGATTTTTTCTCGATATATATATGCATACATTTTATTTAATTTTTTTGATTAATAACATGGGTTTAATTTCATACATTTACATATATATTGTTCTATATCAAGTTATAATAATTCAATGTGTTTCCAATTATTTCCATTCGATAATTCTTATGTATATTTATTCTGTTTATTGATTACATGGAATGTGTGTTCAGTTATTTATTTTTCAATATTGACTGTTAACATTTATTCATTGTTCCTTCTACTATTGTTTCCTTACTGAGCATTTGATAACTTCTTTATTATTATTTTTCCATGGAATCAAAGAATAATACTCTGAAGGATATGAAAGAATATAATATATTGGTTAGATATTAACCTCAATGTTTATTTTTTTGAATAAAAAATTATGTTGTAAATAGTGTATCTATTTGTAATACAAATCTAATTTATGAATCTAGTTTACCAAGACTACTAAAGGTATCATCCCTATGTGTGTTGATTTCATGTGATTATTCCAAAATAATCAATAGTGGTCACCAACTCTGGGATACCTTGTGCTGGGTAACTACACTGAATAATGATTATCAAATATAAATTGTTTTTTACACCTGAAGCACTAAAATTATTATTCAATAGATCATAAGATCTATAAAACTGTAACAATATATTCTTATTATATTTTTTAAAACCAAAATGGTTAGAAAAAAGTAATATTGTAGGAATATGAATTATAATATATTATTTTACAAAATTCAATAATAAGTCCAAATGTATAACATAGATAATTATTTAAATAAATAACCATATATCCTTAATCACCTCAATAACATCGATCATAAATATAATTGTTACCTCAGAGGTTATCTCATTCCCTTAAACATACACCACCAAAAAAATAATTTCAATCATCCTCCATAATCCTATATAAAAAACCTAATCGTTATATATATCATAACCCGGTAAAATGATTCCCAAAATAACATTAATAACCTAAAAATTATAAAAATTCAAATATATTTGGTCTTAAAAATATGTTTCCACTAATAAAGTAAATATTTATCCCAAAAATATTTTAACAAAAAATAGTTTCATTCTAACTAGTACATCACAAATGCCATTGGTTGGAATTTCACCCTTATCGCACTTCATTTTTGGGTTCATACTTAAGAAAATTTATAAATAAGATAAATTGTCACAAAAATGAGGGTTTCGATGTTTCTAAAACGATATTAAGATAAATCATTTATTGTTCACAAAAAATTATTATGAACATATTGAAAATAAAATTAATGATCAATTCATTTTGGAATAGGTAAAGTCTTCTATCAAATAAACATAATTGACTATAATTACCTCAAAATTTTAAATATATCAAAGATCGTATATTCCCCAATAAAATGTTTTCCATTAAATATAAAAATTCATTTAAATAAAATTTCTATATAATTTTATCCATTAAATATATTCACTGTTATTTTTTAAGAGAACTACTATAGAAAAATCTTATTAATTTTTACTATTCTTATAACCAACATACCATTGATAAATATACATAAAAAACATTGTTTTTTGACTTCCAACACCTAAAAACAACATTTCTTCAACTTTAATTATTTTCATAGGGCCTTAATAATTACTCCTCGGAATATTATATTTAATCAGATACAAACCGGGTTCCCCACATCTATGACATTGAACTATTTTTTATGCATTACATTGAAATTTATTTCTTTTTGATTTTTTAACCCGACTCTTCGTTTTTCTTTAGAAATTAGCTTCTTGATCACTATTTTTGATAATATAAATCATATTCCATTTATTTTCATGAAATTCTATATCATTCTCTAATAAAAATTTTTACTTGTAGGAAGTTGAATATTATTTCATTTATTAATGTTAACACATGTACTTTGAGGAAAAACAATCCTTCCCTTAATTTATTTTTTTAGAAAATCAACTATGTTCTCATTGTTAATTGTAATTTAAGATAGCTCATTTGGTATATTCATAATATTTCTAACTATGACTTCCATTTGGATATGTGACATTTCAGGAAAATATGTTACATTTTACATCATATTGGTTGTTGGATTGATTTCCACTATTTCCAATCATTAACGACAAATAATAAAAGAAACAATATTATAATGAATTTTCATAAAAATGGGAAATTTAAAAACCTTGAAGGAATTATGTATAAGTGATAAATAGATCATTAATTATGAGTCTATAGTTATCAATAAATGTTATCAATGTAATATTTACCCATTATCAACTCAAAAATAACAATTAGTTTAGTTCTGTAATAATGGTTCATAAAGGGTTTTCTGAATTTCCAAAGCATATCTCACGGGTGTTTCAAACCAGGTGTACAGCAAGGCCCATTTTCATGAACTATGTAATGATTTATTCAAGATGTATTCACCCATTTTGGATGTATAACCCCTAGGTAAATATAATCTGGAACCATATCAACTTGTATTATGAAAATAGTGATTTATTTACATGGAACCTACTACCTCTATATATCACTAAAATTCTAGGTAATTATTCTATTCTATTTCTTGTAATTACTCTTAAATGTATGGTAATCCCTAAATTATTCTAGTCTGAATCCCAAAATAAATATGGGCTTTCTCTGATATAAACATTGGAGATATGTTATTATATTCAATATGATATAATTGATACCTAAGAAAGCATTCAATTACTTGAAATACCTCCTAGGTGGAAGCCTTACCACCTTACCTAGTGTAATCTCTTTCATCATGAATCACTTGGGTGGAGATCTATGCTCCATTGAATGGTTTCTTGGGAGATATCCCAATGATGGAATTCATTTCATACCTCTAATATCAACTATAGTGATTGAATCTATTTACACATATTATTAAATGATTTTCAAAATAAATATTAATTAATTACAACCCAAAGATTGTGAGTCATAGTTTAATTTAAATAATAGGTTAACAATAAATCAATGTGAGGCTAAGATAATTTTTATTTATTTTATTTCCTGTAATTATATTTCAAATCCTTAAATTCTTATAAAACATTATTGTATAACCTTGGTAATTTATCTAAAAATTCCAACAACAGAATAAACAAGATATGAATTTATAAAATGTGAATCAAAATGATAACTTGATATCAAAATAGATAAGTCATAATATTAATCACATACGGTTTTAACATGTAGAGAATAGCATCATAAAATCATTGAATCATTGGAAATTTGGAATCAACATATAACATGACAGAGACATGAGTCATGGATAACTAAGAAAATTTTATATGGTGAATAAAATCCCACCATGGATTTATTTTATTCACAAATTGCATAAATGGTATCTAATAAGGCCAATTCCATTACCCAATGAATTAGTGTTCTTTTTGGAAACACCCATCATATCTTATTACAAGGCCTTAACATTAAACATTATATAATAGTTTGTTTTAGCAAATAACTTAATTTCTTTAACAATGGGGATCCAAAAAAGTTTACTGTTTAGTATAATTACTCGATAATTCATTCATTACATCCCACAATAATGATATGTGTATATTGTAACAAAAGTATCAATTTTTTCCAAAATATTAAACATTTTAAATAAAAAATAATTTGTTTCCCTAAAAAATTGTCAAAATATTCAACTTAGCATCTGACTTTCTCATACCCATCCATATACCAAATGACAAATATTATAAAACATTGGATGAGTACAGAAATATCAATATGTTACATAAAATAATAATAAAATAAACCAATGGACTATGAACACATTAAACCATAAATCATCTTTTATAAAGATAGACTTTATACCCATAAAACATAAGCACTTCATATTACCTTGTGATATTATATAATTATTATCAAGAAAAATTGAAAACATAAATGATAAATTTATCCTGTGAAATAAATTCCTTATCACTTTTAGATTTACTATTTATATCACGACTACGCAGGTAGTAACCTTCATAGTAACATTTGGAATAGCCATAGGAGTATATTCCCATAATATCTTTGGAGAAACCATACCAATCAACTCCATATCACAATGTAATTAATTGGAGAGCTATAATGGGATCAAAATACCTATTATTATCATGGAACCATCCATATTCATAAATAATTATCCTAAACTTAAATAAAATAATAACATATAAAATAATCATAATATATAAAATATAACATTTAAATCAACATTCATTTTTACAAAGTTGCACACTGATTATTGAAAAAACATAAGTTTAATATACAATTTTAAATTGATTCAATAATTATATAAGCATTAAAGATAAATTAATTTATTAAATTTTATACATTAAGTATATGTAAAAAACATTTCATTTGTGTTTGGTAAAAAATATTAAAAGGGTATGTTTAAAATAGGATTTTTAAAAGAAATTCAAATACATTGAGTATGACTCGTTATATTCAATATTTATCTGCCTAAATAATAAGCATAGGTAAATTTTTTTATTACATGCGATATTTTCAGAAGTTTATTATTCCTTTTATATCACTTCTTATCATGTTTCATCAATTACTTAATTATATATGATCATGTAAGACGTTTTGATGATATTCAGTTCGTGAGCCCAAAATGAATTTGTAGGATGTCAATATTCAAAGTGGCTATAATTCCATCATCTCTAGAATAATATTCATGAAATGATTATAATTTTTAAATTTTAATTATACTTTTAAATAAAACAATTAATTATGTTTATTAAAAATGCACTAAGTTAGAATCATAGTGATTGTAGGTTGTATATATGCATGAGTAATGTTTTCCTTTTTCAATGATAGTTATGGAAATAAGGTAAGTATCATGTTATATTTATACAATGAAAATAATATATATTAATATCATATTAAGCATTTAAATATAATTATATATATGATCTATGTGATGTATTGATGAAAAACAAATCATAACATTTCATGGTGGTGATAGTTCACACGTACGAACGAACGACATTATCATTTTTATTTGAATGGAAAGGTATGAAAATAAATTATATATTATTCTATTATAATGGTAAATATTTCATAAATATAATATATAAAAATTAAATCCATCATTATATCCATCATTGAGAAATTTTGGTTGAAAATGAATTATATTGGTTTGCGAGGTGGTTGTCGTTATTAAACATGAATGAATTATTATTATCACATTTGAGTATTGTGGGGATGAATTTAAGAGATCATATTAACATAATGACACCTCATTATGTTAGGGATACTAGATTTACTATTTACTCATGGTTGAAGAATATTTTATGTAAGTGGAGGAAGAAATAAAATTGAACCACCTAATTTAAAATGATAACTCTTGTTCAGATAATCTCCTTTGATAAAAACCTATACACCTCTGAGGATTATTTTTGACTAAAATAAGATCTCTAGAATAGGTGGAGGTATTATAAATTACTATTTTTTATGATAATGGCAAGAAAAAATATGTTTTTACATGATAGTAAAAGTGATGAAGTGGTTATATTTTATAAGAGTATAATCAAACTCTTAGAATTATTCAATATATTGAATTAAAATAAATTAATATCTTTTATATATGATTCATAAGTTATTTATTTACAAAATAAGTTGCATATGGCTCAAAAAATCATAAAATTAAAATTACACAATATTTGAATACTTTTTATAATCCTTGTCTTTTTGTTTTAACCTTTATTTAACCCCTATAATTTTTACCATGATATGACGTAGATTATATATTTAGGGATAATATAATTACCATAAAATTACAAAAACATAATAAATTGTTTATTGATTAAATATTTAAACATACACTATTAGTTGGTTTAATTTCAGATTTTCAAAAATTTCATTTCATTTAATATAAAATTATTTATTTTAAAATATCATTAATGACAAATTTTGAAAAAACTCATTATTTTATCTTTTACAAAAATAAAAAGAACAAAAGAATTACGATCCAATAGTTATAAAAAATTAATAAAATTTCCTATTCATCTAAATTTTTTGGATGAAATTGATCAACTCAAAATAAATATATATTAATATTTCTAAATTCATTTATTTGATATCTTTATTAATTAGATAATTTTAACATCATTGTGGTAAATGACTTTATTTTTAACTATTTATTAATTAAAAATTAAATATAATTTACCATGGGATCGATAATAAAATTATATTTAAAAATACAACTTATTGTAAAATATCCTCCCAATATAATACCATATTAATGTTATTTTACTAATAAAAAAGTGAACTGTGATAAAATTAACTTTTCTTTGAATAAAATACTATAAATGGATTAAAGTCCTCTAAGTTGTTCCAATAGCTCACATATTTGATCCAATAATGATTTTGGTCAACAATAATCCATAAAATAAATTTAGTACATGTTTTAGAGCAATTTTATAATTTTTCTAATATTAATTTTCCCCTTAGTTAACAAATTTACCATTATCTTTGGTTATAAAAAATACCAAACTTACGATTCATATTATACCAAAATAAAAGGGACTTACTTACTGAATTTGGACCTTCGGATTCCAAATTTTGAATTCTTTTTTCAAATTTAAAATCATATAATTTTATGAATTAAAATTAAAATTAACCTAGGTGATAGTTTAAGAAAACATGTTATTAAATTGTAAAAATTGAAAATAGTGTAGTTTTTTTTGTATCCATATTCAATGATAAATTGATAACAATAATCTAAATTCAAATAAATGAAATAAAAATTTTAGAAATAGAGTTCAAAAATTCTTAAATATATAATTTTACACCATAATTGTTGTATTAAAAAAATAGTATTCAAATAAAATTAATTATGTTTCATTATTCATAAAAATGTGAAACTTATTACAAAAAATAAAAAAAATTGAATTAAATTAAATTTTAATGGTCCTACTTCAAATTATTATTTAATGTTTTTGAATATATTTTTTAAAAAGGATAAAACATATTTTTGAAATAAATGTGTTGTTAGAGTGAGGGAAAACTACATTTTAGAAAAATAATTTTTTTAAGCGCATGCATTGTTTATTATTTTATCATGCCTAAAAAATCTATTGCATGAATCTAAAAACATTTTATAAAAGAGTTTGAACATAATATATCATTAACCGGGGTATTGGATTCTTTCTATTTTTGAAATGTACAACCTCACAATTTTATTCACTTATTAAATAAGTGGGGAGACAATTCTATTATATCAGTTTCAGATTCCTATGTTTCATATTCACCACTATAGTTGTTCAATAATACTCTATCCCAACGAATCACTTTATTTTGAAACACAGTCTTTATATGATCAAAAACGTGTAGTGGTTATTTCTTATATAAAATATTCTCATCCATGTGAAATAATTTAACACTTAAAACATTATATGAATTTGATGAATTTTTCATTAAAATTGAATCATTAAAAACACTGTGTAACTAGCATAAATATTTTGGAAAACCAACTTAGTAGAAAACTAATTTGAAATTATCATGGATTTTAAAGGTTCTAATGAACCGTGGACTCATTTTCCCCTTCTTAGCAAAATTCATTCCACATTACCATGTTGAATATTTGAGAAAGACATGTTCCCCTACCTAGAATGAAAGATCATTCCTTAATTTAACTATATAAATTTTCCACCTGCTCGGTGTTATCCTCATATGCTTCTGAATCAGTTGAACTATCTCTGTCATTTCCACCACAAATTTTGGTTCCATCATCATCCTTTCACCATCTTTATCCTAAAAATTTATATTTAGCCACAAATTTCAATATAACTCCTTCAATGGTGTCTTATGTACACTGTAATGAAAACTAAAATTATAAGAAAAATCAACTACAAAAAGAGGTTAATCCAAACTTTCATGGTAATCCATTTAAAAAGCACATAGAATATCCAACAATTTTTGAATAGTTCATCTTGACATTCCATCAAACTAAGTAATAATGGTTTTGTTGAAATTTAATTCAGTTCCAAATGACATCTGATAGACTTTCAAAAGGGTATATGGGAATCTAAAATTATTATTAGATACAATGGAGAGAGGAAATCCATGTAACCAAATAATGTCTTTATGATAAAATCGATAAACATTATCTATAAACGGAGTGTCCAAAATATGAAGAAAATGAGTATATTTAGTCATTCAATTAACAATAACATGTATCGCATTATCAAATCGAGAATTCATTGGTAATAAAACTATAAAAACCCTAGAAATATATTCCCAATTCAACTCTATTACTATAAAAGGATGAATCATCGCTATTGGAAACAATCGTTCTTATTTAGCCTAATGAAAATTCAAACACTTCATGGTTATTTCATTAATATGTTTTATCATTCAATTCAACCAATAATACTCTTAAAGGACATTGTAAATCATACTGGTTCCATAATAATCTGAAAATGGAGAACAATGTACTTCACATAGAAAATATTTTCTTCAACTACGAATCAAAAGTCACACATAATCTCTTTTAAAACCTCATTACACAATATTTATCAGTGTTAAAGTAAATAAATATACCCTTTTTAACCCATTCAACCATTTTTTGTTACTCACAGTCTTTCTTCTACACATGCATAATGTTTTCTAAAAGAAATGATTAAACTAAAACCTACAAAACACAGAGGAGTTTCATTTTAAAAAAACATCCAATCCATAAATCATCAAATCATTAAAAAAAGTATTGATTCCAAATGTATCATTGTTAATGTAGCATTACTTTTTTGACTCAAATCATCATCCACTTTATTTTGTTTTCATGGATGATCATGAATTTTTATGTCATAAACCTTGATTATTTCCATCTTTTTTCTCTATCTTATGTTCAATTATTTATGTGTGAATATATACTTCAATTTTTAATTACCAATATAAATTTCTTATTTTACTCTATTAAAATGATCCCTTGAGATTTTTAATGAATAAAGAATGATTTTTTATTTCTAAATCATTTGTCAATTTATTTAACTGATGAGGATTCAACTAACATTAATCGTAAAAAGTTACCTAATCATTCTATATTAGTACGCAACCAATTATTTTAAGTGAATCATCACTATAGATAGAAAATTCCCATTTCTAGAAGGTAGGTCCATAACTAGAGAATTCACCGATCCTCTTTTCAATTTCTGCATATAATTATCATGTTGTTTTATCCAAATAAAAATAACTCATTTATGAGTATACTTATTTTTTGGAGTAGATAACCCTGATAATATTTAAAAAAAACCACTTGTAATGGACCAATAGTCCATGAAAATTAAAAATCTCTTTAGTATTTGTGGGACTTGTCCATTATTCAGCAAATACTTTTTTAGTATGATCAAGAGTCATTCTATTTTTTGAAGAAATGTGACTAAAGAATGAACATTATTGTGACCAAAATTAACACTTTTTTAATTTAAAAAATTGTTTATGTCACGACCCGCCCTCGGGGTCCATGCCGTGACTACCCCAAGCCCGCCTTCCATAAGCCAGGGGCTGGGGACTAGCACCAAGGCGTAAATCCCGGTAAAAAGGGAAGGCATTGCCTTTGTAAAGTAAACAAACACCACAGAGTAAGCAATCAGAAAGTAAACACTAAGAAAAAACAGAGTACAGCTGAAAGTGCGGAAAAGTAAATGGGCCAGTATACAAACCCAAACTGAAAGTAAAGTACAACTCGAAAGGGAAAACAGCAACTGAAAAGTGAAAGCCGCTACACCGAGCTGTCCACTGGAAATCCCACCTGAAGGGTGGGTACAGATAGCTCCACGGGTCCCGCCGTCTGCTCCGAGCACGTCCCGCCCAGTGGTCCACCTCCAGGTACCGTCCTGCTCTGCAAGCCTCAGCTAAGATCAACGATGTCCATCGTCTGCAACCAACACAACGTAGTGCGGGCAAAGCCCGTGAAGGGGTGAGTATGAGCTACTCAGTAGGGACCCCGAGACCCCTGAAGGTCTCCCAAAATCCACAAAGGATAAACCACGAAGAAAGGTACAATCACGAAATAACAACCAACACTGCTTAGGTATATGCCCATACATATACCTAAGTCATCAATCTCAAATACGCTCCAACCTCCGAGCCCAAGTACAACTCAGTCCACACAGGAAAGTAAACGTATTCCACACAGGAAAGCAAAACGTAATCCACACAGGATTGCACAATACAATCCACACAGGAAAGCAATAGGTTTCAGCTCACACAGGTATACTTCTTCGAAAGACGATAAAGATGATCTCTGATCCATCTAAGTCGTCGGACCCACGAAGGATCGATAGGTAAATAACCCCCGCAAAAGACCCACACAGGATCGGGCCCACACAGGACCTGTAGGCGCTGGTTCACACAGGACCGCTGAGCGCAAAGACCCACACAGGATCGGACCCACACAGGATCAGGCCCACATAGGACCTGTAGCACTGATCCACGTAGGATCGCTGAGTGCTGTAGTCGTCGTCGTCGAATCCACACAGGATCTCTGTACTGTCGTCGTCGCAGTCACAGTAGCAGTAACAGTAGTAGTCACAGTCGCAGCTAGCACTAGGGTTCCCGCACACAGCAAGCTCGTTCAGGAGGGTCCGCTCCACGAGCCGAGAGGCTGATACATCAACTGTCACAAAGTCCAGAGTTGATGTATCCAAAAGTTCCGTATCGTCAACAAGGACTCAACGCAACAGACGGCGCGTCGATCGGACGCCCGGTCTGAGAGTTATTGGCTTTTTCGTCCCAGGGTCCCGGTTGGTTTTTAAGGCAAAACCAACCCGACCGTACTCCACCTGCGTCCAAACCTCGGGCGAAGTATGCCAAAAGATCCGTCTCACTTAGTGGAATTCAACGAAACAGACGGCGCATCAATCGGATGCCCGGTCTGTTAATTATTGGCCTTTCTGTCTCACACCCACCCTGGGAAACTTCCCAGGAGGTTACCCATCCTGATCACTACTCTAGGCCAACCATGCTTAACTACGGAGTTTTAACCACGTAGGCTCCCGAAAAAGAAGGTGCTCCTTGAATATAGTATTCCGAAACGACCGTCTCGATCCAAGGATCGTGTTGCCGCTGACGGCGCGTCGTTCGGAGGCCCGAAGCTCAAGTTATGAGCATTTGAATGAAATCGATTCGAAAACGGGGGGTCCGGGTCCGGGCCGACCCGGCCCGACCCCCCCTGGGTCGGCCCGAACCGAGTCGACCCGACCCGGGTCCTACCCGGCCCGGCCGGCGGCGCGGAGAGGCAACGCGGCCCGGCCGGCGGCGGCACGGCCTGGGCGCCGCTCGGGTGCCACGCGCGGGGGGAATGGCCCCCGCCCCTCTTCGCTGGCGGCGCGGCTGAAAGCCGCGCCTTTGGTGAAACCGGCCCCCTCGTGGGGGCCTGCCTTTGAGAAAAACGGGGGGCCGCCTGCCCCCCCTTTATGAAACCGGCCCCCCCTTTAATAATGGGGGGGCAATTTACCTGGCCGGGGGAATTTAATTCCCCCGGTCTTTCTCCTTCCAGCCGGCCCACCTGGCCGACCGGTTTTTCTTCAATGGGACCGGCAAACCGGTCCCCTTTCCGGCTTCCGACGCCGACGGCCCGGTGAGCCGCTGGTCCTCTCGTCCCTCCGCGGCTCGGAACCGGCCGCGGTGTTCGTCGTCCGGCACGGTGCGACGGCACCGCACCCCTCCGCCGCGGCCCCGCTCCGGCCGCGGTGCCGTCGGTTTTCTTCGACGCGGCGCGACGGCATCGCGTTCATGATGATCCTTCCATGGCGCGGCGCGACGGCGCCGCGCAATGTAACCGTGAGAATTCTCGCATGGTGCGACGGCACCACGCCATCTCTTCATCCACAAGAAAATAATAATAATCACGAACATAGGGGTGATTCGGCCGTGTTTGTGCGGTCCGACCCCCCTCTCGTTAGATGATAACTCTTAAATAATAATCCACAAGACTATCATGCTAGAACCAAGAACGAGAGTAAATAAATAATCAACAACAACCCCTACCTCGGTTTCAAGTACGATGATTGTCAATGACCCGCGGAAGGCAAGCGTCGCGGAGGTTGGGCGTCGCGGTAATCGTTCGTCAATTCCGTTGACGAAGAGGTACGTCCGAAGAGGTATGTCGTTGGTGAATCTTCGTAAGCAGACAAAGGAAGTCTGAGGAGGAAGCGGCGTTCTCTTTCGTTGACACGGAAGGCATCGTCGATCTTCGGAACAACCGGCTACGAAGAAGAGAGGAGCGGCGTTCTTCGTCGGAGCTCGAAGGTTCTTCGCGTTCTTCGTCAAAGTTGAAGAAGAAGAAGGAGTTCCCAAATCCTCTCAAGAAGGCTAGAGAAATCTAACCAAATAAAATAAGCTAGAGTCTTATTTTATTCACACACTTATCAAAATGAATTTCAAAGGTTTGAAATTCAAAAAATTCAACTCCATTAATTAACAAAGTTGTCATGTCATTAAAAGAGGAGTTTAAGGGAGTTAAAAAGGAGAAGAAGAAGAGTCATGCTTCGGGTGTGCCCCACCAGACTTAATCCTCCCAAGGGAGGTTAAGTGGTTGTGGGTTCCACCACTAACTCCCTTTTGGAGAAGTTAACCAATAAGTTAAAATAAAAATTTGTAATCCACAATTTTTATTTAACTTATTCTAAACTCCCAAAAAATAACTCTCAACCCGAAATAAACGCAACCTCGGAAAAGGTCTCTTTAGGCGAATATCGGCGCTGTGAGTTCATCGGTGTCCTCAGAATTCAATTCCGAGCACCGGGTCAAAATTTAGAAATTCCCGCTCGTTCGTTCACTGAACGTACCCGAGCCAAACTTCGGAAATTGATTCCGGGCACTCCGGGCCTTGGAATCAGGTGCCGTCAAAAACCGCGCTCTTGTAAAATTTCAAAGAAAATTAAGAAAAAATTTCCCGTGAATTTTACGGGTCTTTACATTACTCCCACCTTAGGTCTTTACGTCCCCGTAAAGATACATCAAAAACTAGGGAAACAAATGAGGGTACTGAGCACGCATCTGAGCCTCCCGCTCCCATGTGCTCTCCTGGAGGTTCCCGTGCTTCCATCAGATGCGCACAAGAGGAATCGATCGCCCACGTAGGACCTGCTTCTGTCGATCCTCTATTTCCACTGAGACCTCCGTAAAAGTCTCCCTATTGTCAATGTCAAGTTCCCCATTGTCAATGATCTGTGTCGGGTCGTGCACGTACCTCCTCAGCTGAGATATGTGGAAGACGTCGTGCACCCGGTGCAACTGAGGTGGTAGAGCCAGGCAATAAGCCACCTCACCAATCCTGCTGAGGACCTGGAAGGGTCCGATGAAGCGCGGAGATAACTTGTCGCCACGGCAAAATCTCCGAATACCGCGTCGAGGTGAAACCCGCAAGAAGACGTGGTCGCCATCCTCGAACTCTAGTGGCCTCCGCCTCCTGTCAGCGTATGACTTCTGCCGGCTCTGAGCTGTCCTCATCCGCTCCTGGATGACCTGGACCTTCTCTGTCATGGCCTGGACCATCTCCGGTCCCACAAGTGTTGACTCCCCAGGGTCTGTCCAGCACAAAGGAGATCTACAAGGTTGGCCGTACAACGCCTCGTACGGTGCCATCCCGATGGTGGAGTGGTAGTTGTTGTTGTACGCAAACTCCACCAAGGGTAAGTGGTCCTCCCAGCTACGACCAAAGTCGAGGACACATGCGCGGAGCATGTCCTCGAGAGTCTGAATGGTCCTCTCCGTCTGACCATCCGTCTGAGGGTGAAAGGCTGTGCTCAGACGTAGCTGTGCCCCGAACGCCTCCTGTAACCCCTTTCAAAGCCAGGAAGTAAAGCGAGCATCTCGATCGGAGACGATAGATGATGGAACGCCGTGGAGCCGCACAATCTCGTGAACGTAGAGACATCCCAAGCTCTCCACTGAGCCCTACTCTCTGATGGGTAAGAAGTGTTCCGACTTGGTGAGTCGGTCAACAATCACCCAGATGGAGTCGTGACCTCTGGAAGTGCGTGGAAGTCCAGTCACGAAGTCCATAGATATGCCGTCCCACTTCCACTCTGGAACCTCCAAGGGCTGTACCAAGCCTGCTGGTACCTGATGCTCTGCCTTCATCTGCTGGCAGGTGAGGCATCGAGAAACGAGCTCTGCTACAGCTTTCTTCATGCCCGGCCACCAGTGCTGTCGTCTGAGATCCTGGTACATCTTCGCCACTCTAGGATGTACCGCCAAAGGAGAAGTGTGAAACTCTCTCACCACCTCCTCTCACAAAGCGACTGGTACAATGGTACATCCTCTGAAAAGGATGTCATGCTCAGCTCCAAGGGAGAAACCATCAGGTTCCTGTCCCGAGGATATCTGTACATGCCGTGTCTCACAGTCAGCGTCCTCACGCTGTGCCTCTCTGACCCGTTGCAGTAGAGGAGGGGTGACTATGAGAGACTGGAGGAAGGTTGCTCCATCTCTATCCACGAAGGATATCTACAAAGAGGCTAGCTGCTCCGTCGCCTCCTCAAGTAGCTGAATGCCCGTCCTCTTACTGAGGGCATCGGCTACTATGTTCCCCTTCCCAGGAGTATAGACTATCTCAAAGTCATAGTCCTGGAGGAACTCGATCCATCGCCGCTGTCTCAGGTTGAGGTCCTTCTGCGAGAAGATATACCTGAGACTCTAATGATCAGAAAAGACTGTAAAACGCTCGCCCATCAGGTAATGTCGCCATGTCATCAGAGCGAAGACCACTGATACAAACTCCAGGTCATGGGTAGCGTAGTTCTTCTCATGCGGCCTCAACTGATGTGATCCATAGGCGATCACTGCCCGCTCCTGCATCAAAACACATCTGAGCCCGGTCCCTGATGCATCGCAGTATACTACGTACCCTACTCCCTCCTCAGGCAACCTCAAGATAGGTGCGCTAGTCAACCTCTGTCTCAGCTCCTGGAAGCTCTGCTGACATTTGTCTGACCACATGAAGGGTTTCCCCTTCCTCCTTAACGTACGACAAAGCTGCAAAGATTTCTCGTTTGCTGAAAAGTGAAATCTGGTCTCATCCCCTGGATGAACCACGTTCCTTGCCTAATACAGTCAATCCCATCATGATTAGTTAATTCATGGCATGGATGACGTCGTAAGGCCTCGACGCTGCTACCAAGAGATCCAACCGTTACTCTCGCCTCCAAGGGTTGAGTCACACTGTCGGCATCAGTGTGTGGTCACTGGGTTTCCTCCAGTAAGAATCTCGCAAGTGAGGGTCAAGTCAACAGTGTTTTTTAAATGGCACCTCTTAGTAAAAAACAAACAAAAGATAAGAAAACAAAATTCACCAAGGCAAGTATCTTTTACTACTTCAACTTAAAGTACAAGGAACAAGGCAACACAAACTACGAATCTAGAGGCATTATGGGCAATGTCTCTATGCCTGGAGCTAGTCCCGCACTAGTGCACCCGCTTCCGGAGCTCCATGATCATAAGCTTCAGCTGCCTGAAGCTGTGCTCTCCCCTGAGGTCGGGGTGGACCTCCTGGTGGTGGTGGTGTTAGAGCCTCAAATCATTGCCCACCACCTGCTGCTCGGCCAGCTCCTCTGCCTCGTCCGCCTCCTCCCTACGGACCGCCATGGTCAAACCTCTGCCTCTGCCTAGGTGGTTCCTCAACCATCTGCTGCTCCTCTGCATGGCGGGTCGGGCAGTCACGAGCCATGTGGCCCTACCCACTGCATGAGTAGCACTGTCTTCCTCTTGAAAGACTGGCTCCGTGCTGTGTGCCCCGCACTGCTGAGCCAGTGTCCTGAGGTCATCTACCTGAAGGTCTGGTCAGCCTGGACCCCTGAGTCATCCGTCGACTGCCTGTCGTGGAAGACTCCGCCACGTGCCGCCCTGCGGTGGGTCTCGGCACTGGTGCAGACTCAGCAAGGAAGCTCTCGATCAAAAGGGCCTGATCCAGTACTCCTGTCTGAGTCGGTATGCTGAGGGAGATCAGCGATGCCCTGATCTCGTGTCTCAAACCCTGCTCAAAGGTCCGGGCCCGGAAGAATGGGTCCCGTACCATGTCGGTCGAGTAGTGAGAGAGATCAGTAAATCTCACCGAGTACTGAGCGACCGTCATGCTGCCCTGCCGCAGCTGAAGAAGCTCCTGGATACACACCGCACGAAGGGTGGCTGGGACAAACTCCGAGCAGAAGAGGCTCTCAAAGTCCATCCAAAGTAGAGATGCCTCATCGTGCACCTGGAGCATCAAGCTCCACCATCGTCCTGCTACTGCGTGTAGTAGGCTCGCAGCGAGGATCACCATGAGGTCTGCTGGTGTCCTCACTAGCCTAAACACACGTACCACTGCCTCCAGCCAGTCCTCTGCTGCCTGGGGGTCCGTCTCCCCACGAAACCTGGGTGGTCACTGGCGCTGAAACTCATGCAGTGCGCTGAGGCGACGTGCATCGTCAGCGGCTGGTGCTGGAAGCATCGGTGGCTCAACGGTTAGAGTTACCGCCGGTGCCACTGCTGACAAAGGGCCCTGCACCGAGGCCTCGTCGCTCGGTGGGCTGTCATCACACTCGACTCTCGGAACCCTAGCTGGCTACCGTCGTGGGGCCATCCTGAAAAGGAAACAGGTACGCCACGGTCAGAGCAGTATACCTGGTGAGCTGATATAAGTAATCACAAAGAAAACTTTGAAACACACACGCAATCAATGTTTTCGTGCATTATGTCAGAAATCAGAAGTCAGGGTCCTGGTGTACGGATACGTCGGCCGCCGCACCAACACTGGACTCCCTGGACTGATAACCACACTCAATACGCTAAACATTATTGCTTCACATAGAAAAGACCAGAGTTCGCGGTAGAACCGAACTCCTCTGATACCAATTTGTCACGACCCGCCCTCGGGGTCCGTGCCGTGACTACCCCAAGCCCGCCTTCCATAAGCCAGGGGCTGGCGACTAGCACCAAGGCGTAAATCCCGGTAAAAAGGGAAGGCATTGCCTTTATAAAGTAAACAAACACCATAGAGTAAGCAAGCGGAAAGTAAACACTAAGCAAAAACAGAGTACAGCTGAAAGTGCGGAAAAGTAAATGGGCCAGTATACAAACCCAAACTGAAACTAAATTACAACTTGAAAGGGAAAACAGCAACTGAAAAGTAAAAGCCGCTACACCGAGCTGTCCACTGGAAATCCCACCTGAAGGGTGGGACAGATAGCTCCACTGCTCCACGGGTCACGTCGTCCGCTCCGAGCACGTCCCGCCCAGTGGTCCACCTCCAGGTACCGTCCTGCTCTGCAAGCCTCAGCTAAGATCAACGATGTCCGTCGTCTGCAACCAACACAACGTAGTGTGGGCAAAGCCCGTGCAGGGGTGAGTATAAGCTACTCAGTAGGGACCCCGAGACCCCTAAAGGTCTCCCAAAATACACAAAGGATAAACCACGAAGAAAGGTACAATCACGAAATAACAACCAACACTGCTTAGGTATATGCCCATACATATACCTAAGTCATCAATCTCAAATACGCTCCAACCTCCGAGCCCAAGTACAACTCAGTCCACACAGGAAAGTAAACGTCTTGCACACAGGAAAGCAAAACGTAATCCACACAGGATTGCACAACACAATCCACATAGGAAAGCAATAGGTTTCAGCTTACACATGTATACTTCTTCGAAAGATGATAAAGATGATCTCTGATCCATCTAAGTCGTCGGACCCACGAAGGATCGATAGGTAAATAACCCCCGCAAAAGACCCACACAGGATCGGGCCCACACAGGACCTGTAGGCGCTGGTTCACACAGGACCGCTGAGCGCAAAGACCCAGATAGGATTGGACCCACACAGGATCGGGCCCACACAGGACCTGTAGCACTGATCCACGTAGGATCACTGAGTGTTGTAGTCGTCGTCGTCGAATCCACACAGGATATCTGTACTGTCGTCGTCGCAGTCACAGTAGCAGTAACAGTAGTAGTCACAGTCGCAGCCAGCACTAGGGTTCCCGCACACAGCAAGCTCGTTCAGGAGGGTCCGCTCCACGAGCCGAGAGGCTGATACATCAACTGTCACAAAGTCCAGAGTTGATGTATCCAAAAGTTCCGTATCGTCAACAGGGACTCAACGCAACAGACGGCGCGTCGATCGGACGCCCGGTCTGAGAGTTATTGGCTTTTTCGTCCCTGGGGCCCTGTTCGATTTTAAGGCAAAACCAACCCGACCGTACTCCACCTGCGTCCAAACCTCTGGCGAAGTATGCCAAAAGATCCGCCTCACTTAGAGGAATTCAACGAAACAGACGGCGCGTCAATCGGACGCCCGGTCTGTTAATTATTGGCATTTCCGTCTCACACCCACCCTGGGAAACTTCCCAGGAGGTCACCCATCCTGATCACTACTCTAGGCCAAGCACGCTTAACTACGGAGTTTTAACCACGTAGGCTCCCGAAAAGGAAGGTGCACCTTGAGTATAGTATACCGAAACGACCGTCTCGATCCAAGGATCGTGTTGCCGCTGAGGACGCGTCGTTCGGAGGCCCGAAGCTCACGTTATGAGCATTTGAATGAAATCGATTTGAAAACGTGGGGTCCGGGTCCGGGCCGACCCGGCCCGACCCCCCCTGGGTCGGCCTGAACCAGGTCGACCCGACCCGGGTCCGACCCGGCCCGGCCGGCGGCACGGAGCGGCAGCGCGGCCCGGCCGGCGGCGGCACGGCCAGGGCGCCGCTCGGGAGCCACGCGCGGGGGGCATGGCCCCCGCCCCTCTTCGCTGGCGGCGCGGATGAAAGCCGCGCCTTTGGTGAAACCGGCCCCTCTCGTGGGGGCCTGCCTTTGAGAAAAACGGGGGGCCGCCTGCCCCCCCTTTATGAAACCGGCCCCCCCTTAATAATGGGGGGGGCAATTTACCTGGCTAGGGGAATTTAATTCCCCCGGTCTTTCTCCTTCCAGCCGGCCCACCTGGCCGACCGGTTTTTCTTCAACGGGACCGGCAAACCGGTCCCCTTTCCGGCTTCCGACGCCGGCGGCCCGGTGAGCCGCCGGTCCTCTCGTCCCTCCGCGGCCCGGAACCGGCCGCGGTGTTCGTCGTCCGGCGCGATGCGACGGCACCGCACCCCTCCGCCGCAGCCCCGCTCCGGCCGCGGTGCCTTCGGTTTTCTTCGACGCGGCGCGACGACATAGCGTTCATGATGATCCTTCCATGGCGCGGCGCGACGGCGCTGCGCAATGCAACCGTGCGAATTCCCGCGTGGTGCGACGGCACCACGCCATCTCGTCATCCACAGGAAAATAATAATAATCACGAACAGAGGGGTGATTCGGCCGTGTTTGTGCGGTCCGACCCCCCTCTCGTTAGATGATAACTCTTAAATAATCATCCACAAGACTAACATGCTAGAACCAAGAACGAGAGTAAATAAATAATCAACAAGAACCCCTACCTTGGTTTCAAGTACGATGATTGTCAATGACCCGCGGAAGGCAAGCGTCGCGGAGGTCGGGCGTCGCGGTAATCGTTCTTCAATTCCGTTGACGAAGAGGTATGTCCGAAGAGGTACGTCGTTGGTGAATCTTCGTAAGCAGACGAAGGAAGTCCGAGGAGGAAGCGGCGTTCCCTTTCATTGACACGGAAGGCATCGTCGATCTTCGGAACAACCGGCTACGAAGAAGAGAGGAGCGGCGTTCTTCGTCGGAGCTCGAAGGTTCTTCGCGTTCTTCGTCAAAGTTGAAGAAGAAGAAGGAGTTTCCAAATCCTCTCAAGAAGGCTAGAGAAATCTAACCAAATAAAATAAGCTAGAGTCTTATTTTATTCACACACTTAACAAAATGAATTTCAAAGGTTTGAAATTCAAACAATTCAACTCCATTAATTAACAAAGTTGTCATGTCATTAGAAGAGGAGTTTAAGGGAGTTAAAAAGGAGAAGAAGAAGAGTCATGCTTCGGGTGGGCCCCACCACACTTAATCCTCCCAAGGGAGGTTAAGTGGTTGTGGGTTCCACCACTAACTCCCTTTGGGAGAAGTTAACCAATATGTTAAAATAAAAATATGTAATCCACAATTTTTATTTAACTTATTCTAAACTCCCAAAAAATAACTCTCAACCCGAAATAAACGCAACCTCGGAAAAGGTCTCCTTAAGCGAATATCGGCGCTGTGAGTTCATCGGGGTCCTCGGAATTCAATTCTGAGCACCGGGTCAAAAGTTAGAAATTCCCGCTCGTTCGTTCACTGATCGTACCCGAGCCAAATTTCGGAAATTGATTCCGGGCACTCCGGGCCTCGGAATCAGGTGCCGTCAGAAACTGCGCTCTTGTAAAATTCCAAAGGAAATTAAGAAAAAATTTCACTTGAATTTTACGGGTCTTTACAGTTTATTTCATTATCAAGTTAAAAAAAATACTTAGATCTATTCCGTGATCATATTTAGTTTTCGAATTTACCAAAATTTAATCAATAAACTCAACCAATATCAAATATAAGAACTCGGGAATTATTTGATTCATAAGATTTATGAATATAATAGGTGAATTAGTTAACCCAAATGGAATAAATATAAACTCATAATATAATGGTCTAATCTAAAACATAGTATTTGAAATTTCTATATTCTTTAATTTCAACTAGTTGTATACGAACCTCAGATCAACTATTGAAAAATACTACACTCTATTGAGATTATCAAAACAATCATCGATATATAGAAGAGGATACTTGTTCTTAAAGTTAATGTTATTCAAGGATATATAATCAATTGAATGTCTCATTGAACTATATTTATTTCTAACAAATAAGAAAATATCACCCCTTGGTGAAGTGATAGGTTGGATGAAACCTTTATGATAGAAAATCTTGTAACTTCTTTTTCAATTCTAGATGTTATACTTGATTTATTTGATAATGAATTTTTGAGATTTAATTATCATCAGAGAATAAGTCAATAGTAAATTCACCATCCTCTCTAGATATAATACTGTTAAACTCATCAGGGAAAACATCAAGACACTCATTTTACAATGAAACATCCTTAACCTTAATAATTTATTTTTATAAAAATTATGTGAAAGAAAACGATAATTTACATCAATTGACAGTTTCTCAACTTCTTTATATGGTATCAGTTGTATGGGTTATTTCATGTAAAAAATTAAAACTATTTTTGAAAAGAAAATTATTTAGCTCTGAATTCCATCATAGCATGGTAAAAAAATTAATATATACCAAAAATAACATAAAACTCTAGTAGGGGAAAAACAATGAGGATAGTAGGTAATTTAATTCCACAGAAACCAGTTGGAAGATTCTTATTATTTCATTTTCCATTAATATTTCCCCCAAGTTTTTCACCATAAGTCCTAGATTTATTTCTTGATTTGGAATTTCCAGTTTAATAGAAAACATACTATAAATGAATGAATTTATAGAACCTGAATCAAACGACAGATTAGTATAATCTGAATAAAACATAGTATACATGATACCAATTCATTTGATGGTGCAATATCTGCTGAAGTTGTTTTAAAATATTTCACAACACTTTTATTCTTATTTTCATGATTCTTCTCATCCATATGGTTCCACTTTATACACTTGCTTTATAATGACCAGTCTTATTATAGTTAAAAAAAATTACTGACTATATATTATAATTTTTCAATCCAATACTATGATCTTTTTATTTGTATTTATGAGACTTATAACCCATTTTAATTCATCATATAAGCTTACATTAATTAAAATGTCATTCCCTAGTGTGTTTTTACATCAATTCTAACAAACTTTAGACATTATTTGCATACCATCATAATTATTTGATTAAATCATTCATTTTACCTTCTATCTTGAATAATTTTTCTAATAGTGGTCAATGAACAAAGGATTATATTAAAAAATTATTTTCACCTTATCCACACATCAAAAATGTTTTATATATCTTTCTAATTAATTATAATACAATGTGATCCAATATTTTTTCTTTTATCTTAATTATAAATTATTAATGTTATTATCATAATCCCAAATATAATTTAGAGTCTACATTTTCAATTGATTGAATTTTTCTGCAAATGTATCAAATGAATCCTCCTCATAACTCAGTTCCAATAATTTTATTTCTACCCTAAGTAAAATCTTTTTAGGAAAATATTTTCTAGGAAAAATAATTTTGAATTCATCCAATTCTAAAGCATAAATTTCATCAATATACCTTATTTCATTACCATTCTACCTCATCCATTTGGATTCACCTTCAAAATGGTAAATAAAAATATTAAAATTTTAATTTTATGAACTCCCCATAAAATTGAAAATATTATATAGGTCATTAATACACCATTCATCAACAACTGGGATATATAATACATTAAAATATAAGAGATGTTTTCCCCTAAATTTCTCTAATACTGATATATTACTCTTTGGTTGATCTGGTAGATCTCATTAGTTTTTGAAATTACCATTTATATCATGTTTCAAAAGATCCATCATAGAAACAAACTATTTAGTTTTAATTCCAACCATCTCATGAGGCTGATTAGAAAGGATATTTTCTTCTCGATGCCTTCCCATGGGGATACCATGTTTCTTTCACTGGAAACCCGTTCTAAAAATGACCCATCTTACATGAAAAAACATGTTAATATACAAATAAATTAACATTTAAACATGACCATAATGTAAAAATCATTTATGGGTCTTCTTTTAACAATATCAATACCCCTAAATGTTTCGAAAACTACCTTTGATACAAACTATGTGGCCACATCCTTAAACATTAAAAAATATTGAGTTTTAGTTATGAATTTAATTAATTTCATATTTTTTTATCTTTTCATGACTATATATTTATAAAATTATTCCATCATTCAAATATAACATCTGAAACTAAAAAATTTTTCTACTACTAAAAAGGTATCCATTTTTTATAAAATATAAAAATATTAAAAAAAACATGTTATATTTTTCTTGAAAAATGTTTTTTACATTAACCATGACTTCCTCATTTATATTCCACGTAATTTACCCTATCAAAAACTTTTTATAACATGGTAACAGAACAATAATATCAATAAGGTTCATAAAAAAACATGAGAAGATGAATACAATAAACCATTGATATCATTTTCACAAAGTTATACCATTAAACAATAAAACATAAGCTCTATTTTCTTACCTCAGGAATTGATATGATTCATGTAAATATCTATAAAAAACATACACCATAAATGTGACTTTTGGTATATATTCAATATCACTCTTACATTTACTATATTTTTCACTGCTACATATGGTGTAACATTCGTGGTAACATTTATTATACCAACTATGGTATTACATTTTATTTTCCTAAAAGAAAACATATTTATTAACTCTACCTAATTTCCCAAATTATTGGAGAGATATATGGGGCTTACATATAATTGTTTTATCATTGAATCCCCTACACATAAACAACTCCTAAGAAACCAAAAATAATCATTACATATAAATATTGCATAAAATAAAAAAACATTTCTACTTTGAAATAACTTTGTATTTTTACAAAGCTACATACTCATAAATGAAAACAATATATTTGAAAATAAAATAGTAAAATTTTAAATGAATTAACAAAACATTATAGCAACATAAAATGAAAAATTTCATCAATTACATATATTTCAAAAACATTCCTTCTCGCTATTGAAAAAACAATTCGAACAATATCTTTAAAATATGTTTTTATTGGGAAGTCTCTAACCATGAGTTTGAATCATCAAATAAAATAATTATATTACAAAATAAAGAACATGGGTTAATTATTTAATTTTATTATAATTTTTTAAATTTTAAATATTCCGTTTATATCAGTTATTATCATGTTAAAAAAATTAATTATTTTTTTAATTCCATGTGATATGCTTTTTCATTATTTTGTACATGAGTCAAAAATAAATTTGGGATGATGTCAATAGTCAAAGTGATAATAATTGAAAATTATCTAGAATAATATTAATTAAATTATTATCAATATTATAAATAATTTGTAATTTTAAATAAAATCATTCATTATGGTAATGAGATATTAGCTACATTATAATCATAGACAAGGAAGTCCACACGTATGCATGTGTAATAGTTACATTTTTCAATAATCACAATGGAAAAAAGTAAAGTTTCATTTAAATTTTTTTAAATTATTCTAATATAACTATTATCATATTAATCATTCATATCTATCTATATATATCATCCAAGTAATGTGTTGTTGAAAATTGAATCACATTACTTCGTGGTGGTGATAGTTTACACGTACGCACGAATGACATTATTATTATTTTGTTAATGGAAAGGTAAAAACATAAAAGAAATATTATTATTACATAGTGATAAATATTTCAAAAATATAATATATAAAAATTAATTCCATCATTATAAATTATCTGGAGAGTTAGTGTTGTAAAATGAATTATATCAGCTCGCACGGTGTAAATCTATTATAAACACGAATGAATAATTTTATTCCCATTTGATGAAATTGAAGATGTATTTAGTTGATTATATAAACATAATAATATCTCATTATATTTAGGATACCAAGGATTTTATTTTATCATGGATTAAGAATATTTTATGTAAGTTGAAGTATAAATAAAATAGAAACAAATAATTAAAAAAATATCTCTTATTCACGTGATCTCCATCGATTACCTCATTAAAAACTCTAGGAAGTTTTTAATGCATAAAATAAAGAAAATAGAATTTCTGAAGGGAATACAAGAATCTATATGGGAATATCTATTCACGATAATTGGTTATAAAATTTGAATAAAAGGTAATAATATGTTCACCTTTTAAGGGATGAGAGGGGCACTCATAGAATTCTTCCAAATATTAAATGAATATAAACTAATTTTATATTAAATATGCTTGAAAGGTGATTTATTTTTAATATAGGATGAATTTGGGTATAAATAAATTCATCTAATTAAAATTACCCATGTTAGAATATTTTTTTAATCTTTGTCTTTTTTTAACCTTTATTTAACCCCTTCAACTCTCACAATTATATCATATAATTTACACATTTAGGGCCAATATAATAATAAAAAAATGAAAAAACAAACAATAAATTATAAATTTATGAAATTTAAATACTTATCAAAATAATATGAATAAATTTACTATTTTCATAAATTTTATATCATTTAAGAAATATAATTTATTTTAAAATATAATTAATGTTAGTTTTGATACTATTCAATATCTAGTCTTTCTCAAAATTCAAAAAACATATTAATTTGATAAAATAGTTCTAAAAACATAACTAACCTTACAAATATCTCTAAAAAATCATGAATGACATTAGTCAAATAGAATTATATATATTTTAATATTTTTAATATCATTTATTTGATATTTCTATTAATTAAACCATAAATGGATCATCGTTGTGCAATCTTTTAACATGATTAAATTTTACCTAAAAATTTAAAAAATATATGACGAAGATAAACATTTCATATTTAATAATAATATTTATAATTAAATATATCCCATATATAACCACATATTAAAAATATTTCACTTGTTAAAAGAAATAGTATGATAAATATAACTTTTCGTTGAATAAAATACTTTAAATGAAATAATATCAGGCCAGTAGATCCAAGAGCTCACAAAATTTTCCCAATGATTTTTTGGATTCAAAAAAACACATCCAATAAAATAATCACAAGTGTTAGTGTAATTTTAATATATTTTTAATATTATATTTACCCTTAATTAACTGATTTGCCCTAAACTACGGTAATAAAAATTATTAAAGGTATTATTCATATTTTTTTAAAATAAAAGGGACCCATTTAGAAATTATAGAACATCCAATTCAAAATATAGAATACATATTTCAAAATAAAAAAAAAGAATTGGCTGAAAATGGTTTTAATTAATCTCATTGACGGGTTGAGAAAAGGGGTTATTAGTGTGAATTCATTCAGAATATTAAAATGATTTTATCTCAAATGATTAATTTGAAAATGATTCTAATGACATAAACTAGATTAAATGATATAAAATTTATCTAATTAATCCTAAAAACCAATTAAAAATATAATTTACTCTAAAAAATATTTAGATGAAAATTTTGTTTTCAATAAAAAAGCAATATTTTCATTATTCATAAAAAAATGCACTTTATCTGAAAAATACAAAAAAATCAAACAAAGTAAATTTCGATATTCATCTTTTAATGGAGAAGTATATTTTTTTCAAATATATCATTTAAAACTATCAAAAATTCTATTTAAAATAAGCGCATCATCAAATAAAAGTAAAACATCATTTAATAAAATATAATTTTTAAGCATTAAATATGATTTATTCTATTATTATGACCATAAAATTTGTTAGTTAAATGTCAGAATAAATTAATAAATTAGTTTAAAAGTATTATATCATTATGTAGGATTCTATAAATATTTATGATCGATTTTTAATATATAAATTAAATCAATCATAATGAAAAAACATAAGAATTGCCGAGAGAAAAAATTATTCTTCATAATCATGCATGATATCATAATCAAGGGAAATTTCAAAATGATGGAATTTGAGAAATGGGAATTAGTAATTTTTCACCCCATAAATTGAAATTATAATATTATAGGTATATATGTTATAGAAATATATATATTATTTATCAACATTACATAACAGTAATGTTAATGAGATAAAGTGAGTTAGAAACAGAATTTTCACAAGCAAAAGGAAAATGTAGTTTAGGGAGTTCCATTACCTCGAATGCAACATTTTCATGTATATATTTTTTACCATATGTAATAATATTATATCTGTTATTTATTCATAAGTTCATTTTCTAGGCCTAATCTATTATAATTAAACCATTTCGTTCATATATTTTAATGATATATTTAATTACTTATTTTTTTATTTCAATAGTGAATGTTTTAAGGATGTTGAGATCAAAATTTTAAAACAACATCAATGTGTTTAAAATGTTCAAAGGTTTCATTTATCCACTATATCATGAATATTAATCCCAAAATAATTGTATTTTTATACATAAATTATACTTTTAAAAATAACGATGAATTTTGGTTATGAAAAATGAACTATATTACAATCAAAGACATGTTAGGTTATATGCAAATAAGTACAACATTTCAATGCTTCAATGAACAAGATATAAGAAACTAGAAATTTATTTTATATTTATATATTGATAAAAATATAATAAATATAATGTTATTTAATTAAATACTCTTACATATACCATCCATTTGATGAGGTATCAAAAAATATAAGTGCTGACTCCCTCGGTTCAGTCAATCACATAGGCGATCTACATGGTCGGTCGTAAAGTGCTGCGTAAGGTTCCATCCTGATGGTGGAGTTGTAGCAGTTGTTATATGAAAATTATACAAAGTGTAAGTGATCCTCCCAGCTACGACCAAAGTCAACGACACATTTACAGAGCATGTCCCTGAGAGTCTGAGTGGTCATCTCAGTCTAACAATCCATCTGAGGATGGAAGGTTGTACTCAAGTGCAACTGCATCCTGAAATCCTCCTACAACCCCTTCCGCAGCTGGGAAGTAAAATGGGCATCTCGATCGGAGACAGTCATTTATGGAACACCATGAAGCCGTACAATATCTTATACGTAGAGGAGTCCCAAACTCTCTACTGAGCCCATCTCGCTGATCGGTAGGAAGTGGGATGACTTGGTGAGTCGGTCGATAATCACCCAGATAGAGTCGTTTCCTCTGGATGTACATGGAATTCCCATCACGAAATCCATAGTTATCCCATCATACTTCCACTCTGGAACTTCTAAGGGCTGAACTAATCTTTCTGGAACCTACTGCTTTTCCTTCACATCGTGACAAGTGAGGCATTGTGCGACAAACTCATATATATACTTCTTCAAACCTGGCAACCATTACTTTCATTAGTGGTCCTGATACATCTTCGCTACCCCTAGATGTACTGCCAGAGGGGAAGTGTGGAACCCCCCAACACTTCCATCTGATGTGAAACAGGTACCATGGTTCGTCCTATGAAGATAATGATGTGCTCCCCACCTTCAGAAAATCCCTCAGGTGCATTCCCTAAGGATATTAGAGCATGTCACGTCTCACAGTCAATGTCCACACGATGTGCCTCCCAGACTCGCTGAAGAATTAAAGGAGTGACTATGAGAGACTGTAGAAAGGTCGCTCTATCTCTATCCACAAAAAATTTCTGCAATGTGTCCTGCTGCTCTGTCGCCTCTACTAGAAGCTAAATTCTCGATCTCTTGCTGAGAGCACTTGCTACAACATTCCCCTTACCAAGAGTATAGAGTTTGTTGAAGTCATAGTCCTGGAGGAAGTCGATCCATCATCAATGTCTCAGGTTTATGTCCTTCTATGAGAAGATGGACCTGAGACTCTGGTGGTCAGAGTAGTCTTTAAAACACTCACCAATCGGATAGTGCCACCACATATTCATGTTGAATACCACTGCTACTAACTCCAGGTCATGGGAAGCATAGTTCTGCTCATGCTGTCACAGCTGATCAGAACCATAAGCTATCACTTCTCACTCCTGCATCAGGACACACCCGAGTCCGATCCCTGATTTGTTGTAGTAAACTACATACCCAAAGACCTCCTCTAGTAGCATCAAGATGGGCACACTAGTCAACTTCTGCTTCAACTCCTGAAAACTCTACTGGCACCTCTCTGACCACACGAATGGTTTCCCCTTCTTCGTCAATGCTATAAGTGGTGTTTCAACTCTATATAAATATGGAAAAAAATCTCTGATAGTACCTATCCATTCCTAGAAAACGCCGTACATCCATCACACTCCTGGGTGACTCCCAATAAATTACTACCTCGATCCTCTTTTGATCCAATACAACTCCAGCCTCTGAGATGATGTGTCCCAAGAAATGAACCTCCCGAATCCAGTACTGGCACTTCGAGAGCTTTCCATAAAGCTGGTGCTCTCGTATTGTGTCTAGTACTACCCGCTAATGGTAGGCATGCTTCTCCTAAATAGTCGAGTAGATTAGTATGTCGTCTATGAAGACTATGATAAAGCGATTGAGGTAAGGCTAGAAGTTCCTATTCATGAGACTCCGAAACACTGCTGGAGCACTGGTTATGCTGAAGGGCATTACCAAGAACTCATAGTGGCCATACTGAAACCTGAAGACTTTCTTCTTCAATCCTCATCTCGAACTCTGAGCTGGTGATAGCCTGACCTAAGTTCTATCTTAGAGAACCATCGTGCTCCATTGAGCTGATCAAAGAGGCCATCAATCCTCGAGAGTGGGTACTTGTTCTTCACGGTCACCTGATTCAGGCAACGATAGTCAACACACAGTCGCAAGATCTCATCTGCTTTCTTGGCGAACAAAATCGGTGATTCCCAGGGTGAAACACAGGGTCGGATTAATCCCTTCCTCTGCAAGTCCTCCAGTTGTACCCATAGCTCATGAAGCTCAGCGGGATCCATCAGATATGATGGTGCAGATATCGGTGTCATCTTGGGGTACATGTCAATGTAGATGTCTAAAACTTTGCGAGGAGGATGTCGCAGAACGTCGTCAGGAAAAACATCCGCATAATGATCCACCAAAATATGAAAACTCGGACTCCGCACATCAACCGCTTTGAGGATGAGACTATCCAACTGATGTGTGATCAGCTTCCCCCTCTTCATTGTAAGTCCATCCTTCACTTAAAAGGCTCCTTTCTCACTAGTGAAGGTGAACCTAGTCTTATCTGTGTGAACACACCGTACATTGCGCCTAATACAGTCAATCTAGTCATAAACTGTGGATAACCAATACATACCCCAGATGACGTCGTAAGGCCTCAACGCAGCTTCCAGAAGATCCCAGATGAAATTCTCGCCTCCTAGAGTAAGCTCACACTGCCGGCACCAGTGCGTAATCGTCGAGTCTACTTCTGTAGGAGTCTCTAGCCGTAAGGATCGAGCCAATGGCTCCATCAGAATCTCCAATCTCCGAAAGATGGTAGTGGAAATAAATTAATGATTTGCACCTATTTCTATATGTACTACAGCAAGAGTGTACTAGACATAGATAGAACCTCGAATCATATCAGGTGTGCCATGGTCGTAGGCCTCAACTACCTAGAGCTGAGCCTGCCTCTGTCTGCAAGCTCCATGTGGTCGGGGTGGACCTTCTAAATGTGGTGGTGGTAGAGGCTCAAAATGTCGTCCACCACCTGTTGGTCGGCCATCTTCTATGTCACGTCTACCTGCTCCTGGTGGACCACCATGGTCGAACCTCTGCCTTTTCCTGAGAGGACCCTCTACTGTCTGCTACTCATCTGCATGGCGGGTCGGGCAGTCACGAACCCTGAGGCCCTTCCCACCGCATGCATAGAACTGCCTGCTCCTCGTATATTTGGCACTGTCTCATATTCCCCGCACAACCGAACCTATATCCTGGGGTCACCCACCTGATGGCCTGGTCAGCTTCTAATTCTGCAACATCTGTCTACTGCCGGCTGTAGAAGACACTACTACATGTCGCCCTGTGGTGGGTCTCACTGCTGGTGACTGCTCAGCGAGAAAACACTCCACTTTAAGGGCTCTCGAAAACACCCCCGACAACTTCGGGATGCTGAGGGGGATCATTTAAGCCCTTATCTCATGACTGAGTCCTTGCTCGAAGGTTCACGCCCTGAAAAAATTGGTCCCGTACCATATCTGTGGAGTAGCGCGATAGGTCGGGGAACCTCACTGAGTACTGAGCTAATATCATGATGCCCTGCTGTAGATGAAGTAACTCCTGAATCCGCACAGCACGAAGGGTGGATGGAAAAAACTCCGAGTGAAAGAGACTCCCTAATTCTATCCAGAGTAATGATTCCTCGCCATGCACCTAGAGCATTAGGCTCCACCATCTGACTACTGGTACATACATGAGACTCGTAGCATTGACCACCATGAGATCGGTTGGTGTCCTCTACCAATATAAAAACTCACACAATAGCCTCCTTCCAATCCTCAGGTGCATGTGGGTTCGTCTCCCCGGGGAACCTGGGAGGCCTCTGGCACGATAACTCATGCAACGTGCTCAGGAGGTGTGAACTCTCTACTGCTGGAGCAGGTGGTATCGGTGGGCCAGCAGGTAGTGGTACTCTTGGTATCTCCGCTGTGATGGGTCCCTGCACCGAGGCCTCATCGCTCGGTGGGCTACCATCTCGTATGTAACTAGGAACCATCGATGGATGCCTTCATGGGTCCATCTTCAAAAGAAAACAGTGAACTATGGTTAATATAGTATACCTGGTGAGCTGACACAAATTAATCATGATGAAGACTTTCTCAAATGAAACAGACACACAATCAATGTTTTCGTGCACTGAGTCAGAGATCAGAAGTCAGAGTCCTAATGTATGGATACGTCGGCCACTATAACAACACCAGTTTCACTAAATTGATAACCACACCCAAAACTCTTAACACTATTGTCATTAAAAGAATAAGGGTTCAAGTTCTGTGGTAGAACCGAATCTCTAATACCAATTTTTCACGACCCATCCTCGGGGCCCGTGCCATGACTACCCCAAGACCTCCTTCTATAGGCCAGGGGTTGGCGACTAGCACCAAATGTGTAATCCCGATAAAAAGGGAAGACATTACTATTAAACCTGAAACAGAGACCATCTGAACACAAGTGGTAGAAGAAAAAAATTAATAAAAATAGAAAATAAAATTGTGTTGAATGTAAGTTGGCCAATATACAAACCCAACTAAACAACATGTACATGTAAAGAGGGTAAATAGATCCTGAATCGTCCACCGAGAAATCCTACTTGAAGGGTAGGAATAGAACTCTAACAACTCATCCCTGCAGTATGGCCCCTCTTGTCAAGCTCCGAGAATCCTTTTGACCATCACCCTCAGCCTCGATCACTGTAGTCCGTCGTCTGCACGGAACACAACAAGGTGCGGGCGAAGCCCGTGTAGGGGTGAGTATAACAATACTCAGTAGGGGACTCCGAGACCCCCGAAGGTCTCCCAGAATCCACAAAGGATAAACCATAGAAGAAAGATACAATACCAAAGTAACAACCAACCATACTTAGGTATATGCCCATAAATATACCTATGTTATCAATCACAGTCTGGCTCTAACTCTCGAGCCCAAGCACAAACCATTCCACAAGGAAGTATAGTAAATCATCACGATGATAATGGTTGAAAGACATGACTCAACTCACACATGTATTCATAATTAGTATAGTGATATAGATGATCATATATAATCAATGATTCATCTAAGATGTTGGACCAACACAGGATACAGGACCCACTAAGCTGTCGGACCCACACAGGATACAGGACCAGCTATTCTGTTGAACCCACATAGCATACAGGAATAGAATTAAGAAATGTTAGACCCAGAGAAGATCCCGGTACATTATCCATCACTGTTGAACCCACATAGGATTCCGGTACAGTATTCATCATTTTCGAAGCCACAGAGGATTCCGTTACAGTATTGTTGTAGCCAGCCCTAGGGTTCCCGCATACAACCCGCTCGATTCTGGGAGGGTCCACTGCTCGAGCCAAGTGTCGACACGTCAACTACCACCAAGTCCCATGAATAAGTATCTCATATATCTATCGTGTCATAGGGTAAAAATCCAAGCAACACGTGTCAAAGTCAGAGAGTCGAGATGACTATGCCATTTTCCAAAAAGTACACGTCGTGTTGATATGGTTACACATCGTGTCTTCAGACCTTAGGTACTGCCATGTACCATGTCATGTGTAGAAGGGTTTTTCATGTAGAAAATTAAGTACACGGCCTGTGGTGTGGTTACACGCCCTGTCTATGAATCTGGGGTCAGCTCCGTGTACGCTGGCCATGTGTTCGTACACGGCCTCAAACTGTGTTTTCCAACCCGTGTAACTGGTACTTGGGGTAGCCCATGCCACTGGACATGTTTTTCCGTGTGGTGGAGTACATGACCATGTACTCCAACCTATTTCCATGTATCCCTGGGATACATATCAAGTCCCACAAAGCCGCTTCTTCCTTTTTGTGAAGAGATTACATGTCGTGCCTATTGGTCGTGTATTGATGCTCATGTCCGTGTATTTCCCAGAATACACACCATGTCTCATGAAGTCTCCTCAATCATTCTGTGTGGAGAGTACATGCCATGTGACTATTATCACACACTGTGTGATACTTTTCTATCGTCCCAAACTAAAGCCACATAACGTTTGTACTACACAGTGTGTTCATCTGATTTACACTCCGTGTATTCAGGAATTTTCCAGAAACGATGCCACCATCCAGCACCCCTCCCATGAAGTCCATTCTTCATTCTGATTGTCTTTTCATCATGAAACATCAGAAACTAGGTCACCCCGATGTCTCGTAATCGTCACTGGTGTTTTTTGGCCTCCGATTAGCTCAGAAAAAAAGATTTGATTCAACCGTTTGAAGAACAGTCGTGGGATGGTCCTTCTCGTTCTGATTTGATCCATCGCCCACCATCGTCATCGCACCTCCAATAGGTCATCATGATGCTGGGTCTTCAATTTTTGATAATTGCATCACACAACAAACTTGCAATGATCCGGTGTTCGTCACCCATGAAGAACACGAAGAACACACCAAACATTCACAAAAACGGTGGAGGAATCGTGCCTTATTCGTTAGGCCCGGTCCTTCCACGTTAGTTTTTTAGTAAGCAGGTTCAGAGTAAAAAATAGGGAAGTAATAATCAGAATTTCTCAAACCAAAAAACACCACAACCTTGTAATCGGTGATCGCTTGTCTAAGTTGCGGGGAGGCAGTGTCATTTCGTTGATGTCGGGGAGCATCTGAGGAAGAAGCATCATCGATGTTCTTCACGGAGACTCCTTCACTTTTAGCTTAGCCGATGATCGAGGACAGTGTTCATCATTCTTCGAAGATGTGGAGCATTCATCGTCGAGAGGTTGATGCACTTCCAAGAGTTCTCCAAAGCTCTCATAGGATTATGCCATCCCAAAATAAAAGAATATGATCACTTTTTTTAATGTTGGAATATTGAATTCAAAAGAATTCAAAACACTCAAATTAATTAATTAAGTCATTAATTAATTTTTGTTGGCATCATTAAGGAAAAATGCATGAGTGTCCCCTATTAATTGGTAGCGCAAGGGGTTTAAAGGGGGGTTTAGATGATTTTAATGGTTTGGGTGGGCCACACCCTAAAATATCCTCCCAAGGTTGGTTAGGGTGTGGTGGGCCCCACCACTAACCTCCACATGGTGGTTTTAACCACCATTCAAATAAAAATGTTTTAAAAATATTTTTATTTAAATTTAATTTGAAACCCCAAGAAATTAACTCCCAATATTGATAAAAAACAGCGGTAAAGGACTCCTTAAGCGAATACCGGCACAGCGAGTTCAACGGTGTTCTCAGATTTCAATTCCAAGAACTGGTTCAAAAACAATTAAATCTCGTAGGTACGTTTACTGAACGTACCCAAACAAGACGTCATAAATTGATTTCGGGAACACTGGGCCTCAGAATCAGGCACCGTAAGAAATCACGGACTCCTAAAATTCCCATGTATTTAAAAAAAATTACACTTGGTTTTCCGGGTCATTAAATTCTCCCCACCTATGGTCTTTACGTTCCTATAATCTAAAATACAAACTAGGGGAAAATGGGCGTACTGAGCACGTATCTGAGCCTCCCACTCCAATGTTCTCTCTTGGAGGTTCACTAGCTGCCAACGTACATGCAGCAGAGGTATTGACCATCCAAGTAGGACCCGCTCCTGTCGATCCTCAATCTCCACTGGTTCCTCCGTGAATGTTTCCCCATCATCGATGTCCAGCACCCTGTGGTCGATGATGTGGGATGGTTCGTTCATGTATCTCCTCAATTGAGATACATGGATGACGTCGTGCACCCAGTGCAACTGTGGTGGAAGATCCAAGAGGTAGGCCACCTCGCCTACCCTGATGAGGACCTTAAAATGTTCAATGAATCGCAGAGATAACATGCCACATCAGCCAAATCTACACATTCTGCGTTGAGGTATGACACATAAAAATACATGGTCACCATCCCCGAACACCAGTGGTCTCGGTCTCTTATCAGCATAGGACTTTTACCAGCTCTGTGCAGTCTTCATCCACTCCTAGATGATATGAACCTTCTCTGTCATAGCCAACACCATCATTGGTCCTACAAGTGCTAACTCCCCGGGGTCAATCCAGCATAGAGGCAATCTACAAGGTCGGCCGTAAAGTTCCTCATAAGGTTACATCCCGATGGTGGAGTGGTAGCTGTAGTTAAATTCAAATTCTACCATGGTTAAGTGGTCCTCCCACCTACCACCGAAGTCGAGGACACATGCATGGAGCATGTCCTCGAGAGTCTAAATGGTCTTATCATTCTAACCATCCATCTGAGGATTGAAGGTGGTGCTCATGTGAAGCTGCATCCTGAAAGCCTCCTGCAACACCTTCCACAGTTGGGAAGTAAAACTGGCATCTCGATCAGAGGTGATCGTTGATGGAACACCATCAAGCTGTAGGATCTTCTATACGTAGAGGCTTCCCATGATCTCTACAGAGCCCAGATCTCTGATCAGTAGAAAGTGGGAAGACTTGTTGAGTCGGTCGACAATAACCCAAATAGAGTCGTGTTCGCAAGATGTACATGGAATTCCCTTTAAGAAATCCATGGATATCATGTCCCACTTCCACTATGGAACCTCTAAAGGATGAACTAATTCTGAGGGAACCTGGTGCTCTACCTTCACTTGTTGACAAGTGAGGCATCGTGAGACAAACTCTACTACAACCTTCTTCATACCTGGCCACTAGTGCTATCGTCGGAGGTCCGGATACATCTTCTCTACTCCTCAATGTACCTCTAGAGGGGAAGTGTGGAACTCCCTCAAAACTTCCTCCTGAAGTGAAATTGATACCATGGTCCGTCCTCTGAAGAGAATGAAGTGATCCCCACCTTCAGAAAATCCATCAACTGTCTACCCTGATGATATCTGAGCACAACACATCTCACAGTCAACTTCCCCAAACTATGTCTCCCTGACTCACAGAAGAAGTGGAGGAGTTACTATGAGAGGCTGCAGAAAGGCTATGCCATATCGATCCACAAAGGATATATGCAATGTGTCCAGCTGCTCTGTCACCTCCCCTAGAAGCTGAATGCATTATCTCCTACTGAGAGCATCTGCTAAAACGTTCCACTTCCTAGGAATATAGAATATCTAAAAGTAAAAGTCCTAAAATTACTCGAGCCATCGTCGCTATCTCAGGTTCAGGTACATTTACAAGATGATGTACCTGAGACTCTGGTGGTCAGAGAAGACTTTGAAATGCTCACCCATCAGATAGTGCCACCACATCATCAACGCAAAGACCACTAATGCAAACTCCAGGTCATGGGTAGCATAGTTCTACTCTTGATGTCTCCATTGACGATAACCATAAGCTATCACTACTCAATCCACCATCAGGACACACCCGATTCTGGTCCCTGATGTATCACAGTAAAGTATGTACCCAACGCCCTCCTCTGGTAGCCTCAAGATGGGAACACTAGTAAACTTATGCCTCAACTCCTGAATGTTTTGCGGGCATCTCTTTGACCACACGAATGGTTTCCCCTTCTTCAACAATGCTAAATGAGGTGCTACAACTCTAGAGAAATTTGGTACCAATCTTCTATAGTACCCAGCCAGTCCCATAAAACTCCGTACCTCCGTCACAAACTTGGGTGGTTCCCAGGAGTGTACTACCTCTATCTTCACTAGATCCACTACAACTCTAGCCTTAGAGATGATGTGTCCCAAGAAATTAACCTCTCAAATCCAGAACTGGCACTTCGAGTACTTACCATAAAGCTGGTGCTCTTGGAGCGTGTCTAGTACTACCTGCAAATGGTAGGCATGCTCCTCATCCGTAGTTGAGTAGATTAGTAAGTTGTCAATGAAGACTACGACAAAGCGATCTAGGTAAGGCAGGAAGATCCTGATCATGAGACTAATGAACACTTCTGGAGAGTTGGTTACACAAAAGGGCATAACCAAGAAATCGTAGTGGTCATTTTGACAACAGAAGACCATCATCTACACATCCTCATCTCGAACATTGAGTTGGTGATAGCCTGACCTAAGGTCTATCTTCGAGAACCATCGTGATTCCGTGAGCTGATCAAAGAGGTCTTCAATCCTCGAGAGTGGGTAATTGTTCTTCACGGTCACCTGATTCCGGCGATGGTAGTCAACACACAGTCGCAAGCTCCCATCTGCCTTCTAGGCGAGCAAAATCAGTAATTCCCAGGGTGAAACACTGGGTCGGATAAATCCCTTATCTTGCAATTCTTCCAGCTGTACCCACAGCTCATGTTGCACGGTGGGAGCCGTCCGATATGCTGGAGTAGATATCTGTGTCATCTCGGAGTACAGGTCAATGTAGAAGTCAAACTCTCTGCAATGAGGTAGTCCTGGAATGTCTCTAGTAAAAATATTCATGTACTAATCCACCGAAACTGGAAAACGCGAACTCTGTGCATCAACCGCTCCAAGGATGAGACTAGCCAACTGATGTGTGATCGACTACCCCCTCTTTTGTGTATTTCCATCCTGCACTGAAAAATCTCCCTTCTCAATAGTGAAGGTGAACCTGGTCCTATCCGTGCGAACAAACCGCACTTTGTGCCTAATACAGTCAATCTGGGCATGAACTCTAGATATCCAGTCAATACCCAAGATGACATCGTAAGTCCAAGACGCCGCTACCAGAAGATCCCCACTGAAGATATCGCCTCTTATAGTAAGCTCACACTGCCAGCACCAGTGTGTGATCATCGAGTCTACTCCCATTTGAGTATCTTGCCGTAAGGATCGACCTAATAGCTCCATCAGAATCTTTGAGCTCTAAATGAGGATTGTCGCAATAAATTAATGACTCACACCTGTGTCTATAAGTACTTCATCATGGGTGGAGTAGACATTGATAGTACCTTGAATCATCTCAGGTGTGCTGTGGTCATAGGCCTAGACTTCCTTGAGCTGAGTCTGCCTCTCTCTGCCAACTCCATATGGTCGGTGTGGACCTCCTGGTGGTGGTGGTGGTGGTAGATCATCGTATATTATTCCACCACCCACTTCTCGACCGGCTCCTCTGACACGTACGCCTGGTCCCGGAGAAACACCATGGTCGAACCTCTACCTCTACCTGGTAGGTCCCTCTACTACTTGCTTCTCATTTGCATGGCAGGTTGGGAAGTCACGAGCCATGTGTCCATGACCACCACATGAATAGCACTGCCTACTCATCGTATAGCTGGCTATGTCTCATGTGCCCCGCACAACCGAACCTGTATACTTGGGTCGCCCACCTGATGGTCTGGTCCACTTGGAATTCTACGACATATGTCTACTACCGGCTGCAGAAGACTCTGCTATGTGTCGCTCTATGGCAGGTATCGCTATTGGGGACTGCTCAATGAGAAAACTCTCCAGTATAAGGAATAACTCCAGCACCCCCACCTGTGTCGGGATGCTTAGGGGGATCATCTAAGCCCTGACCTCGTTCTTGAGTCCATGCTCGAAGGTCCCTGCCCTGATGAACGGGTCATGTACAATATCCATGGAGTAGCGCGAGAGGTTAGTGATCCTCACTGAGTACTGAGCTACTATCATGCTTCCCTACTGCAGATGAAGTAACTCCTGAATCCGCACCACACAAAGGGTGGCTAGAACAAACTATGAGCGAACGAGACTTTCGAAGTATATCGAGAGTAATGGTGCCTCGTCATGAACTTATTTCATCATGCTCTACCATCTGTCTGCTGTTGTATGTAAGAAACTCGCAACAAGGATCACTACGAGGTCAGCTGGTGTCCCCACCAATCTAAAAACTCTCACGACAGCCACCAACCAATCCTCAACTGCTTCTGGGTCCGTCTCTCCCTGGATCCTGGGCAGCCTCTGGCACTGGAACAAGTCCAACGCACTCATGCGTCGTGCACTCTCCGATGCGAGAGTTGGGGGTATCGGTGGCCCATCGGGTAGTGGTACCACTAGTACCTCCGCTGTGATGGGGTCGTGCACTGAGCCCTCATCACTCGGTGGGATACCATCTCGTACATAACTCAGATCCCTAGCTGGCTTCCTTCATCAAGCCATCCGGAAAAGAAATAAGTGTTCCACAGTTAAAATAGTATACCTGGTGAGCTGACACAAAGTAATCACCAAGAAATCTTTTTCAAAGGAAACACACGTGCAAATAGTGTTTTCCTGCACTGAGTTATAGATCAGAATTCAGAGTCCTATTGTATGGATACATCATCCACTGTACCAACACCAGTTTCCCTAAACTGATAACCACACCCAAAAAACAAAACACTATTGTCATTAAAATAATCAGAGTCCAATCTCTCTTGTTGAACCAACTCCTCTGGTACTAATTTTTCATGACCCATCCTTGGGGATCGTGCCGTGACTACCCCAATCCCACATTCCATAGTCTAGGGGCTAGAGACTAGCACCAAATGCATAATCCCAATAAAAAGGGAAGGAATTTACTTTTAACTTGTATCACACACTATCTGAACACAAGCTTTGAAAGAAACAAATACTAAAAAAAGGAAAGAAAAGTGTGCTGAAAGTAAGTGGGCCAGTATACAAACCCAACTGAACAACAAGTACAAGTAAAAAGGGGAAACAGATCTTGGATTATAGACCAAGGAATCCTAATAGAAGGGTAGGTACAGAACTCAAACAAGTCATCCTTATGGTACTTCCCATATAGTCCAGCTCCAAGCAGGCTCCCGTCCGTCACCCTCACCCTCGATCACTATTGTCCGTCGTCTGTACAGAACACTACAAGGTGCGTGAAAATCCCGTATAGGGGTGAGTATAACAATACACAATAGAGGACCTTGAGACCCTTAAAGGTATCCCATAGTCAAAAAATGATAAAAAATGGAAGAAATATACAATAAATAAGTAACAACCTACCCTACATAGGTATATTCCCATACAAATACCTAAGTTATCAATCACAGTCCGACTCTAACTCTCGAGCCCAAGCACAAACCATTCCACAAGGAAGGATAGTCAATCACCATGATGATACTGGTTGAAAGACATGACATAGCTCACACAGGTATACATCTTTTGTAGAGTGATAGAGATGATCAGATGTAGTCACTGATTCATCTAAGCTATCACACACACATAGGATACATGACCTGCTATGTTGTCAGACCCACACAGGATACAAGACCAGCTATTCTGTCCGACCCACATGGGATACAGGAACAGAAGACAGAAATTTCAGACCCATGGAGGATCCCGATACAGTATTCATCACTATCGAACCCACAGAGTATTTCAGTACAGTAGTCATTGATGTAGAACCCACTGAGAATTCCAGTATAGTATCGTCGCAGCCATCCCTAGGGTTCCCGCATATAGCACGCTCGATTCCAAAATAGTCTACTCCTTGAGCCAAGTTTCGACATGTCATCTACCTCCAAGTACCATGAAGATGTATCTTAGAGATCTGCCACATCATAGAGGAAAATTCCAAGCCACATGTGTCCAAGACACAGAGTCGATATGACTAAGCCATTTTCCAAAAAGTACATGACGTGTTGGTATGGTTACAAAGTGTATCTTCAGACCTTGGGTACTGCTCATGTACCACGACCCTTGTCGAAGGGTTGTTCATATAGGAATGTAAGTAAACAGTGTGTGGTGTGCTCACATGCTGTTTCCAAGCATCTGGGGTCGGCTCTGTGTAAGCTGTCAATGTGTCCATACACGACCTCAACTCATGTTTTCCTACTCATGTAACTGGTATACATGGTACCTCATTCCTCTAGCCATGTCTGGTTGTGTAGTGGAGTACATGCCCATGTACTCCACCCTGTATCCGTGTATCCCATGGACACACGACGAGTCCTGCGAATCCGATTCTTCCTTTCTATGAAGAGATTACACATCGTGCCTCTTGGACGTGTATTGTTACCTGTGTCCATGTATTTCCAAGAATACATGCCATATCTCGTGAATAATTTTCAATTATTATATGCGGAGAGTACACGCCATGTGACCGGGGTCACATGTCATGTGTTACTTGTCTATCATCCAAAACTAAAGCCACAAAATATTTGTACTACATAGAGTGTTTGTCTGATTTACATGCCGTGTATTTTGGAATTTTCCAGAAATGACACCTATGGCCAGCGCGCCTCCTGTGAAGTCCATTATTTGTTCTGATGGTCCATTCATCATGAAACATCAGATACTAGGTCACCCTTATGTCCCGTAATAGTCTACTGTGTTTTCAGGCCTCTGATCGGCTCTAAAAACACGATTTGAATCACTCAGTAGAAGAACGGTTGAGGGACGGTCCTTCCCGTTCCGGTTTTATCCATCGCCTGTTGTCATCGCTGCACCTCCTCTAAGTCATCGTGATGTTGGGTCTTCAATTTGGGATCGTTTCATTGCACAACTAACATGCTATGATCTAGTGTTCATCACCCATGAAAAACACAAAGAAAAAACAAAACATTTACAAAAACGGGGGAGGAATCAGACCGTGTTCGTTAGGCTCGGTCCTTTCGCGTAACATTGGTAGCAAGTGGGTCAAGAGTAACAAACACGGAAGGAAGAATCAGTGTTTCTCAAATCAAAACAAAACCCTACCTTTTAATAAGAGATTTCTTGTCGGGGTCGCGGTAAGGTGGCGTCATTCCGTTGATGTCAGGGAGCGTCCGGGGAGGAAGTGTCGTCAGCGTTCTTCATGGGTGGCTCATTCTCTTTTATCTTATCCAACGATCGAGGATGGTGTTCATCATTTTTCAGAGATGAGTAGAATTCTTCATCGAGAGGATGATGTTCTTCCAAGAGTTCTCCAATGCTCTCCTAGGATTATGCCAACCCAAAATAAAACAATATGATCTCATATTATAATATTGGAATAATGAATTCAAAAGAATTCAAAACACTCAAATTTATTAATTAAATCATTAATTAATTTCTTTTGAAATCATTTTGGGGAAGTCCATGAGTTTCCCATATTAATGGGGAGCTCAAGGGGTTAATGGGGGGTTTAGAGGTGTTAAAGGGTTTGGGTGGGCCCCACCCTAAAATATCCTTCCAAGGGTGGTTAGGGTGTCGAGGGACCCACCACGAACCTCAACATTATAGTTTTAACCACCATTCAAATAAAAATGTGTTAAATGCATTTTTATTTAATTTTAATAAGAAACCCCCAGAAATTAACTCCCAATATCGATAAAACGCAACTGTGGTAAAGGTATCCTTAAACGAATATTGGCGTTGTGAGTTCAGCTGTGTTCTCGAATTTCATTTCTGAGAACTGGTTCAAAATATTTAAAATTTCGCACGTACATTTACTTAACGTACCCAAAAAAAACTTTAGAAATTGATTCTGGGCACACCAGGCCTCGGAATCAGGCACCTTCAGGAACCAAAGACTCGTAAAATTCCAATTTATTTAAAGAAATATAGTTGGTTTTCAGGGTCTTTACATTTTTTAGTTATTTTCCAATAAAAATGGGTTTTGGATGTTTGGAAAGTAGAGGTCAAGGGGTACACTTTTATAATGGAGGAGTAGTTCCATTATGGTAAATACCCAAAACTATTCTACAGAGGGAAGTCAATCATAATCCATGAACCTAAAGAATTTAGAAATAAAGTATTGGAGGTAATATAATTCTACGAAACAACTATAAAAATAAAAATAATTTGATTTAATCTTTTTACCTTATTTATGTCTATGTTTACTCAATCTTACACTTTTATTTTTTTAACATGGTAACCAATTATTTAAAATTTATAATATTCATTAAGAAAATATATTATTCTGATCCTATTATATATTAAAATGTATTATTATTAAAAATATATAATATGTTTTAATAAATTAATCTCACATAATTAATGTATTTAAATTTAAAATATATCACACAATATTGAAGAAAGGTTGTTTTTCGTACGATGCAATTTTTCAGGAAAAGAAGAACTTTTATTACCTATATGGATAGATAAAATTCTTATATGAATTTAGATTAATATATATATATATATATATATAATATATTTTTTATTTTAATAATTCCAGATTACATGTAATTTTAATTATTTAAAATGGATGAACATTATCGACATGAAAACAATTTTTAGAAGAAAGAGAATCTTTACGTATTTACAAATATTCAGTATAAAAAGGATATACATGTAATTAATTGGAATAAATATTAACTAATAATAGATAGAATAATATTAAATCAAATTAAAATAATAATGGTTCTTTTAAATAAAATAATTCTTTACAATAATTTTCATTTTTGACAAAAAACACTATTTTATACTATTCCAAAAAATTGAATATTTTCTATAAAATCACAATATTTCACCATAAGATAATAAAAAAAATTAATTTTAAAATTATTATCAATTATTAAATTGAATTTCTAAATTATCCTAAAAATAATTATAATATTTGGTCATAAAAATTAAAAAAACTCATATTCGAAATAAATTCCATTATTAAAAATTGAGGGACTATTTGCTAAGAATTTATTAATATATTTATATTTTTAAAAAATATTTATATATATTTAATAGAGTATTTATTCATATTTATATATAAAAATATTATAGATAGAATATAATATTCATATTTAAATAATAGTTTTTAAATATGTTGAGGTTCGTTAAATCTCAGTATTATTTTTTGTAACTCTATCAAACATAATATTATTTTTAAATCATGGGTTCCTATATTATAGATTACTAATAAAATATTCAGTAGGTTGGACAAGGATCAGAGAGAAAAATTTTATTATACAATGATCCAGGAAATGCATCTTAGGGAAGGTGCATATAAAGAGTGAGTGAATATATAAAGCATTAGAGCATTAGATGTCGTGTAATGGTCATAGGTGAAGCTTGTTTATATCAATATTATAGATCACATGTTCTTGGAGGTCTCTTGTTTTCAGGGGTTGTGAAAATTATGTAATTTGATTATCCTATCTCATTGATTAATCAAACATTTCCATGTATTAGCACTTGGAGAGTTTGTGGTGTATCAGTTATCGCATCCCTTAGGTATGATCCATATTTATAATATATTCCATTTATCAAAACATAATTTTTTTAAAGATTCCCACATAATTAATTATCATGAGATTGATTTTTATGATGATGTGAATTTTTAGAAATGTCATATCAGTATTTAGGACTTTTAGTATAAAGTATTTTGTGGGTATGTTATTCCCCAGGTTCATGTCTAGTTGCGTCATGATTTCTTAGAGGCACATGTGTGGATGTTAGAGTCATAAATTCATTCTAAAAATCAAAATTTGATCAAATTTCTATTCTTTTTCTATATAATCGAATTAATGCTGATTTATGAGATTCAATACATTCTTTAACATGTATTTTTCATATATATGTGACCTAGTTTAAATGGAATCTCTCTATATGATGTAATTTTTTGGGGAGTTCTAATAATCAATGGTTTTTTTCTTGATAACATGGGTGTAATGGATATAATCTGAATGAAACAAGTTCCTTTTGAGGTATATCATAGTGCTGTTTTTTGGACCCTTCCTCTTTCTATACAAGGATTTATTTTAATTCTCAAGATGATAATTATTTTAGTGATATTTGTGGTTAGGGTCAACATTTTCATTAAACAATTATCTATTTATTCTTTATGATATCAGGGTTTTAGGAGACTTTTAAATTTTAATCATATGATATTTTTTATAAAATAAAATTTTTTTAAATTTTTATTTTACATATATAAAGAAAACCGTCCCCAAATAATGGTTATCTTTTTTCAAATAGGTATCCTTATTTCCATCCCATCGTAAAGGAAAAAAAATAATTTTGAATGGGTACTCATCGATCATGTATAAGTTTTCTTTCGTAAAAATAATTACATTATTTTTTTCTGTTCTGTCAACTTTTTCTTTCCCACTAATGATTCATGTTATCTTTTCATTCCCTATATATATGTAGTTTCCTACTTCAGATAATGTAATTATTTATCTTCACATTAAGGTAGACTATAGAATGTGCATAAGATAAAGGTATCATAGATTATGGTTCGCTAGACCTGAAATTGTTTTATTGTGCTTAGAACACATAAGTAACTCATAGGCCATGATACCATGTGAGATTTCCATAGATATATGTTTATATATTTCAATAAATTAAGAATTCCATCTCACAATAACCACATAATCCCATGAATATTATTTTTAATGACATTGAGGACCAAATATATAGGTATCTTATTTTATAATATTGTTATACATTTATCCAAAATCACACCATATTAGATACATTTATATAAATATCTAAGCTTATTAGCTCTTTGATAACATGTTGAATATAATCAAAAGAAATGGGTGAGATCAAATGAAATGTATGGAAAACTTATTAACATGTCCTAAAGGGATACATCATAGTCTTATGAGGAATGATATCATGATAGAAATATGTTATTAAAATTTTTATAGAACCATAACAAATTACTATAATTTATGATAGATGGAAATATAACCTAAAAAACTACCATCATAATATAATGTGAAATCCTGATATAATAACCATTATTCGTGGATCATAATAAATTTCATATTTCCTGGAAATGAAACAAGACTTTGAATCATATAATAACAGTGATCTTTGGATCAGATAAATGAATTGTTTATAACGCCTTACGGACTCCCAAATCACACCTATTCTTATTGGGATAACATATTTCTACCCAAGTATAAATCACATTCATGTTTCAAGATTCACGCCCACCAACGGTGGGAAAACATTTTTTACCCACATATTTATATATTTCATGTGATTTAAGCTTTTAATAAAAGTATTTATGGGATATAAATCACCCCACCAGTAGTTATAGAAACATAAGTGTTATATAATATATCAATCATTTATAATCTCTTCAAAACCTATATAAAATGGTTTCCTATCATTTCAAAATGGTATTGTATAACATTATTTTTAACGTGAATTAGACGATTATAAAAACTCAATCACCCAAAAAGAGTATTTCAAATAGGTATATTGAGGTTGATTTATAAGACTCAAATCCATAAGTGTTATACCATTCAAGGTATATATGTAAATCATCCTTTTAATAATCTGTGATAATTCCCTTTAAAGAAAGAAGATAATCCATTTTTACAATTCTTGATGACATATTAAATATTTTTTCATTAATATATAACACTTTGATGTTGAAAAAAAAATTAGGAATTATCCTTCAAAATAAAAAAAATAAAAAAAATTATAACACAATTTTTTTTTCATAAATTTTCAACAAGAATAGATTAAAAAATGTTGTCTTATTCATAAACCCACGTCTTTAAAATCAATTTTAAAATGAGTAATTTTATTGTAAAATATATATTTCAATATTAAAATATAAAAAAATATTTTATTTTATATTAAAATTAATTAATATATAAAATAATTTATAATTTAATTTTAAAGTATATAAAAGAATAATCCAACATTATAATTCTCATAAAGTTAATAATAACGATATAATATTTTTAGATAAAATTCCAAGTCATAATGAAATATTTACAAGAAACATTCAAAAAAATTTCAAAACGATATTTCAAACTTTATACAATTTTTTTTTATCTAAAATAATTATTAATTGATCTTTGAAAAGAACGTAATTTTTTTCCATATCAATTGTACAGAGGAAAATAAATATATGAAAGTGAAAAGGAATCCCTTATTTATATTTTTATAATTCTGCTATTGAATGAAACAACCAAAATATATTGATATATATTTTTTTATAAAATAGGTAAAGTGAAATTTTAATATTACTATAAATAAACAAACTCTAATTTCCAAATAAACATTGACAAAATTTGTAAGAATATTTAATTAGGATATGGTTGAGAAAAATATTTTTAGGAGTAAATGAGAATTAATCTATACATTATCAAATTTTCTGAAGATGGAAATTAATGAATTTAAAAAACTAGAAAAGGTGTAAAGGTATTATAATTACCCAAATTACTTGATGTAATCAATTATCTTTATCCATATTTAAAAAATTACTATTTTTATTCAAAAAAAGATGTTGATTAAGTGAAAATAACATTAAATTAATCATTTTAAAAAACCACTTTAAAAAGAGATATTAAAATTAAAATTTAATTAACATGAATATAATATTATTAATTATATTATATATCAAATAATGAGAATAAAAATCAAATAAATGAAATTATACGAATAACACAAATCATGTCACAATGAAATGAAAGTGTGATGAAACACCCTTAAAATGACTTTACCTGTTGAATTAAAAATCAGTGATTGATATAACATGAGATTGATTTTAAAATACCCAATATTTAAGAAAAATTATGAAAATAGAAATGCCTTGTCTACTATAACAAAAAAAATAATCTAGTGGTTAATATTAATCAAATCTCAATGTAAAAATTTGAGATCAAAAAACCCACACCACTAATCATTCTTAGTCAAATGCGATCTATGAGCCTATATAGAAAAAATAACTTCCTTAAAACCAATCTAATATCATTATTCATATTTTATCTATTTTTATACTTTATTAAAATTAATTTATTTATTTTATATTTTTTTCTTATATTTTACTTTAACAATCAGATGTTATTAGTTTTGATCTATTATTTAGTACTAGTTTTGAATTACAATTATTTATTCTTATTTATTGATTCTAAGATCATACATTACAATTGAAAAAAATTATTTAGTTATATTTTTTATAATGATTTATAAGTTATAATTTCATTTCATGATTTTTTATGTTTGGTTCCTATAAAAGGAATCATTGAGAATCATTTTTTGAAAATATTTTAAATAACACTATATTGTAATAATAATAGGATTAATGTTAATATGACATTTCTAGAATAAAATCTAAAAAACTATTTTCATTTAGATTTCAAATAACACATGTTCAATGGTTTCTGTATTCATCAATGATTGAAAATTTTAATAATTTGGATATAGGTGATCAAACTAACTCATACAAGAACAAACTATTGTCTATTAGGGTGTATAGTTATGAATGTGTTTCTTTAGGTATGATTTAATTTTTAAAAAATTATAATAAATATATAAGTATTTTTTATTTTTTTGAATACCATTTTATGATAGTTTTATAAACTATAAAGGCTATATGATAAACAAAAAATATATATTCATTGAGTTTGTAGTCCTTACATTCACACAACTAACATTACAATTTAAATATAATAAAAAGTGTGAAATAATTTTAAAATAATTTTCATAACCACAAAAATGATATAAATTAAAAATTTATTCATTAAATACCTCCTTTTTTCCACATAAACATCTTAGTTGTGTAAAACTGATCCGGTCTCCTACCAAGGTTGTAGTTCAGATGTAACACAACAGAAATTTTTTATAATGGATGAGAGGAAAGAAAAACTAGTCAAAACATAATCATAATAATATTTAGTTATAGTTAATAAACTAATTTAGTTTTATCAAAATAGATATATTATATTTGCATGATGAAGAAGATTAATTAAATTCAAATTTATAAGAAAATGTGTTACTGAGAATTGTTTCATACAGATTGGGATATCTCTTTTGTAAATTGGATTAACACTTCGATAGTTAGTATTTTGAAAATTTAAATGTGTCTGATATTTATTGTAGGTTTGGAGAGAAATTTTGGTGGATTTTAGTTGAATATATGAGTCATTGGGTGTGAAGAGAAGTTGGTGTTGACGAATTCTGTTATAATGGTACAAAGTGGAATTTTTAGAATAATATAACCAGTATTGTCACAATTAAAAGGTGAAATAGATATAATAGCGGAGTGGGGGAAACAGTATCTTTTAAAAATCTTGAAACGTTCTTAATGTTTAGAACATTATTTTTATTCATTAAATCATAAGTTTTTCAATTTTAAGATTTTTTTAACGTGGTATGTAATTTTTACATATTTAATTAAGATTTAATGAAAAGAAATAAAATATTATTTATTAAATAATTTATACTAAATTATTAAAAATAATATATATATATATATATATATATATTCCAAATTTAATTTTTATATGTGATAAAATTTAATGAAAATATTAGTTCATGTATAATATATTTAAAAACAGTATTTTTATGCCAAAAAATTATGAATATGAAAAAATTATTAATGTTAGATTAATTATATGAAATTTATTAGTTTCTTTTAAACCCAATAATAGTTATGTGGCCTTCAAAATAATCTAATTATGCATTCCACAATTGGGTTACATAGAAAATTAAAACAGATACAAAATTGTTTTTAATTGATAACTAATTGACATAAGTTTTTGAAACAAAAAAACTATGGGATTTATAAATTCAAATTTTCATTTTAAATTATTTTATTTAATTTATAACTATATATATTATATTAAAAAAAGGATTCATAATCCTCAAATGATTATTATTTAATGATAATCATGCAAGAGTGGAAGTATTAAAAAATTCGGTATTTTCACAATTCATCAAAATAGTAACTATAACAAAAAATAATATAACTCAATCCATGATAAAAAATTTTACTAAAAATCAAAAATTTAAGTGAATATTATCTAATTAATATTCAAAATAATTATCTTTAAAAAAACATAAAAATACAATTGAAATTGTTTTCTTCTAAATGTTTTTTAAAAAACTATGTATTCTAAATATTATCCAGTAAAAATTACTAACTATACTAGAGTAAATATATTTCACATATCATCATTATGTATTATCTAAATATATTTAATTTTTAAAAAATCTCACAAAAATTAAATTTCAAAAATACTAATATGAAACTTCTATATTAGTTATCTATCTATAAGATTTAAATTTTACCAGTGCAATACTATAGTAAATGAACTTATATATTCCAACAAAATTTCAATTCTAATAATTATTAAATCTATATTATACATTAATAAATAATTTAAATGAAAATTTCATGTTTATTTCCACTTATTTTCAACATACATAACCTCTCAATATCATCACGCATGACCTACGCATAAGATATGTTCTACTTTCTGTCACAGTTGGAGACTTCCATGCAATTGAACTTTACACATATATTATTTTAGTCGTACAATAATTATTGGAGTTATTTTTGTGCTTTCTCTAGGAAAAATACTAGTGAATCATCCTCTTTCCTCAGATAAGATAAATGAGACTTGTATGGGATGAATCTAGTATTTAATTACAATTTGTTTAAATTACATAATTTGATAACTTTGATTTATTCATCCAAAATTACATATATAATATAAAATTAAAATTTAGTACTTTTGATTTAATATACCATTGTTTTGTTTCTTTCATTTTTTCTTGGGAATTACTAGATATATAGTTATTATTTCAATGGGAAATTAAAAAAACCATACCACATTATTTTTTACCTAATTAAAATTAATTATCACCATTTTAAAAATCACCCATAAATAATATAATGTATGGTAATTAAAATATGATAATTACTCAAGATATAATTTCAAATAAGGTAAAATGATAAATATAGTACATTTGAAAAGGAAATGTTTTGACCAAATTATGATGATTTAGTAGTTTCTAAAGGTATATAATTCTCAGATTCATTTTTTATCCAATTCCAAACTAAATTTTAAATAAAAAAATATTATGATATTTTCTAGAAAAATCAAGAGTTATCATATGTATACGAAATATAAAACATAATATATCATTACTAATGTTGTATTCATTTCATGCTTTAAAACTTATCATTCTACTATGATATAGTTAGATTAGTATGAACTCGTTTTCCTTAATCAAGCACGTCGATAAATGTGTTCTAATTTTCTTCTTTGATGTACAAAAAATATTTTTCCCATTCCTTTATAATGTTTAGTAATGAACATGTGAATTACCAATTCATCTACCACGTCCGTTACAAATAAAATTTATATTCCTCATATGATTTTAAAATAAGTGATATTACCCAAGATAAATACACTTATATTTTCATTATTTAATCATTAGGTCATATAAAAGTCACACAATCACAACAACAAAAGATCTCAAATTTAAATGGATATATTTCATGAGAAACATATTTTATGATATTGTAAAAAAATTTACGTGATCACACCATACTAAATACCCTTTTATAAATTTCCTAGTTTATTCTCCCCATCAGATCCTAGTGATTGAAAACATAAGAATTTGGTGACTTAAAATTATCAGAAAGGGAAAACATGTTGACCATTCATTATGTTTTTTTATTATAGTATTATAAGATAACATTATAATAGATGAAATATGTTATTAAAATGTACAAAAAACCAATAGATATTTTTATATGTTTTTTTATATGGACATGTAATATGAAATTAGAAATTATATTTCATAGAAAACAAGTGTCGAATCATGAGATAATATAAATTATCCATAAATGATTATCAATTCCATATCACATTAATATGTAACATTATATTGAAAAATGTAAAAACAATGAACTTTTTCACAGACATATACATAATGAACATCACATTCATGATTCACCACTCACATCCATGATTGGTGGGAAAAAAATTACGCCCACATATATATCAGCATTGTGTGTCACTACTCACACCAACACGAAGTGGGACATCTTAATTATACCCTCATATATTTATCTTGTGAGATTTTAACAATTAAGAAACTAATTGGTGGGATATATCAGACTCCACCCTCGATCATATATATATATATATATATTAATACCAATAAATATCAATAAACCATTAACTCATAAAATGTGAAATAAAATGGCTTTCCTGTCATTTCCAATAGTATCGCATAACAAGATAGTATAATTAGATTAGTAAATACCAAAAATTTAATCTCCCAAAAGGATTATTTCACATAGTAATCTCAATTTAAATACAATAAATATAACCTAATAATAGTTATTATTTGATGGAATTGTCAAAAGACAACATTTTAAAATTATTTGATTAATCACATAAAAAACAAGAAGAACTTTCTCTATTTAAAATGATTGAAAACTCTTTAAATTTACTTATTTATAAATAAATAAAAAATCGTGATAAAATATTCAGAAAATTATTCTTTTAATTTAAAATTGTTTTTCCAAAAACAATTATAAATGTAATATTTTTTAGAAAACAATCATTAAAAACATAAAACAATAAACACTTATTTAAAGGAAATGAGTCATTATATATATTATAATGTAAATAATATATATTTAAATGAAAAAACATACATTGGATATAATATAAATATATTTTCATTTATTTTAAAAACTATAAATAATTTAAATCATCTGGAAAGCCTTATTAATACATATAATGGATACTTTATAGAGATAAATTCCCATTATTTTTAATGAAAAGCTAAATCTTTTTCTTAAAAAAATTCATGTAGTTATAAAAGACAATGTTAATGGTCACAATCCAAATAAATTTTCAAAACAATTATATAGACATCAAAAAAGTTAATAAATTATATGATGTTAATATTTCTGTTATTTTCTTATTTGGGTAGACGTTGGTCAAATCTGAAGTGGTAAGGGATGTGAAGTGATGTGGGGAGGTGATGGATCCTTTCATAAGAAAATGGAGTGACATTGTTTAATAATATAAAAGGTAATGTCACTTTTCAAAGGTCAATTGGATCCCAAAATGGAACATAATGTATATGGATAAGTATCATTGTCAATATATTCTCCATAATCCATTTTTACATAACTTTTCAATATTTTTCTATGTATATTACTCTTTGGATTTTCACTTTAACTATTTTCATTTTAACCAAGGTAACTAATTTCTACCAAATTAATTTACATCTAATGTATAAACATATATGGAATATTTTAAATAATTTTCATTTAATAATATCAGATGTGAATTTTTTTTTTGAAATTAATGTTAAAATGATTATAAAAAAATTAATATTTGAACAAATATTATATAAAAAATAATTATTAGAAAACGTGTATATTTAATCATATAAATTGTGATTAGGATAAAATTTTATTTATTATAAATTTATGGGAAATTAATTGTTTTATTATGAAAAAGTATGATTATTTCCTTTCAAAATATTCCAAAACTGAATTCCAAATTGTGCATACTTAGATAGATGAATCCTGCTTAAAATAGTTTCTATGTTTGAAAAAAATTAATTATATTTCAAATATGTTAAACATGGGTTTCATAAATTTAGTGATGTATTTTTAAATTAATAATTATTATTTATAAGTACATTTTTTATATTAAATTAATTTTTATAAACTTATAAATAAATCTTCTATTATTAAAATTCCATAAATGTAAGCATATTTGGGATGTTTGAATTTTTCAATATAAAACCCAAAATCAATAGTTTAAAAAAATGGCAAAAAATATTATTTATGTATAATTGTTAATATAAATAAAAAATAATAATTTAATTATGTAAAAAATATTTTTTGTAATTATAAAATTTTATATTTGAATAAATACATAAAAATATAATGAAAAACTTTTTCACATGAAAATAAAATTTTAAAATATTAACTATTCTCACTCTTATTTTTTATTAATTACTTATTGGATTAGTTTTAATATATTTTTCATATAAAAAATATATTTTATCTATAATAAATTTAATATTATTAATTTATACTTTGAAACAAATAATTTTTCATAGGATGGTATTATTGGTTATCAAACTACACTTTTAATCCTTATCAATTAATTAGTATAAAAAAGAAATTTTATTTCTATTTCAATTTTAATTTATAAAATTTTAAAATTCTATAAGGTAAATAAATAACTTATTATGTTGTTGATTGCATTTTTTTATCAACATAATGTTTATTTATATAAGCTATCAAGATCTTTGTGTAAGAACAAATCATATAAAATGATCTTGTGGCCATCTCAAGTCATAATTCTACTAGCATGGATTTTATCAAAATTTTAATGATCTCAAATATCTCAACCATATTATTTTACTCATTCTCTAATTGGTGGATTTGATATTTTGTACTTTCGGTGGGAAACTCTAGTGATAATGAGTCATTCCAAAGATTAAAAAAATGATCCTCGTTAGGTAGACTTCCCCAACACCAAGCTATTTCTTTTGGATTTTTTGGGGTTACATATATTTATACCATCTATATGATAGATATATTAAAAAAATAAGAATCAATAACATTGATTAGATGTATCATATTTTAATTTTAGATCAGTGTATCTTGAATATGAAAATATGTTATATTTTTTTTCAACACAAATTAATAGTAAAAACTTGGGGCAATACAATATTTTTTTGAAAAATATTTTGCATTTTTCTTGTCATTACATTATAATTGTTCTTTTTGCATAATGTTATTCTAATATATATATATATATATAGTCATTCCGAATTCATGTATAGATAATAGAACATCACCTTTTACATATAGGGGAATTCTCAACATGCATAATAGTAACATATTTATAATGAAATTAAATATTTTCATAATTGAACCAATTTATAAGGTATTTTTACAAAACAATTTTTTTTTCGGTAAATCAGGGATTTAAGATAGGATATATGGAATCTAAAAATAATATTTACCATAATGAAATACTGATTTTTAAATGCGTTATACAAGGATAAAAAAATATAAATAGAAATAATGATTATGAAAATTGGGTGATTTTACTGTCCGAAGGAATATCGTAGAGGAACACAAATTTTTTATATATAATAAAAGATATTCTATCATTTATTAAATAATATAATTTATTCCCATTTATCTTAGGTGAATCATACTTTTCAATTCTTGATCAGTGATTTTTCTTCAATGACTCATCTTGTTTCTCCATTTTCTGAACATATATGATTAATCATTCTATCAATCTATTTTAGGAATAAAATAATGAAAAATTATTATAGTAGAGGTAAAATTATGTTTGTTTTATTCTGAGTATCTGTTAATTTATCACACATTTTATTCCTCTCATGGATTTTATGGAGTTAACTACAAAAAAATAAAAACATGAATATTCGATGATACAAAAGGGGGTGAATAAATGAATATCCCATTAAGTGTTTGTTATTATATCATAAAAAAAATTAATGAAATGAAATGTGAAATTATATCATATTATATTTGTGTTATTTCATCATAATTTATATATTATAATATTATTCCATTCTAGTTTTGTTCTTTTTGTAAGAACTCAGATCGTTTTCTCAAGTAAAGATCATGATTTCCATTGTTTTTGATAAAAATAGAAGTTTCTCAATATTCTTGGAGTACACGTTGTGTAATTAGGAGTACATTATGTGTACCTAGATGTCGTGGGTATCCATGTACTATCCGTGTAACAGCCGAGTAATGGCTGAGTAAAAAGCCGTGTGGGGTGTCCTCGACACCGCCTAAAGCGAGGCTTGATAAAGGCATATACATTCCATGTATATTTAAATGAAACACTATGTATATTTATTTTTAATTGATTAAATGGATCAGGGTAACATCTAATTTAATGAAATATCTTCTTCTTGGTTCATCTTGTTTAAGAGATACAGATATCTCTGATTCTTCTAGGAGCCCCCGATCGACCATATATTCTATAAATCAACCGTCATCGATTGAATTAGAATCACCACACTGTGTATTTCTTTCTTATAGAGCCTTATCCCTTGATTTCACCTCTGTCATGAGATATTTTTGGTTGATCATTTTAGAATATTTTTTAGATCTATGGAGTTTTAGGTAAATTCAAATACAGGGATTCAACTATATTGATTGTACAATGTTGAGGTAGGTGGTTTGTTACTTTCTATAGTTTTTCTTTAAATTATATGGGAAAAATTTCATAATACCCTAGTTTGGGGTATTTAGTGTTTAGTAAATTTGACTATATTAATGTATGCTATGATTGTTTTCCTTGAGTAGTGGTTTTTGATTATGAATAGGATTCATTACCTTGCTATGGATGTGTTTTCCATGTTTATTTAACATTGGTTGTTGTGTCTAGAATTTCCTATTATGAAATTTTTCTTCCCATGCCTAGTGTTGTAAGGATGGAGTTGATATTATCTGAAATTATTGTTATATGAATTTTTTTGTTTATCCAAGTTGTATTTTATGATTTACTTTGGTTGTTGGATATCATTTGTGCACAATTTCTTAAAATGGGCTGTGGAAACCTGGTTTAGTTAGACCATAGTGGAATGGATGCAGAGGGCTTCCCCAGAGTTCTTATTATATAGATCACTTTGTGAGACCATAGGGGGGCTGGACATATGTTCTCCCTCATAGTGTTTGTAGTTCCACGTTGTGAGATCATAGGGGGAATTAGATGTTGAGTGCTTTCCCATAGTGTCATTAGTTAACCGTCACGAGACTATAGGGGGAATTGATGGTGTTTGTTTCCTTAGAGAGTTTTTATTAAGTATAATCAAAGTGGTTAGACTATGAGAACTTCCCAGAGGGATGCTTGAGATTGTTTTGTTGTTTATATATTAAATATAAATTAATGTAGTTGAAACTATAGGATTGTTTACCTTTAACTACTTCCTTGTTTATTACATCATTTTTCATATTTCCTACCATATATATATTCACCCAGAGTTAGGCAGATATCCTGGGTGGTTTCCTACTAAGATTTATCTAACCCCTATTTCTATAGTGATTTTGGGCCCAAACCAATTATATTATTTCAGGTATATTTAAGGGCAAGCACCCTTCTACTTCTGGTACTTGATTGTAGTGGAGCTAAAGAGTATGGGACCAAGGTGAGGCTTGCGATTTTTCCAGTGTTGTTTACATGTTTTCCAATGTACTTTGTTTTAGTACTATATTCTTTCATTGTGACTTCTTTGGTAGCTTTCATATTTATTGTTACATGCACCATTATTTATAAAAAAAAATTAGTTGTTTGTTTATTTTAAGTGTTCCACAGTTTTTTAATTGTGTGGTATTAACGCTTATGGTTTTGTTATCTATTTGTTTCCATTGTGTTACTATGAAAATGAGGGTATATTTTCCCCACTATCACACCCAAGGACCTTGCATCAAGTCAGAATCACATGGGGTTCGGGGAAATACACTTGAGGCCATGAGGCCAACCGGGTACGGGCCAACTCTGGGCGGCACTCGGAACCAGGGCATTTCTAAGTGGTATAATAGGTGAATCTTTTTTCATGAATTACTATTTTGAGCCTATATATAGGGATAAAAAGGAATAGGTAGAGGTAATAAGCTATGTTTAGGAGTAGTTGTCATGTGTTAAGGTAAAATCCAATATACCCCAAATCATGCAATTCTTTCTAGTTTTCCAATTATTACAGTTGATTTGATTTCACCATTGGGTGATTGAATTGTTTTTTGTGGTTATAATTGATATTATTGAGGTTATATTTCTCTTTAAACCCAATGAGATGAGGGTATTCCATCTCATGCATCATATACGCACTTGATAGAGATCACATGTTATGCATTCTGGTCATGCCACTTAGGGTGCATTATCAATTTCATGTTGTTGTGATAGATGTGGTGATAAATATGCATGTTACTATGATATATTCCTTCATAGTGTACCTAATTCATTATATGGTATTGGTAAATTTTAATGTTTCATTTGAAATGGGTGCCATCATTTTCTCAATGAGGTGTTATGGGCCCTCATGTATCAGAATTTGGTGGATCCTGAGATTGATTTCCCTGTTATACCCTTTAATAATCATGTATGTGATGACATGATTAGATTTTTGGGGATTATGGGCCCCCATTGATCAGAATTGGGAACATAAATGTTTGATTTAGTGTTTTTATGGGATTATTGAGTAGTTTCTATTGATTACATTTAGAAAACCCCAGAATACATGGAGTGTAATGATGAATACAAGATATGTATCATTATATTTAGAGAAGAACTTTTTTCTAATTTACAAAGAGTGTACTATATATACATTCCATACAGTCTTTAACTAGGTTTCGGTTTGTGTGGGAAGATACATGAGGTTAATAAATCATTGATGGAAAATGCTATGTACCAGACGTACACAACGTGTTTTAGAGACCACATATTTGTTAGTGTGACTAACAACACGGGTTGGTGAAATTCTTCTTATACAAATCGTGTCTTGGAAAAACACTCCATGTAGTATTTTCATATTGTAACGTTGTGGGTTAGTAGTGTAAGGGAACACAGGCGGGGGGGGGGGGGGGATGAGTCATGTACACATCATGTCTAAGGAGAACATGTCGTGCGTATGTGGTGCCACAGGACCACTGTTTGCAGGATAACATTCCCATGTAAAGGATTAATGGAACATGTTATGAAACGATAAAACATGACTTGTATCTAGGTTTTTTTAGAACATGTGTTTTTTCTTCATCTTGGTCATTTATTCCACTTCAATGTTTCAATCCTTGATAATTTGGAACTATGGTTTGTTCTTGACTTTGCAGAGTCGTGCCACCAAGACTTCATCTGATTGTATTCCAGATTCAAAGAAAGATCTTTCACCAGACACAGTAGAGTAGGGACTACCATCAGATCCTCATATTGTGCATGTATTGGCACCAGCCTTCATTCGGATGCATGTGATGATGCATTGTTCCTAGAAGGATCCATGAATTTTATGCTGAACATTAGGGGAGTACAGCATCCTGCCCTGTCTATGGTAAAGTTGATGTGGGGTTTTCAGCAGCACCATCCACCCACTTTCATAGGGGATGGAGGACCCTGGGATATAGAGTCATGGTTGGAATCCATGCTAACAATATTCAAGCATCTGGAGACTCCAACGGAGGGGAGGGTGAATCTCTCTACATATATGATTTGGTATTCCTCCAAGAGATGTTGGGATGTTATATCACAAGCAGGGTGCCGGTAGGATATAGTTTTGGATGAGTTCCATCATCCCTTCTATGATTACTTCTACCCTATGACTTTGAGGGCTGATGGATCCAGAGTGTTCAAGAATTTGGAACAAGGTACTCTTTGAGTCAGGGAGTACTCTTCTGGCATCATAGAGTTCTAATGCTTCACTCCCATTCAAGGAGGTGATGAGTTATTTCTGGTGAGGAAGGTTAAGAATGGTCTCAGTCAAGACATCTGATTTTAGGTAAACACCATGAGTTGGACTTCTATCAACTCTATAGTTAACCAAAAGTTGTTCACAGAGTGCAAACTGATGGATTTTGGAGTGGTGATCCCAGGAATCTCAGCATATGGGGTCAGTACCCTTCTGACTGACAGCAGGAAGCGTCTTAGAGAGTCTACACATAGAGACCCGAGGATATTAGATACTTCTTCAGGTATCCATGTGGTATTCTAACAGTGTGAGAAGTGTAGTCATATGAGGACACATTTCTCGAGAGACCCATTGAAGTGTCGATCTAGTTGAAATATGGGTCATCATTTAGTGCGTCTATTAGTTTTCGTCACCATCACCTATTGATAGGGGTTATTATATGACTCCATGTATAAGTGCTGGACCACTAGTTTCCCATTAGTTTGGGAACTAGAGTTCTTGCAGCCATTCAGGCCAAGGTAGAGGTCTTGGTTGTGGTATCCAGTCACTAGGCTTTCAGTGACAATAGGATGGATCAGATCATTTTAGATAGGTAGGGTCATAGGGTCATGCTACAAGTCAGACATTTATAGTGGATCAGACCCAATAAAAGTAGGATTTTAAAACCTCTACATTTCGATGTACAATTCATGTTGACTCAGTTTTTTCTTCTTCACTTTTTTATACAATGTCTTCCCATAGTTTCAAAAAAAAATTTGGAGAGCCTTGGGATCTCCATATTTAGATCTATTTGTGTTTTGATGATGGACACTCAATTGAGGAAAAGAACATCCAGTGTATGTCTGTTCGAGGAGTGCCCTCTTGAGGTTGGAGGGTGTCACTTCTTATAGGACCTAAATGTATTTTAGATTAAAGGATATGCTATCTTTTTACGAATGGATTGGTTAGTATCTTTATAGGTTTTTGTAGACTGTTATCATCATAGGGTGAGTTTCACATCTCCAAAGGGCGGCGGATTATACATAATGGAGAATGTAATGTTCAGGAGAGCAGAGCGGGACCCGAGCATCATCTGTTGGGAGTAGTTACAGCCTAGATTGCTAGTATGTATCTTGATGACCAATGAAATTTATAGATGGACTTTTCTCTAGTGGTCGATCATTTTAGCAATGTCTTTCAAGAAAATTTTTTAGGTATTCCACTAAAGGGAGAGGTAGACTTTTCTATTGATCTTGTTCCATGTGAAACAACAGTATCTATTCCTCCATATAGGATTGATAATACAGAGTTACAGAAGCAGAAGAATCAGTTAGAGAAGTTACCATCAAAGGGTTTATCTGAACCAATACTTCTCCTTGGGGTTTTCTTTTCCTATTTACAATGGTGGTTGATGGTACTCTCAGACTTTGTGTGGATTATTGGATGTTGAACCAGTTGACGATCATGAACCGATATCCCTTGTCGAGGATTTATGATCTCTTTTATTAGTTTTAAGGATCCCATTTGTTCTTGAGGATCGATTTGAGGTCCGAATATCATCAGTTGTGCATTATTGCATCTGATATACCTCTTACAACCTTCTAAAGTAGTTATGATCTATATGAGTATCTGGTTACACCATTTTGTCCCATGAATTTTCCTGCAGTTTTAATGGCACTAATGAACTGAGTGTTCTATCCATACATTGATTCCTTCATTGTAGTCTTCATGGATGATATCTTGGTGTACTATCATGCTTTAAATGACTATTCTACCCATTTTTTAGATCGTTTTTAGTACACTGAGAGAGAATCACTTATATTCTACGATATGAAAATTCTACTTTAGGATAGACTCGATTTACTTATAAGGTAATGTCATCATAGAGATGGAAGTATCAATAGACCCAGAGAAAGTGATAGTTGTAGTTTCATGGGAATAGATTAAGAAATTCACTGAGGTACATAGTTTTCTAGAGATTTCTTGATACTACAATCGTTTCAAATTTTACTTTTCACTTGTATCATCTTCGCTGATGAGCCTAACATAGAAGGGTGTGAGGTAAATGTGGAAAGATTCCAATGATTCAGCATTTCTAGAGATGAAAGAGATGATGACTTCTGCACCAATACTATTTTTTTCAGAGCTGTGAATGATTTATACAGTTTATTGTGATGCATCAGGTATCAGGCTGGGATCAGTGCTTATGCAGGGGAAGGCGTCGTTGCAAATGGGTCTTGGTAATTGAGTTCACATGACAGAAATTACCCTATTCACGATCTTGAGTTGGTAGCTATTGTTCATGCTTTCTATTTTTGGAGACGTTACCTTCTGGGAGAGGATTTTATGTTGTACACTGACCACAAAAGACTCAATGATATCTTTACTCAGTGTGATCTGAATTTGAGATAGTGAAGGTTGGTTGAGTACCTTATGTCCTTTCACATTCTGCAAGCCTACACACCTGGAAAGGCAACACATTGGTTAATGCATTGAGCATAAAGACTCATATACAGATAGTACATAAGGTGAGTAGTGATCGGTAGCTTATGGATCTATTCTTTGAGATGTATTTGGAGAATCATGATAGGAAATGGAAGATGGTTCTTTCTTAAATAGTCGTTACCTAGACTCTGCTTGAGCATGTGAAAATGAAGAAGCTATTAGATTCTGATGGCCCAGTCCTACAGAAGATTGTGTTAGTGTAGAATTTTATTCCTGGATGTAATATAGGTGAGGATGATATCTTCCACTTCCCTGGTCATACGAGTGTCCGCTGATATATTGGATGATCTTATATGAGATTTTCATTCCTCTAATTTGGCCGTTCATCCTTGTGTTACCAAGATGTATCGATATCTACACTGTGAGTACTGGTGTCTAGGCATGAAGAGAGACGTCGCTCATTTTTTCATGAGGTGTTCCACATGTTAGCAGGTGAACTTAGAGCATCAGTGTCAATCATGACCTTTTCATAGGTTACTCATTGCCCTATGAAAGTGAAATGATGTCATGATTGACTTCGTAACGGGCTTACCAAGATCGCCTTAAGGGAACTATGCAGTTTGGGTTGTTAATGAAAGACTCACGAAAGTTTCACACTTTTTTCGATCAAGTATACCTTCAGTGTTGATGATATATAAAGGTTGTATATTTGTGATATTATATGTTTACATGGGGTTAATCACTCAATTGTTTCATATAGGGACTCATGTTTTACTTCTCGAGTATGGAAATGTCTATATAGGGCTTTGGGTGCACAGGTAATTCGGATTACAACATATCTTCCATAGAAAGATGTATAGTCTGAGTATACAATTATGGTATTAGAAAACATGCTTTGATCATTGAAACTAGATTTTGGAGGTTCTTGGGATAAGCACATACCTTTTGTAAATTTTACCAACAATAATAGTTTTCATGAAAACATTTCCGATGACACCATATGAGGCTTTGTATGGTAGGCCATTTTGATTGCCCCTATGTTTGTTAAGGGTAGGAGAGGAAGGTATGTAGTGACCTTATCATGTCCAAGAATCCTTAGAGCAGATAGATTTGATTCCAAAGAGGGTGTCTACTTCCCAGCTATGATAGAAGTCTTATACTGATCTATTAATACTAACTCTAGAGTTCAAGGTCAATGATAAGTTTTTTCGATGTGTCACACCAAGGATGGGACCCAGGATGATTAAGAGATAGGGAAATATTTTGTCAATATATGTCAGGCTTTTTGAGATTTTATAGATGGTCGGGATGATTGTCTATCAGTTAGAGATACCTCAATGGTATCGGGTATGCAAGACGTCTTCCACGTTTCATATCTACGACGTTACTTCTCATACCCATCTCATGTTTTTCAGCCCATGGAGGTCGTCCTAGATGTGGATGACTCATTTGGAGATAATAATATCCAGATTGTTGATTGAAGTGTGAAGGTTATTTGTGGCCAGTCTGTTCCTCTTTAACAAGTGTTAAGGCAACACGGGTGAGTAAATGATGATACATGGGAGAGGGAGGCCGATGTATGATCATAGTGTCTAGAGATGTTCGAGGATTCTTCTTCTATGCTGCCTTTCAAGGGAAATTCAAGGAAGAATTATTTTACAGGGGGATGATTTTAAGAACCTGGATCTTTTTTTAGGTATGGATCCTTATTTCTTATTTCTTTTAGAAAAATATAGGTTTCTATAAATTTAGTTAGTACACACCATTCACCTGGGAGTAAACGATGTGTACACAGTTGTTGTAGGTAGCTGTGTACTGGTCGTGTAATTTCCCAGTACATGGCCATGTGGGGTGGCCTGGAGACTGCCTGAAGAGGGGCCCGGTAATGAAATATACACATTGTGTAATTTTAACAGACATTTCATGTATATTTTTTTTTAATTTATTAAATAGGTTGGGGTCATGTCTAATTGATAGAAACATCTTCTTCTAGGATCCTTTCAGCCAGGAGCGACAAATATCTACAATTCTTCACGGATCCCCCGATTGAACATCCGCTTTTGAAATCAACCATCGTCAATTGTGTTGGAATCACAACGTTGAGTTATTCTTTCTTCTAGAGCCTAATCCCTTGATTTATCCTCTTTTATAGATTTTCTTGGTTGAACGTTTTTGACATTTTGTAGATATATGGCATTCTAGTTCAATTCAAAGTCTTGTATTCAACTATATCGATCATACAATGTCGAGGTAAGTGGTCTGTTCCCTCTTTTATTTTTTCTTTGAATTGTATGTGAACAATTTTCCAATATCCCGATTCGGGGTACTACTTGTTTTTGTAATTTGGAACGATTAATGTATTATATGATTTTTTTTCTTGAGTTGGGGTGTTTGATTATGAATATGGTTCATTACCTCACTGTTGATGTGTTTTCCATGTTTGTTTGATATTGGTCGTTGGGTCTAGAATTTTATGTTAGGCCATTTTTCTTCCCATTCCTAGTGTTGTTAGGATGGAGTTGATGTTATCAGACATGCTCGTTATATTCATTGTAATTTTTTATCCAATTAGTATTTTTAGAATTAATTTGGAAGTTGTATATCGTTTGTGCATGATTTTTTACGTAGTATTGTGGGAACATAATGTAGTTAGACCATTAGGGGAATTGATGTGGGGGGCTTCCCCATAGTGTCTGGTATACGTTTCACATTGCAAGACCATAGGGGGGTGGATGTAAGTGCTCCCTTAGAGTGTCTAGAGTTCCACGTTGTGAGGCCATATGGGGTTTAGATATTGAGTTCTTTCCCATAGTGTCTGTAATATACCGTCACGAGACTATAGGGTAATAAAAGGTGAGTGATTCCTCATAGAGACTTTGTTAAGCTGAACCAAAGGGGTTATATTGTGATAACATCCCATAATATTTATTGAGATAGCTTAGTTGTTTACTTAATAAAGATAGATGAAAGTAGTTGAAACTATAATATTGTTTACCTTTCAGTACATCATTTTTTATTACTTCATTATCCATATTTCATGCCATATATTTTCACAGATAGTTATGCACAGATTATTGGGTGGTTTTCAACTAGGATTTGTCTCACACCCTATTTGGGTCAAGATTTTAGACACAAACTGATTATATTTATGCAAGTATAGATAAGGGAAGGTTCCCTTATACTTTAGGTACTTGATTGTGGTGGAGCAGAAGAGCATGGGTCCAAGATGAGGATTGTGATGTTGTTGGAGTTGTTTACTTATTTTTTCTTTTGTACTTTGTCTTAGTGTTGTATTCCATCATTTAGACTTGTTCAGCATCATTCATAATTATTATGACAAGCATTATTATTTATATACATGTTGTAGTTGTTTATTTCATTTTAGTATTCCATTATTTACTTATTGATTGGTATTAATGCTTCCATTGCTATTAAATATTTGTTTCCATTGTGTTACTCTTCCAATAAGGGCATTCTTTCCCCACTAGCACACCTAAGGCCATCTCTACTAGTCGGCAGCCTATGACGTTTGAGAAATGTGCATGAGGCCATGTGACCAACCAGGTATGGGAAACCTCAGGGCGGCACTAGGAACCGGTATGTTGCACTTCTATCATGGATTACATGCTACAAATGTGGTAATAAACTAATTTCATAAAATTTAATGTCAATATTAAAAATAGAGACAACTACGTTTATTTCCATTTTTCCTTGAAAATGGTAGAATGTAAAAGTACTTTTTTGATATTTTTAATGATTATTTAATATTGATGATGAATATTTAATGATAACATTATTGTTTCTAGAATATTTTATAATGAACCAGTTAATTTGATATGGTAATTAAATGGATTTTTCATAGAGAAAATTTTTTGGTGTAAAGAGAAGGCCTTATTGTTTGATAAATTCACGAATTATTTATTTATATATCATAATTTCGCAATGAGTTTGTTTCATTAAAAAAATATTTTCATACCTTCAATGCTTTTATTAGGTTTCTATATCCAAGAATTGTATATTTATAACCTTCAATGGTTTCAAAAACAAAAAAATGGATGCTTTTTCTATGGTTTTTTTATTGTTGATGTTAATGATAGTGGGTTGCAGTTTTATGTGTGAAATAGTGTTAGTTATTAAAATTTGGAAGTTGGGATTTATTTAGATATTTTCATGGTCGTTAATTCATTCTCGATACATCATTTTGACCATTATACTGTCTGATGATGAATTATAGTGGGATTGAAACTTATTACTCTTGTATATTCTATGCATGAAAATTTCTTATTTATATTTTCATAAATATAATTATTCCCAAAATACATGAAATTTATCGAATGATATTGTTGAATAAATAAATTAACCCAAGTGATGAGGTTTTATTTATGTCTGCAATGAAAAACTATTATTGTACTTATCATAGTAATGGAATATATTATGGAATGTTCTATGAAAGAATTAATGGATATAGAAAATTTAATAATGATTATGCAATAAGTTTAGCTTATAATTGAATAGTTTTGTTAAAACAAAATTTTAATGAATGGAATATATGTTATCGATATTGACTACTTATTATATTTATGAATATAAATTACTAATTGAGAAATAAATTTTTTTAATGACTATTAATAATTAATGATTTTTGTATCATTTAGATATGGACTATGAGGACAATGAGGTAGTATATGAGTATCTTGTGTGATTATAGCTATGGTATGACTCTAGGGATACATAATTTCCCTTAGTGTTAGTCTGCATTATATTATTCATATATATTCAGATTTTAAACACATTTCCTTCTAAGTTTCTAGAGAAACTAGAAACCTAATGTTTTAGTTGGAATTTTATCTAACATATATGTTTGAGAGAAAATATATGGTTGACTTCCCCATCTCCCTTAATTTAACTTCATATATTATATACTATGTTAGAATACTCAAGTTGTGATAGTTTAAGCTATATTATATAGACACACATGGGATGTGATGGTCTCAATTTATTATTAATTTATTTGTGTGTTGTAAGGGAATAATATTGTTTTACATACCTGTATATGCTCTTAGGGGATATTGATTACCATTAGTAAAGAAACATGGGATTTGATGGTTTGATGTTTAATACGTGATACATGGTTTCTAATGGCTTCTAGACTCTTACTTGGTTATAAATTAAATAATGATGATTATTTTATATCAGGCTACATTGGATATATTAAAGATATGGAATGATGGAGTGAGGTAGGGTAGGATGAATAATTAGTGGGGATAGAAAAATATGTGAGTTTTGTGGACATGTGAGTGAAAAACATAGTGTAAGGGGAAGTGGGATACATTTATTTTTATATATTTTTTGATATATATACACTTAATTATGTGTGTCACATAGTAAAGAATCCTTTTTGGGCATGGGATATAGTTAAATCACATTAGGTGATGTGTTTTTTATATTTCATATTTAATAGGATTTATTATTATTTTTCTCATTATTTTCATGAAGTTTCTAAGGATGATCCTACTGACTATACTGGAATTTTCACCCTATGTATGTAAAAAATATTTCTAAAGCACCCATCGTTTCAAGTAAGTAACCCTTATTTTATGTATTTTATTTTTATAAATGGTTTTGGTGAATTTTGGGATGGTTTGGAAATATATTATAATGATTTTTGGGATTTTCTAAGGGTGCAAAATTTCTCAAAATTGTGCAGCACCTACCAAAAATTGTTTATAAGTAGATATGGGCAAAGGATAATGTGAATTGGAAGGTGCACATGCTTTTTAAACGGTGTAGAAAACAAAGAGAAACCTTTTTATTTGAGATAGTGGTAATTTTCATGATTGGAACATTATTTTCAAACCATGTAACCCAAAGGTGAATGGTTCTTCATCTAGGAAATGGTTCACCCAAGGAGAGAATATTGATTGCATAACTATGATACTAACCATGGCTAGATTTTAAAAACACGATCCACAAATAATGGATCTTGGATTTGATTAAATAATAAATCCTATTTTTTCAAAACGTGCCTAACTCTAGTTATTCTCCTCCAAAATGAATTAAAGGCTTCTCCCATCGATACATATGTAATTTTAGTCTTATATAGGTGTGTTGATGCTAGATTCTCATGGAAATTCATCCTTATAGGTCCTTTTCATTTTATTTTTTTACATCTACTTCTCTATATCTCTCAGTTTCATAAATATACATTTTTAGGGTTATATATATAGGTTCTAATCTGAAAAAAAATGATATGTTTCTTTTCTGTTGTTATGAGACGAGATCCAAGGCTGGTCTTTGGAGTTTTAACTCGCTTTACTGGATGTATTTTTGATGTTTATCATTTTTTTCCTAAATCCTGAGGTACGTTGATTCACTATCAAATTCTCTCTATATAACATGCATACATGGATTCAAATAAATTTTTTGGATGGAAATTGACTGTGAAATCATTTTTAATGAATTTTGATACCCCTATTTGGTGAAGGTTTATGGAATTTTTAAAATTGGTGATCTTGGAAAAATGGGAATTTGGTAGCTTGATTTTGAAATAATGATTTTCAAATGGTAATTTTGTCTTGATGCATGGAATACGGTTCTCCCTAAAATTTATGTTTCATTAAATGGTTTTTGGAAAAATGGTTTTAAAAAAATTATTTTTATTGAATTGGATTTTGGTTATGTTTTGTTATAAAAGTGTGGTTTTTTTAAATTTATTGTAATTGGGTGAAATTGGTTGTATTGGCATTTAATATGGATTAAATGGTTATATGTGTGTGTAATGGATAGATGTTGGTGGTGATTTACCACCATTAATGTGTACAAGTTATGGATGAGATGTTCCACTAAAATGGTAAAACCAAGCTTATGTGTGGTTGTATTTGGATTTGTGAGGCATTGTGATATGAAATGGGTGATGCAATGTAAATTCATGAATTTTTTTGAATTAAATGATTAGATTCCTTCCCTGGTATATTTTTAATTGATAAAATATCTTTCATATGGAATTATGTGGATTTTTGATAAATTATAGAACTGTTTTACAATTATTTTATAAAACTTATTTTATATAAATTAGATAGCATGTTACATCCTAATGGAATATGTACAGAAATCATTTGGGGAAAATATACAAATTTTCCTTACACAACCTTTATTTAGTAATTTGGTTTTTTTGAATATTTTTTTATTGAGACACTGGAAACGTTAATGTATCCCAATTCTCTAGTGGTGCTTATTAAACCATGGGCTATTTTGTGGAGTACTATATGTGCTAGGTTATAGATATGAAGTTATGGTTTTCATTGATTTTTTTGTTCACAGTCATCAACTATGTATTTTGTTTTGTAGTAGTATTTGGTTTTGGAGTTGTATTTTGTTTTTGTACTATTTTTAGTTGGTTTTGAAAAAAATGGAATGTTATATTCTTTAGTCATTGTTATCATGCATCATGTATTTTTTTGATATCATATGTTTTGTTTGTTGTTTTATCTTCAAAAGGGATAATTATCCCCTACTCATTCATGAATACCTTGGAATTTATTTCTTTCCTTTAGCATCTTGGTGATGTCACATAAGGCTATGTAATGTCCTTCAACCTTATCAATCCAATTAGAAGGTGTGGGTGGTTACATGTGGTATCTTCTTGTCTTGTCCTTTCCTGACAAGTGCTTTTCAGTTCTCTTAGTCTTAAAGATTGTATTCATTGTATTCTATTTCTTATTTTGGGTTTTTATAAAGGATTATGATTGATGGGACATGAAACATAGAGTATAAAAAAATATAGACCATTTTATTCTAATTTTTGATATTTCTAGGGAGTTGGGTGAATAAGGGTTTTGGACACACTTATAGGACATTCAAATCTCACTGTCATGGGTTTAGACAACAAGATAATAATGATGTGAATTACAAAAAATTAGTTTCTATAAGTAGTGCCTATTTTATTTTGATATTTTACATGTGACTTGGTACATTTTTTTGTTTTTGATAAAATTTGAAATTAGTTTCAAATATATTGTTTCAAAACAGCATGGCTGGGTAATTTTGATAATGGTTTGACACTCACAAGAACATTATAATTTTTTAAAAAATGGTTGATCATGGAAAAATATGATTTTGGAAATAATATTTTTTATTGTATGATGTGATGGAATTTGAAATGTTAAGCCTTTAGTTGGTCAAGAGTGATAATTAGAAAATTTGATGTTTGTTTAGAAAATAGAACCTAGTAGGCACCCAAGAAACCAAATGGAAGAAGTTATTGAGAAAATAGTTCAAACTAAGCCATAGGTGAACCAATTGATGGCTCGATGTATTGTACATGCTTTTTAAGTCATGGATATAGGGAATCGATGGGACAAACCAAGATAAATGGATTATTCTGACCAGTTCTAGAAGCATAATCCACCCCAATTTCAGGGTGATTTGAAACCATATATGATAGACGTGTGGCTGAGAAGGATGAATCAAATGTTTGATTTCCTTGGAACACCAGCAGGGCAAAAAGATATTCTAAAGACATATATTATGTGTGATCTGTCTTGCCAATGGTTTTATTTAGTTGTTCAACATAAATTGGAACAAAACCTTGTATTAGAGGATATTAAGGAATTTTTCAAGAAACTATTCTATAATCACACATTTATAATTCAATGTATGATGGAATTATTCATCGTGAAGTGGGAAAATATTTATTTCATGGATTATGCAGCTAAATTAATGAATCTAATTTATTTTTAACATGAAGTTGCACCTAGTACACCATTTAAGCAATGTATCTTTGAATCAGGGCTGGGGATGGAGATTCACTCGAAGATAATTGTTCTATGTACTACAGATCATACAAATAATGTTAATCAACCAATGATGGATGAAGGATAAATATTATTTGATACCATAGTATTAATTATATTTAATCCTATTTAAATGGTGGGAACTCTTATCCTAGGAGAAATAGGAATATTGACATATATTTTCAATGCAGGAGCATGACATAGAATCAGAAGGCTAGATTGGTAAATCTCCAGCCAATTCCCAAGAAAAAGGTAAGTTGTTTCCAATGTGGTTCTCTTACCCATATGACATGAGAGTGTATAAGTCAAATTATATCATTTTAAAAAATATATCAGATGGTGAATCTTCATGTCTATTTTCCAATTTCTTCATGGTCGGGTGTTCGGTAAACTTCTCAGGTCTCACAGGAATTGTTTTTTCAATGGGACATGCACAGTAGATTCGGTCACATTATAAATATAGGTAATAATAGGGAGATGCTAATAATACCATCACTCATCTAGAAGAACAATCTAAAAATGGAAGTGAGTAAAAAAGTGTAGTAAGAAAGCAATTATATGAATTTAATCAAGATATTGTGGATTATCAGTCTAGACTATGAACTGTGAGAGGTATGATACTTTTGAATTATTCCCCTATTCAAGATACATTTTATACGGGTTCATCTGACATTTTTATTTCATCTTGTGTGGGTTATTTTCTACGATTAAGATTTGAGATTATGCCTTTAGAGTTAAAACATTAGAATCATGTTGGTCAAAGAGAATATTGATCGCTTATTTTTGTATCTTGTTTTATGATTTTTTATGAATCCAATATTTTATGGAATTTATTATGATTTAGGTTTAATTTTATGATTTAATCCTAGGCATGGATTCGTTGAAAACATTCAAATCTCACATCGATTATTATACAAAAAATGTCAATTTTAAAATTGAATATGGCATCGAGAGTATCATTCGAGGAGACTATAATATAATGGAAGGTGAAATGGACATGTTTTCAATAGTTTTTTAAAGATATCATATCATTTTGTGGTTTTACATAGGCATGTATGAATGATATTGAAGATATAATTTTTCCAATATTTTTGGGTCATTTTTCTGATGTTTTTCTTAAACATGTCATAGGGTAACCGCCTATAAGGGATTTCAAGTTTATGATTGACCACCTTCTTTGTATATTCCCATTTTCATTCCACAATATTATATGGAACCAATATAGGTAATGGAATTGAATATATATTTTGAAGAGATGGAAGGAAATGATTTTATTCATCTGAGAATGTCTCCATGGGTTGTACTACTCTTGTTTTTCAAAAATGAAGATATAACTCTTCAATTATGTATGAATTATCGTAATTGTAACTAAGTTGAATTAATGAATTATTATCCACCTCTATGCATTTTTTTATTTGTCCATTCAATTTAGGGGACCTAACTGGATCCCTATGATTGACTATTGATCAGCATATCACCTATAGTAGTTTCAGAAGTTGGATATCACAAAAATAGCTATAAAGAGGCCATTATTAATATGTGGTAATTTCATTCATTATTATACACAATAGAAGATTTTAGTTCATTGATTAATTAGATATATCATAGGTATATATATTCTTTTTTTAGTGGTGTTTTTTGGATGGCATGTTGGTGTACTTACCAACAAGGGCTGGGCATGAGAAACACTAAGCAATAGTGTTGGGAATCTTGAGGGATCCTATATTTTATTAAAAACTATAAATGTGTGATTATTTGATACAAGTGGTATGTTTACTTGTCCATTTAATCTTTGAGGAAGGTGTTTTTTGGATCCATAAAATAGAGAAGCTATTACATATTATCTATCATTGTATAATCTCTTCGAGATACAGAGTTTATTTGGTCATGATAGTGAATTTGGACAATTTTTAGTGATTTCTCATGATTATATTGGCCTAAGATAGCTCTAACTATGATAAATGGTCGATTTAAATCAGATGAATAATGTTAATACTATTTTCAAGAGTTGAAACATCACCTTACAACATCACCAACAATGATTTTTCCGTAATCTTTTAAAGGGTAAGTTGTGTAGTATGATCATTCGGGAATAGGGTTGGGATTTGTTGTTATGAAAGGAGATCTTAATGTTGTTTGTTCCTAATACAATAAAAATTTTGTGAAAAGAACTACCCAATGCATGATTTGTTGTTAGCTATCATAGAACTTGCTTTTATGACGTCACTATATTCCTTATATAGTGAGAAATTCACTATGTGTGTGGATGGTTAGATCATGAAAGATATTTTCTCAAAAATGGATTTGAATTTCAGACAATGAATATGGATGGTTTATCCAAAAATATTAAACTTTGACTATATGTATAAAAAATGTAATGGAAATATGATGGAATATAAATTAATCCTAAATTAATATGTTTTGTTGGAAAATAATATTCAGATGAGTGTCTGTTGATGTTGGTAATAGCTGATATTCACATGGAATTTGATGACCGAGGTGTTGTTGTAGATTTATTTCTAATCTCATTCATTCTTGGTTCGGATTAAATAGTTAAATAGGAAAACATTTTTGATTCCTAATGTGTGGTAATGAGGTCAAATTTCAATGGTAGGGATACAATTGAGGGATTGAAGTTAGATAATAATTCAATGATGTGGATTAGAAATCAGATGGTCATACCTGTGGCATATCAAGAAGTATTTATTCATTATTAACAGAATTAGAAATGGGTTTTAATCCTGGAATAATAAAGACATATAATTTGTTGAAATAATATTTTTGATCGGTCAAAATAAAGTGTTTTTTGGCTGAGATTGTTTAGAGATTCATAATATGTTAGTAAGTCAAAGAAGAGCATTACTGGAAAGCATGTATATTGCTATAATTACATATTATAGTTTGAAAATGGGATCAGATAGTTATAGATTTTATAAAAGGTATCCTGATTTCAGTTAGGAAACACAATTCTATATGGGTGATAATGGATTGGATCACAATGTCAGGTTATGTAATCCTTATTCATTAATCTCAACGAGTGGGTGAATTTTCAAAAAAAATATCTAAGAAGTGATAAAGAGACATGTCGTGCAATTTTCAGTATTGTTAGACAGAGATCCGAGTAATATGTCTTGTTTATGGAAATACTAAAAGAATTATCATGGTACACTATTGAAAATGAGTATATTGTAGCATCCTCAGATAGATGGCCAATCCAAATACATCATAAAAATGTGGTTAGACATCTTGAAGGCTTCTGTAATATATTTTGGAGACTCATTGGGAGAGAACATGTCATTAGTGGAGTTATAATATAAAAATATCTATCAATATTCTATACATATAGATCACGTGGAAGAATTTATTATGTTTATTTTTCATTCACGACATTATTGGGAAAAAATAGGTGATACATCACTTGTTGGGACAAACCATGTCACAAAGACTACATAGAATATTCACTTTATCAGAAAATAGAAAGAGACTCATCAGAGTCTTGAGAAATCCTATGTGGATCATCGTCGATATCCATTTTCATTTTCGGCGAGTGATCATGTGTTCTTGAAAACCACAACAAGGATTGTAAAACCTTTTTTTGGGAAGTAGGGAAAGTTATCTCATCAATACATAGTCCCTTTTGAGATACAGGAATATGTCAATGTGGTGGAATATCATTTGGCATTGGAGCCATGGTTCATTGCTATGCACAATTTTTTCTATGTATCTATCTTCAAAAAAATCATCCTAATCCTAAGAATGTAATCCGAAGGGATCACAATGATATAGAGTTGTATTCTTAATTGTTTCATATGCTAGAGATGATTGTGGATATGAAAGAGAAAGTCATGTGTGGAAAAATAATCAGCCAAGTGTGGGTTGTGTGGAAACATGGTAGCATTCCAGAGGGTACTTGGGAAAGAAAGAAGGGAATAAAATAGAAATATCTAGAAGTAATTATGAACAACAATGGTTTTAAATTTTACAGGGATGGAAATGATAATTGTGGGGAAAATGTAGCACATCCAGTTTCAAATAACTAATCATTGTTTTATATTTTTTATATAAATTGGTCTGGTGATGTTTGGGAATGTTTTGAGACATTATTTTATTTTTTGGGGGGTTTTATAAGGGTTTATAGTAAGTGAATGATTTTTGAAAATAGTGAATCACATATAGAAAATTACGCACCATGATATAGGCATAAAGGGGACATAACACTGGTACGCACATGGTTTGTCCAAATGATGTGGCTGCCCAGGAGAACCCATGATTTCTAGATAGTGGTATTTTTCACAGTTGGCACATGGTTTTATAACTGTGAAATCCAACCACGATAGGTTCATCCTTGATGTAGTGCCAGCCACATGGATAGTTCAGGGTTTGCCTAACTGTGTGACTAACCATGCATGTTGTAAAAACAAGATCAAAAAATTGTGGATCTATTTAGAGATAAACATATAAACCCTTTTCTCCCAAAATACAAAATTTTCCTCCCAAAGGAATCATATGCTTTTATGATTGATCTAGAGGTTATCTGAAGCATTTTATATGTGCATTAAATGCTCATTTTCACGTTAATTTTTCTTTCATGGTATTTTTTCTTAGTTTTCCTTAGATCAAATGCTCCCCCACCTACATGTTCTTTTATATTTTTTTATTTTGGATATTTCTATGGTTTTTTAACAAAATATGATTATATTTTGCTGTTTTTATGTTAGAAAAAGATATCAAAGGTATGTTTTGGGTGTTTCAAACCATTTTGTGGCTTCTTTTCATGCGATTTACCATTTTCACCCTAAATAACATGGTAAGTGGTTTCACTATTGACTCCCATATTTAGAACCTAAAAAGCAGTTTCAATTTGATTATTTTGATTAAAATTTTTTATGAAATCATTGTGAAATTTTTATTGGAAACTTTATTTGGTGATTGTTTATAGAAATGTAAAAATTGGGTGTGTTGAAAAAAGGTGACTTTGGCAACATGATTTTAAAATAATTTTTTAAAAATGGTGATTTCATTTTTATGCATTGAAAATTGTTTTCAATAAAATTTTGGTTTTATTTGAATAGATTTTCAGGAAAATGAATCTCAATAAAAGGGTGGTTTTATTGAATTATGTTTTGGTTATGGTTTTAAATAATTTTATAATTTTATTGAATTGATTTAATTGTGAGGAAATTTTTGTATTAGTATATATTATAGCTTAAATAGTTATGTCTGTGTAGAATGGATGGATATTGGTTGTGAAGTAACACTATCAAAGCATACGAGTTATGAATGTGAAGTTCCACTATAATAGTAATATCATGCATCTATGTGGGTGTGTGTGGATTTGTGATGCTAAATGACATGGAATGGGTAATTCCAATAAAATTCATTAAATGTTTATAATGGAATGTTTTGGATCCTTCCATAAAAATTGGTTTATTTGATTAAAATTATTTTTTATGGAATTATATGGCATTGTGTTTTTTTAACTATTTAAAAGTTATTTTACATAAATTATTATTATTATATATATAATATATTAAATTATTATATCCTAGTGGTTTTAGTGGGGAATTAATTTTGGGAAAACCTAATGAATTTAATTACTCACTATTTTTTATCACACTAGATCATTTACATATATTATTTATCAAGATACTGGAAAAGGTAAAGTAACAAAATTATCTAGTAGTGCTTAGTGATAATTGGATAGTTTTATGGAGTTGATCATAAAAAAATGATGTAACATTTGAGTTTTAGTTTTCATTGAGTTTTTTTGGTTCTGCAGTCTTCTATTTTGTATTTTTTTGTTTCAGTAATATAATGTGTTACTATTTGTAGTTTGTCTTGGTAGAAATAAAATTTTCTTGTTGTGTTTAATTGTTATCATGAATCATGTAGTTTTTTCTATGGTGTGGCAATTTTTTTGGTTCTTTTATTTTTTAAAATGAAAATCACACACCCACCAAGCTTGTTCATGAACCCTTGGAATTTAATTCCAACCTTTGGCATCTTGATGATTGTACTTAAGGCTATATAATGTACGTTCTCTATCTCAATATAATGAGAAGTTGTAGGTTTTAATAATTTAATTGGTCCATAAGATATAGTTTTTTATATAAAAGGGAATAACTAAATTAGAGTGGTTATTAAAGAGTTTTTTTTGTTTATGATCACTTCATAGTTATTCTTTTTAATTTAATTAGTATTTTTATAATTATGTATCACATTTAAATCAGGAATTGGTAATATTTGATTAGGTATATATGGTTTTAATTAGTTTTATCATAGTGTATAAATTATTCAATTAATATACATAAATTGGGTAATTCATTCCCTTTTTGATTATATACCCTCTGTTTGAATTACCAATCAATGTGATATATTAGAGGTGAACATTAGATTCCATCATCTCTCTCTTAATTGCTAGTCCAAGAGGATATCTAATTAAGTGGGTCATGATACTATCCATTATAATAATATAAATATAGTAATAATTCGCAGTAATTTCATTAAAATACACAAAATCCCTTGTTATCTTTAGTGATATGATGAACAATTACAATATAGATTGTTGTAACCAATTTGTGGTATTCTTTATTAATGATATTCTCATATATTCCATGTGAATGTAAAATCATGAATAACATTATAGGTTTGTGTTATAGTCCTTCAGAAAGGATAATGTTAATTCCTCGTTTAGAATGTGTATATTCTATGGGATGAAATTACCATTATTTGGTCATGTAATCCAATGTAAGGTATGTTTGTTGATCTATCAAGCAATTGAGTAATTGAATGAAAAAAAATACTAACCACTATTAGATATATCTATAATTTTCTCAAATTAGATAAATAATATCAATATTTTGTGAGAATTATTTAAATATAATAAAATAGTGAAAAAATTAACTCAACATGGAGTTATGTTCTTATAGATACATGAATCCAAAAAACTCAAGGAGTTATAGAAATTGTAGGTCCCCATACCTTCTCTCACCCGTCCCTTGGGTAGATAATCATTATATAAATATATGTAATGATGCATAAAATATTACATTGTATATTTTATCCTAAAAATGAAATACATGTAGGGTATGGGTCAAAAAAATAAATTTTCATTTAAAATAGATACAGTAAATATGATTAAGAGTTCATTTTCAAGATTTTTAAATCAAATATAAAGGGGCTCTATCTATATGGTGAAAATTGTTATATATGTATACTAAACATAAATGATTAATTATTTATTTACATAGATGGAGTTGAATATAAACCAAATGAGATGTTTAGAATAGATAAAGTCCTCGACTACCCAATACATTACCACTATGTTAATAGATAAATGTGGATAGTTCTTTAAGGGTGAAATATTTTTATACATTATCCATGATAAGGTGTACACGATACCCAATACATGTAAATTTAAAATAATGGACTGTGAAATAATATGGTAAGTGGATAAATAAAATGTTTCCCAAATGACTTCTATATTATCCATCTATATGAATGAAAATGATGAACAAATGGATAATATATAGCTATAAAAGAATGATATGAACCTTTTTCGGTTAGTCATTTACAATAATGGAATAATATGATGTAGTAAAATTATATATCCCATTAATGCCATTAATAAAGATATTAAAATATTATTAACATATCTTATCATTATTTATCTATCCAGTAAGTGTATGTATGTATATATACATATCTATGAGGGATCATTTTTTGTTAGGAAACATGAAGAGTTAGATTATAGGGTATACATATATGGAAGCTATTTTCTATAAGGCTACAAGGACTCAGCCTTGAAATCACATATTCTAGTTATATTAAGGCTATAAATCAAATTATATTCCAAAGTCTCTTTCTAGACATTTTTTTAGTGAAATAGGAAAAACTCTTACACAGTAAACACATACATCATAAGTGGACACATATAATAATTATCCATTTTCCCCCAAATGAAGCCATTTTAAAATAAAAAATAACTTCTTTTCAAGAAGCCACATCAATAATTTTATCACAGGATCTTATCTTTCATTAATAATCATAAAAAGTTTGAAAAAACTATTTAAATTTTTGTATGAGCACAAGAATATTAGTAAATTCCATAATAATAAATTAAACTATTAGATTTTTAAAATCATGGAACCCTTGAAAAAATTCTTCCTTGGAAAATAACATTTTACACATTATTATAAATATCATCACTTCTGAAATATTTGTTATTTTAACTCGATAAAAAAAATTATTAACATAAAATTTCATTAAATCCTAGAAAACTCATATCGGGACCATGGGACATCATCACATATAACACTAACAAAACCCTGAAAAATTGAATTACCGTATGGTCTACATTCATCATTGAAGTACCCAATTCATTAGAGGACTATATGGGTGCATCGATAGCTTAATCTACAACATTATTAAATAATTATATTTACATGCACCCCTAACTTATAATGTTAAATAACCATAACACGTAATAAAACATTTCATCATTTTAAAATCACTTTTAAACACATTGAAAATCTCTTAAAAATATAATTATTTATCAAAATCCCATTTTAAAAAAACATTAATATTATAAAAATCATCAACAAAATAAAATAACATATATCGTTAGTTTTTAATTTAATAAAACATTAATTCTTTAAATGGAATCAAAAAATTAATAATGATTATAGAGGTAGAAATGTCATTCTCTTCGTGTGCATTAATAAAAGAAAATTTCTTTTGTTATTTTTGAAAAAATTATATAAAACATCTAAAAAGTATTACTTTTCGAAAATAGTTGAATGAAATTAAAAATATACATAAATTATCCCTTATATATAAAATTATTTCAAAAAATCTTTATATAGAGGAAGATATTTTTAAATTAAATCTTAAAACATTTAAAATTTGATTGTTAAATCAAAGCGGAAAATAACACATTTAAATATTTGAAGAATAAAAATAATTAATAAAAAACTTCAAAGATCATTATAATTGGGAAAAACCATGATATAACATTTAAAATGTCATTTATATACACCTGATAAAAGAACAATGTTCATAATATCATGATATATCTCAATGAAAAGAGATTGAGATGAAGTCTCTTACCATGAGCCTGACTTCTCATGTACAATATTTATATTTCTTAATATTAAATATATTTTAATTTATTAATTCTATGAAAATATTTTTTATTTTTTTTCTTTTTATTTCACTTATTATCATGTTATAACAATTACAAAATTATTTATGTTCATGTCATACGTTTTGATGATATTCGGTACATGAGTCCGAGAAGAATTTATTTGATGTCTATAGTCAAAATTGGTTATTATTACAATATAAATAAAATAATATTCAGAAAATAATAATAAGTTTTATATATCAATTACTTTTAAATCCATTCATTACATATGGTTGTGAACAACAAACATTTTTACAACCAGGGAGACGGTAAGTCATACAAACACATGAGTAACGTTTCGATTTCTCAATGATCATTGTAGAAATAGGGTATGTAATATTTTATCATTAAATAATGATAATAATATCATTAATATAATATTATTAATTTAAATATACTTATATATATCATCAGTGTGATGTGGTGATGAAAAACGAATCACATCTCTTCATAGTTGTGATCGTTCACACTTATGCATGAATGAAGTTTTTATTTCCATTTGAATGTAAATGTAAAAACATAATTGATATTTTAATAATAATTAATGTTTAATATTTCATTAATATAATATTTAAAAAATAATTAAATCATTATAACAAATCCTGAAATATGGTTATGGAAAACGAGTTATATCAGTTCGTGAGGTGGTAGTCTTCTGAACATGTGAACCATTAATTTTTTTTTCTCATTTGATGGATATGGAGATGAATATAGGTGATGATATTAACATAATAACATATCATTATATCTAGGATATTGGATTTATTATTTCATTATGGACGAAGATGATTTTCGTAAATTTGAAGAAGAAATTAAATAGAAATGCTTTATTAAAACGATACCCCTTCTTCGAATGATCTTCTATAATTAACACATTAACACCTCTAAGGAGAGTATTGTTCCTAAACTAAGGCAATTAAGATATGGGGAGAGATTATTAAAAGATTATATAGAAGATATTTTCCAAAAAAGTAGTTTTTAAGAGTGGGAAATAGAGACTGATGGGTTCCCTTTTTAAAGAGAAGAGAGACAGTCTTGAAAATCTTGAAAATATAAAATTAATATAAATTACTTTTATAATAAAAGTGACACCAAAATTATAAATTTCAAATATAGGATTATTTATATTCTATATAACTTATTCTATGATAAATTGAATATCTTTTTACTATTCATTAAGTTGTTATCATTTGTCTTTAATGCTTTATTATCCCTGTTATTTCTTTCTAAGATATAATGTAATTAAATTTTTGAGGGTTAATATAGTCACAATAAAATTATAAAAGACTACTAAATGAGTAATTGATGAAATTATAACATATACACAAAAAAATTAACTAAATTTCATAGTATTAAAAATTCTATATCAATTAATAAAATATTAATTATTTTAAAGTATCATTAATTTCTATTTTAACACAATTAAACAATAAATTTTTAAAAAGTAGAATAACAACATGATATTATCAAAATAATTTTTTTAAATCACCATTAACATGTCAAAATAAGTGGTAAAAGTTTTGTATATCATTAATTGTATAAAATTATATTTATTTTAATATTTTTAATGTCATTTATTAAAATTTTCAATTAATTAAATAATTACTACATCATTATTGTATCCTCATTTATGGTAATTGTTTTTCACTAACAATTATATATAAATAACTCATATGTAGATAAAAATTAATATTTCTAAATATTTTTTATAGTCTAACATATCTCTAACAAACCATACTTCTAATAATGGAAATTCTTCATGATCTAATTAAATGTATTATTATGTGAAATAGTTATATAACATATTAACAACGTTGGATTTATGATTTTGTATATTTAAAATACCATTATTAATTTTTACCATTGCTAATATAGATGTGGAATAGTGATCACATTATTAGTATAAATATGGGTCTTTAACAAATCCAATTTACATAGACAAAGGAAGCGATGGCCTCATCCAATACACTTTTCCCAAACTAAGCCCATTTTTTGGAGCTCGAAAAAGGAGGAGGCGTCATTAGGCTTTACTTTTGACCATTCAAAATTTGTGCTTCAACATGTTAATATTCAATGGAACTACCAACAGGAGAAGTGGAAGATGATAGAGATTTCTATCCGAGCGTTATTATTCGAGCCACACTAAGAGTATGTCACCATCGCACACCATACCCTTCGGTATTATATAGGTTTTATGTGGGGTTATGTAACAATACCTTAGCACTATGATTATGTGAATTATTATTTTTATATAATAAATATTATACATTCAGTTTATTATTATTTCTATGTAAATAGTTTTTAAAGATAAAATAGTATTTTTATTTAATATTCAACTAAGAAATCAATTTTGATAAATTAATAGAGTTCTGAATTAATACTATTTTAATAAAATATTACTATTATTAAATTAGTTTTTATTATGTATAAATAATCAAATAATTTTTATGAAAACAATTGTAATTTTTATTATGGTTTTAAAGCTGTTTTTTCCAAAATCAATGAATTTTTTATAAATGTCGTATTTTTTTAAAAAAGAAAAAATTCACATATATTGAAAAATATTTATATAATATTTATATTATTTTAGGAATCAGGATGTCTAAATTATCTAATGGTGAATTTTTCATAATTTTCTGAGATAGTTGAATTTTTGGGAAAAATTAAATTTCATTTAAATATATAATGTATTTTATGAAATCATAATGACCCAATAGTGATATAATAAAATACTATCAACATTATGTTAGACCAATATATGTTTTACCATTAAGATAATGTGATTTTAGGTTTGTTTTATTTATTTTACAAAGCCTTAGTAGACCCCCTAAGACTTATGAATCATTTTAGACATTTAATTTGGTTTCCTTGAGGGTGTAACTCATCTTCGCATAAGCAAACATGTTATTTTAATAAATCGGCCAATAGACTTATAAAATACTATTTTCCACTCCCCTTTTGAAAAAACTGTGGGCAATATCTTTTGGCAGGTTTGTGGTTTTTATTAGTTTAATGTATGTTGTCCCGAACTTAAATAATAAATAAATACCTCACTTTTCCTATATAAACCCACCATAGATCCCAATACCTCATCACTCAAAGACTTTTTAATTCATAAAACCTCTACCCTCCTTTCTGTATAATCCTCCCAAGGCACACCTTTATCCCATGGAGCCTCTATCAAGCCTCTCTCAAGCCTTTGGGATCACACTTCCAAAAAAGGGGTTCCTTCCTCATTTTTTCGAAGTGTCTTAATAATGTTATGCCCTTGTGTGTTCAATTATAAATGTTGGGTTATGATTTCTCACCTCACCCATAAATTCCAATTTAGGTTTTACTGATGAGAGTCCCATTTCTCTCTCATTAATGCCTCCCAAGTACACCTGCCAAAAGTTCGTATGGAATTTCACTCTCCTCCTTTACATTCAAGAAATTATTTTGTATTATGAATCCAAATTAAATTAATTATGTTGGGAAATGTATCTCTATGACCCTAATACTTTCCATTTTATGTATATATGATGATATTACCCTTTATATCTTATCAACCATTTTTATAAATTCTTATGTCAGGTCATTATGATGTCGACACTGCATTGCATTTTTCAATGCCAAAGACATTGTATAGTGAATACCATGTCTTTTTCTCTATTAAGGGTATTCACCTTTATTCACATTTACTTATTGATTATAGAGTTTCATGTATAAATTAAACATTCTTTTATCATGGTATGAATGATGATATTTAATTAATCCATGTTTTATGGTCCATGTGGCCCACTTATGCATGAAATGAAATTTTTCTGAAGGGTATGCCCTCATAGTGCACCAATACAAAGGGTTAGATTAATATCATGGTATATCAAGTGAAATGAGAATTTACTCGTGATAATTAAATTCCAATGATTATTTACTCATCATAATTAAAGTGAAATAATGGTTTACTAATGATCCATGTGAAATACGCCTTAGCTAAAGCTAATTCCATGTTAAGTGTTGTTTCCACCTTTACATGTTATGATAATCATCCTATATACTTCCATTATATTCATATTTTTTTTGATCCATTGATAGGACTAATATATTTTTTATTCTTCATTTTATTCCTTTTTACTCCCATACTAGTCTTTATAGCTCTCCCTTTTCACAATTATGTCCGCAGGTTACCCCATGAAATGCTAAGTAATTGGGAATGTCACAGTTAGGTAAAGGAAGTTTTCAATAAAAATGTTGTGTGGTTTATATTTTAAGTTTTTATGTAATGTTCCTATGCCAAAAAGACACTAGACCAATTTATCATACATTTTGTATCATGTGAAGACTTTATGTAATAAATCATGTTTATATGTGTAATAAAAAGAAGGGTTATTATAATATCCCTTATATTTCCACATTTTAATTTTTTTCTCTTTTGAATAAAAAATAATTAAAAATTTTACTTTACTTTGAATATAAAATTAAAAATATCATACTCCTACAACTGTGGCTTTGAAAGGATATAATTTTATCCCATTGATGATTTTATTAGAAAAAATGTATCCAATGAAATTATGTCAATTTATAGGTGAATTTTGTAGTATTTAGTAAATTATTTTTTCCTTTAATCACCTGATTTACCTTTAATTGTGTTAATTAAAAATTTACCAAATCAATTAATCATAATTACAAACAAAAAAAATTAATATTTAATAAATTTATCCCTTATTATTCTAAATATGAATATCACATTTTAGAATTCAAAATACCACAATTTTATAAATTAATCAAAAATTGATCCCATTTACCATATACATAAACATGTTTTTCAAATAAAAACCATCAAATAATTTAAAATGTTTATATACAAGAACTCAATATAAAAATTATTAAAATAACCTAAATTGAATTAAATTATAAAAAAAATATCTGTTGATACTTTAAAAACACTCATGTTTATAATTTAACATTATTAATAAATATAATGAAAAACTTTTTTTCAATTAAAATTGATCATTTCATTCACTATTCATTACAAATGCATCTTATCAAAAAAATAAAAAAATGAAAAAAAAGTAAATTTTGATACTATTATTTGAAAGAAAAATTGTGAAATGAAATTTTAAAAAGTATTAAAATCTATATTTAGAACAACTGTGCCCTCAAAAGGTGACAAATATGAATTCTAAAAAAGTATTTCTTTTATACATAAAATTTTATTTAATCTTATATCATGGAAAAATAGATAATATTTATGTGAATCAATGAAATAAATCTATTGTATAAATTGATTTTATTAATATAACTTATGAAGGGTGGTTTTAATATTTTTTGGTATAAAACACACTTGTGCATATTTGAAATTTTTTTCAGAACAACATTATGTTGTATTTTTAAATAGGATTTCATATAATTTTTTTAATTAATTAGAAGCCAAATAATTAATTATTGATTCATGTGGAAACAATATTATCAAAATTCAGTTAATATTGTTCTTTATTTCCATTCTAATGGCTATGTGATACCAACTATATTAAATAACAAAAAAAAATTATTCATTTAAACTAGATTTGAAATATCATGTATGCTATAAAATATGGTGTTTCCTTTTAAAAACACTTGATGCATAAATCTATCCCACTAGCTTAATATATTAATTCCTCACTACTATAACTAGGGATTAAAATATATGAGATTGAATTGTCAAAATTTATTTATTTAAATCCCATATTGGAAAAAGGATTAATGAAATACCAACTTTAAAATATTGAATTGGTAGTATAAAGGTCTCTTAACCAAACACATTTTAGAGTTCTATGTATGTAAACATTGATATGGAATAAAAAACAAATATTATATTCTAATGGATTATGATAGAGAACATGGTCATGATATAGTTAACAATAACTAAACCATAAATCTATAATGGTATAACAGTTTATTGATTTCAACGTAAGAAAATTTTAAAAAATGTTTTTAGATACATTTCTTATATTTGAGGAATTGTTTTACTACAAGGAATAAGAACATAAGGAAGCATACTTACCTGAAAATCTGAGTTTCATCCTTTAATAAATTTCTACAAAAAATCGTCTTTTTTACCAAATTATGAGTATTCATGATGAATTTTTTAATCCTAAATAAATTTAATCGACTTCTAGAAAATCACATAATCCAAAAAATATTTAAAATATTTTTATCCAATCATTGTTCATTAACCAAAACCAAAATGGTTAGGAAAATACAAGATAATTATTCAAAAAGTCTAAAACCAATAAAAGAAAAAAAGAAAAAAAAATTCAACACTAAAAAAATTTCAACATATAAATTTAATATAATATCAATTTCTTAAATTTCTAAAAAAATTGCAACTAATATTGAAACCCAAAATTTAGAAGGATTTAAGCACATTGTCTTCCATTATAAAGTTCAAAATTTTTCTACAAATAACATAAGTCATTGTTAATGTCTTGTAACAAAAATATAATTTTATAAATAACATAATCTCAATGATATGATAATTATTTCCCTTAATAGATCAAATCACCAAAAATACACAATAAAATAATAGATTTGTCCCAAATAAAATTACACATTTATTAATAAAATAAAATATGATATTCTTATTTTTACCTTAATAGTATAAGATTAACATAATATCAAACATATTATAAAACAAATTTTATCACTTAATCACCAAATCATTTCTCAATAACATGGAAACAAATTCAATAAAACATTTTTTACCAAAACAAAATTATTTTGAACAATCAAATCATTTAACTTGAAAAAAATTCATACTAATAAGGACATAATATAGGTAAGTGGTATGTGATGTACTGAATTTATGATCAAAATTAAATTTATAAACCAGTGATTATATCCATAACTTTTATGAAAACAAAATAATATCAAAATTTGTCTTAACCCATGTCATATACGAACGATAAAGACCCATACTTAACATCACATATACTAGTTATTTTAATGCTAAAAATAAAAAAATTTCCCAATAATATTTTATGTCTTGAGTTTTAGATAATTATAGAAAAAAATTATAAAGTAAACACATACATTAAAATTAGAAACTTATACTTAGTATCTATTTTTTACACAAAATGAAACCATTTAAAAACATTGTTTATATTTAATACAAGTCCTAAATAAATCTATCATGACATATTCATATTCCATATAAATATTAAGTCCTATAAAGAACATTATAAAACATATTATGACTTTAAATAGCTCAGTAAAGTACATAAAAATCAAGAAAACAATTTTTTAACTAAAAAAATTAAAAACCATAAAAACACATTCCTTGAAAATGTAGCATTTTACCCATAATGGTAAATATAATCACATTATAAAGATCATTTATTTTACTTGTTAAAAATAGATGATTCATATAAAAATCATTAAAAATGATAGAAGATTCATGTATGTACATTAGGACATAATCACATAGAACACATATATTACTCTTATAATTTGAATTACCATATGGTTGGAATCCATCTCTAGAGTATCCAACGTATTTGATTGTTATCTGGGTGCACCCAAAGATTATGATATTACATGATCACATGAAACTACTTTGGTGCACCCATTATATATAGTTTCCTATAACCATAATATTTAATAAATCATTTTATAAATTTAGAAACAAAATTAAACTCATATAAAATTACATTCAGATTCCATTGTCTATAAAATGTAACTTTTCAACACAAAGTACACCATTCTTTTTAAAACCCATTTTTAATACCATAATAAAAAAAGGTATAGATGGATTTACATTTATTGAAAAATATTTTCATTCAATATAATCCAAAAAATAAAAAATATCTATGGCGGTGGAAAATTCATTGTCATTATATACATTAATAATAGAATAATTCCTTGATCGTTTGGGAAAGCATTCCATATAAAACACGAGAAAAGATCCATTTTATAATTTTTTGTAATGAAATTCAAATTAGATATAAAATTACATACATATATAAAAAAATATCTCGAATATGGACATGGAGGAAAAAATTTTAAAATTAAATCATAAAACATTTTAAAAATTAATTTTACAATCAAATTGTCCCATATCACATTGAAATATTTGAATCCAAAACTAATTATTAAAAAACATTAAATATTATGATAAGAGAAAATATTCCTAATATATCATTCCAAAGGGGATGTATGTATAGCTTATAAAATAATAAATTGAATAATATCAATATATGTCTCAATTGGAAGAGATTGACCAAGAGTCTTTTACCTTGAGTCAAACTTGTCACGTACAATGATTAAATTATATAATATTAAACAATGGTTAATTATTTAATTAATTATGAACCATTTAAAATTATAGTATTCCTTCTATATAACTTATTACCATGTTATAAAATTAATTTTATTATTTATGTTTACATTTTATGTTTTATTTATATTCAGTATATGAGTCCAAAATGTTTTGATATGGTTTATACTATAAATAAATATCATTATTCCATAATATCAAGACTAATAGTAATAAACTAACAATCCCATTTATATATAAATTATATATCTAAGTCCATACATTACATATATATGTGAAAATTATCTATGTTATAATCATAGTATAGAAACTTGTACGTACGAAGAAGTAACATTTTTATTTTTCAGTGATCATTATGGAAATAGGGATAGTGATGGAAAACAATACACATCGCTTCAAGGAGGTTCATAGTTTAGATATAAGCACAAAAATCATAATAATTTTCATGTGCATGAAAGGTATGAATTAAAATGATATATTATTATAAAATAATTATTAATATGTCATGAATATCATATATAAACATTAATTCAATCATTAAATTCTACCTTGAGAAATGGTGATGGATGACGAATGATATTGGTTCTCTAGGTGATAATCTGTTGTACTCACAAATGATTAATTATTTTCGGATTAGGTGGAAGTGGATATGGATATAGGTGATTATATTAACATAATAACATATCATTATATATATATAATAATATATTTATTATATCATCATGGTTTGGTAATATTTTAATGATGTTAAAGAAGAAATAAAATAGGATACATAATAAAAAATGATACCACTTCTTTGGACAATCTCCTTTCATTAACACCATAACACCTATAAGAAGTGTTTCATAACTAAACTAAGGACTCTATGATTTTGGTAGAGATTATTAAAAGGTATCTGGGTAAATTCTGGTTTAACCAAATAGGTTTTAATATGTCATTAAAATAGAAGAATGGGTTCTCGTTTATAAGAGAGGGGATGAGAACTCATGGAAATCATAATGATATTAAATTAATATAAATTATTTTTTAAATGAAAATGGATCAAAACATAATAATTTAAAAGATATGATGTCTTTAAGTCAAAATAAACTCTGCTAGTATAAATTATATAATTTTTTACTCTTTTTAATCCTTATCATTCATATTTTACCCTTATTTTAAATTTTTTATTCTTACTCACATGTCATATAATTTACACTTTTGAGGAATAATATATTGATAAAAAAAATCAAAAATACAAATAATTAATTAATTCATAATATTTTTAGATTTATCCCAATAAGTTTTAATAATTAAATATCTTTTATGGATGTTATATCATTTAATAAAATATTAATTATTTTAAAGTATCATTAATGTCAATATTGACAACTTTCAAAAAAATACTTTTGATAAAAATCAAACCAACATTATATCTTTTCTGAATAAATAAATAGTCACTAACATGTCAAATAAATACATAAAAATAATCTATAAAATTTTTTTTTTAAAATTATTTTTTTACTAATTTTAATATCATTTATTTGATTCTTCCCGTAATTAAACAATTATTACATCATCTTGGTTTCACTATTTAACATAATTATTTTATAAAAAAATAAATAACTAAATTATCATGATTTATATATAAATTTTATATTAAAAAATATTTTTTGTTGTTTATCATTTCCTTTATATATCTCAATATTATAAATATTTATCTTATTAAAAACAAAAGAATAACGCAATTTATGTTCCATTGAATATAATGTTATAATTTCATACTCTCACCCAATTGAATTAAAAAGGTTATAATTTCTATAAAATAAATATTTTAGTCAAAACAATTATACAATTATGTTATTTCATGTTTTATTGTAAATTTATAAAATTTATAATATTATATTTACCCATAATTACTTGAATTACCTTTAACTATGTTAATAAAACAAATTACGAAATTTGTTATACATAATTTCTAAAAAGGATCTTATTTACCAAACTTTATCCTTGTGATTCCACATTTTAAATCCATTTCTCAAAATTCCAATCAACTAAATTTCAGGAATTATTTAATCATTTATCTTTTTTACAAAATGAAAAAAACAAATTTTTAAAGTAAAAACCTTCAAAAGATTGAAATTATTTTATATCAAATTTCTATGTAAAGATGATTATAGTTAACTTCATTGGAAATAATGATATAATTTTAATATAATTACATTTTAAAAAATTTATACTATATAATTTAACTATAAATTAAAATGTTGTATTTTTTCACTATTCATCACAAAACAAATCATATAAGAAAAATAATTACAATTGAACCAATGTAAATTTAGAAAATTCTATTTCTGAGAATAATTTTATATTTTAAAATATATTTTATAAAATTATAACAATAAATATTTAACAAAAGTATTCCATAAAAATTTGGGAAGCATTCCTTTTTAGAAAAGTAGTTTTTTTATCCGTAAAATTTTACTTTTTTTATATCTTGTCTTGAAAAGAAATTTAATTAATGTAAAATATTGGACAAAATATATTATTTAAATGTCTCATAAAAAAATTATGTTATAGATTATAAAATCAAAATGTTTTAGGATAACCTATGTTTATAATTATTATTGAGATTTAGTGTTTGAATTTTGAGATAACATATTCCTTCGATTATCACTATATAATAGTGGGCATGAGATTCATGAAAAAGTGAATGTTGAGTCCAATTTATATTTAACAATTTCAATTATTTGATCATTTGGGGATGGTAGTTTATTTTTTTATATTCCTCTAAACCTCTCCATAGTGCATGTGGTGTTCTATTTATGGCTTTTGAGAATATATATACCGGACCCTTCACGTGTACTAAACACAAAGGTTATATCATTCTAACAAGTTCCCTATTTGGGTAGAAACCAATAAAAATATTATATCATAGATATGATATACTACGAAACAAGACCCCTCTCCTAGTTAGAGATATCATGACAAATTATTATTTTGAAGAATAACTATGGTATCTTAATGAAATTATGAGGTATAAGTACCCTAGTTTTTTCATTATTGTAATGAAATTTCATGGTATAAATTCTCTTATTGGGTTTTATAATATAACTCCATATAATTTTAGATTGAATTTCCCCTTAAATAAATATTATCTTGAGTGTCATATTTCACATCCAACACGAAACTAAAAAATTTGTGATGAGTTTTATTGAAATATAATTTTCAAATAAAAGATAATCATATATAAATTATGGGAATATATTATAAAACATAATTATGAAAAGCATTTGATGAATAAAACCACAATATATAAAAATATATGGTGCATAAAATCCTAATCCTCTTAGACTTCAACCCTAGTTACTACTCTTTAAACATAGAAAATAATTATAAATATAATAGATATTTTCATAAATAATTAAAATAAGTGGATAACTAATTTTATTAATGTATAAAAGAAAATATTTAAGATAAAAATATGGCAATTGTATATATCCTTGCTGGTAATATGGATTTTGGATATATGGTCAATGGAAATAATGTTTTTCGACACATGCTCAATTTAAATATAATAGTTCTATTATGTTTTTTTCAAAATTATTTTAATTTAATAAAATCAACAAATAATAAATAATGAATGAAAAATTATTCTTTAATTAACATTATTTATTATAAATTTTATGAAAAACATAATAATAATAATAATACAGTTATTTAATTATTTTATGTTTTTATAAAATTCACATAAATATTTTAATATCAATTAATTACCAAATTACAATATAATAATATAAAAAATTATTTTTAAATGGATATAGTTTAAATATTTTAATGTGATAAATGATATTTTTCATAGAAATTTTTTATATGTGATGGGTGTTTTTTAATCCTTATAAGTTAAACTAACGACTTTTAAATGAAGAATATAATAAATTTTAATAATTTATAAAAATATATATTAACACATATTTATTTATAATTGATATAAAATAACAAAAGTACTGATAAAGTTAAAAATTTAATTTGTATATATAAACATATATATACATATATTATGATTTTATTTAAAAAAATAATGTTATTTCAATTTCAAATTTAAATTAATTAAATGGATAATGTATGTGTAATTATAACACATAAATATGATGCATAGTCTATATTTTTTGGAAATATGGATAAGGAGGTAAAATTTAGGTTATCATTGTAATGGTAAAATGAGCTAAAAGGATTCATCTAAGTGATCAAGAAATAAAATATATTTAAATATTTTATACAATGTTATGGATGATACATCAGTATAATTTTACATAGTCTACTAAACATAAAATATATAATATTAACCTACGATATGTGGAATGAGTATTTGTTGAAAAACCACACAAAAATCACTTATAAATGGTCCTCACATTTACCCCTTTTAAAATTATATTTTTCCCTAGAATTATCATGAATATTAACTCATTTCACCTCTCCAAAATCCTTCATATAATTTTTATGGCCTCTTGTAAAACTAGTGAATCTTTAATATTTCACTCTAAAGGAATCGAAGACTAAAATTATAGAATTCATCAAATTAAATACTTTATTCGTCAATATTTTTTTCAGCTAGATTCTCATCTAAACATATTATAAATAACATTATATATTTTCATGAAGTTATATTTAAATCACTATTCATAAATGATAATTATAATAATATTATATTACACTTAGAACTGACTCATTTTCTAGTATAACATGTCTGTATTTCTATAAGTCCAACCACTAACATGAAAATGTTATATAAATGTCATAATTTTCGAAATGAATAAGTTTAAAAACACTGATAATATAACTATATGATATAAATTATTAATTTATTTCATTATTATTTTTCTATTGGTGTGAAATAAAAATTATTGGTAGTTATAATTAACTTTTTGTTATTAACAAATTACCTAAAACATGTTCATCACAAATTCTAGTATCTTATACTATACAAATGAATTTAAATAAATAAACATGGGACTAAATAAATATTTTTAAAATAATTATTCCACCACCTCAAGAAATCTATAAATCGTGTAATAGCTATCAAATAATGAGTATTTACATTTTTCTAAAATATATAGATAAAACTATCAAAGTGACTCATGTATCATGATGGAAAAAATAAAAAAATAATAATATATGTGTAGAGAGTGATTATAATTCAAAATAGTAAATTTTAATATATAAGAATAATATTGTGGGAAAATAATTACTTAATGATTATTATTTTAGATATTAAATCAATTCTTTGGAAGTCGAGTGTAAAAATATTGGTTTACATACAAATCACAACATAAAATAGAGATTGTTTGTATTTGAACATGATTAAGGGAGATAATATGTTTCCTCTCTCTAAAAAAATATTTTTTATTCTGGTCTATTAATTCATGGGTTTTTTGTCTATTCAAGACATTTCACTACCCTTTGGTTTTAAATTAAAGGGAATCAACCCTATAATTGAATCTGACCATATATCTTTTTGCAGAGAGAATAACTCTCCTTTTGGAATATATCCATTATACAATTTTATTGATGTCATTAACTGAAATACAAATATTTGTTTTGTATTTTTACATTGACATTTCATTATTTTTAATAGAGATCATATTTAATCATTTTTTATAATCATTTTTTTATATTTTACCTTCATTACCAAAGTGGGAAAGGAATATACTTTTAAATCATTTTCAATAAAAATTCATTTTCCCATAATCATCCAAAATTTTTTTTTAAAAACAACTCTCCGTGTATTAATGATTTTCCAATGTTACTGAGATTCACATTGAGTTAAAAATTATTTTCATTTAAAATAAATCATATCAAAAATAGATAAATAATTTCCTTTTATTTAGAAAATAAAATTTTATCCATCATAATATAGTATTTAAATAAATGTCACAATATATTAATGTATCTTATAATTCACTAGGAATATTATCTTATGATACCAATACATTATTTATAAATATGGATTTTAACCATGTTACATATAATTTTTAATAAAAGACATTTTCTTTCCCACTAATTTCTTATGCTACAATGAAATATGAAAGTCCTCATGTTTATGTGGTGCGTATATTTATTGTGTATCACTATGTAACATGTGGGTGTGATTTTTCCAACAAATTAATTAGTTATATTTTATATCACATTAGGTGATTGGTAATGAGAGTGAACTGTATCAAAAAAATGACTCTTTCCATAATTTAAATGGATGGATGCTTTATTGGCCCCCCATGTATTGGTTAAATCCATATATATCATGATATGAAACATGTAGGATGAGATAGTGGACCTAACCCAATAAGGTATATAATCAAATATTTGAATATAATTATGGTATTTAACCTCTAATGAATTAATCATATTATATTATTATTTATATTCTAATTTCATAAGCTCGTGATATGTTTTAATGGATCATCCTTCTTATCACATTTTTTAATATTTATTCCCAAAGTTTATTATTTTATAAAAAATTAATTATTCCCTAACCCATTGGTTATTATATATGATTTATTAGGTATGATTATCATATGTTATGAATAAGAACCATGAAAATATTCTCAAACTCATATTCTTATCTTGTGCTCACTAATGATATTTGGTTGATATTATTTATATTTGAATATACAGAGATTTTGTGGAAACTGTTTAGTATCTTTTACTTTTTTATAAATTTATAATATGAATATATATGATTATTATATAATAGTTTCATATATAAATAATATATTTGAGATATTTCCGAAAATTGAAAAAACAATTAAGTTGATGAAATATATTTTCAAAAAAGACACTAAACCAATAGGTTATGGGGAATCATTCATTGTGGGATGTTTTTAATATTTCTATAAATAATTTAATATTCATGTTTTCCATACTAGTCAACTCATTTTTTTTATTTTTTAATAATTTGATATTTTTATTCCCCTAAGATGCAAAAAATGGGACAGATTCTAGTATAATTTAATGTAAGTCTGTTTGCAGTAGGGTAATTTCCCAGGCACGTAGAGGTTATTTTTTTTGTTTTCATAACAATAAATAAAAAATATCATAATAATAAAATTATATATAATCATGTATCATAATAAGGGTTAGTGTGGATAATATTTACTTCAACATGGTTAGAAGTTGATTCATATTTTATCTCAATCAAATCTGTTTATGGAATATTTATTTCTCATATCATTGGGTTTTTGAAAAAAGAATAAGATTGACAAGAAATTATCAAAGATATTGGGTTGTAACCAAAAGTAATGATTACATATATATAAGTGAGTATAATCATGAATTAAATGAATATAAATATTACTCGGGTGATGATAATATTAAAGAAAAATTGATAACACTTCTCGATCATTCAAGTGAAAATATAGGATGGTTCCTTATTAGGAAAATATTTTATGACATCATGTTGTAACATGGTTCCAAAGAGGTTGATTGGGATAAAAAAATTTCATCGCTCATTAATTTATATAAATAATAAATATACATTTGTGTGTATAATTTGATAGAAATTTAACCATTCATTACTAGAGAGTAAGAAGTGATAAAAGATATCAATTCAATCAATAAATTGATGTGATAATTATAACAAAAATTTAATTAAATGAATATTTGTATTTTAATGGTGTTATATTTTATATTAAATAATATACATCATCAAAGATGATATAAAATAAATAATTTTATAAATATATGTCAATTTAATTCCTATGTGATTTCTATATTGTTGAGAAATTATTATACGAGGTCATTATTTAAAGGGTTCTTCTCAAATTAAACAAATTTTAGAAGGGTCTAATATAATAAATTATATTTATTTTTACATGTGTGGTACCCATTAAAACGAAATGAAGTTATAAATACAAAATTAAATACATTAGTACTCTTTCTTATACATAGTTATCAATTTCATGGAATTTTTAGTAAAATTCCTTGTGTGTCAAGTGCATGCCATATAAATTCGTCAACCATAAGAGATAATTCATGATAGAAATATTATCATAAATTATTCATGTTAATAATAGAATATAGTTACTAAGAACTTCCAGACCATTCGATAATTAATTATTCTCATTGGTACCACCAACCTCCTACTAGAGTTGTATGAAGAAATACCCTTGATTGATGACTGAATGTTCAAAATGATTTTCATTATTATACCTAAAATCAATATATGATTTGTTGATCATCATGATAAAATCATATATATTCAGGATACATTACATTATTATTAGTTGAAGAGTATATTTTAATAAAATAAGACATAAAAAATTCATAATTCTAATTTCTACAAAGAAACCAATAGATACTTAATTGAATTTTACTAAACACTCCTTGTATTATATATTAAATTATATATAATGGATATAAGAATAGTTTATACAAGGATATTAATATTTTATTGGATGAAAATAGTACAATAGAAAACTATACTAAGTGGAAATCACATTCTATGATCAAATGTATTTATGATTTGATGAGAAAATATAAAAGTAATATTTATTTCTTGACATTATATAATCCATTTAGTAGTAAATACTATGACTAATATGTAATATAATGAAATATCAAAATCATGTCCCCTATATGTTGATCCATATGGTTATCCTATTTTAGTTCTTCTAAGATTGAACAGAGATAGCTCTTAAATTAGTGACGATACTTTAAAATAATCTCCTAAAATATAATGAGAAATATGATGGAAAATTAATCATATATGATGAATAATATAGTGGTGTGTATTCCTTAATAGCCTTGGATTTAGAGGGGGACTCACCAACTATAATTGTAATATTATTCAATAAGTCTTGTACATATATATTTTTTAAAAATGATTATACTATATATATGATCTTATAATTCATATCATAGTAGTTCTCAGAACATTAAAATAAGACTTATAAAATAATATCCTATGCTATATGACATTACAATATATCATACATTGGCCTTTTTCTATTCAACTCTAATGCACCTGTGAAATCAAATAATTTTTCTACAATATATTCAATTTTATATAATAATATTATCATAAATAAATCGAAAGAACCTAAATTTTATTATAATCTATTAAAATAATCTTGATCTTAGGAAATTTCATTTTAGGAATCTGCTACAATCATATTTTATTTACTTAATTATATCAATGATTTTTTTCAAAATTACATATGTATACAAATCATTCATATTGTAGAATGTAATCCTTAAGTTTAATCATTTACAATTATATAATAAGGATCAATATTTCATAATAATTCATCTTAATGTTTTCATATATTCCTCAATGTTGATTTTACAACCAGAATCATCTATTTGTGACTTGATAAAAAAACTGAAACCTATCTCCTTTAAAATTCAGATTCCCCCATTTTTGTAAAATCATGCACCTATATAAATCTATGTATGGATTCATTTATATTATCATAGAATATGTATTAATTAATATATTTTGAGTCTTATTAAAAGTCATTTCATAAATTTTTTCTAAATAATTTATATTTTCTGATTTACCCAAAATTATATTTTCCTTGATGTATAGCCTCTTAAGAATTGTGGTGACACCTATAAATTCTTATTTTTTCAAAAAAAAAATAATTCATAAAATTCAAACATACATATCCATTTTGAGGTCCACTTAATATCCACATCCATTCTGGGATGATTTATTTTATTGGATTCCATTTATCAAATATTCCAAAAATCAGTTTTTAAATCAAAATTTTAATGTATATGGTATACCTTTTACAAAATGGTTATTTATATATTTTATAAATCTATGATTATATATATGATTTAATTTTTTTATCTATTTTAGCCCAAAATACGAATTGAGAGACCATGATATAGAAAATAGTTGATCATTCCATTATTGAGATATTTCATTTTCCATGAAACCTACTTATAATATTATACTTATTGTGTAATGAAAAACCCATTCATGTCAATTAATAATCACCGATTCATTTTATATAAATAAACTCTCCACTAATCGGAATTGTTCAACATGTGAATATAATATTTCTTATCTACCTAATAATAGAAGACACCATAATGGAATAATCCCTCAATGTAATAAATCCTTGAAAATATAATAGTGGGAAATTTATTTTCAATGATCTAATTATCCTAATTTGTGTTTCTTTTATTCCAATATTATGGTTATGTAAAATTCATTTGAATACATATAATGTGTTCAAGTGATCATGTCTATCATTATATCATGGAAATGTATATAAGCATCAAGTATAGAGATTTTCCTTGTACACCTCAATATGATATAGTGTATATAAATATATTTATTTGTACAGCCACATATATCACTATATTTATCCTAGATAATTACTATCAAATCAATGGTGGTGGTTACATAAATTTTAGATTAAATATTCCCTCATTACAATAATTGAATGATATGTAATGATACCCAAAAAATATTGTTTTTTCTTAACTATAACATATTACAACATTAACTATATATTTACATTTTTCTTCACCATGATAATCGAATATCATGATTCATGCTAGAGCTTCATAGTGTTGTTAATCCCTTGTGATGTGACACAGTGTTTTATCACTCTCATATTAGGTGAATCAACCCCTCTATAATACATGATTAACTATTGGTATTATTTACTATATCCTGTGATAATGCATTATATTTCAATTTAATCATGGCATTATGAAATAAAACTAAAATAATAATTTTCCATGTATTCAACATTCCATAGTTTTAAAATTAATATAAACCTTATCATATTAAAAACCCAAATAAGTTTTTCCTATGAAAAGATCCTTCCATTCCTACCCAAGCATACTCCTTGTGTGGATTTTGAATATAAATTAGTATAATTTAAAGTAGAAAAAATTGTCATTACATAAAATAATATACATAATAGAAACCAATTTATGATGAATGTGTCTACAAGTATATGGAGAATATTGAAAAAATATCAATTTCCCCTATTTCAATATGTGTATGCCTCCAAACAATAAAATGCAATACTCTATGGATACCCTAATATATGATCAATATCAACCCTTTATTTCACTACGAGTCCAACATTTTAATTGTACGATGTTAAAATGTATTAACAAAAGTTATATGATAAAAAAACCCAAAAAATATGAAATATTTATCTGAATTTTGAAGTATTAAAATATAAAGAACTATTTTGTTCAAGATATATTACCTGAAACTATAAATCCCTATATTTTCTAAATTTAGATTCCTTAAACTACTTAAAAAGATAAGGAAAATTTATTAAACTTAAAACCCAAAGGGTGTCTTTGTAAATGTAGATTAATTTCTCACTAACATTTCCCAAAGATTTAGTTATATAAAAATTTACAAAATGAAACAGAAATTCATATAAATATGGTAATACAAACATTTCACAACAGAAAAAATCTATCTACATTCTCCAGTCCAACTAATCTTGTAAAATATTAATCAAATATTCTATAAATCCATGTATTTGAGAACAAACTATGAAAAAATACACTCTTTGTAATTCAAAAACTTATTGATATTACATTGCTAGAATTTTTAATTTCTACGAGTTCATGTTAGAATTTTGTGCTAAAAAAATATTATTTTTTCAATTAATTTATTATTCTTATTTTTTCCATTTCTCATGATTATTTCTATTAATTATATTGATATCAAGTCATAATATTGAGGTTTCACCAATTTTCAATTTTCTATCATTTATTTGTGCCCTAAATTATGTCATTGTGGGTTGAGTAGTGAAAAAGGATAATTTATATTCCATTAGAAAGATCCAATCATGGATGATATTATTATTGAGTCCATATAAACAATAAAATTCAATTCAAATTCATTTTTCCTTAATTAAAATTGGTCTATAATTATAATTAATAAAAACCCCACCTTTCATCTCATTATGGGATTTATTTCTACAAAAATTCACATTGATCATTCAAACTAAACATTTTCTCTTTATAATCTATATGCTTAGTGATTTATATCATCCAAGATGATATCTAATATTTATTAGTGTTTTCAGGCTTTTATATTATACTTACAAGTTAGTTTTCATCAAAATCATGATTAATACATGTTGGCATAATATAAGGGTACATAAACCCTTCTAGAATATTCTTTTTTTTCCATACCTAATTAATATTTTTAATTCATGACAGAATTATCAACCTTCATCTAACTCTTTATCTTATTTGAAAAAAACCAGTTAACATATTGTGATGGTATATGAACCCATCCTATAGACCCCTACACACATCTAAGGAATTAGTCCCATATTGAAATATTCATTCATTATAATTATTTTCCAATTCCATGGATGCTTTTTTGGCAGTTGTGGAACTGACCCATTTATTGGGCATGCTATTATTGGAATTTCTATTCCAATCTAACAAAATCTCATACAAGGGAGGGATTTTATCCTACTAGATACACATATAATGAATTTTATTTCTCAATATTCCCATCGAATTTTATTTCTTTATTCTATGGAATATAATTATAAGGGTTCCATTTCACTCACTATTAATCATGGAATGTGTATTTTCAGGACGACTATGAAATAGACATTTATTGGGAAACATTTGTCAAATCTATGGTGAATTAGTTTCTCATTCCAAAACTAATTTCAGAATTGTATTTTTATGTCTTCATGATTGTTTAAATACTAGTTAAGAAAAATTACCCCCATATTTTTTCAATATATGGATATGGTTTTAAGATACTCATATATAGATTAATACATACATTATGTTCATTATTGAAGAAATTTATTTCAATGTCATTATTCATGATTGACATTAAAAATTTTATTACACAATCCATATGGATTAAGAATATGTCAAAAAACCTATTTCACATAGTTATTTTAATGGGGATTTCACATAAAATATAAATTGTTCCATTTATGTTCATGACTAATGTAATTCTTTAAATTTCTATAAAATAACAATTAAATTGTAAAATTTGATCAAAAAATGAAAATATTGGGATATCCATTTTGATAATTGAAGCATTAAATAAAAGAAAAAAAACTAATTCATGTATTCCCTATGATGTTTATTTACTCCATATTTTGTTTCCAAATTATAAGATAAAAATAAAATTATATAAATAAGGTTCCAGAAAATCCTTTCATAATTTTTTTTATTGTGATGACGTATCACAATTCTAAACCATTATAAATAGAAAACTTTCAATATAGATACCTTTATTTGGAAAATGTTTATTGAAAAATAAATCTGCGAATTTCCCATTCAATAAAGTCATAATTTGTTAATATATAATGTTTTTTAGGGGAACCAATTTTCCAAATATTCGACACATTTTGGGATAGCATATTCTTACTTTGAATTATTTTTTTTATAATTTTTATATTGAACGAAAAAGTTATTAAGAAAGTGTAGGTTGATGCATATAGGTAACAAGATTCCAAAACCGTCAATGATTTTACAAACAACATCCTACAAAAAACTTTCACGTGAAAGAAATTATTATATTCTGAAATTTATTTGTTTCAATATTTATAAAACCATATATATCAATAATCTAATCCAAATAATGGTAAATACATTTCTAAAATAACCACATTACATGAAATTAAATAAAATATTCCCTATTTTTACTACTTAAAATTATTCAATACAATTATAATTATCGTAATGGGATAATTGTCAGGATATACTATTATCCACATAACATAACATAAAACTACATGATTGACTATCATATCAAAAAATAATAATTAAAAACATCAAATTCCATTATTCTATAGCTTAAAACTATTGGACTCATTAACATATATAGGTTTTATAACTTCTCCCATTCTTATCATTTCAACTTATAATTTAATGTCTTATCTATGTACATTTATATTTATAAGCACCACATGAAATTCACTTCATAAGATTATAATTTATATAAAATATATATATATTCTATGGATTTTAACTATGTGAACAACATTAGTGTAATGGTATTATGCCCATTATCTCATTTCATTAAACTATTAACTCACATTAAATAATTGTTATGAAGACATTCTATAATTTATTTAAATAAAATGGCCTACATTTTTATGACGGTTTTATAGAAATATTATGTATATTTAATCTATAAAACATATCTAGAAACAATTAAGGATTTAATTACCATTTCTGGGAAAATTTATGTATATTTAATGATGTTCAAACCCATTAGCCACTAATTCCCCCACTTCCTAAACATATGTTCCTATATATATTAGACATAAGATAAATTAAAATGTTTATTGTGTTTATAAGGCACAAATATTTTTTTGGTGATGAGATAAAACAAAAAAAACTCATCATCATGACAATGATAAGTATTTATTTTGGTGATGGTCCTCCTTAGAATGATCCATTTTTCTGTCATTGATATTGACATATATTGATAATTGACAGATAGAAATGGATCATTATGATCAATGAGTGTTTGAATATTTTTTATGTTGATAAGTCAATGTTTGAAACTCTACCCATATTATGGGTATATTCATATCTATCTATTATAATCCAATGAATATTTATTTATGCTAATTGTTAGTGTATACAACCATAAATAAGTATTATCTAAAGGATTCCAACCCTTTCTATATGAAATTATAATTTTTAATATTCCACTTCAAGACACAAAATTAGAGAGAATCCCTTATATGATTCAAATAAACTAGGGGATATTTTATGTTTCTATAAATGACAAATCACCATTAACCAATCATAAATTTTGATTATAGGATTCCATAATGAATAAGGATATTTTAATTGAAATTTCTCCACACTCAATACTAATAAATATCATTTTATAATAATACAATGTAATTTTAATCAATAATTTTTTAAGAGTAGAAATTAATAGATTTATCTAATTAAGGTTTGAAAAAGGATTTTACTAATATATTATTAATATATTAGTGTGTCTCAGACAAGACAACGGGATACTCTATTTTGTGAGTTGGTCAAAATCTTTTTCATTTTACTAAATTAATTACATTCAATGAATATATATATATATATATATTCATCTATATATATATATGTGTGTGTGTATAAATATTTATGAATACACACACACAAGTACAAATTCTAAAAATCTCCCAAAAATAGTTGATATAAGACCATCATCATAAAAAGTAGAAGTGGTTCAAATGTTTATACTTCATATATGAAAATGTTTATCAAATTGTTAGCACAGGTGTTGAGAAGAGTGGGTGATGAAATTGGTGGCTTGGGATTCGAAATGAGTTAATCTAAATATTGGATGATTGTAAAATTATGTTTGGTTGATCCTGAAGGGAGAAATATTGTAATTGGGCTGAGATGTAGGGTGCGTACATGGCATTGGATTTTGTCGAAGAGAGGGTAGGGGACATGGTATTAAGAAGGGATTGAGAGAATAAAGGGGAGGCATGCTTTTTCTAATGAAGGGATGAATGACATCATGGTTGGTTGGGTTTATATTGGATAGGTCGTGTGCCCATTGGGACAAGTCATAAAAGAAAATAATTTTTTAAAATATATAAATACAAAAAAACATCAATATAAGATAAAAAATTTTATATGTGGAGAAAAATTAAAATAGAACCATTTCTAAAAAATGATACAGCTACCTCTAAAATATATTAATATAAATTTAGTTTCAAAAAAATTAAAATATGCACTACAACTAAATACTTTAGAATCCAACATTATATTATCTAATATTAGTTTTAAATAACCATGATAGAATAAATTATAAAATAATGAAGAAATTATGGAATCCATTATATGTATTTTTTTCTAAAAAAATCGTAAATTATAAATTAAATCATTAACAGCCACTAAATTATAAATAAATATATATATTTTTTATTATATATTATTATATATTAATTCATTTAGTAAAATATTTACTTTATAATTAAATCAATTATTATATGATATTTTGAGAGAAAAAATGATGACCCTAATATTATTTTTATCTTATTATGATCTATCAAAGAATTTATTATAGTTGTTTGATATTTCATTCATGTAAGTGTCACTTTATGTGTAGTTATTCATATTAAAACACAGCATTAAATATAATTCCCTTTAATACACCTGAAAAATTTATTGTGAATGAAAAATATTTGTGGGATATTATTGATTGTGGTCACCAATGTATCTTAACACCATCACATATATATTTCATAGTAGTTTGATAGTTTTTTATATTTAATTGAAGTAAAATAATTAATAATCCAATGAAATTTGAACCACAAAAATCCATCTGGTATATTTTTCATTAAAAGAATATGTAATAACCATGATGGAATTAGTGGTGATGATTTATCATTTCCAGGGTTGTATGAGTGGTAATTACATCATTATATCATTCTACTTCAATTCATTCAATATTGACTTTATGTATTATTAACTCCATGGGGTTTTCTTATAATTATCCATCTCCATATTACCACAAGAGATTACTAATAATTATACTCTTCACATCTTCAGGATTCCATGGTTAATAAAGAATGATGAGTTATGTTCATCCCAAAATATCTCTTTATTTACATTTAGTCATTCTAATTTGTATAATTGTGTGCTATATAATTTTCATCAATCAATATTGATGTTATATTTTGGAATGATCCTTATATATATTCATTTGATATTATTCACTAGTTTAAATAATTATTTTCTTTCAATTTTTTTATCTCATATATTTCACATTCTCTGGTATCATAATCATGATTCACACATATTTTTGGTGTGGTTGAGATAAAGAGATTCTTATGATGGAACTCAAGACTTCAATTTTTCCTCCTACTAATGTGGTTGTAATGGATAATTTTTCAATCATGAAATCCTCGTGAATAGATTTCCAGGGTTCCCCTTCATTGTTGACTCCACAATATCCTCCTCTAGATTATAGCGATCCATTTTATAGTCAACTATGTGATGGTTCCCAACCCTAATATTTTATTACCCTCGCCATTATTATGTCCCCATTGTTTTCTAACAAAAATATGGAGGTGTTTAATGGTAGTCCAAACCTATATCTCTCATTAGATGAATTCATCTGGGTCACAATATTTTATAAGTGTATCCTATTTTTTATGTTCATTAAATATCCTCCGCCCCTACTAGAAATTGAATTCATAATCAATTAATGGGGTTTTTCTTTCGAAATCGTTATATAGTTCATCAATTAGTATGATTTTAAATATTTAGCTATTCTTTGATGCTGATATTCTATGATATTGGTATACTCAATCTTTGGTAGGTAAAAAGGGAGTTCCACAGATATTATATTGGATTATAGATTTTTATTTATGGAGTGTGTCTATTAGATACTTTCTCAATACTTATATGGTCACCCTTATGATGAGAGATATAATGGGGGTCATGATCTTCATTATGATGGATCATTACTCCCATTTTCCACAATTCTAATATCATTAGGTTGTGTTCTCATTTATTTTTAGAAGATATTTAATTTAATCAAATTATTTATTTCCCTCTTTCTTAAATTTTCAAGGTCACCTGGTTATTCTTTGTAGAAGATCTATCCAATCTCAAATAATTCCCACAATGAGCATGATTCATCTTATCCATGGATAATTGTGTTACAGTCTTCAAAAATGTAGGTCTACGATAAGGTTCCTTAGCATTAAAATTAATGATTTCACTATAGTGTGGGGATTCCCCATATACAAACATGATCTATAGGGCTATTTTTGAAACTATAGTCATTGTCTCCCCAAACCCCATGATAAATAGTCTAATCATATTTGACATGGTTGCAAGGTCCCCATGTAGGTTGTTTATAATGACATGGTCAACGAAACATGATCTATCCCAAATTTACTCAACAGGTATAATTGGTCTTTGAAGTACATATATGTTTCCAATACAAATTGACTAATGATTTAACCTTGATACACTCTAATTCATTAGGGGGTGGTTGTCTATGAAGCAAAATAAATGGGATTGATTAAAATGGTTATACTATATTTCTAAAATACCTAAGAATTCTTTTAATTCAATAATTAAACATCTAAATTTTTTAATGAAAACATTTAGGTCAGGTTGGTCAATCTGAGGATTCATATTATGGCTATATCGGATGAAACTCTCTTATTGTAAAAAAAATCTAACTAATCAATGGATTTTTCAAAAAATGAAATAATACCACAATGTAGTTAACAAAATTCTCCCAAAAAAATTTAGGGTTAACCACTAATTAACTAATAAGATCACATAATTGATCGCACCATGGAATTGTATTATACAAGAACCCAATATGACTCATTAATAATGTTCGTGAAAACATCGAATAAAATAATACAATAAAAGTAATTGTGAATCCAATTGACTAATTTTATTATTTAATCACATAAAATAAAATCAAATATACCTCCAAAAAACTATGATGAATAATCCCGTATAATTTTTATACTTCTAATTATGAAAATATCTCAATATTTTATATAGGTTGAGTTAAATTAGTTGAATTTAATAAGTGAAAATAATAAAAAAACAATCACTCCAACATATTTGTATAAGTGGAAGAAAACGTGAAAATCATGGTATTATAGTGAAAAGTATGATAAGAATAATAGTTAAAAATAATGAAAAACATTAAATTACAGAACTATTGTTGATTAAAACAAATTACAAGTTAATAACAAGAATAATACATACAAATGGTGTCATAACATTATAATGAAACTTAATAACTAAAGAGAAATAATTTCATTCCCAAAAAAACTGTAAATAGAGAATTTGATCACCTTAATTCTATCCATTAACTTAAAATTATTTCCATTCACCTGGATAGGTCAAAAGGTTAGGGAAATTCAGTGGTGTGATAATATTAAATCATTTACATGGAAAATTGAATAAATTATATCTATCATAAATGACATGATAGAAAAAAATTTATAAAAAAAATTTATCAGTGGTATTCAAAAAAATAATATATATAGGTATTATAGATGATTTAAAAGATAGAGATGAATTGGATCATCAGATTATGATTCTTGCTTGAAAAGTTGAGATTAATTTTTGGTTCTTAAAATCTTGACTAAAATTTAGTCATTAACATGGTTCACCATGATCAATATTATAATGATATAATGAGACTTAGAAACAATTTAATTAAATTATATACCATAATTCATATATCATATTTTGAAATTTCAACGTCAATTTTTTTTAATGGAAGGATAAAATTCATTAGAGATCAAATATTATTTTCCTAGAAATTTCTATGTTGTGGGCCCATATGATCAATATATTTAGTTTATCTACAATTTCCCCAACCTGAAACAATTTCCTTCATATTACTTAATTAATTATCCAAAATTTTCAAATTAAATTAAGGAATATACAGTGTTCTAAATTTGATTTATAAATTTTTTGATATTAAAACATTTTAAACCTAAATTATAGAAATTATGTGAAATAAAGTTAAATTTTATATTGAATTAACTAAAACTTTTTTAAAAAAAATGAACTGAATTTAACGTCAAGAAAATTTGTTGAAAATCATCTATTTTTAGGTTAAAATCACCTCCATATTAGATTTTGTAGTCCCTAGAAAAATATCACACAGTGATAAAAATTAAATTTCACTTCTCTAATAATGTTTTAACATTAAATGATTGAAACCATTATCTCACATCATACAATCATGAATCCTATAAAAATAATTTTTATCAATCCATGTACGAAATAATTTCATGTACCCAAGCCCATTCACTTTCTACGATTTATGGATACCCCTCAACAAAATAAAATTAATCATTAAAGATTGTTCTACATCCCAAAATTCACGGGAATAAGTTTTTTGATTTAATGTGGAAATAAATTGAACTACTATGTTGGAATCACATCCTACATTAATATTAGTATCCAATTTTCTTTTTTTCTTTATCTTCCTTTAATTATTTGTTATTTGTTATTTGTTAGGTTTTTGAACAATAATATACATAAAATGACTAAATCTAGTAAATAATACTACATATTCTTGATCCCCAACATATAAATACCAAAAATTTGGTCAATTCCATGCCCTGTAATAGAGATGTGAAGAGAAAATGTAGAAATGTGAATGATTGAGTAGGGATCCTAATGTGATAAAATCTAATAATTTTGACAAAAAAATCATTATTAATCCATTTTTATGGATACTAATATGAAACTCAAAGGGATATAAAAAAATATTCTATGACTAGAGTAACCCATGAACACAAACATACACCCATAATATAATAGATGTGTAATGTGTAATTTTGATTAAATGGGAGAAAAATTAAATTCTAAAAAATGAAATTAGATAACCATGATATAAAAATTATGCTCATGCACCAAGTCATTAAAAAAAATTTAAAATCAAGGAAATAAAAACCATTAGACATTTATTTTTGAGGTTTCACAATGTAAACTATGGAAAAAAGAGAAAAATTTGAATTGTATATAAAATATTTTTCCCCAAAAAATCAATAAATTTACAAAATTTCGCTCCCCCTAACATATAATTTCATTTCACTCGATGTGGAATATGAATAAAATTAGAGTACATAATTGGAAGAATAGTTTATAAAACTCCAGAATATGATTTAAATAGTAATGACGTATAAAAAACTATATTGAAATAGAATACCCTATAGTACATATTTTATCATTTGTTATCTATGTTACATGTATACTCTTCATGGAATATTCATGATCATTCATTGAATACTAGAAGACATGTGGGATTCAATTTATAACACTAAATATTTTTACCTTCTATATCTCAAACACACACCAAAATTAAAGCACTATAGAAGCCCTAACGGATTCCATCAACTAAAATAAATGAAAACCCACATGATATATTGAAAAAACTCAAATTAAAAAAAAGATAATGTAAATATAAAAATGAAAAAATTAAAACAACAAAAAAAGAATGGATGCCTCTAGGAAATCACTTCATTTAAATTTTTTATCCTAATATAGACCCCCCAACATAATTAATATCAATTTTTATTATCTTACATATATTATTTAACAATACATACATTGAATATGTATTTCACTATTGGTATTAGTTGGAAAGATTTAAAATTGAATCAAGAATAATCATATTAATCATGATGATTGGAATAATCCCATAAGCATATAATTGGGTCAATATAATTCCATTATTAGTATCTTATAATACATGAAGGATAATATTCTATTAATTTTACTGGATAGACAATGAAAAGAAAACTTTAAGTTTTTGGTTATATATTGTGTTGAGAGAGGAAGTATGAACCATGTTTTTGAGCTTGGGTTAGTAGAAATTTCTAAAAATAGGATCGAAAATTTGAATAAAAATCTGTTTATTTTGCCAAAATTTCAGAAATAATGGTTTCCTTATGAAAGTATGTTTCAACCCACAAATTTTCTATTTTAGTGTTAGTTGTTGGTACTAATTTTTAGTTCATGATTTATCAAAATGGTTTAGTTATATATTGTTTTGAATAATCAAAAATGGAGAAAATATTATAAAAATTAATACATGATGACAAATTTTCCTCTTTTTAACACATAAAATAAATTTACTCTTTATTTATTTACCCATCAAAAATTATATCATGTTTATTAGGTTGTGTTTCAACATTCCCCAACCAATTAGCCTCATTATTCAGTTACTATTCATTTTATTCTATAGTTTTTTATTCAGTATTTTAAAATGATTTTAAAGAATCTAGTGGTTTGGGAATCAAATTTTTAGGTTTTCATTAATTTACACATTGTTGAAAATAGTGAAATTCTATAGTTTATTTTAATAGGATTTTGGGTGACAATATTTTTCAATCAATTTTGTGTAAGAGTTAGCCTACGTGGGATTACATTTCATAAACATTTCGATGAAATATTTTTAAAAACTGAATGATAAATAATCATAAATTAATTTTCTTTATTTCTTCACACTTTTTTTATGTTTATTTTTATGGAATTGATGTATTAGATTCTCAGGAGTGATCACTCAGTTTTTTATCAAATCATTCATTGTCACTATAATTGTGAATTCTAAAATTTTTAGATTGATCGTTCAAGTTTTAATCTAATAAATTCCTTAACATAGGGGTTTTCTAAAGTAGACATTTCATTAAATTCATAACATTATTTAATATGTAATAATATTGACGATAATCCATTTAGAGGACTAAAATTACAATTTTATATTCTCAATGAAATTTGAATTAAAATAATGAACAACCCCTAGGCTACCTCAATTACTCATCACTCCTATTATTAACCTAAACTAAGATGTTTCAATGATCTTGGGTGTAGAAAGAAATACATAAATTGAAGGGTTTAAAGATAAGAGAAATATGGGTGATGATAGATAAATTAGTTGAGAATAAAATATTAGTGTCCTGTGGTGATGCATGTAGTGGTCGAATCAATAAGGGCTGAATAAGTTACCTTGAGACACTCTGGTTCGTACTTTGGATTGTCTATTAAGTACCACATAGAGTGCTTTTAATTGAATATTTATGTAACGAAATATTTTAATAATAAAAATTAACGATTATGTGTAAATCCTTGGTTATTTCCATATCTATAATGAATTAATTTGTCTTATTATAATAGTTCAATTCAATAATTCAATAAATATCCAAAAATGATAAAATTTATCATTAAGGATCACTAATTTATTCCACATAAAATTTTGAGAATATTCACCATTTAATGTACATGTTTCAATTAATGAAAACTATAATGAATTGGTTCACAATTTCATCCAAATTGTGTATTTGATAATGTTTGGTAATATGAATATGAAAATAATTTAATGAAATGAACCCTCAACCCAAATAACTAATTGATAAATTAATGATTATAAAATAAAATTCTATAAAACTCCAATAAATCTCTTATAATCAACCAATAATAAGGTTATCCTTCTATTGATGAAATTCTCTCAACGGAAGATAAATGTTGACTTAAAAGATTAAAATTGAAGAAGAGGAAAATAATTAAAAAACAATCACTTAACAATTTTTTAATGGAATCAAATTAGAAAATCATGGTATTATAGTAATAAATATGATAAGAAAAATTACAAAAAAATAACATTAAATTATAAAATTAATGTGAATTTAAAAATATTACATGCGATGAAAAGACATAACACATCAAAATGACAACATAGCATTACAATGGAATATAAGGAACCAAAAATCATTTTTCCTCCCAAATCCACCATAAATAAAGCCTTGAATACCATTGGCCAATCCAAACCCTTGATTTTTAATTCAATCAATAGGTTAAGTTAAAAGTTGGTGGAGAGTGGGTGGATTGATAAATTTTCATCATTTCTAAAGTAGAAATAATGTTGTTTATCTCTCCTCTTTGACAGTCCATAAAATTTTTTCTAGAACCTGAATTATGATTTGTCTTAAAAGAGAAAGAATAAGACCTATATTTATTATAAAACATATAAATTTTAAGCCCAATTCTATAATCTATTAAAGAAATATTACAGAAATTGAGAAATGATTTTTGGGCCCCATAATATGGACTAGCATTTAATCTATAATTTGGACACCTCGATCACCCAAAAAATGATATAATCAGAATCAGATTGTGTTTAATTAAATAATATGTATAAAATTATACATATTGTTTTAAATTTTTTACTTAATTAGAAATTAATTGATGGAACTATATTCATTTTAATGGCCATAGGTTAGACATCATTTGCTTAGAAATTTATGTATAGGAGGCCCAATATGATTAATATATTTTGAGAACCACTAAATTATCCATGAAAACAAAATGTTCCTCATATTTTTATTTTAAGAATAATAAAATTTTATATTAAAATAATTAATAAAATGTTCTTAATAATCTAATGTAAAAAATAGACCATGATTAACATATTTTAAACATTAATTTCTAAAATGATGATAAGCTAGGTTAAAATTGTAAAATGAATTAGAAAAATATTTCAAAAAATGAGGGAATTGAAAAGAAATTTGAATATAATCAAAATTATCTAAATTCATCTTCCATTAAAAATTCAGTATTTTATATATATTCATGATCTCTATAGTTAACAGTTTAGACATTCCAAGACATGGTGTTCCTTCTCCTACCATTTTAATCCCCATGTTTTCCTTCCCTTTATTTGGGTGTCCCCAATCACCATTTTATCCAATCCTAACATTTATTTCTCTATCCTTAACATAGATTTACCATGGACTATAATATAAGAATTATCAGACACTTTTATTATTGTTTTCTAATTTTGATTATTCTTCTTTGTATAAAACTCTTAGGCTAATTGTAATACATTGAGTTGGCCAACCTGATTCCCTTAGTCAAGTCAGGGGGGATATTTAGAGGCATGATATTTATATTTTCACCCCTAACTAATTTGGATTATAATTCGTACACATATCTAATTATTTTTGTGTATTATATGCTTCATAGGAAAAAATTCAGATTGAAATGGAACTAATAGGACGTGTTCACCTATACCCAATTCATGTCAATAGTGATTAGAAGATATGTCTACGAGAGTTAAACACATGTCTCACAAGGTTGTAATAATGGTTCCTTGAGTGGTTATTAAACACATTGAACCAAATGCTTCCAAATATCTATAATCATCACCCAAATGATCTCCATGAAATTTATAATTCTATGATCCTGAGAAAATATCCAATATATTATTCCCAAAATGATTTCCTTTAAAAGTTTAATATAGTTGAAATCAATGAACAAAAATATATAATGTCAATATTTATGGATTATGTGTATAAGATAAAATTTATTTATTTAGTACATTACTATCTGACCAATATGTATATTTGGATACTATAGTGGAACTATATGTCTAGAGAACTAATAAAATCCATAGAAAATACATTAAAAAATGGTAATCGTAAATAATAACAATTTTTATACCAATGTTAGATATTATTAATTTAAAATTATTTGGTGGAATTATTTATTCAGAACTCTCCTTATTCTTGAAATTGGTCAAAATAAATTCTTATTAGGAGGATAATTCAACATGATCCTCGATCAAAATAATTATAAGAGTGACATTAGATATTTGAAAAACACTTTGTTAGATTTTATACATTGATAGTAGGTAATAATAATTTTTATTTTGGATTTTAGGTGGATTAATTATACTATTACAACAATAAGAGGGGATATTATAGGTTCTAGAGTTGACCAAGTAGATTCATTTCCATTCATTAAAAGACTAACACATTCTTGACCTCTTCTATCTCTTATCTGATGAGATCATTGTTAGGCTATGTACATCTAATACTTAAATGGAAAAATTAATCATTATAACACTAATTATTAGACATCTAAAGCCTGAACTAGAAATTGGATTACATCATAATAGTGGTCCTAAATTCTGGAATGAACCTAGTTAATGGAGTAGTCTGTTATATCCTCTAAAAAACAAAAAAATATAAGGCTCAACCTCTTGGAATAGAAATAATGTAATAGAAAAGATAATAATTATCAAAGTGATTTTTTTAATGAAATAAAATACTTTGATTGCCAAAATTATAGAACTGTAAGGATTAAAATTATATTTATATTTTACAAATATTTTTATATTTTTATAAGAACAACCACACACTTAAATAAAATATGTTATAATACAGATTTATTATTATTGAATGTGGTATTTATCACATATACAATGGATTTGAGGGTATCAATAAAAAAAATAATTAAAATAATTATGATTTTTATTTAATGAAAATTGGTTATTTAATTCTTATAAAATAATTACTTAATTTAGAATGATATGAATGAGTTGTATATGTTTATGAAATGTCAATGTGTAGTTTTTGTATAAAACAATTTTTATTATGAATTCTATATTTTCTTTTATAAGATAAATTTTTAAATTATAGTAATTTAATTTGATAAAAAGGATTTCATTTCTGATAATAATGGGTAAAAATTATAATAGAGTGAAATTTTGTAATTTTTTGGAATTGATAACGTTAATAATGAATAGTGAAAATAATTATCTTTATAAAATTGTATTTTATTTTCTTAATACTAATAAATTTCAAGTCCTAATTATATTTTGTATTTTGTTTAAAATTACCATAACACTAATTTCATTAAATATAATTAAAAATATTATATTTGAATCAATATTAACATTATTTGTTAAGAACTAATTTTAATTATTCAAACAGATATATTTAAAAAAATATTGTTTGTTTCATTTCACAAAAATTTATTAAAAATAAATATCACAAATTATTTAAATTAAAGCACATAAAAAGGATCATATAATTGGAATCTTCATATTAAAATTATTTTTTATGGTCCACTGCAATTTTAGTCTTATTGAATAGTAACTATGGTTTATGTTTATCACAATAATAAAAGATTAAATTGGAATAAATCATTTGGATAAGGTACAAAAATAAATTCAAAACATGTATTTATTTCAATAGAGGAGTTTATCTTGATTAGAATCATCCTATATTCCCAAATATGGAATTTTATGGATAGATTACATTGATTACAACCATTATATTATTTTAAATAAATGATAATTAATTAAATTCAATCTCTTCTAAAATTTCTAAAATTTTATAGTTGGGTTAAAAAGTTCTTATGTATGAATATAAATGGTTGTTTTTAAAATGAAAACTTTTTCTTAATGATATTAATTTTATTAAGTTCTATTAATGATACACATACATTGAATGCTTACACAATAATGACCCAAACTTGTACAATGATTAAAAAATATCATTTTAAATTTATTAAAAGTAATATGTTTTGGATGAATATAAATTCAAAAAAAATTTCTGGATAATTGAAAATTAGTTGTGATTTTGAAAATTTTAATATTTTAATTCCATTTTTATCTTAAAGGATTAAATCAACTTTTATAAACAGTCTATAAAATGACATTAAATTGTACTTAATGTTTAAAATTTAACTTTCAATAACATGAATATCATAAAAATACTATATTAACTTATTAATATTTTAATATTTCATTCCTATAATTAATTTACTTTTATGTTAAACTTTTAATTTTTACAATTATAATCATGAAATTTAAATATTTCATAATTACAAAAATACCATTGATTTTTCTTTGAAAAGTTATAATGTAGATACTTTCCAAATGAAAATATACCTCTTGTTTTTCATTTAAATAAACAAAAATCCCACTCCAATTTACATTAACATTCTTCTAGGACCTTAGAGTGACCATAAACATATACATCAAAGGATTTAATAAAAATTGAATGGGGGATATCAAAAGAGAAAGTATGTGATTTAAAAAATTAATTTTATGTTTATTTTTCATCATTACACCATGTAATATATTATATCAATCATATAATAATAATATACATATCATAAATATAGTAAAATTTTATTATATTTTTGAATCAATATTTATCTACCGCGCTTCAATAAAAAAGGGTGAGGATTGCATCATTCATTCAAACATAAGGAATATAGTCACCATAAAGTGTGGTATTTCATTTTCAATTATTAAGGTATTGTAAATTTTATTAATCTATGTTATATAACATAAATTTATAAAATAAAGCATTTATATAAAGATAAAAAAATTCCAACATTTTTATATTCCCGCCCACTAGAAAATAATAATCTCACTCGTCTGTATGTGTTGTCTAATACCTCCACAAACAATGTTATTTCTTAATAAAATCTAATTAAAATAATTTCTCATATCTATTTATTTAATATATATATATATATATATATATATTATATATTTTATATTATTATTTTTCATTCAAAAATAATTATTATTTTTCTCTCGTTATTTCCAATCAGTGGGAAAAGAAACATCACTCGTTAACATGTATTCACTACCATGTTGACAATGTGATGTAACTTATTTTTTATCACCTTCTTACATAGATTTTATTAAAATTTTATATAATGAATAAATAATTTTTTTATATATTGTTTATTTTTCAATATATTATGATATTATGATCATGATGGAAGAATTGGAACCATCGAACTAGAGCATTCATAGAAAATGGAATATTTAACACTTGAAATTATGGTTACAATAACAAAATATATCAAAATGGATGATAATATATTATTACATAATCACATAAAATAATAAATTTATAAATATATATTTTTAATGTATTTATAATATATTTAAATTTATTATATAGTAGTTTGACAACATATATGAAGCATCTCAGGTGATAAGGTAAGCATTCACATCTCACTTTTATTTCTATGAGACATATAATTTATTAATCCCTTATAGTTTTGGTATATTTATTGTACATACCATTAATGGAATTTATGATGGATTCAATGAATATTTCCTTCATTTAAAAATCAACTGAAGGTTACCTATTTTATGTTCTTTTTATATTGAGTATATAGGTACTATAAGGTTTTGTGTTATAATATCATTCTTTTGGTATTATATATGTAAAATGTTAATTTAGATAAAATATTAGGTATTTATAATTTCAGTATATATCAATATTATTCTATTTTTGATATTTCTCGTATTTTCTTCATTTACATAAAATTTATCTTTCTATGGTAATAAAATGACTAAGGAAATGTTTGAATAAGAAAACAACATAATTTCATCTTTCTTGGTGAGGAATCATTCACCTTTGGGTCTATATTTTTTTAAAATGACATAGAAATGATTTTATCTAAACTTAAATGTCTTATAATTATTATTGGAACAAATTATTACGTTCTTAATAAATGTTTAAAAGAAATATTCTCATTGATTTTTTGTATGAGTCAATTTTTAATTTTTAAATAAGTATTAAATGGATGTTTTATTTTAACATATATGGTATGAATATATTTTTTAAACACAATGGACATTCTTCTTCATGAATCTTATATTACTAGTTTTATACATTTTAAAAAAATCTAATTCTTATTATTTAGGACTTATATTTATGTTACCAAAATAAAATGGATGTTTATCGTGATATTCAAATTTTATTTAATATTCTTTCATAAAAAATATTTTTTAAATATGTTAAAATCATTTAAGAATTTATATTTTTCAGAGAGGATGTAATGTTAAAATAAAATCAAATTATGTTTCCTTGAAGGATTATGGTGATTTCAATTTATATATGATTCAATGAGACCTGTTTTTTAAAGAAAGTTATTTTTTATGGTAAAAATGATATAAAAACCTTTAAATTTCCATCGGTTAATATGTGATCAAATAATAATGTATTTAGTATCTTTTTGGGAACCTTCTTTTTTGTTTTCATTATATGAATGTTGGGTTCATGATTATGTATCCATTGAATTAATTTAGTAAATATTCAAATGTCATTGGACAATATGAACTAGAAAGGGGTGTGAACCTATTTCTATAAGCGATTTTTTCTAATAAGGAAGTCATGTAAGAGTTACATGACAAATTAAATGGTGGATTGGGGAATGAATTGAACTCTCTATGGGAATTTTCCCCTAAGAATACTCTTTGTAGTGTTCCTTGACTGATGTTGTTATTTAAAATTCATAGGTTTATTTCATAAAAAATATATCTTATGCAAGTTAAATTTTCCCATAGATCATGATTTATTATTGATTATTTGCCTCTCTTATCATGTATAATATTTTTTATAATAGAGCCTCATGTCATGTCTTATGTTTAAATACATTTAATTGATTATTTTTGATTTTATTAAATTTAGATATTCTTCTCAACACTATATTATTATCTTATTATCCCTTGTGATGATCAATTTATATCTCCAATTTTTACCCTTACTTAGCATATGAGATCATCCATTCTTATGTTTTATTTTTCTAAGCTCATGAAAAAATAAAAAAAGTAGTGTATGTATAAATATGGTAGAATGTGGGATTTAATTTTTAGTATATGATTAACATAATTCCTAAAATAATAATATATTATATTTAGTCTCTGAATATAGAAAACTTTTACTCAAATGGGGATTTAATTTTTAGGACATGTATTGAATATTAAACTAAAATGAGGTAATATTTATATATCTAATTCTTCATCCACCTCATTTTCTAAAAAATTAGGTATTATTTATTTTTGGAGGTGAGGATTAGAAAAAAAATTGAAAACACTATTCATTATTTTATTTATAAGATAATATACACATGTTTAGGAAATTATAGATTTTTTAGTTTCATAACAGTGAAATCCATCCATGGATGAAAAAAATTCGATACAAGATATGGAATAGATATATCTATGAGTAATAACCACGAATATGATGGTTTTGTGTTAATAAAATCACCACATATTTCAGGAAAATAGGTTTAAATTCACACCTACCTTTATTATACAGAGGGATATTCTTAGAATAATCCATATTCTCTTTATAAAATGTTTTTATGGATTGGGATATATTGTAGATCTAAACCTAGAATGTCATTGTATTATCTAAATTTCTCATAATTCATTTCATCAATGGAATTTTTTTTATTGTTATACTACTTGTCACTCTTATTAACGATTCATAATTCTCACATTAATATTTTTTTTTTATTTTAGGAATTTTATTAAACCAGTATGAACCAAGTTCACAGTTAGTGTAAAGGACAACATGATTTTTTATTGAAAAAACATTTGGTTATTCATATATAGATACCCCAAGTACTTATTAACTTCTTAAACCTATGTTATATATCTATTATACCAAAACAATATTATAGTTTTATGGAATTTTAGGTGATAATTATCATAAAAGAAAAAATATATTCAATTTCAAATATGTGAAGAATTTCGGAAGAAGTACCCAAATAAATTTATCAAAAGAACATAAATTTGATTTATTGGGTGGGTGTATTGATATTATTAAAATAAAATTACTAATAGAAAAAAGATTAAGGAATATCAACGTGATCATATGAATAAAGGATTAAAAAGATTATATGGTGAAGAGGATGAAACATTAAATAAAAAATAATAGGTATTTATTATTGTAAAATTAGTAGTTATATTTAATGATGGAAACCCAATTACCTAGATGTTTATAAATTTTATGACATGATTTATTTTTAATGATTTTAAGAAACTATTATTATGGAATTAGTTAGAAAATTGTGTAAAATTATTATGAATAATGAATAAAAATTTTGGTTTCTATAAATATAGTTTCAATGTTTTTGATGTCATTGTATTTTATTTAATGATTGATAATATTTTAGTATGATCATATATTTAAATTCATTAATAATCTTTTTTTTATGTGATAGAATAATATTTCAAGATCTTTAGTGATATTTACTATATAATTTATTAGTGTTCTTTTATATGAATTTCATTATTTTTTAACATTATGTTATAATGGAAAATAGAATACAATTTTATAGGTTGTGATTATATGTCAAATATGTTGATATTATTAGTGGGAAATTCTTGGGAAATATTTTTGAAGAAAAAATGATATAATTATTCAATTTATTTTGGGAAAACATTAAAATATTTTGAAATAATATATGATAAATTCCTTCTAAGTTTTATATTTGAATTTGATCATAAATATTTTGAAATGGTATTATGATTAATTATTTATGAAATTATTTAAATTTATATTTTCTTGTCATTTTTTTTGTTTTTAGGATTCATGTATAAATTTAGATTAAATTAATATATAAAAACAAGTTTGTATTTGGATAATGGATAAAAACAAGTGGAATAACATTTCATCGACTTGTTAATATTATAAAAATTTAAAAGAAATTAGTACTTAATCCATTATTATTTCATTACGGTTCTTTAAGATATGACACAACGTAGAGGTGGAAATTTGATATAAAGATAGCCAAAGAATGATATATTAGAAATAAATAATGTAATTATATTTTCACATGTTCTTTGTCTTGATCAAAAACTAATTCCTTGCACTCAATCAATAATAATATATATCAATCTTTTCCTATTTAGAAATTATCACTTATATATCAAAGTCTATTTTTCACACCAATTTACAAATTAGAGTTTTATAATACAGATGTCGTTTTATAAATATTTGTAGATTGATATGTTTCAATGCTTTAACATAGATATTAATGTCATTTTCAAAACTAAATATTATCGATGTGGATTATAAGGCATTTTTTAGTACTTGTGTATTTTTTTCATCCACTACATATACTTGAAATTGAAAAAAATTTAAAACCCAATCTGCTAATAAGAAAATAAAAAATTTGACTGCATAATTTATTTAAAGAGTAGAATATAACACCATAACATTTTATAATTTATTTCTATTTTATAAATTTCATTTTTTTGATATCTTGGGAAACATATAACACCAATATTAAAAAAATTTTATTACACTATAGAAATATTTGTATTCAATGTGATTATTATAGTATCGTTGTTGGAATCACTATTATGAAATATTTTATACATGTTTTGTTGTAAAATAATTATTTTTCCCGAAACATATATTTTAATAAAAATGATTTTTCATTACATTTCACACACTTGTATTAAAATAAATTCTTAAAAAAAATCACATTATATAATTGAAAAAGGATTCAATATTATGAATTAAAATATTTAAATTATTTATTTCATTTTTTGGAAAATTTAATAGTAAAATTTGAAAGAGTTTATCACTATAATAACGTATGAAAATGTTTAAAAATGGTTAAAACTATCAGATAAGATTCATAATCAATCCAACACATTATTTTATTTTATTTCCTATGTTTTGTTCGTATAATTATCCTACCATTAGTGATATGAAATTATTGTAACATGTTTCTATAATTACAAATTTTATATCATTTTATGTAAAGATAATTAAAAAAATGCCGCTCTATTTATTTTAGAATATCTATTATGTCTTAATATGGATTAAACATGGTTAATAATGATTCAAAATAGTTATGTTTAATATTAATAAATTATTTTTTTAAATGTAATTTATTTTTATTTTTTATTGTATAATTACGTTATAGTCTTACACAAAGCTGATGTAGTTCTTTAACAAGTAGTAGAAAAATCAATTAAACTATATTTAAAACATTAAAAGTAAAAATTTCATGAAGAATTATGGTGTTATCTATATTTAATGGTTAATAATATAGTATTATTTGTGGGTAAAATGTTTATATTTTAATTCAAGTATGTTATTGATAAGCTTAAAGTAAAACTAATTGAATGGTTCAGAAATTTACCTTAAATGGTAATTAATGATTCAAAATTATATTGAAATCAATAAAAAATTATAAACAAAATTCATTACCCAAATGTATGGGAAAATATTTACTATATGTTTCATGGTACTTGTATGTTACATTTATAATTCTTAAAATTAATTTTGATAATTTTAAATATTGAAAACTTGTGAAATTGAAATTAATTTTTTAATATTAGAAGAGACTCCAATTATTGTTTCTAAAAGAAATTATGATTCTTGTTCCCTCTCAATCCACTACCTATATTTTGATCAAAATTTTTCTTACCACATCCCCAAGTCCCTATATTATCCATTGATCTCTCTTTTTAAGTAAATAAAATTTATCAAAAATAATATATCATATTATGAGGTATAATTATTATACGGTTTATTTTATAATTATTTATTCTTTTACCTATTGAAAATATATTGTTTCCAAACTTAAAAAATCAATTTATCATCATCATTATAAAAAAATTAAATTTTTTAGAACAACTATTAGCTACCTTATTTCAATAAAATGGTGAATGAAAGCATCGCTTGTGGGTACATATGGATTATTGTGTCCATGGACTAAAGAATTTCATTTTATATAATTGATGAATAGTTAATATTATGTATTTATGTTTTATATATTATATAAATTTCATAAATAATTTTCAATTAGTATAACATACTATCATTCGTATTACCTTCAGATATGTTAGTCAAGGATAATGTTGCTCATGCATACATGACAATTACCTCCTATACGTCGCGATGTGATTTTTTTCATTTATTGTTATCAAAGATGGAAATAAGAAAATATTGAATGAAAATAAATTATTAAATGATATATTTTTTTTATATTTTTTTATTCCATTTTTTTTTGGAAAATTAAAACATCACTAATGAATAGATATCGACAACCATCTTCACAGTGGAATGTACTTCATTTTTAATAACTACAATAAATACAGTTTTTTTAATAAATAAATATTTTATTTATATCAGGGATATGATTTTTAATATCATGGAAATATTATCATGATACAAGAACTGAAAAATCCAAACAGAAAACATGCTTTATCTATTAAAAAATAAACATTGGGATCACATGTTTAAATTAAAAACTGTAAATAAATAAGTGATAATATTATATAGGTGAATCATTTTTCTTATAATTAATAATATGCATATATTAAACATTTTTAATAAATAAAATGTATTATAATATAGTTTAATAAAACCTATTATAAATGTTAGTACATAATGAAAGGGTTTCTCATCTCACTTTTTTGGGATATATGTCATATTCACCTCTTGGGACTTTTGAGGAGTTTATATAGTACACATGAATAAATCACCTCATTATATAAATTAATATGATATGAATTTATTAATATATATATGTGTTTATCATTAATTATGAATTCATATTAATATTAAAAACTTTAAGGTTTTATGTTACAATCTCAATTATTTTAGTGATTACCTATGATAAATTTTCACTGAGGTAAAATTTATCCAATAAACCACATATATTTTCTCCTACGTCAGATAATTATGTTGTTATCACATTTTCTAAAAATTTCTTTCCATTTTGGAGTTAAAATTTATGCTAATAGTTTTGTAAATTTAATGGGACTTATTTCCTTTTTTCTACTGAAAATATTTTCCTACACATCTAAGTTTTTTCGAAAAAAATTACAATTATTGTATCTAAAAATATTTTTTTTATAAATGGTTCTATTCTATAAATACATCAAACATATTAACCTATATCCAGTGGTTACATTATTATATTTTAAATAGATATAGTGAATGATTTCACAATGTAATGAATAGTTTGGTAGTCATGGTAAACTAGATACATACTTGAATCTAACAAGATATTTCATAAAACAAAATTACTTAACATAGTGAAAATAAATTTTAGACATCATCAAAATCATTCAATGGATTCGTATTCATATTTTAGGGAAAGGAAAAAATAAGTATGTGATCATATTGTCAAGAAGGGTTTCATACAACAGAATCTATCTTGTGTAAATAAGGAATAATCAATATGGAATGTTATATAACTGAAAATAAATTGCTCTTAATCAATAACATGAGAAATAAATGAATCCTTGAATAATATCAAATAAAAATATGATGGATAATTATTAATAAATTCTCAATGAAATAAATTATTAATATTCTCTATCATTATTTCATACTTACTGATAATTATAACATCAAGACCTTGGGCTAGGATGATTTAATCAGTGTGTAAGTATACACTGAAAACCCAAGTATATAAGATAATTGATTTGTCTCGTGAGATATGATAATTAATCAATTTTAAATTAATAACTAAAAAACCATTCACTATTTTTCCAATAAATTCCTCATATATTTATTGATTAATTGAATTCATATAAAATTTTCCTTATCAAAAAATATCAATTTTGAGTAATGAATACATATTAATAATTTATCTCCCAAGTCAATAAAATATAATTCATAGTGAAAATAAATATATAAAAATGATATAAGATTTAATAAATAAGCATATGAATGAAAAATAATATGAATATTTAAGATAAATCTAATTTCTATTCATCATACAAATATGAATGTCTCAAGAGAAAGTTAATGCACTCAAAACTAATCAATAAAGTGAATGTCAATGCTTTTCCAAATAAAACTCATAATAAGACATCTAAAATAATATGGATTTCATCATTAATATGTATCCACTTCATAATAGAGGTAAAATAATTTTTTTTATCATTATTTAATATAAATACCATAAATATCAGTAAAGAAACTCTTGATAAAAATAAAATTTAATCATTTAAAAATCACATTTAAAAACTAAAAATTTCCAAAATATTTGTAATTAAATTTTCTATGAAAATAACTGAATAAAAATGTAAATAAAGTTTTAAAGAAATGAGTTCTCATAATTATGAAAAATTCTTATCATTTCGAGTTTGTTAAGAAAAAATTTGAGTTCACTTTTCAAATAAAAAAAGTCGATTTCCACGTGATTATAAAACAAGAATATTACTTTTAAACCATTATCTAAAAAGTAAAAAATGTGTAACTTTTTTAAAAATAAATAACTATATAATATTTAAATTATTTTTAAAAATAATTTAAGAATACTATGAATAATGAAGACAAATATCCCTGATCGAATAGACAAAAAATTTTATTTTCCTTAAAAACATGGTTTCATTATATTGAGTGTTTGAAAAGTGAGAATTTAAATGAAAATATATAATTTATACAAAAAACCATTGGATTATAAAATTCACATATTTTATGAGAGATAGAACATATTATTTCATTAATATATTTTAATCATAAATAATCATAAATAACAATGACATTGTAAAATAAAAAATATCCACTTTTGTGTCTTTTGACTCATAACATCTATGAACTAAATTGCTTCAAATGAAATATTAATTACTATTAACATAAATAAATTAGAGATATAACATATCATAGGGTTATTAAATAAACATAATATAAATAAATTTGTAAATAATAAAAATTATGGCTAAATATAAGAAACATTTAAATGAAATATCATACAAATATAATGTTGTTTAAGTTAAAATTAATTAATTAATATATTTTGTGTTTAAATTAAAATACCACAAAAAAATGGCGAAATACAACATAAAATAATAAAAATTCAATAAAATCATAATCTTATAATACCAATGATAATGAATATGTAATATAACTCAATGGAATGAAATTGACTTATGAAATCCATCACATTAGGTCTGTCTCGTTACATTAATTCCTTATCATCCTGAATAATAAACATATGTTTTTAATTTACTTTCTTAGTAACTTATTGATTTTTATTATTCTTTTTTTTTATTTTATATCATTTTATATTTAAATACATATACAATTAATATCATATTGGATTTTTGGAAAATATTAGGTCCATATATCCAAAAATGGATTTACTAGTTTGATAATGGTAAAAGTGTCCATTACTCTATTATATACAATAATAATGTTCATGAAATAATTATTCTTTTTAAATATAAATATTTAGAAACCAACCCATTTCAACCCTTAACTAGTTACGTAACTTGTCCCGCAATAAGACCCAAGTGGAATTCTTAATATTCTAGAGCTCGTAACTAATATCAGGGCATCAATAGAGAATCAAAGGGAACGATTTCTTCCAATAAAATAGATAAGATAGATGAAAAAATAGAATACCAAAATAAATAAATTACCAAACAGAACATCATTTATTAAAAAACTGAAAATACAAAAAACCGAATAACAAAACCCAAACAGAACCATATAATCAAAACGTCTGCATGTGACCTGAAGATCATTCTCCAATGCAAAAACCCACTATGTCCCATTAGAATCAAAACCATGATTGAACCTATAAAAAATCTAAAAATATGAAATAAATATATTTGTCGCTACTAAAACTCTATAAGTCTACCCAAACATTCTATTCCAAATTAATTCCAATTTAAAAAAGAATCAATTATTTCCGGTTTGAAATACAATAATCAAAAGTAGGTTTTTCATACACTTATAATTAAAATGTATCATATATACCATTACCTTTTTTTCATTGAAATCATTATTATTTTCCAAGGTGGATACATTATAATTTTAATGGAGAATAAGAGATATTTCATTTTAAAAAGGGGGAAATAAGTGAAAAATATTTTCAAAACATTTATCCCTGAACCATTTAAAACCAACTCATCATCATTTTCAAAAAAAGGATACCACATAATAGAGAAGTAAATATGATCAAAAAATAAGTTGAATTGAAAAATAGAACTCATAATAAACAACCAACAATGCGTATCATTCATCCACGACAGATAATTATACTTTGAATGATGAGGTATAAACTAAGAGCTTTAGGGAATAATCTAGAACATTCTCACATCTGACTCATCACAAAGGCATGCCTCACCCAATGAAATATACTCACCCAAATTCTCAATCACAACATTTCATATCAGACCAATATGCATTGTCCTAAAGTGAAGAATAATCTAAGATCACATTAACTAGATAGATATAAATTAAAATATAATGAATAATCTATCCCACAAATATACACTTGTTATTCTAGGTTCCCATTTCAAGACTATAAATGGGAAGATCCAACAAATTATAACCATGAATCTAATAAAATTCTCATATACCGTACACTAGAAACTCACACACAAAAGTCACCCCAAATTCACCCAACAGAACAACTCCATTACTTTCAATCATTCAATACCAAGAAAGTGTCTTAGTGTGGACCTCCCACAAAATTCAACATAAACCTGGAAAGGGGACAATCTAGATAATGTTTTCACAATAATGAATTTCCCAAAAGTTCCAAACATGACTCAAACAACCTTCGATAAATAACTCATTTCCATTAGAAAATCAACACATTTTCATCACATGTCAAACCATTTTAAAGAGAAATATAAAATCCATTTTTTAAAAAAACCCACATAGAAAACCATTCAGATTAACCCAGATCATCATTATAAAAACCATATACCCTTACAAAGCCGAAATCATGACTTAAAATCCCAAATCACTCATAAAACACAACTAGGAATTTCATAAAAACATGTTGTGAATATCATAACAAAACATTCCCATTAACATTAAAATAATAATGAAATATTATATTTATCATCAAACAATTATTATAATATCATATATCACTAATTAACATATATTGAATTTATGAAAAAATAACAACTTTGATATGTAATAGAAAAGTGCAATGGAAGTCCTACCTCAAGCTGATGGTACATAAACAATTCCTACCCAAAAAAACCTTGTAAATGTTAGAATAACAAAAATAAACCAAGAGGATCCCTAATAAAAAAAACCTAAATTTAAAGTCTAGTAAACATGAACTGTTGACTCAAATGACTATGAGAGAGGTGAACCTCAGAGAAAATATAAGGATAAAAATATGAGGAAGAATGAAGATATTTCCTTGTATATTTATCGCTAAAATAATAATAAATCACATTATAAACACCATGGAAGAAGGTGGGAGGCCTGAGGAAGAGGGGATGATTATCCTCGAGTTTTACAAATCAAATGGGTTAAGAATATAATGATTTGTGTTAGAATCCTAATAATGGTAGAAGAGGAAAATAACATTTTTTATGATCTAGATAGGTTATATGTTTAGTTCACACAGTTTTCCAAATCAGGAGGAAAACTCACATCCATAATTGCCCAAAATTTACATGTCACATAGTTATCCCAAATTGTTTACCAAATACTGTGGAAATCAGGCATCCCTCATTTTCCATTAGAAATGTGGCCACATAGTTTACTGGATATTGGTAAATAGTTTCATCTAACCATGAGAAAACTATACACCACATGTTGTTAGATCCAAAAATCCCATTTCTCACCAAAAATATCCTAGGAGACAAAGAAACCAAGATGATAAAAAAACTATGTAATGCCTAAAATAGAATCATGGATGTGAAAATCCTACCCTCTATTATGGTTTCTGCCACCAGAAATCCACAACATCTCCAATTGATTGGTCAATGAAAAAGGTTCACACACTCTCATGATTGGATTCCCCAAACAAAAACATCACCTTGGATATCAATAGTAGGAAAAAAGAACTTCTACTTGAAACAACTCAAAAAACCTAAAATAAACTCTAGAAAAAAAAATTGAACTACAAACCCCACAAACATTCTGTAAGAAAAAACATTTGGCATACTCCAAAATCCTGAAGTCCATACTAATGAAGAATACCCAATATCATACCACCCTTAAATAAAACACCCAGTTCCAAATTAACAATAGAAATCAAAATGGTTTTATAACACAAATTCCATACTGGACACCCCACCATTAGAAACAAACTATCACCAATCGACATGAGAATCCCCACATAAACAAACCAGGGAACCCCCCCCCCCATAAAAACAAAACCTAAACTAATTCACAAGGCCTAACCACACAAGGATAATGAATCAGATATTCACATCTAAAAAGGAAAAACCACTGGAATTTCAGATTGATAAGTCCACCAAGATATTTTAATCATGGAGAAGCTTACAATGAAAAGGAAAACATTAACAAGAAAAATGAAACCGACTACACCCCAATAGTGGAGAAAAAAGTTTACTGAAGGTTACCCACATCCTTGGTAATTCCTTACTACTTAAACTGCTTCAATCAAGGACCTATGGGTAGATCCCTAATTTCATGAGGCATTTGCAACCCCACAGTCAAGAGATGATAATCCTAGATCATGACACCTTATTTTGTTGTAATGAAAAGAAACACAGAACCCTAGTTAAAACGAAAATAACACAACCCAGCATGAGTCTCACTTTACTTCATCTTGGAACATTCTCCATAATAGATATTTATAAGATGCACATACATCATCATCTTTCATTCTACCATATCCTCATGTAATAAGGTACACTATGGGACACACCACCAATTATTATAGATAAATTTATAATTTCCAAAAAAAACTACACACCTCTATAAAAATGTATGTTCTCTGGATGTCCACAACATCCCAGTTTAAATTTTAGTTAAAATACAACACCACAAACCACCAGAATAAATAATTACTTTAGAGAACATTGAATTTAATAGAATGATACATTAATCATATTTTTATAAATCACTATACTCTTGAAAATTGGATGGGTGTTCTTTGATGTGGTGGATCTTCCTCCACTACACATCTTGCCAATAGAACGGTTACATGTGACCATGGTGTTCACTGATATGGTATGTCTTAATATCATATATAAATTATGGCTTCTTCGGATTTTATTTCTTTAATTGATAAAAACATATTATCATAGGCATAGAATGTACTGACGAATGGTCTAAAGTCCTATTAATTCCATGACCAACACTAAAAGTTTTAAGACAATTTCTAATCTGGTTATAGTAATTACCTTCACCGATTCTAGATACTAGAGGAAGGTGGATTACCACAATCACCCCTAATAAACCTTATTCAATCCAAATAGATGTATCACAACATTAGCGAAGAAGGATGGGTTGAACATTGACACCTTTATCTCTATATCAGGACAAATGTCATTCTCAAAATTTCAAGACTTTAGTGAATCAAAATGATCACACTGAAGAAGTTAAAGAACTAGATCAAAAAATGGAAATAATAACTCCAAATCTGATCCATCACCTTTTTGTAGATTGCACATCTCCATAAATTTCCTAACATTCACCACCTCATAGAAATAATACTCGTTGAATAAAGCATTGAACAACAACCATGTAGGTTCTTCCTAATGCTTAGCCCAATAGTCTAAATTCAAACACATCCAGGTCGGACTGTTAAGTTTAATGAAAAAGAAAATAACCTTCAACAACTGAGGAATCTCAACGAAGGTGATGTTTGTCTCAATTGTACACATCTACTCATCATCTTCACAAGGATTATCTTAACTATAAAAGATGTGAGTATCAAAATTTTGAAATTCAAGAAATAACTCTATGGGTTGGTCAATGGGAGGGTATGCTAGTGGTAATCCACCCATAGATGCAACATGAATACCCATAAAATACTTATTAGGGGAGTAGACTAAGAATAAATAAAATCATGAACTCAATCAAAACTGATCCATAATTAATACATTTCAAAATTAAAAAACCAAAAAAATATAATTCAAAAATCATAAGAAAATTCACCAAACAAACTATAGTTATTAAAACCTCTAATATTTTCTTTTTAAGAATATTTTTAAAAATAAATAAAAACATGGAATGTTTTCCCCTCACCAATGGTATTCCATAGATCCTCACATAAATATATTCACATGCCAATTTGGGAACTCAACCACTCATGTCGTCAACCGTCCACAATATCACACACATCCTTATATGTGATTTATCATAAAAATACCCAACGTCAAAAAAACATTTCCACTTTCCAAAACAAAACATTCAACCCATTAATCAAGTTCCCACCTTACTTTTGATTTAAATTTTCACAATTGGTTTCCAAAATCACCCAAAACACTTTTCTCAGAACAGAACCAATTTAAAAAGAATTATTATCTCAATTTTAACAAGACCCATTTCAAAATACCAATCGCCACTAATAAAAAACAACCTTCAAACTCTACACATCAATCGATTTTATTCATTTAAAAAACTGATGTCCTATGATTTTTTTTAAAAACTAGTTTTATATAAATGAAAACATTTCCAAACCCCTATTTAAAATAAATTTATATTATTTGAACAAAAAAACAATAAACCCCTAGCATTGATTATATAAATACAATATTAATAAAATCATCCATGTTTTACCTAGAAATAACTTCATAGAAATCCATTTTATAAATTTCTACAAAATAAATCTTAAAAATCATCTTCTCCTTTTCCAAAACCAAATAGTTCAACATTAAGTCCTGTTTTCAAAAATCCGAAAAAAGGGTTCTCAAAAATATTTTGAATCATGGAAGGCAAAAAAAAATTCAAATGGGAAAATAGTTTGGATGGGTGACTTTTCTTTATGGTTGACGAATATAATACAATGACAACACAATCATGGAGATTCTTCCAAGACGATGTTCCAGGATCCACATGGATGTCTAGGCCTCCAAGCTCACTTATTGATTTAGGGAAACTCCCTTTTCATTTTCTAAAAACTAAAAAAACCTTAACAAGCAATGAAATAAAATGTAACCCAATTCCCTTTGAAAATTGTTGTTCAACATGTAATGTATTGAATAGAAACATTGCCATACAAACTCCCTAGGTTTCAAAAATCACAATCTATCTACCATGAGATCCCAAATAACATAGGGTGATCTAAAATAAAGGTCCTCTATAGAACCTAAACTATGAAACCATTTTGTCTCGAACCAACCCCATCCAAGCCATAATCATAACCTCATTTGGACCATAATGAATCATGAGACGAATTATTATTCCTACTTGGATGGAAACACGAGTAAGGGAATAAATAGAGAAACAATCGGAACAATTTTTTCCAATAAAAAGAACTGAACAACATAATAAAAACATATCATTAAAAAATATAGACAATTTTCAAACGGAATATCTATTATAAAAAACCTAAAAACAAAAAACAAAATAAAAAACACAAATAGATCATGATGAGAACAATTTCTCCATGTGACATTGAGGGTCACTCTTCTATACAAAAAACCAACCATCGAACATGTTGATCGAAACCATGAGGAAACATGCACCAAAATCCAAAAAAAGAATGAAATATATGTTTTATTATTAATACTCAATTGGTGTTCCAAAACAATATATTCCTAAATCATTCCCTATAATAAATAAACATAAATTTTATTTTTTAAAAACACTATAAAAGAATTTTTTTCAAAAAAATAGTCACTTCAAAATAAAACATTATCCATCACCCTTTTTCATTTCAAATCCCGATTCCTTTCCATGAAAGGAACATTATCATTTTAAAGGAGAATGTTGGAGTTTTCATTTTTAAATGGTGATAAATTAAAGGAAAAAAGTTTTCAAAAAACTTTACCATAACCCTTTAAAAATCAAAGGAAATAGAAAAATAGCACTCACTAGTAACAAACCAACCATGAATCTCAATCATCCACTAAAGCTAACTTTGTGGACAAGGACCTATGAGAACCTAGTACATTAGGGGAATAATCAATAAAATACGTACATGTGTCTCATCTTGGAGGCATGCCTCACCCTGTGACATCAACGCACACATAATCTCGGTCTCACTATACCTAGTATGACTGACGGACACTATACCAAAGAAATGAAAAGTCTATTACAAGGGAACTATCCAGAGATATATCCTAATCTAGTGTAGATATAATTCACTAAAAATACAATAGATATGTCAGATTCCCATTTCAAGGCCAAATATGGTGTGAGAAAAAATAACAACCAAGAAACCAATAACAATCACATGCATTATACACAAGAAACTCACACAGCAAAGTCACCCACCCCCTAACTCACCCCAATTAACATGTCCCTTTCCTATCTGCCATTAAAACCAAGGGAGTCATTTAATGTGTTCCTACCTCAACATTCAAAATATCCATGTCAAGATGATAATTCCCAGATATTTTTCATGAAAACCAATTTCACAAATGTGCCAAATGGGCCTCAAAAACCCATCGGGAAATCCACTATATCCAAAAGGAAACCCAAACAGTTATGTCACGTGAAAAACCATTTAAAATTACCAAACACACACCGATTTTAAATCCAATGAAAATTGGATATCCCTTTCAAGAAACATAAAACCATCATTTTAAAAACCAAAAACCATTACCAATCCAAAATCGTGCCGTCAAAATCTTAAATCACTCGTAAAATATCATGTCACACCACAACTACAAATCACCAAGATTATTGTGACACCATAACATAGTCTCACCACAAAAAATTGACACATCTACTAATAGACACTATTAAAAAGAAAAACGACCATACAATGAGTCATTGTTCATGAATCACCATCACTGTCTCTGAGAATTATATTTTTATATAAAAAAATATAATAACTAGTTAATTAAATATAATTTTATGTTCTTTTAATGAATCAATAGAATGTGTTAAAGGATGTGTCAGCCCAGAGTATGTTGATGCATAATATCAAAAGTCTATTTGTTGATATTCATACATGTTATTGAGAAAATGTGAATTAGACTCTCCCATGTAATAGTGTGATATCCAAAAATTTGATGTACAGATTCACAAACACAAAGAAATTCTATACAAAAAAGAAGATTTATAGTTCCCTCTATGAATCTAAATGACTACACTAGCCTAATGAAGCATTGGAAAAATAATGCTATAGTGTTTTCATATAGTCTAGAGCAAAAGAGTCTATGATAAGATGTTTTTTTGATGTTCTAATGGGAACCGGACTCTAGATACACTGAAAATAAAAATCTAGAGTTACATGTTTTACTATTAGAAAACTAAGAATTTATGACCCATCATAATTTTAATTTCATTATTTTCTTATTGTGTTTTATATTATACATATTGTGTGTATTACTCTATCTATTTCAAAAAACATTATCTCCTTCTATATCTGTTAGGTACATAGATATCTTCTCAAACATTCATTATCTATTTTCCTGTGGGAACTATGGTAGAGGTAAAAGAGACCTATTATATTTTGTACTCCCATGGATTATAGTGGAAGATTCATTGTGTGGTCTGTATAGTGGTATAGCATTGTAAAACCATATCCATGTTTTGGAGGAAACAATTTATTTATATAAACTACTTGGTATTAGGTGATCAACAAGTGTTGAGGAGTAAGTCTCAGCTTGATATGGAACCACTTTTATTCAAAATATTGTTCCATGTTTTATTTTTTTATTTTGAATCCTTTATTTAAGATTATTTTTTTTAACTATGAAAAAAAATTACAATTTGATATCTAACCATAATTAGTGTATTTATAAGACATAAATAAAGTAAATTTAGTAGAATGGATTAAGTAATATTGTATATTTTTCATTTAGGCCTTAATAAATCTTCTAAGAAATATCTTTAAATATTTAAATTAATAATGATATGATATTTTTTTACTAGGCAGTTTTAAAATTAATTGAAGGAATATATTTTAATCCATTTATAATAAAACTTTTATTGGATCCACAATTCACCAACCTCTTAAGACACTCACTAAGACCAATATTAAGTATCAAATGACTAATTCATGGTATAAATATTTTCAAAATATTTTCAACTATGACATTTTTTAGTAAATAAATATCATAATATTTCTTATTTTTAAATTTATTTATTTAAATAGATTCTAGAAATGATTTTATTGTAACTAACATACCACCAATTTTCGAAGGTAACAATTAGGATAAAAGGAAAATCTAAATGAAAATACATATAGGGAGTATGGGTTTCAAACATTAGACTAATATATAAGATAATATGAGCTACAAACTTCTGATAAAAATGTATGGGATGATTCTAATAAGGCTTCCTAAATTATAATTATAAATAAATGAATTACCTATACTATGCATTATAAGATTAATAATTTAATTCGACTTCTACCTATAATCCATCATATGAAATTTGGAATACATTATCTATTTCACATGGGGGAACAACTAATTTTAATGATAAGATACATAAAAAATATACTACTAAGTATGATAACATTATGATTAAGTATGATCAACTGATTTTGGACATGTTTCTCAGGTTGAATGAGATCGGTAACACAATGAGATCACATAGGAATGTTGTACTTGATAATAACTATATCATGCGACTACTTATATGTTTACCTGAAACATGGAGAGGAACATATATCTCTATTAGTGAATCCATTGACATCATGAAGATACCAGTGAAATAGCTGATTGGTATCCTGATGATGCATGAATAATAGTTAAAGGTAAACAGATAAGATGATGAATATGTAAAGAGAAAATATGTAGCTTTTATGGATACTACATCTAAATAAATGAAAAAGGAGAAAGTTTCAGCTACAATTTCAAATGATAGTGTTTCTCCCCTAAAAGTGATGAGGATATAGACCATCTGGCCAAGAATTTCATAAAAAAAATTTAAAGGGAATTTTTTTTAAATGAAAAAAATAGAAAATATAACACATCAGGTAATTTCAAAATGTACTATAAGAAATATGACAGCACCCAAGGTGTTACAGGTTATGAATAAAAATTTTAAGGACATGTGATAGATGACTATCCAAATTTAATGTAACAAAATATAAATAGTGAAAAGGATATAAGGTAAAAGAAACAGTTGAAATAGAAGTGGAGTTATTATAAGGAAATATCCAATGATTCTGAATATGGTCTTGAAGAAAAATCTAATAAAGCTAATACTTTCAATATAAGAGAATTCACTAAGGTGCCTACTGTATCATCTATACATATTTTTCACAATTATCATAATGAACAATATGATGATGATATAAAGAAGGATTAAATGTTTCAATATTTTAATATTATTGATTATAATATTTATCTACATAAGGATAAATATAATATTATTATGAGAATGAATTATATATATACACACTGTACATCTGATTTGATTTTTAAAATGGAAAATAATTCTCTATTATTGATATATAATATTAAATATAAACAATAATATGAGAAACGTAATAAATACATAAAAAAATTCACTAATGGTATAAAAACTCTCACACATATTTTAGTAATGAATGATATAGATAAATATATTACAGGTATAGGATACCAACCTGAAAAAAAGAGAGTACTAAAGAGTAATTTTGAACTTACATTAAAATCTGAATGTTTTACTATTACATATTTTTCTAGAGGACCTAATAATGTAATTATTTCAAAATTAAATCATTATATTTGTAAAAAACCTATCAAAAAAAATTGGATACCTAAATCATTAATTACTTACACCTCCAAATCGAAATTTATCTTAGTATCAAATTCATTCCTTATATAAACCACGTTTTGTAGGAAATATGATTGAATAACTCTTATAGAAGTATATTGTATTTGAATAGTTAATATTTGGGAGATATAAAAAGAGAATTTTTTTTAAATAGCATTATTAATTTTTATGGTGGTCAAGTCAGTTTTGGTTATAATGAAAAAGTGAAAATCATCAGCCTTGGCCAAATTGGTAATAGTTATTCGATTTTTTTATAAAATAATTTTTTTTTTGAAATATAACCTTCTTAGTATTTCACTATTATGTGATGATGGTTATTATGTCATATTTAAAAACAATCATTTTAATGTTTATTATTCTAAAAATTATTTTATTTTTACTTCTTCAAGAAATGATAATGGTTATGACGTTTAACTAAATTCAATATTTTCTAAAAAACTGTTTCCTTATTGAGTTATTTTCCAAAATTATCTTGTATTTGGAATAAAAGACTAGGCAATTTAATTATTCACTCACATAGTAATCTCACTGATAATTGTTTATTCAAACATCTACTTAAATCTATAGTTCTCAAATTACATAGTTTTTCCCCTATCCAAAAGAGAAGAACCACAATATCTATTTGAAATTAAATAATGAGGTGTAAACCTGTCAATATCTTGAGATGGTTCATGTGTATTTTTTTGGATCATCTATATTTTACATTCTAAATGGGAAGCACTATGCCGATGTACTAGTAGATATCGTTTCTCAGAATAATTGGGTGTTCTGTTTAGCTCACAAGTGTAAATAAATTTATTATTTCACTAATTATCCTTGTTATATAGAAAACATAAGTTGAATTAGGATAAATAACATAAGGGGTGACAATCACTATGATTATGAAAACCAATACATTGAATCTTTTTTTCTAACAAAATGGATATATTCAAAACTTTTTTCTCCTAGGACCCCTAATTAGAATGGGGTTGTTGAAATAAGGAATATAACTCTTCAAGAAATTTCCCAAACTATGTCAATGGAATTTCACTTACCAATATATTTTTTAATAGAGGGTAAAAATTATAGCTAGTTACACCACACATAGAGATTTAATTAGACCTATCCTAAAGAATAATTCTTATGAACATTGATAAAATATAAAAACTAATGTTAATTACTTAATATATTTTCGTTGCAGAGACTTTATAATTAACAGTATAGTGCGCCTTAAAAAGTATTTCCCAAAAAGTGGCGAATAAATTTATAGGTTTTTTTAGTTTCTTATAAAGTCTATATATTTTTCAATAGATAGACTAAGACTAAGGACGAATATTTCCATGTAATATTTATAGAAATGGATCCACATGAGCCTAAAACTTCTCTAGAAAATCATGAGGATGATTTTTATTCTCTAAAATTATATTCAGAACCATGGGATTCTATAGTGAAATAGTCATATGAATCTTCCATATTTGAAGAATTTCTAGAACATACTGAACCTAAACATATAGAAAATTATGAATTAACTAGTCCTTATTCTTTTAGAGCTATTAGTACTCTTAAATATCACCACATAGATAATGTTGTCGGAGAACTAGATAGAAGTAAATTGACAAGAGAATATATTATAAATATAGTTGAACATAAATATTTTTTATCTTATATATAAACTAATAACATTAGTTAATCCATTAATTATGAATAATGGGTGATGTAAATGTATAAAGATTGAATTTTTTGAAAGAAACAATGTGTGGGACCCTATAGATAGTACTATAAACACTTTAACTATAGGCACTAAATGGGTGTTTGGAAACAAGGTATATTAGTTAGAATCAATAGTTTGAAACAGGAAAATAAGTGTTTCATTATTTTATAGTCAATATGACGAAATAGAATATAAGAAAACCTTTTCAATGGTTTTCTTACATAAATCAATTAGAATAAATATTTCTTATGGAACACATCCAGATTTTAATCATTTTCAAATTTATGTTAATAGTGATTTATTGGATGGTATTAAAATTGTGGAATTTTTTTGTTAAACAATGCACAATTTTAAAAAATCCCCATTTTTTTAGTCAGGTTTTAAAATTTTATACTAATTTATTAGGTTTGAAATAGGCTCCAAAATTGTGAAATGATTGGCTCATAAATTTTATTATTTAAAAAGGATTTTTAAAACGTGTATCTTATCCATCCCTTTTTATAATATGAATTCTAAAATATGTTTTATTAATACCAATTTATGTTGATGATATAATTTTTTTATCTTCTAAAAATTCAATATGTGTTGATTTTTCAGCCATTTTAAAAAATGGGTTTAAAATGTATTTCATGGGTAAAACTAAGTAATTTCATAGATTTAAACTCATTTAAAATAAATATGGAATTATTTTAAATCAGTGTAAATATAAAAATTATATCGTAAAATATTTTAACTTGTATATAGCTAATATTAGAGATACTCTTATGAGTACCACTAGAAAAATTGATCCTGATGAAACGGGGAAATAAGTGGAACAAAAAAGTTACACAGATATGATTGGAATTCTTCTCTATTGATTTTATATTTTACCTAATATAAGTTTTAGTGTCTGTGTGTGTGATCTATTTCAAGATAATCCAAAATATTCACCCTTGGTTTCTTTTAAAATAATTTTCAAATGCCTTAATTATATTAAAACCTTATGATTGTTTTAACCTAGAGGTTGATCATTTTATTTACTAAGTTATTCTATTTTTTGTGGATGTATGTTAGATTGAAAAAGAAACTGTATAACATATCATTTTTTGGGAAAGTATCTAGTTTTTGGGTGAAATAAGAAAGAAAATATTTTTTCCCTATCAACTACTGAATCAAAATACACAGTTAAAGGTAGCTTCTGTGCACAAATTTTGGTAATTAAACACACGTTGTTAGACTATGTTTATCAATTCTGACAAATCTCATTAAATTATGAGGATATAATTTCAATTATAATTTCAAATAATCCTATTTATCATTCTACAACAAAATATATTTATATAATTCATCACTTTTTGAATGACTATTTTAGAATAGGTGATATCACTCTTTAATGCATTTGTACAAAGAATTATTTGGATAATATATTTTCAATTCCACTCAATTTTGACATAATATATTACATAAAACATGGTATAGGTAAGAAAATTTTGATTACCATTTATTTTTGAGGAAGACACAGTTGGGTATGACTCGCGATTAGGTATGACGCACCATTAGGTATGACACACTATTTTGATGGTCTCCACATTTGCTTCTAAATTTTCAACCATCAATTTATTTATTCATTAGAATTTATTTAATTTTTCTAAATCAATTCAAATTTTTCCCTGATTATTTATTTTAATTTTTTAATCTCTAGAAAACCAAAATGATAAACATGATACCTTCACTTTTCTAGTGCATCTCCTTCATCAAACCTTTTATCTCAAGTTTTATTGCACATATCTTCTAAAATCATATTCAATCTTTAACTTCCCTTATTAATATGATCTTTTAGAGATTATTTACATGGAAAATGTGAATTATTATTTTATGGATTCTTCATAGGAGTTGTGTCTGTCGAAGAAACCTAAAAAACGCAGGTCCTCAACATTCTATGGAAACAGTGAATCCTGAGTTGTGTTAATTATTTATTGTACCTAAAAAGTAAGTAGAAGTTGAATGTCTAATTTTTTGTAATTCATTGTACATAAATGTTCTTTTGAACCAATTTTAGTACTATTGATTCTCTTCAAATGTGAGACCCTTTTATCCTACGATAATTTACTACATTCTATAATATGTTGAGATTAGTTTTAATTATAAATAATATTAATTGATAAGAATAATAATCAATGATCAAATAATATAATTCTTTTCAATGTAGTGGGGATGGTGCTTGAAATTCCCTCATGAAGGTGTTCTTAATTAATAATAAGTAACCACTCTGAATGAAGGTGATGACATCATTTATGAATAATTTCTTCATAATATGACTAATGATGTAATAACAAGAAGACATGTAGCATATGACTCGGATGAGGAATCAATACTAGTATTTAAATTTACTCAACATATGTTGCTCCCATGAAAGAGTGTTTCACTACTCTAAGGTATCAGTATTTCTATCTGATATGTCTAATGAAATGTTGATAAAAGATTAATTTGTGTAGGATTCTTATGGTTTACTTGTCTTAAATGATCAATCCCACAACACAATTTATCTCCCTAATGTATGCCAATTTTATTTCAGTAATGATAAAAGAGAAAGGGTTAGTTTGAGATGACGAATAGAAAATTTGGAATTGTAGTGGTTCTTGTATATCAAAAGTGAGAATGAGTTGAAATCTATGGAAGAATCAAGGGTTAGTTTATGGTGAGAAAAAAACTATGTTCAATTTAACCATATATTCCATCCTTCAATGTAAAATATTATTTTTGATCCTTGTATATAAATAGATTATATAGTTGAGTATTCTTATAAGAGGGAAGAATATTTGGTTGGTGGAAATGAAGAAAAGGAATATCATGTAGATAAGGGTAGTTACCCAAACATATATCATAGTTATCCGTATTCAACTTTAAGAGTTCTTATCCTACTTAAAACTCTAACTAAAAGAGATAAAATAGTAAAAAGTGGGGATGTGGAAACTACAATCTACAAATATGTGAAGATTAAAAGTATCTCCAATTCTGATAAGGCCCATGCTGATGAAGATAATGAACATAAAAATGAAAAGGTAAGAATATATGAATATGGTGATGAAGGATGATGTCTTCATGGTAATAATGGGAAAATAGAAAGAAATAATGTTATGACTCCTTATGATATAGTTTCTTCTCTTGAATAATATATCTCTAGATCTATGGATAGAACTAGTCTTATTAGTAAAATAAACCATTCATCCAGAGAAGTGAGGGATGCTTTTGTTGAGGGGGAGCAATCCATAAGTCTTAAAGATGTTAACGGAGTTCAAAATATACCTTTTTTGAGTAGATAGGTTGTATTTATAATATTTATAATCATATGTATGAGAAAATTATAAATGTTCATTTAGTATATTATCAGTTCAAAGTTGTGGTTACTTCATTTATGCCTTCAGTTGATGAGAATATGGAGGATGAAGCTTCTATTGAGTGAATGATATTTGAGAACTCTATTGGTATAACTACTATAGTGGTATCTACCACTAAAAATTAATAAGTAGTTCATCATATTCAATAACCTTCTGACATATAGATTGATCCTATATTAGTGGAATGGGATTTAATCTCTATTAAAGTTGGAATCACAACAAATAATTTTGACCATTCTATTCAAGATGAATTAGATCACGAAGTATATATGGTTTCTCATATTGATGTTGTTGTTTTATTAGATAGTTTTATTTCTATAACATAACATGACCATATTATCCCTCTAGTTCCCACTAATGTAATCACCACATGTGATTTAGAATCATTCTGTATGAAGATGTTTTCTGATATTGATGTGAATCTGTGGAATCGATATCTTAATGTGTCTATTAATATCTAGAAATATGAAATTTATATCTTTGAGTTCGTGATTTATTAGATTCAAAGAAAAATAATTTTTCATATTCAAGATGAATAAATTAATAATATAAGGTTTTAAAGTGATCATGAATCCTTAAAATATTCAATGGGAGGAATTCAATCAACTAATGCAGTTAGTAGGGATGCCCTTCCTGAAACGGTGAAGAATCTCACCTCTATATAACCAAGTTCTACTAAACCTCCTCTACATACTGATTATGTTGTGGTACTCATATCAGTGGTCATAGAAGAACATATATATCCTTTACTTGGTTCATTGAGTGACGCTCACACATAACCTTCGGATACCAGAAGCATAATAAGGAATAATAATGATCATGTTATCATACATGTTACATCTTATTCTCATTACCAAGAAGAAGAAATTGTGACTATAACTCAAAAAAATTATTATTATCTCTTGAGGATCTACACTAATCATTCCACGGATTCTAATTTTATGTCATTTGTTGGAAGTCTAGAAATTCCCTCTATTAACCAAGACTCTAAGAAGCAAGTCAAATAGTTTAAATAGATTATTACATTGATGAATCGGTTTATTTAAGAGAATGGAGACTTTTTCAATACCATAGATAGAGGTGTGCAAATAATCATGGGATTCATCCACCTTATGAATTCTTTCCTAAAAGATCATGGGACTGTTGTTGTGGATCATGAGGCCATACTAATGATTTTCCATTCGTATTCCTCAATGATAACTCCAGGATTTGATGTGGAATTCATTATTTAGATGAGACTAACCAGAGATCCCCTTGCTCTTCATTCATATCATTTTCACCCATTTTAACTATCTCATATGGAATCTTTTAGGATCCTTATACCCATATATACCAGATAACCTCACCCTCTACATAGTGCACCTAAAACCATTCCTCAACCTCCTCAATCTAGGACTTATTTTCCTACTAATCCTTCTATCATCGTTGATTCATCCTTTGACGAAATCCAAGCTAAGGGTAGAGGAAAATAACAGATAAACCTTTCCCCCAAACCATGATACATTTGGTAGATTATAATTTTTGTCTTTTATTGGTCTTTTTTCCTGTATAAATTTTTGAGCTTAACATTAATATTTTTTAATGAAACTCCTCCTGATCTTTTTATTATTATTCATTCTCTTGTTTTATTTTATTAATTCATGTTTTGACAATCCCAAAAGTGGGAGAACTCTATAATGAAATTTTTTTCTATCTTCAAATGTGATTTTTTTTCTTTATCTTCGATTCCACCTCAATAAAATTTCTTATATACAGTGTCTTGATTTATCATGGATATATTGTGAATGATTTGTCATGATTCTATTTTTCTCATATCATTGATTCCAGGATTTGTGATCTTAAACATGGGGGGATATTGTTTAAATCCTTATTTTAATGATAAAAAATCATTATTATAATGTTATTAATTAGTTTTATGTTTCATTAAGAATATCATAATCAATGATAGGTGATGAAATATTTTCCCCAGTATGATTCACTATTGAGGTTGTGAAATTGTGAAGGATAATTATCATGATTTAATTCCATCCGAACATAATTTTGACTATGTATGCGACATAGAGAACAAAATCTCACAATATTATTATGACACCATCAGTTGTGTCACCACTAAATTAGAATCTTTAAAAAGTCTGAGACACTCCTAGCCAGACCTACCATCAAAGGAGTCACCACCAGAATGATGAATCACCATCAGCTGAGACACCTCCTGTTTAGAATTGTATCTATGTATAATATTTCACACCAAAATTGTCAAACCTCCAACACATATCTCCACCATCATTGTGACATAATTCCAATGTCTCACATCTATACTATGAGTCAGAGTTCAGGACCCTCCATAACATTTTTGAAAGTTATCTTGTTAAATTAAATATTTCTAACGACATATTTATTGAATTTAATTCTATGTGTTATTTTAATGATTTTATCTTATTGTCTCTACATAATGAATTAATGGATGTGACAACCCTGAGTATGAGGATGCATAATATTCAGATGCTCACATTGATACTAATGCATGATACCGATAAAAAGAGAGGAGGAATCTCTCATGTAATAGTGAAATGTACAAAAATGTGATGCAATGAAAGTTTAACATCATGAAAACTATATATAAAAAAATATATGTATATTAATTCATGAACCTACATGACTATACTCGACTTAGGAAGCCGAATAAAAATATAAGTATAGTGTTTTCTTATTTTCAAAGAAACAATTGTTTACAGCATGATGTTCAATTGAAGTTTTCTAGAGAACCTAACACAAGATACATTCAAAAATCAATATCAAGACTTATAAGCTACAGATTATAAAAAATTGAGCGCTTTTATCCCTTTACAGTTTTAATTTTCTAGCTTGAATACTGTATTTTACATTATGAGTAGTGTGTGTGCTTTTCTAATTATTTCTCAACACACTATCTCCTTATATTACTCTTTGATACATAAATATATCATAAACCATTCATTATTTGTTTTCCAATAGAAACAACATAATAGTTCAAGTGTGACATTTTATATTTTGTACTCCCATGGATAATAGGGGAGGAGGATATGTGTGGTATTGGAAGTTGTATACTATTGTAAAACCAGACCCATGTTGTGGATCAAAATGTATATTTATATAAATAGTATGGAGGTAAGTGATCACCATGTGAATATAACTATGTATAAGCTTGATATTTAACCTCTTTTATTAAAATTTTCACTATATGTTTTATTTGGTTTTATTTTGAATCCATTTCTTAAATCTGAAAATTGTTTTAAACTATAACAAATTAATCCTTTTATTGTAAAACATAATTAGCGTCTTTTGAATATTTGTATTATGTAAATGAATTTCAATGGATTATGAAATATTTTATATTATTTTATATAATACCTAATTATTCTTCTAATAAATATCGCGAAATATTTATATTTATAATGATCTGAGGATTTGGTTAACTTGGTCATTTTTAAATTAACTGAGGGAATCTATTTTAATCTATCATGAATAGAAATTTTATTTTATACTAAATACGCACCCACACCCTTGATATAATCACTCTGACCAAAAAAACCATCTATGAGTGGGGGTGATGAAAAATAAATTACATCGGTTAGTAGGATGGAATTCCATCATATATATTAAAAGAGATTTCATTTTCAATTTAATGGAAGAAGAGATGGATATAAGGTAATCTATTAAAATAATAATACTCAGCATTTTGAATATGAGGATATTATTATATCAACATGTTTGAATAATATTTCAATGATGTGGGACAATATATAAAACAATAACACTCACTTAATAATGACATCTCTTATTTTGACATCCTCTTTAGTTTTACACACAAAAAATTCCCAGGACTATTTTAGAATCAATCCAAGGCCTTTTTAATTTTTTTAAGAATTTAAGGAATGTATATTTATAGCTATTATATACACCATGTTTTTTTGATGTTTGGATAAAGAAGGATAAGAGGTTTTCTTTTATAGTTGAGGTGAGGGGAATATTTCCATTTCATAAATTATTATATTAATGTAAATTATTAATCAAAGAAAAATAGATCTGAAATTATAAATTAAGAATATGGGATGATTATGAGGTGAAAACATATAATAAAAATATATTTACAATATTATATTTTGTTTTTATGCTAATATGTCTTTCTTAACCCACATTTACCATTTTTGAAATTACTATGATAATAAATAATTTTACAAGTTAAAGGTTAAGATAGAAAATATAAAAGCTATATTTTCATAAACCTGGACCAAGATTAATTTTAAAAACCATATCCCAGTCACTTTTCCAAATATTGGATTTTTTGGAATCTTAAATCGTTTAATAAAATTATAAGGCCCCGGCCTTAAACCTTACTTAATATTGAATTAAATGAATAATTCACGTTGAGGATCTTTTCAGGTTTAGAGTTTTAGAGAATTAGAACATAACTATTACATCTCAAAAGATTACAAAGTAGACATTTCTACTAAGTTTCCATAGAATAATAAAAAAACTCTTAAAAAGAAACATGTCTAGTTCCATGTTTTATAAAGCATGACTTTCCTTTGATCCCATCCTTGACCCTATTCTACATTAAGTCCTGTGAAAAACATTTCAAAAAAACATGGGGTGAGCATAAAAATCTCAGTAAGGGATACACAAAGAATGAAAACTATTAGTTTTTCAAAATCAAGTAAACCATGTATACTATATCAAAGTAATACCTTCACCTTCATGAAGTAGTAAAAAAAAATCTTCACTGAATAAAGTATCATTACTTACCTTTTTGTAACCAAAAGATTACCATAAAACCCATATAAAGAACACATAGAATATATAAAGGTAACTTCGGACATAAACATACTTAAGTGGAATAACCATACGGTTGACTTCCACACATATCACTTAATGGAATAGCCATACGGCCAATTTCCATACATACTTAATGGAATAGCCATACGGCCGACTTCCATACCCAATGCATTGGAGTTTATAACGTAACCACCCGTCCTGGTATTCACGGCACCACCCGTCATATGGTTTATAACGTAACCACCCGTTAAAATGTCCAAGTACCAATATAAAATCATAAAACATAAAACCAATATAAAGGAATGATAACATTTCCACATCACAATATATCATAATAGAATCCTTTATCAAAACTATTTTCAATACCAAAATACATAAAAGATTATATGGTATTTATTTTATTTTAAAAACATTACGGCTTGTTGAGGAAGCCAAAGAACAAATAATACTCGCGGCGGCGGAAAAAGTCGTCGTCACCGCGCATGTTAAAAAAAATTCCTTTTTGTCGTTTAGTAAAACGCTTCGTAGAAAAACATTCCTTTTGTATAAAAGTAAAAGTCAAAGGAGTTTCTACACCGTATAAAATAAAGTTGTGTATAAAACGAAATATGCCTCAATGAAAGGAGATTGAGACGATGTCCCTTACAAAGATTTTTTTTTAAATAAAATAGATCTATTATGTGTATTCACTGTAAGTACACATAAAGAAAGTAAAAATACAATATAGGACATAATAATATCATGACATAATTTGAAATTAGGAGATTAACCCAAAGAATGGTAATTGGGTTAAGAAGTTCCCTTACCTCGGGTCCGACTTGACTCGATCGTTCTTTAACGTCCTGAATAATAAACTTGAGTTAATTTATACATGATTAAAAACCATTTTAAACTTCATTATTACTTTTATATCACTTATTTCCATGTTATAAACATTATGTAACCATTTAAGTTAATAATGTTTGTTTTGTCAATATTTGGCTCTTAAGTCGAAAGTTGACTTCTTACAATTACATGTTGTTCATGTGGTCAAAAGTTCTTTATATCCAGAATGAAATTCCGGATTTGGATATAATATGTATCATATATATCCAGCATATACATGTATTTATAATATTACATAATCATTTAGAGGTAAGAAATGAAATGCACCGTTCATGGAGACGGTAAGCCGTACGTACGCATGAACGCTACTTTCATTTCTTTGTCATATTAGTGGAATTAAAACTAAATGGGAGGTATGTATATTTTAATTCCAGAATTATATTCATCATTTAGATATATCATTAATTATATATATACATTATATACATGTAAATATAATAGTACATTACATTTGGGGATAAGAAATGAAATGCACCGTTCATGGAGACGGTAAGCCGTACGTACGCATGAACGCTACTTTCATTTCTATCTCATACTTTAATGGAATGAAATAATAATTATATAGAGGTATATTATAATTCCAGTATAACATAATATATAATAACTTTAAACCCATCCTTTACACGTCCCACATATGGCATTAACGAATCACATCACTTTGAGGGGGCGGTAGTCCGCACTTCCTTAAATGAAGATATCGTGTTTACCCATAATGGAAACCATAAAGGTATGCCAAAAATGAAAAATACAGAAGCTTAATGAGAAAATAAACATATTATATATCATATATAAAAATAGTGACATCATAATGGCCACCCTTGAAGGTGTTAAATGAGTATTGAACAATCATCGTTTCGGGAGGCAGAATTTCGCCATCCACGGAAACCGTATGTTCTTTAACCATTTGATGTAGTTGTGTGAGAGTGTAGCTCAAAAAGATATTATAACAACATACTAGTATATTGAAGATACTGGTGTTGTTACAAAAGAAGTAAATAAAAAGAGTTTAGGGGGTTGGAGAAGCAAAATAAAACAAATGAACATGAGAGAATGAATTACCTTTAAAAGTGTAACTCCTTTTGATTTGAGCCTAAAGGATTCCTTTGAAAGGATTCTGCCCAAAGGGAATCCTCTAGGATGAGTATAGGTATGTTCAGAGAGAAAATGGGTATGGTTTGGCCGATCCAAAGGCTTGAAGAGTGTGTGAAATGAGGTAGAGGTGGGGGCCTTTTATAAGAGGAGAGGAGGGGCACTTTTGGAAAGTAAAGAAATATTACATTATTTGAAAATGTTTTTCGGTTTTAAAAGGTCCCACATTGATATAATTCGTGGATAAGGTGATAAGGGTTCGAAAGCCACTCATCCAATTGGTTTTGGACATGTGTAGTTCATATATTTTACATTATCTTTCTATTTTATTTAAATTGTCAAATAATGATGTCATCACTGCATCATTATTATGTCATTAATAATTAAATTTATTTAATGTCTAAAAATTATAAAAAAAATACTATGATATAGGAAATCTTTTTATCTTTCCAATGACTATTTATAATTAAATTTTGGACTTGTATGACCCCACTTAAAAATTGTTTTCGTAAAACATATTATGTTTGTGTCATTTTCACTTTAACATTAAATAAAAAGTAATTTATGTCATTTCCCATAAAAAGTGGATCCATGGGGTCCCCAAGTTGACCCATTGAATGTCATGGTCGGCCATGACACAACCAATGAGGTTGGGACATGTGTCTAGTTCATTTCATTTTATTAAAGTATTATTTATACCTTAAACTACCCTAATTACCACTAATCGTGATTAAGAACTTAATAAGTTACTATTCACCAAAAAATTATTATAATCTCATTGAACCACATTTTACTTCTTAATGACAACCATGTATGTCGGATTTTAAAAATTCAATACACATTAGTGGTAAACTTTTATTTAACTGAAAAATCAGTTTGCTTGATTACCACTTAGTGGTTTCACTATTCATCAAAAATTGAAGTTTTTCAGAAAATTACCAAAAATTCACCCTAAGCTATATTTGATATTCCGAATTCAAAAAAGAAGTCTATTTTACAAAATTCAAATCATATAATTCACATTAATTAATTTAATAATTAATTCCCGATGTCAGAGCATATAGCCTGTTTTTACAAAACAATAAGTATCAAAAGATTGACACCAGTTTAAGTCTAATTTCAAAGTGAAATTGATTCCAATGACCACCATTGGATAAAATGGTAAAAATATATTCTAATTTCACTTCAAAACCAATTCAAAACATATTCTAATCATATAAATAAATTAGATTAAAAAGCAATTTTGATGTAAAATGCAGTATTTTTCACTATTCATTAAAAAATGAACATTGTCAGAAAAATACCAAAAATTCACACAAGGTAAATTTTGATGTCCCAATCATAAAGAATAAGTTTATTTTGACAAACATAGTTTATAAAATTGTCAAAATATAGATTCAAAAATGGTTTGCCATCAAATGGCAGTAAAACAATCTTTTAAGAATATTAGTGTATTCCATGCATAAGATTGTATTTATTTTCATTTTAAGATGCTATAACACTATCTTAATCATTAATAGACATAGATAAAAATATCTATTATTCATTACTTACTTGGGATGTTACATCCTTCCCCCCTTTAGAAAATTGCTTCCCCGCAATTTATTTACTTATCGAATAAATGGGGGTACTTATCCCTCATTGCATTTTCAGATTCCCATGTTGCCTCTTCAATCATGTGGTTTTTCCACAAAAACTTTACCTGATGAATCACCTTATTCCGTAACACTTTCTCCCTGTGGTCAAGAATCTGGACTGGTTGTTCCTCATAAGATAGGTTCTCTTCCAGCTGAACTGCCTCTGGGCTCAAAACATGAGATGGATCTGGCATATACTTTCTCAACATCGAAACGTGAAAAACATTGTGTACCTAAGATAAACTCGGAGGTAAAGCAACTCGGTATGCAACTGATCCAACTCTCTCTAGAATTTCGTATGGTCCAACAAACCTTGGACTCAACTTTCCTTTCTTTCCAAATCTCATCACGCTTTTCCAAGGAGAAACCTTGAGAAAAACATGATCACCTACCTCGAAAGATAGATCCTTCCTCCTGTTATCCGCATAACTTTTCTGCATGCTCTGAGCTATTCTCATGTGTTTCTGAATCAGCTGAACTTTTTCTGCAATCTCTTCTACCAATTCTGGTCCCATCAACTTCCTTTCACCCACTTCATCCCAGAAAGATAGAGTTCGACACCGCTTCCCATATAATGCCTGAAATGGTTCCATCTTTATACTGGAATGAAAGCTGTTATTATAAGAAAACTCAACCAAAGAAAGATGTTGGTCCCAACTTCCCTGATAATCCATAGAACAAGCTCGTAGCATATCCTCTAATGTCTGGATTGTTCGTTCTAACTGCCCATCTGATTGAGGATGAAAAGCTGTACTAAAATTTAATTCAGTACCCAACGACTTCTGAAGGCCTTTCCAAAAGTTAGAAGTAAACCTGGGATCACGATCCGATACAATGGAGAGAGGAACTCCATGTAACCTGACTATCTCTTTAAGATACAAACGGGAAAGTTGATCAAGAGAGAAAGTATCTCGTATAGCAAGGAAATGAGCATATTTGGTCAAGCGATCAACAATAACCCAGATTGCATTATTACCTCAAGATGTCTTCGGTAATCCAACAACAAAGTCCATGGATATATTCTCCCATTTCCACTCTGGCACTGGTAAAGGCTGAAGCATCCCTTTCGGTAGCTGCCGCTCTGCTTTAACCTGCTGACAAGTCAAACACTTCACAGTAAAATCAGCAATGTCTCTTTTCATTCCATCCCACCAGTAATACTCTTGCAGATCTCTATACATCTTAGTACTGCCCGGATGAACTGAAAATGGAGAACTATAAGCTTTACATAACTACTCTCTCTTCAACTGTGAATCACAAGGCACACATAACCTCTTCCCAAACCTCAAAACACACAAACAAACATATCCAAGAACTCATGGAAAATTTTATTCATAAGGTCCATGAATACAGCAGGTGCATTGGTTAACCCAAAAGGCATAACTACAAATTCATAATGGCCATATCTTGTACGGAACGCAGTCTTCGGAACGTCTGCTTCTTTTACTTTCAACTAATGGTACACCGACCTCAAGTCAATCTTCGAACAATACTGAGCTCCCTGGAGCTGATACCACTTCATTCGATGGCCCAACATCTGCTGAAGTTGTTGCAAAGGATTTTACCACCCCTTTCTGCTTGTTGTCTAACTGCTTCCCATCACTCAAGCTCCTTGTCGGACCCTCGTCTGCATAATGACCCATTTCATTACACTTAAAACATCTTACCGTTGGCTTTTCATTTCCTGCTTGATCATCTTCCTTACAGTTACGAGCAATATGACCAGACTTACCACACCGAAAGCACTTACCAAACTTGGATAAACATTCTCCAGGATGAATTTTACCACACTTCTCACAGGATGGATATTTGGTTTTCTTACCTCCTTGCTTCTTTGATGATTTCTTCCCCTTTTCCTGCCAACTAGATCTCTTATTCTGTTGTTTTTCATAGAACACCTGATCATCGGCAAACTCCATTTCTACCTTCTCCGTACATCGAACAAGTTTTACATAACTTTTGAACTCACGAAAAGCTAAAGCCCTTCGATACTTTGGCTTTAACCCTGAGTAAAAACGGTTTATTTTACTATCAAGATCTCGTATGAAGTTTGGAGCATACCTTGCCAATCGAGTGAACTTTTCTTCATAAGCAGCCACTGAATCATCCTCCTGCCTCAATTCTAGGAACTTTTTTTCCATCCTAAGACGAACCACCTTAGGAAAATATTTCTCAAGAAACATACCTTTGAATTCGTCCCAGTGAAGATCCTCAATCTCATCACTATCCCTTATATTTTTTCACCATCGACCACCACTGATCAGCTTCACCTTCAAAACGGTAAACAGCAAGACTAACCTTTTGATGTTCTGAACACCCCATGACATCAAAAATCTTCTCCAGTGCTTTAATCCACCCTTCAGCTTGCACAGGGTCAGATGATCCTCTGAATGATGGGGGATGTTGCCTCATGAAGTGTTCCACCACTGACATGTTCCTCTGTGGTTGATCTGGCTGATCTCGTGCATGGATACCACCACCATTTATAGCCTGAGTCAACTATGCCATCACTGCGACAAACTGTTCAGTTCCGATTCCGACCATCTCAGGTTGCTAATTTGGAAGGTTATCTTCCTCCTGATGTCGTCCCAACATAGCTGCTTTGTTTCCTCTGCGGAAAACCATTCTGAACACAGAAATATCTTAGGCGGAGCAACATGGTAATCCGTAAATGCTATATCATTTCAATCATATTATAATTTAACACTTTTCTAACTCCTAAAGTTTTCTAAACCGACCTTTGATACAAACTATAAGGTCCCGGCCTTAAACCTTACTTAATATTGAATTAAATGAATAATTCACGTTGAGGATCTTTTCAGGTTTAGAGTTTTAGAGAATTAGAACATAACAATTACATCTCAAAAGATTACAATGTAGACATTTCTACTAAGTTTCCATAGAATAATAAAAAAACTCTTAAAAAGAAACATGTCTAGTTCCATGTTTTATAAAGCATGACTTTCCCTTGATCCCATCCTTGACCCTATTCCACATTAAGTCCTGTGAAAAACATTTCAAAAAAACTTGGGGTGAGCATAAAAAGCTCAGTAAGGGATACACAAAGAATGAAAACTGTTAGTTTTTCAAAATCAAGTAAACCATGTATACTATATCAAAGTAATACCTTCACCTTCATGAAGTAGTAAAAAAAATCTTCACTGAATAAAGTATCATTACTTACCTTTTTGTAACCAAAAGATTACCATAAAACCCATATAAAGAACACATAGAATATATAAAGGTAACTTGGGACATAAACATACTTAAGTGGAATAACCATACGGTTCACTTCCACACATATCACTTAATGGAATAGACATACGGCCAATTTCCATACATACATAATGAAATATCCATACGGCCGACTTCCATACCCAATGCGTTGGAGGTTATAACGTAACCACCTGTCCTGGTATTCACGGCACCACCCGTCATATGGTTTATAACGTAACCACCCGTTAAAATGTCCATGTACCAATATAAAATCATAAAACATAAAACCAATATAAAGGAATGATAACATTTCCACATCACAATATATCATAATAGAATCCTTTATCAAAACTATTTTCAATACCAAAATACATAAAATATTATATGGTATTTATTTTATTTTAAAAACATTACGGCTTGTTGAGGAAGCCAAAGAACAAATAATACTCGCGGTGGCGGAAAAAGTCGTCGTCACCGCGCACGTTAAAAAAAACATTCCTTTTTGTCATTTAGTAAAACGCTTCGTAGAAAAAGATTCCTTTTGTATAAAAGTAAAAGTCAAAGGAGTTTATACACCGTATAAAATAAAGTTGTGTATAAAACGAAATATGCCTCAATGAAAGGAGATTGAGACGAAGTCCCTTACAAAGATTTTTTTTAAAATAAAATTGATCTATTATGTGTATTAACTATAAGTACACATAAAGAAAGTAAAAATACAAGATAGGACATAATAATATCATGAAATAATTTGAAAGTAGGAGATTAACCCAAAGAATGGTAATTGGGTTAAGAAGTTCCCTTACCTCGGGTCCGACTTGACTCGATCGTTCTTTAACGTCCTGAACAATAAACTTGAGTTAATTTATACTTGATTAAAAACCTTTTTAAACTTCATTATTCCTTTTATATCACTTATTTCCATGTTATAAACATTATGTAACCATTTAGGTTAATAATGTTTGTTTTGTCAATATTTGGTTCTTAAGTCGAAAGTTGACTTCTTACAATTACATGTTGTTCATGTGGTCAAAAGTTCTTTATATCCAGAATGAAATTCCCGATTTGGATATAATATGTATCATATATATCCAGAATATAAATGTATTTATAATATTACATAATCATTTAGAGGTAAGAAATGAAATGCACCGTTCATGGAGATGGTAAGCCGTACGTACGCATGAACGCTACTTTCATTTCTTTGTCATATTAGTGGAATTAAAACTAAATGAGAGGTATGTATATTTTAATTCCAGAATTATATTCATCATTTATATATATCATTAATTATATATATACATTATATACATGTAATTTTAATAGTACATTACATTTGGGGATAAGAAATGAAATGCACCGTTCATGGAGACGGTAAGCCGTACGTACGCATGAACGCTACTTTCATTTCTATCTCATACTTTAATGGAATGAAATAATAATTATATAGAGGTATATTATAATTCCAGTATAACATCATATATAATAACTTTAAACCCATCCTTTACACGTCCCACATATGGCATTAACGAATCACATCACTTTGAGGGGGCGGTAGTCCGCACTTCCTTAAATGAAGATATCGTGTTTACCCATAATGGAAACCATAAAGGTATGACAAAAATGAAAAATACAGAAGCTTAAAGAAAACATAAACATATTATATATCATATAAAAAATAGTGACATCATAATGGCCACCCTTGAAGGTGTTAAATGAGTATTGAACAATCATCGTTTCGGGAGGCAGAATTTCGCCATCCACAGAAACCGTATGTTCTTTAACCATTTGATGTAGTTGTGTGAGAGTGTAGCTCAAATAAATATTATAACAACATCCTAGTATATTGAAGATACTGGTGTTGTTACAAAAGAAGTAAATAAAAAGAGTTTAGGGGGTTGGAGAAGCAAAATAAAACAAATGAACATGACAGAATGAATTACCTTTAAAAGTGTAACTCCTTTTGAGTTGAGCCTAAAGGCTTCCATTGAAAGGATTATTCCCAAAGGGAATCCTCTAGGATGATGAGATGGATGTGGAGAGAGAAAATGGGCAGGGGTTGGCCGAGCCAAAGGCTTGAAGAGTGTGTGAAATGAGGTAGAGGTGGGGGCCTTTTATAAGAGGAGAGGAGGGGCACTTTTGGAAAGTAAAGAAATATTACATTATTTGAAAATGTGTTTCGGTTTTAAAAGGTCCCACATTGATATAATTCGTGGATAAGGTGATAAGGGTTCTAAATCCACTCATCCAATTGGTTGTGGATATGTTTAGTTCATAGATTTTACATTATCTTTCTATTTTATTTAAATCGTCAAATAATGATGTCATCACTGCATCATTATTATGTCATAAATAATTAAATTTATTTAATGTCTAAAAATTATAAAAAAAATACTATGATATAGGAAATATTTTTATCTTTCCAATGACTATTTATATTCAAATGTTGGACTTGTATAACCCTACTTAAAAATTGTTTTCGTAAAACATATTATGTTTGTGTCATTTTCACTTTAACATTAAATAAAAAGTAATTTATGTCATTTCCCATAAAAAGTGGATCCATGGGGTCCCCAAGTTGACCCATGGCATGTCATGGTCGGCCATGACACAACCAATGAGGTTGGGACATGTTTCTAGGTCATTTCATTATATCAAAGTATTATTTATACCTTAAACTACCCTAATTACCACAAATCGTGATTAAGAACTTAATAAGTTACTATTCACCAAAAAATTATTATAATCTCATTGAACCACATTTTACTTCTTAATGACAACCATGTATGTAGGATTTTCAAAATTCAATACACATTAGTGGTAAATTTTTATTTAACTGAAAAATCAGTTTGCTTGATTACAACTTAGTGGTTTCACTATTCATCAAAAATTGATGTTTTTCAGAAAATTACCAAAAATTCACCCTAAGCTATATCTGATATTCCGAATTTAAAAACTAAGTCTATTTTACAAAATTCAAATCATATAAGTCACATTAATTAATTTAATAATTAATTCCCGCTGCCAGAGCATATAGCGTGTTTTTACAAAACAATAAGTATCAAAAGATTGACACCAGTTTAAGTCTAATTTCAAAGTGAAATTGATTTCAATGACCACCATTGGATAAAATGGTAAAAATATATTCTAATTTCACTTCAAAACCAATTCAAAAAATAATCTAATCATATAAATAAATTATATTAAAAAGCAATTTTGATGTAAAATGCAGTATTTTTCACTATTCATTAAAAAATGAACATTGTCAGAAAAATACCAAAAATTCACACAAGGTAAATTTTGATGTCCCAATCATAAAGAATAAGTTTATTTTGACAAACATAGTTTATAAAATTTTCAAAATATAGATTCAAAAATGGTTTGCCATCAAAAGGCAGTAAAACAATCTTTTAAGAATATTAGTGTATTCCATGCATAAGATTGTATTTATTTTCATTTTAAGCCGCTATAACACTATCTTAATCATTAATAGACATAGATAAAAATATCTATTATTCATTACTTACTTGGAATATTACAAAAATGATATTTAATATAAAATATCATTAATGCCATTTTTTGAACTATTATTTTACGTTGAACATAATAACACCATAACAGAATGGCAATTCAAAAATATTATATTCAAACATACCTAAAATTTTATAATTATATAAAAAAATAATTAAATTTAATAATTCAATCAAATTAGAAATCATTAAAAAATCAATATCATTTATTTTATTTTACTTCTAATTAAATAAATATTATGTTAGTATCTCATAAACATTTAAGCTAATTATTTCATCACTATAAAATAAAATAAAATTATCCTGATAAAAATTAATTTATCTTTTAATTTTGTATAAATAATTATATATATTTTTTCTATATCCCTATTTCAAATTATTATATAAATTAAAAGTAATTAAGTGGCATTTTTTTAATTTTGATTAAATAAAATAATATAATGGTAAAAATCATGACAAAATGTAAACAAACTGTCATATATTAAACGTTATAATGGTTACAGACACAATATAATTATCAAATTAAATTAATTTAAGTGTTAAGGCCATTTTTTATCACTCATCATATTATTATTAACCTTAATTGTCCAATTTACACTTATCATGGTGATAATTATTTACTATAGTTACTGTTCATAATGTCTAAAATAAAAAATGAAATATTTAGAAAATTTGGAAATATTATTCAGAATATGGAATTAATTTTTAATGAATCAATTCACAGGGGAATTAAAATATAATTTAAAATTAAACATTCAATGTGTGATAAAAACAATTTTTTCAAAAGGGAAAATTATTTTTCAGGGAAAAGTTGATTTTACATTAACTGTAATTCTAGAAATAATAATTATATGAATTTAAATTATTAGATATGGATATATAATATATTAATTTCATTTAAATTATTACTTTTTATTGGTTATTTTAATTGTTTTTAATGGAAAAGTATGCACTTAAAAATATTTTTTAGAGAAAAAAATTTGATCATAAAAATAAATTTATTCCTATTAAATTACAATTTAATACATAAAAGAATTATTTATAATATTTTAAAAAATGGATTATGTGTCACTTTAATAAAAATTATTAAATATATTCTAAATTTAAATTGATTTATTTAATAAAAACAAATTACAATTTTATAAAAAAAGTGTATTTTTTAGTTATTCACTTAAAACACAATCATTTACGAAAAATATGTCAATGTCAACCTAACATAAATATAATATAAATATTCTATAATATATAACATTTAATATAATATAATTATTTCAGAAAATATAACATTCTTAATGATGAGTGATTCTTTAAAATCTATAGAGATAATTCTAAAAAAATATAAATAGGTAATATCCTTTTATTTCAAAATAAAAATTTCATCATTTGGATGTACATTCATCAATTTATACCTCATTACATACCCTGAGAAAACTAAATCGAAGAGGAATATTTTATGTCTAAGCACTAAATATAAATTTTAATAGCTCATAATTTCTATAAAAGTGTGATAAGATATTCTGAATCTCTAAAAAATTAACAAAAAACGTTGTTATCTTAAGTTATCCAATATAATAAATTAATCTCTAAATCATTAATAGTGATACAAATAGGTCAACATAATCCATTCAATATATATTTCTCATTAAGCCCCTTCCAAAATATATCTTTAAAAATCCAAAATTCCAAAATTCCAAAATAATGTCACTAAATTTCAATAATCCACTCAGACTAATACCCCCAAAAATTATAATGTAACTCTTAATGGGACATACCAAATATTTGAATACATTGATCACCATAAACCCACAATGAAAATATAACTTCTTCTAAAAATAACTATATCCTTATTACTTAAATTAAATTATATATTATAAAATATATTCCACAAATCTAAAAAGATTGTTAAATCTTTCATAAATTACCTTATCACCAAAACCATAATCATTTTCACGGTCACTAATACTACTGGATTTAAATCATAAATTTCAATAATTTATTTATAATTACAAAAAATCATTACCTCTGCATTAGTATTATATTATGTATTATCTTCCAATAATCATGATTTATCACAAAAATGTCACATTTACCTTCGATAATTTTTCTTGGTAATATTATCATTAAACCTATGATTATAAATACTTAAAGAAATCTAAATCAAAACAATCCATAGTTGTTTCATTATTAGTATAAAAAATATCATTAATGTAACACTTTGATAACATAATAATCAAATACGAACACATAAAAACTTCAATCCCACCACATTAATGATTGTCGCGTCATATGTCCTTCCCTGACCTTGGAGTTCACCCATGGACTAGGTAATTCAATTATATGATGACTATATTCCCAAAAATGATCTATTAAACTATATAAAATTTAATTATTATATTCCTATTATTTCTTAATATAAATCATTTTCTTCTTTCTTTGAGACAATACCCATGGTGTGTCTTTTCACATTTAGTACATGAATGAAATTGAGTCTTTTTTCCTATGTGGTCTCCACATTATGTTCTCAAGGTTAACACTACTATTCTCTTATTTTGTGAGTCTAATAGATAGATAGGGTGGCAGTTTCTAATCATATATCACGAGAACTAAATAAGAATAATTAAAATATCTTTCTATCTCATCATAATCCAATTTGGTTTCTCAGTTTAACTGTATTTTCCATTAAATCTAGTCTAAAAAAGATTCAACTTGGTTCCAAAAATTGACTAAAATAATTAAAGTATTAATAATAATAATTCAAGTGAGAAAAAAATTATCATTTATAGGTTTTAAAATAATGAAACTTTATTTTCAATCAAGGATGAGTTTGGTTTAACACAGGCTATTCATGGAAATCATATATTCAAATAATTCTTAAATCAAGAAATAAAATTTGAATAATCCAACAAAATTACTAGGAAATGTCAAACCAGGGGTATAATAAGGTAAATCTCAAAATTTAATAGACCGGTGGCCATGATATACTCGAGAAACTTTTTTTGTAGTTGTTACCCTTACATTCATCTGTTCAAAAAATGCATCCACTTGATGTATCCAAAGAGTGAATTTATTCTTCGAAAACCACATAATCCAAACCAAATAAAAAATAGAATTTAATACTATAATTATTATTATTATTAAATTCATTTATATTTTTATGTTCCCCACTCAATGTTTTACAAATTATAGTTCCAAAGGATTCGACAAAACATCATATGATACCAACTATAAAGACCCTGAACCTAGCATCCCATAGTCAGTCATTATATCATTACATTAGCACAAGATATATATTGAATTATCACAATGGAATGAATTGTTTAATAGAATTGGTAAAATATATTTATGCTTGAATCTAATATTACATTCGAAAAAATAAAATACAAAACATAGGTAAAATAAAAGATTATGGATTCTTGAACTCCTTGAAATATTTTTTCTTCATCTCATAAGGAAAGAAAACATAATGGTGATCTTAGATTATCAGTAAGGGTTGTGAACAGAATAATATTTCACGAGTAAATAAAGTTTAACTAATATACAATGGTAAATAACTTAAAACAAATTACACTTAATTAATAATTTGAGGAATTAATACAACCATAGATAATATCAGGGAAAAATATTGTGGGAATTAATAAATGAATTCTCAGTGAATGATGGGCTTTATATTTGAAAATATTTTCTTGACTCAATCAAATAACATTCTCAGTAAAAAATGGTTTACTTAAATGGTAGAAAATTTTAAACAATAAGAATTAACAAGATAAATAACATGGATATTAAGGAAAATATAATGTCTAATGATAGAAAAAGTGAATGTTTCATGGTAATGTTAATTATTACAAAATTCATCATGAAATTTATGGTTGATAATTTCCCTATTAAAATTAATCATATGAAATATTTAGAAAAAATAAGTATGGTATCACTAATATATCCGTAGTGTATTATAAGTAAAATAAATGGTTTCGGTTGTTGATCAGTAAAACTACTATAAAGATAATTGAAATCATTCTTGAGTAAAATACCCTTTCCATTTTCAAAATCACTTCTAAAAACAAAAAAACCAGAATATTAGGCATAATATTTTACTAGAAAAATACTGTTTAAACATTAAAAGGAAGCTTCAAAATAATTATTATTCATGGATATAAGAATTTTATTATTCATTACAATTACGTTAAAATGAATACTAATTTCCAATTTTAAGAACAAAATTTAAAAAGTACCATATTTGGAAAAGAATAAAAATACTCAATTTTAAGAATTATTAAAAATTAAAACATGGGTAAAAATTAATTTAAAAAATAATTTTATAATATTAATAATATTAATTAAAGAAATTTGAGGAAAGATTTTATATAGAATAAAAATATCGCCGATCGAGTAGAAAAACAAATTTAATTTCCCTAAAAACAAGATTTTTGTATCATGAGTAATTAATGAGTGGAAACATATATTAAAACATATAATTTACATAAATACCCATTATATAATAAAATTAATAGTTTCCTAAAAGATTTAAAATAAAATTTCATCAATGAAACATAATCACAAACCTTTCTGAAAATGATGAGATAATGGAATAAATACTTAAAACATTGGTTACATTTGACACATAAAGCCCATGAAAAAAATTAATTCATTTGAAACAAATACCATAATTATAAATGTATTCATGATATAACATATCATATGGTTATTTCATACACCTCATATAAATAAATAAGAACATAATATCTAATATGTCTCAATTGAGAAAATGTTTTGATGAAATATCTGAAAAATATCATACAATTGGATTAATAAATAATTTACAAATTTATTATTTGTATACATTATACATCCACATAAAAAAATAAAATAAATCACTAAATAATGAAAACAATTTACAAACATTATCTTTTAATATTAAAGGAATTGAAGATGTAATATAACCCAACAAAAAGAAATTGAGATATGAAACCCCCTACCTTAGGTCCAAGTCATCATGTATGTTCTTCAAAATCCAGAATAATAATGTGTTGATAAGTAGTTATGTTATTAAGATCTCATTTGATTATTATTATTTATTTATTTTATTTAATAACATATTATACTTAATTACTAAATCAATTATGTTCATAATAGGAATTTTTATGATATTCAGTTCATATAACTTAAATGACTGTATAGATTGTCTATGGTAAAATTAGTATTGCATACATCATATATTAAATAATAATAATGAAATAATTAAGATTTTTATAAATCAATTATAATTTTTCAACCATCATGAAATATGGTTTTGAAAAATGAACCACGTTATAGTAATGGAGATAGTTTGATGTATGTATACGTGAGTATCAATTCTATTATTCAATGACTATAGTAAAAATAACATGAAAATGAATTTTTATTTCTAGAATCAAAATTATAACATAAAAATAATACTATTTATTTTAATATAATTACATATGTTATTCATGTGATGTGGTTATCAAAAATGAATCACATCACTTTGTGAAGGTGGTAACCTACACATACACATGATGACGTTATCATCTTAAAATTATTGAAATGGTGAGAATATAGATGATACATTATATTTTCTTGTTAATAAATATTTCATTAAAACCTTATATATTTATAAATATATATATTAAATTGATCGTTAATACCATTCATTAGTGGTGGTTAATGAAGACAAATTACATCAGTTCGGGAGGTGATAATCTTTCATACACATAAACAATATTTTTGTTTCACATTTGATAGAAGAGGATATGGATATAGGGTACTTCATTAACATATGAACATTTCAACCTATTTTAGATAATGAATTTTTTATATCATCATGTTTGAATAATAAGTGAAGGTGGTCGAATAAAAAATAACACAAAAATTATCATTTAAGAATGATATCTCTTATTCAGACAACCTCTTAAGGTTTACACAAAAATGCATTCTAGGATTCTTTTATAATAATAAAAAATATAATCATATACTTTTTATGGAGATTAATGAAGATATTTTGTTTACTAATGGACGAACTAAGAATATTTAATGTTATAATTATATAAGAGAGTAGGTTACCTTTTATTATAGACGGGAGGGCCATAGGTGGATGTTTTTTAAATTAATAATATTATTTATCTTGGAAAATGAATCCAAAATTATATATATATAATATATGATGAGTATGGGTTATAATCCAATCATAAAATATAATTTTTATATTTTTATATTTGGTTTTTAACCTTATCTTTTATTTTCACCCACATTAACCCTTTTTGATAGTTTTTTTGATTACAATGTTTTTACTCATTCGGTGTCTAGATAGTAAATATAAAAAGAAAACTTCCCAATAAATTTATCATGGGTGATATTTTCAACTGTATATGAATAATGTATCCAAATATAGTATTTTTAATAATTATAATACATTTAATAAAATAATATATATTATATATTATCAATATTATCATTTTTGGAACTATTTATTTATATTGAATATAATAAAATCATAATATAAAGTAAATTTAGATATAATAAATTCACACATTCCTAAAAAAAATTATGTATAAAACATTTTACATATATAATAATTAAATTATATTATATTACCTTAAACATGTCATGGCATGGACCTTCTATCCCATTACACTTACAAAACTATGATGTAAGAGGTGTCTACAGGTAGTCCAATGTGTCTTTGGGCCATATGAGATGTTCAAATAGTGTTTTATTCCTACATTTTTTCAAATTTCTAGTTTTCCAAATTCTTTTCATTCTGATGTTTTGTTGTTCAAGTGAGATCTCATTCTGGGAACATTATATTCTAGTGGCCTTTCATTCGGGTGGTGTGTCGTTTGGAAACTTGTCCCTCTAATGGAACCTTGTTCTGGCGGCATTTGATTCCGACATACTATCATCCTAGAAACATTTCATTTAGGTGGTGTGTCATTATTACAGTGTGTCATTCTAGCAACATCTCATTTTGGGGGTAATTATTTCTACTGATGTTTTATTCTAGTGAATTTTAATTCTCACAATGTATCATTCTTAAGGTGTGTCATTCTCACATTGTCTCATTCTAGAGGCATGATGATTTGGGGTCATATTTTTCTGGTGGAATTTCATTCTAAAGGTCTATCACTACTGCTACACATTGACCTAGTGGAATTTCATTCTAGCAATATGTCATTCTGGTATCCAATCATTCTGAAAATTTCTTATCCTGGCAATGTGCCATCTTAGTGGTGTGTCATCTAGATGATGTCTCATCCAAGCTTTGTATCATCCTAGTGGTTTCTCATCCTAGTAGTGACTCATCCACGATGTGTCCCATCCTGGGGGTGTGTGTGATGTTTCATTCAATGAGGTGACATATCCTAGCGGTTTCTCATCCTGGTGGTATCTCATTTCCAAGTTTTTTCTATTTTTCTATAATTTTCTATTTTTTTCAATTTTTCCGTTTTTTACATCTGTTATGATGAAAAATGTGTTTAATGACATAATTAATGTATTTAAAGGTCACTTCAAAATATATCAGTTATATACTTAATTTAACCAATGTATGGATTCTTTTAAATGGTCAAACTATGTTGTCTATTATGGTTTTCCTTTAGTGGAAATTTTATTTTGTTTCAAAACTCATGACTTTTTGATCTAATCCTTCTAAGATAAATTCTTTTTATACATTCATTCCTTATCATTTCTCTAATTATGTGAGCTTCAAGATCTTCTCTACCATAGGATCCATGTAACCTAGTTTTTGAGGATAGTTTTTGTTTCCCTAAAAAGTCTCAAGTTATACGCATGCCCCTAAAATGGTACAACAATTCTTGGAAAAAGGTCATATCGGTCATCTATCTTCCATGTAGGTTTTCCTTTATTTCTCCTTATGTGTATCGTGTGAGGTCGATTTCTTATTGTTAATTTTTTTTAATATGGTAGCAACTAGATTAAGAAATATAGTAAATTCATTTATATTGAATTATATGGTTTATAGGAATGTGAAGTGTAGATATAAATCTTTATTTGATTTTATTTAATCTATTTTAATACAATAATCTCAGGGATGTACTTCCTTGATGAAAAATCATCACTATGGGTGAGTTTATTGTGTTTCATCATCTTCCTTTATAAATTACCTATTTTTTTAGTAGAATGGATTCATCATAAATAAAAAATGATTAACGAAATATATTTAATACATTAAATATATTACCCTTGATCTTATGGCTTCTATGATAACACCCTTATATAAATAAGTGAATTTGAATAATATCCCCCTTCACTAAACATGAAAGTGTTGTTTTCTAATATATGATTTTATGTGTGGGATTATTATGGTTATTGTGTTTGAGACTAATTTAATGTGTAGTAGAAATATATTTTTTTGTTTTTGGGAGAGGTATATGGCATGTGGTTGTATTGTGGTGTTGTGATGGGTGTGTAATGGTTATGCAGTAGGGTTGTGAAACTGGATGTGGATGTAAATTCATTTAGATGTGGAAGTTTGGATATGTTGTTATGCTAATGATTTGTGGTTGGTTCTGTTATATTTAACCAAGTATTAATAGAATTAATATTGTATGTTAATAATTTCAAATAATCATATTTAATGAGGAAATCGATTATGGGTTTTAAGGATTAAAAGGTTAATGTTGATATATAAACTAATGGGTTGGGAATATGTAATTATATTTATTTCTAAGAGAAATGGGATTTCATTGGAATATTAATGACCCAAATCAAATTTGCTGATAATGTAGAATTTATCGGTAAAACAAAAACTCTGTAAAATGGCACAAAAAATAAAATATGAATCATGGATTGTATTTGGTTTGTAAACTTTTATGAATTTTGAGGTGAATGTTACCCTGTGTTGATTTTGAGTAATGATTAGTCCTGATTGTAATCCCAAGGGACGGACTTCTGTGTTTTTACTCTATATGTATATACATTTTATTTCATTGTGATTTTTGTATTCACCCCACACATGTTGATCACTATGTTCCTGTAACATCCCAGGTAAATAAAGAATAAATAATTTTCATATTAATTAATATTTATGAATTAAATATTAATTTCAATTAAAAGGGTTTTCTACGTCCGATAGCGTACTCGATACGCAACGATGAGTTTCTTTGAAAACTTACGTTGCACACAAGTAATAAAATAATATTATTTTAAATTTTATTTATCAAGTAGCCATTGTACTAGCGGGAATGGATAGAAATAACTAAAATATGATTATATATGTTTCTAAATGTTTTTACATTTACCCAATAAAAGATAAAGGCTTAAAATATGGAAAGAGTTCAATTATAGACATTTATACCCTAATTTTCACTAAGGGTTCACTTATCACCTATTGACGGCGAACCGTCATTAAATATAGTTTTGATCAATCTTATAAATTCTATTGGACCAAAAATAACTCTTTTTTAGAATCGGGACATCAAAATTTACCTTGTGTAAATTTTTGGTACCTTTCCGATAAAGTTCATTTTTTTAATGAATAGTGTAAAATGTTGTATTTTAATTGAAAACCACTTTTTAATCTAATTTATTTATATGATTAGATTATATTTTGAATTGGTTTTAAAGTGAAATTAGAAAATATTTTTACCATTAAATCCAATAGTGTTCGTTGGAATTAATTTCACTTTGAAATCGGACGTAAACTAGTGTCAATCTTTTGATACTTATTGTTTCATAAAAACACGCTATTTGCTCTGACAGTGGAAATTAATTATTAAATTAATTAATGTGACTTATATATTTTGAATTTTGTAAAATGGACTTCATTTTTGAATTCGTAATATCAAATATAGCTTTGGGTGAATTTTTTGTAATTTTCTGAAAAACGCCAATTTTTGATGAATAGTGAAACCACTAAGTGGTACTTATATAAACTGATTTTTCCGTTTAAATGAAATTTTACCACCTTTGTGTATTGAATTTCAAAAATCCGACATACATGGTTGTCAATAACAAGTAAAATGTGGTTCAATGAGATTAAAATAATTTTTTGGTCATTAGTAACTTATTAAGTTTTTAATCGCGATTAGTGGTAATTAGTGTAGTTTAAGATAAAAGTAATATTTTAATAATATGAGATGACCTAGACACATGTCCTAACCTCATTGGATATGTCATGGACGACCAAGACAAACCATGGGTCAACTTAACGACCCCATGGAGCCACTATGGTTGGAAAATGACACAAATACCTTTTATTTAATGTTAATGTAAAAAATGGCACAAACATGATATGTTTTACTAAAACAATTTTTACATGGGTTATAAAGATATGATTTTTGATTATAAATATTTATTGGAAATATAAAAATATTTCCTACATCATAGTATTTTTTTTATAATTTTTAGACATTAAATAAATTAAATTATTTATGACATCATGATGATGCAGCGATGACCCCATTATTTAACGATTAAAATAAAATGGAAAGATAATGTAATATATAATACCTAAAATTGTCCAAAAACTATTGGATGGGAATATTTCGAATCTTTATCACCTTATCCACGAATTATATCAATGTGGGACCTTTTAAAACCTAAAAACATTTTCAAATAAAGTAATATTTCTTTACTTTCCAAAAGTACCCCTCCTCTCCTCTTATAAAAGGCCCCCACCTCTACCACCTTACACACACTCCCAAAGCCTTTGGCTTGGCCAAACCCTGCCCATTTTGTCTCTAAACTACCTTCTCTTACTCCTTGAAGCCTCACATTGGGCAGAAGTCTTCCCAAGAAGCCTTTGAGCTCAAATCAAAGGGAGTTACCCGATTATGAGGTAATGTCTTCACTTGAGTCCTTTTGTATTATTTTGCTTTCCACCCCCCTAAACTCTTTTTATTTATTTATTTTGTAACAACTCCAGTATCTTAAATATACTAGGATGTTTTTATAATAAGGATTCGAGCTACACATACACACACCTTCATCTAATGGTTAAAGAACATACTGTTTCCGTGGATGGTGAATTTATGCCTCCTGAAACGATGATTGTTCAACATTCCTTTAACACCTTCAAAGGTGGCCATTAAGATGTCACTATATTTATATATGATATATAATATGTTTATGTTTTCTTTAAGCTTCTGTATTTTTCATTTTGGGCATACCTTTATGGTTTACATTATGGGTAAACACGATATCTTCATTTAAGGAAGTGCGGACTACCGCCCCCTCAAAGTGATGTGATTCGTTAATGCCATATGCGGGACCTGTAAAGGATGGATTTAAAGTTATTATATTTGATTTTATACTGGAATTATAATATACCTCTATATCATTATTATTTATTTCCATTAAAGTATGAGATAGAAATGAAAGTAGCGTTCATGCGTACGTACGGCTTACCGTCTCCATTAACGGTGCATTTCGATTCTTATCCCCAAATGTAATGTACTATTAAAATTACATGTATATAATGGATATATATAATTAATGATATTTCTAAATGATGAATATAATTATGGAATTAAAATATACATACCTCTCATTTAGTTTTAATTCCATTAATATGACAAAGAAATGAAAGTAGCGTTCATGCATACGTACGGCTTACAGTCTCCATTAACGGTGCATTTCATTTCTTACCTCTAAATGATTATGTAATAATATAAATTCATGTATATGATGGATATATATGATATATATGATATCCAAATCAGGAATGTCATTCTGGATATAAAGAACCTTTGACCACACGAACAACATGTAATTGTAAGAAGTCCACTTTCGACTTAAGAACCAAATATCGACAAAACAAACATTATTAACTTAAATTGTTACATAATGTTTAAGGGATAATGAACTTTAAAAAGGTTCTTAATCAAGTAGAAATTAACTCACGTTTATTATTCAGGACGTTAAAGAACGATCGAGTCTAGTCGGACCCAAGGTAAGGGACTTCGTCTCAATCTCCTTTAATTGAGGCATATTTCGTTTTATACACAACATTATTTTATACGGTGTATAAACCCCTTTGACTTTTACTTTAATACAAAAGGAATCATTTTCTACAAATTGTTTTACTAAACGAAAAAAAGGAATGTTTTTTTAATGTACGCGGTGACAACGACCCTTTTCTGTCGCCGCGAGTATTATTTGGTCTTTGGCTTCCTCAACAAGCCGAAATGTTTTTAAAATAAAATAAATACCATATACTCTTTTATGTATTTTTTTATTGAAAATGGTTTTGATAAAGGATTCTATTATGATATATTGTGATGTGGAAATGTTATCATTCCTTTATATTGGATTTATGTTTTATGATTTTATATTGGTACTTGGGCATTTTAACGGGTGGTTACGTTATAAACCATATGACTAGTGGTGCCGTGAATACCAGGACGGGAGGTTACATTATAACATCCAATGCATTGGGTATGGAAGTCAGCCGTATGGCTATTCCATTATGTATGTATGGAAATTGTCCGTATGGCTATTCCATTAAGTGATATGTGTGGAAGTCGACCGTATGGTTATTCCACTTAAGTATGTTTATGTCCCAAGTTACCTTTATATATGCTATGTGTTCTTTATATGGGTTTTATGGTAATCATTTGGTTACAAAAAGGTAAGTAATGATACTTTATTCAGTGAAGAGTTTTTACTACTTCATGATGGTGAAGGTATTACTTTGTTAGAGTATACATGGTTTACTTGATGTTTGAAAATGTAACAGTTTTCATTCATTGTGTATCCCTTACTGAGCTTTTTATGCTCACCCCAAGTTTTCTTTTCAAAATGTTTTTCACAGGACTTAAAGTGTAATAAGGTCAAGGATGGGATCAAGGAAATTTCATGCTATATAAGACATGGAACTAGACTTGTTTCTTGTTAAGAGTTTTTTTTTTATGAAAACTTAGTAGAAGTGTCTACTTTGTAATCTTTTGAGATGTAATAGTTATGTTCTAATTCTATAAAACTCTAAACCTGAAAAGATCCTCAATGTGAATTATTCATTTCATTCAATATTAAGTAAGGTTTAAGGCTGGGGCCTTATAGTTGGTATCAAAGGTCAGTTCAGATAACTTTAAGAGTTATAATTTTATTAAAAGATTATTCAAATTTTTTTGAAATGATATAGAATTTGAAGATTACCATGTTGCTTCATCTACGAAATGTTTGTTCATAATGGTTTATCGTAGAGGAAACATATAAGAATTTTTTTGGGAAGTCATACTGAGGGAAATAACCTTCCAAATCAGTATACTGAGATGGTCAAAATCAGAATTGAGCAGTTTACTACAGTGATGGCTCAGTTGAATAAGGTGATAAATGGTGGTTGTGTTATTGATGATATTTTGGTGTTTTCTAAAAGTTATGAAGAGCATTAAAGACATTTAAGGGTTATCTTGCAAACCTTAAAAGAAAAGAAACTATATGGAAAATTCAGCAAGTGTGATTTTTGGTTACATCAAATTTCTTTCTTGGGTCACATTATTTCAAAAGATGGCATAACTGTTGATCCTACTAAAACAAAAGTTGTTTAAGAATGGCCGAGACCCACAAATGTAACCGAGATCCGTAGTTTTCTTGGTTTGTCAGGTTACTACCGAAGGTTTGTTGAAAATTTTTCACGGTTTTCTAGTCCAATGACTAAGATAACTCGTAAGGGTGTTAAGTTCATCTGGACAAAAGAATGTGATGATTGTTTTCAGGAGTTGAAAAGAAGTTTGGTGAATGCTCCAGTTTTGGCACTTCCTTCCAGGAATGGTGAGTTTGTTATATACAGTGATGCTTCGTTGAAGGGACTTGGATGTGTCCTAATTCAGAATGATCATGTAATTGCTTATGCTTCACATCAGTTGAAAAATCATGAGTTAAGTTACCCTACACATGATTTGGAATTAGCTGTTGTTTTCTTTGCTTCAAAAATTTGGAGGAATCAATTGTATGGAGTAAAGTGTGAAATATATACTGATCACAAAAGTTTAAAGTATATATTCACTCAGAAAGAATTAAACATGAGACAGAGGAGATGGCTGGAATTAATCAAGGATTATGATTGTACAATCCACTACCATCCACGAAAAGCAAATAAAGTGGCCGATGATTTGAGTCGAAAAAGTAATGCTTCATTAACCATGATACATTTGGAACGAGATCCTTTGGTTTTTGATTTAATGAACTTTGTCATAGAAGTTGTTGGTGCAGTAAGTCCTTCTGTTTTGTTTCAGGTATCAGTGAGATCATCTCTATCAGATAGAATCAAGAAAGCACAGAAGCAAGACAGTGAGTTGCAGAAAAAGGAAGAGCTGGTTTAGGAAGGTAAGTTGCCTGAATTCAACATTGATAATGACTGCGTTTTGAGATTTGGGAAGAGATTGTGTGTGCCTTGTGATTCACAGTTGAAGAGAGAGTTGTTATGTGAAGCTCATAGTTCTCCGTTTTCAGTTCATCCTGGCAGTACTAAGATGTATAGAGTTCTATGGGAGTATTACTGGTGGGATGGAATGAAAAGAGATATTGTTGATTTTACTGTGAAGTGTTTGACATGTCACCAGGTTAAAGCAAAGCAGCAGTTACCGAAAGGGATGATTCATCCTTTACCAGTGCTAGAGTGGAAATGGGAGAATATATCTATGGACTTTGTTGTGGGATTACCGAAGACATCTTGAGGTAATAATGCAATCTGGGTTATTTTTGATCGTTTGACTAAATCTTCTCATTTCCTTGCTATACGAGATACTTTCTCTCTAGATCAACTTTCCCATTTGTATCTTAAAGAGATAGTCAGGTTACATGGAGTTCCTCTCTCCATTGTATCTGACCATGATCCCAGGTTCACTTCTAACTTTTGGAAAGTCCTTCAGAAGTCGTTGGGTACTGAATTAAATTTTAGTACAGCTTTTCATCCTCAATCAGAAGGGCAGTCAGAACGAATAATTCAGACCTTGGAGGATATGCTACGAGCTTGTTCGATGGATTATCAGGGAAGTTGGGACCAACATCTTTCTTTGGTTGAATTTTCATATAATAACAGTTTTCATTCTAGTATACAGATGGCACCATTTCAGGCATTATATGGGAAGCGGTGTCGAACTCCAGCTTTCTGGGATGAAGTGGGTGAAAGGAAGTTGATGGGACCAGAATTGGTAGAAGAGATGGCAGAAAAGGATCAGTTGATTCAGAAACACATGAGAACAGCTCAAAGCAGGCAGAAGAGTTATTCGGATAACCGAAGGAATGATCTATCTTTCCAGGTAGGTGATCATGTTTTCCTCAAGCTTCCTCCATGGGAAAGTGTGATGAGATTTGGTAAGAAAGGAAAGTTGAGTCCAAGGTTCATTGGACCATATGAAATTCTGGAGAAAGTTGGATCAGTTTCTTACCGAGTGGATTTACCTCGGAGTTTATCTCAGGTACACAATGTTTTTCATGTTTGAATGTTGAGGAAGTATATGCCAGATCCATCTCATGTTTTGAGTCCAGAGGTAGTTCAGCTGGAGGAGAACCTATCATATGAAGAACAACCAGTCCAGATTCTTGACCACACGGAGCAGGTGTTACAGAATAAGGTGATTCATCAGGTAAAAGTTTTGTGGAAAAACCATGTGATTGAAGAGGCAATGTGGGAATCTGAAAATGCTATGAGGGAAAAATACCCCCACTTATTTTGATAAGTGAATAAAATTGTGAGGACGTAATTCCCAAAATGGGGGAAGGATGTAACATCCCAGGTAAATAAAGAATAAAGAATTTTCATATTAATTAATATTTACGAATTAAATATTAATTTTAATTAAAAGGGGTTTCTACGTCCGATAGCGTACTCAATACGCAACGATGAGTTTCTTTGAAAACTTACGTTGCACACAAGTAATAAAATAATATTATTTGAAATGTTAGTTATCAAGTAGTCGTTGTACTGGCGGGAATGGATAGAAATAACTAAAATATGATTATATATTTTTTAAAATGTTTTTACATTTACCCAATAAAAGATAAAGGCTTAAAATACGGAAAGAGTTCAATTTTAGGCATTTATACCCTAATTTTCACTAAGGGTTCACTTATCACCTTTTGATGGTGAACCGTCATTAAATATAGTTTTGATCAATCTTATAAATTCTACTGGACCAAAAATAACTCTTCTTTAGAATCGGGACATCAAAATTTACCTTGTGTAAATTTTTGGTACCTTTCCGATAAAGTTCATTTTTTTAATGAATAGTGTAAAATGTTGTATTTTAATTCAAAACCACTTTTTAATATAATTTATTTATATGTTGAGATTATCATTTGAATTGGTTTTAAAGTTAAATTAGAAAATATTTTTACCATTAAATCCAATAGTGGTCGTTGAAATTAATTTCACTTTGAAATCAGACTTAAACTAGTGTCAATCTTTTGATACTTATTGTTTCATAAAAACACGCTATTTGCTCTGACAGTGGGAATTAATTATTAAATTAATTAATGTGACTGATATATTTTGAATTTTGTAAAATGGACTTCATTTTTGAATTCTTAATATCAAATATAGCTTAGGGTGAATTTTTGGTAATTTTCTGAAAAACTTCAATTTTTGATGAATAGTGAAACCACTAAGTGGTACTTATAAAAACTGATTTTTCCTTTTAAATAAAATTTTTCCACCTTTTTGTATTGAATTTCAAAAATCCAACATACATGGTTGTCACTAAGAAGTAAAATGTGGTTCAATCAGATTAAAATAATTTTTGGTGAATAGTAACTTATTAAGTTTTTAATCGCGATTAGTGGTAATTAGTGTAGTTTAAGTTAAAAATAATATTTTTATAATATGAGATGACCTAGACACATTTCCTACCCTCATTGTATGTGTCATGGCCGACCATGAAAAGCCATGGGTCAACTTGGGGACCCCATGGAGCCACTTTGGTTGGAAAATGACATAAATACCTTTTATTTAATGTTAATGTACAAAATGGCACAAACATGATATGTTTTACTAAAAAAAAATTAAATTGTGTTATAAAGATCATATTTTTAATGATAAATATTCATTGGAAAGATAATAATATTTCCTACATCATAGTATTTTTTATATAATTTTTAGACATTAAATAAATTAAATTATTTATGACATCATGATGATGTAGCGATGACCTCATTATTTAACGATTAAAACAAAATGGAAATATAATGTAATATCTAAGAACTAAACTTATCCAAAAACTATTGGATGGGAATATTTCTAAGCCTTATAACCTTATCCACGAATTATTTCAATGTGGTACCTTTTAAAACCGAAAAACATTTTCAAATAAAGTAATATTTCTTTACTTTCCAAAAGTACCCCTCCTCTCCTCTTATAAAAGGCCCCCACCTCTACCACCTTACACACACACACTCCCAAAGCCATTGGCTCGGCCAACCCCTGCCCATTTTTTCTCTCAACTTCCTTCTCTTACTCCTTGAATCCTCAATTTGGGCAGAATTCTTCCCAAGGAAGCCTTTGAGCTCAAATCAAAAAGAGTTACCCGATTTTGAGGTAATATCTTCAATTGAGTCCTTTTGTATTATTTTTCTTCTCCAACCCCCTAAAATCTTTTTATTTATTACTTTTGTGACAAATCCATTATATTAAATATACTAGGATGTTGTTATAATAAGGATTCGAGCTACACTTACACACACCTTCATCTAATGGTTAAAGAACATACTGTTTCCGTGGATGGTGAATTTATGCCTCCCGAAACGATGATTGTTCAACATTTCTTTAACACCTTCAAAGGTGGACATTAAGATGTCACTATATTTATATATGATATATAATATGTTTATTTTTTCTTTAAGCTTCTTTATTTTTCATTTTGGGCATACCATTAGGGTTTCCATTATGGGTAAACACGATATCTTCATTTAAGGAAGTGCGGACTACCGCCCCCTCAAAGTGATGTGATTCATTAATGCCATATGTGGGACGTGTAAAGGATGGATTTAAAGTTATTATATATGATTTTATATTGTAATTATAATATACCTCTATATCATTATTATTACATTCCATTAAAGTATGAGATATAAATTAAAGTAGCGTTCATGCGTACGTACGGCTTACCGTCTCCATGAACGGTGCATTTCATTTCTTATCCCCAAATGTAATGTACTATTACAATTACATGTATATAATGGATATATATAATGAATTATATATCTAAATTATGAATATAATTCTTGAATCAAAATATACATACCTCTCATTTAGTTTTAATTCCATTAATATGACAAAGAAATGAAAGTAGCGTTCATGCGTACGTACGGCTTACCGTCTCCATGAACGGTGCATTTCATTTCTTACCTCTAAATGATTATGTAATATTATAAATACATGTATATGCTGTATATATATGATATATATGATATCCAAATCAGGAATTTCATTCTGGATATAAAGAACCTTTGACCACACGAACAACATATAATTTTAAGAAGTCCACTTTCGACTTAAGAACCAAATATCGACAAAACAAACATTATTAACTTAAATGGTTACATAATTTTTAAGGTATAATGAACTTTAAAAAGGTTCTTAATCAAGTAGAAATTAACTCAAGTTTATTATTCAGGACGTTAAAGAAGGATCGAGTCAAGTTGGACCCAAGGTAAGGGACTTCGTCTCAATCTCCTTTCATTGAGGCATATTTCGTTTTATACACAACATTCTTTTATACGGTGTATAAACCCCTTTGACTTTTTCTTTTATACAAAAGGAATCTTTTTCTACGAATCATTTTACTAAATGAAAAAAAGGAATTTTTTTTAACGTACGTGGTGACAACGAACCTTTTCCGCCGCCGCGAGTATTATTTGGTCTTTGGCTTCCTCAACAAGACGAAATGTTTTTAAAATAAAATAAATACCATACAATCTTTTATGTATTTTGGTATTGAAAATGGTTTTTATAAAAGATTCTATTATGATATATTGTGATGTGGAAATGCTATCATTCCTTTATATTGGTTTTATGTTTTATGATATTATATTGGTACTTGGACATTTTAATGGGTGGTTACGTTATAAACCATATGACAGGTGGTGCCGTGAATACCAAGATGGGTGGTTACGTTATAACCTCCAATGCATTGGGTATGGAAGTCGGCCATATGGATATTCCATTAAGTATGTATGGAAATTGGCCGTATGGCTATTCCATTAAGTGATATGTGTGGAAGTCGACCGTATGGTTATTTCACTTATGTATGTTTATGTCCCAAGTTACCTTTATATATGCTATGTGTTCTTTATATGGGTTTTATGGTAATCCTTTGGTTACAAAAAGGTAAGTAATGATACTTTATTTAGTGAAGAGTTTTTACTACTTCATGATGGTGAAGGTATTAATTTGTTATAGTATAGATGGTTTACTTGATGTTTGAAAAAGTAATAGTTTTCATTCTTTGTGTATCCCTTTCTGAGGTTTTATGCTCACCCCAAGTTTTCTTTTCGAAATGTTTTTCACAGTACTTAAAGTGGAATAAAATCAAGGATGGGATCAATGGAAATTCATGATATATAAGACATGGAACTAGAAATGTTTCTTTTTAAGAGTTTTTTTATGAAAACTTATTAGAAGTGTCTACTTTGTAATATTTTGAGATGTAATAGTTATGTTCTAATTCTCTAAAACTCTAAACCTGAAAAGATCCTCAATGTGAATTATTAATTTAATTCAATATTAAGTAAGGTTTAAATCTGGGGTATTATAGTTCCAAACACCCTCCTCACCATGTGGTGGGTGTCATTACAAAACATCCCAGTGGGAGGATGGATTTCATGCCTTTTGGTCTTCCATGTTCCCTCTTCCATGTGAGGTATTTAATTCACATGTTTTGATGGTTAGAGGTATGTTATTGCGATAGAATGTTGATGTGATGTGGTAACCCAGTTGTCTTTAATATGGGTTGTGATGTGATGTCCCAGGTGCCTTTGGGATGAGTTTTGATGTAATGACCAAGGTATATTCTTGAAGATATGTTCCTTGTTTTGAGTCACATGTGGTTCTGGTATGGATGGGTTGTGAGTCCTAGATGTGTTCTGGTGGGATGTGTCCTGAGGTCCAGGTGTGTGCAAGAAAGGTGTGTTCTGATGCCTAGGTATGTTTTTGTCAGGATGTGTTATGAGGCCAAGGTGTGTTTGGATGGGATGTAATGTTGTATATTCAAATGTGGTGGGGTCTCTATGATGCTTGTTTTTTGGGAAGAAGAGGCTAGTTGGTTGGAAAATGATGCATGATACCATATCATCGATGTGATTTATAAGATATAATATTACTTTGATGTGTTATTTGGTGAGTGATCATTAGTGATGTTGGGTTTTTCTTAGTATAACTATTTAGGAGTGTCTTGGTTCTACAAATTTCACAGGGGTGCATTAGTATGATCTTTTTAAATTTTCATCAAGAACATTGTTTTTTATACTAAGTGTATTTGTATTCCTTCCCTACATATATAAAAAATATTTTTGGCGTCCCATGAGGGCTTTGTGGACTGTGATGGAAAAGTCTAGTTCAGACCATTGGAGTTCTTGTTCTATCAATGCCTTTATATTTTTTTCATTTGGTATTTTCATTTTTTAGACATTTATATTCTTTAAATTTGATTAATAAATTCCTTTTGGGTTGGTTTGGAGTGTTTTTATATTTCATGGAGTTGATTATGTTTGATACATCCTATATCCCAATCCTTTTTCCTTATAAAGGGTATTGCCTACCATATATTGAGATTTTTACACCCTTGGTACTTTCCACCAACTCATGTCCAATTAGAGGCGGGACTCAGGGGTCATTATCTCCATTTCCTCATTAGGAGCTGAGGAAGTGTGTTTGTGGAGAAGTGGGGTCATGATAAAATGGTATCAGAGGTGATATTTGAGTGATAGTCTGGAGTCTGAAGTTAGAAACAATGAGGATTTCATTAGTTGGTATGGAAAAAATGTTACTATACCATGGTTTGTGACATAGGAAATGTAAACCAGCTAGGTCATGGTATTTTATGGCCCCTCGTGATCTGATACAAACACTCTAATCCTACCGAACAACCAAGTGTGGTGGCACTACTTGTAGGGTAGAGATATATGAGAGGTATTTTAATCCTAATGAATTGTTTTCATATTTTAATTGGTCGATTTTGTGAAGACAAATTGAATTAAGTTAATCATGAAATTTTATTTGAGTTTCTATTACTTTTACATTGCTATTATTTCTAATAAAATTTATAAATAGTTTTTATGTGTTTTTACATTCCTATTACAACATTATTATTAATGAATCTTATTTTTATTCCTTTTTTAGAAATTAATAACATGACAACTGTTTTTTTCAAATGTTTGGAATTTTTAGATAACCATGTTTTGTGTCTTTTTTAAAGATAAACTATTTAATTTCGGAAACCATTATGAAGCCTGTAACCTGAAATTAGATTTCACACCAGCATGACAAAATAAATGATTTTGAAAATATTATTAGAATTATTCTAGTTTCCATGTGAGTTAACATTCCATGAATTTCTATGCATTTGTAATTTATCATAAGCATGTTTTGTTTTCTAGTTGTCAAATGTGGATTTAAAAAAAATTATTATGAAATTAACAAAAATGCCTATCTTAATTGTTGATAATTCATTTTAATTTTTAATCCTTTATAACTATAAATTTCTCAAATGTTTTCACTACAGTTTACTGGGATTGACATAACCATATGTTATAATCATGTGTTAAGATGAAAATTCTTGGCACATTTAATTCTATATTTTAGAAAAAGATAAAAAATGGAAACTTTTTGAGACATAATTCTATTTAAATGATTAACATTATTATTTCATTATAGATAAAAAAATTTGTGTACTAAAATATCCTTAATTCATGTATACTATGTTAGGGGAAGCATGCCTAAATTTTGAATCATTTGTGTGGTAACTAGGTAAATTCTAGTATGATAGAATTATGCATGTACCATGTTTAATACGTTACATTTAAATATATAAGTAGAATCGTGTTATAATAACATTAGTTTTTGAGAATATTTTCACGAGCTGTGAAAAGATTAAATAATGTTTTTCTTGAGTATGATATAAATTAATACAAACTGTGCAATTTTAATTTTAATATTATAAAACAATTTTTCTTCATCCATTAAATGATTAAATAATGGTTAGTTCAAGAATGAAATAGCATGAAAATATAATAAAAAATGTGTGGTTTTAATATTTTTTCATCAAAATCATTTTTACTTTAATTATTATTACAACATTTTTTTATATAATGTATTATTTTAATTGAACCCAAGAACCTAGCAGGTACATACATTCATATAAATATTGAAATTTTATTTCATTAATAATAAGGTGAAAATTTGAGGTACTATTAAATAATATTAAACATGTTGTGTGAGATAACAAGTTTACTATTTTGTTTTTAACATTGATTCTTGTTAGATACATTTAAATGAAAGAAATAATATTTTACAATAAATAAAATGTATTGTTTTAGTGTTGTTGTGTTTGTATAGTAATCATTGCATTGATTTGTTGACATGCTTTGCAGAAAATAACAGTTGTTGAAAACATTTTTTTGATGTTATTTTTATATATTATGATACCATTGAAATGATTTCTTGACTAAAATCACCATGTAATAAAATTATAATCTATTATATATATCTATTGAACTAATTAAACATGGAAAATTTAATATTATGTGAATCTGTCCAAGTTAAATAATTATATTATGTAATATAAGCACATGGATCATGATGGTAGATGCTATGTGTTACTACTATGAATGATTATTCTTATTTTTAATCCTTGTGTGACAAGTGATTTAAAAACATAAATCATTTAAATAAGGGCAAACTCGATCGATAAACAAGATATGTTGTACATTCACATGATTGAATCTGTGCCAGAGATTTAGTGCCACCCATAGAAGATAATATATCAATATGGGAAATGAAATTCCTTGATTTCTGTGTTTGACAATTTTTATGTGATTAGAATGGTGATCATTTTTTGGGACTTTTGGAGGATGATATGGAGAATGTCGTTATGTAAAAGTGGTGGATTTGTGTGGATGGATAGATGGTGATGTGAAGTGGTTATTATAAATATATAAGTGATATTTTTGTTGGTCAGGTACCTGGGATAGTGGTTCTGTTTTGCAGTGAAGGAGATATGTGGTTGTTATGGTGAGATGACATGTGTGGTGTTGTTATTTTCTTTTACTGATTTCATACTTCACCTTCTATAAAAAGTTTTAGAACATAATTATCTTAATAAATTAAAATGGTGATTTTGGAAATCATGAAAATTATGAAAAATGTGTTATCATCCAATAAAGAAATCTTTTTATAAAGGATGTAATGGTAATTATTGACTATTATATTTTTCATCACTTTTTTCCTTATTGATTTTATATTTATGACATGGTCTATGACCATAAATATATGATGATAGGGAAACCCTTTCCAGCATTAAGACGCATTATATTACGACTCGTTTAAAAACTGTGTGGGTGAGTTAGTTTCGTCTAATGTGGACAGTTTCATGGTGTGGTGGATGATTTCATTTTATTAATATGATTTTGGTATCTTGTTCAATAATATTTTGAGTTCATGTGCTAGTTATAAATGCTATGAAAATTTTATTCCTTAATGTTCTCCTTGTGAATAATTTTTTATTAAAAAACGTGGGAAATGTTTCAACTACAAAAATGGATTATTGTGGGATGAAAACCCTTGATATGGCATAGTGAAAATAGAAAGAAGAAATTTTTATTATTTATACCTTTAGAAAAATTGTTCTTGAGTTGAAATAATGATTTGAAGAATAATATTGATAAAATTAAAAGCGTGTGAAATGTTTTATTATTTAAGTACAGATGATTTTAAATTAGTGTCTTATGATTAATTAATTAATATTTTTTTCTTAAATAAAATGTATTGAATAGTGAAATAAAATTTTAAAGGCTTCGAAAATGTATTGTCTGGAAGAAAAAGGACTTCAAATAAAAATTTAATTGATTTTAAATGTAGGGATATTATGAAAGGAATATACTTTTTTAAAACAATTAGTGGTGAATTTTGTTTAAAAAAAATGTTTTTTAATAAATTGTTTTGTATGTACAGATGGATGTGTCTATTATGATCGTCTATGTGGCCTTATTCTGTTTGAGTGGTATTTCTCCTATGAGATTATTTTAATCTATTATGTATATTTAATATTATATTCCCAGTTATTTTTATCTTCCTAATATATTGAGAAACTTTAAAGGTATCTCATGGGATGGTTGTTCAGACCCTTCCTCTTATTCCATCCCAGGTTGGTTTTATATTATTGAGGGTGAGAATATTTGGGAGGTATCAGATGTAATTAATTTGACCCAACAACCTCCTACATTTATGAAAATCTATTGTTTGTGGTGTTTGAGAGTAGTCCAAGTTGTTTTAAAACATGCGAGATCTTCCAATGGTGTTTCATTCGAATAGTTTTCCAAAATTTTCAGTTTCTCAACGGTCCTTGTTTATGGAAGTCAAGTGGTATTAGAGGTGTGTTGTTATGGATAGGTGACATATTGGTAGTGTCTTATTCTACTGGCCTCTCAATAGTGTGGAATGGTGTTCTAGTAGCATGTCGTATTGGGGGCATGTCGTTCTGGCAGTATATAATTTTAGTAGCGTCTCATTCTGGCAGCATGTCTTTTTAACATTATGTCATTCATGTAGTGTGTCATTCTAGTGACACCTCATTATGATTTCATTTTGTTCTGGAAGTGGGTCATTTTGGAAGCGTATCATTCTGGCGGTGTATCATTCTCTCAGTGTGTCCTTCTGGAAGTGTGCTGTTCTGGAGGAATGTCCTTCTTGTGGCGTGTCATTCTATTGTTGTCTCATTCTGGAAGCTTGTTGCAATGACAGCATATTATTCGGGCAGTGTCTCATTCAGATGGAATTACATTCTGGCGACATGTAGTTCTAGAGGCATTTCATTCTGGTGGTATGTGGCTCTGAACGCCTATCGCTCTGGGGGCATGTCGCTCTGTCCACATGTCGCTCTGGCCGCATGGTTCTATAGCGGCATGTTGCTCTGGAGCCATGTTGATTTGACATCATTTTTCTCTTGAATCATGGTGCTCTAGCGTCATGTTTCCCTGGCGGCATGTCCCTCTAGTGGAATGCCCCACTAGTGGCATTTCGCTCTGGCGGCAATGTGCTTTGGGGGCATGTCGCTCTAGCGGCATGTCTCTCTTGCTGTATGTCGCTCTCGTGACATCTCAATCTAACGGTGTGTCCTCCTATTTTTGTCTCATCTTGGTGATGTTTAATCCTAGCGGTGTTTCATCCAAGTGGTGTGTCATCCTCACACGGTCTCATCTTAATGGTTTCTTATCCCGGAGTGTCCAATTTCCAATAGTTTTCCATTATTTCAGAATTTTCCATTTTTTCTATCTTTGACCATCAATTATCTATTTTTATGATAAATGATTTTAATGACAAAGTCAAAGGTTTTTGGGGTTTTTTTAAAGTTTATAAATCATATCTTAAATTTATTTATTTTTTGTAGACTTTTAAATTGTCAAACCATGTGTTTTATTGGGATTCACCATTAGTTGAGTTTCTAAGTTGTTTCATTTATCATAAGTTTTAGATCTGGTCCTTCTGGATCAGATTCCTTCCCTACATTCATTACTTACCATTTCTCTTAATATGAAAGGTTATGAATCATTTATACCACATTATTCATGTAACCTGGTTGTTGTGGTTGGTTCGTGTTTCCCTAGAATGTATCATATTGTAAATGTGCACCTATTTTGGAGTTTCAAGTTTGGGAAAAATGCTATGTCAATAATCATTCTTCTAGGTAGTTTTTTCCTTTGTTTCATCATTTTTTTATCAAGCGAGGTGTGTATATTATTGTTAAATCTTCTAAAAATGGTTACAACCAGATTAAAAAATATATTGTTTCAGTTTATATTTAATTTAAAGGGTTGTGGGAATGTGATGTTTAATTGTTCATCTTTTATTGATTTGATTTCATATTTTTTGATACTATGTTCATATAGTTATAATTCCTTGATGAAAATCATCTCTATGGGTAACATGATTATCCTACAACAACTTCATTTAGAAATCCCTTATTTTATTGGTTAAATGGTATCATCATAAAAAAATAAATGAGTAACAATTTATATTCAATTTATTAACTTAATGACCTAGGACCATATGGATTCTGTGATAAAACCATTAAATAAATATGTGATATTGAATAATATCACCCAATGTTAATCCTAAATGTGTTTTGTTGTGATAAATGATGTTATGTGTGGAATGTTTTCTATTTGTCTGTGTGGGACTAATGTTACTTGTATTAGCCATATTTTTTATGAGTGTTTGGGAATTAGATGACATGTCATTTTAGAGTGGGGTTGTAATGAGGGTGTTATGGTTATGCAGTGGGGCTGTAAAACTAGATGTATTAGTAAAGTTATGTGTGTGAGGAATTTTTGTTGCGGTGTTGTGCTTATGCTCTTTGGTTGGTAATGTTATATCTACCCATGAATTATTATAATTAATATTACAATTTAATATTTTCTAATGGGAGGTTTATAGGGGAAATCGATGATAGGATGTGTAGATTAAAATGAAAATGTAAATATATAAACTAATGGGTTTGAGATATGAAATAAGATTCTATTATAAGATTAAATGGTTTTCTAATGAGTTTTAATGAAACTAATCAATGTTGTGGATAAAGTTGAATTTATTAATAAAATAGAGACTCTAGAAAATGGATAATTGACCAAAGATATGAATTGTGGATTGTGTTTTTTTTTGTTTTTTATGCATTTAGAGGTGGAAGGGACATTTTTTGGTTTCTGTGATATGATTAGTCCTTGGTGTAAACCTATAATATTGTCTTTTGTGATATAAATATATATATAATTTATTTCTTTGTGATTTATATACACACCCACGCCCACATGGAGAACCATGTGCTGAACACCTACAACATTACGCTGGGAGTGCCTTTCCCAAATATCTCAGTGGGAGGATAAAAGGATGGCTACCTGCACATCCATGTCCCCGCTCTAGGTGTAAAGACCCAAATTTTCCATGAATTGTTTTTAATTATATGGAATTATATGAGTCCGAGAAAATTTACGGCACATGAATCTGAGGTCCGGTGTGCCCGGAATTTATTACTGAACATTTTATAAGGTATATTCAGTAAACGCATAACCCACTTTTTCAAACATTTTAACCACTGTTTAGATTAAAAATATAATGTCACCATTGAATATACAACACTAGGTTTCACTTAAGGGAGACCTTACTATGACCACAAAAGCTCTCGAGAAGAAATTAATATTTGGGTCTTTTAAAAAGTAATGAAATAAAATAGTTTTATCCTTTTATTTTCTTTCTTCTATACAAACAAGAAAACAACGTGTGGGACCCAAGGGGAGTCATGCCAATGAATAGAATGACTTCCCAAATCCTAAGTAATGAAAACTTTGTGAAAATTATGTATCTTCCAAATTTATTATCCCCCATTGAGTCCCTCCATCGTTACATACAATCCCCCTCTCCTATAAATATAGAGCTTGGGGGAGGGGTATCGGAAAAGCCTCATCATGTAGCGATGTTCTGTTGGTGTGTTTTAACACCAAGCTCTTAGAGGACAGAACCGACCACAGTAGGAGGTGAGCTATGACATAGAAACCCCAAACTGGAGTTTGATGTTTGAGCGGTGGTGAGGGCAGCTTGTTGTGGGGGATGGTCAACAACGAGACTCCCTCAACCGCAAGCACTCTCCAATGTTTCAAGGTAGGGAGTTGTGGGGATTTTGGTTTTCCCCACTTCTCTTTCTAAAAGTATGATAACAGATAAAGTCAAAAACATGTTGATCTGTTATTTTATTTTAGTTTTACATGCGGCTGGGTGTGCTTTATAGTTTGTGTTAGTAATTGAAACTGAAAGCATGTAATTCAGTTGAACTTTTCCCCGAAACACCATCTAGATTATCTCAAACGCGGAGGACGCGGGCCTACACGAACAAGGCCTGAGACCCCCCATTATTGTGTTGTTGTGGTAATTTTTTTGGAATTTGGTGACAACTTGAAGCAGGTCCTACCCCACCGAAGAGCGCAATCCCAAAAAACTGCAAGCACCGATGGTACAGGAAAGTAGGCCACAAGTGTGCGACCGGTGGGTAGATGAACACCTGGAAGCCTACACTAGCATAGGTGGTAGTGCACTGCGGCATGGCAGTGACACACGGTAGTACCGACCGTGTGTCTGGTGGAAGACTGGCCACTGCCCCAGGCAGCAGCGGATCAAAGGATGGGCGCGCGCCAACGACTCACCTAGCGGAAGACCCGCGGCCCGTTGGTCGTGGCATGGAAAACCCACAGTGCCACATGGCCCACGTTGGATCAACCTACAAGGTTTAACATGGTGACCTGGCCCCATTCCACGTCATCCCTAATCATAGGCATCACATCCGTGTATCCATGGTGGCCCATGCCGCCATGCGGGTGGCACCACCAGGTCCGTCCAGCGGACCGACCCGCCGCCCAGCGGGCCGACCCCCGGACCCACGGGCTAGATTTACTTGAGTCGAGTCAGACCCAATTCGGGATGGGTTGACCCAGGTCGAACTGGATTGGCCCATGCCCAACCAGATTGGGTCGGTCCGACTAAGGCGGACTGGACCCGGACCGAATACCATCTTGTTACACAAAACATGCCCTAACTACATAATCGGATGTCCATCTTACAAACCTTCGATAGTGTAGAAACCATTAGGATGATGTGGTCCTTTTATGTTGCTCAAAATGAGTTTTGGAGAATGTTAGCGCAAAGCTAGTTTAGATATAATACGAACCCAACAGGTGCCTCAGCACCAAAACCCCTGTATCTCGCAAACCGTTCATTTGATTGATGATCCATATGCGGATTTGGGAATCTCTTGAAGAGACTGGTCTTTTGGAATAATTTTTAGTTAATTACATTGAATCAAGATGCAATGAGTGGATTGATGAGTAGTTCTACCAAGCAGACTACGTATGGAACCCTATGATTGGATGTGATCTGAAAACTATTTGACGATTGGGCCAGAGGGAAGTGGCTCTGGGTGACCCAGTTGGGCCATGGTGGAGCGTGGTTTTATGTGACCTGGTAGACCCATGGTACTCGACAGGAGGAGTACCACAGTTCAGTAAAGGTGAGAGGTGACTCTGTGTGACCATACATGCCCACGGTAGGAAGCGGCTCTGTGTGACCCGACATTCCCATAGTACCAATCAGGGATGGGTACCACAGCAGTTCAAGGATAGTGGGATTAAGCTCTTTGTGACCTAAAAATCCCACTTTCCTTGATAAAGGATGAGTTATCCCGCAGCCTAGGAGTTTAATGATGTGATATCTCTTCTATAATTGATATAATGTGATACCAAGTTTGATCTGACTTCTTTTGTGTACTTTTGCTTCAAGCATTTGGGTTTTTTCCTTTATGGAACTCTTTGAGACCTATAAAGGTCTCAGGGTCCCTACTGAGTATCACCATACTCACCCCTGCATGGGTTTCGCCTGCACCTTGCTGTGTCTAGTGAAGATGATGTACATCGTTAATCGAGGATGAGGGATCTAGAATTGGGAGGCGATCGGAGCTGGACCTTTTTAACATGACATGTCGTAGGGACTATAGATTGTGAGTTGTTCCTACCTTTTAGGTAGGATCTATGGTGGATGATTCAATAACTTCCTTCCACTTTTCATCTATTTTTTCCTTTTTCAATTTAACTTGTTCTATTTCTAGTGGGTCTTGTATTCCAGTCCCCTTTATTTTCAACACTCTTTACGATAGATGTTTACTTCACAGCTTCTTTTGTTGCATTCTAATCTTTTTCATTTCCTCGTGTGGCATTCTACTCTATGTGTTTGTACATGTTTAAAGGCAATTCCTTCACTTTTTAGGGATAAGAATTTCAGTGATTTTATCCAACCCTTTACCTATTGAAGTCAGGCTTGGGGTAGTCACAATACGAGCCTCGGGGCATGGGTCATGAAGAAGTGGTATCAGAGGTGGTTCGTTCAACCTTAGAGACCGGGAGTCTGTGTTTTTGTTTAAATGAAAAAGTGTTGATTATTGCGAGTCTGACCTCTAGGTTCATGGATTCCAGGCCTGGTGCTGTGGCTAACGTATCCATACATTGGAACCTTTAGTCTTACTTTTTGGCTCAATACACAAAAATACTGGTTTCATTTTCGTTTTGTGATTTCGAATAAGAGTCACCTCACTAGCGTTAATTATCTAACTATGGCACATCTTGAATTATCTTAGGATGAATCCACAAGGTTGACCAGCCTGTATCCAGAGGCATGAGGACAACCCTCCCAGCAATGAGGTGTCTATCCAGGGACCAATGTTCGAGATGGACCCATCGGGTGGTGCCACAGTTCTACCACGACCTAATGGTCAGACCCTGATACCAGAGGTTCTGGTAGATAACATCTTTAGTCTCAGCACCATACATTATTTTTCGAGATAAAGACCTCCCAGGATCAGAGGTGTGATAGACCCTCGAGTCGGTAAAGACTTGCTTGAGTCCGTGATGTGGGTCTTTCACTTAGTGAGGACACCACCAGACTAGATGGCCATCTTGGCAGTGAGTCTTCTGGAGGGATTAGTTGAGATATGATGGAGTTTGACCATCAAGGTTCACGATGAGGTGACCCTAACTTGGGTAGACTTCAAAAGGCTTTTCCGGGGGGATTTTTCCCCCGCAACATTGCACTCTGTGTGCATTAAAGAGATGCTTCTCCTTGAGTAGGGCAGCATGATAGTGGTTGAGTAATCAGCTAGGTTCACAGAGAATTCCCGCTACTATACATATAGTGTGTGGGACCCTTTCTTCTAGGATTGGGCCATCAAGAAGAGGCCCAGAAAGGAGATTAGGGATTTACTGGTGTCCCTCAGCATCCTCACCCATTCAGGGGTACAAGAGCAGGCCCTTCTTGGTGAGAGCTTCCTATCAGAGCAGGCACCGACAGCAAGAGCCGACGACAGACCCTAGGTAGTAGAGTCTTCAGTGGGAATCATGCATTAGGTTCATGAGCCTAACAAGACCAGGTTTTTTAGAAGGTGACCCCAGGACTTTGGGTCGGTAGTATGAGGCTCCCTGTCCAGAGAGAGTCAGTAGGGAACTAGATAGTGCTTTACGTGTGGCGGACAAGTCCACATGTCTTGTGACTGCCCAACCGCCGAACGGACGACCAGTAGATGGTTGAGGGACAGCCAAGGAAGAGGCAGAGTTTTGAGAAAAGAGGTCTATAGGGTGGCAGACGTGGCTGGGGAGCTGGTTGTGCAGTAGGTGGTGGGTGGCGATTCAAGGTGCTACCGCGACAACCTTTAGGAGGTGCACCCCGACCATAGGGAGTAGGTGGATAGGGGTGAGCTTAGCCCCAGGATTCTGAGGCCTATGACCATGGAACTCTATAGATAAGAAGAGGTATGATCTATGTCTACTACACCCTAGATTCAGTTCTTATAGACACAGGTTCTAGCCATTCTTTTATTTCCATGACCCTCATTCCGAGCTTAGAGATTACGACAGAGATATTGGCTCAATCCTTATAGCTATAGATTCTTACGGGAGATGATTCAATGATTTCCCACTAGTGAAGGCAGTGTGGGATTACTTTAGGATGTGATAGCTTCAGCATGGATCTCGTAGTAGAGGCGTTGAGGACTTACGACGACATCCTGGGTATGGACAGGTTATCCATTGTACATGCTTAGATTAATGGTATTAAGTGCAATGTTTGGTGCTTCTGCACAAATGGGATGAGGTTTTCCTTCACTGGCAGATGGGAACTTTTGAAGCACAGGATGAACATACTCGGGAAAATGTGTAGCTGATCACCCATTAGTTTGCTTTCCTTACACTTGGGTTAGTTGATGTTCAAAGTCTAAGAAATCCTGTAGTGGTGGACTAATATGAGGATTTCTTCCCTAATGATGTCCCAAGACTACATACATGCAGAGAGGTATTCTTTTGTATCGGTAATTACCCCTGGACAACACAGATATCTACACCAGCATATCGGATGGTTTCCATTGAGATTTATTAGTTACGGGTACTGTTTGAGGACATTCATGGAAAGGGGTTCATAAGACCTAGTGTTTCTCTATGGGTAGCCTCGATTTTGTTCACCAAGAAGGCAGATATGAATTTGAGACTATGTGTGGACTATCGGCGCCTGAACTAGGTGACTGTGAAAAAAAGTATCCACTTCTAACAATTAGTGATCTTTTTTATCAGATAAATGGATCTCATTTTTTTCAAAGATATAACTCAGATCAGGCAATCATTAGCTCCGGGTATGATATGGGGATGTGTAGAAGATGGCCCTCAGATGTCGGTATGCCCACTATGAGTTCATGGTAATTCCATTCGGAGTGACCAACTCCTCTACAGTGTTCATGGGACTCATGAACAGGATCTTTCAGCCATACCTCAATATTTTTGTGGTGTTCTTCATTTAAAACATCCTGATATACTCAGGGACTGGGGAGGATCATCCCTATCATTTGTAGATAGTTCTGGATAAACTTCGAGAGCACCAGCTTTATGGTAATCTCTCGATGTCATAGTTCTGAATATGAGAGGTCCACTTTCAATGACACGTTATCTTGGAGGATAGAGTTTCAGTGGATCCAAAAATGATAGAGGATGAACATACATGGGAACCACCTAGGAGTGTGAGATAGGTACAGAGTTTCTTATGGTTGTATGGATTTTAACGGAGATTTGTTCATGATTTTCTAGATATGTGGCTCCCTTGTCATTTTTGATGAAGAAGGGGCATCCCTTCGTATGGAAGGATAGATTCTAGTAGAGTTTTTTGAATATGAGGAATATACTGAGGAGTTATCCCATCATGAGGCTACCTAAAGAGGGCATTGGGTATGTAGACTACTGTGACACATCAGGGTCCGGACATGGGTGTGTCCTAATGCAGGAGCGAGCAGTGATCGTCTATGTTCTATGACAGGTGAGACAATAGGATAAAAACAATTATACCCATGACATGGAGTTAGAAGAGGTGGTCTTCGCCCTGATGATATGGTGGCATTACTTGATTGGTGAACATTTTACAGTCTTCTCTAGTCACAAGAGTCTCAGGTATATCTTCTCTTAGAAGGACCTGAACCTGAGACAACGGTGATGTATAGAGTTCTTCCAGGACAATGACATTGATATAGTCTATACTCCTGGGAAGGGGAACGTGGTAGAAGAGGCCCTTAGCAGGAGTTCTGTCCTATAGTTATCGAGTGAGGAGATAGAACAGCTATTCGCATTATAGATATACTTCATGGATAGAGATGGAGCAACATACCTTCAGTCTTTGATAGTCACTCCCCCACTCCTTCAGCAATTCAGGTAGGCATAGCTTGAGGACATTGACTATGAGACTCGACGTGCTATGATGTCTTCAGGGCTGGCGCCCGATGGATTTTCTGAAGGTGGGGAGCATTTCATCCTATTCAGGGTATGTACCATGGTACCAGTGGCACTATGAGATGATGTGTTGAGGGAGTTTCATTCATCCCCTTTGGCGGTACATCCTAGTGTGGAAAATATGTACCAGGACCTCTGACGTCAGCACTGGTGGCCAGGGATGAAGAATGTTGTAGCAGAGTTTATTTCAGAATGCATCACTTGTCAGTAAGTGAAGGTCGAGCATTTGGTCCCAACAAGCTTAGCACAACCACTAGAGGTGCCGGAGTGGAAGTGGGATGGGATATCCATGGACATTGTGAGAGGGGTTCCACGTACGTCTAGGGGACATGATTCCATATGGGTGATCGTTGACCGACTCACAAAGTCAGCCCACTTCTACCTATCACAGAGAATGTGTCAGTAGAGGGATAGAGATGCCTCTATGTACAGGAGATTATGCGACTCCATGGGGTGACATCGACATTAGTCTATGACAATGATGCATGTTTCACATATTAGTTATGGAAGGGTTTGGAGGCGGTATTCATGACTCAACCACCTCTAAGAACCGCCTTCCATCCTCATACTGAGGGTCAAACAGAGTGGACCATACAGATGGTGGAGGACATGCTTCGTGCATGCAACCTAGATTTTGGCCACAATTGGGAGGATCATTTTCCCTTGGTGGGGTTTTCTTACAATAAGAGTTACCACTCCACCATCGTTATGGCACCATTCAAGGCCTTGTAAGGTCGACATTTCATATCACCTCTATGCTGAACAGACGTAGGGTAGTCAACACTTATGGGTCTAGAGATGGTAAATGATGCCACTGAAGAGGTGTATATCATCCACGAGCGGATGAAGACCACGAAACGAAAAAAGAGGTATTATGATGACAGGACGTGAAGACCCTTGGAGTTCCAGGAGGAGTACCACGTATTATTGTGAGTATCTACTTGACGGGGAATACACATATTTGGCCAAGGGGGCAAGTTATGACCATGGTTTATCGTACCATTTCTGATACATTAAAAGATTGGCGAGGTGTCGTACTTCTTGGCATTCCCACTATATTTGGGAAGGTTGCACAACGTCTTTTACATATCCTTGTTTAGGGGATACATGCATGACCCATCTCATGTCATCAAAAATGGTGACCTGGACTTGGAAGATGGGGCAATGTTTACGGATTTTTCAGTAGATATTGAGGATCGATGGGAGTGGGTCCTTCATGGGTGGTCGATACCTCTGGTGTGCATTTTCTGGAAGCATGTGAACCACTAGGTGAGACCATGGGAATGGGAGGCTAAGATACGTGCTTAGTACCCCCATTTGTTTTTTTATTCTATTTTATGGATTTCGAGGACATAAAGACCTAAGGTGGAGAGAATGTAAAGACCCGTATTTTTCATGTGATTTTTTTAATGATATGGAATTTTACAAGTCTGTGAAAATTTATAACACGTGAAACCAAGGTCTGGTGTGCCTAGAATTAATTTTTGAACATTTTTTATAGTATGTTCAGTAAACACCTAATAGGATTTTTCTAACCTTTTAACTAGTGCTCATATTAAAAATTTGAGGGTACTGTTGAATCTGTAGCACTAGGTTTCGCTTAAGGGAGACCTTACATTGATGGTAGTTAGTCCCGAGAAGAAGTTAATATTTGTGACTATTAAAAGGAAATGAAATAAAATAATTTTATCATTTTATTTTCTTTCTATTATACCAATAGAAAAATAAAGTGTGGGACCCGTACTGAGCCAAGCCAATGAATATCCTGACTTTCCAAATTCTATGTAACGACACTATTTGGAAAATTAGGAATCTTCCAAATTTATTAGCCCCCATTAACTCCCTACATCGATACTTAATCTCCCTCTATCATATAAATATAGTTCATGGAGGAGGGGTGTCAAACTACCTTCACTAAGTAGTGATGTTCAGTTGGAGTGTCGTAACGCCAAGCCCTTATAGAACAGAACCGACCCCAGCAAAAGGTAATGTGCGACGCTGAAACCCCGAACCAGAGTTTGACATTTGAGCAGCGGTGATGGTGTATTTTTGTCAGGGACAACTAACAATGAAACTCCCTCAACCTCAAGCACACTCTAACATTTCAAAGTAAGGGGTTGTGTTGATTTTGGTTTTCCCTAGTTCTCATTCTAAAAACATGAGAACGGATCAACTCACAAACAATTTGATCTGTTATTTTAGTTTAATTTTATATGTGTGTGGATGTGATTTATCATTGGGGTCGATAATTGAAACTAAAATCATTTAATTTACTTGACCTTTTCCCCGAAACTCCCCAAGGATTGTCTCTAACGGAGAGGGTGTGGGATGACATGAACAAGGAGCGAGCCCCTGCATTCGTGTGTTGTTCTAATATTTTTTTTTTGAAGTTGGAGACAATCTGAAGCTCGGCCAACCTAAAAAAGATTGTGATCCAAAGAACCCACAAAAACTGATGGTGCAGGAGAGTGAGCCACGGGTGTCTTACCAGCAACCCGATGAACACTCTGTCGTCAGAACTGGTGCTGGCGGTGCCGCACAGTGGGGCGGCACACAGCGGCACCATCCATGTTTCCAGCGGAATATCGACCGCCGCCCCAGGTGGTGGTAGAGCAGAGAATGGGGAACACACCAGTGGTGCACCCAATGTAAGACCAACTGCCCATAGAACAAGGTGCGGAGGACCAGCGGCCCATTGGTCGTGGCGTGGAGGACCTACGGACCATCGGCCATGGCACGGGGGACCCACGATGGCACATGGCACCAGGTTAGGTCAACCCATAAGAGTTAACCCGCTTCCCTATCCCCACTCCACGTCATCCCAACGCGGACATATCACATTAGGGTGTCCCTAGTGGCCAAGGCCACCAAAAATTTGGCACCACCTTGTCAGACAAGCGGGCCGACCTACGGCACAACGGCCTAACCCGAGGCATATTCGGGTTGGGCCAGGCCTAGCGGGCAAGCTTGAACTGAGTCAGGTCAGACCCGAATCAAGCTAGGTCGACCTAGGTCGAACCAGATTGGCCCATGCCGAACTAGCTCGGGTCAGTCCGATGGAGGCGGACCAGACCTGGACCCCGTACCGACTTGTTACACAAAATAGTCCCTAACTTCTAAACTGTACGTCTCGTTGACAAACTGTCTACACCGTCAGGACCCTTACGCTGAGTTGGTCCTTTTAGAATGCTCCACCTGAGCTTTGGTGAATTCTATGGCATGGCCGAGTTGAAGAGTTGATTGCAGCTTTGGGACCTCGGTACTAAAATGCCCATATCTCACAAACTGTGCATCCGATTGAAGAGTTGATTGAAGCTTTGGGACTCTCATGAGAAGACAGATCTTTTGGAAAACATAGTGGTGACTTCTATGGAATCATGATTTAAAGAATGGATAGATAAAGGTTTCTCCCAATCAGACGATGTATGAAACCCTGTTTTCGGCTAAGTTCTGAAGACAACTTGATGATTGGCCCTGTGGGAAGCGGCCCCTTGAGATCGAGAAGGACCCTGGTGGGAAGTAGATTTGTGTGACCCAACAAACACATGGTACATGACAGGCTGAGTACCTTAGTTTTTCCATGGTGGAAAAAAGCTCTATATGACCCAGCATGCCCACGGCGGGAAGCGGCTTTGTGTGACCTGGCATTCCCACTGTACCCATTAGGGATGGGTACGATAAAAATTCATGGTTAGTGGGAAGCATCATGGTGTAAACCTGAAGGCCCACTGTACTCGATAGAGTAGGAGTTCTCCAGTTTTCGAGGAGTTCAATGATGTGATAACCATTCTATGCTTGACCTAATGTGATACCTGGGGTGAGAAAACTTGTGTTGTGTACATTTTATTTATGCTTTGTGGTTTATTTTACTTTGTGGAACTCTAGGAGTCCTATGATGGTCTCGGGGTCCCTACTAAGTTTATCCATACTCACCCATGCACGGGCTTCACCCGCACCTTGTTGTGTATGGTAAAGACAATATACAACGTCGATCGAGGATGAGGGAGCTAGAACCAGGAAGTGATTATAGCTAGACCTTTTTGACGTGACATAACAAAGGGACTACAGATCATGAGCTATGCCTACCCTTCAGGTAGGATCCTTGGTAGATGATTCATGTGTTTCCTTTTACTTTTTAATTTGTTTTGTAGTTTTTTAGTTGTACTTGTGTTATTTACAGTTGGTCTTGTATTCTGGCCCCCATTATTTTCTTCAATCTTTACTATAGCAGTTTACATCATAGTTGATTTTATTGCATCTTAGTCTTTCTAGTTGGCTCTTGTTGTGTTCTTCTCTGTGAGTTTGTATAGGTTTAAAAGTAATGCCTTCCCATTTTAGGTATAAACCATTCGGTGCTAGTGGCCAACCTATGGCCTATGGAAGGCGGGAATGGAGTAGTCACGACACGGTCCCCGGTAGATTGGTCATGACACTTGGAGAGGTAGTTATGTAATATGTTGTGACAGAAAAAGGTCTATTGGTTCATTATATGGTGGAAGTGATCTAGTATCCTTTGTGACTTCGGTTTGAGTTTTGATGTGATGTCCCATGTGTCTTCGTGATGAGTTGTGATGTGATATCCTACATGACTATGGGATGAGATGTTCTATGTTGTGATACTGAGGTTTGTGCGGGCTAGATGTGTCATGAGGCCTTGGTGTGTATGGGTGGGATGGGAAATGAGGCCCAGGTGGGTGCGGCCAAGGTTTTTTTTTGAGTCCTAGATGTGTGCGGAAGGTATGTTTTTTAGCCCCTGGTGTGGGAGGGTGGTATGTAATGTGGTATATTCGAAATAGTAGGGATCACCGAGAGTTTATACGTTGGAGAAAGAGCATTTAATTAGTGTGAAATTGGTACATAATACCCTCTCATCGATGTGATTTAAAGTATATTATATTACTTGGATTCTTTATTTGGTATGTAATCATTGGATTGGTTGGGGTTTTGGTTACTATACCTATTTAGTTGTTGTTTTGTTCTACCACATTCACATGGGTGCATTATTATACCCTTTTCACATGTGAATGAGAGAATTTGGTTTTCCTACTATGTATACTTATATGATAAACCATATTATATAAAAACTATTTTAAGGATTCTCCATGGGTATTGTAGACCATGATGGACATTTCTATTTTGGACATTCAGATATATTGTTGTGTCACTGCCTTATCTTTTGTGTTTATAGGAATTTCAATTTGGAGACTTTCATATGTATAAGTTTTTATTAATACATGAATTGTGGGATGGTTTGGATTTATTTTATATATTTTATTGAGTTGAATATGGTTCATATAACATATATCAAAAATTTCTTTTATTATAAAGGATAATGCCTCCCATAATGAGATATTTGTACACCCTTGGTTCTTGTATCTAACCAAGAGCCTACTGAAGATGGGACTTGGATATCATTATCTCCCTTACATCATTACCATAATGGAAAGAGTATCTATGGATGAAGGGGTAGTGAATAAACATTTTAAAATTATTTTTTTCTATGAGTTGAATTAATACTTTCTTAGTGTTGCGTAAGAATTTAAGGTAATTATATCATCCCAATAATTTAAAATTAAATTACCATTATACAAAATTATATTAAAAATATATATTCATAATCAAACATATATTGTATTTATTCATATCACAAAATATTATGGACATTAAAAGTAAGAAACTGGGGTGTTTATGCTCTTATGTATATAAAATAATATAATGGTCAAAATCCAAGACCCAGTTGAATATTTTAATTTAAAATTAATCTCACAAAGTTCAACAAAAAGAGGTTTTTTAGAAATAAAATTCCCAAATGAAAAATGATTTTTCTTAACGATATCACTACTAAACCTAATTATATGAATTTTTATTAATATTGATATATATATATAATTTATAAATTTCATTTAAATCATTCCTTTTCTGGTGTTATCTTAGTTAATTAAAATGGAAATTACTTTTTTCACGTAAAATAATGTTTGGGAAAATGAGTTTTAAGAGTAAAAAATATTAATAAAAAACATGAATATTAACAATTCAAATGTTATTAATTATATTTTTCTAAATAAAATGGATCATATTTGAATTTAATCCAATATCAAAAATATATTCAAAGTTAAATTACATTATTTAGTTAAAATCAATGTATGTTTTACATAAAATTTTTTACTATTCATTGAAAAACAAATCATTTATGAAATATATAAAAAAATAACTATATACTACTTTTGATATGATCATTCCAAAAAATTATAACACAATTAGAAAATACCATCACTAAAATTGGAAAAAATTAATTGTATTCTCTACAAAAAAAAGTAATATTAATCATTTTTGAAGAAAACATATTTTTAAAGAATAAAATGACTTTACATAAAATATTGTGCTTATTTTCAACGAATTAATCAATAAATTTTTATTTATTTTTACACTTATAAATATATTGTAATGAGTTTAATCATATTTTTACCATCAAATTCAATGTCTAGGTTATAATAGTAATAAAATATTCTGATAGTCATTAAAGCATTATATTGTGTTCTATATATTTTAATGAACATAATGTTCTTATTTTAAAATATCATGTTTTACCACTTCTAATATGTTTGAATTTATTTAAAATTGATTAAAAATACTCTTTTCAATTACTTTTGGTAACAATAACATTATATTTTTAAAAATTATTTTAATAATTTTCTCTTTTAACATATACATCAACAATAGATATTTACACCGTCATTTTTTAAACATCATGATAATTCCTCTTCATGTTTAGATGATTTTATAATAAAAATAATATTCTCATTTTTCTATGAATTCTATATTATAAAATTTTAAAAAAGTATTGATCTGTTTTCTCTTGATATCTAAAGAAAAAATTTATTTCATTTTTAAAATATATTTTCATCTACGTCAATATCATTTTTTGAATTTCTATGATTCTCTAGGGATGTGATCTTATGATACCTTCCAATTTCTCTATTTTAATATATTATGATGATAACTATATAAATATTATTTCATTAAACCCATTTAATTTCTATTTGTTAATTTAAATGTGATTAAATCATTGTTATTCCATTTTCTCTTCCATGGGTAATGATATAATGAAAAGTTAATTTTTTGTATATTTTTGTGTCACACTTGTGTATGGTTTTCATTTTTTTATGGGTGATCCAATAATTATATATCCCATTATTTAAAATTTTATTGATTTAAATATTATTACATATTTAATATATATAATGGTGAGTGAACCCATTTCTGTTAGGGACGTTTTCCCCTACGATAGTCCTGGTAAAAGTTTTTGACTGGGGAAATAATTGAATTGTTATTTTACCCAATAAATTTCTAGATATTTGCTAATATGATATCATTGTAAGTGATCCATCGACATGGAAATTATTTTTTATAATTATGTTTATATCAAAAATGTTTCTATTATGCTTATGATATATTCTCCAAGATCATGAATCATTTTTGATGATTTCTCACTCTTATGGCTTATGCCCTTTTAAAGAAAACCCCTTATTCCATGAATCTTGATTAATAGTATGTTACTTATTTGGTATATTTATCACATGTTAGTATCATGATTTCAAACCCCTAAGCATATATTATTCTCCCATATGATCATCTACTAATGCCTCAAATATTTACTTATACTAAGCATATGATCTCACCCTATCATATATTTTCTTTTCCTTGGTTATTATAAAAGGTATAATGTAAGATATCTATAATAAGGGTATAATATGAAAAAACTTTATGGGATATGTTAGCGATATTTCCCGAAATGTGATTATTATGTATCTAGTCAGAAAAGACTTTATTCCTTTTTGCATATAGGGAGTTGATTCTTATGAAATATATATAATACTCATGTAAAATGATGTAATATTTTTTTTCAATAATTCTTTGATCGTATTAAACATCAATAAGGGTGAAATGATGATAAACTTTTGTTGCTTGTAGAAAAGTAAAAAATATCCATTGGATTGGATCCATGTGTAAGAAAATGTTTCCGTAAAAATTTGAGAATCAAATGGCTCATTGGAAGACATAGGAATAAAATCTTCTTTTCATATATACATATAGATGATGAAATTTAATCAAAAACTCGATATTAAATATTAATATAGGTCTATTTAGAAGAATATCAATGTTAATAGACCTACGGAATTAGAATACATTGACATATTTCTCACTGTCCAAGGACACACCCTAATGGATGCTAATGATATAGATGATGAATTATATTTTTCAAAATAATACCATGTTTCATCATAGTATATACCAATTATAATCTCATAGAAATTTAATTCTAGTAAGTCATCAATAATTTTTGAAAAAAATCAAATAAAATGGTGCATTAGGGTCTGATAGTTATATAGGATCATTATATGTCAATCGCTTTGAGATTTACAAGGTTAATATCATTAATACAGTTAAACAATATTTTAAATGGTGTATTTTCCTATAGAAACAATTTATTCTTCCCTCGTCCTCATTATAAAGGGAAATAATCATGGATCATCCAAAAAATTCCCACATTATTATGTGTATATTCTATAATAGCATTTTCTCTAATATTATCAATTATATATTGATTACTACATATCCCAACACACTTATCTTAGGGGAACATTGATTTATACAAGAAAATAGAATTCCAGGTTTCAATAAATTAACACATGAAATGATGCATAACCATTAAAATATACAAGGTTCTAATGTTATGATCAATTTAGGAATAGAAATTTCTATATAAATACTAGTCTAGATCTTAATTATACATGTTATGTTAAAATTTATGTTCATAAAATAGTTCAACAGTCGGTGATTCCACTGTTCTTCATCTCGTTAGTTCTCATTACTTCCTGATGAAAATTGATTCAATTTTTTTAGAGAACTGGAGGCCTATAACATTGATATATAAATCCCCGCATTAGTAATGATTTCTCAAGTATATCATAAAGGAATAATCATTTATGTGATCACATAGATAAATAGTTCTCCCACTAAAAAAATATAAAAATAAACGAGAATATTTCACCATTTCCTACTAATGACATGTTATTTTTATCTTAACTTATGATATATTTCCATATCTGGTTTCGATGAACTATTGAATTTTTATAAAGATATATAAAAAATGAATTAACCCATCTAAAATTAATATCTACAGCATTAGTAATTTAGGGACCTGTAATTTCAAAACCATTGAGGATGGGTAATGTTTTCAAATATGTTATTCTCCTAAAAATTACTTGGTTCCTTATTATATACTATTAGGATCATATATTAACATTCTGATAGTTTTATCTCCAAAACATGTGACCATAGTAAAAATTATAGGGGTTGGATATTATTCATTGGATGAATATTTAATGTAGTTGTCAATATTATATAATCGATAGTACTAAATTTTTTTTTGGTATTCAGATACTTTAAAGGGTTTATCAATAATGTTAAACACATCATCCATGCCTTTATTTAGGATTCATTCCAAAAAAATTTGTGGCACAATGGGGTGAAGGGAACATAGTGAAACCTATTGAGAATGTTTGAAATGGTTTATATATTCTTGAATATTCCACAAATGTTTCCAAATCCAAATTGGAATGGGACTCTATTCAAGGGAACTATTTATATCCATAGTATATTATGAAAAATATAAATATGAAATTGGTACCTTTTGGAATTTATTTTCTTTTTACTATTTAGTCAAAAAATGAGAAATTTCTTGTCAACATGCATCATATGCACTCCCAATAGATCACTGTGAAATGGGTGGTTTTTTTCAAAATTGATAACATATTTGGTGCCCTTTTGTATTTCTCACAATGTAGAACCACTAAATTAAAAGTCATAGAGGCATATGACTTTAAAATTATTATTGGTGTTGTCTCTAATTATTAACAAAATTGGTTAATGTAGGTAATTCATTTGTAGACGAACATGATCAATGTGTATTAATCAAGTCATAATCAGGTCCCTTATACTCAATATATTGCTTCAAACATATACATATATATTCTTGCTGAGATAATTTCACTTTATAAGATATCATTAAGAAAATTAATATTCCAAAAATAGAAGGCTTAATGTGTTGGTATGAATGGACTAAATTACTTCCCATTTATAATTTTATTAATCACAGGGGTGTGATTTTTTCTTCCATAACCTATAGTTATTTTCAACAAAAGAACTATATGAGGCTTCAAGAATTCATGGGTGGTAATTTGACATAGATAATTTGGAAATTTCTTGAGCTTTGGTTCAATGTACGTGATATATTGTCCTCCATTCAACACTTCCTATTTTTATTTTCTTAGAGAGAAATAATATTTTAATGTAGGGTGTTCATGAATCATTGATTTTGTTTTATGTAATTAGAATATCTAGTCAATCTGAAATACTCTATGAACTCACACTCTTTACCAACCATCCGAATCCATAAAATAATTATTCTTATTGATATTTGGTACATGGTTTATGTTTTCGAAGGGTATAATTTTCACTAAATCTTTCATATTTGAAATACTAAAAACTTTTACTATAATAACAAGGTTGGTATTGTGGGATACAATCATTGGATCTACTGAAAACCATTGAATTTAGTTTGAAATATTAAAAATGATGTAGAATAAACTAACAACATTATGATAGACAGAGGACCATTCCAAATTGATTCAGTGAGGTTATCATCTCCATTATTATGTATCAAAGTAAGGTATTCCTACTCAATGATAACATAATTTTAATTGGTAATAAACAAACTATTTTATAAATTAGTAGTATCCCAGAATCAATAATTCAATCCAATTCAATCCACGTTATAAGGTTCCTACATAGTTTCTCTCAATCCCACTATTCCACCATATATATCCTATAAGGTAGAAAATCAAGGACAAACTAATAATTCTTTATCTAACATAATTAGATTGAGGAAACACATAGGTGGATTGTCTTATTGTGAGAGGACATATCCTCAAAGATCATAAAATATTTAAAACCTTTATTTTACAACCCCAAAATCATACTTCTATTGTATATGAGTTTTATATTGTCCATCAATATTTCATACCCCATTAATTTTTTCCACTGGGTATGTTATTCACCAATAATATTTATTTACTTTTCAACAAAATTATGTGCCACATTTATCAACTCTGCGATAGATGGTTGAGAAAATATATATGAATAGAGGAAAAAATTTCCTTCTCTTTATTCTGAATGTGAATTTAATTTTTTTATGAATGTATTTTATATTTGAATACACAAAATGGATATGATATTTTGATCCTTCCTATTTTTATCACAATCCACAAAGTTCCATTTTTCATTAATGTATTGAACATATTTGTCATTGTCCTTAATGAACAATAAAAATGATCATTGAAACAAAAGGTAAAAAATAAGAATTTGTGATGGGTTATTCACGATAGGGAAGTGTCCCCTCACAAATAGACTTTTAGATGGAAATATTTTCAAAGGTTATGCATTAATATCAAAAATATTTTTTTATTTTTAGCGGTATATGACTCCTGTCCCAATAGGATTGGTACGGGCAGTGCATTAAACTATTATAAGGATAATTGTGATGAGATTTATCCCCAGTTGAAAATAGTATGTTGGCGGGTTTGTATTTGCAATGGGACCTATCACAAATACCTTTTTAACTATTGAAACAAATTAATAGGTGGTTGGTATTTTTGATGGACTCCATCATAAATAAAACCATAATAAGTCATCTAACCTATGTTTATGCCCATCCGTTTTCCCCACATTCCACTACTCCTCTCTCCCTCTATACTTATAATTTTTCTCTCAAAATTTTTCTTAGTTAAAAAATATAAATTTTGAAAATATACGAGGTTTAAATTCTCTGAGAGATTTTCTTTTATGGTATTTGTCTATTTCATTTATTTTATATTTAATTATTTTTCTTTGATATTAGTTATAATTATTTTAAATTTACTATAATTAAATTTAATTATATTTAGATCGTTTTATTTCTCATTATTTTTTTACAAATACATGTGATTAGAATTAATTCCATTAGTATTAATTTGAAAAATTATTAATAATTTTTAATAATTAGTCATTATTAATGTAAAGTGTCCTATTTTTAACTTAGTTTAATTTACAAATGTTTTCAAATTTTTTATGTTTATTGAGGAGTGGATTTTTAAAACTGAGCTCTAGAACCTTATTCCAAGTTTGGAACACCTAATGGTGGAATTTTTGGACTTGAATAATTACCTGAAATTTTTTTTGGATGTCCCGACTGGTCTTGGGAGCACTGAATTTAGAAAAGTACAATTTAATGGATCTGCACGGGCTGCGCACATTTGCGGTCCAACCCATGCAGCATACCCAGTTTATTATTTTATTTACATTAAGTAAAAAATATTAAATTTGGGTTTTTTGTTTATATAGAATACTATGTTAATAATAATAATGTCATTATTATTAATATTTTTGTGTATTAAATTATTTGGATTTAAAATTTTTAATTTTATGATTAAGGGGTTGTAACACTTATGTTAAAAGATTTTAATTGGATGATTATTAGATTGTAACAATTATGTGAAATTAATTTGGCTTTTGGGGATCTCAAAGAATCGTTTAATTAAATCAGGGGTTTTGGAATAATTAAAGAAGCATTTTTTTTCTAATTAGAGGCTTTGTGTTATATAAAAGGATTAAATAATAATAACGAGATTATTATTATTATGTTCTAATTAGTTTTATAATTATTATTAATTATAGTTTTCATTATTTTTTTAAATAATAATAGTAATGGATTTGGGTGTTTTGGTTGGAATTGAAATGAATAAATTTTTTAATAATAATAATAATAACAATGAGGATGTAATAATTATTATTATTGAGTTAATTAATTAAATTCCTTGAAACAGAATATTTAATTAATTATGGGTATTAATTTATTTGATTTATTTAAACCCAAGCATTTTTTATTAAATGGATTGATTTAGATTTAATGAGAAAAACATTTAATGGTGATAATAATAATAATGGTATTACTATTAATATTATTCTTATAAAAAAATTATTATTATAAATTATTGAAATTAATTTATTGGTTTTATTAATGTTTAAAGTTCTAGGTGAGATAATAAATTAACGGGAGGACCCTTCTCCCCTTTCCCCACACTGAAGCATGCACCCACCCATTGAGCTACGATGCACATGAGGTATAGGATTACTCCATGGTCCAGCTCTCCTCCTCTTGACCACCTGAAATGCTCCTCCAAGGTCGATCCTTCTAGTGGTGCACCACCTACATCACGACCTACTCCTAGTAGGACCCCCTACTGCAGCGCACGAGACTCGAGCAGCACCCCTGTAGCAACATGACCACCCTATTTGGTGTGCCACCCCCTTTCCCAGACTCCACATTGTGTGCAACAATGTGGCCCGGACTCTTCACTAATCTTGTTCACCTCGTCAAGGTGAGTATGTCTGGGTATAACTCGTGATTCACATCAGCCATTTGACTCCTCTCTATCGCCTTTCTTCCTCGGCCAAAACCTTAAGGTTTGGGTTTAATCAGATTGGTGCATTCCTATGATTTTAGGTTATGTAAATGTTTTATCGGGACCCAATGGTCCATACTGTGGCATCCATCGCTAAAGGTGAGGCATATGGACATGATTTTCATTGTCACTATTATTTAGGGTAAAGATATACTTTCTCAGTATTTTTTTGCACCAGTTAATTTAGAGGCTGAAAAATTACACGAGTCCTTAGTAAATTATTTAATGTGTGTTGTGTCTTGTCTTTGTGTTTTTGTGATTATATGTAATGGTGCAGTGGGTTTTGATCAATGTAGAGGGAGCCGACATGTATATATATATAAATATATATATATGTATTTATTTACATAAATGTGTGTGAGTGCAGTTACGGGATAGTAGAAAATTGGTTGTTTTCTTATATTAATCTTTTGAATATCAAATTGGTTCCACCACAAGTTAGGGTCCCCTTTCAAGTCCTCACCTTTAACAAATTCAATAATAAAATTATTGATGCCCTTTTTTTGGTATTTAAATTATGTAGTGAAGTATTTATATTGAATGTTTTTAAATATAAATTTAGTATGTTTGATTAAATTTCTAAATGTGAAATGTGATATTTTGATGCAAAACATTGGATGTTATTAAATGATGATTCCCATGTGAGATAAATGAGGACATGACTATGTGTTTTTTTTTTTCTTGTGTTGCATAATTTGTTAAAGTGGAATGAATAAATAATTAAATGATGTTTTATATTGGCTAAGATAAAATAATTCCTTATTTATATTAATTATTTTCTTTGAGACTGTATATAAAAAAAATACTCAAAGGCTTAATTATAATATACTTATTTAGATGAGTGATATAATTTTTTCAAGGATTAATTGTGATATGTTGGTTTAGGTAAATCAATATAATTAATGATGGGTTAATTACTACCTGTAAATGACTGGAAGGGTTATTCAATAGTTGAATTGATTAAACGATATGCATAAATTAATTGATTGTTGAATTAATTTATTTGGATCAATTAATTTATAGGATCATTTGTTAAATCTCAAAGTTATGAACTATGATGTTTATATAATATTTTTAATGGTCGGTTTGATTAAGAATTGTTGGAATCAGAATGAGATAATTGATATGGTAATTAATTTTGATACGTTGTTTTGGCTAAATGAAGATATTTTAATGATGAATTAAATGATGTTCTTTTGCAGTGAAATTTTAGAGAATTGATTATCATGTTTTTGGTTAAGTAATTGGGATAATTAAATGTTGAGTGATTTATTTAATTTACTTTATTGTGGCTATGAATAATTAATCGTTAATTAATTAATAACTATTTAGGTGTTTAATGGTTAATTAATTGTAGACTAGTTTGATGGGAGTTTTATGTTGTTAATTAGTTGATGAATTAATTAACAGATTTGATTAATTAATTTTTGAATTAATTAAAGGATGGTTTTGGTCTGTTAAACATGACCTTATACACCAATGATATATATTTATGTTTGATTGATAAATGGGTTGTGAGATAGGGACTAATGCTCCAAATACTCACGGGGATCAAGACATGGCGTTCTTCACCCAGCTTGCATGCAAATATTTTTTTAATGGTACAGGGACTAATGCTCTACATACCCATGGGTTGTGAGACAAGGACTAATTATCCAAATACCCACAAGGGTGTTAGACATGAAGTTCTAAACCCATTAATTGACATTGGACTGTGAGTACAATTAGTCGTACATTAAATGAATTAAATGATTAATGAAATCTGTTGTGACATAACGATTAGTGAGTATAATATTAGAGAGGGTTCAGACTAGACAATGAATTGGGTGAATAACTATTTAGTGGATGGACCCAGGAGTGAATCGCTATTTTTAGTGGACGGACTCAAATATAGTATTTGAAATATTAAATTTAATATCTTATGACGTGTTATTCAATCCAATGAACAAGATGGGATTTGGTCTTTACTTTTATTATTTAGTTGGCCTTTAGAGGCATCTGTTGTGAGTGACTTATACGAGGGTTATTGGGCATAGGCCTGATCTCATGAATTATATAATTTAACAAGGTTTAAATAATTGATAAATGAAAATTAATGTGTCATGGTTGTTGTGTATTCATGAAAATTGTATGATGTAGGTTGAGACACAAAATGAGGGCTGAAGAAGGTACATTGGTATTTAGTAAAATTTTACTGCAAACTTTATTTTTCCTTAATCTCACGATGTTTAAATTATTTATTGAATGTCTGGATTTGGGGTAGACAATGGTGGTCCTGGATTATGGATATTTATATCTCACACCCTACTCAGGCCGCCAATTGTGCTGGGGTACCCAAGTAGATTCTATTTTGTTGCAAGATTGTTCTCTTTTCATATACTTGGGAGATAGGAGTAGAGGACCGAGCAGAAACTCAGGATGCTCGAGGAGATCGCTCTCAAGGATTTGATTCATTTTCTACTTATATATTTATTTATATGTAAGGAAATTTGTATTGATTATTACTTTAAATTATGTATATATAACATGTCATGCATTCATATGTGGTAAAAACTAGTATTTTCCACTTTTGTTCATGTTTTATAAAAATATGTCATCTGCTGCTTTATCATTTATTAGTCTGTGTCAGATAATTATTATCATTGTCTATCATTAAACTCTTATACGAGGGTATAGTCTCCCCCACTGACTATCTATACTAGTCTGCATCCTCTAGCTTATGGGGAGATGCATTTGAGGCCATGTGGTGACCGGTCTGGCCACCAGTTCAGGGGTGAGCCGGGTCGAGACATTCCAATTAGTAACAATTAACAATAAATACTAAAAATTAGCATTAATAAGTTGTAAATTGAAATAAATAATTATAAATAACAGAAATTAGTAATAATTATAAATAATTAGGAATAATTTGTGATAGTTTGTTATAATCGGTGACAATTTGTAATAAATAAGATTAAATATTAATAATCAGGATTAATTAATAAAAATTAGGACTAATTCGTAATGGTTAGGATTAATTAGTATTAATTAGGATTAATTAGTGATAATTATTATTAATTAGTAACAATTAGGATTAATTTGTAATAATTGGCACTAATTACTAATAATTATAATTAATTAGGATAAATTTGAAATAATTACTAATAATTAGGATTTATTATGATTAATTAGTTATAATTAGGAATAATTATGAATAATTATAAATAAATAAGAATAAATTGGAATAAATATAAATAAATATAAATTATTAGAAATAATTTGTAATAATATGTAAAAATTATTAAAAATTAGAATTAATTACTATTAGTTAGTATTAGTTAGTATTAGTTAGTAATAATTAGTATTAATTATTAATAATTAGTGAAAATTAGTAAAAATTATGATTAGTTAGTCATAATTAGTATTAATTAATATTAAATACTAATAATAATTATGAATCATTTCTAATTATTATGATTAATTAGTACTAATTTGGATTTATTTATAAAAATTAGTAATAGTTAGTAATAATTTGTATTAATTAGAAAAAATTAAGAATAATTATTATTAATTAGGATTAATTAGTTATAATTAGGATTAATTAGTTATAATTAGTACTAATTAGTAATAATTAGTAATAGTTAGGATTAATTACTAATAATCAGGATTTATTAATAATAAGTATGATTAACTAGTAATAGTTATGATTAATTAGTATTAATTAATAATTATTTGGAATAATATGGATTAATTTGGATTAAATAGGAATAATTAATAACAATTTGGCTTAATTGGGATTAATAAGGAATAATTAGAAATCATTATCTATAATTATTAATAATTTGTAATAATTATGAATAATTAATAATAATGAAGAATAAATCGGAATAAATTAGAATGAATAATAATAAATTTGAATAAACATATATAAATAGGAATAAATTGGAATAAAAATAATAATTAGGAATAATTCAAAATAATTAGAAATAATTATTAATAATTAGTGATAATTAGTAGTAATTATTCATAATTAGTAGTAATTAGGATTAACTAGTAATAATTAATATTAAACCATAATAATTAGGTTCAAATATATATAATTAAGATTAATTATTAATAATTTAGAATAATTATTAATAATTAGATATAATTACTAATAATTATTAATAATTAGAAATAATTTTGAATAGTTTGTAAAAGTTGGATATTTTTTCTAATAATTAGTAATGATTAGTATTAATTATTAATAATAAGTATTTATCAGTAATAATTAGGATTATTTAGTAATAATTAGAATTTATTCGTAAAAATTTAGATTAATTAGTATTAATTATGATTAATTAGTAATAATTAGTGTTGATTTGTAATAAATAGGATATAAAAGTAATTATTATGATTAATTAGTAATAATAATGATCATTTAGTAATAAATAAAATAAATTAGTAATAAATATGATTAATTAGTAATAAATAAGAATAATTGGTAATAAAATGAATTAATTAGTAAAAATTTGGGTTAATTAGTTATAATTACGATTTATTAGTAACATTTAGGATTTATTAGTACCAAATAATATTAATTATTAACATTTTTGGAGAAATTAGTAATAATTAGTATGAATTAGTAACAAATAGGATGAATTAGTAAGTAATAGGAATAATTAGTCATAAATCTGATTCATTAGTAACAAATATGATTGATTAGTAACAAATATGTTTAATTAATAACAAATAGTATGAATTGTTAACAAATTGGGTTAATTAGAAACAAATGGGATTAATTGGGCACAATAGGATTAATTTGTAATAACTAGGACTAATTTGTAACAAATAGAATTAAATAGTAAAAAATAAGACTAATTAGTAACAATTAACAACAATTAAGAACTAATTACAATAATACGAAAAAAATTCACAATAAATTGGAATAATTTGTATTGGATTGGCGGCATTCCTTTTTCTTGATGACTCATCCCCTTGAAACATTCTCTCACTAAATTTACTATAAAAATTCTACTCCAACGTATGGACATCAGTTTTATTATTCACAAGAACTGATATGAATATATCGATGAAGATTTTAAATATTGATTTCGGTGAGAGAATATTACAAGGAGATAATCAGTCAGACAAAAGAGGCTCTTTAGCATGACGGTTCATATCCTTGAAACTTTCTTTGACAAATATCACAATGAAAAATCAGATTTGACATTCGAATATCCATTTTCATATTCATGAGAATGTAGAGAAGTGTGGTGAGGACTCCTAGATCTCCATTCTCATGCATAAAAATATAAATATTCACTTGTCGGAGTACAATTTTCATAGAAATTTCAGTTAGAAACAGTTGCAGGAAGATGAGTCGTCCTACAAAAGAGTATCCATCAATCTACTAGAAATTATGTCACTTATAATTAGGGGTATTTATTATAAATTATATGTAATTACTAATTATTAAAGGTATTTAGTATAAATTATTATAATTTGTTTTTGATAATTTTAGATTATTATAGATTAGTATATAATTTTGAAAATAAATCTATGAATGACTATAAAATAAAAGAATGTATACTAAATTTCTAGAAAAGTGAATTTAAATTTATTATATTTTTTGGATAGTGTTTGCCTAATATAAAATTATTCAAAATATATATTTTACATTTTTTTTGAGAAATATAGAACAAGGAACTCATCATCAATCATTATTAGATGATCATGTATAGATAAATCGATGTGGAATTCCAAAAAAATTTGGTTTCAATCCAATATATACTGAGGGTGTTAAATCATTTTTATCATCTGCATCATTAAAACCAAAATTTGTTTCAGAAGGGAAAAATTAATGTACATGAAAAAATTAACCCTGAGGATGTTTGACACATTTGAAAATATTGGTGGCCATCTATTTCATTTTGGTTTTCTACAAGATTATGCATTTTTGATTCAAGATTGTGAAAATATATCCATAGAAAATAATGATTATTCGGTTATGGAGGAATTAGGATTCAAAATTTACTACTTGATTTGGTAGGTCTATATACTCAACCAACTAAAACATGTAAGGATATTAATTTAACTCCTGCATTGGAACCATCCTAATTTTTTGATTTTTTGAGGTCCCCTATGGAATACATATATCTTGGATGTAATATAGTCAAATTTGAAGGAGTTGAAAAATCCCTTGATGTTAAATCAAATAATGGAATGTCAAATACTTATTTTGATCTGATATTCTAATAGGTTAAAACCGCATTTCCAAAAGGAAATGTGGTGCCTAAAAATTTCCATGAGTGAGAATCTATTTTGTAATTTGGGTCTTGGTTATCAAAATATTATTGCATTTTCTAATAATTTCTTCATATATTATTGAAAAAATGAGTCCTCCGAATGTTTTCTCACATATGGAATATCGAGGTATAAATATGCTAAACTATGAATGTCTGGATTGATTCTTATAAAATAGTAGAGATATTTCTTCCTTTTACCAATGATTGTAGTGTTTATTTATGTGTCAGAACACGGAGGCATTTATTTTAATCCAAAAAATAAATATTTCAAAAAGAAAAATTCAAAATCATCACTATAATGGTGATTCATGTAACAATTTTCACAATGTTCTTCTTTATTTTTCCTTAGAATCCCAAAATGAGAAATTGGGTCTTTTTTCTGACGGTTTATGTCCATTTGGTTCTTATAGTAGTCTATAGCCCTGTTGGTATATCCTTATAACTCTATTTAATTTACCTCCATTGATTTTATGAGGGATCCATACATCTTTTTGACTTTATTAATTCTAGGACACTCTAAAAAGAATATTGATGTTTATTAGAGACCATTGATTGAAAAGTTAAATTTATTATGGAGTAATGGTGGTAGTACATATGATATCACTACGTAATTGAATTTTCTACCAAATTTTATATTGATGTGGACAATTAGTGACATCCCAACATATGGCATGTTATCTGGAACAGGTCCATAGGGTCCAAAATCATGTATGTACTATGTGAGAGACAAAATTTTATGCTTCTCAATGGAAAAAATATTGTTTTCCCATAGTTATCGCCGATTCCTTCATACTAATAATATTTTTTGGAGGAATAAATATCATTTTTAAAAAGGTACAATTGAATGAGATGAACCTCCAACCATGATCTCTAGTACATAGGTAAAATCAATTGTCTCTTTATTAACCCTCATCACATTTGGACAAATAATAAACAAATATACAATTAATGGATTTGGGATAGAAAACAATTGGATAAAACAGAGAATTTTTCGGGATCTATCATATTGGCTTGATTTTTTGGTATATAACATGTTGGATATCATGAATATTGAAAAACACTATTTTGATAGATTATTCCATTCTTTTTCAGATACACCATGTAAGACCAAAGATAATGTATGGGAATTATAAAATCTTTCCCAAATTTGTAGGCGACAAGAACATGAACTATTTGAAATATTCGAATCACCGAAGTTAATAAATCCTAAATTTGGTTATACATTATCTACAGAAAATATATTATTATTTTGTTAGTGTATTGAATATTTGAGACTTCCAAATGGTTATGCTTCCAATTTTGGAAAATGTTTCATAAATGGTTACGTTACAGGATTAAAAGTAATGACTGCCGTGTGATAATGAAAATAATACTACAGATTGGATTAATTGTTTTTTTGAATAAATTGATTCAGGATGTGATAACATACCTATCAAATTTTTTCTGAGAAATATCTTCAGCAACAAAAGACTACAATTCACTAAGAAGACTGTCAAATAATGTTGTTTTAATTTTATGCAAACTAGAAAAAATATTCCCTACTAGATTTCATTGACTAAATGGTACATTTGATATTACATTTTCCAAATGATGAAAAATGTGAAGGTCCTATATAGTTTTGATGGATTTAACCATTTGAAATATTTATGAAAAAAATAAATAAATAAGTACGTTACAATGCATCGGTTGAAGTCTCAATTTCATATGCTTATTTTTAAGAGGGATATTTTTCTGCTCTCATTATTTGTATTTGAATATCCGTCAAAACACAACTACATGAGCCATAATGAGGGAAAATATTTACAATGAAATGATAAATAAATTTTTAGTTTTTAATCTGCCCGAACATGGTTTTAGTTAACTTTATGAATGATTGAATTCAGATGATGAACATCACAGATCACATATATAGTTTTTGATCAACTATTAAGAAATAACCTAATTTTTACTCTGAGTGATCATAACACATATTCTATAATATTTGTTAACCTAAATAAATATTTTTATTATTTCTAGGTTATATGATAATCATATCAATAAATAGCTTCCACAAATTATAGGGGCATCTCTTGATGAACATAGAAAAAATAATGTTTTATTTTGGATTCATTAACTAATAACATAAATTATATATGGTTTCAAATATAAAATAACTTTATTACATGTTATATTGACAATTGGTTTATAAAATATTAGGTATCTTAACATGCTGATAAAATTGATAATTTATTGTGGTTATTGAGTAACCCACTATCCAAAATGGTTAAATATTATAATTCACATGTATTGAATGTTTTTAGATTTCATACACAAGAATATAAGAAAAAAAATTAATAGTGGTGTCTTCTTGAGAGGATCACATCAAAGTGAAAACGAAGTTTAATTTTATGAACTATTATAAAAAAAATTATTGAATTGTGTTATCTATGATAGAATTAAATAATGATGTTATACTATCAGTGGTTTGATACTGAGAAAGGGTTACATGTACATCCCACACAAGAAATCATTGATATTAAATATAAAAGTATTCTTACAGTAAATGAACCACTTTTATTGGATCATTAGGAACATCAAATTTGTTATGAAATTTTATATGCTACTTAAAAAGAGTTAGCTGGTTGGTGAAGCATAATAAAAATTAAATATCGAAAAATATTCTTTATTCCAACGGAATGTCGTTCCGCAAATTTAAAAGGAATTGAAAATTTTCAGGAGACTACTAAAAATCCAACTTCGTCACAATGATACATGAATATCAATGATGAAACCCTGCAGTTAAGAATTGATGGTGATGATGATGTTAATGTTGTTACAAATGAATTTGAAATGACAAGATATGATGAAACTAAAACTCATATAGAAATAGATGATTCTAAAGAGGAATATGAATACATTGACATCATCAGATATCAATATGAGGATTCAGATGAAGATTGACGTGGTTATATGATGGTTATAATCATATATAATATATATTAATATATTATAGTTATTTTTAACGTTTATAACAACCATCATTTCTTATTTTATATGGACCCTGATCTGTTTTGTCAATTATAGGAGTTTGATCTTCCTTTAGATGAGAAGGATGTTGGATCATTTGACCCTCAGACTGATGGCAATTCATGGAGGACATGTAGGGAGCATGGTATTATCTAATTGATGATTCATGATTGAATCCCAGAGAGATGTTTATATCTTCACATCAATCAATGCATGTAGAGGTATGTTTACCTGTGTATTTTCGTTAGTTTTCATTAATTTTATTATATACTAATTTTTTTATTATTTATTTTTTCATAGTTTTCATTAAATATATTTATATACTAATTGTTTGTTTATCTGTTCCTTTTTCACATTTTTTTAGGTTGGACTTATAAGGCGACTGACCATGCCCGATTGATGATTCCTCGCCCTATATTTGAGTGATGTCTACATATTGACTTCCATCCACACATGAAATGGAATATTTACAAGAATATTTTAGGTATTTTTCATTAATTTATTTTTCTGAAGCATGGGTCACCTGGGGTGAGATTCTCACTGACACTCATCACCTCATGTTTGATCATTGCCTGGTCCACAAATAAATAATATTTATTTTGAAATTTATTTAATTAATAACTTGATATTATAATTTATTTATAGGGTTTATAGTATCGCATCGATGATATCATGTAGGGAGATATCTGTAAGTCCTGGTATGGGTATATATGTGAGTGTTGTCATCAATTTTTGGCTTAATTTAAGAAGGAAAAAATGGTGAAATCATGGGTAACATAGATTAATGACTGTTGTCTCCCTCATTCACATGATTACATTTCATCTCAGGTCTAGGATGGATTTTGTTCACATTGTATGGGTGGATGTTTTTAGAGGAGATCATAGGTATGTAGGCAAAACTAGGGTAGACGACATGTGACACATTGAGCCAGCAGTCCTATATTCATTACGCACAGGGAACAAATGGTAAATAATGTTTTTAGAAAATAATTTATATAACGTTAAATGTAACTGTTTCTTTTATATTAAAATAAGTAGTCAAACAACCCAATGTTATGGAGTTCGATGTTTATAAGATGATGTATAGAAATCTAGTCACTATATAGATTATAGGTGACCACCATCCTCAGATTGTGGTTATTATAATTTACTTTTGATATTTAAAATTAACTAAAATAATATTTTTTCAATTTTATTTATATTATTTAATTGGAAGGCTTATATGAGGTCGTGAAATCTTAGGCACAGACTGAGAGTCATGCTAAGACCGATCATTAGACCAGATCCCACCGATTTGATGAGTCAGCAAGGATGCAGGTGACCTAGTATACCCTTAAGAATGGATGAGTTATTGGTATCATCTTTCAATTAATGCCTGAGAGTTATTATGGTAGTGTTGCGATTCACATTCTAAATAAATAATTTCTCACAGAGACTCATCATCATCAGTATCAGAGTATTAAGAGTAGGTATAATCTCAATGTGATTTCATATAGATCGTATGTAAGGGGCGGGAGAAGAAGTGTCAATGGCAGCAACATGAGATGCGCTAATGTAGGCTGTAACAGGATGAACTATGACAACAACAACAGCTGTATGAGGAGATGTGTCGATTGCAACAACTCTAGTAGGACCTGATAGAGTATGTGTGATATCTGACTAGTGGTCTCAAGATAGAGTTTTCTCCACTATCTCCTCGAGCTAATCCAGAGGATCCCCCCTCAGTGATATATTTTGTTTATGATAATACATTTGAATGAAATTTAATTTTTTAATATTAACTATTTACATTCAAATAGTCTGTTTTTTATTTATTGCGAATATTTCATTTTTTATTATTTATTAAATTCTTTATTATTTGTTATATTTTATATTACTTATTAAATTTTTTATTATTATATTAATTTTATAATTTTTTTTATTATTTTGTTATTTATTATTTATTATAAATTGGTTTTATTATTTTTTTATATTTTCAAAAATATTGATGTTTTAATTATTTTTTTATTTTTTTATTTTACAAATTATAATAATATTATTTCATTGATATTAATAAAAAATATTATTATTATCATTAATAATAATATTTTTTTAATTTTACTAATATTTATATCATTATTTCATTAATATTAACAATATTAATGTTATTTTATTATTATTAATATAATATTAATATTATTTATATTATTAATATTAGTATTATCATTACTATTTTGCAATATTATATTATCATTATTTTCCTCTATTATTTTATTTTTATTAATAATATTATTTTATGGAATTTTTATTTTATATTATTAAGTTATTTTTTATGGGTATTTTGCGATGGGGGGCCCCATCGAAAATATATTGAAAAACATATCATGGGAAATAGGTTTCTGACAGGACATTTTACGATGGCAACCCTATCCCAAATGAGTTTTTTAAATAACCTTCCAATATGTATTTTCAACAGGACCACGTCCCATCATAAAAAGATATTTTTGTGATGCCTTTTTTACAATGGGCTATTTGTGATGGGTCCCCATCACAAAGGGACATTTGTGATCAGGTCCCATCATAAATGGGAAAGTTTCTAGTACTAAAATATATTTAGTTTCTTCCATATTAATATATAAATTTTCATTCTAGGTTTATGAAATATATCCAACTTATAAAAATATAGATATTACCTTCTAGATCTTAAATGAGAATACTATAATATCATAATCATGGTCACGTCATGGTTAATTTAACTTATAAATAAATAATTACCATTAGACATAAGAAATTAATTTTTTATTTTTATGTGTACTTAACTGAATGTTTTAATTAAATTATCACTATATAAGATATTTATTTCTCTACTTATGGGAAGTGTGAGTATATATATAATAGTTGAACTCATCTTTAGCTCTCAAAATATTTCTTCACATTCTCAGGTAAAATGAAATTGGAAATAGTTTCATTTTCACTTAGTGAGTGGGTCATATAATCATGAAAAAATTATAAGAAATAAACTATACTAAGTAACACTTTTATGAAATATATTGACTACTATCAATGTAGATTTCCTTAGACAACAAATATTTAAATATCACCTTTTTTAACATTACATACACCGAAAAGGTACTATTATTCTCCAAAAAAATAATATTTTATATATTTAATATATAAAAAATTATTCCCCAAAATATTTGACAAAATTCTTAAATTTTAACCATTTTATTCTTGAATTATAAAATATAAGAGAATATCATATAAAAACTTAACTATAAATTGACAATGTTAATCCTTAATTCAATATTACATCGTATCTATAATAATTTCTAAATAATTAGTTAGAAAAAGTATATTTACTTTGAACACGTAGTTCATTGCATGTTGGGAATGTTTTTCATAGGAATTTTCTCACTTTTTACACTCAGCATATAGAAATTCATTATAAGTCCATATTTAAAATGTGTTAAACCACTTTAATTTGATTGATCAAGTAACTAATTCATTGTATAAGAAAATTTTTATTATACTAATCTTATAAATATATGGATATTAACTTATTTTAAATTTCATTATATTTTTATTCTTTCATTAGGGGGTTCAAACTCCCTATATAAATTCAAATGATTGAATAAACTTCATACCTTCAATCTATTTTAAATGATTATGTAATTACTCAAAATATTTTGATGTTATTCAGTAAGGGATCATAGTTTTCTTATGTTTTACATGGATTTTTTTGTGTCTATAATTAAACATTATGATCATATTGGAAGGAATCATTTTTAGAAATACATCAACATATTACATAATAATTGTAATGTATTTAGGACTAATGTTATTATCCATTTCAACCATTTCTTCCAATTCTATTTCTCTATTGTGTAACAAGATATGTGAATGTAATGGGGTTTCCAAATAATGTTTTTAAATTTATATTAATTTATATATATATTTATATATAATTTATTCTTTATGTGAAAATTTATTTATTTCTACTAGAAGTTGATATCGGATATATATAAAAATATTCAATACATGCCTAATATATCATTCAATTCCTACCAAGCATATATCATCATATTAAATTGAAAAATAATTCTAAAAATGTTAGTGAGATAAATATTAAATACAAAATATTATATAATTGGTCCACCATAAGTCTTCAATTATAAATCAATATTTTATTCATAATGTGTAAGAATATGAGAATATGATTTTTTTAACCCATCATTTAATTTACTGTCTTTTAATGCTTTCTGTACATAAAACAGAAAACATAAATAAAAGAATTATAGATTTAGGTAAAATATAAATCTATAAGTATTCCTCTTAAATAAATATCTTCAATTATTAATAATTTATAGGTATAAAATCTTTATATGATATATGTATAAATAAAAAACCTACTAAAAATTGAATGAAACACAATTAGTTTACGTAAAATGAGTAGTAATGTCAGTTATTGTATAATAATGTATTTTTTTAAACATTTAAAATTTATGTAATATAATTTTTTTCAATTAATGTTTGATTAATTATGTTCAATTATATTAATAATTGCTTACCGCCAATAAGTTCATTAATAATTTGATATAATAATAACAGAAGTTATCTTATGAAAATTTCATTTTCTAATAAAAATATTTTTTCATCTTATATTATGATTTTATAATAAAAAAATGGAGTACTAAATTTCATAATTTGAATTTCGAAACATATAATTCATTTTTTGATTTAGTATAACTTTATTATGAAAATATTAATTTTTAGGTTTCTTAAAAAATAAATAATTTTTTGATGAATAGCAAAAATAACGATTCAACTAAAAACTAACACTTTTATAGAATGAAATAAATGTTTACAAAAACCATTTGATATAAAAATTTATATTAAATATGTAATATAAATTATTTGAAACACTATATATAATTTATAAATCACTTGTTTAACATTTTTTAAACTCAAGTAATAATCCACACAAAAATCTATTTTCATGCACTTATATTAAACAGTTGGATTCATCAATTTTATAAATTAAATTAAAAATTATATTTTATTTAAAATTTTAAGTAATATTTTTTATATTCTATTTTAATTTAATCTATAATAAAAAAATTAGTAGGATTAGTGTGAATTACTTTGATAATGGTGAAACGATGTTTTCGAATGAATTATTGTATTAATATCACATAATTTTTATCCAACCAATTAAATTGTTATAATTTTAAAGCAAAAAATTTAATATTATTTGAACACATGTGTAAAATTATATAAAATTTCATTCAATTTTAATCAATAACAAATAATATTGAGAACACATATTGGTTAAAATTAATATTTCAACAAAAAATATATAATATATTTATAATTTAAAAGTTGATTTCCTATTCTTTTCAAAATGAATTAGAATAAATTTATATTAAAATTAATTTCAAAGCATAAAAAATAATAGATTTTACATTTTATTTTTTAATAATATATAAATTAAAAATTTAAAAATTTGTTACCATGGTGAAAATCAAAATATAAAAATATAAAAACATATGCAAAATTACATGATACGTGTTTAAAATATGTTTTTAAAGTGTTTTATAATGATTTATAAACATGATATCATACCAAAATAAATTATTACTAATGTTTGGGGACACTTCCTATAGAATATTGTGCTGATGTAATTGAAGTTTAAAGGGAAATACCAAAAGTGCTCCTTTTCACTTATAAAAGTGGATCACTTCCCCCTCTTCATGGTAACACAACCCATTAGATTACCCCATGAAACAATACACATATTAATTCTCTAATAATTATATTCTTTATCTCAATTACCCTATTCTCTATAAGATTCCATAAGTCCTTCACATGTAATGATATCTCTATGAGAAGATTGAGTCTCCAATGTATGTATTACCTTCATTAAAATCTTATTTATTTAATATTCCTCATATGAATACCATATATACTTTAAAATATCATGAAATAAATATAAAAAATATAATTTTATGTCATTATATGAATGGAACAAAAATTATTTGTAAATACCTATCTATTAGGGAAAAATATTAATTGTTATTGTGTGTGCACGAACTACCGCCACCGTGAAGCGACACCTTCCAGTATACATATCTTCCTATCATTGATGGTTTTAACTATAATATTTATGAAAAATATATATATATATATAATAGAAATATTATTTTTATATTTATCATTACAAAATAAATTATTTCTCTATTATTTGTTCAAGTATACTAAAATTAAATATGTGAAATTTTATACTAACACTAATGCATGTATTGAGTTACATTTTTCATCACCAATAATAATGGATGGATTCAAAAAATATTTTATACATAAAAATTATGTTTTAAAATATTAATATTATTTGATATATTAAACGGTTTTATGATTCTTTCAACCATTGTCAGTAAATATAAGGACTATCAAAAAAAGATTAAATCACCTCAAGTAACCATAATATGTAAGAAAAGTATATAATAAATATCTAAAATATCATAATAAATTGTTCATTTAAATTTAAATATATATAAAATCTTAAAAATTTATCAAATGAAATTGATTCTTTTACTGAAGACATTACACGTGTGTGCAAAATGAATCTTGAACAACGTAATGGATTCATCTTAAAATATCAATCATTCATAATAATTTCTGTTTATGAACCTAATTTAATTTTACTATATTGTAGAGCATATATTATATATAAAATAACATTAATTATATTTGTTAATTTTATTTTAAATTCAACTTTAATATCTCCACCTTTCAAGGGGTTTTTATTATACCATTTCGTAAGTCGTGAGCATTTTTCATCTCAATTTTTTTTCATTGAAATATGAATTATATTCCCTAGATATTTCATATTTTGGAGGAATATATTGGACATTAACTTATTTTTATAATAATTATCATGTAATAAAGGATATTTAAAAAACTTCTCATGTTCCATCATTTGTGTTTCATCAATTTCAAAGATAACAAAAGTATAAAAACTTTACATCTCATTTTCCCTTCAATGAAACGTGTTTTAATTTTATGAACGAATTACTTGTTTCTATATTGTATTTACATCCCAATAATGTATTTTATCATGATCTATTATTTAATTCATTTTATTTATAGAGTCATAAAATTTTCTAGATTCTAATTAATTCTGATTCAAGAGAGTAAATCCGTAAGGGACTTTGTAAGGAAACAATCTTTCTTTGGGTGATACATTTTCTTCAAGATTTTCAATTTCATATGTTCACTACAATTTGAAATTTCAATTGTGGTATCAATTTAATTTTTTGTAAAATGGTTTTTTTCTAAACATTTTTCGATAGAAAATAATATTTTCACTTTTTTAAAAAAATGTTAAGGAGTCCTTTTTAAAAGATACAAGTACCTCAGACATTTATGATGATGAATATTAAATATTTCAAAAAAACAATTCATTATTTTTTCTTTAATTATATATATATTATCTATCTCTATTGGTGTTATGTTTTATGATTCATTAACTATTTCATTATTTTTTGTGATAATGATTTCAGTATGAATAAATTTAATTCATGAATTTATTCTATATCTTTCTGATGTTTTTTAAAAACCACATTATTTCCATGGTTTTTTTATGATATGATGATATATGATTTTTAAGAGGTACATAAATAGATGGATGATTATTTTTTAGGTACTATATTACCATATAATTCACTATTTTAGGATTTATCTCAAACTATAGGTTGAATCTTTTTATAAATGACATGTTAGATATTTTACAGACATGTATCTTATGATTATGATATACGATAAGATTGGTTGATTTATTTTTTGTGTGAATGAGATTTCAAAATAATTTTTCACTTGATTATTTTTTAATGAGATTCATGTATCTTTTTTCAAAAATTATGGTGTGAACTTGATGTGGGAATATTTTTTCACAGGATTTCTAAGGATTATTTTTGTTCTATATTTTATTTGTATATTCTAATTAAATGGAATTAAAGATTTATATATTACTATAAGTATGATACTTAACACATGTTAAAATTCTCATCATTTAGAAATCATTTTACATGGTATATGTTCATTATTTTGAGATTATATGTCCTTCTATCATGAATTCTTTTCAACACATATTTTTCTACATTTTTTTATTTTAAATATCACCCCTGATAATTTTTCCAATATGCTTATAATCTAAACATTGATGACATATTTATATGTTTTCCCTTATTGAGCATTCAATCTCACTCCTTTAATATGTTTTTTTGCCTAATGTTATAAATATGTGTATAACTTATAACATTTAAAGAATTCTATCTGGTGTGGATCTAATGTAGATAAATGATAACATGTATCGAAAAATAAGCTTCATATGTTGACAATATTTAAAGAAAACAAATATTACATATATGGGATCTGGGTGATTATATTTGAGATATACACTTCACATTATGAAAATGATATATTCAATGATATGTTTAGATTGGGTCTCTATTATTAGTGTCAAAGTAGGGTTTAGAAATTTTAGGATTATTTTATTTATTTTTCTTTATAAATTAAGAGAACAATAATGACATTCCTAATAATAACTCTATCGAATAATTTAAATACAGGATAAAATTATAATTTTTTATAGATAAAATAGGGTTATCCTAGAAACCAAATCTCTATAAAGATACTATAAGTAGATTCATGATTAATTAAATATTTATCTATGGTTAATAACTCTGTAAATAGAGTGTTATATATTTAATCAATCTTTAACTAGTTCATGATAGAGGGGCTTAATTACAAACCTTTTTTGATACACCCAAAAAATATTTTTTTATTAATACCATTATAATTATAAAAAATTATGATGGATTTAATATATTTGTAATTTGGATATTAATTATGAGTGAACCCAACATAAATAAAACTATATTTAACAATGTGTGATTTCTGTTGAACTAAAAGATAATGTGATGGTTCCAAATAGTATCAATTTTTGTGGTTCATATTTTTATAATAATAGTATGATGTGTATTTAGATCACTCATCATTGACACAATTTTTTTTTTGAAATTGATGATATAAATAGGAAACAAGTCAATAATTTATGTGATTAATAATGTAGTAATTTTCATGATGACAAATCTTGTAAGGATAAGCTTCAATATAAAATCTTGTAGTTATGCTCACATAACTACCTAGTTTTAAGATTAATAATTGGGTATTTATAATCATATAAACCCACCAAATAATGTAATGATGAGGTTTCATAAAAGATATGGTAATGAAGATGATACAAGAAAGAATATTCAACTCTTTACATGTCAATAGTGTAGGAAATGCACATAAGAAAGTGATATAGAGGAATAAAAAAATGTTTCAAGTGTCAAAGGACTAACCATTGAGATCGTGATTATTGATCCAGGATGAATAATGCTATCAATGATACAAATATGAAAAATGTATAATGCTGTAGATTTTTTAATTTTGGTCATTATTAAAAATAATACACTAACCCAACAACTAACAAGTACAATAAACATTAGTAACCTACTAAACAAGAAAACAAGGGAAAACCTATGAAATAAGCACTTATAAAAATAGGTCATTAAGAAATGGAACATTTATACTCTCCCACCACTGTAGATTGGTGTAAATCTTACTGGAATCTATTTCTATCTACCCTAGTATACCAAGCATGTTTTCTAAGAGAATCAAATCAACAGGCTAATGATTTGATATTATCTTTTATTTTTTTCATAATTTTATGATTATGGATCAATCTTTATGAAATATATATTAACATCAATTTTTATTAATTCAATGTGGTTTTGAAAAATTAATTTTCATTTCCTCATAAATTATATAATAATTAAAATAATAGGTAAATAAGATTTTGTATTTCAAGATAATTTGAATTTTTTTATCAATAAAAGATAACTATAATCTATCTTGGAAATAAAATTCTATTATATAATTTATGATACCTAATCATGAGTTATTTTTATCCCAAGTTGATGGAGAATAAATCAATATTAATATTGATAAATTTTTAAGGAAATATATTTATTAGGTTTTTTATAACACACTTGAAATTATATCATGGTTCAAGACTATCTCTAAGATACATTGATTTAGTTTCACTACTAAGAGATAATTGACAATATAAGGATGTGATTTATTTAAGGGGGGAAATTGTCGTTACTCAATATTTTAAATCCTATTTAACTCTATTTATATTAATTTCATTAATATATTTCTCCACACACAACACTAAATATAAATGAAACTGTGATGTATTTTTATAAAATATAAATAATTTTTTATGGACATAAACACATAGCCATTGAATTAGTAAAAATAAATAGGATTAACCACATTAGTAATTATACAAATAAAAAAAATAAAGGGTACTTTAAAAAAGAAAGAAACATAATTAGTTAACTAAAAATAGATATTTATATTATTAATTATTTTGAAAATAATTTCTTAATGTAATTATTTTTTATGCGATAAGCCTTTTTATTTCATGAAAAATATTATTAATAATGAAATTTTTTCAAATAATTGGTTACAACCATTATAATCACTAAATACTATGAAATAAGAATATAACCATTTAATATATTAAATTCACATTTTTTAATAAAAAATGTAATCCATTATATTATATGATTATATTAAAATTTTATACATATAAATTATAGTGTTTTAATTTAAAAAACATAACATAATTTTTTATTATAATAATGTTATCATTAGATGGGCTTTTTTATTTTTATGAAATTTATAAATTTTAGTTAAATATTTAAAATGTCAATTTTTCTAAAAACTATCCCATTTATAGAATTCCATAAATATTAAATAATTCTAATTTATATGTATTATATATACATTTTTTATGCAATAAAAATAATTTAAAAATACTATATTGACAATATAAATCAATTTATTGTCATTTTTTGTAACTGAAGTAATATTTCACACTAAAAACGGTATACACATGATAGAATTAAAAATAAGACATTATCACTTGTAAAAATAAACATTAAAAAATGACTTCGTATTTTTTAAAAATTAAATTATAAGTTAAGAAGTTAATTTTAATTTTTTATCAATAAAGATAAAATGGGTAAGATTATTGTTAATATCCATGATAATAGTGAAGCATTTTTTAAAATGAATTATAATTTTATTATTATTGCCTAATTTTCATCTAATAAATTAAATTGATATAATTGAAATTATAAATGAGTTATGATATTAAAACCATTATATAATTATATTTTTATTCATTCTATTGGTAATTAATGATAAATAATATTAAGAATGCATAGTGGATACAATTCATTTTACTACCAAAAAATCTATTTTATATAGTATATTTTTAAAAATTTAAAATTTGATTTTATTATATTTTAAAATTTGATTTTTTTTAAATGTATAATAAATTTAGTTTCAGATCATAAATCTTCGATATTGGGTATTACCTTTTTTTCTTAATAAAATATAAATTACTTGGTAAAAAAATTCCAAAGTAAAAATCTTAATATAAATTATAAAACAACATATAGTAAAATACTTGAAACATGTATGAATCAAGTGTTGAATGAATTTTTTTAATGATTTTCTATACCAATAACACCCTAAACCATTAATTATAAATTTTGGATTCATTAGTCAAGGAATTCTGTAATGATACACTATAATTGTTAAGGGTATGTAGGCAACATAGTTTCCTTTTCTTCACTTTTAAAAAGGGATCACATCCACAACTACATGGTTACAAGTCCCAACATAAGATCCATTTAAACTCAAACCAAATATATTATAATAAAATTTCATTTTGTATCCATATTCCCACAGTCTATATAATTTATCTTAAGGCCTTAACTTATAAGGATATCTCTAAGAGAAGATAAAGTCTATAATGTATGTATTACCATCGTTGTAATCTTTTTTTATTAAAATTACTATTAATAATATTTTTCCCCCTAAAAATAAAATTAAATCTATATCATTATCATTATTATAATTATATTTTATTATATATATTGAAATATCATGATCTGGCCAACCAAGACCCCTCTTGGACTGGCATTAAGCAGAGAGTGACACCCCAACCAAGACCCATATAGGATAGGCGTATGGTGACTAGAACTGAGTAGTAATATGACATAAAATGTAGTTCTTAGCCAATGTACATGTACATACACACAGAACCAACTCCTTAAAATAGTTTTGAGTCTAAAGAATTTGTTAAAAGATCAAGAGAGTAAACAATGAGTGTATAAACATGATGAGAAAACATCAATGTACAACATGATAAAAAAATATATTAAAATAGGGAATGTATATTCACAAACAAAAATGAGATATCAACAAAAGAAATTAGAAAATGTAGAAATTTAAGAGATATCCTCACTCACAATATACACAACTAACCGAAAAACATTGCCAGAAACTCTAATGCCACCATTCTCTTTAAATATTGGGTACACTGAAGTCACTATCTATTTTCATGTTGTATTAAAAAGACATAAAATATAATATAGAATCCTATAAATGGGTGAGTATATACATTCATTATATTATAACCTTAAAATTATATGTAATAAATGTATAAAAATATCAAATAAATTTATAAAGAAATAGGGTATAGAAACCCATTAAAATATATTTTCAAAATAAACCTAAGAAAAGAAAGAAGGTAATATCCATCTTAAAGATTTTAATGAATGATGTGAAATTATATATTTTATAATGGACTACTCTCAAATAAACATCACCATTTGTAACCTCACAAGAATTAGTGTACAGGTCCAGCATGTAGCCAATATTCTCCAAAAAATGAGGGACACCAAAATCTAGTGGAGGACCACTTCCTACCAGAGTTTGATGATTGGGGAGTGACATTTCTTATATTTAGGGCCTACACCCTCTATAGTTTGGGGAATTAATAACTCTACCTATGTATATAATATGAGGGGGCTACTCCCTAGTGTGATAGGTGTGTACTAACACTTGTGTCTCCATGATAAATAAATGTGATAACTTTCATCACCCAAGCATTAATGAAATATGAAATTAGATTGTAGGGCATCATGTCATGTTTTAGATGCCAAAATGAAGGAAACCATATTTTACTATGTGGAAACCCACATTTTATAGGTTAATTATTGGCCCACATCTGATTTTAAAGAAATGATGTATTAATGGTTGTCTTTTATAGGAAACGTTATATGGAATGTTTAATAAGTACACAATGAGACTTGTCTAGTCTGTGTATGCATGTGTCCTCTGACCCATGCATATTTACTCTAGAAATTCCCTTGTACTTCGCAATGTTTGTGCCCATTTATTCTATTTTTTCACTATAAATCTATACATTTGGAGGTACAATACTTTTTCCCATGTATATAGTCAGTCTTGGGTACTCTGTTCATGCTCGAGTGTTTTGGTTGTGCATGTATACTCTATTTCTGATCGTGTATGTGGTTGTGTCCATGACTGCGTACCTCGATGTAAATAGTGGGTCTCCAAAAATAGGTCACATGGAATGTGGTTTTTATCTCTACAATTAAACATTGTTTACAACATAGGTGAACACAATTAATGTTTTACTTTTAACTACAAATATTTGTTGGTCAGAGTGGATACACAAGAGGGGGTGAATTGAGTTCCAGTTAAAATTTCGTTTAAAAACTTTTAGGATTAAACTGCCCCAAATTAAAACGGCCCATTCAATTAATGCAGTTGAGATATAAGAGACTTATTGTTCATAAAATTTATCAAAGGTTGATTACTCCTAAGTAGAATCAGTATGAGAACTAATTCCACTTTTGAAACTAGTTTACTAAATGAATTACATATAATCACTAACCAAAACTAACAATCAGAGTGAATGTAAAAACAGATTTTTGTCTTTTTAAGTATTAACACAGTGGATAAATGTAAAATAGAGTAATGGAAGGATGAACACAACAATTTAAAGAAGAGGTTCAGTCTTAAGACAAGAACTAGTCCTCTCCACTTGGTGATCACATGCCACCAAGAAATTATATTAAAAAGTGATAGATAGCCTGTATCGGGATTTACACAATTTTTCACAAACTGTCCAGGTTTTGCATAATCTACCAAAGTTCTACGTGGGAAAATAAAAATACCAAGACACACCAGGATTTTTCCATAGTTTTGCACGAGAAACAAATGTGAAGAATGTTTTGTATATGGATTTTGAGTATCCCTCAGTTTAAGCACAAGAGTCAGTATGTGTAACACATACACACTGATCAAAAATGTAAAGTATTTAAACACAAATAATGATAAAGATAGTTGTGATAAGTTTAGAATCCTTTGTTGTGTTAGAAGATCAGCTTTGGACTAGTTGGAATGAATTAGATGGATATTTGGTCCTTCTATGTAAGTTGGCTCCAAAACAGAGTGTTGCAACATTCAGGTTCTGACTTCCAGATGTAGAGATGATCAGCTTCTTGGGTTTTAATCTCTTTGCAGCACACCACGAAAGCTTGAAGGAGAGTATTTCAATTGATCCTTTTGAAGCTATGTGTTATTCTGAATGACTGCTTTTAGGTTCTTCTTGAGATTTTGTATGGTCCTCTCTTATGAGTATTATGTGTATATTCAATATATCTATGACACTTTTCTTGTTTCTGTATGTATTGGACTTGCATCTATGAATGTCTCTCTCTTATATATATACTCTTTTCCAGTTCAAATTTTTCTTTTTTGGTTCAGTAGGGGCTGACAGGAAAAATGTTTCTACCACGTGTTGTCTTCCTCGTACATCGTACTGTTTCCTGATATACCTGCAAATAGCATTAAATATTTTCAGGTCAATCAATTTGTCTGGACATGACCAATATAATCGTATTAATAAAATGGAAAAAAGAAAAGAATAGAATATCATTAGACTAGTAGCAGATGCATGTCACACGGTAGATTTCAACTGTGGTATTTCCAACTGTGGACTTCATCGATAAACTATTCAACTGTGATCTTCAATGGTACGCTCTTTGTCTGTAGGCTTATAATGGTAGTTGTTAATCTGTGTAACAGTAGCTCCTTATCAGTGAACTTCATCGGTAGGATCAATAGTAGACCTTTAACAGTAAGCTTTTAATCGGTAGTTCTGTAACATCAGAATACTTCAATAGTGACCTTTCCAACTGCAGACTTGAACAGGGAAGTTCTCAATAGAGGACTGGATAAAGATTCTGACAGTGAACATCTAGCAGAAGCCTTGTCATAGTCGTGACCTTGTGATGGTGACTCTTTATCAGTGAGATTTGATAAGCAGATCAATGAAAGACTTGTGACAATAACCTTGTACTGGTAGCTTCCCACAGTGACTTTAGATCTTCAACGGTGATCTTCTAGGATCAGTGACTTCGTGTATCAGTGAACTATAACAGTGACCTTGAACATAAGGCTCTTACTAGTATCCTTTAATATTGAACTTATATTTATATTAATATAAACTGTAAGCTAATATAGGAAAGTCATGAGGCTTAAGAGTATACATTGTTCAGTATAAAATGGTTATAAATATAGACTAAAAATATTAGTAATTGTCTTAATATATCATATAAATATTTAAACGTGATTTGGGATTATCAAAACTGGTGTGTCAAAAAATCACCCCCTTTTTGTAATAACAAATTATGTCAGTACGTATTAAAGATAGATGTCATATATAATACGACTATTAAACTAAGATAAAAAATATCTCAAGTATCATAGATTAATAAGAGTGTAAAACCAGAAAATATTGGTACATGGTATCAGAAAGAAAGGTAGATAAGATTCAACATAGAATTATAGTAGTATATTATCACTTTTCTCCCCAATCACATGATTAGTCTAGAATTAGCATAGTATTCTCAAATTAGCACAGTATATCTCAAATTAGGGCATTATTTCCCCCCATTAGTGATTAGAAAAAAGAAATACAAATGATAGAGAACATAGAGATCTTGTATTAATAAACAGTTCAGTACATGACTCGAAAAAAATACATAGTCCCTATCAAAATACATTAACAGACTCAATCCACCTCATCCATAGGTAAGGGGTCTTTCCCTTTGGAAGAAGAATTCGGAGAATGAGCTGGTGGATCAGCAGGTTTAGGAATGGTTTCCGGAATGACTGGGGGCAGCAACAGAAGCTCATGTGGGTCTCTAATGGGGAGTTCGTTGAGGTATTAGTGGACTAAGGCTTCTGATTGCTTTAGTAGGAGACATCGTGGAAGAACCATTGGGTTGAGATGTGGGTAAGGCAAGAGGGATGATGATATGGGTAAAGTCCACATGGAGAATTGGTAGAAGAAGGTTTCTGAAATCCATAATAATGCTTCCCCCTCTTTCCATAGTAGATAAAAAATCATCTTTATTTTCTAAAAACTTATCCAAAGTAGGGGTAAATTCTCATAGCTTACTGACCTGCTCCTTGAATTCCAGAGTCACTGGAGGAAGCTTCATATTCTCTATCAATATATTGAAATGGTTGTTCATTTGATCCTTGGTATAGTCCTTCTCAATGTAAGAGTCCACCTTATTCTTAATGGCCTCTTGAGAAGCAGTAGCTGCCCGTAAGTGGTCACAAAAAAACTACTGAATTCCCTAGTGGTAGAAAGTATCTGAGAATAAGAGGTGCCACTGGTACTAGCCTAAGAAAGATCTTCCTGGATCACAGGATTAATCTGTTCAATGTTCATAGATGGGATAGATGATAGAATGAATTTGACCAAGAATGCTACTGTCTCTTTGAAAGACTGAGTCAAGTTACCAATCACCTTCTGAACAGGTGCATCTGGACTGTTCATATGTTCTTTGACAGATTTCTAAAAAGCCTAAAAAAATTCCACAAACTGCTTGAATACTTCTTTGATATATCTAATCTCAGCATTCACTTGGTTTAGAGAACTGCTCATGGAATTCCATGAAGCAACTGATTGTCATAGAGAAACCACAGCTCATGTCCAACATTCAATTTGAGTATGGCACACTTTAACTTCATCCAACATTCCTTTTACTGGACAAGACACAACACATCCCAGAGTTAGCTCCAGGGATTGCTCCACACTCGTCATCTCTTCAACCAGGCCTGTCTTCAAATCTGCTACTGATTGTCTCACTACCTCATTCATTTCCACCTTCAAGAACTCAAGATCCTCCTTGGTTTCCAAATTGTCAGCCATAACTACTAGAATACTTTCAGTTAGGATTAGAGAATCCGTTTTAGGCTGGTCTTCCTCATAAGAATCTCCATAATTGAGTCCAAGTACCATGCATCCTGGATCTGATGACCAACCTTCGATGTCATGCATCACAAAAAATGAACTATGATGCTCCCCCTCACTTAGAACTCTCTCCTGAAGAAGCTCCTCTATCTGTTCTTCTCTAGGTAACTCCATAACCTTCTCTCCAACTCCAGCAGATTCAACAACCATTTGATCTATTGGTTCAATAGTAGGGTGATTCTTATCGTTCTCTGAGTCATCAATGACTTCCATAGCAATGGAAGTAGATGACACTCCTTTTTCCTGACCAGAAACTATCTTGTATGTACTATCTATCAGAGGGCTCAAACTGAGCTCTTCTTCTTCAGTGGTCTCATCATCAGCTCCAGCAACATCCTCCTTACATTCATCCTTATCACCATACTCCTTTTCCTCATAAGAAAAATGATCTGATTCGGTAGCCTCATCCTCTTCAGAGGTTTCCTTGACAATATTCTGATATGCTTCTTCTTCTTCTTCAGTGGTCTCAGTATCACTGTCCTTTAGAACAGTCTCTCTTCTTTGAAGTTCTTTTGGAGGGCCAGCTGCTCTGAAAGCTACTTTCCTTACAGGACTGTGAGGAAAATCAGGATAACTCCCATCATCAATGGGGGTGTTCTCTCTTTTAGGGTCCACAACTCCTTCGACCTCCTCCTCATCTAAATAAGCCAGTTCTTGCTCATCAGGCTTCAGGCCTGGATCTCTCTTGTCTTTTGGCCTAGATGGGTGAGTAATAGTGTCAAAATTTTCATATACCTTTCTTTCATTATTCACCCATGCCTTCTTCAAGGGATTCCAGCTAATTTTCATGAATTTTTAAATCACCTCGGAGATAAAAACACTATTATTGGCCACTATCATCTCTTCTTGATTTCCAGCCACACCCTTTTAATTTTGCATTACTGAAATAAGATTAGAATGAAATAAGGCATTGGTTTTTGAGATTACGTTAGTCAAATCTTCCAATTATGCCATCAGTAACCTACATAGGTTAATCATATTTCCATGATTCATTACGTACATCAGAAATATGTCCTGGTACTTCATCACTGAGAAATATACTCTCCTCGGACTAAGTACATGATGAATGAATTTTAATAAAAGCATGTCTTCTCCATTCATCTCAACTGTAATGATCCTCCATGATTTTCCATCTCCTGTCAGTTCTTCCAGAGCATTTTCATATTCAAAAACAGCTTTGTCTGGAGGAGACACTCCAGAGTAGTAATCATATCTTCCTTCAAGACGGACTCTCCAATAGGCAGCCCACTCAGCAGACGAGAAATTCACTTCACTTCCATTGAATCTGGATATTATCTTATGCACATCATCATCCTCTTCAAACTTAGATATTTATAGAATTATTTCACAATCTTTAGTTAGTATGGTCCATTGTTTTTGGAAAAACATTCGGTCCATCCTTGGCCATTTATTACTTCCAGAACTAATGAATTGATCAACAGTAGCCATTCTTCACTTAACTCCTTCTCGGTAAAGATTTTTCTCTTCGTCAGATATGGGATTACAGGTCCCGACAGAGTATTACCGGTGACACTGGATTCGGCTCAATTCCTCTATGGTTTTAGCACATCCTCATTAATATTTGGGGGTCGCTTTGTCCTGGCCATAGGGATTGAGAGAGGTTCGAGGGCTCAGGTGAAGGGTTAGGGTTTAGGAATCTCGAGAGCAAGGTTCGAGATTGAGAGTGGAAAGTGGATTGAGATATGTTCGTTGCCTTTGCTTTTATCATTTAGGGATTAAACTAAATAAAATAAAAATAATAAATAGGAATAAGAACAGATCTAATTCACACAAAAAATAAATACAATTAGCAACGTATCCAACAATGAGATGTACCAGTGAGGTATAACTGTGAGGTCCAGCTGTGAGGTCCAACGGTGAGGTCCAACTGTGAGGTCCAACTGTGAGGTCCAGTAGTGAGGCCAAACTGTGAGGTCGAACTGTGAAGTCCAATTGTGAGGTCTAGCAGTGAGGTCTAACTGTGTGGTCTAACATTGAGGTCTTACTGTGAGGTCCAACTGTGAAAAATTTAATCATACCGAACTCATGTTTGTTGTAATTTGACCTCTCAAAATTCAAAGGCTTTGTGAATATATCAGCCACTTGATGTTCAGTGCCAATGAATTCAAGAGTGATATCACCCTTATGATAATGATCCCTCAAAAAGTGATGTCTCACATCAATATGATTTGTCCTAGCATGAGATACTGGATTTTTGGACATGTTAATAGAACATGTATTGTCACACATTATAGAGACATGTTTGAATTGATATCCATTGTCCATTAAAGTGTGTTTCATCCACATAATTTGAGCACAACAACTACCAGCAGCTATGTACTCAGCTTCGGCAGAAGATAATTCAATATAATTTTGCTTCTTACTACACCAAGATAATAGTGACTTGCCTAAAATATGACATCTCCCAGAGGGTATTTTTCTATCTAACTTGCAACCGGAAAAATATTCATTAGAATAACTCAACAAATCAAACGATTGTCATTTTGGATAGATAATCGTAACTTGGGAGTATGTTTGAGATATTTAAAAATTATTTTTACAGTATTTAAATGAGACTCTTTTGGATTGTCTTGAAAGCGATCACAGATGCATATACTAAACATCATGTCGGGTCTACTAGCTGTATGATAGATTAGACTCCCTATCATACCTCTGTAGTTGGTTTGATCCACTGGTTCCCTTGTTTCATCAGCATCCAACTTACAAGTGGTACTCATAGGTGTGTCACCACCTTTACTAACATCCAAAGAAAAACGTTTTAGAAAATCCTTAATATATTTACTTTGATTCAAAACAATGCCATTTTTATTTTGAAAGATATGAAATCCAAGGAAAATATTGAGTTTTCCCATTAAACACATTTCAAACTGAATTTTCATCATTGTTTAAAAATAAACACATAATGAATTTTTGGAGGATCCGAAAATAATATCATCCATATAAATTTGTACTATCAAAACATCTTTAGAAATACATTTAATGAAAAATGTAGGATCAGCTCTCCCTTTGGTAAAACATTTGGAAATTAGAAAAGAACTGAGCCTATCATACCATGCTCTTGGAGCTTGTTTTAGGCCATATAAATCATTAGATAGTTTAAAAAATGATTGATAAAATGGGGATTTGTAAAACCATTAGGTTGTTCAACAAACACATCCTCAAAAATATACCCATTTAGAAAAGCACTTTTAACATCCATTTGATAATGTTTGAAATTAAGATGATCTTCATATGCAAGTAGTATCCTAATAGCTTCTAATCTAGATACAAGTGCAAAGGTCTTTTCACAGTCTATTCCTTATTCTTGACTATATCCTTGGGAAACTATCCTTGCATTATTTCTAACTATATTCCCAGACTCATCTATCTTGTTCTTAAACACCCATTTAGTCCCTATGGTCATGGTGTCCTTGGGAATTTCCACTAATTCCCATACATTGTTTCTTTAGAACTGATTTAGTTCTTCCTACATAGCCATTACCCAAAATTCATCATTAATAGCATCATAAATATTTTTGGGTTCAAGCTGTGAAAGAAAAGACTAATGTTCAACTTGGTTTCTTAGAGAAGCTCTTGTTTGTGTTCCTCTATTTAAATCACCTACAACAGCATCTAGAGGATGATTCTTAAGAGTCCTAATACCTTTAGGAAGGGTTGAACTAGATTCTTCATTGTTGTCTATTGGTTCAGAATCAGCAAGTTCAGATTCTAGAAAATTTCCAGAACTGAATACTTTTACAGGGGATTCACTATTCTTATCATTAATGTTCAGATTTGACAAATCTTCCTCAAGATTTTCAAGAGACTTTTTAGGTTCATGTGGATCTGTCTCATAGAATTTGATATGAACTATTTCTTCCACACATTTTGTTTTCTTATTGAACACTCTACAGGCTTTACTTGAAATAGAATAACCCAGGAATATTCCTTTATCACTTTTGGGAGCAAATTTTTCAAGATTATATTTAGTATTAAGAATAAATACTATGCAACCAAAAACTATAAAATAATTAACCTTAGGCTTCCTATTATTCCAAATTTCATAAGGGGTACATTTTATAATAGGTCTAATTAAAACTCTCTTAATAACACAACAAGCTGTATTTACAACTTCAGCCCAAAAATAAATAGGTAAGTCATACTCATTAAGCATAGTCCGTGAAATTTCTTGAAGGGTCCTATTTCTGTTTTCTATAACTCCATTTTGTTTAGGTGTCCTAGGGGTAGAAAAGTTGTGATTATAACCATTGTCTGAGAAGTACGAATCAAACTCATGATTCTCAAACTCCCGGCCATGATCACTTCTCATGGTTCTAATCTTAAGTCCACTAAGGTTTTCTATAGACATGGAATATTTGACAAAGTAGGAACAAGCTTCACTTTTGTGAGCTAGAAAGTATACCCAATTATACCTAGAAAAGTCATCTACAAGAACATAAATGTAATTATTCCCATTTAGATTTGAAACTCTTGATGGTCCAAATAAGTCCATGTGAACCAACTCAAGTGGTTGATAAGTTGAAACTTCTTTCTTTGGTTTGAAAGAAGCATTGTGTTGTTTTCCATTTTGACAGGGATTACACACTTTATCAATTGGGAATTATAATTTAGGTAGGTCTCTAACTAAACATTTCATAGATAGCTTCATAAGTGAGTGCACATTACAGTTTCCTAACCTTCTATTCCACAACCAAGACTCTTTATGAAAATAATTTAAGAAGGAAACATTTTGTTTGGATAAGGAATTTAAATCAATAGCATATACATTCTCATTTCTACATGTAGTGAAAAATAAATCATTTTTGAATTAAAAACATTGCATGAATCATTCTCAAATTTAACATTAAGGCCATCATCACATAAATGAGATATTCTATGTAAATTATACTTTAATCCATCAACAAAAAGTACTTTAGAAATTAATACTGTATCAGGGTTACCAATCTGGCCTAAGTTGATGAATTTTTCTTTTGCATTGTCACCAAAGGTGACATGCCCACCATCAGCTTTATTTAGACTCTTGAAGCAAGAATAGCCTCCTGTCATATGTCTTGAACATCCACTGTCCAAGTACCATAGAGTGTTACTGGAACTCTTTAAACAACTTCCCTGCAAAATAGATTAAATATGGGATAATTTTAATACCCAGATCTTCTTGGGTCAAGAAATGTTAGCCAATAATACTTTGGGATCCCATATTTTCATTATTGGTTTTCTACAATCAAAAACCATATATTGAGACATAAATACTTTTTTAGGTCCTTTAAAAAAAAGTATCAAAAAATAATCCAGAATTAGCCATGAACTGTCCGGATTTTGGAACAAATTTGGTTTTGCTAATTTGTCTCTCTCCAGGATGATATCCTACACCAGTTGTATATTTTGGAGCAATATGTTTTCTTAGAAACATAGTCAAGGTATCCCTACTAGTAGTGAACTTCTCAATATCCTTTCTTAATTATTAATTAGATAATTTGAGCTAAGTGTTCTCTTTCAATAGTTTAGCATTCTTAGATCTGTTTTAATGTTACTAGTCATGGCATGCTATTTCATTAAAGATTTATATTTATCTTTTAGTTCATTTCAGGTATCTTCAAGTATATTGAAATATTCAAACAGTTCATCTTTAGAAATATCATTATCTGAATCACTATTATTTCCAGAATAATATTTATTTAGAATAGGAGAAATAGAAACCTCAGATATGTTAGTCATGAAGCACATGTTGGTATGATTCATTTCAGAGTTAGTAGCTTCTGATTCACTTGTGATGTCTTCTGAAGCACTCCAGGTTTCTTTCATGGATTTCTTGTACTTCTTGTCCTTATAGTCATATTTCATTTTGAATTTTAACTTCGGACATTCAACCTTAATGTGTTCTTTTTTCTTGCATTAATAGCAGACTATATCATCTTCCTTGTTATATTTCTTCCAATAATTGTTTCACTTAACTTATTGACCATAATTACCCTTGTAGTTTGGTTTTCTGAAAAAATCCTCCTTCCTATAGAACTTATTAAATATCCTAGAAATTTGAGCTATTTTTTCATCACTGTCTGAATCTAAATCTTCAGTAGTTGAACTTTTAGTAGGTACATGTATTTTATCCATGTCTCTGCTCTTTGAAGCAGTAGACTTTAATGCCACGGATTTTCTCTTGGGTTCATCATCTTCTTCTTTGTTCACCTTTAGTTCCTCTTTATAAATCATTATTTTACTAATCAACTCCTTAACATGTAGCTTACTGTTGTCACATGACTCTCTAATAGATACAGAAGTACCTCTCCATCTGTCTGGAAAACATCTCAATATTCTCATGATCTGCTCCTTTTCTGGAACAGCTTTTCCCAGTGAACTCAAGGTGTTGACAATCTCATTAAACCTAAGATACATGTAAAAAATGGGTTCATAAGGTCTCATATTAAAATTATCATATTTAATATTATAACTATTTAATCTCATTTCCTTCATGTTGGTTGTTCCTTCATGATAAACATCCAAGGTGTCCTAGATTTCCTGAGCTATTTTACATACAGAAATTCGGTTAAATTCCACATCTCCTAAAGAGAAGTAAAGGGAAGTCGTAGATTTATTCTTATTGTTATCGTCAGCCTTTGTAGCATCATCCCAGGTAGATCTAGTAGTTTTGGGAATTTCATATTCTGATTCTATAAGATACCAAATATAAAAACGAATACTTTCCGAATGAATTTTCATTTAGATTTTCATTGAGCATAATTCACACCAATAAAGAAAGGTGTCCTGTTAATAGCATCACCTTCTATTCTATTGTACATAACTAGATTTTAGAAGATATATTAATGAGATAAAATTTAGAACTAATAGAAATTTTAGATCATTAAGTTAAAACTAAGATCACCGCTTGAAAAACAAAGTTTTTGAAAACATTGTATATAAAAATGAATTCCTCTGATACAAAATGTTGGTCAGAGTTTATACTCAAGAGGAGGGTGAATTGAGTTCCAATTAAAATTTATGTTAAAGACTTTTAGGATTAAACTCCCCCAAATTAAAATGGCCCAGTCAATTAAGGCAGTAAAGATATAAGTGACTTATTGTTCAACATGTTTCTCAAAGGATGATTACTCCTCAGTAGAATCAGTATGAGAACTCATTCATCTTTTGAAAAAAGTTTACTAAACGAATTACATATACTCACTAACCAGAACTAACTATTAGAGTGAATTTTAAAAAATATTTTTTTCTTTGCATGTATAAGCACAACGGACGAATGTAAAACAGAGTAATGGAAGGATGAACACAACAATTTAAACAATAGGTTCGGTCTTAAGACAAGACCTAGCTCTCTCTACTTGGTAATCAACTCCCACCAAGAAATTATATTAAAAGTCATGCATAGCCTGTATCGGGATTTACAACAGTTTTCAAAAACTGTCTAGGTTTTGTAACCTCTACCACAGTTCTATGTGGTAAAAATAAAAATAAATAGTGACACCAGGATTCTTCCACAGTTATGCGTGGGAAACAAATATTAAGAAATTTTGATATAGGGATTTTGAGTATCCCTATGTTCACGAACAAGAGCCAGTGTGTGTAACACATATACACAGCTCACAAATGTAAAGTATTTAAACACAAATATAGCTAATGATTGTTGTGATAGGTTTATAATGCTCTGTTGTGTTGGAAAATCAGCTCTGGACTCGTTGGAATGATTGAGATGAATATTTGGTCCTTCTCTTCAAGTTGAATACAAAACAGACTGTCGCAACTTTCAGGTTCTGACTTCGAGATGTAGAGATGATCAACTTCTTGGGTTTTATGCTCTATGCAACACACCACGACAGCTTTAAAGATAGTCTTTCAATGGATCCTTTTGAAGCTATGTGTTCTTCTAAATGAGTGCTTGAGGGTTCTTCTTGAGATTGTGTATGGTTCTCTCTTATGAGTGTTATTTTTATATTCAATATATCCATGACACTGTTCTTGTTTCTGTATGTATTTTCCTTGCACCACTGAATGTCTCTCTCTTATATATATACTCTTTTCTAGTTTAGCTATATCTCTTTTGGTTCAGTAGGGGCCGACAAGAAAAATGTTTCAGCCTTGTGTGGTCTTCCTCGTACATCATACCATTTCCTGATATACCTGCAAATAGCATTATATAATGTTAGGTGTATCTATTTGTCCAAACATGACCTTTATAATCATATTAATAAAATGGAAAAAGAAAAAAATAGAATATCATTAGAATGTTAGCAGATGCATGTCACATGGTAGACTTTAACTGTGGTCTTTCCAACTGTGGACTTCATCGGTAGACTATTCAACTATGATCTTCAATGGTAGGCTCTTTTCCTGTAGTCTTGTAACGGTAGTTGTTACTCTATGTAACAGTAGATCCATATTAATGAAATTTATCGGTAGGCTCCACAATAGACCTTTAACAGTAAGCTTCTAATCATTAGTTCTGTAACATCAGACTACTTTAACAATGACCTTTCCAACTGCAGACTTGAACAGTGAAGTTCTCATCAGAAGACTGGAGAAAGAGTCGGATAGTGAACTTCTAACAGAAGCCTTCTCATATTAGTGACCTTCTGATGGTGACTCTTTGACTTTGAGCTTTGATATGCATATCAACGAAAGGCTTGTGATAGTAACCTTTTACCGGTAGCTTCCAAAAGTGACTGTAGATCTTCAACGGTGATCTTCTTGGATCAGTGACTTCATGTAAAATTGAGCTATAATGGTTACCTTGAACAGAAGGCTCTCACTAGTAGCCTTTAACAGTGAACTTATATTTAGATAAATATAAACTGTAAGTTGATGTAGCAAAGTCATGAGACTTAAGAGTATACATTGTTCAGGATAAAATGATTATAAATAAAGATTAAAAAGATTAGAAATTGACTTAATATATCATGATTAATATTTAAACATGATTTGGGATTATCAAAACTGGTGATTCCAACAGTATTTTGATAAAATCATCAGTTATAAATTGAAAAACTATGTTTGATAGTTTACATAATACACCACATCAAACATAAATAAAAAACTAAATATTATTATTTTAATGTTACCAATATAGAATAACCATTTGAATTTGGGGAATGAAAATAATTTGAGTAATTATAAAATTATGTTTTAAAATTTTATAAATAAATAATTCTTGTGTTACCAAGTAATTATAAATGGAAATGAAACCATTTTTTATAAAAAGAAAATATTTTTCAGAAAAAACTATTTACATGTGCATAAGTTTGCTCTATGTTAAAAAATAAACAAAATCACACTTTATGGGTTATATTAATTAAATATATGTAATATATATTAAATATGAGGTTCAACATTCAGATTATGTTTTTTATAGACATATATTAGAAGAAACCCAATTTAATGCATAAAATAAGTATTTTTCCAAAAATTCAAGTTTGTCCCCATTGGAAAGAGCACATATTTTAAATATATAATTTGATAATTTTATAAACTATATTTGACATAATAAAAATATTATTTGAAATCATACTATAAAATCTTACATTTTTGGATTTGTTTTATATTTCTAGTAAGTTTCATGTTTTTATGAATATTAAAAAAATAATGCATTTAAATTGAAAAAAAAATTTTCATCTAAATAATTTATAGCATTAAAAAATATTTATGATTTTATTTAAATATTATTTAGATAAATATTATATGATATAATTCAATTATGTTCATTGGAATAAATTTCAAGAAGAATTTATCTATAATCACTTTTCAATGTTTTGAACATTTCTACTTTAAGAATTCATTTTATAATACTATCAATGAGATTAAATTTTAATTAATTTTATCCAATTTTTTGTTTTGGATTTTGAAAAATTGATAAAATATATTTAATTAGTATGTATAAGTTATTTAAAAATCTCCCTTTAATTTTTTTTACAATTTGATTGGTAACTTTAGTAAAAAAAATTGTTAACACGCGTAAAGGTAATTTTGGTAATAAGGGTAAAAAATATTGTTAATATTATAAAATTGCCCTCACATTTGTCATAATTTTATTATGGAGTTTTTATCAACCATGAAAATATTTTTGAGGAATTTATAACCTTTTAAATACACTTAGATGATAGGATGACATTTACAATATAATATTCAAAGAAAAGTCAATTTGACACACTTTTGTTACGAATATGTGAAATATTTTTAATATTGATTCATATAGGTGATATCATCAACAATAAAAATCTATATGAAATATAAAATATTTTCCCACTTCATGGTAAGTTATTTATATTTATAGTGGTATAATAATTTCCTTCAATGGTGACATAATGATTATGCAGTAATTGTTTAATTAATGGAAGAATTAATTAAATGATATTAAAAAGTATGCCATTATTCTCTATTCCTCACACCTAATAACTATTTGGATCAACACATATCTACCCAAATACCTTCCTATAATCCCTATACACATTATCTATATCTTATTCTATGCATTGAACTCATGTTTTATTTGTTAAGATGTATGTAAAAAGATATTTTCCGAAGAAAATGTATAGTTTTAAATTATATTTTCTTTCATATTACACTTCATTAAAATATTCATCCACCAAGATGAAATAATAAAAATATTGTCTTCAGTATTATGATATTTTATTATTTTAATATCATCATCAAACTCCATCTCCACTTCCATCAAATATTAATAGAATTAATCATTCATGTGTGGGATTTATTACCATCTCAGGAGCTGATATAACTGATTTTTCATCACAATAACTCAGAATTTGTTATAATTGTTTAATTAATAATTATATATGATATTAAAAAATTATTTTTTATTATTACTTAATAATATATAATATAAATTATTAATTTTTCATGCACATAAAAATGATAACATCATTGGTGTATCCGTCGGAAAGATCGCCTTCATGAAGTGATGTGATTCATTTTTTCTCACCACATCACATGAATTATATATATAAATATATTTAAATAATTAATATGATATTAATTAAAATTATTATCATTTTATAATGATAATATAAAATTTACCTACTTTTGATAATAATTGTTTAAAAATTAAAATGTCACTCATGTGTACGTATGACTTATCGTCTCCATGATAGAAATATAGTTCATTTTTTATATGTATGTATTGGATGGATTTAAAATTGTAATTGATATATAAAATTTATTATTACTTCATTGAATATTATTTTTTATATTATGAACTTATAATCATGTGGATTTCTGACATAATACCCAATTCATTTTTGACTCAGGTAGTAAATATTGTCAAAATGTACAATATAAAAATTAAAAATTAAGTAATGTATAAAACCTGGTAATAACTTATATAAAATGAATAATAAAATGTAATAATGTTATCAGGTAAGTAAATAATTAATATATGTCTATTATTCAGAAATATAAATATTGTATGAGATTTGTCAAACTATTGGTAAGGGACTTCCTCTCAATCTCTTTTCATTGAGGCATATTATGATGTTATATATGCACATTATTTTATGTGGTGTATATAAATACCAATTTAACATACCATATAATTTATATATTTATTATCATGTTATTTCCTTAAGATTTATTCTTTCTTGGGGATTATGATTTGAATTTTCTAAATAGCTATGTCACACTGTGAGTGTTTAAAGGTTTAATTTTTAAAACATTTATCCATGTCAGTATTCTAGATATTAATTCTAATTATATAAAAGTATTATAATGGACATTATATTTATACTATTAATTTCATTATAAAAAATTTCAAAAATGAATATTTTTATGTATTATAATGGAAATTATATTTCTTATGGGACAATGATGAAGGGTGTGCCAAACACTATCAAAATGGAGTCTGTGAGAGACGGTGCAGAGGGGATATGAAGGATGTCTTAGCTAGTGTAGTGTGGGAGAAAAATAGATCATCATTTATTAGTGTGGTTGAGGGAACATCAACTGGGAGTCCACTGGGATCAGAGAAACACGTCACTGAAATTTCATTCAGTTACTCAAATAAAATTAATATCAAAACATATATTTAAAAATAAATCATTCATAAAAATAGAAATGATAAAAGATTTGAAGCACTAAATAAATATAAATAGTTATGATAATTATCACGGAACGTATAACATATTTGGTCTATAAATTAATTTGTGACATTATGTATAATCATTTTTCTCATCGATCATGTCATTATCATACTCCATCATTACTTCATCTATTACATCCTCCATTGTCAGAAAAATATTTTAAATATCATGATGGAAAAATAAGTTTGTGACATTTTGTTGATGGGATTAAATGTGAGAGGTCAAATCTTAAACATCAACACCAATGTCATACAAGTCTCTTTATTTTACATGAAAGACTACACTCAACCCTTAATTCATTACATAATTCATATAATATAAACTTTTCTATTGCTATGATAAGATATCTGGATCATGTAATTCACAGTCTCTAACAGTGAAAAAGAGAGATAATTTCACAAGAAGTAAATTAAAAGGAATCTCTTTTATTTCCCTAGGTAATATCGACTACATTCATTTAAAAAAACAACTAAAAAATATATTGGTAGTTTAATTGTATGACTTTCATCAACATTCCATAGTATCCAAATTTATAAATCATAAATATACCATGATTATATGTTTTAAAAGCACGTTCTCAATAAAACTTATAAAATATAAAGTCATTTGCTTTGTAATAATTTATCTTTTTATACCATTTTAGAGGACCTCGAGTCAGAAACATTTTCTATTCTAAAAAATTATTCTGATTATCAGTATTGATGATCTATAAAATGTTATTTATATTATTATATTTGTAAATATATATGCCATTCTAATATATCTATTGATTGAAATATTTATTAATTTATAGGATGTGAAAACCATGCTATTATCTGTTTACTAATAGATTTTGTTATATATTTCTCATATCATGTTTTGCCTAACATTTATCTCTTTGTATCATATTCTCTTCAATAAATAGATATAAAATTTCACTATTTAGAATCACATAACTATATTCCTCTAATATTTCAATTTCTCCCAGGGTAATATTTCAGTTCCTCCCAATTGATCAGCCAATAGAAGCAAATTCTTTTAACATCCCATGTAGTTGAGACTGAAATGATATATTTTCAACAAGTCCAACTCAAGTGAATGTTTTCTCAATATTATCAATGTATATTGAAAAAAAATTTAAGACACTACTTTTCTGAATAGCCTTCAGAAATAGAGCCTTCATTTTGAGATTTATTTTTCATGTATGATTTTAAATGACCATGATATATAAGGAATAAAATAAATAAATCATAATACTGTATTTAATGGTGTTCCAAGAACTGTCTACATTTGATGAAAAAATACCATTGAATTGGATACATCCTTCAATAATGTACATGGCCTCCAGATTTAGTTCTATAAAATAAATTCATATTTCAATTCATCATGATAGTAAAAAAATGATGCAGAAAAGATCATATACATTTCATGAAATGTCAGTAAAAACATCTCTCATTGATTGACAAGCTCATATGGTTATAGAGTTTTCTCAGATTGTTTTTTTAAGAATGTTCACAGTTGTAGTACCATAGTAATAACCTTTTTAAGAAATAATGTATAAAATACCAATGGTATTAACTACTACAAAAAAATATGTGAATCATAAATTTTAAGTCCATGTAACCTATGATGATTTAAGTAAAAACACTTTATATGTTACTTCCACATCCATCAGATACCTTCACATATTTTAAAATTCAAATGGATATATCTTTATCACTATTATTCATTGGAAAACTTTGCAAAGCTTACTTTCTATTCTCATATTACCAGAGATCATAATTTATATGCATCGTTTTAGATTCTTTCTAAGAATTTAAATGGTCTGATGGATTTCCATGATCATTACGCAATATGAATATCAACTTGTCACAACCATTCTTCTCTATAAGTATAACATAAGAATTATTCTTCAACAAATTAAATTCCCAATATGTATGTATGAAGAATTTCTTTTCTTCCATTGTTTCATTTCAATTTCACTTGAAGATTATTTTTCAACTCATTTATAAAAAATATTTAAATGATGACCCTTCATAATTTTTATTTCAACATTTCCAAGTTGAAATAATTTATCATAATATTTCATCAACTTTTTAGGTGTTCTGTGATCTATAGAGAAATTGAATTTTTACTTGTTCAACCAAAATATATGAGATTTATTAGAAAATATTCAATGACACAAGAAGAGCCATTTTTTACTGTATGATAGTCGTTCGGGATCAGAATCAATTTTATAAATAGGATTATCCAAACATGTGTATGTTTTCTAACCAGATAAGTTCCCATGAAAAAGGAAGTCACTAATGGTTCACATTAGGGAAGCATTCATTTTGTTCATTTTTCTAGAATATGCATCATTTATCTCAACACCGTTTATCTATAACTCCATTAGTTATTCAATTAGAGGATATATGTATACCACAATATCATTTCTATTATTTTGTTTCTTGGAATATTCATCAAAATAATAAAATAAATCTATTTTTTTAACATTCGTAGAGGTATATTTTAAGGGATGAGAACAATATTTCAAATTCTACAACTAGTTATCAAAGTAATGATTGGGGTTGAATCCATCAGTATCAAATCCAAACCTCCCATTACAAGGATCAGAATAGAAATATAAATGTAATGAATCAAATGTATTCTATGATTTTGAATATGTTGTATGTCTCATTAACCAATCATTTTTATTATCTATATAATTCCACCAAATGGGCTCATCGGTTTTTTATGACATAAATAATCATTGATATCAAGGATTTAAATGGATGCAATGAAAATAAATTATAGGTTTATTCTTTTTATTCTTCTTCATTGTAGTATGTCAATTCATATTTTCCACATAATTCATTGAATTCCATCTAGAAGAAGAATATATTTTTAATCTTTCCTGATTGAACACTCTCCCCAATAAAGCATACAATCCTTTAGAAAATAGTCTATTTTTTTATAATTATTACCATGATTGATAACAAATTTTTTTTTTCATAGAAAGGCTTCTGGATATTTTCTTCAAAAATGAATCAGACAAAAATTAAAATATCATAATCATTGATGTATATTTAATTATGCATAAGAATTTGATATTATAAAACATCCTCATAAAATAAATAATTTAATATTTCAAACATCCACCATATAGCTCTTGATTTCCATTGTTAACTATATCATGAAATGAATTTTTTTTCTCATTGAAATTATCTCTTACACTAGTCTCTTCAAAAACAAGAGGATGATCCAATGATATTATTCAATCTTGGATATAGTTCTCCATGAATCCCAAAAACATAACTTGTCACGTTACTATTTTTATCCCCCTCAACTGGTTGTTCAGGAATGTTTTGATGTTGATGACGTTCTCCATCAATGTAAAAATATTCATATATATGTTTTTCAATTCATTTTACATTGCGACAGAGTTGTGAGATCATTATATTGATCGACATGAGTGCTAAAAATTTCTATACCAATCCATTCTCCATGAAACATCCAAAAAAATATTGTCCAGGGAATTCCTTTAATTTAATGTTTTTATAAACATAATCTCTATTCAGCCATCTTGAAAATATACAATAACGAAATGGAATCTTATTTTTTATCTATATATATATACTAGAAATTTAAAAATATAAATACTCTACCAAAAACATTGAATAATGAGGGGCTTTCATTAGTAATGTGATCTAACTTTTAACAATATATATCATAATGTTCCTAAAATATTCAATGCGTCATAAATAAATCAAATAATAAAATAAATAACCATTAAACATCAAGTGATTTATCTTATGGTCTTAATGATAAAATCTAGTACTTTACTCATTAATTTTTCAAAATAATTTAATTTTTATGTGGTGCATGTAGATGTCAAGAATTTTTTAATGGAATTCACAAACATAGAATTGTTTTCAATTAATAGCATAATGTTTTTATTAATATTAAGATTTCTATAAGATGTTTTTTAATTTTTATTAAATAGTTAATGGGATAATTGAAATTTCAAATAGGGGGCCTATATTTATTAGAAATGACAAAAACCATGGATTTGGAAATCCAAACCAGTGGTTTATGAAAATTATATTAAAATCACACACACACACACAAAAATTTATTTAGGATTACATATCCTAAGAAGATAAATAATGAAAAAATTACAAAGTGGGGTGGATATAAAATCAAGAATCATATCCATAGATATAATAGTCCTAACAATTAATAGAACCATTATAAATGCATATATAAAAATATACATCATGTATCTAAAATCCTCTTCCAAATACCAAACCTTGATATCGAAACAACCTAGAGTAGCTTCACAACATCTTCACCTAGATACAACATCAGATATCCAAAAACTTCACATTAATGCATTCATAGTAAAAATTCATAATTTCCAATCCATAATATATTATTGATTAAAAGACATAAATAATAATAATAAAATTTCACAATCTACCAAAATCTTCATTGATAACCCAAAAATCAAAGCATTCAAAAAAAAATACAACCAAATATAATCAATGCATCCTCTCAATTATACATAAAATTAAACAAGACATAAAAATTATAAATCACTAAGAGCTCATGGTATACAGAAACACAATCCCTCTAAAACTTCATATTGATGTAATTGTAAAAATATACTATGGAAAAAATAGAAAATATCACACTGTAGAGAAGAAGGATTACAAGAGGTGATGGAGAGTAAGAGGGAAATGGTGTCATACAAAACCATATAACCATGTGTAGGAGACGTCTAGCGGGGCTCGATCCCTGGTGAGGGTGAGGTTTGGGGGCTTGGGGGAAAACTATCGTCGAAAAAAGATGTTGGATTTGGGGGATCGGGGGAAACATGAGTGCTGATAAGGGGGTAAAATTCATTGTGGAAATGTCCCAAGGCTGGGGGTGCTTGGGGGAGTGGGGGTTATCAAGGGACAATCGGGGTGCTCAGGGGAGAAAGTATCTTTTTTAAATAAATGAATAACATTTAGAGGTGGTTTATTAAACTTGAACCAACAACCCACTATTAAACATTGAATTTGGTGTAGTGTCTTCTCACTTCTCTTCTAATTTTCATTCCATCAGACCTTAAGAAACTGAAATTATCAATAGAAAAAATAAAAATAAAACAAATTGGCCTTCATATGGGATGTTAAACATTCTAGTAAATTTAAACGGGCATCGTGGAAGATATTGTCCAGGAAAATCACCATGTGGGTGGTATCCGACGTAGTTTGCCAAAAACAATGCACTCTATGCAGGAAAGTCTGTAATAGGATATCATCAAAAAAAATATTTTTGGGTGAAATTTATGAGGGATAGATACAGTGGAAAAAATTTTCTTTTGGGTTCATTACACTAGGCTGATGTCATTTCTATCCAAGTACATAATCGAGTTTTTTTATCTATAAGAAGATGACATCTGATGGGTGGTGGGATATGGGAAAATTAATTAATGGTAATACAAATGGGCGGGCTTGGAATTTTAAATCATAGGGTGACCAACTATGGGTATCTTGTTTAGGGAACTTATTTGTTATCTTGAATTCATCCGCATAACACTTGAATGAGAATTAGAATTATTGTATGATAATAAAAAAATGCCTTATGAAAAAAAATGAGTTTAATTATGATCCCACATAAGGATTTCCAACATTCGGGACTTCCAAAGAATGTTTAATTAATGCAATGAGTAGGTTGAGTGTGATTCTGGAATCTGGTGCAAGTATTTTAACCCCAAAATGATTTTTTTATGTGCCGCCTAAGGAACCATGCTTTACCCATATATAATAATGTTAATAAATGTAAGATCTCTCTTGCCTCATATTACAGCTACTTCTCAACTCCAAGAATGGAAAACTTCCTTCACCTGTTTTTCAATAGTGACTATGCATCCAAATTGTCTTCCTATATGTTTTAGGAACAGGGTATTGTAGATAGAGGGGACTCTATCAACCAATTATTTTAAAACTACTTTGAGGGAAATGAACTCCAAGTGTTCGACACCATGGTGTGTATCCATGCCTTCATTTTGGTTTTCTGGATCATCTAAGAATCTAGAAAAAAACCATGTTATGGTATAATTACCTCTCCACACCCTATAAGGACTCATGCCAAGACCGTCATTATGGAACTTAGGATACCTTTTTCAGGCACACGCTCTTCTTTGAGGATCATAATGATGTTGTCTCATGTTCTATTTATCCCTGAATATAGGGGCCACCAGAAAGTAGGGATATGGGCAAATGGATCCCACCCAACTCTATAATGAAACCAAACCTCAACAGTTCTTGTGTTCTTGGAGTAACGAGTGTTGGTGGAATCGTGAGGGACCATATAGGCTTGTTGGTTATAGGTATTAGTGTCTTTTATGGATTTGTAACATTGTTGGGGTCGTGGCGGGGGTGATGGTATCTCTTTACTGATGATTTAAAATATTAACTTTATGGAGGTGGGTTCATATTCATAGGTTCTAGGGAACCTCCTCTAGAGTATGTAAGGATTTTAATTGGATCTAATTTATATGACTACAATTAGATGGCTTCCCATACATCAACACACCAGATTCACTCACATATGGAGGGATGGAACTTCTGTAGTGAATATTGTATTTCTATAAAAAAGGGAATATTTTGATGGTATCATTGTTTACTATATCACTAGGTCCTTACCTAATTATTGAAACTTCATTTTTAGAGTTTATGCATTCGGTAATCATCCATTTCTCCCCCATTGTTCTACATATTTCCCCCCACCCATATCACCTCTCTCAATGATTATCAATAAAAAATGAATTTTGAGTGAGTGATAAGTAGTCATAAAATTTATCTCGATGTTGATATCCTTCTAAATATTTTTCTATTATTTTGATTTAAATTTTTGGTGTTGATTAGATACAATCTAAAGAGGTTCACCGTGAAGTATCACAACATAATTAATATAAATATATGAGATATGATCAAGAGTTTGATCTTCAATTATAGTGAGGAAATATTAGGACATGGTAAAGTAATCGACAAATCCCCATAAGGAATCAATCTCTCCCAATTTCATTTGAAATCCATTTAAAATACCCCTAGTAACATCATCCCATTTTCACACAACAATGGGTAGAGTTTTCATGATACTTTTATGTTTTCTTCTCTCAAAATTTACATGTTGATAAACTATTCACAATTAAACATTATTTTTAATTTCTAATTTCATATTATGAAATTAAAAAAGATCCTATAAATCATGAATAATCTTTTTGATACCAACGTGTATAAGAAAATTATAGCTTCAATATTCATCTAAGTATTCTATTTTTATCTAAAATTGATAGAACATATAGAATGTCAAAAAAAATCAATATGTAATATTTATATTTTATGTCTACAAACCTTCCATAATTCACGGATTTGAATTTATATTGAAATTTATTATCAAGATGGGATCTTTTTATTTTTTATGATATAGGTGGTTTGGAAATCATTTTAAATGGATGTTATATTTCATCATCATTAAATATTACAATATATAACTTTATAAGTACACAAATAAAAAATATTTATAATCATTATGTTAGTCAAAACTCTATGATATTTACAATTTAACGCATCAACCAACATATTTTTATTCAAATGGATGTAACATATTGGGAAACATCCATATTTCCCCCTAATAGTAATGCCTCCATATTTTCAATCAAAATATTGTATCTTATAACTCTAGATAATGGTTTTTATAATTATATTCAGGAATATTTAAATCCCATGATGCATTGAAACAAATTCTATCATTCTATATAAGGAAACATCCAATTACTTTATTTTATGTATCAATATATAAAAAATCCATCAAATACTAGTGGAAAATATAATAATATTTCATTGGCATATGTCCTCTTTAATTCATAAAAACATTCATTACAATTATTAGATCATATGTATTTAACCCCATGGCTTTTCATTATGATTGATGGGCTATCCAATCGAGAACATTTATGAATAATCAATCAATTGAAACCTACTAATGCAAAGAACCTATGTACCTATGTTACATTCATTGTCGTTGGATATTCCATATCCACCTTTTTCATTATAGTATCAACTTATATTTTTTCATCAATGAAAATATAGCCATCAAATGAAATTTCACAAAACCTAAATTCCCATTTGTAAAAAAATTTCTATAAATCATTTTCTGTAAGAGTCTCTAGAATGATTCTATGAGGAATCTTATGATCATCACATATTTTAGAGTATATCAAGATATCCTCAATAAATAACAAAATTAAATTATCAAAATAATACTTTAATTCTATGTTACTCATACCCATAAAAACTTATTGTTCATTAGTCTATAAAAATGGAATTTCTGTAATTTTATAATGTTTATACCTCTTTTGAAATTCTTTTTTGGAATATCCTCTGTTTTTACTCTTAGTTTACGTTATGTAGAATAAATATCCATCCTTCAAAAACTATTTTTCTCCTTGTAGTTGATCAAATAATCCATCAATGTGGGAAAAGGATACTTTTACCTTATATTAATCGAATTTATTTCCCAATAATCCATACATAATATCATTAACTAATCCTTCTTCTTAACAAATATAATATAATCTCCCCATGTTGAATCACTGGGTTATATATATCTTTTAAGACACAACTACTACAGTTATTTAATCATCTCCTTTAATTTCTTTATTTCACCCAAAATAGATCCTTAGATATAGGTTTTTCTTTATAGAGGATATCAATAAAAACATAAACTTCATCATCAGGTGGATTTATAGGTAGTTCATTAAGAAACAAAATAATATATTCCAACTCAAGAAGAGCATCCTATTTTATAAGGTTGCATTTACAAATATTAGGTTTTTTCATATCTTCCTCTCTATGATTTTCATTAAGAATACCTACTAGAGGTGGATTAATAAATTATTTTGATAATATAGTCACCCCTATAAGTATAATATACTTCTAATGTCTATCACAAATCATAATCTATTTCACTATGAAATAAATGTTTTCATTATAATTTTAAAGTCTTATCACATCAATGATTATATAAAATTTAACCATTACAATAATAATTAATTTTTCTAAAAGGGTATGTCTATTTTTCCTAATGGGAACCAACTAACACATCATTATTGTAACAAAATTTCCACTATGATTCTTGATTGATAACTCTGTTCTAAGAGTTCTATGGAAATATATAATTTTAAAGTAAATCATTGATGATATAAAAAAGTGAAAAGATATACAATCAAATAAATCATTATCTAAAATTGAGGTTATTATCAATGTCAATTAAACCAAATCATTGGGAACATCAACGTCAACTGTGGTAATCACATAATATTATCCTTCTCTACCTGGCCACTTCGAGGGAAGGATCCCTTCAATCATGGGACATTGGTTTGAATAATTCACTATTTGTTAACTATTAAATCAATGGACAAAAATGGGTAATTTATTATCATTTAGTTTTAGATCCATATGACCCCTATATACACACTTGAAAAAAAAACTTACACCCATTAATCAATTACTCAGGTGTTTCATACCACAATTATCACATATTGTAAATCTCATCCTCATATTCTACTTCTTCAAAAAAATCATTTTTACGGGTTCTATGGTGAACTGTCCTTTTCATGATTTCTTTTAATGACATAAGACCAAAAAAATATTTCCATATACTGATGTTACTTAATACTATATCATTATATGGTGAATTTATTTTAGAAACCAATTCCCTCAGACAATACTGATTAATACTCTCAAAAAATAGTTAAAATTTATTTACAAATTATGAATTTTGTTCATAAAATGTTGGGATAATATTGTAAAGTAAGTCTTAGAATCAATATTTTCTTTCATAATCCATAAAAAATGTATTAACCATTCCATTTCAGATCATTCTGCTCGAGGAAATAATTTATCAAATAACATCACTTTAAAAGTTCTCATTTCCATACTATCAATTATATAAATTTATTTAATATTCTATATCAGTTAGAAGTATTTTCAACATATCACATAAAAAATACACTTCTAGATTAATCTTTTCTATTTCATTACATTCAAAAGATAGTAATAACTTTTCAAGGGACTTATTCGAATTGCCTTATACCAATGGATTATTAGATACCTTAAAATACAAAGGCTTATTTTGTTTAAATTGATTCTACATAGATGAATTTAAATATATAAAAATTGGTTTATCTAGGTCAATAAGTTTATTCATTATAACCTGAGTTACCTACCCTAGTTTTTTAATGATTTTCTTAGTTCCCACACAAGCTAAATTGGATCACTTAGCCGAGAAATCACAACATTAATTGTGGGTGATTATTTTTCTTTATTCTATAGTGAACCATATTTAAATAATAGCCCTCGCTGAGATCTCTCATTAATATCTGGCGTATTGATTCATACAATTTGAATACCTATAATGGTAAATGTTCTCAAATAACCTATGTTTCTATCAAAATTCTCATTTTTTTATGTCCATTTTCAATTTAGTTCCCATGGTAACTATTAAAAATTCTGTAATACTAACTATAAAACCTTGAAAAGAAAAACCCAGATAAGGTGTTTACACTATTTTTATGGTAAAAAGACAACAAATCTCACCATGTAAGATAAATCAATTTAATATTATTATAAAACTATATATATACCTGAATCTCAAATTAAAAAGTGGATATAAAAATATGGTATAATGAAAAAATATAAATCTTTCAATACATTTATAATATAATTCTCCATATCATGGGTAAAGGAATTCAAATAAATGATGAGATATCATGATTACTAAGGGATACATGTTGCATAATCAATCATGTCTAAAAAAGGAATAATCTGTATGGAATAGTGAATAATCAAAATATATTCCATTGAATCTAAAAAATATATTCAAATAAACCCCTATAGAAAATATCAACAGAGAAATAGCATTGATAATAAAAACTAAATTACTAAAAAATAGAAATTCATATTCCTAGACATTCATGATAAAGGCCTCACAAAAAAAATATTAGTAATCTTACAATCAATGCCTCTCAACCAAGACTTCATTATTAACAAGTGGGTAGGTGTAAACCAATTACCCATCTAATATTCTACGATTACTATTTTGTCTCCTGGGACCTATTGACAAAACAAGGGTATATCTATAATAAATTCTCACACATCACTTGCAAGTCCTATGCATTCATCAAATATTTGATAATTAATATAATTCATTATAAAAATTATTTATATGTAAAAAATTACATATCTTAAATTGAGAATATGGAATATCAATATTTCCCCAGTAATTGAAATAACTTTATTAATTATATTCCTTCAAACATTACCATATATTGAAATATTATATGGTCGAAACAACATCAATTTAATATAAATTGTTCTTAATTCATCGGTGACATTAACAAAATGAACATTAAGGATAAAAATAATGTCCAATGAATAATTTAACGTGATATACTCCATTACCCCATGAATGTGAGTGATAAAAATATTTTGAATAAAACTTTATCAATAATGGATGATATTAAACCATTTTTTCATCAGAAATTATGTTTTATTATTATTACAAAGTTTATAAAAATAAAATATAAGGAAGAAATTAGAAATATATTCCTTGCAACATTATTTATTAATGGTCTTAAAATCACTTTTCTAAATTATTTTGAACCCTTTAAGAAAATTAAACCCATTTCATCTAATACTATTTTTTAAAAATATTCGAAAATATTAAAAAAAAGAAAAATAAACATGAAAACCTATAGTTTAATATTCAATGAAAATAGTAGTAATGATTAGGGGAAAACTCATTCATGTGGTGTATATAAAAATTATGACTATGTTCACACCTTTGGTTAGGTTTACCTCATTCAGAAAATTGAATGAATATTATTTTTATCCATTTAATAAAATTTCGAATATTCATAAGAATGAAATTAAGACATCATTGTATAATAGTAAAAAAATTTGTAAAAATGTTTAAAAATAAATATGTACATTGAATAAAATGATTTGGAATCAAAAATTTAAAACAATATTTTTAAAAGAAGTCCATTTTCATAAATCATATTAATTGACTCGTGATGTAACTTGATAATAAATGAATTATAAACATGTAAAACCGAGAATATTGAAAGAAAAATAAAATATACAGGGTTTAAAATATTATAATCATATATGTTTCCAAAATGAAATCTAAAAATATGATAACCTGAAATAAAATTCGATTGTAGTAGAAATCCCTTTAATGCAGGACTTTTATAGTCATATATGATTTAATCTAATATATAATGAATCCATATTTAATAAATAATTTTGTAACATCTCATTTTATCTATATTACATTTCATAACTTTATTTATTGTTAATTGAAATCAATTCATTGAATATTTTTTGATTACATAGACCACTTTATGGTTATTCAGTCATTATCTTGAAAATTTCATCAGTATATTTTCTATGACTAATGTAGTTATGGAATGGTTCCATCATCTCCAAAATTTTAATAATTTCATGAATATAATTCTAATTCATTAGAAAAATAAGAATTATCAATTTATTATCGAAAAATAAAAAATTAATCATATCTCTTCATGTAGGTGGTATCCCCGACATACACATGAGCGATGTTGTCATTTTAAAACGGACGAAAGGGTAAAGAGTTAGATGATATCATATATTAAAATATTAATAATTATATCATATATATCATATATATTTTAATTTCTAAACAATTATAACCATCCATGAAAATGGTGTTAAAAAATTAATTACATAGAAACGTGTACGAGTTAGGTTATATTTATACATGAGAAAAGATTTTATTTTCTACAGGATGGAAAGTAGGTGGTAATTGGTTTTCCCATAATAACAATAGAAAATTATTTTATTGGTGATAAAAAATTAATTATGGTTTCATGGTAACAAAATAATTAGATGAAGTAGAATAAGAAATAAACTTGAAATGTGTAGGGTAAGATGATTACCTCTTCTTTGAGAGACCTCCTTTGCGCTACACCTTGAACATTCATATGATTGTCTTCTAGGAAGAAAAAAAGACCAAGAATGAATTTTATGAAGACAAAAGGGAGTTTGGGATTGATTTGGTGGATCTATAGAGAAATATGTTTATTAATAATGAATGATAAGAGGAGCCCTTTATAATTAATGGGAGGGACACACTTGGGATTAATTAAAACATTATGACAATATAAATTCATTTTCCCATCCATGATTCTCAAGATATTCATAGATTCAAATATGATAACGAAACTATTGAAATGAGATCATCTAATGTGGTTTAAGAAAAAATATTCATTTTCGTGAGGCCCTATTATTTTATTTTTAACCCTTTTAACCGATTTTAACCTTAACTAGTGTGATAAATATTTACCACAGATACTATTCATTTTGGCCAAAAATTAAGATGAACTTGTTACATAATTTTAATTATTAATATTATAAATATTGAATACATATTACATTATTAAACACTTATATGTTTTATAATTTAATTTTTATATAATTACGTAAAATACAATGAAAATAATTTTTTTAAAAATGTGTGTTTTAATCATAATAATGATTGTATAGAAAAATAAAGTTAAATGATGATTCATATTTAATTACATGTAATATGATAAAAAAACTGTTTATATTTTTATTTAAAAACAAACCAAAACTGAATTTCAAATTGTAAATACATGATTAAAAAATTATATAAAAAAACATTATTAAACAATAAACAGTATTAAGATTTCCAAAATGATAAAAATGTAATCTAAAGTTCAAAATTATATTCAAATAGTAAATATATTACTTATTTCATATATATTTGTTCTAGAATAAATTTACTAAGGTTTCATGTAATTCTAATTTCAATATATTATCAAAAATATACAGTTTTATAAAATCATTATTTTTCAATATTGACCAAAAATAAAATATTTCTGAAAAATGATAAAAAAATCATACTAAGATAATATTTAAATTATAAATTAAAAGGATAAATTAATTTAATTAAATTAAACATATAAAATTTTTTATTTTATGTTTTAATCACATTATTGGATAAATCAATTTGAATTTTATTATAGTATCATTAAAAAGTAAATCTTACTTACTACAATTGAATATTGGGTGTTATAGAGGCCTATAAGGGGGGAATACTTCGATGATGCCAATGAGGTCCTTTATTGGGTTATTTGTGCCTAATATACCTAGGATAACCCTACTAAGTAACCATATCCCCATGTTTCCTTGATGAGACATAATTGGGTGATATGTTTCTAGGATACCCTAGATTCCTATTATGGGTCACAATTAGATCTCATCATATTTAAGGTAGCATGGATTAATCAATGGATCTGGTATTTAAATTATTTGACCATAAAATTTCTAATAAATACCTTATTAATAATGTTTTCCTTGACCCAACCTGTTAGTGACCTATATCTACCAAGTCCCCCTCCATTACCTCCTCATATACATGAATTTTTTATGCACACTACTATGAACCCTCTCAATTGTCTATTCTTATGATAATGGAAAAATAAAAAAAATTTGAGGATCACCACCATTTTTTCAACTAAATTGAAAATAATTAGCGTATAAAATCAATCATGTATTCTATTGGTAATGAGTATTTCCTCTCTTAGAGGTTGGGTGGATGCTTCTTCCAACCCATCTCTATTAGATAATTTAACTCAATTATTTTAGACTATCACCAAGACTATATGATGGTCAAGTAAACCCTTAATTTTCATACATTGTAACCAACTACTGAGCATTATATATCATGGGACACTGTTATAGCTTATGCACCATCCATATCATCTAATTATTAGTTAAAAACTTTAATAAGGAAAGAGAAATATTTATTCATTTTTAATTCTGGTACAAGCTATTTCAAGGTTCCTTTTTTTAATAGTCGACTCAAAATGATATTAATCTACATGGAAAAGGTTTAACACCACAAGATTTCATATTATTTTATTTTCATTAATGTAATTCAGTAGCTTTCCCTACATGTAACACTGAGTTCGAGCGCACCATGACTTATCAAACTTGTCGTTAAAAAAGAGGTTTTGAATATTATTAACTTAATTTTGAATTTTATATACTCCATATAATTATAAAATCCATATTATGTATTTATTAATCATAATATAATAAAAATTCAATTTTTTAGATAAAAGAAGTATTAAGAAAAGAAAACTTTATCGCCTTTTAATGGAGATCCATTTTTAAATCTTATAATTTATAATTTTATATATTTAATTTACCTAAATAAAATACTTATTTATAATAAGGAAATCCAAATTTAGTTTAGATAAATTTTTTGTGCCTTTCTGATAACAATCATGTTTTCATGAATAGTAAAAAACTAAATTTTAATTAAAAACAACGTTTTCAATCAAAATAATTTTAGTGTTAAATTATATATTTGAATGGTTTTGAGTCATAATTAGACAAAATTTTTAACATTTAATCCAATGTTGGTCATTGGAAGTAATTTTACATTTAAATTAGACATAAACACATATCAATCTATTGATCGTTTTTTACTTCTCTAAAACCCAAATTCTGGTTTTGACAACAGAAATATTTTTTAAAATTAATTAACATAACATATATGTTTTTAATTTGATGAAATAGATCTAAATTTTGAATTTGAAAAAACAAAATTATCTTAGAGTGATTTTTTGGTATTTTTCTCAAAACATTCGATTTTTTGATGAACAATGAAAAACACTACGTTATTGTTTTGAACTAAATTTTTAATTAAATAATTATTTTTTTATGTAAATATAAATACATAATACCTATATTAATTCAATTTAATTCATTGGATTCCTTTTATAATAAGATTAGATTCATAAAATTTTATTGAATTTTTTTCATCTTTTACACACCTTCTAAGCACATTTTCAAATTTGCATAAAATGTAATTTTACCACTTCTGTAGATTGAATTTAAAAAATCTCAAAGGAACCTTTGAAATATGTAAGTAAAATATTGTTCAATGATATAAAAATAATTTTTTTTAATAGTAACTATTGACTTTTATTTACCACAGTTAAAAGTAAAGAGGGTAATTATAGGTAAAAATGTTATTAAAATTATCCTAACACATGTCCTGATTCTATTGGATAAGTGTTTTTCAACTGAAAACAACCTTAGGAATAAAATATGATCCTATTCGGTCCACATGGATTAGAGTAGGATATTTATTATTATTTAATTTAAAATAGAGTTAAAAGTGTTAAATTCAAATTCGAATAATTTTTTTTAATATAAGGTAATACATAATATAAATTCAACTATAAATATCTATTAGAAATTTAAATATATTTCCTACACCATGGTATTTGATTTCTAATTTTTAGACATTAAATAAGTAAATTTATTTATGACACAATGATGATGAAATAATTATCTTATTAATGAATGATTAAAATAATTGATATCATAAGTATCAAAATGAATGTAAATTGATGATTTTGATTCATTCCACGAATTTTATAGGCTAATAAGTCATTTTAGAGTTGATTTTATCAATATTTTTTGAAGTAATCAAGTTGATATGTCTTTAACAAAAACCATATACTAAATTGTGTCAAAATAGACATAATTGAGTTCTTAAAACATATATTATTTTATGAAATTATATAATAGTAATAAAAATATAAGGTTCAGCCAAAAGACTTATATAATGATATATATGTTATTAATTAACCACTTGGGCTACTCTTAGTAGTTTATAGTATGTTTATGAACCCTATAATATAAAAATACAAAGAGACATTGTAAATGATAAAATATTTAACTAAGAGTTAAATCTAAAATTTAAGGTTAATATGGTGACCTAAACCTGTCTAAAACCTATTTTTTGAGAGGTTTTCAACCCATACCCACCATAGTCTCTAAATAAATTATTTTGGAGCCATTATAAACTAAAATTGAATTTATAATAAATAATATTTCAATATTTTCCTAAAGTGAGCCTCACCTCTCTTATAAAAGGGCATTTCCACTTATCCTAATTTCACTCATACAAAGACATTTCCCTCTTCCAAACCCTGCCTAAATATCCTCCGAAATATTGTGACTACATCCTAACAGCCTTCCTTTGATCAGAAATCCAACCTAAGGAGCCCTTTTGATCAAATCAAAAAGAAGCCCCCGAAGAAGCGGTAATCATTTCATCACCTCTTTCGAAGTTATATTCTTCTTCAACTTCTTCCTTATCTATTTTTTCCATAACAAAATAATATCTCCAGTAATTTCTACATACAATAATGTTATTATAAATATGGTACAACCATATTCATTATTATATCCATCCTATGAATGACAAAGTCACCATATGTGTATACGTACGGTTTACCATCTCCACGTCTTGGTGTAGTTGTTATTTAACACTTAATTATTTTTATGGTTATAATAATATTGTATAATTTATTTAAATAATAAAAATAACATGTATATTATTCTTTATATGTTATATAAATCGAATTATATACAATTTCACCTCCAATTGAATCATGTTGTTGCTCGTGCGTACGTACGGATTACTATCTCCACAAACGCGATGATATTTATGCCCCATCGTAATCATTCAAGAATAATTTTCATTTTTTGATTGAAAATATTTTTTAATAAGATAATATAATTATGGATATGATTAAAATACATCTTATCCATTACAATCATGACTTACCTAAAAAACATTAATAGGAAAATGGATCAGTTAACACCTCAAACAATAATACTACTAAAATATTATTAACAAAGCAATATTAGAAGAAAATATATGATATAATATATATGTATGTGGTTATTTTATAATTTAATAACAATTATTTAACTATTATATAGGAGATTAACGTGCCATTGACTAAGTAAAAGTACAATATAATGGGTTTTCATCTCACTTCTTATTCCTGTGAGATTCGTGATATATTGCAACTATTTCATTTTGTTTGGTATTTATATGGCCCATGATTGTATTCTATGTGTAATATAAATTAATTTATGGATATTTAAACCTTCATTTTATGATCCTTCTTTCAAGGGGCGTATGTTTCATAAGTTACAAAATCTGTAAGGGAATTTCTAATTTTAATTTCAACTCATTGGGTTTTACACGAACTTCATTTATTATTTTACTCCATGATTATGTGTGAAATCACTATTTAATTTTTTATGTAGTAATTTTTACTCCTACTTGTGTGTATATAATTTTTATAAACATAATATCTCCATTGATAAATTCTAAATTCATCGATATGAACTTGATAAGAGTAATCTTAACTCAGTTTCCATTGATTGAGTTAAACATCCATGTCATTGGTGTTGTTTCTACAAGAATATGTGTGAATGTAATCTGATTAATTTAAATTGAATATAAAATAATATTGAGTGTATTTATATTTTTCACACATAACTATGTCATTTGTTTATCCTAATCCAAAGGATATAGTATTTATATAAGATTTCATCTCAATTTACATTCTATTGAGACATCCTTGTTGTTAGGCACCAAATCACTTTTATATAGTTTATATACTATAATTTGACATATTACATAATGATTTAATTTATTATAAGGATATTATAATGTTTTGATTTTTTTTATTCATCAATTACTTTTATTCAAGCGTCTCTCATTTGGTTAGGAACTCTTTGACTAAAATTACAATTTAAATGATTTCAAGATTTGTTCTCCTGAATATTTCTCATTGAAGTTCATGTTTAAAAATTGGTTTTCAGTATTTATTAATATTGAAATGAATGTTTTGAAATTAAAATAACTTTGAAATATTTCAATGTGGTATGGTACACTTTTATTCAAAAATATCTTTTAAACAAATTTTTTGATAAATAGTACGACTTTTAAATGATTTCAAAAAAAAGGGGATATATCTCTCCAATTGTTTTACTTAATATTTTAAACTATTTAAATATCCTTCATTTTATTTTATTCTTTATAGAGGTTGATTTATTAAAATAAAATCTTCCATATTTTATTGAATGAGTTATGTTTGACTTTAAATGAGCTATTTTTATTGCATTGTAGGATTTTATTTAATGTATTGACATTTCGTATGCTAGTTTTAATACAAATGATTAGATTATGTTTCACCCATTTTATATGAGGAATGTATTGGACTTAGTAAGTGATGGGTGGAGCCTGCTATATCTTATCGATGCATCTGTAGGTCTCATAAGAAAAACTAGTGTCTTGGCACAACTCCATGAAAAAATATTATTTGTAGTCTTGGCACAAAGCCTTTACTATGTTGTTATGATGTATGGAATTATGCATTCCATCATAATGAAATAATATATTGATATTAAATGGTATTATTTTACTGTTATAATGTACATATGAATATGTAAATGGAAAAAAAAATTTTATATTTTCTATATTATGATGAAATTTATGAATAAAAGGATAGTGTTTTAGTCTTATAGAGTACCTTAAATGTTTATGTATATTTATGAAACATTCATCTATATTGTTTTCCTTACTCATCACTTGAGCTCATCCCTTTCTATGTTTTATTTTTCCCATGATGTGAAGTTGTATATCAAAATTAACATGTAGGAATAGGTTAAGGGATATTATTGTTTTAAAAGGGGACACAATGTTGTTTTTCCTTATTTCATTATGTAATGTAAAACTTATGTATGTTTCTAGTAATTCCAAGGCAACTAAACTGATTAGTCTTTTGGGACATGATCTCCTGTGATCATGCAAAAGATTTTTAATAATTCTCCGACTCTGGGTAACTAGGGTCTGGGATTTACTGTTGGTATTAGATGATATTTTCTACAAACATTGGAATCCAGATTTAGAATAACTCTAATTAAATAACACTACCCTAAGATAGGATTTTGTGATTAGTATAGAATAACATCCAAAAAAATTGTTAATGTGAATATTCTATGGGTTTCCCAATAAATACATCTGTGTCTTGATACGAGTAGGTAGAGGTGGCTTTGGCAGAGATATACCTAGGGGTAAAACCCAAAAAGACCATATTGAGTTAGAAATGAATGTGAACTTGTTCCCAAAAAAGGGCATTGTTTCCCTCTTGGTTATGACACTCCTAGCGGGTCTGCATAGGATAATTAAAATTTTCATTACAAACTGATTTATGGATTTTAATATAAGATGAGAATAAATAATCTTGGTTAATCTTAAGGTTTTTTAAATTGAATATAAGGTGTCATGATTTTCTCTAAATTATTTTAGGAATATTGATACTCACACAATGATTTCTTGTTTTAGTTAATGGCATGATTCCAAGAAAGTCATATGAACATTGAACATGACGTACAAGGTGGGAATGGTGGTGGAAATGTGCAACGAAACGGATTATTGATAGGCATAAAAGTTATTTTGTTCATGAGAAATCAGTTTTCAAAAAATATGATCAAAAAAATATATATTAACCAACTCCCAGACTCAAAAAATAAGAGAAAGGTGGTGAATAATAAGAGCTCCAGCACTGGAGACCAAGGGGAAAAGAATCCTCAATTTATATCACGCAAGAAATAGTGATGGAGACACCTAGGAAAGTGTCTCAATGAAATAAATAAATACTTTATGTGTAGGAAAGAAGAACATAAAGTAAAGTATTTTCGAATAAAAATAAATACTACTATGGAAGAAAAATAATGATCCTAAAATCCATTTACAATCATTTTCCATAAATGTAGGGGACCAGGGAATTACCTGAGTGAATTCCATATTCTATCAGATAACGTCTTGGTCAAGTAAGAAACAATGAACCAATGTGGAAATAAATGGTGGAGAAATGTTTAAAAGTATTAATGATCATTGTTTATGAGATTAAATTGTAAGACTATTTTCTTATATGTGTAACTATAAGGCCTCAGCCTTAAACATTACATAATTATGAATTAAATGAATAATTCACATAGTGGATCTTTTCATGTTTAGAGTTTTAGAGAATTAGGTCATAACTATTACATATCAAAAGATTACATAGTGGACACTTCTACTAAGTTTCCATAAAATAAAAATACTTAAAAAGAAACATGTCTAGTTCCATGTTTGAGATAGAATGTCTTTTATTGATCCCATCCTTGACCCTATTCATCTTTAAGTCCAGTGGAAAACATTTCAAAAACATGGGATTGGCATAAAAATCTCAGTAAGGGATACACAAAGAATGAAAACCGTTAGTTTTTCAAAACAAAAAGTAAACCATGTATACTTTATCAAAGTAATAATTTCCACCATAATGAAGTAGTCAAAAATATTCCCTGAATAAAAGATCATTACTTACCCTTTTTGTAACAAAAAGATTGCCATAAAACCCATATAAATAACACATAACTTATAAAGGTAACTTGGGACTTAAACATACTTAAATGGAATAACCATACGGTCAACTTCCACACATATCACTTAATGGAATATCCATACGGCCGACATCCATACCCAATGCATTGAATGTTATAACATAACCACCCGTCCTGGTATTCACGGCACCACTCATCATATGTATTATCACGTAAACACCCATAAAATGTCCAAGTACCATCATTACAAATAAAATATTGAAAATATATGCATTTCAATAACAACATTTCATTTGCAATCACAATAAGTAATTCCAAGATATTGAATTAATCAATCCATTTTCAAAAACCATTTAAAATAGATTTTTGAATCAAAGTGTCCCATACCACTTTGAAGGTTTTGATAAAATTATAATTTTAAAACATTCATTTCCATATAAATAAATACTAAAAACCATTTTGGAAACATGGACATTAAATATAAAGATTTATAATAATGAATCTTTAAAACATTTAAAACAATATTTTTGTTAAAGATTTTTTAACAAAATGAGAGAATCTTGAATACAAATAATTGCATAATAAAATTATTCCGAGATTTATAATATAATGAGAATAAAGGGATTCAAGATATAATATGTCAAAGGACAATATAGTCACCATATAAGAGTGAATTGGTGCATAACAACAATGAAGTCTTAATGGAAATGTAAATTGAGATGAAATCCATTATAAAGATGGTATCCTTAAATTAAGGATAAATCTATCCCATAATTATGTGTGAGAAGTATAAATACACCCAATATAATTGGATATTAAGTGTTAAACAATAATAGTTCATTCACACATAATCTTGGAATAACAAAACCAATGACATAGATATATAAATCAAATGAAATGAGATTGAGTTATGATTTCCCATACAAGTTAGTAAGAATTTATCAATGAGATGATTATGTGTAGAAATAGTATATCTACACAAAGGTTTGTGGAAATTACAACATAGATATTCCACACATAATCTTGGAATAAAAAAATCAATAAGTATAGGTTTAACCCAAAGAATTGAAAGTGGATTAAGAAGTTCCCTTACAGAAATCTGACAGCCTAACGACGTCACATTAAAATTCAGAAAATGAGTTGATGAGAGAGAAAATGGTATCTCATAACATGGACATAAAATTTACATAAATAAGGATATAGAAGAAAATGTCCCAACATAATAGTATGTGAATTAAAATACATAACAAAATAAGTCTTTTAAAAATGGGAGGGTGAAAGGTCCCCTTACCGAGTTTGGTAACTTTCGAAATGTACACCCCATGGAAGAAAGCTCATACAATGAAGATGTAAATACCCATAAATGAAATTATACTTCAAAACGTTTATAATAGTGGGAAGTACATACACCACTCAAAGGAAATGGTGGCAAAAGTAGCATAAATGTCACGGGAATAAAAGTGAGATGAAAAATCCCTTACGAAAACTCGGCAGCCTAACGGCGCCAATTAAAACTTTCTAAAATGGATTTATGAAATCAAATAGGGTATATCATAATAAAAAATAAAAATTATAGTATGAATTATATAAAATAACATCCCCAAACATAAGAACGTTAAGCTTAAAAGAAATGACATAAAAGAGAGTACTTAAAAAGAAAGAGAGAGGTTGGATCCCTTTCCAAAATTCGGCATCCTAACGGCGCTAATCAAAACATCCAAAATCGATTGATGAGAGAAAATAAGGTATCTAATAATATGAACATAAAAATTATCGTAAAATTAATATAAAAGAACACCCCAATCATAAGAAATATGATCTTAAAAGGAATGACATAAAAGAGTGTACTTAAAAAGAAATAGAGGGTGGGATCCCTTACCTCAAGTCTGACTTGTCTTGTTTGTTTCTTTATATTCCTGAATAATAAACATTGGTCCATTTATAATTTCATAAGGACCTCTATTATATATTATTATTCAGTTCATATCACATATTATAAAGTTATAATAATTTGTTAATAATGTGAGTTCATATCAGACGTTTTTTGTCGATGTTTGTTACATGAGTCAAAAATGAACTTGTTTGAAAATTATTGTCCATGTAGTTATAAGTAAATCATCTCCAGAATAGTATTAATGATTTAAATATCATATATATCCAGTAAATATTCATTTTATACTACTTAATAACATTTTGAGATGAAAATAAATAAAATGCACCGTTCATGGAGACGGTAGGCCGTACGTACGCATGAATGCTACTTTCATTTCTTTGTTATATTAATGGAATTAAAAATAATTGAGAGATATATATATATTATAATTACAGTATAATATATATTTTATATAGGTCACATATTTTCATTAATTTCATTCTTTATACATTCCATGTATTTCATGAATGAGTCACATCACATGGGGGGCGGTAGTCCACACTTCCTCGTACGAAATTATAGCATTTTCACAACATGAAAAGAATAACGGAATGTTTTGAATATAAAATTCAGAAGCATATAGAAAACATAAATACCATATATATCATATATAAAATATATTAACATCATAATGGCCACCATGAAAGGTGTTAAGAGAATATTGAACAATCATCGTTTCGTGAGGTAGAAATTCGCCATCCAGAGAAACAGTATGTTCTTTAAACATTAGACGATGGTGTATGTAAGTGTAGCTATAATCCGTCACATAAATACATCCTAGTATATTTAATATACTGGTGTTTTTAGAAAATAAATTAATAAAAAGAGGTTAGAGTGTTGGAGAATCAAAATAAAACAAAAGAACAAAAGAGAAGACATTACCATTAAGTCGGGTAACTCTTTTCGATTTGAGCTCAAAGGATTCTATGGAAAGGATTATTCCCAAATGTGAGGCTTAAATAATGAAGAGAGGGATGTGGAGAGATGAAATGGACAGGGTTTGGCCGAGCCAAAGTCATGAGAGGTGTGGGTAAGGTGGTAGAGGTGGGGGCCTTTTATAAGAGGAGATGAGGGGCACTCTTGGAATGTTAAAAAATTTTACTTTATTATAAAATGATTTTCGGAGTTTAAAGGTCCCAAAATTATATATTTAGATAATAGGGTTATAATAGTTCGAAATCCACCCATCCAATAGGTTTTTTACAAGTGTATGTCTTAGATTTTACATTATCTTTTTATTTTATTTAAATCGTCAAATAATGAGGTAATCGCTGCATCATCATGGTGTCATAAATAATTTAATTTATTTAATGTATAAAAATTATAAAAAAATATAACGATGTAGGAAAGATTTTTATATTCCTAATTAATATTTATAGTAAAAAATATTACTTGTATAACCCCATTTGAAAATTGTTTTTGTAAAACAACTCATGTTTGTGACATTTTTATTTTAACTTTAAATAAAAAGTTATTAATGTCATTTTCCAACCAAAGTTACTCCATGGGGTCCCCAAGTTGACACATGGATTTTCATGGTCGGCCATGACACATTAAATAAGGGTAGGACATGTTTCAAGGTCATTTCATATTATTAAAACATTATTTTTACCTTAAACTACACTAATTACCTCTAATCGCGATTAAAAACATTAATGTTACTATTCACCAAAAAAATTATTTTAATCCTATTGAACCACATTTTACTTTTTAATGACAACCATTTATGTAGGATTTTTGAAATTAAAAACATATAGGTGGTAAATTTTCATTTAAATGAAAAATAAGTTTTTTTACGTATCACTTAGTGGTTTCACTATTCATCAAAAATTGAAGTTTTTCAGAAAAATACCAAAAATTAACCCTAATCTATATTTGATACTCTAAATTCAAAAATGATGTCTATTTTACAAAATTAACAACATATAAGTTGAATTAATTAATTACTAATTAATTCCCACTTTGAAAACAAATAGAGTGTTTTTATGAAACAAAATGTATCAAAAGATTGACACTATTTTAAGTCCAGTTTCAAAGTGAAATTAATTCCAATGACCACAATTGGATTAAATGGTGAAAATATATTCTAATTGAACTGTACAAACAATTGAAAATATAATATTATCATATAAATACATTAGATTAAAAAGATATTTTGAATTAAAAAACAACAGTTTTCATTATTCATTAAAATTTGAACTTTATCGGAAAAATACCAAAAATTTACATGAAGTAAATATTGATGTCCTGATTCTAAAAAAGAGTTTTATTTGGTCCAATAGAATGTATAAGAGTTACCAAATCTATATTTAAAAAGGGTCCGCCATTAAAAGGCGGTTAATCGACCTTTTTAAAAATATTAGACGATTTATGCTTAAAATTGGATTCATTTTCATTTTATGCCTCTAACATTTATTTAATAAAAGTAAAAAATATTTGACAAACATATATAATCATTTTTTAGTTAGTTCTGTTCTTTCCCGCCATTACAATGGCTAGGATTTAATGACCATTTAACTAATATTATTTTATTATTAGAGTGCAACGTAAGATTTCAAAGGAACTTGCTGTCGTGTATTGGGTACGCCATCGAGCATAGCACTCCCTTTAAAGTAATATTAATATTTTATTCACAAGTATGGATAAATATAAAATTTTCATATTCTTTATTTACCTAGGGTGTTACATCCTTCCCCCCTTTTGGGAATTGCGTCCTCGCAATTTTAAAATTGGGCACAGAAACTCCATTGAAAGCCCCACATCGGAAAAAGAGTAAATTAAATTATCACTTTAAAAAAAGAAAGGGAACTAAAAAAGGTCACCCGAGTTAACCCATACTAGGATTCCATGCATGAAAACATTGATATGGAATAAAAAACTGAGGGCCATGTTCTGAGGGAGTGCAATAGAAAAAATGTTTACGAGAAAGTTAACCACCAGAAAATCACAAACTTGGGATGGGTTAAACAGTATTGGATTCCCTAGTAGGAAAAGTTAACGGAAAACATTTTTTTAAGTTACTGTTTTATTGAGGAATTTATTTTTGAGCTTAACTAAAACATAAGGAAACATACTTACTTGTCATGTTGAATTTAAAGTTTTACTAGATTTCTTACATGAACTCATATTTTCTCCAAAATATGAGTATTTAGGATGAGTTGCTTACATTAAGAGAGCTATAATCAACTTCTAGAGAATCACCTAATCCACAAAAGAGAACTGTATACTTCCCATGTCTTTAGACCTTAACCAAAACTAAAAACAAAAAGGTTAGTATGACATCATATAATAACAAAAAAAGTATAATCCTTTATAAAAGGGAAATCTATTATTAATCTCCAAAATTTTTCCAACAAGACTCAAAGTTCAACAAAGACCAAAAGTAAGACAAACTAAGATTGAAACCCAAATATTTGAAGGATTTAATCACATAGTCTTCTAAGTTAAATCGTAACATTTATATCCAAACAGCACCAGTTTCTCTTAAAGTCTCGTATTGAAAAGTAATTAACCTAATCACATATCCTCCATGATAGGTTAATAATTTCTATAGATAACCCAAAATCAACTTACTCTTAATTAATAAAATCATCTAACTAAAAATAATTAATCAACCCAACCAGGGACTTCACGTAGTCCAGTGGTAGGCGATAAATACCAGTCACACTTTGGTTGTGGGTTCGATTCTCACAGCTTTGTCCGACATGACGGGTTGTCACACGGTTTGCATGTTGTCCTTTTTCCAAACTATATAATTCTCAAATCATTCCCCAAAAAGAGATAAAACCATCAAAAATAACCATAACATAATTTAACCTCAAGATTATCTCATGTCATTCATATTCTATCATAACATATAGTAACCCAGAATTACCTCAAAAGTAAGGATCATATAAACCCAAATAGTTCTTTATAACTATGTCCACAAAAAAAATATAACTATTCCTTGAATAAAATTTTCATATATCAAACATCAGGGTTACACATACTATAAAAAGTCTTCTAATGTAACCCCATCATCAAAACAGACTTAATACTCTTAAGAATTTCACCATAACTCTTGACGCCCTTATATATTTACTTCTTACTCATTCAACATTATTCATGATCCATTAACCATTCCATTCCAACGTATTCTGAAATAATTCTTTCCTACCAACAAAATCATGAGTCATATCCTAAGATTCCAAAATTGGAAAACAAATGTTAATAAATAATCCATACCTTTGATTGGTCATTGTCAGTTTCTTCATCCTCAATCGGAATGGCATTACGTATTGGTAAACAAATATTTGTACGATATTGGTGATCCCATTCCCGGAACTTCTTCATAGGACATGTGTTTGCATAATGACCATCCACACCACATTTAAAACATTCAATTGATCTCTCAGAAAGAACATCATTCCCTTTCCTCGAGTCAACTGGATGCTTCCTTTTTACATGGAAGGTTCTTGTTTTATGACCTTCATTTTCCCATATATTGCATATTTCTGTCCCTTTGAAACATTTTCCTACGTATTTATTTCCACATCTTTGAAACATAGGTTTTTTAACACACTTACCTTTATGATTATTACATGTAGTCCCGTATGGATTTTTTTCTCGCATATATGATTCCCTATAGAAATCACCAAGGATTAGGTGGTCAATCATGACTTTAGATAGTTGGTTAGGGCAAACACAAGAGTTCTCATTGAAGCTCCTGTGTCATTCAGTTTCTCGCTCAGAAAGCTGTCATAGTTTCCTTCACATCCCCTGTTACTTTGGTGCCTACTAGATCCAGCCATTTACTAAAACCAAAAACGTCAGTGTGAGTATATCAACAAAACCGTCATGTACTAATGAAGAAGATAAACACTAATATATACTTACACATTCACTTTATCTAAAACTTGGACTCTTTCTGAAATCCTAACCATTATGGTAATGTCACTTATGCTTATAGAATACCCTAACCTCTGAAGTTATCTAAACCGACCTATAATACCAACTATAAGGCCCCAACCTTAAACATTACTTAATCATGAATTAAATGAATAATTCACATAGAAGATCTTTTCAGGTTTAGAGTTTTAAAGAATTATTTCATAACTATTACATCTCAAAAGATTACATAGTAGACACTTCTACTAAGTTTCCATAATATAAAACAAATAAAAAGAAACATTTCTAGTTCCATGTTTTAGATAGAATGTCTTTTCTTGATCCCATCCTTGACCCTATTCATCTTTTAGTCTTGTGGAAAACATTTAAAAAACATGGGATGAGCATAAAAAGCTCAGTAAGGGATACACAAAGAATGAAAACCGTTAGTTTTTCAAAACAACAAGTAAACCATGTATACTTTATCAAAGTAATACTTTTCACCTTTATGAAGTGGTAAAAACTCTTCCCTGAATAAAAGATCATTACTTACCCATTTTGTAACCAAAATATTACCATAAAACCCATATAAAGAACACATAACATATAAAGGTAACTTGGGACATAAACATTCTTAAATGGAATAACCATACGGTCAACTTCCACACATATCACTTAATAGAATAGTCATACGGCCGACTTCCATACCCAATGCATTGGAGGTTATAATGTAACCACTCGTCCTGATATTCATGGCACAACCCGTCATATGGATTATCACATAACCACCCGTAAAATGTCCAAGTACCATCATTAAACATAAAATATAGAAAATATAAACATTTCAACAACAACATTTCATTTGCAATCACAATAAGTAATTCCAAGATATTGAACTAATCAATCCATTTTCAAAAACCATTTAAAAGATATTTTTGAATCAAAGTGTCCCATACCACTTTGAAGCTTTTGATGGATATATAATTTTAAAACATTAATTTCTATATAAATAAATACTGAAAAACATTTTGAAAACATGGACTTTAAAGATAAAGATTTAGAATAATGAATCTTTAAAACATTTAAAATGATATTTTTGTTAAAGAGTTTTTAACAAAATGAGAGACTCTTGAATTCAAAAAATTACGGAATAACACTTAATCTGAGGTTTATAATATCATGAGAATAAAGGGATTCATGATATAATATGTCAATGGATAGTATACACACCATATAAGAGTGAATTGGTGCATAACAACAATGGAGTCTCAATGGAAATGTATTTTGAGATAAAATCCATTATAAAGATGGTATCCTTAAATTAAGGATAAATCTATCACATAATTATGTGTGAGAAATATAAATAAACCCAATATAAGTGGATATTAAGTGTGAAACAATCAGAGGTCATTTACACATAATCTTGGAAAAACAAAACAAATGACATAGATATTTAAATCAAATGAAATGAGATTGAGTTATGATTTACCATACAAGTTCGTAAGAATTTATCAATGAGATGATTATGTGTAGAAATAGTATATCTACACAAGGTTTGTGGAAATTACAATATAGAGATTCCACAAATAATCTTGGCATAATACAATTAAGAAGTAGAGGTTTAACCCAAAGAATTGAAAGTGGGTTAAGAAGTTACCTTATAGAAATCCGATAGCCTAACGACGTCACATTAAAATTCAGAAAATGACTTCATGAGAGAGAAAATGGTATCTCATCACTTGGAAATAAAACTGACATAAATAAGGATATAGAAGAACATATCTCAACATAATATTATGTGAATTAAAAGACATAACAGATGAATTATTTTAAAAAGAGGAGGGTGAAAGGTCCCCTTACTGAGTTGGGTAACTTTCAAAATGTACACCCCATGGAAGAAGGGTCATACAATGAAGATTTAAATACCCATAAATGAAATTATTCTGCTGAAAGTGGATAATAATGGGAAGTACATACACCACTCAATGGAAATTGTGGAAAACGTAGAATAAATTTCACGGGAATAAAAGTGGGATGAAAAATCCCTTACTAAAACTCGGTAGCCTAACGGTGCCAATTAAAAATTCCAAAAAAATGGATTTATGAGATAAAATAGGTTCTATCATAATATGAAAAAAACAATTACAGTATAAGGAATATAAAATAACATTCACACACATAAGAAATATTATCTTAAAATAAATGACATAAAAGAGAGTACTTAAAAAGAAAGATAGAGGTTGGATCCCCTACGAAAATTTGGCAGCATAACGGCGCCAATCCAAACTTCAAAAATTGATTGATGAGAGAAAATAGGTTCTCTCATCATATGAACATAGAAATTACAGAAATATTAATATAAAATTACATCCCAATCATATGAAAGATGAGCTTAAAAGGAATGACATAAAAGATTGTACTTAAAAAGAAAGAGAGGGGTAGGATCCCTTACCTCAAGTCTGACTTGTGTTGTTCGTTTCATTATATTCCTAAATAATAAACTTCTTTCAATTTATAATTTCTTAAGAAACTCTTTTAAAGATTATTATTCAGGTAATACCACATATTATAATGTTATAATAATTGGTTAATAATTTGAGTTCATATCAGACGTGTTTTGTCGATGTTTGGTACATGAGTCAAAAATGAACTTGTTTGAAAATGATTGTCCATGTAGTTATAAGTAAATCATCTCCAGAATAGTATTAATTATTTAAATATCATATATATCCATTAAATATTCATTTTATACTACTTAATTACATTTTGAGATAAAAAGAAATAAAATTCACCGTTCATGGAGACGGTAGGCCGGACGTACGCATGAACGCTATTTTCATTTCTTTGTCATATTAATGGAATTAAAAATAATTGAGAGATATATATATTATAATTACAGTATAATATATATTTTATATAGGTCACATATGTTCATTAATTTAATTCTTTATAAATTCCATGTATTTCATGAATGAGTCACATCACTTGAGGGGGCGGTAGTCCACACTTCCTCGTAAGAAATTATCACATTTGCACATCGCGAAAAGCATAAAAGAATGTTTTGAATATAAAATTAAGAAGTATATAGAAAACATAAATACCATATATATCATATATATAATATAGTGTCATAATAATGGCCACCATGAAAGGTGTTAAGAGAAGATTAAACAATCATTGTTTCATCAGGCATAAATTCTCCATCCACAGAAACAGTATGTTCTTTAACCATTAGACGAAGGTGTGTGTAAGTGTAGCTTGAATCCTTCATATAAAAAAATACTAGTATATTTAATATTTTGTTTCTGTTACAAAATAAAGGAATAAAAAGAGCACATAGGGTTGGAGAAGAAACATAAAACAAAATAACAGAAGGGAAGACATTACCTTTAAATCGGGTAACTCTTTTCGATTTGAGCTCAAAGGCTTCCTTGGAATGGATTCTTCTCAAAGGTGAGGCTCCAATTATGAAAAGAGGGATGTTAAGAGATGAAATGGGCAGGGTTTGGACGATCCAAAGGCTTGAAAGGTGTGGGTAAGGTGGTAGAGGTGGGGGCATTTTATAAGAGGAGAGGAGGGGCACTCTTGGAAAGTTATAAACTTTTACTTTATTATAAAATGCTTCTCGGATTTTAAAGGTACAAAAATTATATATTTCGAGTATAAGGTGATACGAGTTCTAAATCCACCCATAAAATAGGTTTTTTACATGTTTAGGTCTTATATTTTACATTATCTTTTTATTTAAATTAAATCGTTAAATAATGAGGTAATCGCTCCATCATCATGGTGTCATAAATAATTTAATTTATTGAATGTCTAAAAATTATAAAAAACTATCATGATTTAGGAAATATTTTTAGCTTTCTGATGAATATTTATAGTCAAAAATAGGACTTTTATAACCCCATTTAAAATTTTTGTTAGTAAAACAAATCATGTTTGTGACATTTTTATTTTAACTTTAAATAAAACGTTATTAATGTCATTTTCCACCCAAAGTGGCTCCATGGGGTCCCCAAGTTGACCCATGGATTTTATTGGTCCACCATGACTCATCCAATAATGTTAGGACATGTTTCAAGGTCATTTCATATTATTAAAACCTTATTTTTACCTTAAACTACACTAAATACCTCTAATCGTGATTAAAAACAAGAAAGTTACTATTCACCAAAAAAATTATTATAATCACATCGAACCATATTTTACTTCCTACTGAAAACCATGTATGTCGGATTTTTGAAATTCAAAACACAGAGGTGGTAAAATTTAATTTAAACAAAAAATCTGTTTTTTTAAGTACCACTTAATGTTTTCACTATTCATCAAAAATTGAAGTTTTTCAGAAAAATACCACAAATTTACCCTAAGCTATATTTGATATTACGAATTCACAAATTATTTATATTTTAAAAAATTCACAACATATAAGTTGAAATAATTAATTTAATAATTAATTCCTGCTGTCAAAACAAATAGCGTGTTTTTATGAAACAAAATGTATCAAAATATTGACACTAGTTTAAGTCCAATTTCAAAGTGAATTTAATTCCAATGACCAAAATTGGATTAAATGGTAATAATATATTCTAATTGAACTTTAAAACCAATTCAAAATATAATCTAATCATATAAATACATTAGATTAATAAGTGGTTTTGAATTAATATATAACATTTTTCACAATTCATATAAAATTGATCTTTATTGGAAAAATACCAAAAATTTACACGAAGTAAATTTTGATGTCCCGATTCTAAAGATGAGTTTTATTTGGTCCAATAAAATGAATAAGAGTGACCAAATATATATTTAACGAGGCTTCTCCATCAAAAGGCGGTTAATCGACCTTTTAAAGAATATTAGAAGATTTATGCTTAAAATTGGATTCATTTCCATTTTAAACCTCTAACATTTATTGGATAAAAGTAAAAAATATTTGAAAAACATATATAATCATTTTTTAGTTAGTTCTGTTATTTCCCACCATTACAATGGATAGGCATTAGCTACCATTTAAAATAATATTATTTTTTATTAGAGTGCAACGTAAGATTTCAATGGAACTCGTTGTCGCGTATTGGGTACGCCATCGAGCAAAGCGTTCCATTTAAAGTAATATTAATATTTTATTCACAAATATGGATAAATATAAAAATGTAATATTCTTTATTTAACTGGGGTGTTATAGTAACAATTTAGTTTGTTTTCTTAATATTCTATTTCATGAAGAACTATATTTTCTTTTTTAGATATAGATATAAAGAACCATTTGGGTTTATATGATCCTAAAATTTGAGTAAATTAAAGGTTATTAATTTTTTGGATGAAAATGTGTGTTATGAGATAACAGTTGTGGTTAAATTATGTTATGTTTATTTTGATGAATTTATCTCATTTTGGTAATGCTATAAAAAATAGTTTTTTAAAAATAACAACACATAGACCATGTGACAACCTGTCAAGTTGGACAAATCTGTTGGAATAGAACCCACAACTAGAGTGCAATTGGGATTTATCACCTACCAATGGACTACATGAATTCCTGGTTAGTGTTACTATTTAATTTTAGTTAAATGATGGTATTGGTCAACAATGAGTTGATGTTGGGTCTTATGTTTTATCAAATGGATATACTTAGTATAGGAAAATGATTTGTTAATTAAGTGATAAATGTTATTTTGGAAGACGTATTCTCTATTTGGAACTCTATATGCCTGAGTTTTGGGTTTCAATCATAGTTCAGATTATATTAAAGGATTTTAAGGACAATTGTTTATTGAATGGTATTTATTGATCTTTGGGTATTGTTTGTTAAATTATGGAAATTAGATTTTTATTTTTATTTCTATGAAGGATTATCCATTTTGGGGATCATCTAATCATGTATTAAACATTTGGTTTTGCTTAATCTCTAAAGACAAGAGAAATATATACTTCATACATTTCGTATTATGAGATTCTCTAGAAGCTGATTCTAGTGCTTCATGTGTGACCAAGTCATCTTGAATACTCATAGTTTTGAGAAAAGATGAGTTAGTGGTAGAAATTTAATAAAGGATGAAACAATACTTAGAAATTAAGTATTTATGTTTAGGTTCTTTGTCAAAATCATAAAAAAAATCCTCAACTTTATGAAATAGAACTAAAATCAAAAAAAAATTGTCTGTTTACTTTTCTTATTGGGAAACTAATGACCATTTAACCCATCACAAGTTTTTGGTTTTATTGTTGTTAACTTTCTCATGATCATATTTTATATCTCTCTCTATCTACACTTTTCACTTAGTTTATCTTTCATATCCCTATTTTTCTATAATGAATTCTAGTATGGGTTATCTTGGGTGACCTTTTTACTTCTCTTTCTTTCATTTAAAGTGATAGATTTATTGACTATTTTTCCGATGTGGGTCTTTAAATGAAATTCCCAAGCCAAATTTTAAAATTTTGAGGATACAAATTTTAAAATTGTGTATGAAAGTAACACCCCAATATTTTTTAGTAAGTTATTTTCTTTAAAGTAATTCAATTTCTTGTACTACATGCAACACCATGTTCAAGGGCCCCACGACTTAACAAACTAACCATTCAAAAAAAGGTTATGAATATAATTAACTGAATTTTGAATTCTATACACTCCTTATAATTTTTACATCCATATTATGTGTTTATTATACATAATATAAGAACAAATTCAATTTTTTAGATAAAAGAAGTATTTTTAAAAAAATGTAAGTTTACCACCTTTTAATGGAGAACCATTTTAAAACCCTATATTTTACACATTTATATATTAATTTTGTTGAAATAAACATATTTTTTAGAAGATGGAAACAAATTTTTATTTTGGTTAAATTTTTTGTGATTTTCTTATAACATTCATATTTTGATTAATAGTGAAAATACTAAATTTCAATTAAAAACAACTTTTTTAATCAAAATAATTTATTTTGTTAAATTATATATTTGAATGGTTTTGATGTATAATTAGACTATATTTTTATCATTTAATATAATGTTGGTCATTGGATGTAAATTTCCATTTAAATTGGACGTAAACACATATAAATATTTTGATAGTTTTTACTTCTCAAAAACCCTCTTTTTTGTTTTGAAAATGGGGATATTTTTTAAAAACAATTAATACAATTTCTATGTTTTTAATTTTTTGAAATAGACATTGTTTTTTAATATGAAATATCAAAATCATCTTAGAGTGAGTTTTTCGTATTTTCCGAAAAACTTTCGATTTTTGATGAATAGTGAAAAACTCTCTGTTAGTGTTTAAAACCGAATTTTTTTTAAATGTATTTTTATTTTTAAAAAAAAAATTAATTCCAAAATGATAAAAATTATATTTATAAATTCAATTTAATTCATTGGAGTCATTTTATAATAATATTAGATGTATAATATTTTATTGAACTTTTTAATGTCTTTTACACACCTTCTTGGCACATTTTCAAATTTGCTTAAAATGTAATTTAACCTCTTATATCGATTGAATTTCAAAAATATGAGAGACACTGTTGAAATTATTAAGTATAATTTAGTTCAATAATATGAAAATCGTTTTTGGTGAATAGTGTCTTTTTACTTTTATTTAACACAGTTTAAAGTAAATAGAGAAATTAAAGGTAAAAATGATATTATAATTAACCTAAAACAAGTCCTAATTCTATTTGATAAGTTATTTTCCATAGAGAAACATAGGAATAAAATATTATTCTTTTTGGTCCAATTGGATTAAATTAGGACACTTATTATTATTGTATTTAAAGATGAGTTAAACGTATTAAATTCAAATTTTCATAACTAAAACATTTTTAATATAGGGTTATACAAGAGAAAAATTTGACTATGAATATTCATTATAAATATAAAATTATTTCCTAAATCATCGTATTTTATTTATAATTTTTAGACATTAAATAATTAAATTTATTTATTATACAATGATGATGCAGTAATTACCTTATTAATGAAATATTAAAATAATTGATATTATAAATATCAAAATAAATATAAATTGATACTTTTCAGGAATTCCAAGAATATTATAGGTTAATATGACATTATAGAGTTGATTTAATGAATTTTTATTAGAATTAATCAACATTATATAACTCTAACAAAAACCAAATACTAAATAGTGTCAAATTTGACATAATTATGTTTATAAAATAAATAATATTTTATTATATTATATCTTAGTCCTAAAAATATAAGGTTCTTCCAAAGGACTTATATAATTATAGATATGTTATTAATTAACCACTTGAGGTTCTATTGGTAGTTTATAGTCTGTTTATTAACCATATAATATAAAAATACAAGGTTTCATGGTTAATGTCAAAAAACCTCAATAAGAGTTAAATCTAAAAGTTAAGGTTAATATGGTAACCTAAACATGTCTAAAAGATATTGGATGAGAGTTTTTTTACCCATCCCCACCTTAGTCTCAAAATAAATCTATTTGAAGCCATTAAAAACTGAAATGAAATTTATAATAAAATAATATTTCAAGCATTTCCTAAAGTAACCCTCACCTCTCTAATAAAAGTGAAATTCGCCTTCTCTTAATTTTACATATCCAATGCCATTTGGATCATCCAAATTCTTCCAAAATATCCTTAAAACTACTATCACTACATGTAATAGGCCATACATTGATAAAAAAGCCAAATTTTGCTTCCCTTTTGATCATATCAAAATGAAGCACATGAAGAAGACATAATAATTTCCTCACCTCTTCCAAAGTTATCTTCTCCTTCCACTCCCCCTTTCTTTGTTGTTTATATACCAAAATTATATCTTAAATAACTTATACATACTATGATATTATTATAATTGTGGTACAACCATAATCATTATTATATCTATCCTATGAATGATAAAGTCACCATATTTGCGTACTTATAGCTTATCATCTCCACATCGTGGTGTAGTTGTTATTCAACAATTATTATTTGGAAGGGTATACCAATGATGTATAATTTATGTAAATAATAAATTTCACATTATAATTATTCTTTATATTTGATATAAAATCTTATTATATATGTTTTCACCTTCAATTGAATGATATTGTCTCTCATGCGCATGTATAGATTACCATCTCCACAGACGTGATGAGATTCATTCCCCATCATAACCATTCAAGAATAATTTTCATTTTATGATTAAAAAGACTAATTAATAACTAAATATAATTCTTGTTATGAATAAATTATATATTATCCATAATAATAATTACTTATGTAACAAAACATATAAAGGAAAACAAATCAGTTAACACCTGAAACAATGATTCTACTAAAATATTATTATCAAAGAAATATTAGAATTTCATATATGATATCATATTTAGGTATGTGGTTATTTTATAATTTAATAACAAATATTGAACTATTATGCATGAGGTTAACATACCCTCGACTAAGGAAATTTACAAGGTAAGGGGTTTTTATCTCACTTCTTATTCTCGTGAGATTCATGTTCTATTGCCACTATTTCATTTTGTGTTGTGTATGTACTACCCATGATTGTATTATTTTAGTAATATTTTTTAATTTATGGATATTTATATCTTTGTTTTATGATACTTCTTTCAAGGGATGTATGTTTCATATGTTACCGAATCAGTGAGGGATTTTCTAATTTCAATTTCAACTCATTGGGTTTCACACGAACATCATTGATTATTTTACTCCCAGATTAGGTGTCAAATACATATTTATTTATTTATGTAGAAATTTACACTCCCCTTGGTGTATATATACTTTTGATACACATAATCACTCAATTGATAAAGTCTCAATTCATCGATATGAACTTGATAAAATCTTAACTCAATTTCCATTCATTGAGTTAAACATCCATGTCATTGATCTTGTTTTTATAAGAATATGTGTGAATGTACTCTGACTGATTTACACTGAATATTCAATCATATTGAGTTTATTTATACTTATCACACATAATTATGTCATTGATTAAACCTTTACCTAAGCATGTGGTCTTTATATTATATTGAATCTCTATTTACATTCCATTGAGACTTCTTTGTTGTTATGCACCAATTCACTTTCATATGGTGTATATACTATCCTTTGACATATTATATCATAAATAACGTTATTCTCATGATATTAAATAGTTTTGATTATTAATATTCCTCAATTACTTGTATTCAAGCGTCTCTAAATTGGTTAATAACTCTTTGACTAAAATATCGTTTTAAATGTTTTAAATATTTATTCGTATAAATATTTCTCATTAATGTTCATGTTTTAAAAATGGTTTTACGTATTTATTAATATGGACATGAAGGTTTTGAAATTAAAATTCCTTTCAAATGTTTCAAAGGTGTATGGGACACTTTGATTCAAAAATAACTTTTAAACGACTTCTTTGATAAATTGTGATACTTTAAAAAGTTTTTCAAAAAAAGGGAATATTTCTCTCAAATAGTTTTACTGACTCTTTTCTTCTATTTCAATTTCCTTCATTGTATTTTATTATTTATTAAGGTTGATTTATTATAATACAGTCTTCCATATTGTGTTGAATGGGATATGTTTGACTCTGGATGTGGTGTTTTTATGACATTGATTGATTGTTGTTAAAGTATTGACATTTATTATGCTAGTTTTAAAAAGAATGTTTATATTATATTTCACCCATTTCATATGAGTAATTCACTGGACATAGTATGTGACGGGTGGATCCTGCTATAGATTCTCGATGAATTGGTAGGTCTGATGACAGAAACTAGTGTATTGGCACAAGTACTTGAAAAAATCTTATTTGTAGTCTTGGAACAATGCCTTGACTATGTGGTTATGATGTCCAACATTATGCATTCCATAATTATGAAATTATCTTCTGATATTACATGTTATTATTCGAATAGTAGAATATCCATGTGAATATGTAAATGGAATTTTTTGATTTATATTTTTCCATATTTTGTTGAAATTTAAGTTTAAAAGTCTGGTTCTTGAGTCTTATACATTGCCTTAAATGTTTATTCTTATTTATGAAAGATTATGATATATTGTTTTTCTTACTCAGCATTTGATCTCACCCCTTTCTATGTTTTATTTTTCTAGGATGTGAAGAAGTATATCAGGATTAACCTGTAGGAATAGGCTAAGGGATATGAGTGTGTACATAGTGGGCACAATTTTGTTATTCCTTATTTCATGATGTAATGTAAAACATATGTATGTATCTAGTACATATAAGTCCACTAAACTAATAGGCCTTTCAGAACATTATCTCTTGTGATAATGCCAATGATATGTAATGATGCACTGTATCTGGGTAACTAGGGTCGGGGTTTTACAAAAGTACCATGTAGTTTATCCCTAATCAATATGATACCATGGTTCTAGATGTATGAAAATAAAAAACTATTTATTTTCTTTTATTTTCATGATCTAAAAAGCATATTAATCAATCCAAGTTAACAAAATGAAAATGTAGAAAAAATGGTACTTATAACATGACCCTAAAATGTATAATGTATCATGTTATATGTAATTGAACAATATTAGGTCTATTAAATGTTAGAGTTTACATATGAATCCCCTATCATGGGCTTGATCCAAACTCTATTATTATTATTAACAGTATGATATAAAACACATGATATATATAGAATATCATGTCAATTAATGGTATTGTTAGATCTCACTCACAACCAATGTAACTAATTTTTTTACTATTATTAATTTCATGAAAAATTCGTAAATATATAAGAGTTTGAAAGATATAAAATTATACCCCTACATCTATGATCTATACACACATCCTCTGTAACATTATGCACTACTAACATCATAATTTTTATATTGTAATGATAGTCTATCTTAAGATATGTGGTCTTTAGTTATGTGATCTATCTGACTAAATTCATGGGGTAAAATAAATTGTGAACCTTACATTAAGTACTTTACTAGATAAATAGAAATATTAATCATGTTATTTTTCTTGTGATATTATAGTGAAGGGTTCCTTGACTATGGTTTCAAAAATATTTATCTTCTTCCACATCCAAATGGAATCATTGAATGTGTCATCATTGGTCTGGATTATTTGGTATGTTTTTTTCAGAACAAGACACCACACATTACCATAAACTACCATCTAAGTCAAATAATATATACTTCATCTATGAAGATCAATGTTTCCAAAAAATGCAGAAGTAAATATTCTCTAACATAGAATCTTGAGTGATGGGTGGTGAATTACATGGTGTGAGAATATAATCTCTATATATAAATCCCAAATTTGAATTCATCGTGTGTAACGATCCATGAGTTGAATCTCTTGATGTTTCCCATATAACTAAATGTTTTGAGACTGTAGGTGGTCCCTATAAATAGATCCAATAAAATCTATGATTTCTCATCATTGTTACCCTACTCATATTATAGGGGATAAACATGCATTAAAGTAAATAACCATAGAAAAAATTTATGACTTTTTAAGGGAACCCTCTTCCATGGTGATTAGGGCCCAATTTCTGAGGCCATCCATTTTTAATAGAATGTAGAGAATTCCTTATTGAAAATATCTCCACTCCATAAATGTTAGATATAAATATTTTAGTTATCAATACATCCCCACATATTTTTTCATAAAGACAAACAATCATTCTTTTTTCTCAAAATTGGATTAAAAAACTATAATACTGGGGCTCATCAGAATTTTTTACTGATCAGAAAAGTATTATTACATCACTGTACATTTAACCTTATTTTAAAACTACTCTTACATCAACCTCGTCCAAATTTAAAACCTTAAACTTATATCCCATTACGGAGATAACATGCCTCTATCATACATATTAAATTATTGGCATGACAAGAGTTATATGAAAACATTAGAGAATATCATAGGTAAAACCTATTTTTGATACCATTCCAATTACTAGTTCATGGGTTTTCATAATGATATGATATTCAAAATAATATTGTGAATTATCATTCTCTATATTCATGAACTAGTTTTCTCTACAAATCATGAATTCCGAAAATACATAACTAATTATGAAATTCATGGTGCTGTATTGTGATAACTCTCCTTTTGTATCATGTTATTCTCAATATATTGATATAATGTACTAAAAATGGGAGTGTAAGAATCCATTAGTATTTAACAGTTGAAATATTAATTTCATTAATGGATTAGAGATCTACCATGTAAATCAATAATGAAAACTCAACAATTCATATATCACATAAACCAAGTTGAGGTGAAAACTCTAGACTTAGGAACCAACTGGGTTGTATTGGTCAACTAAATAAACCCTCCAGTTACCTTCATCTTATAAAATGGTCATGACGATATCTATGTTGAATAGCCACATCTAAAAGAGGATAAGACTACTATATTGTCCATATATTCCAATGTTTCACCCCAAAGTGTAAAAACTCAATAATATATGAAAAATATAATTACATAACATATTCAATGGACTTTAATTGGTTTCACATCAATCCTGTAAAAATAATAAGTTCCCTTGGAAACATCTATATAATTATCATGGTGTATGTTACCCAAAATGAAGCCAACAATTATGGATAAGAAATTCATTCCAATATATGTGAAAATTTCTCCATGTAATCACCTAGATCTTATTATTTCAAATATTTTGTCCCCTAAGAGTAGTGAAGTAGAAGAAGAAGAAGAAGAAAATAATGATTCTCCTCTAGTATTCAAGAAATGTGTCTTAACAACCATTGATGAATATAGACATGTAAAATATAGGTGCCTGAGGGATCGACATCCTTACCTAATCAACATCATTGTCAATCTTGTTGAACAGAATAAATATATATTTTTATGTTACACCATGATATGTTTTCAAGAATTATAATAGAATGATCAAGTTGAATCTCTATATATAAAACCATTTTTGGATCAATTAAACAACCACCAATTCTATAAACAATCCTGAAGGATAATGTATTGTACCAATGATAATACCATGTAAATACAATTTTATAGGATAATCAATGTTAACTCCACCCAAAAGTATAATAATATAAATAAATCACTGATATTTTCTATAACATGAAAAAGAATTGTAAAATCTTATTTTTATTGGATTTGGGGAACACAACTTCCATTACCTAATAGATTATTTTACTTTACTAATCATGAAACTATAGATTGATGAAAAATATTTTCCCCTAAATTCTTCCTTATATAATGGTATTTTTGATATAACAAGATATGAATCCCTCCTAAAGATGTTCATTATACTACCTTTAGAGAAAATTGAGGGGTATACTCCAATAAATAAATATTTTTTTCATTGAGGATGAATCCACTACAGTACACCTTTAAGGTAACACCTATGAAATTCATTGGATTTTCGCTATGTCATTATGGAATCTAATGTGACTTTGAAAAGGAAAATGAGACACTTGATTGTCCACATCATCGTATCCATATGTAATTGAGTGGGTATTGGGAACATGTTACTTATATTAAAAAAATTATAGATAATAATTATACTAAGTAAATTTAAAAAAAACTATGTTTACAAGGATCACATATCAATACGATAAGAATTTATATAGATCCTTTAGAGATATTAATTAGTTCATTTTACATTGTTGGATCATGATGTTTTATGGAGAAGGAAAGAGTCTCATCCTCTATGTGGAATTCTTTGAAACGGAACCATATTTATTCTATGATAAAAACCAATATAGCTAAAGGGAATTGTCACTATTATCCCAATATAACAATTTTTAGTGTTGTGATATGATATATATATATATATACGTATAGGAATTTTATTTCCATATATATATTCAGAGACATTATTTTCATCACTATGAGTTCTTCCGGGTCTTTCATGTGGGTCTGGTAAAATATATCCTTATTCAATGATTTATAACTAGATTTATAGCTTGATAAGTAGTTATTTGGTGAAAATTTGAAATCTACATCATGTTTATAGTATGATTAATGGTAATCATTGAATGATATCCTCACAGCATACATTATCCCATAACAGTCAGTATTAGAGATGTTTCACCAGAAAAAGGATGTCTTCTCCACCTATACAGCCACCTAGGCATGGGAGATGTACTTTTATGTGGCCTATAGAATCCCAAAAAATTGAATAATGAAAAAATGTAGCTCAGCCGGATTGGATAAATTATTATGATCATATATCTATAAAATTTGATTCTACCTTAATCATTTATACTATTATAGGGATGTGTTAATATTGAGTCAGAATACTATGCCCTCATTATATGCCTTGAACAAGACCTCCAAATATCAGTTACTAATCAAAATGATGAGTTTGATGGAGATTAACTTATCATGAAATTATGTGATGATCATGACATTAAGATCAAAGAGTTTATTCCCTTACTTCATTGTGTATAAGGATAAATAGATTATATACACTTGAAACCAATATTGTATTAAATCCATTTTTCTCAATACACCCATGAATATATAATGGACAACGTAGTTATATACCTTATATATCAATATCAATATGAGTTATCCATTTGTATAACACATTATTGGTTACGAATTGTATTTATGAGTAATAATATATAATAAAAAATTATATTTACTTCCATGATAGGTCAAAGAGGGAATTTACCAACACCTCTTGATGTGAAAACTGGATCATTGTCTTCTATAATAGGTTATATTAAAAAATGTACTCTCCCATAGGACCAAACCAATAGTTAATAGATCCATCAACATATGCTTTTCATGATTCACTTTATCCCAAGATATATAGTGACCTATAAACAACCTATTCCAGACTAAGTTTCAAAAAAAAATTACAATCAATCATTAGTATCATATTTCTATCAGGGACGTCATTATTTTGTTTTTTTTCATTCAATATATAATTAAGGAAGAAAATATATTTTTTTTTCATGATCCATATCTATAAAAATCATGTTTGGTAAATAGTTTCATTTAATATCTGAATCAATAAAAGACATAATGATCTTTTCCATTTCATATTACCATATAAAACATGTTATTAAGACCTTTAAACAACTTAGTGGATTTAATATTTATGACCCAATATCCATATGTGAGACGAAAATCAATACAATATTCTCTAGAATATGGTTCATTATCAAAAAATTTACTCCTTGATAAGATTACCTTAATTCTATGAATTAAGTTTAAGTGTTTTTCCTTTCATAGTTCCTTTCAATCATTCCCTTCTATAGCTTGATACTAGAATTTGATAATTATATATCTCCCCTAAACATGATTCATATCATATTTCATGAATTATATAAACTAAATGTGGATTGATTATATTCATTTTTGGATATGTAGTGAGGTCCAGATCACTACTCTAGGACCAATCTATTAAATTATCCTTAATCCCATATCTCTCAATCTATATGAATTCTTTATCCTTGTTTCATTATCTACATATACTATACCATAAGATACCATGTAATGAAACATGAAAATCCTATATTAGATATAAGCATAGAGTTAATTTTTTGAAATAATATAGTCATACAAAAAAATTACCCCTATAGAGAAATATATATTACATTATTTATTTGATCAAATAATATGTAGTGATTCCCAAATATATTATCATCAGAAAATCATTAAAATATCATACAAATATAATCATAGACATCATTCTCATATTTGTTTTACACTTATTTATGATGATTTTCCTTCAACATGCCCTATAATAATATTAATTCATCCCATATTGGGAATTGATTCCCATACTTCTTATTTTATGCCTACAAATAATTTTAATTAAACAATAACTTACCATGAGTGAATTGGTTATCCTCATTCACTTTGAGTATTTCAATGTCAGTATATGCCCTATGATTCTACATCTTCATCAAGAACTATATATAGACAAACTCCCAGTATCCCAATATATATAGTGATATTGATATCCCAAATTATAGACCATGACCAATATTAATAAAATCAAAAATCACAAACATTATGGTCACCTCAATCGCATAATGTATTCCCAAGGTCATGAATATAAATGACCACATTCAACATTAACATGGTGATGGGGCCTTATTCACATCTGAAATCCTACATTCTCAAACAACGGTAATAATACATTTATAATTCATGTCTCACACACTTGAGACAGATCCATTCAAGGATATCCTTTTAATAACAACATATTTCTTGATTCTTATTTATTCAATATATGTAGTTATCTTCATGAATCCCACCTAATATCTAGTTATAAATATTACTTATATCATATGTACAAATTTTTATTGAATTTAGTATTCCAAATTCATGTCCGGTTTTTCTTATTTATTCTTATTTTTGATGATTAAATCTACAAAATTTATGAGAAATATGAATCACTTTAATATTATACCCAGTGTATATAGTTGCATGTGAACCATTTATCCTGGTCCCATCCAAATGACAAATTACACCTGTACTCCCCCTCAACATTCCATAAAATACAAACCATGTTCAGTTTTGGACATAAAGGTTCTAATAAAAATTGATATATCTTCTCCTTCTATGAAAAACTATTTCTATTATTTGGTTGAGTCACCATAGAAAATTTAAGGTTATTGGTAGTGATCGTAAATAACTCAATAAACCAACAACATTACTGATAAAGACATATGTGTTGTGGAAAAAACTGTAAGAACCTGAGTTTTTAGAATGGCTCAAATCCCGACTCTATTTAAAATTTTGACATGATTCGGGGAAAAACTTTTAAAAAGTTGGGGAGTTCGTGATGGTGCGCATGGTTGGCACACTGTCTGAACAAACTGTGCGGATAAGTCGTGCAATGTGTTTGGGTGAGACAGTGGGCTTCGCACGGACGATGCACGGTTTTCCAAAACCATGCAGGATGGCCGTATGATGTCCCTGGGTGAGGTAGTGTCAACCACACAGTTAGAACACTATTTTCCAAACCATGCGGGGTATCCGTGCATCTAGTTAAATTAGTTTTTTTATGTTCCGGTCCACTCAGGATTTCTCATTCTTCCCTCTTTTCTTCCTCCCATTCATGGCTCGCATGGGGGGAGCGAGCTGGACCTTCAAATCCTTCCTATATCATTTTATAAACCCCTTTTCGAACATCCTTTGATGCGTTTGAACCCCCTCAGTAAGGCCTTGATTTCCATTGAGTTTTTTTTATTTCTGTTCTAGAATTAGTTTTTGGGGTTTGAGCAGTTTTGATTCATTTATTGATCTACCGTGTTTTAGAACTAATTGGAGGCTATCATCGGAGGAGTAACATCGTACTAGTATGAGGTAGGTTGTGCATTCCTTCTTTTGTCTTTTCTTGGACATTTGGGTGGCGTGACCTATGGTACGTTTTCAGGTATTTTGAGAGAGACCCTAATTTATATTCTATTGCATATTAAGATGCATATTAGACCTATGGTATGCCTTTGGTTATACCCTTTGTCCTATTTTTATTGATTAGGGTTAGGCGAGAGGTTTTTGCTCATATGGGGAATTTATTCCAGGGTGCCAAAATGGTTTTAATTGAACAGTCTTATTTTAAACTGGCGAGTTTAGTGGATTAAACCTTGATTTGATTTGTTAAAGGTTCCCAAGACCTAAATGCTGGTATGGGACTATTTTTGGTTTGGTCATTCAATTGGTTAGTTTATTTTTCCTGTCTTACGTATTTTACCCTGATTGTATATGTGGTGTGTAATATTTCATAGATTGGATCCTTTGGGTTGTGCTTGGTACTGTTGAGTTATTCTGATCACAGGTTGGGCTTGGCCTAGGTTACGTTGGGTTGTTTTGACCATGGGATTGGGCATCATGGATGTTGGATTGAGACAGTACAACTATCAGGTTGGGCATGGACCAGGTTACATGGATGGTGAGGCCATTGTACTTGAGTAGCATGGTCACAGGGACATGAGGTGTTAGATGTGTGCTGGATTAGGTACTATTTTGGTGATTTCTGCTCACCTGGATCTTTGAGTAGTGTACACACAAAGATACTCCATTATGAGGAAGTTTTGACCACTCGTGTGGGTAGATGCCCCTATAGATGTGGTTTAGGTACTTTGGTTGGGTGTGCTTGCCGTAGGAAGCCACGTGGGAGCTGAGGAGCCTCCAAGGGATAGCTTTGAGGCCACCGGGTTGGGGGATGAGGGTCGCCAGGATTTGAGGTTAGGTATCGATGTCCCTCTTGTTACTTATTTGTTTGTGTATATCGACATCCCTTCAGTTACTTGATTTGATGGCAGATATCATTGTCCCTCTGACTATTTATTTGAGGGTAGACATCGCTAACCCTCCGGTTGTTTATTTGAGGAAAGGCATCGTTGTTCTTCTGTGTTACTATTTGGGCGTTCCTTCGGGATGCCGGTACTTGGGACACGCTGTGTCAGGGTGGCACATAGTGCTGGGTTACATGATAGAGATTTCGGCGTAGGCTAAAGCAGGTGAAACTCCATTGTGGGCCCTTGAGCACCAGTGGAGTTGGTGTTTATTTGTGCATCATATTGTTTACTGTTTTCTTTATAAATGCATTCCTGCTTAAACACTTATATTAGGTATGAACCGTTGGGTGGTATCCTACTGAGATTCTTCTCACACCCCACACAGGCCCTTCTGGACATGTGCATTCTTTATGGATTTATGTGTAGGAAAGAGGCCAACTTCAAGAGTTGGGATGCATTAGCTGTTTCATGGAGATGGTATAGACCTTGAGGTCTTGCCTAGCTGGAGTTTATCTTATTTTGATTCCCTTCATGTATGATAACGATTACATGTTATTTAGCTAAATTTGGTTAGAAATTGGTGCCATTTTATATATAAATACATGTATGAACTTTTTTGGATGCATTTCTGTTGTGCAGTATTCATTACATGTGATCAGAATGCTTTTGTGCATTTTTCCACTACTATTGTTATATTTATTACCTCCGTTGTTTGTTACTATTGATTGTGCTTCCGCTCTGCGGGACTAGTCTAAATCAGTTGTGTCATTTATTCTGCTGCATCATTACTGTTATGCATGGACCAATATCGTTATTATTATCCTCTGAGAGGTTATAGCCTCACCACTATAACTATCAGACCCTCGCTGTTAGTCGGCAGCCTTTGGCATTCGGGGAGGTGGGCCTATGGTAGTAGCAGCTGACCCATTTAGTACTGTTTGGGTGGATTCTTGGGACTGGGTCATTACAAAGTAGAATCAAAGGAGTTCTTGATGGGGATTTAGTAGCAGTGTTTTATTGGCTACTAATGAGATTGAGACTTCTCTTTTTTATGTTGGTTTTACTATTTGGGATGTAGTAAACTAGAGATATATTGTTACTAGAACTAGGTTTCTAGCTTGTTCTTGGGAGCTTGTAGCCCTAGGTACGAGGGATGGACCAAGTTGCCATGGCTGATAATTTCTGTTTGTTTTTTGCTCAGATTTCCATTTATATGATTTCCACATTGCTGGTTCACTTGGTGGGAGATGATATTGATTGTGATATGTTACCCTTGACCCAGTGCGGTAAGGGATAATTACACCTTGGACCAGTATGGCAAGGCTTGATTGCTTGGATTTTGATAGGCACATTTTTTTGGGTATTTGAATTTCATAACTGCACATATGCTTTGTGAAGTGATAATACCATGGGAAGAAAAAAAAATTGCATGCTTTCAGTTCACTTAAAATGTTAATAGGTGAAATTCTTGATAGAAATTCTTGTTTTTTCAAAGTATATGCCAAGCATTATATATTTTTATAATTACATGTGATAGGGTGTTTGGGTCTGGCTCTAGTATGATCAGGTCGGTCCAATCTGTAAGGATGATTTTCATCACCAGGATTGGGCGACTCGGTCATCTGTTTGAGGCAACATTAGTGGTCAGGATAGACATGACCCGAGGTACTTTTGATACATGGCCCTAATAGGGGCAGGTAAGGAGGCCATGAGGCCGGGATGATGTGGGGCATGGGTTGTAGTGGGGGAGAGTAAGGGTAGTTGTAATGTACTTCCTGTTACTAATTTCTTATCTGTGTCGAATATATATTGTTATATATATATATGGGTTGTCTGACCATATATGGTATTCATAGGGTCCCTTTTTGGGCGACTTAGATGGAGAATCAGACGAGAGATGATACAGTGTCGCAGGTGCAGGATCAGGTTCAGGATCAGGTGGAGGTACAGCAGGAGCCGCATGTACAGGCTCAGGGACAAGATAACGTTCAGGATCCAGTTCAGGCAGGACAATAGCTGGGTTTGGCAGCGTTCGGGCCATGGCTCGACGAGCAGCTCCGAGCTAGCTTGTTTTGTGTCATAAAGGGGATCGACAGAGGTGCACAGGGTACAAATCCATCTATGGCATACCTGACATGGGAGTTCATGTCGTGGCACCTGCCACTTTTTCAGGGTGAGGGTTGTCCGCATGTGGCTGATAAATGGATAGAGAGTATGCAGATGATCTTAGAGCAGCTCGAGATGCCTCCAAGGAAGAGGGTCAAGCTAGAAATGCACATGCTGAGAGGACCGGAAAAGCGTTGGTGGTATGTTCAGGTTCTGGCTCATAGGCACGAGGGACTGGAATGGAAGGACTTGGATGATAGGTTCTTCGAGAACTTTTACCTGGAGACACTGAGGGCAATTAGAGCTTGGGAGTTCTTGAGTCTTTAGTAGAGAGACATGTCTGTCATGGAATATGCAACTACATTCGCTCAGTTGTCTAACTTTTCACCCAGTATGGTAAGCGATGACAGGGCTAGGGTTAGATGCTTCGAGGATGGCTTACGACACGTCATTCGAATCTAGGTAAATATCTACCAGCTAGGTTCGTTCTCAGAGGCGGTGAATCATGAGCTTATAGTGGAGGGCAATCATAGGTATAGGTCATAGGTCGGTCGGTGGAGGATTTAGGTGACGGTTCAGACAGCAGGAAGAAAGGACGGGATGAGTTCCAACAGGGCAGTCAGGCCAATGACTCAGCTGGACCACCTGATAGCAGTTCTGTAGTGTTTTGTTCCTAGTGCAGAAAACCAGGGCATTTTTGAAATCAGTGCGATAGGCCTCCAAAGGAGTGTCGGGCATGTGGATAGGTCGGGCACCATGAGAGGTTTTTGCAGGTAGACTTCTCAGATAGCCGGTAGGCAGGGACCAGGATAGACGATGGCATCTAGAGTTGGTTTAGGTTCGGTACTGGGGGAGGGTATCTAAGTGTCAACTGCACGTGGAGGACATGACAGAGACATTAGGATCTAGATGATGGGTCAGTGGCCAGTGACTGGAGTAGCACCATAGGGAGGTCAGGAATCAGGCAGTCGTGCTTCAGGAAAGGAGCACGCTGTAGAGTTTCTAGAGGCTGAGCAGGCTGGTGAGTCGATGACGGTTAGAGGTACACCGCGTGTTGGCCTTGATTTCCATGTTTCCTTTTTGGAATGACCTATAGAGGCATGTATGTTTTGATTTCATGTGATTCACATGATCTATGTGAACTGACTATATACTAGTCAGTTTGATTGGCACCATATCGGGTGCGTGATATATATATTTGTGTGTATGTATGTATGTATGTATGAGATGTGTCGCATCAAGGGCATCAAGGATGTGGGTTACATGAGTTGATGTGGGAATCAGGTCATCAAGGATGCAGGCTACAAGAGGATCCTTGGAAATCAGTGCATCAAGAATGTTTGTTACTTGAGGTGCTAGGCACCAGGACCTCGTGGAGGTGGACACCGATGCGGTGACAATGCATCACAGAAGGACTATGCATCCAGAAAACAGGTTAGTAAACCTTGTATTAATTGAGTTTTTTTGGGTTGAGACTGGGTTAGGTGATTCCTAACATGGGGAGACCCTTGAAGAATTTAGTCGGGACCATTGAGACCGAGAAATTCCGGGTTACTTTGATCAGGGTGGTATGTTTGCTGCCATCTCCGGGTTTTGTTTGATAGCTCTGGGATGAGCTATGTTAAGGTTGGGAGATTGTAAGAACCCGGGTTTTTAGAATGGTTCAAATCCCAACCCTGTTTGAAATTTTTACATGTTTTGAGTAAAAACTTTTAAAAAGTTGGGGAGCTTTTGCAGGGGTGCATGGTTGGAGCACGGTCTGATCAAATCGTACAGACATGTCATGCAATGTCTCTGGGTAAGACAGTGGGATCTGCACGGGCAGCGCATGGTTTTTCAAATCCATGCAGGATGGCCATGCAACGTCCCTAGGTTAGGCAAGGGTAACCACATGGTTGGTGAACTATTTTCCAAACTGTGCGGGGCAACAGTGAGACCACTTAAATTTAGGGTTTTTAAGTTCTGGGCCACTCGGGATCTCTCATTATTCTCTCTTTTCTTCCTCCCATTTGTGGCTCGCATGGGGAGAGATGACCAGACCTTCAAATACTTCCTGGATCTTCATCCCAACTTCATTTCAAACATCATTTGATGCATTTCAACCCCCCTGGTAAGGCCTTTATTCCCCTTGAGCCGTTTTTCTTGATTTCTATTCTAGAACGAGTTTTTGGGGTTTGATCAGTTTTGATTATTTTGTAGATCTATTTCGTTTTGAACCTAATTGGAGGCTCTCATCGGGAGAGTAACATCGTACTACTATGAGGTAGGTGGTGCATACCTTCAATTCATTATTTCGTGGAAATTTGGGCGGTGCGACCTTTGGCTCGTTTACAGGAATTTTGAGAGAGACCCTAATTTATCTTCTATTGCATATTAAGTTGCATATTAGACTTATGGGATACCTTTGGGTATTCCCTAGGTCCTGTTTTGATTGAGCAGGGTCAGGCGTGAGGTTGTTTCTCATATGGGGCATTTTGGTTGGTGTTCCAAAATGGTTTTAATTGAACTGTCTTATTTTAAACTGTCATGTTTAGTTGATTAAACCATGATATGAATTGTTAGAGGTTCCCCAGACCTAAATGCCGGTATGGTACTGTTTTTGGTAAGGTTATTCAACTGGTTAGTTTGTTTTTCCTAATTTAAGTATTTTCCCTTGATTTTATATGTGATGTGTAATATTTCATATACTGGACCCTTTGGGTTGTGCTTCGTACTGTTGAGTGATGATGATCACAGGTTAGGCCTGGCTGGGTTATGTTGGGTGGTTTTGACCATGGGATTGGGCGCCATGGATGTCAGTATAAGGCAGTACGACTGTCAGGTTGGGCATGGCCCGGGTTACTAAGATGGAGATGCCATCGGACTTGAGTGGTATGGTCGCAGGGGCACAAGGTGTCAGATATGTGGTGGCTTAGGTATTATTTTGGTGATTACCTCTCACCTGGAACTTTGAGTAGTGTTCACGCAGAGATACTCCGTGATGAGGTGGTTTTGACCACTAGTGTGGGTAGAAGCCCATGTAGATGCGGTTTAAGTACTTTTGTTGGGGGTGGTTTCTGTAGGAAGCTATGTGGGAGGTGAGGAGCCTCTAGGGGATAGCATTGAGGCCATCGAGTTGGGGGATGAGGCTCTCCGTGATTTGAGGGAAGGTATCATTGTCTCTCCGATTACTTATTTGAGGGCGGATATGTCCATTCCTCTGGTTAATTTATTTGAGGGTAGGTATCACCGTCCCACTGGATATTTATTTGAGAGAAGACATCAATGTACCTCTAGTTATTTGTTTGAGGACATGCAGCGTTGTTCCTCCGGGTTACCTCTTGGGCGTTCCTTCGGGACATCAGTACTTGAGACATGTGGTGTCAGGTGGGATCATGGTTCCGGGTTACATGACAGAGATCTCGGTGTTGGCTGATGCAGGTGACACTCAATGGTGAGCTTCTGAGCATCAGTGGAGTTGGTGTTTATTTGTGCACCATGCTATTTGTAGTTTTCTTTATAAATGATTTCCTGATTAAACACTTACATTAGGTACGCAGCGTTGGGTGGTATCCTTCTGAGATTTGTCTCACACCCTACACGGGCCCTTCAGGATGCATGCAGACTTTATGGATTTATGTGCAGGAAAGAGGCCAGCTTCAAGAGTTGGTCGGCATTAGCTGTTGCATGGAGATGGTATGGACCATGAGGTCTTTCCTTTCTTGAGTTTATATGGTTTTGTTTTCTTTCTTGTATGAGCATGCATAATAGTTATGTATCTACAGTTGGTTAGTGATTGGCTCATTTTTATATCTAAATTCATGTATGACCTATTTTCAATGCATGTTTTTTAATCAATAGTCGTTACATGTGATCAGCATTCTGTTGTGTTTATTTCTGCTACTGTTGTTATATTTATTGCTTATGTTGTTTATTGATATTGATTGTGCTTCCACTCTGCGAGTCTAATTAGAGTCTGTTCGGTCATTTATACCACTGAATCTTTACAGTTATACCTGGACCCGTACAGTCATTACTATCCTCTGAGAGGGTATAGCCTCACCACTATACCTATCAGACACTCGATGCTAGTTGGTAGCCTTTGGAATTCGGGGTGGTGCACCTAAGGTTGTTGCACCTGACCCATTTAGCATTGTTTGGGTGGTTGTTCAGGTCCAGGTAGTTACAAAAATGTTCCACCTATTGGTATCATTTTTGAAAAAAGAGATGGTCCCCTAAGGCCATTTACCCTCGATAGTTTTTCAATGGAACGAGTCATTAAAATATGGTCAGCAATCATCCTCTCCATTCAAGTTTCATTCATTCACCTCTTTTTTATGATAACACATGTTTTGATTTCCATGATTATCATTCATTGTTCATATGTATTGATGCACCTAAATATCTAAACCCCTTTTCAGGTTATCTCACCCCTCCTCACATCTATCAAAGGACAATTATCATAAATTTTGTTCACTATTTACTATAAATTTTTAATCATATTTTTGAGAACACATTCATATTGGGTAAATTCTAACTTTAATACAAAATGTAAAATCTCACTATACATGAAAACTATATGATTATAGTAATTAGATTAATTATCAATGAACTATGATATAAAATTATGTGCATGCCTCCATGAGGTCATATATTATTTTATTATTTTATATCACCACATTAGTAATTTGGATTTATGAATGTTTATTATGATGAATCATATGACGATATGAAGTCAATGTCCAACATTTAATTTTTTATACATATATTTATAAATATTATTTCATAATTAAATGGTTTACTTTCTCATTAAGCATTGTGAATTTTTTTTTATATTGGAAACTTAAGAATATAAAACCTATATATTTGAATTAACCCGTTTTAGATGTTAGAGAAGAGTTGAAATCATATAATATAATTTTTAATTTTATAAACCAGTTTTTATTAGTCTTATAAAAAATCATTTTATATTTTAATGATGAATCATATTGAAAAAAAATCCTTTTATTACGTTGGTGGTTGATAAAGGTCTATGGAAATTTATTTGTGTGTTTAGACAATAAAAATTTAGTATAACATGAATATTGAACTACCCAATGAAGGTTTTGAAATGTATTAATTGTATAATAGATTCCAATAACCTCCAACTATTTAGATGGTTTGAATAATGGACCCACACTTCAGTATAGAATCAAACAATCTATTGATTAAGTTTCATTTTCCCACTCCAAAAGTGAATTTTCATTAAATATTTAATGGTAAGGTACAAAATATCATACAGTTTGATTGAGTGTTATTATTATATCTCACTTGGATTCATTAAGAGAATTATTATATAGTTTTACTTAAATATTTTGATATATGATAAAGGATTTTCACTAAATATAGATATATAACTCAAAATGTTGGAAAAGTGGTTCCCTCTTATTGTTTTAAAATTGCTCATGTTGACAAAGTTGGATAATGGTTTTCTTTGATTTGTTTTTAGGATATTATTTTTTAATTCTTATTCATGGTGAGTTCATTAATGTATACTAAATATGAATTTTTTTGGATACCATGTTGTGTTATGATAAAAATTATTAAGGTTGGTTAAGTGTTTTATAAATAACTTCCCATTTTACTCGTGTTTCCAAAAATAAAAAATATTCATGTGGTAACAGAGAGAATAATTTTGGAATCATGGACTGTACATTCATGACATGAAGGTTAATATAGATTAAAAGTGAATTATGTTTATATTTTTTTTGGCTCCCACCTTTTTTAAGGATGGATGATTAATTTGGATTATGGTGATTTTTAATCGAAGGATTTTGTGATTTTCTCATGTCTCATAATGTAATAGGCCTTTTATTCCTAGATTCTCACACCCATGTATCCGTACATGATTGGTCTCATGTATTTTTTCTCCAACAACCATTTTTCCTTACATGACTCGCATCACATTTCTAGAATCCCTGACATATGACTTCTTACATGAGTGGTTTCATACCCATAACCACCGCATCTCATGTCTCCCTACTCTAGTGTATCTTCTCACATAGGCACCCATTTCCAATATGCCATATATAAGAATTTTTGTGGACCCATCCTACCTCACCCATGCCACCTTACACAAGAGGCCTTCAATTATTATTTTCTCATGTTTATATATACATGTTCAAGTAGTGTTATATGACCAATCTCTTTTCCCCAAGTCTCCTTTCATGCTTGGATCCACACCCTACATCAATGGTTCTAAATTATCTAACTAGAAGATGAGAAATATATGAGGAATATATTTCCATTATCACCATGCTTTGTCGTCCTTTTACATATAATTGTCCCAATTATAAGAATTTGGGTTATTGATAGTGATTTATATCTAAACCTAAGGTCGTTACTCCTATTATTATGCTTTCTCAAAATCACATCTCTTATTTCTTCATCACATGATAATATAAGTCAAAAAAATAGAAAAATAATATAAATTTAATGTAATATTGTCATGTGTAACACCCCAAGCTACCATGGTATGTTTCCCTTTAATAATACAATAGCTTGTGTTGTATGCAACTTTGAGGTTGAACAAACTATAACCAATCAAACTATCCATTATGAATAGTAATAACAAATTCTTGATTTTTTTGAATTTTATATTACCAAATGGACTTCATTTTTGGATTTGGAATATCGAAATTATCTTAGGGTAAATTTTTGGTATTTCTCTGAAAACATTCAATTTTTTATGAATGGTGAAAAACACTGTGTTATTGTTTAAAACTGACATTTTAATTAAATATTAAATTATTTTATTTAAATTTATTTTAGGTCAAAATAGATAAATAATACCTATATATGTTCAATGTAATTCACTGGAGTAATTTTTTAATAAGCATAGATATATAAAATTTTATCAAACATTTTATCGTCTTTTACCCACCTCCTAAGAGCATTTCCAAATTTGTATAAAATTTAATTTTACCGATTTTGTGAGTTTAATTTCAAAAATCAAAGATACACAGTTAATATATTTGTGTAAAATGTGGTTCAATAAGATGAAAATAATTTTTGGTGAATAGTAACATTTTACTTTTATTTACCAGGTTTAGAAGTAAATAGGGTAATTAAGGGTAAAATGATATCATAATTACCCGAACATTATTCCTAATTATATTGGATAAGTATAATTTGACCAAAAACAACCTTAGGAATAAAATATGAACCTCTTTGGTTTAGTTGGATTATATTAGGTCATTTATTATTATTTTATTTAATGAAGAGTTAAATGAGTTATAATCCATGTTTAATAACTAAACCATTATTAATATAGTGTATTACATAAGATAAATTAAACTATAAATATTCATTAGAAATATAAAAATATTTCCTACATAATGGTATTTTATTTATAATTTTTAGATATTAAATCATTAAATTTATTTATGACACAATGATGATGCAACAATTACTTTATTAATAAAAGATTAAAATAATTGATATTATAAATATAAAAATTAATCTAATTTGTGACTTTTAATTAATTACACTAACTTTCTAGGTTAATATGACAATTTAGGTTTGATTAAATGGATTTTTTCTAAGTAATAACGCTTTTATGAATTTATCAAAAACAAAAAACCAAATAGTGTCAAAATTGACATAAAAGAATTATTAAAACAAATATTATATTATTAATTGATATTCTATTCCTAAAAATCAAATGTTTGGCCAAACAAATTAAATAGTGTTATATATGTCATTAATGAACCATTTTAGGTTCTCTTGTAATTTTATAGTATGTTTATTAACCATATAATATAATTATATAATGAGACATGGTTAATGTCGAACTATTTAACTAAGAGTTAAATCTAAAAGATAAGGTCAATATAGTGACCCAAACATTTCTAAAACATATTTAATGAGTGGTTTTAGACCCATCCTCATATTAACCTTGAAATAAATCTTTTTTTATCCATTAAAAACCGAAAATGATTTTATTATAAAATAATATTTCAATCTTTTCCAAAGGTTTCCCTCACCCATCTTATAAAGTGGCATTTCCTTTTCTCTCAAATTCACACCTTCAAAGCCATTTTAATCAGCCAAACCTTTCCCAAATACCCTAAAAAATATCCTACCATAATCCTGGAGGCCTTCCTTTAGTTAGAAATCCATTTTATTAAGCCCTTTTGATTCAATCAAAATGAAGACCTCGAAGAAGAGATAGATATTCCATCACCTCTTTCGAGTTCTTTTCTTATTACACTTCCTCTTTCGTTGTTGCTTCCATTCTAAAATAATAAATCTAGAATATTATATATAATTTAATGTTATTATAAAAATGGTACAACCATATTCATTATTATATCCATCCTATTAATGAAAAAGTCACCATACGTGCGTACGTACGGATTACCGTCTCCACATTGTGGTGTAGTTGGTTATTCAAACACTTCTTCATTTGGATATGTATAATAATGAGTATAAATGATGCAAATAATAAATATATCATAATTATTATTATTTATATATTATATACTATCCAATTATAAATTATATTAATATCAACATAATTATATTGTTGCTCGTGCATACGTACGGATTACCATCTCCATGAACGTAATGAGATTCATTCCCCATCGTATCTATTTAATACTAATTTTTTTACAATGATTAAAAAGAATGTTTAAAGACATAATATAATTATGAATATTTATTAGATACACCCTATCCATAAAATACATTAGTGATATAACAAAGAATATAAAGGAAAACGAATCAGTTAACACAAGAAACGATGATACTACTGAAATATCATCAACAATGAAATATTAGAAGATCATATATGATATCATATTTATGTATATAGTTATTGTATAATTTATTAACAATTATTTAACTATTTTACATGAGTTTAACATAGAAATGACCAAGGAAAAGTACATGGTAATGGTTAATTTCACAATCTCATTATTATCCGAGGTTGTTTTACGTAAGTATCTACTAGGACCTATTTATCATTCACATCCTTGTTTTCATGGAAATGTATTTCAAAACATTTTTACTATATACTAGAAAATGGGTTAAACTAATTTATACCCTTATTTTGCCTTATATTTTTTTAAAGGAATCATTCTGTCATTTTCCAAACAAGGTACTTTATGACCTTTTCGATAAGATTAAGGTATGAATGTTTTTTAACTTATATGCCTAGTGCAGCTATTTTCCACTATTATAACATTTCTGAAACATCCCTTACAATCTTATAATAATATTATCAAAATAAAGATTTTATATTATAATTATAATTCTTTTAAATTATTTAAAAATATAACGATATATTTCTAAAAAAAAGTTTTGATTTCTTGTATGTCAATATCCTTTAATGAATTTTAAGTTTATTTGATGTTGATTTATTATGATACAAAAGTTCCATGTTTCATTGAAGTTTGTGTGATATTTTTGACTATGGATATATTATTTCCACACCATTTATGGTTTATGGATAAATTATTGACATTTTGTATGCTAGTTTTAATATGAATGTTTATGTTATGTTTAAAACTTTTCTTATAAGAAGTCCTTTGGACATATTAAGTGACTGGTGGAGCCCGCTATAGCTCCTCGATGCATAGGTAGGTCTCATGAGACAATATAGTGTCTTGGAAAAAGTCCCTGACAAAATCTTATTTTTATTCATGGCACAAGGCCTTGACTATGTGTTTGTGAAGTCTGGCATTATGAATTTCGTCATTATGAATGTGGCTATTGATATTTATTGTGATTATTTGACTATTATAATATCCATGTGAATAAGTAAATGGAATTATTTGATTTTATATTTGCCATATTATTATAAAGTTAAAGTTTAGTATATTTTCTTTTAGTCTCACATTGCCTTAAATTTTAATGCTTATTAATGAAATTTTCTATTATATTTTTATCCTTCTGAGCATCTATTCTCACCCCTTTATATGTTTTATTTTTCCCAGGATTCCAAGAATTATATTATGATTGACCTACAGGGATAGTCTAAGGGATATGAGTGTGTCTTATGGAGACTATTTTGTTGTAGTTTTTCATCTTCTAATGAAATGTAAAACATATGAATATATCTAGTATTTACAAGGCTACTAAACTAATCGGTCTTTTGAGACATGGTCTTTTGTGATCATGCCAATGTTAAGTAATAAAGCCCTGAATCTGGGTAACTAGGTTCAGGGCATTATAGTTGGTATTAGAGTAAGTTTATTACAAACCTTGGATGCTAGATTTAGAAAAACATTGATTAGAGCACATTACCCTAAGATAGAATTTGAGGATTAGTATAGAAGAACATCTTATATTTTTGGTTTTGTAGGGATTTTGTGAGATTTCCAAGAAATACAACCCTTTTTGGATACGAGTAGGTAGAGGCGACTTTGGCATAGATGTACCTTTGGGTAAAACCCAAAAAAACCGCATTGAGAAAGACTCGAACTAGAATTGGTGCACAAAAATGGTCCTTATTGCACTCTTGGTTATGGTACTCATGGGATATATGCTTTAGATAATTCTCATATTCCTTATAAACCATTATGAAGGGTTTATGAGTATATAGTTTTCCAAAGAAAACGTTTTAATGATAATGGATTATACCCATAAACTATTCAACTTATGTAAACTTTTTTTCTAGTTTGGAATTATGTATTGTGGTTCATAAAATAATCTAGTGTATTCCATTGTTTAGAAATGGAAACTAGTGTAAGGAATGGAAATTGTATCAAAACACATAATTCATGTAGAGATTTTCCTTTTACAAAATATAGTTTTAGTGGAGCTACTGAAATAACTTGTGCTGATCAGCTTATCACCATACTAGGACAACTCACCCATGTTATGAATAATAACCGTACCTGTATGGAGAACCCAATCCAAAATGGGGAGGATAAATGTTAGACTTCTTCATGAGGGAACAAACACAGACATTCAATGGGATTACAAATACATTAGTTGTTGAGCAATGGATAAGTTGATTAGAAAAAATATTTTACGCTTTGGGGAGTATCGAAAGGGAAAAAGTTGTCATGGTAGTTTATCACCTCACAGAAGATTCAGATCAATGGTGGTCATTGATTTAAAACACAAAAGGAAGATGATTAAGTATCAAATATAGAATAGAAGGAGTTTAAAGGGATTTCCTTAGAAAAATACTTTCCTTATGACAATTGAACGGGTATGGAAAGAAAATTTCTGAGTCTGCGGAAAAAGGAGGATGAGAATGTTGCAAAGTATGAGGATAACTTTACAAGGTGAGCAACACATGCTACAGATTATATACGTAACAAAATAAGTGATTTTGATTGATTCATTTATGGGTTTAAACCATTTCTATAGTGATAATAAGTCTCAAAATCCTTATTATCATATGAAGATATTATCTCATGTGCTATCAAGATAGAAAAGGAAATCTCTAAGTATTACGACTTTAATGAAAAGAAAGAGAAGAAGAGATCTATTGAACATTCTCGAAATTTAAATAAGGGGAAGAAAGGAAAATATTAATATCCATCCTATGGTAAATTTGGGAAGAAACACCTTGGTACTTTCCTGAAGAGAATGGGATTCTCTTAAAAGTGTGGTGAAAAAGGGAACTAAGATCGTGATTTCAAGGGGAAGAAAGAGGTGGTCAATGTTGAATGCTACAATTGTAGAGAAAGGGGGCATTATGAAAATGAATGTCCTATGTTCCAAGTAAAATTACCTCAAAAAAGGCCAAGTGATGAAGGCCAAGATTTTTCTATCACTACTACTGATGTTGATGCTCTGAAAGATGTGTTGGTAGGTAATTTGATGGTTTCCTCATGTTAAAAAATGCATTATTTGATTCTGAATCATCGCATTGTTTCATATCTTCCGAGTTTTCTAATAGAATTAGATATTTTAAATTTGAAATAACAAGGGAGTCTTCAGTCAAACCACCTAAGGGAAGTATCATTGCAATAATGATTTGTGAATCTGTTCCCATTAGGAAATATAGATGTACTTTATCTGCCGATATCATCATCATACCCATGATTTAATTTGATATAATACTTCGTACATATTTTCATTTAGACAGTGATTCAAAAATTTATTATAAGAATAAGAAGGTTACAATTCTCGATGATGATGAAGAGTACCTTATCTTTAGAGAAGAAATGTCACCACCAAATTTTTATCTAGATCCTCTCCCAGTAGCTCAACTAAATTCAATTATTGGGGAGAAAGATAATGAAATAACTATGGGTGAGGAAAGGAATGTTCAAATAGAGGATGTACCTATTTGTGAATGAAAATGATGATTTGTTTCCAGAATATTTACCTGGACTGTAAAGACCCAAGCTTAACGTACATAGTAATTACATTACTTTTGCGGAATACTTATTACATAACAAAAACCAACACTCAAGGATCATAATAGTTTTGTACCTTTGGAAACTCGGAACAAAATCTTCTAATCGTTGTGAAATATCTTCAACATCTCCCATAAAGATCTTCCCCTTTAGTTTTCTTACCTAAACCTATTCTTTATATCCTAGGAAAAATAAAACATATAAATGGTGAGCTCAAATGATCAGTAAGGGTAAGCATGGGTATAATAAAACAAACCATATACATTTGAACTTAAAAACATGAACATATTGTTTAAACATCAAAATCCTGAGAAATGACATAAAACATAGCAGTACATAAGGCATAAATACATCAAACATGATAAAAAAGCATGGGAATAAAACATTTAATTGTGGAAACCATTAAGAACATGATATTATTTCCATAGTATCCAAGTCATTGTTTCCAAGACCATCTTAGTGGAAAAAATTCCTTTCAGAATTGAGTTCACTCCACGTTCTAGCCCTGTATTAATGATCCAGATTAACTTACCGTTCCATCCATGTCTATCTCATGAGATATAAATCTTTACCCAATGCAGTGGAGGGATATATAGGTCCCACCCATCTCATAATTAAATCATTCTTACTTTTTCAACAACATAAACATAACCCATCCATCATAACCCAAAGAATAATAATGGGTTTCATAAACATCATCCCATCATCACACAATCCATATAAAAAATGGATATCATTTCATCATAAGAAAATTGAAACCATGTAAATCATATATAAATTATACTTGAAACATACACATATGAAATAATGTCATCTTAGATGGTAAATAGTTTTGATAAAACACTTGAAATGATTTCGTGAGGAAAATATCTTTTATTCTTCAAAATCATTTTCTTTTAACAAAATGAAACAAAATTTTAAAAGAAAAGGATTTTTTTTAAAATAACCATGAAATTTTGTAGAGGAATGTTAATTGAAATAATTCTTTATGAAACCGTAAAAATCCATTCACACTGTATAAGTTAAAAAAACATTCTCCTTGTACTTTTGTCGGAAAAGTCAAAGCGTTCCTCATTTGGTAAAAAAAGAAAGATTCCTTCCATAACACAAAGTAAAAGTCAAAGCTAGGTAAACATGATATTAAACATACATGGAATAATATTATACACTTTATGAAAAACATTTTACGGGCATGGATTAAAAGTATAACCCCAGTAAATAATTACGTATAAGCAATCTCGGATAAAAATGAGATTTGGAAAATTATCCCTTACCTTAGGTCTGATATGCTTCGTACATATCCAGTCCTCCTGTATAATGATTTAAATAATGTCATTGACTTTTTAAATAATCATATTCATTGTTATGATATCATATATGGTTCACTTATTACTTTATATTACCCGTTCTTTTGTAAGTTCCTTGTTAATGTAGTGTTTTGGACAAAATCGTTTTATTTATCATACGTGTTTGGACTAGTTGTTATTGATATTATTATTACTTATATCATCATTTACTTACTTCCAGACTGTAAATCATTATTTATATATCATATATATATATATTCAGTATATATATAATAGATATATAAGTGAAATGAAATACACCATTCATGGAGACGGTAGGCCGAACGTACGCGTGAAAGTTGCTTTCCTTTCCTTATTGACTTGAATGGAAGTAAGTAGATGACATATATATATTCATACATAAATTCAGTAGAATTATCATGTAATATAGTTCATTAATATTCATTATATATACTTTATAATCATTCATGAATGGTTAACATGGAGAATGAATCTCATTGCATCTTGGAGACGGTAATATGTATGTACGCACGAGCGATTATATCATTCCCATAATTATTTAATTGTATCGGAGTGGATGATATAATATCTCAGAATCAGTATGATGTTATAAAAACTCTATATAGTTATTCTTTACACCATAATACCCATCCAAGTAAGGTGGTGGTGGAAAAATAGATTACACCATGGCATGGAGACTGTATTCCGTACGTACGCACGCGCGGTGATTTCATTTTCTGTAGGATGGATAGAAGGTGAAATGGGGTTGTTTTATATTTATAATGACATATTATTATATTAGTGATATGGATGTTATAACTTTATAATTAAACAACTAAATAATAAGATGTTTATGAAGAAATAAAACTTGAACGAATCGGTAGAAAAGATTACCTCTTCTTCAACGCACCTCATTTAAATTTATTCTTAGGGCACTAGAGTTGGTCTTTTGAGATGACCTGAACCTCTATGATATAACTAGAGAGGTTTGTAAGAAGAATTGGTAGGTTTTGGCCAATCTTAAAAGATCAAAAGGGTGTGAAGAGAAGAGGGAAGGGGTTCCCTTTTTATAAGGGAGGAGAGGGGTACCTTAGGAAAAAATTAAAATATTATTTTATAATAAATTCATATTCGGTTGTTAATCGCTTAATATTGATTTATATCTAAGATAAGGTGGGTATAGGTCTAAATAATCTCAAAAAAATAGGTTTTTGAGAACTTTAGGTTACTATTTTAACCTTATCATTTAGATTTAACACTAAGTTAAATAATTTAACTTTTACCGAGTCTTCTTATTTTCTTACACTACATGGTTAATAAACATACTATAACATTTCAAACGAACCCCAAGTGGTTCATTATTAATATATATAACCTTATCTAATTCATTTTGCAGAACCGTAGATTTTTAAATATATATTAACAAATAATAATATAATATTAGTTTTAAAAACTATTTTATATCAATTTTGACACTATTTGGTACCTAATTTTTGTGAAAATTATAACAGCATGATTAGTTCGAAAAAACATAATTAAATAAATACTAACATGTCATATTAACCTATAAAATTAGTGTAATTCATAAAAAGTCTCAAATTACATTTATTTGGGTATTTATAACATAAATTATGTTAATATTTCATTAATAAGGTAATTACTGCATCATTATTGTGTCATAAATAATTTAAATTATTTAATGTCTAAAAATTATAAATAAAATACCATTATGGATTAATTCTTTTTATATTTCTAATGAATATTTATTGTCTAATTTATCTTATGTATAACCCTATATTAAAAAAATTTTAGTTATTAAACATTTATTTTAACTATTTTAACACTTATATAAATAAAATAATAATAAATGTCCTAATCTAATCCAGGTTGACCTAAAGGGTAATATTTTATTCCTATGGTTTTTTGGTCGAATTAAACTTATCCAATAAAATTCGGACATGTGTTAGGATAATAATAATATCATTTTTACCATTAATTACCCTATTTACTTTTAACTGTGGTAAATAAAAGTAAAAAAGTTACTATTCACCAAAAATTATTTTTATCTTATTGAACCACATTTTACTCCATGATATTAAACATGTCTCTAGGTTTTTTTATATTCCACTTAGAGAACCGATAAAATTATGTTTTATGTAAGTTTGTAAAAAGCTCTTAGGAGGTAGGTAAAAGACGGTGAAAAGTTCAATAAAATTTTTATATATCTAAAATTATTATAAAATGAATCCAATGAATTACATTGAACATATATAGGTATTATGTATCAATTTTTACCTAAAATAAATTTAAATAAAATAAATATTTTCTTAAATAAAAAGTCTTTTTTTTAATAGTAACCTAGGGTTTTCACTATTCATCAAAAATTGAAAGTTTTTAGAAAAATACCAAAAATTTACCCTAGGCTAATTTCAATATTCTGAATCAAAAAATGATGTCCAATTTTAAAGAAAATATTTATAAAATTTCACAATGTGGGTATTACTATACATAATGGGTAGTTTATATAACATATCATTGTTTAGTGAACCCTGATATTGCGTACAACAAACGCTCTCGTGGAAGGTTGTGATTACGTGTAATGCAAGCCAAGTTAGGGATGCGTGTTATGAAATCTCCTTTTGTTGTAGCGTACAACACAAGACATCAATGAAATTAAAATGAATTTTTTTCGTAAAATCTCGAGGTGTCACATTCTACCCCCTTAAAATGAATTTCTCCCTCGAAATTTGTCAGGGTTATAAATGGTTTACTACTCGAAAGTTTCTTTAATAGAAACCCACATCGTAAAAAGGAATACCAAAACATATCTTTTAAAACTAATGTATGAAACTTAGAAGTTACCCAAATTTACTAATCCCTGGGTTTCCACATAGGAGAAATATGTGAAAATATGTATATGGAAGAGAAATCTATCCATCATGTTCTGATGGAGAGTGGTAGAGAACATGGCTATGAAAAGGACAACAATCACAAAGAAATAAATTTTTGATGATCTAAGGTACCATCTGATTCATCCGATATAAGGGCACTAGGATAACCTTTTTGGTCTTCAAGATCATTTCCCTAAAGTTGAATAATTTTAATTAGAAGAAATAATTAATTTATTTTGGTATAATATCACCTTTTTTCATGCCTTGAACAATTTCCACTTAATCTTTTAAAGAAATGAAGTTGAATATTTCATTCGTGAGGTGTTAGAAAATCATGTGATAGAATGATGGGTCATTCCATATGTCTCAAACAAAAGGTTAGCAAAAGTTATCAAATATACATAAGTCCATCTATGGTGAGGTTAATTGTATATGATTCCGAAAATGGAATTAAACTTCATCTATCATACTGTTTAATAAAAATAGTTTCTATAAACCAGGGACTTCTTATAGGTCAGTGGTAGGCGATAATGGCCTGTCACACTTCGGTTGTGAGTTTGATTCCCACAGCCTTGTCCGACGCGATGGGTTGTCGCTCGTCCTATGGGTTGTCCTTTTTATAAAACTACATTATTATAACATTCCATCAATAATAATAAAAATTTATAGCCTTAAACAATACTTACTTAAGTCCTACATAATCCATTCTAAGATTTAGTCTTATCCAAAATACTTTTGTCCAAGCTCATAATATAAAGAAAAACAATTACTAGAAATGTCATCTGCCGAGTATGTGAATACCATCATTTATCGCCCATATATCATATGATATATCTTGTTGGTCAAATTACAAACATGTTAAAACCTTAGTCATGTATTCTCTTGAAGAATGAATACCAATTGAACCTTAGTGAAAACATGAATGTTGTCAAAAGTTAACTCTTTCCACATACCAAGATCCCAAAAATTCAATATACTCAAACCATAATATCACTTAGTCCATATATCTGTCATGATCTCATGAATACTATTAACCATTTCATTTTCTCCTTATAATATCATATTCTTTCCAAAATATTTTAATTACTTTTCATGGTTACCAGTATCATATAATTATTGAAAACCATAATAAACCAATATATAGATATTCCGGTATACCAAAGTGTTATAAATTAGATTCCACAACATTATTTTGGAATCCCGTTACATAAAAACTTAATCATTACACTACATCATTGTCACACTCAACATCTACAATAGTGATCGCATGTGACTTACCTTTTTCCTTTGCCATAAGAGGTTTCTCCCATCGATCATCATTAACCATTGTATTTGGGAATTGGTTAGCAAAATGACCCATTTCCTTGCACTTGAAGCATTAAAGTGATGGTGGAGCATTATCTACAATCTTTTCTCTATTCGCGTAATTAGAAACCATTTTCCTATTAATTCGGCACTCAATTTCTTGATGACCTTTTTTCCACACTTGAAAAATTTTCTATTACCTTTTAGACAATACCCAACAAGACATTTTCCAAACATTGAGCATAAAGAAACATTTACCTTCTTTTCACCATTGTTCTGAGGTTTTTCTTTGAACTTCATATTTTGTTTCTTGTCAAACACATGGGATGGATATGTTGCACCAACTTCTCTTTCTACCTTGATAGCACAATGCACAATTTCTTCATAGCTATTGAAGTCTCTTATAGTTAATTCCCTTTAACGACTTGGTTTTAAGCCACTGAAAAATCGATCAACTCTACTTTCAGGTTGACTGATAAAACCATATGCATACCTTGCAAGTCTTGTAAAATTTGATTCCTATATACCAAAAGATTTATCATCCTTCTGATTAATCTCAAGGATCTCATTTTCCATCTTTGTTCGAAGAATACTAGGGAAGTACTTAATGAAAATCAAGTTCTTGAAGTCGTCACATTCCATTGATTCAATTTCCTATTAGGGCCTTGTATTCTTAATGAGAGTCCACCACTGGTCTGCTTCACCTTATAAACAGTAAATAGCTAGAATGACTTTATCATGTTCTGAACAGTGAAGTACGGATGATATATTTTCAATGGTACTGATCCATTGTTCAGCAACAAGTGCATCAGAAGACCCATTGAAAGAAGGTGGGTGTTGCCTCATGAAGGACTCAATAGAATATTGTTCCCTTCTCGGATCATTTGGAAATCCAGAATGATTCATAGCTTGTGTAACAATAGAAATAAGATTTTTCACCCCATATCCCATCACAGTTGGTTGTTCAGGAGGACAATAATTGCATTGTCCATTACATTGATCAACATTGTTCCTTTGGGTTCCAGCCATCATCTAAAACCCAAAAATAATAGTTTGAGAGGAAAAAAACATGCTAGGGAAAGCAACATAATAATGGGGTAGTACCAACAATATATAACATATTAGGGTTAATTCTATGATTTTAACCATAATTCTAGGTCTATAACCTATACATATACTTAACCTTACTGAAAACCCCGAGACACACCTTAGAATTATATGTAGGGATCTCACTAAAGTTTTCGCAACCTAGTTTCCAAAGGTTAATAAAAACCTTTCCTCTGATACAAACTGTAATAACCCAATATTAACGTACATAGTCATTACACTATTTTTGCGGAATACTTAATACATAACTAAAACCAACACTCAAGGATCATAATATTTTAGTGTCTTTGGAAACTCGGAACAAAATCTTCTAATAGTTGTGAAAGATCTTCAACATCTCCCATAAAGATCATCCCATTTGGTTTTCTTACCTAAAAATTTTCTTTATATCATGGGGAAAAGAAAACATATAAAGGTTGAGCTCAAATTCCCAATAATGTTAAGGATGGAGATAATAAAACAAACCATATGCCTTTGAACTTAAAAACATGAAAATAATGTTTAAAAATCAAAATATTGGGCAATGACATAAAACATTGAAGTACATGTGGCATAGATACATCAATCATGATAAAATATCATGGGAATAAAACATGTAATTGTATCAACCATTAAGCAAATGATATGATTTCCATAGTATCCAAGGCATTGCTGCCAAGACCATCTTAGTGGACAAAGTCGCTTTCTGAATCGAGTTCACACCGCGTTCCAGTCCCGTATTACTGAACCAGATTAACTTACTATTCCATCCATGTCTATCTCATGAGATATAAATATTTACCCACTGCATTGGAGGGAGATATTGTTCTCACCCATCTCATAATGAAATCATTCTTACTTTTTCCAAAACATAAACATAAATCATTCATCATAACCCAATGAATAAAAATGGGATTTATAAACAACATCCCATCATCACACAATCCATATAAAACAAATGGATATAATTTCATCATAAAAAAAGTGAAACCATGAAAATCATAGAGAAATTATACTTGAAACATACCCATATGAAATAATTTCATCTTATATGGAAAATAGTTTTGATAAAACACTTGAAATGAATTCTTGGGGAAAATATCCCTTCTTCTTCAAAATAAGTTTCTTTTCACAAAATTCCACACAATTTTAAAATAAAAGGATGTTTTTAAAAATAACCATGAAACTTTTTAGGGGAATATTCATTGAAATAATTCGTTATGAAACCGACAAAATCCATTCACGTAGTATAAGTTAAAAAACATTCTCCTTGTACTTTTGTCAGAAATGTCAAAGAGTTCCTCATATGGTAAAAAAAAGAAAGATTCCTTCCATAACACAAAGTAAAAGTCAAAGCGGGGTAAACATGATATTAAACATACATGGGAGAATATTAAACAAATTATGAAAAACATTTTATGGGCACTGATGAAAAATATATCCCCAGTAAATACTTACGTATAAGAAATCTCGAATAAAAATGAGATTTGAAAAATTATCCCTTACCTTAGGTCCAATATGCTTCGTACGTATCCAAACCTCATGTATAATGATTTAAATAATGTCATTGACTTATTACATAATCATATTTATTGTTATGATATCATATATGGTTCACTTATGACATTATATTACCCGTTCTTCTGTAAGTTCCATGTTAAAGCAGTGTTTTGGATAAAATCATTTTATTTATCGTACGTGTTAGGAATTGCTGTTCTTCATATTATTATTACTTATATCATGATTTAATTACATCCAGAATGTAAATCATGATTTATATATCATATATATATTAATTATATATATATTTATATAATAGATATATAAATGAAATAAAATACACCGTCCATGGGGATGGTAGGCCGTACGTATGCATGAACGGTGTTTTCCTTTCCTTATTGACTTGAATGGAAGTAAGTAGATAATATATATATATACATAGATACAGTAGCTTTATAATGTCATATAGTTCATTAATATTAATTATATATATTTTATAATCATTCTTGAATGGTTAACATGGAGAATGAATAACATTGCGTCATGGAGACGGTAATCCGTACGTACGCACGAGCGATGATATCGTTCCCATAATTATTGAATTGAATTGGGGTGGATGATATAATATAACATAATAAGTATGATGTTTTAATAACTATATATAGTTATTATTTACACCAATATACCCATCCAAGTAAGGTGGTGGTGGAAGAACATATTACACCACGGCGTTGAGACGGTATTCCGTACGTATGCATGCGCGGTGATTTAATTTTCCATAGGATGGATATAATGTGAAATGGGGTTGTATCATATTTATAATTACATACCAGTATATTAGTGATACTTATGTTATTACATTATAATTAAACAACTTAAAGAATAACAATTTGAAGAAGAAGGAAAAAATGAAAGAATCGGTAGAGGAGATTACCTCTTCTTCGACACACCTCATTTAAACTTCTTCTTAGGGCACTAGAGTTGGTCTTTTGAGAAGACCAGAACATCTATGATATAACTATAGAGGTTGAGAAGAGGAATTTTTAGTGGTTTTAATATCTTGAAGGCTTAAAAGGTTGTGATGAGAAGAGGGAAGGGTACCCTTTTTATAAGGAAGGAGAGGGGCACCTTAGGAAAAACAGAAAATATTATTTTATAATAAAGTCATATTTGGTTTCTAATATATCTAAATTGATTTATTTCAAAGATAAGGTGGGTATGGGTCGAAATAATCTCAACCAATAGGTTTTATAAATTTTTAGGTTACTATTTTAACCTTATCATTTATATTTAACACTAAGTTAAACAATTTAACTTTTACCGTGTCTTCTTATTTTCTTACACTACATGGTTAATAAACATACTATAACAAGCCAAACGAACCCCAAGTGGTTCATTATTAATATATATAACCTTATCTAAGTCATTTTTGTGAACCGTATATTTTTAAATATAGAATAACAAATAATAATATAATATTTGATATAAAAACTATTTTATGTCAATTTTGACACTATTTGGTACGTTATTTTTGTGAGAATCATAACAGCATGATTAGTTAGAAAACAGATACTTAAATCAACACTGACATGTTATATTAACATAAAAAATTAGTGTAATTCTTAAAAAGTCACAAATTACATTTATTTGGGTCTTTATAACAATAATTAAGTTAATATTTCATTAATAAAGTAATTATTGCATCATCATTTTGAAATAAATAAATTAAATTATTTAATGTCACAAAATTATAAATAAAATACCATTAAGTATGAAATCTTGTAAAGTTTCTAATAGATATTTATAGTCAAATTTATCTTATTTATAACCCTATATTAAAAATGTTTTAGTTATTAAACATTGATTTTAACTATTTTAACTCTTCTTTAAATAAAATAATAATAAATGTCCTAATCTAATACAAGTGGACCTAAAGGGTAATATATTATTCCAAATGTTTTTTTGGTCAAATTAAACATATCCAATTTAATTAGGACATGTGTTAGGGTAATAATAATATCATTTTTACCCTTAATTACCCTATTTACTTTTAACCATGGTAAATAAAAGTCAAAAGTTACTATTCACAAAAATTATTTTTATCTTATTAAACCAAATATTACTCCTTAATATTAACCATGTCTCTCGGATTTTTGAAATTCCACTCACAGAGGTGGTAAAATTATGTATTATGTAAGTTTACAAAAAGCTCCTAGGAGGTAGGTAAAAGATGGTGAAGAGTTCATTAAAACTTTTATATATCTAAAATTATTATAAAATTACTCCAATGGATTACATTGAACTTATATAGTTATTATGTATCAATTTTTACCTAAAATAAATTTAAATAAAATAAATAATTTTTTAAATAAAAAGTCAGTTTTTAAATAGTAACCAAGTGTTTTCACTATTCATCAAGAATTGAATGTTTTTAGAAAAATTACCAAAAATTCACCCTAGCCTAATTTCGATATTCCGAATCCAAAAATGAAGTCCATTTTTTAATAATAAAGTTATAAAATTTAAAAACGGGGGTATTACTATTCATAACGGCTAGTTTATATAACATATCATTGTTTTGTGAAACCCGGTATTGCGTACAACACATGGAATCATGGAAGGTCGTGATTGTGTGTAATTCAAGCCAAGTTAGGGATACGTGCTTTGAAAGCTCCTTTTGGTGTAGTGTACAACACAAGCCATCAATGAAATTAAAAAAATATATTTTTCATAAAATATCAGGGTGTTACATAGACATCCTCCAGAACAAGAAATTGAGTTTGACATTGATTTAATTCCTGGTTCAAATCTCATATCGAAGTCTCCTTATAGAATGGACACTGTGGAATTAGTGGAACTAAAATAAAAACTAGTGGAATTGAGTAAAAAGGGATTTATTCTCCCTAGTGTTTCTCCATGGGGAGCCCCTGTTCTTTTCGTTAAGAATAAAGACAGATCTATGAGTTTGTGCATTGACTATATGAAAATCAATGATATACCAATAAAGAACAAGTATCATCTACCTCACATTGACGATTTATTTGTCCAAATTCATAAATATCAATATTTTTTAAAGACTGACCTTTGATCTGGATATCATCAGTTGCGTGTGAAGAAGGAAGAAATTCTAAAAACAGCATTTCAAATCAGGTATGGGCATTACAAGTTTGCAGTAATGCCTTTTGGGTTGACTAATGCACCCTCCGTCTTCATGGATTTAATGAATAGAGTATCAAGGAATATCTTGATGACTTTTTAGTGGTATTTTTTGATGATATCTTCGTATACTCCAAATGCTACTAAGATCATGAAAATAACTTGTGAATTATTCTAAAGACTCTTAGAAGAAATGAATTATATGGGAAATTTAGCAAATGTGAATTCTGGCTTCAGGATATTTCTTTTCATGGTTATATTGTCTCTAAAGATGGAATCTATATTGATCCATCAAAGGTCAATGCAATCTAACAATGACCAGCACAGACACATATAACTGAGGTATGCAGTTTTATTGGTTTAGCATGTTATTGTAGACGTTTAGTCCAAAATTTTGCCAATTTTGCTAACACATTAACAAAGATCACACATGAAGGGGTTATCTTTTTTTGGAAAAAAAAGTGTGATGAATTTTTGGATGAACTGAAGAGAATATTAGTCAATGCACCTATCTTGACTCTACCATCAGGGAATGATGGGTTTGTTATTTATAGTGATGCTTCAATGAAATGACTTGGTTGTGTTCTTATGCAGAATGATAGATTTACTTCTTATGCATCATGACAGCTAAAAATTGAGGAGAAAAACTATCCTACTCATGATTATGAGTTATCAGCTATAATTATTTCTTTAAAAATATGGATACATTATATTTATGGTAAAAAATGGGAAATATATACCGATCACAAGAGTTTTAAGTGTATTTTCTCATAGAAAGAATTAAACATGAGGAAAAGGAGATGGATTTAACTACTCAAGGATTGTGATTTCACAATGCACTACCACCTGGAGAAGGAAAATAAGGTGGCAGATACTTTCAGTAGAAAGGATCATGGCGTTTTCAACATGATGAGAATTGAAAGGGATCCTACTTTCATGGATCTAGTAAAGATGGATATGGGGATAACCATTGAAGGGGAACCATCAAAGATTTTTCAAATGGTTTCCAAAAAATATTTAGTAGAAAGGATAATGATTTCTCAGACTGATGATAATGAATTTAAAATGAAAATTAAAACTGGGAACGATGGGATATTGAATGACTTTAAATATAAATATGGAATTTTGAAATTTGGGAAGAGGCATTCTGTTCCTAAAATACCTGATCTAAAAAAAGAATTGTTAGATGATTCTCATAACTCAAATTTCTTTATAATATCGGGTAGCACTAAGATTTATAGATATTTGAATGAACATTTTTTGTGGGACAACATAGAGAGGGATATTTCTGATTTTTTGTCAGGATTTATGGTTTTTCAACAAGTGAAATCTAGAAAACAATAGCCTGGTGGAGTCATGCAACCTATTCCCTTACCTGAGTGGAAATGAGATAATATTATGATGGACTTTTTCAGGGAGCTACCAAAGACACAAAGAAGTAATGATGCTATATAGGTTGTTGTGGATCTTCTTACCAAGTAAGTAAATTTTATTTCTATAATAGAATATTTACCACTTGAAAGTCTAGAAAGGCTATATATTAATGAAGTCAAAACACTTCATTGAGTACCAATATCGATTGTTTCTGGTCGTGATCTATGTTTTACATTAAAATTATAGAAAGGTATTCAGAAATCCCTTAATAATGATCTTCGTTTGAGCATTTCCAACCACCCTCATACTAATATACAATCAGAACAGTCAATTGAATCCTTAGAATACATGTTGAGATCTTTCTCAATTGACATTCAAGGTATGTGGGATCAATATTTAACTCTGGTTGAATTTTCCTATAACAATAGCATACATTAAAGTATTAAAATGGCACCATATGAAGCATTATATGGAAAAAGATGTTGCACACCAACTTGTTGGGATGATGTTGGTGAAAGAAAACTCATATGCCCAAAACATGTTGGGGAAGCAATGGAAAAGGTGAAGGGTATCCAAACCCACATCAATGCCAAAAAAAGTAGGTAGAAGAGATATGCTGATAACCAAAGGAATGATTTAAAATTTCTGGTAGAAGATCATGTTTTTCTGAAGGTATCTTCAGGGAAGGGAGTTATACAATTCAGTATGAATTATAAATTGAGTCACAGGTTCATCATACCTTTTGAAGTTCTATAACGAATTGGGGTTGTAGCTTACCATTTAGAAATGCCACCAAGTATTTACAAAGTTCATGATGTGTTACAAGTATTACTGTTGAAAAAATACATGCCTAACCCAACACATGTACTCTCTTATGAGGAAATTTAATTGGAACCTGATCTTTCTTATTTTGAAGAGCCTATCAAAATTCTTGATATCAGAAAACAAGTGCTGAGAAACCGGACGACTCGTCTGGTAAACTTTCTATGGAGAAATCATAAGTTGTAAGAGGAAACTTGTGAACCCGAGGAACTTATGATGAAGAACCACCCGAATGCTTTTATGCTGTAATGTTATAGAAATTATAAGGGAAAAAATATTTTATGGGGGGGATAATGTAACACCCCAATCTTCCACAGTATGTTTACTTTGGAATAATACAATAGCTTGTGTTGTACACAACTTTGAGTTCAAACAAACCACAACCAATCAAACTAGCCTTATGAATAGTAATAGCCATTTTTTTAATTTTTACAAATTTTATCGTTAAAAGTGGACTTAATTTTTTTTTATTTGAAATATCGAGGTTATATTTGGGTGATTTCTTGTTATTTTTCTGAAAACATTCAATTTTTGATGAATAGTGAAAAACACTGCGTTATTGTTTAAAACTAGATTTTTATTAAATATTTAATTAATTTTATTAAAATTTATTTTTGGTAAAACTAGATACATAACAACTATATATGTTCAACATAATTCATTGGAGTCATTTTATAATTTTATTTGATATATAAAATATTATCGAATTTTTTACCGTCTTTTACCCACCTCCTATGAGCATTTCCAAATTTGTATAAAACATAATTTTACCGCTTCTGTGAGTTGAATTTCAAAAATACAAAATAAAAGGTTAATATTATTAAGAAAAATTTTGTTCAATAAGATGAAAATATTTTTTGGTGAAACTAACTTTTTACATTTATTTACCACGATTATAAGTAAATACGGTAATTAAGGGTAAAAATGATATCATAATTACCCTAACACATGTACTAATTCTATTTGATAGGTATAATTAGACCCAAAAAAAACCTTAGGAATAAAATATAATCCTCTTTTCTTCACATGGATTAGATTAGGACATTTATTATTATTTTAATTAAACAAGAGTTAAAAGAGATAAAATCAAGGATTAATAACTAAACCATTTTTCATATATGGTTATACATAATATAAATTCAATTATAAATATTCATTATAAATCTAAAAATATTTCCTATATAGAGGTATTTTATTTTTAATTTTTAGACATTAAATAATTAAATTTATTTATGACATAATGATGATGCAGTAATTACCTTATTAATGGATGATTAAAATAATAGATATTATAAATTTCCAAATAAATGTAATTTGAGAATTTTAATGAATTTCAATAATTTTTTAGATAAATATGGAATTCTAGGGTTGATTAAATTATTATTTTTTGAATTCATAATGCTATTATGAATTTAACAACAACAAAATACAAATATTGTCAAAATTGACATAAAAGAGTTTTTAAAACAAATATTATATTATTAATTGATATTATATTCCTAAAAATATAATGTTCGGACAAAGGGAAAAAATAATATTATATATGTCATTAATGAACCACTTTATATCCTCTTGGAAGTTTATAGTATGTTTATTAGCCATATAATGTAAAAATATAAAGAGACATGGTAAATGAAAAACTATTTAACTAAGAGTTAAATCTAAAAGATAAAGTTATTATATTGACCCAAGCCTATCTAAAACCTTTTGGTTGAGTGGATTTCGACACATCCCCACCGTATCCTTGAAATAAATCATTATGGATCCATTAGAAACCAAAAATGATTTTATTATAAAATAATATTTCAATTTTTTCTAAGGTTCCTCTCAGCCCTCTTATAATAGGGCACTTCCCAATCTCTCAAATTCACACATTCAAAGACATTTGTATCGTCCATACCCTACCCAAATAACCTATAAACTGTCCTACCTTCATACAATAGGTCTTCTTTTAGTTTTAAATCCAACCTAAGGAGCCCTTTTGATCAAATCAATAGGAAGAACCCGAAGAAGAGGTAAATATTTCATCGCCTCTTTCAACTTATTTTTGTTATTCCACTTACACATTCTTTCATATTCCCATTCTAAAATAATATCTCTAGTATATTATATATGCTGTGATTTTATTATAAAAATGGTACAACCATATTCATTATTATATGCATCCTATAAATGACAAAGTCTCCATACGTGCGTACGTACTGATTACCGTCTCCACGTCGTGATGTAGTTTGTTATTCAAACACATCATCATTTGGATAGGTATAATAATGAGTATAAATGATGTGAATAATAAATAAAAAATTATAATGATTCTGTATATATGATATAACATCCATTTATATAATATTTTAATATCAAAATAGTGATATTGTCACTCGTGCGTACGTACGGATTACCGTCTCCACGAACACGATGAGATTCAATCCCCATTTTATCCATTCAAGACTAATTTTTATTTAATGATTAAAAAAAATTTAAATACTTAATATCATTATGAATATGAATAAGATACATCCTATTCATAACAAAAATTACTTATGAGACAAATCAAATATTGTAAAATGAATCAATTAAAACATGAAACGATGATACTACTGAAATATCATTAACAAAGCAATATTAGAAGATCATATATGATATAATATTTTAGTATATAGTTATTTTATAATTTAAAAACAATTATTTAACTATTATACAAGAGTTTAACATACCCTCGACCAAGTAAAAGTACAAGGTAAGGGAAAATTTTACAATCTCTTTATTATCTGATGTTGTTTTTACGTAATAATCTACTAGGACCTCCTTATCATCCACATCCATGTTTTTTTAAAAAATGAATTTCAAATTTTTTTTACTATCTAAATGACAATGGGTTGATGTACTTGATACCCTTATTTGTCCTTATTTTTTTTAAAGTAATATTTTTGTTATTTTCCAAACAAGGTACTTTGTGACATTTTCGACAAAATTAAGGTAAAAATGTTTTTTAACTTACACGGTGGGTGCGGCTATTTTTCGCCATTATAACATCGTTGAAGCTTATCTTAAAAGATTATATGAATATTTTTAAAATAACTGTTTTCTTTTATAATTATATGTCTTTTAAATTATTTCAAAATAGAAAGAGATATTTCTCTAAAAAGGGTTTTGATTTTATCTATGTCAACATCCTTTGGTGCATTTTAAGCTTATTTGATGTTGATTTATTATGATACAAAAAATCCATATTGTATTGAATTTTTTGTGATATGTTTGACTGTGGATGTGTTATTATTAAACCATTCATGGTTTATAGATAATGTATTGACATTTCATATGTTAGTTTTAATATGAATGTTTATGTTATGTTTGAACCTTTTCATGTGAGGAATGCATTGCACATAGTATGTGATGGGTGGAGCCCTCTATAGCTTCTCGATGCATTGGTAGGTATAATGAGAAAAACTAGTGTCTTGGAACTAGTACTTGAAAAAATATTATTTGTATTCATGGCATAAGGCCTTGACCATGTGGTTATGAAGTCTGGAATTATGCATTATGTCATTATGAAAGTGGTTATTGGTATTACATGTGATTATTCGACCAGTACAATATCCATGTAAATAAGTAAATGGAATTATTTGATTTTATATTTTCCATATTTTTCTTAATTTATAGTTTAAAAGGCTTTTATTTTAGTCTTATATTGTCTTAAATGTTTATGCTTATTTCTAAATTTTTTTACTATATTGTTATCCTTACCGATCATTTGAGCTCACCCCTTTTTATGTTTTATTTTTCCTAGGATGCGAAGAATTATATTATGACTAACCTGTAGGGATAGTCTAAGGGATATGAGTGTGGCATACGGAGAGTAGGTTGTTTTAGTTTTTTATTTTATAATGTAATGTAAAACTTATGAATGTATCTAGTATTTTCAAGGCTACTAAACTAATAGTTCTTTCGAAACTTGATCATTTGTGATCATGAAAATGTTATATAATAATGGGCAGACTCTTAGTAATTGGGGTAGGTTCGTTACATCATGAAATGGTTTTAATTAAAATAATTAATGAAATAAAACATATCCTATGATAGGTTGTGACTAGGGTGAGGGAAACATGCCTCTATAGACCACTAAAAAGGCTCTATGTTCCCAGTATACCCAAAATTGACCTACTAGGGAACAATTTTCCAATGATATTAAAAGGATCCATACTAGGGATACATTCACACAATCCACCATGGTAAAAATTTCTAGTGAGAAAATGTTTAGTATATCCAAAACAACCTACACATGTTCTATTCACCAAGGTAATCATATAAAACACCACTTGGATTCCATTCAATCGGGATAGTTTTAATTAGCTTGATTATGTCACTATTACCCTAGACCCTAAGACTCATCTATTCTAGGATGAAAATGTATTGGACACCATATATATATATATATATATATATTAACGAAACACGTACTAAGTTTATCCATGATATCCTACAACACCATAACTAAAATAACTGAGAGCCAATGTTTAAATTATTATTATGTTATAAGATATATGGGATCTCACCATGTTAAATTGATAAATTTACCTGTCTGGGAAAAATAGAAAATTATATGATTCCTATAATACATCAGAAGTATAAAAACACAACACAAGAGGCATTTATTCATCCTTGAACTACGTAATAACACACTTTTTCATATCTCACGAAAATAAAAAAAATAAAAGGTGATATCAGATACTCATTAAGAGTTGTGTAGAGTGGATGATATCATGAGTAAATATTGAATAATCAAAACACATTCCATTCAATCTATAACTTGTGTTTAGTGAATATATATGGATAATATCAACATAAAAATTACATGGATAATGAAAACCAAATTTTTAATATGATAAATAAAAAATTATATACATTAATGATTAAGACCTATCATTTGAGATATAATGAATTTTACTGTTATGGCCTCTCAACCAGGAAATAATCTTGAATAAATGGGTAGTTGAAACCCAGATACCCATATAATATGGTATTACTTCTGTTTTTTCTCATGAAAAATTTCAATTCAACATGAGATTATCTATAAATAAAACTCACTGATCACTTCCATATCCAATGAATTCCTAATATATTGAAAGTTCAATACAATTTACTTTCCAAATGTAGTATAAATCAATAATTATATATATATATATATATATATGAGACTACAGAACAACAATATTTACCTAGTTAATGAAATAACATAATAAGATTCCTTCAACTAAAATTATATAGGCAAATGGTATATGTTTGAAACATCATCAACGTAATAGAAATAATTTTTAATAAATCCAAGTTGGTCAAAATATTTTAATTAAGGAGAAAAATAATTCCAATGTCTAATGGATTGGTAGAGGAAACATTATCACACTAAAATCGAATGATCTCGTAATAATTTATAATCCACTATAATAAAAGGATGGTAGAATATAAACTTTTAATCAAATATGAATAACTTGTTCTAAAATAAAGCCTTTAGAACTCAAAATCTATTTGATAAATTAAAAATAACAACCATATAACATCATGTAAGAACAGAGTAATGAATAAAATTTAAAAATTAACTTCAATCCATTATTAAAATAATACCATTTTCTCTTGATATCATTTTAAATAAAAATTACTAAAATATTGAGAAAAATATTTTCATGAACAATAACTATGAAAATTTTTCAGTTAAAATTGAATGAAAATTTTAATTTTAATGGTGTGAAAATCCATTTCTATGGTGCATTTTAAAATAAATATTGTGTTCACAACTTTAGTAAAAAGTATGTCATCTAGAAAATGATAAGAATATTACTATTAAATTTTTTTAAAGAAAGTAAAATATGGTTTAAAATAAATATAATAAATCTTCTTTAGAATAATAAAACAAATTAGAAATAATTTTAAAGAAAAATATGGATATGGATGAAATATAGTTGGAAAAAATATAAAAACTAGATTTTAAAAACAAATTCCCTTACATGTAACTTAACTTTTGATTTGTTATCTAATAATAGAATAAATGAAAAATAAACTAAAAAATCCATTATAATTAGAGGAATAAAATTATATGGGGTTTAAAATAGTTGGATTATATAATTTTTCTGTAAGAAATATGAACAAAAATACTCACGTAAAAATATGAGATTCTAAAAGAAACCCTTTCTCTAGGGTCCCTACATAGACATAGGTGTTTTTTCCTCAAGTATAATGAATTTATATTTTTTTTAGATTAACTAAGAACCTACTTAATATATTTTACATTTTATAAGATTATTTTATAATAATTTCAAATCCTTTTGTTGAATAGTTCTTACATACATAGACCATGTTATGGTTATTTAGTTAGCTTCTCCCAAGTAACATTGGTATATTTACAAAGGATAAAAAATTTATGAATGCGATAAATCCTATTAATAATTTTAAATTTGTCATTAATAAATTTTTTGTTCATTATTTTAAATTTTAGAATCATCCAATCATTTTGTTAATAGAAAAACCATTCACATCACCTCATGGAGAAGGTAGTTTGCACATACACAGAAAAAATGTAAACTTTTCCAAGGGATGAAGGTTGAGAAGTTAGATTATATAATATATTTTATGACTCATAATTATTTCATTAATATCATATATATTTCATTAATTTATCACGTATGATCATCAAAGAACAATCATAATGAAAATTGACTTGCATCGCTACGTGAAGATAGTTGTTCTTACATTCTCACAATCGATGAATTCACTTTCCATAGTATCTAAAAGAGGTGGAAATGGATTTGAAATAATAATACTTAAATATTATAATTTTTATGATATGTTATTCATTTTTTAGTATATATACAGTACATTTAGAGTAATTATAAGAAAAAATATACATTGAAATTGTTTGGTATCATGATTACCTCTTCATTGAGAGACCTTCTCTATATTACAACTGAAGACTTATTGAGATGGTCCTATGGTAAGACTAAGATACCAATAATTACTTATTATATGATATATATAAGCAACCGTGTTTTTGAATAAGCAGTGGGAGGATGTTCTCTTTTATAAGAGTGTGGAGAGAATTACATGAAATTACTTAAAAGATTTTTATAATATAAATTCATTTCATTAAAACTATCAAGGATTTAAATATTTTAAGGGTATTTTTTATAATGATTTCACTTTTACATCTAATGATGAGTGATTCTATTTCCCAACATTCCCACATTCCAAATGTAGAAATATTTCATCTGTTTTTTCGCTTATGTCTACTTATTGATCAAAATAAGATGATGTGATATCAGTTCCTCCTTCCTTGGATACATCCTTGTAGCTCAGTGATTAGTCCAGGTATCCCTCATATATTTATTTCATGTCCTTAGAACTCCTTCATGTGACCAACACTTTTTGGACACCAGTTTATTACACTTCGCTTGTCTTGACATATTTTTTTCGCCTGGACAGCATAGAATCCTTTAGTCTGGAGATTCGTCACATTGGGCATCACTAGGATTTCTATATGTTGGGCGCATTGGTCACAGTTATTCTTCTTCATGAGATTTAATCCCATATAATTCATATTATGGTGTTGAACACAAGTCATCTAGTTTCAATCATGAGATAGCAATTCCAGGGGAATAAGTACTCCAAGGATTTTGACCTCGTTCATCCCACACATAATCTTGGGGAGAGTATTATGGGATAGGTAATGAGTTAAACATCTGGTGTAGATGGATCATATCATCTAGATGAAACTGATTAGGGAATGATTTAAATTCCTTGTGGATATAGGAATAGTTTTAATTCCTTTTGGCGAAAGGATGGTTGATCATAATGCCTACTGATTTGGATTTATGAGGCGTTTCCCAATGTTGGAAGATCTCACACCTAGGTAGTTTGTTGATGGATGGATCAGAATACCCATTGAGGTGGATCTGGGAGATGTTTCAACAAAAATTAAGATGTTAAACCTATAAGGTTTATTAATGGATGGATTGGAATGCAACATGAGGCACATTGAGAGATCTTTCCATAAAATGGAAGTTGTCACCCTAAAAATCATACCTAATGGATGGATCATAACAAACATTGAGGAGGATCTGATAGATGTGTCCCTAAAACTAAAGATTCCAGACCTGGAATGTTTACTAATGGATGGATCATAACTCCCCTTGAAGAAAATATGAGATATGATTCCATTAAATGGAAGATGTCACAACATTAATTTTTAAAGATGCACGGATCAGAACATCCCTGAGGCAGATTTAGGAGATATGTCCTAAAAAGGAATAATATCACACATTGAAGGTGTACTAATGGATAGATCATAATTTCCCTTGAGGGGATTAGAGAGGTGAATCCCTAAAATATATTATTTTATTTTAACATTTTTTGCTATTGAAACTCAAGGATATATAATTTGTACCATCTTTGGAAGAACAGGAACAAATCCAACATAGTTTGATGTTATGTTTTACCATTGTGTGATAGGACCAATCCATGTTGTTTTACATCCCACAATATGGACACTCATGTCATGAAATGATTTTTTTATGATGAATTGTGTGGGGAATACAAATTATATATTCCCTAGAGGATATCATTCCATGTGATAGGTCTATTTTTGGGGTCGTCTCATGCCACACACACATGGTGAATCTTGTGTTTATCACACTTTGTAATACTATAATTTTATGCCATTTACTAAAACATTTGTCATACTATTTAACATCGTACAACATAGAAGTATAAATATGAATTTTTATAAGATGTAGTTTGGATAGGGGTGACTCACTGTAAACCCCTTAGGCTTATGTGACCACCTCTCACCCATCATTTGGTGGGGAATGTCATTTTCATGTTCGTCATACTACAACAGGAGGATTGGTCGATCGCGAGGCCCACATTATAATCGATATTCATTAGAGAAAATGGAATTAAAATACCTATGATTAGTAGAATAAGGTAATTTAACGGATTAACAAGGATCGTAGGGGGAATCACATTAGAGACTGAGAAGATGATTCCAAGAAGTTTGGAGTATTATATGTAAGAGTTGCATGAGAATGGGGCTCTGTAATAGTCCCATTGCATGGAGTTTAATTGATTACATGATTAAAAGACATTGGTTTTGCACAGATTAGGGTTGCACGCAAGAATATTTTTTTTTTGTTCTCATTAACTATGTTTAGAAGAGTTGCACGAGGGTTACTCAATTGTGGTCCAAGTCCAATTGAGGCCCACAGGAGGACTTTCACACAAGATTCCCTACCATCAATGGTCCATGTTGATTGATATCATGGAAGAATGGTTTTAAGTTAAACAGAGTTATTACTCATCTTATGTAGAGCCTCCTATGAGAATCTATGAACTTATATTTATATCATTAATCATCTAAGGTGTGAGCTCATGGTTTTGGGTGTAGAAGGTTCCTATCATATGGATTCATCCTTTTCCATGGGTTCCAATCCACACAAGATGCACACATTATCTTCACTTTGGCATGCAAGGGACACTTTTTCACATGGTCTTCTTTTCATGCACTCTTTTCTACTATCTTACGCATTCCAAATTTAGATACAATGTCATCCTGGGTGAAATGTATTAAAAATATCATCGTATTTGATTTGAATGATAATTTATTGTGGAATGAGGTTCTTATGAGTAGTGATAGAAACTTGTGGTCACCAACCCCATCAATCGCAGAATTGTCCTTTTAGGTTTGGTGCATACTTAGTTCATCCAAAAAATTTCTTTTGTCATTAAATGAAATACTGTGTAAAATATTGTTCTGAAAAAATCTATGCTAAATACGAACAAGAAGGTAGGGTTTCTAGGGAAACTCCGATGATAGGGTCCAATTACTAAGGGTAAGCACAAAAATCATGGTTTTTCATGAAAGATCCATGAATGTGTCTATAAAAAATGGTCCAGGCCTATAAATAGTTTTATATTCCCTATGGATAGATGGAATTTGTACATGATATGATCCCTACTCTCATCCACGCAAGTCTTCCTTTTCCATGAAACATCTGAGCTTCGTTCGCCTCTTTCATGAAACATCCCTTCATTCCGCAATTAGATCCCATGAACAACCCATATTTTTGTGTTCAATCTGCTATATTTTTGTGAAATCTCTTCCTTTTCACACTGAACCCTATTCGTGTGTACACATTCCTTTGGTCTTAGCAAAATCATCTTAAATTTCCTATCAAAAAACATAGTCGAGATCGATGCTTCAACTATATCTTGGAGATCAAAAATGGTTGTAAATCCCCATATCCCTAGATCTAGGAGTGTTCTTTTAGAAAATTAGTCACCTCACAATTGAAGATGGTGTTTTTTGTGATTTTGAGAATTATAGCGTTGCGGTTGGTGATGGAAATCTCTATCATTAAGACAGGCACAATAAAGTATCTTGACATAAATATCCATGGTTTGAAAAATATTTGAGAATAAAGAATTTACATGGATATTTGTCAATGGAGGTGTACGAGGAAGATTTATATTTATGGATCTAAAAAAACAAGCTAGAGGTAGTGGGGCTTTGTAACCAGTTGAGTCTATAAATATGTGGCTACCACTTCTTGATTCGAATAGTTTTTTCAAGGATAATACATAAATTATCTAATTTTTTGAAAGATATTTTCAAATATTTCTTGATATTCATGATTGATAATTTATAAACGTCTATAAGCCTTGAATGAAGATCAATTATTTTCTTAATGGGTGCTTCTAAATGATGGGGCATTTCACGTTTACTCAGTGAGAATCATGATGATAGGTTGTTTCATGAAGTCAAGGGAGCTTCATGAAGGAAGGTTATTCTATGAAGGCAGAGGAGTTTCATGAAGGTAGTGTATTTGATGAAGGAATAGGTGCTTCATGAATGTAGAATACTCCAAAAAGGAAGGGTTGCATCACAAAAGAGTGATTTTTACAAAAGGAGATTTATGAAAGGGAGTATTGAATATCAGGTTTTAGTGGAAATATTTTATAAAGTGTATCAACTCATGCCCATAATACTAGAAGAGTCTTTTGATATGTCAAGGACAAAGACATTAATGAAAATACATTGAAAGGACCTTCAAGTTGATAAATTGGATTATACATCTATCACAATTGTGATAAAGGTGGAGCTAATAGAATAGTTCTGAGGGATAATGTGAGCAATCCGTAAAACCATTTAAAGGGAGTGTGCCTATTACATAATGATTATATGGAAACTTCTATATTCCAAAACTTGTGAATATTAGTGGAGTTTAGTAATACCAACAACCTATTAGTTTATTCTCTATCGATTATTCCTTAGTGGTGAACCAATTAAAATTGATGTGTCTTATCTATGCATATGATTGTTTGTTTTCTGCACATTCTCATCAGACAGGTTTAATAGGTTTCTACCAACATGATAATGAAATACATCTATTTAAAGGAAAGATTTCACACCCTGATTCACCCCCCCTCTTAGGGTATTTTGGGGTCGTACAAACATCACATCACTCATGGTTAACACATCGTGATCTTCAGTCACACATGACGATGTGTACAAGCACTAGAATCACATTTTTCACTAACACACTATTATAGATCACAAGGATATGGTTGTATATGTGTTGGATGGGGTGAACCATGATGTTCACGGAAGAGTATCTAATGGCAGACAGATTCCCCACTAACTATGCTAGCATTTTTTATACAAGCATACAGGACAACTATAGGGGTTGGCATAAGGACTAGGACTATTGTCTCCTAGTGACTTTACAAATTAATGTGATTGTTTGTAGAATCAAATCAATACATTATTGGAGTATGGGGTGGTTCTGAACTATATTGGACTATACAAGGTGGTTTGGACATCATAGTTTCATTTAAATCATCCACAGGTGATGCTGTCGGAGATCCTGAGCTTATGGTCCCCAGACATGAAAAATATATATATTCATTGTAAAAAGTTGGGTATTAATTCGTGGGATGTTTGTTTCATGGGAATCATCCCTTCGTAAGGGTCTGAGTACGATGAGTTCCCTCCACTAGAGAACACTTGAGATGACAGGTAGTGGAATTCTCTCCCAAAACCACACCTTCTAGAGGAATTGAAGTAAATAATGATTCATGATCTTATCTTTCATATGTAAATACAATTCAGGTTTTATATTGATACATTTCTAAGGAATAACCCAGCAATTAGGATGCCAGGGTGGGGTATTTAGTGCCAAACAGTTCCACATCATAAGAGACTAGGATCATATTGGTTGATCCTGGAAGAGGGGATGTTTGAGAAATGGGGCTACAATATGGTGGAAATATGGGAAATATTAGTTTATTATACAACATTCTCTTCCACATTACTCAAAATATTGTTGCTATTTTCAGGGGCACACAGATGGGCCTATGTCTGGGAATGCTAGTGATGGAGGAAAACATGGCAGCCAATAGTAGTGTAAACCTGGGGGTGCCCTTTCTAGATCAAATAGACAACCTACTAGGCTATGTGTGGAGGGTAAGAACATTAGGGAGGATATTTGGACTTTTCAACTCTTACATGGTTTGATCAAGGTACACTTTGGGAGTTATGAGGTCTCAAATTCCAACGACCATCCAAATGTTGGTATGCAGTCTTCTCTGATCAATGTTGTTAGGGTCCATCCATTGATGCTTGATGATGCCAGGCTCACATTTCAGATTTGAATCCATCAGAAATTCAATATCGATCCCTTATCAACCAGGTTGTCCTAATGGATTACCACCATATAGGGTCATGAGAATAGAAGTAGTACCTATAAATAATTAGGGTCAAGGTTATGGTGGCTAGGACTGACGACTAGGTCTACTGTAATCCATACACTTCTTCCTAATATTATAGAAAATTTAGGTGTCTCCAATAACCAGGGAAGAGAATATAAATGTGATTTTACATGATAATACATCCCTATATACTTAGTATGCTATGGTCGATGCTAATTAGTGATGGATCATGGGAGAACATTGTGCTGCCACCAAGCAATGTCGAAGCTTTTTTTTAACAGACTATGTTAGGAACTCGGTTGAAGTAAATTCAGAGTCAGTCTTATGTATGTCCATTCAAGTGATCGATTTAGTGAATGTGATGTTGGGTAAAAAAGGTGTAAATCGGTATGTTCTTCAATGAGAAGGCAAGGAATCTATGGAAACTAACGAGGGATCTGCAGTGGGGTGGTGAAAGTATCCATTATACCACTTACTCATGGAGGAGTAGGGTCTTATAATAATTATGGGGGGAAAGTATGGGGCTCCCAAAATAAGACGATAAATTCTAGGGAGGATCCTAAGAATAAGTTGACGTATATAATACATCCAGCAACTATTGTTGTCTTCCCCTCTCTTTGGATAGATTTAAGGTTGCTAAGAACATCTATGTTGATAAAGGACCCATGGTTGAAGCTGATCCAATACAGGGTCGAGTTACCATAGGTCTTCCAAATCAAGATCATGACCAAGGTGAGTTTCTATGAGATGCACATGTATCATATGGATATGGATGAAAATTTCATCAGTGAGGGATGTATGATCTTCCTTCTACCCTAGAGTGGGTGTTTTTTGGATGTGATCCAAGATGTGAGAAGACACCTCCCATTTAATATTAATGTAAGTAAGAATCATAATATGACAACACACACATATATATATATATATGGTTATAAATATTCCATGGGATCAGCTATGGATCTTCAGATTCATTGGTCAAGTGGTGAGATCACAGCCTCGGATGATGACCTAGTCTTACTCTTCGATGTAAGCCTATCAACTGGCCTACTTCTTTTAGTTTCTATTATTCCTTACCCCTAATAACAAAATGATGCTTCTATTATATAATAGAAACAATGATACGGTGAAACATTCCCTACTGGATTAGGATAAGTTGCACCACTAGCCACATGAGAGCACATTTTGGGGCTTTTACCCAAGCCTGAAGAAGATGGTGTGCAGATCGAAGAACTTAGAGTGATGGAATTAGAGCCTTAGGTCATCTACAACATCTAGGGTACTTGCCTTGGTATTCCAATTGAGGCACACATTAATGGGTAATATTTATACATAGAGTGACTCATCATTGAAATCCAGCTTCCCTATGGTCAGAGTGAATTTAAATTCATTGGGACCTCATCGACCTTTCCTGATGTTTTTGCATCAATGTGGTTTTTTTCACATGAAGATTCTCATGGAACTCATGGAAAACCAATTTGGGAAATTGCATGTTGTATGTAGAGTTACTAATTTGGATTCAAGGGGTTACCAATGGTGGAACACTCTTCCAATACTCAAGGACACAATTTTTCAATGTATTGCCTCTGTAAGTTTTTCACTCTCATATATGCTCCACTGGTCATTTTCTAATAAAATTGAGTAATATGATCCTACGTCCAACTTTGTTTGAAATTTTTTGTTCTTGAAATAATAAATTATTTAAGAATCCAAGAATCCCTTCCCAATAGATTCACATATCCTTAAAGATATTATCATTCAAGTTGATATGAACTTGGTCCCTAGAGAACAGTCGGACACGGTCGCAAGTGACACAACTGGTGGGGCAGAGATTGAGGCTGGTGGAGAGAATTGTGGGGATATGTTTGTAAAACATGAATAGCCTCATGATCTATATAATAGATCATCCCAAAGGATTCTATATAAGGACCATGTTGTATTACTTCTTACATTTTTCCCTATATATGAACCTTAACCTCTAGAATAGGTAGAAGAATATCGTTCTAAGACCAGTGAGAAGGATAGAATATCCTAGAATAGGTTTTGAAACAGAATACAATGTTTCATTACATAGACTCAAGAACCACAACTTGTGAGCTTGATTAGGTCTCTCTACCATTGGTTGTTCAATTTGTGCACTTGAGGGGCAGACACTCGAGGTCTCCACACACTGGTCTATAAATTCTTTGACAAGTTGGTGTTTGAACGAATCCAACATATTTATGTGGCCCAGAACTAGCATAATTATGATATAACTCAAAATATCTAAGAATTCAACGATTAAATTCAAAATATATAAGAACAAAATAATGAGTTTGAAACCTTTCTCAACCATCAATAAGAGGTTACCATCCCATAGAGGGCTTTGTGGGGGGACACCATGAAACAAATAAAGCAGTCAGTTTCTTAGATATCTCATCTATAAGATGAGTGGGACTGTTCATAGATCAAAGAATATGATCCTCCTCCTTCTTTTGATAAGTAATAGGCATATTCCAGAGGCAACATCCAGCCTTGGAGTCCACACACTAGCAGCTATGGGAGCTTTAGTGCATGATTTTTTGGGGTAGAGCTGTAGACACAATTTTTTCAATAACTTAATAGATGCTCCAATATGTGGTTTTCCCTATCTAATTGCCATAGATTTTTTGTTTTAAACATTCATTCATGCATTTGAATATTACTTATTCTTTATTATCACACATCAATCATATTTTTTATTGAGCCAACAACCAATCCCCAAGCTCACCTAAGTAATGCTTGGTATGAGAAACAGGAGACAACCATGTGATTTCTCATTCATATTAGAGATTTAGATAATCATCAAGAACTCATTGGTCTATTATTTTTAACCAAACACTAAGAGTGTTCCATTTGAGAGGATTTATTTCTTGATAATGGGTCTCTATAAACATCTGACTTACATTTCATTCATGATCTTGTGTAATAACAGCGTAACACCAAGGGTGTTGGATTTGTCCAGAGCAAAGTGGAATGATGAGTGTGAATCATTACACTAAAATCCTAGAATCCACAGATAATGGAATCAAAATATAGGATAATTTTGACCATGTACAAACCACAGTATCAATATTAATTTTCTAGGAATGGGTAAAACAAATGAAGGTCGACCGCTATCCATGTTCAAAACACGAATCTAGGATGGTAATGTCGTTTAGAGTCCTTTAGGGATTTAGCCTAGGATTGTAGGTGAGCATTTGAGAGAAACCATTCAATTAGGGGCTCTCAGACATGGAATATGGTATCAAGTGATTGCTAAAGCTGAGGAAGACAATAAGAACCTGAAGAAAAATAAATTCTTTGGTGAGGTATTATGACGCATTTTGGTTTTACATGGTACAATGAGGACCACAATCATAATGTTCAGCACCATACAGTTGGGATGGGGAATATTTTATCTAATTTAATTTTATTGGGAAATATATCACATTTTAACATCATGTGACTAGGACATGGTATATGGGGCTTCTGCACTGTTCTTCCCATCATTTGTTCCCCATTTCAGGGCAATAGTGAATCCCACGGTCATTTCATGGGTTCGAGTCATGGTTTAGTGTCATAAAAATGGATGTAGTGGATCAATGTGAATGATACCCACCCAACTTCATCAATTGGGTGTGAAAAATGGTATAATAAAGGGGAATCCCACACCAAGATACAAAATCTTGATCAAGTTGCATAAATTTTAAATTTGTGTTGCATGGACCATGACTCTCAATTTAAGGTAAATAAATTAAGACCTATCGCAAGTAGTTTAACATCATGTTTCATTAACAAAGGTGACAGTTTCTTGAATGAATGCACAAATCATCAAATTAGGGTACCTGGTGTGAAAAGAGAAGTCTGGTAGTCCACCTTATTCCACATAAATCAACTTCACTCAGGTTCTACTCTTAGTTAACGTTCATAGAATTTGGTCCAAGATTGAGTATCTCACATGGAAATATGGAGTGCTGAAGAGTGAAACACCGTCACGAATGAGGACTAAGGAGTCCCATTAGCACACAATGCATTCTTGGAAAGTCTCTAAAATAGTTTTTATTCATGATGATTTTGTTAGCCTTTTCCACTAGGGGATAAAATCTATGACTTAATCATCAAGATTTTTCATGAACATTTTGAGCCAAGTTGTATTTTTCATGTATGTGGTGGATCTAAATTTGTAGTGGAACTATATTTGAGTGTCACCTCAACCATTGAATTTCATAAATATAGGGTTACAAAAATCTGGGGGTGCTTGAATTCCGTCCATCCATGACTGGTATGGATTCCCATCAGGTGGTATCTCCACATGTCGTGTCTATATGCCATGAAGGTGAGTGGTGAGAGTAGAAATAAAATATTTTTCTTGAGGCTCTATATATTGATAAGGATCCCTAACCATGAATTCATTGACATTATTATCATCTTGATAAGAAGGGTTAGAAGCGTCAAAATTGGCACAACCAAGATTTCTATGATGAAAATCATGCTACTCGAGTGGGTTAAGTGACTTGTATATTAGTCTATAATTGTAATCTTCTGAATCTACTTCGTATGGATGCATGAGGTTACCATGATATGCTGGGGAAAACTGGGAATATAGGACTCCATGCCCCACTATGGGAGAAGAGGGATCATGTTGGGCGGCATAATAATCCGAGCAATTATTACCCATGATCTTGGTGAGTAGCCCTTTTCTATTATTATTGCTACTAAATAAAGTATCCTATCATACACTCTTACTCTATCTTCACTGAATACATTGATGCATAGGAGGTATCAACCTTATCCTATCCATTCCTTATTTTAAAAAAGGAAGTAAAATTATTGTTTGGGTCCCCGAGGTAGAGTTCTAGCCATTTTTGGTGGGTTCAGACACATGTGTGAGGAACCTTCCCGTAATTTTCTATCACTAGGGTTGGGTTTTCCTCGAAAACCCCTAAGTTGAAGTAATTATTCCTATGAAACTCAATAACACCATGTTCACCGTAAATGTAACCAAATGAAAATTTGTGTCTTCGATGATTTAGTAGGGATATCATAATATTGGGATGAATATAAGATAATTATATTATCCCAAACCCATGATCTTAACATGTATATATTTCTATTCTATAATCTAGTGGACCACTATAAGGCTCTTGATATAATGTTTTTGGAGGGTCTAACGGTAGTTTGGAGACTCAGGGAACTGACCCACTAAGATTGCATCTAACTCAATAATTTTGAACTACTAACTTATGTCCTTAAGATGCCTCTTGATTTGTCAATAAACCAACTGATGTTCATAATGGTAATGAAATTTATCCTAGATATTTTAGAGGAAACAAGCCTCTAGGTCCTAAGTAAAGGAATCTAATATGTTGAAGCTTGGATTCACAAATGACTAGAAAACCAATGACGACTAGTCGATGATAAGAACCTACCACAAACCCACTTTCTAAAAGCACTATTCTTAGTTTCCCCAACCTCAAATCAATGATTCCAAAGAGATGGGTGGTGGAACTGATGTTGATTGGTTAATCATATGGTTTCCCATAATAGGAGCCACTACACTAGGGAATTGTTCACTTCACACTGCGGAGTCTTTTAGGGGAGGCACCAGCCACATCATTGTTTACTTATATGATGGTATTTTTACAACCGCCTTGTACATGAAGGAATAGGGGATCATATGTTTCTCAATGAGGTTCTAACCATCTAAACGATTCAACCATTATTAGAAAATCTCTTCTTTATATTATGTAGACATATAGAGGGAGACTTGTGGTGATAGAGATAGCTGAAATGTGATCTCTTGGAAGGAGGATAGAACTTACTTCATTTGCATGTACCAATGGAGGTATATGGAGACATTCGGGATTTCTCCTTCTGGAATGGAGAAATTCAACTATTGGGATGCTACCTTGAACTCAATAAGTGGAGGTGGAAACACCAAACTTGAGTCATTTGTGTCCTCAGAATCTGAATGATTAATAAAGTCAATAATGACCGACAGTTTACTCAGATTTCACCTTTTTTGGAGATTTGTTTCCCTTCTACACTAGGATGATTCTTTAGGTAAGGGAGCCTCTTTAACATGGGAAGAACCTCTTCTTGGGTTGGTTGGAACATGTGGACAATGTTTTTGTTGACTTAATTGTGTATGTGGATGACCTAGATATTGGTCGATGATTGTGTAAGGAGTACCTCTATACTGATTGGTTATAACATGGAGAGGGCCTCCCAATTTTGTTGTGGAGACATGAGTAGAAAATCCATATTGAGAAGGGGAAGTATGGTTAGGACCTCCATATTATATTTTTGGGATTTGGGGAGGAAATCCATATTGATTTCTGAAAGGGTGTGTAGGACCTCTACCTAATTGGTTTTTGATGAAGTGGGAGGACCTATATATAAGTAGGTGTCAGAGCGGGTAAGACCTTTTCATAAGAAAGAAATTTAATGGGGCGAACCTACCTACTGGTTGTTGAAATAGCATAGAGGACCTCTAGACTACATATCATCATTACATGTTATCCTAGAATGGTTTTCACTGGTTCCTTCAATTAAAATAGTCAACCCATCCATCATATGAGAGGACATGGGACTCAATCACAATGAAATAAAGACTAATCCTTGTTCATCTATCATAGGGATCTAGCAAAATATGATAGCGGTGGGAGGGACCACTGGATCCATGGATGATTATTCCCCTTATTAATAATTCACCATTGATTGTGTTTGAAATTGATGTGGAGTGCTTTGGACCCAGGCCAGTGGAGTAGGGGTATAGTCCACTTATTCTTCTATTTGAGGGGATGTCATTGCTGGAATTGACATTACCAAGTGGGATGCCTCTTTTTTTCTCTTAGGTAGTTGTAATTATTGGAGCGAAATGGGATTCCCCACCTCCTCTATGTAGGAGATCATGTCATCGGATTACTCTAGGGAGAGGATAAAAATTGATTTGATGATGGAATAGAGGGTGGTTTCCCCTAGTGTGACCCTTTGGGCTAGTAGGGTCAGTGAGGCACTGAAGCCTCTAGGACCTATCTGTGATTGTCTCAAATGGTAATGAACCCCTCATTCTTATAACAGAATAAGATTTCATCTATCACCCTCATCATGATAATTTATGTGGTTGATATGGGGAGTGGGAACCTAGTAGCTGATGATATGGTAGAAGTGGTGGAGTATGTGGAGTTATGCGAGATTTTTGCAACAGTATTTCTCCAGCCCTAGTAGTGGATGGTGTTTTGTTTCTAATTCCATTCGATGAGACTCGTATAAGGAATGTGGATTCATCCATATTTAATGGGTCAAGAAAACATATACATAATTTCACAACATCATCCAATTTCTTGATGAGGGTGAAGAATCAAGATAGACAATGTCACAGACCAAGGATTCCCAACTGCTAACTATCCTAATTTCTAGTGTGTTCTATGTTGGCCCATAATTTTTTTAGGACCCTGTTCCAGATAAATGGATCTGGTGAAATGATAATTTTATTATTCCCCAACACCGCTATTACCTAATTTGAAAAATATTTGTTTCATGTTCTCTTTACCATTTTCTTAGTGAAGCCTGATGCTGGGTTTATCTATGTCTAATCCATCATGTAATGAAAAACATTACTAGTATCCATGGTTAGAGGATAAGAGTTTCATTTTATGTTCATCAATTCTATTTGTATTTCTATTCTCATGAATCCACATTATGCACTTTTTTGTTGCATCTCATTACCATATTATAATGGAAAGTGGATTTCATAACTTTTATCAGCAATGTCTGCTACATGATTGAAATGGGTAGATGATGTGTCAGTTCCTCCTTCTATGGATTCCTCCGTGGGGGTCATTTCCTAGTCCTTGTCTCCCTCATATATATAATTTAATTTCATGGAACTGATTTTTATTTCCATATATTTGTGGATATTGTTAATAAAACTACTTCTATATTAACATATTGTGTCATTTTGGAAAGTGAAGAAACCTCCGTCTATGAGAGTAATCACATTTGGAATTGCTGGGAATGTCTAGACATTGGGCACATTTATCACTTATATTCGTAATCAAGGGAGGAAATCTCATATGAGGCATCTTAATTCATGGAACCCAATGTGTCCCATGTCGATCACAATATAACAATGCTAGGGGTGTAAGTATTCCAAGGGTTTTTATCTCGAGAATCCCACACTTACATGTGGGGTATGTATTATGGGATAGGGTACAGGTTTAACATCTTATGGAGATGGATGATAACATCCAGTTAAGATGAATCAGGGCATGATTTTAATGTCATTTGGATATAGAAATAGTCTTAATGTCTTGTGGGGACATGATGGTTGATCATATATCCTCTTGAGGCAGATCTAGAAGATATATCCCTAAGTTGGAAGATGTTACGCCTAGTTAGTTTACTGATGGATTTATTAGAATATACCATAAAGAGGATCTAATATATGTGTCACTAAAGGGATGATGTCACACTAAGAAGGGTTTTAAATTGATGAATGATATTACCCCTTGAGATAGATTCATAAAATGTGTCACTTAATGGGAAACGGTCACACCTATAAGGTTTACTGATTAGTGGAACATAGTGAAACTTTAGGAGGATTCGAAAGATGTGTTCCAAAAAGTGAGTATGTCACAACTGGAAGGTTTAGTGCTAGATATAATAGAGCTCCCCTTGAGAAAGATCTAAAAGATGTGACCATAAAAGGAACGATTGTGCACTGTGAAGGTTTACCAAAGGATGGATCACAATTTCCCTTGAAGAGGATTATGAGATATGTCCCGAAAATTGAAGAAGTCACACTAAGAAGGTTTACCGATTGATGGATCAGAATGCCCCATGAGGCTGATTCGAGAGGTGTGTCCCTATAATGGAATATGTATGTTTACCGTTGTTCAGGATGGAACCTCAGGGAGGGAGACTAAGTACCCTGGCTAAAAGACATGGATTAAAACCCATGTAGTTCAATCCTATAGTTCATGTTCTTGTGAGAGGTCAGATTAATGAATTTTAATTTCTTGTGGTAAGGATGCTCGTCTCACAAAATGAGTATAGATGAAGGATGGTGCAGGGATTACATATTGAAATTGGATGATACTATATCATTTTGTGGGAGTTGAATGGTTGTGGATTTCATCCAACTCCACTCATACACAGATCATCCGGGGCTTATCTTACCACCGCTCATGCACCTCTGGGAGGGGCTTGCAGTTTTCACTACCATCGTACAATAATGGGAGGAGTGATGGATCATGAGGTAAATGTTTTAATCATTATGATTTAAGGAAAAAGGTATTATATTTCCTATTATTATGCATAAAAGGTAATGTAATCGATCAACATATAGTAGAGGGAGTATTAGGTTGGAGACCTATAAGCTGTCACATTCATGTTTGGAGTGTTTCATGAAAGTGTTTCACGAGAAGGGTGCTCTAAAAGAAGTTCATGGAATGAAGCATAATGGTGTACGTGCCCTAAAGATTTGGTTTTCATACAGATCATGGTTATCCACAAGAATTTCATTTTTCATGAACCCAAGCTACTTTAAGGTGAATTTAAAAAGGGTTACATTTCTATTTACCATGTCCAGTTTGGGCCCATATGAGGTTTATCTCTCATGATTCTCTACATTGGGAGGTCAATGTCATTAATTTTCACTGAATAATGGGTTCATGCACATTAGAGAGATGATTCTTTATCTACAGAGACTATCTGAGGAAGGGGAGAATTTAATATTAATAAAAAACCAGCAATGGGAATAAAATGCTTTTAGTGTGAAAGATGATTTTTCATGGATTTTTCAATTCCCCTAGGTGTCAAGTAATGAAAGATGCTCGGTTTGACGTCTGATTTGGTGTGTAATGGGGATTTTTGTGGAAAAAGTCATTTTCTTGTGTTCTACCTTTCTATCTTTCACTTGTCAACCTTGAAAACCATATTGTCTAGGGTGAATGATATGAAAATTTCCTTTGTATTTGGCACAAAAGAGCTTTGCAAGATTAATGGGGTTCTTTGATACAATAGTGGAAACATACCCACACCGACCTCATCAATCATAAAATGCTTCTTGGGGGCAAAGTGTATTCTTTTTTATCCAAAACTAGCTATTTTATGCTTCAGATAAAACTTTGGTCCCGATAGGTATGGTAGAGATACATTCATCGAATGATGTTTCAAAAAGGGTTTTTTTATCCTGAATGCTTTTATATTTGTTTTTAACCCATTTGACTCATAACAGAGGTGATAAACATTTACCATGGTTACTATTCATTGTGACCAAAAGTTAAGTTGACATTATTACCAAATATTAATAATTATGATGCCAAATAATGAATCCATTTTATATTATTCAACTCCAATAAGTCTTATAAAATAAATTTAACATAACTTTAGAAAATTGAAGTAATATGTTTTGAGAAATAAATAATTTAATCATAAAAATGATTTTACCAAAAAATAATTTACAATATTAATTATAATGGTATTAGTAAGATTATTATAAATAAAATGAAACTATTTTTAACTTGAATTAAAAATAAAAATGAGCTTTTAAAAATTTATTATAAGAAAATAACATGAAAAGGGCTTCATTTAAATAGACATATTAATTAGATATCAATGTGCTATGAATATATTTCTACGAACAAAATTATATTTTTATACACATTATATTAATTCATCATAAAGTATTTGTTATAGAAATAAGGTTACATAAACATTAAGTTATTTTTAATTATTTATAATTTCATATAAGTGATAATTTTATAAAATCAGTATTTTTCTCAATTCAACAAAAAAACATTTTTCCAAAAAATATCAAAAATTCATACTAAGATAATTTTTACAATATTAATTAAAAAATGAAACTCATATATTCAAATTAATTTTAAAAAAATATTGAATTTAGGTTTCAATCTAATTCATGGATACATATATGTGCATTATTTTATAGTTTTTTATAAAGAGAATATTACATAGTAAAAGTTAATCTCATGTGTAACATTATTCCCTCTGGAAATTTCATCCTAGAACTTTCCAAAATTTCACCACGTGAATTGATGAGGGTAGTAATTCATCATAAATTCTTTATTTTCCCATTTTTCTTATATTATTTTATGAATTATCAAATGTAAAATCCCCAATAGTGTCACCTAATTACACTACACTTGTTGTCTAGTGTCATGAATCTATATAGGCTCGTCACATTGAGATAAGTCATGATCTTAGGTGAGAAAATGAAATAGTTTTGGCTTTTAAATCCTCGATAATGTGATATTAGTAACATTATAAACATTAGAGTGGATAAGTGTAGTTTCCAATGTATAATCCACAACTCTATTTCATTCTATGATTTTAAAGGATTGATGAACAAAGGATATAGTTTCCATTTTCATTATTTACCTTATAACACCCTTTCACTATGATTATACCAATAAAACATCATCTCCAACTTATAATTATAAATCCTTCATTCCATTATCTGTGGTGATCATATTCCTTAAATGATCTACCTTCATATATTGATGAATTTTCTCACTTTCACTATTGTCTCCTCAATATATTTTAGTGATAAAATCATCCATTCACTAACTTCATCATAATAATTTAGTGTACCGTATATTTTTTCATATAATGATTCATACATTTCCATTGAATTTTTTAATGGTAACTATTATTATTTAAACATTACACTACATGTAAAACGTTATCCCGCATACCTTGAAATTCAATTGAGGAAAACTATAGAATGAATTATAATGTTTTAATAGTTTTTTAAAAATATCTAAATATTTAACTATTATTTGTTTTTTTAAAATGTATCTTGGCATCAATAGCCTTTGAAAAAAATTTCTATAATTTTTATGTAAACCACGGGTCATGATAAGATTTATTCAAAATAGGTGCACCATGAAGTCTCACAATGCCATTACTATAGTGCTTCAAGAGGCACTCAAGTGGTAGATCTTCTCTTATAGTGAGGAAATATGCATACAAGGTAGTATGATCCACAATAAATCATATGTAATAATTAATCTAAGAAGTATTTTTACAATCTATTAACAATATCCATATTTGTATCGTCGAATTTTCACATAGGAATAGTTAAATTCTTCATGAAACCTTTATTATGTTTTCTCTTAGCCACTACCTATGGAAAAGTCAATCATCTAGATGCATAGTCTCCAATTTTCCATTTTATATTATCCAACCAATATTTTTCCATAAACTCCAAAAACATTTTTATTCTATGAGGGTGTATTCGAAAACTTTATCTATGAAATTCATCTAATAAATATATTTTTAGATCAAGCACAGATGAAAGGCAAAAACAATTTTTAAATTTCAATAAACCATCTTAATAGTTATAGTCTACCAATTTCCCATCATTAACAGATTAAATTTTATTTTGAAAATAATTATCATCAATACAAGGAATTTTTTTTTCTAATATAGATAGTTTGGTAATAATTATAAATAGATGTTTTATTTTTCCTTTTTTAATTATTCCCAAATATTATTTATTTCTAAATAAGTTAATAGAAGAACTTTTTCAGCCCTCATTTTACTAATACACTATGTTCTATCATGCTCATTTCATAAAGCACCTTATTCTAGTTTACATGGTGGTATTGTATTGACAAATCATAATACATGATTAATTATATCCATTAATTTTTTTATATTGTGTTCCTTCAGTGATAAAATTTATTTCGAACTTTTTTGATCCATATATATTTCTCATTTTCCACCATAATGGTAATGCCTCAAAATCTTAAATGAAAATATTATTGTTTATAACTTTAGATAAACAGTTAGATAATTTTATTAATTAATCCTTAACTATATTGATGCATAAAATAAAATTATAACATTTTTTTTGTAATGTCACATATATTCTCATCCTTTGATGAATCACTATATATTATAAATTAATCCCTTAATGACTTTGAAGTTAATGATAGTGGTATCCTATTTGATTATTATATACATTCATTAAATTCTTTTTCCAATATAAATATACCCACAATATGTGTCAACCTAGTTAATGGGTTTGGTAGTCAATAAAAAATCTGAACATGTCATTCGAGTAAACTATTAATCCAAGGAATCTGTGTACCTAAATTTTATTCACAAAAATCACACATTCCATAAATACCAGTATATAGGAAGTATCAATTAATATTTTATTATTATATAAAATATTAATATGAAAACAAAATTATTGATTCCTAAATTTTATTTTTCTTAATTTTACATATATGTCATTTTTTCTATGAGTCTCAAGAATGATTTGAAAATGACTTTTATTATCATCATTACTTTTAGAGTATTTCAGGATATCCTTAATAAATACAATAATGAAATTATTAAGAAAATCCTTGATTAATTTTTTCATCATATTTATAAAAATAGAAGTTGAATTGGTCAACCTAAATATATTTACAATAAATTTGAACTATACATACATCATTATAAATATAGTTAATGTAATATCATCCTTATTTAATTGTTGTTGATGGTATAACAAATAAAAATAGTAATTGAAAACTATTTATCTATAAGAATTCTATCTAACAAGATATCAATGGGGTGAAATGATACCCTTTATTCAATGTAATTGCATTGATTTACCTACAAGAAATGCACAACCTCATAGACTCATTTTATTTTCGACAAAAAGAATATGGACTCCATATATTGAAACACTTTGGAGTACAAATAATTTATAAAACACCTACTATATTTTTTTATTTTTTCTAATAATATCATCATATCCATCAAATTAGGATTTATAGATATAGGTTGTTCATTAGGAATGGGATCAATATAAAACTCAATTTCATGTTTAGCTGAATATCCAGGTAGTTCTTTAGGAAACATATCAATGTATTCCTACAATATAGGTTCCTCTTATATTCTAAAAATATGTTTCTAATTCATAGGATGTATCATCTCTTCTTCTCTATGAATTTTATAAAGGATATCATGAGGATGTGGATCAAGAAATAATTCAGATGATGTAGTTTAACCTATGAAGATAAAGGATTCGACATCTCCATTGGTAATTATAATATTCTAATCCATAAAATAAATTTTGACATTATAATTTGAAATATAATTCAAACCAAGGATTATAAAAAAGTAAAACATATGTATAATAATCATGTTTTAAAATAGGGTATGTCTTTGTGTTAAAATGGGTTCTGACTAAAACATACTTATTAGAATAAGATATCCACTAAGAGTCTTTATTGAAAACTCACTTTTATGGTTCTTGGGAAATATCTACATTTGTTAGAAAAAAAGATATAAAGAGTTTGAAGATAAAAAATAAGATAAATTATTATATAAACATGACTTTATTATCAAAGTACCTACCATCACATATTTTGGAACAAAATCCTCAACTATTTTAATCACATAAAATATTTATTCTACGCTTGTCCTATTCTAAAAGAGGTTCCATTGATGTTTGAGAAAGTTTTTTCAATAATTCCCCATCTCTTTAAATCAAAATAACATGATAATAGTCAATTTTCCATAACCTTTCAATCAATATTTATATAACCGCTTTCATTGAAAATGAAAAAAATCATCTTCCCATTATGTCAGTACCTGGGTGTTTCTTTCTATAAATATCACTCATTGGAAATACCATCCTCCCTTTATTCTTCTATGAAATATTTTTTTCATGATTATCAACCAACCTATACTTTTCTTGATTTCCCTTGAATATATAAAATGTAGAAATTTATTCTTATTCCTAGATGGTACTTGATAAAATATTATCACATAATGAAAATATTTGAGAAATAAATGCCCAATGAATACTTATATTACACACATAAAATAAATTGTCAATAATTAATTATAGATTATAATGTTTAGATAAAACATGACTGGATAATAATTTAAAGTTAGCCTCATAATCTGCCAGACATTCTTATTTATTCGAATTTAATGTGTGGCAATTCCTCTTTATTTTATCACATTTATCTCAAGGAAAGTATTTCTCGAAGAATGTCACCTTAAAATTTTACCATTCTTTAAATTTTATTTCATAAACCTTTTTAGTGTTCTGGATCAATGTCTACCACTAATTAAAATCCTTCTTTCAGACATCAATCTTCCAGAATAACCTTTTATTTTAATAACCTCCCAAAGGAACAAATATATTTTAAAATGGATAGATCTATTTTTTTGATACAAATGGATTAGAATTTATATTAATATATGAATTATTCTATCACATGAAGGGATCCGAAATAGACAATCACACTATAGAATTGATGGATTCTCTATATGATAATGTGTATTCATCATCACCTAAGTTATCTTCCCTAAATTGGTTGTGATTTACTTTATTCCAACTCCAAATATATTGGATTGATCAATATGAAAATCCCTACATTATCATTGGATGTTGATTCACTTTCTTCCACTAGAATATATCTATAAACAAAATAATACATAGAGATATCTCATAATAAACATGAATAATGATTAAAAAAAATAAAATACCAATAATGGTAAAATTTCTTGAATACCCTTTGGAATTTTCATACCTCTCGTGTTTGGTGAGTTCATTTAAAATCGATCTCCCATGGTTCTTTCTACAAATACTATAATCCTAACTTTAACAATCTCAATAAATAACCTAGAACTGAAATTTACTTTATTACAATGGTATATGATAAAATGTATCTCACCCTACAAGATCGATCATTTTAGAAGTCTTGGAAAACTATATACATACATGATTCCCGTATTACATTAAAAATATAAAAACAAATAATATAAAACATTCTCTTATCTTTCAAGTAATTCATAATATCCTTCTTTATATATTGTGGGAAGGAAAAAAATAAAGGGTGGGATCAGATTCTTAGTAAGGATTATGTATAGCGTAAGCTATCATGAGTAAATATGGAATAATCAATATGACGAAGTAGATAAAAAACACACATTCTATTTCATCAATAATTTGAGTTTAATAAACATACATGGATTATATCAATATAGAAATCTTGTGGATAATAAAATTGAATCTCAAATAAAGTGACTACATAATTTTGTACATTCATGATTAGGGACTCGCAACATATATATCATGAATATTACTATCCAAGTCTCTAAACCAAGACATTAGTATTAATAAATGGGTATGAAAAGATAAGAAAACCAAATAATATGGTGTGCCTATAATTTTTTCTCATGATTCATGTTTATGCATCAAGGGGAAATCTATAATTGGTTCACACCCATCACTTCCACAACCAATGAATTACTTATATATTAAATGGTATATAAAATTCATTCTCAAAAATCATTATATATCAACAATTATATATGTTGAATCTTGAATATATAATATCAATATTTCCACTATAAAAAAAGTAAATTACTTAAAAATATTCTTCTAAAAGATAACTTATATTAAAATGGTATAACATTTAAATATAATAAATTTAATATTCATGATTCCGAATTCATACATGATATTAAAAATAGTGACATAATTGGAGACGGAAATGTACTATGAATAATGTAGTGATATAGAGAACATGATAACTGCAAATTGAATGATCTCATAATAACATAAAAACCATTATCAGCAAAGGGTGACAGAATAAAATCAATTTATCCTGAATGATTTTTTCTTAGTAACTCCAATACATTTGAAAATAAATTTAAAGAAAAAAAATAAAAATATATTTTTGTAACTTTGTTTTAGAACATAGTTATAACACACTTTTCAAAAAATCATTATTTTATGAAAATAATACCTATTAATTTTGATTTCATTTAGAATAAAAAATATCAATATATTAAGAAAAATGTTTTCCAATTATATAACTATTTAAACTTTAAAATGAAGCTTTAAATAAAATAGTATACCTAAGGGTGAGTAAATCCATTATTTTTGTGTATTTTAAAATAATTATTCTATTAAAAAAGGTAGAAAATATAAATTAGTTCATAAAATTATAAGAATAATAATTTCCAATCTTCTTATAGAAATTAAAACATGGGTAAAAAAATTAATTTAAAAAGTATTCATATTATATTAAAAAATTTCATGAAAATATTTTAATGAAAATATGTATATGTAAAAAAATGAGTTTAAAGGAAAACATGGAAATAATATTTTTAAAATAAATTCACTTAATAATTACTTATTTATTGATTCCGAATCCAAAAATATAAAAAATATAATATAAATATGAAACCCAAAATATTTAAATATTGAAAGAAAATATATAGTTCATCAAATATTATGATAATTCAATTTTCTCAAATGAAATATGAACGTAAACAATCTGAAAATAAAATGATATCGTAACGGAAATCCCTTACCTTGAGTCTCTCCTTGGTCATACATGCTTGGTCCTCTAATATAATAAAATTAAATTTATTAAATACATTCTTAAAACCGTTTTTATTCTATATTTAACTTTATAATGTACTTCTGTAATCATTTTATATCCATTCATTGAATAATTTTTTCTTGTATCGACCATATTATGGTTATTCCATCAGTTTCTCAAAAATTGCTTCTGTATATTTTCTATAGTTAAAGGATCTATGAACTAAAACCAAAATATATAGAATTTTAATAATTTCATGATTATAATTTTTATTAATTGTAAAAAATATATAATTATCCAAGAATTTTGATAATAGAAAAATGAATCAATTTTCTTTATTAAGGTCATAGTTTACAAGTATGAAATGAGTGATGTTATAATCTTCCAAAAGTTTGAAGGTAAAGTAAATAGATGATATATAATATTTCAGGAATAATAATTATTCCTTAAATATCATATATATTTAGTTATTTACACATTTATTACCATCCAAGTAAAATTATTATGAAAATTTACTACACTAATATGTAGATATGGTAGATTGTAAGTATTCAGGAGCGATGTTTTCATTTTCCAAATGATGGAAATGAGAAAAAACAGTTTTTTAATAGTTATAATAACATGTTAATATATTTTTATATTGAATTATTCATTTTAGTGTGAATGAAATAAATTTATTGTAAGTATAACAATAAATAATCTCTTAAAGAGTCGAGTGAGATGATAATCTCATCTCTAAGAGACCTTCTTTGTCCTATGTTAAAATCACTCACAAAATGGTCTTAACATAAGATAAAGAGATATAGAAAAATATTATGTAATATAGGAAGGTTTTTAAGAAAGGATTAATGAATATAGAGGGATCAATTTAATTAATAATGAAGGTGAAGTGTTTCCCGGTTATAAGTGAGGGATCAAAAAGATAATGAATTACTTAAAAAATTATAATAATATAATGTCATTTTCATTTCCATATGAATCTAAATCATAATATAATGGAATATTAGAAGTGTAAAATTGAGATAAAAAAATTAGGTTTAATCATGTTTATTTATTATATTGAAGACTTATACCTTTATTTTTCACCGTTATACCATATTTTCCCCATAACAGAGGTGAAATGTATTTATCATGGTTACTATTCATTATGATCAACTAAATAATGTGAAATTATTAAAATATTTTAATTATTTTGATATTAAATATGGACTCCATTTTTCATGATTCAAATACCATATTTTTTGATTTTTTTTAATCAAAGTTTTCATTTGGAAACAAAACCCATTTTTTGAAAAATTCTTTTTAATCATAAAAATTAATATTAAAAATTGATTTATAGTTTTTATTAAAATAGTATTAAATGGATTCTGATAAATAAAATGATACTAATTTTTTTTGAAACTATGAAAAAAACCTTGTAAATAATTGATTTAAAGTAGGTAAAGAAAAACTATTTTTATTTTGAACAAAAACATTACAAAGATTTCAAAAATGTTAAGCATATATTTCTATCTTCTGAATTATATTATTTATTTGAATTATATTACCTATTAAATATATATTTTTTATAAAAAAAGTTTCATAAAATATAAATCCATTCTAGTATCATTATAATTTAATAAACATAATTATTTTAAAATTTGTATTCTTTATTATTCACCTAAAATCAACTGATTCTCACTAATATCAAAAAGTCATACTGAGATAATTTTAACATGATGAAAACAAAAATCATATTAATTTATTCAAATTAAATTTATAACATTTTGGAATATCTGTTTTGATAAAATTAATGGAAAATAATATGTGAATTATTTAATTGTTTCTTTTGAAATTATTACATACATTATATAACTGAATCTTGGGGTACACACAACCATACTTATGAACATCATTTTCAAGATAACTAGGATATTTTTACCCCAACTTGGTTAAATACCCTGAGTGGGGGTGAATTAGGGTATTAAAGGTTATAATAACTACCCATTCATATCTATTTTTTCATCCAAACGATCTTCTATCCATTTCCCGTAAAAATATATGAATAGAATTGAAATAATGAAGGACACACATCAATTCTACTTTGTTCAATCATAATGGGATGTTGAACAACAAAACAGCCAGAGATTGGAGGGATGAATCATGGAATAAAATTTTTACTTCTAATGTGACAAGTCCTTGACCAAAATTGGTAGGAACTGGTTAAACCTATCTAATGGTAATGCATAGTAATTTAATCATTCACATGTATAGATAAAACAAAAAATATATTATATTCTACACTAAGGTCTAGTCTAAGGATCATAAACTAATAGTGTGTCATTCATAATATATGTCCTATAATCATCACTAGTTGGGGAACACATAATTTCAAACATAGTCACTCTATGCAAGGATCACTACCTTTACAAGATTTTAGGGGTAGAATACAATGTTAGTCAGAACAATTTTTTATAACACTCACTAACTCAATAATTTTGATAAAGTCTCACTTATTTTACGTACATGAAGTTAACTTCAGTAGATTGGTATTAAATTATTTGACCCTAGATTTCATGATAATTCTCTTTCACCATAGACCTATGTTTATCCACTTTTAATGAAATCTTCACTTAATCCTAATATTCAAACAAACTATTCAAGGAACTCCTATGCAAAGACCACAACGTTTGTGAAGATAAATGTCTTTACGGAATAAAATACCTTCTTGAGTCTCTCTAAGATATTGTAGAATACCTAGTCAATGATAATGTCTAATTACTCAGTTTCATTGGTATCATTTAATACATAACAAGTATTTTCAATATGCTCATGCTCACATAGAAATCCATATTCGTGAGGATCCCAACCATCAAAAAATCAGAGCGATTTCAAATTTTCTACATTGTTTTTCATGTTTAATGAAGTGGGGGGGGGGGTCACCTTATATATACTGGAATGAGCTTTCAATAAGATTTCATACCTCGGACACATTTTTCATAATCCATCAAAAACTATTTCGTGAAGATCCTCCATTCCCAAGGCTATAGTGATATTTTTCATAATTGCGTAGATTACATTCAACTCTTCCTGTATTCATGATGCTCAATTTCTCATAGTCGTAGAGAACATCATAAAATCAACACATACTCATGAATATATATACCTTTAAGAAGCTCATCCTTTTTAGAACCTATAATTCAGGAAACCAATGCCTTTTATATATTTTTGAATAGTTGATTCAAGAAAACAACCTTTCACAATGTTAGCCTCTTCCTCTAAATTATAAAACCAAAAATTTAAAAAACGCTGGGAACCGACACCACCATAAATACTTTATTCACCTTGTAATGTATGATCATGTCCCTAGTAATTACCTGATTAACTCATTTGTGATTCACAATAATCACAAACCACACTCTTTTATCAGCAAAGAACTACCCACGTTTCAAAAATCTACCCCTTTGGTTTTTTTGTAAATCTATAGATAAATTCAATAAAGCTCTAGACACTATCAAAACAAAACATGAAAGACAATTCATTCAAAACTCTAAATCTACATGATCAAATCTCAGTGTAGAAAAATGTAGGAGAATCATGAATCATGTACTCAGGTTTTGGAATGCTTAATGTTGTTCGAGCTAGGTTATTTCTTTTTCCTCATAACACTTGATTCTCATTGTGTCGCGGAAGCATTGGATTGTTTTTCAGAAACCTATAACTACCACACTTTTATAACATTGAATGTTGTGAACATGCTTGAGTTTCTAGGTAACCTGATAACCAATCTTGGTCTAACATAGACCAAAGGGTGTTCCTAATCCCCATAGGTTTCCGACTAGCACCTATCATTGCATAATATGAATGTGGGAATTAATTTTACAATAACACAATGGAAGCATGATAAAAAAAGTCAGTATGAATAAAAAATAAAATTCATAGTGAGAAGTGTAATATAATTCAAATAGGTATAACAACCCCAATAGTTACAAACAAGTACCATAAAATAGGGAAAACTTCCCATGTCCCAATAGACGTAACTCAAAAATATTATGGATCAACATCAAGAACCACCTCAAAGTGGTGCCTTAAAGATACTTGAACCTGGAATGAGATAATCTACAAACACCCAAAGGCACATGTAGGGTGTGTGATAGAAAACCTTCTGTGGTCTCATGATGGATTCCATAATATATTCCAATATAAAATTAACCAAATATATCTTTAAATTTAAACAATAAGTTTGTATTTTCATATTCATAATTAAAACAATTAATTGTTTACATTTCCAAAGATGAAAATAATTTAATCAAATAATTTAATTTTCAATTATGGAAAATTTATAAAACAATGAAATTTTTCACAATTTGATTAAATAAATATTTTTATATAAAAAATTCATATAAATTGAAATGAAAGTAAACTATTTAAAAAATATATATATTAATTTGAAATACAAAAAAGTGAGTAACATGGTCAGATACCTAAAAAGGTAGGATAGTTCAATGCTATAGGGATTCCACAATCATGGTGACATGGAAATATATACATATATCCCTTTTAACTCAAGTTAAAGAGGACTCATCATTATCGCCTAAGAGATTCAACATGTTGGATTTATGTTTTGGAACATTTTAAAGCATAAAGTATCATCAAAATAACTCATTAACCAACTAAACCTTTCTTGTGGCTTAATAAAAAATAAATTATTGGAAATTTACTTTATGAAACCATAAAATAAAATTCATCCCAGGTTCTATTTCAAATATGAAAATTTTCCATTTAAACCCCACAATGGGTTTTTAATCAAAAAAGGCCTTTTCCCAATATAAAACCAAATTTTTTCGAATAAAATCATTTTAATCCATTTTTATCAAATAAAATTTGAAATTAATTTCATCATGTTAATTTTCATAGTTTTACATCAATCCAATATCACAATTTAAATTCCAAAAAATAAATTTCACCATTTTCCATCAATTTCTCAATCACAACATAAGTCACTAGAATAGGTGGTCTCCCCAATTCCATGCAAAAACACAATTTCCAGGAAGAAATCACCTAATTCAATGGAATTAGGTTTTTAATAAAACAATTCATATATTTTCTAAGAAATTGAATTTAAATCAAAAAATTGAAATTAAATTACTCATTTCATGGTAAATCATGTTTTTTCATCTAAACGGAACCACCTAAATTTATCATAGAAACAAAAAACCTATAACTGAAAAAAATAACTATAAAGAAGGAGAATAATAAAAAATATCTAATCTGAGATAAAATATTCAAAAATATGGGGTTTACATCCATCAATACATAGATGATTTATCAAACCATAATTTGAGAAAGACAAAGAGATGAAGAGACGAGGTGAATTCTTACCCAAAAAGTCACACCGCAATTGCAACAACAATCATTCACTTATCAGAACAACTTAAAAGGATTTTAGGTACCCAAAAATTCATGGGGAAGGCTCTTGGGTGGATTGAAAATAAAACTATTGAGGGTTAAAAGAAAAAACATCTAGGATACATATTTAAAAACAATCATTGTGAATTTACATGAAATGTAACCCAATTACGTGTCGTAAAATTTAAATATTCCAAAATTGACAAAAGAACATGTTTCCTTTTGATAAAATGGTTATATTACTATTTTAGAAGTTACACATCATGTAACCACATTACAAATTGTGTAATTATCAAAAATGATATAGAATCGATAGGTTTTACAAAAAATAATCCATCAAATCCCTCACCTCACCATTATAGGTATCCTTCCAATTCATTCTCAAACCTACCCAGAAAACATAAAATAAAAACAGTGGATTGTTTTTAAAATGAACCAGTCAGATGAGTAATGGGATGTTACAACCTCCCCTCTATAAATACTTTATATCCTTAGAAATCATGTCAAGAATCTTTCATATTGAAAACGATTTGGAATTGTTCTGTCATTGGTACCTCATGCTCTAACATCCCATGAGAATCAAAACAATATGGAAATAACCTCTAATCCAAATTTACTTTCATCCCATGAAGGAAATCGGTTTCAGAATCAAATATCTTGAATGGTAATTTAGTCATGGATAAATCAAGATCAACATTCATATCACTCCATCTTAGCACATGAAATGGATCATATAGGCACTTACATAGCTGAGGAATATAGAACAAATTATTTATTAATGTTAGAGCAGTGGAGGTGATAAACAATAATCAATTATTTCAAACATCCCAACAGCCCCAAAATCTCTGAAAAAATGAGGATAAAGTTTCTCTTTCCTCTCATGTTATTGATGACCCATCAAAGGTGAGACTCTCAAGAATACCTTGTCACTAACTAATAATTTCAATGGTATATGGTGATGAACAACATAATAATTATATAGGATCTTTTTTTACATTATCCAATTAATTAAATGAACATCTTCTATCATCTCTTAACCAAGCTTTGTCTAACCATGGAACATTCACCATTCTTTGACTGACACAATATAGATGTGTAATTCTGGTCATACAATTCCTAAAAAGGATTCATTTTGATCATGTTATAGTAACTATTGTTATAAGAAAATTTAACCATAACCAACGGATCATCCCAAGCTCCACCAAAGTGGAGAAGAAAAGCATTAATAATATCCTCAAGAATCTATATTGCTCATTATTTCAAGAAATATGAGTGAGTATGGTATTTCTTACTTAAATGGATGTGAGATTCAAGTGCATCCTGAAGGCCTCTCCAAAAGAGATAAGTGAACTGCGGATCACTATTATAAACTATATAAGAACAAACTCATTGAAAACAAACAATCTATTTTATATAAGAAATTACCAACTCCTCAATATTAGTTATATCACATAAGGTTATAAATTCTGAAAATTTAGTCAGACTGCCAATCACAACCAATATCGCATTATTCTTTCGTTGGGTATGAGGAAACCCAAACACAAAGTCCAAATATATCTTATCCCACTTATAATCAGGTACTAGAAGTGTCTAAAGAAAACCCAAAGGTTTCTGGTGTTTAACTTTGGCATGCTGGCACGTATAAAAATTAGATAAAAATTCAAAAATGCTATATCTCAAAACTGGCCACTAGAATTTCATCTATATTACATATAACATCTTTGTGGTTCCTTGGTGCACTACCCACTAGGAAATATAAAAATCCACCCTAACATCTTTCCATACCAAAGAAAGCACCAAAAATTTGGTCTAAATGAATATAATTCCCTCTTTAGAGAAAACCCAATCAAGCATTGTCTCCACAGTAATAAGAGAGTCTCTAATGCGATGGAACTCATCCTCAAGTTGTGGTACCTATAGAAACAATTCAAGAAGAGTTGATTTCAACTGAACACTGGACTCATCCCATGATTCTTGGACACCAATATGAAAATGTGAAAATATATTCATCAAATTTCACCCATCATATGATTCTTTCACTTCTCAGGTTGGATGTTTCAAGCTCAAAGCATCTACAATGACATTCTCTTTCCATTGGTATGGGCGATGTCGAAATTGAATGTCTATAGGTCTTCCACGCAACACCTATGGATGATATTTAAAACATTTGGATAGAATATATAACTCAATGTCTTATGTCCAAAATTTACAATAAAATTTTCCAATAATATATAATACCACCAACTCTTCAGCGTGTGTATCAAAGCTACAAGTTTAAGGTCAAATGGCATACAATTCTTCTTATGTGGCCTAATCTGACAAGAGCCACAAGAAACAATATGATTACCTTATATTAGAAAACATCCCTAACCTGAACTAAATGCATCACAAAATACCACATAGCATTACCTGATTTCTTTATAAGTCAACAATGATGCATTAATAAAATGGAATTTCAATGCAACGAAAAATTATGGCATTTATCATTCAAAAATGACTTACTCCCTTTCACGTTAGAGTTTTCATCAAAGAGTACAACTTTGATAAGTCCTTAACAAACCAATGATAATACTGAGCCAGAATCAATAAGATCTCGATATAGAAAACGTTTTGTGGTTTTTCCAATGTCATAACAACTTTTAACTTCTCATGATCAACTGATATCCCTAGTTCCAACACAATGTGTCCCAATAATTTCACTTCCCAAATTCTGAAATAACATTTCAAAAGCTTGGTATAAAGTCTGTGATTTCTCTAAAAACTCATAACTCTTCTCACATGATGCAAAAGAACTTCCTCAGACATATAATAAACTAGCATGTCATCCACAAAGTCTACCATTAACATATACAGATACTTGTGTAAAATCTTATTCATCAAATACCTAAACACTACAAGATCATTGGTTAGAAAAAAGGGTTGTATATGGTACTCATCATGGTCGTACCTACATTCAAAGAAGGTTTTATGAATTCCATATTATTTTACACTCAACTGATTGTAACCAAAGAAGTGATTGGTATTCAAGAATCACATCACTCTTCTACTAGATCATACAAATCATCAATCCATGGTAATGGATATATGTTATTTTTTGTAACCCTATAGATCTTTCATTAATACACACATAGGTTAGTTATACCATCGTCATTATTAGAAAAGAGAATCACCCCCACCCAAGGTGACATGCTCTAGAATATGAATCCTTTCTCAAGAAAAGATTCCAACTAGGACTTCATCTCTTTATTTTCAATAGGGGAATATGGTAAGAGATAATTAATACTAGTTGAGTACCGAGAATTAACTCAACAAAAAACTCAACCTCCAATACCACAGAAAAACTGAAGAAGTAAAAAAGAAAATATTTAAGAAAACATGATGAAAATAGGAGGTAGATCACCATTCAAAGGTTTCCCCTCTATATAAAAAAACTCTGATATTACATTCCCTAACTCCATATAATAAGGTCCAACATTTCTCAACCTTGAGTCTCATTGTCCTTGTAATACAATGCACACGCCATCAGGTGTACTAAAGGAGACCCATAAAAGATAACAGTCATAACTTGATTTATTAGAATTAAGACAATACATCCTAAATATAATATCAATAGGTTTCATGTGGTTACTATAAAACTATTAGAAAGGTCTTCATTTGATAGAGAGGAAACAAAGTTATGACTATGTATACCATTCTCTCTCTTCATACCAATGGGTGTAGTAATATCCATGAGATAAGATAAAATCTCTATAGGAGGATTTATAATATTAAAAATATGGGTTTAAATAAATGATTGAGATGCACCTATATAAAATAAAGTAGTCACTAATGATGAATTTATAATGATGGTACCTCGTAAAGTTTTCGGACCCATATATGCTTCCTCAAGAGACTCTTCCATTACACGAAGAAACTTTTTTCTTGATTTTTGTGGCCAGAACCATTTTTTGGAAGGTTATATTTTATTTGGACGATTAGGGGTGTTGAGCCACTGGGAATACTTCTAATTCAATCATTAGTTACTACTTATCATTGTCCTCAAGATGCCTCTAGATTATTAGATAAACCAACTGATGATCTCATGGGTGAAAAAACATCAATCAGATGGTCTAGTGAAACACATGACTAGGACCTCATTAAATTACATTGGGATGTTGATGTACGTATTCAAAAACAACCATGAAAAAACTAACAAAAATTCAAGGACTAGAACCTACAATATAACCTCTTTCTTGAATCCCTATCATTGGTTGTTAAAATCTCCAATATGTTTTTTTGAAGAGATATGTGGCTGATCTAATGATGATAGGTTTATCAGATTATTTCTCATATGATGATCGACTGCATGAGGCAAATGTTTACTACACAATAGGGTGTCTCATGAGGGCGTAACCAATCACATCATTGTGTCCTTAATGGAAGGGTTTTTTACCACATCCATTGGCATGAGGGAAGTGATGCCCATATGTGGCTATGTGAGGCACTCACCATCTAAAGGAGTCAAACTAAATTAGAATATATCTCCATTATATTGGGTATAAATAGAGATGGAGAATGGTTTTGATTGAGACTACTTCAACATGAGATCCTAGAAGGGGGCCAGATATTCCTCAACTTCTATGTACGGGTAGATGGATATAGGGACCCTATAGATTTTACCTTCTATGAAAGAGAAATCCAACTGTCGGTATCATACCTTGGACTCTAGAAGTGGAGGTGGAAACATTGTCATCAAGTTATCTGTGTCCTTGGAATATAAAAGAACTATATGGTAAATGATGACATAGAGTTTCCCATTATTTCTCCTTCAATTTCTATTTTCTACCCTTCTTCCCCAGAATTGTTTTCCAGGGCAGGGTTCATATTTGACATGGAGATATCCCCCTCACAAGATGGTTGGAAAATGAGGATAACCATTATTTTGATTGAAATGGGCATAGGGGGGACGACAATAATAGTTGATTATTATGTGGGGAGGACCACCGCACCTATTGGTTATAGCATGGAGAGGGAATTCATGTTTAGTAGTGTAAATAGGGTATTAAATCCGTGTTAAAAAAATTTATGGGTACGGACTCTATAATATCTTTTGGGGACAAGGGGAGGAAGTCCATGTTAATTTATAAAATGGTGGGGAGGACCCATACCAAATTGGTTTTGGATAAATCGGGGAGGAACTCAACCTAAGTTGGTGCTGGTGTAAGTAGGATCTTTTTTTGAGCTTGAAATAAAATGAAGGGAACCTACAGGGTGGTTGTTGAAAGATTAGGGAGGACCTTCAAACTATATATCAGCATTATAGGTTTTGCTGATATGGTTTTCATTGGTTTTAGGGTTTGACATATTCAACTTGTCATACCATTGAGGTGGAAATTATGTCAGTATCAATAGAGTGATGAAGGATCCATGTTCATCTATTATAAGGATCTAGTGTAATGCATATGTGGTGGTAAAGTCCACTAGATTTATAGAAGATGATTTCCCTAGTCTGGAATTTAACTGAGAATATACCTAATGATAACATAGAGTTCATAATACCATGGTTGATGGAGTAGGGGTATAGTCCACATATTCTTCATTCTGAGGGGCCAATTGTTTCTAGAATTCATGTGGACTATTGGGATTCCTCCTTTGTGGCTCCGAGGGAGTAGTAACGATCGGGGTGACTCAGGAACTCCCCACATCATCCCCAGAGGGGATAGAGTTATTGGATCGCTCTGGGGAGAGGCCCCAAATTAATTTAATGTTGTAATGGATGGGGGTATCTCTTAGTTAGACCCTTGGGACATGTAGTATTGGTGACGCATTGAAGCCTCCATGACCAGGTGGGCTATATAACTTTTGGTAATAACCCCCTTATTTTTGTACCAGAATAATGGTTCATCCATCACCATCCTGTAGATAATTTCTGAGGTTGAGATGCAATTTGGGATCCTGGTACCTGAAGTCATGGAGAAAGTGGTGGTGGAGGTGGAGTCATCCCAGATTTTTGCAATAGTATTTCTCTGTCCCATGCACTGGGGAGTGTTGGATTTCTAATCACCTTATGTGAGAATCTTGTAAAGAATGTGGATTCATCCATCAGTATATTTTCAAGAAAACTATATCCCACTCCCCCATCGTAATCTAATATTTTGAAGAGGGATAGGGGTACATTATGATAATTTCACAGCCTGAGGACTCCCAAAAACTAATTGTTCTAATTTTTGGTGTGTTCCATGCTTGCCCCATTATATTCTTAGTAGAACATGGCACCATATATCTAGATCCGATGAATTGTAAAATTTTTTATGCTCCAACACAACTACTCCCCAAGTTGAAGGTTGATATTTTCACATCATTTTTACCATTTTCTTATTGAATCCAAATGATGGCAGCATATCTATCCAATCTCTAATATAATGAACAACATTAATTGTCTTTATGGTTAAAGTATAACATTTTCATGTCATGTTGACAAATTTTATTTATAATTCTATCTTCAGGGTCACATAGGATGCACATTTCTATTTCTATACATTCCCATATTCCAAAATTTGAGGGCTTTCTCACTTTCATCGGTTATGTCTACTCCTTGATTGGAACAGGATGATGAGATGTCAGTTCCGCTTTATCTAGAATCCCCCATGGAGCTCATTTCCCAGTCCTGGACTCTTTCATAAATATAATTCATGTTCATGGAACTCATTCCTAATTCCATTTATTCGTGTATGCCAGTTAATAACACAGCTTTGGTTTTAACATATTTTTTTATTCTAGAGAGTTCTTAAACATAGTCCATGATAGTAGTCACATTTGGAATCATTGGGAATGTTTGGATGCTAAGAACATTTGTCACCTGTATTCTTCCTCATTTTAGGGAATCTCATATGAGGGCTCTTAAAGTAAGTAACCTAATTTTTATCATGTCGATCACAAGGTTACAATGCAAGGGTCATACGTATTCCGCGGATTTTAACATCAACAATCCCACACATACGCATGGGGTATGTATTATAAAATATGGTATGGGTTTAATTTCTTTTGTATATGGATCATAAAGTATAGTTTATATGGATTGGGGAAAGAGTTTAATGTTTTTCTAGATGATCCCAGGGTTAGTTTCTTTCAATGACATGATGGTAGATCAGAAAACATCTTATGTAGATCTGGTAGATGTGTCCCTAAGAGGAAAGATGTTACACCTGGGTATTTTACCGATGGATGTATTAGAATGTCCATTTAATTGGATCCAAGATATGTGTCTGTAAAATGGCTAATGTCACACCATTAAGGTTTACCGATTGATCGATCAGATGAACCCTTGATCTATATTCTAGTGATGTGTACCTAAAAGGGAAATTGTTACACCTAAATTTTTTACTGATGGATTAAAAATAATTTCCCTTAATGTAGATTTGGGATATTTGTAACTAAAAGAGAGGATGTCACAATTGGATAGTTTAGTGAAAAATAGATAAAAACTACTATTAAATAATATCTTAGTGATGTGAACCTAAAAGGGAAGATATCACACCATAAAGGATTACCAATGGTTAGATTAGAATGCCTTTTAAAGATAATCTGGGAGATGTGTCCCTAAAAAGAACGTTTTTACAACATAAATGTTTACTGATGGATGTATTAGAATGAACCTTGAGGCGTATTCGAGTAGAGTTCCCCAAAAATGGAATATGTAAGTTCACCATTGTTCAGGATTAAACCTTGTGGAGGAAACCTAAGTAACCTATTTAGATTATAGGAATCAAAACTAAGGATGTTTTTTGGAATATTTTAGGGTCATGTGATAGGTCTGATCGATGAAGTTTAATGTCAAGTGGTACGGCTGGTAATCTCATGAAAGGATCATCTATGATGGACACTGTGGGGATTACAAATTGAAGCTGGATGGGAGGATCTCATTCCATATGATTCGTAGAGGTGTGTATGTCATCCCGTGAAACTCATACATGGATAATAGTAGGCTTATGTTACCACTAATCATGAAACATTTTGGATGGAGTGGAATTGGAACTACCATCATACAATGTTGGGAGGAGTGGTGGATCTTGAGGCCCATGTATTAATCCATATACTTAAGAATAAAGGGAATTATAATTCCTATTATTTGGAGTATGAGTTAATTTAATGGTTCAACATGGTGGAGAGGGTGAGTCAGATTTGAGACACATAAGTTGTTGTGTGAAAGTTTTGAGTATTTTTTTCAAGAGGTTTATTAGTAAGGTGCTACATAATAAGGTCAAGGAATGAAGCATAATGGTGTACGTGCCCTAAAGATTTAAGATTCCCATAGATCAAGGTTAGGTGCAAGAATCTTCATTTAAGTGCACCCAAAATACTACAATAGGTGTTGTGTGAGGGTAACTCTTCAATGGGATAAGTCCATCTTTGGACCACAGGTGGCATGACCCACAAGATTCTCGTCCTTGGCTGGTTAATGTTACATGATGCCATTGAAGAATGGCTTTATGCGCAGAAGGAAAACACTTAGTCTTTTATAGTGCCTCCCTGAGGAAGTGGTCAAATTATATTTATACCCAAAATCTTCAGCGAGGGCACGCAATAATTTTAGTGAAATGTTTTTTTTCATGGATTCTCCCTTTTCCCTTTATGTCACGGTGTGCCAGATGCAAACTTTGACATTGCCTTTGGCGGACAAGGTGGATTGTCAGGTGAAATGTTTTTTTCTTGTGCATCTCCTTGCTATATTTTCTGTTTTATCCTTGGAAACCATATTATTAAAGGTGGAGGATTTGAAAAATATCTTCATATTTGTTGTATAAGAACTTTGTGTGCTTTATGGGGTTCTTGGGCGCAGTAGTGGAAATATGCATTCACCAACCTCATAGATCCCAAAGTGGACATTCAGGGTATACTGCATGCTCTGTTCCTCCAGAATAATATTTTTTAATATTTAGATGAAATTGTGGTGCCAACAGGTATGGTTGAAATACATCCATATAATGTTGTTTCAAAAAGTTTTTTTGCTTATCTTGAAGCCTTTTATCTTTTTCTCTAAACCTATTAACTGATTTTACCCTTAACTAAAGTGATAAACATTTTCTATGGGAACTATTCATTATGAAAAAAATTAAGTTGAAATTATTTAAAAAAATTCGTTATTATAAATCTATATTTTGAATTCATTTTACATTATTCAACTCCAATAAGTGTTATAAATTACATTTAATATAATTTCACAAAATGAAATGAAAGATTTTTTAGAAAAAATGTTTATGTAATCACAATAATGATTTTACAAAAATATAATATATAATATTGATTAAAATGGTATTAATTAGATTATGGTAAATAAAATGAGACTAATTTTTACTCAAAACATAACCAAAACTAAAAATTACCTTTTAAAAATGTTATTTTAAGAAAATAACTAGAAATAAATTTTATTTGAACAAACTTATTTCTTAGATATCAAATTTCTTGGAATATATTTCTATGTTCAAAATTATATTTTTATATACAGTCTATTAATTATTTAATATATATTTAGCCTATAAAAAAGGTTATATAAAAATTATGTTATTTTTCTATCATTATAGTTTTATAAAAGTGATATTTTAATAAAATCGGTATTATTCACTATTCAACTAAAAAAACAATAATTCCCAAAAAATTAAAAAAATTCATAATAATCTATTTTTTACAATATCAATTAAAAAATAAAACTCATATATTTAAATTAAGTTAAAAAATTCATGAATTTTGGTTCCAATCAAATTCATGGATACCAAATTTCCATTATTCTATAGTTTGTGTATAAATAAAATTGTACTTACTATAATTGAATCTCAGGTGTAACATTATTCCCTCCAAAAATTTCAGCCTATGACTTTCAAAAATATTACCTCATGAATTCATGTGGGAATTCATTCATAAAAAATTATTAATTTTTCGATTTTTTCTCTTTTATTTTATGAATTCTAGAAATTATTATCACCAATTGAGTCATCAAATTCCATTACACTTGTACTCTAATATCGTAAATATATATTTTCTTATCACATTGACCTAAATCATGTTCTTAAAGGATGAAATATAAGAATTTTGGCATTTATTTCATCAATAATGTGATATGGGGCACATCATAACCATTATAGAGGCTAGATGAAATTTATAAATTATAAGACGCCGCTCTAATTCATTCAATAATTTTAATAGTCTTGATAAACCAAGGACAAAGTTTCATTTTCTTTATAGACCATATAACACTCTTCCACCATGATTAACTAAAGAAAACATGATCTCCCACTTAAAATTATAAATCCTTTATTCTATAATCCACATAGATCATGTTCCTTATTTTTGTTACTTTATAAATAAACGAATTTTCTTAACATTCATTATTGTATCCTAAAAATGTTATTCTACTAAAATTATACATTCACTAAATTCATCCAAATAAGTTGGTGTACCACATATTTTTTCATATAATGAATCATACCTTTCTATGTGAATTTTTGAATGGTAACTATTATTACCTAAAAATTATTCTAATAGAAAATACTTATCCCACGTACTATGAAATTCAATTTATTATAACCTAAGCATGTCCTATAATGATAGAATATTCAATTGGCATTATCCAACTACCTAAGTATTATAACTAGTTCTAAAATGTAGCCTGGAATCAATATCCATTATAAATTATTTCTAGAATTTTGATGTAATTAATGGGTCATGATTAGATATAACAAAAATAGGTGCACTATGAAGTCTCACGATGTCAATACTAATGAGATTTCTTAGGCACTAAAGTGGTATATCTTCTCTTATAGTAAAGAAATATGCATATATAGTAACACGATCAATAATTACCAATATGGAATCATACATTCATGGAGTATTTTAACAATCTCGTAACATTATTCACAGTTATATCATCTAATCTTCGCATATGAATAGTAAGATACTTATTGATACATTTAAGATGTTGTCTCTCAATCATTACTAATGGATAATTAAATCATAATGATTAATAATTATCAATTTCCCATTTAATATTATCTGACTAGTATTTTTACAACAAATTGAAAAACAAAAAATTGTTCTATGAGGGTGTATTGTAAAATGTATCAATTAAATTAATCTAATAATTATCTTCGTGGATAAGTAATGGATGAAAGATATTTCCACTATTTTAATATTAATATACCATCTTCATAGTTATTGTTTAAAAACATCCTTTCATTTACATATTAAATTTCTGTAAAAAGTTCTTATCTTCTAACTAGGGAAATTTTTTATCCAACATTGATAGTTTGGTAATAATTTGAAATATAAGTGTTTTCCCCTTATTTAAAAATTCCCATATATTCCTTTTCTAAATCTATTAATAGAAGACCTTTTTCAGACCTCATTTTACTCAAAACACAATCACCTTTCACACTCATTTCATAAACCGCATTATTTTCCTTACCATGGTAGTAATTTTTTAGGAAATAAAAATAATTATTAATTATATCCCTAAATTTTTTCTCATGTTGAGTTCCTTCCCTAAGAATATTTATTTCAAACTTTGTGATCCATATATATTTCACATTTTCAAACATAAAGGTAATTCATCAATATCATCAATGAAAATTTTATTTTTTCCAACTATAAGTAAACAGTTAGATAATTTTATTAATTAATATCTTACTATGTTTATGCATAGTATAAAATTATATGATTTTCTATAAATAAATTTATATCCCCATTTTTGATACATCATTATATATTAAAAATTCATCCCTTCATTATTGTAAAGATAACACTGGTTAATTTACCAATATCACCATTGATTCTTCAAAATGTTATTTTAATTATTTTAACTATAGGAATATATCCACTTAGTGTTCCAATGTAGATAACGAGTTTGGTAATCAGGAAAAATTTTATACATGTCATTTGGAGTAAAATTCTAATCCAAGGAAACCACATACCCTAATTTTATTCATTGGAATCATCTATTAATTAAATTCCATTGTTTTGGAAGCATCAATTGATATTTTATTCTAAGAGAAAATAATTCCATGAATAGAATCTTTTGGAATCCATATTCAAATTTTCTTATGTTTTCATATATCTTGTTTTCTATATCTGTGTTAATAATAATTTGATAAATGGCTCTTATTGTCATCATTATGTTTAAAGTATATCATGATATCATTAATATATACCACAATAAAATTATTGAGATAATCATCAAATATTCTATACATTACATTTATAAAAACAGTGGATGCATTAATCAACCCAAAGGGAATTACAATAAATTTTTACTATTTATACATCATTTTAAATGTACTCATTGGAATATTATGCTACTTTATTTATATTTGATTATTCCCCAATGATATATAATCATTGAAATATATTGACCTTCATGACATTTATTGAACAAGATATCAATGTGGGGTAGAAGATGATTTTTTTTCAATGTAATTTCATTGATTTTTATATAAGTGAGGCACGACCTCAAAGTCCCATTTTTATTTTTAACAAAAATTATGGAGTATAAATCATGTATCTCACTACTGATATTTTTTTCTCTGGTTTCACTAATACCATTATTTATATCCCATGTTTATTCGTAGATATATGTCTTTCATTAGGGATGGTATCAATAAAAAACTCTATTTTAGGATTAGTGGGATGTACATGTACTTCTTCACAAAACATATCGATGTATTCTTAAATAATAGTTACATCCTATATTCTAAAAATATGTTTCCAATTCATAGGATACATCATCTCTTCTTCTATAATAATTTTTTGAAGGATATCTTTTGGGAATGGATCCTGAAATAATTCTAATAATATAGTCTACCGTCAAAAGATAAGGGATTCCACATCTCTATTGGGAATCATAATCTCATTCTCCTTCTGATAAATGTTTACATCATAATTTGAAATCAAAACCAAGGATTATTTCAAATTAAAACATATGTATAATAATCATATCTGAAGATAGGGTATATCTATGTGTCATAATGGTTTCTGACTCAAACATACATGTTGAAATAAGATATCCACTAAGATCCATTATTGAAAACTCCCATCATTGGGTTCTTGGGAAATATCTATTTTACATATAAAAATAAAAGATATAAAAGAGTGTGAAGATCCAGAAAAAAATAAATCATTTTCTAAAAATGAGGTCTTGATCAAATTACAGTACATTTTAACTTTGGGAACATAAACCTCAATTGTTTTAATCTCATAAAATTTCCCTCCTCCCATAGAAATTTTTTTAGAAGGTTCCTTTGATTTGTGGGACATTTTTTTAAATAATTTCCAATCTATTTACATCAAAAGAACATGATAATAGCAGTTTATTTCTTAAACATGCATTAAATATCTATATAACCCCTTTCTTTTCAAGTGGAAAATGTTTATGTTCACATTATGCATGTAACTATGTGTTTTTTATATAACTATAACATGTTAGAAATCATATCATCCCTTTATTATTCTTTAACAAATTTCTTTTTTATTTTTTCCCAGTCAACCAATACTTTTCTTAATTTCCCTTGAAGATATAATATATAGAAAATAATTTTTCTACCTTGATGTAACTTGATATTATTTCATCACATTATGAAAATATTTTATAAATCAATTTATGTTAAAGACTTATCTTACACAAATCAAATAAATGTTGAATCACGATTATAAATTATTAATTTTAGATGCAACTTGACTAGATATGTAATGTTTTCCTCATACACTTCCAAAATTTCTTATTAATTCTAATTTATGTGTGGGACTTACTTTTTATTTCATCTCATTTCAGTAAAATAATGTATTTCTCAATGAATATTACTTTTAAATTTTACCATTCAATACATTTTATTTGAAATACCTTTTTAGTGTTATGGATAAATGCCTATACAAATTTGAATCCCCTTTAAAAAATACACTTCCAAAATAACATTTCATTTTCATTACTTCCTAATGAAAAGGATATATTTTTTAATATATTGATCTATTTTTTAGATACAAATGCATTTGAAATTTCATTGAAATATGGACACTTCATTCACATGAATTGATCCAATATAGGTAATCAAATTGTAGAATAGATGATTTCTTTATACGAGAAATGTAATTCATCATAACCTGAATTAAATTCCTTAATATGGCCATGAATTAATCAGTTATAAATCCATCTATATTGGATTGATCGGGATCGAAATCCCGGCCTTAACAATGGATGGTTATTATCTTTCTTACACAAGAAAATATCTTTGAACAATAGAATACACTAAGTTATCTCATAGTAAACACCAATTGGTAGCTAAAAATTTAAAATAACTATAATCAAAAAAATTCTCAAGTACCCTTTGGATTTTCATACCTCTCATGTTAGGTATGTTCATTTAAAATCTAGAACCCTAGTTTATTTATAAAAATCATTTAATAAAAACAACAATCATCTATATCCAATAACCCTATGATGACTTTAATATTATTACAACGGTACCAAATATAATATATCTCATCATATGTAATCAAACAGTTAAGAAGTCTTGGAAAACTATATACATAAAATATTCCCAAATTAAATTAGAAATATAAAAACATAGAAAATGAAAAATTATTTTATCATGGAAATAATTCATAATATCATTCTTTATATCCTTTGAAAGATAGAAATTAAGGGTGGGATCAGATGCTTAGTAAGGTTTACATACAGGAGAGCCTACTAAGGGTAAATATTTCATAATAAATATACCAGAGTAGATAATAAACACACATTCTATTTAATCTAAAAATTCAGTTCAATGTACATCCATGGATAATATCAACATACCAATCACATGGATAATGGAAAAACAATTCACAATAAACTAACTGAATAATGTTTTACATTCATGATTAGGTCCTCTAAACAAATATATAATGAATCTTAATGTCCAACCATCTCAACCAATACTTTAGAATTAATAAATGGTTATGTGAAGATAAGAAACCCAACAAATATGAAATTCTTGTAATTTTATATCTTGTGAAATGTTGATGGATAAAGGGGCTACCTATAATTGGTCCCCAACCATCACTTTAACATATAATACATTAAAAATATATTGAATTATTGATGTATTTAATTCTCAAATATCTTTATATATAAACAATTATCTATATTTAATCATTAATATAGAGTATCAATATTTCCCCTATAAATGAATTAAATCAATTAATAAACATCCTATAATCGATAAATTATATTAAAAAGTTATAAGATCAAAATGTCATCAATTTAATATACATGATTCTGAATTCATACACATTATTAAAAATAGTGACATAAAGTGGGAAAACAATGTCCTCTTAATAATGGAATGACATAGAGAACATTATAACTACAAAGTGAATGATCTCAAAATAATGTAAAATGTATTCTCAATAAAAGGTGATAGAACACCATCAATTATTCTTAAATGAGTGTTTCTTGGTAACTCCAATCCTTTTGACAATAAAATAAAATATAAATATAAATATATATTCCTTATAACTATTTTTAAAAACCTATTTTTAAAACACTTTTAAAAATTCAATTAAATATTTTAATAAAATTATAAATTTTCCTACTGATATCAATTAAAATACAAAATCCCATTATATTAAGAATAATTTATACTATAAAAATGAGAATTGAATCATTAAAATGATGCTTCAAATAAATAAGAATACCTAATGGTGGGAAAATCCATTCATACAGTGTTTGCTAAAACAAATATTTTATTCATAACTTTACTAAAATCAATTAGTCCAGAAAATGAAAAGAAAAATCATTTAAAATATTTCAATAAAAGTTATAACATTGGTAAAAATAAATTTAAGAGGAATTTAAAAAATATATTAACTTAAATTTACAAGACACTTAAAGGGATATTTTATTGGTTGAACATTAATCATTGAAAAATAACATGATGTTTTGGAACCTTCTCTTTAATTCATATGATGTCAGTTTTACCATATGAGCAAAATAATTTGTAGAGTATTTTTATTCTAATGGATGTAACAAGTACCACATTTCATTACATAGTTCTATGGTTTTTTCTCTTTTCTACCTAGATAATAGTGAGGTTGGTAATATTAAAACACCAATTATACGCCAATTCTCAATGAAGGTGACTTAACCAACATTAATGAATATAGATAGGTGAATCTAGATTTATAAGAAGATATGTATCCTATTTTGATCAGATCTACAATGAATTGTGGGGAATAATGTAAATAAATATATTTTCATAAACAAAACACCTATAAATTTTTATTTAATTTCAATGGAATGATCATGATGGATCCACAAGTAAATTGTCATCATTTATGTCCAAAAAATTACCATTAAGGCTATAAATAGTCATTAAAGAGACTATATTGAACCAATGATGCGAATGTGGAATCTAAATTTGATAACATAATCGAATATAACTCAATTCTAGAAGTTCAATACTTATAAAATATGATTAATATTTTCACCTTCCTAAAAAAATAGGAACACCTTGGTTTGTATTGACCTAAAGGATCTCAGATACCACTACTCCAAGGTTGATTTTCTTCCCCTAATAAAGAAACCATTAATTAATGAATCATATTTCTATAGGGCTTCTAATTTATGTAATGGTATTAGTGATATAACCCTATTTTATATCCTTTTAAATATAAGGATTCAACTTCATTTCGAGAATCATAAGGGCTATTCCCTATCAAAGTAATTTGATTTCATTTGAAGATTGATAGTTCTACCTAGTAACATGTCCTGCATAATATTTTGAATTTTATTTTAAAGATGACCATGTAATTATAAATGTATTAATATATTTTAAAATAACAATAATTTTATGTTCACCTTGATGATGTTGATGAATTTTTATGAAAATTTTGAAAAGATAACATGATGATGAGTCCACCGCAATACACATTTGGGTAAATTACATTGAAACTATACGACATTATGGTATGTCATCCTTGCATAAAATGTGAATCTAAAAAGACCAATGATACACTTGTTCTTAAACTTCCATGAAACCATAAGTAATGTAGAATACATAAGGGACATGTTTCTCAGGTTATGAAATTTATAGTCACCCATTCAGGTAAGTGAATATCTTTTATAAGGATGATGATGAATATCATCACTTATTAGTGGGATGATAATTTTTAGAGAGCCTTTGTAAATCTCAAGTAGTACCTTCTATATCATCTGATCATGACATCGCCTGTATAAGGGAAGATTCACGTCCTTTATGTGGAAACCTTAAAATTTTCACATTGTTTCCTCCAAGCTAAACAATGATATGTGTATAAGGTATAGTATTTCTCATCCAAATCTAATAATGTTTTATATTGAGAATTGAAAATTTAAATATTAATATATATATATATATATATGTAAACATCATTGCATAGGTTTTCACTATATAAATAATAAGAAATTATTTGCATCACTATGTGGTCCACTTGGTCATAAATATTGATCAGATAAAATTTTTCCTTATTCAACTGATGATTTCAATACTTCTAGAGTGTTGATTACTAATTATATGGAATTTTAAAATCTAGTTCATTTATATAAGGTGATTAGGGGGTAAGCATTAGATAATTTCCTCAAATTTTACCCTATCCTAGATAGGCCAAAATTACACATGTTTCTCTTAAAAAAAGAATTCATCTGCAGTAATAAAACCAATTATTAATGGTATAAGTACTTTGATGGGCCTCTAGAATCCCAATAGGTGGAATAATTGAAAACCTAAACCTCGATAGGTTTATATAGGGCATTATATTCTAATTTATATAAAAAGTGAGTTTTATTTACTCCTTACTACTACTAGAGGGATGTACCAATAATGAGGTAGAATAAGCGGCCCTTATTATAGGCCTATAACTAGGCCTAATAAATAATAGTTAAATAATAAAAATAAAATGGTTATTTAGGGTATGTGATCTTGAAAATTAATGATGATATTTATATTGAGAAGGAATAGTTGATTCCACTGCATAATTTCTTTGGTGGGTGAACAAATAAGTTACCCTCAAAGAAACAATTGAACCTCATACCATGGTGATAAACCCCAAAATACGATATACTATGAAATTTATCCATATAATTCAAAAATCTATATTAATATGAAATAGTAATTAACATCACACATCACCAGTTAGTTGAAGTATTTTTCAGTGATTACATATTATAAATAATTATGTTCAATAACATGGTATATAAAAGATTGAATTTAATATAAACTACTTATTTCATCGCTAGATCAATGTATTCTATAATAGAGTGCCATAAATATTGGTCTTTACCATAAGAAATAATTAGGAAATAAAAAATACCTGGATATTATAAAAATTCAAATCTTTATGATAGCTTTAATTCTGAGATAATCTCTTATAACTAAGTCTCTGCTGAAGTTATCCTTAGGATCATCAAAGTAGGAAAACCCCTTAATGTTATTCAGTAATTACATGTTAGAAATTGTGGCTCCCACTTGTATAGAGCTAATCCCACCCATGAAATTGAGTGACATGCATACTTCAATCCATTTATTATTCATGAAAACATGGACTCCATGAAAAAATTACATGCTAACTTTATACATGAAAATTCTGTTAATCAACCAATAGATATTGATAGAAAATATTTATTAAAATAATGTGAATGATTAAGAGAATGTAAATGGACCCAAATCGATAAATTAAATAGTTTTGAAAAAGACCATGGATTCATAAAAAATTAAGGTAATAAGAAAACATTTTTATTTCAATATAATTTTCCTTGTGTTGAAGAATTTGTTTATAATATTGACTAATAACATTATAAAATATAATTACATAATAAGTTTAATTTCATCCTTTTATCAATTTACACCTCAATGTCATCTTTTTCTCCAATGATAAGTATTTTAGATTAATTTTTCAAGCATGAATCACGAAAATCAACTTTTAAGGAACTAAATGATTCAATAATTATTAAAACATGTTATTAAAATTTTGTATACACATTAACCAATACCAAATTGGTTATAAAAGGTTAAGATAATTCAAAAAAATAATAAACCTTCATATAAAGATATAATACATTAATCATCTAAATTTACACAATAACACAAAAGGATAAATTTAAATAATTTCATAAATATAAAACCATAAATATCATCAAAATTATCCTGACCAAGAAAGAAACCCAAGTATTATGTTATGAAATATTCTTAAAAGATGAAATTATCCTTTACCTCAATAATAAACTAATATTTTTCAAAAATAACATAATTACAAAAAAATATATAATAAAATTATATATATTTTAAAAAAATAATTCAAATCTTATTCCTCTAGTTAAATCCCACAATAATATGTTTAGTTTAATCATATAATTTTCCACAAAAGTATAATAATATTCTTCTAAAATATCATTAATAACTTAATAATTAAATCAATTTTCAATCACATAGTTAACTAAAAGAAAAAAACATATCTTCCAAAAATCAAATTAACCATTATATATCAATTGTTTAGAAAAAATATCATACTACCACAGACATCACATAAGTATGTGGTTGGAACTACACCCTTTTCCACCTCTAGTTGCAGGTTCAAGCCTTCTGGCCTTTTAAGATGAGGTAAGTTGTCCCAAGGCCTATAGGTTCCCATTTTACAAAATTTATACTAATATAATTCTTATAACATTTCCAAAAATAATATGAACATCCCCTAAATAACCATTATAACTTCAATATTGAAAAAAAAATAACTTCAATGGTTATATCATCCCTATCAGTTTATATCCAAATAAATGTAATGTAATTATATTGAAATAATCCTTTAATATTAAATTCCTGGTTAAATATACCTCAATTGAAAAAATTTCTCAATAAATATAATTAATTACCATAAAATACCATCACTTGAAACCTATAATGGAATGTATATTCCATTGAACATATTATCAACGTTAAACATATAAACCCATGATGGTATCTATAACTGAAAAGTTATCATCACATGAAAACATCATAATCACCAAAATTATACAAACCTTAAAACTAATTCCAACTATTACAGGCCTGAAACTGTACTCATGTATCCAATGATAAAATCATATACATAACTTTTCTAGCTTTGATACCATTCCATTTAACCCAATTACAACCATCCTAAACATTCAACATCAAAAGTAAATATGGGATCACATATATACCCAATGATATTTTATGTTTAGAGTTTATTATATTTGAAAAAACTCTTACAAAGCAATACCCCTTCCTTTAAGTATGTAGTATCCCTAAAATACTGGGTTTTTATCATCCCGTATTATGTATTCATTCTCATTCCTACTATATTCAAAAACCTAATAAAAAAATTAAAATATGGATGATCAAAAAAATCTCATAAAGGGACATAAAAATGGAAATAAAGAAATATATTAGTCAAATAATACCTATAAAAAATTAATTTCTTAAATAAACATTCAACTCAAAATAAAAAAAAATTACCCAATTAAATATCTTACCATCCGAAAGATTTACCAAAATAATTACATAAAAAATAATAAATGAAAAATAATCCTCACAAAGGATTCTTTTTAATCATGTAAAACACATTAATACATTTTCCAATAATTTAGAAGTTTTTTTCTTATGAAGTAGAATATATTTTAAATTAATCATAAGCTCAATAGATTACCTTGTGAAATAACTGTATTTTTTTAAAAACCATATAAATCATAAATAAATTAGGAATTTAACTTGGTATATCATTTTTTTATAACACCTTTCATGTCAATGTGTTTCTCTTTTGGTGTTATTTGGTGAATTAGAGGTTCGGGTTGTTTTTTTATGGAGTTATGGTTCAAAATATGAATATTTTTTAAGATTTCCTACTATGAACGGTTAAGATGAATGATTATATAGAAACTGTGGGGCCTCCCTTCACTAGTTTTCATTTCAGTTTATTTTTTACTACACATGGTTTTTCATCATAGGTTTTTCAACGTTAAGACTAAATAGTACGACCCCTATAAGAAACTATGCAATGTATTGGTGTGACTAATATATGCAATATAACATTTTCATGGTTTTGAAAAATTTGTTGAAATCATGTGGTTATATCTATTATATTATTCAAATCCATTTTCGTGATTCTATATAGTTTTTCAAACCCTGTATGGAAAACCCATAAGGTTGTGCAAGTCCTAAATGGTTCCAAAGTGAGATGCCATATTTTTTTAACTATTTAGCATCTCAAAATTATTTATCTTGCCCAAAATCATTAGGAGGAAATGGCACCAAGAAGATTGGATGACATTATTGTTGGAGTTGGAAGCCTAGAACCAACTACTTTGTACTTTATTCAATAAGAAATTCCTTATCACATATTGATTGTTATTCTGCATGACAATGCATGTGATAATGTCCTAAGGACAGCTGTTGCATTAATGGGTTATTGTAGATCCCTGCTATGATGAGAACCCGGAAGTGCCATAATACATTTCTTGAATATATGTTCTTTGGCTGGATGATATTATTTGAGGGACACAAATTATACAGGTAATTAGGGTTTATGACTCATAAAACTTTGTGGCACCTTCTCATGGTGTGCGCCCTTGGTAATATCTAGGAGGATATTATGAGAACGAGACCCACCAGTAGGAAATCCACATTTTATAGTGTCATTGGATGTTCCTATTTTTTCACATGTGTATTGGTCCTTAGACTTTATTATTATTATTAATGGGTATTACAATTCGTGCACTTAGATGTATTGACGAAAACTGTGACGACACACTGTTCGCAGTGAGGTAGGATATGTTGGGTGTGTCACGAGTAATACTCCATTAATAGATAATGCGAGAAAGGATTTGTCCCTTCTGTTCCATAATGGAAGTAGATATCTCAGGACCTTTGATGGAATTGATATAGCCTAAATAAATCCATGGCCATGGTAAGATATGGGCGAGTTCAATTTCGGGAAGTCAAAGAATGAAAAATCGAGCAGATGGGTTGATGGCACTAGCATGCAACCCGATTGATTGGAGATATCGAGACAAAGATATTATATTACATGGTATGCATTTGTAGCAGGTGACACGTCATTGCGGCGTTAATTTCTTTCTCTATGGGTTCCTTGGCGTGTTTCTAGACACTAACCTCGGACTTTAGGTAGGCTCCGTATAATGCCACTAAGAAAGAGGCCTAGAGGGTCACACACTAGGTGTATCCATGTATCTCAGTTAAATATTAATTTAACAAGTTAAATAAATATTATTCCTTAATGTGGTTTAATAATTATTTAAGGATGCCTGATCATATTTTTTTCGACACTAGTTATTAGAGATAATATATTATGGGCAAAATAATATATACTTATTAGCAAGTAATGCAGTTACATTTATTTAAGAAATAAATAGCCATTACTCAAGGTCTAATAAATATGGTGGAGAAATTAAATAAAATGAAAAATAAAAGTACACGCCATGTATATTTATATACACACCGTGTAGTTTGTTTTTTGGGATTCGTGAGAAAATATTGTTTATTTCATTAAATGGTATTAAATGTAATACGTTGGATGCATGTAAAGTAATAATGATGGTCAAGTGTCACTATTAAGACATGGGGTAATATTAAGAATTAAATGAAATTATTAAATAATTTCATGAAATTAATTCATTTTATTATTCTAAGTATTATAATCCCAATTACACTATTCTCATAGAAACAGAGCCAGTTTTGTGCACAACGGATTTGGAAGTACTCTCAAGCCAAGAGATAATTCCCTTTCCACCAAGAACGCTTTCAAGTTACGAGAGCGAGATCCTCCATCGGATCAAGGCGGTAGAAGGCGTACATCGCAAGTGAAGGTTATTCCGTGCTAACACCCATAGATCCCTTCGGTGACGTCTAGAGATACATGGAGCACGTGTGGATCACCTCTAGAGGAATCATGTACTTGGATTCTACGATGCAACAACGGATCACAAGATCTTGACTGGAGACTCCAACGAAGAAGGAATTCCATCAAGGTAACTCTTATGAATTAATTAAATTAATTATAACCAAAATGTGATGTTCTTATCCCAAGGGTTCTGGGACTCTTCTTTTCTTTTTCTTTCTTCTTTATATTCTGAAGATTCGTCATTTTAAATCTTGATGGATCTCAGATTGAACGTTGATTAACGTTAAAATTAATGTTGGGAAAACCCACCAACGCGCTTCCGTTGTGCTCGGAACATACAAGTGGTATAAGAGCGGTCATATCTTTGATTATAATTATTTAGTTTTTTGTTGGTAATTTACGCATTTAATAATTTAGTTATTTCAATTCATGTTTAATCGTTCTGGAAATGTGAATATCGAGATCCGTTCCTCCTCCCTCGTTTCTCGTTCACATCACAGAAACAAATTTTTATTTTAATTTTGATTAAAATAAAATAGAGGAACTCATCCAGAGGAGCCAAACGTTTCTGGCCATACAACACCAGAATACACGGCCTGTATTTGGAAGTAAACACCGTGTAGTCTAGGTTCAATGCATTGACTGATCTACCAAATCAGGCCTTGTATTAGATTCTTTCTAAACATTTAAGACATCATGTGTTGACTAGAAATAGGTGGCACACGGTTTCCAGATTACACGTCGTGTGGTCCAATGAACATGGCGTGTAGTCCCTTCGAGTAAAGGTTGGGCCTTGTACCCCGTACATGGATTTCCCGGATGGAAACCGTGTAACGCGGAAACTACATGGCATGTGTCCCACAGAACATGCTGTGTACTCTGAAAATTTCCGAAGTATATAAACACGCCATGTCCCCAGGGCATGTACTTCGGATGGATGGTGAAGAAGAGTACATTCCGTGTAGTCGGAACTACACGCCGTGTACTCACCCAAATTACGCAGATTTATTAAAATTTATTATTATATTATACAAACCCTTGAGACGTGTACCATGGTGCTAGCGTAAAGCTGAGGCACAACATGTGATAGGTGTTTTATATATATATGTGTTTAATATAACATCCTCTTAATAAATGGGAATTCACCGGGTTGCCTCCAAGGTACAAGTTACGTACAAGGATAATTTGAAATGAATTTATTTATTTAAAATTATGATGGATGAGAATCTCAACGAAATTCTAAAAAAGGATTTAAGATAAACATATTGATTAATTAAAGATAATTAATTGATTCAAACGTGATTTATCTTAAACAAGAACTATTAAATAATTGAATGCTAGTTTTATTTATGCGTAAATATCGTTACATGTATGGATGATCCTGACCTAGACCAAGACCTTTGTATGTGAATGGTTTCTTTAAATTTATTCATTTAAATTAAATTTGTTGGCCTACGAGCCTTCTCCTCATTAATATGTAGGGAATGCACACCAAAGGATTATTTTATGTAAAACCCCTTTTACCCCTCACCTCTGTGTGAGATAAATGCATATGTAATGGATAGAGCTCCCAATCTAGTGGAGGTGGCTCAGGTCAGGAGCCAAGGTGAAACCAATCCAAGGAGATGCAAAGGTGGCTAGGTGGAAAGCTGTAAACACAAACTTGAAAGGTTAAAGGTGTTTCTCCCCTAGGTCTGGGGTTAGTTTATCAACCACTAGATAAACTAACCAATAGAAAGTTTAATGATCATGAAATTTATTTTATTTCTGTCAGTTTCATGGTTTACTTATTGTGGGTGTGTTGTCACGATCACACAATTAATGAATTAAACGAGCATGCAAGATGGAACTAAAATAAAACCAGCTTATACATAAATATTATATTAGACATGGTTAATAACTTAAATATATCCCACTTAATATTAACAAGCATGTAGTCAATGATAATAAAATGGAAATTTACGTATAGGGATAAAATCCATTAAAAGAAATATTAAGTCAGCATAGCCTTCCACAATCTTGGTTAGAATCGAACCATAGTTCAAAGTGCTTGACCTACCCTAGTAGGGGTGCTTTCAATTGTCAGGTAATTCTAATTCAAGGTTTTGGGTTGTCTTGACTTTGTTCGCATCAAGGGTTGACTGCCACAGCAGGACTTGGTGTGACCATGAGGAAAATGTTGAGGAAATACAAAACATTTTCAGGATTGGGGAGTCCACTTAGCGGATCAAGGAGCATCGAGATAATGAAATTGGAATTTGGAATGCCCACCTAAAACCCTTCAAGTTTCATGAACAACCATAGATTGGGTAATGCGAAGGGAAATATGGACCGTTGCCACTAGAATATTCACGCAATATATTATTCTGAAGTAAATTGTAAGGGCTATTGGATTTTGATAAAATAGTGGGAGACTAATAAGTATTAATTTATTTGTTTGTCTCAATTTTTGTTATAATGTACTAAACCATTTCTCATATTAATTTTTAGAAACGACAAGAAAATTGACTTCAAACATATCATTTCACACCATACTCGAAAAATAAAACCTTCTCACCAGCACCAATTTCCAAGAGTGGCAGAGGCGTTTACGCGTCGTCCTTCGCCACGAAAGGAAATTGTATGTGCTGGAAGAGACTATTCCAGTTGCACCTGGGAAAGAGGATAGTGATGAGGAATTGTCTCTCTACATGAAACACATGGATGATGCTATAGATGTCTAGTGTTTCATGCTATCATCCATGTCTGATGACCTCTTGAAGCAACATGAAAACATGGACGCATATAGCATGATGTCTCACCTTAAATATCTCTACCAAGAGAAGGCGAGACATGAGAGGTATGAGATCTCCAATGATTTGTTTGCCACGATGCTTGGAGAGTTTGCGCCAGCTGGGCCTCATGTAGTCAGGATTATTGGCTACATTGAACTCCTGGACATCATAGGGATTAAATTCCTGGATGAGTTGCGTACATATCTCATCCTATCATCACTGCCCAAGACCTTCTCTAGCTTCATGTCAACTATATCATGAGAGGCAATGAGAAGAGTTTGTCGGAGCTTCTGACCTTGATTCCCCAGGTATACAAGGACATGGGGCGTGACAAACCCACAGTCCTCATGGTGAACAAGAAAATGAAGGACAAGGCAAAGGGGATGAAGACTTATAAATGGTTTGAAGCCCCCAAGAAATGTCCCTCCAAAAAGGGGAAGATCCAAAGGCAGGGCAAGGAATAGGTGGCAGTGTGTTTTTCATGTGGCAAGAAGGGCCACTAGAAGAGGAACTGCACCCAGAAGCGTGGGGATGTTGAATGTGTATTTGTTATCGAGTGCAATCTTTCTATTTCTAAACATGGAATATTATATACAGCTTGTGGGACTCACATCTGTATTCAAATGCAGGAACCAAGTAGATTTAGAAAGATCACTAGAGGAGAGGTGGATCTTCGAGCTGCCAATGGCGCAAGGCTGGCTACGTTGGATATTGGAAACTATCACCTCTCATTGCCAACTAGCATGATTTTGGTTTAAAAAACTGTTATTTGTGCCTACTGTTACCAAGAACATAATTTCTGTATCTTGTTTGGAAATGGTTGGATTTATTTTCAAGTTCATAAATAAGGGTTGTCTCTTTTATAAGAACAACTTATGTTATGGTATGGCACATTTGAATAATGGTTTGTATGTATTAAATTATGAAAACCAAGTGATGGCAATCGATAACGAAACAAACTCACATGACTCATACATCACCCAATTATGGAATCACCGACTAAGTCATGTGAACGAGAAGCACTTGACCAAGCTCTGCCAAGATGGCTATTTAGACTCTACTGAGCTAAAACCACTTAATAGATGTCACGCTTGTTTACAAGGAATAATGACCAAGCTGCCTTTTGGTGGAGAAGGTGAAAGGGCCACAAATCTTCTAGGATTGGTACACACATATGTGTGTGGACCATTTCCAGTAGAAGCTAGAGGTGGATATTCTTACTTCATTACTTTTACTGATGATTTGAGTAGATATGGCTATTTATACATAATGTGGTATAAGTTAGAGTACGTAGAAAAATTTAAGGAATTCAAGAATGAAGTACAGAATCAGCTTAGTAAGAAGATAAATAAGCTTCGATTGGATAGAGGTGGAGAATATATGAACCAAGAGTTCATCAATCTTCTACGGGAGTTTGGGATTCTATCTTAGCTCACTCCACCTTATACACCATAGTGTAATGGTGTTAGTGAAAGGAGGAACCACACCTTGTTGGACATGGTGAGGTCGATGATGTGTCATGCGGATCTTCCATTATCCTTTTGGGGATATGCATTACAAACTGCAGCATACACATTAAACTAAGTACGAACTAAGGCGGCAAATGGAATTCCATACGAGTTATGGAATTAAAGGAAACCCACTTTTCCGCACACATGTGTATGGGGATGCGAGGTGTTTGTTAAGGCCTTCTCAGGAAACAAACTAGCACCCCAGGGCACAAAGTGTGTCTTTATAGGATATCCCAAGGAAACGAAAGGATATTACCTATATAACCCTCAAGACAATAAAATGAATGTCGCTAGACAAGCTGTCTTTCATAAGAGGGAGCACATCCTCACGAAGTATATTGGGAGAAAGATTGACTTCGACGAAGTTGATGCTCAAGATACACAAGAGTTGGTAGAGGAACAAGTTCCACAGGTCCCCGTAGAAGTGGTTCTAGAAACACAAGTATTTTGTAGGAGCACAAGAGAGGTAAGGGAACCAGAGAGATTTGGTTTCCTAGTCACCGAGGATGGTGAATCATTATTGTTGGACAATGATGAATCTCTCTCATACAAGTAAGCATTAGAAAGCTCAGAAGCTATAATATGGATAAAAGCTATGAATTCTGAGATGGATTCCATGTATCAAAACCAAATTTGGGTTCTGGTCGATGAGCAAGTTGATGTAAAGCCTGTTGGATGCAAATGGGTATTCAAAAAAAAGTTGTACATGGAAGGTCATGTTAGAACCTATAAAGCAAGGCTAGTAGATAAAGTATTTATATAGCATCAAGTAATTGACTATTATGAAACCTTCTCACCAGTTACCATGTTTAAATCCATAATAATCTTAATTGCCATAGTAGTTTACCATGACTAGGATATTTGGCAGATGGATGTCAAAACAACATTCCTTAATGGGAACCTTTAGGAAGATGTCTATATGAGACAACCAGAAGGGTTTGTGACACAAGGTGAAGCCAAATGGGTTTGCAAGTTGCAGAAATCTATTTATGGATTGATGTAAGCATCCAGGTCCTGGAACATTCAATTTTATGAAGCCATAAAGGAATTTGGTTTCATTAAGAATGAATATGAGCCATGTGTTTATAAGTGGTTTAATGGGAATGTGGTCATCATCCTAGTGGTATATGTTGATGACATATTTCTTATTGGAAATGACGTTCCAGCCTTAGAGTTAGTTAAGGACTGGTTAAACAAGTGTTTCTCCCTGAAGGACATAGTAGAAGCAGCCTACATTCTAGGGATCATGATCATTCATGATAGATTCAATAGGCTGCTTGTACTATGTCAGGGTACATACATTGACCAGATACTAAAGAGATTTAGTATAAAAAAATCCAAGAGGGGATTGGTTCCAGTCTCACATGGCTTACATCTTTCTATGAAAATGTTTTCCCAGACACAACAGGAGAAAGATAGGATGTGTAAGATCTCATACGCTTCTGCTATAGGATCCATCATGTATGCCATGTTATGTACCAGGCTTGATGTTGCCTATGCACTGAGCATGGTAGGTAGATATCAAGCAGATCCTTTAGAACAGCATTGGACTGCTGTTAAGACTATCCTTAAGTAGCTGAGAATAACTAAGGATATGTTCCTATTGTATGGAGGAGAGGAGGAGCTTCCCATCAGAGGGTATGCTGATGATGGTTTTCAGACAGATCAGAATTATCTAAAGTCGCAATCTGGATATGTTTTCTGTCTCAATGGAGGAGCTGTGAGCTGGAAGAGTTCAAAGAAGCCAGTTGTTGCCGATTCTACAGTGGAGTCCGAGTATATAGCGGCTTCTGATGTATCCAAGGAAGCCATCTGGATTTGGAACTTTCTCCAGGATCTTGATTTGGTGCCAAGCAGTAGAGATCCCATTACATTGTATTGTGATAATACTGCAGCGGTGGCTCTTGCATAAGAACCAAGGTCACATCAACGGACAAATCACATACTCTAGAAGTGTCACCTCTTGAGGGATTTATATCAAAGGGGTGAAGATGAAGTGAGCAGAGTGTCCACATAAGAGAACTTGGTGGACCCCATGACTAAAGGCCTATCTCAACAGAAGCATGAATATCATGTGAGAGCTAGCGGGTTAAAGGTTGTTAGAAGTTGGCTCTAGTCCAAGTGGAAGTCTGTTGGAGTTGGTGGCCTAGAACTAACTACTTCGTACTTTATTCATTAATAAATTCCTTATCACATCTTGATTGTTCTTCTGCGTGACAATGCATGAGATAATGTCCTAGGGACAACAGTTTCATTAATGGGACATAGCGGATCACTACTATAAGGAGAACCCAGAAGTTCCATAGCACTGTTCTTGAATATATGTTCTATTGCTGGATGATATTATTTGAGGGACACAAATAATATAGGTCATTTGGGGTGAGGAATCATAAAACGTTGAGGCACCTTCTCAGGGTGTGCGCCCTTGGTAATATCCAGGAGGATATTATGAGAATAAGACCCGCCAGTAGGAAATCCACATTTCGTAGTGTCATTGGATGTTCCTATCTACGGACGTGTGTATTGGTCTGTATGCTTTATGATTATTATTAATGGGTACTAAAACTTGTGCACTTAGATGTATTGAAGAAAACTTTGACGACACACTATTTGCAGTGAGGTAGGATATGTTGGGTGCGTCATGAGTAATACTGCATTAACAGATAATGCGAGAAAGGATTTGTCCCTTCTGTTCCATAACAAAAGTAGATATCTAAGGCCCTTTGATGGAATTAATATAGCCAAAATAAATCAATGGCCATGGTAAGGTATGGGTGAGTTCAATTCTGGGAATTCAAAGAAAGAATTATCGAGCACATGGGTTGATGGCACTATCATGAAACCCGCTTTATTGGAGATATCGAGACAAAGGGATTATATTACATGGTAAGCATTCATAGGAGTAGACACGTCATTGGGGCATTAACTTCTTTCTCTATGGGTGCCTTGGTGTGTTGCTAGACGTTAACCTTGGACTTTAGGTAGGTTCCACCTAATTCCACTGAGAAAAAGGCCTATAGGGTCACACACTATGTTTTTCCATGTATCTCAGTTAAATATTAATTTAACAAGTTAAATAAATATTATTACCGACTGTGGTTTAATAATTATTTAAGGATGCCTGGTCACATTTATTTTGACACTAGTTATTCGATAGAATATATTGTGAGTGAAATAATATATATTTACTAGCGATTAATTTAGTTACATTTATTTAATAAATAAATAGCCATTACTCAAGGTCGAATAAATATGGTGGAGGAAATAAATAAAATGAAAAATAAAAGTACACTCCATGTATATTTATATACAGGACGTGTAGTTTGTTTTTCAGGATTCTTGAGAAAATATTGATTATTTAATTAAATGATATTAAATGTAATATGTTGGGTGCATGTCAAGTATTAATGATGGTCAACTGTCATTATTAAGACATGGGGTATTACTAAGAATTAAATGAAATGATTAAATTCTTTCAGGAAATTAATTAATTTTATTATTCTAAGTATTATAATCCAAATTACATTATTCTCATAAAAACAGATCCAGTGTTGTGCACAATGGATTTGGAAATTCTCTCAATACAAGAGAGAATTCCCTTTCCACCAAGAATGCTTTCATGTTACGAGAGCGAGATCCTCCACTAGATCAAGGCGGTAGAAGGCGGACATCACAAGCGAAGGTTCTTCCGCGCTAGCTCCCATAGATCCCTTTGGTGATGTCTAGAGATATGTGGAGTACATGTGGATCACCGCTCGAGGAATCATGTACTTGAATTCTACGACGCAACGATGTATCCCAAGATTGTGACTGGAGACTCCAATGAAGAAATAATTCCATCTATGTAATTCTTATGATTTAATTAAATTAATTATAACCAACATATGATGATCCTATCCCAAGGGTTCCAGGACTCTTCTTTTATTTTTCATTCTTCGTTCTATTCCGAAGATTCGGAATTTTAAATTGTGACAGATCTCGGATTGAACGTTGTTTAATGTTAAAATTAATGTTGGGAAACCCACCAACGCGCTTCCACTGCGCCCGGAACCTACAACTATTTCTAACCATGCATTCAAACCATGCGATTTTTCCAAGTATTGTATTTTTTCTTATTTTACCCTTCATGTTTCCAATGGGTTTTAAACATCTTTCCACTTATCCTACATCATCCAACCCATTATAGATATAGGAGATGTTTCATTATACTCCATATATTCATGGATTTCTTCGGTGTTCTCCAAGAGGATTTGAGGGGAGATCTTCATCATTTTCCTTTATTCTTTCTTTAATACATCTTTTACTTAGATTTGGATTCCACAATGAACACTCTTTATCACATGGATCAGTTTTGAAATTCCTTATTAATTTTAGAAATGTATTTCATGAGGAGAAATTTTTTTACCTGGTTTTGGTTTTAAATAAGTGAAAACATTGGTTTTAAAGGTAATTTGGTTTTTAATTGAGTTGTTGAACTCAAATAGATTTAAAAAGGGATATTTTAATATATTTCAAATGGTTATTTGAAATATGTGTTTGGTTAATCTATTGAGAAATTCCTTATTGGATAATTTTAGTTTATTTGGGTGTAAATGATGGAACTTTTGGCCCTTTTTTGGTTTTGAAACAAAATTAACAATGTGGAATGGTTTTATTGAATCATTTTAAAAGAAATTGGTGATTTATTTTGACCTATTAAAATGTATTTAGTGTTATTTAATGAAAAATGTGATGTAAATAATGGATTTGTACATGTTTTTACTTTTTAAAGAAGTGGTATCTTGTACAAGGGTTACATTTAAAAGTTTTCAATATTTAGGTGATTTCCATAATTTTCTAAATATAGTATAGACTATTTTTTATGAAATATAAATCGGACACAAAATTTGAGTCATGATTTTGTTTCAATGTTATGCATTTAACATTGATTTTAAAAGTGGTATGTGGATTTCACCCTTGATAACCTCTTTCTTGTGTACCTTTAGTGTGGGTTTTAGATAACTATGTGATACTTATTCTCCCCTTGTGTGGGAATGTTTTCTCTATGAAATTTTAGCATGTTATCCATATGGTGATTTTTATAACTGTGAGTTTGGGGTTGGGGTAGTAATGGTTATGCCTGGTGGGTATACTTTTCCTGTTTCACAATACCTGACATCCTTTATTTCTCTTGGGATAATGGGTAGTAAGTGGAAGATCTAGCTTGTTACTATAGTTGGTTCACATGATGCTACTGGCCCCTTATCTTGAAATTGTGATAGGTGGTATTTTTCATTCCAATGATGATTCTATGCATTAATTGGATGAGTTTATTTACTTTTCATATGTCGGTATCTAGTTCGAGTGGTTATTTTGATATACATTTAGATGCTTCACTTAGTGACTTTAGGTTGGATCATGACACATTTGTTTTCTCAGTGTGTATGTGATTAAGAGGAGTTTAATCTAGTTCTTGAATATATCATTTCCCCTACCATATATGGTATGGAAACATCATTTCTTAGGTTTCATTTTATTATTACTTTTGATATATATATATATATATATATATAGGCACAGTACCTTCTTGTTGTGTTTAACCCATGGGAGTTAGGTTGTTCTCTTTGAAAATGACTTTTTAATATGTTTGTAAACACATTTTTTGGGTTTTAAGGTACTCTTATGTGAGTAATTTATGGTGGTTTTCAAAATGGGTATTGGTTGATAGATGATTTTGGATGCTAAAATGATTAAGGAAACCATTTTCATTTGAATAAAATTTGTGGGTTCTTTTTTAGAAATGAAACGTTTACATGTACATTTTTGGAAATGTCATAGGTTGGTGGATTTGATATCAAGGTTTATATGTTTGGTTTTTATTAACGAATGGGAAATGTTCTGAAAGATCATACTATTGAAATTTATTTTTATCAATATATTTTATATATTAAAATCTTATTTTTAGCTTTATTTCCAATCTAGTGTTAATTAGTTTCTTTACAAAATGTATTACATAGTTTCGGTGGGTTATGGTGGTCTACTTTAATATTTATCTCACATGTAAAAATATTAAGGTTATAGGTTCTCAATTGGATCCTTATTCTATTTTATGGATGGCATGAGGTGATTTAGGAAGTAATGATAAACCATAGATTATGTGGAGTCAGATTCAGGCTCGAATTGAGTGGGTTAGTTTGTATTAATTTTATTTTGTTAATTTTTGTTCCTTATTCGTTCATCATTCATATATATATATATATATTTTGATTATGTGAAATAAAATGGGTTGGATCATGTTAGTTGTTTATAAACAATTTTGAATGTAATGTTTTTGACTTCTGAATTATTTTTCTCCCATTTTTATATCTCTGATTGGGGAGTAAAATGTTCTTAAAGGTGTTCATGTTATGCCTATGCACTTTTCTACAACCTGTGGGGATCGATAACACCCTTTAGTCCTTTCGGTGAATTTGATTTGGTTTCTGTTAGTAATGTAGCACAAGACATTTTGATACAAATTTTTTTCATAGATTGGGGTTCTATTTTAGTAAATACCCAATATTCTTATGTATACCTTTTTATTTGGGTATTCCCTAGTATAATTGACATAAAGGTTTCCAAATCTTGATAGGTAAGGATGAATAGAGTATAGATAGATCTCCCTTATCCAGAACCTCAAGATACCATGGTTTGTTGGGTTTTTAATTGTTAATTTTAGGATTATTTGAGATATTTTAGATAGTTTTTTATTATGTTTTCTTAAGTCCCCTTTACATTTATATTGATATTGGGGAAAACTATTTATCTTCAGGGAGGAAAAGATCATTCATATTTATCTCACATGACCTGGGAAATCATGTGCTTCCCTTGTTGTCAAGTCTTCCATTTATACATGGTGTGTTATATGGCTAACACCCAGTTTCTCAAACCATGTTATTCAAGGCATGCATAACATTGTTTCCCCTAGTCTATCATGTTTGGAATCCCCTTGAATTATGTATTTTTCATAAAATAATTTTCACTCTTTAGAGGTGTAATGATGAGTGTATTGTATCCCTTTTGAGATGTAGCTCATGAGTTTCTTCTTGTTTCTTGTGTAGTGGTTGTGTGTTCTTGGATTTTTCAATCCTTATTTTGGGAAATAAAGGTTTTTTTATGAAATATATTTTTCAACATGGTTTGGGTTATAATAAGTTGAGTGAATTTCTATTTTTTAAGAATTTTTTTATCAAAGAAACTAATTTATTTGTGGAAATTAAAATGTTTCAAATGAATGTTTTATTTTTGAAATTATTTTTGAAAGAGTTTTGAAAAAATGGAAACCAGTTTTGAAAATAATTATTAGATTCTTTATATTTAAAGTGGAAATGAGATTTTGAAAAAAAAAATTGGTTTTCCTTATTTGCGAAATGGATGTCTTCCATAATGGTTTTTTTGTTCTATGGTTTGTGTTGGCTTGATATTTGAATGCATACATTAGTGGAATGTGGTTTCAAAATCCCTTTGTAAAATGGTTGTTTTCAAAAGATTCTTTTCTTTGGATGTGGTTTTGGTGTTTCTTGATTTATTTTTATTGTTATGGTTTTAATTAAATTCTTCTGAAGGAGTTGTTTTTTTTGTTCTTTGAGATATGTATCAAGGCAGTTCATGTCTTTGGAATTGTTATCCCTCAAAATGTTCAAAAGGTTTCCTCAGTTTTTATGACAGTCTAGATTCTGAAGGTAGGGTTGTATGTTAAACCTTCTTTTTGAGATCTACCTTGAGTATACTCGCTACTTTTAACTGATCTTGATGGTAATTGATGGTATTTATTTTCTTCTTTCTATTTTTTTGTTGTAATCTTGGAATTTGATTTCAAATTTTGTGGTAGGATATTAGGGTTGTTTTCCCTTTTTAATATTTATCATGTGGATAATTCCCTTTTGGGAAGTTTTAATGGATGGATTGAATGTTGTTTCATCGTATATTATGTTCAATTAATGAATCCCTCTATCCAATATTATGGTTTCCTGGGTGTTTTCTGACAGGGCTATCAGTATCATTTTGTTTATCATTTTTGTTTTGTAAAACATCACTTGTCGATAATAGGTCATGCCCATTATTTTGGCTATGTAAAATAGTTCAAATTTGTTATACTTTATAGAGTTCTTGGGGAACATGATTAGGTATCTTGAGTGTGTGTGTTTTACCAGTTCAACGTGGTATACTATCTAGTGTGTGGTTATGGGCCATTTTTTTGCACCGTGTGAGGGTGGTCCAATAATTTCCCTTAGGTTATCCACATTTTTCGTGTCCCAATTTGATTTCTATTGTCATTATTTTGTGGCTCTCATGGTTATTCTTCCTCATGTCGGGTTTAGATCTGGTTGTGGGTGAAGGTATTTTTTTTAAGGGTAATTGAATTTAAATGGATGATATTCTTGATAGTTTTTTTGTTCCACCTAGTTGGATGAACTCTAAATGATGGGGATACCATGTTATATCTCTCATGTATTATAGTGATTTTTATTTTTGTTTTATATTATGGTTATGATTGGAGATTCTTGTTTTTATTTGGGTTGATCAGTTTTATCATTTTTCAAAAAATTTCTTGTTGTAATTAATGTAGGGTCATGATTAGTGGCTCATTTTGCTAGATCATCTTGGGATTTTCCACTCATTCATTAGTTTCTTATTTTTATCGGTATTTATAGCTAGGATATGGTGCCATTGTGGGTATTTTATAACACCCTACATTTCACTATGTTGTTCTTTTGTTGTTATTTGGTGAATTTTGATGTATAGGATACGTTTCTATGGAGTCATAGTATGAAAAACTGAAAAAAAAATTAGGTTTTTCTACTCATTATTATTAAGGTTCCCAGTTAAATGGAAGTTTTGTGTCCTAACATCACAAGGAGCCTTTTCAGTTCATTTAAAATAATGTATAGTTTATCATCATGGATTGTACATGGTTAAGTATAAACCATGCCTCTTCTTGTAGAATATATGTGAGGTATTCATGTTTTTGAATCATTTAACATGAATTTCACATGGTTATATAATCCATTCATCATGCGTGTGCTTGTCCTTGTAGTTTTTCATAAAGTCACTTTCATGGCTTCCAAATAGATTTTCAAACTGTTTAGGGAACACCTATAAGTTTGTTCCATGATTAGTTAGTTCTATAGTAATACACATAGTTATTTTCCATGTGGCCTCCCAGATGTAACTGTGCATATTAAAATCTTTTTAAGGCTATAAAATCTACATAGATGTGGCATTGTTTTTCTAACCATCGAGCCAAACCATGTGATTTTTTCAAGTATTTAATTTTTGCGTTTTCCCTACTTTAAAATTTTCAAATTTAAGGGGTGTTCACCTACCTTAATCTCTTCCCACATTTTATGACCACTTTGATCTCTAAGAGGATTTATATTCTCCTCCTCCTTGAATTCTTGACTTCCCATGGTGTTTTATAAGAGTATTTGAGGTGATATCTTCCTCCATTTACATAATTTCTCATTGTATCAATCTTTTATCTTGAATTTGGCCTCCCCCATCACCCCTAGTTATCATGTGGATCTCTTTTGAGGTTCTAGGTTGGTTTATTGATTGGTATTTTGGTGTGTAGGGGTTTTAGACACCATTTCTTTTCATGTGGGTGTTGTGTTCGTTGAAAGCGACATGTTTTGGGACATTTCGTCTTGGTTCCCACTTCCTTGAATTATTTTTTACTAGGAAATTATTATTTTCATAATTCTAATAGTTCATTAACTTTCAAAATTACCTTTTTATCAAATCCTAATTATATATGGTTTCATTCTGATTACTTATAACCATTTCATTGAGTTTCATACATGGAATAATTTTTTTATTATGTGAACTCTATATTTATTGTTTAAAATGGAATATTTTATTGTGATAAGAATATTTTGAAATTCATTATGGATTTATAAGAAGGTTCTCATTAGGTGAAATGGTTCTAACCCATTTTGTGTTTTCATTAAAGGAAAATAATGGTTTTAATTGGATTTTGGTTTTGAATTTATCTATGGACCTCAAAATGATTTGTAAAGGGGTGTTTTAACTCATTTAAAATGGAGGTTAGAAATATGTATGTGGTTTGTCCCTAGAGAAATTTTTATTAGATTCTTTCAATTTGTTTCGGCTTAAATGGTTTTCCTTTTTTACTAATTATTGTTTTTAAAGAAAAAAATATTTTTGGAAGGGTAGCTTTGAATCATTTTATAATAAATATTTGATTTCTATAGACCTCTTAAAATGTTTTAATTGGTGTTTAATTAAGAGTTTGATATAAATAATAATTTTTCCCAAGTTTTGTATTTTTAAATAAGAGGGACCTTGTATAAGAGTTACTTTAAAATGTTTTAAATTTTTTTGTCATTTCCATCATTTTTTAAATGGTGTTGGGAAAGTGTTTTAGTAAATGTGGAATGGTTTGGAAATATGAGATATTTTTTAGTGATAAAGGCCAATTTAGAACATTTTTTTAAATAGGGTATGTGGATAGAGCCCTTGATTTTCCATTTAGTTTTTACCCCTTGTTTGGACTTTTGATCACTTTGTGATGATTATGCTCCCCTTGTGTGGGAATGTGCTTGTTATGCCTTGTGTGCATGTTATCTTTCTAGGGATTTTTATAATTTATTATTATGGGTGAGGGTAGTTATGGTTAGGAATTTTTGGTGGACTTTGATTATTTTCATTACAAATCACTTCCTTTATTGTTCATGGGATATCAGGTACTATGTGGAATATATAGCTTATTCCTCTAGTTATTTAACACACCGCTAGTGACCCCTTAGTTTGAAATGAATCAAAGTGGGGTTTTCCATTCCAAAGATCTGTGTTCGGGATAATTGGATTATGGAATAGGCTTATAATATGTCAGTGTACAGTTAGGATAGTTAGACCTATATGCATTTAGATTTTTGTAATGTTAGTAGATTTAGGTTGCACCACGGCACATTCGTTAAATTAGTGTGTATTTATTTAAAGGGAGTCTGATCTTGTGCTTAATTATATCATGTATCCTACATTATATGATATTGATTCTTCGTTACTTGTGTTTCATTTTATTATTCCTTTTAATATATATTTGTGTGTGTGTGGTGACTTCATGTTGTGATTAACCTGTGTGAGTTTGGTTGTCTCCTTTGAAACTATGTTTTCAAAGATATTTGTGAAAACCTATTTTGATTTTTTAAAGACTCGTGTGTGAATACAATAAAATGGGTATTAAAATGGGTGTTGGTTTATATATGGATTTGGATGGTAAAATGATTAAATAAAAAAAATTCATTTGAAGAAAACACGTGAGTAGTATTTGAGAAATTAAATGTGAATGGGTGTATTTTGGAAATTACAAAGGTCGATGGATTTATTTTTTAAGAATGTGTGTTTGGTTTGGGAAATCAAAGGGGAAAATATTTTGAAAAAGAATATTATGGAATTGTTTTGTTTTATATACATTTTATGAATGTAAATCCTACTTTTTTATTTATTTTGAAACAACAATTAAAGAATTACCATATAAAATGAATTCTATAGTTTTTGTCGGTTTTGATGAAATACTATGATTTTTTCTCATTTGTAAAAAATATAGGGTTCTATGTTCTTATTTAGACCATTATTGTTGTAGTGCTCCATGTGGTTTGAGTTGAGGGGGTGAGAAAATTGAGGTTATGTGGAGTTTGTTTTAGGATATTCGTGAGTCGGTTGGTTTGTAGTAGTATTTTTTGTTTATTTTTTCCTTTCACTGCCCTTTTTCCATGTATCAATTTTTTGAAGATATTTATTATGTCCTTGTAAATTGGTTATATTATGGAATTTAGTTTTTAAATGTTTGAAATGTTGTATATTTTCATTTCTGCGTCATTTTTTTCATTATTGTATCTATAATTTTGAAAAAACCAGTATCAAAGAAGTTTATGTGATGCCCATATATTTTGTTTCTAGATTTCGGGGAATGAGAACAACCTCTAGGACTTATGGGAAATTGGGTTGAGTATCAGGTAAAATAAAATCCTGAGAAGATTTGTTATAGTTTTATATCACTCTTAGAGATGGAATAACCTACATAGATAACTTTTATCGTGATAATTACAAAATACATTGGAGGGTTATAATAAATCCAACCCCCCATTGGTTTATAATGTAACAAGATGTCCTAGGTTTATAATAGAAACACCCATCCTTAGATTATAAAGGGACCTCACATCATCATAAACAATTACCAAGAACCATAACATAATTATAACACATGAAAAAATTTATACTTATAAAAATATTCCATGCACCATAAGAAAACCATTTCTTGATATCAAAATATCCAATCTGTTTAAAAACCCTTCATAAAATACCTATAATATATTAATGTATGGTTTTTTATTTAAATAAAACAATAAATATTATAAATTAATCAAGAAATCAAATAGTGATTATGTCACTCTGAATAACCATTAAAAATATATACATTAATGTAGAATATTATTTTTTCTCTTACTAAAGAATGTCAAAATATTATATATAAAATACATAAAACATCCTTCTTAAAACCACTCAGTGTAACTAAAAAGAGACAAAAAATCCTTTATAATTAATTTATGACAAAATAAATTCACCCATAAAATATTTTTTATAATATGGACATGGAAGAGAAATATTTAGAAAATAAATCTTTAAAACATTTAAAATGAGGTTTCTGAAGTCAAGTGACAATTAAATTGAGTATGAATCCTCACTTAATCACTTTATATTCCTTAATTATAAAATCATCTTAATTATATTGTTTATTTATAAAAAAAATCATTTCTATTATACCTTTTTTTTATTTAGTAACATGTTATACAAAAATTATATAATCAATTGAGTTCTCTTCTATTTTGTTGATGATATTCATCTTGTATGCCCAAAATGGATTTAGAAGGTTGACTATTCCTAGATAGGTAGTTATTCCATCACCTCCAAATTGTTAATCATTAAATAATTATCATTTTTATATATCAACTATACTTTTTAAAAATATCCATTAATGAGGTTTATGAAAATGAAATATGTTACAATCATAGAGTTAGTGGGCCGTACTTATACATTAGTAACATTTACATTTTTAAAGGATCATTATTGAAAGAAGAAAAGTATTATTTTTTAATTAAATAATTATAATTATATCACAGATACCATATAATTTATTTAAAAATAGTTACATATACCATCTATGTGATGTGGTGATGAAAAATGATTCACATCACTTCATGGAGGTGGTAATCCACATGCACACTCAAGAATGGTGATTGAAAACAAATTACAATACTTCATGAGTCGGTAGTTTTTCGTATACACAATCGATTATTTCAATTCCCAATTTATGAAAAAATAAGATGTATATTGGTTAATATATTTAAATAATAAAATATAAGTTTATTTTTTATACTTATTTTCTTATATTAGAAAAGTCGATTAACATTTTAAGGAGGTAGAGGAAGAAATAAAACCAAACTATTCAGTTGATAAAAAAACCTATTATTTGAAAAAACTCTTTTTCTTTTCATATTAACCCTAAAAGGTTGTTGTTATACTTAAAAAATGAGTATTGTATTAGGATATGGATTTTAGTATGGGATTTTGGAAGGAATTGGATAAGTTATATTTCAGAAAATGTGTGAGGAAGATAGGTGAGGAGGTTCCCATTTATAATTATATGGAGGGGAACTCCGAGAAGTTCTTAAACTATAAAATTAATATATAATAATTTTCATGTAAAAATATATCCAAAATAATATTATCCAAATATAATTATAATTCTATTTGATATCCTCTCATCTAATTAAAATTATATATGTATAGGTAATTTTTTCACTCATATCACTTTTCATTAAACCCCAATTAACCCTTTTGATTATTAAAATAATAGTAATGTTTTTCTATTTATGGGAGAAAATAATCACTATAAAATTACATTTTTCTCATAGATGGGTAATTTTCTATATTTTCAACAATATTACAATCCTTTGGATAAATGTAAATAATATTTATTATAAAATATCAATAATGATATCATTGGAACTGTTCATTTAATTTGAATTTGAAAAATATAAAACATTAATTTAATTCAAATATAGTTTATTAGAACAATCATAATGTATTTTATTTAATTAAAAAATTCATATAAAAATTAAAGTTAATCAAAAATATGACTTTTATAGTTTTTGAAATCATTTTTTTAACATTTATACTACTTTCATTAACACTATGTCGATGTTGGGTAAACATTTAGGATAAAAAAATCACCCCTAATATTCAAAAATAAATTACCACGACAAAATATCATTTTAATTTCAATTAAATATTTATAAACAATAATAAGTTGTTATTATACATGTCCATAAATGTTATATATATTGAAATCAATAAATTACATTGTTGATTCTATCTTTTACTTAAATAATAGAAATGTCTATCATAATGAAATATGTAACTATATTGTCATATTTTCTAAAATTGGATAGACATGGTTGAAATAAAATTATATAATAGGACATATCCAAGTGTTAGGTTTATTTTCTTATCCTTATCATATTATTTTTAACATTAATTACTCGATTTTCCCATACCATGCTGAGAATTATTTAATATGGTTTTTATTCAAAATTAAAATAAATGGAATCATTTACAAACTTTGGACCTCCTAATTAAAAATATAAAATATATTTTTTTAGTACAATATTTATATAAGTTTTACATATAAATTTAAAATTGAAATTCAAAAATCTATGAAAACAGTTTTTTACAAAAATGCATTTTATGTACAAATTTGTTTTTACAAAAAATCCAAGAATAAAATTGATTCCAATGAAAATATTACTATTATTTATAATATAATAAAACTATTTTTACCTTTAAATAAATTTAAGATAAATATAGAACTTTTTAAACGCTTAAAATAGAAATACAGTTTTTAATAAAAATTAGTATTTTCACTATTCACTAGAAAATCAACCATTATAGAAAAATCCCAAAAAACACTATAAGTTAATTTTGATAATATTATATCAAATATAATATCATTTTATCAAGAAAAAGAAAATTTTATATAAATTAATTATAATATTCACTCAAAAAATAAATACAACCCATCATTTGAATAAAGTGAATTATTGAAGAATAAAATCACTTTACTAAAAATCAAGTGTTTATTTATTCAGAATTAATAAATATTTATTTATTTATTATGAGATTTATATATATTTTATATTGTGTTTAATTCCATTTATACCAACCAATTCAATGTCAATTTTATAATGATCATATTTAAATAATTATATTTATTGGTTCGTTTAATCTCCATGTTTTGTAGCTTGTATGCTATAAATCATAGTCAATATTTTAAAATATCTAGATATTAATGAAATGAAATTAATCTACAAGACCTTATGGTTCTTTTCATATAACTATAAACTTCAAGACACAATGGTCATTCTTTGATGATTTTTGATCGAGCAACATGTGGTTCACTACACAAGAACATTAATCTGCTCTGAGTGATACATTAATAGAACCAAATTAATAAAATGAAATATTTATCCATGAATGGGTTCATAGTTTTTAGTGTTTCATCCATTTACATGAATAATAAAAAAATTATCCACATTCATACAAATATAAAACATTCTTGATTATTAATATAATAAGTTATTTAGTGATTCTTAGACTTAAGATAGCATATAGAAGTCGGTGTCGGAATTTCATGTTTCTATTTATGCCATTTTCTCTCACTAAAACTCCTATGGTATTTATGGATTTCTTGACCTGAATCTTCCACTGATTCTTCTAGTCATGCTCTTATGTTCATGGATACAATTTGGGTGCACTCTAATTCAAAGTTGGAACCTATGGACCATTTAGATATCATTCTTTAAGCCATGAAGTATCATGTTCTATATAATAATATCCCTAAATGAGAATTTTGGATCTAATAATTGAAATTTCTTGGGAATTCCATATCTAATAGGGGAGTCTTAGTGGATCCTAAAAAAATATTGGTTGTTGTTTCATGAGAGTATCTTTGAAATGAGTTTGAGATATGAATCTTCTTCATTTTGGTTGGTTACTATAGAAAATTTGTTTAGTATTTCTCTAATATCACATATTTTATTATATATTTTACCCATAAGGGTGTAATGTTTAAATAGAATGAAAAAATTCATATATATTTTGTGGAACAAAAGGTGATTTTTACTTCAGTACCATTTTGATCCTTTCAAAATCATATTTAGCTAATGGTGTCTTTAGGGAAGCCTATGATACGGTTTGGGACGTATCCTAAGGGAGGGGAAATGGGTGGTGGTCTTCAGATCTCACTATTTATTCCCCCATGAGAATAACTACTCTACCCATGATCTTGAGATGGAATAGGTTATACATTCACTCCTAAAGTGGTGTCAATATCTCTTTGGGGAGCATTTTATAGTGTTTTATGATAATAAGATCCTAAAAAATATTTTTACTCAGAGGGATCTGAACTTGAAATGGAGAAATTGGGAGGAGTATCAATGGAATATTTATATTAATATTTCATAAACTACTATAAAATGGAACGTTGTTTCTGATTCTTACTTCTGAAAATTTCTAACACAAGGCATGTAGGAATTGGTTGAGGATTTGACTCTGATGAATTTGTTTGATAAGATTGGATTGTGAGTGGAAAAGGTCAGTGAATAGGTGTTATTAGTGTCAATAAAGATAAGAAACATCTTTTTTTGAGAAAGTTCATCTCAATCAGGTGATAGATGTCAAGTTCCAACACTTTGGTAAAAATGTTTATGGTGGAGACACCTTTGGAGAGTGGTATCGGTCTCCTAGTGGAGCACTATGCTTCAATAGCAGGTTGGTTATTCTGATTTCTCAAAAGCATAAGTTAATATAAAGTGAAAACTAGCAATATTTTTCCATAAACACCAGGAATACCAAGTGTCATGATGATTGGAGATGTCATTATTGGTTGTTGGGGATGAGGTGATCGATTGTAGATTTTATAGAACATTGTATTGCTTGTGAGAAAATTAAGGTGGAACACCAGAGACTAGCTAGTATTGTTTTACATTTTTCCCTTTCTGGTATGGACGTGGGATGATATTTCCATGGATTTCATCATTCAAATTCCTAATAATCCTTGTGGTAATGATGCGATTTAGGTGATTATTGATCAACATAAAAAATCAACTCATTTATTACCTTTAAAGGAGATGAAGAAAGTAGAACAACATGAAGACTTGTACATTCGATTGATTGTGAGACTTCCTGGGAATCCCAATGAAATTATTTATAACAAGGACCTAAGGTCCACATCCAAGGTATGGAATGGTTTACATGATGTGATAGGGTTCCCTGATGAAATTGATTACGCCTTATATTTTATAAATGGATAGAACGACTGAGAGAGTTATGCATGTTCTTGAGGATATACGCCATCCATGCGTACTTGATTCTTGGGGATCTTAGGAAAACCATTTACCACTCATAAAATTTTCCTAAAAAATACTTATTAGGATTAAAGAAAGATAGATCCTATTGAATAATTGTATTGGATTCCATGTAAATATCCCATGTGTGGGAAAGATTTAAGAGATAGCCTCTTTTGGGGTTGTTTCTCATTAATGGGATGATATAAATGGTGTAGTTGATCAAGAAGAGGCTAGTCATAGCATAGATCCATCAAAAATATTATCAAGACCATCATCATCAGATGTAAGGGTCTAAGTCTGGTGATCATACTTTTATCATACTTTCACCTATCTTATGAAATTTTTGGTGAGTTAAGTAAGGTAAGATCAAATGTAGGTTTTTAATCCCCTTTGATATCAAATAATGACTTGTAAATCTGGATTATCAATTGGAATTACCATATTGATCGACATATATTCCCAAAATTGATTCATTTCTCCCAGCTAAAGGGGTATTGACTGGATCTTTCCCATGTGATTTAATGGGATGATATTGATATTTAACCCAATACAACCATTTTTTAAGAAACTAGTTTGGACTATGGATCACAGGTATAAGGTAATGTGGGGTAAAATTATTCCTCTAGTCATGGTACTAAAGAAATTTTGATGGGTTGGCCACGAAATGTGGGATTATGAATTACAGATAAGTTAATAGTGTCCTTCCCTTTTTGCGGGTCTAGGATCTTAAGGACTTCCTGGGGACATACAATTTTTTAGTGGGTTAATTATAGAACCCACCAGATATCAGATATTCTTTAATTTAATCTTGGATTTTCTATATATTAATTTTAAAGTTATCAAGGAAGAGGTTGAAAATCGATATTTTTTTGCAGAGACTCGGCATGATCATAATTAGAACATGGTTATTACTAACTATGTGAAAACTATGAAGTAGTGTTTTAATAGAGGGTATTTTCATGGTTTATGCATAGTTTTAGAAACATTATAAGGTATGGGTTTTTCTTAATGTGGTTTCATAGTTTGACGAATCTACTCATCTTACCCCCAGATACCATCCATCTTATCCTTTTAGGTGATAGTATCCATGCATGGTTGGCACATGGTTTTTATAATTGTGTGTTCTATCCATGTGAGGTGATCCAAAACATTAGAAAAATCATCCATTTTCCCAAATTCGATTGTATTTCTAATCAACCCTAATACTATTTAGACTCAACCTAATCCTTCTCCATTGATCTAGAGGATAATTTCTTTAGCTTATAGTGAATTTAATTTGTTCTTGATGGATGATGCAAGGTATTATTGTCATTTGATGTAGTTTCCTCTTATATTATTAGATCCTTGCTAGATCCCTCCTACCATTCTCACATAGGAACTCATGTGTCCTATGTATTTTAAATAATAGGGTTTTGATGCAGTTCTATTGATTTTATTATAGATCTAGTATTGTGAGGATATGATATACTATTCCATGGTCTCTGTTTTCGAAATATATTATTTTTACCTCCATTATTGATGTAGTTGTCTCTATAAAAAGGTTAATACTATGAATTTATTATTATTCTTGTAAATTACATTATCTTATTCATTAAATTGAATTTATTGGTGATTGAAACTAATTTTTTTATAGAAATAATGTTTTAAAATAAGTGTTTCTTTAAAAATGGTTTTTTCACACCATGTGTTTAATAAAATACTTTAATGGAGGATTTTATTAAAAAAGTTTGTTTCAATCAATAAAGTGTATTTTCTCTAATTTGAAAATATTTTATAAATTATGGTCATAGATTTTTAAATGGTTTTGTATAAAATGAGCATATTGAATTACCTTTTGTGTATTGGTAATAGACCTAGAACTCATAGTTTGTGTAATTCAACCTGAGGTTTTATTCCACTTTAGTGTTTGTAATTACTTAAGAAGTTGTACGAGTTGGATCCACTGTAGTCCATTATTGGAGGATTTACATTTTTCTTTTATGTCTAATCATATACAAATAGGTTAGATCCAAAATAGTGTGCTTTTTAATTTATAATTAGATTATTGTATGATGCATTTGGTCATTTTTATTTTCCCTCATGATATCACATAATAGATTATGTCATAGTTATATTTCCTAAATTCTTATCTTATGACGTACCATGGATTTTTTTTATTACTTTTTCATGATTATCATATTAAATTTTCATATTCCTTATCTTGTGGATATGAATAGATTTTATGAAAATCAAAGGATGATTTACAAATGATTACTTTATATGGAAATGAAGCATAAAACAATATTTTTTAAAGATAGAACCATTACATTCTTGATATTATACATTGAATAGATTTTGTGGTTAAATCCAACTGATATTATTTATCATGCCCTATTTTTTATTTTTGTTAGTAATGGATTCTTTTTTTAGGTCCCAGGTTAAATGAAGGAAATTATGTAACTTATTGGATTATCCTTTCATCACAGCCTTCATATTAGGATGGTTTAGAGGAAACGGTTGGTCACATGGAGAGTTGATGGCCTTTTATTCTCAAAATTTCAGGTTTAGCTAGATAATATTAGATTGTACGGATCTTTGTTATATCACTTTCTTACAATTTTTACTCTGGTAATACGTCATGATTTGTTATATAGGAAACTTATTCCAGTTATCATGTTGCACCTAAACACTACATTGGGCTAACTCAAGTGTCTTTTCTAGTTGACCCATGTTTGTTCGTTATAATTTATATTGGGAATGGTCTAATGAAATCCCATGTGAGTATGCCTTTATCCAAATACTGGATAAATGATCCTTGTACTGAGGACACCCACTATTTGATACCATTTGATTTATATTCAATTGTTATTTTCATTTATATTAACCTAATATGATAATGGTTACATAATAATATCCAAAATTAAAAAATTTATTTTAAATTATCTTACTTTTTTTGGTTTTCTCTTTTTTATAAATTAAGTTACAAATCGTTGTATTTATTTTAATGTAACATAAATTTAAACCAAAACTTCTGGTCGATACATTCCTCCCTTTAAGTAAATTTCATCTGCATAATTTTAATTATAACTTTCCAATGAAAATATATAGGGGGATATAAATGATACAAATGATATGGGATATATTTCTCAAAGAGATATCAATAATAAAATCATAAAAAATATAACATTTTTTGTTAGAATAGGATTCACTCTGATATTAATCTTTTTTCCACAAACCTTTTTAGCCAATAGTTTATCATTATTAAGCATTAATATGCACAATATATAATTTTATGCTATAGTGTTTTTTTAATAATAAACTCATTTATAGACTTCCATAAGATGATGTGAAATGGTTTCTCTTTATTCCAAATAGTTTTTCCTTTATATGGAGATAACCATTCCATTTATAAGACAACATTAAATTTATCCATAGTAAGAATAATATGTTTATTTAAAATCACATTCTCATAAACTCAAATATGGATACAATAATCATACCACTAAAATAAATTATTTATAATTTGATTTCTATTCATCGAGGTGGTTATTTTATATCCTTAGAAAACATTCTTCGTACACAAGAGTGGGTTTAGTAAGAAACAAATAATACACTCACCATTCTTGAGTGCAAGATCTGTGTTCCTCACACCACATTATTTTTTGAACCAAAATTAATTTTATTTGTTGAATTGGCTTTCCCTTGTGGAATATATCACGGAAATTTCAAACTCATATCATCTTTGGAAGACCATTTATTAGAGGATCGACAGGATAATGCCTATACTTACCAAAATTAATTTATTATACTATTCAGGGTACTATAGGATGGAAAATATATTCCTACAATGTATTAATTATACACTTTCTTTTCACTAAATAGTTTTTTACTACATGCCCATATTTACCATTGAGAAAAAATCTTCCAGTGAATTTTATAAAATGTAGTTGGATTATATTCTAAATTTCTTACATGAACTAATTTGAATTTTTTTCTTCTATCATATTTATCACTTCAACAACCATAATACAATATAAAAATATTCATTTCTGTGATTGGTAACTCAACTTGGTTTTAACTAGTAATGATAATTTTTTATGGCTAATTAGGAATAACTGCATTATTTATATCTCCAACTCTTAACCTATTTGTTTTTTCCTTAGGAAACTATCCACATTTTTCATGTAATGAATTGTCAACTATCTCCTTAATTCTTGAACCATTAATATAACTAAAATTATTTAACATGAGTGGTGAACATTTTACACCACAAGATAACTATTCTATTATAATTATTTGGAAACTTTACCCTCAAAATATCTTACTCTTTACCACCATCATATTATTATAATGTTCATTTATTCCCAAATAAAACATCAGTTCAATATTAATTTATTTAGGTTGGGTTCTCTTATTATTAATATTATAATTCCTTAAAATAATATATCATTTGTAATTTATTGTAAATACAATCTGATTAACTAAAGAATATACATCTAGAGTTACTTTCCAAGGGTGCGGTATTGGGCACACTCATCATGCACCATGTGATGATTGAGTTACTAATCAACCATAATATTTCGAGGTAATAACCCCTAGGTGAATCTATTCCATAGAAATGTTCATTTTCAAGTATCATGGTAGGGATATAATTTAATGGGAACCATATATGAAAAACATAAAAAAATTCAGGATATTGTCTAATAATTAAACTTATTTAAAGAGTTTTCACTAATGGTATATTATCTTAATGTTGAAAAATAACTAAAATATTCCTAAAAAATAACTGAAATATGTTATGATATCAACAATGGAACACTAGTAACCTACTTCATAGTTCAGAACTAGAGAAACATTTCCTTAAATAATAGATTTGATACCATGTGAATAGAATCAAGCTATATGTATCTTTATTTTACATCATTTTCATTAGTTTAACAATACGTCTCAAAAAAAGTCACAAAATCCAAAGAATAAATTTTTTACTATTTTGAGGTTCATCTACATGACAAAAATATTTTATAACTTATAAGTATTATTCCATAATTTTACAACACTATAATCCCTTTTAGACTTATCCAAGGTTAAACTCTTCTTCATAACATGGTGAATTGAAACATAAGAAAATATTAACCTCATACACATGGTAAGAGAGAACATGTAATCATTGTATTGATCAGAATCAGTTGATGAAACATGATATAGATACAAATATATTATATAAAAAACATGAAACTATAAGATTTTTCCATAATTCATAATAATAGAACATGTAATATCAAATGAAAAAACTTGTACCTTGGTAAAAGAGTGTGAGAGAATCATGGAAACATAGAATAAGGGAGTGACATATTATGTTCATAGAATCATAAATATATTGGAAAAAAATAACTCAAGACATCATCAAAATATGTCAAAACTCACAAGAAATAAAATAAAATATAGTTTCCTAAGATAACATCTCATTCACCATATATGGAATCTTCTGAGATGAAAACACTACTCAATGCATTGCAAGACAATATATTTCATGTCCCATATGTTATATAATCAAAATCATATATGTGTGTTCCGTATTATTTCAATCACCATATCATAAAAAGTTATGGAAATAAAAAAAATATCATATCCTTTTCAAATAGAATCCCATAAAGAAATATTCATAACTTCATTTTTAATCATAAGATGATTACCTGTAGAAATAAAATTGATATCTAATGATATTAGGTACCCCTATAAGTAAACAACCTTCAATTAAGATAATTAATTACATATTTTTTCTAGAATATTGATAAAGGTTATAATTATTATTCAATAATTTCCTATATCAATCAATTTATGGGTATCTATGAGAACAACCTTTCTTAAATTAAATGAAACACAAATTATTCATTATAGAATGTATAACGAATAAATTTAAGGTTTATAAAATTTTTTTAAAAATGAAATGGAATTTTAAATCACATATAATACAAGATATTTAAAATAAATATATATACAAGGGTAATATTTACATCAAAAAAATGGAAAAAGTGGTGAATAAAAATTATATTTCCATGAAAACAATTAAGATATAGTAACCCCTTTTTTTAATATCAATTAGCCTAACATGGCCTCCACTCTTTTATAACAAAAATAAATTTATTGATCACATTCTTAAGAAAATTATTCAAACATATAACCATTTATAATCATTATTTACAATAATGTATTATAAATAAAATACATAGTTATATTTAATTTTTATCATCAGATTTCACATGATTCGATTTTCTTTTTAGTACTACTTCAATAATGGTAGAATTTAGTATTTTTTAAAATTAATTTTTCATTTATATAATATTATTATAGAAACTAGAATATATTTTTTAAAATTATTTACATTGTATAAATTTAATTTAATATATATTTTGGTTGTGATCTGTTGTGATGGATATTTTAACGATCTTGTTCGATAACTTATACTGAAGAAGGGCGGTATATTTTTAATAATTTTGATATTAACATAACCTTTAAATAAGAAAAATAAAAAACTTATTATATAATGAATTTCTCATACTTGGAATAATTATTTTTATATATTCAACCATTATATATATTTATATATTTACCCTGAAGGTGTTTAAACCAACCAAATGAGAATAAGTTATAATCTATGTGTGACTACGGTTGAGAAATTAATTTCATTCACAAAATATAATTATTAAATAAGAAAAATGATATTTTTTGACCCTCTATGATATAGAAGTTTTCATACTCACAAATAATGTCAATCGACAGATTCTACTATTTTATTTTATTTAATTTCACAAAGTCAATCAATTATTTCATACAAAACAGTATACTTAAATAAGTCAATTACCTATATTTACGAATCAACATGTTTACAAGTGTATTTTTTTCATATATTTTTTGATATATCTTAGTCTAGTAATATTACGTATAAGACATACTCTTCATAATCTTTTTAGAGTCCCTAACACCATTAGTATGTTAGACACACTGATGTTCGACAAAGTGATATTCGACACACCGATGTTCGACACCCCGATGTTCGACACACTGATGTTAGACACACCCATGTTCGACACACCGATGTTCGACCCACCGATGTTCGAAACACCCATGTTAGACACATCGATGTTTTACACACATATTTTTGACATACTAATGTTCAACACACCGATGTTCGACACACCGCTATTTGACACACCAATGTTCAACACATAGATGTTTGACACACCAAAGATGACATACCAAAGTTAAAAAAACCGAAGATGATAGACTGATATTAACAATACAAAGATGACAGACTGAAGATGATGGACCAATGATGACATACCGAAGATGACATTCTGATATTAACAAACTGAAGATGACAAACTGATTCAAATGACTCACCGATAGTCATAAATAACTATTTCGAATTTATTAATTCAAATTTAATTCTAACAGACATGTTTATACAAATTAATGTTTCTGATATTATTTAATGTTGTATGTAGGACTATCTATAGACATAAGAAGGTACATGAACGTGGGGAGATCTTCTTGCCCATTGGACCATGAAGTATAAAAGGATTTCATGCTCAATCATAAAGATCTCTCCCTCTCTCTGAAAAGACATTACCAAAACTAAAAGGAAAGATTGTGCAAATAGTAAATATAATGAAAAGAGTGGAACTTGAAGCATGAGCACACAAGAAACTTTACAAGAAATAACCCGTTGAAGCTTGTTGAACCTCCTCAAAAATAAGAGTCAAACCTTTACACACCTGGAAACTAGATTATAGAGACTAAGATAATATTTTCTGAAGAAAACTTCTAAAAGAAGACCCAAATATCAATTTCTCTACATTCAATGAGTCCAAAGCTTTACATCACAACACACAAGGATTTCTAATCTCTGATTTTACTTTTATAACTTTGTTGTGTTCTTATGATTACTTTTCGATCAGTGTGTGAATCTATTTTTTCACACACAATGTCTCATAAACATCACTGAAGGATACTACAATATCCTCACACTCAATCCCTTTCTACTCTTGTATCCCACGTTGAACTATGGAAGAGATCTTGTGTGATATGTTTGATAGTTTTCCCATTAATAACCATGGTAGAGGTTAATTGTAACCTGGACAGCCATGTGTGCTGTTTTGAACCCTGATCCAAGGTGTGGATCAAAAGTTTAATCATATACACTTCATGGTGGAAGGTGATCACCAAGTTGAGAGGAATAAGTCTCATCTTGAGATTGAACTTCTTGTTTTACCAGCTGTGTTATTTGTCTTTCATTTTAATCGGATTTTTATTTTTCACATTAAGATAAATTAAACATTGATTGTTAGTTTATCATGTGTTTATATCTGTTTCGAATCAGTATATTAGTTTGAAAAGTTTGACTAATATTTTGATTGGTAAAACTGAGAACTAATAAATCTTCTGATAAACTAATTGATCATTTAGGACATATATAAATTCAATACAAACTATCTTTGATTTTATTTTAATAAGTAGATGTTATTTAAAATAACCAATTTTAACAAAAAAATTTATAGATACTCAAGTCACCCCCTCTTGAGTCATCTACTCTGAACAACATTTGTTATTAGAGTATTTAAAAGTTATTACCATTTTCAACTCTTGTCAAATGTGATTATAGTTAATTTTTAAACACCTCGAAATTTATTTTATTTATAAATTTTTATCTCTTTGGAATTATTTTACAATCTCTATCCTAAGAAATAGATTATAATGGGATGCTACCAATAGACAACCTTTCTTTAATGGAACTGATTATGCTCAGTGGAAGCTTAAGATTAAAATACATCTTGAAAGCATGGGATTTAAAATATGGACAGCTATTGAAAGTAAATATACAATTCATGAAACTGCTAGAAACATTTGGGATGAACCTACCATGATAGCCTATAACAATAATTGTAAAACAATAAATACTTTATACTTTTCTCAAGGAGATGAAGAGTTTAACTGTATCTCTTCTTTTAACACTGCACATGGTATTTTGGACACTTTGTCTACTTCTCATGAGGGAACATCTAATGTTAATGAAATGATATTGAATACTTATACTATTAAATATGACAACTTCAGAATGAAGCCTAGTGAGTCTATTTCTAATATGTCTATCATGTTCAATGAAATTGTGAATACCATGATTTATTTAGGAAGATAATTAACAACAAAAGAGTAGATTATGTGGATTCTGCGATGCTTACTAGAAAGATGCCATGGAATGCATGTGTCTATTAAATAATTGTGCGATATTGATAAGATGCCGGTGAAGGAGTTGACGGGAAAATTAATGATGTATGAAGAAGAATTGAAGTAAATCAAGAGAGGATGAACCAAAATGAAAGTATGTAGCTTTCAAGACAACTACTTCTAAATGTAAATACAAGGATAAAGTTCAAGATTCTATTGAAAGATCAAGTAGTGATGAAGTAGATATGGAAAATGATGAAGAAATTGCCTAGTTGGCTAGAAGATTCAAGAAATTATATAGGAAAAATAAAATTTTCAGAAATCCCAATTACACAGGAAAATATGATAATAAGGGAAATTTGAAAAAGGATTAGAATAGAAATGATAAATTAGAAGAGATAATTTTCTATGAATATAAAAGTAAAGGAAAAGGGAAGGATGACTGTCTGAAGATGAAATACACGAAAAAGTATGAAAATAAGGATAGAAGGAATAAGAAAGAAATTAATTCCAATTGGAGTGCCTCCAAGGACAGATCAAGTGAATCTATCTCTTCTCAACAATGAGAATGATGATTTGGCTAATATGTATTTTATGAAAAATGAAACTAAGGTAATCTTAGATTCTCATGTACATAAATCTTTTTATTCTAAAAATAAATCTAATAATATGACAAAAATGATGAATTGTTTGAATATTTTAACCTTCTAGAAGAAACATTTAATGAGTTGAAAGATAAGTATAAATATTTGAAGAAACAACATTCTATTACTCTGACTGTTTACTCTGAACTGACAACTAAAAAGGATAAAAATGATCAACTCCTCAAGGAAAATAATGAGTTAAAAATGTCTAATGAGAAATTGAATAATGGATTGGAAAAGTTCACTAATGGGAAAAATATTCATACTCAAATGATTGGTAAACAAATAGCTCTTAAGTATACTTCTGGAACAAGATATCAACTAGGTCTAATGAATTTATCGAAATCAGATTTTGTAACTAGATCTGAAAAATCTTATACCTTTTTCAAAAACCCGAATTTTACAGCAAGTTCCAAATCCATGAATTATTTTACACCATATAATTCTTCAGAACCAAAATGAGTTTTCTTTTCAATCACTTTATATTCTATTTATAAGAAACCCATAAAACAGTTGTGGGTCATTAATATTTATATCATTATTTTATGTGGACCCAGAAAAATATGTGTACCAAAGTCGTTTCTTGGATGAACTGCTTTGTAGGTAAACAGCCTAAATAGCTCCTGTAAAATGTTGTGGTACTTGGACAGTGGTTTTTCAAGACATATTAAAGTTTACTATTAAATCATTAAAAGTCTTATCAAGATTGATGTAGGACATGTCACATTTGGTGACAATGGAAATGGAAAAATCATCAGCCTAGGCCAGATTGGTGACCTTAAATCTATTTTAATTTATAAATTATTGTATGTTGATGAATTAAATTATAACATAATCATCATATCTCAATTGTGTGATGATTGATTTAATGTAAAATTAAGAAATGGTTCATTCCATGTTTTGTATACCAAGAATAACTTATTATTTTCTACTTTTAGAAATGATAATGAATATTCTATAAATCTAGAAACACTAGTATCGCAGAATGTATCTTGTCTAAATAACTTTTACAAAGAGTCTTGGTACTGGCATATTAGACTAGGACATTGCAATATACACTCTCTTAGGAAGATAAATAGAATATTATTAGTTAGAGACTTACCAAAATTAGAGTTTCCTGACAATAATGTATGTAAAACTTATCCAAAAGGAAAGAAACATAAAATCTCTTTGAAGCCAAAGAAATATGTAACTACTTATCAACTTCTTGAATTGGATAACATGGACTTATTTGGACCATCTAGAGTACTGAGTCTCAATGAGAAGCATTATGTTTATGTTCATTTAGATTATTTCTCTAGGTACACCTGGACCTTTTTCCTAGCTCACAAAAGTGAATCTTGTTCACACTTTACCAGGTACGCTAGGACTGTAGAAAATCTTAGTGGACTTAAGATTAAATACTTAAGAATTGATCATGGTTTTGAGTTTGAGAATCAAAATTTCGAAGTTTTTTACTCACTAAATGGCTATAATCATAATTTCTCTACTCCTCTGACACCTCAATAGAGTGGTGTGGTAGAAAGAAGAAGTAGATCCTTACAGGAAACTGCCCGAACTATGCTCAATGAATATGACCTACCTATTTAATTTTAGGCTGAATTTGTTAATACATCTTATTACATAGTAAACAGAGCCTTAATCAGAACCATCCTTAAGAAAACTCCTTATTAGTTTTGGAATAGTTCTTGTATAATCTGCATCAAGAAAAGATTATAGAATCTTTAATAAGAAAACAAAATGTGTGGAGGAATCTATACATATAAATTTTGATGAATCAGATCCATTTGAGCCCAAGACCTCACTAGAAAATATTGAAGAGGATATGTCCAATATGAAAATTAATGATAAAACCTCAAATAATCATGTGATGGAATATTTGAAAACGTCCAGTTTTGGAAATTCTTCAGATCCAAACCATAGTGAACCAGATCAAACTGAACAACCTGAAATATCAAGTAAAACCTTCTCTAGAAAAACGATGACCCTTAAGAATCATCCCCTTGATGTAGTTGTTGAAAACATAGACAGAGGAAAAAAAACAAGATCTTCCTTGAGAAACCAGGTTGAACATAAAGCTTTATTTTCATATATTGAGCCTAAAAATATAAATGATGTGATCATAGATGAATATTGGGTAATATCCACGCAAGAAGAACATAATCATTTTGAACGAAATAAATATTTGAAACATGTAGATAGACCGAAATATACATTGACTATAGAAAATGAATGGGTATTTAGAAATAAAGTAGAAGAAGATGGAAATATAGTTAGAAATAAATCTAGACTAGTTAAAAAAGGATATAATCAAGAAGATGGAATTGATTATGAAGAGACCTTTTCACCAGTAGCCAAACTTGAGGCAATTAGGATCTTACTTGCCTATGCAGCACACTTGAATTTTAACCTTTATCAAATGGATGTCAAAACTTCATTCTATAATGGTTATATAGTTGAGGATTTTTTTCTTGAACAACCCCTAGGTTTTAAAAATTCACATTTTCAGTTCATGTGTTTGACTTATCGTAAGCTTTATTTGGTTTGAAACATGCTCCAAGAGCTTTGTATGAAAGGTTGAGTAACTTTATTATTTCTAAAGGTTTCACAAAAGGACTTGCAGATCCTAATTGATTTATAAAAAAAATTCAAAATTAGTTTTAATAGATGAAGTATATGTAGATGATATTATCTTTGGATCTTCTAAAAATTCTTTATGTAATAATTTTTTAGAAAGAATTCAAAGCGAGATTGAAATGAGTTTAATAGGTGAACTTAAATATTTTCTTGTATTTAAAATATTTCAATATAAATGTGATATTATTTTAAATGAATGATAACAAAAAATATTTTGAAAATATATGTATTTGATATCATTGAATGTAGTGAAACCCGTATGAGTTATACATATATGTAGGATATTGATGATAATGGAAAATCAGTTGATCAAACTGCTTACAGAGGAATGATTTATAGTTTACTGTTCTTAACTTCTAGTCGATTAGATATTATGTTTAGTGTGTGTATGTGTGAGATATTTCATGAAAACCAAAAAGCATCACATTTAAATGGTGTTAAAATAATTTTCAAATACCTCAAGTATACAACTAATTTATGATTGTTTTATCCTAAAGGAAAACCTTTCGATTTAGTTAGTTATTCAGATACTGACATTGGTGGATTTAAGTAAGATAGAAAGACTACCTTTGGAACATGTCACTTTTTTGGAAAGTCTCTATTATCATGGTGTAGTAACAATAAAAACTCAGTTTCATTATTAAATACGGATGCAGAATACATTACTGCTAGAAGTTGTTGTGAAAAAATTTTGTGGATGAAATTCACCTTATAAGACTATAGATTTCAATTCAGACATAGACCCATAAACTATGACAACAATAATGCAATAAAAATTTATAAGAATCCAATTTCTCATTCTGGAACAAATCATATTGATGTAAGACATCACTTTTTAAGATATCTTTATCAAAAAGGTTATATAACTCATTATTTTATTGGGACTGAGCATCATCTTGCTAATATATTCACAAAACCCTTAAACTCTATGAGAATGAACTACATCAGACATGAACTAGGAATGATAAATCTCTAAAGTCCTGTGAAACCAATCATTTAAATAGATCTTTGAAAACAAATCTTTGAAACTGATCTTATTAAACTAATCATTGAAACTCATCTTATGAAATCGATCTTTAAAACTGATCTTTTGAAACTAATATTTATAATCAATATTCTAAAACCAATCTTTGAAACCAATATTTGAAACCAATCTTTGAAAATGATCTTCTGAAACCAATCTTTGAAACCAATCTTTGAAACCGATCTTGTGAAACTGATCATTTGAAACTGATCCCTGAAACTGATTCCTAAAACTAATCTTTTAAACTGATCTTGTGAATCCTATCTTTTAAAAAAAATCTTGTGAAATTGATCTTGTGAAAATGATCTTGTGAAAATGATCCCTCAAACCAATCATGTAAAATGTATTCAATAACACTGATGTGTTTAAGGATACTTTTTAAATTCTGTCTGTTTTCAATAAAATGACACTATTTTGTATTCTATTTTCTGTGTTTAAATTTAATGCTTTAGGATTTATAATACCTAAATGATATATTATGTTTTATCAATCCCAACCATTCACCTTCCTGCTGCCTTAAATCCTTCTAACCTTTTTCACTCTATCTATTGACCCTCAACCTATAGACTCTGTTGGAATCCAAAACCTCACAATTTCAAGGACCAAGATTTTTATAGAAGAGCCAAGAAAATCCTTTTCTACTAAGCATCAGAAAGGTGAGTTCAGTGGGACTGAAAACCAAATATTGGAATGTCGAGTGGTTACAACTGAGAAGGAATTATCTATACAACGACTTCTATCATGAAAGTATTTTTTATTAAGAGTGATGGAATCCCAAGGATGGATAAGATGGTTCTCAATTACTGAAAGGCCTTACTATCCCCAGTTAGTGCATGAATTTTATCAACATTTGAAGATATATCTGGATGAAACTCAGGTAGCAAGGTTGAACTCAGTGTTAAAGGGAAAGGAAATAGATTTTTCAACTAAGGAATGAGATGAGTGATTGGAGATGCCTCTTAAAGGTGTCAATGCTTATTATCTAGGTAATACTACACCTTCCTCTAATTTTTTATCTTGTGAAGATGCTCTAAAAAGTTGATTGGAAATGGATAATTTTGGGGGACAATTGCAAGTGAGTTTGAAGGAGAGGTAAGATTTATTTTCAAGTTAATACAACATCAAATCTTCCCATGGAAAGGATATTTCTCTGTTGTTAAGTATCATGATGTATTCCTTATCAATTTGGTGAAACATGGGATAAAAGTAAACCTGTGTAGGTGTCAAATGGTTCATGTCTCTGATTGGATACATCAATTCAAGAAGGAAACATTTTTGTACTATCTGAGAATGATCTCTATCATGTTTGGTTGTGTGGAAGATTGAGATGAAGTGATAAGTGAATTAAGTGGATTCTTCCTTCAAAAAAGTTATATGTAAAAGGATGATGATCCTATAGAACCCATGGAATAAATGTCGGGTAGGTGATGAGGAAAGGATGTATGAGGGTTCCTATCCAATTGACCATCCTGCCAGACCAAAGGATCATGTAGATCCAGGTCTCAAATAAGGATAAGAACTTATTTATTCTGATGATGAAGATTAGAATAAAGTGGCAAGGGAAGAAGGATATCCTTTTGATGACAGGATTAATTTCATATTGCTGAAAGCCCCAAAGATATGTCTTATGGACCTACTAGTCCAACTTTGGACTTACCCTAAAAAGAATCTTTTTTAGGTGATGAGGATGAGGAAGACACCGAGATTATTGGAGTTGAAGGTTATGCAAGTAAATCAGATGAAAAGTCTGATGATGATGATGGTGATGCTGATGGAGGAAATGGTGATCATTTAAGTCATCCTTTGAAAGTGGGACAACAAGTAGTTGACAGATCCCGTGAAGAGTCTATACATGGATCAAGTAATGGGGTTAAGCCTGTTGAACAGGAAGATGTTGATCATATATATGCTTGTCATGAGGACATATCACCCCATCCTAATACAGAAAAAATGAAATCATTTAGGAATTGAATAAACTAATAGTTGGTAACCATGAGGAAGAAGCTGAGGATCAAGTGCCTCAAATTGAGGATGTTCCTGGTGAAGTTGAAGTGGCTAGAGAACATGCTGAACTTGATGTTTAGTTGGTCCTTGTTCCCAAAAAAGTTATTATGGTTAGAGGATAGGATGAAGAAGCTAATGAAGTTGAAGTTGTTCCTAGGTCTCAAGGAATAAGAATCGAGATTGATACTGTTGAGAAAAGTTATTGGGCATGTACTAGATAATGTAGTAATGATCCAAAATATATTATTTTTGGGTTGGAATATGACTCATATAGAGGGTGCCTCCTCCTCTTTCTCCACAAGCTCAAGATGGAGCAGAACCTATTCCACCTGTTGCATCTCCATTAGTAGAGCTAGTAGCACAAAAGGTTTCTAGTGACTATGTAACTAAGGCTGATTTGGAAAAATTTAAAAAATGATATATGTGAGTTAGTGAAAGCCTCTATTGGATCCAGAAGTGAAGCCTCCAATTCAATCAATATTTCAAATGGAGATTCAGCAAAGATTGAAATGATGGTGATCCAGGAGATTGAACAAAATATAAATACCACAACATAAACCATTATTAGGCATAATACCTTATTGAGAGAAGAAGTAATGAAGATGATAAATGAGTTAAATTCTCTAACCTATGATTTTAAGACCTTCTTTAGTGGTGTACTAAAAGTTCTTAGGAACTTGATGACTCATCTATTAAGTGTAGATCTAAAGAAATTAAAAGAAGAGGTTGGCCAAATGATTACAGGACCTTCTATTTCTAGGAGTGGTAAGGTATTATTTCTGATTTATATTCCCTCATGGTTGTGATGAGAGAGGAAATCCAAACTCTTTAGAGTGTTTCAGACAAAGAAACTCTAGAAAAGGGGCATCAAAATACAGACCTTGTATACAATATGGTAAGGCAGTGCACAAATTAAGCCTCTACTGCTCAGAAGAAGATTTGAGAAAAAGTGGATAAGTACTTTTCTAATATTTATACCAATTATGATCTGATAAATAGTTTCATGTTTCTATTATAAAATTTAAGAATACCTCCAGTAACCAAAGAATTCAAGAAAAAAGTTACTCAATTGAAGGGGTTTACCCCATTTTTGAATAAATTCATGGAGAATAAGGATAACTTTGAGAAATCTATGCAATATGGTGGTGAAATCATTAATGATTTCATCAATCTTCTTAATCCATATCTACATGTTCAATCTGAAGTAATTGTGGTTCCCCCTGATGCTTCTATTAGTACACCCTATTGATATCCTACTTTAATGTCCGTATCTCAGGATCTTTCCCAGATTTTACCGGTCATTATAGATAAATCTATCAGTCTTGTGTTGTTAGAGAGAAGGCCTTGTCTTATAGTCAATGTCCCTATAGGAGTTTCCTGGGCTGGTGTTATCTTTAGACCGCCCCTTCCCTCTAACACTCCCAAACCTTCTCATCCTACTCCGGATCCTTCAAATAAAGGAAAAGCTCTTTAGAATCCAAACCCTTATGTATGGATTGTATAATTGATAGGGATTTGATGTTTTTTTGGCATGTACTCTTCTATTTATTAATGGAAATATTTATGGTTTCTTTTTTTTATAGTATTTCTCCTCTTAATTTTTCATTTTTTTGCTAATCCCAAAAGGTGTAGAGAGAAGAGTAATACATTATTAATCTAAGGGGGAGAATTTTTTGTATGGGACACGTGGAATATATTCAACATAATACATTTATTGTGGGGGAGATTTATGGGGGAGATTTATTATATTTATATGTATGCCATAATTTGTGATTATCAAAAAGGGGGAGATTGTTGGTCCATCTATGATATAGTAGTTTTCATAATCACAAAAAAATTCAATCTACAGATTCTACTCTTTAATGCCCTTAAATGTTTCTAAGTAAATGAATTATTTCATATAGATCAATATATATAAATAATTCAATTGCCTATATTTATGAATCAATATGTTTAAAAGTGTGTTTTTTACATCTGTTATTGGATGTATCTTATTCTAGTAATTTAATGTATAAGAAAGACTCTTCATAATATTTTTAGAGTCCCTAGAACTGATAGTATGTTCGACACACCGATGATCGTCACACCAATGTTCGACACACTGATGTTCGACACAACGATATTTGACAAAATGATGTTCAACACACTAATGTTCTACATAGTGATGTTCAACACATTGATGTTCAACACACCGATGTCCGACACACCGATGTTTGACACACCGATGTTCGACACACCGATGTTTGACACACCAATGATGAGAGACCGAAGCAGACATATCAAAGTTGACACGCCGATATTGGTAGACTGAAGTTGACAAACTAAAGATAACATACTGATATTGACAAACCAAATATGGGAGACCGAAGATAAAAGACCAAATATGAAATACTGAAGATGACAGATTGATATTAACAAACTGAAGATGACAGACCGATGCAAATTACTCACCGCTAGTCATAAATAACTATTTCAAATTTGTTAACTCATATTTATTTCTAACAGTCATATTTAGATAAATTATGATTTCTGACATTATTTAATGTTTTCTATAATACTATCCATTGATAGAACTAGGTACTTTCATGTGGGGAGATCTTCTTGACTAATAGACCATAAAGTATAAAAGGCTTACAAGATCAACCATAATGATCTCTATCTCACTCATAAACACACTGCTATAACAAAAAGGAGAGACTTTGTGAATATACATGATGTTGAAAATAGAGGAACTCAAATATTGAGCTCATAAGAAGCTTTTGAAGCAGAAACCTATTGAATCTTGCTGAACCTCCTCAAAAATAAGGTCTGAAACATTACACACCTAGAAACTATATTACATAGAGTATGATACTTTGTTCTGAATCCTACTTCTAGAAGAAGACTCAAATATCATTTTCTCTACATACAATGATTCTAGATCTTTACTAAACAACACACAGATATTTCTAAACTATGTTTTTCCTTTTATAACTCTATTGTGTTCATGTGTTTACTTTTTGAGCAGTGTGTGAATATGTTTGTTTCACACAGACTGTCTCTTGAGCTTAACTAAAGGATAATAAAATATCAGTAAACTCTATATCTTTCTACTCTTGTATCACATGTGAAACTGTGGAAGATATCCTATGTTATCTGTATGATATTTTTCCCACGAATAATTGTTTTAGAGGTCAAGTGTAACCTGGACATCCCTATGTGCTGTTGTGAATCCCGATCCAAGGTGTGGATCAAAAGATTATTAATATATACTGCCCGGTGGCAGGTGATCACCAAGTGCATATGAATATGTCTCATCTTGAGACTGTTCCTCTAGTTTTTCCCGATATGTTGTTTGTCTTGCATTTTAATCCGATTTTTAATTTTCACATCAAGATAAACTGATCTTTGATATTTAGTTTAGCAATAGTTTATATCTATTTTGAACCAGTAATTAGTTTTAAAATTTTGACTAATCGTTTGATTGGTAAAATTGAGGACTAATCAATCTTCTGAGAAACTAATTGAACTTTCAAGACTTATATAAATTCACTACCAAGTGAAATTGATTTTATTATAATATGGGGGTGTTATTTTTAAGAACCAATTTTAACAGAAATTTTTATAGATACTCAATTCACATCCCTCTTGAGTCATCTACTCCGAACAACATATATTATTTATATTCATTTAAGATATAAAATAACATTTTAAGAGCATTTTATAAAGAATAAATGACTAGATCAAAACTAAAATATGTCACTATCATAAAGGTCGTAGTCCGCACATCCACATGAGAGATGTATTATTTTATATAGAATATGAGGATGGTATTGAACAGTTTATAATTTAATAATATTTATAATTTAAAAAACGTATTTTTGATATCAAAAATAGATATTAATATTGAATGATGTATGGTGTTGATGAAAATCCAGAACGTCATTCATGGAGGGGGGACTCTTCACGTACGCTTGACATCATCTTCATTTTTATAATAGTTTTGGAGGAATTTATAAAAACTATATTACTTTATTATAATACTAGTTAATAATAATACTAATATTGATGATATCATAAATTTGTGTTTATAATATGATTGAGTTGCCAAATTTGAAAATAATTAAGAGTTCTCAATTGAGAATAACTTCTCTCTCATTGGTTTCTCTCCTTTGGGTAGCAGCTTAAGGATCCTTACATTAGTATGTTATAAATACAAAGGTTTAATGTCCCTGGGGATAGAGTTTATAATATAATTATGTATAGTTTAATTTTATATAATAAATTTTAATGCATAGATAATTGGATAATGGAATAAAATGTCAGTAATTACAACTTTTTATTATAATGGGAGAATATGATTAATGTGAAATGTGGGGAAAATAGAAAATAATTTGGTTAGTGATGAGGTAACACCAATATTCATACAAAAATTAATTTTTTTTCTAAAAATAATCATTTTTTATGTCCTTTACTCATATATTTTTCACTTAAATGTTTTTTGTTTTTAACACGATAATTTATTTTTGCCTATATATTTTATATATAATATGAAATAATAAGATAGGTACTATTAAATAATTTTCACATAAAAAATACTAATATAAGATCAGTTTTATGACATAAAATTTCAATGGATAAGAGAAATTAATTTTATCATTAGTCTATACAAAGCGTAAAATCCAATTTTTAGAAAAAGTGTATATTAAGAATAAATGATATGTTTTTTAATAATTTATATTTTTTAATGAAATTAATCATATTATTAATAACCATAGAATATTTATTTCAATTTAAAATAATTTCATCACTTAATTTCACCTATTTTAAGAATAATTAAATGAAAAAGTTAATAATTAGTTTTTATTGGAAAAATAATCCATAGTTTCAAAATATTAGAATTATGATTTCTAAATTCAACATACAAAATTCTACAATCATAATTTAAATTCATTAATACTTTTTTTACTATGGGAATTTTTTTAATTTGTTTATGTTATAATTACTTTATGATATACTTATAAACACTGTGGTTTTTGTGAAAACTTTATTTTTCAGTATTTACCTAAAAATAAATTATTTTGAAAAAATTAAACAAATAAATCCATGAACGATATTTTTCTGATTCTCTAAAAATAAATTTAATTAGTTCAAAATAAAAGACTAACATTTATCTTTAAAAAACATAAATATATATTGAAAACTATTTTCACAGGAAAATTAATTTTTTTTAAATATAAACTGTTATTACTATTATTTCCTATCAATTGATAATTATATTTAAGTTATATTATTAATTTAAAGTATATATATATATTATATTTCATTTCATTAAGTAAATAATATATAAATTTAATTTTTTAAATAATATTTGTTAAAAAATCAAATGATTTCGTTAAAATTATAAATGCATAAGTAAATCGTCTTCCATTTTTTAAGAGTAAAAACAAGAAATTTGAAAAATTAAAGTGTAAAAAACTTATTAAATTCATAACTATATATTTTTATCATACTAATTTATAGTTATGTATACCTTAAATGTATATTCGAAAAATCTAATCCTTAGATAATATCTATCAGAAATTGTGGGAGGTTATTCAACTAGCATGGATGTTATGGAAATTTCTAAAATCTTGAACATCACTCAGATACAATTGTTATAAAACAAAATTATGGAGTATATATTTAAATTTCTCTAGGTAATAAACTAGTAATGATATTTCCTTTTCAATCTTGCATAAATGACCCATATAAAGATAAGTCAAATTATAGTGTCATTTATTTAAAATTTCATTATGTTTTCACTTTAATTTATATATCTTACACCAATGGACATATAATAATACTTAAATTTTAAAATAATATTTTAAATTATCATGATTTCAATTAAATTTTTTTTTGTTATTCCATCTATCAGTCCCAAAATTTATTTCAGTGGATAAAAAAAATTACTAAACTTTAGGGAGTTACAGTTCTTATGTGTCCTTAGTATAATTACATCTTTCATGAAGTAATTCATCACGTATATGCATAAAACAATCAAATAATTGTGCCTTGAAGAGTATAAATTATATCATCTTTTCATTATATCATTTATAAAAGGCCTCCCTTATAGCATCCATAATGGTCTTCGAGTCGAACACGACATATCTAAGGATCATGAACATGAAGCAAAGCCTTTTTAATTTGTCATAAAGTCCATCAATGATTTTTTTAGATAAGAATTTAGATGTAATTCCACAGTTATTATCATGATTTTCATCAAAATTAAATTAACACTATGTATGATTTAATGTCACCCATGTAGTGGTAATGTATTCTAATACTAGTTTACTAAAATATATTTTACATTAATTATTGTCAGAGCTCATTATCACCTAAATAGTCCCAAAATATCGATGTTAATTGAAGTGATCAAAATAAACTATCATCAATTAGTTCCCCATTTTAAATGGAATGAAAAAAAGTTAAATTGATTTTTTTAGTGACAACTAGTGAGTGTCAAAGTTAGTGGAGTCATTATTATTACTCACCTACTCCTTCTGTAGTGTCATCTTATTCAGCATTTAAATCACCCTCTATTGGTGCATTATGGGGATTTTCTCCTATCATTTCTAATTTATTTAATGTACCTTGGGTTTCATAATTAATCACTTCCACCACATCATCATGTACTTTGGGAATTTCTTCATCTCTTAGTATGGTATAATTGGTAGGTTTACCCTTTCCAACTCCCATTTTTGTGGCCTCATTGATTGGTTTCACATGAAAATACTTGTGATATGAACCCTCCATGAATTAATCATGATCTATTCCATAAATAATGAATGGTTTTATTTTCTCAAGCTTATTAGTTGGTAAATTATACACCAGATGTTTCATAATTATCCAATTAACAAATCAACATAGTTTTTTTCCACTAAACAAATTCATATGTACTTAGAATATAAGTCTATATGGAATGTATAAAGAAAATCAGGAAGGAATAAATGAGTAATGAAAAAAAAATACATTAGATTCATTAAATAAGTCACTTAATTTAGCTAGTAATGAATTAATATCAATAATTTATCCGACATTTTAAAGTGATTTAGTGGTTACGATAAGAGTTATGTGAGAATTGATGATAAATAAAATTATAATTATGATGTATAAGACTATAATTTTGATCATTGGTTTCACCTGATCCATTCTCTCCATATTGTCTATAAATTTTTGGGATATCCATTTATAATTTTACCCCCACCAATGAGACAATATTTTCTAAAATAGACAGTTGAAACATATATTTAAGTTCCCATTAAACCTCCTTGAAGCCTTTCTCATAAATAGAACTCTTAGAAAAGTGTTATTTTTTAACTAAAAGAGATAAATATCAGTATTCAGATTAGGTAATAAAGTTTAATATTTAAGAAAACCACATTTAAATGTCGGAATATTTTCGAAAAATGGTATATTTATTTAATGAAATTTCATTTGACAAATACGAATTTAATGTTTTATTTCCAGACCATATGGTCACACAATCGGGGAAATGTTGAATGTGTCACATACATATACCTACACTATTATCCTATAATTGAGATACAATTCGAATTTCTCTATAGTGGATGGTTCTACTACACTATCCACTAGAGTGATACCCTCACTATGCTTAGGATACCAAACGGTTGATTACTCAATCTCTATCATCTATAAGATGAAGAATTTCTTATGTCAATAATAGTTTTAAAATATAGAATAACTCCCCATGTAATCATTATTTTTTATATTCAGGCCCATGTTAATGATTAAACTCTTTATTGATTGATAGATTTATAACCAAATAATTGGAACCTTGGTCCATTTTATCTCACACCTACCTCATTTTCGAAATCTATTTATATGTTTCTTCTAAAAGAATCTCTAGCACACTGATATATTTAAAAAAACCTATAGTTTTTCATGGAAGTCAAAATCTCATGGTACCTTCATGTTATTTATTTTTGGAATATAGACACCACCATGAAAGAGATTTTATATGAGAAAAATGTATTTTAATATAGAAACCTATATAATATACTATAGGACTGAATATATAGATAATATGAGGTTTTTTATAATAATCCCCTTAAGGAGTTTAGGAGGCATCAATACACATCATTATGTGATGATTCTCTAAGATCTCATCTTTTTTTAGTACAAAACACCACTTTTGATGGCTAGACTATCTCAACATTGACACAAATGGTGACGGTTTTATGGTCAATATTCATTTAGAGACTTTAAAAAGGGTTAATATGAATTCAAAATGTTTCACAATAGTTATACCCATATTGGGAGATTCCATTGTATCTTTCTTCTTCTATTCAATAGATAAGGATTCATTAAACTTGGGGTGCATCTTGTAGGCCACCAATGTGGATATAAAGTCATTCAAGAATAAGATAACCCTAATTTTCAGACAATGTATACATTTTGGGATATAAATATAACCTCAAATTGATTAATATCTTAATTTATAATCACCCACATTTATCATGACATCATTTCATGATTCATCTTTATGACCTATTTATGTGGTGATACGTCTTATTGGATTGTTCTATGGATTTTAAAAAAATTATTATATACTATTTAGGGATCGTGGACAATAATACTATCAAAATGAGAAAATACAATGTATTCTCATATAGCTACTGTATATGACCACAATACATAATTATCATGTCCAAAATCAATGATTTTTCAAAAGAGTGATTCACCCTAGAGAAATACAATGAACTTTGAATAATAATTCAAAGGAATTAGGGCCATTTAACTCTTAAGTTCCAATGAAATGATTCTTGAAATGGGATATACTAACAAACAAAATTCTTATCTTGATATTTTAACATAGTTTTAGTGTTCATAAATATTGAATTGGGTCCTTATCCAACCAAATTAAACATGATACTATTCTATGATTTTTAAAAGACACATTATATTATATATATGTGTGTGTGTGTGTGTGTGTTTCTGTGTATTAGACACTAGAAAATATTTTTAAACATTTGTATTTTTAATAAATAAAGCCTTCCATATACAAGTCCAGTTTCCCTAAGAAATACACTAGGTCATACGATAGTTTTTGAATTAGAAATCAAAATAATATTTCCCCTGATCTATATAAAGAGAAAGAAACAAAAGATGATATCACAAGGGAAATAATTGGATTGAAAACATATCCCAATCCCTATTGTAACCAATTTCTAGTTCAATACAATATATGATTAGAACTTCCATATTCTACATGGTGGCTCACCCTGTTGGTTATATTGAGGATGGATCATCACAACATGTCACTATGAACATCTTTATCAATTAATAAAAACTAACATCTATATTCGAGTGAGGTTCCTTCCGTATGGAATTTTTAGTCTCTTTTAGTAATTCATGGTCTAGTAGATATATCCTTGTAGCATTTCCAGAAATAGATTTGGGTGGTATAAATTTTTTATACATTACTCTAATGATTGGTGTTCAATAGATATTATATATATACCCCCAGTATAATATATATTTATCAATGTTCAATGTAAAATATTATTATATTTAGAGTCGAGTGTCTCAATTGTTAGGTAATTATATCATGGATTTTATAAAAAATTACCCATGATATCTAGATGATTTTAAAGATCACTATTTTATTCAGTTTCTCCTAAAACATGAGGCATGCTCTTTAGACCAAATAAACCAACATAATTTAATATTTGAAATAGCCTCTGGGGTATGGGTCCCAATCATAATTTTTTCATTGGATTTGGTTAGTAGTAGGTTAGTTAATGTCATAGGAATAAAAATGTTCTAGGGACTTCGATATGTATCCATGGTTGACCAAGGTATAATTAGAATGATGCAAAACATGATAAATGTTTCTCTTCTATACCTTTTTATAAAACCCTCACAATGCGATCTCAGTTAATCACACATTCATATACTCTACGAACAAATATTTTGGTAGTTTTTTATTTGGATTCCTTAAACATATAGTGAGGATAAGATCGATTCTAGAAACCTCTAATGGTGCACCTACATAACCTATTATAGAGTGAATAGAAGTGGTTTATATTATTTGGATAATCCGTATATAGTATCTTAGATAAAATTGTAAATTTATGTATCCTCTTTGGTGTTCAAAATATTCTATCATGCATCATAATAAGAATGAAGACATGTTTATCATGAAGACAACCAAATATAATTTTCTCAAAGAAAATTTATTCCATAGGAAAAACAATTGTAATACCCTGATATTTTGAAATATACTTCTTTAAATAAAAACCCTTTTAAATATATTACTGTAAATACATTACCAATCAAAAATAATCATTTACATATTTAATACTATGATAATTTAATTAAAATAAAACCTCTTTAAAATAAAAAAAATAAGCAATTAAAATTTCAAAAATTTAGAGGATATATAATTAATATGATTTAACATATTAAAATATTTTCTATTCACAGATAACTATTTAATGTATTAATAAATTAATATAAATAATTTTAAAGGATTATATGGGTAATATATTATATTTAAATATATCAACTACCATATTAATATCAATAATATTTTAATATGAATGTGGTAGTATTAAGAATAATTAATGTTTAAACGTTTCATTTTTCTATAAAACCAGTTTTTATTTATATTTTGTATTTTAACATATAAAAATAGAAATTATTGAATATGAATAGATAAAAATAAATTCATTATTATAATTATATTTACAAAATTTCAATATCATTAATTTTGGATAATTTTCTACAAAAAATGATTTTATGTAAAATCGTTGAAATTATCATACTTAAAAAACATGAATTCTAAAACATTATTAGTATATAAATATGACTTGGAGATTATATAAAATACTTTTTAAAAAAAATAATTTCATCTGAACTTATAATTCTAAAAATATTGATAAAAGTTTATAAAACCGTATTTGATATTTTAGATCATGAGTTATATTTTTCAAAAAAAATATGTATAGCACATTATATATTAATTAATTTAGAATCAATTTTTATCGCTTTTATAAATTTAATATTATTAAATTTATTTCAAATTTCAAATAATTAAGAATAAATTATATAGAAACTATAATTTTATTTTTGGGAATAAATAATGAATTAACTTGGTAAAATCTACTTATAGTGGTGAAATCAAAAATAATAAAAATGAATAACCAAAGAGGTATAGGGACTAACATGTTTAAAACATATTACAAATGAATTTTTTAAGAGGTCCTATAACTTATCACTTCTCCATTTACATATTTCTAAATTTTGGATCCACTTTACTTGATATTGTTTTTTCATTAATGAAATTTTCTTGTACATATCAAAAATTCATCCCTTTACCCTTATAAAAGGGGAACTCATTTCCTCACTTCCCCCACACCAGAATACCCTATGTTCAAACCAAACATGGTCCAACCTCCCCTCAATGTTCCTAGACACCATTAAATTGTTAATTTATTCTCTAAAATTTTCTCAATAGGTTAACCCCCTCATTAATGGGATAATTAAAGAGCTAAGGTATTGATTTTAAACTTCTCATCCCTTTATTCAATAAAATCATGTGTTTTTTTCCTCTTAAAATTTAATTTCACAATCTTAAAATTGATAAAAATATTTTTTATGATACTAAAATATTTATATACATATAAATTGTAAAACCTTGTAATGATATGAATGATTAATAATCAATATTAAATTAACCATCTTAAAAAATTGAACTATGAATAAGAAAAAATAAATTTTTATTATTATATAATGTTATCGTATATACTAATTTTTCTTGTAAATATATCCATTTCTAACATATCAAACTAAATAACCCAAAATATTATCATTATACTTTTTTTATAAATATAATATAGCTAAATCAAAATAAAATCATCTATTAATCTTGACATGTTCATATTGTGGTTGGTTTAATCGCCTACTTGAACTGTATTATGAATTTATTACAAGGAAGACTATGAAAACCATATTAAAGGTAAAATATGATATAAATATTTATTTAAATTTTTCTGTTCTAAAAGGATACATCAACATTTAACTCAATAATTAAGAAAACACCTTTTTTATTTAATTAAATCGTCAAATTCCTATTTTTGTCAATTTCATCTTCAAGGATAATCAGTGAAACACTCATAAAGGGGAATTTAAAAAAATAAATCATTAAAATCCATACACTATAAAAATATTAATTACATTGCAATTATTTACTTTGTAAGAATAAATAAAACCATCAATACTTCTACGAAACTATTACAAACTAACAAAACTATAAACGATTCATGTGGGATAATATGAAAAAAACTTACATAAATTTAGAAAATTATAAAAAATTAAAGTTATAAATATTTTCATGTGTGAAAGTGGTCTTGAAAAATTATATTTTGATAAAAAAAATTATTTGATGATAGGTCACTTTTGAAAAAAGATGAAATAATTGTATTGGTTTTTGTCTCAATTTATTTTCATTGAGAGATGTATATTTGTTATGAACTAAATTAAATTTATGTTGTGTTTATACTACTTATATTACTTATTTTATGGTGAAATACATTTTATTGTTGGATATTTATGTCTTATTTAAATCTATGTCTTTCAATATTTTTTTTTCAAATTCTCCACATGTTTTAAGGGGTTTTCTTGACTCAAAAATTTTCCTTAGGACTTAATAACTTTCCATTGACTACTATCATTCAAGATTTATCTCTTATAACCTATGACATTATTTTATATTTTCATATTATTTTTTGGGGAAATAATATTTCACAACAAATACTTCTTCCTTAATTAATCTAGTGTTTCACAAAAAAAATCAATTGTGATGAGAATAATTCCCATATAAATTATTTGTTTAATTTCTATATAATGGTTTTTATTTACCTATAATATTATTATAACCCTGCTGTTATATAAATTCTTTTTATCTTCAGTTATACTTTCAAAATAATTTATTCATTTAAAAGAAATTATTTTATTATAATTTTGATAATGTGTGTAACTAATTAATGTATTTTAAAAAATTTAAAAGGAATTTAAAATCCATGATCTCTTATTATTACTTTATACTTTAAATTTTGAAATATCAATTATTTTTTCTAAAGTAATACATATTAGAATTTGTTTTTAAGAATTGTTCTCTTCATCTTTAAAAAATGGCTTTTATAAAGTAACTTGAAAATCAATTATTTTTAAGTGTATATCAATATTTTTTTTGGGTAACATATTTTTTTTGATTGATTTTCCATTTTAAATTTATTCATTTTTAATGTAGTAGACTTTAATAAATAAAAATTTATGTGATTTGTTTTAGAAACACATTTTTGTACATTATGATTTTATATCAAATTTTCATGTTTCTTATTTAATATGTTTTAGAATTTATATTTTACTCTCATGTGTTTTTTATAATAAAATGGAATATTTGATTTTATGTTGAACTCATGTGTATGGATGATGATGGATAGTTTCTTATGTATCCCTAAAATTTATTGGACTCTTCTTTTATCTTCTTATCTTAAAAGGTTGCATAAGAGTATTTTCTTGTGCCAAAAGGAACATTGGGGATTTAAAAAATAGAAATGGGGAATATAGAAGGCTTTATAAATTGAACAAGGGTACATGGTACAATTATCCAAATACCAAGAAGGTACAGAGTTGGTTAGCCCAAGCCCACTGTAAAATGAATTTCTGGATGGGAAACTTTAACATATACTTTATATACTTAATTTTATGCCATACTCTTTTAAAAGTTATCATTCGAATGTTATTATTGAATTTCTCATGTTTATTTAATAATTTTTCCACACACATTTGACTCGTAAAAAAATTTATTCCAAAACTTATTCCACGAATCGATGTATTTTGTATATTCTTTTTTTCGTATGATTTTCTTATATATCATGATTAATAATATATTCTCATCTTATTCTCACTTATGAACTTTCATTGTTATCACTTATGTTTTACATTATTGAGAATCATAACACACCCCTTACAAATGTTTTCGTCCCCAAATTTATAAAGATTATTGTAACTTAAGATATGTGTAGAAGGAATCATGGGTATTTTTATTATGATTAAATGTTTATATGATGAGTAAAATAATTTTTCTTGTGTAACTTTTTATCAAATACACTAAACCATTCATTCATTTGATTGTGTAATTTTTTGTTATATGTAATGGTCAGATTATGGAACAATGATAAAACAAAAAAAATAGTTTTGGGTGCTATAAATTTTATCACATTAGTTTGTTGTTTTTTTTAATGGATAGTATATTTTTTCAGGGGATTGGGATAAGATAATGTTAGTGAAAACACTAGTGTTATTCACCAATAAGATTTGGAAACATTACATGATGTGTGAATGTTTTACAGTCTACCGTAATTACAAGAGTCTCATGAGTATCTTCTCTCAGAATTACCTGAACTTGAGATAGCGGTGTTGGCTTGGGTTCCTCCAGGACTATGACTTTAAGATATGCTACACTCTTAAAAGGGAAAAAATAGTAGCAGATTAACTCAGAAAGATATCTGGTATACAGTTATGGATTGATGCAACAGAGCAGCTAGCCGTTTTGCTGATATCCTATGTTGAACGAGATGGGGCAGCTTCTCTTCAATCTTTGACAATCATTCCCCCACTCCTTCATCGAGTCAGGGAGCTGCGGCTTGGGGACACTGACTATGAGGCTCGACGTGCTCATATATCCGCAGGATAAGCACTTGATGGATTTTCTAATGGTGGGGAGCACGTCATCTTATACAGAGGGTGTACTATGGTACCAGTGGTGCTATGGGAGGAAGTGTTGAGGGTGTTCCATGCATCCCATCTAGAGGTACATCCATAAGTGGAAAATATGCACCAATACCTTTGGAATCATCACTAGTGTATGAGAATGAAGAAAAAAGTGGAAGAGTATTTCTATAGGTGCCTCACTTGTTAGCAAGTGAAGGCAGAGCATCAGGTTTCACCAGGCTTAGTTAAGTCACTAGAAATTACAGAGAGGAATTGTAATGTAATTTCAATGGATTTAATGACAGGACATCCACGGACATTTAGGGTTCATGATTCTATCAGATGATCATTGACAGACTCACCTAGTCGGCTCACTTCTTACCTATCAGATATCAGGGTTTAATAGAGGGATTAGGACACCACTATGTGCTAGAGATTGTACAGCTTCATGGGGTGCCATCTATGATTGTATCCAGTCGTGATGCAGATTTTACTTCTCTACTATGGATGGGGTTTCAAGAGGCTTTCGGGACACAGCGTCGGTGGAGCACCTCTTTCCATCGTCAGACGGATGGTCCGACAGAGCAGACCATTTAGGCCCTTGAGGACACGTTGCAAGCTTGATTTCAGCCATAACTAGGAGAATCACTTTACCTTAGTTGAGATCGCATACAACAAAAGTTATCACTCCACTATTGGTGTTGCACTGTTCGAGGTGTTGTACGGTCGAACATTTAGATCACCTCTGTATCGTACTATCCTAGTAAAGTCAGCACTCGTGGGACCACAGATGGTATGGGCTACCACGGAGAAGGTGCAGATCATCTAGGAGAGAATAAAGACTTCACAGAGTAGGAATAAATCTTATGTTTATAGGAGAAAGAGACCTATGGAGTTTAAGGGTGGTGACCATGTCTTTCTACGGGTCTCACCTTGACGAGGTTTGGGGAGATTTGGTCGGGGTAGCAAGTTATCTCAGAGGATCATGGGACCCTTTTAGGTCTTATGTAGAGAAGATGAGGTGGCATATCACATAGCTTATCCCCCTCAGTTGCCCCGGGTGCATGATGTTTTCCACGTATCTTAGTTGATGAGGTGCGTGCATGATCCTTCTCACATCATTAACTAGGGTGAGCTGGACATCGACGATGGGGTGACGTTTTCAGAGGTTATAGTAGAGATTGAGGATCGATAGAAGCGATCACTTTGTAGGAGATCGATACCTCTGGTTCATGTATGTTGGTAGCACGGGAACCTCTAAGAGAGTACATGGGAGTGGGAGGTTCATAGTTGGGCTCAGTATCCCCACTTGTTTCCACAGTTTGTGTTGTGGATTTTGAGGACGCAAAGGCCTGATGTGGGGTAAGTGAAAAGACCCAAATTTTTTAATGTATTTTTTAAAAATTATATAGAAATATTACAAGTTCACGAAAATTGACAGAGTGTGATTCCAAGGCATAGTGTTCCTGTAATAAATTTATGAACTTTTTATAGGTACCTTCAGTAAATGCAAGTGCGTTGTTTTGTAACATTTGAACTGGTGATCGGAATTGAGATCTGAGGACACCATAGAACTCTCAATGTTGATATTCTCTTAAGGACACCTTCATCTATAACGTATTAGGTCGGGGGTGCATGTTTGTTTTTGCATTTTTCATAGAGGATAAATAAAATAAGTATAATGTTTTTAAACACGTTTTATCCTTCCTCTCATTTGTATCTTAGAGGTGGGGACCACACTAACTCCTCTTTTAATGTGATTTAACCCTTGGAATTACCCAAATTAATGTGCCAACATTAGTTAATAAACAAAACTCAATTAAATTTGGCTTCTCACCTTTTTGTTGGGTATCGTTGGAAAGTGGGGGGGGGGTTGGAGAACATTTGGTTAAGAGGAGAACTTGTTAGAAGAACCTCCTCCAATAAAGAACATCTCCAATGACGAACGAACTGATTTTTGAGAAAACTCCAAAGTCACCATCTTTATCTCCTTCCTCACAGCACCTCCAATGACTGTCATAGTAGTGGTTTTGAATTTGGTTGTTCTTGTTTGTTCATCTTGATTCCATGTTGTGATTCAATCTTCATAAGCTGACTATTACCGATCTAAAGTAGAGGGTAAGGGCCAAGCTAACATGATGGGATACCTCTGGTAATTCATTGAATGATTTGATCTTCATGAGAAAGACTTCAAGTTGAATGGAATCTGACCCCATTGGTCATGGAATTACGGCAATGTCTAGAGACCTGCCAAGCTTCATCCAGTTTGAAGAACGGGAAACTAGAGCTCTCTCAATTACCTGAGGAAGATTGCTGGTGATCGGTGTCAGCGACTAGTTCCATTAGGGAATAAGTAGTAGCAAGCATATCGTCCAGCCATGAGGAGGGTGGTGGAACGTCCACACCACCGGAATAGGAGGTCATAGCCCGTCGACCGCGGTAGAGCAGAGTGGCGGTCGGCCGCTTGGCGAAGAGGTGGCGCATGTCCGTGCCGCTAGATTTGGAGAGCACAGCCGCTTGGCCATGGTGGATATTGAAGGGTGTATGGCACTCGGCCATCCACAGTAGAGGAGTGGTGCGCATCTGCACTCCTAGAAAGAGGGCCATCCATTCCGGCCAGCTGCATCATGCTGAGCAAGACCCCTCTGGTGGGTCCTGCGTGCCATCCTTCAACACCATGTGACGCCACTTGGTTGGCCAAAACCGAAGGGCCTATAGACTATTCGGGTGACCTATGGGGGCACCTCCCCTCCATGGTGGTGGCTAGGGTAAACCCCACCACAAGGGAACACCCCGACCGCAAGCTGCACCACGGGCCGCCCTACGGGCCATGCCCAGTGTAGGTCGGGTCGGGCCACCCCCTTACCGGGTCAGGTCAGACCGCAGCCCCACAGTCCGGGCCCACCACTTCCCATCTGGTATGGGTCGCGTCGGCCTAGGGTGGGTCGGGTTAGGTCGGTCTGTATATGTCTGACCAAACTAGGTCCCATATGAACAAAGATACATCTTTTTGGACAAAACTTTTATCCCGGCGTCCGAGTGATAAACCTTCTGCGGAACTAGAATCCTTGGAATGAGATGGTCCTTTTGGTATAATCCACATGAGATTTGGATAAAGTTGGGGTTCGTCTGGATTGGATCGATCCTGAATCCAACCGGGCCCTCGGGACTAAAAGGCTAATAACTTACAGATCAGGCATCTGATTGACGCGTCGTCTATTGCGTTGGGACTCTTGTGATGTGACGGTCCTTTGGGGTACTTCTTCATGAGACTTCGTGGATTTTGAAGTATTGAATTATGTCTTAAGGAGAGAAACCTCCCGAAATAAATCATTATTAGTGTGAGAACTCTGTGATTAGTTGTACATGGGGAGTCTTCATATCCTGTGTGGGTAATCTTCAGATCTTGTGTGGTTTATCCCTCAGTGATATTGTGTGGGTCAGTGAAAACTGATCCTTTGTTGGTCATCTCCAGAGCATGTGCGGGTCTTCTTTAGATTATTTTTGGGTCATCTTCGATCTTCTGTGTGTCAACGACAGAGCTTCTCGATGATGTAGGATGATGTATAAATACGACTAATCATCTATACATCTGTACTTAAGTTATACCTGGTTTGAGTTGAGTCTTTACCTTTTTGGTACACTTCTATGTGGTGATACCTTTGTGTTATTCTCCTCTATGGTGTTACCTTGGTGGTACTTTCCTTTGAGGTGATACATTTGTGGTATTCTTCTCTGTGGTGTTACATTTGTGGAACTTACATTCATGGTGATACCTTTGTGGTATTCTTATGTGTTGTGTTACCTTTGTGTTACTTACCTTTGTGGGGTTACCTTCATGGTATTATTTCCTTCATGGAATAGTTGAGATTTTTATAAAGAGTTGGGCCTTATGTTTCCTCATGAATGAGATCAGTATACATGATAACTTAGGTATATGTATGGGTATATACCTAAGTAAGGTTAACTATTTTTTTCATGCTTTGTGGTTTATCCTTTGTGGATTTTGAGAGGCCTTCGGAGGTCTTGGTGTCCCTAGTGAGTATTGTTATACACACCCCTACCCGAGTTATGCCTACACCTTGTTGTTTCTTGTGTAGATGATGAAAAACACTGACTGAATATGATGGTACCAGGACTAGAGGCTGGTCGGAGGTGGACCGTTAGACGAGACATACCGCAGAGACGACTGTTCAAGAGCTGTACCTACCCTACTGGTAGGATCCTTGGAAGGTGTTCACAAGAGTTGTTTTCAGTTCTACTTATACTTTCCAGTTAGTCTTGTATCCCATCCCCCTTTACTTATTGTACACACTCTTTTTACTATATAGTTTACCTTATGCCTGTATCTTGTTGTGTGCTTGTTTTGTGTGATTTTCAAGTTAAAAAGGTAATGTCTTCCCAGTTTTAGGGAAATTCCTTTCTAGTGCTAGTCACCAACCCCTGTCCTATTAAAGGCGGGCTTGGAGTAGTCACAGAATAGGGCCCGGGGGACGGGTTGTGAAAAAAATGACCATAAAAACCCATATTGAATCCTAGATATTTATAGGCTAATATTTTCATGTCATTTATGAACCCCTATTTATAAGTTTATAGTTTGATATTTGCACATTTATTAATCTAAGTATACTCATTAAAAATTTTCCATTAGTCAAGATAATGGAGAAAACCCTAAATAAACGAAATAAAAAATGGGTGTAACATATAGGGTGGAGAGTTTCACTATAAGTGACCTAATGGTATGAAAAATCGATTTCAAACCTGCACGAAAATTTTATCACATCATATTAATAATAATGTAAACTATGTATATATCTCAAATTCACCATGTGAGGTGCATCTTGATATCGAATTATTCATGAGATAATGACCACCGACATTTAATGGGTCTCCCAATCCACTGATGGCTATGAAATGGATCCAAAAAGTAGAAAAAGATATTTTTGTCCTATTTATATCAGAACATGAATTGGTTGATTAACTATAAATCATTTGGAAGGTGAAACTAATCAATAGTGGACCCTAATCAATAATGCACGTACAAAAAAAGAAATTGATTCCATGATATGGGAAAAGTTAAAAGGGTCATTATCTGGTAAATATTTTCCACAAACACTTCATACAATAATGGGGAAAAATTCCTTTTTTTGAAGAAAATGGAATACAAATTCATTATTACATATGAAGAATAGTTGAAAAAACATTATAGGTATTCCTTTGTTTTTATAATTAACCATTACTATAAGGCCAACCTATTCTTTAGCATGTTAAATTTTATTCTCTAAAAATTATTGTATATAAGGTATTTTGGAATCTATGAAGGTATGGTTTGATGTATACTTACGGTGGAAATAGAAATTGGATACTCATATTATTTTTATGGTTTAGGGAACATGTTGGGTAAATTGTATTTCCATATAATTTCCATAAATAATAAATATGTAACAAATAAAATCAATCTTTCAACATCAAAAAAGTCGATAAGAGATATCCTCTAAAGAAAAAGTAATTTATTTAATTGTGGAATAAATGTTCCTCAAGAACTTGAAGGATGAAGTGATATGAAGAGACCATGTATTGAAATGTTTTTAAGTAATTCTCAGATCAAGGAAAAAACACATTCAAATGTTTAATTTTTAAATAGTATGGTAATTATTCAAAAAAATACACTAAACCAAGGGTTGATGGAATTAATCAGCTTTAACATCCACTAATTCTGAGAGAATAAGGAAAAGTCAATGAAATCACAATGACTATGGTAGATTTTTATAAAGAATTTTTTCATTGTAATTAATGATTAATTATCCCCTACTTTATATTTGGGGATATCTTGTTGGATTTTAATTCTTGTAACTATAGCATATAATGATGTTTTCAATAAGAATCAAATACCCCCCCCCCGCATCGAATAATTTTATATTACTAAGGAAAACATCTCATATTATTGTATCCCAAGTTAAGGATTATGAAATATGCTTCATAGAATTATTATGATCACTCCATTAGATGATTTCAATGTTTTTTTAGAAATTTAATGGCCATATCCATATAGAATCCACAATAATCAACAAAATAATGAATTCTCATTTCATATATACAAAAAACAAATTATAATTTATTAATTCAAGGATTATTATGTGACCTATTGAAAAATAATTCTATTATAGGACTTATGATACCTAATAATGGGGGATATTTAGCTAAAATTATTTGAGAAATACTCTATATTTTTATTGACCTCTAATGATGGAAAGTGACATATTTCATAATTTAATTGATAATATAAAATAAATAATATTATGACTCACATCTATCTTAGTTGGGTACATTGATAAATGATAAAAAAAATTTGGGACATAAATTATTAAGGGGTATAATGTAACACCCTAAGTACTAAAAGAAGTCATGAAATATTTATTAATGATAAAATTTAAGAATAATATTTTCTCTAGTAAATAAAAAAATATTAAACTATTAAAAACTCTTACATTAAGAGGATATATAATTAATATGATTTAATATATAAAAACATTATCCACTTTTAAATAACTTTTTAAAGTATTAATTAATTAATATAAACCAGTTCTTAATGATTATTTTGATAATTTGTACCATTTGAGTAAATTATTTACCACAAAACATCATTAAGTTAGGAGTTGGGTTTTGATGGTACTAAGAACTCATAATGTTTGAAAACATCATTTTACAATAAAATCAGTTTTTATTTATATATTGCATATTAATTAAAAATATAATTTTATAAATAATAGAAGAAAAATTATATAAAAATAAATTAATTCATAGATTTATAATGCCAAATTATCATAAAATGATTATTTGAGATTTTTCTAAAAAAATGATTTTTATGTTAATAGTGAAAAAAATGATTTTATATATAATATGATATTTATGATGTTGTTAATATGTAAGAATTTTAAATTCTTGAAACCTTTTTTAAAGATAAAATATGTATTTAATAAGTTACTTTAAAATTTTAGAAATGTTTGTTTTTATTTATAGACCCATATTAGATATTTTATAACAAAATATATATTTTAAAAAATAATACATTATACATTTATTTTCATAAAATTAATTTTTATCACTTTTATAAATTTAATATTATAAAATTAAATTTATATTTGGAATAATTGTTCCAAAATTTTATAAAATGGCCTTTTTATTTGTGTTTATAAAGGATGAATTATCTATGTAAAAACTATTTACTGCGATGAAACACAAAATTCTAAAACTATATTACAAATAGGTAAATGGAAAAAAATGTAAAAAATTGATTTAATTAAGTCTTTTAGGTATATATCATTATTTTTTGAGGCCCAAAATTTTAATGTCTATATTTGTTCCATATACACATAATTTAAATTCTAGATTCTATGAAAAATATAAATTCTCATACATAACTATACCATAATTACATAAAATAAAGAAAATATTGCATTAGATAAATTCCCAAGACCTTTATATATATATATTTAGAGAATTAATATAGAAAATAAAATAGTTAAGCACATGCCATTCTCAACAAATGTACATATTTTCCTATATAGAAAGTTATTTAATTAACAAAAATCCTTCAACGTCTCGCATAAATTATCCAATAGATATATGTTAAGACATATTATTTGTGATACTATTCTTCCTGACCTAGGAATATAAAAACATTAGAAAAGATGAGCTAAAATTATTTTTAAGGTACAACATGCAGCTAAGGTAATCATGGTATATAAATTATATAAATATTATGGTGGGAATAAATAAAAAACATGAATCAATAGTAAATAGAAACTGAGATCAAGTTATATCTAGAAAAATAAATTAAAACATGGATATCAATAATATTGGTCTCCTACTAATGGAATACATAATTTATGACATAAAAAACATACTGTCATGTCATTTTATTGAGACAATATCCTATTATATGAAGATTTATACACAAAAATCAAACATGATTTTATCATGAGACATATCGATGAATCAAGGGGATATATAACTTTGGGCATCACTAATCACCTAATTAATTTCGACACATTCACAATAAGGGTCAACAAAACTTATCATACCATTCTTGAAGGAAACCTTAACAGAATAAAAACACTAATATCTGTATAATGAGTTATTAGAATGAAGATACATAATAAACCTACATTAGTAGTGAATAATGATTAATAATCTCTATACTCCTCTTCATTTTAATATAAGGGATTGCATTATCACAAACCATACAGAGAAATAAGGTGTATGGTCAAACAATATATAGTCAAAATTCCATTAATCATCCTTGTTAGAATATAAAAATAAAAAACATCAATAATTTTTCTTATTTTAATAAAATGGAAACAAATTTCATAATCCATATCATTGATTAAGGTGGATGGTTAAACAATACATAGTCAACATGCTAATAATCATCATTATTATAATCATAATATAGGTAACACTAAAACTCTTTACCCAATATAATAAAACATATAACATGATTATAACCCATATAGATAAATAAGGTGTATGTTTTCAAAATAAATTAACCCTAATGTAACAAAAATAACATATAAGGGTTTCAAAAAAAATGAAAAATACCCTCAAAAAAATAATGCATCAAATGGTATAAAAAATAAGGGTTCAAGAATCAAAATATCTAATACCAATTGTTAAATCCCTAAAGATATATATATATATATATTATGATATATGAATTAGTCATTAAATCATGAAATAAAACCCCCATTTGGGTAAATAACTTTCAAAATTATTATAAAAATGAATGATAGAACATAAAATAAATTTTTGAAAACAATTTTAAGATTGATATAAAATAAAAAATATATAATGCATTCAATGATTACTATTGAAATGGTGAAAGTAAAAAAAAATTAAAGTATTTAATTCTATTAATAATTCTCATTATTGAATCCTTAAATAATATATAAATTTTTTCTTTGTGAAATGAGGTGAGGAAGAAAAAGCATGTGAAAGTAAAATGAAAACCACTTTAATTATTTTTAAAATTCATTTCTTTAAAATTACAATTTAAAGAAGACTGATAAAACATTCAATTTTTATTAAAAGATCAATTTCCAAAATTGGATTATAAAATACCATATAAAAAAATAATAGGCTGGAAAAACCCATGAATGGAATATAAACATTCAATATGAAACATTATATATCAATGAAATGAGATTTGAGTTATCATTATTTCTTGGAGGAAACATACTCCATGAATCATGAATCATTTAAAAATGGGTTTAGGTGGTAAAAAATTGTACAAATGAAGAATAAAAAATAAAATCATAGGGAAATATTTGATAAAATTATATAAAATAATATTGATTGAATGATCATAAGAAAATGGATGAAAATTTAGTTACCAAAAACACTTATGATAGCGGTAATGATTGAGTGAAAATAAATTTGATCAAAATATAAATATTTGTTCTAATTTATCAAATGAATTATAAGAAAATAATTTAAAGAACATTAATATGATATTAAAATAATATGACACCATAAAAAATAAACATTGTGCATAACATGTGATGTGTCTAAAAGAATCAGAATTTATACCAACAAAACCCTTGAAAATTGAGTAAAAAAATTAATCAAAACCACTTTAAAATGAGTTGTTTTAATTTAAATTAAAATAACATGATAAAAATATAATTAATGAAATTATATCTCATATAGTTATTAAATTTTTGGTGTAAATTACATTAGGTTCATAAAACTAATCATGTCTCAAGGAGAGGAATTTCAGTTAAAGACCCTTACCACGATCATGAATTATTCTGCACAAGAACCAAAAATACTAAATAATTTAATTAAATTTCCTAAATAAATAACCAATAATTATATATATTACAAAAAATTTATAATTTACACTTTCTATCATTATATAAATTAAAATAGCAGTCATTTTTTACTTTTTTTTACATCGAGACTAAGAAATTTGCGTTTCTTTGAACTAGTTTCATTAAAGAGGTGTTGGTATCTATAATTTTTTTAGTTTGAAAATTTTTTAGATCATATATTGTACTAGAATAGATGTTACATGATACTTTATAAATATGTAATTCAATCCATGGTATATTGGGTTACAAAAAAAAGATCTATTGGATGATTATTATTTTTTATTGATTCTTAAAGAATTAATGTTGTTTTCATAATTAATAAGTGAAATTTTTATATATAATTACTATAAATAAAATATTATTTTGAAATAATAATATGATATTATACTAAATAAATTTCATTTTCATTTTGGTGTTGGTTTCCTAGAACTGACATGTTTAATACTTGATTAATGTTTTCATTATTAATGAAGTTTTCTTATCGAAATATTATTATTACTCTACATGGAATTTATATGTGATAATTTAGTAAGACTATATGTCAAATTGAATGCTCATAAAATTTCACCTCTATGATGATAACCTTTAGGTTCCACAACATTATACCTGAACCATGTTCTATGACCGGATGATATTGATAGATGGGAAACATACATTATAAGTTTTAAATGGTATGTGGCTCATAATACATTGAGGAACCTTATCATGGTGTTATCCCTTGGTAGTATACAATATATGATGTTGTGAGAAGAGTACCCCTAATAAGAAATCCACATTTCCAGGTTTCATTAGATGTTATAATATGCAAATGTGTATATTGGTCCTTAGATAGTGATATTATCATTAATGGATATCATGACTCATGTACTTTGATATATTTATGAAAACCAAGATGACATGTGTTCGTGGTAAAGTGAGATGTGTTGGGTTCATTACTAGTGATATTAAATTAATTGATGATGTGAGAAAGGATTTATCCCTTTCACCTCTTAATGAAATATAATATATATGACCCATTTATTGGAATGAATTCACCTAAATAAATCCATGTCTATAGATTTTTATGGGAGAGTTAATATTAGTAAATTCAAAGAAAGTAACATCGAGCATATAGGTTGGTGTCACCAGCATGAAACTTTCTTTATTTGAGATTTTTTGATAAAATTTTTATCTTACATGGAAAAAATTCGAATGAGTTCCGATGTGATTACGATGTTAACTTCCTTATCTATGGATATTATAGCATGTTTTAAGATTCTATCATTAGACTTTCCCTAATTACATTGATAAATAGGAATATGGGGTCACAAACTATGTGTATCCACAATCTTGTTTAAAATTTATGATTGTATTTCAAAATTGAAAATAAATAATATTTATTTGGGTTTTATTGATCAGTATATTTTAATCACTTGTTATTTAAAAGAATAATTGAGCTAAATATTTATAGTAAATGTATATTTAAATATTTAGTGAATATAATTTTTATTAATTTTATCATTTAATAATGGAGTGACATTTATTTATTAAATAGTCCTAATTCAAGTATCGAAAATGTAAACTAAGAAAGGTTGAGTGAGCTTAATGATATGATTAGAAATATTATAAATGTAAATTAATTATATTCATAAATTCATTTGACATTTCAATCGATAAATAATATTTTTTATTATTGACGGAGATGGGTTCAAATAAGAATAGTAATGTTGGTAAGGGTTTAGTGCGAAATTTTCCTACCCCAAACCTACAATACTAAATATCTAATTGTATCACCTTCCTAAAATAAAATAAGTCTGAAAAGTAGATGTAGTGAGTATATCTCAATCCCTAGAGAGAGATAATGATATATATAGTGCTCTCTTCACCTATTATCTCAAGACAATGAGAGGTCAAAAGAGGTTTTTTCACTATTGAGAAGAATTATTCTATGATCAACCATGAATAAAGAAAGTGACTAAGATCTATCATCCTAGAACCCAATGATTATAAGGTGTCATTCATATAATATAGTGCATGTGTTGGTCACTTATAGAGGGATTATTTACTTAGATCGTGCTACAAAATGATGGTACGATAAGATATCATTAACTAAATCATAAACAAAAGTATAATTTAGATTTATAGATAAGTCCATATCCTATCATAAATTGTTTATAAGTTATATGTGAGATCCTTTTCTTTTTCTTCTGGAATTTTATTCTATCCAAGTAATATACTAGTTTCAATGGACATGACTTTATGATCATGTAAATAAGATGTTAAAATTTATTTATGTCTAAAATTTTAGTTATAATGACTTAAAAGAATTATTTTAATATTACCATAACGTATGTGTGGTTTTAGAGAGGTCAAATTTTGAATTTTTAATTATTTATTATTGATTGTTTGGGTGCATGTGTTTGTGTTTTATTTTACTTAAAATCCTTCATTTTAATATCTAAAATCATAATTTGTTCCATTTTATTATTTATTTATTACATAACTAGTAATTGGATAATTATTAAATATAAATAATCATTTTAACAAAACCATCTATAAGCTCAAGAGAATCCTTATTTAAAAACTAGAATACCTGGAATGTACATTTAGTGTACACATTGTGTACGTTTTTGTTCATAATTGTATCTTTCTCTATCAAGTTGGAACCAAAAATTAGATCTACGATATAAGTAGATAAGATATGAATATAGATCTATATATACAAGAACATAATATATATAATACCTCACTGTGCATATATCTTACATGTTATATATTTCATGTCTTCTCCTAATTGAGAACATGATGTTTCCTAGTGATCCATGTATCAGATACCTGACATAGAGAGAGAAATACCATGAAAATATAAGGCTATTTGTTTTTTATTCCCAGTGAAAATTGTATGCCTCAAACATATACATTTCTTGACATATGTCTAGACTGAAGGATTGTGTTGTGGGAATAGGTATAAGTATTGTACATGCTCTGTACTTTTGTACAAATTGTGTAGTCTACTGTTGGTAGTTTTCTAAAATTTTCGTATAAATAAGAATTAAATTTGAAATTAAGTCTGTTTATTTTTTGTTCTATGTGTCATTATTTACAAAAAAATACCATTTTTTAGGATGAACAATTATATATTAAATTAATTTCAGTGTGACATTGTTACAAACACACAAGTTTACCTACAAGTACTTTTATGTACTACATTAATTTTAAATTTCGTTTTTTAAAATTATAAATGATGGTGAGTTAAGTATGACTAAATTAAATTAAAATAAATTTAATTAATTAGATTAATTCCTAGAATAATTATTTTATTTAAAGAACTAATTAAATTAATTTATTGCAATCTTGAAAATGTATACTCATTATTTGTTGTGTGGATGATCATGATATTGGAATATATTGTCTGTTTGATTAGATTATTTTAATTAATTATAGTTAAATTATTATTGATTGTCAATATATCATCCCATATTCCAAATTATGTAAGAGATTTAAGGCCCATGACTTATTTTATGTAAACCCCCTTTATCCAATCCATTCTATCCCCACATATGTGTGGTTAAAAGATTATATATGGGAAGATATCACAAGTGAGTATAGGTATTCTGAGTCAAGGAGATAAGGTGAAACCAATCAAGGTGATTCATAACAAGCCAAGGTGGAATACTAAAACACAAACCAAGTTTTAATTCAAGTTCTTTTACCCTAGGTCGACGGTTATTTTATCATTCACTAGATAACCTAACCACAAGACAAATATCATGATCATTCCACTTATAAATTTTTTTGTTTCATAGAATATTATTTATGTATGTGAATGTTGTTTGATCACCCAATATATTAATTAAACAGGATGAAAGATAGAATAAAATTTAATAGAATTATGCATAATTTTATTAGAATACATAGCTAATCACATAATATTAACAAGGCATGTAAATGGATAAATTGGTTTTTATGAATAAGGATAAAAATTCATCAATTAAAATATTAATTCAGATTAATAATACACTACTTAATATTGCATCAGCCTCATAGATCAATGTACTTGACCTACCCAAGTTCGGGTGATTTAAATATTCATGGAAATTTTATTTTGTAGTTTTGGGTTTAATTAAATTAGTTTACATCAATGGTTTACTTCCTAATTAATCCTTGGTGTAACGGATAGGAAAATGTTATGAAAATATTAAAATAATATTTCAATATTGGGTATCCCACTCAACATATCAAAGAACTATGGTTTAAGTTGGTTCCAAGCTTATAACCACCTTAAACCTTTCATATATCTTTTCAGGTGCATGTCTAGGATATGATTATGGAAATATGAATCATTTACACTAGAATATATAAGATACATGATATATCGAAACTAATGGTTAGGGATATTGGGTTTCAAAAATTTGTGGGAGATTAATAAAAAATTTCATTAATTTAATATTAATTAATCTAATTTTGTAACAAAAATAAGTACTAATTTTGTACTCTTATTTTTTAGAAATGGAAAATAAAATGACATCACCAATATCACTATGATATATACTACATAAGGATAACCAAGTCACTTGTGTGAATGTCTATGAATGTTATAGGGTTTTTTGTGTTATCCTATGTTGTGAAAGGAAAGTGTGCGTTCTAGAAATCCCACTTATTGATTTCATTTCCAAAGTGGATAATTAGGAAAAAGTATCTCTCTATCTAAAGCATGGGTATGATGCTATAGATTTTAAAATTTTCATGATATCATCCATGTTAAATGTTCTTTTAAATAACTTAACGATATAGATGCGCATATAATGTTCTCTCACCTTAAAGATATCTATCAAGATAAGTGGCGATCAAAGAAATATGAGATCTCCAATATACTATTCACATTCAAGATTGGAGAGTTATCGCTAGTTAAGGAAAACGTAACAATAATTATTAGCTACAATTTGGTCATAAAAATCATGGGTTTTAGGATACCAGATGAGTTTCACACATATATGATTCTATCCCTACTACCCAAAATCTTCTTCAGTTTCAATATGAATTATAATAAGGGAAATAGAGAGAACAAAATTTTATAACTTCTTACACTTAATTTTTATGTTGATAAATATGATGGGTTTGGAAAAACATTATACTTATGGTGAATAAGAATATAAATATTAATTAAAAGGTGACAAATAATTAATCTATGACTAAGGATTTGGAGCAACATCCTTCCAAGAAGAAGAATATCCAAAGGAAATGGTAGGAACATGATACATGATTTTTTTCATGTGGCAAGTAGGCCCACTGGAAGAGGAATTTCACTGATCCAATTTTGTAAGGGGAAGCTTCAGGTGAATTCATTATTGACTATAATATTTACATATCTATAATTTGATTATTAGATACTTATTGTGATCATCACTTTTGTATAAAAATACAAAAACTAATTATATTTTGGAATATTACTATTGATGATCTAGATCTACAGGCTACCAATAGAGGAAGTTTTGCTGCTCTAGACATTCAAGACCACCCTCTATCATTTCTAGAAATATTGAATTTGGACTTATAGAACTCTTATTATGTTCTTATTATTATTACGACCATTATTTCTATTTCTTATTTGGATGTGGATTTATTTATTTTCATATTTGGAAATAAAGGTTGATACTTTTAGAAAGATGACATATGTCATGGTATGGTGAAATTGAATAATGATCATTATGTATTGAACCACTAAAACAAAATTATAGAAATTTATATAGAAACAGACTTGTGAAACTCATATGACACATAGTTATCCCAACACTATATTGAGAACATAAATTCGATTCAATTGAAAAAGGTCTACCAAGACGGTTATTTTGACTCGTTTAATCTAAATCCAAATGAAATATTTCATTCTTTTTAACAAGTAAAGATAACCAAACCACTATTAGGAATTCCAGGTGAGAGCTCCACAGATCTTATAGAATTGGTACACACTAATGTTTACAAACCATTTTAATTAGGATAAAGAGTTGGATACTCATAATTTGTTACTTTTAATGATCACTTGAGTAGGTATGAATATACATATATAATGAGGAACAAGTATAAACCCTTTTAGAAGTTCTAAGAGATCCAGAAAGAGGTTGAGAATCAATTTGGTATGAAGATAAAGTAAAATCTACTAGATCGAGGTGGTGAATATCTAAGACAATAATCTTTCAACTTTATATGGAAGTATAGTATTTTATCTCAACTCACTACACCTTATACACCATAGTTGAATGGTTTTAGTTAAAGTACAGTAACACCCCTAGATTTTATAAGATATGTTCTTTTTAATTTCATTCATATCTTATGTTGTATGATACATCAATATTATCTTGCGTTATACACAAAACCGTATTAGCTTGCAGTATACACAATACTAATCTTGGATCGTGTTACACACAATTTCAAGTTCGTTTTATAGAATTTATTTTACGCAACATTGAGTGTATATATATATATATTCAATGTATAAATAAAATATGGTGGGATTCTGTTATATGCAACAACAAATGAATCATGCACTACACACAGCCCTGACATGGCATTCATTACACCCAATTGCAACCTTCCATTATAGCGTGTGTTTTCCGCAATATTGAGTTTCACTAAACAATGATATGTTATTAAAATATTATATAAACTAGTCGTTATGAATAGTAATACCTACTTTTTGAAATTTTATAAATTTTATCGCTTAAAATAGACATCATTTTTGGATTCAGTATATCAAAATTAGCCTGGGGTGAATTTTTTGTATTTTTCTGAAACCTTTCAATTTTTGATGAATAGTGAAAACACTTGGTTACTATTTAAAAATATAATTTTTATTTAAATAAGTAATTATTTTATTTAAAATTATTTTAGGTAAAAATTTATAAATAATGACTATATAATTACAATGTATTTCATTGAAGTCATTTTATAAAAATTTTAGATATATAAAAATTTTATTTAACTTTTCACCATCTTTTACCCACCTCCTAGGAGAATTTGAAAATTTACATAAAACTTAATTTTACCGCTTCTGTGAGTAGAGTTTCAAAAATATGAGAGACACGGCTATTATCAAGGAATAAAATGTCGTTTAATAAGATAAAAATAATTTTTGGTGAATAGTAACTTTTTAATTTTATTTACCACGGTTAAAAGTAAATAGGGTAATTAAGGGTAAAAATGATATTATTATTATCATAACACATCTTATAATTATATTGAATAAGTGTTATTCGACCAAAAACAATATTAGGAATATAATATTACCCTTTAGGTCGACTTGGATTACATTAGGACATTTATTATTATTTTTATTTTAAAAAGAGATAAAATAGTTAAAATCAATGTTAAATAACTAGAACATTTTTAACATAAGGTTATACATAAGATAAATTTGAATAAAAATATTCATTATAAGTATAAAAATATTTCCTACCTAATGGTATTTTATTTATATTTTGTAGACATTATATAATATAATTTATTTATGACAGAATCATGATAGAGTAATTACCAAAATAATGAAATATTAAAATAATAGATATTATAAATACCCAAATAAATGTAATTTGAGCCTTTTTATGAATAATAATAATTCGTTAGGTTAATATGACTTGTTATTATTTATTTAATTAACTTTTTTATAACTAATCATGCTGTTATGATTTTCACAAAAATCAATTACAAAATAGTGTCAAAATTGACATAAAATAGTTTCTAAAACCAATATTATATTATTAATTGTTATTATATTCCTAAAAATATATGGTTCGGATATATAACTTAGATAAGGGTATATATATTAATAATTAACCACTGGGGGTTCTTTTGGCTTGTTATAGTAAGTTTATTAACCATATAGTGTAAGAAAACAAGAAGACACGATAAAAGTTAAATTATTTAACAAGGAGTTAAATCTAAATTTTAAGGTTAAAATAGTAACATAAACTTGTATAAAAACTATTTTATGAAAGTATTGAGACCCATACCGACTTTATATTCTAAATAAATACATTTGGGGCTATTATAAACCGAATGTATCTTTTTTATAAAATAATATTTTATGTTTTTCCAAATGTGCCCCTCTCCTCCCTTATAAAAAGGGTACCCCCTTCCCTCTTCTCTTCACACCATTTTGAGCTTTGAATCTCAAAAAACCTCTGACAATTCCACTTATAAACCTCTCTAGTTATATGTTAGAGGTTCTATTCTTCTCAAAAGTCCAACTCTAGTGCCCTAAGAAGAAGTTTAAAGGATGAGCGTCAAGGAAGAGACAATCTATTCTACCGACTCTTTCAAGTTTCTTTCTTCTTCTACTTCCTCTTAATTAGTTATTTCATTATAAAGTAATAACATAAATATTAATTACATACTGATATGTTATTATAAATATTAAACAACCCTATATCACCTTCTATCCATCCTACGGAAAACAAAATCACCGCGCGTGCGTACGTACGGAATACCGTCTCCACGCCATGGTGTAATCAGTTTTTCCACCACCACCTTACTTGGATACGTATAATGGTGTAAAGAATAACTATATATGATTATTATAACATCATAATGATTCTAAGATATTATATCATCAACTCCAATTCCATTCAATAAATATGGGAACAATATAATCGATCGTGCGTACGTACGGATTACCGTCTCCACGACGCTATGAGATTCATTTTCCATGTTAACAATTCAAGAATAATTAAAATGTATATATAATAAGTAATCATGAAATGTATTAAATAATAATTCTATTATATATATATATATATATATATATATGTATTTTATCTACAAAATTCCATTAAATTCCATAAGGAAACGAATAACAGCGTTCATGCGTACGTACGGCCTACCGTCTCCATGAACGATGTATTTCGTTCCATTTATCGATCTGTTATATATATGTATATACTGAATATATATGATATAGAAATCATGTTTTACATTCTATAAGTAATTAAATCATGATATAAGTAATAATAATATCAAGAACAACAAGTCCAAAAACGTATGATAAATAAAACGATTTTACCTAAAATGCTGCTTTAACATGGAATTTACAAAAGAATGGGTAATATAAAGTCATAAGTGAACCATATATGATATAATAACAATGAATATGATTCTCTAATAAGTAAATGACATTATTTAAATCATTATACAGGTGTTTAGGATACGTACTAAGCATGTCGGACATAACGTAAGGGATAATTTTCCAATCTCATTTTTATCCGCGATTGCTTATACGTAAGTATTTACTCGGGTTATGTTTATCATCAATGTAAATGGTTACTAAAAATGTTTTCATAAAATGTTTAATATTCTTACATGTATTTTTAAATTCATTTATACCCTTTTTTGACTTTTACCACAAGGTATGAAATGATTCTTTCTTTTTTTATCATATGTGGTACATTTTGACTTTTCTGAAAAAAGTATGAGAAGAATGTTTTTTTTAATTATATGGAATGAATGGATTTTTACAGTTTTATAATGCCTTATTTTCATGAATCTTACTCTATACTATTTCATCACTATTTTCAACAAAATCCTTTTATTTTAAAATTTCATGACATTTTGTGAAAAGAAAATTATTTTGAAGAAGAAAGGATATTTTCCTTACGAATTCATTTCAAGTGTTTTATCAAAACCATTTTCCATCTAAGATGAAATTATATCATATGTTTATGTTTCAAGTATAATGTCTCAATGAATTAACTGGTTTCACTTCTCTTATGATGAAATTATATCCATTTGTTTTATATGGATTATGTTATGATGCGATGATTTTTATGAAACCCATTTTATTTTTTGGGTTTTGATGAATGATTTATATTGTGGCACATGTAAGAATGATTTCATTATGAGATGTTTGGGACCTATATATCCCTCCAATGCATTGGGTAAAGATATATATTTCATGAGATAGACATGGTTGGAACAGTAAGTTAATTTGGTTTAGTGTTATAGGACTGGAACGATGAGTGAACTCGATTCAGAACGGGACATTTTTCACTAAGATGGTCTTGGTAGTAATGCCTTTGATACTATGGAAATCATATCATGTTCTTAATGTTTTTCCACAATTACATGTTTTATCTCCATTCTATTTTATCATGATTGATGTTAATTTATGATATATGCCTTACATACTTCCATGATTAATGTCTTTGCTCAAGATTTTGATATTTAGATTTTATGTTCATGTTTTGGCATTCAAATGTTTGTGGATTGTTTTATGTTATTGATATTTACCCTTACTGAGCACTTGAGCTCACCCTTTTTATGTTTTCCTTTCCCTAGGATATAAAGAATGGTTTTAGGTTGGAAAACAAAAGTGGAAGATCTTTATTGGAGATGTTGAAGATCTTTCACCCTGATTAGAAGATTATGTTCCGAGTATCCAAAGACACTAAACTATTACGATCCTTGAGTGTTGGGTTTTGTTATTTATTAAGTATTCTGGAAAATTAATTTAATATACATCTATGTCAAGCTTTGGGTCTCTATAGTTGGTATCAGAGGAATGGTTTATCCAACCTTTGGAAACATTGATGTGAGGACATTAATGAGATCCCTAGATATACTTATATGGTATGTGTAGGGATGTCCCTAAGGTTAAGTATACATATAGGTTAGAGTCCTAGAATTATGTTGACGATCATGAATAACCTAGGGTGAACCTAATGTGTCATGGGTTAAAGAATTTTTGAAAAGTTAGACATCCAATAAGTGAATTTTTATGATTATGTGGTTCCTCGTTATTTTAACTGTTTCTTACACTATGACTTCTGGTCTTAGTAAATGGAGGGAACAAGAAAGAATTCAGTTAACATAGATTCCAATGGATAAATTGGTGACTATGATCAACGAAATTATGTAATGCCTTGAGAGAAAGATATTGTGATTATGCCGAATCAGTCATCTCGATATATGACTAACAAGGTGAACTTTAATTGTCTTCCTAAGTCATCAAATAAGAGGATGATGTAATTTTATGCATGTTCGCATGGTGAGGATCATAGAGAAAGGAAGATTGATATTTCTAAAGAAGGGAAGAAGAATCTTGAGGAATACCTCAAATGGAGGGGAAGATGTTATCTATGTGGAGAAAATGGGCATAGAGTGACAGAATGTTATGGAGTCCAATGTATTATCTGCAGAGAACATGGGCGTTACCCAACTCAATGCCCTAACCTAAGAAGTTACTTCTAAATCATGGAATGACCTATTTCATGCCAATCATTGAAGAGGATGGATTGAAGGGCTTATGTATTGAAATTCAATAATAATGTTGTTGAGGTACTTTGATAGTATATTGAAATATCTGTGTATTGGTGGTTTTCTATAAGAATATGGTACCGGTAACCATGAAAAGTAATTCAAATATTTTGGAAAGTAGATGATATGAACATAATGAAGGGATAAGGACAAAATAAATTGTTTGATAGTATTCATGAGCTCATGATTTATATAAGGACTAAGTGATATCATGGTTTTAGTATATGGAATTTTTGGTATTTTGGTATGTGGAAAGAGTTAACTTTTGACAGCACTAATTTTTTCACTATGGTTCTATGGTAATTAATGTTTCAAGAGAATACATGGTTAAGGCACTAGAATGTTTGGAATGTGACCAAAAAGACATATCTTATGATATATTGGGATAAAATAAGGTATTTACATGCTTGGTAGATGACCTCTCTATCAATATTCTTTCTTATACTGTGAGTTTGGGTAAGCCTAAAGATTGGAATAGATTAAGTTAGACATCAGATAGTATTGTTTAAGGATAGAACCTTTTTTAGATATTATATCTGGAATGTTATAATACTGTAGTTTTAGAAAAAGGGAAACCTAGAGGATGGGCGACAACCCGTCGTGTCGAACAAGGTGGTCGGAATCGAACACACAACCGAAGTGTGACATGACTTTATCGCCTACCACTGGCCAACTAAAAGTCCTGGGTTAGTATAAATTAGTTTTAATTTATTATGTGGTATGATATATGAAGTATAAGTCCATTTTAAGAACCATATACAATTAATCTCACCATAGATGGACTTATGTATATAACTTTTGCTAACCTTATGTTAGAGACAGATGGAATGACCTATCATTCTATCACATGATCTGCTAAAACATCGCAAAAGACAAATTCAACTTCATTTCTTTATGAAATGAAGTGGAAATTTTTAGAGGCATGAGCAACGGTGAGATTGTACCAAAATAAAGTAAGTAATTATTCTAATTCAAATTCTTCAACTTTAGGGAAATGATCTTGAAAACCAAAAATGTTGTCCTAGTGCCCTTATATCCGATGAATCAGATGGTACCTTAGATCATTACAAATTTATGGCTTTGTGATTGATGGTTTCTTGATAGCCATGTTCTCTACCACTCTCCATTAGCACATGACGGTTAGATTTCTCTTCCATATCCATATTTTCACCTATGTTCTCCTATGTGGAAACCCAGGGATAAGTAAATTTGGGTAACCGTTACGTTTCACACATTAGTTTTCATAATTAAGCTTTGGTTTTCCTTTTTACGATGTGGGTTTCTATTAAAGAAACATTCAAGTAGAAAATGATTTATAACCCCGGCGAATTTCGAGGGAGAAATTCACTTTAAGGGGGGTAGAATGTAACACCCAGATATTTTATAAGATATATTTTTTTTAATTTCATTCATATGTTCTGTTGTATGTTATAGTAAGATTATCTTTCGTTATAAAGAACACTATATTAGCTTGCAGTATACACAACACTAATCTTGGATCGTGTTACACACAATTTCAAGTTCGTTTTATTGAAGTTATTTTATGCAACATTAAGTGTATATATATATATATATATTCAACGTATAAATGAAATATGGTGAGATTCTATTATATGAAACAACAAATTAATCTTTCACTACACACAGCCCTGACTTGCCTTTCATTACACGTAATCCTGATCATCCACGATAGTGTGTGTTGTACGCAATACTGAGTTTCATTAAACAATGATATGTTCTTAAAATATTTTATAAACTAGAAGTTATGAATAGTAATACCCACTTTTTAAAATTTTATAAATTTTAAATTTCAAAATGGACTTCATTTTGGGATTCGGAATATCGAAATTAGCCTAGGGTGAATTTTTGGTATTTTTCCGAAAACATTCAATTCTTGATGAATAGTGAAAACACTGGGTTACTATTTCAAAACATACTTTTTATTTAAATAATTATTTATTTTATTTAAATTAATTTTATATCAAAATTGATACCTAATACCTATATAAGTTCAATGTAATTCATTGAAGTCATTTTATAATAATTTTAGATATATAAAAATTTTATTTAAATTTTAATCGTCTTTAACCCGCCTCCTAGGAGAATTTGAAAATTTACATAAACCTAATTTTTACCGCTTCTGTGAGTAGAATTTAGAAAATCCGAAAAACATGGTTAATATCAAGGAGTAAAATGTGGTTCAATAAGATAAAAATAATTTTTGGTGAATAGTAACTGTTTACTTTTATTTACCACAGTTAAAAGTAAGTAGGGTAATTAAGGGTAAAAATGATATTATTATTACTCTAACACATGTCCTAATTCAATTGGATAAGTGTAATTCAACCAAAAACAAATCTTTGGAATAAAATATTACCCTTTAGGTCCACTTGCATTAGATTAAGACATTTATTATTTTTTTTAAAAGAGTTAAAATAGTTAAAATCTATGTTTAATAACTATATAATTTTTAATATAAGGTTATACATAAGATAAATTAGACTATAAATATTCATTATAATGATAAAAGTATTTCCTACCTAATGGTACTTTATTTATAATTTTTAGACATTAAATAATATAATTTATTTATGACACAATGGTGGTGCAGTAATTACCTAAATAATGAAATATTAAAATAATTGATATTATAAATACCCAAATAAATGTAATTTGAAACTTTTAATGAATTAAAATCATTTTTTAGGTTAATATGACTTATTAGTATTGATTTAATTAACTTATTTTGAACTAATAATGTTGTTATAAGTTTCACAAAATCAATTACATAATACTGTCAAAATTAACATAAAAGAGTTTTCAAAACAAATATTATATTATTAATTGGTATTATATTCCTAAAAATATAATTTTCGGAAATATGACTTAGATAAGGTTATATATATTAATAATGAACCATTGGGGGTTCTTTTGTTTTATTATAGTAAGTTTATTAACCATATAGTGTAAGAAAACAAGAAGACACAGTAAAAGTTAAATTATTTAACTTATAGTTAAATCTAAATGATAAGGTAAAAATTGTAACCTAAACCTGTGTAAAACCTATTTTTTAGAGGATTTATACCCCTAACCACTTTGTCTTCGAAATAAATCAATTTGGAGCTATTATAAACCGAATATGACTTTATTATAAAATAATATTTTATATTTTTCCAAAGGTGCATCTCTCCAACCTTATAAAATGGGCAACCCTTCCCTCTTCTCTTCACACCCTTTTGAGCTTTTAAGCTTGGCCAAACCATGAAAATTACACTTATCAACCACTCTAGTTATATCATAAAGTTCATTTTCTTCTCAAAAGACTAATTCTAGTTCTCTAAGAAGTTGTTTAAAAGAGGAGCGTCAAGGAAGATGTAATCTCTTCTACCGACTCTTTCAAGATTCTTTCTTCTTATACTTCATCTTATTTAGTTGTTTCATTATAAAGTAATACCATCAGTATTACTTATATACTGATATGTTATTATAAATATGAAACAACCCTATTTCACTTTCTATCCACCCTATGGAAAACGAAATCACCGGGCGTGCATACGAACGGAATACCGTCTCCACGCCGTGGTGTAATCAGTTTTTCTACCACCACCTTACTTGGATTGGTATAATAGTGTAAGGAATAACTATATATGATTATTATAACATCATAATGATTCTAAGATATTATATCATCATCTCCAATTCCATTCAACAAATATGGGAATGATATCATCGCTTGTGCATACGTACGGATTACCGTCTACACAACGCGATGAGATTCATTTTCCATGTTAACAATTCAAGAATGATTATAAAGCATATATAATAAGTAGTCATGAAATATAATACATAATAATTCTACTGGATTTATGTATAAATATATATATATATATATATATTTATGTATGTCATCTACTTAATTCCATTCAATTCAATAAGGAAACGAAAAACAGCGTTCATGCGTACGTAGGGCCTACCATCTCCATGAACGAGGTATTTATTTCCATTTATCAATCTATTATATATATGTATATAGTGAATATATATGATATATTAATCATTATTTAAATTATATAAGTAATTAAATCATGATATAAGTAATAATAATATCAAGATCATCAAGTCCAAACATGTATGATAAATAAAATGATTTTACCCAAAACACTGATTTAACGTGGAATTTACAAAAGAATGGGTAATATAAAGTCATAAGTGAACCATATATGATATCATAAAAATTAATATGATTCTATAATAAAAAAAATACATTATTTAAATCATTACACTGGAGGTTCAGATACGTACGAAGGATATCGTACATAAGGTAACTGATAATTTTTCAATCTCATTTTTATCCAAGATTGCTTATACGTAAGTGTTTACTGGGGTTATGTTTGTCATCCATGTCCATGGTTTCTAAAAATGTTTTCATAAATTGTTTAATATTCTTCCATGTATGTTTAAAGTCATTTTTACCCTTTTTGGACTTTTACCAGAGGGTATGGAAGGAATATGTTTTTTATCATATGAGGTACTTTTTGACTTTTCTGGAAAAATTATGAGAATAATGTTTTTCAAATTATATGGAATTAATGGATTTTTACGGTTTTATAACGCCTTATTTTTATGAAGATTACTCTAAAATATTTCATGACTATTTTCAAAAAAATACATTTCTCTTAAAATTGCATGACATTTTGTGAAAAAAAATTATTTTGAAGAAGAAAGGATATTTTCCTCAAGAATTCATTTCATGTGTTTTATCAAAACCATTTTCCATCTAAGATGACATTATTTGATATGTCTGTGTTTCAAATATAATGTCTCAATGATTTAAATGGTTTCACTTCTATTATGATGAAATAATATCCATTTGTTTTATATGGATTATGTTATGATGCGATGATGTTTATGAAACCCAATTTATTCTTTGGGTTTTGATGAATGATTTATATTGTGGAACGCATAATAATTATTACATTATGAGATCAGTGTGACCTATATCTCCCTCCAATTCATTGGGTAAATAATTATATCTCATGATATTGACATGTATGGATGGATAATTTAATCTGATTCAGTGTTATAGGACTGGAACGAGGAGTGAACTCGATTTCGAAAGGGACTTTGTTCACGATGATGGTCTTGGCAGCAATGCCTTGGCTACTATGGAAGTCATATCATGTGATTAATGGTTTTCCACAGTTACATTTTTTATCTCCATTCTATTTTATCATGATTTATGTTTATTATGATATTTGCCTTACGTACTTCAAATATTTAAGTCTTTGCTCAAGATATTGATATTTAGATTTTATGTTCAATTTTTTGCATTCAAATGTTTATGGATTGTTTTATGTTATCTACTTTTACCCATAATGAGCATTTAAGATCACCCATTTTATGTTTTCTTTTCCCCAGGATAAAAAGAAATGTTTTAGGTATGAAAAAAAATGGGAAGATATTTATGGGAGATGTTGAAGATCTTTCACCGTGATTAGAAAATTATGTTTAGACTTTCCAAAGACACTAATCTATTATGATCCTTGAGTGTTGGGTTTTGTTATTTATTAATTATTCTGAAAAGTTATGTAATATCCACGTACTTCATGCATTGGGTCTCTACAAGTAAAAATCATATCCTTTTGAACATGGTAAGGTTGATATGAGTTATTCAATTTTTTAATTATCCTTTCGAGGATAAGAATTAGAGATAGCATTATACATAATAAATAGAGTTCCAACCAAATAATAAAATGGTATTACCTTTATGTTATGAAGTGAAAATAAACTCATTTTTCACATCATTTTGTATAGGGTTGTGAGGAATTGTTTTTAAATTTCTTAATAAAAAACTAGAACTCTGAGGCGTAAAGTGTATATTTAATGGGTATCCAAATGAAATAAGAGAATTATACATATATAACCCTTTAGAAAAGAAATTTACTATTATATGATATGATGTTGTTATTTGGACGGAGTTCATCCTCTAGGAGTATAGTGTGGAAAATATTTACTTTGATGAATTTTATGCTCAAGATACAAAAGAGTTTATATAGGAACCAATAAAATAGGTCCCCATATAATTTTCTCTTCCTAAAACACGAGTACTACTTAGGAGCACTAGGTAGGTAAGATAACTAGATAGATATGGTTTTCTGGTCACTAATAATGGTGACTCATTATTGGTTGGCTATGATGATCCCCTATTTTTTAAAGTGGTAGTAAAGAGATCATAAGCTACAATATAGTAATAATAAATGAATTTTGTGATGGATTTAAAGTATAAAAACCAATTCTATGTTCTGATCGAACCACCAGTTGATGTAAACCTCATTGAATGTAGAGGGGTATTCAAGATAAATTTGTGAAAATATGGAAAATTAAATAAATATAAATAATGGCTAGTGGATAATGGATTTACACACAATAAAGGTATTTACTATGATGAATCCTTTTCTCAAATTTACATTTTTAAACCCATCTGAATTTTTATTTTTATAGTGGATTACCCTGACAACGAGATTTGGTAAATTGAGCTCAAAACTAAATTTCTTAATGAGAACCTTCAAGAGGAAGTTTTTTGACATAAAGATAACGTTTTCTGACTACAATAAATTATAAACATGTATGCAAGTTGTAGAGATCAATTTTTAGATTAAATTAATAATTTCGTTCATAGTAAATTGGTTTTATAAATCTATAAATGAGTTTGGATTCATTAAGAATTAATGGTATAAATGTGATTGAAAATATTTTTGTGGGAGTACCTTTATTTTCATAGTAGTGAATTTAGATGAAATATTACTAATTGAAAATAATATTTGAACCATAAATATGTTTAAGGCATGGTTGAGCAAGTGATTTCCCAAGAAATTTGTAGGTGAAGTGGCCTAAATTATACGAATAAATATCATGTGTGATATATCAAATAGGATAATTAGGCTAATTCAAGTCACATACATTGACCAAATATTGAAGAGGTTCTACATGGAACAATCCAAGAGGGGTTGTTTCTAGTGTCACATGGTGTATATATCTCCATGAGAATGTGTACTAAAATACAATAGGAAATAGGGAAAATGATTTGATCCTATACACTTCTATGATAGGATCTATCATGTATTACATGTTATGTATGAGTCTTTATATTTCATACTCTTTATCCATGGTACACAGATATCAAGAACATCTATTTTAACATTATTGGACAACTGTTAAAGATACCCTTAAGTATCTGATGTAAACTAAAGATATGTTCCTAGTGTATGGAGAATATGAATAAATAGACATCATAGGATATGCATTTTATTGTTTTCAAAAAGATAAAGATGACCTAAATCCAAACTCTAGATGTATATTTTATCTCACTAGAGGTGTTGTGAGCATTAATATTTTAAAGCATCCAGTTGCTGGTAATCCTAATGTAGAGTTCTAGTATATTGTAGATTCTAATAAATAAAGGAAAGCAGTTTGGATTCACAAATATTTCCAATATCTTAATGTGGTACCTAATAGTAAAAACCATATCACAGTTTATTGTGATAATACTACAGTGGCGTCTCTCCCCAAAGAGAAAATGATACACCAATGTAAAATAGCACGTACTTTAAAATTTGCATATCATTTTGGATTTTTCTCAAAGAGTTGAAGATACATTAAGTAGAGAATCCATGGGTAAAAATTTGTTGGACCCCATAACCGTGGATATATCTTAGTAAAGGAATGTGTATTATGTGAGATCTATCGAACTGAAAAATATTATCAGTTGGATCAAGTGAAAGTGGGATACTATTGGAGTTGGTGCACTAGAACAAACCCTTTTAGTTCTTGATTGCATGTTTTCATAGATAATTAATTTTTTTATCCAATTATTATTATTCCTATACTTAAAATTGTGGTGCGATGATTCCCTAAGAATATATGTTGGTCTAAAAGGTCATAGAAGTACCTTGGTATGACAATAACATTGAGGTGTCGCCAAATTATTCATAAACCATGTTTAATGTAAATAAGATGTTGACTGATGGGACACATAAAATATAGGTTATGAATGGTAGGAGGCCCATGATACATTGATACACTTTCTAATTATGTTCACCCTATGTAATATCAAAGATAGATGGTTATGTGAATAGTCCTAATTAAATGAATTCCACATTTAAATGTGTCAATATATATTCCTATCTGTAGACATGTGTATTAATACTTACACTTTATGATTATCATTAATGGATATCATAAATTGTGTACTTTATTGTATTAATATAAACCATAGTGAAATACGTTTATGGAGAAGTATGATACATTTGGTGCATCAGGAGTGATATTGAAATAATAGATTATTCAAGAAATGATTTATCACTTTCACCTCTTGATGAAAGTAAATATCTCAAACCCATTGAAGGGAATAGAAACACATAAATAAATCTATTTATATGGTTTTTTATGGGTGACTTTATATTCATAAAATATAAAAAAGGGCCATAGTGTATATTTGTTGATGGCACCATTATCTAACTTATTTTATTGGATATATTGTGATAAAAAGGTTATATTAAATAGTAAATGTTCATAGGAGGTTAGATTTTATTTAGATATTAACATATTTCTCTGTGGATTATTTATATTATTGTTAGATCTTGACATTATACTTTAAGTGATTATTCATAATACAACTAAGAAAGATTCCTCGATAGAAATATACTAAGTGTATCTATAATGTCAACTAAATTCAAGTTTAAAATTTAACAATTACGAATAAAAAATATTTATTCATGTTCAGTTTATTTCCATAATATAATCATAAGTTAATCAAAAAAATAATTGATTTAAATAATTATTATTATTATTTATTTTCATGTTTGGTGAATATAATATTTATAATATTTATCATGGAATTATACATTTACATTAATATCATAAATATTCATTATTTGAGAATCAGTAAATGTCGACAAGGGAAGGTGGAGCAATCTTAGTTGTATGATAGGAAATAATATAAATGATATTGATTTATATTATTAATAGTGTTTCACATGTCAATAAATTAATAATAGTTTTTATTATTAATGTACATGGGTATATATAATAATATTAATGTTGGTAAGTTTATAGTGTACAATTTTCCAACCATAAACATACGATAATAAATGTCCAATTATATCACTTTTCTAAAATGGAATTGTTGTGCGCAACAAATAGTGTGAGACTCTCTTAATGACTAGAGTGATATAAAGAGATATACAATGCTATTCATCCCACCATTCTCAATATAATGATAGATAATCAATACATCTTATTATATAATGAATAATTATATTATGATCAACCATGAACAATTCAAGCGATCAGAATCATTTATGCTTGCACTACATGATTCTAGAGTACCATTCAAGGATTTTGGTGCATATGTGGATAAATTATACATGGATTATTCACTTGGATCCTATAGCACAATGATTTTCTGACAATATATAAATAATTGTATCATCAAGAAACGTGGAATTACAAGTTATATATATTTTCATATTGGTGCATAAATTAATTATAAGTTTCATGTTAGATCATCCTCTTCTAGTTCCATCTTTTTAATCTCATCAAGTAATCTATTTTTCACATTGGAAATGATTTTATGATATTTTTATAGTAATTATTACACTTGATTTTTGACTAAAATATTAGTTGTTCATACCTTCAAATGAATCTTCTTTTATGCCTAAAACTTATAAATCATCAATGATATAAATGTATATTATTCTTCAAGTAAGTGGTTAAACAAACCCAAACCTAAACATACCATGATTAATAGAATATTTTGATGTGGTTTAGTTGCAATATAATTAAATAAACAGCAAAAACATCATATTTATTATTTATTAGTCTAATATCATAATTAATAATAATAATAATGTGATAATATAAATAAATTCATTACATAAAAAGAAGTGATCATTTTTCTCTTTGTTCACTCATTTTAAATGATTACATTAAAAATAATTGTTTGGTGATTATACCATGAATTGGTTCTAAAAAATTTTATATCATTACCTTATGATATCAAAAAAAAATATTTATATTTTAATTACATCCTAATGATCAGCCATGTATGGTAGTGATGAAAAGAAAAACATATTTAATCCTTCCTTGGTGGTAGTAGTATGCACGTATGCATGGATGATGATTTTGTTTTCAAAGAATGGGAGGAAGGAGAAATATGGTTTATTTTTTCATAATCCTAAACAATATATAAACATCATTATTATTTATAAAATTTATTTTTTATACTATCCTTATGTGTATGCTAAGGAAAATAAAATGTGTTGCAGCGTGGAGGTGGTAGTCCAAACCACCCATGATTAAAAGATTAATTTTTCTAAATAGAAAGTTTGAAATTGGGTTAAATATATATTTCATATAGTAAAAATATCCTTATAAAATTAATATTTATATCATTACATCAGTATTTTAAAAGTATAATTTAAAAAGAAATATATGTGAAAAAATTGGTTGATTTAAAAATTGATTACTCACGTTGAGAACATTGATATTTCTTTAGGAAGATACCTTGAAAATTGATTGATGAAGCTAATATCATGGAATTAAAAGATCAATAGGGTGAAGTAATATTATATGGTACATAAAATGGGTACTATTTTAAGAGTAAATTGAATTCTTAGAAGTTCTATGAAGGTATGGTGAGAGACCCATTTTATAAATACTGAGAATGGTATTTTTAGTAAATATTTCATGTTAAGATAAAGGGATTACTTGTAAAATAAGTCAGGTTGATCCAAAATGGGGAAATGATTCACTATGGGAAGATATAATGTCAGTATTTACCTTATAAAATCAATTATAAATTTGTTTGACAATGTTTTAATCTATTTTAGCCCTTACATTGTTAGTTTTACTATTTTAGATTTTACCATAGTAACTCATTTTTAACTAATGTTACTTAAAATTTATAATGAAAACTAAATTATACATTATTATATTATTTGGACTCAATAATTCGAAATTTGAAATCCATTTTATAATAGTGATAAAATATAATTTTAAAATAAAAATTTATAATGCATTAAAAATTATTTTTGAGAAAATATAATGTATGTTATATAATATCATATAATTTTTTTAAATTAAAATTAAATATTTATAAATTATAAATTCACTTATAAAATAGTTATATTCTATTAAAATGATTTATCAATTTTAAATCCGTAATTATATACTCATAATTTCATTAAATCCATGATATTTGTAAAAATAATATTTTCACTATTCAACATAAAATAATTATTTTTAGAGAAGTCACAAAAAATATCTTAATCTTATATTATTATGCTAAATTCTAAAAATATGTTAATTTTTAAAAGATAATTTCCAAAATTTCAAATTTTAATTTTAAATAAGATATAAGATATAGTTAAAACACTTTTTGTCGAAAAATAACTTTTTTAGAATGTTTACTATTCTCTTTCATAATTTCTATTTTTTACTAATTAATTTATTATATACCAATTATTCATGTAAAATATTTATTATCATCATTATTCACATGTCTCTTGAAATAAAAATAAAATTTCTTGAGAATCCAATATTTATAAATATACATTTCTAAGCAATAATGATTTTCACAATTGTTAAAACTATAGTAACTAAATTTAATTCATTAAACATTTATATTATTTTAATTATTTAAATATATTATAAATTATTTATTCCTATTTATTCCCACTGATTCAAAATTAAGGTTTTAATAGAAATACTTAATATTTATATTTTTATCAAACATATTGTGGGTTTTTTTTGTTCAGTTTCTTGTAAATATATTTACAAAATAAACTAATTTATTTAAAGGTAATATTATATTAAAATCAGTGCATGTCACATTTCTCTCCAACATTAAATAAATTGCATCTTCATAACTTTATTCATAAGATCATAGTAATTTCTATCATGAACTCATAAAAAACCATACACCACAAGATGATCATGGGTTTATTTAAAATGTGGAATGCGATTTATCTATATAAAAAATTATTATAAGAACATTATTAAAGGATCTAACCCATTTCAAATTTCAGGGGGGATTCTAATAAGGGAAGAAGACCTAGATCTATAAATAATAACAGACTAAAAACCTTCAAAAATATTTATATGATAATCATAAAATTATGGGTTTTTTTATAAATCAATATCCAATAGTTGATGAAATCATGCATGATGTAGGACACTAGAAAATATTGATTGGAAATAACTTTCTGAAACATTAGTAATAGTTTCATTGTAATTTCCATGTTCACTATTTAATGAAGAATATTTACCTCATTTATTTTTGGATTGGTATAGTGATCCACATAATGCTTATTTGTCCTTTAATAAAATCAAAAGATTTTTAAAGCATCTCTCATTCCCGTACACTTTTTAGTCTAATGTGATTCATCTAAACAATTATAGTAATTAACTATCTATTTAAGGAAATTTCCACCAATATTCTTCCAACATTTTTCATGTATTGGAAATATTAATCTTCTTTCCTTTATCATCTTTTTCTCCTAAATTTATATGATCTTCCAACCTTCTCTTCTATAGTGTGTTTGGGATTTGAAAAAAGTTCAAGTTTTTAATCAGAATTATTTATTTCTAGTTTTTCATAAAGATATGATTTCCCACTCTATCCCTTATCTAATTTTGTTGTTAATTGGGATTGTGTCTAAATTTTCCATGTAACCCACTTAAATCATGGTTCCTTCAGGGTTTATAAATTACTTAAATGAAAAAATTTAACATAATTGATGATCATTATAATATAATTTTGATATATAACCGCATGAAAATTTAACCTTAAGATGTCTCACTAAATTATACCATCTTTTTAACAAATATTTCATACAACTCAACTTGTATTAGATTATGTTATTCTTATATCACTCTTAATTTACCCCATATCATTCTTGGTTAATCCAAGGTTACTTTGAGTTGGGTTCTCTCATAATTATTAATATAATCCTAAAAAAATGATCCTAGATTACCATGAACATTCATAAAATATTATAAACCCAAAACTCATTGAAATATATGTTTTCAAAATCTAACATATCAATTATCTATGAAATCCCATATGAATTAATATCTACCTTAAATTATGAATCTTAACATTTCAATACATTTTATCCATGGTCACATTAATATTAGGTTACCTAACCTAAACTTTTTCTAATCCCTCATAATGGTTCATGAAGAGAATTTGAATTATCCAATTCATATCCTATTGGGATAAAATCCCTCAAGGTAACATTGGATCATTTTTTGTTTGATTATGTTTGTTGAAAAAGAGGGTTTATATGTTGAGATGTCATGTTAGAGGTATTGTTGAAAATAAATATTGATAAAGAACCATGAAAAATGAATGGATAATCTAGGGATGGTCCAAAAATAACAATGATAAGGTGGTACCATTTTCTAGTGTTTACGAAATTGTTGGGCCTCAAAATCAATAAAATAGAAATATGTGTGTTTGGAAATGGACATTTCATTCAATATTAGAGATGGTTAGGAAGATTGTGCATATTTGAAGTTTCCTAATCATAACATAAAAATATGTAAAATGTGAGAAGTGCATGAAATATTTGGAAATGTATGTGAAAGATATGGCTGCATGAAATAAACGTGTGTGCATAATGTGACGTCAGATTGAGTATTTCACACACAGAGGGCATCTTTTGCGATGCGTAGAATTTTCCACGTAGGGGTCGATAATTACAATAAATTATAGGTGACCCCCTCATTCGAAAGAGCTCAACAGTAAGAGAGAATTTGAGCTCAGAATCATGCAATATTTTTAAATAAAGGGAGTTTCATGAAAAAAAATTGTTTCATGCAAGCTATGGAATTTGTGTATAATATATTATATGCATATAAGATTGAAGTTTCAGATAAGATGAGGTTTTTTATGAAAGGAATAAAACTAGTGCACAAGCCGCAGTAATGGTTGCATGAAAAATTTGGATTTGACCAATACATATATGGTAAAGTAGAATTCATCAATGGATGAAAGTGGGACATAAATAGAGAATTTACTTATAGTGGAAGATGTATTCATTATATATAATAAATGGACCAACATGTCTATAAACTATGAGTGTATCCCTTTCTTTATCAATGATCAAAGGAAGAGGGAGACAGTGATCCTTCCCACCGGTAGTGATCTAGAGGAAGATACATAAGAAGTGACTCTTGGGAATGTTGTGAGAAAACCCTAGACACTACAGAGGCAATGAGCCTAGGTAAAGATTATATAGACTGAACGTTTTTATTTGAAGTGAGCCTCAGTTAATATTGTGCAATCACTAAATTGTCAGTGTAAGCTCCTTGGATGTAGGACAGTGAGGGTGAACCAAGTAAATGTTGTTACGTCCTTATGCTTGATTTACTGTAGTGCATTCAAAGCATCGTAATAATATAAACAAGAGATGAATAATATTATCATTAAAATTTAATTTAAATCAATGAGACCCTTATAATAAAGTGGTAAAGATATATTAGGGATGGAATAATTTATTTAAGAATATCCATACCCTGATTCACCCCCCCCCCCTCAGGGTATCTAGTACCCTTATGGAACTAATAATTAGTATTAGAGGGATATGTTTGTTGTATTAGTTTTTTTCTCTGACATTGATTAGTTAATTACTGATGTTAAAAATTCAATCTTCTATTATCTTTTTGTGTTAGAGGAAAGGGAAGAACATCAAATAAGAAAGATAAATTATGTGATATTCCTCAGAGTAGAAGTGTCTATAGAAAGAGTTTTATTCAATTGAAGGAATCAAGTATTGAACAAAATAATGATTTGGATAAATCATATAGTAAAAATAATTACTCATTAAATGATGTAGATGGAATTAGAAAAGATCCTGATATTAAAAGTGATCCTGGAACATCTAATAGTGAATAAATTGCAATAAGACCTTAAGTGGAAGCTATCCACAAAACAAAGGAATCATATGAGAAAATTGATGAAGAAGATAAATCTAAAGATATTTGGATTCAAGTACTAGATATTATGTTTGAGAAGTTAGGAGATTTAAATCAATGGATTATTGATGTGGCTACTGATCTAAGGGAGAAGAATGTTTCCAAAGCTAGTGAATGGAAATATATTCCCACAAAGAGATAAAAACACAAATATAATGAAAATGAAGAGAATCAGATGTCAGATGAAATTCTGAATCAAAAATCTAAAAATGATAATCTTACTACATTTTTATCTAAACTAGTTCAAAAGAATAAAATTCTAAAAAATCAAGAATACATGTCGTTCTGATTCTGTTTCTCAAGAAAAATTTAAAATTAATGGAAATAGTTATTTTGTATATAAGATCACACATGAACCGGAAGATGAGATGATTAGAATGGAGAATCTTAATAGAGAAAATAATTATCTATATGAATCATGGGATTTAAAGATTAATCAATTGGGAGAGGAGATCGAATCAGTGAAGAAATAAGTGGACAAATCCAATTCCAAAGGATATTCTAAAATTAAGGATGCATTTCACTTACTATTGTATTATCCTTCGATGGGTTACAGTGAAGTGAAAAATAGAATATGTTATTTCTAAAAAGAAATAATAATATATTTTCCCATCTCAAAGGCTATACAGTTTGGAAACATCTAGTATAGGATATGATGGTCAACCACCCATGAATTATAAGTAGAGAGCTGTGAAAATTTTGAGATATAAGAAAAATGTTGGTGGTTCTTGAGAAATACCTATAAATGATTTTACAGAAAATAATAACAACGTTTTCTCTTTCTATGGAATGCACGATCATACCTAAACCTTTTTCTTTGATGTGTTGGAATATATTTTATTTTATACATATAGAAATATTTCTAAATTTTAGAATAAGAAAAAGAGTCCTGAAAAATATGAAGGAACAGTCTCTTGCAAGAAACTGTCCCTGAAATGCTTCTATTGTGGAAGAATGTGAAACACTAAGAGTGTGTATTTGGAAGCTGAGAAACTCAATGTCAGAAGAAGGACTCAATCTACGTCATTCTCTTAACCATGAACTTTTTATATGAGGTTTGTTTTTAATGGGAGATGTTTTATATGTTCTATTCATGGGAATTTGGAAAGATATTGCAGCAAGAAGAAATAAGGAACTGAAAATGAACTCGAATAGAGATACCCAACTCTAGCAGTGTATAAAAAACAGCCTATATTAGAAGAAAAAATGATATGTTGAAAAATAATTCTACAGCCTCAAGGGAAAGACAAGAAGACCAATTAAAGTTATATCAGTCACCTACTCTACTATACAAAAACCAATCTCTGAGAAATATTTTGAACCTGCATGGAAGAAAAATTTATGATATACTCCATTTGTCTGTAATAAGAATGAATGCTCTGTTAAGAACAAACCATCAATAAGAAACTGTCCGGGGACTCGAATAACTGATAAAAGAAAAATTAATAAAGACTATCTCCAAAATCTCTCATGTTTCAAAAGTTAAGAAGTGAAATAAGGTTAAAGAGACCTCTATATCAAGAATAAGCAAGATAATATGACTAGGCTAAAATTTACCACTCATAGAAATAATCATGGAAAATGGAATCTTATTGGTAAATAAAAAAAAGAAAATTGTACTAGATGGTTGAGACCCAAAATTGTGAAAAAGGGAAATACTATAGAATCTATTTATTGGAAGAAAGCTGATCATTTGGTAAAATAATTTCTTATCATATAGCCAGAACTGTTGAGTTTGGTTAGGTAGTGGGAACAAGAACAGAAAGGGTATGATGCTTTTCAAGAAAGTATCAAAGGGTTTATCCATCATGACCGACCACAATCATCTTCTTAGTGATTTTAGAGAGTCCATTGTCCCTATGTGTATAAATTCTATTAACAAATGTTCAATAATTTTAATATCAAGGGGAGATGTTATCCAAGGGGGTGGAATCAAATGATTTAAAGTATTGATGTGTTGGGATCTATAATGTTAATTACCAGATCTGAATAAGGAATATCAAAGAATTCCACGAAATGAGTTAATTTTATATGTCTGTATGAGATGGGTGGAAGAAATTGAGCACAATAGATAGTGATTATGTTATTATCTTTATCTCTAGTTTCCTACACCATGTTCTGATTTAGTAGGCTTAGAGGTTTTGTTGATGGCTCATTTAATATTTCCTCATGAGAATAACTTATAATATATAACAACAATGATGGTGGGTCTAAACAGTTGTCCCAACAAAATGAAGAGTTGTGCATCATAGGGGGAAATTTAATCTCCTAATCACATGAAAGATCTCAATGGGATATAATGGATGAATGTTTTTTTATTTGACGTCAAGAAGAGTGATTTGGGGAGAACCATAAGAACTCATGTATATCATGATTTTCTATTTTTCTCTAACAATATGTTATCAGATGACTATATTTAGGAAACCAAGAATATATAACATAATTTCAACAATGATTCAACCTGAGGCTGCAACAGCAGTTGAAATCAATGATGTCACTGTAGTAGAGAATGAATAGAATCATTAAAACAATATTGAACAATTTCCTTATGAAAGAAATGAAGAGTAGAGTAACATAGGGTGAGTAAAATTATAAAATTTTGATTCAGATGGATATAATGATGATTAGTATGAGGAAGTAACTAATGCTGAAAACTCAATTCACACTGTGAATGAAGATCGTGAAAAAATTGAGAAGAATGATATATCGGAAATTGTTTCAAGACCAACAAATAAAAATTTCATCAAGGATAAACTGTTTTTTGGAACATTATGAATAAGTATGTAATAGTGATTTGAAACAAAGCAAGACTAGTATACAAAGGTTACTCTCAGAAAGAGGGTATCGATGTCGATGATACATTTTCACATGTTTTAAGGCTGGAGACAATATGATTCTTCTTTTCTGTTGTGGTGAAACAGAAGTTCGAAGATTTGTTGATGGATATCAAGTCCATGTTTTCAAATGGGGTTCTATAAGTATAAGTTTATATTGATCAGTCGTATGTTTTTCTTATTCATGAAGATGACAACAAAGCTTTTCACCTGAAGAAGGAACTATACGGGTTGATGTAAGCACCAAGAGCATGGTATTTGAGAATTGATCAGTATTTGAATAAGCTTTATCTTTAGCATAGTGGAGTTGATTATAATCTCTATGTCAACAATGATTGTGATAAAATGGAGACGATACTTAATTATGTCAATGAAATAATATTTGGTGGGTTATATGAATAACAATGTACACAGTTTTCCAAATTCATTAAATGTGATTTTGAAAGGTCGATGACTTGTGAGATAATGTTTTTTCTTGGTTTATAGGTGAAACAAGGAAGTAATGTAACATTAATTTCTCAATTAAAATATTTCAATGAGTTTTTAAGAATATTTGGGATGGAAAATTACAAGGAGATGAAGAATTAGGTTGCTACCCAGATGAAACTTTCAAAAGATGATAACGGAAATGTTGTCAATATCACAAAATACAGGAAAATTATTGGGAGTTTATTATACCTCATAATGAAAAGACCTGATATTGTATTTTCGAAATTCAAAGATGTTAGATATCAAACAAATCTTCAATAATTCCACATTATTGAAGTGAAAAAAATAATTTGATATATCAAGGGAACTATGGATTTCAGTTTTCTATGCAATAAAAAATATCAGCAAGAGTTGGTGGGATATACAAATATAGATTTTCCAAGATCAGTAGATGAAATAAAATAAATGTCAGTTGGTGCATTCTATATTGGTGGATTGTGTATTTATAGGTTAAAAAAGAAACAATATTTCATTTCATTATGCACCGGAGAAACTGAATATATTGTGGAAACTCAAGAGGGTACGCAGTTATTGTGGGTGAAGTAGCATCTTGATGACATGGGAGTTAAAGTGAAGCCTTCCATTGGAATCTATTATGGTGATTAATGTTCTATAAATCTTATCAAAAATCCATTTCATTTCCCAAGGAAAAATGAAATTTCAATCAAATATCATTTTATCAGGGAGAATGTGGAGCAAGGTCTTATAAATATAGAGTATGTGCCTACAGAACTATAGGTTGCAGACATCCTAACAAAGTCTTTACAAAAAAAGCATTTGAAATTCATCAACAGACTATGGGAGGTTATCCAACTCTATACACTTGAAAAATTGTGTACGTGGGCCCACCTCTCCCTCATGTACGGTGTTATTTTCTATTGTACTTATGAGTGTTCCTTAATCTATTGAACACCACAAAGGAGTGACCTTTTGGTTCATTGAAAAAGGGGCAGAAAGTGTGACTATTCAAGGTGGAAAATTTTGGCAAAATAAAAGAAGGGAGAAATTGTCTTTTCCAAAGACACAAGGAGAAAATACCATGTGCAGCAGTAAGATAGGGGGAGCAGTAAGATAAAGGTAGAAGTTAATTAAATGATGCTAGTTGTGATTGATCATAGAATATATATCACAATACATTACTTTTGTGATGAAATTGGTGTTTTGATTCAATAATTACTTTTCTGAAGTAAGAGATGCACTGATGAAATTTTCAATATACTCCTATTTCTTAAACTAAGAATTTTTCATGGGGCTTAGATTATGTGTTGTGTAGGTTTTGGATTGTTATCTTAATTGCATTAAACCAATGATGGTACAATATATATGAATCCAAAGAGGTATCAAATTATGAAATAATTGTTAACAAACCGAAATTGGGATATTTTTGTGGAAAAATACTCATGGTAACATTGATCCATTATGGGGTTGATGGTGTTTATTGACATATATGGTTCTCGTGGTGAGTTTTAATGTTCAAGAGGAATTGTTGACAATCATTGTTGAAAAAGAACCATGAAAAAGGAATGGATGATCTGAAGGTTATACAAAAAGAATATATAGAAGGTGGCATCATAAATGGCATAAAGTTCATGAAATATTTGGAAATGTGTGCTAAATATGAGGTTGTGTGAAAGAAAATTTTACACCCAATGTGAATCCAAATTGGGATTTTTCATATAGATATTATCCTTTGTGATGTGTATAATCTTCCGGGAAAGGGCCATCGATTCCGGAAAATAATATTTCACCCACTCATTTTAAAGAGATCAATAATTAGACAGAATTTGACCTCTAGATTGCATAAGATTTTTATGTAAAGTTAGTTGTGCAAAATAATTGGAGTTTCAGACAAGATAAGGAAGTTATATGTAAGATTTGAGTTACCTGTAAGATTGAAGTTTCAAGTAAGATGAGGTTTTTCATGAAAGGCATAAATCTTGCGCCCAAGTCACGGTAAGGGTTGTGTGAAATATTTAGAGTTACCCAGTAAATTTGTGTTAAAGTGGTATTCTTCAGTGGATAAAAGTGGGACATAAAAAGATAATCAATATAAAGTAATGGAATTACTCATTAGATAAAATTAAGGGACCTACAAGTCCATAAACTATGAGTGGATCCCTTCCTAGAGTAGTGAGAAAAAGAAGAGGAAGCCGATGATCCTTCCAACTGATAGTGAGCCTTAGAAAACGGTATAGGATGTGACCCTTGTGAGTCTAGTGATAAGACTATAAAACTTGTAAAGGTATTGAGATTAGCCATAGAACAATTAGCCTAAATATCATTATTAGGTGTGGGAATTAGTGAATTCGGTACAATTGGCATATAATTTTTGTATTGTCCTTGGATGTAGCCTAGTGAGGGTAAACTAATTAATAATAATTGTGTCCTTATGCCTGATTTCTTGCATTACATTCAAAGCATCATCATCAGATAAATAAATGATAAATAAGATGTTACATAAAATTTAAGTGAAAACAAACTGATCCTTATAATAAAGAGGTCAATATATATTGGGGAATGAAAAAATTAGTAAACAATATCCATACCTTGATTCATCCCCCACCCCCCAGGTATCTAGGCCCCTTTTGGAACTAACATATCCCTTAGGAGTTCCAAACCAAGTGCGTAGTCTGGCCACTTTTTCATGAACTAGGTAATGATCAAGTTATTAACCAAACCTTCCTTTTTGTGGTCATTACCCATATGTATATTTTTTTCAAAGGATACATCCACTTATAGTATCCATATAGGGATAAAATTTCTAGTAAACCCTTATACTCAATACATTATCAAAACAGTAGGATATAATAGTATACTTGAAGTTATTCCATTGAGTTTTAATTATGTTCAATTGTCTTAATTACAAAAATATTAAATATTACCTCAACTAACATAACAGGTTGTTAATACCCATCAAATGATGGAAAAATGTAAACTATAAACCCATAAATTAGGCTCAAAAAAACATCTACAGCTCAAAATTTATCTAAATACTACTCTAATACCAGTTCTATCTCACTAGGACCACACTCTTGGATATGTTGTTATACACACATTCATTACATACTATCTTTCATACAAACTATGAATTCCATTAAATAATTATTCCATAACTGCATGACTAAAAGTAAATATGGAATTACATAATTTCGCAATACCTTCTAGGTTAATAGATTTATAGAATTTGATATAAAATGTAAACTAATAAATATCTTGACATTATCAATTAATTTACATTTTTTCACTATATAAGAAACTACTTAATCAATAAAAATTCATCAATATCTCCCATAAATTATCTGATAGCTATAATATTAGACATATCATGTGAAATACAATTATTCATGGAATGGAGAAATTGAATCATAAGAAGGGGTGATCATAAATGCTTGGTAAGGTAAAACATACAATAAAGGTAATCATGGAATAAAAATTTCATAAATATTGTTCAATAATTAAATAAACAACTTGAATCAATAATCATCTGAAACTGAGAGCATTCGTTATCAATTAAAATAAATGAAAGGATGGATATCAATAACAATGATCTCATACTGATGGAATTCATATTACCAAACATCAAATACATATATTAAAATCTTTGTACTTAGAGACTATATTTCTATGGGAAATGGTATACAATAAAATCCAACCTATTTGGTATCTTGATTCATATTGATGCGTCGATGGGATATATAATTTTTTCCCCCATATCACTTGATTAAGTCAAAAACATTCACCATAAGAGAGGAAAAGACTTTTCATATGATTCCCATCTGAATATATTTCTGAATGAAAACATGAGTATTCATATAATTAATGATATATAATGTTAAAACATAATTAACCTTTGTTATCATTGAATAATCATCAATAAATTAAATGAATTTTATATTGTAAATAAAATGGGTAACATGATTATAACCCATCTAGATAATAATGGTATGTAGTTAAAAATACATTGTTTACTTCCAAATAATCATATTTGTCAGTGTAATAACATATTGGACCCCAACACTTTTCCCCATTTCAAAAAAATAGATAATATGATCACAAATGATCCAAATGAAGAATATGGAAAGTTAAAAAATACATATTCAACTTTCCAATAATCATCTTTACTAGAATAAAAACATTCATAAGGGAAATACTTTTTCCCCATCTCAACAAAAGTGATAACATTATCAAAACCCAACTATAGTTTAAGATACTTACCTTTCGAGAGATGTATCGTACTTTTTTCAGATATTATTTTAACCCTAGTTTTAGTATTAATTGGATAGAGCTTGTATTAGGTGAGTTTATATGAATTTTGGTTGCTTTTGGAGGTATTTTGGAAATCCACAGTTGGCGCATGGTTTTCCAAAACCCTAAACCCACTCCCAAAAACATTGTTCTCCAAAACCCTTGGATATAGGGGGTTTTATTGGTTTTCACACAGTTTTACAAACCATGTGTCCACCAAATGAAAACAGTGAGCACCATCACCCTTGGATTGAATGTGATGCATGAGGGGAATATAGTTAAACAAATAATGTTCCCATCCATGAAAAATATACACCCTAGATAGTAGGGGTGTATGATTAGGGTACATAGTCTTTTTAACTGTTCGGTTCCTCCATAAAATCATGTGCATAGTTATTTAATGCCCTAAATTATTAATTAAAATTTTTCAAACACCCATTTTATATTCCTAATCACATTGCCTCGGCTTAATACCAATTCCTTTTCTATTAGAAGTTTCTGACAGGAATCCTAGTATCATTTAATGTCTTTCCTTTCAAATCAAAGATCTAGTGGAATGATCAGCTCCTTTTTGGTAAGTGATTTCTTACACATTTAGATTCTTATATCTCTCATATCTCTCTTTCCCATTGGGATAGGTAATAATTACCATTTTTTGATGGTTTAAAAATATGTTTCAATGGGTTTTTTATCATAATTATTGGTCTTGATACAATATCTTCCTCATCCATTATGAATTTATCTGATATGCATTGAATTATGGGATATGTATTGGATATTGTGAATTAAAGATATTGTGGTAGGTGGTATAATTTCTAATTCTCATAGTATTGATTATGATAGTGTTTATGTAATTATATCACTGAAATTCCACATTATGCCATTTAATTTAATTTAAAAATATGAATCTATTATAATGAAATTAGGAAACCCTTCTCTGACCCCATTGGACCTTTGGGAGATTATGAGACTGGATTTTATGGGAACCCATGTGGTGTCCCAATACACTTGGAATGATGATTAATAAATTGAAAATATGGAAATAATGGGATAATGAAATTTAATCGAATTCTTATCTCATGGTTTCTAATAGTATTTTGGGGTATGAATTATTTATCTTTGATGAGTAAATTAGATGTGAATAATAGTTGATAAATAGATTAATGGGGAATTTTTTATTTTATTCAATGTGAATAATGTAAATAATTGTGATGTTGATTGATAAATAAAATGGTTCATCATGATGTGAATGATTGATAAGAAGTTTAATGATGTTGAACCGTGATATGTATGTGATATAAGATATATTTGTGTTTGATTGATAAATGAGGTATGGGTCAGTGATTGATTCTCCAAATACCCATGGGGTGTTGGACTGATGCTCTAGACCCCCGATGCATTCATGTGAAAAATTAGTTATGAGATAGGGATTGGTTCTCAAAATACCAATGGTGTTTCAAACTGATTCTCTCATCCCCCAATATATTGGCACTGGACTGATGTTCCTAGTGATGAGATATTTGTACATGGATAAATTCTCCAAAGTAATGGAAATGAATTTGGATTTAAATGAATAATAAAATCCCATGAGTGAATGAATTGTGATATCTCTATGCTATATGGTTTATAATCATAACTGAGCTGAAGAAGGTATGATGTGTTTATCTAAATAATAATGAATGTGAAACTTGTTTAATTTTTCATTTGATATTTATTTTTCATAAATATCTATACATTGTTAAAGACAGTATATTTCTTTAGATGATGTTGGTGGTAGCTTACAATGTTGTACTCACTCCCTACTAAGGTCACATGATCTTTACATGAACAGACTTCATGTTTGTAGGATAAGATGATAGAAATATCACTATGTTTGAGGGATGAGTTGAGATTTTAGATGGATCATGGATGAGGGAACCAGAAATGATATTGGTACCATATTTGGATTTGTTATTGTGTCTTTATTTTGGATTTTCATTTAACACTTGAAACTTATATAGCATGAAATATCAACAACTTTGGTTTATGGTCATTTTCATAATTTTGGATTTATTCATGTGATGTTGGTCTTTATTGACTATGGTATTACACTGGTTATTGTTTATTATCATTTGGCATATTTTATATTGATTTCTGTAATTTCTCTACTTTTAATATGAGGGTATAGCCTCCCCACATTGTATAATATACCCTCATTCCTAGCTCATAGCCCTTAGTGTATGGGGATGCATCACCAAGTTCACATAATGAATCGGATCATCGTACTGGCATGTGGCACCAAGTTCATTACATGAACTCATGTGGACTTCCCTATATTCCATATACTTTTAACAAGCATTTATGTTCTAGTATGTTACATAGGGAGACTATACCCTCTTAATCAAAGAAGAACAACGTAAAAAATCAATATACAATATTCCAAATGATAATAAACAAAAACCAACATAATACAATAATCAATAAAGGCCAACATCATAGAAATAAATCTAAAAAATGGAAAATAACCAAAAAATAAAGTAGTAGATATTTCAAGCCATATGAATGTCATGTGTCAAATGAAAATACAAAATAAAAGACAAAATTATAACTCTTAAGAGATTCCAGACAACATGTTTGGTTCCCTCATCCATTCTTCTTCCAAAATACCAACACATCCATCTAACTTAGGTTTCTTGCCTATATCATGTCCTAAAAACATGAATTTTATTCATGTTCTAATCTAGTAACCCATGTATTGTGTGCGTACGACTCGGTAGGCCACCACAAATGGTGTCTAATGTAAAATCTAGTCGATAACAGTGTATTTAGTCGTATAAATAATAAATATTAAAAGACAAAGGAAACATGTTTCACATTTATTACTCCTTAATCAACCAAATAATAACTACTTTGTCCCATGAAGGAGTATATATTATATACCATAGGGATATCACAATTCATTATATCATGGGATTTCATTATTCATTTAATTACAATTTCATTTTGAGTAACCAGAATCAATAATCCAACAAACAATATAGTGACTCTTGGAACATCAGTCCAATTACAATATCATGGACCCTAGAGAATCGGTTTATAACCCCTTGGGTATTTAGAGCATCATTCCCTATCCCACAACTAATTATTCACATAAATTCATTGGGGGGAAAGAGAACTAGTCTGGAACCCCATGGGTATTTAGACCATCTTTCACTGGTACATGCCACATTTTTCAATCAAACACATATATCTCATATATCAAATACATATCAATTTTCAGCATAATTTATCTTCTCATCAATTATTCACATCATGATTAACCGTTTCATTAATCAATCATAATTATGGGTTTTTACTTTATTCATTGAAAATAACATAAAAAATTCACCATTAATCCATTTATCAACAATTATTCAGTTATCATTAAACTATAAAAGTTAAGAAATTCATCTCTTTAAATAAAATTATCATCCATGAAATAAATATTAAGCTCAATTTTACAAACCAATTATACCTTTTTAAAAATTTCATAAATCATAATTCCAATTGTATTATTTCACCCCATGATTTTTCATCAAATATGGTCTCGTAATCTCTGATGGGTCTAATGGATCCATGAAGGTTTATGAATTTCATTTAATTAAATTCACCTTTTAAAATTAAATGAAATTGCACAACGTGTTAGTACAAAAACTCAATTATATACAGAGGATCATTATAAATACTTTTGGAATTATGAATTATAACACCTACCTTAAGATAATTAACACACCCTCACTAATTCATAGCCCTTAATTCGATGTAGATCAGTCAAATTAAACATAAAGGATGATGATATAAGATCAAGATCCAAAAAATGAGATATATTAAAATATATGTCTAAATAATTAAAATTGGATGAATACATACTTCTCAAATGGGAAAAATGTAGAATAGAGAGAGGTATCTAAACATGGAATAAATCAATTACAAAGTAGGACGTGATCCTTCCACTATATCATTGATTTGTAAAGGAAGTCATTAAAAGAGCCTAGAAATTCTATTGAGTGCCTCCAAGAATGATAATTTTCATATAAGACCAATCCAATGTGATTTGGTATATAAACTAGGGGTTTATGAATTTTTAATTAAATATTTGGTGAAATAATTAATTGCATGCAAGTTTTCTGGGACAAACTACATGGTTAGAAAATTCGTGCACCCTAATCATGTGTCACTACTAGATGGATGTATGATTTAACTTGGGTGGGTGAATGGTTTGTTTTTTCAAGTGGAAACCATGCATCACCCCTTTGACCAAGTGTGATGGGGCCCATGGGTTTCACTGGGGGGTCTTACAACTTGACAAAATAGACACAAACTGTACAAACCCAATCTATCCAAGCGTATTCGGGAAGAAGATGTTATGGGTGTAGGATAATGGTTTGGGAAAACCAATTTCAAACTTTGAACATCACAAGAACCCTTAAAAATATTAAAAAACACACCCAAATTCCACTATGATAGGATCTAGCCATGTAATACAAAAACAGGGGTAAAAATAAACCTGAAATGACCATAATACATCTCTAGAAATGTTGGTATCTTTAAATAATATTTATAATGTCCCAACACATGTGTTACATGCCGATACCATGAACCGGTTTATTACATGGAATCAGGTGAACCTTTGCACATTATAGAGGCTTTTTAATAGAATTTAGGGTCTAATATATAATGTGGAGGGACTATAACATCTTAATGAAATCATTACAACAGAAAAAATCAATATAAAATATAAAAATTATATTAAAAAATAACAAAGATAACACCATAATAAATAAATACCAACATCACAAGATTAAATCCAAAATATGGAAAATAATAAAAACTAAAGATGTAGATATTTCATCTCATATAGTAAATAGTGTCTAATGAAAACCCAAAAAAAAGACACTCTAACATCTCCCAATCGAGTCCTGATACCATGTCTGGTTCCCTAATCCATACACCATCCAAAATCCCAACTCATAAATCTAACATAGGGCTCTTTCCCATATCCTATTCTACAAACAAAAATTTTATTTGTGTATCATTCATGGATCTCATATAGGGTTTGGGTAAAACTCAATAGTCCACCACTAATGGTATCTAAAGAAATATATAGTCTATAATTGTGTATGAAGTTTTATAAATAATAAAGATCAAAAGTCAAATAAAACATGTTTCAAAAAATTAATCTTTAATTAACCAAATCATAACTTCTTCAACATATGATGTAGTCTAAACCATATACCACAGGGATATCACAATTCATTATTTTTGATATTTCACAATTCATTTAATTGTAATTTCATTTCCAATACCTTGGATCATCAATACAAGTACTAATATCTCAAGCATAAAACATTAGTCTAATTCCAATATCTTAGGGGGGTAGAGTATCAGTCTGGAACCCCGTGGATATTTTTATAATCAATTCATATCCCACAACTCACAATTCCCATGCATGCATTGGGGGCTTAGATCATCATTCCAGCACCCAATGTGTATAAAGAGATTCAATCCCTAACCTACGCCATATTTTATAATAAAATGAAATTTCTAATTTATGAAATACATATCAAGGTTCAACATCATAAACCATATTATAAATCATTCACATCAGGATGTACCATTTAATTTATCAATCAAAATCACTGTTCTTTAACTTGTTTGCAAGGAATAACTTAAACAATTCACCATAAATCCATTTATCAACAATTATTTACATCTCATTAAATCATCAAAGTTAATAAATTCACCCCTTCAAAACCTAATATAAAACATTCAATAAGGAATTAATTCATTTAAATTTATCCACTATTCCCCTTTTTAAAATTCCAAAATCACCATTTCAAGTGTATTAGATCACCCTATGATTTTCCATCAAATATGGAATCATAAACTTCAATGGATCTAATGGGATCTATAAAGGGTTTCCTAAAATCATTGAATTAAAATTACATTTTAAAATTAAATTAAATTTCAAAATGTCGAAATGAAATGACATAATTACATACACTCAATCCTAATAAAGACTATAGGGATTATCAATTTGACCACCAACCTAAATACCATTGAATCACACTCGCTAATTTGTATCCCTTAATTTTATGTATATCGGTTGAATTCACAATGGAAGAGAAAGATATATAATCAAAAACATGGATCAACTTCCAAATAATTGATTTCCATTAAAACCTAGATCTAAACAAGAAAATTTGGTGAAATTCATCCATCTCTAAATGTAAAGAAAGATGGGGTAGAGAACAATATAAAAAATAAATAAATCACTTACCAAATAGGAGTTTATCATTCTAATGAATATTTGATTTATAATGGAAGATTTTTAAGGAGCCTGTAAATCCTCACAGGATCCTCCAAGCGAAGAGAATGTTTTATTTAGCTGAGACGGGGTGATTTTGTATATAAATTGAGGGTTGAAGAAAATTGAATTAAAAAATTAGGTAATTAAATAAATGAACACAGTTTCATGGATGGGTATCACGGTTAGACAAACCATGGACCCTAACTAGGTATCCCTATTGTATGGGGTAAATCATTTTCCTTGGGTGGGTTCAAGGTTTTTTTAACCACAAGAAAATAATTAATCTCCACTCTTTATAAGGGTGATGGGGCACATGGTTCTCATTGGGTGGATACATAGTTTGAAAAATAATGATCCAACCTTGAAAACCCCCTTTTTCCAAGGGTTCTCATGCACACAGTTTGTTGGGGGTTGGAACATGATTTGGGAAAATTGTTCCCCAACCATGAACTACCCAAAACCCTCCAAAATATTTAAAACCTCACTAGACCACACCCAAGACAACCTCTATCAAATAAAGACTAAAAGAGAACAAAAAATATAATAAAATGAGAATGATACATCTTTAAAAAGGTTGGGATCTTAAAATCTCTTCAACTAATAATAGCTCATCTAGGTGTTATACTCTCCAACATCACTATGCTTATGAGGAAAAAAGTTTGGGTCACTGGGCCCACATACCTGCTTCCATCTCCCATGTTACTATATAAACACAAATATGCTATTACAACATTCAGACTAATTACATGGTCTTTCCCACAAAACATTATCATTGTGATCCACAACACCAATCTGATGCACCTCAAAGGACACATCATCCTCATGCTCTAAAAAATCAACCTCGATCACATGAGAAGGGTTGGTGTGATAGTATTGAAGATATGACACATAAAAAGAGTCATGCATAGAACTATACCTATATAGAATACCCAACTGATAAGCCACTAGACCGATCCTCTCCACATATCAAATGGTCCAAAAAACCTGGGCACCAACATTCCATGCTTCTGAATCTAATGGTGACCCAATCATGAAAACGCCCAATGGAATTCATGATCTCCCACTATAAACTCAAGGCTATAAGAACATTGATCAATATAATACTTTTTCATACTCTGAACTTTATCCATACATTTTTGAATCATCTAAACCTACTCTAATTTCTCTTTAATGATACACATCTCCAATAACTCATACTCACCCGCCACTTTCAAGCATATAGTTGATCTGTATGGACTACCATAAAGCACCGAATTAGGTTCAATTAGAATTTCTGCCTAATAACTACTATTATTGGAGATATCAATAATTTATAAGTGCTTTTACAAATCTCCCAAAGTCTAGGATGCTATTCGCAGCATGACCTCTAGCACCTAGATAGTAAACTCTGATGTCCCATCTATCAGTAGATGAAACTTCATACTCATAAACACCTGTGTACTCAATGCCTTTTGTAATCCTTTCTATAATAATTATTAAAAATGTTAATCTTGATATAAAACTATAACCTATGGAACTCCATGAAAACAGACTATCACCCACACATATATATCCTCAAACTGATGAATAGTGAAAGTCTCCCAGATATGTGAGAAATGGGATACTTTTTTCAACCAGTACACTACCACCCATATAGAATCCTTATTAAAATGTATCCTTAGAAGAAACACCATAAATTACATGGTAATTTTCTCCCATTTCTACTTCGGAATGGGAAATAGCTAGTAACAAACCATTAGTTCATTGATGCTCTACCTTCACCAACTGACATGTACAACATCGATTCATAAAACCTGCAATCTCAATTTTCATTCCTAGCTGCCAATAATGAATCAAAATATCATGATACATTAGGGTCAAACTAGGGTAAACCTCCAAATTATAGGCATAAAAATCACTAATCATCTCTTCATATATAAATGTAGTAACAAAAACATTGTTCTGGACATATATGATCTCATCCTCATCTATAGTCCAATCGGGATGTGATTCCACAACCTTCAAGGCTTTCTCTTATGTCCAAACAATTAATATCCTCATGTTCACATTAATTTATTTGTATTATAAGTGTAGATTCAATTGAAAATGATTTTAGCTTTATAATTTCCCTACCCTAATGAACTTTAATATGCATCATATATATTACGTTCATCATCTTACACTCAATACTAAACTCGTAGACTACCTTTGTCTGAGTCCTGTGACTCAAATAGTCAACAAAATTTCTTCACTTCCCCAATGTATACACTATCTCAAAATAAAAATATTACATATATTCAACCCATATCCACTACCAGAGATTCAAATATTAATGTGAAATGATATACTTTAAGATTTTTGAGGTCAGTATAAAAATTAAAATTTTCACATTACAAGTAATGCCACGAACACATTAAGAAAAAAACCACCATATCCAATTAAATATCATGAATAAGATGATTTAATTAACATGTCCTCAGATTTTATGACCCATAAGACACAACTCAATCCCCCTATATCAACACTACTTCATACCTGACTCCATATCGATCAAAAAACATGGGTTACCCATCACTAGGCTTGGGTAGGATCAAAATTGGCGTTGTATTCAAACACGTATTCAACTCTTGGAAGGAATTATCACATTCTACACATCATTAAAACTTCATTTAATTATTTTTCTATACCGATAATGGTGCTTAAAAAAGGAAAATTCCTAGATAAACCACTAAAAATAACCCATAAAACCAAGAAAGCATAGGACAAAAAAATCTTGGGATTCTCCAAAGAAATAACTATCTGAACATTCTATGGGTCCAAAAAACCTCCTTCCTCTGAGATGATGTCACCCAAGAAGTGTAGAATGTCTATCCATAACTGACACTTAGATATCTTGATGTATATCTAATTCTATCTATGTGTACTAATGGTGGTGTCAAGATGTTCGTCCTAATTGTGATGAGTCTTGGAGTACACCAAGAAGTCATCCAAAAAATAACCGAAAATTGATCCTAGTACGAGGGGAATATTCTTTTAATCATGGCTATAAAAATCAAAAGATCATTCACCAGCCTGAAAACCATCACAAAAAACTCGTTTACCCATACCTGGTTTAATTTTTTTTCATTCGGTGGCTGAAATCTTGGTGTACTTCATGACTCATGATGATCATGTCCAATATATTAACATAATTATTAGTAAAGTGGGAGATAATAAAATATATTCCATGTTATTTAAGTGTCAATTATAGATCAACATGGTACATTTCTTTGGTCACATCATCTTTGAAGAAGGTGTGTTAATGTACACAGTGAATTTTTATCCAGTTGTTTCTTGGCTGCATCCCAAGAATGTTTTTGAAGTCCAAATATTTCTAACTTTGGTCAATTATTTTTTTAGAACCACTTTTGGGAGTTACCAATAATCATAGGAAGTATGAATGGTATGAATCATGTCATAATGACATATAAGATTTGTAGAAGTGTTTTAATACCACACTGATTTTTATCCTACCAGAACATAGTGAGGAGTATACAATGATTTGTAATGCAGCATGATTTAGACTTGGAACAATGTTGATGTAGGGTGATCAAGTTGTGGAATATGAGTCACAACATTTGATTCTAATTTATATGAATTATCATATAAATGATCTTGATTTAGTCGTGGTGCTTTATGCAATAATTTTTATGTGGAAATACCTGTTAGGAAAAAAATTTACTATGTATATTGACAGAAAAATATTAACATATATCTTCTTATAATGATATTTGAGTATCTAAAAGATGAGATGGTTTGTGTATATGTAGTCTTTTAATTTTGATCTAGCTTATACACAGGGGAAGGGAAACAATTTTGTTGACCCTTTGAGAAGAAAGACAAAGACTCACGTAGTTAGGGAGTATAGTTCAAAGTGGAAGACGATGACCTTGTCAGCTGAGAAACATATCGAGGTTCAAGATGGCTATGAGAAGATAGACCCCATATCCTTATCAATAGATTCATTACTTATGATCCAGATTAAAGTAAGATAGTATAAGTATTCAATGTGTTTTTCCTTGAGGAAAGGCCAATAAGGTTGAGAATCATCTTCTGGTTGAACTATATATGACGATGAGATCATCTCTATTAGTGACCTTGTATTTTTAACTACATGTATGTGTGGTGAGATGATTCATGAGTTTCGTGCCTTGAAGTGGGTGGTTCACCCTAGTTTGACAAAAATTTACCTAGATAATCATAGATAGAATTAGTGGATGAGAATAAAATAGGTGATTATAGGTTTTGTGACATGATGTTACACATGTCGGTAAGTGGAGGTAGAGCATCAATGACCTAGTAGTTTATTACAATCATTTCATATTTCAGAATAGAAAAAGGATGATGTTTTCATGGACTTTGTGGTGGGTCTTCGGAGGATTCATCTGAAGAGGAAAACTATATGGGTGAATCTGCACTGGTCTAAAAAATTAACACATTTATTTTTTATGTTGGATATTTTCACAATTATTCAGTTGGTGGTTATATATATATATATATATATATATATATATATCTATGTGTGTGTGTGATATTCCTTTTTCATAAAGTGAAATGGGTCACAGTTTCAAATCATGGTTTATATTTTAAATTGTGCTTATAATATGTCTTTAAAAAGGTTTTTGGTTCCCATGTGTTAGTAAGTATGGATTTTCACCCATAGATAGATATTTAATCGATGTGTAATACTTAGCTGGTAGAGAAAATGTTATGAGAATTTGTCCTATACTTTGAAGGATCTTGTGAAAAGTACTTAATACTCATTCAGTTTTCTTATAACACCAGTTATCAGGAGACTATTCATATAGAACCATATGAGGAGATTTATGGTAGGTCATGCAGATCACCTATATATTGGATGGGGGTTGGTGAGTCTAAGTTGCTGGGACCAATTATAATTTAGGATTTAGGGTATGTTCATATTATTGGGAAACATATGCCAAGGGATGAAAGTAGATAGAAGTATTATACTGATCGATTTCAATGATTCCCTGAGTTTAGAGTGGGTGATCTTGTATTCCTTCAGGTGTCTCCGAGATTCAGACACCATCAGATTTGAAAGTAGGGTATGTTGGAAACTAGGATGTTAAACTATTTGATATTGTGGATAGGATCGGGACAATGGAATATCAATGGGATGTTCCAAAGACCTATAGTGGTTTGAATGATGTTTTTCAAGTGTCCCAGCTTCAGTAGTATCACACTGGACCTTCTCATGTGATTCATATTGATGATGTTGAGCTTGAGGTTGATTATTCATTTGAAGAGAATCTGATTCATGTTCTAGATTGCAGCGAAAAATTTTTGTAGGTAAATACCTTTCCATAAGTCTGCATTCTATGGAAGAATGTCCATGCTCAAGAGGAAACATGCGGGAGGGAAAAATATATGTGGGACCACTCCCCTGATGTTTTTTTATCAGATTCTAGGTGATGATTAAGAGTATATTTATAGGATTATCTATTATAAGGTGTGAGATTGTAAGATCCCAACCTTTCTTGATATGTCTCATTCTACTTTAGGTATTATTTTTACCCTTATTTTTGTATTACTTTTTTGGATCTTGTCTTAAGTGTGTTCGAGTGAATTTTAGACATTTTGGATGGTTTTTGGGAAGTACATGGTTGTTTTATGTCTTTCCCAAGATGTGTTCCCACACCTATAAAATTGTGTAACACAACACCTTTGGAAAGTGGGGTTTTTCACAGCTGGAACAAGATTTTTCACACCGCACAGCCACCTAGTGAAAACTGTGCACCCCATAACCCTTGGAAAAAGGGTTAATTAATGGTTTTTTCTTGATTAAAAAAATTGTCTGCCTACCCCGAAGAAATTATCCACCCAAAATAGTAGGTGATCATGGTTAAGGTTTATGTTTTGTCTAACTATTATTCCCATCCCGAAAAAACATGTGCACAGTTATTTAATGCCCTTAATTTTTAATTAATGTTTTTTTAAACCAGAGTTTATATCCCTATTTAGAATGGATCATCCTAATAAGAATTCATTCCTCATGGAAGCACCTAATAGGATTCCAAGGCACCTTGAATTTATTCTTTTATAAATTAAATTGTTGGTGGATGTATTTAACTCCTCTTTGGTAAGTGATTTCATCTTCATTTAAATTATTCTCTCTCCTATCATTCATTCCTTTTGGATAAGGATGAATCCCTCTTATTTTATGGTTTAGATATATGTCTTAATGGAACTCATTTCATCAGATCTTGATCCAAGTTTTTGATCCTATATCATACTCCGGTATTGTGAATTCAATTAACCTTCATCAAATTAAGGTATACAAATTGGTGAGTTGAAACGCACAGCCGATTGTCGCCTATTGATTGGTCAATGTTCCGGTGCTCTGCTAATGTGTATAGCAGCACTCGGGTCGAATCCTCATTGATGATACTTTGAAATAGTCGTTTGTTTTTAGTTGATTGTATTCTAATTGGGGGTTTTTGATTGAAGAGATTAATTGAAATGACTAATGGATGTTGTTTAATTTAACAATTTGATAAATATTTGGGTGACTTCATAATTAGGTTATTTAAGCTTGTGATATCCTTGAGATTTTCTTTATATTGCATTTAAATTAACACCCATGTCACAAGTTGACTTTGATTTGAATTCCCAAGTGTTAAGACTTTAATCCAAGCCTAAACATAACTTAAGGATCTAATCTTGATCACATCTTGTTTATGGTAGTGCGTTTATGGTTCCAATAATCCATGGAAACCACACGTTAAACAAAACAAGTCCTTAATCCATGACATGCTAAGTCCGACATACATAATGTTAATTCAATGAATACTCATCGAGCGAAAGCTCTCAATCACTTAACATACCTAAATTAAAACTCACCACAATGAGAGATTTACTCAGCCATTATGATGTTTATTAATCTGGTAATATATGTTTATGGTGATTAATTACAAAGAGAAGAAAAAGAAAGGGACAAGATAAGAGTAGTGTTCCGAACACACACACAAAATATTTTGAGAATCAAAAATAGATTTTCAATTGAATGAGGAAGAAAAATAAGGGACTGTAATTTAAAATTATTCAAACTATTTTAAGGACATGAATATTATACTATATAAGGTGGATTAGAATAAAAGGTATTGAAGAAGAAACAAGCACTAAAATATGATTGAAATGAAAACAATGTTACACAATTACAATTGAACGCAAACATAAAAAAACGTGAAAAAGAAGTGGAGGAGAGGTCTCTCTTGATGAAACAAGATCAAAGCATATCCTCCCAAAACCTTTTCAAGGCTCTAGAAATTCCAAACCTCCCCCTTAAGTGCTGAAGTGCAAACCCTTTTGAAAGCAGAGGAGGGGATGTATTTATAGCCCAAGGTGGTGGACTGTTTACATTCTAGAAATACCCCTCCACTTGGATCGCCGATATGTACATCTAGACAACCGAATCATGAGCAATATCCTTCCTCCAAGTTGTAGATAAAGAGGTATTCTATCTACTGTGAGCATTTGGCGGCCAATAGACTTATTGAGCCAATGTTATGGCGGTTTTAGTAAATAATTCTGATCTGTCCATTTCAATACGTACTTTTTCAAAGTCTATAATGTGAATCAGTTTTTGAATAGGAATATGCCCTCAAATAAAAATTATTTCTTCAAAACAGTTTTCCGGCTGGATAGCCTCTTTCACCCTGAAAATGTTCATCTCGAATGGATGTCTACATCAGGAGAAATTTCAATATTAGTGTGCTATTTTTAATTCCCATCCAGAATGGTGGGATGGACTTCAATGCATAATTTGGGCCCATTGTATTTGTGATTGGGTTCTGAAATTTTTATCATGGACTCCTTAAAATGTCCTCCGAACTTGGGAGGAGAATTAAGGTATTTGGACTTATGGATTCAGCCCATTAATTCGACCTTCATATATGGTACAGTTTCTTCACAGTTTCCTTGGGCCTTCTTGTGGGGTCCATATGACCCTCTAAATGGAAGAATTTTCCAAATGTGACTACTAATGAAATGTTTTTATTGGAATTGGGAACCCTAAAAAACACGAATCATGCAATTTGGATAAGTAGGGTGATAGTTATTGTTAAAACATTAAACAGACATGAATCTGGATAAATACAAATAGTGCTCAGAAATTATATTTAATATTTAAACATTAATATTTCACAAAAATTATGCACATTTCATATAAAATCAGTAACGGGAGTATGTAAAAAGATATGAAAATATTAATAACATCAACTCCCCCAGACTTAGTTTTGTTCATGTCCTCATGTGCAAAAAATATAAAAACATGACAAAATCATTTTTACTCACTAACAGATTTTAATATTTTGTTTTCTCCGATCCGGGGAGGTTTAGACTATTTCACTCATCCATTTTGAATTCCATCACAAGTTGTTACAGAAACAATGTTCCAAAACCAATTCATTTATTGATGCTCAAATTTATAAATGGAAAATGTGGACACTCAAAACTCACACCTCTCAAGATGATAAAATTCATTTGTGGAGGTTCACTCTTTCACCAACCAAAAGTGAAAACCTTAGAGTTTGAAAAGAGCTCTCAGCTTCCAATCCCTATCCAAAGTGAACAAGAATCAAGAGGTCTTTTTAAGGGTTTTTTTGTGGCTGTGGGACGGTAGGAATATAATGTCCAAGAGAGAGAAGAAGAGGGTTAGAATACCAACATAGAAAAAGCAATGCACATTTTTTTGAAATGAAACATGGAAGAAATTAAAACGTATATTTATGAGGGAATTATTGTGTGAAAAAAGACACAATAGAGGAAGAAAATATGAATGTAATGAGAATATGGAATATTTACAAAATAAAAAACATCTCCCAATAAGAATATAATGCTAGTGTTCTTTTTTTTCTTTTCCTTTTTTTTCTTTGTTTTTTCGAAAGTTGACATTGAAACAGATCTCACACACATATCCCAACCCATGTTTGGTCTCCTCACGACACTAATTCTAATAGTTATAACAATATCAAAGGTTGAGGAAGAGTGATTTTTGACCTACCCAAGACACAACCCATTTTTTCATTTTTTTTTTAATTTTTATTTTTTTAATTTTTTTTGAATACTTTTCAATATCATTTGTACAATACATTCCCAAATCCCACTGAATGAAAACCTCCCCCCCCCCACACTTAAATTTCAAAATCATATACAATGAAAATCCATGTTCATATTAGGTGGGATAAGGTATTGGGATTTTAATGTGGCTATCAAAGAAAAGGTTTTCATAGGCTTGAAGGGCTATCAAAAGGAGGATTAATGTAAGGGTAATGAGAGGCTATTTGGCCATTGTAATTCTCATGTGGTTCAGAAAATGCCTCTATCATATTAATCCACACTAAGGCAGGAAATTCAGCTCGAAGGTCCACAAACTCAAGACTCACAAATGGGGGTGAAAACACACCTTTTGAAAAGATGGCCATTGGTGGCCTTGGCATGAAAGCAATTGTTTGTTCTCACAGTTTGGGAAAAGCATTTTCCAAAAAAAAATTGAGCATTCAAAATTTGTTAATTTTGACACAAAATTCATTATACAAAGTCATGATGAAAATACAAAATTTTTGAGATGAAAACATGTCTGTTAACTCCCCAAAATTGTTGGACAAAATTTCAAAACTCGATGGTGAGTAAGCATGACTCTTTTTTTGTAATTTTTCAAGTAATTGTGTTTTTTTGGGTTTTTTTAGTTTTTAAGGTTTTTTTTAAAAATACACACCCACACAAGAAATAGAAAAATAAAGGGTTTGATGAATAATGAGGTAGAAAAATGAAAGAGAGGGGAAGAAGAAGAAAGAGGTAGAGAGAGGAAGAGATTGAGAGAGAGTTAAAGGGAAAGAGGTGCCCCATGGTTTATATTTGGTGGGTCACCTTCTCCATCGAGTGGTAAGTCGGCTAGAGAAGTTGGGGATCCAGTGGAAGTTCATGTTGTTCTATGATTACATGTCCTCTCATGGTGATGTTTTAACCGATGTCCATTTACCGTAAATGTCCTTTTTGAGGAGGGGTCTTGGACTTGCATTGCACCAAATGGGTAAACATTAGTGATAATAAAAGGACCTTCCCAACGAGAATTAAGCTTACCTGGGTGAAGTCAGATTCGAGAATTGAAGAGCATTACCTTTTCACCTTCATTAAATGCCTTTCTTGGAATGTGTCTGTCATGGAGTACCTTAGCCTTCTCTTTGTACAGATTGGAATTCTCATAGGATTCATGTCAAAGCTCATCCAGTTCATCCATTTGCAAAAATCATTCTTCACCAGATTTTTCAAGATCAAAATTTCATGTTTTCACTATCCAAAATTACTTGTGTTGTATTTCAACTGGTAAGTGACATGCTTTACCAAAAAAAGCCGAAAATGAGACATCCCAATGGGTGTTTTATAGGCAGTTAGATAAGCCCAAAGTGCTTCACCAAGTATTTCAGGCCAGTCTTTTCTAGTGGGTTTTACAATTCTCTCAAGCACTCTTTTCACTTCTCTATTAGAAATTTCAGCCATACCATTTGTTTGGGGGTGATATGTAGTTTATGTTTAATGAACAACCCCATTATTTTTCAAAATAGACTCCATGGTTTTATTACAAAAATGGGTTCTTAAGTCACTTATCAAGGCACGAGGTGTGCCAAATCTATGGAAGATGTGTGTCATTAGGAACTCACTAACAGTATGTGAATCATCCTTTCTAGTGGGTTTGGACTCAACCCACCTTGAAACATAATCAACTGCTAGAATAATGTATGAGAATCCATTGGAAGGAGGAAATGGTCCCATTAAATCGATGCCCCAAACATTGAAGATTTCACAAAATATTAAGGGATTTTGGGGAATTTCCTATTTTTTGGAGATTGTGCCGACCTTTTGGCAGGTGGGACATGATTGACAGAACTCATGTGAGTGCTTGAAGAGTGAAGGCCAGAAGAATCCAGAGTCTAGGACCTTTCGGGAGGTCCTTTGTGGTCCAAAGTGGCCACCTCTGGGAAGTGAGTGACAGAATTATAAGATTGAAGAATGGTCATTTTCTTCAACACGTCTCTTAATTAGCATGTCTCCCCAGCTTTCCAAAGTTTATTTTCTTCCCAAAAATAGTGTTTTTAATCACTTTTCAACTTCATTTTTTGTTCTTTTGAAAACTTTTCAGGAAAAACACCAGAAACCAAATAATTTACAATTGGGGCATACCATGGTATTTTTGGAGTGAGAGATGAAAGGTGCTCTTTGGGGAATTCAAGATCGATGATTTCATATTGAGAAGAACTAGAAATTCTACTCAAGTGATCAGCAACAAGGTTTTCTTTTCCTGGTCTATCTTTAATTTCAAGGTCAAACTCGTGGAGCATTAGGATCCATCTTATTAGCCTCAGTTTGGAATCACTTTTCTTGAGTAAGAACTTAATAGCAGAATGGTCTGTGAAGATGATGATTTTGGCACCTAAGAGATAGGACCAGAATTTATCTAAGGAAAAAACCACTGCTAGAAGTTCCTTTTCATTCACAGTGTAGTGAGATTGAGTTTCATCCAATGTTTTTGAGGCATAATAGATGACATGAGGGATTTTTTCTCTTATTTGACCAAGAACAGCCCCAATGGATCTATCAAGAGCATCACACATCAACTCAATGGGTAATGCCCAATCTAGGGGTTTGATTATCGGGGCAGATGTAAGATCAGTTTTGAGTTCAATGAAGTCTCTCTTGCAAACCTCATCAAAATGGAAAGTTACATAATTTTGGAGAAAACAAGTACATGGGAGGGAAATTTTACTGAAGTTATGGATGAATCTCTGATAGAAACAAGAATCACAGAGAAATGAACGGATGTCTCGAACAGAGTTGGGTTCAGGAAGTGATTGGATCACTTCAATTTGGCAGGATCGACATCAATACCATCTTTTGAAACAATGTGCCCTAGAACAATCCCATTTGCAACCATGAAGTGACATTTTTCAAAATTTAACACAATGTTACACTTGAAACACTTTTTAAGGACTTGAGAGAGTGAATGCAAGCACAACTCAAATGACTCACTATAAATGGTGAAGTCATGCATGAAGACTTCCATGCAGTGTTCAATGAATTTTGAAAATATACTCATCATACACCTCTGGAATGTTGCAGGAGCATTGCAAAGTCCAAAACGCATTCTTCTATATGCATATGATCCAAAGGGGCATGTGAAAGTAGTATTTTCTTGGTCCTGAGGTGAGATTGGGATTTGAAAATAGCCGGTGTATCCATAAATAAAGAAATAGTGTGACTTTTTGGATAATCTTTCTAGAATTTGATCATGGAATGGAAGTGGGTAGTGATCTTTTCGTGTTTCAACATTCAATTTTCGATAATCGATGCATACATGCCATTTGTTCTTCACACGAGTTGTGACTACCTCCCCATGTTCATTTGTGACAACAGTTATCCCACCCTTCTTAGGCACAACTTGAATTGCACAAACCCATTCACTATCAGAAATTGGATAGATAATACCATCTTGAAGAAGATTGGTGATCTCTTCCCTAACTACCTCAAGGATGAGTGGATTGAGTCTTCTTTGTGGTTGTCTAATTGGTTTGGATGATTCCTAAAGATGGATATGATGCATGAAAAGGGTAGGGTTGATTCCTGGTATGTCATCTAGGGTCTACCCTAAGGCCTTTTTGTTTTCCTCTAACACTTGTACAAGTTTTGACTCCTCAGTTTCGGTAAGTGAAGAAGAGATAATGACAGGATAAGAGTGATCATGGAAAAGGAATACATATTTCAGGTGTTTAGGAAGGGATTTTAGAATAGTCTCATCATTAATTTTTGGGTTAGGAAACTCAGAAACGGAGGATGGGACTTCAGTTGCTTTAGATTCATTTTTCCAATACTTTCCTAGGTGGAGCAGTAGAGATCAGAATTGATGTGGGATTCAAGAGAGTTTTCAAGTTCCCCTATATTGATGCAGTCTATGAATGAGAGGTCCACATCAACTTCACCATTTATGACTTTGTTAATCATGGTGCAGATTTCACAAGATCCTTTATCATTAGAACATGAAGAAAATGGTGGATTAAGGTTCAATTGACTCTTAGAAGTGTCCTCAGAAGCATGGATTAATAATGTAGAGTGATCCTCAGATGGGTATCGCATGGCTTGGAAAATGTTGAACTTGACCATTTGGTCACCGAATTCCAAGGATAAGATGCCTGAATGGACATCAATCTTGGTTCTTGCAATCATGAGGAATGGTCTTCCTAGAATTAGGGGAGATCGAGAAGAGTTCGTCTCACCTTACATGTCAAGGACATAGAAATCAGTAGGTAATATAATATCATTGACTCGTACAAGGAAATCCTCAATTATTCCCTCAAGACTGGTTGTGCTTCGATTGGATAACTGAATGACAACACCTACTGGGTGCAAGGGACCTAGACCAAGGTTGATGAATATGGATTTGGGCATGACATTAATTGAGGCTCCTAGGTCTATGAGTGCATCATCAAAGTTGGAACTTCCAATTTGGCATGGAACTGTAAAGGTCCCTGGATCTTGGAACTTAATGGGTATGGACTGCTGGGTGGAAACATTTTCAAAGGTCCTAAGTTACCTCTTGTGGGTACACAACTCTTTGAGAAACTTGGCATACTTATGAATTTTTTTTATGGCATCTAAGAGGGGAATGATTACTTCAACACGTCTAAACATGTCAATCATTTCAAGATAAGGTTTAAAGGAATTCCTTGGTTTAGATACCGCTTGAGGAAAAGGAATTGGGTTCCTAAGTGGAACAGAAAAAGGTCATGGAATGGATTCAGATTCCTTTTCAATTTTATTTTTCTTTTCATTTTCTAGGTCAACATTCAAAGGAGGGTTTGAGGATTTATCTTGAGGAAAAGAAAGTTACTTTCTTTATCTAAGTTCAATTTCACTTACATTACCCTTGGGGTTGGGTAATGGTTGAGCTGGGAGATGGGAAGAATTTGATTGTTGTTGCTGTCTCAGGTGGGATGCAAGTTGACCTATTTGAGTTTCAATGTTTTTAAGGCTAGAACGGGTGAAGGAGGCAAGATCTTCCACTGCACTTTCCCATGGTTTCTTGGAAGAAGAGGCTTGTCCCAGATTGGGATTGACTTGATTTTTGTTCTTGGTAAATCGATTGTATTGTTTTTTAAATTGGGAAGTCTCACTAGGATAATGGAATCTAGGAGGAGGATTGTTCCTTTGCGGTTGAGGAACAAAAGGATAAGGTTGATGGAAGTTACCACCACCTTGACTGTAGAGACCCGAAGCGTGACTTACATGGATATTACATTACTTTAGCGGAATACTTAATACATAACAATAACAAACACACAAGGATCGTAATAGTTTAGTATCTTTGGAAACTCGGAACGTAATATTCTAATCACGGTGAAAGATCTTCAACATCTCCCATAAGGATCTTCCTTTTTTCTACCTAAAACCTTTCTTTATATCCTGAGGAAAAGAAAACAAAAAATGGTGAGCTCAAATTCTCAGTAAGGGAAAACAAAAGAAATATCAATCACATCATATTCATAAGAACATAACATTTTGGAAATCTTAACCTGCAAAAGAGATCATAATATCATAACATGGGATAAATCATAGTAGTGAAATGCAATCCCAATAATCACAACTTAAAACATGAAACATTGTGGTGTACACACATAATCATATAGAATAATTTCTTGTTAGTCAAGACTCATTGCCAAAACTATCTTAGTGGACAAAGTCCATTTCTGAACCGAGTTCATTCCTCATTTCAGTCCTGTTTCACTGAACCGGTTTAACCTACCGTTCCATCCATGTCTATATCGTGAGATATAAAATCATTACCCAATGCATTGGAGTGAGATATAGGTCCCACCCATCTCATAATGAAACCATTCTTATGTGTTCCACAAAAATCATAAATCATACATCATTGCATAACCCATTTAATAAAAATGGAATTCTTAAACATCGTGACATATTAAAATAATTCATATAAGACAAATGAATTCAGAAAAATAATTCCATCACAACATAATCAAATCAATGTAATTATAGGGATAAAATCATAACCCTCTATTATCTTAGATGGAATATAATTTTGATAAAACACTTGAACTCCATTCTTGAGGAAAATATCCTTTCTACTTCAAAAACATTTTTCCTTTCTTAACATGTCATACAATTTTAAACTAAAAGAAGTTGATTAAAAATAAACTTGAAAACTTGTAAAGGAAGATTCTTGGAAATAATGTTTTAAAAATCCATTCATGCCGTATAAGTTAAAAAATCATTCTTCCCGTACTTTTGTCGGAAAAGTCAAAAAGTACCTCATACGAAAAACGACAAAAGATTCCTTTTTTATCTTTTACTAAAAACTCACTGAAGGGTAAAATTGGATTTAAACAATTTTATGTGGATGGAAATAATATTACATATTGAGGAATCATGGATGTGGATGATAAAATACACCCCAGTAAATACCAAAGTATAAACAATCTCGGATAAAAATGAGATTGTGATATTTCCCTTACCTTAGATCCGATTTGCTTCGTAAGTGTCCAAAACTCTTGTATAATGATTTAAATAATGGTATTTACTTATTCCAGAATCATACTCATTGTTATGATATCATATATGGTTAACTTATGACTTTATTTTACCCGTTTTTTTATAAATTCCATGTTAAAGAGCGTTTTGGGTAAAATCGTTTCATTTGTCGTCCATGTTTTGACTTGTAATTATACATATGATTAATTAGATCAGGATTACTTAATTAAATAATATAAAACATGATTTATATATAATATATATTCAGAATATAAATATATATAATAGATCAGTAAATGGAAAGAAATACACCGTTCATGGAGACGGTAGGTCGTACGTACGCATGAACGCTGTTTTCGTTTCCTTATTGAGTTGAATGGAATTAAGTAGATGAAATACATAAATATACACATAAATCCAGTATCATTATTATGTCATATATTTCATGATTACTTATTATATATACTTCATAATCATTCATGAATGGTTAACGTGGATAATGAATCTCATCGCGTCGTGGACACGGTAGTCCGTACATACGCACGAGCGATGATATTGTTTCCATAATTATTGAATTGAATTGGAGTGGATGATACAATATATCAGAATCAATATCACTTTACAATAATCATATATATTCATTATTTACACCATTATACCCATCCAAGTAAGGTGGTGGTGGAAAATAGATTACACCACGGCGTGGAGACGGTATTCCGTACGTACGCGCGTGCGGTGATTTCATTTTCCGTAGGATGGATAGATGGTGAAATAGGGTTGTTTCATACTTATAATAACATATCATTATATGAGTGATACTGATTTTATTACTTCATAATGAAACAACTAAAGAAGAAGAAGTGGAAGAAGAAATAAAGTTGAAAGAATTGGTAACGGACATTACCTCTTCTTTGAAACTCCTTTTTAAGATCTCCTTTTAGGGCACTAAAATTGGTCTTTGAAGAAGACCAGGACCTCTAGGATGTTTCTAGGTATGTGGAGAGGATAAATTTGCAGGGGTTGGCCAAGCAGGAAGGGTTAAAGTGGTGTGAGGAAGAGGGGGAGGAGGAGCCCTTTTATAAGGGAGGAGAGGGTCACCTTTGGAATAACTAAAAATATTATTTTATTATAAATCCAAAATCGGTTTTAAATAGCTCCAAATTGATTTATTTCGAAGATTAGGTGGGGATGCGTATAAAACATCTAATCCAATAGAATTTATACAAGTTTAGGTTCCCATTTTAACCTTATCATTTAGATTTAACATTAAGTTAAATAATTTTACTTTTACCGTGTCTTCTTGTGTTGTTATACTATAAGGTTAAAAAACTTACTATAACAAGCCAAACGAAACCCAAGCTGTTTATTATTAATATATATAACCTTATATAAGTCATTTTTCCGAACCATAGATTTTTAGGAATAAAATAACAATTAATAATATAATATTTGTTTTAAAAACTATTTTATGTCAATTTTGACAATATTTAGTAATTGATTTTTGTGAAACACATAACAGAATGAATAGTTATAAAAAGTTAATTAAATAAACACTAACATGTCATATTAACCTATGAAATTAGTTTAATTCATAAAAATTCTCAAATTACATTTATTTGGGTATTTATAACATCAATTATGTCAATATTTCATTAATAATATAATTACTGCATCATCTTTGTGTCATAAATAAATTAAATTATTTAATGTCTAGAAATTACAAATAAAATACCATTATGAAGGAAATCGTTTTAGCTTTCTAATGAATATTTATTGTCGAATTTATCTTGTGTATAACCCCATATTAAAAATGAAATACTTATTAAACTTTGATTTTAACTATTTTAACCCTTCTTTAAATAAATTAATAATAAATGTCCTAATCTAATTCAAGTGGGCCTAAATGGTCATATTTTATTCCTAAGGTTGTTTTTGGTCTAATTACACTTATCCAATAGAATTAGGACATGTGTTAGAGTGATAATAATATCATTTGTACCCTTAATTACCCTATTTACTTTTAACCGTGGTAAAAAAAAGTAAAAAGTCACTATTCACCAAAAATTATTTTCCTCTCATTGAACCACATTTTACTTACTGACATCAACCGTGTCTCTCGGATTTTTTAAATTCCACTCACAGAAGCGGTAAAATTATGTTTTATGAAAAATTCATTTTTTAACTACCACTTAGTGGTTTCACTATTCATCAAAAAATGAAAGTTTCCAGAAAAATACAAAAAATTTGGCCTAAGATATATTTGATATTATGAACTCAAAAATGATGTCTATTTTACCAAATTCAAAACATATCAATTGCATTAATTAATTTAAAAATTAATTTACATCATCAACACAAATAGCGTGTTCTTAAGGGATAATAACTATCAAAAGATTGACATTTGTTTATATCTGGTTTAAATGTGAAATTACATCCAATGACCAAAATTGTATTAAATTGTAAAAATATATTCTAAATATACTTTAAAAACACTAAAATTAATAATTTATCACTATTAATTATTTTGATTAAAAAAGTTTTTTTTAATTAAAATTTAGTAATTTTCACTATTCATCAGAATATGAAAGTTATCCGAAAAGTACCAAAATTTCACCTTAGGCTAAATTTGATACTCAGAATCAAAAAATGAAGTCCATTTTGAGAGATAAAAATTTCTAAAATTTTAAAAGGATGTTATTACTATTCATAACGGCTAGTTTTAATAATATTTTAATAGCATATCATTGTTTAGTGAAACTCGGTATTGCGTACTACACACTCTATTGAGGAAGGTCGCGATTGCGTGTAATGCAAGGCAAGTCAATGATGCATGTTGTGCAAGCTCCTTTTAGTGTAGCTTACAACACAAGACATTAATGAAATTAAAAGAATATTTTTCATAAAATCTCGGGGTGTTACATTCTACCCCCCTTAAAATGAATTTCTCCCTCAAAATTCGTCGGGGTTATAAATGGTTTACTACTCGAATGTTTCTTTAATAGAAACCAGCATCAGATAAAGGAATACCAAAACCAATCTTTAACAAAAGTATGAAACATAGCAGTTACCCAAATAAACTAATCAATAGGTTTCCACATAGGTGAAAATATGGATATGGAAGTGAAATCTAACCATCATGTTCTGATGGAGAGTGGTAGAGAACATGGCTATAGAAAAGACAGCAATCACAAAGGCATAAATTTCTGACGATCTAAGGTACCATATGATTCATCAGATATAAGGGCACTCGAACAACATTTTCGGTTTTCAAGATCATTTCCATAAAATTGATGAAATTGGAAATAGAAGAAATACATTCGTCATTTTGGTACAGTCTCACCGTTGTTTGTTCTTTGGATAATTTCCACTTCATCTCTTAAAGAAATGAAGTTGAATTTTTCATTCGTGATGTGTTAGCATCTCATGTGATAGAATGACGGGTCATTCCATCTGTCTCAAACAAAAGGTTATAAAAGTTATCAAAAATACAAAAGTCCATCTGTAGTGAGATTAATCATATATGGTTCCTAAAATGGACTTATACTTCATATATCATACTGCTTAATATAATAAAACTAGTTTCTACTAAACAGGGACTTCCTGTAGGCCAGTGGTAGGCGATAAAGGCCGGTCGCACTTCGGTTGTGGGTTCGATTCCCACAACCTTGTCCGACACGATGGGTCGTCGCCCGTCCTGCAGGTTGTCCTTTTTCTAAAGCTATATTACTATAACATCCCATAAATAATATCAAAATAAAAGTTATATCCTTAAACAATACTAACTTATGTCAAACATAATCCATTCCAATCTTTAGGCTTATCTAAAATACTTCGGTCCAAGATCATAGTATAAAGAAAACAATTACATGAAATGTTATCAACCAATCATGTGAATACCATCATTTATCCCCCATATATCTTGTTGGTCACATTCCAATCATGTGAATACCGTAATCATGTATTCTCTGGAAAAATGAATACCCATTAAACCTTAGTGAAAACATGAATTCTGTCAAAAGTTAACTCTTTCCACATACCAAAATCCAAAAATTCTATATACTCAAACCATGATATAACCTTCTCCTTATATTAGTCATGAGCTCATGAATACTATCAAACATTTAATTTTATCCTTATCGCTTCATTATGCGCATATCATCTACATTCCAAAAATATCTGAATAACCTTTCATGGATACTGGTACCATTAATCATACACTTTCAAAACTCAAGGAAAGACAACAGTGTAATAATCCTTAGATGTCTCTTTATTCCATAGTACCATGAGATTACTTATACAACATTACACATGATAAATATGTAATCATTCCACTACATTCTTAAACCATTGATCGAGCTTCAACAATTCTTTCATCTAACATATCATTTGTAGTCTCTTCATCATCATCAACATAAATACTACCCATACGACCATACTGATTCTCTTCAAAAGTCTTTCCCTTTGGGCATTGGTTTTCATAATGCCCGTACATTACACATTTAAAACATTTAACCATTGTTGATGTCGTAGCAATACCATTATCCTCATCTCTGGTGTTAACTAAACCTTTTCCTTTGCACTTACTAGCTTTGTGTCCTTCTTTTCCACAACCAAAGCATCTTCCAGTTCCTTTGAATCATTCTCCTTGATGCCTCTTCCCACGTGATTTACATAGGGGAAATTGAACTTTCTTTCCTCTATGATCATCATGAAACTTCATCTTTCTCTTATTAGCCGAGTCAGGAATCTTACCAAATTTTACTTTATTGATCATATTATGAGATTGCTGATTTGGTATAATAATTATGTTTGGACCTCCAAATCCCATTTCATTTGGTTTCTCGTGAATAATATCATTCCATGGTCCATCATATCCTCCATTATCGTGAATCATCTTGTTTCCAGCCATTTTCTAAAACCCAAAAAGAATAGTGTGAGAGGCAAAAATCATAATAAAGGGAGAGTAACTTAAATATCTAACATCTTTGGTTTAATATAATATCATTACCGTAGTTCTAAGACTATATCCTATACGTATACTTATCCTTTGGGACATCCCTAGACATACCGTAGAAATATCTCTAGGGATCTCACTAAGGTTTTCGCATCCTTGTTTCCAAAGGATGACTAAACTTTTCCTCTGATACCAACTGTAGATACCCCAAGCTTGACGTAAATGGATTTTACATTACTTTAGCGAAATACTTAATACATAACAATAACAGGCACACAAGGATCGTAATAGTTTAGTGTCTTTGGAAAATCGGAACGTAATCTACTAATCGTGGTGAATGATCTTCAACATCTCCCATAAAGATATTCCTTTTTTCTACCTAAAACCTTTCTTTATATCCTGGGGAAAAGAAAACATAAAAGGGTGAGCTCAAATTCTCAGTAAGGGTAAACAAAAGAAATATCAATCACATCATATTCATAAGAACAAAACATTTTGGAAATCTTAACCTGCAAAAGAGATCATAATATCATAACATGGGATAAATCATAGTAGTGAAATGTATTCCCAATAATCACAACTTAAAACATGAAACTTTGTGGCGTACACACATAATCATAGATAATTATTTCTTGTTAGTCAAGACTCATTACCAAGACTATCTTAGTGGACAAAGTCCATTTCTGAACCGAGTTCATTCCTCGTTTCAATCCTGTTTCACTGAAACGGTTTAACCTGTCGTTCCAGCCATGTCTATCTCATGAGATATAAAATCTTTACCCAATGCATTGGAGGGATATATAGGTCCCACCCATCTCATAATGAAACCATTCTTATGTGTGCCACAAAAATCATAAATCATACATCATTGTATAACCCATGTAATAAAAATGGATTTCTTAAACATCATGACATCATAAAACAATTCATATAAGATAAATGAATTCATTAAAATAATTCCATCACAACATAATCAAATCAATGTAATTATAGGGATAAAATCAGAACCCTATATTATCTTAGATGGAAAATAATTTTGATAAAACACTTGAACTCCATTCTTGAGGAAAATGTCCTTTATACTTCAAAAACATTTTTCCTTTCTTAACAAGTCATACAATTTTAAACTAAAAGAAGTTGATTAAAAATAAACTTGAAAACTTGTAAAGGAAGATTCTTGGAAATAATGTTTTTAAAATCCATTCATGCCGTATAAGTTAAAAAACATTCTGCTCTTACTTTTGTTGGAAAAGTCAAAAAGTACCTCGTACGAAAAACGACAAAAGATTCCTTTTATATCTTTTACTAAAAACTCACCGAAGGGTAAAATTAGATTTAAAAAATTTTAGGTGGATGGAAATTATATTACATATTGAGGAAACATGGATGTGGATGATAAAATACACCCCAGTAAATACCAAAGTATAAACAATCTCGGAGAAAAATGAGATTGTGATATTTCCCTTACCTTTGGTCTGATTTGCTTCGTAAGTGTCTGAACCTCATGTATAATGATTTAAATAATGTTATTGACTTATTCCAGAATCATAATCATTGTTATGATATCATATATGGTTCACTTATGACTTTATTTTACCCGTTTTTTTTTGTAAATTCCATGTTAAAGAGCGATTTGGGTAAAATCGTTTCATTTGTCGTCCATGTTCTGACTTGTAATTATTCATATGATTACTTAGATCATGATTACTTAATTATAGAATATAAAACATGATTTATATATAATATATATTCAGAATATACATATATATAATAAATCAGTAAATGGAAAGAAATACACCGTTCATGGAGACAGTAGGACGTACGTACGCATGAACGCTGTTTTCGTTTCCTTATTGAGTTGAATGGAAGTAGATGAAATACATATATATACACATAAATAAAGTATAATTATTATGTCATATATTACATTAATACTTATTATATATACCTTATAATCATTCATGAATGGTTAACGTGGAGAATGAACCTCATTGCGTCGTGGAGACGGTAGTCCGTACGTACGCACGAGCGATGATATCGTTTCCATAATTATTGAATTGAATTGGAGTGGAAGATACAATATATCAGAATCAATATCACTTTAAAATAATTATATATATTAATTATTTACACCATTATACCCATCCAAGTAAGGTGGTGGTGGAAAATAGATTAAACCACAGCGTGGAGACGGTATTCCGTACGTACGCACACGTGGTGATTTCATTTTCCGTAGGATGGATAGATGGTGAAATAGGGTTTTTTCATATTTATAATAACATATTAGTATATGAGTGATACTGACGTTATAACTTCATAATGAAACAACTAAAGAAGAAGAAGTGGAAGAAGAAATAATGTTGAAAGAATTGGTAACGGACATTACCTCTTCTTTGAAACGCCTTTTTGAGATCTCCTTTTAGGGAACTAAAATTGGTCTTTGAAGAATACCAGGACCTCTAGGATGATTCTAGGGGAGTGTAGATTAGAAATTGGCATGGGTTGGCCGAGCTTGAAGGCTCAATGTGGTGTGAGGAAGAGGGGGAGGAGGAGCCCTTTTATAAGGGAGGAGAGGGGCACCTTTGGAATAACTAAAAATATTATTTTATTATAAAGCCAAATTCGGTTTTAAATAGCTCCAAATTGATTTATTTAGAAGCTAAGGTGGGGATGGGTAGAAATCCCTTCATCCAATATAATTTAGACAAGTTTAGGTTCCTATTTTAACCTTATAATTTATATTTAACATTAAGATAAATAATTTTACTTTTACCGTGTCTTCGTGTGTTCTTATACTATAAGGTTAATAAACTTACTATAACAAGTCAAACGAACCCCACGTTGTTTATTATTAATATATATAACCATATCTAAGTCATTTGGATGAACCATAGATTTTTAAGAATAAAATAACAATTAATAATATAATATTTGTTTTAAAAACTATTTTATGTCAATTTTAACAATATTTAGTAATTGATTTTTGTGAAACTAATAACAGAATGATTAGTTCGAAAAGGTTAATTAAATCAATACTAACATGTCATATTAACCCATTAAATTAGTTTAATTCATAAAAAGTCTCGAGTTACATTTATTTGGGTATTTATAAAATCAATTATGTCAATATTTCATTAATAAGATAATTACTGCATAATCTTTGTGTCATAAATAAAATAAATTACTTAATTATAAAAATTAAAAATAATATACCATTATATAGGAAATTTTTTTAGCTTTATAATGAATAGTTATAGTCGAATTTATCTTATGTATAACCCCATATTAAAAATTATTTACTTATTAAACATTGATTTTAACTATTTTAACCCTTCTTTAAATAAATTAATAATAAATGTCCTAATCTAATCCAAGTGGGCCTAAATGGTCATATTTTATTTCTAAGGTTGTTTTTGGACGAATTAAACTTATCCAATAGAATTTGGACATGTGTTAGGGTAATAATAATATCATTTTTACCCTTAATTACCCTATTTACTTTTAACCGTGGTAAAAAAAAGTAAAAAGTTACTATTCAAAAAAATTATTTTCATCTCATTGAACCACATTTTACTTACTGACATCAACCGGGTCTCTCGGATTTTTGAAATTCTACACACGGAAGCGGTAAAATTAAGTTTTATGAAAAATTCATTTTTTTAACTACCACTTAGTGGTTTCACTATTTATCAAAAAATGAAAGTTTCCAGAAAATTATCAAAAATTAGGCCTAAGCTATATTTGATATTATGAACTCAAAAATGATGTCTATTTTACCAAATTAAAAACATATTAGTTGCATTAATTAATTTAAAAATTAATTCCCGTCGTCAACACAAATAGCGTGTTCTTAAGAGATAATAACTATCAAAAGATTGACACTTGTTTATGTCTGGTTTAAATATGAAATTACATCCAATGACCAAAATTGTATTAAATTGTAAAAATATATTCGAAATATACTTTAAAACCAATAAAATTAATAATTTATCACTATTAATTATTTCGATTAAAAAAATTGTTTTTAATTAAACTTTGGTAATTTTCACTATTCATCATAATATGAAAGTTATCCAAAAAGTACCAAAATTTCACCTTAGGCTAAATTTGATACTCCGAGTAAAAAAATGAAGTCTATTTTGAGTGATAAAAATTTATAAAATTTTAAAAGGTTGTTATTACTATTCATAACGGCTAGTTTTAATAATATTTTAATATCATATCATTGTTTAGTGAAACTCGGTATTGCGTACTACACACGCTATCGAGGATGGTCGCGATTATGTGTAATGCAAGGCAAGTCAAGGATGCATGTTGTGAAAGCTCTTTCTAGTGTAGCATACAACACAAGACATTAATGAAATTAAAAGAATATTTTTCATAAAATCTCAGGGTGTTAGATTGACCATATTGGAATTGGTTTGAGTTTTGAGGAGGGAATTGAGGGGGGTGAGATATGGGATTTCCATACCTAAGGTATTGGTTATAGGAAGAAGAGAAGGGCTCAGAGTGAGGATGGTTGAAGCTTCTAAAAAACTGACCTGATAGTTGAGGGTTGGTGTTCCACTGATCATATGCTTCATTGAGCTCCATTGGTCCAGATGAATCGGATTGATCCTTTTGAAGTTGTGGACATGTGTCAGTTGGATGAGATGGAGAGTTGCAGATTCCACAGTTTTTGACAGGTCCAGGAAATGTTGATTGCAGAGAAGATGAGGTTGGGGATTTGGTAGCCACAGCTAGCTGTCGTAGAAGACCTGTAAGTTCACTCATCCACTCGTTCATTTTGTTCGGCTCAATTGATTGATTATCATGGGCTTGTTTGACTTGAGCATGTGCTCGAGTATGGAATTTTTGTGTGTTTATAGCCATGTTACTTATGAGATCTGTTGCAGCTACAGGAGTTTTATCAACAAGAGCACCGCCACTTACGGCATCAATGAGAGTTCAATCCATAGCCAATAACCCCTCATAGAAGTATTGGATCAAGAGTTGGTAAGGGATTTGATGGTGAGGGCAGGTTGCAAAAAGATTTTTGAACCTCTCCCAGTACTCATGGAGTGATTCACTTGGGAACTGACAGATACCACTTATTTCCTTTCGAATAGAAGCAGTACGAGAAGCAGGAAAGAATTTCTCTAAGAAGATTCACTTCATGTAAATCCATGTAGTTATGGAACCAGGAGGAAGGTAGTAGATCCTTGACATAGCAGTGTCAGCTAGGGAGAAAGGGAATGCTCAAATTTTGATTTGTTCTTCAAAAACACTTTGAGGCTTCATCGCAGAGCACACTACTTGGAACTCTTTAAGGTGGAGATGTGGATCCTCACCGGCTAGCCCGTGGAAATGAGGAATAAGATGAATCAAACCTTATTTGAGGTCTAAGTCAACCTCTATGTTTGGATATTGAATACCAAGGAGTTGGTAATTCATATCAGGGGCAGTGGTTTCTTTAAGGGTTTGTTCCCCAGGATTGGCCATTTCAATTTCAACTGGTTGGATGAGGACTGGTTCTTAAATTATTTGAGTATCTCTGATGTTCCTCCTAAGTTGGAGAAGTATTCGCTCAATTTCATGGTCAGACAAATCAGAGGGATTGTTTAGAAGACTACGAGGCATTCAGAAAGATTTTGGAAGAAAGAGGATGATGGGTTTTTCTTTTTATTTTTTTAGTTTATGATTTTCAAGAGGAATACGGGTTTCTCTTTGTGTGTTTTTTTCAATTTCTTTTTAAAATTTTGTTTTTTTGGTTTTTTATTACAATATCCAGAAACTAACGAATAATTAAATCACCATCCTCGGAAACGGCGCCATTTGAAATGCATTGCTGATTGTTGCCTATTGACCGATCAAAGTTCCGGTGCTCTGCTAATGTGTATAGCAGCACTCGGGTCGAATCTTCAGCGATGATACTTTGAAATAGTCGTTTGTTTTTAGTTGATTGTATTCTGATTGGGAGGTTTTTATTGCAGAGCATAATTGAAATGGCTAATGGATGATGTTTAATTTAACAAGTTGATAAATAATGGGGTGAGTTCATCATTAGGTTATTTAAGCTTGTGATATCCTTGAGCTTTATTTTATATTGCATTTAAATTAACACCCATGTCACAAGTTCACTTTGATTTGAATTCCAAAGTGTTAAGACATTAATCCAAGCCTCAACTTAACTTAGGGTTCTAATCTTGATCATATCTTGTTTATGGTAGTGTATTTATGGTTCCAATAATCCATGGAAACCACACGTTAAACAAAACAAGTCATTAATCCATGACATGATAAGTCCAACATACACAATGTTAATTCAACGAATACTGATCGAGTGAAATCTCTCAATCGCTTAAGATACCTAAATTAAAACACACCCCAATGAAAGATTTACTTAGGAATTATGATTTTTATTAATCTAGTAATATATTTTTATGGTGATGAATTACAAATAGAAGAAAAAGAAAGGGACAAGATAAGAGTAGTGTGCCGAACACACACACGAAATATTTCGAGAATCAAAAATGGAATTTCGATTGAATGAGGAATCAAAATAAAGGGACCGTAATTTAAAATGATTCAAACTATTTTAAGAACATGAATATTACACTACATAAGGTGGAGAAGAATAAGAGGTATTGAAGAAGAAACATGCACTAAAATTTGATTGAAATGAAAACAAAGCTACACAATTACAATTGAACGCAAACATAAACAACCGTGAAACAGAAGTCGAGGAGAGGTCTCTATTGTTGAAACAAGATCAAAGCATATCCTCCCAGAACCTTGTCAAGGATCTAGTAATGCCAAACCTCCTTTTTAAGTGCTGAAGTACCAACCCTTTTGAAAGGAGAGGAGAGGATGTATTTATAGCCCAAGGTGGTGGACTGTTTACATTCCAGAAATACCCCTCGACTTGGATCGCCGATATGTACATCTAGAAAGCCGAATCATGAGAAATATCCTTCTTCCCAGTTGTATATAAAGAGGTCTTCTGTCTAGTGTGAAAATTTGGAGGCTATTGGACTTATTGAGCCAATGTTATTGCGGTTTTAGTAAATAAATCTGATCTGTCCATTTCAATACATACTTTTTCAAAGTCCATAATGTGAATCGGTTTTTGAATAGGAAGATTCCATCAAATAAAAATAATTTCTTCAACAAAGTTGGCCGGCCAAATCTCCCCTTTCACACTGAAAATGTTCAGCTCGAATGGATGTTGACATCAAGAGAAATTTCAATATTAGTGTGCTATGTTTAATTCCCGGCCAGAATGGTGGGCTGGACATCAATGCAACAGTTGGGCCCCTTGTATTTTTGATTGGGTTCTGAAGTTTTTATCATGGACTCCTTTAAACTTCCTCCGAAAGTGGGAGTAAAATTAAGGTATTTGGACTTCTGGATTGAGCCCCGTAATTCTTCCTTCATATATGGTCCAGTTTCTTCACAGTTTCCTTGGGCCTTCTGGTGGGGTCCATATGAACCTCTAAATGGACATATTTTCCAAATGTGACTTCTAATGAAATATTGGAATTGGAATTGGGAACCCTAAAAAACAAGAATCATTCAACTTGGATAAGTATGATGATAGTTATTGTTAAAACATTAAAGATACTTGAATCAGGATAGATCCAAATAGTTCTCAGAAGTTATATTTAATATTTAAACATTAATATTTCACAAATATTATGCACATTTCATATAAAATAATTAAAGGGAGTATGTAAATAGATATGAAAATATTAATAACATCATGATTGTACAATAATTATCTTGATTATGGTGCTCTAATTAATAATTCTCACAATCTTGATTACGATCATGTGTACATACTTTTTTCTTTAGGTTTCCACATTGTGTAATTTATTTTAATTTAAAAATATGAATTTTATTTAATGAAATTGGGAAAACTTCCACTCATCCCGTTGGTCCCATCTGATATTATGTGTTTGGATTTTATGGAAACCCATGGGGTGTACAAATACACCTAAAATGTTGATTTACGAATTTTGAAAGGGTGATAATGGGTTAATGGTATTGAACTAAATGTATTTGTATGGTTGGTAATGGTATTTAAAATGATGAAATGATTAAATTCATTGAGTTAATGATATGTGAATAATTTCTGGAAAATTTTACTAATATTGAATTAGTTATGTTATTACTTGTGAATAAAGTAAATAACCATGATTCTGATTGATAAATAAAATAGTGCACTATGAAGAGAATGATTTATAAAAACATTAATGATGTGTTAAATTGAAAAGTATGTGATATATGATATATTTTTATTTTATTGATTAATTAGGTTTGTGTCATGGATTGAGGCTACAACTTCCCTTGGGGTGATGAACTGATGCTTTAGGCCCTCAATGAGTGCATGTTAACAATGAGTTGTGGGATCGTGGCTAATGCTCCAAAAACCCATGAGGTGACAGACTGATGATCTAGGACCCTAAGATATTATAATTAGACTAATGTTCCATGTGACGAGATATTTGTACATTGATTAATGCTCTTAGGTACCAAAATATAAATTGGAATTAAATGAATAATGAAACCCTATGAATGAATTAATTGTGATATCACTATGGAATATGGTTTAGACTCAATAACGGGCCAAAGCTGGTATGATGTGGTCGATTGAAGAATAAAAAATATGAAACATAATTACTTTTTATTTTTATTTTTATACCTTATACAACTACATACACTTTTATATACTTGATATTTTTTAGAATCCATTGGTAGTGGCCTACTAAGTTGTACTCTCACCCTATTGGGGCTTCCTAATCGGTGTCAGAATAAACATCATGATTGTAGGAAATAATAAGGGAAGGAGCCCCATGTAATATGGATGAGTTTGTATTCAGGATGGGGAATGGATGGGGGAACCAAACATGATGTTCAGATCCACTTGGGACTTTTCAGTGTGTCTTTTCTTGTTTTCATTAGAAACCTGACTCATATAATGCATGACCGCTCTACTGCTTTGGTTTATCTCCATTTTCCCCTATTTTATATTTATTCATGTGATATTATCATTTCTTGATTATGGTATTGTCCTTTTTATTTTTTATTATCATTTTCAATATTGTATAGTGATTTACACTATCATGCTACTTTGATTAAGAGGGTATAGTATCCCACATTATATATTATACCCTCACAGATATTCGGTATCCTCTAACATATAGGGACACACATCAGAGGTCATGTATTGAACCGGCTCAAGGAGCTAACATGTGTATGTTACAAAGAGAAGGGTGGTAGATAGTTTCAAATTTACATAACCCCAGGGTAATAAAGGAAACATATAAGGATGTTGATTATAATTGAAAAACACTCTCTTAAAAATAATTCATTGAATTCTATCATAACAGAAGGGACAAAAAAATATAATTTCTTTATATTTAAATTTCAATCCCATAAGTGTGAATATATATATTTGAGGATAAATCATGAAATATACAACAAATTATGGTATATTATATAGAAAATGATAAGGTAAATTGAAGTGAAAACATAAAAGAACAATTAGAAAATATTTGTAACATTAATGTAAAATAATTTTTTTTTCTCTTAAAGGTAAAATTAAAAAAGGTGAAATGATTGATTTTAAAGAATTTAATTATGAAAATAATCAACAAAAAATAATATTTAAAATTCATAATTTTTATCTTGTAGAAATGTGGGGAAGAAGGAAGAATATGAAAAAATGAAATAAAAAACCCTTTTTTATTTTTTATAAATAGCTTTAGTGAAATATCACATTTTAAGAAGAGTATCAAAAAATTAATTTCTATAAAAAATTAATTTCGTTAAGAATATTATGAAATATGATATAGAAAAATATTAGGGTTGGAGAGCCCAATAACCAAAATTAAAATATCAAAATGAAACATTATAACTCAAACAAAGGAGATTTGGGTTATCAATATTACTTAAGTGAAACACACTCCATGAATCATGAAACATTTGAGAAGGTGTTTGTGTGGTAAATTTTTTTGAAATTTTAAAATACCATATAATACAATTAAATTTCATAATGTAAAATAATTATATGAAAAATAGATCAGTTGAATGATCATAACTTAATGAATGAAAATTGAGTTTCCAAAAAGTCTTACTTTGATGTTACACTTGAGTCAAATGAAATTTAAAGAAAAGAACATTATTATTATTATTTTATCCAATAAATTATGAGAAAATAATGTATATAAAATTAATGTGATTTTAAATAAATAGAACCCCAAACAAATTAAACAAGGTTCATGACATGTAACTTGTGTGAAAGAATCCAAATTGAGACCAAGAAAGCCCTTGCAGATTGGGTAACAATTTAATAAAAACAACATGAAAGGAGGTATTGTAATAGATCATAAAATAACTTGATTAAAATATAATTAATGATATGATATCTCATATATTTGTTATATACAACAGATAAATTAAAATTTGTTCATAATATTTAAACAAGTCTCAAAGAGAGGAATTTGAGAGAGAAAACCCTTACATATGTCCAGATTTGTTCTACCCTACCACTAAACATCCTGAATAATTAAAATAAGAACATTAAATATATACACAATAAAAAATTAATAATTAAATCCAATTACTCCCATTTTACTTAAATTATATGAATATATGTTTTAGTTAGTTAATACATATTTTTAACACTGGGTGTAAGTATCTATTAACGGTTTGAACTAGTTTCATTAAAGAGGTGTTGGTATCTATTATTTTTATAAATACCACCATTATAAAATCATAAAATATAAAATAATATATATTTTCTAATAGTTTAAAAATATTAAATTAATTCCATTGTATTTTTTGTTTCAAACCATGAAGAAGTTATCAATGTTGATCATGTTTCAGTGATTAATATCAAACGAAAATTGTTTTCTTAATAAGCTAGTTAAATGTGGATAAATATTAATAAAATAAAAATTAAATTATTTAAATATTTATATCATATTAAATATGAAAATATGATCTCAAAGTAATACATGATATAAATGCATAGTATTATTCATGTTTGTGGTTATACAGAACCAAACAAGAACCAACTATGATTAATGGATGATTATGAGGTAGTTTAGTTATACTATAATCATACCAAAGTTTTAAAGTTGTCATTTAGTGTTTAAAATTTTTATATATTTGAATTAAAAATATTAATAATTTTAATATTATTTATATTAAATCATTATTTACATAGGACAGATCATTTTTCTATTAGTTCAACCATTTTAATCGATTGAATTAGCGATAATTTTTTATTGATCACTTCATTTATAGGTTCTAAAATTTTTCATTATTGGATCATAATGATATCATACAAGTAATATTTAGTCTTTAATATCATCATCATGACCAGACATGTATGTAAAATATGAAAAAAAATGAATCATTCCATGGAGGTAGTAGTCTGCATGTAAGCATCGATGGCGATTTCAGTTTCATTGAAATTGAGGAAAGAGTAACATGGTTTATTGTATTAGAATAATAAAAATGATATAACATTTAAAATTATTTATTTAATTTCCATTTTAGACTATCATTATGATGTGGTGAAGGGAAACGAAACATGTTGTGTTTGGGATGATTTATGCCTCACAACACACAAATTATGGTTTCGTTATTCATATTAGAAAAGGGAAAAGGTATTAATGATTATTACTAGAGAATAATAAAATTAAGTATATGAAAAATAATAATGTTATTAAATACGTTTTTTAAAATTATAATATTAAAATAACAATCATAAATTATGAATTTAAGTAAAATTAATTACTCATGTTCAGCACTTTGAGATTTTCTTAGAAGATCCCATGGAAATATATGGAATAGGAAATTCTCTTGTGACCAAAATCTCAATATATTAAAAGAGTAATTTATTCGGTTAAAAGTTTTATGGTTTTATGGGGAAACATAATTTTTAGGAGTTCCTTGAAGGGGTGGTGTGAGGCCTCTTTTATAAGTGATGAGAATTGCATTTTTTTAAATATTTCAAATTAATATAAAGGGCGCACAGGTTTAACATGTTAAGAGGCTCCAAATTTGTAAAATAATATATTGGTTAAGCGATAAGGTAAATCCAAACCTAATTCACTCAATTATAGACAATATTTATCATGTTTCGAGTCATTTTACCCCATAAATTATAACTTTTTCCATTTTAGCTTTTACTATGGTAACTTGATTTTACATAAGGTAACTTAATCATTATGCAAAAGAATAGATTCACCCATATTAGATAAATTAGACCCACTTATTATAAATTTTAAATATATTTTTTTGATTAAATTTATAATGGATATAAAAATAATTTTCAAATAAAAACATGTGATGTAATAAAAACAATTTTTGGGAAAATATTACTTCTGTTCTAAAATATCAAATGTGTATTTTTAAATTAAAGCCATAATTTTTAAAAACAAATAGTAACTTATAAATTAAATATTTTATATTTTAAAAAAATTTCATTAGTTTCCAATTCACAATTAAACAATAATAATTTCATAGTATCCATGTTGTTTTCAAAAACAAGATTTTTCACTATTTACATAAAAAAATTTGTCTTAAAAAAATAAAAAAATAAAATTATTATTAAATTATTATGCTTTATAAAAAATGATGTTTGTTTTTTAAATTTAAATTATTAATATTTTTAATTTTACTTTTAAATACATATGAGAGATATAGTGAACGTGTTTTTATAAGAAAATACCATTCTTTAGAATATCAACCATTCTCATTTATATTTATTATTAATTAATAACTAAATTTTTATTAACAAATTATTCAAATGAAATATTTTCTTTATCATCATTAATAACATGTTTCATGAAATATAAATACATATCATATAGAGGATTCATATTTATAAATATAAAATTTTAATGATGAAATGATATTCATAGTTTTTTTAGTTGTGATAATTAAATTTAAACAATTAAAATATCCATTAATTTATTTTATAAATATTTAATTAATCAATCGAAACTATTCAATCATGTTAATTTCATATCATGTTTTTAATTATTATACTTAATAAATATTTTTTTATATAAATATTTAATTTCATTTCAATGTTGCATGTACTGAAAGGTATCAAACATATTAATCAATTTATAAGTAATAATATAATAAAATATTAGATTAGAACACCTTATAACTTCTAGAATTCATAATTTATCAATTATTTACACACATTATTTTATATTTACTCTCATTTATTGAAATATTTTGGGTATTTAAACATTTCATCCATTTTCACTTATAAAATGGGAACTCCTCTCTTCACTTCCCCACAACAAACCCCTATATTTGGCCTAAAATCAACCCAAGACTCTCCTAAACACTCTTATACACATTAATAATTAATTTATTTTAAAAATACATTCACTCAAGGGTTAAACCCCTTTATAAAGAACATAATCTTACTAGTAAGGTATAAATTTCAAAACACTCCTCCTTTTTTCGTTGTATGCTTTAATTATTCCTCAGATTTAATTTAAAAATATTAAAACTCTAAAATACATATAATTATTATAATATTATGTCATTAGAATGATTTTTCAACAATTAAACACCCTCTTATTTTCCATTATTAAAAATCAGTACATAAATTGTGAGTTTGTGGACTACTGCCTCCATGGAATAATTGATTTTCATTTTTCATTACGTCACAAACTAAAGTGGATAGTAATGAGATAGGGATTAAATGATAAATATGTTTTTTTATATTAATATGCTTATATTAACTATATTTTAAAAACCTATTTGATATCGGAATGGTAAATAATCATAATAAAATTATTTGTCTTAAGAAAGTGAACTAAGAAGAAAAAAGCAATTTATTCATGTTATATAATTTTTACATATCAATTAAATATTATTACAATTCCTTATAATTATTATTTATAACACTAATAAACACCATATATGATCATTATGATTCTATTATAATGATATTACAACTAAATCACCACATAATCATCCATTAAGAAATACAGGTTCATGTTTGGGTCGGTTTAACCACATATTTGATCAATGTTATTAATTTATACCATAAATGACTATAAAAAATAATCAATGTTATAATATGATATAAATATTTATTTAATTAATTTTTTTATGTAATTATTAAATCACTTTGTAACTCAATTATAAATAAAACACCTTTCATTGGTTATGAAAAAATAAATGTCTACTTTTTTTCAATTTCATCGTCAAGGATAAATAGTACATTACTCATCAAGGGAAATTTGAAATACATAAATCGTTATGATTGATCCAATTTAGTAACTATATTAAATATTTAATGATGAACTTTTTAAGAATAAGGAATACTGACATCTCTTCTACAAAACATATACAAAATGTCAAAACTATAAACACTTAATGTGGAAAAAGAGTCAATAAAACTAATTTTCATGTAAATAATTATAATAAATGGAAATTATAAAAATATATAGGTATAAATATCATTATAAAATATAATAATACTATTGTTTTATTAGAGGTTAGAGTGTTTTTTACTACTAGGGAATAAATATAAGGATTTCCATAGCAAAATTCATCTATTGAGATATGTTTTTTGTTATACACCTAATTCCATTAATGTGGTGTATATACTGCCTATATTATAATTTTATCAAAAACTAAATTTTATTGAAACTAATTGAGGTCAAAATTATTTCTCTATCATTTAACATGTTTAAATTGAAATGTTCTCATATTTTAAGTGGTTTTCGTGACTGGAATCATTTCCTTAGTGCGTAATTACTCCTATTTGACTTTTGTCATTGAAAATTTATTTATTCTAACCAATGATTTTTTCATGTTATATCTATATATTATTTTCTGGAAAATTCATGATTCATGCCACTATGTTGTTCCTTGATTAATCTAACATTTCACAAAAAATGTAATTTTGTTAAGAATAATTTGTATCACTTTTTAGTTGACTCTTCTCTAATTAAGTAACATTTCATAAATAACCCAATATATTATCTTAGTAAATACTAATTTAAGGATATTATTTTTTATTGTCAAATAACCTTGTTTCTTATGTTATAGAATTTGGAAAAGTTATTTTATTTACCTAGGTTATTTATGATAAGATGAATTAATTAATTTAAAGTGACACTAACATATATGGATAATGATAGGTGGGGTACTATATCTCCCACTAATAATTTTGTTTAAATTAACGTAACATTTGCAAAAAAAATGTACATAGGAGGATTAATCCAAATACAAAGGGTACAAGGGATGATTTATCCAAATAGAATGGGATACATAAGATTTTTTACCACATTCCCCATGGTATATGATAGGATTAAGTCAATACCAAGAAGGAATATAGGTTTTCAGCCCAATCCTATTATGTAAGGAATTTCTTGGTGGGTATCATTGACATATGGTCTATATGCCTATCTTTATTTCACACACTTTATATCATCCAGGAACCCACACCCCTAGAATCTAATTCTTAAAGAGTAATTTTTCCAATTTTATATTTGTAAAAAAATGCATAACATAAAACTAAAATATTAGATATCTTACATACCCATAGGCCTTTTAGTCATTCAGTTTCAGAGAATTAAGAAAGGATCTTTCTCAGGACCAAAGACATCTGGCCTCTATATGTAACTACCCAATCTCGCCTACATAGGCCAAGGGATGGCAGTAAGCACTGAATGGCATAACTAATAAGAGAGACCCTTTCCTAAGTACATGTACCTACACACCTAACTATATCAATGAAAAATTGATAAAAAAATATGACTTCTAGGATTATAACTATGCGCATGTAAACCCTATAAGGATTACAAGAGTATAATAGTGTAAAATGCAAGAAAAAGAGGAAAAAACATGAACAACCTGTAGATGACCCAACCTAGAAAACTGGAAATGTAAATTGTGATGGAGCTCAACACTAAATATCCACGAACCAACCACCATATGTGATCAAATTCACTAGATATCCCTATACTACTCGGTAATCGCCACCAACTTGTATGTTGTCTTCATAAGTCACAAAACCTATGGAAAAAATCCCATATTGGGGCTAGTATATACATACCTAGTAGGATTCCCTAAAGGCTGAAGGGGGAGCAGTCAGTGACATTATTAGAATAAAATTTTCAACCAAAAGTAATAGAGTAAAAAATTACAACAACATCGATATAGATATATAATACATTCTCAAAAAAAATAATCCCAAATAAGAGAGAAATTGGACCCCTATCTCACAACCCAACCACGGAAAAGATAACCATATGTTTTAAAAGGTCCATAAACTATACGCAGCATCTCAAGTTTCCATCCATAAGAGTAACCATGTGTAAGGAACATTTCTCAACATTTTTCCACACATTCGAGGTGTAAAAATATCCAGGTATAGGACTTATGCCCTAGTCCATTGGGGGGTCCACTCAATGTATTGGGACATGTGCCCTATCCAATAGGGGTACAACTCGGTGGATATAGGTTTAGTGTTGGAACCCTGGAACCAACTTTTTTGAATTTATGATAACCTATATTCAATGTATTGTATATTAATGAACTCTTAATCGTTTCATGATTTTTCTTTTCCATAACATTTTATCTAATAATGACTAAAGAGTTGATGGCACACTAAAAGTTAATTGATGTTATCTGTTATAATGGGAACCTAGAAATGCTATGAAACTATTTCTAAATATAATTTCTATATCGAAATGATCTAATTTTATGGGAAAATGATATAATCTATGAAGTGTGTAGACTCATAGGACATTGAGGAATCTTCTCATTGTGTACTCCCTTGCTATTATCTAGTATAGGATATTAGGATAATGATACCCCCATTATAAAATCCACATTTATATGTGTCATTGGATGTTCCTATCTCAACAAATGTGTATTGATCCATAGAATTTAAGAATATTATTAAGGATTATTATGAGTCATGTACTTTGATGTATTGATAAAAACTATGATGATATGTGTTCATTATGAGGTAGGATATGTTGTGTGTGTCACGAGTAATATTGAATTAATGAGTAATGTGTGAAAGTATTTTTTTCCTTCTATAATTTAAATGAATTTTAAATCTCTATCCCCTTTATTGAAATGATATATCTTAAATAAATTCATGTCAATAGTGTTCTATAGGGAAATTTGATTTCCTAAAATTCAATGAAGGAAACATAGAGCATATAGGTTGATGACACCAATAAGCAACCAGTTTGATTAGAGATATCATGATAATGGGATTTAATTACATAGTAAGCATTCATATGAGGTATTAGGTCATTACAGCATTAACATCTTTTTCTATCCGTGTCTTGACATGTTGCAAGATGCTAACCTTGGACTTTATGCTTCTACAACTAATTCCAATAAGAAAAAATCATATACGATCACACACTAACTATATCCAGAATCTCAATTTAAAAATATATATTTATTTATTATTTAAAAATCTGAATAAATATTATTTCATTTTAGGATATAATAATTATTCATGTATGTTTTATCGTATATATTCATTCACGATTTATTCGATAAAATATTACATAAGAGGAATATTTAATAAATATTTATTTATTATTTCATGGATAAATTATATATTTATTTAATATAGAATAGTGAAATTATATTTATTTATTTAAAAAATGGCCACTATTCAATAACAGATAAAAATTATTGCAGAATGATGGAAATCGTTTTTAGGTCTAGTGAGAAATAAAATTTATTGAATATCAATTTATGAAATAATATTTACCTTAATTTTAATGTTACATTCATGAAAGGGAAATATTATTATTATTATATTTTTATGAATGGGGTTCTACAATGGATTAAATAAATATTAAATGTAAATTGTGAAAATTTTTATTTATAAACCATAGTATTTTCTAAACCCAACTATAATTTTTTTCAAAAAAACAAATTCATTTTTGTTGTACACAATGACAGCTAGAGAGAATCCACTCAAGCCCTGGAGAGCTCCCTATATAAGAAAACTCCAAGAAAAAATAGTGATCTTCCTCCACATCCCACTCTCAAGTATAAAGAGATCAAGGAGAACACTTTGAAAGATATTCTCATGGTGATAAAAGGTGAATGATTCATGCAATAGGTTCTTTTGTAGTAACACTTGGATATTCATATGGTCATGTTTATAGATTTTTGGAACACATTGGGATCTTCCCTAGAAGGAATATTCTCTTGAATCATACAACACAATGAGGGTATAGTGAAAAACTATTTTCAGGTCCATCAATGAAGAAGGAATTATCTCAAGGTAATTATTTTAGTTTCCTAATTTAATGATAAGCAATTTGTGATGATTCGATACTTTTTTCGGTGATATATCTCTTTCCCTTTTTATTTTATTCAATATTATTGATCATGACGTTTATAATTTTTTAAATATCAGATTGGTCATCGGTCAAGAAGAACAATAAAATTTAGGCATGACCCTTCACATGATTACACTGTGGATAAAACCTACAAGTGGCATCAGATTGATCACATGAATATTTATAATTATTTAAATATCATTGGTTGATTTATGCATTTTTTTATTTAGTTTTCAATTCATGTATAAAATTTCTTTTAATCCTAATTTAGATATCTTCATCTTTATATTTTATTTATTATAAATTTAAAAAAATCGATTAATTTTATAAATAAAATAAAATCTAAGATATAATCTTGAGGTACTAAGGAATCTATTCGAATAAAAAAAGAGAACATGTCATGTAACTAGAGTTACATTTCGGGTCTGAATTTTCAATGAATTAGTAATTAATTTGTAATTAATTCAAACTGTGTTCATTGAATAAACATAGTGAATTTAATTTCTTACCCCACATGTTGACCGAACCAGCTTGGTTCATGGTCAGCCAAAGTACATTTTGTGTAGCCTACATATATGGCATGTATTCTTTTAAGCTATAGATCAAATATTTATTTCCAAAATCAGCCTACCTAAATGGTGACCATGTAACTTAGAGACCACACACTATGTAGACATTTGTACATGTCATGTAATACAATTTCTCTAAGGCGTGGTTTATATATCATGTCCTTAAGCTTGTTCCACAAATAGATGGTGAGAGATTTACACACCATGTAGCTCGTATGTACACACCATATAATTATAAAAAATTATATAGAATTAAAATTAATTTATTATAATATATAAACCTTATCAAAATGTTCTTCTATGTGGTCATTAAGTTGATAGGACATGCCATGTGATAGATTTTAATATACATACATATATATATGTTTGTTTAATTAATTAATTGGTAATATTAAAATATTCATATCATGTATGAGTCATATTATAGTTATTACTCTATGTCCATTTAATAATAGCATGTGAAAAAAAATCATGTAATTTCTTTAATCATTTAGTTAATAGTATACGTCAAGAAATTACATGATAATTTGTGTATTCAATATTTCACAAGAGTAAATAAAATATGAGTATAATACATGTTGGGTAGATTCATAAGGGTATTAATTCTGTTTCCTCCAAGGTACATTTATGTACATAGTTTTAAATAAATTTATTTAATTTCTTTAAAATTATGATGGATTAGAATCTCAAGGAAATTTGGATGGGAATTAATATAAAATATATATTTTATTAAATAAGTTGATTAATTGATTTCGGTGTGACCTATATTAAATAAAAATGATTAATAATTGAATTATAGTCTTATTAAATAAGTGATTTTTTGCATTTTTGTGTATTATCATGATCATAGACCATACCTTTTTATTTTATTGGTTTCATTTAATTTGTTAATAAATTAAATTATTGGCATACATTTCGTATCTCCTCTTACTATGTAAGGGCGTGAATACCCATGATTTATTTTATGTAAACCCTTTTCCCCTCACCTAAATGTGAGTAAAAGAATATGTATTGGATAGAGATCCCAAGATAGTGGAGGTTCAGGTTTGGTGATGAGGTGAAACCAATCCAAGAGAGATACATCGATGGATAGGTGGAAAGAAGTTTCGTGAACATTAATCGGTCCAAGGTGTTTTTTCCCTAGGCCAATGGTTAGTTGATCAATTTCTAGTTAAACTAACCATTATTAATATCACATGATAATAACACTTTATTATTTTATATCTTTCAATGTTTATGGTTATTACACTGTAGATTCATTTTCGCAATCACATGATTTAATGAATTAACAAGTAAGAAATACATAACTTAAATAAATTTTATTACACCTAAATATTATCTAAGACATGGTTAATAACATAAGTAAATCCAATTCATATTAAAAATATTTTGATAAATATAATCATTGGAAAATTATGCATAAAAGAGAATATTCCTAAATAACATATATAAAATAGGTATATCCTTTCACTATTTTAGTTAAAATCGAACCATCGTTCAAAGTACAAGACCATCCAATGTTGGGGTGATTTCAATTATCAGGGAATTGTAACATGATGTTTTGTGTTGACATAATATATTTCATATCAAGGGCTGGATAACAAAGTAACACCTAGTGTAACTAAGAGGAAAAGTGTTGAGGAAATAATATTTATGGATTTTAGGATTGGGGAGTCAACTCAACAGATCAAGGAACTATGACTTGATGCAGTTGGCATATGGAATACCTAACTAAAACTATTAATGTTTCTTGAAAACCCATATTATAGGTAATGAGAAGGATAATATGGATCATTATTACTAAAATGTCCATGCAAGGGGATATTCTAAATCCAATGGTCAGGGATATTGGGTTTCAATAAAATAGTATGAGATTAATAAACATAATATTTATTTATTTGTATCAATTTTATTAGATAATGTAATTTTCATGGACCGTACCTCGGTCCCCATTCCGTGACTACCAAAAGACCACCTTTCATAATCCTAGGTCTACCAACTAGCACCTGAAAGGCATATCCCTTAACGGGAAGGCATTGCCTTTAATCCTGTACAAGAACACAAATCCAATAGCACAACAAGAGTCAACCACAAAGTAAACTATTGTAGTAAAAAGTGTGATGAAAGTAAAGGGTACAGAATACAAGCCCAACTAGAAAGTACAAGTACAACTTGAATGAGAATGACATCTCATGGATCGTTCTTTGAGGATCCTACCTGAAGGGTAGGTACAACTCACGGTTAGTAGTCCTGCATCACACCAAATCAAATGGTCCACCTTTGAGCACCGTCCAGTCCTAGATCCCTCATCCTTGATCAATGTTGTTCTTCATCTAACCAAGACACAATAAGGTGCGGGAAAATTCCATGAAAGGGTGAGTATAAAAATATTCACTAGGGACCCCAAGACCCTGAAGGTCTCCAAGAGTTATACAAAAGAAAAAACCAAATGAAATCCCTTAGTAACAAAAAATGAATCTGTCATCAACTATACTCAGGTATATACCCATAAATATACCTAAGTTATCAAGATATACTAGTCTCTTACATGAGGGAAGAATATCAAAAGGGTAACATCATGAAGGTAACACCATGCATGTAAAAGTATCACGTAGGTAACATCGAGAAGGTAACACCACGAAGGTAAAAGTACCGCACAAGTAACACCATAAATATATCACCACAAAGGTAAAATTACCACACATGTATCACCACAAAGATATAACTGTGAAGGTAAAATTACTATACAGGTATCACCAAAAAGGTAAATGAATCATATCATAGAGGTATTAGTGAAGTATAGAAGAATAGATGATCAGTCGCGAAGCTAGATCATCTTATTCTATCAAGGGGAACTACTATTGACTATATGGAGTCTAACCCACATAAGATTGATAGGTACTGACCCTTGCAATGATCCACATAGGATCTAACTTTCCCAGAGTTGTTAGGTAGTAACCCTCACAATGACCCACATAGGATCGGTATGGGCTGACCCACACAGGATCGCTGAGTGCTGACCCACATAAGAACAATGAGCACTGACCCACATAATATCTGACCCACATATGATCGTTATGCACTGACCCACATAAGATCACTGAGCGCTTAACCACATAGGATCTGACCCACATAGGATCAGTGTTGACCCACATAGGATAGCTCAGTACTAACCTCCATATGATCTGTTTCCAACATCTACCTCACTACCAACCATTGGATTCCTACTCATAGTATTTTTGATTCTAGGAGAACCGCTCTTCAATCCATTGGTCATAGCTCAAATGCTATTAATCTCTAAGAAGAATTATTTAATAGTACCACCATGTCTTAAAGGTTCCAATGTGATAGACGGAAAGTCAATCAGACACTCGGACTATGACTTATATGCATTTTAGTTCCGAGGGCCCGATTGGATTTGGATTTGATCCCAACCGGCCATACTCCAACATTATCCAAATCTCAAGTATAGTATATTAAAAGAGTTTTCTAGCTCCAAGGGTCCTAGCGCTATAGATGTTTCATCAAATGGATGTCTGGTTCTCAAGTTATGGCCCATTATGAAAAATTGGATCTGGTTGGGTTAGGGTTCGGTCAGACCCGGTCGGACCGACCCGGTTTGGGTGAACCCATCCCAGGCCAAGTTTGACCCAGCTGGGCAGTGCGGCGGAAGGATTAGCCCACTGGGCCGTAGTCCAGTCCGGCCCCCAAGGTAGCGCAGCCCGCTTGGCTCGTGTGGCTAGGCTCACGGAGGCGTGGCCCACTAGGCTCAAACGGCTCAGCCTCTAGTGGGGAATGGCCCGCAAGTTTCATGGCCCGATGATGCGGGGTCAATCGAGCTGGCATGGGGGGTTTCCTATTTGGATGTTTAAGCAGAAGCACCCATTGGGGCTTCCATTTCACCCGTGGGTCCTACCGCCACAACGTCGCGCCGTTGTGCGTTACTGCTTCCTCTTGTGGCCGACCGATGACGGCAACCCTGTTCTCCACCACAATGGATAAAAATACATATCCCTTCTCCTCCAACAGTGTGTGAAAGGACACCGTATCACCACCGTGGTCGGCTGGTGCTGGCCGCTCTACTGATTGTTGTGGTATAGTGTCACGACCTCCTACGTCACATGACGGCACACCACCTCCATCGCGGCTGGCCGTTGCTGGCCGCCATCATCATCATCCATATCAGTTCTTGTTTAACCAGAAGATAATACATACAAAGAACATTCCATAAATAACAAAAAGGGTTGTGGGTCTGGGCCTTGTCTTTTTGGCATGTGCACTATGTGTTAGATTGATAATTAGATGGTAGCAAGAAAGTTTCATCAAATCATGGCAACAGAAATAAGATTAAAACCCTACATAAGGAACGATGGAGAACACCCGTGATTGATGAAGTTTCTGTATTCATTGCCCCCAAAAAAAGCTACAAATTATGCCTCTCGATCGACATTCTTCGGTTCGAGGTTCGGTGTCACTCGTCACAGCTCACCAGAACCGATCCCAACCTCAAATTGTTGGGAATCGCTGTACTTTACCAGAGCTTTATCACTTGGTAAAGTCATGCCAATACCTCCCCCGCAAGCTCCATATAAATATAAGAGGGGGAGGTTAATTAACGATCATGAAATTTATGTGGGTTCATTTAATAAGAACCTTCATAAATTTCAACGATGTTATTACTTTGGATTTGATGGGTTAATCCATTTCATGGCTTGACATATCATTGGTCCCAAAAAACCACTTGTCCTTTGGAGGAAAAAATATATAAATAAAATATCAAAGTTATTTTATTATTCTTTTAAAAGTCCTAAAGTCTATATTTTTCCATAGACTTACTACGGTCGAAGTGAATCCCCTCTTAAATGAATCCGGGTGCTACAGATTCAATGGTGCCCTCAGATTTTTAATCTGAGCACTGGTTCAAAAGTTAGAAAATGTCAGCTGCGCATTTACTCAATGCACCTTAAAAAAGTTCATAAATTTATTCTGGGCACATCGGGCAATGGAATCACAAACCATTAATTTTCAGAAACTCGTAATAACTATATATAATTATAAAAAATTACATGGGAATCTGGGTCTTTACATTCTCCCCAACTTAGGGATTTTTGTCCTTGAAAGCCACAATAAAGACTAAGGTAACCAATGAGGGTACTGAGCACAAATCTGAGCCTCCCACTCCTATGTGATCTCTTGGAGGTTCCTGTGCTACCAGAAAATTCACACCAGAGGTATCAATCATCCACAAAGGACCCACTCCTTTCAATACTCAATCTCTATTAGAACCTCCATCAATGTCTCCCCATCATCAAATTCAAGCTCTCCATGGTCGATGACATCAGAAGGGTCATTCTTATATCTTTTCAGCTGCGACACATGGAAAATGTCATGCACCAAATGCATCTGTGTGGGATGATCCAGGCGATAAGACCCCTCTCCAAATCTGTTGAGAACCTGAAAAGTTCCAATGAACCTCATAGATAGCTTGTCGCCCCAGACAAATCCCTGCAAACCTCATCGAGGTGAGACCCGTAGGAAGACATGGACTTCTTCCTTGAACTGAAAAGCTATATGTATACTATCATCAAAGGATTTCGTTTTACTCTTTTTAGTCTTCATCTAATCTTGGATGATCTGCACCTTCTTAGTGGTATCCCATACCATCTCAGTACCCATAAGTGCTGACTCCCCTGGGTCTTTCCAGCATAGAGGTGATCTGCAAGGTTGACCGTATAAGGCCTAAAATGGTGCCATACCAATGGGGGAGTGATAATAGTTGTTGTACATGAACTCCACCAAGAGAAAATGATCCTCCCAACTGTGGTCGAAATCTAGGACGAAAGCACAAAGAATTTCCTCCAGCCCCTGTTTGGTCTGCTCTGTCTGATCACCCAGATAGAATCATGTCCCATGGACGTATGTGGATGCCCTATCACAATGTCTATGTAGTTACCATCTTACTTCCACTTAGGATCCTCTAGTGGCTGCACTAATCCTACTAGAACCTAATGCTCATCCTTCACATGCTGACAAATGAGGCATCATGAAACAAACTCTGCTATTTCCTTCTTCATCTCTGGCCACTAGTGCTAACATTGGAGGTCCTGATACATCATCACCACACCAGGATGTACTGCCAAAGGGTATGTATTAAAATCCTTTATCACCTCCTCCCGTAGCGCCATTTGGTACCATGGTGTTTCCTCTAAAAAGGATGAAGTTCTCCCCTCCTTAAAAAATCCATCTGGTGCATGTCCTGTGGATATCTGAGCATGATGTGCATTGCAGCCAATGTCCCCAAGCCATCCCTCCCAAACTAACTGAAGAAGTGAGAGAGTGACAACCATAGACTTGATTTAAGCTGCTCCGTCTCTATCTATAAAGGATATCTTCAACATGGCTGGCTTTTATGTCACCCCACTCAGCAACTGTAGACCAGACCTCCTACGGAGTGCATCTGCTACTACATTCCACTTCCCATGAGTTTAGAATATCTCATAGTCACATTCCTGGAGGATCTTCGGTCATTATTATTTTCTCAGGTTCAGGTCCTTCTATGAGAAGATATACCTAAGACATTTGTGATCAGAGTAGACTATAAATAATTCTCCCATAAATTAATTTCACCACAACTTCAAGGTGAATACCACTGCATCTAACTTCAATTCATGGGTGTAGTAGTTCTTCTCATGCTAACTAAACTTCTGAGAGCCATATGTGATCACGGCTCTCTTCTACATTAGGACACATCCAAGTCTATCCCCTGATGCGTTGTAGTATTATACATAACCAAATCTATCTTCTGGTAGCCTCAATATGGGGGCACTCGTCAGTCTCTTCCTCAGCTCCTGAAAACTCTGTTGGCATCTCTCTATCCACATGATGGGTTGTCCCTTCTTTTTCAATATTAACAGGTTTTCCACAAATCTGGAAAAGTATGGTATGAATCTATGGTAGTACCCAGCCAACCCCAGGAAACTCCACACCTTTGTCACACTCCTGGGTGGCTCCCAAGAAAGCATAACCTCTATCTTCATTGAATCTACTGCAACTCTAGCCTCCGAGATAGCATGTCACATAAAGTGAACCTCTCGTATCTAGAACTGGAACATAGAGAGATTACCATAAAGGTGGTTCTCTCAAAGTGTTTCTAGAACTATCTGCATATTAGAGGCATGCTCCTCCTCCATCGCTGAGTAAACCAATATTTCATCGAGGAAGACCACCAAAAATTGATCAAGTTATGGCTAGAAGATCTTTTTCATTATTTCAATGAACAATTCAGGGGTGTTGGTCATGCCAAAAGTCATGACCAAGAACTCATAGTGGCCATATCGAAATCTAAAGGTTGTCTTTTTCACATCTTCATCTCATAATCGTAGCTGATTATAGTCTGATCTGAAGTTTATTTTTGAAAACCATTGAGATCCCTTCAACTGATCAAAAATATCATCAATCCTTGGAAGTGGATACTTTTTCTTCACGATCACCTTTTTTAGAAATTGATAATACAAACAGAGTCTCAAACATTCATCAGTAGTCCTGTATCACACTATGTCAAATGGTTCCCCTATGAGCGCCATCCATTCCAGGCTCCCTAAACCATGATCAACATGGTATGTCGTCTATACAAAACACAACAAGGTGTGGGCGAAGCCCGGGCAAGGGTGAGTATAAGAATACACATTTGGGACCCTGACACCCCTGAAGGTCTCCCAGAGTTCCACAATGGAAAAAACACCAAGAAGTACCACAATCAAAAAACACGAAGCAGTCATCAATTCTACTTAGTTATATTTCCATACATGTACATAAGTTATCAAGATATACATGTCTCATACAAGAGGTAAGAATGTCACAAAGGGTAACACCACGAAGATAACACCAGAAAGGTAAAAGTACCACATCGGTAACAACATGAAGATATCACCATAAAGGTAAAATGACCATGCTCGTATCACCACGAAGATATCACCACAAAAGTAAAAGTACTGCATAGGTATTACCACGAAGGTAAAAGACTCATCTCACAAAAGTATTAGTGAAGTATAGAAGTACAGATGATCAGTTTCGAAGCTAAATCATCTTATTCTACCAAGAGGCACCACTACTGACTATACGGAGTTTGACCAACATGGTATCAATAGGTACAAACCCATCCAATGATCCACATAGGATACGACCCACCTAGATTCAATATGTACTAACCCCTGTAATGACCCACATAGGATCTGACTCACACTGGATCGGTATGCCCTGACCCATAGAGGATCGTTTAGTGCTGAACCACACAAAATATGGCCCACACAAGATATATATTGAACCACACAAGATCTCTCAGTACTAACCGTCATATGATCTATCTCCAACCTCCACCTCACTGGCAGCCACTGGATTCCCGCTCATAGTACACTTGATTCTGGGAGAACCTGTCCTCAAGAAATCAGTCATAACTCAACCACCATGAATCTCTAAGAATAATTTTTCCAAATTACCACCTTTTCATAAGTGTTCCAACGTGATAGACGGCGCGTCAATCAGACACCAGGTCTATATCTTATAAGCATTTTATTTCTGATGGCCTGGTTGGATTCAAATTTGATCTAACCTGGACATACTAAAAATTAAACCAAATCCAAAGTGGTGTATATAAAAAGGGATTTCTCATTTCAAGGTTCCCATAACCTCAGAAGGTTCGTCAAACGGATGTTCAGTTCTCATGTTATGGCCCTTTATGTGAAATTGGGCCTACTAGGGTTCGGGTTTGGTCTGACCCGGTCAGACTGACCCTGCCCGAACCAGTCTGGGTCTGACCTGGTTGGGCTGGGCTATGGTGGGCTCAACCCGTAGGGCCGCAGTCCGGCCTGGCCCATAAGGGGGAGCTGCCTAGCCCGTTGGGCTCCTGCGGCTCGACCAGAGGAGGAGCGGCCCGACCCGTGAAGGCGCGGCCTGCCCCCTGAAGGCACGTCCCGGTGGGTCGTACGGCTCGAAACGTAGTGGGGTGCAGCCTGCAGCTGGCATGGCCCAGTGATGTGGGGTCATTCGGGCTATAACGGGGCAAGGGTCCCCCATTTCTTAAGGCGAAGCAGCATCGCCCTTTAGCACAGCCCGATCACCTGTGAGACCTGCAGCGGATCCCTCCGCCATTGTGTCGGAGTCGTGGTTGTTCCAGTGGTGCACCATTGCACATCACTGCTTCCTAATGTATGAAACTGATGAAGGACTCCCTGTTCGACCCCACTGTGGTTGAAAATTCGATGCCCTTTTCTGCTGGCGGCGCACGACGGCGCGCCGCAACAACACCACGACAGGTCGGTGTGGGCTGCTCTGCTCACTATCATGGCATAGTGTCGCGGCCTCCTCCTATGGCACACGATGGTGCTACACCTCCATCGCAGTCGATCGGTGACAGCCTCCACAATCATAATTCATCTCGGTTCTTGTCCAACCCAAAGATAATGCTTGCGAAGAACGCAGCAAAAAATGCAACAAGGGTGGAGGGTCTGGGCCTTGTTTGTTTGGCATGCGCCCTCCGAGATAGATTTATAGCAAGACGGTAGAAATAGAGCATCATCAAATTTTTTTAAAAAACTAGATTAAATCCCTACCTCAAGAATGATGGAGAACGCCCATGATTGAGGATATTTCGGTATTCATCACCCCAACAACAAGCTGGAAACGATTCCTCTTAATCATCATTCTTTGGTTCGGGGTTAGGTGTCTCTCATCACCACTCGATGGAACTGATCCTAAGCTTAATTTTTTGGGCATCACGTAACCTTACCAGATATTCGTCTCTTTCTAAATCCATGTCAATACCTCCCCACAAGATTTATATAAATAAAAGATGGGTAGGGTATGTAATAATTGTGGAATTTATGGGTGATCAATTAATAGGAACCTTCCTAAATTCAAATGATGTTGTTACTTAGTATTTGAATGGATAATCCATTTAATGGTTTTACACATCGTTGTTCCCAAACGACTTCTTGTTCGTTGTAGGAAAAGTAATAAATAAATAAAAAAAAAGTTATTTTATTATTCTTTTAAAAAGTACCAAAATCTATCTTTTTCTACAGACTTACTATGGTCGAAGTGAATCCTCCCATAAGAGAATCCTAGCACTGTGGATTCAACGATGCCCTTGGATTTTTAATCTGACCATTAGTTCACACCCATGATTTTCCTGAACATAACTTAAAAATGTTAAAAAAAATTATTCTAGGAAAACCATGCCTCTGAATCACACGTCGTTAACTTTCATAGACTCATAATAATTCCATATAATTAAAAATAATTAAATAGAAAAACCAGCTCTTTATAGTAGAAAATTTGTAAAAATATGAATTTTTGAAATTTCAACAAAAATGAATTCAAAAAAATCATTGTGATCCATACTTGAGATGGAAAACCTTATCACCAACATAAATTTCCAAGATTGGAAAAGGAACTTATGCATTATCCTTCTCCATGAAAAGAAATTTTAAGTGTTGGAAGAACATATTATTAATGATCTTGGAAATGAGGCCAGTGAGGAATAGTTTTCTATCAATTAAAAAATTTTGGATGATGATATATATTCAATGTTTCATGTTATCAACCAAAAGCAATGTTGTTTTGAAGAAATATATGGACATGGATTCATATATCAATATGTCTCACCTTCAGGATCCCTATCAAGATATTGTAATATAAGATATATATGAGATATAAAACACTTTTTTACAGATAATATTGATGTCTCTATGTGATTTCGGCCTCATATAGTCAAGAGTGTCAGAAACATTGAACTCTTATACATCTTAGGGATTAAATTCTTGGACGAGTTTCAAATAGATATCATTATATCTGTAATTTCCAAAACCTTCACCTGTTTTATTATTAATTAAAATATTAGTAATAATGAGAAGTGACTTCTATAAATTATTACATTGATTCACTAAGTGGATTAGTACATGGGGTGTGATAAACATGTGGTCCTTATGGTGAATATGAAAAGGAATAATAAGGAAAAGGTCCACAGATTCATGGAAAGTATAAATCTCTCAAGCCCCATTCTTCCAAGAAGAGGTTGATTCATAAGTAGGGTAAGGAAAATGAGGTAGTATGTTTTGTATAGAGAAAAAAAGTCCAGTGAGAGAATAATTATACCCTTGAGAAAGGGGAATCCAATGTTGTGTTTGTTATCGTGTGTAATATTTCAATATCAACACATTCAGTATTAGATATAGCTTTTGTTTCTCACATCAATACCTAAATTTAGTGGCCAATTAGATTTATAAATATTTCTATAGGGGAGGTGGATCTATGAGTTTTTAATGCTGTGAGGATGGATTCTCTAGCCATTGGAGAATTCCATATTTCATTACCAATGTGAATGATTTTCATTTTGAAATATTGTAATTATATACCAACTCATACCAAGAACATAATTTTTTTTATCATTCCTATATTTAGATGGGTTTATTTTCATGTTTGAAAATAAAAAGTTGAAAATTTTATAAAGAAAACATATGATATTGTATGGAACTGTAAAATAATTGTCTTTATATACTAAATTATGAAAACTATGTATTGGAAATTGATAATGAATCAATTTCACAAGACTCATATAACACCCACCTATGGAATAACCATCATGGTCTTGTAAACAAGAATAATTTGAGAAAGTTCTATCAAAATGGTTATTTAGACTCTTCTGAATGAAAAAAAATTGAAATATTATTGGCTATTTTACAAGAAAAATGACCAATCCACCATTTATTGAATAGGGTGAAAGGACCACAGAGATTCTAGGATTGGTACACAGTGATGTGTGTGGACCATTCACATTATAATAAAGAGGTGGGTATTATTAATTAAAAAATTTTACTAATGGATTTAGTATATATGGTTTTGTCTAACTGATGATATATAAGTCTTAGTACATTGAGAAATTCAACGAATTCAGGAATTAAGTAGAGAATCAAATTTGATAGAAGATAAATAATATTTGATCAGATCAAGGTGGTGAACATCTTAATCAAGAGTTCAATGACATTTTATGAGAGTTTGAGATTTTATTTCAACTATATTTGCCTTGTACACCATATCTGAATGATTCAATGGAAATGATATATTGTACATTATTATACATTGTAAGTTCAATGATGAGTCATACAAATATTCCATTATCCTTTTAGGGATATGCATTACAAAATCTAGCATACATATTAAACTAAGTGCCCACAAAAGTAGAAAATTGAATTCTCTTCATGTTGTGGAGTGGAAATAAACTCTTTTTGTCTCACACACATGTATGGGGTTGCAATGAGTTTTTTTAAGTCCTTGTTAATAAAAAAACTAGCACCCCAGGGGAAAAAAGTGTATCTTTATAGGATATCCCAAGAAAACAAAGGGATACTACCTGTAAAACTTCTCCTAAAAGAAAGTGACTATCTTCTGAAAATTTTCTCTTCTTGAGAGTGATAACAACCTCAAGAATAATAGTGGGAGAAATATTAGCTTCGATGAATTTGATGATCAACATATCCAAGAGTAGGAATAGGGATAGATTCTATAGTTCCTCATGGAATATGTATTTCTTGAAACACAAGTAGTGTATGAGCACAAGAGAACTAAGAGAGATAAAAAGATATGGTTTTATAGTCATCAAATATGGTGACTCATTTTTGGTTGACACTGATGAACCTATCTCCCACAAAGAGGAATTAGAGATATCATAAGCTACAAGATGGAAAGAATCCATGAATTATGAAATAGATTCCATGTATCATAACCAAGTTTGGATTCTGGTTGATGCACTAGTTAATATAAACATCTTATGGTGAAAATGTGAATTCAAGGGAAAATTTGTCATCGAATGTATAATAAATATCTATAAATAGAGGATAGTGGGAAATGGTTTAAAAATCATCAATGAATTGACTAAGATAAAAGAAATAAAAAGTTCCCATGTTTAAATCCAACAAAATTATACTTTCTATAGCATTTTACCATGACTATGAGATTTGGTAGATAGATGTAAAAACTACGTTCCTTAATGGGAACCTTCAGGATGTTGTCTACATGGCACAACTAAAAGGGTTTGTGGCTCTAAGTGATGTAAAAAGGATTTATAATTTACATATATCCATTTATGGGTTGAATCAAGCATCTAGGTCATGAGAAAATTGACTCAATAAATCTATAAAAGAATTTGGTTCCATAAAGAATTAATATGAGACATGTTTTTAGAATAGGTTTAGTGGGAATGCCATCATTATACTAGTATTATATTTTTATGACATATTAGTCAATATAAATGACATACCAGTATTACTATTAGTTAAATAGTCATTAAAAAATATGTGTCCATGAAGAACTTAGATGAAGTATCCTATATTCTGGTGATCAAGATCGTTCATGATAGATGAAAGAGGCTACTTGAACAAAGTCAAAGTTTATACATTGACCAGACACTCCAAATATTTAGTATCAATCAATACAATAGTGTATTGGTTCTGGTGTCAAATGCATTACATCCTTCTATGAAAATTTGTCCTTCAACACAAGAGGAAAAATATAGAATGAGTAAGATCTTAAACGCTTTAGTGATAAGGTAAATCATGTATGTCATTTTCTGTATAAGAATTGATGTTTACCATGAATTGATCATGGTAGTAATATACCATGAAAATCAAGAAGGAAAATATTTGTCTATTGTTTAGGATATCCACATGTGACTAAGAAAAACTAAGCATATGTTCCTAGTGTATAGAGGAGATGAGGTGCTGGTCATCAGGGGTTATACTGAAGCTAGTTTCCAAATAGATCAAAATTATCTAAAGTCATAATAATGATATTTTTTTGTCTCAACAGAGGAGATAAGAACTGAAAGAGTTAAATGCATCCAGTTTTTCCTAATTATACAATGGATACTTAGTATATAGCTGCTTATGATGGAGGTAAAGAATATATTTGGGTATAAAACTCTGAATAGAAGTTTGATGTGGTACCAAATAGTAATGTTCTTATCACATTGTATTGTGATAATAATATATTGGTGGATCTTGCAAAATTTATAAGGTCACACCAATGGACAATGAATATACACTAGAAATATCACCTCCTTAAGGATTTTTAAAAAAGGGCTGAAGTTTCATTAAGTAGAGTACCAATTTTGTAACGCCCCGACCCTAGTTACCCAGAGTCGGTGTATTATTACATAACATTGGTATGATCACAATAAAGATCAATTCTCGAAAGACCGATTGGTTTAGTAGTCTTGGAAACACTAGATATATTCATAAGTCTTACATTACATCATAAAATGAAAAACTACTACAAAAACATATTGTCTCCATAATCCAAACTCATATCCCCACATAATATCCCTGCAGGTCATTCATAATTTACTTCTTCATTTCCTGGGAAATATAAAACATAGAAAAGGGGTGAGCTCAAATGCCCAGTAAGGATAAGAATATAGCGGAAACTTTCATAAATAAGAATAAAAATTTAAGGCAATGTATAACTAAAACAAAAGCCTTTTAAACTTGAACTTTTAACATAGTATGGCATAAATAAAATGAAATAATGCCATTTACTTATTCACATGGTTATTCTACTAATCGATTAATCACATGCAAAATCAATAACCACTTTCATAATGTTGGAATGTATAATGCCAGACTATCATAACCACATAGCCAAGGCCTCGTGCCAAGACTACAAATAATATTTTTTCAAGGCCTTGTGCCAAGACACTAGTTTGTCTCATTAGACCTACCGATGCATCGAGGAGCTATAGCGGGCTCCACCCGTCACATATTAAGTCCAATGCATTCCCATATGAAAAGGTTTAAACATAACATAAACATTCGTATTAAAACTAGCATACGAAATGTCAATACTTTAACCATAAACTATGAATGGTATAAAAATATCACATCCATAGTCAAACATATCACAAAACCTTCAATAAAATATAGAAGTTTTGTATAATAAATCAACTTCAAATAATCTTAAAATCCATCAACGGATGTTGACAAAGATGAAATCAAAATTCTTTTTAAAGAAATATCTCCTTTTATTTTGAAATCATTTAAGATCCATATAAAATAAAACATTTTCATTGAAAATAATCTTATAAGCTTTTAAGGGAAGCTTTGAAGATTTTATAACAGCGAAAAATAGCCGCACCCGCCGTATAAGTTAAAAAAACATTATTACCTTAATTCTGTCGAAAAGGTTAAAAAGGACCTTGTTTTGAAAATGACGGAAAGATTCCTTTATAAACCTCTTATAAAAATTCAATCAAGGGTATAAATGAATTTAACCCATATTCTTGTAAATAATAAATATGTTTTGAAATACATTTCGAAGAAACATGGATGTGGATGATAAAGAAATCCCAGTAGATTATTACGTATAAACAACCTCGGATAATGAAGAGATTGTGAAATAACACTTACCTTGTACTTTTCCTTGGTTGGGGTAGGTTAACCTCCTGTATAATGGTGAAATAATTGTTATTAAATTATACAAGAATCATATATATTAATATGATATCATATATGATCTTTTAACATTGATTTGTTAATAATATCTTAGAATTATCGTCGTTTCGGGTGTTAACTTACTCATTTTATTTTATATGTTTTGTTACCTAAGACATGTTTGTTGTAACTTATTCATATCCAGAATGATATCAAGTCCTTAAAAATCATTTTTAAATCATCAAATGATAATTATACTTGAATGGATACGATGGAGAATGAATCTCATCGCGTTCGTGGAGACGGTAGTCCGTACGTACGCACGAGCGACAATATCATTCTTTTGATATTAAAATAATATATAAATGGATGGTATATCATATATACAGAATCATTAACATGTTATATTTATTATTTACATGAGTTACACATCATTATTAGACCCATCCAAATAATAATATATTGAATAACAATTATACCACGACGTGGAGACGGTAAGCCGTACGTACGCATGTATGGTGACATGTTATTCAAAGGGTGGATAGAATACTGAATATTGTTGTAACATATTTATAATAACATCACAGTATATGTAAGATACTGGTGTTATTATTTTATAATGGTAAGAACAAATAAAGAGGAAGTGGAAGAAGAAAGGAACTTAAAAAGGGGTGGTGAAGACATTACCTCTTCTTCGGGTTCTTCCTTTTGATTTGATCAAAAGGGATCCTTAGGTTGGCTTTCTGATCAAACTAAGGCCTCTAGGTCGTAGTGAGGGAAGTTGGGAGAGTAGTTGGACAGATTTTTTCTGAACCAAAAGGCTTTGAAGGTGTGAAGAAATGAGAAGGAGGAGTGCCCTTTTATAAGAGGGGTGAGGGGCACCTTTGGAAAAGCTAGAAATATTAATTTATAATAAAGTCATATTCGGTTTCTAATGGCTCCAAAGTTTATTATTCAAAGGTTAAGGTTGGGATAGGTCGAAAAACACTCAGCCAGTAGAATTTAGACAGGTTTGGGTACTTATATTAACCTTATCTTTAAGTATTAACTCTAAGTTAATTAGTTTCACTTTTACAATGTCTCTTTGTATTTTCTATAATATGGTTAATAAACTTACTATATACATCCAATCGACCCCCAAGTGGTCCATTAATGATGAGCCTATCATTATATAAGTCTCTTGGCCGAACCTTAGATTTTTAGGAATTTAATATCAATTAATAATATAATATATGTTTTAAGAACTCTTTTATGTCAATTTTGACACTATTCAATAGTTGATTTTTGTGAAACTCATAACAGATTAATTACTTCAAAAAAAGGCAATTAAACTAATCCTAATATATCATATTATCTTATAAAATTAGTTTAATTCATTAAAAGGTTCATATTATATTTATTTGGGTATTTATAATATCAATTATTTTAATTTTTCACTATTATAGTAATTACTCCATCATCATTGTGTCATAAATAAAATAACTTATTTAATGTCTAAAAATTATAAATAAAATATCATTATGTAGGAAATCTTTTTATATTTCTAAGGAATATTTATAATCTAAAAGCCAACATATATAACCCTATGTAACAATTATTTTTCTAAAAGATATATGTTTGTGTCATTTTTGTATTCATTTTAACTTAATTAAAATAAAGTGTCATTATCACTTACAAGTGGATCCATGGGGTCCCAAAATCGACCCAAAGATTCCCATGGTCGACCATGTATCAACCAATAGGGTTAAGACACGTTTTAGGGTAATTTAGTATTATTATAATATTATTTTTTAACCCTTATTTACCGAATTTACCCTTAACCATTGTAAATAAAATATTTACCGCAGTAATTATTCAAAATGTCTAAAAATAAAAGTTACCTATTTACACAATTTGAACATCCTGATTCCAAATATGGAATCCATTTTCCAAAATTCAAAACACAGAAGTGGTAGAAATTAATTTAAAATTAATTCCCACTGTCAAAACAAAAAGCGTGTTTTTAAGAGATAATAACTATCAAAAGATTGACACTTGTTTATGTCTGATTTAATTGTGAAATTATGTCCAATGACAAACATTAAATTAAATGGTAAAAATATATTCTAAATATACTTTAAAACCACTCAAATTCATAATTTATCAATATTAATTATTTTGATTAAAAAAGTTGTTTTTAATTAAAATTTAGTAATTTTCACTATTCATCAAAATATAAAAGTTATCCGAAAAGTACCAAAATTTCACCCTAGGCTAATTTCAATATTCCGAATCCAAAAATGAAGTCCATTTTGAAATATAAAATATAAATGATTTCAAAAATTAGGTATTACTATTCACAACGGCTAGTTTAATTAGTTGTGGTGTGTGTTAGAACTCGAGGTTGCGTACAACACACGCTATCGCATTATTCGAAAGGAAACGTACCGTGGAAGCTTGGGGTGTTACATTCTCCCCTCCTTCAAATAATTGCGTCCTCGCAATTTCTAGGGTATTACTGCATAAAAAGACTCGGGTGGTTCTTCATCATAATTTCCTCGGGTTCCCACGTTGCCTCTTCCATCTTATGGTTTCTCCACAAAACTTTTACCAGACGCGTCGTCCGGTTTCTCAGCACTTGTTCTCTCGTATCAAGAATCTTGACGGGCTCTTCGCAATAAGACAGATCGGGTTCCAGTTCTAATTCTTCATATGTGAGTACATGCGTTGGGTCAGGCATGTATTTCTTCAACAGAGATACGTGGAACACATCGTGAACTTTGGAGAGACTTGGCGGCATTGCCAATCGGTAAGCTACAACCCCAATTCGTTCTAGAATTTCGAAAGATCCGATGTACCTGGGACTCAATTTACCTTTCTTACCAAAACGTATGACTCCCTTACATGGAGATACCTTCAGGAAAACATGATCACCGACTTGAAATTCCAAATCCTTCCTTCGATTATCGGCATAGCTCTTCTGCCTACTTTGAGCTGCTTTGATGTGATTTTGGATTACTTTCACCTTTTCCACCGTTTCCTCCACCAGTTCTGGGCCTACAAGTTTTCTTTCACCAACGTCATCCCAACAGGTTTGTGTACGACATCTCTTTCCGTATAGCGCTTCATATGGTGCCATCTGAATACTCGAATGGAAGCTATTGTTATAGGAAAATTCTACCAGTGGTAAATATTGATCCCACATACCCTGAAAGTCAAGTGAGCAAGATCTCAACATGTCTTCTAAGGTCTGAATAGTCCATTCTGATTGTCCATCTGTCTGAGGGTGGTAAGCAGTGCTCAAATGAAGTTCAGTATCCAGGAATTTCTGAAGACTTTTCCAAAATCTTGAAGTAAAACGGGGATCATGATCAGAAACAATTGATAAGGGTACTCCATGAAGTCTCACAACTTCATTAATATATAGTCTTTCTAGACGTTCCAGGGGTAGATCTTCTCTTATAGCAAGAAAATGTGCTGACATGGTAAGACGATCAACAATAACCCATATTGCATCATTCCTTCTAGGAGTCTTTGGTAGCCCCATGACAAAGTCCATCGTAATATTGTCCCATTTCCACTCCGGTATGGGAAGAGGTTGCATGACTCCTCCAGGCTGTTGCCTTCCAGCTTTCACTTGTTGACAAACCATACATCTTGACACAAAATCAGCAATCTCCCTCTTCATTTTGTCCCACCAAAAATGTTCCTTCAAATCTCTATACATTTTTGGGCTCCCAGGTTGTATAGAGAAATTGGAACTATGAGCATCATCCAGCAATTCCCTTTTTAGATCAGGTATATCGGGAACACAATGTCTCCTCCCAAATTTCAAAATTCCATCTTCATACACAAAGTCTCTCAATCTCCCATCATTCACAGCTTTAATCTTCTTTTGAAATTCTTCATCATCGGTCTGAGTACTCTTAATCCTTTCTATTAAAGATGGTTTGGAAACCATTTGAAAAAGAAATGATGTTTCGCCTTCCCTGGTTATTCCCATGTCCATCTTCACTAGATCCATGAAATTTGGATCCCTTTCAATTCTCATATTGTTCAAAACTCCATGGTCTTTTCTACTCAAAGCATCTGCCACCTTGTTTGCTTTCCCCGGGTGGTAGTGTATCGTGCAATCATAATCCCTGAGTAATTCAAGCCATCTCCTTTGCCTCATGTTGAGTTCTTTTTGTGAGAAAATATACTTCAAACTCTTGTGATCAGTATAAATCTCACATTTTTCACCATAGAGGTAGTGCCTCCATATCTTCAAAGCAAAGATCACAGCTGCTAACTCGAGATCATGAGTAGGATAGTTTTGTTCATGAATTTTCAACTGTCGTGATGCATAGAAAATAACTCTATCATTCTGCATAAGGACACAACCAAGTCCTTTCTTTGATGCATCACTATAAATAATGAACCCATCATTCCCCGATGGTAGAGTCAATATAGGATCATTGACTAATCTTCTCTTCAGTTCTTCGAAACATTCTTCACACTCTTTTGTCCAAACAAATTTAACCCCTTTACGTGTGAGCTTCGTTAATGGGTTAGCCAATCGGGAAAAATTCTGGACGAAACGTCGATAATAACCTGCCAAACCAATAAAACTACGTACCTCGGTTATACTCGTAGATGCTGGCCATTCATGGATTGCCTTGGTCTTAGAAGGATCAACAGAGATTCCATCTTTAGAGACAATATGGCCAAGAAAAGAAATCTCCTGAAGCTAGAATTCACACTTGCTAAACTTCCCATATAATTCATGCCTCCTCAGAGTCTTCAAGATAATGCGCAAGCGATTTTAATGATCTTCGTAGGTTTTGGAGTATACCAAGATGTCATCAATAAATACCACCACAAATTCATCGAGATACTCCTTGAAAACTCTATTCATCAGATCCATGAATACAGAGGGTGCATTAGTCAATCCAAACGGCATTACGGTAAACTCGTACTGCCCGTACCTGGTTCGAAATGCTGTCTTCAGAATGTCTTCCTTCTTCACACACAACTGATGGTATCCAGATCGAAGGTCAATCATTGAAAAGTATTGAGATCCATGCAGTTGGTCAAATAAATCATCAATACGAGGTAGGGGATACTTGTTCATTATCGTTATAGCATTGATCTCCCTGTAGTCGATACATAACCTCATAGATCCATCTTTCTTTTTAACAAAAAGAACAGGGGCTCCCCATGGAGAAACACTAGGGCGAATAAATCCTTTATTACTCAATTCCTCTAGTTGTTTCTTTAGTTCGACTAACTCTACAGTATCCATTCTATAAGGGGTCTTCGATATAGGCCTTGATCCAGGAATCAAATCAATGGAAAACTCAACTTCTCGTTCTGGAGGATGTCCAGGTAAATCTTCCGGATATACATCTACAAATTCTTTCACAACAGGTACATCCTCTATTTGAACATTCCTTTCCTCACCGACAGTTATTTCATTCTCTTCCTCCCCAATAATTGAATTAAGTTGAGCTACTGGGGGTGGATCTAAATAAGAACTAGGTGGTGACGATTCTGCTCTAAAAATAAGGTGTTCCTTATCATTATCATCAAGAATCGTAACCTCTTTCTTCTTACAGTAAATCTTCGCATCATAGTCCAAAAGCCAGTCCATACCGAGGATTATATCAAACTCAATCATAGGTATGACGATGAGATCAGCAGATAAAGAAAATTTATGTGCTCTAATGGGGACTGATTCACAAAACTTTGTTGCAACGATACTTCCCTTAATAGTTTTAACTGACAACTCCCTTATTAAATCAAATTGGAAATATCTAATTTTCTTAGCAAACTGGGAAGATATGAAACAATGCGACGATCCAGAGTCAAATAATGCATTTGCTAAACTTGAGGAAACCATTAAATTACCTGCCACCATGTCTTTTGGAGCTTCTACCTCTGCAGTAGTGATAGCATAAGCTTGGCCTTGATCCCTTGGCCTTTTCTGAGGTAAGTTCTCCTGACGCTTAGGACATGCATTTGCATAATGCCCCATCTCCCTACAATTGTAGCACTGAATGTTGGTAGCTTCCTTCTTCCCCTTGTAATCATGAGCTTGGTGGCCTTTCTCACCACACTTGTAACAGACTCCCATTCCCTTCAAGCAAGTACCAGGATGTTTCTTCCCGCATTTACCACAAGATGGATATTCAACCTTTCCCTTCTTCCCCTTATTTCCATTCCCATATTGATCAGCAGGTCTCTTCTTCTCTTGCTTTTCTTTAAAGTCATAAGACTTAGAGAATTCCTTTTCGGTCTTGATAGCACATGAGACAATGTCTTCGTACGATGAAAAGGATTGTGGGACTAATGCTCGATGGAGAAATGGTTTTAACCCATCAAATAAACGATCAATCTTACTTCTTGGGTTGCGAATATAATCTCCAGCATACCTCGCTAACCTTGTAAAGTTAGCCTCATACTTTGTGACATTCTCATCCTCCTTTTGTCTCAGACTCAGAAATTGTCTTTCCATATCTGCTCGATGGTCGCGAGGGAAGTATTTTTCTAAAAACAGATCTTTGAACTCCCTCCATTCCATATTTGATACTTCATCATCTTCCTTCATGTTTTGAATCAATGACCACCATTGATCAGAATCTCCAGTGAGTCGGTAAACTGCCATGATAACTTTTTCCCTTTCACTGCTCCCCAAAGCCTGAAATATTTTCTCTAGGGAATTTATCCATTGCTCAGCTACTAAGGGATTTGTACTACCATTGAACGTTGGTGGTTTTTTCCTCATGAATCGATCTAACATTGATCCTCCACGCTGCGGATCAGGGTGCTCCATACGAGTAAGGTTATTATTCATAACCTGAGTAAGTTGTCCCAGTATGGTGATTAGATGATCAGAACCAGTTGCATCACCAGCCCCACTATAATTATCTTGAGCAGGAGGGCAATCCCTACATGGAGTGCGTGCATTGATACGGTTTCCATTTCTTCCACTAGGCGCCATTTCTAAACAATGGCATAAACTAGATCAGTTTATGAATCAAAATACATAATCCCATACTTATAAAACACTTAACATAAATTGAACTATTTATGGATATAATCCATAATCATAAAAATGTTTTCTTTGAGGAAGTATATACTCATAAACCCTTCATAATTAATTTGTAAATAAAATGAGAGTTATCCTAAGCATATCCCCCGGGAGTGTCGTAACCAAGAGTGCAGCAAGGCCCGTTGTCGTGCACCAGTTCCCGTTCGAGTCTATCTCAAAGCGGTGTTTTCGGGTTTTACCCCTAGGTACATCTGTGCCAGAGCCGCCTCTACCTGCTCGTATCCAGACAGGGATGTATTGCTCGGAAAACTCACAAAATCTCTACAATACCAAAATTTTAGGAAGTTCTTCTATACTAATCCTCAAAGTTCATCTTAGGTCTACGTGCTCTAATCAGAGTTTATCTAAATCTAGCTTCCAAGATTTGTACTAAACTTCCTATGATACCAACTGTAACGCCCCGACCCTAGTTACCCAGAGTTGGTGCATTATTACATAACATTGGTATGATCACAAGAAAGATCAAATCTCGAAAGACCGATTGGTTTAGTAGTCTTGGAAACACTAGATATATTCATAAGTCTTACATTACATCATAAAATGAAAAACTACTACAAAAACATATTGTCTCCATAATCCACACTCATATCCCCACATAATATCCCTGCAGGTCATTCATAATTTACTTCTTCATTTCCTGGGAAAAATAAAACATAGAAAAGGGGTGAGCTCAAATGCCCAGTAAGGATAAGAATATAGCGGAAACTTTCATAAATAAGAATAAAAATTTAAGGCAATGTATAACTAAAACAAAAGCCTTTTAAACTTGAACTTTTAACATAGTATGGCATAAATAAAATGAAATAATGCCATTTACTTATTCACATGGTTATTCTACTAATCGAATAATCACATGCAAAATCAATAACCACTTTCATAATGTTGGAATGCATAATGCCAGACTATCATAACCACATAGCCAAGGCCTCGTGCCAAGACTACAAATAAGATTTTGTCAAGGCCTTGTGCCAAGACACTAGTTTGTCTCATGAGACCTACCGATGCATCGAGGAGCTATAGCGGGCTCCACCCGTCACATATTAAGTCCAATGCATTCCCATATTAAAAGGTTTAAACATAACATAAACATTCGTATTAAAACTAGCATACGAAATGTCAATACTTTAAACATAAACTATGAATGGTATAAAAATAGCACATCCATAGTCAAACATATCACAAAACCTTCAATACAATATAGAAGTTTTGTATAATAAATCAACTTCAAATAATCTTAAAATCCATCAACGGATGTTGACATAGATGAAATCAAAATTCTTTTTAAAGAAATATCTCCTTTTATTTTGAAATCAATTAATATCCATATAAAATAAAACATTTTCGTTGAAAATAATCTTATAAGCTTGTAAGGGAAGCTTTGAAGATTTTATAACAGCGAAAAATAGCCGCACCCGCCGTATAAGTTAAAAAAACATTCTTACCTTAATTCTGTCGAAAAGGTTAAAAAGGACCTTGTTTTGAAAACGACGGAAAGATTACTTTATAAACCTCTTATAAAAAGTCAATCAAGGGTATAAATGAATTTAACCCATATTCTTGTAAATAATAAATATGTTTTGAAATAAATTTCGAAGAAACATGGATGTGGATGATAAAGAAATCCCAGTAGATTATTACGTATAAACAACCTTGGATAATGAAGAGATTGTGAAATAACCCTTACCTTGTACTTTTCCATGGTTGGGGTAGGTTAACCTCCTGTATAATGGTGAAATAATTGTTATTAAATTATACAATAATCATATGTATTAATATGATATCATATATGATCTTTTTACATTGATTTGTTAATAATATCTTAGAATTATCGTCGTTTCGGGTGTTAACTTACTCATTTTCTTTTATATGTTTTGTTACCTAAGCCATGTTTGTTGTATATTATTCATATCCAGAATGATATCAAGTCCTTAAACATCATTTTTAAATCATAAAATGATAATTATACTTGAATGGATACGATGGAGAATGAATCTCATCGCGTTCGTGGAGACGGTAGTCCGTACGTACGCACGAGCAACAATATCATTCTTTTGATATTAAAATAATATATAAATGGATGGTATATCATATATACAGAATCATTAACATGTTATATTTATTATTTACATGAGTTACACATCATTATTATACCCATCCAAATAATAATATATTGAATAACAATTATACCACGACGTGGAGACGGTAAGCCGTACGTACGCACGTATGGTGACATGTTATTCAAAGGGTGGATAGAATACTGAATATGGTTGTACCATATTTATAATAACATCACAGTATATATAAGATACTGGAGTTATTATTTTAGAATGGTAAGAACAAAGAAAGAGGAAGTGGAAGAAGAAAGGAACTTAAAAAGGGGTGGTGAAAACATTACATCTTCTTCGGGTTCTTCCTTTTGATTTTATCAAAAGGGCTCCTTAGGTTGTCTTTATGATGAAACTAAGGCCTCTAGGTTGTAGTGAGGGAAGTTGGGAGAGTATTTGGGCAGAGTTTGGCCGAACCAAAAGGCTTTGAAGGTGTAAAGAAATGAGAAGGAGGAGTGCCCTTTTATAAGAGGGGTGAAGGGCACCTTTGGAAAAGCTAGAAATATTAATTTATAATAAATTCATATTCGGTTTCTAATGGCTCCAAAGTTGATTATTCAAAGGTTAAGGTGGCGATAGGTCGAAAACCACTCAAACAATAGAATTTAGACAGGTTTGGGTACTTATATTAACCTTATCTTTAAGTATTAACTCTAAGTTAATTAGTTTCACTTTTACAATGTCTCTTTGTATTTTTATATAATATGGTTAATAAACTTAATATATACATACAAGAGACCCCCAAGTGGTCCATTAATGATGCACCTATCATGAAATAAGTCTCTTGGCCGAACCTTAGATTTTTAGGAATTTAATATCAATTAATAATATAATATATGTTTTAAGAACTCTTTTATGTCAATTTTGACACTATTCAATAGTTGATTTTTGTGAAACTCATAACAGATTTATTACTTCGAAAAAAGGCAATTAAATCAATCCTAATATATCATATTATCCTAGAAAATTAGTTTAATTCATTAAAAGGTTCATATTATATTTATTTGGGTATTTATAATATCAATTATTTTAATTTTTCACTATTATAGTAATTACTTCATAATCATTGTGTCATAAATAAAATAAATTATTTAATGTCTAAAAATTATAAATAAAATATAATTATGTAGGAACTCTTTTTAGCTTTCTAATTAATATTTATAATCTAAAATAAAACATATATAACCCTATGTAAAAATTGTTTTTCTAAAAGATATATGCTTGTGTCATTTTTGTATTCATTTTAACTTAATTAAAATAAAGTGTCATTATCACTTACAAGTGGATCCATGGGGTCCCAAAATCGACCCAAAGATGCCCATGGTCGACCATGTATCAACCAATAGGGTTAAGACACGTTTTAGGGTAATTTAGTATTATTATAATATTATTTTTTAACCCTTATTTATCGGATTTACCCTTAACCATTGTAAATAAAATATTTACCGCAGTAATTATTCAAAATGTCTAAAAATAAAAGTTACCTATTTACACAATTTGAATATCCTGATTCCAAATATGGAATCCATTTTCCTAAATTCAAAACACAGAAGTGGCAGAAATTAATTTAAAATTAATTCCCGCTGTCAAAACAAAAAGCGTGTTTTTAAGAGATAATAACTATCAAAAGATTGACACTTGTTTATGTCTGATTTAATTGTGAAATTATGTCCAATGACAAACATTAAATTAAATGGTAAAAATATATTCTAAATATACTTTAAAACCACTAAAATTCATAATTTATCAATATTAATTATTTTGATTAAAAAAGTTGTTTTTAATTAAAATTTAGTAATTTTCACTATTCCTCAAAATATAAAAGTTATCCGAAAAGTACCAAAATTTCACCCTATGCTAATATCAATATTCCGAATCCAAAAATGAAGTCCATTTTGAAATATAAAATACATATGATTTCAAAAAGTAGGTATTACTATTCACAACTGCTAGTTTAATTAGTTGTGGTATGTGTTAGAACTCGAGGTTGCGTACAACACACGCTATCGCATTATTCGAAGGGAAACGTACCGTGGAAGCTTGGGGTGTTACAAATTTAAAAAATGTGGTGGAACCCTTGTCTAGGGAACTATATCATCTTAAGAATAATTATAATGTGAGATCTCGAGGACTAAACTTTGTAGTATTTTTCTCTAATGAAAGTGGGATTCAGTTAGATTTGGTGCCCTAGAACCAACTTTTTGTACTTTATGATAACCTGTATTCATATTTATGAATACTAATAAACTCTATATCACATCATATTATACTTCTTCGTAACATATTACATGATAATTTCCTAACAGTAGCTATTTCACTAAAAGATCATATAAATTCTCCACTATGATGGGAACCTAGAAGTATTGTGACACTATTGTTAAATATATGTTATGTATCTAGATGATATAATTATATGAACATGAATGATATGGTCTATGAGGGGTGGAGACTCATGGTACTTTGACTTATTTTCTCATGATGTACACCCTCGGTAATATCTAGTGTAGGATATTATGTTAATGAGACCCAATAGTATTAAATCCACATTTATATGTGTCGTTGGGTTTTCCTAACTATAGATGTGTGTATTGACCATTAGAATTTAATATTATTATTAATTATTATTAAGAGGTATGTAATTTGAAGGGGATGGGTTTCAGTTCTTTCACATTTGTGCATGGTGTAAGGTAAAGAGATCCTATGTCTCATAGTCTTCTTATATTCTCTTAGGAAGTGCTTATAAGGAACATTCACAAGGGGTTGGAGGATGGGAGAATCGTGCATATTTAAAATATTTTTGTGAGTAGTTTTGTGTATCATCTCATGTTTTTTGATGACATATTATTTTATATTAATGGTAGGTAAAGATCACTCAATCGATTCACCAATATCATGACAACCTATGCGAATATGAGCAACCAAAAGGTCAATTTTAGAAAAAAAAATGTCTTTATTTCCAATAAATACTAAGGGAGCCACAACAAGGTATCCCAATAAAAATTGGGCATGCAACAATAAAAAGCTCCATTTATTTACCTTTGTGCTCCAATATCAAAAGACATAGTCAATAATGTTTTATTAGGTGAAATTTTAAATCTAATCAGGTGGCGAATATGTAATTGGAAGAATAAATTTATTTTCATAGAAGTGAGGATCACACTTATTAAAATAATTCTTACATCTATTCCAAATAATTTCATTTTCATCATAAATCCTACAAAAGGAAAAATAATGAAATTGGGGAATATCATGAACGCCTTCTTATGGGATGCTAATCAGGTAAGTCATTTCCATTGGTCATGTTGGTAGAACCTTTATAAGCTAATTATGGAGGGTGAAATTGGACTCCAAAGTGTGGTTGAAACCATATAGGTTGTGTAAGAGATATTGTTATGGTATGTGATTGAAGGTAACTATTGATGGGAATAGTTTATAAAAAAAATATGTATGGGGAGGAATTAGTGAATTGGGTAGGCCACCACTGTAGAATGATTATCCTAGATCAATGCATGAACAAGCATCTAGAGTAACTATAGGGACATTCTTGATAGATTTATTGGGCATGGAGACATCAATATAGGGAATAATTTCTAGGCATAGGAACTATTTTATTATCCAGGGTGCACAACTCTGAGAATCACATTCAAATAGGCCAACATGTTTCCATACTTCCTTGATACTATTATCAATCATGATTAGAAAAATGTCTATGAGACCATCAGGTTTGTGATGAACCAAAAAAATATTTTTTCACGGGTTTAACTTTTATAAATTTTTGTGGTTAGAATTTTAAAAAATTGATTCATGTAGTAGAAGGTCATGATGAATTAATATATAAACATTATTTTAGTAATTTTCCTAAAAATATAAATTTTCTTATTTAGAGAATGAAGAATTAGTTATTACCTATAGATGAAAATATATACAATAAGGTAGTTTCTCTGACATCCCATTGGCAGTGATGTGTGAGTCCCAAATGTGAGACTGCATGGCATGTAGTTTTTCTTGGGTAATGGGTGAAAGCGGTTGAGAATTCATACATTAATAATTAAATAGCAGTAGAGGTAGGGATTCAGTTCAGAAAAAACATAAAACCTAATTTATGGGTGTTGTTATTTTATGGTAGGAGCTCAGGCCTCATGATTCGAGTGAAGGTAAGAGTGGTTTAACTGGGGGATATGATCAAGGGAGTTATAGAATCATCCACCTTGCAAAGGATTATCCCAGCATTATGCATGAACGGGGAAAATGCTAAAGGTAACCAGGGATGGTGGGTTAATTTGAATCCCCCCATCTCCAGGTTTAAACTGAATGTTTATGGCTCATGTATTAATGGAGTGATAAGAGGGGGTGATATGCTAAGGGATAATAGGGTTCAGGTATACTCATCTTCAGTTCCTCTTTTGGAATAAGTATGTCCATAGGTGCAAAGGTAAGATCCCTAGACACTGGTATTATGCTTTGCAGGAATAACAGTATCCAGATTATATAATTTGATTCATATTTAGGTATTTTATATGGGTTCATTAAAAAAAGGACATTATACCATGGGAGTTGAAATATTACATCGGTAACTATATAATTCTTCTCAGACAAGGTATTATTATTCACCATACATAGAGGGAAGGGAATTTTGCGGCTAATTTTCTATCCCAGAAAGGGAGTCCATGAGAGATATTGATCTTCTACAATAGTATAGGGTCCTTAACTAAATATTCTATGTTTGTATGTAGAGGTGATTTCTTGGGTCTTCACATTTTCAACCCTCTTGAGTTAGGTTACTATGTATGATGGCATGCCATTTACTTCAAAAAAACACTATGAATAATGCAGTAAAAAAAATTAACGTTCTATCATTTACCTTAATTTGGAATCTCATTCAATTTTATGGGAATTTTATAGCCTAAAGTAATCCATGTTCATGGTTTTCTATATGAATGTTAAATTTTTGGAATGTCAAAGAAAGAGACATTGAGCACATAGGTTAATGGAACCTGTGTACAGCCTGCTTGATTATAGATATCATGTTAAAGTGATTCTATTAGATAGTAAGTGTTTGTATGAGTTATTATATCTTTGGGTAATTAACTTGTTTCATTATGGGTTCCTTGGCATGTTTCTAGATTTTAACCTTGGAATTTGAGCTGATTGGCCTAATGCCACTGAGAAAGATTCTTAGAGGGTCAAACACTATGTGTATCCAAAATCATAGTTAAATAATAAATTCTTATTAATTATTTAACAAGTTGAATAAATATTATTCCCCCATGTGGTTTAATAATATTCATGTATGTTTCATTTCATATATTTCATTCCCATTTAATCAAGACAATATTATGTGATCAAAATATTTAATAAATCTTTATTTTCTATTTAGTGAATATAATATTTATTCACATTTTATAGTATACTACAGTGATATTTATTTATTAAATAACTATTCATTTTTCAATTCCTAATAAATATTATGGAGGAATAGAGGAACAAGTTTTTAGGTCTAGTGAGAAATCATTTACATTCAATATTATTTTATTAAATAATATTTAATTTAATTTGAAAGTTAAGAACATCTCAATGAATTATTATTATTGTTATTATTTTAGATATGTGTGTTGTAAGGGATTAAATAAATATTAAATGGATCTTTTGAAAATATTTATTTCTAAACCCTAATGGTATTCAACCCCAATTATAAATTTCATCCAAAAAAATACATTTTATTTGTGTTGTGAACAAATATAGCCATAGAAAACATTCTCAATCCCTAGAGTGATCCCTCTCCAAAAATGATCCATGAACATAGAGTAATCTTCCACCACCACACAATCTCTATATTAGAGATATCAACAAGAATTCTTTGGAAGAAATTTTTATGTCGATCAGTGGTGAATAATGTATGTGATAGGATATATCATGCTAGTACCCATAGATTCCTATGGTGACTTTAAGAAATTTATGGAACAAATGTGGATCACCACTATATCTAATCTTCTCTTTATTCCTGCAACCCTACAATGATAAAACATTGATTAATTTTTATATCCATAAAAAAAGAAATAATTCTTACAAGGTAATTCTTTTAATTTATTAAATTAATTATAAAAAATAGGTGATGATCTTGGTCCTGGTTTTGGGGTTATATCCCTTGTTTGTTTTATTTGATTCAATTATTTTGGTCATGAGGTTTATCTTTTTGTAAATCTTGGATTGATCAGTGATCATGAAAAAAAGAAAATATTCACATGACCAATTGCATGTTTCTTCTATGCCTAGAACTTATATTTAGGACCTGCGCCCAAACCCATAAGGGGTACCACTTAGTAAATAAAGGACCCATTCACTAATGCCATATGGGGTACCACTTAGTGGATAGAGAACATATGCCCTAATTTCATATGGAGTACCACTTAGTAGATATAGGACCTATTATTTAATTCTATATGGGGATACCACTCAGTAGATGGATATACCACACCCTAATTCCATAGAGGGTTTTACATAGTAGATAGAGGACCCACACCATAATTCCACTGGGGGTACTACTCAATAGATAGAAGACCTGAACCCTAAGGCCATATGGGTGTACCACTCTAATGATCATGTTTGATCACTGTCTTTGTCGAGAATCTCCTAAAGAAGCATCCCACTTGAAACACATTGCATCATATCTCAAAATTCACTACAAAGTATATCATTGCATTCTACACTAAAAAACATTAATTATAGGCCACTCATAGGCCAAAATATGAGTTAAATGAATGATGTGTGAGAGATGGAAGGCTCCTCAAAAATTAAGTAGGGTTACACATTGTGTAAGGGGAACCACATAGCATGTGGTCTTATTTGGTTGTCTGGTCGAGTCCCTACTGAGACATAGTGCACTGCTCGTATAGCACTGTACAATGTATAGTAGGATAAGATAGATCTCCTTAAACACACAAGTTATTTCCTCTCCTCGTATCCATGTTCTTGTATACTTTCCCATGTTTGAGTATTAGGGTACACGGTGTGTCCTTAGGCAGGGGTCTTGCCTATGTCCTTCAGGATATGTCCTTGTACCATTATTTTGTGCCAATACAAAGCATGTTCCTGGTCGTTCTCAAGCATGTGTACTCCTATAGTACAAATAGGGTCTCTAACACTTGTGTTGCATGGTGTGTGGGGGTCCAACATGTCTACTGATAAGTATAAATTTTTGAAACCCTAGCGGTTGAAGCCAGGGGATAGACGCCATGTTTTTTCAGGCTATAATGCATATAGACATGTTTCTCATAAAATGATAGATTAGAATCTAGAATTATATATCCACATTTTTCATATCCATAAACCCTTATTTATCACTCTAAATCAAATAGGGATCCTTATTTCATCATTTTTGTCCATTATCTAGCTAGAAAACAGATCATTGATGGTTCATTCAATGCCTGAATGTGCCTCATATGTCTCTCATGCCACACCAAAACCTAATGTAGATCCCAGATCCATGAAGAAATATTCTAAAACTCAAATATCCTATTAATACATTCTGGATTCATTAATACATTCTTCGCATGAAACTCCACCATTAATCTGAGGATCCAGTCAGGCTTGATCCCCCTGTAAAGGTCGAACTGTCACCATATAGGACAATCAGTGAAGAATGTGAAGAACGGAGGGGAAAATCCCAAGACATTGATGTACACCAATTTATGGCCATGTTCTGTTGGCCAGAAACTAAAAATTGGGATTCTTAGGGGGGAGGAAACCTGGTAATCAAAGTAAAATTGGTACATAGGAACATACAAGGGATTTCGGTTGATGCAGATCAAAGAAAAATGATGATTATACTCAATCTATTTAATCAATTACAGATGAATCCAAATATTAAAAATTCCTATCTCAATTTGGATCATTATTCAATGAAGAATGTTCTCTCCAATTAATGACATATTTCGCTGGGTTTGTTATTCCTTGATTCTCCTAGATCCATAGTATTTTCATCGTTTGGTTCTAATTCATCAGTAAAGGGTGGAAGAGATCTCCTCTCAATGGTCCTAGGGTTATGTGGATAACGATAGAGATCCACCATAATGATGAATTTATAGATTAATTTCAACTTATTTAAATTAATAAATTAATTTAAATAATTATTTAATTGACCCATTGAATGTACCACCAACTACTCATTTCTCTGAAATCCATACGCTTACCCATTATAAGTTGCACATAGGGTAAACCTTCCATTCCAAAAACAATCATGGTGTTATATTTTTTACCTTAGAATATATTTAATAGTTGTCCCATTTTATTTATTTAATCACGTGTGTGCGTTATAAAACATATTTAGTATTTTTATAAAAATAATTTTAGGGACATCATGCCCCAGAATCGCACATTGTTTCAACACCTAGCTCTGAAAATATATCTTGATATATTCCAAGGAAAAAATAAAGGAATCTAAATCATTCCATCCTTTAATATTTTCAACACTAAAAAGAAAAAATTAAAAGAAACTTGGGAAACTGATCCAACATATGGCTCTCATGCTCCCAGCAGCTCCTCCACATTCTTCTGTGCTACCACAACACATAAACCAATGGAATAGTACATCTATACAGGTTCCTCTCTTATCGATCTTCGATCATTACTGGGTGATCCTTAAAACTTGATCCATCCACAAATCACATCTTTCTCTATTCAATAACATGCATAGGTTCATGACCATATCTTCTCTATTCCAACATAGTTAAGATGTCATTCACACACTCTAACTGTAGGGGGTCGAGCGGGGAGGTAAGAAATCTCTCCAACCCTCAAAAATATCTTGAACATCCTAATGAACCTTGGGAATAGCTTGACTCCCCAAATGAATCTCTATAATGAACATCGGGGTGAGAATCCGAAGAAAACATGGTCTCCCTTCTTGAACTCCAAGGGACTCCAACGTAAATATGCATATGATTTCTACCTTCTGTGGGTAGTCTTCATCCACTCGTGGATGACCTAGACCTTTAGCATCATAACCTACACTATCTATGGCCCAGTAAAAGTTGCATAGTTGATCTCTGTTTATCATTATGGTGACATATAAGGAATATATTATAGGCCATAAAAAGGTTTCACAAAGATAGTGGTGTGGTAGATATTACTATACACAAACTCGACTAATAGAAATTGATCCTTATATCTATAACTAAAGTCTAACACACAATCCCTCAACATATCCTCCAACACTTGGATTGTACTCTTGGTCTTCCCATCTATATGGAGGTGGGAGGTAGTACACATATTCGTCTAGGTCCTAAATGCCTAATTTCGACCTATCCACAACTATAATGTGAATTATGCATCACGGTCGAAGAAAATATTTTAGGTTATCCCACAAAGTTTAATAATATATCACACGTAAAACTACCCCTAACTCTCTATATAACTCTACTCCACGATTGTAATGAAATGTTCCAACGTCATGAGTTGTTCAACTATATCACATAAGGCATCATGGACTCCAACTATATGTGGAATCCCTATCACTAAGTTCAGGGATATTGTATCTCATTTTCACATCGTTACCCCAAGATCCAACAACAAACCTACCAAAACCAGGTTCTAACACTCCACCTACTAATATGTGAGGCACTACATGATGAATTTAACATACTAAATAATAATACATCCCACCAAAACTGTATTTAATGTTCTTTAACTAGTCACTGAATGGGACTAATATTCATTGTTAATATATATAATATTCATTTGCATTATTTTTCATATACACCATTTTAGTGCATTTTACACATTGAACATTATTTCATATTATAATTGTAATTACTTCTTAAATTGCACTATTTCATAGTACATTTTTTAATATCATTTAAAGTACCAAATATTATTGATTTTATTTTCATATTTAATTTTTCAAGTTTCTCATTACAATGTTATAAATTCATACATTTGGAGTACTTGGAGATTCATATTGGAAGACCACCAAAGTTGGCCTTCAACAAAAAATATTCTGGTTGAAGTGAACTGGACATCATCCAAATAAAACTATTGTATCGGCCAATATCCAAGACCAATATTTCTTAAAATTGATCTAAATATAGAATAAATCATGGGGAACATTTAATTCCACATTTTAAAAGGCTAATTTGGATGTTTTAATTGATTTCTAGGTGGCCCAAGTTGGAGATAAGATTATGGGCCAGATTCTACGGCCCAGAGAAACAGCCCACCATTTTACACATATCTCGTTATCCATAAACTCTTTTGGGATGAAACTTTTCATACAGTTAGGAGACATCCTTGGATTAATTTTATTATTATATAGAAACTCAAATTATTACATCTAGAATCGTATTTATGTGCTTCTGTTTGGTGGATGCAAGTTGTCTACCACCACGGTTCAATAGTGGAAGAGTCCAAGTTCCAAAATCTTTCCACAACTCTAAGCCTACCATAATCAAGTGGGATGACTTTAATTATTGGAGGATTGACCCAAGGCTCCCAAAAATCCTTTTTAAAGAAGTGGGGTTGGATGATTTAATCATCTTGGATGCTTTATTTCATTGTAATGTAATGCTACCATTTGTCCTTTGTAATGGTATTCCTTAATTGTAAGTTGGTTTAATTCTTCCTAGTTTCTTAATAATAGTTATTATTATCATATTATAATATTCATATCCATCTCACTTTAATACCGTTGACTCAAGGTGTGAATTTATACACACCAAAACCTGGTAAATTATTCATACAATGGTGGAGTGATCATTTTCTTTTTATTTTTTCATTACATCTTCAATTCCTCCCTCATGAGTCTACTTCTCACTTCTATTGAAACCATATCATCAATAGAGGGATAAAAAAGTTATGGTTCGATCCAAGGGAGTATCAAGGGTATGGATTGGATGTTATTTATCACCCCATTAATGTATAATCGCTTCTTTTAATTGAGATTTTTATTTAATGACTTTAAAGCTTCTTCACCCTTGTTAAATTATAAGGCCACATACTTCAAGTGATAATACAAACCTATATCTTGGATTGCTCATAAATTTTATCCTCCAAATATATATTTTATTAATATTATGTTGTGTTGGTATTAAAAAATTAAGTGATGAAGTTGTTTTATCTTCTTGAAAAAACCCATTGTGAATATAATATATCAAAATCATTAAAAAATAATATCATCAATTCCACTCCTTGTAATAACCTAGGATCAACTCTTATCATAATTTGAATTCACTTAAGACACATATTGGGTGTTTAAAATTATCTATAATCAACCCAAAGTTAGCCACTTAATATCCAAAATAAGTCCATAGAATGTGCGCGTCTATAGGTTTCTTCTTAGGTCTCTGAGAAATCTACAACCCAAGCCACTCTAATATTGACCGCTTAACCCCAAAAACATGGGTAAATTTGGGTGAGGACAGATTTTGGCACCATTTAGAGGGACCTAAGTAAGTTATCTTAGAAAATAGCTTCCCTTTATCACCCCACTTCTCTACTCTCATCCGCAATTTCATTCCTACGGAAAACCCTTTTGAATAAATCGAAACATGGGGAACCTATCCTTACATTAATCACTCCACAAAAATTGTGATGTACAATGACTATCCTAGTTATCACTGATGGGATACTCTAAAACCTATTGATTCACAATTTTTTAACTCATATTCTCCACAAAACATTCCAACCTATTATGAGTTCCAATCCCAACAAGGCCAATCGGAAGATCCTCCTGTGGAATTCCAACAAATTAATTATCCTCTTGGAATATGCCATATTTATCAACCCCTTTTCCATCATTATCCACATCCATTAATTGGAAAAAAAATTCAAAAAATGGATATATTTACATATGATGTTTTATCCTCGAGAGTATAACTACAATGTATTGGAACAGTTATGGAACCCATTCCATGTCAGGTTTTCCATTCCTCATCATTCATAAAGGAATATTGTTACACACCAAAATCTCATGAAAATGATAAACATATTTCCTTTGAACCTAGGATACCTTATAATAATTAATTAATAGTTTATGGGTGTTTAAATTAATTGGAAACTAATTTTTTGTATTCAAAAGAGGGAAATTTTACATCTTCGATTGAGTGTCTTGAAAATTGCTCCATCAATGATTTCTCAGAACTAAAAATCACTGCACCATTGGTAGAAATAATAAACCATGACTCTATAAAAATTACTGAAACAAATATTTCCAGTTTTTTGGTTGAATATTCCATTAAAAATGAACCATTTTTTGCATAAATTTAGAAAATGAAACTGAGTTGTATTCAAAATCTCGTCCTGTGTCTTAATGTCCTATCCAACCGGAGCTCAAAATTATTGTTCTTATTTCCCCAATAATGTATCACTTCATAGGGTATAATCATGGACTTTCAATTTTAATTCATTCTTCTCTTGAACCCAAAATTTTGTAATGATAATTGACGCCTTAGTCAAGACTATAAAGGAAACTTGATCAACCATTTTTTATATTCCTAGGATTTTTGCACTCATTGTAGAACACAGGTTTGTACATGACTCAAATTCTAAACAAATAATCAATCTCAATAATGTAGAAGTGAAAAAATATAGGGTCTTTAAAATGTTTAATGTTGGTATTGAGTAAGTTATGGGGGTTTACGTTGAGCTAACGACATTAAACAAAAGCGATTCACTGGAGACAACCCGTGCATTTCATGTTTCCAATATTTTTGAAGCATATTTATTTTTCAAATAGGATTAATGAATAATTTTGATATTTAAAAAAAAATAGATTTTTTTCTTGTTCTTCTATTATGAGTATGGATGGGTAAGAAAGGGGATTTCCATATTCGTCTGTGTCACGTGGTGTGATCCTTGAGTATTACCTTACCCAGAAATTTAAAAAGAAGACAATGTATCATTAGTTTATTTTATTTTTATGGGGTTTTAAATTAAAATTAAAATAAAATATATATAATAATAATTAAAGAAATTAAAATCACGGGTTGTAGGTCTTGGGGAAAACCCCGTCACAATTGGCGAAGCCGCAGGGACTCGAACCCAGGATCGAAGAAAGAGAGGGGAGCGCGCTTACCACTGACCTACATCTTATAGTGATTCCTTATTCTATAATGTTTGTATATATACTTATATTTTACATTTTTTATTAAATGAATATATATATATATATGTATATATATTGTTTTTTTCCTTTTTCCACTAGGGAACTATGCATGTGACATCGATATCAAAGGACTAAATTGGATCAGCATGATCCTCAACATCAACCACTAGGTGACTCTGTTCAATGTTTATTATTTCAAATTCTTTTTAGAAATCCTCTCTTATACCACTACCCCCTTCTAAATTTTATTTTCTTTAAACATTGGGGACAGTGTTATTATAAGTTGGGGGTGAAAAGAATGAAAAAATAATTAATTTTGTGTGCAAAAAATGTGCAGAAGAGAAATTTATTTATCCTTGAACATGATAATACAAATTTCACACATTGGAATTGAATATGAAATATTTTATCATTCCATGATTCTAATTTTAATCCATGTATAATTTCATGGGCATAAATTTTGGAACTTGTGGTTTTCAATTGTTAAATTTCATCATTTATATTTTCATCCAAATAAAAAAAGGATCACAACTCACATCCATTGGATAATGGGGTATTAGTTTGAGTTCATGGGGTCCCTCAAATAAATATCATAGGTTTGGTGATCATTTTAGTTTTAATATGAGTATTCAATAAAAAAATCAAAAATAAAAATAAAATTTTACATAGAGCAATTAAATGACCTAATGCATGGATTTCGGCACTTGGGGATTGTGTCTCTATAGTTTTTTAGCCCATAGATAGTAAATTTATCTCTATGTGTGGTAATTTGACTTTTTTTTCTGAGTTTACTTGAGAGGATGCTTGTGTAAGTGGGATTCACTGGGTGCCCTAATGTATTTGAGGGTGGGAGTCATCGGCTAAGTATTGTTACAGGGGTTGACTATTTTGAGTGTAATTTCATTTATAATGAAAATATTTCAAAAAAATTGACAACTCAACTTCATATTGAGATGTGATTCCACCTAAAGCTTCCCTCATTTCCCCCCTTGAATAAAGATGAACCCCCATGTCTATTGTGATATACAACACATCCTCATACTTAATTGATATTGGATGAAATGTGGTGATGAATTTGAAAAAAGGAATGGGATTGGGATTCGAATATTCTTATGAAACTATATTTTATTAAAATATTTTGATGGGTTTCATTTTTTTATATAAGGGTTTTTATAGATCATATTTTATTAAATGTTTTTCGGAAAAGGGAATTCGAATTTCATATTTTTTAGATATATTTTCATCAAGACTAGAAAAACTCAAGTTGGGGGATGTGATTAGCCACTGAATGAGGAAAACATTAATTGTTAATATATATAATATTTATGTACTTTATTATTCATAAACACCATTTTAGTTCATTTTACACTTTAAATATTATTTCATAATATAATTGTAATTCCTTCTTAAAATGCACTATTAAATGGTATATTTTTTAATATCATTTAAAGTACCCAATGATATTGATTTTATTTTAAAATTGAATTTTATGGTTTCTAATTAAATTAGTAACTATTAATACTATTTTAGTACTCAGAAATCCATTTTGGAAGACCACCAAAGTTGTCCTTGAACTAACAACATTCTTGGTGAAGTGGACTGGATATTAGCCCAAAAAAACTATTGTAGCGGGTAATATCCAAGAGCAATAACTCTGAAAATTGAACCTAATATAGAGGACATCATGGGAAACATTTCTTTCAACAGTTTCCAAATCTAATTCGGAGATTTGAATGGAGTTCGAGGCATCCAATGTTGGAGATAGAATTCTAGGCCAGATTCTGCAGCCTAGAAAAACATCACACCATTTTACACATATATCATAAACCATACACACTTTTGGACCAAAACATTACATACGGTTAGGGTACATACTATGATTATTGTTATTCTTCTTTGGACCACTCTAATTTGGAAATCTATAAGATCATTTATGTTCTTTAATTTTGGTGGATGCAAGTTGGCTGCCACCTCGGGTCAAGAGTGGAAAAGTCCATGTTCCACAAGCTCTCCACCACCCTAAGCCTACCATAATCATGTGGGATGCCTTAAACTATTTTAGGTTCAAACCAAGGCCTAAAAAGTTACAATTTAAGGTAGTTTTGTTGGGTGATTTAATCATCTTGTATGATTTCTTTCATTGCACTGTTATGTTGCCACTATTTCTTTGTAATGGTCTTCCTCAATTGTAAGTTGTGTTTATTCATACTAGTTTCTTAATAAATGTTCTTCTTCTCCTCTTATTCTTTTCTTATCCATATAAAATTGATCTCTTTGCCTCAATATGTGAATTTATTCACAACAAACCTTGTGAAATTATTCACACAACGGTGGAGTGATCATTTTCTTTTTTATTGTTTTCTTTACTTCTTTGATTCCTCCCTCATGAGTCTACATCCCACTTCCATTGAAAACATAGCATAAATGGAGGGATAAAATAGTTATGGTTTTATCCAAGGGCTTATAAATGGGATGGATTATATTTTATTTATCACCCCATTAATGTCTACTCACTTCTTTTAATTGATATTTTTATTTGATGAATTTATAGCTTCTTCATTTTTGTTGAACTTTAAGGCCACATACTTCAAGTTATAATATGAATATTTACCTTGGAATTATCATAAACTTGATCCTCCAAGTGTAAAGTTTATTATTATTATGGTTTTTCAGTATTAAACCATTAAGTGATTAAGTTGTTTGATATTCTTGAGTAAACCCGTCTCTAATATAAAAAACTGAAATCATAAAAAAAGAATATCATCAAATCCACCCCTTGTAATAACCTAGGATAAACCCTGACCATAATTTCAATTCACTTAAGTAACATAGTTTTCACGTAAACTAACTAAAATCAACCCAATTTTTTCCACTTAATATCCAAAATCAGTCCATAGATTGTGTGTGTCTAGAGGTTTCTTTTTATGTCTTTGGGGAATCAAAAACCAAATCTACTCTAAAATTGACCGCTTAACCATAACAACCATGTTATATTTGGGCGAGACCAAATTTTGGGCCAGTTTTCTGGGACCTAAGTAAGCTATCTTAGACACTAGCTTCTTTTTCTCACCCCACTTCTCTAATATCATCCCCAATTTAATTCCTATGGAAAACCCTTTTGAACAAATCCAGACACGGGGAACCTCTTCTTACTTTGATCACTCCACAATATGTGTGATGTACAGTGGCCATACTAGTTTCTAAAGGTGGGATTATAAATAGCCTAGTGAGCCACAATTTTTTTAAATCATTTTCTCCAAAAAATATCTATCCTATTATGAGTTTCAATCCCAACAGGGCCAATTGGAACATCCTCCCATGGAATTCAAACAACTTAATTTTCCTCTTAGAATGTACCATCTGTCCCAACCACTATCCCATATTTATCCACATCCATTAATTGAGAAATTGTTTCTAAAAATGGATAAAATTAGTTCTGGGTTTCATCCTTGAGATTATAACTACAATGTATTGAAATAGTTATGAACCCCATTCCCAGCTAGGTTTTACATTCCTCATCATTCATATAGGAATCTTGTTACACACAAACATCTCATGAAAATGCTTAAAAAATCATTTTAACCTAAGATACCTAAATAACATGAATTAATAGTTGATGGGTGTTTAAATAATGTGGGAACTTATTTTTTTATTCATAAGAGGGAAATTTGACATCATAGATTGAGTGTCCTGAATATTGCTCCATCAATGCTTTTTCAGAACTAAAAATCACAAAACCCTTGGGAGAAATAATGAACTTTGTGTCTATAATCATTACTGAAAAAAAATATTTCCAATTTTGTGGTCGAATATTCCTTTCAAAAATCACCATTTTTGTTGAGAAATTTAGAAAATGAAACTGAGTTGGATTCAAAATCTTGACATATGTCTGAATGTCCTATGCATCCTGAGTTCGAAATTATTGTCCTTCCTTACCCATTCATGTATCCCTTCATATGGTATGATCATGAACTTTCAATTGTAATTCATTCTTCTCCTGAAACCAATAATGTTGGTATGATCATTGATGTCTTAGGGAAGACTATAGAGGAAACTGGATCAACCATTTTTGATATTCCTTGGATTTTCCCACTCATGGTATAACATAGGTTTATACATGGCACAAATTATAAAAAAAGAGTCAATCCCAATAAAGTAGAAGTGTAGAAATATGTGGTCTTTAAAATGTTTAAAGTTTTTATTGGGTAAGTTATGGGGGTTCAAGTCGAGCCAATGACATTAAACAAAAGCGTTGCATAGGAGGAATCCTGTGGTTTTAATGTTTCCAATATTTTTGAATCATCTTTATTTTTCAAATAGTATTAATGAATCATTTTGATATTTATATAAAAATAAATTGTTGACATTTTTCTTCTATTATGAGTTTGGATGGGTGTGAAAGGGGAGCTCCATATTAATCTTTGTCACGTGGTGTGATCCTTGAGAAATACCTTACCTAGAAATTTAAAATGAAGAATATATATCATTAGTTTATTTTATTTTTATGGGTTTTTTTGTTAAAATAAAAATAAAAAATATGTATAATAATAATTAAAAAAAATTAAAAGGGAAAATCATAAGTTGTGGGAAAAACCCTGTCACAACTGGAGAAGCCATGGGGACTTGAACCTGAGACCAAAAGGAGAGAGGGGAACACACTTACCACTGACCTATAGCTTATAGTGATTCCTTATTCTATAATTTATGTATATATACTTATATTTTATTTTTTTATTATATGAAAATATATATCTATATATCTATGTTTTTTTTCATTTGTTTTTTTCCTTTATCCACTAGGGAAATCTACAAGTGACATTGATATCAAAAGACTAAATTGGAGCATCATGAAATTCAACATCAACCAACATGTGACTTTGTTCCATGTCTATTATTTCAAATTCCTTTTAGAACTCCTCTCCTCTACCACTACCCCCTTCTAAATTTTATTTTCTTAAAACATTTGGGATAATATTATTCTAGGTTGGGGTTAAAAATAATGAAATAATAATAATTTTGTGTGAATAAAATATGTGGAATGAAAATTTTCTTTAACCTTGAACATTATAATAAACAGTTCATTGTTTAAAATTGAATGTCAAATAATTTATCATGCCTTGATTCTAATTTTAATCCATGTATATTTTCAAGAGTATAGATTTTGGAAAGTGTGGCTGTGAAATGTGAAATTTCATCATTTTTATTTTCATGCAAATAACAAAAAAGATCACAACTCACATCCTTTGGTTAGTGGGGTATTATTTTTATTTCACAGGGTCCTCCAAATAAATATCTTGTGTTTGGTGATCATTTTAGTTTGAATATGTGTATTCAACAAATAATTAAAAAAACAATAAATTTGTGCGTAGAGAAATGAAATGACATAATGAATGGATTTCAGCACTTGGGTATCATAGATCCATAGTTTTCTTTACTAGAGATAGTAATTTTATCTCTATTTATATTAATTTTACTTTTTTTACTGAGTTAACTCAAAATGATTCCCGAGGATGTGGGCTTCACTTGGTATCTTAAGGTCTTAGAACTTGGAAGTCGTTGACAAAGTCTCGCTACATGGGTTCACTCTTTTGAGTTAAATTTCAATTACCATGGAAATATTGTAAAAAAATTGAATACTCATCTAAATATTGAAAAATTATTCCACCGAGCACTTATGTCATTTCCACCTTGAATAAAGATAAACCACCATGTCGATTTTGATACAAAACACATCCTCATACTTAATTGATATTGTATAAAATATTGTGATGAATTTGAACAATGAAATGGGCATGGGATTGGAATATGATTTTGAAACTATCTTTTATTAAAAAATTTATGGGTTTCATAGTTTTTGGATATAAGTGTTTTGGGTGATCATTTTTATTAAAATATTTTTGGAAAGGGGAATTCAAATTACACATTTGTGAGATATATTTTTCTTGGGACTAGAAAAACTGAAGTTGGGTGTGTGATTTTTCACTGAATGAGGATAATATTCATTGTTAATATATATAATATTAATGTGATTTATTATTCATAAACACCATTTTAGTTCATTTTACACTTTGAACATTATTTCATATTATAATTGTAATTACTTATTAAAAGGTACTTTTACATGGTACATATTTGAACATAATTTAATGTACCCAATGATATTGATTTTATTTTCATATTTAATTATCAGGTTTCTTATTACATTGGAAAAAATTCATACTTTTGGAGTACTTGACGATTTATATTGGTAGACCATCAAAGTTGGACTTGAACAAACAACATTCTGGGTGAAGTGAACTGGACAGCATCCCAATAAAACTATAGTAGCGGCCAAAATCCAAATAAAATAATTCTAAAAATTGAACTGAAGAAAGAAAAAATCATTGGGAATATTTCATTAAACATTGTAAAAAGATAATTCTGATGTTTTAATAGAGTTCTAGGTGGCCCATGTTGGAGATAAAATTTTGATCTAGATTCTTCGGCCCAGAAAAATAGCCCACCATTTTACACATATCTCGTAAACCATAACTCTTTTGGGCTGAAACATTGCAAAAATTTGGGAAACATTCTGATATTAATGTTATTTTTTTATGGCCCACTCTAATTAGGCCATCAATAATCTCATTTAGGTGCTTTCCATTCGGTGGATGAAAGTTAGCTGCCACCACGGGTCAAGAGTGGAAAAGTCCATGTTCCACATGCTTTCCACCACCATAATCCTACACTAATCCAATGGAATGAATTTAACTATTTGAGCCTCAACCCAAGGCTCCTAAAATATCTATTTAATTTATTGGTGTTTATGGATTTAATCATCTTGGATACATTATTAAATCATAATGTTATATTGCCACTTTTTCTTTGTAATGTACTTCCACAATTGTAAGTTGTTTTATTTCATCCTACATTCTTAATAAAATTTATTCTTCTCTAATTATTATATTCTTATCAATCTGACATTGATATTTTTTCCACAAGGTGTGAATTTATTCACACCAAACCTTGTGAAAGTATTCACACAACGGTGGAGGGATAATTTTATTTTTTTTGTTTTCTTTACTTCTTCAATTCCTCCATCATGGGTCTACTTCACGCTTCCATTGAAACCATAGAATAAATAGAGGGATAACACACATATGGGTTGATCCAAGGGAGTATAAAGGAGATGGATCATATTTTATTAATCAGCCCATTAATTTCTAATTATTTCTTTTAACTGATATTTTTATTTGATGATTTTAAATCTTCTTTGTCCTTGTTAAATTTTAAGCCACATACTTCAATTTCTAATACAAACCTTTACCTTGGAATGCTCAAAAATTTTATCCTATAAGTGTATAGGTTATTAGTATTATGGTTTTTTGGTATTAAACCATTAAGTGATTAAGTTTTTTGATCATCTAGAGTAAACCCATCTCGAATATAAGAAATTAAAATCATTAAAAAACAATATCATAAACTCCACCCCTTGTAATAACCTAGGATCAACCCTTATCATAATTTGAATTCACTTAAGTCACATTGTGTTCACATTAAATTATCTAAAATCAATCCAAAGTTTTCCACCTAATAGCCAAAATCAGTCTTTATAGTCTGTGTGTCTATAGGATTCTTCTTAGGTCTCTGAGGAATCGACAACACAAACTACTCTACAATGGACCGTTTAACCCTAAAACATGGGTAAATTTGGGCGTGAACAAATTTTGGCATCACATCTGGGGACCGCAGTAACTTATCTTAGACAATATTTTCATTTTCTCACCCCAATTATATAATCTCATCCCCAATTTCATTCCTATGGGAAACTCTTTTGGACAAATCCAAACATGGGGAACCTCTACTTACTTTCACCACTCCACAGAAAGTGTGATGTAAAATGACCATACTAGTTTCTACTAGTGTGATAATCAACACCTATTGAACCAAAAAAAATTACTGCTATTCTCCAGAAAAAATTCCAACCTATTATGACTTCCAATCCCAACAATTCCAATAGGAACTTTCTCCAGTAGAATTCCAACAACTTAATTATTCTCTTGGAATAGACCATCTCTCTCAACCCCTTTACCATCTTGATCCAAAATCATTAATTGAGAAATTTTGTCAACAAATGGATATAATTACTTCTAAAGTTTCAACCTTGGGAGTAAAACCACAAATCATTGAAAGAGCTATCAAACCCATTCTCAGTCAGGTTTCCCATTCCTCATCATTTATAGAAGAATCTTATTACTCAAAAACATCTCATGAAAATTCTAAAGAAATTTCTTTTGAAACTAGGATACCTGAAGAACATGAATTAATAGTTTATGGGTGTTTAAATAAATAGGAAACTGGTTTTTTGTATTCACAATAGGGAAATTTTACATCATGAATTGAGTGTCCTGAATATTTCTCCATCAGTGATTTTTCAGAACTAAAAATCACTACACCATTAGGAAAATAAAGAACTTAGAGTCCACAACCATTAATGAAACTAATATTTCCAATTTTGTGGATGAATATTCCATTCAAAAGGAACAATTTTTGTTGAGAAATTTTGAAAATTATACTGAGTTGGATTCAAAATCTCCTCGTGTGTCTGAATGTCGTATCCAACCTGAGTTCAAAATTATTGTCCTTCCGTCCCCACTCATGTATCACTTCATATGGTGTAATCCTGAAATTTCAATTGTAATTCATTCTTCTCTTGAAACCAAAAAAATTGTAATGATCATTGATGTCTTAGGCAAGACTATAGAAGAAACTGGATCAACCATTTCTGATATTCCTTGGATTTGACCACTCATGGTAGAACATAGGATTGTACATGACACAAATTATAAACAAGGAATCAATCTCAATAAAGTAGAAGTGGAGAAATATGTGGTATTTAAAATTTTTAATGTTGGTATGAGGTTGGGTATGAGGGTTCAAGTAGAGATAATGACATTAAACAAAAGTATTTCACGGGAGGCAACCCACGGTTTTCATGTTTCCAATCTTTTTAATCATATTTAATTTTAAAATTGGATTAATGAATCATTTTTATATTTATAAAAATTATATTTTTGAACTGTTCTTCAATTATGAGTATGTATGGTTTTGAAACGGGAGCTCAATATTCATTCGTGTCACGTGGTGTGATCCTTGAGTAATACCTTACCCATAAATTTAAAAAGAAGAGAATGTATCATCTGTTTATTTTATTTTTATGGGTTTTTAGGTTAAAATAAAAATAAAAATAATTTATAATAATAATTAAAAAATTAAAAGGACACTTTTTAGGTCATGGGTCTAAGAACATCACAATTGGAAAATTTGTGGGGACTCGAACCTAGGACCGAATGGAGAGAGGGGAGCGGTCCTGCCGCTGACCTATAGCTTATAGTGCTTCCTTATTCTGTAATTTCTATATGTATACTTATATTTTCTTTTTTTATATGAATAAATATATATATCTATATATATTGTTTTTTTTATTTTTTATCCTTTTTCCACTAGGGAACTCTACAAGTGACATGGATATCAAAGAACTAAATTGGAACAGCATGAACTTCAACTTCATCCACTAGGTGACTTTGTTCCGTATTTATTATTTCAAATTATTTTTAGAACTCCTCTCCTATACCACTACCCCCATCTAAATTTTATTTTCATTAAACACTGGGGATAGTATTATTTTATGTTGGGGGTGAAAAGAGAGAAAAAAATTAATTTTGTGAGCATAAAATGTGTAGAAGGAAAAATTTCATTAACCTTGAACATTATATACACATTTCCCACTTTGAGATTGAATATAAAATAATTTACCATGCCCTGATTCTAATTTTAATCCATGTATAATTTCATGAGCCTAGATTTTTAAAAGTGTGGTTGTCTAATGTGAAACTTCATAATTTATATTTTAATCCAAATAAAAAAATTATCACAACACACATCCTTTGGATATTGGGGTATTAGTTTGAGTTAATGGGGTCCCCCAAATAAATATCATAGGTTTGGTGATCATTTTAGTTTTAAAATGAATATTCAAAAAATCAAAAAAAAAACAATTTGTGCATATAGAAGTTACATAACCTAATTAATGGATTTAAACACTTGGGGATCGTGGATCCATAGTTTTCTAGCCTAGAGTTAGTAATATTTTCTCTATTTGTGGTAATTTTACTTTATTTTTGACTGAGTTAACTCGAGATGATGCACGATTATGTGGGCTTCACTTGCTTCCTTATGGTCTTGGAGCCTGGGAGTCATTAGCAAAGTCTCGCTACATGGGTCTTTTGAGTACAATTTCAATTACCCTGAAAATATTGGAAAAAAATTGAACACACTTCTTAATATTGAAATTTTATTCCACATAGCGCTTCCATCATTTCTTCCTTCAATAAAGATGAACCCTCATGTCTATTGTGATACACAACACATCCACATAATTAATTGATATTCGATGAAATGTGGAGATGAATTTGAACAAAGGAATGGTCGTGGGATTGAGATCGCCTTATTAAACTATCCTGTAGTGAAATATTTTTATGGGTTTCATAGTTTTTTTATATAAGGGTTTTTTGTGATCATTTTTTATTAAAACAATTTTGGAAAAGGAAATTCAAATTTCACATTTTTTGAGATATATTTTGCTCGGTACTAGAACAAATCAAGTTGGGGTTGTGGTTTTATACTAAATGAGACTAATATTCATTTTTAATATATATAATATCCATGTTCATTATTATTCATAAACACCATTTTAGTGCATTTTACAATTTGAACATTATTTCATATTATAATTGTAATTCCTTCTTAAAATTCAGTATTACATGTTACATTTTTTAACATCATTTAATGTACCAAATTATATTTATTTTATATTCATATTCAATTTTATGGTTTATCATTACATTGGTAACAATTCATACTTTTTGAGTACTCGAAATTTATTATTGGAATACCTACAAAGATGGCCTTGAACAAACAACATTCTGGGTAAAGTGAACTGGACAGCTGCCCAATAATACTATTGTAGCAGCCAATATCCAAGCCCAATAATTCTGAAAATTTAACATAAGATAGAATAAATAATGGGTAATATTTAATTTAATAGTTTCAAATCTAATTCTTATATTTTAATAGAGTTCCAGGCATCCCAAGTTGGATATGAAATTCTAGCTCATATTCTATATCCCAGAAAGATAGCCCTCCATTTTACACATATTTCAAAAACCATAAACAGTTTTTTGATGAAACTTTATATAATGTTAGGGTAAATTCTGAGGTTAATGTTATTCCTCTTCATCCCACTCTAATTAATCCATCTAGAATCTCATTTAGGTGCTTTACCTTCAGTGGATGCAAGTTGGTTGCCACCTCAGGTCAAGAGTGCAAAAGTTCTTCCTTTCCTATTATTCTGTGCTTCTACATATCACATTGACACTGTTGTGTCAAGGTGTGAATTTATTCACACCAAACCTTGTGAAATTATTCCCACAATGGTGGAGTTCACATTTTCTTTTTATTGTTTTCTTCACTTCTTCAATTCCCCCCCCCCATGAGTCTACTTCCCACATCCATTGAAACCATAGAATAAATGGAAGGATAACCCATATATGGTATGATCCAAGGGAATACAAATGGGATGGATTGGATGTTATTTATCACCCCATTTATGTCTAATAACTTCTTTTAATTGAGATTTTTATTTGATGATTTTAAAGATTCTTCGTCCTTCTTGAATTTTAAGGCCAAATACATCAAGTGGTGAAACAAACCTTTACCTTCGAGTGCTCATAAATTTTATCCTCCAAGTGTATAGGTGATTAGTATTTTTTGTGTTATAATTAAACCATTAAGTTATGAAGTTGTTTAATCTTCTTGAATAAACCCACCTTGAATATAAAAAATTGAAATCATTAAAAAAGAATTTCATAAAATCCATCGATTGTAATAACCTATTATCAACCCTCTAATAATTTTAATTCACTTATGTCATGTAGTTTTCACTTAAACATATCAAAAATAAACCCAAATTTGGCCAATTAATATCCAAAATAGTCCATAAAAAGTGTGTGTCTATAGGTTTCTTCTTAGGTCTCTGTGGAATCGACAACCCAAGATACTATACAATTGACCACTTAACCTTAACAACATGGGTAAATTTGGACGAGGCCAAATTTTTCTACCGTTTCTGATGACCTAAATAAGTTATCTTAGACACTATCTTCCTTTTCTCACCCCACTTCTCTTATCTCATACCCAATTTCATTCCTATGGATAACACTTTTGAATAAATCCGAATATGGGGAACCCCCCCCCCCCCTTACTTTGATCACTCCACACCAAGTGTGATAGAAATCGACCATCCTATTTTCTACTAGTGGGATAATCAACAACCTATTGAGCCATAATTTATTAACTACAATTCTCTACAATACATTCCAACCTATTATGTGTTACAATCCTTACATGTCTAATTGGAACATCCTCCTGTGGAATTAGAACAACATAATTATCCTCTTGAAAGAGACCTTATGTCTCAACCCCTTCTCCATCTTGATACACATACATTAATTTAGAATTTTTTTCAAAAACTGTATAGAATTACTTCTGATGTTTCATCCTTGTGAGTATAAGTACAAATCATTGAAACAGTAATAGGACCCATTCCCAGTCAGGTTGTCCATTCCCCATCATTCATAGAGGAATCATGTTACACACAAAAATTTCATTAAAATGATAATTATTTTTCCTTTAAACCTAGGATACCTAAATAACAATAATTAATAGTTTATGGGAGCTTAAATTAATAGGAAAATTATTTTTTTTATTCACAAGAGAGAAATTTTATATCACGGATTGAGTGTCCTAAATATTGCTCCATCAGTAATTTTTCAGAAATAAAAATCATTGCACCATTGGTAGAAAGAAATGAACTTTGAATCCATAACCATTACTGAAACTAATATTTCCAATTTGTTGGTTGAATATTCCAATCAAAAGGGATCATTTTTTTGAGAAATTTAGAAAATGAAACTGAGTTGGATTCAAAATCTCAACCTTTGTCTGAATTTCAAATCTAACCTGAGCTCAAAATTATTGTCCTTCCTTCCCCACACAAGAATCACATTATAGGTTATAATCATGAAATTTAAATTGTAATTAATTCTTCAATTAGAGCCAAAAAAGTTGAAATGATCATTAATTACTTAGGCAAGACTATAGGGGAAACTGGATCAACCATTTCTGATATTCCTTGGATTTTCCCACTCATGGTAGAACATAGGTTTGTACATGATAAAAATTCCATAAAAATAATCTATCTTAATAAATTATAGGTGGAGAAATATGGGGTATTTAAAATTTTGGAATTTGGTATTGGGTAAGTTATGGGGGTTCAAGTCAAGTTAACGACATTAAACAAAAGTGTTGCACCGAAGGCAACCTGTTGTTTTCTTGTTTCCAATATTTTTTAATCATATTTATTTTTAAAAGAGGATTAATGAATCAATTTGATATTTAAAAAATATATATCCCGTTGAATAGTTCTTATATTATGAGTATGGATGGGTATGAAAGGGGACTGCAATATTCATCTGTGTCACATGGTGTGATCCTTAAGTAATACCTTACCTAAAAATTTAAAAATAAGACAATGTATCATCAGTTTATATTATTTTTATGGTTTTTTTGGTTAAAATAAAATTAAATATATATATATATATATTATAATAATTAAAAAAAATTAAAATGACACGTCGTAGATCGTGGGGAAAACCCCATCACAACTGGGGAAGCCGTGAGGACTTGAACCCAGGACCGAAGGGGGAGAAGGAAGTGCACTTACCACTTACCTACAACTTATAGTGATTCCATATTCTATAATTTTTGTATATATACTTATATTTTAATTTTATTTATTATATATATATATATATGTTTTGTTTCTCTGTTTGATTGTTTTTCCTTTTTCCACTAGGGAACTCTTCAGGTGACATGGATATCAAAGGACTAAATTGGAGTAGCATGAACATCAAATTCAACCACCAGGTGACATTGTTTCATATTTATTATTTCAAATTCCATTTAGAAATCCTCTCCTCTACCACTACCCCCTTCTAAATTTTATTTTCTTTAAATATTGGGGACAATGTTTTTCTATGTTGGGGGTGAAAATAATGAAAACAAAAATTATTTTTTTATACATAAAATTTATGGAAGGAATATTTTATTTAACCTTTAACATGATAATACAAATTTCACACTTTCAAATTGAGTATCTAATAACATAGAATGCTCTGATTCTAATTTTAATCCATGTATAATTTCATGAGAAAAGAATTGGGAAAGTGTGGCTATCTAATGTGAAATTTCATCGTTTATATTTTCATCCAAATATAAAAAAGGTCACAATGCACATCCTTTGGATAGTGGGGTATTATTTTTAGTTCATGGAGTCCCCCAAATAAATAGCGTAGGATTGGTTATCATTTTATTTTTAAAACAATTATTCAATAAATAATCAAGAAAAATAATAAATTTGTGCGTAAAGAAATAAAATTACCTAAAGCATGGATTTCGGCACTTAGGGATCGTGACTCCCTAGTTATCTGGCCTAGAGTTAGTAATATTATCTCTATTTTTGTAATTTGAATTCTTTTTACTGATTTAACTCGTGATGATGCCCGAGTATGTGGGATTCACTTGGTGCCCTATGGTCATTGAACATGGGAGTCATTGGAAAAGTATTTCTACATGGGTTGACTCTTTTGAGTTCAATTTAAATTACCATGGAAATATTGAAAAAAATGAATAATCAACTAAATATTGAAATGTTATTCCACCTAGTGCTTATGTCATTTCCCCTTTGAATAAAGATGAACCCCCATGTCTATTATGATACACAACACATCCACATACTTAATTGATATTGGATGAAATATGGCGATGAATTTTAAAAAAATAAATGGGATTGGGATTGGGATCTGCTTATGAAACTATCTTATATTAAATGATTTTTATGGGTTTTATAAGTGTTTGATATAAGGGTTTTTTTATCCATTTTTATTAAAATGATTTTTGAAAAGGGAAAACAAATTTCACATTTTTTAGAAATATTTTTCTTAAGACTATCAAAACTCAAGTTAGTGGATGTTATTAGCCACTGAATGAAGCTAATATTGATTGTTAATATATATAATATTCGTGCACATTAATATTTATTAACTTCATTTTAGTTCATTTTACACTTTGAAAATTATTTCATATTATAAATGTAATTCCTTCTTAAAATGCACTATTACATGGTACATTTTTTACATCATTTAAAGTACCCAATGATATTGATTTCATTTTCATATTTAATTTTCAGGTTTATCATTACATTGGTAACTATTAATACATTTTATGTACTTTTTAGATTCATATTGGAAGATAACCAATGATGGCCTTGAACAAACAACTTTCTGGGTGAAGTGAACTGGACAACAGACTAATAAAACAGTTGTAGCAGCCAATATCCAAGCACAATAATTCTGAAATTGAACTGAAGATAGAGTAAGTCATGTGGAACATTTCATTCAACAGTTTCCAAAGCTAATTTTTATGTTTTAATGGATTTATTGGCAGCCCAAGTTAGAGATAAAATTATGGGCCGGATTCTGCATCCCAGAAAAAGAGCCCACCATTTTACTCATATCTCGTAAACCATAAAATATTTTTGCTAAAAAATTACAGACAGTTAGGGTATATCTTGAGCTTAATTTTATTCTTCTATGGACCACTATAACTTGGAAATCTATAAACTCATTTAGGTTCTTATGTTCAGTAGATGAAAGTTGGATGTCACCTCGGGTCAAGAGTGGAAAAGTCCAAGTTCCACATCTTTTCCACCACCCTAAGCCTTCCATAATCAAGTCGAATGACATTCACTATTGGAGGCTCTCCCAAGTATCAGAAAATTACTATTTAATGTAGTGGTTTTGGTTGATTTAATCATCTTGTATTCTTTCTTTCATTGTAACGTTAGTCATCCTCTTTTCCTTTGTAATGTTATTTTTCAATTGTAATTTATATTAATTTATCCAAGTTTCTTAATAAAAAATTTTATTCTCCTATTATTATATTGTTATCCATCTAACTTTGATACTTTTTCCATAGGGTGTGAATTTATATTCACCAAACCTTGATAAATTATTCACACAATGGTGGAGTGATTATTTTCTTTTTATTGTTTTGTTTACTTCTTCAATCACCCCCATGAGTCTACTTCCCGCTTCCATTGAAACCATAACATCAATGGAGGGATAACCCACTTATGGTTTGATCCAATTGAGTATTAATGGGCTAGATTGGATGTTATTTTTTACCCCATTGATGTCTATTCACTTCTTTTAATTGATATTTTTACTTGATGAATTTTAAGCCTCTTCATCCTTGTTGAATTTTTAGACCACATACTTCAAGTGCTAATAAAAAACTTTACATTGGAGTGATCATAAATTTGATCCTAATATTATATAGGTGATTATTATTATGTTGTGTTGATATTAAAACATTAAGTTATGAAGGTTTTTGATCTTCTTGAATAAACCAATCTCACATATAATAAATTGAAATCATTAAAAAAGAATTTCATCAAATCCACCCCTTGAAATAACCTAGCATCAACCATTCTCATAATTTGAATTCAATTAAGTCACTTAGTGTTCAATTAAACTTATCAAAAATCAACCCAAATATGGCCACATAAGAGCCAAAAATTAGTCCATAGAGTGTGCGTGTCTATAGGTTTATTCTTAGTTCTCTAAGGAATCGACAATCCAAGCTACTCTATAATTGACCTCCTAACCCTAAAAACATGGGAAAATTTGGGTGCGACCAGTCTTAGTCCATTTTCCCCCCACCGAGATGCACAGCCAAATTAGAAGTGTGAATCCTCTCTCATACAATGGAAGATTTGAGGAGTAAACCGATCAATTGAAAAAAAAGTTACACCCTCCTGGTTCACAAGGGTCAGCTGCAAGAAAGCCAACTACAAATATATCACCTGCACAAAACAAGCATGAGACTTCCTGCTAAGGCCCTATGCCACCACTTTTTCCTCCCAAGGAATATAGTCTATCTCAAAGCCATAGACTTATAGGAACTTCAACTAGTGTCATTGAGTTAGGTTCAAGGATATACAGATGAAGAAATACCTATGATTTTGAGTTTTTAGTAAACAATAATGTTTTCTTCAAGCAGATAGTGCCACCAGATCCTCATAGTAATCACTACTTCTTCTAGTTCTAGGTCATTTTCTGTGTAGTTATTCTCATTAGTCACAAATACCTTGACCCATATGTGATAATTGAATTTATCTTTATCAACATGCAACTAAGCCCAGTTCTTGAGGCATTGCAACACACCACGCACTCCACGTACTCCTCGGATATTCTCGAACCAACAACACTTATCATCCTTAGCCTCAACTCCTCAAATAATCTATATAACTTTTAAATATAGGTAAATTTATTCTCTTTACAAGTCAATTATATCAAAGGTGTTGTAATCCTAAAACAATCTGTCACAAAACTCTGGTAATACCCTACCAAACCATTAAAACTTCGCACCTATTACATACTCTTTGGTAGATTATAACAAAGAAACACATATATCTTTACTGGGTCAACAGATAAACCATGCTCATAAATGACATGACACATGAATTTAACCTCATGGATCCAAAAGTGAGACTTCGAGAGATTACCATAATTTTGGTGCTCCCAAAGAAAATCTTGGAAAATCCTCGAGTGATATGCATACTCCTCCTCTGACACAGAGAATATGAGTATAAATTCAATGAGTAAAACCAAAAATTGGTCCATGTATGGATTGGATATATGATTCATCAAATAGATTGAAATTTTATGGGAATTAATCATATCAAAATGTATCACCTGGAAATCATAATTTTTATAGAAACATTGGAATGCCAGCGTTGCAATATCATCCTTTAGAACTCTCAGATAGTGGTAGTCGGACCTGAGATCAATATTTGATAATAATATCATGCCTTGAAACTAATAAGAAAATTTATTCATCATAAATGGGTACTTGTTCTTTATCATGGCCTATTTTAGGTAATGATTATCCAAAAAAATACACAAGATCTTTTCTAGATATTCTATGAACAACATTGGAGCTACCCAGAGGGACACACTGAGTCTGATAAGACCTTTCTCTTGAATTTCCTCCAACTGAAATCAAAGATCCTAGATCATGGTAAGGGCTATTAGAAATTCCATATAAGATATCAAAACGATTTTTAGACTAAAATTCATAAAAAACTTCATCTCCCACCTTGGAGGTAGTCCCAAACATCATTGGGGAAGACTTCCATAAAATTTTCAACACAGAAAGGTATCGAGATTCCTGAAGATCCTACTACACCAATGGATGCACTTACCAAATGATGGGTAATGTGATAAATACTCTGGATTGAAAAACCAACTCATCCTACCATGAGATCCCCCTCACCCATAAAGGGAAAATCATCCCATCAGTCAAGAGGCATCAGAATCGTCTGTCGTGACAATAAATCTAGGCTTGGACCATGTAAAACCAATTCATACCCAAGATGACATTATACGGTTCCATCATTATGACCAAAAGGTCCAATGAGAACCTCTCTGTATTGAGTGATAGCTCTCACTTATAACAGATAAAATATATAGAAGAATCATTCCTCATAGGAACCTCAAGATAAAGATGTTAGTTTAAACCCTCAATTGGGAGCTCTATCTCTCACACCAGGAGTAAAGAGATGAAGGAATGACTCTCAGATATGTATACTAATACTAATTAAGGAGTATAAAATCATATATCATACCAATAATCATTTCGTGTTCCACTATGTCATATGACTCAAAATTGTGTAGTTGTCTTCATCCATGTCTTCTAACTCCATTATCATGAAGTGGGCCTCAAGGTGGTAGTGGTAGAAGGATCTCATAGTGTTATACACCACCCATAGACCATCCTCCTATATCTCCAGCTACTTATCTACTAGTTATGCCTCCTAGGGCACATGTCCCTCTTCTGGGAGATCCCTAATCATGGTGATTCCACTATATTGGCAGTCCATCTGCTATCCACCTTTTTTCCATAGCACATCTGGTCAAGAAATAATACACCAAGTGATCCCAAATGTCACATGAATAGAACCACCCCTTTATCATCTTCCCTTGTCCTCTTTGTGGTCTCTATGTCTCATGACCACATGCCTGGGTCCATTCATGGGGAGGTCTTATGCACTAAATATTTGGTAATACACAAGGGAAATACACTAGAAAGGATATCTCTATGGATACCCTGCTCAAAATTTTGTTCCTAAAAGTAGCTATTCTGAATACTCTCGAGGGAGTGCCTCATAATGTTTGTGAACCTCACATCATAATCATCCACTATCATCGAAACCTTCTACAGCTTCAGAAGCTATTGATTGTGAACCATGAATTGGTATAATTGGTATTAACTCTCAAAAAATTAATTATGTAAATTTCCCAATGAGATTGTTGACTCATCAAGCATCAATGTAAATTAACAACACCAGTGGTCATTCACTCTATATAAAAATACAGCTACCATCATAAGCATATAATAAATCCATGTCCGGATAATCCTAAAAACAAGGACCACTAACTCTAAAAAATCGTTCACCGCCTAAGGATTTGGTTTACTGCAAAACCTCAATGGCCTATGACACTCGAACTTGGGGACCATGCTAAGACTGTGTCCATCCTCATCCAGATTTGTTGGTGTGATATTCTACATGAAAAGTGTGTTTGTTAATAACTTCCCAACTAGAGGAAGAAACTCATGTGATGGCCATTGAACTCAAACCTCATCACTCAGTAGATCATTGTCATGATCCATTACTGGTAACATGGATGACAGTCATCGCGGAGGCATCCACAAAATTTAATCAAGACTTAACCGAGTAAGATTATCGTATATATATATATATATATAATGGCGATATTAATCATGAAGTATAGTCAAAATACTCAATCCTAAATGATCCATGTACTATTGATCCCTATAACCAATGTCTTGATATATCGAGTTTAAGTGTAATTGGTCAAGATCTTGGTGATTGGATACATTGGATGTTACACCAACACTAGGTTACATGGCCTAAAATTCACACTCGAAAGACTTTGATATTATTTCCCTAAATCTAAACCAAATCCATATTAGAAGACTAATCAAAACATCATCCTAAGTATCAAACTGTATCTAATACCAATCTTTCATAACCCGGCCCAATAGGGCACGATACGTTATTACCCCAAGCACACTTCCATAAGCTAGGGGATGGCAATAATCGCGAAAAGGAAAAACCAACATGAGATTCCATTACCAATGTATCTGTATGCACACACCTGAAAATATCTACAAATAAGTGTAGAGGAATAAAATAAAATGATGCAATATATAGAGTAATAACCATGAATTTAAAACATCTACAAAGTATAAGAGTATGATAGTTTAAACTGAAAAGTAAAAAAATGGAAAAATACACAAAAAACCTAAAAACTAGAAAAGTAAATGATGAGAGATACCAACCATAAATATCCATGATCTAACCACCATTTTTAATCAAATTTAACAGGTATCTCTGTACTCTATAGTAATAATCATTGACATGTCTATTGTATACATAACACACGACATGCGTGGCCAAATACCATGTAGGGGTGAGTATATACATACCAAGTAGGATTCCCAAAAAGATTGAGGGGGAGCAGTAAGAGACATGATAGGAATATGATTCTCAACCCAAACCAAGATAGTAAAAAAAATCCATTTACAGGGATATATATATAATATAAACTCAAAAAAATAATCCTAAATGAGAGAGAAATGGGATCTTCATCTCACAGCCAATACTAGGAATAGAGCACCATCAGTTCTAAAGGTCTATAAATGATGCCTTGCATCTCGCGTGTCTGTCCATAGGAGTAACTGGGTGAAGGGAGTGTGCCTCACCATTGTTCAACATAGTTTAAGGGAACAATATCCAAGAAGAGGACCCTCTCCATAGTCCTTCATTGGGGCTCCACTTAGTGTGAGGAGGACATGTTTCTTATCCAATATTGGGTAAAACTCATTGGATAAATAACCTATGACCTAATCTGTATGGGGAACCACCCAGGAGATAGAGGAACTATGCCCAAATGACATAGGGGTACCAATCATTAGGTAAAAGGAGGATGCCCTAATTCCATAGTGTGGTACCACTCAATAGATAGAGGGGACACACCCTAATTCCATGTGGTGGTACCACTCAAAAGATAGAGGACTCGTGCCTAGATGTCATGGGGGCGTACCCCTCAATAGATAGAGGACCCACTCCCAAAGGATCTAGGGGGAACCACTTTATTAATGTTGTATGATCACTTACATCATCTAGACTAGCCTAAAAATTATATTTCATGGAACACCTCGCAACGTATCTCAAAACCCCTATAAATTCCACCGTAAAATTTCGATGAAAACAATTTAAGGATAGGATACTCATGGGCCAAAATATGAATCCAAATAAATTATATTGGAATGGTACATGTTTCCTCAAAAAGGAAGTAAGGTTAAATGGTGTGTATCCCCATTTAATTTCCTAGTTGTGTCCCTATCAATACCTAGATCACTACCCATGTATAACTATGTGGAATATAAAGGGACTACACTGTGTTCTTCAACCATCTGAGGTCATACCTGTGCTCATAGTTGGGTTTTTGTATTCCTTCAAATGTTCGGATACTATGGTACATGACATGACCTTTCGCACAATGTCTCTCCCATATCCTTATAGCCATGGTTGTGTACCATAGTCATGTTCTAATACATGCAATGTTCTTGGACATTCCAATGCTCATTTACTCCTAAATAATATGACGTGTTTCTAGCACATGGATCAAAAGGAATGTGGGGGTCCCACATTGAATGTGATACATATAAACTCATGAAACCCTAACTGTCACATATTAGGGTTAAACGAAGTGTCTCTTTATGACTACAAAACATGCATTCATGTTTTTTATAGAGTTATATCTTCCTCTGATGTTCTATATCCACCTACTCTATATCAATTCACACCTATTTCTCACCTAAAATAAAAGGGTATCCTTCATTCATCATTTTAAGTCATCTGATAGACGTAAAATGAATGTTCAATGGTTCATTGAATCCCTGAATACATATCAAACATCTCTTATACCATTCCAAATAAAACTTCATCTTTCGGATTCATGAATAAATCATCCACAAATCCTATTTATTTATTCATTTTTCTTAAATTCGTTTATAGCATACGAATCTACAATGAATTTGGGGGTCTTATCATGCTTGATCTTACCCAACAATATCAAACTAAGACCTCATAGGCCAAACAGTGAATAATAAAAAGTACAGAGGGGGAAATCGAAATAAACATAAGTGAAACAATATTTGTCCATGCTATATTAGACAATTAATATAAATTGCTATTTCCAAGGTGACAAAATAAAATAATAAATTTAAAATCAGTACACGAGTGCATTAAAAGGATTGCAGTTTGTAATAATCAAACCAAATAATTATCATATTAAATAGATTTAATAAATTGGGAATAATCCACAAATAAATGATTCCTACCTCTATTTGGATTATTTTTCGATTAAGAATTATATCTCCAACAAATTATAAAAGTTTTTTTATTCATTGTGCCTTGTCTCGGTTGGATTCGTAGTTTCATCATTGTTTGATTCCAATTATCCAATGAAAGGTCGAAGAGATATCCTCCTAAAAGTCCAAGGGTTATGTGGATTACCCTACAGATCATCTAAAATTAGGAATTTATAGAGTAATTCCCATTTATGTCAATTAAAAAATTAATAAAACTAATTATTTAATTGGCCCACTGAACGTACAACCAATGGATGATTTATCTAAAAAATTTCATTTATGTTAATAACCTTTTTAATTCCTCAATTTTAATAATTTTTTATATTATGTTCTCTATCAATATAATTATTCATTTTTATTTATAATGAAAAAATAAATTCTTTCTTCATTATCTAGTATACTATATATCTATGGTATTGTTCATGTGAAATCATTTTTATGGGTTAATTTATCACTAATATTTTCTTTCATTTTCCTCAACTAAACATAATTTTAACCTTTCCTTTAAAACATTTCTTTCATAAAATTCACTATATATTTTTATTTTGATTAATTAGTGTTTTTCTATATTACCACTATAATTTCCAAACCCGAACCACTAAGTTTTATTTCGAAAGACATAAGAACTCACGCACATCTCCATGTACATTAGAGGCTACCTCCAAATATCATATGTGGGGAAAATATCCAGTGACACATGAGTCATACAATAAATAAATTTTCTCCCAGTGTGGAAACCCAAACCAAAGTAATAAGTAAAGAAGAGTAAGTAACTAATTTAAAAGTGGGTAAATCATCTTGATTCAATCGTGGTTCTTCCACCCACTCCATTCTCATTATATCAATCATCTATTGTGGGCCCATATCCCTTTCTCGGATCCCTATACATGATGTTTTCATATACATCAAGATTCCCATGTAGTGTGTCCATAATAAAACACGATGGGATAGAACCAATGCATCCTTGATAAGTTTTTACAATGATAATTTCTGTATTCCATGATATTAATAAATTTTTAAGAAAGATTAAAAAACACATATTGAGCACCTGTGTGCTAACAAACCCACCATTAGGCTAAATTATACCTAATTTCACTCCATACTGATATGATAAATTTTAATATTTAAAATAATCGAGAAAAGTACACATGGGTGGTGAATTTTGTACTCATAATCCCCGATTAATCTAATAAACATGTTCCTCTACATCCAAAAGTCACAAGTTTTGGAAAATTACTATTTATCCTCAAGGTATCGGGTTTCGGGTTGGGCCTCAAGGCTATCAGGATCCTACCTCATGTATATCTCCATCTTCACCACTACCACATGTTATGTTCACTCCACCTCTATGGGGTAATAATAAAGTATGGTCCACCTATAATGATTACAATTTTAATACATCTAATGGAATGGTAAATACACACAATAAGGCAGATAAATATATGTAAAATCATAGAATCTCATCATGAGAATATAGTAAAAATATATAAAAGTTCATTTGATCAGCATCAAACATGAAAAAATATCTATATAAGAAAACTCATGACATTACTAATCATAATGATTATAATGGTCTTCACACACACCCACATTTATTCACACTAAAGAATAGAAAAAATCCAACTTAATAATCACACCATGAAACCAAGTGTATAGGATAACCAAAAATGGTAATAAAATTCCTAATTCAAGGTTTTTGATGAAGTACTTTGAATTTCATAAAAGGATATAATATTGAATCACGTAGAACACCCATGTACAATGAGATCACATGTCAAGGATTACTAAATAAGCTTCCAATTTAAAGATATAGAGTTTTAGAAAGGATACATGAAGATATTACACATCTAAAAGGTTTTTTTAAAAAACACAACCCAAAAGAAGTTTGTAAATAGAACTAATTTTTATGTATTTTGAAGAAGAGGCTTCCAATTCACTAGATCGATTGAAAATTCGAGAAAATATCATGAATTCATTATCAATTATATAATATAACCTTATTTCTATCCAACAAACATTGATCCATCATCAAAAAATTATCAAATAAGATATTTAAATATTATATTCAATAATAATAGTTTCTCATGCTGATAAATCTAAGAATAATTGCCTAGAAATGTCCACAATTCTTGAGAGATCAAGAACTGTTCAAACAGTATATAATTGACACCAAGAATCCATCCACCTAATTAGAAATGATCCAAGAATCCTTCATTTGTAGTATTTTTAATTCATATATCCAGAAGAGACATTCCATACCTATGAATCAACTTAATAAAATAGATGTTGATCAAGAAGAGTCCTAAATACTGAATGGTTTTTCATAACATACCTCAAAATCAGACCTTAAAATCACTTGGATTAACTAGAATTTAGATTTAGAGTAGAGGAAATAGAAAGGGAAGTCTATAAGAGTCTCCAAAATTGAGAGAGCTTGCCATATAAAGAATAATGGGTCACCACGAAACATAAATGGCCAATAAAGAGAAATTAATATCATTAATTTCATATGTACACATTTTTACAAATTTTTAGACAAACTTTAAACCAACCATATTCCCTTTTTGGGCTTCTGGACATGCCGCAAAGTTTGGCCACACATTTTTTTAAACTATGTGAAAACTATACCCTTGTCCCATGAAGTATTTATTATTGTTTTCGAAGTGAGTCCATATATTTTCTAAAATAAATTTCATTAATAGTTATATACCACTTGGTCCACTACATCTAGTTGAACTTTTTTATAGAGAATCATCACGGTTTCAGGATACCATGATCAAATTGTGTTCCATGAAAAACAATTCCAAAACACTCATATTCCATCTAAAAACTCCATAAAATCATCCCAAAAAATTTATATCCCAAAAACATATGATTAAATGAAAAACATTCAATCTTAATTCACTTCAAAAAGTTTAATTCCATTACATTCTCCCCCTATGAATATTTACCATCCTCATGAAGCATATATAGGTATCATTCTTGAAAAACACGAGCCACTCAGCCTGAACATATACATACCACTCCCATTTCTCCTTCTAGAGTCGACCTTGATTCCATAGAATCCATACAAGTGGAATAATATTAACTCATATAACTTTATCATTACAGCCATTAATCTAAAATGGTACCTCCACATACAATGTGTGAAGCTTCAGATCAATATTATCATAGTTTATGATATGCGTGGGAACAAGAATTTACCTCCAGAGCTAAGACGCATGAAATACATCATGAATACAATCATAATTTTATGGGAGATCAAATGATAACCCACCATCCCAATATGATTGGTGATCTTCGAAGATCTAACATAATAGGAGTCTATCATTTATTAATTCCCCATATGTCGATGGCCTTACTATGGATTAACTCTTTGAAAAACTCATCTACCAACCACAAACACCAAAGGTCTCATCCTTTGATTGGTATGATATATCTCTCTTCTATGATATATTATAAACCACATCTACATCAGTTTTACTCTTTTAAAGGTATCCAATAAAATACTAGGCCCGAAAACCGCTGCCTCATTATACTCATTCCAAAAAATAAATGAACAATGTACCCTTCCATAAAGAGCCTCCTAAGGTACAATCTAAAATGAAGCCCTATAACTATTGATTCATGTAAACTCAAATAGAGTTAGGGGATCATACCACACTCCTCAAATGTCTATAACACTATCTTGAATCATATCCTTAAATCACCTAGCTAGTTTATCTAGTGATTTCATTCCTCTGAAAGCAATTCACTAATATCCTACTCTACCTGTGTCTTACAGATAAGAGAATACACAATGAAGTTACACTTACATAGTGCATAATACATCTCAGCGTTGAATTTCATTTGGTACTCTACCTAAATCATCTACCTCAAATTGAGTTCCCATTATGTGAAGATATAATATAGGGTCTTATGGTCTATGTAAATAATAAACCTCTAGGTAAATTGATAGTTCCAGAAACACTTCAATGTGTTCACCATGAATTCTAACTCCAAGTATTATGTAGGATAGTTTCACTCATGGGGCTGCAGCTAACATGAACCATAGTCTACTACCAACTCCCTCTATATTAGTACTACATAAAAAAACTCATAATGTGTCACATTAATCTATATAACCAATCCCTATCTTGTAAAATATCAATATTGGAGATATATTTAACTTCTTATTCAACTCATGAAAGCCTCTTCATACTGATTTGACAACTAAAACATAACCCCTTTATTTGTTATCGAAGTCATGGTTGTTGATAAAGGGTAAAATTTCTAGACAAAAAATCAATAGTATACCAATAAACAAAGAATGATCCTCATCTAAAACATGTTATGGGGACATGTCCAAGAAATAAATTCCACTACATTCTCTGGGCTCACAGATATAACAATATCATACACCATTTACAGAAATAATTTTACCACTTTATTCCAAAAGTTATACTTATACAACTTTACAAAAAGATTATATTCTTGAAATGGGATTAGAACTATATCAAGATATTTTTCATGTTGATATGGGGTCTGTGAGAAGATGAGGATGTTGGAAATGAACACCATGGTGAATGAGTTAAGATATGGGTGGAAGATCTTTTTTGGGATAGAGATTATCATTATTGACACATTTGTTAGTCCAAAATACATCTCCAAATACTATTATAGACCATACCAACTCTAAAACAATATATTCAGGACATCCTCCTCTCGATACCAATATTAGGGACACCCTAATCGGAGACCAATCTTGTAGAACTAGTTCATCCCCCATAACTGGTTAAAAAGATAATTGATCCTCAGAATCTGATGCATATTATTCACCATCACCTAGTTATGCTTCTGGTAATTACATAATGTCAAATTTGAATGCCTACCTTTATGGAGAATATAACATGTGAACAAAATGGTAATGTATTCGTCTTAAAAAACATTTGATTTTAAGTAATCACACTATAATTATAGCTCATTCAACTCAAATGGCTCTATTTGATAATTGGGAATCAAATTGGTTTTTTCACCTAGATTGAGTTATATATCGAAGTCAAATACTTTGTTAGGATGGATTTTAGTAAATAAAACTAGAAATATTTTTTAATACATATGCACAAATAGAGGAAAATATTATGTATCTACCATTAATCCTATTAAAAGATCTCATTTTGTAATTTACACTATGATTTTATCAATATAATTTAAGTATGAACACTCTACCTACTCCCAAATCACATTCACTGGTCATCAAGAACGTTGGATATTTGAGAAATGTAAATGAGACTTAACTATGATAACAATCATTGTGATATCAAAAGCTAGTCAATCAGTCCATACTAGGAATCCCATTGAAGCTCTTCATCTCCAGAATCATGATGTCTCGTGGAAATCCATTACTATAAATGACAATAATAAACTCTATAAAACACTAACGGTTATCCAGTTTCATGACCAATGATGTACCAAGTGAATTTAACTCAAAATTCAACTTGAATAGTAATTCAATTCTAATAATAAATTTTTAAGATATGAACGAATTAGAATTTCATTTATCAAACAATGTATTAGACAACATGAAATTGATTGAGAAAATACCACAAATAGTATCTTCTAGCATATGATACAGTACATATATTCAGGCTTCCTTAGCTCTGTGACCCTATCATTGAGGTGGCTTCTTCAACTATGTCATCATTATATAAGCCTACTTCTGAGGGCCCCATCTAGATCCCTATTTTTCATATCGACCCATACAACACCCCTATGGAAACATACACTCAACGTTATGGACAATAACTACTTGATATTCCCCATATTGACACAATTTTAACACTTTCTAGATGTTGAAGTGAAAAAACTTATGATAATGTTTGACCATTCCATTATTGAAGCATTGTGGAACTCTTCCTGAGGGGGATAAAGAAGTGGTACTCTAGTCCACCTGTATACCACTACCCTGCTTCACATTCCAGACCTTCCTCTTCATGATACCATTAGAGACACTAAGTAATGTAGAATGAGGTATACACTGTTGATTACTGAATGGTGGAGGAAAACCAATTGCTCTAAATTTTTTTAGGACCTTTTCATTAGATAATTCCTTACACAAAAACCTAAGGGTTTTTCATTAGATTAAAACTCTTTCCCTCCTACTACAACTAAATAGTAATCTCAATCTCAATCTTCCTAACCTTTTTTTCATCATTCATTGCCAAGAGGGGTGTAAAATGAAGTATCTCCTTGAAATGGGTGGAGTACGTAGATACAATTAAGGAAACCGACTTCTTCTCTATGAATTCCAATTCTAGATTCAACTTCAATGTATCGATAAATGATTCCCAAAAAAATTCGTCCTTGAAGGTCCCCCACATGAGAACCTTGCATTTTCCTACCTATCTCATCATGCTCCACCAATGCCTAGCATGTCCTTATAACATGAACGCTACCATCTTCTCTTAAATGTCATGAGGTGTCCCAACTTGTTCAAAGAAACCCTTGATGATATCTATCCATCCCTATAAATCTTATATCCCTCCAGTACCATGAAATACTAGGGGATACAATAGTTGAAAGTATATGACATTGTCAACCATGGAAATAAAATCCCATTCACACTTGGAAGAAGTTAGCATAGGGAATCTCGAGAGAGGTGGGACTACTTTGTGTACCATGGGAGTATGTGTGGGAGTGTTCTCAATTGAACCCTCATACACAGCAAGTGATGGAATATGGTTATTCGCCTGAGGAGGAGTATCCCCTCCCACATCATCTGGTGGTCTCAAAAGTATCCTTTGGGGCAACCTCTTTTGAAATAAGAAACAAGTATTTAGAAACAACTAAAGTCGTTAGGAAATATACTAATTAGTATATGTGATCACATAAGGTACTCCTACGAGTCTACCCATAACCCAAATTGTATCCAACCTATCACAAACCAAGGTCTCCATCCCTATATTTTAGTCACAATCAATAATATATAGAAAAAAATAACATCATTTTTAGGTTGAACAAATTAACACCAATATAGATATATCATAACAACATTGAAAATAGATTTTTCACTCCTTCAAAGAATACAAGTCTATCCAAAGTAGATAACACGCATCAAGGAATTAAATTAAAGAAAAATTATGTATGAAACAATAGTTATATATATAAAATTTGATCTTATGTCCCTAATCATGATACATAAATTCGCCCAAATCTCATAAAACAATAACAATAATTTAATCAGTAATAACTCAGATATCTATTACACATGAGCTGGTCGGGAATATTGAATCTTCTCTACCTAAGTCCAACATATCCTATCCTGTTTCTACCATGTCTTTTGATAGTTAATAAAAAATTAAAAATATACTATGATACTATTTTAGAATTACCCAATCAAAACCAGTGGGTTTGATCGAGAGAGCCGCAAGACCTCATGAATTCCTTAGTATCTTTAATAGGATATCGGCTATTAGTGAGGGTTCGAACATTGGTTGTGGGGATTCTACACCCATAATATCTTATCTCCACATGAATTATATTAATAAAATATAAAACAATTGATAGTAATAAATAATAGTAATAAAAGATAAAATGACACATAGGTAAAATAATAAATAAATGGGATCCTATTGTAGAAAGTTAAACTATAGTAATATGTGTGGGCAGGTTAGTAAATCATGTAACACTACATAAATCCCCTGGAGTCCACTCTGTATCCTCTACTAGTTATATGATCTTCATCTCAACTTTATTCCATTGAGATGACCATGCCTGGTGTGAGTAATAAAATATAGTATGAAACCACCAATGAGTACATAACAAGTGTGATGAAGTATAATAGGTGTATTTCATAAAAATAGTAAATGCATAAGTATGCATAACATAAATATTTAAAGATCATGTGTACTAAAAAAGCCACTACGAGTGCTGATCATACCTACATCAACTCTATTTTTGCAGGATAAATATGAATTCACTACTGGAAATAGAGGATATACCAACGGTTATAAACCATTGGTATAGGCTGGAAAACCGTTGGTATATTATATACCAAAAGTTGTCCAACCTGTAGGGAAGTAAGCTGTGGGGAAAGATCTATACCAATGGTTTGAAGTAAACCGTTGGGATAGCCCACTCTATGTATTGATTTCCCAACGGTTCAACAAGAACCGTTGGTATAGGTTTACCCAACAGGTTCTATAATTATAATCTTATACCAATGGTTCACAACTGTTGGTATAGTTTTTTTCCCAACGGTTTTAATAAAACCATTGGGAATTCAATGATTTTGATCTTACACCAACGGTTGTAAACCGTTGGTATAGATTTTTTCCCAAAGGTTTCAATGAAACCATTTGAATATGTTTAAGTATAGTTTTTTACCAACGGTTTATTAAACCGTTGGTATAATTCTTTCTCAAAGTATACCAACGGTTTAAAACCGTTGGTATTCTGTATTTCCCGAATTTTTGCACAGCAGCCCCTCCAGTGCATACACCTGCATAAGAAACACCACTAAAAACACTAACAGACTTAAAACAACAAAAAAGAACACCACCTCGTTAATTAGATATGTGGTGAATAATTCCCCATTTGAATATTTTTATAACAACAATCATCCAGTATAGTTGAATCAAAGTTTCAATTAATCAAATATTATTTACACCCATTTCAATCTTCATATGACAACCACTTTTATAATATATGGTGAAAAGGTATTTTCATAGGAGTCTTGTCACTTTGACTCCATAAGTGCCACACCGGGCCTCTAATTGAGGCTGTGTTGACTGGTAAACGTCACATATGATCCAAGGATCATTGTCCTAAAGTTTCAACACAATCAGAATCTATTTGATCTGTTTGACATATGTACGTAAAATATTATCCATTTTGAACAAAAGAGAGGCAGTTTGGGTGTTCCCTGCCCCACGGTGACTCGGATTGAGGCGGGGCTGACTCTTAAACATCACATATGACCCATGGATCATTTTCCTAAAGTGTCAATAGAATCCAAAGGCATTTGGTCTATTTCTCATATGTCAGTTGTTGATATCACTTACAATTTAGTCCATTTTGAAGAAAAGAGAGATAGTTTGAGTGGTCCTGGCCACACTATGGCTTGGATTGAGGCGGGGTTGACATGTACATGTCAAATATGACCCATGGATTGTTTTCCTAAAGTTTCAACAGAATCCGAAGGCGTTTGGTTGGTTTGGCGTATGTCAACGTTTGTTTTAACTTAAAATTAAGTCCATTTTAAACAAAAGAGATACACTTTGAGTGGTGTCAGCCACACCGGGCCACGGATTGAGACGAGGTTGACTCGTACACGTCACATATGAGCCATGAATCGTTTTTCTAATGTTTCAACACAATTAGAATCTGTTTGATCAGTTTGGCATATGTATGTAAAATATTGTCCATTTTCAACATAAGATAGACATTTTTGGTGGTGTCGGCCTCACCAAACCTTTTATTGAGGCAGTATTTACTCTTACACATCACATATAACCCATGGATCGTTGTCCTAAAGTGTCAACAGAATCCGAAGGCCTTTGGTCAGTTTCCCGTATGATAGTTGTTGATTTCAATTACAATTTAGTCCATTTTCAACAAACGAGAGATAGGTTTAGTGGTCCCAGCCACACCACGGCTTAGATTGAGGAGGGGTTGACTTGTACACGTCACATATGACCCATGGATCGTTTTCCTAATGTTTCAATAGAATCCGTAGGTGTTTGGTCGGTTTTCCGTATGTCAGTTTTTGTTTTCACTTAAAATTAAGTACATTTTAAAAAAAAGAGGCACTTTTAGTGGTGTCGGCCACACCAGGCCTCGGATTGAGGCGGGGTTGACTCATACATGTCACATATGAGTCATAAATCATTGTCCTAAAGTTTCAACACAATCAGAATCTGTTTGATCAGTTTGGCGTTTATACATAAAATATTATCCATTTGGAACAAAAGAGAGGCAGTTTGGGTGGTCTTGGCCCCACGGTGCCTTTAATTAAAATGGGGCTGACTCATACACGTCACATATGACCCATGGATCGTTTTACTAAACTTTCAATAGAATCCGAAGGTGTTTGGTCAGTTTCCCGTATGTCAGTTGTTGATATCACTTACAATTTAGTCCATTTTGAACAAAAGAGAGACAGTTTGAGTGGTCCCGGTCACACCGCGTCTTAGATTGAGGTGGGGTTGACTCTTAGATGTCACATATGACCCATGGATAATTTTCCTAACGTTTCAACAGAATAACAAGTCGTTTGGTTGGTTTGGTGTATGTTAATTGTTGTTTTCACTTAAAATTATGTCCATTTTGAACAAAAGAGAGATAGTTTGAGTGGTTTTGGCCACACCGTGGCTCGGATTGAGGAAGTATTGACTCTTACACATCACATATGACCCATGGATCATTCTCCTAAAGTTTCAATAGAATACTAAGGCGTTTGGTTGGTTTCCCGTATGACAGTTGTTGATTTCACTTACAATTTAGGCCATTTTGAACAAAAGGGAGACAGTTTCAGTGGTCCCGGTCACACCGTGGCTCAGATTGAGGCAGGGTTGACTCATACACGTCACATATGACCCATGGATCTTTTTCCTAAATTTTCAACAGAATCATAATACTTTTGGTTGGTTTGGCGTATGTCAGTTGTTTTCACTTAAAATTATGCCCATTTTTTTTAAAAAAAAGAGAGAGACAATTTGAGTGGTCTCGGCCACACTACAGCTCGGATTGAGGTGGGGTTGACTCATACACGTCACATATGACCCATGTATCATTTTCCTAAAGTTTCAACAGAATCTGAAGGCGTTTGGTTGGTTTGGTGTATGTCAGTTGTTGTTTTCACTTAAAATTAAGTCCATTTTAAACAAAAGAGAGACACTTTGAGTGGTGTCGGCCACACCGGGCCTCGGATTTAGGAGAGGTTGACTCTTACACGTCACATATGATCCATGGATCAGTTCCCTAATGTTTCAACACAATCAGAATCCTTTTGATCAGTTTGGCGTATGTACGTAAAATATTGTCCATTTTTAACATAAGAGAGACAGTTTGGGTGGTGTCAGCTGCACCGTGCCTCGGATTGTGGCAGGATTTACTATTACACATCACATATGACCCCTGGATCATTTTCCTAATGTGTCAACAGAATTAAAAGGCGTTTGGCCGGTTTCCCGAATGACAGTTGTTAATTTCACTTACAATTTAGTACATTTTCAACAAAAGAGAGACAGTTTGAGTGGTCCTAGCCACACCACGGCTCAGATTCAGTCGAGGTGGACTTGTACAAATCACATATGACCCATGGATCGTTTTCCAAATGTTTCAATAGAATATGATGGCGTTTGGTCAGTTTGTCTTATGTCAGTTGTTTTTTTCACTAAAAATTAAGTCCATTTTAAACAAAAGAGAGGCACTTTGAGTGGCGTCGGCCACACCGGGCCTCGTATTGAGTTGGGGTTGACTCGTACACGTCAAATATGGTCCATGGAATATTTTACAAAAGTTTCAACACAATCAGAATCTGTTTGTTTAGTTTGGCGTATGTACATAAAATATTCTCCATTTTGAAGAAAAGAGAGACACTTTGAGTGGTGTCGGCCACACCGGGCCTCAGATTGAGGTAGTGTTGACTCGTACACATCACATATGAGCCATGGATCATTTTCCTAAAGTTTCAATAGAATCCAAAGGCGTTTGGTCCTTTTCCCGTATTTCAGTTGTTGATTTCACTTACAATTTAGTCTATTTTGAACAAAAGAGATACAGTTAGAGTAGTACCGGCCACATCATGGCTTAGTTTTTAGTGGGGTTGACTCTTACATGACACATATGACTCATGGATCGTTGTCCTAAAGTTTCAACATAATTCGTAGTCATTTGTTCGCTTTCCCGTATGTCAGTTGTTGTTTTCCCTTAAAATTAAATACATTTTAAAAAAAGAGAGACACTTTGAGTGGTGTCGGCCACACTGGGCCTTGGATTGAGGCGGGGTCGACTCGTACATGTCACATATGATCCATGTATCATTGTAATAATTTTTTAACACAATTAGAATCTGTTTGATCGGTTTGGCGTAGGTACGTAAAATATTGTCCATTTTTTACAAAAGAGAGGCAGTTTGGGTGGTCCCGGCCCCATAGTGCCTCAGATTGAGTTAGAGTTGACTCGTAAACGTCACATATGACCAATGTATTGTTATCCTAGATATTCAATAGAATACGAAGGCGTTAGGTCCGTTTACCATATGTCAGTTGTTGATTTCACTTACAATTTAGTCCATTTTGAACAAAAGAGAAAGAGTTTGAGTGGTCTCGGCCACACCGTGGCATGGTTTGTGGCGGGGTTGACTTGTACACGTCTCATATAATCCATTTTTTTGTTTTCCTAAAGTTTCGACAGAATACGTAGGCGTTTGGTCAGTTTGGCGTATGTCAGTTGTTGTTTTCACTTAAAATTAGGTCCATTTTAAACAAAAGAGAGGCACTTTGAGTGGTGTCGGCCACAACAGGACTCAGATTGAGGCGGGGGTCAGTTGAAGATGTAACATATGATCCATTGATCATTTTCCTAATGTTTAAACACAATCAGAATCCGTTTGATCAGTTTGGCGTATGTACGTAAAATATTGTCCATTTTGAACAAAAGAGAAGATGTTTGAGTGGTCCCGGACATACCGCGGCTCGGATTGAGGCGGGGTTGACTCGTACACATCACATATGACCCGTGTATCATTTTCCTAAAGTTTCAACATAATCCTAAGGTGTTTGGTCAGTTTGGCGTATGTCAGTTCTTGTTTTCACTTAAAATTAAGTCCATTTTAAACAAAGGAGAGGCACTTTGAGTGGTGTCAGCCACAACGGGACTCGTATTGAGGCAGGGTTGACTCGTACATGTCACATATGATCCATGAATTTTTTTCCTAAAGTTTAAACACAATCAAGATCCATTTGATTGGTTTGGAGTATGTACGTAAAATATAGTCCATTTTGAACAAAATAGAGGCAGTTTGGATGGTCCCGGCCCCACGGTGCCTCGGATAGAGGCGGGGTTGACCCGTACACATCACATATAACCCAGGGATCGTTTTCCTAAAGTTTCAATAGAATCAGAAGGCGTTTGGTTAGTTTCCCATATGACAGTTGTTGATTTCACTTATAATTTAGTCCATTTTGAACAAAAGAGAGACAGTTTGAGTGGTCCCGGACATACCGCAGCTCAGATTGAGGGGAGGTTGACTCGTACCCGTCAAATATGACCCATGGATCGTTTTACTAAAGTTTCAATAGAATAATAAGGCATTTGGTCAGTTTGGCGTATGTCAGTTGTTGTTTTCACTTAAAATTAAGTCCATTTTAAACAAGAGAGATGCACTTTGAGTGGTGTCAGCCACAACGGGCCTCATATTGAGGCAGGTTTGACTCATAAACATCACATATGAGTCATGGATCACTTTACTAATGTTTCAACACAATCATAATATGTTTGATCAGTTTGGCGTATGTACGTAAAATATTGTCCATTTGGAACAAAAGAGAGGTAGTTTGAGTGGTCCCGGTCACACCGTGCCTCGGATTGAGGCGAGGTTGACTCGTAAACGTGACATATGACCCTTGGATCATTTTCCTAAAGTTTCAATAGAATACGAAGGCGTTTGGTCAGTTTCCCGTATGACAGTTGTTGATTTAACTTACAATTTTGTTCATTTTGAACAAAAGAGAGAAAATTTGAGTGGTCCCAGACACACCACGGCTTGGATTGAGGTGGGGTTGACTCATACACGTCACATATGACCCATGGATTGTTTTACTAAAGTTTCAACAGAATGCTAAGGAGTTTTTTCGGATTTCAAGGAACCGTTGGTATATAAGCGTTGGGAAAAATGTAATTTCCCGTAGTGAATGTTGTCCATTTCAAATAAGCCTGAGACACTTTGAGTGGTTTCAGCCACACTGGGCCTTGGATTAAGGATGTGATGACTCGTAAACATCAATAATTACTCATGGAATGTTTTCTGAAAGGTTCAACAAAATACGAATGCATTTGATTGGTTTTCCGTATGTCAGTTATTGTTTTCACTTAAAATGAAGTCCATTTTAAACTATAGAGTGACACTTCGAGAAATGTCTGCCACACCATGCCATAGATTGAGGCTAGGTTGACTCGTATATGTCACATATGACTAATGGATCGTTTCCCTAATGTTTCAACGGAATCTGAATGCGTTTGGTCAGCTTTCCATATGTCAATTGTTTTTTCACTTAAAATGAAATCCTTTTGAAACAAAAGAGAGACACTTTGATTGGTTTCGGCCACAACGGGCCTAGGATTGAGGCGTATTTGACTCATACACGTCACATATGACTCATGGGTCGTTTTACTAAAGAAAAAACACATTCCAAATGTGTTTGGTCGTTTTTCTGTATGTCATTTGTTGTTTTCACTTAAAATTTCATCCATTTTAGACAAAAGAGAGACACTTTGAGTGGTCTCGGCCAAACCGCACCTCAGATTGAGGCATGGATGACTCGTACATGTCACAATTGTTCCATGGATCATTTTTCTAAATTATCAACACAATAAGAATCCGTTTGTTCGTTTTTTCGTATGCCACGTGTTGTTTTCACTTAAAATGAAGTCCATTTTAAACTATAGAGATACACTTCAAGGGGTGATGGCCACACCACACATCGTATTGAGGCAGGGTTGACTCATAAATGTCACATATGACTCAAGGATCGTTTCCCTAATGTTTCAACAGAATCTGAATGCGTTTGGTCAGTTTTCCGTATGCCACATGTTGTTTTCACTTAAAGTGATGTCCTTTTGAAACAAATGAGAGACACTTTGAGTGGTGTCGACCACACCATGCCTTTTATTGAGGCAGAGTTGACATTTACACGTCACATATGAACTATGTATCATTGTGATAAAGTATCAACACAATCATAATCCATTTGGTTGGTTTTCTGTATGTACTTAAAATGTTGTCCATTTTAAATAAAAGAGAGACACTTTGAGTGATCACGACCACACCACGGCTTGGATTTAGGTGAGGATTACTCCTATAAATCACATATTACCCATGTATTGTTTTCTAAAGATTCAATAGAATCTGAATGCATTTGGTCAGTTTTCCATATGTCAACTGTTGTTTTCACTTAAAATGAAGTCCATTCTAAACAAATGAGAGACACTTTGAGTGGTGCCGGCCACACCGCGCTTTGGATTGTGGTGGGGTTCACTCATACACATCACATATGACTCATGGATCATTCTTCCTAAGCATGACGAGTTCATCCATGAGTCCTTAACTTGTAACCCATGTCTTATCCTAACAATTAACAAGTAAACCAAGCCAAACAAGGCATAATTCACATAACATGGAGAATGTTCAACAAGGATTTGTATTCAAATTAAAGAATATCATCACATTCATTTGATGAGCATGAGCTAATAAGATTACCAAGAAATTCATATACTTCAAGACATAAAAAATGGAATAATCCTAAATAACATTGCATGATCATAGAAATAAAAAAATCATGTGAAATCAACATGCCTACAATTATATATCATCCATGAGGTATAACATTTAATCAACTTGTAATAGAATTATACATAAGGCATATGAGTATCATTTACATGCATACACAGTGGTACAAAAGGAAAATGTAATTAATGTCCGGGGGATGTCTGGGGTCCAAGGAGGATGGTGGGGGGCTATCCGGGGAGCGATCCGGGGTCCAGGGAGGGTGGGGGGCTATCCGAGGGGTTGTCCAGGGACCAAGGAGGAGGGTGGGGGCTGTCTTGGGGGTCATTTGGGGTCGAGGGAGGAGGGTGGGGGGTGTCCGGGGTCGAGGGAGGAGCATGGGGGGGGGGGGTTGTCTAGGGGGGTGTCCGGGGGGCTATTCGGGGACCAAGGAGGAGGGGAGGGGGGGGGGGTTGTCCGGGGACCAAGGAGGAGGGGGCTGTCTGGGGACCAAGGGGGAGGGGGGGCTGTCCGGGGCGTTGTTCGGGGACCAAGGAGGAGGGTGGGGGGGCTATCCGGGGGTAGTCCAGTGGGCTATTCGGGGGGTGTCTAGGGGGATGTCCGGGGTCTATGGAGGAGGGTGGGGTGGATGTACAGGGGGTTTTCTGGGGGACTGTTCCGGGACCGAGGAGGAGCATGGGGGATTTCCAGGGGGGTTGTCTGGGGTCCAATAAAGCGGGTGGGGGCTATTTAGGGGGTGTTCAGGGACCATGGAGGAGGGTGGAGGGGTTATACAAGGTCCTGGGTGGAGGGTGGAGGAGGGACTATACAAGGTCTTGGGTGGAGGGTGGAGGGGGTTGTCCAGGGTCCCGGAGGGGGGTGGGATATCCATGTTTTAGGAAAGAGGGGGTGGTCTGTCCAAGTTCCAGGAGGGGGGGGGGTTCTAGGGTCCAAGAGGGGGGTTTCCATGGTCCAGGAGGAGGGGGGCTTTGTTAAAGAGAGTAAATCCACATATAATTCTTTGAAAATTATCTAAACCCAATCCAAACAACATCACAATTCCAATCCATCACCCAACCAACATCCAATTCATCCTCAATATCAGTAACCTTCCCATTATTCTTTGAAAAAAACTATAAATAAACAACACATATCCATTTTATGAACTAAACTAATGTCCATAGAAACTACCATATCACCCCACTAAAAAATGGGAAACCAACTACGCCACTACCCCAACCGTCCGCAATCACTTCTCATAGAACATCCTTATATCCATTACCTACCTCAAGACAATATGACTAAACAAACTTTTTAACATCTTTGAGTGGGGATACATCTCACCAGCACCTCCATTGGTTCATATGGTTAACTAAATACACGGAAGGACTGGATATGTAGACTTCAAATAATGTTGATCCATACAATCATGAAACATAAGTATTGAAGGAAAAAAAACAAATCAAAGTTCACTTTTTGGGTATTCCATGCCATAAAAATCGAAAAATGGTTTATAACAAATTAAAACAGAAAACAAAAATAATAGATGAAAAATATTTAAACAAAGGTAGTACTTACAGATTTAGAGTGTAGAACTACAAAATTCATTGATTTAAGATTGATCTATCAAGTGGAATGATTTTCTCAATCTGGGTATAGAGAGATACCTCACGATTAGGCCAAATAAAAATAGAAAATAAAAAAATAGATAAAGAACATTAGAACTGAGGTAGGACTTATAGATTTGAAGTCTAGAACAGAAAAATTGTTTGATCCAAGAGGATGGATGGAGTTTCCAATACTGGTAAGGAGAGAGCTTCGGGAAAGAATCAATTTTAGGGCTACAGTCGCGTGAACAGAGAATTGGGGGCTCTCTGTATTTGGAGTGAATTTTTACCAATGGTTTTTAAAAACCGTTGGGAAAACTATGCTTTACCAACGGTTCATTGAAACAGTTGGTAAAGGTGATTGAATATGAAGTTTTCCCAACGGTTTCATTGAACCATTGGGAAAATGTGGTTGATTCTCATGTTTTCCCAACGGTTTCATTGAACCGTTGGGAAAAGTGTATGTTTTACCAACGGTTTATGTGAACCATTGGTAATAGTGGTCCAATTGTGAGAAATCCCAACGGTTTAATGAAACCGTTGGGAAAGAGGTCTGTAATACACATATGCCAACGGTTTTCTAAAACTGTTGGCACCAAAGTGTTGGTATAGCTCTCCATTCCAGTAGTGATTCAATAAATAATAAAGATAAATCCATAAGGATCAAAAAAAATTCTACATGGAATCCTCAATGCATCCACTAAATATGTCACTAAACATCCACAGGGCATTGAGTTCTAGAAAGTTACTTGGTATCCTTAAGGGATAAAGTTCTAAGTTAGGATTCAAGCGTATAATTATCTTACCCCATGTATAGATCTATCATCATTACTACCACATGTTATATCGAATCCCCCTATAATGTGTATTTATACATGATGGTCCACCTTTCATGAGTAACAAAGAAATACCTCCATATGAATGGTAAATACACACAACAAAGTATAGTATAATAAATAAAATCACAACATTTCATCATGAGAATATAGTGTCCATATATACATATACATATTATTATCATCAAACATTAAAAAAACCATTTAAAAAAACTTGTGGCACTAAGAATCCAAAATAGGTCTCATTGGATTCACACACCCACATGAGATAAAACTCAATCATAAAAAACAAACAACCCAACCCAAGAATTGAACCATTGAAAAAAGTGTATACAAGATGCCTAAATCGTAAGGAACATCCTAACTCAAGTTATTTGATGAAGTGCATCAAGATTTGTCAAATGATCAAAGACTAAATAACACATAATAACCATGGAGAATGAGATCACATGTCATGGATCCATAAATCATGTTTTGGTTCATTGAAAAAGAGGATGAGAAAGGATTCCTAATGAGATTCCACATTAAGAAAGGTGGTTCTAGGAAAACATACCCTAATGATTTGACCAACAAGACAACCTCTTTGGTATGTTTAAGGAGAGGTGACCAATAGATAACATCTTTTGTTTATTCAAGAATGATTTAGGAATTCCTTGTCAATTTTAGAAGAGAACATCATTTACAGCAAAGAAAAATCAATCCATTATCCTACAATAATTGGAGAAGATATTCAAGATAATATTAAAGAATAAGAAAATCAGTATAGATCTAAGATGACTTACTAATAAATGTCCGTCATTCTTGTGATATCTAACTCTGGTCAAATAGGATATCTTTAATAAATAAAATTCGCTAACTTTTAGAAATGATCCATGAATATGTAATTAGTTTTCATTGTAATTCATAGATTTAGAATTATCATGACAAATCTATGAATAGTATTAATAAAAAATAGGTTGATCGAGAATAAACCTAGAGAACAAAGGTTTTTATATCGCATACCTCATATTTGGTCCTTCAACTCACATGGATTCACTGGAATTGATCTTTGGAGTAGAGAAAATAATTAGGTAAGGATATGGGACTTTCATTAATTGGGATAGATTCCTATATAAATAAGAAAAAGTAAACAATATACATAAATTTCCCTTACGATGGAATTTGGATTATTAATTTCACATGTGTACAGTTTGGTTTCATGGTAATCCAAATTGTGTACCAATATTACACCCTTTTAGGATTCTATAAAATCCACATGGTTTTACTATATGGTTTTTCTACTCGTACTTCAACCATGTAAATGGACACTAGATCTTCTCACATGGTCTTCTAGGTGATGGAACATCATTTTTCAAACCATATTCCTTGACCATGCACTACCTCATAATCTCTACCTCCAGTTCCATGATTTTTTGGAGAATATTTATAGTTTGGGAAAATAATACACCTTTAAAAAGTATTCCAAAACTCTCCAAAACCACTAAAAACACCAAAAAACATCTTAAACAATTCATAGATCTAAAACATATGATATAAGGTTGAAATTAACTTATAACACACCTGAAAAGATATAAGTCCATTACATACACACCATATGATTTATATGGAACAAGTATTGACGTAACCATATATCACATTATTCAATTCAATTTCATCTCTCAATATTTTATTATTCTAATTTTATGGTATCTACATAGATAGAACCATTATTTATAAAGATGAACATTTTATTTTCATTGGTTAGTCATGTAAAAAATATTCATAAAATTTTGATTATTTTCACATTCTTAGGGAGAATATATATTGTGATATATTATTATGTTTTTGGTGAGCCAAGAATTATATAGTGCCCTAATTTATTGGAAAATTCTATATTTTTCATGAAATAAATATGATTGTATAGCTTGTGAGTCAACAAAATACACTTTTTCATGTGACTAGGGAGTAAATCCAGTCTACTATTACTATAAAACATGGTATTTAACCAAATTAATTATATTTATGGGACTAGGGAGAAAACCAAATCCACTATATTATGGAAATCTTGGAAGAGAGCCTTTACACATGTTTTAATCTTCTTTTCTTATACATTTCATACATTTAAATCTTATATTACTACAATTCAGGATTATTTTCCTATAATTTCATATCCTAATGTAATTTTATTCCATGCAATCAATATCATACATGTAGAGAATTTCATTCTATTTCTATGATTATACTCACCTGAAACATAATTACCTATCATATTTCATGTTCATATAACATTTTTCAAGTCATTTATCCAATTATCTATCCCTCACATGTTTATGATATATCGATAATTTTTCTACGCCTCATTAATAATTTTTATCATATTCTATGCGTTTGAGCTACCTTTTTTTTTATCTTTCCCTATTTCATTAAGTGATCATAGTTATTAAAGTGTTTAATAATAGATTATAATTTTACTTCAGCAATGGTTTCTATTAATTAATGTTATATATTTTGGATGATGTATTATGTATCTTATTTCAAAATTAACTATACTATTAATTCTAGGGTTAGTTTAAATTTATAATATATATAAAAGAATATATATTCCATAAAAAATCAATAAGAGTAGGTATGGAGTTCTCATATTCTTATAATATATACTTATATATATATATGGAATACCTTATAACATGGTATTAAAAATCGATCACTAACCTAGATTATGTCACACTCAGACCTGGCATCTTTCATTTGTGGTTATTTTTATTTATATTGGAGTCTTCTGGTTTCCTAGAGTTAAAAATTTATTAAATTAAAATAAAAATTAAATTAAATTATATCAAAGGAAAAAAAACTTAATAATAATTATAATAATGTTGTTATTATTATTATGAATAATAAAATTAATATTATTATGTTTATTATTATGATTAAGTTACTATTAATATTACACTTATTATTAATATGATTATTATTATTGTTTTTAGTTTTATTATTAAAATAATAATAATAATTATTATTTTATTTTTATTATTATGGTTTTAATAAAAATCGAGATAACCTAAAGACACCCCCCACCCTCTTGCATTCAACACCCCCTTTCCCCCATCCTCATTGTGCGCAAACTACCCAAAATTTCTTGTGGTCGGGACCTTCCTCCCTTGGTCGAGCTCCCTAAAACATGACTCCCTCCTCACTAGCCCCCTCAGTCGAGCCCTTACGGCATGACCCTCTACCTCTCAACACCCCCACCCCGTTATATTTGTTCATTCTGCAACATGCACCTTGCCTCGCAGCCCCCCTCTTTGATCATTGATCTGAACAGATCCCTTCGTGGTATGTGCTTGATTCGTTGAGGTATGGTCCATACATCCCTTCTCCTCCCCTACCATTTCCAATTTCTCATTTCCTGTCACTCGATATGAGTTTGTCCAAACCCTAGGTTTGGGATTATCTGATATTTGTGATTCTTCCTATTTTAGGGTATGAAAAGGATCTCTTGTGAACTGTTGGTCTATTTTCCAGCAACCGCCACCAAAGGCGAAGCATTTAAGACTGTTTTGATCTACTCGCCATTATTTTTTGTAAGGTTTTTCCATTATTTTTTTCAATTTATTTTTAAATCATGGGTTTTATGATTTTTGAGTTTTTTGCAATTTATTTTGGGTGGGTGGGTCTTTTCCACTATGTTTGAGTTCTTGGAAAATTTTCACAGTATCCTTTGGACCTTGCTGCGATGGTTTTGGGCTGCTGGTATCGAGAATTCCTACATTTACATTCATAAGGTAAGGCATATATATATTCAATTTTTGTACATATTTCGTCATAGTGTGGCGAATATATGAATTCATCTACAAGAATTTATATATATATATATGTATGTGCATGGAATTGATAGGTGTCGGTCTGAGTGGCCATCGACAAATAGCAGCAAGTTTGAGGTAGATCCCCTATGTCAATACCTTTAATTTTAATTTCATGATTTCTTGAGTGTTTTAAAAAAAAAATTTTAATATTAAATAGTACATATATGTGCTATGAACAGTGTTTGTGGTTCTTGGTGTTGGACTTGATTTATTTTTTATGATTCAATTTTATGTTTTGAAATGTGGTCTTCTTTTAAATGTGCTTCCAAGAATGAGAATTTCAATTTATAAAGGTGTTTTCAAAAATGCTTTTGAGGTGTGTGGTTGGCAGTCCCCATGATATTTGGTGTTGTTCATATTGGTTGAGAAAGTTTAATTGAGTGAACATGTGTTTTTGTGTGACTTTTTTCAAAAAATGGGGGAATATCATATTTTCTTATGTTTGGAAAAGAGAATGTGTTTTCTCTGTGAATTTTAGATTAATCGGAAATTCTACTGTCTCAAATTTCATTCATTGGTTTAGAAATGATTTCATTATTTTTTGAAAGTGTGTGGTAACTTGGTGTTCTAATTTATATTTTAATAAATTTTGAAATTAAAAGTGTTTGATAATTGTGTTTTATAAAAATGAAGGTATTCCCTACAATGTAACGAGGCCAATTTCACACTTGAAAATGGTTTTTGAAAGTTAAAAAACCGACATTAGGCATTCCCCATAATTTGAGAAATGTGATGAAAGAGTTAATGTGTAATTTTTTATATGTGCCTAATATAAAGGCTTATGTGTGGATATGTGTCGTAAAAAGGGGATGCGCCCAAGGAGGGAGATCGGTGGTCAGTGGGTGGGGGTGTTTTTAAATAAAGAGAATTATATGTTCATGCATGATAGTTTGATGAAAACTCACCACCACTTTATATTGGGCACATGGGAAGCCTGGGGTATCTAGCCAGACAGACTTGGACTGGTATTCTTGATGATATGGAAGTGGTTCATCCCAGTTTCTTCTAGAAGGATTGACACTAGAACACTAAAAAAACATTTGTGATGATGGGAGACCACTAGGTTATGGGGTTGTCCCCTATTAGTGGTCCGTGCATGAGAATGATTCTGGTCATGGTTTATATACCACATTTCATTGAGTTGTCAGGTTGATAGGGTCCCATTTGTATTAGTATTCTATAGGTATTGACCATGGTTCTCACATATGACATGGTGTTTGTGAAATGATTTCCATTTTTTGTTACTTCAATATTGTTTCCTCATTGTAAAATCCACATTTTTAATTTAAACGGTTTCCCATTAATTTTGGAATATGAAATCATTCTTGGAAACCATTTTGAAAATGTAGTAGAATAGAAACACCATCCTTAAAAATGTAAACTTGTGACTTAAATTTAAGTAGAATTAAAAACATTATTTTATGAAATATTATTTTTCAAACAAGCATGGTTGGGTTTCTTCTTAAAGGCATGTTCATATGGAATGTTTTCTCTTTGTAATTCCTACTGAGCATCTCGGTGCTCATGCCAACTTTATTTATCAGTTTCAGGATCCTCTAGTTTTGGATTTCACTTGGAGCCATTGTAGTTGTTGTTATGTGGTGGTCCAAGAGGTCACATGAGGTATGTCTCATTTCTTAGTTTATACCATTTTTTCACTTCTAGTTTGTTTGGTTTATTTTCTTTTATTAATATAATTTATTAGTTTATGTTTATTTATATGTAGTTTTTTTATCGTCCAAATCATTCCCAACTAGATTATTTTGATGCACAGTTCTAGTTGTCATCCCGAGGGGATCATGAACGCCCATTGGACATTTATGTGAGCCGACTCTAGCGACTAGTTCGGGGATGACCCATGTTGGTTTGTGAAAAAATTGAATTAGAGGAGGCCCTTCTTATTTGGGGTTTCATGTAGCTAGGTGATTTGGATTTTCGGGACTCAAGAGGTAGGTGCGGGAAGGATTTTAGGAACCCCCGCCCATCCTGAGCCTTGCGATTCCATGGGCAGTCTAGGATTTGAATTTTTATTTTTCTTGTCTTTTATGGATAAAGGGTGATAAACGAATTGATCCAGTGTTATGTGATGATGTTTCATGGAGTCGTGACCTAGGTACAACCTGAGTTCACTGTTCAATATACTTCCTATGGTGTCTGATCACTCATAGAATGGTCTTATAAAACATTTATTGGGTTATCATATCCACTAGTCCCTTATTTTAGGAATTTTTTAGGTGATTTATGTTTGGTCATACTTTTGAATGACTTGAGTGGATTTGAAATATCAAAATGGTTTGTAGAAAAGGGTTTTTTAAAAGGGAATGAGGTTTTTGGATTCATAACATGATTTTTTGATTGAATGTTTTCTTCGTGTAGTGGAATGTATTGTTTCAAAGGAAAAAATGGTTTTTAAAATGGATAATTTCATCGTTTTGAAAAGTGAGTGGTTATTTGTGTTTTCTTATAATGTTTAAAATTTATTTTCAGAGGATTTTGGTTTGGAGATGCTAAAAATTGTGTTGAAATGGTGATTTGAGTTTGAGTTTTAATTTTTGATTGAAGTGTGTGATTTTGGTTTGTGATGATTTTTTATTCAGCTTTACACAACCTGTTTTTTATTGTGCCCCCCAGAAAAGTCCCAAAGGTTTCTAGTGAGTCTCCTCTAGTTTTTTGTACTACCTAGACACTTAACATAGTGGTTGGATTGAGTTTTTTTTGTCCATATTCTGTGGTGATCATGATCTATTAAAGGTAGTGGACTGGCTTGGTGAGATCGTTTCTGTTTTTAGGTTATTGGAAACTCCCAAAGCTATGAGATCCAATGTTGGTTTGAGTTCATTTGAAGGTTTAAATTGGATTGTTGAAAGATATAATCCCAGAGTTTTTTATGTTGGGGTGTCATGGTAGGTTTTTGAGACCACATTCATCCAGTAGTTTATACCTAGGGAGGTGAAGGTGGGGAAATTGGAAGAGCTCATGAAGGTCCAACTAGACCTATGAACTGGGAAGGCTTGCGTTAAAAATCTCAAGGATTTGGTTCCTTTTTATCCGAAGATAATGTCACAGAATTATTTAAGTTTTCTCTTTTGTGGTGTCTCATTTAAAGGTTCAAGGACAGATTCCTTTTTGGCATTCAGTTAAGTTCACCATCTGGTGAAGAGAGAGAACTGGAGGAACCTATTTCAGACATGATTTCTTTTCAATTCCATATTTTAATTGTTGGGCCACTCTCTTGTTTTCTTTTGGTGCAGTTAGTTTGAGTACTTTAAGTTTCCTTGTTTTCATTCTTCGAAGGCTTGTTATTGGTGTTAGTTGTCCTTTCATGGCTTGAAATTGTAAAAACTAAGGTGGTTATGTTTTTTGAGGAAATTATGAATGATTGTTTCTATTATTAATTTAATCAATGACTCTACCTAGATTCTGAATTTAGTTTTGGATCGAGAGCCTTTATTGATTGTGGTTAACACCTGAGTCTTCTTGGGTTTTCACACACCATCGCTAGCTGAAAAAATAGAAGAATTTTTCATTCATAAGTGAAAATATTTTTCGTATAGCATGGTTGGTTGTTTTATCCAAAGGGGGTTTTGGAAGTCTCTCTATCAAAGGGGGATGTTTTAGTTGATAATCACCATCTCCTGGCAGCGGGGCATCAGATGATTCAAGACATTAGATATCTAGCTGTTGGGCTTGGAGGGAATCTTTTCATGCAGTCAGGAATCATCTGGGGTGTAGTGGACATTGGTTCATTTTTATCTCTGATATCATAATATAGATGGTTTAAGTTATAATTGCTTCTTTCTCAGTTGTAGTCTCCTTTGTTCTTGTGAGTCCCCATTTGGTTCTAATAAGATGTGGTAGTCTCATTTTCTTGTGATTTCAGTGGTTGTGTCTTTTTAAATGAGAAAATACGATTGGCCATCTTTGTGTGGTTTTCCTTTGTGGAGTGATTCTGGTTTTGGTTTATGCTCTTTTGGAGATACATGGGTCTTGTGGAAATGATGAACATATGGTATGGATCAATGCTTGGTTCGAGTTTCATTTTTTAGGTTTTTCTAGTGTTAAGGGTTTCTGGTTTGGATTGGGAGTCCCCGATGGTTGTGATGGTTAGTCGTTGTGGGAGTTTTAATCTGTATTGGTGATCTCCTCTCAGGAACAAGTTAATAGTTCTAGAGTCAGCTCAAGCTTGGTGTATCATTATTGGTTGTGTTATTTGAGTTCTTGTGGTGTGTAAAACCCTCCTCGTTTCATGATGGCTCTTTTCATTGAAATTTCCCATCAATCTGGTCAGGTGTGACTGCTGGAATGAAAATTCACACCCAGATCAGGATTTCGTTGGCCTCGTCCAGTTTCGAACTCAATTGTGATTCCTTGTTTGACTAGTTGACTTTCTAAGGGCAGAAATATTTTATAGTGCGGAAATTTGTCACAGCAGAACCCAACATCATGTAATTAGAGTTATTTTTATTTATATTTTAGTGTTTTTAGTTTCTTAAAGTTTTAAATTTTTTAAATTAAAATCAAAATGAAATAAACAAAAATCAAATGAAAATGATTTAATAATAATATTATTATTTTTATTATAATGTCTAAAATTATTATTATTAATAATTTTATTATTATACTTAAGTTACTATTAATATTATTATTATTATTATGATTATTATTAATGGTTTTAGTTTTATTATTATTATTAATATTATTAGTTTATTTTATTATTATTATTATTATTATTATTATTGTTGTTGTTGTTGTTGTTGTTGTTGTTGTTGTTGTTGTTGTTATTATTGTTATGGTTCTAATAAAAAAAATATCCCATGGAGCATCCCCCTTACCCTCTAGCACGCAACACCCCCTTTCCCCCTTCCTCATTGTGTGTAACCTCCCAACATTGCACCCTCAATGGTGGTGACCTTCCTCCCTCAGTCGTGCTCCCTACGATGTGACTCCCTACTCACGTTCTCCCTCAGCCAAACCACTGTGGCATGACCCTCCTCTGTGTGACACCCAAAACCCCGATGGATCCATTCAGTCCATACCACCCCCCCCCCACTCTCAGCCTCCCTCTTTGATCGTCGATCACTTCAGATCCCTTTGTTTTTTGCATTCATTTCATCGAGGTATGGTACCTAAATCCCTTCTCCTCCCACGCTTGGGGAAATTTATCATTTCCCATCACTTGATTTGAGTCAGGCCAAACCCTAAGGTGGAGATAATCTAATTTTTGTGATTCTTTCAGTTTTAGGGTATACAGGGTTGTCTTGAGACCCATTGGTCCATGTTCCTACAACTACTGCAGAAGGAGATACATTTAATACTATTTTGGTCTGCCCAGAATTATTTACTATAGGGGTTTTCAATTATTTTGTGTCATTCTAATTTTAATTTAGGGGTTTTATGATTTTTTATTTTTCAAAAATTTATTTTAGGTGCATGGGTATTTTCCGCTCTATTTGATTTATTGAAAAAAAATTATTGGGTGCATTGGACATCACTACAATGATTTTGGGTTGTGGGTGTTGAGAATTACTATATATACAAGCATAGGGTAAGGCATATATATATATATATATTCCCTAGTTTTACATATTCACTTATAGTGTGGGAAATATGTGAAATGCAGTTTAGGGTATTTATATATATATATATGTAAGTATAAATGCATATGAATGGAAGTGAAGAGTGTTATTCTGAGTGTTTATTGATAAATAGAAGCATGTTTGAGGTAGTTCCCCTATGCCTATACCTTTAATTTTAATTCCATTATTTCTTAAGTTATTTAAAGGTGTTTTCAAAAATGGTTTTGGGGTGTGTGGTTGGTTTTCCCCATGATGTTTAGTGTTCTGCATATTGGTCGTGAAAGCTAAATTCAGTGAACATGGGTTTTTGTGTGATTTTTCAAAAGGGGGTATCACTTATATTGGTTTATTTGGAAAAGTGCATGGTCTTTTGTTGTGAATTTGAGATTAATGATAAGGTTTAATTTATTAAGTGTTTTTCTTTGTTTTATACATGATTTTATGCTTGTTTGTATGTGTGTGGTACTTTGGTGTTCTAATTGAGCTTTTAAATAATTTTGAGATTAAAAGTGTTGGGTAATTGTATTTTCTAAAAATTAATGTATTCTGTGAAATGTAATAAGGTTAGTTTGAAACTTGAAATGGTTTGCGAAAGTGGAAAACCATGCTTGAGGTATTCCCATTAGCTTGAGAAATGTGATGCAAGTGTCATTGTGTAATTTTTGATATGTTCCTAGTGTAATGGCTTGTGTGAGGTTGTGTGATGTAAAAAGGGGATGCACTCAAGTAGGTAGATAGGTGTTGAGAGGGTGGATGTGTTTTCAAATAAAAATAATGATATGTTCATGCATTTTACTTTGATGAAAACTCACCACCACTTGAAATAGAGAACATGGGATGCCTTTCGTATCAAGGCGGGCGGAGTAGGACAAGTACGCTAGATGATACAGAAGTGGTTCATCTTAGTTTTGTGTAGTAGGATTGAGGCTACAACTCTAACTAAATATTTAAGATGATGAGAGACCAATAGGATATGGGTGTTCCCCATACTAGTGGCTTGTGCACTAGAACACTACTGGTCATGGTTTCTATACCACATTTCACTAAGGTACAAGATTCCAAGGGTTCTATTTTTGATATTTCTCTATAGGGATTAACCATTTTGCTCAATTATGACATGGAGTTTAGGAAATGATTTACATTTTTCTTAATTCATGCTTGTTCCATAATTGTAAAATCCATGTTTTTAATTTAAATTGTTTGCCTTTCATTTTTGAATGTTAAATCATGCTTAGAAACAATTTTGAAAATGTAATGGAACAGAAACATTTTCCTTAAAAACATAAACCTATTAAATTAATTTTAATAGAATGAAAAAACATTATTTTATTACGTCTTGTTTTCTATATAGCATGATTGGGTTTCTTCTTAAAGGAAAGGGCATAGGGAATTGTTGTTCTTTAGCATTACTATTAAGAATCTCATTGCTCACTTCTACATTATTTTTCAATTACAGATTCCTCTAGATTTGGATATCTCTTAGAGAGATTGTAGATTATGTTCTGTGGTGACCCACAAGGTTACTTGAGGTATGACTTTTTTGTTAGATAATTCCTATTTATGATGCCATTTTGATCAGTTTATTTTCTTTTATTTATCTTTTTTTCAGTTTAATTTTATTTATCTATCTTTTATTATGGTTAAAATTGTTCCCAAGTGGTTTATTTTGATGCCTGACACTAGTTTACAGCCCGTCGGTATCGAGAACACCCATCGGGCCTCATCGCGAGCTGACGTGGGTGACTGGTTCAGGGACGACCCGGGTTGGTTCAGGATATATTAAGTCAATATGACATAGTAAGAGCAAAAAAATTGAGGAATTGGACCAAAGTGAAATGTTAAAAAACAATTTTTATGAAAAAGACAACTTCATTCTCATCTAGGTCCATAGTATAATATCGCATTTTCCTTTAACTTCATCATATCTTGAATTCCACTAATTTTTGATATTTCGTTGTTGGAAAATGAACTCAAGTACATATAAATATCCCTCATAACTGGTATATGTTTACCAAAGTATAGGAACATAAAATTATATGATATTATAAACCCCTAGAACAATAAACATAGATTGTGTGTCAATATAATGAATTTGGAAGCATTGATAAGTGAAATTGAAAATAGAAATCCATTTACAAATCAGTTGTGGTGGATGATGAATATTGGTAATGATGATAATTAATAGGTAGACTGTGTTGAACATATGTATGTATTGAAGTGGTTTTTGAATAATTACACTATGCATTAATTTTTTAGTCATTGATAACATGTAAAAAAATTTCATATCTATGCATTGGATGGAAAATGCATTGAATCTAGACTCGTTGACATAATATATATTATTGGATAATCTATCTAATAGTAAAGAAAACTTCAATGACCCAAAAATAGATGATAACCCATAAATATTTAATATATAAAGTCAATATTTTATTTTAAAAGTTCCTTTAGGTGCTAATAAAATCCTCATACTGTGTAAATATGAAACTAATATTCAAACCCCACCATATAAACATATTTTCAAATTCTGGATGATATATTTTCCATATATATTTACAAGGGATGAAATAGTTATCCTGTGAACATATTTGTTAAACATTTATTATATATTGACTCCATTTTTATAGTGTTTATATTTTTAGATAGATCTCATTGTACTCTAAGTCATAAGGTTGAATTTTTAGATACTCACATCACTGAAACATCATCACGGACTCCAGTGGAGGCTCAAATTATCTGAGAGGATGTTTTAGAACCCCATGTAAAATCCTCTATTGTGGATAATGATTCTCTAGTGTCTCAGTTTAATTCCCCATTTATGAAGAATGATGACCTAATGGTCAAAGATGAATCCCAAGACACTTATTTTGAGTATTCAATGGAAATATGGTAATCTTCATTATTGGATAAAAATTATATTCCCAACATACTGGAGATAGTTCTACGAGAAGAATCTTTTAAATATTTTAAAAATACAATGATAATTATTTGATCATATGATAATGGAATTTTATATGATGAATATTGTTACAATTCCTATAAAAAACTATTTTTATCGTAAACCCCAAAATATTACAATTTTTAAAAATTCCTAGCCTCTATGATATTTCCACTATGTTGGATGAACATAACTCTTCCCCAAGAGAGTTTTCTTCAAACAATATTTTATTTCTATGCCCATATTTTTTTTTCTGAATTTGGAACCACAAATATCTATACCTACTTAAAAAATATATAGTCATGTTTATCTATAATTTTCACGGTCATGATTTCCATTGCAGAATAAATAGATTTTTTTTACCGCTCAAGATCAAATGATGGATATGATATTGTAAAATTTTCCAATTGTGGTCATTGAGGATCCCAAGATTGGGTTTCCTAAAAAATTATTCTAAATGTGAAATATATTGAGACTAAAATAATGGGGGTGGTCAATGTTACTATGAATATTAGTTAGTACCTCTAGAATTTCTCATTTGCACTCATATTCTTCTATAGAGATATGCCTTTATTTTTTTTATTAATTCAACCATAGATTATAAAAGGAAAATAAACATTAACTCTCTTTTCATTATCACTGGTTTTAATCCCAATTGAAGAGGTTAGTGTCCTATACTAGGAAGAAAAAACAAAAAATTCTTTAGAGGTAAATATCAAAGTACTATATCCTCTCAGTGAGAGTTTTTAAATACATTCAAATTAATTTTTTATATTTATATATAAATATTTTCATTGTATGTATCTATCTTGAGACATTATAAAAGTTTGGTTTGATATTAAATATCTAATAACCTAAGACCATGTTAAAGAATTTCATAGGTACCTACTCCTTCTCCATGATTTTTAACCATATTGGAATATGGTGGTTCTGATTACCATGCAATCCATGAGGGATTTATGTAGTTTATAACTAAATGGGAAAGAGTTTATATGTTATTATCAAAGATAAAGATAGTAAAATATGATTATTATTTCATAATTCTTCAAGACTTAGTGCATCAAGACAACTCTCTCCATTCTATAGTGTTGATTACACATAAATCCAAAACTAATGATGGGTTAAATTTTACTAGTTGTATCCACTAATTATTATCAAAGGATGGGGAAGAAGTTTTCAAACATCTAAGGATTATTTAAATAGACTAAATAAGATAATAAGATTCCCATGTAAATATAGATTAATTGTTTCCAATGGTTGGATATGAAACTATAAATCAAGAATAACATTAACAAGATATTGGGAACTTAGAATGATCATTTGATAATTTCTAAACATAATTTAAATCTATTTTTTTAATTTTAAATTTTGGATGTATTAGTTATCTTATCAATTATTATGGAAATGATCTATATTTTGAATGTACCTTTCAATTATAATTTTCTAATTAATTTAATTTTCCATGAAAAAAATTCTATTAATTTTCATTATTACACATCATAAAATTATGGTTAGGATATAACCTCAAGAAGTAGATATCATCCAAGTGACCTTAATTTTATATGACACAATATACAAGATAGTTTTGAATGGCTGTAAAATTGTATAGAATTTTTATATCAGGGTTCTTAAACCCAGATGAATATGAATATCTAAGGTATTTTATAAAATATGATTTTTAAAAAATCATCAGTCAAGGAATACTATGTTTGATTAAAAATTTATCATCCATGACATATTTTCCTAGACAATTATAAGTAGGGTGTATATGTATCACAAGTTCCATCACCATTGGATGAGGTTTAACTATTAGATAAATGATGAATTATACCTAATACCTTATTGAATTTATGTTCTTAGATGAGTATAAGAGGCTTGTATATGATACACATGGCCCACCATCATGAACATAAATGTTTTCCATAAGATAAAAAAATAAATAATATTTAAGTAATAAAAAATCATGAAGGAAATTCAATGTGAGTGAAACAAATTTTCAAAATGCGTCAAAAAACTATAGATACAAAACATTATTCTTTTTGAATAAATTACCCAATCCAATTCATGTGAGGAAGAAGAAAAAGATCTAATATTTTTCTAGGAATATAGACTATGTTATCATGTATAGAATTTATGTTGTGATAAATCAAGACCACTAAATAGTTACAAAAAATTGCTCTATATCTCTTTCCAATGTCATGAAATGACTTAGATTTTTAGTCAAATACTTGAATTTTTTCTAGATAAAACTTTATTGGATTTCAAAATTAATATTCATTGTGTTTATTTTTTTTATTTATAGTCTTAAATGATGGATCAAACTCGTGTGTGTGATAATTAAGGACATATAACATTAAGAAAAATTTGGGTTTAGTTTATGGTCACAAATGTTTGACTAAAATATGAGTTGTATATAAATTTTCTATAGTTAAGACCAATATATGTTTTTTTATGTAATAATAACTAACCCATTATGAACTTGATAAAAAAAGTTTGTGAAAAAACATTAATGTAATATAAAGAGTGAGTAATAAAATGAGAGTTCCACTATTTTGAAATTGATCTAGTTTTGGTAAATATTTAAACTCTATATAGAAATACATTTCAAAAATAAGAACCAAATATTATTTCCAGTAATTTTGTGTCATTAAATTTTCACTCTAAATGTTTATAATTCATGAAATTATTGGTAAAACTTAAAAAATACTTAGATCATGTTAAGTTCCCATTTAGTGGGATTTATCCTAAAAATATTATGTGACCTAATTTTATTCATTTCTATGGTATTTATAGTTGAACAGATATCATATTTATAATGATTAATCTTATTCAGCGTTAAACAAATGTGGTTAAAATATGAGGTTGTAAATCTATTACCAAAATTCACATCGTGTATTCCATAAAAAATGAAAAACCAAACTGATATGATTAACATACCCATATCAAAATTGAAAAACATTATGTGAAAATGTTCGTGCCTTTTTAGGATCAGAATACTCAATCCATATTGGGTGTTTGATAAAAATATCAGATATATTTTACCAAAATACACCTATTATTTTAATATCATATATTATTTATTTGCAATTGGTGTATTAAGATATTTTCTGTCATGTATATAGTTACATTGACATGATTGATTAATGAAAATTTTGTTTAAGCCTACATGTTTTTTTAGAGGATTCCTAGTTAAAACCAAATGAATTTTTATGATTTATGGCCATTTATGATTCATTTAAATCTAGAATATAATATTATTAAATCATAATAAGAGATATTTGAATTTGGAATGACATAATGATAATGGATAAGAAAATACAATCATTGACCACATTTTAATGGTGGGTCTATTACCAATCCATCATATAGATATACAAATGATCACATCTTGGATTTAGGTATGTTCTATTTTACACTTTTTGGATGGTTCATTTTGAGTTTAAGATGTGTTCGTTGGTGTCGGTGGATGAATAAGTGGTGTTTGGATTTTATCAGTGAAAAATGGGCTAGACCACAATGTGTTCCAAGTAATTTTTCTCCTTGTTAGAAAAAGTTCACCACAGGTAGTGCCACCATTACTTGTGAATGGTGTTCTTGTAGGTGTGGCATAATGGTGGTTCACCTATGCAGCATGGACAGTTATCCTCTAACACTTAAAACTACAGGACATAATGGGTCTAAAATGTTTTGTGTTCTTTTACTATGTTGTCTTTTTTTGGAATGTGGTGATTTTTGGTGTACTGTGATTGAGACGACCACATGAGTGGTGAACATCTACTATGTCATGTTGTCATCTATTCATGAATTTCAAACAGAATAATTGACCACCTATTTTTTAGGAAGGTCTTACTCTTGTTGATTGAAACATGATGAATCATTATGAGGAGGTTTTTAATGTGTATTCGACTTAGTTTTTTTACTTCTAATACTAATTATTCATTCATTATAATTGCATGGTTTTGAATTAGATGATTATTGAAGATTTTTTGTATGATACTTTTCTGTTACAGCTTCTCAAATAGGTGATCTGGTTCCTCCGGGCTCAATTCTTCTTCTTCCTTACTGGGAGATCTATGTAATGGATATTAATGTTGGATTTACTTGGTCATTATGTGGGAATATTTGTGGTCAATAACTTTTTTTTATCCTTTTATCTCAACGATGTGGAATTATGGATTGGTGATATAAAATTCTTGGTTTAGTACCTCTTCTTCTTATAGTGTGCTGCCACTTTTTTATTGGTTGTGGATTCCATTGGATTTATTGGGAAGTCCCAAGTGAGAGGTAGGTTTTTTCAAATCTATGTATTTTTTGTGAACCAAGAATCCTTTGGTTTTTCTAAAAAAAATAAAATTAATTATTGGCTTGATCCTTGATCTTCAGTCGGGTTATGACCATGTCAAAGTTAACAAGTTAAATATCCTAAAGGCCTCTTTCTATGCAATGAATTTCCATTTGTAGTACATACTAATTCCTTATGGTCTAACTAATTCTACTTCATTGTTTATTTATTTGATAAAACCAATATTCCAAAAGTATCTCAATACCTTTATTGTGGTATTCATGGATGATATCTGGATCTATTCAATAACTAATCAAGAGTATAAGTGTAACCTCTGTTCAGTTTTCGAAATCTAGAAGAGTCATCACCATTACACAAAATTATTGAAATGGTATTTCAAGATATGGGAGGTAAATATCTTGGTTCATGTTAATTTAGAACATGGAATCATAGTTGATACTGAAAAGGTTAAAGATTTATTTTCATGATAATAACCTAAAAATCATTGACATGTGGATATTTTTATACCTAGATGTGTATATTGTAAATTATAAACAGATTTATCAAATATAGAATCATATATGACTACTCTTTCCTGGAAAGGAGTGATATTATTGTGTTATTCTTACTGTTATGACTTTTTTGATGAGTTTTAATGGTGTCTGACATTGACTCATATTCTAATTTTTTCTAGAACCTGGAAAGGGTTATGTGGACCTATTTTATCCTATGGGTGATCTATATTGTGATTTCCAATATTTTTATTTTCATTGTTGATTAGCCACTGTAAGAGGATAATATTCGTTGCTAATATATGTAGTTTTCATGTGCCTTGCTATTCGTAAATACCATTTTAGTGCATTTTACATTTTGAACACCCATTCTCATCATTTGTGCACTTCATGCCCAATGTGCACCAATTTAGGCCCAATGTTTCATCTGATTTTAAAGAATGTAACTATCCATGTTTTAATTTGATATTTTTGTAAATGGATATTCACTTATTTATGAACATTTTTTATTCAGGGATCAATGGATTATTAATAAATTATGATGGAGATATTTGGCGATTAAAGGAAACAATTCTGAAGAAGGCATATTGGATATCATCCCACTGATCGGACTATGGGGCCCACAATACAGGACCGATGAAGCCCAAAATATATGTAAGGATAGAAGACATATTGGGGAACAAATAATTATTCTGGATCCAGTGCTAATTCGTTCTCAATGGGGGTGATTAAGGCGGCCCAAGTTGAAGATTTAATTTTGGGCCACAGTCTGCGGCCCAGAAAAACAGCCCAGCATTTCAATCATATCTCCCGAAACACAATTTATTTTGGGCTAAAATTTTACAGGATGTTAGGTGACATCCTTGGATTCATTTAAGTATTATAGGGCAAACTCAAATTCGGCGTTCTAGAAAGTCCTTTTGGTGAGTCTTTCCGGTGGATGCAAGTTGGATGAAACTTCGGGGCAAGAAGTGGAAAAGTCTCTTATCATTAATGTTCCACCCACCTTTTCCCAACATAATTAATTCAAGACACATGGGATGTTGGGGTCTCGGGAAAGGCTTCATTTTTTTTCTATTTAAGTCAGTAGTGGTGATGGATTTGGAGAGTTTTGGGTTCTTTCTTTTCATTGTAATGTTATTATGCCAATTTTCCTTTGTAATGTTCTTCCTTCTCATGTAAGTTGTTCGAATCACCTTAGTCTTCAATAAAAGTTCTTCTTATTCTCTTTTTCTGTTCTTATCCTTATCACCTTGATACCGTTGCCTCATGGTGTGAATTTATTCACACCAAACCTTGTGATTTTGTTCACACAACGGTGGAGTGATCGTTATTTTTGTTGTTTTTACTTCTTCAATTCCACCCTCATAAGTCTACTTTCCGCTACCGTTGAGAACTTGTCATCAATGGAGGGCTAGATCTTTTATGGGTTGATCCAAGGGAGTATCAAGGGGATGGATTGAATGTTATTTCTCATGCCCTAAATGTTATTAATTTCCTTTAATTGAGTTTCTTTCATTCAATGATTTTTATTCTTCCTCTTCCTTATTGAATTTATTCACCCCACTTTCATGTGCTAATTACATCCTTTACCTTGGAGTGCTCATGAAAATGATCCTACAAGTGTATAGGTGATTATCATATGTTTTGAAGGTGTTTAATCAGTATGTGATGAGGTTAGTTTGAATTCATTGCATGAATCCTTCTCGAGTTAATGAAATTAAAATCGTAAAAAAAAGAATTCATTCAATCCACCCCGAGCCATAACCTAGGATCAAATCATTTTCTCTTAATTTGAATTCACATAGATCTTTTAGTGATCTTTCAAAACAATCTAAAATCAACCCAAGTTGGCCACTTCATAGCCAAAAATCCATCTCTTTTTATTGAGTGTCTAAAGGTTCTTCTTAGGTCTCTGAGGATTCGATAACCCAAGCTACACTACAAGCGACCGCTTGACCCTTAAAACTTGGTTAAATTTGGGCGAGAACAAATTTTGGTGCCGTTGCCGGGGACCAAGTAAGTTCCTTTAGACACACATCTTCTTTTCTCACCCCAAATTCTCTATTATCACCCCCATCTCTCTTATCTTTACCCCTTTCTGTTTGTGTGTGTCTTGAGAATCTAGAATCCAACATTCCATCTTCTCCAATGGAGTATCTTCCAAATTATCATGTCACAAACTCATACTGGAATGAAATGGAAAATGAATATTGGGAAGCCCTTAAATTAGAAAATTTCTTTGATCAAACCTTGAATAATTACCACACACCTGATGAGATGTACAATCAATAGGATGATGATTATTTAAAGGATCAATTTCCGACCCTCTCGAGGATGATTGGAGAGATAAATCTTAACAAAGTTAATGATTTACAATCTTTTATCCAGCCTAATCCTCAAAAACTCCTTGAACAATTGTGTAATCAAATGGAGATGATGATTTCCAAGGTATCATCATTGAGATTAGAACTACAATGCATTAATACTTGTGAGGAAATCATCCATACACCAACTGTACCTTCAAAAACCTTATGTGAAGTGTCTAGTTTTCCACAAGCCTCTCATGAATTTATTGAAGAACCAACATTTGGATGTGTGGTAGGGGAAGTAAATCAAGAAATTTTTGAAGGGTCTTTAAATCAGGAGGAAATTGATTTCATGTATTCACAAGAGGGGAATTTGACATCATGAATTGAGTCTCCTAAGTGTAACTCTATTGATGTTTTTTCAAAAACACCAATCACTAAACCACTGAGAGAAATTAAAAACATTGAGTCCATGCCCACTCCTAACACTATTCTTTCCAATTTTTTGGTTGAATCTTCTATTCAAAATGAAACAATTTTGTCAAGAAATTTGGAAAATGAAGATAAGTTGGATTCAAATTCTCAACCTGTGTCTAAATGTCCTATCCAAACCGAGCTCAAAATCATTGTCCTTCCTTCCCCACTTGAGTACCCTATAATTTTTGTTAAGAAAGAGCTTGGGGGTTTCATTCATTCATCTCATGAAAACCAAAAAGGTGGGTTGATCTTTGATTTATTAAGAAAGACTATAGAAGAAAAAGAATCAACCATTTCTGATATTCCTTGGATTTTCCCATTCATTTTAGAAAATAGGATTGTTCATGAATCAAATTCCAAATCTTCATACCAACCACAAGGGATACGCATTCTCAATCATGTTGAAGTGGAGAAAGATGAGGTAATTAAAATTTTTAAAGTTGGAATTGGTTAAGTTGGGGGGTTCATGTCGAGATAGCGACGTTAAACAAAAGCGCTGCACGGGAGGCAACCCGTGGTCTTCATCTTTCTAATCTTTGTGAATCGTTTTTTTTTCTTATTCTGCATTTTGTTATTTAAAAAATATATATATTTTTGACCTGTTCTTCTTTTATGAGTAAGGATGGTTATGAAAGGGGAGCACCGTATTCATTCGTGTCACGCGGTGTGATCCCTGAGTAATACCTTACCCCGCAAATATAGAGAAGACAATGTATCATCAGTTTATGTTATTTTTATTTTTATTTTTTTTAGGTTAAAAAAAATTACAAAAAATATTTATATTAAAAAAAATTAAAGGCATGTCATAGGTCATTTGGAAAAGCTGGTCACAACCATCCAAGCCATTGGGAGATAAACCAGAACTGAAGGGAGACATGAGAATGCATTTTCAACATCAACCACCAGGTGACTTCATTCCATAATTTTCATTTTCAATTTCTTCGTTGAACTTCTATCCTGCCACTTCTATTTTTCAATTCTTTAAACACTGGGGACAATGTATTCCAAGTTGGGGGGGAGATGAAAATGTGTGGAAGGAAAAATTTCATTAACCTTGAACATGATATCACACATTCCAAACTCTGAAATTGGATATCAAACAATTTTTCATGCCTTGATTCTGATTTTAAAGCAAGTTTATGTTCATGTGCATAGTTATTGGACAGTGCGGTTGTCCGATGTGATTTTTCACTGTTATATTTTTCATCCATTTAAAAAAACACAATCCACATCCTCTAGATTTTGGGGTTTTAGTTTGAGTTCTTGGGGACCCATAATAAATATCATAGGATTGGCGATCATTTTAATTTTAACACGAGTATTCAAAAAAAATATATATTTGCGCGTAGAGCAATGAATTGACCTAATGTGTGGATTTCGGCACTTGGGGATCGCGACTCCATTGTTGGCTGGCCCAGAGTTGGGAATTTTATCTCTATTTGTGGTAATTTGAATTTGTTTTTGATTGATTTAGCTCGAGATGATGCCCGATTATGTGAGCTTCACTTGGTGCCCTAAGGTCTTTGAGCCCGGGAGCCATCGGCAAAGTCTTGCTACATGGGTTGACTCGATTGAGTTCAATTTCAATTACCATGGCAAAATTGCGAAAGAAAAACCCCAAAAAAATATATATAAAATAAAAAATGAGTACTCATCTTATTATTAATATTTGATTGCTCCTAGCGCTTCCATCTTTTATCCCTCGAATGAAAATGAACCCCCATGTCTATTGTGACACACAACACTTCATCATGCTTAATTGAATTTGGATGAAATATGGAAATGAATTTGAACAAAGGAATGGGCTTGGGATTGGGATATGCTTATGGACATACCTTGTTTTAAATGATTTTGATGGGTTTCATAATTGTTCGGTATGTGATCTTTGGGTGAGAAATGTGTATTAAAATGTTTTTGGAAAATGGCATTCGAATTTCATTTTTGTGAGATATATTTTGCTCGGGAATAGCAAAACTCAAGTTGGGGGGTGTGATTAGCCACTGTAAGAGGCTAATATGCGTTTCTAATATATGTAGTTTTCATGTGCCTTGCTATTCATAAATACCATTTTAGTGCATTTTACATTTTGAACACCCATTCTCATCATTTGTGCACTTCATGCCCAATGTGCTCCAATTTAGGCCCAAAGTTTCATCTGATTTTAAAGAATGTAACTATCCATGTTTTAATTTGATATTTTTTTAAATGGATATTCACTTATTTATGATCATTTTGTATTCAGGGATCAATGGATTATTAATACAGTATGATGGAGATATTTTGCGATTAAAGGAAACAATTCTGAAGAAGGCATATTGGATATCAACCCACTGATCGGACTATGGGGCCCAAAATACCGGCCCAATGAAGCCCAAAATTTATGGAAGGATATAAGACATAAAGGGGAACAAATAATTATTCTGGAGACAGTGCTAATTCGTTCTCAATGGGGGCGATTAAGGCGGCCCAATTTGAAGATTTAATTTTGGGCCAGAGTCTGCGGCCCAGAAAAACAGCCCACCATTTCAATCTTATCTCCCGAACCACAATTTATTTTGGGCAGAAATTTTACAGGATCTTAGGAGATATCCGGGGCTTCATTTAAGTCTTCTAGTGCCAACTCCAATTCGTCCTTCTAGAAGGTCCTTTTGGCGCGTCTTTCCGGTGGATGCAAGCTGGATGCAACTTCGGGGCAAGAAGTGGAAAAGTCTCTTATCATTAATGTTCCACCCACCTTTTCCCAACATAATTAATTCAAGACACATGTGATGTTGGGGTCTCGGTCAAGGCTTCATTTTTTTCCTATTTAAGGCAGTAGTTGTGATGGATTTGGAGAGTTTTGGGTTTTTTCTTTTCATTGTAATGTTATTATGCCAATTTGCCTTTGTAATGTTCTTCCTTCTCATGTAAGTTGTTCGAATCACCTTAGTCTTCAATAAAAGTTCTTCTTCTTCTCTTGTTCTGTTCTTATCCTTATCACCTTGATACCGTTGCCTCATGGTGTGAATTTATTCACACCAAACCTTGTGATTTTGTTCACACAACGGTAGAGTGATCGTTATTTTTGTTGTTTTTACTTCTTCAATTCCACCCTCATAAGTCTACTTTCCGCTTCTGTTGAGAACTTGTCATCAATGGAGGGCTAGCTATTTTATGGGTTGATCCAAGGGAGTAGCAAGGGGATGGATTGAATGTTATTTCTCATTCCCTAAATGTTATTAATTTCTTTTAATTGAGTTTCTTTCATTCAATGATTTTTACTCTTCCTCTTCCTTATTGAATTTATTCACCCCACTTTCATGTGCTAATTACATCCTTTACCTTGGAGTGCTCATGAAAATGATCCTACAAGTGTATAGGTGATTATCATATGTTTTGAAGGTGTTTAATCAGTAAGTTATGAGGTTAGTTTGAATTCATTGCATGAATCCTTCTCGAGTTAATGGAATTAAAATCGTAAAAAAAAAAAGAATTCATTCAATCCACCCCGAGTCATAACCTAGGATCAACTCATTTTCTCTTAATTTGAATTCACATAGATCTTTTAGTGCTCTTTCAAAACAATCTAAAATCAACCCAAGTTTCCCACTTCATAACCAAAAATCCAACTCTTTTTATTGAGTGTCTAAAGGTTCTTCTTAGGTCTTCGAGGATTCGACAACCCAAGCTACACTACAAGCGACTGCTTGACCCTTAAAACTTGGGTAAATTCGGGCGAGACCAATTGTTATATCCATGATAATAAAAATGAGTCATTATATGATTAATTATTGATTTAGAAATGTTCTTTGATCTGTGTATTATGGAACCAATTTTAGAACTGAGAAAAGGGGGAATATTTTTACATTTAATTTGATATAAATGTGAAAACTATTTTAAAATTCTTTGTATTTCATATATGGATCATGTTAGTATTATTTGAAATAGATTTTCATTAGAGGAAATGGGTGGGATCCAACAATTATTGTTTTTCTAACACCCTACACACACCCTTTGGGGTGTGTAGACCTAGTTTTTTTGTGTAAGAAAAGAAAAGGCACAACTGTGAGGTAGTGATATTTAATATCAATTGTGAATGTGTAGCTGGTGGTCAGATAGTGGGATGTTTCCAAAATATCCCATATATTAGTATTTTGTGGTTTGAGTGAGCCCTTAGGTTTTGTTCATAGACGTGTACCTTGGTTTTTCATCGTTTTCTTTAGTTGTATCGTTATTGATATTGGTTTTCACTTATTGAATATTAAATTTCTTGTTATTTATACCTATATTTATGACATATTTTTTCATGTTCAAAAAATAATACCTTTTTTAAGTTTTTCTAATCCCATGTGATAGTCACCAGCCAATAGGGATTAGTAATTCCATTTAGATATTCTTGCAATCTGATTTAGAACATAATTTATGGGTTTTCAGGGCAGGGTCATGATAATTTGGTATCAAGGCTACGTCAAATATATCATATCATCCATATTATAATTTCTAGATGAAGCATGATATTAAGATTTCATAGGATAAGCTTCCTGCGGGTGACATGGATTTTGGAGGATCATTGGATAACAATCATGGAAAATTTGAGTTTTATTAGAATAAAATTTTCTCTAAATTGAATAGAATTTATCTTTTTGAGGTTATGTATGGTATTTCTTGTGAATAAAATCATTTTTAGTTAGTATTGGGATAGGTACCTCACATGGGACTTGTTATTTTTCAATAGATGATGGTACAGATTATATATAAACACCAATGATTGGTTATAGATTAGAGCCTGCAGAAATATAATGTGAATCAAGACACAATATTTGAGAGTTTTCTATTTTTCATCGGGTCTTCATGATTGTATCCCCTCAGTTAGGTCACTATCATCTTGGGAATAAGGGGAGGTTGTCTACAATATATATTATATCATTTGAGATTTCTGATTTTATTGGCCTTATCATTTGGAATAACCAACTCGGTTTATGGGTATTCTATATGATTTCCATAGATATCAGAATAAGAAGTTTCATCCTAACCCCTATCAGGTTTTGAATTTAGAGAAAGTGGTTCTGGATCCAAATGCATTGGTGGTAAAGTATATAGTAAATATTATTGAATACTGGGTGAAATTGATGCATAGAAATTCAATTCTACTGGTTATTTTTATTGGAAGCATGGATAAAATTATCATGAGAATTTAGATATTTAATCATCAATGGGGGAGAAATTACCATATCCATTTTTTCATCTTCCTTGTACCATATGACTTTCTAGGGCCTAAAAGTGTTATGGTTTAGAGTTTTTTGTATCCTATCTTGAGGTATGTTTAATTTTGAGCTTTATGTTGGTTATTTAATGGTTAAAGGGGTTTTTATTAGTATTGGGGGCCTAATAATGAAGTTTTAGCTTTTCTTAGTGAAAATTGGGCTACACCGCATTTTTATCCAAGTTGGTTTTCCCCTCGGTAGCCCATGTTCACCATGGGAAGGACAACCATGCCTAGTACATTTCATGATCTCAAAAATCTAACTATGGTGGTTCCATACTACACCACTAATAGTTAGCCTACACCACGTTATGGTGTAGTCATATTTTTAGTGTGGTTTCATTGAGACCACCACAGTTATGGTGAATATCCTCTTTGCTGTTGTGTATTCTATTATATAATATAAAATATAAAAATCAACCAATTTTTGTTTAGGATGGTGTTACACATATTGAAAAAACATTGGAGTATCACTATGGAGAAGTTTTTAACGCAACTTTGAATGGGGTTTTTCTCTTAATCCTTCCATATTCATTCCCATTTTATGGTTTTGAATTTGGTGACTCTAGATTAGTTTTTTTGGATGATCCCAGTGTATTTTAGATTTTATAAAAAGTGATATAATTCCTCCCAACTCAATTCATGCTCTAATTTATTGGGATATCTATGTAAAGGGGATAGAGGATGGGTTGTAGAATTGGGAATTTTCATTCATTTCATAGTGGGTTCAGTCATGGGGTGTTCCTTTTTTACTAAGACCCTCTTATTCTAGGGGTTTGATTCTCTAACAGCATAGGGGGTTAACTCATAGAGTGTTTCTCTATTCCCTAGGCCATATTATTAAGTAAATTTTTAGGTTGGACTAATTCTTGATTTATTACTGAGGTACATGAGACCTAGCTAACCTATAACTATATTATCCTACGGGTGATATACCTTGTTATTTTCTTTATTTCTATTTTTTTCTTGTGTACTTGATATAAAAAATGATACATGACATGATAAATAGTTGATTTGTAAATGTTTTCTGGTCTCTTTTATTCCACTTGTTTTTGAACTGTGAAAAGGGGGATAATTACTATGTTTTGATATAAATGTGAAAAATATTTTATCATGTCATGTTTTTAATGTATTTAGATTTTTAGGATTATTTTACACATACATCTTATAGAAAAATTGGGAGGGATATTACCAGATGTTTCTTGTTCAAACCATACACACTCACTTGGGGGTCTTTATACCTTATTTTGTTTGTTATAGGGAAGTGAAAGGAACCACTGTGAGGTAGAAACATTTCATGTTTGTTGTGAATGGGTCACTTGTGATGAGATGTTTTAGTTTTTAAAATATATCAAATAGAGTGGATTTTGGTGGTTTGGGTTACCCCTTTGGTTTTTTCTTTAACATTTACATTGGTTTTGGGATCATTATATTAGTTATATCACTACTAAAATTGGAATTTTGTTATGGATTATTTCTATTATTTTTAACATTTCCTACATGTATTCCATGTTGGTATTTCTGGTAAAAAAAATCATTCCCAATGTTTGTTATTTGATTCCAAGGATCTAGTCTATAGTAACCAGGGATCAGTAATTCCATTAAGAACCTTGTCATGGTTTTATTTGAAACCTAGTTAATGGGTTGTTTGGGATATTCCATGACACCAATGAACACTAATGATAACATTTGAATAATTTATTGTCGTGTAATATTGTATAGGGTGTATGGGAATAGAGATACATTTCTTTAGAAATTTTTTTTTCTTTTATGTGTCTAGGAATGATGTATATATAATGACACTCACATATAAAGGATAGAAATAACTCTCATTTTTCATTTTTAAATTATATTTCTTTGGGTTATTGGAAATTAAATGAGAGTCAATAGATTTTTTTGAAATGTGGGATGATGAATGGGAAGGACCGAGATACCGGGATGGATATGGTAGTAGGTTGGAGGAATTGGGAACATAGAGGCACCCTAAATAGTTTTATGTCCAATTACAACACCACTATGTACTCGACGGACCTAGTCCTAATACTTAATTATACAAAGAGTTCTTATCAAAAAAAATTGTGTTGGATTAGTCTTTTAGCCGCTAATAATAACCCTTTAATCAACTTTCCATTGTTGTTTCCCCTTAATTAAATCCATATGAGGATCTAATGGAGATCCTCATATCATCCCCTTTATTTGAAATAGATCTATCTTTTTTGTTATATTGGATTTCTTTTTACTAACTATAATAGATTATTTAAATAAGTGTAATAGTCTTTATCCATTATATTATTTATCTTATTCTTATTTCTTAACTAATGTATGTTTAACCCCTTATTTCTTAAATCATTGGCTTAAAAAACTCATGGAATCCTTATGTTTTCTTATTTTTTAGCTATTGTTTGTGTTATGAATATGTAAGAAAAAGGTAACACCTCAGTTATTAATTTTAATTTTTCTCGATTAATTGATCTTGTGTAAGACTCAATGATAATTTTTTAGGTTGGTATTCTCATTTTAACAGGGGAATACCCTATTTCCATAGACTTTGAAGGAGTGTTATAAAATTAATTTGGTAGGTGAACCACTTATTTTTATCATGTCCATAAAATTTTGGGTTACCACTGAAATGGGGAAAATCAAAATCAATAGAATATTAAGATTTTCAATTAATGAAGAATTATTAAAAAAAATTATATTATTTGTAACATATTTTGAGTTAAATTATATATTCCTGACATGTTTAAATATTTATATTAATTTATTATTAATAAGAAATTTTTTTTGGTCATTTCAATTAAATTTTCAATGAGTAATTTTTGTAAACAAAAAAATTGAGAAGATAGAATCACTATGTTTTTTTCTTACGTCAATGATTTTTATTTTGTTTCAAGTTGTAACATATTTTATTCCCTTATTTGTTTCATCTCTATAATATATTATATTTTCATATATGCAGTACCAATTGTTAGATAAGATATTGATAGTATGTGTGACAAGATTTAAATATGAATTAGATGATTTTATAGTAATGGTTCTTAGTTATACACATTTTCAATGTATAGTAATTTTTTATAGGATGGACACACAATTCCCAAAATATAACATACCCATTATACTATTCAAATTGGATGGACTCTAATATTTTCCTGACTATTGTATACATGAATTAAATTCCCCCAATGTGATGAGTATTTCAACCTAACTCTTGTAAATCAAGCATTATAGATTATAGGTTAGTCCTAAAGAAACTATGTTATCTATTAATCATACCGATATAAGTGGATATTTATTATAATTAATACCTATGTTAAATAGATATTTTAAATCTTTTTTTGGTTATTATGAATATTTCCTTATCCATTTATCAATATTTTATACCATTTGGATTATGAATGGTATTTAATGGGTGGAGTGATGACCACTTACTAGGTATTATTATTCTCACACTTGATGCATGTACATATGGTTTGCATGTAGATTCCATATATTTTATCTAGTTATGGGTAAATCATGAGATAGTGAGAGCTATTTAAACATAAATTTTTTATTTTGGGTGGTTTGATTGTATATTTTTAATGGATTCCTAGATTGGTTATAGTGGGGCTATGCTAGGTATCCCATACAATATTTTAAATAAATTTGACACATTCCTTTGACACTTTAGTCATCATATATATGTAAAACTTTATATATAATTTATTTTATTCTGGTTTTACACTTTCTATGAAATGTATATATATTTTTGGATAAGTTTTATTGGAATGAATATATATATATATATTTGTTTTTTCTTTATCATAAAATAGGTACCCACATGTGGATATATTTATTTGGTCCTTATGTTGGATTTCCCTAAGGGAAATATCAAACTTTCATCATGAAACCCTCATAATTTTTTTATATTATAAAAGGGGAATAACAAATCCCATTTTAATGTCACTAATTCCCTAAATTTTATACAATCATATAGAAATAAAGAGTTTTTTCTAAGGTGCTGTGATTAAGTGATCCACATATTTTTTTGGTATTCAACTAATTCTAATTATAAAATGCAATGAATGCATAGTATATGTATGTGGGTTTAGAAATTGGGAGTATCCCAGATCTAGGACTATCAATACTAAGAAGTTAAAAAACATTTGTTGGTTCATTATAATTATTATGGATTATAGTGTTACTAGAGGTTTACCAAGACCATATTTTTTTCCTTCATGGTGTTTTTCTTATATTATTCAGTCATACACATCATTAGAGGTGTCGATAGATAGGTACTATTATTATTACATTATCTCACATGGTATCCCTTATAATGGATTATATTATAAATAGAATTGATAAAAGATTTTTATTAACTCAAAAATCAAAAATCAATAAATGGAATTTTCTAATATATTAATTGTTTATGACTAGGTTAATTGGAGTCTAAAATTTATTCCTTTGATTAAGGATCCTGTTTTTTTATTTTATATACTTTGATTCTTTAATGTTATGTATTGATAATTCCATTACATGTTTCTAAGTGATTTATTAAACATTTAAAAAATATTTAAAATGATTTTTTGTGGTATTTTGAAATAAAATCTATTTAAAATAGATGTGTGGAAGAGAGGAATGGGGTAAGATAGGACCCTATGGTGTGGTTCTGAAATTGGAAATATTCATTTCATAGGATATGTTTTTATTGTCTTTATCTACCATATTATAGAGTATACCATCTCCTAAACCATATCATACTATTCATAAAGGTGTTGATAAGAATCCAAAACCAAAAGAATATGTGGATGGCCATATGGTTCATGTGGGACATGCTCAACTATTTCACAATCTTCATCATGGAAAGAACTTTTTTGTATCCCATGACCACTAATGTTATGAGGGATTTCAAATTCCATAATTCCCTAGCATTTATTGGTAATTTATATACTCATGCTATTGTGGAATGTATTGATCATCTTAATCATGTAATCAAGATCATTATAATCCCAAAGCAACACTGAGTCAGTTAGACAAACACATGAATGAAAGGTCAGCTTGTCTGTTGTGGGATATAATGCTTGAGGCCAATAAATACTTGGGTCTTACCTATAAGAACATTTAATAGATATTCTTCAAGAAACATTACCCTAACAATTTACATTAGGTAAAGGCTCAAAAATTAATGGATATAATATAACATTAAAAATATTTTATGGACTCTATTACCATTTTGATATATTTAAATCAAATCATTCTATATAAGAGATAAGAAACTGAATCAAATTTATGACTCTTTGTGATGGGATTGATATATATGTTGTAAACCTAGGTAATATACATCATTCAATCAAAAAATTGAAATTGTGAAGAAAATAATCCTTATTAAAAGGGGATTTAATGAATTCAAAAGATAGGGTAGTACACTACCTGGTCTAACATCAGGTGATAGCTCATCTAGTGTTTAGAAGTGGCAGTGGAAATAAGTTGGTAAAGGTATATCTAACTTAGAAATCCATGGAAGTGATATTCATTAATCAATTTAAAGTGGTTACATTTATGTTTTTTGTATACACATATCTAAATATTCCAATATTAAAGTGAATCTGAAATTATCGTGTACTATCATTAGTAGAACTAAACATTAGAGGATCATTTCACATCATAATCATATAGAGTAAAATAACCACCCTTTACAGGATTAGGTCAATGATTATGATAGGGTAGTTTTTGTTTTTTGTCTACGATGAAATTAAATGATATGTAATTCTCACTATATGACTAATATAAGTGCTTAGATATATAATATTTCTATAGTTACCTTCTACTAGTATATGAGAGGGACACTCTATAATTATTGGTATAATATTGGTATACTCTACCATAGAATTTCTATTAGTTAATTGGAGTTCATTTATTTCCATAATCACTGACCAATTGGATTGTATTTTTGAATATAAATTTTAATTATTATCTTAATACATGATGATTGATACACCTATAGGAAAAAGGATTGATAAAATATAAAAAATATTTGCCTGATGATTTGGTTTTACCCTATACCAAGGACGTATGGAAAATTATGGTCTTGTATAGGAAATATTTTTGTTTAATCATGGGAATGAAATCATTAATATACATTAGGGATAATATTGATTGTTATAGAACAATATTTTCTTTATCATCTTCTGGATTTTTTAATTACACTCTCCCTAGGGAGTCGGAGTTTCATAATGGCAGTAGTGTCCCATCTTTTTGGATCGGATGATCTTTTTGGAATGATCTTAAAATTTCAATTTATTGGATGGAAAAAAATTTAAACTAATATTAATAATAAAATTATGAGATTTGGAACAATTAAATGTGTTGTCTTTAGAATTGGTTAAGGCCTACATGGTGTATTGGGTGTTCTACTGAGTTTTAAGAGAATCAGACGCCAAATTGTCAAATCCAAATAATTAGTACAAAGGTGCATAATTCTTATGAAACTGTGCGACCCAAAAAATAAAATTTTTGTTGTTGATCTAGTGTTTATATAGGTATCATGCTGTTTTTTATAACCGTGTAAGAGGAGCTGCACAGCCATGAATCTTTCAGTAGACCCTTATGGAGAGATTGTTCACAAGTTTGTATGGTTCTCCAAACCATCCAACCATCCTGTGAAATGGGGTTCCTTGGGTAGTTTTTAGCACACCATTGGAGTATGGTTTTTCCAACCATGCATCCAAATCACACGCTTTAATAAATGAGGGTAAATACCCATTTTCTTCCACCAGCCTTTATTTTCATCTCTTCCCTTTTCCTCTCCTCATATTTACATTTAGTAGATCTTATATAGAGATTCTTTTCCCTTATCATCAGGATGAAGATATATCCTCCATCTTGCATCCATTTTGAGAGCTCTCGAAAGCATTGTGTAATGCTCGAACCCAAGAATCCTAGATCTGGTGCATTATTTTACTACATTTGAATTATTACAAGGAATATAATCTCGAACGACCGTTTTGTCTAGTAGTCTTGGAAAGCCAAATTAAATACATGAATCCATAAAACATTGGGAAAAACAAATAAAACATGATACACAGTACCTAAAATAAAATTAATCCTTGAAATCTTAAATCAATGTTCGCTTTATCATAACTTGGGGAAGGATACATTATTAGGGTGATCTAAAATTCTTTGTAAGGGTATATACAACAGAAGAAAAAATGAATAAATATATATATGGAAAAGTAAATAATTAAAAAACATTCCATATAAACAACTACATAAGGCATAAATAATATTTCAAGTTGGAAATTGAAACACTTTCCACAAATTAATAAACTAATAATTAACTATATCTATAGATATCTCAATGGAAAATCTCATGAAAAAAATAACTGAAACTAAATGAGGAAGTTATTTATTATTATATTTCATGTTTCTTAGATACATTGAATCAGTACCATCAAGACATTTCACAATAAAGATAAGTTATTAGGTAAAAACCCATCTAAGGTAAATAGTCAACTATTTCATCTCATGAGACTACCGATTTATCGAATGGATATATAAAGTCTGATCCCCACCCATCACTACTTGTCCAAAGTATTCCTCATATATCAACTAAATATTGTGCCTTATCAAATATCCACAATGAATAAAGAACTAAAATTTAGCAACAATACCTTTGATGAGGACAAGTAATAACATGGGTAGTTTTCATTCATGAAATAAAAGAATAATTTTCATAAATATTCTTTTGGAAAATATCCTTTTCTTTTTAAAATTATTTTGAAGATATTTTCATTAAAAATATCTTTTTAAAAAATTTTCTTTAAAAATAATCCTTTGAAAATTGAAATGGATTCTTCAAATAAATGATGGTGGATAAATCAGTACATTCCGTGTGAGGTAAAAAGAATATTCCTTTTGTATAGTAAAAATGTTTGAAAATTTACTTATGAGTAAAGTGACAAGAAAAATCCTTTGAAAACAATTCTAAAGAAAAAAAGGGTAAAAATTTATTTAATAAATAATTATGAAAAGGTGAAATCATTTTTAAAAATATTTTAGTAACACTTGGTTTTTAGAAGTCAATTGGTTGTCCATCTAAAGAGAGAGATAAAGTCAGGTTTTGTTATAAGCATTTTCTAAAACACTTTGAGTAAAAAAGATTAAAAAAATAGTACTAATACTTGAAAATGGTCATGAATAAAAATATAAGACAAAAAATATTTATTTAACAATGGTTATTTAATTTCATTAAATTAAAATACCATTTAAATATTATTAGTATTATTTTTTGTAAAATAATCTTTAAACAATACATAGTGTCACATACCACTTTTAAACAATTTAAATCATAAAACCATGAAGTAATAAAATTAAATGAATATTATAATATCATTATAGTAATTATACTCATTATATATCACATGAAAGTGTTGTAAATACACTATATAAAAGAAACTAGGTTCCGAATAATAATTTAGTCCTATTGGAATATAAATTGACATGAATATCCCTTACTTTATCCTTTATTTTTGTTGTTTGATATTTATCATACTGTGTAGTGGTTTAAAATTTGTTACTATATAATAACATAACTATAATAATGTTTTTAATACCATATATTAACTTCTTATAATGTCTCGTTATCCATTTTTTTAACAAACTTTCATTGTTTTAATTATATATAGTGTTAATTGCCTAGTTCGTCAAGTAAGTTTTAACATTTTATTTTTTGTTCTAGAAATGGTTTCATAATATCCAGAATTTAAACAATGATTTTAATATTAAATATATATTGTATGTATTTATCTATAATAATATATATAGTTTGGGAGATAAGAAATGAAATGCACCATTCATGGAGACTATAGTCTGTTCGTAAGCATGAAAGATACTTTCATTTCTTGTCATGTTAAAAGAATTAAAAGTAAATGATAAATATGTAGATAATAATTAAATTATCATATATATTTTATATATGTTACATAGTTTTATTAAAACCACCCTTTATACCTTCCATGTATATCATGAATGAATCATATCACTTTGAGGGGAAGGTAATCCGCACTTCCACAGACGATGTTATCATTTTTACCCAAAATGTAACATATAAGGATATGTGTTGAAAAATAATTATAGAATATTAAAGTCATAATAAATATTATATATAAAATAGATAAAAATATTTTCCATCATAATGGCCACTGTGAGGGGCGTTAATGGAAAATTTAACAATCATCGTTTAGCGATGTGGTAGTCCACCTACATGTAAATATTATGTTTGTTACCCATTAGTTTGAGGTGTGTGTAAGTGTAGGTTGAAATATTTTCATAAAAACATCCCAATATATTTATTATAATGGAGTTTTTATATACATTTGGAATAATAATATTTAAATGACTGGATAATTGAAATAATATTGATGAGTTTAAGGGATGGTGTTGCCTCTTAATCGGGTAGCTTATTTTGGTTTCCACTAAAAGACTTCCTTTGAAATATTTATTTTAAATGATCCTCTTCAAGGAGGAAGGGAGGTATTTTTTGGAGTTAAATTATAATATTTTGCCCTAACCTAAGGGGATTTATAGTTGTGAGTAAGTGGAAGTGAAAGAGACCTTTTATAATGGAGGAGGAGTGGAATCTCTTTAAATATTTTAAAAGAAAGGAATATCACAAGAATTTTTTTATTTCAGGTGGATCAATAATGGTAAAAATTTTATCCAAGGGATTATAGGTTATAAATATGGCCATACAATAGGTATTTTAAAAGTTCATATGTTTATTTATGGATTTAGATTACAGTTTAGTCTCTTATGAAGTGCAAGTTAACTTTAATCGTTATAATTAATTTTAATTAACTTCACTAATATTTTCATTAAAATCCTAATTTGACCTTATAAAACATTATAAATTATGATTATTCCAAATATGGAATCCATTTGACCAAGTTCCGATCATATATTTTTATGAAATTAATTTAAATTTAATCTTGTAGATGTGATGACAATGCGAGTTTTTAAAGTAAAAAATTCCAAAAGATTACAATGTTTTTATAATCAATTTCAATGAAAAATTAATTAAAAGAAACTTAAATTATATTAATTGATAAAAATATTATCTAATTGACCATTAAAACCAATATAAAATCTAATTTATCCTTAAAATTAATTATATAAAAATAATTGATCTAAAATTCCAAATTATTAATTATCCATTAAACGATGAAACTTCAAAGAAAAAAACAAAAATATAACCATAACCTAATTTTTATGTTATTATTATAAAATATTATGTTTATTTTTAAATATAATATTTATAAAGGTTCAATAATTTTATTTAAAATGGTTTCTCCATAAAAAGGCATTAAAAGTGCCAAAATAAAAATATACGTCTTTATGTGTAATATTGAGTTTATTCTTATCTTATATCTATCTAATATACTGTATGATAATAAAACATTTATGATTGAATATATAAAATATTTTTTTCATTAATATCATTTATTAATTTCAAATAATCTAATTTATTAAGACAAATCACCTTGTGAGTATAAAAATAAGATTTTATTTATATTCAATTGGTTTTTATTTTCATTTCTAATTATTTGTTGAAATATTAATTCATTTTTTGTTTTTGTAAAAAATATATTTTTATAAGTTAGCTAATAATATTATTTATATACTCTAATGTAATTTCTAGGCTAATTATTATTATATTAAATAATAATATTATAATAATATATTATTGTTCTATAAAACTCATTCTTGAGTGTAACACAAGGCATCAAAGAAGATAGGTCCGGTGTGTAACATATGATAAATCAGTGTTACATGAATTTCCAAATATAATATATATCAAATATATTTAAAATAGTAAATATATGATAATTTATTGGGGGTATTATATCCACTTACGTGTTTGGTGTCGTGTATCATGCACATTATCAAATATAAGATTCCTACTTTATAATTTTTGGGTGTTACATTCTCCCCACCTTAAACAAATTATGCCCTCAATAATTTAAACTTTATATATATGATATAGGGATTAAAAATAAAATATGTATGAAACTCCCACATGGTAAAAAGTTTTAATGTTATATCTTCTTAATAAGAGAGAAAGGAAAAGTACAATTTTCACTTTACTCGGTTTCCTATTAAGAGAGCATACATGAAAAATGTAAACATTGATAGAGAAGAAAAATATAAATATCAATTTTTTATAGAGATTAATAGAGAAAAAGATTATTATAAAGTTACAAATCATAAGGCCATAAATTTTTTATGATCTAAGAGTCCATTTGATTCATCACAAATCATATTACTAGGAAAAAACATTTTTTTTCAAGATCTCTTTTAGAAGAGTTGATAAATTCTCTCACTCTCTAGGAATATAAGTAAATATATGTTTCTATAAACATAATCATCTACTTTGATTATTCTTTGAACTTTTTATACATCGTTTCTTAGAACATGATGAATCATATGGTGAAGTAAGACATTTACCTCTAAATATCATCCAATGATCATCTTAAACCATTTTATAAATAGTTACATTTTCTAAAAGATTATGATACATAAATTTAGAAATAAGGTCACTGAATTTCCAACTTGAACTTATCATTATCCTTTAATCATCATGAAGAAACTCTAAATTTTTACATTCGAAGCATGTGAATAACATCATCACATATCCTCTTTAAATATGGTAATAACACGAATTAACATAAAACATTATTGGAAATATTCATTCTTCTTTATTTCTTAAGTAATACATATGTTATTATATATCTTCTTTAAATATAAAAGTGTTGTAGAATCCATCAATGATATCATTGACCACCTATCAACAAGTCATTAATCAGTTCCAAGGTAGTGAGTAGTTATACAAATCAATGACTTCCTAATCATTATCTCAACATCAAGAATATATGAAGGGTTTTCTTTCCCTCAATCTTGTGTTTTCCTAAAAGTATAACATTATTATAAATTTCATTTCTTGGTAACATTCAACATATGGTCTCAAATCCTTAATAAAAAATTACTTTCGTACAATCCTTTTATATTCCATAATTCTTATATCCAGTACATTGCTGATAAAATATTCAAATGACATAATTGATGAATAGAAATATAAATCATTCCTAATCATCTGTGTTTATATTATAACATGATCATTATCTAAAATAATAACTTGGGTAATATTCCTTTGATGGTTGGGACATTGATTCACATAGTGTCCAATCTCCTTCCAGTTAAATCATTGTACATTAGAAACCTTTTTCTTACCCTTGCAATCATGAAGTTGGTATCATTTTTCTCCACACTTATAATAAAAGCCCATTCCCTTCAAGCATTTACTATGGTTATTCATTACATAGTTAACACATGTGGGAAATCATTATTTCCCTTCATCAATTTATCCATATTTTTCTCTACCATACACTTCTTATCTTGCTTCCATTTAAATCAATTATACTCGAAGAAATATTTACACATCTTGTTAACACATGATACTATTTTATCATCTGATGATAATAAATGGGAGACTATTTATCTTCAAAGTGTTGGCTTAAGACTATGAAATATATGATCTTTCTTACTCTTTGTATCATGTGAATATGTCGATTTGTCATTCCTTTCACTAGGTTCCATTAATAAATAATTCCATATACTATATTATCTCATAAAATTATGAACTTATTAGAACTCTAAATATGGTATAGCACATCACATAAATTTATGCATGGTAAATCCTAGAACCAAAAAATTTGGTTACTTTGTGTAAATCTTTACATCCAAATCTTTCATAATGGTATGTAAAGATAATGTGAACTATCCTAAGTGTATCCCCTAGGAGTAAAAAACCAATTATGCAGTAAGGCTCATTTTTATGTACCAGCTTACCCCAAGTTAGGTTGAGAACAGCTTGTCAGAATTATAACTCCAAGGTACATCTATGCCAGAATCACTTATATATTTAGTACCCAAACAAGGATGTATTGCTAGAAATACCCACACAATCACTAACTTACCAAAATTATTGGATGTTATTATATAATTATCATAAATTTTATCTTAGGGTTATTCTCTCTAATATATGTTTTCTAAATCTAGTTTCTAATGTTGCTTCTAAACTTCCTTTGATTCTAACTATTACACCCTGACCTCATTATCATGGTGTTGGTGAATTATTTTATTACATTGTAAATATTACAAGGAATCAAATCCAAGAGGACTATTTAGTTTAGTAGTCTTGGAAAGAAATATTACATACAAGATATCCATAATACATTGGAAAAAGAATAAAACATTATATACAATAACTAAAATAAAATCTATCCTTGAAAGTATAAATCAATGTTCTTATCTTCATAACCTGGTAAAAGGAACATAATAAGAGAGAGCTCAAATTCTCATTAAGGGTAAATAAAATAGAATAAATAATGAATCAATCTACATTGAAAGGTAAATAACCAAACACACTTTCCATTTAAATAATTACATAAGTCATAAAAAATATTTAAAGTAAGAAACTAAAACACAGGCCATAAATCAATAATATTATAATGAAATACATCCATAGATATATCAACGCAAAATATCATGGATAAATAATAACTAAAAAGAATTTAGAGAAGGGATATTTTTTTGGAATTCATGTTTCCGAGGTACATAGAACTAGTGCTATCAAGACCTTTCATAAAATAGTTTAGTTATTGATTAAAAACATATCTATGGTGGCTAGACAACTACCTCATCTCATGAGACTATCGATGCATCAATGGGCTATATAGATTTTGGTTTCTATCAGTCAATACTTGTCCTAATAATTTGTCATATATAAAATAACAGTTGTTCCATATAAAACCTATATACTGAATAAATAGTATTTATTTATCAATAATACCTCATATAAAGATAATTAACAAAATTTTTGGTTGTCATTGATGAAATAAACGAATAAATTTAAAAAATATTATTGACAAAAATATCCCTTTCTTTTGATAAAAAATTGAAAATATTTTTCCTCGAAAATATCTTTTAGAAACATTTTCTTTAAAAATAATCCTCTTAAAATTGAAAATAATGCTTTAAATAAATTATGGTGAATAAATCAGTACATGTCGTACGAGGTAAAATGAATATTTATTTCGTAAGGTAAAAAGGTTTCAAAAAATCCTTGTTGGGAATGTGACAAGAATATTCCTTTGAAAACCTAGGTAATGAATAAAAAGGTAAAATTTTATTTACTAAATCATTTTTAATTTGTGAGACCATTTTTTAAAACATTTTAATAAATAATGGTTTTTAGAAGAAAACAGGTTCTCCAACTAAAGAGAGAAACAAAGTCGTGTTTTCTTAAAAAAAATTTAAAAATAGATTAAGAACCAAAGAGTGGGAAAATGGTATTAATACCTAAAAATATTCATGAATAACAAGATAAAAATAAAATTATTTATTAAACAATGTTTTTATAATTTCTATAATTGTAAATACCATTGAATTGTTATTAGCATTATTTTTGAGTAAAACAATCTTTAAACATTCCAAAGTTCCTCATACCACTTCGAAACATTTAAATTAATTACCTCATGAAGGAATAAAATTAAATGAAACTTATATTATTATTATTGTAATTAGATTCATGATATATCATGTAAAAGGGCAGTAAATACACCATATAAAATAAACTAGGTGGATAATAACAATTAAGCCTTAATGGAAAGTAAATTGAGCTGAAAATCCCTTACCTTATCCTTCGTTTCTATTGAGTGATCTTTAGCCTCATGTATAGTGGTTTAAAACTTATTAATATATAATACCGTAACCATAATATTTTTTTTAATATGATATAATTACTTATTATAATGTCTCATTTCCCATTTGTAAACAACATTCTATATTTTAACTATATCACATATTAATTGCATAGTTCATTGAGTTTGTTTTAAATGTTTATTTGTTGTTCTTATCAAAGATTCATCATCTAAAAATTGAAAACCATTATTTTAATATCATATATATCCAGTGTGTATGTTTCTATAAAAATATATAATGTTTTTGAGATAAGAAGTGAAATACATTGTTCATGCAGATGGTAGTCTGTTCATACACAAGAAAGCTACTTTCATATCTTTCTCGTGTTAGTAAATGATAAATTTGTATATAATAATTATAGTATCTTATATATGTAATATATGTTACATAGTTTTATTAAAACCATCTTTTACATGTTCCATTTATGGAATGAACTAATGAAATCACTTTGAGGGGGTTGTAGTCTGTGCTTCCACAAATGATGTTTTCATTTTTACCCAAAATGGATGGTATACGGATATGTGTTGTAAAATAATTATAGAAGATTAATGAAATAATATATATTATATATAACATATATAAATATATTTTCTATCATAATGTCCACCATGAGAGGTGGTGATGGAAAATTGAACAATCATCGTTTAGCGAGGTGGTAGTCCACGTACACGTAAACATTATGTTTGTTACCCATTAGATGGAGTTGTGTGTAAGTTTAGGTTGAAATATTACCATAAAAAATACTATTATGTTGATGATATTAGATTTATTATATATATTAGTAATAATAATATTTTAAGGAGTTGTGAATGGAAATAATATAGATGAGTTTGAGGGAGGGTGTTACCTCTAAATCGAGTTACTTATTTTGGATTTCACCAAAATAATTCTATTTAAATATTTATTCCTATAGGATGGATTAAAATAAAAAGAGTGGAATTTTGGGGATTTAATTGGGCATAGTTTTTTTATCCTATGGGGCTTGAGAGGTGTGACTAATTGGAAGTGTAGGAGGCCTTTTATAATGGAAGAGTGGAATATTTTGTAATATTTTAAAAGAAGAATATCACCAACATTGTTATTTGAAAGTGAATAAATAATGGTCCAAATTAGAGAAAATTGAGGTTAGGGTTTAAATAGGGTCATCTAGAAGGTATTTGAAAATTTTACAGGTTTATTTATGCCTTAAGGTTATGGTTTAGACTCTTATTAGGCTTAATTTAACTTTAATCGTTGAAATTAATATTAATTAATTTCAATAATATTTTTCGTAATAAACATGGTTGAACATATTAGACATTATAAAATATTATTATTCATAATATGGAATCCATTTTTTCATATTTAAATAACATAAGTGGCATAATGTAATTTAAATTTAATATCATAGATGGGACGATACTGTGGGTTTTTAAAATAAAAACGCCCTAAAGATAGCTATGTTTTTATTGTCTATTTAAACGTAAATTTTATTCCAATGAACTACATTATATTAATTGATAAAAAATTTCAAATTAAACTTTAAAACAAATATAAAACATAATTTACCCTTCTAATTAAATTAGATGATAAAGCAGTTTTGAACTAAAATTCAATATTTTTAATTATTCATTAAAAATGAAACTTCACAGAAAATACCAAAAATTCACCATAACATATTTTTTATATTTTGATTCAGAATAATAAGTTTATTTTGACATATAAAATTTATAAATGGTTCTAAAATTGGATTTAAAATGGGTTCTCCATTAAAAGGTGATAAAAGTTCCTAAATAAAAATATAGGTTATTATGTATAGTATTGCATTTATTCTTGTCTTATGTCTATTGAATCTATTTGATGGTTATAAAAAATATTTTTTTGAATATATAACATATATATTTAATTAATATCATCTATAAATTTTATTTCATCTAATTTATTAAGTCAAAACACATTTTTAGCATAAAAATAATATTTCCATTTTATTTAATTGGTTGGTATTCTCATTTCTAATTAATTGGTAACCTATCAGCTTAATTTCTATTTTTGTAAACCATATATTTTAATAGGTTTGTTAATAAAATTAATAACCACTAATTTAATGTCTATGTTAAGTATTATTATATTAAATAATAATATTTTAATAATATATTATTGTTTGGTAAAACATGCTCTTGCTTGTAATGCAAGCCATCGAAGAAGATCGGTCCTGCATGTAACGCACATTAACTCAATGTTGCATGAATTTACAAATATAAAATATTTAAAAATATATTTAATATATTAAATAAATGATAATGTTTTGGGGTATTAAATCCTCATATGAATTTGGTGTCGCGTGTCATGCACGATTATAATTTCGGGGTGTTACATGTTGGATAGATCTCGGTAAGTCTATGACTCCTGTGGCCCCTTTATTTGTTTACCTCTTCATATCTTTCTCTATATTCATGAGAGATAATTCACCGTATTTTCAAGGTTTTATATTATTTATTCTATTTATCTTTAACTAGATCAAATCATGCCTTGATTTTGGATGTTTCGGTCAACCTATGAATGAGGTGGGTGGTTTATATATTTTTCCATTAAATTCTCACCATTTTTAAATTATATTATTGTTCCAAACACCATATTCTTTGTGTGTTTCTATTAAATTAATAAATTAATCATATAAAACATAATTACCTAATTCTACTGACCCTTGTATATTAATTTGGAATTGTTTAAGGTCATGAAACTCGTGTTTTAAGTACCCTTAAGGTTGTGAGTCAAGATTGTATTTAATTAATAATTTTTTTATAATAAAACCCATCAATGTGGTGTTCTTTCATATATAATAAGAACAAGTTTAATTGAATAGATGTCTTGAGATACAAAACTGGTGGAATCATTACCCCATAACATTTCTTTGGTTCCACACCACCTCTTAAGGGGTTTTGGTTTGGTTAATGTCTAAAATGGGAAAATTTAAATTAAGTGTAATTTTATTTGGAAAGGCATTGGAACATGAACACAATTTAAGAAAATTTATTCCATGATCTAGTAAATGAAATTGATTAATTTTATAATGTATTATTATTAATTTTATTTTATTATTCTCTAAATGAAATTGTAATTGGGAATTGCCCATATGACTATACTTCCCTTGTGGTGTGGCGATCCTAAGTACATGGCCCACGTTTTTCATTTATACTTGACTTGTGATGAGGCACACATAAGGACATGACTATTATTTTGTAATTTAATTTAAATGATTAAATTAATTATGATATTCTTTAAGTAGGAATCAGATTCATTTTTAAAAAAATTATTTAGATATACCCATAGGGTATTAGATATTATATATGCCTTGGGTGATACTAGGGTTTCCTCTTTCAAAACACCAAGGATGGGAAAATAGGTTCCATGTTTTATATTATGTTGGGAGCGATACATGGTATTCCTTAGATGGTCTAACCATGTGTTTTTTTCCTTCTTATTAGTGATACAGGTTCCTTAGGTGAGATACCATGGATGGGCTTGGTGGCTAGATGGTTACATAAGGCCATAAGTGATACTTTGTCACCTATGTGATATACCTGTGACAGACTCAGACGCTCTTCTCTTTACACCACATTGGGAGTGAAACTTGGGATTCCATTCTTGGATCACCTTTTATGGACTGTTATGGTGTTGGATATTTATGGTGGCCAGGGAAAGAGAGTTGGAATTCCTTTTTAGATCACCCTATATGGTCTCAGGGTTTCTCTTATTAAATTCAAATGATGGATTTTAAATTAAAGAGTACGAATGGAAATTGTTATTCCAGGAATGAATCCGCTAAGCCAAATCATGTACCTATGTTCTATCAATTCTTGATACAAGTTTTTTAATGAATCATAACTATAATACTATATTATAAAAGTACAATTTCAAATTTATTCAGAGCCATTCTACCTTAGTCCGAAGAATTTATGGTCCTCCATATTTCCTTGAGGGACCTGAGCCTGAATTGTTACATTTATTTATTAATTTACCATCTGTTAATTAATTATCCCCACACAGTACATTATTTTATATTCATGAATTGAATTTTTCTTTATGCATTGTTAGTGGTATATTAATAAGTATATCTCACACCCCACTTGGGCTTCCATTTCCCTAGGGTACCATATAAGATCTCATATATGCAGGTCCATGGATTATTACTTGTGTTGTGAATTGTACATGAAAGTTTAGCAGCAATATACTAAGTCAAAGCTTAGGATGTTCAAGGAGTTAAACCTAGGGGATTTTTTTAATTTTTTAATTTTTTTTATAATTTAATGTATCGCCTATTATATGTTCACTTCTTATCCTATGTATCATCATTGGTACATTCATGTATAGTAGTATATTATTGGTTGTTTCCCTTTTTATTCAGTGGTGGTATTTATCTTCTTCTTCTATTTATTTATTAATATTAATTCAATAATTGAGTGATCTATTTATTTAGCTATTATGCTATTGTGATACTCTAACCATTAGAACATATTCTCCAAAATTTTCCATCACTACACCCTCACTACTATTCAGTAAACTCTGGAATATGAGGAGGCACACTTGAGATCACGTAGTGACCGGATTGTCTACTAGTTTCATAGTCATTCAGAAAATTACATTAAAAGTGGTATCATAGATATATTTTACATTGTATTAATATTTTGGGATCATATAAAAGTAATTAGGGATATATCTGTTCTTTTTAACTTCTTTTTTCTAGGATTGATTTCTCCATGCATGGGGAAAAGTCCATGTAGCTAAGGAGAGGATAATTGTTTGTGTTGTTCGTTGTTACAGTTGGTTATAATTTCACCTTGAGTGATTGGTGTACTTTTTGTTGTTTACTTATTTATGAGAGATATGGTATTTTATAATTGACATGGTACAGTAATGAAGTTGCATTACATGCATCATTTTAGGAACATAGATTTTCACGTGACATGCATATTCCTTGTCATGTAGAATTCATTGAACGATTGTTTGAGATTTTTTCTTGTTCCATGCATGATTATTATGATGTATGTCATATATTATGTTTGGAATTTCAGTAACATGCTTAGTTTTATACTCTCATTGGTGTTTCATTAGAATTATTGTTTATATAACATAATTTTTTATTTATTTAGTACATTTCCAAATGCATCCAAGCTTTATACTTATTTAGTATGTATCATGTATCTACTTCTTGTGATAGAAACCATTGTATTAATTGTGATATAAAATTGGTTTTTAATGTGAAATAATCAACCTAAATGATTTTTTCTTACATATATTGATGGTGAAACATTAAATAACCAATCATAATATGTTTCATCCATGTTCCATTGGTTCCATGGTCTAAAACACATTGATTACAATTAAATGCAAGCCAATTCAAAATCTATAATGTGTTTGGTCACTTTATAATTTAGTAAATGGTATCCCATATAATAGAACCATTACATATGGGATAATATACATTGATAACATTCTATAAATAACTAGGCAGTTAAATTTTGACCTAAAATGAATTAGTGGTTTATATACCTTTTATGTGACTCAATCCAAGTAGGTTAGTCATTGTGCCTTGTTTTTACGAGATGACCTATTATGGGTGTTCTAAAATGCTAATAATAAAATCATATGATGTTTTTTATGGACCCAGCTTTCGTATGTTGGGAACCTTGTAGGTATCCTTTATTTTTATATTCCATAATGATTAACCCCATGGGAGTCTGTTTATGTTACATAGAGATGGTTATTTAAAATTTTTGTTGCTACTTATATGGATTCCTATATGATGTAGGGTGGCATATTACTTTACCAATCCCCATATAAATTTATAACAAACCAAATTTCTAAATTGGAGATGTTTTTATAAGATTCATTTTTAATTAAAATGATAATTTCAACCAAAAGAGTGTTTTCCACTCAAGATTGGAATTGGCATAATCTTTAACTAAGACCAATTGTGAGAACCTTATGGATAAATAAAATTAATAAAGTTAAATTATTCAGTAAATTACCTAATTATGATAGGTAATTTGTTAATTATCAAGGTTTAAAGGAACTTTTGGTAAAACATGCATGTGAGCCCTGTCACATCAGCTAAATAAGTTTTTTAATTATGGTTTTCCATATACATGGTACATGATGCTTAAGTGGATCCATTTTAAATGTATAAATATAAAATTTAAATAAATTAAACTTGTAGAGGTGTTCTTAGCCTAAAACTTTGTGTATGGTTATTTTAAGTGTTTCCCCATCTTTTACCTTAAAATGGGAATGTGAGTGTTAACCATAGGCTTCTTCTAGCCTAAGGATAGGTGGTACTTCATAGTGATTTTTTTCATGAGATTCTAGTTTTAAGAGATGAAATTTCACAGTTCAATAATGGGATATCCATTAAAGATATCTCCCTTCAAGATTTATAAACATTTTTAGTTGTTTTGATGAGTTTTAGACATATGGTACTATTCGGGTGTCCTTGTTATGTATAAGACTCATAGTTTGTAAAATGGAACAATTTTCTTCTAGGGTGAACATTTAGTAATTTGAACCTTGTTATGGGCATGAGAATCGTGTAATTCTCGGTTTCAGTGGGGTAGACATTCCTAGGGCATGGTCATCCGCCTAGTATCTCGTACGACCTGTAACAAATCTGATTTTATAAAATGTATGGGTCATTGTTCTTTAGATTCAAATCCTTATATTGTGCTTTTAAATGGTACCTAATGGATTCCCAGAGGTCACGAGGGTCTTTGTGGAATTTTTCGAGCTAGAACCCCTGAAAATTTTGAAAACAAATTGGGTTTCACAGTTACTACTAACCATACATGGAACTTTTGTGGTTATAAGAAAATACATGGTTTGTCTGAAACCAAGAGACTTGGGGTGCATGCCCATATGAGGTTGAAGACCTTGATGATATGGGATTTTGACACTGTTAAAAAAACAAATTTCATATCCCATGCGATTAGTGATCAAACGAAGTGAATGGTGTACTGTTGGCACACTGTTTGGACAAACGTTGGCCAAGCTACGTGCATGAGTTTTTGGGGATAAATTTATTGTTTTTTTCATAATGAAATTAAAACCATAACCCCTATTTTACTTTACCATTTCATGTACAAGTGAGCTCCTCCCCTCTCCCAAGATATCCTCCTCCTCCTTACTTAGGGATTTATATTTCTACCTCATCTGGCCTACAATAAGATCATCATTAGAAGCATTGAATGTGCATCAGTATGATATAAAATCTTCTTGCTTCCTTCAATAGTCTATCTTCTAATCTATTACACTATTTTAAAGCTATCTCATTCACGCTATTTCCAAGGTGTTCGTAATTTTATTTGATTTATTCCATTCTATTTCATAACTGAAGCCAATATTTTGTAATGAGCCATCTATGAACTAAAGGTAAGTGGACCAGTTGTTTTACCTAAAAGTCATAATGTTTTTGTATATTCATCTTTATGCCACATGTTGTCCATTTTTGCATGTTTCCATAAAATGTGTTCTTTCATTTTAAATCAATTGAATCATGCTGTTATACTCACACGGACCCATTCTATGTGATTAGAGGATGTTAAAATCATTTATTATAGCCTTTTTTGTGCCAAATTAAATGAACTCATAATATTTAATTTTTTAAAATACCAAACATCACCTATGTATTTGGATTAACTTCGAAATAGAATTTCCCTCTTTTATATATTTTCCTATTTTAATAATGTACCTTACAATTTTTTTTATTGACTATGGAATAGAATTGTGTTTCCTTGATAAATTTAATAGATTGTTTAAATTAAATAGAAATTAGTGGAAATGTCATGATCAGACCCAAGCTGAGGCTCGAGCAGAAACTACTCCAAACTCACCTCTATAGTCCAGGGGAGGGGAAAAACAACAAAAGTAATTTCCTAAATGGGATACCTTTTCCTAAGTACCAATATTCACACACTCGACCATCTCAATGAACACGTATAGAGGGAAAATAATAAAAACATGCAACAACTAGAAAGTAAACCAACCATGAAAAAACCTCTAGGTTGTACAAAAGTACAGTAGTGAAAAGTGTTAATTAATTAAGAAAAATACACACCAAACCTGAAATATTTACCAACCAAAAAAAACTAAAAATTAAAACTTTGGAGATATCCTAGATTCCAATCTCATGCTATGACCACTATATGTGGTCCATAGCACCCAGTATCCCTAAGATCCTCTGAAGTTACCTCTGAACAATCCATCGTCTTCAAAATACATGACACATGTAGGAAAACCCATGTAAGGATGAGTATAAACATACCTAGTATGATTTCTCAAAATCAAAAGTGGGAGAATTAAGAGATACAATAGAATAGTACACAAGATGAAAGATACAGTGAAAGAGTAAAAATTAACCTAAACCATGATATAGTAACCTCATCCAACCATAAGAGGATTGACATGGTGAGTAGAAGAACTAAATATAAGGTATTCACCACCCAAAAAAAGAGATTAGACTCATCCAATAATGAGAAGATAAACATAGAAAGTGCATGGAATACCCCACCTGTCTTCGCATCTCATGGAAAGAGAGTAACAATATCCAAAGGATTGTATACATAAGGTATATATATTTCCTCATTCAAAATAATCCCAAATGTGAGAGATTTGTAATCTCTTTATCATAGAATATCCTAGGAAAAGAGTCACCAATAGTTCCAAAATTCCATCCACAATGCCCAGCATCCCGCGCATCTTCCCTGATGTAATTCTTCTAATTCAAGCCATGAATCATCACTATGTCATACAGTAGAGGGGCCACAATATCTAGGTAGAGGAATTATACCATGGTACAATAGGATTTCTACACTCTGAACAGTCGATGGAAGACCCATTCCTTATCTGGCTGGAGGGTACCACTCCGGAAGACATCGAGGACACACTACCCATCTCTCTTGGAGGGTACCACTCGTAAAGTCATTGAAAACTCCCTAACCTAATATACTTGAGGGAATCACTTAGTATGTCATTAAGGACCCACTTCCTAGTTCTATTATAGGGTACCACTGAGTAATTCATCAAGGAACCGCTTCTATGATCTTCCCGAGGGTACCACCCAAAAAGTCATTCAGGAACCACTTCCCAACTCTACTGAAGCGTACCACTCAAAAAGTCATTGGAAACCAATTTCCATATAAAGTGAATGGTATGATTTAGAAATTCATCATTGACCCACTACCCAGATCTACTACAGGGTACCACTCGGTAAGTCATTAAAGACCTACAACCCATCTCTGCTACAGGGTACCACTCGAAAAGTTGTTGAGGACCCTCTTCCCATCTTTACTGGAGGGTACCACTGGGAAATTCATTTAGGAGCCAATACCTAAATCCAATATAGTGATCCAATCAATAATCATATGATGATTCTTTTCGATCATTTCCATCATCGAGTTCCACCTAACCATGATTCTTGCAGGGAGAATTCCACATTGTATCCTAAAATCCATAATTGAGGGAACCATCATGCTCTACATAGATAATCATGGAGGATATGCTACTTACAGGCAAAAATATGACCCAAATTATTGAAATATAGAAGGTTGAACTATTCTCAAAAGGAGGTACACGGTGAGTATAGGACCCACATATCATGTGGCCCCACACTATAGCCTGATCATGTCCTCACTAGCACATGGATTAATGGACATTTAGTACTAGATGATGTGTAAGGGTACTACATGATGTGCCTCAGCCAAAATCCTAAAAATTGCATAGGTCTCATCATTGGTCTGAGGGAAAAAATTAATTATGTTGATATTTCTCAACAAATGGCCCAAGATAGACAAATAGATCACATCATTCTGATCATCATCAAAAATCGCTTAGGATAGGCTATTCACTTACCCTAATCGGACACCCAGTGAAATAGTCACACATCACCACATAATGTTCAAATGGTGATTCATGAACCTGAGCCACAAATCTAAATTAAATAACCAGTTTTTGCATTGAAACATCTATCTCAAAATTAGGGATTCAATGCACTGGAAGGATCACCATTCTAACACCATATAAATAATATATATACCAGATTATATATTATTATTATTATTATTATTATTATTATTATTATTATTATTGGGTGCTTTTTGAGCCTATTCAATGATCCCGAATTAAATATCCCACATTGGACCTAAAATGATTATATCAATTTTAGGGTCATGCTTCTTATGACAGTTCTTCAATCCGATATCATTTTGAAGAAGTTAAGGCCTAATTAATCTTTTCACAATAAAATAACTAATAATAATAATTTATATTATTATTTATTTTTACCTCAATTTGGAGAAACCTTTCTATGTAAAGGATCCTCCCATTCTCAAAAATGTTGCACAGTGCCTTCTATTGTATATTAGGTTTATCAAATAAAAAAATATTATTATCATTTTACAAAAATTATATTATTAAGACTTACAAATTATAGGGGGTTCTACTCCCCATACTCCATGTATATCACCTGATGGCGCCCCTCCCAAAATAAATTCGTAGAATTTATTTTAATTATTTTAAAACCAAAATCATCAACCCCATCCAACCTTTTTATTAAATTAATTTAATTTAATTTGTGTCAACCAAACACATTTTATATAATTCTAATATTGTTATTAAAAATAATAACACTCATTGCATTGAACACATCATACCACCTCATCAGAAATTCATGTCCAGTCACTGTCATGTTCATGATGAGAAGACTCCTCTATGAGACACCATGCATGGCCTCCTCTCAGAATTGATCCCTTAACACTAGAAGTCATCACCATGTGTCAATCAAGAAAATAGGGATCACTAATCAAATAATGAACCACCTTTGATTATAAAATTTTACTCACATCACAGATCTGATCTGTTCACAAAACACCATCCCAATCATTTATCACTATGTCTATAAACCATAGATCAACATATTTTTTTGGCCACTTTAATGAATTTAGGGGTTTTATTGCACTCGAACCCACACCTTCAATGATAAATCGTGACCAAATGCTCTGATGATGAAAATCATGGGGAACTATAGAGTAAAAACACTAATAAAAATGGTGATAAAAATAATTAGACAATTATTATTGGCCAATGATTTCATAGTGGGTAAAAAAGGGTGAGAAATATGGAATGGAAAATACATAAACTGAAAGAATAATTTATTTTGATACACAGGCTCATGTAATGAATCGTTTAAACCTACATCAAGAGAAAAATGACCATGCTCAATATTTTAATCATAATAGTGGAAACCCCAAATGATGATTCCTATCTCAATTATGGGTCGATCATTGGTGAAGAATGCATCTACTATTGATGAAGATGACTTGTTACATCAGCTGCCTGTTGATTCACCTTGATCTGATCCCCAGTTTTTTTGATCCCTTCCTTTGGTAAAATCTAGTGTCTGTAGTGTTCTTAGGGGTCACATTACTTCTTGCCCAAGATTTTTCCAAAAAAAACTCAGTTCCCCCAAATTGTTTCAATGAAACATAGGCACTACTACGGTCGCACACAAAAATGGTGTCATTGCTTACAGTGTCTCACCAAATTGGTGGTACCGTTATGGTGTCTCACCGATCGGTGTCCCACCCTTTGCCTATTTTTTTCCTAGATTTATAGGTTTTTTTTATTTTTTCCCTGATAACATATCTTTTCATGTAAAAGTGTTTTAATACCCCTTTAAAACCATTTAAAGTCATTAAAATAGGTTTTAAACCCCCATGAGTAGGGATACCCTTCAATTACAAAAAGGTCTGGACTTCTCCCTTAGTATCAGACCTTTCCTTGTTCTTTCCAACGTTTCCCATGTTTTGTGATTTTTTTCTATTTAGAAGTTATATATTAACTCACATATGTTATCTCCACCATCTCCAAGGAGAATTATTAAATAACAATTAATCCTAATGTGTAAAACCGCCCAGCCGCATAGTCAAGCCACGATCCCACTTCAAGTACATTGAAATCGTCTCCCTGATTTTTTATATCACCTTTTCATAAGCCGAGATACTCCCTTCCTTTTTCCATTATGATTTCTATAATTACACCTAGAGACTTACTCTAGGGATGCATTGTTCGCATGTGCTGGAGCTCTTCCCTCCCTGCCTTGAAGCCCTCAATTTTTCCTATCCTGCAAGTCGTGCATCCTCAGTTCTTGACATGAGAATAAAAAATTCGATCCTTGATCATCCAAGTAGGTTTTTTCCTTCGTCTCTATTTATTGTGTATCATGTAGGGTGGGTATGACAATGTTTCCCTTAGGAAGTAGATGAAACCAAACCTTAACAAAGATAATAAACTTAGTTTTAAAGAATGAAGGGGTGTAAATGATGATGGTTTTTTTGTATTCTTATATCTTCATTTTTATGTTGTGAATTTTATGGAATTAATCCCAGAAAAAATAGTGGTCATTGATAGTCCATTCTTGCACAGTAATTAACCTCTATTTTCTGTATAATCCTATAATTTAATGGTTGTAAAATGGAAACTTATTAATCATGTAAACTAAGGTTATGAATTGGATTACTAATTAATAATAATCCTTTTTTGATCACCCTGGTTAACCAAATGGAAAGAAGGAGCTTGATAAATGGTGTGGTTAAATCGGAAAACTCCCTTGCTCTGTTCTACAGATACGCATTGTTGTTCTGCTTGATGATTGTGGGATAACGTATATGGGGATGGGATCTACTATTGATTAGTTGTTGGTTTGTGGATATGAGGTCATGTGGGGTTATATTTTGGGTCTTGGTTTGGTTCTAGTAGATCAAGGATGTCGTGGATTCCTTTTTGTAGTGACTTTACACGAGAACCATGTGTGAATTCTTAAATTACTGCTGGAATGATTTCCTTCAATTATTTTCTTAGATTGTGGTTATGCCTGATACTTTCTAGATAATGATGGAATATTTAAATGGAATCAATTGAACATGATAAAGATAATGGGGACAATGGGGTATTGTTTTCCAGAAATTGTTTGTTCTATAGTTGTGCCTATTTTACATTTGTGCATTGAAGGATAGTAAAGAGAGTGGTTGTGTATGGGATGGTTTTGAAACCCTTAGTTTGGGATGAGTTATTGTTTAACTATATGTATATATTTAGTTCTTATGTTTCTTATTCGCACCCCACCAACACTGAGAACTTCATGAAGAGAACCCCCATCTCATGGGATATGGTATTTTTCCAACATTCTTATGAGTGACTAGTTATTTTTTCCATTATAATCCCTCTCCCAGGTAGCCTAGGACCCTTCGAGTAGGCTATGATAGCCTAAGGTTCATTATGGACCAAGAATTTTCAGGTAGTTTGAGTTTTGTTGGTTGACCCAGGTGTGTGCGGGGTGGTTTGTTTCCCAAGTGTACTCGATATGAGGTCCCGGTGTCTTTGGGCATGGTAGTTGTTATTCTGTCCCAGGTGTCTAAGGGTGTGGGGATGTGTGGTTGTTGTGTCCAAGGTGTCTTTGGGTGGGATTCATGGTTGTGGTGTCCCAAAAGGTTGTTGTTGGGGAGGTAGTGGGACTGCAGTGGAACTTATAGGGAAGGTATGATGTGTAGGATGCCCTAAATAACCAATGGGAAAGCGGTGCGGGGTAACCAAATATCAATGTGTTATTACTATTACTCTACCTGATTGGCATTATTTAGGGAGTGTTCCTTGGTGAGGTTAGGTGGAGATTTTCCTTCCTATGATCTTTGGTTATCTTTATCTCTCAAAGGGCATTAGAATCCCCCCCTTGGTTTGGAGATATTTTTTTTCCCTACTCAGTATACCTATATACTCCTCTTACATATATAAAATTGCTTTTAGGTTCCCAGAAGGAATTTGAGTACCATGACAGGCCATACTAGCTCTGGATTCAAGGGTTGTCATTTCTAATTTTATTTATTTTGTTATTTGTTTCATCGATGTTTTCTGTTACCTTGTATTAGTTTATTTTGAACATGCATATGGGAAAGGGTTTTTGGATTTACTTTTACTTTGAGTTTTTTGAGTTCTTTGGGATTTACCATATTATCTCCTGATATTATTAAATATAAAGGTTAATGACTTCAATTTTATCTGATATTTTATACACTTGGTGTCATTCGCCACTCAGGGGCCTATTGAAGGTGTGACTTAGGGGTCATTATCTCTCCTTCAACTTAAAGAAGGAAGGGTCTAGTAGTTTGTTGTCCCTTTTCCTCGTCTTGGTGAAGGCAGGACATGACAGAATGGTATCAGAGTTGATGTATGGGAGATAGACTGGAGTTCGGGGTTAGGTACAGTGAGTATTTCATGAGATGGTAAGGAAACAGTGTTAGGAAATCTTGGTTCATAAAATAGGCCTAGGAATATTGGCTAGGACATATGATTTTAGGGCCCGACATAATTCGATACAAGGACTCAAGACCTACCGATGGACCAAGTGAGGCTACATTGATTGCAAGGTAGAGACCCTAGGAAATATACATGAATCATAATGACTTGTGTTCTCCTATGTTTGGGGTGTTTCGAGAGTTTAAAAATGAATAACAAGTTTAAGAAAAAATTAAAATTGATCTTCTACGCTACTTGGGCTTATGTATTTCCTTATTTACTTTACAGTTATGGAACTTGGATAGAAAGCATGAGTAGTGCGGGAGAACGAGGCCCAAGAGGATGATTTGGATGATTAGGAGAGGACTGAACGAGAATAGGAGGATGAAAAGTGGCAGAATATTCTCTGTTCCTTTCAGCGGCGGTGCCTCAGAAAGTATGTGGGTAGCGTCTCGAATATTGAGATGGAGAGATGGCTTGAGGATCTTCGGATAAATTTCAGCTTGATCTAGGTTTCGGAAGAGTACTGGATTCTTTTGGACATGATCTAGATGTGGGGAGTGTGGCGTTAGTGGTGGACGCTCAATCTTGGGGAGAAGAAGGAGGCTGAGGATTCGTGGACTGACTTTGAGAGGCAGTTTCAGGTGGAATTCATTTCTTCAACAATGAAGGCTAAGAAGAGGCAAGAAATATTCTCCCTCAAGTATGGGAGTATTTTATTGAGGTATTTGGGTATCATGTTCAAGGATATTTTACGTTTCTCTCTAGATCTCTTCCGAGATGAGGAGTCACGGGAAAGATTCTTAATGGAGGCACTTCAACCGTACCTTCAGTATGTTGTAACTCCCTTCACTCTTACAATATACTTGGATGTTTATAAGAAAGATGAGTTAGTGGAGGGGATGCGCACACTGTGAGGTGTTCTATGATAGGGGAGCCATTTGAGCTCATCGAAGAGGAAGGCTATTAGCAGTTGGACCCCAGCTTCAGGGTCTTCTAGGTTTCGGTTGACGGGGATAAGACCTCAGCAGTTTCGGTTTCAGATACCATTCTGTCATGACCCACCTTCACCAACATGAGGAATGGGATAGAAAACTGTCAAACCCTTACTTATTCAAGTAGAAGGAGAGATAATAACCCCTAAGTCTAACCTTCAATAGGACCTAGAGTGGAAAACTAGCATGAAGGGTATATAATCTCATGTAAAAAAGGAAGGAATTACCGTTTTTAATTTAATAAGATCGGGAGATAACCAAAGCACCTAGCAGGAAACTATCCACCCAGACTCACCAAGGCATACTCCTCAAGTAACATAAGTCTGGTAAAGTAATAGTAATATCACATTGATATTTGGTAACCCCACACCGCTTTCCCACTAGTCATTTAGGACATCCTACACATCAGATCTAACCCACAAGTTCCACTACAGTCCCACAACCGCCCCAACAACAACCTTATGGGATATCACAACCATGTATCCCGCCCGTAGACACCTACTATAACACAACCACACACATCCATGCCCGCAGAAACCTGGGGCAACAACCACATCCACACACATCCCCTCCCATAGACATCTAGTCCACAACAACAACTAACATTCTAGAATACATCTGGGCCCATCCCAAAGACCCTTGGAAAACAGACCTGTCCAGACACTTAGGCCAACCACCAAAACACACCCTACCCAAAGCATCTTGGGCCACAATGGACCTTAGGCCATCACAATCTGCCCTAAGAGTCTGGGGATACCTTGTAGAGGGAGCATAAATGAGCTAATAACCATATGCTCATGGGAATGTTGGGAAAAACACCCTCCCCCGTGTCATGGGGGTGTTCGGCATGAAATGATCAACATGGGCGTGGTTTGTATAAGAATAACAGGAACTAAGCATTATAATTAGAGGTAACCAAACCCTGGTCCCAACCTAAGGGTAATGAAATAGTCAATCTGCCAATACAAAACCATTGTCATTACTATCCTTACATGCACAAACACACAACAGTCCCAACCAGAGCCCAAACCATTTCAAGTAAACAATCCCCAATTGTACCCATTCTCGTTATCATGTTTTAGTGATTCCATTTAAATATTCCTTCTCTATCATGCAACTAACAAGCATAGCCACTAGACAATAAAACAACGGAAGGGAAACAACCAGGTAGTAATTTAAGCATTCACACCCAGTTCTCTTGTAAATTCACAATATCAAAAGAGATCTGTGAGATTACTCGGTACATGAACCAAACCAAGACCCAACATATATCCCCACATAGCCCTGGATCCACAAACCAACAACTGAAAAACAATATATCCCATCCCCATCAATGTCAACCCATAAGCATCAAGCATAATAACCATTCATATTAGCAGAACAGAGAAAGGGAGTTTTCAAATTTAACCACAACATTTGTCAAGTCCCTTCTTTCCGTTTGGTTAACCAGGGTGATCATGCAAGGATTATTATTCATTGGAAAACCATTTAATCTATCTAGTTTACATGACTAAATATTTTCTATGTTACAGCCATACAATCATAAGATTATCCTGAAAATAGAGGTTCATTAGTCCTCAAGAAATTACCACCAATAGCCACTATTTTTAGAGGGAATAATCCCATAAAATTACCAACATAAAGATGAAGATAAAATAATACAACAACATCATCATGATGCACACCACTTCATTCTTTAAAAGTCTGTTTATTATTGTTTTTAAGGTTTGGTTTCATCTACCTCTTGAGGGAAACATTATCACACTCACTCGCCTGATACACAGTAAATAGAAATAAAGGAAAACTCTATCTAGATCAATTATCGAAGTCTTATCCTCGCATCAATAAATGAGGATGTGTGACATACAAGAAATAAAAACTCGAGGGCTTCAAGACTGAGCCGAAAAAGCTCCAGTACGGACACACTGTTCACCTTCGGAGTAAGTCTCGTGGCATACATAGATAATGGAATGAAATTATTAAGAGAGGATCTCGGCTTAAGAAAAGGCCATATCCTAAAATTAGGGTGAAAATTTTGAAGTACTTGAAGTCATATCCTGGATTATCCACACAGTTGGGCGGTTTCACATATTGATATTAATTGTTATTTAATAATTCTCCTCAAAAATGGTGTAGATAACATCTCTGTGTTTATTTATATATTCTAACAATCAAAAACCACGTAATAGGGGTGAAGTTGGAAATCACGAGGAATGGTGTGACGCCAAGGAAAAGGCCACACATTTTTGTAAGTGAAGGGTTTCCCCACTCTTGGGGGTTTAGAATGTCTTTTATTGGATTTAAATGGATTTGAAAATGGTATTAAGACACTTTTACGTCAAAAGATACATTACCGGGAGTAGAACTAGAAAAACATGGGAATGTGGGAGAACCATTGGAAAAGAGTGGGACACCATTTAGTGAGACACCAAAACGGTGCCACCATAACTTTGAGACATCGTAAGCAGTGTCACTGTTTTGGTGGATCCATTTGGTGGGACCAAGGTTTTGGAAAACTTCTTAATAAGTCACTGAGGGGCCCTAGGATACCCCCAAGACAAGAAATTTAGAAAATTAATAGACCAGGATGGTCTGGGCCATTAAATAAGATACCTCCCAAACTATTCTCATTCTTGAGAATCCCTGAGTAACCCTGAAGAGAAGAGAGGGGTCTAAACAATCACTTTGTAAGATACCTCTTAGAGACAAACCACGCTAGAGTTGTTCGAAATATGGAACAACATAGATATCTAGGATCAATTATCCCTCATCTATCTCCTAAATAACTATGGGTACACTACCAATTATCTCCACCAAGTGACCACAAAAAAATATAAAGGTCAGATCGTCTTCACTCATGTATTAGGGAGTCTCTTTTCCCATGTCAAGATATTATCTGCATTGAATGGCAGTGACTCGCCCACATGGGTTTAATCACATACACCATAAAATATCTTGATTAGGGATTAAGTCCTCCCCTCCCCATATTTTGGGCTTTTCACAAACATTTAGAAAAAGTAAAATAGCCCATATCATATTTAACATGGTAAATCATGACATCATATTCAAGTACAAAACAGACAAAAAACAAAACTCAAAAAGCTCGGGGTAGTGGGCACATATCTATGCCTCACATGCCTAGGAACTATCCTCGAGGCGACGATGCCTCCATAGCACATGAACAAAGGAAATGGCTTGTCCATGAATCACCTTCTTTCTCACAATCCTCGATCCTCACCTTTCACTCCACAAACATTGCATCGTCCTCGATATCCGTCTCTACCCAATCGAGGACATACGAATCAATGTGTAGATACCAATAGATCTAAGACACATGGAAGAAGTTTTTGACCATAAGTAGTAGTGGTGGTAGTACCAGCTAATATGATACTTGGTAGACTTTCCACAAAACCTCGATGGGTCCGATGAACCTGGGATAAAGCTTACACCCCCTACTGAACCTCCACTTCCCATGCTGAGGGGAAACCCTTAAGATCACAAGGTCCCAAACTAGAACTCCAATGGTATCCTCTTATCATTAGATTACAAATTATCCAATTCCTGATCCACCTTCATCCTCTCACACACAATATAAACCTTCTTTGTCGTTCTCTTCACCACCTTTGGGCCAAAAACATCTACACCCCAAACTCGGACCAGCACACTGGCGAACGACACGAACTTCCATACAAGTTTTCAAAAGGATCCATGTCAATGGTAGAGTGATAGAAACTGTTGTAGGAAAACTATAACCAAGGAAAGTTTCATACCCATGATCCCACAAACTCCAAAACATATATATTTAACATATCCTCGAACATCTAGATGGAGCGCCCTGTTTTCCCATCTGTCTAGGGGTGGAAAGTAATGCTAAGGTACAGCTGGCTACCAAAAGCACACTGAAATCCCTTCCAAACTCATGAGGAAAAATTTTCATCTTGCACTAAGACTATGGACCTCAAAACTCAATGAAATTCCATCACATCATCCATGTACCTTAGTGCTAAGGCATCCACTACACTCAACTCCTTGACTTCTAGGAAGAAAGATGATTTCATCAGCGGGTTTACCACTACCAAGATAGCACCATAGCCTCCTTCAACCATGGGTAGTAACTCAAAAAAATACCTCAATATGTCATCCAAATTTCACTCTGGGACACTTATTGTCCTCCAATAAAAATCAGGGTATGTGGTGTTCATCCTTCATCTATTGACACATGAGGTAGTTTTCACAATCTTCTCCATTGCTCGCTTCAACCCGAGCCACCAAAACTGACCACTCAAACCCCAGTACATATTGTAAACTCCTAGGTGTAATACTAGGGGTGAGTTATGGAACTCTCTGAGAACTCTCCCACGCATCGTCACTAGGACAAATAACTTCTTTCGGAAAATCATTCTATTTTGACCATCTCCCGACCATCCTTCCAGAGCATTGCCCTGGATAACACGATCACAAATCACTTTAGCCTCTATGTTCCCCCCCTGAGACTCCTCCATATGTAGTACCAAGGAATATTTCACCTTCATATAGTGTTTCTAGTGTTCTTAGGGGTCATGTGGCTTCTTTCCCAAGATTTTAAAAAAAATAATTGGTTCCAAAATACGGTTCCACTGAAATGGTGGCACCTTTATAGTGACACTGATCACAGTCGCACCGTCATGGTCACACACCAAAGTAGTGGCACTGCTTATAGTGTCTTACAAAAAATGGGAAACTGTTATGGTGGGACCGTTATAGTGTCTCACAGAATGGTGTCCCACCCTTTGCCAATTTTCTTCCTAGTTTTCTGAGTTTTTTTCCAGTTCCACCCCGGTAATGTATCTTTTGATGTAAAACTATTTTAATACCCTTTTCAAAGACATTTAAAGCTAGTAAAAGATGTTTTAAACCTCCAAGATTAGGGTGACCCTTCAGTTACCAAAAATTGTATCTTTTTTCTCTAGGTCACACCTTTCCCCATGCTTTCCAACTTCACCCATGTTATGTGATTTTTCTCTGTTTAAAAGATATATATTAACTCACAGTTGTTATATCTACCATCTCCGAGGAGAATTATTAAATAAAAATTAATACCAACATGTGAAACCACCCAACCATGTGGTCAAGACATGATCCCACTTCAATTACTTTGAATTTGTCCCCCTGATATTAGGATATGGCACTTTCTTAAGATGAGATCTTATCTTCCTTTTTTCCCTTTCATTTTCTCCAATTACACTTAAAGAATTACTCCGAAGACAAATCGTGTGACCATGTTGGAACTCTTCCCAGTCAGCCTTGAAGCCCTCAAGTTTTAATTTCAACAAATACATGCATCCTCAATTCTTGATGCGAGGATAAAAATTTCAATCCTTTGTCATCCAAGTAGGTTTTTCCCTTCGTATCTCTTTACTGTGTATCATGTGGGGAGGGTATGATAATGTTACAGTCGGGACATAGATGAAACCAAACCATAATGAAGACAATAAATGGAATTTTAAAGAATGATGTGGTTTTAATGATGATAATGTTGCTATATTATCTTATCTTTATTTTTATGTTGTAAATTTAATGGGATTATGGCCACAAAACTATTGGATGTTGGTGGTCTTTTCTTGTGCACTAATGAACCTCTGTTTTATAGATAATCCAATGATTTAATGGTAGTAACATGGAAACCGATCACATAAAATCGTTTGATTAAATTAATTACCAATTAATAACATTCCTTGCATGATCATCCTGATTAACCAAATGGAAATAAGGAACTTGATAAATGATAAGGTTAAATCTGAAAACTCCCTTTCTCTGTTATGCTAATATGCATGGTTGTTCACCTTGATGGTTGTGGGGTGATGTGGATGGGGATGAGATCTCATGTTATTCAGTTCTTGTTTTTTTGATCTAAGCCATGTGGGTTCATATGTTGGGGTTTAGTTTAGTTCTAGTACATCAATGGATCTCACAAATCCCTTTTATTATTGTGACTTTACAAGAGAACCTGGTGTCAATTCTTAAATTGTTTCATGGAGGTTTTCCTTCAGTTGTTGTCTTGGATTGTGGTTATTCCTGTTAGTTTCCTGGTATTGAAGGAATATTTAAATTGAATCTCTTGAACATGATAACAACAATGGGTAAAATGATATATTGTTTTTAAAAAATGGATTGTGCTCTCGTTGTGGCTATTGTGTATTTGTGCATGTCGGGATAGTAATGAGAGTCATTGTGTATGGGATGGTTTCAAAAACCTTATGTTGGGATGATTTATTATTTAACTATATGTATAAATTTAGTTCTTGTGTTTCTTATTAGAACCCCACCCACATTGAGAAATTCTTTCCGAGCACCCCCATATCACGGGGGAGGGTGTTTTCCTAACATTCTTATGAGTGGCTGGTTATTATCTCTTTTCTGATCCCTCTCCCAAGTATCCCAAGACTCTTTAGGTAGGATGTGATGGCCTAAGGTACATTATGGTCCAAGACTCATTGGGTAGGGTGTCTTATGGTGGTTGGACCAGGTGTGTGCGGGAAGTTTGGTTTCAAAATTGTCTTTGGGATGAGGGCCCAGTGTCTTCGGGCATGGTAGTGGTTGTTGTGGCCTGGGTGTCTGCAGGCATGGTGATGTGTGGTTGTTGTGGAACAGATGTCTATGGGTGGGTTGCATGGTTTTGGTGGCCCATAAGGTTGTTGTTGGGCTGCTAGTTGGATTGTAGTGGAACTTATGGGGGAGGTATGAGGCGTAGGATGTCATAAATAACCATTGGGAAAGTGGTGTGGGGTACCCAAATATCGATGTGTTATTACTATTACTCTACCTAACATGGGTTATTTGAAGAGTGTTCCTTGGTGAGGCTGGGTGGATAGTTTCGTTTCTAGGTGCTTTGGTTACCTCTATTTCATACATGGCATTAGAATGCCTCCCCACTTGTGGATGAGTGATTTTGGTTTTCCCTATTGAGTATACCTATATACTCACCATACATATATAAAACATCGTTCAGGGTTCCAAGAAAAATTTTAGGATCATGTTAGACCTTAAAAGCTTGAGATTTTGGATTTTTCATTGCTACTTTAATTTCTTTGGGTATTTTTTTCATCAGATATTTCTTGTACCTTGTATTAGTTTATTTTGAACTTGCATGTGGGAATTGGTTTTTGGATTTACTTTTACTTTCAGTTTTTTGATTTGTTTAGGATTTATAGTCTTATCTCTCAATATTATTAAGTAAAAATGGTAATTCATTCCATTTTATGTGATATTTCATACCCTTGGTGATAGTTTCCACTCCAGGGCCTATTGAGGGTGGGACACTGGGGTCATTATATCTCCTTCATCTTAAGGAATGACGGGTATGATAGTTTTATCTCCCATTTTATAATCTTGGTGAAGTCAGGTCTTGATAGAATGGTATCATAGGTTATGGTTGAGATATAGGATGGATTTAAGGGTTAGTCACATTGAGGATTGCATGGGATGGTAGGGAAATAGTGTTATAAAATCTTGGTGCATGAAATAGGCTAGGGAAGAATGGCTAGGACACTGGATTTTTGGCCCCCCTGTGATCCGATGTGAGGACTCTGGTCCTACTGAATGACCAAGTGATGCTACACTGATTATAGGGTAGAGACCCTAGGAATGTTACATGCATTATAATGAATTTTTTTATTATGTGTCCTTTTTGCATTGAGAGTTTGAAAATTAATAAAAAGTTTAGGAAAATTTTAATAGAGATCTTCTACACTACATGGACTTAGGAATTTCTGGGTTTACCTTATAGTTATGGAACGCAAACTATGACCACAAGTAGTGCGATTGATATATGCCCAAGAGTATAATTTGATGATTATAAAAGGATTGATTGAGAGGAGGAGGATTACCAGTGGAAGAAGAAGCATTGTGCCTTTTAGCGGTAGACCCTTGGAAAGTATGAGGGCGGCATCTCGGACATGGATATGGAAAGAAAGATAGAAAAGTAGTTGTTAGCTTTCATATTGATGTAGGATCTTAAAGAGTAATGGGTTCTTGTGTCCATGATCCAAATGTAGGGATAGGTGCATCAATGGCGGATGCTCTATCTTGGGGAGAAGGAGGCTGAGGTTTCGGGGACTGATTTTCAGAGGGAGTTCCAAGCAGAATTACTTTCTTCTATAATGAAGGCTAAGAAGAGGCATGAGTTACTATCCCTCTTGTAGGGAAGTATGCCAGTGAGGGATTCTGGGATCAAGTTCAAGGATCTCTTTTATTTCAATCCAAAACTCTTCCCGGATGAGGATTCGCCTGCAAGACCCTTAGAGAAGGCACTCTGATCTTCCCTTCAGTATGTTGTAACTCTCTTCACTATATTGATGTACTTCATGTTTCATAATAAGTTTGAGGTGGTGGAGAGAATGCACATGCTGCAAGGTGTTCCATGAGAGGGGATACAGTTGATCTCATCTAAGGGGAAGCACATTAGAAGAAGGCCTCCAGCATCCGGACATTATAGGTTTCGGCTGACGGGGAGTAGGCCTCAGCAGTTTGGGGTTCAATTTCTCCGTCCTCACCCTTTTCCTACAGGCCTAATACCGAGATTATTTATCTATGGTATTCATGGGAATCTCTGGAATTAGTTTTGAAAACAAGTGTAGTATAGTGGAGGTGGGAAGGTTCGACTCCCCCCTCAGCAGTAGAAGTTTCTAGCCAGACGCTTTCAGTAGTAGTAGAAGAAACCGCGAGCTCCCTATCATCTGAGAGAAGATGTTCCAGGAGTAGACTGAACAAAAGGCACTCCTCAGGGACTTCGATTGGGTTTTGGTTGGGTTGGTGGCCGACAACCAAGGGGAAGGGGATCTGGGCGTGGACAATTACACACTGTGGAGGTAGAAGTTCCTATAGGGTCAGAAGTCATTTGAGATAAGATCTTCATGTTTAGTACTCTTTTGTTTACCTTGTTTGATTCAGAAGATTTTCACTCCTTTTTCTCACCCCATCTAGCCCATTCTTTGGGCCTAGACGTAGAGATACTCTCCATACCCCTGGTGCTGAGTACACCATATGGAGATCAGAAAAGTCTATTTGACATTTGTTAATGATGTATACTGATTCTAGGACCGCATAAGTATAGTGGGGATCTACTTCTATAGAAAATTCAGCCATACGATTTCATCCTAGGCATCGACTGGCTATTTTCCATACACATTGATATCAACTGCTTCTAAAGAAGGGTCAGGTTTTAAGATATGGGTGGCTAGCGGGTAACTTTCGTTGGCGAGTGGGGTTACCAAGAGGGAATTTGGCGAGTAGACCCCTTCTTTCCTTGTCAGTTGAGATGTCAGTGGAGTCTACAAACATAGAGATGGTGGAAGTCCCAAGGATAATTAGTGATTTCTTATATGTCTTCCCTAGAGAGATGTTGCCTCTACGCCCTCGACGTTATGTGGATTTCGGTATAGACTTTCAACCTCGTACCCATTGATTTTGATGGACCCCTATTGGATTGATCCTTCTGAGTTTCTGGAGTTGTAGATCTAGGTTGATGACTTGATGAAGAAGGTTTTTATTCGACGAGTACATCACCATGAGGTGCTCAAGTCCTGTTCGCAAAGAAGGAAGACGATGGTATCAAGCTATGTGTAGACTACCGAATACTGAATCAGGTGACATTAAAGAAATGTTACCCCATCCTGAGGATCGACGACCTTGTTGACTAGTTTAAGGGAAAATTTTGGTTCTCCAAGATCGAACTATGGTCGGGATATCACCAACTGAGGATGAAGGAGGGTAATATCTTGAAGACTTCTTTCAAGTACAGATATGGGCACTTTGAGTTCGTGGTCATGCCATTCAGCATTATGAACGTACCTGATATGTTCATGGGGATAAGGATCTCTATTTTCCATGAGTTTCATTACTGGTTCATTGTTGTGTTTGTTGGAGACATCTTAATCTACTCAAGTTCATAAAAGGGTCACGTCAAGAATATGAGGAAGGTTTTGGAAGTCATTTGACACCACCATATCTATGAGATGTTGTCCAAGGGCATGTTCAGGATATGAGAGGTTCACTTCCATGGACATCTGGTGTCTCAACATAGAATAAGAGTGGACCTATCAAAGTTCAATATGGTTGTTTCTTGGGAATCACCCAAAAATGTAAAATAGGTTCATAGATTCCTGGGACTGGCAAGATACAACCAGAGGTTTGTGCTCAAATTCTCTCGAGTTTCCGTTTCTTTAATGGCCTTGACTAGGAAATACCGGGATTTTTTTTGGAGTGAGAAGTGCAAGATTGATTTCACTTATCTAAATTGGAAGATGGTCAGTTCCCCAGTGTTGAGGTTTCCAGAGAAAGGTGTAATGTTTTAAGTGTTCTGTGATTCTTCCAAGATAGTCTTGGGATGTGTGCTAATGCAGCAGTGGTGAGTGATCTATTATGGGTCTATGAATTTATGTCCTCATGAACTTAACTATTCACCCCATGACCTGGAGCTTGTAGTGGTTGTGTTCGCACTAAGGTTTTGGTGAAATTACCTCATCAGGGAACACTTCGTGGTATTCATAGATCATGTGATCTTGAGGTACGTCTTCTCCTAGCAACACCTGAACTTGCGGCAGCCGAGTAGGATGGAGTTTCTTTAGGAATACAACTTTGAGATCTCTTAAACCTCATGAAAAAAGAACATGGTGGCCGATTCCTTGAGCATGTATTTGCAGAAGGTTGTGGTTCAGGAGTCCATAAGTTCTTGGGAAGCAATAAAGGATTTGGCTGCTTTACATCTGACCATGAGAGTGTAGGATGAAAGAGGTTGTTTCATCCAAATGATAGTGCAGTATTATTTGGTACAGCGGGTGGAGTAGTCTTAATGGTGGAACTTAGAGATTGAAGTGATACAAGATCATGTTAGCCAGGGAAATGCTCCAGAAGGATGGTCATAATATTGGATAATTGGATGATTTTCTATGGGAAGTTGTTTGTCCCATAGATTATGTGTGAGTTAGCTCTCTATGAGTTCCATAAATCACCCTAAGTGGTACACCAAAGAGTGTCCTTGATGTACCAAGGATTGAGGGAACATTTTTGGTGGCCTGGAGTGAATAGGCCAGTGGAAAAGTTTTTGTAAAATTTATCTGTGTGTCAGTAGGTGAAGGATGAGCGCCGTGTTCTGGGTAGTCTGTTGCATCCCTTAGATGATCCCGTGTTGAACTGGGATAATGTCTCAATGGATTTCGTCACAGGACTACCCAGAGTTGAGGATGGAGATGATTCCATCTGGGTAGTGGTGGGAATGTAGAAATAATAGGCTCACTTCTTAGCTATTAAGGAGTCATGCACCATGGATTCCTTAACACAGAAGTACATGGGTTTAGTGGTGTGTTTTCACGAAGTTCCAAGGCCCATAGATTCGGATCGGGAAACATGGTTTACCTGATGAGGCTATAAGGGATTTTAGTGTGCTTTTGGAACCCAGATATGACTTAGCACTTCTTTACAACCCCAGATAGATGGAAATATAGAGAAGACCATCCAAACATTGGATTGTATGCTACGGTCATGTGTTTTAGACTTCAAGGGATCATGGGTATGACACTTTCCTCTGTTAGAGTTTTCCTACAAAAATGGATATCACTCTACCATTGGAGTATATCCATTCAAATCATTGTATGTAGGACATGTCATTCTACCATGTGTTAGACCAAGGTTGGGGAAGGAGGTGGTCTTGGCCCAAAGGTGGTGCATAGCACAACAGAGAAGGTTCAGCTTGTGTGTGAGAGGGAGAAGGTGGATCCAGATCGGCAGAAGTCATATGTGGATCATAGGAGGAGACCCTTGGAGCTAGAGGTTGCGGACTGTGTGTTTTTAAAGGTCTTCCCATGGCGTGGGAAGTGGAGGTTAGATAGGGAGATTAATCTTTCTCCTAGGTTCTTCAGACCCTTCGAGGTGTTTCTGTGAGTCGGCGAACTGGTATATCAGCTTGCACTACCACTTTTTCTACTGAGGGTCCATGACATCTTCTATGTGTCTGAACTCTATCGACATCTACATGATTATTCACACTTCCTCTACTGGGGAGATATGGATATCGAGGATCGTGCAACATTCACGGAGCGACTAGTGAGGATTGAGGATCATAAAGAGATGATGCTTTTTGGATGAACTATTCCCTTGGTATGTGTGTTATAAATGCATAGTGGCCTCGAGGAGAGTACCTGGGAATGGGAAGAACATATGTGTCCCTAGTACCCATAGTTGTTTTGAGTGTTGTTTTCTGTTTGTTTTTTACATAACTGTGATGTAATGATTGACCTTGTTAACTATGAGATGGGTTGTTTTCCTTTATCTAAATGTGTATGAAAATTACAGACTATGAGGAGGGGAGGACCTGATCCCTAATCAAGATGTGTAAATGTGGATAAGATTAAACTCATATGGGGGAGTCAGCGCCGTCCAAAGTGGATAGTATCATGAAATTAGAAAAGAAACTCCCTAATATGTGAGTGTGGACGATGTGACCTTTATATGTTTGTGTGGTCAATTGGTAGAGAAGAGAGGTAGTGTAATTGTAGTTTTTCAAGAGATAGATGAAGGAGATTTTTATCTGAGGGAGAGGTGTTCCTAAATATCGAGGTTGTTCTAGCTTTCGAACAACTCTAGGGTGGTTTTTCCTTGAGAGGTATCTTATGAGGTGGTTTTTTGGACCCCTCTCTTCTCTTTAGGTTTACTATTTAATTCATGAGGACATGAATATTTTGAGAGGTATATGATTTAATAACCTTGTCTCCCCAAGCCCTTACTTTGTGAAAATTTAGTGTTTGTAGTGTTCTTATGGGCCACGTGGGTTCTTGCCTAGGATTTTTCTAAAAAACTCAGTTCCACAAAACGGTTCCACTGACACAGTGGTACCATTAAGATGACACTGTTATGATCACATCATCATGGTCACACAAAAAAATAGTGGCACTTTTTATAGTTTCTCACCGAAGTGGTGGCACCGTTACGACGTCTCCCCAAATAGTGTCCCACCCTTTGCCAAATTTTCCCCAATTTCCTGATTTTTTTTCCAATTTCGCCCTGGTAACATATATTTTAAAGTAAAATAGTTTTAATACCATTTTAAAATCATTTTAAAGCTATTAAAAGATGTTTTAAAGCCCCAATATTCATTTGACACTTCAGTTACCAAAACATGTGGTTGATTTCCTCGGTGCACACCTTTCCTGGTGCTTTCCAGCTTCTCCCCAATTATATGTTTTTTCTCCATTTAGAAGATATATATTAACTAATAGTCATTATATCCCCCATCAATAATTATAATTATTAAATAATAATTAATACATACATGTGATACAGCCCAACCGCATGGTCAATACATGATCCCACTTCATGTACTTCGAAATTGTCTCCCTGATTTTCAGATCTGGAATTTTCTTAAGACGATATCATATCATTCTTTTTTTCCTTTAGGTTTCTCTATGTATGCCATGATACATACTCTAGAGATGAATCGTGCACCCATTATGTAGCTCTTCCCGCTCATCATTGAAGCCCTCGAGTTTTCCTTTTCTGCAAGTCTCGCATCCTCAGATCTTGACCAGAGGATAAAAACTTTAATCCTTGATCATCCAAGTTGGGTTTTTCCTTCACCTATCTTTACTGTATATCATTTGGGGAGTCTACGATAATGTTATCCTCGGGATGTAGATGAAACCAAACCTTAAAAAATACAGTTTACATACTTTTAAAGAATGAAGGGTTCTGAATGATGATGTTGTTGATGTTTTATTTTATCTTCATTTTTATTTTGTGAATTGTATGGGATTATGTCCACTAAAAATAGTGGTTGGTGGTGGTCCTATATTGTGCACTAATAAACCCCTATTTTCTATATAATCCTATGATTGAATGTTTGTAACATAGAAACTAGTTAGTTACATTTACATGGTTTATTAAATGGATTCACAATGAATAATAATCTTTTTGTGATCACCCCAGTTTACCAAACGGAAATAAGGAACCTAATAAATGGTATTGTTTAATCTAAGAACTACCTTGCTCTATTCTGCTAATACGCATTGTTTTTCTACTTGAATCTTGTGGGGTGACATGGATGATGATGGGATATTCTGTTGTTCAGTTGTTTGTTGGTGGATATGAGGCTGTGTAGGTCATATTTTGGGGCTTTGTTTGGTTATAGTACTTCATGGGATCTCACAGATTTCATTTGTTGTTGTGACATTACAAGAGAACCAGGTGTGAATGCTTAAATTATTTATCGGCTATTTTTCATCAGTTGTTGTCTTGTCTTGTGTATATTCCTATTAGTTTCTTGGTAGTGAAGGAATATTTAAATAGAATCACTTCAACATAATAACAAGAATGGGTAAAATGGGGGATTTTTTCCGGAAATGGGTTGTGCTTTGGTTGTGGCTATTGTTTATTTGTGCATGTAGGGACAGTAAGGAGAGTGGTTGTGTATGGGCTGGTTTCAGAACCCTTATGCTGGGATGAGTGCTTGTTTAAATATATGTATAAATTTAGTTATTTTTTTTCTTATTCGCACCCCACCCATGTGGAGAACATTTTTTCGAGCAGCCACATCTCATGGGGGAGGGTGTTTTCCCAACATTCTTATGAGTGTTTGGTTATTATCTACTTTCTATTACCTCTCGCAGGTGTCCTAAGACTCTTAGTGCTAGCTGTGATGGCCTAAGGTTCATTACGGCCCATCACACTTTAGGACGGGTGTGTTATAGCAGTTGGCCTAGGTGTGTGTGGGCAGGTTTGTTTCCCAAGTGTCTTCGGGATGAGGCTTGAGTGTCTTTGGGCGTGGTAGTGGTTATTGTGTCCCATGTGAATATGGGCATGGTTATGTGTGGTTTTTGGGTCCAAGGTGTCTATGAGAAAGATGTGTGGTATTGGTAGACCATAAGGCTGTTATTAGGGTGGAAGTGGGACTACAGTGCAACTTATAGGGGTGTTCTGATGCATAGGATGTCCTAAATAACTAGTGGGAAAGCGGTGTGGGGTACCCAAATATCAATGTGTTATTATTGTTACTCTACCTGAATTGAATTATTTGTGGAGTGTTCCTTGGTGAGACTAGGTGGATAGTTTCCTTGATATGTGCTTTGGTTATCTCTATTTCTCACGAGGCATTAGAATGCCTCCCCACTTGTGTATGAGAGATTTTATTTTTCCCTACTAGTATACTTGTATACTCACCCTATGTGTATAAAATTTCTTTCCGCTTTCCAGTAGGACTTTGAGGACAATTTCAGACCTTACTAACTCGGGCTTAAAAAGATGTTGTTGCTTCTTTTATTTCTTTTGGTATGTTTTTCATCATATTTTTCTGGTACATTGAATCGGTTTATTTTGAACATGCATATGGGAATGGGTTTTTGCTTTACTTTTACTTTTAGTTTTTTGAGTTGTCTGATATTTACCATTTTATCTTCTGATCTTATTAAAACAAAGGATAATTCCTTCCATTTTACATGAGATTCTATACCCTTGGTTCTAGTTGCCACTCTGGGTCCTATTAAAGGTGGGACTCAGAGTTCATTATCTCTCCCTCAACTTAAATAAGGACGGGTCTAGTAGTTTGTTATCCCTTTTACTCATCTTGGTGAACGAGGGTCATGACAACCTCATCATAAATCCATGTCGAGTCACCATCATGTTCATGCTAAGAAGCCTCTTCCATGATACACCACACTTGACCTCCTCCTATAATTGATACCTTCACACTACACGGCATCACCACATGTCAATCAAGAAAACATGGGTCACTAATCGGATCACGTACCACCTTTGATCATAAATATGTACTCGTAGCACCGATATGATCTGTTAACAAAACACAATCCCGCTCATTTATCATTATTTCCATAAACCATAGATCAACATGTTGTTTGTTCCACCATAATGAATCTAGAGGTTTGATCGCACTCGAACCAACAACTTCAATGTCAAATCATGACCCTGTTCTCCAATGATGAATAACACGATGAACTGTTGGGTAAAATCACTAATAAAAAAGAAAATAAACATCATTTAACAAAAAATCTTTCCCATAATTTCATAGCAGGTAAAACAGGGTGAGAAAATGGTATGGACAAGAAATAAACTGAAAAATAATTTATTTTAATACACAGGTTCATGTGATGAATTATTTAAACACTGATCAACGGAAAAATGATCATGATCAATATATTAATCATAATGGAGGAAACCACAAATGATGATTCATATCTCGATTACAGATCAATCATTGGTGAATAACGCATCTAATAGTAAAGAAGTTGATTTTTTGCATTAGACGCCTGTCGAATCACCTCGATTCGATCACTAGCCATCATCCGAGCTCAATTCTCCAAAGAATAAGGGGTGTAATATCCTCTCAATGATCCCATGATTATGTGGATAACCATGTAAACATTCCATAGAATCTTACTTATAGAGGAAAATTATCTAGGTCATTTAATTAAAAACAAATAAATATATTATTTATTTTAATTAAATGAATCCTTCAACAGCTTCATTTACCAGACATCTCATGTCGAATAACTTTAGCTCATTCTTAGGGTAAAAATCATGTTTTTAACTCAACAATGGTATGAAATGTCCCATCCACATCTCTGTTTTTTAGTTATTTTGATTATTATTATTAAATTAATTAATCAATTTATCCAATATACCTACCAGTGGGTGCCCCATCCAAACATCCTGCCCCGACCAACCATAGGTCTCTTCTAGGTTTAATCTCATGCTACAGATTCAACCATGGTCTCATATTTCTAATTAGAGACTCTATTAAAGAGATATTTCACATTTTCCATAAAACTATATACGTTTAATATAAAATATTTTTAATATTTATATAAAATTACCTTTAGGCTCACCGGGCCTCGAAATCACATGAGGTCTCAGTGCCTGAATCCAAAAATATACATAATATTATTCCAAAGTCATAAATGGTAAAACCAGAGTCTCTAAATTATTCATTTATTCAGATATATTAATCCAAGAAAATAAAAAACTGAGGAAAAAGGTTTTTATATTGATCCAGCATCTTGATCTTCCATACATCTTCCCCACACAGGGATGTACAACCAAAGGATAAGTGTGAAACTCCCTCATCACTTCATTTTATAATGTGACTGGATCCACCATCAGTCAATAAAAGAAGATAAAATGATTCGCTTCTTTAGAATATCTATCTAGGGGATCTCTTAAGTATATCTCATCATTCAAGATATCTCATTCAGTATCCCTGATTTTTGCCTCCATAACTCACATATAAAGTGGAGGGGTAACAAACATCCACTGGGGGTATGCTGAACCATCTCACATACAAAGTTAAACTCTAAATTGGGAAAATTATCTATTGAATTTATTGATAACAGTTGATGGAAAACCTCAGTGTGAGCATATGGGGCCACGACCATGCCCTGGTTGTCCTTCAAGCTTAGGTATCCTCATGTTTTGTAGGGTCCACTATCACTCATAGGTTTGGGAAGACATTTTCCAAAGAATAGACATTCGATTATAGAAATAACTCCATGAGAGATACCATAGGAATAGAACTCCTAGATCATGTCTAGAACCATCCCCTTATATCATTCATGCTCCAATTCTAACATCGAGGACATGAGGTTACCATCAAAAAATACTACCATGAACCAACCCAAGAAAGGTTAAGGATCTGACTCATAAGTATTGTGAACTCTTATTTGGTTTTCAGCATTCCAAAGGGTATCACCAAGGACTCAAATAAGCTATAGTGGCTCTAGGAATACTCACTCAGTACATCCACCTCTCGAACTAGGAGCCGGTGATAACCCATCCTAAGGGGAACCTCTGATATCCACTTTGCCCCATACCACTGGTTGAAGAACTAAACGATTCATGCAGTGGATACTCTTCCTTACATCACCTGGATTAGGTGACTCCAACCTATACCTGACATCATGATCTTATTTGTCTCTTAAGAAAACAACACAATAGTTCCCAGGTAAACAAACTGGGTCTCATAAAGCCCTACCTCAGTAGACCCTCCAACCATGCCAAAAAACTCTTGCATCCACACAAGTAATCCAATGTTCTAGAATAAACATTAGGCTATCTATAGTGAAAGTCAAAATAGTGGTTAGTCTCACAATGGGAAGGTGAACCCAGAACTTTGTCATACCCAACCATCACTGGAAACTGAAAGTTCATAGCATCCACTTATCCAAGGGTAATACTAGACAATGAATAATGAAGTGGTTTTAACATCCTACGAATGATCTCATCCTCCCCTGTTTGGGGATCACCCCTCATCAAAGGAGGAAAACTTCATCCTACAACCTAGAAGATCTACCGTAGTCACTAGTATAAATCATCTGATTATGTATGGTAGATGACCAATCCATGTTAATGAAAACATTGTATAGTCCCACTAACTCTATGAAAATATATCATGTGAGGATCTCTCTTTATCTCTCTCTCCTTGTATATTAAAGTCACATAATTAGTATAAATGTGTGATCGTATATCCTATCTCTAGGAGCATCTAGTAAAAGGGTCGAGAAAAAAAGTCACCACTATTATCACTAGTTCTCGAACAAGGGAAACATCCTCAGAAATGTGGCATTCCACTTTATGATATCAACTTTAGCTGAAACATTAGAGGAAAATGTCAAACCCCAAGCCACACTTGAAACTACATAGCCCCAAGCTCCAACCTTCTAAATTTATTCATTACATTATCTACATATTCACCATAACCAAGGCCCACATTAACCCCTTAGCACACAAAATTGACCTCATACATACAAGTCAAATGAAATCTTCCACCGCATGAAGATAATATATGATTTGGGGTGACATTGACTAACCTGCATGGTTTTAGATAGTATTAAAAGAATATATATTTATGGGGGGAAGTTTCCTTATTCATTGAATGTCTAAATCCATGTCAAACATCACCAACATAGGGATATGCTGACGCCCCATGTCTTCCTGGAGAAATCTCATCGTGAGTACAAACATTGAAGGGAGTATCATACAAGTAGGATTACCAAACCATATGATCATACTTGACCACAACCACCTAATAATGGATTTTGGACTAACCCAAAACCTAGGTGATCTCTATTCACAAAACTGTCAACTCGGAATCTCCATAGGTGAATCGTCTGTTGGAACCATTGGAAAAAATTATTTCTTAATGAAGAACACTAGTTTCAGGGGAAAGAATCTAATTCATTGAGATCCACACAAATCTAAAACCTCAGATCCTTGACTCAACCCAACCCTCTCCTACATAAGAAGCTAGTTCATTGTGAAACCTCAACGACCTCTTGCATTGGAACTCAGGGTGTGCACCAAGCTAGTGTGTATCTGCATCCAGCTATGTTGGTACCGATTTCTTCTCGATAGGTGGGGGTTCTGCTACCTGCCCATATGAAGGAAATATCACATGGGGTGGATCATAAATTGAGTACTTATCACTCATTATATCGTCATCATAATCCATAATTTGATAACATGGATGGTTTTCTTTATGGAGTCATCTCAATGTGATCAAGATGTACTATGGTCATATGAGAATATATATATATATAGGTTGAATATTCAATAAGGGTAGTCAAATACTCAATCCTACATGATTTATGTACTATTGATCCTTGAAACCAATGTCTCGGTATGCTGAGTCGACATGCAGGTAGTCAGGGTCCTTGTGAATGGATACATTGAACTCCTGTACCATCACTAGATTCCATGGCCTAAGAGCCGCACTAAAGAAATTATGACACTATTTCCATAATTCCTTCTAAATTCTCATAAGGTTAATACAACAAACATTATACCAAGGTGTGAACTCCTCTGATACCAATCTTTCATAACCTGAACCAATCTGAGGATCAAACTATAACAACACAAAACACACCACCATAGGCCATGTGGTCACGATAAGAACCAAAAGGCATATCATAAATGGGAGGCAATATCTAAATTACCTATACACACGCACACCCAACCATATCAATGTAGAAATGTAGAGGAAAAATAAAAAAAGAATGAAATAACTAGAAAGTAATCCAAGCATTCAAAACCTCTAGGGTGTATAAGATTACGATAGTGAAAATCGAAAATTAAAGCATTAAAATACATGCCCAACCAAAAATATGTTAATAGTAGAAAAACATTAAAGTAGAACTTATATGAGATCATTTCTTCTGATGTCAAGCTATGACCATCATATGCGGTCAGCAGAACCCAGTATCCCTACGATCCTTTCAATCCACATCGATCTATTTGTCGTCTGCATAAGACATGAAATGTGCAGGAAAATCCCATGCTGGGGTGAGTATATTCATACCAAGAATGACACCATGGAAGATAAATGTGGTAGTAAGATAAAGAACAGGAAGGGGAAAAATAATAAAATAGTACATATAATGTAAGATACAGTGAAAGAGAACAACTCAACCCAAACCAAGAGGGAGTAACCTCATCTAAGCACAAGTTGATTGACATAGTGATTATATTTATGTTATGTTGAGTATTTACCACCCATATAAAGATAGTTGACTCATCCAAACATGAGCGTATAATCACAGAAATCACATGGAATACCCCTTGTGCCTTCGTATCTCATCGAAATAGAATAACCAAATCCATTGGTATGGATTTAGAACGTGTATATATATATATATGCTCAGTCAAAATAATCTCAAATGAAAGAGAAAGGGGATCTCTATATCACATCTCATCCTAGGAAAATAGTCACTAAAATTTTCATAAGGCCATCAAATATGCCCATCATCTCGCATGTCTTCTGAGAAGTAATTCATCCTAGTCATTCCAAGCATCGTTAGCATGTCGCACAGTCGATGGGACAGAATATCTAGGTAAAGGAAACATACCCTAGTACAATAGGAGAGTCCCACTCTGAGAAGTCGATGGAAAACCCATACCTGAGCTAGTAGGAGGGTTTCACTCCAAAATTCATCAAGGACCAATTTACCTACTCTATTGGAGTGTACCGCTCATAAATCCATCAAGGACGCACTACCCATCTTTACTTGAGTGAACCACTTGGAAAGTCTTCGAGTAACCACTACCAATATCTATTAGAGGGTACCACTAGGTAAGTCGTCGAGGACCACTTCCCAACTCTACTGGTGGGTACCACTAGAAATTCCATCAAGAAACAACTACCTAGATCAATAGTATGTAACACTTGGAAAGTCATCAAGGACCTACTTCCGAGGTCTACTAAAGGGTACCACTCGAGAATCCTCAGAAAACCATGCATGATAATTGTCTTCATCAAGAATCTACTAACCAATCATCATTCCAGTAAAATTCCACATCATATCATAAAATAAAAAAATGAGGGAACCATTACGTTCTACATGAAAAAAATCACTATATAGGCTACTGGTGGGCCCAAATTTGAGTCCAAAAAAATGATATATGAGAAGTTGAGTCTCCTAAAAGTGAGGTATGCAGCGAGTACGAGACCCACACAGCGTGTGGTCCCTCTCAAATTTCTATTTGTTTCCTTGATGAAACATAGATTTCTATCCATATATTAATACACATCATGAAATAGTAATACATGATATGTCTCAACAAAAAGCATGTCAAACGAACGAGGCTCGTCATCAATCTGAGGGAAAAAATATAATTCGACTAATATGCTTCTAAAAATTTCCTTAGACGGCCAAATGAATCACACTATTATGTTCCACATTAAAATACATTTTTGGTGGTCTATTCAATTTCCCAAATAGGATACCCAGTTAAAAATTCAAATTTCACCAAATAAATCATTAACGGTGCTTCATGGACCTGATCCACCGGTCCAAAGTAAATACCCAATATTGTTCTTGAAACCTCTTCCTTAATATTAGGGTTGAAAAAAACTGATGGTTTGTCAATATGACACATTATGATGAAGATATCTAAGATACTAGATTCCATAATCAAAATATTATTATTATTACTGGGCACTTCGTGGGCCTATTCCGGGAGACTGAATTAAATATCCAACATTGGTCTTAAAAGGACTGTACAATTCTAGGGTTATGCTACTATTGACAATTTTTCAAGTCAACATTGTATGAAGAAGTTATGGCTGAATTAAGGTTTTCCCAAAAAATAAATAATAATATTTTATGTTATTATTATTATATTTATTAACATTAATTTTGAGAAACCTTTTAAAATAAGGGCTCCTCCCATTATCAAAAAATTTTCATAGAGTATCCCCCTCTATTATAATTTTAATAAAACAAAAAAAATATTATCATTTTATAATATTGTTATTATTAAGAACATTCAAATTTCAGGGTGGTCCTCCTCCTCATAACCCACACACAACTCCTGATTTAGCACCTCCCACAATAAATTCTTAGAATTTATTTTAATTATTTTAAAACCAAAATAATCACCCCCAACCTACCATCTATTTAATTTAAATTCATTTAATTTCTATCATCCATACACATTTTCTTTAATGTTATTATTATTATTAAAAATAATAACAACACTCGTCGCATTGACAACATTTGACCACCTCATCAGAGATCCATGTATTGTCCCCACCAGGTTCATGTCAATTATCCTTCACCATGAGACCCTATGCATGGTCTCCACTCAGAACTGATCTCTTCACACCACACATCATCACCACATGTCTATCGATAAAACTAGGATCACCAATCCAATCGAAAACCAACTCTGATCATAAAACAACACCCACAGTACTAATCTGATCCATTCACAAAACACCATCATGATTTTTTATTATTTAATACACAAAATATTTATCCATGTGTCGTTTGAGCCAACACATTGAATCTGGGGGTTCGATCGCACTTGAACCTGCCCTAGTGATTTCGAATCGTGACCTTGATGTCCAATGATGAATAGTGCGATAAATGGTGGGGTAAAATAGTAATAAAAAAGGTGATAAATATCATTGTCCAAAAATTAATTGCCAACAGTTTAATTCTGGGAAAATTGGGTGAGAAACATGGTAAGCACAAGAAATAAATTGAAAGAATAATTTATTTTGACCCAAAGGCTCATGCGAAGGTCCATTTAAACATAGATCATGGAAACAAATTTGATCAAGCCCAATATTTCAATCATAAGGAAGGAAAACAAAAATGATAATTCCTACCTTATTTATAGATCTAACAATGGTAAAGAATTCATCTGCTACAGATGAAGATGATACATCGCATCATCAACCTATCGATTCACCTCGATCCGATCATCGGTCATCATTCAGTCTCAATTCACCAACAATGAAGGAGTGGAATCACCTCTCAATAATCCCAGGGTTATTGGATAAAACTAGAAATTTTACATATTATCTTAATTATATAGGAAATATTTTAGTTCATTTAATTCAAAATAAAATCTTAAATTATTTATTTTAATTAAACGCACCCCAAAACTGATTCTATTACCATACGTCCTACACTGTCTAACTTTAATTTGAGATTAGGGTAAAATTGGCAATTGAAACTCAACGCCGATCTCATATTTTCCATAAGAGTCTCCATTTGTCAGTTACATGGGTCAGGTTATTAAATAAATTAATTAATTTAATTAATTTATCCAATACACCCACCAATGGTTTCCCCATCCAAACATCCCATGCCCACCAACCTTAGGTCATGCATGGGGTAATTCAAAAAAACCTGGCTTGGTATTGATCCCAACACCTACCGTATATAATAAAGCAACCTAAACACTAACCCAACATGAATTTTGTGAACTTAATTTAATAAATAAATATATATTTATATTCATAAGTATTTTAATTTTTGATTTTTTTAATGTTATTTGATAAAAGATTTCATAAAAATATGTATACCTATACCAACGGTTTTGAGAACCTTTTGTGCAGGTTCATTGGTTTTTTGAGTTATAAAAATGGTTTTGGTGAAAACATTGGCATAGGGTGGACCTATACCAATGTTTTTTCCCAAACAGTTATTATATTTCCATATAAGTGACCTATACCAATAGTTCTGGCCAAACCATTGGTATAAGTCCAATTAGTGACTTATACCAACGGTTTTGGAAAAACCGTTGGTATAGGTTCTATTTCTAGTAGTGTTATCATTTGTTATACATGAAAAATATTATGTTATGTATACCTATTGGATTATTTCTAGACAACATTGATGGTGTCCAACATTGTTTATCTCACAGACTACTCAAGTCAACTTTAGTAGTTGAGTAAACCTCATGTATACTGGTATGGATAATTGAAAGTTCCCTATTAAATATAGTCTTTCAATTTTACTTATAGAATGAATCATGGGAGAAGAGGACTTAGAATATTCTCATGATTCTAGTAGATCATTATTTTCGTCTTTTTTTGTTTATTTTTATATTGAATGTTGTATATGTATGTACCATGTTACCTTTTTTGTATATCATCATGACATGAAATCATTATATATAACATATACTATGTACTTTTGATTAATATTATAGTTTCTTATCTAATTATACTTACAATGTTAATTTAATGTATATGTTTCCACTATTAAATCTATTATATTATAATTTCTCAATTGTTTATTTAATTACTATATTTTTTGTGCCACTCTAATATGGGGGTATATTCTCCCCACCATACCACATTAGACCCTCACAGATATCTAGTAGCCTCTAGAATATGGGGAGGAATGTTCGAGGCTATTTCACCCACTATCTCGAGGCCCTGGTTAAGTGGATCACGAGTCTAGACATTATAAAGTGGTATCAGAGAATTTTTTTTTTCCTTTGGTATTGTTGTCGGCGTATAATAAAATAGACTATGATGTAATGGAATTTTGTAATGAACTTTTTCCTAGGTGTAGCTAACCCATGTGCTGGGGAAACCCAAATTACCTGAGATGGGTTATTAGTGTTATTGGATTTTTCTTATTACAGTTGAAATTTATTTACCATCAGTTGATGCACATGCTTTGTGACATTGTTAGTGTTTATGTTATTGATGGATAATTCATTATTTGGCCTGGTATGGTAAGGAATTAGCATCTCATGCATCATTATAGTAACATTAGGACTAATATTCCATGTATTTTTCAATGCCATGTCTACTTTATACATTCATTTTGCTGCTATATATAGTTAGTACCTTGACTATTATATACTAAAATATACCAAATATTTATGCATGGAAAGTATAATTGGATTAATTAAATTTCCCATATCAATATAAATAGATTTTTCCCACATATATTTGTGATGAAACCTTAATTGGCCAATTATGTCAAGTTGTTGGATCTGGACCTATAGTTTTTGGATTGTTAAATATATAATACAATGAATAAAATTGGATTCAAATATTCAATGGTAAATGGTTACTATTATATAGGATGGAAATTTTAATTTAAAGGGTGTTTTCCTCTATACCCTGCAATTGACACACCATATAATGGATCCCCTAAAATGTTATATGAGACATAGACCCTAAACCTACCTTAGTATTGGGTATTTGGGCGTCTATTATGATCTTATGGCCTGTTATAGTCTTTCCAAATCACCAAGACTTGGATTCTTGATCATGTAGAGTGGTGTGATATTTTTGTAAGAAGGATATGTACCTTCCAAAATTATCTATCTATAAACTTTCAACTACAAAATTATCTTCTATGGTGTCTGTTTGGCATTACAAAATCATGCCACCATGATACCCTTGAGTCGTACAGTATGAATGTGGTGACGACCATGCACTAGAGGTGGCGATCCCTAAACCGCCAGTGATTCCTCTTATAGTGCCACTTATGGAAGTGCTTGTGATTATTAATTTGGGCAACAACACCCAATTTTGAGGGGAATTTTCCTGTATGATATATACTATGAAAGGTGTTTCTCAACCTACCCCAAATATGGTAGAGTTGACTTGGGAGTTCCAACGGTAGTATCCTCCCACATTTTTATGGTATGGAAGTCCACATGTCAGGGAGTCATGTCTAGATGATATGCTTTCTATATTCGAGTATCTGAATACGCATCTAGAGTGGATAGTAAATATTATTACCAATATGCAATGTGGTTATTATAATTGATGGTGGGATGTTATTACCAAGTCATAAAAAATTTGGATATTTTATGGATGAAATTACAGAAAATCATTCAACATTACTTCTTTCCAAAAACATTACGGGTTGATAGGGCTAGATATTTTATAAACCTATAGCAGGGATCCATGTCTTTCATGGATTATTCTGCTCATGTTATTGATTTTTGGTGATTTAATATGACTTTATCTAGTTATAATCTCATAAATGATAGGAAATTCAAGGATGGGAAAGTATACGCCATCAAATCTCAGGTCAATGCCTTTTGGATGATTTCTATTTTTGATATAGTTAGTCATGCCCCCATTACTGAGTGAAATTTGAGGAAATATAATGGTTTTTTCTAGTGAAGTTCAACACTCAGAGCTACAAGTGTTATATATTGTGGTAGAAAGAAAGGTTTTATGGTTTCTGATGGGGTAGTCGTAGCTAGTTATCTTCTACTTAAATATTCCATATATTTCACTAGTGTGGGAAACCAAGAAACATGAAACCCTAATGTATATAGAATCCAGTTGAATGTAGAGGATTCAAAATGATGGGGAATATCCAATGCTTCTGTAGGAATTTTCCCTCAACGCCTATCAAGTTAGGATCCAATACTACCGCACCTACTAGAGTGGGTCCATTAGTATCTCATTAGTCAGGCCTCTAAATTACCATTGATCGCTCAGGACAAGGTCATGGTCAAGGTAGAGGTAATCAGACTCAGTACTTATAGCATCATCAAAGTAGGACTTCTCAAGGAAATCAAGATGTGACTCGGGGATTACGTACATTCCAATTATATACAGTGCCACCTATGCCATAGTAAAATAGATTTGGACCATCTATTGTTCAATGTTCTATTCTAGTATCCACTACTTTAGTTCATTTTATTTTACATTATAGCATTGCACTCCTTTGTATCGGAGGTAGCTGTCAAGGTTTTGGGACTAAATATTGAATATTATTATGGTGTGATGAATATCGATACCCTATTGGGTATCTGATCAGAGATTATTCTCAAATGTATGTATTTTCTCCTTGAGATAGGTGTATATATCCTCATATGTAATCTTTTGAACCATGATATGATAAGGTTTAATGTAATTATTAAAATGGACAATTAATTCCTTATCGATCCAACATTAATTCTTATCACGAGAGGGTGATTTCTACATCACAAAAGGGTAATTTTTACATCAACAAAGGGTGGTAGACATGTATACAATAGATAATAGGATGTTTATGCATCTCAACCAATACCTGATCATCAGGGTTGGGTAGAGTGACATCCGAGATTGAGAGTCTTTTCTTGGATGATCATGGGATACGAACCAATCGTTTCCCTCCTATGGGGGATCATTTTATAAATGTCTTACCTGATGGATTTATTATGATACCTCCAGTAACAGAGGTTGAACTAACCATTGAGCTAGTCCTAGGGGAAACACCAGTATTTATTCATCTTTATAGCATAGAACCTATGGAGATTATACAGCTCAAGAAATAGTTGGAAGACCTGGAAGATAAAGGTCTAATATGCCCCAAAACCTTTTTTGGGGTTCACCAGTCCTTTATTCAAATAATATGGATGGTACCCTTAGGCGCTACATGGATTTCTGATGGTTACACCAACTAATAGTAAACAATAGTATCAACTTCCTTGAATATATGACATCTTTGATCAAATCTAATGATTGAGGGTGATTTATAATACTTATTTGATTTTGGTCTATCATTGGGTTCATTTCCGGTAAATATACATACGTTTCATAGTTTTTCAGAGTATGTGTGGTCTTTATGAGTACCTGGTATTTTCGTTCAGTCTCATGAACACACATGTTGTTTTTATGCCTCAGATGAATCAAGTTTTCCACATATACTTAGATTCATTTGTGGTAGTATGTGTGGATGACATCTTAGTGTATCATCATTCTCTAAATGACCCTGCCAAATATCATGATATCATGTTGAATACACTAATAGAGATCCTGATTTATTATAGGCTCAATAAATGTTAATTTTAGATTGACAATGTCCATTTTTTGGGTCATATCATCTCAGAGGAATAAGTATCAGTAGACCTAGATAAAGTGAGAGTTGTAGTTTCTTGGTGACATCATAAGAATGACTTTGATATACATAGTTTATCGGTGATATCTAGATATTACAAACACTTCATCTCGGATGTATCACACCTAGAAGTTTCTCTTATTATCTTGACTAAAAAGGGTGTGAAATTTATATGGTCAAAAACTCATGAAGAATCATTTTAGAAATTTAAGGGAAGGCTGACTTCAGTGATGGAATTGATTATTCCAGATCTATTCAGGATCTATATAGTCTATTGTGACACATCAAGCATTAGTTTGTGGACATGCAAGACTAGTGAGTCATAGCATATGGGTCTCATCAGTTAAGGCCTCATTAATGGAACAAACTAATGCATGATCTCAATCTACCATCTATTGTAAATGCTCTATGTTGTTGGAGAAACTATTTAATTTGGGATCGATTTTTGGTATTCACTAATCCAAAAAGAGTCAAGTATATCATTACTCGGTGTGAGATCAATATTAGGCATCACAAATTTATTGAATATATACAATACTTCAATTTCATGCTTTCCTAAATACATGGGAAAGGAAATTTTATAGCTGATGATATGGGCTGGGAGACTCAGAAAGTGGTAAATCAGTATCCTTGTGGAGACTGGAAACTTATGATCTTATTATTAGATATAAAAGTTACGGTTCATGAGGATTATGGGTATACAATACACAAAGATTTAGTAGTGGAAACTACCTTGTGGAATGGGTAATAATGATATGTCCTTCATATTTTGAGGTCTTAGTCCTGAGTGAAATCATCTTAAATGATGATTATTATTCTAGTTGCACCACAAATGATGATGAAACTTAATATTTTTATGGTTTCTTTGGGTTCCCAACAAACATTTGAGAGGAGATGATGCAAAAATTTCATGCCTCATCTTAGAAAGAAAATCCCACTATCACAAAGATAAATCAATACTTATATCTCCAGTATTTCTATCTTTCTAGCAAATAGGAAATTTATAGCATTATCACTTGATGTTCCAACTGCTGGTAGGTGAAGGAAAAACATCGGTGACTGGAATAACATTTACAACCATTTTATATTCCAAATTTTAAATGGGACGATGTATCTATGGACATCTTGATAGGATATCATGGATTAAGTCGTGTAAATGATATAGTTTGGGTAATTTTTAACTATTTGATGAAGGGAATGAATTTATTACCAATTCTATAAACATTCTTGGTAGACGATCTATACAGACTATACATCAGAGAGGTCATACCTCTTAATGAAGATCCATGATCTATCATGTATGAGAGAGATTATCAATTCACATGATTATTATGGCAGAGGTTTTCAAAGGCCTTGGGTAAATAGGTTCTTCTGGGCATGGCATGTCACCCTCATACTAATGAACAGATAGAGCATATGATTTAGGTTTTAGAGGATATACTCTATGCATGTGTCTTTGACTTTTGGTTTTCTTGGGAGAAACACATACCTGTAACAGGGTTTCCATGGAAAATATATTTTAGGTTACAATTTGGATGGATCCTTATGAATCCTTATATGTTAGGCCTTATCGATCACCTATGTGCTGGTTAGAGGAAGAAGAGGTAGCTCTTCTTGGATTGTGAATAATCCAGGAGACTTCAACGCAGGTTTAACTGATCAGAAAGCATGTGTTGATAGCCTGTTCCAAATAGTAGTCATATGCTAATAACCACCAATAACCTATTGCGTTTGAGGTCATAGATCATTTTTTCTTGTGAGTTTCACCCAGGTTGGACCATTTATGAATTAAGGGATAGGGTAAGATTTTTCCTCAATTCATTGGATTTGAGGTTTTTATGTGAATATGACTATTGGATTAATGAATAGAACTTCCTAGTAAATATAGGTATATACATAATTAATTTCACCTATCTCATCTCGGCTAGTACCAGCCAGACCCATCGCATATTTTCCAACCTAATGAGGTTTAGTTAGAGATGCATGCTTCCTCTAAGAAGTACCTAGTGTGTATTTTATATCAGAGTGTGAAGACTCTTTGAGATAGTTTATTTCCTTTACTAAGAGTTATATTGAATCATATCCAAGTGAAATATGACACTTAGAAGTACGAATCTAATGTCCAAACCAAGTGGTTGGATATTTTCTTATGCAATCCTTCTTTACGCCTGAAGTCCAACTCATGTATTACATACATTAAGGATGGGAGGTTTTAATGAATCGTCTTTTCAAGAGGGTATAAATCATGTTTTTGGCTTACATTTCCTAGTTCATCCCCTATAATAGTATATAATTGATTCATGGAGGTCATTAGGGTGTTCAGGGGTTTTTTAAAGCCTAATTCCCCAAAAAATTCAAAAACAGACTGGGTCGAATAGTTTATAGAAACTTTTCCACCCTGTCTGCCTAGTTATTACTAAGAATCTAGGTCATTTCAGAGGAAATATAAGGCCACATGGATTTTTTCAACTATGTGATATTTGATACACTACTGAAAGAGTATTTTTCAAATATCTTTCACATTATTAGGAAAACTGTGAACCTTTCCCGTGTGAGTGGTGTTCAAAGGCAATGACTGGTACACGGTTGGCACATGGTTTTTCCAATAATGCACAAACCATGAGACCCATTTATTGGGGGTGAATTTATAATTTTCACCTTAATGAACAAAAATACCTCACCTCTATTATCCTTTCACATCTATTATCAATGTGATCTCCTCTCCTCTATTGTGAGCTCTTCATCCTCCTCATATAGGGATTGTGATTTCTCCCTCATCCGGACATCAATAAGAACACATTTGGAAGCATTTTATCTTCATTGGTAAGCTCCAAAATCCTCTTTATTCCTTCCAATATTTACATTTCCATCTCTTGTGTAATTTTGGTGTAGTATCATTCACCTTAATTTCATGATGTTTGTATGTTTCTCTAATTTCTTTCATCCAACATAAAACATGAAGCCAATACTAAATGAGGAGTCATCTATCTCCATAAGGTAGACGGTATATTTTTTTCCCCAAAAAGTTATTATGTGAAGATATAATATAGGAACATATGGTCTATGTAAAAAATAAACCTCTAGGTAAATTGATAGTTCCAGAAACACTTAAAAGTGTTCACAATGACTCCCAACTCTATGTAATATGTTGGATAGTTTCACTCATGGGGATGCAGCTAACATGAACCATATTCTACTACCTACTCCCTCTGGATTAGTACTACACAAAAACATACTCTTGATGTGTCACATTAATCTATATAACCAATCCCAATTTTATAAAATATCAATACTGGAGAAACATTTAACCTCTTATTCAACTCATGAAAGCCTCTTCACACTGATTTGATAACTAAAACTTAACCGCTTTATTTTTTATCGAAGTCATGGTTGTTGATAAAGGGTAAAATTTCTAGATAAAAAATCAATTGTATACCAATAAACCCAGCATGATCCTCAACTAAAACATGTTCCGGGGACATGTCCAAGACATAAATGCCACTACTTTCTCTGGGCCCATAGATATACCAATATCATACACCATATGCACCAATGATTTTATCACATTAATCCAAAAGTTATACTTTAACAACATTACAAAAAATTGATATTCTTGAAATGTGATTAGAACTATATCAAGATATTTGTCATGTTGATATGGGGTCTTTGAGTAGATGAGGGTGCTGGAAATAAACACCATGCTGAATGAGTTAAGATATGGGTGGAATATCTTGTTTAGGATAGAGATGAACATTATTGACACATTTGTAAGTCCAAAATACATCTCCAATTACTATTATAGACCATACATACTCTAAAACACTATATTCAGGACATCCTCCTCTCGATCAAATATTAGGGAAACCCTAATCGGAGACCAATCTTGTAGAACCAGTAGGTCCCCATAACTGGTCAAAAAGATAATTGATCCTCGGAATCAGATTCATATTATTCACCATCACCTAGTTATGATTTTGGTAATTACATAATTTCAAATATGAATTCCTACCTTCATGAATAATATAACATGTGAACACCATGGTTATGTATTCAGCTGAAAAACCCATTCTATTTTAAGTACTCGCACAATACTAATAGCTCCTTCAACTCAGATAGCTCTATTTGATAATTGGGAATCAAAATTTTTTTTCACCTACATTGTGTTATATATTGAAGTAAAATCCTTTGTTATGATGGATTTTGGTAAATAAAACTAGAAATAAATTTTAATACATCTCCACAACATGAAGAAAATATTATGTAGCTACCATTAATCCGATTAAAAGATCTGATTCTGTAATTTACACTATGATTTTATCAATACAACACATGTATGAACTCACTCTACCTACTCCCAAATCACATTCATTGGTCATCAAGAACATTCGATTTTTGAGAAATGTAAATCATACTTGACTATGATAAAAATCATTGTGATATCAAAAGCTAGTCAATCAGTCCATACTAGGAATCCCATTAAAGCCCTCAATCTCCAGAATTATGATGTCTTGTGGACATATATTACTAGAAATGACAATAAGAAACTATAAAAACACTAATGGTGGTCCATTTTAATGACCAATGATGTACCAAGTGAATGTAACTCAAAATTCAACTTGACTAGTAATTCAATTCTAATAATAAAATTTTAAGATATGAATGAATTAGAATTTCATTTGTCAAACAATGTATTAGAAAACATAAAAGTGATTGAGAAAATACTTAAAATAATAGATAGTATCTCACCATCATCTGCTAGTATCTGATACACTACATATACTCGGGCTTCCTTAGCTCTGTGACTCTATCATTGAAGTGGCTGCTTCACCTGAGTCATCATTATTTAATCCTACTTCTGAGGGCCCCATCTAGATCCCTATGTTGTATATTGACCCATACAACACCCCTATGGAAACATAGCCTCAAATTTATGGAGAAGAACTAATAGAGATTCACCATCATGACACAATGTTAACAATTTCTCAATATTGAAGTGAAAAATCTTATGATAATGTTCAACCATTCCATTATTGAATCGTTGTGGAACTCTTCCTATGGGGGATAAAGAAGTGGTACTCTAGTCCACCTGCATACCACTACCCTAATTCACATTCCTGACCATCCTCTTCATGATACCATTAGAGACACTAAATAATTTAGTATGAGGTATACACTATTGATTACTAAATGGTGGAGGAAAACCAATTACTCTATATTTTTTTAGGAACTTATCATTAGATAATTCCTTTCACAAAACCTATGGGTTTTCATTAGATTAAAACTCTTTCCCTACTACTAGATATACATAGGAATATCATTCTCAAACTTCCTAACCATTTTTTCATCATTAATTACCAAGAGGGGTGTGAAATGAAGTATCTTGTTGAAATGGGTGGACTACTTAGATATAATCAAGGAACCCTACTTCATCTCTATGAATTCCAATTATAGATTAAACATCAATGTATCAAGAAATAATTCCCCAAAAAATATTGCCTTGAAGATCCCCCACATGAGAACCTCGCATTTTCCTACCTATCCCATCATGCTCCACCAATGCCTAGCATGTGATTGTAACATGAACGATGCCATCTTCTCCTACATGTCCTGAGGTGTCTCAACTTGGTCTAAGAAACCCTCGATGAAATATATCCATCCCTATGAATCTTATATCCCTCTAGTACCATGAAATACTAGGGGATACTATATTTGAAAGTGTGTGACATTTCCAACCATGGAACTCAAATCCCATTCACCCTAGGGAAAAGTTAGAAAATGGAATCTCGGGAGAGGTGGGACTACTTTGTGTACCATGGGAGTATGTGTGGGAGTGTTATGAATTGAACCATCCTACACAGCAAGCTATAGAATATGGTTATTCTACCGAGCAGGAGTATCCCATCCCACATCATCTGATGGTCTCAAAAGTCTTGTTTGGGGCTACCACTTTTGAATCAAGAAGGAAATATTTAGAAACAACTAAAGTCATTTGAAAATATACTAATCAGTCTATGTGGTCACTCAAGGTACTCCTATGAGTCAACCCGTAACCCAAATTATGTCCAATCTATCACAAACCAAGGTCCCCATCCCTAGATTTCAGTCACAATCATAAATATAAACAAAAACAAAACAGCATTATTAGGATCAACAAATTAACTCTAGTATAGATATATCACAAGAACATTGAAAATAGATTTTTCACTCCATCAAAGAATACAAGTCTATCCAAAACTGATAACACACATCAAGGAAATAAATTAAAATACAACTATGTATGAAACAATAGTTATATAAATATATAATTTGATCATATGTGCCTAATCATGATACATAATTTCACCCAAATCTCATAAAACAAAAACAATAATCTAATTAGTAGAAACTCAAGTATCTGTTACAGATGAGTTGGTCGGTAATATGGAAACTTCTCTACCTAAGTCCAACATAGCCTATCCCCTTCCTACCATGTATTTTGTTAGTTAATAAAAAATAATAAAACTATAGTATGATACCATTTTGGAATTCCCCAATCCAAACCAATGAGTTTGATCTAGACAGCCACAAGACCTTATGAATTCCTTAGTATCTTCAAGAGGATATTGACTGGTAGTGAGGGTCCGAACATCAGTTGTGGGGATTCTATACCCTTAATATCATATCTCCACACCAATTATATAAATAAAATATATAACAATTGATATTAATAAATAATAGTAATAAAATATAAAATGACACAAAGGTAAAATAATAAATAAATGGGATCATAGTGTAGAAATCTAAACTATAGTAATAAGTGTGGGCAAGTCAGTAAATCATGTAACACTACAGAAATCCTATAGAATCCACTCTAGATCCTCTACTAGATCTATGATCTTTATATCAACTTTATTACATTTAAATGACCATGAATGGTGCGAGTAATAAAACATAGTATGAAACCACCAATGAGTACATAACAAGTGTGACGAACTATAATAGGGGTATTTCATAATAATAGTAATTGCATAATTATGCATAACATAAATATTTAATGAACATGTGTAATAAAAAAGACACTAAAAGTGATGACCATACCTACATCAACTCTATTTTGGTAGGATAAATAGGAATATAATAAATAATAAAGTTAAATCCATAAGGATCAAAAAACATTATACATGGAATCCACAATGCATCCACAGATATGTTACTAACCATCCACAAGGCATTGAGTTCTAGCATGTTACTTGGTATCCTTAAGGGATCAATTTCTAAGTGAGTAAGAAAGGGTATCATTCTATTACCCAATGTATAGATCTATCATCATTACTACCACATTTTATATTGAATCCCCCTATAATGTGTATTTATACATGATGGTCCACCTATCAAGAGTAATAAAGAAATACCTCAAAATTCATGGTAAATACACAAAATAAAGCATATAATAATAGATAAAATCACAACATTTCATCATGATAATTTAGTGTCCATATATGTGTATACATATTATTATCATTAAGCATTAAAAAACTATATAAAAAACATGTGGCACTAAGCATCCAAAATAGGTCTCATTGGATTCACACACCCAAATGAGATCAAAATCAACCACAAAAAACAAACAAGACAACACAAGAATTTAACCATTCAAAAAAGTGTATACAATAAACCTAAATGTTAAAGAACATCATAACTCAAGTTTTTTCATGAAGTGCATCAAGATTTGTCAAATGATCAAAGAATAAATCACACCGAACAACCACAGAGAATGAGATCACATGTCATGGATCCCTAAATCATGTTTTGGTTCATTGAAAAAAGGTTGAGAAAGGATTCCTAATGATATTCCACATTAAGAAAGGTGGTTCTAAGAAAACATACCCTAAGGATCCGACCAAAAAATCAAATTTTGTAGTATGATTAAAGAGAGGTGACTAATAGATAACATCTTTTTTTTATTCATGAATGATTCAAGAATTCCTTGTAAATTTTAGAAGAGAACATCATTTACAGCCAAAGAACATCAATACACTATCCTAAAATAATGGGAGAATATATTCAAGATGATATTATAGAATAATATACTAATGATCGATCTAAGATGACTTACTAGTAAATGTCCATCGTTCATGTGATATCTAACTCTAATCAAATGTGATATCTTTAATAAATAAAATTGAATAACTTTTAGAAATTATCCATGAATATATCATTTGTTTTCATTGGAATTCATATATTAAGAATTATCATTCCAAATATATGAATAGTATTAATAAATAATAGGATGATCGAGAATAAACCTTGAGAAAAAAGTGTTTTACATCACATACCTCATATTTGGAACTTCATCTTACTTGGATTCACTGGAATTGATATTTGGAGGAGAGAAAATCATTAGGTAAGTCTATGAGACTTTAATTAATTGGGATTGATTCCTATATAAATAAAAAAAATGCAGAAATTTTCCATAAATGTCACTTAAGATGGAATTTGAATCATTAATTTCACATGTGTACAGTTTGGTTTCCTGGTAATCCAAATTGTGTACCAATATTGCACCCTTTTTAGGATTCTATAAAAGCCACATGGTTTTCCTATATGGTTTTTCTACTCATACTCAAACCACGTAAATGGACACTATATCTTGTCACATGAGCTTCTATGTGAGGGAACATCGTTTTTCAAACCATGTTCCTTGACTATGCACTACCCCATAAGCCTCTACCTCCAGTTCCATGATTTCATGGAGAATATTTATAGTTTGGGAAAATCAAGCACCTTTAAAAAGGATTATAAAACACTCCAAAACCACCAAAACACACCAAAACTCATCTTAAACAATTCATAGATCTAAAAAATATGATTTAAGGCTGAAATTAACTTATAACACACCTGAAAAGATATGAGTATATTATAGCCACACCATATGATTTATATGGAACCAAGTATTTATGTAACAATATATCACATTATTCAATTCAATTTCATCTCTCAATATTTCTTTATTCTAATTTTATGGTATCTACATATATAGAACCATTATTTATAAAGATGATCATTTTATTTTCATTGGTTAGTGATGTAAAAAATATTCATAAAATTATGATTATTTTCACATTCTTATGGATAATATATATTGGGATATATTATTATGTTTATGGTGAGCCTATAATTATATAGTATCCAAATTTATTGGGTAATTATATATGTTCCATGAAATAAATTTGATTATACAGCTTGTGATTCCGCCAAATACACTTTTTCATTTGACTAGGGAGTAAATCCCATCCACTATTCTTATAAAACATGGTAGTTAACCAAATTCACTATATTTATGGGACTAGAGAGAAAACAAAATCCACTATGTTATGGAAATCTTGGCAGAGATACTTTACACATGTTTTAATCTTCTATGCTTACGCATTTCATACATTTAAATTTTATATTACTACAATTCAAGATTATTTTCCTATGATTTCATATCCTTATGTAATTTATATTCCATGTAATCAATGTCATGCATGAAGAGAATTTAATTATAGATATATGATTATACTCACAAGAAACATGATTACCTATCATATTACATGATCATATGACATTTTTCGTGTCATTTATCCCATTATTTATCCCTCACATGTTTATGATATATTCATAATTTTTATAATTCTCATTAATAATTTTTTTTGTATTCTATGTGTTTGATCTAACTTTTTTCTTATGTTTCCCTATTTTTAGGCGATCGTAGTTACTAAAGTGTTTAATAATATATTATAATTTTACTTCAGGGATGGTTTCAATTAATTAATGTTCTATCTTTTCGATGATGTATTATTTATCTTTTTTCAAAATTAAATATACTATTCATTCTAGGGTTAGTTTATATTTATAATATATATAAAATAATATATATTCAATAAAAATAAATACGAGAAGGTATGGGGTTCTCATATTCTTATTAGATCTACTTATATATATATATATATATATATATATATGGAACACCTTATAACTAGGTATTGAAAATCGATCACTAACCTATATTATGTCACACCCAGACCTGGAATCTTTTGGTCGTCGTTATTTTTATGTTTATTTGAGTCTTTTGGTTTCATAAAGTTAAAAATTTATTAAATTAAAATAATAATGAAATAAAATAAAATCAAATTAAAAAAATTTAATAATAATAACAATAATGTTGTTATTATTATGAATAAATAAATTAATATTATTAAGTTTATTATTATGATTAAGTTACTATTAATATTACTCTTATTATTAATATTATTATTATTATTTGTTTTAGTTTTATTATTATAATTGTTTCCATGGTTATTATTATTATTATTATTATTATTATTACTTTATTATTATTATTATGGTTTTAATAAAAATTGATATAACCTAAGAAGCCCCCTCCCCCCCCCCCCTCTATGATGAAACACCCCCTTTCCCCCCTCCTCATTGTGTGAAAACTCCCAGAAATTGCTTCTGGTCAGGACCTTCCTCCCTTGGTCGAGATCCCTACAACGTGACCCCCCCCCCCTCTTCACAAGCCCCCTTAGCCGAGCCCCTAAGGCATGGCCCTCTTCCTTGAAACACCCCCACCCCCTTAGATTTTTTCATTATACAACATGAACCATACCACTCAGCCTCCCTCTTTGATCATTGATCTCAACGGATCCCTTCATGCTTTGTGTTTGATTCGTTGAGGTATAGTCCATACATCCCTTCTTCTCCCCTCCTTTTGCCAATTTCTTATTTCCCGTCACTCGATCTGAGTCTGTCTAAACCCTAGGGTTGGGATAATCTGATTTTTGTGATTTATCCTATTTTAGGGTATGAAAAGGCACTCCCAAGACCCGTTGGTCTATTTTCCAGCAACCGCCACAAAGGTGAAGCATTTCAGACCTTTTGGATCTTCCCGCAATTATTTTTCGTATGGGTTTTCAATTATTTTGTTTGAGTTTAATATTAAATCATGGGTTTTATGATTTTTGAGTTTTTGGAAATTTATTTTGGGTGGGTGAGTCTTTTCCACTGTGTTTGAGTTCTTGGAAAATTTACATAATATTCTTTGGACTATTCTGTTATGGTTTTGGGCTGACGGTATCGAGAATTCCTACATTTACATTCATAAGGTAAGGAATATATATATTCTCTTTTTTAACATATTCCATCATAGTGTAGGGAATATATGCAAAGAATATAGCAGTATATATATATATATATATATATATATATATCCATGTGCATGGAATTGAGAGGTGTCCGTCTGAGTGGCCATCGACAAACAGCAGCATGTTTGAGGTAGATCCCCTATGTCAATACCATTAATTTTAATTCCATGATTTCTTGGGTGTTTTTAAAAAAGTGTTTTCAATATTAAATAGTAAATATATGTTCTGTGAAAAGTGTTAGTGATGCTTGGAGTTGGACTTGATTAAATTTTTGTGATTAATTTTTATGTTTTTAAATTTGGTCTTCTTTTAAATGTGCTTCCAAGAATGACACTTTCAATTCTTTAAGGTGTTTCCAAAAATTCCTTTGGGGTGTGCGGTTGGTAGTCCCCATGATATTTGGTGTTATTTCTATTAGCCGTGAATGTTTAATTGAGTGAACATGTGTTATTGTGTGAGTTTTTAAAAAAAATGGGGGAATATCTTATTTTGTTATGTTTAGAAAATCGAATGTGTTTTTGGTGTGAATTTGAGATTAATCGGAAATTCTAATTTCTCAAATTATTTGCCTTGGTTTAGACATGATTTCATTCTTTTTTAAAAGTGTGTCATACCTTGGTGTTCTAATTGATCTTTTAAATAATTTTGAAATTAATAGATTTTGATAATTGTGTTTTATAAAAATGAATGTATTCCTTGCATAGTAACGATTCTAGCTTGACACATAAAAATGGTTTTTGAAAGTGGAAAACCCCACTTTTGGCACTCCCCTTAATTTGGAAAATGTGATGAAAGTGTTAATGTGTAATTTTTTATATGTGCCTAGTGTAAAGGCTTATGTGTGGTAGTGTGTCGTAAAAAGGGGATGCGCCCAAGGAGGGAGATCGGTGGTCATAGGGTGGGGGTGATTTTAAATAAAAATAATGATATTTTCATGCATGTTAATTTGATGAAAACTGACCACCACTTTAAATAGAGCACATGGGAAGCCCAGGGTATCTAGCCAAACATACTAGGAATGGTACGCTAGATGATATGGAAGTGGTTCATTCTAGTTTCGTCTTGAAGGATTGACAATAGAACACTAACAAAACAATTGTGATGATGGGAGACCGCTAGGTTATGTGGGTGTTCCCTATTAGTGGTTTGTGCATGAGAATGCTTCTGGTCATCATTTATATACCACATTTCATTGAGTTAGGAGTTTCCTAGGGTCCCATTTGTATTAGTTACCAATAGGTATTGACCATGGTTCTCACTTATCACATGGTGTTTGTGAAATGACTTCCATTTTTTGTTATTTAAATATTATTTCCTCATTGTAAAATCCTTGTTTTTATTTTAAACCATTTCCCTTTCATTTTGGAATGTGAAATCATTCTTGGAAACCATTTTGAAAATGTAGTAGAATAGAAACATTTTCCTTAAAATTTAAACTTGTGACTTGAATTTGAATAGAATTAAAAACATTATTTTATTAAATATTATTTTCAAAAAAGCATGATTGTGTTTCTTCTTAAAGACAAGTTCTTATGTCATTGTTGCTCTTTGTAATTCCTAATGAGAATCTCGGTGCTCACACCCACTTTATTTATCAATTTCAGGTTCTTCTAGTTTTGGATTGGTCTTGGAGGCAGTGTAGTTTATGTTATGTGGTAGACCAAGAGGTCACTTGAGGTATTCCTCATTTCTTAGTTTATACCTTTTTTACACTTCCAGTTTATTTGGTTTATTTTCTTTTATTTATCTATTTTTCAGTTTATGTTTATTTATACTTCTTTTGTTATGGTCCAAATCATTCCCAACTAGTTTATTTTGATGCTCCATACTAGTTGTCATCCCGAGGGAATCATGAACGCCCTTTGGGAATTTTCTCGAACCGAATATATTGACTAGTTCAGGGATGACCCATGTTGGTTTGTGAAAAAATGGTATTAGAGGAGGCCCTTCTTATTTAGGGTGTCATGTAGCTTGGTGATTAGTAGTATCGGGACTCAAGAGGTAGTTGAAGGAAGGATGTCATGAACCCTTTCCCATCCCAAGCCATGAGATTCCAAGGGTAGTCTAGGATTTGATGTTTTATTTTTCTTGGCTTGTGTGGATAAAGGGTGATAAACGAAGTGATCCAGAGTTATGTGATGATCTTTCATGGAGTAGCGACCCAGGTACAGCCCGAGTTCACAGTTCAATATACTTCATATGGTGGCCAATCACTCGGAGAATAGTCTTTTAAACCATTTTATTGGATTATAATATCCACTAGTCACTTATTTTTGAAAGTTTTTATGTGATTTATGTTTGGGAATTCTTTGAAATGACTTGAGTGGATTTTATATATCCAAATGGTTTGTAGAAAAGGTTTTTCAAAAGGGAATGAGGTATTTGGAGTCATAACAAGGTTTTTGAATTGAAAATTCTTTTCTTGTAGTGGAATGTGTTGTTTCAAAGGAAAAAATGGTTTTTAAAATTGATAGTTTCATTTTTTTGAAAAGTGAGTGGTTATTTCTGTTTTTGTGTCATGTTTAAAATTAATTTTCAAAGGCTTTTGGTTTGGACATGATGAAAATTATGTTGAAATGGTGATTTTAGTTTGAGTTTTCATTTGTGATTGAATTGTGGGATTTTGGTTTGTGATGAGTTTTGATTTGGATTTGCACCACTTTTTTTTAGTATGCCCCCCACCTGAAAAGTCCAAAAGTTTTCTAGTGAGTCTCTTCTAGTTTTCGGTTCTACCTAGACACTTAACAGAGTGGTTGCATTGAGTTAGTTTTTGTTCTTTCCCATCTTATGTAGTGATCAAGATCTATTAATGGCAGTGGACTGGTGTGGTGAGATCATTGGTGTTTTTAGGTTATTGGAAACTCCCATATCTATGAGAGCCCATTCTGGTTTGCCATCATTTGAAGGTTCAAATTTGGATTGGTGAAAGAGATAATCCCAGCGTTGTTGCATGTTGGGGTGTCCTGGAAGGTGTTTGAGAACACTTTCATCCAGTAGTTTATACCTAGGGAGGTAAAGGTGGGGAAATTGGAGGAGATCATGAGGTTCCAACTAGACCAATGAACTGTGGAGGCCTATGTTGAGAATCTCCAGGATTTGGTTCCTTTTTATCCGAAGATAACGTCATAAATTTTTTTAATGTTTCTCTTGTGTGGTGTCTCATTTAAAGTTCCAGGGATAGATTACTTTTTGTTATTCCGGTAGGTTCACCATCCGGTGAAGAGATAGAACCATAGGAACCTATTTCAAACAAGATTTCTTTTCAATTCCATATTTGAATAGTTGGGCCACTCTCTTGTTTTCATTTGGATCAGTCAGTTTGATTACTTTAAGTTTCCTTTTTTTCATTCTTTGAAGGCTTGTTATCAGTGCTGGTTGTCCTTTCAGGGCTTGAAATTGTAAAAACTGAATTGGTTAAGGTTTTTGAGGAAATTATCAATGATTGTTTCTACGATTAATTTAATCATTGACTCTACCTAGAATCTGAATTTAGTAGTGGAGCCACAGACTTTCTTGAATGTGGTAAACACCTGAGTTTTCTTGTTTTGTCGCCCACCATCGCAAGCTGAAAAAGAAGAATCATTTTTCATACATAAGTGAAAATATGTTTCATATAGCCTGGTTGGTTTATTTATACAAAGGGGGTTCTGGAAGTCTCTCTATCAAAGTAAAAAGTTTCAGTTGATAGTCATCAGCTCCGTACGGTGGGGCAGCAGATGATTCAAGACATTAGAGATCTAGCTGCTGGGCTAGGAGTGAATATTTTCATGCAGTCAGGAATCATCTGGGGTGTGGGGAAAATTGTTTCAGTTTTGTCTCTGATGTCAAAATATAGATTGTTTAAGTTATCATTTATTATTTCTTAGTTATAGTCTTCTATGTTCTTGTGAGTTCCCCTTTGGTTCTATAAAGACGTAGTAGTCTCATTTTCATGTGATTTTAGTGGTTGTGTCTTTTTAAATTATAAAATATGATTGGCCATCCTTGTGTGGTTTTCCTTTGTGGAGTGGTTCTGGTTTTGGTTTGTTCTCCTTCAGAGATACAAGTGTCTTGTGGAAATGATGAATTTGTGGTATGGATCAATTCTAGGTTCGAGTTTCATTCTTCAGGTTTTCCTTGTGTTAAAGGATTCTAGTTTGGATTGGGAGTCCCCAATGGTTGGGATGGTTAATCTTTATGGGAGTTTTGATCTGTATTGCCGATCTCCTCTCAGGTTCAAGTTAATAGTTCTAGAGTTATCTCATGCTAGGAGTCTCATTATTTATTGTGATATTGGAGTTGTTGTGGTGAGGAGAACCCTCCTCATTTCATGATGGCTCTTGTCATTGAAATTTCCCTTAGATCCGGTCTGGTGTGACTACTGGGATGAAAATTTACACTGATATCATGATTTCATTGGCCTCATCTAGTTTCGAAATCGATTTTGATTCCTCATTTTACTGGGCGACTTTCTAAGGGAAGAAATATTTTATAGTGCGGAAAGTTGTCACTCCCGAACGCAACATCATGTAGTTGTGGATATTTTTATTTATATTTGAGTCTTTTTGGTTTCTTAAAGTTTAAAATTTATTAAATTAAAATCAAAACGAAATAAACTAAAATCAAATGAAAATGATTTAATAATAATAATATTATTATTATTATTATGAATAAAATTATTCTTTTTATTAAGATTATTATTATGATTAAGTTACTATTAGTATTATTCTTATTCTTATTATGATTATTTTTAATGGTTTTAGTTTTATTATTATTATTATTATTATTTTATAATAATAATAAATATTATTATTATTATTATTATTATTATTATTATTATTATGGTTTTAATGAAAAAAGATAACCCAAGGAACCTCCCCTTTACCCTCTAGCACGCAACACCCGCTTTCCCCCTTCATCACTGTGTGCAACCTCTGAACACTGCACCCTCCATGGTGGTGACCTTCCTCCCTCGGTTGAGATCCCTATGATGTGAACCCCCTCCTCATGTTCTACCTTAGCCAAACCCCTACGATGTGACCCTCCTCCGTGTAACACCCACAACCCACATGGAGTCATTCGGTCTATAGCACGCACCCCCCCACACACACACACTCTCAACCTCCCTCTTTGGTCGTTGATCACTTTAGATCCCTTTGTGTTTTGCATTCAATTCGTTGAGGTATGGTCCCTAAATCCCTTATCCTCCCACTCTTTGGTCAATTTATCATTTACCATCACTCGATTTGAGTCCCGACAAACCCTAGGGTTAGGATAATCTAATTTTTGTTATTCTTTCAGTTTTTGCGTATATAAGGGTTGTCTAGAGACCCATTTGTCCATGTTCCTACAACTACTGCTCAATGCGATGCATTTATGACTATTTTGGTCTGCCTTCAATTATTTACTGTAGGGGTTTTCGATTATTTTGTTTCATTCTTATTTTAATTTAGGGGTTTTACAATTTTTGATTTTTCATAAATTTATTTTACGTTCATGGGTGTTTTTTTCTCTCTTTAAGTTATTGGAAAATTTTTATAGTGTTAATTGGACCTCTCTGTAATGATTTTGGGTTGTGGGTGTTGATAATTCCTACAAATACAATCATAGGGTAAGTCATATGTGTGTGTGTGTGTTACCTAGTTTTACTTATTCCATCATAGTGTGGGAAATATGTGCAATGATGTTTATGGTATTTATATGTGTGTGTGTGTGTGAGAGAGAGAGAGAGTATAAATTCATGTGAATGGATGTGCGAAGTGTTATTCTGAGTGTTTATTGATAAATAACATAAAGTTTGAGGTAGTTCCCCAATGCATATACCTTTAATTTTAATTCCATGATTTCTTAAGTGATTTAAAGGTGTTTTAAAAAATGTTTTTTGGGTGTTTGGTTGGTTTTCACCATGACGTATGGTGTTCTGCATATTGGTCATGAAATTTTAATTGAGTGAACATGGGTTTTTGTGTTATTTTTTTAAAAGGGTGGATCCCTTATATTGGTCTATTTGGAAAAGTGCATGGTTTTTTTTGTGAATTTGAGATTTATCATAAGGTTTAATTTCCTAAGTGGTTTTCTTTGGTTTAGGCAAGATTTCTGGCTTGTTTGTAAGTGTGTGGTACTTTGGTGGTCTAATTGATCTTTTGTAGAATTTTGAGATTAAAAGTGTTGGGTAATTTTATTTTCTAAAAATTAATGTATTCCTTGAAAAGTAACAAGTCCAGTTTAAAACATGAAATGGTTTGAGAAAGTGTAAAACCCCACTTGAGGTATTCACAATAATTTGAGAACTGTGATTCAAGTGTTATTGTGTAATTTTCGATATGTTCCTAGTGTGAAGTCTTGTGTGTGGTTGTGTGATGTAAAAAGGGGATGCGCTCAAGGAGGGAGATCGGTGGTGAGAGGGTGGGTGTGTTTTCAAATAAAAATAGTGATATGTTCATGCATTTTACTTTGATGAAAACACACCACCACTTGAAATAGAGAACATGGGATGCCTTTGGTATCTAGGCGGGTAGAGTAGGACAAGTACGCTAGATAATAAAGAAGTGGTTCATCATAGTTTTGTGTACCAGGATTGATGCTACAACTCTAACTAAACATTTAATATGATGAAGGACCACTAGGTTATGGGTGTGTCCCATGCTAGTGGCTTCTTCACTAGAACACTGTTGTTCATGGTTTCTATACCACATTTCACTAAGGTACAAGATTCCTAGGGTTCTATTTGTGATATTTACCTATAGGGATTAACCTTGGTGATCAATTATCACATGGTGTTTTTGAAATGATTTACATTGTTCATAATTCATGCTTGTTTCCTGATTATAAAATCCATGTTTTTAATTAAATAGTTTGCCTTTCATTTTTGAATGTTAAATCATGCATAGAAAAAATTTTGAAAATGTAATGGAACAGAAACCTTTTCCTTAAAATCATAAACCTATTAAATTAATTTTAATAGAATGAAAAAAAAATATTTTATTACGTCTTGTTTTCTATCTAGCATGACTGTGTTTCTTCTTATAGGCAAGAAAATAGGGCATTCTTGTTCTTAGGCATTACTACTAAGAATATCAGTGCTCAATCCTACTTTATTTTTCAATTAAAGATTTTTATAGATTTGGATATCTCTTGGATTGAGTGTAGATTATGTTCTGTGCTGACCCACAAGGTCACTTGATGTATAACTTGATTATTATCTAATTACTTTTTTTGCAGCCATTTTGATCAGTTTATTTTATTTTATTTATACTTTTTCAGTTTCTTTTTATTTATCTATAATTTTATGGTTCAAATTGTTACCAAGTGGTTTATTTTTATTCCCTACACTAGTTTCCATCCGGGGGGTATCGAGAACGCCCTTCAGACCTCATTGCAAGCCGACTCGGGTGACTGGTTCAGGGATGACCTGGGTTGGTTCGGAAAAAATTATGTCAATATGACATAGTAAGAGAAAGAAAATTGAGGAATTGGACAAAAGTGAAATGTTAAAAAATAATTTGATGAAAAATATAATGTCATTCTCTTTTTGGTCCATAAGATAATATCCCATTTTTCCTTTAACTTCATCATATCTTGCATTTCACTAAATATAGATATTTCCCTGGTGGAAAATGAACTCATGTACATATAGATATCCCTCCTAACTTCTATATGTTTACCATAGTATAAAAAGATAAAATTATATGATATTATAAACCACTAGAACAATAAAGATAGATTGTGTGTCTATATTATGAATTCGGAGGCATTGATAATTGAAATTTTAAATAGAAGTCCAATTACAAATTAGTTATGGTGGATGATGTATATTAGTAATGATGATAATTAATTGGAAGACTAAGTTGAACATATTGTATTGTAGTGGTTTTTGAATAACTACACTCTATGCATTAATTTTTTAGGCATGGATAACGTGTAAAAAAATTGCATATCTATGCATTTGATGGAAAATGCAATGAATCAAGACTCTTTGACATAATGTATATTATTGGATAATCAAACTAAGAATAAAGAAAACTTAAATGAACCAAAAATATAAGATAACCCATAAATAATTAATATATAAAGGCTATATTTGATTCTTAATGATCCATTAGGTGCCAATAAAATCCTTAGACTGAGTAAATATGAAACTAAGTTTCAAACCCCACCATATAAATGTATTTTAAAATATTGGATTATATATTTTCCATGTATATTTATAGAGGATGAAATAGTTATCCCTTGAACATATTCCTTAAAAAAATGTATATATTGGCATCATTTTTTTATTGTTTATATTTTTTGATAGATCTCCTTGTACTCTAAGTCATAAGGTTGATTTTTTAGATACTCACATCATTATACCATCATCAAGCACTCGAGTGGAGGCTCTAATTATTTGAGGGGATGTTTTGGAACCTCATGTGAAATCCTCTATTGTGGATAATGATTCTCTACTGTCTCAATTTAATTCCCCATTTAGGAAGAATGAGGACCTAATGGTCAAAGATGAATCCCAAGACACTTATTTTTAGTATTCAAAGGAAATATGGTAATGTTCAATATTGGATATATATTATATTCCCAACATACTAGAGATAGTTCTACTAGAATAATATTTTAAATATTTTAATAATACAATAATCATTATTTGATCATATGATAATGTAATTTTCTACAATGAATACAGATATGATAGTGATAAAATAAATATTTTTATCGTAAACCCCAAAATATTACAATTATTAAAAAATCCTAGCCTCTTTGAAATTTCCACTATGTTGGAAGAACATAACACTTCCCCAAGAGAGTTTTCCTCTGAATATTTTTTTATTCAATGGCCATATTTTTTATGATTTTGGAACCACAAATATATATACCTATCTAAAAAATATATAGTCATGTTTACCTATAATTTTAAGGTGATGATTTACATTCCACAATAAATATTTTTTTTTACCGCTCCAGATCAAATGATTGATATGATATTGGAATATTTTCCAATTGTGGTCATTGAGGATCCCAAGATGGGTTTTACTAAAAAAAAGTATTCTAAATGTGAAATATATTGAGACTAAAATAGTGGGGGTGGTTAATGTTACTATGAATATTGGTTAGTACCTCTAAAATTTCTCATTAAGACTCATATTCTTCTATAGAGATATGCCTTTATTTTTATTGCAGTAATTCTATAATAGATTATAAAAGGACAAAAAACATAAACTCGCATTTCATTATCACAAGTTTTAATCCCAATTTAGGAGGTTATTGTCCTATACTAGGATGAAAAAACAAATAATTCTTTAGAGTTAAATATCAAAGTACTACATCTTCTCAGTGAGAGAGTTTTTAAATACATTTAACTTAATTCATTATATTTAGATATAAATATTGGTGTTCTATGTATCTATCTAGAGATGTGATAAAAATTTGGTTGGATATTCAATATCTAAAAACCTAAGACCACGTTAAGGAATATCATGGGTACCTACACCTTCTCCGTGATTTTTAACCATATTGGGATATAGTGGTTCTGATTACCATGAAATCCATTAGGGATTTATGGAGTTTATAACTAAAAGGAAAATTGTTTATATGTTTTTATTAGAGATAACAATAGTAATATATGATGTGTATTTTCTAATGCTTCAAGACTTAATGTATCAAGACAACTCTCTCAATTCTCTAGTGATGATTACACATAAATCCTAAACCAATGAAGGGTTGCATTTTACTAGTCGTATCCACTAATTATTATCCTAGGATAAGGAAGAAGTTGTCAAACATCTATGGATTTTTTAAATAAACTAAATAAGATAATAAGATACCCATTTGATGATAGATAATTGTTCCCAATGGTCGGATATGAAACTATAAATCTAGAATAACTTTAACAAGATATTGGGAACTTAGAATGATCATTTGATAATTTCTAAACATTATTTAAAAATATGTTATTAAATTTTAAATTTTGGATGTATTAGTTGTCTTATAAATTATTAAATAAATGATCTATATTTTGAATATACCTTTCATTTATAATTTATTAATTAATTTAATTTTCCATGAAACAAATTCTGTTAATTTTCATTATTACGCATCATAAAATTATTGTTAGGAAATAACCTCAACCACTAGATAACATCCAAGTGAACTAAATTTTATATTACACAATATACAAGTTAGTTTTGAATGACTGTAACATTCTGTAGAATGGTTATATCATGGTACTTAAACCCAAATTAATATGGATATGTAAGGTATTTTATAAAATATTATTTGAAAAAAATACTCAGTCAAGGAATACTATGTTTGATTAAAAAATTATCATCCATGACATATTATCCTAGACAAGTATAAGTAGAGTGTATATCTATCATAAGTCCCATCACCATTGGATGAGGTTTATCTATTAGATAAATGATGAAATATATCTAATCCCTTCTCGAATTTATGTTATTATATGAGTATAAGAGGTTTGTATATGATACACATGGCCCACCATCACGAACCTAAATTTTTTTCCATAATATAAAAAAATAAATGATATTTAAGAAATAAAAAATCATGAATGAAATTTGATGTGAGTGAAGCAAATTTTCAAAATGGGTCAAAATACTATAGATACAAAACATTATACTTTTTGAATAAATTATCCAATCCAATGCATCTGAGGAAGAAGAAAGAGATCTAATATTTTTCTATGAGTATAGAAAAAGTGATCATATATAGAATTTATGTAGTGATAAAACAGGTGCATTAAATAGTTGTATGAAATTGGGCTATATCTATTTCCAATGTCATGAAATGACATAGATTTTTAGTAAAATACTTGAATTTTTTCTAGATAACACTTTATTGGATTTCAAAATTAAAATTCATTGTGTTTATTGTTTTTAAAATTTATAGTCTTAAATGTTGGACCATACTCAGGTGTGTGATTTTTAAGGACATATATCATTAAGAAAAATTTGGTTTTAGTATATGGTCATACATGTTTGACTAAAATATGGATTGTATATTAATTTTGTATAGTTAAGACCAATATAGGTTTCTTTAATGTAATAATAACTAACCCATTATGAACTGGATATAAAAAGTTTTTGAAAGAATCATCAATGTAATATAAATGTTGAATAATATAATGAGAGTTCCACTATTTTTAAATTGATCTAGTTTTCGTAAATATTTAAACTCTATAGAGAAATACCTTGCCTTAATATGAACCAAATATTATTTTGAGTAGTTTTGTGTCATTAAATTTTAAATATAAATGTTTCTAAGTCATGAAATTATAGGTAAAACAAAAAAAATACTTATATCTTGTTAAGATCCCATTTTTTTTTGTTTTATCCTAAATATTAAATGTGCCCTAATTTTATTAATTTCAATGGTATTTAGAGTTGAACAGATATCATATTTATAATGTTTAATTTTATTTAGAATTAACCAAATGTGGTTGAAATATGAGATTATAAATCTATTACCAAAATTCCCATCATGTATTCTCTCAAGAATGAAAAACCAAACAGATGTGATTCACATGCCCATATCAAAATTTAAAAACATTATGGAAAAAAGACCGTGCCATTTTGGATCAGGATACTTAATCCATATTTTGTGTTTGATAAAAATATCATATAGATTTGACCAAAATACACATATTATTTTAATATAATATATAATTTATTTGTAATTGGGGTATTAAGTTATTTTATGTCATGTATATAGTTACTTTGAGATGATTGATTAATAAAAAAAATTTAATCCTACATGGTTTTTTTAGAGGATACCTAGTGAAAACCAAATGATTTTTTATGATTTATAACCATTTATGATTCATTTAATTCCAGAATATCATATTATTAAATCATAATAAGAGATATTTGAATTTGGAATGATATAATGATAATGGATAAGCAAATACAATCATTGACCATTCCACCATATAGATATACAAATGATCAAATCTTGGATTTAGGTGTGTTCTATTTTCCATTTTTTTGGATGGTTCATTTTGAGTGTGAGATGTGTTGGTTGGTGTCAGTGGATGAATAAGTGGTGTTTGGATTTTATCAGTGAAAAATGGGCTAGAAAATAATGTGTTCCAATTAATTTTTCTCCTTGTTAGAACATGTTCACAACAGGTAGAGCCACCATTACTTGTGTATGGTGTTCTTGTAGGTGTATCATAATTGTGGTTCACCTATGCAGCATGGACAATTAGCCTCCAACACTCTAAAGTGCATGAAATAGTGGGTCTAAAATGTTTTGTGTTTTTGCACTATGTTGTCTTTTTTTGGAATGTGGTAATTTTTGGTGTATTGTGATTGAGACCACTACATGAGTAGTGAATATCCACTATGTCATGGTGTCATCTATTCAGAAATTTCAAACATAATAATTGACCACCTATTTTTTAGGAAGGACTTACTATTGTTGATTGAAACACGATGAATCATTATGAGGAGGCTTTTAATTGGTATTTGACTTACTTTTTACTTCTAATACTAATTATTTATTAATTCTAATTGTATGTTTTTTAATTGGATGATTATTGAAGATATTTTTAGATGTTACTTTTGTGTTATTGCTTCTCTAATAGGTGACCTGGTTCCTCTGGGATCAATTATTCGTTTTCCTTACTGTGAGATCTATGTAATGGATATTGAGGTTGGATTTACTTGGTCATTGTGTGGGAATATTTGTGGTCAGTAACTTTCTTTTTTATCCTTTAATATCAACAATGTGGAATTATGGATTGGTGATATAAAATTCTTGGTTTAGTACCTCTTCTTCTTATAGTGTGCTGTCTCTTTCTTATTGGTTGTGGCTTCCATTTGATTTATATGAAAGTCCAAGTGAGAGGTAGGTTTTTTCAAATCTATACATTTTCAATGAACCAAGCATGCTATGGTTTTTTAAAAAAATAAAAATAATAATTGGCAGGATCCTTGATCTTCAGTGGGGTTATCACCAGGTCAAAGTTAAAAGTCAAATATCCTAAAGGGATCTTTCTAGGGAAGTTATTTCCATTTTGAATACATACTGATTCCTTAGGGTCTAACTAATTCTACTTCATTGTTTATTTATTTGATAAAACCAATATTCCAAAAGTATCTCAATACTTTTATTGTGGTATTCATGGATGATATCTAGATCTATTCAATAACTTATCAAGAGTATAAGTGTCACATGTGTTCAGTTTTGGAAATCTAGAAGAGTCACCATCTTTACGCAAAATTTTTGAAATGGAATTTCAAGAAATGATAGGTAAATAACTTGGTTTATGTGATTCATGAACATGGAATCGTAGTTGATACTGAAAAGGTTAAAGATTTATATTCATGAGAATAACAGAAAAAATCCTTGAAATGTGGATCTTTTTATACCTAGATGGGTATTTGTAAATTTTTAATAGATTTATCAAATATGGATTCATATTTGACTACTCTTACTAGTAAATAGTGAGATTATCATGGTATTCTAACTGTTAGAACTCTTTTGATGAGTTTAAATGGTGTCTGACATTGACTCATATTCTAATTTTTTCTAGAACCTGGAAAGGGTTATGTGGACCTATTTTATCCTACGGGTGATCTATATTGTGATTTCCAGAAATTTTATTTTCTTTGTTATATCCTTGATAATAAAAATGATTCATTCTATGATTAATTATTGATTTAGAAATGTGATTTGATCTGTTTATTATGGAACCAATTTTAGAACTAAGAAACGAGGGAATACTTTTACAATTAATTTGATATAAATGTCAATACTATTTTATAATTCCATGTATTTCATATATGGATTGTGTTATAATTATATGAAATAGATTTTCTATGGAAGAATCAGGTGGGATCCTATAAGTATTGTTTTAATAACACCCTATACACACCCTTTTGGGGTGTGTAGAAATAGTTTTTTGTGTAAGAAATGAAAAGGCACAATTGTGAGGTAGTAATATTTAATATCAATTGTGAATGTTTATCTAGTAGTTAGATAGTGGGATGTTTCCCACATATCCCATATATTAGTTGTTGGTGGTTTGAGTTAGCCCTTAGGTTTTGTTATTAGACATGTACCTTTGTTTTTACTCATTGCCTTAGTTGTATCAATATTAATATTGGTTTTTACATATTGAATATTAAATTTCCTGTTATTTATACCTATATTTGTGACATATTTTTTCATGTTCAGAAAATAATACCTTTTTGATGTTTTTGTAATCCCATGAGATAGTCACCAGCACATAGGGATTATGAATTCAATTAAGATATTATTGAAATACAATTTAGAACTTAATTTATGGGTTGTTAGGGTAGTGTCATGATAATTAGGTGTAACACCCCAAACATCCACGGTATGCTTCTCTTTGAATAATACAGTAGCATGGGGTGTACGCAACTTTGAGGTTCTAACACACACCACAACCAATCAAAGTAGCTGTTATGAATAGTAATACCCACTTTTTAAAATTTTATAAATTTTAATATTCAAATTGGACTTCATCTTTGGATTCAGAATATCGAAATTAACTTAGGGTGATTTTTTTGGTAATTTTTTGATATGTTTCAAAATTTGATGAATAGTGAAAATTACTAAATTTTAATTAAAAACAAATTTATTAATTGAAATAATTAATAGTGAAAAATTATGAATTTGAGTGGTTTTAAAGTATAATTAGATTATATTTTTACCATTTAATCCAATTTTGGTCATTAGACATAATTTCACATTTAAACTGGACATAAGTAAATGTCAATCTTTTGATAGTTATTATTTGTTAGAAACACGCTTTTTTGTTTTGACAACAAGAATTAATTTTAAACTAATTTCTGCCACTTATGTGTTTTGAATTTAGAAAAATGTATTCCATATTTATAATCAGGAGTTCCAAATTGTGTAAATAGTTAACTTTTATTTCTAAAATTTTTAATAAATATTTCGGTAAGTATTTTATTTACCATGGTTAAAGGGTTAATCCGATAAATAAGGGTAAAAATAATATTATAATAATATTAAATTACCCTAAAATGTGTCCTAACCCCATTGGTAGATACATTTCCGACCATGGGAATATTTGGGTCTATTTTGGTACCCCATGGAGCCACTTGTAAGTGATAATGACACTTTATATTAATTAAGTTAAAGCAAAAAGAAAAATGACATAAGCATATATCTTTTAGCAAAACAGTTTTTACATTGGGTTATATATGTTATAAATTCATCTATAAATATTCATTATAAATATAAAAATATTTCATAAATAATGGATATTTATTTATAATTTTTATACATTGAATAATTAAATTTATTTATGACACAATAATGATGCAGTATTTTCCTTATTAATGAATGAATAAAATAATTGGTAATATAAATGTTAAAATAAATAGAATTTAAAGGTTTTTTTGACATCCACAAATTTTATTGTTTAATATGACATTTTATTATTACTTAAATGATTTTTTTTGGAATTCATAATGGTTTTAAGACTTTAATAAAAATAAATTATTAATTAGTGTCAAAATTTACATAAAGGAGTTTTTTAGAAAATATTATATTGTTAATTGATATTATATTCCTAAAAAAATAAGGTTCGGCCAAAGAATTTATATAATGATAGTTGTATCATTAATGGACCACTTGGGGGTCTCTTGTAAGTATATATTATGTTTATTAACTATATAATATAAAAATACAAAGAGACATGGTAAATATCAAACTATTTAACAAAGAGTTAAATAAAACAGATAAAGCTAATATAGTGACCCAAACCTGTCTAAAACCTATTGGTTTAGTGTTTTTCGACCTATCCCCACTGTATCCTTTAAATAATTTACTTTGGACCCATTATAAACCGAATATGAATTTATTATGAAAAAATATTTCTAGCTTTTCCAAAGGTGCCCCTCACCCCTCTTATAAAAGGGCACTCACCCTTGTTACTAATTCACACCTTCAAAGGATTTTGTATCGGCCAAACTCTACCCAAATATTCTCTAAACTTCCCTCACTTTATCCTAGAGGCCTTAGTTTGATTAGAAACCTAACCTAAGGATACCTTTTGATCAAATCAAAAGGAAGAACCTGAAGAAGAGGTAATGTTTTCACCACCCTTTTTCAAGTTCCTTTATTCTTCCACTTCTTCTTTCTTTGTTATTTCCATTATAAAATAATAATTCCAATATCTTCTAAATACTGTTATGTTATTATAAATATAGTACAACCCTATTCAGTATTCTATCCATCCTTTGAATGAAATGTCACCATAAGTGTGTACGTACGGCTTACCGTCTCCACGTTGTGGTGTAATTGTTATTCAAAACATTATTATTTGGATGGGTATTATAATGTTGTGTAATTGAATTAAATAACTAATATAACATTATAATTATTCTTTATATATTATATACCATCCAATTATATGTTATTTTAATATTAAAAAATGATATTGTCACTCGTGTGTACGTACGGACTACCGTCTCCACGAACGCAATGAGATTCATTACCCATCGTATCAATTCAAGTATAATTCTCATTTGATGATTAAAAATAATGTTTAAGGACTTGTTATCATTATGGATATGAATATGATACAACCTATCCATAACAAACATGGATTATGTAACAAAACATATAAAAGAAATCCATTAAGTTAACACCTGAAATGACGATAATACTAAGTTATTATTAACAAAGAAAAGTTAAAAGATCATATATGATATCATATTAATGTATATGATTCTTTTATAATTTAATAAAAATTATTTAACCATTATAAAATATGTTAAACTACCCTCAAACAAGTAACAGTACAAGGTAATGGTTAATTTTGCAATCTCTTTATTATCTAAAGTTGTTTATATGTAATTATCTACTTGGATCTCTTTATCATCCACATACATGTTTCTTAAAAATATATTTCAAAAAAAAATTCTATTTACTATACTCTGGTTTAAAGTCATTTATTCCATTTTTTTACTTTTTATAAAATGGTTTTAAAGGAATCTTTCTGTCGTTTTCCAAACAAGGTCATTTTTATCCTTTTCGACAAAACTAAGGTAAGAATGTCTTTTTTAACTTATACAACGGGTGTGGATATTTTCTACCATTATAAAATCATAGAAGCTTTCCTTAAAATATTATAAGAATATTTTCAAATTAAATATTTTATTTTATAATTATGTGACTTTTAAATGATTTCAAAAAATAGATATTTCTCTCAAATAGTTTTGATTTCATCTATGTCAACATCCTTTGATGGATTTTAAGATTATTTGAAGTTGATTTATTATGATACAAAACTTCTATATTGTATTAAAGGTTTTGCGATATGGTATACTATGGATGTGTTGTTTTTATACCATTCATCATTTGTGGGGAAAGTATTGACATTTCGTATGCTAGTTTTAATACGAATGTTTATGTTATGTTTAAACATGTTCATATGAGGAATGAATTGTACTTAATAAGTGATGGGTGGAGCCCTCTATAGCTCCTAGACGAATCAGTAGGTCTCATGAGACAAACTAGTGTCTTGGCACAAGGCCTTGACAAAATATTATTTGTAGTCTTTGCATAAGGCCTTGACTATGTGGTTATGAGAGTCTGGCATTATTCATTCCATAATTATGAAAGCGGTTATTTATATTGCATGTGATTATTCGATTAGTAGAATATCCATGTGAATAATTAAATGGAATTATTTCATTTTATTTCTTCCATATTATGCTGAAGTTCAATTTTAAAAGGCTTTTGTTTTAGTTGTACATTGCCTTAAATGATTATGCTTATTTATGAAAGTTCCTGCTATATTGTTATCCTTATTGGGTATCTGAGCTCACCCCTTTCTATGTTTAATTTTTCGCAGGATGTGAAGAAGTATTTTATGATTGACCTTCAAAGATAGTATGAGGGGATATGAGTGTGGTCTATGGAGACAAGATTTTGTTGTATTTTTTTCATTTTTTAATGTAATATAAACATTATGAATGTATCTAGTGATTCCAAGGCTACTAAACTAATCGGTCTTTCGAGAATTGATCTTTTGGGATAATTCCAATGTTATGTAATAATGCACAGACTCTGGGTAACTGGGGTCAGGGTGTTATAGTTGGTATCAAAGGGAGGTTTTGTACAAACCTTGGAAGCTAGATTTAGATAAACTCTGATTAGAGCACATAGACCTAAGATGGTCTTTGAGGATTACTATAGAAGAACTTCCTATAATTTTTGTATTGTAGAGATTCTGTGTGTTCTCCAAGAAATAAATTCATGTCTACATATGAGTAGGTAGAGGCGGATCTGGCATACATGTACCTAGGGGTAAAACCCAAAAACACTGCTTTGATCTAGACTCAAACAAGAACTAGTGCATGACAACGGGCCTTGCTGCACTCTTGGTTACAACACTCCCTAGGGATATGATAAGGATTATTCTAATTTTCTTTACAAACCATTATGAAAGGTTTATGAGTATATAATTCCTCAAGGAAAATTTTTTTTTGATTATGGATTATATCCATAAACTGTTCAATTCATGTTAAGTGTTTTATAAGTTTGTATTTATGTATTATGATTCATAAACTAATCTAGTGTATTCCATTGTTTAGAAATGGTGCCTAGTGGAAGAAATGGAAACTGTATCAATGCACGTACTCCATGTATGGATTTATCTGCTTCTCAAGATAATTATAGTGGAGCTGGTGATGCAACTGGTACTGATTAGCTAATCACCATACAGGGAAAACTCGCTCAGGTTATGAATAATAAACTTACCCGTATAGAGCACCCAAATCCACAGTGTGCAGGATAAATGTTTCATCAATTCATGAGGCAACAACCACCTACATTAAATGGGAGTAAAAATCCATTAGTATCTATGAAATGGATAAATTCCTTAGATAAAAATATTCCATGCCTTGGGGAGTAGTGAAAGGGAAAAAGTTATCATGGTAGTTTACCTCTTCACTGGAGATATTGACCAATGGTGGCCATTGATTCAAAACACAAAGGAGGATGATGAAGTATCAAATATGGAATGGAGGGAGTTCAAATATATTTTCATAGAAAAATAATTTCCTCGTGACCATTGAGCAGATATGGAATGGAAATATTTGAGTCTTAGGGAAAAGGAGGATGAGAATGTCGCAAAGTATGAGACTAACTTTACAAGGTTAGCGAGGCATGTAGTAGATTATATACATAACTCAAGGAGTAATATTGATCATTTTTTTGATGTCTTAAAACCATTTCTCCATCAAGAATTAGTCTCACAATCCTTCTCACCATACAAATATTTTGCCTCCTGTGTTATCATGACAGAAAAGGAATTCTCTATTTCTTATGACTTTAAAGTACAGCAAGAGAAGAAGAGATCTGCTGATAACTCTGGGAATTGAAATAAGGGTAATAAGGAAAAATTTGAATATCCATCCTATAGTAAATGTGCTAAGAAATATCCTAGTACATTCTTGATGGGAATGGGAGTCTGTTACAAGTGTGGTGAAAAAGGCCACCAAGCTCGTGATTGCAAGAGGAAGAAAGAACTTTACGATGTTCAATGATATAATTGAATGGATATGGGACATTATGAAAATGAATGTTCTAAGAGTTAGGGGAACTTACCTCAGAAAAGGCCAAGGGATCAAGTCCAAGCTTATGTTATCACTACTGCTATGGTAGAATCTCTGGAAGACGTGGTTCCAGGTAATTTAATGGTTTCCTCAAGTTTAGCAAATGCTTTATTTGATTCTGTATCATTGAATTGTTTTATATCTTCCTCGTTTTCTAAGAAAATTAGGTATTTAAAATTTGATTTAACAAGGGAGTTGTCAATCAAAACTCCTAAGGGAAGTATCATTGCAACAATGTTTTGTGAATCACTCCCCATTAGAGTACATAAATATTCTTTTTCTACAGATCTCATCATCATACCCATAATTGAATTCGATATAATCCTTGGTATGGATTGGAATTCATACCATTATGAGATGATTTATTGTAAGAAGAAGAAAGATACACTTTTTGACGATGATGATAAAGAACACCTTATCTTTAGAGCAGAATCATCACCATCTGATTCTTATCTAGATCCACCACCAGTAGCTCACCTAAATTCAATTATCAGGGAGGAAGATAATGAAATAACTGTGGGTGAGGAAATTAATGGTCAAATAGAGGATTTACCTATTTTGAAATAATATTTAGATGTGTTTCCGAAAGATTTACCTGGACATCCTCCAGAACAAGAAATTCAGTTTTCCATTGATTTAATTCTTGGTTCAAGGCCTATATCGAAGACCCCTTATAGAATGGCCACTATGGAAATAGATGAACTATAGTAACAACTAGAGGAGTTGAGTAATAAGGGATTTATTCACCCTAGTGTTTCTCCATGGGAATCCCATGTCCTTTTCGTTAAGAAGAAAGATTGATCTATGAGGTTATGTATCGACTATAGGGAAATCAATACTATAACAATAAAGAACAAGTATCCCATACCTCGCATTGATGATTTATTTGACCAACTGCTTGAAGATCAATACATTTCAATGATTGACCTTCGATTAGGATGCCATCAGTTTTGTGTGAAGAAAGAAGACATTCCAAAAACAGAATTTTGAACCAGGTACGGGCATTACGAGTTTACAGTAATGCCTTTTGGATTGACTAATGCACCCTCTGTATTCATGGATCTAATGAATAGAGTTTTCAAGGAATATATCAATGATTTTATAGTTCTATTTATTGACAATATCTTGGTAAACTCTAAAATCTACGAAGATCATGAAAATCACTTGCACGTTATCATGAAGACTCTTAGAATACATGAATTATATGGGAAGTTTAGAAAGTGTGAATTATAGCTTCAGTATATTTCTTTTCTTGGTCATATTATCTCTAAGGATGGAATTTCCATTGATCCTTCTAAGACCAAAGCAATCCAAGAATTGATAGAACCGACGAGTATAACTGAGGTATGCAGTTTCATTGGTTTAGGAGGTTATTATCAGCATTTCGTCTAGAATTTTGCCCGATTGGCTAACCCATTAACGAAGCTCACACATAAAGGGGATAAATTTATTTGGACAAAAGAGTGTGAAGAATGTTTTTAAGAACTGAATAGAAGACTAGTCAATGCTCCTATATTGACTCTACCATCGGGGAATTATGGGTTTGTTATTTATAGTAATGCTTCGAATAAAGGACTTGGTTGCATCCTTATGTAGAATGACAGGGTTATTGCCTATGAATCACCACAACTGAAAATTCATGAGCAAAACTATCCTATTTATGATCTTCAGTTCAATTTTGTAATATTTTCTTTGAAGATATGGAGACATTATCTATATGGTAAAAAATGTGTGATATATACCGATCACACGAATTTGAAGTATATTTTCTCACAGAAAAAACTCAACAAGAGAAAAAGGTGATGGCTTCACTACAAAAAAATGGCTTATAACAACAGAAATTTATTGACAGTTAATATATCTGTTGGAAAAAATAAGCATTTCCAACACATATTAATTTTTATTGGTATTAATTTTTAATACCAACACTTATTTTTACCATCATATATATCTATTTATATTGATAAATGAATACAAACAATTCTTTTACCATCAGTTAAATCAATCACTTTATCATACGAATACCAACATTTTTTTAATAAGATGTCAATCTGTTAGTAATTATAACTATTACCAACAAATCTTTTACCATTAATAAAAATTGTTACAATTAACAATTTAATAACAACAAAAAAGTTTATCAATAAAAATTAAGAGAACCCAATTTTTTTATATATTACTATTTTTATGACCAAAATCAATATCCATTTTTTGAGGTCTTATTAAAAATATATCATTAAGAAATTTAGATTTTAAATTTTCTCTAAATATCAATTGTGTTTATATTAGTTAATTTTTTTCATTTGATAATCATTTAAATAATTTTTATAAAATAAAATTTAAATCATTATGATATTTTACATATTTACATATATTTTTGATATTCACTGTATACATGGTAATTTAATATTCATATTTAAGCTAAATAAACGTAATAAAATATATTCAAAAAAAATTAAAAAAAAAATAAATTTAATAAATAAAGAACATAAGAATCAATTGATTAATATTATTTTAATAATATTTTATATTAATGTATTGAAATTCTATTTTATATTAAAAGAAAATTTATAATATTTATAAAATTTTATACCATTCATAAATATATTTATTATATATTTTATTTAAAAAAATGGAATTTGATATTTTATTTATTTTATTTTATTTTCTCAAATATTTAAAAATCCCCAACCCTAATTCATCGATCTGTAATGTTCGATCCCCCCCACCCATGCCTCCTCCGATGACCAGTGACATCGCTGCCCTCCATTGATTCTGACACCACCTCCACCTTCGTGATCCCATGCCTCCTCTGTGACCACTACTCCCCTCGTCACCCTTCGTTGTATCCTATACCACTCTCCATCTATGCCACCAACCTCCTTCAAAACCGGCCTCCCTCCACGACCATCTGCCTATGCCATTGGCCTCCTCCACTACGACCCTCCACACTCGCCACACACTTTCAACGACCATCGTTTCATCCCCACCGAAAGACCTCTGCCCTCCCCGACCTTCCTCGCTCGACCCCCTCCATTCAAAACCTTCCCTGCTCGACCCCCACTATCCCCAGCCTTCCCCACCCAGCCTTTCCTATATGAGGTATTCCCTAATATTCATTTGTTTTGAAATCCGGAATTTGTTTTAGTGTTTTGACTAACATAGATTGATGCCTCATCCATGTGTGAAATCTAAGTAGAACATAGGTTTGTTTCTAAGTAGAACTCAGATTGTTTCTTAATGTGAAGGGTTTAATTGCCTATTCACAGTTCAATATAAATTTTATATCAGTTTATTTACTAAAATTTGTCACTTTCATATGCTGAGTGTTAGGTGCAAGGGGTTTTTCAGCTGGTGATCCTTCTCCAGGTGTATGGGCGTTTTCAAGAAGAATAATTTTTCTTCACATTGAACTTGACAGCATATTTTCTGTAAATTTTTTATTTTACTTATCAAAACCCAACAATCTTATCGCATGGAAGTAGAATGCATGATATTGAAGATGTAAGGCCATAGTTTGGGCAGCATGGAAGAAAGTTTTGAGATTATTGGTGTTTCCAGCAGTGTTTAATTATGTGGAAAATTTTAAAAGGTTAATCCTAGATCGTGATTTCATTCTATCGTTTATGTCATCACTACCTTGTATTTCCTTCAATTCCTTCCCCTACCCCTGAGGTTCGTTATCATCTCCATTTCTCCATTTCAGTTCATCATTAACCCGTATAACCCTTGCACCAATGTATCTTCTAATGGTGTGTGTAATCTATTACTAAGTATAGGGAAACTCAAAACTATGGTGTTCTTGTCAACACAACAAAAAATACTAGTAATATATCATATTATGGTGTTTTGAATAAAATTATTGAGTTGAGTTTTCTAGTTAGAAGCAATGTTATTTTATTACAGTGCGATTTGGGTAAATCCTATTAAATGTGTCAAAGAAGATATGTTTATATTTAGTCTTTTCATTCTTAAGGGGATTATGAAAACAAATGAGCTCTTTGTGATTTCATCTCAATCTTTACAGGTGTTTTATATAAAAAAATATAAAGTGAAAAATTAGCATGTTGTTTTCATTACTATAAAAATAGATTTATTTGAAATAGAAGAAGATATCAAACCAGACGTTTATGACTTACAAACTAACATTTCAAATAATGCCAATGAGACATATATTTTCTAGAGGATATGGAAGATGTTACAATTGACAATCGTACAATTGATTTTTTTTAAATCCATTGATGCATTTTGAGAATATCTCTTATGTTTTGGAGAGTAAAATTTTCAATTTGTAGCTTTCCATCTCAAGTCTTTTGTGTTTCTGTGTTATTTTTTAGGCGTCCTTTGTGACAAGATTTTTTATAATGGCTCACTATTTATATATTTTTTTGAATTAGAAAATGGCCAGAAAAGGATCGTTTCCTGAGTCGTTTATTGATCCGTTTATTTCACTTTTCTAAATATATATAATAGAATGAATGCATGTGAAAGGATACATTTTACATAGGGTGTTTTTTCATGTGACTTTATTTTATATCATGAATGAAAATGGATACTTTTCCTTGAATCATTGAGATATTGGAATCTATATATTGGACTCAGTATTCGTTCATTTAATTTCATCACCTTTTGTTTCATATTTCTTTTTCTTGTCAATGTAGGACATGAACATAAGGGCGTTGAATAGATGAATAGCCTATTATCATGAAATTAAAAATGCCTCCCACCACCACCCATGCCACAATCAAACGTGATAGCAATAAGAGGAGGTTTCTCACCGATGAAATGTCATGAATCAAGAAAGGCCAAATCCCTTCCCACATCTTCTGATTCCAGGAGATCTATGTTGCGACAATAAACTTTGATCCCAATTTCTTGTTGGAATAAAGGGGTTTGAAAGGGTGTACAATGGGTAACTTCAGAGTAGAAAAAGGTGAACATGCTCCCAATTATTTTACTCTATTTTCTATTTTGTTAATTATTATTTTGTTAACTATTACTTAGTATGTGTCTTTTAAGCTACTGGACAATATTGGATTGCAAGCTAACATAAAATTCATGGTGGAGGTCCTCAAGGTGAACATTCTTCACCATCCCAGCCTTTTGATATTGTCTAGTTTTTATATAGATAGAGATTTTAGGATTATTTTCTATGAATATATGGCTCTCTATAGGATCATATTCTTGGTATGTATCTTTATTTTTTATTCATAAATCATATAAAAATTATTCTTTAATCAATGACCAACCAAAGAAACTTTTCCTTAGAGATTTACCTCCAAACATAAATCCCTTGGATTAGAATTCCAAGATAAAAATATCTAATAGGTTAATAAGCTAACTTGAATACTTGCATGAGAAGGAAAACCTCCAAGTAATATACCATGATTTAAAAGAATTGAACACATTTTTGGATGATGAATTAAATATAAATATTTTTTATTTTAGGCTTCCCAATCTTGGTCCAACTGGGGAGAAGACCCATGTTTCCACATTAACAATGGGGACCTTTGAATACTATGCTCTGGAGTATGAACTGACTAGCCAGTTGACTACCAAATCTAATGAGTACAAATTTAGTATCATGTTCTTGGAGATAATTATTGTATGGAGGGTTGTTGACAATGTTGGGCCCACTGATGAGCAGAATCTGATCTTGTATGTTTTTATTTCAATCCTAATGTCAATTCTACATTTTTTTTATAAATGGAATCAGATGATCCAACATTTCAATTTTGATTTTTAATATTGTAATTTTATCACATTTATAAATGGTATCCAACATTTCATTTCCAAAACATATGAAATTTTTGGTCTTTATGATATTGTTAGATTAATCTCTTGACTTTTCAAGAAATTATATTTCATATTCAATTGAATCAAAATTCTATTTATGAAGGAGATGTTATAACTTTCTCATCATTAATTGAATATGGATCCCAATTATATTCATACAATTTGATAGTTTCCTTCAAGAACATCTTTGTAACTCAATCCTTGGCACCTACGGTTTTTATTGCACTAGATGGTTCTCTAGCTATTGAATTAGTTTTCATTATCAATTGGAAAGTAGTTTCATTATAAATTTTCAGTAGCTTTACTTGATTATAGAATTTCATTTAGTGTTACAAGATTATAAAATTTTTGAGTTATGTGTCACTCTTAATTGAAATTAGTGTCATTCTCAATGGTTTTTGGTCACAGGTTATGTGTAACTATTAGTTGAGAGTAGTGATTGTGATTTTTTGTTTCAGGTTTATCATAGTGAACCTGATGTCAGAGATTGAAAGAACGCTACAGCGGGAGGGTTTTGCAGAACCGCAGACTGTAGTTGCATCACCCCATTTATTTTGTTTCTTCTTGGTTTTAGAAGAGTTCGTGGTATATGTAGCTATGAAACCAACAAAACCTGGTCTGGAGGACCCCCTAGAAAAGATTCACAAGATTCGGATCACACTTTACTCGAAAAATGTCAAGAACCTCAAAAAAGGTCTTCTATTTTTTCGTTTCAATGATTTATTGTTTGATTTTCTATATTGATTATTAATTAAATTTTTATAAAATATGGAATCTTTTATTTTCGTTCCAATTTTCATCTTTAGCATAAATTGGGATGGATCTTTTTTAATTATTTAGATCTTGCTTCACTTAAAAAAATCAGTTCTCATGAGTGTTGATTTTACATTAATTCAACATGATTTGTTTTGTCTTGGTATGTTGTATCTCCACATGTACTGAGTTTTACTAAAAGAAAATTAACCATTTTAAATTCTATTTGAAATAAAATTTGTTCAAATACAAGTTCAAAAAATGAGGACTAGCTTTAATCAAGCGAGTAATGTTATATGATTAAAATGAACAAATTGAATCAGTAATATGTAAAATCCTTCTTGTCCTTGGTCCCAATGATTTATTATTTTTTTATTTTAGAAGTGAATTTTTTTCCATGTTTTTATGTTGTTTTTAGTTTGTGCTAATCTGGTCCGTGGTTCCATGGCCATGCCGTTGAAAGTCAAGGGACCTATTAGAATCCCTACCAAGGATCTTCACATAACTACCAGGAAGTACCCTTGTGGATAAGGTTTTTCATAATTTCTTCCTTGATCACTTCCCAATTTGACCTCAAATTCATACAAAGTTGATGCATTGTCTCAAATCAGACATTCAACATTATGTTTTTGAATTTGAAGTCAGTGAATTATTTTAATATCATTACTATGAATGTAAGTGATGTTCAAGCAGGTTATGTCTACCTTGTATTCCAAGAGTATATTTTTTCTGTGATCCAACAGGTTATATGTGTTATTATATGCATATTTCAACATAAATCATATTCGTGCTTTTTTGATAGCTTGATATTCTCTAATCTGTATCTGTGCTTTTGTATTAAAACATGTAGGGACTAACACATGAGATAAATTTCAACTGCTTGTGCAAAAGTGAGTGGTAGATCTGTACAGCTCTCTGGATGTGGTGAAGAAAATCAGGTCCATCATAATCAAGCCTAGGGTGGAGGTTGAGGTCACCATTGCTGATACTTCTTTAATTTCTGTAGGGCTATAAAACACCAAATGTCAGGAGAGATTCATTCTATCATTTTAGTTTGCAGAAGCCCATTTTTTGGAGTATTAATTCTATCTATCTTAATGTTTTATTTTGGGAAACATTATATTTGGGGGGTTTTAGTTGGTTTGTGAAACATTATATATGCCACTGATGAAATATCAACAAGGATAATAAAAATTATTACTATGAAAATAATTTTTTATACTTTATATTTTGGTTTCATTTCATGAAGATATTTTACACTGATTTGAGTTGGAGATGACTTTTTGTTCCTGAGACATAGATGAGTTGTTGGTGCTCGCTGGTCTTTGGTGTGGCATGGATAGGTTGGAGATGACTCGCTAGTCCTGAGGCATGGATGGATTACTGGTGATCTCTGGTCCCTGATGTGGCATTGATGAGTGATGTTAGCATGAGGGATGAATTATGTATTAATTGGTGTGATGGATCCTGTTAGGGGGATGGATTTTGTATTGATTTTTTTTGTAATGAATTTCATTATTAATATAATTAATTTTTTTATAAGTTTGAATAGTGTTAAATTCATCCATGATTTAATAATTAAAACAAATGTATTGTATATGATAAATTAATAAATATAATATGAAATTTTAATAGCAATAAAAATTTATAATTTTTATTCAAATTTAATTTATAAATAAATATTATATGTTGGTAATATTATTACCAACAAAAAATTTTGTCACCAAAACCAGTTGCTAAACACTTTAACCAACATATATAATAACTATTGGTATTTTTATAATAGCAATAAAACTATTTTATCTGTTGCAAAAACCTTTAGCGACAGAGTTTTTACTGACAGTTTAGTGACAGAGGGATATATATTGGTAAAATGTTTTACCAACAGAAAATTAACTTTTACCAATAGATATTCCCCCTTTGGAAAAAGTGAAATATTTTTTATTTCTTGAACTACTCAGGGATTATTATTGCACGATACACTACCACCTGGGGAAGGAAAATAATGTGGTTGATGCTTTGAGAAAAAGGATCATGGAGTTTTGAACAAAATGAGAGTTGAAAGGGATCCAATTTCCATGGATCTAGTAAATTTGGATATGGGAATAACCATGGAAGGTAATACATCGATACTTCTTCAAATGGTTGTCAAACCATCTTTACTATAATGGATTAAGAGTTCTTAGACCTATGATGAAGAATTTCCAAAGAATATTAAATCTATGAATGATGGAAGATTGAGTGAATTTGTGTATGAAGAAGGAATTTTGAAATTTGGCAAGAAACTTTGTGTTCCTGATATACCTAATCTAAAAAAGGGAACTTTTGGATGATTCTCAAAGTTCCAATTTCTCTATACACCCTGGGAGCACCAAAATGTATAGAGATTTGAAGGAAAATTTTTGGTGGGACAACATGAAGAGGGATATTGCTGATTTAGTGTCAAGACGTATGGTTTGTCAACAAGTGAAAGATGAAAGGAAACAGCATAGAGGATTCATACAACCTCTTCCCATACCTAAGTGTAAATGGGATAATATTACGATGGACTTTGTCATGGGGCTACCAAAGACTCCTAGAAGAAATAATGCAATATGGGTCATTGTTCATCACCTTACCAAGTCGGCAGATTTTCTTGCTATAAGAGAAGATCTATCACTTGAACGTCTAGCAAGACTATATATTAATGAAGTTGTGAGACTTCATGGAGTACCCCTATCAATTGTTTCTGATCGTGATCCCCATTTTACTTAAAGATTCTAGAAAATTCTTCAGAAATCCCTGGATACTGAACTTTGTTTGAGTACTTCCTACCACCCCCAAACTGATGGACAATCAAAATGAGCTATTCAATCCTTAGAATACATGTTTAGATCTTTCTCACTTGACTTTCAGGGTTTGTGGGGTCAATATTTACCACTTCTGGAATTTTCCTATAACAATGGCTTCCATTCAAGTATTCGGATGGCACCATATGAAGCGTTATATGGAAAGAGATGTCACACACTAACCTGTTGGGATGATGTTGGTGAAAGAAAACGTGTAGGCTCAGAACATTTTGCGGAAATAATGGAAAAGGTGAAGGTAATCCAAACCCACATTAAACAACTCAAAGTAGGCAGAAGGGCTATGCTTATAAATGAAGGAAGGATTTGGAATTTCAGGCAAGAGATCATGTTTTCTTGAAGGTATCTCGATGGAAGGGTGTTATACGTTTTGGTAAGAAAGGTAAATTGAGTCCCAGGTACACAGTACCTTTCAAAATTCTTGAATGAATTGGGGTTGTATCTTACCATTCGGAAATGCCGCCAAGTCTCTCCAAAGTTCACGATGTGTTCCATGTATAACTATTGAGAAAATACATGCCTGACCCAATTCATGTACTCACATATGAGGATGTATAACTGGATCCTGATCTGTCTTATTGTGGAGAGCCCATCAGGATTCTTGATACCAGAGAACAAGTAATGAGAAATCGGAAAACTCGTCTGGTAAAAGTTCTATGGAGAAACCATAAGATGGAAGAGGCAACGTGGGAACTTGAGGAAATTATGATAAAGAACCACCCGAGTCTTTTCATGAGGTAGTATTCTAGAAATTTTGAGGACAATATAATTTGAAGGAGGGGAGAATGTAACACCCCAAGCTTCCATAGTTTGCTTCCCTTTGAATAATACAGAAGCATGTGTTGTACGCAACTTCGAGGATCTGACACACACCACAACCAATCAAAGTAGCTGTTATGAATAGTAATACCCACTTTTTGAAATTTTATAAATTTTAATATTTAAATTGGACTTCACTTTTGTATTTGGAATATCAAAATTAGCCTAGGGTGAATTTTTGGTAATTTTCTGATAACTTTCATATTTTGATGAATAGTGAAAATTTCTATATTTTAATTAAAAACAAATTTTTTAATCGAAATAATTAAAATCGATAAATTATGAATTTGAGTGGTTTTAAAGTATAATTAGATTATAATTTTACCTTTTAATCCAATTTTTCTCATTGGACATAATTTCACATTTAAACTGGACAAAAGCAAGTGTCAATCTTTTTATATTTATTATTTGTTAAAAACACGCTTTATGTTTTTTCAAAGAGAATTAATTTTAAACTAGTTTCTACCACTTCTATGTTTTAAATTTAGAAAAATAAATTCCATATTTATAATTAGGAGGTACAAATTGTGTAAATAGGTAACTTTTTTTTACACATTTTGAATAATTACTTTGTTAAATATTTTATTTACCAGGGTTAAAAGCTAAATCCGGTAAATAAGGGTAAACAAATAATTTTATAATAATATTAAATTACCCTAAAACGTGTCCCAACCCCATTGGTTGATACATTTCCGACCTTGGGAATATTTGGGTCGATTTTGGGACCCCATGGAGCCACTTGAATGTGATAATGACACTTTATATTAATTAAGTTAAAGTAAATACAAAAATGACATAAGCATATATATTTTAGCAAAAAAAAATTACATAGGGTTATATATGTTCTATTTTCAAATATAAATATTCATTATAAATATAAAATGATTTCATACATAATTGGTGTTTATTTATAATTTTTAGAGATTGAATAATTAAATTTATTTATGACACAATAATGTTGCAGTATTTTAGATATTAATGAAAGAATCGAATAATTGGTATTATAAATGTTAAAATAAATATAATATGAATGTTTTTATGACATAAAAAAAATTATTGGTTAATTTGACATGTCAGGATTACTTAAATGAATTTTTTTCTATTTAATAAATTTGTTAAAACATTAATAAAAATCAATTATTAAATATTGTCAAAATTGACATAAAAGACTTTTTAAAACAAATATTATATTATTAATTTATCTTCTATTCCTAAAAACCTAATGTTTTGCCAAAGGACTTATATAATGATATTTGTATAATTAATGGACCACTTTGAGGTCTCTTGTAAGTATATAGTATGTTTAATAACTATATAATAAAAAAATACAAAGAGACATGGTAAATGTCAAACTATTTAACTAAGAGTTAAATCAAAACGATAAAGTTAATATAGTGACCCAAACCTATCTAAAACAAATTGGTTGAGTGGTTTTAGACCTATAACCACCTTATCCTATAAATAATTCAATTTGGAGCCATTATAAATCGAATATTAATTTATTATAAAATAATATTTCTAGCTTTTCCAAAGGTGCCCTTCACCCCTCTTCTAAAAGGGCACTCCCCCTTCTCACTAATTCACACCTTTAAAGCCTTATGGATCGTCCAAAACCTTCCCAAATATTCTCTCAACTTCCCTCACATAAACCTAGAGGCATTATTTTGATTAGAAATCCAACCAAAGGATACCTTTTGATCAAATCAAAAGAAAGAACCTAAAGAAGAGGTAATATTTTCACCACCCTCTTTCAAGTTCCTTTCTTATTCCACTTCTTCTTTATTTGTTATTTCCATCATAAAATAATAAATTCAGTATATTCTATATAATTTGTTGTCATTATAAATATGGTAAAACCATATTCAGTATTCTATCCATCCTTTGAATGACATGTCACCATACGTGCGTACATTCGGCATACCGTCTCCACGTCGTGGTGTAATTGTTATTCAAAACCTTATTATTTGGATGGGTATGATAATGATGTATAATTAAATTAAATAATAAATTTAACATTATAATTATTATTTATATATGATATACCATCCAATAATATATTATTTTAATATCCAAAGAATTATATTGTCGCTCGTGCATATGTACGGACTACCATCTCCACGAACGCGATGAGAATCATTCCCCATCATATCCATTCAATTCTAATTTTCATTTTATGATTAAAAATAATGTTTAAGGAATTTTTATCATTCTAGGGTATGAATAAGATACAACCTATCCATAAAAAACAAGGCTTATGTAACAAAACTTATAATAGAAAACTAGTAAGTTAACAACCGATACGAAGATAATACTAAGATATTATTAACAAATAAATGTTATAATATCATATATGATATCATATTAATGTATATGATTCTTGTATAATTTAATAACAATTATTTCACCATTATACAGGAGGTTAAACAACCCTCGACCAAGTAAAATTACAAGGTAAGGGTTAATTTCAAAATCTCTTTATTATCCAAGGTTGTTTATATATAATTATCTATTGGGATCTCTTTATCATCCACATCCATGTTTCTTAAAAATTTATTTCAAAACATTTTTACTATTTACTAGAATATGGATTAAAGTCATTTATACCATTGTTTGACTTTTTATAAAATGGTTTCAAATGAATCATTCTTTCATTTTCCAAACAAGGTCTTTTTTAACCTTTTTGAAAAAACTAAGGTAAGAATGTATTTCTAAAATTATATGGATGGGGCGGCTATTTTCTACAATTATAAAATTATTGAAGCTTTCCTTAAAAGCTAATAAGAATATTTTAAAATTAAATGTTTTATTTTATAATTATGTGACTTTTAAATGATTTCAAAAAAGAGATATTTCTCTCAAATATTTTTGATTTCATCTATGTCAATATCATTTGATGGATTTTAAGATTATTTGAAGTTGATTTATTATGATACAAAACTTCCATATTATATTGAAGGTTTTGTGATTTTTTTGATTGTGGGTGTGTTATTTTTATATGATTCATGGTTTATGGATAAAGTATTTACATTTAGTATGCTTGTTTTATTACGAATTTTTATGTTATGTTTAAACTTGTTCATATGAGGAATGCATTGGACTTAATAAGGGATGGGTGAATCCCGCTCTAGCTCCTCGATGCATCGGTAGGTCTCATGAGACAAACTAGTGACATGGCACAAGGCCATGACAAAATATTATATGTTGTCTTGGAACCAGCCTTGACTATGTGGTTATGATAGTCTGGCATTATTCATTACATCATTTGAAAAGTGGTTATTGATATTGCATTGATTATTCTATTAGTAGAATATCCATGTGAATAAGTAAATTGCATTATTTCATTTTATTTCTCACATATTATGTTTAAGTTCATGTTTAAAAGGCTTTTTTAGTTATACATTGCTTTAAATGTTTATTCTTATTTATGAAATTTTCCGCTATATTGTTATCCTTACTGGTCATTTGATCTCACCCCTTTCTATGTTTTATTTTTCCGAGTATGTGAAGAAGTATTTTATGAATGACCTGTAGGGATAGTATGAGGGGATATGAGTGTGGTCTATGGAGACAATATTTTGTTTCATTTTTTCATTTTATTATGTAATGTAGACTTTATGAATGTATCTAGTGATTCGAAGGCTACTAAACTAATCGGTCTTTTGAGACCTGATCTTTTGTGATCATGCCAATGTTCTTTAATAATGCACCGACTCTAGGTAACTAGGTTCGGGGAATTACATTGTGTATCAGTGCTAGGTTGAATACATCATATCATACATATAAAAATTTATTGATAAAGACTGATATTAATATTTGGTAGGATATGCTTCATGCATGTGACATGGATTTTGGAGGATCATTGGATAACCATCATAGAAAACTTGAGTTTTATTAAAATAAAAGTTTCCATAAATTGAATAGAATTTATCCTTTTGAGGATACGTATGGTATTTCTTGTAAATAAACTCATTTTTTAGTTAGTATTGGGATAGGTCCCTCACATGGGAATAATTATGGTTCAATATATGATGGAAGATTATATAAAAACACTAATGATTGGTTATATATTAGAGCCTGCTGAAATATAATGTGAATCGAGACGCAATCTTTTGGATTTTTCTATCTTTGATTGGGTCTTCATGATTGTATCCCCTCAGTTAGGTCACCATCATCTTGGGAATAAGGGGAGGTTGTCTCCAATATATATTATACCATTTTATATTCCTGAGTGTATTTTCCATGTAGCTTATCATTTGGAATTACCAACTCAGTTTATTGGTATTCTATATGTTTTCCATATATATCAACGTAAGAATTATCATCCTAACCCCTATCAGGTTTTGAATTTAGAGGAAGTGGTTCTGGATCCAAATTCATCGGTGGTCCAGTATACACTAAATATTATTGAATACTGGGTGAATGTAATGCATTGGAATTCAATTCTATTGGTTATGTTTTTTTGGAAGCGTGGATAAAATTCTCATGAGAATTGATAGGCTGAATCATCAATGAGGGAGAAATTTCCATGTCCATTTTTTTATCTTCCTTGTCCCATATGACTTTCTTGGGCCTAAAAGTTTTATGGTTTAGAGTTTCTCATATCCTAGCTTGAGGTATGTTTAATTTTGAGCTTTATTATGGTTATTTAAAGGTTTAAGGGGGTTTGATAAGTACTGGGGGGCAAAAAATGAGGTTTTAACTTTTCTTAGTGAAAATTGGGCTACACCAAATTTTTATCCAATTTGTTTTTCCCCTGGGTAGCACATGTTCAGCACGAGAATTCCATCCATTCCTAGTACATTTCATGATCTCAAAAATCGATCTAGGGGGGTTCCCTACTACACCAAGAATAGTTAGCCTCCACCACATTGTAGTGTTGGGAATTGTGGGTATAAAATGGTTTGAGTTATTACATTATGCCATTTTTGGTGGGTGTAGTAATATTTTTAGAGTGGTTTGATTGAAATGATTTTTAGTGTGGTTTGATTGAGACCACCATAGGTATGGTGAATATCCTCTATGTTGTTGTGTCTTCTATTATATAATTTAATATATAAAAAACAACCAATTTTTGTTTAGGAAGGTGTTACTCCTATTGAAAAAACCATGGAGTATCACTATGGAGAAGTTTTTGACGTTACTTTGAAGGGGGGTTTTTCTCTTAATCCTTTTATATTAATTCAGATTCTATGGTTTTGAATTAAGTGATTCTAGATTAGTTTTTTTGGATGATCCAAGTGTATTTGAGATTTTATAAAAGGTGATATAATTCCTCTCAACTCAATTCATGCTCTTATTTATTGGGAGATCTATGTAAAGGATATAGAGGTTGGGTTTCATTGGTTACTATGTGGGAATTATTGTGGTGTGTAACTTCCATTATTTACTTTAATCTCAATGATGTTGAATTTAGTTTTGGTCATATGAAATCCTTATTTTAGGACATCCTCTTTTTTCTATTGGATCCCTATTTCATATTGGTTGTTTTTATGGTATGAAAATGTTCCAAGTGTGAGGTAGCTTGCTCCATCTTTAGGTGTTATTTGACGAACCTCACATCCCCTAGTTTTTATAAATTTTTATTAATGACTATCAGAATGATTCATAATGTTCTTGATATGAATTCTTAAATGGTTTTTGATAAAATATGGTTTACCCCTTATTCTTTCAAAAGAAATATGTTTTCAACGCACCATGGAATGGTTTATAGAGTTATTTTTCAAAGCATTACTTTGATGAAGAATGGATTTTTTTTGAATTTTTTTGTGAAATGTGATAACACATTTGAAAAGTTTCAACATATGTAACACATGGGAGACTTTGGTGCCTAGGATGGGGTTATATAATTGGGAATTATCATTCTTTTCATAGGGGGTTTAGTAATGGGGTGTTTCTTTTTTTTCCGAAGACCCTATTATTATAGGGGTGACATTCTCTAACACCGTAGGGGGTTAACTCATAGAGTGTTCCTCTATTCCCTAGGCCATATTATTTAAGTAAATTTTTAGTGTAGACTAATTCTTGATTGATTACTGAGGTATATGAGACCTACCTAACCCATAACTATATTATCCTAGGGGTGATATACCTTGTTATTTTATCTATTTTTATTTTATTTTTTATGTACTTAATATAATGAATGATACATGCTTTGATAAATAGTTGATTTGGAAATGTTCTCCGGTCTGTTTTATTACACTTATTTTTTAACTGTGAAAAGTTGGAAAATTAATATGCTTTGATATAAATGTGAAAAATATTTTATAATGTCATGTTTTTAATGTATTTATAATGTTAGGATTATTTTACACATACATATTATGGAACACTTTGGAGGGATATTACAATACATTTTTTTCACACCCTAAATACTCACTTGGTGTGTGTAGACCTTATTTTGTTTGTTATAGGGAAGTTAAAGGAACCACTGTGAGGTAGAAACATTTCATGTTAGTTGTGCATTGGCCAATAGTGTAGAGATGTTTGTATTTTTTCAATATATCACATAGATTGGATGTTGGTGGTTTGGGTTACCCCATTGGTTTTTTTTAACATTTACGTTGGTTTGGGATCATTATCTTAGTTATATCGCCACTGCAATTGGAATTTTGTTATGGATTATTTATCTTATTTTTAAAATCCCATACATGTATTCCATCTTGGTATTTCTAGTAAAAAATTCATTCCCAATGTTGGTTATTGGATTCCCATGAGCTAGTCTATAGAAAGTAGGGATCAGAAATGCCACTATAATCTTGTCATAGTTTAATTTTAAACCTAGTTAATGGGTTATTTGGGATATTCCATGACACCAACGAACACTAATGATAATATTTGAATAATTTATTATAGTGTAATATTGTATAGGGTGTATGGTAAAAGAGATACATTTATTTAGGAAAAATGTTTTTTTATGTGTTCAGAAATGTTTTCTATATAAATACACTCACATATAAAGGTTAGTAATCCCTCTTAATTTTTGTTTTTAAATTATATTTATTTGGGTTATTATAAATTAAATGGGAGTTAATAGATTTGTTTGAAATGTGGGAAGAAGAATGAGAATTACCTAGCTACCGGGATAGATCTGGTAGCAGGTTGGAGGATTTGGGAACTTGGAGGCATCTTAAATAGTTGTATGTCCAATTACAACACCACTAGGTACTCGGTCGACATAGTCCTTATACTTAATTATACATAGATTTCTTATTTAAAAAACATTGTGTTGGATTGGTCTCTTAACCGCTAAAAATAATCCTTTAATACACTTTCCATTGTTTTTTCCCCGTAATTCAATCCATTTGAGTCTCCAATGGAGATCCTCATCTCATCCCCTTTATTTGAAATAGATCTATCTTATTTGATAGATTGGATATCATTTTACTTACTATAATAGATTATTTAAATTTATGTAAGAGTATCCATCCATTATATTTTTTCTCTTATTCTAATTTATTAACTAATGTAGGTTTAACCCCTTCTTTCTTAAATCTATGGATTATAAAACTCATGGAATCCTTAATTTTACTTATTTTTTAGCAATTTTATGTGTTAGGAATATGTAAGAAAAAGGTAACACCTCAGTTTTTAATTTTTATTTTTTCCCAATTAATTGATCTTGTGTAAGGCTCAATGCTAATTTTTTTAGGTCGGTCCTTCCATTTAAATAGGGGAATACCCTATTTCCATAGACTTAGAAAGAGTGTTCTAAAATTAATTTGGTAGTTTAATCACATATTATTATCGTGTCCCTAAAATTTTGGGTTACAACTGAAATGGGGAAAATCAAAATCAATGGAATTTTAAAATTTTCCATTAATGAAGACTTATAAAACAAATTTATATTGTTTGTAACATATTTTTCATTAAATTATATATTCTTAACTTGTTTAAATATTTAGATTAATTTATTATTAATAAGAAATTTTGTCTGGTCATTTCACTAAAATTTTCAACAAGTTATTTGTGTAAAAAAAATTGACTAGGGAGAATCAATATGTTTTTTTCTTACATTAATGATTTTTATTTTGTTTCAAGTTGTAATATATCTTATTCCCTAATTTTTTTGTCTCTATAATATATTATATTGTCATAAATGTATTACCAATTGTTAGATAGGATATTGATAGTATGTGTGACATGATTTAAAGAGGCATTAGATGATTTTTATAGTAATAGTTCTTAGTTATACACATTTTCAATGGATATGAATTTTTTATAGGATGGCCAAACAATTCCTGAAATATAACATACCCCTTATACTATTCAAATGGGAAGGACTCTAAGATTTACCTAACTCTTGTATACATGAATTCTATTCCACAAATGAAATGAGTATTTCACCCTAACTCTTGTAAATAAATCATTATAGATTATAGGTTAGTCCTAAAGCAACTATGTTATGTATTAATCCTCCAGATATAAGTGGATTCTTATTATAATTAATACCTATGTTAAATATATATTTTTAATATATTTTTTTTATTTTGAATATTTCTTTTCCTTTTATCAATATTTCTTACCATTTGGATTATGAATGGTGTTTAAGGGGTGTAATTATGACCGCCTACTAGGTATTATTATTCTCACACATGATGCATGTCCATATGGTTTGCATGTATATGGCATATATTTTTTCTAGTTATGGGTAAATCATGAGAGAATGAGAGCTAGTTAGACTTCAATTTTTTATTTTTGGTGGTTTAATTTTATATTTTGAATGGATTTCTGGATTGGTTATACTGGGGCTATGCTAGGTATCCCATACAGTATTTTAAATACATTTGACTCATTCCTTTGACACTTTAGTGATCATATATATGTAAAACATTATAAATAATTTATTTTATTCTGGTTTTACACTTTTTATGGAATGTATATATATTTTTTTATAAGTTTTATTAGAGTGAATATATGTGTGTGTGTGTGTGTATTTGTTTTTTTCTTTGTCATAAAATAGGTACCCACATATGGATATCTTTATTTTGGTCCTTATGTTGGATTTCCCTAAGGGAAATATCAAATTTTCATCATGAAACCCTCATAAATTTATTATATTTGAAAAGGGTAATAACATCTCCCATTTTAATGTCACTAATTCCCTAAATTTTATACAATCATATAGAAATAAAGAGGTGTTCTTAAGGTGTTGAGATTAAGTGATCCATATATTTTTTTGGTATTCAACAAATGGTAATTATAAAATATAATGAATACATAGTATAGGCATGTGGGTTTTGGAATTGGGAGTATCCCAGAGCCAAGACTATCAGGACTAAGAAGTTGAAAAAAAATATGTTGGTTCATTATATTTATTATTGATGATTGTGTTACAAGAGGTTTACCAAGACCATATTTTTTTCTTTATGATGTTTTTCCTATATTATTCAGTCATAGACATCATTAGAGCTGTTGATAGGTAGGAACTATTATTTTTATATTATGTCACATATTCTCCTTTATAATGTATAATATTATAAATGGAATTGATAAAAGGTTTTTATTAACTAAAAAAAAAATTAATACATGGAATTTTAAAATATATTAATTGTTTATGACTAGGTTAATTGGGGTATAAAATTTATTCCTTTGATTAAGGATAATATTTTTTATTCTATATAGTTACTTTCATTAATGTTATGCATAGATAATTCTGTAACATGTTTTTATGTGATTTATTAATCTTTAAAAAAGATTTAAAAAGATTTTTTGTGGTATTTGAAAATAAAATGTATTTAAATAAATAGATGTGAGGAAGAGAGGAATGGGGTAAGACATTACCCTATGGTGTGGTTCTGAACTTGGACATATTCATTTCATAGGATATGTTTTTAATGTCTTTATCTACCTTATTATAGATTATACCATCTAGAAACCATATAATATTATTCATGAAGGTGTTTATAAGAATCCAAAACCAAATGAATATGTGGATGGCCAAATGGTTCATGAGGGACTTTCTCAACTATTTCTATATCTTCATCAAGGAAATAACTTTTTTGGAGCCCATGACCACTAATGTTATGAGGGATTTCAAATTCCATAATTCTCTAGCATTTATTGGTAATTTATATACTCATGCTATTGTGGAATGGATTTATCATCTTAATCATATAATAAAGATCATTATAACCCCAAATAAACTCTAAGTTAGTTAGATAAACACATGAATGAGAGGTCATATTGTCTGTTGTGGGATATAATGCTTGAGGCCATGAAATACTTGGGTCTTACCTATAATAACATTTAATATATATTCTTAAAGAAACATTACCCTAAAACTTTAAATTAGTTAAATTCTTGAGAATTAATGGATATAGGAGAACCTTAAGAATATGTTATGGACTCTATTACCATATTGATGTACTTACATCACATCATTCTATATAAGAGAGAAGAAAATGTATCAAATACATCACTCTTTAAGATGGGATTGAAGTATCTGTTGTAAACATAGGTAATGTACTTCATTCTGTCAAAAAATGAAATTGTGAATAAAATAACCCTTATTAAATGGGGATTTAATGAATTCTTAAGAGAGGGTAGTACACTACCTGGTTTAACATCAGGTGATAGCTCATCTAGTGTTTAGAAGTCGCAGTGGAAATAAGGTGGTAAAGGTAGATCTAACTTAGGAATCCATGGAAGTGATATTCATTCATCAAAGTATAGTAGTTCCATTTATGTTTTTTGTATACACATATCTAAATATTCAACTACTGAAGTGAAACTGAAATTATTGTGTACTATCCTTAGTAGAACTACACAATAGAGGATCATTTTGCATCATAATCATATAGAGTAAAATAACCACCCTTTGTATGATTAGTTCAAGGACTATAATAGGTTATTTTTTTTGTTTTTCTATGATGAAATAATGTGATGTGCAATTCTCACTATATGATCAATGTAAGGTCTTAGACATAGAATATTTCATACTATTATATTCTACTATTATATGAGAGGGAAACTATATAATTATTGGTATAATCATGGTATCCTCTACCATAACATTCCTATTAGTTGATTGGAGTTCATTTATTTCCTTAATCACTGACCAATTGGATTGAATTCTTGAATATAAATTGTAATTATTATCTTAATACATGATGATTGATACACCTAGAGGAAAAAGGATTGATAAAATAAAAAAAATTTGTCTGATGATTTTGTTTTATCCTCTCCTAATGACGTATGGTAAATGATGGTCTTGGATAGGAAATATTTTTGTTTAATCATTGGAATGGAATCATTAATATACATTAGGGATAATATTGATAATTATAGAACAATATTTTCTTTATCATCTTCTGGATTTTTTAATTACACTCTCTCTAGTGAGTGGGAGTTTCATAGTGGTAGTATTGTCCCATAATTTTGGACCAGATGATCTTTTTTGAATGATCTTAAAATTTCAATTTAGTGGATGGAAAAAAATTAAACTAAGATTCAAAGTAAAATTTTGACATTTGGAAAACTTAAATGTGTTGTATATAGAATTGGTTAAGGCCTACATGGTGTCTCGGGTGTTTTACTGAGTTTTAAGAGAATCAAACCCCAAATCTTCAAATCCAGATAATTTGGACAAAGGTGCACAATTATTATGAAATTGTGCGACCCAAAAAATTGAATTTTTTTGTTGACCTAGTGGTTATGGAGGTATCATGTGGTTTTTTCTAACCATGCAAGAGGATTTGGAGAGCCATGAAGCTTTCATCAGACCCTTATGGAGGGATTTTTCACAAGTTTTCATGGTTCGCCAAACCATCCGACCATCCTGTGAAAGGGGGTTCCTTGGGTAGTTCTGAGCACACCATTGGAGTATGGTTTGGCCAACCACGCATCTAAATCACATGCGTTAATAAATGAGGGCAAATACCCATTTTTTCCCACTAGCCTTTATTTTCATCTCTTCCCTTTTCCTCTCCACCTATTTACATTTAGTAGATCTTCTATAGAGATTCTCATCCCTTCTCATCAGGATAAAGATATATCCTCCATCTAGCATCCATTTTGAGAGCTCTCAAAAGCATTGTGTAGTGATCCAACCCTAGAATCCTAGATCTGGTGCATTATTTTATTACATTGGCATTATTAAAAGGAATCATATATCGAACGACCGTTTTTTTAGTAGTCTTGGAAAGCCAAATTAAATACATGATATCCATAATACATTGGGGAATCAAAATAAAACATGATACACAATACCTAAAATAAACTTAATAATTGAAATCTTAAATCAATGTTTTCTTTATCATAACCTGGGGAAAGATACATAATTAGGGTGACCTCAAATGCTCAGTAAGGGTATATACAACAGAAGAGAAAATGAATAAAAATATATATGGAAAAGTAAATAACTAAACAAGTATTCCATTTAAACAACTACATAAGGCATAAATAATATTTCAAGGAGGAAATTAAAACACTTGCCACAAATCAATAAACTGAGAATGAACTATATCTATAGATATATCAATGCAAAATCTCATGGAAAAATAATAACTAAAACTAAATGAGGGAAGTTCTTTATTATTAGATTTCATGTTTCTTAGGTACATAAAATCAGTACCATAAATACATTTCACAAGAAAGTTAAACTATTAGGTAAAAACCTAACTATTTCTTCTCATGAGACTACCGATTTATCGAATGGATATATAAATTCGGATCCCCACCCATTGCTACATGTCCAAAGTATTCCTTATATATCAACTAAATGTTGTGACTTATCAAATATTCACACTGAATAAAGAACTCTAATTTATTAATAATACCTCTAAGTAGGAAAAGTAATAATAAGGGTAGTTTTCTTTGATGAAATAAAAGAATAATTTTCAAAAATATTCTTAAGGTAAATATCCTTTTATTTTGAAAAATATTTTGACGAAATTTTTCATTAAAAACATCTTTTTAAAAAAATTTCCTAAAAAATAATCCTTTGAAATTTAAATGGATGCTTCAAATAAATGATGGTGGATAAATCAGTACATGTCGTGTGAGGTAAAAAGAATATTCCTTTTGTACGATAAAACGGTTTGAAAATTTACTTATGAGTAAAGTGTCAAGAAGATTCCTTTAAAAACATTTCTAAAGAACAAAAAGGGTAAAAATTTATTTAATAAATAATTTTGAATAGGTGAAATCATTTTTAAAAATATTTTAGTAAAACATGGTTTTTAGAAGTAAATTTGTTCTCCGTAATAAGATGGAGATAAAGTCATGTTTTCTTATAAACATTTTCTAAAACACATTGATTACAAAAGAGTGAAAAAATAGTACAGATACATGAAAATGGTAATGAATAAAAATATATGAAAAAAACTATTTATTTAAAAATGGTTATTTTTTTCATCAAATTGAAATACCATATAAATATTATTAGTATTATTTTTTAGTAAAATAATATTTAAACATTCCATAGTGTCCCATACCACTTTTAAACATTTAATATCATAAAACCATGAAGGAAAAATTTTAAATGAAATATATAATATCATGATAGTAAGTATAATCATTATATATCATGTAAAAGTGTTGTATAAACACTATATAAAAGAAACTAGGTTCCTAAAAATAATTAAGTCCTAATGGAATATAAATTGAAACGTAAATCCCTTACTTTATCCTTCATTTTTTTTATTTGATATTTATCCTACCAAGTAGTGGTTTACAATTTTGTTTCTATATAATAACAGAACTATAATAATGTTTTTAATACAACATATTAACTGTTTATAATGTCTCATTATCAATTTTTTTTAACAAACTTTCATTATTTTAATTATATCTAGTGTTAATTTCCTAGTTCGTCAAGTAAGTTTTAACATTTTATTTGATGTTCTTAACATGGTTTTATAATATCCATAATTTAAACAGTGATTTTAATATTATATATATATATTATGTATGTATCTATAATAATATATAGTGTTTGGGAGATAATAATTGAAATGCACCATTCATGGAGACGGTAGTCCGTTCATAAGTATGAAAGATACTCTCATTTCTTGTCATGTTAAAAAAATGAAAAGTAAATGATAAATATTTAGATCATAATTATAGTATCATATATGTGCTATATATGTAACATATTTTTATTAAAACCACCCTTTATAAATTCCATGTATTGAATGAATGAATCACATCACTTTGAGGGGAAGGTAGTCCACACTTCCACAAACGATGATATTGTTTTTACACAAAAATGGAATATATAAGGATATGTGTTGAAAATAATTATAGAAGATTAAATACATAATAAATATTATATATAAAATAGATAAATTTATTTTCCATCATAATGGTCACCGTGAGGGGCGTTAATGGAAAATTGAACAATCATCATTTAGCAAGACGATAGTCCACCTACATGTAAATATTATGTTTGTTACCAATTAGTTTTAGGTGTGTGTAAGTTTAGGTTAAAATATTATAATAAAAACATCCTATTATATTTATTATATTGTATTTTTTTATACTTGGAATAATAATATTTAAATGAGGTGATAACGGAAATAATATTGATGAGTTTAAGGGATGGTCTTGCCTCATAATCGGGTAGCTTATTTTGGTTTCCACCAAAAGACTTTTATCGAAATATTTACTCTAAATGGATGGCTTCAAGAAGTAAGGGATGAATTTTTTGGAGTCAACTGAGAATATTTTGCCCAAACATAATGGGATTTATAGTTGTGAGGAAGTGGAAGTGAAAGAGGCCTTTTATAATGGAGGAGGAGTGGAATCTCTTTAAATATTTTAAAACAAATGAATATCACAAACATTTTTTTATTTCAGGTGGATCACTAATGGTAAAATTTTGATCCAAGGGATCATAGCATAGAAATACGGCCATTAAATAGGTCTTTGACATGTTCATATGTCTATTTAGGGATTTATATTACGGTTTAGTCTCTTATTAAGTGTAAGTTAACTTTAATTGTTATAATTAAATTAATTAATTTCACTTATAATTTCATTAAAATCATAATTTTACCTTATCAAACATTATAAATTATGGATATTCTAATTATATAATCCATTATACCATGTTCCAATCCTAAATTTTTTAAAAATTAATTTAAATTTAATCCCTAGAAGGGATGATAATGCGAGTTTTTAAAGTAAAAAAGTCTTAAAGATTACAATGTTTTTATAGTCAATTTCAAATTAAAATTGTCTAAAATAACTTAAATTGGATTAATTGATAAAAATATTATATAATTGAATATTAAAAACAATATAAAATCTAATTTTACCTTAAAATTTATAATATGGAAAAGCAGTTTTGAACTAAAATTCCGTATTTTTAGTTATCCATTAAACAATGAAAATTCAAAGAAAAAAACCAAAATATAACCATAACATAATTTATATGTTTTTATTCAAAATATTATGTTTATTTTGACATATATTATTTATAAAAGGGTCATGAATCTTATTTAAAATGCTTTCTCTATAAAAAGGAATTAAAATTGCCAAAATAAAAATATAGGTCTTTATGTGTAATATTGAGTTTATTCTTATCTTATATTTGTATCATCTACTATATGATAATAAAAAATATATGATTGAATATATAAAATATTTATTTCATTAATATCATTTAGTAATTTCGAATAATCTAATTTATTAAGACAAATCACCTTGTGAGCATAAAAATAATATTTTATTTATATTAAATTGGTTTTTATTTTCATTTCTAATTATTTGGTGATATATTAATTCATTTTAAATTTTTGTAAATAATATATTTTTATATGTTAGTTAATAATATTAATAAGCTCTCATTTAATGTCTAGGATAAGTATAATTATATTAAATAATAATATTATAATAATATATTATTGTTTTGTAAAACTCAGTCTTGATTGTAACTCAAGGCATCAAAGAAGATAGGTCCAGCGTGTAACACATGATAACTCGGTGTTGCATGAATTTACAAATATAAAATACATCAAATATTTTTAAAATAGTAAATATATGATAATTAGTTGGGGTATTATATCCCCTTATGTGTTTGGTGTCATGTATCAAGCACACTATCGAATATAAGATTCTTACTTTATAATTTCAGGGTGTTACATTCTCCCTAACTTAAACAAATTACGCCCTCAAAAATTTAAAATTTATATAGATGATATAGGGATTGAAAATAAACCATGTATGAAACTCCCACAAGGTAAAAAGTGTTAATATGTCATCTTCTTAACAATAGAGAAAGTAAAAGTTCAATTTTCACTTAACTCGGTTTCCTATTAGGAGAGCATACCTGAAAAATGTAAACACGGATATAGAAGAAAAATATAAATATCAAGTTTTGATTGAGAGTAATAGAGAAAAATATTAGGATAAAGTTAACAATCATAAGGCCATAAATTAATTATGATCTAATATTCCATTTGATTCATCAGAAATCATATTACTAGGAAAAAAATTTGGTTTCAACATGAACTTATCATTAGCCTTTAATCATCATGAAGTAACTCTAAATTTTCACATTCCAAGCATATGATTAACTTCATCATGTATCCTCTTTAAATATGGTAATAACTTGAATTAACATAAAACATTATTGGAAATATTCATTCTTCTTTATTTCTTAAGTAATAAATATGTTATTATATATCTTCCGTAAATATAAAAGTGTTGTAGACTCCATCAATGATATCATAGACAACCTATCGAAAAGTCATTAACCAGTTCCAAGGTAGTGAGTACTTATACAAATCAATGACTTCCTCATCATTATCTCAACATTAGAAATATATTAATGGTTTTATTTCCCTCAATCTTGTGTTTTCCTAAATGTATAACTTTTCACTAAATTTATTTTCATGGTAACATTCAACATATGGTCCCAAATCCTTAATAAAAAGTTATTTTAGTAAAATTCTTGTATATTCCATAATTCTTAAATTGTTGATAAAATATTAAAATGAAATTATTATTGAATAGAAATATAAATCATTCCTAATCATCTGAGGAAGTAGTATAACATGATCAGTATCCAATAGAATAACTTGGGTTAAGTTTCTTTGATGGTTTGGACATTGATTCGCATAGTGTCCAATCTCTTTCCAGTTAAATCATTGTACATTAGAAACCTTTTTCTTACCCTTTCAATCACGAACTTGGTATCATTTTTCTCCACACTTATAAAAAAATCCCATTCCCTTCAAGCATTTACTATGGTTATTCATTCCATAGTAATCACATGTGGTAAATCATTCTTTCCTTTCTTCACTTTATCCATATTTTTCTCTACCATACACTTCTTATATTTCATCCCTTTAAATCCATTGGAATCGAAGAAATATTTACACATCTTGTTAACACATGATACTATTTCATCATATGATGTTAATAAATGGGAGACTATTTATCTTAAATGTGTTGGCTTAAGACTATGAAATATATCATCCTTATTACTCTTTGTATCATGTGAATAGGTGGATTTATAATTACTTCTACTAGGTTACATTTATAAATAATTCCACATACTATATTTTCTCATAAAATTATGAAATTTTTATAACTCTAAACATGGTAAGCACATCACATAAATTTATGCATGGTAAATCCTAGAACCAAAAAGTTTTGTTACTTTGGGTAAATGTTTACATACAAATCCTTAATAATCTATGTAAAGATAATTTGAACTATCCTAAGTGTATCCCCCAAGAGTGAAAAACCATTTATGCAGTAAGTCTCATTTTTTTGTACCAGTTTACCCCAAGTTAGGCCGAGAATAGCTTGTCATAATTATAACTCCTATGTAAATCTATGCCAGAATCAGTTCCACATTTAGTACCCAAACAAGAATGTATTACTATAAATACCCACATAACCAGTAACTTACAAAAATTACTGGTTGTTATTGTATAATTATCATCAATTTATATCTAAGGGTTGTTCTCTATAATATATGTTTTTTAAATCTAGTTTCCAATGTTGCTTCTAAATTTCCTTTGATACCAACTATTACACCCCGACTTCATAATCATGGTGCTGGTGAATTATTTTATTACATTGTAAATATTACATGGAATAAAATCCAAAATGACTGTTTAGTTTAGTATTCTTGGAAAGACAGATTATATACAATATATCCATAATACATTGTAAAAAAATAAAACATGCTATATAATAACTGAAATAAAATCCATCCTTGAAAGTATAAATCAAAGTTCTCTTTTTTATAACCTAGTAAAAGAAACATAATATGAGAGAGCTCAAATTATCATTAATGGTAAATACAATGGAATAAATAATGAATAAATATATATGAGAAGGAATATAACTGAACAAATTTTCCATTTAAATAACTACATAAGTCATAAATAATATGCAAAGTAAGAAACTAAAACACAATCCATAAATCAATAAACTTATTAAGAATTACATCCATAGATATAACGACGCAAAATCTCATGGGAAAATAATAACTAAAACTAATTTAGAGATGTGATTTATTACTCGACTCCATGTTTCCTAGGTACATAGAACTAGTATTATCAAGAACTTTTATAAAACAGTTCAGTTATTGGGTAAAAACATATCTAAGGTGTCTAGACAACTACCTCATCTCATGAGACTATCGATGCATCAATGGGCTATATAAATTATGGACCATATCCATTAATATTTGTCAAAATAATTTATCATATATAAAATAAATATTGTTCCATATAAAATATATATACTAAATAAATAGTATGTATTTATCAATAATACCTCATATAAGAATAATTTACAATAGTGGTGGTTGTCATTGATGAAATAAACGAATAAATTTAAAAAATATTTTTGACAAAAATAAACTTTTCTTTTGAAAAAAAAATTGAAAATATTTTTCCATGAAAATATCTTTTAGAAACATTTTTTTTAAAAATAAACCTCTTAAACTTGAAAAAATTATTCAAATAAATGATGGTGAATAAATCAGTACATGTCATACGAGGAAAAAAGAATATTTATTTTGTAATGTAAAAAGGTTTCAAAAAAGCCTTGTTGGAAAGGTGATAAGAATATTCCTTTGAAACCCTGGGTAAAGAATAAAATGGTAAAAATTTATTTACTAAATCATTCTGAAATTTTGAAACCATTTTTGAAAACATTTTAATAAATCATGGTTTTTAGAAGAAAGCAGGTTATCCAAATAAAGAGAGAAATAAAGTCGTGTTTTCTTAAAAACATTTTTTAAAACAACTTGAGAACCAAAGAGTGGGAAAATGGTACTAATACCTAAAAATGTTCATGAATAACAAGATAAAAATAAATTTTTTATTAAAAATTGTTTATTTAATTTCCATAATTTTAAATACCATTAAATTTTTATTATTATTATTTTTTAGTAAAATAACCATTAAACATTCCAAAGTGTCTCATACCACTTTTAAACATTTAAATTCAATAAAACATTAAGGAATAAAATTAAATGAAACTTATATTATTATTATTGTAAATAGATTAATGATATATCATGTAAAAGGCAAGTAAATAAACCATATAAAATAAACTAGGCGCATAAGAACAGGTAAGTCTTAATGGAATGTAAATTGAGCCGAAAATCCCTTAGCTTGTCCTTTTTTTGTTGAGTGATCTTTAGCCTCATGTATAGTGGTTTAAAACTTATTAATTTATAATACCATAACCATAATATGTTTTATAACATGATATAATTACTTATTATAATTTCTCATTACCAATTATTTAACAAACATTCTATATCTTAACTATATCACCTATTAATTGCATAGTTCATCGAGTATGTTTTACATGTTTATTTGTTGTTCTTGTCATAGATGCATCATCCAAAAATTGAAAACCATTATTTTAATAACATATATATCTATTATTTATGTTTCTATAATAATATATAATTTTTTGGAGATAATAAATGAAATGCATTGTTCATGGAGACGGTAGTCTGTTCGTACACATGAAAACTACTTTCATTTCTTTCTCGTGTTAAAAGATTGAAAAGTAAATGATATATTTGTATATAATAATTATATTATCATATATATGTAATATATTTTACATAGTTTTATTAAATCCATCCTTTATATGTTCCATGTAAGGAATGAATGAATCACGTCACTTTGAGGGGGTGGTAGTTCGTGCTTCTACAAACGATGTTATCATTTTTACAAAAAATGGATGGTATAAGGATATGTGTTGTAAAATATTTAGAGAAGATTAAAGACATAATAAATATTATATATAACATATATAAATATATTTTCCATCATAATGTCTACCATGAGAGGTGGTGATGGAAAATTGAACAATCATCATTTAGCGAGGCGGTAGTCCACTTACACGTAAACATTATGTTTGTTACCCATTAGATGGAGGTGTGTGTAAGTTTAGGTTAAAATATTATCATAAAAAATACTATTATATTTATAATACTAGAGTTATAATATAGAGAAGGAATAATAATATTTTAAGGACTGATGAATGGAAATAATATAGAGTAGTTTGAGGGAGGGTGTTACCTCTTAATCGGGTAACTTATTTTAGTTTGCACCAAAATAATTCTATGTAAATATTTATTCCCATAGTATAGATTAAAATATAAAGAGTATAATTTTGGGGAGGGAATTGGGTAGAGTTTTTTTATCCTAAGGGGATTGATAGGTGTGACTAATTGAAAGTGTAGGAGGCCTTTTGTAATGGAGGAGTGGAATCTTTTGTAATATTTTAAAAGAGAGGAATATCACCAACATTGTTATTTGAAAGTGGATAAATAATGGTCCAAATTTGAGAAAATTGATGTTAGGGTCAAAATATGGTAATGTAGAAGGTCTTGGAAAATTTTATAGGTTTATTTAGGCCTTAAGGTAATGGTTTAGTCTCTTATTAGGATTAATTTCACTTTAATCGTTGAAAATAATATTAATTACTTTCAATAATATTTTTGGTAATAAACTAATTTTAACCTATTAGACATTATAAAATATTATTATTCATAATATGGAATCCATTTTCTCAGATTTCAATCACAGAAGTGGCATAATGTAATTTAAATTTAATCTTGTAGACAGGATGACAATATGAGTTTTTAAAGTAGAAAGTTCTTAAAGATTGCTATATTTTTATAGTCAATTGAAAAGTAAATTTTTTTCCAATGACCTAAATTAGATTAATTGATAAGAATATTAAAATTAAACTTAAAAAACAATATAAAACTTAATTTAACCTTACAATTAAATTATATGTTAAAGCAGTTTTGAACTAACATTCAATATTTTTAATTATTCATTAAAAATGAAACTTCACAGAAAAATACCAAAAATTCACCATAATATAATTTTTATAATTTTATTGAAAATAAAAAGTTTATTTTGACATATATAATTTATAAATGGTTCCAAAATTGAATTTAAAATGGGTTCTCCATTAAAAGGCGGTAAAAGTTCCTAAAAAATTAGGTTATTATGTGTAGTAGTGCATTTATTATTGTCTTATGTCTATTGAATATATTTTATGATTATATAAAATATTTTATTGAATATATATAACATATATATTTAATTAATATAATCTATAAATTTTATTTCATGTAATTTATTAGAACAAAACATCTTCTCAGCATAAAAATAATATATCATTTTTATATAATTATTTTGTATTTTCATTTCTAATTAATTGGTAACCTATTAATTAATTTTCTAATTTTTTAAACCATATATTTTAATATTTTAGTTAACACAATTAATGTACCTTTTGTGAACTTTGGTTTCCCATTTTTCCTAAAAATGGCTTCATAATAAAAAGAAATTAAATTTGGATGGATGAGTTAATACAATTAATAACCACTAATTTAATTTATAGGTTAATTATTATTATATTAAATTATAATATTTTAATAATATATATTTTTCTGTAAAACATGGTCTTGCTTGTAATGAAAGCCATCAAAGAAGATTGGTCATGCATGTAACACACATTAAATCAGTGTTGCATGAATTTAAAAATATAAAATATATAAAAATATTTTTAAAATATTAAATATATGATAATGTATCGGGGTATTAAATCATCATATGCATTTTGGGTCGCGTGTCACGCACACTTATAATTTTGGGTTGTTACATGTTGGATAACTCTCGGTAAGTCCATGACTCTATTGCCTCCATTATTTGTTTACCTCTTCAGATATTTCTCTATCCTCATGAGAGATAATTCACCTTTTTTTCGAGGATTTTTCTTATTTCATCTATTTATCTTTAACTGGATCAAATAATGCCTTGATATTGGATGTTTTTGTCATCCTAGTAATGAGGTGGGTGTTTTATAGATTTTTCCCTCAAAGTCTCACCATTTTCAAATTATATTGTTGTGCCACACACTATATTCTTTGTGTGTTTCTATTAAATTATGAAATTAATCATATAAAACATAATTACCTAATTCTAGTGACCATTTTATATTAATCTGGCATTGTTTAAGGTCATTAAATTCATGTTTTATGAACCCTTAATGTTGTGATCCAAGATTGTATTTAATTAATAATTTTTTTATAATAAAACCCATCACTGTAGTGTGCTTTCTTCTATAATAATAAAATGTTTAATTGAATAGATGGCTTCAGATACAAAACTGATGGACTCCTTCCCCCATAATATTTCTTTGGTTCCACACCACCTCTTAAGGGGTTTTGGTTTGGGTTATGTTTAAAATGAATAATGTAAATTAAGTGTAATGTTATTTGGAAAGACATTGGAACATGACCATTATCCAATGAAGTTTATTCCATGATCTAGTAAATTAAATTGATTAATTTGTATAATTCATGCTTATTATATGTATTTTATTATTCTCTAAATAAATTTTTGAATTGTAATGGCTCATATGAGTATACTTCTCTTGTGGTGTGGCATGCCTAAGTACATTGCCCGCGTTTTTTTCATTTATATTTGACTTGTGATGAGGCACACATAAGGACATGACTATTATTTTGTAATTTAATATAAATGATTAAATTAATTGTGATATTCCTTGAGTAGGAATCAGATTCATTTTTACAAAATTATTTAGATATACCCGTAGGCTATTAGAGATTATATATTCCTTGAGTGATACTTGGGATTCCTTTTTCAAAACACCAAGGATGGGCTAATAGGTTACTTGTTTTATATTACGTTGGGAGTGATACATGGTATTCCATAGATTGTCTAACCATGTGTTTTTTACCTCTTTATGAGTGATACAGGTTCCCTATGTGAGACACCATGGATGGGCTCAGTGGCTAGATGGTTACATAAGGCCACAAGTGATACATGGTCCCCTATGTGAGATACATGTGACAGACTCAGAGTCTATTCTCTTTACACCACATTGGGAGTGACACTTGGGATTCCATTCATGGATCACCTTTTATGGACTCTTATGGTGTTGGATATTTATAGTGACCAGGGAAAGAGAGTTGGGATTCCTTTTTAGATCACCCTAGATGGTCTCAGGGGTTCTTTTATTAAATTCAAATGATGGATTTTAAATTAAAGAGTAAGAATGGAAATTGTTATTCTAGGAACGCATCTGCTAAGCCAAATCATATACTTGTGTTCTATCCATTCTTGATACATGTTTTTTAATGAATTAAAACTATAAAACCATTTTATAAAAGTACAGTTTCACCTATATTCAGAGCCATTCTAGCTTAGTCTAAAGTAGTTATGGTCCTCCATCTTTCCTTGAGGGACCTGAGCCTGAATTTTTACATTTATTTATTAATTTACCTTATGTTTATTTATTATCCCCGCACACTACATTCTTCTAAATTCACTAATTGAATTTTTCCATTTTCAATGTTAGTGGTGTATTAATAAGTATATCTCACACCCCTCTTGGGATTACGTTTCCCTAGGGTACAGTATAAGATCTCATATATTCAGGACCATAGATTATTACTTGTGTTGTGAATTGTACATGAATGTTTAGAAATAAAATACTGAGTTGAAGCTTAAGATTCTCAAAGAGTTAGCCCTAGGGGATTTTTTTAAATTTTTTATTTTTTTATACTTTTATGTATCGCCTATTTTATGTTCACTTCTTATTCTATGTATCATCATTGGTACATTCATGTATAGTTGTATATTATTGGTTGTTTCCCTTTTTATTCAGTGGCGGTATTTATCTTCTTCTTCTATTTAATTATTAATATTACTTCCATTATTGAGTGATCTATTTATTTATCTACTGTAATATTGTGATACTCTAATAATGAGGGTATATTCTCCCAAAAATGCCATCATTACACCCTCACTACCAGTCAGTAAACTCTAGAATATTAGGAGGCACACATGAGTTCATGTAGTGACCAGTTTGTCTACTAGTTTCATAGTCATTCGGAAAATTATATTAAAAGTGGAATCATAGATTTATTTTACATTGTATTACTATTTTGGGATCATAGACAAGAGAATAGGGATGTATCAGTTCTTGCTAACTTTTTTTTCTAGGAGCGATTTCCCCATGCATGGGGAAAAGTCCATGTAGCTGAGGATAGGATAATTGTTTGTGTTGTTTGTTGTTATAGTTGATTATAATTTTACCTTGAGTGATTGGTGAATGTTTTTTTGTTTGCTTATTTATGATAGATATGTTATTTTCTAATTTACATGGTACAGTAATGTAGTTGCATTACATGAATCATTTTAGGAACATAGAGATTCACGTGACATGAATATTCCCTGTCATGTAGAATTCATTGTACAATTTTTTGAGATTTTTTCTTGTGCCATGCATATTTGTTATCTTGTATGTTATATATCATGTTAGTAAATTTAGTAAAATGCTTAGTTTTATACTATCATAGGTGTTTCATTAGAATTATTGTTTATATAACATAGTTTTTTATTTATTTAGTACATTTCCAAATACATCCATGTTTTATATTTATTTAGTATGTCTCATGTATCTACTGCTTGTGATAGAATACATTGTTTTAATTATGATAAAAAATTGGTTTTTAATGTGACATCGTCAACCTAAATGATTTTTTCTTACATATATTTATAGTGAAACTTTAAATAACCAATCATGATATGTTTCGACCATGTTCTATTGGTTTAATGGTCTAAAACATATTGGTTACAATTAAATGTGAGCCAATTCATAATATATAATGTGTATGGTCACTATATAATTTGGTAAATGGTATCCCATATAATAGAACCATTACATATGAGATAATATACCTTTATACCATTTTATAAATAACCAAGTAGATAAATTTTTACCTAAAATGAATTTTTTGTTTATAGACCTTTTACATGACTCAATCCAAGTAGGTCAGTCGTTGTGCCTTGTTCTTATGAGAAGACCTACTATGGGTGTTCTTAAATGTTAATAATAAAATCATATGATGTTGTTTATGGACCCAGCTTTTATATAATGAGAACCATGTAGGTCTCCTTTATTTTTATATTCCTTAATGATTAACTACATGGGAGTATGTTTATGTTACAAAGAGATGGTTATTTAAAATTTTTGTAGCTAATTATATGGATTCACATATGATGTAGGCCGGAATATTAAGTTACCAATCCCCATATTAATTTATAATAAACCAACTTTCTGCATTGGAGTTGTTTTTATAAGATGTATTTTTAATTAAAATGATAATTTCAACCAAAAGAGTGTTTTCCACTCAAGATTGGAATTGACATATTCTTTAACTAAGAACAATTGTGAGAACATTTTGGATAAATAAAATTAATAAAGTTAAATTGTTCAATAAATTACCTAATTATGATATCAAATTTGTTAAATATCAATGCTTAATGAAAATTCTGATAAATCTTGCATGTGTGCCCTATCACATCAGCTAAATAAATTTGTTAAGTATGGTTTGTATTATACATGGTACATGTTTCTTAAGTGGATCCATTTTAAATTTATAAATATAAAATTTAAATAAATGAAACATTTCAAATTACACTTGTAGAGGTGTTCTTCACCTAAAATTCTTGTAAGGTTCTTTTAAGCATTTCTCCATGTTTTTCCTTAAAATGGGAATATGAGTGTTGACCGTAGGCTTCTTCTAACATAAGGATAGCTGGTACTTTTGGTTTTTTTTGAGACTCTAGTTTTAAGAGTTGAAATTTCATACTTTGATAATGGGATAGCAATTAAAGATATCTCTCTTAAGGATTTATAAACGTTTTTAGTTGTTGTGATGAGTATTAGACATGTGGTACTATTCGCATGTATTTTTTATGAATAAGACTCTTATTTTGTAAAATGAAACCATTTTCTTCTAGGGTGAACATTCATTAATTTGAACCTTGTTATGGGCATGAGAATCGTGTAATACTCGATTTCGGTGGGTTAGACATTCATAGTGCATGGTCATCCACCTAGTATCTCGTATGACCTCTAACAACTCTGATTTTCTCAAAGTTATGGGTCATTATTCTTTGGATTCAACTCCTTAGATTCTAATTTTAAATGGTACCTAATGGAGTCACAGAGTTCATGAGGGTCTTTGGGGAATTTTTGGAGCTAGAACCCCTGAAAATTTGGAAAACAAATTGGGTTTCACGGTTCCTACTAACCATACATGGAAATTTTTAGGCAGTAAGAGGATACATGGTTTGTCTAAAACCAAGAGAGTCGGGGCGCATGCCCATACGAGGTTGAAGACCTTGATGATATAGGATTTTTACACTTTTAAAAAACGGATTTCCTATCCCATGTGATTGGTTATCAAAGGAAGTGATAGGTGTACTATTGGCACACAGTTTGGCTAGCTGCGGGACAAGCTGTGTGAATGAGTTATTGGGGATAAATTTATGGTTTTTCTCTTAATGAAATTAAAACCATCAACCCTCTTTTACTTTACCATTTCAAGTAGAAGTGATCTTCTCCCCTCTCCCAAGAGATCCTCCTCCTCATCGCTTAGGGATTGTGATTTCTACATCATCTCGTCTACAATCAAACTGTCATTAGAAGCATTGGATATGCATCAGTAAGATGTAAAATCCTCATTATTACTTCCATAGTCTATCTTACCATCTATTACACTATTTTAAATCTATATCGTTCAAACTATTTTCATGGTTTTGGTAATTTTATTTTATTTATTCCATTCTATTTCATAACTCAAGACAATATTGGGTGACGAGCCATCTACGAACCAAAGGTAAGTGGTCTAGTTATTTTCCCTAAAAGTCATAATGTTTTCGTTTCTTCATCTTTGTGCCACACACCGTCCATTTTGGCATGTTTAATTAAAATGTGTTATTTATTTTTAAAGCAATTGAATCATGTTGTTATACTCCCATGGACCCTTTCTAAGTGATTAGAGGATGTTAACATCATTCATTCTACCCTTTTTTATTCCATATGAAATGAACTCCTTATATTTACTTATTTAAAATACCAAACATCATCTATGTATTGGGCTTGACTTGGAAATATAATTTCACTCTTTTATATAATTTCCTAGTTGAATAATATACTTTTCAATTGTTTGTATTGACTATGGAACAGAATTGTGTATCCTTCATGAATTTAATGGATTGTTTAAATTTAATAGAAATGAGTGGAAATTTCATGATCGGACCCAAGCCGAGGCTCGAGCCGCAACTAACCCAAGATCACCTCTATAGGTCAAGGGAGGGGACAAGCACCAAAATGAATTTCTTAAATGGGAGAATTTTTTCTAAGTACACGTATTCACACACTCAACCATCTCAATGAACAAGTATAGAGGTAAAATAATAAAAACATGCAACAGCTAGAAAGTAAACCAAGCATGAAAAACCTCTATGTTGTACAACAGTACAATAGTGAAAACTATAAAGTAATTCGGAAAAATACACACCTAACCTGAAATATTTACCAACCTGAAAAACTAAAAAGTAAAAATTCTGAGTTATCCTAGCTCCTGATCTTATTCTAGGACCACTATATGTGGTCTATAGCACCCAATATCCCTAAGCTCCTCTGAAGGTACCACTGAACTATCCATCGTCTTTATAATACATTACACATGTAATAAAACCCATTTAGGGGTGATTATAAACATACCTTGTAGTATTTCCCAAAATCAAAAGTGGGGGAATTAAGAGATACAACAGGAAGTATTAATACAATAGAATAGTACACAAGGTTAAAGATACAATTAAAGAGTACAAATTAACCCAAAACAAGATAGAGTAACCTCATCCACCCATAGAGGTCTCGACATAGTGAGTAGAATAACTAAATATAAGGTATTCACCACCCATATAAGGATATTAGACTCATCCAATTATGGGAATATAAACATAGAAAGTGTGTGGAATACCCCAAAAATCTTCGAATCTCATGGAAGGAGAGTAAACGTATCCAAAGGAATATATAAATAAGTTATGTATATTTTCTCATTAAAAATAATCCCAAATTAAGGAGATATGTGATCTCCATATCATAGAATATCCTAGGAAAAGAGTCACCAATAGTTCCAAAATTCCATCCACAATTCCCAGCATCACGCGCATGTGCCCTGATGTAATTATTCTAAGTCAAGCCATGCATCATTACTATGTCGCACAGTAGAGGGGCCAAAAATATAGACAGAGGACTTATACCATGCTACAATAGGAGTTCCACACTCTAAATAGTTCATGGAAGACCCATTCCCTATCTGGACGGAGGGTACCACTCCGGAAGTCATCGAGGACACACCACCCAGCTCTCTTGGAGGGTACCACTCAGAAAGTCATTGATGACTCTCTAACTTACTCTACTTGAGGAAATCACTCAGTAATTCATTAAGGACCCACTGGCCAGTTCTATTGCAGGGTACAACTCAGTAATTCATCAAGGAACCACTACTGTGATCGTCAGGAGGGTACCGCTCCAAAAGTCTTTAAGGACCTACTTCCCAGCTCTACTGAAGCGTACCACTCAAAAATTCATTGGAACCCACTTTCCATATAAATTAAATTATAACATTTTGAAATTCATCAATGACCCACTACCCAGATCTACTAGAGGGTACCACTCGGTAAGTCATTAAAGACTCACAACCCATCTTTGCTAGAGGGTACCACTCAAAGGGTTGTTGAGGACCCACTTCTCATCTCTACTGGAGGGTACCACTGGGAAAGTCATTGAGGACCCAATACCTAGATCCAATATAGTGTTCCAATCAAGAAGCCTTTGATGATCCTTTACGATCATTTCCATCATTGAGTTCCACCTAACCATGATTCATGCTGGGAAAATTCTATATTGTATCCCAAAATCCATATTCCATGTATATCACCTGATGGTGCACCTCCCAAAATAAATTCTTACAATTTATTTTAATTATTTTAAAACCAAAATCATCAACCCCAACCAACCTTTTAATTAAATTAAATTCATTTAATTTGTGTCAACAACACACATTTTCTATAATGTTAATATTTCTATTAAAAATAATAACACTCATTGTGTTGACCACATCATACCACCTCATCAGAAATTCATGTCTAGTCATAGTCATGTTCATACTGAGAAGACTCCTCTATGAGACACCAGGCATGACCTCCTCTCAGAATTGATCCCTTCACACTACAAGTCATCACCATGTGTCAATCAAGAAAATAGGTATCACTAATCTAATAACAAACCACCTTTGATTATAAAATTTTACTCACATTACTGATCTAATCTGTTCACAAAACACCATCCCAATCATTTATCATTATGTCTATAAAGAATATATAAACATGTTTTTTGTGACAGTTGAATGAATTTAGGGGTTTGATCTCACTCGAACCCACACCTTCAATATCAAATCGTGACCAAATGCTCTGATGATGAATAAAATGGTGAACTATAGAGTAAAAACACTAAAAAATATGTTGATAAACATCATTGGACAAGTATTATTGGCCAATGATTTCATAGTAGGGAAATCATGTTTAGAAACATGGAATGGACAAGAAATAAACTGATAGAATAATTTATTTTGATACACGGGCTCATGTGATGAATCGTTGAAACACTGATCAAGGGAAAATGATCATGCTCAATATTATAATCATAAGGGTGGAAACCAAAGATTATGATTCCTATATCTATTATGGATCGATAATTAGTGAAGAATGCATCTACTAGTGATGAAGATGATTTGTTGCATTAGCTGCCTATTGATTCACCTAGATATGATCACCAGTTCCCCAATCTTTTCCCTTGGGAAAATCTAGTGTTTGTAGTGTTCTTAGGGGTCACATGGATTCTTGCCCAAGAGTTTTACAAAAAAAAACTCTATTCCCCCAAATGGTTCCGATGAAATAGAGGCACTATTACGGTCTCACACAAAAATGGTTTCACTGCTTACGGTGTCTCACCGAATCGGTGGCACCGTTATGGTGTCCCACCCTTTGCCAATTTTTTTCCTTGTTTTCTGGGTTTTCTTAGTTTTTCCTTGATAACATATCTTTTCATGTAAAATTGTTTTACTAACCTTTTTAAATCCATTTAAAGTCATTAAAATATGTTTTAAACCCCCATGAGTTGGGCGACCCTTCAATTACCAAAACATCTGGCCTTTTTCCTCAGTGTCAGACCTTTCCTCATTCATTCCAACTTTTCCCATGTTTTGTGGTTTTTATCTGTTTAGAATATATATATTAACTCACATTTGTCATCTCCACCATCTCCAAGTAGAATTATTAAATAACAATTAATCCCAACGTGTGAAACTGCCCAACCACGTGGTCAAGCCATGATCCCACTTCAAGTGCTTTGAAATCGTCTCCTTGGTTTTTGGATCTCACCTTCTCTAAATCCGAGATAATCCCTTCCTTTTTCTTATATTATGGTTTCTCTATGTACGCCTAGAGACTTACTCTAGGGATGAATCGTGCTCCTGTGCTGAATCTCTTCCCTCCCAGCCTTAAAGACCTCAAGTGTTCATGTCCTACAAGTTGCGCATCCTCAGTTCTTGACATGAGGATAAAAAACATTGATCCTTGATCATCCAAGTAGGTTTATTCCTTCGTCTCTCTTTACTATGTATCATGTAGGGTTGGTATGATAATTTTTCCCTCATGAAGTAGATAAAACCAAACCATAACAAAGATAATAAAATGAGTTTTAAATAATGAAGGGGTGTAAATGATGATGATTTTTTTTATTCTTTTATCTTCATTTTTTATGTTGTGAATTTTATGGGCTTATTCCCACTAAAAATAGTGGTCGTTGATCGTCCTTTATTGCACGATAATGAACCTCTATCTTCTAGATAATAATGCAATTGAATGGTTGAAACATGGAAACTTATTAATCAAGTAAACTAAGTTTATTAAATGGATAAACAATTAACAATAATCCTAGTGTGATCACCTCAGTTAACCAAACGGAAAGAAGTAACTTGATAAATGGTGTGGTTAAATCTGAAACTCTCTTTCCTAGTTCTACTAATACTCATGGTTGTTCTGCTTGATACTTTTGGGCTAACATATATGGGGATGGGATCCCCTATTGTTTAGTTGTTGGTTTGTGGATTTGAGGTCATGTGGGGTCGTTTTTTGGGACTTTTTTTGCTTCCATTACGTCAAGGGATCTCATGGATCCCTTCTTTGTAGTGGTTTTACAGGAGAACTAGGTGTGAATTATTAAATTGCTGCTTGGATGTTTTCTTTCAATTATTTTCTTAGACTGTGGCTATGCCAGATACTTTCTAGGTAATTAAGGAATATTTAAATGGAATCAATTTAACATGATAATGATAATGGGGACAATGGGGTATTTTTTTCCAGAAATTTTTTGTGCTCTGGTTGTGCCTATTTTATATTTCTACATATAGGGATATTAATGAGAGTGGTTGTGTATGGGATGGTTTCAGAACCCTTAGTTTCATATGTGTGATTTTTTAACTATATGTATATATTTAGTTCTTGTGTTTCTTATTCGTACCCCACCAACACTGAGAAATTTGTGATGAGCACCCCCATCTCATGGAGAGGGTGTTTTTCCAACATTCTTATCAATGACTAGTCATTATCTCTTTTATAATACCTCCCCTAGGTATCCCAACACTCTTCGAGTAGGCTGTGATATCTTAAGGTTCATTATGGACCAAGAATCTTCAGGTAGGGTGTGTTGTGGTGGTTAGACCAGGTGTGTGCAGGCTGGTTTGATTCCCAAGTGTACTCAAGATGAGGTCTCGGTGTCTTTGGGTGTGGTAGTGGTTATTTTGGCCCTGGTGTATAAGAGTGTGGTGATGTGTCGTTGATGTGGTCATGGTGTCTTCGGGTGGGATGCATGGTTTTGGTGTCTCATAAGGATGTTGTTGGGGTGGTAGTGGGACTGCAGTGGAACTTATAGGGAAGGTATGATGTGTTGGATGTCCTAAATAACAAATGGTAAAGCGTTGTCGGGTAACCAAATATTGATGTGTTATTACTATTACTCTACCGGATTGGCATTATTTGGGTATTGTTCCTTGGTGATGTTGTGTGTATAGTTTCTTTGGGAGGTGCTTTAGTTATCTCTATCTCTCAAAGGGCATTAGAATCCCCCCCCTGTGTAGGAGAGATCTTGGTTTTCCCTACTGGGTATACAAGTGTACTCCCCCTGCGTATATAAAATTTCTTTCAGGTTTCTAGGAGGACTTTTAGTACCATGACGGGGCTTAATAGCTTTGGATTAAAGGGTTTTCATTTATAGTTTTCTATCTTTTGGTATTTTTTTCATCGGAGTTTTCTTGTACCATGTATTAGTTTATTTTGAACATGCATATGGGAATGGGTTTTTGGCTTTACTTTTACTTTGAGTTTTTTGATTTCTTTCGGATTTACCATATTATCTCCAAATATTATTAAATATAAAGCATAATGCCTTCCATTTTATGTGATATTCTATACCCTTGGTGTTATTTGCCACTCAAGGGCATATTGAAGGTGGGACTTGGTGGGGTCATTATCTCTCTTTCAACTTAAATAAGGAAGGGTAAAGCAGTTTGTTGTCCCTTTTCCTCTTCTTGGTGAAGGCAAGACATGACAAAATGGTATCAAATTTGAATGTTGGGAGATGGATGGAGTTTGGGGTTAGGCATAGAGACTATTTCATGAGATGGTAGGGAAACAATATTAGGAAATCTCGGTGCATAAAATAGGCCAGGAAATATTGGTTAGGACATGGGATTTTAGGGCCCTCTCTGATTCAATACAAAGACTCTAGACCTACCAATAGACCGAGTGAGTCTACATTAATTGTAGGGTAGAGACCCTAGGAAATGTACATGAAACATAATGAATTTTGTTCTCGTGTGTTCTGGGTGTTTTGAGAGTTTAAAAATGAATAACAAGTTTAAGAAAAAATTAAAATAGATTTTCTACACTACTTGGGATTATTTATTTCCTTGTTAACTTTGAAGTTATAGAACCTGTACGATGACCACGAGTAATGCGATCAAACGAGGCCCAAGAGGCTGATTTGGCTGATTAGAAGATGACTGACAGATAGGAGGAGGATGACAAGTGGCAGAAAATGCTTTGTACCTTTCAGCGGTAGTCCCTCAGAAAGTATAAGGGTAGCGTCTGGAATATGGAGATGGAGCGATGGCTTTTGGATCTTGTGATATATTTCAGCCTGATCTAGGATTCAGAAGAGTATTGGGTTCCTTTGGTCCTGATATAGATGTAGGGAGTGGGGCGTCAGTGGTGGATGCTCAATCTTGGAGAGAAGTAGGAGGCTGAGGATTCGTGGACCGACATTGAGAGGCAGTTTCAGGTGGAATATATTTCTTCCATAATTATATCTAAGAAGAGGCAAGAGTTACTCTCCCTTTAGTATGGGAGTTTTTTAGTGAGGGATTTTGGTATCATGTTAATTGATTTTTTACATTTCTCTCTAGACCTCTTCCGAGATGAGGAGTCGCGGGAAAGATGCTTAGAGGAGTCACTAAAACCTTACCTTCAGTATGTTGTAACACCATTCACTCTAAAAATATACATGAAGGTTTAGAAAAAATCTGAGGTGGTTTAGAGGATGCACACACTGTGAGGGGTTCCATGATAAGGGAGCCAGTTGAGCTCGTCGAAGTAGAAGTCTATTAGGTGTAGGCCTCTAGCTTCAGGGTCTTCTAGGTTTCAGCTGGCGGGGAGTAGACCTCAGAAGTTTCGGTTTCAGATACCATTCTGTCATGAACCACCTTAACCAACATGAGGAATGGGATAGAAAACTGTCAAACCCTTATTTATACAAGTTGAAGTATATATAATAACCCTTGAGTCTCCCCTTCAATATGCCCCGGAGTGGCGACTAGCATAAAGGGTATCGAATCTCACATAAAATAGAAGGCATTACCCTTTTTTATTTAATAAGATAAGGAGATAAGATCGTAAATCCAAAACTGCTCCAAAATCCAAGAATAAAAGTACACCCAAAAAATTCATTCCCACATTCATGTCTAAAATAAGCAAATACAAAGTATAAGAAACTCTAAATTAAAGTACTAAAAGGAAAAGAAAAGTACCAACAAAAACTCCCCACACCCATTCTAGTAAGGTCCAGCACGGTCTTCAAGGTCCTACTATAAACCTGTAAGTAGTTTTATATATGTAGGGTTATTATACAGGTATATTCAATTGGTAAAACCAAAATCTCTCATGCAAAAGTGGGGAGGCATTCTAATGCCTCGTGAGAAAATAGAGATAACCAAAGTACCTAGCAAGAAACTATCCACCCAGCCTCACCAAGGCACACTACCCAAGTAACACAAGTCTGGTAAAGTAATAGTAATATCACATTGATATTTGGGTACCCCACACAGCTTTCCCACTAGTCATTTAGGACATCCTATGCATCAGAACTAACCCACAAGTTCCACTGCAGTCCCACTGCCACCCCAACAACAACATTATGGGCTATCACAACCACGCATCTCGCCAGGAGACACCTACTACACCACAACCACACACAACCCTGCCCAAAAACACCTGGGCCAACCACCACAAACACACACATCCCTGCCAATAGACACCTGGTCCACAAGAACAACTACCATGCTTGAATACACCTGGGCCTCATCGCAAAGACACTTGGGAAACAGACTTGCCCACAAACTTAGGCCAACCACCACAACACACCCTACCAAAAATGTCTTGGGCCATAATGAACCTTAGGCCATCACAGTATTACCTAAGAGTCTTGGCTACCTATTAGAGGGAGCATAAAAGATCTAATAACCATCCACTTATAGGAATGTTGGGAAAAACATTCACCCCCATGACATGGGGGTGTTCGGTAGGAAGTGATCAACATGTGTGGGGTTTGTATAAGAAGCACAGGAACAAGTCATTATACATAGTGGTGAACAAACACTCATCCCAACTTAAGGGTTCTAAAATAGACATTATGCCAATACACAACCACTCTCATTACTATCCTAACATGCAATAACACACAATAGTCACAACCAGAGCACAACCCATTTGAAGTAAACAATCCCCAATTATACCCATTATCATTATCATGTTTCAGTGATTCCATTTAAATATTCCTTCTCTATCAGGAAACTAATAGGCATAGCCACAATCCAAGAAAACAACGGAAGGAAAACATCCAAGCAGCGATTTAAGCATTCACACCCAGTTCTCTTGTAAAGTCACAACATTAAAAGAGATCTGTGAGATAACTCAAAGTACTGAAACCAAACCAAGACCCAACATACAAACCCACATAGCCTCAGATACACAAACCAACAAATGAACAACAAGATATCACATCCCCAACCACGTCACCCCATAAGCATCAAGCATAACAACCATTCATATTAGTAGAACAAAGAAAGGGAGTTTTCAAATTTAACCACACCATTTTCAAGTTCCTTATTTCCATTTGGTTATCCAGGGTGATCATGCAAGGATTCTTATTCAATGGGAATCCATTTAATATTCTTAGTTTACATGATTAACTAGTTTCCATGTTACATCCATTCAATCACAGGATTATCTAGAAAAAAGAGGTTCATTGGTCCTCAAGAAATGACCGCCAGTGGCTATTATTTTTAGTGGGAATAATCCCATAAAATTACCAAAATAAAAATGAATTTAAAATAATAAAACAACATCATCATGATGCACACAACTTCATTATTTCAAAGTCTGTTTATTATCTTTTTTAAGGTTTGGTTTCATCTACCACTTGAGGGAAACATTATGACACCCACCCGCTTGATACACAGTAAATAGAAATAAAGTAAAACCCTACCTATATGATCAATGATCGAAGTTTTATCCTCACATCTATAAATGAGGATGTGTGACTTACAGGAAAGAAAAACTCTAGGGCTTCAAGATTGAGCGGGAATAGCTCCAGTATAGGCACACTATTCATCTCTGGAGTAAGCCTTCTGGCATACATAGAGAATGGAAATCAATTATGAAGAGAGGATATCATCTTTAAAAAATTCCACATCCTAAATTAGGGAGAAAACTTCGAAGTAATTTAAGTCAGATCATGGATTTTCCACACGGTTGGGCGGTTTCACACATCGATACTAATTGTTATTTAATAATTCTCCTCAAAAATGGTGTAGATAACGTCTCTGGGTTTATAGATATATTCTAACAGACAATAACCACGTCATAGGGGTGAAGTTGGGAAGCACCGGGAAGGGTGTGACACCAAGGAAAAGGCCACACGTTTTGGTAAGTAATGGGTTTACCAACTCTTGGGGGTTTAGAACGTCTTTTATTGCATTTAAATGGATTTGAAAAAGGTACTAAAATACTTTTACATCAAAAGATACATTATCGAGAGTGGAACTAGAAAAAAATGGGAAATTATGAGAAAAATTGGAAAAGAGTGGGACAAAAATTTGGGGAGACACCATAACGGCGCCACCGTAACTGTGAGACATCGTAAACGGTGTCACTTTTTTGGTGGAAGCATTTGGTGGGACGGTGTTTTTGGAAAACTTCTTAATAAGTCACTGAGGGGCCCTAGGATATCCCCAACACAAGAAATTTGGAAAATTAATGGATGAGGAAGGTATGGACCATTACATAAGATACCTCTCAAACTATTCTCATTCTTGAGAATCCAAGAGTAAACACGAAGAGAAGAGAGGGGTATGAACAATCAAATTGTAAGATACCTCTCAGAGACAAACCACACTAGAGTAGTTTGAAAGATGGAACAACCTAGATATCTAGGAACACTTCTCTCTCATCTATCTCCTAAATAACTATGGGTACACTACCAATTGTCTCCAAAAATTTACCACACAAAAATATAAAGGTCACATCGTCTTCACTCATGTATCAGGGATTCTCTTTTCCCATGTCAAGATATTATCTACATTGAATGGTAGTGACCCTCCCAGATGGTTTTAATCACATCCACCTTAACGTATCTTTATTAGGGATTAGGTCCTCCCCTCACCATAGTCAAAACTTTTCACACACATTCCGAAAAAGTAAAATAGCCCATATCATATTTAACAAGGTCAATCATTACATTACATTCAAGAACAAAACAAACAAAAAATAAAACTCAAAACAGCTCTAGGTAGTGGGCACACATCTGTGCCTCCCATTCCTAAGTACTCTCCATGAGGCAACCATGCCTCCATAACACAGAAACAAAGGGAATGGTTCATCCATGAAGCACTTTCTTCTCACAATACTCGATCCTCACCTTTCACTTCACAAACATTGCATCGTCCTCGATATCCATATCTACACAGTCGAGGACATACGAATCAATGGGTAGATACCGATGAAGCTAAGACACATGGAATAAGTCTGGACCCTAAGTAGTGGGGGTGGTAGTTCTAGATAATATGCTACTTTGCGGACTTTCCACAACACCTCGAAGGGTCTGATGAAGTTGGGAGAAAGCTTACACCCCTACAGAACCTCAACTCCCCATGCTAAGGGGAGACCTTTAAGATCACAAGGTCCCAAACTAGAACTCCAAGGGTATCCTCTTATGATCAGATTATGAATTTTGTTGGTCATGATCCACCTTCATCCTCTCACGCAGAAGATGAACCCTCTTCATCATTCACTTCACCACATATGGGCCAAGGACACCTACTTACCCAACCTTGGTCCAGCACATGGTTGAACGACACGACCTTCTATACAAGGCATTAAAATGAGCCATGCCAATGGTAGAGTGATAGATATTTTTGTAAGAAAATTCTAACTAAGGAAAGTTTCATACCCATGATCCCACAAAGTCCAAAACATATGCATGTAACATATCCTTCAACATCTAGATGGTCCGCCCTGTCTGCCCATCTCACTAGGGGTGGAAAGTAATGCTAAGGTATAGCTGGGTACCAAAAGAACACTGCAATCCCTTCCCGACTCGTGAGGTAAAATTTTCATCCTTCTCTGAGACTATGGACCTCAGAACTCCATGAAACTCCACCAACTCATCCACGTACCTTTGTGCTAAGGCATCCACTGCACTCGACTCCTTTATTTCTAGGAAGTGAGTTGATTTCATCCGCGAGTTTACCACTACCAAGATAATATCATATCCTCCTTCAACCTTGGGTAGTCCCTTGACTAAATCTCCTGATATGTCATCCCACATCTACTATTGGACATTTAAAGTCCTCAATAAACCTCTTGGGATATAGTGTTCATCTTTCATCAACTAACACATGAGGTAGTTTGCCACAAACTTCGCCACCAATCTCTTCACCCCGAGCCACCAAAACTGACCACTCAAGCCCTATTACATCTTAGAAACTCCTAGGTGTAACACTAGGGGTGAGTTATGGAACTCACTGAGAACTCTCCCAGGCATCATATCTACGAAAAACAACTTCCTTTAGAAAAGCAATCTATTTTGACCATTTTCGGACCATCCTTCTAAAGTATTTCCCTAGATAACACGATCACGAATCACTTTAGCCTCTAATTTCACCCACTGAGACTCCTCCATATATAGTACCAAGGAATATTTCACCTTAATCTAGTTTTTTTAGTGTTATTAGGGGTCATGTGGCTTCATTACCAGGATTTTAACAAAATAATCGGTTCCAAAAAACGGTTCCACAAAAACAGTGGCACCATTATGGTGACACCGATCACGGTCGCACTATCATGGTCACACACCAAAATAGTGGCACCGCTTACAGTTTCTCACTAGAAACGTGGAACCATTAAGGTGGCACCATTACAGTGTCTCACCGAATGGTGTCCTACCCTTTGCCAATTTTCTTCCCAGTTTCCTGAGTTTTTTTTCTAGTTCTACCCTAGTAATGTATCTTTTGACATAAACTGTTTTAATACCATTTTCAAATCCATTTAAAGCTAGTAAAAGATTTTTTAAACCTACAAGATTCGGGTGACCCTTTAGTTACCAAAAATTGTAGCTTTTTTCTCTGGGTCACACCTTTCCACATGCTTTCCGGCTTTGCCCATGTTACGTGATTTTTCCCTGTTTAAATCATATCTATTAACTCACAGCTGTTATCTCCACCATCTCCGAGGAGAATTATTAAATAAAAATTAATACCAACATGTGAAACCTTCCAACCGCATGGTCAAGACATAATCCAACTTCAAGTACTTAGAAATTGTCTCCCTGATTTTAGGATCCATCATTTTCTTAAGCTGAGATCTTATCTTCCTTTTTTCCCTTCTAGTTTCTCCAAGTACACCTAAAGAATTACTCCAGAGACGAATCATGTGCCCGTGTTGAAGCTCTTCCCGATCATCCTTGAATCCCTCAAGTTTTTATTTCATCAAAGTCATGCATCCTTATTTCTTTATGTGAGGATAGAAACTTTAATCCTTGATCATCCAAGTAGGTTTTTCCCTTCATATCTATTTACGGTGTATCATGTGCGGAGGGTATGATAATGTTATAGTTGGGACGTAGATGAAACCAAACCATAACAAAGATAATAAATGTTATTTTAATGAATGAAGGGGTTTTAATGATGATAATGTTGTTGTATTATCTCATCTTCATTTTTATGTTATAAATTTAATGGGATTATGTCCACAGAAACTAGTTGATGTTGGTGGTCTTTTCTTGTGCACTAATGAACCTCTGTTTTATGGATAATCCCGTGATTTAATGGCTGTAACATGGAAACTGGTTAATCACGTAAACTCTTTTGATTAAATGTATTCCCAATGAATAATATTCCTTAATTGATCTCCTAGATTAACCAAATGAAAATAAGGAACTTGATAAATGGTGTGGTTAAATCTAAAAACTCCCTTTCTCTGTTATGCTAATATGCATGGTTGTTCTGCTTGATGGTTGTGGGGTAACGTGGATGGGGATGGGATCTCATGTTTTTCAGTTTTTGGTTTTTGGATCTAAGCCATGTGGGTCAATATGTTGGGGCTTATTTTGGTTCCAGTACATCAATGGATCTCATAGATCCCTTTTTTTATTGTGACTTTACAAGAGAACTGGGTGTGAATTCTTAAATTGTTTCTTGCTATTTTTCCATTGGATTTTGTCTTGGATTGTGGTTGTGCATTTAAGTTTCCCAGTATTGAATGGATATTTAAATGGAATAACTTGAACATGATAATGAAAATGGGTACAATGAGGTATTGTTCTCTAAAAATGGGTTGTGCTCTAGTTGTGGTTATTGTGTATTTGTGCAAGTAGGGATAGTAACGAGAGTGGTTGTGTATGGGTTGGTTTGAAAACCCTTATGCTGGGATGAGTGATTTTTTAACTATATGTATAAATTTAGTTATTGTGTTTCTTATTCTAACCCCACCCACATTGAGAAATTCTTTCTGAGCACCCCCATATCACGGGGGAGGGTGTTTTCCCAATATTTTTATGAGTGGCTGGTTATTATCTCTTTTCTTATCCCACTCCCAAGTATCCCAAGACTCCTCAGGTAGGATGTGATAGCCTAAGGTACATTATGTTCCAAGACTCATTGGGTAGGGTATCTTATGGTGGTTGGACCAGGTGTGTGCGGGATGTTTTGTTTCCGAATTGTCTTTGGGATGAGGCTCTGGTGTCTTTGATCGTGGTAGTGGTTGTTGTGTCCCAGGTGATTGCAAGCATGGTGATGTGTATTTGTTGTGGACCAGGTGTCTGTGGGTGGGTTGAGTGGTTTAGGTGGCCCATTAGGTTGTTGTTGGGCTATCATTTGGATGGTAGTGGTACTTATGTTGGAGGTGTGATGTATAGGATGTCCTAAATAACTAGTGGGAAAGTGGTGTGGGGTACCCAAATATCGATGTGTTATTACTATTACTCTGCCTTACTTGTTTTATTTGAAGAGTGTGCCTTGGTGAGGCTGGGTGGATAGTTTCCTTTCTAGGTGCTTTGGTTACCTCTGTTTCTCACATACCATTAGAATTCCTCCCCACTTGTGGATGAGAGATTTTGGTTTTCCCTATTGAGTATACCTATATACTCACCATACATATATAAAACCTCATTCAGGGTTCCAAGAGGACTTTCAGGATCGTGTTGGACTTTACAAGCTTATGATTTAGGATTTTTTGTTACTGCTTTTATTTATTTTTGTATTTTTTTCATCAAAGTTTTCTTGTACCTTGTATCAGTTTATTTTGAACATGCATATGGGAATGAGAATTTGGATTTACTTTTTCATTTAGTTTTTTGAGTTGTTTGGGATTTACAGTCTTATCCCCCAATTTTATTAAGTAAAAATTGTAATTGCTTCTATTTTATGTGAGATTTTATACCCTTGGTGATAGTTTCCACTGTATGACCTATTGAAGGCTGGACTCAAGGGGTCATTATCTCTCCTTCATCTTAAATAATGAAGGGTTTGATAGTTTGTTGTCCCTTTTTCTAATCTTGGTGAAGGTGGGTCCTGATAGAATGGTATCATAGGCGATGGTTGAGATATATGATGGATTTCGGGTTTAGGAACAGTGAGGATTGCATGGGATGGTAGGGAAACAGTGTTAGAAAATCTTGGTGCATGAAATAGGCTATGAAAGACCAGCTAGGACACAGGATTTTAGGGCCCCCCGTGATCTGATGCGAGGAATGTGGACCTACTGAATGACCAGGTGAGGCTACACTGATTGTAGGGTAGAGACCCTAGGAATGGTACATGAATCATAATGACTTGTGTTATTGTGCGTTCTTGTTGTTTTGAGAGTTTAAAAATGAATAAAAAGTTTAAGAAAACTTTAAAAGATATCTTCTACACTACATGGGCTTAGACATTTTCGTGTTTACCTTGCAGTTATGGAACTCGAACAATGACCACAATTAGTGCGGGTGATAGATGCCGAAGAGGCTGAATTGGATGATCAGCAAAGGATTGATTGAGAGGAGGAGGATGACTAGTGCCAGAAGAAGCTTTGTGCATTTTAGCAGTAGACCCTTGGAAAGTACGAGGGAAGCATCTCGGACATGGATACAGAGAGCTGGCTTGAGCATCTAGTGATAGATTTGATATTGATGTAGGATATTAAAGATTAATGGGTTCCTATTTCCATGATCCAAATGTAGGGATAGGAGCATCAGTGGTAGATGATCTATCTTGGGGAGAAGATGGAGGCTGAGGTTTTGGGGACCGTCTTTGAAAGGGTGTTCCAAGAAGAATTCCTTTCTTCTACAATTAAGGCTAAGAAGAGGCAAAAGTTACTATCCCTCTAGTAGGGGAGTATGTCAGTAATGGATATGGGGAACAAGTTGAAGGATCTCTTTAATTTCAATCCAAAACTCTTCCCGGATGAGGATTCGCATGCAAGACGCTTAGAGAAGGCACTCTAACCTTCCCTTCAGTAAGTTGTAACTCGCTTAACTATACTGATGTACCTAAAGATTCAGAATAAGTATGAGGTGGTGGAGAGAATGAACATACTGGGAGGTGTGCCATGAGAGGGGAGCCAGTTGATCTCGTCTATGGGTAAGCACGTTAGCAAAAGGCCTCCAGTATCCAGACCATACAGGTTTCGGATGACGGGGAGTAGGCTTCAGCAGTTTTGGTTTCAATCTCTCAGTCCTCACCCTTTTCCTACAGGACTGATACCGAGGTGATTTATCTTTGGTAGTCTTGGGAATCTTCAGAATCAGTGTTCTAAACAAGTGTAGTATAGTAGAGGTGGGAAGCTTCAACGCCCTCTTCAATAGTAGAAGTTTCCAGCCAGACCCTTTTAGTATCAGCAGTAGAGACAGTGAGCTCCTGCTCATCTGGGAGAAGATGTGGTAGGAGGAGACTTACCACAGGGCACTCCTCAGGAACATCAATTGGGTTGTGGTCAGGTAGGTGGTCGACAGCCAAGTGCAATGGGATCTCGGTGTAGACAGTTACACACAGTGGAGGCAGAAGTTCCTGTAGGGTCGGAAGTCATTTGAGATAATATCTGCTTGTTTAGTACTCTTTCATTTACCTTGTTTGATTTAAAAGATTTTCACTCCTTTGTAGCACCCCATCTAGCCCATTCATTAGGCCTATATGTATAGATACTCTCCATACCCCTGGTTCTGAGTACACCAGTTGGAGATCAGAACAGTCTATTTGACGTTTGTCAATGATGTATACTGATTCTAGGATCATATCAGTCTAGTGGGGATCTCCTTCTACTGAAAATGTAGCCATACGATGTCATCCTAGGCATCAACTGGTTATTTTCCATACACATTGATATCGATTACTTTTGGAGAAGGTTCGTGCTTTCATATATGTGTGGCCAGTAGGTAACTTTAGTTGGCGAGTGGGGTTACCAAGATGGAAGCCGGTGAGTGGAGCCCCTTCTTTTCTTGTTAGTCGAGATGTCAGTGGAGTTGGAAAACACAGAGATGGTGGAAGTCCCAAGGATAATTAGTGAGTTCTTATATGTCTTTCCTGGAGAGATGGTGACTCTACCCCCTTGACGTGATATGGAGTTCGGGATAGACTTGTGACCCGGTTCCCATCTGATTTCGATGGCCCCCTATCAGATGGCGCCTTCTAAGTTACAGGAGTTATGGATCTAGGTTGATGACTTGATGAAGAAGGGTTTTATTCGACTAATCACATTACCATGGGGTGCTCCATTCCTGTTTTCAAAGAAGGCAGAATATGGTATCAAGCTTTGTGTAGACTACTGAAGACTAAATCGGGTGACATTCAAGAAACGTTACCCCCTCCTGAGGATCGACGACCTTGTTTAATAGTTTAAGTGAGAAGTATGGTTCTCCAAGATTGAATTGTGGTCAGAATATCACCAATTGAGGATGAATGAGGGTGACATCTTGAAGAATTATTTCAAGTGCGGATATGGGAACATTGAGTTTGTGGTCAAGCCATTCAGCATTATGAACGTACCTGATGTGTTTATGGGGATCAAGAACTCTGTTTTCCTGTATTTTCTTGACTGGTTCATCGTTGTGTTCTTTGAAGACAGGTTAATCTACTCAAGATAATAAAAGGATCACATAGAGCATATGAGGATGGTTTTGGAAGTCCTATGACACCACTATATCTACGAGAAGTTTTCCAAGTGCATGTTCAAGACATGAGAGGTGCACTTCCTTGGACACCCGGTGTCTCAGCAGGGAATAGCAATGGACCTATCAAAGTTCAAACTGGTTGTTTCTTAAGAACCACCCAAAAACATGATAGAGGTTCATAGATTATTGGGACTGGAATGTTACAACCGGAGGTTTATGCTCGAATTCTCTCGAGTTTCAGTGCCTTTAACGGCCTTGACTAGGAAAGACCGGGATTTTTTGGACTGAGAAGTGAAAGATTGATTTCACTTATCTGAATTGGAAGCTGTTCAGTGCCCCAGTGTTGAGGTTTCCAGAGAAAGGTGTATTGTTTTAAGTGTTCTGTGATGCTTCCGATATAGTCTTGGTATGTGTTCTAATGCAACAGTGGTGAGTGATCTTTTATGGGTCTAGGAAGTAATGTCCTCATGAACTTAACTATGAAACCCATGACCTAGAGCTTGAAGTTTTTTCATTCACACTATGGTTATGGTGGAATTACCTCATCAGGGAACGCTTCGTGGTATTCACAGGTCACATGATCTTGAGGTATGTCTTCTCCTAGAAACACTTGAACTTGCGACAGCTGAGTAGGATGGTGTTTCTTTAGGACTACAACATTGAGATCTCCTAGACGTCAACAAAGGGGAATGTGGTGCACGATTCCTTGAGTAGTAAGTCGTAGAAGTTCGTGGTTTGGGAGTCCATAGATTCTTGGAAAGAAATAGAGGATTTGGTTTCTTTACATCTAACCATTAGAGTGGAGGATGGAAGAGGTTGCTTTTTCCTGATGATGGTGCAGTATTATTTGGTACAGTGGGTGGAAGAGTTTTAGTGGAGGAAGTTAGAGGCTGAAGTAATGCATGATCATGTTAGATTGGGAAATTTTCCATAAGGATGGTTGTAAGATTTTCATAATTAGATTATTTTCTTTGGGAAGTTGTTTGTCACATAGACGATGTGTGAGTTAGTTCTATGTGAGTTTTATAAATCACCCTAAGTGGTACACCCAAGATTGTCCATGATGTACCATGACCTGAGGGGAAATTTTTGGTGCCTCAAAGTGAAGAGGGTAGTGGAAAAGGTTTTGTAAAAGTGCCTCGTGTGTTAGTAGGTTAAGGATGAGCACTGTGTTCTGGGTAGTCTGTTGCAGCCCTTAGATGTTCCCGAGTTGAAGTGGGATAATGTCTCAAGGGGTTTTGTCGTAGGACTCCCCAGAGATAAGGAAGGATGTGATTCCATATGGTTAGTGGTGGTCCTGTAGACCAAATAGTCTCACTTCTTAGCTATTATGTAAGCATTCACTTTGGATTCCTTAACATAGAAGTACATGGGTGAAGTGGTGTGTTTTCACGAAGTTCCAATGCCCGTAGTTTCGGATCAGGAAACATGGTTTACCTCACGAGTCTATAAGGGATTGCAGTGTGCTTCTGGCACCCAGATATGACTTAGCACTTATTTATAACCCTAGATAGATGGGAAGATAGAGAATACCATCCAAACATTGGAGGATATTCTACGGTCATGTGTTTTAGACTTCAAGGATCGTGGGTATGACACTTTCCTCTGTTAGAGTTTTCCCTACAAAAATGGCTATCACTATATCATTGGCATGGATCCATTCAAATCCTTGTGTGTAAGGATATTTCATTCACCTTTGTGTTGGATCGAGGTTGTGGAAAGAGGTGTTATTGGCCCAGAGGTGGTGCATAGCACAATTGGGAAGGATCAACTTGTGTGTGAGAGGATAAAGGTGGATCAGGATCTGCAGAAGTCATATGCGGATCATAAGAGGACACCCTTGGAGTTAGAGGTTTGGGACCGCATGTTCATAAATGTCTCCCAATGGTGTGGGCAGTGGAGCTTCGATAGAGAGAGTAATAATTCTCCCAGGTTCTTCGGATCCTTCGAGGTGTTGTTGAGAGGTATCTTTTGAGGTGGTTGTTTGGACCCCCTCTCTTCTCATCAGGTTTACTATTTAATTCTCAAGGACGAGAATAGTTTGAGAGGTATATGATGTAATAACCTTGTCTTCTCAATCCCTTACTTTGTGAAAATTTAGTGTTTGTAGTTTTCTTAGGATCCACGTGGCTTCTTGCCTAGGAGTTTTCCAAAAAACGCAGTTCCACAAAACGGTTCCACCGACACAGTGGTACCATTACGATAACACCGTGATGGTCGCATCATCATGGTCACACAAAAAAATGGTGGTACTACTTAAAGTATCTCAAAAAAGTGGTGGCACCATTACGGTATCTCACCAAATGGTGTCCCAACCTTTGCCAATTTTTTCCCAATTTCTTGATTTTCTTTCCAATTCCACCCCGGTAACGTATCTTTTAAATTAAAAGAGTTTTAATACCATATTTAAATCCATTTAAAGCTATTAAAAGATTTTTAAACCCCTAATATTCATTTGACCCATAAGTTACCAAAACATGTGTTCGTTTTCCGCAGTGTCACACCTTTCCTGGTGATTTCCAGCTTCTCCCTTATGACATGGTTTTTCTCTATTTAGACGATATCTATTAACTCACAGTCATTATCTCCACCATATCGTAGGATAATTATTAAAAAATAATTAATACCAAAATGTGATATCGTACAACCGCCTGGTCAATACATGATCCTACTTCAAGTACTTCGAAATCGTCTCCCTGATTTTAGGATCTGGCATTTTCTTAAGATGGTATCCTCTCATGCATTTTTATCTTTAGGTTTCTCTTTGTACACCAAGATACATACTCTAGAGATGAATCGTGTGCCCATGATGGAGCTCTTCCCGCTCATCCTTGAAGCCCTCGAGTTTTCCTTTTCTGCATGTCTTACATCCTCAGTTCTTGACATGAGGATAAAAACTTCGATCCTTGATCAACCAAGTTGGGGTTTTCCTTATCCTTTCTTTATCGTGTATCATGTGGGGAGGCTACCATAATCTTTTCCATGGGATGTAGATGAAACCAAACCTTAAAAAAATATAAACATACTTTAAAGAAAGAATGGTTGTGAATGATGATGATGTTGATGTATTATTTTATATTTATTTTTATGTTGTGAATTGTATGGGATTATGACCACTGAAAATAGTGGTTGGTGGTGGTCCTTTCTTGCGCACTAATGAACGTCTGTTTTCTGGATAATCCTGTGATTGAATGTCTGTAACATATAAACTAGTTAATTAATTTAACTTGGTTTATTAAATGGATTCCCAATGAATAATAATCTTTTGGTGATCACCCCAGTTTACCAAACGAAAATGAAGAACTTGATAAATGGTGTGGTTTAATCTGAAAACTACCATGCTCTGTTCTGCTAATACATATTGTTGTTCTGCTTGAATCTCATGGGGTGACACAGATGGGGATGGGATCCTCTGTTGTTCAGTTGTCTGTTGGTGGATATGAGGTTGTGTGGGGTCATATATTGGGGCTGGGTTTGGTTCTAGTACTTCATGGGATCTCACAGATTCCTTTTTTTGTTCTGACATTATAAGAGAACCAGGTGTGAATGCTTAAATTGTTGCTTGGCCATTTTTCTTTAGCTTTTGTCTTGGATTGTGTATATTCTAATTAGTTTCTCAGTAGTGAAGGAATATTTAATTGGAATCACAATAACATGATAACAATAATGGGTACAAGGGGGGCTTGTTTTCTTGAAATGGGTTGTGTTTGGTTGTGATTATTGTTTATTTGTTCATGTAGGGATAGTAAGTAGAGTGGTTGTGTATGGGATGGTTTTGGAACCCTTACGTTGGGATGAGTTCTTATTTAAATATATGTATAAATTTAGTTATTTTTCTTCTTATTCCTACCCCACCAAAGTGGATAACTTCGTTCCAAGCACCCACATAGCATGGGGGAGGGAGTTTTCCCAACATTCTTTTGAGTGATTGGTCATTATCTCATTTCTACTACCTCTCCCAGGTATCCGAAGACTCTTCAGGTAGACTATGATGGACTAAGGTTCATTATGGCCCATGAAACATTGGGAAGGGTGTGTTATGGCGATTGGCCTATGTGTGTGTGGGCAGGTTTGTTTCCGAAGTGTCTTTGGGATGAGGCTCGAGTGTCTTTGGGCGTGGTACTGGTTATTGTGGCTCATGTGAATATGGGCATGGTGATGTGTGGTTTTTGTGGCCTAGGTGTCTATGACCAGGATGCGTGGTTTTGGTGAACCATAAAAAGGTTGTTAGGGTGGCAGTGGGAATACAATGGAACTTATAGGGGAGTTCTGATGCAGAGGATGCCCAAAATAACTAGTGGGAAAGCAGTGCGGGGTACCCAAATATCGATGTGTTATTACTATTACTCTTCTTTAATTGCATTATTTGGGGAGTGTTTGTTTGTGAGACTGGGTGGATAGTTTCCTTGATATGTGCTTTGGTTATCTTTATTTCTCACAGGGCATTATAATGCCTCCCCACTTGTGCATGAGAGATTTTATGTTTCCCTACTGGTATACTTGTATACCCACCCTATGTTTATAAAATTGCTTTCATGTTTCCAAGAGGACTTTGAGGACAATTTCGGACCTTACTATCTCGGGATTCAGAAGTTGATGTTGTTGGTTTTATTTATTTTGGAATGTTTTTCATCAGATTTTTCTTGTACCTTGTATTAGTTTATTTTGAACATGCATATGGGAATGGGTTTTTGCTTTACTTTTACTTTCATTTTTTTGATTTGTTTTATATTTACAATTTTATCTTATGATCATATTAAATAAAAAGGGTAATTACTTCCATTTTACATGAGATTCTATACCTGTGGTGCTAGTCGCCACTCTGGGGCCTATTAAAGGTGTGACTTACGCTTCATTATATCTCCCTCAACTTAAATAAGGAAGGGTCTGGTAGTTTTCTATCCCTTTTCCTCATCATGGTGAAGGAGAGTCATGAATACCTCATCATAAATCGATGTCCAGTCACCCTCATGTTCATGCTGAGAAGCCTCTGCCCTGAAAAACCACAATTGGCCTCCTCTTAAATTGATACCTTCACACTACATGTCATCACCACGTGTCAATTAAGAAAACAGGGATCATAAATCTGATCACAAACCACCTTTGATCATAAATTTGTACTCATAACACCGATATGATCTGTTCAAAAAACAGCAGCCTGCTCATTTATCATTTTGTCCATAAACCACAGATCAACATGTTGTTTGTTCCACCACAATGAATCTAGTGGTTTGTTCGCACTCGAACCCACACCTTCAATGTCGAATCGTGACCCCGTGCTCCAATAATGAATAACATGATGAACTGTAGGGTAAAACCACTAATAAAAAAGGTAATAAACATCCTTGAAAAAACATTCATGCCCAATAATTTCATAGCAGGTAAAAGGGGGTGATAAAAATAGTATAGACAAGAAATAAACTGAAAAAATAATTTATTTTAATACATTGGCTCATGTGATGAATCATTTAAATACTGATCATGGGAAAAATGATCTTGCTCAATATATTAATCATAAGGGAGGAAACCAAAAATGATGATTCATGTCTCGATTATAGGTCAATCATTGGTGAAGAATGCATCTACTAGTAAAGAAGATGATTTGTTGTGTCAGCCACCTATCGATTCACCTCGATTCGATCACTAGCCATCATCATATCTCAATTCTCTAAAGAATAAGGGGTGGAAGATCCTCTCAATGATCCCATTCTTATGTGGATAACCATGTAAATTGTAACGTCCCGGTTCTGGGTGCCCCGAACACGGTTCGCCATGTGACCTCAAGCACATTTCCCCAAATGCCAGAGGTTGTCGACTAGCAGGGAGGGCCGAGGTCTGATAGTGGGGAAACTATGCCCTCATTTGTCAAAGTGTAGCGCAGTGGAATACAAATAAAACATACAATGAAGAGAGGAAGCAGTAAATCATACACAACTGAAATAAACAATAGCATTGGATATAACCAAAAGTAAATAAATAATGATGCTACATGTCTCAAGTTCTAAGAAAATATCCAGAACATGTTACACAATCAATACAATACAACTCAAGTACAGGTACATCAAAACAAAGCAAAACAGCTGGCAGCAGAATCGTGAGACTAGGCTTGGTCCCATACCCTCCTGCTCCTCAGCAGTAATCATGTACCTGTATAAGGACTCTTTCCCATATCCACACCTGTAGCAACGTAATCTGTTTGGGCCGAAAAGCGTGACCGAAACAGGGTTTGAGAAATATATCTCAGTAGGCACCCACCAAAGGCCCGTCCCCAACTGCGTGTAAGCATGAAACAACAGTGCAATAGTAAAATGCAATAAAGTAAGCAGTACTCACAAGTAACCAATTTAATACTTAAATTTCCATTTTAATATTCCTTTTAATCATTTAATTTTAAAATATCACCACAGTGAATATTCTAAGTAACCTCTAAAATTCCGCAGATGCGTAAACCCCAACCCTCAGGTAAAGAGTATCCAACACACGAATCGGCCCTCAGGCATAACGGATTTTTCCCTCGGGTGTAGGTAGTGTCGCCCTCAGGCACAGAATCAGCTACCCACAGGCACGGAAGAAGTTTCCCTCAGGCCGAAATAACTACTGCCCTCGGGCTAAACAGTGCAGTGCCCAAGGGCTAATCACAACAACGCCCTCAGGCTAAAAGGGTAACGGGGTCATTCCCAACATGTAAACAAGAAGTAAACAAGAAATTCCTCTAAAGAAAATTCTAGAATTACTACTTTAAAGGCATACCATCGGGTATCCTGGCCAAATGGCTAAATAGTGGAACACACCCCCGGGGTGGTTCCGGATCCAAGCAGTGATCCCAAACATCAGTTTTAAAAATTATTCAATTACCTTTACAGTTATAGGTAGTTAATATAGCCACGGCCTCAGCCACACGACACCCCAACATGGTTTAGTGGCACAAAAATGCACAAAACACATGACAATTGGAAAAATTAACACAAACCAACCTACCTTATACGCCAACGAGCGGAATACCCGAACGTCGACTCCAGAAATGTCTACAAACGGCATAGATCTGACGAAGAATAAAACTCACTTAATCCCAAATAACTCCCTTTGGGAGAAGAATTTGTTAGCAACACATTAGGAGAAGAGAGGGCATACCCGCGTGGTTCCAACAAGATCGTCCAAGGAGGAATCGTATTCCAGACGCTCGGTCGGTGGATCTCCAAAGGTCGGGCCGTCCACTCATGCACCTTCCTCTGGTTGTAAGCCTTCCCTGTGAATAGGGGAGGCTACTTCCCGATTTAAGAAAAACAAACAAACTACACGGCGTGTACTTACAAGTACACGACGTGTACTCCCTTAATTTAACTATTTCTTTGGCAGCACCGCCATACTGCTCACTCGTCGACATGAGTACACGGTATGTACTTCTGAGTACACTGAGTGTACTGTCGCCCAGATAGAGGCTACTCCACTGCCTTACTGTTTTGGCATGCTGAATGACTACACGGTGTGTACAGGTCCACTACATGGCGTGTAGTCGGTTCCTACACCCTTTGTCGCTGAAATGGCTACACGCCCCGTGTACTCATCCCTACATGGCCAGAAGTACACAGTGTGTGGAAAAAGTACACGGCCTGTACATCTAAAATTTAGGATTTTCCCCCATTTTCCATATTTTATTAAAAACAGTTAAGGAAAAGAGAAAATAAGAAGCCCGTACCTCAATGATAAGAACTGGGTTCTTACAAACTTCCCCCCTTAGCAATTCGTCTCCGAATTTCCCTTCCAAGGGTGGTGAAGATATAACTGTGAACAACTCTGGCCACTGAGAACGTACATCGGTTTCCCGCTCCCAAGTTTTGTTCTGCACTCGTCCATTCTTCCATAGCACCTGCACGAGAGGAACTGACCGGCCTCGGTGAACCATCGTGCTCCTGTCAACGATACGAATCAGATGATCCTCAAAAAACGCATCTACCTCCAGCTCAACCTCCTCGTGCTGAAAGACGTGAGACGGGTCTGAATGATAGAAACTCAACTGAGATACGTTGAAGACGTCGTGCATGGCTCGGTACTGGTTCGGTAACCACAACTGATAAGCAACCAGCCCGACTCTCTCCAAAATCTCAAATGTCCCCACAGACCACAGTGAAAGTTTACCCTGTCTCCTGATCTGCTTGTGTCCCAGCCTCGGCGAAACATGTAGAAAAACTTGATCCCCAACCACGAACTCCAAAGGTCATCTGTGGAGATCAGCATAAGACTTTTGATGATACTGTGCAGTACCCATATGCTTCTGAATCAACTGGACCTCCGCAAAAGTCTCCTGCATGAGTTGTGGCCCCAGTAAAGATGTCTCACCTGCATCTATCCAGCACAAGGGTGAACGACATGGCCTACCATATAAAGCCTCTTATGGTTCCATTTCAATAGTTTCCTAGAAGCTATTGTTATAGGAAAACTTGACTAATGGTATATGCTTCTCCCAAGATCCCCCAAAGTCTAGGACGCATACACGCAGCTTTTTCCCTAACACATGTATCGTACGCTTTGACTGGCCATCGTTCTGAGGGTGGTAGGCTGTGCTCAGAAGCACCTGTGTACCCAGTGCCCTTTGAAAACTCTGCCCGAAATGAGATGTGAAGTGGGCATCCCTATCAAAAACAATAGAATGAGGGACCCCATGAAGACGTACGATCTCTCAGATATACAGCCTTCCGATCTAGTCAACACCGAAGGTCTCCTTGATCGGCAAGAAGTGTGCTACCTTCGTGAGTATGTCCACAACAACCCACACGACATCATTGCCACAAGGTGACCTTGGTAAACCAGTCACGATATCCATCACGAAATCATCCCATTTCCACTCTGGAATGGGTAACTGTTGTAACAGCACAGCTGGTCTCTGATGCTCCACCTTCACCTGCTGACAGGTGGAAAATTTCGTAACAAAACCAGCTACATCTCTCTTCATACCCGGCCACCAGTACTGATGTCTCAAGTTGCGGTACATCTTGGTAACCCCGGGATGAACTTCCCAAGCTGAAGCATGAAACTCCCGCATCATATCCTCATGTATATCCCCTAGAACCCATACTCATCCATGGAAATGCAGTACTTCATCATTGCATATCATCCAACCAGGAGGAGAGTCCACACTTGCCACCAACTCCCACAGAAATAGACCTTATGAATCAGATAGCTGCCTCATCCTCACTCTATCCAGGAGGGTAGAAGTCACAGCTAAAGTGGAAAGATAAGTCTGTCCTTGACTGTTGTGCACCTCCAGATGCATCTCAGAGAACAAATCCATGAGCTGCCACTCACCACTGGCCTCTTGCACTGCCTGCATCTGAGTCTTTCTGCTCAGTGCATCAGCTACAGCATTACCTTTACCAGGTGTATAGGAAAGCTCAAAATCGAAGGACTGAAGGTATTCGACCCACCTTCTCTACCTCTGATTCCAGTCACGCTGTGTAAAGATATACTTGAGAATTTTTTGGTCAGTGAAAACCACAAAATGCTCGCCCAATAGACAATTTATCCAATAGCGCAATGCATGAACAAATACTGCCAACTCGAGATCATGTGTCGGGTAATTCCTCTCAAGTGGCCTCAACTGCCGAGACCCGTACACAACAACTCGATCTCCATACATCAACACTGCTCCCAGCCCAATACCTAATGTATCACAGAAAACTCTATAGATGTTCCCCTGCTCTAGGAGTATCAGGATCGGTGCTGATGTTAACCTTCCTTTCAGGTCCTGAAAGGCTGCCTCGCAGGCTTCTGACCAAGAAAACTTCGCACCCTTCTTATTCAAGCCCATCAACGGAACTGCTAAACGGGAGAAGTACTGTATAAAATGTTTTTCGTAACTATCCATCCCTAAGAAACTCTGTATCTCAAACACATTCTTAGGTCACTCTCAGGAAACTACTGCTCTCACCTTCTCTGGGTCTACTAAAACTCCTGCCTCTCGGATGATATAACCCAGGAAGTGAATCTGGTCCTTCCAAAAGTGGCACTTTCAGAGCTTAGCATATATCTGATGCTCTCTTAGTGTACTCAATACGATCTCAATATTGGTGTAATGGTTGTTTCGAGTGTGAGAGTACACCAAGATATCGTCCATGAATACTACCACAAAAGAATCCAGATAAGGATGGAACACACAATTCATCAGATCCATGAAAACTGATGGCGCGTTCGTGAGTCTGAATGGAATAACCGTATACTCGTATAGACTATACCTTATCCTGAAAGCTATGAGAGGTATATCAGAAGGTCTAACGCGCAGGTGATGATATCCTGATCTCAAGTCAATATTTGAGAACACTCATGCTCCACGAAGTTGATCAAAAAGATCATTAAACCACAAAAAGGTATATCAGTTCTTGACTTTCAGATGGTTCAACTTCCAATAATCCACATAGAGTCTGAGAGTACCATCCGCCTTCTTCGCAAAAAAGACTAGAGAACCCCATGGAGAAGTACTGGGTCAGATGAAACCCATTTCCTGTAACTCCTCTAACTACTTATTAAGCTCCTACAACTTAGGTGTAGCCATCCTATAAGGAGGAATGGACACCGCTGCTTCTCCTGGTACAAGCTCAATGGACAAATCCACCTCTCGCTCCGGAGGTAGACCTGAAAAGTCGTCTGGGAAGACATCCCTGAAACGATCAAAAACTGGAGGGAAATCTGTCTGACAAGTCCCCTAATCATCCAAATATAAGATCGAAATCTGGGCAATGACTCCACCTCACCCATGATGCTCTGGTCCAGCTCGACTCGCCTGAACGTCCCACTCGCCCTTGTATAGAAACTCTCTTCCCTTTGGTGACGTGAAACTCATCCTGTGACGATAGCAATCCACAGAGGATCAAAAGGGAACCAACCAGTCCATCCTGAGAATGACATAATATCTTATCATCTCTAAGACATAATGGTCCAAAAAGAAGTGACACCCACTAACCTCAAGGGGGCACTCCTTGCACTAACGCACACCAGCCGTCCTAGTACCCAACGGAGTTTCTAGCGTCATGATATCAGAATAAGTAGAAACACAGAGCCCAAGGCTCTCCACGATGAATACAGATATAAAACAATGCGTAGCACCCATATAAAAAAGTAATGAAGATAAGACAGAAGCTACTAAAATAGTACCTCTTACTATAGAAGGTTTGGGACCTTGCCCCTGCTGGGTCTACTGCACTTCATAAACTTGCCCCGTGCTACGGCCCTATGACGCAGCCTGGCTACCCTGAGCTGTCCCGCCCTACTGCCTCTGATATCCTGGTGTCTGGCTACCACGGCCACGACCACCATCTCTACCTATACACACTGATGTATTCCAGTTTCCGGACTAGTAAGAATCCACTGGTCCTGCCCCTGCACACGGAGTCTGCACAGAACCCCTCTCACTAGCCACCGGTGGAAACGCCCTTCAAAAGCGCTACAGATGACCCATCTTGCCGCAAGCTCGGCACTCCACTGGGTCTTGTGGACACTGCGGTATCTTGTGCCCCTCTCTACTACACCGGTAGAACATGACTTGGCCACCTGAAGCATTCTTCTGGCTAGAACTACAACCTTGAGAGAATTCCATCTGTCGCTTCCTCTTGCCAGCAGAAATAGTACCAGTTACTGGTGCTGAACTGCCCTAGCCCACACCACTAGATTCCCGCAGGTTCCTCTCTGTAATTTACGCCTGATTCACAATAGCATGTACATTAGGCAACCTGAAAACATTCAACAGTTATCATATGTCATATCGAAGACCATCCTCAAAACGTCTGGCTCCCAGCATCTCATCACCCACCATCACAGGTGAAAAGCACTGAAGCTTGGTGAAATGAGCAGAATAGTCCATCACCGAAATGGAACCCTGCTGCAGATTCATGAACTCTCGAGCTCTATCTACTCTCAGCATCTCTGGGAAGAAGAATTCATAGAAGACTGCCTGAAAATATTCTCACGCCATGTCTCTATGATGCTCTGACTAGGTGGTAACATCCCACCACCTCTTGGCAGAATCACGCAGCATGTATGTCACGAGCTTGACCCTCCGCCCTGGAGGTGTCTCAAGATGCTCGAAAATAGTCTTCATCGACCTCAACCAAGACTCCACAGCCTGTGGTCCACCATCCCCTGAGAACGTAGGTGGATGGTGCTGCTGGAAGATATGAGTCAGCTCGTCCATAAATGTGGTAGCCGGTGGTGCTCCCTGAAAGGTCTGAATGAACCGCATAAAGCCTTCATGGAACTGCGCATCCAAGCTTGTGTCTGGTATAATGGTTGGCGCCACATCTGGCTCTACTGGAGGATCAACTAGTAGCCCATGACCCACCATCTGAGGAGTATAGTCGTCGCTGCTCTCCTGGAGAACAACGCGCGGTCGTCCAGGCGGCATGACACTACAAGGTCAAAAGCATGCCTTAGATTCAATATTATTAAGGCTGAAACGAAAAAACCACAAAGGGAACAAGAAGAAGAAGGTTTTTCAAAATTTAAAAAACAAGACAACAGGAAGTGTATACTGACTACACGACGTGTACTTGAATTCCCTTCCCCTACCCGGGTCCTCCAACACGGCTAAGCCACATGGCTCCCATTAAGAAAAACTCTACGGTGTGTATATAATCTACATGGCGTGTATGGTGTTATTTTCCAACTCCCCGTGTCGTTTGTGACACAGCCGACTACTCGGCAACAAGGTGTGTTACACCCGCACACGGCGTGTACACCACCCCACTTCCCTAGCCACACGGCTAAGTCCACACGGTCTGTCCTCGGACAAGACTACACGGCGTGTCCCCAAAGGTACACAATGTGTTCAAAGAACGGTGACATCGACCCGTGTTGTTAGTTACACGATCGAGTCCCCTGGTCACACTACACGGCGTGATCATAATTGACACGGTGTGTTATGTAAAGGAGTTCACTGACCTGTGTTTTCAGTTACACGGCCGGACTCTGGGTCAACACTACACGACATGTAGATATGGTACACGGTGTGTTTTTCCCAAGCTCTTCCCTACCCTGTGTCGATGTCCACACTGTTTGTGACACGGGAAGAGAATACACAACGTGTACTCAGAGTACACGGTGTGAACTTAAAAAGTTCATTTTTCTTCCCGAACAGAAGGCCATACACGATGTCTGAAAAAAATACTACACGGCATGTATACTGGGTTTCCAGATAGTATGCCTCAGAAACTTCCCCGAAACCCAGAAATACTGAACAAAAACACATAAGTGTCAAATTCTGAACCGTGAGGGCCCATACTCCCCACGGATCAAAGTTTGACATCTTATCTGTGTTATAACTGATAAAAAGTCAATGATCCACCAAATTTCGGTCAATGGGGGCCCATACTCCCCAAAAAAAAAGCTTGGTGTCCATTCTATAAACAGGCTCACATAAATTACCCTATCAAATATCAGGTATTTTATCAGTGCAGTTATCACAACAGCATGCTTTTCTAGCACAACAACTATCACAACAACATGCAATTTCTAATGCACCTATATGGCATGGAACTATGCATGGCATGTGAATTCTAGCATATGCCTATATGATGCATGAGATGGAATACCCTCATTTCATCGGGTTGCAACTAAATAGAACCCACCAATAAATTATAACAGCACAATCTCAAGTGCGTCACCCAACAGTGAAAACATATCAACTGTAAAATTTGCAAAATCAGAAAATTTAAAAATACGAGGTAGACTAGTTTTCCCTGTACGCAGGTTAGCTACGCCCGGGCATATCTTATTACTAACTACTATTCTTCCTAGCCCCGACTACAGCTCCAAATAGTATGTCAATGAAAATAACCCTTTTGATACCACTTAGTAACGTCCCAGTTCTGGGTGCCACTCAATGGGTGCCCCGAACCCGGTTCGCCACATGACCTCAAGTGCATTTCCCCAAACGCCAGAGGCTGCTGACTAACAGCGATGTACCAGGTCTGATAGTGGGGAAACTATGCCCTCATTTGTCAAAGTGTAGCGCAACGGAATACAAATAAAACGTACAACGAACAGCGGAAGTAGTAAATCATACACAACTGAAATAAACAACAAAAGTGTATATAACCAACTGTAGATAAATAATGATGCTACATGTCTCAAGTTCTATTAAAATATCCAAAACATGTTACACGATCAATACAATAAAACTAAATTACAGGTATAACAAAACAAAGAAAAACAGCTAGCAGTGGCATCACGAGCCTAGGCTCGGTCCCATGCCCTCCTACTCCTCAGCAGCAATCATGTACCTGTATAGGGACTCATGCCCCTATCCACACCTACATGAACATAATCTGTTTGGGCCTAAAAGCATGACCCAAATAGGGTGTGAGAAATATATCTCAATCGGCACCCACCAAAGGCTCGTGCCCAACTGTGTGTAAGCATGCAACAACAATGCAATAGTAAAATGCAATAAAGTAAGCAGTACTCACAAGTAATCAACATAACAGTTAAATTTTCATTTTAATATGCCTTTTAATAATTTAATTTTAAGATATCACCATAGTGAATATGTTAAGTAACAGCTAAAATTACGTAGACGCGTAAACCCCTACCCTCAGGTAAAGAGTATCCAACACAAGAATCTGCCCTCAGGAATAACATATTTTTCCCTCAGGCGTAGGTAGTGTCGCCCTCGGGCACAGAATCAGCTGCCCACAGGCATGGAAAAGTTTCCCTCAGGCCTAAATAACTACTGCTCTCAGGCTAAATAGTGTAGTGCCCATGGGCTAATCACAACAATGCCCTCAGGCTAAACAGGTAACAGGGCCATTCCCAACATGTAAACAAGCAGTAAACAAGAAATTCCTCTCAAGGAAATTCTATTATTACTACTTTAAAGGCATACCCTCAGGTATCCTGTCCAAACGGCTAAATAATGGAACACACCTCCGGGGTGGTTCCAAATCCATGCAATGATCCCACACAACAGTTTTACAAATTATTCAATTTCATTTACAGTTCTAGGTAGTTAATATAGCCACGTCCTCAGCCACAAGACACCCCAACATGGTTTTGTGGCACAAAAATGCACAAAACACATGACAGTTGGAAAAATTAACACAAATCCACCTACCTTATACGCCAATGAGCCGTATACCTGAACGTCGACTCCAGAAACTCCTACGAACGGAGTAGATCTGACGAAGAAAAAAGCTCTCTTAATCCCAAATAACTCCCGTTGGGAGAATAATTGGTAAGAAACACGCTAGGAGAAGAGAGGGCTTACGCGCGCGGTTCCAATGAGACCGTCTGAGGAGGAATCAGATTCCAGATGCTCAATCGGTGGATCACCAAAGGTCCGGTCGTCCACTCCCGCTCCTTCCTCCGGTTTTAAGCCTTCCCTATGAACATGGGAGGCTACTGTCTGATTTAAGCAAAAAAACAAAGTACAGGGCGTGTACTTACAGGTAAACAGCGTGTACTCCCTTCAATTAATTGTTCCTCTGGCAGCACCACCATACTATTCACCCGTCGACATGAGTACACAGTATGTACTCCTGAGTACATGGCGTGTACTGTCGCCCAGCTGGCGGCTACTCCACCGCCTTACTGTTTTGGCCTGCCGACTTACTACACGGCGTGTACAGGACCACTACCCGGCGTGTAGTCGGTTCCTGTAGCCTTTGTATCTGACATGGCTACACGCCCCGTGTACTCATCCCTACATGGCCAGAAGTACACGGTGTGTGGAAAAAGTACACGGCGTGTACTTCCAAAATTTAGGATTTTTCTCCATTTTTCATATTTTATTAAAAACACTTAAGGAAAAGAGAAAAGAATAAGCTCGTACCTCAAAGATAAGAACCAAGTTATTACATAAATTTTCCATAGCATCTTACTTACAGAGGAAAATTATCTAGGTCATTTTATTCAAAATAAATATATATATTATTTATTTTCATTAAATGCATCCTTCAATAGCTTCATTTACCAGATGTCTCATCCTGACTAACTTTAGCTCATTCTTAGGGTAAACATCATGTTTTTAACTCAACAATTGTATGAAATTTCCCATCCATGTCCAAGTTTTTTAGTTATTTTGATTATTATTTTTAAATTTATTTATTTATTTATCCAATATACCTACCAGCAAGTTCCCAATACAAACATCCTGCCTCAACCAACCTTAGTTCGCTTCTAGGTTAAAGATCATGCTACAGATTCAACCATGGTCTCATATTTCTAATTAGAGAATCCATTCAAGATATATTACATATTTTCCATAAAACTATACATGTTTAATATGAAATATTTTTAATATTTTTATAAAATTACTTTCGGGATCACCGGGCCTCGGAATCACATGTCGTCTCAATACCTGGCTCCAAAAATATATATAATATTATTCCAAAGTCTTAAATGGTAATACCAGAGTCTCTAAATTAATCCCTTATTCAGATATCTTCATCGAAGAAAATAAAAAACTAAGGAAAAATGTTGGGATATTGATCCAGCATCTTGATCTTCCATACATCTTCCCTACACCGGGATGTACAACCAAAGGATAAGTATTAAACTCCCTCATAACTCCCTCTTATAATGTGACTGGAACCACCATCAGTTATCAAAAGAAGATAAAATGATTCCCTTCCTCAGAATATCTATATTGGTGATCTCTTAAAGATATCTCATCATACAAGATATCTCATTCAGTATCCCTGAGATTTTCCTCCCAAACTCACATAGGAAGTGGAGGGGTAACAACCATGCACTGGGGGTATGTTGTACCATCTCACATACAAGGTTAAACTCTAAATTAGGAAAATTATCTATTTACTTTCTTGAAAACAGTGGACAGAAAACCTCAGTATGAGCATATGTGGCCACGACCATGCCCGGGGTGTCCTTCAACCTTAGGTATCCTCAACTTTTATAGGGTCCACAATACTCCCATGTATGGAAAGACATATTCCAATAAATAGACCTTTGATTCTAGAACTAAATCCATGAGAGATACCATATTAATAGCAGTACCAGATCATGTCTGGAAACATCCCCTTGTATCATTCATGCTCTAAATCTAACATCGAGTACATAAGGTTACAATCCAAAAATACTACTTTGAACCGACACAAGAAAGGTTAAAGATTTGACTCATAAGTATTATGAACTCTGATGTGGTTTTCAACATGCCAAAGTGTATCACCAAGGACTCAAAGAAACTATAGTGGTTCTAGGAAGACTCACTTGGTACATCCACCTCTCGAACTAGAAGCTAGTGATAAGCCATCCTGAGGGGAACCTCTGATATCCACTTTGCCCCATACCATTGGTTGAAGAACTAAACGATTCTTACGATGGATACACTTCCTTGAATCACCTGGATTAGGTTATTCCAACCCATACCTGACATCGAGATCTTATTAGTCTCTTAGGAAAACAACACAATGGTGCCCAGGTAAACAAACTGAGTCTCATAAAGCCTTACCTCAGTAGACCCTCCAACCATGCCAAAAACTCTCGCATCCCCACAAGTCACTCAATGTGGTAGAACAAACATCAGGTTATCTATAGTGCAAGTATAAATAGTGTTTAGTCTCATAATGGGAAGGTAAACCCATAACTTCATCATACCCAACCATCACAGGAAATTGGAAGCTCATAGCATCCACTTCTCCAAGGGTAATACTAGACAACAGATAATGAAGTTGTTTTAACCTCGTACGAATGATCTCATCCTTCCCTCTATGGGGATCACCCCTCATCAAAGGAGGAAAACGTCATCCTACAACCCAAAAGATCCACTATACACACTAGTAGAAATCATCTGGGTATGGATGGTAGATGACCAGTCCATGTTAATGAAAACACCGTATATTCCCACCACCTCTATGAAAATATTTCATGTGAGGCTCTCTCTCTCTCTCCTTGTAGATTAAAGTCACATCATTAGTATAAATGGGTGACCATGGATCCTTTCTCTACATAGCCCCAGGATCCAACCTACTGAAGTTATTCTTTGCATTATCTACATAATAACCATAACCAAGGCCCACATTATCACCTTAGCACACAAAAATGACCTCATACAAACAAGTCAAATGAAATCTTCCACCACATGAAGATACTATATGCTTTGGGGTGACAATGAATCACCTTCATGGTTTTAGATAGTATCAAAAGAATGCATATTGACGGGGGGAGGTTTCCTTATTCCTTGAATTTCTAAATCCAGGTCAAACATCACCAACATAGGGATATGTTGGCACCCCATATCTTCCTGGATAAATCTCATCGTGAGGACCACCATTGAAAGGAGTATCATATGAGTAGGATAACCAAACCATAGTATCATTCTTTCCCATAACCACCAAATAAGGGATTTTGGATCAACACAAAACCTAGGTGATCTCTATTCTCAAAAATTTCAACTCACACTCTCCATAGGTGAATCATCTGTTGGTACCATTGTAAAGAATTGTTGCTTAATGAAGAGCACTAGTTTCATGTGAAATAATATGATTGGTTGAGATCCACACAAATCTAGAACCTTAGATCCTTGACTCAACCCAACCCTATCTTGCATAGGAAGCTAGTTCATTATGAAACCTCAATGGTCTCTAGCATTGAAACTTAGGGAGTGCACCAATCTTGTGTGCATCCTCTTCCAGATATGTTGGTACAATTTTCTTCTCGATTGGTGGGGGTGCTGCTACCTGCCCATCTGGTGGAAATATCCCATGGGATGGATCATAAAGTGAGGACTTATCACTCATCATAGCATCATCACAATCCAGAAATCGATAACCTGGATGTTTTTCTTCATGGTGCCATCTCAAAGTGATCAAGATGCACCATGGTCAAATGAGAATATATATATATATAGGTTGAATATTGAAGAAGGGTAGTCAAATACTCAATCCTACATGATTTATGTACTATTGATCCACGAAACCAATTTCTCGGTATGGAGAGTCGACAAGCATGTAGTCAAGGTCCTGGTGAATGGATACATTGAACTCTTGTACCATCACTAGATTACATAGCCTAAGAGCCTAACTCAAGACATTTTGACACTATATACATAATCCCAACTAAATTCTCATAAGGTTAATACAACAAACATCATACCAAGGTGTCAAATTCTCTGATACCAATCTTTCATAACCATAATCAATCTGAGGCTCAAACTATAAATACCCAAAAGCCAACAACATAGGCCATGGGGTAACGATATGAACAAAAAGGAATATGATAAACTGGAGGCATTTTTTAAATTATCTATACACACACACCCAACCATATCAATGTAGAAGTATAGAGGAAAAATAAAAAAGGAATGAAATAACTAGAAAAAAAACCAAGCATTCAAAACCTCTAGGGTGTATAAGATTACGATAGTGAAAATTGAAAATTAAAGCATAAAAATACATGCCCAACCAACAATATGTTACAACTAGAAAAACAAGAAAGTATAACTTCTAAGAGAGCACTTCTCCTAATCCCAAGCTATGACCATCATACGCGGTCAACAGAACCCAGTATACCTAAGATCCTCTCAATCCACATCGATCTATTTTTTGTCTTCATAAGACATGACATGTGCCAAAAAATCCCATGATGGTGTGTGTATAAATATACCAAGTATGAAAACCTAGAAGATAAAGGGGGTAGTAAGATATACAACAGGAAGTGGAAAAATAAAAAAATAGCACACATAATGTAAGATACAGTTAAAGTGAACAACTCAACCCAAACCAAGAGCGAGTAACCTCATCTAAGCACAAGTAGATTGAAACAGTTAGTATATTTTCTATATGTTGAGTATTTACCACCCATAACAAGATAGTTGACTCATCCAACCATGAGAAGATAATCAGAGAAATCACATGGAATACCCTTTGTGCCTTCGTATCTCATGGAAATATAGTAACCAAATCCAATGGTATGGATACGAAAGGTGTGTGTATATATATATATATACTCAGTCAAAATAATCTCAAATGAAAGAGAAAGGGGATCTCCATATCACAGCTCATCCTATTAAAATAGTCACTAAAAGTTTCATAAGTCCATCAAAGAAGCCCATCATCTCGCGTGTCTTTTGAGAAGTAATTCACCTCAATCATTCCATGCATCATTAGCATGTCACACAGTCGATGGGACACAATTTCTAGGTAAAGGAAACATAACCTAGTATAATAGGAGGGTCCTGCTATGAGTAGTCGATGGAAAACCCGTACCCTACCCATTAGGAGGGTGTCACTCCAAAATTCAGCAAGGATCCATTTTCCAGATCTATTGGAGGGTACCTCTAATAAATTTATCAAGGACCCACTACCTAGCTTTACTTAAGGGAACCACTTGGAAATTCTTCAAGGAACCAGTGCCCATATCTATTAGAGTGTACCACTAGGTAAGTCATCGAGGACCCACTGCCCAAATCTACTGGTGGGTACCACTAGAAATTCCATTAAGAAACAACAACCTAGATCAACTAGAGGTTAACATTTGGAAAGTTGTCAAGGACTCGCTTCCTATGTCTACTGGAGGGTACAACTTGAGAATCCTTACAAAACCATGCATGATCACTGTCGTCGCCCAGCATCTACTAACCAATAATCATTCCATTCAAATTACAAATCATATCAAAAAAATGAGGGAACCATCATGTTCTACATGAAAAAACTCTCTAGATAGACTACTAGTGGGCCCAAATCAGAGCCCAAAAAATGATATATGAGAATTTGAGTCTCCTAAAAAAGAGGTATGTAGTTAGTACGGAACCCACACAGTGTGTGGTTCCTCTCTACTATCTATTTTTTTCCTTGATGAGACATATATTTCTATCCATGTAGTAATACACAACATGTAAGGGTACTACATGATATGTCTCAACCAAAATCATGTCGAACACATGAGGCACATCATCAATCTAAGGGAAAAAATATAATTCGACTAAAATTCTTCTAAAAATTTCCCTAGAGGGAAAAATGAATCACACTATTGTGTTCCACATGAAAATACATTTGTGTTAGTGTATTCACTTTACCAAATCGGATACCCGGTTAAAAAGTCAAATTTCACCACATAATTCATGAACGGCGCTTCGTTGGCCCAATCCACAAGTCCAAATTAAATACCCAATATTGGACTTGAAACATCTGCCTTAATATCAGGGTTGCAATACAATTTATGGTTTGTCAATATGACACCTTATGAAGAAGATATCTAAGATACTAGATTCCAAAATCAAAATAATAATATTATTATTGGGCACTTAGTGGGCCTATTCTAGGAGACTGAATTAAATATCCATCATTGGACTTAAAATGACTGTACAATTCCAGGGTTATGATACTATAGATAGTTTTTCAAGTCAAAATTGTATGAAGAAGTTACGGCTAAATTAAGGTTTTCCCAACAAAATAAATAATAACAATTTATATTATTATTATTATTATATTTCTTAACATTAATTTGGAGAAACCTTTTCAAATAAGGGATCCTTTCATTCTCAAAAATGTTTCATAGATTGTCCCCCTCTATTATAATTTTATTAAAACAAAAAAAATATTATAATTTTATAATATTGTTATTATTAAAAACTCTCAAATTTTAGGGTGGTCCTCCTCCACATAATCCACACACAACTCCAAATTGAGCACCTCCCAAAATAAATTCATTGATTTTATTTTAATTATTTCAAATCCAAAATCATCACCCCCCCAACCTACCTTCAAAATAATTTATATTCATTTAATATCAATCATCCATACACATTTTCTTTAATGTTATTATAATTATTAAAAATAATAACAACACTCGTCGCGTTCACAACATCTGGCCACCTCATCAGAGATTCACATCTTGTCCCCTCCAGGTTCATGTCAGTTATCCTTCACCATGAGACCCTATGCATGGTCTCTAATCATAACTGATCTCGTTACACAACACATCATCACCACATGTCCATCGATAAAACTAGGATCACCGATCCAATCACAAACCAACTCTAATCATAAAACAATAGCCACAGTACTGATTTGATATGTTCACAAAACACCATAATGATTTTTTATCATTTCATACACAAACTATTGATCCATGTATCATTTAAGTCAACACAGTGAATCTGGAAGTTCGATCGCACTCGAACCTGCCCTAGTAATTTCGAATCATTACCTCGAAGTCCAATGATGAATAGTGCGATTAATAGTGGGGGAAATAGTAATAACAAAGTTGATAAATATCATTGGCCAAAAATTCATGGGCAAAAGTTTAATTTTGGGATAATTGGGGTGAGAAACATGGTAAGCACAAGAAATAAATTGAAAGAATAATTTATTTTTACACAAAGTTGCATGAGAAGGTCCATTTAAACATAGATCAAGGAAACAAATTTGATTATGCCCAATATTTCAATCATAAGGAAGGAAAACAAAAATGATAATTCCTACCTTATTTATGGATCTAACAATGTTGAAGAATGCATCTACTAGAAATGAAGATGATACATTTCATCAGCCACCTATCAATTCACCTCGATCCGATCACCAGTCATCATTTGGTCTCAATTCATCAATAATGAAGTAGTGGAATCACCTCTCAATAATCGCAGGGTTATTGGATAAACCTATAAATTTTATATAGTTTCTTAATTATATAGGAAATGGTTTAGTTCATTTAATTAAAAATAAAATCTTAAATTATTTACATTAATTAAACACACCCAAAAACTGATTCCATTACCATACGTCCTACATTGTCCAATTTTAGGTTGTGATTAGGGTAAACTTGGCATTCTAAACTCAACGATGGTCTCATATTCCCTATAAGAGTCTCCATTTGTGAGTTACTTGGGTCAGTGTTATTAAATTAATTAATTAATTTAATTAATTTATCTAATGCACCAACCAATGGTTTCCCCAACCAAACGTCTCGTTCCGACCAACCTTAGGTCATGCCTGGGGTAAACCCCATGCTACGGATTCAACTATGGTCTCATATTTCTGATCAATGACCCCATTTAGGATATATTCCACTTTTTTAGGAAAAATGTGCATGTGTTACATAAAATATGTTTAATATTTTTAAAAAATTAATTCTGGGCTCACTAGGACTCGAAATTGTGTGTCGTCTTAGTCTCTGGATTTGAAAATATTCCTTGGAATATTCCAAAGTCTTGAACAACAGAACTAGAGTCTCCATAGAAAAGGTCACACCTCATGTCTTATAATAATGAACTTGAAATATATTAATTTCATACCCTTGTATTTCTATGCTATGTGAATATAAATGTATTATAGGTCATACCACATGTTTGATACTATTATTATGAGTATTACCTTACTATTATCTATTGAACAATGGTTAAGGGATTTTTTGATAATGATATTTCACGCTCCCTTACATTGGGTGTTGGGAATGATTTCTCACACCATTATAATTATATCTGGATGATGGGCATGATGATCCACATTATATTTCTTTGGGTGTTGGTCATGAAGTCTCACCCCACCAATATCGAGTGATGATCATGACATGTCGCACTCATCTAGTATTCAAGGCTTAAACCCTCTTTCTGGATCCTATCACTCATTAGACTAGATATAGACACTTGAGTTATTCACCAGGTTCAAATATCACCCAGTATCCATGTATATGGGTCTAAACGTACTCATATATAGTGTTCATATACATGTATGTAATATATATATATATATATATTACTATATATATTACTATATATATGGTTACATATCAGACTCTTACACTAGCCTATGCCAAAGTAGGTAGAGCCAGCTAGGTGTCTTGTGGGAACATGAGTCGTCTGGTATTTTTATTCATAGTTTTTTAATATTGCAATAATAGAAAAATACCCTATACCAATAGTTTTAAACCATTTTTATTGGTCTATAAACCATTAGTATATCCTATAGCAACGGTTTGGAGAACCGTTGGATGGTTTAGCGTTGGGATCGGTCTATACCAACAGTTCTGGGAAAACCGTTGCTATAGGTAATTCAAAAAAACCTAGCTTGGTATTGATCCCAAAACCTACCGTATATAATACAACAACCTAACCACTAACCTAACATGAATTTTGTGAGTGCAATTTAATAAAAAAAAATATATGTATATTCATAAGTACTTTAACTTTTGATTTATTTAATGTTATTTGAAATGAGATTTCATAAAAATTTGTATACATATACCAACGATTTTGAGAACCTTTGGTATAGGTTCTTTAATTTTTTGAGTTATAACAGTGGTTTTGGTGAAACCTTTGGCATAGGGTGGACCTATACCAATGGTTTTGGCCAAACCATTAGTATGTGTCCATATAAGTGACCAATACCAACAGTTCTAGCCAAACCATTGGTATAGGTCCAATCAGTGACTTGTACCAACGGTTTTGGACAAACCGTTGGTATAGGTCCTATTTCTAGTAGTGTTATTATTTGTTATACATGCACAATATTATGTTATGTATATCTATTGGATTGTTTCTAGACACCATTGATGGTGTCCAACATTGTTTATCTCACAGACTACTTAAGTCAACTTTAGTAGTTGAGTATACCTCATGTCTAATGGTATGGATAATTTAAAGATACCTATTAAAGATGAAATATCCATTTTACTTATAGAATGAAGCATCGGGTAAGAGGACCGAGCATATGCTCATGATGTTAGTGGATCATTCTTTTCTTCTTTTTTTATTTTTATATAGCATGTTGTATAAGTATGTACCCTGTTACCTTTTTTTTATATCATCATGACATGAAATCATAATATATAACTTATACTATGTACTTTTAATTAATATTATAGTTTATTAGCTACATATACTTCCAATGTTAATTTAATATATATGTTTCCGATATTACATCTATTATATTATACTTTCTCAATTGTTTATTTAATTATTATATTTGTTGTTCCGCTCTAATATGGGGGTATATTCTCCCCACCATAAAACATTAGACCCCCATGGATATCTGGTAGCCTCTAGAATATGGGGAGTCACGTTTGAGGCCATTTCACCCACTATCTCGAGTCCCTGGTTAAGTGGATCCCAATTCAGGACATTATAAAGTGGTATCAGAGAATTTTTCATTTCCTTTGGTATTGTTGACTGGGTATAATACAATAGATTATGATGTAATGGAATTTTGTAATGATCTTGTGCCTAGGAGTAGGTAAACCATGTGCAAGGGAAACCCAAATTACCTGGGATGGGTTGTTAGTGTTATTGGATTTTTCTTGTTATAGTTGATATTTTTTTACCATCGGTTGATGCACATGATTTTTGATATTATTAACGTTTATGTTATTGATAGATAATTCATTCTTTGTCCTGGTGTGTCAAGGAATTAGCATCTCATGCATCGTTATAGGAACATTAGTACTAATATTCCATGCCTTTTTCAATTCCATGTCTACTTTCTACATGCATTTTCCGACTATATATAGTTAGTGCCTTGACTATTATATACTAAAATATACAAATTCTTTATGCATGGAAAGTATAATTAGATTAATTAAAGTTCCTATATCAATAAAAATAGAGTTTTCCCTCATAGATTGGTGATGAAACCTTAATTGGACAATTATGTCATGTTCTGGGATCTGGACCTATAGTTTTTGGATTGTTAAATATATAAAACAATGAATAAAATTGAATTTAAACATTCAAAGGTAAATTTTTACTATTATATAGAATGGAAATTGTAATTTAAAGGGTTTTTTTCTCTATACCTTGCAATTGACACACCATATAATGGATCCCCTACAATGTTATATGAGACATAGACCTTAACCCTACCTTAGTATTGGGTAGTTGGGGGTATCTTTTGATCATCTGGCATGTTACAGTATTTCCAAATCACCTCGACTGGGGTTCTGGATCATGTAGAGAGGTGTGATATTTTTTTAAGAATGATATGTACCTTTCAAAATTATCTATCAGTAACCTTTAAACTACTAAATTATCTTTTATGGCTTGCGTTTAGCATTACAGAATATTGCCACCAAGATACCCTTGAGTCGTACACTAGGAATGTGGTGAAGACCATGCACTAGAGGTGGTGATCCCTAAACTACCAGTGATTCCACTTACAGTGCCACTTATGTAAGTGATTGTGATTCCTAATATGGGCAACAACACCCAATTTCGAGATGTATTTTCTTGTATGACATAGTCTATTAAATGTGTTGCTCAACCTTGCCCAACTATGGTGGAGTTGACTTGGGAGTTCCATCAGTAGTATCCTCCCACCTTTTTAGGGGATGAAAGACCACATGTGAGGGATTCATGTCTAGTGTCTATGATTTCTATACTCGAGTGTTAGAATAAACTTCTAGAGAGGATAGTAAATAGTATTACCTATATGCTATGTGGTTCTTAGAAGTGATGGTGGGATGTCATTACCCAGGAATAATGACATTTAGATATGTTATGGATGACATTCCAGAAAATATTTGAACATTACTTCTTTCCAAAAACATTTAGGGTTGATAGGGAAAGATATTTTATAAACCTATAGCTGGGATCCATGTCTTTCATGGATTATTCTACTCATTTTATTGAGTTTTGGTGATTTAATCCGACTTTATCTAGTGATAATCTCATAAATGATAGGAAATTAAAGGATGGGATAGTATACGCCATCTAATCTCAAGTAAATGTCTTTCGGCTTATGGCTATTTTTGATATAGTTAATCAGGACCTCATTTATGAGTGAAATTTAGGGAAATAAGATGGTTTTTTCTAGGGTGGTTGAACTCTCAGACCTACAAGTGTTTTATATAGTGGTAGAAAGAAACATTTTATGGTTTTTCATGGGGTAGTCATAGCTAGTCAGCTTGTACTTAAAGTTTCCTTATATGTCACTAGTGTGGGAAACCGAGAAACATGAAACCCTGATGTATATAGAATTCAGTTGAATGCAGAGGCTTCAAAAAGATAGGGAATATCCAATGCTTCTGTAGGAATTTTCCCTCAATGCCTATTAAGATAGGATCTAAACCTACCCCCACCTTCTAGAGTGGGACCATTAGTGTCTCATTAGGTAGGCATCTAAATTACAATTGATCGCTCAGGCCAAAGTCATAGTCGAGGTAGAGGTAATCAGAATCAGTACTTCTAGTGTCATCAAAGTAGGACTTCTCAAGGAAATATGGATGTGACTCAGGGTTTATGTACATTCCAGTTATATACAGTGAAACCTATTCCATAGGAAAATAGACCGGGACCATATATTGTTCGATGTACTATTCTAGTAGCCACTACATTATTGTGATTTATTTGACATTGGAGCACTGCAGTTGTTTGTATCGGAGGTAGCTGTTGAGGTTTTGGGACACAATATTGAATATTATTATGGTGTGATGAATATCGATACCCTATTGGGTATCTGATTAGAGATTATTCTTGTATGTATGTATTTTTTCCTTGATATTGGTGTATATCTCCTCTTATGTAATCTTTTGATCCAAGATATGACAATGTCTGATGTAATTATTAAAATGGACAATTAGTTCCTTATTGATCCAACATTAAGTTTTATCACAAGAGGATGATTTTTACATCACTAGAGGGTGATTTTTACATCACCAAAGGGTGGTAGACATGTATATAACAGAGAAAAAGATTTTTATGCATATCAACCTAGACCTGGTCATCAGGGCTGGGTAGAGTGACATCCTAGATTGCAAGTCTTTTATTGGTTGATCATGGGATACGAACCAATGGTTTCCCTCCTATGGTGGATCATTTTATTAATGTCTTCCCTAATAGATTTTTTGTGATACCTCCAGCAATAGAGGTTGAATTCACCATTGAGCTACTCCCATGAGAAACACTAGTATTTATTCATATTTATAGGATATAACCTATAGATATTCTACAACTCAATAAATAGTTGTAATCCCTCGAGGATAAAGGTCTCATATTCCCCAAAACATCTTTTTGGGGTTCACCAGTACTTGTTTCAAATAATTTGGATGGAAACCTTAGACGCTACATGGATTTCTGATGGCTAAACCAAATTATAGTAAAAAAATAGTATCGACTTCCTTGAATAGATGACATCTTTGATCAACTCTAATGATTGAGGGTGATTTATAATATTGATCTGAGTTTGGTCTATCATCGGGCTCATTTCAGGTCAATATACATACCTTGCATATTTTTCTAGAGTAGGTGTGGTCATTATGAGTACCTGGTATTGTTGTTCAGTCTCATGAACACACATTTTGTTTTCATGCCTCTGATTAATCATGTTTTCCACTTGTACATAGATTCATTTGTGGTAGTATGTGTGGACGACATCATATTGTATCATCATTATCAATATGAACCATCCAAATATCATGAGATCATGTTGAATACACTAATAGAAAAGATAATTTATTATAAACTCAATAAATGCCAATTTTAGATCGACAAAGACCATTTTTTGGATCATATCATCTCGGAGGAAGAAGTATCAGTAGACCCAGAGAAAGTGAGAGTTGTAGTTTCTTGGTAGCATCATAAGAATGACTTTGATATACATAGTTTATTGGCTCTATCTGGATATTAAAAATAATTAATCTAGGATTTATCACACCTAGAAGTGTCTCTTATGATCTTGACTAAAAAGGCTGTGAAATTCATATGTTCAGAAACTCATGAATAATCCTTTTAGAAATTTAAGGGAAGATTGACTTTAGTGATGGTCTTCATTATTCCCGATCTATTCAGGAGCTATATTGTTTATTCTGGCACATCAGGCATCAGATTGTGGGCATGCAAGACTAGTGAGTCATAGAATATGGGTCTCATCAGTTAATGCCCCATGAATGGAACAAACTAATGCATGATATCAATCTACCATATATTTTACATGATCTATGTTGTTGGAGAAAATATTTAATTGGGGATCATTTTTTGGTATTCACTAATCCAAAAATACTCAAGTAAATCATTACTCAGTGTGAGATGAATCTTAGGAATCACAAATTTATTGAATACATACAATACATAAATTTCAAACTTGCCTACATACCTGGGAAACAAAATGTTATAGTGGATGATATGAGCTGGAAGACTCCGAAAGTGGTAAATCATTTTCCTTGTGGAGATTAGAAACTTATGACCTTGTTATTAGATATAAAAGTTAAGGTTCATGAGGATTATGGGTATACAATCCACATAGATTTATTAGTGCAAACTACCCTTATGGAAGGGGTAATAATGAAGTATCTTTAATATTCTTATCTCTTAGTACTGAGTGAAATCATCTTATATGATGATTATTATTCTAGTTTCTCCACAGATGATGATGAAATGTAACATTTTAATGGTTTTTTCAGGTTCCCAGTAGACATTTGATAGGAGATGATGAAAAAATTTCATGCCTCATCTTGGAAAAAAACCCACTATCATGAAGATAAATCGATACTTATATCTCTAGAATCGGTGTCTTTCTACCAAATAATAAATTTATAGCATTATCACTTGATGCTCTACCTGCTACTTGGTGAAGTCATAACATCAGTGACTGGAAGAACATTTACAAAAAATTTCTATTCCTAATTTTTAATGGGATGATGTATCAATGGACATCATGATAGGATATCCTGGATCATCTCTTGTAAATCATAAAGTTTGGGTAGTTTTTAACTATTTGATAAAGGGCAAGCATTTATTTCCATTTCTATAACTGTTCTTGGTAGACAAGCTATAGAGACTATACATCAGGGAGGTCATACCTCTTTGTGAAGATCCATAATCTATAATTTATGATAAATATTCTCACTTCACATGATTGTTATGAGAGATTTTTTTGAAGGCCTTGTGTAAATAGGTTCTTCTGAGCATGGAATGTCACCCTCATACTGATGAATAGATAGAGAATATGATTTAGGTGTTAGAGAATATACTCTGTGCATGTGTCTTTGAATTTTGGTTTTCTTTACAGAAACACATACCTGTAATAGAGTTTACATGGAAAAATATATTTTAGTTTACCATTTTGATGGATCCTTATGAAGCCTTATATGTTAGGCCTTATCCATCACTTATGTGCTGGTTAGAGGAAGAAGAGGTAGATCTTCTTGGATTGTGACTCATATAGGAGACTTCAACGCAAGTTTAACTAATTAGAAAACATGTGTTCATGGATTTTTCCAAATAGTAGTCATATGCTAATAACCACCAATTACCTCTTGATTTTGAGGTCATAGATTTGTTTTTCTTGTGTGTTTCACCCAGGTTGGACCATCGATGAATTAAGGGATTCAGTAATATTTTTCCTCAATTCATTGAATGTGTGATTTTTAAGTGAATATGACTAGTGGATTAATGAATAGAGCATCCTTGTAAATGTAGGTCTATACATGATTAATTTCACATATCTCATCTCGACTATTACCAGCTAGACCCACTACATATTTTCCAACCTGATGAGGTTGATTTAGAGATGAATGCTTCCTCTGACGAGTACCTAGTTCATATTTTATATAAAAGTGTGAATACTCTTTGAGATAGTTTAGTTCCTTTACTAAGATTTATATAGAATCATATCCAAGTTCAATGTCGAACATATAAGTAGGAATCTAATTTACACGCCTAGTTTTTAGAGCTTTTCTTATACAACCATTATTTATGCTTGAAGTTTAACTAGGGTATGACTTACATTAAGGATGGGAGGTTTTAATGAATCATCTTTTCAAGATGGTATAAATAATTTTTTTTGGCTAAAATTCCCTTTTCAGCCCCTATAATTGTACCAAATGTATTCATGGAGTCCATGAGGGAGTTCAGGGGTTTTTTAATGCCTAATGCCCCCAAAAATTTGAAAATAGACTGGGTTGAATAGTTTATAGAAACTATGTCGCCTTGTCTGCCTAGTTATTACTAAGCATGTAGGTCACTTCAGAGGAAATAGAAGACCACATGGTTTTTTCAACTTTGTGCTATTTGATACCTTACTGAAAGAGTATTTTCAAATAGCTTGCACATGATTAGGCAAACCGTCCACCTTGCCCATGCGAGTGGTTTTCAAAACAAATGATTGGTAAACAGTTAGCACGTGATTTGTCCAATAATGTGAAAACAATGAGACCCATTTTTTCACGATGAATTTATAATTTTCACCTTAATGAACTAAAATACCTCACCACTATTTTCCTTTCACATTGATTATCAAAGTGAGCTCCTCTCCTCTATTGTGAGCTCTTCATCCTCCTCATAGGGGTATTGTGATATCTCTCGCATCTAGACATCAATAGGACCACCTTGGGAACCATTTTATCTTCATTGGTAAGCTCCAGAATCCTCTTTAATCCGTCCAATATTTATATTAACATCTTTTGTGTAATTTTGGTGTAGTATCATTCAACTTATATTCTGTATGTTAGTACGTTTATCTGATTTCATTCATCCAACTTAAAACATGAATCCTATACTAAATGAGGAGTCATCTATGTCCATAAGGTAGAAGATATAGTTTTTTTCCTAAAATTCATGATGTTTTCCTAGCTTTGTTGTCCTTCTGCCTGTTGTCCATTTTTTCACATTTCTTTAAAATGTGCTCTTCATTTTTAAATCAATTAAATCATGTTATTATACTCCCATAGACCCTTGATAAGTGATTATAGGATGTTAACCTCATTTATTTCCACCCCGTAGGGTGTTCCCAATGAAATTTTACCTTTATATATAATTTTATAAAAGGAAAAACATCTCTTATGTGTTCGGATTAAGTTGGAAATGGAATTTCCAAATTTTATATAATTTTATTGTTGCCCATAGAACCTTATAAGTGTTTCTCTTGACCATGGAACTAAATTTCAATACCATTAAAAATTAAATGGTTTTTTAAAATTTCATGGAAGTGAGTGGAAAAGACACACCTCATGTTTTATAATTAGAAACTTGAAATATATGAATTGTGCACCCTTTGATTTATATTCTATAAGACTATAATTTAACTAGAGTTAATCCCTCACGTTTAATGTAATTATTATGAGTATAAAATTACTATAGTTTTTTGAAATATGGTTAATGGAATTTTTGGGCATGATGTTTAATGGTCACTTAAAAAAGGTATTGGGAATGACATCTCACACAATAACACTTATATCTGGATAATGGGAATGATGTTACATTTTCCCTTTATTTGGGTATTGGGAATGATTTATCAGCCAAAAAATATTAATGGATGTTCATGAAATCTCACACTCATCTAAGATTCCGGGATTATACCTTCTTTCTGGATCATATCGCTCATTAGACTAGTTTTTGACACTTAAGTTACACCTTACGTACAGCTAAAACATAGCCTCTATGTATATGGATGCAATTGTACTCATGTATAGTATGTATATACATGTATATAATATATATATATATATATCTGATTACTATATATATTGTTACTAATCAAACTCTTACCTTGGCCTATGCTGAAGCAAGTAGAGCCAACCAGGTATCCTATAGGAACCTGATCTGGCTAATATTTCTATTCAGCATTATTATTATTATTATTTGTCATACCAACATACATCTATGTCATATTAACCAGTTGTATTATTTCTAGAAACTTTTTGTGGTGTCCTACTAAGTTATCCTCCAACCCTACATAGGATTCCTTTTATACCCAATTAGACCTCATGTATGTAGGTATGAATAAGAGCGAGCACCCTTTTACAAAATCTTGATCCATTTTACTAGTGGAGTAGTCTTTTGGTTTTTGTTTTTGAATAGAATTTGGTATATTCTTGTCCCATGTTCCCCTTGTTTTATATCAAAATTACATGACATCATTTTATATGACTTATCATATGGTATTTTGATTACTACTACATTTTCCTAGATTCATATAATTCTACCATTAATTTAATGTGTTTGTTTCCACTATTCCAGCTATTATATCATGCTTCCTATATTATCTCTTTAATTGTTATATCTATTGTGCCACTCTAATATGTGGGTATGGTCTTTCCACCATAACAAAGTAGACCCTTGTTTCTAGACAAAAGCTTCTGGAATATAGGGATGTGTACTTGAGGGCATGTGACATACTAACTCGGGCCCCCAGTTAAGTGGATCATGGGATGTGATGTTACACGAACCATCCTCTTCTTATTCATCATCAATTATATATGACTCTATATGAATTCATCATGGTTAATATTCATTTGGGATAGTGTGACTCTAGCCTAGTTCTTTGGGAGATCAATTAGATTCTTGAATGCATAGGGTGATAAGCATATGGATAGTATTGAGGATGTGTTGTTGGTTGGTGAAGCCTCTGGGTGGTATGTGTTGATAAACATGGAACTATTAACCGTCTAAAAATGATATAGAAACCCATTTGAATTTGGTGGTGATTATTAATCCTTTTATCTATTTCATACTGATCTCTTTTCATCTCAAAAGTATAATGACCGAGTGATAGAAGATATCAGACTCATCCCAATACTTAAGATGAAGTCATAAAAGGATAAAATGTTTTGTTATTTTGGTCGATTTTTTTTTCATTTATGTCTAACGTGTGTGTATGGACATAACTCAGGGGGGGTTACATGTATGAATATAAATTTAATTTATCATAGACCACTTTTAAGTGGATAGTTTATTTATCCTCTAGTTAAATGATTTCTAAATGTGTGTTGTCTATATTTGGGACTCATGGTTAGTGGTCATGTAGAATGTGTCATAGGATAAGTCCCCATACCTAGTAAAAAATTATTAGAGAACTCCTAATGTGAGTAGTGTTGTTTCAAATGGGTTATCATGTCCCGCCTTGGTAGAGGAAGGGAAACCATGAAAGGAACATTTTTAAATGGTCATCTTAACCTTAATTTCCCTCAGGGCTGTTGAGTTGTGGAATGCATTAGTGGTTGTAAGGCTGAACGATGAGGATGTGTTTTGTTGTATATGAAACCTTAATAAACACCATTAATTAGATATAGAATCTAGTGGTTATTATTGGGAGATAATGAGATTCCTCGGTTGGTAAAGTCATAAGGCTCGGGTAACAATGATGTGTCAACAGGTGTTGTTGAGCTCTTTTAAATAAAGTCGACCAGTAGTGGATAGACTCCTCTTCTTCTCAGTAAATGGGTAATAGTTAGTTCTGAATTTCCCAAACCAATTATTTTTTATCAATAAAAATTTTCTTTATCCATTTTGGGGAAATCTTTTACATCCTATTAGTTTACCCATGGATTAGTGATGATTATTCCCATATCTAGACATTGTCCAGCGTGCACTAAGGGTGCGTAGGCTATAAGCCAATCTAAATGTTTCAAATTCCAATATATTTTTATAAATAGAATCTACGAGAGTTTCAATTTTATATTATGATTTTTTATAAATTCATGGTTATTAATGAGTGATACTTGGGATTCTGATAGGGAGTTCCTTGAATAGACTAATAAAAACTAGCTGGCTTCTTAACTTGATTGTAGTTGGGCTCAATCGTCGTTCTTGACACATGGACATATCAGATTTGGGCCAGAATCTCACCTATAAACATTGTAGTATAAACTATATAAGATGAGATCCATAGATTCTAGATTATTATTTTGAGGTCACCCCAGACCTCTATCGGTCTCGAATGTGATTTTTAAAGGGTTACGATCAAAGTGTGTTGGACCAGGTATACACCCATGTTTATGATAGGTAGGATAATACAAATGGATATTTTTACTAGATACATCATTAAAAGATGGTTACAAGCTTCAGTGATTATGATAATAAAAAATATATAGGTAACTTAGTTTTAAAGTATTAGAATATATTTCTTGAAATATGTTTGTCATCTAAGACAAGCGTTTAGAGAATAGTCGGCTGGAAGTGGCTCGACTTGATTCTTATTATTTCTATAAAAAGCGGATGAATATGAACTTCTTTTATATCACCAGTATGAGACCCATGCAATGTGGTCCTTGAGGGTTTTCCTGAAAATTTAGCTCAACCTAGATAAATGTGTTCAATTGGGAGTCAACCGTTCATTTATTCTGAGAATAATGTTGTGATCATCATTAAAACAAAAATAGGGACATTTAAATATGAAATTAAAGCATTAGATATATCATGGCTTGGAATTTCTTATTAAATTCTTGGAAATATGGTAGGGATCACCATAGGACAGTAGATGCAAGAGATTATGGGGTGATCATGTCTTATGTTTTATAGGCTCGGGTAAGCATTTTCTCAATGTTTCAGTTAAAAAAAATAAGAATTGGATCATGTTTTAATAGCTCATGTACCATATGCTTAAAGTGATTCTTGGAAGTGTGTTGGGTGTTTTTAAATTCAACACATTCCTTTTAATGAAACTTCATAACCTGAGTAGATCTAGTGATTTTTCCATAGTTCCAAAAGGCTTCTCGAGGATGAGTAGTTTTAAGGTGGGGAGAATATAACGTCCCATGTTTTTAGACCAGATGAAATTTTACAAAGGATCATGAATTTTTCTTTTGGTGGATGGAACAAATTTTAAACCAATATTTGAAATGAAATTATCAAATTTGTAACACTTAAATGAGTTATTTTTATAATTTTTATGTCATGATAGGTTTCTCAGGTGTTCTACCAAGTTCCAGGATCATTGAACCCAAAAACCTCAAATCGAGAGAATCCTTATAGGGCGCATGGTTTTTCTGAAGCCATGCGGCCCATTAGGAGAAACTATGTAGATGATCTAGTGGAGGTGGAATTCTCAAATGATTTTTCAAACCATTCTAGTGTAATTTTATGATAGTGTGGTTTGTTTCAGATCCTTGATAGAGATCTTTTACAGGAGTGGCATATAGTTATCCAAAATGTGTGGCCCAGCATGTGTGAGGGGCTCCTTGGGTAGTGTTGAGTGCATGGTTGGTGCATAGTTTGGAAAAAACCAATTGAAAAACCATGTTCCTCATTAAATGGGGTGAAATACCCATTTTCTCTAGCAGCATTTATTTTATTCACCTCCCTTTTCCTCTCCTCTTACCCATGTGTAGCATCTCTCCTATGGAGCTTCTCCTCCCCTATACTAGGGATAGAGATATATCCTCTATCTTGTGTCTATTTTGATCATTGTTAGGTGCGTTGGGTACCTCTCGGTAATCCTAAAACTCCTCTTCCCTTTATTCTTCATTTAACTCTTAATAAGTTGTGTTATATTTGTGAGATATAATTCTCCCTATTTTTAGAGTGTTTTTACATTTCTTTAATTTTTATTGAACTTGACATAATCAAACCTTGATATTGGATGTATGGACATCCTAGGAATGAGGTAGGTTCTTTATACCTTTTTTCTCTTAAAGTATCACAATTTAGAAATTTATTTATTGTTTGTATCCCAGATTCTCTATGTGTTACTCTTAAATTTTTAAATTGATCATGTAAAACATAATTCCCTACTTTTAGTGAAACTTGTATATTAATTTAGATTTTTTTTTATTTCATGGAACTCATGTTTTAACCAATCTGCATATTTGGATCCTTGAATTTAATAAAACCCCTCATTGATGTGTATTTATTATAAAATAAGAATATGTAAAATTTTATGGATTGCTTGAGAGAGGGAATGGGTTGACTCTTTTCCCCCTAATACTCCATTCTGGATACACTAATACCTAAGGGGTTTTTCTTGGGTTACTTCTAAAACTGATAATTTAAATTAATGTAAAGTGATTTGGAAAGACCTTTGAATGAGAACTTTGGCTAAGGTAAATTAATCAACGATCTTATAAATGAAATTCAATAATTATATAATGCATAGATAGTAAATCAACATTATTATTATCTAATTGAAATACTAAATCGATGTGTCCCCTTATGAATATAATTTCAATGCTGTGTGGTGTGCCTAAGTACATGTACAAGTTTATTTACTTTATACTTGTCTTTTGATGAGGAATGCTTAACAACATGCCCTTTATTTTGTAATTTAATTTTAATGATTAAATGAATTATGATACTCCTTGAGCGAGACTCTGATTCCATTTTAAAGAATGCATTGAATGGGATCATATGATGTTAGAGATAATATCTTCCTTGAGTGATACTTGGGTTCCCTTTTTCAGAACACCAAGGATGGTCTCATAGGTTACTTGTTTTATATTACACTATGAGTGATACTTAGTATTCCTTAGACAGGATCGCCATGTGTTTCATCAACCTACTTTTGAGTGATTCTGGTCCCCTTGAGGAGACACCATGGACAAGATCAGTTGATATATGGTTACACTAGGCAATGAGTGATACTAAGTACCCTATGTGAAATTCCTATGATGAACTAAAAGGTTATTATCTTCACACCACACTGGAAGTGATACCTAGGATTCCATTCATAGATCGCATTTGATGGACTCTTATGAGGTTAAGTATTTAAAGTTCCTAAGATAGAGACTTGGAATACCTTTTTGGGTTTCCTTGGACTGGCTCAGGGTTTCTCTTATTAGACTCAAACAATGAATTTTAGATTAAATGGTAAGAATGTAAATTTTTATTCAAGGGATGTTTCCACCAATAGAAACCACTCACTTGGATTTAGTTCATTATTTATACTAGTTTTTTAATGACACAAAAATATATCAATATCAGTATAGATTTTCATACATTCTGAGGTATTATATCTTAGCTCGAAAGGAGTATAGTTGGACAATTTTTCTAGAGGGACTTGTGCATGACTTCTTACATTTATATATTAATTTATCTTATGTTTATTTATTATCCAAGAACACTACTGTATTTAATATTCACATACTATATTTAGATTTAGGCTTCATTGGTGGTGCAATACTGATTATATCACACAACCTGCTTAGGCCACAATTTCACTTGGGTACGAGCATACCTCACGTTCACAGCACAGTGGATTATTACATGTGTTGTTCATTGTACATGGGATCTATGGTGCATATGACTGATTCAGAGATTAGGATTCTCATATAGTTATCTCGGTATTATTTTGTTCATTTTTTTATTTTTTATACAGTTCTATATCACTTTTTGTATTTTCACTACTTGTAATATGCATCATCATATGGACATGCATTCATAATTTTATATTATTGGTTATGTACCTTTTTATTCAGTTATTGTATTTATATTCTACTACTTGATATTTATTCATACTAATTCCTTTTTGGAGTGATCTATTTATTTATATCTATGAACATTGTGATACTCTAATCATAAGGATATATTATCCCCACCATACAATCATTATACCCTCTCTTCTAGTCAGAAACCTCTAGAATATGGGGAGGTGATATTAAGGCCATATAGTGATTGTTCCGACTATTGGTATCATAGTCAATAGAGTAGGGATGTTACAATGGTCAAGTGGGTATTAATCATGAGAAATTGGTAGAAATTTACACAATGATTGATATAAATTTTCACACATCTGTTCATAATAAGGAGTGGGATTTTATACCTCAGGTTTGAATCTCTATCTTGACATGTGGCTATAAAAGACCTCAATACTACCTCCTATTTGTGAAGTATAATTCACTATCGATCTACTTATTATAACATAGGTACTATTGATTCATCAATATTGAATAGAGTAAGATGAATTAATGATTTAGTTGGAGAATTATATGGTAATTGGAATTGTTATAATAATAAATACTCAATGGGATGCTCTTGAAAATTTTTCTATGATGGATTATGGGATTACTCATCTCTGTGTAGACAATAAAATGATGTTCCTAGAAAAAATTAATCATAAATTGTCACCCTTTTAATTGAATTGATGAACACTTTGATAAATTAAATGATAAATTTTGTTTTCCAGTGATTTGTCTAGGATTAGGTTATCATAGAACTGATTCAAGATAGGTGAAATTTCAAAGATACGTTTTTTAATATTGTATGGTAATTTAGAGTACTTGTTTACTCTCATTAGATTGAATAATTCTCTAACATTATTTATGGAATTTATGTGAATGATTTTTTTATCCCCTCATAAACTATTTTGTGGTTGTATTTGTGAATGATATTATAAATTATTTAGAGTCTCATGATAAGAAATTTTATATATTTGAGTAATGATAGAAGAATTATTAGAACATTAGTTTTTTTCCAAGATGTATAAATATTTTTTCGGATTTGAGGAGTCAAATTCATTTAGATTTTAATTTTTAATGTTGAAAAGTTAATATAATCTTTAAATATTGAATTTAATATTTTATATAAGTTATATGTAAATGTGTTCATGTAAAATATTTTACTTTGAGTATTGTGATTATATCATTTTTTCATTTTGAATATCTCCTTAATCACTACTCATATGACTCCTTATAGAATAAATTGAGTAAAATTCAAATGTTTTAATAAATTAGAATTATATTTCAAATATATGAAGAAAACTTTTTCCCTGAATATACTTCTTACCTCAGTTAGGTGAATGATTTTAGGTGTATTATGATTTATCTTCTATCTATTTCAATTGTATCCTCACATTGGACTATCAAGTTATGAAATATAGTTCTAGGGAACTATTTCCATATGAACGGAACTTTATTTTTAATGATTCGTAATTGGATTTTTCTTTCAATTAACTAATATGGTTGGGGAATTATCAATTATAGAAACATTTCATGGTGTTAAATGATCATAATTTATTATAATGCATCTATTCTCACAAATATTTGAATTTATTATTGAATTAAAAGATTGAATTCGTTCAATAAAATTATTTGATATATATTATGATTCTTGAAAAAAAAATCCCATTATTTTGGATGGAATCTTCACCCATATAGCCAAACGAAATCAATTAATGAATGAATTTTAGGTTTCTAATAGTATAATTATATTTAGATCTGATTGGGGAACATAGTTTTATTTATTTGTACCAGATATATATTATTCTCTGTTTTAAGGAACATTTCAAGGATTCAAAAATAATTTAACATGATTTTAGTATAACTAAAAAGAAATTAGATAGTGGGGATATCCTTGATGGATGGTTTTAAAATTCATATTATTTATTATATGTCCATTAAAGGCTAGTATTATCAAATAACATGATAGGGGAAGTAATAATTTTTTTTATTTATTTCAATGGGAATTAAACCTTTGAATCATAATGAGGTATTCTGATGTGAATCTATAGCTTCAGGGAGATAAAATGAAAAATGAGATTTCATGGTTAATTTCACATTATTTCACATATAAATGTGTATAAATAAATCAATATAGATAAATCACAATTTACCTTTTTATTTGACCACTCTTCTATGAAATTAAATTTTTTAAGATAAAATACATGTGACTATTGATTATTTAAGAAATTTGAATCACTTTTTTTCTATTAATGTGTCATACTCTATTGATGATCTTTAGAATGTATTTGTTAAAAAGATAGTCAAACTACATGGTGTACCAGCTAGTGACATTTCAGAACAGGATCCAAGAATCATATCAAATTTATAGTAATGGTTCAAATGGGATTTGGAATCTCATGTCAAGATGTGGGTCACCATCCATCCTTAAACCAATTTACAGTTTGTTACATGATATTACCCATTGGGATCCACATGAATCGATGGAAAACCAAGTACGCCAGACAAATCCCATCGCTAATAGATTAAGGTCTTGAAACTAGAACCATTAAATAATATCTCCCAAATGGGAGGCCTTATTATATCATTATTATATAAATACATGTCTCTCAACAATATATATATAATAAATAAAATCATAATACAACATTTTTTATAAGGTAAATGCATTTAACACATCCTAAAACAACTAAATAGTGTAGCAATTTATCATGTGTAAAATAAAGGGAAACAATCCAACATTTTGTAACATGAACTAACTCAAAAAACTAGTAAGAATACCATTACATGATAACCAAAATGATTATTGTAATTTATCTTCTTGAGGAACTCTATTCTATAGCTACAATAAAATTGTGTCCTCTATATCCATATTTAAATTGTGCATCATCTACGTACGCATAACACAAGTGGGAATGAAGACCGTCATGGGTGAGTATAACAATTCATAATAGAAAACCCAAAAACATTTGAAGAAAATATTTAATGTGTAATAACAAAATATATTAATCTTATATATAATTATAAGACCATGAAAATATAATATATGGGGTGTATTTTGAAAACACCACTTCTCCATTGAAGTATCTTTATAAAGGTAGATATTTAAATATCATAATTTTCATTATATGCCCAAAATAATTTAACTGCCATAACTTCCACATCATCCCTAGTTTATCTTGGTGGGGGACCTATAGCATGTGGTAGTATGCATGTTAGTAGATGTGGTATTGACCCCTATGATGTATTAACAGCTCATTGTGTTTAGTGTGCATCTACCAAGGGGTTTTCTAACTATACATGTGGAGGAAATGAAATTGATATGTTTAAAAATGGGTTACTGACCATGTTTCCAATCCACCAATCCCTCACTCCCATTATCACCATCTATTTGAATTTATGGTTCCTAGAAATCTCAAATTTCCCCAAAAAATAATAGATAATGAGGGGAAACACGTCATCATTTCACACTCATATAAATGTTTAGTATGGGATATTAATTTTTCTAAAATTGGTATTTGGTTATTAAAATGTAAAGAATGATATAAATTATTCATTAATTAGAATTCAACCTTTTTTATATGACATTTTATTAGTATATTGTTACCAGGATAATGTGATGTCACAATACCTGGCCTATCTAGGTAGATAAATGATGTATATCATTTGGTACATAGGATGTGAGCCCTTTTGTTCACTTACCATGTACATCTAGGGGGCTAAATACTAGTATTTCCCTAATAACAAAACAAATACTTAGCACATAATGTTTTTTTACTCTTTGATTGACTCATTAAATATATCTTACTTTCCATAAATATTTTCACAAAGGGTGATTTATGACTGTCTCAAATTTCAAGTTACATTATGAATAAGTTTTTAAAAATATTATTTGAATTTTATTCTTATTTTTTGATGTGTTAGTTTCATTTAGTACTATGAATCGAGGGTATAAGGAGAAGTGGCACCAACCAGTAGCTTTAGAGCCACTGGGGGGGCATTGGTTTATCAGTATAGTTCCACCGACTTGTAGGTAGAGGTCATAGAGTTTTAGGAATAACCTAGGATCCACCTTATAGTTCGTGTAGTACCACCAGTTTGAAGCTGCCATAGGCTATTAACCAAGGATCTTCTTGGAGTAATGGGTTGATAGAGGTGAATCGATAAGCTGCATGGTCACAACCATTGGCTCACTGGTGGTTCCCAGGTGAATTTTTATGTGTTAGTGTCCATATTTCTTATATTTTAGAAATAACTTTCCTGGATTCACCATCATTCAACCAAAATTATTGTAGGGACTCTTTATTGGTGAATTTGGATCCCTTATCCTCTCTCCTTCATCGATTGAATATCTAATAAATCAAGCGGCGTCAATGGGGTAAATCTAAGATGGCCAGGCCTGAAAATACTCATTCTCTTAGGATATATCATATATCTGGGATATTATGTATAGATCAATATATTCTTATGTGATCTAGTATGGAATTAATTTTTCATTGAAGGATCAAAACCCAGAATCTATTAAGGGTTTCATTCTCCCTCTTGATCAAATATAGATCCTTTGGTGATGGTGGTTATATTTGATTATGTATAATAAAATTTAAAAATTATCAAATTTTTATACTTGAATAATGATTCTATAATCCTCATGTGACAAATTGGGTATAGATATTGGTATTTTTGGTGTGTCGGGTTGATCTAGTTAGTAATTAATGCCTTTGAGAACCGATAATTTTGAGGTAGGAAGCCTTTACCTTTATGGTCCATTCAAACAATTAGTATATATGAGATTCTTTGATGTATTCATGTTATAGGGTGTGAACAAAAAATTATTTTACTAGCATAGCACAGAGGGTAACTCAGGTCTTCTTACTTGAGGAGCATCACAGTTAGTTCAATCACTAATTATTTTCCACCTAATCTAACCCTTTTTGTTTTTTTATTATTTATTGAAAAAAATGGTTTTTACTTTTATGAAAATAAATAAATGAAGAAATAAAATACTATAAATGAATATAAAAATGTATAAATAATGAAATTATGGAACAAAGGTATTGGTCCAAGGGTTTGCTACATGGGTTCTTTCATTATTTATTTATTGTTTAAATTAAATTTGATATTTTTTTGATAAAACCTGATTAATGAATTACTTTCTTTTGATTTATTTAGTGTGAGATTTTATCATGTCTTTGGAAATTGAAACCTCACCTCATCCAATAATAAAGTAGTATAACACCACAATTGAGAATAAAATTCCTAAAATACTCGGCTCAACTGTATGTTTTTTCGTCCCTTCAGGCAACTCCAACTCCACCATATGAAGGGTTTTCTCAAGAGAAGGTAGGAAAAAATAATGAATCAAATAAAAGGAATGGAATTGGAAATAATTTCATGGTGGATGACCACTAAACCCATAAAATAATCTATCATCCATTTCAAATAGAATAGAAACATGTTTAATTATAGGGAAATAATTAAGAACGTCTTGAAACATTCCCTAGGGCCAAGCCACAGGTCATTCACTTACCATTGAAAACTATAAAGAGATCATTATGAAAAGATAAAAGATATAGTGAACATGATTATGTTTTAAAGAGAAATAGATGTGGATAATAAAGGGTAAAAACATTAAAAAATGTATATATTCATTACATTACTAAAAGAATTGAAAATTAAAAAGAAAAGAAAACAGAAGTATAATGCAGTAGCAGGACATCGTCTAGAGATTCCCTCAATAGTAGATCCACTTTCCATCCCCCTAGTACCACAATTTATAGAGATGAGGGGTAGCATCGAGGTTTCATAAAAAGGTCAAAAAATCACTTGATTCGTTTTTGGGTGTTCATGGGTCATTAATGAGAAGAGGATCCATTAAATCTCATAAAAAACTATCATTTCCACATCTGCACTAAGAGATTCATGCCTTGTACTTGTTTCATGATGTGAAAAGTGTGGGACTAAACTTCTTGTTTTCAAAAGAATTCACATCATGAATAGTGGATTCACGATGTGTAATGTGTAGGGATGAAATTTAAGTGGCCTGTTCTCATGGCCTGAAATCGCTCATGTTACTTGTCCTAATAGAAATTAACGATGTGTAATGTTGATATGCAGCATATTTTCCAATTTTCATCCTGACTATTCACTTGAAATCCATTGTCTTGTTCCTTAACCTTGTTGTAGCTTCAATATATGTTCAACAATCCAGTTTTACGCCATGTTGCGAAGTGGTGTGATGAAAAGTGGTTTTTGATCACTATATTACTCTCATTTATCTTCATTTTTTATTAAACTTTATATCCTACCACAAAACATTAAAAAATTAAATTTTGAAAAGTTTAATCATTTAATTTATACAAACAAGAAAATTTATATCCATAAATAGATTAATAAAATGGTTTTTCCATGCCACTAGGTGCAAGTCTAGACCACGAGTCCCTTGGTTTTTCTGATATGCATGTGTTTTTTTGTATATGGACTATGAGACCCATTATTGGCGTGATATTCATATGGGTGCACGTGTAGTCCATGAGACATTTCATGATATGAAAAGTTGTTCCTTGTTGTGTTATGCCTTATATTAGGTTATGTACATATATTTTAAAGCACGTTTTGAATATTAGGATGAATAGGTTTCTCGTAATTTTCTAACTAGATCCTTAGAGAGGGGAAAGGATGATGTCATTGATAGAAAAAAGATTTGGGACACATATTGTTTAGTTTTAGGACATGGAATTCTCTACCGATGTGGGAATGACCACTCATTTTCAGAAGAGGTCCATGACATAGAAAATTTATATCAATAACTGACCCAATATGGGTCTCGAGCGACAACTACCCCAAGACCACCTCTATTGGCCGAGGGGTGTTGACAAGCAATGAAGGAATATCTAACACAGGGAGGATTTTCATAATTGTATGTACCCACACACACATCCATATTGATGTATAAGTGCATAGGGAAATATTCAAAGATAAAACACAACTAGAATGTAAACCAATAATGAATAACCTCTAGGGTGTGAAAGATTATGATAAAGAAAATAGAAAAGTACAGGGAAATAATATATGCCTAACTAGAAATATGTCCCAACCTGAAAAAAACTGGAAAAGTAAACTACTGAGAGATCCCATCTTCTGAATCCCAATTTGTGACCACTATATGTGGTCCAAAGTATCATGTCACCCTAAACTTCTCTATTGTCACTATTAACCTATCCATAAAATGCATAAGAAACAACATGAGCAGGAAAATCCCATTTAATGGTGAGTATATACATACCCAGTATAATTCCTAGAGATATGAAGGGGGAGAAATAAGAGATACAATATGAAATAAAGATAGTGGATGTAAGTTATAGTTATAGAGAACAAATCAACCCAAACCAAGAGTGAAAATAACCTCATACAAACATAATGGGATCAACACAGTGACTAGATAAACTACAAATTAAGTCCTTACATCATATTCTAGGAGACTATACTCATCCAACCATGAGAATATTGACACAGAAAGCATGTTGAATACCTCTCGTGTCTTAACCTCTCGAGGAAGAAGACTAATAAAATCCAAGGGTATGAATACATAAGAATATGTATATTATTAATCAAAGAATTCCAAATAAGAGGGTAAGGGTATCTTTATCTCATTACTCATCCCAGAAATAAGAGTATCCAATATTTATAAAAGTCCATCAATGATGAATAGCATCCCATGATTCTTCCCATAAGTAATTGTACAAGTCAACCCATGCCTCGTCACTAGTTCTCAATGCTAAGGGACCAAAACCTAGAAGTATAGGAACCACTCCTTGTAACAATATGAGGGATCAACTCTGATAGATTTTGAGGGCCCGCTACCCAACTCTAAAAGAGGGTACCACTTGGTAGTTGTCGAGGACTCCACTTCCCAACTCTACAAGATGATCAACACAGTAGTCATAGAGGACTCCACTTCCCAACTCTACTGGAGGGTCAATTATGAAGTCATGGGGTACTCTACTTCCCAACTCTATTGTGGGGTCAAATCAGTAGTTATTGAGGACTCCATAATCTAGCTCTGTTGGATGGTCAACCTAGTAGTCATTGAAGACTCTACTTCCTAGCACTAATGGAGGGTCAACTCTTTAGTTTTTTTAGGAATCCACTTCGAAGCTCTGCTAGAAGTTCAACTCGGTAGTCTTCAAGGACTCCACTACCCATATCTATTATAGGGTCAACTCTGTAGGTATTTTTTGATCCTATGTGATCACATCCATTATGAAGAATCGGCTATCCAAGCATCATACAAAAAATATTCAAAATCAAATATCGAAATCCAAAATGTAGGGAACCATTGCATTATATATGAAAAAACTATGGATAGGCTACTCACATGCCTAAATTTGAGTTGAACTGAAGGAAATTAAGAACCTTAAAGTATCCAAAAAAGAGGCCAAGGGGTATAAAGCCTGTGAGGGGGCCCACGTGGCATTTGGTTCAAATATATTACCTAGATGTGTGCCTATAGGTACATAGATACCAATCCATATATAATTATACGTCGCGTAGGTGGACTACAAGATGCTTCTAAGAAAACAATGATTGGGTAATGCCTTTATGGTCGTATTTGTATATTCATGTCCTATTTGAGTACTTAGTACATGGAATGTGGCTTCACATAGGGTTCCTCCAATGTGCTCTAGCCCTATATATGTACTTAGATACATGACTGTGTTCCTGGTTGTGTACTCTTACACGGATCCCTTATTGTGTGACCCATCACACGGATTATCCATATGGAGATGAGGTACGTAGAATGTATTAGGAATACATTTAATCCCATCCTTATGATTTCCTAATACTCTAGTCACTATAATTAAGGTACTACACACAACGTGTTCATCCTTATACATTTTGTGTAGTCAAGTTTTTCACAGTTTCTCATATCCAATCCTTGCACCTTAAATCTGATTGTTTTACAAAAGATCCCACCTCAAATCGGCATGAAACTAATGTATCTAGTCGTAGATCATGGTTTCCATCTATCATTCCCCAAAAATCAGATCCTTTCAGCCACATGAGTTTACATCGTGAGTTTTTTACATCGCCAAGCCTTCTGACATTGATTTATTACTATCAAAAAATCGAAATGGTCATTCTTGCCTCAAAAAAATCCCATATTTGTGATGGATTTTCTGATTATCTAATCACACGTAATTTCATCATGATTATGGGGGTCCGATCGGGCTCTGTACCACTTGGAAATGTCAAAGCCAGACTGTGGGGTCCTATTAGTGAATAACGCGAAGAAAATTTGAGATAAAGGCCCCATAAAATAGATTTAACCCTCAATGTCCAAGATTTTTTTCCAATGATAATAAATAATGATACTGAGGTTAGAAACCAATTCTAAAACCAATTTAATTTGGGTACTTTGGTGCATGATTAGGCTATAATTTGTGAAAATTGATAGACATGATCAATCTTCTCAAATAATTTAATCACAGATTGAATAAACCACAAATTGATGATTCCTACCTATCGATTGGATTGTAAATAATTGTATAACAGTTTATCCAATGATCTATGGAATTTGTTTCATTCACTACATCTTGATCTACATTGATCCGGTGTTTCATCATTGTTTGATGTGATTCAACAACAGAGGAGGAAGAAAGAGCTGTGGAATTCTCCCAGGGTTTATATGGATAACCCTATAGAATTCATCATGGAATTATTCTTACACTACTAGAAAAAAACCATATACCAATGGTTTATAACTATGGGTATATCCCCAAAAACTATGGTTATATCCTACACCCATGGCTTTTGGAATCATGGAATTGAGAGCCATCAATATAGATCTATACCGATGGTTTCCACATAAATATTAGGAATATCCTTATAGTATTTGAGAATACCCATTGTTTAATTTAAACCATGTGTATATATCTATACCCATATCTATACAAATTATGGGTATAAATTTTCCCAGAACAAAACAAATACTCGTAGTACTCCAAATCTTGGTAAATGTAGCTTCCACCATTTAGAAGTAGTAGCTGCTCCTCCAGCCCCTAAACCAGTTAATAAAATAAAAAAACATAGGGAACATTCAACTCAATTAAAATATTATATATTTATAATTCAAACAAATTATTGTAATAATTTTCGAACAATTTATAATACTATAATATACATATCCATCTATACAACCAATCAATTCAATTCATTAAAAAAATCCATGGGTCTATTTACTAAAAATTAAAAAATGGAGAGGATAAATATCTCCCCCACCATCAACATCCTCATCCTCTCACTATCATAAACATCCTCCTCACCAATATCATCATCTTGAGTAGTAGAAGCATCATCGTCATTACCAACATCATTATAATCTCTGCCTCCATCATCGTGAATTTAATTAGGACCCTCATTAGTATACAAATTCAAAATATAAAAAAATTATAATATTGAATAATAAAAAAATATAATAACTTGTAAAATTAATAAACAATTCATAAATTTAAACATGTGATAAACATTGATGGAAAATTCATAAATAAAAGCTAATCATAAACACTTTATAATTTTAGCTACTCCTTATGAACATTACATAATATTTGAATGTGTATTAATTATATTCATTTCATAATAAAAACTCTATATTATTCATTATATAGAATTTCATTTATATATATATATAATTTTTTTTAAATATAAATATTTTATACTTCATTTTATTATACAGATCATTTGGATAATATAAATTAACCATATTTAATAATATTTAATACTTTATCAAATCATTCTTCAAAAATCTTTTGATGTGATTTTAATAATATAAAAAAGGCCCCTAATTTGAATTATTCAACTTTTTTATTTATGAAAAATTCATAATATTTAAATATAAATACTTTATTTCTAAGTCATAAGGAATTTAAATTTTCCATTAGACAATTAGGCCATGTTTCTAATTGGCCATTTGGCCATTAGGTTATTATTCCAAAAGGCCATTTGGCCTTTAAGTTAATTAGTTTTTAGTCCATTAGTTCAATTGTCCAATTATCCATTAGTCCATTAGTCCATTCTTCCAATTGGTCATTTTTCAATTAGGACATTACGCCAATGGGCTATTTGGACATTAGGCCATTATTCCATTAGTCTGATCGTCCAATTAATCATTAGGAAATTTTTTCATTAGGCCAATACTCCAATAGTCCATTTGGACCGTAGGAAAATACACCAATTGGCTATTATACCATTAGTACAATTGACCAATTGGACATTAGTCCCTTAAAAAAAAAATCAATTAGTCAGTATACCTTTTGGCTAATTGGTGGTTAGACCATTAGGCCAATTTGTCATTAATCCGTCATTCCAACCGGCAGCCCCACCATCAAGACATTAGGCCAACTGTAAAATTGTCCATTAGGTTTTTTGACCAATTGATAATTTGTCCATTAGTCTAATTGGAAAATTAGTCATTAGTCTTTTAGTAAAATTTTACATTATCCCATTGGGCCAATTGGATAATTGGTCATTATGCCAATTGGCCAAATGGGCCCTAGGTCATTGGTCCATTATATTTTTGGGACATTAGTTCATTGAGACATTAGGCCATTGGGTCATTAGTTCATTTGTAAATTAATCTATTTTTCCATTAGTTCATTGGGAATTTGGTCTTTGGTACATTGGGACATTGGTCCAATAGCCCATTGGGACATTAGGGTGTTATTCCATTAGGTTGTAAGGTTATTAGGCCATTATCCCATTAGGATGTTAGACCGTTGGGCCGTTAGGCCATTAGGCCATTAGGCCATTAGTCAGTTATGTCATTAGGCCATTAGGCCGTTAGGCCCTTAGGCGGTTAGGCCCTTAGGCCGTTAGGCCCTTAGGCCGTTAGGCCCTTAGGCCGTTAGGCCCTTAGGCCGTTAGGCCCTTAGGCCGTTAGGCCCTTAGGCCGTTAGGCCCTTAGGCCGTTAGGCCCTTAGGCCGTTAGGCCCTTAGGCCGTTAGGCCCTTAGGCCGTTAGGCCCTTAGGCCGTTAGGCCATTAGGCCATTAGGACATTAAGAGGATAGGTCGTTAGGTTGTTAGGTTGTTAGGTCATTAGGCCATTATTCCATTAGGACCTTAAGACATCAGGTCCTTATGCCATTTGGACATTAGGAAATTAGGTCGTTAGGCCATTAGGCCGTTATTCCACTAGGCTGTTAGGACATGAGGCCATTAGTCCTGAGGATAATTTTCATTGGGCCATTAGTCCATTAGGCCTTTCTTCTATTAAGTCATTAGTCCATTAGGTCGTTAGACTGTTAGGTTGTTAGGCCATTAGACCATTATTCCCTTAGGATAATTTTCCATTAGTCATTTAGGCCAACTGTACAATTGGCTACCAAGCCATTTGGCCAATTTCCCATTAGGTCTTTAGGACAATTGGACATTAGGACAATTTTCCATTAAGTTGATAGGCCAATTGGCCATTATTCCATTATAAAAATCGATCGTTAGTCCATTAGTCCATTTTAAAGGTGTATTTTCATACTTATAATAAGGGGATAAATGAAAATAAAACATAAATTTCAGTATTCAACGATAATTAATTATCAAGATAAATTTAGATATTATTTATATTCATATTTAATTACCCATCACTAATTATGCTCAGGTATTGTAGTGCACCGCAATGTGTTCAGATTCGTCATTGAATCATTGTTCTTCTTTCCCAAGGAATCCTAACAACAAAAATTCAATAAAAGTAATAATAATTAAATATTATATGAAAACCATTATATATTGGGAATACCTAAACTCATAACTCTTCCAATATGTGATCTTTTATTAATATTATTTTGTTGGAAAGTTGAGTAATATGGGTACAACCTCTAAATCAAAATCGATTATTCTCCCCTAACTAACATATAAATCATGCTTATATGATCACCAAAACTCCCCAAGATCAATCAACCTAGAAAATTTTACATCTTCACCATTGGTAAAGTTAAACTAACTCTATAAAGAACATGTTAATTCTTATGAATACAATAATAATATTGATGTAAATTTCAAAAAAATTCTTACCCATATCTCCACTCAAGGTTTTTCCTTGATGTCATTACCAATATGTCTCCATGAGACTGGTTCAACTAGAATGATATCGTGGTACTTGGATAAAGTAGACATGAAACTTCTACATATTCTGGAATTTTTCTACCTACCATCTAATTTTTTTTCATTTTAATCCACCATTATTTGTGTTTAGTGATTTTGGGCTTCCTGCACAAGGGTGTGCCCATATCACCTACTATAAGATCCCACTAAATATTATAAAATGGGAAAAATTAGAGTTAATTCACAGTGAGACAAGAAATAAATAATACGATATAATTTGAAACACTTATAAAAAAACCTCTGGCAAGCTCCTCAATAGGCTCTAATGGATCAATGGGTTTTCATGGATCAGTAGACTCTAAAGGATGTGTTTTTTACAATGTATTCTCTTAGTAATCTGCATGCACTATAGTGGAAGCTAAAAGAATGGAATCATCATATCCTATATGGGTAGTATAAAATTGATACAGTTATACATTTAAGGATATGCATAGTAGGGTTAAAGATACATCAAAGGATATGAATATGGAAAATGTGGAAACATCCTTGGAGCCGGTGTAGATATGGTATTGAAATAAGAGGAAAAATGAGATGATGATGGAGGCATGGGTGGGAACATCCTTGGAGGATGAATCGGAGTATGGAAAGGTGTAGTATATGGGGTGTCCCATAGTGGTTCGGGGTGGGAACATGTACAATAGGTGCTCCATCTAGGTCTAGCGGCATCCCCTCTTAGACCCATGCTGGTTGGATGAGGAGGAGTCAACTCTGGTGAAACATTATATCCCTAAAAAAATTGATAAAGAATATGAACATGATATTATATAAAATGAAGAATAAAAATATTACAATTTTTATACTCACTAATGGAAGTATAAGAGGAAACCCACACTTTTGCATCTTCGAATCAGGATCGAATAATCATTTCCTTCAAAATTCTGTAGTATTTTTCATAATCTAAAAAATAATGAAATGTATATTTTTTAGAAACAGTTTTTAAAAATCATACATACAACTTATAATTCAAATAAGTCATAAATAACATCATAACATGTTTTATAAACAATAATTTAAAACCAATTTATGTGTTTTTTAAAATTCATTTTTAAACCCTGTTTTCAGAATTGAAATAAATCTATCAAAATGCAACAAAACCAAACAATACAAAAAAAACATATCATTCCAAACTAAAACTAAATTAAAGTAATTATAGTAATAAAAACCTGACAAGCCCATGTCATGGTAAAATGAATTAAATTTGAACATATATGGTTGCTTCTATATATTACCCACCATTACTTCAAGTTCAACATCAACAGTCACAATGGGAAAATTTGAGTCATCAGATCAAATATTTTGGTCAACACTAATGGGGGAATCAATGGTGTCAATTTCATCCCCAACATCATGAAAAATATGGCTTTGTATTACTTCACTAATGACACTGTAATCTTGTCTCATATGATATTTCACAAAAAAACGTTTTTTTTCATTGATTCCAAAATGTATGGTTCATCTGTAGTTTGGAATCGACTAATGTCAATAACTCTAAATAAAAAATCATCAATAAATATACCATGTCATGTCATTGAATCAAACCAATTACATTTCATCATAGGGACTCGACAATGCGATTAGTAATCCAATAATAATATTTTCCCAATAAGTCCAAAAAAAGATACATTTTCATATCAGGGAAGGCTATATAATGCACTGAAATAAAATTTTGTTGTTTTAGTTAAGATAATACTATCATTATTTTTTAAAGTTTTCACCACTCGATCAGTAGTAAAAAATTATACCCACTGACTATTAAGGGTTTTCATTCATGAACCCAAGAGTTTGGACCAAAATCCAATTCTTTTCATTCTTGAGAAATTAATTGAACAGGTAAACTCAATACCTGACATATATATGAATAATAAATTTAAATTGATATCTATATTTTAATATAATTAAATTAATGGTCATACAATTTATTTTAAACAAATTTGAAACTCTTGGATATTCAAAGCATCTCTTCTTCTAAAAGAAAAATATTGATGATTTCTACTTGTATTTTTTTATATTTCCTAAATAATATGGTAATAAAATTTTCATGTATATGTGAAATGACATATTATGAGATAACATATATATATTCATATTACTTACTCAATATAATCGTGGAAAAGACCATAGTTAAACAAGCCTATGTGATGTTCCATATTTTTATCTTCAATGCTCATTATAGCCAATGTATATAACCTAGAAATTCTTTTTATTTGGGGAAGAGAAGGAAATAAGGGATCAATTTACCCTTATTTCTCATCTTCATTTCTTATTTTTTGATTATGAATTGTGCTCACATTAGACATATAAATTAAACAAAAATCCATACATTCTTGATCTATATAACCTCTCTTAATGGAAGCTTTAGGAGGATTCTTATTTTGGACATAATATTTAATTGTGTTCATATTTCATTCAAAGGGATACATCCCCCAAAAAGTAGCGGGTTCCCCAAGAAGTGTATTAGTTGGATGGTGAATTGTTAAATGTAGTATTCAAGTGAAAATTTTATGGGGGAAATTTTTTTCCAACTCTTAAAAAATTAATTCTCTCACTTGCTTCATTTTTATCAAGAAATAATTTATTAACATTTTAGAAAAAATGTCACCAAAAAATGGTACAATAGAGTCACATTCATCCGAAAAATTTTGTATAGAAAATGCCACATTTTTATTGGAATAAATTCATGAATTAGTATGTGATAATAATGATATTTTAGAGGTTTCAGTTTCGAACCCCTTTTGTTGACTCATTTAGATAGGTTTCTGAAATAACCATCGGGACCTTGATATTTTTCAATAAGTCCATAATTTTATTTTTCTCTAAAGGTGTCATCGCATAAGAAACACAAGTAAATTTTCATTTATTTTCATCAAAACACATAGGATGTAGTTCTGGTTGAATACCCCAATCCAATATGTCTCAGCGAGATCATAAGTCATATTTGGTATTCTCTTAGATATTTAGAATAATTGAAATAACAATTTCACATTTTTTTTTCAATTTTCAATATGTCTGAACAATGACATAACAAATTAGTAGACCAATATGGAAACTCAAAAAAGACACTTGTATTTTTTTAACTGTAAGTAGCATCAGTGTAAAAAAATTTCCTATTTTTATATTTCATATAACCTTTCCCTAATGAGAAACTAAAATATTTCAATTCATTATTCACATCTTTTACTGATATATGTTGAGGTGGTTGTTCGATTTCAACAGTATTATAAAACCTTGGGAAATCCTTTCTGTATTTATGATACATTGGAAATAATTGTCGATGCCCCCATGAAATTGAAAATACAATGATATTTAATCATTCTCAATCGTTTATTTTTAAAAAAAATAGGGTATAAAAGTTTACCCTTCATGATCCAAACAAACCTCATTACATAAGTAGGGAAATAATTTATAGTTCATATAAGGGAAGTACACATATGAAATATATATTTTTAAGAAGCATCAAATGTACGCACACCCATTTCCCAAAGATGATTCAATAATCATATAAAAGGTTAAAAATAAACATCTATACCATTTTCAGGATTAGAATGTCCATATATTAGTATACTAAAGATATTGAAAGGTTTTTTCACACACATCCATGGAGTAATATTATTAACATGAATAAAAATTGGCCACCTTCTATAAGCAGTAAGCATCTAACCAAATGGATTAAAATCACCATAGGATAGACCCAACACGACATTACACACCTCAATTACAAAATTTGGATATTGTGCATCAAATTAATGTCATGCTAATCCATATTCAAGATAAACCAACTCATCCTTACCTTTAATTATCTCGGAATCATTTCATCACATATTGGATTCGACTTTTGAATAAACTGAATATGTTTTGAATCTTGGGAATCAATTGAAAGTTCCACATGACTTTTTATGGCACATGATATGGTGTCCCCTCTTGATTTTGCTTCTATAGAGATTTACCATATTCTTTATAGTGATTAAGTTATGTTGTTTCCTCCCAAAATAAACTACAATATTTCAGATAAGCATGAATTTTTTTATTAGAAAATTATAGTTTATTAATTAACTTCTATTCCTTATAATTATTTAAAGGAATAACTGCATTATTAGGAATAAATTCCTTCAAAAATGTTATAATATAATAAATGGTGGTTTTGTAAATTTCATATATGGTTTTTACATGATATATCCTCAATAAAAATCCAAACATTCTCATTGTGGTGCATCCAAAATATACAGGAGGTTTGGAATCATCCATTAAATTTTTCACTATCTCAACATCTTCATCTTCAATATTTTCCTCATGTACATTTAAATTATTTCTTTATTACACTAGTATAATATCTCTCTCATGATTATTCACAAATTAAAACTAATCAAATATCATATTCTCTATAACACTTATTTTTATATTTTCATTAATATTATAATATTTTATCATCTCTCCATTATGATACCAAAAATAATAGTTTGTCTTAAATCCATCTTTAATTATATGGTAGATAACTTCTTCCCAGATTAACCATGGTCTTTCAACATAATTATAACATGGAAACTATATATAACATTCATATAAAGCATTGTTAAAGGAAAAATCTAAAAACATTTTCAAATTATATTGGAAATCTCTTGAAATATGATCAGTATGATACATTCATCTTTTATACATTATATTACTTAAAAAAAAGTTATGTTCCAATAAAAAATGTAAACTAGAATTACCATAATATCCAAATTCAAATAAAAATTAAAAGTATAGTTTACAGAAAATTAATAAATACGAATAGGAAACCAAATTGAATATAATAGATGATATAAGTAACCATTATAGAATACTATACTATCCATACCAATAATTAATAAATAATATCTAAAGAAAAATCTAAGTCATACTCATAGAAGTGATGCCAAAAAATCTAGCACACATTTATGTATCTTTGAAAACCATCCCTTACCAATCCAAATATCAAGAATATGATGATTCTTTAAACCACCTAAACTATATAGTCTATAAACATAATCAATAGAGATTACCTTCATAGATATATACTTTATATTAGAAAAATAAGTGAAGATAAAACATGGAACTGTATTCAGATTTAGTTAAGTTTTAAAACTAAAAGGTGGAATGACCCCCAAAAACAATTACTTCATCTTCACAGTAGACCATTCTGAAAGGTTTATGTCAAATCAACATAAGAAATCAACTCAACATGGTCATTCCCCCTAAATCAAACCACTCTCAAAAATATCAAAATGATTTAAAAAATTTCCCTATTTAAAATTGTGGACCCCTTATTCAATTAGTTCTAAAACAAAATAAGTGATAAATACAATGAATTAGACCACCAAAGAGGAAACACCATTGGAAAATTTTTTAAAAAAATATCCAACTTGTTTAATTACAAAACATTCAAATTTTGAAACAATTTAAAACCACCCATTATGGGATAAATCCACATCATGCTGAAAAATCTACTTTTGTAAATCAACAAATTTTTAAAAATATTAATGTCGACATAAGTTTTTTTAAAACACAATTTTATCATGATTATAAAAATAATTACCATAAAAATACCTTATAATGATCTATTTATATATCATAACATTTATAACTAGTTTAATACCAAAACAACCCTCATACTTCACAAGATAAAAATAAGCAGTCTTGAAATACCCTTTAATAGGGCATAATTTCTTTTGCAATAAACTTCCAAATAGTATTAAAAACATATTTCATTTCACAAAAAACCCTAAGGAATCACTTAAAATAGAAAACATATATGTCATGGAATCCATTTATCACGTAGAAAAATCTATTTTTTGAAACATAAGAATAATCATAACATGACACAAAATTACATGAGTCATTATGAGGTAAAGAACTTTTATCCATTAGAGAAGATAAAAGAATAAATAAAAATAAGGGAAAGATATTTTACCTCTTCAAATGGGTGAAATGTTTCTTGAGGAGGAGAGGGGGGTGCCAAAGTCACCGAGGAGAGGAGGGGGGATGCCATGCTGAGGAGGAGAGGGGGATTCCAAGATGAAGAGGGGAGGGGAGGATTCCAAGATAAATATGGAAGGATAATTATCTAAGGATTGAGTGGGGAGGAGAGAACTAGGGATAAAATGAGGAAGGGGAAGAGAAGCCTGAGTGAGGCTGATTATGTAAGGGGAAATGACCACATTTCTCAAAAAGTCAAGGGTATAGATATGTTTTGTTAGATCCAATTTCTAATAGTTTTATAGGATTATATTAGGTCAAAAATTAATAAATTAACAAATTTAATAATAAATTATTTCACTAACTATACTGCCAACAAGTGAGGAGTCTGAATACCCCGCGCCAACCAATTTTATTTCATACATATGGTAAACACTAAGTTTCAGACTCAAATGTGGTATCATATTTTTTATCCAACATTTAATTTAAGTTTCATCCCATTTTATTTTATAGTTTTCATGCGCACAATAAAAAATATATTTAATAATTTTATAAAATTAATTTTGGGCACACCGAGCTATGTAATCACATGCAATCGCAGGTCTTAGCTCTGTAAATATAACTAGAAATATGAAAAAGACTTATAAGAAAAAATCTAGTCTCTACATCATTCCCTCCTTTAATAATTTCATCCCCAAAAAGTAAAACTAAACAAAAAACTCAGTATAATGATCTTGAACCTCGTCTCACACTCCCAAGATCCATCCCACAAGTTTCCATACAGCCACAACACACAAACCAAGAAGTCAGTCTATCCATGCAGGGTCCTCTATTGTCAATCCTCAATCTCCATCAGGTGCTCCAAAAAGGTGGATCCGTCCTTAATGTCCAAATAACCCAAATAGATAACGTTTGTAGGGTCATACATATATCTCCTTAAATGTGACATATGGAATACATCATGCACCCACTATAACTCTGTGGGTAGGTAGAGGCAGTAAAGAACCTCTCCAAACATCTTCACAATCTCGAATAGTCCAATTAATCTCATAGATAGATTTCATCATTGAATGAACTTGCAAAATCTTCATCGTGGGGAGACTGTCAAAAAAAAAACATGGCCACCCTTCTTAAACTCTAAGGGACTAGGACAGAGATTTGCGTAAGATTTTTTTTCTGCTTTGGGCCATCCTCATACACTCAGGGATGACCTAGACTTTCTCTATCGTCACATGAACTATCTATAGGCCCACAAGGGATGTATCACCAGTCTCTTTTAGATATAAGGGTGACCTTCAAGCTCTCCAGTGCAAGGATTAAAAAGGTTTCATGCTGATGGTATAGTGGTAGTTTTTGTTTCATGAAAACTCTACCAAGTTCAAGTGATCCTCCCAACTCTGAGAAAAGTCTAACATGAAAAACCTCATTATACCCTTCAAAAACTAGATATTACACTCTGTCTTCCCATCAATCTGGGGGGGAAGTCTTTACTCATCCTCATTTGGGTCCCAAATACCTCCTTCAACCCTCTAAAAAATTATGACGTAAACTGTATGTGAAGATCAGAGACAATCATTGAGGGAATCTCATGAAGGAAAATGATCACCGATACATACAGCTTCCCCAAACTCTCCACAAAACTCTGCTCCCTAATAGAAAAGAAGTGTTCAGATTTTGTGATTCATTCAACCATCACCTGAATGGTGTCATGGACCTTCACATTTTGTGGAAGACCTATCACAAAGTCTTTGTATATTCCATCCCACTTCCACTCTGAGATCTAAATGGGGTGTAAAAAAACATCCCAAACTTGGCTCTTAGCCTTCACCTTCTGATTGGTGAGGCATCGAGAGATAAACATAGCAATGATTTGTCTGATGTCAGGCCACCAAAACTGATGCAGAAGGTCTCTATACATATTTCCCACACTAGGGTGTTTAACTATGGTAGAAATTTATAACTCCTACATCACATCCTCCCTCATCGTGATTAGAACCGCTATCCATATATGTAAAAAAGATGACATGATTCCCCCCTTTATTATATCAATCTAAGGATTCGTTTGTCGATATCTAGCTATAAAATCCCATGCAGTTGATGTATCCCAATTGGGACTCCCTCATGCACTCAATATGAGAAGGAGTCAATGCCATTGACTACAAAAAATATGTACCCTCATACTCCACCAGGGTCAGCTATAGGGAGGCCGACTTCATTGAAACCTCTTTCATCAAGCAAGCATGGGACTTCCTGTTAAGGTAATATTCCACTACATTTCCCTTCATCATAGTATAGACTATCTCGAAGTCATAGTCTGATAAGAACTATAACTAGAACCCCTATCATAGGTTCAAATCTCTCTATATGAAGAAATGCTTGAGACTCTAACAGTTCGTGTAAACCATAAAGTTCTCTCCTAGAAGGTAGAGCATCCACATCCTAAAGTTGGAGACTATCACTACCATCTCTTGTTCATTAGTTAAATTGTTATACTTGTGGGGTTTCAAATTCCTTTACATGTATGTGATAACTAACTATTTCTGCATCAATATGCAACCAATCCCATATTATAAGGAATCATAATACACTATGAACTCCATTCCCTCCTCATGTTGTATCAACAAAGACACACTCATCAGTCTCATCCTCAACTCCAAGAAGGCCCTCTAGAATATTTAAGAACAAGTAAACGTCTTCCCTTCCAGCATCTATGAGGTCAAAGGGGATGAAATTATGGAAAAGTATTCCACAAACATTCTATAGTACCCCACCAAGACATGAATGATCGACACCACTGACACTCTCTTGGGAGTCTCCAATGAAAACACATTATTGATATTCATTGGTTCCATGGATAAACCATGATCAAAAATAGAATTCCCCATAAATTTAACATCATGAATCCAGAATTTAAACTTAGAGAGCATCCTATAAATATAGTACTCTCAAATAAAATCAAGAACCATCCTCAAGTTCTCTGTAGACTCCTCCTTTGATGTGTAGTGTATTAGTACATAATTGAGGAAGAAGACCCCAAACTGGTCCAAATATAGCAGTAAGACCTAGTTCATTAAATCCATAAACATGATGGGGGAATTCATCAAGAAAAAAGGCTTCACTAGAAACTCATATTGTCCCTAGAAACCTTGAAATTCCATCTTTAAAATATCAACCTTGGGACCCTCAAATTGGTGGTAGTCGAATTTGTGATCAATCGTAGAGAACCTTCATAAACCTCGCAATTGTTCAAAGAGTTCATCAATACTCATAATTGGGTACTTTTTCTTTATCAGGGCCTTTTTTAGGCAATTATAATACATGAAAAGTTACAAACTCCCATCCGATTTTTTCATAAACAATACTGGTGCACCCTAGGGGGGCACACTAAGTCTAATGAAACCCTTATCTTAAAGGTCCTCCAACTAAAACCGTAGCTCCCAGGGCTTGGTAGGGGACATCTGATATGCCACTAAATACATCAAAGTGGTTCTAGGATGCAAGTATATGAAAAAATACATATCCTGTCTCATAGGTATTCCTGGAACGTCCTTAGGGAATACATCTATATAATCATCCAAAATTGAAGGAACCTAGATGCATAAAGATTCTACTACACCAAGTCATATATAGGATGAATAATGGGAGATGGGTTTTAGCCTCATGGTTGAAAAACCCACTTGTCTCTCCATAAGATATCTCTCTACAGAAAAGGAGAATCTCATCCCATTAGTGCATAGGCATTTGACTTATTTGTGTAGAAATTCATTCTGGGATCGAACCATGAAAAGATAGTCCATACCTAATACGACATCATATGGTTCCATCATGATTACCAATAGGTCTCACATAAACCTCTCTCTACCAAGTGATAGCTCACACTGGCGGCTGATGAATGATACAAAAGAAGCGTTCTTTGTTGGAACCATAAGATGAAGTTGCTGAGATAATGCCTCAACTGGGAGCCCTACCACTCACACAAAGAGTATATATATAAATTAATGACTAGAAACTATGTTTAGTGTTATTTAACCAAGATTATAACAAACACATATTGTAACTCTGATCATCTCATGTGTTGTGGGGTCATAGGCCTCTAAAGCCTACAACTACCTACAGCCCCAACCAACAGCTCACTGATCCTAGCATGGGCTGCATAGAGGTGTTGGTAGAAGGATATCATAGAATCATCAACCACCCATAACTCCTCATGCTCCCCTTCCATCTCTTCCTCCCTGGGGGCCAACATATCCTCACCCGAGAGATCCCTGATCATGGTGTTAACTCTATCCTGGCAGTCCAGCAGATATCTACCTATTCTGCTCAGGATGTCTACTCATTCAATCTCATTCTATGAGGCCTCATTCATCAAAAGAAAATAACATCCACTCTCAAGGATTCCTTGGTGATTTGTGACATCCCTACACTACACGACCTCATGCCTGAGCTTGATTGCTAAGGGATTAATGTTTCGAGATCCTACTGAATGTCTCTTACAACCTTATTTAGAAAAATCAACTCTATGATGCCCAATTCTAGCTCTTGGTGTCTATAATCCCTCTGAAATAAATCTATCTATCACAAGTTCTCATTCCAACACCCTGGTATAGGTGCGGATGCACAAGGGTGTCACACTGGAATGGATTTTTTTTGCAGATTCCCTGCTCAAAAATTCCATATTTTGAAGTAGCCATTGAAGATCATGACAAGAGAATATCAAGTCAGTTATGTGAAACTTTATTTACACTAATACACTATCATCCCCCATGTGGTATCTCTAGAGGATCCTAAATCTGAACCAAGTGTAAGAAGGAGGGGTAGTACTCATCAAGGAACAACTGCTAGAAGACGGTCCATGAGAGTGTCGATTCATCCTATATCTATGTAACAAAGATCAAAAAATGCCCAACTACTCCATGTAAAAGTCTAGTTACCAATACAACCACCAAATCCATTGGGTTCATAATAAGACATAAGATACGGACCACCGAATCTAGCCAATCCTCTATTGCCTAAGGAACTGGCTTGTTGTTGAACCTCAGAGGTCTCTGGTGCTGAAACTCATAGAAAACACTAAGCCTACACACATCCTCATCCTACTATACTAGGATTATTTGGTGTTGGACAGCTGGAGGATTTGTGACCTACCCACTTGGATTAAAAATATCGTAGTATGGACCCTGAACTGAGGCCTCATCACTCATCATATCGCCATCATGATCTTGAACTGGCATGTTCTGTGTCTGTCATCATGGAGGAATCTTGAGATTTATCAGGATGTACAATGGTAATATGAGAATATATATATATATATATATATATATATATATATAATGGGGAGTTTACTCAAGGAGGATAGTAAGAGACTCAATCCTATATGATGCAAGTACCATTGATCCCTGCAACCAATGTATCGGTATGCTGATTCGATAAGCAGGTATTCAAGGTCCTGATGAATGGATAAATCAGTCACCCATACCATTACAAGATTACTTATCTCGAGAGATGTACTCAAGATAATTTGAAATTTTTACCATAAATCGCAACCAAATACTCATAAAAGGACTAGTCTGAACAATGTCTCAAGTAATGAACTTTCATTGATACCAATTTTTCACGACCCGACCCTAGATAGGTCTTGATCTGCAACTACCCTAAGTATGTCTTCATAAGTTAAGAGGTGGATAAATGCGATGGAGGATAATATAGAATCAGGAATCCTTTTCAAAAGTACCTATGTGCGCAAACATATCCAAATTGATGCAGAAGTGTAAGGGGGAAAGTGAAAATGATGCAAAATAATTAGAAATTAAACCAAGAATGCATAACCTCTAGGGTGTACAAGAGTATGATAGTTAAAACTGAAAATTAAAGGAGAAAAATAAAAACTGAACTAGAAATATTTCTCAACCTAACAAAATTTAAAAAGTAAACTCCTGAGAGAGCTCGACACCTAAATCCTAAGTTGTGACCACTGTATGCAGCCCAAAGTACTAGGTATCCCTAAATTCCTTTATAGTCATCGCCTACCTATTCACCATATACATAAGACACAACATGTGTGGGGAAATCCCATGGATGGGTGAGTATATAAATACTGAGAAGGATTCCCAAAAGCTTTAGGGGGAGGATAAAGAGATACAATAAGAAATAAATACAGTAGATATATGATACTGTCAAAGAGAATAGCTCAACCAAAACCAAGAATAAATGTAACATCATCAAAACACAAGGGGCATGACACGGTGAGTAGATGAACTACATTTCATGTCTTCACCACCTATAGTAGGAGAGTAGACTCATCTAACTATAAGAATCTAAACACGGAAAGCACATGGCATACCTCGCGCATCTTTGCCTCTCAAGGAAGGGGAGTAACTAAATCCAAGGGTATATATATAGATGAATATATATATATATATATATATTCCCAATAAAAGAATCCCAAATGATAAAGTAAGGGTATTTGTCTCTCACGGTTCATCTCAAGTTGAAGAGTAGCCACCAATTCCAAAAGACCATCAATGATGCCCGAATCCCTTATGTCTTCTGAGAAGTAGTCGTACAAGTCAAACCATTCCCTATCACTATGTTTCATAATCTAGGGGATAAAAACTCAAAGTATAGAACCCATGCTTTGGTAAAATAGGATGGATCCACTCTGATAGTCATCAAGGTCCTACTTCCCAACTCTACTAGAGGGTACCAATCGGTAGTCATTGAAGACCCCACTACCCAACTCTATAGGAGGGTCAACATGATAGTCACTGAGGAGTCCACTACCCAGATCTACAATAGGGTCAACTCAGTAGCCTTCAAGGAATCCACTCCACAACACTAATGGAGGGTCAACTTTTTAGTCATTGAGGAATTCACTACAAGATCTACTGGAGGGTCAACTTAGTAGTCATCGAGGACTCCACTACCCATATCTATTAGATGGTCGACTAGATAAACATTGAAAACTCCCCTATGCAGATCTACTGGTGGTTCAACTCAGAATTAATCAAGGACTCCACTACCTAGATCTATTGAATGGTCAAATCGGTAGCTCTATGGTGATCCTAAGTCATCATAGATGTCATCAAGTTTCACCCAACCAAGATTCACGAGTATAATATACCACATCATATCTCAAAATCTCCACTCAATGGAGCCATCAAGTTATATATGGAATAAAACTTAGGATAGGCCACTCATGGTCAAAAATATGATTTCAAATGAATGAGATACGAAACCGTAATGTTTACTCAAAAAATATAAGGGGTACATGGCATGTGAGGGGACCCACCTGAAATGTGGACCTGACCTACCACCTACTCATGTCCCTAGAGGTATATGGATCCCATTCCATGTATAAGTACACATCGTCGAAGTGGAATAAATAGCATATCCAAGATAACTAGGACCGCACCATGTTCTTATGCCCATTTCTATGCAATCAATCTGTGTATGTATACTTGTTACATATTGTGTGGCCTCACACGGGGTTCCTTCTGTGTTCTCTAGATGTGTATGTGTACTTTGTTAAACAGTTGTGTGCCTATCCATGTACTCTTATGCGGATTCCTTCCTATGTGACCCATCACATGGATTTTCCTTCCAGGGATGAGTAACATAGCATGTTGGATGACTATATGTTTTACCATCATTATGATTTCCCAAAACCCTAGCCAGCATACTTAAGGGGATAAAATTTATGCATTCATCCTTGTACAATGCATGTATTCAGGTTTTTAATAGTTTCTCATATATGATCCTTGATCCTTAAATATAATCATCTTTTCAAAATATCCAACAATGAATCTACCCAAAACTTACAGTTCTATCCATGGGTCGGCTCGGACACACCAATCCTTGGAATTGCACACCGTCTCAAGGACTAGATCTATAAATATAATTAGAAATATTTTAAATTCTTAAAATTCACAAACTAAGTACCTATATTTTATAAATGTATATGAATTGGAAATATACTTACACATGATTTGATTTCCAATTATTCATACATGAGAGGTGTACATATCATCATGTAAAAGAGGAATCACTACGATGTGGTGATTGGATAGATGAGAAAGATGAATAGTCCTTAATAGTGGAGCATGGATTACCCTTGAAGGAGGGCATGGAATAATTCCCTAAAAGTGGAACATAGATAATGAATAGTATGATGAACCTTTTGAGATGACATGTGTAATATACTATTTAATCTATTTCATTAAATAATTAATCCTAACATTTATTCTAGATTGCTGTTGAAGAAGGTCGAGCAGGAATTGTTGGATACTTTGTTAGCACATAAGGATTCAGAACATGATTATTTGAAAATGAATTTACCATATTTTAATGGAAAACACATTTATATATTATAAAATTATTTAAAAGATGAAATATTTTCGTCCAATTGGATTTATACTCACATCATGCAAGGGAATATTAATGTTCCATCATATTTATTCTTAGGGATCCAACTAAGGGAAAGGGCCCTATGTTATATAGCCGAGTAAGTGAATCTTTGAGGATGTAGGTGATTCCTGAGAGAAATTAATATTATTTTTTCATTTTATTTAGTTTATTTTATTATATCTTTGTACACTTGGCAGACCCACTAAATTTAGGGTCATTTTTTTATCTTCTATGTCTTTTATTCCATATTTTATTGTATGATGGTATTGTTTTAGTTTTCATTGTGCAGTTATGAAGTTATTTATTTATGTTTTACTATATTTAGATTGTATAGATATTTCTAAAAATGGAATATCATCTCCATAGAACCATTTAGACCTTATTTTCTATTTAGAAGCTTCTTTTTTATATGGAGGAATTCATGAGGTCATGAGGTACTTTGTATGAGACTCAATGATCTAGGTTAGGTTGTTAAAAAAGTGTTATAAAAGGACGGTTTTATTTTCATTTCTTCTTAACTATTTTTGTGGAATGAATGAAAATAAATGGGTTGTGTGAAACTTAGTTATGAGAGTGATGCAGGTTTCTTTCAATCTCTTTTATAACGACTAACCATATTACCAGTGATGGGATTTTTGTAAGTAGTAATGCTTTTAAATTTTTCATGTTTATTAGGGGTATTATTGTGTTGTTATGGTTTTTGGGGTTTGGGTGTGTTCATGCATCATGAGTAGGAACATAGGATTACATGTCAGGAATATGATCACTTTTCATTGATAGGGGCTTAATTAAGTAGATCCAAGTATATATCTATTGGATATGATTCTATGGTGATAAATAAATTCTTTTCAACTGTCAAGGATATGGTTATTATATATGTATGATTGTGAATGATGTGCAACTATTGGTGTTGTTCCTTGGTTATATACTAGGGCTTACATGTTATAGACATAGGTTTCCTCTTAGTATGAGTCCACATAATGTATTTCTTATATATGTTATTATAAATTTCTTGAGTGATGTAGTCATTTAAGATGTTAAAGGAACATCTATGCCTTTGTTTGAAATTTGATATAATGTCGCCTATGTGTCGTCTTATGTAACAACCCAGGGAATTGATTTGGGATACTTTTCATTGAATTTTTCTCATGTAGTTCCCATAGACATGCTGCTAGGTGTAGCTGATATTTCTCCAACAGTTTCTCTAGAGATTCAGGTAGTGACACCACTTTCGGAAGAAGTCTTTTGGATAATGTATATTATTGGTTAAGGATCGCATGGGATGGACCTAAATGTTCAATTTTTCTTTAGATTCCCATTTTTAGTATCCCCAACAATATAGGGAAGTAGAGTCACCCGAAAAAACTGATTATTGGATAGAATTCATCAAGGGAATCATTGAATTGGGAAAGACATCAGTTGATCGATAAGTAAAAGTAGTGATATTTATGGTCTATATACCTTCTCATAGGTGGTGGACAAGGATGAATTAAGTTATAAGGTATGAGGTACTAACATGGGATAACTTAATGGACTTCTTCTTTTGGGTTGTTTTTTTACTGAAATGAATAATCTAGATAACACATAAGAGTTCATGGAACATTAAAAAAGAAAGATTTCTTTGTCTTCATTTTCTACTCATTTTATAGACATTCTTTTATTTTCTCCTATATCTACAAGGAATGAGGTAATAAACTCCTGGAGATTTGATATTGGCCATCAACCATAACTGAGGCAACAAGTATATAATTTCAACCTAAAAACGTATTTGATGTACCTCAAAAGGATCTCATGATGAAGGGGGAAATTGGGGAGGATAATGGAACACGCCTAATAATTGTTTTATAAATATTAAAACTATGTTCGATAGAATATATGACATGAAACACCATATTTCTCACATCTGTCCTCTTTCCACCTTATAAAGGTGCATAAAACCACCATCTTGGGTTTGGGTGCATGTACTTCAGATTACTTGGGTCGGTGTCAGTGGTGGAATTATGTTCCTTCATTCTTCTATACTCTTGATATCCAATATTTCATGTTCAACCACATCTTGGTTGGGATAAATGAGAGTTATGGGTTATCTTGGTATGGTGATAGAGGGGGTGTAACGTCCCCAACACAGGTGCCACTAAATTTGTTCCCTGAGCTAGGACATCACATGACCTCAAGTACACTACCCTATATTCCAGAGGTTTCTGACTAGTAACGAGGGTCTAGTAGGTCACGTGGGGTGACTATACCCTCTTTACCAGATTAATCCATAACATAACACAATATAAATAGCATAAAAATAGAAAACAACCAATAACATGGATATACAAACATCTCCCAACTAGGTACAATCCACAATCAATAGTAAATATGTTATGTCATTCTATATTTCCAAGTGAGAAAAAACCAAAAATAAATAAAAATAACAGAAACCCAAAATTTTCCTAACTTCAAGTTTGGTACCTCATCCATACGTGTACCATTTCCTACTCAAATCCCTTGCATAGGGCCATTTCCCTTGTCCTAACATGCAAGTATCAAATCTGCCCAGGTTCCCAATAGAGGCTCGAGTACAGTGTGAGTTCAACTCAGTAGGCCACCACCAATGGTTTCTAAAAAACATCTAGTCTAACAGATAGTGCATGAAATTATAAATGAATGGAAAGCAAGGGAAGACAATTCTAGGTCCACTAGTCTTCAATCTCCACTTAGCTATTACTAACCAATGTTCCAATTTATTATGTCTCTTTTATTATTAGTTCATCATCAATCACAAAGTTCATAAGTTAGGAATTTACATCATTCACGCAAGGTTAGTGGAATATATATATAAGTTTGCAAAATAATATAAGTTAAATCCACATCTCACTAAGTATGAGCATATCAATTTATCACCACACTTACCTTGGAGCCTTAGTCCAAGTTTTTTCATTGAATTCAACCATTGGGAGCATATAGAATCATTCTGACTCCCCACCCCTTACATTCCCAAGAAGGTTAGATCATTTGTCCAACCCTACCCATGGGAGGAGCATTAGTCCTTTATCCCAGCACCAAGCCATGTTCACAAGCTTATTTATTCATTCATCACACACAAACCAAATCACAACCAATACATACCACATTAACAATCCATAACAATTAATATGGTAAATCATATTGTTTCATAACCCATTAACACATTTCCATTTACAATTCATTCCAATTTATCTAAATCCTAATTCTTGTTCCTTAACCCTTTAAGTATATTCAACAACTCCCATACATTAGCCAAAATTCATCAATTACCATACATTATCCAATTTAACCTATTTATCATTTCTCAATCGTTTTCTTACTTTTGAATTTCAAGTACAATTCTTATATCACATAACAGGAACACTTTATTACACTCAACCCATTAGGTATAAACAACAATTCCCATGTAATAACCCATTCAATATATTCATTTATTCCTTTATGAAACCGGTTTACATGATCTTTAATTCGTGATTCATTTCCAATTTAGCACGCACATCATTTCATATATAAAAAATTTTTAGGGAATCTCAATATAATTCATAATTGCTTTGACACAATCTCATTAAACTCAATTAACTCATTACTAATCCATGCCAAAAAAACACTTAATCAATCATTAAACTATGTAAAACTATCCATATTTCATATTCAACTCAACTAACCATATTATCATGTTCCACAAGGTTTCTATGTTATTACGAGTCAAATCCACCCTTGACTTTGTCAATTCCTAGGTTCAGGAATATCAGCGCGCCCCATGGGAGGCCCTAAAAAGTTATATTCTTCCTCGACGCATCCCATGGGGTCTGTGAAGGGTCCAAATCATCATTTAGACACCCAAATTACCAAATATAATCAAGGATCAAAATAAATATAAGGGTTAACCAAGAAATAAACCCAAGAAAGTACAAATCTCAAAAAAAACTACAGGATATAACTTTTAGACCACCTACTTTGAATCTGTTGATGAACGATGCATCAATAAAATCTTTATACCCATATTCCACCAACCCTTGAAGCCTCAACCTAGATCTCACCATAAAAAGAGGGTTTTAGAGCTTTGGAATCATATGGGAGAAAGATGCAAACCCTAATAAAGAAGAGGAAGCAAGGAGAAGATTAAAATTACTCGAGGCTTTGATCCACAACCAATGGTGCTCCAAACAACCTAGGAACGAAGGAGAATCACCTATTGGATGCTTGGGTCATCCATGTTTGTCCCTGGGATTTCAAGAGGAATATAGGAGGAAAATTCCGAGTTGGGGTTAAAAATACTGAGATGGAATTTTTCTAAATTTTTCAACTTTACTGGGCTGCTGGGTTTACCCACACGGTTTTCCAAAGCGTGTGCAAACCATTCAAGAGACATTTTCCCAAAATAACCCATTCATATAATTTCTTGGTAATTATGCACGATTAGCTTAACCATGTGGTAATTGTATGTAAGCCTCTGCCCAAGGTTGTTGTGGGTTCTCATGGTTTAAGGTCTCCTCTATATTTGTGTCTTTTGATATTTTTGATCATCGTTGATGGTGGTGTGAATTCAGATCTCAAAAAAAATTTGGGTATCGGTTACTGCTCAACCAAAAGTGGCTATTATAAAAATCAAAAAATAAAATTTTCAGTGTGCAGAGAAAATTATATATTTTTCAAATACTATCACCTCTTTTTATTAAATAATGTAATTTAAAAGTTAAATTTTATTTTTGATTTAGTTTAAAAGTGATATATGAACTATTTAATTTATAATATTCTAATTTATTAAATTTTAATGATCAATTTTTATTATTTTGGTATAATTTTATTTTTAATCTTAAAAACACAGTTTTCTGAAAACTATTTTTATGTACATAAAGTTAATCAATTTCAAATATTTAAAATAACCACTAGAAAAGAAATATTTAAAAAAAAATTAATATATTATACATATATTTAAATGAATTTAAAATCATATAATGATTATTTTTAATCATATATCTGATATAAGATCATTTGTTTCTTGAAAATACATTTCTTGCAAAACCAGTTTTCGACAAACTTTGCGAGTTTAATTTTAAATTGAATTATACAGCTTATATGATTTGAATTTGATAAAAATGGATTAAATATTTTTAATCTTCATAATTAATATTATTTAATAATTTCAAATTAGTTTTGGCCATAATTAATAGTACAAATAATAAAAAAAATTGGTTATCGGAGTGAAAAACTAAAATACCAAAAGTGAGTAACCATAGAGGTAAATAGAATAAAATGTTTAAAAATATTTATTTTTGAATTTTGGAGGTTACTATAGACCATATAAACCCTCCAATACATTATTTATCAATTTTGGTGACACTTTTCTGGAGTGTGACTTCCCATTATTGAATAGTTTTGGTTATTTGCAAAAATGAAACTCCCTCTCACTTATAAAAGGGAACCTAATCTCCTCTCATTTACACACATAAAAATCATTGTGTTTCAGCCTATAAGTTCTAAAATTACTTACTTAATCCCTTCCACGTTTCCTATAGGCTGATTATAAAGCTAATCTAATAAGGATTTATATATAATTTTAAAGAGGTGGTCAGAAGAAGAGGTATTATTCTTAACCTGTCATTTTTACAATTTCTTCTTCCAAATACTTCAAATATTATTAAACCATGATGATATAATAACATAATCATATCTTATATTCTTATATTTTATTATTTTAATATTATAACCTACATCCAACTCCTCTTCTATCAAATGCGTAACGAAACCATCGTTTGTTTGTATGGCTGGCAACCACCTCCTGAAGTGATGTGATTATTTTTTATTACCATGTCACATGGATGGTATATGTAATTTTATTTACATAAATAATATGATAGTTATCATATGATTATAATTATTTAAATATTAAATAAAATTTACATTTTTTCATCTTGCTCATTGAAAAATGAAAAATGTTATTCATGCATTGTATGGCCTACCATCTTCATGATTATAACATAGTTCATTTTTATAACCTTATTTCATGTTTTTTTTAAAATAATTTATTTATAAGAATTATAATTGTTTAAATATTATTATTCTATATATTATGGAATAATGAAATCATTTTACCAAAGTCATCCTACAAAATTTATTTTAAACACATGAACTGAATACCATCAAAACATCTAATAAAAACGTAATTGATTAAGAAAATATACATATAATGGTAATAAATAAAATAAATGTAATAATAAAAATGAAATATATTCCTAATAAATAAAATTATTAACATAATTATATTATTTAGAAATATGAATTATGTACGTGATGAGCCAAACTTGTGGTAAGAGATTTTATAACTCAATTTCTATCATTGGGTTAAATTTATTAATCATTGTCTTTGATATAATTAGATTATATGTGCAATTAAAATTTTTTATTTTATGTTTTATTTCTAATCTTTTATTTTAACTTACTTTTTTCACACTTAATAAATATATTTACTAATTATCACGTTAGTGACATGATATTTGTAAGGGATTTTGGTCCAACTTTATTTCCATCAGACATATGTCATATTCATCAATTATTTATTTTATATGGTTTATATACTACGCATTTCATATCGTATATCATTAATATATTTATATTCATGGTATTTAAAGTTTCATTTGAAGTTATTTCTTTAATGCGGGTTATTATTAAAATGTTTCCAAAGCAGTAAGGGTTTATTTCACAATTTCATCATTATTTGGGATTGTTAATGCTTGAATATCCATTGAATGAAATTATTTGATCATTATATAATAAAACAGTTTTAATTTATTATCCCTTATATATTTAATATGTTTTCAATTAATTTTACTATTTCATTATCTTTGTTACTTAAAATGGTTGATGGTTGTTTTTTAAGAAAATCCAACATTATTCCTCTTTTTGGTTGAAAATGATTCTTTTTCCATATCCATGGTTTCTAAAAATTTCTTCTAAAATGGTTTTTCTATTATCCTAAAATTTTTAAAATTCAATTTTACCCATGTTTTAGTTTTTCAAAAATATCTTAAAAGGAATCTACACATCATTTTCCGAATAAGGTACTTTTTAACTTCTTACCATAAATGTGAAAGGAAAATTTGTTTTAATGTACTCAGTACGAAATAAATTCCACACCATCATGAAAAATTGTTACATTGAAACATACTTTAATTTTTTCATTATTATCTTCAAATTAAAACAATTCCCTAAATTTTTTGAATTTTATTGTTTTTAAAAGTGATTTTCGAATTAAAAAAGGAATTTTCTTAGAGAAATATTCCATGTAATATTTTAAAAACATTTTTTAAAGGAATAAAATATTTGATATTATGGATTCATTTTATGTTATTAATATATATATTTTACATATATACCTAGATTATTATACCTTACTATGATGTGGAAACTTATGCCTTATGTTCATCTCTCAAATAAATTCATTATAAAATTTACTTTGATTATGATATGATACAAGATTATGCAATCCATTTTATTTCAAAGGGTAATTCTTATATTTATTCCTTATGATTGATTTTATTTTTTTAGAACACATAATATTGAACATGTTTGGATGGGTGCACCCAGATAACACTTCAATTCATTAGGTAAATATTTATTCTCATGAAACTTCTTGTATGGTATTAGGGGGTATTATGGGACTTTTTCCACCATGTGATATTTTATAGGTGGTTATCCTTTACCCATGTTTATGTCATGTTATATGTTTCTTCCACAATTCTTATGTTTCCACTATCTTATGATACATTTATCTTTATGTTATTATCCTATGTTATTACTCATGTGCCTTCTATTTTATGATATCATACTATAACTTTGATTAACACGTTATGATCACTTATCATGTTTATTCCCTTAATGGGATTTTTAGATCTCCCCTTTTGTATTGGTATTCTCTAGGTTACCCCATGAAATTTTATAAGATTGACAAGATTTATGATCTCATTATAGAGACTAAAATAAAGTGGATTTATTTTAGTCTTACTTTGATTCATTATAAACCTAGTCTTCAAAACACACTTGGCCTCATGATATTTTTGTTGTAATTAATTTATATTTATGTTAAATTCATGTAATAATATGTGTAAAAGTATTATGTTGATGTAACAAATTCATTAACTCTTCTTTCATCTCATTGTGTATCGGTGAGTGGAATCCCTAATGGTTTTATGGTTTCCTTTTCCACCAGTGGGAAGAGGAAATAAGAGGACATGTGCTGGGGTGGTGAGAAACAACCAGTGTATAGTAAGGTATTTTCAACTCCCAATATTGGAGGACGTTTAATCTTGTGTTATAACTTTGTATAAAAAATAACTATAGTTTTTCTATCATGAAACCAATTAAATAGTTAATTAAATGTGTAAAAATAGGTCAACTTAAATAAATTTATTTAATATATCTTGGATGGTAATAGGGATTTAAATCCATGATATATATATAGGGAACCTCGTCAGTAGATGCAGAATCTATAGAATTCAGTTACTTAGGACACTCATGAATCCATGGGGAATGTTTTCAGAACTAATATATTAATGGTTTATATTATAGATCATGCATCAAATTTTACTAGAGAATGGACTTCAAATATTAATGTTATGGTATTGATTTAATCTATGTTTTCTTTTTCTGTATTTGATATAGTATCTTCCCATTACTTTATATCCTCTCAAGTTTTAGTAGGATTAGAAATACTTATTAAATTTTCCCCTAGTTTCATTAAGTTGAAACACCCTTAGGAAATAAGGTAGGTACATATCAGAGATGTCTGTAATTATCAATTGTGATTACTATTTATGGATATCAAAGGGATTTCATGATTCTGGAGATGACTAGTTTTTATGTAATCTTCATTATGGTTTGGTTGACTAATTACTAATATTGCAATAATTCTTACCAAATATTAGTTACTTTACCACTCAAAGGGAGAAAATTGTGTCTTGACTAGATAATAGGACTTAGGTGCAGGTATATTGGAACCATACAATAGCTATTTTGGATCAATTCTAGTGAAATTTGCATGTATGGTTCTTATATCAAATCATGGAAAAGTTGTATCCTCTCTTCCTCACATAGTGTATCTTTATCTTGTTTTTTTAGATGACATATTTTGTCTTCCTTAAGATTGGGGAATCAATTTTGAGATTAAACTCATTCTAGGAGTGAAGACTATATCAATTACACCTTACCATGTGGAATCTTATGATTTAAATTATCTAAAGTTGTAGCTTTATTATTTAGAGGTGTAAGTACTTATCCAACTGAGAACTCCTCCTTGTAATACTCTAGTGTTTTTGGAAAATAAGGTAATGAGTACCCTTAGGTTGTGTTTGGATTATAGTAATCTAAAACATTTCATGATAAATAAAAAGTATCATTTTCCAAGGATTGTTGATCTATTTAATCTCTTAATGTGAGTCCTAAAGTTCTCCCAGAATGACATGTTTTTTGGGTAACATCACCTTTGGGTCAGAGAAGAGAAAATATTATAGAAAATTTTTAAGAGAATATATGGGATGAATGACTATCTCAGGATTAATTTTGGGTTAATGAATACTCTCTTACTGTAAAAGGCACTCATGAATTAGATCTTTCACTCATATCAAGACTTCACTATCATTGTATTCAATGATGGTATTCATATATATTTAAAAATCACAAAGTATCATGGTAAAAACCTTGTGATCATGTTGTATTTTCATCAAGAAAATTGACATTATTCAAAGATTTTGAAGGGTCGATTTCAGATCTTTTTGGTTTGTTTCATAAGACATGTGATTTTTGATATTGTAATATATATTAATATAGATATGGTTGTGGCAGTTTTTTCTTGTTCATGACATTGTAATAAGTTTTATATTAATATTTTAATTGTTTTAATGGGATACTATAGACTATTCATTCAGGACTTATCACTCTTAACAAAACCTATGACTTGTCTTGCTAAAAATGGAGTTAAATTTGAATGTAAATATCTGTGTGAAGAGTCTTTCTTATAACTAAATAGAAGGTTGAAATCTAGTCTCACTTTGATTTTTCCAAATACTAAGATTAGATATGAAGTTTACAATGATTCTTCAAGTTTTTTCTTCATAGCTATATATATAGAAAGATATTAGGTTGTTACATATGGGTATCTTTTGCAACCACCCCATGAGAGAAATTACCTCACTTAATATCTAGGGTTTGTCATTTTTGATCATTCCTTGAAATATATTTCTAATTATCTATTCAGTGAAGGATTTTCATATATATAAACCACAACATATTATGTTGATGGGATTGTTAGATAATTGGTTGTTTGGTGCCCCATAGGACCATGGGGTGATGAACTTCTCTCCCTTATCCATCACATATAACTTGGTAAAATGAGTAAAATCCGTATAGGAGAATAATATTTAATACTTAGTAATGTGGGAATGGTTGGCGGATAATGGAACAGGTTTGGTGTAGTCTTTGGATGTGAACATCATGATCCATTATCCTGACATGGTATTGGTCCAAATTATATGAGAGAAGAGTTTATGAGAGACTCCCATGTGACATATAGGGTAGTTCAGTAGTGTTTAGCAATATGTATCTTTATATGAAATGTCGTTTCTGATTGTCATGTATGAAGAGGTACATTTAGGTCTTTATCCCTCATTCTCTTACATGTTATAGGATTGTGATCGAGCATCATCATCCAAGAGTATTACTTTATCCTCTTTATGTGAGAGTATGTAATTATGATGATGTAATGAAGGATTTTGTTATGGGGTTACCTAGGACAATGAGAGGTTGATATTTGTTATTGGATATAATTGATCAAATGATGATGATTTCTCATTTATTATCAATTTGATACACATGCCCTATTATTTTTTAAGAAAATCAATATGTTTTAAGAGATTTTATAGCTTCATGGATTTTCTATGATCATAATATCTAATTGAGAATATAATTTATGTCCTAATATTTATATTGATTACATAAGGAAATGGGGGCTCAGTTGGCTATGAGTATGGTGTATCATCCATAGATTGGTAGAAAATTAGAAAGGATGATCAATATTTTAAAATATATACTCAAATAATAAATTATATATTAAAATAATGCATGGGATGATCATTTATCCATAGTAGAGTTTTCATATAATATCTTTACTCAATCCTCTATTCATATGGATCTATTTGAGGCACTTTATGGCTAGCCTTTCAATTCACCACTATGGTGGAATGATGTGGGTGATAAATATATTATTGGGCTATGTTTGGAGAAGGATAACTCATATCAGGTTTAGTTAATTCAGAAGTGATTGGTTACCGATGGGAGAAGGAATAATTAATATGATAACTCTAGGTGATGATATTTTGAGTTCGATTTGGGTGATTGGGTTTTCTAACAAGTGAAACCTCATTTGGTACATCATCATCTGTGAAAAAAAAGGAAATTTAGTACCATTTTTTGTTGGACCATTCAAGATCATTGAGCACAGCAGGGCGGTGGCATACTAGTTAAACCTTCCTCTATGATATTAGGTTGTGTATAATGTGTTTCTTATATCTCAATGTTGGAAGTATGATTCTAAACCTATGAGTGTTTTTGATAGTGAGGATGTTGAGTTGGATCACGGTGCATCATTCATGGAACACCTAGAGTGAATTGTGGACTAGAGAGAGAAGGAGATACGAGGTAAGACAATTCCCAATGTTTGAGTTTTTTGGACAAAAGGAAATATATAATATGATACTTGGGATCTAGAATAATTTGTTCGGGGTCAGTGGCCCGATTTTTTTGAGCACGTCTTCTAATCACTTATCAAAGATGTGAATTCATTAGAGGATTTTTTTTTAAATTATCTAATTTAGAAGGATGTTATAATTTAGTTTTGACATGCATTAGTTGTATTTTTTCCAATTTTATTTTTTTATGGAGGCATTCAAAGACTATAAATAAATGAATTAAGGAGGTATGGTATCAACCAGTAGCTTATGAGTTAGTTGGGTGTCGCTAGCCAACAGGTCTAGTGAAATCATCTTACCAGTGATAGTGGTAGAGGCACAAGAAAAACATGGGTGCCACGAGCCAAATGGAGGTAGATGAAATATCCTTTGGCTCTTATTAGAGATATCATCTTTCATGGGGATATCCATTGGCCATATAGTAGAGCCATCAAACCACCAGTGGTTCCCAAGAAAAATTTTATGTTGGGGTGGCCCGGGATTTTCCCCACATCACTTTAATTCAATACCTCCCTTTCTTTTCTTGACCCACATTCAACTATAAAAAAAATATAGGGGATCTATCTTAGTGAATTTGGAATCCTTCTTCACCCTCCTTCATCATTTAATGATTCGATAAATTATATTTCATCAATATACTACATCTAAGATGATCAATCTTGAAACTCCATTTGATCTTAGGTTGAATCATAGATCTAGGATATTATGGCCATATTTAATGATTTATATGTGATATAATGGGGAATTATTATAATTTTTATGGATCAGAGCTAATATCTATTAAGGATAATTTTATCTTTCTTGATTAGGTTTAGATTCTTTAGTGAAGGTGGTTCTTATTGGGTAAGCATAATCACATTACGGAACATATCATGTTATTATTCAGGTATCATTATTTTAAAATCATCACGTTATGAATTGGCTATGTTTATAGATATATTTTCTGTTTAGGCTAGTTCTAGGTAAAAATTATTGTGTTTCTGAATCAATACTCTTGATATAAAATTTCCTTACCATAATGTGACTATTCATGAATAGGTATGTATGATATTCATGAGGGTTCATGTGTAGACCATGATACCCGTTCATGTTTTTATATTCATACGGGTTTCTGTGCAGCCCATGAGACTCATGCTTGGGGTGATATGCATGTGGGTGCCTTTTTCCCCATGTGGATTTTCTGTAATTGAAATGATATATATGTCAATGTTATGCCTTATATATGGTTGTATTTATAGCCTAAAGAAACACTTCCTGAAACATCAAGATGGCCATGTTTTTATGAATTATCATGTTGTCTCCATAGAGAGAGATCATATATGGCATGATTTAAAACCAAATTCCCTATGTATAACATTGGTTATTTTCGTAACATATCACTTTCAACTGATGTTGGAATGACTTTACTCCATTGGAATAGTTTCATGACTCAAAAATGATAATCTCTTTATATTGATAGGGAATATACTTACAAGTGAGTAGATCTCCAATGAATTTTTGATTTTAGTTGCATGAAGCATCATTAAAAATTTGAATCAAAATGAAGTAGTGATTATCTATATTATCCAAAGGACTATGCCTAATGTTGTAGTATGATATTCCCTTAAAAAATGGAAATGAATTTTTTTATATAAGTCGAATGTGGATAATGAATAGTTGGATAAATCATTCGAGTTGACATGTAGTCTATATGGAATGATATAAGTCATGTAACAACTACTTATAACTTTCCTTCTTGCTTAGTGCATATTCATAACAAGATGTGTTGAAGTGTTGACCTTGGATAGGATATGATTCACCACGTTGACTTTATTTTTCAATGCATAAAACATCCTCAAACTTTCATTTTTTGTGAGGTGAGGTTTTATGGAGACAAATTTAGATTATTTTTAATCCCATTTATTTTTACAGTTCCTGGAAAGAGTTCATGATGCACGAAGTTCAAAGGAATTAGAATAAGGGGTTCCATGCTGCAATTCATGGTCTTGCATCATAATAGTTGTTTGAGAAAGAAGGTATTTTAATGATTTGATTTTCACGCCATAAAAACTGACATAAAGTGTCACGAAACATCCTAGTGGGACCCATGTCGTGACTCCTAAATCTCGCCTCCAATGGGAAATGGGGTGGGGACTAGCACCAATTTGGAATATAACTAACATTAGAGGCATTATAATCAGTACATGTATGCACACACACAACTTCAAGGCCACACAATTCTAGAATGTAAAACCAACTGAACAAACATGCATTCATACAACTAAATCCCACAACTATAATACAAAAATAAGTAAATTTCAATAGGGGAAAATTCAATCCCACCACAATGAGTCCAAAATACATGTCCAGCCTAAAATTAAACTAGGGACTGATTTCATTTTACCACAGGAACACACCTTGGTCTGTCCGTATAATGAATCGGGATTTTATTATATGTATATGGCATATTTTTATATGAATATTTACTACATTACACAAACATAGGCTTGAGTACTAAAATAGTTTATTTCATTTTGAAATTTTTAACACATTATTCAAATTTGGTGATATATATTCAACATCTCCCATAAAGATCTCCCCCTTTAGTATTCTTACCTAAAACCTTTCTTTATAACTTTGAGAAAAGTAAAATATGAAAAGGTTGATCTCATATACTCAGGGAAGGTAAAAAGAGGATATATGTATTCATAGCATGAACATAATTCTATGAGAACATAAATATAACATTTTAAGATCATACCCTATATATTAATGATCATATGCATAATTCATGGAATAAAGATTTGGCACTTCATAGGGAATAAATCCTAATGGAGTCAAAAATAGAACCATGAAAGAATAAAAAATAAATAATAAATGGAATTGTTTAATAACTATAACAATAAAAAATAATTTCTATAATATTCATGGATAATTTCTCAGACCATCATATTGGACAAAGTCATTTAGTGAACCCAGTTCACTCTTTGTTCCAGCCCTGTGTTACATAATTGATTTCACTTCTCATTTCAGTCATGTTTATATCATGAGATATAAAAATCTACACAATTTATTAGAGAGATATATTTTTCCCACACATTACATAATTAAAACCATACATATGTGATCAAAAACAAACAAAAATTATATTAAAACTCATAAAAAATGGGTTTCATTCACATTTCTTCATAACCTAACTCGTGGAAAATAAAAATATTTCATGTTCATTAATTCTTTATAGACATAAACCATTCATAGAAAGCATGAGAATATTATCATTGTATAATATCACCAGTAAAACATTAAGTAAAATCAAATAGCATTATCTTATATGGAAAATAATCTTAAGATGACATTTGAAAATAATTTTTGAGGAAAATATCCTTTCTCCTTTGAAAACATTATTTTCTTAAAATTCCATAAAATCTTAAAAAATATCTAATAATAATATTTTAATCTTTTAAGAGAATATTAAAGGCAATAAGGTATCATGAAATCAGAAAAATATTTTCAGGCCGTATATGTTAAAAACATTCCTCTCGTACTTTTGTCGAAAAAGTCAGAAAGTACACCATTAAAAAATGACCAAGAGATTCCTTTCAACACATTTAGTAAAACATTACTGATGGGTAAAAATGACATTAAAAATTGTATATGAATAGTAAAAATATTTTGGAAAACATTTTTAAGAAAAATGGACATGGAAGATAAATATTTCCCAATAGATACTTACGTATAAACAATCCTGAATCATAATTAGATTGTGAAATTAACCCTTACAAATTTACAATCAGTAGAATTGTATCGCTATTTAAGAAATTAAATTATATTGATATTAAAATAACATAATAATCTGTATAATAGTAAAAAATCATTCTTGTTCATTATATACACCATGTAAAATAAATAAGTAGTGTATAAGGCATCTGTCCCGTAGAAACAAAAGTGATACAAAAATATCATTCCTTATGTATTGACTCTTGTCATACTCATGAAAAGATCCTTTATAAAAAATATAAGTTTATTATAAATATATTACATAACCTTATTTAATTATATAAAACCATATATTATTTACTTATTTCCTTATATTACCTGTTTATTAACAATTTCATGTTAATATTTCATTTCAGGTAAAAACCGTTTTTCTTTTTGTATGTGTTTTTATTAGTTATATATTTGGTTATCGTACTTATATAATGATTTAAAAATATCAATAATGATAAACATGATATAAATATATTATGTATTCTCTATATAAGTATTCATGATGATTCATAAAATAGATAAAAGATAAAATACACTTCTCATGGAGATGGTTGTCCGTACGTATGTTTGGAAACTATTTTCATTTTATTTTCACCTTAAAATAAATAAAATTATATGATATATTATCATTAAAGAATAATTTCTTTATTATATATGTCATATATATTCATAAAATTCATCTTTACTACCATCCATGTGAAATATAGATGAAAAACGAATCACATCGTATCGTGGATATGGTAAGTCATATGTACGCACGAGCGACGTTATAATTTACCAAAAGATGAGGTCGTAAAATGATAGATATGATATTATCATTACATAAGTATAATTATTTCACAAATATAATATATAAAAATTAAACAAATCTTAATTATAAGTGATAAAATATGGTCATGTAAAATGAATTGTATCGTTACGTGGAGATGGGAAGTCGCACGTATGCATGAACGATCCTTTCGTTTCTTATTCGATAGGAAAGGGGTTGTATATTATTGTGATCATAATCATAATAAAATTTCTGAATATTTTAGATTATTAATTAGTTATTTTATGAAATATATCATAAATTTATAGGAGGTATAGAAGAGTAGAAAATGAGAGTGATCGGTTAGAGCGATTACCTCTACTTCGAAACAGCCCTTTTGGATCTTCTCTAAATGAATATAGAGTTGGTATTTTGGGGAAAAAAACCTATAAAACAAATATATATAATTGTATAAGATAAATTGGTAGTATATGGTCGATCCCAAAGAATAAATTTTATCTTAAGAAGTTAGGGAGTAGGGGCCCTTTTATAATAGAGGTGAGGGGTACTTTAGGATTTTCCAAAACTATTAATTTATAACAAATTCAATATCAATAAAATACCTCTGAAAGGATATGTATTAAAAGAAAATATGATATAAATTTTTAATTTCATAAACCAATATATTTTAGGAATATTTTACCATTATTTTAAACCTTATCATTTTGATAAAATATTAGTTAACACATTATACTTCCATTTGTGGTAACAAATTCTTTAATATTAAAACATTGTAATTGTTTCAAATATGATTTAAATTTTCCATAAGTAGAAAATTTATGATGTTTTAGAACTTATAATGATAAATTAGACTTTTTTAAATAATTTTATTACTTTTTAATAATTTAATAAAATATTAGTTTCATAAAATATCATTCGTGTTAATTTTACACTATTAATTACATTGACTTTAATAAAATATAAATTAAAAGATAACACCAAAAAATAATAATTTAATACACCCATAATATTTCACAGTCATCTATAAAAATCTTGTAGAATATTGATTAATTTAAATTATTTTTAACATTTTTAATATCATTTATTTGATTTTTTCCATTACTTGAATTATTATATTATCATAATTGTGTAATTATTTAAAGTAATTATTTATTCACTAAAATTTATAAATAAATTACTATGATAAATATAAATAATTTATAATTCCAAATAATATTTATAATCAAATATATCATGGGTAAACACCTAGATTAATAATGCTATAGTTATTAAAAACATGAATGTGATAACTTTGACTTTACTTTAAATAAAATATTAGAAATTTCATAATATTTTTCATGTGTATCTAAATAGCCATTAATTATAACATTGAATGATTATGGTTTATATATAATAATAAAATAATATTGAGTCGTGTTTTTTTAATGGTTTTTTTCATTTTAATTAAGTTTGTTTTATTGATTTTTCATCTACTTCCATATGCACTGCCTCAGTGTTGCATAAGAATTAAAGGGAATTATTTCAACATAAAAAAATTAAAATAATAAAAATAAATAAATAAATATAAATATAATTCTTTATATTCATTCATAACCATATTTTTTCCCTATGTGGACACATAATACATATTTAAGACAAATAAAGTTACATTTTATGTCTTTCTTTGATTTAAATATTATGTAACTCATTTCTATAGAAAAGTTTCCATTAAACAACTTATTTTTGATTTTTGTTTATTAAGTTTATAATTATAATAATCCAATAAAATTTCAGTATGGGTTAGAGTCATTTTATAGTCTTTATCATTTTATTTTTAACCTAAATTATCTAATTTAACTTTTATCATGGTAACAAAATTTACCATGGTTACTATTCATATTGGCCAAAAATAAACGGTACCTACTCACTAAATTTGGTCCTTATGAATCTAAATTTTGAATCCATTTTTTAAATTTCCAAACACATAATTTTTGGAATTTAATTTAAAATAAAACTCAAAAGATTCCATGAAAAACAGTTTTTTAGAAAAATGACCTTTTAAAACATAAAATGTTTTTATAATAAATTCTGGTATAAAATTATTTTCAAAAATACAAAATTGGATTATTTTAAGTTAAAATTAAATAATTAAACTAATTAAAAACATAATTTTACATTATAAATACTTTAATAGAAAATATATTTTTCAATAAATATCAGTATTTTCACTATGCGACAAAAGATGAAAATTTCTAGAAAGATATAAAAAATTAACCCTAAGAAAATTTTAACATTACTATTAAAAAATGAAATTTATTTTATGAGAAAAAATTTATAAAATTTCAAAAATCTATTCTAAACTAGGTTCTCCTTTTAAAGGCAATAAAACTACCTTTAGAAAATTATAGTTTTTTATACATTAAATTGGATTTTTTTTATATTATGTCTGTCAAATATATTGGATGAATGTCAAAAAAATATATTGAAAAAATATATAAATTTCATAGTGATATTAATATTATTCATTCCTTACAATTTAACATCAAGGTTATAATTTTCTTGTTCAAATAAATATAACAAAATTTTATTTTTAGAAACTTAGTGTTTTGTGCAATGCAAGCTAAACTGGTGTTGTGTGCGATATAAGCTTAACATCATTCTCTTTCATTTATTTTAATCTATTTTATTCTTATTATATCCTCAAATCTTATATCCCCACATGAATGATAAATACATTATCTTATATATACTATAATTTTGTTATGTTAATGTAAGATACATCATCAAACCCCTTATACTCCCTCCTTTTATTCAAAAAATGAAAACATCGCCCGTGATATGCCGATTTACCGCTATCATGGATGAAGGGACATTATTTTCCATCATCATCGTTAAGTATGGTTATAAAACTATAATTATAGTTAAAAAATATTTTTTATACATATTATAAGTTATTTAGTGTTCTAGAATCAATATGTTTACATGATATTAATTAAGAAGAGAAAACTAGTTAATGATGATTTAAAAACCACCAAAGTAATCTAAACGGTTACCATTAATGTTCTATATAATAAATCAGAAAAATATCTGAAAAAAAAATAATATATAAGACCATTAAATATTTGGTATATTCATTAATAAAATATAATTTCAATTTTGGAGAATTATTTCCCTTGTACATGATCTTTCATACATTTATATAAGTAAATCAATCATGAAAATCAAGACACGAATACTTTCAAATGATGAAATTGAATATTATAACTCATCCAAAAAACCATAAATTAACTTAATAAAATTATACTAAAACAAATATAGGTTTAATAGGTTCTTAATTAATTTATTAATGAATCTAATTTCATTATCTATAATGATAAGAACTGGTGCGTAACACTTTCATACATACGGTAAGGGTTTTCTTATCTCACCTTTATTTCTGTAAGATATGATTTATGCACCACTATTTCTTATCTATGGTGTATTAATACTTAACTTTAATGTTAAATGTCACGAATATTTTTATAATCATGGTATTAAATGTCTCATTTAATTATTATTAATTTTATGGGGCATATAATTTGACTCATTACAAAGTGGTAAAGGTTTCTTCCCGAACTTCGATTTTCCATTCGGGTTACACTTTCTCTTTATTTACCCCAATTTAATTCATAATAATTTTTATATAATTGTTATAAATTACTTTTATATGTTTTAAATTCATGTATCTAGTTTAGTTCATCATTATTTTATGGTGAAATACATGTTTTACAAGGTTCACTTCTCAATTATTCTCGATACACACGCCCAATTAAAGGGAACTTCTCAATTTCTTACTCATTTTCAAGAGTCATCTATAACATTTTTAGGATAGAATTATTTTTCTAAAATCACTAATTTTTTCATGAAAAAATATTTTTTTTATCTTTGGTTTTAAAAAAACAATTATTACAAATAAAAATGATTTTTCCAAAAGAACTCTTCCTTGCAAAGTAAAAAATGGGTATTTCTCTCAAGAAATTATCGATGATTTTATTATAGTATTTTCAACTATTTCAAAACCTATATTTAATATTATGATTTTATGATATTGATATATTTTTATTATCATCTAATATATTTTATTAAATTTTTTATGTTCATATTTACTCGGGATGTACTATCTTGATACCATTCTTCATACTACTCAGAATGGTTAGTGATTATATCTTCAAATTGGGGGATGTTATTTATATTTTGTATATATATGTCGCTTATGTTTCTCACCATTAATATTAGGAATGAATTGGACTTAGTAATTTATGGGTTGGGTCTATATATATCCCCTCTATGCATCAGTATGTCTCATGAGACGAAATAGAAATGGATTTGGTTGAGGCCTTAACCATTTATTTTCAGATGTCTTGGTCGAGGCCTTGAAAGTATGTTTATCATGATCAGGATTATGAATTACCCTATTATGATATTATTAATTAATATCCATGTGATTATTAAAATACTATAATATTCGTGGTTATGTTTCATTTTAATGTGATTATTTATAGGGAATTGTTTATTCAGCTTTTATTGCATCCATATTATGCTCAAGATTATGTTCTAATGGTATGTGTTTTTGTTCATTAAAAATGATTTATTTTTTTATATTAACATATAATATAACACTTTATTTCACTAATAATATGATATCATCCCTTTCTTATGTTTTATTTTATCCCGGGATGTGAATATGTGTATAATGAATGACTTGTAGGGATAATCTAGGATTTTATGGACGTTTCCAAAGGATTTTTATTTTTATTTAATTTCAAGTTGTAAGGTAAAAGATATGTTTGTATCTGATTTTCCCAATCTACTAAACTATTTGGTTCTTTGGGATGCGACCTCTTGTTCATAGTACCAATGTAATAAAGTAAGGCACTAGCTCCAGGCTACTGGGGTTAGGGTCTTTATAGTTGGTTTCAAGATCCTTTCCCTATAGTTGAATCATTTTCATAAGAAGAAATAGATACTTTATTTCATAAGAACAGTCACATCATTTCATTTTTACATCAACAATTTACACTTCATATATTATTAAATTAAATTAAGGAGAATTTTTTATTCCTGAAGCATTAAAAATAATGATATCCATAAATATAGCGATAGGTAATTCCATCTATCTATAGTAAACATCACAACAAAATGGCTAATATAAGTTATAAAAAAATCATAAATTATCATATGGAGAGGAAATACATTAATCTCTAAAACCTCATCCAAATTTCAATGTAAACAATCTCATAAATAGTTACCATTATGATCCTTCCAAAAGAACAAAATCCAAAACTTTTGAGAGAAGGTAACTAAAATTCAAAAATAAAATTATCAGTAATCACCCAAAAAACATGATGTAACAATTAAATTTCACACAGAAGACTTGTTAATACCATTATCACTTATTCTCTTAAAATATGGTAATAAACTAAGTTTCCATAAAACCATAGTAAAAACATGCATGATCTCAAAAATTAACTCTCCGAAAACCAGAAATCAAACAATTCTATAAACTCAATCCCTGATATCATAAACCATTTTATCATCTTATCATCCCCAAGTTCATCAATATAATTCCATTTTTCTTATCATAATAAAACATATTTATATTTCATTATCCCAACATCATGCACATATTAAGGGTTATCCTTCCCTTAATCATTTTTTTTCCAAAAATATCACCTTAACACATCAATCAATTTTAATGGTAACCATACTTATGGAAAACCAACAGTGGACCAATACTTAGATATTTCACTATTACACAATACCATAAAAGTACTTAAATAACATTATTTTTTAATTTCATTTCATAAACTCTCTATCATTCCACCACTTTGTTGTTGTACTCAACATCGCTAATAGTGACCGAATGTGATTATCCATTGCATTTGGACTTAATAGGTTTCTAAAGTCGATCATATATGACCCTTTAATTAGGGTATCGGTAAGAATGATTTCCATTTTCCTTTCACTTTAATCATTAAAGTGTATGGGTTTCATTCTTATTAGACTTCTCCTTATTCACGTCATTAGTTAACTTCTTCCCATTACTTCAAAATTCATTTTCCAAATGACCTAAATTTTCTCAATTTAAACATTTACCATCTCCCTTAAGAAAATCTCTACCATTCTTATTTACAAAATTTTAACAAAAATGAAAACTCATATTTTTTCTCTCCATATTTTTTTTATTTTTATTTAATCTCTATATTTTGTTTCCTATAAAAACCATGAAATTATTACATAACTCCCACATCAATTTCCACCTTGATGGAACATAGAATAATTTATTTATAACTACTAAAGTCCCATAAGTATTAATAACTTAGAATACTTGGTTTTAATACATTGAAAAATAGATCAAACTTATTTTTATCTTGGATGATAATTCCAAAAGCGTACCTTGCTAGTCTTGTAAACATTTCTTAATAGGTTCCTAAAGATTCATCATACTTTTGCTTTATCTCAAGGAATTCCTTATCTATTTTAGTAATAATAATATAAGAAATGTTCTTTATTGAATATAATTTCTTGAAAGTATCCCATTATATGGAGTCAATTTCATCTAATTTCCTCATATTCTTAATGAGATTCCACCATTGATTTGATTTACCTTCCAAATGATAGACCGCTAAAATGACTTTCTCATGTTTTGTACATTAGATAATTGAGAATATATTTTTAGTGGTACAAATCCATTACTCAGCCATTATTGGATCATAATATCGATTAAAAAGGTGGATTCTAACTTATAAAGGACTGAATAGAATGGTGTTCCCTCCTTTTCTCATTAGGAAGTCTAACTAGATTCATAGCTTCATAAAGTTATGTGTCCATAGAAAAAATATTATTCATTTCTGACCCCATAACATAAGGTTTATCAGGAATAAAATTTTTTATTTATAATTACATTCATCAATAAAATGGTTTCTTTAGGTTTTATCCACTAACTAAAACCAAAAAACATAGTTTGAGGAACACTAATCATAGTGGTATAACCACATAATCAAGGGGAATTATTTATAATATTTAAATCTATGAAACCGTATGTTTAATATTAAGATATTCTTGATTATTACAAGAACTCAAGGATTGTAACCTATAATTAGACTTATCCATTGAGACATACCTAGAAATATCCTTAGAAATATATCTAAATATATCATTAAAATTTTTCTTATCCGAGTTTTCAAATCTTGACTAAAACATTGATATGATACAAACTATATTGACCTGGGATTTTAGAAAAGGGATATTACATATTTATAGATAAATATTAATTAAAATAGAAAAAAATCCTGAGAACCAAAATTGTTTAGTGCCTTTGGAAACTTGGAACATAATATTCTAATTTAGTGAAATATATTCAATATATCCCATAAATATCTTCCCCTTTAGTATTCCTACCTAAAACCTTCCTTTATAACCTAGAGAAAAGAATCTTTTGAAATGGGTGAGTTCATATGATCAGTAAGGGTAAAAAGATATATATGTAGTTATAACATGAACATAAGGGTATGAGAACATAATCATAACATTTTAAGATCACACCTTACATATAAAAGATCATATATATAAGTCATGGAATAAAGATATGACAGTTCATAAGTAATGAATCATAAGGGATTAAAAACCATAAACCATGAGATCAAAACATAAAAATAAGAAATAGAATTTTGGAATAAAAATATGCATAGAAAATAATTTCCATATTATTAAATTATCATAATCAAGACCATCATATTGTACAAGGTCTATTACTAAACTGGGGTCACCCCCTATTCTAGCCATGTGTTACTGAATCGAGTTCACTCCCCATTCCAATCCTATTTATCTCATTAGATATAAATCATTACCCAATGCATTGGAGGGATATATAGGTCCCAAAAATCACATAATTAAAACAATACATATGTGTTCCACAATAAAATAAATCATTCGTAATCCATAAAAACTACTTTCATTAACATTTCATCATAACATAACTCATGGACAATAAACAGAATTAATTAAAATAAATTAATCATAAATGTAAACAATTCATAAAAATAATAAGAATAGTATCATTGGATCATATCCTTAATAAAACATAATTAACATGAAATTAAAGTTATATTTGATTGAAAATGATCTTGAGACTTCATTTGAAAATACTTCTTAAGGAAAATATCCTTTCTAGTTTGAAAACATTTTCTTTTCTTAAAATGTCCTGAAATTTTAAATTAAAATATTTTATATGAAAATATACTTATAATATTTTAAGATAAGCCTCATGTAATTAAGGTATAATGAAATTGGAAAAATCCATTCAGGTTTTATAAGGTAAAAAACATTCCTCTTGTACTTTTTCTAGAAAATTCAAAAAGTACCATGTTAGAAAAACAAAAAACAAAATGATTCATTTCAAACTATTTAGTAAAAAATAATGCCTGGGTAAAAATGGATTTTAAAACTATATAATAATAGTAGAAATATTTTTGAAAACATTTTTAAGAATCATGGACATGGAAGATAAATATTTCCCTATAAAAACTTATGTATAAACAATCCCAAATAATAATGACATTATAAAACTAACCCTTAACAATTTACAATCAGTAGAATCGTATTACCCATAAAATAAATAAAATAATATGGATATAAAAATACCATAATATTTTGATAAGACTCATAATATATATTCATGGTCATTATATAAACCACACAGAAGAAATAAGTATTGTATAAGGCATGTGTCTCACAGAAATAAAAGTGAGATAAAAATTATTACCTTATGTCTTGACTCTCATCATACTAATGAAAACCACTTGTATAATAAATATAAGTTCATTATAAATCTATTATAAAACTATATTAAATTATATAATAACATATATAATTTACTTGTTCCCTTCTACAGTTCATTTATTAACAATTTCATGATAAAATTATTTTTCGAGTAATAACTGCTTTGTTTTTTGCTTGTGTTTTGATTTGTTATATATTTGGTTCTCTTACTTATATCATGATTTCATCATCTAAATAATTATAACCCTAATAAAAATATAATATATATTTCTTATATAATTAATCAATGTGATTAATAAAATTTATACATGGAAAATAAAAATACATTGTTCATGGAGATGGTAGGTCATACGTACGTATGAAGGCTGTTTTCATTTTATTATCCTATTAAAAGAAAGAAAATTATATTATATATTATCATTAAAAAAATATTTTATATATATCATATATATTCATAAAATTTATCCTTATTACCATCCATGTGAAATATTGATTAAAAACAAATTGCATCACATCGTGGAGCTGGTAAGACATACGTACGCACAAGCGATGTTATCATTTCACAAAGGATTGGGTGGTAAAAAGGTAAATATGATATTATCATTCCATAAGTATAATTATGTAACATCCCAAATAATTAATTAATAATAATAAATTCTTATCTATGTCTATTTATGAATTAGATAGTGTTTTAGAGGCTTAAAATGAGAATAAATCCAATCTTAAGCATGGAATATACTAATATTTTTAAAAGATTGTTTTAACGCCTTTTGATGGCGAACCATTTTTAAATCTATATTTTGATAATTTTATAAGATCTATTTGTCAAAATAAACTTATTATTTATTATTGGGACATTGAAATTTACCTTGGGTAAATTTGTGGTATTTTTCAGACCATGTTCATTTTCTTAATGAATAGTTTAAAATACTTCATTTTACATCAAAACTGATTTTTCATTTAATTTAATTATATGGTTAGATTATATTTTTAATTGGTCTTAATGTTTAATTAGAATATTTTTTTACCATTTAATCCAATGGTGTTCATTAGTATTAATTTCACTTTGGAATTGGGCATAAACAAGTGCCATACTTTTCAAAGATATTGTTTCTAATGAACCTGCTATTTGTTTTGACAACGGGAATTATTTTAAAATTCATTATTGAAATTTCTGTGTTTGGAATTTGGTAAAATGGATTACAAATTTGGAATAATAAGTTCCAAATTATGTAATCAAGACACTTTTGTTTTTGGACATTATGAATAGTAACGACGATAATTATCTTTAATTATCTTGATTAATTAGTAATCAGGTAGTTAAGGATAATAAAATAATATCATAATAATAACAAATGACCCCAAAATGTTTCCTAATGCTACTGGTTGTGTCATGACCGACCATGAGATACCTTTTTCCAAACTTGGGAACCCCATGGAATCACTTTTGTGTGATAATGACTTTTTATCATTTTATTTTTAAAGAAAGTTAAATATAACAAAGAATGTATCACCTGAGTAAAACATTTGTAATTTTGTCTACATAAATGATCCATTGGACTATAAATAGTAATTGTAAATATAAAAAGATTTCCTACATAATAGTATTTGTTTTATAATTTTTAGACATCAAATAAATTAAATTATTTATGATATCATGATGATGCAACGATTACCCCATTAATGAATGATTTAAATAAAATGAAAAGATAATGTAAAATATAAGACTTACACTGGTAAAAGACCTATTGTATGAGTATATTTAGAACCCTTATCACCTTATCCTAGAAATACATAAATTTGGGACCTTTAAAATACGAAACTCATTTGAAAATAAAGTAACATTTTATACCTTGCCAAGAGTGCCCCTCCTCTCCTCTCATAAAAGGCCCCCACCTCTACCTCCTTACCCACAATTCTCAAGCCATTGGCTCGGCCAAGATCTGCTCATTTTATCTCTCCACATCCCTCTCTTAATCCTACAAGCCTTACCTTAGTCATAAATCTCTTCAAGAAACCTTTTTTGTTCAAACCAAGAGGAGTTACCCGATTTAAAGGTAAAGACTTCTCTAATGTTCTTTTGTTTTACTTTGATTCTCCAACCCCCTAAACTCTTTTTATTCATTTCTTTTGTAACAAAACCAGTATTTTAAATATACTAGGATATTGTTATAAGAATTATTCGAGCTACACTTACACAAACCTACATCTAATGGTTAAAGAACATACTGGTTTCGTGGATGGAGAATTTCTGCCTCACGAAATGATGATTGTTCAATATACTGATAACACCTGAAAATGTGGCCATTAAGATGTCAATATATTTATATATTATATATAATATGTTTATTTTTTCCTTAAGCTTCTGTATTTTTAATTTATGGCATACCTTTATGGCTTCCATTATGGGTATACGTGATATCTTCATTTTAGGAAGTGCGGACTACCGCCCCCTCAAAGTAATTTGATTCGTTAATGACATATGTTGGAAGTATAAAGGATGGAATTAATGATATAATATATGATATTATACTTCTATTATAATATACCTTGGTATCATTATGATTCTATTCCATAAAAAATGAAATATAAATGAAAGTAGCGTTCATGCGTACGTACGGCTTACTGTCTCCATGAACGGTAAATTTCATTTCTTAACTCTAAATGTTATGTAATATTGTAAATGCATATATATACTGGATATATATGACATATATGATATCTAAATAATGAATATAATTATGGATATAATGGATATTTTACCACATGAACAACTTGTAATTATAAAGAGTTTATTTTTGACTCAAGTACCAATGATCGACAAAACGACCATTGTTAACTTAAATAATTACATAGTGTTCATAACATGGTAATAAGAGATATAAAAGGAATAATTAACTTGAAAAAGGTTCTTAAGCATGTAGAAATTAACTCAAGTTTATTATTCAGGATGTTAAAGAATGATCAAGTCAAGTCGGACTTGAGGTATGGGACTTCGTCTCAATGTCCTTCCATTGATGAATATTTTGTTTTATACACAACCTTCTTTTATATAGTGTTTAAACCCTTTGACTTTTACATTTATTAAAAATGAATCTTTTTTATACGAAGCTTTTACTAAATGACAAAATGGAATGTTTTTTTGTTTTACGTATGCGGTGACAATGACTTCTCCGCTGTCGTGACCATTATTTGAGTTTCGGCTTCCTCTACAAGCCATAACTTTTTTAAAAAATGAGAAATATATACCATGTTTTATTTTTATTTTATTTTGGTATTGAAAATGGATTTCATGATGTTTTTATTATATCAATGTGTTGTATTGATATCTTGGGATTGAAATGTGGAAATGTTATGTTTTTTTTGCATGTTTTATGTGATACGATTATGTTATGTTTCTTGGACATTTTTATAAAGATGGTTGGTTCTGTGATAAACTAAGGGTGGGTGAGCCCGATATAGTTCTCCAATGCATTGGGTAACGCAAAGGGGTTAAACGTTCAGGTTCATCCGAAGAGATTTAGGGAATATACTGTGATGGGTATTCCAAACGTAACCATGAGGGTTACTCCCTGCGTAAGAATGTTATAGATGCCTCAAGTTACCTTTATGTCTTATAATTTCTATGATTTATTCATGATTTGATGAGGTATGTTAAAATTCTTATGTTTTATTAGTGAATTATGATTTCATACATGGACTAATGTTTTCATTTCGTACTTTTATATCCCTTACTGAGCTTTTTATGCACATCCCAAGTTTTTTGAAATGTTTTTCAGAGGTCAAGGGAAAGGTACATGATGTAATGATAGGTTCAAGGAAGTGTCATGAAAGAATCCATGTTTTGTTTTAAATACGTTTCCGTTGATTGGAAAAAAATGAGTACTATCTTTTATGTAACCACATTGTTTACATGTGGAATGTAATGCATGATTTAGGATCTAATTCTCTAAAACTCTAAACCTGAAAAGATACTCAATGTTTAATCTTGTAATAACTCAATATTAACTAATGTTTAAGGCTAGGGCCTTATAGTTGGTATCAAAGGTTGGTTTAGATAACTCTATGAGTTATAATTCTATTAAATGATTATCCAAAACTATTTTTTTATGGACAAATTGAAATAATATAGCATTTGAAGATTACCATGTTGCTTCATCTAAGAGATGTTTGTTCATAATGGTTTTCCGCAGAGGAAACAGGGAAGTAGTGCTAGGAAGGCATACAGAAGGAAATAACCTTCCGAATCAGCATCCTGAGATGGTCGGAATTGGAACTAAACAGTTTTTTGCATTAATGGCGCAGTTGAATCAAGCGATAAATGGTGGTGGTATCCATGCACGAGATCATCCAGATCAACCACAGGGGAACATGTCAGTGGTGGAACATTTCATAAGGCCAAATATGTAACATCCCAAGTAAGTAATGAATAATAGATATTTTTACCTATGTCTATTAATGATTAAGATAGTGTTTTAGAGGCTTAAAATGAAAATAAATCCAATCTTAAGCATGGAATACACTAATATTCTTAAAAGATTGTTTTACTGCCTTATGATGGAAAACCATTTTTGAATATATATTTTGACAATTTTATAAACTATTTTTTTCAAAATAAACTTATCCTTTATGATTGGGACATCAAAATTTACCTTTTGTGAATTTTTGGTATTTTTCTGACAATGTTCATTTTTAATGAATAGTGAAAAATACTGCATTTTACATCAAAACTGTTTTTTAATCTAATTTATTTATATGATTAGATTATGTTTTGAATTGGTTTTGAAGTAAAATTAGAATATATTTTTACCATTTTATCCAATGGTGGTCATTGGAATCAATTTCACTTTGGAATTAGACTTAAACTGGTGTCAATCTTTTGATACTTATTATTTTGTAAAAACACGCTATTTGCTCTGGCAGCGGGAATTAATTATTGAATTAATTAATGTGACTTATATGATTTGAATTTTGTAAAATAGACTTCATTTTTGAATTCGGAATATCAAATATATCTTAGGGTGAATTTTTGGTAATTTTCTGAAAAACATCAATTTTTGATGAATAGTGAAACCACTAAGTGGTAATCAAGCAAACTGATTTTTCAGTTAAATGAAAGTTTACCACTAATGTGTATTGAATTTTGAAAATCCGACATACATGGTTGTCATTAAGAAGTAAAATGTGGTTCAATGAGATTAAAATAATTTTTTGGTGAATAGTAACTTATTAAGTTTTTAATCGCGATTAGTGGTAATTAGTGTAGTTTAAGGTATAAATAATGCTTTAATAATATGAAATGACCTAGACACATGTCCCAAACTTATTGGTTGTGTCATGGCCGACCCAGACAAGCCATGGGTCCACTTGGGGACCCCATGGAGACATTTTTGTTTGGAAATTACATAAATAACTTTTTATTTAATGTAAAAGTAAAAATGACACAAACATAATATGTTTCACGAAAACAATTTTTACATGGGGTTATAGAGATCAGATATTTGATTATAAATAGTCATTAGAAAGCGAAAAATATTTCCTACATCATAGTAGTTTTTTATTATTTTTATACATTAAATAAATTAAATTATTTATGACATAATAATGATGCAGCGATGACATCATTATTTGACGATTTAAATAAAATTAAAAGACAATGTAAAATCTATGAACTACACATGTCCAAAACCAATTGGATTTGTGGATTTCGAACCCTTATCACCTTATACACGAATTATATCAATGTGGGACCTTTTAAAACCGAAACACATTTTCAAATAAAGTAATATTTCTTTACTTTCCAAAAGTGCCCCTCCTCTCCTCTTATAAAAGGCCCCCACCTCTACCTCATTTCACACACTCCTCAAGCCTTTGGCTCGGCCAACCCCTGACCATTTACTCTCTCCACATCCCTCTACTCATCCTAGAGGATTCCCATTGGGCAAGATCTTTTCAAAGGAAGCCTTTAGTCTCAAATCAAAAGGAGTTACACTTTTAAAGGTAATTCATTCTCTCATGTTCATTTGTTTTATTTTGCTTCTCCAACCCCCTAAACTCTTTTTATTTACTTATTTTGTAACAACAACAGTATCTTCAATATACAAGGATGTTGTTATAATATTAATTTGAGCCACACTCTCACACAACTACATCAAATGGTTAAAGAACAAACGGTTTCCGTGGATGGCGAAATTCTGCCTCCCGAAACGATGATTGTTCAACACTCATTTAACACCTTCAAAGGTGGCCATTATGATGTAAATATTTTTATATATGATATATAATATGTTTATGTTTTCCTTAAGCTTCTGTTTTTTTCATTTTGGGAATACCTTTATGGTTTCCATTATGGGTAAACACGATATCTTCATTTTAGGAAGTGCGGACTACCGCCCCCTCAAACTGATTTGATTCGTTAAATACCATATGTGGGACATATAAAGGATGGAACTATGATATTATATATGATATTATACTGGAATTATAATATACCTTTATATCATTATGATTCCATTCTATAAAATACGAAATAGAAATGAAAGTAGCGTTCATGCGTACGTACGGCTTACCGTCTCCATGAACGGTGCATTTCATTTCTAAACTCTAAATGATTATGTAATATTATAAATGCATGTATGTAATGGATATATATGACATATATGATATCTAAATCATGAATACTATTATGGATATAATGAACCTTTGACCAAATTAACAACATGTAAGTGTAAGAAGTCTATTTTTGACTTAAGAACCAAATACCGACAAAATGAACATTATTAACTTAACTGATTACATGATGTTCATAACATGGTATAAAAGGAATAATGAACTTGAAAAAGATTCATACGAAAGTAGAGATTAACTCAAGTTTATTATTCAGGAGATTAAATAATGGTTGGGTCAAGTCGGATACGAGGTATGGGACTTCGTCTCAATCTCCTTTCATTGAGGCATATTTTATTTTATACACAACTTTCTTTTATACGGTGTATAAACCCCTTTGACTTTTATGTTTATTCAAAAGGAATCTTTTTTATATGAAGCGTTTACTAAACGACAGAAGGGAATGTTTTTATCGTACGTATGCGGCGACAACGACTTCTTCGCCTTCGTGACCGTTATTTGAGTTTCGGCTTCCTCTACAAGCCATACCTTTTTTTAAAAAAAAGAAAAAAAATACCATGTTTTACTTTGGTATTGAAAATGGTTTTCATAATGTTTTTATTATATCAATGTGTTGTATTGATATCTCATGATTGAAATGTGGAAATGTTATGTTTCCTTTATGCATGTTTTATGTGATATGATTATGTTATGGTTCTTGGGCATTATTATGAAGATGGGTGGTTCCGTGATAAAATAAGGGCAGGTGAGCCCGTTATAGCTCTCCAATGCATTGGGTAACGCGAAGGAGTGAAACGTTAAGGTTTCTACGAAGAGATTTAGGGAATATAATGTGATGGGTATTCCGAACGTAACCAAGAGGGTTACTCCCTATGTAAGAATGTTATGAATGCCTCAAGTTACCTTTATGTCTTATGATTTCTATGACTTATTCATGATTTGATGAGGTATGTTAAAGTGCTTATGTTTTATGGGTAAAGTATGATCTCATCCTTATGTACATATGTACCCATGTTTCCTTTCCATATTTTTATAACCCATACTGAGCTTTTTATGCTCATCCCAAGTTTTTTTTGAAATGTTTTCACAGGTCAAGGGAAAGGTACATGATATGATGATAGTGTCAAGGAAGTTTCAAGAATGAATCCATGTTTTATTTTAAATATGTTTACTTTGATGGGAATGAAGAATACTATCTTTATGTAACCACTTGGTTTATATGTGGAATGTAATGCAAGTTTTATGATCTAATTCTCTAAAACTCTAAACCCGAAAAGATCCTCAATGTGTAATCTTGTAATAACTCAAGATTAAGTAAGGTTTAAGGCTGGGGCCTTATAAAATACCCCATCATTCAAAGGATCATCTGACCTTGTGCTAGCTAAAGGTTGGATTAAATTACTAGGGATGATTTTCTATGTCATGGGGTGTTCAGACAATCAAAAGGTTAGTCTTGTTATTTACCGTTTGGAGGGTGAAGCAGATCAGTGGTGGGCGATGGTTAAAAATATCACGGATGCTGATGAGATTGATGCTCTCGAATGGGATTAACTCAAAGGTATGTTTCTTGAGAAGTATTTTCCTAAGGCTGTTCGACTTAGGATGGAAAAACAATTCTTGTAATTGAGTCAAGAGGATGACTCAGTGGCTGCCTATGAAGAAAGGTTCACTCGATTGGCAAGGTATGCTCCAAATCTTATCCGAGACCTTGATAGTAAAATCAACTATTTTTACTCAGGATTAAAGCCAAAATATTGAAGGGAATTGGCTTCTCGTGAGTTAAAAAGTTATGAAAAGGTTTTTTGATGTGCTGAGAAGGTGGAAATGGATTTTGTCGACGATCAAGTGTTCTATAACAACAAACAGAAGAAGAGACCGAGGTTGTAGGAGAAAGGAAAGAATTCTTCAAAAAGGTCTGATGGTAAGAAAACTAAGTTTCCAGTTTGTGATAAATGTGGTAAAAGGCATGCTAGGTAATGTCTTATGAATTCTGTAAAGTGATACTGATGCGGTAAGATGGGATATAAGGCTCGTGATTGCACTGAAAAAGATTAGGGTGTTGGTAAGACCAAATTTGATTTACAGTTAGTGAAATGTTCTAAGTGCAATGAGATGGGTCACTATGAAAACGAGTGTCCGAAAAAGAGCTCGAGTGATGAGAAGGTTTTAGAATACAAGCATAAAGGGGTGGTGAAATCCTTTGCAACTACTTCAGCATATGTTGGGCCATCAAATGAAGTGGTATCATGTACTTTTTTTTTGTTTTTCAGATTATGACAGTGTGTTGTTTGATTCGGGGTCTAAACATTCTTTCATCTATGAAAACTTTTCTAGTAAAATGGGAATACCATCTCAAGATATGACTCCAGAACTTATGGTAAAAAACCTGGGGGAAATGTTGAGGCAAAAAAATTCATAAGAATCTTCCTATCCTTATCCGTGGAAAGAACCTACTTGCAAACCTTATTGTTTTACCTCTAGTAGAGTTTGATGTTATCCTGTGTATGGATTGGCTCTCTATTTACCATGCTAAGATTGATTGTAGAGCTAAAGAAGTTTCTTTTCTGAAATACTTTTAGTTTGTGTACAATAATGAACCCTTACTTTTGATATCATATCAAGAGGCTGAGAAACTTGTAAAAGATGTAAATGAATGTAACCTTGCACATATTGTTGAAAACAAAGGAACTGTTCGGATTAATGATGTGTTAGTGGTTAATGAGTATCTTGATATTTTTCCTGATGAGTTTTCTAGACTAATACCAGAGCGGGAAGTTGAATTTACTTTTGACTTAGTTCCCGATGCTAAGTCAATTTTAAAACCCCCTTATCGAATGGCTCAAATTGAACTTTTAGAGTTGAAGGAGAAATTGTAAGATTTATTAAAGAAAGGTTTCATTCGACCTAGCACATCACCATGGGGTGCTCCTGTTTTATTTTTTAAAAATAAAGATGGTTCAATGAGACTTTTCATTGATTATATAGACTTGAATAACATCACTGTTAGGAACAAATATCATTTGCCTCATATCGATGATTTGTCTGATCAGCTCCAGGGAGATCAGAATTTTTCAAAGATTGAACTGAGATCGGGGTACCATCAGTTGAAGGTAAAGGAAGAAGATAATCTGAAGACCGTGTTTCATACAAGATATGGCCATTATGAATTTGTAGTAATGCCTTTTGGGCTAACCAATGCACCTGTTTTATTCATGGACTTTATGAATATAATTTTCTATGAGTTCTTGGATAAGTTTTTGGTTGTTTTCATTGATGATATTTTGGTGTTTTATAAAAGTAAAGAGGAGAATCAAAGAAATTTAAGGGTTATTTTGCAAACCTTAAAATAAAATAAATTTAATGGAAAATTCAGAAAGTGTGAGTTTTGGTTGCCATAAATTTCTTTCCTTGGTCACATTTTTTCTAAAGATGGGATAACTGTTGATCCTACAAAAATAAAGGTTGTTGAAGAATGGACAAGACCCACAAATTTAACTGAGATTCGTAGCTTCATTGGTTTGTCAGGCTATTATCGAAGGATTGTTAGAAATTTTTCACGGTTATCAAGTCCAATGACTAAGCTAACTTGGAAGGGTGTTAAGTTTATTTCGACAAAAGAATGTGATGATTGTTTTCAGGGATTGAAAAGAAGATTGGTGAATGCTCTAGTTTTGCCACTACCTTCCAGGAATGGTGAGTTTGTTATCTACAGTGATGCTTCATTTAAAGGACTTGGTTGCGTCTTAATGTAGAATGATTAGGTAATTGCTTATGCTTCATGTCAGTTGAAGACTCATGAGGTAAATTACCCTAAAAATGATTTTGAATTAGCTGCTGTTGTTTTTGATTTAACAATTTGGAGGCATCATTTTTATGGAGTAAAGTGTGAAATATATACCGATCACAAAAGTTTAAAGTATATATTCACTCAGAAAGAATTGAACATGAGATAGAGGAGATGGCTGTAATTAATCAAGGATTATGATTGTACAATTCATTACCATCTGGGAAAAGCAAATAAAGTGGCTGATGCTTTGAGTCGAAAAAGTAAGGCTTCATTAACAATGTTGCATTTTGAACCTGATACTTTGGTTAAGGATTTTATTAAATTTGGAATAGAAGTTGTTGGTGTAGGATGTCCTTCTGTTTTGTTTCAGGTATAAGTGAAATATTCTCTATCAGACAGAATTAAGAAAGCACAGAAGCAAGAGTGTGAGTTGTAGAAAAGGGTAGTGTTGGTTCAGAAGGTTAAGTTGACTGAATTCAACATTGATGATGATTTTGTTTTGAGATTTGAGAATAGATTGTGTGTTCTGTGTGATTCATAGTTGAAGAGAGAGTTATTATGTGAAGCTCATAATTCTTCGTTTTCAGTTCATCCGGGAAGTACTAAGTTGTATAGAGATCTTTGGGAGTATTACTGGTGGGATGGAATAAAAAGAGACATGGATGATTTTAATGTCATGTGTTTGACTTATCAATAGGTTAAAGCAGAGCGGTAGTTACCGAAAGGGATTCTTCAGCATTGACTAGTACCAGAGTGTAAATGGGAGAATATATCCATGGACTTTGTTGTGGGATTGCGGAAGACACCTCGAGGTAATAATGCAATCTGGGTTATTGTTGATCGCTTGACTAAATTTGCTTATTTTCTTGCTATACGAGATACTTTTTCCCTAAATAAATTTCATGTTTGTATTTTAAAGAGATATTCAGGTTACATGGAGTTCCTCTCTCCGTTGTATCTGACCGTGATCCCAGGTTCACTTCTAACTTTTGTAAATTCCTTCAAAAGTCATTAGGTACTGAATTAAATTTTAGTATAGCTTTTCATCCTCAATCATATGGGTAGTCTGAACGAATGATTCAGACTTTGGAGGATATGCTACGTGCTTGTTCGATGGATTATCAGGGAAGTTGGGACCAACATCTTTCTTTGGTTGAGTTTTCTTATAATAATAGTTTTCATTCCAGTATACAGATAGCACCATTTGAGGCATTATATGGGAAGCGGTGTCGAACTCCAGCCTTCTGGGATGAAGAGGGTGAAAGGATGTTGATGGGACCAAAATTGGTAGAACAGTTGGCAGAAAAAGTTCAGCTGATATAGAGACACATGAGAAAAGCTCAGAGCAGGCAGAAGCGTTATGGAGACAACAGGAGGAAGGATCTCTCTTTTGAGGTAGGTGATCATGTTTTTCTCAATGTCTCACCATGAAAAAGTGTGATGCGATTTGGTAAGAAATGAAAGCTAAGTCCAAGTTTCATTGGACCATATTAAATTCTGGATAGAGTTGGATCAGTTGCATACCGAGTGGCTTTACCTCCGAGTTTATCTCAGGTACACAATGTTTTTCATGTTTCAATGTTAAGGAAGTACATGCCAGATCCATCTCATTTTTTGAGTCCAGAGGTAGTTCAAATGGAAGAGAATCTATCTTATGAGGAACAACCGGTCCAGATTCTTGACCACAGGGAGCAAGTGTTTCAGAATAAGGTGATTCGTCAAGTAAAGGTTTTTTGGAAAAACCACATGATTGAAGATGCAACATGGGAATCTGAAAATGAAATGAGGCATAAATACCCTCACTTATTCAATAAGTAAATAAATTGCGGGGATTCAATTTTCTAAAGGGGGGAAGGATGTAAAATCCAAAGTAAGTGATGAATAATAATAAATTCTTATATATGTCTATTTATGAATTAGATAGTGTTTTAGAGGCTTAAATGAGAATAAATCTAATCTTATGCATGGAATACACTAATATTTTAAAAGATTATTTTACCGCCTTTTGATGGAAAACCATTTTTTAATCTATCATTTGACAATTTTATCAGATCTATTTGTCAAAATAAACTTATTCTTTATGATTGGGACATTGAAATTTACCTTGGGTAAATTTTCGATATTTTTCGTACCATGTTCATTTTTTTTAATGAATAGTGAAAAATACTGCATTTTACATCAAAACTGCTTTTTCATCTAATTTAATTATATGGTTAGATTATCTTTTTAATTGGTATTAAAGTGTAATTAGAATAATTTTTTACCATTTAATCCAATGGTGGCCATTATGATTAATTTCACTTTGTAATTGGGCATAAACAAGTGCCAAACTTTTCATAGATATTGTTTCTAAAAAACCCGCTATTTGTTTTGACAACAGGAATTATTTTTAAATTAATTATTGCAATTTTTGTGTTTGGAATTTGGTAAAATGGAATACATATTTGGAATCATAAGTTCCAAATTATGTAATCCAGACTATTTTGTTTTTGGACGTTATTAATAGTAACGAAGGTAATTATCTTTAATTATCTTGATTAATTAGTAATCAGGTAGTTAAGGATAATAAAATAATATCATAATAATAAAAAATTACGCCAACATGTGTCCTAATGCTACTCTTTGTTTCATGGATGACCATGGGATGCATTGTTCCAAACATTGGGACCCCATGGAATCACTTTTGTGCGATAATGACTTTTTATCTTTTTATTTTTAAAGAAAATTAAATATAACAAAGAATGTATCACCTGAGTAAAACATTTTTAATTTTTTCTACATAAATGATCTATTGGACTATAAATAGTAATTGGAAATATAATAATATTTCCAACATCATAGTATTTGTTTTATAAATTTTAGACATCAAATAAATTCAAATATTTATGACATCATGATGATGCAGCGATTACCTCATTAATGAATGATTTAAATAAATTGAAAAGATAAAGTAAAATCTAAGACATAAACTTATAAAAGACCTATTGGATGAGTATATTTCGAACCCTTATCACCTTATCCTTGAAATACATCAATTTGGGACCTTTAAAATCCGAAACTCATTTGAAAATAAAGTAACATTTTATACCTTTCCAAGAGTGCCCCGCCTCTCCTCTTATAAAAGGCCCCCGCCTCTACCTCTTTACCCACACTTCTCAAGCCATTTGCTCGGCCAAGCTCTACTCATTTTATCTCTCCACATCCCTATATTAATCCTAGAATCCTTACCCTAGACATAAAGTTCATCAAGAAACCCTTTTGGTTCTGACCAAGAGGAGTTACCCGATTTAAATGTAAAGACTTCACTAATGTTCTTTTGTTTTATTTTTCTTCTCCAACCCCCTAAACTCTTTTTATTAATTTCTTTTGTAACAACACCAGTATTTTAAATATACTAAGATGTTTTTATAATAATTATTCAAACTACACTTACACACACCTACATCTAATGGTTAAAGAACATATTGTTTCTGTGGATGGCGAATTTCTGCCTCACGAAACGATGATTGTTCAATATTCTTATAACATCTGCAAAGGTGGAAATTAAGATTTCACTATATTTATATATGATATATAATATTTTTATTTTTTCCTTAGATTTTGTATTTTTCATTTATGGCATACCTTTATGGCTTCCATTATGGGTATATGTGATATCTTCATTTTAGGAAGTGCGGACTACCGCCCCCTCAAAGTGATTTGATTCGTTAATGCCATATGTGGGATCTATAAAGGATGGAATTAATGATATTATATATGATATTATACTGGAATTATAATATACCTTTGTATCATTATGATTCCATTCCATAAAATACGAAATAGAAATGAGAGTAGCGTTCACGCGTACGTACGGCTTACCATCTCCATGAACGGTGCATTTCATTTCATACCTCTAAATGTTTTGTAATATTGTAAATGCACGTATAAACTGGATATGTATGACATATATGATATATAAATCATGAAAATAATTCTGGATATAATGGATATTTTACCACATGAACAACTTGTAATTATAAAGAGTTTATTTTTTACTCAAGTACCAATGATCGACAAAATGACCATTGTTAACTTAAATAATTAAATAGTGTTCATAACATGGTAATAAGTGATAAAAAGGAATAATTAACATTAAAAAGGTTCTTAAGCAAGCAGAAATTAACTCAAGTTTATTATTCAGAATGTTAAAGAAAGATCGAGTCAAGTCGGACCCGAGGTATGGGACTTCGTGTCCATCTCCTTCCATTGATGCATATTTTGTTTTATACACAACTTTCTTTTATACGGTGTATAAACCCCTTTGACTTTTATGTTTATTCAAAAGAAATCTTTTTTATACAAAGCATTTACTAAACGACAAAAAGTAATGTTTTTTTGTCGTGCGTATGCGGCGACAACGACTTCTCCGCTGCCGTGACCATTATTTGAGTTTCGGCTTCCTCTACAAGCCATAACTTTTTCAAAAAATGAGAAGTAAATACCATGTTTTAATTTTATTTTAATTTGGTATTGAAAATTGTTTTCAAAATGTTTTTATTATATCAATGTGTTTTATTGATATCTTGTGATTGAAATGTGGAAATGTTATGTTTCCTTTATGCATGTTTTATGTGATACAATTATGTTATAGTTCTTGGGAATTGTTATGAAGACGAGTGGTTCCGTGATAAAATAAGGGCGGTTGAGCTCGATATTTCTCTCCAATGAATTGTTTGATGCGAAGGGGTTAAAGGTTAAGGTTTCTTCGAAGAGATTTAGGGAATATACTGTGATGGGTATTCCAAACGTAACCATGAGGGTTACTCCAAACGTAAGAATGTTATGAATACCTCAAGTTACCTTTAGGTCTTATAATTTCACTGATTTATTCATGATTTGATGAGGTATATTAAAATTCCTATGTTTTATGAGTAAATTATGATTTCATACATGGACTAATGTTTTCATTTCGTACTTTTATATCCCTTTCTGAGCTTTTTATGCTCATCCCATGTTTTTGAAATGTTTTTCACAGGTCAATGGAATGGTACATGATTTGATGATAGGGTCAAGAAAGTTCCATGAAATAATCCATGTTTTGTTTTAAATATGCTTCCATTGATGGGAAAAAATGAGTACTATCTTTTATGTAACCACTTTGTTTAAATGTGGAATATAATGCATGATTTATGATCTAATTCTCTAAAACTCTAAACCTGAAAAGATCCTCAATGTGTAATCTTGTAATAACTCAAGATTAAGTAATGTTTAAGGCTGGGGCCTTATAAACTATGTCATAAATATAATATATAAATAATAAAACCAACATAATTTTAATCATAAAATATGGTGATTGAAAATGAATTCTATCGCTCTACGCATAAATGGTGATTTCATTTCTTATTCGATGGGAAAGGGGATGTATATTGGTGTGTAAATAATAATAATAAAATTTTAGAATATTTATAGTGATTAATTTATTATTTTAAGATATATATATATATCATAAATTTATCATGGTTATAGAAGACAAGAAAAAAGAGTGATCGGTTATAGAAATTACCTCTTCTTGGAAGAAACACTTTTAGATATTCTCTTAAGGACTCTAGAGTTGATATTTTGGGAAGGCCAGAACCTATAGAAAGTGTATGGGTAAGTTGAGAAGAGAACTTTTCAGGGGATGGTCCATCTTTAATGCTCATTTTTATCTAAATAAGTGAGGGTGGATCTTTCCTTTTATAATAAAGGTGAGGGTTGCTTTTGAAATTTTGAAAACTATTAATTTACAATAAATTCAATCTCAATAAAAATACCTCATGAAGGGACCATTTTCCTAAGAGTAAGAGAAAATTCTATAATAGCACTCATGGAATGGATATGAGACTGTACCCTAATGAAACTTGTCCATGATATAGAGGAAAAGGGCTGCAAGTCAAATCTTAAGAAGTACACTACATGTAGTAGGGTTTCACGTCGTGTCCCTTCGACCTCGGGTCCTACCTGAGCAAATAGCCCATGTACCATGTCCATGTAATAGTAAATGGAATGTGGTTTTCCAGTGTACTCTCCCCATGTTAAAGTAAATGGATTAGCCCATGTACATTTTCCCAGGTGGTCTCTATGTGGGAGTACACGGCATGCTCATGCCCATGTACTCTAGACCGTGTCTGTATACCCTCAACGGTACTTTTTGAGCTCACTAAAGGGTACCACATTCCGAGTGATACTTATGTTCCTCTAGAAACCCTATACACCACTAAGAGGGTCCCACATAGTGTGTGGATCTGAGTAACATTTCATGTATCATCAGATTTTCTAGATTCTCATATCTATTTTCGCATTCATTTTCATACCTCCGATCATCGATTCAGATGCATGACTCACTGGAAAACAAATTAAAATCCTCATATGTGCCTTGTCTTCAATGAAAAACAAATTCTATACATAATATCTATTCAGAAATCACCATTGAACATCGTTATTCATTATGCACTGAAGAACATTAAATCGGGTATCAAAAACCCATCAAAACTATTCTCGCTTCCATTGTCACACCACCGTCCTGTTGTGTCAATCATAAATCTACAACATCATATCATTGCACTATGAAAAGGTTCTGAAATGATCAATTCATTTGAATTTGTTGTACCACTGTCCAATGAAGAATGCCCTCAATGAACAAAGAATCGAGGGAGAAAACAATCAAGATGAATGGACCTTGGTATATGTTTGTGTCCACCTCGATTCATTATCATTATAAAAACAAGAAAAAATCACAAATCACAGATAAAGTTTCCCAAATAAATCCCCAAAATAATCCCATATCACAATATGAATTATCCAAATATCAATCAATTGGTTTATTGATTCACATTTTCCTGGGAATTGAGATTGGGAAATAACTCCGTTAAAAAATTCCCTGACATAAGATTGATTGATCACTGATGAACAATGAACCTATATCTTCATAATCAGAGAGATACCATATCTCACATCACATCAATCATAAATCCATTATATTATGGAATTTAGTTATAAAAGTATCCTCCAATTCTATCTCCAATGGATTCAATGTTATGTGCTTAACCCTAGATTTCAATCATAACAGTATACATAAAGACTCATCAATCGTTGTGTCGAAAAAATTAAATAAAATAATTTAATTAATTATTTTATTCATTTTTACACCCTAGATGACTTTTCTACAAATTACATGCCACATTTCTACAAACACCCTATGCTACCAGCTGACATGCATAAAAGGAATCGTTTACCCATGGAGGATTCTATCCTACTAATCCTTACTCTCTACTAAGTACCCGGAAAGGGTAGCTCCATCCTTGATGTCTAATACTCTCTAATAGATAAGTTTTTGTGGGTCATTCACGTACCTACTTAGTTGTGACACCTAGAATATGTCGTGTACCCAACCTAACTGTGAAGGTAGCGCTAATCGGTATTCCAGGTCGCCAACTCTACACAATATTTAAAAATATCCAATAAATATTGGTGATAGATTGTCACCCTAACTAGATATCTTTCTTCCAAACTCGTAGGAACCCATGGTGACCCTTCACAAACTTCAAATCCATCCTTATTCTATCCACATAATACTTTTGATGGATTTGTGCAGTCTTTCTTTGCTATTGGATGATCTAAAACTTATCGATAGTTGGTCGCACAAACTCTAAGACCATGAGTACTGACTCTCCAGGGCCAGTTCAGCGAAGAGGTGACCTGTATGTTTTCTTGTAAAAATTCTCAAATGGTTCCATACTGACGGTGGGATGATAATTTTTATTGTATGTAAACTCCACCAGTGGTACATGATCCTCACAACTATGTCCAAAATCTATCATAAAATCTTGTAGAAATTCCTTTAGAAATTGAATGGTATCCTCTACCTTTCCATCAGTTTTTGGGTGAAAGGTTATGCTCAATTTTAACTAAGTCCCAAAAGCCTCCTACAAACCATTCCACAATTAGGAAGTGAAGTGATAACCATGGTTAGAAATGATCATTGATGGAACTCTATAGAGTCAGAATATCTTTTTCATGTAGATGAATCCCAATATCTCTACTAAACTCTGATCCCAAATAGATATGAACTTGACCAACATGGTGAGTCATTCTATGATCACCCATATGCCATCATGTCTCCTATATTTACATGGTAATACCATCATTAATTCCACATATATACCTTCCGACATCCATTATGGAACCTCAAGGGGTTTATCTAAACCCACTGTAACTTAGTTCTTATACTTCACTTGCTGATAAGTAAGGAATTGAGAGACAAACTCTGTAACTCATTTCTTTATCCATGTCCAACGAAAATGATTTTTGAGGTCCTGGTACATATTTTCCACACCTAGATGTTCCATAAATGGATATTTATGAAACTCTCTCAGAACCTCCTCTTTCAATATCACTGGTACCATCTTGCATCTTTAGAAAATAATGACATGCTCCCCACCATTATAAAATACATCCAGAGCATGTCCAGTTCATAATCGAGTATGTAGGGTATCACAGTAGAAATCCACAATTCTTGTATACCTAAATCACTACAATAGAAGAGGGGTGAGAACCATCGACTGGAGGTAATCTTCTCCATCTCCATCCACAAAGGATAAGTGTAATGAGGGAAACTTCTTTGATACCTCATTCAGTAGCTGTGAACAAGATCTCATGATAATAGAATCTACTACTATGTTCCCCTTAACATGAGTATATACTCTCTTGAAGTCATAATCCAAGAGGAACTCTATCCATCACCTCTGTCTTCAGTTAATATCATTCTGAGAGAAGATATACTTGATACTCATGTGATTAGAATAAATGATAAACCATGTGTCTATTAGGTAGTGTCACAACATCTTTAGTTCAAATACAACCAATACTAACTCAAGATCATGGGTCTCATATTTCTTATCATGTGGCCTCAAATAAGATGAATCATAGGCAATCAATATCTACCTATGCATAAGATCACAACTAATCCTAGTTTTTAATGCATCGTAGAGCACTATAATCTCAACACCCAACACTAGAAATCTAAATATTTGAAATCTTGTCAATCTCTACCTAAAATTTTGTAAAGTCTTCTAGAACCTCTTTGACCAAGTGAAAGTCTACCCCTTATAGGTAAAATATATCATCAGAGATGATATTTTGGATAAATCATGTATGAATTTACAGCAATAGCATGCCAACCCAAGTAATCTTTACGCCACTTCCACGCTCTTAGATGGATCCCAAGCTAGCACTGCCTCGGCCTTGGATGGGTCCACTTCCACTCCATCTACTAAGCTAATGTGTCCTATAAATTGGACCTTCTGTATCTAGAACTGGCAGTTTGTGAGATTCTCATAAATTAGGTTCTCTCACAGTATGTCTAAAACCATCCTTAAGTGTCTTGTGTGCTCCTACTCAGATGCTGGGTACATAAGGATATTATCGATGAAGAATATCATGAATCGGTATAAGAAAGGATGAAATATATAGTTCATGAGTCCCATTAAAACTTATAGGTAATTAATCATGAAAAATTGTATAACTAAGTACTCATAGTTACTGTAGAGATATATGAATGTCATCTTCAGTACATCCTCATCCCATATTCACAACTGGTGTTAGATTGATCTAAGGTCAACCTTCCAGAACCATCTTTCCCCCAATAAAATGGTCAAAGAGTTCACCAGTACTTGTTAGTTGAAACTTTTTATTCACAATCAAGTGATTTAAGATCCGGTAGTCCACATATAACCTCAATCTCTCATTCTCATTCTTGGAAACAAAACTAGGGATGCCCAGGGTGAAACACAGGGTCTAAAAAATCCCTTCCTCTACAAATCCCCCAATACAGCCTCAGCTCATGAAGATCTATTGGATCCATATGATATTATGACATCACTATTAATGTCAACCTATTGTGTAGATCAATGAAGAATTCTTTCTCTTAGTGGTTAGGTAAACCTAAAACATCCTTAGGGAATATGTCCTCGTACTCCACCACCACTATAGGAAACTGATAACTCATAACATCCACTAAAAAAGTTTTAGGCTATCCAACTGATGAGTAATTGGTTGTACCCTCCTATGCATGATTACCTACTCCACTTATTGTGTTTACTTTTCATCAAAAAAGGAAAACATAGTTCTGTTGTTGTGTACACATTGTTTCCTTCGCTTGAAATATTCAATATGATCATGAAATTTAGATAAATTTTCCATAAGTAATATGACTTTGTATTGCCTAATTACTTATATAAATATATCCAAATATAAAATATTTTTTCCAAGAGACAAGTCAAATATTTGGCACAAGTGTGTGATTTTTGATCCATCTCTATTAGGAGTCTCTAAGCGCAAAGGTCGAGCCAAGGGATCAATTGGAATCTCTAAGTATCATGTAATATATATGGTGAGAAAGTAATGACTATCACTTATGTCTATATACACTTTAAATAAGATATAAAATATATTTTTCATACTAAATATCATTCCCAGAGCCTTTGGGTTGTATGCTTCGACCACTTATAGTTGTCCCCCCCCCCTATCCTTCAGCTCCCTAAACCTGGAGTAGACCACCTCGGGGTGGTGGTGGTAACAAGTCAAAGCATCTACACATCGCGACTCTTTACCAGGTCCTCTTCCATGTCCACTTACCTACATACCTACCTTCTACTTCCATTTTATTTTTCTCAGTGGTCCATCCAAGGTTTCTCTTTTAGCCGTATGATGAGTTGGACAATCTCATGCAAGATTTCCTTTGTCATCACATGAGTAGAACTACGTGTATATGGGATTAATAGACCTATTCTGATATCCCTTAACCATATAGCCTATTTTATAAGACCTTCTCATGAAACATCAAACACATCCAAGTCCCTGAGAATAACATCAGCTCCCCTCTTCCAGGGTCTCTCCTCCTACTTTCCCACTTCCAGAGACCACTGGTTGCATCTTCTCAACCAAGAAACTCTCAGCCACCAAATATCTCTCTATACCTCTATCATAAGTAGGAATTAATAGAGGGATATCACTATATAATATGTCTCCATGAATCCATTTCTCGAAGTTTTGATCCCTAAACAAGTCACAAACCATATTCATTGAGTACCGTGAGAGGTTGGTAAACCTCGATGAGTACTCAGCTACTGTCATGCTGCCCTATTGGAGGTGTAAAATCTCCTGGATATATAAAAACCTCAGCATATCTATAGGGAAATCATCTATGAAGATACACTCAAAATCTGACCATGGTAGAGTCACCTCATTATTAGACTGGTTCAATAAACCCAGACATCATCCTATTGATCCATAGAGAAGAATCATCCCCATAACCACCATCTGATATGCTGGTGTCTTGACCAAACCGAAAACTCAGGTCACCACCTCAAGATAGTCCTCATCCACTTGTGAGTCAGGATCACCTCAGAACCTAATGGTTCACTATCACTGAAACATTGTAAGTGTGGTCATCCTGCACACTTTATTCACTAGTACTACATGTACCATCAACTACTCAATAGGTGGTGGTACAGCTAGTTCACCACCTAGAGGTTGCGCCTCTAAAATTGGTCCTTATATCAATGCCTCATCACTAAGGGAATAATCCTCATGATTATGGTGTTTAGCCCTAGGTAGAATATGTTGTGTAGGTATCATGAAAGTAAACATGATGTTCCACGGTAAATGAGTATATCTGGATATGTGACTCAAGAAGTACATAGAAACCATAACCCATTCCTATATGATTCATGTACCATTGTTTGCCCAAAAACCATTGTTCTAATGTACTGAGTTGAAAATTGGGTGGTCATATTTCTGTTATATGGATATGTTGGTTTTTGTACCAACATTGGATTCCCTAGCCTAAAATCTAAACTCCAAAAACATAACACTATTTGTCAAAAATAATCTCACATACATTAGTCCTAAGGTAGAATTGGCTTCTTTGATACCACTTTATCATGACACATCATAGTCGGGCCAATTCTGTGACTCCCCAAGCCTGCCCCTAATAGGACAGGGGTTGGTGACTAGCACTGAGTAGGTATATCACTAACATGGGAGGACTTGGCCAAAGTACATGTATGAAAGCACACATCTCTAAGCATAGACAATGACGAACTGTAAAAATAATTGAACAAACATGCATGAATATATCTAAATCCCACCACCATAGTATGAAAATAATTAAAAGAAAGCAAACACAACCAAATACAGGCCCACCCCAAAGAGTCTCAAAAACAAGTCCAACCTGAAATTAAATAGGGGACTATTGTCAAAGTACCGCAAGAACACACCTTGGTAGTCTAGATATCACTAAGAACTGTTTGATCCTAGTACATTTGGCACTCTATCAACAGTTTGATTGTCTTCACATGACACGATACATGCAGGTAAAGCCTGTGCAAGGGTGATTATAGTAATACCTTGTAATATAAAAACCATGTTCTTTTATTACACACTTAAACATGATTTATTACATAAACCTTTCACTTGATAAAACATGTAATATTGCGAGGTCTAGTGTCTTTGGGGATTAGGAACATTACATAACAACTTAAAACCTAAAACACAACATCTTTATTCAAAACATCCTTTACATGACCACTATATTCACCCGTACTTATCATTTCACATGATAACCTGAGGACATGCATAAGAAAAGTGTCTGAAATAAATCCCAGTAAGTTAATAAATGTGGAATAACATGAAGAACACAATACATGTTAGATAATAGGAATACCAATGGAGCATAAGAAAATCATGAACATAAATTCATGATGAAGCATTATAATCAAAACATGGAAATGCGACAATATGCCTTAACATGGAATTAGCATGAGCCAAGGATAATTGCACATGGTGCATGAGTAATCCCTCATTGCACATGAAGCACGAGTAAACCATTGTTTCACTTGAATAATCATGATTCAATAATCATTTCACATGATGTATCATGATACTATACTTTACCCAATAAATTGGAGTGCTATCAAGGCACACCCTTCTTAAACATTTCATTTCATGCATAAGTGTACCACAAGATCATAGAACATGAATTCATAAAACATCATAATTTATTTCAAGATTTAGTATTGTGAAATTAATACATGAAACTCTTACATAAATATGTAAATGTTAATAAAGGCGAATACCCTTAATATATAAATGGTCTTGGTATTCACTACACAATGATTTTGGATTGGAAAATTGCGGTGCTATTTCGGCAGCATAATAGTGTGACTAAAGACTTCATAAAAATGGTTGATGAGAGAGAAAGGGGTATCTCATAATATTTATATGAAATGCACAGTAAAGGGAGTCATATAGATACATGTAACAACATATTTAATGGAATTTAGATTCATAATTCAAAATAACTTCTTGAATGTAAATGATGAGAGAGAAATTCCTTACGGACTTTCGGTATGGTAACAGGTATATATGGAAGGCCCCTATGAGAGAGAAATGGGTCTCTAATCATTCAAACATAAATATAACAGTATAGGGGTGGTGAAAAATTATACACCAACATTTAAAATTTAAAATAAAAGGGTATAAAAATATTAAGAAACCTGGATAAAATGAGAAAGGTTGGTATCCCCTAATTGGAAGTGTGATCCCAAAGGCTTGGGAGAGGCTTGAGAGAGGATTATTGGGAGCTTGGAGCAAATAGGGAGGATTCAAGAGAAAGGAGGGAAGAGGTTGGATGAACATAAAAGGCTTTTATTGAAGAGGAAGTTGGATCTTGGGTGGGTTTATATAGGAAAGGAGAGGGAATTATTTATTATTTAGGTTTGGGACACCACACATTAAACTAATAAAAACCACAAACCAGGCCATTGTTTTTTCACATGTTTTTTTTCAAAGGGGAGTGGAAAACAATATTTTATAATTTAAATGGACGAAATTCTTAAAATAATAGGGTTACTTATGTGGAGGTGAGTCACACTCTCATGGAAAATAATTTAAAAATACAAAATGTTTTATAAGTATTGAAGGGTCCACTAAAGATTTTTAAAACAAATAATATGAACCCAAAATCAAATTATTTTAATGGTAAAATTGATATTTTCCTATCATAATGTTTATAGTAATTTATTACATCATTATTGGGTCATTATGATGTCATAAAACACATTATATATTGAAACAGTATTTAATTTTTACCCAAAAATTCAACTCTCTCAGAAAATTATAAAAAATTCATCGTTGGGTAATTTTTCTGTCCTGATTACAAAAAATAATATTAATTTTATCTAAATAATTTTTTAAATATGTGAATTTTTACTTTTAAAATAAAAACTGATATTTATCAAAAATTCATGGGTTTTGACGAAAGCAGCTTTAAAACCTTAAAAAAATACAATTGCATACATAAAATAATATGATCATTTATATTTAATAAAATGTAATTTAATAATAATAATAATATTTTATTAATATATTATTTAATTCAAAAATCCATTAATTCATCAAAATATATTTTTAGTTGAATATTAACCAAAAATACTATATGCACTTTAAAAACTATTTACAAAGTAAAAATAATAAAAAGAATGTATATTTTATATAAAATAATAATTTGCATAATCGTAGTACAAGGGTATTATTACATAACCCCTTAAAATACCTGAATAAGACCATAGGTTAAGGTGCGCGATGGTGACAAACACTTGGGGTTCCTCAAAGAACATCGCTCGAGTGGTAATCCTTGTCAACATTCTATTATCTCATAGGTTGTTCTGTTCAAGCTTGTTGTATTCAAGCTCAGTTTGGTATTGGTCAAGAGTGAATCACTATGACGTAACCTCCTTTCTAAGCTCCAACATATGGGCTTTGTAAGGGGAAAGTCTACTGGATGAGTCCATCTCTTCCATTATTTGATTAAATTGGATTTGTTAAAGCCTTATATTTATACTAATCATGTGATAACTATTCAACTACTATATTATAAATGGTCACAATTATTAATGGTATTATGAAATCCAAAACATAAAACCAAATATGTTCATATGTTTTACATAACCATAAGAAGATATTTAAATAGACCAAGAGGAATTTTCATTAATGAATTTTTGGGTCGTTACAATCTTATCCATTTAAGAAATTTTGACCTCAATATTTCCTTTTCCCACACTAAAATAGATGTGGATAACTCTACTTCATTACTTCCTTTGATTCCCATGTCACATCTTCAAACTTATGGTTTTTCCACAACACGTTGATGAGGGGCATTGTCTTATTTCGAAGAAATTTTCTCTACGATCTAAGATCTTCACTGGTTTCTCCTCGTAAGAAAGGTTATCCTCTAGTTGTAATACCTTTAAAGAGAGTACATGTGAAAGGTCTAGTATGTACTTCCTTAATAGGGATACATTAAATACATCATGTACTTTGTCCATGGTAGGTGGAAGTGCTAGTCGATAGGCCACAACCCTGACATGATGAATAATCTCAAAGGGGGCGATGTACCTAGGATATATCTTCCCTTTATTTCCAAACCTCATAACCATCTTCCATAGGGATATGCATAGAAACACCATGTCTCCAACTTTGAACTCAAGCTCTATTCAACGGTTATCTGCATAACACTTCTGTTTATTTTAGACTGCCTTAATATGTTACTAAATGTTTTTCACATTATCCACCATTTCTTCGGCCATTTCTAGTCCTAATAGCTTATGCTCACTAACTTCATCCCAAAATGTTGGATTTCTACACGTTTACTCATAAAGGGATTATTATGGTTCCATTCGGATGCTTGAGTGGAAACTATTATTGTTTGAGAACTCAACAATAGGAAGATATTGATCCCATCCTTCTTTGAAGTCCATTGAGCATGCTCTCAACATGTCCTCAAGTGTTTGGATAGTCCTTTAATATTGGCCATCATTTTGAGGATGATAAGTTATACTGAAGTTTAGCTCAGTATCCAAATCATGTTGAAGACTCTTCAAAATTTTATATTTAAATCTTGGATCTCGATTGGATACAATAAATAGCGGTACCCCATGCATCCTTACCACATATCTGTTGTATATCTGTACCAGTTGATCCAATGTAAAATCCTACCTAATTTTAATGAAGTGTAAAGACATTGTAAGAGGATCCACAACTACCTAGATTTCATTGTTGCATTTGTATATCTTCAGAAGTCCAGTAACAAAGTCCATGGTGATGTTCTCCCATTTCCATGCTGATATGGGCAATGGTTACATCATCCCCTTAGACTTCTTCCTCTCTGCCTCCACTTGATGACCCACCAGGATCGTTGATGTATACTTAGAAATATCCTTCTTTATATTATCCCACCAATAATGATCTTGGAGATCTTGATATATCTTTGTGTTTCCTGGGTGAATAGAAAAATTTGAACTATGTGCATCATCCAAAAGTACCTTCTTTAGCTTCAGACGTGATGGAACACATAGTATTTTCTCAAATCTCTCAATTCCTTCTTCATTAACAATTAACTCAGAGGATTTCCCTTTTCTAATAGCTTCCACTTTCTTCTTAATTCCCACATCATCATATTGATCATCCATTAACCTTTCAAAAAGATATGGTTGAGAAATCATTTGTGAAAGGATTTATGATGTTCCCTTATTTATGATTCCCATGTCAATATTCATAAAATCTAAAAAGATTGGATACTTCAAAATTCTCATCGATGATAGAATCACTGGTTCCTTTCAACTTAGAGAATCTTACACCTGGTTTGCTTTCCCAGGGTGGTAATGGTTTGAGCAGTAATAATATTTGATTAGCTCTAACCATCTTCATTGATGCATGTTCAACTATTTCTATGTGAGTATATAATTGATCCTTTTCTGGTCCGTCTATATTTTAAACTTCTCCCCAAAGAGATAATGCCTCTAAATTTTTAAAATGAATATCATTGCAGCCAATTTCAGATCAGGTGTTGGATAGTTTTCTTCATTACCTTTCAATTGCCTTGAAGCATAGGCAATGAATTTGTCATTTTTCATCAACACACAACCCATGCCCTTTTTTTAAGCATCACTGAATACCACAAAAAGTTCTTCACTTGTGGGTAAAGTGAGAACAGGCATAGTTATAAGCCTCTTTCACAACTCCTTGAATATTTCTTCACATTTATCACTATAATAAGACTTCAATCCCTTCCAAGTTAGCTTGGTAATAGGGTTGGACAATCATGAAAAATTTCTCACAAATCTATGATAATATTTATCTAACCCCAAGAAACTACAGATATCTATTACTGATATTGGCCTCAACCATCCCTCAATTGTAGTTGTCTTGGAGGGATCCAAAAATATCTCATTGCTTGTGATGATATGACCCAAGAATGAGACCTCATTCAACTAGAACTAACACTTTCTATACTTTGCATAGAGCTTCTCCTTTCACAAGGTCTATAGTACAGTTCTCAGATGCTCCTCATGATCCTCCTTGGTTTTGGAATATATTAGAATATCATATATAAATACTGCAACAAATTTGTATAGGTAATTTATAAAGACTTTATTCATCAATTCCATGATGATTTCTGGATCATTAGTGAGTCCAAAAGACATTACAATAAGTTCATAGTGCCCATATCTTGTACGAAAAGCAGTCTTGGGGATATATTCCTTCTCCACCCTTAGTTGATAATATCCCGACTGCAAATCTACCTTGGAGAAGTATTGTGCTCCATACAGATGATCGAATAAGTCATCAATTAATGGGATAGTATACTTGTTATTTATCGTGATTTTTTAAGCTCATAATAATCGATGCAAATTCACATTGACTCATCCGTCTTCTTGACGAAGAGGACTGGTTCACCCCATGGTGAAGCACTTGGGCATATAAACCCTTTATCCAGATTCTGCATTAGTTGTTTCTTCATATCCTCAATCTCCAAAATATTCATTCTATACAGATTCGTCTATATTGAAAATTCCCTAGTTATAATATGAATTGTAAATTCCACATCTCTTCTAGGAGGAAGACCAGGAAATTTCTCATGAAACACTTCAGTGAATTCCCTCACAATAGGCATTTCTTCAAGGATGTTTGACTCCTTATACTCAATCATCCGAGCCATATACGCATGATCATAGGTCAGTAATATCCACCCTTGAGATGATGGAGATAAATAAGATTCATCTTTCTCCTTTCACTTGTACAGAATCGGGGGTCGATTATCCACATAGAGAGTGATTTCCCTCTCACGGAAATTTATGTTGGCTCTATATAGGGAAAGAAAATCCATTCCAAGAATTGCATCAAATTCCACCAGAGGGAGTATGATGAGGTTCACCGAGAACTTCAATCCACCGATTATGATAGCAGAGGAGTTACATTCATGGGGTGCATGATTTACCCATTTTTCATACTAACTGACATCTTTAATTACATGATTTGTGGTAGTGTTGGGATTGTTCTACTAAACTTTTGGGATAAAAAATAATGCGTAGAACCTGAATCAAAAAGTATGTTTTCTATTCTTGAATGAATAAATATCGTACCTATCACGACTTTGTTTTCGGGGAACACTTCGGTAGTATTGATGGTAAAAACTCTCCCTTTCTAACTTGAAGGTAGTTGGTTAACTCCAAAAACCCTAGGTTTAGGGTACTGATTTACAAGATGACCTAGTTCTTAGTAGTTGAATCAATGAAAAACATGTTGAGATTTGAATGGAGAATTCCTCGCCTCTGTTGTAGTCGTGGGTTTTCTTGTCGGTAGTTAACAGCTATGTGTCCTTCTCTTCCACACCTAAATCATTTCATCATCCCCTTCAAGCAATTTCTAGGGTGCTTCTTTCTACACCATTGGCAAAAGGGCTGATAGATCTTCTTTGAACCATTTTATTTTTCCATCAGACTGCCATAATTGAAATCCACCATACTCTTCATATCCCCATGATACCCATGAGATTATTCGATCTCTATTTTGAACTTGAGGTCAAATCGGACAATTTCCTCATAGTTGTTGAAGTCATGGATCTCTAGGGCTTTCCGTAAGCTAGGTTTCATCCCACTGAAGAAGCAATAAACCTTGCATTTGGGGGTAACGACAAAGCCAGAGGCGTATCGTATAAGACTTTTGAAGTTTTCCTCATACGCTCTGGTGCATTAATCGTCTTTTTTCTTCAGGCCAATAAATCTCCTTTCTATCTTATGTTGGAGGGTGCGCAAAAAATATTTATCAAAAAACATCTTCTAGAAATCCTTCTATTCTAACACCTGGATCTCTTCCTCAAGATTCATATTTGTTATCAATGTCCACCATTGATCAGTTTCACACTCTATATCATAAGCAGTCAGGAGAACCTTCTCTTGTTAAGAACATTAAAGGATGGAGAAGATCTTTTCAATGGAGTTGATCTATTTTTTTGCGATTGAGGGATCGGATGATCCATTAAAAGTATGAGGCCTTTGTCTCATGAAGCTCTCGATAGTGACTCGTTCTTTCTTAGAGGGTGTTGAACATTCCTATTGACCCATGTTTCTATTAAAATATTGAGTTAACTAAGAGAGAATCATGACAAGGTTCGTGATTCCCGCTCCCATTGGATTGGGAATCTCATTAGAATAGTCATCACATTGGTCTTCGCATCGGTTGTTAGCATGATTCCCCTTATTACAGGCCATTGGCTGGAATAAAAGGAAAGTTAGGGGTAACTCATAAAGCGTAATCCAAGGACAAAACAGATGACCTATAAATATCTTTTATTTCCTTAACTTATGAATCTATAGGCTTCAATCTATGTTATCCATGATCTACTTTCCAAGATATATTCTTAAAGGAATTTTTTAAATTCCCTTAACAATGGTTCATACTAATCTTATGAATTTACAAAAGAATATCCCATGGGAGTTTGATAACCAAGAGTAAATCAAGGCCCGTAGTCTTGTACCATGATACCCCAGTCAATCCCAAAACTCCTTGTCACAATTTTTACTCCTAGGTACATCTGTGCTAGATCCGCCTCTACCTTCTCATATCCAGACAGGGATGTATTTGATTTATAAACCAATTAATCATTACTCACCAAAACAGAAAGATTTGTTTATTATACTGAGTCTTGTCTCTAAGGATTCACTAGGGTTTTCTACTCCTAATCCAAAAAAATAACTAAATCAATCCTCTGATACCAACTATAAAAACCCTTTTCTTTTGTTACACACTTTAACATGATTTTTTACCTAAACTATTCACTTGATACAGCATGGAAGATCGATAGGTCTAGTGTATTTGGGGATCAGGAACATTACATAACAACTTAAAACATTAAACACAACATATTTATTGAAAACATCCTTTACATGATGAATACATTCCCTCATACTTAGCATTGCATAGGACAACCTGAGGACATTCATAAGAAAAGGGAGAGCTATAAAGCCAAGTAAGAGAATAAATGTGGAATAGAAAGAGGAATACAATACATGTTAGACAATAGGCATATCAATGGATCACAATAGAAACATGAACATAAAGGAATAATAAATCATGATAATCAAAACATGGTAATGTGGAAAAAATACTTAACATGGAATTACTATGAGCCAAGGCTCATTGCACATAGAGAATGAGTAATCCCTCATTGCACATGAAGCACGAGTAAACCCTCATGGAACTTAGATTAGAATGAGTAAACACTCATTGCACAGGTCGTATCATGATACTATACTTTACCCAATGAATTGGAGTGCTATCATGGTAAACCCTTCTTAAAAATTTTGTTTCATGCATAATTGTGCCACAATATCATAGAGCATGAATTCATAAAACATCATAATTTCTTCCAATATTTAGGAATATTTTGGTTCATCTGGTTAGGTCGATCACTACTAGATGGATGGAGTGACTTCATTCACTCCATGATATTAATAATATTACCACTCATACCTACCGTCAAGTGGATTTTGTTGCGAACGGGCTTTCAAATAACATAGTAAGTCAGAACACCACTTGGCTAGAGGATATCCCCGATGAATCACTTCCCCTGTATGTGAAAGATTGTAATCTAATAAAATATTTTAGGCTCATATAATATTGACGTTTAATTTCAATAAATATTTGTTTATTTAACTAAAGCAACACCTTACTTAAAAATACCCTTGATAGAGAAATGGGCATGGTATTCACTACACAATTATTTTGGCTTAAAAAATTGTGTTGTAATTTCGGAAGCATAACGACATGACATAAGACTTCATAAAAATGGTTGATGAGAGACAAAGGGGTGTATCATAATATTTACATGAAATTTCCGGTACGGGGAGTCATATAGATACATTTTCCAGCATTGGTAATGGAATTTGTATTCATAATACAAAATTATTGCTTGAATGTAAATGAGGAGTGAGAAATTCCGTACGGAATTTTGGCATGTTAACAGGTATATATAGAAGGCCCCAATTATAGATAAGGGGGTCTCTAATCATTAAAACACAAATAGGACAGTATAGGAATGATTTTAAGTCGTACCCTAACATTTATAATTGAAAATAAAAGGGCATAACAATATTAAGAAACTTGGATAAAATGTGAAAGGCGGGAATCCCTTACTTGGAAGTGTGATCCCAAAGGCTTGCAAGAAGCTTGAAAGAGGATTATTCAGAGCATGGAGAACCTTGGGAGGATTATAGAGATATGAGGTAAGTGTTTTGATGAACTCTAAAGACTTTGAGTGAAGAGGAATTTGGAGCTTGGTGGGTTTATATAGGAAAGGAGAGGAAATTCTTTATTATTTAGGTTTGGGACACCACACATTAAACTAATCAAAACCACAAACGAGACCATGGTTTCTTCCCATGGTTTTTTCCAAAGGGAATTGGAAAAATATATTTTATAAGGCCAATTCCCTGACTTCTTAAAATAATAGGGTTGCTTATGTGGAGGTGAGTCACACTCTCAAGGAAGACAATTTAAAAAGAAAAAATGATTTATAAGTCTTGAAGGGTCCACTAATGCATTGTAAAATAAATAAATAAAACCAAAAAAACATTATTTTAATGGTAAAACATAAATTTTACGAAAATAATGTTTTTAGTATTTTATTACATCACTATTGGGTCATTATAATGTCATAAAACACATTATATATTTTAGTAGTATTTAATTTTTACCCAAAAATTCAACTCTCTCAGAAAATTATGAAAAATTCACTGTTCGATACTTTCGACATCCTGATTATAAAAATAATATTAATTTTATCTAAATAATTTACTAAATATTTGAATTTTTACTTTTAAAATAAAAACCAACATTTATCGAAAATTCGTGGGTTTTGACAAAAATAGCTTTCAAACCTTAATAAAAATTAAAATTACATACATAAAATTATATGACCATTTATATTTAATAAAAATTAATTTAATAATAATAATATTTTATTAAAATATTATTTAATTAAAAAATCCATTAATTCATCAAAATATATTTCTTAGTTGAATATTAAGTAAAAATACTATTTTCAATTTAAAAACTATTTAGAAAGTAACAATAATAAAAAGATTGTATATTTTCTATACAAGAATATTGTACATAATTTTAGTACTAGGTTATTGTTACATAACCCCTTAAAAATCCCGCATAATACCTTAGGGTAAGGTTCGTGATGGTGAAAAACTCTTGGGGTGGCTTAGATAACATCGCTCGAGTGATAATCTCCATCAACTTCCACTTCTGTCGTAGCCGATTCCGCTCAAGATTAATGTATTCAACATCATCTTGGGCTTGGTCAAGAGAAAATACCAATAATACCACCTCCTTTCTGAGCTCCGAAAAATGGGCTTCTTATGGGGAAAGTCTACTGGATGAGTCCATCGCTTCTGTTTTCTGAGTAAATTGGATTTGTTAAAACCCTATATTTAAACTAATCATGTGATCATTGTTCAACATATTTATTAGAAATTGTCACAATTCTTAATGGTATTTTAAAATCTAAAACATAAAACCAAATAATTTAATACGTTTTACGTAACTATAAGAATACATTTAAATATACGAAGAGTAATTTTACTTGATGAATTTTTGGGTCGTTACATGTAAGACACCTTGAAACCAAAAATTATACAACAAAGAAAACAATCAGCTCTACACATGTATATATCTACAACACATATAACAAGAATATTAAAATATACCCAACAAGACCCACGGTCTAAAGATGAGTCACAAATGTAATTCCATCTTTGGATTCCAGATCAAATATTCTACATAGCACTCATCTAGGATAAGACACTCCTGAGTCTAATAATAGCAATGATGTCCATCCAAGAGGTAAATCTCAGCGGGTCTCATCATAGGAATTAAAAAATGAATGTATTAAGAGATATGATTAAAATATGAGGATCACGCCCAAGGTCATGGGGTATACCAACAAATCAATCTTTATTAACCCATTAAAAAGAGGATTGGAACACTCATAGTGTTGGTCATGATAATACCAAGAAATCCACCTTGATAACAAAAGTGAATAGATCATATCACACTTCGCCTCACAGAAGAATTCCAAAAACTCTATTCAAGAAGTCCTGGTAAAGAGATCATTGTACTTGAAGTAAGAGGAGATTCCATACTAACACTCCGTCAATGGATATGGGTAATGCACCCTAATGAAACTTTTTTAGGATACAGAGGACAAGGGATCTACACCAAGTTTTAAGGAGTTCATAACATGTAGTAGGGTTACATTCCATGTACCTTTGACCTTGGGTAATTCCCTTGTAAATAGAATATGTCTTTTTTTGGGTGACAGTACATGAAGTGTGGTTTTCCCAAATAATCTTCACATTTACCAGTACATGGATTAGCCCCTGTAAATTTTTCCAGGATGTGTCTGTGTGGGGCACACAACGTACCCAATATTGTGTAATCCATCCCATGTCTGTATACCCTATAATGTATAGTCCTAACTCAAAAAGGGGAATATATGTAGTGTGATACTTATCTTCCTCCAAAAACCTTAGTTATCACTTATTAGGGCCCACACGACATGTTTCATCGAGTTACACATCGTTTATCATGAAATTTCTCAGATTCTCATATCTGGTTTTAGTGTTTATTTTCATGCCTCTATCCATAATTTGGCCATGTACCTCATAGGAATACCAAGGAACCACCTTTTATAAGCCTCACCATCGATGAACAACACGTTTTGACCATCAAATATCTTCAGAAATAACTATTATATGTTGTTATGTGATCTACACAAAAGAACATAAAATTGGGTATCAAAACACATCTGATTCACCACTGCATTCATCATCGCACCACCATCATGTAGTTATGATACCAAATCTACAATATTATTTTGTTTCACTAAGATATAGTTATGCAATGATCAATTCATCGGGATGAATCAAACCGCAGGATAATGAAGAGAACCCACAATGAATGAATAATCAGGGGAGAAAATAACAAGAACAGTCAAGAGAAACAAACCCTGGTCGATTTTCATGTTGACCTCGATTAATTTCCATTATAACAATAAGATAATAATCAATAAACATGAAGAAATTATCCCAAATAAATCCCCAAAATAATCCAATCCCACAAGATGCATGATCTGTTGATCAATCAATTGATTAATTGGTTTGTGTTCAACGTAATAATTAATAAGAAGAAATAAATCCAATCAAAATAATCATCCTAAATAAACATGGATTGATCCTTAATGAATAATGATCTTTCTTTTTTGTCATTGGCGAGATCCTGAATCCCATTGCACATCGATTATCGATCCATGATCTGGAGGAAGTTCATCTTAGAAAGATCCTCCTATTATATCTCCAATAGATTCGGGGTTATGTGGATAACACAATAATTCTATCATAAAACTCAACTTAAATAATCATCAGCCACTACATAAATAAAATATAATAATTTAATTTAATTTATTATTTTGTCCATTTCTATGATAGCGATGAATTTTTTAAAAATACAATGTACTGACCAAGATTATGTCATGCCTAGGGTAAAACCCATATTCTAAACTCAATGGTTCCCTCATATTTATAATACAGGTTTTATAAGTTATTCCTCTTTTTCAGAAAAACTATTTGTGTGTAATTTTTAATATATTTAATATTTTTCCAACATTTATTCTATAAACACTGGGTCTCAGAATTACACACCGTAATAGCACATAGTCTGGAAAATAATCTATAAAATGTCAAAAAATAATACATGGAAAATATGAGTCATTAAATTAAATCAATATACACCAAAATTTTCATGCACATACCATGATGATTCTAAAAATGGTATTTGGATGGTAAATGGTCAACAAGAAATTACTAATTAGAATGAGTTTTCATGCCACAAAGGAATCTATATTAGACTAATTTACTTTATATTAAGGGGCTATTCTATAGAGGATGTTGGGTCAATTATATATGGATATTTAAAATTTTGGTCCTCCACACCATATCCCATTTCTGATTCCATAGTTAGGATATGATATAGGGGACTACGTTGTAATGTATGGATCACACCACTAAGGTAGACAAATAATTTTTTGGATGAATCTATAAAATTCAAGACCAAAACATTGTAGATCATATTCCATTCTACAACTATGTGTGGAATTTAACAGAAAACCCCATAACAAAGTTGTTTATGTAGTAACTCATTTGACCCCAGTGTAGAATTTGTTTCATAGGGATAATCTGGGTAGTTCAAAGAAACATGGTTAATTGGATTCATATTCAAATTTTGGTAACTATAATAAAATTTTTAAATTAAAATTTTGAATTTAATGTTTAAGATGATTTTGAGATATAATTCAATAGTTGTGATTCAAGAAGTGGATTTGAATTTGAAATTGAAATTCAAATCTTATTTTATTAAAGAATGTATTATTCTAAAGATTTTATGTAAGTGTATCAATTGAAAATATTTTGGAGTTTAGATAAAAGAAATAATAATAAGGTCATGATAGGTTCAATATAATTAATATTCTATGATTATCCGAAGTGGGTGAAATGAATAATAAGAATAATATTTAAGTTTGTGGGTCATGTTTTGTGTATAAAAAGTAAAAAAAGCAACTTGTTCCTATGAAAGTTTAAAGTTTAATTTCTTGTTGTTCATAAAATCAAAAATAAAGTGGAAGTGGAATATTTTATAATGCTAAAAAAATTAAAGTAATTATATTAGGTTGAATAATTTTTTGTTATTACCCAATCCTATATCATTGTAAAGTGTATGATACACTTGTGTGAGGGATGCACTGAGTCATTATTGGTAGATGTGTAAACACAAGTTTTAAGGTTATACCATTCCAACTATACTCACATGTCAATTTTATTGGGTAGTGTTATCCTATTGGGAACCATATCACACCAATTAATATCCTTCTCACATTGATAGATGAACCTTGTAAATATTCTATATACCTTTTTATTGGTTGTTTTAGTGTATTACAATAATCATCACTACATTTTAATAAGTGGATAATTTTATATTGAAATAAATATAAAAAAACTCATCACTGATTCACCCCTTGCCCATTGATATCACTTTGATCCTAATTTTGTCTCAAAAGTTGTATCAAAAGAGGTTTCATAATTAATGATTCATTTTTTAAAGTTGATTACTTTTTAATTATTTATCTCAATTTGAAAAAGAATTCATTGATTTTTATTATCTACAATGGATAATATAAATTTAATGAATGACAATGGGATTCCAACATTTTATGGGAAAATCTATCACATATGAGAATATAAGATGATTCCATATATGTTATCTATAAGTTATGATTCCTTGTAAGTTAGAACTAATGGGTTTGTTCCATAGTCTAAAGTTATTTCTATGAAAGCAAACGATAAGAGGAATTTTGAGGATGATGGTCATGTAAGGAATGTTATTATATCATCACTCTTAGAAACAATGTTTTTAAAAGTTAAATGACTCAAAATCTATAACTATATTTGGGATAAACTTTAGAATATCAATGAAGGAAAGAAAAATGTTAACTAATCTATGTTGTAGATTTAGATATATAAATATGAAGATAATATAATTCAGGAATATGAAAATATTGATAGTTTTTTACAAGGGTGAATAAATATGTGAGAACAATAAAACGTCATGGTGAGGAGTTATAAGAGTCTTATATTGTTGAAAATATTTTTTGTATCCTTCCAAATATGTTTGATTTTAAATTATCTACTTTGGAAGAAAAATATTTGTGTAATATTTCTCCGATTGATCTATAAAGTATCATAATTGCATATGAAATAAGAAAAAACAGTTCTATCAACAAGACATTTCTTGTGTAAAAATAAATCTATTTTAAATCTCAAAGCATGAGAAGTTTAAAAATATGTCTATAGTTGAAGAAGAATATTTTTTTTCAGATTTTTAACGAATTGGAAGAAAAGTATTAAGAATTTATGTCTCTTATCTAATGAAACTTGATAATATTTTAGGTAAGTTTAATGGGAAATATTCCCTTAAAATGTTTTATGTGAGGAGATATTGTACATAATGTTGAAATTTTTCCAAAATTTAAAACCAATGAAAAATTTTAAGATAAAGAGGATATACCTAAAAACTTCTCAAAGATGAAAATAATAATCCAAAGGTTTCATACAATGATAAGGTTAATATGTACTCAAAATTTCACTGGATAATATTCTTTTCTATGGAAGGTATAAATAATGAAAATGAAGTTGAATATGATATTTTCTTCGGTGGTGAAGATGATGAAAACTGCACATAGTTAAATTAAATGATAAAAATATCTCAATTAATGATAACAATTATAAAACTGTTGAATAATAAGATAATGAGATGGATTTATTGTAAATATATTATTAAATTAATTTCTCTAAAATATTTTTAAGCAAGATAATTGTAAGAACTCAGATATCCTTTAAAGGTATGGATCTTGATTTTTGGTGTTTTTGAGAAAAATGGTAGTATTTAAAAAATTTATAAATACACACTGTGTACTTAGGAGTACACACCGTGCAATTAGTTTTCATAGATATCCATGTAATGGCTATGTAACGGTGAGTACATGGCCATGTGTGGTGACCTGGAGACCGACTAAAGTAGGGTATGGTTAAGGCATGCACACGACATGTACATTAAATGAATACGCCATGTACATTTCCTTTTATTTGTAAAATCGGACCAGGGTCGTGGCTAATTTCTAGAATTGTCTTCTTCTAACTTTTTCTCATCCAGGAGTGATTGAGGATGGTGATTATTCTCTAAGCCACTCATATATCATCTATTCTCTAAAGAAAGAACCATCAATTTTGTTTGAATCTCCTTGGTGAGTTCTTCCTTATTATAGAGTCTCTTCTCTTTATTTCTCTTCTTTATTGAGTTATTTGAGGTTAATAATTTTTGAAATTTTTGAGATCTATCATGTTCTAGGTCGATTACTTGGATGAGGTTCAACAATATCGATCGTACTACATCATGGTAGGTGGTTTGTTCCTTTATATAGTTTTGTTTAGATTATATATGAGAAACGTTTCGTGTACCCTAGTTTAGGGTATTGCGTGTTTTTTAATTTTAACCCTATTGATGTCTGCTATGGTTTTTTTCTTGTGAAAGGGTGTTGGATTATGAATTAGGTTTATTACCATGCTTATGGATGTGTTTTCCCATGTCAGTTTGATATTGATCGTGGGGCCTAGAACCACCTGTTAGGCTGTTTTGTTTTCTATACCTAGTTCTATTATGATGGAGTTGATATTATATGACATTATTGTGATATGATTTATAGCTAGTTAGCCTTGTAGTATTTGAGATTACTTTAGTTATTGGATATCGCTTGTGCACGATTGTTTTACACAGGGTTTTGAGAACCTATTATAGTTATACCATAGGTGGAATTGATCACTACCACAAAACTGGGCAAGGCCAGTGCCACCCCTTTATCAGCGCTTTTTTTTAGCACTGATAAAGGGACCCACTTTATCAGTGCTTTTTTTAGTAGCGCTGATAAAGGGGGGCCTTTATCAGCGCTTTTTTTAAAAGTGCTGATAAAGGGATCAACCTAAAAAAACATTTATTAAAAATAATATATTAAAATATAAATATATCAATACAGTTATATTGATATAAATATAATATATAATTTTTAAATATATTTTAGATTAGTATAAATATACATTTACACTTAATATACATAATATATAAGATATTTAGTGAAAATGGATTATAAAAAAATTAAAAAAGTATTTTTTATTAATAATTTTCATATTATTATGGAGTAATAGTCATTTAATAACAATTTGAAGACTAAAAAATAATAAAAAATTTAAAAAAAAAAGATCCAAAATACGTTGAAAACGCAACTCGAACTTCAATCGGCCATAACATTTGATCTGGGTGTCCGTTTGAGCTCCACCACATATCAAATCAAAGCCTGCGATGAGTTATAAATCGTTTGACTGAAGGTGAACTCGGTAAAGGTTTTGTAGAGGCCCATAAGGCCTCCAAAACTGAGTTTTTAGTTGTGGTACCCAGATATTTTAACATTTTGTGGATTTTTAGCCTCGTTTAAGGGGGTATTATTGGCTTTTTTTGTGGGGACTGAATTTATTCCAAGGTATTACATTCATAATGATATTATGTCTTTTAAATTTTATAGTTTTATATAATTCTCTACTATTTATAATTAAATATATAACTATATTTACATATTTTTTATATATTCACTCCTAAAAATTTAATTTTTTAAATAAATAATTAAACAAATTTACATATAAAATATATTAGCTTTATCTAAATAATATCTAATTTCCATTTTATTTAAAATACCAATATATGAATATTTATATAACTATATATTAATATAACTATATATATATTAATATAACTATATATATATTAATATAACTATAAATATATATATATATATTAATATAACTATATATATATATATATTAATATAACTATATATATTAATATAAATATATATTACTATATGAATAAATATATCTAAATATATATATAAATAAATAGATATATCATAAATAAGAGAACAAATCAATATAAGGGAGTGCAAAGGCATTAGTTGCGCAGGGGGGGAGGTCTCGATATCAAATCCAGGTGGAGGTAGGGGCACGCGCATAGGGGTGATTTAGAGGGGCTAGCGCTGATAAAGGGTTTAGGCGGTGCGTGCGGGTGTTGGAGGAGCAGCAAAGAGATTATAAAGCGGGGGCTCAATCGCTGTAAAAAGCCCCCCCCCCCCCGAGATTGGTAGTATTTTTTAATTTTTTTTTTGAGTTTTATCAGCCCTAAAAAAAGCGCTGATAAAAGGTGTCTTTATCTGTGCTTTTTGGAGTGCTAATAAAGGGGACCCCCTTTTATCTTCTCCAGCATTAATACCGCTTTTCTAGTGCTATTAAAGGCCATTTTTAGCACTGATAAAAGCCGTATTTGTAGTAGTGGATGTTGAGGGATTACCTAGAATTTATGTTATACCTTTCACATTGTGAGAAGATAGGGGGGATGGACGTTCAGTTCTACCATAGAGTGTCTATATTACACCATTACGAGACCACATGGGGACTGGACAATGATTGATTCCTCAGCGAGTTTGTATTTTTCATTAAAAGACCATAGGGGTAATTGGCGGTGAGTTATTCCTTAGAAAGTCTATGACTTTGTGAAACCATAGGGGTTAGACTGTGAGAACTTTTCAAGAGGGATTCTTGTAAATTATTGGATAAATAATTAATAAATGTAAGTGAATGTAGTTGAAACTATAAAATTGTTTATTTCTGAGTTCCTCCTTGTTTATTACTTCATTTTGCATATTACCTGCTATATATATTCACTGAAAGTTAGGAACATATATTTGGTTGGTTGCCTAATGGTATTCGTCTCACACTCTATTTGGGTCATGATTTTGGACCCAAATATATTATATGGTTGTAGGTATAGATAAGGTAAAGTGCCCTTGGTCCTCAGGTACATGATTATTGTGAAGCTGGAGAGCATAGGACCAAGATGAGGCTTGTGATGCTGCTGGAGTTTACTTGTTTTCTTTTTTATTTTGGTTTAGTACTATATTTCTAACATTGTGACTTGTTTGGAATATTTTCTAGACATATGTGACATGCATCATTTATATATGTTCTCTATTTTTTTATTTACTTCAGTCTTTTTTGGTTGGCTTGTGGTTTGGTATTACTACTTCTACTGTTGTATATTATTTTCATTATGCTATGTTACTCTAATGATGTGGGAATAGCTATCCCACTATCACACCCAAGGCCCTCCATACTAGTCAGTAGCCTCTAGTGTTTGGGGAAATTCACTTGAGGTCTTTTGACTAACCAGATACGGGGCACCTTGGGGCGGCACCCGGGAAAGGGACATTACAAAGTGGTATCAAAGGGGGTTCTTTTCTACTTTGTCTTACTTTTCGGAGACTATAAACAATGATATAAAGGAATATGTGGTTAGTAATAAGTTATGACCTGTATTAGCTAACCCGTGTATAGGGAAAATCAAATTTACATCGATTATTGCAATTTTTCTAGTTTTACACTTATTACAGTTGATTTGATTTCACCGTTGGGTGACACACATGATTTTTTCTATTATTATTTATATCATTGAGGTTCTATTTGTTTATCTTAGTGAGAAGAGGGTATTATATATCATGCATCATATAGAAACTTTCTAGAGACCACATGTCATGCATTTTGTTATGCCATTTAGGGTGAATTTCTGATTACATGCTATTTTGATAGATGTTGTGCTAAATATGCATGTTGTTATGATAGATACCTTGATAGAATACCTACTATTTTGATGTGGTATTGGAATATGTAAAGTTTAATTGGGATGGACGCAAAACATTGGTTCTTGAGGTGTTATAGGCCCTCTTAGATCAGAATTTTTTGGATTATACTGAACATTAACTGTATTCTATTATGATATGACATGAATATGATGCCAAGATTTGATTCACGGGGAGTATAGGCCCCCACAGGTAGGAATTTGGAACATTAATGTTTGTTTCAGTGTATTATGGGGTTCCGGAGTGATTTCTAAGGCTTAATGATTGGAAAATTCCAAAATACACGGTGTGTGATGATGAATACGCAACATGCATCCTTCTATTTGTGAAGGAAATGTTTTTCTTAAGTAAAAATTGTGTACTATATGTACACGTTGTGTTGTCATTGACTGTGTCACTGACTGGGTGGGCAGAGACACGGGGTTGGGAATTGTTTAGTGGAACACACCGTGTACTGGGAGTACACATCTTGTTATAGATACCATGAATTTGTTCATGTGATTAACAACACAGGTTGGTGAAATACTTCTAGTAAACGTCGTGTCTGGCATAAACACGTCGTGTAGTTTTGTTCTAAGAAAACTATATATTTTTTCCATATAGAGGAACTTGGGAAGGGGGAAAGATTCATGTACACACTGTGTCAAGGGATAAAATGTAGTGTGTATGTGGCGTTCTATCACCAGGGTTGGCAGAAGTACACTCCCATGTAAAGGATTAAGGGAACATGCCATGTAGGAGTCATACATGCCATGTATCCATGTTTTGAAGAACTTGAATGTTTTCTTTCTCTTGTTCCTTTCCTACACTTCTAAGTTTCATTCCTGGATAATATTGAACTAAGGTGTGTGTTTGAACTTGTAGAATCATGCCATTGAGAATTCCTCCGGTTGTACGCTAGATATAGGGCAATGATCAGACACCAAACATGGAAGATCAGGGACTACCAGCATATCCTTTTGTTGTTCATCTCTTGGAACCAGCTGTTATTAAAAATACAGGTGTCGATCCATAGATATGATAAGGCTTCCTGAGGTTCATACGGACCTTCCAGGGAGCACTACATCCTACCCCGTCTATGGTATAGTTGATGTGGGTTTTTCAGCAGCAGCATCCTCTCTCTTTCTCAAGGGATAGTGGACCTTAGGCTATAGAGTCATTGTTATAAGACATATTGTCTATCTTCAAGCATCTGAAGAGACCTCCAAGGAGGAGGGTGAAGCTCTCTATGTACATGATTTTGGATTCTGCCAATAGATGGTGGGATTTGATATCACAGGTGGGATGCAAGAGGATTATGGCTTGGGATGAGTTCCAGTGTACCTTCTATGACTACTTCTACCCGAAGTCTTTGGGGGCCGATCGAGCTCGAGAGTTCATGAGTTTGGAGAATGGTACACTCTCAGTCATGGATTATTCTTCATGATTCATAGATCTGTAGTGTTTCACACCCATTCTAGGGGTGATGAGTTATTCTTGGCAAGGAATTTTGAGGATGGTCTCAAGAATGACATCTGATCTCAAGTTTTCCTCTGGAGAGAGGGTTTTATTTCTATATTGAGCTAGTTCTATGAGTAGCACTAGTGTCCATTCCGCCTTATAGGATGGATACACTATAGTTTCAGGAGCTGAAGAAGTAGTTAGAGGAGTTACAAGAAAAGGGCTTCATCCGATCCAGTACATCTCATTGGGGTTCACCTGTCCTTTTGCGAAGAAGGTAGAAAGTACCCTCAGACTTTTTTTGGATTATCGGTAGATGAATTAGTTGACAGTCAAGAACCGATATCCCTTGTCGAGAATTTATGATCTCTTAGATTAGCTTTGAGGATCCCAAGTGTTCTCGATTATTTAATTGAGATCTAGTTATTATCATTTGTGCATTAGACCATCAGATATACCTCCTACAGCATTTTGGAGTAGTAGTGGTCTATACAAACATGTGGTTATGTCATTCAGTCTCACAAACACGCCTGTAGTTTTCATGGTACTGATGAACTGAGTGTTCCATCATTTCATGGATTCCTTTGTGGTAGTTTTCATGGATGATATATTGGTGTACTCTCCCACTTGACATGACAATGCCACCCATATTGAGATCATTTTTAGTACACTCATAGAGAATCAGTTATATGATAAACTCTCGAAACAACACTTTTTGATAGACTAGATTCACTTATTGGGTCATGTTATCTCAGATACATAAGTATTAGTAGACCCAATGAAAATGAGAGTAGTAGTTTCCTAAGAGCATCTGAATAACATCTTTGAGGTACAGAGTTTTCTAGGGCTGGATGGTTACCAGATATGTTTTATATAGGATTTTTCATGCTTAGAAGTTCCACTGAAGGGCTGGACTAAGAAGGGTGTGAAGTACCTGTGGAAAAATTTATATGATTCAACCATTCAGAAGCTGAAAGGGAGATAAACTACAGCACCAATTACATTTTTCACGTTTCGGGAAAGATTTATACTTTTTACTGTGATGCATTAGGTATCGGGCTGGGAGTAGTGCTTATGTAGGGGGAAGGCATCATTGCATACGGGTCTCGGTAGTTGAGGACACATGAGAGGAATTACCTGACACATGATCTTGAGTTGGATGCAGTTTTCCATCCCTTATATTGTAGATGGCACTACCTTTTGGGAGAGCACTTTGTGGTTTTCACTTATCAAAAAAGTCTCAAGTATATCTTTACTCAGCATGATCTAAATTTGAGACAATGAAGGGGGGTTGAGTACCTTCAGTCCTTCGACATTGATCTTGCCTACACGCTTTGGAAAGGCAACACAGTGGATGATGCTTTGAGTAGTAGGACTCAGATATAGGCAGTTTAAGAGGACAATAGTTAGTGGAGGCTTATGGTTCTATTCTCTGACATGCATCTAGAGGTGCAAGATAGGTAGGGGTAGGTATTTCTCTATTCTGTGGTTGTTATCTCTACTCTACTTGATCATGTTTGAATGAGGAAGTTATCAGATTCTGAAGGCCTAGTTCTATGGGAGAGTGTGTCAGGAGAGGACCTTCTTCCTGGATAGACCACAGGAGAGGATGAGATATTTCATTTTCATGGGCGCATGTAGGTGTCAGCAGACATACGCAAGGAGCTTTTTTGGGATTTTCATTCCTCAGTTTGGTAAGTTCATCCTAGTGTCACCAAGATGTATCTAGATCTATACTATCAGTATTGGAGGACCAGTATGAAGAGGGACACTGCTGTATTTGTGATGAGATGTTCCACTTTTTAGTAGGTGAGAGAGGATCATTAGTGACTAATGGGGATTTTACAGTAGTTACCCATTTCCGAGTGGAAGTGGAATAATGTAGAGATAGATTTTGTAACAGGGTTACTGAGATCACCTCTAGGGAATGATGTTATTTGGGTTGTTATTGATAGGCTCACAAATATGAAACACTTTCTAACAATAAAAGAGACCTTCAGTTTTGATGAGCTTTGAAGGTTGCATATCCAAGAGATTGTACTATTGCATGGGGTTATGCGCTCTATCTTTTCTGAAAGAGACACCAATATTAATTTTCATATATGGAAAGGATTACATAACACATTGGGTACACATGTACTTTTGAGTATAGCTTACCATCCCCATATAGATGGCCATCCTGAGTGCACGATTTTGGTGCTGGAGGAGATTCTTCGAGCATGCGTCCTAGATTTTGGAGGTTCTTGGGAGAATCACAAACGTCTCGTGTATCTTTTCTATAACAATAGTTATTAGATGACTATTCATATTAAACTTTACAAGAATTTGTACAGTATGCCATGTCGATCACCCCTATATTGGCTCGAAGTATGAGAGGTAGCTATGTTGGGACCTCATCATGTCCATGAGACCACAGAGGAGGTGGATTGATTCGGAAGAGGATGGCTTTAGCACAGCCACGAAAAAAGTCTTATGCTGATAGATGGATACGACCACTGTATTTCAAGGTAGAATATTGGGTTTTCCTACATGTCACACCGAGGTTGGGAAATAAGAGGACTAGGAGACAAGGAAATATTTCACTGAGATACGTCAAACTGTTTGAGGTTTTGGAGAGATTCGGTCTGTTTGCCTATCGATTTATGTTACCTCAAAGGTACTGGGATATGCACAACGTCTTTCACATTTCTCAGCTGCGGCATTACTTCTCATACCCATCTCAAGTTTTTCAACCCGAGGAGGTTGAGTTGGAGGTGGACGCATCATTCAAGTAGCATCCTATCTAGATTATTGATCGAAGCACTAAGGTTCTCCATGGTAGGTTTATTCCTCTAGTATGAGTGTTATGGAATCACAGGCGATTACAGGACAATACTTGGGAGAGGGAGGCCAATGTGTGATCATAGTGGTCGGAGCTATTTGAAGATTTTTCTACACCACCTTGTTAGGGAAATTTGGGGATGAATTTTTTTAAGGGGGGAAGTTTGTAAGAACCTCGATCTCTTTTTCAAGTATAGATCTTTATTTTTAGTGTTTTTGTGAAAAAGGGGAGAATTTGGAAAATTTACAAATACATGCTGTGTACCCAGTTGACTCAGGTAGCCTTGTACTGGCTGTGTAACGGCCAGTACAGGTCCGTGTGTAGAGACCTAGAGGCCTCCTAAAGTGGGGGTCGGTAAAGGCATGTACACAACATGTACATTAATTGAACACACCATGTACATTTCTCTTTATTTGTTATATCATACTGGGGTCATGTATAATTTATAGAATTGTGTTCTTCTGACACTGTATCATCCAGGAGCGACCAAGGGTGACAATTCTTCTCTAACCCACTGATTCGTCATCCGTACTTCGAATCAAACATCGCCGATTGTGTTGGAATCACCATGGTGAGTTCTTCCTTCTTCTAGAGCCTCTTCTATTGATTTCTCTTCTTTTGTGAGTTATTTGAGGTTGATTATTTTTTATTTTTTTGTAGATATACAACGTCTTGGGTTGATTCAAAGGATGAGGTTCAACTATATCGATCATACCATGTCAAGGTAGGTGGTTTGTTCATTTCCATAGTTCTATTTTGATTATATATGCAAAAAGTGTTGAGTACCCTAGTTTAGGGTATTGTGTGTTTTTGAATTTTAACCATGTTGATGCCTGTTATGGTTTTTTTTCTTGAGAAAGGGTGCTTGATTATTAATTATGTTTATTACCATGATTTTGAATGTGTTTTTCTATGTCTGTTAAAAATTGGTTTTAGGGTCTAGAACCACCTATTATGATATTTTGTTTTATATTCCTAGTGTTGTTAGGATGGTGTTGATATTATATGGCATGATTTTTATATGATTTATAGTTGTTTATGCTTTTAGTAGTTGAGATTACTTTTTCCATTGGATATTTTTGTGCACAATTGTATTACACGTGGTTGTGAGAACCTTGTGTAGTTACACCATAGGGGGAATTAATGTTGAGGATTACCCAGAGTATCAGTTATACTTTTCACATTGCGGGATCATAGGGGGAATGGATGTTGAGTTCTCCCTCAAAGTGTCCATAGTATACCATTACGAGACCACAGGGGGAATGTATGTTGAGTGCTTCCTTAGAGAGTATGTAGTTATCGTTAAAAGACCATAGGGGGAATTTACTATGAGTGCTTCCTCAAAGAGTCTTTATCTTTATGCAACCAGAGGGGTTAGACATTGAGAAATTTCCCATAGGGTGTCTTGTCAATGATTGGTTGAATAATTAATAAATTTAAATGAATTTATTTTTAACTATTATATTTTTTACTTTTGAGTTATTCATTGTTTATTACTTATTTTACATATTACCTACTATATATACTCACTGACAGTTAGGCACAGATCTTTGGATGGTTTCCTACAGGGATTCAATTCACACCCTATTTGGGTCATGATTTTGGACCCAAAATAATTATATGATTGTAGGCATAGATAAGGTAAAATTCCCTTTGTCATTAGTTACATGGTTTCTTTGGATTTGGAGTTCATGGGACCAAGCTGAGCCTTAAAATGATGCTGAATTTTAATTTTTTTCTTCTGAATTTTGGTTTAGTATTGTATTTCTAGAATTGTGACATGTTTGTATGCTTTCCTAGATATATGTTCCATGAATAATTTATATATGTGATCTAGTTGTTCATTTACTTTATTTTTCTGTTGTTTTCTTGTTTTTTGGAATTACTACTTTTGATTTTGTATATTTTTGTAATTTCATTGTGTTACTCTACCAATGAGGGCATAGTTTTTCCACTATCACATCCAATTCCCTTGATATTATTCAGATGCCTCTAGTGTTGGGGGAAATGCGCTTGAGGCCATGTGACCAACTGGGTATGGGGAACCTTAGGGTGGCACTTGTAACTAGGATGTTACAATAAGCATATCAAAAATTTAAATGTTGATGATAATCTTTTTAACAACAATGAATATATCATTATAAAACAAAAAATTTAAGTTTCTTTATGAATTAAAAGGGGTGAATATGTTTATTTATAATAAGAAGACTCTTAAAATAATTTTTTAATAAATATTAAAAGATAATAAAATTTAGGTTGTTTATTTATAACAAAATGTGATCACAACAGATGATGATTTGAATAATTTCATGTAAAATGATCATAATTCTATTTTAGAAGTCAGAGTGTGTTCAATGAAGTTGGAATATGAAGAGGAAAAAATTATATCATTATATAAAAATGATAATAGTTATGAAAATATTGGTGGAAATTTAGTAAATAATAAAAAATTCATAAAGAACAATTCTGTGTAAAAATTAAGTGATGTTTCAAAATTTGGAAATTCTGGGAGCACTAACTTTAGTGAAAAATGTGATCCAATTATGGTATTTGAAATAGATGTGAAATGAATTTATATGAATAAAAAGGAGTTTGGATTTCACTAAAATTTTGTTTCGACAAAATGGAGTGAAAATTATTGAGTCTATGTAGAGTGAAATATAGTAAACAAAATATAGAAAACATGTTACTTTCAAAGGTAAATTTGTTTTATATGGTTATTGATGGTTTTATTGGGGTTTGGGAATACATAAAATATGTGTTGTTTCAGTCACCAACATCATAATATGACTACAAGTTATGATTGGAATGGATTCATGGGGATTAAATCCTCTCAACAAAAGAATGTTCATAAATTGGCTAATAACTCTAGATAGAAATCACAAAACACGTTATATGTTCTTGAAGAAGAATGTGAAAGGTGGTATCATCCTATTCATCATATTAATGGTTTTCTTATCATTTTACCCACTAAAAAATATATTTCTCAACATATGAGATCCTCCTAAAAAGAAAAACAAAGTAAATGACAGGGCCTTAATTATGGAAGTTTAAATTAAAGAATCTAAAAGGGAGATTCAATGGTTCAAGTGCAATAGATGATAATATCACACGATAAAATATTTAAAACCATTTTAATATGTGAAAAATTATAAATATGGATAAATTATTTTTTGTAATGATGGATCTACCATGATGAAATATGTTGGATTAGATGTTTTTAGAAAATATAAAAAATAAATCCAAGAAAGTAATTTTTTATGGATTGAAACACAACATCCTTAGTGTTTCATAGATATAAAATGAGGTTAATTAAGTTGTATTCAATATGGTTGTATTATTTATCAATAATCATGATGATGGAAAATGGTGACAAGATAACAAAAAACTAAAGGAAACTTATTTCAAGTGGGTGAATATATAAATTCATTCCATCTAGGTATGAAAGAAGAAAATGAATCATGTCATTAAATTATTTTCCATCTTGGCCAAAAGTATATGAAGTTGATCACTCTAGGATTTAGTGTTAATCATATTCCTTTACTTAAAATATAAAGAGATTGGATGATCTAAATATTTCAAAAAGTGAATATCATAATCACTTGACACAAGAAGGGGGGATTCAATCTACACAACCATTGGTGCTAATTTATTCATGTTTCTTCATAATCATTTGGAATAAATCAACAAATGAGATAAGTATTTTATTATTTTAATTATTTACTTATCTTTTGTTACTTATTTTATGTTCATAAATCACAAATTAGAGTCTTTATAATAGTATAAAATTTTATAAAAAACTACAGATAAATAGTTCACTTTTTCTATTAATAAGAATCATATAAATAATGGAACTGAGTATAAAAATAAAAAAATTTAATATTATATTGAAATTCCTGGAATCATACATGAATTTTTTTCACTATACACACAATAAAAAATTGGTGTGGCTGAATGGAAGAATGGGTGTTTGGTGGAGATGGTTCGAAAAATAATAACTGAGCATGATACATCACTTTATTTATAAAGACAGTCTATTGTTATAGTGGTTCATATACAAAATCGGTGTTTGCATACACCGAAGTTAGATATATACCTATAAGATATGTTTTATAAAAAATCATCAATTTTAAAGTACCTTTAGGATTTTCATACCTTTTTTTATTAATGTAAAAGGATAGAATCATGAAAAGTTTTAGAATCAAGTAATTAATGGAATTTTTCTTGTAAATCCTCCAAATAGAACAGGTTATAAATATTTCAGCTAAAAAGTAAAAAATATCATTGATACTGCTGATGTTGATGTGTTGGAATAATCAAATAAATAAATTAATCATGATGAAGAAATATTCAAAACTGATTTTAATGATGTTTCTATAGAATAGTTTGAAGAAATTTCAGAGAAAGATTATTGTATTTAATATTTGTAGGTTAAAAAAAAGAACTAACCATTTCAAGTGATAATAAAATTTTAATTCAACTCATCTAAGGCTGAGAAGTAATTTTCAGGTTCAAAAAATCATTAATAATCCTGGAAAAAAATTTCAAACTAGTAGGAATATTAATACAATAACTCATCGCTATTTATATTCCCGAGTTAAACATAGATATGTTTAAAAATATATGAATAATCCATAATGGATTAATTTTATGAATAAATAAATTCCTCAAATTGATTGGAATGATACTTGGGAGTTGGTACCCAAGCCTAATGAAAATAATCTCATCACAACAAAGTGGGTCTTCTGAATCAAACGGAATGAAAATGGTGAAGTGGTTAGAAATAAATTAATATTAGTTTAAAAAGGTTATTCATGGGTTAAAGGATTGGATTTTTATGATCCTTTTTATATGGTTGAAATTCTTTAAACCATAAGAATATTTCTTTCAATTGAAACAAAATTTCAAGACAATACATTCCCAATGCATGTTAAGTAATAATTCCTTAAAGGTGAATTGTAATAGGAAGCTTCCATTGAGTAACCTTATATTTTCCTTCTTGAGGAATATTAGAATAATTTTTTTAGTTTAAAAAGGATCTATATAGGATGATATAATCCCTAAGAGCATGATATTATAAACATAACAATTTCTTGAAGAGTATGAATTTATGAAAAGAAAGGGTTGAAATATATATTTACATTAATAATGATAATGAGGTATCTCTTTATTTTTTTATGTATATGACATCATATTTGTTGAGAATGATGAAGAAATGTGAGATATTTTTTCTAAGGAGATGAAAAACTTATTTGATTTTCCTATTCTTGGAGGGATGAGGTACTTTCTTGGTGTGTATATTTGTCAAAAGTGAGATTACATTTTCTTCTCAATAAAAGTATTCCAAGGAATATTTAAAAATATTTTTTATAGAGGGTTAGAAGCCTGTTTCTACACCAATTTATTTAGAGACTAAATTTTCCCAAGATGGAAAAGGAATGGATATGGATCCAATGGAATTATAAAAGAAAATTATTAATCTATTGTACTTAACAACATCGATATTGGATATTGTGTATGATGTTTCACATTTTGATCGATGTTAAAGTGTACCAAAAGAGTCCCATTTTAGTGATCGAAAGAGGATTTTGTGATATATCAAAAGCATAATATATTTTGTTATTAAATATGATAGAATATTAAATCATGATCTTTTATATTATATAAATATTGATTGGGTATGTTGTGTTGGTGAAAGGTGGTCAATATCTTGTTGATTTTTCTATCTTGGAGAAAGGTGTCTTTGTTGGAACTCTAAGTAGAAAATTTATGTGACTTAAATCTTGTATGAATAAAAATATGTGGCTACAACTACTGCCACAACTTATTTTATTAGGATTAATACATGGTTGGAAGATTTTAAAGTTGATGTTATGTTTCAAATTCTCTTGGGATGTGATAATCAAAGTGATTTTATTATTTAAAACAATTTAATTAAATATTTACGAATAAAGAACATGGATATCAAATATAATTTCATCAAGGATCTTGTGGAGAGAAATTAATTAAAATTGTAATTTTTTCCTACAAAGGAAAAAAATTGTTCACAAAACCATTTATAATGGAATCATTTCAGATTCTAAGGTTAGTACTGTGAATAAAAACACATCTCTATCGTGTTTAAGTCATAGTTATTTAGTCACCTTTATCAACTTGTCTTTTGATATTATTGTCAAAGGGGGAGAAAATTTTCACCATATATTTTTTATTTTATCTATCTCCATGAAATTTGGTTTAAATGGCGACAATATTTAAAAAGGGAGTATCTAGGACTATGTGTTTTCTTTTAAGGGAAAGAATATGTCTTAAGATATTTCTTAAAAGGGGAAAGGTATTATTTTAAAATTTATTCACGAATATAAAATATTAAAATGGTTTATTAAAGTACATATATATTTTGATGAAGAACTTCATGTAGGTGGTATCAATATAAGTGGTATCAATTCAATTTTCATTGAATTGATTTGATCAATATTTACAAATAATAATCAGTGAACTGTTTTGGATAGTATGGCGAGTCATTAATAAGGTAATGTGGCACTCTATCTTACACTTGATTATTTGGGTAGGTATGTTACAAGATATCATAACCACATGGCATGTGGGGCGAGAGCATTCACATATTTTTTACTATAATACATAAAAAGGTACACAGTCCTAGTATACATTACGTGTTACTTGGATAAAAAAAAATATACACACTATGATTCATGTTGCTTAAAATTTTATATCTTCAACTTGTTTTTCTTTGAAACTCACACTATGGTTAGTGTCACTCAGTCTTCATCGAGTATATCCCATGTCTGATGCCCCAGGCCTCACCATCATACCCCACTAGTGCCTCTCTAGAATTTTTTGTTTTCTTATTTACCAATATTTTTATTATAGTATAAATTACCACCATTCCATTAATGTAATCACAATCTCATCACTGGTTCCCTTATAAAGTTCAATCTTGGCCTTTAACTAACATCGAATCACTCCACCTCAAATGAAACAATATGAGTTTTCTAGTAAAATGTATAGATTATCTTTTTGGTTTAATAATAACATATATTTGGCTAAAATTTAAGAAATTATGTATAATAATTTCATTATGAAAGAAAATTAACAATCAAACACCCTAAATTATCATTACCAAATTTAAATTCAAATAACTATTAATGAAAATGGATTCTTGAGGAATAACTAAAATACTAATTCATTATATTTCTATGATAGGGATTAATTTTAAAAAAAAATTTAAGAGAATTCAATTTTGAATTAATTAATTTCTTATTCCATGCCAAATTTTCAACACATATACAATAAAAATAAATAAAAATATTATTCAAGGAAATAAATCTCTATTATTAATACATAATCTAATATTTAATTTGAATTCTATAAGTTTCATTTTAGTTTATCCCTTCTTATCAGGATAAAATCATGATGAATTTTTAATGTTTAAATCAGAGGGGAGAGGATTTATTATATAAATAATGAACATAAATTAAAATAATTAAATGTCTTACCACAATGGTGATTCTCTGTCAATTCAATAATAGACAATTGTTCCATATTTTCTGTTAATTTTCCATTGAAGAAAACTCTAATGCATAAATAATGGTGGCCAATTCCTCTATGGATTCTCCCATTTCATAGATGGACAATCCCATGAAAATAATTTTAACATCAAATTTTATAGAGAGGGACTTGTTTAAAATGCCTATTATTATGAATTTAAATTATAAATATAGAAATACTTATTTTGAGACCCTAAGATGAAATACAAAAATCATAACTCTTGTAATTGTAACCCTCAATTTTGGACACAACCATTGTCACATAGTTTCTATCCATGTCTCAATTTCAGTTATATTAATAATTCAAATTTGTGGGCCTAAAAATGTATATTTAATAAATTATTCATTTTTTAAACACCCAAATCAATAATAAAATTAAATTAATTTCATGAAAACCATTGTAAATATTATTAATTTTTTTTAAAGGCCCTAAAAATGAAAATTCTAGATTATAAATCCTATAAACAATAAAGTAATTTCTTTCTAAAAATACTATCCAGTCAAATAAGTGTGGGTAATGATATTTTTTTGACTCTCTCACTCACATACCCTCCCATTGATAATCCTATACGGCCAAAAGACAGGCAACAAAGGAATCACTTTCTCATAAAGGATCTTATTTTTTCGATCCTCAATTTACATCAGGTACTCTATAATGGGAAAATCATCCTCAATTTCTATATCACCCATGTCGATAATGTCTAATCGATCATGTTCATACTACCTCAATTATGACATATGAAAAACATTGTGCTTCAAGAAAATATGACAAAGTAATTCTAGGTGAAAAATAACTCTCTTACTATACAGAATATCTAGAATTGGACAATGAATCAGGAGTAAAGAATGCTTCATCTATAAAATCACATCAACTAGAATCATAATTATTTTTTCAAAAGTACATTTTGACTATCCTTAAACTCTCAAAGTCTCTATATTTTTTCACATTGGAATTATGATGGCTTTATGATATCTTTGTATCCTCATTCCTCACTTGTATGTTTACCTTCATTGACCATACACACTTGATACCGATAAGTGATGACTCATAATCCTTTATCCAATAAATGGGTGACCTATAAATCTTCCCATACATGGCCTCAAATGGAAATTTTATAATATAAGAATGATAGATAATATTGTATTAATACAATATAAGGGTGGAATATATATACAATAATTTCAAAATAAATATCTTAAAACCATAAAATATCATTGAGAACCTTAATGGTTCTCCAGTTCTTACTATGTAATTGAGGGTGAAATGTCATACTCAATCCCAGCTAGGTCCCAAATTCCTCCAATAGGATAATCCATTATCAAGATGTGAATTGATTATAACAGTGTAAGATAATTATTATAGGAACCCTATATAATAATATGACCTCATCCATATATAATCATACCAAAATATCCATATAGGTATTCTATAATATAGGAAGGAGCTGATTCAATTTTTTTGATTGTTCTATGATCACTGGATAGTGTTATGTCCTTTTGCTGATCATGAAGTCCCACAAAAAATCCACAGATATATTATCCCACATAAAATTGGTATCCTCGTGATTCTAGAATAAATCAATGGTAACTTTATTCTCAACCATCCCCTAATGATATGTAATGTATTGAGATATAAATTCTACAAAACATTTCTTCAAATAAATCTTGAAAACCGGTGATTAATTACCTAGAACATTTTATCACACCAAGATGTAACAAGAAGGGGGATGTATGGAATTATTTTAACACCTCCACACATAAAAACACTGGAAAAATTAAAATCTTTAATAGAAGAAAAGATGCTCCTAACATTCTGTTAATACATATGAAAATCAACTAATACTATTAACTTTTGAATGATCTCAAAATCTATATCTCCATGTTCGGCCACCCTCACTAGATTATGTAGTATGGGTTCCAACTCCATTGAAAATAGATATGAAATATCTTCTTCTTCCCTAAAGGCCAAATTCATTGAGATAGATTACTCAAATGCCTCCTCCACAGACTATGAATGTGGCTTATTACTAAATTTAATTGATATCAAAACTTTTCATCAATTGTGAATGGACCATATTAAATTTAAAATCATGTATAAACTCCCATAATATCTTCTATTTTAGGTCGATATATATATTGGAGAAGATATATCATATATTATTATCATCTATGATGTCCAAAAATCAATAAACAAGAATATAATTCCTTTTCATATTCAGGTTAAGCACAAATGATCTCATATTCTTATCAAGAGTCTTACAATTATGATCATGGGGTGTCAGTTGTCTAGACCACTATTTAATCATTAATAACCTCTACAAAATTAAAAACCCATGGTCAGACCTTTAGTCATATCAATACACATTATAAAAAATAATATCATTTGGTTGTCTTGATATTGGATTACTCATAACTCCATTCCTCGAATCATCATAATGCACTCTAACAGTGGTTAGACTGAATTTTAGGATTTCATGCTCATCTATGCGTAGTCAAGGGAGTTGTGATCCTAGAGAAACCATCCAAATATCTTTATAAATATCTCACTAATGTAAGGGAAATATTCACATCAAACATATTCCTGGGTGGACCCATTCCACAACAGCCTTAATGATCATGGGATCTTCTAAAAAACCAACTTACAAAATTAAATGACTATGGAAATAAACTTCTAGAATCTAGAAGCTAATATTAAATGAAATTCTACAATTCTAGTGATCAAGAATAAATTCTAAGATAATAATCAAATATATATCATGATATTAATCCATCAGAATACATGGGAGAATACCATCAATAAAAAATAATGATAAATCAATCTATATAGGGTTGGATAATCTATTTTTTGAGTCTCATGAACATAATTTTAACATTTATCATTATAAAAGGAATCACTATATTCTCATATTGGTCATAGAAAAACCTAAACATCAAATTTGGGAAAAACATATCATAAAGTTGGGTCAAATGATATTCTAGAATTAGATAATTCTTCAAAAATATGCTTCTATACATTAAGTTAGAAGAATAAATTATTGATCTTAAAAGGAGGATATTTATTCCTGAGTATCAACTTTTTTAGGTGATGGTTTACAATATAAAGTCTTAAACACCAGTATTCCTTCTTAGTGAAGAAAATAAGAGCTTATTAGAGGGATATTTTGGGTCTAATAAAGCTATTTTCCAATAAAACCTTAATCTATAGAATCACCACCGTGAGATTTACTAGGGAAATCTAGAAGTATATAAAGGATATTGGATTTTCTCTAGGTGAAAGTCAATGATGAAATAAACCTCTTGATGATAGAAAAACCATGGAACATCCTTTTTGGAAAACTTCCATATATTCCTCTAATATTGTGGTTAATTTATCCTCTATATAAATTATAGAACATGCGGTTAAGCATGTCACTTATTGATTATTTGGTTAGAGTATTCTAATGTTCAACCCCACTCAATCTGCCTATGGGTACCACTTTCTGTTAAAGGGGAACTTCATCCCATTTAATAAATGTCATAATACTCTATGTTGTCAACAATTAACCCAATACTAGACTATATAAAACTATTTCATTCCTATGATAATTCCATAAGATATTATCCATTATATAATGAAATCCTAGGAAAAAACATATTTTTTTAGAATAATCATTTAGTGATAGAAGATGAGTATGGTGGAAGATCACCCCCAGCATGATTCTCTATCCACAAGGGTTTTCATTATAGTTTTATTATAGTATCCAATTATTTAAAAAGAGATAATAATAAAAATGAATGGATTTAATTAGCATTTATTAGTATGTATGCTAATGTATAGGATATAAAAATTGTAATTGTAAACTATATTGGGTGTTACATGTTCATAGGTCGTTATATCCTACATCAGGAATCATTTATTTCTTCCATTTCCCTACACTTATTGTGGATTTCCTAGTTGTGGTGTTTGGGGAATGAAATAAAAACATATCCCACCACATTTAGTTCTTATACCACAAAATCCTCGATATCCAAAGCATTAAAAAGGTTCACTATGATCACCTTTTTTTGGTCCATAATCTATGTGATTCCACAATAAGGGTGGTTTGTTGATAATAATGTTTTGGATACTATATGATACCCACATTTAGTGTCATAAATGATCCATTTAACCTCTTCTAAAAAAATATATATCATGATCTTCCTCCTAGATGTGTAAAACCAGTCATTGTTTTGTTTTTTACCTGCCTCCTAAACTGGGATTAAGAATAAGACTATCAATAATGATAAGATATTGTTGGATATCCTTGACTAATTACCTAAGATTAATATTATCTAACAAATATTAGATTATATCTTATGTTAGTCTGTGACTCCTTTAAAATGGTTTTTATCATTAGTTCATTATTTCATACTCTAGAATAGGTGGTAATTTACAAGAAAGATCTCCTAAATCGAATAAGATGGAATGTTCTATGTATAAAAATATTATCTTAGAGAAAGTCAACATGGGTTATTTTAGATGAATACCTCATTGAGTTTGCGAACAAATAATCATACATGGATTCCATCATACATCACTATAAAGGTCCAATATCATTAATGTAAAACTAATCCTCATTGTTGATGTATAACACTAATATAATCCAAGATATTAAAAAACTACCTATTAGATCATGTTAAAATCATGCATGTTTCTCACTAATAACAATTAATAAATTTTTGTGTCATGGAGGGGACTCATATATGAAATAACACATAATACATGGGTGTGTGAACTTGATAGAATACACAAGTAACTGAATCTATCCAATCTTATACTACCGAAGGATCTGAATCATCATGAAATATTATAGGGTGTGTCCTATGGAATTCATGGGGTGCATTAAACTATTTAGAAATCTCAACAAAAACTATGGAGACTACTTATTATGTTATGGGTAGATCTACAACCAAATAAACAAGTAAATGATCAACCATATTCTACACTAGTGGGAGGAACACGTATATATCTAGTCCATGAATGGATTACTTTTCACTCATATACGTAGATAAGGCATATTTAATCACTAACACATAAGAATATAGACCTTGATTTGGTAGTTGGTTCAGTTGTCTATGTGGTGGAATCATGTGTTTCATAAGATGCACACAATATTAAAATTGAATATTATATAGATATGGCATAAAAGGGAGTAAATAAATACACAGATAACATTCTATAACATACATGTAATTTCTAATTACATCCTATAATTGGGGCCTTAGTGTTCCACATTATCTATCATATTAACAGAGTTGTGGTGAATGGTTTCTTTAGTCTCCCACATTATGATTTTGGTTCCCTAGTCAGTTAACCAAACACAATAACCCTCAACATTACAACCCTAATTAAACAAAACCAATATTCGCATGACTAATACCTCTAAAAATCATCCCTTATATTCAAACCACTCTGATATATTTTTAGCATAACCTCAAGAAATAATAAACACATGGTCCCATGATAAGCTGATTGTCTCACCCCAAGCCTACCTCTAATCGGACAATGGATAAGTATTATCTCCAAAAAGTTCTATCTCTCACATGTAAGGCTTTATAATATCATTACTATAATAATGTTGGCCTCCTAAATATATAAATAATAATAAAAATCCCAATATAAAAAAATGATGATGCAAGTGAATGCAAACAGGTTAAAAATCCCAATAATATAACAATATAACACTAGTAATTTAAAGGACCAAAACAAAAAACAACAAATAGTAGCATAACTAAACTTAAACAACTATGATGTAATGCCATGACATTCCATCTAATAGGATATTAGATAGTCATTCCCTATGATAAAACATTACTCGAACTCCATAAACACCATCTCCTCTATAATCATACCCAAATGGTGCATCGTCTTCATAGACAAAACAAGAGTGGGTACGAGGCCCATGCAGTAGTTAGTATAACCATACCCTATAGGGAACCTCAAAAAAATATAATATAAAGAGATAAAAAGTCGTCTCAAAACAAAGTAACGTAATATAAGGTACTATAACATATAAAAAAGATGATTAAATATGTATCTACCACAATTCATCTTCATCTCTAAGTAATATTCAATATGGAAAACCAGGTTGGTCATCATTAGATGGTTAAGGAAAAATACATCACTATGGTGTGCATGTAAAATAAGGGTATACCATCCCTTATGGAGGACTTACACCTCATTGTGTGTTTTGTGAATCACATAAGGGTGTCACTTGCTCCCCATATATAGGAACTAAACATTATCTCTAAGGGGGGTCACATGTTAAATAATGTAAGGGCCTGATCCATTTAGCCCATTCCTTTGTGTATTTTTATAGACCATGGTTCATGGATGAATCATAGGGAAGGTTTGATAGTGTTTGGGATTAATAATTTCTAAGAAGTGGGAATTCATGATTTGAAATAAAGTTCACATCATGTATGTGTGGTTCATGGATTGTGTTGGATTTCAGTTAATGACCCTAATGGAATTCACGGCTTGTGTGAGGGAGATTTTTAGGGTCTATTAATGACATATACGGTATTAAAATCATGAATATAATGTTTTTCTCCAATTGAATCTAACCATGAAAAGCCACATCATGGAAATAGGATTCACAATGTGAATTAATTAGGGTTGGATGGTTTGAGGCAACACATTTTTCAGCAGGATATAAAACATGGGACATTCATGATGTGAATGGCCCATTCACTCGGTGAATTTGTGTTGGGTATGACACCTATAAAAACATTAATCTCTTAGATACCTTCTAAAACCTCTTTTTTTTCTAAATCTCTAGGTGGCTATTATAATTATCCCTAGGAATTTTGGAAGCCCTGTTAAATGGATTGATCCTCACCTTTCCAGGTTTGAACCACTGCAATATGAGGTGAGTTCTACCGCTTTTCTGATGGTTTCTTCTTTCTTAGGTCTGGTTTCCTACCATTCATACTTTCCATTATATTGTAGTTGATATCCTTTGTACTTATGTAGATATTTTATTGTTTTTTGGCATGTTCCGGGTGCAGAATTATTGGAGGGATGTAGTTTCCTTATGGGAGAGGTGACGAGGATCCACATTTTTATTTTTTTTCTCATTTGAAGAATGTTAAAGGACATGATTTAGGGGATACATTGCTTCAAATTTTTATTTTTCATAAAATAATATATTAATAATGATTTATCTCTTTATGTGGTGGTGGTATTAACCTAAATAAAGAATAAACAATATAAAATTAAGAATTGGTTTATGGTTGTATAAATCATACATTTTTTCATCATGATAATGGTTTGCCTCTTGATTTTCTCGATAATGTGACATTAATGATATGATTTTTTAATGATGTTATTATGATTGGGTTATCAAGTTAAATTGACTATATTTTTTAAATACAATAATTTTAGTAGTTATTTTTTGGATAAATAAATATAAGGAGCCCGGTATAATGAAACTGTTGTTTCCTATAGTTTGATGGTAATAAAATTGATGTAAATGTAGGTTTAATTTAATTTTTTCTTAAATGTGCTAATGGAATTGGATAATGAACTTTAGTATGTAATGCATGTTTTTTATGTTTGTAAATATTCTTGTTAAATGTAAACTTTTTCTTCATTAATGTTCATTGAAACTGAAATATATTCTTGGAAGTATGTTTAATAATTTACATCTTTTAATAGATGATGTTTGTAGTTACATGTGGTTGTATCTTGTGATAAATTAATAATTTAATAAAATATGGAATTAAAAATAATTTTTTATAAAGATAATTGTTTAGGATTGAGAGATCCCATTTTATTGTAAAGGCCAGATGCCTTGTGTTTATGTTCAAGTGAGTCTAGTTGCATGTAATGGGTGAATTCCTTATTTTAGGTCCTAGTTATCCTGGTGAAATATTTTTGTTTTGTTTCATTGTATGTTTCTCAAGATGTATTCCTTGTAATGTTATGTGATGTGATCATAGGATAGTTTTTGGATGATGAGATATAGGCCGAAAGGCCCAGGGTTGTGGTAGTAATTGATGTATGTGATAGTAAGATGCATGTTTGTATGCACGATGTTGTCATGGATGGAACTAGAATTTATGGAATTGGTTGAAAATGGGATTACTCATTTTTTTATCGAAACTGGGATTCTTTCTTGATAATAAATCTATTTAAAGATTGGATTTATGAGTTTCTTATTTATCTTTATTCAGTTCATCACAAGTTGAGGTTTCTAGTTGTGATTTGTTATGCATCTCTTGGTAGTAGCTTAGGATTTTTCCTAGAGTAACTATAGTTATAGATTGATAATAATTTTTAATAAATGATTTAACACATGGAATTATTTCTTGTGGGAATGAAAAATATTTTGATCTTCAGAAACCATGGGCTCAGATGGATTATTTTTGAAGGGAATAAACATCACTAAGATTTTTAATGAAATGTAATTTGGAAAAATGTTAAATAATGGCTAATGAATTATTTAATGTAAGGTTAATTTCTAAAAAATATAAGGCAATAAGTAATATAATGAAACTACTTAAATTATTGTGTGATTTTAGGATATCTATTACATAGAAGTATTATCCGAGTGTTCAAGAGAATATAGCTAATGTTTTAAGTCTTGGATAAAGCCTATATTGTGGTTGTGAGATATATTATATCTTGTATGTTTTATGATTTCATATGCTACCGCACTCACATCGGTAGGGTTAATTACACATATTAGACTCTGGGTGGGTGTATTCCCCAACATCCAAGTTGAAAAGGTACATATGGTTGACTACCCCCTTAGCCCCACTCGCTTCAATTGGTAATATTTTGTAATGGTATACAGAGTTTTTATCTTTCTCATATATGTTTTGTAGAGTTTTTTTATGGGTTGTGGTTATTTCACACACATAAATCTATATATATATATTATCCTAATAATTATTATTGGTGTTACATGTATTGGATGTGATGTATTACGGTACGTTTTCTGACATATGTGTTGTGATGGATTGAGGTGTCATGCTCTATGTATGATACATAACTTACAATATATAGTGGATCTCAGAAACTACTTAGTTAATATATAGAGAAGTGTCATGGGATGATGAGATGACGTGATGCATGAGTTTCATGTTATGATACATTATATCAGGTGTCTTTGGGTTAGATTCTCTTAGGGAGATATGGCTCAGGACATACGATGTTGGGGTGGAGTAGCAAAGCATTTTGGAAGTGGCAGAGGAGTACTCATATTTCATTATTATATTATATGATCACTTTTATGCATTACTTGGTGATATATAACCATTGTGAGGCTAGAAACATAGTATACCTATTTATTTGATGAGTTATCTTCGCTTATTCTTCACTAGGATTTAGTATGATTTCGTTATATTTGGAATAAGAGGCTCCACGGAGGATCTTATGAAGTTTACCTATTATTCCCACCCTAGTTATACATAACCCATTTTTTAGGTTAGTAAGAGTTGGTTAGGGAACGGTCTGGATATTACTATTTCTCAGTATTCTGAGATTTATTTGGGATTGATGGTCACTAACAAGTTTATCTTTTGGTACTTATGGTTATCTTTTCAATTATACCAATTTTTTATAACATTACATTCTTGTACTTTGGATATTTATTTTATATTTATTAGTATCAGTTTTTTAGTTTAATTTTTTTACCTTTAATTTCTCTTTTTCTTTTAGAGGGTATTGCCTCCCATTTGTATGTATGATACACCCTCGATGATTATCATCAACCCATGGACTATTGGAGGTGGGATTCAGGTTTCATTATCTTCTTTATCTCATTTCCAATAGAGTAGGGGTACCTTTGTGGGGAATGGTTGTGATAGAGTTTTATGGAAGGATCAGGTTGAGGGATAGGATATAGTTTGGAGTCAGAAACATGTGATACTGCATGGGTTGGTAGGGAAATTACATCGAATAAGTTTAATAAGTGAGGAAAACATGGGAGACCGACTGATACATGGGTATTTAGGACCCTTTGCGATCTGATGCTCTAACCTTCAAGTTTATTGAGCCTACTAAGATAAGTGATAATGGTTGTGGGATTAATACCTAGGAAAGGATCATGAATTATTCATCTTTCCAATTATGTTTCAAATGGGTAGACCTTATGAAAGGTTATGTATTAAAATAAAAAAAATGATTGATTAATGTTAAATATTATATATTCTATGATTATGAGTTTTTTACCATTTTTTATTTTGAGGTTATAGATCTATGTTGACGTTCCAATCAGGTTTTCATAGAGTATTTTCTATAAGACTTGCCTGAAAAACTCCACTAAGAAGAGGTTGATGATGCAAAAATTATAGGAGGACACTTTGAGAGTTTAAATACCAATGCTCGTAGAAGTGTGAGGGATTTGTTTTAGACTCAATTAAAAAAACTAGTTAGAGAAGGTTGAAATAACATTTATTTTGATTTGTAGTTGGAAAGATAATTGAGTTACATTTTCCATGAATATTATATTTAGTGAATTGAGGTTGTGGAGGACCTTGTTCCTCTTGGATATCAAGGAGTTAGAGGCCTCATGGGAGTAGTTCAGGGGACAATTTTGAGTAGACATTCTTATTGGGACCACAAATGTGTCCAGTCTCAAGTATCGTTTTACCCATTTTCAGGGGAGTTCTAGTATATGGGAGTCTGGTATATGTTTCAAAACTCATATTCGATATTATTTTCATATATTTCTAGATTACGAGGCTAGGGTGAGGCATTCTAAGGAGGATTTTTATATAGATGTTTAATTCCAGGTCACATTATTTATTTTGTAGGCGTATCTTGAGGTACTGGTGAGAACTGAGGTTTTTGAGAGGATAATGTCCAAAACAGGGTCTTCATAAGAGGGGAGTTGTCAGGATTCCTCATAAATAAGAACTATGTTATGTGGTTCCCAATTTTCTGGACATAAGAGATTTCAAAAAATTGTAGGTAAGTCCAGCACTCATCATCTCATTTATCTAAGGGTGAGGGATCTTATTCCTTTTCCTAGTGATAAAATTATATTTTTCATATGGAGTTTAATTTCATCAATATTGATAATTACCAACCTTTCTAAGTATGAAATATGTATCGGGTGTTCCACTTTGTTTCCTTTATTTAGGTAGTTTCATTCGAGGTAGTGTCATAGGGATGCTCTAACATGAGACCAATAGAGAGGATATGGGGCGAGTAGAGAAAAGAATCAATTTTCATCAAAGATTAGAAAGAAATTGTGGGTTCTGGGTGAGCCAAACATCATTCTAGGTACCCTTTTTCTACTTGGATATATGCATTGTTTGATTCAAGATATACACACTCCTTTATGTCATCTACCCTTGTTTTTTCTTTGGAAATTGAGGTAAAGAGGCTTCCATTTATTTTTGAATTTACTAGGTTAGTTGGAGTCCAATATTATTGGTATAAAATATATAAAGAGTCTAGGATAGTTTTGGGGCATAACCACTCTTTGGATACTTTCTATGATCAGGGATATATCTACATAACTTCATCCTCAGTATGGACTATTTGTATCCAGTGCAGGATATCATGGATTGATTCAGGAGATATATTGTGTTCTATGATTTTGATGGGGAGTCTACTATGTTCATTGATGAGTGATACCCTTGTATTTCCATATATGAATTCCACCCTTATAGTACTTAAAGGTTGAGATGATCTTGGTTTCAATAGAGGTTCATCCTTTAGTGTTTATCATGGTTATAGAATAAGACCATGATATTTTTTCTCAAGGAGGTTGTGGTGTTACCCCCTGATAAGAGATCAAGTCTGGGATCAAGATATAGTAAATAATTTCTATAATCTCGATGTCTCCATATATGATTTATCCTTCAAAGTTATGAGATCTGTGGGTTCAAATTGATAATTTGTTTCAATGAGTCTTTATTCGATTGAGTGTGTCCCTTTTGGGTGTACCATTCATTTCATGAAGAAGTAAAATAGAGTTTTTTGTATTTTTATTGACTATTTTCACTTAAATAAAGTGATAGGAAAGAACTAATACCCTCTTACATAGATGGATAGTTTATTTGATCAGTTGAAAGGATCTAATTGGTTTTCAAAGATTGATATGTGGTTAGGAGGTCATCTGATGCCGGTGAAATATATTGATATTTTGAAGGCCACTCTATAATTTTATTATAGGAATTATGTGTTAATTTTGATGTAATTTGGTGTAGAGAACTCTCTATCAGTGTTCATGGATTTGATGAATGCAGTGTTTAGATAATTTCTGGATTGATTTATGGTTTTTTTCATCGATAAAATTCTTATGTACTTCATATTTAAGGAAGAGTATGCATATCATAAATGGGTAGTTTTGGGAGTTCTTCCTCCTCAACTTCTATTCATAAAGTGGTCATAGTGTGAATTTTAGACTTTTGAAATTAGTTTCTTTGGGAATTTCATGGCCTATAAAATAGTATCTATGGATCCTTTAATGATTGAGACAATTCTTTCTTAGGATTACCCCAAAACTATTATAGAGTTGAAATGTTTCCATGGTATTGTAGGATATTATAGGAGGTTAATAGGTGAATTATCTTGGGTTTCTACTCCACTAAAATCCTTGACTAGAAATAATTAGGTGATTTTTTGGCATGACCAGTGTCATACATCTTTCCAGTACTTGAAGTTGAAGTTATTTATTACTCCATTAATTTTTTTCAGTAGAGGGTGTTTAGTTTGAGGTTTTCTATGACACTTCATGTATTGGGTAGGGTTGTGTTCTAATGAAAAAGATATCAGTTATTTCTCATGGGTCTCAGAAGTTACAACCCCATGAGAGTAACTATACCACCCATGATCTCAAGTTGGTGGAATTTTTTTTCTTTGAAGCTGTGGAAACATTACCTATTTTGTGAGAATTTTGTGATTTTACTGATCATAAGAGATTGGGTTCTGCCTTCTCCCAGCATGACATGAACTTGTGGTAGTAATGGTGTATGGATTTCTTGTAGGATTATGACTGATTTATTTCCTATATACCATGAAAAGGAATTTTGTGGATGAATTTATAAGCAGTAAGACATGTAGTGATGTCATTATTGAATCTGAATATTCTTGGAGAGTGATGGAAGAGAGCCCAATGATGAATCTTGATATGGTAGATGTTTGAGGTATAGGTTGTATTTCATAGATGATGGTGCAGTATTATTTGGTTTAGTGTGTGGAGGGGTCCCAGCTAGAGGATGATGAGGTAGAGTTCGAGAGATACCGAGTTTTCTTTGGTGATTCGAATGAAGGTTGGTCTAAAGATTAACAACATTTCGTGTTGTTTTCCGAGGGAGAACTTTCATCCCTTTTGTGATTTGTGGTATGGTTCTCTATGAGTTCAATCACACCCCTTTGGAAATACATCCTTGCATGAAAATTATTTACCAAGCTCTAAGAGGGATGTTTTGGTGTCCTAGGATAAAGCGTGAAGTTGTAAAATTTGTGTCTCAGTGTTTGGTTTAATAGAAGGTAAAGGTTGAGTGTCATGTTCTTTGTGGTTTTCTCCATCCATTGGATGTTTCTTAGGGAAACTGGTAGAAAATATCTAAGTACTTTTTTATAGGTTTACCTTATGATTAGATAGGCTTTTATGACATATGGGTGATAGTGTACTATTAGAAAAAAAACGTCCCATGTCATAGTGGTTAAGGAGTTGATCTCAGCATAGAATATGTCAAGCCAGTATCTAGAGGAGGTGATGAGATTCCATAAACACCTGGGGATGATTAATTTTGATCATGATACTCATTTTACCACCAAGGAGTAGATAGTTATCTTGCATGAATTTGGATCTTAATTATTACTTATAACTTTTTTTCATCTGTAGATGGAATGTCAAGAGGAGAAGACTATCCAGACTCTTGAGGAAATGTTATGTTCTTGTGACCTAGATTTTTGTGGTTCATGGATGGGAAACATTTACTTGGTCATGTTTTCTTATAATAATAGTTTTCACTCTACCCTTTCTATGATACCATTTGAGTCTTTTTATGTCCAACCATTTCTTTCTCTGTTCTTATGGATTGGTTTTGGGGAGTTATCAATTACCAGGCCAAAACTAGTATAGAACCTAATAAAGATGGTTCAGGTGATTTGTGATAGGATGAATGTATTATAGGATCATCATAAGTCTTATGAAAATCATAAGTGTACACCTATATATTTTTATTTATAGATCATGTGTTCTAAAAGGTGATTCCTCATTATGGTTATTGAAATTTCGGTCAAGGGAGTTAACTTTCTCCCTATTTTTTTCTTTTTAGGTGTTGTCTCACATTGGATCCATGGAATATAGGATAACACTTCTCGCAAAGATGATCTGGATACATGATATATTCAATTTTTCATAGCACAGATTTTATATTTATAATTATTCCCAAATAATTTATTAAGTAAAGATCAATATTGATGATGATTCAACATTTTAGGAGAAACTTATGGAGATCCAATATTGTCAGGATGAGGATTTTTGTGGGTGTGTTATCCCTTGGTTCCGGTATTTAGGTGACATAATGGCATGGAGGAGAGTACCTGGGAATATGAGTCATAAAAATACACTTAGTATCTCGATATGTTTTATGTTTTTCTATTTTCATAGAGTAATTCGCATTGTGGTTGTTTACCTTTTCCTAGTTGATGAGATGGTTTCCTCTTCTTTGATTCTTGTATATATACAATATCTTATTTTAGAGGTATATCCACTATGAGATTTTTTAGTAGATTATTTTTTTCTTTATGCTTTTGAACTTGGTTCCTCTGAGTGTGGTGGTTGAGATATTTTGTTGTTGGGATTTGTGAAAGGTATCTCATGGGGTGGTTATCCAGACTACCCCATTCCTTATTTCTCTTCGGGTTTGGTTTTAAATTCATGAGGATGATAATTTTTTGATAGGTATGTAATGTAAGGACATAGATCCCATTATCTTGTATATTTCAATTTTTTAACCCCATTTTGATTGGATTAATCCTAGGGGAGGTTTGGTGGTGTTTGGATGTAAGAATCTAAAACCAGTCGGAATTCATGAAGTGAAATACGTTTCACATCGTGAATATGCGGTTAATGGCTTGTGTGGGAGTTCGGTTCATGCCCTGAATGTAAATCATACCATTTGTTAGGTAGATTCATAGAGTCCATTCTTCAAATGTATGGTATTAATGTCATTAATCAAATTATTTTTACACCCAATGAATCTAACAATAAAAACTCACATCTTGAAGATAAGATACATGATGTGACTTAATTAAATCTTGCATAGTTTTAGGCTTTTTGTTTTTTAGTATGAAATTCATGATGTGAATGACCCATTAATGTCTTTAATCTCCATTGAGAAATGATCCTATAAAAACCTATATCACCTCAATCCCTTCCAAAATCTATATTTTATTACAAATCTCCATGCACCAAGAAGTGTTATCCCTATGAATTTTGAATCCCTTTAAAAGTTATCGTTCCCCAGCTTCCAATGTTCGATCTATGGGAATTCTTGGTGGATTATACCACTTTTAATTCAATTTATTATTGGTTTGATCTTATATCTTCTATTTATTACTTACCATTTTATGGAGGACTATCTTCATTCTTCTTATAGTGTTCTTTTGTTGTTTTTTGGAAAAGTATTGTTGTGACGTTCTTGGAGAGTTATATTTTCCTTATGAGGGTGGTGATCAAGATATTTATTTTTGTTATATTCTCATTTAAAGAAAATTGAAGGCCTTGAGGTAATGGATTCATTGATTATTCTTTTTATATTATAGACAATCATAAATTAATTATGCTTTAGATCCTTGGGTGGTGGTGGAATTAACCTATATAAATAATAAACCATATTAAATTATGAAGTGGTTTAGGGTTATGGAAATCACACATTTTTCAATGTGATAATAGTATGCCTCTTGATTTTATAGACGGTATGATATTTGTTTTATGATCTGTTCAGAATGTATTTATGATTAGGATATAATAGAAAATTGATGAAAATGGTTAAAGAATATAAATCAGATAATTATGAAGAAATCATATTTTTCTAATAGAATTATTGTAATGACCCAAAGTTTCATTAATGGAAATCCCTATTGATATAATTAAATGTCTCTTTACATTTATATAAAATGTCAACTTCTTTGGTTTTATGTTAAGAATTTTGGTCGTTGCTAATATAGCCTTTGAATAGTGATCACATTATTAGTATAAATATAGGACTTTAACAAATCCAATTTACTCACACAAAGGAAGCGATGGCCTCATCCAGTAGAATTGCTCCATACAAAGCCCATTTGTCGGAGCTCGGAAAAGAGGTGGCATCCTTGGGCTTCGCTCTTGACCAAGCCCAAGCTGAGCTTCATCATGTAAAGCTCAAATGTGACTGTCTATGGGAAAATTGGAAGTTTATTGAAATTACCACTCGAGCGATGTTATCTGAGCCACCCCAAGAGCATGTCACAATCGCACACCTTACCCTTAGGTCTTATGCGGCTGTTTTAAGGGGTTATGTAACAAATAAGTAGTACTATGTTCATGTACATTATTTTTTTATATAATAATGAATATAACTTCTAGTCATTATTGATACATTGTAAATATTTTTCAAAGTACAAATGGTGTTTTTAGTTACTATTTAATAAAGAAATCTATTTTATTAAATTAAGGGATTTTTAAATTAAAAAATAATTTAATAAAATAATATTATTATTAAATTAATTTTTATTAAATATAAATGGTCTTATAATTTTATGAATGCAATTAAAATTTTTATTAAGGTTTGAAAGCCATTTCTGTCAAAACCCGTGAATTTTCCATAAATGTCGGTTTTTATTTTAAAAGTTAAAATTAACATATTTAGAAAATTATTTAGATAAAATAAATTTTATTTATGGAATCACGATGTCGAAATTATCCAACGGTGAATTTTTCATAATTTATGAGACAGTCAAATTTTTGGGTAAAAATTAAATACCATTTAAATATATAATGTGTTTTATGACATCATAATGACCCAATAGTGATGTAATAAAATACTCTAATCTTTATTTTCGGTAAATATATGTTTTACCATTAAAATTATGTAATTTTGGGTTTGTTTGACTTAATTTTCAAAGCATTAATGGACCCCTCAAGACTTATTCAACTCCTTGCTCTTTTAAATTAATTTGCATGGGAGTGTGACACATCTCCACATAAGCAACCCTAATATTTTAAGAATTTAGGACTTTGGCCTTATAAAATATTTTTTTCCTCTTCCCTTTTCCAAAAACCATGGGCAAAAATCATGGTATCGTTTGTGGTTTGAATTAATTTAATATAAGGGGTCCCAAACCTAAATAATAAAGAATTCTCTCACCTTTCCTATATAAACCCACCCAATCTCCCACTTCCTCCTCACTAAAAACCTTTGGAGTTCGTCCAACCACTTCACTACTCTCTCTATAATCCTACCAAGGTGCCCAAAGCTCCCAAGAATCCTCTCAGAAGCCTCTCTCTATCCTTTGTAAGCACACTTCCAAGTAAAGGTTTTTTCTTCCTTTCTCATTTTTGTTAATTTTCTTTAAGTTGTATTACCCTTTTAATTTCAATTATGAATGTTGGGGTATGGTTTCGCACCTCCCACATAATTCCCTCTTATTTTTTGAATGATGGGAGATCCCTTTATCTCTCATTAAATTCCTCCCATTTACACCCGTTAATATGCCGAAATTCCGAAAGGAACTTCTCTCTCTTCTTTTACATTCAAGAAATATTTTTGTATCATGAATCTAATTTACATTACAATTGTTGGTACATGTATCTATATTACCTCATTACCTTCCATTAAATGTAAATATGATGAGTAACTCCTTTCTCTCTCATCAACCATTTTTATGAATTCTTAGGTCAAGCCGTTACGCTGCTGAAATCGCACCGATTTTCTAAGCCAATGTCATTATGTAGTGAATACCATGCCCATTTCTCCATCAAGGGTATACACATTTATGCACATTTACTTATTTATTATAATGTTTCATGAATGAATTTCACATTCCTTTATCGTGGAATAAATGATTATGTTTTATGAATCCATGTTTTATGATCCATGTGGCACACTTATGCATGAAATGAAATGTTTATTAAGGGTGCGCCCTTATAGCACTCCAATGCATTGGGTAAAGTACAATATCATGATACGTCATGTGAAATGAGTTTTGAATCATTATAATTCTAGTGAAATGGGGGTTTACTCGTGATTTATGTGCAATGAGGATTTACTCATGCTCTATGTGCAATGAGCCTTGGCTCATGCTAATTCCATGTTAAGTGTTGTTGCCACATTTCCATGTTATGATTATCATGATTTATCATGCCTTTATGTTCATGTTTCTTTTATTCTCTATTGATATGCCTATTTTATAACATGTATTTTAATCCTCATGATATTCCATTTGTACTCCCTTACTGGGTTTTATAGCTCACCCTTTTCTTATGCATGTCCTCAGGTTATCCCATGCAATGCTAAGTACGAGGGAACGTAGTGGTCATGTAAAGGAAGTTTTCAATAAAGATGTTGTACTTCATGTTTAAAGTTTTTGTGTAATGATTCTAAGCCCTAAAGACACTAAAACTCTCAATATTCTTGTTGTATCAAGTAATGTTTTGTGTAATAAATCATGTTTAAGTTTGTAATAAAAGCAGGGTTGTCATAATTATCTTTTGGATGGTTGAATTTACCATGGTTGTATATCGCTCATTTAATAAATAGGTTATCCAATTTATCTTTATAGAAAATTAATAACTTCATAAACATGATATTTATCCATTATAACCATTATTAGAACCATACATTAATGTTTTTGATGAAAATAAAATCAATTTTTCCATTGAGTTAGTCGTCCATAGAAATTCATGGATGATGATTTCATTTTCCATAGAATAAGGATCATTATTAATATAAATTATCAATTAGGAACAATAAATAAGTCATTAAATCATAACTATACATAAAATTCACTTTTTAACATTTCGTAATAAGAATTGAAGGAAAACAAGTATGTTACTTTGTGGAGGTGTTAATATTTATAAATGGCCAATAGGCATTAGATATTTATTTATTTTGGATAATCCCCTTTTTAAATGGTTTAAGTGGAAACCCTTACATGATCCATAGAAATAAAGGTACAAGGCCCATTACATGACTCAAAGGAATAGAGGAATAATTACTAACACATACCCTAAATTCATAAAGACCAAACCACACTAGAACTACCCCTCCCCAACATCTGATTAATTGATGGTACATATCTTCCCACCTTGCATGGTTGATCTTCTATAATTTCCCCATGCATAACTGAACGATTCCTAGTATTTATAGTGAAGTTTCATACCCTCTCATCATTTAAAATCAAGTTAGTTATGTTATAGTGTCCTTTACTTTATCTAATTCCGATTCTAGTGCCTACTCCTCTATGGTTTGACCTGACTACTTCATTTCCCAAAGACCCTATGGCTTGAAGTCCTATAGTGGCCTAAAGGCCAAAATTTGTGGCACGTAGGCCCAAATCGGGTGAATAGTTCTGACTCTATAGTAACGGTTATAGTTATCACAATAGTAACTACTATAGTTTCTAAAAAATTTACCCCTAACTATATTTTTTCAAGGTTATTTTGGATGTAAGATTACATGGTTTACCACTCAAGCACCACACAAACTACAAAGGTGGTAGTCTGCACATATGCATGTTTAATGTTTTCATTTTTTTCTAATAGAAATGGGAAAAGGTGGTTAAATAATATACCATGATTATAATTACATATTAGTATACTAAGTATTCTTTTTGTATTATTTTATGATGGAAAAATTTTATTTTAGGATGAATAAGTGCATGTAATTAAATAAAAAGGAGAAAGGAATGGTTAGAAATTTATACATCGTTAATCGGATTATCTTGTTTTCAAAGGGGGTTAAACATTTTAGGGAATGAATTTTTAGAAATTAAAAAACACTTAATGGTGGATAGGAATTATTAGGAACGTTTTGGGATAACATTGTGCTGAAATATGTGGGTTTTGGTGTTAGGAAAACTGAGTATTGGTGTGCTCATTTTTAAGTGAAAATGGATGGAATTTTGGTAAATACCAAAAACATCTAAATAATGGGAAGTCACCCTCAATTAAAGTTGCTCCAAAATATAGAAATAGTGCATATGGGAATATTTTTTTATCTAGTCCCCAAAAACCCATTCCATACATTTTTTAAGCATGTTTTCAACTCATTAGCATTAGATTATTTTAAATTTTACCATTTCATCTTTAATTGTGGTAACTAGTTTTCACCCATAGTAACATATCCTTTATGAACAAAAATAAAATATACATTATCAAAAAAAAGTACCTTCTAATTCCATTTTTTAAATCCATTTTAATATAATAATTTTTAGAAGGTGATAGAAATTAATTTTAAAATACTAAATGTATAACGTGTTAAAAATATTTTTTTGAAAAATATAACTTCAATTATAAAAAATTAAATATAGGTTTGTAAAAAAGAATTGGTATTTTGAAATTTATAATATAACACTTAAAATACATATTTTTATTATAAAATGGTTTTATAAATTTCCAAATCATTTATATAAACTAATAATTCCATAATAAGCATAAGTTAGTATATTGAAATATTCACCTAAAAATCAGTTTTTTCAAGGAAAAAAATAAAAAAACGTTCTAAGCTATGATTGACATGTTTAATCCAAAATAGAATTAATTTTTTCATATTTATAATATACATTTTATAAAATATATTTGAAATGAAAATATAATATATAAACAAAAACATACTTTAAGAAAAAAATAACCTTTTTAAATATTGGTTGTTTTTAATATTATTTAATATAGGTTTATAAATAATTCAATATTAAAATATTAGTTTATTAATTTAAATATTATATATTATAATAATGTTTTAATTGTGACCATTTTAATTTATTAATATAAAATAAAATACCAATTTTTATGGTTCTTTGAAAGGAATCATGTTAAAAAAAGTAATCAAAGAAAATATTAATATATAGTTATTTTAACTAGTTATTATCTTTTTATCTGCTAATGATTATTATATTCGTGTGATTTTAGTATATCATAGATTTTTGTAGCTGAGTATTTTGTCACATTATGTTTGTGTGTGACACACGCTATCAAATATAGTATTAATTTAAGGGATCCAAAATCTCAGGTTGTTACAATCTACCACCTTAAAATAATTTCAACCTCATAATTTTAATTAGTATTTACTTATTAAATTTGAGAAGGGTGTTTTTAAAAAATTTATCATTTGGATAATAACTCCTAATATGAATTCTAACTTACTCTCTTAGGGTATATTAAGTTACTTATCTTTCCTCATACAATATTAATACAATCATATATCCAAATATATATATACCCTAATCATATATTCTATATAACATACCTTCCCATAAACAATTTGAATTTACAAGATATTAAACCAAAAATAAATCATATATTATTTCAAAAATTTAGTATGGTCTTTATAAACTAGTTCATAAATTCAAACACTAGTCTTTATATATGTCATGATCCGAAAAATGAGAAAACATTCACAAAAAATATCATTTGTAACTTTATCATTAAATCAATAATCAATTTAAAGGAAATAAATACTATATTACTCAATATTATTAAAATCAACAAATGTTTTAAACATAAGATATATCCATACCTCAATCATGTATTATTCAATAGTTATCCCCAAAAATATAACCTTGATAAAAATTACATTTCAATGTTATTAATGTCATTTAATTTATGATTCCAAAAATTTAAATAAAAACTATTAAAGAAAATTCCTTCGATGTTTCATAGAATTATAATATACAAGAATATAATCAATAAATATCAATCACTAATGAACATAGATATGTGAATCATGTTTATTTTTTATTAAGCTATCAACCTCGCTACCTAAAATAACATAATAAAACAAACATTTTCTATCATTACATATACATGATAAGATTATCAACTATTTAAGTATGCTACCTTATTTGAGTATAAGACACAATGGTTTTCTAGGTACAAAAAGTTCTCATCTTTAATTCATTGATCATGTTTTAATAAAATACTAATACCAAATGGGTAATAATTATATCCAAAATATGAATGTGAAAACATCAATCAGAATATGTATTCCCCCATGTCACATTACTTTTGAATGTATTATACTTTTATTTCAAATTATGACTCTATTTGTTTAATACTTAGTTATCCATTGTTATAAATCTATTATGTTCTCCAACCTTATTAGATAATATCATACTAAAAAACATTATATTGTTATTTTGAGATAATGTGAATTAACCATAGAATATCCACTAGGAGTGTCAAACTAGATTTATAGTTAGGCCTTCTTGTTCTATACCAAGTGACAATGATTAAAACCCAATACAACCTTTTCAATGTTATTACCCCTATGTACATTTTTTCAGATCATTCATTAACTAGTACTATCAAGACAAGGAACTTATTTCCATAAATACCCAAAAATCTATTTTTTACTAAATTTTTAGGATGTTATCTTATACATTAACCAACCACTTAGAAATATCCCTTGAGTTTCCACTAAATTCCAGTTATCATAATCCCTAGAATATTACCTCAACTAACCTAAATGGTTATCAATACCTTTGAAATTAAAATCTATTTTCTTTTATCAGCCTTTGTTGACATTTAAAAACACCTAATTTATCCTAAACTGATAACATCATAATCTCAAAAATTATACAAACCCCACTCTAATATAAACAATAATACCATGTAGATGTGTTCGTCTCATCCACATAACATAAAAACATTTATTATAAAAATTTACCCAAAAAAACAAGTTTAGAGTTTTATAAAATTTAGACAAGACATTAACTAATAAAACTCATATCATTTTCAACTAATAGAATTTTTTTCCACTATATAAGAAACTATTTAATCTGTAATGAGCCTTCAATATCGCCCAAAAATTTTCCACATAAAAAAATTTTCTATACATTTCTAATTTTCATATCTTCATAACCATGGAAAATGGAAACATAATAAAGGGGGTGAGATCAGAGTCTTAATCAGGGTAAAAATAAGTGATAATAACCAAATATCATTAGTGAGTATAATATGTGTATATTGGTATAATAAATAAATAAAAGAAAAATATACCCAATAAATCATAAACTATACATCATGGAATTCGTCTTGGAATAAAATAACACATGAATGACTCAAAAAACATGATCCATGAGACCATAATGTAAAAAATGGATAATAAGAATGAAACTATGGAACATATTTTAAATATAGAAAAAAATAGTAATATAAATTCATGAGCCACCCTATCATATCTAATGTTTATGTGAAACTGAAAGGTACTCACAAATACTTTATATCCTAATATGTAAAATTTTATCTAATGCATTCCAGGGAGATATAAGACCTATTACATAATTCATTCACGCATTTTCCACTTTAAAATCATTCACTTATCACATCATCATGATCCCATGGAAATATAATGGATTTCATAAAATTTTGAAATGAAATCATTAACTTTTTATAGTACAAAAACCCATATAATACAAATGGTTTTCATTCAACGGATCATAAAGAACCGAAGATTTAAAATGTGTTTCATTCATCACATAAAAAATAAAAAATTAAAGAAAATATGTTTTATATTAGTTTAAAATGACTCACATAAGGAAATAATCAAAATATTAAAACCATGGGAAATTAATGGGTATCTAAATTTATTCAATAATATTATATGTGAATACCCTTCTATAAAGATAAATCATATGGTATTTAAACTTTACAGATAAATTTTATATAGTTAAGTCAATAATTTATCTAATTAATTGATGTATGGAATCTAGGTTGATACCCTTCGATAAAATAATGGAAATATATTTTGTTTTCAAGGAAAAAGCGTTTGAAATAAATTTAAGTCTATTCAAAAGGTATGGTTAAAAAGAAAAAGGTGGTGATTCATAATATATTTCAAATAAAATAACATTACATAATCCATATTGAGAAATAATGTGGATGTTTGAAAAAGAATATATACCCAATGTACTAAATAAAAGTTAGAAAGATGTTAATATATAAGAAAAGACCCTATAAAAGAATGATTTGAATGGTATCACAAAAGAAGGGATCAAAAATAGAATTATTTTATACTGCGAGTTTAATTCCACAAATTAAAAATTCATATTTATTAGTATAAAATCTTATTACCCTATTTCAGGTATTTCTCTTTTTTCTTTTCATTTCCTTCTTAATTTGGGTGTATTTTGGGAATCCTGAGGATATAGTGTGTTTTCTAAATAAAATGACCTAAATTTTAGGGATATATATTTTTTTCAGTTAATGGATACTAGGTATTAATGTGACAATGGATTAAGAGTATGTCCATTGGGGTTCTGGTTGACATGAGGGGTCTTTCTATGTGTTTCTATTGAATTTTCTTACTAAATGACTTCACATCGTGAAAGGGTTATGTGACAGGAATGTCAGGATGATGTTGTAAACTAGTTCAAAGAATGAAAGTTTTACATTTCATGAGGTTGGTTCACATTGAGAAAATTTCTATTGGTTTTTTTTAACTAAGGAGACTCGTTTTTTTATGTATATGGTTTTCATAGATTTTACATTGTGAATCTGGGATTCACATTGGGTATTGATCGTGGTCTATAGATTTTATACGATGCATGTCTGGTTTTTTTCCATTTTCCTGTAGCATCCTATCAAGAGGCCTCTGAGCTCTTTCAGGTGATTTTTTGGATCTTCTCTCCTTCCAGATTGTTTCGTTCCATGATTAATATTTTTCGTTGTTGCATTTCATCTCTCCAAGTGATCTCTCTACTTCTTTATTATTGTTGGTCGCAGTAGCGCCGTTGTGCAACGTTTTTAGATCTTTCTATCTTGTGGTGTTGATTTTTTAATCCTTTATAGATCTATTTTGAGATTTTCTTATAGAAGATTCTCTTTATGTTGTTTGCGTATTGGTGTGATATTTTCTTACGGTATGTTTTGTGTTATCTTCTTCATCGATCATTTTATTATTGAATTGATTTTGAGATGTAAAGATCGATTATATGGCCTTTTTCATTGTCTTTGATTTCTTATTTGTTTGTGGACCCTATTGTGGGAATGTGCAGCCTGAGTTTTTGGTAGATTGTTCTATCTCTATCCAATGTTGGATGAACTGTATTGCTCGGGTTTTATAAATTGTTTTATAAATTAATTTTAATGATTAAATTTCATGTGTGCTAAGGGGATTTTTTTAGAAAAGATGGTTTCTCCATTTTTTGTTAAAATAATATTTATTTTCAAAGAAATTTTGAAATGGATTTATGATAGGGTTTTCAAATCATGTTTTTGATTAAATGGTTTGGAAAATCTACCACATGGGAATCCTTGGGGACTTGGGTGGATTGTGTAGTAATAGACATCATCCATTGATATTTTCAAGGGGTTCACTCATGGGGTGTTTCTATACACCATAGACTCATTATTCTATGGACTTGTTAGACCTTTTGGGAGGTTCAGTTGTTGGGGTATTCTTCTTCTCTCTAAATTTAATTCACATATCTAGATACTTGATTCGCATAATTGTCTATGTTTGGGTATGAGTTCCCTAGCTATCCTAACATGTTCTAATCCTTGGAGTGATGTCATCTATGCTTTGGTTTGGATTACATTGTACTTTGTATTTTATATGATACATTCTTTACTTTTTTTTATTTGATATATATATTATATAAAATGAAACTTTTTTAAATATATAATTTAGAACTGTGGAAAAAGGTATAAACTTTTTCCTTGATTTTGATATAGAAACTATTTTCCTGTTTATCTTGCTGTGTTTTCTTTAAATTTTAGCGTGTTCAGAATGATTTACATAGACTATATATAGAAAACCTAGGTGTTATCCAACTGATATTTTTTTATCTCAAACCATGTGCACCTCTTCAGTGGTGCATAGACCTTGTTATGTATTTAAATGTAGGGAAAGGAATGGCGGTGCAATGATACAATCAGGTTTCTATCAACTATGTTTTGTTAAATAGTGGTGATATGGTTAAATTTTGTTTACACTATCACAGAGAGTATCTATATCAATTTTATTTGTCCTTTGTTATCATAATTTTACCTTGGAGACCGTTTAGCTACTTTTGATTTGTATCGCTTATGTTATTTCTTTTTTGTTATAGAATATATTTCTTATTATAGTTTTTCTTTTTTCTCTATACTAATCATATGTATGTCATGTTTTCCTCTCTAGGTTGGGTGAACATGTTCCACCATGTTTTTGTTGATGCTCGGGTGCTAGAAGCTAGCCCATGGGGATCGCAAATGCACTTCGGGTATGTGATGGTTTAGTTCAGGTATCAGTTTGAGAGGGAATTTGTGTCCATTTTGTCATAGTTTAGTATCATAGGTGTTTTTTTCTAAATATTTATTGACTTTGGAAATTTAATATATGAGATATAGGATTTTAGAGATGTGATACGTAGGTTGTAGTAATTTTCGATCATCTCTTATCATCATGAGACTCAAGTTACCATGGTATATTGGTATGTGGGTCTCCTATTTGGAGTTCTTTATTTTATTATTATTTTTTATTATGGTTTTTTTTAAATGAGATTATCTTATTATCGGATCATTTCTTCTATTTGAATGTGTAGTGTTATGCCTCTGATATGTCTTAAAAGGTCCCTCAGGAGGGTGCAATGGATGATCCACAAAGGAATATACCTATAGATCATAATATTATTGAGTCTATTGTAAATATAGTTCTTCTGGTAGACCAAAATGTACCAGAAGTACATAACATAGTTTTTGAGGTAGATATAGGAGCTATAGTGGGATGGAATCAATCATATGAGTTTATACATGAGAATCCATCTTCCTTTAAGGGCGCGAATGAAACTCGAGAGGTAGAGGACTAGATGGAAAATATTGATCATATATTTTTACTTCCTAGATACACTTGATAATACAAAGGTAAATTACATGGAATTAAGAATAAAGGGTCTTAGTAAGCGATGGTTGGATTACATGGTATAGGCAGATAGACACGTGGGCTTATATTGGAAGGGTTTCAAGACCCGCTTCTTTTTACATTTTTATACAGAGTCATTGATGATGGTTAAGTATTTGGTGTGGGTTTTTCTCAGTAGCATGCATCCTATACAACTTCAGTTGCATCCAGTAGTGTTCCCCATACTTTCTATCAATGTGGAAGGGTTGGGAACACCATGTGTTCTTATTCTTTACCTGTGAGGATGGGTAATAGTTGTAGACATTATGACTATATGTAGTGTTTCTATAAAGCTATGTCTACACCTCATTATGGTCAAGAATCATTAACTCCAAATAATAATACGCTGTATTTAGATGCTTTAAGGACTACACGTGTCAATCCACATGCCTCACATGTGAAGAAACATTATGCAATGGATGAGTTTTCGGTAGAATTAAATGTGGGTCTGATAATAGTGAGAGGTACCACCTTTATTGAACATTTAATAGTGACCAATTTATTTGAAATGGGTGTCTCCCACTCATCAATATCTTATCATTTTTTTATATAATTAAACTTCGAAAACAACTCATATCCTTTTTTATGGAGATACTGACACCTCTTGGAAATAGGTGAGATTAAGGGTGTTAGTTTCCTTCTTGTTTTTTGTCGATGGTAGATTCATAGTTTGTTTTTGGATTTCCCCATTCATAATTTGAATCTGTTTGACATCATCATCAGAATGGATTATATTATCATTCATTATTTAGTGGTTTATTTTTATCATCAACATGTTTTGTTCATTGTGCCTAATGGGAGATCATGTGTGTTTCATGGATTATGGGACCCAATTTTAGGTCATTCATGAACTTCTCTCATAAATCTCATGGGATTGTTTTTTGTTGTAGTTGTTCCTGATGATGTTTATTTTTTGGATAATTATCCATTGGTTTTCAGGGAATTCCCTGATGTTTTACTAGATTATTTATCCATCCTTCCTCCAGAGAGGGATGTAAAGTTTAAAATTTATATGGTATTAGGTATGAAACATATTTTGATAGCATGTTATCACATGGAACCAAAGTAGCTAAAAGAGCTCAAGATTCAGTTGGATGATCTGATGCCAAAAGTTTTTGTTCACCCTAGTGTTTTTTCTTGGGAAGCCCCTATGCTCTTTTCTAATAAGGAATATGGTTCACTCTAATTGTGTGTGAACTATTGGATGTTTAACCAAGTAATGGTTAGGAATTAATGTTATTTTACCCATTTGGATGATTTTTTTACTAGTTAAAGTAGCCAAGGTGGTTTTTTATGATTGATCCTCAGTTGGGTTATCATTAGCTCAGAGTTAAAGAGTCAGGTATACCAAATATGGATTTTTGGAGTAATTATGGCCATTTCAATTATCTTGGGATATTTTTTGGTCTTACTAATGATCCTGTAGTTTTTATTTATTTAATTACTTAGATATTCCATGAGTATCTTGATGATTTTTTTGTACTGTTCATGGATGAGAGTTTGGTTTATTCTAAATATGAGTATGATCATGATCGCCATTTGATTTTGGTTCTTAAGATCTAAAGAAGTCATGATTTTTATGGAAATATTTCAAAATGCAGCTTCTAAATCCAATAAGTGAAGTTCTTGGGATATTTGATTTCTAATAATGTATTATCATTTGATCCAAATAAATTAAAGGTTGTCTATTAATGGGGAGAACCATATAACAAATTTGAGATTCAGAGCTTCCATGGTCTTTATGGGTATTATCGATGGTTCTTCAAGGATTTCTAAAATTTGTTATCACCTTTTACTACTTTTACCATGAAAGGGGTTAAATTCATATGGGAATAAAATTTTCAATCTTATTTCAATGAACTGAAATGAATTCTGAAATCAACTCACATCCTGATCTCACCAAAGTCCGGTAAGGGGATTGTGGTTTTCTATGATTCTTTTCATGCAGTTCTAGGTTTCCTTTTTATAAAGGATAATCATGTGGTCACTTATGGATCTCACTAGCATCAAATGCATGAGAATAATTACCCCACCCATGATTTAGATATTTTTTAGTTTTTAGTGTGGTTAAAAATTGGTGGAACTATCTTTTGGGGTTGAGGTTAATAGTATTGTATCCCCATAATAGTTTAAGCTATAAATTTTCTCGGAAATACATGAATCTCAGAAAAAGACAGTAGGTGGAATACCTTTATATGTTTGACATCGATATCATATACAACCTAGGTAAGGGGAATTTCATTACAGATGATTTTAGTAGGAAATTACCATTGCCTGAAGTTCTGGAATCAAAGGAGAAGTGGAACCTTATGGGAATTTTTTCTCAGTTTCACCTAGATGATCAAGAGAATGTTTCAGGTATGGTTATGAATAGTGTTTAGTTATCATCATCTATATTTGAGTATATTCTATAGGATCATCAATATGATGAAAAATTCAATGGAATTTGGGAAACCATATATAGGGGGGAGACTTTTTTTGGTTGGTCACTCCCTTCAGATGGTATTCTCTATTTTGGGGATTGGTTTTTCATCCCAACATCTATGAGGATATTATTTTTGTTTAACTATCAAAGTTATTCATGGGTAATTCATTCAGGAACTATGAAGATTTACTATGAAGTGAGATGGAAATTCTGGTGTCCAGGTTTTAAGGGTGACATTTCAGAGTATGTGTCTCTTTATTACACCTTCCATTAGATAAAGGGAGAGCATCTGAATCCTTTTATGTTTCTTCGTCCCCTTACACTACCATTTTTCAAATGGGATGAGGTGTATATGGTTTTTTTTACCATGGACTTCCTATGGGAGGAATTATATCTGGTTGGTGATTGCTTAGTTGAAAAATTCATCTCACTTCATTCAAATAAGGGTCACCACATAATTTAAAGAATTGGGTAAGCTATATGTGTGAGGTTGAGAGGTTACATGAGGTTCCCTCTTCTATTGTTTTTGAAAATGATCCTAGGTTTACCTCATAATTCTATAATATACTCTAGGAGTTGATGGGGAATTAGGTCAAGTTGAGTACAGCTTACCATCCATAGATAGATAGCTAGACATAGAGTGCAATTTAGATCCTAGAGAATATTATATATTCCCATGTCTTGGATTTTTGTTCATTATAAGATAGCTATTTGGGACTCAATTATTTTTCTTATAATAATAGTTATCTTATATCAATAATAATGTATCCTTTTGAGGCATTTTATAGTTTCTCGTGTATTCCATCTCTTTTTTTGGTAAAGTTGGGAAAGGACTCTCTTATAATATTGAGTCTCATTCATGAGATGTTTTTTATTATTAATGATATATGTTGGCATATAGTTTCATCTTAGAGTCAAAAAAATCATATGATGATCTTCAACATGGCCAGGTTGGAAAATAGGTAATGTTGGCCCAGAGATATGTTGGACCATTTGAATTCATTGAGCAACTTGGCCAGGTTTCTTATCAGTTTTTATTTCCAGTTCATTTGATAGGTATTCATGATGTTTTCCACATATCTCAACATAGGAAGTAAAGTAATGATCCCTCTCATTTTATGAGTTGGGAAAAGATAACGTTAGAGACAAATGTAATGTTATATAGTAACTAGTGGAGATCTTTGACTCTTATTTGAAGGTCTTGTGTGGAATGTTGATTCTGTTGGTTGTAGTATTATTGTGAAATGGAATATATTATCATGAGACTTAAGAGTGTGAGTCATTGATAAGGTATTGGTGGCCTCACCACTTTCCAGAAACCATTCTTCCACGTGGTTTCTTGGGGATGTAAATTTCTATGTTGGGGAGATTTTAACATCCCGTTCAAATATTTTAGGTAATTAATCTCACTTTTTATTTATCTCTTTATTTGGGTGCATTTTGGGACTCCCGAGGATAGATATTTTTTTCTGTGTAAAATGAATTAATTTTTGTGGATGCATGTTTGTTGGAATTAATGGAGTCAACGTATAAATATAAAAAATGATTAAGAGGATTTCATTTGGGGTCTAGGTTGACTTGGGGGATCTTTCTATGTCTTTCTGTAGAATATATCTATTAAATGGTTTCACAACCTAAAAGGGTTTGACAACAAGAATTGTTTTCCATGATGATTCCATCAGCTGCTTTATATCATGAAATTTTTACATATGCTAAGACTATTTCATGTCATGAAAAGTTCAACAAGTGATTTTTTAGCTGAGGCAACACATTTTTTGGAATATATGGATTTCATGGATTTCATGTCGTGAACTTGAGATTCGGGTTGTGAAATATTCATGGTATGTATAATTTTATACAGTTCATGTCTGATTTTATTTTCATATGACCACAGCCTCCTCTCTCAAAACCTAGGATCTGTCCTAGGATATTTTGGGGATCTTCCCTCCTTATAGGTCATTTCATTCGGTGATTGATCTTTATCATGGTCACACTATGTCTCTTCAGGTAAGTGATATTTTTTTCTTCTTCATTATTGTTGGTCATAGAAGCGCCATTGTACTATATTTTCATCTCCTTCAATCTTGTATTATTGAGTATTTTGATCCTTTCTATATTTTTTGGTTAATCTTTCTCTCAAGTATGACCTTTGTGTTAGTTGTGGTGTGGCCTACGAGTTTCTTGAGGTGCATGTTGTGTTATCTTCTTCACTATCCATTTTTATTCTTTAATTGATTCTGATATGTAAGGATTGAATCTTGGGACTTTATGATTGTCTTTTCATTATTCTGTGTTATTGGATTCCATTGTGAGTATGTGTGAGCCGATTTTTAGGTTGTTGTTTCCATATCTAACATATGTTTAATGGAATATATTTCATTGGTTTCATAAATAATTGTATAAATGAATTAATATTATTTAATTTCATGTGTGCAAAATGTTTTTTGAGAAAATATGGTTTCCCCTTATTTTGGAAAAAGAGAAGGTATCTTAAAATAATTTGGAAATGGTTTTATGAAATGGTTTTCAAAGCATGGTTTTGATGAAATGGTTTGTAAAATATAGCACATGGGAAGCCTTGGGGACTTAGGTGTAAACTATATTAATAGGCCTCCTCCATTGATATTTTTGGGGGGTTCACTCAATGAGTGTTCCTCTACTACCTAGGCTTATTGTTCTAAGAACTTGTTAAACTTATTTAGGGTTCAGTTATAAGGGTTTTCCTCTACTCTCTAGATTTGATTCATATATCTGGATACTTGATGCATGTAATTATCTATGTTTGGGTATGATTGTACTAGATATATGGACCTATTGTGATAATTGGTGTGATATTACATGTGCTTTGGTTTGGACTACTTTGGATTTGATATGATATTCGATACATTATTTTTTCACTACTTTGATCAATATATAATATTCATTGAAACAGTTTTACCTATATTATTTGGAACTTTGGAAAAGGGGGAAATATTTTTCCTTTCATTTGATATAAAAACTATTTTACTATTTATCATAATTTAGTTTATTTAATGTAGATAATGTTCTAATTTATTGTATAGAGACTTGATGTGGAACACCTAGGTAGGATCTTTCTGATCCTGCTTATATCACACTCTTCACACCCCTTTGGCGGTGCATAGAACTTTTTATGACTTTTAATGTAGGAAATTTCAAAGCACACCAATGAGGTGGTGAGGTTTCTATCAGTTGTGTCCGGGAAGTTGGTGGTGTGATGATGGAAGTTTTTTCATGCTATCACATGGAGTAACTATTTTGGTTTTAGTTGTCCTTTGTGATTGGACTTGTACCTTGAAAATTTTTTCAGTACATTGGAGTCGAATCACCCATGATGTTTCCTTTTTGTTATGGAATATATTTCTTATTATCCTTCCAATTGTTTCTCTCTACTATTTATACATATTTCTTGTTTTCTGATTCATTTTGGGTGAAATAATTCCCTCTAGTTGTTGTAGATGCTCGGGTGCTAGTCTCCAGCCCATGAGGATCAGGAACACCCTTTGTGTTTGTGATGGTACAGGTTGGGTACCGATTTTAGAGGGAATCTAGGTTGGCTTCTTCCCAATTTTAGAATAAATCATGTAACATAAATCCCATTAGTTTAAATTCTTTTTAATATGAAAATTATAATAGAGGTTAAACTTAAATGATCAATTAGAAAACATTTCATATATGAATTTAAAATACAAACATACATGTCAGATATAAAATTTTCTTTTTAGAAGGTAAAGTGAAATATTTTGAAAACATTTAATTTTTAATAGAATCTCCAATAATGTAGCCTTAAATTTTTAATAAATTTTTCAATAGGAAATGTGGATCAAAATATAAAACATTTGATAATTAAATGAAAGCAACCTTTTTAATATATTCAAAATACTTTTATTGAAAACCCACATAGTAAAAATTTATTTCATATTAAAAATTAATTTTCAAAAATAGTAATTGAAAATACCATATAGTAAATCATTAGGGTATAATACCCCAAACAGTATTCAAGATAAAACCTTATAATGCAATAAATTAAAATTGAGTTACAATAAATCCTTTTAACAAGGTTAGTAATTATGTAAAATTCAATTTGATGAAAAAGAACTAATTTGGAATTTAATTTCAATTGAATAAAAATAATTATGTTAAATATTAATTCAAGGGTATTGAATACACTATAAAATAAAAAACACAATATGTAACAAAAACATGTCTTAAGGAATTAAATTTTGAGACAAAGAACCTCTTACCTCAATTATTTTTAATGTTCTCTAAACTCTTATGTAACAAAATTAAATATCCTCAACACCCATTTCAGAATATTTTTTATATATATAACCTTTTTATAAAAATAATTTATAATAATTATCTAAATTTATATTATCACAAATTATCCCACATACCTTGGTACCCCGATACCCGATCTAGACCTAACATGGCCCAAAGGGTATTCCCGATCCCTATAGGTTAGAGAATAGAACCTATAATCTTACAAGAAATGTGACTTAATAAGTTTTTCCTAATAAAATTGAACATAAAAGTTACAATTTAGTATTCTCAACACTCCAATGGGAGAAATTGCCATAATCGAATTGGTAAAACAATACCCAAATTGTATATCATCACGTGACAAAACTTCTTCCTAGATAAAACTACAAGATAAACCCATTTAACTAGTGGATCACATATCCACTAATCACCTCCATCACTCTAGGTCTCAAGGATCAAGAACATCCACCACCTCTAATTGTCTCTTTTCCTTTTCTCTAACCGAGAAAAAGATAACCTACAAACTCTTGAAGGAAAGGGAAGGGTGTGAGATATAAATCCTAATATGATCTCACCAAGTGTTCCATAATCAATTAAATAACAATAAAACCAAAGATGATTTAAATTTAAATAAAAAATCATGGAATAAAATTTACATATCTTCAAAAAAACATGCTTTTATAATCAAAAGGATGATAGATATATCAAAATTATCATAACTGAACATTTTATATAAAATAATTATGTAAAATAATTGGCATTAATAAAACGGTTTTATAAAAAATTAGCATGGAATAATGAAATAAAATATATCATAAAACCATGTATCAAGATCTATGGTATGTTAGTTTCTATTAATAAGATCCTCACACTATTAAATCTATGATCTCAAATCAATGTGTGCACACGTCCCATGAATCGGGTCATCGAGACTCAACTCCACATCGAAGAAAAAATCAGGTCGAAGTTTGTTTATGTCAGTGTTTTCTTAATAAATATAGTGGTAGTGGTCAAATACAAGTGTGATTATCCAAATTACAAACAAACTACCATATCTCACATTTTCATCAGTCAATCAATCAATCATTTCATATCAATTCAAAAATATAATTTCACAATTTTAATTTTCATCATGACTTTCTCATTTCAAAACCAAATCATATATTTTAATCAATTCATGAATTTTAAAATCACCATTAAATTTAATCCATTTATCTAAAATAATCCATTTCTAAATCAATCCCCCAATTTTTCTCAAATATTCCAAACAATTTCAATTCCATTGAAATTGGGGGTTTTCAAAATCTTCATGAATTTTTAAAAAGCATCCATCAATCATATAAAATATTGTTTTTTAAATAATTTAAAAATTCATTTCAAATATTTCAAGGTATTAAATCTTTAAATTATAGGTAAAATCATATGAAAACACCTAACTCTTAATCAGAAATCAAACTAACACCTGCAACTGGAAAACAAATGAAGAATGAAGCTAAAGGAGAGAAACTAGGGAAATAATAAATTAGAATCATCAACAACAAACTATAATTCAATAAAAAAATATCATAATGATTTCAAATAGGGGTACTATGTAGGAGGAGAAACAATGGTGAGGAAACTCACCATAGATAAAACACCAAATCGAGACATTTGAAAGGGAATAAATTACTCACTGTGCATGGGGGAATCCTAGACTTTTTAGGAGGAGTGCCTATAGAAATACTAAATATATTAGGAGATAAGGATAAATAAAACCTATTTTTCATGAGTAATTTATGTTTTAAATTAATGGTTTAGTTCATATGTGCACCTAGTTTCACATACACAGAAAAAGGCGTTGCCTCGAGTGAAATATCTTGATCGATGAATTTATGGTGTAAGTTCATTATTTATATAATAAATCATTTGGTTCAATAATACATTTTTAGGTTTAGTTACTAGCATATAATTTACATTTTAAATAAATGATTTATTGTATAAATTCTTCTTATATACATTTCCCAAAAACAGAAGCTTGTAAAAACACCCAATCATTTCAAAGTCACCCTATATCCAAAAAGGGAACCATCTAAAACCCTTGACACATTTATACCTAAAATACATTAATTAAAAAATATATACATCACAAAATTTTAGGTCATTTCCCCTAAAAACATATCTATCCTCCAAGGGCTCAAAATTCCCCCAAATTAAAAATGGAATCGATACAAGAGTCGGGAAGTACCCAGAAGAAGGTAACGGTATATTATAACCTCCCCACCATAAACACTTTATATCCCTAGAATTACTATCAAGAAAATTCCATATCAAATATATGGGGAAAAAACTCTATCATCAGTACCTAATAATACAATTTCTCATTCAAATCAAAACTATACAGTCATAGAACACATACCAAAGGTATCATCCTCCCATGAAGAACCTTTGTCTCAAAATCAAAAATCATTAATTGATTGTCGATCATAGATAAATCAGGATCAACATTAATATATTCCAAGATTTGAAATTGATAATGTTTAAAAATATACTTGTGAAGTTCAGATACATGAAACATGTTGTATATTGAATTCAACAATGGTGTAATTACTAAAAGGTAGGACACTTTCCCCACTTTTTAAATAATCTCTAAAGGATCCACAAACCTTGATGCAATATTTAACTATTTTACAATGCATCAATAAACCAACTAAGTTGAAAATCTTAATAAAACCAAGTCACCAACAGAAATCTCTTAAATTCATCATCAATTATTGTAAAAGGATTTATCACAGCTCTATTCCACCAACATTCTCTCATGAATCAACTGAATCTACAACATCGTCTCTTAGAATAAACTCGCTCTAACAAGGGAAATTTAATTAATCTATAATCAAAACAATAGAGATCTATAAGGTCGTTCATATAAGGAATAAAAAAATATATCCTGATAACATACTTGTAACTATTTTTTAGGAAAACACAACCAATCCAAAATGTTCATCCCAGGATCCACCAAAGTCAAGAACATAAGCACATAGCATGTCCTCAAGAAATTGTATAGCTCACTACTTTGGACATATATATTTGGATGATATGTTGAGATCAAATTTAACTAGGATCCCATGGCCTCCTGGAGGCCTCTCCATGAGTGAGAAGTTAAATGGGGATCCCTATAAAATACTATATAAGATGGAAATCCATTCAATCTGACAATATCATGCACATAGAGTCATATTAAGACTTCAAATTTTGTTGTATCTTGAATGTGTATAAAGTGAACTAATTGGGTCAATCTATATATCAAAATCCATATTGTATTCTTCCCTCAATGGAAATGAGACAACCCTAGAATGAAATCTATGGAACTCACATCCCACTTCTATGTCCTCATTGAAAGTGGCTGAAGAAAACATGATGGTCTTTGATGATCTACTTTGACTAATTAAAATATATAACAATGAGAGACAAAGTCATCTAGGTATCATCTCATACCTAACCACCAGAATCATTATCATATATAATCGATTATCTTCGTGGTACCTAGTTTCACCATCCACTAGGAACTCTGTCAGTCCCTCATCACATCCATTATCAAAAAAATGTACCCAAAAATGGTTTTGAAAACATAAGATTCCCTCAGAATAGAGTGACCACTCACCAATAGTACCCCACCCCCACCCCCCCCCCCCCCCACAAATAGATTCTCTAATTCCATATAATTCATAATCAATATATTTATCTTGATGAATACACTCAATAATGTAGGAGTTCAACAGAAAACTCACCAAAAAAACCCAGACACAATCTCCCAAACTCCCAAATGAAAATAACCAAATAGATACATCATATTCCACTCTTCTGATGATTATTTTAGGGCCTATTTCATAAGTTTTGTATTTAAATCAATAGAAATTACAGTCAACTTACCAGGGTTGTAGAAAAAATTTCAAAATCAAAATTTTGTGGGTACTCCTCCCAACACCTCTATTGGAGATTCAGATATTTTTTAGAAAAGATTTAACTTTATATTTTGTGATCAAAAAAGATGTTGAACCTTTTACCAAAAAATTAATTCCACTAACTCTTAAGATCATTTATCACCACTACAAGTTTGAGATCATGGGTTGAATAATTTTTATCATGTGGCCTAAGATGTCTAGAACCATAGGCTACCACATGATCACCCGATATAAATACACAACCCAAATCCATAATTGATGCATCACAGCAGACCATATATCCATGATCATCCTCTAAAAGATTCAACGCCAATGAAAAAGTAAAAATATGTTTCATCTCAATAAAATAACTCCAAAAGATCTCATCCCAAATTAACTTCACTTATGTTTTAGTGAGAGTGGTAATCAGAGAAGACAACTTCAAGAAATACCTAACATACATACAAAAATATTCAGCCAAACCCAAAATGATCTGAATCCTGAAAACATTACATGGTTTATCCCATGCCATGACATATTTCACCTTATCAATATCAACTAAAATACTATGTTCTAAGGCCATGTGTACAAATAACATAACATCCCGAATCAAGAAATTACATTTCAAAAGATTCATGTAAATCTGGTGATTTACCATGGTTTCTAGAACTGATCACAAATGACACACATAGTCCTCCTTAGTCTGAGAGTAAACGAGGATGTCATCCACAAATACCACCATGAAATATTTAAGATACTCATGAAATATCTTTTTAATCAAATCTATATAAAACTGAGGAGCATTGGTTAGACCAAATGGTATAACAAGATTCTCATAGTGGTCATACATACTCCTAAAGGTTGTATTATTAATGTAAAATTATTTTATTCTCAATAGGGTATAACCAAATCGAAGATCTATCTTTGAGAATAAATTAACCCCTTTTAACTATTCAAAAATATTAATGGATGCTTTTTCGTCATTATAACTCATTTGATTTTCTAGTAATCCAAACAAAGGAGAAGTGTCCCATAATATTTCTTCAAAAAAATAATTAACACCACCCAAGGTGACACACAAGGGAATATAAAATCCTTATTTAGAAAATCATCCAACAAAAAATTTAACTCATTGAACTCCACTAGTACCATATAGTAAAAGGGAATATACATTGGCTGAGTACTATGTACTAGATCAATAGAAAATTCAACCTCTATTACTGGAGAAAATTTACAGAAATCAAAATGGAAAACATCGGGAAACTCAAAAACAAATAGAGGGAGATCATCACTCAAATATTCCCACTCCATGTCGAAAGAAGACACCTATATTACCCTATGCAACTTTGGAAAAAGAATATCCATCTTAAATCGATCTCATGTTCTATTATACATGAAAGACAACACACGCCCCATGGGCATAGTAGAGGAGATCCACTAAAGGTAACAATCAATCTAATCCTTAAGAAAAATTAGTCAGTCCATCTTAAAAATTTAGTCAATATGTTTCATATAGAGAACCAGAAAACTCAAGATAATATCAATCTCTGATGAAGAGAAAAAAAAAAGAAATACACCAAAGATCATTCTCTCTCTTCATTCTTAGGGGAATAGTCATACCCATCACAAAATAAAAAACCTTCATCATAATATTTAAAAGATCCATAACATGAATTGATATAAATGATTGAGATACAACAGCATCAAAAAAATTAAGTCATTAAATATGAATCTATAATGATGGTACCTTTCATAGTCATTGGAGCCACAACTTCTTATAGAGACACTTCCACTACATGAAAAATCTTCATCCTGGATGTCTATGGATAGAAACCCATAGTTCTTGAAGTATATGATGACACCATAATAATTTTAGGTGCTGATGAGATTGTGACACTATGAGAAGAAAAATATAAGTGTCAAAACGTCTTGTAGGTGACCTGAGTGTTTGCACGAACTATAGATCTTGGATACCTCAGTAAAAACCCATTTTTAAGGCCCAACCTTTCCGCACTGTAAGAAACTCAAAGGGCCTCTACTAAGAATTGTAGGAGTTCTATGATTCCTGCTATCGAGAACCACCATGAGACTCATCACACTTATTCTTTCCCTTAAATAAAATCACATAACTACCACCGGTAGAAAAATTAACTCCCATCAACCATACTACTAATAAATCGGGCATCAGCGACTTCCATTGGCGGTCGCTTCAGATTCATCGTTGTAGGCCAATAGCAACCGCCAATGGCGGTCACTATAGGTGGCCGAAATTCTGGCCTTAAGCGACCACCTGGCGGTCGCTACACTGGGAAAAAAATTTAAAAAAAATTCATACTGAAAGAAATATATATATATATATTTATTTATTAAATAAAATATATATATATTAAAGAAAATATTTATATATATAATATTAAATAAAAATATTTTAAATATATATATATATATAATATGATATAAATATTTTAATATATATATAATATTAAATAAAATATTTTTCATTTTTTTAATGAAATGTACGAATTGTGTTTTTTTTTCTTCACGGTTCAAAATCAGAGATAAAACAAGGTAACAATCATAAAAAATGGAAAACAATTTCAAACAGCATAAAAATCAAGATCATCATAAATGATAAATGTGCGTCAACGATCTAAGCAGGTCCATCTATTTCAATCTTCGGCTTCAATAAACCTACAATAAGACTAAAAAACAACAAAACAAAACAAACGTAAATTGAACATAATTATTCAGTTATTATATACATATAATAAAATTTAATCTGACATCAAATCATGGTTCTATAATAATTTAAAACACCCAATTTAAGAAATTATATCATTTCAGGTCATTCGGAGCACGTTTGCTCCGAATTCGACCATCTCACGTCGTTTTTGGTGTTTTATGACACCGGAAACGCGTTTCTGGTCACCGCGGTCAAACGACACCTCCAATTGACGTACCATCTTCCCGGCCATTTCAAAAATCACACAACGGCTGATGTTGTACGGTTTCATGGCATTATGAGGTCATTCGGGTAGTTTTGACCCCCCAAAGCGTCGTTTTAGCGCGCGCCAAGCTGCTGAAAATGACACAATCGGTTGTACCGCGCGCACCACACGTCCGATGGGTGCATCGTCTCCTCCTACATGTCACGAATAATATTCATAATGTTTTCGTGTGGTTTCAGGTCATTCGGAGCACGTTTTCTCCGAATTCGACCGTCTCACGCCGTTTTTGGTGTTTTATGACACCGAAAACGCGTTTCCGGTCACCGCGGTCAAACAACACCTCCGATTGATGTGTCGTCTACCCGACCATTTCACAAATCACACAAAGGCTGATGTCGTATAGTTTAATGGCATTAAGAGGTCGTTCGGGTGGTTTTGACCCCCCAATGCGCCGTTTTAGCGCACGCTGAGCTGCTGAAAATGACACAATCGGTCGTACCGTGCGCACCGCACGTCCGATGGGCGCGTCGTCTCCTCTTACACGTCACGAATAATATTCATAAGGTTTTAATGTGGTTTCAGGTCATTTTAAGCACGTTTTCTCCGAATTCGACCGTCTCACGCCGTTTTTGGTGTTTTATGACACCAGAAACGCGTTTCTGGTCACCGCGGTCAAAGGATACCTCCGATTGATGTGTCGTCTGCCCAACCATTTAAAAAATCACACAATGGATGATGTCATACGTTTTTATGGCATTCTGAGGTCGTTCGGGTGGTTTTGACCCACCAAAGCGCCGTTTTAGCGCACGTCGAGCTGCTGAAAACGACACAAACGGCCGTACTGCACAGATTGCACGTCCAATGGGTGCACCGTCTCCTCCTACACGTCACGAATAATATTCAAAATGTTTTCGTGTGGTTTCAGGTCATTCGGATCATGTTTTCTCTGAATTCGACCGTCTCACGCCGTTTTTGGTATTTTATGACACCGGAAACGCGTTTCCGGTCACCGCGGTCAAACGACACCTCCAATTGACATGCCGTCTGCCCGACCATTTCAAAAATCACACAAAGGATGATTTCGTACGGTTTCATGGAATTTCAAGGTTGTTCGGGTGGTTTTGTCCCCCCAACGCACAGTTTTAGCGCACGCTGAGCTGCTTAAAATGACACAATCGGCCGTACCATGCGTACCACACGTCCGATGGGCACGCCATCTCATCCTACACGTCACGAATAATATTCCTACTGTTTTTCTGTGGTTTGAGGTCATTCGGAGCACGTTTTCTCCGAATTCAAGAGTCTCACGCCGTTTTTGGTGTTTTACGACACCGGAAACATGTTTCTGGTCACCGCAGTCAAACGATACCTCCTATTGACGTTCCTTCTACCCAACCATTTTAAAAATCACACAACGGGTGATGTCGTACAGTTTCATGGCATTCTGAGGTCATTCGGGTGGTTTTGACCCCCCAACGCGCCGTTATAGCACGCATCGAGTTGCTGAAAACGACACAATCGGCCGTACCGCGCGCACTACACATCTGATGGGCACTTCGTCTCCTCCTACACATCACGAATTATATTCCGAATGTTTTCGTGTGGTTTCAGGTCATTCGAAGCACATTTGCTCCGAATTCGACCGTCTCACGCCGTTTTTGGTGTTTTTTGACACCGGAAATGCTTTTCCGGTCACCGCGGTCAAACGACACCGCCGATTGACGTGTCGTCTACCCGACCATTTCCCAAATCACACAACGGCTGATGTCGTACTGTTTCATGGCATTCCGAGGTCGTTCGGGTGGTTTTAACCCCCTAACGCGCCGTTTTAGCGCGCGCTGAGCTGCTGAAAATGCCACAATCGGTCGTACCGAGCCCACCGCACGTCTGATGGGTGCGCCGTCTCCTTCTACATGTCAAAAATAATATTCCTAATGTTTTCGTGTGGTTTCAGATCATCCAGAGCATGTTTTCTCCGAATTCGGCCGTCTCACTCCATTTTTGGTGTTTTATGACACCAGAAACGCGTTTCCGGTCACCGCGGTCAAATGACACCTCCGATTGACATGATGTATGCTCGAGCATTTCACAAATATCACAGAAACTGATGTCGTACGGTTTCATGGAATTCTGAGGTCGTTCGGGTGGTTTTGACCCCCCAACGCTCCGTTTTAGCGCGCACTGAGCTGCTGAAAACGACACAATTAGCCGTACCGTGCGCACCGCACGTCCTATGGGAGCGCCGTCTCCTCCTACACATCACGAATAATATTTATAATGTTTTAGTGTGGTTTCAGGTCATTCGGAGCACGTTTTCTCCGAATTCAACCATCTCACGCCGTTTTTGGTGTTTTATGACACTAGAAACGCGTTTCCGGTCACCGTGGTCAAACAACACCTCCGATTAATGTGCCGTCTACCAGACCATTTCAAAAATCATGCAACAGATGATTTCGTACGGTTTCATGGCATTCTGAGGTCGTTCGGGTGGTTTTGACCCCCCAACGCGCCGTTTTAGCGCGCGCAGAGCTGCTGAAAACGACACAATCGGTCGTACCGCGCGCACCGCATGTCTGATGGGTGCGCCGTCTCCTCTTAAACATCACGAATAATATTCATAATGTTTTTGTGTGGTTTGAGGTCATTCAGAGCTTGTTTTATCTAAATTCGACCGTCTCACTCCGTTTTTGTTGTTTTATGACGCCGGAAATGCGTTTCTGGTCACCGCGGTCAAACGACACCTTCTATTGACATTTCGTCTGCCCAACCATTTCAAAAATCACACAACAGATGATGGCGTACGGTTTCATGGAATTTCGAGGCCATTCGGGTGCTTTTGACCCCCCAACGTGCCGTTTTAGCGCACGCCGAGCTGCTGAAAACGACACAATCGGTCGTACCGCGTGCACCGCACGTCCGATGGGCGCTCTGTCTCCTCCTACATGCCACGAATAATATTCCTAATGTTTTCATGTGGTTTCAGGTCATTCGAAGAATTTTTTCTCCAAATCCGACCGTCTCACGCCGTTTTTGGTGTTTTATGACACCAGAAACGCGTTTCCGGTCACCACGGTCAAACAACACCTCCGATTGATGTGTTGTCTGAATGAACATTTGAAAAATCACACAACGGATGATGTCGTACGATTTCATGGCATTCCGAGGTCGTTCGGGTGGTTTTAACCCCCCAATGCAATGTTTTAGCGCGCACCGAGCTGCTAAAAACGACACAATCGGCCGTACCGCGTGCACCGCACGTCCGATGGGCACGTCGTCTCCTCTTACATGTCACAAATAATATTCCTAATGTTCCGTGTGGTTTCAGGTCATTTGAAGCATGTTTGAAACGAATTAGACCGTCTCACGCCGTTTTTCGTGTTTTATGACACCGGAAATGTGTTTCCGGTCACCACGGTCAAACGACACCTCCGATTGATGTTCCGTCTACCCGACCATTTTACAAATCACATAGCTGCTGATGTCATATGGTTTCATGGAATTATGAGGTCGTTCGAATGGTTTTGACCCCCCCCCCCCCCCCCATCGCGCCGTTTTAGCGCGCATCGAGCTGCTGAAAACGACACAATCAGCCGTACCGCGCGCACCGCATGTCCAATGGATGCTCTGTCACCTATTACATGTCACGAATAATATTTCTAATGTTTTCGTGTGGTTTCAGTTTAATAGAGCATGTTTGCTCCGAATTCGACCGTCTCATGCCGTTTTTGGTGTTTTATGACACCAGAAACGTGTTTCCGGTCACCGTGGTCAAACGACACCACCGATTAACGTGTCGTCTGCCTGGCCATTTTAAAAATTACACAACGACTGATGTCTTATGGTTTCATGGAATTCCGAGGTCGTTCGAGTGGTTTTGACCCCCCAACGCTCCGTTTTAGCGCGCACCGAGCTACTGAAAACGAAAGGAGTGCGGGGGGCCTGTCCGGGGTGCGGTAGGGCTGTCCGGGGTGCGGGGAGGGCTTTCCAGAGTGCGGGGAAGGCTGTCCGGGGTGAGGGAGGGCTGTCCGGGGTGCGGGGAGGGCTGTTCGGAGTGCGGGGAAGGCTGTTCGGGGTGCGGGAGGGTTGTCCATGGTGCGGGGAGGGCTATCTGGAGTGCGGGGAGGGCTGTCGGGGGTGCGGGGGGGCTGTCTGGGGTGGGGGGCATGTCTGGGGTTTGGGGAGGGCTGTCCGGAGTGTGGGGAGGGCGGTGCAGGGTGCGGGGGGGCCTGTACGGTGTGTGGGGAGGACTGTACAGAGTGCGGGGGGCCTGTCCGGGGTGCGGGAGGGCTGTCCGGGGTGCGGGGAGGGCTGTCCGGAGTGCGGGGAAGGCTGTCTGGGGTGAGGGAGGGTAGTCCGAGGTGCGGGGAGGGCTGTCCGGAGTGCGGGGAGTGCTGTCTGGGGTGCGGGAGGGTTGTCCGGGGTGCGGGGGGATATCTGGGTGGGGGGGGGCTTATCCGTGGTGTGGGGAGGGCTGTCCGGAGTGCGGGGAGGGATGTCTGGGGTAGGTCGGGGACTACAAATAGTGAACTCAGCTCATTAATCAAAAACATGTTTAATGATTTATATTAGGAATCACGTGATTTTTTCAAAAATATTACAGAACATGAAATTCTAAACATTGAAAATTAAATGAACAAAAAATATCCAAATCAATAATCATTTTCATGGTTACTTCTCAATTCGTACACACAAACATTCCATGAGGCCAAAACACACATGATACCCCCAAATCACAAAATAACTCACTAGAAACCCAACATAAATATCAATAAAAACCCCACCATTAAAAGCAAAAAACACACCTCGTGAATATGATGTGTCATGTGCGTTCATCACTGACCTCCATCCGGTGGTCTAGGGGCCTACAACAAATAAACATTATGAATATTTTCATAAAAAAAATAATTTAAATTAAATAAATAAATACAGTATAAACTTGCGTCGTGTGATCCCCTACACCATCACCTGGACGCACATATTCCCACAGTGCTCTAACCTCAGCAGCCAACTGCGCATTTGCCTCCTCGGAAGCTCGCAACCGTGCCTCGAAATCTGACAACTGCAATGTCATCTGAGCAACAGCAGAACTGACAACCGCAGCGTGTGACACTACATAACGAAAAATAAAGGTTCTATAGGTCAAACTATATCCATGCCCATCACTACCAATGATGCGATGAAAGATCTCATCCCTTCGCATGGAAAGCTATCATTGGTCCTCTGTAAGATGTTCTAATTCAGCTTCAAATTGAGCCTGTGAAATATTTAAATATATATACATATATTAATATAAATATTTTTTTAAGTATTGGTAATGAGTACAAGCACTTACTATCAATGTTGCAGCCTCTGGATCATTGCGATCACGATTCCTCATCCACACAGACATTTTATCAGTTGGCGCACCTTGCTCCGGAAACTATATATGAATAGAATATAAACACAAAACCGTATTAATTAAAAAAAATTAAAAAATGAATAATAAATACCTCATGTCGAATCTGAGACACGTGATGAGTCCCGAGCCTGTGAGGTGGTCCCTACAACACTCGATTCTCTGAATGGCATGTAGACACCTCCTACATTCAATTCATTCAAATATCAAACAAATCACACATTCTTGAAATTATATATACCAAAATAAATACACAAACCGCAACACCCTCAATAGACCAATATGCAAATAAATCACGCCACTGAGCCGGGAGGACACCTCTCGGGACTTTTTCCAGAATGTCTGGGGCACCCACATTTGGTACCCAGTGGTCCCTCTTGACTTTGCCTTTATAGTCTTTCCACGTCTTACGGCATTTGCTCATACACACTGGCCGAAAATCATCGGGACATACTTTCAAATTTTTCTATTAAATAAAAAAATCACATATGTTAATGTTGTTTATACATAGGGAATAAAGTAAAATGGTCTTCTTACCTGAACCTCCCTCCAAAGACGATCTAATGTGTCCTGAGGGATAGAAGCCCAGTCACACGTGGTCAATGGAAATCGATGTGGATCACGTATGATATGACCCAACTGAAGAATAAATGTAGGGGCATTCCATCCCACAGGATGAAATAACTCATCAAATGAAACATCAAAAGTCGTGTCAGAATTCCATGATAATATGCCATGACCAGGGCCTCTCCTGCGAGAAGAAGAAGCAGTCGAGTCTGATCATGTTGAAAACAATTTTATATACAAATTGACAGATGTTATATGTATATATATATGTGTGTGTGTGTGTTTATTAATTAAATAAAAAATAGAGACAATGACATTCCAACATACCTCGACCCTAAGACGTAGATGCCTCAGATGGATGATGTGGATCTTCTACCTCTTCCCCTGACATGCCTGCAGTCATGGAAAACATTAGTAAGGGGACTATCCAAAGTGTCCAAATGATAAATTGTATTGTTTTTTTAAAAAATAAAACTTGTACAGTTGTTAATAAAACAAAAATAGATTGAATAATTAGTTGTGAATGAATTTTAAAAAATCATAAAGCTCGCAAAACAGATATACAAATTATGTACAAAACCAATCAATGCGTAGCCAAATTTCAAATTGAATTAATAAAAATTCAAGCAGCACATGAACCAAATGAAGAATACCTCAATGGGAAGATACACCAACAATAACATCAATATAACATGATTTAAATCACCCTAAATATTTATAATTGAATAAACTTCCAAAAGTGAGGATTAAAACTTACAAGGATTTATAAAATATTTAGATAATTTATGATATCTTAGGGTGAATAGCGGGAAAACAATTATACCTTTCATTAAGCATGAAAATCGACCGTTTCTCCTTCAACAGTCGCTTTGACCCAATAAATATATTCTTCACGTTGAACTACGGTATGTTGATCAAGCTGTTGGGAAATAAAAGGAACAGTCTTGGGTTCATCTTGTTCAAATACAAACACTCCTTGCCGAGACATTTTGACAACAACTTGCCAACTTGGATTCGAAGAAAAAGTAACGAAGAATACATGTTCCACTTGTGATGTCAAAATGAAAGTTTCATTATCAACTTGTTCATTTCTGTATAACATATAGTTAAAATTCACCAATAAAAACTGATATTGGTCGACTTTACATCCACGCACTAGATCAACCCAATTACACTTTAACAATATATACTTCAACCTGTGTGTTTATACAACCTCAATGATGTCTATCAATTGACCATATTAATAACCAGAATCGACAAATGGACAACCAATGCCACTGTTTTGTGTTGCTCGTTTGTCGTCAACATCTTTAATGTGATATCGAAAACCATTAGCATCTATAGATTTATAAAGACGAGCCGTTATAGATGGACCCTCATCCAGTTGGATAAATTCTTCAGTTAGTGTGGGGTCCCCTAACTCCCTTAGCTTATGAACGTACATTATTCATAGAATTCAAAAATGATATATGAAGAAATAAATTAGTATAATACTTCACTCATAATGAAAATCAATTTATACGTACATAATCCTTGAACCAATCATGAAATGACGCATAATGAGACTGTTGAATTTGCAACTCAGTCGCACGATACATCTCTTCTTTTATCTCATTAATGGGTTTCATGAAAATGATAACGCAATGTTTAAATTATCAACTTATGAAATCAAAACATGTAAAAGTTAAACAATAAAAGTGATAAGATACTTACTGCATTAATGGTGAAACTGATGGAGTATTGGACAAGATATATCGATGTGCTTGTATCCACTCGATGTTGTCTATATCATATGTGGTTCCTTCTCCAACTGGACCATCCTAAATCCGAGAGGGCTTATCTAATTTTGTTTCAACATCCATAAGATATTCTGCAAAAAAGTAGTACACTCATCCATCAAATAACCATTGGCTATTAATGCCTCCAGACGAGCTCTATTGCGTACAAATCGTTTCAATGTACTCAAATACCGCTCAATAGGATACATCCACCTAAATTACATAGGACCAGCAGTCATTACTTCATCAGTTAGGAGCACTATCAAGTGGACCATAACATCGAAAAATGAGGGGGGAAATAGTTTCTCAAAGTGACAAAGCGTAAGTACAATTCGGTCCTGTAAACTTTTTAAATCACTCATTCGTTGATTTCATAAACAAAGCTGTCTAAAAAAATTACTCATCTCAATCAACAGCTGAACAACATTGCGGGATAAACAATCAAAAATTGAAATTGCAATCAACTGCTGAAGTAGTATGTGATTGTCATGACTTTTCAACCCTTGAAATGTCTTGCTTGTCAGATTCACACACTTTGAAATATTAGAAGAGTAACCATCAGGCACCTTGAGCATCTTTAAAATGGAAAGAAATGTCTCTTTCTCCTTTGTAGTCATCATATACTATGCAGCAGGCATATATGCCTTGTTTCCCTCAGCTAACTACAAATGAAACTGTTTCCTTAAACCCATTTCTTCCAAATCACGGCGTGCATTAACATTGTCCTTTTATTTCCCACTGACACCTAAAATGGTCCACAATATGTTATCACAAACATTTTTTTCAATGTGCAAGACATCCAAATTATGCCTCAGCATGTTAGTTTTCCAATACGGAAGACTATAAAAAATACTTTTCTTTTTCCAATTGTGACTCCACTGCCTACCCGCAGCTCGAATATTACGTACTGGAGGGGCCACCAAATCCTGAATTTCATATACCATGCGAATGTTTTCTTCCTCAACCTGCGATAACATTTTGACTCCTATCTTGATCTTTGGTGCTGGGATGAACTCTCTAGAACCATCAAATGCCACTCTGTCCTTTTTGAACCTGTGCTGAGGGGGGAGAAATCATCTGTGAACCATGTATGCCCATTTTTTGGAATGCTTAAGCCATAAAGATTTTTTAATTTTGTCGCAACAAGGGCAAGAAAATTCCCCTTTCGTACTCCAGCCTGATAAATTTGCATAAGTTTGGAATTCATTGATTGTCCACAATAAAGCATCCTACAGTTTGAACATTTCATTCGTTTCACAGTCATACGTCATCACACCATCGCCCCAAAATTCATTCAACTCATCAATCAATGGCTGAAGGTAAACATCAATCTTATCCCCCGGACTCTTAGGTCCACCAATAAGATTGGAAAGTAATATAAATTGTTGCTTCATACAAAGACACAGAGAAAGATTATACGGAACCAACACCACGGGCCATGTGCTATGAGTTGCACCAACTATAGAGTTGAATGGATTGAAACCATCTGCTGCCAATCCCAATAGGACATTACGAACATCTTTGGAAGAGTCGGGATGTCTCTTATCAAAATCCTTCCATGCATGAGAGTCTTCCAGGTGGGTTAACATATCACTTTCATGAACACTTTCTGTATTCCATCTCATTAAATTAGAAACTTTAGATGACATAAAAAATATTTTCAACCTTGGTTTAAGGGGAAAGTAATGCATTTTATTTACGGCAATCGGTTTCCCCTGTATCACAATCTGACTTTGATGAGTCTGATTTCCTCTGTTCTCTTTCCACCTGGAAGCACCACAAACCGTACAAATATCCAAATGGACAGTTTCCTTTCTAAACAACATATAGTTGTTTGCACATGAATCTATGGTCTCATATGTAAAACCTAAGTTCTGTGTCAGCTTACGAGAATGGTAATACGACTCGGGAATCTTAGCGTCGACAGGAAGAACCTTTTTCAATAACACCAACAGCTTGTCGAATGATATTTCTGACCAATGATTCAAAGTCTTCAAATACAACAACTCCACGATAAATGACAATTTATTGAAAGTAGTACATCCAGGATATAATTCTGTTTTTGCATCATCAATTTCTTCATAAAACCTCCTTGAATCACGATCTTCACTAGAGGGAAGATTTATCTCACCAGTCTCAAGATTTTGGATGTCAATGCCTTCAGCATCCAACCCACGTACCATTTCATTAAGCATTTCATGCATTGGATCATTCATCATTGCATCAACATCCATCTGAACTGTATCCGTATTTTCACAAAGAACATATTCTTCTCCATGACGTGTACAACTCTTATAATTTCTCAGAAATCCATTATAGAATAGGTGCTCCCTCATAGTATCTCGTGTGAATTGATATCTGTTAGAACATTTTCTACATGGACAACTAATATAGTCACTTTCAAATCCTCTGGTGAAGTCAATAAACTACATAATTCCATTGAAATACTCTCTAGACATTCGATTTGGAAGATCAATCCAACTCTTATCCATAATAAGATCCCTATAACAAACATTTACACAAGACGTTTTATATTTTCATTTTTCATATCAAATATATTTAAAATAAATACTAATTAATTGTTTGTGAACCATTTATAAAATAATAATGTAAGTGAAAGCCCATGTCATACCTGATTACGCTACAAACCTGGAAGGGAGGGGAGCTGACGGCGGTGCTGCGAGGGAGAGGAGAGGTAGCGGTGGGGAGCCGGAGCCGGAGCTGGTGCAGTGAGGGAGGGGACGGTGAATGAGGGGACAGGTGGCGGTGGTGCGGCGAGGGAGGGGATGAAGATGAAAGGGACGGGGTTGGTGAGGTGTGGGGGGGTGTTCGGGGTGCTGGGGGGGAGGGACGAGGGGGAGGAGGGCTGAGGGCGGAGGTCGGAGGGGCTGGAGGCCGAAGGCCAGAGGGCGGCCGGAGGGCTGCCTGAGGGCTGACGGGCTACCGGAGGTGGGTGGCGGGAGGCCCGAGGGCAGAGGGAGGCCGCAGGGTGGAAGGCGGTCGGAGCTGGAGGGCGGAGCGCGGCCAGAGGGCTGCTGGAGTAGGGCGGGGCCAGTAGAGGGTGGCCGAAGGGTGGCCGTAGGGCGGCCATAGGGTGGCCGGCGGAGGGCGGGGCCGGCAGAGGGCGGCACCGGTGGAGGGCGGCCGGCCGGAGGGCAGGGCGGCGAAGGGCGGGGCAGCAGAGGGCAGGGCGGCAGAGGGAGGGCCGGCGGAGGATGGGCCGGTGGAGGGCCATCTCGCAGAGGGCGGGTCGGTGGAGGGCGGGCCGGCGGAGGGCGGGCCGGTGGCGGGCAGGGCAGCGGGGGGCAGGGGGAGGGGTGGCGGGGAGGGTGGGGCAACATGGAGGGCGGCGCGACGGGGAGGGCGCGGGCGACGGGGAGGGGGGAAGTGTTCGGGGGAGCACTTCGCGAGAGGAGGGAGGTTTGGGGGGCATGGAAGCCTTTTTCATAGGGAAATGTAGAGACCGCCATTGGTGGTCGCTATAGGTAAAGGGGCTCAAAAGCCCATATTTCTAGTAGTGTTAACATCCAAGTCAAGATCAATCATTAATGCCCTATCCAGCACATCATCATAACAAGTGAGCTTCATTAATAAAACATGTGATTGAATATTGGTTTGGAGACCCATGTTGAACCATCAAGTCCTCATCTTCTTATTGGATACAACCTCAGGTGAGAATTGAACAAGCTCAACAAAATAACTTACATACTGTCTCACAATCATTTCATACTAATAAAGTTTGATAAAATCTATGTATTTTACCATGACCATTGAATCTAGATATAATAGATTAGTGAAAATAATTCTAAAGTATTTACACTCAAAAACATCCTGATTCTTCACCATCGCCATTGAATCCAGTTATCTTTTGATAGGTTCCTCAAGCTTAAGGTAACACATTTCACCTTTATAGCTTTTATAATTTCCAATAACTCAAAACATAGTTCAATATTTTTCAAGAAATCCATATCTTCTTGAGGATCATTCAAACCTTGAAAATCTAGTGATCTCTGATGAATAAATTCTTGAGAAGGATTTCTAGATTCATCTTTTCAATGTTCCACTAATAGAACCTCAATAGTAACAGATGCAGGTTCTTGTCCTAAAGCTTGGATAGCATGCACCACTATCTCAATAATATTTAGTTATACCATAGTATTCTTCTATTATGGTTCATTGGTATCTTCTTCTTGTGTCCTATTCAAATTTATTATTGTATACATGATGCTACAAAACATAAGTAGACAATACTAAAATCATCAACTGGGATAGACAGATCATTAACTCAAATAAAATTCATAGGAATATCAATTCCTTCAAGAAGAATTAATTATTGGAGTTTTAGAATAATCATCTTATAATTAGATAAAATTATAGAAACCATAGAAAACATTTCCTCAAAAACACTTATCCCAAAAACCCATGGTGACTTAAGGTACATTACGATGAGAGGTGGTCAGGCACTCACTCACAAATACCTCATAATACCCATCAATACAACCTCTTGTTCACTAGTAAATATAAAACTATATACTAACATCAAGTGAATGTACACAACCTAAACTAGAAGTTGTGATACCACTTTTTCATGAACCAACCTACATATCCTAGTACCTTGATACTCGAGCTGGCCCTGGCATGGCTTGAAGGGAATTACGAATCCCTATGGGTTGGAGACTAGCTCCTAGCATAACAAAATAAACATGAGGGAGTGATTTTTCCATGAAAATATAGAAGATAAAAGATACAATTCAATATTACCATCACTCCAAAGAGAGAAATTACCATAATAAAATAGGTAGAATGTTACCCAAACTGTACATCATCAAGTTAATCAACATATTCCACGATAAAACACAAAGATAAAGAATGTAACAAGTAGATCATATCTCCATCATTAACCTCCATCACTTTGGTTCCTAAGGATCCATAACATATATAATATTCAAGTGGCATGTTTCCTTTACATAGACCCGGTATAAGATAATCTACAAACACTTGAAAAAAATTTAGGGTGTGATATGTGTCTCACCGTGTGTTCCATAATCAATTTAAAAAAAACAAACCAAATATTATTTCAATTTAAATAAAAAAATTCATGGAATAAAATTTTATTATTTTCAACAAAACAAGCTTTCATAATAAAAAAGATAGAAGATATATAAAAATTATCTTAAATGAAAATTTTATATGAAACGTTTCTATAAAATAGTTTGCATGAATAAAATAGTTACATAAATCAATGGAATTTAATAATTAAATCAAATATATAATATCACCATATATCACTCCCTATGGTATGTAATTTTCTGGTAATAGGATCCTCACACTACTCAATTAGTGATCTCGACTCAATGTGTGCACACATCCCATGAAAAAGTAAATAGGGACTAAACTCCCCATCAGGGAAAAAATCATGTCACGGTATGTTAATGTCAGTGTATTCATCATCAATATAGTGTTAGGGGTCATATCCTCGTGTGAATGTCCTAATTATCCACTAAATACCCAGGCTTATTAGTGCTTCAGTCAATCAATTAATCAACCATTTTACATCAGTTGGAAAATAAAATTTCCCACTTTTAGTTTTCAACATGACTTTATCATTTCAAAACAAAATCAAATGTTTTCATAGATTCAAGAATTTTTAAATCATCTTTAAATTTAATCCATTTATCTATAAAAATTAATTTCCAAATCAAACCATTAATTTTCCACAAATATTCCCAACAGTTTCAATTCCATTAAAATTGGGGGTTTTTCACAATCTCTACACGTTTTTAAAAATAATCCATTAATAATCTCAAATCTAGGTTTTTATGTCGTTTAAAAAATCATTTTAAATTAGTTCAACTATTAAAGGTGTTAATATTAGGTTAAAATAGTATGAAATCACCTAACTTTTAATCATTGATCAAATAAACGCCAACAATGGGAAGTGCCAATGAATAAATAAGGTTAAGGATAACAACAAGGAAAATCCTAGATCAAATACATCAATATCAAAATATGATTCAATCAGAAAAAATGAAATCATACTTCTTATAAATAGGGGTAGTTGAGAGGAGCATAAAAAACACAGTGAGGGAATTAACTGTGGATCAAATCACTACTGCAAATATGGTCTTTATCAGTGCTATAAAAGGGAATTAACAGTGCTAGAAAAGTACTGTTAAATGATGTGAATATAAATGGGTCCCTTTTATCAGTTCTTTTTTAGCGCTGATAAATGCCCCTTTTATCAGCGCTTTTCTTAAGTGCTGATAAAATTCAAAAAAATTAAAAATAAAATATAATGCAGGGGGAGCTTTAAATATTGCTTGACCCCCCTCCCCCCTCAGAATTAGGCGAAACCACCTCCCTCTCACCCTGCACGCTTCCATTGCCCAAGAAACCCCCTCTTACTTACCTGTGCACCCTTTCTTTCACCAGAACTGAAACCCGCGACCTCCCCCCTTGCGCGCCAGCACCTTTACCACTAAGCCATTTGATTTTTTTCTCTATTTAATGATATAACTATATATATATAGTTATATTTACTTGTATATTAATATAGATTCATATCAATATAAATATATTTAGTTATATTAATACATACATATTTATTCATATATTAATATATATATATATATTTATTTGTATGTTAATATATATTTATATTTATTTATATATATATATATAGTTAAATTTATTCGTATATTAATATAGATTCAAATTAATATAAATATATTTATTTATATTAATACATATATTTATATATATATATTAATATATATATATATATTCTTATATTAATATATATTTATATCTATATATATATATATATATATTTAGTCATAATTTTTTATCCGTATATTTATTTTTATATTAATATATATTTATAAGATTAGTTTTAAATGCATTTATAAAATATGTTTTTTTATATGTGTTTATAAATAAATAAATACATACATATATATATACTTATATACAAAACACAAACACACACACACATAAATTTATATTTACGAAAAAATACATATATATGTGTGTGTATCTAAAAAGCCATAGAATGTTAAAACGACCATAACTTCTAATTCAAAAGTATGTTTCAACTCCACAACCATTAAAATAAAAATAAAATGAAAAAATATTCGATATTATATGTGGTAAAGTCCTATAATACTTTCAGATTAGAAGTTATAGTTGTTTGAATGTTAAAAAATCATAGTATCCCGACTAAAAACTCAGTTTTAGAGGCCTTTTAGGCATTTTTCAGCCTCAAAAAATGTGGCATAAGGTTCATTTGGGTCATTAGCAAGTAGAGATCATTTCAAGATTCTATTTTATATGTTTTAGAAATCAAATGGACATTATGATCAAAAGTTATGGTCTTTTGAAGTATGAGTTACATTTTCAACTAATTTTAGATGTTTTCTTAATTTTATTCATTTCTTGTGCCTTCAAGTTCTTATTAAATGATTATTAATCAATGATAATTAGGAAATAATTAATGAATAATATTTTTAAAAATAATTTAACTCCATTTTCACTAAATTTATTATATATTAAATGTAATAGTATATTTATACTTATCTAAAACAAATTTAAAAAATATATATTATATTTAAATCAATAAAAAAATACTTATATAAAAATATATTATTTTTCATGAATTTTTTTTTTGAAATTTAGCTGCTCTAGGAAAAAGTGCTGATAAAGACACCATTTATTAGTGCTATTAAAAAAAGTGCTAATAAGCCCCCCCCCCCCATATCAGTGCAGTTAAAGAGTGGCGCTACAGAAACCCATTTTTGTGGTAGTGAATTCCAAATTGTGTTCTCCAGAAGTGAAGGGTGGAATGCTAAGGTTCTTTAGCGGATTGTATATATATTTCCTAAATAAATTAAGTAATAAATAAAAATAAAACCTAATTTTCATGAGGAATGTTTGTCATAAATCAATAGTTTATGGCGTAAATGCATCTAGTTGTACATACACTGAAAAAGGTGATGCCTTACGTTAAAAATCACCATCGAAAAATTTATATTGTAACATTATTCTTTACAGTGAAAAAATTTAGCATTATAATCTATTTTAATGTTATTTTATAGAAGAAAATGTATGTCATAAACAAATGATTTATGACATAAATTATTTTTATAGATGGTGCCAAGAAATAGAAGCTTATAGAATCAACCAACCATTTTCAACTCACCTTTAACCCAAAAAGTGAACCCTCTAAAACCTTTAACACATTTATACTTGGACTCCATTAACTCAAACAGACATACATCCCTGAACGGTAGGTCAATTTCCCCAAGAAAAAATCTCTATACTCAAAAAATTTCAAAATTCCCTCAAATAAAAGTGAATCAAAATAAGATTCAAAACGTGTCTAAAATAAGGTAATGGGAATTTACATATATTAGTTATTTATTATTATTATTATTTTATGTAGTATGTGAATAATATTGATCATTTTGAATTGGTTTTTTAATAACAGTGTTTTTATTTATTATAAACCCAATGTTCATCATTACTTGATCTGAAAAGGTTCTAGAATTATTGTTTTATAAATATTTATAATTTTATAATTTCACTCTATGTGTGTTTTTATTATGATCTTCAAAGATGAATTTGGCGATTATAATGTATTGATGATTCTTAGTGAATGAATGGTTTTTTCTAAAATAATGAGTTAAATTTTTATATAATAATTATAAAACAAAAATCACGATAAAGAACAAGTATCCTCTCCCAAGAATTGATGACTTGTTCGATCAGCTGCGTGAAGCACAATACTTCTCCAAGGTGGACTTGTGGTCGGGATATTATCACATAAGGGTGAAGAAGGATGATATTCCCAAGACTGCTTTTAGCACAATATACGGGCACGATGAATTCATAGTAGTGTCTTTCGGACTCACTAATGCTCCAGTAATCTTCATAGACTTGATGAATAGTGTCTTTAAAGATTACCCTGACAAATTTGTGTTAGTCTTTATAAATGATATTCTAATATACACCAAAACCAAGGAGGATCATGAGGAGCATTTAACAACTATACTAGAGACTTTGTGCAAGGATAAGCTCTATGAAAAGTACAAGAAGTGTGAGTTCTGGTTGAAGAAGGTCTCATTCTTGGGCCATATCATCACAAGCAATGGGATATCTGTAAACCCCTCTAAAACAGATGCAATTGAGGGATGGTCGAGTCCAACATCGGTAATGGATGTTCATATCTTCTTGGGGTTAGCTGGATATTATCGAAAATTTGTGAGAAATTTCTCACGATTGTCCAATCCTCTTACCAAGCTAACTCAGAAGGGAGTAAAGTTTTCATGGAGTGATTAATGAGAATAAAGCTTCAAGGAGTTGAAAAGGAGGCTTATCACTGCGCCTGTGCTCACTTTACCCACAAGTGGGGAACCTTTTGTGGTTATTAGCGATGCTTTGAAGAAGGGATTAGGCTGTGTGCTAATGCAGAATATTAAAGTGATATCCTATGCCTCAAGGCAATTAAAAATCCATGAGCGAAACTATCCAACGCATGATCTAGAGTTGGCGGTTGTAATCTTTGCCTTGAAAATCTGGCGTCATTATCTCTATGGGGAGAAATTTGAGATATATACTGACAACAAGAGTCTTAAATATATATTCACATAGAAAGAGATTAATATGCGCCAGAGAAGATGGATAGAAGTCATCAAGGATTATGAATGTTCAATCCATTACCACCTTGGGAAAGTGAACAAGGTGGCAGATGCCCTAAGTATAAAGGACCTAGAAATTCTATCAATGATGAGTATTGAGAAGGATCAAATCTTCTTAGACTTGATGAATATGGACATGGGAATCATAAAGAAGGGAACATTATCAATACTTTCACAAATGATTGCTCAACCATCTCTTTTGGAAAGGTTAAAGGATGCTCAAAATGATGATGTGGGAATTCAAGAAAAAGTGGAAGCTATCAAAAAGTGGAAATCCTCAGAGTTTAATGTTAATGAAGAAGTAATTGTGCGGTTTGGGGAAAGAATATGTGTTCCATCAAGTCCAGAGCTGAGGAGGGATCTTTTGGATGACGCACATAGTTCGAATTTCTCTATTCACCCACGGAGCACAAAGATGTATTGAGATCTCTGAAAAAACTTTTGATGGGATAATATGAAGAAAGAGATCGCTGAATATACATCAAAGTGCCTGGTGTGTTAGCAAGTGAAGGCCGAGAGTCAGAAGTATAAGGGGATGATGCAACCATTTCCTATACCAGAATGGAAATGGGAGAACATCACCATCGACTTTGTCACTAGACTTCCGAGAACATCCAAAGGAAACAATGCAATCTGAGTTGTTGTGGATCATCGTACAAATACTGCACACTTCATTGATATTCGGGAGGATTTCTCTTTGGACCAAATGGCACCGATCTATATCAGGGAAGTGGTAAGGTTGCATGGAGTACCACTATCTATTGTGTCTGACTAAGATCCAAGATTCACCTCTATGTTTTGGATGAGTCTTCAACATGATCTGAATACTGAACTAAACTTCAGTACGGCCTATCATCCTCAAACTGATGGCCAATCCGAGAGGACTGTCCAAACACTTGAGGATATGTTGAGGGCATGCTCAATGGACTTTAAAGGAGGATGGGATCAACATATTCCTCTGGTTGAGTTCTCTTATAATAACAGTTTACACTCGAGCATCCAAATGGCACCATATAAAGCCCTATATGGGAAAAGGTGAAGAACACCGGTATGTTGGGATGAGGACCGTGAACGTAAGCTTCTTAGACCAGAAATGGTTGAGGAAATGGTGGAGAAGGTAAAACTCATTCAGCAGCACATCAAGGCAGCTCAGATTCGATAGAAGAGTTATGTAGATAATTTTCAATGAGACCTTGAGTTTAAAGTTGGAGACATGGTGGTTCTACACATATCTTCGTGGAAGAAGGTAATGAGGTTTTGAAGGAAATGGAAGTTAAGTCCAAGGTACATCGGCCCCTTTGAGATTCTTGATCGTGTCAGGGTTGTGGCCTATCAACTAGCACTTCCACCTACTATGGCCAAAGTACATGATGTCTTTCATGTATCCCTCTTAAGGAAGTACATATCGGACCCTTCACATGTACTCTCTTCTGAGGTGGTACAATTGGAAGATGATCTTTCTTATGAGGAGTAACCAGTGAAGATCTTAGATCATAGATAAAAAGTTCTACGAAATCAGACAATGCCCCTCGTCAAGGTGTTGTGGAGAAACCACAAGTTTGAAGAAGTGACATGGGAGTCGAGGGATATGATGAAGCTGAGTTACCCACAATTGTTTTAGTGTGGGAAAAGGAAAATTTCGAGGGCGAAATTTCTTAAGGGGGAAATATTGTAACGACCCAAAGATTCATTAATTAAAAATTCCTCTTGATCTTATTAAATGTCTCTTTATATAAATTTTTTTTATAAAATGTAAACTTTGTTTAATTTATTTTAAGAATTTTGACCGTTTCTAATATAGTCGTTGAATAGTGATCACATGATTAGTATAAATATAGGACTTTAACAAATCCAATTTACTCAGAAGGAAGCGATGACCTCATCCAGTAGAATTTCACCATACGAAGCCCATTTGTCAGAGCTCGTAAAAGAGGTGGCGTCTTTGGGCTTCACCCTTGACTAAGCCCAAGCTGATCTTCATCATGTCAACCTCGAACATGACCATCTATGGGAAAAGTGGAAGTTGATTGAAATTACCACTCGACTGATGTTATCCGAGCCACCCCAAGAGTTTGTCACCATCGCACACCTTACCCTTAGGTCTTATGCGGCTATTTTAAGGGGTTATGTAATGAATAAGTAGTACTATGTTCGTGTAAATTATTTTGGTATATAATAATTAATATAATTTCTAGTCATTTTTTATACATTGTAAATAGTTTTTAAAGTACAAATAGTGTTTTTAGTTATTATTTAATTATGAATTCTATTTTATTAAATTAAGGTATTTTCGAATTGAATAATATTTTAATAAAAATATTATTATTATTATTGAATTAATTATTATTAAATATAAATGATCTTATAATTTTATGAATGCAATTATAATTTTTATTAAGGTTTGAAAGCCATTTCTGTCAAAACCCTTTAATTTTTGATAAATGTTGGTTTTTATTTTAAAAGTAAAAATTAACATATTTAGAAAATTATTTAGATAAAATAAATGTTATTTCGGGAATCAGAACACTGAAATTATCCAACGGTGAATTTTTCATAATTTTCTGAGACAGTCAAATTTTTGGGTAAAAATTAAATATCGTTTAAATATATAATGTGTTTTATGACATCATAATGACCCAATAGTGATGTAATAAAATACTATAATCTTTATGTCCGTACAATATATGTTTTACCATTTAAATAATGTGATTTTGAGTTTGTTGGCTTACTTTTCAAAGCATTAATGGACCCCTCAAGACTTATTCAACACCTTGCCTTTTTAAATTATTTTCCATGGGAGTGTGACTCACCTCCACATAAGAAACCCTAATATTTTAAGAATTTAGGACTTTGGACTTATCAAATATGTTTTTTCCTCTTCCCTTTGTCAAAAACCATGGGCAAAAACCATGGGATGGTTTGTGGTTTGGATTAATTTAATATAAGGGGTCCCAAACCTAAATAATAAAGAATTCATTCACATTTCCTATATAAACCCACCCAAGATCCCACTTCCTCATCACTCAAAGCCTTTGGAGTTCATCCAACCTCTACCCTACTCTATCTAGAATACTCCCATGGTGCCCCAAGCTCCCAAGAAGCCTTTCACAAGCCTCTCTCTAGCCTTTGGAAGCACACTTCCATGTAAGGTATTTTTCTTCCTTTCTCATTTTTGTCAATTTTCTTTAAGTTGTATTGCCCTTTTAATTCCAATTATTAATGATGGGGTATGGTTTCTCACCTCCCCCATACTGACCTCTTATTGTTTGAATTATGGGATACCCTTTTCTCTCTCACTAAATGTCACTCATGTACACCCGTTACTCTGCCGAAATTCCGAAAGGAACTTCTCTCTCTTCTTTTACATTCAAGAAATAATTTTGTATCATGAATCTAAATTCCATTACAATTGTTGGGACATGTATCTATATGAACTCCTTACTGTCCATTACATGTAAATATGATGAGGAACCCCTTTCTCTCTCATCAAAACCATTTTTTATGAATTATTATGTCACTCCGTTACGCTGCCAAAATCGCACCGATTTTCTAAGCCAATGCCATTGTGTAGTGAATACCATGCCCATTTCTCCATCAAGGGTATTCACCTTCATGCACATTAACTTATTGATTATGAAGTTTTATGTATTAATTCCACATTTCTTTATCGTGGAATAAATGATTATGTTTTATGAATCCACGTGGCACACTTATGCATGAAATGAAATGTTTAAGAAGGGTGCTCCCATATAGCGCTCCAATGCATTGGGTAAAGTATAGTATCATGATACGTCATGTGAAATGAGTGTTGACTCATGCTAATTCAAGTGAAACAAGGGTTTACTCGTGCTTTATGTGCAATGAGGATTTACTCATGCTCCATGTGCAATGATCCTTGGCTCATGCTAATTCCATGTTAAGTGTTGTTTCCACATTTCTATGTTATGATTATCATGCTTTATCATGCCTTTATGTTCATGTTTTTATTATTCTATATTGATATTCCTATTTTATAACATGTATTTTACTCCTCATGTTATTCCTTGTGTACTCCCTTACTGGGCTTTATAGCTCACCCTTTTCTTATGCATGTCCTCAGGTTATCCCATTAAATGCTAAGTACGAGGGAATGTAGTTTTCATGTAAAGGATGTTTTCAATAAAGATGTTGTATTTTATGTTTCAAGTTTTTATGTAATGATCCTAATACCCAAAGATACTAAACCTCTCTATCTTCTTTGTTGTATCAAGTGAATTTTTATGTAATAAATCATGTTTAAGTTTTTATTAAAAGGCAGAGTTGTCATAGTTGGTATCAGAGGATAGGTTTAGTTATTTTTGGGATTAGGAAACCCTAGTAAAGCCTTAGATACAAGACTAAGTATAATAAAAACATCTCTAAGTCCCTAAGTTTTGGTAAGTACCGATTAAGTGTTTATCCAATAAATACATCCCTTTCTGGATACGAGCTGGAAGAGGCAGCTCTGGCACAGATATATCCTAGGGGTAAAACCCGAAAACACCGCTTTGAGGTAGACTCGAATGGGAACTGGTGCACGACAACAGGCCTTGCTACACTCTTGGTTACGACACTCCCGGGGGATATGTTTTGTTAAATTCACAAGCATAGTATGAACCCTTATTAAGGGAATTAAAAAAATTCCCCTAAGAATATATGTTAGAAAGTAGATCATGAAAAGCCTAGATTGAATCCTATAGACTCATGAGTTAAGGAAATGAAGGTTTATTTATAAGTCATAAACTTTTGTCTTTGTATTACCCTTTATGTGTTACCCCTAAATTTCCTTTTATTCCATCCAATGTCCAGTAATAGGAGGACTCGGGCTAACAACCGTTGTGAAGATCAGTGTGATGATTGTACTAATGAGATGTCAAATCCAATGGGAGAGGGAATCGCGAAGTTTGTGACACTTCTCTCTCAGCTAACTCAAGTTTTGAATAGAAACACGGGTCAAGAAGAAACGTTCAACCCCCCCCCCCCCCACCTAAGAAATAACAAGTCACTATCGAGAGCTTCATGAGACAAAGGCCTCCAACTTTTAGTGGATCATTTGACCCCATGATTGCTGAACAATGGATCAACTCCATTGAAAAGATCTTCTCCATCCTCCAATGTTCTGAACAAGAGAAGGTTCTCCTGGATGCTTATTGTATGTAGGGTGAAGCTGATTAATGGTGGACATTGATCAAAAATACAAAGCCTGAGGAGGAGATCGAGGCTTTGGAATGGAAGGATTTCCGGAAGATGTTTTTCGATAAATATTTTCCACGTACCCTCCGGCTTAAGATGGAAAGGGACTTCCTTTCCCTCAATAAAAAATATAGAGAATCTGTTGGAGCGTACAAGGTAAACTTCACAAGGCTTGCACTATATACTTCCAGCTCTGTCGTTACCCCCGAATGAAAAGTTGACCGCTTCTTTGGTGGGCTGAAGCCTAGCTTGCGGAAAGCATTAGTGATCCGTGACTTCGACAGCTATGAGGAAATTTTCTTATGTGACCTCTAGGTAGAAATGGAGATCGGCGAATCATAGGGGTATCAGGGGGACAAGAAGCGTAAGGTGGACTTCAATGCTGGCGGTCTGATGGATAAATCCAATAGTTCTAAGAAGATCCAGCACCCCACCTTCCAAAAGTGCGGTAAGAAGCACCCTGGAAATTGCCTTAAGGGGACGAGGAAATGCTTCAGGTGTGGAAGAGAAGGGCACCTAGTTGTTAACTGTCAACAAGAAAGACACGTGGCTATGACAGAGGAGAGGAACGCTCCGTTCAAACATCAACGCGTTGTTTAATGCTACAAATGCAAAGAACTGGGTAATTTTGCAAATCAGTGCCCTAATCCAAGGGTTTTCAAAGGTGACCAACAACCTCCAAGGCAGTAAGGAAGAGATTTTGCCATCACTTCTACCAAAGTGAACCTCAACAAAAAAGTGGTGATAGGTACGCTAGTTATTCATTCAAGAATAGAGAACGTACTTTTTGATTCAGGTTCTACGCATTCTTTTATATCTCAAAAGTTTAGTAGAACAATCCCAGCACCACCACAAATCATGGAAGTGAAAATGTCGGTGAGTATGGTAAATGGGTCAATCATTGCATCCCATGAATATAAGTCCTCCCCCATTATAATATATGGATTGAATTTCCCGGACAACCTCATCATACTCCATCTGGTGGAATTTTATGCAATTCTTGGCATGGATTTGATTTCCTTATATAGAGCCAACATAAATTGTCGGGAGAGGGAAATCACACTCCATATGGAGAATCGACCCCCGATTCTTTACAAGTGTAAGTAGGAAGATGAATCTCCTTTAGCTCCATCATCTCAAGCATGGATATTACTACCTTATGAGCATGCATATCTGGCTCAGATGATTGAGTCTAAGGAAGAAACCATCCTTGAAGAAATGCTTATTGTGAGGGAATTCGCTGAAGTGTTTCCTGAGGAACTGCCTGGTCTTCCTCCTAGAAGAGATGGTGAGTTCTCAATTGAAATTATACCTGGGGAGCTACCAATATCCAAGACTCCATATAGAATGGCTTTTGTTGAGCTTGAAGAGCTGAAGAAACAACTACAAGAGAATCTGGATAAAGGGTATATACGCCCAAGTGCTTCACCATGGGGTGCACCAGTCCTCTTCGTCAAGAAGATGGGTCAATGCGGCTTTACATCGATTATCGTGAACTTAAAAAAATCACGATAAAGAACAAGTATCCTCTCCCAATAATTGATTACTTGTTCGATCAGCTGCGTGGAGCACAATACTTCTCTAAGGTGGAATTGCGGTCGGGATATTATCAAGTAAGGGTGAAGAAGGATGATATTCCCAAGACTGCTTTTCGCACAAGATACGGGCACTATGAATTCATAGTAATGCCATTTAGACTCACTAATGATCTATAAATATTCATGTAATTGATGAATAGAGTCTTTGGAGATTTCCTTGAAAAATTTGGGTTAGTCTTTATAGATGATATTCTAATATCCTCCAAACCAAAGAGGATCATGAGGAGCATTTAAAAACTGTACTAGAGACTTTGCGCAAGGATAAGCTCTATGCAAAGTACAGAAAGTGTGAGTTCTGGTTGAAGGAGGTCTCATTCTTGGTCCATATCATCACAAGAAATGGGATATATGTAGACCCCACAAAACAGATGCAATTGAGGGATGGCTGAGGCCAACATTGGTAACAGATATCCGTAGATTTTTGGGGTTAGCTGGATATTATCGATGATTTGTGAGAAATTTCTCACGATTTTCCAATCCTTTTACCAAGCTAACTAATAAGGGTGTAAATTTTGTTTGGAGTGATGAATGCGAAGAAAGCTTCAAGGAGTTGAAAAAGAGGCTTATCACTGTGCCCGTGCTCACTTTACCCACAAGTGGGGAACCTTTTTTGGTTTTTAGCGATGCTTTGAAGAAGGGCTTAGGTAGTGCGCTGATGCAGAATCATAAAGTGATATCCTATGCCTCAAGGCAGTTGAAAATCCATGACCGAAACTATCCAACGCATTATTAAGAGTTTTTGTCTGTGATCTTTTCCTTGAAAATATGGCAGCATTTTCTCTATGGGGAGAAATGTGAGATATATACCGACCACAAGAGTCTTAAATATATATTCACACAGAAAGAGATTAATATGTGCCAGAGAAGATGGATAGAGATCATCAAGGATTATGGCTGTTCAATCCATTACCACCCTGGGAAAGCGAACAAGGTGGCAGATGCCCTAAGTAGAAAGGACCCAACAAGAATTGAGAAGGATCCAATCTTCTTAGACTTGATGAAGATGGACATGGGAATCATAAAGAAGGGAACATCATCAATACTTTCACAAATGATTTCTCAACCTTCTCTTTTGGAAAGGTTAAAGGATGATCAAAAGGATGATGTGGGAATTCAAGAAAAAGTGGAAGCTATCAAAAAGGGGAAATCCTCGGAGTTTAATTTTAATAAAGAAGGAATTGTGCGGTTTGGGGAAAGACTATGTGTTCCATCAAATCCGGAGCTGAAGAAGGATCTTTTGGATGACGCACATGGTTCGAATTTCTATGTTCAGCCAGGGAGCACAAAGATGTATCGATATCTCCAAGAAAACATTTGGTGGGATAATATGATGAAGGAGATTGCTGAATATACATCAAAGATTCCTGGTGTGTCAGCAGGTAAAGGCAGAGAGGCAGAAATATAAGGGGATGATGCAACCATTGCCCATACCAGAATGGAAATGGGAGAACTTCACCATGAAATTTTTCACCGGACTTCCGAGGACATCCAAAGGAAACAATGCAATCTGGGTTGTTATGGATCATCCTACAAAGACTGCACACTTCATTGATATTCGGGAGGATTTCTTTTTGGACAAACTAGCACAGATATATATTAGGGAAGTGGTAAGGTTGCATGGAGTACCACTATCTATTGTGTCGGACTGAGATCCAAGATTCACCACTATGTTTTAAAATAGTCTTCAACATGCTCTGAATACTGAATTGAACTTCAGTACGGCCTATCATCCTCAAATTGAGGGCCAATCCGAGTGGACTATCCAAACACTTGAGGACAAGTTAAGAGCATGCTCAATGGACTTTAAAGGAGGATGGGATCAACATCTTCCTCTGGTTGAGTTATCATATAATAACAGTTTCCACTCGAGCATCCAAATGGCACCATATGAAGCCCTATATGGGAAAAGATGTAGAACACTGGCATGTTGGGATGAGGTTAGTGAACGTAAGTTTCTTAGACCAGAAATGGTCGACGAAATGGTGGAGAAGGTAAAAACCATTCAGCAGCACATCAAGGCAGCTCAGAGTTGACAGAAGAGTTATGCAGATAATAATCAATGAGACCTTGAGTTTAAAGTTGGAGACATGGTGTTTCTACACATGTCTCCGTGGAAGAAGGTATTGAGGTTTTGAAGGAAAGTGAAGTTAAGTCCAAGGTACATCGACCCCTTCGAGATTCTTGATCGTGTCAGGGTTGTGGCCTATCGACTAGCACCTCTACCTACTATGGCCAAAGTACATGATGTCTTTCATGTATCCCTCTTAAGGAAGTACATATCGGACCCTTCACATGTACTCTCTTCTGAGGTGGTACAATTAGAAGATGATCTTTCTTATGAGGAGCAACCGGGGAAGATCTTAGATCGTAGAGAAAAAGTTCTACGAAATAAGACACTACCCCTCGTCAAGGTGTTGTGGAGAAACCACAAGTTTAAAGATGCAACTTGGGAGTCAGAGGATATGATGAAGCTGAGTTACCCACATTTGTTTTATTGTGGGAAAAGGAAAATTTTGAGGGCAAAATTTCTTAAGGGGGAATATTGTAACGACCAAAAGATTCATTAGTGGAAAATCCCTCTTGATCTTATTAAATGTCTCTTTATATAAAATTTTTTTATATAATGTAAACTTCTTTGGTTTTATGTTAAGAATTTTTACCGTTTCTAATATAGTCGTTGAACAGTTATCACATGATTAGTATAAATATAGGACGTTAACAAATCCAATTTACACAGAAGGAAGTGATGGCCTCATCCAGTAGAATTGCACCATACAAACCCCATTTATAAGAGATCGGAAAAGAGGTGGCATCTTTGGGCTTCTCCCTTAACCAAGCCCAAGCTGATCTTCATTATGTTAAGATCGAACGTTACCATATAAGGGAAAAGTGGAAGTTGATTTAAATTACCACTCGAGCGATGTTATCCGAGCCACCCCAAGAATCTGTCACCATCGCACACCATAACCTTAGGTCTTATGCAGCTGTTTTAAGGGGTTATGTAATGAATAAGTATTACTATGTTCATGTAAATTATTTTATTATATAATAATGAATATAATTTCTAGTCATTTTTGATACATTGTAAATAGTTTTTAAAGTACGAATATTGTTTTTAGTTATTATTTAATTAAGAATTCTATTTTATTTAATTAAGGGGTTTTGGAATTGAATAATATTTTAATAAAAATATTATTATTGTTATTAAATTAATTTTTATTAAATATAAATGATCTTATAATTTTATGAATGCAATTATAATTTTTATTAAGGTTTTAAATCCATTTCAATCAAAACCCGGGAATTTATTATAAATGTCGGTTTTTATTTTAAAAGTGAAAATTAACATATTTAAAAAATTATTTATATGAAATAAATGTTATTTTTGGAATCAGGATGTCGAAATTATCCAACTTTGAATTTTTCATAATTTTCTGAGAAAGTCAAATTTTTGGGTAAAAATTAAATACTGTTTAAATATATAATGTATTTTATGACATAATAATGACCCAATAATGATGTAATAAAATACTAAAATCTTTATGTTCGGCCAATATATGTTTTACCATTAAAATAATGTGATTTTGGGTTTGTTTGACCTACTTTTCAAAACATTAATGGACCCCTCAAGACTTATTCAACACCTTGCCTTTTTAAATTAATTTCCATGGGAGTGTGACTCACCTCCACATAAGCAACCCTTATAATTTAAGAAGTTAGGACTTTGGCCTTGTAAAATATTGTTTTCCTCTTCCATTTTCCAAAAACCATGGGCAAAAACCATAGGATGGTTTGTGGTTTGGATTAATTTAATATAAGGGGTCTCAAACCTAAATAATAAAGAATTCCTTCACCTTTCCTATATAAACCCACACAAGCTCGCACTTCCTCCTCACTCAAAGCCTTTGGAGTTCATAAAACCTCTGACCTACTCTCTCTATAATCCTCCCAAGGTGCCCCAAGCTCCAAAGAAGCATCTCACAAGCCTCTCTCTAGCCTTTGGAAGCACACTTCCAAGTAAGGGATTTTTCTTCCTTTCTCATTTTTGTCAATTTTCTTTAAGTTGAATTTCCCTTTTAATTTCAATTATGAATGTTGAAGTATTTTTTTTCACCTCCCCCATAATTCTCTCTTATTGTTTGAATTATGGAAGACCCATTTATCTCTCACTAAATTCCTCTCATGTACACCCGTTACTATGCCGAAATTCCGAAAGGAACTTCCCTCTCTTCTTTTACATTCAAGCAATAATTTTGTATCATGAATCTAAATTCCATTACAATTGTTGGGAAATGTATCTATATGACCTCCTTAATCTCCACTACTTTTAAATATGATGAGGAACCCATTTCTCTCTCATCAAACCATTTTTTATGAATTCTTATGTCACGGTGTTACGCTGCTGAAATCGCACCGATTTTCGAAGCCAATGCCATTGTGTAGTGAATACCATGCCCATTTCTCCATCAAGGGTATTCAACTTCATGCACATTTACATATTGATTATAAAGATTAATGTATGAATTACACATTTATTTATCGTTGAGTAAATGATTTTGTTTTATGAATCCATGTTTTATGATCCATGTGGCACACTTATGCATGAAATGAAATATTTAAGAAGGGTGTGTCGTTATAGCGTTCCAATGAATTGGGTAAAGTATAGTATCATGATACGTCATGTTCAATGAGTGTTGAATCATGATAATTCATGTGAAATGAGGGTTTACTCGTTCTGTATGTGCATTTAGGATTTACTCATGCTCCATGTGCAATGAGCCTTGGCTCATGCTAATTCCATGTTACGTGTTGTTGCCACATTTCCATGTTATAATTATCATGCTTTATCATGCCTTTATGTTCATGTTTCTCTTATGCTCTATTGATATGTCTATTTTCTAACATGTATTGTACTCCTCATGTTATTCCTTGTGTACTCCCTTACTGGGCTTTATAGCTCACCCTTTTCTTATGCATGTCCTCAGGTTATCCCATGCAATGCTAAGTACGAGGGAATGTAGTGGTCATGTAAAGGAGGTTTTCAATAAAGATGTTGTATTTGATGTTTAAAGTTTTTATGTAATGATCCTAATCCCAAAAGATACTAAAACTCTTGATCTTCTTTGTTTTATCAAGTAAAGTTTTATGTAATAAATCATGTTTAATTTTGTATTAAAAGGCAGGGTTGTCATAATAAAATCATAATATCCGACTGAAAACTCAGTTTTGGAGGCCTTTTAGGCCTTTTTGGCCTCGAAAACTGTGAAATAAGGTTCATTTGGGTCATTAGCGAGTAGATATCATTTCAGGATTCTATTTTATATGTTGTAGAACTCAAACGGACACTAGGATCAAAAGTTATGGTCTTTTGAAGTCTGTGTTACATTTTTAACTTATTTTAGATCTTTTCTTAATTCTATTGATTTTTTGTGTCTTCAAGTTGTTATTAAATGATTATTAATCGATGAAAATTATAAAATAATTAATGAATAATATTTTTTAAAATATTTTAACTCCATTTTCACTAAATTTATTATATATTAAATGTAATAGTATATTTATACTTATCTAAAACAAATTTAAAAAATATATATTATATTTAAATCAATAAAAATATACTTATATAAAAATATATTATTTTTCATGATTTTTTTTTAAATTTATCTTCTCTAGGAAAAAGTGCTGATAAATCCTCCATTTATTAGTTCTACTAAAAAAATTCTAATAAAGCCCCCCCCCCTTATCAGCGCAGTTAAAGAGTGGCGCTGTAGAAACCCATTTTTGTGGTAGTGAATTCCAAATTGAGTTGTCCAGAAGTGAAGGGTGGAATACTAAGGTAATTTAGCAGATTGTATATATTATTACTAAATAAATTAAGTAAGAAATAAAAATAAAACCTAATGGGCATGAGGAATTTATGTCCTAAATCAATAGTTTATGGCGTAAATTCATCTAGTTGTACATACACTGAAAAAGGTGATGCCTCAGGTTAAAAATCACCATCAAAAAATTTATATTGTAACTTTATTCTTTTCAGTGAAATAATTTTTCATTATAATTTATTTTAATGTTTTTTTATAGAAGAAAATTTATGTCATAAACAAAGGATTTATGACATAAATTCTTTTTATAGGTGGAAAAGAAGACAATTATTATTTCTTAATAATTTCAGAGACTGTTGAGAATACAATTGGGTATCATTAGATGCAATGCAAGATTAAGTTTTCTTAAAATATGTTGAATTTCTCTAACTTTCTGCCTGTAACTGTAGCTTTTAACTTTTATTTTTTCCCACTTTCATTTCCATCATATATTATTTGATCTTTCTTTATGATAGAAATAGCAGTATAACCGCATATAAACTTATTGAGTATTGTGTTCTCTAGCAAGGACAACTTTCCTCTTGAACTGTGAGCATGCATCTCTGAATGCTTAATTTTTTACTTTCAATTATGAATTAATTGGATCTTTTTCTCAGTGAAGCCCATGATCAAGGACCTGCCTTTCTTCATGAAGGAATAGGTTTCCAAGACACTGACATAAGGATGTTCTCGGATAAGAATGAGATGACGAATGAACAAGACTGTGTAAGGTTGCCTTCAGTATTATTTAGAGCTCTGAAAGGACAACTTTCCTCTTGAACTGTGAGCATGCATCTCTGAATGCTTTATTTTTCTTTCAATTATGAATTAGTTGAATATTTCTTCACTTAAAACCATCAGTAAGGACTTGTCTTTATTTTAACTTCCAAATATGGAAAAAGTATAGACACAAAAAAGCATTTCAGATAGTTTCAGATTTTGGGATTAATTAGCTCTGGTTTGATTGACTGATAAATTCTTATTTTATAATCTTCTATCCATGATTAACCATTGATTTATATAGTGTTCTCTAATATGAAATTATAGTATTATATAAAATATATGTTTAACATTTTTCAATATCTTGAATATGGATGAAATTGTAAAATTTGTATTGTAATCAAACATGTTTCTTGTGAACTGATCATGTTCAAAGAGAGTTTATTTTTTCTTTGGTGTGGGGGTGATTATTTTAGTATAACATTGTTTTTTAGAGTAGTGGAATATGTTTTTTCTTTGACCAGTGGCTCAAGAATTTTTTTACTTCTCTATATCAATTTCTGATGATGTGAAATTGGTAGAGAAACTGATGCTGAAATCTGATGCAAGGTATATAAAAAATGTTGAAAAGGTAACTTCATTAGTCAAATGTGCCATGCACAAAAACATTATTACTTTTCCTGATCCCACTCGATCAGTTCAATTGTTATTTTAACTGTTGTAGGGAATGATTTTACTATCATCTAACATCCAGAAGTGTAGGTCCACTGTAGTAATGAAGAAATACTCTACTGGCAGTAACAAATGAGAAATGATTAATGGGGTCTGGCTCCAAATGGAACACCATCTTCTCTTAAAAAACATTAGTTTCTTTTACAGTTTTCACCTTTTTTTGTTAATGTAAACATTCTGTTCTATTTCCTTTATTTCAAAACAATATCTATTCTATTTTTTTTTTGAAATTTAAAACTGCATGTTTTATTGTTTTTGTTAATTGTTCTTATTTTAAATGTATGATACTTTATGTTTTTTATTTTTCCATATTGATAAAAAAATTCATTTATTTTCAATTATAATTTATTCTAACTTCTATTGTGATGAAGTCTGAGAAAATTATACAGCTATTCCAGATGGAATAAGTGAAAAAGTGCTCATCAGGAGTCATTTTCAAACTTCCTTGTTGAATTATAAATGTCACAGGGGATTTGGAATGGCTTTGGTGGATTCACAGGTCTCCCATATTAGAAGCAGCGGGGCCCCAGTGTTTTAATTGTTGGTTTTAAGGGTCCAATAGTAACATCTTTGAAAGTTATATGAGAGCGTTGATTTTAATGGTAGATTATTGGTGTATCTGCTTAGAAATGAAGAAGGCTCTCTTAAATGGTATGTGAGAGTGTTCATCTTTATGTAGCATGACATCTCACTGAAATATTCTCTTAATTGTGTACTGTTATATTCAGATTCATAAATTTACCATTCATATATAATCATATTGATGCAGTGATTTTCACCCTGCAGGTTTAGTTGACATTATTTGTAAGAATAGATGAGAAATGAACATCTACTCCATCCTACTCATCCTTCTCTATGAAAATGGTATACTAAAATGTGGAAATTCCACATTTGATGGAATGTGTATATTCAAGCATTTTTATTTTTTTCTGATTTATATATTTTACTATTTCTGTATGTAGGGGGTGCTCTGGAACCAACAATTTTTCTATCAAGGGATGATTCAAATACCACCTTGTCACATAATCACCCTCTTCCTACCAAGGTATCTTCAATTTGCACCACATATAAAAATATGGGAGATTGTATTATCATATCTCATGAAGTTCCTAGAATTTCAACTATAAAAGGGCCATCTTCAGCTGCTAGCACGAATGGAAATCTATCTATTGATGAATTTTAATATTAGAAGATAGATTTACAAATGCAGAATGAATTCATTGAGAAGATGAAGAAAATTCAAGTGGTGTGTGTTCCCTTTAAAATCTTTATGTGATCTTTGTGTGAAACTTTTAATTCATTCTTTTTATATGAATGTTATTCCCTATGTTTGGTGGTAAAATGATTTCTACTATGTTATTTGATGATACTGCACTCTCTTGGGTCGCTTTCTTTCTTGTACTCAGTTCTAGTTGTTTTAACCAGGGGAAAGTATTCTCATTTAATGCCTTGTACTGTAAGGGGTTAGGCCTAAAACACTTCGGCCGACACCTCCACCTATTATGGTACTTTACTACATTTCAGTGATAAGTACTTGATAATAGGCCATTCATCTTTCTATGGGATTTTTATGAGCAGGAATTTCAGGGTCTCCACTTGGTATTGCACCCAATTCTCAGGCCCGCAAAGCCATGAGTACTGGTTCCTGGTCGCCTGCTGGTATGGATTCATCTCATCAGCATGACATACAGGTACCAAAACCAAATGATTGTGTTTTACTTTTAATTTCATTGTTAGAAATTTCAACTCCCCACATGGGTCAAGCGGCTCCAGGACACAATGACACAACACCATGGGACTGTAGTTTGGCAGGAGCTCTGGCACAGGTTTACAGAAGGATGTAAAACCCGGTGTGGCAGTTACATCAGCTTATATTTTCATATCAATATTGTACTGAAACTTTATTTCATACAGAATTGGGATGGTGCTTCAATTATGCATTGGTTATAACCCACCAGCAGCTGGGTTTTCTGATTTATGAAACCAAAAGAATGATTTAATTTCATTGTAAGTGATAATCAGGCATTATTCAGTTATTTTCAACATTGTTTCTTAATTTTCTTTTCCTCTATAGTCTATACTGTTAATAGATTTTGTGGATATTCCTGACATGTTTTATTCAAATTTTTTATGAAACTGTTGTTCCTTTCAATAAATTATTTCCACTAAATTTAGGTTAGTAATTACTAGCCATTGTATAGTTAATAAGTTTCCCAGTTTTTTTTATTTTTCAAAAATATTTTATTGCCTCTATAAAAGTAGTGAACCATATCGTCATGACAATGCATGAACTAAGAATTATGTTTTATCACCGTGAAAATGCACGGGTGAGTACTAGTTATATTTAAATCAATAAAAATATACTTATATAAAAATATATTATTTTTCATGATTTTTTTTTTAAATTTATTTGCTCTAGGAAAAAGTGCTGATAAATCCCCCATTTATTAGTTCTACTAAAAAAAGTGCTAATAAAGACCACCCCCCCCCCTTATCAGCGCAGTTAAAGAGTGGCGCTGTAGAAACCCATTTTTGTGGTAGTGAATTCCAAATTGAGTTGTCCAGAAGTGAAGGGTGGAATACTAAGGTAATTTAGCAAATTTTATATATAATTACTAAATAAATTAAGTAAGAAATAAAAATAAAACCTAATGGGCATGAGTAATTTATGTCATAAATCAATAGTTTATAGCGTAAATGCATCTAGTTGTACATACACTAAAAAAGGTGATGCCTCAGGTTAAAAATCACCATCAAAAAATTTATATTGTAACTTTATTCTTTACAGTGAAATAATTTTTCATTATAATTTATTTTAATGTTTTTTTATAGAAGAAAATTTATGTCATAAAAAAAGGATTTATGACATAAATTCTTTTTATAGATGGTGCCTGGAAATAGAAGCTTGTAGAAACACCCAACCATTTTCAACTCACCATTAACCCAAAAAGTGAACCCTCTAAAACCCTTAACACATTTATAATTGGACTCCATTAACTCAAACATACATACATCCCTAAACGTTAGGTCAATTTCCCCAAGAAAATATCTCTATACTCAAAAAATATCAAAATTCCCTCAAATAAAAGTGAATAAAAATAAGAGTCAAAACATGTCTAAAATATGGTAATGGGAATTTACATATATTAGTTATTTATTATTCTTATTTTATGTAGTATGTGAATAATTTTGATCATTTTGAATTGGTTTTTTAATATCAGTGCTTTTATTTATTATAAACCCAATGTTCATCATTCCTTGATCTGAAAAGGTTCTAGAATTAATGTTTTATAAATATTTATAATTTTATAATTTCATTCTATGTGTGTTTTTATTATGATCTTCAAAGATGAATTTGGCGATTATAATGTATTGATGATTCTTAGTGAATGAATGGTGTTTTCTATAATAATGAGTTAAATTTTTATATAATAATTATAAAACAAAAAAGTAATTATTTACTTATTTATATCATATATTATTAGAAATTAAATCCTCATAATCATCCATGATAAAAATTTAAATCATTGTTCAAGTAAGTGGTTTAACTAACCCAAATAAGAATATACAATAATTAGTGGATGATTATTAATCGGTTTACATTTAATATGATTATAAAATAAGAATAATGATCTTATTTAGTTTTTATTATTATGATATATCATAATTTTATAGATTTAAAAGTATAAGATAACCTATATGAGGTTTTTTATTGTACGAAGAACCCATTTTTCTCTTGGAACGATCTTTTGGACAATTGAATTCACGAGAGTTATTTATTTATCAAATTGTTAATAGTTTATCCAATTTTGAATTTATAGAAAAATAGTAGTTTTATACAAATAATATCTTTCTATTAAACTCATTCTTATAACCATCCATGAAAGGTAGTAATGAAAATAAAAAATGGTAATCAATCATTCCATAAAGGTGGTAGTCAACACGTATGCCTAGAAAATGATTTCACTTTCCACAGAATAACAAAAATGAATGATACATTATATAATTTAATATTATTAAATAATTCATAAATATCATAATTATACATTAAATTCCACTTTTAACTATCCATTTTAGGCATTAATAGAAAAAAGAACACGTTTCTCCATGGAGGCGGTAGTCCGCACATACACATTTTTCATGTTTTTTGATTTTTTTAATGAAAAATTGAATATGTGTTTAATTATGGTAATATCACTATAATTACATATATTTATACTAATAATACTTATATTATCATTTTCATATGGTTTAATGGAATTTTAGGAAGATTAATTTCACATGAAGAGATAAATGAGAGAAATGAGCGGTAATAAATTTATACCTTAGCACTTGGATTATCTTATTTATAAAGGGAGTTAAACCACTGAGGGATTTCCATTTGATAATAACTATGACCTATTTAATGTTGATATAAATTTTTAGGATATTTTCGGTTATATATTGATCTAAAATATGTTGGTTTTTTTGTGAAGATAAGTGAGGATATGAGTGCCCCTTTTATAAGTGAAAAGTGATGGAATTTTTTTAAATATAAAAAAATTCAATAATGGCAAGTAATTCTCAATGAAATTGGCTCAAAAAATGAGAAACAATTGATAGAATAATAGATATGGTCTAAATAGGTCTTAAAAAACCATTCCCGCACATGTTTTTAACTCATTACTACTAGATTTTTTTTACTTTTTCCATGTTAGCTTTAACCGTAGTAAACGGTTTTTAAACAATTTAACTTATCCTTTATGAAAAAAAAATTCAACCATTTTACAAAATTTAGACCTAATTTTTAAAAATTATAAATCCATTTTATTTTATTAATTTTATAAGAATGATAAAAATAATTTTAAAATACTAAATGTATAATGTATTAAAAACACTTTTTTGAAAAATGTGAAATCAATTCTAAAACATTAAATATAGGTTTGTAACATAAAACAAATATTATTAATTTTATAATAAAACTAAAAAAATGTATATTTTTCTTATTAATGGGTTTCTTAAATTTAAAAAACATTCATATAAACTAATAATACCATAAAAACATGACTTTTCTAAAGATAAAATATTGCACTATTCACCTAAAATTAACTTTTTTAGAAATTTCTCAAAAATGCATCCTAAGCTAATATTTAAAATTTTAATAAAGAAATTTACTTATTTTTCAATTTCAATTTTTAAAATTTATAAATAACCTTTTAATTTAAAATACAATATATAATGAAAAATAAGTTTTATAAAAAAATATTTTTTAAACTACAAGTGTTTTAAATATTATTTCATATACATTTTTAAATAATTTAATATTTATATATTTGTTTATAAATCTATATATTAACTATTATAATAAACTTTTAACTATGATAAATTTAATTTTTAAGGGTAGAAAAGAGTAACACTTTTTTAAAATTGGTCTTCGAAAGGAATCCTTTTTAAAATATTATTCAAAAAAATAATAATATATAATTATTATAATTTATTATTATCTTCATATCTATTAATGATTACATTATTCATATAATTTTAATATGTAGTAATTCGTTTTAGTCGAGTGTTTTGTTGTTTTGGTTTTGTGTATGACACAAGCTATTGAGGATAGTATTAATTTAAAGCATTCAAAATATTAATTCATTACAGGTTACACCATGTAGATGAAGTTATGTGCATAACATGAAAGCATGCCTCTAATAAAGAGAATTTAGACAACAATATCTTACATGTAACATAATATTTAAGGTAAGAATCATTTTATATTGAGTTTTCAAGGAGTAATTGTGAAACCTTATAAAAATAATGGGGAAATAAATCATATACTTTAATATAGGTATAATAAATTAAACATATAATAATATAATTCAATAAGAAAACATATATCTCAATGGAAGGAAATTTAGTTAGAAAAAACCTTTATCATAGTCTTGATTCACTATTTTCACATGCCTAACTTTCTAAATAATAAAATTTGGTTTATTTGATACCTTCCTATTAATTTTTTTCTTCTATATTTAATTTACCATGGAGCATTTATTATCATATTCTATTTATTTATTTTATTTTTCTCCTTATGTTGGTTATTTGAGGTGGTTCAGATAACTTTTATGTAAATATTATGGTATATTTACCATGGTTATTGGTGTTATATAATAAAATAATAATATATATTTTTATATGGTTTTATAAACTTTATTATTTTATTAGCTTAAAATCCATACAGTTATATAGTTTTTTTAAAAATAAACATAGATTAGGAAAGATACTTTTATATGTTAATTTTAAGTGGTTAAGTTTGCTTTTACTTTTTGTTATTAATATCACAAATATAATTTCCAATATTAACATTAAATTGTATTAATATTTCCATAAAATCATGTTTATACCTTGAATATATTTTTAATTTAATCCATGTCTGAGTTTTATATCGTTGTTCATATATGTGGTTAAATCGGCCCAAACAAAAACACATTATAACTTAATGGGTGAGTATTGTCAAGTTTATGTTTTATAATAGAATAATAAGGATAAAATTTAGATTTTTTAATATTTTGAATATTATTTAATTAATTTTCATAAAAAATAAAATCAACATGAAAAATGAAAAAATTTACATATTGGATATCATATTTTTCACTACATGTAGTTAACATATTCATTTCCAAATTAATGAGTGAAAAATGAATTGATATTAAAATTTAACTCTTAATAATAATAATTATATAGTATATGCGACATTTAATCATCATTTCCATCCTTATAAATAGGTAAGAGAGGTGGTGGTGAAAAATAGAAGACGTCGCTTTTTGGAGGTTGAAATTCACACAATAGACGATCAAAGTTGTTTTGTTTTTCTATATTAATTAGATGGAATAAATACGTTTTTGCATTAAAATAATAACACTTAAGTATAATAATGCTATTGTGGTAATTATATTAATATTATTGTGGTTATTTTGGAATAGAATTATTTTTGAAGAAAAGGTAAGGAGTGAGTAATACGTACGTCGAGACCTTAAACCTCCTCTTGATGAACCCTTTAGAATTAAGGGACTTAAGATAAATTTTAGTAACAATTGGTATTAGAAAATGAAATTTACTTATAGTAAAGGAACATTGGGTAGGGTTTCAATTATATTTCTTATGGAATGTTAACAATTCAAAGGGTGGAGGTGATCCCTTTTTATAGTTGATTAAGATGTCACTTTCGTGGAAATCCTTTACTTTTAAATGATATCATTACATTATTCAGTGGTCAATGAATCCAAAAGTCTAAAATAATAGATTATGGATTTATATTGGTTAGATAAATCCTAAAAAAAATATCCATGGATGATTAAAAATTAATAATTCATTTACTCTCATATCTTCACTTTTACCTTTTGTGTTTTTATTAAGTAAACATGTTTTTAACTAAGTAATATATATTTTACTTAAAATTAAAAATAAAACCTAAAACAATATTACTGTTATGAAGCTAAAATTAACTTATATTTAATCCAATTCAACTTATAAATAATTGAAAAACTAACTTTAAAGATAAACAATTAATATATTGAAAAATTGTTTTATTTAAAATTATTATTTTTACCATTAACTATTCTTAATAATATTTATTATTGATTACCAATTGAATGTTTGATAATATATTTATATATAAGTATAAAAAATATTTTAAAATAATTTTCTATTATTTATTTATTTATTTAATAAGATAAAAAATTTACAATACTTATAAAATAATTCTTTTAAATTAACAGTTTTACAATTATCATGGTCATTAACTTTAATCAAAGTAAACATAATTTTATTCCTAAAAATGATATTTACCTTATTAAATAATATAATCATGTTACTCTATAATATAAAATCTATTTTCGTAGATTTAATTTCTATAAGTGATGAAAACCCATTTTTAATATAAGCGAATAAAAACAATTTTTATAATGAAATATTACTTAATCTTCCAAAACATTACACATGGGTTTAATGAATTTCATAGAGTATTTTTAAATGATTTATTTTACATTATATATATATAATTTTTAAAAAACTATTAAGAGATTCATATTTCAAGATAATGTCATAAATGTGAAGGAATTAATAAAACCAAAAAAATTTTGTTCCCATAAAGTAATTAATTTTAGAAAAATATTAGAAATTTATATTAGGTTAATTTTGAAATTCTAAATTCCAAAATGAAATTCAGTTCAAAAAATTAGAATTCTAAAATTTATATATTTATCTCTTAGATGAAAATACAATATATAAATAAAAAGTGATTTTATTTAAAAGAATTCTATTAAAATATTGAGAGAACTTAATCATATTTTGAATTAAATTATAATTAATTAAAATATTTTTATTTACTATAGAATTTATTATACTAATAAAACCTCATATCTTGATGGGTAATGAAATACAAAGAGAATTTTAATTTTCAAATCATTGTATGGTTCTTTTATATAATTATGAATCAGAATAAGGTTCTAAAGGTTTGAACATCCAAAAATGGTGTTTTGGACATCGTTAAAGGTTTGTGGGATGTCCTAAGGGTTAGTTAGGACTTATAAGAAGAGGAAGGGGGCCTGAGGCTATTGTAAACTATAATAAAAACCCTATCACATCATGAATATAGTATTCATGGTGCGATAGGGGTTTACGGGCTGTGATGGGAGAATTCTAGATGTAAAAGGGGGATTTTGGGGCCACTATTTGAAAATTCATAGGGTGGACCCTATGGTCATGTCGTGAATTATGACCAATAGTTTTTTTTGAAATTTAAAATACCCCCCCCCCCCCCATTACTTTAAATGAACAAGGAACCAATAGAGGCTTCATCTAAACCTATCCATCCCTCTTTTCTCTTCCATTTCATGCGGTTATGGGTGTGATTCATCGGCACCAAAGGTAAGATTATTCTTCATACACCCCTCTACATTTAACTCTCTCCATCATCATTAATTTTGGTCACTATTATTTCAGGTTTTTACATCAATTCCAATAGAGTATGGCGGAATAAATTGTATCTAATGAGTATTTCTGTCATCCTAGTTAGAGGGGAACTCAAGTCAACATCTGCCTACTATCATGCATCATTCAAAAAAGGTTTATAACTATTTGAAATTTTATAAGGGGTTTTCACTATATTAAATTATTTATTTTTTTAATCAATGATATTAATTGGTTATTTCTTGTAGCCTAGGTCTGAGGGTGCATCAGGGGTGGACCACACCCAGTTTATGATTATTTCTTCATGATGGAATAACCTAGTGAGTTTTATGAATTTATGACTATTTGAATTATATTGTTTAATAAGTTATAATAAGATATAACTAGTTAATTATTGATGTCTAAAATTGGTTGGTTCTAGTTAGGGGCTTGAGTGTTGATGCATTCTTATGATGGACATCTTCAAGTTTGATGATCTTTAGAATTCTTGGGAAGTATCTACTGACCTTTAGAATTTTTTTGGGAAAGATTCAACTAAGGTAGGTGGTATGCTTAATTTACTATGTAAATTATGGTTTTTATGACACATGGGGTGTTTTTTCATTAAACATTAGTTTTTATGTGTTTTATTTAATTATTTAATTTAAATTTGATGCCACGATTAGGATTCACAAAGTGCCAAGGCCCCGATGGGTCTTGGTGCTGGATGGATTGCCTTATCCACTATCAGACTGGGTCTTGACTAGATATGTCAGAATACCTACATCCAAAGGTACCCCTATTGAGATAACAAATGATAAATTGAGAAAATAACCCTCAATTCCCACTATCAGTAGGCTCTAGGTTGGGAACAAGCACCGAGGGTATAAAGAAGGTCACACATATGGGTGGAATTACCCTTAACAGAAAGAAAAGTATGATTAGGAGATAGAATATCATTCACTAAACAAATCCATAACATAATAAAGGTAAAATACACAATATCTATAATTTATTTAATTTTATTAAAATAAAAATTCTTCGTGTATAACATCAAAGACAATTATAAGGCAACAACTCGACAACAGCTTTAATTCCAAAGATAGTAATGTCCATATTAGTCACTGAAGTCCTTCTAGAAACCTGAAAAATGGTTTATATATTTGTATGGTGATATTACATGTATACCCAATAGGATAACACACAAATTATTTTATACACATGTGAAAAAAAATATGCACCAGTTAGAAAACATCAAAACCAATAGTAACAGAGTAGGTCAACTAACAAATATCATCCTCACCAAAGAACACTCACTATAAAATGTTTCCAAGTATCATAACATAATAAAAAGTATGTCAAAAAAAGGGTACCACGCACCACTTTCCCACTGATGCGATACTCTCACACCAAAATGTCACACATTATGGCACTTCCATATCTTCCGTATAGAATGCTTTCCCAAAGAAACCTGGACCATCACATCATATTCCTCTAAAAGAAACCTGGGTTATCACATCATATCTCACCTGAAGAAACCCAGTCCATCACATCATATCTCAACCAAAGTCATAACCAAAATAGTAAGGTACCATTAACATGAAAGTCATCAACCATGTTCCCTCCTCTTAACATGCATGACCCCCACAGTGAACTAAATTATCCTCTAGTAAAACATATGCACAAGTGTACTACAATCCTCAATCTATGACAGATCATATGTAAGAACCTCTCCTGGAAGAGAGAGTGGGGAAGGGGATAACCATCCATCCATAACCAAAATCAGGATTTTGGGAAAAACACCCCAAAGCATTTGGGTGTTGGCATAAGGTTCTCGATACAGGTGGGATTCAAATAGAAATCATAATGAAAATACTACATATATATATATATATATTATCTTTACACAATTTCAACCTATGGGTTAATAACAAGAGTATCATCCAAAATCACAAAATCACCACAAGCCTCACAACCTTCATCACTTTTGCAGCCACCTATAATGCATCACACCACAAATCCACCACAAACATGCCACAAAAGCCCACTTAATTTCATATTCAGCCTCATCCACTTTAACTAGGATTCCCACATTAATTCGAGTGTTAATTATCCACTTCCAGAATTATCAGTTTTTCATTAACTCCATTTTACTAATCCATTTCATTTCATATCTAAATAACCCATTTATTTATCTTTTGATTGTTTTAGGACAAAAAATACACATCAATTTAATAGTTCAAATTTATCCATTTCATCTACCAACCATTTTCACATCCCTTATAATCTTTCCATATTAAAATAAAATGTCATCATCCCAACTATGATTCATTATTTCTAGCCCCATCCATTTTCATAATTATTAGGAAATTAGAACAACACACAAAAACTCAACATCCTTAAGCCAATAATCCCCACATTTCCACAATTTCACATCACAAAAGCTTCCTTATCATAACTTCCTAATATCACACTACATTAGATGAGGCCCTTGACAATGAAAAAAATGGATTTGTCAATGAAAAAAAGCACTGATTATATAAGCACCATTAAAAGAATGTGACCTTTATCGGTGATAGAAAAATTGTTGATAAAAGGGTATTTATCATTGTTTTCTTTTTTGCATTGATAAAGGAACCCTTTATCAATACTTTTTCTAGCTCTGATAAATAAGGCCTTTATCATCACTTTCTCTAGTACTGATAATGGGGGTCTTTATCAGCACTCTCTCTAGTGATGAAAAATAAGGCCTCTATTAGTGTTTTCTCTAGCACTGATAATGGAGGATTTTATCAGTGCTTTTCTAGCACTTACAATGTTTATATTAGCTGCTACACAGTTGTATCCTGACAGCAGCCATGCAGCATACCTATAAAAATAAACCACAATTAGAATAGAAAATATTAATATAAATATACATAAAACTATATTGGAATATAAATATCACATTGAACCACCATTTCAATTTCAAATTGTACATAAAAAATATCTATATTGATGTCATATTTAAAATTAATCAAACAAGTAAAACCTATATAAAAAATTAAAACTTGAATCCTTTTCCTAATGATCAACTTACATACAAAAGTTTCCCCCTACAATAAATTCAATATTTATTTTAGTAATAGTAGAAAAAAATAAATGAATTTTAATTTTAATGTTATATAATCCACATGTGATAAATTATATTATTTATTATTGTATATATTAATGAAATTATAATTTAATTATATATCATCTTGACGTGAGTTCAATTATTACACATCATAAATGAATTATGAATCATTATCTTAAATATTAAAAACAATTTGATCTCATTTGCTTAGGTTTGGATATGTGAGGTACATTTTAAACTAAAATGAAACTTTTATATTGAAAACACACACTTCAAGTCATATCAGTCACATCGTGTGTCTAATTAATATGTGGTAAATCCCTATAGATAACAAAATAATTTAAAGTGTTGTCCTAAATTTTAAAAAAAAAATACAAGCTCATTTTATCATTTTGGGACAGTGATGTTTGTTTTAAACTAAATCATCACTTTTATATTAAAAACATGAACTTCATGTCATATAGACCACATCATGTGTTAGATTTATGTATGTTTAATTCTTACAAATCAAAAATAAATTATGGATCATTTTCACAAAGTTTAAAAACAATCTGAGCTCATTTTCCCAATTTTGTCTATGTGATGTGTTTTAAATTAAAATGACACTTTTGTATTGAAAACAGATACATTGATTCAACCGACCATGTCATGTGTGATATTGATGTGAGGAAAATTCCTACACATCATAAATAAATTATGGATAATTTTCTTAAGGTATGAAAAAATATTGAATGTGTTTTATCAGTTTTGGGTATGTCATGTGTGTTTTGAACTAAAATGTCAAATTTAAACTAGAAACATACACTTCTAGCCAAATTGGGAACACCATGTATCATATTGATGTTAAGTTTATTACCACACATCAAAAATTACGTATGGATAATTTTCATAAAGTTTGAAAATAATTCTAGATCATTTTTCTGGTTTTGGCACTGTGATGTACTTTTTAAACAAAAATTAAAATTCTATATTGAAAACACACACTTCAAGTCATACCAGCCACATTGTCTTTCAGATTAACATGGGGTTAGTTAATACATGTCAAAAATGAATTATGGATCATTTTCATAAATTTTAAAAATAATTTGAGCACATTTACTCAATTTTGGCAACGTGATATGTATTTTAAACTAAAATGAAACTTTTATATTAAAACCATTCACTTAGATTCATATCAGTCACATCATGTATTGGATTGACATGAGGTCAATTACTACACATAAAAAATTCATTAACGAAAATTTTACTAAAGCTTGAAAACAATATGAGATTTTTTGGTCATTTTTTTCTAGTGATTCATGTTTTAAAATAAATTGAAACTTTATATTAAAAACATGCACTTCGGGTCATATTGGTCTCATTGTGATTCGGATTGACGTGAGGTCAATTCCTACATGTTATAAATGAATTATGGATAATTTTCCTAGTTTTTAAAAATAATTTGATCATGTTTACTCTGTTTTGGATAATTTATCCATTTTAAACTAAAATGTCACTTTATATTGAAATCATGTACTTCAAGTCATACCAGTCACATCATGTATCATGTTGACTTGCGGTTGATTAATACATATTAAAAATTAATTGTAGAATACTTTGATAAACTATAAAAACTATTTGATTGTTTCTACTCAATTTTTAGAATTTCACATGTGTTTTGAACTAAAATATCAATTTTATACTAAAAACATACACGTTGAGTCCTATCAGTAACAATATGTATCAGATAGAGGTGATTTTGATTCATACATATCAAAAATGTACTATGTATAATTTTCCTAAAGTTTGAAAACAATTTGAACTCTTTTTATAAACTTTGACTATGCGAACAGCATTTTAAACTAAAATGACACTTATATATTGAAAACAAGCACTTTAAGTCATACCTACTATATCGTTTGTTGGATTTACCTATGCTCAATTATAATATTACATAGATGAATTATGGTTTATTTTCATAAATTTTTAAAACAATATGAGCTCGTTTTCTCATTTTTGGATATGTGGTACACTTTTAAACCTAAAATGGAACTTTTATATTTAGAACACACACGTCAAGTCATACAGGCCATGTCATGTGTCAGATTAACATACAGTCAATTACTATGCATCAAAAATGAATTACGAATCATTTTCCTATTTTTTAAAAATAATACGAGCTCATTTGATCATTTTTGTCTAGTGACATGAGTTTTAAACTAAATTGACACTTTTATATTAAAAATAAGGACTTCAACTCATATCATCCACATCATATGTTATATTCACCTATGGTCAATTTCTACACATCACAATTTAATTAGGGATCATTTTCTTAATGTTTGTAAACAATACAAGCTTTATTCCACATTTTTGTATATGTGATGTTCTTTAAACTAAAATGACACTTTTATATTGAAAATATGTACTTCAAGTCATACCATCCACATCATGTGTTGAATTGATGTTTGGTTGATTCATACACACAAAAATTTAATTATGGGTCATTTTACTATATTGTCAACACAATTTGAATGTGTTTTCTTAGTTTTTAGTGTGTAACGTGTGTTTTTAACTAAAATTACAATTTTAAACTAAAAACATACACTTAGATTCATATTGGGCACATCATGTGTCAGATTAAGGTGAGGTTGATTCCTACACATCAAAAATAACTTATGGATCATTTTTTGATGGTTTTTTAAAAAAAATATGGTCCTTTTTTCTTAGTTTTTTCTATGTAATTCATGTTTTGAACTAAAATGAAACTTTTATATTTAAATCATGCACTTTGAGTCATACCTAAAACCTCGGCTATCATATTGAAATGTGGTCTATTCCTACACATCAAAAATTAATGATGGATTTTTTTTCTGAATTTTGAAAAAAAATGTGCTTTTTTTCTTGGTTTTTGCTATGTGATGTGTGTTTTAAACTAAAATGGAACTTTATTATTGAAAAAAATGAACTTCAAGTCATACCAGAGACATCATGTTTTGGATTGATGTGCAGTAAATTCCTACTCATCAAATATTAATTATGGTGAACTCCCTAATGTTTGAAAACAATACGAGCTCATTTCCATGTTTTTGTCTATTGTAGCATGTTTTAAACTAAAATGATACTTTTGTATTAAAAACATGAAATTTTAGTCATATTAGACACATCATGTATCGGAATGATGTGAATCTAATTTCTATATGTCACAAATGAATTACAGATCATTTTCCTAAAGTTTGAAAAAAATACAAGCTATTTTTATTAGTTTTTAATATTTGATGTGTTTTAAATGAAAATGACACTTTAATATTGAAAACACATACTTTGAGTCATATTGACCACATAATGTGTCATATTGGCAATCAGTCATTTCTTAAATGTAAAAAATTAATTATGGATCATTTTCCTTAAGTATGAAAATAATTTGAATGTGTTTTCTAAATTTTCAGCATAACATATATGTTTTCAACTAAAATTTCAATTTTAAACTAAAAACATACTCTTCAAGTAATACCAGAATACTATGTATCAAATTTAGGTCTGGTTGTTTCCTACACAACAAAAATGATGTATAGATAATTTTATTGATGTTTGAAAACAATTCAAGCTCATCTTATTGGTTTTGGCTATATGACCAGTGTTTTAAACTTAAATGTCACTTCTAGATTAAAAAAATGGACTTCAAGTCATACAGGATGCATCGTGTGTTATATTGAAATGAGATATATTCCAACATTTTATAAATTACTTATTGATAATTTTACTAAATTATGAAAATAATATGAGATCATTTTCTTCGTTTTGGATAAGTGTGGGGAATTTTAAACTAAAATTAAACTTTTATAATGAAAAAAATCACTTCGATTCATACCAAACACATCATATGACGAATTGATGTGTGGTAAATTACTACATATCACAAATAAATTATAGATAACAGTCCTAAAGATCTAAAATAATACAAGATCATTATCTCATTTTTTTCTAGTGACACATAGTTTTAACCAAAATGATATGTTTATATTAAAAACATGTACTTTGAGTCACACTGACCACATCGTGTGTCAAATTGATGTGAGGTCAATTGATACATGTCAAAAATGAATTATGTATAATTTTTTTAAATTTTTAAAAAAACTCAAATGTATTTCCTTAGTTTTGTCCATTTGACTCTCTTTAAACTAAAATAACACTTTTAAAATGGAAAACATGTACTTCAATTCATACCAACCACATCATGGGTTGGATTGACATATAGTAAAATTACTATACATAAAAAATGAATTATGGATCCATTTAATAAAGTATCCAAACAATTTGAATTTGTTTACTCATTTTTGAGTGCCATGTTTTTTTACTAAAATTTCAATTTTAAACTTAATATATACACTTCAAGTCAAATAGGAAACACCTTATATAAAATTGAGTTATGGTTGATTCTTACACATTAAAAATGACTTATGAAACATTTTTATAATGATTGAAAATAATATGAGCTTGTTTTATTGATTTTGGCTATGTGATGCACGTTTTAATCTTAAATTGAACTTCTATATTGAAAACACTCATTTCAAGTCATATAAGTCACATAGTATGTCATATTATCATGAGTGAGATTCATAAACTTCACAAATTACTTATGAATCATTTTTCTAAAGTAACAAAAAAATGTTTTTGGTCGAATTTAAGTATGGGACATGTGTTTTGAACTAAAATTTCAATTTTAAATTGAAAACACGCATTTCAAGTAATAACGGTCACACCATGTATCGGATTAATGTGTGGTAGATTATTTCATATCAAAATTGAATTATGGATATTTTCCTAAGGTTTTAAAATAATTTGAATATGTTTGCTTAGTTTTTTATATCTCACATGTGTCTTGAACTAAATTTCAATTTTAATCTAAAATCATACACTTTGAATCATACTGATCACACCGTGTATTATATTGAGGTTTGGATGATTCGTAAACATAAAAAATGGCTTACGAATCAATATCCTAATTATAAAAAAAAATGGGATCTGTTTTCTTGATTTTGAGTATGTGAAGTGTGTTTTGAACTAAAATGAAAATTTTAAACTAAAAACATACACTTCGAGTCGTACAAGGTACACCATATAACGAATTTTGGTGTAGATGATTCTTACACATCACAAATGAAATATTAATTTTTATCATAAAGTATTTAATAAATATGGATGTGTTTTATTTGTTTTGCGTATGTGACATGTGTTTTAAACTAAAGTGTCAATTTCAAACAAAAAATATATACTATGAGTCATATTGGGAACATCATGTATAGGATTTAGGTGCGGTTGATTACTACACATAACACTATTTCTTATTGTTCTAAAAATAAGGTGATATTGAATTGGATCACATCCGTGGTGAAAAGAAACTCTCTTAATGGATGTGATCCAATACAAGAGCACATGATTTTGAGAACAAAAATCCATCAACTGTCGCACTATTTCATGTGCATCTTCAGGAATTATCTATGTGAGAATTAACTAAAAAAGAAGTATTAAGACACATTTTCATGATTTTTTTATACACACTTGAATCATTTCCCTATTTCCCTTATCATAGTTGCACCCTCAAAGTTTAATCTCTCATGATCATAAGCATATTAGGACATGTTATTGGATCTTCTAAAATCCTTATAACATAACCCTCCATTATAATTATCCTTGTGAAATAGGTTAAAAATTATTCATAATCATTATGATACTGATGCTTCACATCACCAATGTATCTATAAGATCATAAAATGTACTAGATCATAGACATAATAGGTAATCACCTAAATTTGATGTCGATAAACATTCTAACACTATGTACATTGTCCACTCATCTCTAAATAAATTTACTTCTTATTTTGAGTACATAAATAGTTTTAAATCACAGTAGTAATACGAAAATATAAACAAACCAAAAGTTAACAAATGTTTTTATTGAAATCGTAATTACCTTCATAAATTACATTTTTTTGGATGCTATTATTATTATGGTATATGATAACTTTCATAAATTTACAAACATAATATCTATAATTGTTGTCATTATTTTACTTCAGAGAATCCAAAAACATTTACCAAAATAGGTAAATTTTTTTGAAATATGTTTTGATATTTAAATATTACTATATATATATTAATCTATTTCTAATTGAAAAAATACATATACTTATTATGTTTAGTCACCAACCTCATGAAATCATTTATTACATATTTATAGATCCTTCTATCATGAAAATTTTATTGTTAAAATAAAAACTGAAACATATAATTGAAATTTTATCTATAAAAGTTTTATTATAATTCATTAAAAATTCACAATAATCATCATGTTTGGTCGTTTTGATGGAAATTCATGCGTTGGATTAAAAAAATAAACATTTGGGGTATCCAAATTGATTGTGATGAGAATCTAGTGCCTCTTAAAAAATAAAAATAGATAATTAGAAAAAAATATTTTTTTTATATGATTATATTGTATAGTTTTACCCCTGTATTTTAGGCATCAATAATAGTATGTCATCTATTATTTTCTTCTCAAAAAACTAACTAATTTCATATTTTTTCTTTCAAATTTATTTCAATTTCAAAGAAAGTTCATGTTTAGAAATGACACAGGTCTTAATGAGTCTGAATCATGCTTCATGGGGTTTTCCCTTTATATATTAGTAATATATATTCCGGTAAAAAATATAAATAGTTTTTAACTATAATAAAAAGGTAGATAATTTTTTTGATAGACAGGTAATGAAAATGTACCTCATGTATGTATTAATAACTGAATCTCCCAACCATTCGAACATGATAATATCATTTATACACTCCAGTCCAACTAAGTATTTAATGGAATCTCCAAATATTTCTTCTTATTATTGAATATATGACATATTAATATCTTTGAATTGTATCTCGGTATGAACTTGAAATGTTAATATATATTACATTAGAACTTGTAGGGAGAAGGTACTCATATAAGGTCCTTTTGATTTCTGGGTTGATTCACTGGATTGTCTTGATCTAACAAGTTGTTTCCATATAATTTTATCTGTATATAATATCATACCTCATTTTATACCATTTTTTCATCAACTATTAAAGGTTTTTCATTTGAAAATAAAATTTTAAGGATATGCCTCAGGTATATTTATAAGATAAGACATTCATTCTATGAATGTTCCAATAGAATTATCGACCTTAGTAATATCCATGTCATTAAGTGGAATAGGAAACTCACAACTCGACTCATGAGCTACTTCAATCCCCAATCTCATGTGATATTTTGGTAGTTTTTTGTATTGTATCATGTCTCCTGGGATATTATACACCATACCCACCACAACATGGAAATTTTTGGGTATTGATGTATATAAATCACATACAACTTCACCCTACAGAATTTTTGTAATATAAAATTATTAGAATTTTTTTAATCATATTTTGGAGAAATATTAATGAAAAAATTGATTATCATGGGTAATTTATGTATTTTATTGGAATTTGTGGCCACAAATCTATTGGGGTCATTTGGCTCTTCATGTACTGATCTTTGTTCCACTACCAGTTCACTTTGATCCTTTCACATATATTGGTTCATCAAACCAACCTAGATAATAATAGATTTTAAATCATATATTTGTGACTATATTTATTTCATAGTCTCATATAGATCCCATTGTAGCTTTATCTTCTCGAAATATGTTCGAGTTTACACTCCAAAACATACACCTCTAATGTGGTCATATTATTTTGTCTGCTTCAAAACTACTGAAGGTAGTTTTTCTTCAGGTATAATGGATAATAATTCTTGTATCTAATTCATATAAAAAATAAATAAAAATAAATTGATATTTTTATTTAATTCTATTATAAAAAATAAAAAATTAACATTATATCATAATTACACATGATTCTCATACTAATTATGTGTTTTCATCAATTACTTTACCCTCCTTATTTACAGGGGCCTCCTTCCATTGCACATGACACGATATGGAAGTGGATTTTGATTTTGATTCATCAATATGCATATAAACAATGGAAAATATGTTGTTTCATATCAAATAAAATATTGTAGTATATTTAAAATACATATAACTTTATTTTCAACTAAAGTGTACTACATCCTTACTTTATGATAGGGATACATTGTTTTTGTTTCACGTTGTTTATTTTCAACACTATAGTGTTGTTTCATAAATTAAAAAATTTAATCAAAGTGGATAAAATAAAAAATTTCAAATAAAATATTATCTACTACATTTCATCTAAAATAATGTATCATCACGACAACTAATGAATGTTTTCAATGTATCTTATTTTATAATGTGTGTATACATAACTGGTGGGTGGGGGTTTAGTTCCCCCTAATATGAACCTTTGGAAGAACTGTATGGAAACCTCTATTAAATTTTCCAATGACCATTAAGATATATTTATTATAGAAATAATATAAAATAAATGAAATCCTTAAGGTATAATGAAAAGTAAATCAACATTTCATTATATACTTTTTTGGTAAAATAGAGAAATTTTTTTGTAACATTACATTAATATCTTTCCATAGGGTTTTATTTCCTTGATAATTTTATTTAATATAGTAATGCTACATAGTTATTTTTTTTAATCAACATTTTTTTTATCCCCTAAAAATTCTATAGTTTTACTATATATCGTTTTTTCTTCCTCCAGATTAGTAACACCATCTTGTTTAGAAGTCATTATATACATGAGTTGTCAAAATTTTAATTTAGATTATTTAAATATAGTATAGAAGATATAATAATATGAGTAAAATAATAGTATATTTCAAAACACTTTAACCATCTCATTGAACTATATTTTTATATTTAAGGGTTGAGGGGATTAGGATCCCTTAACAAGTATCCAAATCCACACTTTATGGTCCCCTCTAACATACACAGAATTTTCTACATTGGGGACCATATGAAATGGTTATGATCTCTCAATAAAAGGGTTGTCCTCAATTCAAATTTCAACTAACCCCACAATTTTTTTATTCAATAATAGGATAATTTACCAAAAAAAAATTTCGGGATCTAGAAAATAAAATACATGTAATGCTTATGATACCAATATAAAAATCCCATGTTTATACCCTTCCACACAAAAATTTACTTTCAAGAATCCAAATTCATTGAATTCCACTCCACTCTTATTAATAACCCATTTCAATTGAAAATCATCACTTGAAATGTTTATAATACAACTCATATATATATTCAATGATGACTCAATATGACATATTCGCATAAATTGGATTTTATCCTTAGAATTCGGTACGTGCATTGCTTCCCCCAGAAGTGTAACTCTACTATTTTGCACCATGTTGCGTTCATATTTTTTCTTTATATAGAATGTATAACCATTAATTAAAAAACTAGTGTAAGATAAAACATTTACATTTTGTCCCCTAGATAGATATCGAATTCATTCATCAATTGAATTTAAATTTTCAGATAAATCCTTATAAATATGATCTTTTAACCATCATATAAATAGTTTATTATGTTTATATAACATCCATCCTTCATCCCTTGATGGATTAAAATGTATAAGAATTACTTTTCGGGATTAAATATATGAAGAAACCTCTATACTATTATATAAAATGTAAATGTGATCTTGATCTCACTCTATGAAAGTAATTGTACAAAAATCTCTTCTAGAAATCCGTTCAACCATAAGGCATCCTATTTGATGAGACTTTGGGAGAGTAATGCTATAAACATTTGATAGGTAATCGGTATAGAATTTAACAACTTATTTAACAATATATCATTATGCAATAAAACCTTCTATCCAACTTCGCTTCTTGATGTACCATTTCAAAATCCTTATATATCATTTAATGGGGTACATCCATCTGTAATAGATATGACCACTTGGTTGAACCTCTCTAACCATGTGAACCATCAAGAAGACCATTATATCACTAAATTATTGTGTAAAAACATCTCTAATTCACATAATATTATGGAAATCTCTTTATTCATGATTATAAACTTCATTGGGTCTATTATTTTAATACATGTTTCTTTGAAAAGGAATCAGAGTTTGGTTAATGTATGTCACAAATTTTTAGATAAAATACAAGGAAAAGGTACAGACATCAAATCTTGCATCAAAATATGATATTCATGTAATTTTAGACCCTTTAACTTCAAATAATCATTGACATGAAATTCATGATATTTGATAAAAACCACTCTAGAAATTTGACACCATTAAAGAAATTGACAAATTAATTTTTTTTTTCTAAATAGAGTGTAAGATGTTGGAAGAAGAAAAGTCCACATTTCACTCTTCACTAGTACCAAATATTCCATTATTCACATTTCAATCACGTCTAACCTAGCCTTTATGACATAATTTATTTTTTAGGATCATTTAGTATAGTTCCAATAACACTTCAAAATGTATTTTTTCGATATGCATGACATCAAGAAAATTTCTAATGTACAAACAATTTTAGTACAATAATTCAAATAAAATTGATCTCTTTTTCCAACATGATTTTTTAAGGTTTTTTGAAAAGGGTTTACTAAAAATAGTTTCAATATATTTTACTTTCTCAGACAATTGATCACCCATTTATAGAGATGATGTTGTACCATGTTCTGTATTCCCATCAAATGTCTTCATCTTGGATTAGTATTTATGTTGTCAAGGTAAAAATATGATGTCCTAAAAACATATTCTTTAAGGAATGTTTCAACCAAACTAAGTGTGTGAATTCATAACTAATTGGACACTCCAATATTCCTTTAATATTATATCCTAACAAATTTCCATATGTAATAAAGTCATTTATCATCCTAGACAATAGGGATTTCAATGCAAATTCTCTATTTCTATGAGAATCATAAAATATAAAACTCGTATCCCATATCAATTTTAAATCCTATATCAATGGATCCAAAGAGACATTAATATCATTATTGAGTTGTTGTGATCCAAATATAATTGTGTACAACATAACATATTTGTTCTTAATGTATAACCATGGTGGAAAGTAATAATTTACCACTATAACTATCCATTTACAGTGAGTAATACTCTATACATAAAAATTATTTATTCCATCTGTAGATAATGAATGTTGTAGGTTTCTAACTCATTTAAAAATTCAAGATACTTGAAGTTCCTAAGTATCATTGAATCGCTAAGAAGGGGGGTTGAATCAGTGATTGTCTTTTTAAAATAAATAACTTTAAGAAACTTAACCCAAACAACCTGTTAGAGTTTATTCTTTACAAACTTTTAGTAAACTTATATGAATAAAATGTTGGAAATTAAACCAGGAAAACATTATTTTCAAGGTCTAGTCTCAGTGTCAGAACCTACATCCTTATCATAGCCACTCTCGTGGGTCTATGAAAAATAAATATAATAAAGAAGTTAATAAAAATTTTGTGACAACTACCATTACACACATTTTATCTCCTGATAGGAATGATCATATTGAATCCTTCTATTTTACAAAAAAAGTAAAAAATATATATATGTTCTGTATAAAAATGTTACTTTGAAACTTTTTTTTCCGCGAAGTTCCATATGAAATAATTGTCTGATCTTCCGTTTTTCAATCTTCTACATATAGAGATACTCGATCTAATAATCTCTTATTTGATCCACCTTTTCTCAAAAAATTCATTAAAAATGATTTTATTCTGTATGATTTGAAAAAAATCAACACCTTAAAAAATTCTACTTGAAACTTTGTCTGATATTCACTATCTAATTCTCCTCTGTCAAGTCTTCTGAACTTTGTGATGTTTGATCATCTAACTAAAATGTCTGTCTAGAAAACTTCAACATGAAACACAAATTTAGTTGAAACTCACTCTGACACAAAATTTTTAGTAATTATAATTCTTTCACATTTTAATAGTTATATATAAGTATAAATTACTTTTTCACTCCTATATATAGGTGCTCCATAAATCGAAAAGGTAGGAAACCAAAAATGTTTTCTTGCTCACCCAAATTCATAAATCTAGATTTATTTGATATTTGAACTTCATTAGATAATTTTTAAAACATTATAAATTATTCTATAATATTTTATTATCTTCCTAGATAATTCATAAATTTAAACTTTACAAAGTTCTACCAAAATTTCTATCCAAAAACTTATTGTCTAAAACTTCTCTGTCCGGAATTCTTCTGGAAGACCCTTCATTTGTCCGGTTATCTTAACCCAATAGAAATAAAAAAACATTTATTTAGTCAATTATATGTTTATTAGTTAAAAATTTTTAAAAAAAATCTTATGGACATCCTTACAAAATATTATTTCAACAGACTTTCTTATGAAAAGATCATCCGATTGATTTTCTTAACCAGAGCTTCAAAACTACACAATTTGGAACTTTAGTCTTCCTATATCAATTTTTCTTGACCCACTTAACTAAAAAGATTCTAAAGACAAAAAAAATAAAACTTGTCTCTATTTTTTCTCTAAGACGGCTAAAGAAGGTTGACTACATTGTCGAAACTTCTAAAGACTTTAATGGTCTGCACCATCTATGTTTGGTAGAAACTTTAATAGAACTCACAATTTGCCTCTCTAAAATCATTTCCCACTATTCTACATACATTCTATACTATCCAAAAACTTTTATATGATAATAAACTTAAAAAATTCTATTTATTTATTTTTTTCAACTTTATTCATTTGCTCAAGTATCTTTCTACATCTTTAGACTTATTAAAGAGCTTTGTTCTAAAACTTGTGTTTGTAACTCAAATGTTATCTACCTTAGTTTTTTCTCTAATTTTAAATTTGAATAAATATTTTTATTATATTTATCCCTCATTTTTATACATTTAAAATACCATTAAAACAAATATTTTAACTTTCCATAAAATTTAGTTTTGAACTGCCTGATCTGGCTAGACCGCTACATCAGTCTGATCAGTTCTATTGGATAAGAAACATTTTTCACAGACTTAGTGATTTTCAAAAACTTGTATTTTATGAAAATTAATTTTTATGAAAATTACATCTAAAAAGTTTTTCCGATCAACAGAAAGGTTGTACTTCATTTACTTTTAGTAACTTAAAACTTCTATATTTATTTAAATTTATCTATATGATTGTTTTGTGTTTGGAATTATCAGACCAAAATCATTAGCTTTTTAGATTTCTCATTTTGGTATTTCTATATCTAGTAAACTTCATCTAAAACCTCTATGTATGGAAAACTAAAACTATCCAATACTCAAAATGTTTGGATCATGAAAGTATTTCATGATTTTAAGTAACATTAATGAACAGTTTCAACATCATCTGATTTAGGGAGTTAGAAAGTTATAACTTTATAAATTACTAATTTTCATACTTATTTTCTATATAAACTTTGTTACACAATCTATATAAAGACTTTATAACTTACTTAACATGATTTTTAGAAACACATATTTTCTTATTTTACAAAAACACATTTTAAAAAAAGATTTATTTTTCAAAAAAATATTTTTTTAAAAAAACATCACAAAGGATATTCAATATCCCCCTTGGTATTTGTTGACATCATTAGTTCACTAATTTTAACACTCATCATTTTTCATCACTCATAATTTTTCAGAACTCATTTTTATAATTACTCACATTTTTTAAAATTTTTCCAAAACTCAAACTTTCTCAAAATAGAGTGTCTTGAAACCACGCTACTAGATAAAGTAATTTTTTTGAAGGAATTACATCCCTCTATGACTTGTAAATTTGTGGCCATGTTATGATAAACTCCCCCTCACTTCTATAATTTTTGTTTTTTTGATGTCAATATTTCACTCTCCCCCTTTTTTTGTCTCCCCCATTTTATAATAACTATATATTTATATTAATTATATAAATAATTCTAAAAACATCTTATAAATATGTTACTTTATCTCTCACTTTGTCAGCATAATCCAAATCATCGTAGGGGAACTTCGTTTATATCTTTAAGAAGTCATTGGTGGAGGAAGAACATGAAGTTGCAACCTCAAATCCACAAATATTTCTTTTTCATAGCTTGGGAAAAGAAATCATAAATGTGATACTCCATTAAAATATATTCTTGTAAAAAATATCTACCGTCAACTTTATCTTTTATGAAGTTCCACTTAATATCAATGTGATTTGATCTTGAGTGTTGGAGAGCATTTTTAGAATGATAAATTTCAATCGTATTATCACAAAGTATCTTCAATGGTGTAGAAACTTTCACTTTTAAATAATCCTATTGAATTTTAATCCATGAAAATTTTGTATAATCATGGGTAGATACAACATAAGATGATTTTATAGTTATCAAAGTTAATGAACTTTATCTATTACTATTCAAACTCACAAAATATTATCCCAAGTAAAATGTTCCTCCAGAAGTTGATTTTCTATCATTATAATATCCAGTCCAAACAGAATCAGTAAAATAATAAAATTTCATATCATAATTTTTTTCATATAATATTCCATGTGAAGTTATTCATTTAATATGTCTTACTATTCTCTTTACTATAAACATGTGGAATTCTATCAGATCACTTTGATATATGGAACAAAAATTTTCCACATAAACAATAATTTATCTTGAGGCAGTAAGGTAAATCAAACTTTCTATCAACTTTCAAAAATATTTCTTATTCATTCTTTACATTTATTTGACTTTACTAAAATTCAACCAAATAGGAAGTAGAGTGAAAACCTTTTTTGAAAAATATATTTTTCCTTTTGTTAAATATGAAAAACATGGAATGAAGTTAATTCCCCAAACATTGAGATCTAAAAATTCTTCTTCTTTTCCTCAGTAAATTCTTTAAAAACTTTTTCTTCATCTCCATCATAAATTATATCATCTATATACACAATTACAATTAGAATTTTGGAGTTAACTTATTTCACATACAAGTTTCTATCAACTTTTACTTTAGAAAAATAAACACTATCATACAATTATAATGTTTGGAATAACAATCATGTAGGTATATTTTCAACCCATACAATTCCTTCTTAAATTTAAAAACCTTTATTCTATATTCATCAAGTAGAAACCCCCAAAGTTTCTCAATTTAAACTTCTTATTTAATCTCACCATTAAGAAAAGTCAACTTTATATTCATCGGATAAACTTTGTATCATCGATGTGCAATCACTTCTAGAAAAATTATAATAGTTGATAATCTTTCAAAGGGGTAAAATATTTCTTCAAAATCCACTCCTTCCACCAGTGTGTAACCTTTACAATCAATTCTCTCTTTGTTTCTTGAAACTACTCCAAGTCCATTCAACATGTTTCTATACACCGATTTAGTTCCAATAACATTTTTATCAATTGTATGTGAAACAAGTTACCATGTTTCATTTTTCTCAATTTCATCTAACCCTTTATTCATTACATTCAACCAATATTTATGTTCAAATACTTATAAAATTGATTCTAGTTCTATTTTTGAAATGATATATATATGATTTTCTAATCTCATCCTTCTTCTAGTCTACATTGAATATTTATATTTCCTTATAATATTTTCATTTTCAACCTATTTTTTATTGTATGAAATTTCAATGTTTTTTCCTACTGCACTTTCCTCACTACTTGATTCTTCTGACTCCTCACAAAATTTCTTGGAATCCTTTTCATCAAAAATATTTTTGGAAACTTTCTATTTAATTTTGTCAAAATTTTCAAAAAACCTTTGTTAAGGGAGTTGGATTTTCAAAAAAAATCATATCATAGGAATCCAATAACTTTTTTAAACAGTTATCCCAAAATTTATAACTTCTTCTATTGGATGAGTATCCCAAGAAACATATTTCTTCATCTTTCTAATCAAATTTTACAAGATTCTGATTTTTTATTTTTTATAAATAGGGTATTCCAAAAACATTAAATCATTTTAATGAAGTTTTTTTATTGAACTGTATTTTGTAGGAATTCATGTTGGATTCTGGCCTTATAGAAAATCTCTTTTTCACATGTACAGTAGTGATAATAGCTTCTCTCCAGTAGAATTTTGAAATTTTGTACACTACCAACATGATTATTCTCATTTCCACCAAAGTTATATTTTTCTTTTTTAAAACTCAATTTTTTGAGGGCTGTATTTATCACTATATTGATGTTTGATTCCATGTTTCTTTAGATAAGATCCAAAATAATTTTATGGTAATTTTTTAACATTATCAGTTATCAACTTTTTTATATAACCTCTCATTTCTCTGTCAACATGTATTTTAAAATATCTAAACATTCCTACAGCCTATTATTTATGTTTCATCAATATAATGTTGTTCATCTAATTGAAACCATCAATGATAGCAATAAAGTAAAAAAAAATAACCTTTTGTGGACTAATGTCTCATTGGTCCACAAATATCTAAGTGGATAAAATCAAGAGGTCAAGTAGATTGAATATATAATTTCTTATTACTTTTATTATCATATCTCCTTTCTAGAAAGATATAAAAAATATTCTCTTTATCTCAATTTTGGTATATTTCATACATCATTAACATTATAATGTTTTTTCTTGTTTTTGTTCCCAAGATTCCCAAGTATATGATGCCATAATTTATTTTCATCTTTAGCACATAGATAACTTGAGTCACAATGTTCTCTTATCTAGAAAAAAATTGGTTGCTTCTTTCTCCTTTAGTTACAATGTTTCCATCTTTCACACTTTTTATGATACAAGAATATTTTATGAAGATCACTTCTTCACCATCATAAGAAATTTTACTTACACTAAGTAAGTTTTATTTTATCCCATCGAAAAATAGAACTTCTTTATATTTCAACATTTTTGCTTTAAACTCAACCATTCTAATTCCTCTGATTTTTAAGAAACTATCATTCTCAAAGGAAATTACTCCTAAATCTCAATTTTCATGTGTAATGTACAAATACTATAAAGAAAACATCGTTTTTTCTTTTTAGTTAATTTTAAGGTCGTCTTAATAATAAATGATCTTTCCAAATATTTCTTTTTTCCATATTCCTTTTCTTTTATAGAATAATATGTTTTCCATGGAAGGGTTTTTATACATTATTTGGAATGATGGATAAATTAGTCACATCTTCCATAAAATTCTTTCAATCATTAAAAAAATTCCATTAGAAGTTTTCTAACATCTTGATATGTCACTGTTATAAATTTATGTCTTTTAGGAATGTTTCACTTTATAATTCCACCATTTTTTTCTCTATCCATGCCTTCTTCTGAGAAGTAAAAAATTACGCCAATACTTATATTCCTCATTCTCAGAGATTACAAAGTTCTAGTAAGAATAATAAAATATTGGTTTTATATAAAAGTATGATCATTATCTGTATAAATTTTTTTGAGGTTCATAACTTATTTGTGCTCTAACATTCTCTGGTCATGCACCATATTTCTTATAGAGGGAATTTTTAAATTTTGTGAATGTGATAGATTTCCACAACCCTTCTTAATCCAATTTTCCCACCACTTTTCTTACCACCTATAACACTATAAAAATCAAATGAAAATTTATTTTTGGAAGGTTAGAATTTCACCACATTCATAAAATGTTCATTTTATACACCTTTATATGATTCGATTTTTACTTTTTAATCATTTTTAAAATTTTCATTAAACTTTATTAAGGACCTATTAGCCTCCGGGTGTTTTGAATAAGTTTTGTTAACTTTGTCTTCCTTAGCTTCCAAATTATTAATGAGGTCTTAAACTATATTTCCTTATTAATAAATTCTTATTTTATAATCTAATATCCCCTGGATGTATTCTCTTTCTTACTTAGAAACATACTTTCTACCTTCAACCACTTTTCTTTTATCTTTATTTACCATTATAATTTCTTTATTAAGATTTATATTTTTCTCAAGACATGTAAAAAGTTCTAGTCTCACCTAATAATATCGGTAAGATTATTCACCTATTTATTCTTCAATGTTTAATGAATCTTCCTTTCTATCCACATGAATAAAAAATATTCTGAATCCTTCTGAACATTCCTCTTTTGAAAAAATTTTGTATGAGGAAAGAGATTCTATTTTCTTCCTCAACATATTTATTCTATTTTCAATGAACTTATTTTTTCCACCAATGTATTTATTTTCTTTATTATAATTTTTATCAAACTACTTCTACTATGATTTCTCTTTAGAATGATTTTCAAATTCACCAACATTAATTTTTGGGTTAATTCATAGAAAAATTCCCAATTTCACCACACTCATAAAATTTGAGAAGAATTTTTCTTCATTACTTTACTCTTCCCATTTGATAATTCTTGAAGATAAGAGAAATGATTTTTCCATTCAACTTGTCATCCTATTTATCTTCAAAATAAATTGTATCAACATCTTTAGCATCTTAAATTTTCATCTTATCATAGCTTTAAAATCCATTTCATCTTTGACCTTATTTTTTAATGTTGGATATTTTATAATTTCAAAGGAAATAATAAATTTATTTAATTAATCAAGTGGTAAACCATCTTTATCTTATAAAGAAAGTATTTTATAATAAAACCCATTTGAAAAGTTTCTCATGAGTTTCTTAATAATTGTATAATCTTCTAAGACATCTCTAAAACCTATGATGTTTCAAACAACTGAATTCACTCTAGTGAAGTACTCATTAATAGTTTCTTCATCTCTCATTCTTATTTATTCAAACATATTACACCATATTTTTATCCGTGTTTCCTTAACTCATGTATTTCCTTCCAAAATAATTTCGATCTTATCCCACATGAAGTTCCAAAGGATCATTGAATCACTGAGAAGGGGTGATGAATTAGTGATTGTATTTTTAAAATTTTCAACTTTAAGAAACTTAACCCTAGAATGTTGATAGATTTTATTACTTATCAAATTTTATAAAACTCATATACATTAAAAAGTAGAAAAGTAGACAAGTCACACAAAAAAAGATTCATTTTGTTCTATGTTTTTCAATCCAAATATTGCAAACAAATTTTTTCCAATTCACATCCTTACGAAACATTATTTCAATAAACTTTATTATGAAAAGATAATTTGATGAAATATCTTAATAATAGATTCAAAATTATATAAATTTGATCTTTAGACTTCCTATATAAAATTTTATTCATCCACTAAATTAAAAACTCTCTCAAAAAAACAAGAAAACATTATGTTGGTCGTATCTCCAAGCCAAATGAATGTGTTTTATGTAACATCATGTATTTTATCAAAAGTAAATACCATTAGTTTTTGGTTAAAATTATCTATTTGTTCCTTAATAATTATTCCCAAGGGAGTAAATTAGGTTTTGGGGTGTATGGGGCTTGTTCATAACCCAGATACCTGAAGTTAGAAAAAGAAAACTAGGCCAAAGAGTTAGCAGAAATCGTGCAGCACAGACCACATGGTTTCCCAAACCATGAAACTTGAGATAGTGGGGTATTGGGGGCCCATGGTTTGTCTGTAATCATGTGACCCTGGGTACATGGCCGTATGGTGCTGCAGACCTATTGGAAAAATTCCATTCACACATTTGGCACTTGGTTTAGCTAACTGTATGGCCAAATCGTACACCCCTTTAAATGTAGATGAATTTCATTTTTTTCCCTTAATGAGTGTTTTTTAAAACCCCTATTATGCCTCTCTTTATATATAATGGATTCCTAATCCTCTTCCACACACGATCTCTCTTCTCATCCTCCATAGGCTTTGAGATATATCCTCCATCCATTATCCAAATCCCTCACCATTGGATGCAACATAATGCTCGAGGAAAGCTCTACACTCTTATTACTTATATTTATCCATTCTTCCATCCTATGTTGTGCTCTTTATATGTGACTTATTTTTTCATATTTTTAGGGTGTTGGGATATTTCATTTATTTCTCTCATTTTATCTTGATTCAAGCCTCAAAAATAGTTGATTTGAGTGCCTAATTCCAAAAACTTGAGGTGTGTCACACTTAATGGATGCCTTGAATTGAATTGTATAAGAGTTTAATAGACATGAGTTTGTCCCTCACACTTGATGACTTATGTTTTCACACTTCTTTGGTTATTCTTATTACTCATTCCATGGTATGTACCTACTTCTTTAGGAAAGTTTCTTAGTTACAATGATTTTCCTTGTATCCATGCTTGGAAGCCATTTTTTATTCCTTATTACTTATACCTCATAATTATTCCTTATACCTTGTGCATTGTTCCTTATAATTATAGATTTATTTTCTTAGTTCCTTGTGATTATTGCTTTATTTTATGTATGTTTGGATTGAATAAAATTAGTTGGATAACTTTATTACCTCATTTCACTTTTTATGCCTTTTGGTGATATGTGATATTGGTTGTTATACTTTACCTACTTGTGATCCGGGAGAGAACATGGGTCTCGACTTAAGGATATCATGGATGGTCTTGTTGTGCCTGTATTGGATCTATTTTATTCACTAAAATCAACCCTTGGTTTTCCTTGGATGGGATCCTAGGGAGATTTACTTATACTCATGGGTGACACTGGTTCCCTAGGGGATTAACCATGGATGGGCTTGTTGGAAGATATTTAATACATGACCTGAGTGATAATCAATCTACTATATGAGAAACTTGGTACAGACTTAGAGTTTACCATGCCATGAGTGATATGAGATACACCATTACTGGTCGCCTCAGAATAAATTTTTGATAATGGTCATATTAGAGGCTCCTATAGTGACCCTCATGATTCCATATAGATCACCTTGGATGGACTCAAGAATCCATATAGGGTTTGATGGATTTATTTTCTTGTTTATATGTGATTCCTATTATTAAAATTATGAGAATATTTGAATGATATTCCAAGGACATGGCCACCAAGACAAGTCACATGCTTGGGGTCAGTATGTACTTGTTATGTAACTTATTATAACCCATATACATGAATTATTACTTATAAAGGTTTCCTAAAATTAGAAATTCTACTTAGGAAAATGTAGGTAGAATTGATCGAGTATCCATTAAGGAACCCAAGATGAAGTATTATTTACTTATTTATTTAATTGATTGCATTTACTATTTATAATGGCACACTTCTCATCTATATCACATGAAATGAATTTTCATGGACATCATTGGTGGTGGCCTACATGGATTATATCTCACACCCTGCATGGGCCACCTTTAGTACCCAAGAAGAATTAATGTTTGTGATTATCGATAAAGAGAACAGACAAACATTTGATGTTTGACTTACAGAATTAGGATGGAGTATGGGGTAAGAGGATCATTTCTATACTCGAGATCATTTTTACAACATTTTTTGGTCTTTTTGTTATTTTTTTATCATGTTTTATATGCATGTATCCTCTATTCCCCATGTACTCTTATTTTGTATGGAATTCTCATCATCATATTCAGTATCTAATATTTATTTATATTCTATTAGTTATTATATGTCTTGCATGATTATTTATTTATTTTGGTTCTTCTTCTATCTATTTTTCGTACTACTTCCACTGCAATAGGTTACTAATCTGGTTATATAGTGTTTTCTTCTATTGTTTCTTATTAAAAATATATAAATATATATATATATTATGCTACACTCTGACCTATGAGGAAATGGTTTCACCATAGAAATACTTTAGGTTATCGCTACTAATCGGCATCCTCTAGGATTCAGGGAGGGACACTTAAGGTCTTGTGGCCCACCATCTCAGGGAACCTGTAAGTAGATTTTGGGGTGGGACACTACAAAGGGGTATCAAAGCCATTTTCCTTTTGTCTTACTATTTGGGTTAGATAGGAGACTAGGGATTTAGAATGTGGTAATGATCCTGTGCTTGGGAGTAGCTAAACCACATATAGGGGAAACCTAAATTACTTGGGATGGGTTAAGGTTGTTAATGATTTTTCTTGTTATAGTTTCCTTGATTTCACTATTGGGTGATTCACTTTCTTTATGATGTTATTATTATTAATAAAATTATTAATATTATGGATTTTTTTCCACCATAGCCTAATGATATGAGGGCATTTTAAATAATAAATCATACTAGGAACCATAAGAATTAAATTTCATGCATTATTCCATGCTATATTTATTTTCTGTGTGCATTTCCTATATTTCAGGTGCTTGTTGTAGTGATTTAGTTTTTACATATAGAAATGTGCCAACTTTTGTTATAGAAATGAAAAATATAACTGACACTTAATGTGTCTTCCTTAACCTAATCGTTTTTTTCTATTTCGGTTAAATCAGACACATTAAGTAGTTATTTAGGGAATGTTGAGCCATGGACCATTGGTCACATGGTCTAGAAAATTTTGTGGTTAGGACTGAGTGGAAGACAAATTAAAATTTATAAGGTGTATGGGTCATTGAAATTATTAAATGGATATCCATATAAATCAACCATCTAAATGGATTTAAATATATAATGGTTACATAATTAAAATGAATATAATATTTAAAATGAAAATTTATATATTATATGTGTAGTATGAGACCTTGGCCCTAATCCAAACATCATAGTGTGTAGTAGGTCATGTCTCATGTGATCCTTTTGTGACCTTTTCTGTTCACCTTGACCTGACTCCAAGAGTAGGATGAGGTTTATGCCTTGTTATAGGTAGGTTTTGTACCTGTACTTTATTTACCACATTCCCAATATATTTTAAAACTTGTATGAGTTATGAACTTGGAAATTTTAGAGATATGACATCATGAAGACCTTGTATTGTACGCCAAGAAAGTGGAGACAATCATACTCATGAGGTGGAGGGCCTTAAGCCACCCATAGTACCTTCTATAGTGACACTAGAAAAACATCTTGAAAATTTTCCACTGGTTGTCGATGATCAGTTCTATTAAATATTTTTCAGGTTCATGCAGTATGTTTAGGGTGCTCCCCATCCCACCCCTACTATGGTAGAGCTGACCTAGGATTTCTAGGAGTAGCATCCTTCGACATTCTCAAGGAATGGCAGACCTTAGGCTATTGATTAATGGTTAGAATTCATTGTGTCAATCTTTGACCATCTTGAGACACCTTCGGAGAATAGATTAAAACTCGATGCCTACATGTTACGTGATTCTTCCAAGCGTGGGTGGAACATCATATCTTGGGTTGACAATCATCAGGGTAAGGTCTAGGTACACTTCCATATGGCCTTCTATGATCAATTATTTCTACGGACTTTGACGGAGAACCATCCAGTGATTTTATGTATCTTTAGAAGGATTTTATAACGGTGCTAGAGTATTTTTCTCACTTCACCGAGATCCATAAAATCTCTTTGTATTTGACTGGTGAACAATTGGAGACTGCAAGTTGTTTAGAAGATGGTCTTGGGTACATTGTTTTCTTTTAGGAAAATTTATAACAATTTAATATCATTACAAAGATAGTGAACCAGACCCTTATTATAGAATATAATCTGAGAGAAGATGGAAATTCAAGCATGGGTAGTTCATTTCTGAGGAAGGGAAATGGTTCATCTGGCAGTAGGAAGATCCATTTCAAGGGTGCACATGGGGGAATTTCTAGCTAGGTGATATTCACTGATAGTCATGTGGCATGCCACCAATGTGGAAAGCCATGAAAAAATAATCCCCATGGCACAAAAAACCTGAATGAGTGTCATGCTCGCAGAATTATGGGTTACCATTAGCACTTCTACTAGTCTTTTACTCCAGACACTAGTTTATAGGGATTTATACTAAAACCTCTTTCATCATCAATGTTACTATTTTTATTCAAGTAAAACAGCACAGAACAGAGAGCATACAGGTCTAGGTGGGTCGGAAATAATAAATGCCAAGGGCATCCCCCCAGATCAAGTACACCCCATCAGGCATAAAAATAGACACATGAGAAATACATTAGTCCGAGATACTTGGGGTTGCCATAAAAGCCAGGTGGTCTGCCACCATGTTCCCCTCCCTCCAAGTGTGAGTGACCCGAACTTCCTTGGAAAGGAGCACCCTGTATTTTCTAATTGTATACATAATAGAATATGGTATGGTCCCTCTTCCACACAAAGCCTCGTAGATTAGCTTCGAGTCTGTCTCCACTTGGGATATTTTAATCTCTTGTTTCTTATATAGTTTGATACCCGTTAGGATGGCCTTTGCCTCTGCCTGTAAAGAACTACCTTCACTACATAAATCTAGAATTTGGTTTTCTACTGGTTGGTCAGTTTGAGGGGGTAATGGTCATGGATGAGGTAGTCAGGATTCAAAGCTTCAACGTCAGTAGAGTGGACCTACATAGGCTAGTCAGGTTGTATCTCAAGGAAATAATTTAGGAAATATCTATTCAGTGTTTCCTACACTTGAAAAGAATATTCTAGTTCTATCTACAATTAGAGGTACTATTTTGGTAGCCTCTATTTTAGTTTCTTCCTTTTTTAGTATGGGTGACTTTCACTCTTTTATACCTATTACAGTTGAGGAGAGTCGGGTCCTAGAAATTGAATACTTTTTTGGTGTTACGTCTCTTGACACACCGCTAGGGGTAATATTAGAGGGAATATGCCAGTTCTAGGAGTTCCCCCTTGAGATAGGTGGGTACCATTTCTTATAGAGTTTCTTCATCATCAAGATGATCATCTTCGACATCATTCTCTGTATAGACTACATTGTTCTTTATCATGCCCAAGAGTATTTCTATCACTGATGGGTATACTTTACATCTCCCAAGTTTATCATGTATATCCATAAGGGAAAATTCGGTATCCATGCAAGTTGAACTGGACCCAAGAAAAATATGTAAGGCGGAGTGACAGTTCAGATGGCTTGTCTCTTTATGAGAGATCAAGGAACATAGTTCATAGAATTCCATCCTATGATTGATTGTAGTAAGGATTTCTTACCTGATGATTTCTTTGAATTACCTCCCAAGAGATATATTGATTTCACCATCAAACTAGTTCTAGGTGCGGCATCAGTGTCGATTCCTCCACATAAGTTGGACCCTAAAGAGATCCAGGAACTCAAGAAAAAACTTGAAGACCTATATGAAAAGGGTTTTATATGACCCAGCAAATCAATAAGGGTTTAATCTATCCTTTTCTATAATAATTCATATGCTAAACTTAGATTGTGTTTGAATTACCATCGACTAAACTTGCTTACGGTGAAGAATCAGCATCCAATGCCTCTTATAGATGACCTATTTGACTAGATCTAAGGAGAAATAGTTTTTTACAAGATCAATTTGAGGTCAGGATAACATAAGGTACATTTTAGACCATCATTCATGCCATGTATAATGTTTTAGAGAAGGTACAAATTGTATGAGTATCTGGTTATGTCATTCATTCTGACGAACGTGCCAGCAGTCTCCATGGCTCTAATGAATCGGGTTTTCCACCCATATCAAGATTCATTTGTGGTAGTATTCACAAATGAAATCTTAGTGTATTCAAACAACTGACATTACCATGATACCCATCTTTAGATCATGTTGAATACACTAAGAGAGCACCAACTATATGTGGATATAAGCACATTCAACTTTTGGATCAAAAAGGTCCACTTCAAGAGTCATAACATATTAGAGGAAAGTGTATCTATTGACCTAAAGAATGTGAGTGTTGTGGTTTCCTATGATTATCCCAAGAATTTTTTAAACATACATATCTTCTTGGGGTTGGGTTTTTATTACAATTGATTCACCCAGGACATCTCATTCCTGGAAGCACCGTTTATGAGCTTGACCAAGAAGGGTGTGAAATTATACTACACTGAACCTTGTGAGATAGGTTTCTAGAAGTTAAATGGAAGAATCACTTCAGATTTGATCTGGATTCTTCCTGATATCAACATAGGCGATGATATTTAATGTGATGCTTCGAGGATCTAGTTGGGTGCATTTCTGATGCAGGGTGATCAGGTTGTAGCGTATGGGTCCCACCAGCTAAGGCCTCGTGAGTGGAATCGACCTATGCACAACCTTGATCTGGAGATCATGGTTCATACTCTACATTGTTGGAGTCACTTCTTGTCGAGTAATTGATTATTTTTTTACATGGATCATAAAAGTATCAAGTACATTTACACAATGTGATACTAGAGACTGAGGTAGTACAGGTGGGTTGAATACCTATAATTATTTGACTTTAATCTTTCTCATACACCTAGAAAGGGTAATATTGTGGTTGATTCCTTAATTCATAAGACTCAAACGCAACCTATCAAGTAGGATGGAAGTGAGTGGAATTTTATGGCTCTGTTATCTAAGATTCATCTTGAGGTTTAGGAGTAGAACAGGCAACAGGTTTTAATAGCTCTAGCACTGAAATCCTCCCTTATATAGTGCATCCAGATGAGGTAGTTATCTAGTTCTGAGGGCCTCATTTTGAGGTAGATCATCACAAGTGATAACCCAACTCTTGGTTGAGTTGTTGATGGTAATGAGACTCTACTCTTCCATGGGCATTTATGGGTGCCTAATGATATATAAAAATATATGATGATATAATATCATGCCTCGGTTTGGTCATTTCATCCTATCTCATAATGATGTACAAAGACATGCAACTCTAGTATTGGTTCCCAGGTATGAAGAGGTAGATAGCATGTTTCACCACTTGGTGCTCCGCCAATCAACAGGTGAAGTTATTGCACCAGTGACCTGCTAAAATTATACATCCTTGCTCCATTCCTAAGTGGAAATGTAATGACATCACAATGGATTTAGTTATGGGATTTCTAAGACCCCTTAATTCATTGATGTAGTGTATGTGATCTTCGATAGTTTGACTAAGGTTTCACACTATCTACCGATCTGGGAGACCATCTCTATTGATGATCTTGGAAGGATATATATCTGGGAGAAAATGAACCTCTATGGTGTCCCCCATTCTATCATTTTGGATCTATATTCCTACTTCATGTCATGGTTCTTGAAAGGGTTGTAGAAAGAACTAGGTTCACATGTTCTCTTGAGTACAACATATCACCCTCAGACTGATGGGTAGTCTGAACGGACGATACGGGTGTTAGAGAAAATTCCTTGGGCCTGAATCCTTGATTTTGGAGGTTTATGGGAAAATTATACCATTCTAATATATTTTCCCTATAACAACAGTTACTGGGAAAAAATTATATGGCTATGTATGATGACATTTATAGTAGGTTGTGTCGTTCACCTCTATGATAGCTAGAGGAAGGTGAGTCAGTGCTACTAGGTCCTTATCCCATTTAAGAGACTTCAAAAAAAGTCCGTATTATTTAGAAGTGTATGAATGAAACTCAGTTCAGGTGTGAGTCTTATACTTATCATTGTCATAGACCTCGATAATTTGAGGTGGGACATTGGGTCTTTTTGTGTGTATCACCTAGATTGGATCACAGATGAATTCAAAGATACACCTTGATATTTCGTGCCTTTAGAGATAGTTTATAGATTCAATATCAGGTCCTATCAATTGTTATTACCTCAAAGGTATTATTCCATGTATGATGTATTCCACATATTGCAACTTTGACCATACCATACTAACCCATATCATTTGTTTGACCCTAAGGATATAGAGCTTGACACATGTGAATCATTCAAGGAGCATATGATATCATTTATTGGTACATAAAGGTTCTATGAGACAGGTCATTTCCTTTAGTCTGAGTTTTATGACAGCATCTCCATGTACAAAAAAATACCTAGGAGTGGGAGGTCGATGTACATGCATAGTGGTAGGAACTTTTCTCAAAATATGTCTTACCAACCTCATAAGGGAAACTCAGGAATGAGTTTTCTTAATGAGGGGAGGTTGTAACATATTTTATTTTCTCAAATGTATAAACCATTAGTTTTTTGTTTAAATTATTTATTTTTCCCATAAAAATGATGACTAATGGATTCAAGGAGGTATCAGGGGTGTTTGGGGCTTGTTCGGAGCCAAGATCATCGAAGTTTGAAAGGGAAGACTGGGGGCATTATAAGTAGAAACCGTGCAGTATAAACCATTTGGTTTTCTAACTATGAGTCTTGGGACAATGGGGTGTTAGGGACCACACAATTTTTTTGAAACTCTGTGACCCTAGGTACACGGCCATGCAATGTTTCAGGCCTCTTGGATAGAGTTTATTTTCACGGTTGGCACACAGTTTTTCCAACTATTCTGCCAAACCGTGTGCCCCTACCTTTGTGGTTGAATTTTTTTTACCCTTAATGAGTTTTTTTCCTATCCCCTCTTATTCCTCATCTTTTCTCCAGTGGATTCCTCCTTCTCTCCCATTCATGATCTCTCTCCTCCTACTCCATAAGTTTTAGGATGTCTCCTCCATCCATCATCCAAATAGATGGATATTGAAAGCAATGAAAATCTCTAGGTGATCTCTACACTCCTCTTAATTATATTTCTCCTTGACTACATCATTTGTTACACTATTTAGGTTTGAACACTTTTTCCCTATTTTCATTTAATTAGGTGATTTCTTCAATTTCTCTCATTCTTTATTGATTTAAGACTATACAATGGTCAAGTGGAGTTCTACTGTGCTACTACATCAAGGTAGGTGCTCTAAGTCTTACTTGATTATTTCATCACATTATAATTTGTATGTCATTATGAAAAGTGTTGGATCGATCTGGTTATGCTTCTAATTTTATAAAAACATTAAAAAATGTGTTTTTGTGTCAGGTACTCCATTAGTGAGTGTAGAATCACCCCTTTGGGTGATCTCCTTGATTATATCCCCCCCTATGGGGGTGAAGTTTTTACTTCAAAGACTAATACTTTAGGTGTGCTTCAATTAATGGATGCCATGAATTGAATGGTATAAAAGTTGAACGACCATGATTTAGGACCTTGTGCTTGATTCCTTATGTTTTCACACTTATTTGGTTATTATTATCACTCATTTCATGCTATGTTTATCATTATTTAGAAAATTTTCTTATTAAAAATGAGTTAACTTGTGTCCATTATTGGTAGCCATGTGATTTATGACTTATTTCTTATACATCATGGTTATTCATTATACATTGTTGCATGTGGCTTATACTTTGAGCTTGTTTCTTGGTTCCTTGTGTGTATTGATTTATTCCATGGATTTTCGGATTAATTAAAATGAGTTGGATAACATTCTTACCTCATTGAACATGCTATGAATTGTTGGTGATATATGATATTGGTTTCTATGCTTGACCTACTTTCAGCTCAAGAGAGGACATGGGTCCCAAATTAAGGACATTGTGGATGGACTCACCATTCTTGGCTTGGATCTATTTGATGCACTGGGAGTGACCCTTGGGTTTCCTTAGATGGGATCTCTGGGTGATTTACTTATACTCTTGGGTGACACTAGTTCCCTTGGGGAGAAATCCTAGATAAGCCTATTGGAAATATGGTTATACAATGCCTCAGGTGATACTCATCCCCTTGTGTGAGATACCATGAACAAAATCAGAGTTTACCATGCCATGAGAGATACGAGGAACATCATTACAGGTCTCCTCGTATGGACTCAGTGACATTATTCATAACAGAGGATCCTAAAGTGACCCTCTATTTTATATATGGATCACCTAGGATAGTCTTAAGATTCCTCAATAGATTTGACAGATTCATTTTTTTATTTATATTTGATGCCTCCTATTTAAATTATGGGCATGTTAAAATGATTCTAGGTATGTGTTCACCAAGAAAAATCACATGTTCGGGGTCATTCTGTGCTTGTTATGAACTTACGATGGCCCATATGCATACATTTTTACTTTTATAGTTTTTCTTGGATCAGAAATATGGATTAGTACAAAGACGATGGAATCATTTGGGTATCCTTTTTGGAACCTAGGATGAAGTTTTATTTAATTATTTATTTAATTCCTTGAATTTACTATTTATTATGGCACACTAATCATCTACATTACATGAAACATACTTTCCTAGACACAATTGGTAGTGGCATACTAGTATTATGTCGCACATCCTTTTTGGGATGCCTTTAGTACCCAAGAAAACATCATGTTTGCTGGTATAGATAATGATAATCATCATGCATTTGATGTTTTATTTAAAAAATTAGGATGGGGTATGGGGGAAGATGACCAAGCCTATACTCGAGATTCTTATTGTGGTAATTTTTGATATTTTTTGGTATTTTTGTTAACATGTGGTAAATGTATGTATCCCCTTTCCTTTTGTACTCTTATCTTGTATAGAATGATCATAATCATCATTGGTATCTATTATTTATTCATATTCTGATAGTTATTATTTATCATTCATGGTCATTTATTTATTTTGGTTTCACTACTCTTTGTTTTTCATATTTCTTCCACTGTGGTGGGTTACTGGACCAGTCATATAGTGTCTAATTCTACTCTTTCTTATAAAAAATATATTAATATATATGTTACTGTGATACACTCTAGACTATGAGGGCACAGTCTCCCACACAAACACACCCTAGGCCATCGCTGCCAATTGGTATCCTCTAGAATTTGGGGAGGGGTGCTTGAGGTCTTGTGTTCTGCTATCTCGAGGCACTACTCAATGGATTTTGGGGTAGGAAGCTACAATTGACTACATTGTTATAACATCTTAGTACTTAAGCTTCTTGTACCATCTCTTTCCAGTATCAACTTCAATAGATATAACACTTTATTTGTCTAAAAAAATTCCATTATTTTGTATCTATTCTAATATATCTATAAACATGTGCCCGATAATAAACTTGAACTCTTATCTTTATTTTTTTACAACTTTCTTCATCCACTCAAGTCTCCTCCTGCAGCTCCAGACTTCTTCAAGAGCTTTGTCTTGAAACTTTTGTCCAAAACTCTAATGTTCTCTCCCTTGGTTTTCTCATTGATATTAGATTTGAATAAAAGTGATTCTTGGATTTATATTTCATTTTTATAAACTAAAAATATCAATAAAAAACTTTTAAATGTTTAAAAACATCATCTCTACATCATCTGATCTGGTCAGTCCACCACATCAGTCAGATCAAGTCTATATGATAAGTAATGTTTTTCACGAACTCATAAATTTTCAAAAACTCAAACTTTATAAAAAAACCTCATTTGAACCTACTTTTTGGAATGTTTGTCTGATCAGTAATAAGGTTATACTTCATTGAATTTCAGAAACTTCAAACTTTCATCTTTATTTCAATTTCTCTATCTAGATGTTTTGTGTCAGGAATTCTTTGTCTGAAATCTTCATCATTGAACATTTATCATTTTGGAAATACTCTATCTAGTAAAAATAAATTGAAACCTCTATGTTTAGAACACAAAACTCTCCATTTTTCAAAAATATTAGATCATGAAATATGTCATGATGTTTAGTAACAATGAATAACAGTTTCGGCATCATCATATTTAGGGAGTTAGAAAGTTGGAACTTTCTAATTAACTAATTTTCTTACTTCTTTTCTCTAGTAACTTTGTTACACTATTGAATTTGGACTTTATAACTCTATTAACATAATTTTTATCAACTAATATTTTCATATTTTACAAAAACATACTTCAAGAAAAGATTTACTCATTAAAAAAAATATTTTTTAGAAAAATATCACAAAGGATCTTTAATACTCATAATCAATTTTATTCCATTGAGGAGAGTTTTTTGGGTGATGTAGTTTCCCATCTTAATTTCTTGTATCTATATTCCATATTAATTTTCTAGTAGTTTTTTAACATCCATATAGTCATTTAAATCTTGGAATGATAGAAAAGTATCATACAACTATCAAAGGATCTGATTCATCTTTGTTGTATTAATTTATGCCACACTTAGGGAATTTATTAAGTGATTCGTGGTACTTGAGAAACAATGTGAAGTCATTTGGATTGACATGTATTTTTTCAAAGATCTTTTCCATTGAATGTAGCATTACTTTAGCATCATTTATTTCAAAAGGAGACTCATTTTTTCTGGTATCATATCATTTAAGTGACCAAGTAGTTCTATAAAGCTAGTGTCACTCCATTAACTTCCATATTTCAAATTATATAACTTCAATATAGTTGAAAAGGTTGTATATTTAGTATAACCAATATACAATAGTCCCTTACCATATTTGTGTAACTTTTCAAATGACTTTTGAAAATCATAATGGACATCTTAAATTTAAATTTTCATTTATTCCATGCAATCTCAATCATTATTTACACTGGTATACATATCAAATGATCCATAAATAGAAATATTGCCCCAATTAGTGTGTACATTTAGTTTCTCCTATGTTTAGCCCAACATATATAGCTCTGATTTATTCCATGACCAATCAAATGTTTTTTTAAGTCTTCTGGACTAATTTTTCTTGAATAAAACAAAAAAAATAGGTAAAAAGGATTTGAGAAGGGTTGTATGCATTCTCTATTACAAACTTTATTAACTATTTAACTCTATCCTCATGCAATTTCATTATAATATTAGTGACCATATATTTTCAATTCATATCAAACCTTTAAATCTTATAAAATATTAGCCTTGTATAAAAAATAAATAAATACATGTAAGATATTCATAATCATAGGTGAAAGTTATATAACACAACTAGAAAAACGACTTATACCCACAGTTCAAAACCGTAGGTATAGCCACAAATACCATGGGTATATCCTATACCAACGGTTTTGGGAACCATGGGATGGAATGGCGTCGGAAAAGGGGTCTCAGCCTATACCCATGGTTTGGAGAACCGTGGGTATAGCGGAGTCAAATGTGGCACACAATTGTTTCAGCATGGCACACAACAGACCCCACGGTTTGAAAACCGTGGGGTATTTAAATTCAAAAAAACACCTGGGGAGTTTTTAACCCACACCTCACGCTAAGCCTCACGACCTCTCCCAATCAACAGACCAACCGAGCTGTGATTTTTATTTGTTATATATACATATATCTGCCTAAATATATTAATATGGGGTATTTAAATTCAAAAAACATGCCCAGGGGGTTTCAAACCCATGCCTCGTGCTGAGCATCGCAGTCATGCCCCACCGACGGACCAACCAAGCTGTGATTTATAATGGTTATATATGCATACATCTGCATATATATATTAATATAATCCACATGGGGTATTTAAATTCAAAAAACGTGGCCAGTGGGATTTGAACTGGTGACCTATAGCACCCACGGATAAGATTTTACCAACTGAGCTAAAAAACATTTGAAAGTTTATATTTATATGTATATAAATATATTAATCTAAACCTTAAAAAAATGTCTTGCTACCAAATTGTTTTTGTGTCCCGCTTCATTTTCTTTCCCCACCATAACGCGGGAAATCTATACCCATGGTTCTGGAGAACCGTGGGTATTGGTCTTCAAAAAAATCTATAATACCTACGGCTTTCAAGAACCGTTGGTATAGATCTTCTAAAAATACCCTATACCCATGGTTTTCTCCAAAACTGTGGGTATAGGTCTTAAAAGAAACTATACCCATGTTTTTGGCACAACCGTGGGTATAGGTTCACATACTATCCCCATACCCACAGGTTTTTGCAAAACTGTGATTATAGACCTATTTTCCAGTAGTGGATACTTTGGAACCAAACATTTTAATTTTAATGGTGATGATTTATAACAAGTTATCATTTTACACAAGGGTGGAATGAAAAGAAATAACTTGGGGTAAACATGTGGTTGTTTTTCTAGGTTATCAATTTGATGTTTTGTAGGACAAAAATGTTGTAATTATATGATACTTTATGTAACTTTTCTAGGTGGGAGTCTAATCAGATGTAGGAGTTTATGTTTATTCATTTCTTTACTTTTTATGTGGTGGGTTAGGTGGTGTTTTGGTGATAGGGCTCTTCGGAACCAAAGTTGATGATATTTTGTTAGATGATGAAACAATCAACTTCAACACAATTTGAAGAAGTGTCTGAGTGGGATCAGATAAAAAACATAATCTCAAATTAATTATTAGATTATAATCCCAACTACCTAGGATCACCTAAAAATAAAACTCAACCTCATAGAATCAACAGAGATAATCTACTCTGCAAAAATGTCAGTGTGGAAATTATGAGTGAGGTTTAAACAAGACAGAAGTAGATATGGATGTATTTAATGGGGTCATTAGGGGAAAGTAACTACTATGAGTGAAAATTTATAGAAATGGGGAACTAAGAATGAAAACACAGGTGAATTAACCTAGTTAATAGTGATCCAAAACTTTTTATTGTGTATTCTCACTTTTTTATCATTCTGTTGTGAAGTTATTTTTTAACTGAACATGAGATTAGCAGTTTGTGATGAAAAACTCATATCATATATGTTCATAGTAATAAAAATATTAAAAGTATTGGGGTTAATTTTTTTTTTAATGGAAGAAAATGGGAAGAATTGTTAGATTTTAATCCATGAGAGAATTAAGGATGCCTAGAACTTTGCTTCTTATCCCTTGTGTTTAAAGTTCAATCCAAGGCCACACTCCAAAATTACCTCAAGATGTCGAAGGAATGGGAATGTTTAGGTGACTGACTCTTCTTAGTGGATAGATTTCATGTGTGATTAATTTGAATATATAACATATGATTAGAAATATAAGATCTAGAAAAGGTATCAATCAATTGAAATCATACGAGAAATTTGGACACTAAAAAGTATTAGTCACCCAAACTTGGAATAAAAAAGAAAATATCAAGGATGGGAAGAATCAAGTAGAATTGCAGAAGCATGAGTTTGGTGGTGAACTAGGAGACAGCTCCACTTGATGAGGACTTTGTTGGCACTGCAAGTAGTGTGTGATGGTGGTACTATATCAAGTATGCATAAGAGAGGTGATGTGTGTCGAGGATAGTATCACAAGGATAAAGACACTGATAAAGGAGAACAGGTTACATAGACTGTAGATATACAATTTCAAATAAATTATATACATCAATATAAATCAATTTGTATAGATTTATAAAAAAAACTAATAATAAAATATTCACAAATGACATTCTCATAAATTTATAAAAAATAATATCTCCAAATATTTTTTAGCCATGGGGTATTTTTTTAAAAATGGTTTAAATTAAAAAATAATACAATATACACATCTTATGAAATTAATCAATGTGATTTTAAAAAATCATCTTAATCCTATTTCAAGGTCTAATTTATATGAATTGAAAAAATCCAATTTAAAAATATTTTGTATAAGAAATATTTAAGAAACCTGGTAAATTTTTTAAGAAAAAAAATAAAAAACTTAGTTTATATGAAACATATTTCTGTTTAAATCCAACAGATACAATTAGTGAAAATTTCATCTCATCAAAATCTTAGAAAAAAATGATTGATTATCGATTTTCATTTTAAATTCAGAAAAACCAAATTTCAAAAAAATGCACATGAACTCCTCATGCAACATCAATAGATCAATTGAAAGTTTTAAACTAATAAAATTTAACAGATAACTCTACAAACATATCTAAATATAAAAGTATTTAAAATTTTAGAAAATCTACTACCAACATTAAGTAATAGCAGGTTTATATATAAACAAAATGTACAATAATGGATTCAAACACAATTGAGCCTCATTTCAGAATAACCATTAATAAATTTGAGGGTAAGGGAGAGGGTGGAGAAACAGTGGCTCAAGGGGAGGGGTATTGGGTGGATAATCAATGAGATATAGGTAAAATCACTTAATTACGCCATTTAAATCCATTGGTAAAATTAAAAACACACAAATAATAACTAAAAATACCAAAACAATGAAAGGGTTTGAAGAGGTAACACACTGTGGGTTTTGTAAGTGTCAGTCGTCTGATGAGTTTGAGGGAGAGTGGCAATGAAGTTTTAGTTCCATGAGAGCTTGAATGACGAGAGTTATTGGGTCCTCTGTTAGGGTTCTATTTAAAACACAATAATTTTTTTATCAATGCTTTTTAAAAAATGATGATAAAGACCCATATTTATCAGTGCTAAAATTGGAAGTTCTGATAAATGACACTCTTTATCAGTGCTACCTCTTAACATTGATAAAGATTGGTATTTATCACTACTTTAATTTTAGATCTAACAAAACAAATGTTTTGTAGTGCTCTTTGGAAAGAACTAATAAAAAATATATAGAATAAATTAAAAAAATATTAAATTAATATGTATCAAAAATGAATAAATAATGAAAAAGGTAAAAATTAATTAACATTATTAATGAACAGATAATCTTAAATTCATGATTGTTATAAATGACTAAACTATAATAACTAAAAATGAATATTATTATAAAATATTAAAAAGAATTGATGAGTTTTATTAATTATTTAAATTATTAAAATATATATATATATATATATATTAAAATGAAATGAAAAATATTAAATATGTACATTACAACCATACTAAAAACTTTAAATGTTAAAAAATAAATATGTATATATAAATATTAAAAATAAAAAATTACGAAAATATTAAAAGAATTAATATTAAAGTGACTAAATTATAAATGAAGTAAAAAAAATAAGTAAATTTATTAGTGAAAAAATAATACTAAATAATATTAAATGAGTTAATGTTCAAAAAGAGTGAAATTTATTAATTAAAATCAAGAAATTGTAAAAATATTACAAAAATTAACAAGTACGATTGATTATATATATTATTAAAAAAATTAAATATTAATATATGTTAAATTTAAAATAAATATGTATTAATTTCATAAATTTCAACCATATGAAAAACATTAAATGTTAATGAATAAATATGTATAAATAAAAATTAAAAATGGATAAAATTACAGAAATATAAATAATAAAAATTTAAAAATGAATAAATTAAAAAGATATTAAAAACAATTAAGATTATTAATGAATAAAGAATATTAAAAATGAATAAATTCAAAAAAAATATAAGAAAGTAATAAATAGTATATATTGAATAAAAATATAAAAAATTAATAGTATTTGGTGACTAGAAACATAATATATATTAAATATATTATGATAAATATAATTCCGAATATTATAAATTGAAATAATTACAGAAATATTATGTTATATGAATTATATATAAAAATATATTAATTATGTATATATGTGTGTAAAATTAATGGAACACGTGTTTGATATATGTTAAATTGAAAAAAAATGATATGAAATTAAATGTTCATTACTCGATAAAATTAGTCAATATTTTTAATTAATATTAATTCTTAATTATAAATCATTTTTCATTAAATATATGACTTATTTAATGTAAATATACAAATTTTGTATTCTATAAATCATATTTAAATAAATATTATATATGTTGATATATATGTGTGAATATATTTCTATATTAAATATATTAAATATATAAACGAATAAGTATTCACAAAAGATTAAAAATAAATAAATTACAAAAAATATTAAATGAATAAATATTTAAAATCTATAAATTATAAAAAATGAAAAAAACACTTAATAATATTTCTAAATAAATAATTCTAAATGCCATGTTAAAAATTAGGGATATTTAATTAAAAGATGAATAGATTGAAAAATATTAAAAATGAATATGAGATTAATTATATAATTTTTTAAAAAAATAAAAAATGAATATAGGTTTAATTTAAATGAATATATCTTAATTATATATAATTTATAACTATATTAAAACCATTAAATTCTAACTAATAAATATAAATAAACATTGAAAATGAATAAAACTAAATACAAATTAAAAAATAAAAATTTAAAATTAATAAATTAAAAAAATATTAAGAAAATTATTAATGGAATAATTATTAATAAAAACAAATAAATTATATATATATATATATTAATTACAAATATTAATAAATAGTATATGAAAAATATAAATATATAAAATGAATAAAATATAATAATTAAAAACATATTATATTAAATATTCAATATTAAAAATTTATAAATAAAACATAAAATTACAATATTAACAATTTATATTATCTTTTCATGTTTGTCTGTATAAAATTGAATTAATTTCATATATGTATATGTGTGAAATTATTGTATGTCATATTATGTATAACATATTTAACCAATTTTTTAAATTAATAATTATTTATTTATTATTTGATATATATGTCAAATTTTAAAAACAAATGACATTGATAAATCAAAATTTTTTAATTGGAAAATATTTTTTAATTAATATAAAATATTTTCAATTAAATTAATAAACCATTTTTTCACTAAATATATGACATATAAATTTATAATATTTATAATAAATATTTAGTATTGTATGAATAATATTCAATAATATTATATATACATATATATATATATTATTTTATATGAAATTTTTTAACTAAATAACATATATATCAAGTAAAAATATATATTTAGTCATATATAAATCACATTTAATAAAATATGTGAAATTTATCAATATAAATATATTTATATATTAATATATGATTTTTAATTGTATGATTTTTGAAATGGAATATTTCCTATATCTGCACTAAATAAAATCACTGATAAAGGGTGGTCTTTATTAGTTCCAAAAAAAACACTGATAAATAACTCTCTTTGACTGTGATTTTTAAAAAAAATAATGGATGTTTTTATGTGTGCTTTTATCCAGCACTCATAAAAAATACTATTGTTTATTTCGGGTTTTGTAGTAGTGCCACAACCACACAACACATGAAATTTTCACCTCTTTAAAGAAGGGATTTCCAAACATTGCATTATCTTTAACATGGGGTATTATCACACAAATCTAGATTTCCATGGACAACCAGTTTTATTATCCATATATAAGGAATTAGATTTTTATTACATGGTCAGGTTAATCAAACAATAACATCAAGGATCTCATGATCCAGAGAAATAAATGAAAATACTAGGTATTAAACAATCATTATTTCCATCAATGAAACATATTTAATTCTTTAAACAAAATCACAATACAATAAAAATCATGAAAGAATTCTATTTTTCATGAAAAAAAAATATTAATTATCTTAATGTGGTTTTAAATTTCTCTTTATAGAATAATCTTTTGATTCTCTAAAGTAACACAACAAGTGATAATAATAATAATAATAATAATAATTCTTTATGTATACGATAATAATTTATGGGGAAACAAATATCTTCAACATGAAGGAATCGTATAAAATACAAGTGAAACTCTCCATTCCCATCAATTGTATTGCTTCAAATTAATTGTATTGATTAGGTTGGTGCATACCATATTTTTAAAGGATAAAACAATCGTGATCCCTCCCACGTGTTACAACTAGAATAAAGACGATGGACCCTCTTCCTTGATTCACAGACCTAATAGAGATGGGAAACAGAGTTCACAAGTCCTAATGTGAATTTATAATCATGTGATTTTATATCTTATACTCATTGAGATGAATCGAATGGAATGGATTATTCATTAATTGGATCAAAATTTTGATAGATATGGAATATAGATGTTGGAAAAATTGAAGTTTTGTTACATCCAATTTTCACCCGATTTTCCAACTCCCACACAGCACAACCTCATTTAAAATATTCACTAACTCTCTTAAAATACTATTTTTTCCGACATATTTTTAAACACATGATTCCCCCTTAAATAATTATACGACTTTAATTAAATGAATATAAACCCTCCTTAAATTCATAACACCCAACTCATATTTTAATTTAATTTACAACACATGTTTTTACTTACTGATTTTTGTATGTTTGTATTCAACTAAAGTAAATCTCATTTAATTGTTAAACACATTTTAATAAAAAAATACCCATTTGTATTTTTTTTTTGTTGGTCAGTGTTTCACTCTGATGTGTGCCTCCCCTTCATACAGAAAATATCATCTCAGGTTGACCTCATAACCTAACCCTTAGGTTGACTACTGGATGGGTTCCACATGTCTAATGACTTTTATAGACTTCCAATTAGTTGTGGCGTTTTAAAATGAAATTATGTAGATTGCCCAAAAATATTGGCAGTCAAATCCCTTGATGAACCATTCAGAGAATCCCTCAGTAAATCTATTGGTGAACCCCTCAGTGAATCCCTTGGTGAACGCATTGATGAATCCCTTAGAGAACCGTTCAAAAACCCCCCTTGGGGAACCCCTGTGAAAACCCATTGAAAAACCCCTTAGGGAATACCTCGGAGAACCCCTCATCAAATAGCTCAATGAACACTTCAGTGAACCTTTCAACGTACCCATTAGTGATGTATTTTAGAGAGATTCAGTCTATGTTTTCAACCAACAATGATGAAAGATGATAGGTGTTCCATGTGATTTATGTTTGTCGGTTACTTTTTAAATTATTAGAGTGACTCAAATAGAGTCGTATTTTGTTATTTGTTTATTAATTTTTATAGCTACAAATATATGAAGATTAATATCATCTTAGTTTGTATCTGTGTTTGTTTGTTTCTGGATGTTTGTATTTATATCCGTGAGTTTATTTAAAAAATATAGGTTTTTTATCATGCATCTTATTAAATTGAACACTATGAAATTGATGATTTGGTTTTTTCTACTATGATGTTCAACTATAAATTTTTATTTGAAGTTCACTTTGTTTTCCAGTTATTACAATAATGGTAAGTTTCACTAGAAATTAAAATTTATTTTTACTATGAATTTCAACTAGAAATTTCCACTGTCATTTAATTGATTTTTGGTGTGAATTTATGCTTCAAATATTTAGTGTTGTTTCCCATAAACAATTTCCATTTACAATGGTAAATATCTATTATTATTTGACATTGATTTTTTTGAATTAATTTGAATAATTGGTAGTTTTTATTGGGATTTTCCAATTTATTATAATTGATTTATTTTTAAAGAGATTTTATCCTTTTTTAGTATTTTAAAAGGTGGAATTTTTTTTGACATTTTAGTGTAATTTTTCTCTATGAATTTTCAGTGGAATTTTTTTCCAATGGTAATGTTTATTGTAATATCTTTTTGTAGTTTCCATTTATAATTTCTAGTGATAATTTTCACAAGAATTTTCTAGTTGGTATTTTCACTTGAAATTTTCAATAGAAAATTCCACTAGAATTTTAGATTTCATACAACAGAATTTATTTATAATTACTAATTGATTCAAAGAGTAAATCTCATCTGGAAATTTTTAGTTTGAATTGGATGTTGAATATAATTTAAAATTTCTTCTAACAGTTTCCACTTTGTATTTCTAATGGAAATTTTATATAAGTATTCATGCTAGGAATTTATATTCTTTGGAAACTTCAACTAATAATTTTAAGTGGAAATTTTGACTAGGAATTTCCAGTTTTAATTTTCCATTGGTCATTCCCATTGGAAATTAAAACTATAAATTTCTACTTAAATTTTTATACACTAGTAATTTCTATTTTATATTTTCATTGGGAATCCCCATTTCAATTTCAAATTGATAAAAAAAAAATTTCCATTTATGGTTATCAAATGATTCCAAACAACAGATTTGTAATTTCAAATTAATTGGTTGTCATCTATCTATTTCTAGTTGAAGTTCTCAATTCACTATAATTGTAAATTTCAACACAGGAAATTTTCCAAGGATATTTCCTACTTAAATTTTCCACATTAAATCCCTACTAAAAATTATAGAGTGTAAATCCTCATTGGAAATTCCATAGTTTCAATTCACAATAAAAATTCAATAATAAATTACCAATGGAAATTCCAATTTGAATTCAATTATAAATTATAACTAGTAAAAAATTATTTTGAATCAATTGAAAATTTCTATTGAGAATTCCCAGTTTAAATTTTCAATATAAAGACCCACTGCAAATTACAAATTTAAATTTCTATTAGAAATTATCAGTATAAATTATCATCGTAATCCCTAGTGGAAATTACCAGTTAAATTCAATTATAATTTCTAACTCCAAAAAAATGTATAATTGAATCAGGTGAAAATTTCCACCAAGAATTCAAAGTGGAAATTACTAGTTTAAATACTTCTAGAAATACCTAGTTGAAAGACCCCGTGGAAATTCTAAATGTAAAGTCTCAATAGAAAGTCATAATTGAAAGTATTAATGAAAAGTCTTAATGTAAAGTCGCAGTGGAAACTCCTAGTGGAATTCTTGGTGTAAATTTATAATGGAAATTATTAGTTTAAATTCCCAATGGAATTTAATTGTAATTTTCAATTTCATAACAATTTAAAAAATCAATTTAAATTTTCCACTAAAAATTACCAGTGGAAATTCCCATTGGAAATCATAGTGGGGATTCCCAAGAAAAACTCCCATTGAAAATTCCTTATATAAATTCTAGTAAAAATTTACATAGAAAATTTCCATAGTAAATTCCAAGTGGGATTAAATTATAATTTCCCCTGGGAATTTCCTCCAGGAATTATCTATAGAAATTTTCAATTGATTCTGAAAATTGTTCTGTAGTTGGGAATTACAATTGAAATTAACTAGGAATTTCCACTAGTAATTTCCACTAGGACTTTCTATAGGGAATTTCCACTAGGCATTCATGGTGCAAATTTTCAAATGATTATATATATTTTTTTAGATGGAAATTATAATTGAATTTCCCTAGGAATTTGCCCTGGGTCTTTCCACTAGAAATTTTCACTAGGTCTTTCCACTAGGACTTTCCACTTGGAAATTTTAGTGAGACTTTCTACTGAGTATTTCCACTAGGAATTTCCATTGGGAATTTTCAGTGGGATTTCCAGTGGTAATTTACACTAGTAATTTCTAATGGGAATTTTTACATGGAATTTCTACTAGTTTATTTATTTAAAAGTACTAATTCAAAGTTATGTCGAATTTGATAGTTGAAATTTCCACTGGGAGTTTCATTCTTTCACTATTTTACCCTATGTTATCATTCAAATATAAGGCGCTAATTACATAGGGATAATGTTTTTTTATGAAATAAGAACACTATACATCAACTACTAGCCATTACAAGTTTTCTTTGACAAGGGTGTGGAAAATATTTAATGAGATTGGGAAAAATATTACTAAAAATCAGATCAAATTTCATCAATGGATTTTATTTTTTATGTTTTCTGAAGTGTTTCTTAGTAACATAGTTTTATTTGATGATTATAAAAAATGATGGCTTTGATTTATTTTTACTACATAAGTAAAAGGTCCATTTAAAAATATTTGAAATAGAAGAAAGGGTGATATAGTTAATAGCTTCCTACATCTTCCAAATATTTTTCATTGAGGATGGTGACATACCTTTTTCAACTAATGATACATTATGGCCAAATAGTTCAGAAATATTGAGGAGGATGTTTGTGTATTTTTTTTCCTATTATCATAATGCATGTTACGAAGAGCCATTATTTAAACTGTTGAAGGTTTTGAAGAGAAATATTTCAATGATGTGGCATGTTTTCTTTGCCTTTTTTAATGTATTAAATTATTTTTTCCCACATTCAGTTCCTATGTGGTTTGTAATTACCTCAAGTAATTTTAAGAAATCACAAAAGTGAATAGATATTCTTTAATTATTGGTATTCATGACTATATGATTACATTAATGAAAAAAATTACTCCACTCCTTTAAAGTTTGTTGGTTTTACTGTCGGTTTATTAGTAAGGTCTTAAACTTTATTTAACTATATTTATTTTTTCTAAGTTAGTTGAGCTATTCCTAAAAATATTAACTATTATATTATTGGTGTGATAATAAGTCTAGGAATGTTTCACCAAATAGATAGGGTGCACCATTATTTTTTAGGTGGAGTTTGCAATATTTTGATGCTTCTCTACAAAAACCTATTAAGGTACTGTTATTAGGATATATTTCTGAATAGTCCTCTATTTTAAAATTAATTTCTAACATATTCAATTTTATTTATACAATTTAATATATACTCCAAGAATGCCAAGATACACCTACATGCTTCAATAAAGTCCTTATAAGGTTAAAAAACCAATTATGCTAGTTGTTGATGAAAAAACCTGAATTTAGTATCAAAGTACTGGTAAGAGTAGTTTTAAATGAGGAGACTATGGACTGCTATTTTGATAATGTCAAGTTTAATAAAAATTTGAAGATACAAGAGTCCAATATAAAATTGAATAATAGGCAAATTATGATTTTGAGAGAAAGACAAATATCAAGAAGAAGAAAGAGATGAAGTTATTTTTGATGAGAAGAAGGAAGTGTTTTAAAGAGTATTGGGATTCAATAAAATCATAAAAAAAACTTGATCTCCTTTTATCGAGGGAATGACACATGAAATTGATGTATATGGAATAAGGGTAACTCATAGTAAATAAGTAATAAAGGGAAATAAATATTTCAATGAATAATTAAGTAAGGAAGAAGAAAAAGGTCTTGATAAATCCAGTGTAGCAACTTCTACATCAAAAAACAAAATTCATTGATTATAGGTTTAAAGATTATGGAGAGGAAACAAAAGCATTAATCTTCTTATATATATTCATATGTCACGTAGAAAAATATACTGACAACTCCCTAAAATCCATCCTAGTTATTTCCTAGGTTGGTAAAGCAGTAGATTATACTCACGAAACATGATACAAGGTTAATCCAAATGTTGCTTTATGTTGATACGGAGAGGTAATGTTAAATTATTTATACAGTTAAAATTTATAATTATATATGTTACTCAATACTAAAATTAAAAATTAACTCCATGAAAATATATTTATAGTCTATAAATCTACTAAAAATCAAAACATATCAATAAGAAGAACATATTTTGATTTTCTAAACAAGATGTGAACACCCAATGTGGTATGTGTCATGATAGTTTAATTAACAAACATTGTTTTTTATATTTTATTAATTTATATTTTCATAAACAGGTCATAGATTCATATATAGTGATAATTGAAGAAAGATGTCTGCTACGTAGTATGGATGATATTTCCAAAATAGAATGTTGTTCCTTTATGCCCAACACCTTTATAGTGAGACTAAAGTTCATTTTAGATATAATGAATAATCATATTTTTCAATGATTTATGTTACTTCAGTGCATGTTTAAAGTTAATAATGACTATCATTTTATATTTTATTTTTTTATTGGCTTCTAGAGAGTTTTGTATTCAGAAAATGAGAAACTAAAAGAAATATTTTTTAACCTCGTAGCAGTTGTTAGTATGAGGAGCGCCATGTTCTATTCATCCCAATAAACTTAGACAATATCCATTGAACTTCTTTATATGTGGATATTAAAAAATTTGTTTATATATTATAACTCCATACAACATATTCTAGGACGAAGTGATGGCAACCCATTTATTAAATATGAATTCAGTGTGGTAAGAAGTTATACATTATTCAAAAAAAATCAATACATTGAAATATGGACTATCCCATACATGTTTTTACATAATTCATATTTTGAAGATGTGTTCTGTAGTAATATGGTAAAAAATGTGAGGCAACTTAAATGGGTTGTGAAAATTGAAAATACACCGCATTAGAGATATTCCACTTTGGATTTTGGTGTCACCATTTATCTTGTAATGGAATGTTTGTAAACATGATTTGTAGTGCCAAATAATTTTAATAAAAAAGAATGAAGTGACTAGGAATTTTCTATAGTTCTATATTCCCAAAATGACTTTATAATGATAACTTTATAGATTTATGCTAAGAGAAAAAAATATTTAGTTGTTGTAATAAGCTTTGATGATGTTAAAACATCCATTCACAAAAAAAAATTGGACATCATTAGAAAAATTAAATAATATAATTTGATGTGATGATTTGGGTGGGTGGGATATTTGGGGTGGAAAAGGTTATTTCATGATCTAGAAGAACGTATTGATGTAATCTATGATTTTATTATAGTTGTTAGACTATAAATTTATTTTTTTAATGTCACCACTATCAATTTTGGAATCAATTGGAAACTTTCGGTGCATAAAAATTCCCACTGGGAATTCCCATTTGAAATTTCCAATATAAACTCCTACTGTAAAATCTGAGTAAAAATTTCCAATTTCATTCAAAACATTTCGGTAGATGGTGGAAATGGGGTGGAAATAGTTATTTGGTGATCTATATGAACATATTGACAAAGATGGTATTAATGTAATTTTTGATTGTATGATAGTTTTTAGAGTGTTATTTTATTGTGTAGTCTTCACTATCAGTTCCTAGAATCAATTAGAAACTTCCAATGCATATAAATTTTTGCTGGTAATTCTCATTGTAATTTTTTAGTGGAAACTTCCACTATAAACTATAAGTGGAAATTTCCACTTTGATTCAAACTATTTTGGTGGGTAGTATAAAAGGGTTGGAAAAGGTTATTTTTTATCTATAATAACATATTGATAAATATGATATTTATGTAATCTATGATTGTATGATAGTTATTGAAGTGTAATTTTACTTTATAGTATTCAATATCAGTTCTTGGAATCAATTTAAAACTTATAATACATAGAAATTATCACTAGGAATTCCCATTGAAAATTTCCAGTGTAAACTCCCACTGTAAACACTGAGTAGAAATTTCCACTTTGATTTTGTGAAAATTTACAATCGAAATTTCCACCAATGAAATAAATTGGAATTTCACATTCTTATAATTACTATAAATGAAGGGAACCTTTAAAAAATATTATTTTAGTTTAACATTGTAAAATTATTCATAAAGAAACTATTTTTAGAAATCATCTACACATACAACCACATCATTATTAGTAAAAAAAATTCATAAATAGTTGGATATTATGATGAAATTTGTAGTTGACATTGATAAGAAATAAATTGGAATTTCCCATTCTTATAATTACTGGAAATGAAGGGAACCATCAAAAAAAATTCTTTTACTTAACATTTTAAACTTATTCATAAACAAACTAATTTTATAAATCATCTACAAATACAAACATATCATTATTAATAAAAAAATTCATAAATAGTTGGATATTATGATGAAATTTATAGTTGAAGTCATAAATCAAATGAATTCTGAAATGTTTCTATGGAAATTTAGGTCCTGAAAATTCTATTTTAATTTTAATTTTAGGTTCATTATTTCAAAATATACTTTCCATATTAACTGCTTCCAATAATTTTCCCTTCAATTTTATGTAAAATTTTGTCATTGTTACTTCAATCAGGTGACTTTTTTTTAATAAAATGGATTATTTTAACGAATATTATTGTCAGTTTTGGTGATTCCAATAAAGGATTCATTGGTTTCTAAATATTCTACTCTATATGGATAAAAAATTTTCTTTGTTTCCACCTAATTATAGTAAAGTTTTTTATATTAATAATTAAAAATATAAATTGAAGAAGTGTTTTATAGAAGTAGTTCATGTATAATTCAAAGGTAAAAATATATAAACTCCTATGAAGTGTGTTTAAATCTAAAGTTTTTCAACCTATGGTTCAATAAATACATTCATTCATATCTATGATAGTATCACTATAGTGGAAAACATTCAAATTTTATTTAGCACATCCTTGTATCAGTATTATAACATTATTTATGAATGATATCACAAAATGTAGTAGCTTATTAACAAAATCATAAAATAAAAATTACATACAGGTTTTATGGTCTTTTGATTTCAAATATTGTGCCTTCTATTTATGAATTTTCTTGCTTTCTCTAGAAAATTTTTGAAAGTTTCACCATATTTTCTTTTATATTTCTTCTTGAATGATGTTTTAGATTATTATCGGCATTCCATATCAGGTTCTTCATGATTTTTTTAAGGGTAAATTTTTTCTAGATTCCTCTTGTTACCTGGAATAATTTTTTAGATTTGACATACCAATCATATATCCTTTTTCAAACTCACAAGATTCTATTATATGATTTATTTCCATTCATGTCAACTATTGGTAACATTTATCTTTTCTTGCTACCAAATATTATTTCACGTGATTAATTTTCAAGTATTTCATGTAGATGTCACGGGCATTTCTTTCTTATCCCTTACAAATTTATAACTCTAGATAGCACTATACATCTAACCTCTATAATATTTCGAGTGCATGATAACATAAATACCCATAACTACCAAATTTCATGCAGGTAAAACTAGTTATCATGGGTGAATCTTACTACACTAAAACAAAAAAATAATTTTAGGAACTTCTAATTATAACAACAGCCCTTTTAGGGAAAAATATTTCATTATAATACTTAAATAAACAAACACTACATAGTTATTGTTCATAGTGAAAAATATCAAATATTTTTTTTTTGTAAAAATGACTCAATTAAACCATGATAAAATGATATTGAAAATGGTTTCAAGGGAGATTTTTCCTTCCCTCAAATTTGACCTTCATTTCATGATACTAATTATTCTCTAACACACACTTAAATTATTTGAATAATTCCCAGACACGGAGCTTAATATTCAAGTAATCCTTTAATAAACCATTGAAACTCTCACTCAACAGTGTTCTTTGAATTCCTAATGTTAATGAAGACTTCATAAAATAATGATCTCATTTTCTTATTACTTTTTTTATCTTCTAACCATGTTGTTTTTGTATTACTACATTTTGCTTATACTTCTTTCCATAAGGCCTAAAATTTTGAACTCTCATCATCCCCATGCATGCATTTTTTGAATTTTTCCAATAATGGAGGCTCATATTTCATTACCATTCCTAAGTGTTTGTTACTATTATTCATTAAGTTCCAAGTTCATAGGTTATGTCTTGTTTTTGGTAGTGTTAAAGAAATGGATTTAGACATATCTTCATCTTAATATATGAAAATTTTCTTAGGAATATTTCCACCATGAAAATAAATAAATATACTAAAAAACCAACTAAGTGAGTATATTTCCTCATCATATATCAATGTTGCACTGAAAATTACAATCTTCTTATAGTGGTTTATGCCTAAAAACACTTCAAAATTACTACACTCCTTTGTTTGTTAAAGGTAGTTTCAAACACAATAATGTCTCCAAAATTCTAATAATAAACCTTCATTTTGGGAAGAACCCAAAAGAATTCTAATTTCACCACAAATGTCAAGTTGCATTGAGTATAATAATGATGTGTTATCCCTTGATTTCTTATCTATGTATTATAACATAACATCATAATTTACTATATTCAATTCACTCTACCATTTATACCAAAAAAATTGGTCTACTAATTTATATTCAAGACTCTCATACTCACATGCAATGGTTGTTACATGTGAAAATGAATCATCAGGCTTAATACCCACTTTATCATTTACATCCCACTCATCACCTTGTGCATCAATAATTTTTTGTTGTGACCACATTAAATGTATGGTATTTGGAGAATTTATTGAGTGGTTATGCTCCTCAACAAGTTTTCTACACTAATAATGCTTATTAGACATATAGAAAACTCCCATTTAGGCTAGACAATTTGTCCTTATTTTGGAACATGAATTTTAAAATTGACCACACATTTATTTAATCTCTAGCATCCTTATTTTCTACATGTATACAATTTTTATGTTACTAATATTTTATCTTTTTATGTTAGTTAACATACTATGTTCATACAGTAAAACCAAAAATTCCTCCATAAGAAAAATAAAATGAATAGGATTTAGACTCTTATTTAAAAACCATCCCAATGATTGGTCTCCATCTAGTTCTTTGTTTATAAATGCTATAATATGGGTTTCTTTCTTTTAAATTTGTAACTTCATCATAATTAATGAAAATTTCTACATTGAAATTTTATTTTGTAATGTTATCACTCTTATTCTAACTCCTATAACAATCAAATGAATACAACACGGTATTCAAAACTGTTGAATTTATGTGTTCTAAATTGTGTACACCATCCAAATTCATCTTAATCATGTAAATTCTAAACCATACAATTTATGTAAAAAAATTTAGATCACATTTGTTTATAAATTCTATTTGATGGGGTGATTTATTTTTAATCAATTGTAAATTTTCATTATAAATTTAGAGTGGAAAGTACCAATATAAACTATGAGTGGAAATTTCCACTTTGATTCAATTTTAATTTATAACAAAAAAATAAAAGATAAAATTTTCACTTTAAATCAATTAAAAATCACAAATTACTTCTTATTAATCTTTTTAAAATATCAAGTATTAATTCCAATTGAAAATCCATAGTGAGAATATCTATTTGATATGTCATCTATGAATTACTTGTGCAAATTCATAGTGGAATTTTTTTAGTGAAAATTTCTGGTGTAAATATCTATAAGTCCTTCTTGGAATCAATTTTAAATTTCTAGTTCATGGAAATTATCATTGGGAATTCACATAAATAATTTCCAGTAAAAACTCCCAATGGAATTTCCAAGTAGAAATTTTCAATTTGATCCAGTTTTAAATACCAATAGAAAAATAAAAGACGAAATTTATAATTGAAATAAATTTAAAATAACAAACTACTTATTCTAAAACAAGTAAAAATTTCCACGAAGAATTACAACTTTGAAATCACATTGCGAATTTACAGTAAAAATGACATCTTGGAATTACTTTGGGGAATTCACAGTGGAAATTACTGGGGAAATCACTAGTAGAAATTACTGATGAGTATTTGTAGTATAAATTCATAGTTTTATTTATAATAGAAATTTTTTTTGGTTAAGATTATAAATATAATCATAAACAAATCAATTTTTGGAAAATTTTCCTATAAATTCCCTTTGTAAACACCCATTATAAATATTGTACAAAGTTTAATTTATCTATAAAATGTAAAATACAATTATTACATGGTTTGAGAACTAAAAATAGACAAAAAAATCAAGCCTGGTCTTATCTATTCATTTTTTTCTCCTACTATGAAAGATTATGTAGAAAAAAATTAGACTAGTTCCAATTTCATGTTCTCTAAGAATCAGGAATCTCACCGCACTTGTATCACCATCTTCATGCCTGATGGAGAAATATTCCAATGTTTGTATGATGAGAAATGAATTTAGCCTGCCTTTATTTTATTTTTTATGGACATATCAATTCTTATTTATCAATCTTTTAATGATTAGGATACGATGTAGCTACATGAAAATCATCTAATGGTCAACTTGGGGGCGTGTCAACACCCAAACATGTCAAGGATTCCTTTTGATTTTCATTTGTTTATATGAATTTGGTCCAGATATTAATATGGAATAGAAAATTTAAGACCACACATAACAAGGCTATCTTTTTATTATTCTTTTCCTGGTAAATAAAGATCAAAATTGACATTTTTTATTAAATGAGTTTTAATTTTTTTTATGGGATAGGATTTTAAGTATTTAAAAGAAGGTTTTGGAGAACCATGAATAAATTTGACACCTCTCTCTCTGCCACTAAGGAAGCATGAACCTCATTTATTATTCTCCAGTGTGGAAAATGATGAGTGAACGTTTTATAAAGGAGGTGTGAATGGAGTTCACGCCTCCTGCCGAGCGAATTTTATAAATAGAGTGCCTCCCCTCCATTTTCAAATTTTATTCTATATATTTTCTTATGAAGACCTGCTATATTTCTTTCTCAACATATATTTTCAGCTTTTAATAAGGTAAAATTTCTATTAAAAATTATAGTTGTTTAATTAATTTTATTTATTTTGTTTGTGTCATTTATTTATTTAATATGTATGGGTGTATGAATATATGAATGTATGGATGTATAAAATTTTATCCATTTTATGATTTATTTTATGAATGAGTTGTTTTTTTGTATGATTATATTTAAATTGAATGATTTAATAAATTTAAATATGGTTTTTGTGTAAATTAAATTCTATATATAATATAATTTATATTTAGGAAAATGTTTTTGTTTTAGAAAATTTATATATTTGTAATCTAAATGGTGATTAATTATATTTGAATAGATATATAGATATATATATATATAATATTATTTTTAAAGTAGCATAAATTTAAATTGTAATATTTCATACTTATAGGTAATTAGCTGGGGTCTTATGCGATTTTGAATTTACTCTCGGCCTCTGAGCGACATCGCCTCTCCCCTTTCGTGGCGTCTAGGGATTCACTCGATCTCGTGATCCTTCTCTCTCTGGCCTTTTCTTCCTGAGTCCCCTTTCTCTAGATTGTCTCGATGGCTTGGTCGGCTCGACGTCTTGTTCGACTCGGTTGGCAGGTAGACGAGTCTTGTTTCCATTGAAGGTTGATGACGAATCTGAAGCGTCACGGGGAGGGGAAGCCCTTGATTCTTTTTTCTTTATGATGTTTTTTCAGTGATGAAGGTTTTCTCTTGGGGAAATAGTTTGTGATTGAATGGATTACTAGGATAGGGATCATCCTGACATCATCCCCTCAGTGTGGTTGTCTTCTTCGAATGCCTACGGTGCCCTTTACGGCAGTTTCTGGGCTCCTCCAGTGGCGATGCGCTATGGGCTTTTGCGGCATTGTTGGTCGGTCCTACGGGCGTAAGACCGGTTATTTTTCACAGGCATAATCTTCGGAGCATTCTGGGTTCCTTCTCGATAGCACGTCAACATCATGTGGTGAGTCTCATGGGGGTCTCCTTCTACGGCGGTTGTGTTCTTGAGGTTTCGTTTTGGCCTTCTTTGGCGGGTGGGGTGGCAGCAACGGTTGTTTTCCCTGGTTGAGATCCATTTTTCTGATTGAATGTCTTTGTGTTTTGCTGGATGTTTTCGGCCTAGTTGTTCATGGACTATGGCGGGTTAGATTTTTGGAATTGAAACATCGACAGTGGTGACGACGGATGATGGTGAAGCTCATCCGAGCGTTTGATGAAGAGATCAGGCTTCGGTGACGATGACGGTAGACGGATCCATCGGCGTACTTCTGTGAATGGTGGTGCGTGGAGAAGGATTCCGGATCGATACACGGTTTGATGGTTGATGTGGACATGTGAGCAGACAGGTGCGTAGTACTAGGGTCGGTGCGCGGTTCAAGGAGTCTCATGATTTCTATTTTGGGAATTTCAAATATGAAATTTGATGTTGAACCGGTTGGTTTGAAGCTGAGAATTGGCTATGGTGAAGTCGTGTAATTGGTACCGACAACCCTTAAACCGGCCTTTAGAAAATGAAAAAACAATGATTTGCGGGTAATAAGCTAAATATTTTGTAAAACTTATATTATTAAAAAAATACCAGTTATGTTAAGTATCATATTTAAATTTATTTATATATATATAATATTATTTTTGTTAACGGTATAAAAAACGTTTACTATAAATAAAAAATTTATATAATTTTTTAATTATTTTAATTATAAATAATTATTACTCCACGTAATAATGTGGAAAATATAATTTCATAAATTTTGTAAACTAGACATATTTTAAAATATATATATATACATATGTAATTTTATAAAACAGAAAATAATATAAGTTTACAATATTTTAATTGATATTATGTAAGTGTAAATTATATTACTTTTATTAATAAAATTTATTGTTAATAATATTTTCAGTATTTATGTATAGATTAATAATACTTATATTTAGATGACTATAGTTTTTTATAAAAGTATATTTAGTTATATTTTAAAATATTTATAAATAAATTTAAATATATTTAAATTTTCATATATTTTTGTTTTATTATTTAAAAATATTTGTATTTCTATATTATTTTATATTATATCTAAATTAAAATAAATTTAAATATTAATATTTGATACATATAGGTAAATAAAGTGAATCTACCTAAATATATATATACATATAACCATTGAAAAGTTTCAATTTTGGAAAGCAGGTGTCGATATTTATTATATATTAGATATAGTTATGGGTAAAGTTATATAATATATATAATTTAATAAGTATCCCAAAAAACTTGTTTAGTGTTTTTTGTGATGACTGGTCTTGAGATGACCAACAAATGCACAATAAAAATTTTATGTTTTTTTGTATGTGGTTATATAATTTATAATATTTACAGTTTATTTTCATCATTGATGATCTATAAGTAATTCCTCTCTCAAAGTATGTAAGGACCTGCATGTCCACCTAAAAAATGATATGTATTTCAAACCCCTAGACCCCCTCACTTTTATGTGAGTAACTTTGTAATAAAAAGGTGTTTGATAAGAGGCGTTTGATAAGAGGCAATTCTATTTTGAAGGAGTTTTATGGTTTCTGAAATATGAAATAATATAGAACCTAGGAGGTCACCCCTAGGTTTTGGTTGGTTTATCAAATAATGATAAACTAATCCATATAAAAAGACTTAATATCAAGTCATGTTTATTTATTCATAAATAATTGAAATATGTTAAACATTTGATGATATGGTATAAATATATATAATTTTATTAAATTTTCTTCGGTAATCAAATCATTATCTATATACTTAAACAGTGACGTTATTTATATCGATCTAGGTTTTAGTTATAGTTTTCCACCTTTAAGAGTGACAAATATTCATTAAAGTATGAATATAAAAAGATTTATATATATAATTTATTAAATATAGTTATAAATAAAGTTACAAGACGTAGAGCATAATAAATATCTCAAATAAAAATGTTTTCAATCTATTATGATGACTTTATTGGTTCCAGGTGAAATAGAAGTGTGTATTGATAGGTGATATATTAAAATTTATTTTAATAATCATTACCGCAAACCATGAGTGAGGATCTTTCATGTAAAATTTATAATTAATTTATTTAATATCTAGAGAAATAAATATCTGGTCTTAGGAACTTTCTTTGTTGATGAATTTTGATCATCCTAAAAGACTCTTTCATATTTCCTTCGTTTCACTATGAAGATCCAAGGATAGAATCCCTCTAAAGGTAAATCAAATATGATCTGATGATCTCGGAACAACACCACTTGATCTTTGGGTGCAAGCATGGAAAATTAAATTTATTGTGTTGTTTCTTCTTGATTTCTCATTGTTCAGTCTTGAATAAATCTCTCTTCCATTTTTTAGTTCATGAGGGAGAGAGAAGGATGAATCGATAGAGAATTCATTGTGTGCAACAATTATCTATTCTCAATTTTTAGATGAAATATATAATAGATATAACTATCTATTTATAGAGTAAAGAATTAGTTTAAAATATTATTTAATTTCATTTAGTCCATTAAATAACATTTAAAACCTCTAATAAATCCCATCCCACATAATAAAAATATCATTATTATTATTATTTTGGAGCACGCCAACTTGTGCAATAACAATGATTATGTAACTATATTGTTAATTAATATTTTTCACCAGACATGGTCTTGGTCTGTTCAAACTCCTCTAGCATTTATTGAAAAATAAATAAATATTTTATTCATAAATTAATATTTAATTCACAATCTAGAAAATAAATATTTATTAAAATATTCAATAAATAAAATAAATATTGTATTCAAAATCCAGGGAATAAATATATTATATTTATTCACATGATCAAATAAATAATTTATTAATAAAAAAATAATTATTTATTACCATGTGAATATTAGAGATCAATAAAACTTGAATGAAATTATTCTTCTATCTTAAGAAAAATATTTATTCCAATAATTAAATTCAAATAGAATTTAATCAAGATCAATGGAAACACTACATGTGTGACCTTTTAGGATTATTTCTCATTTTCATTAGCTGAGCTTGCCTATAATCCAAGATTACTATCTAGAAATGGGTCCAGGCACCCAATAGAAAGAACATAATGTCACAACAGTGAAAACCATATCTGAATACTCACTGTGTAATATAATCCATTTATCACAATATCTTATCAAACAGGTTTAACATCTGTGACACCAACCTATATGCTCAATATGTATTTCTTTGACTATCCGAAATTAACATGTTATTAAAAAAAGGCCACAGAATTTATTGTGATAATTATATTCTAATCAAACGGTCAAGATATCATCTTCCATATATATGAAAGGTAAAAATACTACCTAAAATTATCCATTAATGGCATGTCACTCATGATGAACCTAATTTATCTAACTTTTCTATAAATTGTTATGGTACTTGTTTATAAAAAACATCCAAGTACTTGAGTTATAACATGCATTAATAATAATCTTAAAGTCTAAGGGTCATCACTCATGCTCACAAATAGGAATATCTGATGACACCAAAACATGTGGGATTTCTACTGGAGGTTATGTTCTCATAATCTCCCATCTTGTATATTTTCAAGTGCGAACTTCTTGAGAAGAATCCTCAACTTCTTATAATTACTTACACCTAATAGTCTATGTACTATGTGTCCCATCATAGTATGTCATCCAACTACAGAACATTATTTAATAATATCTTCATAGCATATCAAGGTTCTCATCATAGAAGGGAACTGCTCTGACCTTATCATTATGATGTATACTATAGGAAATTATAATAATAGAGTCATTTAGAACAACTAATAATAGGTAATAAGAAGTTTTATTCAATACATAAAATATACATGTAATCAAAATATAAATAATTGGTCCTAGGACACCAACTCCAAAAAACTCTCACTTAGACTAGATTCAACTCCCTACGACCTTTAGTCCACTAGACATCACATGATAGCCATGTTTCTACTAATTTATGGATTTATCCATTGGGTCCTCTATATTGCATTCTATGGAAATATTGCTCACTACAACTTCACCTCTCTGAGAAAAATCCCTCAAGAGATGATACTTTTTAAGTATCTACTTCATCTGCTGATTTGACTTTTTCTCTTTTGTAAGAGATACTACTGTAGTATTATCACAATAGAGTGTGATAGGATATTTATTTCTAGGTAACACATCATGGCCTTGGATGAATTTTTGCATCCATACTACTTCTTTAGCTACCTCAGAACACACAATATACTTAGACTCATCTATAGAATTTGTGACCATAACCTGCTTTGAGCACTTCCATCTCACAACACTGCCATTCAAAGTGCAGATGTATCTTGTTTGTGACTTCATCTCATATTGATTAGTTTGTAAAGTAGAATCCTAATATCCTATAATGACTAATTCCTCATATCCTCCATAAACTAAGAACATATCCTTAGTATGCCTCAAATACTTAAGGATATTTTTTACTACCATCCAATAACGGTCACCTAGATCAGCATGATATCTTTCTACCACACTTGATTCCTAGAAAACATGAATCCTGGTAAATAGAATATATCACATGACTGACCTAACCGCTTATGTGGATGGAATCCTTTCCATTCTTCTTCTTTCCTCATTTTTCATTCCTCATTTTTCTTGGGACACATTTTTCTAAAAAGGATAATTCCATGTGATGCTGTAAATAATCCCCTCTTGGATTATTCCATTCTAAATCTCTTCAGTGTCTTGAAAATGTATGTACTTTGACTTAGGTTGAGAAACCAATTAGATATATCATGATGCATATTTATCCCAAGAATATATATATTCCCCCTCACCCAATTCCTTCAAAGATAATAATTTATTCAACCATGCCTTAATAGACTGTAACATAGGTATTTCATTTCCAATGAGTAATATGTCATCAACATATACTATTAAGAAAAAGAATTCACTCCCACTAAAATTTTTATATACACACAACTCTCATTCATTATTTATGAAACCAAATTCCATTATGGACTAATCAAAATGAATATTCCAAAATATGGATGATTATTTTAATCCATAAATGGATCTTTGCTACTTGAATACTTTGTTGGAATCCTTTGGAGTCACAAACCCTTTAGGCTGTGGGATATAGAAATATTCTTAAAGGTTATCATTAAGGAATTCTATTTTGACATCTATTTTTCAAATATAATAACCATAGAAATCTACACTGGTTAGTAGAATTTTAAAGGATTTCAATATTTCAACTGGCAAAAAGGTTTTGTCATGGTCAATGACTTGATGTTGTTTAAACACTTTTTCAACCATTCGTGCCTTAAAAGTACTAAATTTTCCTTCCATGTCTATTTTATTCTTGAATACCCATTTATAACCAATGGTTTTTATATCAACTAGAGGTTCTACCAAAATCCATACTAGGTTTTGGTACATGGAATCTATTTCAGAAGTCATGGCCTCTTACCACTTGGAAACTTTTGTGGCACTTACCACTTTCTTATAGGTTAGAGGAACATTATTATCAACTAATAATGAGTCTCAATCCTCAATTACTATAAAACCATACCGTTATATTTCTATAACATATCTAATACTCTTATGCAGTAATTGTTTCTATGGAACAATTTCTTCTTCCACAGGGACTTGTGAAGTTTTTTCATATTCCAAATCCTGTGTATCTTGAGCATATACCTCATTGAAGTCTATCTCACTCCCACTAAATCCTTTAGAGATAATATCCTCATCAAGAAATTTGGTATTATTATAAACCAAAAAAAAAATTATGAAGGATTGTATTGGTAGTATCCTTTTGTTTCTTTAAGATATCCTATAAATATACACTTTGTTCCTCATTTTGAAATCTTGTTAATTAAAGAGGCATTAACAAATGCTTCCCAGCCCAACACATATAAGTAAGACAACACGGGTTTCTTTCCATTCCATAATTGGTATGGAATACCATATTTTTCTTTAGTTGGAACTTAGTTTAGTATGTATGCTGTTATTTGTAATGTGTATCCCCAAAAGGATAATAGAAGAATCGCATGACTCATCATTGATCTCACAATTTCCACCAAGGTGCGGCTTCTTATTTCACTTACACTATTCCACTAAGGTTTGTAAGAAGGATTAAGTTTTTATAGGATCCCAAACTCCCATAAGTAATCAATGAAGTCTTTATTAAGATATTATCCACCACAGTCTAAGTGGGGTTTCTTAATCTTTTTACCAATCTTGTTCTCAAATTCATTCTCTTATTCCTTGAATTTATCAAAATAATATGACTTATACCTCATAAAGTATACATATACATATCTACTAAAATAATCAATAAAAGTTATAAAGTACGAGTACCCACCCCTTGATTCAATATCAAATGGTCCACACACATCGGTATATAATAATTCAAGAATATATTTAACCCTTTAACCTTTACCACTAAATGGAGATTTAGACATATTACCTTGTAAATATGTGTGAAATGCACCAAGTGGTTTTAGTTCAAAAGAATCTAAATATTCATCTTGATTAAATTTAGTCAAGAGAATTTCGTTTACATGACCTAGCCATAGATGCCAAATTTGGGTGTGGTATGAGTCATGTAAAGTAACTTCGTTGTTGATTTCCATTACTTAGTTCATGTAATAAAACCCATAAAGGCCATTATTTTAATGTGTCTTACCATAAAAAATGTTATCTTTATAAAAGAATCAAAATTTATGACCAAATTTGAAAATAAATCCACATGTATAAAGTTTAGATATAGAAATGATGTTTTGGGTAACAAATGGCTCATAATAACAACCTTTCAAAACCAATATCGTTACAATCATTAACATGAGGTGGTATTCACTGATAGGTATAGCAAAACGTTTAGATTCTTTGGATTCTTGTAGATATACCCCCCCCCCCCATTCAATCTTTCTGAATCTACTTAGTTCCTATATTTGACTACATATGGGATCACCACAAGCTATATCTAATAACCAGTTTTTAGAAATAGATAAATTACACTCTATAAAAAATTCCCTTAAAACTTCCCCTTGCTTATTTGGTTGGGTGTCTTTGTTATTCCAACGGACCTTCTTGCCACATGTGAAACAGACAACATCATATTCCCTTATTTTCCCCTTGATCTTCATATTCTTGAAAGGGCATAAAGTAGCTTTAGGATTAAATATCATCACCTAAACTTTCCATTTTTTCACCATAAGTACGGAAGGATTTTTTCACTTTGTATTCTTATATACTTAGAGAAGGATATTAAGAAGATTCAGAAGATACTTATCAATGTTTTACATATGGAAATTTACAACAAAACTAGATAATCTCTGAGGGATTGATGCCAGAATGAGATCAGTGCCCAGTAATTTGGGGAGTTTAAACATTAGAACCTAAAGTATCTCAATGTATCCAATGAGATTGACTAAATGAGGCCTGTATAGGGAACCCTCTCTAAGATTTCTCTGAAAGATTTCCTTTTAAATATTAAATTGTTCATGTCTATCTCTCTCCTGGTAAAGACCATGGAGGTTCTCAAGCATGCTATTAGCATCTATGTTTTTTCAAGACTTCATGAGTTCACTAGAAATAGATGAAATCATAAAACGTTGAATATTGACCGCATCATTGATATGTTTCTTATATAATAGGAATGCTTCATCACTTGCCTCGTTATTAGGAGGATCAAGAAATGAGTATTCTAGAACGTAAGTTTTTTTTCATGGTATAGCACAACCTAAAGGCCTCTATACCATTATTAGAACTTACTTCTAGTTAGGAGGTTGTATATATCCAATATTGATCATACTAATAATGTGGATGACAAGATTTCCATTTTATTCTCCAATTAAAAGAGAATATTATCAGTACTTTTCTTGATTACTACTTTTTTCAAGTCCCAATATATGTCACCATTGAACTCAAAATGTCTAGTTTCTATGAAATTCTAGTGGAAAGGATCCCCGTTGATTTTATTAATGGTACAAACATTAGGCATGAAAACCATAAGAAAGTAATTAGGTAGGTGGTCTTTCCAACTGTAGGCTTGAAACTCATTGACCTATTGAGAGGATTACCTTATCCATGAATCCTAAATTGGATTTCCTCAAAACTTGACACCAAATTTGTATTGAACAAACTTTGGCTGATAATCTCAATACAAATTTGGTTAATTCTAATCAAAAAATCTCATGAGAACTCCATGACAAATGTAAGTGTCCATAATTTGGCCTTGTACTATAGTTAATTATATGGTTTCATTCTAAATCACGTAATGGAAGTCTTGGCCTAACATAATATTAGGTTGAAGGATTTTAATTAATTTAAGCATAAATTTAATCTTTTTTTATCCATTATATGTCTTATTAATATTTAGTGGATGTTACCTAATTAATTACACTTTTTGGATAAAACATTTACAGAAAATTAATTTATTAATTGTTTCCTTTCCATATTAATTCATTTATTTATGTAGCTATGGTCTTTCATAAATAAAATATATAATTAATTGATAGAAATTAATTAATTAATTAAATTAACTAATCATGATCATATCTAATAATTAATTTAGTGAGTGGACATTAAATCCACATATGACCTAGGAGAATAACTCCATTTTTTGGTCATGGAATGAGTTATAGTATTCCACCTGTATATCTATGTATCACTGAGTTTTCATCATCATGGTTCCATATTGAACCACCTCCACGTTCCTTGGGATGTTCTATTAATTAAAAGTATTTATTATTCACAAGTGGGTGAGGGGGTCCAAAGTATTAGTTAAAGGTAATTACATAAATATTTGTAGACATGTGTTCCCTATATAATAATGGAGGGAGGGATGACTCTAAGGTCATCATTAAATTTAATAATTAATAATTTAAAACTCATGAAATAAATTATATTAAATAAATTTCAACATAGACAGAGGTCTTTATCAAGCTCATGATCAGTCATACATGCAAAGAATATGCAAAAATTAACCAACTAGCATTTATTTATTCATTCTTTCTTTATTATTAAGATAAACATTATTTCATTAATTAATTAACTTTCATCTTAATGATAATCCAATGTTAACTAGGCATACCCATCATTAATTTAATTATTCCATTAATTGGGATACTATAGGATATATACAATCCATCTACACACTTTGTACCTCGGTTTTCATGTATCTGAGTCACACGCCTAGGGATTAGGCATTTAAACTTAATCGGACTACACAGAATGTACATGCCATATACACACCATGTATCTTCTTTTCATGTGCCCGGTTGACCTCATCAACACACAGTGTGCAATAAATGCACTGCACATAATTAACACCTTGGCACATCCATGTATAATGTGCATGGGTACACAGCATGTACTCCAGCTACATTTCGTATAGCCTAATTTTACCAGCCAAAGATTTGGAAATTTCTGATGGAATATCTAGTAATTATTCATCTATTCTTAAGGATTTAAGAAAATGAAACATTGTGCAACATGATTAATATGTTGATCACATATTAATTTAAATCAGGTTAAAAAATGAATAACATGAAATGAAAATCTAACCATAATTGTGCATATATCAACAATAAAATAAATAATTATAAATTTAAATATGATTTCTCTGATACCACTTGTTGGTTCCGGGTGTAGCATAAGCATATGGTAAAAGGTGATATATTAAAATTTATTTTAATACTTTTTTCCTAAAACTAAGAGTGAGGATCTTGAATGTTGAATTTATAATTAATTTATTTAATATATAAAGAATTAAATACTTTAGCTTAGGTAATTTCTTCATTGATGAATGTTGATCATATGAAAATACCCTTTCATATTGCCTTCATTTCACTTTTAGTATCCAAGGAAAGAATCCGTCTAGCGATGATCTACACATGCTTCAATGATCTTTGAACAACACTTCTTGATCTCTAGGTGCTTACACGATGAATAAAATTTTTTGAGTTGTTTTTTCTTTATCGCTAGTTCTTTGGTCTTGAAGAAATATCTCTTATGTTTATTGTTATTGGGAGAGATAGAGAAGGAATAATTGAGAGAGAATTCATTTTACGCAACAATTCCATATTCTCAATTTTTGGATACAATATATAATAGATATAATCGTCTATTTATAGAGTTAGGGTTAAGGTTAAAATATTATATAATTTCATTTCAGCCATTAAATAAATTTTAAAAACTTTAAAAAACCTCATGCCACATAATAATGATATCATTATTATTATTTTCTAGCACATGCCATATTTTATTACAACAAATTTTATGTACTGGTCTTTTTGATTAATATTTATCACCAGAATCGGTCTTATTTTGTTCAAAATCCTCTAGAATTTATTGAAAAAATGAATAAATATATTATTCATAAATAAATATTTCATTCGCAATATAGAAAATAAATAATTATTAAAATATTTAATAAATATTTTAATCATAATCCAGAGAATAAATAATTTTTGTATATATGAGTACTCAAATAAATTATTTATTAATAAACAAATAATTATTTATTGCCTTGTGAATATTATAGATCAATAAAACATAAATAAAATTAGTCCTAGGTCATGAGAGTTATATTTATTCTAATAATTAAATTCAAATTGAATTTAATCAATATCAATATAAACACTTAGCATATGAACCTCTAAGCTTCTTTCTCATTAGCATTAGAAAGGTTTTCCAAATGTCCATGATTACTATCTAGTAATGGTTCAAGGCAGTAATGACTCATATTTTCCATCTATTATTTTTAGATATTATATGGATTATTTTTTAGGCTAAACATTGAGATGGCATGCAATTCTAAGGCCCATTGTGCCTAGAATAAATATTTGAAATATATTAAATATATTAAATGGAATGCACATGTAGTTTTTCTGAAAAAAGTGGAATAAATCCCTAATGGGGGCCCAGATCATAGATATGAGGGCACTATTGAGTTTGGAACATGGGTTTTACCCTAGACGCGATATAAACTTTGTCTGTGTGGGCCTTTTGTGAAAAAATCATCATGGGCATAAATGAATGAATTAAATTACATAAATAATTTTTTTTTTATTTTAAAACAGTGAATTTTTTCCCCTTTAAATGTAATATTATGATATTTCTTCAGGGTTGGCCACTCAAACCCTGAAGATCTAGACAACTGTTGGATAGATTTCTTGGTGAACGACAACGGATCAGGATTAGATCATGGATTATTACACTAATAGAGTCTGTGGATATCTTCAACGATAGAAACACAACTTTTCTTCATCAAACACTGATCCAAAATCTAGGTTGGATGTTTTTATTTATGATTTTCATCCCGTTATTTAATCTAGATTCAATAAATATCAATTTAATGAACAAAATTGATATGTGCATCCTCGGTAGAATTAAATTGATGAAATTTTTATTTTTTGTTCAATTTTATTATTATTATTCAGTCATATTCTTATATGACAATGGATCAAGGAAAAATAAACAATATCCAAGGTTTATTCATCACATCTTATGGTTTTTTGATTTCTTCCTCCATTATTTTCACATATATCATAGGTATTTTCTTTTAGCTCGTGGTTTGATGAATACCTGGTATTTTATTGTTGTGTGACCATTATTTAATGAAATAGATCAATACCGTAGGTGTGGTTTTTGATGGGTGATTTTATTGATGTATTATGATGGTGTTGGATGAATGGAGTTGGATCAAAACAGATTTGTGGCATCTATTAAACCCAGTTTTGACACGCAGTGACGGATGGATCGATAGTAGTGATTTTTTAATGGATTTGAAACCATTTATTGGATATTGAGGACATAAAGGGTTAGATAACCACTTATTTTCATATTTCAATGAGATTAGTGGTTTTTGTGAAGTATAGATAGACACTAAAGAGAACATGAGGGTTCTGGAAAAACTTGAGCAACACAGCGTGTAATTAGAGATTACATTCCATGTGGGCCCCCTAGCCATAGTGCTAGGGTTACGACCAAAGTTAAATATCACATGCCATATTACTTGGTCACATGTTGTGTGAACCCTTATTTGTGTATTGGCGCGTACTTTGGGAATTATATGGTCATGAGAAAAAGTACATGACCAAGTAGAATGTCTTGTACTTATACACTGACATGGCCTGGTGTACATGGGTTGGTACACAGGCACATCCACCATATATGGACATGTCCAGGTGACATAGTTAGGGCACTGTGTGTCTCTACATGTCATTTACTCCTTCTACACACCATTTATATAGATACCTACATGTCGTGTGAGGCTTTTCCATATGAGGAGACATGGGATAGCTAGGAACGCAATGTACCCCCTAGTACATTCCACGTACCCCCTTCAAGAGTGTTTCTGGGTCTTCATTTCCTTAGTTTGGACCAGTCTATGTTGATCATGTTCTCTTGGTCCATTCTCTTGAGGGTACTATTCAAAATTACATTCACATCGTAGGATTATGATCTCATCTAGAGGTTAAGCCTCCGATAGAGTTGTAGTATCCCCTCGTGAGATTATAGTGTGGTCCTCTATCATCATTAGTTCCATGGGTGGGGTTTATAGAATTATATTGACTTCTTTGAGTAGGTATTTGATCCTCCATATAGAATTATGTATCGATAGGTTTTTTTGTATCGTTGACATATGATCTCCTATGTATCGGGTTGATCCAGATCAGGTTTGTGGTGTCCCCTAATGGTTCTAGGTGTGACCTCCTATTTGAGTACTAGGACCTTCTTAGACCAGTGATATTTATTGTGTGGGGCCTAATGACCAAGGCCTATTCATTGGGTCTCTTTGATGAAAACATGTCTCATGGAGTGGGATCTCCTGAAATGACAATTTATTCAAGCAGAATCTTGTGGATGATAGTTGGTTATGACCGCCTAGTAGTGTGGTTTCATTCCTAAGAATATATGGTTGTTTCTATTATAAATTTATTTTCATATATTTTATTGATATGAAAATACTTGGTGATTATTTTTTGTGTTTTTTAGGATTCCAACTAAGTATTCTTATACTCACCCTGACATAGTATTTTCCCACATGTGTTGTGTCTTATACAGATGATGTCCATTTTGACAATGTTATAGGAGGAAAGGGGGTGGGTAGAGTGAAACTAGAGTTTTTCATAATAAGGTATTTTACCAGGAGCTTTCATTTGACTTATTCCTCACCCATGGAGTAGGTTGGAATCTTTACAGTTTTTTGTTAGTATTGTATTTGGATCTGTTTACTACTTTAAGTACTTTATTGTTGTACTCTATTGTGGGATCCTAGATATACGAATGCATTGGTTTCAATTGTTTTACATTTCATCCTTGTTTGGGCTTGTAGATGTGTGTGTGTGTGTGTATAGGTACATTAGCTTAATACCTCCCATTTATGGGATATTCCTACTCGGTGATGATCACAAGCCTATGGCCTATTAGAGATAGTCTTGAGGTAGTCATGGGTCAAACCTCGATAGGTTGGGTCATGATAAAGTAATATCATAGTTGTAGTTTCTACCTTAGGACTGGAGTCGATGATATTTTTTGGGGAAATGTTATTTAGTTTTTCAATTTCAGATTTCAGACCAAGGACTCCAGTGTTGGTGTGGCGACTGATTTGTCCATACATGAGAACTCTGATCACCTACTTTTTTATTCAATATAGGTAAACATTGGTTTCAGAGAAAATTTTTGGTACATGCATCATAAAGTAATGGTAGTGTTTGTCATGTTATTCTTGATTCATCTCCACATATATAGTCTTTTAATTTTGGTACATATTTTTTATTTCAGTTTTTCTCCATATAGACAGCCATCCATGATTCCACTACGTGATTATGAGGATGATCTGCCTAGTGAGGAGGCATCGATATAGGGGAATGTATCGGAGATAGAACCTCATGGTGGTTTACTATCTGTACCACAACCTATTGCAAAGTAGCTAGCATTGGCGGTACCAGTTGAGAATACATAAATATTGAGTGCATGTCATGAGTTTTAGAGGTAGTGACATCCTAGGTTTCAGGGTGATCAAAACCCCCAGGTGGATAAGGAATGGATAGAGGTATTCACTTGTGTTTTCCACCTCATAAGCATGTCTTCCAATAAGATGGCGGTCCTCACAATGAGTCTTCTTTAAGGATCTACTGGGCGATGGTGGAGCTTAGTGACTCAGTCACATGATGAGATAGTCATCACCTAGTCAAACTTTTATTATCTCTTCAAGTGTTATTTCTATATGGACATTTTATGATCGATATGAATATAAGAGATTATACATCTACAGTAGGGTAGTTTGAACATGGCGGAGTACTCAGTGAGGTTTACTAATCTCTAACGTTACTCCTTGGATATATTGTGGGATCAGTTATTTAGAGATCAGAGCATTGATCAGGGATTATTTTGGGACATCATGTCCTCAGTGGTATCCCATTGCATCCCCACCTATGTTGGGTACTTGAGAGAGCCTTGGTGGTGGAGAGATTTATGGAAAAGCACGCACTGATAGTGGGAGATAGTAATGGGAACCCCGTAGCTGAGACCTTAGCATCAGATATCCAATAGTAGCCATAGGGATCCAATAATGTCAGATACTTCAGTATGTGATCCCAAGATATAGCTTCAGTAGTACATGGATCTCAGGGTGGCTCAAATCATCCAAGGTAGAGGCAGTGTTTCTCCTACAGTGATCGGGTGCATTTGGACTAGGATTGTATGACCCTTCATAAAGCTGATTGTGATATTATCAAGGGACCGCTGATGCAGAGAAAGAGGTAGGATTAGGATGGTTCTCATGGTGTATGGAATGTCATAGGGGCCGGCATGGAAGTAGGAGATGGTCAGAGTTTTGACCTATTACCACCACCACCCCCAAGTGGTCCGCACCAGGGTCAGGGAGCTGGTGGACTGGGACGAGGCTAGATGTTGACTATAGAGTCCTATGAACCCAAGTCTCCATGTATGATATGAGATACAATCTATGTATTTTATACTTTATATATAGTATTAATAGACACGTTTACAATTCATTCCTTCCTTTACACTTATCTAATTCATGACTTAGAGATTCCAGTTGATCTATTGGCTCGACCCTTTTGGTTGGAGACTCAAATAGGTGGTGACTCAGCGATAACGCACTTGTGTCAAAAACACGATCAAACGCTTGGAGGTGAGAATTTCTTATGGGATCTATTTATAGTTGTGATATGGAATTATGACATTATCTTTGGTATGGAATGGTTATCCATAGTTTATTCCCATATTAACTATTTCAGGCATAGGATGTGGTGTGTCTGTAGTGAAGGAATGAGGTTTTCCTTTGTGGCTAAAAAAACCTTAGTGGAGTAGGAAGAGCTATGTCATAGGAGAGTTCATCTAATTACTTACCAGTTAGATAGAATGACTCTCAAAGCATTGGATTCTTTGGGATATTAGTTTTCTATGGTGGTGGCAGAGTATGAGAAAGTCTTTCCTGAGAACTTACCAGGTTTACCTCCCTACTAAGAGCTAAACTTCTACATTAACTTGAATCATGGGATGGAACATGTATCTACACTATCATATCGAATGTCTCCCATGGATCTTTGAGATATAAGGGTGCAGTTGGAGGACATTCAAGAGAAGGGCTTTTTAAGATCCGGTGTTTCCCCCTATGCATAACCAGTGTTGTTCACTAAGAATTTAGATGGGAGATTGAGATTATATGTGGATTACCAATGCTTGAATTGCATTAGTATGAATAATATTCATCCTCTACTGAGGATCAAAGATCTATTTGATTAGTTTATAGTGGTGTGTTGGTTCTCGAATATTGGCCTTAGATTAGGCTATCACCAGCTGTGAGTACGGGATGAAGATATACCGAAGATAGCATTCATGTGTCGCTATGGTCATTATGAGTACTTGGTGATGTCATTAGACATGAAAAATGCCCCAGTAGTGTTCATGGGACTCATGAACCAGATATTCTTTCCCTTATTATACTGGTCCATGGTAGTCTTCATTGATCACATCCTAGTGTATTCGGCGTCCGAGGAGGAGCTCACGAGACACTTGAGGATGGTCTTGGACACACTCTGAGAGCACTATCTTTATGTGAATATTTCTAAGTATTAGTTTTGTATTTGAGAGGTATAATTTCTGGGACACATCATCTCACATGCTAGAGTATTATTGGACCCAGTAAAGGTTGTGGCAATTCATTCTTGGTAGCCACCCAAGATTCTTACTTAGATGCAGGGTTTCCTTGGGTTGGAAGGGTACTTTTAGAGGTTTTTACTCAACTTATATAGAGTTTTATCACCCTTGAAATCTTTGGCCTAGAATGTTAATCTTTTCGTGTGTACTGAAATATGCCATTATTGATTTCAGGATCTGAGGTATAGGTTGAAAATCTCTCTCATCTTGAGATTTCCATAGGAGGGTGTTGAGTATGTAGTGTTATGTGATACATCGAGGATAGTACTTGTTTGTGTTCTAATGCATAGGCAAGTGGTTATTATCAGTGGTTCATGTAGTTGGAGTCCACATGAGAAGAACTACGGAACCCATGATCTTGAGTTAGAAATGGTAGACTTCACATTGAAGATGTGGAAAAACTACCAGATGGGATAGAGGTTTATTGTTTACACAAACCATAAGAGTCTCAAGTATATCTTCTCACAGAAGGATCTTACCTTGAGATAGAGGTTTTAATGACCTGAACTTTTTGAATGATATTTTTTCCTGTAAATTTTTGTTATATTATTTTATACACAACAAAAATATATTTATCTAATAATTATGTGCGTATATTTTGAAATTTGACCATTAGGTTTCGACCGTTATATGACCATTGTTCAATATGAACATTGGAAACTATACACTTAATAAAAATTATAACATTATAATTTTTTTTATAAGTATAAATGAAAGCAGAAAATTTATGATATTCTTCATGTTCTATTTTTAATGACATAATGACATTTCTCATAATCTTATTGATTTTTTATCAAGATTACATGTAAATTATTTCTCTTATTTTCCTTTACTGGGCCTCATGCTCTGCCTTTCCTTTGATGTATGTCCCCAACTTATGAGATGTAGTAATTGTACCCATGATGAACCAATGAATAATCCTTTCAAGTTGTTTATAAGAATATTTTATGTTTTCATGTATTATGTATCTTATTTCTAAGAAACTAAACTTTAAAAGATCCTCTATTTTGGAAAATGTAATGAAAATTTTATGTAATAACAGGTGGGATTCCCTAATTTATATAAGAGGATAGTTTAGTTATTTTTGGAAATTAGGATTTGAAATATTTAGGAAAAAACTTAAAGAAAAGTTAAATATATGAAAACGTATTGGTATTTTGGTAAAGTATTAAGTAAGTGGTTTCCAAGAAAAGAAATCTTTGTCAGAATATGAATAAGAGGATGTGTTTCTGAAACAGATGTACTTAGGGGTAATAACTCTAACAAGGTGCATTGGTCCTAACTTGGCATAACCTGGTACATGACAATGGGTCTTACGGTGCACCTGATTTGACACTCCCAGAGGATATGTTTACAAGATTTCTATGAACCATTATGAAGGATTTATATAAAATGTAATTTTTGTTAAAGAATATAATATTTAATAATGATGTTTTAAGAAATGAAATTAATTTAGAATTATAAGATTATAAAATGAAACATGTTTCTCACTCAAATTTTCGTTTTTTATAAAACGGTGGGAAATAGGAGAAACCGTGAAAATAGTGATCACAACAGACCAGGAACTAACAGCCTTTTGATGGAATATAGAATGGAAACCTTTGTACGAATGATGAATCAACTAACTTGAGTTATAAGTAATAACTTGAATCAAACTGAGTGACTGGATTCATCTTGAAGGTAATAACTTTCTGTTGAGTCTTTTATACACCAATAACCATATTATTTCAATGGATCTACCAACCCATTTACTGTTTAATATTGGATAGTATCTATAGAAATGATCTTTTATGTACATTGTTGTTTGGAACAAGATAAATTCACCCTAGTTTTGTTCCTCTTAGAGGGAGAAGCTAATTAGTGGTGGAAACTGGTTAAAAACACTAAGCCAATAGGGGAGATTGAAGCATTGGAGTGGGAAGAGTTCAGGGGAACATGTTTCAAAAACGATTTCCCCCGTTTGATGTGAACAAAAATGGAGTTAGAATTCCTAAATATTAATCAGAAGTAAAATTAATCTGTGGGAAATTATGAGATGAACTTCACAACACTTTCCCATTACACCAATATATTTGTCTTGGATCATAATGGGAAGGTTGATATATTTTTCTATAGATTAAGACTCCATCTACGAAACAATATATCCAACTAAAAATATAATAAATATGAGTAGATCATGAGAAGTGCTATGAAAGTTTAACTAGAGTTCAGAGAGATGAAATGGTCCCATAAATCGAATGAAAAGAAGATATCTTTGGAGATAAACTTAAGGAGGAGCTTTGATCCGGAAAGAGGGTGAAAGAAATTTTAACTTTCCACATGAAAAAATGTGTGAAGAAGCATTTAGGGAACTAATTACACAAGAGAGGGAAATGATAAAAGTGTGGAGGATAATTTCATATTTCTCAAAACTATCATAGTGAGGTAAAAACTATATTTATCAACACTAAAAACAGAGAGAAGATCGTGCAGACCCAGCCTGAATTTAAATGCTTCAAGTGTGGATATCTTGGGCACTTTTCTAACAATTTTCCAAATTCAATGTTAATGGAGGGGAATCACTATCAACTTCAAAATAGGCCAAAGGAGAAAGTTTAGGATTTTTCTATCATGAAAGTTGAAGTTGAAGCTCTAAATGATATGGTGGAAGGTAATTTTGTTGTTCCCTCATAGCTAGCAAGTACTTTGTTTGATTCTGGTAATACGCATTCCTTTATTTCCTCTAAGTTTGTAAAGAATATATAATCAATCCTTGAACTTATATAAGTTGAACTACCAGTCAATACTTCTAGAGGGATTATTTAAGCATCAATAGTGTATAGAAACTCTAGTATTTACTTTGGTGAGCATAATCTCATCGCAAATCTGGCAGTCATTCCCAGGATGGAATTTGACATTATACTAGGGATGGACTAGCTCTCAAAATATAATACTAAGATCAATTATAGAAGCAAGTAAACCTCAGTATTCTTGAATGGAAAACCTATAGTTCTATTGAATGGAGATATACCTTGACCTGTGATTTTTATAGAATCACCTCTCATGGCCTTCTTTATGAAAATGATTGGTGAAGATAAATAAGGAAAAGAAAGTATATGAAAATATTATGTCACTGTAGTTCAGGAATACATTAATGTTTTTTTTGAGGAGTTACCTGGAGCTCCCCTAGAAATAGAGGTAGAGTTCTCCATTGAGATCATTCCTAGTTCCAAGATGATTTCAAATACCCTGTATATAATGAAAAATGTGGAGTTGGGATAATTAAAGAAACCAATCGAAGATCTTTTGGAGAAGGGGTTTATCTGTCCAAGTGTGTCTCCTTGGAGAGAACCTGTTCTATTTGTAAAGAAGATGGACAGATCAATTTGGTTATGCATTGATCATAGATAACTTAACGGGATCACAGTGAAGAACAAGTACCCTCTTCCAAGAATTGATGATTTATTTGACCAACTTCATGAGGCTCAATTATTCACAAAGATTTATCTTTTATCTAGTTATCATCAATTGAGGGTTAATAAAGAAGATATTCTAAACACCATATTTTGATCAAGATATGGGAATTGTAAGTTTTTTATTATGCCCCTTAGATTGAATAATGTTCCTTCTGTTTTTATAGATTTCATGAATAGATTCTTTAAATAATACCTTCAAAATTTACAGTAGTTTTAATTGATGATATTTTTATATATTCCAAAATTTTCTAGGATCATGAGGATCATCTAAGTGTTATATTAAAAACTCTAAAGAAAGATATTTTATTTGAAAAGTACATTAAATGTGAATTTTGGTTCCAACAAGTTGCTTTGTTGGGGAACATTATAACCAATGAAGGAATATTGGTTGATATTTCGAAGACAAAGTTTTTTGGAGGATTAACCTCATCCTATAATATTAAATGAGGTTCATAGTTTCCTTGGATTAGCAGGATAATATAGGAGGTTTGTGAAAAACTTTTCATGACTTAATAATACACTAACAAAGTTCACTCAAAAAGTGGATAATTTCATATGGACTAATGAGTGTGAAGAAAGTTTCTAAGAGCTCAAGAAGAGATCGGTTGTTGCACCCGTGCTAACTCTACTCTCTATCAGAGAAGGATTCATTATTTTTAGAGATTCATCTATGAAAGGGATTGGGTGATACCTCATGAAATATTAAAAGGTAACTGGTTATGCTTCTCGATAATTGAAGGATCATGAGAGGAATTATCGTACATATGACCTGGAGGGGTATGCGGTTGTTTTTGCTATGAATATATGGAAGCACTATCTTTATAGAGAGAAATTAGATATATACACAGACCATCATATTTTGAATTATATTTTCACACAAAAGGAATTTAACATGAGACAAAGAAGATAATTAGAACTTATAAAATACAATGATTGTTCAATTTATTATCACCCTGGAAGTGAAAATGATGTTGTTGATGCATTAATTAAGAAAGACCATGTTGTGCAGGAAATGATGAGGATTCAAGGAGATCCTTTGATCAAAGACCTAGAAAAACTGGACATGGGAATCATAAGGGAAGGGATATCATCAACTCTATCCCAAATTATTTCTCATCCATCATTACTATAGAAGATAAATAAATATCAAAGAGAATATCCTTTATTACAGAATAAGATAGAGGTTGTGAAGAGTAGGAAGTTTCCTGGGTTCACTATTAATCAAGAAGGTGCACTAAATTTTCATAAAAGGCTATATGTTCCATCTATTCCAAAAATAAAGATGAAAATAATATATGAAGCTTATAGCTCTACTTTCTCTATAAATCATAGAAGTATAAAAATTAATAGGGACCATCATGATCATTATTGATGGGATAGCATAAAAAGGGAGATTTCCAACTACACTACTAGGTTCTTGGTGTGTCAACAACTGAAGGAAGACTAACAAATTCCTAAATGGGTATTATAACCACTACCCATATCATCATAGAAGTGGGACAATATCACTGTTGACTTAGTCACTAGTCTCCAAAAAAATATCTGAAGGAAATAATGTGATATGGGTTATAATGGACCATCTCACAAAGACTACCCATTTATATTGACTTAGGAAAAACTTCCTATTGATCAAATCGCCAAGATATATATAAAGGAAGAAGTCATAATACATGGACTTCTACTTTATATCATTTCTGATCATGATCCAAGGTTCGCATCAAAATTCTAAATAAGTCCTTAACATGATCTGAATACTAAATTGAATTTTAGTATACCCTATCTCCCTCAAAATAATGACCAATATCAAAGGAATATTCAGACACTTCAGGACATTCTGAGAACATGCTCAATGGAATTAAAAGGTGGATGGGATAAATATCACTCATTAGTTAAGTTCTCATACAAAAAATAGCTTCAATTCGAGTATTCAAATGTCATCCTAAAAAGATTTATATGGAAAGATATGTATACTCCTTCTTGTTGGGATGAAGCTGGTGAGAGAGAACTTCATGGGCCTAATCTTATATAAGAGATGATAGAAAAAGTTCATTCCATCCAACAACACATAAAGGCTGATAAGAAATGGAAGATGATCTATGTTGATAATCAATGAAGGGACTTGGAGTTTGAATTTAAAGAAAAAGTATTCCTTCAAATTTCACCTTAGAATAGAGTCATGTGGTTTGAAAATAAAGGGAATATTAGCCCCAGGTACATTGGCCCCTATGAAATCCTTGATCACATAGGAGTAGTGGTCTATCTTCTTATACTTCCTCTAAATATATCTCAAGTTCATGATTTATTCCACGTATCTATATTGGGGAAGTACATACCTAAACCTTCACATGTAATGAATCCTAATGTGGTACAAATAGAACATGAACTCTCTTATGAGAAGTAGTCAGTGGATATCTTGGACTATAGAGACAAGGTTCTATACAACAATACTACCAACCTTGTTAAAGTGTTTTGTAAGAGCCATAAATATGAAGAAGTGATGTGGGAACCATAGAAAAAAATGAGGCATAATTACCCTTACATTTTCTCAAATTAGGGAACGAGTTGAAATTTTTGGGTTGAAATTTTTTATGGTGGGAATAATGTAGTAACATTAACTTTTTGAATGATATTTGTTTCATATAAATGTGCATTATATTATATTATACACAACAAAACCATATCTCGTTAATAATGATCTGAGTACATTTTGAAATGTGACCATCGGTTTTCGACCGTTAGATGACCATTGGTCAATATGACTATTGGAAATTATACTATTAATAATAACTTTAACGTTATTATTATTATATATAACTAGAAATGAAAAGGGACAATTAATGCAGAAAGAAGAGTTGAAAGACTCATCTCGTAGAGTTGTGTCATACTAAGCTAATTTTTCAAAGATTGGGAGGGAGGTAGTGTCACTGAGATTCGCTCTTGACCAATCCCAAGCTGAGATTTAACAAGTTAAGCTTGCAAAAAATCACTTATAGTATAATTTTAAGTTAGTGGAAATTACCACTTGGACGATGTTATCTGAGTCACCCCAAGAATCTATCACCATCGAACACCTTACACTTAGGTAATATGTAGGTGTTATGAGGGGTTATATTTTAATTCCTTAGTTAACTAATTTATAAATCTCATTTTATAAATAAAGTTTTCTTCTATCAATTCTGTTTTGACTTTAGTTTTTCTTAAAAATATGATGAATTTGATAAATTTATTTTTCGGACAGAAATTGTACACTTTATAAAAGATATAATTATTATAATAAATTAATCTATTATTAATAATGTTTATTTTAATGAATTGGTATTATTAAAACACTCTTATTTATATTTAAATGATAAAATAATTTTATTTTTTATGTATTTTAAATTTTACTTTGTATTTTATATCTACTGTTGTTTTTAATAAATAAGAATTTTTATATTTAAAAGTTAAATTTCTCATACTTATAGAATATTTATGATAAAATAAACATCATTTTTGAAATCATAACATTAAAATTTTGTTAGGTTGAATTTATGAGAATTTTCTAAAATATTTTGTTTTCAGTGAATAGTAAAAATACAGTTTTGAGTTTTCGGCATATTTAATGACATCATAATGATGTATTATGTATTATAAAATTCTGATAGACTCTTTTATATTATAATAACATAATAGGTGTAACAATTATCCAATACCATAGGAAAATACCATGGTAAAGCTTCTGATTTTGAATTTACCACTACCTAGGTGTCCAAGGAAATTAATAAACAAATCCTCCTATTTTGCTATAAATACCCACCCATTTATCCATTATATTTCATTAAAAATAAATAATCCAATAATATATGATATTTATACCTCCCATGGAGTTATCCCAAGGTATCATAAATCCCCCAAGGTCTCAATCTTTTATTTTTAGGTGTTACTCTTCAAGGTAAGGGAAATCTCAACTTCTCTTTTGCTTTCACGTTCCCTTTTTCTCTAGTATGTCTTTAAAATTTCCATACAATGTTCTTATGTACATTTTATTATATAAATTTACTATATTAATATTATTATATGAATCTTATACCCTTTTCCCCTCTCTTTTTAATGCTTTCTAAAACCATGTTTCTTACCCGTTATGCAGCCCAATTTTCTTCTCAAAAATTTCTTCCTTTTTCTCAAGAAAGTATCTTATTTTCATTTTTGAATACCCAAACCTATTTATTTTATAAGTTTATTGACATAAATTTAAAAATTATCTCTTTTATTATGGTATTAACATACATGAAACCCACCTTCCCTTTTCATGGGTTTATAATGACATAAAGATCTTGCCTTTAAGAACTTCTTAAAAACATCATGATTTTGATATGAAACTCATTTATTTTATTCTTGATGGGTTTTTTATAAAATATTTTATTATGATCTATGTGAATCACATTAATTAATACATATTAAGGTTTCACCCTGATAGATATTCAATGCATTGGGTAAATAATTTAATCTCTAGAGATGACATTTTTTACAATACCTTGGTGAATAACCTTGGTAATTTTTATGACACCTTGGTGAAAAATATTGGTGATATGTTTATGAATGTATAAAATAAATTTTGTATCTAAATTTACAATATATGATTGATTTTATTTTATTTATGATAGGACTCATGTTCTCTTTTTCATGCCATGAGGATATTCCTCATGATCTTACTGGTTTTTCCTCAAGATCACATGTAAATTATTTCTCTTATTTTTCCTTACTGGGCCTTATGATCACCCTTTAATTTGATGTATGTACCCAAGTTATGATATACAGTAATTTTAATTAATATGAACCAATAAATAAGACTTTAAGTTGTTTAGAATAATTTTTTATGTTTTCACATATTATGTACCTCATTTCCAGGAAACTGAACTTTAAAAGATCATCTGTTTTGTAAAATATAGTAAAACGTTTATGTAACAAAAGGTGGGATGTCATAGAGGCAATCAATAGAGTTACTACAATAATATGAACTTGATATTTTCTATACTACAGGGAAGTTAAACATGGTGGAAGATGATCTCAGCAAAAAAATCTTGTTATCAGTTATTGGATAAGGTGTCAGAGTAGTTTTCCTTGTTGGAGTTGTCCTTTATAGACAGGGATAGTGCTTCATATCTTCAATCGATGGTTGTTAACCCCCCACAAATTTTATATCATGTCAAAGATTCTTAGTGTATAGATACCTAATGTGAGGCCTTACATACTTAGATATCCAAAGTAAATGCTCTTGATGGATATTCTGAAGGTGGGATCACACTATCCTTTTCGGAAGATGAATGATGGTTCCTTTGATGTTGAGAGATGTAGTGAGGTAAGAGTTACATACATCCCCTTTTGTGATGAATATAGGTTTAGAAAAGATATATCAAGACCTCCAAAATCAGTTTTGTTATCTAGGCATGAATAATGGAGTTTTAGAGTTGTTCTCTTAATGCCTTACTTGTCAGCAAGTGAAGGCAGAGCATCGGGTTTCTAGCGGGTTTATCTCAACCCCTTGAGGTGACAGAGTGGAAGTGGGATGAGATTTCCATGGACTTCATGATGGTAATTCCAAATACATCTATGGTACACAATGTAATTTTGGAGTTTATAGATTGGCTCACCAAGTCGTCCCACTTCCTAGCTATTTGGTAGTAGAGTTCAGTAGAGAACTTGGGATGCCTCTAAGCGTAGGAGATAGTTCAAATCCATGGATTTTCCTTGAAGATCATCTCTGATTGTGATGCTCGCTTCATATATCGTTCATGTAGGGGATTACAGGATGCCTTTGGGACTTATTTATTCTTAATAACGGCATTTCACTCCCAAACTGATGGTCAGATAGAGCAAAACATTCATGTTCTAGAGGACATGCTTTGAGCTTGCATGTTATACTTTGTCCATAGTTAGGAAGATCACCTGAACTTGGTAGATTTTTTATACAAAAAAAAATACCATTTCACCATTGGTATTTCACCATTTGAGTATTTGTACAGGCATCCCTACAGGTCATCACTTTGTTGAACTGATACAGGTGAGTCAGCACTCATGGGCCCAGAGTTGGTGCGATTTACAAAAGAGAAGTTGCAGATCATTCGAGAGTGGATGAGGACTGCATAGAGTTGTCATAATTCTTATACAGACTAATGTTGAATACCTCTAGAGTTCAAGGAGGGAGACCATGTGTTCCTGAGGGTATCATCATGACATGGATTAAAGAGATTCGGTCACAGTGCAAGTTATCTCTAAGATTCATTTGACCTTTCTAGATATTATGTAGAGTTGGTGTGGTGGTGTACCGCTTAAATCTACCCCCACATTTAGACTGTATACACAATGTCTTCCATGTGTCACAATTTAGGAGGTATATTCCTGACCCTTCTCAAGTTATCAATTCAGGAAAACTAGACATCGAGGATAGAGCTACCTTTGTAGAGTACCTTATGAACATTGAGAATCATCAAGAGAGGATCCTTGGGGGTGTTTGATTCCCCTTTTTCATGTCTGGTGGCAGCACGGGAATATTCAGAAGAGCACCTAGGAGTAGGAGACCTAGATGTGATCCCAATACCCTCAACTTTTTCAGTATATTTGTCTATTTTTTTGGATGAAAATCACTAAGGTAGGGATAATGTAATGACTCAGATTTTCCATGAATTATTTTTGGATATTATATAGATTATTTTCAAGATCAAGCACTGAGACGACGTGTGATTCCAAGTCCCAGTGTACCCGAAATAAATTTTTAAAATATATTAAATATATTAAACAGTAAATGTGTGCAGTCTTCTTGAAAAAATGGAATAACTCCTGAAAATGAGGCCCAGATCATAAATATTAGGGATCCATTGATTTTGAAACATGGATTTTACCCTAGACACGACAAAAACTTTATCAGCACGGGCCAATCACAAATATCTCATCACGGGCGTAAATGAATGAAATAAATTAAATAATTTGTTTATTTTTTTTATTTTTACATAGAGACTTTTTCCCATTCAAATGTATGGTTATTAGATCTCTTCAGGGTTGGCCACTCAAAACCTGGAGATCTAGACAACAATTGGAGAGATTTCTTGGTGCACGATGATGGATCTGGAACAGATCATGGATCATTGCGCCAACAGAGCCCTTTGATCTCTTCAATGATGAAAATGTAACTTTTCTTCATCAAATATCAATCTAAACTCAAGATAAGATGTTTTTATTTATGATTTCCATCACGTTCCTTAATTTTGAACGAACATGTATCAATTCAATGAACAAAATTGATACACGCATCGTTGGAAGAATTGAATTGATTGAATTTTTTGTTTTTAATAATTTTGATCATTCCTCTTTGTTTTTATTCTTCTAAAAAAATAGATCAAGGCCAAATGAATAATGATCAAGGTTCGTTCCACGCATCTTATGGCTTTTGGATTTCTTCCCCCGTTCTTAACTTGTTCATTGCGAGCATTTTCTTTTGGCCTGTGGTTTAATGAATACTCAATATTTTATCATTGTGTTACCATTATTCAATGTAACAGATCAATACCATGGGTTTGGTTCATGATCTATGATCTTATATAGGTGAGATGATGGTAGTGGATGACCAGTGGTGGATCAAAAAATATTTGTGGTATTCGGTCAACCTGGTTTTGATGTGCGGTGATAGATGGCTCAACGATGGTGATTTCTAATTATATCTGCTCCCAGATCCTAGAGATCAAGGACGAAAAGGGTTGGTCAACCCTGGATATATAGATTTTGGAAACATTGGTTTTTTTTTGTGATTTGTATATCGACATGGAAGAGAACCCAAGGGTTCTGGAAAATCTTGAGAAACATGGCATGTAATTCAAGATTAAACATAGTGGGGGGTAGATGTGGTGTTAAGGTTCTAGTTGAGGTTAAATATCACATGTCGTGTGACTCTGTCACACACTATGTTACTACTTCTATGTGTATTAGCATGTACTTTGGGAAGTAAACAGAAACGGTAAAAATTACATTTCCAAGAGGCACACCGTTTACTTATACACAGACACTGCCTAGTGTATAGGATTTGGTACATAGACATGGACACCATACATAGACACGGCTAAGAGACACGAGTAGGGTACCATGTGACTCTTCACGCAGTTTTCTTCTTCTACATGTTGTGTATATTAAGACCTACATATCGTGTGAGGCTTTCCCACATGGTTATACATGGGATAGATAGACACACTGTGTACCCCCTGGTATACGCCATATACCCCCTTCAAGAGTGTTTATAGATCTTGGTTTCCTTACTTTGGACCATTATAGGTTGAGCGTGTTCCTTTAGTCCACTCCCTTGATGGTACAATGTGTCATTACATCCACATCACAAGATTTTGATCCCCTCGAGAGGCTGAGTATCATATAGAGTTGTAGTGTCCCTCTGTGAGACGGGAGTGTGGTCCTCTATCATCTTTTGTTCCCTAGGTGAGGTTTCTGGAATTGGCATAACCTCTCTGAGTAGGGCATTGATCATCCATCTATAATTTTGTATCAGTATGGTTGGTGGTATCACTAACATATGATCCCCTATATAGAGAGTTAATTTAGATTGGGTTCATGGTGTCACCCAGCGGTTTTGGGTATGAACCCCTATCTGAGTAATATAATCTTCTTAGACTGGTGAGATTTATTAGGCATAGACAAATGAAATATGAATCTTCATTGACTGTCTTCTATGATATCCTGGCTCGTGGAGTGGGATCTCCCATAAATGAGCATTGCTTCGAGAAGAATCTTGTGGTTGATAGTTGGTTATGACCACTTGGTGTTGTGCTATCCTTCCTTTGCGTATCTAGGTGTTTCTGTTATTAATTGATTATTATATATTGTATTGAGTTGAAGATATTTGGAGCTTCATGTTTACTATTTTTTGGGTGGCCTACTGAGTATTGTTATACTCACCCATGCATATGCTTTTCCGGCACATGTCATTTCTTATACAGATGATGACCTTTTTTACAGTGTCCTAGGAGGATAAGGAGTGATTGGAGCATAGATAGAGCTTTTCAGACCAAGGTTTTTTAATAAGAGCTTGCATTTGACTTATTCCTCTCCCTTGGAGTAGGTTAGACTCTTTACAGTTTTTGATTGGGATTTTATTTGGCCCATTTTACTGCTTTCATTACATTATTGACACACTCTGTTGTGGGATCCTAGATGTATGCATGCATTGGTTTCAGTTATTTTACATTTCAGCATTGTGTGGGCTTCGAGGTGTGTGTGTGTGTGTGTGTGTACATGTACTTTAGTATAACGCCTCCCATTTTTTGGTATATTCCTACACAGCATTCGTTGCCATCCCCTAGACTATTAAAGGCGGGCTTGGGGTAGTCACAGGTCAGTTCATGACAATGGAACTCAAGAGAAAGAACTTAATATTGTAACAATGAAAACCATATATTAATGCTCACTATCTAATATAATCTATTTATAATAATATCTCATCAAGTAGTTTGTGCATTCGTTTCACCAACCAATGTGTTCGATATGTATTTCTTTGACTATCTGAAAGAAACAAGTCGCTACACCATGTCCAAGGAATTTAATGTGACGATTCTATTCCAATTAAAGGGTCGATATATCAGCTTCCATAAAGATGGAATAGGCAAATACTTCCTTAACTTATCCATTAATGACATGTTACCTGTGATACACCCAACATATACAAAATTTTCATGAACTATTATCAACATGGTTTATAAAATACATCTAAGTATGTGAGTTGTAACATGCATTAATAAAAATCTTAAAGTCTAAGGACCATCACACACACTCATAAATAAGAATATTCGATGACACCAAAACATGCGGGATTCCTACTAGCAGGTCTATTCTCAAAATCTCTCATCTTGGATATTACCAAGTGAAAACTTCATGAGAAGAAGTCTCTTCTACTTATAAGTACTCTCACCTGATAGTCTATGTAATATGTGTCCCATCATAGTCAGTTATCCAACCACATAACATTATTTAAGAATATCATTATAGAACATTAAGGTTCTAATCATATCATGTAACTTCTATGATCTTATCAATGTGATGTATACTCTAGGAAATTACTACATTAGATTCATGAATAATAATGAACAATATTTAATAAGAATTTTTATTTAATACATTTTGTATACATGTAATCAAAGTAAAAACGGTTAGTTCTAGTAAACCAACTGCAACAAACTGGTCTTGAGATGGTCATCTAATGTATGATTGAAATTACATGTTTTATTTTCTATATCTGATTATTTAATTTGTAATAATTGAATAATATTGACATGACTGACCAATATATGATTGAAATTGCATGTCTTGTTTTTTCAGATATATAATTTTTAATAATTTCATTTTTTTCTTGTTGATGACCTGTGTGTCATCTCTCTCTCTAAGTATGTAAGGACCTTCTTGTCTACATAATAAATGTTATGTATCTCAAACCCCTAGGTCCCCTCACTTGCGTCTCGATAACATTGTAATAAAAGTTCATTTGATAAGAAGTGTCATTGTTTGAAGGTGTATTTTTGCACCATGCTTGAGAAGAGAATGACAGTTGTTGAAATTTGAGATAATAGAGTATCTAGGATCCCCCATTAGGTTTTGGTTGCTTTATGAAATAATTATAATCCAATCCATAAAAAATGTCTCAATATCAATTCAATTATTTAATCATATCCAATTTAAAAAAATTTAACATTTCATGATGTAGTATATAACATTTTATTAATTATTTTTTTCTAGGAAATCATATATGCACAAATATATTTCAATGGTGCGGTAATTTATGCTGATCAAGGTTTTAGCTATATTTTTTCACATTAAATAGTGGAAAATCTTCATGATTGTGTGACATTTGATGAAGTTCTAAGGAAGATTCATAGTTGTTTAAAACTGAGGGTCAATCATTCAATTACATCAATTACATATTGACATATTAAATATCTTGAACGTCTATGGTGCACTGAGTATCCAATGGTCAATGATGAGGATTGGATGGATGCATCATTGTTGTTCTGAAAATAGTGTAGTAATGGTCTAATGAATTTATATGTGTTGATTTATGATATTGATGAGGTACAACCTACTAAAAGAGAACCTTGTTATGTGATCTCTGTAGAGGTCGTCCTTTTACAACACTCTCATTCATTGTATGCTCATGTGACTCATATAATAGAAAAAAATTATAAAGAATGTGATCTATATTTAGAAGGAAATGTAGGGGATATCCCTATATGTACTCCTAATTTACTAAATGATAGTTTATCTTATGAGGAAGTATTTGGTGAGGTGTCAGGAAATGATGTGGGTGAGGGAGATGTGGGGAATTAACCTTCTAATATTCTTTTGATAGATAAGTAGCCACCATTTAGTGGTAATCATCTTACACTATTGACTTCATTACTTGAATTAATGTTGCATGTAGAGAATTTTGATTGATATTTCATTACACCAGATACTAAATTTCCATGAATTATAGGTAATATATCTTCATAAAATGATAACACCATCTATATTGGTAAGGAGTTTGAAATTAAAGTTTCCTTGAAAATGTGATAAAAAAATATCACATAGAGTGGAATTTTTTTGTGGTTGATGAGTTAAATAAAGAAACTTTTCTCATTTTCTGTGACAAATATGGGCTAGAATGTAAATTCTGAATGTGGGAAATATATTATAAATTTTTTTCATATTTAAAGATAACCAAATAAGAAGACCCACACACTTTTGTACATCCAATATTGTCTCATGATCACTCTTCACTTGATGCAGAGTTTATATCAACTATTACTGTATAGATTATATGAACATGTCAGGAAGTTCATGTTTCCCTTGTTCAAGAATTAATAAAACAATTGTTTAAATATAAGATATCCTGTAGAATATATTGGAATGCAAGACAAAATTCAATTGTGAAAGTCTATGGTGATTGGGATGAATCATATACAACGTTGTCACAACTTATGGGATTGTTATCTATCAAAAATCATATTATTTATCATTTGGAAATTGTTGAGTATATCTCCCCAGATCACTAAGTTGATCAATCAATGGTTAAGTTAAATAAGATATTTTGGGTATTAATGTTTTCTATCGCTGCTTTCCTGTATTGTAAACAATTCATTCAAGTCGATGGAACTTTTCTTTATGGAAAGTATACATGTGTTCTACTTATTTCTAACAAACAGGATGGTAATTTTTCTCCTCTACCACTCACATTATAAATTTTTGAAAATGAGAATCTTTAATCTTGTAGTTTTTTTCATGTATTTCATTCATGACACATAAAAATAGGGAGTGTTTCTGATATCTAATTTCCATCAAGTGATTACAGAGGCCATTAATAGTGATGGGGTTTCATGGAGAGAAATGAATGTTTATCATTGATATTTAATTAGACATATTGTTAGTAATGTGCATAAGAATTTCAGAGATGAGAAAATAAAGAAGGCGATCATCAAGTTGGGTGTATTTTTTTGGTATTTTTTTGAAAAAAAAAATTTAATATCCTTTTAAATACATTATTCTCTTATGGTTTCAGCATACGATCTCCAACAAGAAAGGTTCGATCAAACTCTTGAAAAAATTAGAAGGTCTAATCAAGATGTGTATGATTATATGATGCATATTTCAAAAGGAGAATGGTCATTAGCATATGATGGTGGAATTAGATATGGCCATATAAACACTAATATAGTGGAGTGAATAAATGGGGTCTTCAAGGGTGTATGCCAACTAATGATCATAGGGTTAGTACATGATAAATTTTATAGATGTGTGAAGCACTTTGTTTAAAGGTCCCAATAGTCCTATCAGAGGATGAAAAATAGAATGTGTTTTGTTCAGCATTTCCAAAGTGCCATTGATCAGATATTTCATGATTCATCATCATCACGTGTTCTAACCTTTGGCAGAGTACAAAGATGCTTTCAGGTAATAGAGTTCCAAGACCCTCCCATAGGAAAAAGTTTTCGAGTGTTGGTGGTCATATTAGAAAATAGGTACAGTGACTATTGTAACTTCTAGACATTTAGATATCCCTATGCATATGTTGTTGTAGCTTGTGTATCGGTGAACATATCATGGGAGCCCTATGTTGACCCGGTGTCACGTGATCACTATGGTTAACTATTATAGTGAACCTTGGATTCATGTTGGTGACTTTCTTTATATTACATTGTCTGTTGATCAGCTGACTATCATCCCTAATATTTTTAGGTTCGTATTATGGATTTTTCATTGATAAATTTTCTAATTTCTAAATTTTTTTCAATAATTTCTTGTTTAATTTCTGGTATGAATTGGAAAATTTTTTGTGATATTTCATACTTTTACCTTACCCACTCATCAGCTGACTGTGCTACCTAATATTACTATGTTATGCCCTCATGGATGACCAAAGTATACTCGTATCAGAAATGATATAGAATGGACTTGGAAACAAAGAGAGGGAATATAATGCAGAATTTTTCACATAGAAGTGAATACTCGTAAGAGATGTCCCCAAGTGGAAATATAGAGCTCCACTTCTCATCATCCTTGATCGAGTCTTTGTATTTTATCATGAATGTGTACATTTATTCTGTATGTAGGCTTTTCATTAATGGATCCTTTTATTTCTAACATGCTTCATTTTTGGCCTATCTCATATATGGTTTGTTTCATTTCTAGATTCAATCAAAAAGAATTTTTTAATACTCCCACAGTTAAAAAAATAAACACATAACAAAAATGAATAAAAAGAGGTTCAACCTCTAAATGAATTGTCGTCAAATTTTTCCTTCAAATCCCATGGCCGATTGAATATATCATACGACCGCATGTTCTATGCGGGGTTTTCATCTCAAATGATAAACATAGAAATATTTAGAAATAAATTAAACATGACTGGAGATCATTAAAACAATAAATTCATATAAAAATACAACAACATCAGTCACATATATTTGTTTACCTCATTTTTCATCATAATGTTTAATTATGAATGTCAATTTTCTACCTCATATTGCTTATTGTAGTTTTAAAAAAAAAATGTTTTTCAAATTTATTGGATTAACTATAAAAACTCAACAATGATATCAACTATATTGATGTAAGGTACTCTATTGCTCACATTCTATGATATGCATTATTCACGGTTGATTTTAGAAGAATTTCTAGTACCTGATTTGAGTGTATGGAGATCTCATCAATTTTATCATGTTTCACCACCTCCTTTCATCATCTATCATCTTTGTAATGTTGGGTTCTATGGTGTAGTGATGTGCGACTTCACATTTTTCAATCATCAGCTCATTGTTGCTCTTGTAGAGATATGGAGGTCATAGACACATACTTTCCATTTTGCGGAGGGGGATATGACCACTAAACTTGAGGATGTGTCCATTATGTTGGGTCTCCCCATAGACGGTATGGTTGTGATGAGCCGATTGGGTATAGATTGCTTTGAACTAGTTCATGGATTACTAAGAATTAAGGTCCACGATGATGGTAGGTCCATTTTTTATAGTAGATTATGCATGCCATGTATAGAAAAGCACTTTTCTCATCTAGATGATGATTCTAATGAGATCACTATGTTGTGACTTGCGCGTGTATACATTTTGAGGCTTATCGGCGGCACTATCTACATAGAACATTCGAGTACATTTGTACATATGATGTATTTATCATTATTGGAGGACTTGGAACAAATAGGGTTGTATTGTCGGAGGTTTATTTGTATTTCATATACATACAAGGCGTTATGCAACGCATGTCATATCAATAAGATATATATCATAGGATGTGTTGTTCTAATACAGATGTGGATGTAATGTCGTAACCCAGCTTACCACTAAACCAATAGTCGAACCGGATAGCCACATGGCCTTAAGAGAATTTCCCCAAATTCCAGAAACTTCTGAATAGAAGTGAGGGCCTTGGATGTGATAGTGGGGAAACTATGCCCTCATTGTCATAGTGTAATACAGCGGAATAAATATTAACAAATATCTGAAGCAGTAAACAGCGTGCAACCTAAAGAAAACATCAATAGTATGATAGATAAATATTCGAGTATTAAACTATACAAACGATAATGCAGAATGTTATATGTTCTAAGAAAGTAGCCAAAATAGGATACACTTCAATCAGATACAAATACAATACAAGTGCAGAAATAGAAATAAAACTCAGAAGCATCGTAAGACTCATCTTAGTCTCATGTTCTCCTTCTCTTAAGCAGTAATCAAGTACCTATATAAGGGTGATTTCTATTTTCTTCACCTAAAACCATATAATCAGTTTGGTCCCAAAACCATGACCCAAACAGGGTGTGAGACAAATACCAGTAGACAACCAAAAAAGATCTGTACCTAACAGTCAGTTAATATATATGCAACAGAAGTAAAGAAAAAAATAACTAGGAAGTACTCAAGTAAACTATCCATATATTATGTCTATTTTCTTTAAAAATTTAGTTTCATTTAGGTGCAACTATCTCAAGATTCGGCCTTAGCTTGCCAATGCCTTGTATAGAAGTAAACACAGCAGATGTCTTGGAAGATCTGCCAGATAAAAAGTGAAGATTGAATCCAGTCTTGTGCTTTGTCTTGAAAGACACATCATAAGTCATTTAATTTCATTTAACAAGTTCTATTAACTTTACAAAGGTCTCGAAGTCTAGCCTATTCCCTTCGACCCCCCGTACCAAAGTAACCATCAACTCATGAAATAACCATTTCGCATTAAAGCATATCATCATTTCAGAATTTAATCATTTTTTTAGTTTCCAATAGATCTCGTCCTAAGTATCCCTCAATGGACTTAGGAATCGCTCGTAATTTTCAAAGAAGACTCTATAATCCTGACCACCAAAACTGTGTCTCGTTCACGACCCTTAAGTAATTAACCTCTTGAATCTGTCCATTGCCTTTTAACTAAGATGATGTTTCACCCAAGGTAAGAAAGGAATCATTAGTCACATGATCCCAGCCTTGTCTTTTAACCGAGACTATTTCTCCCCCATATATAATTACCTCTTTTAATCTTTATCATTTCATCTAAAAAACAACACATACGAATTAAACTATCACATAGCATTTATATAACTACTCATGTGGGAAATTCACATCGTAGCAACACATGAAAATTAAATTATTTCATGGTTTTAATCATAACAACTCACATGGTCATTTCATATAACAACATATCATTCCAATCAACCCCAAAAATGGAAAATGCTCACAAGCCTCAAGGGTGTTCTTTCCAAATGGCTAACCATGGAAAAACGCACACATGGGGTGTCCCTAAATCAAACAATCAGAAACCACATGCTTCAAATTCATATAATAAAATACCTAAACATCATTAGGAATCTAAAGGTTTCAATTCTAGACAAAAAAAATACCCAAAAATGGTCTCATACTATTTTGGCACATATAATAAACTTGACATTTAACGAAAGTCACAAGACCACCTACCTCGATGACATATAACTGATATAATCCAACGTCAACCCTTGAATCAGACAAGAACGACGTAGATCTATGAAAAGAGGTAAATCATTTATCCTTAAATAACTTCTTCAAGAACATAAATTATCAATAATGGATCAAGGATAATAAATCTCTTACCGATAGAAATCTCATGAGACCAACGGCACTTGAATTGGGTTCTAGACAACAAAACGGAAGAATAATCAACTCTCACGGCTCCTTGTTCTTCACTCGATGGTTGTTCTGTCCAGGAGAAGAGTAAATGATGCTATTGGTTGTTTTAAGCTAAAATTTAGAAGTACACGGCATGTAAATCCATATACATGGAATTTATATCATTTTACTGTTCATAAATTTGTGGACCTAATTTAAGCATCATGCACCAACATTACTGACATGACTACACGACATGTACTAGGAAGTACACAGCGTGTAGTGGGTTTATATTCTCTCCCTATCCAATAAAAGAACACACCATGTATCCCTATCCTACACAGACAAACCACACGGAGTGTACATAGGATTACAAGGTGTGTTCTACTAAAACTTAACATTTTTTCTAGTTTTGTTTATTTCCTCAAAAACAACTGAAAGGAAAAGAAAAAGAAGAAACCCATACCTCATAAGAAGAACCTGGTTCTTAAAAATTTCCCCCCTTAAATAAATTCATTCCCAAATTTCCGTTCCTAGGGTGGTGAAGGAATATCTGAGAATAACTCTGGCCACTGAACACATACATCAGCCTCCCTCTCCCAAGTCTCATCCTATACTCGGTCATGCTGCCATAGTACCCGTATAAGAGGAACTGACCGACCTCGGAGAACATTATTTCTCCTATCAACTATAAAAATAAGATTCTATTAAAAGGATGCATCAACCTAAATCTCAACCTCCTAGAGCTAAAAATAAGATATAGGTCTGAGTGATAGTGGAACAGCTGAGATACGTGGAAGATATCGTGCAGGGCTCGGTACCTCTGAGGCAACTGTAACTGATAGGAAACTTACCCGACCCGTTCCAGAATCCCAAATGGTATAACAGGTAGCGGTGAAACCTTACTCTGCCTCCTGATTCTCTTGTGTCCCAATCTCGATGAGACACATGGGAAAACTTGATCCCCAACCTTGAACTCCAAAGGTCGTCTACAATGATCGGCATAAGATTTTTGATGAGACTGCGTAGTATCCATCCATCTCTGAATCAAGTGAACTTACTCAGTAGTCTCCTGGACATGATGAGGTCCTAAAATTTCTACCTTTCTTGCCTTTAACCAATCAGGGGTGATCACCAAGGCTTACTGTACAAATCCTCATATGTTGCCATCTCAATAGTATCCTTGAAGCTATTATTATAGGTGAACTCAAATAGGGGTATATATTTCTCCGAAGAACCCCCAAAATCTAGGAGACATGCACGCAAAATGTCCTCCAGCACTTGAATCGTGTGTTCTTACTGGACATCTATCTGAGAGTGGTATGTTGTGCTCAGAAGCACCTGTGTACCCAACACCCTCTAAAAACTCTAACAGAAACGAGCCATAAAGTGGGAATTCATATCTTAAATGATATAATGAGGGACTCCATGAAGTCGTACCACCTCTTGAATATAAAGCTTCTTGATCTCATCAACACCAAAGGTCTCCTTGATCAGAAATAAGTGAGTGATCTTTGTAAGCCAGTTAACTACAACCCACCCCACATTGTTGCCTATAGGCGACCTCGGTAACCCCATCACGAAATCCATCACGACATCATCCCATTTTTACTCAGTAATGGATAGCTACTATAAAATTACAGATAGCTGCTGATGTTTCACCTTCACCTATTGACAGGTGGTACACCTCAAAACAAAACCAACTACTTCTCTCTTTATTCCCAGCCACCAGTACTAATGGTGCAAGTCATGGTACATCTTGGTGACTCCGGGATGCACTTCCCAAGATAAAACATGAAACTCCCCCATCATCTCCTTGCGTATATTCCCTGGAACCCACACACATACATGGACATGTATAATGTCATCCTCGCGTATCGTCTATCCAGGGAGAGGGTCCTCACCAACCACACTCTCCCCAAGAACTAGGCCTTCAGAATCTGATAGTTGTCTCATCCTCACTATGTTCATTAGGGTAGAGGTAATAGAAAAAGATGAGAGATAATTTTGTCCCTCACAGTTGTGAACCTCCAAATACATCTCAGAGAACAAATACATAAGCTATCACTCACTAATGGCCTCATGTATTGCATGGATCTGAGTCTTCCTGCTCAGTGCGTCAGCCACTATGTTGCCTTTTCCAGGCATATGGGAAAGCTCAAAGTCAAATGACTAAAGGTATTCCACCCACTATTGTTGTCTCGGATTCAATTGATGTTGCGTAAAGATATAGTTGAGGATTTTTTGGTCAGTGTATACCACAAAACGCTCTCCCAAAAGATAGTGTCACCAACTACGCAAGGCATGCACAACTACTGCTAACTCAAGATCGTGCATCGGGTAATTCATCTCATGTGGCCTCAACTGTCGAGACCCATACACAAAGAATCAATCCCCCTACATAATCACTGCTCCCATACTGATACTTGATGCATTTCAGTACACAGTGCAACTCCTACCATGTTCAGGCAATATCAATATCGGTGCAGAAGTCAAACATCCCTTCAACCCCTGAAAGACTACGTCACAATAATCATACCATTGAAACATCACACCTTTCTTAGTTAATCCCATCATTGGTGTTGCTAAGCGTGAGAAGTCCTATATAAAATGCATGTATTAACCAGCTATCTCCAAGAAACTCTTCACCTCAAAACTTTTCTTGGTCTGCTCCTAGGTAACTACTACTCTCACCTTCTCTGGGTCCACTGATACTCCATCACTTAGACGACGTGACCACGAAAGTGAATCTGATCCAACCAGAAGTGTCATTTTATGAGCTTAGAATATAACTGATGCTCTTTCAGTATATTCAAAATGATCTCAAGGTGTTTGACATGGTCGTGTCAATTGTTAGAATACACCAAGATATCGTCCACGAAACCCACCACAAAGAAATCTAGGTAAGGATGGAACACTCAGTTCATCAGCGCCATGAAAACCGCAGGCACGTTTATGAGATCAAACGGCATAATCAAGTACTCATAAAGATTGTACCTACTATGAAAGGTTATATGAGGTATGTATACTATTCAAACACGTACCTGGTGATAACCTGACCTTAATTCAATCTTCGATAACACCTGAGACCTTCTAAGTTGATCAAACAGTTCATCTATAGTTGGTAATGGATATAGGTTTTTGACTGTCAACTGGTTCAGTTTTCAATAGTCCATGCAAAGTGTGAGAGTAATGTCTGCCTTCTTCGCGAAAAGGACCGGTGAACCCCAAGGTGAAGTATTGGGTCAGATAAAACCCTTAGCGTCCAGATCTTCCAACTAGCTCTTGAGCTCTTGTAACTCTATCGTAGCCATCCTATAAGGAGGAATGGATACTAGTGTAGCTCCTGGAACTAGCTCAATAGGATATCCACATCTCTAACTAGAGGTAATCCTGAGAAGTCATCCAGAAAAACACCCCTGAAATGATCAACCGCTGGAGAAAAATCTATCAAACATGTTCCCTGATCATCTAGATATAAACTTGAAATCTAGGCTGTCATCCTGCCTTGCCCAGGATGCTCAGGTCCAGCTCGGCTCTCCTGGACATCCCATTCTCCCTTGTATAGAAAATACCCACCCTCTATTGATGTAAAACTCACCTTGCAGTGATAGCAGTTAATGAAGTCCTGATAGGATACCATCCAATCCATTCTGAGGATGACATCAAACCACATCATCTCTAAGATGTAAAGATCCCAAAGAAGTAACATCCACCAATATCAAGGGGGAACTCCATACACAGATGCACACCTACCGTTATAATCCCTAACGGAGTATCTAGCATTATAATGTTCTCATATGTATAAACACAAAGCTCAATTCTCTCTATAAAAGGCACAAATATAAAACTATGAGAAGATCTAGTATCAAAAAGTACAAAAGATAAAACAGAGTCGACTAGAATCGTACCTCTAACAGTAGAAGTTCTGGGATCCTGTTCTTATTGGGTTTGTCACACTGTATATGTCTAACCTATACCATGGCCCTATGACACTACCTGGATACCCTGGTCTGACCCGCCCTGCTGTCGCTGAGATCCTGGGGTCTGGCTAACACGGCCATGCCCACCGCCTTGGCATGCATGACCTGACGTATTCCAGTTTCTAGACAGGTGAGAAGCTACTAACCCTACTTCTGTATGAGGAGTCTGTAAAAGAACCTCTCTCACTAGCCACTAGTGGAAACATCTTGGAGAAGTACTATAGATGGCCCATCTTGCCGCAAGCTCGGCACTCAACTGGGTCTTTCAAGCACTGCGGTCTAGTATTTCCAACTATGCCACACTAATATCACCTCACCTGGCTACTAGAAGATACATCCTGACTACTTGTATTCCCGTGAGAAAACTCGATACGATGCTTCTTGCTTATGGTCGAGACAGTACTAGATCTCAGTGTTGAACCACCCTAGCTCGCACCCCTATATTCTCATAGGTTGCACTCGGTAATTAGTGCCTGATTCATAATTGAATGTACAAAAGGAAACATGATAACTTTCACCTAAGGTCGGATGTCTTATTGTAGACCATCCTCAATGTGCCTGGCTCTCAACGCCTCATCACCCATCAAAATAGGTGTGAATTTCTAAATCTATGTAAAGCAGGTAGAATAGTCCATCACGGACATCGTACCCTACTTCAGATTCATAAACTACTGGGCTCAATCAGCCTTAAGGGTCTCATGAAAACATTAGTCATAGAAGACTATCTGGAAGTCTCCCCATGCCATTTCCTGATGGCACTATGTCTGTGTGATAACATCCCAAAACCTCTTGGAAGAATCACATAGCATATAATTTGAAATCTTGACCCACCTCTCAGGAGGCATCTCAAGATGCCCAAAGATATTCAACACTGATTCCAGCCATGATTATGTATCCTATGGTCCTTCATCCCCTGAAAAAGTAGACGGATGATACTGTTAGAATATACGCGTCAACTCTGCCATAGATTTGGCATCCTAAGGTGCTCCCTGGAAGGTCTGCATGAACCACACAAAACCTTCTTAGAACTATGAGTCTGCACCCGTGTTCGTTATAATGGCTGGTGTCGCAGTTGGCACAATTGGAGGAACCATAGGTAGCCCATGGACTACCACCTCCGATGTATACTCATCACTACTCTCCTAGAGCACTGCTCATGGTCGTCGTGGTGTCACTTCTCTATAAATTCCATCACATTCACCTCAGTACTAGTTTAACGAAGAGAAAACTGCAATTCAAAAGTGAAAAGTGGGACATAGAAGGAAAAACACTTAAGTTTTTCAAAATAGAAGTACACGACATGTATAACTACTTACATGGCATGTTATTCTAGGCCTTTACATGGGCGTGTACTTATTCCCAACATGGACATGTAACACCCCATATACACAGTGTTTTCCACAAGATACACGGTGTATACTTGGATTTCCCTTCCTTCTCAGATACTTCTACATTGCTAGAACTGCACGGTTCTGCCAGTGTAGGACTACACGGCATGTTCACCCTAGACAGGGGGTTTACAGCTAAGTTTTCATCCACCTATTTCATTAGTCACACAATGGGATAGAGTATCGACTTACACGTGGTGTGTACTCACATTATAGAGTGTGTCCTACTCAAAGCTCACCAACTCATGTTCCCTTCTCACACGGAAGGTTACACAGTCAAGGATTACACGACGTGTATACATGGTACATGACATGTTCTTCTAAAAACATGGAACACATTCTTCCCTAAATAGGAAGAACACACGTATTGTTAGGCTAAACTACACACCATGTATACAAGTTTTTTCAGGACAGAAACTCCAGATTTCCCAGAAAACCCTTGTTTTCTAGAAAACCAGCTAGCAGGATGCCAATTTCCAATCCGTGAGGGCCCATACTCCCCACGAATCAAAGTTTGGCACCCAAAAAGAATATATCATAATACAATTATAGATGAAAACTGAATCATGATCTACAAAATTTCTGTCTAAGAAGGACCATACACCTCAGGAACCAAAGTTCGACATTCATTCCATCCAACCCATAGCACATACCAATACACCTATCACAATTGCAGGCATAGCTATCATGCCATTTATCACAACAGCGTGCGATGACTAATGAATCTTAGATGAAATGGGATAATGAATGGAATATAATTCTAAAAAGTTTCTATATGATGCATGAGATGGCATACCCTCATCTCATCGGGTTGCAACTAAAATGGAACCCACAATTGCACTAATAGTAATAACATATATCAAGTGTGTCACCCAACGGTGAAATCCGTACAACTGTAAAATCAGAAAATCATAATTCATTTGAGGTAATTCAAATTTTCCCTATCCACGGGGTAGATACTCCTGATCACATCTAATTACAAAATCCATTTTTCATTTCTATCCATTATGTAGGCTCTAAATAGTCAGTCAAAGAAGAAAGATATCATCTGATACCACTTTGTAATGTCCCGACTTGTCTTACCACTAAACCGATAGTCGGACCGGTTGGCCACATGGACTCAAGTGCATTTCCCAAAATTCCAGAGGCTTCCAACAAGTAGTGAGGGCCTTGGGTGTGATTGTGTGGAAACTATGTCCACATTGGTAGAGTGTAACATAACAGAATAAATATTAACAAATAGCAGAAGCAGTAAACAACATGCAACTGAAACAAAAATGTGGAAGTATTATAGATAAATATCCAAGTATTAAATTATAAAATTGATATTCAATCATGTTATATGTTCTATGAAATTATCCAAAATAGGTTACACTGCAATCATATACAAATAAAATACAAGTGCAGAAACAGAAATAAAACTCAGAAGCATCACAAGCCTCGGTTTGGTCTCATGCTCTCCTGTTCCTAAGAAGCAATCAAAAACCTATATAAGGGTACTTCCCCTTATCTACAACTGAAACCATATAATCTATTTGGGCACAAAAACATGACCCAAATAGGATTTGAGACTAATCCCAGTAGTCAACCACCAAATGTTCGTTCCTAACAGTCAGTGAATATATATGCAACAGCAGTAAAGAAAACACTAACTAGGAAGTACTCAAGTAAACTATGCATTTATTTTGTTTATGTTCTTTAGAAATTCATTTCCATTTAGGTGAAACTATCTCGAGATCCAGCCTTAGCTTTCCAATCCCCCATATAGAAGTAAACACAGTAGATGTCTCAGACGATCATCTAGATAAAAAGTGAAGATCGAATCCAAGCATGTGCTTTGTCTTGGATAACACATCATAAGTCATTCCATTTCATTTAACATGTTCTATGAACTTTACAAAGGTCTCTAATTCCATCCTAGGCCCTTTAACCCCCTGTACCAAAGTAATCGTCAACTCGTGACATAACCATTTCTCATTTAAGCATATCAGCATTTCATCATTTAATCTTTTCATCAGTTTCCAATAGAGCCCATATTAAGTATCCCTCAATGGACCAAAGATTCGCTTGGAATTTACAAATAAGGCTCAGTAAGCCGGACCACCAAAATTGGGGCTCGCTCACGACCCTTAAGTAATTAACCTCTTGATTCTGTCCATTTCCTTTTAACCGAGATGATGGTTCGCCCAAGGTAAGCAAGGTGTAATTAGTCAAATGAGCCTGACCTTGTCTTTTAACTGAGACTATAGCTCTCCCATGGATAATTACCTCTTTTAATCATTTATCATTTCAACTCAAAAAACATGTGAATTAAACTACCACATGGATTTAATCATAACAACTCATGTGGGAAATTCACATAGTAGAAAACACATTAAAATTAAATTATTGCTTGGTTTTAATCATAAAAAATCACATGGGAATTTCATATAACAACATATCATTATAATCAACCCCAAAAAGGGGAAACAGTTACAAGCCTCAAGGTCATTCTTTCCAAACAGCTGACCACAGGAAAACGCACCCATGGGGTGTCCTTAAATCAAACAATCAGCAACCACATGCTTCAAATTAAAATAATCAAATACCTAAACATAATTAAGAATCTACAGGTTTCAATTATAGAGAAAAACAATACCCAAAATGGTCTCATACCATTTTGGCACATATAATTAACTCCAAATTTAACAAAAGGCACAAGACCACCTACCTTAATTTCGTATAACTGATATAATCCGACGTCGATCCTTGAATCGGCCTAGAATGATGTAGATCTATGAAAAGAGGTAAATCGTTCATACTTAAATAAATTTATCAACAAAAGAAATTATCAATAATGGATCAAGAAGAAGAAATATCTTACCGAGAGGAATCTCATGAGACCGACAGCACTTGAATTGGGTTATGGATGACAAAATGGGAGAAGAATCACATCATGTGGCTCCTTGTTCTTCATCCGGTGACTGCTTTGTCCAGAAGAAGATAAAATGAGGCTACTTCCCATTTTAAGCCGAAATTTAATAGTACACGGCGTGTAAATCCATATACATGGCGTGTATATCATTTTACTATTCATAAATTTGTTGACCTACTTTACGCGTCCTGCATCGACATTGCTGACATGACTACACGGCGTATAATAGGTAGTACATGACATGTAGTGGCTTTTTCTTCTCTCCCTAGCCAACAAAAGCACACATCGTGTATCCCCATCCTACACGGCCAGACCACACGGCGTTTACATAGGATTACATGGCGTGTGCTACAAAAACTTAACATTTTTTTCAAGTTTTCCATGATTTATCAAAAATAACTCAAAGGAAAAGAAAAAGAAGAAACTCATACCTAATTAGAAGAACTGGGTTCTTACAGTGGACATGGGAGCACATCTATCCCTAAGCTCCACATGCATGGGAGCTATTATCTGCCAATATTTTAGTAGAGTCTCTGCATGGACAATAGTATGTTATTCCTTCTAATGTCAAAATCAAATTTATAACTTTATATTATGAAATATATGTATAAAAATGTTATTTACAGGTGGATTCAGACACATCAATATTCAGATACAATCAGACACGATGTCCACACTTACAAACTTATGCTGAACAATTTTCAACCAAACGACGTACGTGGTTATTAATTATATAGTTAAATTATTATTGTGTATAATACTTGTCTTTATTCATTAATTAATTATTCTTTTTTATTATTTTTTAGATTTCATGGATGTCATATACTAAAGCTCTCATCCAAATTCTTTCTTCATAATGTACATCGATGATTACTATCGGCTCATGTGTTATTTCTATGATTAATTTTCATATTGTTGAGTGGCATCATACTGATAGAATTATGAGGTATTTCGTCTTCTATCAACTCATTCATGCACCTCCTAGTCAGTTACCTTCACTTCATTCCCGGAATATGTTAGGGAAATGATAATTTGACTGAATTAGATATCATGCAAGATATATTGAGATGTTAGACGAATGACATGAGTCCCGATTACGAGGGACTGACACAATACGTGTTCATTAATCAGATTAGTTTGATTATGTGCCCTGGTATTGCATATCCCCAATGAGACTTCTTACATGAAATAAAGAGGGCTATCATGACTTGGTAATAATTAATCATTCCACTATTAAACAATTTTTTTATTATCATTAATTAAATTCATAATTTTTTTTCACAAGATGCATGTATCGCTTATTTCTATTACATCTCTGACCCCACAGAGGGTGGTGCCTTTGAGAAAAACTATTTTCATAGAGTTGTAACAAACCTACTTCCACTTATGGACGAGACTTATCATGAGATTTTTGTTGATGTTTCAGGTGATGTTGAGGGTGTAGAGACTAATATAGATGTGTTCAGGGGTGATGGACCTGTTATGGATGTCGATGTATTACAGAAGGATGGTGTTTATTATGATCAGTCAGATGCTCATCCAGCTCCTACCTCATATGAGTCACAATCACAGTCAAAGGCATGAGCACAAAAATAGTTTGTTAGCATGTCATATTTTGTTGCAGAGATAGATGACGATTGGTCAGTGTTTCATTATTTATTAGCCTCTGATCTACAAATATCTATTGCACATCAACCATATTTTTTAGATTTTGGGGAGAGTTTCTGCCAGCATCAACTATCCTTGGAGGTAGGACAGGGTACAGACAAAAGAAAGATGATATATTAATCACAAAGACCGGTGGTAACTAAATCGAACATCAATGAAGGAAAACAAAACAACCATATGTAGTTCTTACTAGATGAAAAATAAGTAGCCAGATGATGTGATGCTTTATTTCCCTCCATTTTGATGAAGGAGAAAACACAAGTCGTAAAACTGCTGCTGGGAGAATGAATTTTCCTAATGAGGAAGTCAAAAGTTTGGAGGTCAAAATCATTTGTGCTGATGAAGTTGATGATTTTCAGATAACCAGATTCAATGTGTATAGCATTAAATCCATAATATTTTGCAAATGTTAGACCAGAAAGGATGTTCTGGGCTTCAATAATAGAGTTTTTTTAAAATGCATGGTTCGACTCTTGTCTGGAAGCTATGATTTTACCACAATGGTCTCAGACCATAAATCTGATTCCAACAAAACCATCCATGGAGAGAGAAACATCGACATTGATCTTAAGGGTCCCTTCTAGAGGGGGGATCCATCTAGTATCAACTGAGTGAGAGCCAGAGGACCCATTCTAATTAGGGCCCCAATTCCACCCATCAATCCAGTAAGTTGCTCGTTCAATCCAGAAACCACATTGATTTCACACATACGTATACGTAATTATTGGATTATTATATACAATACACACACACAATTTGTAGGCTAAGTATATCTATGATACTGGTTGTAGGATCATAAAAATTATCATATGATGACAACACTTACAAGAGGGGGTGAATTGTAGTTTAAAATCTTAGTTTAAGAAGTTTAAACTAATTAACACAAAAGCCTATTTAAGTAAGGTTATCATAATTAGACTGAGTTCAATTAACAAATTTATAGAATCAGATTCAAAATATGTCAAATTTTATTAGAGTAAAATATTAGTTTCATGATGGATCCAATTAATCAGAGTGAATATCGTAATCATAGTTAATGTGATATAACAAACAATATAGAAATATGAATACGATGAATCACTTTCTGTTACATGTAGTGAAATAGTAACTTGTTAAAAACTAGAAATACAATAGCTATGTAATAGTAATATTGACTTACAATAAATTATTAAAAGATTTACCACTTTTAACCTTAATAGTAAGGTAGTCAATAACTCTGACTTAAGGTATCCATTGTTTTATAATAACAATAAAGTTTGTGTTCCTTTACCAGGAAAGCCTTTGATACAAAGATTAGATTGGATCTGTCTTCTTATCCCTAGAATCCCTCAATATGATGATTTCCTATGTCTTACTATTACAGTAAGCCCTCAATCTGATGGATCATATTTTCCATCCTCATATCCGCATAATCCTTTGACCGTAACAATGATCCGATGTAGTTACAATTACAAAAGTTCATAAAGAGAAAATCTGACAAGGTTTCCTTAGAATGAAAACACTCTAAATAATTATACTGACTAAGAAAGAGAAGTTCTATAGAGACACTATTTTTAATTTTAATACTTTGAAATATTTCTATATATATTTTCAGAGTTATGCGTTGAGACGGTGTACGATTCTGGGACCCGTAGTGCCAAGAATTAATTTTACAGAAATATTAAATATATTTTATATTTCTCGCGCAAAAATTCATAAATAAAACATTATATATAAGAACCTAGACCTTTGTTTCAGGTATGTCTTTCCATTTTCTGGAATTTTTGAGAAAAGAGGAGTTTCTGGAAATTTTTCAAGTACACGTCATGTACTTTATAATTACACGTTGTGTACTTCGATTTCGCGCGAGGCTGTGTGCTAGTCATGTCTAGGACACACACACGGTTGTGTGGGGGGATGTGGAGGCCTCTTAATTCAGAGTACGGAAAAGCTTATTACACACCGTGTACTCCAAAAGTACACGTCGTGTAATGTTTTTTCATTAAACGGACCCGGATCGCGTCTGACCACCAGAATCATCTTTTTATAGGTCCCGTTCGACCGAGAGAATTTGTACGGCATCGGAACTTCTCCGAGCCCCCATGCCTCCATCCGTTCTCCGAATTGACTGTCATCTATTGCGTTGGAACTGCAGCGGTAAGATATCCCTTCTTCTAGAGCATAGATTTTTAATTCCTCCTCTTTTCCAAGTTATCATGGGTTGAACGTTTTGTGCATTTTCATATATCTACAACGTTATAAAGAGATTCAAGCCTTCTGGTTCAATTATATCGATCTCATAGCACCAAGGTAGGTGGTTTGTGCCTTTCCGTTCGAAGTCTTTGAGTTTTGTGTGAAATTTCCACCAATACCCTTGAACGGGGTATTGTGTGTTTATTGTTTTTCCCCTGTAGTTTTCTTACCTTGATTGTATTCTTGTGTAGAGTTAATTTGGTTATGTATGAGGATAATTGATATGCTGGGATGTTTTTCCCATGCCTTGTTCTATTTACGACATTTTGGTCTTGTTCAACCTTTGGCTGTTATACCTATTTTTTTTGCCTTATGACCGTAGGATGGAGTGTTATTCCCTGACATGCTTGTTATGTTGTAGACTGGTTAGCCTAGTAGCTATGTGGGTTTAGTTTGTCCTTATAGAATTATTATGCACTGATTGGCACGAGGACGTGAGAACCTGGTGCTATCGACTATAAAGGGATAGACTGAGTGAGCTTCCTCAGAGATTCTTGGATATTATAGACTATAGGATGATAGACCGAGTGAGCTTCCTCAGAAAGTCTTGAGCTTTATAGACCAAAGGAGATAGACCGAGTGAGCTTCCCAGAGATTCTTGTATATTATAAACTATAGAAGGATTGACCGATTGAGCTTCTTTAGATAGTCTTGAGCTTTATAGAATATACGGGGGTAGACCGAGTGAGCTTCCTCAGAGAGTCTGTATTTTGTTTGAATTTCCTTAAACCATTCCAGGATATATGAGGAATTGACTGAGTGAGCTTCCTCAGAGAGTATGTGATCGACCTAAGGCTATAAGAGGAATTGACCGAATGAACTTCCTCAGAGAGTCTCTATACCTTGGGTCTATAAGGGTAATTGATCGCGTGGTTATCCCCAGAGAGTCCCCGACTACCTTAAAATATAAGGGGAATTGATTGAGCGTGCTTCCTCAGAGAGTCTTGTTTTTCATATGACCAAACTAGAGGGGTTACGCTGAGTGTACTGCCCAGAGGGTTGTTGGTGCTTCTTGGATAAGACCAGAGGGGATGGCTGTGAGTACTTACTAGAGGGATTCCTTTTTGTGGTTAGCAGTTTGCTTCACTACTGCTTGTTGATCTGTGGATTGTTTACTATTGTGTATCATCCTGTTTACTGGTTACTATTTACTACTTACTGTACTATTACCTACCATATGCTCATTGACTGTTAGGCACAGATCTTTAGGTGGTTTCCTACTGGGATTTAGTCTCACACCCTGTTTGGGTCATGCTTTTGGTCCCAAACAGATTATATTGCTGCATGTATAAACAAGGGAAAGTGACCTTCAACATCAGGTACTTGATTGCATTGGAAAAGGAGAGTATGGGACTAATCTGAGGCTTGTGATGCTGAGGATTATCTTATCTGTTATTATTTTACTTTGTTTTAGTATTGTATTTAGCATTGTGACTTGTTTGGATGCTTTCCTAGGCATATGTATCATGCATCATTTCATATATATGTGTGTGCTCCAGTTTTTTATTGCTTTAGTCTTCCACTATTTACTGTTGTTGGATATTTACTGCTTTCTCTGTTATATGTGTTGTTTATATCTGTTGTGTACTCTGCCAATGAGAGCATAGTTTCCCCACTAACACACCTAAGGCCCTCGCTGCTAGTCGGTAGCCTCTGGATTTCGGGGAAATGCGCTTGAGTCCATGTGACCAACTGGGGACGGGGTGCCGCCGGGTGTCTCCCAGAACTGGGATGTTACAAAGTGGTATCAGAGGGATTCATTTCTCTTGACTTAATGTTTGGAGCCTCTAGCCTGGGATAGGACAGAATAGGTACTTGGTAATAATTTGTGCCCGGGAGTAGCTAACTTGTGTACAGGGAAAAGCCAATCTATCTCGTTCATTGCAATTTCTTTGGGTTTTGAAATTTTTACAGTTGATATGATTTCACTGTTGGGTGATTCACATGCCTTGTGTTGTTACCGTTTTTGTTATTGCGGTTCTATTTCTGTCTCAACTCGATGAAAAGAGTGTATTACATCTCATGCATCATATCGGCACTTGTTAGAAATCACATGCCATGAATTATTTCCATGCCATCTAAGATGCATTAGAAATTGCATGTTGTTATGATAGACACTGTGTAAATTATGCTTGTTGTTGTGATTGATTCATTGTTAGAATATCTACTGTTTGATAAAGAATTTGTCTGAATATTACATTGCTTAGATGGATGCCAAACTTTTTTTATTGAGGTGTTATGGGCCCTCATGGATTGGAATTTTGTGGATCATTTCCTGGTTTCCTTGTTATAACTTGTATAAGATTCCAAACTCTGATTCGTGGAGAGTATGGGCCCTCACAGATCAGAATTCGGCGCCTTAACTCTAATTTTATGGTCTTCAGAGCAGTTTCTGAGCTACTTCCCGGAAAAACCCAGAATACACGGTGTGTACATTATTAATACACGTCGTGTAGTTTTTAAACCGTGTCACTGATAGTGTGGGAAGAAACACGGGGTTGTGAAAAATCTTCCGGAACACATCGTGCACGGTACGTACACGCCGTGTTGTAGTGACCGTGTGTCTACCCATGTGACTAATGACACGAATGGATGAAACTTTGACTATACACGCTGTGTCCTATTATCACACATCATTCCATGTAACCTAAGTACCCTGCCATGTCACGAACAACACGGTTTGGGGAAAAACTTCATGTACACGCCGTGTTCTCAGGGAGCACGCCGTGTAGAGTGAACCGTGTATCTGCCCATGTAACTAACAACACAGGTCGTTGAAACCTTTTCTAGTGAATGTTGTGTCCTTTGTGAACACGTCGTGTAGTCTAGGATTATGAGGACCGTGTGGGTTAGCTGTGTAAGGAGACTCAAGCAGGGGAATATAGTTCAAGTACATGTTGTGTGTAGTGACAAATCTCTGTGTGGTTGGGGAGTTACACGACCATATGTGGAAGAAGTACACGCCCATTTGGATGGATTAAAAGAACACACCGTGTAGTTTTTATACACGTCGTGTAGTCATGTTTTGTAAAACATGAATGTTTCTTTCTCCTGTTCCCCTCTTGTACTCTTGTGTTCAAAGTCTTTGATAATACTGAATTAAGGTGTGTTTTTGACCTTTTAGATTTATGCCCCCGAGGCATCCTCCAGTTGTATGTCAGCTGCCAAACGGTGATCAGACACCAGATATGGCTGATCAAGTACCTCTTGCAGATCCTCCTGCAGTTCCAGCCTTGGCACCAGCATTTATACCAGTTTCAGGTGTCGATGCGCGGTTTAGGGAAGACTTTCTGAGGATGATGCACACCTTCCATGGAGCAACGCCTCCCACCCCATCGATGGTAGAGTTGACGCGGGTTTTCCAGTAGTAGCATCCTTCTAATTTCTCAGGGGATGGATGACCTCAAGCTACAGAGTCGTGGCTAGAGGCCACGCTGACAATATTTGAGCATCTGGAGATACCTCTAGAGAATAGGTTGAATCTCACTACCAATATTCTCCAAGATTCCTCCAAGAGGTGGTACGAGGTGATCTCACAATCATGGCGCCAGAAGATTATGACTTGGGATGAGTTTTTGTGCATCTTCTATGACTAATTCGACCTGGAGACCTTGAGGGTCGATCGAGCCTGGGAGTTTATGAATCCAGAGTAGGGTACTCTTTCTATTATGGAGTACTCTTCTCACTTTAATGAGCTACAGCGTTTCATGCCTATCCCAAGAGGGGATGAGTTGTTTCTTGCGTGAAGGTTTGAGGATGGTCTGAGGAACGACATTCGCTCGTAGGTGAACATCTTTAGGTTGACTTGGATATCATCTATCATCAACCAAGCGCTGATCACTGAGCATAATCTGAGGGATTCTGGAGAAGTGAGTCAGGATGATTCAATATCCAAAGTCAGTGTTCCTCCTACTGATAGCAGGAAGCGCTGTAGGGAGTCTACTCGAAGAGATCAGAGTAGAAGGAATATATCTTCAGGCAGCTAGGTAGTATTCTACCAGTGCGAGAGGAGCTGGTATACTAGGCCTAAATACCTGAGAGACCCGATGGAGTGCTAATCTTGCGGCAAGATGGACCATCTTTAGCTTTTTTGTCAGATCTTCTCACCTACAGCTGGTGGTAGAGGTTCTTCTATGACCCCGCATTCAGGAGATGCATCACCAGTTTCTCACCAGTCTAGGAACAAGAGTTATTCCATCTGTTTGGGCTGAGGTGGAGGTCGTGGCTGTGGTGGTCAGTAACCAAGTTACCAATGAAAGCAGAGTGGATCAGCTCAGAGTGGTCAGCCAGGGTCACAGGACCGTGGTATAGGCCAAACTTTTGTAGTGGAGCAGACCCATCAGGAGCAGGATCCCGTCCCTTCTACAGTTCAAGGTATGATCTTAGTAGCCTCATTTTTATCTTAAGATCTTTTCGATACTGGTGCTACGCATAGCTTTATCTCTATTGCTGTTATGGAGAGCCTTGGGCTCTGCATCTTTTCCTCTACCGATACTCTGACTCTAGACACACCGTTGGGGACTAGAGAGGATAGTGTACAATAGTGCAGAGAGTGCCCTCTCGAGGTTGCAGGGTGACTTTTCTTATGGTACCTCTATGTCCTAGAGATGACGAGATATGATGTCATTCTCAGAATGGACTGGTTAGTCCCCTTTCAGGCATTCGTCGCTTGCTATCGACGTAGGGTGAGTTTCGTATCACCAGAGGGTAGATCCTTTCTTCATAGAGGCGAGTGGGATGTCCAGGCGAGTCGAGTTGGACCCAAGCATCATGGACAAAGAGGAATTACATCCTAGATTTCTATTCTTTATCTAGATGACCAGGGGACTTCACAGTTAGACTTTCCTTCATTAGTGTATCGTTTCAGATATGTCTTTCTAGAGAACTTTTTAGGTTTTCCTTCAGAGCGTGAGGTGGACTTCTCAATTGAGCTTATGCTAGGAGCGGCACTGGTGTCCATTCCTCCTTATAGGATGGATACACCTGAGTTTTAGAAGCTCAAGAAATAGTTGTAGGAGTTGTAGAAAAAGGGTTTCAGCCGACCTAGTACTTCTCCATGGGGTTCGCATGTCCTGTTTTCGAAGAAGGCAGATGGAACCCTCAGGATTTTTGTGGATTATTGGAAGCTAAACCAGTTTATGGTCAAGAAACGATATCCCTTTTCAAGGATCAATGACCTCTTTCATCAGCTTAGAGGATCCCATGTGTTCTCGAAGATTGACTTTATATCCGATTATCATCAGTTACGCATTAGACCATCTGATATACCTCTTATAGCTTTTTAGAAGAGGTATGGTCTATACAAGTATATGGTTATGCCATTCGGTCTCACAAATTCACCTGCAGTTTTCATGGCACTGGTGAAAAGAGTGTTCCACCCATACATAGATTCCTTTGTGGCGGTTTTCGTGGACGACATCTTGGTGTACTCTCACACTCGACACGACGATTCTATCCATCTTGATACCATTCTGAGTACACTAATAGAGCATCAGTTATATCCTAAGCTCTCAAAATGACACTTTTGGATGGACCATATTCACTTCTTGGGTCATGTTATCTCAGAGACAAGAATATCAGTAGACTTAGAGAAAGTGAGAGGTGTAGTTTCCTGGGAGCAGCCAAAGAATGTCTTTGAGGTGCAGAGTTTTTTTTGGCTGGTTGGATACTACAAGCGTTTCATACAGAACATTTCACGCCTAGAAGCACCATTGATAGGTCCAACCAAGAAAGGGGGAAAGTTCTTATGGTCATACTCTTGTGAGTCAGCCTTTCAAGAGCTGAAGGGGAGGTTTAAAACATCACTAATACTAGTCTTTCTAGAGTCGGGCAAGAGCTATATTGTTTACTGTGATGCTTCGGGTATCAAACTGGGAGCTGTGCAGAAGTAGGGAGATGGAGTCGTTGCGTATGGGTATCAGCAGTTCTGGACACATGAGAGGAATTACATGATGCATGATCTGTAGTTGGAAGATGTTGTTCATGCCTTGCGATGTTGGAGACATTGTCTTCTAGGAGAGAATTCTGTGGTTTTCACTGACCACAAAAGTCTCAAGTATATCTTCACTCAGCGTGATCTGAATCTAAGACACTACAAGTGGGTCGAGTATCTTAAGTCCTTTGACTTTGAGATTTCCTATACACCTGGGAAAGGAAATGCAGTGGCTAATGCGTTGAGTAGGAGAACTCATATACAGGCAGTTCGGGAGGCCATCAGTGAGTGGCAGCTTCTGGCTCTGTTCTCTGAGATGCATTTGGAGGTTCAAGACAGACAGGGGAAGATTTTTCTATCTTCTGTAGCTATTACCACTACTCTTCTCAATTGGGTACAGATGAGGCAGTTATCAGACTCATAATGCCTAGCCCTGCGGGAGATTTTTTCGGGAGGGGACCCTCTTCTTGGATGGACAGCAGGAAAGGATGAGATCTTTTGTTTCCAAGGATGTGTATGGGTGCCATCAGACATATGTGAGGACTTGATGTGGGATTTTCATTCCTCAGTTTGGGCAGTTCATCCTGGTGTCACCGAGATGTATCGCAATCTACACCGCCAGTATTGGTGGTCAGCTATGAAGAGGGATGTTGTTGGTTTCATCATGAGATGTTATATGTGTTACCAGGTGAAGGAGGAAAACCAGTGACCTACAGATCTTTTACAACAGTTACCCATTCCTCAGTGGAAGTGGAATGATGTTGTGATGGACTTCGTGACAGGGTTGCTAAGATCACCTCATGGGAATGATGTTATTTGGGTTGTCATCGATAGGCTTACGAAGGTTTCTCACTTCTTGCTGATCAAAGAGACCTTCAGTGTTGATGATATGGGACGGTTGTACATCCAAGAGATTGTACGTCTACATGGAGTTCCACACTCCATTGTTTCAAACAGGGATGCGTGTTTTACTTCTTGGTTCTGGAAGGGGCTTTAGAAGGATTTGGGTACACATGTACTTTTGAGTATAGCATACCATCCCCAGACAGATGTCCAGTCCGAGCGTACGATTCAGGTGCTTGAGGATATGCTCCGAGATTGCATTCATAACTTTGGAGGTTCTTGGGAAAAGAATATACCTCTTGTGGATTTCGCCTACAACAACAGTTTTTAGGCGACTATTTAGATAGAACCTTATGAGGATTTATATGGTAGTCCATGCCGATCACCTTTATGCTGGCTGGAGGTAGGAGCAGTGGCTTTGATGGACCTTGTCTTGTACAGGAGACCTTAGAGCAGATAGAGATGATTAAAGAGAGAATGGCTATGGAAGAGTCTCGACAGAAGTCTTATGTTGATCAGCAGAGACGAACATTGTAGTTCGAGGTTGGGGATTAGGTTTTCCTATGTGTTACACCAAGGTTGGGACACAAGAGGATTCATACATAGGGTAAGATTTCACCAAGGTACGTCGGGATTTTTGAGGTGTTGGAGAAAGTTGGTTTGGTTTCCTATCGGTTGCATTTACCTCAGAGGTATCGAAATATGTAAGACATCTTCCATGTTTCCCAGCTTCGACATTACTTTTCAGACCCATCTTATGTCTTTCAACCTGAGGAGGTAGAGCTCAAAGAGGATGTGTTGTTTGAGGAGCATGCTATCCAGATTTTTGATCACAGTATGAAGGTTCTCCATGGTTGGTCTGTTCCTCTAGTATGGGTTTTATGGCATCACGAGCGAGTATAGGACGAGACTTGGGAGAGGGAGGTCGATGTATGATCGTAGTGGCTGGAGTTTTCAGGGTTTCTTCTTCCACGCCTAGATATGGAAATTTGAGGATGAATTTCATTATGGGGGGAAGTTTGTAAGAACCCAGACCTTCATTTCAGGTATGTTTTTCCTTTTTCTGGATTTTTTGAGAAAAGAGGAGTTTTTAGGAATTTTTTGAAGTACACGCCCTATACTTTATAAGTACATGGTGTGTACTTCGATGTCACATGAGGCCGTATGCTAGCTGTGTCTGGGACACACACATGGTTGTGTGGGGTGATGTAGAGGCCGCTTAAAGTGGAGAAAGGTAAATCCTAGTACATGTCGTGTACTCCAAAAGTACACGCCATGTACTTTTTTTCATTAAACAGATCGGGATCACGTATGACTTCTAGAATCGTCTTCTTCTAGGTCTCGTTCAACTGAGATAAGTCATTCGACGTTTTAACTTATCTGATCCATCGTTCCTCTGTCCATTCTCCGAATCGACTATCGTTGATTGTGTTGGAACCGAAGTGGTAAGCTCTCCCTTCTTCTAGAGCATCGTTTTCCAATTCCTCTTCTTTTGCAGGTTATCGTGGGTTGAACATTTTGTGATTTTTCGTAGATCTATGATGTTCTAAGGAGATTCAATCCTTTTGGTTCAAGTATATCGATCTCCTAGCACCAAGGTTGGTGGTTTGTGCCTTTTCGTTCGAAGTCTTTGAGTTTTGTGTGCAATTTCCACCAATACCCTTGAACTGGGTATTGCGTGTTTACTATTTTCCCCTGTAGTTTTCTTGCCTTGCTTGTATGCTTGTGTAGAGGTAATTTGGTTATGTATGAGTATAATTTCTATGATTGGATGTTCTGCCCATGACTTGTTCTATTTACGACCTATTGGTCTTGTTCAGCCTTTGTCTGTTATACCTGTTTTCCATACCTTGTGACCGTAGGATGGAGTGTTGTTCTCTGACATGCTTGTTATGTTGTAGACTAGTTATCCAAGTAGCTCTGTAGGATTACTTTGGCCTTATAGAATTATTATGCACTAACTGGCACAGGGTCGTGAGAACCTGGTGCTATCGACTATAAGGGGATAGACCGAGTGAGCTTCCTCAAAGAGTCTTGGATATTATAGACTATAGGAGGATAGACCAATTGAGCTTACTCAGCGAGTCTTGAGCTTTATATACCATACGGGATAGACCGAGTGAACTTCCCAAAGAGTCTTGGATATTATAGACTATAGAAGGATAGACAGAGTGAGGTTCCTCAGAGATTCTTGAGCTTTATAGACTATACGGGGGTAGACCGAGTGAGCTTCCTCGGAGAGTCTGTGTTTTGTTTGAATTTCCTTAAACCATTCCAGGTTATAGGAGCAATTGACCAAGTGAGATTCCTCATAGAGTCTTTGATCGACCTGAGGCTATAAGAGGAACTGACCGAGTGAGCTTCCTCAGAGAGTCTCTAGACCATGGGGATATAAGGGGAATTGACCGCGTGATCATCCTCAGAGAGTCCCTGACTACCTTAGACTATATGGGGAATTGACTAAGCGTGCTTCCTCAGAGATTCTTATTTTTTTTATGACCAAACCATAGGGGCTAGGCAGAGTGTACTTCCCAGAGGGTTGTTGGTACTTCTTGGATAGGACCAGAGGGGATGGTTGTGAGTACTTCCCAGAGGGATTCCTATTTGTGGTTTTCTGTTTGCTTCACTGCAGCTTGTTGGTCTGTGGATTGTTTACTGTTGTGTATCATCCTGTTTACTGGTTACAGTTTAATGCTTACTGTATAATTACCTGCAATATGCTCACTGACTATTAGGCACAGATATTTGGGTGGTTTCCTAGTGGGATTTAGTCTCACACCTTGTTTGGGTCTTGCTTTTGGGCCCAAACAAATTATATTGCTGCAAGGTATAGACAAGGGCAAGCGCCCTTCGACTTCAGGTACTTGATTTCATTGGAGAAGGAGAGCATGGGACCAAGTCGTGGATTGCGATTCTTAAGAGTTGCTTGTCTATTTTTCTTTTACATTGGTTTATTATTTTATTCATCATTGTGACTTGTTTCGCTACTTTCCTAGGCATATGTATCAGACATCATTTCATATATATGTGTGTGCTCAAGTTTGTTTATTATATTAATATTCCGATGTTTACTGTTGTTGTATATTTACTACTTCCTATGATTTATGTGTTGTTTATATCTGATGAGTACTCTGCCAATAAGGGCATAGTTTCCCCACTAACATACTCAAGGCCCTCACTGCTAGTCAGCAGCCTCCGGCCTTCGAGGAAATGCGCTTGAGGCCATGTGACCAACCGGGGACGTGGCGCCTCTGGGTGGATCCCAAAACTGAGACGTTACATTATAACTCAAGAATGGAAGCTTGGACCAGAAATATGAGACCACAGTTGAGTCGAGAACATTGTTTTTACCCTAGACGTGATATAAAATGGGTCAACATGGGGCATTCGAACTCCTCGCTCATTGGCGGTACTTTCAGTGGATTTATTAATTCATTCATTCATTAATTTTTGATCAATAAGAGATTATTATAAATATATCATTATGGATAAATTTCTAGGGCTAGTATCATAATCCTGTAATTGGAAATGATGCTCTCCTTCCTCCTTTCGTTGGTGGATCTCATCGAACGATGACAAAACGCCGAATCAGATCAGAACGCAGTGAATGCAAAAACTTATCTAGATAATTGAAGGATGTGTTATTCCTCAAAGAATTATTCATAATCAAGGAAGTAATCATAAATTGGTGTTTTATTCCATTTTGATTAAATATATTGAGCATATTGATCATTTTTCTTCGATATGCGTTCTTTTGCAGCCTTTTCATGTGCCCAATTACTGAAATCTTGATTAATTTTAATGATTTTCTAACCCTGGGTTCTCTGTTCTTGGTCAATTGACCAAGAATTCTTAACATAGATCATTTAACCTTTTTATTTCACTTTTCTTCTATTATTATTTGCGTTCATCACCAGTAGGACCCTGCAGTCCCAGTTCGACATTGTCGGGAGGTACCGAACCTGATTGGTCCCCAAACCCCACAAAGGATCAATGAAAGAGGCATGAATTAGTAAAATAAGATAAAATATGGGTTTTTGTGAGGAGTGGATGATTTTTTGGATGATCGTTTGTTGATTAATCGATGAAGGAAGGCTTCGAGATGTGCAGTGGGGTACAGGTTTATGCGAACTCAAGCTGAAGTCGATTTCTGGAAAACGACGGTAGGGAAACATGAATCACAGTGAGATACAATTATCTCAGATTGATTCAATGTGAGATCTATGATGAAATAACCCGATTCTATGTAAAAAGATCAGACATGAGAATCTAGCGAAAACCTGGCTACACGTTGTGTTCTTGGATGAACACACGACGTGTAGCCCCCTTAGCAGCAGTGGATAGGGTTTTTAAAAACATAAGGATGACACAGCGTGTAATCTCTCTAACATTCAATGTATCCCTTTACCTATTAGACAAACTGTGTGGAGGATCACATAGGTGGGGTCCCATTTGGGAGTACATGGCCATGTACACGGTCATGTACCCAAGTACATACACACGACTTGGTCACACGGGTGACACCCTGTGCAAGGAAACACATCCTGAACTCAAGTACATGGACACAGGGTCCGATACATGAACATAGCCAGCAGCACACGGTTCGTTTCCCGGGTAGCCTAGACACACTGTGTATTCCACTTACACGATGTGTACTACTACACAGGTCGGGAGTCGTGTGCCGACCGGTGACACAACCAGGCGGTGGAGCGGGACCACACACCATGTGGTTCCTCTCACACACCATGTACCCCTTGGATCCTTTTTAGAAAAAACATTCATCATCCGTATCTCCTTCGTTTGAACATAGATTTTGGCCCCTGAGTTGCTTATCCTGAGGGTTTTTCTATATAGAACATGATGCTTCCCTTATTTATTTCATTCGAGATACTATGTGAAATATTCCATGCACAATTCTTATTTAGGTGATTCTCAATGATGACAGTGAATGGGTGGGATCACCAGAGGCTCCTTCTGAGTGGAACCCCCCTAACAGGTAGGGAGTGAGTCCTTGGTGGCTAGAGTTGAACCCCCCTATAGGGTAGGGAACAGGTCATCTATGACCTATGTGGAACCCCGTATCATATTAGGGCGCAGGTCCTCAACCACTAGAGTGTAACCCCCCATCAGGGTGCGGGTCCTCTACAAATACCTTTCGAGTGTAACCCCCTATCATATCAGGAAACATGTACTCGATGAATAAATTAGAACCCCCTATCATACCATGGCATGAGTCCTTGAGCTCTAGAGTGGAACCCCCCCATCAGCTTGGTTGCAAGTCCTCTACAACTACCATTCAAGTGGAACTCTTGACTGGGTAGGGTGAGATTCCTTGATGACCAGAGTGGAACCCCCCTATCACACCTAGATGTGGGTCCTGTATGGATACATATAGAGTGTAACCCCCCTGATGCACTAGGTCACAAGTCCTCTACATCGAGTTTATGCCCCCTCGATTGCACAACACAGTGACGGGGCATGGATTGACTTGGACATTTACTTATTGGCAGACACATGAGATGTTGGGAATCATTGATGGAATTTTGGAACTATTGGATACTCTTATTCTTGGTCTGATCTATGAGATGGAGATCCCCTTACTCTCTCATTTGAGCTTACTTTGACTGAGCATATATGTACATCCTTTTATATCCACACCTTGGATTTGGTTACTCTTCTTTCAGGAGAGGTGAAGATGCACGGGGTGTGCCACATGATTTTAGTTTTTATCTTCTCTTGGTTAGATGAGTATGATATCTAACTACAGGTGGAGAAGAATCAATTGGTAATTCATCTACTCATCGTATTTATCCCCTTGTGTTTGGAGGATCTTAATTTCACTCTTTGTTCGGTTGATCTGTTCTATTTGAATGCATCTTGAAAATACTATTTTTCTTTTCTTGTTGCATCTCTTACTACTCCCCCTTCAGCTTTTGAGGTTTCCTAATGGGTATGTATATAATCACCCCTTCATGGGCTTCACCCACACATATGATGTCTTATGTAGATGATAGACAGGTCGACTGTTACTTTAGAAGAAGCTTAGGGATACTGGATTATTGAAACACGTATGATGGTTGTAGCTTGGGATTTAGGATTTGAGCCCTCTCAGCTATTTACTTTTCCAGTTTTTTTGGTTGGGACATACTTATGGTTGGGCATGTATTTTTTCCCTTTACTTTTCAGTTTACACTACCGTACTTTTGTAATGTCTAGAGGTTCATGCATGCTTGGTTTACTTTATATAAGTGTTGCATTTTTTATTCTTTACCTATGCACATTTTCATTGATATAGCTATGTGTGTGTGTATAAAAGTACTTAGTCAAAGGAATCCATGATTTAGTTATGCCTTTGGAACTAGTCTCCACCCCTAGCCTATGGAGGCAGGTTTGGGGTAGTTGTGGCTTAATTCCTAGATTGGGTTAGGTCGTGACAGATTTGTATGAAAGGTGATTCATTCCTTGGGATGTTGTTCGGACTATCCACCTTAAGAGTATTTAGTTGGGTTTAGGGAAATATTTTTGAAGTGAGTATGGATCTCAGGCCAGGGAATTTAGTGATGGTGTGGTGTCTGACATATTCATTCACCAAGACCCTGACTACCTACTTGTCGACTCAGCATGCAGATACATTTATTGCCGAGATCAATGGTACATGTATCATATAGGATTGAGACATTGACTATCATTCTTGATTCAACTCACCATTGTTGTTGATATATATATATGATCATATGACCACGGTATATCTTGATAAATCTCAGGATGCCTCTGCGACACCAGCAAGCCAGAATACTAGTTCTGGATCATGATGACGGTCCGATGAGTGACGCGTCCCCAGTTCAAGGTCCATCTCATGATCCCCTTCCTCCAGGTAGGTTATGTGAGGGTTTTTTTCATGAAAACCTTAATCAATATTTTTTCCCATATAATGTAGTACAATGGTGACCATGGGGTTTTATATCAAGGAGGTTGCACTTTTAGTTTCAAAACTATCACTTTTTTTTGTTTTGTTTTTTTGCAAGAAGAGAAATTTTGGAAGTTTTGATTTAAAGTTCCAAAATAGAATTTAAGTATGTACTAAAGTGCAAGGAAATTGAATGGAAAGACAAAAAAATTAACTGAAATTAAAGTGGGACTTAAATGAGAATTAAAATAGTTGTCGTGGAAAATCTTGAACCTCTCAGACACTCCCCTCTTCCTTGTATGAAAATATTTCTCAATTGAATAACTAAATTCAGCCCAAAGGACCCCTAGGTGAACACTCTAATTTCTATAGATATCATATTAAGACCATAATATGATTTTTTTTCTTAACTATTGAAGTGATTCAACTACTTAATACCACCATAAAATCAAAACTAATTGGAACCACTATGCTCAATGGAATGACCTCACCAAAGAAGTTTAAATAGTGAGGCCAATTACTATACTTCATAGGTTGAATAACCATCCAAAATTTTTTTTTGAAAATATATTTTAATAAATAAATAAACTAAATTCATTCAATAAATATGTGTTCAATATAAATTCAAATAGAAACTACACAATGAGTTCGCAACTCGGAAGAGAGTGGTCGTCAGCCGTTGATATCTGCCTCCACATGGGGCTTATTCGTGCATCTCTTGGGAAGCCTCCATCATCTCGGTTACCATATCAATGCTTGACATCTTCCTCATGATCTCAATCTCTACTATGGTGAGGCAAGACTTTGAATCATATGGCGGATGGTTGGTGGACCACCTTGGGTGTGGCGCTGCTCCTACTAGTCCAAAATACTTTCAAAGAGCGGCTAAGGGTGGTATTTATAGGGAAAATCCATAGAAACCATTGTCACGATGTGAAATAGGGTTTCACGTCATGTAATACCCTTGATTTTTCTTCCGTGTGTGTGAATCTCATGTGATTATCATTTGGAACTTTGACTTCAGTCATGATATGAAACAGGGAATCATGACGTGTAACTTCCTTTCACGGATTATACTTCTTCAAGACATGTCCTTTATATAAAATATCAATTGAAAAGGTCACAATGTGTAAGGTCCTTAAACGGTGTGTAAGCGTTCTGCTTCAGTTTCCATCTCTACTTATTTTCACCAAAATCTGGTGTCACGTTCATTCACATTGCTCGGGGTGCGAAGTGTCCTTTACCTACAATCATGGTATAAATAAGAAAATTAAAAATAGTTAAAAGTCCAAAACTATGCAATTTTATATTTCAAGGTCAAAAAATCCTAGAATTCTGAAAACAATGAAATTCACCTCAAAATATTAAACTGGCAGGGTTTAAATCATTTAATTAAACATTGAAAATAGTGGAAATATTATCTCTATAAGTGGGAAGATAGAAACACCTCTACCTATCAAGTAACATATCGTTCTAGCAGAGTAGGCTGAGGATGTGCACAAACTTATCACACTCTATGAGTTCTAGCACTAGATGATGTTGAGGTTCTGTGATAAGCCAGATCCTCAAGAAGTAGAGGAATTTCTAGAGTAAGTGGTGTATATCTTCAGGCTCATTTGGACACTAACAGATCAGGTGGTTGTATTGGAAGCTAGCCTCTTCCATGAAGTAGTTGGACATTGGTGCAGCCTCATTACATGGATGTATAATGAGTCGACATTCTCATGGATCGACTTACTGTAGTTGTTCCATCAGAAGTATTACCCCTAATGTCTAAGCTCACTTCAGATCCATGATCTTTTAGTGATATACTAGGGAGGGATGATAGTGGTTGAGTACGCAGAGAGGTTTATAGACCTTATGTGGTACTCTCTTGACATGATTCGAGATGACTACTTTTGAGAACATAAGTTTGTGAAGGGACTAAATAGAGAGATCCAATCTAGAATTGTTCCCTTGTGAATCTATACCTATGTCGGGGTATTAGAGCGGGCACTGGTGACATAATTATTTAAGTCAGAGAGATGCTATACAGATGGAGATGGTAGTGGGCTCCACAGAGCTGAGTGGTCTAAAATAGCGAGCAGAAAACAGGTGTCAGGATCTGAACGTAGGAGATCTCCCCATGATTAGACTTAGACACGTGGTTAGAGGAAACAGAGAGGGCCATTGAATCCTGGAGAGTGGCAGTTATTTACTTGTGATGGGTGAGGTCACAGTGCATGAGACTGCCAGAGCAAACATGATGAGTAACACATGCAGATGGCTAATGGACCACCACGGCAGCGGCGACACTATGACCAAGGATCTCCCAGGTGAGGTTGGAGTGGTCCCCAAGGTGGTGTATCTAGAAGAGGACTTGTAGGAGCTATAGGTGGTGGATGACGTTATGAGATCCTTCCACCACTACCAAGTGTCCCACGTTAGAATCAAGGAGCTGGTGGCTAGGTTTGTGGATAGTTGCAGGATTTGAAGGTTTACGATCCCACAATGCACCTAATTATTAGATGTATGGTCTGCATTTATTCTACTCTTGCTTAAGTATTATTATACACTAGTTTCAGTCATTCATTTATCTCTTTATTTCTGGTGAGAGAGTTGGAGCTCCCAGTTGAGGTGTTAACCCAGTAGCTTGGTCTTGTGTTTCCTACAGGGAACACTTATTATGTATAATTTATCCACTGACAGTGTGAGTTATCGCTTGATAGAGAGAAGTTCGCGTGGGACCTTTTTATCATCTTGATGGAACCCTATAACATCATCTTGGGTACGGATTGGTTTTTCATGGTTTGATCCCATATTGACTTTCACTATAGACAAGTCATATGCCTATGCACTGATGGAATAAGATTATCTTTTTCTAGTGAGAGATATCTCATGGCTGGACAAGCGAGTTTTGTAAGTAGGAGGATACAACCCATCGACCATCAATTATCATGTATATCCCTTGTTACAACAGTCTCTTCAAGAATATAGATTCCTTTAGTTGTGAAGGATTTTATGGATGACTTACCTAAGAATGTTTTAGGACTACCTTCAAAGAAGGAGATGGATTTTTTCATCGACTTGAATCCTGTAACCACACTGATATATTCTACGACATATCAGATGACCCCTACTGAGCTTTGGGAGATGCAGTTGATATTGTAGGACCTTTGGGAGAAGGTTTTCACCAAGACCAATGTGTCCCCTTGGGCAGCTCCAATGTTGTTTGTGAAAAATTAGGATGAGAACATGTGACTTTACATTGATTATCATTGAATGAATCGGGCTATGATAAAGAACAATTATCCCTTTCCGAGGAATGATGAACTATTTAATCAGTTGAGAGGCATGATATGGTTCTCAAATATTGATCTTGAGTCTAACTACCACTATTTGAGATTTCTTGAGGCTGATATTCCAAAGTTTACATTCAGATGTCGCTATAGACACTCTGAGTTCCTAGTGATTCCCTTTGGTGTGATGAATTCCCATACCGTGTTTATGGATTCGATAAACCAGGACTTCCAGTAGTACTTGGACCAGTTTGTTATTGTCTTCATCGATTATATACTCATCTACTCTATATTAGAGGAGGAACATACAGAGCACTTGAGGGTGGTCCTAGATTTTCTTCGAGATAACTGACTTTATATAAAGATCTCTAAGTGCTAGTTATGGATTCTTGTGGTTAACTTTCCAGGGCATGTAATTTATAAACTTAGTTTAACCATAGATCCGGATAAGATAGACATAGTTATTTCTTGAGAGCTACTCATGAGCGTGTTAGAGGTATATAAATTTCTTGGATTAGTTGGGTATTACAAGAGGTTTATGCCAAACTTCTCCAGAATTTCAGCCCCTTTGACCATCCTGAAGTGGAAAGGGAAGTTGTTTACCTAGTCTGAGTAGTGATAGTGTAATTACCACGACCCCATAAGCCCATATTCAGTGCCTTACTTTATTAAATTGGCATAGATATAATTTTCTAATCCCAAAGGACTGATCAGTTTAACATTTTTGGAAAATTGATTACATACATGATCCTTACATTACAATTCAAAATCTAAACTACAACATAGAGAATACTTTGTACATCATGATTCTCCAAGATTATCCCTCCATATCATTTATAATATACATCTTAATTTCCTATAAAAAATAAAACATCATAAAGGGGTGAGCTCAGATTCTTAGTAAGGGTAAATAATATAGCAGAAACTAACATAAATAATCATAAACTTTTAAGGCGAGCCATATAACTAAAAAACAATAGTTTTAAACATAATCTTGAGAATAATATGGCAATAATAAATTAAATAATTCCATATAAACTTTCACATGGATATTCTACTAGTTGAATAATTACATGTATAGTCAATAACTAATCTCATAATGAGGGAGTGCACATTTTGAAACATCCTAATCATATCGTCAAGGATTAGGCCAAGACACTATATATAAAGGGTAAAAATCAACTAGTTTGTCTCATGAGACCTACCGATGCATTTAGGGGATATGATAGGCCCCACCAATTACTTACTAATTCTATTGAATTCTTCATCTGAAAAGGGTGAAACATAACCAACATAAACATTCGTATTAAAACTAGCATATGAAATGTGAATACATTAACTATAAACCATGAATGGTATCAAAATAACACATCCATGGTCTAAAATTTCATAAAACCTTCAATATAATATGGTACATTGTATCATAATAAATCAACCTCAATTAATCATAAAATCCAACAAAGTATATTGAAATAGATAAAAATAATATAATAAAACCATTAAAAAATTCTTGAGAGAAATACCCCTTTATACTTTGAAATATTTTAAAATCCACACAATTATAAAAGAAAAAATTTCATTTGAAAATAATATTTTAAGATTGTAAGTGAATCTTCAAAATGTTAAGGCATCATGATGGCAGAAAAATCCGCTCATACCGCCTAAATAAAAAAACATTATTCTTATCGAAAAATTCATAAGGTATATTGTTTGAAAAATGAAAAAACTCATTTTAAACCATTGTATAAAAAATTAAAACATGGGTAAAAATAAAAATAAATTTTTTTATAATAATAGTAGGAATATTTTTGAAATATATTTTTAATAAACATGGACATAGTTGATAAATATGTCCCAGTAAATACTTACGTATAAACAATCCTGAATAATATCGTGATTAAAAAATTAACCCTTAACTTATATTTTCATCTGGTTGAGGGTGTGTTAACCATATGTATAATGGTTAAATTATGTTATTAAATCATACTATAAATATATATATATATATATATTTATGATATAATATATGATTCCCTTATATCTCCATGTTAATAATATTTCATTATTAACAAAATTTTAGGTGTTAACCGCTTCATTTTCTTATGTTTGTTTTCATGTAAGTTCTATTTATTATGCACAGGATATATTTTATTCATATCTAGAATTAAGTTTATAAATATTAAATTCACTTATCACATAAATTTTTATAATCATTCTTGATTGGTTAATGTGAAGAATTAATCTCATCGTGTTGTGGAGACGGTAGGCCGTATATACGCACGAGCGGTGATATCATTTATTTAATGGTAAAATGATGAGGAATTGGATGATATATTAATTATAAATAATAAGTATCAAGTCATATTTATTATTTATATCCGTTATATTCATCATTATATCCATCCAAATAAATTGGCGATGAAAAACAAATTACACCATAGCGTGGAGATGGTAAGTCGTACATACACATACATGGTGTTATTATTTTTTGTAGGATGGATAAAAGGAGTAATATGGTTGTCCCATAATCATTATAACATCTCATAATACAAATGATACTAGATTTATTATTTTATAATTTAAAAAACATAGGAAGAGTAAGTAGAAGAATAAATAATCTTAAAGGAGTTGGTAAAGATGATTATCTATTCTTTAGTGTACCTCCATTGGATCTCCTCTTAGGGACACTAAGGTTGGTATTTTGAGAATACCCATAGATATAGGATGTGTCTAGGAAACTTTATAATGGAAATGGTTAAGTTTTTTTGATCAAGAATGCTCAAACTGGTGTGAGGAAGTTAGAGAGGAGGTTCCTTTTTATAAGAGAGGGGAGGGGCATGCTTGGAATCCTTTACAATATTAAATTAATATAAATTGATTTTCAATTTAAAATAGTTCAAAAGTGAGTTGTTTATAATCTAAGATTAGTATGGTTATAAATAATATCAAAAAAATTATTTAAATACATGTTTATGTCAAAATATTAGCTTTATCTTTTGGATTTAACCCTTAGTTAAACACTTTAACTCTTATTGTGACAACTTGACTTTTTTACTCTTTAGGGTTAATATTGTTACTATAAAATGACATAAGAACCCAAAATGGATCATTGATGAAATATTTATACTTATTATAGTTATTTGGATAAAAATTATATTTTTATGAATTTTATATCATTTTATAAAATATTATCTATTTTAAAGTATCATTTGTGTCAATTTTGATACTCTTCATTATTTGTTTTTTTAAATATTATAAAAACATGATAACTTCAAACAAACACTTATAATATATCACTAACATGTTTAATGTATCTATAAAATTATTGGATGTTAATAATTATGTCAAATTATATTTATTTTGACATTTTCAATATTATTTATTTGATATATTCACTGATTAAACAATTACTGCGTCATTATTATGCAAGCCTTTAATTAAACTATTTATTCTATAAAAATTAAAAATAAAATATCATGATTAATATAAATTTATTAAATTTCAAATTAATATTTATATTCAAATTTATCTTCTATATAACCATGTATTAAAAATTTAATACCTATTAAAAAACACGAGTATGACATTTTTAACTTATCTTTAAAGAAAATAGTATAAGACTCATAATCATACCCAAGTGGTTTAAAAAGATTATAATTTTGGGATAAGGTTTATTTTTTTCTAAACACACTTATACAGTGAAATTAGGACAAGTTTTAGGTTAATTTTCTAATATTAATAATATTATTTTAATCTTTAATTACCAAATTAATCCTTAACCGTGATAAATAAAAATTTACTAAAGTTACTATTAATAATTCACAAAAATAAAAGAAACATATTTAAATAATTTGGACTCAATTATTATAAATATAGAATCCATTTTTTTAAATTTAAAACACATAAGTTGAAGTAATTAATTTAAAATTAACATTGTTGATGGGGTGAGAAAATGAGTTAATAAAGTTTAAAACATGAAAATGATTAAAATGTTTTTATATTTAATTTCAATGTAAAATTGATTCCAATGACCTAAAATGGATTAAATGATAAAAATATAATCTATTTATACTTTAAACCCAATCAAAATTATTATTTAACATTATAAATTATTTTTATTGAAAAATTTGTTTTCAATTAAAATTTGGTATTTTTCACTATTCATCAAAACATGAAACTTATCATAAAAATATCAAAAATTGAACCATATTTAATTTTTGATATTATTATTTAAAATAAGAAGTTTATTTTTTTCAAATAGAAGTTATAAAAGTGTCAAAAACAAGAATTAAAATAATTACGCCATCAAAAGTCATTAAAACTGCCTTTATAAAAATATAACCCTTTAATGCATAAAATTGGATTCATTCTTATCTTTTGTATATAAAATATTTTGGATTAATATTAAATATATAAATTTCATAGTGTGGTTGTTACTATTCATTCCTACTATTTTAATGGCTATGTTATAATAATAACTTATTAATAGATCATAGTGCATTCGAATTTGGTGTGGCGTGCAACACAAGATATTAAATTTTTTAAAAAGAAATCATACCATGAAATCTTGGGGAGTTACATTATTCTATCATTCAAAAAAAATTATCCTCAAAATTTCCATAATATCACCTCATAAAAAGATTTAGGTAGTTATCATCATAATTTCCTAAAATTCCGATGTCGCCTCTTCCATTTTATGGTTTCTCCAAAGAAACTTTACTAATCGTGTCATCCAATTCCTTAACACTTGTTCTCTAGTGTCAAGAATCTTGATAGGATCCTCACAATAAGATATAATAGGTTTTAGTTATATTTCTTCATAGGCAAGTAAATGAGTTTGGTCTGGGATGTATTTTATTAACAATGATATGTAGAACACATCATGAACTTTGGAGTGACATGACGACATTTCTAAACGGTAAGGTACATCTCGAATTATTACAATAATTTCAAAATTTACGATGTGCCTGTGATATAATTTTTTTACCAAATCTTATAACACCCTTCTATAGAGATTATTTCAATAAAACATTATCTCCTACTTTAAATTCCAAATACTTCCTTCAGTTATCGACATAGATATTTTTCCTACATTGAGATGATTTGATATGGGTTTCACTAATCTTCAACTTTTCTATTGTTTCCTCAATAAGTTTGGGGCCTACAAGTTGAAGGACCCTGGGATACCCTGAGAGGGGAGGGGTGAATCAGGGTGACAAATTTTTCTTCTTAAATTTGTGGATCTTCTTCCCACGTTGGTAGGAACTTGTTGAACCTGTATGATGAATATGATTAGAAAGCAAGCATTCACATGCATAGAGAAGACACATCACTTTTTACTTGGTTCACCACTAAGGGTTACGTCCAAGTAGCATATTCCGACAAGTTGTTGGTCATACCTAATTCCACTAATATTCACTAGCTATGGATTACAAAGATTCGGGAACAGTCACTCTATCCCAGGATCACTGCCTTTACAAAGGTTCAGGGATAGCTCACTGCTTCCCTCGGGTCACTCCCGTTGACTCCCCCTGGCTCACTGACCTTGATGAAGTCACACTTAGTTTATAGACGTGAAGGTCTCTTCACCATTGCATAAGAATGCATCCTCTCTTGTATGTAGATGCTCTGTTGAAGTAAAACTCTCACCAGAAGACGAATCTCACTTTGTGCTGAGGGTACTGGGCGATCTTCTAGCTTTCGTGCAGCTTCAAAAGGACAGATGTACTTTAACAACCCTGGCGCGCTTCTCCAGTCCCGGTGTGCAAGTTTCAATCCAGGCATGTAAGTCACTTTTGCATTACACATTTGGCATGCAGGTGACACCAAACTACTTGCGTGACACTGCCTCCTTCAACACCAAACTTGCATGACGTTGTGCCTTTAAATCCCCAACTGCCTTGGTCGCACTGCCAACAATCGGCGCGCAGCCTCTACTTGTGTGACCCAACAACCACTTGTGTGACTCAAACACTTGCATGATGAGAGCTCGAAAAATCTATAAGTCTTGAACTTCATGCCAAATGAGGAGGGGTGGTCCTCTATTTATAGGAAAACTGGACCCCCTCTGCGGTGGCGTGCAAGTCTTCCCTCGGCGCGCAGGTTCCGGTGCGCAGCTCATCCTCCCTAGCCTCTGTCGCGCTACTCACTTGTGAGAACACACTAATACTTGCATGAACTTCTTTACTCTACCATATTTTGAAGTTATGATCTTGAAAAACAATAGTCACGCAAGTTTCTAGTCCTCCTAGGCATCGGCGCGCAAGTCTCTTCACGGCGCGCAGGTCACTTGCGTGACCAGCACAAAACTTGCGCGACCCTTATCCCTTTGCCATTTTACCATGTTCTGATCTTGAAAAACATATGGCTCACAATTTTCCTCTTCATAAAGTACACGACCCCACCTTCAAAACCGTTGTCTTCTTGAACTGTATGATATCTTTACTGGTACACATTTTGAACTTCCACTGAGGATTGAAAAGAAACAAAAACCATACTCCAAATCATGCATAGTAGACCATGGTTCCAACACAAGTTTTTTTCACAAACATCATCCCAAAAAGTTGGTGAACGACATCTCTTTACGTATAACGCTTCATACGATGTCATCTGAATACTTCAATGGAGGATATTGTTATAGGAAACTTTTACCAAAGGTAAATAATGATCCCACATACCTTGAAAGTCAAGTGAGAAAGGCTTCAAAATGTATTCTAAGGTTTGACTAGTCCTTTATGATTTTCCATTAGTTTGGGGGTGGTAGGATATACTCAAATGAATCTTAGTGTCTAAGGCCTTATGGAGACTTTTTGAGAATTTTTATGTAAAATGGGAATCATGATCAGACACAATTGATAAAGGTACACCATGAAGTCTTACAAATTTATTAATATAATGTTTTACTAAACATTCATGAGTTAAATATTCTCTTATAGAAATAATGTGTGTTGATTTGGTATGATGATCAACAATAACCCATATCACATCATTCATTAGAGGAGTCTTTGGTAGCCCCATGGAAAATTTTATCATAATATCATAACATTTCAAAACAGGTGTAGGAATAGGTTGCATGAATACTCTAGTATGTTGTCTTTTAGCCTTCACTTGTTGACAAACCAAACATCTTGAAACTTAATCAATAATTTTCCACTTTATATTGTCTTACCAAAAACACTCCCTCAAATATCTATACACATTAGTGCTACTAGGGTGTATAGATAAATTTGAGCTATTATCATCATCTCATAACACTCTTTTTAGATCAGGTATAGATGGAACATAGATCCTCTTCACAAATTTCAAAATTCTATCTTCATATACAAATTTTATCAATTTTTCATCATTCACAGCTTTAATTTTCTACTAGAAATATTCATCATTAGACTAAGAACTTATTATCCTTTCTAGTAAATTTGGTTTGACAACCATTTGAAAAAGTAGTGATGTTTCACCTATCGTGATAATTCCCATATCCATATTTACTGTATTCATGAACAAAGGATCCATTTTTATTTTGATTTTATTCACAACTCTATGGTCCTTCCTTCTCAAAGAATTAACCACCTTATTTTCCTTCACTAGGTTGTAGTGTATTGATCAATCATAATCCTTGAGTAGCTCAAGTCGTCTCCTTTTTATAATATTGATTTCTTTCTATGATAAGATATATTTAAATCTCTTGTGATCTGAATATATCTCACATTTTTCACCATAAAGATAGCATATCTATATCATTGGAGAAAAAATAACCACTTCTAACTCAAGATCATGAGTTGAATATTTATGTTCATGATTTTTTAACTTCGTTGATGTATATGAAATAACTCTATCATTTTTTATAAGGACGCAACCAATTCCTTTCCTTGATGCATCACTATAAATAAAAAAACCGTCATTTAAATATGGAAAAGTCATGAAATAAAAATTGAATAATATTTTCTTAAATTATTAAAAACATTCCTCAAATTATTTTTTCCATACTCATTTAACCCCTTTACATGTGATCTTGGTTAATAGGTTACCCCATTAGGAAAAATTATGAATGAAATGCCGATAGTAACTTGGTAAACCAATGAAACTTCATATTTATATTATGTTCATTATTTCATAAAATTCTTGGATTTACTTTGTCTTTATAATATCAAAATATATTCCATCCTTGGAGACAATATGGCCATGAAAAAAAATTTACTGAAGCCCGAATTCAAACTTTCTAAATTTACCATATAAATCTTCCTTTCCGAGAGTCTCAAGTATGATCCTTATGTGATTATCTTGTTCTTCATATCTTTTAGAGTACACCAAAATATCATCAATTAATACCACAATAGAATCATCAAGATATTTTTTGAATAATATATTAATTAGATCTTAAAAAACTGAGGGTGCACTAGTCAATCTAAATGGCATTACTGTAAATTCGTAATGTCTATACCTTGTTCAATCATATTTCTTCAGAATTGCTTTCTTCTTCACTCATAATTGATGATATCTATAATGAAGGTCAATCTTTGAAAAGAATTAAGGTCCATGAAGTTGATTAAATAAATCATCGATACGAGGAAAAGGATACTTGTTCTTTATTATAATATCATTTATTACCCTGAAATCAATACAAAACCTCATGGATCTACCTTTATTCTTGGAAAATACAACATGGGATCCCCATGGAGAAACAATAGGATGAATAAATCCATTTTTTATCCAACTCTTCAAGTTTTTTATTCAACTCCACTAATTACACTATATCCATTCTATAGGGATTCTTTGATATTGGCTTTTCATCGGGGATTAATTCAATAGAAAACTCAATTTCACACTCTGGGGGGTGTCACAGTAATTCCTTAGGAAATACATCAAAGTATTCCTTTATAATGGAAATATACTCAATTTTATTATTATCTTATTCATACCTAGATATTGTTTTCTCTTCCTCCCCAAGAATTTCATTTTGTAAATATACTTGGGGTAGATCTAAATAAGAATCGAGCGATGAAGTTTTCACTTTAAAGATAAGGGATTCATCTTATTTCACAAAAATTGAAATTTTCTTCTTATTGCAATAAATTTTCGCACCATATTTTTAAAGTTAATCTATACTGAATATTATATCAAAGTAAATCATAGGTAGGATGACAAGGTCAAAAAATAAAGTATGTTTATGTGTCTTAAAGGGGATTTCTAGACATATATTTTTTGCAATGATACTTTCCTTAAGAGTTTTGACTAAAAAATATTTTATTAAATAAAAAGATAAATGTCCAATTTTATTATAAAACTGGGAAGATATAAAAGAATGTTATCATACATAATCAAATAAATAATTGTCTAAGTTTTAGAAGATGTTTAAATTACCTTCCACAACGTCATTAGGAACTTCAACCTTAGTAGTTGTGATTATATAATCTTGGCCTTTCTCCCTTGGACATCTCTAGAGATTTTTTTTGTTGATTCTTAAGACAATATTTTTCATAATGTCCGATTTATTTAAAATTTTAGAATTTAAAATTGGTATATTCTTTATTTACCTTGTAATCTCTGGCTTTGTGGAATTTTTCTCCATGCTTGTAACAAACCTCCATTCCCTTCAAGAAATTACCAGAAAGTTTATTCCCACAATTATTGTAGGATTTAATGTTAACTCTTATATTCTTACCCTTCTCATTATTTACTTCTTTAGAGTGTTCAACATCTCTCTTCTTCTCTTGATTTCGTTTAAATTCATAAGACATAGAGAATTACATCCATATCTTAATAGAACATAAGACTATATCTTTATATGATGAGAATGTTTAGGAGACTAGTGCCTGTCAGAGGAATGGTTTTAACCCATAAAATAATTAATCAATATTACTCTTTGGATTACATATATAATCCAAATCATGCCTTACAAAACTTGTGAAGTTAGCTTCATAATTTTCAATATTCTTATCCTCCTTTTTCCTCAGACTCAAAAATTACCTCTTAATATTCACTTGTTGTTCATGAGGAAAGTATTTTTCTAAGAAAATTTGTTTAAATTACCTCAATTCCATGTTTTATATTTCATAATCTTTCTTTTTTTTGAATTAATGACCACCATTGATCTGCATCTCCCGAGAGATGATAAATTTCCATGAAAACATTCTCCCTTTTGTTACTTCCCAAGGCAAAAAATATCTTCTCTAAGGAACTTATCCATTACTTAGCTACAAATGGATATATAGTCCCATTGAATAATGTAGTTTTTTATCTCATTAAGTATCCTGACATTGTTCCACCACATTGTAGATTAGGGTGCTCCATATGGGTAAGGTTATTTTCTATAACCCGAGTCAGCTTTCCCAATATAGTTATAATCTATTTAGAACCAGTTGTAGCTCTGACTCCAAATTAATTATATTTCACAGGAGGGTAATACCTACATGGATTACGTACATTGATACGATTTCCATTCCTTACACTGGGTTCCATTTATAAATAATGGCATACACTAAATCAGGTTATGAATCATAATGCATAATTTTTAAATAGTAAAATACTTAACATAAATTGAAAATTTTATGTATATCTAATATAATAATCGTAAGCATGCTTTCATTGTGGATATATTTAATTTTAAATCCTTTATAATTGTTTACAATGAACATGTGGATTATCCTAAGTATATCCCCTAGGAGTGTTAAACTGGGTTCATAGTAAGACATGTTTTCATGTACTAGGTTACCTGAGTCAGGATCAGGACACCTTATCGGAGTTTTTGCCCCTAGGTACTTTTGTCCCAAAACCACATCTATTTGTTATATCTATATAAGGATGTATTTCTATGAATACACACATAATCTCTACCGTACCAAAATTCTATGATGTTTTTCTATACTTATCCTCAAAGTCTATCTTAGGGTTATGTTCCCTAATCTATGTTTTATAAAACTATTTTCCAAGGCTTCAACTAAATTTCCTATGATACCCACTCTAACAATCCCAACCCCGGAATCTTGGAGCAGGTTCCTTATTTTATTACATTATCATAGATATAGGTGTCTAATATTAAAGGATTGATCATTTTATTAGTTTTGGAAAATATATGACATATATGATCCTTACATTATAATTCAAAATATAAACTAAAATGTATATAATCCTTTGAACATAATGATTCTACTAGATTTACCTTTCATATCAGTAATAATATACATCTTCAAATTCCATAAAAATGAAACATAAGAAAGGGATGAGCTCAAATGCTCAGTAAGGGTAAATAATACAGTAGAAAATATCATAAATAAGCATAAACTTTTAAGGCGAGGTATATATTTGAGACAAAAGCCCTTTAAAAATTATATTTAGCATAATATGGAAATAATAAATCAAATAATTCCATATAAACTTTCACTTGGATATTCTATTAGTCTAATAATCACATGTATTATCAATAACTAATCTCATAATGAGGGAATTCAAAATGTCGGACATCATAATTATATTGTCAAGGATTTATCCAAGACACCATACATAATTGGTAAAAAAAACCCAACTAGTTTGTCTCATGATACCTACTGATGCATTGAAAGGCTATGGAGGGACCCACCCATCACTCACTAAGGCCAATTCATTCCTCATATAAAAAGGGTGAAACATAAGCAACATAAACATTCATATTAAAACTATCACATTAATTGTTAATACATTAACCATAAACCATGAATGGTATCAAAATAGAGTGTCCACAGTCAAAAATATCATAAGACTTTTAATACAATATATTAGATTGTATTATAGTAAATCAACCCCAGTTAAGCATAAAATCCAACAAAGGATGTTGACATAGACGAAAAAAATCTAATAAAATCATTAAAAATTTCTTGAGAGAAATACCAATTTCTATATCAAAATATTGAAAAAGTTGTACAATTATAAGAGAAAACATTTCCTTTGAAAATAAACTTGTAATATTGTAAGGGAATATTCAAAACATTAAGGCATCATGATAACATAAAAATCCTCTCATGCTGTATAAGTTATAAAATCATTCCTTCCATCGAAAAAGTCATAAGGTACCTCGTTTAGAAAATGAAAAAATATTCCTTTTAAACCATTTTATTAAAAAGTAAAACATAGGTAAAATAAAATTAAAAACTTATAATAATAGTAATAATATTTTGAAATATATTTTTAATAAACATGTAAATGTATGATAAATATATCCTAGTAAATATTTATGTACAAACAATCTTGAAGAATATTGAGATTGGTAAATTAACCCTTACCTTGTATTTTATTTTGGTTCAAGGTGCATTAACATTCTTTAAAATGGTTAAAGTACATTATTAAATTATACCAGAACTATATCCATATTTATGATATCATATATGATCCTATTATACCATCTAGTTAATAATATTTCATTATTACCATTATTTCAGGTGTTAGCTGCTTCATTTTCGTATGTTTGTTTTGTCATGAAAGTCTCGTTTCTTATAAATAGGATATATTTTCTTTATGTCCAAAATTAAGTTCATAAATATTAAAATTCACTCATCATATACATTTTTATAATAGTTTTTAGTGGTTAATATGGATAATGAATCTCATCACGTTGTGGAGACGGCAGACCGTACGTACACACGAGTAGTAATATCATTTTCTTAATAGTAAAGTGGTAAAAATTGGATGGTATATTAATTATAAAGAATAAATATCACGTCATATTTATTATTTATATCAATAATATTCATTATTATACCCATCCAAAAAAATTGGTGATGAAAAACAAATTACACAACAACATGGATACGGTAAATCCTACGTACACACGCAGGGTGACATTGTTTTTCATAGGATGGATAAAAGGTGGAATATGATCTTACCATAATCATAATAAAATATAAGAGTATATAAGATAATGGAGTTATTATTTTAGAATTTAAACAACATAGTAAGAGGAATTAGGAGAAGAAATAATCTTAAAGGAGTTGGTAAAGACGATTACCTCTTCTTTAGTGTACCACCTTTGGATCTCCTCTTAGAGACACTAGGGTTGATATTTTGAGAAGACCAACACCTATAAGATCTGTCTAGTAAAATTTATAAGTAAAATGGGTAGATTTTTGTTGATAAATAATTCTCAAATTGGTGCTAGGGAGTTAGGAAGAAGGTGCCTTTTCATAAGAGAGGGGAGGGGCAATCTTGGAATCCTTTAAAATATTAAATTAATATAAATTGATTTATTATTTAAAATAGATCCAAAGTGGTTTATTTATAATATAATATGATTATGGGTCGAAATAATCTCAACCAATTATTTTTAGACATGTTTAGGTCACAATATTAAACTTATCTATTGGCTTTAACCCTTAGTTAAACCCTTTAACTCTAACCGTGATAACTTGGATTTTTTACTCTTTAAGGTTAATATAGTTACTATAAAATAAAAAAAGAACCCAAAAGAGATCATTGAAAACATATTTAAAATTTTTATATTTATTTTTATGAAAATTATAATTTTATTAATTTTATATCATTTAATAAGATATTATTTATTTTAAATCATCATTTACGTCAATTTTGATACTATTCATTATTTTTGTTTTTAAAGAAATTATAAAAACATGATAAATTAAAACCAACACTTATAATATATCACAAAAAATTTCAAAGTTATATATAAAATTCGTGGATGTCATTAATTATGTAGAATTATATTTATTTTTATATTTTCAATATCATTTATTTGATATTTCCATTGAATAAATAATTAATGCATCATTATTATGAAATCCTTTAATTAAATTATTTATTCTCTAAAAATTAAAAATAAATTATAATAATTAAGATAAATTTATTATCTTTAAAATGAATATTTATATTCTAATTTATATTCTGTATAACCATGTATTAAAAATGTAATACTTATTAAAAAATGAGTGTAACATTTTTAAATTATCTTTAAATAAAATATTATAAGTGTCATATTCATACCCAATTGTCTTAAAAATATTATAATTTTAGACTAAGGTTGATTTTAATCAAAACCCACTTATCCAATAAAACTGGAACATGTGTTACGATAATTTTATAATATTTATAATATTGTTTTTACCTTTAATTACCTGATTTTTCCTAAACAGTGGTAAATAAAATTTTTTAAAGTTACTATTCATAATTCTAAAATAGAAAATAAATATATTTAAAAAACTTGGAATAACTTATTCCAAATATGGAATACATTTTTATAAATTCAAAATATAAAAGTTGCAATAATTAATTTAAAATTAATCTTGTTGATTAGGAGAGAAAATGGGTTATTAAAGTTTAAAACATGCAAAAGATTGAAACATCTTTATATATAATTTCAATTTAAAATTGATTCCAATGACCTAAATTGTATTAAAAGATAAAAATATAATATATTTATACTTTAAAACTAATCAAAATTATAATTTAAAACTATAAATTATTTTGATCAAAAAAGTTGTTTTCATTTAAAATTTAGTAATTTTGACTATTCATCAAAACATGAAACTTATCAGAAAAATACCAAAAATTTAACCAAAGTAAATTTTGATATTATTATTTCAAACGATAAGATTATTTTATCAAATATAATTTATAAAATTGTCAAAAAATATATTTAAAATAAGTGCGCCATCGAAAGGCGGTAAAACTGGCTTTATAAAAATATAATACTTTAATGCGAAAATTGGATTAATTATTATCTTATGTCAATAAAATAATTTTGTTGAATGTTAAATATATAAATTTTATAATTTGGTAAATATAATTCATTCCTACTATTTTAGCATCTTGGTTATAATAACCACTTATTGATATATCATGGTGTGTTCGAACTTGGTGTTGCATGCAACACAAGTTATTAAATTATTTAAAAAGAAATAGTACCACAAAATCTTGGGGTGTTACAATGAGTATGCCTTTGAGGAGTTTAGTTTCAGACTGATGAGTTCTCTATTGTTGAGACTATGAGAGGAAGACATGGAGTTTGTAGTGTATTGTGATGCCATGGGAGCTGGGCGCATATGTGTGTTGATACAGTGGCAGACAATTATCATATACAGGTCAAGGCAGCTGACACCCCATGATTAAAACTACATGACTCGTGACCTAGTGATGACATAAGTGGTCTTTTCCTTGAGTATGTGGAGACACTACCTCCAGGGAGATCGCTTTGTAGTTCACTCAGACCATCGGAGTCTTAGGTATGTATTCACGCAGAGAGACTTAAACCTGAGATAGTGGTGCTGGTTGGAGTTCATGTAGGACTATGACTTTAAGATAGTATATATTCTAGGGAATGAAAAAAAATTAGAAGATTCCATTATACGGAAGTCCCAACCTTTCTTAGTGCATAAGGCTTCAGAGCAATTAACCTCCCTACAGCTAACCCTGGTGAAGTAGGAGGGTACAAATTTTCTGCAGTCAATGGTGTTGACTCCTCTACTTATCAAGTATGTGAGAGAGTACCAATTAGAATAAATTTACTATAAGGTCTTATGTGATTATATATCCATAGGCTACTAACCATATGTATATTATGAAGGGGGAATCAAGTCATCTTATTCCAGGGACAGACAATGGTTCCTATCATGTTTTGGGAGTAGGTGATGTGAGAGTTTCACACTTCTCTCATATATTTACATTTTGGTGTGGGGAATATGTACAAAGACCTTTAGCGATAGTTTTAGTGGTTCAGAATGTGACAAAGCGTAGTTGATTTCGTCTCTAGGTGCCTCACCTTTCAGTAGGTGAAGAATGAGCACCATGTTCTGACATGTTTTTCCAACCCCTAGATATTTTGGAGTGGAAATAGGATAACATATCCGTGGAATTTATTATAGATATTCCATAAAAGAAAAAATCCATGACGCATCTGGGTGATAGTAGAATGACTCACGAAGTCGATGCACTTCCCCTCTATAAGGGAGCATAGTTTGGTGGAGATTTTGGAGTAGTTGTGCGTACGAGAGATAATTCGCCTTCATGAGTGCCCTCTATGATTGTCTCTGATTGTCACATGCGGTTTACATCACTATTGTGTAGAATATTGTAGGAGGGATTCGAGACCCAAATGAGGATGAGTAAAACCTTTCACCCTTAGACATATGGGAATAATGAGTTCACTATCCAGGTGTTGTAGGATATACTGAGGGCTTATGTGTTAGAATTTGGCTGGAGTTGGGAGGATCACCTGCCCTTGATAGAGTTTGTTCACAACAATAGCTACCACTATACCATCAACATGAACCCTTTGGAGGCCCTATACAAGAGACCCTATAGGTTACCCTTGTCCTGGACATAGATTAGAGTGATATCTCTTATGGGTCTAGAGATGGTGTAGGTGACGATGGAGAAAGTCCAGGTTATCCATGAGAAAAAAAGGAAATCTTTGAGAAGACAAAAATATAACATAGAATGCCATCATAAGCCCTTGGAGTTCGAGCAGGGATACCATGTTTTCTTGAGAGCCTCCCCAAGATAAGGATTGTAGAGTTTTTTCCAAATAGGTAATCTATCCTTGAAGTAAATTATTCCATTCGAGATTATGTTGATGGTTGGTGATGTTTCCTACCACCTTACCCTAACCCCCTAGCTGGAGCAGGTGCATGATCTCTTCCATGGTCCACAACTAAGGTGACACATGCATGACCCCCACATATTATTGACTGGGGTGATCTGTACATCAAGGATGGGTCCACATTTATGGATCACCTGATTGCGATTGAGGATTAGTAGGATAGGACCCTGCATGAATGGACCATCCCATTAGTTCGTATATTTTGGTAGCATGGAAACATGTAGGAGAGTTCATGGGAGCGGGAGATCCATGTGAGGGATTATTATCTCAAGTTTTTTGTTTAGTTTTTTTCTTTTCAAGGATAAAAATATTTAGGTATGGAATGATTTAGAGACCCATTTTTTACCTTTTAATACTTTGAAATATTTATATATATACATTTAATGCTTGGTGCTGAGATGACGTGTGATTCCGAGGCCCTAAGTGCCTGAAATTAATTTTATAAAAATATTAAATATATTTTATTTTCTGTACACAAAAATTCTTACAGAAAATAGTATAACTATTAAATGAAACCATGGATCAGAAATCCAAGACCATGGTTGAGTCCAGAACATTATTTTACCATAGGTGTTACATAAGGGTTGGCATGAGGCATTCAAACTCCTAGATCCTTGGTGGTACATTCAGTGGATTAATTAATTAATTAATTAATTAATTTTTGAACTATATTGAATGTTTATAAATACATATTTATGGATAAATTTCTAGGGTTATCCACATAATCCTGTAACCACCAATGATGATTTTCTTCCTCCTTCCATTGGCGAATCTCATTAGGTGAGGACAAAACACCATATCATATCAGATCAGGACATAGCGAATGAAACAGTTTCTCCTGATCATTAGAAGATAAATTATTCATAAAAGAACAATCCATAATCAAGGTAGTACTCTTGAATTGGAATTTTTACACCATTTTTATTAAATAGATTGATAAGATCAATCATTTTTATTTGATATACATTATTTTACAGCCTTTAAATGTACCTAAGTACTAAAATATTAATTAATTTCAATTGATTTCTAACATTGGTTATCGCTTTCTTGATTGATTGGCCAATAATTCTTGAAATCAGTCATTTAACCATTGTTATGGTTCCTTTCTCCCATTATACTTTGCGTTCATCACTGATAGGACCTCATAGGTCTAGTTTGACACTGTCGGGTCGTACTGATCCCAATCGGTCCCTCAAAACCATGAAAGATCAATAAAAGAGGCAGAAATCAGTAAATTAATATTTGATCTGGGTTTTTTGAGAGGCGATGATGATATTCTGGACAATCAGTTGTCAATTAATCGATGACGTAAGGATTTGGGATGTGTGGTGGTGTACATTTTAATACTAACTCAAATCAGAAGCGACTTTTGGTGAATAAAGCCTATGAAGCGTAAGTTAAAAATAGATCCACTCATCCCAAATACATTTGAGGTGATACCTATAGTGAAACATCTTGATTCAAGGGAAAAATATCAGATCTGATAATATAGATAAAACTTGACTATACACCCTATTCAAGGATAAATACATGACGTGTAACCCCCTCAGTGGCGGTGGCTAGGGTTTTGGAAAACTTAAGCATGAGACAATGTGAAAGCTATCTAACGTGCCATGTATCCTTTTACCAGTTGTAAAAACCATGTGGAGGATCACACAGGTAGGATTCCATGTTGGATTACACAACCATGTACAAGACCATGTACTTGGGTATACAGACATGACCAGGTCACATGGGTGTAACCCCATGTGAGGAAAGACACCATGTACTCATGTACACAGACATGGGATCTAATACAAAGATATGAGAAACAACACATTTCTCTGTCCCTAGGTATCTTGGAAATTCCATGTTGTCCACCTGTATGTTGTATACTGTTGCATGGAAAGAGAGTCGTGTGTCGGATAGGGATATGACCAGAAAGTGGAGTGGGACCACACACTATGTGGGTCCCCTCACATGCCGCATACCCCTTAGTTCCTTTTGAAGAAGATTATATCATCTGTATCTTCTTTGTTTTAACTCAGATTTTGGCCTACGAGTACCCTATCCTGAGTATTTTTCACGTAGAACGTGGTGGTGCCATCGATTTTGGATTTCAATATATGATATGAAATTTTTAGGGAAAAATGATTGTTTATGTGATGCTTGATTATGGTAGTGAACATGTAAAATTAACAGAGTGTCCTTACGATTGGATCCCCCCAATTAGTAAGGGCATAAGTCCTTGATGACCAAAGTGGAACCCCTATCATACCAGGGTGGGGGTCCTCGAACACTAGATTGAAACCCCCCATTAGTGTGGGAACATGTCCTTTATTTCTACCTCCCGGGTGGAACCCCCTGTCATACTAAGGTGTGGGTCCTCAACCAATAGAGTGGAACCCACCATTAGTATTGGCATAGGTCCTCTATAGCTAACTTCGGAGTGGAACCCCCTACCCGATAGGGTGTGGGTCATCAATGATCAGAGCGGAACCCCCTATCACACCAGGGAATTGGTACTCTATGTATAAGTATAGAGTGGACCCCCTGATGCACTAGCGTGAATGTCCCCTACTTCTAGTTTGTGCCCTCGACTGTGTGACACGGAGACAAGGCGTGGCTTGACTTGGATGATTACTTTTGGGAAAATGTGTGAGATGTTAGGATTTATTGATGGAATTTTTGAATTGTTGGATACTCTTCTTCTTAGAATGAGTTGTGATATGTATATCTCTTTACTCTCACTTGACTAATAATATATGTATATCCTTCTATATACACACCTTGTATTTGGTTACTCTTCTTCCAAGAGTGGTGAAGACTCACAGAGTATGCCACATGCTTCCATGTTTATCTTCTCATAGTTGGATAATTATACTCTCCTATTATAGGTGGTGATTAATTTATGGGTAGTTTATCCACTCACCTTGTTTAGCCTCTTATTTTTGGATGAGCTTACGTTCGCTCTTTATTGGGTTGAGCTGTTCTCTTTGACTGCATCTTTCAAATACTATCTTTATTTTCTTGTTGTATCTCTTACTGCCCCATTCAACATTCGAGGTGTCCTACTGGGTATGTATATAGTCACCTTTGTATGGGATTTTCCCACATGTGTCTCTTCTTATGCAGACAACAGAAAGGTCGATCGTGACTTCATAGGATCTTAGGGATACTGGGTGATTAGACCGTGTATGGTGGTCAGAGATTAGGATTCATGATATGAGCTCTCTCAACTCCTTACTTTTCTAGTTTTCATGTTGGGACATATTTTTGGTTGGGCATGTATTTTCTCCATTTACTTTTCAATTTATGCTACCATACTTTTGTACAATCTAGAGGTTCAGGCATGCTTGGTTTACTTTATAGTAGTGTTTTATATTTTATTCTTTCCCTTTTCACTTTTTCATCGAGATGATTGTGTGTGTGTACATGTACTTAAAAAAATACAAACTCGAGTTAGTTATTCCATTGGTGCTAGTTTCTACTACTAGCCAATGGAGGTGGGCTTGGGGTAGTTTCGGCTCAATCCCTGACTTAGTTCAGGTCGTGACTGTTTCATGTAAAGAAATATTTGATAGTGAATGTAATCTACCATCTCCAAACTCTCCAAATGACCTAGTATTTATAGTAAAACTCCCAACGGTCATGTAATAGTCATATTTCCATGTTTGTTGCAATGAACTTGGACACTTGGTACTTGACATCTCATTGTGACTGAATGTATGAAGCAGTATTGGTTAACACCATTACAATGTTAAAATCATTCCTTAAATTAGAAACAATTCTTTGTATTCCGATTTAAACCTAGTCAATCTGATGGACTTCCTTAACAATGTCAATACGATAATATTTATGAGTGTTAGTCCGATGTTATCGGTACCAGTATCAGTCCTATTGTCAAAAAAAATCATTAAGAAAGACATGACTAAATTCTAACTACTAGTATGATAAAGGTTAGCCTGATTTATCGGTCACATACTCATTATGATAATAGTAATGAAGCATTGTATGTTTATATTCACAATACTTTAGAACCTTTTCTAAGTATGGTAAAGGTAATTTTTTCTACAAAAAAAATCTAAAACACTTCGGACATAAAAAATTATAATTTTTTTAATAGTGTTTTTTATTTCCAAAACTAAAGGAATAGAAAGTTAATAAGTAGAAATTATGACTCAATAATCTCCCCATTTTTGGAAAGCACAAACCCAAAACTTAAATTATTTTTTTCGAAAAACATGGAATTAATGTCCTTTTAAGAACTTTATATTTATATTTATTCATTAAGACTTAACTCCCCCTAAGTTTATGACTCTTCAAAATATGATTGTGAATATGGAGTTTCAAAATCAATAATTTGTTAAGATAACTCCCCCTATGAAATATTCTCCCCTAAAGGATCATATTCTCCCCTTTAAATAAATATCTTCCCCTTCATATTAAAACTTAACTTTTATAAAATATTCACCTCTTTTATGAATTTCTCACCCAAATAATGATTTATCTCCCTTCGTGATTTCCAAAAATAATAGGGAAGGACCCAAAGTTCCTAAAATGTTATAAAATTAACAAATGAAACAATATTGAACTACCCAATCATGCATAAAAATACGACAGAACAAATATCCAATCATAATTGGAAAACATTTAAACAAATCCAAATTCGATTAAAAGACAATTCATATATTATGAATAATTAAAATGTTTTTACAAAACAAGTACAAAAATAGTTCAAATGAAAAAAATGTTCATTATTTCTTTATTAAGGTCTTCAAAAAGGCCTTCATCGTTTTGAAATTCTTCTGTTCTTTTTACATATTATCAAATTTTTCATCTTGAATCCAAAATTTCTCTATCGACTTGTTATTATCCTCCTTCATAAAGAAAATTTCATCTTCCAAAGATCTTATTTTGATAATCTATTACCCAAAATTCTGAACTTTTTGTTTTAAAACATTCACTTCCTTAGTACAATCATCAGTGGTATCCCTAAATACTTCAAAAAAACTCCACCTTTTCTTCCATATCTTTAGATAACTAATTGAATGATTAGAATAATTTAACCATGAGATTATTCACTTCATAAAATTTTTCATCATGTTTTCTAATATCAGAATAAACATGATGAGACCATTTTACCATCTTATTACATGACTTTTTATGAGTCTGATAACTTTATTGAAATTTTTTTAAATTTGATTTGATCTAAATCACTGATTCCATTAAAACTTTTATTGAATCCAATTTCAGACTAATATTTTTTTTGGATAAGTTGAACTTTTTCTTCAATATTTTGAAAACAATTAATAATTCATTCTAATCTCTTTAACAAATTGACAATATAATCAACACCTTCTAAAGCTATTGTTCTTTCTAAATCTGATTGAACCTGCTAAACCTCATGAGGTTTTATTCTACAAGTTCCAACATAAGATTCATTTCCTTTCTTCTTATCTGTCTTTGAAACACCTTTAATAACTTCCCTAGAAACATGTTTATAATATGATGATTACATAATATCGGTATCTTTATCAGGATTAACTTTGTCATCAACTTTTGTTTTTGAATTATGATATTCTTTGTATTTATTTAAAGATGAATGGACTTATTCTGATGATGATGAAGATTCTTATTCATAACTACTAATTTTTTATTGTTTTTTATCATTGGAGGGTATATCCAATGATTATGATTATAATGAATCTAATTAATTCTTATCGTATTGAGTTTCTTCATTATCATCTGCCTCTTCATTCTCATCCTATTATGCCTCTTCTTCATCCACTTCTTCTTACACATTAGTTTCAAATTATTTGTATTCAGTATTTTCTTCTTCCTTATCATAAACTTTTTTTTCTTTTTAATCTCTATAAAATTCCTCTTTAATTTCTTTATTTAACTCATCTTGAAGTTTTTTTAAAGTTTTGAGATATTTTTTCATACTGGTTTTGGTAGTGTTTCTTTCTCTGGAACTAGTGGAACTGATTCTTCATCAACAACCTTCTCTTTTCCTTTGTCTGTGATAGAAGAAATTTCAACTTGAACTAAAACTATTTCTTTAAAATATAATCTAGCTCATGGATTCACCTGATCAGTGTGAGAAGTTCAAATAACTATATTTTTTGAATCTTTCTATTCCTTTTAAAAAACTTTTACATAACCATTCTTCTTACAACCTTTTCTTCTATTTCCTCTTCTTTTCTTATTTCTATAAGGTTTATGCAGCATTAATTTTCAAATATTTTTCCTTAGTGTGGTTGATACCAAACTCTGGTTCCCCTTTATTTTTCTTAGCTTTCTTTTTCATCATTTCATTAAAAAAATTGTCTGATCTATTCTTCTCTTTCTTTTTATTTTCAGGAGGAGAAGTTTTTTATTTTATTTTATTCTTCTTATCAACCTTTTCTAACATTATTGATGGTTCTACCTCTGATGAATCTCTATAAACCTTCTCAATAAACCTATTTTATTTTCTACCAAAAACCAACCTAATACTATTCATCGTATCACCACTTTTAAAATAAGTTCTCTCTCTCATCGGATATGATTTGTTGGAAACTTTGAAAATCTCCATACTTTCAACAACGATTTTTCATATAAAAGATAAGAACATAATGATCTTGGATTTTATATATTTTTTTGACATTTTTCATGGTTAGAATGACAAACATGATGAGATAAATCATTATCAAATTCACCAAAAAACTAAGACAAACAAATTAGATACCTTCAATGTATCTTGGTCCCCTTTTCTCAGTATCAAGAAACCTTTCATCCATAAAGAAACTAATTGATTATATGGAGTAAGTTAAGAAACCTTTATGGATTTTTTGTAATGATAAACAAATAATATTATACCTTTTTCTTATTAAACATAATGAGATCATCTGGTAACTTGTGGGATAGGAAATAAGCTTCACCATATTATGGACTTCTAATAACAACAACAAAATTATTATAATAAATATTGTACATCTTTCCTTGACTTTTAAAAGAAATTTTCTTTTTTCCATCTTCCTTGATGAACTGAATGGATACATAGTATTCATGTGCAAAATCAGGATAAAATAAATCAAGTTATTTTTCTGGGTTTTCAACACAAATGTATTCCCAACCTTGAAAAGAGATAATATTATTTAGGGTAGAATCATACTTATGATATAAAAGTTGTTTCAATTAAACTCTCTATGAAAACATACCACTTCACAAAATCATTTTTGGTCACCATCAGATTTGAAACTGAAACTAGTGAATTGGATGAAAAGGATTAAATATTCATACCAATTCCTTCTATGAGTATAGCTACTCAGGGCAGAAACATTGATCAAACAATGCGAGACACAAGGTGGGGGTCCCTCTATATATAAGCATCGAGTGTATTAATTCATATTCTATAACAAAACCAATGGTTGAGATGAGTAATTATTTAATATGAAAATCAAGATAACTTTGAATATTTTTTTAACTCTCAAGGTTTTTGAAACATTTATTAGATTGAGGATGAATCTGATTTGGAAAACTTTTAAAAAAAATTTTGAAAAAAAACGAAGTTTTTTTATAAAAACTGAAAGTATAACAGCACAATTTATAAAACTAATGGAATGAAATAGTTTAAAAACAAAAATAATAAAAGGGTTCCTTTGAGATTGAAAAGTTTCATCAGTGCAGTTAACATGTTCTTATTTTTTTGGTAAACTAACAGATTTCAATAGTTTTAAAAGTATTGAATTTGAAAAGTTTTAAAGTCAAATTTTTTAAATAATTTTTGAGTTTAGAAATTTTGTAACACTTTCAAAGTCTAGAATTTTTTAAGAAATTTTTAATCTAAAATATTGAAAAATATATTTGAGTTTAGAAAACTCATTATGATAAAAAATTTAATAAAAATAAAAAATTAGAAAAATAAAAGTCTTAAAAACATAAAACATATGTACCACATATATAAAAAGGAGTAAATTAATGTAAGAATATGGGTAAATAAAAAGTAGATATGAATGATTAATTTATGTTGATTATTCATAGATAATGTTTAATGTATTCAAATTTATCTGAAGGAAGGGTTTTTATAAAAATGTCCACAAATTTTTCTTGCATTCCGATGAATTGTAAAATGATATCTTCTTTGAGTGTGTGATATCAAAGGAAACAGTTTCTTATATCTATTTTTTTAGCACGTGAGTGATGTGCTGAGTTCTTACTTAAGGAAATGAAACTTGTATTATCACAAAGTATTTGAGTTTTAGTAAAAAACATTCTATATTTAGTGAGTGTGTGTTCCATTCACAATAGTTCTGCATAAAAACTTCTAGTTTCCACATATTTAGCTTCAACTATGGAAAGTTAAACTGAGTGATGTTTATTACATGACAAAGAAACTGATGAATCTTCTAATAAATGACAAGTTTCATATGTACTTTTCCTATCCATTCTATATCCACAAAATTCAGCATCTAAAAAACTTTTTAATTCAAAATAAATCTATAAGTATAGAAAAGTCGTAAATCCATAGTTCCCTTAAGATAACAAAAAAATCATTTTACAGCTTTTACATGGGATTCCTTTGGATTTTATTGATATCTTTCACACAAGATTACAAAATCATTAAATTTTAATCACTAGTATTTAATTAAAGTAAGATTCCTATCATACCTCTAAAAATATTATAATCAACTGGTTTCCCAATGATGTGTGAGGATTTGTCACGAACCCAAATCAATAATTTATTTACCTAAGCATGAAATATAGTGCACACCTAGTTTTGGTCTCAAGGAGGTAGCTCACACAACATATAATTTCTATTTTCACTATTTATATTATAAATAATTTAAAAATTAATAATATAAAGTGTACGATTTTGAAATATTTAGGAAATATTGATATCTATATATATATATATATATATATAATGAAATCTGGAAAAAATGAATGCAGAAAAAATGATGTTTGATAGAAAGGATATCCTCCTAGGAGAACACCCAAAGTGAACCTCATATCTTTTGTTTCAAATTTACTTAATGAACACGGTTTATCATATGCATGAATATCCTCCTCTACCTATGATTGGGAATATATTGTGCACTTAATGATCACTGAGAGACCTAACATCAACCACCTTGATCGAGGGAAAATATTAAATAAGAGAAAGTTAAACCTCAGGTGGAAATTAGAGACACAAATTCACATTACCCATTAGGATCCCACTTTAACCAACTATAAGTAAATAAGAAACAATAAATATGAATGAGATATGAATTGGGTTCAAAACTATATTGATCTCCCGGAAACTTCCTCGGGTTAGTTATTCATGATCATGAGTTTTATAGATCACAGTAGAGAAGAAAATGGTGGAATAACAATAGATTAAAAAAATGATAATGAGAGTAATAAGAAGAGTAAAATATATTAAAAAAAGTATACTACTATTAAATGTAAAATAAAATACAAAACTATAGAAAATATTCCCATAGTGTTTACAATATTTTTAGGATAGGGGATACATTTTTATTAGAAAAAAGGGTAAGATTTTTGGATCTATAATTTTTCCTCATAAAATTTTTCACATGTTACCATCTCATTTTGAAAAAATAATAAAATATTTTCTTCTATAAATTTGTTAAAAAAATCCATGTTTGAACTCCAAATTTCAACTCCATCTCCCATGTGTTGAAGAAGTTATAGCCCAATTACTCAAAAATTTTATTTTGTCTGAATGCTTCCTAAATATTTCTTTTATGGTGACCATTCAATAACCCCATTAATAAGTGAATAATTACTTGAAAATTAATTTTAAAATGCTTTAACGAATCGTATTTAATATCCATTTGTAATCACCTCAATTAGAGGTTTGTAGATAAATTTATGCTTCATTTACAGAGGTGGGGTCCACTCTATCTACCAGAAAGTTTTTTCAAAGTTATTGATTTTTTGGGCCTCGATATACTCAAATCATATATTGGTCCAAAATAAAAATTTGAGGCATATAAATCAAGGAATATAAAAAAACATATTACTAAAATTGGAATTATATTTTAAAAGTTACGTCGAAAATACCAAAGTGATAAAAATATTCTAAAATTCCAAAGTTAATAAATTTTCACATTTTAGCAGAACACACACCATTAATCCAAATTTGATTCAAATTATCTCGAATTGATAAATTGGGAAGGTTTAAATAATTTAAATATATATAAAAAATGAGTAAAATATTAGCTATATCACCCATCCTAATCAAGATCTAATAATTTGAGGTACCAACAGGAGTACTGATACTTTTAGTATTGTCATGTCCAAATTTATTAAGAAGATATTTTATATAATTATTTTGAGATATAAAAGTTCCTTATGGTTTTTTTGATATTTGAAACCAAGAAAATATTTTAACTCACCCATCACACTCATTTCAAACTCAGACATCATAACATCCATAATGGAATCTTTTAAAATTTTTGAGTTGAACCAATTATAATGTCATCAACATAAATTTTTATTATCATAATATTTTTATTTACTTCCTTTATAAAAAGGGTTGGATCCACAACTCTATTAAAAATTTGTTTTGTAACAAAAATACAATTAACATATCATATCATGATTTACGGGCTTGGTTAAGTCAATATAAATATTTGGTAAGTTTATAAACATATTCACAATGTTTTTTATTTGTAAAACATGGTGTTTGTTTAACATAAACTTCCTCATAAACATACCAATTAATAAAATCACACTTCACATCCATTTGAAAAAGTTTGACATTAAAGAATGTTGCAAATCCAAGAAGTATTCGAATAGTTTCAAGTCTAGATACAAGTGAATATGTTTCTTCATAATAAATTCCCTCTTGTTGGTTATATCCCTTAACAATAAGTATAGATTTATTTATAGAAATTATGTCATTTTCATCACATTTTTTATGAAAACCCCATTTTACACCAATTATAGAAGTTTTTGAAGGTCATTCAACTAAACTCCAAAATTTTTCTCTCTCAAATTCATTGATTTCATATTACATTACCTTAATCAGATCCTCATCCCTTAAAGCATCGACAATATTCTTTGGTTCAAATTGGGGTAAGAAATCTAGAGGTTCAATTTAATTTTTTAAAGAACTACAATCCTAACTAGTTGATCGACACAACCAATGATATTATCACTCAGATGATTCTTAAGAAACAACAGAATTCCTGGGTTTTCAAAAGTCTATTATTCAATAATAGGTACAAAATATTCTTAAGGAAAAATTTCAGAGACTAATTCTTGATTTATTTCCTTATAAAAAAAATTATAATAAAGATTGAAAATCAGTTTTAGAAATAACACTCAATGATGTAGGTTGGGGTTGTTTGAAAAAAAGGATCAGTTTCACCAAACTTAACATGTACTATTTCCTTAATAATAAAATAATTTTTATTAAAAACTCCATAAGCTTTAGAAGTAGTGGAATGACCTAAAAATATTCCTTCATTGGATTTGGGTGTAAATTTATGTAAATTATCTTTTGTATTCAGGATGAATAATTTTCAACTAAAAACTTTGATGTAAAGAAACTTTTAATTTTCTTCCCATATACAACTCATAAGGGGTTTTATTAGGAAAAGGTATAATTAGAACTTAATTTATAGTATAGAATGAAGTACTAACAGCTTCAGTCCAAAAATATCTAGAAAATGAGTATTCACTCAACATGGTTCAAGTTATTTCTTGAATAGTTCTATTTATTTTTTCAACTACACAATTTTTTGGGAGTTCTAGGAGATGAAAAGTTATGTCTAGTACCTTTCTTACTACAAAAATTTTTAAATTAGAATATAAAAATTCTACACCATGATCACTATAAATAGTTATCATGGAATGATTTTTATCATTTTTATCTTTGGATATATAATTTAAAAAAACAAAAGGTTTTAGATTTCTTTTTGAAAAAATAAACCCAAGTATATCTTGTGTAATAATCAATTAAGACATATACATAGTATTTTCCACAAATACTTCTATTTTTTTAGGACAAAAGTCCATGTGCACTAACTGTAAATCATTACAAGTTGATACTTTACTAATAGATTTAGAACATGAATTATGTTTATTACCACATTGACATGGCTCATAGACTTTTTAATAAGAAAACCGAAGTTTAAATATATCCTTAACAAGTCCTTAGTCAACCTATATAAGTTTCTAAGGTTTGAGTGTCTTAAACTTCTATTCTATAAATAATATTGATCTAATATTGCACTAAGGAAAGGTAAGTATTGGTTTTAATTATCTTCTAAGTTAAGTGTGTAAACATTCTCTTTCTTATTGATAGAAGAATAAATTCATCCTTGGAACTATGTACTAAACATTTATCATTCCTAAGTCCCACAAGGTAACCTTAATTACATAATTTAATTATGCTTATAAGTTTGTTCTTAATACCTTTAACAAATAAAACATTTGAAATATGAGTTTTTCTAAGAAGGATAAAGATACCTATTCTGATAATCTCACCTTGAGAATTATCTCTGAAAGTTAGTTTTCCACCTATTATTTTGATGATCTTATTGAAAAAGTATTTGTTTCTATTCATTTGACTAAAACACCCACTATCCATGTACTATATATTCTTATTGTTGGTATTATCTTTGTTTTCCTAAAAAAACATTATACTTCTAACACCAAAACTTTCTTAGGTCCGGTAATGTCAGAAAACAAAACTTTAGGAATACACATTTGTTCTAAGAAATAAGCTTTGTGAAGACCAAGAGATTGGATTTCATTTTAATAAAAACACTTCTCCCAATTCCCATCACTTTTACACTTGGTACAAAAGGAACACTTTTCAGAATAAAGTAATTGTTTATAATAACAGTTTTTTGAGTAAAACCTATTCAATAACTGTTACCATGAGTTCTAATTTGTTTATAAATTCTATAAAAAATTTCCATACCAGTGGTAAATCTTGATAAAAGTTTTTCAAACTAGATATTTCATATTTTATTTTTACCCCTACATTTTATCCTCACTGGTATTAGTTTTAGAACTAAGTTTATCAAAATCATTTTGTAAACCATATTTCTCATAATTTTTTTTCAAGATCTTTTGAAATAATTTATTTTTTATAAATAGTCTTAACAATATCTTTAGAAAGATATGATTTTTTATTTTTCAAAATATTTATTCTTCAATAAGCCTTAGCAATTTTAGCTTTAGTATTATCAAATTTTTTTCGAATTTTACAATTATCATTTTGTAAAAGCTTAGAAGAACAAGAAACTTCATCATAATAAGGTAAATAATTATCTTATACTAGGTAATATTATTCATCAGAATATGTAGAATTTTTCTCATCAGGATAATTAGAATTTAAGGACATGTTGGCAAGGTGTTTAGCAATTCTTACCTTAGCCCTAATACAATGATTTATAATAGTAACATTTTAGAAAAGACCTATATTACTATCTATAAAAAATTAATTATCAGATGATTTTTTAGAAGAATTACCTTCAATGGAACTCCACATGTCAGCATCTTTCAAAATATTCTTACCTTTTGATTTATAATACTTTTTGGAATTTATTTTTGAATTTATTTCTTCCCTATGTTTCCTCTTTGGATTTGGAAAATCTGGTTGGATATGTATAGCTTTCTTACATTCATAACATGTCACCTCATAATATTCTTTTCCACCTTTATCCTTATGAATATTTTTTAGAAAGATATTGAAAATATTTATTTCTGACTATATTATTCATCCTTCTAGTGAGATTTTCTAATTTATTTTCAGAATATTCAGAAGTACTAGAATCAGATTGAACAACTAATGTATTCTTTCTTTAAAACTTAAAAACCATATTAGGTGTTTTAACTTTAGTAGGTAAGGTAGATGTTTCATAAAAAGAAACACCACCATTTTTTTTTATGATCATTATTTTTGAGTCTACCCCCATATTTCATAAGGGTTCCAATTAAATCAACCAAAGTAGGATTATTTAGCTTTCTTATATCATCAATAACTATTATTTTAGACCCCCATTCATTGAGAATAATATCTAAAATCTATTAGATAAGTATTTCATCATCAAGACCTTTCTCGTCAATAGAATTTAAAATTTTAATGATCTTCAATAACATCTTGTGAATCTTTTCAGCTGATTCTCTAGTAAAAAAATAAAATTTCAAGTAGTATGTTATAATAAATTATATTTTGGTTTCAAAAACCTTATAAGTACCAAAATTTGTGACTTATAACTTTTTTTAGATAATGTTTGCAGCTGCACAGGAAGATATTTGACTATAAATACCTATTTTCATGAAACATAACAAAGTATTTTTCACTATATAATTCAACTGATACTTTTGTTTTTCTTGATGTTTAAAAGCAATGACTTTATTATCATGAATATTATAGTCTCTATAAAGCATAAAAAAATTATCAACTCATGTGTTGATAACAAAAGTTTTCATCCTTTCTCTACGGTACTCATAATCAGCACCATCAAAGATAGGTGGTCTATTTGGATTTAGGTTATCTATAGAACCAATATTAAGACTTTACATCTTTAAAAAATTAAAATTATTTTCCACGGATACATGTTATTGAAAAAAATGTTTATAAACAAAAAATTTATATCAGAACTTGGAAAACTTGCAACATGTAAATAAAGTAAAAACTTAGAAAGTAATAGCAGCAGAAACCTACTCTGATACCAATTGTAGGATCAATATATTTTTTATACGGATTGTATGATCATAATAATTAGATTATGTTGGAAATACTTATAAGAGGGGGTTGATTTTAGTTTAAAAAATTATTTTAATAATTTTAAACTAATTAACAGACAAGACTCTTTAAGTAAGGTTATCAGACTTGGAATCAGTCTAATTAAAAAAGTCACAAAATCAGATTTAGAATATGTGTAATTTGATCTGATTGAAATATTGGTATCATGATGGATCCAATTAATTAAAGTGAATATCATAATCAAAGTTAATGTGATAAAAGAAACAATATAGAAAGATGAATATGATGTCTCACTTTCTATTACATACAACAAAATAGTAACATGTAAAGAAACAAGAAATATAATAGCCATGTAATAGTAATAATGACTTATAATCTATTATTAAAATATTTACCTCTTTTAACCTTAATATTAAGGTAGTCAATAACCCTGACAAAAGGTATCCACTATTTTATACATACAATAAAGTCTATATTTCCTTTCTAGGAAAACCTTCAATATAAATATTTGATTGACTCTATCTTCCTATCCCTAGAATCTCTTGATATGATGGTCAGATCTGTCTTATTATTCCCATAATCACTCGATCCGATGGATAGGATATTCCATCTTCCTATCCCCAGAATCCCTTGAATGTAACAATTATAGGATGTGGTTACAATTAGAAAAGTTTTTAAGGAGAAAACCTGATGAGGTTTCCTTAGAAAGAAAACACTCTAAAGAATTACACTGACTAATAACGAGTAGTTCGAGTGTGGAAATATTTGATAGAAAATGTAATAAACCCGCTTCAAACTCTTCAAATGACTTGGTATTTATAGGAAAACTCCTAATGGTTAAATAATGGTCATATTTCCATAAAATTTGCAATGGACTTAGACACCTAGAACTTGATATCTCATCATAACTGAATGTCCAACATCATATTGGTTAACCCCATTATAGTGTAAAAAGTATTTTTTACTTTCTAAACAAGTCTTTTTTTATTCTGATTATAATCTTAGTCAGTCCAATGGACTTCCTTAACAATGTGAATATAATAATCTTTATGAGTGTTAGTCTGAAGTTATCGGTACCGGTATCATTTCGATTGTCAAAACATTTTTCTGTATGAAAGATATTACTAAAGTCTAACTCCTATTCTGATAAAGGTGATTCCAATTTATTGGAAAATTACTCATTACAATAATCATAATGAAGAACTATAAGTTTATATTCAAAATACTTCAAAAAATTTCTAAGTATGGTAATAGGTAATGTTTCCTAAAAAACATTCTAAAACACTTAGGACATAAAATATTTATAAACATTTTTTAATAAAGCTTTTGTGATTTCTAAAACTAAAGTAATAGAAATGTAATAAGTAGAACTTCTCACTCAAAAAAAATATTTACCTAATTAATGAAATCTTACATAGAAACACAAACACCAAATATTTATGTAATTTATTCAAATTTTAATATTAATTTTAGAATTTTATATATTAAGATGGTATATTTAATATATTATGTTTTTAATTGGTAAATTTTATTTATTTATTTTTAATATTATTAGAGTTAGTATTATTTATTGATTTTTAATATATTTTTTATTTTATTTTTGAATTCAACCATTTTCTAATATTTATTAATATATATTAATTTACTATGTTTTACTATTTTCAATATTCATTCATCTTAATTTAAATATATATCTTTATTTTTTTAATAATTTATATTTAATTAATAAAACTTATCCATTTTTCAATATTTTTGAAGTGTTCTCATTTTTAATTATTCAATTTAACTAATTTTCAACATGCATGCATTTAAAATTATACATTCATTGATAATGTTAAAAATATATTCATAAATAAATATTTATAAATAAATATATTTATAAATGTAAATTTACTATATAAATTATACATTTATAATCATAAAAAAATATTTTTTGAAAAGTATTTATATAATGATAAATAAATATATATATATATATATACTTAAATAATTATAAAATTATAATAAATACATATTTAAATAATTAATATATTTACTATATTTATATTTACATTTATATTTATATATATTTTATATATATATATATAATTATATAAATATATATAATGATATAAATATATTTATAATTACAAAATTACAATAAATATATTTAAATAATGAATATATTTTATATATTTATATATATATATATTTATATATATATATTAGGTGTTTGGAGGTACAATTGCATTCAAATACACATAAACAACACACACAAACCGAAGAGGCAGACCATAGCCACCCTAATGGGATAGCCCACCCATCAAGCCTTGTTTATTTATTACATGACCCATAGACCCTTTAGGAATGAAACACATAACATTGCTCAAAATCCCAGCACAACATCATGCCCGCATCATCCTACCTGCATCACCAGGTATGTGTCATTATCTACGTCATTGCCTGTATAGTACTGTGATAGTACCTGCACCCAACAAGGCTTGATCCTAGAACCTTCTAGATACAAAGCCGGAGTATTTACCACTGAGGTGTAGGCCCATTGGATTTATTTTATATATAAAAATATATATATATATATATATAATTAAATAATTATATATAATTATATTAATATATTTATAATTATAAATAATTAATTATAAATATGTTTACAAATATATTTATTTATAAATATATATATAAATATTTACTTACTATATTTATAAAATTATATATTTATAACTATAAATAAATAATTATAAATAAATAATTATAAATAAATAATTATAAATAAATAATTATAAATAAATAATTATATATTTATATAATTATATAATTATAATAAATATATTTAAATAAGGTATATATTTAATATATTTAAAATTATTGTTATATATATTTATTATATATATATAATTATATAAATATATATAATGATATAAATACATTTATAATTATATACACATATTTATAAATATATTTACAAATAACTGGGGTGATCAAATTAAAAAGGGGAAGTGAATCTTATGTATTTATATATGTTTTTTATGTAAATTTATGTGATAAATGGTTTTTGTTATGCTTCTGAGAATTTCCTTACTCTTACGAAATATGATCTTTCTACTTTGATTAATTTCTAATATTACCATCCATAAAAGTTTAAATATTTAAAGCTGGTAATTATAACAAACTATACCACTTCTAGAGTTTTTGTATGCAACTGGTTCGGGATAGATTAGTGAGTTTGAGATGTCATTATATGTTCTTGAAATGTCATCAAATCCAGAGTTTATGTTGGGACTTGAGGTACTGTTTTCTGGGTTAAGGTTTTGTTTTCTTCTAGAACTACTTGGTTACCTCCAAAGAATAACTTTTTTATAGGCTTGGACTGAAATATTCTATTTGAGATCAACCAAAGTCTCATAGGAGTCTGTTATTATTTAGTGGGAACCCATTTGGATTTTTAATGATTGATTCGCCATGTATTCCACATAAATCCAATTCTATTACTTATTTTCTAAATTTATCCCGTTGTTTATCCACTTCTAGGATTAAGTTTTATCTCTAATTATTCCCATATTTAATTTTAAGGCACTCATTATAAAGCTAAACCATGTGGAATTTTATATATTCAATCTTAGTGTTAACTGTTAACTCATTGTAAATTTATTGATTTGTGATCCATTTATTTTTAGCTTCATCATAGACAATTATCTTTCCTTCATATCCTTCTACTTGGGACTTAAATTTCCTATTCTTCATAGAAGTTTAATCCTATTTTTAATTTTTAATTGTGCTTTCAAGGTTAATATAAACCACTTGAGTCACTATCAATTGACTTCTAGTTGTGGGTAAAAGTGCCCCAATGTATTCCAAATCTACTAAAAAATTTCACATGCTTATTATTTATTTTTTCAATGTTATTAAGATGTAATAATTATTGAATATAATATTTATAATATTTTTTAAGATTCTAATTCATAGTCATAAGTTCATTAATTTCTTATTCATTAATATCTTTCCCTAAACCTATTTTTTTGGAATTCATCCACTTATTAATTGATTTATTCTATGGAAGATGATTTATATGGTTTTTATAGAAACCCTAGCCTTTTACACATATCATTATATGATTTAAGCTTAATGAAACATCATATTACAAGCCAAGAATCGTGAAGTCTAGGGTCTTGGAAGACTAGGTAAATAAAACTAAAAACATGGGACTAAAAATACATCTATTTATTTATTATTCATAAAGAGATCCTAATTCCCATTTTACTCATACATCTTCGTAGGATAACCAAGGGATAACATGAATAAATGGATGAGCTAAAAGTTTAGTAAGGGAATAAACATATGAACAAAGCTTTAGCGCATGGGTTAGAAGGAATAACATAATGATATAAAATGACCTGGAACATATGGAATCATAACATATAAACATGGAATCATATAAACATACAGTCATAGTAATTTGGAATCAATATAAAACATGACTTTATCATGAGTCAAGGCTCTTTTCACATAGAGGATCATAATTCGAGGTTAACCACCAAGACCGTTGCACATGGTAGGATGAGTCAAGGCTAACCGCCAAGATGGTTGCACATAACATCTCATGAGACTCAAATTTACATAATGAATTGGAGTTCTATTTGGGTGAACCCATCATAAAATTTTCATGAATATGCTTTACACATATATAATCATACATAATCAATCACACATAAACATAAGGATACCCATGGAAAGAAACGGGTATCAAAATCATGTCATAAAGCATAATAGATGGTCATATCATACAATTATCCATGAAAGAAAGGAATAAAAAAATAAATGTACATTGATAAGGGAAAATAGGCATATATCATGGTAATTTATATCAAACATAAGTGACAACATGTAAGAAGAGTATTTAATAAATTTTAGCGTTAAAAAATTTTAGTGCGGTTTTAAGGAAAATACTAAAGATACTTTAAAATTTAAAAGGAAATAATATTTTATATAAAACCAGAAGTGAAGCAAGAAGGTTTTAATAATAAAAATACTAATTATAAAAAAACAATGGTGTCTTAAAATAGATGATAGAGTGCACTTGAAATTAGGTAATAATTCGAGAAGTTCCCTTAAAACGGGTTTTCTTATTGGGAAGTATTAAGGAGGGAACCACTTAAAATAATGCATATCACTAAAAGATAATAATGAATGGATATTGCTAAATGAGTTTTAAGAAATTAAAAAACATTTATAATATGTACATAAAAATAATAGATAACTTAATTTTGGTAAAAATAATGATAGATCAACCCGATGGAATAATGGACGTTCGGGTAGAATCCCATACATTAAGTCTGATGGTGTTAGTCACTTGATCTTAATGTCTTGGATAACCAAATTACATTCATTAATTAATATATAAAGAACCTATTATTCATAAAATTTATTTATTATAGACTTATTAAGTTCATTCATGACCTTTTTTTATGGGTTAAGAGGTTCAATTTCATTGTTTGGGAGCATTTTTTTTCTTGGTTTTCATGATTGGTTCACTTATATACATGTAAGGATAAACATGTAAGATGATAATGGTTGTCCAGAATTGATTTTGTATGTTATTATTCAACATAAAAAATATAAGATGGTCATAAAATTCAATTGGTTGTTTGGAGTGAAGTTGAGTCATTATATAAAACTTTAATGATAACCCTTTTGGTTAAACGGAGGGTCTGATCACATCAAACACATTTTTCTTCGTAAATTAATATCATATATAAAAAATATTATAGAACATTAAATTAGAAATAATAAAAAATACTATATTCTGGTTCTAACATCAAAATGGTTTCATGATCAGAATAGAATATGGTAATAGAAATTGAAAACCCGTCATCCATGAATGTGGTAATTTAACACATCTTACATGGTGTTTTTATTTCTAGTATAAAAGGAGTGGAAAGAAGATATGATGATGAATTATTACATTATTATAAACAAAATCCAATAAATTTAAGGAACTGTATTTATCATAACAGTTCAATGAAAGGAGGTGAGGAAAAAATCAAATAAAGGAACTTGAAAGAAAATAAAAGAAATGAAAATAGGAGTTTACATCTTGAATATAACTTCTTTGAGAACCTCTTTAGGGGAGATTATTCGATCTTTTGAAAAGACCAAGGGATGATGGATGTGTTATAGGGTCTTAGGGAGATATTTTAGCATAATTTAGACAAGGTACAAGGTTTTAGAGGAGTGAAGAGAAGAGGTAAAGAGGGTGGTATTTATAGTGGATGAGAGGATGGGTTTCCCAGTATTTTAATCATTAGTGTAATATTTTTGCTCAAGACTTTGAATATTCTTTATTATTGTGAGAAAAAATATCAACAAGTGCTTGTGAGTTCTAAAAAATGGCAATTTATATCATCCATGAGTCTAACAAGATATATAAATTTAGGTTTTAGCACTTATCGTAAATTATCATATTTTACAATTCATAAAAATTCAGGTGTTTCAGAAAAATCCCAAAAAAATCACCCTAACCATTTTTTGATGTGTATAATACAAGAATTAAATTAATTTTATGAAAATAATTTTATAAATATGGGAAATTTATTTTTTAAATAAAATCATCATTTACTTGAAAAATACATATTTTAAAATAAGCACTCATTTTATAATACTTTGAAAAATTAATGAAGGTCTCATAAAATTATACTATAATTGTAAGAAATCAAAAAAATAATTTATGAATACATTTTATGAAAATATTTTTTTTAATTATTAAATTATTTATAAATTTTTAATTAAATATTTATGACTTATAAAAATACCAACAATATCATATTGTCACTTAAAAGATGGATAAATTTTATTTATACGTTCATTGGTAGGGTTACTATTTACTTGGCTGATTTAATATTAATAAGGTTCATATTACCATTCATAAGGTTAACATTACTATTCATAAGGGTTATATACTATTCACCAAAAATTAAGCTTGTCATATCGAACTCCAAATATCTTACTAATCACAACCGTGTATGTCAGATTTTCAAAATTCAAATCACAAAAGTGAAAATATTATTTTTAAAGGTCAAATTATACTTATTAGTTCATTGTGTTGTGATTTAATGTGATTGTATGACATAATTATAAGAAGGTAATTTCCATTGATTAAACTTTGGGTCATTACATTCTTCCATTCTTATGGAATTTCCCCCTCAAAATTTTGTTTTACATTCTAAGACGTAAATAGGTGTGGGTACTTTTCCTTAATTGGCTCTTCATGTACCCTTGTTGCCTCTTTGTACTTATGGTTCCATCATAGTACTTTTACCAGGTGGGTATTCTTGTTACATATAACATTATCTCTATGATCCAAGATCTTCACTGGCTGCTCCTCATAAGAAATATCATTCTCCAACTATACCACCTTCGAAGAAAGTACATGTGAAGGATCTGTTATGTAATTTATTAAGAGGGATACATGGAAGACATCATGTAATTTAGATATAGTAGTTGTAATTTCTATTCGATAGGTCACAGCTCCAACACAATCAAGAATATCTAAGGGGAAGATGTACCTGGGACTTAGCTTTCCTCTCTTCCCAAACCTCATGACCTTATTCCATGGAGATATGCGGAAGAATACCATGTATCCAAATTTTAACTCAAGGTCCCATCAATGATTGTCTTCATAACACTTCTGTCGACAATGGGCTTCGTTGATGTTCTGTTGAATGTTTTCACCTTCTCCACCATTTCATTGACCATTTAGGGTCTTATCATCTTACGCTCACTAAATTCATCCAAACAAGCTGGTGTTTTACACCTTTTCCTATAATGATCTTTATATGGTTCCATCCAGATGTTGGAGTGGAAACTGTTGCTGTAATTGAATTCAAACAGTAGATGATGCTGGACCCACCCCCCCCCCCCTTTAAAGTCTATAGAACACTTTATCAACATTTCTTCCAGTGTCTGAATAGTTCACTCAGATTGGCCATAATTTTGAGGATGATAGGTCGTACTGAAGTTCAGTTCAATGCTTAGAGCATGTTGGAAAATTTTTTAAAACTTTGAGGTGAATCTCAAATCTCTATTGAATATAATAAGTAGTGTTACTCCACGCATCCTTACCACATCTTTGATATATATCCGTGAAATTTGAACCAATGAGAAGTCCTCTAGAATTTCGATAAAGTGATATGTCATTATAAGACGATCCAAAATGACCCATATAGAATTGTTTCCTATGGATGTCCTATAAGTCCAGTGAAAAGGTCTATGGTGATGTTCTCCCACTTCCATATTTCTATGGGAATTTATTTCCCCATCCCCTTAGAATTTTTTCTTTCAGACTTCACTTATTGACAAACTAGGCACTTTGATGTATATTCATAAATATCCTTCTTTATATTTTCCCACCAAAAGTTCTCTCATAGATCTCGATACATCTTTGTGCTCCCTGGGTTAATAGATGAGGTAGAGCTATGTGCATCATTCAAAATATCAGTCTTTATCTCTAGATCAGATGGTACACATAATGGTGACACAAATCTTACAACTCCTTCCTCATCAATCTTGAATTGAGAGGATTTTCTATTTCTTATAGCTTACACCCTTTTCGGAATTTCCACATATTTTCTTTGAGCATCCTTTATTTTCTCCAGGAGTTATAGTTGAGAAATCATTTGATAAAGGATTGATGATGTTCCTCCAGTAATTATTCCCATGTTCATCCCCTACAAATATAAGAAGATTGAATACTTTTAAATTCTCATCATTGATAAAGATACAGGATCCATTCTACTTAGATCATATGTCACCTTATTTTATTTACTGAGATGGTAGTAGATTGAGCAGTCAAATTCCTTGATGATCTATAACCATCTTTGTTGGAATATATTTAGATCTTTCTATTTGAATATATATTCAAAACTATTCTGATTATTATATATCTCAAACTTCTCCCCATAGGGATAATTCTGCCATATTTTCAATGCAAAGATCATAGACACCAACTCAAGATCATGTGTAGGATAGTTTTGATCATATATTTTCATCTTCCTTGAGACATAGGCAATCACTTTATCATTTTTCATCAGCACACAACCAATGACCTTATTTTAAGTGTCATTGAACACCACAAAGAGTTATCCACTTGTTGGGAGTGTGATTATTGGTGCAGTGATAAGTCTCTTTTTAAGCTCCTTATAGTTTTCTTCACATTCTTGAGTCCAGATGAACTTCACTTACTTCCGTGTTAGCTTGGTCATTAAGTTTTAAAATCATGATAAGTTATTCATATATCATTGAAAATACCTAGCCAGACCCATAAAGATGTGGATATCCATTATAGATGTTGTCCTGCGCTATTCTTCAATTACCTTTGTCTTGTAAGGGTCTACAGATATCCCTTTACTGGTGATTACATGTCCCAGTAATGATACTTCCTCCATCCAAAACTCACATTTACTATACTTTTCATACAGTTTCTCCCATTGCAAAGTCTTTAGAATAGTATTCAAATACTCCTTGTGTTCATCCTTTCTCTTGGAGTATATCATAATATCATCAATAAGGACTACCAAAAATTTCTCGAGGTAATCTCTAAAGACTCTATTCATTAGATCCATGAAAATTAATGGAGAATTAGTGAGTCCGAAGGGAATCACTATGAAATCATAGTGTCCATACCTCATTTGAAATGAATTCTTGGGAATAGTTTCCTTCCTAACCTTTAATTGGTGATATCCCGACCAAAGGTCCATCTTAGAGAAATAACTATCCCCATGAAGCTGATAAAACAAGTCATCTATCCAAGGATGAAGATACTTGTTCTTTATCATGATTTTATTAATCTCATGATAATCAATGCAGAGTTGCATTGAACCATCCCTCTCCCTGACAAAAATGATATGCACACCTCATGGTGAAGCACTTGGGTGTGTAAAACCCTTCTTCGGATTCTCCTAAACTGCTTCTTTATCTCTTCCATCTCTATGGTGTCCATTCTATAATGTTTCTTTGATATAGGTTGGGATCTAGTAATAAGTTCAATTGAGAACTCAACCTCTCGATCAGGATGAATTCTATACAATCCTTAAGGGAATACATTAGTGTAATCCATCACAAGGGGCATATCTTCAAGAAGTATCATCTACTTTGTCTCAATTATTTGAGATAGACATGCTTTCTCATAAGGAAGTAATATCCACACTTGGGACACTGATTCTAAAGGAGATTAATCTTCCTCCTTACACTTATAAAGAATTGGAGGATGCTATGGGATGTGTAGAGTGATCTACCTTTCTTAAAAATTTATGTTTTATTTGTAAAAAGATAGCCAATCCTTGCCCAAGATAACATCAAACTCTATTAGAGGAAATATGGCATGATTTTTTGGGAGGTTAAGTCCACAAAAATTTATTAGGGAGGATTTATAAACCTAGAAAACAATAATTTCCCCATTCTATGTTCTCAGAGATAACTTATACTCTAAATTTTGAGGTGAGTGTTTGAATAGTTCTACTAAACTTTCAAGATATGAAAGAATGTGTAGAACTACAATCAAATAGTAAATTTTCTATTATTGAATGAATAACTAGCGTACCTATCACCACATCATTTTTTGGCTCCACCAAAGTGGTAGTGATAGAATAATCCCTTACTTGTTGCCTTGGAGGTTGTTGTTGATTTCCTCTAACAACCCTTGGATTAGGGAAATTGTTTGCATAATTCCCATGATCATTGTAGTTGTAACAATGCACTACATGATGAGTGTTTATATGAGACTTCCTTTCTTCTTCCACATTAGTGGAATTATTCATATCCCTTTAGCATTTATTTTTGAGATTTCCCATCTTTATACATTTGAAGAAATTCCAAGTTCCCTTTATATAGTTCCTAGGATGCTTCTTCCCACAATTTTGACATGTATGATGTTTGATCATCTTTCCACCGTGAGATTTATTTTTCGAACAAACCATATTAGACTTTGTCTTATGCTTTTTTCACCGGGTAAACAAGGCAACTGGGAGTCTCTGATCTCCATTTCAACCTTGATGGCATAACAAGCAATATCCTCATAACTTCGAAAGACTCAAATCACCAAAGCTTTTCATAGACTCAATTTTACTCTGCTAAAGAAGTGATTCACCTTGATTTTAGTTTTCATGACAAAGCTTAAGGCATATATTACAAGCCTTGTGAAGTTTTATTCATACGCCCTGATGGACTCATCTTCATTCTTCTTGAGTTCAAGGAACTCTCTTTATATCTTGAGGGAGAGGGTTTGGGAAAAATATTTATTGAATTTTTTTCTAGAATTTCTCCCAATCCATGGAATAAATTTCCTATTGGGACTTTATATTATTGATCAGTGTACACCACTAATCATCCCACACATCAAAACGATAGATCTCCAGTATGAATTTAGATTCTTCTGAGCACTGGAAGATAAAGAATATATTTTCAATGGAGTTTTTTCATTGTTCCATGAGGATGGGATTAGAATATCCACTAAACATTTGATGCCTTTTCTGAATGAAGGATTCAATGACAATTTTCTCTTTCTTTGGAGGAGGGGGTGTTCCACGTGATTCAAGTTATTATTTATAACTTGAGCCAGCTGATCAAGTACTATCATGACGTTTTTAGCACCCATTCCGATCATTTATTTCATATCATTATGGAAATATTTACATTCCTTATCACGTTCATTTTTGGCATGTGTTATTCTATTTCCCTCCATTAACTATGAAAAAAAATGTACAATTAGGGGGATTAAATACTTATCTAATAAGCATACAAAATTAAACTTTAAACAAAAAAGGATAAACTCTTAAAGTAAATGTATATCCTAATTTGTGATTACCTAGGTTTAAATATAGGTTATCCTTGAATTTTTTCTTAACTGATATTATTATGGGGTGTTTTTATTCCCTTAATAATGGTCCATACTAAGCTTATGAATTTACCAAATCATATCCCCTTGGAGTGTCAAACTAGGAGTGTAGTAAGGCCCATTGTGGTGCACCAGTTCCTATTATAGTCCATCTAGAAGTGGTGTTTTGGGTTTTACCCTTAGATACATATGTACTATAGCCAAATTAAATTGTTTTTATCCTTGGAGGGATGTATTTTCTTGATAAAACACTTACTCAATACGTACAAAAAATTTAGGGATTTTTCTCATACTTAGTCTCATTCCATAAGTTCTTAATAAAGTGCTCTATTACTAATCTCCAAAAATAAGTATACCTTCATATGATACCAAATATAGAGACCCTATAATTTTACACATATCATTAAATGATTTTAAGAATAATAAAATATCATATTACAAGCTAAGGATCATAAAGTCTAGTGTTTTAGAAGACTTGGTGCATAAAACTGAAAACATGGGACTAAATAAAACATTTCTTTACTTATTCTTCATAAAGAGATCCTAACTCCAATTTTTCTCAAACATATTTATAGGATAACTTGGGGATAACATGAACAAAGGGACGAGCAAAAATCCCAGTAAGGGAATAAACATAAGAATAAATTTTTAGCACATGGGTTAGAAGGCATGACATAATGATATAAAAAGGCATGGGACATATGGAATCATAACATATAAACATGGTATAATATAAACATGGAGTTATAGTAATATGGAATCAACATAAAACATGAGTTTATCATTATTCAAGGCTATTTTCATATAGAGGATCACAAGTCAAGGTTAACCACCAAGACCGTTGCACATGGTTTCACGAGTCAAGGATAACCACCAAGACCATTACACATAACCTCTCATGAGACTCAACTTTATCCAATTAATTGGATTTATATTTGGGAGAACCCATCATACTATGTTCATGAATATTATTTCCATATATATAATCATACATAATCAATCATACATAAACATAAGGGTACCCATGGAAATAAATGGGTATCATAATCATGTTATAAAGCATAATAGATGGGTGTATCATAAAAGTGTCCATGAAAGAAAGGAATTAAAAAATACATTAAAATTGATAAGGTAAAATAGTCATATATCATGTTAAGTGATTTCAAATAGAAGTGAAAACATTTAAGAAGAGTATTTAAGAAATTTTAGCATTAAAGTATTTTAGTACAATTTTAAGGAAAATACTAAAGAGCATTTAAAATATAGAAAGGCACAATCTTTTATATAAAACAAAAAGTGAACCAAGAAGGCTGAAAATATTATTTTTATTTTTTATTAAGCTCATGATAATCAATGCAGATGTGTATTAAACTATCCTTCTTCTTGAAGAAAAGGATATATTCACCCCATGGTGAAGCAATTTGGTGTATAAAACTCTTCTCCAGATTCTTCTGTAACTGCTTCTTTATCTCTTTCATCTCTACAGTGTCCAATCTATAAGGATTATTTGATATAGGTAGGGATCTGGGAACATGTTCAATTGAGAACTGAACCTCTCAGTCATGGGAAATACTATCCAATTATTCTCAAAATACATCATTATAATCCCTCATGATGGGAATATCTTAGAGAAGTATCAACTCCTTTGTCTCAATCATTTGAGCTAGACATGCTTTCTCATAAGGAAGTAATATCCACACTTGATACAATGATTCTAAAGGAGTTTCATCTTCTTACTTACACTTTTAAAGAATTTGAGGATGCTTTTAGATGTGAAGACTAATCTCCCTTTCTCGACAGTTGATATTTGCTTTGTATAAATATAGTCAATCCATGCCAAAGATAACATCTAACTCCATTAAAGGAAGTATGAAAAGATTTGAAGGGAGGTTCAATCCACCAAAATTTATTGGGGAGGAGTTATAAACCTTGGATGAAATAATTACCCCATTTTCTATTCTCACAGTTAAATTATCCTCTAAATTTGAGGTTGTTTTTGCATAGTTCTATCGAATTTTAAAGATATGAAAGAATGCATAGAACTAGAATCAAATAGTTCATTCACTATTCTTGAATGAATAACTAGAATACCCATCACAACACAATTTCCTGGATCCACCTTAGTAGTAGTGATATCATAAACTTTTCCTTGTTTCCTTGGAGGTTGTTGTGGATTTCCTTTGACAACCCTTGCCATATGGAAATTGTTCACATAATACCCATGCTTCTTGCAGTTCTAACACTGCACTACATGGTGAGTGTTGATATGAACCTTCCTTTGTTATTCCACATTAGTGTAATTATTCATATCCCTTTAGCAGTTATTTGAAATATGTATCATCTTTCCATATTTGAAACGATTCTTGGTTCCCTTTAGATAGTTCTCAGGATGCTTCTCCCCACAATTTTGACATGTAGGATGTTAGATCTTCTTTCCATCATGGGATTTATTTTCCAAACCACCCATATTATACTCCATATTATACTTTTTTTTTTCAAAACCACAACACCAATGGGATTATCTAATCACCATTTCAACCTTGAGGGCACAACAGACAATCTCCTCATAAATTTTAAAGTCTCAAATCCCCAAAACATTCGTAGACTCAACTTTAGTATGCTCAAAAAGTGATCTACCTTGATTTCGGTGTTCATGACAAAGAAAAAGGAATATCATGTAGTAATTTTGAAGTTTTCTTCATACACCCTGATGGAGTCATCTTTATTCATCTTGAGTCCAAGGAACTCTCTTTCCATATTGAGGCAGAGATTTTTGGGGAAAATATTTATTGAAAAACATTTTCTTGAATTCCTCCCAATACATGGAATCAATTTCCTCTTGGTACTTCTTATTCTTGATTAGTGTCCACCACAAATCATCTTCCCTATCAAAATGATATACCACCAGTATGAATTTTTCTTCTTTTGAGAACTGGAGGACATATAATATCTTTTCAATGGAGTTAATCCATTGTTATGTGAGAAGGGTATCAAAAGATACACAAAATATGTGAGTCCTTTATCACATGATGAATTCAATGAAAACTTTCTCTTTCTTTGGGGGGGAATTCTACATGAATCAAGTTATTATTCATAACTTGAGCCATCTGAGCAAGTACTATCATGAAGTTTTGAGTACCTGTTCTCATCATATTTGGCATATCATTAGAGAAATATTCACATTAACTGTCACATTTATTTTTGGAATGTGTTCTTCTATTTCTCTATATTAACTATGAAAAAGAATGTACAATTAGGTGTCTTGAATACTTAGATAATAATCATAAAAAGGGAAACTTTAAACATAAAAGGATAAACTCTTAAAAGAAAAGTACATCCTAACGTTTGATTCCCTATGTCTAAATCTAGGTTATCCTTGATTTGTTTCTTAAATTATATTCTTAGGGGATCTTTTCTTATTCCCATAATAATGTTTCATACTAATCTTATGAATTTACCAAATCATATTCCCTAGGAGTGCCAAACCAAGAGTGCTGTAAGACCCATTGTCGTGCACCAATTCTCATTAATGTCTTTCTTCAAGTGGTGTTTTTGGATTTTACCATTATATATATCTATCCCATAGCCACCTTTACTTGTTATTATCCAGATAGGGATGTATTTTATTGATAAACCACTTACTATATACTTACCAAAATTCAGGGATGCTTTCTTATACTTAGTCTCGTAACTAAGGTTCTTACTAAAGTGCTATATTCCTAATCTCCAAAAATAAGTATACATTCCTCTGATACCAACTATAGTGACCCTAGACTTTTACATATATCATTAAATTATTTTAAACATAATAAAACATCATATTTCAAGCCAAGTATCATGAAGTCTTGTGTCTTAGAAGACTAGGTACATAAAACTAAAAACATCGGACTAAATAAAACATTTATTTACTTATTCTTAATAAAGAGATCCTAACTACCATTGTGTTCATATATCTTCATAGGATAACCTAGGGGTAACATGAACAAAGGGATGAGATAAAATCCTAGTAAGGGAAAAAACAAAAGAATAAATCTTTAGTACATGGGTTATAAGGCATGACATAATGATATAAAAAGGAATGGAACATATGGAATCATAACATAAAAACATGGGATCGTATAAACATGGAGTCATAGTAATGTGTAATCAACATAAAACATGGTTTTTTCATGATTCAAGGCTTGTTTCACATATAGGATCACAAGTGAAGGTTAACCACCAAAACCATTGAACATGGTAGCACGAGTCAAGGCTAACCGCAAAGACCATTGCACATAACGTCTCATGAGACACAACTTTATCCAATGCATTGGAGTTCTATCTAGGAACACCCATCATAACATGTTAATGAATATGATTTTCATATATATAATCATACATAATCAATCATACCTAAACATAAGGGTACCCATGGAAAGAAATGGGTATCATAATCATGTCATAAGGCATAATAGATGGATGTATCATACAAGTGTCCATGAAAGAAAGGAATTAAAACATACATGGAAATTGATAAGGGAAAATAGGAATATATCATGGTATGTGATGTAAAATATAAGTGACAACATTTAATAATAGTATTTAATAAATTTTAGCATTAAACCATTTTAGTGCAGTTTAAAGGAAAATACTAAAGAACCTTTAAAATAGAAAAAATAATGATCTTTTATATAAAACCAGAAGTGAACCAAAAATGATATCATAATAAAAATAATAATTTTATAAGAAAAAGGGCTTCTTAAAGTATATGATAGAGTTCACTTTAAATTGGGTAAGAATTTGGGAAGTTCCCTTAAAATGGGTTTGCTTATCGGAAAGTATTGAGGAGGGAACGACTTAAAAATAGGTATATCCACAAAAGATAATAATTAATGGATATTGATACATGATTTTGGATCATGTACACAAAATTTAGAATATGTACATAAAAATAATAGATAACTTAATTTGGTTAAAAAGAAATATAGAGAAACCTAAAGGAATAATGGAGGTTCGGGTAGAATCCCTTACCTTATGTCCAGTGGTGTCCTTCACTTGATCTTAATGTCTTGGATAACAAAATTTCATTCATTAATTAAACTGTATCGAACCTATTATTCCTTAAATTGACTTTGTATAGACTTATTAAGTTCATTCATGACCTTTTTTGATGGGTTAAGAGGTTCAATTTCATTGTTTGAGAGTGTTTTTTTCCTTGGTTTTCATGATTGGTTTTCTTATACACATGTAAGGATAAATGTGTAAGATGATAATTTTTGTAAATAATTTAATTTGTATTATATTACTGAACATCTAGAAGATTAAATGGTCATCAAATTCACTTGGTTCTTTGGAGTGAATATGAATCTTTATATAAAGGTTTATGGACATGGGAGAGAGGATTATGGAGATATTTTAGAAGAATTTAGACAAGGAATAAGGCTTGAGAGGAGTTAAGAGAAGAGATAAAGAGGGGTGGTATTTATAGTGGAGGAGAAGAGGGGTTTCCCTTTATTTTAATAATTACTTTAATTTTTTTTCTAAAGACTATGAATATTCTTTATTATTGTGACCAAAAAATTTAATAAGTGCATGTTAGTGATAACCAATGGCCATTAACATCATCCATGCCTCTAGAATGATGCAGAAATTTAGGTTTTAACACTTATCATAAATTATCGTATTTTACTATTCATCAAACATTCAAGTATTCATAAAAATCCCAAAAAATAACCTTAACCATTTTTCGATGTGTAGAATCCCAAATTTAACTTTATTTTATGAAAATAATTTTATAAATATAGAAAATTTAATTTTTAAATAAAATCATCATTGACTTGAAAAATACATATTTTAAAATTATCACTGATTTTATAATACTTTGAAAATTTAACTAAGATCTCATAAAATTATATTATAATCATAAGACATCAAAACAATAATTTATGAATACATTTTATAAAAATAAATTTTCTTTTTTAATTAATAAATTATTTAAAAACAATTAATTAAATATTTATGAAATATAAAAATACCAACATTATCATATTATCACTTATAAGATGGATAAATTTTATTTATACTTTCATTAGTAAGCTTACTATTTACTTGGACGATTTACTATTTACAAGGGTAACATTAGTATTCATAAGAGACATTTATTATTCACAAAAATCAAGTTTTTCATATCAGACTCTAAACATCTTACTGATTGAAACTGTGTATGTCATATTTTCAAAGTTCAAATCACATAACTGAAAATATTGTGTTTAAAGGTCACATATTACTTAGTAGTTCATTGTTTTTTGTTTTCATGTGACTATATGACATAATTATAAAAAGTTAATTTACATTGATTAAACTTTGGGTCATTATATTCTTCCCCGTTTATGAAATTTCACCCTCGAAATTTCCTTTTACATTCTAAGCCATAAATAGGTGTCAGTACTTTTCCTTCTTTTCCTCCTCCAGTTCCCATGTTTTCTCTTCATACTTATGGTTCCGCCATAGTACTTTTTCCATGTGGGTAGTCTTGTTACCTAGAACTTTATCTCTAGGAACCAATATCTTCACTTATTTCTCACCATAAGGAAGATCATTCTCTAACTATACCAACTCTAAAGATAGTACTTGTGAGGGATCTGGTATGTAATTTTTTATGAGGGATACATGGAAGACATCAAGTACTTTTGAAATGGTAGGTGGAATTACTAGTCGATAGGACAAAACTAAAACATGATCAAGAATATCGAAGGGGGTGATTTACTTGGGACTTAGCTTTACTTTATTCCCAAACCTCATAACCCTCTTCCATGGATATATGAGGAGGAATACCATGTCTCAAACTTTTAACTCAATGTCTAATCGATGGTTATCTTCATAACACTTCTTTCAACTTTGGGATTCCCTGATGTTCAACTAAATGGTTTTCACTTTCTCTACCATTTCTTCAACCATTTCATGTCCTAGTATCTTACTCTCACTGACTTCAACCCAACATGTCTGGGTTCTACACATTTTCCCATAAATGGCTTCATATGGTTCCATTCAGATGCTGGAGTGGAAACTATTGTAGTAGGATAATTCAACCAGTGGAATATTTTGGTCCCACCCCCATTTGAAGTCCATAGAATATGAATTCAATATGTATTCTAGTGTTTGAATAGTCCACTCAGATTGACCATCATTTTGAGGATGATAGTCCATACTAAAGTTCAGTTTTGTTCTTAGAGCATGTTGGAGACTTTTCTAGAACTCCGAGATGAATCTCATATCTCTATCAGAAATAATAGATAGTGGTACTCCATGCAGACTTACCATCTCATTGATAAATATATCCTTGAAATTTGATCCAATGATAATTCCTCTATAATTACGATAAAGTGAGTTGTCTTTGTAAGATGATCCATAATGACCCATATAGCATTGTTTCCTCTGGATGTCCTTTAAGTCTAGTAAAAAAGTCCATAATGATGTTATCCCGCTTCCATGTTGGTATGGGTAGTGGTTGCCTCATCCCCTTAGACTTCTAGCTTTCAACCTTCACTTATTGACATACTAGGAACTTTGATGTATATTCAGAAATCTCCTTCTTCATATTGTCCCACAGAAAGTTCTCTCAGAGATCTTGATACATCTTTGTGCTCCCTGGGTGAATAGAGAAGGTTGAGCTATGTGCATCATTCAAAAGATACTTCTTTATCTCTGGATCATATAGTACACATAATCATGACCCAAACCTTACAAATCCTTCCTCATCAATCATGAACTCATAGGATTTCCCATTTCTGATAGATTTCTCCCTTTTTTTAATTTCCACAACTTTTCTCTGAGCATCCTTTATTTTCTCCATGAGGTATGATTGAGAAATAATTTCAGAAAGGATTGAAAATATTCCTCCCTTAATGATTCTCATATCTATCCTCTACAAATATAAAAATATTGGATCATTTTAAATTCACATCATTGATAAAGACACATGATTCTTTGTACTTATAGAATCTTGCACCTTATTTTCCTTACCAGGATGGTAGTGGATTGAGTAGTCAGAATCCTTGATGAGCTCTAACCATATTTTTTGGCGTATATTAATTTCTTTCTATGAGAATATATATTTGAGACTCTTGTGAGAAGTATATATCTCACACTTCTACCCATAAAGAAAATGCTTCCAGATTTTCAATGCAAAGATCATAGCCACTAACTCCAGATCATGCATAGGATAGCTTTGCTCATGGATTTTCAGCTTCCTTGAGGAACATGCTATCACTTTATCATTTTTCATCAGCACAGATCCTAAGCCCTTATTTGAAGTATCATTGTACACCATAATGTGTTCTTAACTTATTGGGAGTGTGAGTACTAGAAAAGTGATAAGACACGTTTTGATCTCCTTAAAGATTTCCAAACATTCTTTAATTGATATGAACTTCAATCCCTTCCATTTCTACTTGGTCATTGGGTTTGACAATCTTGAGAAGTTCTTCACAAATCATTTATAATACCTAGCTTGACCAAAAAATCTACAGATCTCTGTTGCAGATGTCAGTATATGACATTTCAATTATCTTTGTATTGGAAGGGTCTAAAAATATCCCTTTACTAGTGATTACATTCCTCAATAATGATACTTCTCCATCCATAACTCACATTTACTATACTTTTCATAGAGTTTCTCCCTTTGCAAAGTATTTATCATAGTATTCAAATACTCTTCGTGTTTCTCCTTTCTCTTGGAGTATATCAGAATATCATCGATAAAGGCTACCAAAAATTTCTCGAGGTAATCTCTAAAGACTATATTCATTAGATCCATGAAAATTTATGGAGAATTAGTGAGACCAAAGGTAATAACTATGAACTCATAGTTTCCATACCTCATTCTAAAGGTAGTCTTGGGAATATCTTCATTCCTCACCTTTAATTGGTGATATCCCAACCAAAGTTCCACCTTAGAGAAATAAGAGGCCCCTTGAAGCTGATTGAAAAAATCATCTATCTAAGGATTCAAATACTTGTTATTTATTGTGATTTTATTGAGATCATGATAAAAAATGTATAGGTTCATTGAACCATCCTTATTCTTGATGGAAAGGATATGTGCACCCCATGGTGAAGCAGTTGGACGTATAAAACCCTTCTCCAGATTCCCCTGTAACTACTTATTTAGCACTTCCAGCTCTAGAATTTCCATTCTATAAGGTGTATTTTAAATAGGTATGGATCTCGGAATAGGTTCCATTGAGAACTCAACCTCTCAATTATTAGGAAGACCATAAATTTCTTTAGGGAATACATTAGTGTAATCCCTCACAATGGTCATATCTTCAAGAAGTATCATCTCCTTTGTATCAATCATTTGAGCTATACATGTTTTCTCATAAGGATGTAATATCCACACTTGAGACAATTATTATAAATGATATTCATCTTCACCCTTACACTTGTAAAGAATTTTAGGATTCTTCATGATGTGAAGAGTGATATCCCTTTCCCTACCGTTGATGTTGGATTTGTATAAAGATATCCAATCCATGCCCAAGATAACATCTAACTCTATTAAAGTAAGTATGACCAGAATTTCTGGGATGTTTAATCAACAAACATTTACCAAGGAAGATTTATAAACCTTTAATGAAATAATATCCCTATTCGCTGTTCTCACAGATAACTTATACACTAAATTTTGAGCTGGTGTCTGAATAGTTCTACAAAACATGAAAGATATGAAAGAATGTGTAGAACTAGAATGAAATAGTACATTTGTTATTATCAAATGTATAACTAGCATACCTATCACCACATCATTCTCTGATTCCACATCAGTAGTAGTGATATCATATGTCCTTCCTTGTTTCCATAGAGGTTATTGTTGATTGCCTCTAACAACCCTTGGCTTAGGGTAATTGTTTGCAAAATTCACATGCTCCTTACAGTTGTAACAATGCACTACAGGTTGAGTTTTGATATAAACCTTCCTTTGTTTTTCCACATTAATGGAATTCTTCATATCCCTTCAGTAGTTCACTACAAGATGTCTCATCATTCCACATATGAAGCAATTCTTGGTTCCCTTTAGATAATTCCCAGGATGATTCTTCCAACAATTTTGACACATGGGATGTTTGATCTTCTTTACATCAAGTGATTTATTTTCCAAACGACCCATATTAGATTACACCTTTATCTTTTTATTATCGGGACTATGAAGACCACTAGGACTCTCTGATCTCCATTTCAAACTTAAGGGAATGATAGACAATCTCTTCATAACTGTCAAAGTCTATAATTTGCAGTGCTTTTCATAGACTCAACTTTAGTCCACTAAAGAAGTGATTCACCTTTATTTCAGTGTTCATGATGTAGCTAGAGGTGTATCCTGAAAGCCTTGTGAAGTTTGTTTCATATTCCCTGATGGAATAATCTTTATTCTGCTTGAGTCTGAGGAACTCTCTTTCTATCTTGAGAAGGAAGGTTCGGAGAAAATATTTATTGAAAAACATTTTCTAGAATTATTCCCATTTAACGAAATTAATTTCCTCCCATGACTTCGTATTCTTTATCAGTTTCTATCACTAATCAGTTTCCCCATCAAAATGATAGACCACCAATATGAATTTCTCTAATTCTGAGAACTAGAGGAAAAAATATCTTTTCAATAGAGTTAATTTGTTGTTCCATGAGGAGGGTATCTGAAGATCCACTAAACATGGGAGGAATTTCCCTAATAATGTATTCATAGGAAAATTTATCTTTCTTTGGAGGAGGGGGTCTTTCCTCATGATTCAAGTTATTATTCATAAATTGAGCCAATTGAGCAAGTACTATAATGAAGTTTTGGGCACCCGATCCCATCATATTTGGCATATCATAAGGGAAATCTTCACAATCCCTATCACATTGATTATTAGCATGTGTTCTACTATTTATATCCATTAAATATGAAAAATAACATACAATTAGGTTGTTTGAATACTTAGCTAATAAGCATAAAAAATGAAACTTCATACATAAAAGGATAAACTCTCAAAGGGAAAGTATATCCTAACCTGTGATTCCCAAGGTTTCAATCTAGGTTATCCTTGATTTGTTTCTTAACTTATATTCTTATGAGATCTTTTTTTATTCCTTTAATAATGAATCATACTAAGCTTATGAATTTACCAAAGCATATTCTCTAGGAATATCAAACAGAAAGTGTAGTAAGGCCTGTTATTATTCACTAGTTTCTGTTAAAGTATAGCTTGAAGCGGTGTTTTTGGGTTTTACCCCAGGATAAATATGTCCCATTTCCATGTAAACTATTTATTATCTAGAGAGGGATGTATTTTATTGATAAACCACTTAATCTATACTTACCAAAATATAGTGATGTTTTCTTATACTTAGTCTCATACCTAAGGTTGTTACTAAAGTTCTCTATTCCTAATCTCAAAAAATAAGTAGACCTTCCTCTGATACTAAATATAGAAACCCTATCATTTTACACATATCATTATATGATTTTAAGAATAAAAATCATATTTAAAGCCAAGGATCATGAAGTATTGTGTCTTGGAAGACTAGGCACATAAAACTGAAAACATGGGACTGAATAAAACATTTCTTTATTTATTATTCATAAAGAGATCCCAACTCTCGTTGTGATCATACATCATCATAGGATAATCTGGGGATAACATGAATAAAGGGATGAGCTAAAATCCTAGTAAGTTAATAAACATAAGAATAAAGCTTTAACACATGTGATGGAAGGCATGACATAATGATTTAAAAAAAGGCATGGACCATATAGAATCCTAACATATTAACATGGGATCATATAAACATAGAGTCGTAGTAATGCATAAGAAACATAAAACATGAATTTACCATGAGTCAAGGCTCATTTCACATACTAGAGCACAAGTGAAGGTTAACCACCAAGACCGTTGCGCATGGTAGCACGAGTCAAGGCTAACCGCCAAGACTGTTGCACATAACATTTCATGAGACTAAAAGTTATCCAATTAATTGGAATGATATATGGGTTCACCCATCATAACATGTTCATGAATATTATTTTGATATATATAATCATACATAATCAATCATACATAAACATAATGGTACCCATGGAAAGAAATGGGTAAAATAATCATGTCATAAAGCATAATAGATGGGCGTATCATACAAGTGTCAATGAAAGAAAGAAATTAAAACATAAATGGACATTGATAAGGTAAAATAGACATATATCATGGTAAGTTTTATCAAAAATAAGTGACAACATGTAAGAATAGTATTTAATAAATTTTGGCATTAAAACATCATAGTGCGGTTTTAAGGAAAACACTAAAGAGCCTTTAAAATAGAGAAAGTTATAATATATTATATAAAACCATGAGTGAACTAAAATGGTTTTCATAATAAAAATAATTATTTTATTAAAAAAATGGTGTATTAAAAGTGATGATGTAGTGCACTTTAAATTGGGTAATAATTCAAGAAGTTCCCTTAAAACGAGTTTTCTTATTAGGATTTATTGAGGAGGGAACCACTTAAAAACATGTATTTACACAAAATAGAATAATGAATGGATCTTGATAAATGAGTTTGGAAAATTTAATATAAATTATAATATGTACATAAAAATAACAGATAACTTAATTTCGGTAAAAAGAATGATAGAGCAACCTTAAGGAATAATGGAAGTTCGGGTAGAATCCCTTACCTTAAGTCTAATGGTGTCCTTCATTTGATCTTAATGTTATGGATAACTAAATAACATTCCTTAATTAATATTTTAGGAACCTATTATTCATTAAATTTATTTATTATATCCTTATTAATTTCATTCATGAACTTTTTTTATGGGTTAAGAGGTTCAATTTAATTGTTTGGGAGCGTTTGTTTCCTTGGTTTTCATGATTGGTTTACTTATATACATGTAAGGAAAAATATGTAATATGATAATGGTTGTACAGAATTGAATTTGTATTTTATTAGTGAAAATATAGAAGATTAAATTCTCATAAAATTCATTTGGTTGTTTCAAGTTAAGAGGAATCATTATATACAACTTTTATGATAACCCTTTTGGTTAAATGGAAGTTTTTGATCACATCGAACACATTTTGATTTATAAATTAATATCGTGTGTAAGAAAGATTTCATAACCTTATATTAGACATAATACACATATTATTTTCTTTTTCTACTATCAAAATAGTTTCATGAACATAATTTAATATGGTAATAGAAATTGAAAACCAGTCGTCCTTGAATTTGATAATTTAACACATCTCAGATGGTATTTTAATTTCTATTATAAAAGGAAGGGATGGGAGAGATGATGATGAATTACTAAACTATCATAAAAAATTACAATACATGTATGTTACTAGATTAATCCTAACATTTGGATAAAATTAGGTGAGGAAATAAAAAGAAAGGAACTTGAAATAAAATGAAAGAAATGAAACGAGGAGTTTACCTCTTGAATATAACATCCTTGAGAACCTCTTTAGGGGGGCGGATTTGGTCTTTTGAAGAGACCAAGGGCTTATGAAAGTGGGAGAGGGTCTTAGAGAAATATTTTATAAGAATTTATACAATTCACAAGTATTGAGAGGAGTGAATAGAAGAGGTAAAGAGGGGTGGTATTTATAATAGAGTAGAGGAAGAGTTTACATTTATTTTAATCATTTGTTTAATATTTTTTCTCAAGACTATGAATATTCTTGATTATTGTGACACAATATAGTAATAACTGCCTGTGAGTTTGAACCAGTTTCTATTTACATCATCCATGACTAATGTATGAAGCATAAATTTAGGTTTTATCACTTATCGTAAATTATCATATTTTATTATTCATAAGAAATTCAAGTATTTAAGAAAAATCCAAAAAATCATCCTATCAATTTTTGGATGTGTAGAATCAAAAAATTAAATCCATTTTATGAAAATAATTGTCTAAATATGGGAAATTTAATTTTTAAATAAAACCATCATTTACTTGAAGAATACATATTTTAAAATTATCACTGATTTTATAATAATTAAAAAAATTAAATAAGGTATCATAAAATTATCCTATAATAATAAGACATTAAAAAAATAATTTATGAATACATTTTATGAAAATAAAATTTCTTTTTTATTTAATAAATTATTCATAAATGTTTAATTACATATTTATGACTTATAAAAATACCAACACTATCATATCGTCACTTATAAGAAGGATAAATTTTATATATATTTTCATTGATAAGGTTACTATTTAATTAGTTGATTTAATATTCATAAGAATAATATTACTTTTATTCAGGGTATCATTACTATTCATAAGTTTTTGTTACTATTCAACAAAAATTAAGTTTGTCATGTCAGACTCCAAACATCTTTTGGATCACAACCGTGTATGTCATATTTTCAAAATTAAAATCACAGAAGTTACAATATTATGTTTAAAGGTCACATAGTACTTATTAGTTCTTTATGTTGTGATTTCATGTGAGTATATGACATAATTATAAGAAGGTAATTTCCATTTATTAAAATTTGGGTCATTACAATTTTTATGTGTTCTTTAGTTGTTTGGATAAAGTCCCACTCTTTATTAATTTAAAAATACCTTAGATTAAATGATCTCAACTGTTTCTAGGATAATTTCAATTCCATTATAATTCTTTGTTGGTATTGGGTTCTCTTTCTCTCCAATCCCAAGTTGAGTTTATATTTTTTTCTATAGACTAAAAGTTACTCTAATTTCCATGAACTAGAGTAATGTGAATTCATCTTGGTCCCTTAGTAGATCGTATATCTGGTTCCTCTAAGAAAAATGGAATAAATTTCATAATGTATTACAATTCACTTGATTCTCTAGTTAAATTAACTATTTTTATATTGATTTTTTTATTTATATCCTATCTATGTCTATCATCCTTCACTTATTTCTTTTAGTGATTTGGAATATTTGAAATGGGTTTTGTCTGCTTTGTGATTCAGTATAATTTTTTGTTTTAAGGTTGACGCATGATTTAATATTAGATTTTGGTTACATAAAAACCCTATAGATTTTATTAGATGAGTTTAACTCTCTAGTTATCTATAATTTATGTCTTTGACCATTCATATTCTTTTTATAATGCTTAATACTATTTTTAATTGAATGAAAAATCATATGGTTTTAAAATTTATTTTAGAAATCAATTTTAATTTTAAAAATTTGTTGAAGAAAAGGGGATTTTAAATTTTTATTCCAAATAATTGTTCTAAAGGCTCGTTTGGTACTTTAAAAGAGATTTATGAATTATATAATTTTTAAAAAAATTTAAATATAGAATACATCGTGTTAGAATGTATATAGATATCATGAAGAGGTGACTTACCACTACTTATTTAGTTATTTTTATCATTATTTTATCTACGTTTTTAGTTAATTTTCTTATCATTTTTATCTAATAATTATTTTGTTAAATTTACACATTTGTTCCAAACACACGTCACATGTTCAAAACCGAGCAAACAATATTAAATTGTTTTCAAATTTTATGAAAACGTTTCATAAATCATTTGTCACGTGTTGAAATTGACTGCATGCCAATTTGACACACGATGTACTTGATATTAATTTAAGTACATGTTTTCAATACAAAAATGTCATTTTAGTTAAAAACATACATCAAATAGTCAAAATTATAAAATGATCTTGGATTGTTTCTAAACTTTAGGAAGGTGATACATATGTCATTTATCACATGTAGGAATTGATTGCACATCTATTTGACACTCAATGTGGTTGGTATCAGCCAAAGTATGTGTTTTCAATAAAAATATCATTTTAGTTTAAAAAAACATCAAGTATTAAAAACCAAGAAAACGATCTCAGATTGTACACATATATCATGAAGATGTGACCTCTTAAAATTTATTTATTTTATTTTATCATAATTTTGTCTATTTTTTAGATAATTTCCTTACGATTTTTATTTAATATTTATTTTATTAATTTTCACAGATATCACAAATAAATGACTTCTTCAACAAGGATGATTCACTCATGTACAATGATCATGTACTCAATAAGGATGATGAACTCATGATGATGTAATTTTATTTTAATTCTCCAATTCATTCAATATTCTGGGTTATCAAACAATAATATTGTTATATAACTCAAAATTTGGACTGTATTATAGGATAAAAATACAAGGTGGAATCAACCATACCTCAATATAATACATGGTGTACCCTGTATGACTCAAATTGTGTGGTTTCAGTTTAAAGTAGACATTTTGTTAATGTATTGTTTCATATTTATGTTTAATTTATTTATTTGTTATATTTCTAACATAAAAATTATTTTTTTATACATGTGGATTCTTTTACTCCCGTTGGGGTGGTTTGTTCAATGTTTCATGTGCTCATGAGAGATTGGAATTTCAGGATGTAACTGAGATAATGGAAACAATAAAATGGGCCATGAGTGTATACAGACATCCTGAAAAGTTGAATTCTTACTACTTATTTAGTTAATTATTTCATCATTTTATATATTATTTTTAATTTAAATTCATTTTTATTTTTATCTAATAATTATTTAGTTTTTTTACATATCTTTTGTGAAGTAAAAATTTTATCTCAACTATCTTCAATAAGCTAGAAAAGAGAGAACATGTTCTATTTGGATGGGAGAGGAAACCCCAAGCTACCTAAAATGTGTTGTGTTTTGGACAGAATGATGTTTCATATTATATCCAATTATAACATGCTCTCTATTTTCTATATTTTTATTAATTGTTGAAAGAAAAACACATATCACATACTCAAAAAGTCACACCTCAATCTGATATATAGTGTGCGTGGTATGACTCAAACTATATGTTTTTAGTTTATAATTGAAATTTTAGTTCAAAACACACATAACATAATCAAAAATAAGAAAACAAATTAAAATTGTTTTTTTTAATTTATGAAAACAACCCATAAGTAATTTTTTATGTGTAGGAATTAGCCACACCTCTATCCAATACATGGTGTGACCTCTATGACTCCATGTGTGTCTTTTTATTTAAAATTGACTTTAATTTTAGTAAAAAAGACAAGCAACATGGTCAACAACAAGATAAAACTTTCATATTGTTTTGATACTTTAGGAAAAAAATCTGTAAGTCATTTTTGATGTATAGGAATCATCTGCACCTTAATTTGATAAACGGTGTGCTTATATAACTCAAAGTGTCCGTTATCAGTTAAAAATTAGCATTTTAGTTTTGAAAATTTGTCACTCGCCAAAAATTGAAAAATAATGTTTATATTTTCATGATAACTTGGTAAAATGATTCTTAATTTATTTTTGACTTGTAATATTTATTCTCACATCAAACTGACACATGATTTGACTGGTATGACTCAAAGTGCATGTTTCTAGTTTAAACTGACATTTTAGTAAAAAAACACAAGTGACATACTCAAAAACAATAAAATGAATTTGTATTATTTTTATACTTTATTAAAAAGATCCAAGTCATTTTTGATGTATAGGAAATATCTTAACATCAATATGATGCACGGTGTGATCAGTATGACTCCAAGTGTACCTTTTTATTTAAAATTGATATTAATTTTAGTAAAAAAGACAATTGAAATACCCAAAATTGAGAAAGCATATAAATATTATTTTTATACTTTAGTAAAATTATCCATAAGTCATTTGTGATGTGTAGGAATCAGCCTCCCCTCAATCTGATACATGGTGTTCTCAGTATAAATCAGAGTGTTCGTTATTCATTTAAAATTAAAATTTTAGTTCAAAAAGTGTGTCACTCAATGAAAACTAGGAAAACACACTTATATTCTCTTGATAATTTTTTAAAACTACGAATAATTCATTTTTTATGGGTAGGAATCAGTATTATGTCAAACTGACACATGATGTGACCGGTATGACTCAAAGTGCGTGTTTCTAGTTTAAAATGACATTTTAGTTAAAAACATGAGTGACATACTCAAAACAAAGAAAAAAATTGAATTGTTTTGATATTTTTTTAAATGATCCATAAGTCATTTTTTATGTGTAATAATCAGTTTCACCTCAATCTGATACATGGTGTGATTAGTATGACACCAAGTGTGTCTTTTTATTTAAAATTAACATTAATTTTAGTGAAAAAGACAAGTGACATGCACAAAACCCAGATTACAGATTTATAAATTTTTGATAATTTAGGAAAATTATCCATAAGTCATTTTTTCCATGTAGGAATAAACCTCACCACAATCTGATACACGATGTTCCCGATATAACTCAAAGTTCTTGTTATCAGTTTGAAATTGACATTTTATTTTAAAAATTACATCACTCAACAAAAATAATTAAAACACACTCTGATTGTATTTATAATTTAAGAAAAAGATTCATAATCCATTTTTGGAATATAGGAATTAGTCTCACATTAAACTGATACACTATATGATTAGTATGACTAAAAGTGCATGTTTCCAGTTTAAAATGATATTTTAGTAAAAAACAGTAGTGAAATACACAAAAAAAATAAAAGACATTTATATTGTTTTTATACTTTATTTAAACTATATATAATTCAATTTTTATATATAGTAATTATTTGTACCTTAATCCGATGTATGGTTTGATTGATATGACTCCAAGTGTGTCTTTTTATTTAAAATTAACATTAATTTTAGTAAATAAGACAAGTTACCTACTCAAAACTGAGAAAAAACATTTTTATTGTTTTTATACTCTAGGAAGAATATCCATAAGTCATTTTTTATGTGTATGAATCAATTGAACATCAATCCTATACACATAAATTGACATTTTAGTTCAAAAATTTTGTCACTCACTGAAAACTTTAAAAAACACTTATATTATCCTGATAATTTTGGAAAATTATTCATAAGTCATTTTTGATGTGTAGGAATTAGTCTCACGTCAAACTGACACACGATGCGATATATATGATATAAATTGCATTTTTTCATTTTAAAATGACATTTTATTAAAACACACAAGTGACATACTCAAAACTAAGAAAACACATTTATATTATTTTGATAATTTAGTAAAAAAATCCATAAGTAATTTTGATGTGTAGGAATCAGACTCACCTCAATCCAACGCATGGTGTGTCTAGTATTACTCCAATTATGTCTTTTTATTCAAAATTGACATTAATTTTAGTAAAAAATAAAACTGACATACTCAAAACCAAGAAAAAACATTTAGATTGATTTAATACTTTAGAAAAACAATCTATAATTCATTTATGAAGTGTAGGAATCAGTCACAACTCATTCTGATACACGGTAATCCCAGTATAACTCAAAGATTCTATTATCTGTTTAAAATTTACTTGCTAGAATCAACTGCAACTCAATCTGATACAAGGTGTTCCTAATATGCCTTAAATTATATGTTTTTAGTTTAAAATTGACACTTAATGTTTAATTTATTTCTTTATTGTATTACTGACATAATATTTGTTTTCTTATAAAGGTGCATTCTTTTTCTCAAGCTGGGTGGTTTGTTCAATGATAACATGAATGGAGGTTGGGGGCAAAGGCAATAGAACATTAATGTTTTTGAATTTGTGATAATTTGTACTTACTAATGTAATTGTAACAACTAATGTTTGAAATATATATAATATAGTGTTTTAAATTTTATTTTTTTGTAAAATCTATTTTATTTAAATTATACATTTACAACTTGTATTTTCTATTTTTCTATTGTTTTGGCTACTGAAGTGTACTATAAATTTAACAATACACTGTTGTATTCCCATTTATCAGTGATTTTAGTTTTGCTAATAAAGGTTCCCTTTATTAGAACTACTAAAGATGCTTATAAATGTATCCTTTATCATTTCTATTGAAATCAGTGATAAATGGACCCTTCATCAACACTTTTTATAGTTCTGATAAAGAATGCCTTTATTTGTTATTTTCTAGCATTGATAAAATCCTAGGGAATTTAATCACACTCCAGTATAGTCAATGATTTTTTTACACTGATAATGGAAAATTTTAACATTGTTAATGTCTTATTTTTAGTAGTCACATGAGAGAGATCAAGATGGTACTTCTTGAGCTAAGATATATAGAAAACATCATGAATAAAAAGTCCTGAGTTCAAATCTGGGTGGGGGTGAATTTTTGGTTTATTATAGAAGTTACTATATCAGGTACTGTATGGTATTGTAGTAACCAAAACAATTCATTTGATTTGGGAATTCAAGCAATCGGTTTGGGCCTATGGGTATTGGGGAATTCGAGCCACCAAAGGCCTTCGGGCCACAGGGTCTTTAGGCCACCAAAGGCCTTTGGGCCATAGGGCCTTCGAACCAATAGGCCTCTAGACCACAAAGGACCAAAAACAGCCCGAGAAGATTAGATAGGAGAAGGACCCAAATAAGGATTCAGAGCAAGTACCATCCACCAAACCAGAGCTAACCGGGTTGGAATTACGAGAGGGTATGACAATTTCCATCAGTACCAGGAACCGTGTATCTGTACACAAGGAAATTATAGAAGATCGGCCATTTTAGGTGGGGAGATGGACACCTTCAATGATATATATTCTAAGGAGGGTCAGTTCTTATGTTATCAGGTCTTGGGCCTTTGGGACATGTATTAGGAATTGTGCCTTGAGTCTTTGGGTCATGTAATGGGACTTGTTTTACTGGGCCTATGGGTTATATAAGGGTTCCCCCTCAACATATAAAAGGAGGATTATCCAAAAATAAACAAAAAAATCATGAAGGCATTTAAGAAAGGTTGACCACCAAGTCAACTGATCCAGAAACACCAACTGATAAGAAACCTTTCCAAGCTTCTTAGTGACCAAAAATAGTTCAATACATCTCAGAGCTAGTTTTCCTTATTTCTCAAGATGACATTGACCTAATCAAGGAAAAACTTTCAAGAAAACTTGGTCACAAATGGAAAAATACAAAGTATGATGTTAACAATCTTCATAGAATTTTTTCCGACTCTTCACTGTTACCAAACATCAACGTATCTCTTAAATCCTTATCAAAATCTCCGGAAAAAGACTTGGTCCCATAAGAGAGGTCTGAAATACCTCTTCTCTAATGGTTCCAAGTATAGTGTAAGCATTAAGTGGTGGGAAATATATACAAAATTATTTTAATAATAATTTTCGGAAACCAAGAGTGACATTCTTACACATCAAATTTATAATTAATTTATTTAATATTTGAAGAAATAAATATCCAGGCTTAGGAAATTTCTTCATTGGATAATGTTGATCATTTGAAAAGTCTCTTTTATATTACCTTTATTATGCTATGAGGATATCAAGATAGAATCTCTCTATCTGTGATCCACATGTGCTCCTATGATATCCGAGGAACATCACTCTATCTCTAGGTGCTAGTGTGGGGAGTCGAACTTCTTTCATTATTCATTTTTGATAACTTTTTCTTTGCTCTTGATAAAATATCTCTTTCACTTGTTGTTCTTGATAGGGAGAAAGAAAGATAAATTTATAGATAATTAATTGTGTGCGAAAATTCTCTATTCTCAATTTTTGGATGCTCTACACAATAGACATAGTCATCTATTTATAGAGTTAGTATTTAAATAAAAATATAATTTAATTATATATTTGTAATTAAATAAAATTTATTAAATTTTATAAACCCTATGCCACATAATAATAATTATATTATTTTTACTTTGTGGCATGTTCCAACTTTCACGACAACAAATATTATGTATTAGTCTTGTTAATTAGTATTTTTCACCAGACTCATTATTCGTCCATTAGAACTCCGCTATCATTTATTGAATAACTGAATAAATATTTTATTCACAATCTAGACAATAAATATTTATTAAAATATTTAATAAATAAAACTAATATTTTATTTACATGCCAATTAATAAATATTTATTTAATTTATAAAATCAATATAAATTGAATAAAATTATTCCTCTGACTTAAGAATAATATTTAGTCAATTAATTATACACAAATATAATTTAATTGAGATTAATAGAAACCCTTAGTGTGTGAAACTCTATGATTATTTCCCATTAGAATTGGGTGGGATTTTCTAAATTTCAAGATTATTTTCTAGAAACAGGTCAAGGCACCTAAGAGAACGAACTTAATATTGAAACCTCAAAAACCACATATGAACACTCACTATGTAATATAATCACTTTTTCACAATATCTTATCAAAAAGGTTACACATCCGTATCACCAATCCATATTCTTAATATGTATTTATTTGACTGTATAAAATAAACAAGTCGGTACATGATAACCATGGAATTTAATGTGACGGTTCTATTCCAATCAAAGGGTCGGGATACCATCTTTCATAAATATGGAATGTAAAAATAATTCCACAACTTATCCCTTAATTAAATGTCACTCATGACACACCCAACGTATCCAACTTCTCTATGAACTATTATCTTCATGGTTTATGAAATACATATAATTACGTGAGTTATAACATGCATTAATTGTAATCTAAAATTCTAAGTAACATCACATACACTCATAGATAAGAATATCCAATGACACCAAAACATGTAGAATTCCTACTGGAGGGTCTCTTCTCATAATCTCCCATCTTAGTGATTACTAAAGGAAAACTTGATGAGTAGAAGCATCATCTTCTTATGAGTACCCACACCTGATATTCTATGTACTATGTGTCCCATCATAGTACACTATCCAACCATAGAACATTATTTGAGAATATTTTTATACCACATCAAGGTTCTCATAATAGTGGGGAACTGTTATGACCCTATTAATGCAACATATAATTTAGGAAATTATTACATTATATTCGTGCAAAACAAAAAACAATATGTAATAAGAATTATTATTAATATTTAATACATATAATATACATGTAATCAAAGTAAAAATAGTTGGTCCTAGGACACCAAATCCAAAAAACTTCTAATTGGAATAAAGGCAACTACCTACGACCTTCATTCCACTGGACCCCACATGATAGTCATGTTTTTTCCAAGTCAGGGATTCAGTTAAGGGGTCCTCTACATTGTCTTCTGGGGAAATACTGCTCACTACAACTTAAAATATATAAGAAAAATCCCTAAAGAGATGATACTTCTAAAGTACGTTCTTTTTACACTAATTTGATCTCGTATCTTTTTCAAGATACACTACTATAGTATTATCATAATAGAATGTGAAATGATCTTCACTACTAGATACCACACCAATCACTTCGACGATATTTCATATCCATACTTTTTCTTTAGATTCCTTAGAAGCCACAATATATTCAAACTCTGTTGTAAAATCTGTAACCATAACCTGCTTTGAGTTCTTCTAGCTCACAACACCTCCATTCAAAATGAATATGTATCCTATTTATGACATCATGTCATATTGATCAGTTTGGAAACTAGAATCTACATATCCTATGATGACTAGTTCCTCATATCATCTATAAACTAGAAACATATCCTTAGTACACCTTATATACTTAAGGATAATCTTGAATTCCATAAAATTGTGGTCACCCAGATCAAATAGATATATCCCTTCTGCACTTAATGCATAGGAAACATCTATACTACTAAATAGAAAAACATACATGACTGACCCAATCACTGATGCATATGGAATACTTGTCGTTCTGTTTCTTTGCTCATGTGTCTAAGGATACATTTTCCTAGGAAGATGAATTCCATGTGACGATGAAAAAAACCCTCTTGGATTGTTCCATAATAAACTTCTTCAGTATCAAGTTAATGTATGTAATTTGACTTAGATTGATAAACCTCTTGGATCTATCATGATGGATCTTGATCCCAATAATATAGGTTGCCTCAACCAATTATTCTATAGATAAGTATTTATTCAACAATTCCTTAATATACTATAAGACTATTATTTTGTTTCCAATGAGTAATATTTCATCAAAATATACTATTAAAAAATGACTGCACTCCTAGTAAACCATTTATAGACACGTAGCTAGAATTCATTCTTTATGAAACCAAATTTCATTATGGCCTCATAAAAACAAATGTTACAAGATTTGGATTCATTATTTAATCCACAAATGAATATTTGCAACTTCTATACCTTGTTGGAATCCTTTTATGTCACAAACCCTTCAGGTTTTGTCATATATATATATATTTCTTAAGGTTCCCATTAAGGAATATTTTTTTGACATCCATTTTATAAATATCATAATCATGAAAACACTCAATGATAAGTATAATTATAATGGATTTCATCATTGAAATTGGTGAAAAGGTTTCACATATTCAATACCTTGATGTTGTTTAAACCCTTTTACAACCAGTCACACCTTATAGGTACATACTTTTCCTTCTACATCTAGTTTCTTCTTGAATACCTATTTTCAACCAATTGGATTTACATCTATTAGAGTGTATACCAAAATTTATACTTGGTTTTAGTACATGGAATCCATTTCATAATTCATGGATTCTTGCCATTTGGAAGAATATCTACCACTTATTGCTGCCTTGTGGTTAAAAGATCATTATTATCAACTAATAATGAGTCACCGTCCTCGGTGACTATAAAACCATACTGTTTTGGTTCTCTAACCTCTATAGTACTCCTACATATTAATTGTTTCTTCGGAATAATTTTTTCTTCCATAGGGATTTTGAGGAATTTTTTCTCATGCCAGATATTGTGTTTCTCAAGACAATACTTCATTTAAGTCTATCTCTCTTCCACTATCTCTTTTAGAGATAATATCCTCATAAATAAATGTTGGGCTTCTGTGAAACAATTTTTTTCTAAAGGACTGTGTATGTAGTACCCCTTTATTTCTTTGGGATATCCTATAAATATACCCTTTGTGCCTCGGGTTGAAACTTGTTTACCATAAGAGGCCTAAAAAATTATTTGTAACCCAACACATGCATATAAGACAACATGAGTTTCGTTATATTCCATAATTGATATGGTATACCATTTATTTCTTTAGTTGGAACTCAATTTAGTATATTTGATGCTATTTATAACATGTATCCCCAAAATGATAATAAAAGATTCACATGACTCATCATTGATCTCACTATGTCTAACAAGGTGTATGTTCTTCTTTATCTTACACCATTCCACTAAGGCGTATAATAATGAGTGAGTTGAGATAAAATCCCGAACTCATGTAAATAATCAATGAACTCTTGATTAAGATATTCTCCAACATTGTCTAAGTGAAACTTCTTAATATTATTACTAAGATGGTTCTCAACTTCATTATTGTATTATTTTAATTTATCAAAAGTATATGACTTATAACTCATTAATTATAAAAATATATATCTACTAAAATCATTACTAAAAGTAATGAAGTATGAGTACCCACCCCATGCTTCAATAGGAAATAGTCCACACACATTGGTATGAACTAATTCAAGAAGATATTTAGTTCTTTCACCTTTCCCACTAAATGGGTCTTTGGTCATTTTTTCTCGTAAACATACATGACATACACCAATTGGTTTTATTTCAAAAGAATATAAATATCCATCTTGATGTAATTTAGTTAAGTTATTTCCATTTACATGACCTAGATGGTGATTACAAAGTTGGGTGTGGTATGAGACATGTGACGTAACTTTGTTATTGATTGTCATTATTTGTTTCATGTAATTCAACACATACAGATTGTTATTTAAATGTTCCTTACCATAAAAAATTATATATTTATAAAATAAGAAACATCTATTCCCAAATTTGAAAATAAACCCATTAATATCAAGTTTGGATATAGAAATAATGTTTTTGGTAACTTAAGGAACATAGTAATAACCCTTTAAAACCAAGATCATTATGGTTGGAAATATGAGGTTGTAGTCCCTGGTAACTACAATAGAAAGTTTATCTCCATTGGATAATTGAAGATCTACCTCTCCTCAGCCAGTATTTATAAATCTACTTAGTTCCTATATTTTAATACATATGTTAGCACCAAAAGTTGTATATAGTACCCGATTTGTAGAAACAAATAAATTTCACCTGATGAAAACGCACCTGAAGTTTCCCCTGTTTCTTTGTTTGGGTTCAGTTTTTCTTCTAGTGTACCATCTTACCACATGTGAAATAGAAATCATCCTATTCCCTTTATTTCCCCTTGATCTTCCAGTTTTTGTAAGTCCATGAAGAAGCTTTGGGCTTAAATCGCTTCACTTGTCCTTTCCTTTTGTTCACCATAAGGAAAAAATGTTTTTCATGCTTATTAATCTTATATACTTAGTGAAGAAGAGTAAGAAGATATAGAAGATACTTATCAATGTTGTTTATATTAAAATTCACAACAAATATGGAGATTCTTTGAGGGAGTGATTCCAGAATGAGGTCGGTTCCCTATTATTTGGGGATTTTAAACCCCAGAACCTCTAATCACTCAATGTATCCAATGAGATTGAATACAGAGTCCCATATGGGAAACCCTCTCCAATATTGATCTAAAATATTGGATTGGAAATATCAAATCATTATAATATAGTTATCTTCTGGTAATAACCACAGAGGTTCTAAATCATGCTATATATCCAGGTTTTTGTGAGACTTCACCAGTTTACTAGACGTCGATGAAATAATCAATCATTGAACATCAACCATGTCACTCAAATGTTTTTTATAGACAATTAACTCTTAAGCACTCACCTATTTATTAGGAGGATCATAAATTGAGGATTCTAGCATGTAAGATTTCTGTTCAGGTCATAGCACAACCTAAGGGCATCTAAACAATTACCTAAAGTTACTTCCAGTTAGGAGGTTATCTTTCTCAAATATTGATCACAGGGATAGTGTGTATAATAAACTTTTCATTTAATTATACAATTAAAAGTATAATTTTATTATTACTTTTCTTTATTACAAAATAAGTTATATATAATAAATTAAATGTTATTTAATTAATAAATGTCATATTATTTTATAAAGTCTCAATATCCATCACCATTGAACTTAGAATCTCTAGTTTCTTTAACATTCTATTGTAAACGATCCCAATTACTTTTCTTAATGATAGATACTTTTTCCATGAAAACCATAATAAAGTAATTAGGTAGGTGGTCTTTCCCAATATGGACTTATAGCTCCTTGATCCATTGAGTGGATTCCTCTATCCTGAAATCTTCACTTTTATTTCCTCAACACTTTCCCCTAAACCTTTATTGAATAGACTTTGGATGTTAAACATAATATAAATTTGGTTAAGTCAACCCAAAAATATCATGAGAACTCCCCGATAAAAGTAATTGTCATGAATTTGGCCATGTACTACACATATTTCTATGGATTCATTCCCAATAAAGTAATGGATGGCTTCATCCAACTTAATATTTAATCAAGGGATTTTATTTATTATGCATAAATTTTATCTTTTTTTATTCTTTAAATGTCTTGTTAATATTAATTGGATGTTTCTTAATTAACTTACAATGTTGGATAAAATTTTTATGCATAATTAATTAATTAATTTTCTATCTTTCCATATTAATTCATTTATTTATGTGATTGAGACCTTGAATCCATAAAATAAATAACTATATAGATAGATAGAAATAATTAATTAAACGACCCCTTCATGAGATTTATCTAATGAGTGATTTAATGAGCGGATATTAATTCAACCTTTGGTCTTAGAGGAATAAATCCTATTATTGATATTGGAATGAGTTACAATATTCCACCTGTCCACCTTTGTATCAACTGGGATAACATCATTATAGTTCTATCTTGAACCACCTCCATGTGCCTTGTGATGCTCCATTAATTACAAATATTTATTAATTACACATAGATGACGGTGACCAAAGGATTGGTTAAAGGGGATTACATAAATATCGTTGGACCTACTAGTCCTACATAATAGAGGGAGGGATGAATCATAGGCCATTATTTAATTTAATATTAAATAATTAAAAAATCTTGAAATAAATTAAATTAAAACATCCAACACATACACAGGTCTTGATTAAACTCATGAACGGTCATACAGGCAATGAATACACAAAATTAAATGGATAATATTCATTTCTTTATTCATTATTTTATTATTTAAGATAAACCTACTTGCATTAATTAATTAATTAATTCACTTTAATCTTAATGATCACCCGATCTTATTTTGAGATACCCATTATAATTAGAATTAATGGAAAATAAATGGAAGAATCAATAATGAAATATTAATTATAATAAATTAATTGATAATTTAATTTTTTTTAAAACCTTTATTAAATTTTCAAACACACAATGATGTGGTAATCAATAAAATAATGTTGTAATGCAGTAATTTTCAAATTTAATGTAATTTTAATTTTATTTCATTAGTGGGAGACTACACGAAATGTACATTCAGCTACAAACCATATATCTCGGTTGCTGTATATTAAAGTCATGTGATGGGGCTTCAGTGTGTTAACTCTATCGAACTACACATTGTGTACATGTCAGCTACACATGTTGTGTCCACTTTCCATGTTCCAGGTCAGCCCAGTCAACATGCGGTGTCCAATAAAAGCATCATGTGTAATTAATTACTCGGTACATCGAGATACAATGCGCATGGGTATATGGCGTGTGATCCAACTGCACATAGTATAATCCAGTTTTATTAGCCAAAGATGTGGAACTTCTTTATGGATTCTCCTATCATTATTAATTTATTCTTAAACCTTTAATAAAATTAAACACTGGACGAATATGATTAATATATCGATAACATGTTAATTCAAATAAGATTAAAGAAAAAACAATATGAAATGAAAATCTAATCACAATTTCACATAGATAAAAAATCAAATAAATAATTATAAATTTAAACATGACCCCTTTGAAAAAAAATGATGGTTCTGAGTGTAGAAGAAGTGTGTGAAGGTGGGTGATATATTAATATTTATTTTAATAATCATTGCTCGAAACCAAGAGCTAGGATCTTACACCACAAATTTATAATTAATTTATTTAATATTTGAGGAAATAAATACATGGGTTTAAGAACATTCTTCGTTAATGAATGTTGATCATCCAAAAAGACCCTTTCTGATTACCTTCATTGTAATGTGAGTATACAAGGATATAATCCCTCTAACAGTGATCCACGCATGCTATTATGATCTCTGAGCAACACCGCTCAATCTCCGGGTGCTAGCGCAGCTATTCGAATGTCTTGTTTTATTCATTCTTGATTGATTATTATTCAGTTTTGAAGATATCTATCTTGCACTTATTGTTCTTGAGAGGGAGAGAGAAGGAGCAGTTGAGAGAGAATTTGTTGTGTGAAAAAATTATCTATTATCAATTTTTGGATGCCCAACATAATAGATATATCCATCTATTTACAGAGTTATGATTTAAGCTAAAATATTATTTAATTGAATACCAGCTATTAAATAACATTTATTACCTTTAATAAATCTCATTCCACTTAATAATAATTATATAATTATAATTTTGTGGAACACACCATCTTATGGAATAAAAAATATTCTGTAACAGTCTTGTTAATTAATTTTTTTCATCAGACTCGGTCTTGGTCTATTCAAATTACTTTATCATTTATTGAAAAACTGAATAAATATTATATTCCTAAATAAATATTTACTAAAAATCATGAAAATAAATATTTATTAAAATATTCAATAAATAAAATAGGTATTTTATTCACAGGTCGGGAATAAATATTTATTTAATTTATGATAACAATATAACTTGAATAAAATTATTCCTTATACTTGAGAATAATATTTATTACATAAATTAAAATCAAATATAATTTAATTGAGATCAATGGAAACACTTAGTGTATGACCATCTATGATTTTTTATCATTGAAATTAGTGTTGAACCAGTATATAGAAAGATACTGATTAGGATCTTCAGAATGTTCTCAGATGGATAACAAATAAGTGCGGGTGAATTGTAGTTTTAAAAACCTAATTTGAACGAATTAAACTAAACAATAAACAAATCCTCTTAAAGTATATAATTGGACTTGGAACTTATTCCAATGATTTTAATCATAGAATTAGAACCAAGATATGGACCAATTAATCAGAGTAAAATAATAATAATCATGATGGATGCGATTAAATATAAGTATAAGAGATCAGAATCACTAAGGATCTGATTAATCAGAGTTCATTTATCATAATGAGAACAATACAGATAAAACAAACAGAATATAAAGATGAATATGACGTTCTCACTTTCTATTATATATTCAGTGGAAAATAAACTTGTAAGAAATAAGTAAACAACAGCATACCAAAAAAAAATGAATTTATAGTTATTAAAAATAATCATCATCTTTTAACCTTAAAAGAATAGAAGTCTACAACCTAGACTAAATTTATCCCTTATTTTATACTTACAAGAAATCCTATCTTACCTTACCACAGAAGCCCTTGATACAATGATCAGAATGGATATGTCTTCCTTTCTATGAAATCCCTCGATATAAAGATCGAATTCTATGTCTACATAGCCCTAGAATCCCTTGATCTAATGGATCATATTCTCTGTCTTCATATCCCTAGAATCCCTTGATTATTGCGATGATCGAATGCATATTACTATGCAAAAGTTTATAAGGAGAAAACCTAATACAGTTTCCTTAGAACAAAAAAACTCCAAAAATTCACAAAGACTAAGAACAAGATGTTCACATTATGCAATCTATAGAGATATCAAAAAAATGGGAAAATGAAACTAAAATTCAGTAGCTCCAAACTCTTCTAATGACTTTTTATTTATAGGCATCTTCCCAATAGTCATTTTTTTCTCCCAAAAATCTTATTTCTCTAAGTTTTTCACAATGACTTAGATACCTGGCACTTGAAAGATCATAATGGTCTAGTGTAACCAAATGTCCAACATCATATTGAATTACACCACTATAGTGTAAAATATATTCCTTACATGGGAACTAAGTTTTCTGAATACGATTATAAACTTAAGTTAGTCTAATGGAATTCCTTATGATTTTCATTATGATAATATTTAAGAGTGTCATTACAATGTTATTGGTACTGATATTAGTCCAATTGGTAGGTTTTTGTCATTATAATAGTCATGATAGAAATTATAAATTCTGGTAGTGATAAAGGTGATTCTGATTAATTAGACACATGTTCTTTACAATAATCATAATGAAGAATATAAATTTTATACTCTTAATACTTAAGAGATTATTATAAGTATGGTAAAATTTAATTTTTTCTACAAAAATATCCTAAAACACATTTGATAAAAAAAAGTTTGTAAATATATTTTTAAGAAAGGGTTTGTTATTTACAAAACTAAATGAATGAAAAATTAAGAAGTAAAAATTTTGACCCAACAATCTCCCCCTTTTTGGAAATCACAACACCCATGACTTAAATAAAAATATAACATTAAAAAACTTACAGTCTATACCTTTTAAGTACTTTATATTCTGATTTATTCTTTAAAACCCTAACTCGCTATGAGTTTATAACTTCATTGAATAAAATAGAGATTATGATGTTTGAATAAAATGAACCCCCTTTGGAAAATATCTCACCCGAAGAATCATATTACTCATTTTAAATAAATATAACCTCCTTTGTAAAAAAATTTCTTCATTTAAAAAAATCTTCCCTTTTAATATTTCTTCCCATTACTATAAAATTCCCCCCTTTGTGTTTTTCAATAAATAATGGGAAAGGATCTGAAGTTTCCTAAAATAATTATAGAAACAAAAAGATGAAACAATATATTGAAATTACTCATCATACATAAAATAAATATGATTTAAAATACTTCCAATAAGAATTAGAAAATATTCATAGAAAAAATAATTGGATAAAGAGAGTAATTAATTTATTACAATAATTTCAATTGTTTTAAAAAAATAGAATTCAATGATATTTCAATAATAAAATTTGTATTTTTCTTAAATGTTTTCACAAATGAATTTATCTTCTTGAATTTTTTTTAGTCCTGCTCTGGCTCTACTTGCCTTTCTTATCGAGTCCAAACTTTCTAAGACAATTCTTTATTATCATTCCTAAAAACATTTAAATTTTCTTGATAAGATTTGAGTCCAGTCAACTCTAACAGCTTATATCGGATATTTTATTTTAGATTATTTACTTCCTTTGTCTAATCAAAATTTTCATCTCTGAAGTTCTATACAAACTTCACCTGATATCCCATGTATTTTGAGAATTGGTTAAAAGATCCATCTTATTCATTCATAATCTTCTTTACATCATCAAAATTCTCATCACATAACTTGAGATCAGTATCAACTTTATGATACCAATTCACCATTTTATTACAAGATTTATTATGATTCTGGGTGCTTTATTGATAAACTTTCAACTGAACCTCAAGCTGAATAACTTTTCTCTTAAAACCTTGATTGATTCTGATTTTTCATTTAAACTCTCTGATATAAACTGATATTGAGATTCATGATTTGGAAAATATGGAATTGTTCCTTCAATTCTTTTCAAATCATGATCAATATATCCAAATCCTTCAAAATTAGTTGTTATACCTGAGTCTGATTATTTTGGTTGAACTTCAAGAGGTTTAATTCAACTAGATTCAACTTCAACTTCAGATTCCTTAATTTTATTATTTTTTTCTTTGGAAATTATTTCATAACTTTCTGATAACTTTTTTCTCAACATCATTATCATAAAAAATTTCCATGATATCCAAATATTTGATGTTGGGTTTATTATTAGCCTTAGTCTTTGAATTCTGATCATCTTTAACCTTATTATATTATGATTGTCTTTATTCTTCTACCTTTTTTCTTCAAAACTTTCATAATTTTATTCTTTATCATTCTTAGAAGGTAAGTCTGATTATGATGATGATTCCAATGATTTTTTATCAGACTATGTTTTCTCATTTTCATATTCCTCTTCATTCTCATCCTATTCTTCTTCAAATTCTTCACATACACTTACATATTATTCTCCATTTTTTCCTTCTAATATATTTTTATCCCCATAAACATTTTCTTATTTAAATTATTCACCAAGTTCCTCCAAAATCTCTTTTTCAGGAGGACTTTCTGTTCTCAAAAAACTTTCCCTACAGTTTCTGGTGCCATTTTTTTTTGAAGAACTGGTGGTACTGATTCATCATTTGAAACCTTTCCTTTACCTTTATCAATAACTGATAGAATTTTTTCATGAATAACATATGTTTCTTAAAACTATAATCTAGTATCATGATTAATCTGATCAGTGTGAGAAGTTAGAAAAACATTCCCAATGGTCATCTCAACACCTTTCAATAGATTCTCAAAAATTTGAGCATCTATCAAATTTTTATTTTGTGTTTTCTTCTTTTATTATTATGGAAGTGTATCGACACCATGAATTCTTAAGGCCTTAGCTTCATCAGGGTTTATTCTAATAACTAGATCTCCAGGTTTCCTTTCATCTTTCTATTTCATCCATTAATCTATAACTTCATCTGGAACTTTATTTTTTTTATTTTCTTTCTTCGGTGGGGAATTTTCAAATTTTATTTTATTTTTCTTATCATCCTTTACTGATTTATTTTAAGGTTCTGCATCCGATGTTGCACAACCAAAAAACTTTTTTGAATTATCATGAAAAACTAACTTAATTATATTCATTGTATCATCACTTATAAAAGTGATATTTTCTATCATCGAAGCCTGCTTGTTTTTCACTTTAAAAAATTTCATGCATTCCAAAACCATATTTCTTAAGAAAGAAACGAATATGATGATCTTATATTTTATAGATTCCATTTTGATATTATCAATTATAATAATAAAAAACTTCACTAAGTCAATCTTCCTCATATCGACTAAATAATACAATACAAAAACATCTAAAATTTTTAGAGTGTCTCAGTCTCCTTTCCTCAAAATGAGGAATCCTTGCATAAATAATTGAACAACTCGATTATTTACTGGAAAATGGAAAAAATTTATAATTTTCTTACAATGATCAAACAAATAAACTTCATCCTCTATTATATCAAAATTACCAAGAGTATCAGGGAATTTATGATACAGATAAAATGATATTACCTTAGAAGATAATTCCATCATGTCTTATGGTTTCTTATGTGAAATCTTATATCTCTTTCCATACATAAAGAAGAAAATTTTATCTTTACCATCATCTTTGAAAAATTTAATAGTGGCATAAAACTCATGAACAATATATGGATAGAACAAGTCAAAATTCATATCAACATTTTCAACATAGATGGACTCCCAACATTACAAAAGAAATAATTTTCTTCAATGTGGAATCATAATTATCATAGAAATATATTTCTATCAATTTTCCCCTAAAAATATACCATTTTAAAAAATCATCTTTTGTGGCTATCAAAATGAGATTGAAGTGGGTAGATCAGAATAAAATATGATTTATCAAACTAGAAAACTTAAAAGTGTCAAAAGATCATTAAAAATATCTAGAATCAATTAATGCGGGATAGAGGGTTTCTCTTCTTTATATAGGCATTTGTGTTGTCAGTTCAACTTCAAAATAAATCCAAATATTGAGAATAAACCCATTCTAATCCGATGGTTGATATTGAATCTAACAAGTATTTAAAGAATTTTTGAACTCTCGGTGTTTTAAACATTTTTATTGTATTCATAATGAATATTATTATAAAAAAATTTAATACAAAACAATTTTATTTTATAAAAAAAATGTCACAAAACCAATTAAAATGTCTAAATCAATGAGATAGTGTAAAAAGTAAAAGTATAAAGAATCACCTTTCAGAGTGAATAATTTAATTATTATGAATAACCTATTTTTTTGACTAAAAAATTATGATTTTTTTGAAAACCAAATACAATGGTTTTAGTACATAAATTAATTATAATACTATCATTATGAAACCAAACTATGATAGTTTTTCTCATAAAACTCAAATTAATAGTTTTTATAAATAAAAACTGATTATGATAAACCTTGATTGCAAAAAATTCTAAATCTAATTTTTTTTAAAGAAAATTTGTTTTCATAATTTTAAAAAAAAAACAAAGTATGAAAATCATTTGATAATTCTGACTCTAAAATTTTTATAATAATATCAAATTCTAGAAAATTAATTATGATGAAAACTATAGAAAAATTCAAAATTTGAAAACTAAATTTTTTTATAAAAAAAATAAAACACATGAACTACCCCTATGAAAAAAAGTAAATTAATGTAAGGAGATGGGTAAACAAGATGTAGATATGAATGATTTTTTTAAAATTTATCATTCTCAGATTTTGTTTAATGTATTCAAATCTATTGGATGGAATAGGTTTTTTAAAAATATTAACAAGTTGATATTTTGTTCCGATGAAATGTAAAATGATATCTCCTTTAAGTGTGTGATCCCAAAGGAAATGGTGTATCATATCTACATTTTTATCATGTGAGTGATGTACTAGGTTTTTAATTAATTAAATGACACTTGTGTTATCAAAAAATATTTTAGTTTTAGTAAAACTCAATCCATAGTCAGTGAGTGTGTGTTGCATCCACAGCACTTGATCACAAAAACTTACAGCTTCCATTTATTCAGATTTATCAGTGGAAAGTGCTAATGATTGTTGTTTCTAACAAGAAAAAGAAAATAATGAATATCCTAATAAATGAAAAGTTTTTAATGTACTTTTCATATCCATTCGACAACCACCAAAGTTAGTATTTGAAATGTGTTTTATTTAAAAAACATTTCCAAAGGAATAAAAAAGTATTAAAACCATATTTCCATTAAGACAACAAATAATTCATTTTACAACTTTTAAATGGTATTCCTTTATATTTAATTGATATCTTTCACATAGGCATACATAAAACATTAAATCTGGATGACTAGAAATTAAGTGAAGTAAACTTTCCATCATACCTCTAAAAGTATTTTGATCAACTAGTTGCCCAATCTCATAAAGATCTAAAGTATTTGATGTTCTGATGGGAGTACTAATAATTTTAGTATTTTTGTATATAATTTTATTAAGAATATACTTTATATACTTATGTTGATATATAAAAGTTCCTTTTGGTTTTTGTGAAATTTTAAAACCAAGAAATTATGTCAACTCACCCATCATACTCATATAAAACTCATATTTCATAAGATACACCAAGGAATCTATTAAATATTTCTGATTTTATACAAATATAATTCCATCAACATTTATTTTTACAATCATAATATTTTTATTAGCTTATTTTATAAAAAGTGTTGGATCCACATCTCCCTTAACAAAAAAATTTTGTAACAAAAAACACGTTAACCTATCATACCCTGCTCTAGGGGCTTGTTTAAGTATATATAAAGCTTTGGTAAGTTAATAAATATATTCTAGATGTTTTTTATTTTAAAAACAAAGGGTTTCATCAATATAAACTTCCTCCTGAACTTATCCATTAAGAAAATCACATCAACATGAATTTTAAAATGATTGAAATTAATGAATTATACAAAGTCTAGAAGTATATAAATAATTTCAATTCTAGATATCGGTTCATAGGTTTCTTCATAATCTATGACTTCTGTTTTATTATAACCCTTAGAAATTATTATAGATTTATTTATAATGATTATTCCATTTTCATCAGATTTGTTTCTAAAAATCCGTTTTACTCCAATTATAGAAGTTTCTTTTGGTCGTTCAACTAAAGAAGAAACTTTATTCCTCTCAAACTCATTGAGATCATCTTGAATAAACATTATTTAATCCTTATAACCTAAATCTTAATCAATATTATTATGTTAAAATTGGGATAAGAAAGTTAGATGTTCAATTTCATTCCTTAAGGAACTTCTAGTCTTAACTGGTTGATCAACATCACCATTGATACTATTACTGAGATGATTCCTTAGAAACAACTGACTTCTTGGATTTTGAAAAGTTTTTTATTAAAAAAGGGGTAGAAAATATTACTGAAGAAAAAATTTAGAAAATTATTCTTCAGTTTTTTCCTTATGAGAATATCCTACTAACAAAGGTTGAAAATCAGTTTTAGAAATCACATCTGAGGGTGTTGATTGAGGTTGTTTGAAAATAAAAGTACTGGTTTCATAAAACTTAACATGTACTATTTCCCCAACACTATAATAATTTTTATTAAAAACTATATAAGCCTTAGAAGTATTAGAATAGCCTAAAAATATACCTTAATAATATTTGGGTGCAAATTTATGTAAGTTATCATTTATATTTAGGATGAATACTTTGAAACCAAAAACTCTAAAGTAATAAATTTTTTGGTTTTCTTCCTGTCCACAAATCATAAGAAGTTTTATTAATAAAGGGTCTAATTGAACCTCAATATATTGTATAGAAGGTTGTAATAACCTATTAAACCCAAAAATGTTTAGTAATTGAGTATTCAATCAACATGGTTCTAGTTATTTCTTGAATAATTCTATTTCTTATTTCAACTACTTAATTTTTCTAAGGAGTTGTCAGTGTTGAAAATTTATGTTCAAAACCTTTCTTACTAAAAAATGTTTCAAAATCAAAATTTACAAATTCTCCACCATGATCACCACGAATAGTTATCAAGGGATAGTTTTTATTATTTTTTACTTTTTCATTAAAATTTGTAAAATAAAAAAAGATTAATATTTCTTTATGAGAAAATAAACCCATGTATATCTAGTGTGATCATAAACTATGACATATACATAGTATTTTCCACCAATAATTAAAGTTTATGTTGGACTAAATGAGTCCATATGTCCTAACTATAAATTATTAGAAGTTGATACTTCACTAATAGATTTAAAACTTGAATTATGTTTCTTAACGTATTGACAAGGGTCATAAACATTTGAAGAATCCAACCTAAGTTCTGATAGATACTTAAAAATTCCATTCTTAGTATACTTAGATAAGTTTATAAAGTTATAGTGTTCTAACCTTCTATTACATAACCAATATTGATCTTCTATTGCACTACAGCAAGGTAAGTCTTGGATTCTAGGATCTTCTAAGTTTAGAGTGCAGAGATTCTTATGCTGATTGTCATAATGAATAAATTCATTTTTTGGAATTATATAATAAACGTTTATAATTCATAAATTTCACAAGGTAACCTTCATCACATAATTTAATTATTATTAAAAGTTTGTTCTTAAGACCTTTAACAGACAAAACATTTTAAATAAGGTATTTACCAAGAAGAACAATGTTACATATTCTGATAATCTCTCCTATATTATTATCTTTGAAAGTGACTTTTCCACCTTTCATCTTGACAAACTCCTTAAAAAAATTTATTTGTTACCAGTAATATTACTAGAACATAAACTATCCATGTACAATATATTCTTATTTTTGGTACTTTGTTTATTTTCCTGAACACAAAAACATTTTACTTTCATCACCCAAACATTCATGGGTCTGATATTATTAGAATAAAAAATCTTTGGTAACCACATATGTCTAGATTTATTTTGGGCACATGTCATTTATTTTGAAAATATTTTTTATAAAAACTGTAGAGACCCAAAGCTTGTCGTACATGGACATTACATTACTTTTTTAGAATACTTAATACATAACAAAAACAAACACCAAAGGACCGTAATAGTTTAGTGTTTATGGAAACTAGGAACATAATCTTCTAATCTTGGTGAAAGATCTTCAACATATCCCATAAAGATCTTCCCTTTTTTTCTTACCTAAAACATTTCTTTATATCCTGGGGAAAAGAAAACATATAAAGGGTGAGCTCAAATGTTCAGTAAGGTTAACCATGGAGAATATAAAAAAACCATATACATTTGAACTTCAAAACATGAACATAATATTTAAACATCAAAATCTGGAGAAATGACATAAAACATGCACTACTACAAATACGGGAAAGTGAAGCGCCCCCCTATATCAGCGCTAAGAAAAACCATGGATAAAAGTCACCCTGTATCAGCGCTAAAATTTTAGAGCTGATACATGGTCTCTTTATCAGCGCTTTTCTAGCGCTGATAGAGGATATCTTTATCAGCGCTAGAAAAGCGCTGATAAATAACTCCTGTATCAGTGCTAGAAAAGCGCTGATAAAGAGACCCTCTATCAGCGCTAAAATTTTAGCGCTGATAAAGACACTCTGTATTAGCGCTAAAATTTTAGCCCTGATACAGGAATGATTTATCAGCGCTTTTTTACCACTGATAAAGAGTACCATTATCATTGCTAAAAAGCGCTGATAAATGTAGTCTTTATGAGCACTTTTTTAGTGCTGATAAAACCTTAGTCCGTTTTTTTATAAAGTCGGTCGCACAGTGCCCTCATTTTATTGCGACATAAAGCTCTCATGGTAGTGAAACCCTATGACTCCCCTCTACCGCCCGCACTTCTCTTGCCGGACCTCCGCCGCCCTCGCTCCTCTTTGCCGGACCTCCGCCGCCTACAATGCCCCTTCGGTTTTCCGGACTTCCGCCACCCGCAAACGCCCCTTCGGTTTTCCGGACCTCCGCTGCCCACAACGCCCCTTCTGTTTTCCAGACCTTCGCCGCCCGCAATGCCCGGCTTCTTGTTGCCGGACCTCCGTCGCCCTCACTTCGCGTTGCCGGACCTCCACCGCCTGCAACACCCTCATCTGCTTGCCGGACCTCCGCCGCCCGCAACACCCTCTTTGGTTTGCCGAACCTCCCAAGGCATGTTTTCCAAATATTTTTTCAATATTGTACTTTTTTTTGGTTGAATCATTTATTTGGGTTAAGTATTTATGGTTATGGTGTTTAATTTCATCCTTAGGGCCTTTCCTTAGTTCAGTTGGTGGTTTCATTCTGGTTTTGTGAAGATATCGATAAATAGGTAGGTTGTTCTATTATTTGACATTTTTTTAGGTGTTAAATATGATTTATTTGGTTCTAAAATGCTTTTATAAATTTCTTGGGTTGTGGGAAACATGTTTTCCAATATTTTTGTTATGTGTAAGGGTTTGATAATGACTTGACTATTGTAAATGGTTTTTTGTCATGTGTGCTTCTATTATTGGAAGTGTGATTGTGTAAAATAGATATAATTTTATATAAGGGTGGAATTGAGCACAATGGAACCCTAGTGATGGAGAATAACCCCACCCCATAGACTCATTTATACCTAGAATACATTAATTCAAACAATAATACATCACCAAAATTTAGTAAACCTTCCCAAAAAAATTCTATCCTCCCTTAGGAGTATCGTGACACACCTAATTTAAGAGGAAAACAAGTAATTAGAATGTAATTAAATGAATGCAGATAATAGGATGTTACAATGACTGTATGAATGGTGTTACAAATAATGGTTATAAAAAGGGGATAATTATAATGAATATGTCATTAATATACCATATTATATTATTATAAATTGAAACATCATCATTGGAAAAAAACTTTGTCAAAACATGAGACATTCTATTGTTATAAACTTGTGGAATAATCTACCAAAATATATTTAATTCCATAAATTATAAGACATTAAGTTACTATCTTTATCTTATTGGGGAAATCCAACAATATGATTTTAATCTGCACTAGGGTACAGTAGTCAGTGTAGTATTCTAATCTAGTTTATCATATAACATGATGTCTCACAAAGTTACCTATGTTTCCCTTACCATCAATTATATACAGATAATAAAAAATTATGTCACTAAAAAACTATAGGTATTATTAATAAAACATAACAAATAAATCTCTACTAACATCCAAAACCATCCTACTAAATAATCAATTTATCCTATACATCCATGCCTCACACAGAAATTTAATTCATCCCATTAATGGGTACAATTCAATATATGACATAATTATTCCAAGGATCTACAGTTAAGGATGTTAGAAGCATAATGTAAAAATATTTGATAAAAATTACAAAAAGGAATTTGAAAAAACATTGGAATCCTTATTATTTACCATCCTTTGAAAAATAATATTTGAAATCATTCCTTTTAACAGATTTTTAAATCACATATTCCTCATCAAGAAATCTAATATATTATTTTGAAATTATGAAAATCGTACCATAAAAAGAGTTGAAAATAATAAAAACATTTTTACTTTGAATGATTTATTCATGTAATTATTTAATAATTAGGAAAAATCATAAAACTCATATTTAGATCTCCAATTAGATTTTACGAGAACAACTAACTTCTGAATTTTATTTATTATTGAATCAAAAACATGAAAACTACTTTAATCTCATTGTTTCATGTTTGGATATAATTTTAAAAAAATTATAAAACCCCACATGAATATCAAACATTGGAATATTTTGATAAGTTATAAATTTTAGAAACTCATACACTCCCCAATAGTCAATGAAATGAATTTAATTAATTTTTTTAACTCAATATTTGTTGAAACCACATTCCATAAATGTTAAAAGACAAATTAATCAAAACTATGTCCCATAAAATCACTATACGGACAAATAACCTATAATGAACTAGTTAAAACACATGTTTTTACTGCCATAGTTGTTAGGGTTTAGTGAGAAAAAGAAAACCAAGGTTCCCTTGGTGGTGATGGTGGATATATGTGCTAGTAGTTCCCCTTTTGGTGACTGTTATTGGTTGTGGAATTGGGATGTTGACCCTCAAGTTTAATGGAGGCTTGGCTGTATTGTTGGTTCCCTTACCTTTTTTTTGTTATTTTGGTTTTGGTTGAAATTGTTAAATGTGTATCCCCTATTGTAGTGTTATCTTTTGGTCTATTATATTGTGAAATTTGGTTACGATATGGTGTTTGATTATTATGTAATATTTATGGTTTTTTACATGAAAAAACCATTCCCAAAGGTGTTACTCAATGCCTAGGCACTAGTTACAACCCATGGGGATTGGTAATTCCCTTTGGACCTTCCCACGAGTTGGGTCAGGTGTCAAGTGGGATGGAAACCTGGCCTAGTTTATGAAAAGAAGTCTACACCATAGTATGGTTGTCTAAATCCTTTCTGTACCGTGTCCATGGGAAGTTGCAACGTGGTATCTTTTTTTATAGTCTTAAATTCCATGAGCCCCATTTTATATTCTTTTTTCTCCTACACAACTCTCATTTGAAATATTGATTCTTTAAGAATGACAAGAGTCATTTTAACTCCTCCAAACTCCCTTCTTCTCAGATATCTCCAGTGGATGCATTTGGTTTCTCTCTGATAAGGGGATCTCTCATCGATTGGAAATCCTCTATCTCCTCTTATATCCTCCTTATAGAGTGATAGATCATCATCTTTTTAGTGAATCTAATATTCTTTTTTATGAATCTTGATTATAGGTTAGACTACTTGATCTACTTATAAGGAAGTGGTTATCTTATACTGTATTTGGAAGTCTTGTTGTGTGTACTTGAACCATAAATACTAATATTTGAGATTCAAATAGGATGAAGATGAATAAAGATTGGATGTATGCTAATCATTTAACAATAGAGTATGAGAACGGAGTGAAAGAGTTCATCAAGTTTGAAAAGGATCACGCAAAGGATCCTTCTCAAATCCTTTGTCTGTGTTTACATTGTTGTAATTCAAGAATACTTACTCCTAAGGAGTTGGAAGAACATTTGATATGTAACTGAATTGATCAGAGTTATAAATGTTGGAATAAACACGGAGAAAAAGAGAATGTAGCTACTGGCTGGAATTAAACTACGTTTTATGGATCGTCAGATATGAATACAAATATGGATAATTAAGAAGACAGTATGGAGGATGTGATTACAGATGTCAATTGTGATGAAGATCGTATTGAGGAAATGACAAAGAAAATTCAAGATGAACTCCGTGATTTCCCAAAATTGTTTGAGAAGTTAAAGAGTTGTGAAAAGACGCCATTGTATACTTCTTGCACTAAGTATACAACATTGTCAGATGTACTGAAGTTGTATAAATTGAAAGCAGGCAACAAATGGAGTGATGTCAATTTTACAGAACTAATTGATCTCTTGAATGACATGATCCCGAAAGAAAATGAGCTCCCAAGACAGACATATGAAGCTAGACGAATGTTACGCTCGATGGGAATGATTTCTGAAAGAATACATGCCTTCCCGAAAGACTGTATATTGTTTTGGAAAGAGAAAAAATAACTTACATAATGCCCAAATTGTGGGGCTTCTCAACACAAGAAAGATAAATCCAATCCTACAAAATTTGTATGGTACTTTCCAATCATTCCAAGGTTTAGGCGTCTATATGGAAGTGAAGAAACTGTAAGACAATTGTCGTCACATGCAGATAAAAGAAATAAAGATGGGTTATTATGTCATCCATTCGACTCTCCTCAATGGAAGAAAATTGATCATGAGTATCCTGAATTTGGAAAAGAGACGAGAAACCTTCATCTTAAGTTATCTACAGATGGAGTGAATCCTTTTGGTTTTCAAACCAGCACTCATAGTACGTGGCCTGTTATGTTGGTAAATTATAACTTTCCACCCTGGTTATGCATGAAGCGGAAATTCATTATGTTATCTATGCTTATATCAAGACCAAAAAAACCAGGTAATGATATTGATGTTTATCTGGCTCCTTTGATCGAGGATTTTAAGTTATTGTGGGACTCAGGTGTAATGTTGTATGATGCTTATAAAAGTGAATACTTCACGTTGAGAGAGATGTTGTGTGGGATAATAAATGATTTCCCTGCTTATGGAAATTTGTCAGGATATAGCATTAAAGGAACTCAAGGGTGTACCATGTGCGAAGAAGATACAGAATCAATTAGGTTAAAACATTCATCGAAATCTGTGTTTCTAGGACATCGTAGATTTCTACCTCATCAGCATAAGTACCGATCTTGGACGACATCATTCAATAGAAGTTCAGAAAAACGTGCAACACCATCTCCACTAAAAGGTGATCAGCTGTTTGAGAAAGTAGAAGATCTGAACACTCTTTTCGGTAAACCATTTTCGAAAAACCTTACGAAAATCGGTTGGAAAAAGAGATAAGTTTTTTTTGAATTACCGTACTAGAATTGTTTTTACATCAGAAATTTTCTTGATGTGATGCATGTGGAAAAAAAATGTATGTGACAGTGTTATCGGAACGTTGCTAAATGCCCCTGTAAAAACAAAAGATGTAATTAAGGCAAGGTTGGATATGGTTGACATGGAAATACGAGAAGAGTTGGCTCCCGTGAATGTTTAAAATCTAATGTTTCTTCCTCCAGCTTCTTATACTCTTTCTAGGGTGGAGAGATATTAGTTTTGCAACTTCTTCAATGATGTAAAGGTTCTAGAGGGGTACTCATCAAATATCAAGAACATTGTGTCAATAAATGATTTGAAGTTAAAAGGTTTGAAATCACATGATTGCCATGTTTTGATGAAAGATATAATTCCTATATCTTTATGTTGCATTTTTCATAAGAATGTTCATCATATGTTAACCAAACTTTGTTTCTTTTTCAAAGCTATATATAGCAAAGTTTTAGACCCAGGGAAATTTCCAGCTATGGAAAAATAAATTTTCATCATATTATGTTAATTAGAAATGTTCTTCCCGACAACATTATTTGATATGATGGTTCATTTGATGATTCACTTGGTGAGAGAGATTCGACTTTGTGGTCCTTTTCACTATAGATGGATGTATCCTATTGAATGGTGTATGAAGATTTTGAAAGGGTATGTAAAAAATCAAAGTCAGCCAGAGGGTTTTATAGTGGAGAGATATATTGTTAAGGAAGCCATTGAATTTTTTACTGAATATCTATCTGATGTGGAAATCATTGGTCTCCCTAAATCTCGTCACACTGGACACATTGAGGGTGAGGGAATTTCTGGAAGAGAAGTTGTGACAATCAGTATTACAAATCGGGAGCAGGCTCATCTTTATGTTTTGCAAAACAGTTGGGAGGTTGCTCCATATATTGAAACTCACAAAGAAATTCTTAGGCAGTTGAATCCATCGAGGGAGGAAAAATGGTTATCAGATACACATAATCACCAGATTATAGGATGGTTTCAGAACCATATTTTTAAGCAGTTGGATGAAAATCCAAATTTAATTTCAGAACATCTTAGATGGCTAGCCATTGGACCAAGTGTGTATGTATTATCTTACAGTGGTTATGTAATTAATGGTTATACATTCTATACAGATGAACATGATGAAGATAGTACCATGAAAAATAGTGGATTTACACTAGTGGATGAAGCGATGCATGTTTCTGGTAGTAAGGACAGAAATCCAATTTATGAAAATATGTAATACTTTGGCATTATCAAACTAATATGGGAGTTGTATTATATGACATTACAATTGACTATTTTTTAATACAAATGGATTGATAACAATAGTTGTGTTAAAATAGATGAATGGGGATTTGTGAAAGTTGATTTTAGTAAATAAGGGTACAAAGATGAACAATTTATAATGGCATCACAAGCGGTACAAGTTTTTTATGTTTCAGATCCCGCAAACTGAAAGTGGTCGATTGTTTTGTTATCGTCCAAAACTACTAAATGTTCCGATGAAAATTCAGTTGAGGACGATCCTTTTAGTGGTACATCACTATCATTTCAGAGCGGTCCCAATGAAGTTGATGTTTTTTATGTTAGAGGAGACTACAATGAAGGGATTTGGATAGTCGATAGAGGTGTCAAATCCCTTCATCCTTTGAAAAAAAAGAAAGAGAGTTCAGTAAACATGTTATATTTTGTTTGTAATATAGATCTTGTTATCTCATGTTATTATCTTATCATTACTGAATTTATGTAATCTGAATTAACTTTTCAACCACTTTTGCAGATAATGACTTCTGCACATTCGGGTGCTCCTAACCTCAAGGCTGAACAAGTCTCTTAAGCAGCTGCTGCTGCTCCTGCAGCTCACGCTGTTGCGGCTGCTGCTGCTGCTACTGATCCTGCAACTCATACTGTTGTTGTTTTTGTTGCACTTGCTGCTCCTACATCTCATGTTGCTGCTGTTGTTGCTCCTGATGCGGCTCCTGTTACTCCTACTGCTCCTCCTGTTGCGGCTCCTACTGCTACTGCTCCTCCTGCTGCTCCTCCTACTGCTGCGGCTCCTGCTGCTCTTAGTGTTGAGGTCCAACAACTATCATCACATGATGTTGATACCATTCTAGATGAACATATAGATGATGTTGATATCGATGAAATGGTCGGGAATGAAGGAAAATCGTCACAGAAATCACAGTTGTGTCGTAGTTTGATGGTGTTAGGCAAAATTCTTAAGGAGAAAAGAAAATGCATCAAATTTAAAGTCGGATGGAATACATGAGGCCAAAAAGTGAATCCCAACAAGGCTATGTTTAGTAGCTACATTGGAGTTGTCACTCAGCAACGCGTGCTGATTGACATAGATTCATGGCACCATGTTGTGTCTGGGATGAAGGCCGTGATCTGGGAAGAAATTACGGTAACATTATGAATTTATTTCTTTAATTTACTAGCAAATAAAATAATGAAACATTGTCTTACTCTTCTCAATATCTTGCAGAGTACATTTATAGTAGACGATTCACACAAGGATTATGTACTAAGGCTTTCAGGAAAGATTCATCGAGGTTTTCGCAATATTTTAATAAGATGACACCTCAAATATTCTAAAGGTAAAATAAACCCACACCCACCCATTGTATACGCTCACCTAATATCCCGAGCAGCATGGGATGCATTTATTGGCCATAGTGGGGATAAGAAGTTTCAGGTACAGAGTGAGTGATAATACATTGTTTGAGGATACCTGTATTCATCACTTTGATTGTCAATATTTCATTTATGAAACAGAAACTCTGTACTGAAAATAAAGAACGTGGTTCAAAACCAACATGCCCCTATCGTAAAGCAAGTATGGGGTATGCTTTATTAGAAAATAAAATGGTACATATTTTAAATTTACAATAATATTGTTAGGTTCCAATAAACAACATCATAATTATTTTTCTATGTTTATATGTATATTGATGAGTCTAAAACCAAATTCACTTTTATCCCATGTCATGTGATATGGAAGGAGGCACGCGTGAACAAAGAAGGGAATTTAGTAGATGAGAACACACAGAAAGTGGGGGAAATATGTGTAAGTATGACACGACGATAAAATAATTTGTATAAAATTGCTATTACTTAAAAATAATTAGTTATTTTCCTCTATCTGACAGTCACAGGAATCAGCTACTCTTGTAGCTGATACAGACCTATTATCGATGGCTTTGAAGTAGCCAGAAAAATATGGTCGTGTCAGAGGTGCAGGGTTTGGGGTGACACCCCGAGTATATTTTGAGAAGAAGAAAAAAATGGATGATACAGATGAAAAATTGGAACAAATGAGCGAAAAAATAGCAACCATTGAATAAAAATGGCAGGGAGAGTTGCTAGCAACTTTTATGGGTGGGAAGCAAAAGGAAGACACAACTCAAGAACAACCGCCGCATGAACATCCCTCCCCACACCCCACCAGCTTTGAGGTGAGCCATTCGCCTCAAAGAACTGTCTTAGCCGTGGTAATCAATATTCTAATAATTGTTCCCATGAAATATGAATCAGACAAACACTGATAATTTTTCTGTACTCATCTTCTACAGGGTGACAATGATTGTGATTTATATCTGTCAAGACCCACCTATCACCTTGTAGAGAGGGCTACAGTGTTCAATATCCCAGATGCCACACTGCATAATAGACCACTTCTGAAAGATCATCTGAAAGTGATGATTACTCTAGATCATGAGCCAATGGCCTATCTACCTATTCCACTTGATGACAATGATATTCATACGGTCAAAAAGGCTATTGGGAAATTCATTGACTGGCCATCACAACTTCTAAGAGTACATGCGGACAAAGAGGTATTTACTTCCTTTTCTTTTCAAGCTAAACCCATAACAATTAATGAAAAAAGGGTCTGAACCAATGATTGTTGTTATAGATGGAGAAAGGGAAGGGGGTGACAAACGTCAGCACAAAACCATATAAAGGATCAACCAACCAATCCCAAGGAGCTACTGAAAGCACAATAACACCACCTATTCTCTATCCACATTTATTATCATTGAAGACTCATGTGGATACGAAGCTAAAATATGGTGATAGTCATATAGTGGTTTTTGAAGAGAATATATATGGAGAGGAAAGTCAAGATTTCGTTGCTGCTGAAAATGTAAATGAAATCCTTGAAAATGGTTGGCTAGGCATCACAGTTGTAAATGTATATATGAGGTATGTTTCCATAAATTGATTTTCCAAAATATGATCTAATGTGAAAATTATTACTAAATGAATTTTATATTCTTGACAGACGAATTTATAAAAAATAGTTGAAGGAATTTTCCCATGATCCAAGATTTGGACTGGTTAGTCCTCATATCACATCAACACACCTAACAAAAATAGAGCCATCAAAAAGGGATGCAATAGTGAACAGCTTGCTGAAAACATTTGAACGCAAGATTACAGATGACAGACTATTCCTAATACCGACCATGCAGGGGTAATACACTACGATTAAAGCATATAAATTATATTTTCAAATCTTTTATTACTTATTCCTTTTGGTGTTTTTGGGAATCAATGGTTGCTAACTGCGGTGAACTTGGATACTCCTAAGATTTATTTTTTTGGATTCAATGCAAGGATATCCATCAAACTGACCACACATGATGGAGTTTTTGAATTTGTAAGACACTACATCTTATGTTTTATGTATAAACATCAAGTAATATAATTAATATTATCTTTTACTGAGGATTCTATTATGATAGGGTGGTGTGTCATTACCGTCTAAAAAAAGGAATGAAGACGGGGCTAAGCATAGGGAGGTGAGCAAGTACTACGTCTACACAAATATCAGGGTATATATAATAAAATTTCACTATCCAAACACATCTCAACACAAGTTACTTATTATCCTAATGATCAATTTTTTTTCAGTGTCCAAAACAAACAAACAATAATGATTGTGGTTATTATGTCTGTAAATTTATGAAAGATATTGTTTTTCATCAGCAAACTAGTACCCCTAAAGAGGTATTTTTAAAAACAACTACTAGTTCGTTTAAGATATTTATTAATTCTTTATTTTTTTATTTTTCAATACTACTCTGACTGCCGAAAATCCTCATACTCACAAGACGATATAGATTTGTTCAGAAATGAGTGGGTTGCATACCTGATGGAAGATTGTACACAAATAAAATGAAGATCTGGCTTGGGGACATGTACAATTTGTGGTCAATCTTGAGAGGGGTTAAGGGGATAAAAAGATAAAACATTGTTGTATGTAAATGTTCATAGGAAAATTTTAATTGTTATTAAATAAAACAGCCTTTCTCCAATGAGCCATTTTCCCATTTTAACAGATGATATGCACCAGCAACATGCAAGAATGTTGAACCACTCAAAGGGTCTCTATTTTTTTCTAAAATGGACATAGTTATAAGTGAAAACAACAACGAACCTACGAAAATATGACCAAAGGCATTCATATTGCCTTTATATTTTATAATAACGATCCACGAGTCCATGGTGATGTGTACAAGTCAACCCCACCTCAATCCGAGGCACGGTGTGGCCACTATCACTCAAAGGGTCTCTATTTTGTTTAAAATGGACATGATTTTAAGTGAAAACAACAACTGACCTATGGAAATCCAACCAAACACATTAGGATTGAATTGATATTCTATAAGAACAATCCAAGGGTCCTTGGTTATGTGTACGAGTCAACCCCACCTTAATCCGAAGCACGGTGTGGCTGTTATCACTCAAAGGGTCTCTCTTGTTTAAAATGGACATGATTTTAATTGAAAACAACAACTGACCTACGGAAATCAGACCAAACACATTTGGATTGCATTGATCGTTTATAAGAATGATCCAAGTGTCATTTTTGATGTGTATGATTCAACCCTGCCTCAATCCGAGGCACGGTGTGGCCGCTATCACTCAAATGGTCTCTATTTTGTTTAAAATGGACACGATTTTAAGTGAAAACAACAACTGACCTACGGAAATCTGACCAAACGCATTCAGATTGCATTGATATTTTATAAGAACTATACAAGGGTCCTTGGTGACGTGTATGAGTCAACCTCCCCTCAATCCGAGGCACGGTGTGGCCGCTAGCACTCAAAGGGTCTCTCTTGTTTAAAATGGACACGATTTTAATTGAAAACAAAAACTGAACTACAGAAATCTGACCAAACGCATTCATATTTAATTTATATTTTATAAGAACAATTCAAGGGTCCTTGGTGACGTGTATGCGTCAACCCCACCTCAATCTGAGGCACAGTGTGGCCGCTATCACTCAAATGGTCTTTATTTTGTTTAAAATGGACACGATTTTAAGTGAAAACAACAACTGACCTATGGAAATCCAACCAAACACATTAGGATTGCATTGATAATTTCTAAGAACAATCCAAGGGTCCTTGGTGATATTTACAAGTCAACCCCGCCTCAATCTGAGTCACGGTGTGGCCGCTAGCACTCAAAGGGTCTCTCTTGTTTAAAATGGACACGATTTTAGTTGAAAACAACAACTGACCTACAAAACTCTGACCAAACGTATTCGGATTGCATTGATCATTTATAAGAACGACACAAGGGTCCTTGGTGATGTGTAAGAGTCAACCCGCCTCAGTCCAAGGAACGGTGTGGCTATTATCACTCAAAGGGTCTCTATTTTGTTTAAAATGGACACGATTTTAAGTGAAAACAACAACTGACCTACGGAAATCCAACCAAATGCATTCGGATTGCATTTATATTTTATTAGAACGATCCAAGGGTCCTTGGTGACGTGTATGAGTCAACCCCGCCTCAATATAAGGCACGGTGTAGCCGATAGCACTCAAAGGGTCTCTCTTGTTTAAAATGGGCACGATTTTAATTGAAAACAACAACTGACCTACGAAAGTCCGACCAAACGCATTATGATTGAATTGATCTGTTAAAAGAACGATCCAAGGGTCCTTGGTGATGTGTACGAGTCAACCCCACCTCAATCTGTGGCACGGTGTGGCCGCTATCACTCAAAGGGTCTTTATTTTGTTTAAAATGGACACGATTTTAAGTTAAAACAACAACTGACCTACGGAAATCCAACCAAAAGCATTTTTATTGCATTGATCTTTTATAAGAACGATCCAAGGGTACTTGGTGATGTGTAGGATTCAACCTTGCCTCAATCTGAGGCACGGTGTGGCCGCTAGCACTCAAAGGGTCTCTCTTGTTTAAAATGGACACGATTTTAATTGAAAACAACAACTGACCTACGGAAATATTACCAAACGCATTAGTATTGAATTGATATTTTTAAAGAACGATCCAAGGGTCCTTGGTGACATGTATGAGTCAACCCCGCATCAATCCGTGGAACAGTGTGGCCGCTAGCACTCAAAGGGTCTCTATTTTGTTTAAACTGGACACGATTTTAAGTGAAAACAACAACTGACCTACGAAAATCTGACCAAACGCGTTAGGATTGCATTGATATTTTATAATTACGATCCAAGGGTCCTCAGTGACGTGTATGAGTCAACCCCACCTCAATCTAAGTCATGGTGTGGCTGTTATCACTCAAAGGATCTCTCTTGTTTAAAATGGACACGATTTTAATTGAAAACAACAACTGACCTACGGAAATCTGAACAACGCATTTGGATTACATTGATCTTTTATAATAATGATCCAAGGATCCTTGGTGACTTGTATGAGTCAACCCTACCTCAATACAAGTCACATTGTGGCCGCTATCACTCAAAGGGTCACTATTTTGTTTTAAATGGACATGATTTTAAGTGAAAACAACAACTGACCTACGGAAATCTGAATAATGCATTCGGATTGCATTGATATTTTATAATAACGATCCAAGGGTCCTTGGTGACGTGTACGAGTCAACTTCGCCTCAATATGAGGCACGGTGTGGCCGCTACCACTCAGAGGGTCTCTATTTTGTTTAAAATGGACACGATTTTAAGTGAAAACAATAACTGACCTACGGAAATCCGACCAAACACATTTGGATTGCATTGATCTTTTATAAGAATGATCCAAGAGTCCTCGGTAACATTTAAGAGTCAACCCTACCTCAATCTGAGGCATGGTGTGGCCACTAGCACTCAAAGGGTCTTTCTTGTTTAAAATGGACACGATTTTAATTGAAAAGAACAACTGACCTACAGAAATCTGACCAAACGTATTCGGATTGCATTGATATTTTATAAGAACGATCCAAGAGTCCTTGGTGACGTCTACAAGTTAACCCCACCTCAATTCAAGGCACGGTGTGGCCGCTATCACTCAAAGGGTCTATATTTTGTTTAAAATTGACATGATTTTAATTGAAAACAACAACTGACCTACGGAAATCCGACAAAACGCATTCTGATTGCACTGATCTTTTAAATGGGGGGTCATGGAATGTGATCTATCAGGGGACTAATATATATAAAGTCATGGTTGGCTTGGTATACTAGTTTGATCATGTGTTTGGGTCTATGATACTTATGGGCTTATATCTTGATGAAAATACTCCCATATGGGAGGGTGGATATGCTTATGGGTCTTATTCCTTAAATGAGAATACTCTCATAGGGTAGGGATGAGATTTATATAGGTATTATTCCCCAAAAGACAATATAACCTTAGGAGTGGGATGAGATTCTTATCGTGAATATTCACTAAATTAAAATAATCCCATAGGGGAGGGCTGAGATGATTATATAGATTATGCCTCAAATGAGAATACACCCATATTGGAGGGTTGATATGCTTCTAGGGATTATTATTTGGATGATAATACTCCCATATGGTAAATAATATATTCTTATTAGTATTATTCCCTAAATTAGGGTACACCCATAGTATAGGGATGATATCCTTGTAGGTATTATGCCTCAGAATTAGAAGAACACATATGGGTGGTCTAAGATACTGTTGAGGGTATTCCTTGGATGAGAAAACTCCCATAAGTGGATTTCCATGATGGAGTATAAATAAAACTAACATATTGGAGGTCAATGATAATTATGTATATAGTGGGGAGACCATGGTATATTATATGTTTTTTGTGGTTCCTATGATGTACTCAGAGAAACCCTAGCATTGGATGAAGTAGGTATGGTTGATCAAGCTTTAATACTTGAGAATCAATGTGTCTTGATGTATATAGGGTAGGACTTAGTCAAACTATATTTTTATAATGTTGACACGATCCTTATCAAATGCTTGGTAAAAGTTCAGCACTTGGAAAATTAATTTTGCTTTAATCATGGTCATGGATTTGAGGATCAATGATGATTTTTTTATTAGTTTTATTCTAGTTATTTCTCAACTAGGTTGTGCATATTGCCTGATCATGCACTTACAATAGCCTATTGCAGGTTTAATATTGGGGGTTTATTAATGAGATTCATCCCCCCCCAAGTATGTGCACCTCAGTGTGTGTACAAACCTTATAACTTCTTTGAGGTTGAGAACATGATGCATAGTGGGTAGAGAAAAGTCCAAAGATTTATGTATTGATAAAACACACCTATGTGGAGCCTTAGGATTGAACTGGAAAGCCCCCCAGACACCCCCTACCCCCACTTGGATAGCCACCCCAAACCCTTGAATAACCCCCAAACCCCCTGAATTCTGAATTGATTTCTTTAAGTACTTAACTCACTTATAAATTATGTGTTAATGGTGTACGGGTATAATTATTGTATGGGTATACTTGGTCTAATTTGATTATGATTTATGAGTTAATTTTGTATGGGTATACTTGCTTTAATTGGCTTATTGAGATTCTGTTTTTTTGCAGGTGTTCAGGTGTTCTGCTGCAGATTTATCGTAGCAGCAGAGAGGGCATTTATCAGCGCTCTTTTAGCACTGATAAATCATGATTTTATCAGTGCTAAAAAAGCGCTGATAAACTACAACTTTATCAGCGCTAAAGAAGCAGTGATAAAAGATATGTTTATCAGCGCTCTCTTAGTGCTGAAAAAGTCTACCTTTATCAGCGCTTGTTTAGCGCTGATAAAGGGTTGTTTTATCAGCGTTTTTTTTAGCACAGATAAATTAAACCTTTATGAGTGCTTTTTGAGCGCTGATAAAGTAACCATTTAGTAGCGCTGAGCTTTACAGCAATTTTTTACTGCTGTAAAAGCCCGTTTTTAGCGCTGTTAATGCCCGTATTTATAGTAGTGATGGCAGTATGTAAGGCATAGACTATAAAGAAACATTAATCATGATAAAATAGCATGGAAATAAAATATGTAATTATGGAATCTACTAAGCACATGTTATGATTTCTATAGTATCCAAGGCATTGCTTCCAAGACCATGTTAGTGGACAAAGTCCCTTTTTTAATCGATTTCACTCCTCATTCCAGTCCTGTATCACTGAACCATATTAACTTACAATTCCATCCATGTCTATCTCATGAGATATAAATATTTACCCAATGAATTGGAGGGATATATAGATCCCACCCATCTTATAATGAAATCATTCTTACTTGTGCCACAAAATATACATAAATCATTCATCATAACGAAAAGAATAAAACGGGTTTCATAAACATCATCCCATCTTAATGTAATCCATATAAAACAAATGGATATCATTTCATCATAAGAATAATCAAACCATATAAATAATAGAGACATTATACTTGAAACATAATCATAATAAATAATATCATCTTATATGGAAAATAGTTTTGACAAAACACTTGAAATGAATTCTTGAGGAAAATATCATTTCTTCTTCAAAATCATTTTCTTTTCTCAAAATTCCATGTGATTTTAAAATAAAATAATTTTGTTGAAAATAATAATGAAATATTGTAAAATAATATTCATGTAAATAAGTAATTATGAAAACGTAAAAATCCATTCATGCTGTATAAGTTAAAAAAACATTCTTCTCATACTTTTTCCGGAAAAGTCAAAAATTATCTTATATGGTAAACAAAAGAAAGATTCCTTCAATACAATGTGGTAAAAGTCAAAAAAGGGTAAAAATGACTTTAAAAATACCTTAAAGAATAGTAAAAAATTTATGAAAAAATTTTTAGAAAACATGGACGTGGATGATATATATAACCCCAGTAAATACTTACGAATAAACAATCTTGGATAAGAATGAGATTGGAATAATTATCCCTTACAAAGATCTTTTTGTAAATAAAATAGATCACTTATGTGTATTCACTATAAGGTCACATAAAGAAATTATAAATACATGATAAGATATAAAAATTCATTTCTCACATAATCAAAGAACGACATAAACAAGAAAGCGAAGATCAACCCAAAGAACGGAAATTGGGTTAAGAAGTTCCCTTACCTCGTGTCCGACTTGACTCGATCGTTCTTTAATCTCCTAAATAATAAACCAAAGTTAATTTCTACTTGCTTAATAACCTCTTTAAAGTTTATTATTCCTTCTATATCACTTATTACCATGTTATAAATATTATGTAACCATTTAAGTTAATAACATTCGTTTTGTCGATATTTGGTACTTGAGTCAAAAATAGACTTTTTATAATTACATGTTGTTCATGTGGTCAAAGGTTCATTATATCTAGAATGATATTCATGATTTATATATCATATATATCATATATATCCATCATATACATGTATTTATAATAGTACATAACATATGGAGGTAATAAATGAAATGCACCGTTCATGGAGACGGTAAGTCGTACGTACGCATAAACGCTACTTTTATTTCTATTTCTTATTTTGATTGAATTAAAAAATATTTTTTGGTCGGAGTAGATACTCAAGAGGGGGGTGAATTTAGTTCCAATTAAAATTTATATTAAAAACTTTTAGGATTAAACTCCCCCAAATTAAAACGACCCAGTTAATTAAGGCAGTAGAGATATAAGTGATTTATCGTTCAACAGGTTTCTCAAAGGTTGATTACTCCTTAATCGAATCAGTATGAGAAATAATTCCACTTTTAAAACAAGTTTACTAAACAAATCACATATACTCACTAACTAGAACTAACTATCAGAGTGAATTTAAAAACATATTTTTGTCTTTGCAAGTATAAGCACAACGGATAAATGTAAAATAGAGTAATGAAAGAGGAACACAAAAAATTAAACAAGAGGTTCAGTCTTAAGACAAGACCTAGTCCTCTCCACTTGGTGATCACCTGCCACCAATATATTATATTAAAAGTGATAAATAGCCTGTATCAGGCTTTACAACAGTTTTCAAAAACTTTCCAGGTTTTACAACCTCTACCACAGTTATACGTGGGAAAAAATATAACTACCAAGCCACACCAGGCTTCTTCCATAGTTATGCATGGGAAACAAATGTAAAGAAAGTTTGTTATGGGGATTTTCAGTATCCTTCAGTTCAAGCACAAGATTCAGTGTGTGTAACACATACACACTGCTCATAAATGTAAAATATTTAAACACAGTAGAGATAAAGATAGAATGGATGAGTTTAGAATTCTATGTTGTGTTGGAAGATCAGCTCTAGACTCGTTGGAATGAATGAGATGAATATTTGGTCCTTCTCTGCAAGTTGACTCCAAAATAGAGTGTTTCAACTTCCAGGTTCTGACTTCCATATGTAGAGATGATCATATTCTTGGGTTTTAATCTCTTTTCAGCACACCACGACAGCTTGAAGGAGACTCTTTCAATTGATCCTTTTGAAGCTATGTGTTCTTCGGAATGAGTTCTTGAGGGTTCTTCTTCAGATTGTGTCTCTTATGAGTGCTATGTGTATATTCAATATATACACACCAATTTTATTGTTTTTGTATGTATTTCTCCTTACAGCTCTGAATGTCTCTCTCTTATACATGTACTCTTTTCCAATTCATCTTTTTCTCTTTTGGTTCAGTAGGGGCCAACAGGAAAAATGTTTCAACCACCTGTGGTCTTCCTCGTACATCATACTATTTCCTGATATGCCTGTAAATAGCATTAAATAATGTCAGGTGTATTAATTTGTCCAGATATGACTGTTATAATAGTATAAATAAAATTGGTAAAGAAAAGAATAGATTATCATTAGAATAGTAGCATATGCATGTCACACGGTAGACTTCAACTGTGGTCTTTCCAACTGTGGACTTCATCGGTAGACTATTCAACAGTGAATTTCAACGGTAGGCTCTTCGTCTGTAGGATAGTAATGGTGGACTTTGTGTTTAGTGGATTTCTTGTAATGGTAGATGTTTAATCTATGTAACAGTAGCTCCTTATCTGTGAACTTCATCAGTAGGCTCAACAGAAGACCTTTAATAGTAAGATTCTAATCGGTAGTTCTGTAACATCAGACTACTTCAATAGTGACCTTTCCAACTACAGACTTGAACAGTGAAGTTCTCAACAGAAGACTGGAGAAAGAGTCTAACAGTGAACTTCTAACAGAATCTTTGTCATAGTAGTGACCTTGTGACAGTAACTCTTTGTCTGTGAGCTTTTCTAAACAGATCAACTGTAGACTTGTGATAGTAACCGTGTACCAGTAGCTTCTAACCGTGACTGTAGATATTCAACGGTGATCTTCTAGGATCAGTGACTTCGTGTAATAGTGAGATATAATGGTGACCTTGAATAGAAGGCTCTTACTAATATCCTTTAACAGTGAACTTATATTTAGATAAATATAAATTGTACGCTGATGCAGCAAAGTCATGAGACTTAAGAGTATACATTGTTCAGGATAAAATGATTATAAATACAGATTAAAAAGATTAGTAACTGACTTAATATATCATGATCAATATTTAAACATGAGTTGGGATAATCAAAATAGGTGAGTCCAACAATATCCCCCTTTCTTATAATCACAAATTATGCCAGTATGTATTAAAGATAGATATCATATATAATACAGTTACTAAACATAGATGAAAAATGTCGTAAGTATCAGGGATTAATAAGAGTGTAAAACCAGAATATATTGGTACATGGAATCAGAGAGAAAGGCAGAAAAGATTCAACATAGAATTATAGTAGTGTATTAGTACTTTTCTCCCCAATCACATGATTAGTCTATAATTAGCACTGTATTCTCAAATTAGCACAGTATTTATCCCCCTTTGTGATTAGCAAAAAGAAATACAAATGAGAGAGAACAGAGAAATATTGTATTAAAAAACAGTTCAGTACATGACCCCCCCCCCAAGTACAGAGTCCCTATCAAAATACATAAACATACTCAAACCACATCATCCACAGGTAAAGATTCTTTCCCTTTGGAAGAAGAAGATGAAGGTTGAGCTGGTGGATCAGCAGGTTTAGGAATGGCTGCAAGAATGACTGGAGGGGCAGAAACAGAAGATCATGTGGGTCTGTAATGGGTAGCTCACTGAGGGATCAATGGAGTAAGGCTTCTGATAGCTTCAGCAGGAGACATGGTGGAATAACCACTAGGTTGAGATGTAGGTAAGTCAGGATGGATGATGGCAGGGGTGCAGTCCACATGGAGAAAGGGTAGAAGAAGGTTTCTGAAATCCATAATAATGCTTCCTCCTCTTTCCATAGTAGAAAAAAATTATCTTTATTCTCTAAAAACTTATCCAAAGCAGGGGTAAATTCCCTCAGCTTACTGACCTGCTCCTTGAATTCCTGAGTCACTGGAGGCAGCTTCATATTCTATATCAAGAGCTTGAAATGGTTGGTCATTTTATGCTTGGTATAGACCTTCTCAAAGTAAAAAAACTACCTTATTCTTAATGGCCTCTTGAGAAGCAGTAGCTACCCGCAAGTGGTCACAAACAAAACTACTGACTTCCCTAGTGGTATAAAGTATCTGAGAATCAGAGGTGCCACTGGTAATGGCCTGATCAAGCTCTTTTTGGATCATAGTCCTAATCTGTTCAATGTTCATAGATGAGCAAGATGAGGGAAGGGGTTTGACCGAGAAATCCACTGTATCTTTGAAAGACTGAGTCAAGTTACTAATCACCTTCTGGACAAGTGCATCCTGACTATTCAAATGTTCTTTGACTAATTTCTTAAGAGCCTCAAAAACTTCCACAAACTGTTTGACTACTTCTTTGATATATCGAATCTCAGCATTCACTTGGTTTTGAGAACTACTCATGGAATCCAATGAAGAAACCGATTTTCTCAGAGCAACCACAGCTCCTATACAACTTTCAATTTAATTATGGTACACTTTAACTTCATCTATCATTCCTTTCACTGGACTAGACATAGCACATCCTAGAGACAGCTCCAGGGATTGCTCTACACTTCTCATCTCTTCAATCAGGATTTTCTTCAAATCTGCTACTAATTGGTTCACTGCCTCTTTCATTTCCACCTTCAAGGATTCAAGGTCCTCCTTGGTTGCCAAATTATTAGCCATAACTACTGGAATACTTTCAGGGAGGATAAAAGAATCCCTTTTAGGCTTGTCTTCCTCATCAGAATCTCTATAATTGAGTCCAAGTACCATGCATCCTGGATCTGATGACCAACCTTCGATGTCATACAGCACAGAAACTGAACCAAGATGCTCCCCCTCACTTAGATCTCTCTCTTGAGGAATCTCCTCTATTTGTTCTACTCTTGGTAACTCCATATCCTCCTTTGTAACTCCAGTAAATTCAAAAACCGTTTGCTCTATTAGTTCAACAGTAGGGTGAGTCTTATCCTTCTTTGAGTCATCAATGACTTCCATAGGAATGGCAGTAGATTCCACTCCTTCTTCCTGACCAGACACTATCTTGTCTGTACTATCTATCAAAGGGATCAAAATGAGCTCTTCTTCTTCAGTGTTATCATCATCAGCTTCAACAACAGCCTCCTTACCTTCATCCTCATCACCAGCCTCCTTTTCCTCATGAGAAAAATGATCTGACTCGGTAGCCTCATCCTCTTCAGATATGTCCCTGACAATATTCTGATATGCTTCTTATTCTTCTTCAGTGGTCTCAGTATCATTGTACTTTAGAACAGTCTCTCTTCTTGGAAGTTCTTTTGGAGGGCTAGCTGCTCTGAAAGCTACTGTCCTTACAGGACTGTGAGGAAAATTAGGATCACTCCCATCATCAATGGGGGTGTTCTATCTTTGAGGTTCCATAGATCCTTCATCCTCCTCCTCATCTGAATAAGCCGGTTCTGGCTCATCAGGCTTCAGGCCTGGATCTCTCTTGTATTTTGGCCTAGATGGGTGAGTAGTAGGGTCAAACTATTCATACACCTTTCCTTCATCATTAACCCATGCCCTCTTCCAGGTATTCCAGCTAATTTTCATGAATTTTCAAATCACCTTGGAGATACAGACACTGTTCTTGGACACTATCATCTCTTCTTGATTTCTATCCACACCCTTTACCTTTAGCATTACTGAAATAATCTTGGAATGAAATAAGGGATTGGATTTTGAGCTTGCCTTAGCCATTTCCTCCAATTGTGCCATCAGCAGCCTACATAGGTTAATCTTATTTCCATGCTTCAGTAAGTACATCAGTAATATGTCTTAGTACTTCAGTACTGCAATGTCTCCTCTCCTCGGACTAAGTACATTATGAATGAATTTGAATAAAAGATTGTCTTCTCCATTCATCTCAGTTGTAATGATCCTTCTAATTTTCCATCTCCTGTCAGTTCATCCAGAGCTTTTTCATATTCAAAAACAGAACTATCTATAGGAGCCACTCCAGAGTAGTAATCATATATTCCTTCATGAAGAACTCTCAAACAGGAATCCCACTTAGCAGACGAGAAACTGACTTCATTGCCATTGACTCTGGATATTAGATTATGCACATCATCTTCCTCTTAGAACTTCAGATATTCATAGAACTCTTTCACAAGATTTAGGTAGTACGGTCCATTGTTATTGGAAAAACATTTGGCACATCCTTGGGCATTTAGCACTTCCATCACTAATGACTTGCTCGACAACAGCCATTCTTCACTTAACTCCTTCTCAGCAAAGATTTGTCTCTTGGTCAGATGCGGGTTTACAGATCCCGATGGGGTATTACTGGTGCCATTGGATTTGGTTTGAGTCCTCTTTGGCCTTGGTGCATTGTCATTGACAGTCGAGGGTCTCTTGGTTCTAGCCATAGAGATTGAGAGAGGTTCGAGGGCTCAGGTTAAGGGTTAGGGTTTAGGAATTTCGAGAGCAAGGTTCGAGATTGAGAGAGGAAGGTGGATTGAGATATGTTCGTTGCCTTTGATTTTATCATTTAAGGATTAAAACAAAATAAAATAAAAATAAAAAAGGAATAAAAAACGGTTTAAATTCTCGCAAAAATAAAAACAAACAGTGAAGTATCCAATAGTGAGATGTGCCTGTGAGGTATAACAGTGAGGTCCAGCTGTGAGGTCTAACTATGAGGTCCAACTGTGAGGTCCAACTGTGAGGTCCAACTGTGAGGTCTAACTGTCAGGTCCAACAGTGAGGTCTAATTGTGAGGTCCAGCAGTGAGGTCTAACTGTGAGGTCCAGTAGTGAGGTCTAACTGTGAGGTCCAGCAGTGAGGTCTAACTGTGGGGTCCAGCAGTGAGGTCTAACTGTGGGGTCCAGCAGTGAGGTCTAACTGTGGGGTCCAGCATTTCTAAAGTTAATCATACCTAACTCATTTTTTATGTAATTTAACCTCTCAGAATTCAAAGGCTTTGTGAATATATCATCCAATTGATGTTCAGTGCCAATGAATTCAAGAGTGATATCACCCTTTTGATAATGATCCCTCAAAAAGTGATGTCTCACATCAATATGCTTTGTCCTAGCATGAGATACTAGATTTTTGGAAATGTTAATATCACTTGTATTGTCACACTTTATAGAGACATGTTTGAATTGATATCCATAGTCCAGTAAAGTGTGTTTCGTCCACAGAATTTGAGCACAACAACTACCAACAGCTATGCACTCAGCTTCGGCAGTAGATAATGTTATAGAATTCTGCTTCTTACTACACCAAGATACTAGTGACTTGCCTAAAATGTGACATGTCCCAGAGGTTCTTTTTCTATCTAAATTTCAACCTTAAAAATCAGCATCAGAATAACTCAACAAATCAAACGATTGTCCTTTTGGATAAAATAATCCTAAGTTGGGAGTATGTTTGAGATATTTAAAAATTCTTTTTACAGCAGTTAAATGAGACTCTTTTGTATTGTCTTGAAAGTGAGCACACATGCATACACTAAACATGATATCAGGTCTACTAGTCGTAAGATAGAGTAGACTCCATATCATACCTCTGTAGTTAGTCTGATCCACTGGTTCTCCAGTTTCATCAGCATCCAACTTACAAGTGGTACTCAAAGGTGTGTCACTACCTTTACTACCACCCAAAGAAAAATGTCTTAGAAGATCCTTAATATATTTACTTTTATTCAAAACAATGAAATTTTTATTTTGAAAGATCTGAAATCCTAGGAAAAATTTGAGTTCTCCCATTAAACTCATTTCAAACTCATTTTTCATCATTTTTGAAAAATCAACACATAATGAATTTTTATTGGATCCGAAAATAATATCATTCACATAAATTTGTACTATCAAAAAATCTTTAGAAATCCATTTAATGAAAATAGTAGGATCATCTATCCCTTTGGTAAAACCTTTTGAAATAAGAAAAGAGCTGAGCCTATCATACCATGCTCTTGGGGCTTGTTTTAAGCCATATAAAGCTTTAGATAGTTTAAAAACATGATTTGAAAAATGGGGAATTGTAAAACCAGGATTTTGTTCAACAAACACATCCTCAACTATATACCCATTTAGCAAATCACTTTTAACATCCATTTTATAATGTTTGAAATTCAGATGAGCTGCATATGCAAGTAGTATCCTAATAGCTTCTAATCTAGCTACAGGTGAAAAGGTCTCCTCATAGTCTATTCCTTCCTCTTGAATATATCCTTGTTCAACTAGCCTATCTTTATTTCTAACTATATTCCCAGACCCATCTACTTTGTTCCTAAACACCCATTTAGTGCCTATGGTCAAAGTTTCCTTGGGTCTTTCCGCTAATTCCCAAACTTTGTTTCTTTCGAACTGATTTAGTTCTTCTTGCATATCCATTATCCAAAATTCATCATTGATAGAATCATTAATATTTTTGGGTTCAAGCTGTGAAATAAAAGCTTGATGTCCAACCTGGTTTCTTAGAGAAGCTCTAGTTTGTGTTCCTCTATTTAGATAGCCTATAACAGCATCTAGAGGATGATTCTTAAGAGTCCTAATACCTTTAGGAAGGGTTTAACTAGATTCTTCATTATTATATGTTGGTTCATGATCAGTAGTAGAATATTCTAGAAAATTTCCAGAACTGGATACTTTTATAGGGGATTCACTATTTTTATCATTAAAGTTCAGATTTGAAAAATCTTCCTCAATATTTTCAAGAGAGTTTTTAGGATCATGTGGATCAGTCTCATAGAATTTGATATGAACTGATTCTTCCACACATTTGGTTTTCTTATTGAACACTCTATAGGATTTACTTGAAATAGAATAACCCAGAAAAATTCCTTCATCACTTTTGGGAGCAAATTTGTCAAGATTATCTTTAGTATTAAGAATAAATACTTTACAACCAAAAACTCTAAAGTAATTAACCTTAGATTCCTATTATTCCAAATTTCATAAGGGGTTCCTTTTAGAATATGTCTAATTAATACTATATTGATAACATAACAGGCTGTATTTATAGCTTCAGTCCAAAAATAAATAGGTAAGTCATACTCATTAAGCATAGTCCTTGCAATTTCTTGAAGGTTTCAATTTCTCCTTTCTACAACTCCATTTTGTTGAGGTGTCCTAGGGGAAGAAAAATTGTGATTATATCCATTGTATGAGTAGTACGATTTAAACTCATGATTCTAAAACTCACGTCTATGAGCACTTCTCAGGGTTTTAATCTTAATTCCACTAAGGTTTTCTACAGACTTGGAATATTTGAAAAAGTAGGATAAAGTTTTACTTTTGTGAGATAAAAATTATACCCAAGTATACCTAGAACATTCATATACATGAACATAAATATAGTGCTTCCCATTTAGACTTGAAACTCTTGATGGTCCAAAAAAATACATGTGAACCAACTCAAGTGTTTGAGAAGTTGAAACTTCTTTCTTTGGTTTGAAAGAAACTTTGTGTTGTTTTCCCTTTTGATAGGGATTACACACTTTATCAATTGGGAATTCTAACTTACGTAGGTATCTAACTAAACATTTCTTAGATATATTTCTAATTGATTTCACATTACAGTGTCCTAATCTTCTATTCCACAACCAATACACTTTATGAAAATAATTTAAGCAGGAAACATTTTGTTTGGCTAAGGAGTTTAAATCAACAGCATATACATTCTCATTTCTACATGCAGTGAAAACTAAATCATTTTTTGAATTAAAAACATTGCATGAATCATTCTAAAATTTAACATTAAGGACATCATCACATAACTGAGATATTCTAAGTAAATTATACTTTAATCCATCAACAAAAAGTACTTTAGAAATTAATATTGTATCAGGGTTACCAATCTGGCCTAAGCCGATGATTTTTCCTTTTGCATTGTCACCAAATGTGGCATGCCCACCATCAAATTTAATTAGACTCTTGAATCAAGAATAGTCTCCTATCATATGTCTTGAACATCCACTTTCCAAGTACCATAGAGTGTTACAGGAACTCTTTAAACAACTTCCCTGCAAAATAGATTAAACATGGTATAATTTTGGTACCCAGATCTTCTTGGGTCTAGAAAGGTTAGCCAATAAAACTTTGGGAACCCATATTTGCTTTATAGGTTTTCTACAATCAAAAAAAATATTTTGAGACATAAATACTTTGCTAGGTCCTTTAGAAAATTGTTTCTCAAAAGATGATCCAAAATTAGTAGTGAACTGTCCATATTTTGGAACAAATTTGGTTTTACTAATTTTTCTTTGTCCAAGCTAATATACTAGACCAGTTGTATATTTTGGAGCAATATTTTTTCCTAGAAACTGTGTCAAGGTATCCCTACCAGTAGTGAACTTCTCAATATCCTTTCTTAATTGTTCATTAGATAATTTGAGCTGAGTGTTCTCTTTCAATAGTTGAGCATTCTTTTTTTCAACACTTAGATATTTTTTAATGTTACTAGTCAAGGAATGTTGTTTCTTCAAAGATTTATATTTATCTTTTAGTTCATTGCAAGTATCTTCCAATATATTTAAATATTCAAACAGTTCATCCTTGTACATATCATTATCTAAATCACTGTTATTTCTAGAATAATAATCATTTAGAATAGAGGAAACAGGTACGTCCGATATGTTAGTCATGAAGCACATGTTGGCAAGATTCTTTTTAAAGTCAGTAGCTTCTGATTCACTTGTGTTGTCTTCCGAAGCACTCCAGGTTTCTTTCAGGGCTTTCTTGTACTTCTTGTCCTTATAGTCATATTTATTTTTGAATTTTAACTTCTGAAAGTCATCCTTGATGTGTCCTTTCATCTTGCATTCATATGAGACTATATCATCTTCCTTATCAGATTTCTTCCAATCCTTCTTCCACTTACCTTGTTGATCATACTTACCCTTGTAGTTTGGTTTTCTAAAAACCTTCTTCTTCCTATAGAAATTCTTAAATCTCCTGGATATTTGATCCATTTATTCATCACTGCCTAAATCTGAATCTTCACTAGTTGAACTTTCAATAGGTACTTGTATTTTCTCCTTGTCTTTGCTCTTTGAATCAGTAGACTTGAATGCCATGGATTTTCTTTTGAGTTCATCATCTTCTTCTTTGTTCACCTTTAGTTCCTCTTTATACATCATTATTTTACCAATAAACTCCTTAACAGGTAGTTTGTTGATGTCACATGACTCTCGGATAGACATAGAAGTTCCCCTCCATCTATCTGGCAGAAATCTCAATATTCTCATGATCTACTCCTTCTCTGGAACAACTTTTCCCAGTGAAATAATGGTGTTGAAAATCTCATAAAACCTAAGGTAAAAGTCAAAAATGGGTTCATCAGGCCTCATCATAAAATTATAATATTTAATAGTATAATTATTTAATCTCATTTCATTCACGTTGGTTGTTCCTTCATGAGAAACAACCAAGGTGTCCCAGATTTCATGAGCTGTTTTAAATGCAGAAATTCGGTTAAATTCATCATATCCTAAAGAGAATTAAAGGGAATTCATAGATTTACAGTTATTGTTATAGTCAGACTTTTTAGCACCATCCCAGGTAGATCTAGCAGTTTTGGGAATTTCATATTCTGATTCTATAGCAGACCAAATATCAAAACCAATACTTTCCAAATGAATTTTCATTTTAATTTTCCATTGAGAATAATTCACACCATTAAGGAAATGTGGAATGTTAGTAGTAGAACCTTCTAGTCTATTGTCCATAACTATATTTTAGAGAATATACTAAAGATATAAAATTTAGAACTAACAGAAATTTAAGATCTTTAAGATAAAACTAAAATCACAGTTTGAAAAACAGAGGCTTTGAAAACTTTCTATATAAAGATGTAACCTCTGATACCAAATGTTGGTCGGAGTGGATACTCAAGAGGGGGGATAATTGAGTTCCAATTAAAATTTCTGTTAAAAAATTTTAGGATTAAACTCCCCCAAATTAAAACAGCCCAGTCAATTAAGGCAGTATAGATATAAGTGACTTATTGTTCAACAGTTTTCTTAAAGGTTGATTACTCCTCAGTCAAATCAGTATGAGAACTAATTCCACCTTTGAAACAAGTTTACTAATCAAATCACATATACTCACTAACGAGAACTAACTATCAGAGTGAATGTAAAAATAGATTTTTGTATTTGCAAGTATAAGCACAGCGGATAAATGTAAAACAGAGTAATGAAAGAGGAACACAACAAATTAAACAAGAGGATTAGTCTTAAGACAAGACCTAGTCCTCTCCACTTGGTGATCACCTACCACCAAGAAATTATATTAAAAATGCTACACAGCCTGTATTAGGATTTACAACAGTTTTCACAAACTGTCCAGGTTTTACAACCTATACCACAGTTATATGTGGGAAAAAATATAACCACCAAGCCACACCTGGCTTCTTCCACAGTTATGCGTGGGAAACAAATGTAAAGAATGTTTGGTATGGGGATTTTCAGTATCCCTCAGTTCAAGAACAAGAGTCAGTGTGTGTAACACATACACACTACTCAAAAATGTTAAATATTTAAACACAGTAGAGATAAAGATAGAATGGATGAGTTTAGAATGCTATGTTGTGTTGGAAGATCAGCTGTGGACTCGTTGGAATGAATGAGATGAATATTTGGTCTTTCTCTGCAAGTTGACTCCAAAACAGAGTGTCGCAACTTCCAGGTTCTGACTTCTAGATGTAGAGATGATCAGCTTCTTGGGTTTTAAGATCTTTTCAGAACACCGCGACAGCTTGAAGGAGAGTCTTTCAATTGATCCTTTTGAAGCTTTGTGTTCTTCAAAATGAGTTCTTGAGGGTTCTTCTTGAGATTGTGTCTCTTATGAGTGTTCTATGTATATTCAATATCTCCACGCCACTTTTCTTGTTTTTGTATGCATTTCCCCTTGTAGCTATGAATGTCTCTATATTATATATATACTATTTTCCAGTTCATCTTTTTCTCTTTTGGTTTAGCAGGGGCCGACAGGAAAAATGTTTCAACCATGTGTGGTCTTCCTCGGACATCGTACTATTTCCTGATATGCTTGAAAATAGCATTAAATAATGTCAGGTGTATTAATTTTTCCAGAAATGACCGTTATAATAGCATTAATAAAATTGGTAAAGAAAAGAATATATTATCATTATACTGGTAGTAGATGCATGTCACAGGGTAGACTTCAACTGTGGTCTTTCCAACTGTGGACTTCATCGGTAGACTATTCAACTGTGAATTTCAACGGTAGGCTCTTCGTCTGTAGGCTAGCAATGGTGCACTTTGTGTTTAGTGGATGTCTTGTAATGGTAGCTATCTACTCTATGTAATAGTATCTCCTTATCAGTTAACTTCATCGATAGGCTCAACAGTAGACCTTTAATAGTAAGATTCTAATTGGTTGTTCTATAACATCAGACTACTTCAAAAGTGACCTTTCCAACTGTTGACTTGAACAGTGAAGTTCTCAACAGAATACTGGAGAAAGAGTCTGACAGTGAACTTCTAATAGAAGATTTGTCATAGTAGTGACCTCGTGACAGTAACTCTTTGTCTGTGATCTTTGATAAATAGATCAACTGTATACTTGTGATAGTAACCGTGTACCGGTAGCTTCCAACAGTGACTGTAGATCTTCAACGGTGATCTTCTAGGATCAGTGACTTCGTGTAAATGTGAGCCATAACGGTGACCTTGAACAGAAGGCTCATACTAGTATCCTTTAATAGTGAAATTATATTTAGATAAATATAAACTGTAAGCTGATTCAGAAAAGTCATGATAATTAAGAGTATACATTGTTCAGGATAAAATGATTATAAATACATATTAATAAGATTAGTAACTGACTTAATATATCATGATCAATATTTAAACATGATTTGGGATAATCAAAACAGGTGATTCCAACAGTAATGATACATATTTATATTATAATTATAGTATAATATCATATATAATATCATTAACTCCATCATTTATACATCCCACATAAGGCATTAACGAATCACATCACATTGAGGGGGCAGTGGTCCGCACTTCCTCAAATGAGATTATCGTATTTACCCACTATGGGAACCATAAAGGATTGATATAATTGGAAAGTAAATAAGAATAAGGAAATCATAAACATAATATATATCATATATAAATACATTTCCATCATAATGGCCACCATGAGAGGCGGTAAGAGAAAATCAAACAATCATCGTTTCGTGAGGCGTTAGTTTTCCATCCACAAAAACATTATGTTATTCATCCATTAGATGGAGGTGTGTGTAAGTTTAGTTCGAATCCTTATCATAAAAACATCCTAGTATATTGAGGATAATGGTGTTTTTAAAAAATAAAGGATTAAAAAGAGTTTAGCGGTTGGATAAGTAGAATAAAATAAAACAATTTAAGAGAAACTGTTACCTTTAATTTGGGTAACTTCCTTTAGTTTGAACCAAAAGGACTTCTTTAAGTGCCTTATGCCTAAGGTAAGGATTCTAGGGGGAGGAGAGGGATGTAGGGATCTTAATTGGGTAGAGTTTGGAGGATCCAAATGGATTTATAGGTGTGAGGAATTGGATAGAAATGGTATTCTTTTATAAGGGGGAGGAGGGGCTCTTTTAAAAAGTGTGAAAATATTATTTTATTATAAACTTATTTTCGGTTTCAAAAGGTCCAAAAATCATTAAAGATGAATATAAGATGACTCATGGTCGAAATAAAATCATCCAATCATAATTGGAAATGTTTTGGATAATATTTTAATCATTATAATCTTATTTATTTAAATCATTTATTAATGAGGTAAATACTGCATCATTATTGTGTCATGAATAATTTAATTTATTTGATGTCTAAAAATTATTAAAAAAAATACCATCAGGTAGGAAATCATTTTATCTTTCCAATGAATATTTATAGTCAAAAAGATAATTTATATATCCCCTTATAAAAATTAATTACTAAAAGTTTTTGTTAATGTCAATTTTGTCTTTACATTAAATTAATTAATCCAAATTGTCATTATCACTACCAAGTGGCTAAATGGGGTTCCAAAATCGACCCAAGTATGCCCGTGGTCGGCCACTACTCATCCAATAAGGTTAGTGCAAGTTTTAAGGTAATTTTCAATTATTATAATATCCTTTTAACCTTGAATTTCCCTATTTACCTTTAACCGCGGTAAATAAAAGTCAAAAGTTACTATTCACCAAAAAATATTTTCATCTTATTGAACCACATTTTACTTCTTGATAACAACCATGTATGTCAGATTTTTGAAATTCAATTCACATAAGTGGTAAAATTTCATTTAAATGAAAGATTCAGTTTTTTAACTACCACTAAGTGGTTTCACTATTCATCAAAAATTGAAGTTTTTTAGAAAAATAACAAAAATTCATCCTAAGCTATATTTGATATTTCGAATTCAAAAATGATGTCTATTTTTAAAAATTAAAAACATAGAAGTTGCATTAATTAATTTTAAAATTAATTCCCGTTATCAAAACAAATAGCGTGTTTTTAAGAAATAATAAATATCAAAAGATCGACACTTGTTTATGTCCAATTTCAAATTGAAATTATTCCAATGACCAACATTAGATTAAATGGAAAAAATTTATTCTAATTAAACTTTAAAACCAATTAAAAATATAATCTTACTATATAAATTATTGCGATGAAAAAAGTTGTTTTTAATTAAAATATAGCGTCTTTTTACTATTCATTAAAATATGAAAGTTATCAAAATAATATGAAAAATTTATCCAAAGTATATTTTTATATCTTGATTCTAAGGAAGTATTTTATTTTGTCAAATTTAACTTATAAACATGTCAAAAACTAGATTTAAAGTGGGTGCGCCATCAAAAGGCGGCAAAACTGCTTTTTTTTAATAATACTTATTTTACTCAAAAAATTTAGTTTGTTCTCATACCATGTTCTAGACAATGTGTAAGATGAATAATAATGTTATAAAATTCAAAATGTAGTTTATACTATTCATAACGACTAGTTCATAATAATATTATAACCATATATCATTGTTTAGTGAAACCTAGTATTGCGTACAACACACGCAGTCGAGGAAGGTCGCGATTGCGTGTAATGCAAGCCAAGTCAGGGTTGCGTTTTGTTCAAGACTCCTTCATTGTTTCGGATAACATAATCCAACCATATTTCATTTATACATAGAATATATATATATACACTCAATATTGCGTAGAATAACTACTATTAAATGAACTTGAAATTGTGTGCAACATGATCCAAAAATAGTGTTGTGTATACTGCAAACTAATATGGTGTTGCGTATAGCGCAAGGTAATCTTGATGTAGTGTACAATAGAAGATATGAAAAAAAAAATCTTAAGGTGTTACATTCTACCCCCCTTAAAATTAATTTCACCCTCGAAATTCATCGGGGTTATAAATGGTTTATTAATTGAGAGTTTCTTTCATAGAAACCCACATAGTAAAAAGGAATACTAAAACTTACTTTTAAAAATGAAAGTTAGAAACAAAACGGATACCAAAAGTAACTCATCACTAGGGTTCCCACATAGGAGATCATAGGTGAAAAAAAATGTGGATATGGAAGAGAAATCTAACCATCAAGTTCTGATGGAGAGTGGTAGAGGACATGGCCATGAAAAAGCCAACAATCACAAAGCCATAAATTTGTGACGATTTAAGGTATCATCTGATTCATCGGATATAAGGGAACTAGGAAAACATTTTTTCTTTTCAATATCATTTCCCAAATTAGAAGAAATACTTACTTGGTTTTGGTAAAATCTCATTGTTGTTCGTGCCTTGAACAATTTCCACTTCATCTCTTAAATAAATGAAGTTGAATTTATCTTCCTTGAAGTGCTAACGGATCATGCAATAGAATGTTAGGTCATTACATCTGTCTCAAACATAAGGTTAGCAAAATTTATAAGCATAAGTCCATCTAGGGTGAGATTAATCATATATGGTTCCTAAAATGGACTTATACTTCATCTATCATACCGCTTAAAAATAAAACTAGTTTCTACTAACCAGGGACTTCTTGTAGGCCAGTGGTAGGTGATGAAGGCCTGTCATACTTCGGTTGTGGGTTTGATTCCCACAACCTTGTCCGACGTGACGGGTTGTCGTCCGTCCTGTAGGTTGTCCCTTTTTCTAAAATTACATTATTATAAAATTCCTAGAATAATATCAAAAAAAATTCTAGACTTAAACTATACTATCTTATGTCTAAATTAATTCATTTTAATCTTTAGGCTTATCCAAAATAATTCAGTCAATGCTTATTGTATAAAGAAAATGATTACTTGAAAGGTCACATAACATGCACTTGAATACCATCATCTATCCCCCATATATCATAAGATATATCTTGTTGGTCACATTCCAAACATGTGAATACCTTAATCATGTATTCTCTTGAAAAATGAATACTCATTGAACCTTAGTGAAAACATGAATGCTGTCAAAAGTTAACTCTTTCCACATACCAAAATCCCAAAATTTCAATATACTCAAACCATGATATCATTTTGTCTTTATATCATTCATGAGCTCAATAATACTATCAAACATATTATTTTCTCCTTATCCCTTCATTATGTACATATCATCTGCTTTTCAAAAATATTTTAATCACTTTCCATGACTACCGGTACCATATAATTATTGAAAACCAATACATAGATATTCCAAAATTCCATGATGCCATAAAAGAGTTTCCATGATACTATTTTGAAATACCATTACATAAACACTTAATCATTACACAACATCATTATCATACTCAACATCACAAATAGTGATTGCATGTGACTTCCCTTTATCTTTTGCCTTAAGTGGTTTCTCACGTTGATCATCATTAACCCTTGGATTAGGGCATTGATTAGCATAATGCCCCATTTCCTTACACTCAAAGCATTGAAGTGTTGGTGGTGCATTCTCTGCAGTCTTTTCTTTATTCACATCATTAGCAACCCTTTTCCATTACTTTGACACTCACCTGCTCAATGACCTTCTTTTTCACACTTAAAACATTTTCTAGTCCCTTAAAGATAATCTCCACAATGCTTTTTTCCATACTTTGAGAATAAAGAAACATTCATCTTCTTTTCACCCTTATTCTGAGATTTCTCTTTGAACTACATCTTTCGTTTCTTGTCAAAACCATGAAATGGATATGTTACACCAACTTTCAGTTCTACCTTGATAGCACAACTCACAATTTCTTCATATCTACTGAAGTCTCTTATAGCTAATTCCCTTCGAAGACTTGGTTTTAAGCTACTGAAAAATTGATCAAATTTACTTTCAGGTTGGATGATAAAATCAGATGCATACCTTGCAAGTCTTGTAAAATTCGCTTCATATATACCAACAGGATCATCATCCTTCTACTTAAGCTCAAGGAACTCCTTTTCCATATTTGTTCGAAGAATACGAGGGAATTACTTACTGAAAAACAAGTTCTCGAACTTGTCCCATTACATGGATTCAATTTCATCTTGGGGATTGTATTATTAATTAGAGTCCAACACTGGTCTGCTTCACCTTCTAAACGGTAAACAACTAGAATTAATTTATCATGTTCCGAACAGTGAAGTATGGAAAATATCTTTTCAATGGAACTGATGCATTGTTCAGCAACAAATGGATCAGAAGACCCATTGAAATAAGGTGGGCGTTACCTCATGAAGGACTCAATAGAATATTGTTCTTTTCTCTGATCATTTGGAAATCCAGAATGATTCATAGCTTGTGTAAGTATAGCAATAAGATTTTGCACTCCATCTCCCATCACATTTGGTTGTTTAGGAGGAAAATCATTGCATTATCCATTACATTGATCAACACGGTTCCTTCGGGTTCCAGCCATCATCTAAAACCCAAAAAGAATAGTGTGAGAGGCAAAAATCATGCTAGAGAAAACAACATAATAAAGGGTTAGTACCTTCAATATATTACATATTAGGGTTAATTATATTATTGTTACCATAATTCTAGGACTATAACCTATATTTATACTTAACCTTAGGGACATCCCTAGACATACCTTAGAAATATCTCTAGGGATCTCTCTAAAGTTTTCGCATCATAGTTTCTAAAGGTTAACTAAACCTTTCCTCTGATACCAAATATAGAGACCCATAGCTTGACGTACATGGAAATTGCATTACTTTTTTTGAATACTTAATACATAACAAAAACAGACACCAAATCACTATAATAGTTTAGTGTCTTTGGAAACTTGGAACATAATCTTATAATCTTGGTGAAAGATCTTCAACATATCCCATAAATATCTTCCCATTTTTTTATCTAAAACATTTATTTATATCATGGGGAAAAGAAAACATATAAATGGTGAGCTCAAATTCTCATTAAGGGTAATCATGGAGAAAATAAAACAAAACATATACATTTGAACCTCAAAAAATGAACATAATATTTAAACAAAAAAATCTTGAGCAATGACATAAAACATGGAAGTATGTAAGGCATAGACCATAAATAAACATTAATCATGATAAAATAGCATGGAAATAAAACATTTAATTGTGTAATCCATTAATCACATGTTATTATTTCCATATTAGCCAAGGAATTACTACCAAGACCATCTTAGTGGAAAAAGTCCCTTTCTGAATCGAGTTCACTCCTCGTTCCAGTCCTGTATCATTGAACCAGATTAACTTACCGTTCCAGCCATGTCTATCTAATGATATATAAATCTTTACCCAATGCATTGGTGGTAGATATAGGTCCCACCCATATCATAATGAAATCATTCTTACTTGTGCCACAAAATATACATAAATCACTCATCATAACCCAAAGAATAAAATGGGTTTCATAAACATCATCCCATCTTAATGTAATCCATATAAAACAAATGGATATCATTTCATCATAATAATAATCAAACCATATAAATAATAGAGACATTATACTTGAAACATAATAATACTAAATAATATCATCTTATATGGAAAATAGTTTTGACAAAACACTTGAAATGAATTCTTGAGGAAAATATCATTTCTTCTTCAAAATCATTTTCTTTTCTCAAAGTGCCATGTGATTTTAAAAGAAAAGAATTTTGTTGAAAATAATAATGAAATATTTTAAATGAATATTCATGTAAATAAGGAATGATGGAAACATAAAAATCCATTCATGTCATATAACTTAAATAAAACATTCTTCTCATACTTTTGCCGGAAAAGTCAAAAAGTACCTTATATGGTAAACAAAGGAAATATTCCTTCAATACAATGTGGTAAAAGTCAAAAAAGGATAAAAATGACTTTAAAAATACATGAAATAATAGTAAACATTTTATGAAAACATTTTTATAAAACATGGACATGGATGATATACATAACCCTAGTAAATACTTACGAATAAACAATCTCGGATAAGAATGAGATTGGAATAATTATCCCTTACAAAGATCTTTTTGTAAATAAAATAGATCACATATGTGTATTCACTATAAGGTCACATAAATAAAGTATAAATACATGATAATATATAAAAATTCATTTCTCACATAATTAAAGAATGACATAAACAAGAAAGAGAAGATCAACCCAAAGAACGGAAATTAGGTTAAGAAGTTCCCTTACCTCATGTTCGACTTGACTCGATCGTTCCTTAGTCTCCTGAATAATAAACCAAAGTTAATTTATACTTGATTAAGAACTTTTTTCAAGATTATTATTCCTTCTATATCACTTATTACCATGTTATAAATATTATGTAACCATTTAAGTTAATAACGTTCGTTTTGTAGATATTTGGTACTTAAGTCAAAAATGGACTTCTTATAATTACATGTTGTTCATGTGGTCAAAGTTTCATTATATACAGAATGATATTCATGATTTATATATCATATATATCATATATATCCATCATATACATGTATTTATAATAGTACATAACATATGGAGGTAACAAATGAAATGCACTGTTCATGGAGACGGTAAGCCGTACGTACGCATGAACGCTACTTTCATTTATATTTATTATTTTAATGGAATTAAAACATAATGATACATAGGTATATTATAATTCCAGTATAATATCATATATATTATCATTAACTCCATCCTTTATACATCCCACATAAGGAATTAACGAATCACATCACTTTCAGGGGGCGGTGGTCCGCACTTCCTCAAATGAGATTATCGTATTTACCCACTATGGAAACCATAAATGATTGATATAATTGGGAATTAAAGAAGAATAAGGAAATAATAAACATAATATATATCATATATAAATACAGTTCCATCATAATGGCCACCACGAGAGGCGGTAGGAGAAAATCGAACAATCATCATTTCGTGAGGCGTTAGTTTTCCATCCACAGAAACATTATGTTCTTCATCCATTAGATGGATGTGTGTGTAAGTTTAGTTTTAATACTTCTCATAAAAACATCCTAGTATATTTAGGATACTGTTTTTTTTACAAAGGAAATGATTAAAAAGATTTTGCGGGTTGGAGAAGTAGAATAAAAGAAAACAATTTAAGAGAAACGGTTACCTTTAATTTGGGTAACTTCTTTTGGTTTGAACCAAAAGGACTTCTTGAAATGCCTTCTGCCTAAGTTAAGGATTTTAGGGGAGTAGAGGGATGTAGGGAGATTAATTGGGCAGAGTTCGGATGATCCAAATGGCTTTACCGTTGTGAGGAATTGGATAGAAATGGTCTCCTTTTATAAGGGGGAGGAGGGGCTCTTTTGGAAAGTGTGAAAATATTATTTTATTATAAACTTATCTTCGGTTTCAAAAGGTCCAAAAATTATTTACGATAAATATAAGATGACTCATGGTAGAAATGAAATCATCCAATCAGAATTGGACAAGTTTTGGATAATATTTTAATCATTATAATCTTATTTATTTAAATCATTTATTAATGAGGTAAATACTGCATCATTATTGTGTGATGAATAATTCAATTTATTTGATGCCTAAAAATTTTAAAAAATTATCATCATGTAGGAAATATTTTTATATTTCCAATGAATATTTATAGTCGAAATGATAATTTATATAACCCCTTATAAAAATTAATTACTAAAAGATTTTTTTTAATGTCAATTTTGTCTTTGCATTAAATTAATTAATCCAAATTGTCATTATCACTACCAAGTGGCTCAATGGGGTTCCAAAATCAACCCTAGGATGCCCATGGTCGGAAAATACTCATCCAGTAAGGTTAGTACAAGTGTTAAGGTAATTTTAAAATATTATAATATCCTTTTAACCTTGAATTTCCCTATTTACCTTTAACTATGGTAAATAAAATTCAAAAGTTACTATTCACCAAAGAGTATTTTCATCTTATTGAACCACATTTTACTTCTTGATAACAACCATGTATGTTGTATTTTTTAAATTCAATTCACAGAAGTGGTAAAATTTCATTTAAATGAAAGAGTCATTTTTTTAACTACCACTAAGTTGTTTCACTATTCATCCAAAATTAAAGTTTTTCAGAAAAATACCAAAAATTCAGCCTAAGACATATTTGATATTCCGAATTCAAAAATGATGCATATTCTTTCAAATTCAAATCATAGAATTGGAATTAATCAATTTTAAAATTAATTCCCATTATCAAAAAAATAGCGTGTTTTTAAGAAACAATAACTATCAAAAGATCGACACTTGTTTATGTCCAATTTCAAAGTGAAATTAATTCCAATGACCAACATTGGATTAAATGGTAAAAATATATTCTAATTACACTTTAAAACCAATTAGAAATATAATCCTACCATATAAATTATTGTGATGAAAAAATTTGTTTTTAATTAAAATATAACGCCTTTTTACTATTCATTAAAATATGAAAGTTATCAGAATAATATGAAAAATTTATCAAAAGTAAATTTTTATGTCCTGATTCCAAGGAAGAATTTATTTTGTCAAATAGAACTTATAAACATGTCAAAAACTATATTTAAAGTGGTTGTGCCATCAAAAGGTGGCAAAACTGTATTTTTTGAATAATACTTATTTTACCTGAAAAATTTAGTTTGTTCTCATACCATGTTATAGAAAATGTGTAAGATGAATAATAATGTTATAAAATTCAAAATGTAGTTGATACTATTCATAACGACTAGTTCATAATAATATTATAACCATATATCATTTTTTAGTGAAACCTAGTATTGCGTACAACACACGCTATCGAGGAAGGTCGTGATTGCGGGTAATGCAAGTCAAGTCAGGGTTGCGTGTTGTGGAAGCTCCATCATTGTTTTGTATTAAAGAATCCAACCATATTTTATTTATACATTGAATATATATATATACACTCAATGTTGCGTAGAATAACTACTACAAAACGAATTTGAAATTGTGTGTAACATGATCCAAGAATAGTGTTGCGTATACTGCAAGCTAATACGGTGTTGCGTATAGCGCAAGTTAATCTTGGTGTAGCGTACAACAGAAGATATGAAAAAAAAATCTCGGGGTGTTACAAAAACCTAGTGATTAAACTTTTTTTATGGAAAAATTCTTGTTCCAATGGTCACCACTTTGACATTTAGTACAAAAAGGGGTACTTTTGAAAACAAATAAGTTGCTACTAAAAAAAGGTTTTTTATAAATAAAACCCATTCCAAAACCATTACCTTGAGGGAGGATTTGTTTATAAATTTTATCAAAACTTTACTTTCCAGTGGTAAAGTTAGATAAAAGTTTTCTGAAAATTGAGATTTCAGATTTTTGTTTTACAACTAAATATTTACCTTCATTAGAATTTATTTTAGAATTAATTTTAGATTGCAAAATATCTTTTTCAGAATTTAATTTTTCTAAATCTTTAGAAATAGTTTCTTTTTCAGAATTAGTCTCATCAAGATCTTTTGAAATATTTGATATTTATTTTGTCAAAACACCAATCCTTGAATCAAATTTATAAATTTTTAACATAGCATTATCAGTTTTTTTACAAATTTTACAATTTTCATTTTCAAACAATTTAGAAAATCTGGAAACTTTTTCATAAGAAGGAAGAGTATTATCTTCACTAGTTGGGGGAAATTCTTCATTTGTGGGAGTATATTTTTTCCCATAAGGATAATTTTTAGTTAAGGATATGTTGGTAAGGTTTTCAAACAACTGGAAATTGAAGTATTTTTAATGGGGTCTCGTCGCAAATGACCGTTTAGAGAAAATGAATTCGCAAATAGTTTTTTTCAGCTGTTCATTTCAAAAAAAAACTATTTGTGATGGGAGCCCTTCCCATTGCAAATAGTTTTTCTCGGTTTTTTTTAAAAAACTATTTTGTGACAAGCCCATCAAAAATACTTATTTGTGATAAGATTAACTACCTGTCGTAGAAAACTTAAAAATTTAATAAAATAATAAAAAAATACTATTAATAAAATTTAATAAAATTTAAATTAATAATAATAAAAATAACAAAAACAAAAACATAACAAAATAAAAAAATAAAATACTAATAAATACAAATAAAAATTCTAAAAATAATAAAAAAAATAAAAATATAATAAAAATAATAAAATAATATAAAATAATAAAATAATAAAATAGTAAAATAATATAAAACACAGTATTCATAATAATATAAAAATAATAATTACAATAATAAAATAAAAACTAAATAATAAAATAATAAAAATAATAAATAAATAATAAAATAATAATAATAATTTATTAATAATAAAATAAAAAAAATAAAAAAATAAAAAATAATAAAATAATAAAAACTAATAAAAATCAAAATAATAAAAAAAATCTAAATAATATAAAAAACACACTATATAGAAATGTAAATATATGGATTAATAAAAATATTACAAACAAATTTACATTCAAATGTTTATCAGAAAAAGTATATAAATCACTGAGGGGGAAAGTCATCTAGAGGTGCTATAGGAGCTGGTGGAGGGAACTTGATCCCTAAACCATGAGTCAGATGTCACATGTACTCCATCATCTGCTCATATTGTTGTTGTTGCCATTAATGCATCTCCCCCCACTGATGTTGTTGCTTCTGTTGACGAAGCTCTTCTTACTCCCTACGCATGGCCTCTATAACCTCATCCTGAGCTCACAGAAACTCCTCAAACTCTGCATAAGATAATGATGATTCTCCATGATCTCCTCTCAATCTGAACAAAGACATTATAGTGGTACCATAATAACTCGCAGGTGTCAATCGAGAGCCGATACCAAAAACTCATCCTTTCTCGAAGGCAAACTGAGTTGCCTACATCTATGTTGCATTATCAAATCCAGCTGCACTGGTGGTCTTATCCTTGGTATTAGCTTAACTCTCAGTCTGTGTCCGAGATTTTGTGGCCTCATATGGCTCCTTCGATTGCAATTTAAAATTAAAATAGTTAAAATATTATTTTCAGTTAATTTAAAAACTCAAAAAGAAATTATACTGACCATAATATGATGCTGGAAATTACCTATAATCACTACAGTGATAAGATCACTATACATCCTCCTATAAACATCAAACTCCATAATATTGGGTTGTTCAACTACCTATATTAGTATAAAATAAACAGTTTACATTTAAAATTATATAAATTATTAAAAAAAGTGCTTACCAAATATTGTCAATGCATACTAAATATATGACCACTAGCTCAAAGTGTCAGCTCCGATATCCCCTAGTTTTTTCAACGTAATGATGTTATCCTATAAAAATTATCTCCCATAAAATATGAACATAATCCATCCCAAACCTGATATGAGATGTAATCTGGTTTGTGGGAGAAAAAAGACTAATCAAAATATGTCTCTCATGCTTTCTGCATTGTTTTCCTCCTTATATTGTGCAAAAATTGACTGCAACACTCATAGATATAGCCCACTCATGCCTCCCGGATAGAGTCTCACAAGCTATCATTGATGGATACCATAAAGCCTAAAATAATTAATAATATTAAGTTATTAATTAAATAATTTTCAAAATAACTATTATTTATTTACGCACCATCCAATGATCGATCATGTGATGCTAAAAATCAATGGGAATCTGATCCCATGTAACCCGTGCTCTAGAAAAATAATTCTGCAATACATAACTTCCTTTTCAAACTATTATATGCAAAAATCTATGGAAAAATAGAACAAATAATCAAACAATTGGTTTAAAAATAAATTGATGAAAATTAATTAAAACTAACTAAAACACACAACTGAACATACCTTTGCATGTGTGGATCGAACTGAAGTCCTAGATGTCACTCAGGGATAGGTTTAGGAATCATCAATATGGAAAGACAATGACCCATTCGAGTCTTAGTTGAACCGCCACCAATATGAGGGTTAGATGATTTATCATCAGGCTCGTCATCAGGTAGTACAACATCATTTAACTCACGAATTATATCAGATAAATGTTTCCCGACCATCTAAAACACAAAATGACTATTATCAATAAATAACTGAAAAAAATTATTATATATGGATATATATTATTTATGATTATAACCAGTATTTAATTGTGTCAATCTTTATCCTCATCTTTGCATATGACAATGTGAATATCTTCATATTTCTCCTTAGTATAATAAATTTCCATGGGAGTTTCATCATCATAATCTCTTTCTATTTCAAATCCACTTGTTACATCAACAACATCATCGCCCCCATTGACCCATTACTCTAGGGTTTCATCATCAATATTTGTGTATCTTCATGGAAAACATGGATTTGGATTTTTCTCTTGAAAAAATTCAATTCCTTTCACTTCAACAAAACCAGATTAACTTTGGATAAATTCAATATCATGAGATTTAATTTTTATTATACTCCACCAATCACCCAACTCTCTTGAAGCATCATAATATTTTTTTATAATAAGATTTATGTGCCTGATTAGCTAACAAAAATGGTTCATTTAATTTAAGAAGGATTTTATATTTAATATCAATGATTCCATGATGTGGATGAACACACAAGCCTCTATCAGTATCCAACCAATAACATTTAAACATCGTTACATAATTATGTCCTAGATAACACAGTTCAATTATTTTTTCTAACATGCCTTAAAATCCAACTTTACTTTTTTTATGATGATATCCTCTCAGGTAAACAACACTATTCATTTCTTTTTTGATTCCCCGTATGCATGTGTATGAAATTGAAAACTATTTTCCACATATTGACTATAAGATTTAACTATTTTGGATGGTGTGTTACCCAATACACAAAATCAATTATAAATTTTATCAGAATGTTGAGATAAAAAAAATTAAAAAATATATAAATATAACAAGTAATAAATTTATTTTATATGTTAATCCATAAAGAATTTACTTTACCTGTTTTTGAAACCAATAGGAAAAATTATTTTGTGAAAAATATTTAAGAGTAGAAGCTGTAATTTGTGGAAACTATTTATTGATACGATTATCATTTAATATATAAATAAAATACTATTAATTTACTTAAAAATTATAGAATATAAGATATGGGAACTCACAGTACAAATGATTTCATTTATTTACAGTTGAGCAGACCATCTGAATGAGCCATGTGATGTTCATCATCTGAAATCCATCATTCATGAACTCCACCAAATCCAAGTTTAGTCTTATTAAAAAGTGATAATTGATTTCTCATTTCTTTATCAACATTTCCCTTATTATGAACCATGTGGATATGTTTTGAGGGATATTCATATTGAAAATAATGAGAGTATAAGAAATAAATTTACTCCTGTAAATAATCTTCTAAAATTGATCCTTCAACTGATACTTTATTACATACCTTTTTCTTCAAATTCTACTTAAATCTCTCAAATAGATACGTCCATCAGAACTGTACCAGACCTCCACATTTTTTTCATGTAGAAAATGTAATATCAAATGTTCCATTGAATCAAAAAAAGGTAGTAGGATTTGTTTTCAAATTTACATAAAATTAAAACAACATTTTCTTGTAATATATTTAGTATATTGAAGTCTATTGATTCCACACAAATGTCTCGAATAAAATTTGATATTTTTGTTAGAAAAACCCAAATCTTATAATTCAAGAAACCTATAAATCCAATTGGTATAAGTATTTCCATTATAATATGACTATCATTACTTTTTAATCTGGTAATATCATTATTTTTAACATATCTAGAAAAATTGAAAACATAACCATAGAGAAGCCTCAAATTGGAAATCCATTGACTAAATAATAAAGTATTTTCTTTGAAACCTGTATAAGATACTTTTATCTTCATTAACTTCTATGATCTGACATTTTCAAATAGTTCAAGTTCTGGTCACCAGCAAATTTGGGAAAGATCTATTCATGCCTTATACATTATCTTTGGTCTTACTAGGTTTGTACAAAAGAGTATAAAATATATTATCAAAAAATCACTTCTCAATATGTATAAAATTAAACATGTGATGGACCAAAAAATCAGACCAATATAGAATATCCCAAAAAATTATCTTTTTTATCCAATTGTGTTCTTCTCCAAAGCCATATATTTATGTTAGATTACAGTTGTTCCAAAGGTAATGGGAGGTAAGGAATGGGAAATTTATTTTAACTCAGCACATGAGATCATTGTTGGAGGTCCATCTCTTTTAATTGCACCCTTTTTGAAATCATTTTTGTTCCTCTGAAAAGGATGATCGGTTAGAAGAAATTTTCAATGATAGTCAAAAACACATGGTTTTCTTCTATTGATGAGCACAAATGATTTATTCTCTCTCATACTGTACAGACATGATTTTGGACCATGTTTACACTATCTAGATAACATGTCATATGCTGGGAAGTCACTAATTTTACACATTAATGAAGCTTTAATCAGAAAATTTTATTTCACAACATCATATATATTGACACCATTAATCCAAAATAAATTTAACTCATAAATCAATGGATTCTAATAAACATTGATATTCATTATTATATGTACTAGAATTAATAAGGCCAAAAGGACAATTGGATAATTCATCAACATCCAAGGAGGTAAATTGTATGAAGTTATAAAGGTATTCCAATAATAATATTGACTACCAGAAGAACCAAATGGATAGAAACCATCAGTAGGAAGACCTAATCGCACGTTTCAAGCATCTAAAGATAAAGGTGGATTCACTTAACCAAAAAATTTCCATAAATCACCATCTATAGGATGATTTAATATTTTACCGGTTGAAATATTGGTTTTTTTCCAAGACATCAATAATTATGTGTTTTGAGAAGTAAATAAATTTTGTAATCTAGGTGTAAGTGGAAAATAACTCAACTGTTTTACAAGAATTAATCCAGACTCCCCTAGTTGATCCTCTCTGTACCTTGATTGTCCACATATAGGACAACTAACTAATGATTCATTTTAACTATAATATATGATGAAATCATTTTAATATGCATGAATCTTCTAAAAAAAGAACCAATTATAAACTAGCCTCTTGCTCTCATAGAAATTTATAAGCAACACATTTCTTTTAGTTAACAGTGCTTTAACTAAAGATAACATTAAATCAAAACAGTTATATAACATTCCATTATATGATTTAACAACCATACAATTTTAGACCACTTCAAATTTTCTTATCTTGCAACCAGGATATATGGAATCCTCATCAGACATTAAAAACTCATAAAATTAGGATATTTCCAAATCAAAAGTTAAATCAACAGCTTTATGAGCTTTAGTTTTCTGAGAAGACGGACCAACCATATCATGTACTAAACTTTAAAACCAAAATGGATCTGGAACCAAATTATTAGCATATTTTCTAGAACTATGTTCACTATATTGATACTAAAAAACATAATCTTTTTAAAAACAAAAATTCAATAGATGAACCCCAACATTGTCAAATGTTTCAAACCTCTTTAGATCATAATTATTACATGGAAACTTAATTATACCATGTAAAACAAATTTTGGTTTTGATGAGGAAAATTATAAAAAAAAACTTTGATACCCATAATATATACATGATTTATAGCAAAACTATTTGGATTCCCATGATTATTTATCCAATTGTAATCTTGTAATAAAGGTTTTTGTTTACTTCCATGTTCTATATTTCTTTAGAAAATATAAAATAAACAATTTTTTATAATTAATTTGATATAAGAAAAACCTGATCCAAAAAAGAGCATAAAATTTAAAAACTATAATTGACATGTAAATGTTATAAATTTCATCAATTTACTACTTTTTTTTACTAATTACCACTAATTTTTACTAATTATCATTCTTATCAACTAATTATAGTAATTTAATGTTCAGTTTTGCTAATTATTATAAATTATTACTAATTATTTCTAATTACCACTAATCATTAAAAAATTACTTCTTATTACCAATTATTACAAATTACCACTAATTATTACTAATTATCACCAATTGTAACTAATTATTATTAATCACCACTAATTATTACTAATTACCACTAATTTTTATTAATTACCACTATTTTTTACTAATTACCACTAATTTTTACTAATTACCACTAATTTATACTAATTACCAATAATTTGTAAAAATCACCACTAATTTTAAATAATTAGCACTAATTATTAAAAATAATTACTAATTATTACTAATTACCACTCATTATTACTAATTATTACTAATTACCAGTAATTATTACTAATTACTACTACTTGTTACTAATTACCACTAATTATTACTAATTACCATTAATTATTACTAATTAACACTAATTATTACTAATTACAACTAAGTACCACTAATTACCCCTAATTATTACTAATTATCACTATTTACCACTAATTAACACTAATTTTTACTAATTTCCACTAATTATTACTAATTATCACCAATTACCACTGATGTTTACTAATTGCCACTAATTGCCACTAATTAATACAAATTATTACTAATTATTACTAATTATTACTAATTATTACTAATTATTACTAATTATTACTAATTATCATTTATTATTACTAATTACCACTAATTATAACTAATTATTACTAATTATCACTAATTACTACTAATTATAACTAATGTTTACTAATTATCACCAAATATCACAAATTATCATTAATTATCACTAATTAGGACTAATTGTGACTAATTATTAATAATTATCACTAATTATTACTATTTAGCCCAAATTATCACTAATTATTACTAATTATCACAAATTTTTACTAATTTTTACTAATTACCACTAATTATTACTAATTATTCCTGATAACCACTAATTACCACTAATTACTACTAATTATCACTAATTATTACTAATTATTACTAATTATGACTAATTATGACTAATTATCACTCATTACCACTAACTATTACTCATTATTATTAATTATAACTAATTATTACTGATTACTAATTATTACTAATTATCACTAATTACCACTAATTATTACTAATTATTACTAATTATTACTAATTGTCACTAATTATTACTAATTATTATTAATTATCACTAACTACCAGTAATTATTACTAATTTTTACTAATTAGCACTAATAATCACTAATTATCACTAGTTATTATCAATTATTACTAATTACCACTAATTATTACTAATTATTAATAATTATCATTAATTATTACTAATTATTACTTGTTATCTCCAATTATCACTAATTATCCCTAATTATTACTAATTATCACTAATTATTACTAATTATCACTAATTACCACTAATTATTACTAATTATTACCAATTACCACGAATTACCACCAATTATTACTAATTATCGCTAATTAATACTAATTACTGTTAATTTTTAGTAATTATCATTAATTTTTACTAATTACTTCTTAATTTTAACTAATCATCTCTAATTTTTACTAATTACTACTAATTTTAATTAATTACCGCTATTTTTTATTAATTATTTCTAATTATTACTAATTACCGTTAATTATTACTTATTTGTGCTAATTATTACTAATTTTTTAGTTTATGAATTTTTTTTACTAATTACTGCTAATTATTACTAATTACTGGTAGTTTTTATTAATTACCCCTTATTTTTAATAATTATATTTATTTATCACTATTTTTTACTAATTACCACTAATTAATACTTTTTTACGCTATTTTTTATTAATTACAGTTAATTATTAACAATTACTCCTAATTTTTACTTACTATCACTAATTTTTACTAATTATCCGTAATTATTACTAATTACCACTAATTATTACAAATTACGGCTAATTACCACTTATTGTTTCTAATTTTTATTCATTTATAACAATTTTGTTACTAATTAATTCTAATTTTTAATAATTATTATGATTTATCGCTAATTTGTACTAATTACCAGTAATTAATACCAATTACTTCTTTTTTTACTGATTACCATTAATTACTACTAATTGCTGCTAATTATAGTATTTTACCGCTAATAAAAACTAATTACTGTAAATTAAAACTATTTACTTTTTAATTACAAACATTAATACTAATTAAAATTAAATATCACTAATTTAAAATAACTACTTCTAAATATAAACAATTACTTATATTTAAAAATAATTAGTTATGATTATAAATAATTACTTCGAATTGACTCTAATTACAACTAATTAATAATATTAAAATATAATAAAAAATAAAAAATTGAAACATTACATAAATACCTCTAAGACGAAGCTTTTGTGCACTGCAAACTTGAAAATTTCATTCCCCATAAAAATTTGTACTTCTACTTGAAGGAGGGAAAACTGAATAAAGGGGAGGTGAATTGGTGAATGAAGATTAAAAATTTGAGGGGATATATATCTGTGTTAAATTAATAGCGACCAGACTATTTGCGATATGACCTGTCGTAAATAGTTTCTCCAATAAATGTTTGAGGTGGCGGATAAAAAACTAATTGTGATGGGTTAATGATCCCGTCGTAATTACCTTTACATGACCTAGGGTATTTGTGATGGGACTTCGTTCCCATCACAAATACTCATTCCCGTGTTTTGGTGGGAAGGCGCACCAATATATTTTGTGACGAGTTTGTTTACCCATTGCAAATACATATTTATTTATCACTATTTGTTATGATATTAGAATCCCATCGCAAATGACCTATCGCAAAAAGTCATTTTTCCCGTGATGTAAGCAGTACATACCTTATCCATGAAACATTGATTTACTTTAGGTACATTGGTAAAAAGACCTATATTACTTATACCAAAACTTTCATTGTCTGTAGAACTCTCATAAGAATTACCTCCACTGGAACTCCATGTGTCGGCAGCTTTCAACACTTTCTTACTTTTATATTTATAATATGTTTTATCATTCCTCTATGAATTCTTTTCTTTTATATCTCTCCTCTATAGTTTTGGACAATCCGGTATGATGTGTCTAGATTTTTTGCATTCGTTACATGTAAATCCATCCTTCTTATCACTTCTATCCTTATTACCTTTCTTGTATCGGTATTGGAAATCTTTATTACCAATTATCTTATTCATCTTTATGGCCAAGTTTTCTAATTCATTTTCTAAATATTCAGAAACACTTAAATAGGAATGAATAACCACATTCTTCTTTCTTGAAAACTTAACAACTTTTTATGCTGATTGTATTATAGAAGGTAAGGTAGATGTTGAAGCAGAAGAAACACCACCATTTTTTTCAATAAATCTCTTTAATCTTCCCTCATATTATATAAGAATTCCAATAATATCATCCAGGGTAATATTATTCAAATTCCTAGTCTCATCAACTGTAGTCCTCTTTGATTCCCACTCGTTGGGTATAATATCTTATATCTTCTCAACAAGAATCTCATCATCAAGATCTTTCTCATCAATAAATTGTAAAATATTTATAATAGTCCTAAATTCATGATGCATCTTTGCCAAAGATTCAACTGGTAATAATTTAAAGGCTTGGTAGTCTGCTCTTAATGTAGCACTCTGTGTCTCAACAACCTTAGATGTACCAAATTGTGCAACCTCAATCTTTTTCCAAATACTATTAGAGACTTCACAATAAGAAATATGACTATAAATTCTTCTTTTCATAAAACATAACATTGAATTTTTTACTATTTAGTTTAACTAATATTCATGTTTCTCTTGATGATTAAATGCAGTAATATCCTTATCTAGAATTTTAAAATATTCGGTGAGCATTACAAAATTGCCAACCCCAATGTCAATAAAAAAGTTTTTCATCCTATCCCTCCAGTACTCTTAATTAGCACCATCAAAAATTTGTGTTATGTTGGGATTTAGATTATCTATGGATTTTATATTCATTCATACCATCTTTAAAACAAAAGATATATTCTTTTTCTTAAAACACATTAGTGTAACGAAAGTTTTATAAACAAAAAGTTTATAACAAAACTTTTGAAACTTTCAATAGCAAAGAAAGTAAAAACTTTAACAAGTATATGAGTAGTGGAATTATACTTTGATACCAATTTTTGGATCAGTATATTTAAATATACTGATTAGGATCGTAAGAATATGATCAAATGGATAACTAACAAGAGGAGGGAGAATTGTACTTCTACAAACTTAGTTTAGAAGAATTAAATTAAACAACACACAAAGCCTCTTAAAGTATATAATTGGACTTGGAAATTAGTCTGATGATCATAATAAATATCATGTCCTAGACCTAGATACCACTAAATAGTGTCTTGAGTTGAGTTGGTCACATGGCCTCAAGCGCATCTCCCCAAATGCCAAAGGCTGCCGACTAGAAGTGAGGGCCTTGGTGTGCCCGTGGGGAGACTATGCCCTCTTACCAGAGTGTAGCGCAACAAAATCTCAATAACAGATAAACAGAATAAGTAGTAAACCATACAGACAATAGATACACAATAGGGATAGATAACAATATCAAAATTAAGGTCATATACTATGCTTATGGAACATATCATATGTCTCTAATAAAGTTTCCAACACATGTATACATTTTATGTGTACCATACATGGGAAAAAGTACAAAAAAGTCCCAAAGATATTTAGCTAGCATCACAAGCCTCAGCTCTTTTCCATGCTCCCCTACTCCTAAGAAATCATCATGACCTAAATTAGGGTGCTTTCCCTTATCCATACCTACAATCATATAGTCTATTTGGGCACCCAAAGGTAGCCCAAATAGGGTGTGAGACATAATCCAAGCGGGTAACCAGCTAAGGTATATTCCATCCAATCAATGAATATTTATAACAACAGTGTGCATCCAGTAATACAATATGAAAAGAAATTACTGAAATTATACATCCTATAAAGTCCAGGTTCTCATTTATATTCAAGTCCATTTAATCAATTTCATTTAATAATTAAGCCTCTGAATTAACATTCAGGCATGTGTTATTATAATAAACTTCATTAAACCATTCAATATCATTTAATTAATAAGTCTCAAGACCTAGAATGTATCCCATTTCAACCAGTAGTAGCATGCTCAAAGATTCCTAAATAGGGCATCCATAAAGTGTAAGGCAAGACCGAATCCAAGATTATGCTTTGAATTAACAAACATGCTTCATTCATTATCCATTTATAAACCTGAGACCATCCATGGCATCCCTAATTTGGAATCCATGTATCACTATAGGTGTAATATAATCCCACACCCAATAAGATATCCCATGGTGATCCTCAAGAGCTCAGGTATCGATCAAGGTGTGGTGTGGAACCTCTACCATTCGAGTCTATCCTAGGCGGCCCAATAAGGGATCCCATGTATCACCCATGAAAAAATTGATCAATTACCTTTGAGTATATCCATTTAATTCTCATATTAACCTATGTATCACTCATTATATAAGTCAAGCCTCATATTCCATCCTTTGAAGAACACTAGGGAGTACAAGTATCACTCAGTCATAAGTAAGGTTCAAGCCAATTGATTTTGTCCATAAAATTCTCATTTGAATCCATGTTTCGCCTAAGGAATATAAGAATTTAACCAATTCAAAATCATTTAATCTAATTCATTTAACATGTTAAGGTCATTTCCTCAATCTCTTCAATTCAAACTCACCTCATAAGGTGGATCAAGGCATTGTCTAAGCCTAGAAGTCTTGCCTATATTTAACTCGTATGGGCATTTCAATATAAGGATAAATTCAAGCTTTAACAAGTGATTACATAGCATGATCCAAGGGCCATGGTCACCATCCATTTCCATTTTTCAATTAAATTACAATTGATATCACCATTCAATTTATAATTATAAACATAATGCTAAACATCCCATGTCAAGGGGAAAAGGCACACCACAAGGATATCCAACTCATGTGCCATTATAATAGCCCATCTAATTAACAATGCACATAAGGTGGTGGTTTCGTTTTCAAGGTATCCAACCTATGACCATTCATTGGTTTCCTATTTAAATACACATGCCATGCTAAACATATCAATTCAAGGATTAAGACTCATTTTAATGGAAATTATTCAAAAATTGGTCACGCAACACAATGCCTATATATAAACACTTTAACTTTTAGCGAAAAGAACTAGACCACCTACAATAGGTCTAAAGTTGATAGCTTGTCCAATATCATCTCTCGATTCTACTTAGATTAAGATAAAATCAAATAATATATGAAGGAACTAATAATAAGTCATATTAACTTGTATCTAAATAGCGCAGCCAATATCCACAATAATAGGGTCGCATGGCCTAGGGGCATAGTTTGAAAATATGTGCACTAACCATACAAGGTTAGTTGTAGGTAAGGGCACCCCCACGTGGTTTGAATAACCATGCGTAAACTGGTAAAAACTCACCGTTAAAATAGCATACATGGCTGTATGGTCGTCCACCCCAAATCACATGGTTTGATCTAACCGTTTTTCCTTCCCCATCTCACTATCCAACCTCACACAATTTTATCTAACCATGCAGATGACCCCACACAGTTTAATCTAATCATGCACCAAGCTTATTTCACCCCAAAACATGGTTTCTAGGCTTCAAACCAGCCCCAGAAACCCCTAACACCTTCATGAACTCAAAGGCATTCTTATTAGGCCATATTTAAATATTTAAACTGAAAATTGATGGAAATTAAAGGATTAATACCTCAAGGAAGAACCGAGTTCTTAAAAACTTCCCGCCTTAATGAAATCCATCCCCAATTTTCCTTCTTATGGGTGGTTGATAATTTCCAAGAATAACTCTGGCCACTGCGATCATACATTAACATCTCAATCCCAGGTCTCATCATTTACTCATCTATGCTACCATAGCACCCATACTAAAGGAATGGACTGACCTCAGAGAACCTTCATGCTATGATCCAAAATTCATATCAAATGCTACTCAAAGGATGTATCTTGATGTTATTAATTTATTCCTAAGTTTTTATTTACTCCCTTTACTGATTTTCTATGAAAAGTGCATAATTGGTGTGAAATAATAATGCTTTAATATGAAATATAAATTTTGAACATTATTTGAATTAATCAAGATTCGAGTCAGTTTAAATTTTTAATCATAACTCACATCATACTAATCCAAGTTATGTGATTCTTTTTTGTATGGATATTATTCAATTTACAACATATCATTAGAAGTAATATTTGGCCAATTTATCCATTTAAATGTTCATATAGTCCACACAAGAAGGACCAAAGAATATTTAAAGAAACTAGACCTCCCATAATGCTTGAATTTTTGGGCTCAATCCAGAATGATAAATTTGATGAGACACTAACATATATTCATTATTATCAAAAGGAATCATGGGAAAAAATTCAGTGCCCAACTCTAAAAAAAAGGGTCCCAAATGATGCTTTTAATTCATTCCCACCATTATATTCAGGAATTAAAATCAGTATATATTTATTCACTTTTTTCCTAATAGAGAAATCCATTCTAGTCTATATTTTTTAGTGTGAAATCCAAGATATTGGTGGCATCCTTTTTTGAATAAATGGTTTGGATTTTAGGGTATATTTTTATTCCAAAACCCATTCACATTTCAAACTTCAATAAAGTATGGATTGAAATGGATAGATTAAAAGCGTTTAATAAAAATTTCATAACATTGGATATATAAGTCCAATAGCTGCCAAATTTTTAGGGTATACTTTCAACATTCATATATAAAACTTTGAAGAATATTATTTATCTATATTCAGCTATCTAGAGTATCAAATTGGCAAGCCAAGTGGAGGTATATATTTGGAAATAGAATAGTCCACCTCCTTGGGCTACAAATATATACCCCTATTCTCCTTGCAAAGAGTTGACATTTCAAATCAAAGGAGGATATATTGGCATGAACATGGCCCTACCAAAGGCTTTTGAGGATTTTCTAAACTCAATTTTTCACTTGAGATACCCTTCCTCTTCTCTTTGTTTTCATGTTCTTTTACATTCTTCTTATTTTTAGTTGTGTAAGTTTGTTTTCATTTCAATAGAATTTTAATGAATGTTTCTTCTTATTCATATATTTTAATCATACACAACAAGTTCCTTGATATTAAATATCTTAAAATAGTCTAAATCAAGTTGAAACCCCTTCTCTTCTTTTGCTTCCTCGTTAAATCAAAATTTGGTTTTTAATTCTCATCACCGTTCATGTGTTTTTTCATTGCATAACTCTTTTCTTATCCCATTATTTTCATTATATTTATAATTAATCACCATAAAAACATATTAACAGATTAATAACCATATCAATTACTGAGTAAATATACCATTGGGGTGAGTTATGATTTGGATATATTAAGTGATTGAGAGATTTTTCTTGATGAATATTCTTTAGGTTAACATTTGTTAAAATTAAAATATCATGTATTAATTACATGTTTTGTTTAACTGGTAGATTATATAGATTATTGGAACAAAAAATATACTACCATAAACAAGTACTGATTATGATTAGACCCTAGTTAAGTTGTGTCTTGGATTAAATCATTAACACTTGGGAATTCTGATCAAAGTCATCTTGTGAAGTAGGGGTTAATTTAATGCAATATAAATCAAAACTCAATGATATAATAAGATTAAATATCCAATAATGAACTCACCTAAATATTTATAAAATTATTAAATCAATCAAAAATAATTAATTAATCAATTTAATTAATATCTGAAACCCCCCCACCCCCACCCCACTAAAAAGAAGAATCATAAAAAAAATCGACTATAAAAAAGTACCATCCCCGAGGATTCAACTAGAGTGCCTCTATAGACATAAGAAGAGATATGAACCCTTGAACGGTTGATAGTTGCCAATCATCCACACCTCATATCTACTTTTAGATTAACTTCTTCGAGTTTAAATCCATGTGATAGGTTTGAATAATAACATCACAATTGAGAGACATGGAAGACGTCATGCATGGATCGATACCTCTAAGGTAATTACATTTGATAGTCTACCAGCCTAACTCTCTCTAGAAGTTCAATTGGCCTGACATAACACAGTGAAAGATTACCCTATATCCTAATTATCCTATTTACTATCCTCAGTGAAGCACGTAAGAAAACCCAATCCCCAACCTTGAATTCTAGAGGTCATATGTGATGATCGATGTATGATTTGCGATGAGACAGCGTAGTATCCATCCACTTTTGAATCAACTGAACCTACTCTAAGTTTTCCTAAAAAAGATGGGGTCCAATCATAGATACTTATCTTACCTCTAACTAACCCATGGGTTATCAACATGTTCTACTATACAAATCCTCATAAGGATCTACCTGAATACTATCCTAAAAGATATTTTGTTGGAAAATTCAACCAGGGGTATATGCCACTCAGAAGAGCCCCCAAAATCTTGGATGTATGGTCATAACATGTCATCAACCACCTAAATCATGATATCTAACTGGAAATCTCTCTGGTGGTGGTATATTGTGCGTAAAATTACCTATGTACACAAAACCCTCTATATCCCGTGACATAATTGTGAATTAAACCAGGAATCCCAGTCTGAAATGATAGTATTAGGGACCCCATGAAATTGTACTATCTCATAGATGTACAACCTTACCATCTCATCAACACTGAAGGTTTTATTGATCATAAGGAAATGTACAACCTTTGAGGGAGTATCAATAACAACTCATATGACATCATTACCTCAATTAAATATTGGTAAACCTGTCATGAAATCCATCATGAAATCATTCCATTTTCACTCATGAATGGGTAGCTACTGTAAAAATATGGTTGGTCACTAGTGTTCCTCCTTGACTCACTGATAGGTGGAACAACTCATGATAAAACAAACTACATCTCTTTTCATAACTGACCACCAATAATGAAGAGGTAAATCCCGATACATCTTGGTGATGCTGGGGTGCACAACCCAATATGAAGCATGAAAGTCTCACATCATCTCTTTTTTCATGTCTGAATAAACCGATATGTAGCCATGTACATGTAGGATATAATCCTAACCTATGACCCAACCATGAAGAGGGTTCTCACCCTCCACACTCACCTATAGGACTAGGCCTTATGATTCTGATATCTGCCTCATCCTCACTCTATTCAACAGGGTAGAGGTAACAAATAAGGATGATAGAAATTTTTCCCCAGACAGTCATGCACCTCCAAGTGCATCATAAAGAACAAATCCATGAGCAACCAATCACTAATGGAATACTGAACTACCTATATCTGATTCCTCTTATTCAGTTCATTGGCCACTACATTTCCTTTACAAGGCATGTAGGAAATATCTAAATTAAAAGACTATAGGCATTCAACCCACCTTCACTACCTCATATTCAGATCATGCTATGTAAACATGTACTTGAGTCTTTTATGGTCTGTATACACCACAAAACACTCTCCAAGTAAATAATTTCTCCAAAATCATAAATCATGAATTACCAAATCTAACTTAGGATTTGGCATCAGGTAATTCCACTTATGTGGCTTCAGCTATATAGACCCATATTCCATGACTCTATCCCCCAACATAAGAACTTATCCTAGCCCGATAATTGAAGTATTATTGTACATAGTGTAACTTCTTTATAGATCTATCAAAACCAGTATTAATGCAGAATTTAATCTCCCTTTCATATCTTTAAAGGTCAAATCATAGTAATATAATGATACAAACTTCAAAACCTTATTAGTAAAGTTATTAAGATAAGATTCCATGCATGATAAGTCCTATATGAAATGAATTTAGTATCTGGATAGCCCCAATAAACTTCTTACCTCAAATATGTTCTTGGGTTATCCTAGGAAACCACAGATCCAACCTTCTCTAGGTCAACTAATACTCCTTTCTCTAAGATGATGTGACCTAATAATTTAATATGATCCATCTAGAAGTGGAACCTTGTGAGATTATAATATAAGTTATTCTCTCTCAGTGTAATCAAAATGATCTCAAGATGTTTGTAATGGTCATGTCGATTATGAGAATAAACCAAGATATCGTCCAATATAACCACCACAAAAAAATATATATAAATATGAAAGAATTGATTCATCAGTTCCAATAATACCTTTGGTGTGTTCGTGAGATCGAACGATATGACCAAATACTCATAGAGACCATACCTTCTATGAAAGTCCATGAAAGGTATGTCTGATGGTTTAACACACACCTGATGATAACCAAACCTCAAATAAATATTTGAGAAAACTAAAGATCCTTGGAGATAATAAAAAAGATCATATATCCATGGCATAAGATACTGGTTGTTAACCATTATATAGTTTAATTTATGCTAATCCACACATAGCCTGAGGGTTCTATCTACCTTTTTCACAAAAATGACCTATGTAACCCATGAAGATTTACTGGGTCAAATAAACCCCTCGGCCTCTAAAACCACCAGCTACCTCTTGAGCTCTTGTATCTTAGTAGTATCCATCCTGTAAGGAGGAATGGATATCGATACAGCTCCTATAACTAGCTAGATAGATAACTTCAACTCTCCAACTGGAGGTAATCCTAAAAAGTTGTCTAGGAAAACATTCTTAAATTAATCAATAACTGGGGGAGATCTGTCTAAAATGTTCACTAATCATCCAAATATAAACTCGCAATATAGATGTCATCTTGACCAACCCATGATGCTCGGGTCCACCTCATCTCTCCTAGATATCCCATTCAACATTGTGAAAAAAAAATCTCCACCCTTTGGTGATGTAAAGGTCACCCTATGATGATAGAAATCAACAAAGGAATGAAAGAATACCAACCATTCCATCATGATAATGATGTTAAAACCTATCATCTCATGGATAAAGAGGTCCCATAATAAGTGACACCCACCAATATCAAGAGGGAACTCCCTACACTAATGTACACCCTCTGTTATAATCCCCAACAGAGTGTCAAGAATCATGAATCCATTAGAATTATAAACACTTTGCCCAAGGATCTCCACAATAGGCACAAATATAAATCTATATGAAGCCCATGTATCAAATAGTTCAAAATAAAATGTATAGGCTATTAGAATAGTACATTTGATAGTATAAGGTATGGGATCCTACTCTACAAGGGTCTTTTGAACTACGACTATCTGGCCTGAACCACAACCCTATGATACTTCCTGAATACCCTGAGCAGTTCCACTCTATTGTCACTATAAAATTGGGGTCTAACTACCATGTATATGATCACCACCTTGGCCTAATTGACCAGATTTACTACAACTCCTTTCTTGATGAAAAGATGTTGAACCCGCTACTAAATGTAGAGTTGGTGTAGACCCTCTCTCACTGGATGTCATAGGAAACATTCTATAGAGGCACTATAGATAACCCATCCTGGCATAGGATTGACAGTCGACTAGGTTCCTCATACATTGAGGCCTCATATACCCCGACCCACTGCACTGGTAGCACCTCACCTGAATACTTGAGTATGTGATCTGACTACTAATATCACTGCATGGAAGCTCCTGATGATTCTTACTACTACCAGTTGATGCAGTACTAGGTCTTGATGCCAAACAGCCCTGGCTCGCACCTCCAACCTCTCTTAGGTTATGCTCTTTGATAAGTGACTAATTCACTATTCCATAAATGGTAGTTAGCTGAAAAACATTCACCAGTGATCAAATGTCATACCTAAGACCATCCTCAAATCTCTTGGATTTAGAAAACTCATCACCCATTAGAATAGGTGAAAAGTGTCGATGCTTAGTAAAATTGATTGATTAATCCATAACTGATAGTGCTCCTTTCTCTAGGTGCAAGAACTGTTGGGCTCTATCATCCCTAATTGTCTCGGGATAAAATTAATCATAGAAGTTCTTATGAATATCCATCCAAGACATTACTTGATGACATTATTTATGAGTAATGATATCCCACCATCTTCTATATGAATCACATACCATATACATAGTGAGCTTGACCCTCCTATCAAGATGAATCTCTAGATTCTCAAATATAGATAAAATTTCCTCTAGCCATGATTCTATAACCTATGGTCTTCCATCCCCTGAAAATGTGGTTGTATGCTACCACAAAAACTTACATTTCAACTCTACCACATTCGGGGTAGGTTGTGGTGCTCCCTAAAAATTCTATGAATTGTAAGAATACCTCACAGAATAGTGCCTCAACACCTGTGTATGATACAACAACTACTACCTTAACTGGATCTACTAGAGGATCCATTGGTATCCCATGGACCACCAATTTTGGAGTATGGATATCGCCACCCTCTTGGTATATGACTGGATTATGTCACGACAACTTACCTATACAAATTCCAAGCACATGCCTCGGATCAAGGTTATTTTCAAAGTTAATATCTCAAAAGAACAAAAAAAAAAGAAAATAGGATAGGTATAAGCCTTCCTATATAATAATATACCCCTCTACCTAGTCCATGAGTTGGGTGTTGGCATTGTACTGATCATATACAAGAAAGAGACACTTCCTACTTTCCACTACTATGGACATGTCTAGTTCAAGTTCTTTGGTTTATCAGTTTCCAACTCCCAATTCATTTTCAATTTAATTCACATATTTGTTTTCATTTGAATTCATTATAATTTCACATTTATCACATTTCACTTTAAATAGGTGAAACCACATGGTCACTAAATTTTGATCCATAAGTCACCATACTCCTCAAGAACCAAATTATGGAATCCACCTATTTTATACCATAACACATTCTAGAATACCTATCACAACAATAAGTATATCTATCATGAAACCTATCACAAAAAAATCCAATAAATATTGCATCCTTAATGGCATGGAATAATTCATGGCAGGTGATTCCTATTAAGTGACTAAAATGATGGATGAGATTACATAACCACAACTTAACGGGTTGAAACACAATAGAACCCACAATCACATTAATAATAATAGTATAAATCAAGTTCATCACCCAACAATGGAATCAAATAAATTATAATAGCTTTAATCTAGAAAACAAAAATTTAATTAGAGACAATTTGGATTTTTTCCTATACATGGGGTAGCTACTACTGGTCAGAACTCACTACCAAACTCAATTTACTTTCTATACCTTTCTATTTTCACAAAATAATAGAGCAAAATAGAAAGGAAACTTATATCATTTCACATTGTAACATCCCAAACCCAGATGCCACACAATAGCGCCCCGAGCCTAGTTGGTCACATAACCTCAAGTGCATCTCCCCAAATGCCAGAGGATGCCGACTAGCAGCGAGGGACTTAGTGTGTTTGTGGGGAGAATATTCCCTCTTAATAGAGTGTAGCACTAAAGAATATCAATAATATATAAATAGAAGTATTAAACCATATATATAATCAATAAAAACATGGTATAGATAAAAATATCAAAAGGAAGGTCATATACTATGATGATGGTATATGTCATATTTCTCTAATAAAGCATCCAAAATAAGAAAACAAAGAAAGTGAACAATACATGGAAGAAAAGTAGAAAAAGGAAAAAAGTTTTCCCGCAAGCATCGTGAGGATCAGCTCAATCCCATGCTCCCCTACTAGCAAGAAATCATCATGAAGCTATAGTAGGATGCATTACCTTATCCATACCTTTAATCGTATAGTCTATTCGGATACCCAAAGGTGGTCCGAACAGGGTGTGATACATGATCCTAGTAGGAATCCACCCAATGTTTCTGCCATCCGGTCAGTAAATATATATAACAATATTGTGCATACAGTAATACAATATGAAAAAAAAGTGATGAAAGTAAACATTCTATAAATTTTAGGTTATTATTTATAGTCAAGTCTATTTAATCAATTTCATTTAAGAAGTAAGTATCTGAATTAACAGTGACGCATTTGAAATTATAATCAACTTAATTTAACCATTCAATCACATTTAATTATTAAGTCTCGAGACCCAACACATAACCCAATGTCCCCCATAGCAATATGCTTAAGTATTCCGAAATAGGCCATTCATAAAGTATAAGGCAAGACTAAATCCAAGCTTGTGCTTTGGCTTGGAAGACACGTCATATGGGCCACTTCATTCACTATTCAGTTATAAACCTGAACCCATCCATGGAATCCCCAATTTATAATCTATGAATCACTCTAGGTGTAATATATACCAACACCCTATAATCCCATCCATGGTGATCCTCAAGAACCCAGGTATTCTCTTCTATTCGAGTCCTTCCTAGAAGGTCCACTAAACGAGACCAAGTATCACCCATGATAAAAATTATCAATTCCCTTTGAGTCTATCCATGTAATTATCATATGAATCCATGTATCACTCTACATATAAGTCAATCCTCAGAGTTCGTCTTTGGTAGTCCACTTGGGAGTCCAAGTATCACTCAGGCATAAGCAAGGTTCAATCCAATTGAGTTTGTCTATGGCATTATCATTTGAATACATGTGTCACCAAAGGAATATAAGAATTTAACCAATTGAAAACCATTTAACATGTCAAGGTCATTACCTTAATCTCTTAAATTCAAATTCACCTTAGAAGGTGGCTTAAGGCATTGGCCAAACCTAGATGGCTATCCTTTATTTCACTCACATGGGCATATCAATATAAGGAGAAATTCCAGATTTAAAAATCAATTAAATGGAATGGACTAAGGGTCATGGTCTCCATTCCTTCTCATTATTCAATTAAATTATAATTGTTATCACCATTAAATTTGAAATTATCAATTTAATGCTCAATATCCCATGTCAAGGGGAAAAAGGAACACCACAAGGGTATCAAAATAATGTTCCATCATAACGGCCCATTAAATTAACAATGCACCCAAGGGGTTAGTTTTTTTTTTTCAAGGTATACAACCTATAACTGTTCATTGGTGTCCTCTTTAAATACATAGGCCATACTAAAAAAATCAATTAAAGGATTAAGACTTGTTTCAATTGTGATGCTCTGAAAATTGGGTGTGTAGAACAAAAACTATATATAAGCACTTAAAATTTTAATAAAAGGCATGAGACCACCAACCTTAAGTCTGTAGTTTTTAGCTCATACAGTATCATCTCCTGATTCGACTCCAATCGGGAGAAAATCAAAGAACAGATGAAGAACCTAATAATAGGACGTGTTATCTTTCACCTAAATTGCATAGATGATATCAATATGAATGAATAATGGATAAAAATAAATTGATATATTATCGATATAGATCCAAAAATAAGAGTGGCACTTGAATCTAATACCAGATAAAGGAGATCTCTAAAATCCAAGAATATCCACCAAGGAGAGCATTAAAGGGGGAGGGCTGTTGTGCGTAAGAGGAATATGAAAATTAGGTTGAAATAGATTTTAATTAGTGTTTTTTTTAATTTCAACCAAAATAACAGGGTCACACGGTTTAGGTGAACGTTTTGACAAACCATGCCTCAAGATTTTATGGTTAGTAGTTGAGAAGGGCACTATGAACGGTTTACCTGCACAGTTTGACTAACCATGTGCAAACTGTGCCAAAACCCATTGTCAAAATTCTAGACATTGCCACATGACCAGGCACACTAAATCACATAGTTTGGTCAAACCATTTGACCTTCCCTTACTCAATGTCCAGCCTCACAGAGCTTTATCTAACTGTGCGACACGCCCCGCACGGTTTAAACTAACCAGGAACCAGGCTTATTTCACCATAAAACATGGGTACTGAGCTCTAAACTATCCCAAGACACCACCGATACCTCCATGAACTCAAAGTAATACATATTAGGCCATATTTAAACATTGAAACTAAAAATTTATGGAAAGTAAAGGATCTTTACCTCAAAGAAGAACCAAGTTATTACAATCACAGAATCGGAACCCAGATATAGTCTAATTCATCAGAGTAAAATAATTGAAATCATGATGGATATAATTAAATAAAATTATAAAAGATTAGAATCACTAGGGATATGATCAATCATATTTCATTTAACATAATAATAATAGTACAAATAAAATAAACAAAATAGAAATATGAATATGATGTTTTCACTTTATATTATACGTGTAGTGGAAAATTAACTTCTAAGCAACAAGTAAACAATATCATACAAAATAAAGAATTAATTTCTAGAAATTAAATTGAATAAAACTATTTTAAATTTAAGATAAAGTTATTCTATCACCCATACTAAAGGTTTACCTTATTTTATAATTATAATAATTTTTTTCTTCCCTTATGAGAGAATCCCTCGATACGATGATCGGAATGGATCTGCCTTCTTATCTTTAAAATCCCTCGATATGAAGATTAGATTCTATGTCTACCTATCCATGGTATCCCTCTATATAATGGATCAGATTCTCTGTCTTCCTATCCTTGAAATTCCTTGATCCTTATGATGATTAGATGCAGATTACATTATAAAAGTTCATAAGGAGACAACCTAACAATGATTACTTAGAACTAAAAAACTATAAACAATTACAAAGACTAAGAACATTATTTTCATACTATGAAATATTTATAGATCATAGAAAATGAGAAAATGAAAATGAAATCTGGTAGCTCTTAACTCTTGAAATGACTTGGTATTTATTGGAATATTCCCTAGAGTCATATATTTCTCCCGATGGTCATATTTCGCCGAGTTTTTTGTAATGACTTGGACACCTAGAACTTGAAATATCATAACGGTATTGTGTAACTAAATTTAAAATGTCTTGTTAATTTAAACCATTAAAGTTTAAAAGATTTTCCTTACATTAGAAATAAGTTTTTCGAATATGATTATAATATTAAGTCAGTCTGATGGACTTCCTTACTATTGTAATTATGAAAATATTTATGTGTATTAGTCTGATGTTATATGTACCAATATCAGTATGATTGTTAGGACCTTCTCATTATGAAATTCATGAAATAAATTATAACTTCAAGTATTGATAAAGGTGGTTCCAATTAATCATACACATTCTAATTATGATAATCGTAGTGAAGAATACAAAGTTTACTCTCATAATTCATAAGATATTATTCAAATTATGGTAAAATATAATATTTTCTATAAAAAAATTATAAAAAACTTTAGACAAAAAAGTTATTAAATATGTTTTAAGAAACAGTTTTTGGTTTCCAAAACTAATGGAATGGAAAAGTAAGAAGTAAAAATTTTGACTCAATAATTAGGAGGTATTGCCTAAAGTCTAAGATTACTTTCTAGTAATGGATCATGACATATAAGAGAAAGAAATTAATGTCTCAACATCAAAAAACACATAAAAACTCTAACTATTTAATATAATCCATTTATCATAATATCTCATCAAGTAATTTTCACATCTATTTCACAAACCTATATGCTTGACATGTCTTTCTTTGACAATCTAAAATAAACACATAGTTGCACACTGACCATGAAATTTAATGTGAAAGTTATATTCCAATAAAAGTGTTGAGATATCATCCTCTATAAATAAATAAGGGATAAATCCTTCCAATAATTATTCATTAATGACATGTCACTCGTGACTCACCCAACATATCTGAATTCACCATGAATTGTTATATTCATGGTTTATAAAATACATCTAAGTACGCATGTTGTAAAATGAATTAGTAATAATATTAAAGTCTAAAGACCATTACAAACACTCATAGATAGAAATATCTGATGACACCCAAACATGAAGAATTCCTACTGGCGGGTCTATTCTCATAATCACTCATCTTGTAGATTACAAAGTGTGAACTTTATGAGAAGAAACTTCATCTTATTATGAGTACAAACACATTAAATTCTATGTAATATATGTCCCATCATTGTAAGTTTTCCAAAAACAGAACGTTATTTTAGAATATCACTATTGCACATCAAGGTTTTCATCATAGCGGGGAATTTCTATGACCTTATTAATGTGATGTATAATCTAGTATATTGTTACATTATATTCATAAAAAACAATATACAATAGGTCTATTATAGTTGGGGTTTGGCTTAGTGGTATGCACCCAGTAATCCTACATGAAAATGGGGGTTCAAAACCCACTGGGCGTAGGTACTGTAGCGGTACTATAATAGTGGAGGTACTGTAGAAACTATAGGCACTGTAGCAGCGACGGACAATGTAGCCGTAGTGGGTACTGTAGCAGGAAGGAACTATAGTAGTACTATTCACATAATGGGACTTGGGGCATAAAATTTGGGACTCTCGGACATGTAATGGGCTACATGCCCACTGGGCCTTCGGGCTAGGTAATGGGTCTCCCTCTACCTAGTCAAAATAGGTATTTTCTTTGCTTTAATAATAAAATGAGGATTCAACCCCAACCTTTAAAAAAACAATAAACAATATATAATAACATGTTTTATTAATATTAAATACATTGAATATAAATGTAATTTAAGTAAAAATAATTGGTCATAGGACACTAACTCCAACATTCTCAATAAAGAGGTGAAGCTGACAAGAACCATAAGCTACAACAAGGTGATCCCGCATAAGCACACAACCCAAACCATCACTAGAAGAATCTTAGTACACCACATACCTATTATTGATCTCACGTAAGATCATAATTGGTTCCAATATTAGAATTAATTTCAACTCATTGAAATAAGTATGACTCATTGCATCCCAGTTGAATTTCACCCCTTTCCTGGTAAAAGAATTCATAGGTGGTTTAAAATTTTAGAAATCCTTGAGAACCTACCAATAGTATAAAATAAGAGCAAAGAATATTCATATCTCAAAGAAGTTATGTGGACCCTCTCAGGATAAGACATCCTTCACCTTCTCAAGATCAACTGACAAGCCACATTTAGAAACCACATGCCCTAAGAACTTTAATTCTTGGATCTAGAAACTACACTTCAAAATATTTCCATACAGATGATGACACCTCAAGATTTAAAAAATAAAACTCTTATGGTGATCATTATCATTCTTGGATCTTGAGTAAAACATAACATCATCCACAAACATGAAAAAAAAAATCAAGATAGTGATGAAATATTTCGTTTATCAAATCTATGAAAATTACAAGAACTTTAGTCAGTCCAAAAGCCATCACAAGATATTCATAATGGCCATACCTTATCCTAAAATTCATCTTTATTATATAAAAATCCAAAAATATAATTTTATGATAACTAGAACAAAGATCATTCTTTTAAAACCACTTCTCCCCTTTAAATTAAAAAAATATTCCACACAGGGAAATTTATACTTATTACTAACCGTCACTTAGTTTAATTTTTAATAGTCCATGTAAAATCAAATTTCCATATGCCTTCTTGGAAAAGAGAACTGGGGATGACCATAGAGAAACAATAGGGTAAAAAACCCTTCACCATCAGATCATCCAAATAAATCTTAAGATCTTTTACCTTTGTGGGTGTCATGATATATGAGGGTATTGAGATTGACTATGTACTCAATAAAAGATCAGTCGAAAACTCTACCTCTATCTAAAGGAATACCAGAGAAGTTGTATGTGAAAATTTTAGTAAAGTCCGGAACAATCATGGGAAGATAAAAAATACAATGAACCGCTTCTAAATTAGATGCAACAAAAGAAAACAAAACTCCATATCTCTAGGTTGAAATTTCATATATGATCATACCTCATATACCACTCTACAGGAAGCACTAGAGATCTCCCATAAATAAAAAGGAATGTAAAACAATAATGATAACAGTCAATCTTGGCATGATGAGAATCAATAAAATCAATAATGATGATGATATCAAATATTTATAGGTCGATAATGAGGAAATAGCATATCAATTTCACATCATTTGTTGATAGGGAACAATATGGACACTAAAACCCCTGCTCTTCTATCTTTTTAATAGGTGTCCCTAACACCATAAAAAAAGAAATAAGCTATATTAGAAGTTTAAACACATAAAAAGTAAGGGTAGTGTAACACCCTAAGACTTAATAATATTTTTTTTCTTTAAAATTAATTTAATCTCTTTGATATATTATTGTACATGCAACCCCGGGTCTAAAAGAACCACAAAAAAGTATACATTTATAACCTAGATATTAAATTAGAAAGTATAAATATGAATAAATAAATTATAAAAATTATATGGTTCATAAATTTATAAAACAAATTCAATGGTTATCTATTAATTATAAATAAAGAAATAATCATTTGAAAGAAAATGAAATTTTTTTAGAAAAAATTGTATTTTTATAAAAGGCAGTTTTTTCATTCTTTTCACACATAATTTAAAATTTATTTTTAGAACTTTTATAAAATATATGTTAAAAAATGAACATCATTTTTTAAATATTCATGCCAAAATTATCTTATAGTTAATTTTTTATAATTTTTTGAAAAGAGTAATTTTACAATGAATTGTGAAAATACTATTTTTTATAGAAAACTACCTTTTCATTTAAATAATTTAGAGGTTCCTTTTTGAATTAAAAATTTTATAAAAGTAAAATTAGTTCAATAAACACAATTTTTTTATTATAATCCATTTCCTATTGAATTTTTATATTCAAAATTTCTCTAATTATAAAATCTTTTCCTTTGGAAAACCACTTTTTCATTGCATCTATGAGATTAATTTTAAATTAAAATTTTCCACTTTTGTGAATTGAATCTGGAAAAATAGATTTCATTTTTGGAATCATCATAATTAATATTATATAATAATTTCAACTTAATTGTGTTCATAATTAATAGTAAAACCTTTAAAAATTCATTAGCGCGGTTAAGGTTAAAATGGGTTTACCAGGGATTAAACAAAAAATATAATGGTTTAAATGGATTATGAACTTGTAAATTTTTTATTTAATGGAGATAGTTTTACCATATATAATTTATGGCTCAATAATGACCCATTTTGGAACCTTGTTTCATGTGAAAAATGAGGGTATTGCTTTTTATTTTTAAAAATTCCAAGTGTATCTTCTCCCCCACTTATAAAAGGACACCACTTCACCTCTCCTATTCACACTAAAAAATCCTTTTTTAGTCAATATTTGTAAAAATATATTACTTAAATCTATAACCACATTATTAAGGATTTTTTATCATAAATTAAATCTTGGAATGCTTTAGGTATACACCTTAATAGGTTGTCCGAAGAAGAGGATGTTCGAACACGTATGAAAGAAATCGGACTTAATGTAAGGGTTTCTCATATCACTTTTACTTCTCTGAGACATATTCCATATTCACCACTTATTTATTTTTTGGTGTGTATATACTATCCATTTCATATTTTATATCATGAATACATTTGTCCTCATGGTAATTAAAGTTTCATTTGAAGTAATTTCATTCATATAAATTATGATTCAGAATTTACCAAAGTGATAATGGTTTATGTTATAATCTCATTGTTTATCAGGATTTTTCATTATTATGTTTCTGATGATAAAATATTAAGATCAATATTTTAGGAAACCCATTAATTTTCTTCTCCTATGGTTATTTCTGGATAATCTATGTTTCATCTCATTTTCCTCTCTTTAAGAACAAAGATACCAAAATGAGTGTTTTTAAAGAAAACTAACTTCATTTCTCTCTCTGGTCAAAATCTATTTTTCTTTCATATACATTTCTTCTAAAAATGTTTTCAACAATTTTTTAACATTATTCAATTGATTTATTAAATACAATATTATCCATGTTTGAATTTTTATAAAATAGTTTTAAAGGAATCTTCCTATCATTTTCCAAACGAGATACTATTTAACCTTTTTACAACAGTACAAAAGGAATGTCTTTTAGCTTATACGAATTGTACAAAATTACCATCCATAATGAACACTCATTACTTTAAAGCTTACTTTATAAGTTTAGAAGGGTGTTTTTATGTAATTTTTTTCTCAATATTCTTGAATTTTTTTATTCTTGAAAGTGATTTTCTAAGTGAAAAAAAAATCTCAAGAATGTTTTAATGAATTTTAAGGTATTTATTTTCATAGATGATAAAAGCCTTATTTTACTATTCTACATTGGATATATTTTTTTAATGATACCATCCTTATTATTTCCCAAAATGGTTTGTGATTAGTTTTAATTGGGATATGCTATTTTGATACCATTCAACATATTATTTTGAATGGTTTATTATTATGTTTATTTATTGGGGAAAGTATTAATATTTAATAAGCTAGTTTTTTTAATATGAATGTTTATGTTGATTTTGTTTCATCCCTTTCATATTAGGAATGCATTGGACTCAGTAAGTTATGGGTGGGGCCTGCTATAGACTCTTACTGCATTGGTAGGTCTCCTGAGACAAACTAGCTTGGATATTTGGATAAGGCTTAGCCCATTTATTTTAGATATCTTGCCATGAGTACTTGAGGATTTGGTTATGATGATAGAAATTATGCATTCACTCATTATGAGATTATTTATTTAAGTCCATGTTATTATTCGATTAGTTTGAATATCCATGGATAAGTTTCAATCTCGTGTGATTATTTATATGGAATTATTTGATCATCATTTATTCCTTCCATATTATTATTCATGTCTAAGTTATTTATTAAATTTCATGTGTTTAAATTATTTACCTTTCCATATTTATTGTGACTTATTTATTCATGATATATACCATTGTACTCATACCCTTTCTAAGCATTAGAGAAACCCCTTTCTTACATTTCTTTTTCTCATGATGTTAGGAAGTGTATTATAATGATATGTAGGGATATGATAAAGGGATTAATGGAGAACTTAAATAAGTTTTAATGTTTTATTTTATGTTTTCACTTTTAATATGAAGTTTAAGTATGTACTTAGTCTTCTAAAACTACTAAACTATTCAGTACCTTGGGATGTGATTCCATGTCTTTAGAACTAATTTAATAAAATAACAAACAACTTTAGGATACTAGAATCAAGGTATTTACTATTGGTATCAGAGGAAGTTTATTATAAACATTGAGAACTAGATTTAGGAAAACATATGTTAGGGAACATAACCCTATGATATAATTAGAGTATAAGTATATAAGTACATTCTAAACTTTTGATGAGAAAGATATTATGTGGGATTTTTCAACAAATACACCCCTATTTGGATATTATAAGTGGACATGGTTTTGGTATAGTTGTACCTAGGGGTAATAACTCCTAAAAGGGTACATTGGGATAATCGATTATCACACGGGGAAAGGAAACATAACAAAGGGTAATATTATATACTTCTTTAGCATTATCATTAGATATGTCAACCAATGATCATATGAAAGGATAAGATAAGAATAAGACTATGATATCATATCTTACAAATTTCATTACCAATCTATCGTGTATCATAAATAAGAGTCATGGAATAAATATTATTAGTTCATAAGACATAAATCATAAAATAATCAAAGAACATGGTCCATGAGTGTGTAATAATGTCATTAGATGTCACGAACCAGTCCGAGTTGACCCTGAACCGGTCACCCAGGCTAGCTCGCGACAAGTCCCGAGAGGCATTCCTGATCCTCCCGGGATGGAGACAAGAACCAAGGGCATCAATAGAGTACACAAGGGAATGATTTCTGCCATATATTAAAAAGAAAACAAACAGCGGAAAGAAATGGACAGCCCAAAATACATTTATATAAAAATTGAACTGAACATTATTTATACAAGAAACTGAAAGTAAAAATAAGCCAACAAATCAACTGACCAAACCCGTTAACCAACTAAATCCACGTGACCCCACTGGTCACTCTCCAAAAAAATGATCACACGTCGCCCAAGGTGATCGAACTCAAGCTGAAACCTGCACAAGGGCTAAAAATAGAAGAATACTATAGGCGTGAGTATTAAAACTCAGTAGGTTAGCACGATATTCTATTCCCAATGAACATACTTTAAAATAAAAGAAACAAAAATTTCAAGTTTTAAATAACTGATATTAAGGTATGTTTTCCAAATTATTTCCAAAGATATATAAAACAAATTACCAGAATAAGACTTTCACGTTTTATAAACAAGAATGCTAGTAACAGTTTTCAAAGAGGCGCAACTTCAAAATGAAAATAGTTTTCAAGAGGGTTGTTTTAAAGAATTTACACTTTTAAATAAATCACACACACTACTGAACATGAGCCACTAGTTAGTTGTGAGCCCCAGGTACCTCATATCTCGGTGAAAGTAACCATAATAAATATCCATTATCATGAACATGAGACACTAGTAGGGAGCATACCTATAACCTAGTGGTCCCCCAACATCATTATCATCATAGTTTAGTTAGTTTTGTAATTGTCAAACTTGCTACGTGAAACAGGGGTCAAACCCCACGGAATCACTAGCATACTAGTACACGTCCGCCCACCTAGATACCCGGGATTCCCTTTAGTGCTAAATCAAGTTACACATGTTATCAAATACAAATTTCACATAAAAAGTCCATTCCCAAACAATAAACACACAAACATCCCACAAACTTTCTTCACATTTCATTCACGAATCAACAAACCACTAAATATTTTTGTAAAACAATTTCAAGGAGTGTATTGAGGCTTTGCACATAAAACTCATTAAAAACACTCTTTTAAAACCATAAACCCATCAGTAACATAAAAAAATAGATTTGGAAGCCCCAAGTAAACTTAATAAATCAATTTTAGGGACCATGAAATGGCCCCAAAAGATATAACAGAAAATACACATGGATTCCATTTGTTCAAAAAAAATGCCAAACGTGCCTTTAAGCCTTTCCCAAAACAAACATTTGAAAAAAGGTATTCATTTAAATTTTATTAAGGAGGTGTATAAACACCATTTAAATAATAAAACCAAATTTATAAATCCCTTAAAATACTCAGGTTACATATTCAAAACACATTCATTTTCATAAGGATGTGAAATGGACCATTTTCCGACAACTCGGGCCAAAACATGTTGTAAACCAAAACCCATTTTTTTTAAAAAAAAATAAAAATTGTAAATCCATATAAGGACCCAAAAATAACATTTATAATTCTTCCAATTCATTTATAAATCCAAACAAATAATTTTTAAATAACACATCACACATAAAAGCCAACCGGGCAATTTACGGAACAAATGACATGCCCTTTTTAAACAAAACAATTTATTTTAAGAACTTAAAAAGGAATAAAAAACCAATTGAATTCCATATTTCATTAAAGTTACTGTAAAATGTTAAAAATATCATAAACCAGCTTCTAATCCTCACAAAATAGTTTCAAAATATAGCGGAACATTTAAACAAACACTTGGTGTGCACTTTTATGACAAAACAACAGTACCTTTAACAAAACTAGGCATAAACAACCATTTTCCACACCCAAAAAACTATAAAAATAATGAAAAACACTAATAAACATATATATAATGTTTTAAAAATAATAAAATGATGAAAATAACATAATAAAGGCATGTGCAAGGGGTATCCTACCTCAAATCCTTGGCGTAATTGAAACGCACACCTGAAATCACCCGCCGCGGGTTTATAAACCATAAAACTATAATGACCAGACCTAAATGAACATAAAACCCATAAAAACATTTTATAACAGAACCCTAGGTCTATCATGACTAGGGTACAATATAAAACCAAGAAATAATGAAAGGAGGGGGAAGAGGAAGAAGAACGGAGAAGGAATCTCACCTTTCAACCTAGAAAACTCTTCATCTTCCATTAGATCTGAAACCCTAGAGAGAAGTTAATGGATTGAAACTTCTTGGAGAGTCTCCTAAGGTCTGGAAGAATCATGGAAATAATATTGATTTCCAAAATATTACTAATTGATTTATTTATGAATGATACAATTTACTTTGTAAATTCTGGATGATTTGAGGGACATTGACAATGTTTCCCCCCTACGAGACTATTCTGAGCTCCAAAGAGGCAAAAACGATATTTGGGGTGAGGATAGGTATATTTGATTCAGGGGGGATGTGTAATCTCCGAAAATTATGAAAAAATTCAAAATATATAAAAGAAAAAAATTATTTTTTTAAAACTGGAAATGGGCCAATGGGCTGACCCAATACCAAAATAATTAACCCAAATTCACCATGATAATGAATTCTTATGTGGTCCAAAATGATATGAAAGTTTTAATATGTCAGTATAGGAAAAGTGTAAAGTGGAATGGGTGAAAAAAGATGAAAAAAATGGAGTTATAAAAGAAACAAATTTGGGTTTTAAAACGGGAATTGGGCTCACGGTTGGCCCAAATCTTGAAGTAACCACCCTCTCTCCAAAACTCATAAACAAGAAATGGGGAACCCAAATTAGGGTTATTAAACTTATATGAAACTTAAAAACTAAAAATTCATCTCAAAAAATACCCATGAAAAGCATCGTGATTTCCAATGGACCAGATCAAAATAAATACATGAAAAACTGGGTGTGACATTAGACATGGAATTGTGGAATACACATAAACTTATAACTTTGTGAACATGTAAAAATAGAAATAGATTCACTCATTAAGTTAAGAACATGAAATTAGGATATAACATAAACTTATGGAAATTAATCATGGTCCAAACATTATCTCATATACATGAAAGATAGGTTTATGAATAAAATTATATACATGATCCATGTATAAACTTATGGGCATGAAAGCTATGTCCACACATAAAATTATGAACATGTAATCAGGTTCATGAATAGCATATTTTCCTCATGAGTTATAAATTATTACCTAATGAATTAGAGGGATATATAGGTTTCAAACATCACACAAATAAAATTATACATATGTGTGTCAAAATATCATAAAACATTCATCATCGCAAAACTCATGAAAAGAAATGGATTTCATAAACATTTCATCAAAGTATAACTCATAGAAAAGGTAATAGGTTTAATCAACATCTTTTCATTATAAATAAAAACCATCCATATAAATAGTAAGGATGGTATCCCTGGATAAAATTACCAATAAATCTTAGGTAACATAAAAGTTTGTCATCTTAGATAGAAAATTATTTTGAAATATCACTCGGAAAAATTCTTGAGGAAAATAACTTTTACATTTTCAAATCACTTCACTTTTATAAAAATATGTTCAATTATAAATGAAAACATTTTAATTGAAAATAAAATTTTAAAATTTTAAATTAATCTTCAAGTAATTGGGGAGTCATGATGGTGGAAAAATCCTCTCATGCCATATAAGTTAAAAAAATATTCCTTTCATATTTTTTTTCTTTTGAAAATTCATAAAGTACCTTGTTTGAAAATGAGAAAAATATTTCTTTCAAACCATTTTATAAAAAAACATGGGTAAAAATTATTTTAAACAATTGTAAGAGAATATTAAAAACCTTTTTGAAAATATTTTTAGAAAAAATGGAAATGAAATTTAAATAGTCCCTAGTTAATACTTAAACATTTACAATCTCGAATAATGATGAGATTGTGAATTAAACCCTTACCCCTTTGGTACGATTTGAATCATAATGCCTATGAAAGTGATAAAATACAATTAAACATTAAATAACATGAATATAAAAATATTAATGATATAACATATCAAATTGTTAGTATATAAACTACACAAAATTAATTATTGTTGAATATGAAAAATGTCTTATGAAATTAAAATTGGAATGAGAAACCCTTACCTTAGGTTTGAATTACATTGTATATGTACAAACCTCATATATAATAAATATAGATTTATTATAAATATATTATAAAACCATATTTATAGATATAATTCCACATATTATTTAATCATAATCTTTTATCACCCATTTATAAACAACTCTTTGATAAAATCATTGGTTTAGGTAATAAATTCTTCATTTTTCATGTATGTTTTGGTTCTTTAGTTTCGGTATATATAATTTGATAATTTTTACTTAATATTAAGAATATAAATCATGATATAAATATAATTATATACATATTTATATTTATACATTAAATTTATAGATATAAAAATGAATTACACCATTCATGGAAATGGTAGCCCATTCGTACACATGAACGTTGTTTTCACATTTTAAAGGATGAAACAAAATAAAGTTAACTAATAATTTAAATTTACAGAATCATTGTTAAATATTTTATATCATATCTATTCATCATATCCATCCTTATTACCATAAAATTAAAATATAAAAGAAAAAATCGCATCTCTTCATGGAGGAAGTCCACACGTACGCACGACCAACATTATCATTTTCCAACAGTTTATAAGGTAAGAAGGTAAATATGGTATTATCATTTAATAAGTAAAATTATATTATAAATATAATATATAAGCATTAAAAAAATCATAATACTCATCCATAAAACATGGTCATAAAAAATTAATTGTATCGCTATGTGGAGACAGCAAGTCGTATGTACACATGAGCAATACTTTCACCTTTTATTTGATGGGAAAGAGAGTGTATAGTGGTTTTTTCATAATCATAATAACATTTAATAATATTTTAGATACTTAATTTATTATTTTTTGATAAATATGCAATATTTTTATGAGGTAAAGGATAGTAGAAAATGAAAGTGATGGGTTTGGGTGATTACCTCTTCTTTGAAATGGCTCCTTTAGATCTCCTCTAAACAGCTCTAGGGTTTTTTTTGGAAATACTATAACCTATAAAATGTGACTATGGAATTTTAGAAGATAATTTCATAGGTTATGACCAATCCATAAGGCTCAAAGTAGTGTAATTAAATGAGGGGGGTGGGAACCTTTTATAATTTAGGTGAGGGACACTTTTGTAGTTTCTCAAAAGATTAAATTATAATAAGACTATTCTAGATCCAAATGATTAAAAATAGACTATAAATTCAAAGGTGATGAAATTTTAGACCATATATTACCCCCTTTGTTATATTTAACATTTTTATGATTTTTAAATAATTCAATAAAATATTATTTTCATAATATATCATTATTGTCCATTTTAACACTATTAATTACTTTACTTTTATAAAATCAATAAAATAATATAAATTCAAAAAAAATCCTATAATGAATCCCTAAGAAGTCATTTTAATATATAAAATTCAGGGATAATATAAATCATCTCAAATTATGATACTTATAATATTTTTAATATCATTTATTTGATTTTTCTGTTAATTGAATAATTATTGCCTTAGATTTGTGTAAGCATTTAAGGTAATTATTTTTCCTTAGAAATTGAAAATAAATTACAATGATAAAGATAAATATTTTTTATTTTAAATGAATATTTAAAGATGAACATATCTTCTAGATAACACAATATTGAAATATTATAGTTTTTAAAAATAGGAGTGTAACATATAAGTCAATTTACCATTAACGTGGTAAAAAATTTACTATAGTTACTATTCTTAATGACTAAAAATAAAAGAGACACATTTAACAAATTTAGACCCACTTATTCCAAATATTTAATCCATTTTCTAATATTAAACTCATATAAGTGGAATAATTCAATTTAAAACTAATCTCACAAAATTCAACCAAAAACAGTTTTCTTGAAAAATGTGTTTTAAGCCCAAAAATATACTTATAAAAAAAGAAGATATAAGTATATTAAAAATATAATTAAATAGAATATATATAACTAAATATTACTTAAGTTAATTTTGGATAAAATTAAAATCATAAAGGTACGTTTTAATATAATTAAATAGATAATTTTATAAAAAATGGTATTTTCAATATTCAATAAAAAATTATTCTTTTCAAAAAATTATAAAAAATCATCCTAAGATAAATTTTAAATGATTAATTAAAATTTTAAATATTTTAAAATAAATTTTATAAAACTTTCATAAATTAATAATAATATTTACTCATAAGAAAACCCATTTTTGAAGAAAACATGTTTCAGAAGAATAAAATGACTTTACTAAAAATTGAATGATTATTTACTAAGAATTTATAAATATATTTATATTAAGTAGGATATTTATATGTATTTCATAAATTATTTAATCATATTCATACCTTAAAAATTAATTTTTAGGTTATAATTTTCACATTAAATAATAATATTTTAATAGTGTATTGTAGTTCGCTTAAACTTAGTGTTGTGTGTAATGCAAGCCATCAAAGAAATAAAATTATTTAAAGATAAATATTTTCTAAAATATCAGGGTGTTAAATTATCACCCATTTAATAAATTTCATCCTCAAAATTGTAACTCGTTATTGGAAATCAAAGGTTTGACATTTAAAAATTTCTTTTTGGAAACCCACAATGTAGAAAGGGTTAATAAAACTTTCTCTTGAAAAGAGAGAAAGGGAAGTACAATGATCATCTGGGAATACACAAAGCAGGTTTCAGAATAGAATAAAATTAGTGGTAAGTGAATATATGTACATGGAATAATAGTAATTTCTAAATATCATTAATCATAAGAAAGTGAATGATCTTCAGAAAGTTAACAATCAAAAAATTGTTAACCACAGATGTGTAAAATACTATCAATTCATTAAAATTAAAGGTTAAAGGATGACATTTTTTTGTCGTAATATCTTTTTCCAAGATTTTATTAATTTCTTTACCATCTAGTCTAAGAACATAAGTAAATATTCTAACTTGAAAATTACAATTTTATCCTTTAATCAGTTTCCACCAAAATCTCATTTTTTCACCAAATAATGAATAATATGAATATTTCATGCCTCAAACACTAATATCAACTTCTAAAAATCCCATAATCCACAAAATAATAATAAGCTAGCCCTATTGTATTTAGATATTAACCAAAACCAAAAGGGTTAGAATAATTTATCCAATATAGATAAATACATTAATTTTTAAAACATCAATAATAATTCTCAAGGTTTAGATTGTTCTGATCCATAAGTTTTTAATCATAAACTCCTCCAAAATATGTATGAACAAATTAAAGACCAAAAAACATAGAAATAAAGTCACTATGATTCCAAAATCAACTTAACATTAATCCCCAAAAGTACATCTTAATTTCACATACCTAATATGTGAACACCTTTGGTCATATATTCTTTGGAAACATGGTAATAAACTAAATTGCCATAAGACCTTAATAAAAACATGCATGGTTCCAAAAATTTACATTTTATTTTTTTCTGAAATAAAACCATAGACTAATGTATATATTTTTTAAATCCAAAATATAATAAACTTTATCAAATATGTATTAAATCACATTGTCACCAAATCACTAACCAATTTCAAGGTTATCAGTACAATCCCATCATTTTCAATCATCTCTTTATCCAAAATAAACATTATTATCTTCAAATTGGACACATATTAAGGGTTATCTTTCCATCAATCATTTATTTTACTAAAATATCATCTTTCCACTAAATCTGTTTTCTTGGTTATTGGTACCATTAAATATATAATTTCAATTCCATAAAGAAAAACAACTGAGGAACAATTCATATATGTTTTATGATTATTATAATTTAGAATATTATTCATAAAAAAAATTACAACATAATTCTAAAATCACAATGAATAATAATTTCAATCACTTTATTATTAATCTATTAACCAAGATTCATCATCTTATTCCATAACACTACTTTCCTTTCATATGTCATTCATAGTATCTTCATCATCAATAACAAAACCATTACTCATACAACCTTTCTGATCATTTTCTTGATATTTCCCTCTTAGAAATCGATTTTATTAATGACCGTATTTTCCACATTTGAAACATTCAACCATTGATGATACATTATTGAAACCATTATTCCCATCTATTGTGTTAACTAAACCGTTCACTTTTCCTCAATAATCACTTTCTCTATTTTTTTTCAAACCCAAAACATATTCCAATTACTTTAATGAAATATCTTCCATGATTCTTCCCGCATTATTGAAATGATGAAAATTGAAATTTCTTTCCTCTATAGTCACCATGAAAGAACCTTTTCTTCTTTGTAGGGTTTTCAGGAAACTCACCTAAGTTGATATTTTTTATCATATTATGATATTACTGATTAGGCATAATAATAAGGTCTCTCCATATAGTTCCAATTTCATTTGTTTACTCAAAAGTAAAATCATTCCATTTTCCATCACATTCACCATTAACTTGAATCCTCCTAGTTCCAACCATTATTTAAAACCAAAAGCATAGTTCAAGAAACCATAATCCTAGTGTAAAATAAGATAATATTTTATAATATATCTAAATTATAACACCTTATTTTCAATTTATGAAACCTTATGCTTATCCTAGGTTATCTATGATAACCATTAATATAAATCCTTCATAAAGGTTCATAAAGAAAAAATGGATTAACCCAAAGAATATCCCTTAAAATTGCCAAAACAGGTGTGCAGTAAGGCCCATTTTAGTATACCAGGTGGTGATTGATTCTATCTTAATGTGACCATTTTAGGGTTAATACCCATAGTTACAACTATGATAGAGCCACATCAACTTGTAGTATCCAATCTTGGATGTAATTGATTTGAAAATCAAATAACGTTTCCTTACCAAAACTTTATGATGTTATCCTATACTTATACTTATCCCTAGGGTTTTCACCAATTTTTTCTAACCCTAATATATAAAGGTTGACTAAACCAGGATCTGATACCAACTATAACAACTCAATCTTTTCATACATAAATATTACATATTAATAGATAAATATTCAATAAATTATAAAAAAAAATATTCTTGAGGACCATATTAGTTTAGTTTATTTTGATATTAGATATCAATATTCTTATTTTAATAAATATCTTCTACATATCCCATAAAGTTATCCCCATTTATAAATATTTATAAAAATAATTGACATAAAACCTTTATTCATGACCATGCGAAAGGAAATATAACAAAGTGAGATATCGGATGCTCAATAAGGATAAATATGAGATATTTTAATGAATTATAATATGAAAGCATAATATAATCATAAGGTTATGATATCATAACTTACAGAGTTCATATACAATCTATCATGGATTATAAACAAGATTCATGGAATAAATATTATAAGTTTATAAGACACAAATCATAAAATAATCAAAGAACATGATCCATGAGATTATAACACTGGAATAAGACATGGAATTATTGAATACACATAAACTTATAACTTTTTGAACATGTATAAATAGAAACAGGTCCACTCGTTAAGTTAAGGGTATGAAATCCGGCTCTCACATAAACATATGCCCAAGAAACCAATTCCACCCATGATCTTATGGACATGAAATCCAGGTCCATTCATAAATCTACGTACATGATAAGCAGGTCCATTCATAAATATAAGGACATGAAATCCAAATCCACTCAAATAATTATGAACATGAAATCAGGTTCACGCGTAACATATTTACCTCATAAGTTATCTATCATTACCCATTGCATTGGAGGGTGATATAGGTCCCACCCGTCACATGAATAAAATTATACATATGTGTGCTACAAGATCATAAAAAATTTATCATCACATAACTCATTTAATTAATTTTATTTCATAAACATTTCATTAAAGTATAACCTGTATAAAAGGGAATCATTTTCATTAATATCTTATCATTATAAACCAAAACCCTCAGGAGAATGAATAAGGATAGTCACCTTGAATAATATTAACAGTAAATCTTAAGTAACATAAAATTATGTCATCTTAGATGGAATTTTTTTTTAAATATCACTTATAATAATTCTTAATGAAAACAACTTTTCCATTTTCAAATCATTTCCCTTTTCCAAAAATTTGGGCACTTATAAATAAAAACATTTTATTTGAAAATAAACTTGTAAAATTATAAATTAATCTTCAAATAATTAATATTTCATGATGGTGGGAAAATAAACTCATGTCGTATAAATTATAAAAACATTTCTTCCATATTGTTTTTCTTCTGAAAATTCATAAAGTACCTCATTTAAAAAATGATAAAAATATTCCTTTCAAACTATATAATAAAAAAATAAAACATGGGTAAAAATAATTTAATTTTTTTAGGATAATAGTAAAAAAATGAATTTTTTTAGAAAATATTTCCATGGATGATAAATATTACCAAGTGGAGACTTAAACATAAACATTCCCGGATAATGATGAGATTGCGAAGTAAACTCTTACCACTTTGGTAACATCTGAATCATAATCTCTATAAAAGGAATAAAATAAAAAAACATTAAGTAACATGAAGATAAATATATTCATGATATAACATATAAAAGGGGTTGTATATACACCACACAAAATTAATAAGTGGTGAATGTGGAATATGTCTCACAGAAGTAAAAGTGAGACAAGATACCCTTACCTTAGGTCCAATTCCTTTATATGTGTACGGAAATACTATATAATAAATATATATTTATTATTAAAATATTCAAAAACCATACTTATATATATCATTCTATATATTATTTACTCATAATCTTTTATCACCCATTTATCAACAATTCTTTATTAAAATCACTTTCTTGGGTAAGAAATGCTTTGTTTTTCATATATGTTTTGGTTCTGTAGATTCAGTATTTAAACTTTGATAATTGTTCCTAAATATTTTTAATATAAATAATTATATTAATATTATTATATACATATTTATACTTATCTGAAAATTTTATAGATATAAAAATTAATTACACCATTCATGGAGACGGTAGATCATTTGTATGCATAAACGTTGTTTTCACATTTCGAAGGATAGAATGAAAGAAAGTTAAATAATAATTCACCTTTAAATAATCATTATTATATCATGTATAACATATATATTTGGCATATCTATCCTCATTACCATTCAAGTAAAATATAAATAAACAACAAATCACATCGCTTTGTGGAGGTGGTAGTCCACACGTACGCACGAGCGACGTTATTGTTTTTCAACGATTTAGAATGTAAGAAGTTAGATATGATATTACCATTTAAGAAGTATAATTATGTTATAAATATCATATATAAACATTAAAACCATCATAATACTTGTACATAGAATGTGTTGATGAAAAATGATTTATTTTTTGGGTAGTTGTACGTACGCATGAGCGATACTTTGACTTCTTATTTGGTGTGAAATAGGGTGTATATTGGTGTTTTAATAATAATGATAATAATAATAAAATTCCACCATATTTAGGATAATTAATTTTTTATTTTATAATAAATATCATATATTTTAGTGGAGTAAATAAGAGTAAAAAAAGAAAGTGATCGGTTAGGGAGATAAACTTTTATTTGAAACAACTCCTTTAGATATCCTCTAAAGAGATCTAGGGTTTATCTTTTGAAAATACCAAAACCTAGAAAATATGACTAAGTAATTTCATAATATAATTTTTAAGAGTATATACAATCTATAAGCTTCAAATTTAAGTAAAAAATAAGGGAGGGGGAACCTGTTATAATTGAGGTGAAGTTTACTTTTGGAATTTTCTAAAAGATTAAATTATAATAAGATTATTCTAGAGACAAACGATTCAAAATGGGCTATAAATTCATAGGGTATAAAATTTTAGAACATATTTTATCCCATTTTTCCTTATTTAATATTTTAAATATTTAAAATAATTTAATAAAATATTATTTTCATAAAATATCATTATTATAATCTCAACACTATTCATTACTCTAACTTTAATAAATTCAAGAAAACAATAGAAATTAAAAAAATCCTTTAGTACATACTTAAAAGGTCATTTTCATCTATAAAATTCATGGATCACATAAATTATCCCAAATTATAATACTTTTATTATTTTTAATATCATTTATTTGATTTTTTCCATTAATTGAATAATTATTGTGTTAGTGTTGCGTAATAATTCAAGGTAATCATTTATTCCCCAAAAATTTAAAATAAATTACCATGAATAATATAAATAGTATATATTTCAAAATATTATATAGTTTAACATATCCTCTAGATAAACCCTTCTTAAAATATTATAGTTATTAAAAATAATAGTGTGACATGATTGACATTTCTTGAAATAAAATACTATAAATGTCATAATCTCGTCTAAATAGCCACAAAAGGTTATAGTACCAAATATTGGATATTTATGGATGAAATTAAATCATCTAATAAAATTAAGGCAATTTTTTGGGTTATTTAATAGTTCTTATAATTTTATTTTTAAACTAAATTACTTGATTTACCCATACCATGGTAAAAAAATTACCATAGTTATTGTTCTTAATGATCGAAAATAAAAGATATATATTTAGAAAATTTTGAAACACTTATTAAAAATATGGAATCCATTTTTTAATATTCAACCAACATAATTGGAATAATTTAATTCAAAAATTATCCCACAAAATGCAATAAAAACGGTTTTCTTGAAAAATGTGTTTTTAAGCCGAAGAATGTAATTATACCAAAAGAAGGTATAAAAATAGTTAAAATATATTTAATTAGAATATATATAACTAAATATTACTTAATTTACATTGAGATCAAATTGAAATCATAAAGTGATTTTTTAATATAAATAAATTTACGGTTTTTTAAAATTTGGTATTTTTTACTATTTTTTTAATAAATTAATCATTTCGAAAAATTATAAAAAAAATACTAAGATAATTTTAACATGATGAATTAAAAAAATAATATTCCAAAACTATTATAAATTAAATATAATATTCACTCACAATAAAAACCATTTTTGGAGTAAACGTATTATTGAAAAATAAAATGACTTTACTAAAAATTGAATGATTATTTACTAAGAATTTGTCAATACATTTATATTGAGTTAGATGTTTAGATATATTTCATTAATTATTTAATCATATTCATATCCACCAAATTAACATATAGGTTATAACCATCAGATTAAATAATAATATTTTAATAGTGTATCGTGGTTTGTTTAAACTCTATGTTGCATGTAATGAAAGCCATCAAAGAAATAAAATTATTTAAAGAAAATTTTTTTCTAAAATATAAAATTATTACATTTAATTTCCATCCTATAATAAATGTGTAAAGAAACACCATGGAACATGCCTACTGGGAATGAGAATTTTCTACAAGTGTGGAGAGAAAAGTCACCATTCTCATGATTTAAAGGGAGAGAAAAAAGATGTCAATGTGAAATGATTCAACTATATGAAGATGAAACACTATTTGAATGATTTTATTATGTATCAAGGGAATTTTCCCTAGAAGAAACCAAGGGATAAATACTAAGCTTATGTGATCACCACAACAGAGGTGAAGTCCCAAATGATATGGGGATTGTACTTTAATTATATCCTCAAATTTAGATAATGATTTAGTTGATAATGAATATTCAAAATCCTTTATATCTTCTATGTTTTCTAAGAAAATTATATATTTTTATAACACCTTAATAAGTAATTTATCAGTCAAGGATCCTAGTGAAAGTCTCACCACAACAAGGACATTTCAGTCAGTTCCCATCAGGACACATAAATATTCCCTATTTGCTGAATTCATTATTATACCTATGGGAGGCAGTATAGGGTGCTCTTGGGAGCTCTCTTTCATGGGAGCTCCCTAGGATTTCACTTATTTGGGTGGAACGGTGCAGATAACAGGTTCTCCATTGGCAAGGGTTAATGGGAACGACGCGGGATCTTGGTGAGTGGATGGATTTGGCAATAGGTGATGGTTGCACGTCAAAGGATCCAGGAATTACTGGGATTTTTTGGAGTTATAGTGGGAAGATAAGTGTAGATGATGGCTTTGTGAGGCTTTGCAAGCTTCAGTGGCTTCATCAGTCTTCCGCCGCATATCCATCTCATCGGTGTCATGTCCTTCTCAGCTCAAGTCGGGTCTTCGAGCAACGACATCGTGTTTTGTATTTCAGCAGTGATAAGGGTAGTTTTTGGTATCAACATGAATCACTTAGAGAGGTAGTTCTTTTCTATTTACTTCTTTCCAAATATGTAGGTGGTCTCTCACATGTGTTATAAGGCTTGGGTTCTTCGGGCGTCAACGGTTCGGCCATTTTTTACATCTGCTTGGAAGCTAAAGTGAGGAGTTTTTGTTAAGAAAATTCAATCCCTATGATCATTATTATTGAATGAAGAGTTCTGAAGGTGTGTGATGATTATGAATAATATCAGTTTTTCTGATCTGGGATCGTAATAGGAAGGTGATGAATAACTATACTGAGGAATGTTCAGTAGGGATTAAATATTTAAATTGATTACACTGGTTGAATTCGGTTTACACATTTTTATTTCAGATGATTTAGGGAGTATTGTTTCTCCCAGTTTCTATGGTAATGAGGTTGATGTGTAGCTCAATTTAGATGAGGGATGAGCAAATGATATTCATCAGTGAAACTAAGATGAAGGAGTGGGAAGTTTTGTGTGTGAAATATTTTAAGCTTTTATGAAATCTATTTCTAGTTACTGTGTTATTTTTTAGGGAGAAATTTGATGATTCCTAAAACCATCAATGAGAAGAAGTTTTAATTTGTCAAATCAGTTTCTTGATGAATAGTTTGGGTCCATGATGCCTTTACCCATTGATGGAGTGTTGGTTTTGCATGGATTCTATTCCAGGTTTTTGTGGAATCCATGTCGGTGAGGTGTTTGAGTTTGATTTTTTTCTAATACTGCAATATGGATTGATCCTTGATAATTCCTTCGGGATATCTCATGTGTTTAAACATCTAATCTTTCAATTTAATTGTTGGTGATTCATAAAGCCTCTATTTGATTGGTTCCTTGCGCTGGTTCTAATATTCCTCCATTCTATCCAAGGAGGACCAGTGCAGTGGTATTCTTGGTCCTTTGGAACATGAGTTCAAGCTGCCAGTCCTGGGAAATCAATGGAGGCTATCGATTTGAGGGATTTTTGGTGAATTTTTGAATTTTAAATTTTGATAATTATTAGGTAAGGTTTTTGAAATCTGAATTGGGTGGGATTTGCAGCAGTTTTTTGATTTCTGTTTTATTTTTAATTTTGATGGTGAAAGAAACTATAACTCTACAAGGATCAGCTTCAGATGAGGATACATAGAAAGAATAATTCATCGAGCATAGCCATTCAGATTTAGAATAATGATAGGGAATGGCTTTTCTATCATTACTAAGCCCGTGAAACCCTGCACGAGAAATATTGTTGAGCGATCATGTGAGGTGGAAGCTTGACATAACGATTTAGTCATTGGGGAGGGGTAGTTCCTAGTAGTCTTGATCTGGGTTTCTTCATGTAGGATTCTATTTCAAGTTTCCCACTTTTTACTAAAACGTGCTTTTGAAATAAAAAATTAATTTTCAGTCAATAATTATTGTACCTATGGTTGATTTTAATATAATCCTTTGTATAGACTAGATTTAAAAATATGATGCAAAAAAAATATTTCAAAGGGAATAAAGTTATGATTTGTGAAGAAGTGTAATTTATTATATTTAGAGGTTATACTTCATCATCTGAGTCATGTTGATATCCACCCATAATAGATCTTATGAATGAGATCCTTGGGGAATAAGTAAAGACACAATCTAGGGATGGAAAATATAGTATTGAAATTGATGATATACCTATTATGATAGAATAAATTGATGTATTTCCTGAGGTATTACATGCACATCCACCAGAGTGTGAAGATATGTTTTCCATTGAATTAATCCTTATTTCAAGACCAATATCAAAGTCTCTCTATAGAATATCCACTATGGAATTAGTGGATTTGAAGAAAAAACTAGAGTATTTTCTTCATAAGGGATTTATACGCCCTATTGTTTCACATTGGGGAGTCCCATTTATTTTCATTAAAAATAAATATAGATCTATGATTTTGTGAATTTATTATAGGAAAATCAATGTTATTATGATAAAGAACAAGAATCCCCTACCTCACATTAATGAATTATTTGATCAACTTCGTAGTGATCAATATTTTTCAAATACTAACCTTAATTATGGGTATAATCAATTGAAATTAAAGATTAAAGATATTATAAAGATAGAATTTTATATAAGGGATTGACATTAGAAGATCACATCAATTCCATTTGGTTTGACTAATGCACCCTTAGTCTTCATGGATCTAGTGAATAGAGTATTCAAGGAATATTTTGATAACTTTATTGTGGTACTTATTGATGATATATTGGTGTAATCTAAGACCTTCTAGGACCATGATAACCACTTGAAAACTATTCTTGAGACTTATAAAAGAAAATATTTATATGTGAAACTTTTCACGTTTGAATTCTAGATTCAGAATGTTTCTTTTCTTGGTAATATTGTTTCCAAGGATGTAATCATAGTTGATATTGAAAATGAAGAGGTAGTCCAAGAATGTCCTACACCAATGAACATAACTGAGGTGCATAGTTTCATTGGTTTGTCAGATTACTATTGTAAATTTCTTCAAATTTTTCCCCAATTATCAAACCCATTAACCATGATTCATATGAAAAAAAAAGAACATGAATAATGTTTTGAATAATTGAAGAGGTGATTGGTGAATGCCCCAATTTTTACTCTACCATCAAGAAATGATGGGTTATTAATATATAGTGGTGTATTAAAGAAGTGAATTGGTTGTTTCCTAATGTAGAATGATAAATTTATTTATTATGCATCAAGGAAGTTAAAGATTTATGAATTGAACTATCCAACCCATGATCTTGAGTTGGAATCCATAAAATTTTCTCTGATGATATAGATACATTATGTATATAGTGAAAAGTGTGAGATAAATACATATCATAATATCATAAAATAAATATTTTCATAGAATGATCTCAACATGAGGCAAAAAATATAGATTGAGCTACTCATGGACAAAGATTTATCAATACACTACCACCTAGGGAAGGAAAATAAGGTTGCAGATGCACTAAGCAAAAAAATATTATAGATTCTTATCCAAAATAAGGACTAAAATAATTCCTATGTACATGGATTTAATAAATATGGATCTTAATATCATTAAGGGATGGTAAACATCATTCCCTTTTCAAATAATTATCAAACCATATTTTTTGGAAAATATAAAAAGTTCTTAGCCTCGTGCTGATAATTTTTTAAAAAATATTAAATTCACGAATGAGGGAAAATTGGTAGACTTTATTTGTGAAGATGGAATTCTAAAATTTTTAAAGAGACTATATATTTGATCTATACTTGATATTTAGAGGTAATTTTTGGATGATTCTCATAGCTCAAATTTATTTATGCACCCTAATAGCACAAAGATGTATAAATATTTGAAGAAATTTTTTTGTTGGGATAATATAAAGCAGGAAATTGGTGATTATGTGTCAACATGTTTGGTTTTTCAAAAGGTTAAGGTTTAAATTCAATATATAAAAGGATTCATTCAATATATTATTATTTATTTGTAAAAATGGTATTTAATTACCATGATCTTTGTCATCAGTTTACCAAATTCTCCTCTAAGAATGATACAATATGGGTTATTGTGGATCGCCTCACAAAATCTGCACATTTTATTAATATAAGATAATATTTACCAAAGTAACACCTTGAATGGATCCAAATTAATGAATTTTTAAGACTTAATAGCACACAACTTTCAATTTTGTATGATCGTGATACATTATTTGTATCAAAATTCTCAAAATGTATTTAGAAATCTCTTCATACTTAGCTTCATTTGAGCACTGATAATCACCCTAAAACTGATAGACAATCCAAAAGAACTATTTAAGAATTATTAGACATGATTAGGTCATGATATCTTGACTCTCCTGGTATGTTGGATTAGTATTTACCTTTGATTGAGTTCTCCTATAACAATAGATTTCATTCAAGTATTCAGATAGGATCATATAAATCATTATATGAAAATAGATTTTATACTCCATATTATTGAGATGAAGTTGGTGAAAGGTTTCTTGTAGGTCCAAAACTTGTAGAAGAGACAATAGAAAAGGTAAAGACTATTCAAACTCATATCTAATTATCTCAAATCAAGAAAAATGGTTACACCAACAACCAGAGAAAAGATTTGGAATTTCAAGCAGGAAATCATATATTTTTTATCACCATGGAAGGGTGTAATATGGTTTGGTAAGAATGGGAAACTAAGCCCCAAGTACATTGGACCTTTTTAAATCTTGGAAATAATGGGATCTATAACCTACCATTTTCAAATTCCATTAAATCTCTCTAAAGTGCATCATGAAATTTCTATATGCTTGTTAAGAAAGTACATGCTAGAACCAACGTATGTGATTACCTTTGAAGAAATAGACTTGGACCCTAATTTATCTTACTATAAAGATATTATCCATATTTTTTACACTAAATAACAAATTTTGAGGAATTGGATGACTCGGTCATCAAAGGTTCATTATAGAAATAATAATATCTAAGAGGTGATGTGGGAACCTGAAGAGATTATGATAAATAACTACCAAAATCTCTTCATGAGGTGACATTTTGAGTATAAAAGAATCGTAAAATAATATACCATTATAGTCAAGCCATTAAATTATTGGTTATGAAAAGAAATAAATAAATTATTTAAATTATATGTTTTGAACATTTATAAAATAAATTCAATGGTCATTTATTAACTAAAACTAAAATAATAATCATTTGAAAGAAATATAAATGTTTTAGGAAAAACTATATTTTTTTAAAAGACAGTTTTGTCATGCTTTGCGCACTTACTTTAAAATTAACTATAACCACTTTTTGAAAATTTATTTGACAAAATTAAATTTATTTTTTAAATTATTATATCAAAATTATTTTAGAGTGTGTTTTTTAGAATTTATAAAAAGATAAAATTTTCGATGAATGGTGAAAAATAATAGTTTTTATTGAAAACTATATTTTCATTTACATAAATTTTGATTTAAAATTATTTTAAAAGTATAATTAATTCAATAAAAAAATTAGGTCATTTTAAGAAATTTATTGTTGAATTTTTATATTAAAACTTTTTATACTGATGAAAACGTTTTCTTTGGAAAAATGCTTTTTCATCACATTCTTGGAATTAATTTTAAATTAAATTAGACCACATATATGAATTGAATTTGGAAAAATAGATTCCATATTCTGAATTATAGTAATTAATATTATATAATAAGATCAAATAAATTTTTTTACATAATTAATATTAAAAATATTAAAAATTAATTTATGTGGTTATGGTTAAAACAGGTTTAACAGGGGTTAAATTAAAAATATAAGGGATAAAATGACCTATAAACTTGTAAAATTTATATTTTATGGTCATATATAGACCTTATCTCATCTATTGTTTTATAATTCACCATTTTTGGTTCTTAAAAATAATGGTATCACTTTTTCTTTTCAAAAATTTCAAGTGTGTCTTCTCCGGTACTTATAAAAGTCCACACCACTCATCTTCTATACACACCATAAAATCTTTTTGGTTTGGATAATACCTACCCAAATATCCCCCTTTAATCCATACCCACATCCTAGAGTCCTTATTTTTATCAAAAATCAAATATAGTAAGGCTTTAGGTGTAAACCTAAAGAGGTTGTCCAAATAAGTGCAAGTACAAACATATACGAAGGAAATCTGATTTGAGGTAAGGGTTTCTCACATCACTTTTAATTCCATGATACATATATTATATTCACAAATTATTTCTTTTGTGTGGTTTATATACTGACACTTTGATATATTTGATCATGAATCCTTTTATCTTCATCGTGTTTAATATTTCATTTGAAGTTATTTATTTCTTAGGGATTATGACTCAGAAGTTACCAAAGTGGTAAAGGTTTAGGTCATAATATCATTATTTTTCATTATTTTTCATGATTAAGTTTCTCATGATTAAATATTATGATCTATATTTAAATAAACTCACTAATTTTCTTTTCAACTGGTTATTTCTAGAGAATAAATTTTTTCTTATCGGTTTCCTCTCTCTAAGAAGAAAAGAGACAAAAAAGAATTTTTTTAATAAAAAAAGACTTCATTTATCTATTTCTCTAGAAACCTTTTTTCTTATATATCTATGTTTTATAAAAAAAATTTAATGATGTTTTAAAATTATCCAAATGATTTATTAAATATATTTCTACCCATGTTTTAATTTTTAGAAAATAGTTTGAAATGAATCTTTTTGTCATTTTCTAAATAAGGATATTATTAACCTTTTTACAATAGTGTGAAAGGAATGTTTTTTTCACTTATATGACATGTATATAATTTTTTTACATCATGGACACTCATTTTTTTTATTCCTTTAAAATTTATCAATGATATTTTTAAATAAAATGTTTTTCTTAATATTGTAGAAATTTTTTATTTTTGAAAGTGTTTTAAAAAGTGAAAAGGAAATCTTACTCAAAAATGTTTTAATGAAAATTTTAAGGTATTACTAATAATAAATGACAAAACCCCTTATTTAAATTTTCCTCTATTACAAGTATGTTGTCATGATACCATCCTTATTATTTCTCCATATGGTTTTTGATCAGCTTGATTGGGGATATACAGTTTTGATATAATTATCCATATTACTATGAATGGTTTATGATTAGGTTTATTGATTGGGGAAAGTAATAAAATTTTATATTATATTTTTTCAATAAGAATATATATATTTATTATGTTACAGCCCTTTCATATGATAAATTTATCAGACTTAGTAAGTGATATTCAAGGCCTGCTATAGCCTCTCAATGCATCGGTAGGTGTCATGAGACAAACTTGTTTGGGTATTTGGCTTATAATTTACCCATTTATATAATATGTCTTGGTATGATTCCTTTATTATATGGTTATGATTACCATAATTATGGATTCCCTCATTATGAGCTTAGTTATTGATATCCATGTGATTATTCGATTAGTTAGAATATTGATAGATAAGTTTCATTCTTATGTAATTATTTATATGGAATTATTTGGTCATGTTTTATTCCTCCTATATTATTATTCATGTTAAAGTTATTTATTAAATGTTATGTTTTTTATTTTTTTACCATGAAATATTGATTATTCCTTATTTATTCATGATAGATTCCATTGTACACATACCCTTACTAAGCATTAGAGCTTCCCCATTTCTTATGTTTTCTTTCCCCAGTATTATTGGAAGTATATTATGATTGATATGTAGTGATATTCTAAAGTGATTAATGATGTGATCAAAGAAATATCTATATTATATTTTATGTTTTCAATTGTAATATGAGATTCAAGTATATGTCTAGTTTTCCAAAACTACTAAACCATTCAATCCTATGGGATATGATTCCTTGTATCTCGTACCAATGTAATAATGTAACCACTGAATCTAAGATACTAGGGTTCGGGTCTTTAAAATTGAAATTTCAAGAAGTTTAGAAAACCTTGGAAACTATATTTTGGAAAACATATACTAAATAACATAACCTTATGATATAATTTGAGGATAAGTATAGAATAATATCCTAAATTTTTTTTGAAGAAAAGATTATGAGGGGATTTCTAATAAATATATCTCTTTCTGGATACTATAAGTGGACGTGGTTATAGAACAATTATACCTTGGAGTAATAACTTCAAAAAGGGCACATTGGGATTTGACTCGATCATCATATGGTGCATGATAACTAGCATTATTTCACACCTGGTTTGACACACTTGGGGTATATTCTTGGGATAACTCACGTTTTCATTACAATCTATTATAAAGGATTTGAAAATATTTTTATGATTTCAAAAAATTTCCAAAGAGAACATATTTATGATCATGATATTAGCTATGCATAATTTTTGAAATTTATGTTAATTATTTTACTAGATTTGGGATTATACAATATGTTTCATAATGTTATGATCTAATCTAGTGTATTCCATATTTTATAAATGGTGCCTTGAAAAAGGATAGAGGACCACCTCAATTCACATACTCCATGTAGGTATTGTCCTTTTAGGAAAGAAAATGAAGCTGGATCTTGAGATGTCGCTGGAAATGATCAAATTATATCTATATTAGGATAGTTGAATCAGGTTGTGAGCAATAAACTTCCTCATATGGAGGATAATTCTGATCCACTACGCAATTCAACAATGTTAAATTGCTTCATTCCTTAGAAACCGCCATCATTCAGTGGTACTAAAAATCCATTTATAGCTGAGAAATTGATAAGTTTCTCAAAGAATATGTTTCTTACTCTAGTAATTAATTAAATAGAGAAGGTTTTCATGTTATTTTATCATCTATATTGATATTTTTATCAATAGTGTTCATTGATACAAAACACTAAGGATAAAGAAGAAATAAAAAACTTGGAGTATATGGATTTTAAGGAATGATTCTTGGAAAAATATTTTCCTCATGAGTAATTTGAGGATATGGAGAGAAAATTCATGAGTCTAAGACAATAGTAAGATTATTTTTTTTCAAAGTATGAGGAAACTTTTACAAGATCATAAAGGTATGTTTCAAACCACATACATAATTCAAAGATAAATATTGGCAATTTATTTTATGGGAATAAGCCAATCCTTTGAAGGGAATTAGTATCCCAAAATTTCTCATCGTATGAGGACATTATATCATGTTTTATCAAGAAATAGAAATAATTACCCAAGTATTACAACTTATAAGGAAATAAATATAATAATAGTGTTTTTTATCACACTGGAAAAGTAAACATGGTAAAATGGAATAAGGGAAGGGTGTAATTCCATATTGTAATAAATTTGGAAAGAAACATTTCGGAACATGCTTACTGGGAATGGGAGTCTGCTACAAGTTTTTAGAGATATTCCACCATGCTCATGATTATAATGGTAAGAAATAATCTACCTATTTTTTAAGCTTTAATTATAAGGATATAGTATACTATGTGAATTATTGTCCCAAAAATCAAGGAATTTTTTTTCCTGAAAAGTTCAAGGGATCAGGGTCAAGTTAATGTGATCACAACAACTATGGTTGATGTCCCAAATGATATAGTGGAGGGTACATTAATCATATCCTCAGATTTATCTAATGATTTATTTGATACTATATCTTAGTACTCCTTTATATCTTCCATGTTTACAAAGAAAATTTGATATTTTCCAAGTACCTTAAGAAGGGTGTTATCAGTCAAGATTCCAAGTGGAAGTATCACCACAATATGGATGTTTTAGTCAGTTCCCATCGTGAAACATAAATTTTCTCTATTTTATAAATTCATTTTTATACCTATGGTTGATTTTTTTATAATCCTTGGTATAGAATAGATTTCAAAATATGGTGAAAATTTTATTGCAAAGACAAGGAATTTATGTTTCTTAAAGAATATGTGTAATTCCTTATATTTTAGGGGAGACTTCATCATCCAAGTCATATATATAATCCACCCCGAGTAACTCTTTTGAATGATATACTAAAGAAAGAATACTATACACACTCTAGGGATGGAAAAGTTAATCTTTAACTTGAGTATTTATTTATTTTGTAAGAATACATTGATGTATTTCCTGATGAATTACCTAGACATCCATCAGAGCATAAAATTGATTTTTCCATTGGTTTAATCCCTGATGCAAGACGAATATAAAATACTCCCTTTAGAATTGAAATTATAGAATTGGTGGAGTTAAATAAACAACTAGAGGAATTTTTTGATAAGGGATTTATATGAACTAATGTTTCACCATATGGATCCCTAGTTGTTTTTTTTAATAAAAAATATGGATCTATGATGAGGTGCATTTATTATAGAGAAATCAATACTATTATGATAAAGAACTAGTATCATATGCCTCATATTGATGAATTATTTTATCAACTTCATGGATCTCAATATTTTTCAAAGATTGAACTTCAATATAGGTATAATAAATTGTGAGTAAAGAAGGAATATATTATGAATATATCATTTTGTACGAGGTATGGACATTATTAGTTCACAGTAATGAAATTTGGTTTGATTAATTCACCCTATGTCTTTATGGATAAAATGAATAGAGTATTCAACCAATATATTGATAACTTTTTTATTATATTTATTTATGATATATTAGTGCACTATAATACCTACAAGGACCATAATAATCACCTGAGGATAAAACCTGAGACTCTTAGAAGAAAAGGGTTATATGAGAAACATAGGAAGTGTGAATTTTAGATTCAAAATGTTTATTTTCTTTGCCATTTATTCTCCAAGGATAGATTATTAGTTTATCCTATAAATAAAAAAGGAATTATAAGAATACTCTACACCAATTAACATAATAAAGTTATATAGTTTCATTGGTTTGGTAGGTTACCATCAACGATTTGTTTAAAAAATTTCCCAAATAGCTAACTAGTTGACCAAGCTTACTGCGTGAAAATGGGATGACATTACCATGGTCTTTTTCACTAGATTTACAAATTCTTCTTGATAGAATGATGAAATATGGTTTATTGTGGATCACCTCACTAAATCTTCAAATTTTCTCACCATAAGAGAAGATTTACCTCTTGAGTTCCTTACACGACTCTACTATAATGAAGTTGTAATACTTAATGGTTCACAAATTTTAATTATTTTGGATCATGATCCATTCTTTATATCAAAATTATATAAAATTATTTAGAAGTATCTTGATACCAAGATTCATTTGAACACAGCTTCTCCCCCTCAAACATATGGACAATCAGAAAGGAATATTCAAACATTAGAATAAATGATTTCATTTTGATATATTTACTTTCAATATATATTGGATCAATATTTTCATTTAGTAGAGTTTTTTTGTAATAATAGCTTTCATTCGAGTATTCATATGGCATCGTATGAAGCATTATATAGAAAGATATTTCTTACTCTAAAATCTTGGTATGAAGTTAGTGAAAGTAATCTTGTAGGTCCAAAACTTGTGTAAGAGACAATTGTAAAAGTAAAGACTATTCAAACCCATATTAAAGTAGATCAAATTAGAAAAAAGATCTATTTCGATGGATGGAGGAATGATTTTTAATTTTAAGTGTGATATCATGTTTCTTAAGTATCTACATGGAAGGGTGTTATAAGGTTTAGTAAGAAAAGGAAACTGAGCATTAGGTGCATCATACCTTTTAAAATCCTAGAAATAGTTGGAACTATGTCCTACCATTTTGAAATGTCACAAAGTATCTATAAATTACATGAATAGTTCCACATATCCTTGTTGAGAAAGTACATGTGAGACCCAATGCATGTGATCACCTTTAAAGAAATAGAATTGGAACCCGATCTGTATTACCATAAAGAGCCTATATAGATTCTGTACACTAGGTTGTAAAGTTTTGAGAAATTGGATGACTCGGCTGGTAATGGTACTTACAGGAAATCATATGATAGATGAAGAATCATGGAAACCCGAAGACATTAGGATGAATAACTACCCAAATATCTTCATGAGGTAAAATTATTGAAATTTAAATGATTAATTTTTTTAGGAGAAAAGAATTTAACACCCTAAACTTTACAATATTTTTTTATTTTAAATAAATTCAATATCTTTGACATCTTACAGTACACGCAACCTTGAGTTTAAAAGAATCGTAAAATAGTATATTGTTATAACTTGACCATTAAATTGGTGGGTATGAATAGTTATAAATAAATTATGAAAATTATATGGTTTACACATGTATAAAATATATTCAATGGTAATATATTAAATATAAGTAAAATAAAAATCATTTGAAATAGAAAGAAATGTTTAAAAAAAACTATATTTTAATGAAAGGTAGTTTTATAATGATTTGAACACATAATTTAAAATTATTTTTTGTATCAATTTTAGAAAATTTATTTTACAAAATAAACTTCATTTTTGAAATCGTCATGTCAAAATTATTTTATAGTGAATTTTTGATTATTTTTTGAAAAGATTAATTTTTCGATGAATAGTGAAAAATAATGTTTTTTATTCAAAATATCTTTTTCATTTAAAAACATTAAAGGTTTAAATTTGATTTAAAATTATTTTAATATTAAAATTAGTAAAATGATTATAATTTAGTTCATTGGAAAAAATTTATTATTGAATTTTAACATTAAAACATTTTATACTCACGAAAACTTTTTCTTTAGAAAACAACCTTTCCATCGCATCTATGAGATTGATATTAAATTAAATCCTAGAAATTGTGTGAATTAAATTTTAAAAATTTAATTACATAGTTTAAATAATTATAATTAATATTATAAAATAATTTCAACTTAATGTTTTTCAAAATTAATAGTAAAAACAGTAAAAATTAATTACCATAGTTAGGGTTAAAATGGGTTTACTGGGGGTTAAACTAAAATTATAAGGGTTAAAATGACCTATAAAATTTTATAATTATTTTTTTATTTACATATTTTGATCTTATATCATCCATGGTTTTATAATAATCAATTTTATAGCCTTGTAAAATGTGAAAAACATGGGTATCTCTTTTTTTTCAAAAACTCAAAATTTTTCATCTCCCCCGCTTATAAAATGTCACCCCTCTCCTCTCCTATTCATGCTCTAAAATCCATTTTGATTTGGAAAGTTACTACCCAAATATATTCCTTACATTCATCCCCACAATATGGTGGAATTTGTTTATCATAAAACTAATATAAGAAGTCTTTAGGTATAAACTGAAAGTGGTTGTCTAAAGAAGAGGAAGTACGAGCACATACAAAGGAAATCGAACATGAGGTAAGGTTTTCTCATCTCACATTAACTTCCATGATACATAAGTCATAATCACCAATTATTTCTTTTTTGTTGTGTATATACTACAAATATTATATGTTATATCATGTATCTCTTTATATTCATGGTATTTAATGTTTCATTTGAATTTATTTCTTTCATGGGATTTGAAAGATAACAAAGTGTTAATGGTTTATTTTACAATTTCATTCTTTAATATGATTTTTCCTGATTAAGTTTCTAAAAGTGAAATATTATGATCTACATTTTATAAACTCATGAATTTTCTTATCCTCTGGTTATTTATGGAGAATTCGTGTTTTCATATCATTCTTCGTTCTTTAAGAACAAAAGATACCAAAAAGAATGTTTTAATGTAACCGACATCATTTCTCTCTTCAGTCAAAAACATTTTTTATTCCATATCCATGTTTTCTGAAAAAAAAATTATGAATTATTTTAAATTATATAAATTATTTATTAAATACATTTTCAACCAAATTTTAATTTTAAAAAAATGGGTTCTAAGGAATCTTCTTGTCATTTTCCGAACGGTATACTTTTTAACCTTTTTTACAAAAGTGTGAAAGGATTATTTTTTTACTTATATGTCATGTACAAAATTACCCATTTTATGACCAATCATTTATTTTATGATTCCTTTACAAGTTTATATAAAAAATTTTAATGAAATTTTTTTAAAAAAAAAATTGGAAATTTTTTATTTTTGAAAGTGATTTTCAAAGTGAAAATGATATTTTCCTTAAGAATGTTTTAATATAATTTTTACATTATTTTTAATCATCAATGAAAAAAAACTTATATCAATTTTTATATATTGTAAATATATTATAATGATACCATACTTATTATTTCTTCAGATGGTTTTTGATATGTTTGATTGTGGATGTGCTATTTTGATACCATTCTCTATATTACTCTAAATAATTTATGATATTTTTTATTTATTGGTGAAAGTATTAATATTTTAATGATATTTTTTCAATATGAATGTTTATGTGGATTATATTTCACCTATTTCATATGATTAATGCATTGAACTTAGTAAGTGATGGGTGGGGCCTGATACAATCTCTTGATCCATCGGTAGAACTCATGAGACAAATTAGCTTGAGTATTTGGATGAGTCATTACCCATTTATGTAAAATTTCTTAGCATAAGGATTTTATGGTATGGTAGGATTTATATGATTATTCATTCCATAATTATCATATTTTTTATCTTTGTCCATGTAATTATTCGATTAGTTATAATATCCTTTGATAAGTTTCAAGCTCATGTGATTATTTATATGGCATTATTTGATCATCATTTATTCATGTTTTATTATTATTCATGTTAAAATTATTGATTAAATGACACGTGTTTTATTTATTTACCTTATAATATTTATCATTCCTTATTTACTCATGATATTTTCTATTGTATACATAACTTACTAAGCATCATAGATCACCCCTTTCTTATATTTCCTTTCCCCAGGATATCAGGAAGTGTATCGTGATTGATATGCAGGGATATGCTAAAGGGATTAATGGTGTACTAAAATAAAATTATATGTTTTATTTTATTTTTTCAATTGTAATATGAGATTCAATTATTTATCTAGTTTTCAAAAAATTCTAAACTATTTAGTCCTTTGTGATGTGATTCCTTGTAACTAGTGTCAATGTAAAAAAGTTGCCACCAACTCTAGGATACTAGGGTGAGGGTATTTATATTTGGTATCAAATGAATTTTAGTATAAACCTTGAGAAATATATTTAATAAAAAATAGATTATGGAACACAAACCTATGATAAAAAATGAGGATAAGTATAGAATAATATCCAAAAGTTTTCTTATGGAAGAGATTATGTAGTGTTTTCCTACAAATACGTCCATGTCTGGATCCTATAAGTGGATTTGGTTCTTGCACAATTGTACTTAGGGGGTAATAACTCCAAAAAGGTAACATTGGGATTTGACTTTATTTTCAACCGGTGCATGACAATGTGCCTTACTATGCCCCAGGTCTGACACTATTGGGTGATATTCTTAGGATAATTCATATTGTTTTACAAAAACATATGATGGATTTGAAAATATTTTTATGATTTGAAAAATTTCCCAAAGAATCCTTGTTTATGATTATGAGATCATCTATGCATAAATTAAATTTATCTTACGTATTTAACTAGTTTTTGGATTATACATTATGTTTCATAATGTAATTATCTAATATAGTGTATTCCATTTTATAGAAATAGCACCTAGTATAAGGAATGAGAACTGTTTCAATGCACATACTCCATGTAGGGATATTCCTATAAGGCAAGATAATGAAGCTAGAGTAGGAGATATAGTTGGAACTGATAAAACTATAACCATATTGGAGTATCTGAATTATGTTATGAGTTATAACCTTACCCATATGGAGAATACTATTGATCTACCACATGGTTTAACAATGTTATACAACTTCATGAGTCAACAACCTACAACATTTAATGGGACTAAAAATATATTTTTACCTGAGAAATTGATAAGTTCCTTAGATAAAATATTTCCCACTATGGGAAGTGAGAATTTTTTCATGGCAGTTTATCATCCATCAAAAGATATGGATTAATTTTTTCCATTTATACAAAACACTATGGATAAATAACAAATAGAAAACATGGAGTGGAGGAATTTTAAGGATCTCTTCTGGGAAATATATTTCCCTCATAAGGAATAAAAAAATATGAAGATATAATTCTAGACTATAAGAAGAAAGAAGATGAAAATGTTTCTAAGTGTGATGCTAACTTTACAGGATTATCAAGTCATGTTATAGACTACATACATAATCCAAATAGAAAGATTGGATGTTGATTTTATTAACTTAAGAAATTTCTTTTAAGGAAACTAGTATCCCAATATTTCTCATAATATTAGGACATAATATCTTGTGCATCAAGATAGAGAAATAATTCTCCAAGTATTATGGATTCAAAGGAATACAATATAAGAATAGGGATACTTATCATTACGGAAAAAGGAAATACAACAAAAGGGAATAAGGGAAGGATATAATTTCCATCTGATAATAAATCTGGAAAGAAACACCATGGAACTTGCTTGCTGGAAATGGGAGTTTTCCATGAGTTTAGAGATAAAGGCCATCATTGTCATGTATTAAAGGGAAATAAATAAGATTCCAGTGTGAAATAATTAAAATATAATAATATAGGACACTATGTGAATGATTTTCCCAAGTTTCATGGTAATTTTCCCTAGAAAGGGCCAAGAGATCAATGCCAAGCTTATGTGAACACATCACCTAAGGTTGAAGTCCCTAATTATGTAGTGGTAGGTAATTTAATTATATTATCAAATTTAGATAATGATTTATTAGATACTATAACTTTACACTCTTTTATATCTTATAAGTTTACCAATAAAATTAGATATTTTCATAGAATCTTAATAAGGTACTTATCAGTTAAGAATCCTAGTGGAAGTCTCACAATAACAAGGATGTGTTAGTTAGTTCCCATCATGACACATAAACATGCCTTATTTTTTAACTTCATTATTATACCAATAGTTTATTTTGATATAATCCTTGTTATGGAATGACTTTCAAAATATGTTGAAAACATTTATTGTAAAGATAAGGAAGTTATGATTTGTTAAGAATATATAGAATTAATTATCTATATACTAGTGACTTCATCATTAGAGTCTTTTCTAGATCCACCCCAAGTATCTCTTCTAACTAATATCCTTAGGGGAAAATAGTATAAACAATCTATGGATGTAAAAGGTAATCTCCAAATTGATTATGTTTCTTTTATGTAGGAATACATTGATTAATTTTCAGAGGAATTACCTGGACATCCACCATATCATGAAGTTGATATTTCTATTGATTTAATCCCTGATGAAAGACCAATATTAAATACTCTCTATAGAATGGAAATAGTATAATTAGTGGAGTTAAATAAACAACTAGAGGATTTGTGTAATAATAGATTTTCATTCCCTAATGTTTCACACTGGGGAGCCCAAGTTATTTTCATTAAGAAGAAAAATGAATCTATGAGGTTGTGAATTGATTATAGGTAAATAAAATATATTATGATAAAGAACAAGTATCCTATACCTCTCATTGATAACTTATTCAATTAACTTCATGGAGTTTAATTTTTCTCAAATATTGACATTTATTCTAGGTATCATCAATTATGAGTAAAGAAGGAATATATTCCAAATAAAACATTTCACATGTAGTATGAACATTATGAATTCATATTAATTCCATTCTGTTTGACTAATTCACCCTATATATTCATGGATCTAATGAATAGATTATTAAAATAATGTATTGATAACTTTTTTATGGTATTTATTGATGATATCTTGGTGATATTCTATAACCTATGAATAGAATTCCAATCACTTGAGGATCATTCTTGTGACTCTTAAAATAAAATAGTTATATGTATAATTTAGAAATTGTTCATTCTAGATCCATAATTTTTCTTTTAATAGACATATTGTCTCCAAGGATATATTCCATGCATTTATATTTATTTTTAGAAAAACATGGGGTGTTACATTATCCCCACCTTCTGGAAATTTCATTTTTCCCAATTTTATTTACTTATTAAAAAACTGAGGGTATTTTTCCCTCATAGCATTTTCAGACTCCCATGTTGCTTCTTAAACCATGTGGTTTCTCCAAAAAACCTTTACCTGGTGGATTACCTTATTCCGTAATACTTGTTCCCTTCGATCAAGAATCTGAACTTGTTTCTCTTTATAAGAAAGGTTCCCTTCCCGCTGAACTGCTTCTGGGCTCAAGACATGTGATGAATCCGGCACATACTTCCTCAATATAGAAACATGAAAAACATTGTGTACCTAAAACAAGCTCAGAGGCAATGCTACGTAGTATGCAACTGTTCTAACTTTCTTCAAGATTTCAAAAGGACCGATGAACCATGGACTTAGTTTTCCTTTCTTACCAAAACGCATCACACTTTTCCAAGGATAGATTTTAAGGAAAACATGGTCACCTGCCTCGAAAGACAAGTCTTTCCTTCTATTATCTGCATAAATTTTCCGCCTCCTCTGAGCTATCCTCATGTGCTACTGGATCATCCTCGCTTTCTCATCCACTTCTTCAACTAATTCTGGCCCCATCAACTTTCTTTTTCCAACTTCATCCCAAAATGCCGGAGTCCGACACAACTTTCCATACAAGGCCACAAAAGGTGTCATCTGAATACTGGAATGAAAACTGTTATTATAATAAAACTCAACTAATGAAAGATGTTGATCCCAACTTCCCCGATAGTCCATTGAACAAGCTCGAAGCATATCCTCCAAAGTTTGAATTGCTCGTTCTGACTACCCATCTAATTGAGGATGAAAAGTTGTACTTAAATTTAACTTTGTGCCCAATGACTTCTGAAGTCCCTTCCAAAAGTTAGAAGTGAACCTGGGATCTCGGTCAGATACAATGGAAAGAGGAACTCCATGTAACCTGACAATCTCCTTGAGGTACAACTGAGAAAGTTGATTCAAATACATTGTATCTAAAATTGATAGAAAATATGAAGACTTTTTCAGCCGATCAACAATAACCCAAATAGCATTGTTACCTTGATAAGTCTTCGTTATTCCCACCACAAAGTCCATGGATACATTCTCCCATTTCCACTCTGGCACTGGAAAAGGCTGAAGCATCCCCTTCGGTAATTGCCGCTCTGCTTTAACATGTTGACACTTCAAACATTTCATGGTAAAATCAGCAATATCTCTTTTCATTCAATCCCACCAATAATAGTTCCGAAGGTATCTGTATATATTATTACTGCCAGGATGAATAGAAAATGGAGAACTATGAGCTTCACACAATAATTCTTTCTTAAAATAGGAATCACAAGGCACACACAACCATTTTCCAAATCTTAAAACACAATCCTTATCAAGATTAAATTCTGGCAACTTACCCATTTTAACCAATTATACCTTTTTCTGTAGCTCACGGTCTTCCCTCTGTGCTTGTTTAATTCTGTCTGACAATGAAGAATGCACTAAAACCTGAAAAAAAACAGATAAATTCCCTGAACTAACAACTTCTAAGCAAATATTCATCAAGTCATTAATCAAGGGATCATGTTCCAAATGTAGCATGGTTAATGATGCATGATGTTTCCGACTTAAGGAATCCTCTACTTTTTTTGCTTTTCTAGGATGGTAATTGATCGTGCATTCATAATATTTTATCATTTTTATCCATCTTCTCTGCCTCATGTTTAATTCCTTCTAAGTGAATATATACTTTAGACTTTTATGGTCAGTATATATTTGGCATTTGGTTCTGTATAGATGATACCTCCATATTTTCAAAACAAAAACCTTAGATGCCAATTCCAAATCATGTGTGGGATAATTTAGCTCATGAGTTTTCAGTTGTCTCGAAGCATAGGCAATTACCTGATTATTCTGCATCAAAACACAACCAATTCCCATCAAAGAAACATCACTATAAATGAAAAACTCACCATTTTGGGAAGGTAAGTCCAAAACTGGAGCATTCACCAATCTCTTCTTCAGTTCCTGAAAACAAACATCACATTACTCTGTCCAAACAAATTTAACCCCTTTCCATGTTAGCTTAGTTATCGGGCTAGATAACCGTGAAAAGTTCTTAACAAACCATCGGTAATAACTTGCTAAGCCCAGAAAACTATGAATCTCTATAACATTTCTGGGTCTTGGCCATTCATCAACTAATTTTGTTTTTAAAGGATCAACTGTTATTCCATCCTTATTTACAATGTTCCTAAGAAAAGAAAAATGTTGCAACCAAAAATCACACTTTCTGAATTTTCCATATAGTTTATTTTCTTTTAAAGTTTGCAAAACAACCCTTAGATTTTTTGCATGCTCCTCTTTATTTTTATAAAATACTAGAATGTCATCAATAAATACCACCACAAACTTATCCAAGAACTCATTAAATACTCTATTTAGAAGATTCATGAATACAGCAGGTGCATTAGTTAATCCAAACGGAATAACAACAAATTCATAATGCCCATATCTAGTACGAAAGGCTATTTTTGGGATGTCATCCTCATTCACCTTGAGTTAATGGTATCCAGATCTCAAGTCAATCATGGAAAAGTACCGGGCTCCCTGGAGTTGATCAAAAAAGTCATCAATATGAGGCAAAGGATACTTGTTTTTAACAGTGATGTTATTCAAAGATCTATAATCAATGCAAAGTCTCATGGAACCATATTTCTTTTTATCAAACAAAACAGGGGATCCCCATGGTGAAGTTCTAGGATGAATGAAGCCTTTGTCAAGAAAATCCTGCAACTAATTTTTCAATTCAAGAAGTTCTATTGGAGCCATATGATATTGGGGTTTTGAAATTGTCTTAGCATCAGAAACTAAGTCAATTGTGAATTCGACTTCTCTATCAGGTATGACACCGGGTAACTCATCCGTAAAAATGTCAAGGTATTTATTTACAAATGGAACATCATTAATTTAAATAGTTCCCTTATTTTCAACAATATGAGCAAGATAACTTTCATTTCCATATTTCAATAGTTTCTCAGCTTCCGGATATGTTATCAATTATATGGGTTCATTCTCGTATACAAACTGAAAATCATTCTTAAAAACAACTTCTTTAGCTCTACATTAAATCTTAGCATGATAATCAAAAATCCAGTCCATCCCCAAAATAACATCAAACTCGACTAAGGGTAAAACAATGAGGTTTTCAGGTAAATTCTTTCTATAGAACACAATAGAAAGATTCTTATAATTCTTATTTTCTATAACATTTCCCCTGGTGTTTTAACAACATGTTCGGGTCTCATTTGTTGAGGTGATATTTCCAATTTCCCAGAAAATTTCTCAGAGATGAAGGAATGTGTAGACCCTATATTAAACAAAACTTTAGAAAAATCTGAGTGAACAAACAAAGTACCTGATACAACTTCATTGGATGGCCCGATATCTGCTGACGTAGTCGCAAAGGATCTCACTAAACCTTTCTGCTTTTAGTATAGCTTCTCTGCATCATTCAGATCTCTATTTGGGCAGGAATTTGCATAACGAACCATTTCACCACATTTAAAACACTTTACAGTCTGTTTATTAGGATTTGTTTTTTGATCATTTTCATTATAATCTCGGGCCATATGTCCAAACTTACCACATTTAAAACACTTCTTAGTTCTGCTAAGACATTCCCCATGGTGCTTCTTGCCACACTTTTCACAAACTGGAAATTGGATTTTCTTACCATCATATTTCTTTGGTTGATTCTTAACCATTGCTTTCCAACTGGACCCCTTATTCTCTTTGATGCCAAAATGCACATGATCATCAGCAAACTCCATCTCTACCCTCTCAACACATTAGACAAGTTTCTCATAACTTTTTAATTCACGGGAGGAAAACGCCTTCGATACCTTGGCTTTAATCCTGAGTAAAAGCGGTTGATTTTGCTATCAAGATCCAGAATAAGATTTGGAGCATACCTCGCCAGTCGGGTGAAGTTAGCTTCATACACAGGCATTGAATCTTCCTCCTTCTATTTTAATTCAAGGAATTGCTTCTCCATTCTTAGTTACACCACCTTAGGAAAATATTTTTCAAGGAAAATACTTTTAAACTCATCCCACTCTAAGGCATAAAAATATTACCTACCCCTGATATTCCTTACCAATGACCATCATTGATCAGCTTCCCCTTTAAAATGATAAATGGCAAGACTTACCTTTTGATTGTCTGAACATCCCATGATATCAAATATCTTTTCAAGGGATTTCATCCATCCTTCAGCTGCCACTGGGTCAGAAGATCCATTGAATGCAGGAGGATGTTGTCTCATAAAATGTTCCACCACTATCATGTTTTATTGTGCTACCTATATTGGTTCTCTTGCATGGATTCCACCACCATTTATTTCCTACGTTAGCTAAGCCATTACTGTCACAAACTGCTCAGTTCCATTCCCTACCATTCTGGGTCTTAGTTGTAACGCCCCGACCCCAGTTACCCAGAGTCAGTGCATTATTACATAACATTGGCATGATCACAAGAAAGGTCAAATCTCTAAAGACCGATTGGTTTAGTAGCCTTTGAAACACTAGATATATTCATAAAGTTTTAAATTACATCATGAAGTTAAAACTACTACAACAAAATATTGTCTCCATAATCCACACTATTATCCCTTCATAATATCCCTATAGGTCATTCATAATTTACTTCTTCACATCCTGGGAAAAATAAAACATAGAAAAGGGGTGAGCTCAAATGCCCAGTAAGGATAACAATATAGCGGAAACTTTCATAAATAAGAATAAAAATTTAAGGCAGTGTATAACTAAAAAAAGCCTTTTAAACATGAACTTCAACATAGTATGGCAAAAATAAAATGAAATAATTCCATTTACTTATTCACATGAATATTCTACTAATCTAATAATCACATGAAATATCAATAACCACTTTCATAATGATGGAATGCATAATGCCAGACTATCATAACCACATAACCAAGGCCTCGTGCCAAGACTACAAATAAGATTTTGTCAAGGCCTTGTGCCAAGACACTATTTTGTCTCATGAGACCTACCGATACATCGAGGAGCTATAGCGGGATCCACCCGTCACATATTAAGTCCAATGCATTCCCATGTGAAAAGGTTTAAACATAACATAAACATTCGTATTAAAACTAGCATATGAAATGTAAATACTTCATCCATAAACCATGAATGGTATAAAAACAACAAATCCATAGTCAAACATATCACAAAACCTTCAATACAATATATAAGTTTTGTTTCATAATAAATCAACTTCAAATAAGCTTAAAATCCATCAAAGGATGTTGACATAGATGAAATCAAAACTCTTTTTAGATAAATATCTCTTTTTATTTTGGAATAATTTAAGAGTCATATATTTCTAAAATAAAACATTTTCTTTGAAAATATTATTATAATATTGTAAGGGAAGCTTTGAATATTTTATAACGGCGGAAAATAGCCACACCCACCGTATAAGTTAAAAAAACATTCTTACCTTAATTCTGTCGAAAAGGTTAAAAAGCACCTTATTTGGAAAACAATGGAAAGATTCCTTTATAAACCTCTTATAAAAAGTCAAACAAGGGTATAAATGACTTTAATCCATATTCTTGTAAATAGTAAAAATGTTTTGAAATACATTTTTAAGAAACATGGATGTGGATGATAAAGAGATCCCAGTAGATTATTACGTATAAACAACCTCGGATAATGAAGAGATTGTGAAATAACCCTTACCTTGTACTTTTCCTTGGTTGGGGTAGGTTAACCTCCTGTATAATGGTGAAATAATTGTTATTAAATTATACAATAATATGATATCATATATGATCTTTTAACATTGATTTGTTAATAATATCTTAGTATTATCATCGTTTCGGGTGTTAACTTACTCGTTTTCTTTGATACGTTTTGTTACGTAAGACATGTTTGTTATGAATAGGATGTATCTTATTCATATCCAGAATGATATCAAGTCCTTAAACATTATTTTTAAATCATCAAATGATAATTATACTTTAATGGATATGATGGAGAATGAATCTCATCGCGTTTGTGGAGACGGTAGTCCGTACGTACGCACGAGTGACAATATCATTCTTTTGATATTAAAATAATATATAATTTGATGGTATAACATATATACAGAATCATTATCATGTTATATTTTTTATTTACATGAGGTACACATCATTATAATACCCATCCAAATAATAATTGATTGAATAACAATTACACCACGACGTGGAGACGGTAAGACGTACGTACGCACGTATGGTGACATGTTATTCAAAGGATGGATAGAATACTGAATATGGTTGTACCATATTTATAATAACATCACAGTATATATAAGATACTGGAGTTATTATTTTAGAATGGTAATAACAAATAATGAAGAAGTGGAAGAAGAAATGAATTTGAAAAAGGGTGGTGAAAACATTACCTCCTCTTCGGGTTCTTCCTTTTGATTTGATCAAAAGGGCTCTTAGGTTGGCTTTATGACTAAATTAATGCCTCTAGGATTAACTGAGGGATGTTGAGAGAGTATTTGGGCAGAGTTTTGTCGAGCCAAAAGGCTTTGAATGTGTGAGTTAATGAGAATGGAGAGTGCCCTTTTATAAGAGGGGTGAGGGGCACCTTTAGAAAAGCTAGAAATATTATTTTATAATAAATTCATATTCGGTTTCTAATGGCTCCAAAGTGGATTATTTAAAGTTTAAGGTGGGTATAGGTCTAAAACACTCAACAAATATAATTTAGACAGGTTTGGGTCATTATATTAACCTTACCTTTAAGTATTAACTCTTAGTTAATTAGTTTCACTTTTACAATGTCTCTTTGTATTTTTATATTATATGGTTAATAAACTTACTATATACATCCAAGAGACCCCCAATTGGTCCATTAATGATACACCTATCATTATTTAAGTCTCTTGGCTGAACGTTAGATTTTTAGTAATTTAATATCAATTAATAATATAATATTTGTTTTAAAAACTCTTTTATGTCAATTTTGACACTATTCAATAGTTTATTTTTGTAAAACTCATAACAGGATTATTACTTCTAAAAAAGTTAATTAAATCATTAATAAAATGTCATATTAACCTATAAAATTATTTTAATTCATTAAAAGTCTCAAATTATATTTATTTGGGTATTTATAATATCAATTATTTTAATTTTTCACTATTATGGTAATTCCTGCATCATCATTGTGTCATAAATAAATTAAATTATTTAATATATAAAATTATAAATAAAATATCATTACGTATTAAATCATTTTATCTTTCTAATTAATATTTAAAATCGAATTTATCTTATGTATAACCATATAGTAAAAATGTTTTAGTAAATAAACTTTGATTTTAACTCTTTTAACTCTTCTTTGAATTAAATAATAATAAATGTCCTAATCTAATCCAAGTGGACCTAAATGATAATATTTTATTCCTAAGGTTATTTTTGGTCGAGATACACTTGTCCAATAGAATTAGGACATGTGTTAGGGTAATATTAATATCATTTTTATCCTTAATTACCCTATTTACTTTTAACAGTGGTAAATAAAAGTAAAAAGTTACTATTTACCAAAAATTATTTTCATCTCATTGAACCAAATTTTACTCCTTGATATTAACTGTGTCTCTTGAATTTTCGAAATTCCAATCACAGAAGCGGTAAAATTAAGTTTTATGAAAAATTCAGTTTTTTAACTACCACTTAGTAGTTTCACTATTCATCAAAAATTGAAGTTTTTCAGAACAATGCCAAAATTTCACCCTAAGCTATAATTGATATTCCGAATTCAAAAATGATGTCTATTTTAAAAAATTCCAAACATAATAGTTGCATTAATTAATTTTATAATTAATTCCCAATGTCACAACAAATAACGTGTTTTTAAGAAACAATATATATCAAAATATTGACAATTGTTTATTTCCAATTTCAAAGTGAATTTACTTATAATGAATACCATTGGATAAAATGGTAAAAATATATTCTAATTATACTTTAAAACCACTAAATAATATAATTTATCACTATAAATAATTTTTATTAAAAAAGTTGTTTTTAAGTATTTTTCACTATTCATAAAAATTGGACGTTCTCAGAAAAATACCAAAAATTCAACTTAGGATAATTTCGATATTCTGAATCCAAAAATGAAGTCCATTTTGAAATATAAAATATATATAATTTCAAAAAGTAGGTATTACTATTCATAACGGCTAGTTTGATCGGTTGTGGTGTGTGTTAGAACTCAATGTTGCGTACAACACACGCTATTACATTATTCAAAGGGAAACGTACCGTAGAAGCTTGGGGTGTTACAGTAGTTCCGGAAGGATGTCATTCTGTCGGTGCCTCTCCTCTTCAGCATCCCTGTTCCTTCTACAAACAACCATTCTGAAGAAACATGTCTTATATAAATCAACATGGTAATCTTTAAATGCTATAACATTTCAAATTAAACATAAAGTGAAAATCATTTATGGTATTCTATTAACATCACCCTAACCCCTAAAGTTATCTAAACCATCCTCTAATACCAACTATAAGTACCCGACCTTATTACATACATAATCTTGATTTTAGTTAAGAAAACACTTCCTTTTACATTTAGGATCTTTTCAAGTTTAGATCTTTAGATAATTAGGACAAAAAATTCATAATTACACATTGTTACATAGTGGATACCATAAAAATAGTTTCTGTTTCTTCTCAAAATATAAAACATTAAAACTTAAAAAAATAATCCTTGAAAATTATTCAACACTTAACGTGTCTTACTTCCTTGTAAAAAACATCCATTAACCTATGAAAAATCTTTTAAAAACTTGGTATGAGCACAAAAGCTCAGTAAGGGATGGAAAATAAGGAAAAATCACATTAGTCAATGAATACTCATAACCTATGAAAACATTTTCAAAAGACATGATTTTCACCCATATATACTTACTTCGTGTAACATGATATTTTCAAAAGATCCAAAAAAACATGAGAACATAAATATAATCATAAAGGTATCTTGGGGTGTTACTTACATAATATTTTAACCATCTTGGCTAAATTAAATTTGTAGCCCTCACGGCTACCATACTTTGTGTAACCATCACAGTTACACTTGGAGTAACCATACAGCCGACCTCCAACTGACTCATACCCAATGAATTAGAGGTAAATATAGGTCCCACCATTAATCATAAATAATTTCCAATAACCAAAACATAATTATACGACATGAATAATTCCATAAAAACATTGCTTTGGAATTTCGTAAAACCGGATTTAAAAAGAGGATTTTTAAAGAAAAGCCTCTTATAAATATCATAAAACTGAAGAGAGACTTAATAGGGTGGATGTAGTATGTATATATACTGTAACTACACATAATTAAACATAATATAAACAGAAACCATCATAAAAACAATTTAAATAGCACATAAATAATGAAGTAGAAGGTTAACCCAAAGAATGGAAATCGGGTTAAGAATTCCCTTACCTCGGGTTTGTCTTACTTCCAACTTGTTTAAAACTCCTATATAATGGTTAAAAGAGTGTTATTAATATTTTACAGAAACATGTTAGTGTTGATAACATCTTATATGATCATTTAATAACATCTTTTCACCCTTAATTGTTAGTATTTTTCCCCTTGTACTGTTTTTGGTTGAATTCTTTACATGATTTCTATGATTGGTTCATGGTGGACATTCTTGTCGATTGGAAGTGAAAATACAAAATTGGAATAGAGTAGTATTTTCATATAACTAGTAACATAAATTATTCCATTTATCATTTTTAATTCTTACATGAAGATGATTCATATGTTAGAACATTAATGATGTTCGTTTAGATCCTTTTAGTGGTTCATTGATAATGACAACTTCGTTTTGTATTATAAATTAGAACCATGAGTAAAAAATAATTCCAGAACCATGGCTGAGTAATAAAACATTTATTATAAACTGGTTCAACCATATAAATGGTTTCATTATCATACTTGAAATAATTAATGTATTTTGAAATCACATCGTCCACGATGTTGGTAATTCGACACAAACGGACAATGTTTTTTATTCTTTAAATAAGTGGGATAGGAGAAGAATAAAGATGATTAATTTATCATAAAAATGATGAAATACAGATTGTAAATGATTTCTAGATAATTCATTCCTCTTGGGTAAGGATATATGAAGAAAGAATAAGGAAGGAACTCAAAATAAAAGAAAAATTGTGAAATCGCATAGAAAAATTCAGCAGCCTAACGGCTACGCAACATGGTTTTAGAAAATATTCAAAAGAGAGGGGACAAGTTTCACCCATCCAGAAATGAATCATAATATATAAAATATCAAGAATAATAAGTAAATAAAAACATGGTATGGAAACTTGAAAATCATACCACATAAAAGAGAATTTGAAAGGAAAAAAAGAAAGAAATTGAGAATTTTCTTACCTTGTAGAGTAACCCTTAGAACTTGAAGGTTGGGACCTTGGGGCTTGATGAAACCTTTGGAGGACTAATATTAAGGTAAGGAGGCCAGATCTTCTTTTAGGGAGAATTGGGAATGAATTAAATGAAGGTAAGAGTTGGTATTTATAGGAAAAGTGAGGGATTATTTTAATAATTTTCAAGGGACACCTCATGGGTGGTATCTGCAAAATCATGGGCTTTCCCATGGTATTTTCTCATGGTATAAGCTAATTGGGACACCTCACACCATATTTAACTATACACAAGTAGACCATATTTATGGCATCATTATTATATCATTAATGATGTCATTAACACACTGAAACTAAAAACTGTATTTTTTACTATTCACCAAAAAATCAAATGTTTCTAAAAAATCCCAAAATTCACCCTAACCATTTATCGACGTGTAGATTTCAAAAATGAAGTCCATTTTTTTAAAATAATTTTCTAAATATTATTAATTTAATATTTAAATAAAAGCATACTTAATTCAAAAATTAATAGTTCTAATTCTACAACTACTTCTTTATCACAATGAAAAATTAACCAAGATGTTATTATCTTCTAGCCTTAGGAAAATAAAATACTAATAAAATTTACTATTCATTAGGGTAATATTACTATTCATATTACTATTCATTAGGGTATGTTAATATTCACCAGAAAAACAATTTGGTTCCAATAGAATCCAAATAACATACTGAACACAATTGTAGATGACAGTTTCTTGAAATTCAAAACATAAAAGTGGAAAAATTATGTTAAAAGGATAGTTATAAATATCTACTTAAAAGAAAGTTCTATGCATTTATATTTATTTTTAGAAAAACTTGGGGTGTTACACATTACCAAATACTTTGTTACTATATTTCCAAATAATCCTAGATAGAATGATGAAATTAGGGTTATTGTGGATCGCCTCACAAAATCTTCACATTTCCTCACTATAAGATAAGATTTACCCCTACAGTGCCCTCCATGGATCGATATTAATGATGTTGTAAGAATTCCTAGTGCACTAATTTTAATTTTTTCTAGTCATGATCTACAATTTACATAAAAATTCTGAAAAATTATTCAGAAGTCTCTTGATACAAAGCTTCGTTTAAGCACCACTTATCACCCTCAAACTGATGGGAAGTTTGAAAGGACTGTTAAAACATTATAAGACTTCTTGAAGTCTTTATTTCTTGACTCTCAAGGTATGTGGGATCGATATTTACCTTTTCTAGATTTCAAATATAACAATATCTTTCATTCATGTATTTAGATGTTGTCATATGAAGCATTATATGGAAAGAGATATCATATGCCAACTTGTTGGGATAAAGTTGGTGAAAGGAAGCTTATAGGTCCATAACTTATAGAAGAGATAATAACCATAGTAAATACTATTCAAAACCCTATCAAATAGGATCAAAATCAGAAAAATATCTATACTGATAACAGAAGGAAAGATTTGTAATTTCAACTGGGAAATCATTTTTTGATAGTGTCTTCATAGAAGGGTTTTATAAGGCTCGATAAGAAAGGTAAAATTATCCCCAGGTACATCAGACCTTTTAAAATCTTATAAATAATTGGAGATAGAACCTAACTTTTGAAAATAATACTATGTCTCTCAAAAGTGTCTGATGTGTTCTATATATCCTTATTAAGGAAGTACATGTAAGACCCAACACTTGTTCTCACCTTTGAAGAAATAGAATTAGAACCTAATATATCATACTCTGAAGAGACTATATAGATTTTGGACACTAGGGAATAAGTTTTTAGGAATCATATGACTTATATGTTAAAGGTACTATGGATAAACAATAAGATAAAAGAGGTGACATTGGAATCCAAAGAGATTATGATGAAGAACTACCCAAATCTTATCATGATGTGATATTTTGGAAATATCAAGGTTGAATTTTTTTTGGGAGGGAATAATGTGACACAATGATACTTTATGATGTTTTTTCTTTAAAATAAATTCAATCATTTTGATAGTTTGCAGTACACGCAACCCCAAGTCTAAAAGAACCGTAAAATAGTATACCATTATAACCTAGCCATTAAATTGGCGGATATGAATAGGACTATCTAAATTATGAAAATTATTTGGTTTACATATTTATAAATTAAATTCAATGGTTATCTATTAATTATAAATAAAATAATAATTATTTTAAAAAAACAAATGCTTTAATAAAAAATGTGTTTTTCTAAAAGGCGATTTTGTCACGCTTTACACACATAATTTAAAATTAATTTTTACCAATTTTATAAATTGTATTTTAAAAAATTAAATTTTTTTACGAAATCATAATTTAAAAATAATATTCGATATAATTTTTTAGAATTTTCTGAAAATATTAATTTTTTGATAAATAGTGAAAAACTGGTTTTTATTGAAAACCGCCTCTTCATTTAATGAATTAAAAGGTTCCATTTTGATTTAATTTTTTTAAAAGTAAAATTAGTTTAATAATACAATTTATACCATTGTAATTAATTTATTATTGAATTTTGGTCTAAAAATATTTTATACTTATGAAGCATTTTTCTTTGGAAAACCACTTTTTCCTCACATCTACAGGATTAATTTTAAATTAAATTCTTACACTTATATAAATTGAATTTGAAAAAATATATTCCATATTAATAATCAGAATAATTAATATTATATAATAAATTCCACTAAATTTTTTTCATAATATATAGTAAAAATATTAAAAATTAATTCATGCATTTAAGGTTAAAACCAGTTTACTGGGGGTTAAACTAAAAAGATAAGGGTTAAAAGGACCTATAAACTTATATAATTCTTATTTAATGGAAATATTTTGACCTTATATAATCCATGGTTCAATAATGATCTATTTTTGGAGCCTTTTATAATTTGAAAAATGTGGGTATCACTTTTTATTTTCAAAAAATTACGTGTGTCCTCTACCCTACTTATAAAAGGTCACCCCTCTCCTCTCCTCTTCACACTCCCAAAGCCTTTTGGTTCAGCCAAGGCCTACCAAAATATATTCCTTACATCCCCCCACAATAAAAGAGGCCTTGTTTTGATTATAAATCCAATCTAAGAATGGTTTAGATATAAACATAAAGAGTTTGTCTGAAGAAGAGGAAGTACAGTCACATTCGAAGGAAATCAGAACTAAGGTAACGGTTTCTCATCTCACTTTTAATTCCATGATACATATATCATATTCACCATATATTTATTTTTAATGGTGTATATACTACCCATTGGATATTTTTTATCATGAATCACTTTATCTTCAAGGTATTTAAAGATTTATTTAATGTTATTTATTTCATTGGTCTTATGATGAGGAAGTTTCCAAAGTGGTAAAGGTTTAAGTTACAATCTCATAGTCTATAAGGATTATCCATGATTAAGTTTTTTATGATGAAATATTGCAAAATATATTTCATTAGACTCATGATTTTAATTCTTCTTTGGTTATTTTTGTAGAATACATATTTTCCTCTCATTTTCCTCTCTTTAAGAATAAAACATACCAAAAAGAATTTTTTAAATAAAACTAACTTCATTTATCTCTTTGGTGAAACACACCTTTTCTTCCATATCCTTGTTTTTTAAAAATATTTTCAATAATGTTTTAACATTATACAAATGGTTTACTAAATACATTTTTATCAATGTTTTACTTTTTTACAGGTGGTCTTGAAAGGAATCTTCTTGTCATTTTCCAGATGAGGCACTATTTAACCTTTTTACAATAGTATGAAAGGAATATTTTTTTAAATAATATAGAATACAAAAAATTACCTTCCATTATGACCACTCATTTATTTGAATATTTATTTAAATGTTTACATGGATATTTTAAAATAATTTTTTTCTTAATATTTTGGAGATTTTTTTAAAGTTATTTTTATAGTGGAAAGGATATTTTCCTCAAGAATGTTTTAATGGAATTTTTATAGTGCTTATATTCATCAATAGAAAAAAATATTTATTTCACTTTTTCTCCATTATGAATGTGTTTTAACAATACCATATTTATTATTTATTAGTATGGTTTGTGATCAGTTTGATGAGGATGTACTATTTTGATACTATTCATCATATTACTCTGAATGGTTTATGATTATGTTTATTGGTTAGGGAAATTATTGACATTACGTATCGTAGTTTTTAAATATGAATGTTTATTTTGATTATGTTTCTCCCATTTCATGTGAGTAAATAATCGTGTAATGATTCAGGCCTTCCTAACCCATTACTTTCTAAGTTTTGGGAATTAGAGGTGTTTTAGAGGAGGCCTGAGAAAGTTCCTTGGAGGTTAAAGGTGAGATAGAGGTGTTGTAGGATATTCATATCATGAAATTTTTACACAAATTGAATTTAAGTTTCATGGATTGTGTAATTGTATGGATTCATAACTTTTGTGTGGGATAAATAGGAATATGTGAAATAGATTCATGTCATGAAAATGATTCATGACATGTAATTAATTCTAGTCGAGGTGATTGAATTTTCAATGGAATTTGGTTTTATGAAACTTATCATGGAATTCATGTCATGAATAGGTTACACGATATGAAAGGTTAATGATTTGGGTTTTAAAACATTTTTTAGCTGATTTTTGTTCATTCGGTCATGGATTTCCTCTCTTGTTTTAGGAGAACCTTGCATGGATCTCAGAGGATCTTCATACCCCTTTCTACTTCACTGACCTTTTGGTTCTAGTGGATCCCCGTTGGTTATCCTTGGTAAGTTACCCTCTCATAACAATGTTTTTTGTTTTTTATTCTTCAGAGATTGACTATGGTGGAGCGGGTTTGGTTTGGGTTGTTAATGGGGTTGTATTTTTTATAACCCATGATGCGGTTTAGGTTGGTCTATGGTGTTTTCATGAGGTTGTGGTCTTTGGGATTTTCTTCTTCTCTCTACAGAGTGAAATGATTTTGAAACACTTATTTATGGTAGGTAATACCATGTTTCTCACTTTTATATGGTATGTGGGAGGGGTTTATTCTTGTTTATTTATGTGATAATGGTTTGCATTATCCTAATCAAGATAAATTAATTAGTTAATTGAAACTAAAAGTGGGATGAGAATGTTTTTCCTACTTTTACAACTTTGATCTTATTATTAAATTGTGTTTGTAAAGGCTGAATTCCCTATTGGAAAGTGTTGTCATTGGAGGAATTTTTTTGCACTGGTGTGACATGAGTTGTAGAACCCTTTTTTGTGATTGTTTAACATCAATTTAAATAAATAAAAATTATATAACCACTTATATTTTTCTAATAAAATGGTTTCCTCAGGGATTTAGGTCTTTTGTGATAACACCCCTATAATAAAGTGAAGTGTCATAAAACCCCCTTTGTTAAATTAGTAAAATGATATTTTACGTGTTTTTTTTTGGATATGCTCTTGGGATGGAGAGGTGATGGTTTATTTATTTGTACTTTTGGGGTGGTTGGTGATGGTTTGGTTGGTTGTTCTTTTGGGGTGGCTGGGTGATAGTTTTTTTGTTAGGATTTTTGGGTGGCGTGGTGATAGTTTAGTTGGAAATTTTTTGGGGTTCTGATGTGATGGTTTTTTTCATGCTTTTGGGGTGGCAGGGAGATGGTTATTTGGGGATAATGTGATACTTTTGATAATGGTTTTGTTGTTCTAGATGATTGGGTAGTGATGGAATAATTTTTTAATAATGATTTAATTAGTTGGCGTTTAGTTTGGTTAATGGGATGGAAATGATAATTGATCAAATAAATGATGGGTTGTGTGATTAATTGTGGTTTATGCTTAATAATTAAACAAATGGGATGGTTGGTGGAATTTTTTGGGAATGTGAAATGTGGCTTGTGGCTTGTGTGGTGTTATACATTTAGAGGTGGTAGAGAAAGCGGGGATGTTGTGAGTTAGTTAGTGATTTATTAAGAACCCATAGGTTGAACTTGTGTGCGGCTATGTATATATAATTTTATATTCCTTGGGATTTCTATACACACCCCACCTACAATTATAACTATGCGCTAACACTTGTATATTCACACTGGGGTGTTTTTCCCAACATTTTGGTGATGAGGATGGATGGATGGATACCTTGTCTTTAATTATATCTATTCTTTTCCAGTATATATGTAACATAATTTTACCTATTTTTAGGTTTTTGACCCATTTATTTTTGTATCTAATTATTGGACCTCTTCAAGGGTTGTTTCTAGTGTTTTTTAGACTTTTTTCAAAGGTTACTGAGCCTCTACACAGTTATCGCACAGTTTGACAAACCATGCTTCCAAACTATGAAACATTTCTAGTAACCCTTGAAGGAGCACATAGTTTGAACATGGTTAGACAAACCATATAACCTAGATATAAGGGTTCTCATGGTTTTTGCATGGTTAAACTAGTTTTTTATCCTAACCATGCAGTTATTCTAGTGGCTATGTATAGGGTTCACGGTTATTACTAACCATGTGACCAAATCTAGAAAACTGTGAGAGTGATAAATAAACCCTATAAAATCTTAATTAAAATTATAAAACCCCATAATAAAACCTAAACACCTCCAAATAAAACCTAAATTGATCCATTTGATTTTGAGAGATCCCTAGAGGTATTTCGGATCTACCAACCATATTTCTTAGTGGATAAAAGTGCCGAATTAAAGGGTAATACTATTATAATGATTTAATTTCTCGTTGGTCTTCAATATCTCTTTTTTTATTCATTATTCCAAGAGGTTATGATGGACCTATGTAATATTGGATCCTAGTTGATTATTGTGTAATTTTGTATCTAGATCCTTTTTCCTCTTCTCTAAACATCCATCTTATTAGATCCAATGATTTATAATGAAGGATAAACATCTCAGATTCATTGTGGTTGGATTTGGAATATTACAAGTTGGAGTTTCTATGATTTTCCTTTATTTTTTAATTCATTATTTCTTAAGAATTTATAGATATGTTCCACCTTCCAATGCATGTTCTATAATCATCGGTCTTAAGTTTCCTTGTTAAATCCTATTTTATTTTATTTAAAATTAATTGAATATAGCATGGATTATTTCTCGTGGTTTTATGGATTGGTGAATGATGTGTTAATTTTTCATTCACTTTCAAATATATTATCAAGGTTACCTTGCGAAAAGTGAGGGCCTAATCCCAGTTTTGATTTCTAAAGAAAAATTACTTGATTTTAATGAAACTATTTGAACTATTTGATGTTTTTTGAATAGTTTAAAATAATTAAAATTTTAAAATTTCCAAGAACCCTCTTTGAATGATTTTACCTTTTTTTGAAATGAGTGGTTTTGGGTTACTTTAAATGAGTGATTTATTCACATGTAAAGAGCGGGTAAACCCATGTTTTGAAATGTATTCAAACCTTTTAAAAATTATAATATTGAATTAGGTTTGATCTAAAAGAAAATATTATTTTAAAATCCTAATTCTCATTATTATAATGGTTTGTGAAAGTAATTGAGTATTATTCCCCTTTTGAATGTTGAATTGTATAAAAGGTTTTGAATTGAAATTGATGATTCCTAACACCCATGTCGGAACTTTATGATAATTATATAATATAATAATAATTTATTTTAACTTTTTTTATTCTTATAATTCCCATTTTTGGGTTTTGAAAATTGGATTATTTAATTTGAGGGAGTTTGGGGGTGAGAGTGAAATGTAATTTGATGTAATGTTCCTGTGATTGAAATATAGACGGCTTGATCCCATGATTGATATTTATAAGGATCCCCATGTGATCCATGTAACTTTATTATCTCACTCACATCTTTAGAATAGTCATGGGAACCATAGTAGATATATGGGATGATCTAGATATATGATTAATTATCATACTCACACCCCCTCTAGTGGATTCATAGAGAACATGAAAGATTCTGGCTACAGACGTGCATCTAGCAAAGAGAGTGTGCGTGGAACTTCTCTTTCAGAAAAGGGAATCCTAAGGTGTGTCCTTTTAAAACAATATAAACAAGGTAACCCCCATCCCCATGAATATATCACTCTAGAGAGAGCCCCAGTTGGATGGGAGGAATTTATAGCCTATATGGAAGAGCATCTCGGAGGGTGATTACCCGACTGGCGATAGTTCGACGTAGTAATCCTTCAGCACGGATGGGTTGCTCTTCATTTTGTCCACCCAATAAGGAACCAGGTGACCCAAAAAAATGAGTGCATCTATAGGGATGGAAAAATAACCTAATAGCAGGATCGTAGGAATCGAAGCCTGAACCTCCCAAAGAACAGCATTTTTATTCTCCTCACCTTCACCATTACACCACCACTGAAGCGACATAGTGTGCATGGAACTAGTTTTCTTGAGATGTTGTGAGACTATACGTAAGACTAGGGATTAGTAATGATGATTTATTATTATATAGTATATGTTGGACTCAATATCATACCTATTTTTTACCCATGAAATCCATATACATGATACTCGATACATGACAGCATTCATTTTCACAACTTGGCACCCGAGTATCCTTTATTGATAGATCTTCTTATTAATATGATGCACCTTGACTCTATTCAGATATTGATATGAGGTGAATGTTATTACATTTATTTTTTGATATAACTCTATCTTGTGAATTGGTTTTTAAATATTTTCATGAAAAAAATTATTTTTTAAATGGTGAAATGGATTATTTTATAGGTTTGGTTTGATAAATGATTTTTAAATGTTTTAAACCTTATTTTTAAACTAAGATTCATACTCTATTTATTATAATCCTATTTTATGATATTTAATTTACCTTATGAATTAACTATATATAATATTTTGTGGAATCCTACTCGGTACTATATCTCACACCCTTCTAGTACCATTTAGTATTTTCATCCCTTTATGATCTTATATAAGGTGCTCGTTCTTTCATCTTACTTTTTTGGTTTGATCTAGTGTGACTAAGGGATGGTGACTTAGGACATGGTGGGTGGTTTTAGACCACCAAGATATGGGTATTTTGAATTTTTTTATTTCTAGTTTTATATCATATCCTTGTACATGGTATAATTATACTAATGTATGTATCTAATGATATTTCAATATTGTGTTCTAATTATTGTTATATTTTGTGGGTGAAATAGTTCCCAGGGGTTATTTATTAATGCTCAGGTTCTTATCACTAACCCATGGAGATTAGTAATGCTCTTAGTTTTAGTGTAGAATTTTCTTAGATACCAATTTTGATGTTATTCTTGGATGGTTTGTCACAAATGGTATCATAAGAGGTATTTCCTTGAAATAATAAATTCTACTTGAAATCCCTTATGTATTTGGGGTGATTCATTCTATAAATAAGATTAAGGATGTGTTAGGACTCAAAAGGTAGTTCGTGAATGGTTGTTTGATCATGACCTTCTCATGATGAGACTTGAGTTACCAAGGATGTGGGGACTTGAGCCTTTCTTTTTAGTTATTTGTTTCCCAATGAAAAATGAGATTTAGATTCCCAATGAGACTATATTTAATTTGGGTAATATGTTATGAGCTTTGGAAACATAATGGTAATATGACCACAATCACAATGTGTCTTCACAATTTGGTAACTATGAGGAATATATGTGACTGATTTGGAAATCCACCCTAGAAGAGTTTTGTCGTTGGTGTTTGATTTACTAGAACATATGAAAAATCCATGTATAGTTATAACTTGTTTTTAAACTTGAAACATTATTTATTTTCTTACAGCTGATTTCACTTGTGTGAATTTGGTTATGAGGGTTATGGATGTGGTTTATTTCATGATCTTGTTTAGTCATTTCATCTTAAATCCCTTATTTATGATTTTAAATCCCTTTTTAAAACCACTTTTGTGGCTTAAAAAAGTTTTTTAAGTGATTTGTAAAGTGTATTAAATTACCCAAAAGTGAATTTTATGAAATTTTTAGTTTGGAAAACTAATTTTTAAATAATATTGGATTATGTGTTAAATAAATCTTTTAAGATGTATTTTTTCTTTCTAATTGTTTTAAAATGAATATGGGTTTGATAATTAGAAAATGGGATTAATGATTTTAAAACCATGGAATAATTTCTATGTTCTGGTAAAGGGTGTTTAAAATTGTGATGAATTTATATCAAGATATATCATTTAGAAAGGAAAGAAAAATCTTTTATAAATAAGAAAGTATTTCATGTTTTGAAACCAATGATGCATTTATAATGTGGTTTATGGATTGTTTGAAAGATTTTGGGTTGCTTTTATTCTATTTTAGGTTCTGTGCTATGACTAATTTTATGAGCTTATGTTTTATGATGACTATAAATGTACCCTATAAATTTTTCCATGAGCAATAGAATGTTCATTCATCGGTCCAATTTTGGTAGTGTTCCTTTTCATTTTCTAAAAGTGGCATATCTTGTCAATAACTCTACCCAGACTCCACATAGAGTGGTGGATTCAGATACATTCTAGCCTTTGAACCCCATCCTTAAATTCTTGGATTTTCATCTACCATATTATAAAGGAGAACAAGGTCTCTTGAGGCATTAAAGTGGCTTGAGTAAGTTGATGGGATCTTCAAATCTCACAAGACTCCATATGATCAGAAGGCCAATTATATAAATTATTTGTTTGAGGGACCTGAAAAAGAGTGGTGGGAATATGTTATTACCTATTTTATATATGAAAGAATTTATTGGGAATTATTCAAGTCATTTTTCATTTAGTGGAAGTATCCTGAGGAAGTGAAGAAGGAGAAAGTTACTGAGATCATGGGTCTCAGTCAAGATGAGTGATCAATTGTGAAGTATGAAATGATATTATAATGTTTGATATGTTTATTACCTAAGTTTGTTGGTAATTAAATCCATAAGGTTATCTGTATTAGTAAAGGTATTCACCCATACCTCTTAACCACCATGGACATGGCCAGGTTGATCACTTATTCAGAGATGCTCAATAAGGATTTTCAGCTTAAGAAGATCTAGTGAAATGATGGGATGGGAAGATTTACTCTTTCAAGATTGATGAAATAAAAAATTATTGAGAACACAAAAATGTTACCATGTGTTTCCGGTGTGGATAATCGAGTCATTATAAGAGGTTTTTTTGATATCTTTGAAGGTTCGTAAATGGTGTGGTTGTTTGTGTAACCTTAATAGGTTCTTTATGTTGGGAGACCAAAAAGGGAAGTTTTCGTCAGGATCATCAGTTCCTGACTATGGAGAAGCATATTATTCAAGATAAAAGGGCTCCATATATAAGCCTCAAAGTGAATCTTTTCCTGTAGTGGAGGAGCTTTTAGATTTTGGTTGCTGGATATGGTTGATGTTGATCCATCTTGTTGTTTCCAATATTAGAGTCAAAACTACTTAAGTTTTTCCTTGTTACAAATTGTTTGTTTTTGGAAAAAATTTATTTTGGGGCCATTGTTTATAATATCTTATGGACCTTGGTTTGGGTCATTTTTTATTTGATGATGTAATAATGGTTTCCTTTTCTTGACATATCTATGTTTTTGCCTTATAGATTTCTACACCTGAATTCTTATCCTTCATTTATAAATTAATATAGTTCCTTGATGTTTATTATGCTTCTAGTGATGTAGTAGAATATTTTTCTGATAAACCTTGATATATTGAGGAGTTTTTTATTCCTCATTATTCTATTGTTTTTCCTTGATGGTTAGAGCTCAATTTTGATGTAATGGAAGATCTCCCATGTGAGAGTGTGGCACTCAATTATGCGCTAACCTATATGTTTTATATCCTTATAGTTGGATTTGGATATACCATGGGAATATACTTAGGTAACTAGGATGATTTAAATTTTTGATGGATAAGGAACCCAGAGGTGTTGTCATTTGATTTGATGAGCTCGTCGAGGTGTGAGGCTCGGTTTGCAAAATCCTAAGTTACCATCGAGTACTTACCCAGCGTACAAATCCTTGTAAGATCTTTTCCTTTCTTATAGATGTTTGATCATAGATATTATCCATGGTGAGTGGTTGAAATGTATTATTTGGGTTGAAGGGACATTTTTTTCCTATGTTACACCATTATGATGAATCTTTAAATAGTGGGGAGGCCTATGCTAGGTCTCCAATTTTTCTCTATTTAGGAGATGCGTAATTATATTGGTGTCTAGATCTTGAAGTTGTGTGTGTGTTTTTAAACTTTGGGTGAGTCTCTATACTGGATGTCAATTCATCCACCTCACAAGATGAGTGGGGAAGTTATTCTTATGTCATCATGTTCTATCATTTAGAATCTTTATGGGGACAAAACTTTCTATGGTGGGGAGTTTGTAACATACCATTACCTATTACTATGTGTTTTGATGCATTTATTTGATTATCGAATGATTGGATCTATTCTTGTGGATCTATTTAGGGTGCACAGTTAGGCGCACAGTTAGTACTAACCATACAACCTAACTCAGGAAACCATGTGAGCAGTAATTAAAGCCCTTAAAATATTAATTAGAATCCCAAAACCCCAAAATTAAATCTAAACTCCTCCCACTCAAAACTAAATCAATCCATTGGCTTTTGAGAGTCCTATAGAGGTGTTTTAGAGCTCCCAACCTTCTTTCTTAGTGAATCGAAGTTCCAGCCAAAGTGGTGATCCTCTTATAGTGATTTCATTTCTCCTTGGTCTTTGATATCTCTACTTATTTTGATTCTTTCTTCCAAGAGTTTTTTATTTCCTTATGTACTATTGGATCATGGTTTTTTAATTTCGAATTGTGGATCTAGGGTATTTTCTCTCTTCTCTAGACATCCCTCTACCTATATTCGGTGATTTCCAACCAAGGAGACACATCTTGGATATATTCTGGTCAGATTCTGAATAAATCTAGTTAGTATATATGCTTTTTTCCTTTATTTTTTAATTCATTATTTCATAAGAATTTATATATATGTGCCTCCTTCTGATGAAATTTATATAGTCATTGATCTTGAATTGCCTTGTAAGATCCTCTTTGATTATTTTTTAAATGAATTGAACATGGCATGGGTTCTTTCTCATGTTTTTATAAATTGGTGAATAGTATGTTGATTTTTAATTAACTTTCAAATAGTTTATCAAGGTTACCTTGTGAAAAGTGAGGGATTAGGCCTAGTTTTAATTTCTAAAGGTAAATTCATCAATTTGAATGAAATTAGTTGAACTATTTGATGTTTTTTAAGTAGTTTCAAATGATTACATTTTTTCAATGAACAGGAACCGTATTTGAATGATTTTACCTTTTTTTTGAAATGGGGATTCTTGGGTTATTTGAAATGAATGATTTATTCAGATAGAAATAGGGGTAAACCCATGTTTTGAAATGTATTAAAACCTTTTAAAATTTTAATACTTCCTTGGAATGCATTAGGGTTTCTTTGAAATAAATGATTGCTTTAAAGGAATTTTTGGAATTATTATGATTATTTGTGAAAGGAATCAGGTATGATTACCCTTCTGAATTTTGAATTGTATAAAAGGTTTTTAAGTGAAGTTGATGATGTTTGATAGTCTGATTGTCACTTTATGAAAATTATCTCATATAATAATCTCTTATTGTAACTTGTTTGATTTTTATAATTCCCATTATTTGGTGTCAAAAAAGGTATTATTTACTTTGAGTGAATTCTGGGGTGAGATTGTGATTGATTTGAGGGTATGTTTCCATGATTGAAATGTTGAGGCCTTGATCCCATGATTGATATTGATAAATATCCTTATGTTCTCCCCATAACTTGATTATCTCATACATCTATTTTAACTAGTCATGGGAACCTTAGTAGATAGATTGTTGGTTCTAGGTGAAGTGGAAGCATGTGATGGTGGGAAACATATTAAAAATCCTTTTAATAATCATTTCTAAAAACCAGGAGTGAGGATCTTGCATGTCAAATATATAATTAATTTATTTAATATCTAAATAAATAAATACCTCGTCTTAGGATCTTTATTTTTTGATGAATTTTGATCATCTGAAAAGTCCCTTTCAGATTGTATTCATTTCCCTATGGTGATCTGAGGATAGAATCCCTCTCACGGTGAACCACACATGATCCAATGATCTACAAGAAACACCACTTGATCATTAGGTGCTAGTGTGGCGAATCGAATGTATTACATTGTTTGTTCTTGATCATCCATTATTCAATATTGAATTAATATCGCTTGCATTTCTCATTCTTTATAGGGAGAGAAAAGGAGGATTCAATTGATAATTTGTTGTGTGCAACAATTCTCTATTATCAATTTTGGATGCAATACAAAATAGAGATAATTGTGTATTTATAGAGTTAATATTTAGGTTAAAATGTTATTTAATCGTATTCTAAACATTAAATAACATTTATAACCTTTAATAAAACTCATTACACATAATAATTTTATTATTATTTTGTGTTGTGCCAACTTGCGCAAATTAATAAATAATATTTACCAGATTGTAAATAATTATTTTATCACAATACATAGTCATGGTCTGATAAAAATCCTCAGTATTTATTGAATAGCCGAATAAATATTTCATTCATATACGAGTGAATAAATATTTATTAAATAAACAATAAAATAAACAAATATATTTTTATTCACATTCCAAAAAATAAATATTTATTTAATTTATGTGATCAATATAACTTGAATAAAATTATTCCTCATTCTTAAGGATAATATTTACTCCATTAATTAAATTCAAATATAATTTAACTGAAATCAATGGAAACACTTAGTTTTTGACCCTCTAGGAATCTTTCTTATTATCATTATTCGGTCTTGGATAAATTCCAAGATTACTATCTAGAAACGGTTTAAGGCACCCAAGTTAAATAACATAATGTCGCACTGAAGATAACCACATACGAATGCTCATTGAGTAATATAACCCCTTTTCATAATAACTCTTCAAGCAGGTTTTATGATGGTTTCATCAACACATATGCTTAATATATCTTTCTTTGACTATATGAAATAAACATGTTGTTACACCATAGACAAGGAATTTAGGAAATGATTATATTTCAATCAAAAGGCCGAGAAATCAACTCCTATAGAGATGAACGTGAAAAATCCTTACTTGCCAAATCTATTAATGACATGTCAATCGTGACACACCCAATATACCCTACATCCCGCAAACATATGGAATTATGGTTTTTTGTTAGTAAATATAATTTCACAAGTCATTACATGTATTAATGATAATCATAAAGTCCAAGGACCATTAAACACACTCGTAGAGATGAATATCCGACAACACAAAAACATGTAGAATACTTACTGGCGGGTTTGATCTCATAATCTCTCATATTAAAGATTACCAAGTGAGAAATTCATAAGAAGAAGACTCATCCACTTAAAATTACTTGCATCAGATGGTCTAAATAGTATGTGTCCCATCCTAGTACGTTATCCAACCATAGAATTATATTAAGAATATTTTCATAGCACTTAAAGGTTCTACTTATAAAAAGAAACAATTATGACCATATCAATGTGACAAATACTCCAAGAAAATATTACATCAAATAAATGTAGAACAATAAACAATATGTTATAATATGATTATTTAATATTAAATACATAAAATATATATGTAATAAAATTACAATCAGTTGGTCCTAGTACACCAACTATAACAAACTCCCACGTGGACTAAAACCAACTTCCTACAACTTTCAGTTCACTAAACCTCACATTATAACCATTTTTATGATAAATCGTGGATTTTGACAAAGGGGTCCTCCACATTGTCTTCCATGGAAATACTACTTAATGAAACCTCACCAATCTGATAAAAATCACTAAAGAGATGATACTTCCAAAGTATGTGCTCCATCCATTGATGTGACCTTGTCACTTTTGTGAGATCCACCACTGTAGTATTATCACAATAGAGTTTGATAGGATCTTTAATAATAGGTACCACATATATATCTTTAATGAAATTTCACATCCATACTACTTACTTAGCTACCTTAAAAGCTGCAATATACTCTGACTCTACTATTGAATATGTGACCACAACCTGCTTTGAGATCTTCAAGCTCACAACACCTCTATTAAAAGTGAGGATGTATCCTATTTGTGACTTCATGTCATTGTGATAAGTTTAGAAAATATCATCTTCATATCCTCTGATGACTAGTTCCTCATATCCTCTATAAACCAAGAACATATACTTAGTATGGCTCGGTTACTTAAGGATAGTCTTTACAACCATCCAATGGTAGTTACCTGGATCATCTTGATATCTGCCTATTGTACTCAATGTGTAGTCAACATATATCATAGTACATAGAATAATATACATGACTGACTCAATTTTTGATGCTTATATAATCCTTACCATTCTATTTCATTATTCATGTGTCTGGGGTCACATATTACTATAAATATAAATGTTATGTGATACTATAAATATCCCCCTCTTGGATTATTCTATATTTAATCTCTTCGGTATCTTATTATTGAATATACTTTGACTTTGGAAGAGAATCCTATTAGATCTATCATGATGGATCTTGATCCTAATAATATATGTTGCCTCACCTAAGTACTTTATAAGAGAAGAATTTATTCAACCATGCCTTAATAGACTGTAATAATGGTATTTCATTTCTAGTTAGTACTATGTCATTGATATATACTATCAAGAAAATGGCTGCACTCCCACTAAACCTTTTATAGATACACGGATCACATTCATTCTTTATGAAACCAAATTCCATTATAACCTCATAAAAATAAATTTTCCATGACTTGTATTCTTTCTTTAATACCTAAATGGATCTTTTTAACTTTCATAACTTATTGGAATACTTTGGACTCACAAACCCTTCAGTTCATGTAAAAATGAAATCTTCTTGAAGGTTCCCATTATGTAAATCTATTTTAAAATCCATTTTCTAAATATCATAATCATGAAAGTATGTAATTGAAAGTATAATTGTGATTAATTTCATCATTTCAATTGGTGAAAAGGTTTCGTCGTAGTCAATGCCTTGAACCTATTTAAACCCTTTTGCAACTAGTTTCACCTTATAAGTATTTAATTGTACTTACATGTCCATTTTCTTATTGAATAAACATTTTTAACCAGTGGTATTTACATATATTGGAGCTTCTACCAAAATCCAAACTTGGTTTTTGTACACGAAATCCATCTCAAAATTTATGGCTTCTTTCCACTTTGAAACATTTGTGCCACTTAATGTTTACTTATAAATTAGAGGGCCGTTATGATAAACTAATAACAAGTCACCATACTTCATGACTATAAAACCATAAAATTATGGTTCTTTAACCTCTCTTATACTCCCACACACTACCTATGTCTCTAGAATAGTTTCTTCTTCCATAGGGCTTTGTGGAATCTGTTTATGTACCAAATCATGTGTTTCTTAATCCTTTACTTCATCAAATTCTATCTCACTCTCACTATCTATTTTAAATATTTGATCACTCTCAAGTAATATAGCAAGTCTTTCCACTATAAACTTTTTTTCTTAGGGGAAATATAGGTAATATCTCCTTGTTTCATCGGGGTATCCTATAAAGGTACACTTTGTGCCTTGGGGTGAAATTTTTTTTCCTGAAGAGGCCTTAACAAACACTTATCTTCCCCAAACATGTAAATTTGGTAACATGGATTTCTTTCAAATCCAAAATTTGTATGGAATATCATTTATCAATTTAGTTGCTACTTGGTTTAGTATATGTGATTTTGTTTGTAATGTGTATCCCTAAAAGGATAATGGAAGAATCACATAACTCATCATTAATCTCACCATGTCCAACATTGTGTGGTTACTCATTTCAATTACACCATTCCACCATGGAATGTAAGGAGGAGTGAGTTTTGATAGGATCCCAAACTCCCATAAGTAATCAATTAAGTATTTATTAAGATATTATCCACCATTTTCTGAGTAGAGTTTTTTAATATTTGTACCAAGATGGTTCTCAACTTCATTCTTGTATTCCTTGAATTTATTAAAAGAATCTGACTTATACCTCATTAAGTAGACATATCAATATCTACTAAAATCATTAGTAAAAGTTATAGAGTATGAGTACCCTCCCCTTACTTCAACAGGAAATGGTCCACACATATCAGTATAAACTAATTCAAGAATCTCTTTATCCCTTTCACCTTTCCCACTGAACTGTGATTTGACCATTTTGACTTGTAAAATAGTGTGACATACACTAAGAAGTTTTAGTTAAAAAGAATATAAATATCCAACTTGCTGTAATTTAGTCAAGCAATGTTTCATTTATATGACCTAGCTGATGAGGTCAAAGTTGGGTGTGGTATGATTCATGTGAAGTAACTTTGTTATCGATTGTCCTTACTTGGTTTGTGTAATACAAGACATAAATACCATTATTTAAATTTTCCTTACCATAAAAAATGTTATCCTTATAAAATAAGCAACTTTTTTCCCAAATTTTAAAATAAATAAATCAGTATCAAGTATGGATATAGAAATAATGCTTTTAGTTACAGATGGAACATGATAATAACCTTTCAAAACCAAGATCATTCTGGTCGAAAATGTGTGGTGGGGGTCACCGATAGTTATATCAGTAAGTTTAACTTTGTTCACTGCTCATAGATCAACCTCCCCTTGGTAAATATTTCTAAATATACTAGGTTCATGTATTTTAATACATATATAAGCACAAAAATAAATATCTAATACCCAATTTTTAGAAATAGATAAATCGTACTTGATAACAAGTGCACCTGAAGCTTGCCCTTGATTCTTTGGCTTGGTGCAGTTGTTCTTCTAGTAACCTTGATTTCCACATGTGAAATAGAAATCATCCAATTCCCTTTATTTCCCCTTGATCTTATTATTCTTGGAATGGAATGAATAATATTTAGTCCTAAAGATCTTCTATTTTCCTTTCTGTGTGTTCACCATAAGGATGGAAGGTTTTTCACGCTTCATATCATTACAAAGTTGGTGAAGAAGAGTTCTAAGACCTAGAAGAGACTCCTCAATGTTTTTTATATTAAAATTAATAGAAAAGATGGAGAATATATGAAGTATTAATTCCAGAATGAGATCAGTTCCCAATTATTTAGGGAGTTTAAATCCTAAAACCACCAAGAGCTCAATGTAGCCAATAAGATTGACGGCATGAGGCCCATCTGGGGAACCCTCTCCAAGATTTCTCTAAAATAATTCCTCAGAAATCTCAAACCATTCTTGTCTAGATATCTCATATTAAAGAACATGTAGGTGATCAATCATGCTATACACATCCATGATTTGATTAGACTTTATGAGTTCACTAGATATAGATGAAAGTATTAGACATTGAATTTTGACTGCATCATCAATATGTTTCTCATAGAATATGAACTCTTCATCACTCTCCTATTTAGAAATTGGAACAACAAATTATGATTCTAGCACATAATATTTCCATTCATGGTGTAACACAACCTAAAGGCATATATACCATTCCTAGAATTTACTACTAGTTAGCATATTGTCTTTCTCAAATATTGATCGTAGTGAAGATTTAGATGGAGAGCTTTCCATTTTATTCTAAAATTAAAAGAGAAAATTATTAATACTTTTATTGATTACATATTGGGTGAGATATAATAATTTAATTGATTTTATTAAATCTACCACTATGTTATAATGTTACAATATCCCTCTCCGTTAAACTTGGAATGTCTAGTTGCTATGAAATTCTAGTGTTAGTGATCTATATTAGCCTTCACAAAACCCCAAAAAGGGTCGGTCAAGATAATTGAAGGTATTAAGGTAGGAAATTATTTTCCAATTGTGGGCTTGAAACTACTTGATCCTTTGATTGGAATCCTCTATCCTGAAATCATGAATTGGATTTCCTCAGTACTTTCTTCCAAATTACACCAATTCTAGCAAGTTCTACTCCCCTTGATGTAAAATGGTTAATTCAATCCAAAACCTTCATAATAACTCCCCTTATAAATGTAAGTGTCCCAAAAATGGTTGACAAAACACTTAGTTCTATTGAGTTTTATTCCTAATTAAGTAATGGAAGACCAAGTATGACTTAATATTTAATTGATTTATTTTAATTTATTATACAAAAATTGAATCTTGTTTTTTCCTTTACAAGTCTTGTTAATATTAATTGAATGTTACTTAATTAATTAACAATATTGGATAAAACATTTATGCATAATTCATTTATTTAATTTTTGTTTTTGCACATTAATTCATTTATTTATGTGATTATTTCCTTGAATCCATAAAATAAATAATTATATAGACAGAAATAAATAATTAATTAATTTAACCATTCATTATCTTTATCAAATGGTTGATTTGGTGATCAGACATTAAATCAACCTTTGACCTAGGGGAAATAAATCATATTGTCAGTCTTTGAATGAGTTATAGTATTCCACCTGTCCACCTAGGTATCACCTGAGTTGACATGATAATGGTTCCATATTGAACCACCTTCATGCATATTGAGATGATCTATTAATTAACAGTATTTATTACTCACACATAGGTGAGGGGAAGCAAATGATTTGTTAAAATCATATTACATAAATGTCCTCGGACATGAAAATTGTAACGACCTGAACTATTATAAGTGAATTTTCCATTTTGATTTAATTAAATGTATTATTTGGTAAAATGGATGTAGAAAAAACATGCACTCCAGTTTTTTATATCCAATTGTATTTAATTGATCCTTAAGTATCATTACCATTGAAAATATAATCGTTGAACATTGATAACATGACTAGTATAAATATAGGGTTTTAACAAATCCTTTCAACATAGAAAAAGGAGGTGATGACCTCAACCAGTAGGATCATTCTCTATAAATCTCATTTATCAGATATTCTAATGGATATATCACTTCTAGGATTTACTTTAGACCAATCCCAATCCAAGATCCAATAACTTAAGCATGAGAGAAACCGTTTACAAGAGAAGTTCAAACTTATCGAAATCATGACCCAAACTATTTTCACCGAACAACCCCATGAAATCCCCACCATTTCACACCTTACTCTTAGGTTTTATACTATTTTAATAAATATATATGTATCAAGACTTTATCATAATGATTATGTACATTATTTTTGTATAAAATAATGAATATACTTTTATTTTTTTATTTTTTTTAAATCACAAATAGTATTTTTGGTTAATATTAAAATTGAATTAAGAAATATATTTTAATGAATTAATAAATAATATTTTAATATATAGTGCTCCAATGCATTAGGTAATGTTTAGTATCATGATACAACATGTTGTTATAGGGTTTTACCTGATTCCCTTATGGTAATTTTTCCACTAATATGTCTTTACAGTTTAGCCTTGACCCATGATGCAGTGTTTTAAGTTGTTTTCACATTTCCTTGTTATGATTATCATGTTATATCATTCCTTTATGTTCATGTTTCTTTTATGATATATTTATATGCCTGTTTTCAAAAATTTATTTTCTTCCTAATTTTATTCCTTGTTTATTCCCTTATTGGGCCTTATATCTCACCTCTTTCTTACGTATATCCTCAGGTTATCCCATGCAATGTTAAGTACGTAGGAATTTTGTGGTCATGTAAAGGAATTTTTCAATAATGATGTTTTATTTCATGTTTTAAGTTGTTATGTAATTTTCCTAATTTCCCAAGACACTAGACTTCTTAATATTTCAGGATTTATTAAGTGTAATTTTATAACATTAAATCACGTATGAATGTAATAAAAAGAACAGGGTTGTTATAGTTGGTATCAGAGGAAAGTTTAGTTATTTTTGGGATTATGATTATAAAACTATAGTGAAATCATTAGGGATAATCCTAGTATAAGAAAAACATCCATAAAATTGGGTGAGTATAGATTAATTGCTTTATCATAAAAATACATCCCTGTCTAGAAACGAACAAGTGGATGTGGATCTGGTACAAATTTATCTAGGGGTAAAACCTGAAAACACCATTTAGAATCAAATGGAAACCGGTTCATGAAAATGGGCCTTACTACACTCCTAGGGGATATGCTTTGATGAATTCATAATATTAGTATGAACCGTTATTAAGGGAACAAAAAAATACCATAAGAATATATGTTAGGAAATAGATCATGGATAACATAGATTAAAGCCTATAAATTCATAAGTTAAGGAAATAAATGTAATTTATAAGTTATCCCTTTAATGTTATTGGATTCCACTTTATCTATTTAAAAGTTTAAAATACTTACCCCTAATTTTCATTTTATTCTATCCAATGGTTGGTAATAGGTGGAATCGTGCTAACAACCGATGCAAAGATCAGTGTAATGACGGCCCTAATGAGATGCCCAATCTTATGACAATGGGAATTGAAAACTCTGTCACCATACTCTCTCAGATAACTCAAGTTTTGAATAAAAACGTGGATCAAGATGAAATTCCTACCCCCCCCCAAGAAATAACAAGTTGCAATCGAGAGCTTCATGAGACAAAGGCTGTCTACTCTCAATGGATCATCTAATTCCTCAATCGTAGAACAATGGATAAAATCCATTGAGAAGATCTTATCCATCCTTCAATGCTCTTAAAAATAAAAGGTTCTTCTGGATTCTTATCATATGGAGGGTAAATCTGATCAATGGTAGACATTGATCAAAAATACGAAATTTTGGGGAAGAGATTGAGGTGATGGGATAATAGGATTTTTGGAAAATGTTTTTTGATAAATATTTTTCTCGCACCCTCTAACTTAATGCAGAAAGGGACTTCCTTGACCTCAAGAAAAAATATAATGAATCCATTAGAGCATATGATGAAAACTTCACAAGTCTTTTAGGATATGCCTCTGGATTTGTTGTTACCCCCTAATGTAAAGTTGACCGCTTCTTTGTTGGGTTAAAACCTAGCCTATGAAAATCCCTAGATATCCATGACTTTGATAGATATGAGGAAATTGTACGATGTTCTCTAAAAGTAAAAATGGATATCAGAAAATCTCAGGGGTATCAAGGGGATAATAAGTGGAAGGTGTCTGATAGAGAGATCTAGCAGTGAGAATAAATTTCAACACCACACTTGCCAACGGTGTGAAAAGAAGGACCCTGGAAATTTCCTGAAGGGGATGAGGAAATGTTTTAGATGTGGGAAGGAAGGGAACCTAGTTAGAAATTACCGAAAAGAAAAACACACTACTGTGATGGAGGAAATGAATTCTCTGGTAAACCCTTAGTGCATTTTTCATTGATAAAATTTCAAGGAACCAAGGCATTTATCTAACCAATTTACCAAACCAAGGGTTTTCTGAATCAACCAACAACCTCCAAGGTAGCAAGGCTGAGTTTTCCATCACTACCACCGAAGTGAATTCTGAAAATGATGTGGTGATAGGTATGTTATTTATTCAAATAAAAATAGTGAATATACTTTTTTATTCTATTTTTATACATTATTTTATATCCCAAAAGTTTAGTATAACAATCCAAAAACCACCACCAATCATGGAAGTATATATGTCCGTGAAAATGAAAAATGGGGAGATTATTACATCCCATCTATATAACTCCTACCCTATCACAATTTGTGGATTAACTTCCCAGATAAACATATTATACTTACCTTGGTGTAATTTGATGAAATTATTAGCATGGATTGGATTTCCTTATATAGATCCAACAAAAATTTCTGTAAGAGGAAAATCACTCTATATATGACAAATCAACCCCTGATTCTATTCAAGTTCAACGAGTATGATGAATCTTCTTTTATCACCATAATCCCAAGAATAGATATTAATACCATATGAGTATGCATTTCTTTCTCAAAGGATGATTCTAAGGAAGGAACCATCCTCAAAGACATGCCTATGGTGAGGGAATTCACTAATGTGTTTCCCAAAGAATTGTATGGTCTTCCACCTATAAGATATATTGAATTATCGATTGATCTTATTCCTAGGGAGTTGCCAATATCCAAGACTTCATATATAATGGTTGTTATGGAACTTGAGGATCTAAAAAAACAACTATAGGAGAATCTAAATAAATGGTTTATACATCCAATTGTTTCACCATGGGGTGAACCGATCCTCTTCATCAATAAGAAGGATGGGTCAATGTTCCATTGAATTGATTATCGTGAGATCAAAAAAACCATGATAAAGAACAAGTATCCTTTTCCACAAATTGATGATTTGTTTGATCAGCTACGTGGAACACAATAATTCTCTAAGTTGGATCTGTATTTGGGATATTACCAAGTAAGGGTGAAGAAGGAATATATACCCAAGACTTTTTTTCGAACAAGTTACGGGCATTATGAGTTCATAGTGATTTCATTCAGACTCACTAATTCTCCAACAATATTCATAGACTTGATAAATATATTATTTAGATATTACCTCAACAAATTTTTGGTAGTCTTTATAAATGATATTCTAATATACTCCAAAAGTAAGAAGGATCATGAGGAACATTTACGTACTGTACTAAAGACCTTGTGAAAAGAAAATCTTTATGCCAAGTACAAAAAATGTGTGTTCTGGTTGAAGGAATTCTCTTTCTTGGGGAATATCATCACAAGTAATTGGATATATATGGACCCTTCAAAGATAGAGGCAATTTAAGGATGTTTGAGTCCAACATATATGACAGATATTCATAGTTTTTTTAGATTAGATAGGTATTATTGTCGATTTGTGAAAAATTTATCATGATTGTCAAACCCTCTAACCAAGATAACTTAGAAGGGATTCAAGTTTTGTTGGAATGATTAATGTGAAGATATATTTAAGGAGTTGAAAAGTGGCCTATCACTTCACTCGTGCTCACACTACCCACAATTGTAGATATTTTTGTGGTGTACAGTACAGCTTCAAATAAGGGTCTGGGCTGTTTGTTGATGAAAAATGAAAAATTCATTTCTTATACATCAAGGCAGTAGAAAGTTCATGAGCAGAACTATCCCAACACATGATTTAGAGTTGTCTACAGTGATCTTTGCTTTGAGAATTTTGTGATATTACCTTTTGGGGGATAAGTGTGAAATATATGAAGATAAAAAAAGCCTCATGTATATATTCACATAGAAAGATTTAATTATGTTCCAATAAAGATGGTTATAGATGATCAAAGTCTATGACTGCTCAATTTACTACCATCTAGGGAAATAAAATAAAGTGGTAGGTGCTCTAAGTATAAAGGATCAAGAAACTCTTTCATTGATAAGAATTGTAAAGGATCGAATCTTCTTAGACTTGAAGATTATAAACATGGGAATTTTAAAGGAAGGGACATCATTAATCCTTTCAAAAATAATTGTTCAACCATCTCTTATGAGGAGGTTAGAGGATTCTCAAAGTTATGATGTGGGAATTCATAAGAAAATGGAAACTATTAGAAAAGGGAAATCCTCAGAGTTTAAGATTAATCAATAAGGTGTTGTAAGATTTGGTTCATGACAATGTGTACCATAAAATTCTAAGTTAAAGGAGCTATTAGACGATGCACATAGATCAACTTTCTATATCCACCCTAGAATCACAAAGATGTATCGAGATCTATAGGAACACTATTGGTGGGACAATATAAAGAAGGAGATCACAGAATTTACATCAACATGTCTCGTATGTCATCAAGTGAAGAAGGAAAGGAAAAAATATAAGGGTATGATGCAACCATTACCCATACCTACATAAAAATGGGAAAACATCATCATGGACTTTGTCGCCAGGATTCTTAAGATATCTAGAGGAAACAATGATATCTAGGTTGTGGTGGATCGTCTTAAAAATATTGTACATTTATTTTTCATTCGAGAGGATTTCTTATTAGATCAACTTGCGTGGATATACATCAGAGAAGTGGTGAGACTTCATGGTGTACCACAATCGATTATATCTGATCAAGATCCAAGATTAACCTCTAATTTATGGAAGAGTCTCCAACATGATCTGAATACTAATTTAAACTTTAGCATGGCCAATCAACCTCAAACTGATGGCCAATCTAGGAAGAATATCTAGACACTTGAGGACATGTTGAGAGCATGCTCAATGTACTTCAAAGGGGAATGGGATCAACATATTCCTCTGGTTGAGTTCTCTTACAACAATAGTTTCCACTGAAGAATCCAAATATCTACCTATGAAGAACTTTATGGGAAGAGGTATAGAACACCTGCATGCTAGGATGAAGTTGGGGAATGAAAACTGTTAGGTCCTAAAATGGTCTAAATAATGGTGAAAATTTTTAAGACCATTCAATAGCACATCAAGGATACTCAAAGTAGACAGAAAATCTATGTTGACAATCATCGACAAGACCTAGAGTTTGATTTTGGAGACATGGTATTCCTATTCAAATATCCATGGAATAGATTAATGATATTTGGTAAGAATAAAAATATTAGTCTAAGGTACCTTGACCCTTTTGAGATCCTTGATCGTATCAGAGCGGTGGCCTACTGACTAGCACTCCCACCAAACCTAACTCAAGTATATGATGTATTTCATGTATACCTCTTGAGAAAGTACATACCAGACCCATCTAATATAATCAATTTATAGGTGGTACCATTGGAGAATGACCTCTCTTGTGAGGATAATCCAGTAAAGATATTAGATCGTAGAGACAAAGTTCTATGGAATAAGACAATGCACCTCATCAAAGTCTTATGAAGAAACCAAAAGTTTGAAGAAGCAATGTGGGAATTAGAGGAGGAAATGAAACAAAGTTACCCACATCAGTTTTAATCTGGGAAATGGAAATTTCAAGGGTTAAATTTCTTAAGGGGAAAGATTGTGATGACCCGAATTATTATACGTGAAATTTCTCCTTTGATTTAATTAAATGTATTATTTTGTAAAATGGATATAGAAAACACATGCACTCTATTTGTTTTATTATATCCAATTGGATTTAAATGACCTATAAGTATCATTACCGTTGATAATAAAATAATTTAATAGGGATCACATGACCAGTAAAAATATAGGGTTTTAACAAATCATTTCGACATAGACAAAGGAGGTGATAACCTCAACCAGTAGGATCGTTCCTTATGAATTCCATTTATCAGATCTTTTAAGGTAGATATAATTTATGGGATTCTACCCTGACCACTACAAAGCTAATATCCAATTACTTAAGCATGATTGAAATTGTTTATGGGAGAAGTTCAAGCTCATTGAAATTACATCTCAAACCATGTCCACCGAACAACCCCAAAAAAGCCCCACCATCGCACACCTTACTCTTAGGGAATATGCTGGTGTAATAAATGGATATTTATAAAGACCCTATAATTATGATTATGTACATTATTTTTGTATAGAATAATTAATATACTTTTATTTTATTATTGTTTTTAAATCACAAATAGTATTTTTTGTTAATATTCAAATTGAATTAGGAAATATATTTTTATGAATTAATAAATATTATTTTAATAAAAAATTGTCATTAAATTACTTTTATTAAATATAAATGATCATATAATTTTTTTGAGGCCAAATGTAATTTTTATTAAGGTTTAAAAATTGTTTTTGTCAAAACCCATCAATTTTCAAAAAATGTCGTTTTTTATTTTAAAAGTAAAAATTGCCATATTTAGACAATTATTTGGATAAAATGAATATTATTTTTGGAAATAGGACATCAAAATTATTCAATTTTTAATTTTTCATAATTTTCTGAGACAGTCAAATTTTTGGATAAAAATAAAATACCATATAAATATAGTGTGTTTTAAGACATCATAATGACCCAATAGTGATGTAATAAACACTATTAAAGGGATATTCGTCCAAATGTAAGTTTTAACTTTAAAATAATTTTATTTCATATTTGTTTGATGTATTTTATAAATTCATAGTGAATCATCTAAAATGTATAATATATTTTATGATTTTAAGTTGATTTCTTTAATAATGTCACTCACCTCCATGTAAGCAAGGCTAATATTTTAATATATTCGTCCCATGGCCATATAAAATAATTTTTTTCACTCCTCTTTAGTAAAAACCCATGAGAAAAAACCATGGTAAGGTTTTAGGTTTTGAATATTTAATTATATAGATTCCAAAACCAAATTTTGTGAAATATTAAAGAATTCCCCTCTCATTTCCAATATAAATCCACCAAATTTCCCACTTATCTTCACTCAAAACACATGAATAATGTACCTACTCTATCCTCCCATCTTTATAATCCTCCCAAGGTGCCCCAAGCTCTCAATAATCCCCTCTTCAAGATTTTGAAGTCAAACACTCAAGTAAGGGTTCCTTCTATTCTCATTTTTTATCCAAGTTCCTTATATTGTTGCACCATTTTTTCCATTTAAAAATGATTGTGTATTGTTTAGAGCCTCCCCATACTTCTCTTATTCTATTTCAATGATGATAGACCCATTTCTCTCTCATTAATCTCTCCCACATACACCCGTTACCATGGTGAAATTTCATAAGAGTTATTTCCTTTCTCCTCTTTCTTCAAGTTTCTATATTAGGTTATGCCTTATATTTACAAATTAATTATGTTGGGACATGTATTTATAAGACCCTATTACTTTAAATTTCATGTATATATTATTAGATGCCTCTTTCTCTCCCATAAACCCTTTTTATGAATTTTTATGTCATGTCGTTAGGCTGCTAAAATTTCACCGTGAATCTCCATTCCAAAACAATTGTGTAAGTAAATATTGTAACCATTATCTATCAAGGGTGTTCAATTTTATAAACATATAATTTTTTTATTTAATAATTACATGTATGTATTCCACACACATTGAACATGGAATAAATTCTGATTATGGATGAATCCATGGTTTATGATCTATGTGGCACACTTAAGCATGAGAATGAAATGAAAGTGATAGGTGCACCCAGAATTATATAGCACTCTAAGGAATTGGGTAAAGTTTAGTACCATGATACGACATTTTGGGATAGGAGTTTACCTAATTACTTTATGGGACTTTGTCCACTGTTATGTAATGGCAGTTTTTCCTTAACCTATGATGAAATGTTTTAAGTTGTTTCCACATTTCCATTTTATGATTATCATGATATATCTTGCCTTTAAGTTCATGTTTCTTTTATACTCCATTGATATGCAAATTTTATAACATGTATTGTCATCCTCATGTTATTACATGTTTATTCCATTAGTGGTCTTTATATCTCACCACTTTCTTATGTATTTCCTTAGGTTATCCCATGCAATGTTAAGTATGAAGGAATGTTGTGGTCATGTATAAAGGAATTTTTCAATAATGGTGTTGTATATTACATTTTTTAAGTTGTTTTGTAATGTTACTAATTTTCCAAGACACCCGACTTCTTGATATTTTTTGTTGTATTAAGTGTAATTTTATGTCATTAAATCATGTATGAATGTAATAAAAAGAACAAGTTTTTTGTACAAGTCCTACATAATAATAGCGGGAGAGATGACATACAGGTCATCATTTAATTTTATATTAAAAAACTGAAAACCCATGAAATAATTTAAATTAAAACATCCAAAACATATATAGGTATTGGTCAAGCTTATGAACTATCGTACATGAAATGGAAATGGAAATTTTACTGGCTAGCATTCATTTTTTATTATTTAAAAGAATGTGCGTGCATTAATTAATTAATTAATCAATTTATTATAATTTTTTCATCATAATAATTATCTGAACATTATTGTAGATATTCATCATTTATGAAATTCATGGAAAATAGATAGTAGAACCAATAATGACATATATATTTTAAAATAAATTAATTGACCATTTAAAATTATTTAAAATAATTATTAAATTAATAAACACACAATAGTGTGCCAATCAAAAAATAATATTAAAATGCTTCAATTTTACAATTAAATGTAATTATCAATTTTTTCCATTAATGGGAGACTACATAGCGTGTACATTCATCTACGCACCATGTGTCTCACTTGCCATGTATTCAGGTCACACACCCAGGTTTTTGGCTTGAACATCATCCGGACTACACAACATGTAAAAATCATCTAAACTTTATGTGTTTCTCTTGTCATGTGTCTGGGATATTCACCTAGATATTTGGTGTGTGTCTTGGAAAAATACGCGATGTGTATAAGCCAGCTACATTCCATGTATCTCTTTGATTCGTGTGTCCATTTTTCTCACTGAGTCACTCAATGTGTTCTTCAGATGTGATAATTGATGAAAAACACATCATGTACACTGCATAAACATCATTTATATCATAAATGATCAAGGTTATCAGTGTAAAGTGGTTTTGATGATGTATAATGACCACATAAATTGTATGATTTATGCCATTAACCAATGTAGACAACATGAAATATACACTGATAAATGTCAGGTAATCCAAAAACTTATGTGCCAACCTAGACAGTCAATAAATGGTTTATAACACGTGTAATTATTGTTTGGTATGCCAGGTATCCTTGAGTACATATAGATTTAGTAAACAAGGGTACACGATATGTACTTTCGAGTATATGCCGTGAAACCCTGTCTTACTGGAAAAAAAATTGGCAATTTCTCGATAATATCTCTGGTCATTCTTCATCTATTTTTAAACCTTTAAAAAAATAAAAACACTTGAATTATTATGACTATTATATCAAATCATGTTAATTCAAAATGTATTTAAATAAAAAATAATAATAAATTAAAGTCTAACCTTAATTGTGCATATATTAACAATCAAATAAATACTTATAAATTTAAACATTACCGGTCTGATACCACTTATTGGTTTTAGTAATAGTGGAAGCATGGGGTGGTAGGTGATATATTAAAATTTATTTTAATAATAATTTCCCAAAACCATGTTTGAGAATCTTACAAGTCAAATTTATTATTAATTTATTTAATATCTGAACAAATAAATACCCAGTTTTAGGAACTTTCATCATTGATGAATGTTGATCATCTAAAAACCCCTTTTGGATTTTCTTTATTGTTCTATGAGGAACCAAGGATAGAATCCCTCAATTAGTGGTCCACATCTTCTCTAATGATCTTTTTTTCAACTCCACTTAATATTCAGGTGCTAGTGTGGTGAATCAAATGTATTTCATTGTTCGTTCTTGAATACTCATCTTCGATCTTGAAGAAATATTTCTTGTGTTTCTCATTCTTGAGATGAAGAGAGTAGGTGTTGAGATAGAATTCATTGTGTGCAACAATTATATATTCTAAATTTTGGAGTCAATACAAAATAGACATAACAGTCTATTTATAGAGTTAGGATTTATGTTAAAATATTATTTAATTTCATGTCATATATTAAATAACATTTATTACCTTTAATAAATCCCATTCTGAAAAATAATATTATTATCATTTTGTTGCACGCCAATATCTGAAAATTGATAAATAATATTTATCGGTTTGTAAATAATTATTTTATCACTATATGTGATCATGGTATGATCGAACACATTGGTATTTATTGAATACCCTAATAAATATTTTATTCAAAAATAAATATTTCATTCACATACTGAAGAATAAATATTTATTAATTATTCAATAAAATAAACAAATATTTTTTATTCACATGTCGATGAATAAATATTTATTTAATTTATGCGATCAATACAACTTGAATAAAATTTTTTCTCATTATTGAGAATAATATTTATTCTATTAATTAAATTCAAGTAGAATTTAATCAAGATCAACAGAAACAATTAGTGTGTGAACATCTAGGATTTTTTCTCATTGAAATTCTGCGGGATTACCTAAAGTCCAAGATTAATGTCTAGAAATGGGTAAAGGTAACTAAGAGAAAGAACTTAATGTCATAATGAAAACAACCACATTTGAATTATCACTATGTAATATAATCACATTGTCACAATATCTCATCAAGCAGGTTGCACGATGGTGTCATCAACCTATATGCTTGATACATCTTTCTTTGACTCTATGAAATAAACATGTCATTACACTATAGACATAGAATTTAGGAAATGATAATATTCCAATAAAAGGGATGAGATATCAACTCCCATAAAGATGGAAGGGACAAATCCTTCGTTAAATTATCCATTAATGACATATCAATCATGATGCCCCCAACATACCCTACTTCCTACCAATATATGGAGTGATGGTTTTTGTTAGTAAATCTAAGTGTGTGATTCATGACATGTAATAAATTTGAAGGACCATTACACATGCTCGTAGATAGGAATATATTATGACACTAAAAATTCCATAATTTATACTGGTGGGTAAATTCTCATAATCTTCTGTCTTAGAGATTACCAAGTGTGAAATTCATCAGAATAAGATTTATCCTCTTATGATTACTCGCACTTAACATTCAAAATAATATGTGTCCCATTATAGTACAATATCTAACTATATAACTATATTAAAAATATTTTCATAGCTCTTGAATTTTCTCACCACAGTGAGGAACTCCTTTAACCTTATCAGTGCAACAAATACTCTAGTATAATATTACATTAAATCCATGAAGAATAATGAACAATATCTAATAAGATGTTTAATTAATATTCAACACATCAAATATAAATGTAATCAAAGTAAAATTAGTTGGTCCTAGGACATCATCTCTAGCATAGATGGGATGATCTAGATTTATTCTTTATTAATAGACTCACGCACCATCTAGTGGATCTGTATATAACATGAGAGGTTCAGGATACTAACGTGTGTCTAGGAAAGAGGGTTTGTGTGGAATTGGTTTTCTTGAGACCCTATGATACTAGATGTAAGATCTGTGATTATTCGTGATGATTTTTTATTATATAGTCTGTGTTGGGCTCACTATCATACCTAGGTGTAACATCTCATAACCGTATTCTACTCAATAATTTCCTAAACCCAATTGGACACATGTCCTCAAGCGTATCTTCCCAAATTCTAGAGGCTATAGACTAGCATGGAGATCCTAGGTGTGTTAGTGGAGAGAATATTCCCACATCACTAGATTTTAGAACAATGAAAAATACAATATAAGGTAACTAGTCAAAGCATTAAATCATACAGACAATTAATATATAGTAATAATAGATAATAATTCCAAAAGGAGACTCATATACAATGATGATGATACATTCCATATGTCTCTAAAAAATAGAAAAATAAGTATACAAGGAAGGTGTACAATACATATGAAAAAAGTAAAAAAAAAATCCCAAAAGCATCCCAGCTAGCATCACAAGCCTCTGTTAATTCTTGTTCTCCCCTCCTCCTAAGCAGTCGTCAAGAACCTATAGTAGGGTTTTTTCCTATCCATACCTACAATCATATAGTATATTTGGGTACCCAAGGAAGAAAAAATAGGGTGTGAGACATAATCATAGTAATAATCCATCCAAGTTCAAGTTCCACCTCATCAATGAATATATATATAAAACAAAAAAAATTTGGAGGCAGTAATGTAATAAGAAAGGAAGTACTGAAAGTAAACAACATATAAAGTATAGGTTCTCAATTTATAACCAATTTAATTTGTAAATTAATTCTTTGATTTAATAGTCAGACATGTGTCATTTATAATCAAGCACATTTAACTTGTCAATATCATTTTATTAATAATTCTCAATGCCTGTCATGTAACCTAGAATCCCCTATAGTGATATTCTTAAATCAAGACTAAATAGGCCATCCATATGGTGTAAGAAAAATAATGAATCCAAGATTGTGCTTCATCTTATTAGGCACATCATATAATTAATTTCATTCTTTATTCATCTGTGAACCCAATCCCATCCATTTGATTCATAATTTGGAATCCAACACTCTAGGTATAATATAAATCAACACCCTACAATCTTGTCCATTGTGATCTTCACAAGAACCTAGGTATCACTCTAGGTGTGGTATAACATTAAAGACACTCAAATCCATCCTTGGAAGTCCATTAAGGGAGACCGAGTATCACCAATAGCACATATAATTAAATTACCTCTGATTCTATACTTGGAAATCCATTTGGAGTCCAAGTATCAATCGACATATAATAATAAACCCCTATGAGTTCATCCTTGGAAATATATATGAGGAGTACATGTGTCACTCATCCATAAGAAAGGTACAATCCAATTGAGTTTGTCCATGGAATTTCTAATTTTAACCCATGTGTCACACAAGGAAAATAACCATTCAATATCATTCAATATTATTTAATCAATTTTATTTAAACATGTCAATTTCATCACCAAGAACATTTCGATTTAATCTCACCTCAAAAGGTGACTCAAGTCATGGGATAATTTTAGAAGTATTACCTCTCAATTAATTATCTGGTAAATTAATTATAAGGTAAACTCGAGATTTAACAATCTATTACATATCCAAGGAAAAGGGAATAGTCATCCACCCCTTCCTATTAATCAACTCAATTCTTATTCGAATTACAATTCAATTCACATTTGACATCCCAAATCATGGGAAAAATGGTCACACCTAAAAGGTATCCAATTCCATATATCATCATAATGGTCCATTTAATTAAACAACACACCTAAAAGGGTGGTTCCAATTTCAAGTTCCACAACCTAGAATCATTCATTTACTAAACTCTTTAATTACATAGGTTATACCTATCAACTCAATTCATGGATCAAAATCTATTTCAAGGGTGTCGCAATGAGAATTGGGTGTGTGGCACAAAAGCATATATATAAACACTCTGACTTTAAAAGAAAGGCATATAACACCTACCAAAGGTTCTTAGTGGATATCCCTTATAGTATTAGCTCTTTATTCAACTCAAATCAAGAGAAAATTGAAGAATATATGAAGAACCAATAAATATGTAAAATTAGATTGCACCAAAATAGTTTATCCGATACCAAATCAAACAAGGAATGACACAAAAGGAATTAATATCTTACCAGAGTGTATCCAATGAGATAGATAGTTCTTGATTCTGAGTTTGAATGGATAAGATCTCCAAATTCCTACTTTATTCACCAAAAAGGGATCTCAATGGTTGAATTTTTTGCGTGGGATAATGAGTGAAAATTAGGTTTCATTTAAATATTTAATTATGGGGGGAATCATAAATTCACCAAAACTATAGGGTCGCATGGTTTGGATGCATGGTTGGCCAAAATATGTGCTAATTTTTCACCTCCTATTATAAGAAGGGGGACACCGCATGGTTTCCTCACACGGTTTTTCTAACTGTTCTCAAACCGTTCAAAACCCCACTATCAAAATTGTAAACATTTTCACATGGCCATGCACCCCAAGTCACATGGTTTTTATAATCATGTGGATTGTAAGACTCCACTATCTATCCTCACATGATTAGAAGTAACCATGCTGCTTTCCCCTTATGGTTTCTTATTACTGTGTTCTAGACCATTTTCACCCAAAAGTTGGGTTCTGGGCTCCAAACCAGCCCTGAACACCCTTAATATATCTAAAACCACAAATTTCATTCATATTAGGCCATATTTAAACATTTAAAATAATAGTTGATAGAATTTAAAGGTTAAAAACCTCAAGAAAGAACCAGGTTCTTAAAAATTTCCCCCTTAAATAAATTTTCCCTTGAATTTCCCTTCTAATGGTGGTGAAGCATAATATGAGAACAACTCTGGACACTATTCTCATAAATTGGCCTCCTACTCCCAAGTCTTTTCCTTTACTCATTTGTTCTTCCATATCACCCATAAAATGGGAACAAACTAGCCTTAGATAACCTTATTACTATGATCCATAATATCAAAACTGAAAAAGAGGGCTATTTCCATGGTTTAAAACTATTGCAATAGGCCCCAAAACCATGGCCATAAGCTGCGACCACGGTTTTGGCCAACTTTGGCCTCTATCACCATGGAAGTAGGTCCCGACCTATTGCCATAGTTTTAACCATGGTAATAGCTACCTATTTCCACGGTTTTAAAAACCATGGCAATAGGGCTCCAAATTTGACATTGTCGTCGTTGACTTATAGCCACAGTTTAAACTGTGGAAATAGCCTCAGAAAACCGTGGCAATAGCCTAAATCAAAAATGTCCCCAGCAGGTTTCGATCCCTACACTTCCACTTTGCAAGCTAGCGCACTTACCACTACATCGTGCCACAATTATGATATATATATATTATGATATATATATATATATATATATATATATATTAATAAAAACCATCGTAATAGACTTCAAACTGTGGCGGTATGGCTTCCCGCCAAATTTTTGGCAGGATTTTTTATTCCCGCAGAAGCGTGGGAAACCTATAGCCACGATTTTGGAAAACTGTGGCTATAGGGTGTCAAAAAAAAATTCCTATAGCCACGGTTTTGCAAACCATGGCAATATCCATGGTTTGTTTCCACGGTTTTGAAAACTATGGATATAGGCCACAGAAAATAGGCATGTAGCCACGGTTTTAAAACTGTGGCTATAGGTCTGTGGTTGTAGCTCCATTTTCTAGTTATGTATGTTTCAGATGCTCCTCAAAGGATACATCTACCTATAACTTAACCTAATCAAATTAAAAGAAAGGATATGGGTATAAATAATAATGCCACAACTAAGATTTGAGGAACACGTCATACATAGCATGGTACTTATGAGGTAACTGTAATCGATAAGATACCGGCCCATCTCCCTCGAGAATCTCAAATGGCTCGACATACCGTGGTGAAATATAACCCAATTCAGATCCTCCTATGTCCCAACCTTGGTAAAACATGTAAGAAAACACGATCCCCAACCTCAAACTCAAGAGGTATTCTCTAGTGATTGGTGTGTGGTTTAAAATGAGCCTGTGTAGTATCTATCCACTTCTTAATCAACTCAACTTGCTCTGTGGTCTCCTGGACAAGAAGTGGTCCAAGCATAGAGGGTTGTCCTACCTCTAACCAATACAGGGGTGATTGACATTGAATATTGTACAAATCCTCATAAGGAACTATATGAATAGTATCCTGAAATATATTTTTATAGGATAATTCAATGAGGGGTATATGCCTCTCCCAAGAGACCCCAAAATCTGGGACACATGCCCATAGCTTGAACCGTAAAGTAGTATAATCCTATGCTCAGACTGGCCGTCATTATTAATTTGGAAAGTTGTTCTCAGAAGCACCTGTGTACCCAGTTCCCTCTATAACCCTTTCTTGAACCGTGAAGTAAAATGGGCATCCCTATCTAAAACCATAGCATGTGGGACCTCGTGACATCATACTATCTCATAGATATAAAACCTTCCAAGATCATCTACACTGAAGGTTTCCTTGATCATCAAAAAAATTACAACCTTTGCGAGCCTAGAAAAAACAACCATTATGGAATCATTACCTTGAGGTGACCTCGGTAAACCTATCATGAAATCCATCGTGACATCATTCCATTTCCACTTGGGAATGGGTAGATACTATAAATGTATAGATTGTCACTATTTTTCTGTTTTCACCTATTGATAGGTGGAACATATCATGAAAAAACCATCTACATATCTTTTCATACCTGGACACTAGTATTGGAGATGTAAATCCTGACACATCTTTGTGACTCTAGAGTGCACTGCCCAAGATGAAGCATGAAAGTCTCACATCAAATCCTCATGCATGTTTGTTGAAACCCATACATGGCCATGTACTAGCATAATTTCATCTTTCTTATAGTCCACCCAAGAGGTGGGTCCTCACTTTCCCTACTCTCCCATAGGACTAGGCCCTCAAAATCTAATAGCTACCACATTCTCACTCTATCAAAAAGGGTGTATGTAACAAATAAGAATGAAATATGAGTCTATCACTGAATATCCTTTGCCTCCAATTGAATCTCAGAGAACAAATCCATGATCATTCACCCACTAATGACCTGCTTAATTTTCTATGTTTGATTCCTCCTACTCAGTGCATCGTCCATTACAATGCCTTTACTAGAAATATAGGAAAACTCAAAGTAAAATGACTCTAGGTATTCAACCGATCTTTGCTACCTCATGTTTAGATCACACTACTTAAATATGTACTTGATGATTTTTTTTATTCTTGTACACCACAAAATTCTCTCTAACTAATATCTCTAATAGAACAGTGTGTGAACAAATATAGCTAACTCAAGATCGTATGTTAGATAATTACTCTCATGTGGCCTCAACTGTCAAGACCCATATTCCACAACTCTATACCCTACATAAAAACTACCCCAATCCAAATACTGGATTCATCATAGTAAATAGTGCAACTCCTACCAAGATTTAGCAAAATCAGTATTGGTGCTAAGTCAATCTCTATTTCAGATATTGAAAGGATGTATCGTAGGAATATATCTATACAAAACTCACATCCTTCTTATTCAATCTTGTAAGTAGTGCTACTAGGAATTAGAATTCTTATATGAAGCACCTGTAGTAACCATCCATCCCCAATAAACATTGTACCTCAATGAAGTTCTTGGGCTACTCCCAGGAAACTACATCTCTCACCTTTTATGGGTCTAATTATACTCCTGTATCTAAGATAATGTGATCTAGGAAGTGAATATGATCCATCTATAAGTGTCACTTTGTAATCATAGCATATAACTGATTCTATCTTAGTGTATCCAATACGATCTCAAGATGTTTTCCATGGTCATGTTGATTATGAGAATACACCAAGTTATAATCCATGAAAACCACCACAAATGAATCCAGATAAGGATGGAAAACTCAGTTCCTCAATTCCATGAAGACATCTGGCATATTTATGAGACTGAACGACAAAACAAAATAATCATAAAGACTATACCCACTACAAAAGTTTGTGTGAGGTATGTCTGATGGTCTAAGACACACTTGATGATAACCCAATATCAAATCAATATTTGAGAAAAATCTTGCTTCTCAGAGCTAGTCAAAGATATCTCTATCCATGGAAGAGGATACCAGTTCTTAACCATCAGTTGTTTCAATTTTTTTTAATCCACACATAGACTAAGGGCACCATCAGCCTTTTTCACAAAAAGGACTGGTAAACCCCATGAAGAAGTACTGGGTCAGATAAACCCCTTACCTAAAAATCATATTACTTCCTCTTGAGTTCCTATATCTTAGTATTAGTCATCCTGTTTGGAGGAATGGATATCAGTGCAGATCTTATCACTAGATTGATTGATAACTCTACCTATCTCACTAGAGGTAATCCTGCAAATTCATTCAAGAAAACATCCCTGAGATAATCAACCATTGGAGGCAATACTTTATAATGTATTACCTAATCATCCAGGTATAAAATCACAATATGGGTTGTCATCCTACCCATCCCATGACACTCAGGTCCAACTCGGCTCTCCTAGACATCCCATTCACCCTTTTTAATAAACTCTCTGTCCTATGGAGATGTGAAATTCACCCTATGGTGATAGAAATCAATGAAAGAATGAAAGGGAACCAACCAATACATCCCAATAATGATTTAAAAACCTATCATATCAAGTAAAAATAGGTCCCATATGAAGTAAAACTCGCCAATATCAAGGGGAATTCCCAAAACTAATGTATGTCCTTCATTCTGATCCCCAATAGAGTGTAAAGAATCATAACACCATTAAAACATGGAATCATGATCCCAAGTCTCTCCACAAAAAGAATATATATAAAGCTATAAGAATACCCTATATCAAAAATTATAGAAGCTAAGGTAGAGGCTACTAGAATATTACCATTTACAATATAAGGTTTAGGATCCTTCTCCTCAAGGTTTGATTTCACTACATATATCTGTCCTGACCCATGGCCCTATGATGCTTCCTAGATACCCTGAGAAGATATACTTTGTTGTCACTCCAAAACCAGGGTCTAACTACCATGTTCATGACCATTACCTCATCCTGATCGACCAGTTGTACTCCAGATCCCTTCCTAATGAGAAGTTGTTGACCCCGCTCCTAAACATGGAATCGGTGAAGACCCTCTCTCACTGCCTTCTAGAGGAAATATTCTACAGAAGTGTTATAGATTACCCATATTTCTGCATGATGGGTACTATAATAGGTCCCTCATACACTATATCCTCATATGTCATGGCCTACCAGACCGGTACCACATCACCTAGCTACCTAAGTATGTGATTCGGACACTAATGTCACCGTATGGAATCTTCAGACGATGTTTCCTATTACCAGTTTATGTAGTACCATATATAGATGTCAAACTACCTTGGATCGTACCCCCATTCTCTCTCAGGTCACACTATATGATAAGTTTCAGATTCACTAATATAGGAATGGTAGTTAGCTGAAATACATTCACCTATGATCAGATGTTGTACCTAATTCCATCCTAGAATCGCCTGGATTTGGATAACTCACCGCCCAACAAAATAGGTGCAAAAATATGGATCTCAGTAAAATGGTTTGAATATTCCATAACTGATAATGCATTATACTCTAGGTTCATGAAATCTTAGGCTCTACCGGCCCTCAACATTTTAGGATAGAAATAATCATAGCATACCATATGAAAATCTCACCAAGTCATCTTCTGATGACTATCTTTCTAATAATAACAACCAGCCATCTCTTGGCGGAATCATGTGGCACATACGTATCGAGCTTTACCATCCTATAAAGAGGCATATCTAGATGATCAAAGATATATATCAAGTCTTCTATCCATGAATTGGTAGCCTATGGTCCAAAAACTTTCAAAAATGTGGGTGGATGCTAGTTTTGGAACACACATGTCAACTCTGCCATAATAGGGGATAGTCGCAGTGCTACCTAAAAGGTCTGTATGAATCACATAAAGACCTTATGGAAATTTTCCTCAACTCTTGTTCCAGTAAAACTAATGGTGTTGTTGATGGAACTACTAGAGGATCCACTGGTATCTCATGGCCCACCACCTCTAGATTATGGTCATCGCCACACTCCGAGCATACGATTGGAGGTCTCCATGGTGAAATGCCTCTACAATTCCCAACACACACCTCAGATATGGTCATTATCAAGTTATAAAATTAAAAGTTCAAATATTTAAATAGGATAGGTACAACCCTTACTATATGATAACACACCCCTCTTCCTACTCCTAAAGTAATATCTAGGCGACATACAACTCATATATCAAATCTAGAGACACTGCCTACTACCCACAACTAAGGTCGGGACTGGGGTGAAGTTATGTTCTATAAAAAACTTCATGTTCTATTTTATTCCCATTTTTAATCTCCCATTTCATTTTAATTCACATTTATCCCAATTCATTTTAAAATTTTTGAACCAATGGTTCACAAAATTCTGAACCATAAGGGTCCATACACCTCATTATTCAAAATGTGGCTCCCACCTAATCCACACCATAACACATTTTAGAACACCTATCACAAAAGCATGTTTATATATTGTGGAACCTATCACAATATTAGGAAACAAGTAATGCATTATAAATTTCAAGGTATAATGCCTAAAATGTGATTCCTCTAGAGTGCCAAAAATGTTGCATGAGATGACACACCTTTATCTCATCGGGTTGAAATGAAATAGAACCCATAATCAAATTAATAATAATATCAAAATTCAAGTGCATCACCCAACAGTGGAATAAATTCAACTATATTATTCAAAATATAGAATATAGTAATTTAATTCAAGGCAATTTGCCTTTTTCTAATATGCGGGTTAGCTACTCCTGGGCATATATCATTAGCAAATTCCATTTCCTTCCTACCCATTTTTATTATTTCCAAATAATAAATAAAACCAAAAAATAATCCTCTGATACCACTTTGTAACATCCTGGAACTAGATTCCACTCAACAGTGCCTCGAGCCCCCCAGTTTTCCATATATCTACAAGCGCATCTCCCAAACACCAAAGGTTGTTGACTAGATGTAAGGTCCTAAGTGTGTCAATGGAGATACAATACCCTTATCACCAGAGTGTAGCACAATAGAAAATACAATATTAGATAAGTAACATAAGTAGTAAATCATACAAAAAATAGATACATAGAATGAATAGATAAAAATTAAAAAAATGAGTCTCGTATACAATGATGATGATACATGTCATATGTTGTTACAAAACAACCAAAATAGGTATACAAGGGAGGTGTAAAACACATGTGAAAAAAGGTAAAAAAATTCCAAAATAATACCATATAACATCACAAGCCTCAACTTGGTCTTGTTCTCCCTTACTCATAAGAAACAGTCAAGAACCTATAGTAGGGTGATTTCCCTTATCCATACCTACAATTATATAGTTTGTTTAGGTACCCAAGGTAACCCGAACAAAGTGTGAGACACAATCCTAGTAGCTAACCACTTAAGGTAAAGTTCCATCCAGTCTATGAATATATATAATAACAACATTGTGTGGGAAAAAATCTAATAAGAAAGGAAGTACTAAAATTAAACATCCTATAAAGTCTAGGTTTTCATTTTACAACAAATTCATTAACCAATTTCATCTCAAAAGTATTTATCTAATTTAACATTAAAGCATGTGTCATTTACAATCAAGATCATTTGACTATAAAATATCATTTAATCAATAAGTATTGTGACCTAGCATGTATCCCAGCATCCCCCATAGTAATATTCTCAAAATATTCCCAAACCAGTCATCCATAAGGTGTAAGACAAAGACAGAATCCAAGATTGTGTTTTGTCTTGGCAGATGCGTCATATAATTCATTTCATTCTATATTCATTCATGAACCTAAGCCCGTCCAAGTAATTACTAATTTAGAATATAAATATCTCTAAAGGTATAATATAAACCAAAACCCTACAAGCCAGTCCATGAAGATCCTCACAAGAACCCAGGAATTTCTCTAGGCATGGTATAACATCATAGACACTTGAGTTTGTTCTTGGAAGTCTACTAAGGGAGCATAAGTATCACCCATAATACATATGATAAAATTCCATATGAGTTTATCCTTGGAAATCCATTCATATTCCAAGTATCACTCAGTATGTAATAGTCATCCCCAATGATTTAGTCCTTGGAAGTTCATATTAGGAGTCCAAGTGCCACTTAGGCATAAGCAAGGAACAATCCAATTGAGTCTGTCTATATAATTTATCATTTGAGCCCATTTTCACCCAAAGAATATAACCATTCAATATCATTTAATCAATTTCATTTAAACATGTCAAGGTTAACACCAAGAACATTTCAATTCAATCCCACCTCAAAAGGTGACTCAAGTAATAGGCTAAGTTTAGAATGATTTCCTCTTAATTAATCATGTCAGAAATTCATTATAAGGGAAAGTCAAGATTCAACACTGTATTACATAGCAAAGTACAATGGAATGGTCATCCATCCCTTCCTATTAACCAACTAAATTACCATTATAATTGTGATCGAATTCACATTTCAATTCACATTTGATATCCCAAAGTATGGGGTAAAGGGGAACACCTAAAAGGAATCCCATTTTATATAACATCATAATGGTCTATTTAATTAAACAACACACCCAAAGGGGTGGTTCAAATTTCAAGGTCCACAACCTATAATCATTCATTGATAGGACTCTTTAATTATAAAGACTGTATATAGCATCCTGCATTTTTATAACATAAACTTTCATTACATTACACAATACTGAGGATCTTTAAGGTTTAGTGTCTTGGAAACTAGGAACATAATACATGAAAACAACATAAAACATTATTCTTAAACACTTTAAAGGATTCTCCTTAAGTTCATCCTAGGTTCATTACTACATCTCATAACCTGGGGACATACATCAAAAGAAAGGGTGAGCAGAAGGCCTAGTAAGGGAACAAGAGAAACATTTAACATGTGAACTTGAGATACATCAACTATGTCATGAAAAAGAACTTTAAGGCATGAGAAAGAAATCATGTGGCATATCATAATAAAAATAACATTTTTCATAACTTTAAGATGTGTGTACATAATTTAACATAGACAATCATGAACATATCACCAAGGTCCATCCCCAAGGTGTCATTTGAAAATTACCAAGGTTATTCACCAAGATATCGTGAAAATTTGTAATCTCTAGTGGTTACATCATTACCCAATGCATTGGAGCGCTATCAGGGAGCACCCTTAAATTTGTCTTTATTATCATGTGAACCACATATATCATCATCAAACATTTCATAAATAACCCATATAGCATAAAATAAATGGGTTTCATTTCATAATCATAATGTTTTTAGAAAAAAAACTACTTTAAAGACAAGATCTTTACGTCACTTTAAACCCACGGAAGGGGAGAGCAGGTCTCATGTATGTAAATCCCAGAATTTAAAATAGAAAGTTTTAATATATATGTGAATACCCCTATAAAAATAAGAGCTTTGAGTATTCACTTTATAACATAAAATAATTTTGAGAAAAGAGAGAGGCATTTTGAGACGAAAATTCTGCAGCATAACGGCTATGTTTTGGGTTTTTAGAAAACATTGAAAAGAGAGCGGACATGGGTAAAACATTAATAAATGACCCATAAAACAGTAGAGGGACAGAATAAGAAGGATATATGAACATGTTAATGAAATTTGAAGGACATACCATTTGAAATGAAAAACATGGAAGGAAGACAAAATTTAGATTTCTCTTATGAAAGTTTAGCAGCCTAACGGTGTTACTTAAACTTCAAAAAAAATGATTTGAAAAGATCAAATAGGGTCTCTCATCATGTGAAAATAAGAGTTAAGTATGATAGATATAGAGATCATACCCCAAAATAATTAAAAAGAAACTTTAAACACTTTAAATGAAAGTATAACTTTGAAAAGAATGAGAAGGGTGAAAGAATCCCATAAAAATTCGGCAGCCTAACGACGTCACTTAAACTTCAACAAAAATGAATTGAAGATATAAAATAGGGTCTCTCATCATATGAACATAAAAGTTCAGTATGATAGATATAGAGATCACACCCCATCATAATAAAAAGGAACTTGAAAGACTTGACATGAAAGTAGAACTTTGAAAAAATGAGAAATGTGAAGGAATCCCTTAAAAATTCAGCAGCCTAACGGCGCCACATAAACATTCATAAAACGAAATTATGAGAGTAAGAGGGGGTCTCTCATCATATGAACATAAAAATGACAGTATAATGAAGATAAAATAACATCCTCAAACATAAGAACATGGAGCATAAAAGAAATGATATAAAAGAGATTACTTGAAAAGAAAGAGAGAGGTCGGATCCCTTACCTTAAAACGTAACTCTTAAAACTCAAAGGTTTGGACCTTGAGGGCTTGGGGGAACCTTGGTAGGAATCATTGGGAGGTAAAAGACCATAAATTCTTTGAGAATGATTTTGGAGTTCAAAGGATGAGATAATGGATTGGTATTTATAGGGAAAGTGAGGGGACAAGGCATTAATGGCTAAGGGACACCTCATAAGTGGGTTTCTCAAAAACGTGTGTTCTCCCAAGATATTTCCCATGAAGGTAGGTCACATGGGGACCCCAATACAATAATTCATCACCTTTGGTTGGAAAACCCATAAAATATCTCATGACATCATCATGACACAGTTATGATGTCATTAAACATACTGAAACCCTAAAACTGTATTTTTACTATTCACTGAAAATTCAACTTTCTCAGAAAAATCCCAAAATTTCACCTTAACCAAATATCAATGCTCTTATTTCAAAAATTAACTCCATTTTATAAAAAATAATTTTCTAAATATTATTAATTTATTTTTTAAATAAATACACTATTCACCGAAAATTCATTTTTTTCAGAAAAAACCCCAAAATTTACCTTAACATAAATGCTCTGAGTTCAAAAATGAAATCCATTTTATAAATATATTTGTCTAAATATTTTTAATTTAATTTTTAATTAAAAAACACTATTCACCGGAAAAAATTAATACTTGAATAATAATTTATGAAATCGTTATTTAACCATTTTATTGAATCACATTACTTAATCTAGGTGCCTAGATTATATTAATACTTTCTTTAAGTGAGATTACTAATCCATTTGGTCACATTACTAATCCTAAGCATAAAATCACTATTCATAATTAACTATTCATCAAAAATTAAGTTGATCTTATTAGACTCTAAATTTCGTACTGAACATAATTGTAGAAGACCATTTTTTTAAAATCATTACACATTTTTAATTATTTAAGGTTTACATAAACATTTTTTAAAATATCCTTTCTCTAAAATTCACCAAAAATATGCATACTATATTTATCCGGACATTTGAAAAGTCATAAACATCATCATAAGAAGAAATCCCAATTTTTATTTAAAACAAAGGATTACACAAGGCAGTTATGGTCTCCTTACATAGCCCCTTATCACACCAGCATAAGACCTAAGTGTAAGGTGTGCTAAGGTGAGAGAATCTGAGGGAGGCTCGGCCAACATCGCACGAGTAGTAATTTCTATCAGTTTGAACTTCTCGCGAAGGCGATCCCGTTCTAGCTTCACACGATGAAGTTCAGCTTGGGTTTGGTCCGGAACAAAACCCAGTGGTGCTACCTCTTTCCCAAGTTCTGTTAGATGGGCTTCGATCGGTCCAAGACTACTGGGTGAGGCCATTGAATCTTATTTCTATATTAATTAACCAAGATTACTTGTATTTAGATACAATAATCAAAACGTTTAGTTTCCAGCGGTCATATTGACCAATGGTCATATAACAGTCAAAACCAAATGGTATCATTTTAATTATACTCATGTTATCAAATGAAACATTTTTTTTGAGTATAAAAATAAAATAAAAAAACACACAAAATTAGGAAACAAGATTTATTCAAAATTTCAGGTCGTTACACTGTACCTATCAATTCAATTCATGAATCAAATCAATTTCAAGGGAGTCACTCCAAGAATTGGTCAAGCAGCACAAAAACATATATATAAACACTTCAAATTTAAATTAAAGGAATGAGACCACCTACCGTAGGTCCATAGTGGATAGATTCCCCAGTATCATCTTCTGATTCAACTCATATTGGGAGAAAATCAAATAATGAATGAAGACCCTATAAATAGAGAAAATTATATTTCACCTAAATAGTTTATATGATACTAAATAAAATGAGGAATGGTATAAAAGGAGTTAATATCTAACCAGAATGGATTCAATGAGACAGACAGTTCCCGATTCCGGGCTCATACATAGAAGATCTCTCAATTCCTACTTTATTCACCAAAGAGGTATCTCAAGGGTTGAGTTAGTTGTGTGGGGGAAGGAGTAAAAATTATGTTTGATTTAAATATTTGATTATAGGAAAATCAAAAATTCACCCAAAATATAGGGTCACATGGTTTGGCTATATGGTAGGCCAAACATTGTGCCAACCGTGTGCCTCCTACTACAAGAAGGGGTACACCACATGGTTTCCTTGCATGATTTGTCTAACCGTGCTCAAAACATGCAAGTCTCCATTGTAAAAATTATAGGCATTTTTACACGACCGTGCACCCCAATTATCATGGTTTGTATAACTATGTGTTCTGTATAACTCAATTTTCAATCCACACACAGTTATAAGTAACTGTGTGGCCTGCTCTCCATGGTTTCTTCTAACCATGCACTAGGCCATTTTCACCCAAAAGTTGGGTTTTGGGCTTTGAAATGTCCCCAGAAACACCCTATATCTCTATAAACTCGAAGGGAATTTAAATTAGGTCATATAAAAACATTTAAACTGATAATTTGTGGAAATTAAAGGAATAATATCTCAATAAATAACTAGGTTCTTACACTAGGTTATACCCATGACATCTATATACATGATACTTGATACAGGACAACATTAATTATTGCTACTTGGAACTGAAGTTTCATTTCTTGATTGATATTTTTATTGATATTATGCACCTTGACTCTATTAATATCTTGATATCATGTGAATGTTTTTAAATTTCTTTTTTGATATGAATTTATATTGTGAAATGGTCTTCAAATATTTTCAAGAAAATTTTTAGTTTTTAAATGGTTAAATTACATGTTTCATAGGTTTGGTTTCAAAAATTATTTTTAAAAGTTTGAAAATATATTTTTAAACTAAAATTCATGCTCTCTTTATTATACTCCTCTTTAAGAATATTTTAATTACCTTATGATGTAACTATATATAATATTTGGTGGAATTATGATGGGCTTTATAGCTCACACTCTTATTATACAGTTTAGTGTTTACATCCCTTTATGATCTTATAAGAGGTGTTTGTGATTTTGTCTTCCTTTGTGGGTTTGATATTGGTTAAAAAGGTTGGGTGACTTGGGACATGGGGGGTGGTTGTGTGCCACCAAGAGATGCATTTTTGGTTGATTTTTTTATTTCCAATTTTGTATTGTCTTTTTATACAGGATATGATTATGTTGGTGTTTATATGTGATAATGTTTCTACAATGTAATTTTTTTATTTTAATATTTTTTGGGAGAAATAGTTCTCAATGGTTATTTCTTGATTCCCATGTTCTTCTCACTTGCCCATGGAGATTGGTAATGCACTTTGGGTTAGTGGATAATTGTCTTAGATTCTATTTTAGATGGTATTCCAAGCTGGTTCATCACAAGATATGCACAGGTTGTGATGGATGGAGGTTTGTTAGTAAACTAGGTGATGGAACAGGTGTCTTAGGATGATATTTGATACGAATGTGTTATAGGGTGGTGGCCCAGGTATCTTCGGGAAATATATGATATGAATGTATTGTGGGGTAGTGGCCTTAGTGTCTATAGGAAAGATGTGATATGACCGTGTTGTGTGGAGGTGGCCCAAGTGTCTTTGGGTGATATGTGATATGACCATATTTTGGGGAATCTTATGGTGGGGTTTATTCATGGTAGGAGAAGGGTATGAGTTTTATGTACTTCATGTTTATGATGCCCTACTACTCCAGTTATGTAAGTGGTTGGGATGTGATGGATCTGGTGTCTTCGATCATGATATGATGTGGTTGATTTATGGGGTGGTGGCCTATGTTTCTTCGGTTGTGATGTGATGTGACTTAGATATAGGGTTGTGTCTCAAGTGTATGTGGGTTTGATTTGATGTGACGGTGCTATCTGGTGGTGGTTTATGTTATTCAAAAGATATAAAAGCACCAAGATGTGCGATGTTGGGTTGTGAGAGTATAAAATCAGTGGGAAAGCGATGTGGGGTACCCTTTATCGATATGATTATTATTATATTATTATACTTGTCTCATGTTATTTAGTGAATGTTCCATAGTGAGGTTAGGAAGGATATTTGACTTGTTTCACTGATGTTGGTTCTGTTGTTTTCTCATGGGTGCATTAGTATGCTTATTTCACATGTGCATGAGAGACTTTGGTTTTCCTACTGAGTATACTTGTATGATCACCCTATATATATAAACTGATTTTTAGGTTTCTAGGGGGACTATAGGATCATACTATAAATTGCTACCTCTAACCTTTGGATAGTTGTTTCATTGCTTCATTATCATTTCTTTTGGGTATTTACATTTGGATACTTTTATATGCACCTGTTTTATTTATACATGCATTATGGGATGGTTTTTTATATTATGTCATGGATTTTTTAGTAGGTGATTCATCTTATCCTCTGATCCTATATTATTATTGAGTTTAATTCCCCCCACTTCATTATATTTTTATAACCTTGGTGCTAGTCTCTAACTGGGGTCCTACTGAAGGTGGGACTTGGGGGGTCAGTATCTCCCTCCCTTCATTGTGGTATCTTTGGTGGGAGGGGTTGTGATAGATTGGTATAAAAGGTGATGATTGAGAGATAAGATATATTTTAGAGTTATTAAGAGTGATGATTGCATGGTTTGGTATGGTAAAAGTAATATTCGACCTTGGTGCATGATATAGGCAGGAGAGACCAGCTAAGAAATAGGATTTTAGGGGGTGTCATGATCTAGTGCACGAACTATGAACTTATTGAACATCCAAGTGTGGTGGACCTATTTAAAAAGTAGAGACTTAAGAGAGGTACATTCATCATGATGACTTGTGTTTCTATTTGTACTGGTTTGTTTTGGGGAATTTAAAATGAATTAAATTAACCTTAATAAAATTCCATGTTATCGGGCATAGGAAATCTTTATTTTTCTTTCATATATGGATCTTGGACATTGTCAGCATGTGGTTCAGGCAGTATAGGTTTATAAGGATGATCTTATTGATCTCCAAAGTCTTGATCCAATTGATAAGGATGACCAATGGTAGAGGAAATTGTTTTATTTTTAGTGATGAGCCTTGGGGAAGTGCAATGGAATTGTTTTGATGATCTTTAGATCACTTTTAGTTTGATTCGGGATCCATTGGGGTAGTGGATCCCTTTGGAGATTAGTAAGATGTGGGGATCTTCATGTAAGTGATGGAGTTTTTATCTCAGTGAGTGGAAGTAGGTGGATGTTTCGTGGGTTGAATTTCAGAAAGTTTTCTGAGCATAGTTTTTTTTTTACCATGATGGAAGTAAAGATGTATGAGCTTATTTCTCTTTATCAAGGGAGTATGTTAGTGCAGGAGTTTTGAATTAAGTTCAATTACCTTTTATGTTTTTCCCAAAACTTTTTTCATGTGAGGAGTCTCATGTGAGACGTCCCATCCTTTGATCTAGTGTGAAAATACTTCTTTTACATTTCCTATATATCTAGAGGTTCAAGATAAGGTGGAGGTGATTGATTAGATACACTTCCAAGGAGGTTTTACATGAAATGGGAACCATAAAGTTTAATTGGGGAGAAGAATTGTCAGTGGAAGGACTCACGGGCCAGGGTCTTCAAGGTTTTGACTAGTGGGGAGTTGACCTCAGTATCTTCCTTTATGACCTTCTTGGGTCAGTCATTTCTATTCTTTTCGTATAGACTTCAGTCCAGTGTATTTTTTCTGTGGGGTTCATGGACATCACCAAAACCAGCATCCATTGGTTATTCGAGCTCATTTTGGTGGAGGAGGATAGGTTCAATTCTATCCTTAGTAGTAATTTCTAGTGATACCTTTTTAGTAGTAGGGGCAGCAGGCTTATCCTCTTCCAAGGAGAGATAGTGCAAGTAGAGTCCAACCTCATGACGTTTCTCATGTTTAGGGACCTCGACCTGAGTGTGCTCATTTAAGTGTTCATCAGTAGAGATTTAGAGGAGTTGTGTGTGGTCATTTGCATGCAATTGAGGAGGTAGTTCCAGAGGGGCCAAAGATCGTTCTAGGTACCCTCAATTTGTCACCTACCCTTGTTATCACCTTGTTTGATTCAATAGCTTCATACTCATTTTTTGCACCCACTCTAGTTCTTAATCTAGTACTAGATGTATAGAGGCTTATCTAGACCTTGGTGTTAACAATGCCAGTTGGAGGATAGACCAACTTATTTCATGTGGGTTGGGGTTTTAGACTGATTATGGGGAGACATTAGTCCCATATCAATATTTTATTGCTTAATATGAAATCGTACAATATCATTCTTTGTGTCAAATGGTTCTATTTTGTACACATTTTTATCAAATACTTTGGGAGAAGAGTCATGTTCTAATATATTGATGGTCATCGCATGGTTTTCATTGGAAAGTGGGGTTGTAAGGTGGAGAGTTGGTGATTAGATCCCTTTATTTATTTGATAGTTGAGTTGTCTATATAATCAGTAGTGGCTAGGATGGTGGAGGTTCCCAGGGTTATTAGGAAATTTTTGTATTTTTTCTCTAAGGAGGTTGTGATGCTAACCCCTCAACATGATATTAAGTTTGGGATAGACTTGTAGCCTCGTGCTTCTCTAGTTTTTATGGCTCTTTATTAGATATAACTTTATGATTTTTGGGAGTTAAGGAGGCAGATAGATGATATAATGTAGAATGGTTTTATCCAGCCCATTATGTCACCATTGGGTGCTCCAGTTTTGTTCGCTAAGAAGGAATATGATAGTATAAGTTTGTTTATAAACTACTAAAGGTTGAATCAGATAATGTTCAAGAACCGTTAGACTCTTAAAAAGATAGACTGTCTTTTTTACCAGCTTAGAGTGGTTATTTGGTTTTCTAAGATCGATATGTGGTCTAGATATCACTAGTTGAGGGTGAATGGGGGTGATATCCCAAAGACTGACTTCATATGTAGGTATGGGCACATTGAGTTTGTGGTCATGTTGTTTGGTGTTACTAATGCACCACATGTGTTGCTTGGGATTATGAACTATGAGTTTCATGAATTTCTAGACCACTTTGTAGTAGTGTTAATTGATAACAACTTGACCTACTCGATTTCAGAGGAGGAGAATTCCGATCATATCATATTCATTTTCTAGGTTCTTATATACCGCCAACTATATGGAAAGTTATCCAATAGTAAATTTTGGACCTAAGAGGTTCATTTCCTTGGGCATGCGGTGCCTTAGTAACAACTATCTGAAATTGGTGATATGGTGAAACAACCAATGATGATTCACTGTGATAACAAGAGTGTGATTGATCTTACAAAGAATCCAGCTCATCATTCTCAATAAAACATATTTAGATCAGATATCACTTTATCACGAAAAAATTTGAACAGGGTATGATTAAAATGGAGCATGTGGGAACTGATGACCAAGTGGCTAACATTATGACCAATCCATTGGAATACATGTGTTTGAGAAACATTTGTTGAACCCTGGTGTTCAGATACCTCCCAATGCATGAGGAGGTTATGGTTTTCCCCTCTCCCTAGTTGTGTTAACTATTTTAATCTGTTTTTGGAAGCGATGCTAGTTTACAGGGGAGATAATCTAGGGGGAGAGTGTTTTTGATCTTTATAAGTAAAAATTTAGGTTCTTTGGGTTTATTTACAAAGGGGGATATAATGGATAAATTCAACGTTACAAATGGATTCTTTCATGAGTTTAACAGCTCACCATTTGTGGTACACCCAAGAGTTTTCAATATGTACTCTGGCTTGAGGACATATTTTTTGCAGCCCGAGATAAAATAGGTGGTGGTGGAGTATGTAGTGAGGTGTTTCGTTTTCCAGTAGGTAAATGTTGAGAATCATGTTCCTAGAAGTTTTCTACATCCTTTGTATGTTCCTGATTGGAAATGGGATTACATATAGATGGATTTATTCATAGGGTTTCCCTGATCTCGTGGAGGTTTTGATGTTATATGGGTGATCATGGATCAGTTGATGAAATAGTCCCACTTCTTAGTGATCAAGGAGTTGGGCATAGTGGATGCTTTGGCTAAGAGCTACATGGATTAGGTGGTGATATTACATGGAGTTATGATATCTATTATCTAGGATTGGGATTCATGTTTTACATCGTGAGTCTGGAGGGTATTACAGAATGCTTTTGGCACTCAATTATTCCTTAGAACTACTTTCCAGCCATAAATGGATAGCCATGTGGAGCGGACTATCTATCCATTAGAAGATATATTTTATTCATACATCTTATACTTCAAAATATTATGGGCATGAAAATTTTATTTGTTTTATTTTTCTTATAATAACATATATCACTCATCCATAGGTATGTCCTTGTTTGAGGAATTATAAGAGTGGTCATTTTTTTCTTTATTGTTCTATATGGAAGTTGGGGAGGAAATAGTTCTTGGTCCCAATGTGGGGAAGATCACAAAGAAAAAAGGTTTAGTTTATTCAAGAGATAATAAAAAGCAATACAGGACTGGTATAAGTCCTATACTGATCTTAGGAGGAATCCCTTGGAGTTCAAGGTTGGAGACCACGTGTTCTTGAAGGTATCCCTTCGACATGGGTAGTGTAGGTTTGACTATGAGAGTAAGATTTCTCCTAAGTTTTTTATACCCTTTGAGTTACTAGGGTTATTTGGTGAGTTTTCATAATAGTTGGAGTTTTCTCTATGGTTATATAGGATCCATGAAGTCTTCCAAGTCATCATCTTCATCGGTATCTTCACAATGACTCCCACATCATTAACTGGGGAGAGTTGGATATTAAGAAAAACCCAATATTAATGGATTGTCCAGTAGAGATACAGGTTCATCAAGAGAGGGTGTTATGTCTACAAACCAATCCTTTAGTTCAAGTGTTGTGGAGTCATGGTGACCTACAGGAGAGTACTTGGGAGTGTGAGACGCAGATACGTTCCCAATACCCTAATTTGTTTTGATCTTGTCTTTTTTCTTCTTCTTTTATTTGAAAATGTAATATTTGGATCTTTTTGTTTAATGATATGTAGTGTTATCTTGATATATGATGTGTGACAACATTTTGACATATGAAAATGGGGGGGACATGATTTCTAATCAGGACTCATTATACTACGATGTGATTAAATCCATGCTGGTGGGTCAGTGTCACTCAGAGTAGATAGTATCTTGACATGGAGGATGGAATTTATTAATTCATATGTTTGGGGAAGTGTGGTTTGTTGGTTTTAGTGGTTGTTGGTTTGAGGTGTGAGGAGTTTATATGGTTGTTCAGTGGCTGTGTGGTGGTTTATGGCTGTTACTAGATGATGCAGTGTTTTACCAGTGAGATGTGGTGATACGGTTGTGTGGTGATGTGGTTGCATGTATAGTTTGTGGGTGTTTTGGTTAGTGATTTTGGATGGTGGTAATATTTTTGGTATTATGATATCCTTGACAGGTATCTTGTGGGGTGGTTGTTCATACCCTTTTATTTTTTAGGTTTGGTTTTGATTTTTGAGTATGAGAATCATTTGAGAGGTATATAATGTAATGAGAAATACCTTCCCAACCTATTACTTTTCTAGTTTTGGGAATTTTTGGTGTTTTGGATGAGGATTTATGAGGTTTCATAGTGGTTGGAGGTGCAATATAAGTCTTGTAGGATATTCACATCATGAAAGGTTTACACAGCTTCAATTAGAAGTTCATGGGTTGTGTAGATGACTGGATTCATGGATTGTGTGAGGGATAAATAGGAATCCATGAAAAGGATTCACATCATGAAAATGATTCACAATGTGTAATTCATTAATATCTAGGTGATTTAGTTTTTAGTTGAAGTTGGTTTTTGGGGAATTCCCATGGAATCACATCATGAATGGGTTACATGATGTGAAAGGTGTGGGATCCATGTTTTAAACCCTTATTCTGGTTTATTTTTATTATTTCGGTCATGTCTTTCCTCTATAATTTTGGGTGAATCCTAGAAAACTCTTGAATGATCTTCAGTCCCCTTCCTCCTACTTTAATTTGTTGGTTATGGTGGATCCCTTCTAGAAATCCATGGTGAGTTATCCTCTCTTACCCATGGTATTTCTTTCGTTCTTCTTCAGATATCTGTTGTAGTGGTTTGGTTTTGGTTTTGGTTGTAAGTTGGGATGTATTTTTTATATCCCTTGATGTGATGTAGGTTGATCTATGGGTTTCTCATATGATTGTGGTTTGAGAGAGTTTCTTCTTCACCCTGTGATGCGCAATGCATTGTAAAATCTTCTTTGAGGTAGGAAATCTCCCATTTATCACTTTTTTTGTACCATGTGGGAGGGGTTTAATATTGTTTATCTATGGTGGAATGGTTTCCACAAGTCTAATCAGGATAAATTAATAATTTAATTGAAACTAAAGTGGTAAGGTGAAAGTTACATTTACTTTTAAACCCTTTATCTTATTATGATATTGTGTTTGTATGAGTTAAATTCCCTACTAAAAATTTTGGTCATTGCAGGCTTTGTTTTCACTGATCTGACATGAGTTATAGAACCCTTGCTTGTTTTGATTATTTGTAATCACCTTAAATAAATAGAAATTGGATAAACACTTATATTTTTATAATAAAATGGTTTCCCTAGGATTTATATATTGTGTGATAACACCCCTAAAATAAAGTGAAATGTGATAAAATATCCCTTTATTAAATTTGTAAAATGATATTTGATGTGTTATGGGTTGCTTGGTCGTGATTTTGGGGAAGTGAGGTGATGGTTTGTTTGTTCATTCTTTTGGGGTGGTGTGGTGATGGTTTGGTTATCGATGCTTTCAGGGGTGGTGAGGTGATGCCTCTTTTTCATGCTTTTAGGGTGGTGTGGTGATGGTTTGGTAGGTCATGCTTTTGGGGAAGTGAGGAGATGGTTTCTTTGGCTGTGATTTTGTTCTGGTGTTGTTGGTTCTGCTATTTTCTCACAGGTACATTAGTATGATTCTTTCACATGTTCATAAGAAACTTTTATTTTCCTATTGAGTATAATTGTATGCCCAAACTCTTTATATAAAATAATTTTCAAGTTTCCATGGTGACTACACAGATCATGTTTCATATCACTAGCTCAAACCTTTGGACAGCTGTTGCAACACTAATTTTTCTTTTCTTTTGGGTATTTATATTTGGAGACTTTTATATTACCTGTTTTATTTATACATTCATTTTAGTATGATTTTTTTTATTTTTATATTGTATCATGGAGTTGTTTGTGGCTGATTCGTCTTATCTCCCAATCCTATATTATTATAGAGGCTAATTCCTCCCACTTCATGAGATTTTTATACCCTCGATGCTAGTTTCTAACCCAGGGCCAACTAGAGTTAGGACTCAGGGGTTCATTATCTATCTCCCTTTATTTTAGTATCTTTGGTGATAGGGGGTTGTGGCACATTGGACTTAGTAAGTGATGGGTGAGGCCTGCTATAGCCTCTCGATCATTAGTAGGTCTCATGAGACAAACTGACTTGGGTATTTGGATGAGTATTTACCCATTTATGTAAGATATCTTGGCATAAATCCTTGATAGTATGGTAATGATGTCTGATATTATGAATTCCCTCATTATGATATTATTTATTGATATCCATGTGATTATTCAATTAGTTATAATATCCATGGATAAGTTTCAAGGGATTATTTATATAGAATTATTTTATCATCATTTGTTCTTGCTATATTGTTCTTCACATCCAAGTTATTGATTAAATAGAATGTGTTTCAGTTATTTACCTTTCCATATTGATTATACTTTATTTATTCATGATGGATTACACTGTATACATACACTTACTAAACATTAGATCTCATTAGTTTCTAATATTTCTTTTCCCTAGGATCCCAAGAAGTGTATTATGATTGATATGCATGGATATTCTAAAGGGATTAATGGTGTAATCAAAGATAATTCTATGTTTTATTTTATGTTTTCAATTATAATATGAGATTCATGTATGTATCTAGTTTTAAAAAACTACTAAACTATTCATTCCTTTAGGATATGATTTCTTGTATTTAGTGAAAATGTTATAAAGTATCCACCGAATCTGGGCTACTAGTGTTAGGGTCTTTAAATAAAGATATAAATTATTGGTAATTTCATGAATCAAATATATCAATCACTATATAATATTCAATAAATATTTTACCTCTCACTATCGTCGGACCCATGGAAGACTCCATTGAAGAATCATCCACTGCATAAATGTGCTTCACTCTTGAGGCCTACTACTGGTGCCTTATGGAATTTGAAGCTTATGATTCCACCACACTGGACTTTGGATATAATTATCCTTGACAATATCAAGGCATAGAAATATCCTAGTAGAACTTTTTAAATTACCCTATAATCCACAAGCATTATAATTCTTTACAAGCAAAGTACAAGAACGTCTGGTGTGCCCGAACTTGCCACACTTATTGCAAGTCCCAGGCATACTACTAGCTATTACTAATGGTTCAGAGGAGTCTCACTACTAGTAACCACCTACACCACTCATGTGATGATCATTCCACTTCCACTTCTTCCCATGCATGTCACTGAATCTTCCATTAGGTTAAAGAGATAGGGAATAATAACCAACCTTACCCTCCATATCTATATATGTCATCATTGTTTTATCTACTATATCCAAAAAGGTATAAAGATTCATCATAAATACCTATGATCTAATATTTGATTAAAAACCCTAAAGGTACTTCTAATAACTAAACTAATCATTCTTTACCACGTCAATAGTAAAACAAACTAGTTGCATAGACTAATTGGTGTACTCAAACATCAAACACTCTTCCTACTACAAAGAGAGGAACTCCAGAGACTTTTCCAAAATCAGAGACTCTAGAAAGAATTTCTAGAATAATAGGGTCTTGAAATCCTTTAGATATAAACTCATCTACATATTTTATTATACCATAGAATGCCAGCATTGCTTTCTAGGACCCTTGAGTCTAAAAATTGTTCACTTCACCTTGATAGTTTCATTTGTATCTAAGAATTCAAAGATCGGATTAATCTTATCTAGTTAGTCCACTTGTAGGACCCTAGAGCACCCTAAGAGGGGAGGGGTAAATCAGGGTGTCAAATTTTTCTTTTAAATCAATGGATCTTATTCCCACATTGGTAGGAACTTGTTAAACTTGTCTATTAGAATAGTTCAATAATAAATTTTTCACATGCAAAGAGATGACACAATAGTTTTACTTGGTTCACTACTAAAGAATATTCCAAGGATCATACCATAAAAGTGTGTCGGTCATACCTAAATAAACTAATATTCACTAGTTGTGGAAAAACTTAGTTTAGACACAGTCACTATGTGCCAATAACACTGCCATTATAATATTTTAGGTATATCTCACTGCATCCCTCAAAACACTTTCATCGACTCCCCTAGCTCACTACCTTGGGTGAATTCTTTCTCATTTTATTAACTTGAAGTTAACTTCAATAGATTGTAATTAATGTCTTTGTCCATGAGTAGCACAAGACTCTACTTGCACCGTAGACCTGAGTTGATGCACTTTGAAATCACTATTCATTACAACTTGATATTTAGAACAACTATTCACAGATCTCCTTCACGAAGCTCACAACCTTCACAAATCTTACATCCTTCATAGAACAAACTAACATCATAAAGCTCATTGATCCATCATGGAATACCCCAACATCATGCAACACCCATTACTAAGAATCATTGGCATCTTTCAAGACTTAACTAGTCTTTTTTCGATGCTCAATATTGCATAGAAAACCATATTTATGGAGCTCCATAGAATTCATGAAATCAGAGAGATTCTGAATTTTCTCCAGTTATATTTTTTTTAAAATAAAGTGGGGTTAGCCTCATATTTATAGGCTTGACCATTCATGACTCCCCATCACCTTTACATGATTTTTCAGATCTTTCAAAAATAGCTTCACAAAACTCCTCCATTCACAAATCTCCAGTGAGATTTTTCATAGTCACAGAGATTTCCATCAACTAATCATGAATTCATGATGATCCACTTATTGTAGTTGTGAAAAACATCATCGACCCATTGAAAACTCTCAAAAATCTTCTTTTAGAAACCTAGTCATCATGAAACCCATGCCTTTTCCATATATATGAATATTTTATTCTAGAGAAAAACCTTTATCAATGTTATATGCCACATTAAATACTTTAATCCACTTGTATTATAAGATTACTCTCCTTGAAAACTCTCTAATCATCCAAGTGTGGATTAAAAAAACACAAATCAGAACCCATTTCTAGTAAATAATGTCTTTGGTTCCAAAAATATCTCCATTTGGGTTTGTTAGCAATCTGCTAATAAATTCAATAAATCACCAGTCGTTATCAAAACCTGATACACAAGAAACAAATCATCCAACACTCTAAGTCAACATGAGTAATTATCGGTGTAGAAAAAAAGAGGGGAATAATGAATTGGGTTCTTGTGTTTTGGAATGCTTAAATATTTCCAAGCTAAGATCTAGTCATATCACAGAATCATTAAATGCCCTGAACTATTTCCTCAAAACACCTGATTCTCATCAGGTCATAGAATCATTGTGTGGTTTGTCAAAAAAAACCTAAAACTCATTCCCCCCCTTTGTAACGTTGAATTTATCCATTATATCCCCCTTTGGAAATAAACCAAAAGAACCTAAATTTTTACTTATAAAGATCAAAAACACTCTCCCCCTAGATTGTATCTCCCCTGTAAACTAGCATCTCTTCCACAAACAGATTAAAATAGTTAACACAACTAGGGAGAGGGGAAAACCATAACCTCCTCATGCATTGGGAGGTATCTGAACACCGGGGTTCAACAAATGTTTCTCAAACACATGTATGCCAATGGATTGGTCATAATGTTAGCCACTTGGTCATCAGTTCCCACATGATCCATTTTAATCATACCTTGTTCAAAATTTTTCGTGATAAAGTGATATCTGATCTAAATATGTTTTATTGAGAATTATGAGCTGGATTCTTTGTAAGATCAATCACACTCTTGTTATAACAGTGAATCATCATTGGTTGTTTCACCATATCACCAATTTCAGATAGTTGTTTCTTTATCCATAATAGTTGAGTGCAATCCTTTTTGGTAGAGATATACTCTGCTTCAACAGTACTAAGAGAAGTGATTTCATGTTTCTTACTCAGCCATCCCAAAAATTTCTTGCCAATAAATAATTCTCCACCACTTGTGGACTTTCTGTCCACCACATCTTCAGCCTAGTCAACATCAAAAAATTTTGATAGTTCACTGTATCTTCCTACATCAAAGAATAATTCATAATTGTGAGTACCTTGAATGTACCTCATGATTCTTTTAACTTACACCAAATGTTCTCCCTATATATTACTTTAAAAGTGATATTCTAATAATGTTGAAAATATGATATATTCCTATGTTTAATTCAAGCACAATAATCATTCAATTATTCTCCTGTACATGGTTGTATCCATATAAGTCCCACCTTTATGCTTTACAAGTTTTTTCCCAACCACAATCGGAGCCGACATTTTTTTAGAATTGTGTATATTGAATTTATTATGTAAATATCCTCTATAATTTTCCTGATAAATGAAAGTTTAATACCTATTCTGAATCCCCGGCATCCCTAATAAGTATGTGATTTCACCGATCATAGACATTTCAAATTCTGATTTCATGTGATTAGAAAATTATTCTGCAGATCTCTTCCTAGTTCCACAAAATATAAAATCATCCACATATACCAGCACTATAAATTTATCTTCCTTTGAATTATTCACATAGAAATTATGATCAACACCTCCTCTTTTGAATTGAAGATTCTTCAGATAAGCATCCAGTTGAGAATACCATGCACGTGGTGCCAAATTTAGACCATAGAGGTCCTTCTTTAATCTAAAAACCTTTTCTTCATTATTTCCAATTAGAAATCCCATGGGTTTTTAAATATAGACTTTATCTTCAAAAACTCCATTTAAGAATTCTATTTTGACATCCATATGATAAATTTTGTATCCTATTTGAATCACTATCTCAAGGAAAATCCTAATCGAATCCAGTCTCATTGTTGGAGAAAATTTTTATTCAACATTAATTCCTTAAATATGTGCATAGCCTTTACACACTAACCGTTATTTGTTTCTAATCACATTTCCATGCTCTTTTATTTCTCTTATTATGTTCTGATGATGTTTATTCATTTATGGTTTCCTCTTCTGATTCTTCATCTAAATCATCATCTTTTTGTGAGCTCTAAATGTTTTGAAATCCTTCCATTATTTCTTTATTTGAATCTATTCCTTGCATGAAACTCATTTTCCAATGACATGATCTTCTAGAAATTTCCATAAAAATCAGGTTTGATAATAATTTAAATAATAATTCTAAAATCTTATTCATCATTCCTAATAATGGTTTATTTCATCAAGAATGGTTTTTAAGATATTTTAGTATGGAGAAAACCCCAAAATGAATCTTCAACTTATGACCATCCATAGTGGACAATATTCATAGCTTATTGAAGGATAATATTTTTGAACACTTGTTCTCCAAAATTCTATAAATAAGTTCAAGCCCAGATGGTTTCGTCTTTATCCAATTTTTCCATAATATAAAATTTTAAACTTCATAAAAAATAATCCTCTATCATATTTTTCTTTGAATACCAAACTGAGGAATCATTCAAAGATGGTGACTTCTTCAACTTGGCTATTTAGAATTGATAGTCCTCACTGCTTCTCAGGTTATCCCCCGAAGAAATTATTTACCTTAAATTCCTTGAATTATAATCACAAATATAATAACCAAATATTAAGGGGAAAATGTTGTTCATCCTTGCTTTATCAACATGAACAACAAGTTTGAGATGTTTTTCTCAACCAAGTTGATCCATTTACTCTAGTATTAATGCTTTCATATCTGAACATGTGTCCTAATTTATTTTGAGGCATCATGGATATCTTCAAATCCTCTTATACTTTGTGTAGAGAATTTATCTTCTTAATACCCTTCATGGATGATAAATTCTTACTCCCCTTAAGGGATACTTCTTGTTCTGGTAGTAAAGTTAAACAACCCTTTACAATGTGACCAAATTTCATGCATCTATCACACAAAACCTATTTAACACGATATTTTCCTTTTGTTTGAAAACTCTCATTCACTTTATCTTCATCATGTGGAATCTTTTCTATTCATTTTTCACTAGCCTTAGCCTATGCATATTCATGTTCCCTAATTCTTTCCAAATATTCTATATAAATAACTAACATGTCATTAGGAACTATTACAGTATATTTGGATCTTCCAGATAGGTTATTTTTAGTTCCATCCATCTTATTAGTTACTTTGTATGGACTACCCTTCAACTTATTGGATTTAGAATCTAGGGACTTCTGAATGTCCTTACTTGAGATCTTCTTGGGATAATTTTTGTTCACAATATGCTTCTGATTTCTTCCCAAGGTATCTTCTTCATACATAACCAGCTTTTGTGGTCTTCTTTTATTATAAAAAATGAATGCATGTTGAGATAAACATGTACCAACCTTATGAACACTTTCATTTCTTACATAACAGTTGTTATGAAACTTACTAAATATTTTGGCAATATACAGATTCTTCTAGACCTATGGATGTTGTTTCTTCTTCTCTGGATTTCTTCCTCTTGAAATAGGCTTCCTTTGTCCTATTTAATTTTGTGTATTTTACCAATAATATAATTCACAATTCCCAAATATGTTGTAGCACCAACATTTAACAGTAAAACTTGATCTCCTTATATATTTTATAAAATCTTGTTGTATATTCTTCATAAATTGTTGTTCTCTTTGTAGGAAAATGGCTTCAATACTCTTTTTCCTATCCACCCTAGTCATGGAGGTAGGTTTATTATCACCTTTATTCTTCCAAACTTGTTCAGTATTTGTCTTAAAACTTAAATTATTCATGATAAAAGGTTTAGAGGCACTAATACAAGTTGGTGTGGATGGTACCTGTTTCTTCTCAACTACTTGAGATAGATCATCAAAATATTTCATGATATTATTATCACATGTTAAATCTATTTTAGCTTTAGAATCCTACAATGAACATTTAGTAGATACAACAACTATTTCCTTATTTTTTGAAGTCTCAAAATATGTATTCTCAAGATTGTCCAATTGAGCTTCCAAATAAAGATATTTCATATCGAGGATGATTTTATGATCTTCAATCATAATCATCTTTTCTTTAGGAGACTTCTTAACTCTAAAAACTTAATATTCATGCATCTTAACTTTATTATGAATCAAAATGTTAAGTTCCTTGATTTTGTTGGATATTTATTCCAATTATAAACCCTTGACATCAGTTCTATTTTTTAATTTATCTTCAAGCGCATGAATCTTTTATTCAAGAGACTTTTTAATACCCTATTTCTCTTCAACTTCTTTGAGGAATTTTGAGGAAATTATTTCAGGTTCTCCATTTTTTTCATCAAAGGTTCCAACCAGTCTGGAGAAATTTAAACATTCAATAATTTATTCTTACAAACCCTTTTCCAAAGCATCAGCTTCTCCTTCTAGTTGGGTGATCTGAACCTGCATATATTTAAAGACTCTAAAAACAAGGTAGGCTCTTTATTCAGGAATATCATGCAAAAAATTTCTTAATATTTCAATAAAAAATTCTTTTGAGGTTGTAGATTGATCATAATCACCACTTTTTCTAGGATTCTTATTTTGAGGACTGCTTTCAAAGGTGATAACACATACCTCCTAACTACTTGAATATTTTGGTTTACTTGAGGTTGAAAAGTTTTCCTTTTATTTTATATAATCCTATGACACTTAATCTTCATATTAAAATCCTGATATCTATCTATTGTAAAAAGTTAATAGAAAACTAGATACTAACTCTTCATTATATAAGAGGGTATTATTCAAATTTCTCTTCTCTTTATTTTTCCTTTTCATTATGGTATTGGTGAATACAGACTTGCGCTCAGAGATAACAAAATCTTCATCAAAATTGAACTTCATTATTGACTCATAAAAAGAAACACAAATATTTAAAAAATAATATCATAAATATAGAAAATCCAACTTAGCTGAACCTTCACTATGATACCACTTGTAGGACCCCAGAGTACCCTAAGAGGGGAGGGTTGAATCAAGGTGTTAACTTTTTTCTTTTAAAGTAATGGATCTTGTTCCCACATTGATAGGAACTTGTTAAACCTATCCTTTGGAATATTACTGCAATAAAACATTCACGTTCAAAGAGAAAACACAGTAGTTTTTTTTGGTTCACCATTAAGGGATAGTCCAAGGACCACATGCCGAAAGAGTGTCAGTCATGTCGAAATCCACTAATCTTCACTGGTTGTGGAATACAGAAGCTCAAACACAATCACTATGTTCGAGGCACACTACCTTATAATATTTTAGGTATATCTCGCAACTTCCCTTGGAACACTTTTGTTGACTCCCCCTATCTCACTGCCTTGGGTGAAGTCTTGCTCAATTAATCAACTTGAAGGTCACTTTGAAGGATTGGAATGAAATTATTTATCCCTGACTAGCATGAGAATCTATTTACACTATAGACCTGGGTCGATGCACTTTGAAAGTATTGTTCACTGAAACCTAATATTCAAAACTGTTTGTGGATCTCCTTTATGAATCTCACAACCTTCATGAAGCTAACTGCCTTCACAGAACAAACTTCCTTCATGAAGCTCGCCGATCCATCATGGAATAGCTCATAATCCCGAAGCACCCATTACTTAGAAGCATTGGAATCATTCAAAACTTAAGTAGCCTTTTCACGATGATCAATCTTGCATAGAAAAAAAAATTCATGAAGCTCCTCAAACTTCATGAAATCAGAGAAATTTCTACTTTTCTCCAAAAGAAATTCAAATGAAGTGGAGGTAGCCTCATATTTATAGACTCAACCATTCATGATGCTCCACCCCCTTTATCAGATTTTTCCAATCTTTCAAAAACATATTCATGAAAATATCCCATTCACAGTGCTCCAGTGATATTTTTCAGTCATGGATACCACTATAAACTCATCACACATTCATGATGCTTCACTTCAATAGTTTCAAAGAACACCATGAACCCACTATGAACTTGTGAAACTCATCTTTTCAAAAACTAGTCATCATGAAACCCATTAATTTACCATATATATGAAGATTTTATTCCAAAGAACAACATTTTGTGATTCTAGACACCACCTTCAATATTGTATTCATCTTTTACTATAATATCACTCTCCTTGCAAACTCCATGATCATACAAGTATGTATTGACAACAAAAACAAACCAGAATCCATTTCCAGCAAATAATATCCATGGTTCCAACACCTCTACATCTTGATTCCCATTCGTACCTTTAAAGAGTGGGGTATTCTCATATAATAACTCTAATTATCAGTACCTTTACTTCTCATATCATGACTATGCCTCAATAACTTGTTCTTGAAATCATGGAACATTCTGGCCCACAACTTGAAATGCCCACATGATAGACTCGATAAGATTTTGATCCAATGGTGGATTCCCTTGAGGAGAATCTGCTAGACCCTCCTATAAAACACATGGAATATGTCTCTAAGGCATACTATTACACACTAAAAACACAATTAAATAGTAAAATAATAGAACAATCTCAATTTAAACAAAAAAACCCATAAGCAGGTTCTGAGATTAAGATCAAAAAACTAAACACAAGAGATATTCATCCCAACATTCCTTAGTAACTTGAGTCTCATCACAGCCAGAGTTGGTTAGGCACTCCCTGAAACCTACAAATCAAGTTTCTAAAATCTTATCTCTATTATACCATACATCCCAAGACAGTTAATCTTGAATAAAAACCTTGATCCAATACTAATTTTTCAGAAATTGACCCAGGATATCCTCACAAACTGGTACCCAACCCAATTTTCCATTACCTGAAGGAAATTCTCGATCCCTATGGTCTGGTTACCAGAACCAAGGAATCAAACCCAAAAAAATATATGTAATTATTTCTCACAACTTAAGTAGATAGCACAGAATACATACATAATACAAAGAAACTATGAAAGAAAATACAGAAGAAATTAATGCCATAATTGAAAGGAATCCACGATAGTGATACAACTCAAACTTGATAAACCAATATCCTAGGGACAAGTATGTAAATAAAGGGAAACCAAGATAGAAACAAGATACTCCATGTGATAAATAGAAAACGTCCCACTATCTCACCACTAGCTACCCATACCCAGTTGATAGGAAACTATTGTAGGTGGCATCATAGGACCAACTATTTGTACTTTTATTACATGTATATTTGATGTATTGAATATTAATTAAGCATATTATTGCATATCATTCAATGTTATACATGGATTTAATGTAATAATGTCTTAGAGTATTTATCATATTGATAAGTTAATATCATTTCCCTACTATGATGAGAAACTTGAAGTGATATGGAAATATTCTTAATATAGTTCTGTGGTTGGATAACATACTATGATGGGACACATAGTATTTAGAGCGTCAACTGTAAGTACTCATAAGAATATCATGACTCTTCTCATGAATTTCACACTTGGTAATCTCCAAGGCTAGAGATTAGGAGAACATACCTACCAGTAAGAATTTAACATGTTTTGGTTTCATAGGGTATTCCTATCTATGAGCATGTGTAATAGTCCTTATACTTTAAGGTTATCATCAATGCATGTCATGACTCATGTAATTTGATTTTATGATGAAAACCGTGAAGACATATGTTCATAGAAAGGTAGGGTATATTGGGTACGTCATGATTCACATGTCATTAATGGATAATTCAAGGAAGGGTTTGTACCTTCTATCTTTATGAAAGATGATATTGTATCCCTTTGATTGGAATAGAACTATCACCCTAAATTCTATGTCCATGGTGTAATGACGTATTTATTCCAGATAGTCAAAGAAAGACATATCAAGCATATAGGTAGGTGAAATGGATGTGAAAACACATTGATCAGATATTGTGAAAAAGGTATTATATTTCACAGTGAGCATTCATATATGGTTTTCATTATTGCAACATTATATTATTTTTTTAGTTTTTTAACCCATTTCTAGATACTAATCTTGGACTTTAGGAAAGACTACATAATTCCAATGAAAAATAATCCTATAGGGTCACATACTAACTGTTTCAATTGTGCTCAATTAAATTTTATGTGAATTTAATTAATGGAATAAAAATAATTCTAAAGACTGAGGAATAATTTTATTCAAGTTTTATTAATCACATAAATTAAATAAATATTTATTCACCAGATTGTGAATAAAATGTATTTATTTATTTTATTTAATATTTAATATATAATTATTTACTGGATTGTGAATAAAATATTTATTTAAGAGAATAAAATATTTTATTCGGATATTCAATAAATGCTTGATAAGTTTGAACAGACCAAGACAAATTCCAGTGATAAAAATTAATTAACAATTCAGTTAAATAATTATTATTACTGTATAAGTTGGTGCATGCCACAAAATAATATTATTGTTATTTTATTATGTGGAATGGGGTTTATTAAAGGTTATTATATTATTTAATGACTAGAATGCATTAAATGATTAATTTAACCTAAACCCTAGCTCTATAAATAGACGGTCATGTATATTATGTAGATTATCAATCGGTGCAATAAAATAGAGAATTGTTGCACATAACTAATTCTATATCAACTCTTAATTTTGTCTCCATATTAATAATGAGAAATGCAATATTGGTTTCTTCAAGTCTTAATAATTAGTGATCAAGAAATAACAATACAAGACATTCAATTTTTAATGCTAGCACCCAGAGATTGAGTGGCATTTCTCAGAGATCATATGAGCATATGTGGATCACCATTAGAGGGATTCTATCCTTGGATCCTAACAGTGCAACAAATTCAATTTGAAAGGATATTTTTGGATGATCAACATTCATCGATGAAGAAATATCCTAATCCCTAGTATTCATTTCTTCAGATATGAAATAAATAAATTATTAATTTGACGTGAAAGATCCTCGCTCATGGTTTTAGGAAAAAATAATTAAAAGAAATTAATATATCACCCACCAATTCACGCTTCCACTGTTCTCATAACCTAAATGTGGTATTTGATAGGTTACATTTAAATTTATAATTATTTATTTGATTTTTGATCTATGCTTAATTTTGGTTAGTTTTTCATATTATTTAATTTGTTTAGTAATTCTATTTTTATTAACATGCTTGAATGTATTAATCATGATTCATTGAGTGTTTCATTTTCTTAAAAGATTTAGAATAGATGAAGAACAAACAGAGATGTCTTTGGGAAACTACCAGTTTTTTGCCGGTAAAACAATACTACATAGCGTGTACTTGTAAGTACACATTGTGTACCCTAGTTCACTGCATGTGGATGTGTCAAAGGATACATAGTGGGCCATGCAATAATTACACATGTTGTATGCCACATGTTGACTGACTAACCTGGCACATGGTTTTTGGATTACATGGTGTGTATTAGTGTACATGCCATGTAGTCTACATGGGTTAGTGGTGTAAATCATGAAATCCTTATGGTCATTATATAGGGTCAAAACCATTTGAGACTCACAATATTGAGCATTTATGATATACACATCATGTATGCAGTGTAAAAATTAGGTAGTTCATCAATTCTCAGGTCTGAAAAAACATTTAAGACCCAAGCCTACATCTTCAATACATTGTAAGTGGAAAACGCAGCATATATTTGGTTTTTACATGTTGTGTGGTCCAACCATGGTACACACCACAGACCCAAGAATGTACCTTGGATACATGACAACTAAGATACATAGTGTGTAGATGGTATGTACACACTATGTAGTCTCCCATTAAAGGATAGAATTAAAAATTATATTAAATTGAAAATTATAGCATTAAAACCTTATTTTATTGATTATCACAGCAATGTGTGTTTGATAATTTAATAATGGTTTTGAATAATATTAAATGCTCAATTAATTTATTGTAATTAATATTTCATTATTGGTTTTACCATTTATTTTTCCTGAATGTCATAAATTATGGGTATCAAAAATTAATTTTGGATGATCATTAAGATGAAAGAGAATTAATTAATGTAATCATGTTTATCTTAATAATAAAGACTGAATAAATAAATGAATGATAACCAGTTAATTTTGTGTATATTTTTTATGTATGGTCATTGATGAGCATGACCAAGACCTGTGATTGATTTGACTTTTTTAATTTAATTTATTTCATGGGTTTGAATTATTTATTATTAAATTAAATTTTATGGTATGTGTGTCATCCCTCCCTCCATTATTATATAGAACCTATGTGTCCAAGGATATTTATGTAATACCCTTTTAACCAATCCTTTAATTCATGTCACCTATATGTGAGCCATAAATAAACGTAATTAATGGAGTATCCCTAGGCGTGTGGAGGCGGTTCAAGACGAAACCATTATGATGCCAACTCAGGTGATACACAAGTGGACAGGTGGAATGATAGAACTCATGATAAGACTGGAAATTGGAGTTATTTCCCCTAGGTCAAAGGTTTATTTAATATCCACTCATTAAATCAACCGATAGATAAATCTCATGAATGTGTCATTTAATTATTTATTTATTTATGTCTATAAAATTATTTATTTTTTGGATGAAATGCTATGATCACATAAATAAATGAATTAATGTGAAAAAATAGAAATTAAATAAATTAACTATCTGAAAAAAAGTTATCCATCATAGTGAATTAATTAAGTAACATACACTTAATATTAACAAGACATGTAAAGGATAAAAAATATAAAAATTTATGAATAATTAATTAAAAGACCTCTGTAAAGACCCATAAATTTCAAGGAAATTTTTTTTTCTTAAATTCTTTGGAATTTTACGAGTACGCAGTTTCTGACAGCACCTGATTCCGAGGCCCGGTGTGCCCGGAATAATTATCCAAAGTTTAGCTTGGGTACGTTCAGTGAACGAACGAGCGGGTTTTTATATCTTTTGAACCGGTGCTCGGAATTGAAATCTGAGGGCACCGATTAACTCAAAATGCCAGTAATTGCTTAAGAGGACCTTTACCTCAGTTGCGTTTGCACAGGAGGAGAAGTTAAAATTTGTGGATTAAATAAGTAGTGAATAAAATTGTGGAAAATTTTTAATTTATATCTAATGTGGTTATATCCTACATGGGGGAGTTGGGGTAGGACCCATAAGCACCTAACTAACATGTGATGATATTTGCGAGGTGGGGCCCACACGATCCCCAACCTTTCACATTCCTGAAACTCCTTAAACCCCCCTACTTTAATTGTTAAATCCTCTTTAAGTGAGTAACTCTTCCTCCCCCTCTCTCACTCCATTAATTTTTCCAACCTACCTCTTAATTAATTAAACAACTCTACATTTAATTAATTAAGGGGATTTGATTTTTGAATTTTGAAATGCATGGCAAGTTTAATTAAAATAAGGGGTGGCCTTATTTTAATTGGGTTGGCTTGTTGTGTGGTGATTTTAGAAGAACTCTTGTGAAGAAAATGAGGATTCCTCCTTTGTTGAAGAAGATCATCCTCAACGAAGAACGGATCTTCTCCAATGAATAACATCGACTCTTCAACGTAGAACGACTCGGGGACCACGGTTCTCCATCCTCTTCTTCCTCTGTGACAAGGGAGGAGACACCGACGTGGGGAACTCGCCAACGACGACAGGTCTTATATTCTTTTCTCCGCATCAAGAGAGGAGATGTCACTTCCTCGGACGCACTCCAATGACGTCTATGAATCCTCACCTCACGACGTCGTCTTCCGCGACGCCGACGTACGACATCAATTGTTGAGGTAGGGTGAATTTTCCAATTTTATTTGAATAAAATTGTTCATTGTGCTTCGTGAAACCTTGTTCATCTTCGGTCGATTGTTACCGAATAATGCAGAGGACATGGGCCGAACAAACACAGCCTGAAGACCCTCTGTCGTTTCTTGATCTTCTTGGAATCAGTGACCGAAGGTGGAGGAAGCACGGCAACGTTGCGCCGTGCCGGGAACGCGGCGGAAAAAGCTGGCGTCGACACGCCGGCTATGCAAAAGGAACTGCGGCCGGCTTTATGGGCCGCGTCGGTGGAAGAACCGGCCGGCCTATCGGCCCGCCGGGCGGAGGCGACCCACTGCACTAAGAGGGCGCCGCGCTGGAGAAACCGGTCAGCCCGTCGGCCAGCCAGGCAGAGCTGAACCGCGATGCCAGGAGGGCGCCGTGTTAGAAGACCTGCAGCCTGCCCATGCGGGCTGCTTGCACCAGAAGTCCGGCCGGCCTAGCCGGCCGTTTTGGGAAGGGCGGCACCGCTGGTTCGGGTAGAAGGGGGTTTCTCCCCTGCCTCAGACCGCTCGGGCTACGGGCCGCACTGGGCCAGGCTGAGTCGGGCCCCGCCAGGCTTGGTCAGGCCGCGCCCCGCCGGGCCGCTCCGCGCCACTTCGGGTCGGGCCGCGCCCCTTCGGTCCAGTCCGCGTCCTTCGGACCGAATTGCATTTTTCCTTCGGACTGGTCTGACACCCATGTCGGTTCGGACCCATCAAACTGGGTTAACCCAACCCGTGGGCCCACCGGGCTAAACGGTTCAGGCCCGTTATTCACTTAAATGTGAATAACTTAAAGATTGTGCATCCGATCGACGTGTCGCCTGCGGCACTAGGACTCTTTCGATGAGACGGTCCTTTTAAGATACTCTAAGTGAGTTTTTTATAGCTTTTCTAAACAGCCAGGTTTGGAACGATCATATTTCCAACCGGGCCCCTGGAACGAAAAGGCCAATATCGCTCAGACCGGGCGTCTGATTGACGCGTCATCTGTCGTGTTGAGTTCCTTTTGACGAGATGGAACTTCGGGATACATCAAATCTTGACTTCATGACAGTTGATGTATCGACCCCTTGGCTTGAGGAGCAGACCCTCCCAGAATCGAGTGTGATGTGTGCGGAAACCCTAGAGCTGGTTGCGTCTGCAACGACTACTGTACTGGAATCCTCCGTGGGTTCGACGGTGAAGAGTATCATACTGGAATCCTCTGTGGGTTTGATGATGACGACAACCGTACTGGAATTCTCCGTGGGTTCGGTGGTGACGACTACTGTACTTTTATCCTATGTGGGTCCAACAGTATTGACCTCTGTTGTAGTATCCTACGTGGGTCTGACAGAGTAGCTGGACTAGTATCCTATGTGGGTCCGACAGCTTAGCTGGTATAGTATCCTACGTGGGTCCTAGCTTAGATGAATCAGTAATTACATATGATCATATCTTTTTCTTTATGAATGATGTATACTTGTGTGAGTTGGGTCTTGATTTTTAATCATTATCATCGATGTGACTGACTTACCTTCCTATGTGGACTGGGTTGTGCTTTCCGATGTGGACTGGGTTGTACTTGGCCTTGAGAGTTGGAGCCAAACTGGAATTTATGACTTAGGTATATGCATGGGCATATACCTAAGTAGAGTCGGTTGATACTTCGTGATTGTATTTTTCCTTTGTGGTTTATCCTTCGTGTATTCTGAGAGACCTTCAGGGGTCTCGGGGTCCCTACTGAGTATCGTATACTCACCCCTGCATGGGCTATGCCCGCACTATGTTGTGTTGGATGCAGACAACGTACAGAACTAATCGAGGTAGAGTCTCATGGAGCTGGACGGTACCTGGAGGTGGACCACTTGGCGGGACGTACACGGAGCGGACGACCGGACCCGAGGAGCTGAGGAGACCATCTGTACCCACCCTTCAGGTGGGATAGCCGGAAGACGACTCAGTGGTTGATAATTTACTTTACTATTGTTGTACTTTCTTTTCAGTTGTACTATACTTTCATTTGGGTATGTATTCTGGCCCATTTACTTTTTAACACTTACATTTGTACTCAGTTTACTTTGTGTTTACTCCATCTTGCGTACTCTGTTGTGTGTTTACTTTTATAAAGGCAATGCCTTCCCTTTTATCGGGTTTTACGCCTTTGGTGCTAGTCGCCATCCCCTAGCCTATGGAAGGTGGGCTTGGGGTAGTCATGGCATGGGCCCCGAGGACGGGTCGTGACAAATTGGTATCAGAGGAGTCGGTTCTACTGCAGAACTCATAACTTTGATAATTTCTTCTCTAGGAAGAAATAGTGTTAAGATTATTGAGTGTGGTTATCAGTCCAGGGAGTCCAGTGTTGGTGTGGCGGCCGACGTATCCATACACCAGGGCTCTGACTTCTGATTTCCGACTCAGTGCATGAAAACATTGATTGCATGTGTGTTTGAAAAGTTTTCTTTATGATTACTTTGTGTCAGCTCACCAGGTATACTGTATTAACCGTGGCGCACCTATTTCTTCTCAGGATGGCCCCACGAAGGAAGCCAACTAGGGTTCCTAGTTATGTGCGGGATGGCAACCCACCGAGTGAAGAGGCCTCGGTGCAGGGCCCCATTACAGTGGAGGCACCAGCGGTACCACTACCCACTGGGCCACTGATACCACCATCCCCAGCAGCAGAGAGTGCATGCCGCCTGAGTGCATTGCACAAGTTTTAGCGACAGAGGCCGCCCAGGTTCTATAGAGAGACGGATCCTCAGGTAGCTGAGGATTTGCTGGAGGCTATCTTCAGAGTCTTCAGATTGGTAGGAACACCAGCAGACCTTATGGTGATTCTTTCCGCGAGTCTCCTGCATGCATCATTAGGTATATAGTGGAGCCTGATGCTCCAGGTGCACGACGAGGCATCTCTACTTTGGACGAACTTCGAGAGCCTCTTCCGCTCGGAGTTTGTTCTAGCCACACTCCGTGCGGTGCGCATCCAGAAGTTACTACAGCTGCGGTAGGGCAGTATGAGAGTAGCCCAGTACTCAGTGAGATTTACCGACCTCTCGCACTACTCCACGGACATGGTACGAGACCCATTCTTCCGGGCCCGAACCATCGAGTAGGGACTAAGGCACGATATCAGGGCATCGATGATCTCCCTCAGCATTCCGACACAGGCAGGAGTAATGGAACGAGCCCTTCTTGTGAATATATTCCTTACTGAGCCGACGCTAGCAGTGAGACCCATCGCAGGGCAACACATAGCGGAGTATTCTATAGCCGGCAGTAGACAGACATTGCAGAAGTCCAAGCAGACCAGGCCATCAGGAGATCGACCTCAGGATATAGGTTCAGTTGTGTGGGGAACCCGAAACAGAGCCAACTATACGAGGGGCAGGCAGTGTTACGCATGTGGCGGGCAGGGTCACATGGCTCGAGACTGCCCGACCCGCCGTGAAGATGAGAAGCAGAGAGTAGAGGGACCTCCTAGGAAGAGGTAGAGGTTCGACCATGGTGGTCCACAGGGAGCAAGAAGACAAGGCAAAGTAGCTGGTCGAGCAGCAGGTGGTGGACGACGCTTTGAGGCTCTACCACCACCACCACCAGGAGGTCCACCCCGACCACATGGAGCTGGCGGACAGAGGCAGACTCAGCTCAAGGTAGTGGAGTCTTACGACCATGGCACACCTGAGATGATTCGAGGTACTATCTTTGTCTACTCCACCCTTTATTCAGTTCTTATAGACACAGGAGCGAGTCATTATTTTATTGTTGCTGCCCTTGTTCGGAGCTTGGAGATTTATACGGATCCATTGGCTCGATCCTTACAGCTAGAGACTCCTACGGAATAATACTTGACGATTACACACTGGTGACGGCGGTGTGAGCTTACTCTAGGAGGCTAGATCTTCAGCAGGGATCTTCTTGTAGCGGCGTCAAGGCCTTACGACGTCATCTTGGGTATGGATTGGTTATCTACTGTCCATGCCCATATTGACTGTATTAGGCGCAAAGTACGGTGTGTCCGCACAGATGGGAGCAGGTTCACCTTCACCGGCGAGAAGGGAGCCTTTGTAGCACAGGATGGGCTTACACAGAGGAGAGGGAATCCGATCACACATCAGTTGCCTAGTCTCATCCTCGGAGCAGTTGATGTGCAGAGTCCGATTTTTCCTGTTGTGGTGGATCAGTATACATATGTTTTCCCTGATGAAGTTCCAGGACTACCTTCTTGTTGAGAGGTAGATTTCTACATTGACCTGTACCCCGGGACAGCACCGATATCTACTCCAGCATATCAGATGGCTCCCTCCAAGCTTCGTGAGCTGCGGGTACAGATGGAGGACTTACAGGTAAAGGGATTCATCCAACCCAGTGTTTCACCCTGGGCTTCTCCGATTTTATTCACCAAGAAGGCGGATGGGATCTTTCGACTATGTGTCAACTACCATCGCCTGAATCAGGTGACCGTGAAGAACAAGTATCCACTCCTGAGGATTGACGACCTCTTTGATCAGCTCAAGGGGGCACGATGGTTCTTGAAGATAGAGCACGGGTCAGGCTATCATCAGCTCAATGTTCAAGATGAGGATGTACAGAAGACGGCATTCAGGTGTCGGTATGGACAATACGAGTTCTTGGTTATGCCCTTTGGCATAACCAACGCACCAATAGTGTTCATGAGTCTCATGAACAGGATCTTCCAACCTTACCTCGATCGTTTTTTCATAGTCTTCATCGACGACATATTGATTTACTTGACTACTGAGGAGGAGCATGCCTACCACTTGCGGGTTGTACTGGACACACTTCGAGAGCACCAGCTTTATGGTAAGCTCTCGAAGTGTCAGTTATGGATTCGAGAGGTACACTACTTGGGCCACATCATCTCAGAGGCGGGAGTTGTAGTGGATCCAGTGAAGATCGAGGCAGTTCTTGCTTGGGAGCCACCCAGGAGCATGATGGAGGTGCGGAGTTTCCTTGGTCGGGTTTGGTACTATCGGAGATTTTTTCCATACTTCTCTAGACTTGCAGCACCTCTTTTAGCTTTGAAGAATAAGGGGAAACCCTTCATGTGGTCTGATAGATGCCAGAAGAGCTTTCAGGAGCTAAGACATAGATTGACCAGTGCGTCCATCTTGAGGCTACCGAAGGAGGGTGTTGGGTATGTGGTTTACTAAGACGCATCAGGGACTGGACTCAGGTGTGTCCTGATGCAGGAGCGGGCAGTGATCGCCTATGGTTCACGACAGTTGAGGTAGCACGAGCAGAATTACACTACCCATGACCTGGAGTTAGCAGCAGTCGTCTTCGCCTTGAAGTTGTGGTGGCACTATCTGATGGGCGAGCGCTTTACAGTCTACTCTGACTACCAGAGTCTCTGGTACATCTTCTCGTAGAAGGACCTGAACCTGAGACACCAGTGATGGCTCGAGTTCCTCCAGGACTATGACTTTGATATAGTCTATACTCCTGGGAAGGGGAACATGGAAGCTGATGCTCTCAGCAGGAGGTCAGGCATTCAACTACTTGGAGAAGCGACGGAGAAGCTAGCCGCGTTGCAAATATCCTTTGTGGATAGGGATTGAGCAGCCTTTGTATAGTCACTCACAGTCACTCGTCCTCTTCTTTAGAGGTTCAGGGAGACACAGTGTGGGGATGTTGACTGTGAGACGCGATGTGCACAGATATCCACAGGACAGGCACCTGATGGATTTTTTCAAGGAGGAGAGCACGTCATCCTCTTTAGGATCCGTACCATGGCACCAGTGTCATTACAGGAGGAGTTTCTGAGAGAGTTTCACACTTCCCCTCTGGAAGTACATCCAGGAGTAGCAAATATGTACCAGGATCTCAGACGATAGCACTGGGGGCCGGGTATGAAGAAGGTTGTGGCAGAGTTCGTTTCAAGATGTCTCACATGCCAGCAGGTGAAGGCAGAGCACCAGGTACCGACAGGTTTGGTACAGCCCTTAGAGGTCCCAGAGTGGAAGTGGGATGGGATATCCATGGATTTCGTGATGGGGCTTCCACGTACTTCCAGAGGACATGACTCTATCTAGGTGATCGTCGACCAACTCACCAAGTTGGCCCACTTCCTACTTATCAGAGAGCAGGGCTCAGTGGACAGCTTGGGACACCTCTACGTTCAGGAGATCCTACGGCTTCATGGTGTGCCATTGTCTATCATCTCTGATCGAGATGCTCGCTTTACTTCTCAGTTTTGGAAGGGGTTGCAGGAGGAATTTGGGATGCAGCTACGCCTAAGCACCGCTTTTCATCCTCAGACAGATGGCCAGAAGGAGAGAACCATTCAAACACTCGAGGACATGCTTCGTGCATGTGTACTTGACTTTGGTCATAGCTAGGAGGATCACCTACCCTTGGTGGAGTTTGCATACAACAACAGCTAATACTCCACCATCGGGATGGCACCATATGAGGCATTGTACGGCCGGCCTGGAAAATCACCTCTATGCTGGACTGACCCTGGGGAGTCAGCACTCGTAGGACCAAAGATGGTTCAGGCTACGATGGAGAAGGTGTAGATCATCCAGGAGCGGATGAGGACTGCACAAAGAAGACATAAGTCCTATGCTGATAGGAGATGGAGACTACTGGAGTTCGATGATGGCGACCATGTTTTCTTACGGGTCTCACCTCGACATGGATTACGGAGATTTGGCTAGGGAAGAAAGTTATCTCTGCGCTTCATCGGACCTTTTGAGATCCTCAGCAGGGTAGGTGAGGTGGCTTACCACCTGCCCCTTCCACCTCAGTTGAACTGGGTGCACAACGTCTTCCACGTACCTCAGCTGAGGAGATACGTGCATGACCCGACGCATATCATCGACCACAGGGAGCTGGACATCGATGACGGGGCTACATTCACGGAGGTCCTGGTGGAGATCAATGATCGACAGGAGCGGGTCCTACGTAGATGGTTGATTCCTCTAGTGCGCATTTTTTGGCAGCACGGGAACCTCCAGGAGAGCACATGGGAGCGGGAGGCTTAGATGTGTGCTCAGTACCCTCATTTGTTTCCATAGTTTATGTTGTAGCTTGACAGGGACGTAAATTCCTGAGGTGGGAGTAATGTAAAGACCTGGAAATTTCAAGGAAAATTTTTTCTTAAATTCTTTGGAATTTTACGAGTATGCAGTTTCTAAAGGCACCTGATTCTGAGGCTCGATGTACCCAGAATAATTATCTGAAGTTTATCTCGGGTACGTTCAGTGAACGAACGAGCGGGTTTTTCTATCTTTTGAACCGGTGCTCGGAATTGAAATCTGAGGGCACCGATGAACTCGCAACGCTGGTAATTGCTTAAGAGGACCTTTACCACAGTTGCATTTTCACGGGAGGAGAAGTTAAAATTTGTGGATTAAATAAGAAGTGAATAAAATTGTGGAACAACTTTATTTTATATCTAATGTGGTTATATCCTACATGGGGGAGTTGGGGTGGGACCCATAAGCACCTAACTACCCATGTGAAGATATTTATGAGGTGGGGCCCACACGAGCCCCAACCTTTCACATTCCCTAAATTCCTTAAAACCCCCTAATTTAATTGTTAACAGCTCTTTAAGTGAGTAACTATTCCTCTCCCTCTCTCACTCCATTGATTTTTCCAAACTCCCTCTTAATTAATTAAACAAATATACATTTAATTAATTTAGGGGATTTAATTTTTGAATTTTGAAATGCATGGCAAGTTTAATTAAAATAAGGGGTGGCCTTATTTTAATTGGGTTGGCTTGTTGTGTGGGGATTTTGGGAGAACTCTTGTGAAGAAAAAGAGGATTCCTCCTTTGTTGAAGAAGATTATCCTCAACGAAGAACGGATCTTCTCCAATGAAGAACATCGACTCTTCAACGTTGAAGGACTCGGCGACCACGGTTCTCCATCCACTTCTTCCTCCGTGAAAAGGGAGGAGACACCGACGTGGGGAACTCTCCAATGACAACACGTCTTATATTATTTTCTCTGCATCAAGAGAGGAGACATCACTTCCTCAGATGCACTCCGACGACGTCTACAAATCCTCACCTTGAGACGCCATCTTCCACAACACCGACGTATGACATCAATTGTTGAAGTAGGGTGAATTGTTCCAATTTTATTTGAATAAAATAGTTCATTGTACTTTGTTATAACTTATTCATCTTTGGTCTATTGTTACCGACTAACGCGGAGGGCGCGGGCCGAACAAACATGGCCCGACGACCCTTCGTCGTTTCTTGATCTTCTTAGAATCGGCGACTAAATGTGGAGGAAGCACGGTGCCGCCGCGCCGTGCCGGGAATGCGGCAGAGGAAGCCGGTGCCGACACGCCGGCTATGCAGAAGGAACTGTGGCCCGCTTTGTAGGACACGTCAGCGGAAGAACCGGCCGAGCCGCGCCCCTTCGGGCCGGGCCGCGCCCCTTTAGGCCAAATTTTGTTTTTTGTTCGGATGGATCTGACACCCCTGTCGGGTCAAACCTGTCAAACTGGGTTAACCCGGCCCGCGGGCCCGTTATTCACTTAAACGTGAATAACTTAAAGACCGCGTGTTCGATCGACACGCCGTCTATGGCACTGGGACTCTTTTGACGAGACGGACCTTTTTCAATACTCTAAGTGAGTTTTGGATAGCTTTGGTAAACAGCCGGGTTTGGAACGAGCAAATTTCCAACCGGGCCCCTGGAACGAAAAATCCAATATCTTTCAGACCGGGCGTCCGATTGACGCGCAGTCTGTCGCGTTGAGTTCCTTTGGATGAGACGGAACTTTGGTATACATCAACTCTGGACTTTGTGACAGTTGATGTATCGACCCCTTGGCTCGAGGAGCGGACCCTCCTGGAATCGAGCGTGTTGTGTGCGGAAACCCTAGAGCTAGTTGCGTCTGCACCGACTATCGTACTGGAATCCTCCGTGGGTTCGACGGTGAAGACTATCGTACTGGAATCCTTTGTGGGTTCGATGATGACAACAACCGTACTGGAATCCTCCTTGGGTTCGTTGGTGATGACTACTATACTTGTATCCTATGTGGGTCTGATAGTATTGACCTCTGTTGTAGTATCCTACGTGGGTCCGACAGAGTAGCTGGACTAGTATCCTACGTGGGTCCGACAGCTTAGCTGGTATAGTATCCTACGTGGGTCCCAGCTTAGATGAATCAGTAACTACATATGATCATCTCTTTTTCTTTACGAATGATGTATACCTGTGTGAGATGAGTCTTCATTTTCAATCATTATCATCGATGTGATTGACTTACCTTCCTGTGTGGATTGGGTTGTGATTTCCGGTGTGGACTGGGTTGTACTTGGGCTCGAGAGTTGGAGTCGAACTGGAATTGATGACTTAGGTATATGTATGGGAATATACCTAATTAGAGTCGGTTGATAATTCGTGATTGTATTTTTCCTTTTTGGTTTTTCCTTCATTGATTCTGAGAGACCTTTGGGGGTCTTGGGGTCCATACTGAGTATCATATACTCACCCCTGCACGGGCTATGCCCGCACTATGTTGTGTTGAATGCAGACGACGTACAACACTAATTGAGGTAGAGTCTTGTGGAGCTGGACAGTACCTAGAGATGGACCACTTGGCGGGACGTAAATGGAGTGGACGGCCGGACCCGAGGAGCTGGGGAGACCATTTGTACCCACCCTTCAGGTGGGATAGCCAGAGGACGACTCGGTGGTTTCTGATTTACTTTATTACTGTTGTACTTTCTTTTCAGTTGTACTGTACTTTCAGTTGGGTTTGTATTCTAACCCATTTATTTTTCAGCACTTACATTTTTACTCAGTTTACTTTGTGTTTACTCCAACTTGCGTACTCTGTTGTGTGTTTACTTTTCTAAAGGCAATGCCTTCTCTTTTATCGGGTTTTACACATTTGGTGCTAGTCGCTAGCCCCTGGCCTATGGAAGGTGGTCTTGGGGTAGTCCCGAAACGGGCCCCGAGGATGGGTCATGACAAACTCAATTAAACATTAAGTCATACTTGACATACCATTACATAATTAGCAATGAAATCCTTGAAACTAAGTGTTTGACCTACCCTCATTGATACACCTACTTTTAATGTGCAGTTATTATGAATTTTATGGGCTAACTTAACCATCATATATCAAGAGAAGTATCCCTCACTAAACCTGATGTAACTTAGAGGCAAGTGTTGAGGAAATCCAAGTCAGTATTTTAGGATAGGGGGGTCCACTCAATGGATCAATGAGTTACAAGCTTGTAGTTGGAAAGGATCTTCCTTCATAAATTTCTTCAAGTAGCTTGACCAACCCTCATCGAGGTTATGGAAAGAGGCATATGGATCTCTTCCACTATAATTTCATATCATCTAAACATTCCAAGTTCAATGGTGAGGGATATTGGGACTTGATAAAATAGTGGGGGATTTAATAAAAATTAATCAAATTTATTTATTATTTCTCATATGAATTTTAATCAAGAAAAAAACTAATAATCTAGTCTTTTAATTGTAAAATATAATGTAAATATCATCATCCACATTATCCCTATGATAAATATTTGAGAAATACAACCTTCTCATTGGAAGTAACTTCTAGGATTGGTTTAGACACCTTTGTATTGTTCTATTCCATGAAAGTAAATCTATGTTATATAATCCTCAATGTCTTATCTGCCTGCTAAATAGGTGAGTGATGAAGATTTCTTGGTCTACGAAAAACATTTGAATGATGTAGTTGATGTTCAATGTTTTATTATTTCATCTATGTCTAGTGAACTCATGAAATCACATTAAAATTCGAATGTGTAGAGCATTCTTGAGCACCTCTGTGGTTCTTACTATGAGATATCTAGACAGGAATAGTTTGAGATATCCAAGGCACTATTTCAGAGAAATCTTGGAGATGGTTCCCCAGAAAGGCCCCACATAGTCAAGCTCATTGGCTACATTGAGTGCCTAGAGGTTCTAGGGTTTAATCCCAAAAGTTTCTTTGCACCCTTCTAAGAAGAACAAGATTAAGTGGAAAGCAAGGTAATAGGATCTTGTCTATTTCTCAAGTGGAAATAAGGGTCACTGGTAGAAAAACTACACCCATCTAAATTATCAAGGGGAAGCTTCGTGTGAATTTTTATCGAGTGCAATTTATTTGTGTCTACAAATTGGGTATTATATACATCTTGTGGTGATCAAATATGTATTCAAATACAAGAACCATGTATATTAAAAAATATTGACTGATTGGAGGCAAATCTATGGGCATACAATAGAAATAAACTTGTTATTTTAGCTATCAGTGACTGTTACCTCATGTTGCCAACCAGAATGATCTTGGTTTTATTGGGTATTTATTATGTTCCTTCAGTTATAAAAAACATTATATCAGTATCCAGACAAGATATAAAAGAAATTATTTTTAAATTTGGAAATAAATTATACTTCTTTTATAAATATAGAATTTATTATTTTAAGACACAATTAAATTAAATTCTTTATGGTTTGGACTACAAAAACGAAGTAATGAAAATCGATAACAAAACAACCTCACATGACTCGTACCACACCCAACTTTGGAGTCAATGTCAGGGTCATATAAATGAAAAGTGATTGACTAAACTACATCAATATGGATATTTAAATTATTTTGAACTAAAACCACTTGGTGTATGTCACGTATGTTTACAGGGTAAAATGAACAAAGCCCCATTGAGTGGGAAAGGTGAAAGGTCTAAAGAGATTCCTGAATTAGTTCTTACCGATGAATGTGGACCATTTAATATTGAAGCAAGGGGTGTATTCTCATACTTAATAACTTTTAATGATGATTTTAGTAGATATGGATATGTCTACTTAATACGGTATAAGTCAGATTCTTTTAATAAATTCAAGGAATATAAGAATGAAGTTGAGAACCAGATAGGTAAGAATATTAAGAAACTCTGATTATACCATGGTAGATAATATGTTAATCAATACTTTATTGATTATTTATGGGAGTTTAGGATACTATCTAAACTTACTCCTCCTTATATGCCTTAGTGTAATGGTGTAAGAGAAAGGAAGAACCGCACCTTGTTATACATGGTAAGATCAATGATGAGTCATGTGAGTCTTATATTATCCTTTTTGGAATACACATTACAAGTAGTAGAAAAAATACTAAACCAAGTGCCAACTAAAGTAGAAGAAGATATAACATACCAATTATGGAATGGAAAGAAACTCATGCTGTCATACTTTCATGTGTGAGGTAGAGAAGCATTTTTTAAGGACTCTTTAGGTAACAAACTTGCACCCCGAGGAAAAAAGTGTACGTTTATAGGTATCCCAAGGAAACAATGGGGTATTATCTATACAACCCCTCAAATAAAAATATTATAGTGGAAAGACTTTCCATATTCATTAAGATAGATAAAATATCTAAAATAGATAGTGGGAGCGATATATGCTTCGATGAAATAGAGGCTTAAGGTACACAAGAGTTGGTGCAAGAACAGATTCCACAAATCCCCATAGAAGAAGAAACTGTTTTGGATACACAAGTACTATGTAGGATTACAAGAGAGGTTAGAGAAATAGAATTTTATGGTTTTCTAGTCACTGGGAATGTTGAATCATTATTAGTTGATAATAATGATCCACTAACCTAAAAGAAAGTATTAAGTGGAACATATGTTTCCAAGTGGCAAGAAACCATGAATTCTGAAATGGATTCCATTTACCAAAACAAAGTCTAGATTTTGGAAGATCCTGTTTGTTATGGGTGTAACAAAAGCGTGTGGTGGTGGTTTATATATTAAAATTTATTTTAATAATAATTTTATAAAACCATGAGAAAGGATCTTGCACGTAAAATTTATAATTAATTTATTTAATATTTTAAGAAATAAATACCTTGGATTCATAACTTTCTTCACTTATGAATATTGATCATCCGAAAATACCCTTTCATATTTCCTTCATTGCACTGTGAGGATCCAAGGATAGAATCCCTCTAGTGGTGATCCACACATGTTCCAATGATCTTCAAGAAACACCAATTGATCTCTGGGATCTAGTAAAGTGAATTTAAAGTCTTTTGTTGTTCATTCTTGATCACTCATTCTTCAATCATGAAGAAATATCTCTTTCATTTCTCATTCTTGAGAGGGGGAGAGAAAGAATATTAGAGAGAAAATTTTTTGTGCGAAACAATTATTTATTCTCAATTTTTGGATGAAATACACAATAGAAATAACCGTCCATTTATAGAGTTAGGATTTAGGTTAAAATATTATTTAATTGCATGTTGGACAATAAATATTTATTAAATATTCAATAAAATAAACAAATATATTTTTATTCACATTCCAATTAGTAAATATTTATTTAATTTATGTGATCAATATAACTTGAATAAAATTTTTCATTGGTCTTGAGAATAATATTTATTCCATTAATTAAATTCAAATAGAATTTAGTCAAGATCAACGGAAACACTTAGTGTGTGACCCTCTAGGATTCTTTCTCATTTCCATTAGGCGAGCTTTTCTAAAGTCCAAGATTATTATCTAAAAATGGTTTAAGGAATCCAAGATAAATAACTTAATATCACAACTATGACAACAACATACGAATGATCACTACGTAATATAATCTCTTTGTCATAATATCTCATCAAGAAAGTTATACGATGGTGTCATCAACCTATTTTCCTTATACATCTTTCTTAGATTATCTGAAATAAACACATTGTTGCACCATGGTCATGGAATTTAGGTGATGGTTATATTCCAATCAAAGAGAAAATATATCATCTCCCATAAATTTGGAAGGGACAAATCTTTCTTCAAATTATCCATTAATGACATGTTAATCATGATGCACCCAACATACCCTACTTTATACCAACATATGGTGTGATATTTTTCTTCAGTAAATATTAGTGTGTGAATCATGAAATGCATCAATGATAATCTTAAAGTCTAAGGATCATTACACATGCTCGTGGATAGGAATATCTAATAACACTAAAACATGTGGAATTCCTACTGGTGGGTCTATTCTCATAGTCTCTCATCTTGTAGATTACCAAGTGCGATCTTCATTAGAAGAAGCCTCAACCACTTAAAATTACTCACACCTAACAATCTAAATATTGGGTGTCCCATCATAGTATGTTATCCAACCACATGATTGTATTAAGAATATTATCATATCACTTTAAGGTTCTCATTATAGTCGGGAAATTCTACGACCATATCAATGCGAAAAATACTCTAATACATTATTACGTTAAATCAATAAAGAAAACTGAACATTATATAATAATTTGTTTGATTAATATTCAATTCATAAAATATACATATAATCAAAGTACAATCAGTTGGACCTAGAACACCAACTCTTACAAACTTCCACTTGTACTAGAGCCAATTCCCTACAACTTTCAGTTTGCTATACCTCACATGATAATCATTTTTTTGATAAGTTATGGGTTTAGTCAAGAGTTCTTCCATGTTGTATTATGTGGAAACACTGCTTACTCTAACCATGCCTCTCTAAGAAAAATCCCTCAAATGATGATACTTCTGAAGTATGTGCTTCATCCGCTGATGTAGCTTTGGCTCTTTTGCGAGATCCAGCATTGTAGTATTATCACAATAGAGTGTGATAGGATATTTTATTCAATATACCACATCAGTCTCTTAGATGAAGTTTCACATCCATATTGCTTCCTTAGCTACCTCATAAGTTGAAATATACTCAAATGCCACTGTAGAATCTACGACCATAGTCTGCTTTGAGCTCTTACAGCTCACAAAGCCTCCATTCAAAGTGAATATGTATCTCGCTTGTGAATTCATTTCATCTAGATCAGTTTGGAAACTAGAATATGTATATCCTTTGATGACTAGTTCCAAATATCCTCCATAGACAAAGAACATATCCTTAATACACCTCTGATACTTAAGAATGGTCTTGACTATCATCTAATGGTGGTCACCTAGAACAGCTTGATATCTTCCTACCATACTCAATTCATGGGAAACATTTAGCCTAGTACTTATTGTATCATACATGACTAATCTAATCACAGATGCATATTGAATCCTTTTCTTTTCTTTTCTTTCATCATGTGTTAGAGGACACATTTTCTTGGAAATATGAATGTCATGTAAATCCGAAAACAATCCCATATTTGATTATTCCATACTGGATCTCTTAAATATCTTTTAAATGTATATACTTTGACTTAGGCTGATCAACCACTGTGATCTATCATGATGGATATTGATCCCAAGAATATATGTCACCTTTCTCAAGTCCTTCATGGATAATAATTTATTAAATCATGTCTTAATAGACTGTAATACTAGTATTTCATTTCCTATGAGTAATATATCATCAAAATATACTATTAAGAAACTAATTGCACCTTCTCTAAACCGTTTATAGGCACAAGGCTTTCATTCATTCTTTATGAAACCAAATTTCATTATGGATTCATCAAAATGAATTTTCCATGAACTAGATGCTTAATTTAATCCATAAAGAGATTTTTCAATTTCCATATCTTATTGGAATCCTTTAGAGTCACAAACCCTTCAGGTTGTGTCATATAAATATCTTCTTAAAGGTTCCTATTAAGGAAGGGTGTTTTGACATCCATTTTACAAATCTCATAGTCATGGTCAACCGCAATGACAAGTATAATTTTGATGGATTCCAGCATAGAAAACATTGAAAAGGTTTCATCATAGTCAATTCCTTGAAACTATTTAAACCCTTTTGAAACTAGTCACGCTTTGTAGGTACTTAATTGTCCTTCCATGTTTAGTTTCTTCTTGAATACCCATTTTCAACCAATGGGGTTTTCCACTACTAGAGGCTATACCAAAATCCAAACTTTGTTTTGGTACATGGAATCCATTTCATAATTCATAGCTTATTTCCACTTAGAAACTTTTGTGCCGCTTACTACTTCCTTGTAGGTTAGAGGATCGTTATTATCAACTAATAATGAGTCAACATCCTTTGTGACTATAAAATCATAACTTTATGCTTCTCTAACCTATATTTTACTCCTATATTGTACTTATATCTTTGGAATAGTTTCTTATTCCATGGGTATTTATGGAATTTATTCCTTTACCAACTATTGTGTGCCTTGAGCCTCAACTTCATCGAATCTAATCTCACTCCCACTATTTCTTTTTGAGATTTTCTCACTCTCGAGGAATATGGAATGTCTTTCCACTATAACCTTTTTTCTGATGGTCCATATGGATAATATCTTCTTTTTTCCTTGTGGTTTCCTATAAAGGTACACTTTGTGCCTCGGGGTGCAATTTTGTTACCTGAAGAGCTTAACAAACGCTCCACTTCCCAAAACATGTAAATTTGATGACATGGTTTTTATTCCACTCTAAAATTCATATAGAATACCATTTATCCATTTAGTTGGTACTTGGTTTAGTATATGTGTTTTTTTTGTAACAAGTATCTCTAAAACGATAATAAAAGAATTTCATGAATCGTCATTGATCTCACCATGTCCAAAAAGGTTAAGTTCCTCCTTTCACTTACACCATTCCACTAAGTCATGTAAGGAGGAGTAAGTTGGGATAATATCCTAAACTCCCATAAGTAATCAATTAATTCTTGATTAAGATATTCTCCACTATGGTCTGAGTATATTTTTTTAATCTTTCTACTAATATGGTTCACAACTTCATTCTTTTATTCCTTGAATTTATTAAAATAATCCTAGTTATATGTCATTAAGTAGACATATCCATATCTACTAAAATAATTAGTAAAAGTTATGAAGTATGAGTTCCCAGCCCTTATTTCAATAAGAAATATTCCACACACATCGATATGATCTAATTCAAGAAGTTATTTATCCCTTTAACCTTTACCACTAAATGAGGATTTGTTTGTGTTTCCTTGTAAACATGCATGACATAAACCAAGTGGTTTTAGTTAAAAATTATCTAAATACAATCTTTATGTAATTTAGTCAATCACTTTTCATTTACATGACCTAACTGAATATGTCAAAGTTGGGTGTTGTATGAGTCATGTGAAACAAATTTTTTATTGATTTCCATTACTTGGTTGGTGTAATACAATACATAAAGATCATTATTTAAATGCTATTTACCATAAAAAATTATATCTTTATAAAATAAGAAACATTTATTCCCAAATTTTAAAAATAAATCAATATGTATCTAATATGGATATAGAAATAATGTTTTAGGTAATTGAAGGCACATAATAATAAACCTTTAAAACCAAGATCATTCCAGTTCACAATGTGAGGTGGTAGTCCTTGATAGCTATAGTATAAATTTTATCTATGTTGGATACTCTTAGATCTACTTCCCCTTGGTCAATATTTATGAATCTAATTTTTTCCTTTATTTGAATACATATGTGATCACCACAATTTTTATATAATACCTAATTTATAAAAATAGATAAATTTCACTCGATAAAAAAGGAATTTGGATCTTCCCATTGTTTTTTTGGATGGGTGTAGTTTTTATTCCAGTGGCCTTATAGCCACATGAAAAAAAAGAAAACATATTATTCCCTTGCTTGCACCTTGATACTCCTCTTCTTAGAAGGGTGTGAATAAGATTTGGGATTAAAGATATTTGCTTTCCCTTTTTATTTTTTCACCATAAGGATGGAATGATTTCTATGCTTCGTGTCATAATCCACTTGGAAAAGAAAAGTGGGAAGATCTGAAAGAGACTTCTCAATGTTTTTCATATTAAAATTCACAACAAATATAGAGAATATCTGAGGGAGTGATGCTAGAATGAGATCGGTTCCTAGTTCTTCGAGGAGTTTAAACCCCAGAATAGTAATGGAAAACAGGTGGGTCAGGTTAAGGTGGGCCAAGCCCATGTGGGTTTGAGCCTATTCAGGTTTTTTCAGAAAATCCTGCATATAATACGAACAAAAAATTTCAAGCCTACCCCACCCCGCATAAGCACATGGTTTTCCCACATTTTAAATAATATATACAATTTATAATCATTTATATATTTTATTTTTTATCATTATTAATGGTATTTTTTGGGATAAGTATGTATTGAAAATAGATAGTGTTTTAAGAGATGTGATGGAACATTTTTCTATGGGTTAATGGTAGCATGTGGCGACACCGATGTGGCAGTGAACTGTTGTGATGAAAAGTAGGTGAGTGATTGGGGAGGGGAAATGAACGATGATGTTGGTCATGTGGTGATGTGAACAACTGGACTTGTGAATGAATAAATACTTTCTAGAAAACAATTGGTTTCAAAGGAGGATATTAGGGTTCTCATGAGGTCTTTTCCAATTTTATTAATAAAAAAATAAAATTAAATAATAAAAAAATTAAATTGACCCAAAAAATATTATAACTTTTTTATAATTGAAACCATGTGTAGGAGAGATGAGTTCCATTTTTCAATAGGTGGGATGACACACCGTGTGTATATGGTTAATAATTAAAATATAAATATTCTAATATCATATTAAAAAAATAAATATAAACCTGTTTAAAATTCACATGTGAATGAATGGTGAATTAGTATGATCATTACTGTGAGAAATCATATTTCATAGTTTAATAATGATTTTTATTAAAAAACTAAAATATTAAAGAAGCATATATTTTAAAAATATATTTTTTTTAAATTAGGTGCATGGGTAAGTCTGAACCCACACGGGCTCAACCCGCATTGGCTTGCACCCACACGGGCTCAAACCGCATTGGCTTGTGCTCCTAACGATCAAAATTTTTAGGCCCACCCCACCCTAAATCCTCCCCATACCCGTGAATCCCATGGGCCACGGGCCCGTATTGCATCACTACCCGAGAACCTTTAGGCACTCAATGAAGACAGTGATCTTGACTACATGATGCCCAGCTGGGGAACCCTATCTAAGCTTACTTTGAAAGAGCACCTTGGAAATCTCAAACCATTCCTTTCTATCTATCTCCTAGTAAAGACCACAAAGGTGATCATGCATTCTATACACATCCATATTTCCATGAGACTTCATGAGTTCACTATAAATATATGAAAGCATCAAACATTGAACATTGACCACATCGTTCATATGTTTCTCATAGACTATTAACTCTTCATCACTCGCCTCCTTAGCAGACAGATCAGAAAATGAGGATTCTAGCACATAATATTTCAGTTCAGGGCGTAGGACAACCTGAAGGTGTATGTACTATTCCTAGAAGTTACTACTAGTTAGGAGGTTTTAGTTATCCAATATTGATCACAGGGATAATTTTGATGGTGATATTTCCATTTTATTCTACAATTAAAAGATTATATTATTATTACTTTTCTTAATTACAAATTGGGTGAGATATTAATTGATTAATTGATTTTTATTAAATCTCCCACTATTTCATCAAGTTCCAATAGCCCTTGCTATTGAACTTGTAATGTATATTTGCTCTAACATTATAGTGAAAAAGATTCATATTCCCCTTCACATAGCCCCAATAAGGGTTGGTCAAGCTACTTGAAGGTATTTAGGTAGGCAGGTCATTACCAACCGTAGGCTTGTAGCTGATTGATCCGTTGAGTGGACTACCCTATCCTGAAATCCTAACTTGGATTTACTCAACACTTGCCTCTATATTATATAAATTCTAGAAATGTATTCTCATCTTAATGTAAAAAAAGGTTAAGTCAACCCAAAACCTTTATAAGAACTCCCCTTATAAAAGTATGTGTCCTAACAAGGGTTGGTTAAACACTTGGTTCTATTGAGTTTTATTCTCAATCAAGTAATGGAAGGCCAAGTCTAGCTTAATATTTGGTTGAGGTATTTTAATTAATTTTTCACAAATTTTATCTTGTTTTTCCTTTATATGTATTATTAATATTAAGTGTATGTTACTTAATTAATTAACCATGTTGGATAAAACATTTATGAATATTTTATTTATTTAATTTATTATTCATCAATTTTATTTTATTTATCATTTACAGATCATGTTAATATTATATAGGTGTTACTTAATTAATTAACCATGTTGGATAAAACATTTACACATGATAAATTTCTTTACATTATCTCTTTTCACATTGATTCATTTATTTATGTGACCACATCCTTGCATCCATAAAATAAATAATTATATAGAAAAAATAATTAATTAATTAAATGACATGTTAATGAGATTTATCTAATGGTTTATTTAATGTGCGAACATTAAATCAACCTATGGACTATGGGAAATAACATCTTTTTCCAGTCTTGGAATGAGTTACAACATTCCACCTTTACACCTATGTATTACTTGAGTTGGCATCATTAGGGTTCCATCTTGAACCGCCTCTGCATTCCTTGGAATCCTTCATTAATTACATGTATTTATAAATCACATACTGGTGAGGAGAACCAAAGGATTGGTTAAAATGGGATTACATAAATATACTTGGATATGTGGTTCCTACATAATAATGAAGGGAGGGATGACACGCAGACCATCATATTTTTTTTAATAATAAAAAAACCCTTGAAATAAATTAAATTAAAACATCCAAAGCATACATAGGCCTTGGTCAAGCTCATGAATAGTCACTCATGCAAAGTATACAGAAAAGTAACCAGCTAGCATTCATTTCTTGATTTGTTCTTTATTAATAAGGTAGGTGTTTTTTCATTAATTAATTAATTCCATTTAATCTTAATGATCATACAAACATAATTGAAGATATCCATCATTTATGGTATTCATTGAAAATAAATTACAGAACCAATAATGAAATATTTATTACAATAAATTAATTAATAATTTAAACATCCTTAAAACCATTATTAAATTATCAAACATGAAATAGGTTTCAATAAATAAATAAATTTTTTAATATTGTAATTTTCAATTTAATGCAATTTAATTATACCATTAATTGGGATACTACATGGTGTGTACAATCCAGCTACACGTTGTGTACCTTGATTTCTTTTTATCCAAGTCACAAACCTAGGGATTCAGCTTGTTAACTTGACCAAATTAAACGGCATGTACATAAAAGCTACATTCCATGTATCTACTTGTCATGTTCCATATTGGCTTGGTCAACAGGTGGTATGAAAAAAATTCATGGAATGTAATTAATTGTTTGGTGCATCCATGTACAATGTGCATGGGTACACAGCGTGTGCTCTGGATACACGTTGTGTAACCCTATTTTACCAGCCAAAGATTTGGAACTTCATGATGGAATATCTAGTCATTCTTCATTTGTTCTTAAAACATTAAGAAAATGAAACACTAAACGAACATAATTAATATTTTGATAACATATTAATTCAAATCAGATTAAAGAATGAAAAACATAAAATGAAAATCCAACCACAATTAAGCATGGATCAACAATCAAATAAATAATTATAAATTTAAATGTGGTCTCTTTGATACCACTTTTTGGTTCTGGGTGCATTGGAAGCATGAATTGGTTTTCAATATATTAAAATTTATTTTAATAATCATCACATAACCATGAGTGAAGATTTTGCACATAAAATTTATAATTAATTTATTTAATATTTGAAGAAATAAATACTCGGGCTGAGAAACTTTCTTGGTTGATAAATGTTGATCATTTGAAAAGACCCTTTTAGGTTACCTTTGTTGTGTTGTGAGCATCTAAGGATAGAATCTCTCTAGCGATGATCCACAGGTACTCTAATGATCTTCAAAAAACACCACTCAATCTCCAAGTGCTAGCTCGGAAAATTTATTGTCTTATGTTGTTCGTTCTTGATTGCTTGTTCTCCAGTATTGAAGAAATCACTCTTGCATTTCTTGTTCTTGAGAGGGGGAGAAAATGAGTTGATTGAGAATTTTTTGTGAACAAAAATTCTCTATTCTCATTTTTTTGGATGCAATACACAATAAACATAGTTTTCTATTTATAGAGTTGGTATTTAGGTTGAAATATTATTTAATTTAATGCCAGTCATTAAATAACATTTATTACCTTTAATAAATCACATGCCACATAATAATATTATTATTATTTTGCGGTGCACTAACTTGTGAAAATTGATAAATAATATTTACCATATTTTAAATAATTATTTTATCAATGGACATGGCCTTGGTCTATTATAACTCCTCGGTATCTATTGAATATCCAAATAAATATTTTATTCATACATAAATATTTCATTTAAATACCAGAAAATAAATATTTATTAAATATTCAATAAAATAAACAAATATATTTTTATTCATGTTCAATAGAATAAATATTTATTTAATTTATGTGATAAATATAACTTGAATAAAATTATTTATTATTCTTGAGAATAATATTTATTCCATTAATTAAATTCAAATAGAATTTAATCAAGATAAATGGAAACACTTAGTGTGTGACCCTCTAGGATTCTTTCTCATTGGAATTAGGTGGGCTAGCCTAAATTCCATGATTATTATCTAGAAATATAAAGACCCAGTCTTAAAACATTACTTAATCTTGAATTAAATGAATAATTCACATTGAGGATCTTTTCAGGTTTAAAGTTTTAGAGAATTAGGACATAAATATTACATCTCAAAAGATTACAAAGTAGACACTACTACTATAACTTATTTTTCACAACAATAAAAATACTTAAATAAAACAAGAGTTATTTTCTTGATATAAATCTTCTTGAATACTTCCTTTCTCTTACCCTTTCTTATAACCTATGAAAAACATTTCAAAAACTTGGGATGAGCATAAAAAGCTTAGTAAGGGTCATAACATAATGAAAGGAAACATTAACCCGCCAATAAATACAAATCAGTGAAACCATAACTTTCAATCATAACATACCTTCTAAAATCATAATATTTATGTATAACTCATAGAAATCATAAGACATAAAGGTAACCTGTGGTAATCATAACATTCTTACATAGGGAGTAACCCTCATGGTTACGTTTGGAATACCCATCATAGTATATTCCCTAAATCTGTTCAGAGAAACCTTAGCGTTTAACTCCATCATGTTACCTAATGCATTAAAGAGATATCACGGGCTCACCCGCCCTAGGTTTATCATGGAACCACCCGTATTCATAATAATGTCCAAGAACCATAACATAATCATAACACATAACTTAAGCATAAAGGAAAGATAACATTCCCACATTGCAATAATAATATAACATTTTAAGGTATTGAAATAATAAATCCATTAAAAAATCCATTTTCAATAACAAAATATGTAAAAAGAGTATATGGTATTTATTTTTCTTTTGAAAACATTACGGCTAGTTAAGGAAGCCATAGATTGAATAATACTCGCGGCGGTGGAAAAGGTCGATGTCACCGCTTACGTTAAAAAAAGAAACATTCTTTTTTTCGTTTAGTAAAATGCTTCATAGAGAAAATATTCCATTTGAATGAAATGAAAAGTCAAAAGGGGTTTATACACTGTATAAAATAAAGTTGTGTATAAAACAAAATATACCTCAATTAAAGGAGATTGAGACAAAGTCTCGTACAAAGTCGGTATCCTTAGATTAAGGATAAATCAATTACATACTTATGTGTGAAAAATAAAAATACACACAATATAAGTGTATATTAAGTGTAAAAAAATCATAGGCATTCACACATATTCATATAATGACATATTCATGGAGTACAATTTTAACCCAAAGAATTGAAATTTATTTAAGAGGTTCCCTTATAAAAATTCGACAGCCTAACGGCATCACTTTAAAATTCAGAAAATGATTTGATGAGAGAAAAAATGGTATCTCATCACTTGGACATAAAATTTACATCAATAAGGATATAGAAGAACATATCACATCATAATAAGATGTAAATTAAAAGACATAACAAAAGAAGTCTTTTAAAAAGAGGAGGGTGAAAGGTTCCCTTACCGAATTGGGTAACTTCTGAAACGTACACCCCATGAAAGAAGGGTCATAAAATAAAGATGTAAATACCCATAAATTAAATTATATTACACAAAGAATAAAATCATGGTCATAACATACACCACACAAAATTAAATAGTGGAAAATGTAGCATGAATCTCACGGGAACAAAAAGTGAGATAAAAACTCCTTTCCTCGTGGTAATCAATCGAGTCGTATGACCAAAAGATAATAAGAACAAAATGAATCATAGAATACCATGAATAGAATGATAATATATATATATATAAATGAATTACACAATACACCACATGTAATAAATAAGTGTCTAACAATAGAAATCTCATGGAATTAAAAGTGAGATAAGAAATCCCTTACGAAAATTCGGCAGCCTAACGGCGCCACTTAAAAATTCCAAAAATGGATTGATGAGATCAAATAGGGTATCTCATCATATGAACATAAAAAGTACACTATGAGTAATATAAAATAACATCCCCCAACATAATAAAGAGGATCTTAAAAGGAATTACATAAAAGAGAGTACTTAAAAAGAAAAAGAGAGGTAGGATCCCTTACCACAAGTCCGACTTGTCTTGTTCGTTTCTTTATATTCCTGAATAATAAACTTTGGTCAATTTATAATTTCTTAAGTAAATACTTTAAAGTTTATTATTCAATTCATTTCACATATTATAATGTTATAATAATTAGTTAATTATGTGAGTTCAAATCAGACGTTTTTGTCAATGTTTGGTACATGAGTCAAAAATGAACTTGTTTGAAAAGAATTGTCCATGTAGTTATAAGTACACCATCTCCAGAATAGTATTAATGATTTAAATATCATATATATCTAGTATATATTCATTTTATACTATTCCATAACATTTTGAGATAAAAAATGAAATCCACCGTTCATGGAGACGGTAGGCCGTCCGTACGCATGAACGCTACTTTCATTTCTTTGTCATATTAATGGAATTGAATCTAAATGTGATATATATATATTATAATTCCAGAATGATATTAATCATTTATATGTAATATATATCATATATATCTATTATATATATATATATACTTATAATAGTACAAAACATTTGGAGATAAGAAATTAAATGTACCGTTCATGGAGATGGTAAGCCGTACGTACGCATGAACGTTACTTTCATTTATATTTCATAGTTAAATGAAATTAAAACATAATTATACATAGATATATTATAATTACGGTATAATATCATATATAATATCATTAAATCAATACTTTATACATCCCACAAATGGAATTAATGATTCAAATCACTTTGAGGGGAGGTAGTCTGCACTTCCTAAAATGAAATTATCGCGTTTACCCATTATGGAAACCATAAAGGTATGGCATAAATTAAAAATACAGAAGAATAAGGAAAACATAAACATAATATATATCATATATAAATATAGTGACATATTAATTTACACCATGAGAGGTGTTAAAATAATATTGAACAATCATCGTTTCGTGAGGCAGTAATTCACCACCCACAAAAACTGTGTGTTCTTTAACCATTAGATGGAAGTGTGTGTAATTGTAGCTCAAATACTTCTCATAAAGACATCCTAGTATATTGAAGATACTATTGTTTTTAGAAAAGAAATTAATAAAAAGAGTTTAGTGGATTTTAGAAGAAAAATAAAACAAAAGAACATAAGAGAAGACATTACCTTTAAATTGGGTATCTCTTTTTGATTTGAGCCCAAAGGCTTCCTTGGAAATACTTCTGCCCAAAGTGAGGCTTCTGGGAGTAATAGATGTATGTGTAGAGACAATATTAGTAGATTTTGAATGATCCAAGGGCTTGAGAGGTGTGGGTAAGGGGGTAGAGGTGGGGGCCTTTTATAAGAGGGAGGAGGGTCACTTTTGGAAAGTCTTGGAAAATTACTTTATTATAAAATGAGTTTCGGATTTTAAAGGTCCCACAATGATATATTTTGAGGATAAGGTGATAATGGTTCTAAATCCACCCATACAATAGGTTTTATACAAGTTTAAGTCTTTTATTTTACCTTATCTTTTCATTTTATTTAAATCGTTCATTAATGAGGTAATCACTACATCATCATGGTGTCATAAATAAATTTATTTATTCAATGTCTAAAAATTATAAAAAACACATGATGTGGGAAATATTTTTATATTTCCAATGACTATTTATAGTATAATAGATAATTTATGTAGAAAAAGTTATAATTGTTTTACTTAGGTGTTACATACTTTTGTTATATTTTCCATTCTTTAAAAATAAAATGATAAAATGTCACTATCACCCAAAAGTGATTCCATGGGGTCCTTAAGTTGGCACAAGGCATCCCATGGTGGTAAATGACACAACCAATAGTATTAAGACACATGTTGGGGTAATTTTATATTATTATGATATTATGTTATTACCCTTAACTACCTTATTACTAATTATTCATGATAATTAAAGATAATTACTGTCATTACTATTCATAATGTCCAAAAACAAAAGCTTCTTAATTACATAATTTGGACCTTATGATTCCAAATATGTAATCCATTCTACCAAATTCCAAACACAAAAATTTCAGTAATTAATTTAAAAATAATTCCCGTTTTCAGAACCAACGACGGGTTTTTAAGAAGTAAAATCTATTAAAAGATTGATTTGTTTTTACATCCAATATAAAAGTGAAATTACATCCAATGACCAAAATTGTATTAAATGATAAAAAATAATTAAATTACACCTTAAAACCAATTAAAATGAAAATCTAACTATATAAATAAATTGGATGAAAACGCAGTTTTGAATTAAAATGCTGTATTTTTCACTATTCATTAAAAAATGAACATTATCAGAAAAATACCAAAAATTCACCCTAAGATAAATTTTATATTCCTAATTCAAAAATTATTTCCATATTACCAGATTACAAACATATAAGTTTCATTAATAAATTATATATTTAATTCCCGCTGTCAAAACAAATAGCGTGTTTTTAAGAAACAACATCTATCAAAAGATTGACACTTGTTTGTGTCCATTTACAAAGTGAAATTAATTATAATGACCACCATAGGATTAAATGGTAAAAATAAATTCTAATTAAAATTTAAAAACAATTATAAAGATAATATAACCTTAGAAATAAATTATATTAAAAGGAGGTTTTGAATTAAAATACAGCATATTTTAAAAAAGATGAACTTTATCGGAAAAATACCAAAAATTTACACAAAGTAAATTTTGATGTCTTGATTATAAAGAAGGATTTTATTTTGACAAATATAACATATAAAAGTGACAAAAAGTAGATTTAAATAAAGTTTCTTCATCAAAAGGCGGTTAATCGACCTTTTAAAAAATATTATAATATTTATTCTTAAAATTGGATTCATTTGCATTTTAAGCCTCTAAAATTTATTAAATAATGTAAAAACATTTAACAAAAATAATAATAATATTTTAGTTAGTTCTGTTCATTCCTGCTATTCCAACGGCTAGACGTTATCTACCATTTAAAAAAATATTATTATATTATAAGTGTGCAACGTAAGATTTCAAAGAAACTCATTGTTGCGTATTGGGTACGCCATCAAACATTGAATCCCCTTTAAAGTAATATTAATATTTTATTCAAAAATATTAATAAATATGAAAATGTAATATTATTTATTTACCTGGGATGTTACATCCTTCCCCCCTTTTGAGAATTGCGTCCTCGCAATTTTAAAAAAAATGGGCTAAGAAACTTCATTGAAATCCCCACATCGGAAAAGGAGTCAATAAAACTATCAACTTAAAAGAAATAAAGAGAAGTACAAAGGTCACCCGAGACAACAGATACTAGGATTCCATGAAAATATGGATATGGAGGAAAAAAAACAAACCTTCAAGGTCAGATAGAGAGTGATTGAAAACATGTCTAGGAGAAATTTAACCACAAGAAAATCACAAACTTGTGATGGGTTAAACGGTATTTGACTCCCCAGTAGTAAACATTGACAAACAACATTTTTTTTAAGTTACATTTCATTGGGGAATTAATTTATGAGCTTAACTAAAACATAAGGAAACATACTTACTTGTCATGTAGACATTCAACTTTTACTAGATTTCTAACAATAACTCATATTTTCTCCAAACGATGAGTATTCAGGATGACTTGTTCACATTCAGAGCACTGTAATCAACTTCTAGAGAATCACCTAATCCAAAAAAAAGAGCTACATATTTACCATGTCTTTAGATCTTAACCAAAACCAAAATGGTTAGTACAAGGTCAGATAATCCCCAAAAAGGATAATCCTTTATAAAAAGAAAAGCTATTCTTAATCTCTAAAATTTGTTAAACATTACCCAAAGTTCAACAAAGACCATTCGATAAACAATTGTCCATAAATTTCTTCAAAGTAATCCAAACTAAGATTGAAACCCAAATCTCTGAAGGATTTAATCACATAGTCTTCCAAGGTAAATCTTAACATTTATCTCCAAATAACATCAGTTACTCTTAAAGTCTCATACTGAAAAGTAATTAGCCTAATCACATATCCTCCATGATAGGTCAATCGTTTCCATAGATAACCCAAAATCAACTTATTATTGATTCATAAAATAATCTAACTAAAAGGAATTTTTCATACTAACCAGGGTATTCACGTAGTCCAGTGTTAGGCGATAAATACCAGTTGCACTTTGGTTGTGGGTTCGATTCCAGCAGCTTGGTCCGACGCGACGGGTTGTCACACGGTCTGCGTGTTCTCCCTTTTTTCAAAACTATATAATTCTTAAAACATTCCCCAAAAAGAGATAAAATATTCAAAAATAACCATAACAGAATTTTACCTCAATTTTATCTCATTCCTTTCATTTTCCATCATATAGTAACCCATAATTACCTCAAAAGTAAGGATCATATAAACCCTAATGGTTACCATTATAATTATTACCTGAACTTCCACATCAAGTTGGTTCTCTCATACATGATGCATTAGAGAACTCACCAAGGTTCAAGTGGTTAATCATGACTCTTTGATAGTTGGTTTAGAATAACTACGATATTTCTCATTGAATCACCCATTTCATCCAGACTCTTAATCAGAGAACCACCACAGTTTCCTTCAAACCCATTGTCACTTTGGTTCCTGCTAGATCCATCCATATAATAAAACCAAAAATATCAGTGTGAGTATATCAACAAAATCATCATGTACTAATGAGGGAGATAAAAACTAATATATACTTATCAAAGTTATCTCAAACTCATTCCAACTTTCAAAAATAACAATGAATCCATCTAATATACTAACCATTGTGGTTATACACAACTTTTCACTTATAATTAAATAACACTCTAACCTATAAAGTTATCTAAACTGACCTCTGATACCAACTTTAAAGACCTGGCCTTAAAATATTACTTAATCTTGAAATAAATGAATAATTCATATTGAGGATCTTTTTAGGTTTAGAGTTTTAGAGAATTAATACATAACTATTACATCTCAAAATATTGAAAAGTAGACACTACTACTATAACCGATTTTTCACAACAATAGAAATACTTAAATAAAACAAGATTTATTTTCTTGATATAAATCTTCTTGAATACTTCCTTTCTCTTACACTTCCATATAACCTGTGAAAAACATTTCAAAAATGTGGTATGAGCATAAAAAGATCAGTAAGGGTTATAACATAATGAAAGGAAACATTAACCCACCAATAAATACAAATCAATGAAACCATAACTTTTAATCATAACACACCTTCTGAAATCATAATATTTATTTATAACTCATAGAAATCATAAGACATAAAGGTAACTTGAGGCATTCATAACATTCTTACGTAGGGAGTAACCCTCATGGTTATGTTTGGAATACCCATCACAGTATATTCTCTAAATATCTTCGGAGAAACCTTAGAATTTAACTCCTTCGCATTACCCAATGCATTGGAGAGATATCACGGGCTCACCCACCCTAGTTTTATCATGGAACCACCCATATTCATAACAATTCCAAAGAACCATAACATAATCATAACACATAACTTAAGCATAAAGGAAAGATAACATTCCCACATTTCAATAACAATATAACATTTTAAGGTATTGAAATAATAAATCCATTCAAAAAAACCATTTTCAATAAAAAAATACGTAAAAAGAGTATATGGAATTTATTTTTCTTTTTAAAACATTACGGCTTGTTAAGGAAGCCATAGATCTAATAATACTCGCGGCGACAGAAAAGGTCGATGTCACCACTTACGTTAAAAAAAGAAACATTCCTTTTTGTCGTTTAGTAAAAAGATTTGTAGAGAAAAGATTCCCTTTGAATGAAATGAAAAGTCAAAAGGGGTTTATACACCGTATAAAATAAAGTTGTGTATAAAACAAAATATACCTCAATGAAAGGATATTGAGACAATGTCTCATACAAAGTCGGTGTCCTAAGATTAAGGATAAATCAATTATAGACTTATGTGTGAAAAATAAAAATACACCCAATATAAGTGGATATTAAGTGTAAAACAATCAGATTCATTCACACATATTCTTAGAAAGACATATTCATGGAGTACAAGTTTAACCCAAAGAATTGAAATAGAGTTAAGAAGTTTCCTTATAAAAATTCGACAGCCTAACGGCATCACTTTAAAATTCAAAAAATGATTTGATGAGAGAGAAAATGGTATATCATAACTTGGACATAAAATTTACATGAATAAGGATATATAATAACATTTCCCATCATAATAAGATGTAAATTAAAAGTCATAACAAAATAAGTCTTTTAAAAATAGGAGGGTGAAATGTTCCCTTACCGAATTGGGTAACTTCCGAAACGTACACCCCATGAAAGAAGGGTTATAGAATGAAGATATAAATACCCATAAATTAAATTATATTACACAAAGAATAAAATCATGGTCAGAACATACACCACACAAAAGTAAATAGTGGAAAATGTAGCATGAATCTCACGAGAACAAAAAGTGAGATAAAAACTTCTTACCTCGTGGTAATCAATCGAGTCGTGTGACCAAAAGATAATAAGAACCAAATTAATCACAGAATACCAAGAATAGAATGATAATATATATATATATATATCAAAAGGTAGTAAAAAATAGACCACATTCAATAAATAAGTGGAAAACAATAGAAATCTCACGGAATTAAAAGTGAGATAAGAAATCCCTTACGAAAATTCTGCAGCCTAACGGCGCCACTTAAAAATTAAAAAAATGGATTGATGAGATCAAATAGGGTCTCTCATAATATGAACATAAAAATTACAGTAATATGAATATAAAATAACATCCCCCAAAATAATAAATAGGAGCTTAAAAGGAATGACATAAAAGAGATTACTTAAAAAGAAAGACAGAGGTAGGATCCCTTACCTCAAGTCCGACTTGTCTTGTTCGTTTCTTTGTATTCCTGAATAATAAACTTTGGTAAATTTATAATTTCCTAAGGACCTAATTTAAATTTTATTATTCAATTCATATCACATATTATAATGTTATAATAATTAGTTAATTATGTGAGTTCATATCAGACATTTTTTTCGATGTTCGATACATGAGTCAAAAATGAACTTGTTTGAAAAGAATTTTCCATGTAGTTATAAGTACACCATATCCAGAATATTATTAATGATTTAAATATCATATATATTCATTCTATATTAATTTTATACTATTCCATAACATTTTGAGATAAAAAATGAAATGCACCGTTCATGGAGATGATAGGTCGTACGTACGCATGAACGCTACTTTCATTTCTTTGTCATATTAATGGAATTGAATCTAAATAAGAGATATATATATTATAATTCCAGAATTATATTAATAATTTAGATGTAATATATATCATATATCTCCATTATATATATATATACTTATAATAGTACATAACATTTGGAGATAAGAAATGAAATGTACCGTTCATGGAGACGGTAAGTCGTACGTACGCATGAACGTTACTTTCATTTCTATTTCATACTTTAATGGAATTAAAACATAATGATACATAGTTATATTATAATTAAAGTATACTATAATATATAATATCATTAACTCCATCCTTTATACATCCCACATATGGCATTAACGATTCAAATCACTTTGAGGGGGCGGTAGTCAGCACTTCCTAAAATGAAATTATCGCGTTTACCCATTATGGAAACCATAAAGGTATGGCATAAATGAAAAATACAGAAGAATAAGGAAAAGATAAACATAATATATATCATATATAAATACAGTGACATCTTAATGGCCACCATGAGAGGTTTTAAAAGAATATTGAACAATCATCGTTTCGTGAGGCAGTAATTCCCCACCCACAGAAACAGTATGTTCTTTAACCATTAGATGGAGGTGTGTGTAAGTGTAGCTCAAATAATTCTCATAAAAACATAATAGTTTATTTAATATACTGTTTTTCTTACAAAATAAAGGAATAAAAAGAGTTTAGGGGGTTGGAGAAGCAAAATAAAACAAAATAACATAAGAGAAGACATTACCTTTAAATTGGGTAACTCTTTTTGATTTGGTCCCAAAGGCTTCCTTGAAAATACTTCTGCCCAAAGTGATGCTTATAGGAGTAAGAGAGGGATGTGGAGAGACAATATGAGCAGAGTTTGGATGAGCCAAGTTATTTAGAGGTGTGGGTAAGGGGGTAGAGTTGGGGGCCATTTATAAGAGAGAGGAGGGTCACTTTTGGAAAGTCTTGGAAAGTTACTTTTTTATAAAATGAGTTTCAGATTTTAAAGGTCCCAAAATGATATATTTCAAGGATAAGGTGATAAGGGTTCTAAATACACCCATAAAATAGGTTTTGGAAAAGTTTAAGTCTTTGATTTTACCTTATCTTTTCATTTTATTTAAATTGTTCATTAATGAGGTAATCACTGCAACATCATGGTGTCATAAATAAATTTATTTATTTAATGTCTAAAAATTATAAAAAAACCATGATGTAGGAAATATTTTTAGATTTAAAATTACTATTTATATTCTAAGAGATCATTTATGTAGAAAAAATTAAAAAAAATTACTTAGGTGTTACATACTTTTGTTATATTTTCCTTTCTTTAAAAATAAAATGATAAAATGTCACTATCACCCAAAAGTGATTCCATGGGGTCCCTAAGTTGGAACAAGGCATCCCATGGTCAGCCATGACATAACCAATAGCATTAGGACACATGTTTGGGTCATTTTATATTATTATGATATTATTTTATTACCCTTAACTACCTGATTACTAATTAATCACGATAATTAAAGATAATTACCGTCGTTACTATTCATAATGTCCAAAAACAAAAGATTATTAATTACATAATTTAGACCTTATGATTAAAAATATGGAATCCATTCTACCAAATTCCATACACATAAATTTCAGTAATTAATTTAAAAATAATTCTCGTTGTCACAACCAAAGACGGGTTTTTTAGAAGTAAAATCAATCAAAAGATTGATTTGTTTTTACATCCAATTTAAAAGTGAAATTACATCCAATGACCAAAATTAAATTAAATGATACAAAAATAATTAAATTATATCTTAAAACCAATTAAAATTACAATCTAACTATATAAATAAATTGGATGAAAACGCAGTTTTGAATTAAAATGCTGTATTTTTCACTATTCATTAAAAAATGAACATTATCAGAAAAATACCAAAAATTATCCCTAAGATAAATTTTATATTACAAATTCAAAAATGATGTCCAACTTACCAAGTTCAAAACATAGAAGATTCATTAATAAATTATATATTTAATTCCCGCTGTCAAAATAAATAGTGTGTTTTTAAGAAACAACATCTATCAAAAGATTGACACTTGTTTATGTCCATTTCCAAAGTGAAATTAATTATAATGACCACCATTTTATTAAATGGTAAAAATATATTCTAATTAAACTTTAAAACCAATTAAAAATATAATCTAACCATAGAAATAAATTATATTAATAGGAGGTTTTGAATTAAAATACAGCATTTTTAAAAAAAGATGAACTTTATCGGAAAAATACCAAAAATTTACACAAAGTAAATTTTGATGTCTTGATTCTAAAGAAGGATTTTATTTTGTCAAATATAACATATAAAAGTGACAAAAATTATATTTAAATAAAGGTTCGTCATCAAAAGGTGGTTAATCGACCTTTTAAAAAATATTAGAATATTTATTCTTAAAATTGGATTCATTTGAATTTTAAGCCTCTAACATTTATTGAATAATGTAAAAACATTTAACAATCATATATAATCATATTTTAGTTTGTTTTTTTTTCATTCCCGCTATTCCAACAGCTAGACGTTATCTACCACATAAAATAATATTATTATATTATTAGTGTGCAACGTAAGATTTCAAAGAAACTCATTGTTGCGTATTGGGTACGCCATCAAACATAGCATCCCCTTTAAAGTAATATTAATATTTTATTCACAAATATTAATAAATATGAAAATTTAATATTCTTTATTTACCTGGGATGTTACAAGAAATGATTCAAGGAACCCAATAGAAAGAATATAATGTCACAATGACAACAACCACATATGAATGCTCCATATGTAATATAATCCCTTTGTCATAATATCTCATCAAGAAGGTTTAATGATGGTTTCATCAACCTATTTGCTCGATACGTATTTATTTGAATATCTGAAATAAAAAATTTGTTACTCTATGGCCATGGAATTTGGGTGATGATTATATTCTAATCAAAGGGTAGAGATATCTGCTCTCATGAAGATGAAAGGGATAGATCCTTCCTTGACTTATCCATTAATGACATGTTAATCATGAAACACCCAACATACCCTTCTTTACACCAACATATGGAGTGATGGTTTTCATTATTATATTTAAGTGTGTGATTCATGAAATGCATCAATGATAATACTAAATTATAAGGATCATTACACATTCTCATTAATAGAAATATCTGATAACACCAAAACATGCGAAATTTTTACTAGTGGGTTTGTTCTCATAATCTCCCTTCTTGGAGATTAACAAATGAAATCTTCATGAGAATAATCCTCATCCACTTATGAGTAATTACACTTGACGGTCTAAATACCATGTGTATCGTCATATTAAGTTATCCAACCGCATAACTATATTAAGAATATTATCATATCACTTCAAGGTTCTCATCATAGTAGGGAACTGCTATGACCATATCAATGTGAAAAATACTCTAAGACAATATCACTTTAAATACATATAGAACAATGAAAATTATGTAATAAGATGTTTAATTAATAATTAATTAATCAAATATACATGTAATCAAAGTACAATCAGTTGGTCCTAGGACACCAAATCTAACAGATCCTCCAGTGGATGTAAAAATCATTAGTTGAAAATGGGTATTCAAGAAGAAACTGTATATAGAAGTATAATTTAGAACCTATAAGGAATGACTAATTACAAAAGGGTTTAAACAGCATCAAGGCATTGACTACAATGAAACCTTTCCACCAGTTACAATGATGAAATCAATCAGATTTATACTTGTCATTACAGCATACCATGACTATGATATTTAGAAAATGGATGTCAAAATAGTCTTACTTAATGGGAAACATAAAAAAGATGTCTATATGACACAACCTGAAGGATTTGTGACTCCAAAGGATGCCAATAAGATATGAAAATTTTAAAAATCCATTTATGGATTAAAGTAAGAATCTCAGTCATTGAACATTTTTTTTATGATGCCATAACAGAATTTGGTAAATAATGAGTGCGAGCCTTATGTTTACAAATAGTTTAATGGGATTGAATTTTTTTTCTTAATATTATATGTTGATGATGTATTATTCATTGGAAACAAAAAAAATAGTCTTACATTTTGTTAAAGCGTGGTTGAATAAATGCTTCTCTATGAAGGCCTTTAGTGAGCTAGCATATTTTATTGGGATCAATATCCATGATGATTTATCCAATAGGTTGCTCAACCTAAGTAAAATTTCATACATTGACAATATACTGAAGTGATTTAGTATAGAACAATCCAAGAGGGGATTGTTTCCAGAATCACATAGAATTCATATTTCTAGTAAAATGTGTCCCCATACACATGAGGAAAGAAATTGAATAACAAGGATTCAATATGCATCAGTAATTGGGTCAGTCATGTATGTTATGTTATGTACTAGTCTAGATGTTCTCTACACATTAAGTGTGGTAGAAAGATATCAAGCTGATCCAAGTGACCATCATTCGATGCAGTCAATACTATCCTTAAGTATCTAAGGCATACTAAGGATATGTTCCAGGTTTATGGAGGAGATGAGGAACTAGTCATCATAGGATATGTAGATGTTAGTTTCCAAAATGATCAAGATGACATAAATTCTAAAATGGGATACATATTCACTTTGAATGGAGGTGATGTGAGCTGTAAGTGGTCAAAGTAGGATGTTGTCATAACCCACTCCCTTCAAATATGCCCCTCTTGATCTGGAAATGAAGGAAGAGAGATAATGACCCCCAAGTATCCCCTCCAGTAGGCCCTAGGGTAGTGACTAGTACCAAGGGTGTATATATTATCACAAATATGGGAGGAATTTCCCTTTTTATTTGAAAACAAGACCGAGAGATAAGATGGTCCATCCCAAAACAACTCCAAGACATATATATATATATATATATATATATATATATATATATATATAATAAAACTAAAATACAATCCACATGCTTGTTTAAAAAACTGATACAAACACAAAAGTCTCCAAGGTAAGTACCAAAAGTAAAATCTAAACAGCAACACAACAACTGTCCAAATTCTGAGCTTGTAAGGTCCAGCACGGTCCACGTAGTCCTCTTGGAAACCTAAAATTAGTTTTATATACATAGGGTGAATATACAGGTATTCTCAATAAGAAAACCAAAGTCTCTCGTTCACAAGTGAAAGAATCATAATAATGCTCATGTGAGAAAACATCATAAACAAACAGCACCTAACAAGTTATACTAACCACCCCAACCCCATCAAAGGCATACTCAACAAATAAAGCAAGTCAAATAAATTAATATAGATCACATCGATTATGTGGTACCCCATACAACCTTTCCCCTAATTATCCACTATCACACCCTGACAGAAAATGTCCTGTCACTCCCACACCTTTCGAAAGTACCACATCACAACTCACCCGCACATAGCTGGGCCTCATAGCTAGTCCTGCAACCAGGGCAAATGAAGTTCATCGCATCTCACCCACACACACTTGGCCCTCAAAAACCATTACCTTCCCATAGACACCATGGTTTCATACCATGTCACATCCTAAAAACTCCTAGAAAAGTATAAAACATCTTATCCCAAAGGAACCTGGGAAAACACAACTCGCCCGCACACTTTTGGGAATCACAAATCACAACCTACCCAAATAATATTGGGTTATCACCACCTATAAGAGGGATTAGGGAAGAGTAGGTCTCCATCCATCCATCCTCCCATCAGTATGTTTGGGAAAGACAGCCTCCCTTATGACAATGGGGGTGTTTGGCACATAGATCTCAACTAGGGTGGGGTGTGTATAGAAATCAAAAAGAAAATACAGGTTATATATATATGGTACCAAGAACTCAAGCCCGACCTATGGATTCTAAATAGAAATACCAACTCATGTCCAACTTTGATACAACCTCTAAAATGCACAACAACACACAATCTATTCCAAAAGTAGAAGAGCCTGATAAACTAAAGCGGGTTCATGGTTACTCTATGTTTATACCAATTCATGTTGTCATATTTACTACTTTAATTTTGTTATTCAAACCTTCCCAACCATTCCATACTCTATTAAAAATTTATTTATTCATCCCATTACCACCCAGGCAACTAACAGGCACACCGCACAGCAAGCCGCATAACAAAAGTCACACAGAGGAAGAAGAACCATGGTAAGTTAACCCACTTTACATTACTCTCTATTTAACACCCACACTAACCACTGCTGTCATAATTATTTAAATTCATTCCACCCAAATCATCCTCTCAACAGATAAAACCCCCAACTCACAACCACACCCAGCCTCAGGGTGTCGATGCACCACACAAGTTTATCCATTCCACAATCAATCAATATTTCAACCTGAGATTCTATTATACCACCCAAACCATCACATAACAAAAAAATGCGCTCACAACCACACTACAACACAAGCCAAAACAACCCCACACACAACACACCATGGCACCAAACATGGTGAAGAATATTCAGTTTTAACAATTCATTCCTCACTAATTTTTCTCTTTTTAATTTAGGGGTTATCACATAAATAGTTTTCTATGGGGGAATCCATATATTAGTCATGTATAAATGGTTAGAATATTTCATAATAGTCGTTCAACAAGAAACAAACAGCATGCATACCATTTAGTGCACAAACAAAGACCACCAATGTACATGATTCTCAATAGGCCTATAGCCTATACAATTCACAATATTGATCAAAATATCAGAAAAACAGTACGATCATAAATCACTTTACCCAAAACCTATTTATTGATTCAAACTGGTTCAATTATCTTTATTAAATTTGTATCCAATCATCATCATAGAAGATACATCAGTATACCCCTCCCGCATGATGCATAATTTAGAAAGATGAAGGAAAAACAACCTCAAGAATCAGATGATCAACACCTCCATCTTACACCAAACAAGGGACGCGCAAGCAGCAGGAAGGACCTTCGGGGAGACACGATCCAAGGGGAACACCGCAAATGGGGGTATTTGATCCACTGATGTGAGCTACTAATGGCAAGTCACCAATGGATGAGTCACTGACGTGGGCTACTGATGGTTGATTCATTGATGGCTGAGTCGCTAATGTGAGCTATCGATGGAGAGTCACTGGCATGAGCTACCGATGGCCAGTCACTGATGGTTGAGAAGTCGACATGAGCTACCGATGGTGAGTCACCAATGGTCGAGTCACCATTGGGTGACTCACCGTTGAACGAGTCACCGACACGAGCTACTGTCAATGACCCACCATCGCGACCTATCAATGACACCTATCGACGCCACCTACCGATGCCACCTACTAATTCCACCTACTGATGCCACCTACTGGCACCACCTACTGATCCTAACTCACTTTTGGAAAACTTGAAAATCTAGAAAACTCTCAAAAATAGTCATTGTGACCTCTAGAACACCTCAAACACTATATTTTCACAAAGTAATGGACCAAGGAGGTCTGTTCCATTTCATCGTATACATCTCAAACTATTTTCATCCTTGAGAATTCAAAAGAAAACTATAAGGAAAATAGGGGTTCGAACAACCACCCCATGAGATACCTCTCAAGGATCTTGTTGTACTTGAAACACTGATACTGACTAAGCACACCAAAGTTCAACAATAAGCCACCCTATGTTGTTCGAAATTTGGAGTGAAACCTCAACATCCAAGAAAACCTCCTCCAAAACCTACTACCCCAATTGACCATAAGACACACCACACAAGTACAACAACCACATTGTCCTAAACACATGAATTAGGGAATTCCTCCATCCATGTCAAGATAATATCTGTTATGGGCGGCACTAAATTGCTTTCATGGGTTTAATCAAATCTCAATTAATGCATCACGATTAAGAATTAGGTCCTCCCCTTCCACATGTCAGGAATTCATCACACATTATCGAATAAGAAAATAACTCATCTCATAGCGAACAAGGTTCAAGCATCACGTCATAAAGCAAGACATAATAAGAAAAAACTCAAAACAACTCCGGGTATTGGGCATACATATATGCTTTTTTCTTCCAAGTACTCTCCCCCATGCCACCATTCCTCCACAAAACATGAACAAAAGGAATGGTATTTCCATTTAGCACCTTATCCCGATGATCCTAGATCTCTACTGGTCATTCCACAAATTTCATGTCATCCTCGATATCCAAATCTCCCTAGTCAATGATGTGAGAGATATCATGTAGATACTGAAAAAGTTAAGAGACATGAAAGACATTGTGGACTCTCTCTAACTGTGGTGGAAACTCCAACTGGTATGCCACCTCGCCAACTTTCCCCAACACCTCAAAATTTCTGATAAACCTCATAGAAAGATTTCTCCCTCAGCCAAACCTCTACTGCCCATGTTGATGGGAAACCTTCAATAACACATGGTCCCCAGCCTTGAACTCTAAGAGCCTCCTCCTACAATCAGTGTAAGACTTCTTCCAGTCCTATTCTTCCTTCATCCTCTCTCAAACAAGATGCACCTTCTCGGTCATACTCTTCACCACATCCAGACCAAGAACAGTTTCCTCCCCAACCTCTATTTAGCACAAAGGTAAACGAAACGGTCTCCTGTACAAGGATTATAATGGATAAATACCAATGCAAGAGTGATATCTATTATTGTAAGAAAACTCTACCAAGGGAAGGTTTCATACCCAAGATCCACCAAAGTCTAAAATGCATGCCCACAACATGTCCTCCAACATTTGGATGGTCCTCTCTCTCTCTGCCCATCTATCTTAGGGTGGAAGGTAGTGCTGTGGCATAACTGAGTTCCAAAAGAATGTTGTAGTTCCCTCTAGACTCGTGAGGTAAAACATGTATCCCAATCTGAGAAGATGGATCATGAAACTCTGTGAATTTTCACTACTTCATCCACATACCTCCTAGACAAGGCATCAACTACACCCAACTCCTTAATCGCTAAGAAGTGGGCCGATTTCATTAGCCGATCCACCAATACACAGATAGAATCATAGACTCACTGAGCCCTGGGAAACCCTATGATGAAATCCATCGAGATATCATCCCAATTCTACTTGGGGACTTCCAAGGGCTGCAACAAACCATCAGGAACACGATGCTCATCCTTTACCTACTGGCACACTAAGAACTTCGCCACAAACTCCGCCACTTCCCACTTCATCCTGATCCACCAAAACTTTTCTCTCAAACCACGGTACATCTTAGAAATTATCAATTGTACCACTAAGGGTGAGCTATGAAAATCACATAGTACTCCCTCATGCATTACCATTGGAATAAACAACCTCCCATGGAATATCATCTAATTATGGACATCTTATGACCATACCATCAGAGCATTACCCTGGTCAACATGATCTCACATCACCTATGCCTATGAGTCTCCCCATTGAGACTCCTCCACCTATTACATTAGAGTAGAATGTACTTCCATATGTAACATACATCCTTTACTGCCATCAATTCCTGTATCTAAGAGCAAGGATTACAACTCCTACATCACCTTCCAATCATCTAAAGATTCTTGAAAAAACTGTTTATGAAACTTCCAGATCAAAGCATTAGCCACAACATTCCCCTTTCTTGAGGTGTAAGAGATCTTGAAATATTAGTCTTGAAGAAACTCTATCCACCTACATTGTCTAAAGTTCAGATCTCACTGGGAAAAGATATACCTCAAGATCTTGTGATCTATGAAGACCACAAAGAACTCCCCAATGAGGTAATACCACCAAAACTTCAGTGTGAACATGATCACTGTTAGCTTCAGATCATGGGTGGAATAGTTACGTCTGTGGGTACGTAACTTCTTAGAACTATAAGAGATCAATCCCCACTATTTCATCATCATGCATCCTAAGACCAGATGGGAAGCATCACAAAACACTTCGAACATCACCCATTCCTCAAGTAACTAGAGCACTGGAGCACTGACCAACTTCCCTTTCAGGTAGTAGAACACTACTTGGAACTGCTCACTCCACACAAAATCCTAGTCCTTAATGATCAAAACCATCAATGGAGCTACAACTCAAGATAAATTAGGTAAAAATCTTTGATAATAGCCTACCATACTGATAAAAATGCGAACCTTTGCCATATTCTTGGGTACTTTCTAAGAAAAAACTGCTTCTACCTTTGAAGGGTTTACTGCTACACCCTAATGAGAAACTGCATGCCCATAGAAGTGTACCTTTCATGACCAAAACTTGAATTTGGACAACTTCTTGTAGATACAGTGGTGTCAAGGAATCTTCAAGATGGTTCTGAGATGTTTGGTATGTTCCTCTTCTGACTTTGAGTAGATCATGATGTCATTGATGAATACGATGATGAACTAGTCCAAGAACTCACTGAAAATGGAGTTCATGAGCCCCATGAACATGGCTAGTTCATTCATAACACCGAATGGCATAACCACGAACTTGAAGTGCCCATACCTGCACCTAAAAGCAGTCTTCAGGATATCAAATTTCTTCACCCTTAGCTGGTGATACCCATATTTTAGATCGATCTTAGAGAACCAACTTTCTCCCATAAACTAGTCGAAAATATTGTTTATCCTTGGTAGAGGGTAACGGTTCTTGACCGTCACATGGTTCAACCTCTGATAGTCTATACACAACCTCAGAACTCCATCTGTCTTTTTCAAAAACAAGACTGGAGTACCCCATGGAGACACACTAGGCTTGATAAAAACCGTCTGCATTAGATCATCTATCTGAATCCTCAACTCCCACAACTTTGAAGGTTACATCTGATAAGGATCCATCGAAATTGGAGAAGCGCCAGGATGTAAGTCTATCCCAAACTCAACATCATGTCAAGGGGGTAGAGTTAAAACCTCCTCCATGAAGACATAAAATAACTCCCCAACAATTCTAGAAACCTCCTCCATTTTAGTATCCATCAATTACACTGACAGCTCTGGCAATAATGAAATAAGGGGATCCATATGCTGATTGCCCATCTGAAAACTCTGCTCACCAATGAAAGGCACACGTTGGCCATCCACATCCGAGAACATGACTCTCCTCTAGAATAAGTTGATAACAACATGCATAGAGTACAACAATTCAATTCCATGAATTATATTATATAGTTTTATTTTTAATAGGAAAAGGTCCCCATGGGACTGATGTGTCCCCATCATTAGTCTACATCCCCAGCACGCATCAAATAAGTTGGTCTGACCTTCGATTGGAGTAATCAATACTAGGGGCACATGAATCCTATCTATGTCTAGTTCCATAACATGGGATAGACTGGGTGAAACAAAGGATTTTGAATCTCCTGAATCAAAAAAAGCATAACCAAGAGTACTGAACAAATTGATCGTACCTCGAATGATCTCTGACCCTGTTAGGACTATTGCCTCTGCAGCATGCAACTGACCACACATAGCTCCTCTGCCCTTCTACAGATGACTGTCTCCTCAACCATGTATGGGTTGAGGTCCCTAAGAATAACCCTAAGGTTGGAATCTACCTACTATATCTCACCTCGGTGGAGCATGAGGCCGTTGTCCCTACTGCTCGAACTGCCCTACCGGCAACTACTGTTGAGGTGGGCACTGGACCTGCCCACATCCACCATACTAAGCTTGAATAGCCACTGGGTACTAACTATGAATATTACCATAGACTTTACAGATAAAACACACTATACCTATACCCACAGGATAGGCATGAGTACCAGAAGGTTGAAACAGAAAATGTTGAGGTCGCCTTCCCATCGGTCGGAACCTCGAAGGCCCTAGCACTTGAGACCTGCTACTGAAAACCTTTACATTAAAATAACTAGGTTGACTCCCCTCTCATTATATAACTCCTCATGAGTGCATCCTATCAATTATTTCCTCCTTATGCACTTCCAAGTATGTCAGCAAGGTAAAGGGCGTAACTACGTACTGGAGAGAAGGACGAAGTGCCTCCTCTAGGCATCTCGCACGAGACTCCTAATCTAAAAATAGATCCAGAGAAAAATGAATTAGATACTTGAATTTGATCCTCATCTCCCATATCAACATACTCTCATACTATAGGGAGATTAACTCCGACCTCTTCTCAGCCTTCATGGTCAAAGAAAATAATTCCGCCTGGAACTCCTTCTCGTAGTCATCCCACAAAACATCAACCTCTTTCCTCTCTCCCAGGTAATGTTTCCACCACTGAAATGAATATCCCTACATCTAGATAACCTCCAAGGGAACCTAGTACTCTGTCAAATCCTGGATCAAGTTTAAGGTGATCACAAGCTCCTCGAGCCAACTCTCTCTCTCCATGTCTAAAATGTTGCCCTCATACTTCCCCGGGGTCTATCACTGGAAAGCACATAATGTTTTATACCACTATTTTCCCTCCTCAAATTGTTCAATCCTCCATCAATAAACTAGTCCGGCCAACTGAGCCTCCACTTTCTATACTATACAAAAATGACAACTGAGTGTTATAGATGAAAGGTAAATAAGGAATTCCTAAGCCCGAGTAGTATGAAATTTTGTTTAAAGTTCATCTTCACTCATTTTATTGTTATCCATTCCAAATTTCCCCAAGAAACCAATTAAAAGAAGAAAAAAAGTCATTATGATGCATGTAACTTTCCTAGAATATCTACCATACAAATGATGTAGCCTCACTTGGTCATTTGGTAGGCTCAGAGTACTTGCGTCGGATCATGAGGGGCCCTAAAATCCCATGTCCTAGCTAGTCTTCCATGGACTATGTCACGTACCAAGATCACCTAACACAGTTTCCCTAACAACCCATGCAATATTCACTGTACCTAACTCCAAACTCCATTCTATCTCTCAACCATCAACTCTAATACCATTCTTTTATAACCCTCTCCCTTCAAAGATTCCCCTCCTGAGCTGGCAATGTAGGAAGAGAGATAATGACCATTGAGTCCTGCCTCCAGTAGGCCCTGGGGTGGTGACTATCACCAAGGGTATATATATTCTCAAAAATATGGTAGGAATTTTCCTTTTTATTTGAAAACAGGATCATGAGATAAGATGGTCCATCCCAAAACAACTCCAAGACATATATATATAAAAGAATACCAAAATCCAATACACATTCATGTTCAAATAAAATTGATACAAACAAAAAAAGTCGCCAAGATAAGTACCAAAAGTAAAACCTAAGTAGTGACACAATAACTGTCCAAAGTTCGAGCTAGTAAGGTCCAGAGTGATCCACATAGTCCTCCTGGAAACCTGAAAGTAGTTTTATATATATAGGGTGAGTATATAAGTATACTCAATAGGAAAACCAAAGTCTCTTGTGCACAAATGAAATAAGCATACTAATTCTCTCGTGAGAAAGCAACAGAAACCAACAGCACCTAACAAGGTATACTAACCACCCCAACCTCACCAAAGGCATACTCACAAAATAATGAAAGTAAAGTAAAGTAATATAGATCACATTGATGATGGGGTACCCCACACCACTTTATAATAGATTATATACCCTCACACCCTAACAGAAAACGTCCTGGCACTCTCGCCCCTTCCGAAAGTACCATGTTACAACTCTCCTGCACACATCTGGGCCTCACATCTAGTCCCACAACCTGTCCAGATGAAGTTCATCACATCTCGCCCGCACACACTTGGGCCTCACAAACCACTACCTTCCCATAGACACTTGGGCCTCATACCACATCGCATCTTAAAAACACTTGGGAAATCACAACACATCTCATCCTGAAGAAATCTGGGAAAACCCAACTCATATGCACACTCTTGGGCCTCACAAACCACTACCTACCCAAATGATCTTAGCCTATCACTGCCTAGAATAGGGATCAAGGAAGAGCGGGTGGCTATCCATCCATCCTCCCACCGGGATGTTTGGGAAAGACACCCCCCCCCTATGAAAATGGGGGTGTTTGGCACATAATTCTCAACTTGGGTGGCATGCATATAGAAATCATAAGAAAAATATAGGTTATATATATATGATACCAAGCACTCAATCCCAAACTATAGATTATAAACAAAAATACCAACTCATAGACAACTTTTCTACTACATTATAAAATGCACAATAACACACAATCTGTTCCAGAATGTGAAGAGCCTGATAAACTAAAGAGGGATCGTGCTTACTCCATGTTTACACTCATTCATGTTTTCATATTTACTATTTTCATTCCATTAGCCAAACCTACCCAACCATTACATACTCTATTAAATAATTCATTTATTTATCCCATTACAACTCGGTCAACTAATAGGCACACCGCACAACAAGCCACATAACACAAGTCACACATAGGAAGAAGAACCATGCTATGTTAACCCACTTCACATTCCTCTCTAATTAACACCCATGCCAACCATTTCCATCATCATTCTTCAAATTCATTCTACCCAAATCATCTTCTCAATAGATCAAACCCCCAACTCACAAATTCACCTAGCCTCGAGGCCTCACTGCACCACACAAGTTCATCCATTCCAAAATCAATCAATCTATCAATCTGAGATTCCATTATACCACCCAAACCATCCCACATCACACAACCACGCTCACAACCACACTACAACACAAGCCGTAACAACCCCACACATATCACACCACCGCACCAACCAATGCAAAGAATATTCAGTTGTAACAAGGCATTCCTCACTAAATTTCCTCTTTTTAATTCAGGGGTTATCACAGAAATAGCTTTCTCTAGGGGAATCTATCTATTAACTGTGTATACATGGTTAGAATATTTAATAACAGTATTTCAATAAGAAACAAACAGCATGAACCCCATTTAGTGTGGAAACAAATACCATAAATGGCTATGATTTTCAGTAGGCCTATAGCCCATACAAGTCACAATATTTATCAAAATATCAAAAAAAAAATATGATCATAAATCACTTTTACCAACCCCTATTTATTGATTCAAACCAATTAAATTATATTTATTAAATTTGTATCCAATCATATTCACAGAAGAGACATCAGTAAACCCCTCTGGTATGATTCAAAATTTATAAATACGAAGGAAAACCTACCTCAAGAATTAGAAGATCAGCAACTCCTCCTTGTTCCAAATAGGGGGTGCACAAGTAGCAGGAAGGACCTCTAGGGAGACGCAATCCAATGGGATCACCACAAACTCATGATAAATCAGGGAAGAAAGGTATTGGGCGCCTTAGTATCAAGATAAATGGAAGTGGACAATAAAAGAAGGGTCTCGTCTTTAGAAAGGCTAAATCCTAAATCTATGGGGGAAACGATTTCAAAGGCCATTAAAGCTATATCACAATCAATACCATATGGTGTTGACTCTTAAAAGTCTTGGGGGCATTAGGAAAATTAAGGATATAATTTATATCATCTGAAACACCTTCAAAAACACTTAAACATGGTTTTAATCTCATTTTTCATCAAATAAAACATTAAGGGGAGAAACTGTAAATTTTAGAAAAACTGTCAAAATGACTTACTGTTGGGTGAGTCACCAACACGAGATACCAATGGAAATTCACCGATGGTTAATCCATCGATGTGAGATAGATATGGTGATTCACTAATGGATGAGTCACTAACTTAAGCTATCGATGGCTGAGTCACTAATGGTTGAGTCACCAACGCGAGCTACCGATGGCGAGTCACTGATGCAAGCTACCGATGGCGAGTCACTGATAGCTGAGTCACAAACACAAGTTACCAACGGAAAGTACCAATGGATGAGTCATCATTGGGTGAATCATCATTAAATGAGTCACCAACATGAGCTACCATCAGCGACCCACTATCACGACCTAGTGATGCCACATACCAACACCACCTACTAATCCTGTCTCACTGTTGGAAAGCTATAAAAACTGGAAAACTCTCAAAAAGAGTCAGCATGACCTCCAGAACACCTCAAAAACTAAATTTTCACAAAGTAATGGATTGTAGAGGTTTGTTCCATTACATTTGTGGTTATAGATTCTACAACAGATTCCGAGTATATTGTGACTTCTGAGAAAACTAAAGAAGCAATATAGATGCAAAAATTCATCCAAGATCTTGGTGTAGTACCTATTAGAAATTATCCTATCATGCTATACTATGATAATATTTTAGTGGTATCTCTTGAAAAATATCCATGGTCACATCGGTGGACAAAACACATACTTTATAAGTATCATATCTAAAAGGATTTTTCTCAAAGAGGTGAGGTTGCAGTGAGAAATTTTCCATAGAGTACAACATGGTAGGCCCTTTGAATAAAGCCTTGAATTAGCAGAAACATGATTATTATGTGAGGACTAGTAGACTGAAAGTCATATGTGGTTGTATCTAGTCCAAGTGGGAGTTTGTTTGAGTTGTTTTCCTAGGACCAACTAGTTTTAATTTGATTACATGTATATTCAATGTATTGAATATTAATTAAACATTTTATTTCATATTATTCATCGTTCTGCATGGATTTAATGTAATAATGTCCTAGAGTATTTTTCACATTGATATGTTCATATAATTTCCCCACTATAATGAAAACCTTTAAGTTTAATGAAAATATTCTTAATATAGTTATGCGATTGGATAACATACTATAATGGGACACATATTATTTAGACCGTCATGTATGAGTACTCGTAATCTGGTGAGGCTTCTTCTCATGAATTTTTCACCTGTTAATTTCCAAGATGGGAGATTATGAGAACAGGCCAGCCAGTTGTTTTGGTGTCATCATATATTTCTATCTATGATAATTTTTAATGGTACTTAGACTTTAAGATTATCATTAATGTCTGTCATGACTCATGCACTTAAATTTGTTGATGAAAATTTTGTTGACATATGTTTGAGGTAAGGTAGGGTACATTGGGTGTGTCATGATTGATATGGAATTAATAGATAATTCAAGGAAGGATTTTCCCTTCCATATTTATAGAATTTGATATATCATCCCTTTGATTAGAATATCACAGTCACCCTAAATTCCATGGTCATGGTGTAACAATGTGTTTATTATAGATAGTCAAAGAAAGACATATCAAGCATATAGGTTGTTGACATAGATATGAAACCCTCTTGATGAAATATTGTGATAAAGGGATTATATTACACAGTGATCGTTCATATGTGGTTATCATCATTGCAACATTAATTTCTTTCTCTTGGGTGTCTTAACCCATTGTGAGACAATAATCTTGGATTTTAGGAAATCCTGCCTAATCCCAACAAGAAAGATTACTAGAGGGTCACACGCTAAGTGTTTATGTTGATCTCAATTAAATTATATTTTAATTTAATTAATGAAATAAATATTATTCTCATGAAAGAAGAATAATTTTATTCAAGTTTTATTGATCATATAAATTAAATAAATATTTATTCACTGGAATGTGAATAAATTATATTTATTTATTTTATTTAATATTTAATAAATTATTATTTATTAGTTTGTGAATAAAATTGTCACAGCCCACCTTCACCAAGATGAGGGAAGGGACATAAAACTGTCAGACCCTTCCTTCTTTAAGTTGAAGGAGAGATAATGACCCCCAAGTCCCACCTTCAATAGGCCCTGGAGTTGTGACTAGCACCAAGGGTATAAAATCATATGTGGTATGGAATAAATTACCCTTTTTTTGAAAAGTATCGAGATATAAGATAGTAAATCCCAAAAAAACTAAAACTGGAAGTAAAAGTAAATCCAAAAACAATCCATTCCCATATGTATGTTCCAAATAAAATGATAAAATGTACAAGAAAACTCCAAAGGGAAGAACCAAAAGAAAATAAAAGAAACAACGTCAACGGTCCTAGTGTCCGAGCTAATAGGCTTTGGCACGGTCCCCGAAGTCCTATTGTAAACCTAAAAAGATTTTTATATACATAGGGTGAGTATACAGGTATACTCAGTAGGGAAAACCAAAAGCTCCCATGCACAAGTGGGGAGGCATTCTAAGGCCCCGTGAGAAAAAGAAGGTAACCAAAGAACCTAGAAAGGAAATTATCCACCCAAACTCACCAAGTCACACTCCCCAAATAACACAAGTTAGGTAAAATAATATTAATAGAACATCAATGTTTGATTACCCCACAGCACTTTCCCACTGGTTATTAAAGACATCCTATGCATCAAACGTCCCTCGGCATTCTCACCGTAGTCCCACTACCGCCCCAACAACAACCTTTTGGGCCACCACAACCATAGTTATTCCCAAAAACACCTGAGCCACCACAACCATACGAAACCATGCCTGTAGACACCTGGGCTAGAATAACTACTGCCACGCTCGAAGACACCTAGGACCAAAAAACTACCACCACGCCCAAAGACACATGGGCCTCATCCCAAAGACATGTGGGAAACAACCTACCTGCACACACCTGGGCCAACCACCACAACGTACCCTTCCCGAAGAATCTTGGGCTATAATGGACCTCAGGCTATCACAACCTGCCCAAAGAGTCTTGGGATACTCGGAAAAGGGAGCATAAAAGGAGCTAATAACTAGCCACTCATAGGAGTGTTGGAAAAAACACCCTCCCCCGTGAAATGGGGGTGTTCGGCACAAAGTTCTCAACTAGGGTGGGGCATGAATAAGAAACATAAGAACTAAATTATACATATAGGTAAACAGGCACTCATCCCAACCTAGGGGTTCTAAAACAAGCCTATACACAAACACCCCAGTTACTATTCATTCATAAAAAGCACAACTGTCATAACCAAGTCACAAATCATTCCTGGAAAACAATTCCCCATTGAACCCATTCTTGTTATCACATTTAAGTGGTTCCATTTAAATAATTCTTCACTATTGAGCAACTAACAAGCATAGTCACAAGCCAAGGAAAGAAAAACTGTCATGCAGTAAATTAAGAATTCACACCTGGTTCTCTTGTAAAGTCATAACAACAAAAGGGATCTTTGATATCCCTCGAAGTACTGGAGCCAAACCAAGCCCCAACATACAGCCCCACACAACCCCAAATCCATAAACCAACAAATACAAAACAGGGGATCCCATCCCCATCCACATCACCCCACAAGCATCATACAGAACAACCACACATATTACCAAGACAAAGAAAGGGAGTTTTCATATTCAAACACACCATTCATTAAGTTGCTTCTTTTCGTTTGGTTAATCCGGGTGATCACACAAGGATTATTGTTTACTGGAAATCCATTTAATCAACCAAGTTTATGTGATTAACCAATTTCCATGTTAAATCCATTCAATCATCATAGAAGATAGGGGTTTATTAGTGCACAAGGAAGGACCACCAATAGCCACTATTTTCAGTGTACATAAGCCCATACAATTCACGACATATAAGAAAAGATAAAAGAGTATAGTAGCATCATCTAACACACCCATTCATTCTTTAAAAACCATTTATTATCTTCATTAAGGTTTGGTCTCATCCATCCCCAAAGGAAACATTATCATACCCACCCCACATGATACAGAGTAAAGAGAGATGAAGGAAGAACCCTATTTGAAGGATCAACGATCAAAGTTTTTCTCCTCGCACTAAAAATTGGGGATGCACGACTTGCAGGGGAATAACTCTGAGGACTCCAAGAGTGAGTAGGAAAGGTTCAAGAATAGGTGCACCACTGTACTTGGGAAGGGGGACTCCAAACGCACCAAGTAAAGGAAAAGAGATCATCTAAGAAGAATAAATAATCCTTATGTGATAAAAAGGTGAGATCTTGTAGTTACGAGATATAAATTCTTGAACTGATTTAAAGGATTATCGTGGTTTTACCACGTGGTTGGATGGTTACACACGATGGAATTAATTTTTATTTAATAATTCTCATTAGAAAGGTGTCCATAATGGATATGAGTTAAAGGGTTTCCTTTTAACAGAGGAAAACATGTAACAGGGGCGGAACTAGAAAGTACGGGAAAAAGGGTGTGACACAGAGGAAAAAACCAAATGTTTTGGTAAGTCAAGGTTCACCTAATTCTTGTTGGATTTTAGATATCATTTATAGGATTTAAAAAGGCTTTGAAAGGGGTATTAAAACACTTTTATGTCAAAAGATACGTTGCAGGGGGTAGAACTAGAAAAGTCAAAATTTGGAAAAAAAACAAGGGTGGGACACCATTTGGTGAGACATCGTAATGGTACCATCATCCTGGTGCCACCATCATAGTGCCACTGTAAAAGTTCCATTGTTTTGGTGGGCGACCGTGACGGTGCGATTGCTACGGTGCCACCGTCACGGTGTGCGACTGTGACGGTACAGCTACTACGGTGCCTATAACGACCCATAATTTACATACATTGTTATTAATTCATAATTGAATCATATTTATTACAACATACAACAAAACCATGATAGGACCATATAGGTATAGTGTATTTAGAAACTGGGAAACATAAACAACTGGTTCATAAATCATCTACATTGTCTCCCGTTTATTTCACCATATCTAGAGTCCCTTTTGGCATATCCTACTTAATAACCTTCTTCCTAACCTGGGGAAAATAAAACATACAAAGGGTGATCTCAAATGCTCAATAAAGGCAAAAAAAGAAAATATCAATCATATGATATTCATAAGAACATAACATTTTGAAAATCTTATCCTGCAAAAGAGATCATAATATCATGACATGGGATAAGTCATAGTAGTGAAATGTAATCCCAATAATCATAACATAAGAAATGAAACTTTGTGGAATACACACATAATCATAGAAAATCATTTAATATTAGTCAAGACTCGTTTCCAAGACTATCATAGCGGACAAAGTCCATTATTGAACTGAGTTCACTCCTCATTCCAGTCCTGTATCACTGAACCAGATTAACTTATTGTTCTAGCCATGTCTATCTCATGAGATATAAATCTTTACCCAATGCATTGGAGGTATATATAGGTCCCACACATCTCATAATGAAACTATTCTTATGTGTGCCACAAAATCATAAGTCATACATCATAGCATAACCCATGTAATAAAAATGGGATTCTTAAACATTATGCCATCATAACATAATTCATATAAGATAAAGGACTTCATAAAAATAATTCCATCATAACATAATCAAATAAATGTAATAATAGGGATATAAACCTAACCCTATATCATCTTATATGGAAAATAATTTTGATAAAACTCTTGATCTTAGTTCGTGAAGAAAATATCCTTTCTTCTTCAAAATCATTTTCTTTTCTCAAAATGACATACAATTTTAAAAGAAATGAATTTTTTTTGAAAATAATAATGAAATATTTCATAGTAATCTTCATGGAAATAAGGTGTTATGAAACCATAAAAATTCATTCATGCCGTATAAGTTAAAAAAACATTCTCCTCGTACTTTTTTCAGAAAAGTCAAAAACTACCTCGTATGGTAAATAAAAGAAATATTCCTTACATACCATGTAGTAAAATTCAAAAATTGGTAAAAATGAATTTAAACATACATGAAAACATTTTTAGAAAACATGTACATGAATGATAAATATAACCCCAGTAAAAACTTACGAATAAACAATCTCAGTTAAGAATGAGATTGGAATAATTGTCCTTTACCTTAGGTCTGATATGCTTCATGTGTATCTGAACCTCCTGTATAATAATTTAAATAATGTTACAGATCTATTAAGGAATCATAATTATTTTTATGATAACATTTATGATCATATTTTTATCCTTTTATTAGTAACATTTCATTGTTACTCGTTGTTTGGGTATTAACTGCTTTATTTTCATACGTATGTTTTGTCAGATAAGTTCGTATTCATATTTTTAGGTTATAGTTATATCATTTAAAAAATGGTATTAGTATAATATATATCATATTTATTCATTAAATTATTTTATATAATCATAGTTTAATGAAGATCATGTAGAATGAATCTCATCGCACCGTGGAGACGGTAAGCCATACATATGCACAAGCGACGATATCGTTCCCATAATTATTGAATGGTATTGGAGTGGATAATAGAATATCTCAGAATTAGTATCATGTTATAATAACCATATATAGTTATTATTTACACCATTATACCCATCCAAGTAAGGTGGTGGTGGAAAACAGATTACACCACGACGTGGAGACGGTATTCCGTACGTACGCACGCGCGGTGATTTTGTTTTCTGTAGGATGGATAGAAGGTGAAATGGGGTTGTTTCATATTTATAATAAAATATAATTATATTAGTGATACTGATTTTATTACTTTATAATGAAATAAATAAATAAGAGGAAGTAGAAGAAGAAATAAATTTGAAAGAATCGGTAAAGGATATTACCTCTTCTTTGACACGGCTCTTCTAAACCTCCTCCTAGGGCACTAAAGTTGGTCTTTGAAGAAGACCAGAACCTCTAGTATGTTTCTAGGGAAGTGGAGAATAGAAATGGATAGGTTTTTTCCAAGATTGAAGGCTCAAAATTTTGTTAATAGGAGAGGGAAGAGGTGCCCTTTTATAAGAGAGGAGAGGGGCACTTTTGGAAACCTCTAAAATATTAATTTATAATAAACCCAAACCCCACTTAAAAACTTCCTAAATGACTAAAATTAAAATATGAGATGATATAGGGTTTTAATATCATCATACAATAAAATTTAGATATTTTGGGAATTTATTTTAAACCTTATCAACTTGATTTATCCTTATTTAATCTATTTAATTTTATTTGCGGTAATAATATTCTAAATTTTAAATTGTTATAAATAATTACTTATGTGTTGTTAATTATCTATAATTGGATACTTTATGACATTTTCGACCATATAAATTTCAATTTATAATTTTTAAATATTTTTGTGATTTTTAAACAATTTAATAATATGTTATTTTTATAAAATAACAATAGTGTTAATTTTGACACTATTCATTTATTTGAGTTTAAATAAAATCCACACAAAGGATATATTTAAAAAAAATATTTAATAGATTAATAACATTTCATATTTATCTATAAAATTTTTTTATCACATTAAATAGTTCATATAATATTTATTTTAATATTTTTAAAACCATTTATTTGATATTTCAATCAATAAAATAATTTCTACATCACTATTGTGTTATCATTAATGATAATTATTTAATCCCTAAAAATTATAAATAAATTCACATGATGTAAATAATTTTATTTAATTTATGGAGACTATTTATGTTCTATTTTTTATGAATTTTATCACCAAATTAAAATTATTACACTTCTAAGATATAAGAGAGTGACATGTTGTCACTTTCTTTGGTTTTAATAATAATTACATCATTTTTATGGTCAAAAGTACATTAAATGAATCTATTCCTACCCTTAGGTGATATGGGTCGATTTCTATTCATCCAATAGAATTTTTACAGGTTTTAGTATAATTATATAATATTATTTTTACCCTTAATTGCCTGATTTACCTTTAACTGTGGTAAATAAAATTTACCGTAGTTACTATTTATAATGACCAAAAATAAAAATTAGACTATTAACATAATTTGGACCTACTGATTCAAAATATGGAATCCATTTTTCCAAATTCAATACACAAAAGTGATAGTATTTAATTTAAAAATTAATCCCGTTGTTGAGAACAACGAGTTTTAAAATTTAAAACATTGCAAAAGATTGAAATGTTTATACCTATGAATTCAATGTAAAATTAATGATAATGACATACATTATATTAAATTGTAAAAATATATTCTATTTATACTTTAAAACCATGAAATTTTATAATTTAACCATATAAATTATCTTGATGAAAAAAGTTGTTTTTAAGAAAAATTTAGCGTATTTTTACTATTCATCAAAATATGAAAGTTATCAGAAAATATCAAAAATTTATCCAATGTAAATTTTTATATCCTAATTCAAAAGAAGAAGTTTATTTTTTAAAATTTAACTCATAAACTTTTCAAAAATTAGATTTATAATGGGTGCGCCATCAAAAGGTGGAAAAACTGCATTTTTGAAAAAAAATTAATTCTTTTATCCGAAAAATTGATTTTTTTCTCATATCATATGTAAGATGAATTATAATGTTATATAAAATTCAAAATGTGGTTAATACTATTTATAATGGCTATTTTATATAATATTTTAATAACATATCGTTGTTTAGTGAAACTCGGTATTGCGTACAACACAAGCTATCGAGGAAGGTTTCTCTTGCGTGTAACGCAAGACAAGCTAGTGTTGCATGTAGTGAAAGCTTTATTTGGTGTTGAGTATAACATAAGACATAAAAAAAAATTCTCATAAAATCTCAGGGTGTTACAGTGCCACTATCACGGTGCCACCAGTTTGGTGGAACACCATAAGAGGTGCCACCATCACGGTGCCACCGTAACGGCACCACCGGTTTAGTGGAACATCGTAAGTGGTGCCACCGTTTCGGTGTGCGATCGTGACTGGTGACACTATCACAGTGACACCGTGACCAGTGCCACCATTTCGGTGGAACTGTTTGATGGAACTGAGTTTTTGGAAAAATCCTTAATGAGTCGTTGTTCGGGCCATTACATCAGATACCTCTCAAACTATTCTCACCCTCAAGAATCGAAACTAGACCCGGAGAAAAGATAGGGGTCCAAAAAACCACCTCGAAAGATAACTCTCAGGAGTAAACCTCCTTGATATCTAGAAACACCTCTCCCTCATCTATCTTCTGAACAACCACAGATACACTACCACTCCTCTCCCCCAAGTAACCACACAAACATGTAAATGTCATACCATCCAGTCATATGGATTAGGGAGTCCCTTCCTCCATGTCAAGATACTATCCACTTTGGGCGGCACTGACTCACCCACACGGGTTTAACCACATCCACTTTAATGTGTCTTGATTAGGGATCAGGTCCTCCCCTCCCCACAGTCAGGACTCTTCACACACATCTAGAGAACAAGGGAAATAGTCTATTTCATAGTTAATAAGGTCAAACACTACATCACAAAAAAGTACAAAACAAAACAAAACAAAACTCAAAACAACTCTGGGTTCTAAGTGTGCATCTGTGCCTCTCATTCCTAGGTACTCTCCTCGAGGCCACCATGCCTCTATAACACATGAACCAAGGGGATGGTTCATTCATGAAGCACCTTCTCCTCACGATCCTAAATCATCACCGGTCTCTCTACAAATGCCGCATTGTCCTCGATATCTAGATCCCCCTAGTCGAGGATGTTTGAATCATCGTGTAGATACCAGTGGAGCTGAGACACATGGAAGGCATCATGCACCCTCAGTAGAGGCGGTGGTAGCGCCAGCTGATAAGCCACTTCGCTAACTTGTCGCAACACCTCGAAGGGTCCTAAGAACCTGAGATAAAGCTTACATCCCCTGTCGAACCTCTGTTTCCCATGCCGCGGGGAAACCTTCAAGAACACGTGGTCCTTGACCTAGAACTACAAGGGTTTCCTCCTATGATCGGAATACGAATTATTCCGGTCCTGAGCCGCCTTCATCCTCTACCATATAAGCTAAACCTTCTCCATCATGCTCTACACCACCTCTAGGCCAAGAACACCTTCTTCCCTGACCTATGTCCAGCACACGGGTGAGCAACATAGCCTCCCGTACAAGGCTTCAAACAGATCCTTTCCAATGGTATAGTGGTAGATATTGTTGTATGAAAAATCTACCAGAGGCAAGTGTCATACCCACGATCCCCCAAAGTCCAAAATACATGCACATAGCATATCCTCCAATGTCTGAATGGTCCGCTCTATCTTTCTATATTTCTGAGGGTGGAAAGCAGTGATGAGGAATAATTGGGTGCCAAAAGCATGTTGCAATCCTTTCCAGAACCATGAGGTAAACTGGGTATCCCGATCTAATACTATGGACCTCAGGACTCCATTCAACTGCACCACCTCATCCACGTACCTATGTGATAAGGCATCCACCACACTTGACTCCTTGATTTCTAGGAAGTGATCTGATTTTGTTAGTTGGTTCCCTACTATCTAGATATCATCACAACCCCCTTGAACTCTGGGTAGTCTCGTGATGAAATCCATTGATATTTCATCCCATTTCCACTCGAGGACATCTAAAGGTTGTAACAGACCTCCTGGGATGCGGTGTTCAGCCTTCACCTACTGACACATGAGGCAATTTGCCACAAACTCTTCCACTGCCCGCTTCACCCTAGGCCACCAAAACTAACCCCTCAAACCCCAGTAAATCTTGGAAACTCTTGGGTGTACTTCCAGGGGTGAGTTGTGAAACTCACCAAGAACTATCTTCCACATTTCTACTGGGATGAACAACTTCCCATGAAACAGCATCTGATTTTTTCCATCTTTCGACCATCCTCCCAGAGCATTACCCTAGCTAACATGATTGTGCATCACTTCATCATCTACGTTCTCCAACTGAGACTCCTCCACCTGTTGAAATAGAGTGGAATTTATTGTCATCTAAAATATATAGTCTCTACCATCCTCCACCCTTGCATCCAGGTGTAGGGTAGCCGACTCCTCCATCGCCTTCTAAGCATATGTCGATTCTCGAACTGCATCCTTCTGCAACTTCCTGATCAAGGCATCAGCCGCCACATTCCCCTTACCTTATTGTAAGAGATTTTGAAGTCATAGTCCTAAAGAAAATCCATCCACCTCTGCTGCCACAAGTTCAGGTCCCACTGGGATAAGATATACCTCAAGCTCTTATAATCTGTGAAGACCACGAAGTGCTCCCCGATGAGGTAATGCCGTCAAAACTTTAGTGCGAACATGAACACTGTAAGTTCCATATCGTGGGTGGAATAGTTACACTCATGGGGACATAACTACCTAGACCCATAAGATATCATCCCTGTTGTTGCATCATCACACACCCCAAGCCTTGGCCTGAAGCATCACAGAACACCTCAAACATCACCCCTTATTCTGGCAACCTCAGTACTGGGGAACTAACTGGCTTCCCCTTTAGATAAATGAAGACTGTCTAGCACTTCTCACTCTATATAAAAGCCTGGTCTTTCTTGGTGAAGGTTGTCAAGGGTGCTGCAACTCGGGAAAATTTGGGCATGAATCTACGGAAGTAACCCGCTAGACCCAGGAAACTACGAACATCTGCCACGTTCTAGGGTGATGCCCAAGAAACAATCACCTCAACCTTTGATAGGTCCACTGTTATCCCCTTCTCGGACACCATGTGTCCAAGGAAGTGCACTTATCGTGTCCAGAACTTTCACTTGGACAACTTCCCATAGATCTGGTGCTATCGAAGGACCTCTAAAAATATCCTCATATGGTCAGCGTGATCCTCCTCTGATCTTGAGTGGATCAGGATGTCTTCAATAAACATGACTACGAACCAGTCCAGATATTCTTAGACGACAGAGTTCATGAGCCCCATGAACATGTTTCTACGTTCATAACGCTGAACGGCATGACCATGAACTCAAAGTGCCCATATCTTCACCTAAAGGCGGTCTTCGAGATGTAACCCTCCTTCACCCTCAACTGGTGATATCTTGAACATAGGTAGATCTTGGAGAACCATATTGCCCCTTCAATTGATCAAAAAGGTCGTTGATCCTAGGGAGGGGGTAACGGTTCTTCACCGTTACCTCGTTCAGCCTTCGGTAGTCTATACACAGCCTGAGACCACCATATGCCTTCTTTGCGAACAAGACCGGAACACCTCATGGTGATGTGCTTGGTCAAACAAAACCCTTCTTCATCAGTTTTTCAATATGAATTTATAACTCATGCAACTTATAAGGTGTCATCTGATAGGGATCCATCAAAATCAGATGAGCACCAGGTTGTAAGTATATCCCAAACTCAACATCACGTCAAGGGGGTAGAGTCCCCACCACTCCAGGGAAGACGTCCAGGAACTCACTGACGATCACTGAGACTTCCACCATCTGTGTATCTTTTGACTCCACTGATAGCTCAGCTAACAAGGAAAGAAGGGGATCCAATCATCGGCTGCCTTCTTGGAAACCATGCTCGCTGATGAAAGTCACACGTTGTCTACCCATATCTGAAAACACAACCCTTATCTAGAATAATTCGATAACATTGCACATAGAAAACATCTAGTTGATGCCTAAAATGACATCATACGACTGCATCTGCAGCAAAAGAAGGTCCCCACTAGACTGATGTGGTCTCGGCATCAGTCTACATCCCTAGAAAATATAAGACAATCTGGTCTGACCTCCGACTGGCATACTCAAAACTAGGTGCATGAGAAGTCTCTATGTGTCTAGACCCAGAGCATGGGATAGACTGGGTGCAATAAAGGAGTGTGAATCCCCTGAATCAAACAAGTCACATGCAAGAGTTCTAAACAAGATGATTGTACCTCAAATGACTTCTAGCCCTGCTGAAAATGCTACCTATGCGGTGTGAAACTTCCCACGCCCATCTCATATTCCCCTCAGCTATCGGCCGCCTCCCTGGACACACCCTGGTTGAGGCCCCTTAGGAGCACCCTAAGGACATCCTCCTCCTGCAACATCTGCTCTCAGAGGATCAGGAGATCGTTGTCCTTACTGTTGTTGAAAAGGCCTGGCTGGAAACTGTTGTTGCTGCAGTGGGTGCTGAACTTACCCACCCCCATTGTACTGCACTCGGTCCGGGCACTGATTCTGAAGATTCCCATGACTTACAAAGATGAATCATCTCATTCTTGAGCCTGAAAAGAAGGGGAAAGGGCCAGGATATTGAAACAGGAATTGTTGGGGCCTACTCCTCACTGGCTGAAACCTAGAAGGCCCTGATGTTGGAGGCCTACTGCTGATAGCCTTCCCCTTTGATGAGACCAATTGGATCCCCTCTCACAGAATACCTCCCAGTGTGTATATCCTCTCCACCACATCGGCCTTCTTCTGGACCTCCAATTATGTCAGTAGAGTGAAGGGAGTAACAACATACTAAAGAGAAGGTCAGAGTGCCTCCTCCAAACGTCTCGATCGAGACTCCTCATCCGAAAAGAGGTCTGAAGCAAAGCGAAGGGATCCTTGAACTCGATCCCCAACTCCCTCACTAACATGATCCCCTGATGAAGGGAGAGTAGCTCCTGCCTCTTCTCGGCCTTCATCTTGGAAGAGATGAATTCTGCCCGGAACTCCCTCTCGAAGTCAGTCCACAAAACCTCAGCCTCCCTCTTCTCCCCAAGATAGAGCATCCACAACTGATGCACTACTCCCCACATCTAGATTATATCTAGAGTAATACTATACTCTATCAGATCCCAGATCAAGATGAAATCTATCACCGGCTCCTTGAGCCATCTATGTCTCTATGTCTGAGATGTTGCCCTCATACTTCCCGAGGGTCTACCGCTGAAAGGCACGAAGTGTCCTATTCCACTGGTCATCCTCCTCCTCTTGATTAGCCCTCTGTTGATCAGTCAAATCAGCCTCTGGGGCCTCGATCTCTTTCACTACCTGTGGTCGTCGTCCGGGTGTCATAGCTTCAAGGTAAACAAGGAATGCCTAAGCCTGAGTAGTGTAGAAGATTTATCTTAAATTTTTCTTAGAATTTTTATTTATTTTAAATCCCCAAAATACCCAAGACACATAAGAAAAAAATTAATCATGATGCATGTACCTTTTTCTAGGGTCCTACCCTATAATCAGTGTAGCCTCACTTGGTTGTTCGGTAGGTCCAGAGTCCTTACATTAGATCACGGGGGGGCTAAAATCCCTTGTCCTAGCCAGTCTTCCCTATCTTATTTCACATGCCAAGATCTCCAAACATTTTTTCCCTACCATCCCATTCAATCCTCACTGTTCCTAACCCCATAATCCATCCTAACTCCCAACCATCGCCTTTGATACCATTTTTTCACAACCCTCCTTCACCAAGATGAGGGAAGGGACAGCAAATTGTCAGACTGTTCCTTCTTCAAGTTGAAGGAGATATAATGACCCTTGAGTCCCTCCTTTAGTATGAGAGTGGTGACTAGAACCAAGGGTATAAAATCATATGTGATATAGAAGTCATTACCCCTTTTTTTGAAAAGGATGGAGAGATAAGATAGTAAATCCCAAACAACACCAAAACTGAAAGTAAAAGTAAATCAAAAAACAATCCATTCCCATATGCATGTTTCTAATAAAATGATAAAAAGTACAAGAAAACTCCAAAGGAAAGTACCAAAAGAAAATAAAAACAACAATGTCAATGGTCCCAGCGTCTGAGCTAATAGGATCTGGCATGGTCCCCGAAGTCCTCCTAGAAACCTGAAAGCAGTTTTATATACATCGGGTGAGTATACAGGTATACTCAGTAGGAAAACCCAAAATCTATCGTGCACAAGTGGGGAGGAATTCTAATGCCCCGTGAGAAAAAGGAGGTAACCAAAGCACCTATTAGGGAAACTATCCACCCAACCTCACCAAGGCACACTCCCTAAATAACGCAAGTCAGGTAAAATAATAGTAATAGCACATCAATGTTTGGGTACCCCGCACCACTTTACCACTGGTTATTGAATACATCCTATGCATCAAACCTCACCCTCCATTCTCACCACAGTCCCACAACTGCCCCAACAATAAAATTTTGGGCCACCCCAACCACAGCTACACCCACAAACACTTGGGTCACCACAACCACACGAAACCACACCTATAGACACCTGGGCCAGAACAACTACCACCATGACTAAAGACACCTAGGCCCGAAAAACTACTACCACGCCTGAAGACACCAGAGCCTCATCCTAAAGACACTTGGGAAACAACCTACCCATACACACCTAGGCCAACCATCACAACATACCCTGCCTAAAGAATCTCGGGCTATAATGGACCTCAATCCATCATAGCCTTCCCGAAGAGTCTTGTGATACTCAGGAAAGGGAGTAGAAAAGGAGATAATAAATATCCCCTCATAGGAGTGTTGGGAAAAACACCCTCCCCCATGAAATGGAGGTGTTCGACACGAATTTCTCACTAGGGTGGGGCACGAATAAGAAACATAAGAACTAAATTATACATATAGGTAAACAAGTACTCATCTCAACATAGGGGTTCTAAAACCAACCTATACACAAACATCCTAGTTACTATTCATTCATAAAAAAACAACAGCCACAACCAAGTCACAACTCATTCCCAAAAAACAATTCCCCATTGAACCCATTATTCTTATCACATTCAAGTGGTTCCATTTAAATAATTCTTCACTACCGGGAAACTAATAGGAATATCCACAAGACAAGGAAGGAAAAATTTCCAAAAAACAAATTAAGTATTCACATCCAGTTCTCTTGTAAATTCACAATAACAAAAGGGATCTATGAGATCCCTTGAAGTACTAGAACCAAACCAAGCCCCAACATACGGCCCCACACAGCCCCAAATCCAAAAACCAACAACTGCACAATAGGAGATCTCATCCCCATCTATGTCAATCCACAAGCATCAATCAGAATAACCACACATATTACCAAGACAGAGCGAGGGAGTTTTCAGATTCAAACACACCATTCATTAAGTTCCTTCTTTCCTTTTGGTTAAGTGGGGTGATCACACAAGGATTTTTGTTCACTGTACATCAATTTAATCAACCGAGTTTATGTAATTAACCAATTTCCATGTTACACCCATTCAATCATCACAGAAGATAGGGGTTCATTAGTGTGCAAGGAAGGACCACCAACAACCACTATTTTCATTGTACATAATCCCATACAATTAACAACATATAAGCAAATATAAAAGAGTACAGCAGCATCAAAAAACACACCCCTTCATTCTTTAAAAATAATTTATTATCTTTGTTAAGGTTTTGTTTCATCCACCCCCAAAGGAAACATTATCATACCCACCCTGCATGATACACAGTAAAGAGAGACGAAGGAAGAACCCTATATTAATGATCAATGATTGAATTTTTTCTCCTCGTTCCAAGAACTGGGGATGCGTGAGTTATAGGGGAAGAACTATGAGGACTCCAAGAGTGAGTAGGAAAGGTTCCAGAACAGGCGCGCCACTAGACTTGGGAAGGGGGACTCCAAATGCACCAAGGAAAGGAAAAGAGACCATCCAAGAAGAAGAAAGAATCCTCGTGTGATAAAAAGGTGAGACCCTGGAGTTACAGGGTATGAATTCTTGAACCTCTTTAAAGGTGGATCATGGTTTCACCACATGGTTGGATGGTTACACGTGATGGAATTAATTTTTATTTAATAATTATCATCGTAGAGGTGGCCATAATGGCTGTGAGTTAAAGGGTTTACTTTAAACAGAGGAAAATGTGTAACAGGGGTGGAACTGGAAAGTACGGGAAAAAGGTGTGACATCGAGGAAAAGGCCACATGTTTTGGTAAGTCAAGGGTCACCCGGATCTTGGGGGATTTTAGATATAATTTATGGGATTTAAAAAGGCTTTGAAAGAGGTATTAAAACAATTTTACATCAAAAGATACGTTGTGGGGGGCGGAACTAGAAAAAGTCGGAAACTGGAAAAAAAACAAAGGGTAGGACACTGTTTGGTAAGACGCCGTAATTGTGCCACCATTTCAGTGTACGAGCGTGACGGTGCGACCACTACGGTTCCACCGTCATGGTGCCACCATTTCGGTGTGCGACCGTGGTGGTGTGACTGCTACGGTTCCCCTATCACGGTACCACTAGTTTGGTGGAACACCATAAGCGGTTCCACCATTTCGGTGTGCGACTGTGACCAGTGACACTGTCATGGTGTCATCGTGACCGGTGCCACCGTTTCGGTGGAACCATTTTATGGAACTAAATTTTTGGAAAACTACTTAATGAATCATTGTCCATGCCATTACAAAAATATTTTTTTAAGAGAATAAAATATTTTATTCAGGTATTCAATAAATTTTATAGGAGTTCAAACTGACCAAGACCAATTCTGGTGAAAAATTTTAATTAACAAGTCGGTTAAATAACACTTGTTATTACGCAATTTGGCGCATGCCACAAAATAATATTATTATAATATTATTATGTGGCATGGATTTTATTAAAGTCTATTATATTATTTAATTTCTAGCATGCATTAAATAATTATTTTAACCTTAACTCTAGCTCTATAAATAGATGGTTATGTTTATTGTGTAGAGTATCTATTGGTACAATCGTAATATAGAATTATTGCACACAAAGAATTCTCTCTCAACTCCTCCTCTCTATCCCTCTCAAGAATGATAAATGGAAGAGATATTTATTTAAGATCAAAGAATGGGTGATCAAGAATGAACAATACAAGACATTTGATTCACCGCGCTAGCACTTAGTGGTCGAGTGGTGTTTCTCTAAGATCATAAGAGTGTGTGTGGATCACCACTAGAGGGATTCTATCCTTGGATCCTCATAGTGAAATGAAAGAAATCCAAAGTGGTTTTTTGCGGGGATCAACATTCATCAACAAAGAAAGATCTTAAGCCCAAGCATTCATTTATTTAGATATTAAATAAATAAATTATAAATTTGACATACAATATCATCACTCATGGTTTTTGGAAATGATAATTAAATGAAATTTTAATATATCACCCACCATGACACACTTTCGCTCATCCAGAACCTACAAAACCTCACTACCTCACTATAGTTCCTTGAATTTTCTTGCATCAAAAGATGTAACTAGTTCTATGCACTATTAAAAGGGTGCACAGGGTGTAAGGTAAGCAGGCTTAATAGGATATAACTCAGGTGTTCCATATCAATTCTCTATATTAACAATATTAATATGCTCATTTAAAAGAAAACATGGAATGATAACTAATAAAGCGGTTTTATATCAAAAGCATGGTAAATATTTTACTTTTCTCATAGTTCTAAAACAAGCTAGGTAAAATAGTTTCAAAGCATAATTTCCATAATCAAAAGTAAAATCATGCATATCAAGACAAAACAATACAAAGAAAATAAAAATTGTCACAAACCAAGTTAGAGTTCCATCCAACCCGACACCTGACCTGGTCTGTGGCATGGCCCGAAGGGAATTCTTGGTCCCCATGGGCTGGAAAGTAGTGTCTGGGTATCAACAATATGAAATGGAAACAATTTCACCCATTGTTATAATCATAAACAACCCACAATAATAAACATCACAAAGCTGGAAAAACATAACCAAACATGGTACAACAGTTTCCAGATTTAAGATTTAAAATTTAAAAAAAAAACCCAAAAAATGACTACAAAAGAAGGGGGAAACGACACTATCCCAAAAAATCTATACAAAAATAGGATCCTCATCCTTAATCCACCACCACCAACACCTACAAGAAAGGATCACTAGCAACCTAAACCACTGTCACAATACACCTTGCCTTTACCTGAGTCAAACACAACCAAGTTTATATACACCCAAAGGTGTATGTAGGGTGTGAGGCAAATCCAAATTGGATTACACCTAATAAAATAGATACTATTCCAAAACATTATAATAAAAATTAACATGCAAGTTTTATAAATGAAAAATCTTGAAACATTTTTATAGAAAAAAATTAAAACAGAACATTCTTTTCTTTTGAAATTACCAAAAAAAGTGCATCATATGTCGACGGTAGGTATGATATCACAAGAGAACACTAAATCACAAGAAAACCCCATAGACACTAGCTAAAATGGGTCACTAGGAACCTCGTATCTTAGTTAAACATGGTATAGAAACCACAACCAACAGTGTTCTCATGAACGAGCTACTGGGAGGGAATATCCCAAGGGCCTAGTGGTCTCCAATAATCGTCATGATTTAATTAATTTTTTCATTGTCAATCCTGTTAGATAAATATAGGACAAACCACTTCTGATTCAACTAGATTACTATTACTAGTCCACCCACCTGGACACCTAGGTTTCCCTTCATGCTAAATTTTTATTTCACAAGTCACATGGATCACTACATTCACATCCTCACATGATAATCAATATAAACACACTTGATAAGTCGCCATTCTCATAACCAAAATCTCTTTCAAATCCAAACACACACCAAGACCATTCCAAAAAAAAATCACACCACTTTTACAATTAATTAAACCACTTTTACCACTTATGAAACACCTTCAAAAAGCACAATAAGTAACACACTTGAAAATAAACCAATTTTCTTTATAAAAACTACTTTCAAGTCATACACACCTTAAAACCTTTCAAAAACACATTTCACACCACATATATAATGTATAGAACAAAACCAATAATTAAATCATATCAAAATCACCAAATAATGTTTAATCATGGAACCGCCTTGTAACGACCCAAACATTTTAAATAGTATATTAACTTACTCTTAACGATTTAATAGAGATGTTAATGGTTAATGCAGAAAGAGGAGTCGATGGCTTCATCCAGTAGACTCGAACCTTATGAAGCCCACTTATCAGAGCTTGGGAAGGAGGTAACATCTGTGGGCTTTGCTTTGGACCAAGCCAGCCGAACTCCAGCGTGTCAAGCTTGAACGGAAATGCCTACGGGAGAAGTTCAAGTTAGTAGAGATTACTACTAGGGCAATGTTATCTGAGCCTCCCTCAGATTCTCTCACCATAGCACACCTTACACTTAGGTCATATGCCGGTGTTATAAGGGGCTATGTGACGAGACCCTAGCTTCTTTGTGTAATCCTTTGGGATGAATGAATTGATATTTCTTCCTTTAGTGATGTTTGTGAAATTTAAAATGTCTGGATAATTTTAGAATGTATTTTATTGATGAATTTTGAAAAAAGGGATATTTTAAAATATTTATAAAAACCCTAAATAACTAATTATGTGTAATGATTTTCAAAAAATGGTCTTCTACAAAAGTGTTCAATAAGGAATTTGGAGTCTAATAGGATCAACTTAAATTTTGATGAATAGTAAATTATGAATAGTGATTTTACGCTAAGGATTAGTAATGTGACCAAATGGATTAGTAATTTCACTTAATGAAAGTTTTAATATAATTTAGACACCTAGATTAAGTAATGTGATTCAATAAAATGGGTAAATAACGGTTTCATAAATGATTAATCAAGTATTAGTTTTTTTCGGGTGAATAGTGTTTTTTAATTAAAAATTTAATTAAAAATAATTAGATAATTATTTTTATAAAAAGGACTTTATTTTTTAACTCAGAGCATCGATATTATGGTATGGTATTTTTTGGGGATTTTTCTGAAAAAAATGAATTTTCGATGAATAGTTCTTTTATTTAAAAATTAAATTAAAAATATTTGGAAAATTATTTTTATAAAATGGAGTTCATAAATGTACTTAGAACATCGATATTTGGTTAAGGTAAAATTTTGGGATTTTTCTGAGAAAGTTGAATTTTCAGTGAATAGTAAAAATACAGTTTTAGGGTTTCAGTATGTTTAATGACATCATAACTATGTCATGATGATGTCATGAGATATTTTAAGGGTTGGTCGGACAAGGGTGATGAATTATTGTTTTGGGGGCCCCATGTGGCCTAACTTTATGGAAAATATCACGAGAGAGCACATGGGTTTGAGAAAAGCACTTGTGAGGTGTCCCTTGGCCATTAATGCCTTGTCCCCTCACTTTCCCTATAAATACCCACCCTTTCCTCCTTTATTTTTCACTCCCAACTCTCCCCAAATGAAGTTCTGGTCTTCTTACCTCCCAAGGAGTCCTCACAAGGTTCCCTCAATCCCTCAAGGTCCAAACCTTGGAGTTTTAAGAGTTACATTTTAAGGTAAGGGATCCGACCTCTCTCTTTCTTTTCAAGTAATCTCTTTTATGTCATTTATTTTATACTCCATGTTCTTATGTTGGAGGATGTTCTTCTATATTCATATTACTTCCCTTTTTATGTTCACATTATGAGAGATCCCCTCTTACTCTCATCATTTCGTTTTATGAAAGTTTAAGTGACGCCGTTAGGCTGTCGAAATTTTTGTAACGGATTCTTTCACCCTTCTCATTTTTCAAGTTCTATTTTCATGTCATGTCTTTCAAGTTCCTTTTTGTTATGTTGGGGTATGATCTCTATATCTATCATGCTGATCTTTTATGATCATATGATGAGATACCCTATTTGATCTTGTCAATTTATTTTTATTGAAGTTTAAGTGACGCCGTTAGGCTGCCGAATTTTTATAAGAGAAACCTTATTTTTCTCTTCCTTTCATGTTCTTCATTTCATATGGTACATCTTTCAAATTTAATTACCATGTTCATATATGCTTCATATTCTGTACCTATACTGTTTTATGGATCAATTATGAGTGGGTGACCCATGTCCCCTCTCTTTTCAATGTTTTCTAAAACCTTGTAACATAGCCGTTATGCTGCAGAATTTTCGTCTCAAAATGACTCTCTCTTTTCTCAAAATTATTTTATGTTATAAAGTGAATAATCAAAGCTCTTATTTCTAAAATTTTATTCACATATATATCAAAATATCCTATTTTAAATTCTGGGATTTACATACATGAGACCCACTCTCCCCTTCCGTGGGTTTAAAGTGACGTAAAGATCATGTCTTTAAAGAAGTTTTTTAAAACGTTATGATTATGAAATGAAACCCATTTATTTTATTCTATATGGGTTATTTATGAAATGTTTGATGATGATATATGTGGATCACATGATAATAAAGTCAAATTTAAGGGTGCGCCCTGATAGCGCTCCAATGCATTGGGTAATGATGTAACCACTAGAGATTACAATTTTCACGATACCTTGGTGAATAACCTTGGTAATTTTCAAATGACACCTTGGGGATGGACCTTGGTGATATGTTCATGATTGTCTATGTTAAATGATGTAGCCACATCTTCAAGTTATGAAAAATGTTATTTTTATTATGAAATGCCTCATGATTTCTTTCTCATGCCTTAAAGTTCTTTTCATGTCCTTATTGAAGTATCTCAAGTTCACATGTAAAAATGTTCCTCTTGTTTCCCTTACTGGGCCTTCTGCTCACCCTTTCTTTTGATGTATGTCCCCAGGTTATGAGATGCAGTAATGAACCTAGGATGAACTTAAGGAGAAGCCTTTCAAGTGTTTAAGAAGAATGCTTTATGTTGTTTTCATGTATTATGTTCCTGGTTTCCAAGACACTAAACCTTAAAGATCCTCAGTTTTGTGTAATGTAATGAAAGTTTATGTTATAAAAAGGTGGGATTCTATAGTTGGTATCAAAGGATGGTTTAGTTATTTGTGGAAATTAGGATATAAAAACTTTAGGAAGAACCCTATAGAAAAGTTTAAATATAGGAAAACTTCCTGGTATTTTGGTAAGTATTGAGTAAGTGGTTTATCAAAAAAATACATCCCTGTCTGGATACAAGCAGGTAGAGGCGGCTCTGGCATAGATGTACATAGGGGTAAAACATAAAAACACCACTTTGAGCTAGACTCGAATGGGAACTGGTGCACAATAACGGGCCTTGCTGCACTCTTGGTTACGACACTCCCGGGGGATATGTTTGGTTAATCACAAGCTTTTTATGAATCATTATAAAGGAATTATAGAGAAGTGTAATTATCTAAGCATGAAGTCTTAGTTAAAAGATTCATAAATGAAATACGTTTCTCACTAAGGTTTTATTCTTTAACAAAATGGCGGGCAATAGTAGGAACCGTGCCGATGGTGACTGCAATGCACCATGTGCTGACGGCCCTCCGATGGAAGCCGGAATGGAAACATTCATGCGAATGATGAACCAACTGACTCAAGTTATGAGTAATAACTTGAATCAAGCTGAGAGGCTGATCTCACCACGAAGGGAACAACTTTCTGCTGATTCCTTTATGCGTCAACGACCACCAACATTCAGTAGATCTACTGACCCATTGGTTGCGGAACAATGGATAAGCTCCATTGAAAAGATCTTTTCTGTACTTCATTGTTCAGAACAAGAAAAATCCACCCTTGCTATTTACCCCCTAGAGGGAGAAGCTGATCAGTGGTGGTCACTGATCAAAAACACGAATCCACGAGGAGAGATGGAAGCTATGGAGTGGGAAGAGTTCCGGGGAATATTCTTTAATAAGTATTTCCCTCGTTCGATGAGAACAAGAATGGAGAAATAATTTCTCGAGCTGAAGCAGAAGTAGAATGAATCAGTTGAAACCTACGAGATGAACTTCACAAGGCTTTCCCGTTATACCTCAAGCTTTGTCATGGACCCTAATGGGAAGGTTGATAGATTCTTTGGCAGACTACGACCTCATCTGCGGAATAATCTAGCCAACAGGGACTACGATAGCTATGAAGAAATAGTTTGAAGTGCTATGAAAGTTGAACTAGAGTTTGGGGAGACACAGTGGTCTCACAAATCTAATGAGAAGAAGAGAACTCTAGAACCAAGCCTGGGAAGAAGTTTTTATCGGGAAAGAGGTGGAAAGCATATGCAACATCCCACATGCAATAAATGTGGGAAGAAGCATTCGGGGAACTGCTTGATCGGAAGTGGTAAGTGCTATAGGTGTGGAAAACAAGGCCATATTTCTCAGAATTGTCGTAGTGATGTGAAGCCTCAACTTCCCAACACTAACAACAGAGGAAAGATGGTTCTGGCCCTACCCGAAGTCACATGCTTCAAGTGTGGATAGCTTGGGCACTTTGCTAATCAATGTCCAAATCTGAGGGCGGTGGAGGGGAATCACCATCAACCTCAGCAGAGGCCAAGGGAGCAAGGTCGTGCTTTCGCTATCACAACAACTGAAGTTGAAGTTCCTAACGATGTGGTAGCAGGTACTCTTGTCCTCCTCTCAAAACTAGCAAGTACTTTATTTGATTCTAGTTCTACGCATTCCTTTATTTCCTCCAAGTTTGCAAGGAAAATAGAATCAATCCCCGAACTGCTATAGGTAGAGTTGTCAGTCAAGACTCCAAGTGGGATTATCCTTGCATCAACAGTATTTAGAGACTCTAGTGTTTACTTTGGTGAGCACAATATTATCGCAAATCTAGTAGTCATTCCCGTGATGGAATTCGACATTATACTAGGGATGGACTGGCTCTCAAAGTATAATGCTAAGATCAAATTCAGAAGTAAGGAAATCTCAGTAGTCTTGAATGAATGACCTACAGTTATCTTCTAAGGAGAGATATCCCGAACTGATCCCTATCTAGAAGCACCTCCTATATCTTTCTTTATGGAGTTAATCGGTGATGATGAAGAAAGAAAAGGGAGAATACAAATAGAAGATGTTCCGATTGTTCAGGAATACATAGATGTATTTCCTGAGGAGTTACCTGGACCTCCCTCAGAAAGAGAGGTAGAGTTCTCCATTGAACTCGTACCTGGGTCTCAACCGATATCAAAGACTCCGTATAGAATGGAAAATGTGGAGCTAGAAGAGTTAAAGAAACAACTCCAAGACTTGTTGGAGAAGGGGTTTATCCAACCAAGTGTGCCTCTTTGGGGAGCACCAGTTCTCTTTGTGAAGAAGAAGGATGGATCAATGCGGTTATGCATCGATTATAGAGAACTGAATGGGATCACAGTGAAGAACAGATATCCTCTTGCAAGAATTGATGATTTATTTGACCAACTTCGCGGGGCTCAATTCTTCTCTAAGATTGACCTTCGATCTGGTTATCATCAACTGAGGGTGAAGAAGGAAGATATTCCAAAGACTGCCTTCCGATCAAGATATGGGCATTATTAGTTTACTGTTATGCCCTTCGGCTTAACTAATGCTCCTGCTATTTTCATGGATTTGATGAATAGAGTCTTTAAGGACTACCTTGATAACTTTGTGGTAGTTTTTATTGATGATATTTTGATATATTCAAAAAGTCGTGAGGATCATGAAGATCATTTGAGGGTTATTTTGAAAACTCTGCAGAAGGAGAGGCTCTTTGGAAAGTTCAGAAAGTGTGAGTTTTGGTTACAACAAGTGGATTTCTTGGGGCACATCGTAACCAATGAAGGAATCTTGGTTGACCCTGTAAAGACAATGGTTGTGGAGGAGTGGCCTCAACCCACAACAGTAACTGAGATTCGTAGTTTCCTTGGTTTAGCGGGATATTATAGGAGGTTTGTGAAAAACTTTTCATGACTTTCTAATCCACTAACCAAGTTGACTCGAAAAGGGGTTAAGTTCATCTGGACAAAGGAATGCGAGGAAAGTTTCCAAGAGCTGAAGAAGAGATTGGTTACTACGCCTGTGTTAACACTACCCTCTATCGGAGAAGGATTCGTTATTTTTAGCGATGCATCTCTGAAAGGGCTTGGGTGCGTCCTCATGAAAAATGACAAGGTAATTGCTTATGTATCTCGACAGTTGAAGATTCATGAGCAGAATTATCCTACGCATGATCTAGAGCTGGCGGCAGTTGTTTTTTCTCTAAAGATTTGGAGGCACTATCTTTATGGGGAGAAATGTGATATATACACTGACCACCAAAGTCTAAAGTATATTTTCACACAGAAAGAATTGAACATGAGACAAGGGATATGGTTGGAGATTATTAAATACTATGATTGTTCAATTCATTATCACCCTGGAAGAGCAAATAAAGTCGCGGATGCGTTAAGCAGGAAAGATCCTGTTGTTCTGGCAGCAATGAGGATCCTAGGAGATCCCTTGATTAAAGATCTAGTAAAACTAGACATGGGAATTATAAGGAAAGGGACATCATCAACCCTATCCCAAATGATTTATCAACCTTCATTACTAGAGAAGATCAAGAAGGCTCAAAAAGAAGATCCTTTGCTGCAGGAGAAGTTGGAGGCTGTAAAAGATGGGAAGTTCCCTGATTTCAATATTGATCAAGAAGGTGTATTGAAATTTCGTACAAGACTATGTGTTCCATCTATTCTGGAGATAAAGAAAGAACTGATGGATGAAGCTCATAGTTCTACTTTCTCTATACATCCGGGAAGCACTAAGATGTATAGAGACCTTCGTGATCATTATTGGTGGGATAACATGAAGAGGGAGATTGCTGATTACACTACAAGGTGCCTGGTGTGTCAGCAAGTAAAGGCAGAACGACAACTTCCTAAGGGGGTATTACAACCGCTACCCATACCAGTATGGAAGTGGGATAATATCACTATGGACTTTGTAACTGGTCTCCCGAAAACATCCAAAGGAAACAATGCGATATGGGTTATTATGGACCGTCTCACCAAGACAGCCCATTTTATCTCTATTCAGGAAGATTTCTCTCTGGATCAACTTGCCAAGATATACGTGAAGGAAGTGGTAAGGCAGCATGGGGTACCACTATCCATCGTGTCTGATCGTGATCCAAGATTCACATCAAAATTCTGGAGAAGTCTTCAACATGCTCTGAGTACTGAATTGAATTTTAGTACGGCCTATCATCCTCAAACTGATGGCCAATCTGAAAGGACTATTCAGACACTCGAAGACATGCTGAGATTATGCTCAATGGAATTTAAAGGTGGATGGGATCAACACCTCCCATTAGTTGAGTTCTCCTATAACAAAAGCTTCCATTCGAGTATTCAGATGGCACCCTATGAAGCTCTGTATGGAAAGCGATGTAGAACTCCTACTTGTTGGGATGAAACTGGTGAGAGAAAGCTTCTTGGGCCTGATCTTGTGCAAGAGATGACAGAACAGGTTCATGCCATCCAACAACACATAAAGGCTGCTCAGAGTCGGCAGAAGAGCTATGCTGACAATCGTCGAAGGGACTTGGAGTTTGGTGTTGGTGACAAAGTCTTCCTTAGAATTTCTCCATGGAAGAGAGTCATGCGGTTTGGGAAGAAAGGGAAGCTCAACCCTAGGTACATTGGCCCCTATGAAATCCTTGATCGCATAGGAGCAGTGGCCTATCGTCTAGCACTTCCACCGAACCTAGCTCAAGTTCACGATGTCTTCCATGTATCTCTCTTGAGGAAGTACATACCCGACCCTTCGCATGTACTGAACCCAGAGGTGGTACAACTGGAACATGACCTCTCTTATGAGGAGCATCCAGTGGAGATCTTAGACCGTAGAGACAAGGTTCTACGAAACAAGACTACCCACCTTGTGAAAGTGTTGTGGAGGAATCATAAGTATGAAGAAGCGACTTGGGAGCCTGAGGAAACAATGAAGCAAAAGTACCCTCACCTTTTCGACTAGGCCTCAAGTATAAATTTCAGGGATGAATTTTCTTAAGGGGGGAAGAATGTAACGACCCAAACTTTTTAAATAGTATATTAACTTACTCTTAACGATTTAATAGAGATTTTAATGGTTAATGCAGAAAGAGGAGTCGATGGCTTCATCCAGTAGACTCGAACCTTATGAAGCCCACTTATCAGAGCTTGGGAAGGAGGTAGCATATGTGGGCTTTGCTTTGGACCAAGCCCAAGCCGAACTCCAGCGTGTCAAGCTTGAATGGAAACGCCTACGGGAGAAGTTCAAGTTAGTAGAGATTACTACTAGGGAAATGTTATCTGAGCCTCCCTCAGATTCTCTCACCATAGCACACCTTACACTTAGGTCATATGCCGGTGTTATAAGGGGCTATGGGACGAGACCCTAGCTTCTTTGTGTAATCCTTTGGGATGAATGAATTGATATTTCTTCCTTTAGTGATGTTTGTGAAATTTCAAATGTCCGGATAATTTTAGAATGTATTTTATTGATGAATTTTGAAAAAAAGGATATTTTAAAATATTTATGAAAACCCTAAATAACTAATGATGTGTAATGATTTTCAAAAAATGGTCTTCTACAAAAGTGTTCAGTAAGGAATTTAGAGTCTAATAAGATCAACTTAAATTTTGATGAATAGTAAATTATGAATAGTGAATTTACGCTTAGGATTAGTAATGTGACCAAATGGATTAGTAATTTCACTTAATGAAAGTTTTAATATAATTTAGACACCTAGATTAAATAATGTGATTCAATAAAACTGGTAAATAATGGTTTCATAAATGATTAATCAAGTATTAGTTTTTTTCGGGTGAATAGTGTTTTTTAATTAAAATTTTAATTAAAAATAATTAGATAATTATTTTTATAAAAAGGACTTTATTTTTGAACTCAGAGCATCGATATTATGGTATGGTATTTTTTGGGGATTTTTCTGAAAAAAAATGAATTTTTGATGAATAGTACTCTTATTTAAAAATTAAATTAAAAATATTTAGAAAAATATTTTTATAAAATGGAGTTCATAAATGTACTTAGAACATCGATATTTGGTTAAGGTAAAATTTTGGGATTTTTCTGAGAAAGTTGAATTTTCAGTGAATAGTAAAAATACAGTTTTACAGTTTCAGTATGTTTAATGACATCATAACTGTGTAATGATGATGTCATGAGATATTTTAAGGGTTGGCCGGCCAAGGGTGATGAATTATTGTTTTGGGGGCCCCATGTGGCCTAACATTATGTAAAATATCATGAGAGAGCACATGGGTTTGAGAAAAGCACTTGTGAGGTGTCCCTTGGCCATTAATGCCTTGTCCCCTCACTTTACCTATAAATACCCACCATTTCCTCATTTAGTTTTCACTCCCAACTCTCCCCCAACAAAGTTCTGGTCTCCTTACCTCCCAAGGAGTCCTCCCAAGGTTCCCCCAAGCCCTCAAGGTCCAATCCTTGGAGTTTTAAGAGTTACGTTTTAAGGTAAGGGATCCGACCTCTCTCTTTCTTTTCAAGTAATCTCTTTTATGTCATTTCTTTTATACTCCATGTTCTTATGTTGGAGGATGTTCTTATATATTCATATTACTGCCCTTTTTATGTTCACATGATGAGAGATCCCCTCTTACTCTCATCATTTCGTTTTATGAAAGTTTAAGTGACGCCGTTAGGCTGCCGAAATTTTTGTAACGGATTCTTTCACCCTTCTCATTTTTCAAGTTCTATTTTCATGTCAAGTCTTTCAAGTTACTTTTTGTTATGTTGGGGTATGATATCTATATCTGTCATGATGATCTTTTATGATCATATGATGAGAGACCCTATTTTATCTTGTCAATTCATTTTTATTGAAGTTTAAGTGACACCGTTAGGCTGCCAAATTTTTATAAGAGAAACCTTATTTTTCTCTTCCTTTCATGTTCTTCATTTCATATGGTACATCTTTAAAATTTAACTAACATGTTCATATATGCTTCATATTCTGTACCTTTACAGTTTTATGGATCAATTATGATTGGGTGACGCATGTCCCCTCTCTTTTCAATGTTTTCTAAAACCTTGTAACATAGCCGTTATGCTGCAGAATTTTCGTCTCAAAATGCCTCTCTCTTTTCTCAAAATTATTTTATGTTATAAAGTGAATACTCAAAGATCTTATTTCTAAAAGTGTATTCACATATATATCAAAATGTCCTATTTTAAATTCTGGGATTTACATACATGAGACCCACTCTCCCCTTCCGTGGGTTTAAAGTGACGTAAAGATCATGTCTTTAAAGCAGTTTTTTAAAACGTTATGATTATGAAATGAAACCCATTTATTTTATGCTATATGGGTTATTTATGAAATGTTTGATGATTATATATATGTCTCACATGATAATAAAGGAAAATTTATGGGTGTGCCCTGATAGCGCTCCAATGCATTGGGTAATGATGTAACCACTAGAGATTACAATTTTCACGATACCTTGGTGAATAACCTTGGTAATTTTCAAATGACACCTTGGGGATGGACCTTGGTGATATGTTCATGATTGTCTATGTTAAATGATGTAGCCACATCTTCAAGTTATGAAAAATGTTATTTTTATTATGAAATGCCTCATGATTTCTTTCTCATGCCTTAAAGTTCTTTTCATGTCCTTATTGAAGTATCTCAAGTTCACATGTAAAAATGTTCCTCTTGTTTCCCTTACTGGGCCTTCTGCTCACCCTTTCTTTTGATGTATGTCCCCAGGTTATGAGATGCAGTAATTAACCTAGGATGAACTTAAGGAGAATCCTTTTAAGTGTTTAAGAAGAATTCTTTATGTTGTTTTCGTGTATTATGTTCCTGGTTTCCAAGACACTAAACCTTAAAGATCCTCAGTTTTGTGTAATGTAATAAAAGTTTATGTTATAAAAAGGCGGGATGCTATACGCCTACCTCAAGTGTAGAAATTTACAGAATCCTATGGAAAACCACAACTGCAGCTCAAGAAAACCCTATAAAAGAAAGATTGAACTGAAAACATCAAGATTGAACCCTAAAGAACAAGATACAACCCTAAAAAATTAACCCTGCCTACTGGAAACAAATCCCCCAAGAAAGAGGAAGAAGAAACCCTAGAAAAGAGGGGAAATCGAAGAGGAGAACTACTTACTTGAATATTTCTTGGAGAAATACCACCAAAATCACCCCAAAAATGGATTTCCAATAGAGTAATAGGGCTAGGGAAGGTGACTAGGGTGGAGGAACCTGAGTAAGGAGGGTTTGAGGGGATTAGGGTTAAAAATCAAAAGGGATGAGAAATTAAAAATCCAATTTTTAATAACCTGGATAGGTCGCGTGATTTTCCCACATGGTTTTTCAAACCGTGAAGAAACCATGTTCCCCTTATTATACAATAAAGACATACCACATGGTTAGCCTGTATGGTTTAAAAACCATGTGTTAATCATGTGATAAGCCTCTATCCAAAAACACCACTTGGTTGTATGGTTACATGGGCAAGGGTGCATGGTTTTTTAAATCGGGCACCACCTACTGTTTCTCCAAAACATCCATTTTTTACAAAAAACTTTAAGGAAACCCAAGGGGGAAAATGCTAGATTAAAAATAAATAGAAAAATACCTTGAAATTAAATCATGGTTGTGATAATCCTCTCCTCCATGAAAACTTTCCACCCTCAGAAAGTCAACTCAAAGCCTGATCAGAGAATAAAAACAGGTATTCTTGCTCAACCCATTACTTTTGCTCCCAAGTCTCATGCTCATAATTACCATGTTTCTATAGGACCCAGACTAGTGGGATATACTTTCCATGAATCACTTTCTCTTAGGAATCTATAATCTACATTGGCCACTCAAACACAGATAAATTGGGCTCTATTTCTAACTCTTACCAATTTAACACATGAGACGGATCCGGGTTGTATTTATTCAACTAAGAAACATGGAACATATCATGAATTAAAATCAAATACAAAGGAAAATATAACCTGTATTTCACCTTACCAACCTACTCTGTGATCTTGAAAGGTCCAACATACCTTAGCGTTAGCTTCCCTTGCTTTCCAAAATGACGATGACCCAAGCAAGGTGCCACTTTCAAGAACACCTGGTCACCCACAAAAAACTCAAGATCTCAGTTTCTCTGATCAGCATATGTTTTTTGGAAACTCTGAACTATCAAAAACCACTACCTGATTAACTTGACCTTTTCATACATCTTTTGTACTAAGCCCATCCCTGACAATGATATCTCACCTACCTCAACCTAGCACAAAGGTGACTGACACGACCAACCATAAAGTGCCTCAAAAGGATCCATTCGAATCGAATATTGGTAACTATTATTCTATGAAAACTCGACCAATCCCAAATTTTTATCCCATAACCCACTGAAATCCAACACACATGCCCAGAGCAGGACTTCCAAAATCTTTTTCACGCCATATGACCATCCATTTGAGGATGGTATTTCATGATCAATTTGACCTGTGAACCCATCACCTTTTGAAGGCCTTCCTAAAATTGAGAGGTAAAATAGGGGTCTCTGTCTAAGATGATTGTAGAAAACACACCATGAAGCCTCACAACCTCCTGAACATAAATCTGGACCAACTCATCCACCTTTGATGAATCTCTGATCAGAATGAAATGGGAAGATTTGACCAAATGGTCAGTCACTACCCAAATGACATTACTTCCCTAGGGTGTACAAGGAAAGTCGATAGTGAAGTAAATGGTGATCTCATCTCACTTATAGGTAGGAATGGGTAGCAACTGAAGCAAACTGAAGAGCCTTTGATGCTCTTCCTTGACCTGTTGACACGTATAACACCTCGACACAAATTCAGCTACGTCCCACATCAAACCTGGCCACCATAACTACCAATTAACATCATAATACATCTTGTCAGAACTAGGATGGATGGACCACTAATACTAGTGTCTATCCTGCATCACTACCTTTCTCAGGGATAACGGTACCACAAAGTGTCCCTTGAAACATAAAACTCCTTCAAGAGACAATGACCAGTCACATAGAGTCTCCCCACCATGAGGAACTTCATGGAATATTGTCACAACTCATCATTAGGTTTCTCTTACCAAATAAATTCTATAAGAGAGGGTTTCAACTTAACAATAGTAAATAATTAATCTCCACTGTGCTCCTTGGTCTCCAAGTGCATCTGAGAAAAAATCCCCATTAAGGTCCATGCATCACTAGACTTTTTAATAACCTGCACTGGCACCTTCCTCCTCAAAGAATCTACCACCAAATTACCTTTTCCTAGGATATAGACTATATCAAAGTCAAACCTATAAAGTTACTCAACCCAACGATTCCGCCTTAGGTTTATATTCTTCTAGGAGAAAATGTAGGCTATGCTATTATGATTAGAATAAACCACAAATTTCTTCCCAAAAAGATAATGGTTCCACATCTTCAAGGAATGCATCACCATTTCTAACTCTAGGTCATGGGTTAGGTAGTTATTTTCATGTAGTCAGAGTTAGAGAGAGCCATACGCCTCCACATGGTCATTATGCATCATCACACACATGAGTCCCATACCTCAAGCATCGTAATAAACTACATAGCCCTTCTCATATTCTGGCAAGATCAACATAGGAGCGGTAGTCAATCACAAATTAAGCTCCTTAAAGGACACTTGGCACTCTGGGATCTATTCAAACTTCACCCCTTTTTGGGTGAGCACCATCATGGATGAAGAAATCTGAGATAAGTTCTGAATAAATCACATGTAATATCCTATCAGGCCTAAAAAGCTTATGATCTTGAAAACATTCTTTGGCTATTTCCATGACATTATTGCATTGATCTTATCAAGGTCCACTAAAAACCCACATTCTGAGATCACATGGCCTAGAAACTTTAACTCTTAAATTTAGAAGGTACACTTAGAAAATTTAGTATAGTGATGATAGTCCCAAAGAGTGCCCAACACAATTCACAAATGTCATTCATACTCCTCTTCATATTCAGAATAAACCAGATGTCATCCACAAATACCGCAATGAAGGAATCAAGATACTAGTGGAACACCCTATTCATAAGCACCATAAAGACCGTTGGAGCATTTTTCAACTAGAAAGACATGAAAAAATACTCAAAATGCCCATATCTACTTCAGAATTCTATTTTTGGGACATTTGCCTCTCTCAATCTAACTTGGTGATAACTAGAACACATATCAATATCTAAGAACCACCTTTCCCATTTTAACTAGTCAAATAAGTCATCAATTTAGGGAAATGGGTACTTGTTCTTGATCATTATCTTATTCAGCTTCTGGTAATCAGTACACAACTAGAGAGACCCATAAACCTTCTTCGAAAACAAGAATGGGGCAGCCCAAGGAGAGATGATCAGGTGAATGAATCCTTTGTATTCAAAATCATCCATATGTACCTTTAATTTCCTCATCTCAATAAAGGACATATTGTACAACGGAAGATATATCAGCTCTGTTCCTAGTACCAAATCAATAGAAAACTCCACATCCCGCTCTGGATTCAAATTTGAGAAATTTTATGGAAAAACCTCTGGGAACTCATCCACTAAAAGAGGTAATCCACCCTTAGGAGAACCACCATCATCTACCAATGTGAGTGATATAATTGAAAAATGAGATTATCTAATTATGGGAGTGGGGGTCAGCACGACCCAATCGAGGATCCCATTCTCCAAGAAAGATCTGGCTACTTCCATCATGTTCCACCAAAATCACCCACCACCTATAGTAATCAATATGCACCTGAAAGCGCACCATCAATTCTATACCAAGGATTATTTCAAATAGGTACATCTCTAGAACAAGGAAATCCCATTCTAACTCAACCCCTGACATGGTGAGTGCACAAGATAGACACCTGATACCCTTCTCTCACTTATTTCCAAGTGGTGTTACCAACTCCATTGCATACAGAATAAGAACATTTGGAAAATTCAACATATTCACAAGACAGGTAAAGATAAATGAAACAGAAGTGCCAATATCAAACAAAACAACACCTATAGAATATGAAAACAAAATATTACCTTGAACTATCACAGGCCTTGAATATGCTTCCGATGGTGCTTGGTCCATAGCATGGATATTCTTTGCCTTAGTATATCCCTAAGAATCACCACTAGCCTATGGTTTGGACCTGAAATGGCTCTACCCAAAAGATGATATAGTCCTTCTACCATGATTACAAAATCAAGAACCCTCTGACCTGGATGGTTCTGACTGGACTGACATCCCCCAAGAAGCCACAAATCTTGCACCAATCTGATAAGGGTGTGCCACTTTGCAAAAGCACTGAAAGTGTCCCATAGCTTCACATTGGTGACAAGGTTTGGGAGGGGATGTGCACACAGGTTGTATGTGCTCTTCCTTCCCACACTGATGGAACATTACCGGCCCATAATTAGAATCCAAGATAAAGAAAACCAAGAAGGATGGTCTAAACTACCACCTCCCTTATTTCCCTACTCGCCCCACTTCCTCTTCTTCTCTGAAGATCTATCACTGCCTGCTGCTATCACAACCCCAAAGGAACCAGACTTTCCCTTAGGATCAATCTCCACCATACAATCATGGTCAACCACCTCATCATAGTTTTTCAGCTTAAATAGAAATACTTTATAATAAATCTATGGCTGAAACACCCTTTTAAACCTTTGATCCTACATATGCTTGTTGGAAATGATTTCGGGTGAGTATTATTCCATATCCTCAAATCGATTAGCATACTCCATCACTATCTTGTATCCCTAGGTAAGATCCATGAACTCCTAGGACCTGGTATAGGCTAAAAACTCAAGAAATTATTGCTCATTGAAAACAATATTGAAATATTTCCAACTCATTTGATTGTTCTTTTCAGTTTGGACCACTGAGTCCCACCACCTTTGATCGAGACCTTTTAGAAAGAATGAATCACATTTTACCCTGACTACTTTAGGAGTTTCAAGGAACTTGAACATCCACTCTATCTTCTCGATCCAATCCTCTGCTTCCTGAGGTTCAATGCTACCTTAGAAAGAAGGAGGCTTGTTCTTGAGGAACTCCTGAGCCTTGTCCTTTCCAAGAACTGGTTTGGTTTATCTAACTGAAGTAAGACCAGAACCCACTTCTTATCCCAAATCTTAGACAGCCCAAACTACATCTTCCACTATTCTTTGATCAATTAGTGAGGGAGAACTCTCTCCGGCCCCTTCCCATGATTGCACAAGAATTCTCCAGGGAGGAATTTTGTTACAACAAGCAACAACCACAAAGAAAACCATAAATACCACCATTATAAAAAAATTCAGTAATAACAAAAAATCTCAAGAACTTACACAAATAAAAACATAACCAAATCCATCATAATAACAATTCAAACCAAAAAAAACCACTTCACCCCCACTTAGTGTCCATATACAGTCTGTAGCATGTACCTCTCACTTGGAGGAGAGGTAGAATAAAATCCAAACATCCCATGGTGACTCGAGTCCTGTCACAAGGTGTGCTGGACAGGAACCCCACTCACAACTAGAACTTCAGGGCCCCATAATCCTAGATCATGTCTATCTAGAATCATCCTGAAAAAACTTGTCCCAAAATAATGTGACCTACTCTAATACCATTTTTTCATAAACCAAGATGGAGTGTCATGCAACCTGACAACCGACCCAATTTATGGCATGGCCTGAAGGGAATTCCTGATCCCCACAGGCTGGAAACTAGTGTCTGGGTATCAACAACACAATGTAGGAATGATTTCATCCATTATTATAGTCATATACAACCCACATAAATAAACATCACAAGGCTATAAAAATGTAACCAAACATGGTACAACGGTTTCCAGATTCATGGTTTACAATTTTAAGAAAACCCAAAAAAAGGACTACAAAAAAAGGGGGGCAACGCCATTATCCCAAAAACTCCATTCAACAAGAGGAGCCTCATCCTCAATCCACCACCACCAACACCTGCAAGAAAGGATCACTAGCAACCCAAACCACCATCATGATACACCTTTCCTTTACCTGAGTTAAACATAACTAAGACTACATACACCCAAAGGTGTATACAGGGTGTGATCCAAAGCCTAGTAGGATTCCACCCAATAAAATAGATTCCATTCCAAAACATTATAAGAAAAAATAACATGAAATTTTTTTAAAGTAAAATCTTGAAACATTTTTATATAAAAAATTTAAAGAAAAACATGATTTGATTTTGAAATTACAAAAACAATTGCATTTTATGTCGATGGTAGGTATGATATCACAAGAGAGCACTAAATCACAGGAAACCCCCATTAAAACTAGCTAAAATGGGACACTAGGAACCTCATATCTCAGTGAAATGTGGTATAACAGCCACAACCAACAGTTTTCTCATGTACGATCTACTAGGTGGGAATATCCCAAGGGCCTAGTGGTCTTCAATAATCATCATGATTTAGTTGATGTTTTCATCGTCAATCCTGCTAGACAAATCCGAGACAAGACACTTCTGATTAAACTAGCATACTAGTCCTTGTCTGTCCACCTAGATACCCAAATTTCCCTTCGTGCTCAACTTTCATTTCACAAGCCACATAGATCACTACATTCACATACACACATTCCAATAAATATAAACACAGTTGATAAATCACCATTCTCACAACCAAAATCACTTTCAAATCCAAACACACACCAAAACCATTCCAAAACATGTTTTACACCACTTTCACAATTAATTAAACCACTTGCACCATTTATTAAACACCTTCAAAAAGCACAGTAAGGAACACACTTGAAAAAAACCAATTTCATTTAGAAAAAACACTTTTAAGCCATACCCACCTTAAAACTTTTCAAAAAAAACATTTCGTACCTTATATATAGTGAATAGAACAAAACCAAGAATAAAAGAAAGTATATAAAAATCACCAAATAATGTTTAAGCATGGAACCACCTACCTCAAGTGTAGAAATTTACGGAGTCTAGTGGAAAACCACAACAGCACCTCAATTGAACCCTATAAAGGCTGGTCGAACCAAAAACATCAATATTGAACCCTAAAGAACAAGATCCAACCCTAAAAATATCACCCTGCCTATTGGAAACAAATCCCCCAAGAAAGAGAAAGAATAAACCCTATAAAAGAGGAGAAATAAAAGAGGATAACCACTTACTTGATGATTTCTTAGAGAAATCCCACCAAAATCACCCCAAAAATGGAGTTCCAAGGGAGGAAGTGGGCCAGGGGGAGGAACCTAGGGTGGATGAACTCAGGTGATAAAGGTTTGGGGGATTAGGGTTAAAAATCAAAATGGGAAAGAAAGTAAAAAAATCCAATTTTTAATAACCTGTACAGGTTGCATGGTTTTCCCACACTGTTTTTCAAAACGTATGGCAATTGTGTGCCCCTTACTATCTAAGTAGGACATGCCACATGGTTTACAAACTGTGCGATAATCCTCTATCCAAAACCATTACTTGCCCGCATAGTTACCTAGACAAGGGCGTACAGTTTTCCAAACTATGTTCCAACCGTGCACCACCTGCTGTTTCTCTAAAAAATTCCATTTTTCACCAAAAATTAACCCTAGGGAAAAATTCTAGATAAAAAAAAGAAAATACCTCAAAATAAAATCACGGTTGTGATAATAATGGTAAATAGGTCAAGGATCACAATCGGTCAGGCTAAAAGACTACTTGTACCACAATCAATGATTAGTGCACATCAAGCCCCTAAAATAACCATCTTAAGGGGGGAAAGGACACCCCATGAGTGAACCCCTCAATTTCATTAGCAAGTCCCTATAACAATAGGCCTATAGAGCAGAGGAACGCCCCATGAGTGAACCCCCAATAATAAAATGGATAATGATCCCAAGCTACGCCTTCCACCTGAGTACCCAAGGCTTTCCATGTTTTTTGTTTCTCAAATCATTTCAAAGGGTCTCACATTTCATAAAAAAAATCACAAACCTTTATTCCAACAGAACTTTATTTGAAAACTCATTCCACAAACCATTTTCAATGCCCTAAAAACACCATTTTCCTTTACCCAAAACTAGGGTAAAACCCATCTTTAATCGAAATCAATTTACACACACAAAATAATCATGCGAATTTATTCATCAATTTATAAAACATGAGCAAAATAGTTCATCTAACATAGGATAGAGACAGAACCACCCACCTCAAACCCAGGTCGAAAACCACCCACAACAAGATCCACAAAAATATATTTTCACATCTTATAATTGTATTCCACAAACAAAACGGTCAGCGGGGATAATAAAATGATGCATACCTCGAGAGACGTGCCTATTGCACCACACCCAACATAAGGGTCAGCCTCTGAAAGTTAAGAGTGTAACGGATCTAGAAGAAACAAGAAAGAACATCATTATATGATTTCATATCCACAAACATAGCCAACGCGACTGTCACAACCAATGGCAATGAAGAAGTAGAAAGTTTGCTTATTAGACAGAAGTGACACAACCACCACGGAGATTGAATGTAACAACCTAGAACTCTATCAATGAAATTTTCCTTATTATGTTTATTTCATATAGTATATATCACATAAAATCACTTAAATAACATAATAAAACATCATGAATGAAGAATGAATGAAATAAGGGGTATTTCTAGAAGTTAAAAAACCTATACTGATGAAATAGTAACTTGACCTTAGGAATAGTAATATGACCCTTATGAGTAGCAAATCAAACAAATAAATAGTAAACTCACACATGTTTGAATAAATAAAATTTAGGCACCTTATAAATGAATGTATGGTATAATTATATCATAGTATAGTTAAATGAATAGTTTAAAAATAATTAATTAAGTGTTGGTATTTTTGTGAGTCGTAAATATTTAATTACAATTTTATAATTCATAAAATGATTTAAAAGAAAATTAATTTTCATAAAATATATTCATAAATAAATAATTTTTTGTCTTATGATTTTAGGATAATTTTATGAGACCTTAGTTAATTTTTGAAAGTGTTGCAAAATCAGTTGTAGATTTAAAATCTGTATTTTTCGAGTAAATGATGATTTTAAATAAAAATTAAATTTATCATATTTAGAAAATTATTTTTATAAAATGGAGTTCATTTTTGAATTCTAAATGTTGAAAAATGGTTCGGGTTAATTTTTTGGATTTTTTCTAAAATACTTGAATTTTTTGTGAATATTAAAATATGATAATTTACAATAAATGATAAATACATGATTTTTTAAGTCATAGGTGATGTTTGGATTATGTAATCACCCTTGGTTTGAAATAAATTGCACATATTACTATATTTAGTCACAATAATCAAAATTATTTCTTGTTTTGAGAAAAATAATAAAATAATGAGAAATCACCCCTCCTCCACTATAAATACCACCCCTCGCGACCACTTATCCTCACACCTTTAAGCCTTTAAGCTTGTAAAGTTTCTACCCAATACTCTACCCAAGTATCTCCCACAATTCCAAGAGATCATGGTCTTAATAAAAGACCAAAACCAATCCCCTTAAGAAGGTTCTCAAGGAGGAGTATTCAAGAGGTAAAATCCTCTTCAGTTTCCTATTAATTTCTTTCTAAGTTATTTTCTTTTATTATTCTCTCCTCGCCTTCTATATCCAAATGAGAATTATAACTAAATTATAATATATATATAATTTAATTATATTATGTTAATAGAATATTTTTCCTCAAACTCCTTTCTCTCTCTCTTTTATTTTTAAAAACGAAATCACCATCCGTGAGGTGGCGATTTACAACATTCGTGGACGACGAATTGTCATTCTCTGATTTCCACTTCAAGTCTGGTAATGAAAAAAAATTTATGGTTAAAAAAAACTATAATATATTTACTAAAACCCTTATTATGTTCTATAAGTAACATATTTACATAATACTAAATTATAAAACAAAATGAGTTTGTTATGATCAATAACCACTGTAATAATGTAAATGATTATCACTAAATTTCTTATCTAATGATTCATCCTCATACCATATAACCAAATGATATATATAACCATTTATAATTATTATTATTTTCATTAATATCATATAAATTCAATTCTATATGATTATACTCATTCCACATGAACTTCCATACTCATATAAAAGTATACAGATCGTGAAAACCAAGGAAACGAATGCTCCCGAACAATACAATTGCATCTTATAACTCATCAAAAAGGTCATAAATGAACTTAATAAAATTATAATAAATTAAATAAATGTATATAAGGTTCCTAATTAATTAATTAATAGATTTAATTTTATTATATAGGATGTTAAGGTCAAGTGCAGAACACATTGAGACATAAGGTAAGAGTTTTCTTCCCGAACCTCCATTTTCATTCGGGTTATGATTTCTTCCTCTATATACCAATGTAATTATTAATTATTTTTATATAATTATTTTAAATTATTTTTATGCATTCCAAACTCATGTTTATAGGTCATTTCATCTTTTGTTTATAATAAATACATGTTTTTTTAAGATTCCCTTTTCAATTCTTCCCGATATGCAAGACCAGTTAAAGAGAACGTCTCGATTTCTTATTCATTTTCAAGTACCATCCATTATATGTTTTAAGACACAGTTATTTTTATGAAATAAATAATTTTATCATGAAAATATATATTTATTCATTACTGGTTTTATAAAAACAATTATGACAAATAAAAATGATTTTTCCAAAAGAACTCTTCTTTTCAAAGTAAAAGGGGTATTTCTCTAAAAAATTCATCAATGATTTTATTAGAGTATTTTCATATATTTCAACACCAATATTTAATTTTATTATTTATTGAGATTTATATCTTATTTTTTTCATCTACCATATGTTATTAAATGGTTTATGGATGGTTTGACTGTGGATGTGCTATCTTGATATCATTCACCATGCTACTCAGATTGGTTAGTGATTATGATTACAAGTTGGGGAAAATTATTTACATTTCATATGTTCATGTTGTTTATGTTTATACCCATTCATATGAGTAATGAATTGGACTTATAAAGTGATTGTTGGAGCCTATTATAGCTTCTCAATGCATCGGTAGGTCTCGTGAGATAAAAAAGAATTGGGTTTTGGTCGAGGCCTTACCCTAGTATTTTCAAACATCTTGGCCAAGGCCTTGGAGATATGTTTTAGATGTTTAGAATTATGAATTCCCTCATTATGATATTATTAATTAATAAACCATGTGATATTTTACTCGTATAATATCTATGATTAAGGTTCATTCTCTTATGGTTAGTTATATTTATTTATTTACTCGGATTTCATTCCTAACATATTATGATTGAGTTTATTTTTAAAGGTATTTGTTTTTGTTATACATCATGCCTAATGTTTATGTTTATGATAACTTCCACTGGGTTACTTACCCTTACTAAGCATCTGATCTCAATAATTATGTTTTATTTTTCTCTAGGATGTGAAGATGAATATTATGAATGACTTGTAAGGATAATCTAGGAGTTATGGATGTTTCCAATAGAGTTTCTATATTATATTTCCTTTCAAGTTGTAATGTAAATATTATGTTTGTATCTAGTTTTCCAAAATTACTAAACTATTCGTTCCTTTGGGATACGACTTCCTTTAATCATATCAATGTAATAAAGTATGGAACCGGCTCCGGGATACTGGGGTTGGGATATTCATAGTTGGTATCAGAGAAATTTTAGTGGAAACCTTGGAAACTAAATTTAGAAAACATGGATTAGGGAACATAACCCTAAGATAGAATTTGAGAATAATAATAGAAGAACATACTAGAATTTTGTTATGGTAGATATTATGTGGAACTTCCTAGAAATACATCCCTTTCTAGATACTATAAGTGGATGTGGTTCTGATACAGATGTACCTAGGGGTAACAACTCTGACCGGGTGTCCTGGGCCTGACTCGGGGTAACTTGGTATATGAAAATAAGCCTTATTGTGCACCTGGTTTGACACTCCCGGGGGATATGATTAAGATAAGTCACATTTTCTTTACAAATCATTATAAAGGATTTAAAAGTAAATATGTCCCCAAAGAAACTGTTTTTATGATTATGAGATTTTCTATGCATAAAACTTCAATTTATGTTACGTTTTTTTCTAGTTTGAGATTATACATTACAATTCATAACCTAATCTAGTGTATGTCATTATTTAGAAATGGTTCTTAGTGGAAGGAATGGAAACCATATCAATGCACGTATCCCATGGAGGGATTCTCCTCCTATGCAAGATAATGATGTCGTCATTAGAGTTATGACTGGTTTTGAGCAACTTATAACTATACTATGATAGTTGACTCAAGTTATGAAAAATAACCTTACCCGTATAGAGAATCCTGATCCACCACTTAGAGGAGTAATGTTAGACCACTTTATGCAACATAAACCTCCATCATTCAATGGGACTACAAACCCATTTATAGTTGATCAATGGATAAGTTCCTTAGAGAAGATATTTCTCACTTTGGGAAGTAACGAAATAGAGAAGGTTGTCAGGGTAGTTTATCATCTATTAGGAGATACAGATCAACAGTGATCACTAATTCAAAACACAAAGGAGGATAAAGAAATTACAAATATGGAATGGATGGATTTTAAAGAATTTTCCTAGAAAAATATTTTCTTCGTGAACAACGAGCGGATATGAAGAGGCAATTATTGAGTCTAAGAAAAAAAGAGGATGAAAATTTTGCAAAGTATGAATCCAACTTTACATGGTTAGCAAGGCATGTCATAGAAAACATATGTAATCCAAGTAGAAAGATTGATTAATTCTTTAATGGTTTAAAACCATTCCTCTGAAGGGTACTAGTCTCCTAAAAATTATCATCATATGAAAATATAGTCTCATGTGCTGTAAACATAGAAAAAAAATCTCTAGGTCATTTGACTTCAAAGTAAAGAAAGAGAAGAAGAGGGATGTTGAACACTCTGAAAAAGAAAATAAGAAAAAGCAGAAGAAGGGAATATTTGATTTTCCATCCTGTGATAATTATGAGAAGAAACATCCAGGTGCTTGCCTGAAGGTTATGGGTGTTTGTTACAAGTGTGGAGGAAAAAGGACACCAAGCTTGTGATTTCAAGGGAAAATCTGTCAATGTTCAATTCTATAACTGTAAAGATACAGGAAATTATACAAATCATTGTCCTAAGCACCAAGGAAATTTTCCCCAAAGAATGCCAAGGGAGAAGGCCAAGATTATGCGGTCAAAACTACTAAGGTTGAAGTTCCTAATGATGTGGTGACATGTGCTTTAATCATTTCCTCAAACTTAGCCGATGCTTTATTTGATTCTGGATCATCAGATTATTTTATATCTTCCTTGTTTTCCAAGAAAATTAGACATTTTCCTTTTGATTTAATAAAGGAGTTTTCAATCAAAAATTCTAAGGGGGGTATCATTGCACCAAATATGTGTTGATCTATCCTCTTTATGACACATAAACATTCTTTGGTTGCTAACATTATCATCATACCCATGATTGATTTTGATATAATACTCGGTATGAATTGTATTCCAAATTATGATGTAAAAATCTATTATAAGAATAAGGAAGTTACAATTTTTGAGAATGATGTAGATCCCCTTATCTTTAGAGAAGAAACCTCATCATCTGATTATTATCTAGATCCACCCCTAGTAGCTCTACTAAATTCAATTCTTGTGGAGGAAGAGAACGCAATATCTAAGGGTGAGGAAAGAAATCTTCAAATTGAGGGTGTACCTATTGTGAAATAATACGTTGATGTATTTCCATAAGATTTAACTAGACATCCTCCGAAGTAGGAAATTGAGTTTTCTATAGATTTAATTCCTGGTGCAAGTCATGTATCAAAGACTCCTTATAGAATGGCCATAGTGGAATTAGTGGAGCTAAAGAAACAACTAGAAGAGTTGAGTAGTAAGGGGTTTATTCACCCTAGTGTTTCTCTATGGGGAGCTCATGTTCTTTTTATTAAGAAGAAAGATGGATCTATAAGACTGCTCATTAACTATAAGGATATCAATGTTATTATGATAAAGAACAAGTATCATCTCCCTCACATTGATGATTTATTTGATCAACTTCAACGAGCACAATATTTTTTCAAGGTTGATCTTAGATTTGGACATCATCAATTGCATGTGAAGAAGGGATATATTCCAAAGACATCATTTCAAACTAGGTATGGACATTATGATTTTACAGTAATTCCATTTGGACTGACTAATGAACCATCTATTTTCATGGATATAAGTAATAGAGTTTTCAAGGAATATCTTAATGATTTTTTTGTGGTATTTATTGATGATATATTACTATACTCCAAAATCTATGAAGATCATGAGAATCACTTGCGTATTGTTTTGAAGACTCTTAGAAGAAATGAGTTATATGGGAAGTTTAGCAAGTGTGAATTTTGGCTTCAATCAGTTTCTTTTTCTGGCCATATTTTCTGTAAGGATAGAATCTCAGTTGATCCTTTGAAGACAAAGGTGGTTTAGGAATGGCCTACACCAACAAACATAACTAAGGTACATAGTTTTATTGTTTTAGTAGGTTATTATCAGTGTTCCGTTCAGAACTTCACCTGATTAGCCAACCTGTTAACCAAGCTTACTCGTAAAAGGGTTAAGTTTGTGTGGATAAAAGAATGTGAAGAATGTTTTGAAGAATTTAAGAGGATATTATTGAATGCTATGATCTTGAATCTACCAATATGAAATGGTGAATTTTTTATTTATACTGATGCATCAAAGAAATAACATGGGTGTGTCCTTATTCAAGAATGGTAGAGTTATTGTCTACACATAAGGAAGTTAAAAATTCATGAATAGAAATATCCAACTCGTGATCTTGAGTTAGCGTTTATAATATTTTCTCTTAAAATATGGAGACATTATCTCTATGGTGAAATATGTGAGATATATATAAATCACATGAGTTTAAAACATATATTCTTACAGAATTAACCCAACTTAAGGCAAAGGCGGTGGCTCGAGCTACTCAAGGATTATGATTGTTTAATACACTACCACCCTGGGAAGAAAAATAAGGTAGCTGATGCATTGAGCGGGAAAGATCATGAAGTTATAAACAAAATGAGGATTGACAAGGACCCTGTGTACATAGATCTAGCAATGATGGATATATGAATTATCAAGGAAGGTGAAACATCATTACTTTTTCAACTTGTTTCCCAACCATCTTTATTGGAAAGAATTTAAAGTTCTTAGTGTGATGATGAGAATCTTCAAAAGAAAATTAAAGCTGTGAATGATGGGAAGTTGATAGAATTTGTGTGTGAGGATGGAATTCTTAAATTTGGGAGGAGGATATGTGTTCCCTCTATACCTGTGCTAAAAAGGGAGTTATTGGACGATTCACATAGATCTAATTTCTCTATATACCATGGTAGCACTAAGATGTATAGAGATTTGAAGTAACATTTCTGATGGGATAATATGAAGCGGGAAATTGATGATTATGTATCAAGATGTTTAGTTTTTCAACAATGATGGTAAAGACTATTCAAACCCATATCAAAGCATCTCAAAGTAGGAAAAAAGAGCTATGTTGATAATCGAAGGAAGGATTTGGAATTTCAAGTGGCAGATCATGTTTTCTTAAAAGTATCTCCATGGAAGGTTGTTATAAGATTTGGGAGGAAAGGGAAACTGAGCCCCATGTACATTGACCCTTTTGAAATTATAGAGAGAATTGGATTTGTGACTTATCTTTTGGAAGTGATGTCTAGTCTTTCTAAGGTACACAATGTGTTCTACATCTCCTTGTTAAGGAAGTACATGTCATACCCAACACATGTACTCACTTATGAAGGAATGGAATTGGAACCTGACTTATCTTACTGTGCAGAGCCTATCCGGATTCTGGACACTAAAGAACATGTATTGAGGAATCAAACGACTCGGTTGGTAAAGGTACTTTTGAAAAATCAAAAAAAAATGAAGAGGCGAGGTGGGAGCCTTAGGAGCTTATGATGAAGAATAGCCCAAATCTTTTTGTGGGGTGACAATCTAGAAATTTCGAGGATAAAATTTTTGTAGTATGGGAGAATGTAAAAACTCATAACTCTATCAATGAAATTTCCCTTCTTATGTTTATTTCATATAGTATATATCACATAAAATCACTTAGTAAACATAATAAAAACATCATAAATGAAGAATGAATGAAATAAGATGTATTTCTAGAAATTAAAGAACTTATACTGATGAAATAGTAACTTGACCTTAGGAATAGTAATATGACCATTATGAATAGTAAATCAGCTGAATGAATAGTAAAATCACCAATGTTTTTATAAATAAAAGTTAGGAATCCTATAAATAAAATTATGATATAATTATATCATGGTATAGGTAAATGAATATTTTAAAAATTATTAATTAAGTGTTGGTATTTGTGAGTTGTAAATATTTAATTACAATTTTATAATTAATAAAATGATTTAAAAGAAAATTAATTTGCATAAAATGTATTCATAAATCAATATTTTTTTGTCTTATGATTTTAGGATAATTTTATGAGACCTTAGTTAATTTTTGAAAGTGTTATAAAATCAGTTATATATTTGAAATCAGTATTTTTCGAGTAAATGATGGTTTTAATTAAATATTAAATTTCTCATATTTAGAAAATTATTTTCATAAAATGGAGTTCATTTTTGAAGTCTACACATCAAAAAATTGCTACAGTGTATTTTTTGGATTTTTCTAAAATACTTGAATTTTTGTGAATAGTGAAATATGATAATTTACAATAAATGTTAAGTGCGTGATTTATTAAGTCATAAGTGATGTTTGGATGATGTAAGCACCCTTGGTTCAAACACAAATTCATATATTACTATATTTAGTCACAAGAATCAACGTTATTGCTTGTCTTGAGCAAAATAATAAAATAATGAATAAAATAACAAGAAATCACCCCTCTCCTCCACTATAAATACCATTATCACCACCACTTCTCCTCACACCTCTAATCCTTTAAGCTTATAAAGTTTTTACTCAATACTCTCCCCAAGCCTCTCCCCCACGTCCAGGAGCTCTTGGTCTTAACAAAAGACCAAAACCAATCCCCTTAAGGAGGTTCACAAGAATGAGTATTCAAGAGGTAAAATACTCTTCATTTTCCTTTTAATTTCTTTTCAAGTTCTTTTCTTTTATTATTCTCTCCTCACCTCTTCTGTCCAAATGCGCATGATAACTTCAGTATCATCTATATGCTAGAATTATATCATGTTAATGGAATATCCTTTCTCAAACTCATTTCTCTCTCTCCTTTGTTTTTTAAAATGAAATCATCATCTATGAGGTGCCGATTGAGAGGGTATGTCGTTTTCCATCGGTATCATGCTCATGCATTCATGCACGGGACTGCTAGCCAAATAGCGATGTGAAGATGAAAGCTCATCTTAATGATTTTGATGCTGGGGAGGGGACCTTCTTTGCATATTTGAATCGGATTGTTTTTTATCTTTGGACATTGGATTGGGGGGCTTGAATGTCTTTGTATGTCTTTGAAGTCGTTTGGGTTCCCCCTTATCCCTTAAAAGGGGGCCTGTCTTAATAATAAAAAATTAATTTTCAGTTAGGTGTCGATTTATAACCTTCGTGGACTACAGATTTTTGTTCTTCAATTTCTCCTTCAAAGATGGTAATGAAACCATTTTTATGGTTAAACCAAACTATAATATATGTATTAAAAGTTTTCTTATGTTCTGAAAGTAACATATTTACATAATACTAAATGATAAAACAAAATGAGTTCATTGTGATTAATAACCATCATAATAATGTAAACGATTATCACTAAATATCTCATCTAATGATTCATCCTTATACCATATAACCAAATGATATACATAACCATTTACACTTATGAGCATTCATTAATATCATATAAATTCAATTCTGGATAATTATACTCATTCCACATGAACTTTCATACTCATATACAAGTATATTGAGCATGAAAATCAAGGAAACGAACGCTCCCGAGCAATAAAATTTTATATTATAACTCATCAAAAAGACCATAAAAGAACTTAATAAAATTATACTAATTCAAATAAATGCAGAGAAGGTTCTAAATTAATTAATTAATGGATTTAATTTGATTATCCAGGATGTTAAGGTCAAGTGCAGAACACATTCGGACATAAAGTAAGGGTTTTCTTCCCGAACCTCCATTTTCATTCGGGTTATGCTTTCTTTCTCTATACACCAATGTAATTCTTCATTCTTTTTATATAATTATTCTAAATTTTGTGTATACATTCCAAACTCATGTTTTTAGATCAGTTCATCTTTCGTTTATAAGAAATACATGTTTTTTCAAGGTTCTCTTTTCAATTCTTTCTGGTACGCAAACCCGATTAAAGGAAACGTCTCGAATTTTTACCCATTTTCAGGTACCATCCATAATCTGTTTTAAGACACCACTATTTTTCTAAAATCACTAATTTTTTCATGAAAAACTATATTTGTTCATTACTGGTTTTATACAAACAATTATGACAAATAAAAATGATTTTTCCAAAAGAACCATTCTTTGCAAAGTAAAAGGGGCATTTCTCTCAAGAATTTCTCGATGATTTTATTAAAGTATTTTCATCTATTTCAACATCTTTGTTGAATTTTATGCTTTATTGAGAATGATATCTTATTATTTTCATATACCATATGTTATTAAATGGTTTATGACCGATTTGACTGTGAATGTGCTAACTTGATACCATTCACCATGCTACTCAGATTGGTTAATGATTATGATTGCAGATTGGAAAAAGTTATTTACGTTTCATATGTTCATGTTGTTTATGTTTAGCCTCTTTCATATGAAGAATGCATTGGACTTAGCAAGTGACTGATGAGTCTGTTATAGCCCTTCGATGCATTGGTAGGTCTCATGTGACAAAACATAATTGGGTTTTGGCCGAAGCCTTACCCTAATATTTTCAGATGACTTGGCTGAGGCCTTGACAGTATGTTTCAGATGTTCGACATTATGTATTCACTCATTATGATATCAGTAATTGATAAACCATGTGATATTTGAGTAGTAGAATATTCATGATTTAGGTTCATTCTCTTATAATTAGTTATATGGCTTTAGTTACTTGGAATTCATTCATGTCATATTATGCTCAAGTTTATTTTTGAAGGCATGTGGTTTTAGTTATTCATCACGCCTAATGTTTATGTGTATGATAACTTCCATTGTATTACTTACCCTTACTGAGCATCTGAACTCACTCCTTTCTTATATTTTATTTTTCCCCAGGATGTGAAGATGAATATTATGAATGACTTGTAGAGATAATCTAGGAGTTATGGATGTTTCCAATGGAATTGCTATATTGTATTTTCTTTCAAGTTGTAATGTAAATCTTATGCTTGTATCCGATTTTCCAAAACTACTAAACTATTTGGTCATTTGGGATATTATTTTCTTGTAATCATAATAATATAATAAAGTAAGGCATCAACTCCGAGTTACTAAGGTCAGGGTCTTTACATTAAACGTCGAATAGAGCGATCCGGGAGAAGCGGAGAGACACCAAAAATAGTCCAGATAAGAGCTAGGGTTTGAGGGAGGAGACGCCTTCCAACTGAAGAATGAGTTACATAATCAGCTGATAAAAACATATTGGGCATAAAGGGTTTACATCGTAAACCTGAGGCTTGTAGCATAAATCCTCCATAATCCACATACGTTGAAACTCATGTCACCTTGGGTTAAATTTATCCTGTGCGACGATCTCACGCAAGCATGAGTTTTATAATGTAAAACCATTTTACGGCCTAAAAGATTTTACAGCCTGAACCGCTTCCACAACTTGTGCCCTGTGAGCAGTTTACGCCGCAAGCCAAAAATTTACGGCGTAAATGCCACTTGCAGGCAGTATCCAGCCTAAGCTCTTGCAGAAACTCCCAAAAGCTCTTCGGACCTGAAAAAGCACTCTTAAACATAAAAAGAATGTACCTTAATATCTAGGATGCACCAGTAAACCACTAGGCATCTTCCTCAGTGGCAATAGGTTTGTTCGCCTAAAATGCAATGTTTGTATTAATTAACACTTAAAGGTGCTCAGGAAGAAGTTAATGTCACAATGACAACAACCACATACAAACACTCATTGTGTAATATAATCTATGTCTCGATATCTCATCAATGGTCATGAAATTTAATATGACGGTTTTATTTCACTCAAAGGGTTAAGATTTCAACTTCTATAAAGATGAAAGAGACAAATTCTTCACCGACTTATTCATTAATAATATATCACTTGTGACCCACCTAATGTACTCAACTTTGATGTTAGCATATGTCGTTGCGGTTTACGTTAATACATTTAAGTATACAACTCATGATATGTATTAATAATAATCTTAAAGTTTAAAGATCATTACATGTGTTCGCAAACAATAATATCCAATGACACTTAAATATGTGGAATTCATATAGGCGGGTCTGTCCTCTTAATCTCTGATCTTTGATATTACAAGTGCGAGCTTTATAAGATGAAGTATCATCCGATTACGAGTACTCGCATCTGACAATCTGAATAATTTGTATCCCATTAGATGATGTTATACGACCATAGGACTAAGTTTAAAAATATTATCATGTCATTTTAAAGTTCTCATCATAGTGAGGAGTTGCTTATGACCTTTTTTTCAATGCAACGGATATTTTAGGACAATATTACATTATAGTGGCATTGAAAAAGAATCAATATATGACAAGAAGTTTATTAATATCCACATATTTGAATAATCCGAAGTACAAAGTAGTTGGTTTTAGTACACTGGCTCCAACAATTTCAACATGTTTTTGTAAATGATTTATTGATATTATGGGAAATTGACTTATATGGGTGTTTTATACCATAGATGTTGATGCCTATGGTCGATACATTCCCCTTGTTTCAACAAAGATATTAACTTTACATAATGAGTTGTCAATATTTACTCTCAATTTTTTATTCGAAAATTAGAAAGTAAAGATTATTTTCTTAGAACTGTTGATAAGTTAAGAATTTTTTAATGCATATTTAGATGAGGGTAAGTTATTATGCTTGTCATTATCTTTATGACTATATTATGTTTTATAGCAATGAGATGTAAATTATTGTGAAGATTTGTTTGGGGGAAAACCAAAGTTTTATAGTGTGATAAAATTTGATACAATGTTTTTTGTGAGCTTTTTTAGATTTATTTTATGCCTTGGGTGAAGAAGCTAGTCAAGCTACGAATAACATGACCTTTGTACTACCTTTTCCTTATTAAAAACGAACAGTCTAATCAATTTTTAAAGTTGTTATAAATTTAGCAGTAATCAATGTAAATAGTGGATAAAAAATTAGCACGGTTTTAATGATGTGGACGAACAAAACAAAGAGGGGAACTCCGAAAAGGCTATAGAAAAAATAACAACACACACGACAGGGTTGTCTTTGATTTTTCGTTTCCCGATAAATAAAGATTAAAATGGCTTGTGTTCGATTGAAAATAGGTTTAATAAAAAAAATAAAAAATAAAGTCATTCAGAATATATCAAATTTCCACCATTCTAAAATCACCGAAACTAACTATTTTCATTCAGTAAAAAATAATTTTTAGATTGCCTTAAAAAATCACAGCGCAGTGTCTCGACCGTTAATTAATTAACTAATTGATTAATTACGCGTATCATTCACGCCCGCCCATGAACTGAAGCAAGCAGCGTGATCCCCATGCCACGGCACAACCTCCGCACCCACACTCCCCCCCACGGCGCCGCGGCCGCCGCTTGCTCCGGCAGCACGCAGTCTCCGCCGCCGCAGCCGCCGCCACCGCTTCCACGATCGGAGAACAGAGCGGAGATCGGCGACCTTCGCAGATATAGTGCGGCAACAGTTGGCGTGGACGGTGGCCACCGCCGCGACGTCCCGGCTGTCCTGGCAGAAGCCGCTGAAGAGGAGGGTGTCCAGGAAACCGACGCGGAGGCCGAGGGTGGGCAGCGCCCCCTCGCGTATGAGCTCCACCAGCACGTCCTGCTCCTTCTGCCCCGGGAACCGGTCCCGGGAGGCGTGCCACAGCCGGAACAACGCGACGGTCCGTGGGTTGGACCGGACGAAGTAGAACCCGGTGTTGATCCAGTAACGGTTCTCCTGGGAAGACTCCCGGGAGAAGTTGTCGGTGCTGATCTGGAGATCCACGCCGGCGTCGGAGCTCAGCCGCCGGAAAGGGTTCCTCAGCCACAGAACGTCGGTGTCCTGCGGTGGTCTTAAGTCAAAGTTACAATATGCGAAGAAAATAAATAAATTTAAATGTATACTTTTGTTACTTAATTACATTCTAATTATTTTAATATTTAATAGGAAGATTGCAGTAAAAAACAAAGCCATCGAATCGACGAGACGTGTCACAGCTGGCTCCCGGACGCCCCGCCCGGCAGCCCCGCAGGGCAACGGGCAGGTGTCAGACGCACCGGTGGATCCGCACCGTCCCCTTTCAAAAGTTAGATTCTCATGCCATGGAGGTGCGAATGGGATGCCCCCACGTGTCACCAATCCAACCCCCCCTCCCCCACGGCCATCCCGTTGACTGTTCACCCCTTTCACCGTTTCCGGATATTTAATGTCGATATACCTATAATGCTATTATAATTTTAATTTTCAATAACTTTAATGTTGTAGCAGATATTAATTACTAACACATGATACATGCACTTACCGATAAAGGCGATTAGATTTGACGGTAAGTGTCAATATCGACGACGACGATAAGATCAAAATTTCCCGACGCCGTGTGCGGGCGGCGGCGGGAGGAGGAGCGTACCGTGAAGATGAAGCTGTAGCCGCGGCGGAGGACCTCCCCCAGGAACGCCGTCCGGCGCCACATCATCCGGATGAAATCCACCGACATGTACATCTTCTCCGCCTCGAAATCCACGCCCTCGCCGTCCAGCCGGACGCAGTGCAGCCGCCGCGACCTGCACCGCTCGTACGCCGTCCGGTCGACGGCCGCCACCAGCAGGTGGCCCAGCAGCCCCCGCGTGCCTTCACCCACCCGGAAGCTCTCCAGGAAGAGATCCAGCATCGCCGGCGCGCCCGCCGCGTCGCCGCTCGGTCCCGCGTAGGCGCCGTTCACCACTGCGATTATCACCGTCCTCTCCGCCGTCGCCGCCGCCCTCAGCGCCGCCCCTAGCTCGTCGACGGCGCCGCTCTGCAGAGCGATCCTGGATTAAGGAAGCACAGGAATCCATTCAAAGCCGTTAAATTAAACTCTGGTTTTTTTTACCGCTGCTGCTTCGCTCGCACAGCCGAGCTTCTGGAGGGAGAAGAACGGGTGGCGAGTGGAGATGGAAGAGCCCCAAAAACCGATTGAGAAAGCGGCGAGGATGAAAAGAGAGAGGATCCTGACATTGGGCGGAGATTTCATGGAGGACTGTTAAGGAAGAATAGCCGAATCAGAAGAAGATAATCAATGAACCATCGCAAGACGGGGAAATATGAGAGTGATTTCCTCGATAAAGCAACGCAGAGGCGCCTTCGTCTCCAGAGGAATGGAGGAGACCCCTGAGGACCGGGCCGTGGGAGACAGGAGGGGGATGCATCTTCCTCCACCGCACTCATCATTTAAATATGGTAAATAAATAAAACAAAAGTGGTGTCCCTTTTTTTCCCCCAGAGATTTTAAATGAAATTCCCGTTTCTCTATTAATGGTCTATTATACTTTTATGTTGAAACCATCGAATATTTTGAAATTGGAATCCGAGACGGCAAGTCATATAAATTCCAAATTGAGTTCACGCTTGATGTGCATTGTAGTGTTATAAATCTGTGTGATTATCACATGATCTCAATTGTTGGATATCTATCTCATCCTTATTTTAAAATTCATGGGTAATTTTTTTTTTGGGTAATATATGTTTTATCTTATCACTTTTGATATATCAATACTTCAATTTTATTCACGTCATGTAAAGTAGTAGGAATATCATTATTAGTGAAACCATAATTAATTGTGATATGATGAATAATTGATCTCAATCAAACATATTCTCGACTTGTCTATTGGTTTGCAGTCAAGTCACCCTAATTTGAGGAAGTTGTAGAAACGGTTTATGTAGAACATCGTGAAATAGTCGTTTTATCATATGTGGATAAATATCTAATTTGAAATCTAGTTTTATGTGGATCGTACGAATATTCTGCATCAGTATAACCAACCAATATTGGTTCGGGGTTTTTAAAATAGAATAATCTTTGATCAATAAATCCCTGAAGGTATGACAATATATGTATGATATCATTTCAATGCCTGCAAGTATAAGAATAAATGTACATGACCAATCAATTTATAGAAAAACTATATAACCCTGCTTTTATTGTTTTCGAGGTACATTACCCCCTATATCACTAAGATATGGCATTTCAAGACAAAAAGTGCTTTATTATCCCCTTGTGGTCGAAAAAATATCTTTATCACAATTGAGAGTATGACCATTCCTATACTTGATGGATGCATTTGGTCCATGTAAAACCTTTGTAACGAACAAAAAATACATATTTCATATATTCAATTTGCAATTCAAGACAAAACTTTGAATTTCTAAAATATTTCATTTCAGATCTTTTTTTAAAATTTTTAACTGCCTTGAAAGGTTTATTTAATTTCTCAATAATATTTAAATCATTAATATACATTGCAATGATTACAAATTCAAATCGACTCTCTCTATGAAAACACATGGATAAATTGAATTATTTTTATATCTTTTTTTCATCAAACACTCACTTCGACAATTATACCACGTATCGTTTGTAAAGACCCGTGTTTTTCCAAACAATGAAATTTAGCATAAATTTGAATTTTTGCCTTCAGATGCTCATGAGGGGTAAAATGGTCTTTTCCTCCTAATAGATGATCTCGGATAATTTTGTTGACAACTCAGTTGGTCCCAAAATAGGATGTTTACTCTAGGACATGAGTTTGGTGGGATTTCGAACTGTTCAAATTTTCATAGAATGGTTAACAATTAATATTTAATTAATTAGATATTAATTTATTTGTGCGCATTCGTTTGACAATATCTTTCGAGCGAAGCGTTAGATTGAGATTCTATCTTTACCGTTGAGCTTAGAATGAGGGGTTTTGCCTAATCGAGACATAAACTCGCATTAAGTGTCAAGTCCGAGCATAAATCCCTTTTTCTTTTTTATTTTATTTCCTTTCCTTTTCCCCTTTTATTTCTTCTCCTCCCCTAGCTTCTTGTGTACACCCCTTGTGGGCTTCCCCTTTCCACTACCGATACATAAAAGGGAGAGGGAGAGAGAGAAGAAGGGAGGTGCCGCCACAAAGCTCAGGAGGAGCCAGATCATCGTGCTGTAGCTGCAAAGCGTGGGTACCAGCGGAGCTTCTATAGATTCCACCCAAAGGTAGGGTGTTTTTAAGTTTTTGTTGTAAATCCCCATAGATTTACCACTTTCTATTTTAAGGACCTTTTATGGTTGGTAAGGATCCATAGTGGGCCAATATATAATTAATCGGGAGAAAAACGAGGGTTTCAGGCTGATTACAGGGTTTTCTCGATAGGAAATCCTAATCACACGACGTGTGGTACAAAAATACATGTCGTGTGTTCTTCATGTTCGAGGAAGATGTCTTTTTGGAAGTACACATCATATAGTGGTACTTGGCCATGTAGCTGTGTACATGGGAAAATGGAGTTTTTGGGACAACATGTTGTGTACGGGCACACACCATGTAGTCATACTCGGTCAAGTAGTCGAGTACATGGCCAGACAACCTGTGTAGGGGCACTTGGCCGTGTATGGTACATGACTAGACCCCGAGTGCGATCCACACTGTGTGGAAGTACACGACCAAGCAAGAACACATGGATAGGCCTTGTGTGGTACACGAGTAGGTACCCCCATGTAGGACACACGCCGTGTACACGGTTTACACGCCGTGTACTTGGGTTTTACACGCCATGTTTGACTGAAGTATATGCCCAAGTGGGGCTTTGAGCGTACATGTTGTGTACTTAGGTATGTTGAAATAGTGGGTGCCCTAGACCTAACTATACAGTACATTTGATTACCATATCATGTGTACAGTTAGTTATACATGATGTCATCTTACCATTATAGTGTAGACTTTTCTGTGTCCACTATTATGACGGTAATGTCCAAAGATTAATTGTCGTATCGAGAGGTTATAGCAGATCTCAGGCTATAATGAGAACCTCAAGATATAATGACATTGATCTTAGATATATGTTCTATAGTCTAGATACATCTTACTGACTGTACACAATAGATGTTTTACTATCTGGTGCTAGGAGCTCATAAGCATTGAGACTTCTTCTGATGAAGTTCGCACTTGGTGATATCTAGTAGTGTGATCATGAGGACAGACCCGCCAATAGGAACACCACATGTTTTGGGTGTCATTGGTCGTTCCTATCTACGGACATGTGTATTGGTCTCCTGACTTGAGACCATTACCAATGTGTATCATTTGATTACGTACTTTAATACAAGGCGAAAACCCATGGTATTGAAATCGTGGAAAAATAGCTTTTGTTGGGTGCGTTGTTGGTGGTATGACATTGGTTGAATGGTCAAGAAAGGATTTGTCACTTCCAAGTTAAGGAAGTTGTATATCTTAGGCCTGGTTGATCAGGATGGTGCTGCCTTAATAAGTCTTTGGCCAAAGCAGTATAAAGGTAAATCCATCCGGTTAGATCGACAAATAATAAAGCAAGATAAGGACGATGACACAAGAGTGCGTCCTGCTTTATGAGATATTTAATGACAAAGAGATTATAGTACACAGTCAATGTTCGTAGAATGATAGTCGTTGCTATGACTATCCTTATCTCTTTAGGGGCCATGATTGGTTGCTAGATTCCACTCTTGGTTTGTGGATTTTATTCACTACTGTTGAGGTAAGGGCCTAGAGGGTCACACACAATAACATATTCAAGAATCCGCCCTATTCAGTTGAATAGGTATATGGACATAGTGGGCCCCGCCACGGGGTCTGAGTGTTGTCCAAGTTATCGATCACCGATGAATTTAATAAATTCATTATTATTTAAGTTATGAATAATTGAGATTGAATTTATTTAATGTATTTACAAGTATAGTAAATACGTGAAAATATTAATCGAACAAATATTATTTTAATATTCAAGGTTCATTTAATATTAAGCGGGATAACAAGTCGAGTTAAATGACTCAGTTTTATCACGTAATATATTTTATATATATTACAAGTATGTGATAAAATAATAAATAACATTGGCGTAGTTTAGTTTGTCAAAATTATTTATTTAGTGAACATTGAAATAAACGGGAGCTGGGAGAACCCAACTGGGTATTTTGGAATTCCACTATAATAAGAGAGGAGGCTCTCTCCCTTTGTGTGCAATTCACTATTCATTCATTTGTATGGAATGAAAATTGAGAGCCTCTCTCCCCTCCCACTTCCTAGAGAGAGAAGCTGATGATCCAAGAGTTCAGATCAAGTTCTTCCTCAAGCATCAAAGAGATCTCGATGCGGTGATCGTCAGGACGTCGAAAGCACCATCGGATCGCCGCGCTAGCATCAGGAATTCGACGATCGACATTCCAGCGGATTTTTGGAGTACGTGTGGACGATCTAGAGGGATCCTGCTTTGGATCCTTCAAGCGACGATCGCCATCGACTAGTTGCAGTTGACCACGGCTTCGGATTTGAAACAGGTACGTTTTCATTTTTATTTTTTTTCTCTTTACAATTTACGCGAGATCCTCGGACCTCACCGGGGCTCGGATCGTCGGCTTCGACAAGTACCGTCGATTCGACGACAAAAATTTTAAAATCCCCGACCCACCGACTTCCGCTGCGGGCCCCGAAACCTAACAAGGTATACACATTGTGTACTTCTTCCTTACTACCCTTTTTAGGGGTTTTCATGTTTTTACGCCCCCCGATTCAGAATTGGACATAAGAGTCCATTTTGAGTATTCTTCTATGTATATCATGATGGTGGAACCCTTGGGTTGTTTTGAGGGATCCTAAAAGGAGTTTTGAGGTGAACGGACTGTGACGGAGAAGTTCTTCCTCCAGTAAAGGGATTCGGTTGTCTCTTGAGAGTGAGATTAGGATGAGACCCACCTGAGAGTTGTAAGGATGATTGGAGGACATGACATGAGATTGCTAATGTCCTAGTTCAATAGTTCTCTTGGTACACTCTCTAGTTAGTAGAAATGGGTTGCATTTTGATGAAGCATATATGTTGGGTGTGCAGACCAATATAGAGAGAGACCTTGAACTGAGATGGGCCATGAGCCACCCCCCTTGACTGATGTTTTAGTAGGTTATCCCTTGTGGACATCTCCCTTTCAAGATGTGACCTTTTTGGCTCGGAAGGCCGTGATTTTTTAGAGATGGGGTTGTGGAATGTGTTTACCCTGAGGGAGGGGCATTGGCCTGAGAGACCTGTTAATAACTAAGGATCCCAAGAGGGATGCCTTCGTGTATTGTTTTATAGGATCCCAAGAGGGATGCATTTACTTATGTGATTACTTATTGGATCCCGAGAGGGATGCCTTCGCTTATGTGTCGACCTCGAGGATCCCAAATTGGATGCCTCTCCCGTGTTTTGATCTAGGGGACCCATTGTGTGCCCTGGTGGTTGACCAACCCTGAGGTAGTGCATCATGGATTTAGGTAGTGATGGTAGTGAGTGTCACCCTAGAACTCGTACCGAACATGTAATACCAAGGTCCTATTGTAGTAGTGGTGGGTTTAGGCTTTCAACCACCCTCACTCTTTACTTATGCTTTACATGGTTACTATTGATGCAGCTGTGATTTCCAGATGTCCTTCCTAGAGCTTAGCCTATGAGCCTGATGTTATGTGAGGTTTATGATGGGGATGCCCATAGGCACTTCTTGGGATCCAGATCATGAGGCTTTTGATCAGATGTTAGACATGCTGCTCCTCATCATTTATTGGGAGTAGTTGGACATGACCCTCCATTCCCCCTTGGTTAAGCAATGTTGGATATGGCGCTCCTCATCATTTATTTGAGATTAGTGGATATGGTTCTCTATAGATATAGACGAGATTAGTGGAAATGGAAATCCAATGTTTTCTATGAGATTAGTGGACACAACACTCCATAGTTTTTGATGAGGTTAGTGGACATAACACTCCACAATTTTTGATGAGATTCGTGGAAATGACGCTCCATGGTTTTTGATGATATTGGTAGACATGGTGTACCACTTATGTGGTTGAAATTTTGAACCAAGGATCTGGACATGGGTTGTATACAATATGGATTAGGTTTCGATTGAGGATCTAGGCACCATTGATATTTATTCTTAGTTAGGTCTTGGACTGATGCTCCAAGCACTATCATTTATAATACATGGTTTAGATGTCGGGCTGGCACTTTGGGTATTGGTTGTACTCTATCTTGGTTTGAGAACCTAAGGTTGATATGTTTAGATACCAAGTAAGAGATAACGTGTGAAGTGATGAGGTTTGTTTGTGGATTCTATGGATATGGGTCCCAAAGGTTACTTGGTATGCATGATCATTGGGACATGCTTGGAGACATCCCTACACCATCTGAAGCAGGTATGGTTGATCGAGATCATGCACCCAAGGATCGATGATTATGGTTTTACATTTTATTTTATTTTAGTTATGTTTAGGCTAGGTTGAGCATATTTCATGAGCATGCACTTATGGTAGCAGGTTATAGGTTCACCATTGGGGGCGACCTATTGATATTTACTTCTCACGCCCTGTACATGCACCATAGTGTGCATGCCAAGTTTATGTATGATTTTAGGTTGAGCACAGTTTCATGATGGATAGGGTTGGGGCCCAAGGTTTCATGATCGAGTGAAGCTGCTCATGTGGATTATTTTGATCGGGCTGGAGTAGCTCAACAATGTCTTGGAGACTGGGTATGTGGTTCAACTCAGTGTTTGTAGTAGAGCTATGTAATTTTATTTTTGTTTCTTTTATGTACTTCTGTATACGTATGGTCAGCCTAGGGGTGATCAATGTTGTATGTATGCTATGGATGTTTGAAATTCCAATATTGATCACCCCTAGGATGACCATACATGTATAGAAGTACATAAAACCCTACTTTTATTGTTTTTGAGGTACATTACACCCTATAGGACTAAGATATGGCATTTCAAAAAAAAGTGCTTTATTATCCCCTTTTGGTCGAAAAAATATTGATCGCCCCTAGGATGACCATACATGTACAGGAGTACAAATGCCAAACTATATAACCCTGCTTTTATTGTTTTTGAGGTACACTACCCCCTATAGCACTAAGATATGGCATTTCAAGACAAAAAGTGCTTTATTATCCCCTTGTGGTCGAAAAAATATCTTTATCACAATTGAGAGTATGACCATTCGTATACTTTATGGATGCATTCTGTCCATTTAAAACTTTTGTAACGAACAAAATATACATATTTCATATATTCAATTTGCAATTCAAGACAGAACTTTGAATTTTTAAAATATTTCATTTCAAATCTTTTTTTTTTAATTTTTAACTACCTTGAAAAGTTTATTTAATTTCTCAATAATATTTAAATCATTAATATACATTGCAATGATTGCAAATTCAAATCAACCCTCTCTATGAAAACACATGGATAAATTGAATTATTTTTATATCTTTTTTTCATCAAACACTCATTTCGACAATTATACCACGTATCGTTTGTAAAGACCCGTGTTTTTCCAAACTATGAAATTTAGCATAAATTTGAATTTTTGCCTTCGGATGCTCATGAGGGGTAAAATAGTCTTTTCCTCCTAATAGATGATCTTAGATAATTTTTTTGACAACTCAGTTGGTCCCAAAATAGGATGTTTACTCCAGGACATGAGTTTGGTGGGATTTCGAACTGTACGAATTTTCGTAGAATGATTAACAATTAATATTTAATTAATTAAATATTAATTTATTTGTGTGCATTCGTTTGACGATATCTTTCGAACGAAGCGTCATATTGAGATTCTATCTTTACCGTTGAGCTTATAATGAGGGGTTTTTCCTAATCGAGACATAAACTCACATTGAGTGTCAAGCCCGAGCATAGACCCCATTTTCTTTTTTATTTTATTTCCTTTCCTTTTCCCCTTTTATTTCTTATCCTCCCCCTAGATTCTTGTGTATGCCCCTTGTGGGATTCCCCTTTCCACTACCGATACATAAAAGGGAGAGGGAGAGAAAGGAAGAGGGAGAGATAGAAGAAGGGAGTTGCCGCCACGAAGCTTGGGAGGAGCCAGATCGTCGTGCTGTAGCTGCGAAGCGTGGGTACGAGCGAAGCTTCTGTAGATTCCACCCAAAGGTAGGGTGTTTTTAAGTTTTTGCTGTAAATCCTCATATATTTACCACTTTCTAGTTTTAAGTACCTTTTATGGTTGGTAAGGATCCATAGTGGGCCAATATATACATAATCGGGAGAAAAACGAGGGTTTCAGGCTGATTACAGGGTTTTCTCGATAGGAAATCCTAATCACACGACATGTGGTACAAAAATACATGTCATGTGTTCTTCATGTTCAGGGAAGATGTATTTTTGGAAGTACACATCATGTAGTGGTACTTGGCCATGTAGCTATGTACATGGGCAAATGGAGTTTTCGAGACAACATGTCGTGTACGGGCACACACCATGTAGTAATACTCGGTCAAGTAGTCGAGTACATGGCCAGACAACCTGTGTAGGGGCACTTGGCCGTGTATGGTACATGACTAGACCCCGAGTGCGATACACACTGTGTGGAAGTACACTACCAAGCAAGAACACATGGCTAGGCCTTGTGTGGTACACGATTAGGTACCCCTGTGTAGGACACACGCCATGTACACGGTTTACACGCCATGTACTTGGGTTTTACAAGCCATGTTTGACTGAAGTATATGCCCAAGTGGGGCTTTGAGCGTATATGTTGTGTACTTAGGTATGTTGAAATAGTGGTTTCCCTAGACCCAACTATATAGTACATTTGATTACTATATCATGTGTACAGTTAGTTATACATGATGTCATCTTACCATTATAGTGTATACTTTTCTGCGTCCACTATTATGATGGTAATGTCCAAAGATTAATTGTCATATCGAGAGGTTATAGCAGATCCCAGGCTATAATGAGAACCTCAAGATATAATGACATTGATATTAGATATATGTTCTATAGTCTAGATACATCTTACTGACTGTACACAATAGATGTTTTACAATCTGGTACTGGGGGCTCATAAGCATTGAGACTTCTTCTGATGAAGTTCGTACTTGGTGATATCTAGTAGTGAGATCATGAGGACAGGCCCACCAATAGGAACACCACATGTTTTGGGTGTCATTGGTCGTTCCTATCTACGGACACGTGTATTGGTCTCTTGACTTGAGACCATTACCAATGTGTATCATTTGATTACGTACTTTAATACAAGGCGAAAACCATGGTATTGAAATCGTGGAAAATTAGCTTGTGTTGGGTGCGTTGTTGGTGGTATGACATTGGATGAATGGTCAGGAAAGGATTTGTCACTTCCAAGTAAAGGAAGTTGTATATCTTAGGCCTGGTTGATCAGGATGGTGCCGCCTTAATAAGTCTTTGGCCAAAGCAGTATAAAGGTAAATCCATTGGGTTAGATCAACAAATAATAAAGCAAGATAAGGACGATGACACAAGAGTGTGTCCTGCTTTATGAGATATTTAATGACAAAGAGATTATAGTACACATTCAGTGTTCATAGGATGGTAGTCGTTGCTATGACTATCCTTATCTCTTTAGGGGCCATGATTGGTTGCTAGACTCCGCTCTTGGTTTGTGGATTTTATTCACTACTGTCGAGGTAAGGGCCTAGAGGGTCACACACAATAACATAATTAAGAATCTGCCATATTCAGTTGAATAGGTATATGGACGTAGTGGGCCCCACCACGGGGTCTGAGTGTTGTCCAAGTTATCGATCACCGATTAATTTAATAAATTCATTATTATTCAAGTTATGAATAATTGAGATTGAATTTATTTAATGTATTTACAAGTATAGTAAATATGAGAAAATATTAATCGAACGAATATTATTTTAATATTCAAGGTTCATTTAATATTAAGAGGGTTAGAAAGTCAAGTTAAATGACTCAGTTTTATCACGTAATATATTTTATATATATTACAAGTATGTGATAAAATAATAAATAATATTGGCGTAGTTTAGTTCGTCAAAATTATTTATTTAGTGAACATTGAAATAAACGGGAGCTGGGAGAACCCAACCGGGTATTTTGGAATTCCACTATAAATAAGAGAGGAGGCTCTCTCCCTTTGTGTGAAATTCACTATTCAATCATTTGTATGGAATGAAAATTGAGAGCCTCTCTCTCTTCCCGCTTCCTAGAGAGATAAGCTGATGATCCAAGAGTTCAGATCAAGTTCTTCCTCAAGCATCGAAGAGATCTTGATGCGGTGATCGTCGGGACGTCCAAATCACCATCAGATCGCCGCGCTAGCACCCGAAATTCGACAATCAAAGTTCCAGAGGATTTTTGGAGTGAGTGTGGATGATCTAGAGGGATTCTTCTTTGGATCCTTCAAGCGACGATCGCCATCGACTAGTTGCAGTCGATCGTGACTTCAAATTTAAAATGGTTACGTTTTCATTTTTATTTTTGTGCTCTTTACAATTTACGCGAGATACTCGGACCTCACCGGGGCTCGGATCGTCGGCGTCGACAAGTACCATCGATCCGTCGCCAAAAATTTTAAAATCCCTGGCCCACCGGCTTCCGCTGCAGGCCCCGAAACCGAACAAGGTATACACATTGTGTACTTCTTCCTTAATACCATTTTTAGGGGTTTTCATGTTTTTGCGCCCCTCGAGTCAGAATTGGACATAAGAGGAGTCCATTTTGAGTATTATTCTTTCTATATCATGATGGTGGAACCCTTGGTCTGGTTTTAGGGATCCTAAAAGGAGTTTTGAGGTGAACAGACTATGATGGAGAAGTTCTTCCTCCAGTAAAGGGATTCAGTTGTCTCTTGAGAGTGAGATTAAGTTGAGACCCACCTGAGGGTTGTTAATAATTATTGGAGGACATGACATGAGATTGCTAATGTCCTAGTTCAATAATTCTCTTGTTACAGTCTCTAGTTAGTAGAAATGGGTTGCATTTCGATGAAGCATATATGTTGGGTGTTTGGACCAATCTAGAGCGAGACCTTGAACTGAGATGGGCCATGAGCCATCCCCCTTGACTGATGTTTTAGTAGGTTATCCCTTGTGAAAATATCTCTTGCAAGATGTGACCTTTTTGGCTCGGAAGGCCGCGATATTTTAGAGATGGGGTTGTGGAATGTGTTTACCCTGAGGGATGAGCATTGGCTTGAGAGACCTGTTTATAACCGAGGATCCCAAGAGGGATGCTTTTACCTGTGTATTGTTTTATAGGATCCCAAGAGGGATGCATTTACTTATGTGATTACTTATTGGATCCCAAGAGGGATGCCTTCGCTTATGTGTTGACCTCGAGGATCCCAAATAGGATGTCTCTCCCGTGTTTTGATCTAGGGGACCCAATGTGTGCCCTGGTGGTTGACTAACCCTGAGGTAGTGCATCATGGATCTAGGTAGTGATGGTAGTGAGTGTCACCCTAGAACTCGTACCGAACATGTAATACCAAGGTCCTATTGTAGTAGTGGTGGGTTTAGGCTTTCAACCACCCTCACTCTTTACTTATGCTTTACATGGTTACTATTGATGCATCTGTGATTTCTGGATGTACTTCCTAGAGCTCAGCCTATGAGCCTGATGTTATGTGAGGTTTATGATGGGGATGCCCATAGACACTTCTTGGGATCCAACTCATGAGGGTTTTGATCATATGTTATACATGCTTCTCCTCATCATTTATTGGGAGTAGTTGGACATGACCCTCCATGCCCCCTTGGTTAAGCAATGTTGGATATGGTGCTCCTCATCATTTATTTGAGATTAGTGGGTATGGTTCTCTATAGATATAGATGAGATTAGTGGAAATGGAAATCCAAATTTTTCTATGAGATTAGTGGACACAACACTCCATCATTTTTGATGAGGTTAGTGGACATAACACTCCACAATTTTCGATGAGATTAGTGGAAATGAAGATCCATGGTTTTTGATGAGATTGGTAGACATGGCGTACCACTTATGTGGTTGAAATTTTGAACCTAGGATCTGGACATGGGTTTTATATAATATGTATTAGGTGTCGATTGAGGATCTAGGCACCATTGATATCGATTCTTAGTTAGGTCTTGGACTGATGCTCCAAGTACTATCATTTATAATACATGGATTAGATGTCGGGCTGGCACTTTGGGTACTGGTTGTACTCTATCTTGGTTTGAGAACCTAAGGTTGATATGTTTAGGTACCAAGTAAAAGATAACGTGTGAAGTGATGAGGTTTGTTTGTAGATTCTATGGATGTGGATCCCAAAGGTTACTTGGTATGCATGATCATTGGGACATTCTTGGAGACATCCCTACACCAGCTGAAGTAGGTATGATTGATCGGGATGATGCACCCAAGGATTGATGATTCTGGTTTTACATTTTATTTTATTTTAGTTATGTTTAGGCTAGGTTGAGCATATTGCATGAGCATGCACTTATGGTAGCAGGTTATAGGTTCACCATTGGGGGTGACCTATTGATATTTACTTCTCACGCCCTATACATGCACCATAGTGTGCATGCCAAGTTTATGTATGATTTTAGGTTGAGCACAGTTGCATGATGGATAGGGTTGGGGCCCAAGGTTTCATGATCGAGTGAAGCTGCTCATGTGGATTATTTTGATCGGGCTGGAGTAGCTCAACAATGTCTTGGAGACTGGGTATGTGGTTCAACTCAGTGTTTGTAGTAGAGCTATGTAATTTTATTTTTGTTTCTTTTATGTACTCCTGTACATGTATGGTTAGCGTAAGGGCGATCAATGTTGTATGTATGCTATGGATGTTTGGAATTTTACTACATTCCATTTTATTAAAGCCTTATTTATTACTTATTGTTTCCACACTCTGTTTATTTAATTCTAGGAATGATGTTTGGTTATTTCTACTGGTTTCTTAGTTTGATATGAGGGCATAGTCTCCCCACAGACACATCCTAGGTCATCGCTACTAGTCGACATCCTCTGGCATACGGGGAGGCACGCTTGAGGCCTTATTGCTAGTCAGTTCAATTACTATTCATAGAGTGAATCGGGACATAAGGTGACAAATTTGTATCATAGGTGTTCCTTTCATATTGTTTTACTTTTTGGGATATGGTAGACATGAGTATAAATAATGTCACGAACCAGCTCAGGTCAACCCCGAACCGGGCACACGAACTGATCTGTGGCATGGCCCGAAGGGAATTCTAGATCCCCACGGGCTAGAAACTAGTGCCGGGCATCAACAGAGTACTCAAGAGAATGATTTCACCCAAATATAATCAAGAACTAAGTAGCAGAAAGAAACAGACAACCTAACATACATTTATATAAAATTGAACTGAATATTATTTATACAAGAATGTCACGACCCGTCCTCGGGGCCCGTGCCGTGACTACCCCAAGCCCGCCTTCCATAGGCCAGGGGCTGGCGACTAGCACCAAAGGCGTAAAATCCCGATAACTGGGAAGGCATTGCCTTTATAAAGAAAACAAGCACCACAGAGTACAAGCGGAAGTAAAACACTAAGTACAAAAAGAAGAGCTGGAAAGTAAAAAGGGGCCGGAAATACAAGCCCAACTGTAAAGTACAACTCGAAAGGGAAAACAGCGACTGAAAAGTAAAGCTGCTACGCTGATATGTCCACTGGAAATCCCACCTGAAGGGTGGGTACAGATAGCTCCTCTGCTCCTCGGGTCCCGCCATCCGCTCCGAGCATGTCCCGCCCAGTGGTCCACCTCCGGGTACCTCCTCGTCGTATAGTCCACCTCCAGGTACCGTCCAGTCCTTGAACCTTCGGCTTCTGTCAGCACTGTCTGTCGTCTGCAACCAACACAACGAGGTGCGGGCATAGCCCGTGCAGGGGTGAGTATAACGATACTCAGTAGGGACCCCGAGACCCTCAAGGTCTCACTAAAACCAACAAGGATAAACACAAGAAGATCTCAACAGATAAACCCTACTTAGGTATATGCCCATACATATACCTAAGTTATCAAGTAACCCATCTCAATCACGAGGAAACACAAGGATTGTGAAAACGACGGATAACCACTACCCGGGTATATGCCCATACATATACCAAAGTTAGCAAGTGACCCATCTCAATCATGAGGTAAACACAAGGTCAAAAGTCTCAGCTCAAACCAGGATTTTCATTATCGAAACCGTAACTGCTGAAGAGCTCCGTCTCTAGAGTGTACAGTGGTCCTGTCACGACTCCGAGGCCGCCGCTCACTAACCTAAGACTGCTGAGGTACTCCTCCTGTCGAGTACTGCGGGTTTGCGGCCAACTACCTGGCGCTCCGTCCGCTGAGGGTCTGTCGCCAAATACCGGGCGCTCGCCCAATTAGCCTACTGAGGTACTCCTCCTGTCGAGTACCGCGGGTTTGCTGCCATCTACCTGGCGCTCCGTCCGCCGTGGGTCTGCAGCCAAATACCGGCGCTCCGTCCACTGGGCTAGTCGACTCACTCCAAGTCGAGTCGGTCAAGCAGTCGTCAGGTCTCAGCCGGCTACACGGTCTCCGTACTCTGCACGCTCGTCTCCGGGAGGGTCCGCTCCACGAGCTACTGGCCGATACTCCAAGTATCACAAAGTCCCACGAAGAAGTGTCTCAAAAGTCCGTCTCGTCACAAGGGTCTCAACGCAACAGACGGCGCGTCGATCGGACGCCCGGTCTGTGAGTTATTAGCCTTTTCGTTCCAGGGGCCCGGTTGGTTTCGAGAGCGAAACCAATCCCGGCCGTATCTCAACTGTACCCCGAACTCCCATAGGGTATACTCAAAGGGACCGTTACTCAACGTAACCACCAACGCCACTGACGGTTCGTCAAGCGGACGTCCTGTCTGAAAGATATTAGCTTTCCCGTTCCAGGGGCCCGGTTGGATTTCGGGTACAATCCAACCCGGCCATACTCCGACTGTAACCAAAACTCGGGCGGAGTATGTCAAAAGTTTCGTCTCATCAAGAGGAAGTCAACGAAACAGACGGCGCGTCAATCGGACGCCCGGTCTGTGAGTTATTGGCATTTTCGTCTCCGGGGCCCGGTTGGTTTTTAAAGCAAAACCAACCCGACCGTACTCCACATGCGTCCAAACCTCGGGCGGAGTATGCCAAAAGATCCGTCTCATTAAGAGGAACGCAACGCGACTGACGGCGCGTCAATCAGACGTTCGTGGCTCAAGATATGAGCGTTTCCGCTCCGAAGGTCCGGTTGGTTTCGTGAACGAACCAACCCGACCGAACTCAAAGTAACCCGAAACCTTGAGTGCGATATACCGAAACGACCGTCTCGATCCAAGGATCGCGTTGCCGCAGACGGTTCGTCATTCGGAGGTCCGAGGCTCAAGTTATGAGCCAAAAACCAAAACTGGTTCGAAACGGGGGGGTCCGGGTCCGGGCCGACCCGGCCCGACCCCCCCCTGGGCGGCGCGGTGGCCGGAGGCGGCGGCCGGCGGGCGGCGGCGGCGGCGGCGGCGGGCCGCGGCGGCGGCGGCGGCGGGCCGCGGTGGCGGCGGCGGCGGGCCGCGGTGGCGGCGGCGGCGGGCCGCGGTGGCGGCGGCGGCGGGCCGCGGGGGCGGCGCTTGGCGCCGCACGTGGGTGATCACGCGGGGGGGCAAGGCCCCCGCTTTGCTTCAAGTGGCGCGGCCTTTGTGCCGCGCCTGGGTAACAAAAACCGCCCCACGTGGGGGCCGGTTTTGGAGGGACAAACCGGGGGGCTGCTGCCCCCCTTTCATGGAACCGCCCCCCTCTTAAAGAGGGGGGTTTTATGAGCTGGCCGGGGGAATTATTTCCCCCGGTTTTAAGACGTCCGGCCGGCCAGCTGGCCGGCCGGTTTTCTCCAACGGGACCGGATATTCCGGTCCCCTCCTTGGCTTCCGACGCCGGCGGCCCGGCCGCCGGTCTTATCTTCCGCCGCGGCCCGGAACCGGCCGCGGTCTCTTCGTCCCGCCGCGACCCGGAACCGGCCGCGGCGTTCGTCGTCCGGCGCGGTGCGACGGCACCGCGCCCCTTTGCCGTGCTTTGATAATCATCCAACGCGGCGCGACGGCGTCGCGTTTCTGTTGTTTCTACCATGGTGCGTGCGACGGCATCGCGAAGATATTTGCACGTTCAACCGCGTGGTGCGACGACACCACGCCACTTGCTTCCTCCCGCAAGATAAAATCAACATAAACGTTGGAGGGGGGTTCGGCCGTGTTCATGCGGTCCGGCCCCCCTCACGTTAAATAAAAACTCAACATGAACATTTCAAGCCTCATGTTAGACATGCCAGATCCATGTTCAAGAAATGGAATAATTTAAGAATGAAACAACAATCCCCTACCTCGGGTTTAAGATTTCAAAGAATCGTCTACGTCCCGCGGAAGACGGTGTCGCGGAGGTCGGGCGTCGCGGTCGTCGTTCGTCAAATCCGTTGACGAAGTGTTATGCCCGAAGAGACACGACGTTGGCGGATCTTCGTTTGCCGACGAAGAAGGTCCGTGGAGGAAGCGGCGTTCCCTTTTGTTGACACCGAGGACGAAGAAGAGAGGCGTCGTTCTTCGTCGGAGTTTGAGCGTTCTTCGTTCTTCGTCAGAGCTTGAAGATGAAGAGGAGCTCTCAAAAAGCTCTCAAGGGAATAAAAAAAACAACCCAAAAACAAATAAGATTACATCTTATTTTATTAACACAAAACTCAAAAGAATTTCAAATGTTTGAAATTCAAAAGAGTTTAACTCCCCAAAATTAATTAAGTAACTCAAGTTATTAAAAAGGAAGAGTTACATAATTAAGAGGGGGTTTAGAGGGGTTAGGGAATTGAAAAGAAAAAGGGTTTCGTGTGGGCCCCACCACACTTAATCCTCCCAAGGGAGGTTAAGTGGGTGTGGGTCCCACTTCCAACCTTCTTTGGTAGGTTTTTAATAAGTTAAAAATAAAATTTGTCTTACACAATTTTATTTAACTTAACTGAAAAACCCAAAAAAAACTAACTTCCAACTCGCAACAAACGCAACTCCCGAAAAGGTCTCTTTAAGAGAATATCGGCGCTGCGAGTTCATCGGTGCCCTCGGATTTCAATTCCGAGCACCGGATCAAAAGTTAGGAATTCCCGCTCGTTCGTTCACTGAACGTACCCGAGCCAAACTTCGGAAATTAATTCCGGGCACTCCGGGCCTCGGAATCAGGTGCCGTCTGAAACCGCGCTCTTGTAAAATTCTAAAGAAAATTAAGAAAAAATTTCCCTTGAATTTTACGGGTCTTTACATTACTCCCACCGCAGGGCTTTACGTCCCCGTAAAGATACATCAAAAACTAGGGAAACAAAAGAGGATACTGAGCACGCATCTGAGCCTTCCGCTCCCATGTGCTCTCCTGGAGATTCTCGTGCCGCCATCTGTTGCGCACAAGAGGAATCGATCGTCCATGTAGGACCCACTCCTGTCGATCCTCTATCTCCACCGGGACCTCCGTAAAAGTCGCCCCATCGTCAAGGATGTGCGTCGGGTCGAGCACGTATCTCCTCAGCTGAGACACGTGGAAGACGTCGTGCACCCGGTGCAATTGAGGTGGTAGAGCCAGGCGATAAGCCACCTCACCAACCCTGCTGAGGACCTGGAAGGGTCCGATGAAGCGCGGAGATAACTTGTTGCCTCGGCCAAATCTCCGAATACCACGTCGAGGTGAGACCCGCAAGAAGACGTGGTCACCATCCTCGAACTCTAGTGGCCTCCGCCTCCTGTCAGCGTATGACTTCTGCCGGCTCTGTGTTGTCCTCATCCGCTCCTGGATGACATGTACCTCCTCTGACGTGGCCCGGACCATCTCTGGTCCCACAAGAGCTGCAAGATTTCTTCTTTGCCGATAAGAGAAACCTGGTCTCATCCCCTGGATGAACCACATTCTTTGCCTAAAACAGTCAATCCTAACATGGATGATACTAATCCATACCAAGGATGACGTCGTAAGGCCTCGACGCTACTACTAAGAGATCCAACCGTTACTCTCGCCTCCAAGGGTTGAGTCACACTGTCGGCATCAGTGTGTGGTAACTGGTCTCCTCCAGTAGATGTCTCACAAGTGAGGGTCAAGTCAACAGTCAACTGGAACCTCTTAGTAACATCACAAAAGAGGACAGGAATGAAAACATCACAAAGGATGCGTCTTTTATTATTGCAGCTCATAATACAAGACGCTACACAAAAGCAACATCAACATGGAACTAGAAGTACAAGAGACGTATCCACTAGTTCCGCTCCTGTCCACCTGCTTTACTGTTGCTCAAGCATTTGTCGCTGCCTCAACCTCGGTGGCTCCCTCCAAGCCTGCGGATCGAGGAGTCGGACAGTCATGTGCCAGGTGACCCTTTCCGCGGCATGAGTAACACAATATGCTCCTTGCACGGCTAGCTCTGTTCCCACTCCGGGTGCCCTGCACCACTGGTCCTAAAACCCGAGATCGCCCAACTGCTGGTCTGGTCCTCCTGGACCTCTGCATCATCTGTCTACTGCCCACAGATGACTCGGCTTCTGATCGAAAAACACGCGGTAAAGGCAGAATCTCCTGTACACGCTCGGGGTGTAGAGATACTGGCACAAACTCCACCCTGAAGAAGGTCTCGAAGTCTTCCCATGCGAAGTTCATCTCATCGCAAAACTGAAACAAGTGGCTCCACCACCTACCTGCTGCTGCGTGTAGTAGGCTCGCAGCGAGGATCACCATGAGGTCAGCTGGTGTCCTCACTAGCCTAAACACTCGTACCACTGCCTCCAGCCAGTCCTCTGCAGCCTGGGGATCCGTCTCCCCGTGAAATCTGGGCGGTCGCTGGCGCTGAAACTCATGCAGTGCGCTGAGGCGACGTGCATCGTCAGCGGCTGCTGCTGGAAGCATCGGGGGCTCGGCGGGTAGAGCTACTGCCGGTGCCACTGCTGACAAAGGGCCCTGCACCGAGGCCTCGTCGCTCGGTGGGCTGTCGTCACGTTCGATTCTCGGAACCCTAACTGGCTGCCGTCGTGGGGCCATCCTGAAAGAAACAACGTAACACGATCAAACGATTATACCTGGTGAGCTGACCTGGTTTGAGCTGTTTTAAGGGGAAAAACCTTTGAAAACACACACGCAATCAGTGTTTTCGTGCACAAAGTCGGAAATCAGTTGTCAGGGTCCTGCTGTATGGATACGTCGGCCGCCCGCACCAACACTGGACTCCCTGAACTGAAAACCACACTCGGTACTCTCAACACTATTGCTTCACAGAAAGAAACATCAGAGTCTGCGGTAGAACTGACCACCTTTGATACCAATTTGTCACGACCCGTCCTCGGGGCCCGTGCCGTGACTACCCCAAGCCCGCCTTCCATAGGCCAGGGGCTGGCGACTAGCACCAAAGGCGTAAAATCCCGATAACTGGGAAGGCATTGCCTTTATAAAGAAAACAAGCACCACAGAGTACAAGCGGAAGTAAAACACTAAGTACAAAAAGAAGAGCTGAAAAGTAAAAAGGGGCCGGAAATACAAGCCCAACTGTAAAGTACAACTCGAAAGGGAAAACAGCGACTGAAAAGTAAAGCTGCTACGCTGAGATGTCCACTGGAAATCCCACCTGAAGGGTGGGTACAGATAGCTCCTCTGCTCCTCGGGTCCCGCCATCCGCTCCGAGCATGTCCCGCCCAGTGGTCCACCTCCGGGTACCGCCTCGTCGTATAGTCCACCTCCAGGTACCGTCCAGTCCTTGAACCTTCGGCTTCTGTCAGCACTGTCTGTCGTCTGCAACCAACACAACGAGGTGCGGGCATAGCCCGTGCAGGGGTGAGTATAACGATACTCAGTAGGGACCCCGAGACCCTCAAGGTCACACTAAAACCAACAAGGATAAACACAAGAAGATCTCAACAGATAAACCCTACTTAGGTATATGCCCATACATATACCTAAGTTATCAAGTAACCCATCTCAATCATGAGGAAACACAAGGATTGTGAAAACGACGGATAACCACTACCCGGGTATATGCCCATACATATACCAAAGTTAGCAAGTGACCCATCTCAATCATGAGGTAAACACAAGGTCAAAAGTCTCAGCTCAAACCAGGATTTTCATTATCGAAACCGTAACTGCTGAAGAGCTCCGTCTCTAGAGTGTACAATGGTCCTGTCACGACTCTGAGGCCGCCGCTCACTAACCAAAGACTGCTGAGGTACTCCTCCTGTCGAGTACTGCGGGTTTGCGGCCAACTACCTGGCGCTCCGTCCGCTGAGGGTCTGTCGCCAAATACCGGGCGCTCGCCCAATTAGCCTACTGAGGTACTCCTCCTGTCGAGTACCGCGGGTTTGCTGCCATCTACCTGGTGCTCCGTCCGCCGTGGGTCTGCAGCCAAATACCGGCGCTCCGTCCACTGGGCTAGTCGACTCACTCCAAGTCGAGTCGGTCAAGCAGTCGTCAGGTCTCAGCCGGCTACACGGTCTCCGTACTCTGCACGCTCGTCTCCGGGAGGGTCCGCTCCACGAGCTACTGGCCGATACTCCAAGTATCACAAAGTCCCACGAAGAAGTGTCTCAAAAGTCCGTCTCGTCACAGGGGTCTCAACGCAACAGACGGCGCGTCGATCGGACGCCCGGTCTGTGAGTTATTAGCCTTTTCGTCCCAGGGGCCCGGTTGGTTTCGAGAGCGAAACCAATCCCGGCCGTATCTCAACTGTACCCCGAACTCCCATAGGGTATACTCAAAGGGACCGTTACTCAACGTAACCACCAACGCCGCTGACGGTTCGTCAAGCGGACGTCCTGTCTGAAAGATATTAGCTTTCCCGTTCCAGGGGCCCGGTTGGATTTCGGGTACAATCCAACCCGGCCATACTCCGACTGTAACCAAAACTCGGGCGGAGTATGTCAAAAGTTTCGTCTCATCAAGAGGAAGTCAACGAAACAGACGGCGCGTCAATCGGACGCCCGGTCTGTGAGTTATTGGCATTTTCGTCTCCGGGGCCCGGTTGGTTTTTAAAGCAAAACCAACCCGACCGTACTCCACATGCGTCCAAACCTCGGGCGGAGTATGCCAAAAGATCCGTCTCATTAAGAGGAACGCAACGCGACTGACGGCGCGTCAATCGGACGTTCGTGGCTCAAGATATGAGCGTTTCCGCTCCGAAGGTCCGGTTGGTTTCGTGAACGAACCAACCCGACCGAACTCAAAGTAACCCGAAACCTTGAGTGCGATATACCGAAACGACCGTCTCGATCCAAGGATCGCGTTGCCGCAGACGGTTCGTCATTCGGAGGTCCGAGGCTCAAGTTATGAGCCAAAAACCAAAACTGGTTCGAAACGGGGGGGTCCGGGTCCGGGCCGACCCGGCCCGACCCCCCCCTGGGCGGCGCGGTGGCCGGAGGCGGCGGCCGGCGGGCGGCGGCGCGGCGGCGCGGCGGCGGGCCGCGGTGGCGGCGGCGGCGGGCCGCGGTGGCGGCGGCGGCGGGCCGCGGTGGCGGCGGCGGCGGGCCGCGGTGGCGGCGGCGGCGGGCCGCGGCGGCGGCGCTTGGTGCCGCACGTGGGTGATCACGCGGGGGGGCAAGGCCCCCGCTTTGCTTCAAGTGGCGCGGCCTTTGTGCCGCGCCTGGGTAACAAAAACCGCCCCACGTGGGGGCCGGTTTTGGAGGGACAAACCGGGGGGCTGCTGCCCCCCTTTCATGGAACCGCCCCCCTCTTAAAGAGGGGGGTTTTATGAGCTGGCCGGGGGAATTATTTCCCCCGGTTTTAAGACGTCCGGCCGGCCAGCTGGCCGGCCGGTTTTCTCCAACGGGACCGGATATTCCGGTCCCCTCCTCGGCTTCCGACGCCGGCGGCCCGGCCGCCGGTCTTATCTTCCGCCGCGGCCCGGAACCGGCCGCGGTCTCTTCGTCCCGCCGCGGCCCGGAACCGGCCGCGGCGTTCGTCGTCCGGCGCGGTGCGACGGCACCGCGCCCCTTTGCCGTGCTTTGATAATCATCCAACGCGGCGCGACGGCGTCGCGTTTCTGTTGTTTCTACCATGGTGCGTGCGACGGCATCGCGAAGATATTTGCACGTTCAACCGCGTGGTGCGACGGCACCACACCACTTGCTTCCTCCCGCAAGATAAAATCAACATAAACGTTGGAGGGGGGTTCGGCCGTGTTCATGCGGTCCGGCCCCCCTCACGTTAAATAAAAACTCAACATGAACATTTCAAGCCTCATGTTAGACATGCCAGATCCATGTTCAAGAAATGGAATAATTTAAGAATGAAACAACAATCCCCTACCTCGGGTTTAAGATTTCAAAGAATCGTCTACGTCCCGCGGAAGACGGTGTCGCGGAGGTCGGGCGTCGCGGTCGTCGTTCGTCAAATCCGTTGACGAAGTGTTATGCCCGAAGAGACACGACGTTGGCGGATCTTCGTTTGCCGACGAAGAAGGTCCGTGGAGGAAGCGGCGTTCCCTTTTGTTGACACCGAGGACGAAGAAGAGAGGCGTCGTTCTTCGTCGGAGTTTGAGCGTTCTTCGTTCTTCGTCAGAGCTTGAAGATGAAGAGGAGCTCTCAAAAAGCTCTCAAGGGAATAAACAAAACAACCCAAAAACAAATAAGATTACATCTTATTTTATTAACACAAAACTCAAAAGAATTTCAAATGTTTGAAATTCAAAAGAGTTTAACTCCCCAAAATTAATTAAGTAACTCAAGTTATTAAAAAGGAAGAGTTACATAATTAAGAGGGGGTTTAGAGGGGTTAGGGAATTGAAAAGAAAAAGGGTTTCGTGTGGGCCCCACCACACTTAATCCTCCCAAGGGAGGTTAAGTGGGTGTGGGTCCCACTTCCAACCTTCTTTGGTAGGTTTTTAATAAGTTAAAAATAAAATTTGTCTCACACAATTTTATTTAACTTAACTGAAAAACCCAAAAAAAACTAACTTCCAACTCGCAACAAACGCAACTCCCGAAAAGGTCTCTTTAAGCGAATATCGGCGCTGCGAGTTCATCGGTGCCCTCGGATTTCAATTCCGAGCACCGGATCAAAAGTTAGGAATTCCCGCTCGTTCGTTCACTGAACGTACCCGAGCCAAACTTCGGAAATTAATTCCGGGCACTCCGGGCCTCGGAATCAGGTGCCGTCTGAAACCGCGCTCTTGTAAAATTCTAAAGAAAATTAAGAAAAAATTTCCCTTGAATTTTATAGGTCTTTACAAAGAAACCGAAAGTACAACTAAACAATACAACCAACCAACCAAACCTGACAACCAAACTAACACCATGTGACCCCACTGGTCACTCTCTAGTATAACAAATACTCATCTCCCAAAGCAACTGAACTCAAGTTGAAACCTGCACAAGGGCTAAAAACTGAAGAAAACTATAGGCGTGAGTATTAAAACTCAGTAGGTTAGCCTAATATTCTATTCCCAATAAAAATACTTTAAAATAAAAGAAACATAAATTTCAAGTTTGAGATACAATATATAAAAACATGTTTTCCAAATGAGGTTCCATGCTATAAAAATTACCAGAAAAAGACTTACAAATTTTATAAACAAGAATGCTAGTAACATTTTTTCAAAGAGGTGAAACATCAAAATGAAAATATATTTAAAGAGGGCTGCTTTAAATAATGTAAAATTTTAAATAAAACACACACACTACTTAATTTACCAAATAAACACACCATATGACGACGGTGAGTACAAAATATCCAATGATCACAAGTCACAGGAACACCCCTAGGCACTAATTCGTTATGGGCCCTAGGTACCTTGTATCTCGGTGTAAAAGTAACCATAAAAAATATCTATTCTCGTGCACACGAGACACTAGTAGGAGAATCATCCATACCCCAGTGGTCCCCAAAAATATCATCATCATAGTTTAGTTAGTGTTGTCATCGTCAAACTTGCTACGTAAGACAAGGAAAAACCCCCTCCAGATCACTAGCATACTAATACACGTCCGCCCTCCTAAATACCTGGGTTTTCCCTTTTTGTGCCTAAACAAGTTACAAATCTATAAAATACCATTTTCTTATAAATATTTCACTTAAAAATCATACACACATCAAATATCCCACACACATGTCTCACATTTCTTTCATGGATCAATAAACAACCTAAATTTTCATAAAACAATTTCAAGAAGTATAACGAGGCCTTACACATAAAATACATTAAAAATGATCTTTTAAGGAAAAAAACCCACAAATACCATATCAAACTAGATTTGGTAGCCCCAAAACCATTTAATAATTCAATTTCATGGACCATTAAATGGACTCAAATGATACAACATGAAATACACATGGAAACCATTTTTACAAGAAAAATGCCAAACAAGCCTTTAAACATTTCTCAAAAATAACATTTTACAAAGGTACACATTTCAATTTTAATAAAGAGGTGTATACACACCATTTATAGCAGAAAAAAACTTTTATAAATCCCTTAAAACATTCAGGTTATACATCCAAAGCACAACCATTTTTATAAGGATGCCAAACATGCCATTTTCTAGCAACTCGGGCCAAAATATATTTACCACCAAAAAACCATTTGTTTATAAAACCAAAAATAATTTGGAAAACCATAAAAGGACCAAAAAAATACCATTTTTCATTCTGAAAATTTATTAATAAATCCAAACAAATCATTTTAAATCACACTAAGCACATAAAAGCCAATCGAGCAATTTACCGAACACATGGCATGTACTTTAAAAAAAAACTTATTTTAAGAACTTGAAAAGGGATAAAATACCATTTTCATGCCATAAATTTATTCAATATACTTAAACATGTTCAAAATACCATAAACCAGGTGCGTAATCTAATGGAACATTTAAGTAATCAAGCGGTGTACACGTTTATAACAAAACAACACTACTTTTCACAAAACAAGGATTAAAAAACCGTTTTGCACACCAAGAAAATTATAAAAAGGATGAAAAACAATAATAAACATATGTATCAGGTGATAATATCAAGAAAATGATGAAACTTAAATGATAATGACACGTGCAAGGGATATCCTACCTCAAAACCATGGTGGAAAGGAACCGCACACCCGATATCACCCGTCGCGGTTCCCAACACTCTAGATCTATGAAGACCAGACCTAAACGAACCAAAAAACCATTAAAACTCATGGTATAACATAAACCTAGGTATTGAATGACCATGGGAGAAGAGGAAACCAAAAGAAAGTGGAAGGAGAAGGAAGAGGGAGAAAAAGGGAGAAGGAATCTCACCTTGTAAACTAGATAACTCTTCATCTTCCCTTAGATATACACATTTAGAGGAAAAGGAATGTATTGGAAATTCTTGGAGAGTCTCCATAGGTATGTAAGAAACATGAAAAGAATATTTTGGGGGGAAATAGAAAAAAATTAATGATTCAGGAAAGAAACAAATTACCTTACCAAATCTGGATGATTTGAGAAGCCTTGAGAAATTTCTCCCTAATCCACGACTAAGATGAGCTCTAAAGAGGGAAAATGGAACTTGGAGGTGCGCCTAGGGTTATTGGTCTCTATTAAGAGGTGTAATAATCTAAAAATATGAAAAAATGAATAATAAATAAAATAATATTTTTTTTAAACAGGAAATGGGCTCACAGGCTGGCCCAATACCTGAATAAATAACCCAAATACACCATGATTATGAATTCCTAAGGGGGTAAAAAAGGATATGGTGATTTTAATAGGTCAGGGGTGGCCAAGTGGGAAGCAGAATGAGTGAAAAAGGTTAAAAATGAAAGAGTTATAAAAGAAACAAATTTTGTTTTTAAATATGGAAATGGGCTCACGGTTAGCCCAAATCTTGAAGTAACCACCCTTTTCTCCAAAAACTCCCAAAAAAGATATGAGGAACCTATGGTAGGATGATTATACACCCAAAACAAAAGAAAAGGATCAGGATTTCAAATGAACTAGATCAAAACCAAGACATAAAAAAAACCGGGTGTGACAATTCTCCCCACCATTAAAGCTTTCCGCCCCCAGAAAGCCACAACACATTCCAACTGATTGATAAACACCTAAATATTTCTTATCAATATGTTCCAACATCTTAAGCCAATGACACCTCATCTACCATTAATTTAACTTAATCATATTACCTCAACCAAAACACCAACTCCCAACCACTTCCCTATAATCAATGAGGAGCAGAATGGACAAGGTATATGGAGAAATACATCAACCTCACCGAACATAACTACCCCAACCAAGAGGGATACCATAAAGGAAAGTCACTTTAAATCAAGCCCAAAAAGCTATCAATTCCAAAAAATGGGATAAGTCATCATTCGAAGAGGTGGATTTTCCATTTAGAATGAATCCTTAGGTTGATCACTTGGAAATCTTGCCAATAGAGAACCATCCGTGGCCACATCACAACATCCAACACATCTTTAAAACCCACTGAACATTGCTCCAAAACCAATCCACCAACGATATCCCATATCAAGACACAACATGAGTATGAATTCCATATCTCAAGGAAGTATAATTAATAAACAAAACTTCTAAGATATAGGGAATACCATCCACATGACCATAGATTTATAACAAACACCACAATTTTTCATCTTAATTTTTTTTTGAAAAACAAACCAACTTGGGTGATTTTTTCATTCACTAATGGCGTTTCATCAAGTCTCACTCATATGCGCATTTTAGTTCCACCCCAGGCACCCAAACACCATTCCATACCATCCATTAATCCATATATCCATAAAACCATGCATGTGAGCACCCATGAAAACACCAAGTATAAAATAAAACAATCATCACTCCAAAAAGAATCATGTACCTTCTAAAGGCAAATTAACCACCAAATCAAAACCATTTTCAGATTTCACAAAACAAACCACAATTTATCAAGAACCATTTTATTAAAAACTCAATTTATTTCATTTAATAGAACTTACAAAAAAAAACATTCTATTCCAAATATCCCTTTCCCATTTTCAAAAATCCATCAAGGTATTGTTTCATGATACAACAACCACAAAGACCAAAACCCCTTTCTAGAAAAACACCAGCCACTCAAAACCAAATTTCAAAAACCAATTCATCAGATTCAAACACTTTTCAACAGCCCAAAACATCCCATTTAAAACAATGTTCTAAATCACTTTAAAATAATCCAAGCTTTCCAAATATTTCATTTCAAGAAACCATAAGTTTAGATTAAGGAAATTCAATCCCGTTAAGTCATTTTCTCTTTATCCCCAAGATTTGTTTCAAAAAACCCAAAATTCCAAAACCCCTCTCATATTAAATTTTGAAAACCCATTTTCCACTTTTCAACAACCAAACATTCCTTTAAAACCCATTTTCACAATTCTCACACAAGGATTTTCAAAAAAAAATTCCGAATTCAAGAAAAATCTAAGAGACCCACAAAAGGGAACTAGTGTTGGTGTGTGACTTGACCATATAGTTGGTGGCCATATGTCAAATACACCACCAATACAGAGAGCCTTCTTCAGACCATGCCCAGAATCCACATGGCTTTCCAGGCCCCACGATCTCATGGAGACCATTAGTCGAGATCCCCTTGTCGTATCCCAACACCAAACAATCAATAAAAACCAAAGACACTAATAAAACCGAACTTTCCATGGACACCTGAGGGTCAGAACGAGAAAGATTTCACAACCCTCTTCCTGAACCTACCCCTCAAGTCTAAAAAATCCTACTCAATCTAAATTCACACCCCCAAATAATAATGGGTGCTCTAAAAAGAAAGGTTCGCTAGGATCCAACATCCTATGATACCATTTTGTCACGAACCAGCCTGGGTCGACCCCAAACTGGGCACTCGAACCGATCCGTGGCATGGCCCTAAGGGAATTCCCGACCCCCACGAGTTGGAAAATAGTGCCAAGCATCAACAAAGTACTCGAGGGAATTATTTATCTCAAATATAATCAACAACTAAGTAGCAGAAAGAAATGGACAACCCAACATACATTTATATAAAAATGAACTGAACATTATTTATACAAGAAATATAAAGTAAAACTAAAAAAAATAACCAACTGACCAAACCCAAAAACCAAACTAACACCATGTTACCCCACTGGTCACTCTCCAACACAATGAATACTCATTTCCCAAAGCGACCAAACTCAAGCTGAAACCTGCACAAGGGCTAAAAACTGAAGAAAACTATAGGCGTGAGTATTAAAACTCAGTTGGTTAGCCCGATATTCTATTCCCAATTAAAATAATTTAAAATAAAATAAACATCAATTTCAAGTTTATGATACAATATATAAAAACACATTTTCCAAATGAGGTTCCATGCTATAAAAATTACCAGACAAAAACTTGCAAGTTTTTTAAACAAGAATGCTAGTAATAATTTTTCAAAGCGGTGCAACATTAAAATGAAAATAGTTTTCAAGAGGGATGCTTTAAAGAATGTAAAATTTTAAATAAAACACAAACACTTCTGAATTTACCAACTAAATACACTATATGCCGATGGTTAGTACAAAATAGCCAATGAGCACAAGTCACGAGAACACCCCTAAGCACTAGTTCGTTGTGGGCCCCAAGTACCTCGTATCTCAGTGTAAAAGTAACCATAACAAATATCCATTCTCATACACATAGGAAACTAGTATAAGAATCATAAATATCCTAGTGGTCCCCAGAAAAATCATCATCATAGTTTAGTTAGTGTTTTCATCGTCAAACTTACTACATGAAACTGGGACAAAACCCATCCTGATCACTAGCATACTAGTACACGTCTTCCCACCTAGATACTCGGGCTTTCCATTTTTGTGCTCAAACAAGTTACACATATATAAAATACCATTTTATCATGAATATTACATTTAAAAATCATACACAAATCAAAAATACCACACACATGTCTGACATTTCTTTCACAGATCAATAAACAACCTAAATTTTCATAAAACAATTTCAAGAAGTATAACAAGGCCTTGCACATAAAATCCATTAAAAAAATGCTATTTTAAGGAAAAAAACCACCAATACCATATAAAACCAGATTTTCATCCCCAAAACCATTTAATAATTCAATTTTATGGAACATAAATGGCCCTAAATGATACAACATGAAATACACATGGAAACCTTTTTTACAAGAAAAATTCCAAACGAGCCTTTAAGAATTTCTCAAAACTAACATTTTAAAAAGGTAAAAAATTAAATTTTAATAAATATGTGTATAAAAACCATTTAAATTATAAACCCAATTTCATAAATCCATTAAAACATTCAGGTTCACATCCAAAGCACAACCATTTTTATAAGGATGCCAAACGGGCCATTTTCCAGCAACTCGGGCCAAAACATGTTTACCACAAAAAACCCATGTGTTTATAAAACCAAAACTACTTTGTACAGACATAAAAGATCCCAAAAATACCATTTTTAATTATGAAAATATATTTATAAATCCAAACAAAACATTTTAAATCACACTAATCACATAAAATCCAACCGCGCAATTTACTGAACACATGACATGCACTTTTAAAAAAACAACTTATTTTAAGCACTTTAAAAGGGATAAAATATCATTTTCATGCCATAAATTTATTCAAGATACTTAACCATGTTAAAAATACCATGAAACAGGTTCATAATCAAACATAACATTTAATTAAGCAAGCGTTGTACACGTTTATAACAAAATAACACTACTTTTCACAAAACAAGGATTAAACAACCGTTTTGCACACCAAGAAAATTATCCAAAGGATGAAAAAAATACTAAAAATATATATCAGGTAAAAATATAAAGAAAATTATGAAACTTAAATGATAAATTCATGTGCAATGGATATCCTACCTCAAAACCATGGTGGAAAGGAACCGCACACCCGATATCACCCGCTGCGATTCCCAACACTCTAGATTTATGAAGACCAGCCCTAAACGAACCAAAACTCCATAAGTATAACATAACCCTAGGTCTTTAATGACTATAGGAGAATAGAAAACCAAAATAAAGTGTAAGGAGGAGGAAGAGGGAGGATAAGGGAGAAGGAATCTCACCTTAGAAACTAGATAACTCTTCATCTTTCCTTAGATATACACCCTTATAGGAAAGGGAATGTCTTGAAACTTCTTGGATAGTCTCCATAGGTCTGTAAGTACTAGTTAAATAATATTTTATGAAAAAATAGAAAACAAATGAATGATTCATGAAAGAAACAAACTAGCTCACCAAATATGGAATATTTGAGAAGCCTTGAGAAATTTTTCCCTAATATAAAACTAAGATGAGATATAAAGAGGTAAAATGGAACTTGGGGGTGTGCCTAGGGTTCTTAGTCTTTATTGAGAGGTGGAATCACCGAAAAATATAAAAAAATGAAAAATATATAAAATAAAAAATTTATTATTTTTTAACTGGAACTGGGCTCACGGGCTAGCCCAATAACCGAATAAATAACCCAAATCCACCATGATTATGAAATATTAAGGTCGTAAAAAAGGATATGATGATTTTAATAGGTCAAGGGAGGCTAATTGGAAAGTTTAATTAGTGAAAAAGGTTAAAAAAATGAAGGAGTTATAAAAGAAAAAAATTTTGTTTTTAAATCTTGAAATGGGCTCACGGTTGGCCCAAATCTTGAAGTAACAACCCTTTTTCCAAAAAAATCCCAAAAAAGATATGCGGAACCCATGTTAGGATGATTATACATAGATGGAAATTCAAAAAACAACATTCATATCACCCAAAACCTAAGAAAAAGATCAGTATTTCCAACAAACTAGATTAAAACCAAGACATGAAAAAAACCGATTGTGACAAAGAATGTGTCAGAACCTATAATGGACATCAAAAAGGTGTGTGGAGAAAACTTGTTCTTGTAATAAGTCATGGTTTCTAGGGATATGGGATTTTTGTTCTTGATATGCGATGTTATAGATTTATATGATTTTCTCTTTGATCGACAAACTTGTTATATGGAGTTCATGATTTATTATGGATTTATGGATCTTAGCATGTTGGAAAGAGTCCAGTGACTAGTTTGGATCTTGACCAGAAAAGGCAAGAGGTGTCTCATGCATCATATTCAACATGTAGGTTCTATATATTATAGGCCTTCTAGTGTGCGATTTATATTTCCAATGAACAAGGTTAGCTATTTAAATCATCAATAACATCCTAAATGGTGTTTCCCATATAGGTTGTTGGTGTAATTCTACTCTGTTAGACTGATATATATATATATATATATATATATATATATATATATATATTCTTATAATGGAAGGTCATGTGGATCTACAGTGAGAAATTTTATGGTGAGGATGATGATTCATACCTTGTGCATAGAAGGTGCAGTGACCCTAGTGGTTCAATCGAGAATATGATACCCAAGTGCTAGACCCATCATGGGGTATTTTTACATAGGTTAGATTATCTAATATTCCAATAACAACCTATCTAGTGTTTTCCTGCATAACCTATAATGCTATTCTACTTAACTGAATAGTGTGAGTGTGGTATGACATGGATGCTCGAGATGATGTTGTGTGTATACTGTTGAACCTCGTAGGCCAACCCCGATAGCTAATGCCTTCCCAATATACTTCTTTTTGGGTGTATCCTTTTAGGTATATTTAACTGAAGGTTCATAACAACCTATATGGAGTTTTCCTATCTATCTTGCTATGATATTTTATTTAACCAACCTTAGTTTATGTTTATGTTTTTGGATCCTGTAGTGAGATGTTGATAGGTTCCTAAACGTTTATAGTGAACTGTAACCTCAAGGGTTTATTACTATATAAGGATGCCTGGTGAGGATTAGTTTGTTATATTTTCTACATTTATATTGTGACCCTCTAGGGAGAACTCCCTTATAAGGATTCTTAGAGAGGATTAGATCCTGGTAGGATTATTCTTTCTAGGTTATGCCATTAAAATCCTTCCTTAATTATGGGTTAGCAATGATTTTCAATTAAATGGTTTGTCAATTAGAAGTCACAGGGTGTTTTCCTTTATAACTTAGAATTGATAACTTGTATAATTGAACCCATGTTGACAGGTTTTACCCTTGTAGGTTTATTCTACCCTTACCCCCCTTAGAGAGGGTTGATAGGTGTGTCATATTCCATGCGTTGAGATGGGTGCATGGATGACATCCAGTGAGATGTGACCTTAGTGAGAGGTTTGAATTTTGGTCTAGGTGGTTCGACCTAGTGACCCTGTTCTAATATTTTATTAGAAGATATAGGTGGGAGACCTAGAGGCCCTTAGTTGTGACTTAAACCCTTGTGATTCAACATTCAGTTCGATTGAGGGAAACCCGCAAGAGGGGTTGGACCAAGTTTAGGCTTGCATTTTTAGGTAGTGATTTTGGTTATATGCTCGTGTAAAGACCGATGCATGGAAGGTGATAGAATTTTGTGATATAGGCATGAAAATGACTTTGGTTTATGAGTAAGCACCTAGGGTGAATAGGTATAGAGGCTGACTTTGATGGACATGAATGTTCAGGTGCCTGGCCCTATTGACCAGTGGTTCTGTAGTGCGAGGATGATACTGTGTGAAGGACGACCATGGAATAAATCATGGAATAAGTGAAGTGTTTGAGTTTGAAAAGGGTTTTCATGGGATCTTATGCCTTGATGAGGCTGACATGCCATGTAGCACAATCATCTTTCACTTAGTAATGTGTGGCTCATAGAAGCGTGATTCGAGTGGTGATGGTTGGGTGGTACGAGATCATACACCTACATTGCTGGGTGAGTTGGTACATGCTGGTTACACATGGTATCATTTAAATAATTAATCAGTTATCAACCACATGTTAACTAAGGACCAATGGTTTTAAAAGAATGTTGCAGGAATAGTTTCTTAGAAGTTGTGATGAAATGAGGAATGTCCCTCTATGGTAGAGGAGACATTGAGAATGGATCAGGTGTGATGGAATGATCAATCTAGCTAAACCCTAGTTAGGTTTTGACATGATAGTGAGTGTATATCAATTAGGAGTGGTACACGTTTGGTGGTAGAACCTATTAAGGTTGTCCCCAATGAGAGGTATATGGTGATCCATATTATGGGAGTGCACCATTGGCCATTTGGGGGTGGTGACCCTCATTGTGAGTTGAAATTTTGTGGTTTCCATGGAAACTGTTCTCAGGAATCAAGAATGGGAGATGTTGTGAGTTGACACTCAAGAGTGATTAGTTGTGTCCACGCCTGTCATTGTGTTCAGTGATGGATGGAGTGTGGGCTATGGAACTTGGTGTTGAGTTTTAGGGAAATTATAAGGGCACTCCTATAGTGGTGAGTACCAGATCGATCCTAGTTGAACACATTCCTTATTTTGGAGAGTTGCTAATGTAGTGGGACCAGTCATTGGATGGAAAATATATCATAGTTGTGCAGATTATTAGAATGAGAGAATGAATATTGTTCGACCACCAAGGATTTTCAGGGATGATAAGGGTTATGGTGGGGAGGTTTTAAAGACTAGTGTTTTTTTGGATTGTGAAATTCAGTAGAAATTTGAATTTTTTCCTTCATATTCTCATGAGGGGTAAACTGGTATTTCCCCCATAGAATATGATCTTGTATAATTTTTATGATCTCTCTATTGGTCCTGAAATAGGGTGTTTTCCCTAGGACAAGAGTTTGATGGGATTCCAAGCCATTCAAATTTTCAAGAAATAATTAATATTTAATATTTAATAAATTAAATATTAATTTATTCTTTCATGTTCATTTGGAGATATATTTTGAACAGAGTATCATATTAATATTTTTTTCATTTCCATTGAGTTTGTAATGAGTGGTTTTTCCTAGTCGAGACATAAACTCACATTGGGTCCTGGGCCCCATTTTTATATTTTCTTTTCTTTCCTTCCTTTTCTTTTCCCCTTTTGTTTCTTCTCCTGCCCCAATATTTTTTCATATTCCCTATATGGGATTTCCCTTTCCATGAATAATATATAAAATGGATAGCGAGAGAGATAAATAGAGGGATAGAATAAGGGAGGTGTTGCCATGGTGATCGGGAGGATCCATAATGTTGTGCGGTAGTTACAGAGTGTGGATATGGGAAAAGCTTCGATAGATTTCACCCAAAGGTAAGACATTTTATTTTTTTAATATAAATACATATATATTCACTACTTTCTATTTTGAGGCCATTTTATGGTTATAGAGGACCCTTAGTGGGTTGTTCTGTGCTTAACTGGGAGCAAAGCAGGGGTTTTGGCCCGATTGCAGGGTTTTCCCATTTGGAAATCCCAATCACACGACATGTGGTTCAAGAATACATGCCATGTGTTTTTACTATTCAAGGAAGATGATTTTTTGGAAGTACATGCCATGTACTTGGTGTATACACCATGTAGTGGTAATTTTTCATGTAGCCGAGTACATGGGAAGGTGGAGTTTTTAGGACTAGTCATACTTGTCCATGTATCCGAGTACATGGAAAGACAACTTGTATAGGGGAACTTGTTTATATAGGGTACATGTCTAGAACCTGAGTGTGATACATGCTGTGTGGAAGTACACAACCAGAAAAGAAAACATAGCTAGGCTATGTGTGGTACACAAGCAGGTACCCCATGTAGGGTACATGTTGTGTACATGATTTACACACCATGTACTTGGGTTCTACATGATAATTCTGGATGAAGTACATGCCCAGGAATATCTTTGAGAGTACATGCCATGTACTTGGGTATACACACCATGCACTTCTTCCTTGCTACCCTTTTTAGGGATTTCATGTTTTTACACCACAATGTCTGAATTAGACATAAGAGGAGTCCATTTTGAATATTTTCCCACATAGATCATGATTGTGGAACCCTCAGGGTGATTTTAGGACTCCTATATGGTTTTTTGGGGTGAATAGGATATGATAGAGAAGTTCTTCCTCAAGTAAAGGGATTCTGTTTTCTCTTGATAGTGATACTAGTATGAGAAATATATGAGGGTCATAATAATGATTAGAGGACATGACATGAGATATCCAATGTCCTAGTTCTATAGTTATTTTAACACAATCTATGGTTAGTGGGACTGTGTTTCATTTTGATGAAATAGATAGGTTGGGTGTTTAGATCAACCTAGAGTGAGAACTTGAACTGAGATGGGCCTTGAGCCATATCCCTTAACTGATGTTTTAGGATATTATCCCTTGTTGACATATCCCTTATGATATGTGACCTTTTTTTCTTGGAAGGAAATGAGTTATTAGAGATGGGGTTGTGGAATGTGTTTACCCCAAGGGATGATCACTATCTTGAGTGACTTGTTTATAATCGAGGACCCCAAGTGGGGTGCCTCCACTTGTGTATTATTTTATATGATCCCAAGTGGTATTCCTTTTATTATGTGCTAACTTATAGGATCCCAATAGGTGTTCCTTCACTTATGTGTGGACCTTGAGGATCCCAAGTTGGATGCCTCTATTGTGTTTTGATCTCGGGGACCCAGTGGGTGCATCAATTGTTAACCAAACTTGAGGTAGTGTGTCATGGGTCTTGGTAGAGATGGTAGGGGGTATCACCCTAGAACCCATACTAAACATGTAACATAATGGGTCCATTTAATTATTATTGGGTTTAGGAATTCAACCACAATCACTCTTTACTTATGCTTCACATGGTTATTATTGATGCAACTGTGATTACCAGATGTTCTTTTTGGATATCATCCTCTGAGCTTGATGCAATGAGAGGTTTATGATGGGGATTCCCATAGGTACTTCCTAGGATCTGTCTTATGAGCCTTTTGATTGAATATTTTACATATTTATCCTCATCATTTATTAGGAGTAGTTGGACATGATGCTCCACACCCCCTTGGTTAAGCGAAGTTGGATATGGTGATCCTCATAGTTCATCTGAGATTAGTGGACATGACACTCCATATATATGGATGAGATTAGTGGACATGGTACTCCATAGTTTTCGATGAGATTTGTGGAAATGGAACTCCACGATTTCTGATGATATTAGTGAACATTACACCCTATAATTTTCAATTAGATAAGTGGTCATTGCGCCCCACATTTTTTGATGAGATTGGTGAACATGGTGTACCACTTATATGGTTAAGATTATAGAACTAGGCTACGAGCATGAGTTATATATAGTATATATTATGTGTAAGGATGAGGCTCTATGAACCGTCGATATTTATGCTTAGTTAGGTTATGTATTGATGCTCTAGAAACTATCATTTATAATACATGGGTTAGATGTCTAACTGAAAATTTGGGTATTGGTTGAACTCTAGCTTGGTTTGAGTACCTGAGTCTGATATGTCTATTTACTAAGTAATAGATAATTATTGAAGTGATGAGGTTTGGTTTTGGATTCCATAGATGTAGATCCCATTGGTTACTTGGGATGAAAAATCATCAGTATGTGCTCAGAGACATCCTGATGCTGGACAAAGAAGGTATGGTCGATTGAGATCACACACCCAAAGATCTGTTGTGGTTTTACTTTTTATTTTATTTTATTTATGTTTTGGCCAGGCTGAGCATATTTCATGGTCATGCACTTATGACAGTAGGTTACAGGTTCACCATTGGGGGTGTCCTACTGATATTTATTTCTCACCCACTATACATGCACCTCAGTGTGCATGTAGACCTTATGTATGATTTTAGGTTGAGCACAGTTGCATAAAGGAAAGGGATAAGGCCTAAGGTTTCATGATTAATCAGATCCTATCATGTGGATTTTTTTTTGATCAGGCTATAGCATCTCAAATGTATATTATAGACTAGGTATGTGGTTCAGCTCAAAGTTTGTAGTAGGGCTATATAATTTTATTTATATTTTCATTATGTACTATTGTATACGTATGGTTGGCCCAGGGTGCGATTAGTATTGTATGTATGTTATGGCTGTTTGAGATTTTACTGCATTCCATTTTATTACAACTTTATTTATTATTTATTGCTTCTGCAATATATTTATTTACTACTACGAATGATGTTTGGTTATTTATTCTGTTTTCTTACTTTGATATGAGGTCATAATCCCCCCACATACACCCCCTAGTCCTCACTACTAGTTAAAAGACTCTAGTGTATGGGGAGGTGCGCTTGAGGCCTTGTTGCCAACCGGTTCGGTTACTGTTCATAGAGTGAACCTAGCTAGGAAGTGACATTTTTTGACTACTTTAATCAATATAATGTTTTATTCAATTTAACAGAATAAATATCATGAGATCCAAAACAAGATATATGTAATAACCTGAGGTATCATATGTATGTTTTGTTTTCTATTTTTATTTTTTTAAATCCATTTTATTTGTTTTGAGTTGGTTTTGGGGGTTGTAGGTGAAGGAAGGAGATGAGAGGGGGGATTCAAGGTGGAATTTTCTAGGATTTTTCTAGTAAAGGCCATCGGGTACCTGATGTTTGGGTATCAACATTGAATGTTCACTAAAATAATATGCTTGTGATGCATATGACTTAAGGATACATTGGTGCCAAAATATCCTTAAACCTAAACCCAAGAATAAATTTTACACAATGTAATGTAGGTTAAGTGAATATATCCACCACTCTGCAGGATGAGTGTATCCATCTAATGTAAAACCCTGACCCGAACCACCGGGTCCAAACTAAAGTGCCACAAGACCTCATATACAGCTCCCTATACGTAAAAGGTTGCCGACAAATAGTGAGGGTCTAGAGTCTATCAGTGGGGAGGACATACCCTTAGTATCATGTTCTATCCATACACAATAAATTTAATAAAATATAACAAAATATAATAATCAAAGTAAACAAGTGGAAAATATGTTGATGGCACACCATTCATATAAATAAGTAAACATGGATCATATTGTGGCAATACAAACCAATTTATATGTGAAAACAGAAAAATAATAAATAAATAAAAGTATCCTCTAGAGAACATCCTAGTACCACTCCCAGTTCTATGCTCCTTAAATCAACCATCTACCAAAATATTCTTTTCCTTGCTTGGATCCCTATACATGAAGTCTACACACACATTGAAATGACCGTACAAGGTGTGAGTAACAAAACTTAGTAGAACACCACCAATGAATCCTTAATAATTTCACACATGTATAAAAGGTGTACTCCATGATAACAATAAATGAACAAGAAAGCACAACAAACATACAATCACATACTAAGTGGTCGTGCGCCTACCAAGATGCTACAATCCTCCAACCATACCTACTTTAGATCCATACTAAAAATCCAATCAAGGGTTATTATAAATGATCAAGAACTAGAAATAAGGATGAAAACATGCCTCTCGATATCCTCAAGGAATCAAGATGATGATGTTACTCAGTATCCTCAAGACATCGAGTTCCGATCGGGCCACAAGGCTATCATTCTGCTACCCCATATAGAGGTCCATCATCATCATTGTCACATGTCCTGCACACTTTATCTCTAAGGGTAAACATACCATGACAATCCACCTATTATGGATACCGAGAACAAACCTACTAAAAAAAGATAACACACAAAAAGGTAGAGTATGATAATACAATCATAACATGACATCATGATAAATATAGTAGCATAATATAAAAATATTAAATCAACATCAAACATAGTAATGAGATACTCTAGAAATTATCATGGGAAAAAGTACCATATATGGGTATCATAAAAATACACACACCCACAAGAAATCACCATCAACCGATAACAAAAATTTATGCCAACAAATCATGAATAAAAAAAATAACATACAATTTCCTCAAATGATAAGAAAATTCCTACCTTAAGGTTCTCGATGTCAACATCAAGGTTCATCAAGGAATTGTCACCCAAAACACACTCGCGTATTAGTTGGTTCAAACTACTTGCCAAGGACTACTATAATTTATCTCTTGTAAAACACTTATCTCAAGAATAGAGGATAGGGGGCGAGGTTTCATGTAATGAACTGAATTTTTATAAATGAAATTACCTTTTTGAATGAAGAAATGAATTATTAAGTAATATAGATAAATAAAACACATGCACTGCTTTGGTTATATTAGACCATTATATTTTATATCCAATTAGATTTAAAAGACTGTTAAGAATCATAAACATTGATAATATATCCACTGTATAGTGACCATTAAGATTAATATATTAAGGGTTATGATAAAGTCTAATTGAAATAGAAAAAGGAAGTGATGTCCTCGAATAGTAGGATCATACCCTATGAAGCCCATTTATCAGATATTTCATTGGAAATAACATCACTGGGCTTTACCCATGATCAAAACAAAGCTAAGATTTAACAACTAAGGCATAAATGAAATTTGTTTATGAGAGAAGTTAAAGCTTATTGTGGTCACGACCTAAACCATGTATGCCAAATGACCCTAATAAAATATCACCATCGCACACCTTACCCTCAGAGGCTCCTGCTTGGCATAAAAAAGACCCAGGATCAAATCTGGGTAGATGAAGAATTCCAGACTTATTATAGCAGAACTGAAGAAGGTACTGTAGCAGTGGTGGTACTGTAGGAGCCTAGGTACTGTGGCAGTACTATTCACCAAAGGGCCCTTTGGGCCAAAAAACGGGATTTCAAACCTTGTATTCAGGCCACTTGGCCTTGGGCCTTCGGGCTATGCAATGAGTCTCCCTCTACCCAAACAAAAAGAGGTATTTTATTTAATAATAAAAAGAGGCTTCAACCCCAACCTTTTAAAAAGAATAATGAGTGTGATAAAAATTAGATTCTGATATGATGAAACACAAATTGTATTTTTTTGGAAAACATATAGTTTCAACGAAGACACAATTTTTGACGAATTTAAGAATTTTTGAAATAAATTATATTATAATAAAATAATATAATTAAATAATATTTATTAAATAAAAATGATAATATAATTTTATGAAGTCAAATGTAATTGTTATAGGGTCAAAAAACTGTTATTGTCAAAAAAACCAGTATTTTTCAATAAACAGGTATTTTGATTGAAAAGTGTAAATTATCATATTTAAATAATTATTTTGATAAAATAAATATTATTTTTGAAATAATAATATCCAAATTGTCCAATAATTATTTTTTCATAATTTTCTGAGATAGTTGAATTTTCGAGTAAAAATTAAATACGGTATAAATATACAGTATGTATTATGACATCATAATGATGAAAAAGTGATGTAATATAGTCTATAAAAGGTATAAAATACTAAATTAATATTTAAAATTTAAAATAATTTGTTTTTAAAATTATTTTATTAATTTTTTAAACCGTTAATGAATCCTCCAAAACCTATATTATATTTTAAGGTTTTAAAATCAATTCTTTGTAAACACGACTCACTTCCACATAACCAAGAGTATTATTTTAGTGATATTGATTCTTAAACTTGTAAAATAATTAAATCCACTTTACTTTGGTATAAAAAATGGGAAAAAACCCTAGTAATGTTTTTGTTTTTGATTACTTTATCATATAGAGTCCAAAACCTAAGTTTGGAAATTAATAAAGAATTCTCGCCTCTTTTGCTATTTAAACCCACCCTAAATCCCATTAATATTCACTCAAAACCATTGTATAATAAAATTAATCTGACCTTACCTTTATATAATACTCCCAAGGTTCCTACAAGATCTTAATAAGCTCTTGTCAAGCTTTTAGAAGCACCATCTCAAGGTAAGGGATCCTCTTATACTCCTCTTAATTCAAGAACCTTCTTTTCACCATGCCTTTAATTTCCAATTTTTCACGTTGGGTTATGTTATTAAATATACCTATTATCATAATTATTATGTACAAGTTATTATAGACCCTTTCCACTCTCATTAATCCCTTTTATGAACCTTTATGTACTATCGTTATGCTGTCGAAATCATCTTATAATTTTTCATGCTAAAAAATTATGTAGTGAATATCTATACAAATTTACACTCAATGGTATTCACCTATATGTACCTATCCTTAATTTATTGGATAATTCAATTCATTTATTCCACACTCCTTAATATTGGGATTAAATGCGATGAAATATGATCCTATATTGAATGGTCTATGAGGCTCACTTATGCATGTACGTGATATGAATGTGACGGGTGGACCCAAAATTATATACCCCTTAAATGCATTGGGTAATGTAATAATATAATGAGATTCCATGTATGGTGAATGAGAGGTTATCCTAAGTACACTATGTTATGTTTTCTTGGTAGTTAGCCTTGACTTATGTTTATGATGTCATGTTTTATGTTGTTTCCACATTCCTCTGAAGTCTTTATGTTATCATATTATATCACGCCTCATTGTTCAATATTATGATTCTCACCCCTCGTATGTTACCTTGATACTCCCATTGGATTATATTTATTTATTTACCTTATTTTATGCTTTTTTTATTCCCTTATTGGGCTTTAGAGCTCACCCCTTTCTTATGTACATCCCCAAGTTACCCCGTGTAGTTTTAGAAGAATGGTGGAATTTTCAGAGCATGTTAAGGAAGTTTTCAATAATGTCATTATATTACTATTAAAATTTTTTTATGCTATGTTCCTAATTTCCTAAATACACTATTATTCACAATCTTTTTGGATTTTATTATGTGTAACTTTATGTAATAAATCATTAATTAAGGTGTATTAAAGATATGTGTTTTCATAGTTGGTATTAGAGCTAAGTATAATTATTTTTGGGGATTAGGATTAGAAAAATATAGTGAAATCATTAGGGATAAGACTAAACATAAGAAAACATCCCTAATTTTGGTAAAGTATAGATTAATTGGTTTTCAATAAAATACATCACTTTATGGATACTATAAGTGTATGAGGCTTTAACATAGTTTCACTTAAGGGAAATAAACCTGAAAAGGGTGAATTAAGGTGGATTCGATCATTAAATAATGCAAGAAAATGGGCCTTGTTGTATGCTTATTTTGACACTCCCAAGGGATATTCTTTGGTAAATTCATAACCTCTTTACAAAACATAATTAAAGGAATAAAAAATTCCCATAATATTTTATGTTAGGAAATAGATCATGGAAAACTTAGATTGAAACCTAGAAATTTATAGGTTAAGGAATATATATATCATTTATGAGTTATCCCTTAAATGTTCATAGTTTCCCTTTTTATGTGTTTAATAGTTTGAAAATTCGCATCCTTTAGTCTATTATGGATGAAGTAAATGATTAAAACCAGAATCAAATAGTAAAAGGTAGACTTATCATCCATGGTTTTAAGCATTATTTCATATCATGAAAGTTTAGTAGAACTATTCAAAAACCACCTCAAAACGTGGAATTAAAGTTATTAGTGAAGATGAAAAATGGGTCAATTATTTCATCCCATTCATATAACTCACCCCATATTTGTGGGCTTAATTTCCCAGCAAACCTTGTGATACTGCCCTCAGTATAATTTGATGCAATTCTAGGTATGGATTGAATATACTTGTATAGATTCAACACAAATTTATGGGAGAAGGAATTCACCCTCCATATCATGAATCACCCTATAATTATATATAATTTTAAGGAGGATGAATCTCCTTTTGTATCATCATATCAAGTATGGATATTATTATTATTATTATTATTAATATTATTTTTAATACTAATTTTTCTTTATTTCAAAAATAGAAACAAGGACAACAGAGCCATCTGAGTCAAACAAAGAGGTCAAGGGGGCCTGAAAAAATGAATCCCAAGAGAATCCTTAATATCTATGTCCACACCGGCAGAAGGAAGAGACCTAAGGGAATTGAACACCAAAAGAGGGTGGTCGTGGGACGCCATAGTGGCCAAAGCATCATCCAAACGGTTACCCTCCCTTCACATGTGAACGAATTTAGTGTCACTATAAAGTAGCACTATGCATTTGTGAATGATGTAGGTGATCTGCCACGGGGGGGGGGGGATATCTCCCTTGAGTGAATCCCAAATAATTTTAGAGTTTGTTTCCACTAAAGTCAAGGGAAGAGCTTTTGAAAGACAAATCTCAAGGCCATTGTGCATTGAATTGAATTCCTCCACCAGGGAGCCTCTTCCCCCCCACCCCCCGTGTTTTCGACCGTTGCGATGGTGTCAAAGCCTCCGGAGCCAACGGATCGGCCCCCTCCCCACGGCTGGGCACTGCTGTTGTGCTTGCGAACCCCTCACTGAAGGGGATCCTGCTCAAATATCCTCCCCTTTATCCTTCGTTCCAGTTCCCGGTGGTCAGGATGGAAGCTATCATCATAGAAATGAGTAATTCCACCCCAATCCTTTCCTTTCCGTCTGCGGAATTTGTTGAGGTCTCGTCCCTTCTTCACTGGTCTCTAGTCGCCCGGTTTGGGATCGAAAACCCCCCCTTAGGCCTCTTCCATAATTTTGTGCGCGGGTGGGGCCTAGATCATCCGACTAGGATCTCAGAGCTCAACAAGAAGACCTTTATTATTGTCCTGGATTCTCATAGGGACTTTGTGCATGCCTGGGCCCGGTGTCCCAGATCTATCCACCGGTGGCGCTTCCATCTCTCCCAGTGGTCCATGGATGTGCACAAAGGCCAGGAGTCTTCGGAAGAGGCGGTGTGGGTTAATCTCCCCGGTCTCCCCTTGCCTTTTCAGAACCTAGATTTACTAGAGGTGACCGGGAATTCTCTTGGGGAGTTTCTATGCGTGGATGATTGGACCCTCCGGCTTCTCGACACTGCTACCTCCCAGATCTATGTGGCCTTGAATCTCTCATCCCCCCCCCGCTGCAACTCTTTCTGCGCATTGGGGATTCCTTAGAGTGGTCCCAACGTCTCTTCTTTCCTACGGTGCCTTGCTTCTGCAACTACTGTCACCTCCATGGCCATGCGTCCTATGAGTGTAAGAGGAGACCTTCCCACCAACCTACCCACCATTATCCTTTTAAGAGGCTTGTTCAGTTTGAAAAAGGAGATTCTTCCTCTGCGGTGGCCTCCCCTCATCCGCCTGTCCCCCCGGTGGCCCCTCTTCCTTTCTGTCCTCTGTCCCTGGTCCATGGCCCTACCTCCCTCCCCCTTCCTCCTTACTCTCCCTCCTTCCCCTCTCCTCCTTCACCACTTTCACCCCCTTTTCCACCCCCATGCATGACCTTGGTTCCTATTTTTCCTCCCTTGTCCTTGTCCTACTCTCGGCGACCTGCCGCGACTCCCTTGATCGCCCTTGGCCCTCTCCTTCCCTTCTCCTCTCTCCCGCCACCTCCTTGCATGGATTTGGTTGCTCTTTCGCCTGCCATCCCTTTCCTGGATATTCTTTCACTTGCCTCGGTTAGGTTGAGGCAACCTTCCCTAGTGCTATCCCCGCTCCCCACAACCAATTCTTTTGAGGCACTGTCTCTGGTGGAGTATTTCGCTTCCCCTAGACAAATGATCAGAAGGAGAGGTCGCCCCACCCAAATGGCCTTAGAGGGTATACCCAATTCTTCCTCTCCTCACAGGTCCTCTTCTTCAAAGATGATTACCAGATCAAAAGCGAGAACCCTTCTTGTCTCTTCTTTGGAGCTCAACCAGAAGCCTTCGTCACCTGGGGCCAGTGCCAGACGCTCTTTGTTTTAATGATCTCGATTATTATTTGGAATGCCTGTGGTCTAGGTGCTAGGGTAAAGATGGATTTTCTCTCCTTAGAGGTGGATAAACATAAAGTTTTGGTCGTTGTGGTATTGGATCCCAAGTAGTGTTCCTCCAAAATCAGTTTGTTTTCCAAAAGAATCAAATTACATTACTTCATGCATGGCGAGCCTGTCAACCACCATGTTTGGATTTTTTGGAATTCTCGTGTAAATATCAACTTGTTGGCTTCATCTGACCAACATATTTTGGTCAAGGTGACAGTCGGGACCCAGTACTTATTTTGTTCTTTTGTTTATGCTAAGTGTGACGCTAGCCTGTAGGATCACCTCTGGACGGATCTGGGTTCTTTCAACCCAGTAGAGGAACCCTGGATCGTAGGTAGTGATTTCAACACTATCATGCACTCTCCTTGGGTACAGGTCGTTTCTTCTCCTCCAAGCTATGGGCACATGATCCTGGGTTTTTGGAGACTGTGGATAGCTCCTGGATCCTGCCTTGTAAGTAGAGGAGTTGGTTTGGGCTCCACGCTAATCTTAGGTGCTTAAAAATGGCTCTTCAAGTCTGGTCTAGCTCTAAACCTTTTGATAACCAGGCCATAGACGACCTTACAAAAGATGTTGAGCATTCTGAAGTTAGTTTGGAAGAGCGGTGGGATGATGAACTTTTCACCACATTGTGTATGAAGAAGCAATATCTGAACGATGTCCTTATTAAACTGGAGAAGCGCCTCTAGGAATGCGCCCTCACTTCGTGGTTGAGAGAGGGGGATCGTAACACCACTTTTTTCCACGCCTGCCTAAAGGAGAAACAATGGGTGCAGGTCCCCAACATTGGGCTTGAGGATGGGTCTTTCTCTAATGATTTAGAGCTGATTGGAAGTATGGTTAGCACCCACTTTAAATCTTTTCTTTGTGACCCTAATCCATGCTTCCAGGATGGCTATCCCTCTAGCTAGGTGAATCTTTTTGACTCAACCCCATGCAGCGTTCCCGACCATGTTAATGAACTCCTCTGTTGTGTTCCTGATGAGAAGGAAATCTGGGAGGTAGTGCATAATCTCAACTCGGATAGCGCGCCTGGCCTGGAAGGATTCCCGAGCTCTTTCTTCATCGCCACTTGGAATATTATCAAGTTTGATCTATGTGAAGCTATCCATGATTTCTTCCAAGGAGGATCTCTCCCTCGCATGGCTAGTGTAAATACCATGGTCCAAATTCCAAAGGTCAGTTCCCCCTCTGCGATCTATCACTATCGTCTCATTAGTCTATGTAATTTCACATACAAAGTGCTGGATACCATCATCAATAGTAGGCTCGTTGGATTTACTCACTAGTGGATATCGGATGAGCAACATACTTTTATCCGCAGTCGCTCCATCCAAGGGGCTGTTGGGGTGGCCCAGGAGATGGTCTTGGATATCAACAAGAAAGTGGTGGGCTCGAATGTGGTGGTCAAACTGGACATGGATAAGGCTTATGATCACCTTGAGTGGAACTTCATCATTTGCACCATGAGATGCATGGGTTTCTCAGAGGCCACCATTGACATTTTCTTTTGTTGCTATAGATCTATGTGGTTCAATATCATGTTGGCAGGAAAGCAGTGTGGTTTCATCAAGTCTGTCCGAGGCTTACGACATGGGGACCCCTAACCCCGAACCTTTTTATCCTAGCCCAGGACACCCTTAGCATATACTTTTCTTTGTCCATGAAACGTGGTACTGTTTGTCCCTTCCATTGCGGCTCCCAGGTCCCCAATGTTTCCCACCTCCTATTTTCGGATGACTTATTGTTTTTCATCAATGGGCGAAGCCCCTCCATTAGAAGCTTTGCTTCGATAATGGATGAGTATGCTAAATGGAGTGGTCAAGTGATTAACCAGGAGAAGAGTGGGGTCTTTTTTTCCTTCGAGATGTCCAAGACGACTCAGAGATTCCATTGAGACTATTCTCGGTATTCATGAGAATAATTTTCCTATGACCTATCTTGGGGCTCCTATCTCTCCTAGGAGAATTCAAGTGCAATATTTTGAGGATCTGTCCAATAGGGTCATGAACCATATTAATAACTGGAAAAACCACTTCATATCATTTGGAGGGAGGATCACCCTCATTAATAGTGTGTTTTATTCAATTCCTATGTATATTCTCTCTATCCTGAAGGTTCCCAAGTCTGTCATCAACCGATTGGAATCTCTTTTGAATAGTTTCTTATGGGATTCCCATGGTGAGGGGAGGTACAGATGGGCCTCTTGGGGAAAACCGGCGAGGCCTTTGGAGCTTGGTGGTATCAATGTGTGAAGCCTAAGGGAGTTCATGTTTTTATTGCAATGTAAGTTGGCTTGGGAAGTTATCGAGGGCTGGACTTTGTGGAGACATTTTATCAGAGGTAAATACGAGTTTGGTTTAAGGTAGAATGGCAGGAAAACCTCCCCTCTTTGGAGCTCTGTTCGATGCCAATTTTCCTCCCTTCGACATCACTCTCTATGGATATTATTTCCTTATAAGAAAGTATATCTAGCTCAAATGACCAGAACTAAGGAAAATATCATCCTTGATGAAATTATCGATGTGAGGAAATACATTGATGTGTTTGCTAAACAATTTCCTGGACTTCCTCCTAAACGAGTGGTTGAGTTTACTATCAAACTTATTTCTAGAACAAGTAACATTTATGGGGAATGTTATCACTAGAAAAGAGATATATGTAGATCCTTTAAAATCCAAGGCAATTGAAGGATAGATAAGGCTAACATCTGTGATGGAAATACGAAGTTTCCTTGGATTTTCTGGGTACTGTCATCGATTTGTGAGAAACATCTCATGATTGTCAAGACCACTAACCAAGCTTACTCAAAATTAATTTATGTAACACCCCAGGACTTGTATCTCATATAATGATAATATTATGCTTTTATTTTGTTTAAATTTCTTTCTAACCAAACAAAACTTATGAGATGAACACAAGGATTTTTATTTAAACAAGACACCGAAGTGTTTACAATATACCAAGATCAAAAGGGAAATCATTATAACCAAATATACCTACTAAAAACCCTATTAAAACCACTGGAAGGACTCTAAAAACAACAACGAGACCCCGTAAATAAAGGAGATCCTTTGGGTCAGTCATAATGAAGAACATAACCACCGTAATCATGAAAACCGTACTGAGCATCAGTGGTATAGAAAGCACCATCTCCTTCTTGTGTCTTGAGGTAAGGACACCCTAAGGCATGGTTTTATAAGTTATCAACTTGACCGTTGCCTTGGGTGACCATTGAATTCCAACGACAATAATTATAGCCGTTGTCCTTTTGGTGAATTAATTAAAAGCATTAAAATATAATTTAGTTTTTCAAATATTTAAGTTATGGACTGAAAATTATAAAACAACCTCTAATTATGAACTTTAAAAAGAACATGGCATAATATTTTGAACTACACATAAATTATTTTTAAATGAGATGAGTCATTCAAATGCCTTGAAAATATTTTCAATATTTTGTAAATTTTTTCATTTCTAAAGTTTAAATAATGTTTTTATTAAACTATGTTTGATGTCTTTTAAATAAATTATGTTTGATACTAGTATAAAAGTTTTCATGTAGATATATTAAATTTCAATTTATAAACTTTGTATATTAAAACATTAGTGTTTATAAAATTTTTAGTAATACTCTTAGTTAAGAAAAAGTAGAATTTAATTTGTGTTATTTAATCTATCAAAGTTTAAATAGAAGGCCACATTTTATAAAATATTTCCCCTTTATAGTTATGAATGTATAATTTTTCCTTGTGACTTTATAATTTTGAAAGTTGGTGTTTATAAAAAAATGGTCCCACTAGGGACAACCCTTTAGCTGAGCCAAGGGAGGCAGCTCATGCTAGGTGGCTGAGCCTAGAACCCAACCTCAGCTTAGGCCGGCCCGAGCATGGGCATAGTTTCCCCGAAGGGCATAGAGGAGCACAGGAGCGCATGAGCGCGACACCGTGGGCGCGAGGCCACGAAGAGGCAGGGGTAGACCGAGGCCTACAAGGGGAGGCAGGATCCTGTGTATAAGGATCCCGGGTGTGTGCTGTGATTTTTGATCACATGCTAGGAGTATTAGACTTATAAAGAGGCCAATAACATCCTGCTGATTCGATGTGGGATGAGGATTTTCAGGCGAAACAGGATCTGAGCCGTTGGATCGCATCGCGTGGGATCTGGGCCATCCATCGCAGTCTCGGCCTCAATTCATGGGATCCATGGTTTCCTCTATGCTTTTTGTGTACCGTTATATCCGTCACGATCTAATCATGACCATATGAGAATTTTTAAAACACTACGATAACCAGAGCCTTCCGATCTATAGAAAATCTAATCACTACTGTCCATCAATTTTAAAATCCATGGACGTGCCCCAGCCATCAGATCAAGGCCAGAACAAATCCTAGCCATCCTTTATTTTACAATTTTCTTCCCACAGCGTCATCTTCTTCTCCACGGTGAGCACATCATGAGTAACCTATCCTACTCCCACTTGCACCATTTTTTCTTCACCCTTGGCAGCTGCTGACCCCTCCTTTCACGCATCTTCCAAAAAGACCATCCGCCTGTCTTTTAAAATACCAAAGAGGCCTCTGATCCCATGAAAGTGTCCTTAAAATATTCCATAAAGTCTAGTATAATATAGTTTATATAATAAACCCTTTTTCACCTAAAGAACTCCTCAGTTCTTCCACACTCAAACCTCCAGCGAGATTAAGCTAGTCTTCCTCAAGTTCTCCTCCTCCTTGAATCAAAGTAAGGGAATTTATTATTGCCTTGTCTTATTGTTTGGGGGTATATGAAAATACATGTATACTAATAAAAATATATATTTAACCCTATAGTTCAGTTAATTTTTTTCCTTAAACCGAACCTAAGTTTTCTGTTTTTGAGTCCAAAAGTTTTTATGAACATAAAAGTGTATTTTACACATGAAAAACTTAACTAGGTACTTTATATATATATGTGATTGTTTGAATAAACGGTTTATGAATATATAAATGCATGTATGATCATATGGTTTTGGTTGGAAACCCTCAAATACCTGACCCCAGGTCCTTCGGATTTTGGGTTATGCAATCTTTTCAAACTAGAAGGAATATTTTCTTTCCTCATGAAATATATACTTATATATATATATATACCTTATATATATCTGAATACACATAAGTACAACCTTACAGTTTTACATAAACCCCCCTTATGTTCGGATTTAAGATTTTCTAAAACTTTGAGTTTCAAAGTTAACGAAGAACTAAAAAATTCAAGGAGTTATGTTTTGTATTAAACTTTTATAAACATTACATACCCAATTATGTATGTTTATATATATATATATATATATAACCACAAGTTTTTAAAATAACCTCCTTGAGGTTCAGTTTCAAGTCCTCTATACTTTAAGTTTCAAAGACGAGGTAGGATTTTTTTATATTTTCATATATATATATATTCATATACAGTATACACAGTCTCATATAATGAAATAGTTTGTGTATCTCACCTTCTGGACTAGTTATAAAATCCTTCAACATTGAACTTCTATGATTGGTGGATGTTTTTGATTAATAAGTAAGTAACAACTCACTTTGGTGTAAGACCCATTAGTGTATTCAATTTACATGTGAGATATTCATGTTTACAAAAGCATATATGTATATACATAAGTATATTAAATAAGTAACCCCTTTAAATTTCACTCTATGGTTTTAAATTTAGGAACCCCTGATAATTTTATGTCATATGGGTGTTAATGGATTTTTGGTATTGGTTGTGGTTGAGTTTCTGGCTTACCATTTTTGACATTATGGTGTGTTATACAAAAGCATTTTTGCAATAAATGTTTGAGCATCTACAAGTTTAAACCCTACATAAAATGTTTGGTTTAACTTTTAATTAATTATGCATCATATGAAATTACTAGATACCATTGATTAATATGGTTTTATAATTTATCATTATATGTGACAAATTTTTTATTTCTTTTAGTGCATTAGTTGTCATCACATATGCCAAAATATTCTTATCATATTTACCATTCAGTGACATAGTCATGTATTTGATGGACTTGTTATTAAAATCTAAATGCATGATTCACTTTATATATATATGTAAATGTTAAAGGATAAAATTTAACCATTATGACCAATTGGATTAAACACTAAATTACTCAAGGTGGCATGGGACACTTTGAGTAATGTGAAATAAGGAAACAATAAATATGTGGCACTTGAAATGATAAGTAATAAGTAATTTACTAAATCAGAGTGGTATGTGCACTTTGATTTAGAGTGATGAGGAATGCATTGGACATAGTAAGTGTCTGGTGGGGCCTCCTATAGTCCCTCAGTGCATCAGTAGGTCTCATGAGACAAACTACAGTCTTGGCACAAGGCCTTGACAAAATGATTATTTATGGTCTTGGCACGATGCCTTGAAAATATGGATATGTTGTCCTACATTATGAATTCCCTCATTATGAATATAGTATTTATGGTTCATGTGGTTATTAGACTAGTAGAATACCCATGATTATGTTATGTTATGGCTATGAAATTTAATTAACCAGAAGAATATTAAACTAATAGAATACTCTTGGTTAAAGAGCTTATGTACATGAAAATCAGAAGAAGTAAAAGTTATGGCAATGTATTTATGCAGTACTCAAAGAGTCTTTATCCAGTGAATGCTTCTCAGTAGCAAATAATGAAATTGAAGTTTTTATTTAAGTGCGACTCTAATCATGTGATACTCTTAGTTATTAAATTGTGTACCTTCATATTCACATGTCATACTTAAAAATTTAGAATGTATTTAACTTATAATTCTGAATGATCATGCCTATAATTGAATCATGTTCCCCTGTAATTCTATTATTATGTTTTTAATTGTGTACTTATATTACTTAGACAATTGTTGTGGTATTGTACAGGTGTTACCACATTTTTAAGAAAATGTTTTATGGAAATTTTTAAATAATGTTTTTAAAAATTATATTGGTTTATTATGTTATGTTTTAAATCCCCTTACCGGGCATGCGTATGCTCACCCTACATTTTTTGTAATAAAAATTTTCAGGTATCAATTAAATATAAGAAGCTTGCACATCATGTTATGATGGAACCGACTCCAGGAATTATGGGGAAGGTCCTCAAAGTTGGTATCAGAGGATTCGATTTAGATAACTCTGGAAAACCAGAACTGAAACAAAGAAAAATTTACTTAAGCATTAGTATATATGAAGTTTTTCTTAATTTCCAGATGGAAAACGAAAGTACTAGTCTTCTGTCTCTTCCCAATGAGGCCCTAGAAACCATAATTTCTATAGCCAGCCACAAAAATTTTGTAAACTATGCCCATATCTCTATGACATGCAAACACCTCTATAATGTATCCAACTCTCCCCGTGTACTTCAACTCCACCGAGGAGTGGGTTTGGACTATCTTTTTATGATGAAAACCCAATTTCCATCCTATGCACATCATGGAAAATACTTTGAAGTACTTTTTAGATGCTTCACCATAGATGATGGCATCTCATCCCTCATGGACTTCCAAGAATCCGAAGTAGTGGGAGACCTCCATGCAGCATATATGTGTCAAGTCTTGTCCTATGGCCATTTTGGTCAAGTAATGGACTTCAAAATTCTTGAATTTGAAGCCTCCCGTTCTTTGTACAGACATAAAGTACATACTGAAGTCTCTCAGTTATACACCCCTCATGTTAGACTCTGGAGACACCATAAGTGCACCCAAGTGATTGAACCAGACTGCTCAGAGTGCACATGGTTCAGGGAGATTGAGAGTTTTGAACTTACTTCGGGGATTCGTGTAACTTGGAACTGGGGGAAACATTATCACTTTTTATGTATCTGTGGTTATATGAGAATATGACTTGTAATCTCTTTGTTCTTCTATATCTTCATCTTTTGTAATTTGTAGTGGATTTCACTAAGTTAACTTTCATAATTAATTTTCAGATGGAAGGAAAAACCCACATTTTATCCCTTCTTATTGAGATACTCGAGGTTATTTTGGTCAAAACCTATGAGGAAGAGTACCTACCCTTTGAAAACTTGAGAAGAACATGCAATCAAATTTACGATATATCAAATAGTCTATACATTCTCCACTCTTTCCAAGGGAATGCTTACATATACCACTGCATAGCCATGGTCCAACTAGTCGAGTACAGGTGGAGGGGAAAATACCATGAAGGGAATTTCCTATCCTTCACTCTAGCCCGAAACTTCACATCTAGAGTAAGATTTGAAGAGTCTACTTTAGAGGGAAACCTTTGGGCATCCTATATATACCAACTCCTCAGTTTCAGCTTATACGAACACGTATATAACTTATACATTCTCAATCGGGAGAAAGTCCAGTGAGTCCTTAGAGACTTTTTCCACCCAGACATCTCCGAAATTTCCACTGTTCGATCCTCATTATGGAAGCCTGAATGCACTATGCATGAGTTCAGCCCTTTCTGCCCGAGGTGTGTCTGGGCTGGGGAAGAAGAGGAGTTGAACAGCAATCTGGGAATTCACCTGGCCACACCGGAGGACCCCCCACAACAGAGGATGTGGTGAAGTTTGTGAGGGAGTATTTTAATATGGTTATGTAGAATGAATTGGGAGGACACAATTCTTTTTAGGGGGGAACAATGTAACACCCCAAGACTTGTATCTCATATAATGATAATATTATGCTTTTATTTTGTTTAAATTTCTTTCTAACCAAACAAAACTTATGAGATGAACACAAGGATTTTTATTTAAACAAGACACCGAAGTGTTTACAATATACCAAGATAAAAAGGGAAATCATGCTAACCAAATATACCTACTAAAAAACCTATTAGAACTACTGGAAGGCCTCCAAAAACAACAACGAGACCTAGTAAATAAAGGAGATACTTTGGGTAAGTCATAGCGAAGAACATCACCACCGTAATCATGAAAACCGTACTGAGCATCAGTGCTATAACAAGCACCATCTCTTTCTTATGTCTTGAGTTAGGGACACCCTAAGGAATGGTTTTATAAGGTATCGAATCGACCGTTTCCTTTGGTGACCCTTGAATTTGAATGGAAATAATTATAGCCGTTGGTCTTTTGGTGAATTAATTAAAAGCATTAAAGTATAATTTAGTTTTTCAAATATTTAAGTAATGGATTGAAAATTATAAACCAACCTATAATTACAAACTTTAAAAGGACATGGTATAATATTTTGAACTACACTTAAATGATTTTGAAATGAGATGAAGAATTCAAACGCCTTGCAAATATTTCAAATATGTTGTAAATGTTTTCATTGCTAAAGCTTAAACAATGTTTTAATTAAACTATGTTTGATGTCTTTTAAATAAACTATGTTTGATACTAGTATAAAAGTTTTCATGTAGATATATTAAATTTCAATTTATAAACTTTTTATATTACAACTTTAGTGTTTATAAAAGTTTTAATAATACTCTTAGTTAATACAAAGTAGAATTTAATTTGTGTTCTTTAGTCTATAAAAGTTTAAATAGAAGTCACATTTTATAAAATATTTCCCCTTTATAGTTATGAATGTATCATTTTTCCTTGTGACTTTATAATTTTGAAAGTTGGTGTTTATAAAAAAAATGGGCCCACTAGGGACAACCCTTTAGCTGGGCCAAGGGAGGAAGCTCATGCTAGGGGGCTGAGCCTAGCCCTCAGCCTCAGTTTAGGCCGGCCCGAGCATGGGAATAGTTTCCCTGAAGGGAACACATGAGCATAGGAGCGCATGAGCGCGCCGCTGTGGGCGCGAGGCCACGACGAGGTAGGGGTAGGCTGAGGCCTGCGGGGGGAGGCAGGAGCATGTGTATAAGGCTCCCTGGTGTGTGTTATGAATTTTGATCACATGCTGGGTGTCTTAGACTTATAAAGAGGCTGAAACTGTCCCACTGATTTGATGTGGGAGGAGAATTTTTGGGTGAAATGGGATCTGAGCCGTTGGATCACATTGCGCGTGATCTGGGCCATCCATTGTAGTCTCAACCTCAATTCCTAGGAGCCTCGGTTTCCTCCATGATTTTTGTGTACCATTTAATATGTCACGATCTAATCATGACCGTCAGATACTTTTTAAAACAACTCGATAACCAGAGCCGTCTGATCCGTCACAGATCTAATCGCGACTGTCCATCACTTATAAAATCCACGGACATGCCCCAACCATCGGATCAAGGCCAGAACAAATCCCAGCCGTCCTTTCTTTTACAGCTTTCTTCCCATAGCATCGTCTTCTTCGCCGCGACATTCACAACACGAGTAACCTATCCTATGCCCACTTGCACCATTTTTTCTTCACCCTTGGTAGCCGCTGGCACCTCCTTTCACACGTCTTCCACAAAGACCACCCCCCGATCTTTTAAAATACCAAAGAGGACTCTAATCCCATGAAAGTGTCCTTAAAATATTTTGTAAATTCTAGTATAATATAGTTTATGTAAGCAACCCTTTTTCATCCAAAGAACCCCTCAGTTCTTCCACACTCAAACCTCCAGTGAGCTTCAACTAGTCTTCCTCGAGTTCTCCTCCTCCTCAAATAAAAGTAATAGAATTTATTACCACCTTGTCTTGTTGTTTGGGGGTATATGAAAATACATGTATACTCATAAAAATATATATTTAACCTTACGTTTCAGTTAAAATCTTTTCCTTAAACCGAGCCAAAGTTTTCTGTTTTTGAGTTCAGAGGTTTTTATGAACATAAAAGTGTATTTTACACAAGAAAAAATTAATTAAGTACTTTATATATATATATATATATATATACATGTATGTGTGTGATTTTTTTGTAAAAATGGTTTATAAATATTTAAATTCATGTATGATCATATGGTTTTGGTTGGAAACCCTCAAATACCTGACCCTAGGTCCTTCGGATTTTGGGTTATGCAATATTTTCAAACTAGAAGAAATATTTCCTTTTCTCATGCAATATAAACTTATATATACATATATATACCTTATATATATATATATCTGAATACACATAAGTACAACCTTACGGTTTTATATAAACCCCCCTTATGTTCAGATTTAAGATTTTCTAAAACTTTGAGTTTCAAAGTTAATGAAGAACTAAAAAATTAAAGGAGTTATGTTTGGTATAAAACTTTTAAAAACTTTACATACTCAATTATGTATGTTATATATATATATATAACCATATATTTTTAAAAAACCTCCTTGAGGTTCAGTTTCAACTCCTCTATACTTTAAGTTTCAAATATGAGGTAGGATTTTGTTATATTTTTACATATATATTCATATACAGTATACACGGTCTCATACGATGATATAGTTTATGTATCTCACCTTCTAGACCAGTTATAAAATCCTTGAACATTTAACTTCTATGATTGATGGATGTTTTGGATTAAAAAGTAAGTAACAACTAACTTTGGTGTAAGACCCATTAGTGTACCCAATTTACATGTGAGATATTCATGTTTAAAAAATCATATATGTATATACATAAGTATTTTAAATAAGTAAACACTTTAAATTTCACTCTATGGTTTTAAATTCAAGAACCCCTGGAAATTTTAAGTCATATGGGTTTTAATGGGTTTTTGGTATTGGTTGTGGTTGAGTTTCTTGATTACTATTTTTGACATCATGGTGTGTTATACAAAAGCATTTCTGCAATAAATGTTTGAGCATCAACAAGTTTAAAGCCTACATGAAATGTTTGGATTACCTTTTAATTAATTATTCATCAGATGAAATTCCCAGATACCATTGGTTAATATGGTTTTAGAATTTATCATTATATGTGAAAAAATTTGTATTTCTTTTAGTTCATTAGTTGTCATCACATATTCCAAAATATGCTTATCATATTTACAATTTAGTGACATATTCATGTAGTTGATGGACTTGTTATTAAAATCTAGATGCATGATTCACTTTATATTTATATGTAAATGTTAAAGGATAAAATTTAACCATTATGACCAATTGGATTAAACACTAAATTGCTCAAGGTGGTATGAGACACTTAGAGTAATGTGAAATAAGGAAACAATAAATATGTGGCACTTGAAATGATAAGTAATAAGCAATTTACTAAATCAGAGTGGTATGTGAACTTTAATTTAGAGTGATGAGGAATGCATTGGACATAGTAAGTGTCGGGTGGGGCCTATTATATACCCTAGGTGCATCGGTAGGTCTCACGAGAAAAACTACAGTCTTAGCACATGGACTTGAAAAAATTATTATTTATGGTCTTGGAATGAGGCCTTGGCGGTATGGATATGTTGTACCACATTATGAATTCCCTCATTATGAATATATTATTGATGGTTCATGTGGTTATTAGACTAGTATAATACCCACGATTATGTTATGTTATGTCCATGAAATTTAATTAACCAGAAGAATATTCAACTAGTAGAATACTCTTGGTTAAAGAACTTATGTACATGAAAATCAGAAGAAGTAAAAGTTCTGGCAATGTATTTATGCAGTACTCAGAGAGTTTTTAGCTGGTGAATGCTTCTCAATAGAAAATAATGAAATTTAAGTTTTGATATAAGCGCAACTCTAATCATGTAATACTATTAGCTATTAAATTGTGTTCCTGCATATTCAAATGTCATACTTAAGAAAGCTAGAATGTCTTTCACCTATAATTCTAAATGACCATGCCTATAATTGAATCATGCGCCCTTGTAATTCTATTAGTATGTTTTTAATCTTGCACTTATATTTCTTAGACAATTGTTATGGTATGGTACAGGTGTTACAACATTTTTAAGAAAATATTTTATGAAAAATTTTAAATAATGTTTTAAAAAATTATATTGGTTTATTATGTTATGTTTTAAAACCCCTTATTGGGCATTCGTATGCTCACCCTACGTTTTTGTAATAAAATTTTTCAGGTATCAATTAAACAGAAGAAGCTTGTCAGGAGTAGCTGGTTTCCCAGAACCTGAACCAAATTCAACCCTCTGTATGGGACATGATGTGTAATTTATCAGTACATGTTTTTGGTAAAAAAAATTGCACATCATGTTATGAAGGCACCGACTCCGGGAATTCTGGGGCCAGGACCTCACAGTTGGTATCAGAGTATTTAGTTTAGATAACTATGGAAAACCAAAACTAAAACAAAGAAAAATTTACTTAATCATTACTAAATATGAGGTTTTTCTTAATTTTTAGATGGAAAATGAAGGTACTAGTCTTCTGTCTCTTCCCATTGAGGCCCCAGAAACCATAATTTCTATAGCCAGCCACAAAAATTTTGTAAACTATGCCCATATCCATATGACATGCATACACCTCTATAACGTATCCAACTCTCCCCATGTACTTCAACTCCACCGAGTATCGATTTTGGACTATCTTTTTATGATGAAATCCCAATTTCCATCCTAAGAACGTTGTGGGAAATACTTCAAAGGACTTTTTAGATGCTTCTCGGTAGCGGAAGGCATCACATCCCTCATGATCTTCTAAGAAGCCGTAGTAGTGGGAGACCTCCGCGCAACATATATGTGTCAAGTCTTGTCCTATGGCCATTTTGGTCAAGTAATGGACTTCGAAATTATTGAATTTGAATCCTCCCGTTATGTTTACAGACATCCAGTACACACTGACTTCTCTCAGTTAGACACCCCTCATGTCAGACTCAGGAGACACCATAAGTGCACACACAAGATTGAACCAGACTACTCAGGTTGCACATGGTTCAGAGAGATTGAGAGTTTTGAACTTGCTTTGGGGATTCATGTAACTGGGAACTGGGGGAATCATTATCCCTTTTTTATGTATCAGTGGTTATATGAGAATATGACTTGTTATCTCTTCTTTCTGCTATCTTTTCATCATTTATAATTTGGTGTGGATTTCACTTAGTGAACTTTCATAATTAATTTTCAGATGGAAGGAAAAACCCACATTTTATCCCTTACTATTGAGATACTGGAGGTTATTATGGTTAAAATCTATGAGGAAGAGTACCTACCACTTTCAAACTTGTGAAGAATGTGCAAGAAAATTTACGATATATCAAATAGTCTGGACATTTTCCGCTCCTACCAGGGGAATTATTACTTATACCACAACATAGCCACAGTACAACTAGCCGAGTACAGGAGAAGGGGAAAATACCATAAAGGGATTTTCCTATGCTTCACTCTAGCCTAGAACTTCATAGCTAGAGTAAGATTTTAAGAGGATGATTTGGAGGGAAACCTTTGTGCAACCTACATGTACCAACTTTGCATTTTCAGCTTATACGACCACGTCTATAACTTAGATGTTCTCAATCAGGAGACAGTCCGACGAGTCCTTAGAGACTTTGTCCACTCGAACATCTATGAACTTTCCCCCGTCCGAGCCTCACTCTGGAAGCCTGAATGCACTATGCATGAGTTCAACCCTTTCTGCCCGAGGTGTGTCTGGGCTAGGGAAGAAGAGGAGTTGAAAACAAATATGGGAATTCACCTGGCCACACCAGAGGACCCTTCACAATGGAGGATGTTGTGAAGTTTGTGAGGGAGTATTTTAATATGGTTATGCAGAATGAATTGTGAGGACACAATTATTTGTAGGAGGAATAATGTAACACCCCAAGACTTGTATCTCATATAATGATAATATTATGCTTTTATTTTGTTTAAATTTCTTTCTAACTAAACAAAACTTATGAGATGAACACAAGTATTTTTATTTAAACAAGACACCAAAGTGTTTACAATATACCAAGATCAAAAGGGAAATCATGCTAACCAAATATACATACTAAAAACCCAATTAGAACTAGTGGAAGGCCTCCAAAAACAAAAATGAGACCTAGTAAATAAAGGAGATCCTTTGAGTCAGTCATAGTGAAGAACATCACCACCGTAATCATGAAAACCGTACAGAGAATTAGTGGTATAGCAAGCACCATATCCTTCTTGCGTCTTGAGTTAAGGATAACCTAAGGCATTATTTTATAAGGTATCAACTCGACCGTTTCCTTAGGCGATCGTTGAATTCCAATGTAAATAATTATAGTCATTGGCATTTTAGTGAATTAATTAAAATCATTAAATTATAATTTAGTTTTTCAAATATTTAAGTTATGGATTGAAAATTATAAAACAACCTCAAATTATGAACTTTAAAAAGGACATGGTATAATATTTTGAACTACACTTAAATGATTTTGAAATGAGATGAGGAATTAAAACGCCTTGAAAATATTTCAAATATTTTGTAAATTTTTTCATTACTAAAGCTTAAACAATGTTTTAATTAAACTATGTTTGATGTCTTTTAAATAAACTATGTTTGATACTAGTATAAAAGTTTTCATTTAGATATATTAAATTTCAATTTATAAATTTTTTATATTACAACTTTAGTGTTTATAAATTTTTTAGCAATACTCTTAGTTAAGACAAAGTATAATTTAATTTGTGTTCTTTAATCTATCAAAGTTTAAATAGAAAGTAACATTTTATAAAATATTTCCCCTTTATAGTTATGAATGTATCATTTTCCCTTGTGACTTTATAATTTTGAAAGTTGGTGTTTATAAAAAAAAATGTGCCCACTAGGGCCAGCCCTTTAGTCGGGCCAAGGGAGGCAGCTCACGCTAGGCGGTTGAGCCTAGAATTCATCCTCAGCTTAGGTCAGCCCGAGCATGGGCATAGTTTCCCCAAAGTGCACATAGGAGCAGAAGAGTGCATGAGCACGCCACCGTGGGCACGAGGCCACGACGAGGCATGGGTAGGCCGAGGCCTACGGAGGGAGGCGAGAGCCCTTGTATAAGGTTCCCTGGTCTGTGCTGTGATTTTTTATCACATGCTGGGATTCTTAGACTTATAAAGAGGCCGAAAACATCCTTCCGATTCGATGTGGGACACAGATTTTTGGGTGAAATGGGATCTAAGCCGTTGGATCACATCGCGAGTGATCTGGACCGTCCATCATAGTCTGAGACTCAATTCCTAGGAGATGCAGTTTCCTCCATGATTTTTGTGTACCATTCAATCTGTCACAATCTAATCATGATTGTTTGAGACTTTTTTAAACACCGTGATAACCATAGCCGTCTGATCTGTCACAGATCTAATCATAACTGTCCATCACTTTTAAAATCGGCGAACGCGCCCCAGCCATTGGATCAAGGCCAGAACAAATCCCAACCATCCATTCTTTTACGATTTTCTTCCCGCAATGTTGTCTTCTTCTCCATGGCATGCACAACACCAGTAACATATCCTACTCCCACTTGCACCATTTTTTCTTCACCCTTGGAATCCATTGGACCCTCCTTTCACACGTCTTTCACAAAGACCATCCCCCAGTCTTTTAAAATTCCAAAGAGGCCTCAGATCCTATGCAAGTGTCCTTAAAATATCTTGTAAATTCTAGTATAATATAGTTTATATAAGCAACCCTTTTTCACCCAAAGAACCCCTCAGTTCTTCCACACTCAAACCTCTAGTGAGATTCAACTAGTCTTCCTTGAGTTCTCCTCCTCCTCAAATCAAAGTAATGGAATTTATTATCACCTTGTCTTGTTGTTTGAGGGTATATGAAAATATATGTATACTCATAAAAATATATATTTAACCCCATGGTTCATTTAAAAACTTTTCCTTAAACTAACCCAAAGTTTTCTGTTTTTGAGTCCAGGAGTTTTTATGAACATAAAAGTGTATTTTACACATGAAAAACTTAATTAGGTACTTTATATATATATATATGTGATTGTTTGTATAAATGGTTTATTAATATATAAATTCATGTATGATCATATGTTTTTGGTTGGAAACCCTCAAATACTCGACCCTAGATCCTTCAGATTTTGGGTTATGCAATCTTTTCAAAATAGAAGGAATATTTTATTTCCTCATGCAATATATACTTATATATATTTGAATACACATAAGTACAACCTTACAATTTTACATAAACCCCCCTTATGTTTGGATTTAAGATTTTCTAAAACTTTGAGTTTAAAAGTTAAAGAATAACTACAAAATGCAAGGAGTTATGTTTTGTATTAAACTTTTATAAACTTTACATACCTGATTATTTTTGTTTTTAAATAAATAAATAAATAAATAAATATATATAACCATATGTTTTTAAAATAACCTCCTTGAGGTTCAGTTTCAAGTCCTCTACACTTTAAGTTTCAAAGATGAGGTAGGTTTTTGTTATATTTTCACATATATATTCATATACAGTATAAACGGTCTCATACAGTGATATAGTTTGTGTATCTCACCTTCTAGAATAGTTATAAAATCCTTCAACATTGAAATTCTATTATTGGTGGATGTTTTTGATTAATAAGTAACAACTAACTTTGGTGTAAGACCCATTAGTGTACTCAATTTACATGTTAGATATTCATGTTTACAAAAGAATATATGTATATACATAAGTATTTTAAATAAGTAAACCATTTAAATTTCACTATATGGTTTTAAATTCAATAACCCCTGATAATTTTAAGTCATTTGAGTGTTAATGGGTTTTTGGTATTGGTTGTGGTTGAGTTTCTTGCTTACTATTTTTGACATTATGGTGTGTTATACAAAAGCATTTTTGCAATAAATGTTTGAGCATCAGCAAGTTTAAACCCTACATGAAATGTTTGGTTTACCTTTTAATTAATTATGCATCAGATGAAATTACCAGATACCATTGGTTAATATAGTTTTATAATTTATCATTATATGTGACAAAATTTGTATTTCTGTTAGTGCATTAGTTGTCATCACATATGCCAAAATATGCTTATCATATTTACCATTTAGCGACATAGTCATATAGTTTATGGACTTGTTATTAAAATCTAAATGCATGATTCAATTTATATTTATATATTTAAATGTTAAATGATGAAATTTAACCATTATGACAAATTGGATTAAACACTAAATTGCTCTAGGTGGTATGTGACACTTCGAGTAATGTGAAATAAGGAAACAAGAAATATGTGGCACTTGAAATGATAAGTAATAAGTAATTTACTAAATCAGATTGGTATATGCACTTTGATTTAGAGTAATTAGAAATTCATTGGACTTGGTAAGTGTCGGGTGGGGCCCGCTATATCCCCTCGGTGCATCGGTAGGTCTCATGAGACAAACTATGGTCTTGGCATAAGGCCTTGACAAAATGATTATTTATGGTCTTGGCACGAGGCCTTGACGGTATGGATATGTTGTCTGACATTATGCATTCCCTCATTATGAATATAGTATTGATGGTTCATGTGGTTATTCAACTAGTAGAATACCCATGATTATGTTATGTTATGGCTATGAAATTTAATTAACTAGAAGAATATTCAACCTGAAGAATACTCTTGGTTAAAGAGCTTATGTACATGAAAATCAGAAGAAGTAAAAGTTATGGTAATGTATTTATGCAGTACTCAGAGAGTCTTTAGCCAGTGTATGATTCTCAGTAGCAAAGAATGAAATTGAAGTTTTGATTTAAGCACAACTCTGTTCATGTAATACTCTTAATTATTAAATTGTGTACCTATATATTCACATGTCATACTTAAAAAAGTTAGAATGTCTTTCACTTATAATTCTGAATGAGAATGCCTATAATTGAATCATGTTCCCTTGTAATTTTATTAGTATGTTTTTAATCATGCACTTATATTTCTTAGACAATTGTTATGGTATGTTATAGGTGTTACAAAATTTTTAGGAAAATTTTTTATTGAAATTTTTAAATAATATTTTACAAAATTATATTGGTTTATTATGTTATGTTTTGAAACCCCTTACTGGGTATTCGTATGCTCACCCTACATTTTTGTAATTAAAATTTTCAGGTATCAGTTAAACAGAAGAAGCTTGTCAGGAGTAGCTGGTTTCCTAGAACCTGAACCGAATTCGATCCTCTGTATGGGACATGATGTGTAATTTATTAGTGTATGTTTTTGGTAAAAAAAAATTTCACATCATGTCATGAAGGCACCATCTTAGGGCATTATGGGGCCGAGTCCTGACAATTTATGTTTGTTTGGAATTGTTAATGTGAAGAAATTTTTAAAGAACTGAAGAAGAGGCTAATCACTGCACCTGTTCTTACATTACCCACCAGTCAATAAGTATTTTTGATCTACATTGATGCATCCAAAAAAGGATTAGGCTGTGTAATCATGCAAGATGAAAAATTAATATCATATGCCCATCTCTAATTAAAGATCCATGAGTAGTACTACCCAACTCATGATCTATAATTGGATATAGTGATCTTCACATTGAAGATATGAAGACATAACCTCTATGGAGAAAAGTATGACATATATATGGATCATAAAAGTATCAAGTATATATTTACACAAAAAGAGATTAATATGCACCAATGAATGTGGTTATAGATGATCAAGGAATATGATCATTCAATCCATTACCATCCTGATAAAGCAAACAAAGTGGAAGATGATCTAAGTAGAAAGAATACAACAAATCTATCTATAATGAATATTGAAATGGATCCAATATTCTTATACATGGAAAGGATAGACATGGGAATAATAAGAGGATATTCATCCTAATTTTCTCAAATAACTTCCCAACCATACATTCTTGATAGGATCATAGAGGCCAAAAATTATGATGAGTTTCTAAAGAAGAAGGTAGATAATATTATAGAGTTTAACTTTGCTAAAGATAGATTTATAAGGCTTGTAACTTAGATATGTGTCCCATAAAAACCAGAGAAAAATTGGAAAATTTTGTATAATGTGCATAACTCACCCTCCTATATTCATCTAGGAAGCACTAATATATATAGATATTTGAAGAAAAATTTCTGGTGGGATAACCTTATGGGGGATATTTCAGAGTTTTTATCTCAATATTTGGTATGGAAACAAGTTAAGGTGGAATATAAGAAGTATAAGTTCATGATTCAACCATTTCCCATACCGGTATGGAAATGGGAAAACATAATCATGGATTTAATCACAGGATTACCCAAGAAACCTAAATGAAATAACACTATTTGGGTGGTAGATGATCACCTTACCAAGTGAGTTAATTTAATTTATATCAAGGTTGATTTCTATCTTGACCAAGTCACCAAGATATACATAAGGGAAGTGGTAATAATTCATGGAGTTCCACTATCTATTGCATCTGGTCGATATCTGATGTTTACCTAAAAGTTTTGGAGAAACATATAGAAATCATTGGATACAGAACTGAGATTCAACACTTATTATCATACTCAAATGGATGTTCAACCTAAAAGAACCATTCAAACTCTAGAGGATATTATAAGATCATGTTCAATGTATTTCTAAGGATGTTGGGATCAACACCCTCCCCTATTGGAGTTCTCATATAACAATAGTTTCTATTCTAGAATTTAAATGGAACCTTATGAGGATCTGTATAGGAAGAGGTGTTAGACTTTGACATATTGGGATGAATTTGGAGATAGGAAGCTAATGGGACCTGATATTATCTAAGAAATGACAGAGAAGGTTCAAACCATTAAAATTCATATGAAATCTACAAAAATTTGATAGAAAATCTATGTATAAAATCATTCATGTGATCTAGATTTTGAGGTCAGAGATAAAGTGTTCCTTCACATATCATCATGGAAGAAATTCATGAGGTTTTTAAAGAAGGTAAATCTTAGTCTTAGATATATTTTCCCCTTTGAAATCCTTTATCGCATCAGAGTGGTGGCCTATTGACTAGCACTCCCACCTAACCTATCTCAAGTATATGATGTGTTCCATATATACCTCTTAATAAAGTACATAACTGACCTATAACATGTAATGAATCTGGAGTTTGTACCATTGGTGAATGATATTTAATATGATGAGAAAATTATTAAGATCTTAGATCATAGAGATACTGTTTTAAGAAGTAATACAACTTAGCTGGTCAAGGTTTTATGGAGGAACTACAAGTTTGAGGAAGTGACATGAGAACTAGAAGAGGCGATGAAATATAAGTACCCTCATTTGTTTGAGTGCATGAAATGAAAATTTTTAGGGAAAAATTTATGAAGGTGGGAATAATGTAATGACCCAAACTTTTAGAAATAAAAATCCCTTTTTGAATGAATAAATACATTATTAAGTAATGTAGCTATATAAAACACATTCACTACTTAATTTATTTTAGACCATTATAAGTTATATATTATTAGATTTAAAATACCATTAATCATAATAAATATTGATAATATATCCATTGTATAGTGACCATTAAGATTATTATATTAAGGGTTATGATAAAGTCCAATTGACATAGACAAAGGAAGCGATGAACTCGACTAGTATTATCGTACCCTATGAAGCCCATTTACCAGAGATTTTGAGGGAGATAGAATCACTGGGATTTTACCTTAATCAAAACCAATCTGAGATTTAATAACTAAAAAATGAATGAAACCATTTATGGGATATGTTCAAGATCATAAAAATCACAACCCAACCCATATATGCCGAATAACCCTAAGAAAATATAACCATCACACACCTTACCCTTATGGAATTCACTAGTGTAATAAAGGGATATGTATCTAGACCCCAACAGTATGATTTTTTCTAATTTCTTTTAATTAAAAAATAATTATATTTTACATTTTTAATATTACCTTTTAAATGGTTAAATAACGAGTTTGATAAAAATTAGATTCTGATACAATGAAACATAAATTTTATTTTTTGGGAAATATATAGTTTTAATCAAGACACACTTTTTTATGAATTTAATAAATTTTTAAATAAATAATATTTTAATAAAATATTATTATTAAATAAAATTTATTAAATATAAATGATAATATAATTTTATGAAGTCAGGTGTAATTGTTATAAGGGTCAGAAAACTATTATTGTAAAAAAGACAAGTATTTTTCAATAAATGGGCATTTGATTTAAAAGTTTATTTTATCATATATAAATAATTATTTTGATAAAATATTTTTTTGAAATTATCTCATCAAAATTATCAAATGATTATTTTTTTCATAATTTTATTAGAGTCGAATTTTTAGGTAAAAATTAATTATGGTATAAATATACGATATGTATTATGCCATCATATTGACCCAAAAGTGATGTAATATATGACATAAAAGGTATTCATGACCAAATACATATTTTAACTTTACAATAATTTTTTCTAAATTATTTTATTAATTTTTTAAACACTTAATGAATCCTCCACAACCTATATTATATTTTAAGGATTTTAATCAATTCTTTGTAAACACGACTCACTTCTGCAACTCCAAGGGTGTTATTTTAATGATAACAGTTATTAAACTTGTAAAATAATTAAAAAAACTTCAATTTTTAATAAAAAATAGGGAAAAACCATGGTATGGTTTGTGGTTTTTATTACTTTATCATAGAGATTTCAAAACCTATGTTTGGAAATTAATAAAGAATTCTCCTCTATTTTACTATATAAGCCCACCCAAACTCCCATTCCACTTTACTCAAAAGCCTTGTATCATGACATTAATCTACCCTTAACTTTATATATTACTCCCAAGGTTTCCTCAAACTCTTAATAATCTCCTCCCAAGCTTTTAGTAGCGCCTTCTCAAGGTAAGGGATCATCTCCCACTCCTCTTAATTCAAGAACCTTCTTTTTACTAAGCATTTCCAAATTTTCATGTTGGATCATGTTATTACATATCCCTATTACTTTATTTATGATTTAAAAGGTATGATTGACCCATTTCACTCTCATTAATTCCTTCCATGAACCTTTGTGCACCACCATTATGCTATCAAAACCATCCTGTGATTTTTCATGCAAAAAATTATATAGTGAATACCCATGCCTATTTCCACTAAACATTATTCACCTAGATTTACCTATCATTAATTTATTTGGGATTCATTTTTATGTATACCACACTCCTTAATCATAATATTAAATGTGATAAATATTATTCTATGTTAAATGATCTATGTGGAACACTTATTCATGTACATGATATGAATGTGATGGGTGGGCCCAGAATTATATAGCCCTCCAATGAATTGGGTAATGTTTTAATCTCACTAAATGATATGTATTGTTCATGAGAGGTTATACTAATCACACTATGTTATTTTTTCTTGGCTTTTATCCTTGAATTATGTTTATGATGTCATGTATTTTGCTGTTGCCACATTCCTATGTTTATTTTATGTTATTATGCTATATCATGACTCATTGTTCAAGATTATGATCCTCAACAATATTATATTACATTGATACGACCCTTGGATAAAATTTAATTATTTAAATTATTATATTATTTTCTCATTCCCTTACCATGCTTTATAGCTCACCCTTTCTTATGTATGTCCCCAAGTTATCTCATGCAGTTTTAGAAGAATGATGGAATTTTAGAAGCATGTTAAGGAATTTTTTAATTATATCATTATATTCCCATTGAAATTTATTATAATATGTACCTAATTTACCAAATATAAAAAGATTTGTGATCTTTTGGGGTTTTATTATGTGTACATTTATGTAATAAATCATGAATTAAGGTATATTAAAGATATGGGTTGTCATAATTTATACACACCTGGAAACCAGATGAAGAACCTATTTTGATTGAAGAAATATTCACAAATATCATGTAAAAGAGTTTCTAGACTACTTGGACTCAAGAGGGGATAAAAAACAAAGGGTATTAAGGTTTACATATTTTGAGGAAGGAAAACTACATACTGGTTCACATCATTAAAAACCACAGATCAAATTCACCATTTAATCTGTATTCTAAGTGATTGTTAAATGTGAAGAATTTAAAACCTTACAAAAATGAGTTCCAAACTTTAAATTATTCAACTAAATCACTTACCATGATTTTAGTCTTTTAAAATCATAAAACCACATTAGTGAAGAAGAAAAGGAAAAAATAGGGTTAAAAAAATTCTCAAAAAGGGTGCATCATAAGGGTAACTTGGTTTTATACTTACACAGGTCTCCTACCCTTACATATTGGATAGAAATTCATACTTACCCTTACATAGAACAAAAATACCCTTAAAAAGCCTTCAGAATCAAGGATCCACCCTTATGCAAGTAGATGGATTCTTTATTAACCCTTACGTAGATCAAAACTAACCTTATGTAGTGCCAGAGGTATCCTTATGCATACATATAAAGAAAAACAATTACCTTTATGCAACTAAGTTAAAACTACTCTTACCTTTAAAAAACCTTTGTAAATCATTAGTTATCCTTACTTAAATCATAGGTCTTATATAAGGGTAAATATAACATTGAAAATTATTAATTTTTCACTAAGAGGATTACAAAATAAAACTAAAAAGCATATTTATTTATCATAAAAATGAGGATGTTACAATTATACCCCTATAAAGACTTATCATCTTGGAGAAATAATCTCAATGGTCTAGCTCAACAATTTGTGGCATTGATCATGATGATCAGCCTCTCACTCCCAAGTCTTCTCTTGGATACATCCATGCCACCATAGAATCCAAACAAGTGGCACCATATTAAATCAAAACAACTTATTGATATAGTCAATGATTCACACCAAAAAATCCATAAAATATGCATTCTCCTCTAAAAGAACATCCTCACAATCAATCACATGCATAAGATTGAGTTTTCACCTCTAATGTTGAGGCACATGGAACATATCATGCACACCATGATACCATGTATGAAGATCTAGATGATACACCACTCTCTTGACCCACTTAATGATCTCAAAGGGTCCAATATAATGAAGTGATATCTTTATTTACTTCCTCAAACATCTATGGCCTAACTGAGGATTCACTCTCAAGAAAAATCTTTTTCTTATAGAAAACTCTATAGGTCTCCTCCTATGACCTACATAAGATATCAACTTACTCAGATTTGTGATAAACCTATTTTGAATCATATATACTCTCTTAGAGGTCTCCTATAACATACTGGCCCCCACAACTACTTCTTCACCTACTTTGTTCCAACAAAGTGGTGAATGATATGACCTCCCGTAAATAGCATCATAAGGTTTCATATGAATCAAATCCTAGTAACTATTGTTGTATGAAAACTCAACCAAGGCAAGGTGATCATCCTAAGATCTGACAAAGTCAAGGGAACAAGCCCAATGCATGTCCTCCAAAATAAGAATCATCTTCTCCAACTATCCATCTTTCTAGGGATAGTATGTTGTGCTCAATACCAGATAAGTCCCTAAGGAATTCTGTAAACCCTTCCAAAACCATGATGTAAAACATGCATATTTTTTATATATGATACTAAAGGGAACTCCATATAAGAATATTATCTCATGAATATATAGATTTTCCATATCATATATTAAGTGAGACTCACAAATTAGTAAGAAATGAGAAACCATCATTAAATGATAAAAAATCACCCAAACAACATCACAATTTCTTGGGGTCATGGGTAACCCCATAAAAATGTACATCATGACATTTTCCCACTTCCATAAGGGAAAAGGAAGTGGCTGGGGAAAACCACTAGGACAGTGGTGCTCGACCTTAACCCTCTGGAAGGTTAGGCATCGGGAAACAAATCCAGCAATGTACTTTTTCATCTCTAGCCACCAGAATTTTCACCTAAAGTCATGATATATCTTTTACACTCCATGATATATCAGCAACCTGGAGGCATGCATGTATCTCATTAGGTATTCCCTGATGAAAGTAGAGAATATAACTCTCACATGTACTAGGATCACATCATCATCATCCATTGACCACCCGGGTATTAGGTCACCACCTACTAGCTGTTCCTGTATCACAACACACTCTAGTTTAGACTCCTGAACAACCTTCACCTAGTAAAATAAGGAATATGTAATCACTAAAGGCACACAAGCCATCAATCCTCGGTCCTCATAAGCATCCATCCTCTAATCAGCCAATAAACTCATCAGGTTCCACTATTCCTCTAAAGGTTATTCACTAAGCTCTTAAGATATTTGTGTCTTATGGCTAAGAGAATCACCAATGGTATTACCTTTACCTGGTGCATAAGATATCTCAAAGTATAATGTCTACAGATACTCAACCTAACGTGTCTACCTCAATTTTAGGTATTTTTGTGTGATTATATAATGAAGGATCTTAGTGTGTGTATACAAAAAACCTCTCATTGAAGAGATAACGTCACAAAAACTTCTAGTCATGGACCAAAACTGCCAACTCTAATTCATGAGTAAGATAGTTCTTTTCATGGGGTTATAACTAACATGATCCATAAGCTAAAACTAGATCCCAATACATCGATACTACTCATAAAACAACACCTGATGCATCATGACATACAACATAACTAATCCCAGGCTCAAGAATAACCAATACAAGATATGTATTCAACCTCCTCTTCAGCTTAAGAAAAAATTCTTCACATTGGTCTGACCATAGAAACTTTACTCCCTTACTTTTCAATACATTCATAGGTTTTAAAAAATGGGAATAATCCTAGATAAAACTTCAGCAGTATCCTGACAAACCCAGGAAGCTCTTAATAATGAACATGTTTCAAGTATGTGTAAAGGAAATCACTAACTCAAATTTTTTTGGGTCCATAGATATACCAGTCTTAAACATCACACACCCCAAGAATTTCACCACCTGAATCTAAAAGTTACACTTCGACAGCTTAACAAAAAGCAGATGTGCCCAAAGTGTAATGAGGGCTATCTCGATATGTCGATAATTATGCTACAAGGTTGGTGAGTAGAGAAAAATTTAATGAGTGAAAACCATAATGAACTTGTCAAGATATAGGTGGAATACCTTGTTCATGAGATACATGAACACTTCCGGCACATGAATTAGTCATAATGACATCACCATGTACTAGAATAACCCATACCTTTTATAAAACTCCATATTTAAGATGTACAATTCTCTAACTTGAAACTAGTGATATCCCAATCGAAGATCAATCTTAGAGAACCACTGGGATCCCCATAATTGATCAAAAAAATTATCAATCCTTGGAAAGGGATACCTGTTCTTCACATCACATAATTGAGATTCTTGTAATCTATGTAGAGTTAAATACTACCCTATGCCTTCTTAGAGAAAAAATAGTTTCACCCCATGGTTGATTACTTGGCCTGATAAATCCATTATTCTCCAAGTCCTCAAGCAATATCTTTATCTCTTTCAACTCAGCTATCACTATACGATAAGAAAGTATCAAAATGGTTCACACACCTATAAAGAGATCTATCTCAAATTAAACTCCTCTATCAAGGGTAAGTACTATGAAGTTACATGGGAAGATGTCTTGATAGATATCCACAACTAGAGTAAAATATGAGGGGGATTCCACTGATCATGCTAAAAGATCCAAGCCTGCAATCTATACCATGATCGTGCTAAGATGATTGAAGCTTGGACAAACCTACCTACTCCCAATTCTTATTCTCCAGCCATCATGTAATTACATCCCTTAGGCAATGTAAAAGATATTCATATCCTATAGAAATCAATGTGATCTTAGAAGTTATCCATCCAATCCATTCTAAGAATCACATCAAATCTCATTATCTTTGGAATCATGATGTCCCATATATGTATATAACTGAAAATGGCTATAGGTAACTCTGAGCATTGTTGAAAATGGTCCACTTTAATTTCAAATGGTGTATCGAGGAAAAGTAACTCATAATAAAACTTTACTAATAATCCAAATCCAATAACAAATTATGTAGATATGAAGGAACATGAAACCCAGGAAGAATGAAATCTACTAGCTTAACCTACCAATCATTCAGTGTATCTAATAGGTCAAAGATTCCCACAATGATTTCAACCCATTCCTCATCATTCTGAGGGCCTCAAGTGCCTTGGAAAGATAGATAATATTGGATTTTAAATTCATGACATATTCAACCATAGTTCTGAACTCCTATACCGAGGACAAACATAAAGTGGAAGTCTTCTGGATGAAGTGACCCAACTGCATAAACCATAAAGCAGGTGTAGGAGTATGATCAATTGTATACTCCTACACATTGGGCGGTAGAGTAGGAACATCCTCCCTTGCAGGATAATTATATCCCTTATTTTAAAGTAGTCCCATAAGACTATGTCGAGGTTGAATTATTTGAAACACGAAGGAAAAATTTAGAAAAAACCAAAGTTGTTCGGATAAATCATAACCAGTATATGGGATCACACAATGTTCACTTAGTAATCTACCAATAACCCAAGGTTTATTCATCATAACATTAACCAAGGTCCCCATCCATGCATGTTAGTCACAATTATATATATAAAAACACACAACAATATGCCCATGATCAACTAATTAATACTAGTATAGATATATCACAACAACATGGAAACATATATATCACACAATCAAAGAATACAAGTCTATCCCAAATAGATAGCATATATCAAGGAAATAAATTAAATAACTACTATACAAGATAATAGTAAGTATATATATGGAATTTGATCCTACGCTCTTATTCATGCGGCATGAACAAACCCAAAATCCTACAAAAATATAATAATAATCCCATCAACAGTAAATTAGAGGTCCGTTACACATGAACTATCCAAGTATATGAAAATTACCCTACCCAACCCATACAACTATCCCTTTTAAACCAAGTCTCAGGTTTGTCAAAATAAAATAAGAAAACTATGCTTTTATTATATTTTATAATGCCTCGACCCAAACCACTAGGTTTGAACTAGAGTTCCACAAGACCTCATGCACACCTCCCCATATGCAAGAGGTTTATAACTAGCAATGAGGGTTTAAAATTCATCAATGGGGAGGATATAACCTAAATATCATATCATTTCTATACACATTAGACATAATAGAATATAATAAAATATAATAATCAGAGTAAACATGCAGAAACTAAGTAGATGGAACACCAATAATATAAATAAGTTAAAATGGATCCTAATGGAAAGAAAAACCAAAGTATAAGTGTAATTAGGTAAATAATAAATAAAAAATAGTATCCTCCAGAGTACATCCTGGTACCGCTCCTAGCTCCATGATCCTTGACTCAACCATCTTTCACGATCTCCTTTCCCTTGCTTGGATCCATATACATGATGTTTGCACACACATCAAAGTTCCTATACAAGGTGTGAGTAATAAAACCTAGTAGGACACCACAAATGAATCCTTAAAAAATGTTCACTTGTATAATATGTGTATGCCTTGATAATAATAAATGTGCAAGAAAGTATAAAAAATATACAATCATGTACCATGTGGTTATGTGCTAACCAAGATTCCACAAACCCATAATCGTACCCACTTCATATCTATACTAGATAGATGGTAAAGGGTTATAAAAAACGATCAAGAAATATCCACAAGGATGGATACATGCTTCTCGGTATCCTCAATGTATCATATCGATCATGCTACTAGGTATCCTTAAGGCATCTAGTTATGACATGTACTCGGTATCCTTAAGGCATCGAGTTATGGCCAGTACATAAGGCTGTCATGCTCCTACCCTATGCATAGGTCTATCATCATCATCATCACACATCATGCACACTACCCCTCTAAGGGTAAACATACCAAGTAGGTCCACCTACCATGAATACTAATAACCAACCTCCAAAGGAAAGATAAGACACAATAAGGCGAATCATGATAAGACAAGCATATCATGGTATCATATAAAAACATGCGATCAACATCAATCATGTTGATAAGATACTATGTAAATTCTCATGGAAACATGGATTATATATGGGTATCATGACAACACAAACACCCATAAGAAATCACTAACAATAAATAAAAACAAGGTATGTAAACACATCATAAATAAAAGAAACAACAGTATACAAGGGCCTTAAATGATAAAAAATTTCCTACCTCAAGGTTTTCGACATCAACGACAAGGTTCATCAAGGAATAATCACCAAAAACATGTCTGCATATCATCCAACTCAAACTACTCATGAAGAAATCCTAGAACTTATTCATTGGAAAACACTGCTCTCAATAATAGAGAAGAAAGGGTGAGAGTTCTGACACACCTAGAAACTAGACGAAGAACCTGGTTTGATCAAATAAGGCTTCACATATCTCACGTAAAAGAGTTTATAGACTTAATGGATTGAATAGAAGATAAAAAAAGTGTAGTAAGGTTCAAATATTTTTAGGAAGTAAAACCACATATTGGTTTATAACATTAAAAAACACAAATTAAATTCACAATTTAATTTTTATTTTAAGAAATTATTAATTTCAGATCATTTAAAATCTTCCAAAAAGAATTTAAAAAACTTAAATGAGTCAAAAAATTCACTTACCATGATTTTAGACTTTTAAAATTGTAAAACCACATTATAGGGTCAAACTAGGAAGAAGAAAAGGAAAAAACATGGTTTAATTTTTTTCCCAAAAAGGCTACTACGTAAGTGTAATTTGGTTTTACTCTTATTTAGTTCTCCTACCTTTAAACAACACATATAAATTACCACTTAACATTATACTAATCAAACATACCTTTATACAAACTTTGCCTTAATATCCCAAAGGCCTTCTTTTTTTATTGATTTTTGATAACCCCCCTTTCATGGGATGAGGGGGAACCCTTACAAGGCCCATCGGCTTATAGATTAGATTTACCATAGGATTTGAGACATTATAGGACCAGTAGGTCTTAAGGAAATCATACAGACTATGACTACTTGAAACCGACCCTCCCCAGCATCTGCATTGTGATTAGATATCCACCTTTGCATGGCTATTTGGCTAGCTTTCCTATGCAGAGATGCACATTCCCAATACCAATGGTAATGCCATACCCTCTCATTATTCTAAATTCATTAGCCCTGATCTGGTGAACACGTCCTTCACTTGAATCCTCCTCTAGAGCTGGTTCCTTATAGAATCTGTATGGGCATCTGCATATTAGGTGGCCCTGAAGGCCTTGAGGTGTCCTAAAGGTCTTGAGGTGGCTTGAAGGCCTTAAAGGTATCCCGAAAACCTTACTAACCCGAAGGCCTGGGTGGTATAAAGGCATTAAGGACTCCAAGCCCAAACCAGTGGCCTAAGGTGAATAGTTCCAGATCCTATAGTACCGAACAATACCTTCTATAGTAACTAATATAGTACCTGATACAGTACCGTACAGTACTACTACAGTTCCTACTATAATACTACAATAGTACCATAATTATGCCTCCTTCTGGTTTCGAACTTGGGTATCATGGATGCACTTAGAGAGACCTAACCAACTAGGATAAGGCTCATGTGTACCTTTATACAACCTTTTAAAATAAGGATCTACCCTTATACGAGCACAGGGTTTCTCGGATGACCGTTAAACAAATCAAAACTACCCTTACATAGTTCTATAGGTACCCTTATGTATCCTTGTAAAACGAAGGACTTACCTTTATGTAGCTAAGGAAAAAAATCCTATTACCTTTATGTAGCCTTTTTAAATCACAAGTTACCCTTATTCAAATCATAGGTCCTATATAAGGGTAAAGACTACATTGAAAATTATGTTTTTACTAAAAGGAATATAAAAGAAAACCAAAAAGGATTTTTATTTATAATAAAAATGAGGATGTTACATCTAACACCTCATAGGATGAGTGAATGAATCTTCCACCTCATTCCCATGTAGTATCTTTCAGTTACTAATCCATTATGAATGGATTAATTAATTTATTTCATGTCAATTGAATGTGTTTAATAAATTATACCAATGTGAAGTAATATAAGATATGACACCTGATACATTTCATATAGGTGACACATTTTCATTAAATAAATAATGTTGGGAATGACCTATAAAATGGAATGATTTCCCTAGTTAGTGAAGTGTGATCATTAATTTCATGAAAATATTTTTTAAGAACATTTCCTTCTCTTGATCCTTATTCATCACATTCCAGTGAAGGATCTAACACCCCTTATAGTGTTGTAGGAATCCTCAAGTTATGAACTTGGATCTACTGGAAGGTTTTATCCCCTCAAAGGTAGGAGGAATAGTTCAATTTCTTCATGATCTTCATCAAGATTTCTCTATCAAAGAAATAATATGGAAGCTATTGTTATTTCATTTCAAGTATGTAGTTCTTCATTTACATATCCATGTATTATTCTTGAAGATAGATCAAGAAAATATACAAGTCTTTTCCACTATGTATGATCATAAAATGATCCCACAAAACCCATAAATTGAGTACCTAGTGGATGTGGAAGAGCTTCAGGTCCTTTAGAACTACCACTGGGTGGCTGATGGATAAGTACCGAGTGACTATTGAGCCACCGAATAGCTGGTGCTAGTCATTGGTTACCTAGTGTGTTCTAAATTGATTTTTATACAATGTAATTTTGATAATTATTCTATCATGGTATTTTGATCAAATGACGACATTTCCTATTCTAGGGGTAGGTTCTTATAAATGTTTCTCACCCTAACCTCTCCCTTTACCCCTCTAGCTTTGAGTAGCAATTTTCCCTTCATTTCTTGTTGAAATCATTATAGATCAATGGATTAGGATTTAACTTGATAAGAGTTACCTAATCCCTATATTTTTTTGAGAAGGCATAAAGTCTTGGTTACTATCAAGTTCTTATTATCTTTCATTACTTATAGTTTAACAAATTTGTAGATTCCTTATGTTCTATAAGGAATTGGCCTCTCTCTCTTGGTGCATATTATTTATTGAGTGTGACAATCTTGAATCCATCTATCATGACCCCCTCCCACCAAAGATTCCACAATGAAGGGAGAGAGATAATGATCCCCCGAGTCCCACCTCCAGTAGGCCTCAGGTTGGAGACTAGAACCGAGGGTATAAAAATCTCACAATATATGAGGTATTACCCTCTATAAATGAATAGGATCTAGAGATAGGATAAAAAACACCAAACAAATTCATCCGACTATATAAAGGTAAACCAAAAACCATCCAACAATGCATGAATAGAATAAAACTGATACATATAAAAGTCTCCAAAGTAAATACAAAAAAGAAAAGTCTACAACAATGACTCAAAGAAAAATCCGACTTAGTTAGTAATGTCCATATTAGTCCACAAATTCCTCTTAAAATCCTATTTTTTTTATATACGTAGGGTGATCATAATAGGTATAATCAGTAGGGACATGACCAAGGCATCAAGTGCACTTGTTAAAAGAGAATGCTAATGCACCAGTGAACAAAAAATATAACAAACAAGAACCTACATAGGAAATCTAACCAAACCCAACCACACAATGTCTCACTCACCAAATCACACATCCAACATAATAATATAATATAGAGATCATAATAAAGAAAGGCACCCCGCTTCCTCTTCCCCATTGATTTCCTGTTCTCATTCCCCAACATCGAACGTCATATTCTCCCATCCCTTCCACACATACCACATCACATCCCACCCACACACACCTAGGCCATAAATTACATCAAATTCCACCTTCACACACCCAGGCCACACATCACATCACATTCCTGTTGGAGTTGGTGGCCTAGAACCAACTATTTTGTACTTTATTCATTAATGAAATCTTTATTACATCTTGATTGTTCTTCTGCGTGACAATGCATGTGATGATGTCCTAAGGATAGCTGTTGCATTAAAGGGTCATAGAGGATCCCTGCAATGATGAGAACCCAAAAGTGCCATAACACTATTATTGAAAGTATGTTCTATGGCCGGATGATATTATTTGAGAGGCACAAATAATACAGGTCATTAGGGGTGAGGACTCATAAAACTTTGAGGCACCTTCTCATGGTGCGCGCCATTAGTAATATCCAGGAGGATATTATGAGAACGAGACCCGCTAGTAGGAAATCCACATTTCATAGTGTCATTGGATGTTCCTATCTATGGACGTGTGTATTGGTCCTTAGACTTTAATATTATTATTAATGAGTATTACAACTCGCGCACTTAGATTTATTGACGAAAACTATGACGACACACTGTTCGCAGTGAGGTAGGATACGTTGGGTGCATCACGAGTAATACTGCATTAATAGATAATGCGATAAAGGATTTGTCCCTTTTGTTCCATAACAGAAGTAGATATCTCAGGCCCTTTGATGGAATTGATATAGCCTACATAAATCCATGGCCATGGTAAGGTATGGGCGAGTTCAATTCCGGGAAGTCAAAGAAAGAATAATCGAGCACATGGGTTGATGGAACCAGCATGCAACCCGCTTGATTAGAGATATCGAGACAAAGGGATTATATTACAAGGTAAGCGTTCGTAGGAGGCGACACATCATTGCGGTGTTAACTTCATTCTCTATGGGTGCCTTGGCGTGTTTCTAGACGCTAACCATGGACTTTAGGCAGGCTCCGCCTAATGCCACTGATAAAGAGGCCTAGTGGGTCACACACTAAGTGTTTCCATGTATCTCAGTTAAATATTAATTTAACAAGTTGAATAAAGATTATTCCCGATTGTGGTTTAATAATTATTCAAGGATGTCTGATTGCATTTATTTAAATACTAGTTATTAGATAGAATATATTGTGGGTGAAATAATATGTATTTATTAGCGAGTAATGCAGTTACATTTATTTAAGAAATAAATAACCATTACTCAAGGTCTAATAAATGAGGTGGAGGAAAATAAATAAAACTGGAAAAATAAAAGTACACACCGTGTAGTTTGTTTTTTGGGATTCGTGATAATTTTTTTTTATTTAATTAAATGATATTAAATGTGATATATTGTATGCATGTCAAGTAATAATGATGGTCAACTGTCATTATTAAGACATGGGGCATTACTACGAATTAAATGAAATAATTAAATGCTTTTGGGAAATTAATTAATTTTATTATTCTAAGTATCATAAATCCCAATTACATTATTCTCAATAGGGGTTATCCATTTGGGTTTTGCACAACGGTTTGGAAATACTCTCAAGCCAAGAGAGAATTCCCTTTCCACCAAGAACGCTTTCAAGTTACGAAAGCAAGATCCTCCACCAGATCAAGGTGATCGAAGACGGACATCGCAAGCGAAGGATCTTCTGAGCTAGCACCCGGAGGTCCCTTCAGCGACGTCCAGAGATACGTGGAGCATGTGTGGATCACTGCTAGAGGAATCCTGTACTTGGATTCTACGACGCAACGACGAATCACAGGATCATGACCAGAGGCATCAACGAAGAAAGAATTCCATCGAGGTAATTCTTATGAATTAATTAAATTAATTATAATCAACATATGATGATCCTATCTCGAGGGTTCCAGGACTCTTCTTTTCTTTTTCTATTCTTCATTCTATTCTGAAGATCCGGAGTTTTATATCGTGATGGATCTCGGATTAAACATCGTTTAACGTTAAAATTAAAGTTGGGAAATCCCCCAAACATGCTTCCACTGTGCCCAGAACCTATAAGTGGTATCAGAGCGAGGTTATATCATTGATTACAATTATTTAGTTTTTCATTGGTGATTTAAGCATTTGATAATTCAGTTGTTTCAATCCAAGTTTAATCATTCTGGAAATCTGAATATCGAGATCTGTTCCTCCTCCCTCGTTTCTCGTTCACCTCACAGAAACAAATTTTCCTTTTAATTTTGATTAAAATAAAATAGAGGAACTCATCTGGAGGATCCAAACGTTTCTGGCCGTACAACACCAGAATACACGGCGTGTATTCGGAAGTACACGCCGTGTAGTCTAGGTTCAATGCATTGACCGATCCGCCAAATCAGGCCGTGTATTGAGGTCATTTATGACACTTTGTGTTGACCGGAAACAGGTGGCACACGGTTTCCGGATTACACGCCATGTGGTCCAACTGAACAAGGCGTGTAGTCCCTTCGGGTTCGGGTTGGGCCGTGTACCCCGTACACGGCTTGCCTGGCTGAAAACCGTGTAATGCGGAAACTACATAGCGTGTGTCCACTGAACACACCGTGTAATCCAAAAAATTTACGAAGTACATTAACATGCCATGTCCCTGGGCATGTACTTCAGATGGATGGTGAAGAAAAGTACACACCGGGTAGTTGGAACTACACGCCGTGTACTCACCCAAATTACACAGATTTATTAAAATTTAATTATTATATTATACAAACCCTTGAGACATGTACCATAGTGCAGGCGTAAAGCCGAGGCACAACACGTGATAGGTGTTTTATATATGTGTGTTTAATTTAACATCTGCGTAATGAAAGGGAATTCACCGGGTTTCCTCCAAGGTACAAGTTATGTACAAGGATAATTTTAAATGAATTTATTTTTTTAAAATTATGATGGATGAGAATCTCAAGGAAGTTCAGAAAAGGGTTTAAGATAAAAGGATTGATTAATTAAAGATAATTAATTAATTCGAGTGTGATTTATCTTAAACAAGAACGATTAAAGAATTGAATGCTATTTTTATTTATGCGTAAATATCATTGCATGTGTGGATGATCATGAGCTAGACCGAGATCTTTGTATGTGAATGGTTTCTTTTAATTTATTTATTTAAAATAAATTTGTTGGCCTGCGAGCCATCTCCTCATTAATATGTAGGGCCTGCGTGCCCGAAGATTCTTTTATGTAAAACCCCCTTTTTACCCCTCACCTGCGTGTGAGATAAATGCATATGTTATGGATGGAGCTCCCAAGCTAGTGGAGGCAGCTCAAGTCAGGAGCCGAGGTGAAACCAATCCAAGGAGATACAAAGTTGGACAGGTGGAAAGCTGTAAACACGAACCCACAAGGTTCAAGGTGTTTCTCCCCTAGGTCTTGGGTTAGTTTATCAACCACTAGATAAAATAACCAATAGAACAAGCTCATGATCATACCATATATTTTTTTTATGTCATTTTCATGGTTTATTTATTGTGGGTGTGTTGTCACGATCACACAATTAATGAATATAACAAGCATGCAAGATGGAAATAAAATAAAAACTGATTTATACGTAAAAATTATCTTAGACATGGTTAATCACTTAAGTATATCCCACTTAATATTAACAAGCATGCAATCAAAGATAATAAAATGGAAATTTACGTATAAGGATAAAATCTCTCAAAAGAAATATTAAGCTGGTATAGCCTTCCATAATCTTGGTTAGAATCGAACCATAGTTCAAAGTGCTTGACCAAACCTAGTTGGGGTGCTTTCAATTATTGGGGAATTCTAATTCAAGGTTTTGGGTTGACTTGAATTGGTTCGCATCAAGGGTTGACTGCCACAGCAGGACTTGGTGTGACCAAGAGGCAAAGGTTGAGGAAATCCAAAATAAATGGATTTCAGGATTGGGAAGTCCACTCAGAAGATCAAGGAGATGCGAGTTAATGCAGTTGGAATTTGGAATGCCCACCTAAAACCCTTCATGTTGCTTGACCAACCCTAGTTAGGGTAATGTGAAGGGAAATATGGATCCTTGACACTAGAATATTCAGGCAATAGAATATTCCGAAGTCAATGGTGAGGGCTATTGGATTTTGATAAAATAGTGGGAGACTAATAAGTATTAATTTATTTATTTGTCTCAATTTTGTAATAAAGTACTAAACCTTTGCTCATATTAATTTGTAGAAACGGAAATAAAATGACATCAAACATATCATTGCGCACCATACTCGAGAAGGAAAACCTTCTCACCGGCACCAATTTCTAAGAGTGGCAGAGGCGTTTACGCGTCGTCCTTCACCACGAAAGGAAATTGCATGTGCTGGAAGAGCCTATTCCAGTTGTGCCTGGGAAAGAGGCCAGTGATGAGGAATTATCTCTCTATATGAAACACATGGATGATTCCATAGATGTCTAGTGTTTCATGCTATCATCCATGTCTAATGAGCTTTTGAAGCAACATGAAAACATGGACGCATATAGCATGATGTCTCACCTTAAGGATCTCTACCAAGAGAAGGTGAGGCAGGAGACATATGATATCTCCAATGCTTTGTTCACCACAAATCTTGGAGAGTCTGCGCCATCTGGGCCTCATGTAGTCAAGATTATTGGCTACATTTAACGTCTGTACATCTTAGGGATTAAATTCCCGGATGAGTTGCGTACAGATCTCATCCTATCATCACTGCCCAAGACCTTATCTAGCTTCATTGTCAACTATAATATGAGCGGAAATGAGAAGAGTCTATCGGAGATTCTGACCTTGATTCGCCAGGTAGATAAGGACATGGGGCATGAAAAACTCACGGTCCTTATGGTGAACAAGAAAAGGAAGGACAAGGCAAAAGGGCCAAAGAATTATAAATAGTTTAAAGCCCCCGAGCACCGTCCCTCCAAGAAGGGGAAGATCCAGAGGCAGGGTAAGGAACAGGAGGTAGTGTGTTTTTCATGTGGCAAGCATGGACACTGGAAGAGGAACTGCACCCAGAAGCATGGGGACACTAAAGGTGCATTCGTTATCAAGTGAAATCTTTCTATTTCTACGCATTGGGTATTAGATACAGCTTGTGGGTCTCACATCTGTATTCAAATGCAGGAAACAAGTAGATTTAGAAAGATCGCCCGAGGAGAGGTGGATCTTCGAGCTGCCAATGGAGAAAGGATGGATTCATTGGCTATTGGCGACTACCACCTCTCATTTCTGACTGGGATGATTTTGGTTTTACATAACTATTATTTTGTGCCTAGTCTTTCCGAGAACATAATTTCTATATCTTTTTTGGATATGGATGGATTTGTTTTCAAGTTCGGAAATAAGGGTTGTCTCTTTTATAAGAACAACGTATGTTATGGTATGGCACATTTGAATAATGGTTTGTATGTATTAAATTACAAAAACCAAGTGTTGGCAATTGATAATGAAACAAACTCACATGACTCATACATCACCCAATTGTGGAATCACCGCCTTGGTCATGTAAACGAGAAGCGCTTGACAAAGATCTTTCAAGATGGATATTTAGACTCTACTGAGATAAAACCACTTGATAGATTTCACTCTTGTTTACATGGTAAAATGACCAAGACTCCCTTTGGTGGACAGGGTGAAAGGGCCACAGAGCTTCTAGGATTGGTACACACGGATGTATGTGGACCATTTCCAGTAGAAGCTAGAGGTGGATATTCTTACTTCATTACTTTTACTGATGATTTGAGTAGATATGGATTTTTCTACTTAATGAGGTATAAGTTAGAAGCCTTAGAGAAATTTAAGGAATTCAATAATGAAGTAGAGAATCATCTTGGTAAGAAGATAAAGAAGCTTCGATCAGATCGAGGTGGAGAATATCTGAACCAGGAGTTCATCGATCTTCTACGGGAGTCTGGAATTCTATCTCATCTCACTCCTCCTTATACACCACAGTAGAATGGTGTTGGTGAAAGGAGGAACCAAACCTTGTTAGACATGGTGAAGTCGATGATGAGTCATGAAGATCTTCCATTATCCTTTTGGGGATATGCATTACAAACTGCAGCATACACATTAAACCGAGTACCAACTAAGGTGGAAAATGGAATTCTCTCCGAGTTATGGAATGGAAAGAAACCTATTTGTCACATACACGTGTATGGGGATGCGAGGTGTTTGTTAAGGCCTTCTCAGGAAACAAACTATAACCCCGGGGCATGAAGTGTATCTTTATAGGATATCCTAAGGAAACGAAAGAATATTACCTATATAACCCTCAAGACAAGAAAGTGACTATCGCCAGACAAGCCGTATTTCTTGAGAGGGAGCACATCCTCAAGAAGGATAGTGGGAGCAAGATTGAATTCGATGAAGTTGATGCTCAAGATACACAGGAGTTGGTACAGGAACAAGTTCCACAGGTCCCTGTGGAAGAGGTTCCAGAAACACAAGTATTGCGTAGGAGCTCAAGAGAGGTAAGGGAACTAGAGAGATTTGGTTTCCTAGTCACCGAGGATGGTGAATCATTATTGTTGGACAATGATGAATCTCTCTCCTACAAGGAAGCAGTAGAAAGCTCAGAAGCTGCAAGATGGCTAGAAGCTATGAATTCTGAGATGGATTCCATGTATCAGAACCAATTTTGGGTTCTGGTCGATGAGCCAGTTGATGTAAAGCCTGTTGGATGAAAATGGGTATTCAAGAGAAAGCTGGACATGGAAGGTCAAGTTAGCACCTATAAAGCAAGGCTAGTGGCTAAAGGATTTAGATAGCATCAAGGAATTGACTATGATGAAACCTTCTCGCTATTTTCCATGTTTAAATCCATAAGAATCATACTTTCCATAGCATATTACCATGACTACGAGATTTGGTAGATGGATGTCAAAACAGCGTTCCTTAACGGGAACCTTCAGGAAGATGTCTATATGAAACAACTTGAAGGGTTTGTGACACCAGGTGAAGCCAAACAGGTTTGCAAGTTGCAGAAATCCATTTATGGATTAAAGCAAGCATCCTGGTCATGGAAAATTCGATTTGATGAAGCCATAAAGGAATTTGGTTTCATTAAGAATGAATGTAGGCCATGTGTTTATAAGCGGTTTAATGGGAATGCTGTCGTTATCCTAGTAGTATATGTTGATGAAATATTGCTTATTGTAAATGACATACCAGCCTTACAGTCAGTTAAGGACTGGTTGAACAAATGCTTCTCCATGAAAGATTTAGGTGAAGCAGCCTATATTCTAGGGATCAAGATTATTTGTGATAGATCCAAGAGGCTTCTTGGACTAAGTCAGGGTACATACATTGACCAGATACTAAAGGGATTTAGTATGGAACAATCCAAGAGAGGATTGGTTCTAGTGTCACATGGATTACATCTTTCTAAGAAAATGTGTCCTCAGACACAACAAGAGAAAGATAGGATGAGAAAGATCCCATACGTCTCAGCTATAGGATCCATCATGTATGCCATGTTATGTACCAGGCTTAATGTTGCCTATGCACTGAGCATGGTAGGAAGATATCAAGAATATCTAGGGGAACAACATTGGACTGATGTTAAGACTATCCTTAAGTATCTGAGAAGAACTAAGGATATGTTCCTGGTGTATGGAGGAGACGATGAGCTTGTCATCAGAGGGTATGCTGATGCTGGTTTTCAGACAGATTAGAATGATCTGAAGTTGCAATCTAAATATGTTTTCTGTCTCAATGGAGGAGCTGTGAGTTGGAAGAGTTCAAAGCAGCCAGTTGTCGCTAATTCTACAGTGGATTCTGAGTATATAGAGGATTCTGATGTAGCCAAGGAAGCCGTCTAGATTCAAAACTTTGTCCAAGAGCTAGATGTGGTGCCTAGCAGTAAAGATCCCATTACATTGTATTGTGATAATAATGCAGTGGTGGCTCTTGAAAAAGAACCAAGGTCACATCAATGGACAAAGAACATACTCCGGAAGTATCACCTATTGAGGGATTTATATCAGAGGGGTGAAGTTGCAGTGAGCAGAGTGTCCATGGAAGAGAACGTGGCAGAACCCATGACTAAAGGCCTATCTCAGCAGAAGCATGAATATCATGTGAGAGCTAGCGGGTTAAAGGTTGTTAGTAGTTGGCTCTAGTCTAAGTGGGAGTCTGTTGGAGTTGGTGGCCTAGAACCAACTATTTTGTACTTTATTCATTAATGAAAGCTTTATCACATCTTGATTGTTCTTCTGCAAGACAATGCATGTGATGATGTCCTAAGGATATCTGTTGCATTAAAGGGTCATATCGGATCCCTGCTATGATGAGAACCCGGAAGTGCCATAACACTATTCTTGAAAGTATGTTCTATGGTTGGATGATATTATTTGAGGGGCACAAATAATACAGGTCATTAGGGGTGAGGACTCATAAAACTTTGAGGCACCTTTTCATGGTGTGCGCCCTTGGTAATATCCAGGAGGATATTATGAGAACAAGACCTGCCAGTAGGAAATCCACATTTCATAGTGTCATTGGATGTTCCTATCTGCGGACGTGTGTATTGGTCCTTAGAATTTAAGATTATTATTAATGAGTATTACAACTCGCGAAATTAGATGTATTGACGAAAACTGTGATGACACACTGTTCGCACCAAGGTAGGATACATTGGGTGCATCACGAGTAATACTGCATTAATAGATAATGCGAGAAAGGATTTGTCCCTTCTGTTCCATAACAGAAGTAGATATCTCAGGCCCTTTGATGGAATTGATATAGCCTACATAAATCCATGGCCATGGTAAGGTATGGGCGAGTTCAATTCCGGGAAGTGAAAGAAATAATAATCGAGCACATGGGTTGATGGCAATAGCATGCAACCCACTTGATTAGAGATATCAAGACAAAGAGATTATATTACATGGTAAGCGTTCGTAGGAGGGGACACGTCATTACAACGTTAACTTATCTCTCTATGGGTGCCTTGGTGTGTTGCTAGACGCTAACCTTAGACTTTAGGTAGGCTCCACCTAATTCCACTGAGAATGAGGCCTAGAGGGTCACACACTAAGTGTGTACATGTATCTCAGTTAAATATTAATTTAGCAAGTTGAATAAAGATTATTCCCGATTGTGGTTTAATAATTATTCAAGGATGTCTTATCACATTTATTTCAACACTAGTTATTCGAGAGAATATATTGTGGGTGAAATAATATGTATTTATTAGCGAGTAATGCAGTTACATTTATTTAAGAAATAAATAGCCATTACTCAAGGTCTAATAAATGAGTTGGAGGAAAATAAATAAAACTGGAAAAATAAAAGTACACGGCATGTATGTTTTTACATACACGCCATGTAGTTTGTTTTTTTAGGATTCGTGAGAAAATATTGTTTATTTAATTAAATGATATTAAATGTGATACATTGGATGCATGTCAAGTAATAATGATGGTCAACTGTCATTATTAAGACATGGGGCATTACTAAGAATTAAATGAAATAATTAAATGCTTTTGGGCAATTAATTCATTTTATTATTCTAAGTATTATAAATCCCAATTACATTATTCTCAATAGGGGTTAGCCATTTGGGTTGTGCACAACAGATTGGAAATACCCTCAAGCCAAGAGAGAATTCCCTTTCCACCAAGAACGCTTTCAAGTTACGAAAGCAAGATCCTCCACCAGATCAAGGCGATCAAAGATGGACATCGCAAGAGAAGGATCTTCCGCGCTAGCACCCGAAGTTCCCTTCAGCGACGTCCAAAGATACGTGGAGCACATGTGGATCATCGCTAGAGGAATCCTGTACTTGTATTCTACGACGCAACGACGGATCACAAGATCATGATCGGAGGCAGAAAAAAAGAAAGTATTCCATCGAGGTAATTCTTATGAATTAATTAAATTAATTATAATCAGCATATGATGATCCTATCTCGAGGGTTCCGGGACTCTTCTTTTCTTTTTCCATTATTTTTTCTATTCTGAAGATCCGGCGTTTTATATCGTGAAGGATCTCGGATTAAACGTAGTTTAACGTTAAAATTAAAGTTGGGAAATCCCACCAACGCGCTTCCTCTGCGCCCGGAACCTACAATTATGCCTTCACACACCCGGGCCACCCATCACATCCCAAAGACACCTCGGGCCATACATCACAACTCATCCCAAATACACATGGGACAGCACATCACAGCTCATCCTGAAACACCTAGGACCACACATATCAAGTTGTCCTAAAAACCCATGGGGCCACATGCCACAAATCCTCCTAAAAAAACCTGGGACCACACATTACATCTGAAGGAATATTTGGGGAGAGGGGGTATCCGCCATCCGTATTAATAACCTCCTAGATATTGGGGAAAACACCCAGAATCCAGAACCTCTAAGCATTGGTAAGGTTATCTAACTCGAGTGGGGTACATATAGCACAACATGAACATACATGATATAGATATTGAACACAATAACCAGCCTAAGGGTTCACATCCACAATATTAGCACACACCACATCACCACCACGTACCATACGTCTACTGTCGCAACTGATGCCGCCACTTTTTGCAACACACCAAACAACCATCACACAAGACACACAAAATTTTCCACTTTTATATTTTATGTTCCACCACTTTTATTCATTACCCTTTTCATTTCACTTTACACCACTCATTCAATTATATTTAAGTAATTAATCACATGTCAATTTTCTACCCCATTATATTCAATTCCAAATCATTCATTTATTCATTTCATTCATCATTATAATTTATTCCACTGCTACATGAGATATTAACACAACCACACCACACAACTATCGTCATCAAACCACACATCCACCATTTTCACAGAACCACAACCTCTATACACCACAACCACTGCACCACAACCACTACTCCACAACACACAACTTCCCACATTGAATCCATGCTAACCAACCATCACATCACTGCCCCATGTACCACATGACCTAGCCGATCACATCTATCATCTAAAAATAACCACAAGCCACACAAAGCATCACAAAAAGCATAACCACACACAATAGAGACACATCCCATCTTCACATTTATTCAGGGGATTAATCTCATTACTTCATTATATTATCATGGGTATTATCACACAAACCAGATATCTAGGGGAAACTAATTATATCACAATATAAGTACTTTAAAATTTTATTAAGGGTGTGATCACACAATAACATATAATGGGCCATCACATATATCAACTATAGTGCATACAAGGCTTCTAATAAACACTATTTTCAGAATTAGAAATATACATGAATAACAATATAAAAAACATATAAAAAATAGAAAATCATGTTATAACTCCCCATACCCATCAATTTTAGACATTAAAATTTAATTATATGATTATGATAACCATTAATATACACTAAAAGGTAATAAAAAGCATTAATATCCCACACATAACATGAAAAAGAGTGAGAATGAGGATCCCCTACCTCAAGGAAGCTTTCCGATCTTGCTACGCACCGCAAGGCAAAGAAGAAACCTCCCAAGAAACACCTCCACACAAGAAACTGGTGGGTCAACCAACAACTTACCTAAATATAATCAAAATTCATCCATAATTAATTACCCAAAACAAACTATACCACTTTAGAAAACTTAGAAGAAGAATAGAAAGGAAACAAATGAGAAAGGGGAGATAACTTACCACAAATCGATGATGGGAATCCAAGGATCAAAGAAGGGAATCCACATATTAATCCCCATCAAAGGAATCTCAAAACACTAAGAAGAGGGCCACTGGATCGCCTAGAACAAGAGGGAGAGATCCATTGAAACTGTAGGGTTTGAGAAACCCAAGAAGATGAATGCATTTAAAGATGTACAACATCAGGGATTTATGTGACGTGTAATCCCCTTTCACGTCATGTAATCCTCGAGGTTTGGTTTTTTTCTGAAAAATGTGTCACCTTTTTATTATTTTACCCTGAATAATTAAATGTCACAAACTGGACCTGTACAATCTATGAAACACTTTTACATGTTGTGTAAATGTTACACAGTGTGTATTCCCTCTACTTCTAGATTTATAATAGCTAACATCTTCAGGCCCACTCTAGGCCTCATCAAAGCCCCTCCAAAACAAAAAAATAGAAAAGTAACAGACCGAGAATGCATGAATCTTCAAATTAGATACCTCTCAAAATATTCTCTCCCTCAAGAATCCAAAAACAAGAATAGAAGATAAGGGGTTTGAACAACCACCCCATGAGATACCTCTCAAGGATCCCATCACACCTTAAACGCTACCACCAACCAAACACACCAAAACAAATGGCCAATGAACATGGCACAACCACACCACCACCACTCACTGGGAACAACACTGCATTATCCAGTACCAAACAAAACCACCAATTTTCCACACAACAACTACACAACCATATAACCTCCACAAAGCTCAAACTAATAAGTAAAGCTAACCGGACATAAAAATTATGGAATCTCATCCTCCATGTCAAGATACTATCCACTCTAGGAAGCATTGACTCACCTGCATGGGTTTAATTTCATTGTATTTAATTCATCTTGATTAGGATTCAGGTCCTCCCCTTTTCATATGCAGAAACATTATTACATATCACACATCAAGAGAAAAACACATCTCATAACATATAAGGATCCAACTATCACATCACAAGAAAAAAACAAGAAAAAATCAAAAAATATCTGGGTACTAGGAACACATATACATATCTCATTCCCAAGTAATCTCATCCAAGTGACCATGACTCTATAACATACAAACCAAGGGAATGGTCCATCCATGCATCACCTTCCCTCGATGATCCTGGATCTCTACTGGTTGCTCTATGAACATCACATCATCATTCATATCCAACACTACCCAGAAAATGACATGGTATTCATCATGAAGATACTGAAAAAGTTGAGAGATGTGGAAGACATCATGGATCCGGTCTAGTCGTGGTGGCAATTCCAGCCGATATGCAACCTCACCAACATGCTCCAATACCTAAAGGGTCCCAAAAAACCTGGGAGAAATATTACTCCCCCTACCAAACCTCTACTGCCCACACCAAGGGTAGAATCTCAAGAATACAAGGTATCCATCATAAAACTCCATGGGCCTCCACCTATAATCGATATAGGCCTTATGACGGTCCTGTGCCACCCTCATCCACTTTCGAACCAACCAGATCTTCTCGACCGTGCTCTGCACTACATTCAGACTAAGAACGGCTGATTCTCCAATCTATATCCATCACAATGGATAATTACATGGATTACTATACAATGCATCAAATAGATCCATAATAATGGACGAGTGATAACTATTTTTGTACAAAAAATTGACCAAAGGAAGGTTTCGTGCCCAAGATCCACCAAAGTCTAGGACATGTGCCCACAACATATCCTCTAGTGTCTGGATGGTTTGTTCTATATTCCCATCTATCTGAGGGAAGAAACAAATGATAAGGAGTAAATAGGATCTAAAATCATTCTAAAAACCCCTCAAGAATTATGAGGTAAAACAACAATATCAATCAAAGATGATGGTCCTCGACACCCCATGAAGCCTAACTACATCATCCACGTACCGCCTTGCCAAAAAATCCATGAAGCTCGACTCATGAATTTATAGAAAGTGATATAATTTCATAAACTAATCCATGATCACCCAAACAACATAAAATAATCTCTAAGATCAGGTTAACCCTGTGATGAAATCCATTGAGATGTTCTCCCATTTTTACTCGGGAACATCCAAGCACTAAAATAAACCTCCTAGAAAAAGGTGTTCCTTTTTCACCTTCCAAAAAACCAAACATATTTCTATAAACTTTACCATTGACCATTTCATACCTAGACAATGAAGTTGTATCCTTAAGACATGATACATCTTTTTCATGCTAGGATGTACCGCTAAAGGTGAGCTATGAAACTCATGGACAAATCCCTCACACATCACCTATGGGAAAGACAACTGCCCCTGGAACAACATCTGGTTCTGATTGTCCTTTGACCATCCCTTAGAAGTGTCACCATGGACGATACAATCACACATCACTTCTTCCTATGAGTATACCCATTGAGACTACTCCACCAATTACATCAAAGATGACTCCACGATCATCTGATAAAGACAACCTTGACCACTTCTCTATCCAACATCAAGATTCATTACTGCAAGCTACTCCATTTTTTCCCAAACATCCACAAAATCCCGAGCCACATCCTATTAAGACTTATGAATAAACGCATCAAAAACTAAATTACCCTTCCCCATGGTGTAAGAAATTTCAAAATCAAAATCCTAAAGAAACTTCATCCACCTTAACTATCATAGATTCAAATCTTGTTGAGTGGAAACATATAACAAACATTTATGGTCCGTAAAAACCACAAAGCACTCATTTATTAGGTAATGCTGCAAAAAATTTAGTTCAAACACAAATTCTAACAAATCCAGATCATGGGTTATTGTGGGGATATAACTACATATATGGAATCCCGCCTTTTTATTATATAACTTTTCACTACATTTTACATACATAGGATCTTTAAAGTTTAGTGTTTTGGAAATCAGGAACACAATACATGAAAACAACATAAAACATCCTTATAATAAAATTTTAAGGCTTCATAATAGGTTCATCCTAAGTAAAATTACTGAATCTCATAACCCGAAGACATACATCAAAGGAAAGGGTGATCAGAAGGCCCAGTAAGGAAAAAAAGGGAATTAATTTACCTGTGAAATCAATAAGAACTTGATAAAAACATAAAGACATGAGAAATGGAGATAGAGGAATTTCATAATGAAAATAACTTGAACCATAACATGAATATTTGGCTACAAAATTTAATTTATACATTCATGAACATATCTCCAAGGTTCACCCCCAAGGTGTCATAAATATTACCAAGGTTATTCACCAAGGTATCCTGAAGCTTTCCATCTCTAGAGATTAAATTATTTACCCAATGCATTAGAGCACTATCAGGGCGCACCCTTAATATGTATTTATATTAATGTGAGACACATAGATCATAATAAAAAATTTCATAAATAACCCATAGAGAATAAAATAAATTGGTTTCATTTCAAAATTGTGACATTTTAAACGTTCTTAAAAATAAGACCATTATGTCATTTATAACCCATGGAAAAGAAATGAGGGTTATATGTATGTAAATTCCAGAATCAAATATATTATTTTTTTTATATTTATGAACACCCATAGAAACGAAATAGTTCTGGGTATTCACATAAATAAAACAAGAGAATTTCTTGAGAGAAAGAGATAGAAATTTTGAGATGAAAATTCCGCAGCATAACGACTACATAACATCCTTTTAAAAAACATTAAAAAGAGTGGGTACAAGGGTAAAACACTCATAAATAACTAATAATACAGTATAATGGAATAATAAAATAGAGATAAGAACATGGTATGGATATTTGGATGTCATACCACATGAAAAGGAAACTTGAAAGGAAAGAGAAGATGCAATTTCTTTTACAAAAAATTCAACAGCCTAATGACGCCACTTAAAAATTCAAAAAATTAATTGATGAGAGCGGAAAGGGTATCTCATAATTTAGAAATGAAATGGAAAGTAGTAAAGATTTTTAATAACAAGCCCCCAAAAAATAAAATGGAACTATAATACATAACATAAAGGAAGTCATGACTTAAAAGAGGAGGGTGAAAGGTTCCTTTACCTTGAAGAGTAACTTTGAAAGATTGAAGGTCGGAAACTTGTGAGGCTTGAGGGAACCTTGGGAGGACTCATTGGGAGGTAAAAGACCAGAACCCAATTGAGGCAGATTTTGAAATGAAATGGATGAGGGAATGGCTTGGTATTTATAGGAAAAGTGAGGGAATAAATTATTAATTTCCAAGGGACACCTAATCTGTGGTATTTGCAAAACCATGGGCTTTCCCTTGGTATTTTCCCATGGTATTTGACACTTGGGATACCTCATAACATATCTTACTATTCACAAGTAGACTAGAATATTTACATCATGATTGCATCATCAATTATGTCATTAAACACCCGAAACTCAAAACTGTATTTTTACTATTCACCAAAAAAATCAATTGTTTCAGAAAAATACCAAAAATTCACTCTAACCTAATATCGATGCTTTGAATTAAAAAATGAACTCCATTTTATGAAAATAATTTTCTAAATATTTTTAATTTAATTTTTAAAGAAAATCATTATTTATTTCAAAAATACAACTTTAAAAGTATAACTCATTTTGTAACAACTTAAGAAAGTAATCAAGGTCCCATAAAATTATCATATAACCATAAGACAATAAAGTAACAATTTATGATTAAATTTTATGAAAATAAATTTCCATTTTAAATTGTTAAATTAATTATAAAATTGTAAATAAAATATTTATGACATACAAAAATACCAAAACTTAAACTATGATATTTTTTCACTTTTAAGATGTCTAAAATTTATTTATACATTCATGGGTGAAGTTTCTATTTTTTGGTTGATTTACTATTCATTACTATTCATACGGGTATGTTACTATTCATACTTTACTACTCACTAAAAATTAAGTTGATCTTATTAGACTCTAAATTTCTTACTGAACACAACTGTAGAAGACCATTTTTTGAAAATCAATTCACATTATTAATTATTTAAAGAATACAAAAATATTTTAAAATACCACTTTTTTTCCTAAATTCATTAATAATATACATCCTATATTTATCCAGACAATTGAAATTCACAAACTTTACCGTAATAAGAAACAATAATTTTATTTATATAAAAGGATTACACAAAGTAGCTAAGGTCTCATTACATAGCCCCTTATAACACCAGCATAGGACCTAAGTGTAAAGTATGCTATGGTGATAGAATCTTTGGGTGGCTCGGACAACATTTCCCAAGTGGTAATTTCTATCAACTTGAACTTCTCCCTTAGGCGATTCCGTTCAAGCTTCACATGTTGAAGTTCGACTTGGGCTTGGTTCAGAGCAAAGCCCAGTGATGATACCTCCTTCCCAAGCTTCGACATATGGGCTTCATATGGCCCGAGTCTACTGGATGATGCCATCGAATCTTATTTCTGTATTAATTAACCAAGATCATTTGAATTTATAAACAATAATTGTAACTTTAAGAATTTAGTTTCCAACAGTCATATTGACCAATGGCCATATAACAGTCAAAACCCAACAATATCATTTAATTATACTCATGTAATTAATTAAAGGATATAGTTTTGTTGAGTATAAAATAAAATAACACACAAATTTTGGAAATAAATATTATTAAAAGGTTTGGGTCATTACATTCTTCCCCACTTAAGAAATTTAGTCCTCAAAATTTTAACTCGTACCCTAAGAAGAGAAAAGGTGAGGGTAATTCTGCCTCATAGACTCCACTAGTTCCCATGTGGCTTCCTCACATTTGTGGTTCCTCCACAACACCTTAACAAGGTGAGTAGTCTTGTTGTGTAGAACCTTGTCTCTACGATCCAAGATCTCCACCGGCTGCTCCTCATAAGAGAGGTCATGTTCCAATTTTACCACCTATGGATTTAGTATATGTGAAGGGTCAGGTATGTACTTCCTCAAGAGGGATACGTGGAAGACATCATGAACCTGTTTTGGATTTGGAGGAAATGAAATCCGATAGGCCACTGCTCCTACGCGATCAAGGATTTCATAGGGGCCAATTTACCTAGGACTAAGCTTCTCTTTCTTTCCAAACCTCATGACTCTCTTCCATGGTGAAATTCAAGGAAAGACTATGTCACCAACATCAAAATCCAAGTCCCTTCGAAGGTTATCAGTATAACTCTTTTGCTAACTTTGAGCAGCCTTAATGTGTTGCTGGATGACATGGACTTTTTCTGTCATCTCTTGCACAAGATCAGGCCCAAGAAGCTTTCTCTCACCAACTTCATCCTAACAAGTAGGAGTTCTACATCGATTCCCATATAGAGCTTCATATGGTGCTATTTGAATGCTCGAGTGGAATCTGTTGTTGTAAGAGAACTCAACTAAAGGGAGATGTTGATCCCATCCACCTTTAAATTCCATTGAGCATGTTCTCAGCATATCCTCGAGTGTTTGAACAGTCCTTTCAGATTGGCCATTAGTTTGGGGGTGATAGGCCGTACTAAAATTCAATTCAATGCTTAGTGCATGTTGAAGACTTCTCCAGAATTTTGATGTGAACCTTGGGTCATGATCAGATACAATAGAAAGTGGAACTCCATACAGCCTTACCAATTCCTTTACCTAAATTCTGGAAATTTGATCAAGAGAGAAATCTTTCCGAATGGAGATAAAATGGGCAGTCTTGGTGAGACGGTCCACAATAACCCATATTGAATTATTTCATTTGGAAGTTCTCGGGAGACTAGTGATGAAGTCCATAGTGATATTGTCCCACTTCCATGCTGGTATGGGTAGTGGTTGCAATACCACTTTCAGTAGTTGTATCTCTTCCTTCACTTGCTGACATACCAGGCACCTTGAAGTGTATTCAGCAATTTCCCTTTTCATATTATCCCACCAATAATGATCACTATCATCCCTATATATTTTTGTGATTCCGGGATATATAGAGAAAGTAAAACTATGAGCTTAATTCATTAGATCGTTCTTTATTTCTGGAATAGATGGGACACATAGTCTTGTACAAAATTTTAGTACACCTTCTTGATCAATATTGAACTCAGGAAACTTCAGATCCTTCATAGCCTCAAAATTATTCTGTAACAAAGGATCTTCTTTATGAGATTTCTTGATCTTATCTAGTAATGAAAGTTGATAAATCATTTGGGTTAGGGTTGATTATGTCCCTTCCATTATAATTCTCATGTCCAGTTTCACTAGGTCATTGATCAATGGATCTCTTTCAATTCTCATCTTGGAAAAAAGAACTGGGTCTTTCCTACTTAATGCATCAACGACTTTGTTTGCTCTTCTGGGATGATAATTAATTGAACAATCATAGTCTTTGAGAAGTTCTAACCATCTCCTTTATCTCATGTTCAATTAATTTTGTGTGAAAATATACTTTAAACATTGATGGTCTACATATATATCACATTTATACCCCTAAAGATAGTGCCTCCATATCTTCAGAGCAAAAACAATAGAATCCAGCTCCAAATCATGCGTCAGATAGTTCTGCTCACGAGTGTTCAACTATCGAGATGCATAAGCAATGACTTTGTCATTTTGCATGAGGATGCACCCAAGACCTTTCAGAGATGCATAATTAAAAATAACAAATCCTTCTCTACTTGAGGGTAGAGTTAACATGGGTGTAGTAACCAATCTCTTCTTCAGCTCTTGGAAACTTTCCTCACACGCCTTTGTCCATATGAACTTGACCCCTTTTCTAGTTAACTTGGTTAATGGATTAGAAAGTCATGAAAAGTTTTTCAAAAACCTTCTATAATATCCCACTAATCCAAGGAAACTATGAATCTCAGTTATTGTTTTAGGTTGAGTCCACTCCTCTACAACTTTTGTATTTACAGGGTCAACTGTGATTCCTTAATTGGTAACAATGTACCCTAAGAAAGCAACTTGTTGTAACCAGAATTCACATTTACTTAACTTTACAAAAAGCCTCTCCTTCTGTAGAGTTTTCAAAATAACCCTTATATGATCCTCATGATCCTTGTGAATTTTGAAATATATCAGAATATCATTAATAAAAACTACCAAAAATTATCAAGGTAGTCCTTAAAGACACTATTCATCATATCTATAAAAATAGCAGGTGCATTAGTCAGTCCAAAGGGCCTAACAACAAACTCATAATACCCATATCTTTATTAGAAGGCAGTTTTTGGAATATATTTTTTCTTCACCCACAATTGATGATAACCAGATCGAAGATCAATCTTAGAGAAGAAGTGAGCCCCAAAAAGTTAGTCAAACAATTCATCAATTCTTGGAAGAGGGTATTTGTTCTTTACTGTGATCCCATTCAGTTATCTATTATCAATTCATAGATGCATCGATCCATCCTTCTTCTTCACAAAGAGAACATGTTCTCCCCAAGGAGACACACTCGGTCAGATAAACCCCTTCTCCAAAAGATCTTGGAGTTGTTTCTTTAATTCCTCCATCTCCACATTTTCCATCCTATATGGGGTCTTTGATATTGGATGAGATCCAGGTATGATTTCAATAGAGAACTCTACCTCTCTTTTTGGGGGAGGTCTAGGAAACTCCCTAGGAAATACGTCAACGTATTCCTGGATGATGGGGACATTTTATATCCTCAAACTCTCATTTACTTATTCTTCTTCACCAATCAACTCGATAAAGAAGGATATAGGAGGTTCTTATAGAAAAATATCAGGTTGAGATATCTATACTTGGAAGATAACTATAGGTTCTCCATTCAAGACTACTGATATTTCCTTGCTTTTGCATTTGATCTTAGAATTATACTTTGAGAGATAGTCTATCCCTAGTATAATGTCTAATTCTAGCATAGTAATGACTACTAGATTTGTGATAAGATTTTTCTCACTAAAGTAAATACTAGAGTTTCTAAATACTGACGATGCTTGGATAAGTCCACCAGGGGTCTTGATTGATAAATATACTTTTAGAAAATTAGGGGTTTATTCTAAATTATTTGAAAACTTGGAGGAAATAAAGGAATGTATAGAACCAATATAAAACAAAGTACTTGATATCTTTGAGAGAACAAAAAGAGTACCGGATACCACATCATTCAGAGCTTCAACTTCAACTGTCATGATAGAAAAAGAATGAACTTGGTCCCTTGACCTTCACTAAGGCTGATGGTGGTTCCCCTCAACTACCCTCAGATTTGTATAGTGATTGAAAAAGTGCCCAAGTTTTCCACACTTAAAGCACTGGATATCAGGTAAGGAATGAATCATCTTCCCCTTATCGTTAGTGTTTTGAAGTTGAGGTTTCACCTCACTAAGACAATTCCTCGCAATATGGCCTTCTCTTCCACACTTGTAGCATTTTCTGCTCCTAATCAGGTAGTTCACCGAATGATTCTTCCCACATTTATTACACATGGGACGTTGCACTTTCTTTCCTCCTATTCCCTAATAAAATGTCTTCCCTAATCTAGGATCCATTGATATCTTCTTGTTGTTAGATTTATGAGACCACAATGTCTCACCAAACTCCAGCTCGACTTTCATCACACTCTGAACGATATCCTCATAGATATCATAGTCTCAGTTGGCTAGATTCTTCTGCAGATGAGGTCTCAGTCCATCGAAGAATCTATCAACCTTACCATTTGGATCCATGACAAATCTAGAGGTGTAACGTGACATCCTTGTGAAATTCATCTCGTAGCTTCCCACAGATTCATTCTCCTTCAGCTTCAGATCGAGAAACTACTTCTCTATTATTGTTCTCATCAATCGAGGGAAATACTTGTTGAAGAATATCCCTCTGAACTCTTCCCACTCCATAGCTTCAACTTCCACTCTTGGCCATGTGTTATTAATCAGTTCCCACCACTGATCAGCTTCTCCTTCTAAGAAATAGACAACCAGGGTAACCTTCTCTTGTTTAGAACATCAGATCACAGAAAATATCTTCTCAATAGAGCTGATCCACTGTTCAACAATCAATGGGTCGGTAGATCCAATGAAGTTTGGTGGTCATTGAGGCATAAAGGATTCAACACAAAGTTTTACCCTTCACGGAGAGATCAGCCTCTCAGCTTGATTCGAGTTATTTCCCATAACTTGAGTCAGTTGGTTCATCATTCACCTGAAAGTTTCCATTCCGGCTTCCATCAGAGGGCCGTTAGCACATGATCCATTGGGGTCACCATTTGAACGATTCCTCCTATTTACATCCATTTTCTAAAAGAATAAAACCTTAGTGAGAAACTTATTTCATTTACGAATCTTTTTACTATAAAGGATTTTATGTCTTAAAACTTTTTTAAATAATTATGTTTCTCTATAAATCCTTCATAATGATTCATAAAAAGATTATGATTAACCAAAAATATCCCCTAGGAGTGTTGTAACCAAGAGTGAAGAAAAGACCATTGTCGTGTACCAGGATACCCCGAGTCAATCCCAAAACTCCTTGTCGAAGTTTTCACTCCTAGGTACCTCTGTGCCAGAGCCTCCTCTACCTGCTCGTATCCAGACATGGATATATTTTCTTGATAAACCACTTACTCAATACTCGCCAAAATACCAGGAAGTTTTCTTATATTTAAAATTTTCTATAGGATTATTCCTAAAGTTTTCATAGCCTAATTTACATAAATAACTAAACTATCCTTTGATACCAACTATGGCATCCCTCCTTTTTATTACACAACTTTTCATTACATTTTACATACAGAGGATCTTTAAAGCCTAGTGTCTTGGGAATCAGAAACCCAATACATGAAAACAATATAAAAAATCCTTCTAATACACTTATAAGGATTCATCATAGGTTCATACTAAGTACAATTACTACATCTCATAACTTGGATACATACATCAAAGGAAAGAGTGAGCAAAAGGCCCAGTAAAGAAAACAAGGGAATCAATTTACTTGTGAAATCAATAAGAACTTGATAAAAACATAAAGACATGAGAAATTGAAGTAGAGGAATTTAATAATGAAAATAACTTGACTATAACATGAATATGCGGCTAAAAAATTTAAGTTAGACATTCATGAACATATCACCAAGGTTCATCCCCAAGGTGTCATAAAAATTACCAAGGTTATTCACCAAGGTATCATGAAACTTGTCATCTATAGAGATTAAATTATTTACCCAATGCATTGGATAAATATCAGGGAACACCATTAATATGTCTTTATATTCATTTGAGACACATAGATCATAATAAAAAATTTCATAAATAACCCATATAGAATAAAAGATATGGGTTTCATTTCAAAATCGCGACGTCTTAAAAGTTCTTAAAAATAAGATCATTATGTCATTTATAACCCATGGAAAGGAAGTGAAGGTTATATGTTTGTAAATTAAAAAATAAAATATATCATTTTTTATATTTATGAACACCCATAGAAACGAAATAGTTCTGGGTATTCACATAAATAAAACAAGATAATTTCTTGAGAGAAAGAGTTAGAAATTTTGAGATCAAAATTCCGCAGCATAACGGCTACATAACATCCTTTTAGAAAACATTAAAAAGAGAGGGTACAAGGGTACAAAACTCATAAATAACTCATAATACAGAATAAGGGAAGAATAAAATGGCTATAAGAACATGGTATGGATATTTTAATGTCATACCACATGAAAAGGAAACTTGAAAGGAAAGAGAAGATGTGATTTCTTTTAATAAAAATTCGACAGCCTAACAGTGTCACTTAAAAATTCAGAAAATCAATTGATGAGAGTGGAAAGGGTCTATCATAATTTGGAAATAAAATTTACAGTAGTTAAGATATATAATAACAAGCCCCCGCATAATAAAATGGAACTATAATACATAACATAAAGGAAGTCATGACTTAAAAGAGGAGGGTGAAAGGTTCCCTTACCTTGAAGAGTAACTTCAAAAGATTGAAGGTAAAAACCTTGTGAGGCTTGAGGGAACCTTGGGAGGACTAATTGGGAGGTAAAATACCATAACTTCATTGAGGAGGATTTTTGAATGAAATGGATGAGGGAATGACTTGGTATTTATAGGAAAAGTGAGGAAATAAATTATTAATTTACAAGGGACACCTAATCTGTGGTATTTGCAAAACCATGGGATTTCCCATGGTATTTGACCATGGTATTTTCCACTTGGGACACCTAATAACATATCTTACTATTCAAAAGTTGACCGGATTATTTTCATCATGATTACATCATCAATTATGCCATTAAACACCTGAAACTCAAAACTGTATTTTTACTATTCACCGAAAAAATCATCTGTTTCAGAAAAATCCCAAAAATTCACTCTAACCTAATATTGATGATCTGAATTAAAAATGAACTCCATTTTATGAAAATAATTTTCTAAATATTTTGAATTTATTTTTTAAATAAAATCATTATTTATTCCAAAAATACAACTTTAAAACTATAACTCATTTCGTAACACCTTAAGAAAGTAATCAAGGTACCATAAAATTATCGTATAACCATAAGAAAATAAAGTAACACTTTATGATTAAATTTTATGAAAATACATTTACATTTAAAATTATTAAATTAATTATAAAATTGTAAATAAAATATTTATGACATACAAAAATACCAAAACTTAAACTACGATTGTTTTTTCACTTTTAAGATGTCTAAAATGTATTTATACATTCATGGGTGAAGTTTCTATTTTCTGGTTTGATTTAATATTCATTAATATTCATTACTATTCATATGGGTGTGTTACTATTCATACATTACTATTCACTAAAAATTAAGTTGATCTTATTAGACTCTAAATTTCTTACCGAACACAACTGTAGAATACCATTTTTTGAAAATAAATTCACATTATTAATTATTTAAAGAATACAAAAATATTTTAAAATACCCTTTTTTTCCTAAATTCATCAATAATATACATCCTATATTTATCTAGACATTCGAAATTCACAAAATTTACCGTAATAAGAAATAACAATTTTATTTATATAAAAGGATTACACAAAGTAGCTAAGGTCTTGTTACATAGCCCCTTATAACACCGGCATAGAAACTAAGTGTAAGGAGTGCTATGATGATAGAATCTTGGGGTGTCTTGGACAACATTTCCTGAGTGGTGATTTCTATTAGCTTGAACTTCTCCCTTAGGCGATTTCGTTCAAGCTTCACATGTTGAAGTTCGGCTTGGGCTTGATCTAGATCAAGGTCCAGTGATGCTACCTCCTTCCCAAGCTTTGACAGATGGGCTTGATATGGCCCAAGTCTACTGGTTGATGCCATCTACTCTTCTTTCTTTATTAATTAACCAAGATCATTTGAATTTATAAACAATAATTGTAACGTTAAGAATTTAGTTTCCAATGGTCATATTGACCAATGGCCATATAACAGTCGAAACCCAATAGTCTAATTTAAATATACTCACTTCATTAATTAAAGGATATAATTTTGTTGAGTATAAAATAAAATAACACACAAATTTAGGAAATAAATATTATTAAAAAGTTTGGGTCATTACAACCTAGACCCATAAGACATTACCGCCCTTGTAGCATTAACAGGCATCCCAAGACCAAATGGTATACATCATAAAAAACCTCAAAAAACACACCTTCCTTGGGAAACTGAAGAACTGAAGCACTAACCAACTTCACCTTTAGGTATCTGAACACTACTTGGAAGTAGTCTATCTATAAAAAATATTTTCCCTTTTTGGTTAATTCTATCAGAGAAGTTGCAACTAGAGATAAATCAGGCACAAACCTCTGATAATAGCCCACAAGACTAAGAAAACTACAGACAATTGTCACATTCTTGGGTGCTTCCCAAGAAAAAATGATTTGAACTTCGATGGGTCCACTTCCACACCCTTATGAGACACCACATGTCCAATTAAGTGCACCCATCGCATCCAGAACTCACACTTGGACAACCATGTATAAATATGGTGGCGTCAAAGGACCTAAAAAACAACTCTAAGATGCTCGGAATGATCCTTTTTCTATGTAGATTATAATAAGATGTCATCAATGAATACAATAAAGAACCAGTCCAGGAACTCATGGAACACAGAGTTCATAAGTCCCATGAACACTGCTAGTTCGTTTGTAATACCGAACGACATAAGCACAAACTTGAATTGCCCATACCTTCATCTAAAGGATATCTTATGAGTATCCTCAAATTTTACCCTTAACTGGTGATATCCAGACCATAGATCAATCTTTGAGAACCAATCAACTCCTCTCAACTGGTTGAATAGATCATCGATCCTTAGAAGGGGTAACAATTCTTGACCATTACCTAATTCAACCTTCAATAGTCAATATAAAACCTCAGACTACCATCCACCTTCTTAGAGAACAACACCAGAGAACCCCACGATGAAACACTAGGTCAGATGAAACCCCTCTGCATCAAAGTATACGTCTTTAGACTCAACTCACACAACTCCATGGGCGCCATCCGATAGGAATCCATCGAAATCAGAGATGCACCTGGCTAAAAATCTATTATGAACTCAACGTTGTGCCGAGGAGGTAGTACCATAATCTCTTATAAAAAAACATCTAGGAAATCCTCTAAAAACCTAGGAACACTTTCAAACTAAGATTATATGGAAAACTCCACCAATTGCAACAAAGGAGGCTCCACTTTCCTACCACTCAACTGATAACCTTGTTCGCTAACGAACACCACTCGTTGGCCCTCAACATTCGAAAAAACAACTCTACTCTAGAAGTAGTTGATGAATGAATGCATGGAATACAAAAAACCCATACCAAGGATAATATCATATTGATATATTTTTAATAAGAAGAAGTACCCCAGTAACTGGTGCTACCCCATCTTTCGTCTACATTTCCGACACACATCAAATAAGGAAGTTTGAGATCCAACTCACATAAAAAAACCATGTGAATTGGAAGACTCTCCACATCTAGTCCCAAAATATGAACCAAAGGAGGAGAAAATAAGGAGTGAAAGGCTCTAGAATCAAAAAAAGAACACACAAAGGTACTAAACAAACAGTTCATACCTCAAACAACTCTCAGCTCTACTGGCGCTACTGCCTCTAACATGTTCATCTGACCATTCCTAGATAATCTCTAATACCATCCTCTAAGATCATGCTATGTCCTGGGTCCCTATAGACAAGGACCATCATGTGGCCTACCAATACCAACCTTGCTTGCTCTCAACCGCTTAATAACAAACTGAGGTCCCTTCTGCTGGAACTATCTCAAAGGAAACTACTACTGCTGAAAAGGGGCCTAACCACCCATCTAAAACTGGCCTCCCTGAATAGTCAGAGAATGATCTTAGTAGTTCCTATATATTCTAAAGATATGGAACACAAATGGAGAACTCCAAAAAGGCACTCATAACCACATTTCCCTGATGGTCGAGAAGGAAACCACCGCGACTGGTTTCCCACTAAACGGAACCCTGACTGCATGAACACCCACAATCCACTACCAGAAGCACCGCTCATCAAAACACCTTGTTGGACACTTTACTGGGGATCAAATCCGAAGTAAATAATCCTCTCTATAACCTCATCATTTTTAGTCCTCTAGATATGTCAGGAGTGTGCACGGTGTAACAACATACTTGATCACTGGACACAAAGTCTCCTCCAGACACCGTGCCCTAGACTCCTCATCTATAAAAACATCGGGAGTATGGTAGAGAAGATCCTTGAACCTGATATAAAATTATTACATACTCAGACTCCCATTATAAAGGGAGAGAAACTCCAACCTCTTAGATACCCTCATCATCAATGAAAAAATCTATACCCAAAACTACCTCTAAAAGTCAGGCCACAACACCTCGTCTTCCTTGTAATCACCAAGAAACAACATCCACCACTGACACAAAACTCCCCACATCTAACTGACTAATAGTATCACCCAAAACTCATGTTAGTCTCAGATAAAATCAAAAGTGATCTTGATCTCATCTATCCAGCACTCTGTCTCCAAATATGAGACACTCCCCTCATACTTGGAAAAAATATACCACCAAAAGACATGAAAATACCAATTTCATTCCTCTTCCTCCTCTTCTTGGTCAAACCTCTAACGATAAAACAGATCAACCTACTAAACCTTAAATTTATGAGAAACTCATGAACAATGATCAAGATCCATTCCTGGAAACAAAGAGAACATCCTAATCCCAATAGCATGTAATTTTATCAAATATTACTTAATTTTATTCATTTTATTTTCTGAAAACATATAATTCATACGTGAACACAAGTAATTATGACTCATGTACCTATTATATGTATATTCACTATAAATAGGTCCACTTCACTTGGTTCTTCAAAAAGATCAAAGTTTGTGCAATGGATCATGGGGGGGGGGGGCTAAAATCCCATGTCCTAACCAGTCTCTCTAGCCTATATCATGAAAAAGGTCTACTAGAACTATTTCTATACCATACCATGTAATACTCACTATTTCTAACTCCAAAATCCATCCAATAACTCAACCATAACCTCTGATACCACTCTGTCTCGACCCCCTCCCACCAAAGATTCCATAATGAAGGGAGAGAGATAATGACCTCGAGCCCCGCCTCAAGTAAGCCCTGGGTTGAAGCCTAGCACCGAGGATATAAAAATACTACAATATGGGAGACATTATCTTCTAGAAATGAACAAGATTGGGATATAGGATAAAAAAACCAAACAACTCCAAAAGAGTATATAAAGGTAAACTAAAAACCATACCACAATGTATGAATAAAATAAAATTGATACAAATAAAAGTCTCCAATGTAAATATAAAAAAGACAAGCCTATGATAGTGATTCAACATCAATTACAAACCTTCTAGTAATGTCCAGATCAGTCCCCAAATTCCTCTTGAAAACCTGAAAATAGTTTATATTCATAGGGTGAGCATAACAGGTATACTTAGATGGGACATAACCAAGGCCTCAAGTGCACATGTGAAAAGAGCACGCTAATGCGCCAATGAAAAATAGTTGAACCAATACAAGCCTACATAGGTAATCTAACCAAACCTAGCCTCACAATGGATCACTCACCAAATAATGCATCCAATATAATAATATAATATTGATATCATAATAAATAAAGGATCCCCATGGCCTCCTTCCCACTGATTTTCCGCTCTCATACCCCAACATCAAATGTCTTATGCTCCCATCCCTTACACACATATCATGCCACATCTCACCCACCCACACCTAGGCTAAAAATCACATTAAATCCCACCCACACACACCTGGGCCACACATCACATCACATAACATCCCACCGTACACACCTGGGCCAGACATCACATCACATAAAACCCCAAGGACACTTGGGACTATACATCGCAACTCATCCTAAAAAAACCTAGGATCACACATCACATCTCATCCCAAAAATACTAGGGACCACACATCATAACTCATCCTGAAAACACATGGGACCACACATCAGAACTCATCCCAAAAATACCTATGACCACACGTCACATCTAGAGGAAGAGCGGGGGAGAGGGGGTAGCTAGCCATCCATATTACTACCCTCTTGGATGCTGGGGAAAACACCTGAAACCCATAACTTCTGAGAATTAGTAAGGTTATCCAACTCAGGTGTGGAATGTATAAAATAAAATGAATATACATGATATAGAGATAGAACACAATACCCAACCTAAGGGTTCACATCGAAAACACTATTTCACACCACATCACCACCACACACAATATGTCTACTATCACAACTGATAGAACCATTATATGAAATCCACCAAACAACCGTCACATAAGCCATACAACATTTTCTACTTTCATATTTTAAGTTCCACCACTTTTATTCATTTCCCTTTTCAATTCACTTTACACTACTCATTAAATTATATTTAAGACATTAATCATAGGTCAATTTTCCACCCCATTATATTCAATTCCAACTCATTCATTTATTAATTTCATTCAACATTTTAATTTATTACACTACTACCCAGGTAAATAACACAACCACACCGCATAACTATCATCACTACACTACACATCCACCACCATCATCTCACCAAAATCACCACATACCACAACCACTGCGCCTCAACCACTTCACGACAACCACTACACCACAACCACCACACCACAAAACACAACTTCCCACATTGAATCCATTCTAACCAATCATCACATCACTACCTCCATGTACCAAAAGACCTAAATGGTCATATCTATCAACACAAAACAACTTCAAGACACACAAATCATCAAAAAAATAAAAACCACAAACAATATCAACACATCCCAACTTCACATTTATTTAGGATCTTAATCTCATTACTTATTTATATTAGCAAGGGTATTATCACACAAACTAGATATTCAGGGAAAACCAATTATTATTCAAATATAAGTTCTTTAACCTTTTATTATGGGTGCGATCACAAAAAAAAACAACAAGAGACATCACATATATCAAATAAAACACAAGAAATGCTTCCAAAATTTGCTAATTTTAGGATTTGAGAGAAGCATGTATAAAAATATCAATAACATATAAAAAAACAGTAAAGCATGCGATAACTCCCCTTACTCATCAATTTTAGACATGCCAATTTAATTATATGATTATGCTGATCCATAAAATCCATCTAAAGGTAAGAAAAATCATATATATCCCACACATTACTTATAAAAGAGTGAGAATGAGGATCCTCTACCTGAAAGAAGATTTCCGATCTTGTTGTCCACCATAGGATGACGAAGAAATTGCGTAAGAACCACCACCACACAAGAAAATGGTGTCTCAACCTACAACACATCTTAAGATCATCAAAACACAGCCCAAACACATAATCTGAACCCAATCACACCACATAAGAAAACTTTGAAGTAGAAAGGAAAGGAAAAAAATGATAAATAGGAGAGAAATCACCACATATCAATGGTGGGAAGCCAAGGATCAAATATGGGAAAACAAAAATAAATCCCCATCAAAGGAATCCCAAAATTACAAAAAGAGGGATACAAGATCACCTGGAAAGAGAGGGAGAGATCCACTATAGCTGTATGGTTTTAGAAACTCAAGCGGTTGAAAACATTTACAGATGTACAACATCGAGGATTTAAACGACCTGTAATCCCCTTTCACATCATGTAATCCTCAGGGTTTGGTTTTCTTTGAAAAACACATTTCCTTTTTATTATTTAACCCTAATTAATCACACATTATAAACCGACCCTGTACAATATGTGAAACACTTTTACATGCTGTAAAAATATTACACGACATGTATTCCCTATGCTTATAGATTTTTAATAGCCAACACCTCTAATACCGTTCTATGATACCTCCAAGAACCTCCAAAACCCAAAACCGACAAAGTAATAGACCATGAAAGCACTGACCATTACATTAGATACCTAGATACAATGGTTTTTTATTACATTAGAAACTTATATAATCAAAATTTTATTAATAAAAAAATACTAGATTCATTCTTGATTGTTATATCACATTCTAAATTAATATATATTATAAAAACACATAAGTTTTATTATTCCTTTATTTTTCATCCTTAAAAAACATACACCATTCTTCATGGTTTCCTAGGGAAATGGGAAATTAATATAATTAGGTGAGCTTATATTCTTAGTGATAGGTGGAATATAGTGTAATCTAACAATAGAAAATGTATGATATACATAATATGACATGAATAAAAAACAAATAGGTTTCAATTAACTAAATAGAAAATAATACCATATCCATAAAAAATAAAATAGATGATCACATGAATAATAATAAGATCATAATGATGGTATACATAATTTGATACATCATTATAAAACCCAACTGTGCATAGTATAAATTTCCATTTCACTATTTGGCACATTGTTGGGGAAACAATGCAGCCTAATCATGAACATGTTGAACGTTAATTATAGTAACCATCACATGACTATAAGACCATTTAGTAAATCATGCAACCAAACCATTCATATTTTACAAAAATTACAATTTTTATTTTTATTTTATTATTTTTTAATTTAAATATCCTTATATTCTTCTAATCAATTGTTCATGAGGGTTTCAAGAATCCTTAGGGACATATACCTACCTTAAGGTTCTGGGGTGCAATGGAAGTGTTTGGGCTCATGATTAATAATGAAATTTTCTTGTTTATTTGGATAAATCCTTAGAACCTGAAAAACAAAACCCCAAAATACCTGAAGATAGGATTTTTTTCACATAAAACTTATAATTAATTTACATAGATAAAAAATACCTATGCTTGGAATTATTCCTTCATTGTAGATTATTTAACCTTTATTAATGTTTTTTATTTCAATGAAGGATCTAAGGGTAGAATCCCTCTAGAGGTATCCACATGTGCACTACGAATATTGGAATGTTGCTGTTGGAACTCTAGGTGTTGGTGAGGAAGATCCAAAACTTAAATAATTTTTCATTGATCATGAAAAGAATATTTACACACGTGAAAGACTATGTTTTACACTCTACATATCTTAATAGGGAGGAGGACCATCAACCTCCATTATTGAGAGTTTTCTTTAGAATTTATCTCTAGGGTTAGTGAGAATTACCTTTAAAAGAAATTGTTGTGCACATACAATCCCATAAAATCACCCAAAATAATATAATCAGATTTATATATCTCGATAAAAAAAGTAGTTATTACACAAGGTCACTTAAATAATATCTTAATCCTAAAAAAAACCTGCATTGAATAATGATAATATTATCATTATTTTCTTGACATACACTAAACTCAAAAATATAAATACCATTTTATCTAGACCCTTAACTTGGCTCATCAATCCTCCTCAGTATTTATTAAACCTTTTATAATGACTGTTTATTTAAATAAATAAATATCACTATATTTTGCATTCAATAAATAAATAAGTATTATATTCAGTAGTTTGAGAATAAATATTTATTTATTAAAAATTTAGTTGTTAACTTGTGAATAAACAAAATATAAATAAATATTATATATTCTTGAAACTAATTAAAAACTTACCTTTCAAATAAATATTTATTTAATATTTAACTCAAATATATATAATTTTAAATAAATTTTGATTCAATTTATGTGACCAAAAAAACCTGAATAAATATTTGATGAAAATCTAAGAATAATATTTATCTAAACTATTAAATTCAAATATAATTTAAATGAGATTTGAGATATAGTTAGTGTGTTCTCCTCTAGGTGTCTTTCATAGTGGAATTAGAAAAAACTATTCCAAATTCCAAGATCAGCGTCTAGAATAATGTCAATACACCCTTTTAGAAATATGTTAATGCCACAATGATGACAAACTCCTACTAATGCTCACTAATTAATATAATCCCTTTTTCTTGATATCTCATCAAGCTGGTTACATACTTCATGTCATCAATATATATGATTGATTTATCTGTCATTAACTTACATAAATGAATACTTAGATATACTATAATGTACATGGATTTATTAGATATTTCTATTTCAATCAAAGGGATAAAGATATCTGCATCTATTAACTCATAAGTGAAAAATTCTTTCTTGAATTATTTATTAATGTCATATCATTATGATACACTCAATGTATCCCACCTCCCCATGAGCATATGTCATTATGGTTTTCGTCAATACATAAAATTACGTGATTCATTATATACATTAATAATAATCTTAAGTCTAAAGACCAATACACATGCTTTCAAATAAGAATATCCAATGAAACATACAACATATATAACATCTAGGGTTAGATTTGTTATCATAACCTCCTCACTTGGAGATTACTAAGTCTGAAATCTATGAGAATAAGTATCTATGTCTTATGACCCCCCTACACCCAATAGCTAACATCATCAGTGTCCCAGAAGATAGATTTAAAACTACCATAAAATGCATACTTAAGAATGTTATTATAATAGTTTAATATTATCATTATAGTAGGGAAATGATTTAACATTTCAATGTGATATATAATCTAAGGAAATTATCACATTAATGGTATGAAGAAGAAAATTCATCATGTGATATGAAATTTATTAAGATTCAATTATTTGAATATTATAGTAATAAAAATTATAATGTATTTGTTTATAGGACACAAAATCTAATAAACTCCCACTTATACTAGACCCAACTATTAAAAACTTTTCAATCCATGAGTCCCCTTTATGATATTCATGATTCTATTGAAATATGGCTATAACTATTAGGCCTACCATGTTCTGTTAACTGTTCTAATTAAAATTACTTCATCTCTCTGAGAAAATATCTCAAGAGGTGATATATCTTAGTATATACCTCTTTTCCCTTTGGCATCCCTAAAAACTTGGATAATACCACAATATAATGTTGATCATAATCTAATTAAACTTTACTATCTTAGTACAATTCCAAAATCTGGAATAAATATTTTCCAAACTCGCTTCTTAAGATCTATTAGAATCAATAATATACCCAATATATATAGATATGGATACCAATGGATTGAATAATTTTTCCTTTTCATATTACCATAGACTAACTTGTCTAGTTTTACTTTCTCAAGTACCATTGGACAATTCTGACTACTAACATTTGCAGTTCTCTTAGTATTATTTGATATTCACTCTATGTGATCAATGAATAAGCAATATAAAATTTCAATACATATTATATCATGTGATATATATTTATATAGTAATATTAGGAATATAGAGTATATTAACCACAATAATACCCTATTGTGTTTTCACACCTCAACTGGGAGAGATTTCATACCACATGACACTTGAAACAACTTAGTTTTGAAATATCCCATCTTGTATTTTTCAATACCTTATAAATGTATGTACTATAAATCAATGTAAGAAATACCATATATCTATGTCCATAGATCTTATTCTATAGAATTTAGATTTATACTTTAACCAATTCTTGAAGAAATAATCCTTAGTCTTAATTACATGTAAGACTAACCATCTATTTTTAATATGTTATAAACATATCTATCTTGGAAAACCATAGTGACCCCAATAACCTCTTATCAACACATAGAACACATTTATTCCAAATTAATATTATATGATCATGTTTTTTACTATATTCCACAAATGGATCTCTATAAATTACATTCCTTATTTGTATTCAATACTGTCACAAACACTTTCTGGTCATGTAATATAGGAATGTTCCATAAGGTTTCATTAATGGAAGGTTCTCTTAAAATAGAATTCCCAATATAATGATTATAGAATTTTTTTATGACAAGTATAATTCTAATAGATTTTAGTTTTAAGGCTAGTGTACGGTTTTTTCATAGACTATATCTAGACATTGCTTAAACCATCTATAATTAATCGATTCTTATTGGTAGTAGTTTGTCCCATCCATGTATAGTTTCTCTAGAATACCCACCAATGAATTTACATCAATTAGAGAAACTTCTAAAATATATACATGGAATCCTTTCTTGAATTTATATGAACTTTTAAATCATAGTTAGATTCTACTTACTATTCTTTATTGGATTCATTATTATTATCGAATAATATATTACCAATTTTAGTGAATATAAAACCATCAATTTGGTTTTAACTTTCCTATATAATATGTGTCTCTAGAAAAATTATTCCCACTAAGTATTTTTTATTTTAGTATTTCTATGTCAACTTATGTGTATCCAGATCCTAAACTTCATTAAAGACTACATTTTTCCTACTATCTCTAGAGACATTCACTTTTCTCACAGAATATAGTCATTTTTGAGTAATAACTTTCTAACCTAAGGATGTTAACATCCTATACTGCTATAGGATAATTAAATAAGATTCAATTTTTGTTTCCTTTGATGTACACTTTTAGCTATAACGAGCTTCAAACAAATGTTTCCCATCAAACACTTGATCCATTGACATAATGGACTCCCATCATATCATAACTTATATGATATGAATTATTCAATCTAGTTGTAATACGATTTTCTATTATGTTTTTATTTACAAAAACATGTATCAGAATATTGGTAATATATATAAGACTCATCATCAATCTTCCTTGCACAATAATCATATATTTTATGTGAATAAGATAATGTGTGTTTGGGAAAAACTTCACTCTACATTTAAATGATTGATTAATACTTGGTTTATATATACTCAAACAAGTACATTAGGAGGATCCCATTTATTTTACCAAGTTTATTCAATTTTCCCCTAAGTATACCAAAAATTTCATAAAGGAATATCATGATGTATATGAATTTATCTCTATATTATCCTTAGAATAGTTTATACGGTCAAGATGAACTAACTCTAGAGGTGTTTTGAATTAAATTTATTTTTAAAGGTTTATTTGAATAAAAATTAATATGTATGTAAAACTAGAGTTTTATGATTACCTTTAGTTTTACTCGACTAAGAATTATCTTTCCACAACTGGTTATAAGTCTTATATTTTTTATTTATTATTTATCAATGATATTTGATATATATGATTCAAGTATTAATGAATTATTAATTGAGAATGAAACTCCAAAAAAATATTCATTTTAATATGAAATAACATTTCGTTGTGTCTAATGGGATATTGTTATAAATGTTATTGAAACACTCAATACAAAATAATAGTTTAACTAGAATATACCCACTAGAAAATTTTAAGTAATGTGACTCTAACTATTATCATAGGATCACCATTTCTCTATAACTATGAGAGTACACTTCACTTCTTATGATGTTTCTAAACTTTCTTGGTTCCTGTATTTGAATCTAAATAGTATTTAATGCCCAAGAATTCAAATATAAATATTACATAAAATTATTGATATATATGAATTAGAAGCTTCTTCTAGACAGTTATTCAATTCATTGTAGTTCATATTCTAGTGACATATGTTTCCAAAAAAGAAGAAAATAGTCTCATGTTCATTGATCTACCTCTGAATCATTTGTCTAATTATTCCTTAGTGGATTATCTATATTTTTACCCTATAATTTTTAATTAATATGGAATATCTAGTAGATGAGGATGAAAATATGAGATATATGGATAATTAATTATTCAAATTGAACCCAAAATTTACTGATTAATCAATTATATATCTAGAAGGAAATATCACTAACTAGGTACCCATCTCTGAGTTTGAATTGGTATAGTGTAGTGAAAATATCATTTATCTTAAACCCATCTTTCTCCTTCTTAATAGATAGAAGATGAGATATCATGGTATATTCATCCATAAATTTATGTTTCATTTTAAGATCTCTAGAAATAACTGATACCATTATGTAACAAACATTATACTCATTCTCTATATATCTTCTGTAATAACCCCTTTCTCCTGTGCTTGCTTAGTGAGGTGGATGACCGAGAATAGGGGACTCCAGCACATAGTCTAAATTTTTATATAGTAGTGCAGTGAAGAAACGACTATAACACTCTTGAAAATTTGTGTTAGTAAGAACATGTTCATTTTACAGAAATAATCATAGTGTTCCCATGGTTACACTTTCCATTTTCTACATTAAATAGAATAATATTTTATTACTTTATCTTGATTACCAAAATTGGCACAATGAATTTTATTTATTAGTCTCCCAATATTTTTTCAAATCCCAATAGTTCTCACCATTGGATTTGAAATATCCTATCAAATTGATATTATAGTGTAAAAGATCCATATTTCCCTTCTAATAATCTATAATTTTGATTGAAAAATTATTCAAAGATATTTAGGTCTGTGGGTCTTTTCAACTACAGTAACTCATAATTCCTTGTTCTATTGAGTGAATTACATATTATTTAAGTCCAATAATTTGGTTTCCAAAACACTTTCCTCCAAGTTACACCAAGTCCTACTTGGCTAGTTAACCCTTGATGTTAACTTGGATAAGTCAACCTAAAACCTTAGTTAGAACTCCCCATTAATTAAAATCACTCTAACTTGGACCAAAAAAGAACATTGAACTATGGTTTCATTTTAACATAAGTAATGGAAGTATTTACCATATAACCCCATAGAAGTGATAGTCTAATTACATGACTTAAAACAAATAATTTATTACAATACATTACCATGACCTTTTAGGTTTAGAGATTTAGATAATTAGCACCAAATGCTAACTAGTAAAACTCATGTCTTTTTATAAAAATGGATATTTTTTCCAATGTGTAAACAATTACTTAATCTATAAAAATTATTCAACATCTCCCAAAAATTATTTACCCATATAACTTTCTAGATATATCTTACATATTACTTTTCTTCATAACCCAGGGGAATGGAAACATTTGAAAGGGGTGATCTCAGATATTCAATAAGGGTAAAAATAAGAGATAAAATTCACCGATCATAAGTGACCAAAAGGTGAGAATATGTGTATAATAAAGATACATAAGAAAATCATACCCAATAAAGATTAGGTCATAAATCATGGAATAAAACTTGACATAAAATAAAAAATAAATAAAAAATAAATAAAAAATAAATAAAAAATAGAGTCAATAAACACGATCCATGTAACGAAAGGATTTTTTTGAATGATAATTGTTTCATGAAAAAGTGTGTTATATTATTTTTTACTCAAAAAAGCATCCCTTTAATAATTAAGTGATTATAATTGAAATGTGACCATTCTTTTTCGACTGTTATATGAATGTTGGAAACAACACTCTTAATAATAATTTTAACATTATAATTAGTATTATAAATAGAAATGATAATGGTTAATTAATGAAAAAAGAAGAGTCAATGGCCACATCCAGTAGATTCATTCCACTCAAATCCCATTTTTCAGAACTTGAGATGGAGGTAGTGTCTTTTAGCTTCACTCTTGACTAAGACTAATCCAAGCTTCAATACGTTAATCTTGAACGAAATTACCTACAAGATAAGTTCAAGTTAGTAAATATTACCACTCAGGAGATGTTAGTCGGGCCTCCCCATGAGTCTATCACTATCACAAATCTCACCCTTAGGTCGTATGTGAGTGTTTTAAGGGGTTATGTTCCAAGGGATTAGTTACTTAATGTGTTGTGCACTGTGTTTCATTTGTTGTCAATAAGGTGTGAAGGATTGAATGGATGACAAGGAGTGTCAATATGTCAATGACAAAGGAAGTGATGGTGATGGTGATGTTGTCAATAAGATGTTAAGGATTGAATGGATGACAAAGAGTGTCAATATGTGAATGAAAAAGGAAGTGATGGTGATGGTGATGATTGGATAATGACCATGGTACTAAGAAGCATGTCACTTAGGAGAATCACTAAGTGGCATAGGAGGTAATGGTTGAAACATTCTCCATACCAAATCAGACGATTGTTAAGCTGATCTTAAGTTCCAAGTCATGTGTCACAAGTTGATGACACATTGGTACAACATTTTAAGAAGACCATGAACTATCTCTTAGTGCATAAGGATTTGAAGATGATCCAACCTCATCTCTGATTGGATCGTTGAAGAACACTGGAGAAACAATTGATTCAAGAGTAATGGTTGAAGAAGAACCTTTGGGGATTCCCTTTTTAAGTTAAGAAAACAGGTTGAGAGGAGTATATAATTCTAATGAAGAAGATGAGGTAAAGAAGATAAGAATGTCTTGAAGTAGACTTGTTCCTACTAGGTTTAACCAAGTATACAAGTCTTACGTAAAAAAAGGGGCCTTCCCACGAGCTAGCTACCCAAGCTTTAACCCAAGGCACATGCGGGATCACAAGGGGTCGATCGCGCCCATGAGGAGGCCTAGGCAGATCCAGCCCACAGGAGGCCGGGCCGTGTGTAAGCCTGTTCCATGCGAAGGTTAAGCCCGCACAGCGTGGGCGCCAAGGGCGCGCCCATGGAGGAGCATAGTGGGTGCTAGAGCGTGCCCGCAGGAGAACCAGCACAGGGTGGCACTGGAGGGGGGAGAGGAGTAATCTGGGATGGAAGCGGAGGGGCTTGTTTGTTAAACCACGCGAAAAACTAGGCGTGTTTCTATGTGGGACAAGTTTTTAAAGACGCGGAGCTGATCTGTGCCGTCCATATGATCTGCGTGTAATCGCGGCCGCTCATCTAATCTCACCGCACCACAATTTAATCTACGCTATCCGAGATCATTAAACGCGGATCCAACGGTTGATGTGAGGCACCGAGGTTGTCTTCAACCTCCGGACACCCGAGCTCCACCCGATGTGAACCATTCACCATCGCCACTGACAATCTACCGTGATCGAACTCTGGACCACCGTTGAAGCTCAAAACAACTGCATGGTGATCGTCTGATCGAACCGAGACCATGCATGAAATATACGTCTTGAATGCATGAGATATCTCGAGGAATAAGGTACGGACGAGGCAAACAGAGTTGCCGAGGCCATGTGGATCTGTGCGAGATTTATGCACAAGAATAGAGCATACGATCTTGAATCCATACACGAAGGAAGGATTCCACAAATCACCCGAGATACATGGCATATCTTTAACACGAGTTGAATGTTTTTAAAGAACCGAATATTTTGGTTATTCAAAATAATATCTTGGGAATTCAAATCTCCGATATTCACGACATATTTTGAAGATTTTAAACACAGAACAATATTCTCTGATCATCTATAAAAGTTAGAGCTCGATGAGAAGAATGCTGCTGCCTCCCGGACATTCAGGTGCTTATGTTTCAAAAAACGGAGCATCTTTGAAGAGGAGAACCGCGCAACCACTAGAGCGAAGGAGAACCGAACATCCCTTGCACGAAGGAAGAGTCCGAGTCAAGACACCCTGCACGCTCCCTTTTCATGACAGGAAGAGGCCGAGTCGTGACACCCTGCACATCCCTTTGCACGACAGGAAGAGGCCGAGCCGCACCTTGCACGCCCTCTGTGCCCGCGAACTCACGCGGCAGGAGGAAGCCACCGTGCCACCTACGCGGTAGGAGGGAGCTGCCACACTTGCACAACTGTTGCACTCAAGCACCTACGTGGCAGAAGAAGGTGCCGCACCACCCGCGTGGTATAAGCCACTCCCACACCCTGCGCGGTTGAAGGCAGGAGTTGGCCGCATCCTTGCGCGCCCTCCTTTGAAGTGGTGCTGAAGTGGAAGGCCACACCCACTTGGGTGTGTGTGTGTATGCAAGGGTTGAAGAAGGAAGGCCGTGTGTGCAACGTGGAGAGGAAGGCCACAACATATCTTGGTTGTATGTGTGCAAGTGGAGGAAGGCCACACCATCTTTGTGTGTGTTTGTGAAAAGAAACAAGAAGATCCTACGGGTTGTGTGTGTGAGAAACAAGTGAAGAGGCCATTACCTTAGAGTGTGCACAGGTGGAGTGTGCAAACTTTGAAGAAGAAGAAGAGAACAAAGTGTGTGAAAAGAAACAAGAAGGCTGTAGCCTTTTATGTACACAAGTGAAGGAGGCCATACCTCTTGTGTGTTCCCAAGTGAAGGAAGAAGATACATGCATATCCATGCATGTATGAATAAGTGAACAAGTGGGTGAACACCTTGAGAAGAAAGAGAGAAGGATAAATTCACACTAAAGAACAACACACAATTTGGTGTGTGTGAGAAAGAATATTAGAGTGTGACTCAAATTAGAAGGTGTGTGTACTAAAAGAGATTACACCCTTTAAGGGTTTATCACACCAAGAAGAAAAGGGGAGAGCATGCTTGCATGCATGCACATGCACACGTAAACAAAGTTTAAATCAGGGTGTGTGCATTTAAGAAGTCAAAGAACAAAGGTTCTTGAAGATATTTGAGATTCCATGCAAGTCATGCATGAATATTGAGAAGCCACGAAATCAGTGTATGATGATTCAGAGATGCCATGCATTCAGTGCATGAAGTTGAATTAAAGAGATACTGAAGCCAGACTGAAGTTAAAGACATCATTCATCCGAGTTTTCAGTAGTTGAGAAGACTAAGAAGATTGAGTGGGAATACTCAATGCAAGAACATATTTACCCATCAATATTCTTGAAGACAGAGGCCGGGTCATCCTTAGAAGAAGGAGATAAAGCCCGAGAAAAGAAGAGGAGTCCTGATCACCACAAGTGATCAGAAGAAGCGAGCAAGGCCAACAGACCTTATCCAAGGCCGTTGAAGACTCTTGAAGAGCTTCAAAAGAAGAAGAGCTACTCGTGTGACTCAAGGAGCCAGGAGAAGACCCCCTGTGAGACTCAGGGTAGAGAAGTCTTTAGTGGAAGCTGAAGCAGGCCAGTGGGACTCTAGTAACACTATGGGATGCAGTATAAAGAACCTCCTGTGGGACTCAGGAGAGATACAATGTGACTCTATATCGACCATTGTAATTACTAACCGAATTATAGTGGAGAAACCATGTTGGGGTGTTTAACCAACATGGAAAGGATGTAGGCCTTTGGAGCTGAACCTTGTAAATCCTTGTGTCCTGTGCCTTTACATTTACTACATCACTCGAGGAAAGGTTGAGAGATACAAGAAGAGTGGATCGAGGCCTTAACAAGCCATATAGGTTTAATTGATAAAGAATCAATTAGTAAAAAGTTTAAAAGGATCATTGATTCACCCCCTCCACCTCTCAGTGATCACACTGATCCGGGCACTTCATAATGTATAATACCTTTGTATAAATAATTTTTTATTCCATCATTTCCATTTTGAGTTTAGTTTTTCTTAAAAATACGGTGAATTTGATAAATTGAATTTTCAGATAGAAATTTTACTTTTTATAGAAGGTATAATTATTATAATAAACTAAGGTATTGTTAATAATGTTTATTTTATTGAAATAGTATGATTAAAACACTCTTATTAAAATTTAAATGATAAAATAATTTTATTTTTTTCAAGTGTCATAAATTTTACTATGCATTTTATATCCACTATTATTTTTAACAAATAAGGATTTTTATATTTAAAATTTAAATTTATTATACTTAGAAAATTATTATGACAAAATAATTATTATTTTTTAAATCAGAACATTGAAATTAGGTTAGGGTGGATTTATGAGATTTTTCTAAAATATTTTTTTTCTATTAAATAGTAAAAATACAGTTATGAGTTTTCAGTATGTTTAATGACATCATAATGATGAAATATGTAATATAAAATTCTGGTAGACTTTTTTGGATTATAATAACATAATATTCATCCCAAGTGTCCAATACCATGGTCAAGACCATGGTTTTGCAAATACCACTATCGAGGTGTCCAAGGAAACCAATAAAAAATCCCTCACTTTTGGTGTAAATACAAACCAATTTCTCCATTATATTTAATTACCAATTATTTATCCATGAAGATATAATAGTTTCACCTCCCAAGGTGTTCTTCCAAGGTTTCCTCAATCCCTCAAGGTCCCAATCTTCTAGTTTTAGGTGTTACTCTTCAAGGTAAGAGGAATCTTAACTTCTCTTTTCTGTTGAAGTTTACTTTTTTATGTGGTATGTATTTCAAATTTCTATACTATGTTCTTCTGTAAATTTTATTATATCCATTTAATTTATTAAGATTATTTTATGAATGTGATACCCTTGTCCCCTTTCTTTTTATTGTTTTCTAAAACCATGTTTCATACCGGTTATGCTGCAGAATTTTCTTCTCAAAATTTCTCTCTTTTTCTCAATATTTTTTTTTATTTTGTGAATTCCCAAAAATATTTCTTCTCTAAGTTTATTCACATATATTTAAAAATTATCTATTTTATTCTGGGATTAACATATATGAAACCCGCCTTTCTTTTTTCGTGGGTTTAAAATGACGAAAAAGATCTTGTTTTTAAGCACTTTATAAAACACCATGATTTTGATATGAAACCCATTTCTTTTATTCTACATAGGTTATTTATGAAATTTTTATTATGATCTACATGTCTCACATTAATTAATACATATTAATGGTTCACCTTTAGGGAGATCCAATGCATTGGTTAAAGAATTCGATCTCTAGAGATGACATGTTTTATGATACCTTAGTGAATAAGCTTAGTAATTTCTATGACATATTTGTGATAAACCTTGGTTATATGCTTATGAATGACTCAATTAAATGTTTTAGCCACATCTATATGTTATTAATAATTTTATTTTCATTATTATATGCCTATTTTACCATTTATCATTCCTTTATGATATTCTGTAATTTCTTATCGATAATTCTCATAATCACTTGTAAATATTTCCCTTGATTTCCCTTATCGGGACTTATGCCCACCATTTCCTTTGATATATGTCCCTGGGTTATGAGATTTTGTAATTTAACTTAGGATGAACCTATTATGAATCCTTTCTAGTTTATTAGAATATTATTTTCAGGTTTTCATGTCTTATGTATCTTTTTTCCAGGACACTAAACTCTAAAAGATCATATGTTTGTATAATGTAATGAAAAGTTAAGTAATAAAAAGGAGGGATTATATAGTTGGTATCGAAGGATGGTTTAGTAATTTTTGGAAATTAGGATATTAGAATTTTACTAAGAACCCTAAGGACAAGATAAAATATTTTAAAACATCCTGGTATTTTGGTAAAGTATTAAGTAAGTTGTATCTGAGAAAATAAATCCCTGTATGGATATGAACAAGTGTATGTGGCTTTGGAATAGATATAATTAGGGGTAAAAACTCTGAAAAGGTGCATCGGGACTAACTCAGCATAACCGGGTTACATGACAACGGTCCTTGCTGCACTCCTGGTTTGACACTTATGGGGGATATGTTTGGTTAATCATAATATTTTTATGAACCATTATGAAGGATTTATAGAAAATGTAATTATTGTTAATGAATAAAATATTTAAGAATGATGTTTTAAGACATAAAATTCCTTTAGAATTTTAATATTATTAAATGAAAAATGTTTCTCACTAAGGTATTATTCTTTTATAAAATGGTGAGAAATAGGAGAAACCACGTAAATGGTGAGCGCAATAAACCAAGCACTGATGGCCTTTCGATGGAAGCTGGAATGGAAGACTTCACAAGAATGATAAATCAACTGACTTGAGTTATGACCAATAAATTGAATTAATTTGAGAGACCATATTCACAATGAAGGGATCAAATTTTCATTGAGTCCTTTATGCATTAATGACCACTAAATTTTAGTAGATCTACCAACCCATTGATTGTTGAATAGTGGATAAGATAAATAGAAAAGATATTTTATATACTTCATTTCTTAGAACAAGATAAAGTCACCCTATATGTGTAACTCTTCGAGGGGAAATATGATCAGTGGTGGAAACTGATTAAAAACACAAATACAATAAGAGAGATTGAAGTGATGGATTGGTAAGAGTTTAGGGTAACTTTTTTCAAAAAATATTTCCCTCATTCGATGAGAATAAAAATAGAGAAAGAATTCCTAGAGCTGAAGCAGAAGGAAAATGAATTTTTGGGAAGCTATGAGATGAAATTCATAATAATTTATCATTACACCTCTAGTTTTTTTATAGATTATAACAGAAAGGTTGATAGATTTTTAGGTGTACTAAGACCCCATCTATAGAAGAATCTAGTCAATCGAGAATATAAAATTTATGAGGAGATAGTGAGAAGTTCTATGAAAGCTGAACTAGATTTTTGAGAGACACAGTGGAACCATCGATCGAATGAAAAGAAGATACCAATTGAGCCAAGCTTAGAGAGGATCTTTGATCATGGAAGAGTAGAAAAGAAATTTCAAATTTTCAGATGTGATAAATGTGGGAATAAGAATTTGGGTAACTTATTTCTTGGGAGTGGGAAATGTAAAATGTGTAGAAGAGATGTCCATATCACTCAAAACTATCATAGTGAGGTGAATCCTCAACTTATCAATACAAACTAAAAAGGGAAGTTGGTGCAGGCCCTTCCCGAAGTCCAATGCTTCAAGTGTGGATAGCTTGGGAACTTTTCCTATCACTGTCCAAATCCGAGGGCAGTGGAGGGGAATAAACATCTACCTCAACATAGAACATGGGAGAAAGGGTTGTGGGACATGGAATGACTATCCTAATACCCACAATGGTTCTAGAAATGGCATTATAGAACCAATGACATGCATGAATTTGATATTTTATGGGTCAAGGACTGATGCTCCAAATACCCATGGGGTTGTGAGACAGGGACTGATGCTCCAAATACTCACATGTGTGCTAGACATGAAATTATGCACTCTTTAATTTATTTTTTACTATGGTTTCATTTGGATATTCATAAACTTAAAATTGTGACATATTAATTATGAATTAAATAAGGGAAATGGTTTAGGCTCTTACACGGGCCGAAGCAGGCATTGTATTTTTGGGTGTTCTCAGGAACCTGGATATTTAACGTATTAAAGAAAGGTTAATTGGATAAATATAATTGTTTTCCCTATTGTATTGCTTTATTATTAATGAAACTGCATACACTACTTATTGACTAGATTGTTTTTGACACTGTTGGTGGTAACCTACTGAGTCGTACTCACACCCTACTCGGGCTGCCTGATCGGTACCCGAATAGACCTTGTTGTTGTAGGACAGGACAAGGGAAAGACCCATGGTTAGATTGCTGAGTTGGGGATGAAGCTTGGTTGAGGGATCCAGACATGGTTTGGGACCAGTTGGGAGTCGTTTTTTCTTTACTTCGGTTTCATTATAGACACTTGGCACTTGCATAGTCATATCATGTTTTACCTTTCAGTTGAGTATTGTATTTCCGTTTTCTTTTATTATGCTAGTGACATTGTACTGTTTTATTTTTATGCATTTATGCTATTTCTTGGTTACTTCCACTGGAATTTTATTCTGTTAACAGAGGGTATAGTCTCCCCAAGACAGACTTACTAGACCCTTATTTCTAGTCAGCACCCTCTGGTATACGGGGAGGCGTGCTTGAGGGCTTGTGACCAACCGGTTTGGAGCACCATTCAGTGGTTCCCAACTTGGAAGGTACTCTATTTGTTCTCTCAAATCTAGCAAGTAATTTGTATGATTCTAGTTCTATGAATTTCTTTATTTCCTCTAAGTTTTCAAAGAATATAGAATAAATCCCTAAACTTCTAGATGTAGAGTTACGAGTCAAGAATCTTGGAGGGATTATCCAAGCATTAAAAGTGTATATAAACTATAGTATTGACTTTGGTGAGAAAAACCTCATAGAAAATCTAGTAGTTATTCCCATGATGTAATTTGACCTTATACTAGGGATGGAATGGATCTCAAAGTATAATGATAATATCAAATACAAAAGAAATGAAATCTTAGTAGTCTTGAATGAAAAACCAACAATTGTTTTCAAAGGATAGATATCTCGACCCGATCTTTGTCTATAAGAACCACCTGAAGCCTTATTTATGGAAATGATCAATGAAGAAAAAGAATAAAATGAAAGTATATGAAAATATAATGTCCCTATAATTCAGTAATACATTGATGTATTTCTTGGGCAGTTACCCGGACCTCCCCTAGAAAGATAGGTAGAGTTCTCCATTGAATTTGTGCCTGGATCCAAGCTGATATCAAATAACTCATATAGAATGAAAAATGTGGAGCCATAGGAATTAAAGAAACAAATCCAAGATCTTTTGGAGAATGGGTTTATCCAACCAAGTGTGTCTCCTTGGAAATAATATGTTCTCTTTGGGAAGAAGAAGGATGGATCAATGTGACTATGCATTGATTATAGATAACTTAATAGGATCACAATAAAGAACAAGTACCATGTTCTAAGAATTGATGATTTATTTGACTAGCATTGTGGGGCTCAATTTATCTCCAAGATTTATATTTGATATGGGTACCATCAATTGAGGGTGAAAAAAGAAGATATTCCAAATACCACCTTCCGTTTGAGATATGGGCATTATGAGTTTGCTGTTATGACCTTTTTATTGACTAATGATCTGAGTATATTTATGGATTTGATGAATAGAGTATTTAAGGACTACCTAGATAAATTTTTGGTAATTTTTATTAATTATATTTTGATATATTCCAAAAGTCACGAGGAGAATGAGGATAATCTAAGGGTTATATGAAAAACTCTGAGGAAAGAGAGGCTATTTGGAAATTTCAACAAATGTGAATTTTGGTTCCAATAAGTTTATTTCTTAGGGAACATTATAACCAATTAAGGAATATCAGTTGACCATATAAAGGAAAAGCTTGTGGAAAAGTGGCATCATTCTACAATAGTAACCGAGATTATTAGTTTCCATGGTTTAGCAAATATTTTTGGAGGTTTGTGAAAAAAAATTAATGAATTTATAATTATCTAACCAAGTTAACTCTAAAAGGTGTCAAGTTCATTTGTAAAAAGGAATGAGAAGAAAGTTTCTAAGATTAGAAGAAGATATTAGTTACTACACCCATGTTAACTCTACCATCTATCGGATAAGGATTCATTATTTTTAGTGATGTATCTTTGAAAGGGATTGGGTGGATCCTCATTCAAAATAACATGGTGCTTGATTATGCATCTCAATAGTTGAACCCTCATGAACAGAACTACCCTATGCATAACTTGGATCTGAATATGGTTGTTTTTTATATGATGATATGGAGGCACTATCTTTACAAATATAAATGTGATGTATTCACAGACCATTAATGTTTGAAGTATATTTTCATATAAAAGTAATTCAACATGAGACAAATGAGATTGTTGAAACTTATTAAGTACTATGATTGTTCATTTCATTATCGCCCCAAAAGATAAAACAAATTCATTGATGCATTAAGTTGAAAATACCTTGTTATAATGGAAATGATGGGGATTCAAGGAGATCCTTTGATCAAAGACCTACTAAAACTAGACATGGGAATTATAAGGGAAAGGACATCATCAAACCTATCCCAAATGATTTCTCAACCATCATTACTAGATAAGATCAAGAAATATCAAAGGGAATATCTTTTGTTAAAAAATAATATAGAGTCTGTGAAGAATGAGAAGTTTCATGAGTTCAATATTGATCAAGAAGGTTTAATGAAATTTCATACAAGGCTATGTGTTCCATCTATTATGGAAATAAAGAAGGAGTTGATGGATGAATCTCATAGATCTACTTACTCTATACATCCTGGAAGTATGAAAATGTATAGGGGCCTTCAAGATCATTATTGGTGGGATAAAATGAAAAGGGAGATTGCTGACTGCACTACAAGGTGCCTAGTTTTTCAAAAAGTTAAGGCAAAGTGACAACTTCCTAAACGGGTATTACAACCACTACCCATACCAACATGGAAGTGGGAAAATATCACTATGGACTTTGTCACTGGACTCCCAGAAACATCCAAAGGAACCAATGTGATATGAGTTATATTGGACCGTCACACCAAGACTTCCCATTTAATCTATATTTGATAATATTTCTCTCTTGACTAACTCACCAAGATATATGTGAAAGAAGTGGTAAGATTGCATGGAGTTCCACTTTCTATCATTTCTGATTATGATCCAAGGTTCATGTCAAAATTATAGAGAAGTACTCAACATGATTTGAATACTAAATTGAATTTTAGTATGACCTATCACCTGCAAATTGATGGACAAACTGAAAGGACTATTAAAACATTTAAGGACATGTTTAGGACAAGCTCAATGTAATTTAAAGGTAGATGGAATAAACATCTCCCATTATTTGAGTTCTTAAAAACAAAAACTTCTATTCAAGTATTCAAACGAAACCCTTTGATGCTCTATATGGAAAGCGATGTATAAATCCTAATTTTTGGGATGAATCTAGTGATAAAAAGCTTGTTGGGATCAATATTGTGCAAGAGATGAAAAATATGGTTCATGCCATCCAACAATACATAAAAGATGCTCAGAGTCGGAAAAATAGATATGATGAAAACCATCTAAGGGACTTGGATTTTGATGTTGGAGATAAATTCTTCCTTCAAGTTTCACCTTGAAAGAGAGTCATGTGGTTTTGGAATAAAGAGAAGCTCAACCCCAGGTATATTGGCCCCTATGAAATCCTTGATCACATTGGAGCAATGTCCTATCAGTCTGAACTCCCTCTAAATTTATCTCAAGTTCATGATGTTTCCCATGTATCTCTCTTGATAAAGTACATACCAGACCCTTCACATGTACTTAATCCATAGGTGGTATAAATAGAACATGAAATCTCTTATGAGGAGTAACCGATGGAGATCTTGGACTGTAGAGACAAGTTTATGCACAAAAAGACTACCCACCCTGTTAAAGTGTTGTGGAGGAACCAAAAATATGAAGAAGAGACGTAGGAACCAGAGGAAAAAATGATGTAGAAGTACCCTCAACTTTTCTAAACTAATAGAATGAGTTGAAATTTCAGGGACAAAATTTCTTAAGGGGGGAAGAATGTAATGACCAGAACTTTTTGAATGATGATTTTTTCCTGAAAATGTGTGTTATATTATTTTGTACTCAAAAAAACTATATACCTTTAATAATTAACTGAGTATAGTTGAAATTTGACCATTAGGTTTTGACTTTTATATTACCATTGGTCAATATTACCATTGTAAAAAATACTCTTAATAATAATTTTAATGTTATAATTAGTATTATAAATAGAAATGATAATGGTTAATTAGTGAAAAAAGGAGAGTCGATGTCCTCATCCTGTAGAGTCGTGTCATACAAATCCCATTTTTCAGAACTTGGGAGGGAGACAACGTCTTTGGGATTTTATCTTGACCAAACCCTAGCCAAGAGTTAACATGTTAATCTTGAATGAAATCACCAACGGGAGAAGTTCAAGTTAGTGGATATTACCACACAGGCGATGTTAGCCGAGCAGCCCCATGAGTCTATAACTATCGCACACATAACCCTTAGGTCGTTTGTGGGTTTTATAAGGGGTTATGTGTCAAGTCCTTAGTTACTTAATGTATAATTCCTTTCTATAAATAAAATTGTTGTTCATTCATTTCCATTTTGAGTTTATTTTTTCTTAAAAATATTAAAAATTTGATAAATTGATTTTTCAGAAAGAAATTGTACTTTTCAGAAAAGTTATAATTATTATAATAAACTAATTTATTATTAATAATGTTTATTTTAATTAAATATTATGATTAATATTCTCTTATTTAAATTTAAATGATAAAATAATTTTTTTTTTCAATTGGGAGAAATTTTACTATGCATTTTATGATGCATTTTCTATCTGCTATTATTTTTAATAAATAAGGATTTTTGTATTTAAAAGTTAAATTTCTCATAATTAGATAATTATTATGGTAAAATAAATATCATTTTTAAAATCATCACGTCTAAATTAGGTTAGGGTTAATTAATGAGAATTTTCTAAAATATTTTGTTTTTCGATGAATAGTAAAAATATAATTATGAGCTTTTGGTTTGTTTAATGACATAATAATTATGTAATATGTAATATAAAATTATTGTTAACTATTTTGGATTATAAAAACATAATAGGTGTCCCAACTATCCAATACCATGGGCAAGCCCATGGTTTTTCAAATACCACTACCGAGGTGTCTAAGGAAATCAATAAAAACATCCCTCACTTTTTGTAAAAATACCCACTAATTTCTCCATTATATTTTATCCATAATTCATCCTCTTTGAATATCTGATAGTTTTACCACCCGTGGAGTCATCCCATAGTTTTCTCAAGACCCCAAGGTCCCAATCTTTGAGTATTAGGAGTTACTCTTCAAGGTAAGGGGAATATCAACTTCTCTTTTTTCCATTCAAGTTTAATTTTTTATGTGGTATGTATTTTAAATTTATATACTATGTTATTATTTCCATTTTATTCTATCCCTTTAATTTATTAATATTCTTTTATTAATTAGAGACCCTATCCCCCTCTCTTTTTAATATATTCTAAAACCATCTTTCAGACCTGTTATGTTGTAGAATTTTCCTATCAAAATTTCTATCTTTTTCTCAAGAAATTATTTTATTTTATTTTGTGAATACCCAAAACAATTTATTCTCTAGGTGTATTCACATATATATCAAAATTATCTGTTTGTTTCTAGTATTAACATACATGAAACCCGCCTTCCTTTTTTCGTGGGTTTAAAATGACAAAAAGGATATCATTTTTAATCACTTTCTAAAACACCTTAATTTTAATGTGAAACCCATTTATTTTATTATCCAGAGGTTATTTATGAAATGTTTATTATAATATATGTGGATACCATTAATTAATACATATGAATGGTACTCCCTAATATCACTTTGTAGGGTCATGAAAATTCTACATTCAAGATGAATAAAATTCCATCAAACTCAGCAAAGGATAGAAATAAAATCCTGATGAAGATTGAAGAAAAATATTAAAACGAAGATGTGAACCCATGAATCACAAGACCCTTCTTGGATCACTGCTCTTCATGGTGATATTCTGCTTCGTGAGGCATCTAAGAACTAAGCATTTCATGGGATGAAGATAATGGACTAGCACCTGCAAATGAAACTGAAGTCATTTGCAGGAAGGAGGTGGTATCTCCATCCCCGTAAACGAATATCCCATGCGAACTAAGTAGTTCACAAGATGAGGTGGAAATACTAGTGCCTACAAACAAAGGTGCCTACTAACTAAGTATATTGAATTCTGAAAAAAGGCATGTGACACACCCCAATCCTCTATAAATAAGACCCATATAGGATCGAAAAAAATGGTGGAAAGTTGGGAGAAAAGGGATAAAGCATGGAGAAAAATATAGAGGGTGTGGAAGAAATCTCTCCCACACCCAAAGAACTTTGCAGACTCCATCCCACAAACCATATGTGGGTGTAACTTCACAGAACTACACCCCATGAACCTTATGTAGAAGACCCTTTGTAGAGTATAATATGTGGGGGCAATGTCATTTATGGAATTAAGGCATCATTTTCAGACCCCGCAAACAAATAAAAAATGCTTCGTGGATAAACCCTTCTTGGAAAACCCTTAACGGATGACCCTTTTTAGAAAGCAGTTTACGGATGACCCTTTGGTGGAAACAGTTTGTGGATGACCCTTTTTGGGAAAGAGTTTATGGATGCTCCAATGTGGAAAACAGTTTTCATATTCTCCTATGTGGAAAACTGTTTGTGGACACTCCTATGTGGAATCTAGTTCATGAACACTTCTATACGGACGCTCCTATGCAGACTCTCCTATGCGGACAACCTTATGTAAAAAACCCTATGATCTCACCAGTCCATACTGCTGGGGCTAAGGCCCTGTACCCCCACTCAGGATCACTGTTGGGATACTGTCCCATCCCTCTGGGCCGGTCCCTTCACTACCATCACTGAACCCCATGAGAAATAGACAGTCTGACCAAAAACTCTTTGGGGGGGGGGGGGTCAATGAAATTTTCTATTGTGCCCTTATGCCACCCCAATATCCATCCCTTCAATAACATGGGTCAACCTACTCCACATGACACTCCTAAAACCCCATAACCTACCTTCTATGTCAGTTTGATCCAGAACTACATGGACAATCACAGTCTGAATGTTTCTTAAATTCACGGACACATCCTTTCTATTCATCAAACTCTATGTCCTGTGGTGACTTCAAATCTTCATAAACCTTCCTGGCCATCGAAAATGGAAGGCCAGTGTCCCGAGGACACCTCTAATTGACTATGCACAAAATGCCCCAGTGGATATGCATAAATTGACCAAAAAAATGTCTTGTCAATGAGAGACAAATTCATCCTCAGGAGAGGCTTTTCCTACCTTCGTACTCCACAACATCTTCCATGCCTTGTATTATTTATCGTAATCCGAGGACCCCCATAATCATGGTTTACACATTCCTTCCCTATCATGTTCAAGGAAAATCAGCACATCCCAGATCGATTTTCCTCTAGTTAATCATGGATTTAATAACAAGTTGTCCTCTTCATATGACCTTAAAATTCAATACCCCAATTCGTCCTGACCACATAACGTTAAACTATATAGAACTAGTCCCCACAACATGACATTAAACTGTGCTGTCATAGTCCCTACACTATGACGTTAAACTATGATTTCATAGTCCCTACAACAAGACATTAAACTATGATTCCATCATCCAAGCTATATGAATTTAAACTGTAGTACAAACCCTATCAAAATCACTGGGCACTCCATCTAAGGTAAGCCCCTATCCTCTCTTCAGGCAAGTGTCATATCCCTGGCCTCACCCGCCATCGTCCTACTTATTTTCCACCAACATAGAGGGGAAAGCATGTGGTTTTCCAGATCTACTGCTTCCTCTTATTTCTCACACTAAGTATGACTCTTGTGGGCTTAAAGATTAGTGGTGATCATGGAATCTACATGATCCACTCGATAGTTGAAATATAAGAACTCTGATTCCCGCCCTAAACATGATACACAGGATGCCTATATGAGGCTCGGGCTTAATGGGCCATATCCATAGATATAAGTCCCAACTAGAGGTAAACAGTCCTCCTATTTAGTATAGGACATAATCATGTCCCCTCAAATGGGATGCTTCAAAGAATAAGTCCCATCCTTCAGAATACATGGACTTTGATTCCAAATTAGCTAGGATACATAGGAATCCTCCCCAAGGTTCAATCATGAAAGCTTCATTTTCACACCAGTCCACTCTCATCCTGACCGCATGACATTAAACTGTACAAGTCACCGAACTACATGGGTTCTAATTCCTCATGAAAGGATATGTAGGAAGCCCATCTTATAAGTTTGATCCCAACATTGAAACAATTATCATCCCCATAGATGATAACAAACTCTAGAGTGCCATCCCATATGGCTCAAAACCAGTGTCGTCTTAGTGAACGATTAAGGAATTATTGATTTGTTTATAAGAGGGTAACATTGATGAAGAACATCATATATATACATATGTATTCATTAGTGGATAAACTTAGATTCATACAGTAGATTCCGAACTGATGCATATTTATGATTGATCTTGCGACCAAAGAGTAATCTGTGAACACATGCTTGGGAATGAACCAAGGATTCATGAAAATTTATAGATTAAATATATAAGAGTCCCAGAATAGGAATTAGTTCCCCCAAAAAAGGGTGTGATGATCTTGAGTTACTATCCCCTCAACCAATGTGAGTTATTAAGTGTCGTTGGCCAAATCATCCATTGAACACATGCCTTTGGAAAGAAGGTCAATGAATCCTGGATGTGAGAGCTGTTTAATGTTTCTGGCTCTGTGAATAAACCCTTTAGAGTCCATATGTGAAAATTTTACCCTAAATGGAGTTATTTTACAAAAAATTAACCCCTTTTAATCAATCATTGGACCCAACATGCTTCGGGTCGAAACAAATGATGAGTCCGACGTGAAATTCTTAACTGTGGGACTGCCTTTGTAAGATGAAAGGGATATACTGCCTAGTCTCTATTGGAACATTTAGTTCCAGGTACAACACACACTTCAGGTCAAAACAAAAATGGTGAACCCAAAGTGAATCCTTAAACAAGGTGGTGGCATTACCCCACCACAAGCCCTTTCATATCCCAAAAGGGAGAGGGTCAAGAAATATCATCAATTATACATGTGGTCATGAGATGGTACTTTGATGGGGTTTTGTTGTATGTACTTGTCATATATATTTTAAGTTATTTATAGAGATTCCTTAAATATAATGGAAGATTGAGAGTTTTATCAAACATTCACATCTTCAACTACACTGGTAGCTGGGTCCTCAACAAAGAATAGGACGCCATCGGCCACCCATCATCTTCAATGTTGGGTTTCAAATGTATTGATCAGAGAGTACCATCAAAATGGTACTTTTACCACCATAGAGTCAGCAAGGAAAGACCTCCAGGCCATAAAGCTAAGCCGGATTCCCACTTAGCAGTGATCGGTGGTCCATAACCGAGCAGCTCCACCTGCCATCTCAAATCATTTCGGGATCCTGTATTCAGAACATGGTGATGAGTAACTCCTTTATCTTAGGGAGGCAGATGAGGATTTTTTCAATAACTTCATCCCTGCTGAATAGGAGCCTCGCTCAAGGGACCTTGCTAGAAGACGTTTCCGTGAACACCATGTGGCTCAACATCCTCACTTAGAGGAGCAGACTACTCCATAGGTTCCTATTGAGGATAGGCAGACACAAGTTTCTATGGACGCCCATTGAGTGAGATAATCATATTACCAGGAAAAAGTCATCAACCTGATTTATGAGGAGGAGATCCATTGTAAAAATATGATAGTGGAATATGAGAAAATGTATATTCCTTCTACCTCTTCTAAAGTCTTCCATGAAAATATGGTGTCATATTATGAGAAATCATAATTTTCTGCCAATGATTATTAAGTCCGCTATGAAAATAGGGAAAAAAATTACAGACAGATAAAAATCTCTACCAATGTGCATGAATCTCATCATCCAAATAGTATAGAAACCAGCTTTGAGTAGATAAAAATTTCTACTGATGCATAAAAATCCCTTCATCCAAATAGGATTGAAAACTATAGGCAGACACATATCCCTACCAAGGAATGAAAATCCCACCAGTTAAATACAATGACAATCAAATATTGGTAGAGTCAAATTAATGTTCCCTCATATCAATCCCATCATTCAAATATGATGCAAATCAAATATAAGAAGACAAAAATTCCTACGGATGCAGATCAAGATCATCAAACAAATACAATGTCAAACAAGTAGATGAAAATTACTTATTGCAAATATGAATCCCACCAGTCAAATACAGTGGCAACTAGAAAAAATATCTGACATATCCCAGCTAAAAAGCAAGGGTTGAATTCTTCTTCTTCCCCGACATAGGAGAACTGCCAATACCCACTGGCAGAGCATGGGGGACTAGAGCAAGTAAAAATTCCTTCTTTGACATTAGAATGGGAATTTATCCCCATTACATCCAAATGAATATCTCAAAACATCCTAGAAATTATGGAGGTTTAGACATCAATTCCTAATCATATCCTCCAGACCTATCAAGATGTAATTGTGTCCGCGACAATAGCAAGGAGTTGGTCCCACAACGACATCTCTCCAAGTGGGATGAATCATCCACAAAATAAGATAATAGCTCCTGAGTAGACTTTCATACCTACTTCAGTTTAGGAGGGTTGGCGACCATATTCCTGGATACAAGGACAATCGGATTGGGAATAAACACCTATTCCAACTGGGGGACACTGGTCCACCATGGTGGCTGCTCCAGGGCAGACATATATCCCTATGAGAAATCAAGATTCCTATCAGCGTATCCTGATGGAATCAACGCAAACAGATCAAATAGGAACCCAAACCTAAATGCCATTACCAACAGTAGGTGTCACCAGTTTTCTGCAAGAGTGCGCCCAAAAAATAAAACGTGCTAAAGGCAAATAAAAAATGAAGAGCACATTCATGATTCTGCTCTACTGGAATCTAGAGTTATTTATTCCATCAATAACATATCAATAGAGGCTCAATATCCTTCAAACCCATTATATAATTATGGGAGTGGTAGTAGCCGTTGCGAAGGTCATCCCTACAATATTTTTACCAGCAGTTCTGAAGGTCCTCCTCAGATCACCCATGAAGGATTACTTCGTGGGAAAGAAACGATTGATCATGAGAACCTATCTCCTAATGAGTTTTATAGTAGTACTCCCCCTAACCATAGGATCTGATATAAAGAAGGTCCACCCCTTAATGTCATCAAACCTGATGGTCCTCCCCATGGTATAGACTATAAAATTTCTCCCTGCATTCAGACATCAATCTATGATGGTAGTCCTCGTTATGATGGAAATCACTACAAAGGCCTTCCATGCAGTGACATAATGCAGTGAGAAGGTCCTCCTCTTTTTACAACCCATCTTGGAGGTCTTTCCTAGGATGCACATTGAAAATATTTTCCCCGTATCTAGAAATAATGCTATGATGGTAGTCCTCTCCATGATGAAAGTCGTTGTGAAGGCCCTCCCAACAATGACATAAAAAAAATAAGGTCCTCCCCTTGCCATGGTCCACCCTGAAGGTCCTCTATAGGGTATATTCCATAAAACTTCTCCCTATGGTTGAACACTAAACCAAGATATTAGTCCTATTCACTACAAAATTGGATATGGAGGTCCTCCCCATAGTCGAAATTCACACCAACAAGAAGGTCCTCCCCTCACCAAGCCATACACGAGAAAGCCCTCATATTCTGTGGTTCTTGGAAATATGGAGTCAGAAATGATAGATACTCTATCTATGAAAAGAGAAATCCTTTCTTATCCATAAAATGGTCTAGGACCATTCTCATATTTCGAGCCACCCCCATACCATTCATATATTTATGAGACTTCTACTAGCCCCAATGATGGGGATGAAATCACTAAGAAGAATCCAAGTTGGGAAGCCTAAGTAGAGGAGTCTCTGGTGGATGAACAAAAGGATACATTTATCTTGAGAAGAAAATTATCTAGGGATGGAATACCTATCATTTTTTGGCCCACAAACACTTCTTAGTTCGACATACCAAGAGATTTGTTAGAAGAATGTATGCACAACATTCATCTCAATATCTCGACGAATCTACTCCAGTTGAAACAAAATTATTTTCCCTATGATGGGTATGTAGACCATGTCAATATATTGGGGTAGATTTGTCATAAAATTTACCTAGAAGCCCTTCTCTCTACATGATGGCCAAAATCTAAGAAGGGGAAGAAATATCTCGAACGGATCTTCCTCCACTCTCTATACAAGTTGTGTTACCTTATTGACGACACACCATATGGTGTTCATATCCAGGGATGGAAAGAGAATGGAGCATTGCAATTCACCCCACTTACCATCTAGAAGATCCCATTGGATATAATATCTTGTAATTTCATTATCCCAATATTTCAATCAAATGAAATCCTTGTTCAAGAAAGGAAACATTCTCAACAAGAACTGGGTTTAAGTAAATCTCAAAAGCGTCATGCCTGATGAGAATGATCCATTGAAAAAATCCTGAACCAGGAGACCGAGAACATTCAGCAGGCTTCTCTCATGAGGGAATCCAATCATAAATAAATTCTCATGTCCTTAGAAACAAATAATTGATTTTTAGACCCAACACCATATCCGGATCACCCTCAAATGGGAATGCACGAGATCAAGAAAGTGATAATAGTAGTAGCGACTACCGCAATACGGGATCATCCGCATCCCATAGGGATGGGGGAATTTTTAACAAAAATTCCCCCATAAGGCCAAAAAATAAGGGCCAAGGCATAATTAAAAAAGGAATGGGAGAAACCCCATCTCGTAGGGCTGGGGGAATTTTTACCTCAAATGCCTTCCCAGTGAACGTCAGTCTTTTCCTACCTAGGGAGGAGAATGAATAGAGAGGCCACATGTTCCATCCCATCCAGTGATTCATCTCCCCTATAAGGGAGGCATACAATAAGATCATATAAGGGTTCCCTTTGAGTTTCCCTTCACCAAAAAACCCGAGGAGGACCTCATAATGGAAGGAGAAGATCCAATAAAGGATTTAAGGAGCTCTCCCACCATTCAAAAACTAGTAGGACACACAACATGCATTATGAATAAGTGAATGTTGTAGATGTAAACCCTATGAACCACATCAGGAATGATGAAAATGCAGATGAATAGGTAGAGTATGGTTCCACCCAGGATCTGATCCACCATGAACCCAAAGGCGTGCATACCTGGAATGAGAGGTCCACCCTAAATTTTGGGGCTCCTTGGTCAATATATCATTACCTAATTTGTGAATCCACAACTACGAGAAGAAAAAAACAAGGATATACACAACCCGCCTCCCCCCAATGAGAACGAGTCCCTGACGCTTGAAGGGATATTCATTCAGCATGAGGAAGAAATTAAAGAGTTGAGGTGAATCAACATAAAGATTCCCTAAGGAATTAATCATGTCAGATATGTTCCCTAGGTAGAGCTTCAGCATACCCTTCTAGTAGGTGCACCTCTGCTACAAGGGCTCATCCCGAAAAATGAAGCAGGTAAGGAAAAATCATCCAAGGAAGCACCAAGACTGTCAGTTTACCTAAACCCAATCCCGATAGGATATAAATATTTCCCTCCATTTAGGAAACAACCATAATAAATTCTATAAAATCTAAAAGGTTTCCCCCAGCCGAGTATCCACCTTAAGTTCCAACAGCACCGAAATGAAATTTTTGTCCATTTTCTATAGCCGCCCATGATCAGGTTCAACAGGACATGCATCAAGGGTTCATTAATACCATCGATTCATTGGCAGCTCTATTGGAATCCATGGAAGGGTGACATGCTCCAATACAACCAGAATGGAAACCCTACCCGAACTGGGTGAGTAACATTCCACCACCACAAAATTTATATAACCCTGTATTCTCGATATTCAATGGATCAGGTGACCTAGAACAATATTTGTTGTATTATGTGCCTTATTGTGATCCCATGATGGGGACCCCAGAGCAACAAGAAGCAGTAAAACTCAGATGCTTCATGAGAACCCTGAAAGGTTTAGCCTTTGTATGGTATACCAGTTTTCCATCTTAGTCAATAACAGGATGGGAGGATATCTAATGGTATTTACTTTTCCAATTCTGTGTAACATTTCCAATAAACAATAGTCAGTGACCTTATGAACTTCAAATTGTGAGAGAATAAAATCATCTTAGATTTCATTTCCAGATGGAAAGTTCCAACCTACTCTCTGAACCAGCCACTGCCCAAGATGAGATGCTCTCAATGTGCATCAATAACCTCTGTGATGAGTTGTGGACACCACTAATCCTAGTAAAATATATTATTTTATTTCATTATTTCTCTTCTATTTACCAAATTTCAGAGGATTCCTTACAGCAGACTAATCTCAAGTCCCAGGCAGCCCCATCATCCCCAAGAAAAATAGTGGGAAGAGATAAAGTGGTTTCCATTACACTTAAGACACCCCTACACTATCCCTAGATTCAAGGCCTACACTAAATCATACAGGACCCCCTTGTAAATCAACAATATCCTCCACCTCATCAAGAAGATCAGAGGGGACCTAGGTAAAATGAATTCGAGGAATGAAGGGATAAATTTTATTCATTCTGAAATGACCAAGAATGTGGATACTTTGTAGCCTCCCTAAACTGTAACTTGATTTGGATACCAGATCTAAATAGGGATGATGAATTAGGGCTCGATGAGTGGATATATTATTTTCACTTCCATCGGATACTGGGACACACTATTCAACAATGTTTCGTCTTCAATAACCTCCTACAAATAATGATTGATTTTGGGAAAGTAAAATTGGGACCACCTCTAGCACAAGTGTCATATGTCTCCACCACTGACAAGTATACAAGAGGGGCATGGGAAAATGTTTTTTAAAAAAGGGAAGAGAATTTCAATATTTGGATGACTTGGGAAACAGTAAACTAATCCCATGGAATACTCCAAGTATAGTTGAAGAAACCGATTCTGCCTCTGATATCTTCTGATGCAATGCAAACGACATCCCCAACCCTACAATACTCCTAGGTTTGAGCATCTAAAAAGCAGTCCGAACAGAAAGGTAGAGAGAAAGTGAAAGAAGAAAAACCAACACCAAAGACAAATATGACTTTGAATCTCTCAAATTTTATGACATCAAATATAAAGATATGGGCACCGCCACACCAAATAGAACCACTAGAGGAATTCAATCAGGAAGACTCATCATTAGATGAGGAACTGATCTTTGGCTCCATTAATGTCATTCAATTAGTGTATTACTTATCTAATGAAGATTATGGATATGAACTAAATATCCCTGCACTTAATTAGGAAACTGGAGGAAAAGGACGCATGATCCAAGGATACCTGAGAAGAAGCATTCATTGCATAAATACAATTCCTGGTCGCACCCCTGCTCAAACTGTCAATGTTGAGGAAACTAGTGGAAGAGCCTTTTAATGAAACCAACAAGAAAATAGAAATTACCATACCCCCATAGAAAGATACTCTAGCATGATCTTCCTAGAATATCTATAAGAAGAGGAACAAATGTCTAATCACCCATGGCGTGTAGACAGACCTGCCCGAACAAATTCACAAAGTACAATAGAACCACCAGCTCCTATCCTAGGGATTGGTCCATCTTCATCCAATGCTCAAGAACCTAAAGCGCCTATGAAAGAGAATCCCCATGTTGGGAAGTGATGAACTTTATATCATAAATATGACATTCTAATACAATTGGCTTCCATACTAGAAAAGATGTCAATCTTGGATGCCCTAAATTTGTCGAAATATCTCTGAGAAACACTTATAGAATCTTTTCAAAGCCCCCAAGATTTTGAAGCTGAAGTAACCACTACCGAAGTCTATCAGACATAGACCAATCCTACAGAATTCCATGCTATTATCTCCTTCATGGATTGATATGAATATTACATTATGTAAGGACACATAAAACCCTTATATGTGTCCGATAAAATAAATGATGTCGATATCCAAAAAGTATTCATCAACAATGGATCCAGAGTTAACTTCATTACACTATGGAAACTTTGTCAACTGGGTTGTAATGAGGATAATCTAACACCCTTAACCACAACCCTATTTGGTTATGATAATAGTGAGAAGAAACTGCTAGGCCTAATCATGCTCAAAACTTGATTAGTAAACCTTGTGGGCAACTCATAATTTCTGGTGGTCCGAAAAAACACAGCCTTCAACGTCCTACTAGGAAGGACCTGGTTGCACCAGCATGCGGTGATTCATTCATCCTACCACCAGTGCATCAAATATTGTACTAATGGACAAAATGGGATGTTATACGCTGATAAGGACCCATTCAAATCTTGTGAGTCACACTATATCGATGCTAGATTCAATGAACAGGAAGGGAAGAAACCCTCTGCCGATGGGATTGATTGGGTCACTACTCCAAATAGTTTGGAAATGGACCCTGATGACTTATTCAGGGATCTCAGTAAAGAATACGTACTACCCATCGATCAGGTGGAGTGCATGATTCCAAATTCAGATGTGTATTCAACAATGCTCATTATTTCAATAATGGTCGCTGATCCTCATAGTGTTGAAAGATCCACCTATCCCCTAGATAATGATGAATAATTGAATCGAAAAACCCTCAATACATCCTCATATCCCTAGATAATATATTCCCCATTATCTAAGTCTACAAAAAAGAATGAATTTTTCATTCCCTTACTCCACGTGCAACTGAAAATTTACCATTGTTAGTCAGGTCAGAAGAAGCCGCCTCAACCTCCAAATGCCAAAATTGTGATTCTTCGCTCAAATCGGGAGAGCTCATCCCAATAATTGTATCTACATTAGAAGAAGAATAATATGAGGGGGATGTAAAAGAGTAAGAGGAATAATTCCTTATAAATTCCCCTCCAATCTTTGATGAGGGTGTCTCTACCACCATTGATGAACTCAGATAAATAAACCTGGGTATTGAAGAAGACTCACAACCCACTCTAATCAGTGAAACCATGTATTCCAAAGAGAAATATGTATACACCTCATTCCTAAGGTAGAATAGAGATATTTTCAACTAGAATTATACAAAGATGTGGGGCCTTGATCTTGAGGTGGCCACTCACTACCTGGTCCTTCCAGAAGACCATCGTGGCTAAAAGAAAACAACCAGACGGACGCACCTGACACATCCTACCAAAATAGAGGTTAAAGTTGACAATATAATTAGAGTCATTTGGGAGGTCAAATATCCCATATGGCTGGAAAATATAGTCCTCATCAAAAATAAGAATGAAAAAACCAGAGTCTATATCGATTTCTGGGATCTCAATTGGCACTACCCGAAGGATGAATTTTTGGTTCTGATTACAGAATTGCTGATCGAGAAAACTATCGAATATCAAATTCTCTCATTAATGGATGAATATTAAAGATATAAAAAAATTTGAATGTCCCAGGAAGATGAAGAGGACACCACCTTCAAGCCCCCAGGGAGTATTTTTTTACAAGGTAATGCCCTTTGGTTTGAAAAATGTCTGCGCCACATACCAACACACCATGTATCAAATTTTCAAACCTTTCATGGGAAGATTCATCGAATTATATGTTGATGATCTAGTGGTTAAATCATGAAAAATCATGGGCCACTTGGAAGATCTTGAAACCATATTTAACAAACTATGAAAACAAAGTTTGAAAATAAACCCATTAATATGTGATTTTGGTGTTACCTCAAGGAAATTCCTCAGTTTCATCATACACCAGCATGACATCAAACTCAACCCCAAGAAGACAAGTAAAATCCATCAAATGTCACCTCTTTGAAACCTCACTAACTTAAGAGGAATTCAAGGACATTTGGCCTACATTCAATGCTTTATATCCAACCTTGAAGGAAAATGTTTTCCTTTCACCAGGTTGATGAAAAAGGGGTTTCATATCAATGGATTGATGATTGTCAAGAAGAATTAAAGAATATAAATAAATATATCTTAATACCACCAATGATAATTCCACTTTACGAAGGAAGACCAATCATTCTGTATGTTATTTCCTTGGATCAATCCATAGGTGCATTCCTCATGAAAAATAATGACACCGATAGTGCGAATAGTCTCTATTATCTCATCCAAACCATGATTGATGTTGAGACTCATTATTCGCATATCAAGAAGAGATGTATGACCCAAATCTTTGCAGTCTAGAAGCTGCAACACTATCTGTATCCCCATGAGGTCCTCCTGGTCTAATGCAACAATCTGATCAAGTACATTTTCATCCATCCAATATTAACTGGATACCTGTCATGATGGTTGATCATCCTATAACAGTTAGGTATATGGTTTATACCTCATAAATTCATCAAGGTCCAGGCGTTAGTATATTTCCTAGTAGAACAACCCTATGAAGAGATGAATTTAGTGGATTCTAAACTACCCGATGAAGAGGGGTACTCTATTAAAGAGGATTCCCAGATATGAGAAATGCATTTTGACGACGCATCGAGAATACCAATAGGGAAAATGATGGAAAACGCCAATCTCAACAAAGTAGGGTTGGGAGTCATAATCATATATCTAAAAAAGGAAGTTTGGACCTATTCCTTCATACTGTTGGAGGGGTACACAAAAAATGAAGCAAAGTAATAGACTCTCATTGCAGGACTAGGGCTATCACTTCAAATACAATCCAAACACTTGAAGATAAAAGGTGAATCAGAACTAGTCATCAAGAAAGTCAATGGTGAATATGATATCATGAAAGAGTAGCTAATACCTTTGATGGATCATATCCGAGAACTGATGGAGGAGTTCCCATTAGAGCCGACATTAACTCATGTCCCTGGGTCACAAAATGCGCAGGCCAATGTATTAGTAAATGCAGCCATAAATTTAGCCACCCTGGACTGAGATGAACAATCATCAACATTTCCCACCGTTGGATGGTCTTACTATTCATTCTGGCCAAGACATAAGAAATTAATGATATTAGATTGTCCTTGACCCATATAGTCCTGCCACTGGCTGGATGTATTCCATTGTGGACTACCTTTAAAAGGGAGAACTCTCACCTGATAAGGTTGAAAGGGATCATATCTGAAGATGAGAACTCAAATTTGTTCTGTATGATGGCACAAATCAACAAAAGGTACTATACAAGAGGGGCCTTTATAGGGTCCTTATCAGGTGCATTGATGGAGAAGTGACCACTTTCGTCAAGAAAAAAGTGCATGCCAAAGCCTGTGGGGAACATCAAGAAGAATCCAAGATATCTTATCAAATTTGAAGGCTTGGATACTATTATAACACTATGATGTAGGATTGTGATAAGTTCACCAAGAAGTGCCATTCCTACCAAGTTCATGCCAATTTTATCAATCAACTCCCAGAGTCACTTCACACCACCAAGTAATCCTGGCCATTTTCCATATGGGGAATGGATGTCATGGGACTGTATCCTCCCCCTACAGCAAAAAAATTCAAGTATATTCTCACATAATTAATTATTTTTCAGAATGGACAGAAGCTTCACCCCTTAAAGAGGTTGGGGAAAGAAGCATTTTCAACTTTGTGAAAGCCAATATCATCATCAGATTTTGTGTCCTTCATAAAATACTAATAGACAATGGCACCAATTTTTTCTCTATTGAATTGGATAAGCTATATAAGAAGTATGGCATTAAGGTAAACCATTCATCCCACTACCATACAGTGACCATCAGACAAATATAGGCCTTCAATAATACCCTATCAAACATACTCTAGAAAATTGTAGATAAGGACAAGAAATCATGGCCAGAAAAGATCCTCCATTATTTATGGTATTACTAGACCATGACTCACACCGCCACTCAAGAAAATCCATACTCATTAGTATACAGTACATAGGTGTTTCTACCTAATGAAGTTTAGCTACCATCATTCCACATTACCATCTATGGTCAACTATCCACAGATGATCAATCCAAAAAATGGATCAATGAGTTGGAGTGACTGGATGAGAAACTGTTGTACAATTTTCACCATTTGGAATTTTACCAAAACTAGATTTATTGAGCCTTCAAAAAAAGTGTTTACTTTGATATTTCCTTGAAGGATAAATGGTGTTTCTCCTTAGAACCCGGGAATAAACCTCTAAAATTGTATCCAAAATGGGAATGAACATATGTCATACATAAGGTCTACTAAAATGGATCATATTTCTTAATTTCAATGGACGAAAAACTCACCATAGCTCCCACCAATGCAAGGTTCTTGAAAAAATATTTCATGCATCCAAAATACTATGTCCTTATCGCACGATGAAAAATTTCATGATGAAATAATCTTCACCGCAAGACGTTAAACTACATGGCCAAAATGCCCTTGATGCATGAAATTAAACTGCATAGTATGGATGTCCTAACCGAAAGATGCTAAACTGTATGATGTAAGATGCATTTCCTTTCACATCAGGTGATTCACGTCCTAACTTCAAGAGATTAAATTGTATGGACAAAGTGTCCTGATCACATGACATAAAACTGCACGGTATCTATCGTCCTAACCACATGATGCTAAAATCTATAGGGATAATTGTGTTCCAATCAATGATTCATCACACATGAGTCAGATCTATGTCGGAGAAAGATAAAATACCCCTCTTATTATGTGAGATTAAGATCCACATTGGAACCCTCATTCTCTAGAACTACATGTGGATTGATTCTTGTCTTCACAGGATATATAGTGATGCCTAGAATCTATATCCCAGGCCTAACCACCCCCATAAAAAACAACCACCTCTACTTGTGTATGGAATGAACTAATGCAGGTAGATCTCTTAACAGAACCATGTATGACTTAATTCCCCTATATCAATGGGATATGTAGAGAAACCTCGATCCTAGATCTTGGTCGAGCCACCACATGATACAAAATACCTATGTTGTACCATCAACCTTCTCCGTATTTCAAGAGAAAAAACTTTCTATTCCTTGTTTCTCACACTAATCATAGCTCATGTGATCTTAGGAATGGTGATAAAGGCTTCCCCCATACAAACAGATAGTAAAGGTACATTATAGGCCCATAAAATTAAAAAAATGGTTAAAAAGTACTCTTCCCTATGCATGGGTCATACTAGTATAGGGAACATACTTCTATAACTACGTATGACTTGATTCTTTCCCTCGCAGGATACTTAGTGATGCTCGGATTCTACATCTTATTCCACCCACCACCAAAATAATAATATAAATTCCTTTTTTTCCTACGTATAGATTAGACCTATGTAGGAAATTTTATTCTAGAACTATGTGTTTCTTAATTCCTACACTCATAGGATAAGTAGTGACACCAGAATTCTACATCCTTAGGGCTAGCCACCACCAAAATAAAAATTCCCCTTCCCTGCATATAAGTCAGACTTACACATGGGAATCCATATAACTACCTTCAGATCTCCAATCTGAGACCAGATGTGACAAAGGATCAATGGAGATTTCCTACATGGTCAAGGAATATAAATCTAAAACAAAATCACCATGGTCTTAAAAGTGAGAACTAAAAAGGGACACAATGCATTTCTCCTTCACATCATGAACTCGAAGTCCTAACCACATGATGTTAAACTGCAAGGTACCTAAAGAACTATGTGTGGCTTGTAGTGACACTAGACCTTCGGGTCCAGCCATGCAAAACAAAAAAAATACCCCCATTTCCTATACAAAAATGTAAACCTATACAGGAGATCCCAAACCTTGATTCCTACAATAAATATTTGTTAAAAGATCACGCCCCTACATACAAGTCACATTTATGTGGGGGATTCCATACTTCACAACTAATCATGTTCTAAATATTTCTTGTGTGCCCAGATATACCCTTTAGATCCATCAAAATCCATGTCCCGAGAAATCTTGGATCCACATAAACCTCCTCGTCCATCAGAAATTAAAGGTCAGTGTCCTGTGGACACCTTTGTTTGACAATGCGCAAAATGACCTAGCGGCTCTGCATAAGTTTCCCACAAAAATTACTATCAGCCAAAGACAAATCCGTCCTTAGGAGAGACTTTTCTTACCTCTGTACGACCAATGAATTTCAAGCCCTGTATCATTCATCCTGATCCTAGGGTATTCGGGATCAGGACTTACACTTTTTTCTCCCCCTCATGTCTAGGGTATGCCTAAATATTCTAAACCGATTAGTACATACTCATGATTTTTATGAAAATTTATCCCCACGACATGATGTTAAACTATACTTCCAACATCCTCACCACATGACATTAAACTAAATGTCCAAAATGTCCTCACCACACGACGTTAAACTGCATTGCATAATAGTTCTCTCACCTGAGAGGATACCAATTCCAACATTGGTAACCTACCATGCTATGCCACAGAACTATGTATGGCTTGATTTATGTCTACACAGGATATTTAGTGATTCCCAAATTCTCATCCTGATCCACCCACCCTAAAAAGTAAAACATGCCTCCCCTGTGTATGAGCTGGACCTATGCATGATTTTTTTGGTGAAGAACTATGTGTGGCCTCATTCTAATCATACCATGGGATACATAGTGATTCCTAGATCCTATGACCTAGGTTCATCCATGGAACACATAAAAAATGTTCCCTTCTATTCATGCAACCTATTATTAAACAATGTGATTATACACATGTCGTATTTGTGAGACCATTTAAAGAAGAATCACATTTCCCTTCTTTCAGGTCGAGTCATTCGCATCCTCACCACATGATGATAAACTAAATGGAATCTAAGTCCTCTCCACATGATGTTAAACTGTATAGTAGTTTTACTAATTGCATGATGTTAAACTGCATGATAAAAGATTCTTGTTGTATGATATTAAAACTGCACAACATCATCCCAATTATAAAATTATCCTTTCTCTGATCACGCCATCCCTAGGTGGTGGATAAAATTATATCCACCCCTTGTTTCTCATGCTGAGCATAGTTCATGTGGGCTTAGGGACTTCAACATGGGATTCCCTACAAAACCATGGAAAATAAATCCATGATATTTCATCCTAGCGACACGACCTTAATAAGATACACAGTGACGCTTGGATGAAATATCTAAGGCCCAAACACCTCCAAAGGAAACAAGTATAGCTAAAATTCCCGCACTCCCCATGTATGGACTAGACCTATGCAGGGAGTCTAATTACAGGACACCCAGATCTTCAAAATTAGGTCCATTTACAATAAATGAATCGGAAATTGCCACCCTACGTATGAGTAAAATATTTGTAGGTAAATATTTAATTCCATGGGTAATAATGGACTAAATATTTCTAGTATGTCCAGAAACATCCTTCATATCCATAAAAATCCATGCTTTGAGTAATATCAGATCTTTGAAAACTACCCCAACCATCAAAAATGGAAGGTAAGTGTCCTAGAGAGACCTTTGTTTGACTACACACACAATACCCTGACAAATATTCATAAGTTTCCCACAAAAGGGCCTATCGACCTAAGAGAAATTCATCCCTAGGAGATGTTTTTCTTACCTCCATGCACCCAATGTCTTACAAGACCCATACTATTTCTCCTGATCTGAGAGCCATCAGAACCATGTCTTACACTTTCCTTCCTATCCACGTCTTGGACATGTTGGGATATCTCGGTTCGGTTATCCTCCAGTTACCTGGATATTCTATATCAATGTTCTAATCACATGACATTAAAATTTCATGATTATTGATACCTAATGTTCATCCTTGTCCCTGGAAACATAAAATAATGTTTCCCCTCATGTTTATGTACATGAAATAAATTCACATAGGATAGTATAATATGAGTTTCACGTCATCACTAAGCTCATATACAATATAAAATTCCCCATTCTTATGAGGGAATAAGACCCTCACAAGGATAAATATTAATATAACTCCATAAAAATTGATTTCTATCATCATAGGATACATGGTGATGACCAAATCTCATATCTTGAGCCTATCCATGAAACAAATTTGTCCCCTCTTTCCTACACATCGGTCAGACCTATGTAGGGAACCCCTCCTCACAACTGTATGAAGAAAAAGTTTCTACCTATCCTTGGGAAATTTCATCTTGAAACCCCCCCTTCATGTTTAGGAAATCCCTTTTCACAAACCATACCCCAGGTCTAGAAAGGTCCAAATTCCCATAATCATCCATGGTCATCAGAAATGGAAGGTCAGTATCATAGGAACACCTTTTCTTGACTATGTACACAATGCCCTAATGCCTCTGCATAAGTTTCCCACAAAAGGCCTATCATCCAAAGGAAAATTTGTCTTCAGGATAGGATTTTCCTACCTCTTTATTCCCCTATTACTTTTATATCTCCCCTCCCTCCCTGGTTTCAGAAACCCCTAGATTAAGGTTTACATACCTTCTCCCCACTCATGTCTAAACATGATAGAACATTTCTGGTCGAACTACTATGGAAAGGATGAGCTGTTTACCCCCTTCTTGGTTAGAGTAAGAAAAATTTAAATCATAAGTCTCAAATGTCCTGGTTATATGATGTTTAACTAAACCATGATTCATACCTTCTTTACACTAGTCAAATTCGTGTAGGAGTAGAATCCCCATTCAAAGTCAATATAGACGCCTCTATCACTTTTAGACCTCATTTCCTCAATAAGCCAATCACTATGACCTTCAATGAAAAAATTAATTAAAATTATAATAACATATAATATCCATAATAAATGGATTATTAGTGTTCTGAGGACACCTTTTTTTGACTATGTGTACAATACCCTAGAAGATCTGCATAAGTTTTCCACAAAAAATGCCTATCAACCAAATGAAAATTTGTTTTCAGGAGAGGCTTTTCCTACTTTTGTACACCCCAAGGATTCCAAACCCCATACCATGTCTTATGTCAAGAAACCAAAAATTCAGGGTCAAGAAAAATACCTCATCCATGTCTGAAAGATATTGGGACATACTTAGTCAATGAGTCCTAAATTGGGGCCCTTACCCTGCAAATCATGGTAAAAAATGTTCGACCTAAAAATTCAGTCTCAATTAAAATTGTTTGACCAGAAACATCAGTCTTGGTCAAAGATGTTTAACCTAAAATATTAGTAATGATAGTATAGTTTTCAAGTCTTTAAATATCTCATGAAGGAGAGACACAACTTTCTAGGATGAAAGTACATAACGGGAATCCTAGAAAAAAGTCAAGTACCAAATCCATATACCTACACTTTGTACGATTTAGAAACAATATCAATAAATCAAAAATCTAAAGAGACAAAAATCTTGTTAGGTAGAAAACCTACAAAGGGCGGCCTAAGAAGAAGTCAATTTATACACATTAATCCCACACCAAATTGGGTTTAGAAAAAAATTAGTATATTATTGGAAAAGACACAAAGTTTGTAGGGTTTTACATGTAACCCTATCCATGGTACAACTATTATCACTGATTCCCTTGGCTTAGGAAAAAATTAGAGCCTTATCTATTTTTTCATTCAATTCAGGACCGCTTCTACATTAGAATAGCCTCCACTTCATTCTGATTAGATCGCATTCTGATGGGGGGAATTTGTAGGGTCTTTAAAATTAGTAATTCAAGATGAAAAAATTCCATCAAACTCATAAAAGGATAGAAATAAAATCCTAAATAAAATTGAAGAAACATATTCAAAGGAAGAAGTGAACTCATGAAGTGCAAGTCCCTTCGCAGATCACTGCTCCACATGGCGATCTGTGACTTCACAAGGCATCTTCAAACTAAGTAATTCATGGGATGGAGATGATGGACCAATGCCCGAAAATGAAATTGAAGTCATTTTATATAAGGAGGTGGTATCTCCATCCCCACAAATGAATATCCCTCGCGAACTAAGCAGTTCATTTGATGAGGTGGAAATGATAATGCCCATAAACAAAGATCCCCACTGACTAAGTCCATAAGATTCTGCAAAAGAAGACTTGGAGCCCACTCCACACATATATAAATAAACCCCAAGGAGGATCAATAAAAATGGAGTAAAGATAGGTTAAAAAGGGACATAGCATAGAGACAAATATAGAGGGTGATGGAGAAATCTCTGCCGCCCCCAAAGCACTTCACGGACTCTATCCCGTGAATCATCTGCGGGTGGCCCTTCACAAAACTCTACACCATGAATGGTCTGAGGAAGACCCTCCACAAAGGATAATATGTGAAGGTAGTGTCATTTTTAGAATTAAGATGGCATTTTCTAACCTCACAAATGAATAAAAAATGATTTGCAGATAGACCCTTCACGACCAACCTTCACAGATGAACCTTTATTAAAAATAGTTCATGGAAAACACTTTGCAAGAAACAGTTCCTAGATGAACCTTTGCAGGAAAAATTTCATGGATGCTTCTATTTGGAAAATAGTTCATAGAAACTCCTATATGGAAAATAGTTCTCAAATAATCTTATATGGAAAACAGTTCGCGAACACTCCTATGAAGATGCTCCTATGCGACCATATCTTCTACGATCAGACTTATGTGAAAAACCCTATGCGCTCACCAATCTATACCATTGGGGATACTCCCCCTCACCCCCACTCAAGATCAGTGCCGGGTTTTGGTCTTGACCCTCCAAGATGGTCCCTTTGCTACCATCACAGACCCCATAAAAAATAGTTAGTTGCACTGTAGACTCTTTTGGATGAGTCAACAACATTTTCTATTCCACCCTTATGTCACCCCAACATCTATACCTTCAATAACATGATTCGACCTACTCCCAATGACACTCCTAAAACCCCACCATCTACCTCCTATGCCAGGTTGATCCAGAACTCCATGGAAAATAACCATATGAATTCTTCTTATATGCCCAGACACATCCTTTACATTTATTAAAATCTGTGTCCCGAGTGATTTTGGATCTTCATAAAACTTCCCGGTCAACTAAAATGGATGGTTTCTATACTAAGGACACCTCTACTTGACTATGTACAAAATGACTTGGTGGATTTTCATAAGTTGTCCAAAAAAAATGCCTATCAACCAGAGAAAAATTCATCTTCAGGAGAGTCTTTTCCTACCTTTTTTACTTCACAATGGATTCCATGCCTCATATCATTTCTCCTGATCTGAGAACCACCAGAATCATGGTTTACACAATACTTCTCTCTCATGTTCATGGAACATCAGCACATCCTAACCTGATTATCCTATAGTTAATCATAGATTCAATAAAAAGTGGTTCTCGTTATATGACCTTAAACTGCAATACCCTAATTCACCATGATCAGATGGTGTTAAACTATATAGAACTTGTCCCTATAACACGAAATTAACCTATACTATCATAGTCCCTACAACATGATGTTAAAATACAATGTCATAATCCCTACAACAAGACATTAAACTATGATTCCATCATCCAAGATATATGACTTTAAAATATAGTATAACACCTATTAAAATAACAAGGCACTACATCTGAGGTAATACCCTAGCCTCTCTTTAGGGAAGTGTCATATCCCTGGCCTCTCCCCCCGTCATCCTCATCCTTTTCCACCAGCGGGGAGGGGAAAGTGCACGGTTTTCTGGATCAAACGATTCCTCTTATTTATCACACCAATCATGACTCACACGGGCTTAGATATTAGTGGTTATCATTGAATCTGCATGATCCACTTGATAATTAAACTTTGATAGCTTTGATTCCCACCATAACTAAGATATTTAGGACACCTATCTGAGGCCTGAGCTCAATGGGACTTCACCATAGATATAAGTCCCAACCAGAGGTAAATGGTTATCCTATTTGGTGTAATACCCAATCATTCCCCCTCAAATGGTCCACTTAAATGCATAAGTACTAGCCTTTATAACTATGTTGATTTTTATTCCCAATTAGCTAAGATATGTTGGAAACCACCCTGAGGTTCAAGCCCGAAACAATCATTTTCACACCGGTCCACTCTCATCCTGACCAAATGATGTTAAAATATATTGGTCACCGAACTACTTGGATTCTTATTTCTTTCACAATGATATATAGGAAGCCCATTTTATGGGTTTGATCCTAAAACTGAAACAATTCCCGCCCCCTGGATGACAATAAACTTCAGATCACCATCTCATATGGCTCAAAACCAGTGTTGTCTTAGTGAAATATTATGGAATTTCTAATTTTTCTATAAGAGGGTAACATTATGAAGAACCTAGGATACATACAGATGTCTTCATTAATGGATAACCTCATATTCATATATAATATTCTGAACCCATGCATATTTATGATTGATCTTGCGACCTAGGAGTAATCTGCAGACACGTGCTTGGGAATGAGCCAAGGATTCACAGACATATAAACATAGCTTAAATCTATAACAGTATCATGGAATAAACTATATTTCTTCCCAAAAGGGTGTGATGATTCCGAGTTCCCATCCTCTTGACCAATGTGAGTTCTTAATTGTCATTGGCCAAATCATCCAACGAACGCCTGCCTTTGGAAATCAAGTCCATGAATCATGGATGTGAGAGCCATTGGATGTTTCTTCCTTTGTGAATAAACCCATTGGAGGACATAAAAGGAAATTATACCCGACATGGAGTGATTTCAAAAAAACATAACCCTTATGAAATCACTCATTGAACCCAACACACTTTGGGTCGAAACAAATGATGAGTTCGATGTGAAACACTTAACTGTGGCACCGCCTTTGTAAGATGAAAAGGATATACTATCCAATCATCGTTGGACCATTTTTTTCTAGGTAAAAATCATGCTTTTGGTTTAAACACACTTCAATGTATTGGGTAAAGAATTTAATCTCTAGAGATGATAAGTTTTACGATACCTTGGTGAATAACCTTGGTAATTTTTTGGACACCTCGGTGATAAACCTTGGTGATATGCTTAAGAATGACTCAATTAAATGTTTTAGCCAAATTTATATGTTATTAATCATTTTCTTTTCATTATGATATTCCTATTTTACCATTTCTCATGCCTTTATTATTTTCCTTAAGTTCTGATCTATAATTCTCATAATCACATGTAAACTGTTTCCCTTTCTTTCCCTTACCAGGCCTTATGCTCACAGTTTCCTTTAATGTATGTCCCTAGGTTATTAGATAAAGTAAATGAACTTAGTATTAACCCATAATTAATCATTTCAAGTGTATTAGAATAATATTTTCAATTTTTCATATATTATGCACCTTTTTCTCCAAGACCCAAAACTTTAAAAGATCCTATGTTTGTACAATATAATGAAAAGTTAAGTAATAAAAATGTGGAATTCCATTAGCCATGAGAGCATAACATAGTTATAAGAATAAGCTTAAAAATATGAATCATATTTCAAATATGGAATATTAAATATTATAAGGAACACAACTTTAATGAGCCACACCATTAGTGATCATGCATATAAACAACTAAAATGTACTAATGATTACCTATCTCATGAGTTATAAAATCTTCAGCAATATATTTAAGGGTGATATAAGACCCCACCCTCCATAATCCATGCTTATGAATACCACTTGAAACTAATTCACTTATCAGATAAAAAAGAACCCATGTAAATAAAATGGATTTTATAGCCTTTTCAAATGGATTCACATAAGTAAATCATCAACATGATAAACCCATGAGAAATAAATGGGTATCTAAATATATTCAATAACTTTCTAGTTAAATACCATTCAATCACAATAAAAAACATATTACACTGTATAGATTAAGGGTCTATAACTAAAATAATAATTTCCCAAATAAATATATGAATGAAATATAGGTGGACACTCCTCAATCAAAGGAATCAAAAATAGAATATTCATAAATGAGAGACATTATAAGAAAAACTACGCTTATGTGTCTAAAATGATTAACCAAGACAAATGCAGAGATGGATAATTCTTTTGATATAAATGAGAATTCCATTAAAATACTAAAGAAATAAGGCTAATGGTAATATTTTAATAATATCCTTGAATCAATAATAATATGTATCATATTAAAAGGACTTATATAGAAAAAACATTTTAGAAGTTTTAGAAAAACCACTTTGGAAATAAAAAAGGTCCTTGATCTTTTGAAAGAAATTTAAAATAAATATTTTATAAAACATGGAGAAAAATTATTTCTTTTAGGAATCATGAAAACTTAAAGGGAATGTTTTATATAAAATGAAAAATTCTTCAAAAATAAATGGTCAAAAATAATAAAAATATAAAAACAGTCTTTAGAAAACATTTTTAATATTATTGTAAAAAGGAGAAATTATGAGTCACTTTCAAGATTTATTTTATAATAAGTGAAGTGAAAACTTTGAAATTTTTTAAAATTAAATAATAATATCTAGTAATAGATCCTTAAAAATACATAAAGGTTTTAAGTAAAACTAGATTGGATGATAAAAAATTTAATTTTTAATGGATGGGAAACACTTTTTTAAAAATATATTTTGAAATACCTTTGTTTAAAAAACCACATCATAAAAAGTGTGTTAAATTTTATTTTTGAAAAGTGGTGCATAAAATTATGAAAACCATAGAAAATAATCCAAATTATATTTCCAAAAAAGGGAGGATAACATTTTAGGGAAGGAAATTATGGACATGGAAGAAAATATTCATTATTAAGAATGATATTTATTCTTATAAACATTACACTTTTACTTTAGAATTTTTTTTATCAAATAAGTGGTTATTTATAATTAGATATAATTTCCCCCAAGAAAAAAAATAAAATACCATATAAAATAAAGAAATTTTCGGATCAATAAATGTGTGAAAGGTACATTCAAGTAATAAATACTATGGCCTAATGAATCATAAATTGAGTTGATGAAACTCTTATGGAATATGAAACATAAGAATAAAAGGAAATTAAGAAGAAAATCATGAAATAGAATTAAATATATCATAAAATGGAAGAAATTTTCATATATGAAATAAACTGGTCAGTTAATATACAATATATAATAAATTATGGTTCATAATATCAAACATTTCCCATAGAGTTCAAAATGTGACAAAGAGGCCCTTATATTGATTCTTTGCTTAGTTTAATGCACTCTAAGATCATATAAAAAAAATTAATATATTAATCACATATTTAAAAACCTTTTCCATATAGATAACCGTTTATAAACTTAATTTATAATTATTCTCATCATGTATTTTAATTAGTTTATTATTTATTTGAATATTGGGTGTGAGTAATCTTGATCATTTTGAACTTGTTTCATAATAGAACTTTTTTTATTCATTATTCTCACAATGTTCATTATTAAAAAATCATTAAAGATAATTTTAGGGATTATTTATAGTAATTTATAATTTTTCTAGTTTCCTTTCATGAGTATTTTACTCTTTATCCTTGATGATGAAATCAATTATAAGCATGTTTTAGGGATTCTTAATGAACAAATCATGTTTTATTAATTAATGAGTTTAATAATAATGTTACCATTTAATAAAAAATAATAAATCATTATTTAAATATTTCTATCACATTATACCAGTAATTAATTTACCATAGTCATTCATGATATAAATTCACAACATTGTTCATGTAAGTGGTTAAATCAACCCAAACATGAACATGCCATGATTACTGGATGATCATGTGGTGGTTTAGTTGTAATATCATTATAGAAAAAGAATAATGATCTTATTTAGTGTATAATAGTGGTTTATATCATAATTTTAAATAATTTTAATAATAATATAACCAATTCAATTTTATTTCATAGTACGAAGAAACCATTTTTTTCTCTTTGAGTGCTCTTTTGGATGGTAGAATTAACCATGATTGTTTATTGCTCATATTATTAAAAGGTTTCCCAATTTATCTTTTTTAGAACCTTAATATTTCATAAAAATAATTTTTATACATTAAAACCATTATCATGACTATCCATGTTAGGTGATTATGGAAAGAAAAATGAAAATCAATCGTTCCTTGGAGGTAATATTCTGCACATATGCATGGATGATGATTTCATTTTCTATAAATTGAGGAAAATAAATAATACTGTTTATCATTTTATTGTATAAGTCATGTCACAAATATCATACATATATATTAAATTCCCTATTAGGACTATTCTTGTAAGGTGGTGAAGTAAAATGAAACACGATGGGCCGTGGAGGCGGTAATCCGCACAACGCACAAATGAAGAGTTAATTTTTTTGAATAGAAATTGGAAAGGTGGTTAATGATTATATTTTAATTATTATAACATAAAAAATATTAATGATACTAGTGTTATAAGTTTTTGATGGGGTAAGGTAATTTGAGTAAGAATAATTTCACATAAATAAATAGAAATGAGAAAGAGTGATTAGAAATTTATACCTCACTTCTTGGATTATTTTCTTCACAAAGGGGATCAAGACTTTTAGGGATAGTATTTTGAGAATAAAATAACCCTTTTAAGGTGGATATTAATGAAGATGAGAGGTTTGGGTAGATTTTTTTCGAACTAAGTGGGTTTTGGGGTGAGGGGAAGTGAAGAGAGGAGATCCCCTTTTATATGTTAAAAGTGGTGATATTTTTTTAAATAGCCCAAAAATTTCAATAATGGGATGTTAATTTCAAGGAAAATGGATCAAAAATTAGGAAATAATTGATAGGTGATGTGATAAGGTACATATAGGGATCAACCACACATTATCACACATATTTGAAATATGTTTTAGGCCTTTTACTCATAGATTCTTTAATTTTACCATTTTAGATTTCATTGCGGTAACTAGTTTTTACCTAAGTAACATATCTTTTATGCATAAAAATAAAATGGTTCTTATTATATAATTTTTACCTACTGATTAAAAATTTAAAATAAATTTAATTTTATTAAATTTATAACATTGATAATAAATAATTTCAAAATACTAATTTTATAATGTATTAATTATTTTTTGAAAAATATAACCTAAGTTCTAAAATGTCAAATATGGGTTTATAAATTAATTTTTTAAATTATAATTTCACTTATAAAAATACATATTTGTTCTTATAAAATAGTTTCATAAAATTTCAATTCATACTTATATACTAATAATTTCATAACATTCATGTTATTTATTAAAACAATATTTTGCACTATTGACCTAAAAAATCAATCTTTTTAGAAAAATCCTAAAAATTTATCCTAATATTATATTTTTATTCAAAATCAAAAAAATATTTTTATGTTTCCAATTTAAATATATAAAATATATAAATTTAACTTTTAAATAAAATTATAAAGCAAAGAAAAAAACTATTTTTACCTGAAACATAGATTTTTAAAATACTAGTTATTTTTATTATTAGTTTATAAAACACTAATAAAGAAAGAATTAAAAAATAAATATTATATTTTATTAAAGTAATCATTTAAAAATAATATACATATTTTTATTTAATAAAAATTACATCACTTAAAAAGATATATTATTGAACACAACAATGAATTTAGTAAATTTATATAAAATAAACATTATATATATAAATATTTATATTAATATGTTTTATAATCTGGTTACTCTTATTCATACCAACTAATTTGATAACTAGTTTTAGAGACTATAATTAATATTTATAATATATATATATGTTAGTTTCGTTTTAGTTCCGGGTGTGTGTTGTGAAAGTGATTTAATATATTTGGATTAATTAGAGGGAAACAATATTAAAATATCAGTCCATTACATTCTACCCCTTAAATAAATTATATCCTCAAAATTTTAGTTATTTATAACTAATGAAAGTAGGTGACTATTTTCTTAACATATTCATCATTCAGGATATAATTTCTAATATGAAATCTACATTACTCTCTTAAGATAGATTAACTTACTTATCTTTACTCAAACAAAATTAATCTTTTATAAAATCATATACACAAGTTTTTATATACCTTAATTATATATTTTCTATCACATACCTCTCCCAAAATAATTTTAATTTCCAAGACATTAAACTATTATGGGATTATGTATTCCATATAATATTATCTCTATACTTAACCCTTAAATGTATCAATCACTAACACAAAAATAAACAAATAAAAATCATAATCCCAAAAAATTAGATAAAATTTACCAAGAATATTGTAGATCATTATTTCATTAAATCAACAATCAATTCAAAGGCTATTAATACTATCCAACTCACTTTTATCAAAATAAATCAACCATTTAGTAGATCAACATAAATCATATATTAAACCTAAGAGTTATCCATACCTCAATCATTTGTTCACTAATATTTATACCCAAATATAACCTTTTCATAAAAACACTTTTCAAGGTTATTGATACCATTTAATATATGTTTCCGATCATTTAAAGAAAAGTTATTAAAGAAAAATAATTTAATGTTTAACATAATTCTCTTAAAATTTTGAATATACTAGAATATCATAAATAAATATCACTCACTAGTGAAAATAGCTAAGAGTATAAAGGATTGATTTTTATTATGATTTCAACTACACTTTATTAGGTATGACTCTAAAACTAACCATTTCCATCATAACAGATATATACCAAAATTCTTAACACTTTAAGTATTCTTCCTTCTTCAGTTATGAGACATAGTGTTTTCATGACACATACCTTTCTCAACTTCATTTTTTATCCTATTTCAACAAAATACTAAAAAAATGGTTATCAGTAAAATCAAAGTAAATGACCATGTTAATATTAAAACTCAATCCTAATATGTCTTCTCTTATTACACCTTTATTTTATCATTTGATACATCCAGTTCAATCTAATTTAGTTTAAGTTAGGTTCTCTTATACTTATTAACCCAATCACTTAAAGTAATTAGAAAATAAATCCTTCATAATAGCTTTTAAAGAGAATTTGGTTTACTAAAGAATTTTCTACAAGAGTGTCAAATGAAGTGTGTAGTTAGGCCTATTTTCTGTATACTAGGGGAAAATTGAGTTAATAATCAATACCCCATTTTTAGGGTTATTACCCTTAGGTATATCTATAATAGATCCTTAATCCACTTTAAGTATATAGATCGGGATGTTATTTCTAGTAAAACCACACAACATATACATTAATAAAATTTTAGGATGTTATACTATACTTAAAATTATACCTTATACTTATCCATAGAGTTTTCCCTAAAGTTATCATATCTTAATCCTTATAATATTACCTCAAATAACCTGAAGTGTTATCCATACCTTTGAAATTATAATCAACCTTAACTTATCAACCTTTGATGACATTTATAATTCCCAATTTACCCTCAACTGATAAAATCATAATCTCCAATGTTATATAAACCATACTCTAATGCTAACTATAATTCCTTGTAGATGTGACCATTTAATTACATGAATTAAATTAAATAATTCATTATAATACATTCCCAAGACCTTTTAGGTTTATATATTTAGGAAATTTGGACCAAATATTAACTAAGAAAACTTAGGTATTTTTTAATTAATGTATATTTTTCCCACTTTATAAACAACTACTTTATCGATAATAATTCTTTAAAATCTCCCAAAAATTCTTCAAATAAGATACCCTTGTAGAAATATCTTACACATTACTTTTATTCATAACTTAGGGAAATGAAACCATAATAAATGGGTGAACTCATATTCTTTCTAATGGTAAGAATAAGTGATAATGATCAAAGATCATAAGTGAGTATAATATGAGTATATGGGTATATTCAATATAGATAAGAAAATCATACCCAATTAATATTAGGTTATAAACCATCTCATAAATATTTACATAAAATAATACATTAATTGAAAGAGTAAGTTAATAAATATGATCCATGAGAGCATATCATAATCATCAGAATAAGCATAAAACTGTGAAACATCTTTTAAACCTAGAACATACAATAGTATAGGGAATATAAATTTCAAAATATATAATATTAGTGCCCATTATTACAAGAAACTAACATTTACTCTCAAATACCAATATCATGAGATATAAATTCTTAACCAATGCATTGGAGGGAAATAAAGGACCCTACCCATTATCATCCATACTTATGAGTGCTACTTGAAAATAATTCACTTATCACATCATAATGAACCCATGGAAAGAAAATGGGTTTAACATCATTTTACAATGGATTCACATAAGTAAATCATCAACATGATAATCCCATGTAAAATTAATTGGAATCTAAATATATTCAATAACTTTATAGGAAAATACCATTTAATCTAGATAATACGACATATGGTATTTACACTATATAGATAAGGGTATACAACTAAGACAATAATTTACCCAATAAATCAATGAATTACATCTAGGTTAAAAACTTTAAATCAAATGAATAAAAATAAGGTATTCACTAAGGAAATACTTTAGAAAAAAAATTACAGTTATACATAAAAAATGACAAGGAAACCGAAATCAATGACGAATCATTATTTTGATAGAAATGAAATTTTCATAAGACATCCAAAGAAAGAAAGTATATGGTTATATTTTTATAATATAATTGAATTAGGTATAATATGTATGAAAGGAAAAAGTATTATATAAAAAACGCATTTTAGGAGTTTTAGAGAAACTACTTTGGAAATAAGAAAGGTCCTTAATCTTTTGAAAGAAATTTAAAATAAATATTTTATAAATCATGGAGAAAAATTATTTCTTTTTAAAACCATGAAAAATTAGAGGGAAATTTTCATATAAAATGAGAAGTTTGTAAAAACCATTTGTTCACATAAAAGAAATCCACAAAAATAGTCTTTATAATTTTTTTAATATTACCATAAAAATGAGAAGTTATGGGTTACTTTTAAAAGTTATTTTCTATAAGGTGAAGTGAAAATTTTCAAAAAATTTAACTTTGAAAAATAAATTAAAATAATATATCCTTGAAAAGACATAAAGGTTATAAAAAATTGGATTTGAAGATACATTTTTATATATTTTGAATGGATGAAAAACCTTTTTTTAAAAGATATTTTGAAATACCTTTATTTGAAAGATCACATCCTAAAAAGAGTATTAAAGTTTACTTTTTGAAAGTGATAAATATAATTATGAAAATAATTAAAAATAATCCATATTAGTTTTCTAAAAAATATAAGAGAACATTTCTAGAAATGAAATTATAGACATGGTATAAAATATTCATTGGTAATAATGAGAGTTATTCTTAACAACATTACACTTTTACTTCAAAAAATATTTTATCAAAGTAGTTATTTATAATGAGAATTAATTTATATATAAAAAAAATGAAATTAAATATAAAATAATGAAATTACAGGATCAATGAATTATTGAAAGTTATATTCATTTCATAAATACTAGGATTCAATGAATCAAAAATTAAGTCAATTAAACTCTTACAGAATTGGTGATTTAAGAATCAAAGAAGATTGAGAGGAAAACCATGAAATATAAATTAACAATATCCCGAAATGGAATATATTTCTATATGTGAAATTAATTGGTAATTTTATACGCCATATAAAATAAATTATGGTGTAAAATATCAAACATGCCCCATGGAGTTTAAAATGAGACAAAGAAACCCTTATCTTGATTCCCCTCTTAGTCAAATGCACTATAAGATCCTATATAAAAAACATAAATATCTTAATCACCCATTTAAAAACATTTTCAATATGCATATAATTTTATAAACATAATTTATTATTATTTTCTTAAATTATATTAGTTAATTAATTATCTATTTTTTAATATAGGGTGTGAGTAATCCTGATCATTTTAAACTAGTTTCATAATTGTGGTGTTGTTTTTTATTATTCTACCAAATTTAAAATTTAAAATAACATTAAATTTAATATTAATGATTATTTATAATAATTAATTATTTTTTAATTCCATTTTATTAGTTTTTACTCTTTATCCTTGAAGATGTAATTGATAACAAACATATTTTGGTGATTCTTGATGAAAAAATATGTTTTCTTAATTAAAAAGTTTAATAATAATGGTACCATTAGAGAAAATAATAATAATTATTTACATTTTTTATCATATTATACTAGTAATTAATTTCCCATACACATCCATGATATAAATTCATAACATTATTGAAGTAAGTGGTTAAACTAACCAAAACATGAACATGCCATGATTAATGGATGATTATATAGTGTTTTAGTTATAATATAAATATAATATTAGAATAATGATATTATTTTGTGTTTATTGGTGTTTAATATAATAATTTTAAAGAATTAAAAAAATAACATTACCTATTATAAGTTATTTAATAGTATGAAGAAATCATTTTTTCTCTTAGAATGCTCTTTTGGATGATTGAATTTAACATGGTTAATTATTGATCTTATTATTAATAGGATATTCAATTTACATTTATATAAACTTAATAATTATATAAAAATAATATTTATCCATTTAACCCAATCTTATGAAAATACATGTAAGGTATTAATGAAAAGAAAAATGGAAGCCAATTGTTCCCTCGAGGAGGTTGTCCACACATATGAATGGATAATGATTTCATTTTCTATAGAATGGCGAAAATTATTAATATGGATTATCTTTTTAGAATATAAAAATTCTTATAAATATCATATATATTTATTAAATCCCTTATTATAACCTTTATTTTAAGGCGAAGAAGTAAAATGAAACACATTGCGTCGTGGTTGCGGTAGTACGCACAACACACAAATGACAGTTTCATTTTTCTTAATAGAAAAGGGAAATATGGTTAATGGATGTTCCATTATTATAATAACATAAAAATATAATAATGATACTGATTTTATAATTTTATGATGGTTTAATTTAATTTAGGGAAGTTTAATTATACACAATGAAACAAAAATGGGAAGGAGAGGTTAAAAATTTATACCTCACTTCTTGGACGATATCCTTTGAAAATGGGGTTAAGCCTATGAGGGATGGTCTTTTAAGTAGAAAAAACATATTTAAGGTGTATAGGAATTTTTGAGGGTATGTTTGGGAATATTTTTGGCCAAACTAAGTGGGTTTTGGTGTGAGGGGAAGTGAAGAGAGGAGATCCCCTTTTATAAGTGAAAATGATGACATTTTTGTAAATAACCAAAACTATTCAATAATGGGATGTCAATATCAAGAAAAGTGGCTCCAAAATTTAGAAATAATGGATATTTGAAATGATAAGGTTGATAAATCCCTCAAAAACACATTCCCACACAAGTTTTAAACTGTTTTTTGGCCTTTTACTCTTAGATTATTTACTTTTACCATTTTATATTTTACCAAGGTAACTAGTTTTTACCTATATAAATTATCATTTATGATTAAAAATTAAATTTTACTTATTGTATAATTTATACATACTAATTATAAATTTAAAATTCATTTAATTTTGTAAATTTTTTAAAATTTATAAAAATTAATTTCAAAATAGTAAATGTATAATGTATCGAAAACAATTTTTTGAAAAATATAAATTAAGTTTTAAAATGTCAAATATGGGTTTGTAAATTTTTTTTAAAAAAATTATAATTTCAATTATAAAATAAAAATTTATTCTTAGAAAATGGTTTCATAAATTTCTAATTCATACTTATATACTAATAATTTTCTAATAGTTATGTTATTTATAAAAATGGTTTTTTGCACTATTCACCTAAAAATCAATCTTTTAGAAAAATACCAAAAATCTATATTAAGATAATATTGTTTTGATGAATCCAAAAATGAATTTTATTTTATTAATTTAAAATTATGAAACATATAAATTTAATTTTTAAATAAAATTATAAAATTTTACGAATTTGTTTATAGGAAAATAACTTTTTAAAATACTAGTTGTTCTTATTAATAGTTTATAAAACACTAATAAAGATATAATTAACAAGTCAATATAATTTTTTAAAATCTTAATTTAATAGTAACATACTTAGTATTATTTAATAAAAATTATATTACATAAAAAGATATATTCTTTAACACAATAATGAATTAAGTAAATATTTATAAAATAATCTTTATATATATATATTAATATATTTTGTAATCAAGTTACTCTTATTCATACTAACTAATTTTATGACTATTTTTAGTGGATATAGTTAATATTATATATATACATACAATTATTTCTTTTTTGTTTAGTGTTTTATGTGGGGAAAACTATTAAACATATATGATTTAATTAGAGGAAAACATATGTTAAAATTTTGGGTTGTTACATTTACTAACGTAATATTTTATTTGAAAGATTTTATATTTGTGAGTATATATTTTATATTTTATCCTTTTACATTCTTATTAAATATTATTTGTATTTTATATAATTAATTAACCATGTCATGTTAAAATAATTTAGGGATAATAAATCTATTTTATTCCATAAAGTATACTTGTTAATTCATTAACTTTATATGATCACTAATAAATATTGAATCTTATAAAAAAAGAATTAAACAAAAATTTGTGGGAAACAAAATAAATATGTAACTTGATCATGAGCCTTTTTATTACTCATTTTATCAAGAAGATGACAAACCAACCCTTGAACATTGGGGAATATCTCCTTGAACTGAGCATGGTTTGAGTTATAACATTCCCCCTATTCCACCTGTTCTATGCATATCCTTGGTTGGTTTTACCTCGAATCCACTTTGAAACATATTCCCTCACCTAAGATCTCCTTAATTTGAATACACTTACTCACACACAGGTGTGGGGAACTATGATTTGGGGTTATATAAATAAACCGTAGACACATAGAACTTACATAATAGAGAAGAAGCAATGATTCACAAATCATTATTTTAATTTCATAATATGGATCACAAAACCCATGCAATAATAATTAAATTAAAATAAACCTAACACAAACATAGGTCTCTCAATCTTACGATCATCCAAACATGAAATGAATAAAAAATTAATAAAATAGATAGAATTCATTTCTATTCATTATTTATTATAAAAAATATATTGATTCAATGACTCCTTGTCTTCCTTTGTTTTGAAAATCATAGTAAACTTAATAAGAACTTGAATTAATATGAAGTTTTGTTTTAGTTATTTTCTTCATGTATAATGAATTTATAATAAATTTAATTTTGGAACTATAAGTTGAAAAACAAAAATTTGGAGATGTAAGATTTCTTTCACTTAATTATCAAACACTTTAGTGGTGTTTTTTTAATGTCATCAGAAGGTGTAAAAGGTTTTTAAGTCCATCAGAAGAAAGATTTAAATCATTTGATGTTATTTAAATTGTTCTTGATGAGTGTGGAATAAAATCATTAAAGTTTGTTACAACAACATATATAAGTAGGATCATAGATTCATGGATCAGAAGTTTATACATTGGAAACTCAAGGGAGAAATATTCCATTAGTCATTTTGAAGTTGTGTAACTGCTTGCTGCTGAGAGTACTTCTGATCAGTGTAATTTTTATTTCTGAGTGTTTTTATAAAAGCTACCTTTGTGAAAGGATTTTTCTGTAAATATTTTATAATTTTTATTTGGAATTCATTATTATTCCAATCCTATGTGATCGAGGGATTCCTTTAATATCATGGTATAGGTTTATCCAATCTTATGTGATCGATATCTTTTGGGGATAGTAAGAAAAATATTGTTCTAATATTCATGATTGAGGGATACCAGAGATATGAATAAATTATACATTATATAATATTCAAAGACCCTCCTTACACTTTGGATAAAAGTTTTTTTTGGTAATTGTGGAATCTCGTCTTTTTATTACATAACTTTATATTACATTTTATATACAAAGGATCTTTAAAATCTAGTGTCTTGGAAATCAGGAACATAATACATGGAAACAAAATAAAAAATCCTTCTAATACACCTGTACGGATTCATTATAGGTTCAAACTAAGTATAATTATTTCATATCATAACCTGGAGACATAAATCAACATAAAGTGTGAGCTGAATGCCCAGTAAGGGTAAACAAGGGAATAATTTTACTTGTGATATAAATAAGAAGTTGATTAAAAAACACAAAGACAAGAGCAATGGAAGTATAGAGATATCATAATGAAAATAACTTGAAACATAACTTGAATATATGGCTACAACATTTCATCTAGAAATTCTTAAACATATCACTAAGGATCATTCCTAAGGTGCACTACTAGAAATCTCACCTTTCCCAACACTTCTATACCAACGGTTTGTAAAAACCATTGATATAGGTCCCCTTTCCCAACGGTTTGTCCAAACCGTTGGGAAAGCCCACTTTGAGGTCACTTTTCCCAATGGTTTTCCAAAACCGTTGGGAAAGGGTATGGCTTTCCCAACGGTTTGGCCAAACCGTTGAGAAAAGTCCCCCATATGCCAACGTCACTCCAAAACTCAAAGGACCTATACCAATGGTTTCCAAAACCATTGGTATAGACCTATACCAACAGTTTTGACAACCGTTGGTATAGGTCCTTTGATTTTTTATCGAATCTTCTTACCGAGAACATTATATAAATAAAAATTTAAAATAATTATGATAATATATATATATATATATATTTATGAAATTATATTCAAAAAGTTCATGTTAGGTTAGTGGTTAGGTCGTTGAAAGATAAACTAGAGGTCTTGGGATCAACTCCCACCAATTTTTTTTTGAAATACATATACCAATGGTTTTCTGGAACCGTTGGTAGAGATTTTCATATTACTTGTACCAACGATTTTCAAAACCGTTGGTATAGGTCTATACTAACGGTTTTCCCAAAACCGTTGGTATAGACCTATCCCAACAGCTTACTTGCCCACGGTTCTCCAAACCATTGGTATAGGCTTTGAAAACGGTTTGGAGGCCTATATCAATGGTTCCAAACCATTGGTAAAGGGTATTTTTCTAGTAGTGGTGTTATAAAAAAATTACCGAGGTTATTCACCAAGGTATCATGAAACTTGATATCTCTAGAGATTAATTCTTTACCAAATGCATTGGTGCGCTATCAGGGAGCACCCTTAAAATTTATTTATTTTCTTATGATCCACATAGATAATAATAAAAAATTCATAAATAAACCATAGAGAATAAAATAAATGGGTTTCATTTCAAAATCGTGATGTTTTAAAAGTTCTTAAAAATAAGATCATTATGTCATTTATAACCCATGGAAAATGGAGTGAGGGTTATATGTATGTCAATTACAGAATCAAATATATCATATTTATATATTTATTAATACCCATAGAAACTAAATAGCTCTGGGTATTCACATAAACAAAACAAGATAATTTATGGAGAGAAAGAGATAGAAATTTTGAGGTGAAATTTCTGCAACATAACAACTATATGACATGGTTTTAGAAAACATTGAAAAGAGAGGGAAAAAGGGTCAAACACTCATAAATAATTCATAATACAGTATGGGTACATAATAATATCATGTTATGGATATTTGAATGGCATACCACATGAAAAGGAAACATGAAATAAAAGAGAAGATGTGTTTTTTACGAGAAATTCGACAGCCTAATAGCGTCACTTAAAAATTCAGAAAACAAATTGATGAGAGAAGAAAGGGTCTCTAAAAAATTATATGTGAAATGGAAAGAAAGTATAACATATAATAACATACCCTCAATATAAATCAATGGAAATTATAAGACACAACATAAAGGAAGTCATGGCTTAAAAGACGGGGGTGAAAGATTCCCTTACCTTGAAGTGTAACTTCAAAAGCTTGAAGGTTGGGACCTTGGGAGGATTGAGGGAACATTGGGAAAATACCTTGGTAGGTAAAGAGACCAGAAATTAATTTTGTAGGATTTGGGAATGAAATGAATGAGGTAATGGCTTGGTATTTATAGGAGAAGTGAGGGAATAAATTATTAATTTCCAAGGGACACATCATTGGTGGTATTGGAAAAACCATGGGCTTGCCCATGAAATTTTCCCATGGTATTGTCCACTTGGGACACCTAATAAAATATCTTACTATTCATAAGTAGAACATAATTATTACATAATTATTACATAATTAATGATGTTATTAAACAGCTGAAACTCAAAACTCTATTTTTACTATTCACTGAAAATTCAACTGTTTCAGAAAAATCCAAAAAATTCATATTAACCTAATATCGATGCTCTGAATTAAAAAATGAACTCTATTTTTTGAAAATAATTTTCTAAATAATTTTAATTTAATTTTTAAAAAAAGACACTATTTACCTGAAAAAAATTAATACTTAACTAATAATTTCTGAAACAATTATTTACTTATTTTATTGAATCACATTACCTAATCAAGGTACCTAAATTATATTAATACTTTCTTAAGTGAGTTTACTATTCCATTTGGTCACATTACTATTCATAAGCGTAAAATTACTATTCATAATTTACTATTCACCAAAAATTAAGTTGATCTTATTAGACTCTAAATTTCTTACTGAACACAACGTAGAAGACCATTTTTTGAAAATCCTTAAAAATTATAATTATTTAAGATTTAAATAAATATTTTAAAATATTCTTTTCCCCAAAATTCATCAATAATATACATCCTATATTTATCCGGACATTTTAAATTCATAAAATTTACCATAATAAGAAATAAAATTTTTATTTATCTCAAAGGATTACACAAAACAGCTAAGGTCTATTTACATATCCCCTTATAACACCAGCATAGGACCTAAGTGTAAGGTGTACTTAGGTGATTGAATCTTGGGGTGGCTCGAACAACATTGCCCGAGTGGTGATTTCTATCAGCTTGAACTTCTCCCGTAGGTGATTCCATTAAAGCTTCACATGATGAAGTTCGATTTGGGCTTGGTCCAGAGCAAATCCCAGTGGTGCGACCTCCTTCCCAAGTTCTATCACATGGGCTTCAAATGGTCTGAGTCTACTAGATGAGGCCATCAAATCTTCTTTCTGTGTTAATTAATCAAGATCACTTGTATTTATAAACAATAATTGTAATGTTAAGAGTTTAGTTTCCAATGGTTATATAACAGTCGAAACCCAATAGTCTCATTTAATCATACTCACTTTGTGAATTAAAGAACATAGTTTTGTTGAGCATAAGATAAATAACAAAAAAATTGGAAAATATTTAATAAATGTTTGGGTTGTTACAGTAATTATATCCCTTTTAGGATTTTAAGGATTTTAATCCTGACTTTGCACATTGTTTTTATAAACTATGTTGTGTTTTTTATTTATAATGTATATTTATATATTCTAAACATCATGAATTTATAAAAAATTGAATTTAAACTATGCATACTATTTTAGTTGGGTATAATTAACATTTTATAATTTTAACTTCTGATTGATTCACTTTCTACTCTGATAAATTGTGATTTGATCAAAATATTGAATTTTGAATCAATTTACACTTTGAGGTGGATGAAAATTGTAACTTGAGTTTTGGTCTACAATTCACCCCCCCACTTTTAGTTTGTTTGAATTCATTTTATTGTAAAACACTTATTATTAGAGTAGGTATCTATGGTTGAGAATAAATATATACTTATCCTTTTGATCTTCTATTGGTTTATGAAAAATATCTCAATTTTCTTACAGTAATTTCTTGGTAGATAATTTTTTTTTCTATGATGGTGGGAATACATGTTGGATCCACAGATAATTTAAATCCAAATTAAACTTTATTTTTTATGGAAATTACAATGATTATCTTCATGATTAGATAAATATTTTTGTTATCAATTCTAGGGTGGATAATTATTTTATGCTGATAAAAAACTATAAAATTTCAAAGAAGGATATTTTTACATGTTATAGAGTTAAGAAGCTTGAGTTTCATGAAAACTATAATGTGTGAATTAATTTTTTATGCTCGATAATGAATAATATATATGTATATATATATATATTCAGATATCTTCTTGTGAAATGAAAAATGGAATTTTGAAGAAGTTGGAGATGACACAGTTCAGAACTTCCAAAGTTATTGAAACTAGGAGAGCTATGATTTTTGTGGACAATAAAGATTTATATTTTATTCCGAGAGAATCTATCTTTCAAATTCATCAGAGGATTATGAATGTAGTGAATTGTTTATAATCCCTCGGTGAGAAGGAATTAGGGGATGATCAGTTGGATGAAAAAATTATTTATATACTTCCAAATTAGTGGGAGTATAAACAAACTACGCTCAATGATAAAAATCATTTAACTAAGATGAGTATTAATGACTTAATTTTAACTATAATGTAACTAGATATTTTATTGAAAAGAGATATTGAGAAATAAAATAGAAATAATAGAGTAATATTTTCATCTACTTACTATAATATTACTCCCTGTTATATTAATTTTGGAGCTAATGTTTCAAAAACTTCTAAGAAGAAATGAAAACATCATTTACATTATAGTTATTTTAAGTATAGTGAGAATTAATTTACAAAAATTTTGAAGAGAATGAATAAAATTATCAAAAATAATAACTCCCTATATGATCTTCAAAAAGAGAAATTTGAAAGACATAAGAAGAAGGGTTATATAGAAGCTACACATTATGAATGCAAGAAAGTTGGTAATATAAGACCAATTGTCCTTAATTAAATGGGAAATAAATAAAATAAATGATATATTCTGAAAGTAAAAAAACATAAAAGTATGAAGGAATTTTAAACTTGGAGTGAAAGTGAAATATACATTATTTATTATAGTTCATTGGAAGATAGTTTTGTGAGTAAAAAGTTAATTGGATTCTCTAAGAATAATATTAAGAATGAGAAATGTCTAATGGAAAGGCTAATTTTTGAATCTATCTCAATTTTAACCCTGAATTCTAATTTTTATTATACTTAAGACGATTCTTATTCAGCTTCATCTGATGATTAAAAATGTGAACTATCATAAGATGAGGATGATATGCCTACTTTTGACGAAATTGAAATATTTTTGAATCATATGGAAAATGGATTTTTTGAAAATAACTATGATTGTGATAAATCTTACCTTCAAAAAGTAAACAATAGAATTTTATAACTTACTTCTAAAATTTCTAAAATTTTATTGGAATTAGAGTCTAAATCTTGTTTAAGATCAAATTTTTAAGATTATAACATAGTTATGAAACAAAAATATGAAGTTAGTAGTTTGAAGAAACTTTCATCTAGTTTTTTTTAGTAGTAAAAATTTCAATCAGATGTATAAAGAATTTAAACTATCCAGATCTTCTAATGGAGTAGTTTATACTTTCATAAAATTTAATTTTTAATCAAATTTCTTTGTTCCTAGAGTGAACCCTTTTACACTAAATGGAAAATGGTAATACATTAGAAAACTAATTTTTCTATAAAAAGATTTCAATCATTTTATTTTCATAAATATTTTATTTCTCAAGATCTTATATCTATTCAACATAAAATAGTTATACAAAGTGAGTTCCTAAAGTATTTTTTCTAATGTTATCGGGTCCAAGAAAGTTTGGGTACCAAGAACTTAGTTTTATTAATTTTAGGAAAATAGGTTGAGTACTAGAATTCAGAATAAGTGACACATGGACAATCATTGTTCTAGATACATTACAGAAGACAATTCCTTCTTCTAGAACTTGAAAAATTTTAAAAGAGGATGAGTTAATTTTAGAGACCGTGCACATGATAAAATCATCAGAATCTGTGATTTTTCGTTTTTTGGTAAGAATTTAATTTCAAATTTTTTGTATATTTTAAAAATTAAGCACAACCTCATCCATATTTATTACCAATTAAACGATTATTATCTTTTGAATTTCAAGAATGATAAATGTACTATTGAAAGATTTGAAGTTATATTCATCCTATTTATCGATAGACAAGATAATGTTTACGCATTATATATAGGATACCTTAGAAATATGAATTTAACTTGCTTAAGGGTAAATGAAGATTTTTATTAGCTTTGGAATGGAAGTTTATTACTTTGTAACTTTCATAGTTTAGCTAAACTTTCTTAGAAAGTTCATGTTAGGGATATTCTGGAACTTTAGTTTTCCTCTTCCAGAGTTTTTGATCCTTTTTAACATAGTAAGACACATAAGTATAGTTTTAAATCTATTAGTGAAGTCTCAACTTCTATATATTTATAGTTAATTCACATGGATTTATTTAGTCCAAAAAAAATTGGGATTATTGGGGGCATACATTTTGTGTATGTTTAAGTTGATGATTACACTAGATTTACGTGAACTTATTTTCTCTCATGAAAATCTAAAGTTTTATTTTTTGTCTCAAATGTTTTCATGATTCTATTAAAACTGAGAAAAAAATACCGTTGATTACTATATAGATTGATCATGTTATAAATTTTTAAAATTTTTATTTTGAAACTTTTTATTGTAAGAAATGTTTTACTTATGATTTTTAGCACCATGAACACCTCAGAAAAAAAGTTTAGTTAAACAAAGAAATAGAAATCTTTAATAAATCACACAAACTTCAATAAGTGAATATTATATTATTGTAAATTTTTCCTAAAGTTATGAGTAATTATTTATATATATTAATTTTTTTTTGAATTAATTCATTTCTTAATAAAACCCATTTTGAGTTATAGACTAAAAGAAAAATAAAACTTTCATACTTCATAGTCTTTGAGTATAAAGTGTTTTTTTTGAAAACTAAAGACACAATTCATAAATTTTAACCCAAGTTCGATGCAGGTACTTTTCTTGGTTATTATACAATAATTAAGGCTTATAAAATTTTTAATAAAAGAAATAATGTTTTTGAGGAAATGGTTCATTTAAAATTTGATGAAACCAATCCTTTTGTTTTTGAAATAAATACCAATGTTAACCCTCTCGATGATGATTTTAAAATAAATTATTTTAATTTTATACAAGCTAAACCACAATAATTGGTAGTGAATCCTTTGGAAGTTATGTAATTTTTTTTCAATATTTGGAAACTACTTCAAAAGAATATGTATAACTAATAGTTGAGAATCTGTTTACCTTTTTACCTGGAATCCAGTCGGTCTTAATGAGTCATACCTCTAATACTATAATTAGAGATATACGACAACTAGTTATAAATATAATTTACTTGAGAAATTAATGTGATTATCTTGTATCCCTATAATAATTTGAACCTAAAATGGAAGCTGATACAATGAGTGATGAAATTTGGATAAGGGTTAGACAAGAAAAGGTATATCAATTTGAATTGAATAAATTTTGGAAACTGGTTGAGTTACCTAAATAAATTCATGTAATAAGAGTAAAATGGTTTTTTAGAAATAAGTGTGATGTAAATGGAACATTTATAAGGAATAAATAATGGATTATTAATAAAGTTTATTTTTAGGTAGAATTAATAGACTATGGAGAGGATTATACATCAGTGGTTGGACGTGAGTCCATTTGAATCTTACTAGGCTTTGTAGCACATCTAAATTTTGATTTATTCTAACTGGATTCCAAAAGTTCTTTTATTATCATAAATTTCAATGAGGAAGTTTATGTGGAACAAACTTGGGTTTTTTAAGATGTTAAATTTTTGAAACATGAATATAAACTTAAAAAAGCACTCTACGACATCAAAAAATCCTAAAGGGCTTGGTATAATAAATTAACCATATTTTTTAGTTCAAAATAATATTGTTAAGGGAAATTATGAACGAAATATTCTTATTAATAATTTTTTAAAGGAATCATTTTTTTCAATTTTATTTTGATAATATCATTTTTAGTTCAACTCAAAAATCTTTTTTGGTTGCTTTTTTCAGAACTTATGAAAATTGAGTCTGAAATGAGAATGACGAGCAATATTAAATTTTTCATTAGTTGTCAAATTACTTAGAAACTAGAAGGAAATATTTTAAATCAACATAAGTATATTCAATATTTGTTAAAATAATTTGGTTTTGACAATTTATCTAGTATAAGTACTCTAGAAGGAACCACTATCAAACTAGATCTTTATGAATTAAAGAAACTTGTTGATCAAGATCATTATATAGAGATTATTTAATTTTTAATATACCTAACCCTTATTTGACCAGTAATTTTTTTTCTATGTGTTTATGTGAGAGAATCCAAGCAAATTAAAAGGAATCAAATTTAAACAAGGTTAAGAATATTTTCTCTTATCTTAAATGTACTTCATAACATAGCATATGTCATGACCCCCTCCCCACAAAGTGTACCCCTCATTGGTTAGCAATGTGAGAAGGGAGAAAATGACCCTCCAGTCTCGCCTCCAATAGGCCCCGGGTTGGATAATAGCACCGAGGGTATAGTGAACGTACAAATGGGAGGCAATACTCTCTAAGAGAACACATACAGAAGAGAGAGATAAGATAGACACCCACAAAATCTAACTCAACCAGTAAGATAAAAGAAATCCCAAGTACGCATATGAAATTTCATGAAAAACTACTACAACTGAAAGGGAAAAAACTAAAAGTACCCAAAATAAAGTAAAACCGCAACACCCACAAGCCCGAACAGCTCCCAAAACCGCAAGCTAGTAGTAACCGGACTGTTCTCCAGCATGCTCCAAGTGACCTGAAAAGAAGTTTATATATACATAGGGTGAGTATAACAGTATACTCAGTAGGATCCTCCCCGAAGCCTCTCGTGCAAAAGTAATGAAATCATGCTAAAGCACAAAGAATAACAAGTGAAACTAAATCGCCACCTAAATATGTATACTATTTTCCTAGCCTCACTATGACTTCTATCACCAAGTAATGCATACAAGAGTATATAATATAATAAAGAATATCAAGGGTACCCCGCTACTACTTCCCCACTAGTTTTCCGCTTTTCCCCAACGTCACACGTTCTAGGCATCTATCTCCAAAAGGCTTGCCTGCATACACCTAGGAGAAGCACCAAAACATGCACCTCGTGCAACAAAACCACCACATCCATGTAAGAAAAGTAACCAGATAGTTTCTAAGATCCACCCTAGCTTGCATAAGGTGTATCATACATCAGTCATTATACCTCAAGCAATTACATCCCATACACCGAGTAAGGATCCTCAAGCCATCACATACTATACATGTTACACCTATAGTAGTCCATAAAAAACTATATCCAGAATATATGTGTGTGAATAACCACAAGCCATTATAGCCCTCTACACACATATATGGGTAAAACTAACTAATGTTCCTGACAGCACAAGTAACTACCAAGAGAAGAGAGAGGGGCCAAAGGGGGTAGTCAGCCATCCATCCTCCCACCGGAATGATGGGGAAAACACCCCCGAGGGCTCATAATCCCTGGGGTATCAGTTTCCCTTACTGACAGGGTGGAGTATCATATAGAAACAAAAAATGTACATAATATACTATAGCTCAAAACCACACTATGGGCATAACCTAGTCTTAGACTCAACTGCAGCTAACGTCTCTCAGACTACAGGATGCTAATTCTAAGACTAGGTATCCTATAAGCACACAACCATTTAAATATCTTTAATACATTACTTCATTCAATTTTTATTAGTTTCACTTTATGTTAATTAATTCTTTAAACATTAATTAACCAATAAAAATTCCACATTAAATTTCATTAGCATCACACCTAAAGTACACTGTTCCTTTAAATCACAACCTCAGCATTGCGCCCCAGCAAGCTCCAAACCCCCTTGGTTAACATCATTTATTAAATTATTTATTTACAATATCACTTTCCCGTATTCCCATGAATTATAGAAAAACAATCTATGCTTCTAAACATAAGGGGCTCAACACGATGAGTAAATTAATTACCCATCGAGTATTTACCACCTATAGTAAGAGCGTAGACCCATCATCTCTTGAGAAGCTAAACACGGAAAGCACGTGGCATACCTCGTGCGTCTTCTCCCCTTTCGTAAGAAGGGTAATCAAGAACAGTTTCCTTGAGCAGTGGAGAAAGTAAAGCAGATAAACAACCAAGAATAATCAACAAAAAACCAATCATTGGAATCCAATCCATTTCATCATCCCTGATGTCCTCCCTGACACCCACATGTATAAACCGATGCATCTCGCCACTCTAGGCATCAAATTCTAAAACAACCAGTAGGCCTCCATGCCGTCACATATCACAATAGCCATCAGGGCTCACATCACAACACAAGCAGCAGGAAAAAACAATCATATCGATTGGGCTCTTGGCCCTTGAACAAGCAAGAGGAAAACTCAGAACAGTTCAAGGAATTATCAAACAATTAGTTCTTTAATCCATCTTGAATTAACCGATTTCTTATTCGTAGGTTATATATTTTAGAGACCTAAATAGTAAGCTATCAAAAATAAATTAAACATTCTTACCGCTCAAATTTGACTAACATCAAAAAATACAACAATAAGAACTAGATTCATTTACATGCCTCTTTATCTTTAGCCAAAAAATTATCAATTAATTCTAGTTTACGTTCTTTACCAATTTTCATAAAGAATGAACATCTAAACTAAGCAATCATAGATATCACACTATCTATCAAAAACAAGAGTCAATACCATATGATTGATATCAATTTATTTATCTGGTTCAAATATTTATTATGTCAATTCCATTGTGATCCAGTGGCTAAAAAATGATAACTCTACAGCTGCACATAAAAATAAAAGAGAATAAATTAATCCCCTACCTTAAAAAGGTTCTTAAGGATCTTTATATGAGAATGATCTACACAACGGATCACAATCGCCTCCTCCTGTGACAATTACATCCACCCGAGGACGTCGCGACACAACCGCACAAACCGAAACCCCAGAAACTCCATTAGAAGCAAGGAGATCAAATTCCATAATATGGAAAGGAGAAACAAGAGAGGGTGAACCCAAAATAATGATGATAAATCATACCTTATATTGAATATTGATGGATACTGCTTGGTTGCACCAAAACAGGGGGTGCACTTACAGCAAGAAGAACGTCGAGGGAAACCAATCTACCAAGAAAAGTTTAATCTCATGATTACTATAGAAAGGAAAGAAAGGTTCAAGTGTCTCTCACTAGAGAACAAGGATAAAGAACAATGGAGGAAGATATATTGTTCTTTAGAAGATTTAACGGAGCAGCGATTTAAGATAAAATGGATTTTCCATTAAAATCAGATCTCATTAAACCACGCGGTTTGAACAAGTAAATGCATCCCGGGCCTTAGTAAAATTAATATAGGAGTTATGGGATTTTATTCGGCCTTAAATCCCTTAAAACAAGTCCATAAATATGTTTTATTTCAAAGGAAATGTTAAATTGGTGAATCTGGAAAAATCTGGAAACACTGTTCACATAACTGGAAGTTTGGAAATGTGTTGGTGATGAGTTTCCTTAACCTCCCAGAACACCTCAAACACTAGATTTCAATAAAGGGATGTAATAGAGAGGTCCGGGCCATTACAGCCTATTTTTTTTTATTTCAAAAATGAATTTATACTTAAGAGTTACTCAAATATTGAATTCAAAAGTTTTACATTGGATTGGAAAAGTATTTCTAGAGCACTCCATTTTCTATAAGAATTTTTAGTTTCTTGGTATATTAAGAAGAAACACTTTATTTAACTCTCCACTGCTGAATATGAATATATGATAGTTTAAAGTTATTATGATCAAGTGTTGTTGATTCTATTCACACTCAAAAATTTATATTTTAGTTTTACTCAAATTGCAATTATTTATTATATAATTAGTGTTATTATTTATCTATAAACCCATTACATCACTCAATAACAAACACCTTGATATAAGACACCATTTCCTATTATACTAAACACAAAAAAGATCCATTATACTTGATTTTATCATAATTTATAATCAATATGTTGATATTTTCACTAATCCCATAAGTTTTAATATATTCAAATACATTTAATATAATTCTTAAATGATCAATGTAAAATTTTCTTCAATTCACTTCTTGTTGAACCTATCCCTTGGAATTGAAGGTATCCTTGAGAAAGGGAGAGAATTTTTTTTAATTATTTTACTAACTATTTTTATAGATTTTTTTATTTTCTAGAGGTTTAATAAAAAGATTTATTTCACCAAAATTACATCTAATGGATGTCAATATTTATTTTTAATTTAGTACTCTAGTAAGGTAAAATATACTACATGAATTAATTCATACTCTAATCTCTATGATTACAATTTTACTTATATATTAATGCATGTTTAAATATCTGATTAACGATGTTAAATAATTATTATTTCATTATTTTGTTAGGGGTATCTATCTTAAATTAAAGGAAATATAATAATTTTGGATTTGAACTATTTTTATAACTATATTAAAAAAAATAATACCATCCATAAGTATTATAAAATAACTTATGGAAGGTTCAATATCTTTAATCAAATGTTGTTTTATTATTGATTTTACCCATACATATCTCCATGAATTCATTAAATATTTAAGGGGGAGATATTTATATTCAAGGAGGAGTATGTTTAATTAATTAATTATTATATAACATATTTTTTATTAAATTTTTTATTTTTTCTTCTTTCTCTTTATTTGATTCCTTTTGAAAATTACAAAGGAGGTGAAAATTTGAGAAAAATCATATGTAAAAGATTTTTTTTGGGAGTAAATTTGATAAAAATTTCATATTTCTATAGTTTTTCATAATGTGGGATAAGTTTATAAAATTGAGAAGATTTTCTTCATTTAACAAAAAAGGAAATCTAGTTTACTTATCTTATTTATGAAACTGGGAGAAGTTTTTAAAATTGAAAATATTTTATTGGTTAAAAAAGGGAAATATATTTTACATATCCCATTTACGATTATTATTTTTTATTTTTTTATTAAAGAGGAAGAAATTTATTTCCTCAGAACTTACTTGGGGTATTTATTTAAAAGTTAGTAAAATTTTCAATTTTTCATATGTGTCTTGTGATTTTTAAAAAGATTGAGATTATTGAGTCAGTGGTTCCTTCACTTCCATTATTTTGAAAAACATAATACAATTAATAATATATCATATTAACTTGAAGTTTTTTATTTTTTTATATATATTGAATTTATAATAAAATTAATTCCAGAGCTATTAATATAGATCTAAAAATCCAGAGATCCAAAGTTTCATGTCAGATTGATTTCGTCAAATTTTGGATCACTCTAGAAGTGCTATTAAATGCCATAAAAATATGTAGAATGTTCCTAAGTCCATTGAAATATAATTTTGAAGATTTTTATGTCATTGAAACTATTTTTATGGAGTGTGGAATCCAAATATTAAAGTATGTTACAACATCATCTATAAATATTAATATAACTTCATGGATTAAAAGTATATATTTTTTACACTCAAAAGAAAGAGCTTTTGTTTTACATTTTGAAGTTGTGAAACTAATTATTATTGAGATCACTTCTGATAAGTGGAATTTTTCTTTATATTTTTCTTCCAAAAGCTTCCACTATTTTAGGTTTTTACTCGGGATCATTTAGAATTTTCCATTTATATTCATTCTTGTCATGATCCTATATAATTGAGGATTCTAGGGATAAGAAGATAGATGATAATCTGATCCTATGTGATTGAGGGTGCTTGGGGATAGGAAGGTAGATATTATTTTAAAAAAATTGATTAAGGATTTCCATGGATATAAAAACATATACACCTTATGATAGGTTTCTAATCAATGGATTCCTAGGATATAGAGACTGGATTCCTTGGATCACGTTCAAATATCCTCTTTACACTTTGGAGAATTTATGATTTCGTTATAATTTAAATTTTGTAAGTTTAAGGATCATAATCCTTACTTCATAAAGTATTTTTATAAATTTTGGTGTATTATATATTTCCACCATGTGGTTATATTTATTAGACATCATAAACTTCTGAAAAACTGGATTTCCACTATGCATAATAATTTAGTTGGCAGAATTAACTTCATATAGTTGAATATAAGATTGAATTTTTGATCAATTTACACTCTGAGATGGATGAAAATTACAAGTCAGGTTTTTGGATATAATTCACCCACCTGTTGTATAATATGTACTATCACTCATATAGTTGATTATAAGATTGAATTTCTGATCAATTTACACTCTGAATTTCCACTGTGCATAATATGTACTATCACTCATATAACATGTGATTATGCTCTATATGATCCTTCTCGTGTGATGTATATTTACAAAACATGTAGCATACACATTGTGCTATAAAAAAAACAATGTTTAATTATTTGAGTCTATCCATGTATTAAGCACACAATTTTTTACTACATGGAACACTATTAGTATTACAACATGTACCCTTGGTCTTATGAAGTAAACAAAATGTACGATACTATAAACATCTTTTAGTTCCAAAATCAAATGTAGAATAATTAATTTAATAATTTAATGGTGTAATTAATTTTATAATTAATTTCCATTCCTTGTAATTAATTATTATAATGTACATTCTGGCTCAGTGTGCAGTCTGCATGAAAGGGTATGAGTTACATGATGTGTACAAACTATCACACACCGTGTACTCTATTCTTTATCTATCTGCATGACATGTATCAAGAATCAATGTGTATTCCATGTATATATTTATGTGTTACATGGTGTGTATTCTAGATATATGTCATGTAGTCACAATTGGACTATGTTTCTCGACTATCAGTCAATACATGATGTGTATTAATTATATGCTAGATAGTTTGACCAGACAAATTTCATGATTCTCTTGAGGACAAACCATGTGAGGTTACAAGGTGTGTATAATAGCTATACACTATGTAACTTGTAAAGACATATTACATCTATAGGGTCAATAAATGATGTGAAATGTCATCACATACTATTCTCCCACATAATGAGACATGATTAACATAAATGAATTCGGGTGTAGCTGCCCAGATTACATGGCTTGTACTTTTCCCATTACATGTATTATAATTGTTTCTTCCAAGCAGAATCTCTAGAACCTCCTAAAAGTATCTCTAGATGTTCTTCATCTATTTTTGACCTTGTTATTGGTCATATAAAGTGAATGAAAAAATTATATAAAATTTTTATTTAAGAAAGAATAATATTTGAAATAAAAAACTATCATCAAATACATAAATTGAACAACATTTAATAAATAATTATAAACTAATATGTGACTAACCTAATGCCACTTGAACGTTATGGGGCATAATATAAGTGGTTGGGACTATAATAAATAATGGATTTCATCACTTTATTTAGATAAATCCTCAGAAATTGACGAACATAACCCCAAATATTCAAAGAGAGGATCTTTTCACATAAATTTATAATTAATTCATATGGAAGAGAATTACCCAGGCTTGGAATTATTTCTTATTTTTTGAATCAATTGAAATCTTATGTCATTCCATAATTTTGATGAATGATACAAGGGTATATTTCCTCTATCAATATCCAAACATTCCCCATGTATCTCACACTATCACTTTTGAAACTCTAGGCACTAGCATGAAAGATCCAAACCACTTTCATTATTAACCATTGATAATAATAAAATATTTACACACTATAATTAGTCTCTATTGTTCCATTGATCTCTTGATAGGGAGGAGTAGGATCATCTCACTCCATTCTTGAGAGAATTATTGAGAATTTCTCTCAAATATTTGAGATAAATATCTTTGGGAGAAATATTTTACCACAACCAATCCCATAAAATCACCTAAAATGATATAATCAGGTTTATATATCTAGGTCATAGAATTATTTATTGCACAAAGTCCCCTATCCCATCTATTATTCCTAAATAAAACCACATATCAATTAATAATAATAATATTTTTTCCTTAAAATGGTCTAAACTTGTAGATAGAAATATCATTTCATATGGACCCTAATCTTGACCCATCAATCCCCCTCAACATTTATTGAACCATGAATGATAAGTATTTATTTAAAAGTATAAATATCACTATATTAATAATTACATTAATAAATAATATTTATTTAATATTCATATACCAAATAAATAATTATTTGTGCCCCTATTATTCAAATCACATATATATTATTTCAAAAACTAGTGTTTGATTTTACATGACCAACACAACTTTAATAATTATTAAACAGATTGTTGAAAATAATCTTTATTCAAATTGTTAAATTCAGATATAATTTAACTAAGTTACTGGATACACTTAGTGAGTGACCCTATATGACTTTTTCTTAGTGACTTTAGGAAACAATATCCTAAAGTCGAATTTAGGCATCTAGAAAGACTTAAATTCACCCATAAATAAAGAGGTAAATTTCAAAAAATTGAAAACATCCTACTACTTCTCACTATATAATGTTATCCCTTTGTCTTGATATCTTATCAAACAAGCTTCATACTTCAAGTCATCAACCTATATATTTGATTTATTATTTTATGACTTACTAAAATGGAAAAATCAATATTCTTAAATGTCCATGGATTTATCAGATAGTTCCATTTAAATCAAATGTTAATAGATATAAAATTTCATTAATCTATAAGGGACAAATCCTTTTTGAAATTATTCATTAATTTCACTTCACTTATGATTCAGTAAACATATCCTACCTCCCCACGAGCATGTTTTATCAAAACATTCATCAATACATCAAAGTACACAATTCATGACATATATTAATAATAATCTAAAGTCCAAGGAAAAATACACATGTAAAGATCTTTAATTTTCTAGGTCCCTCTTTTTTTATTTTAGAATGTATGGTGTCTTGGGATAGTTTTGATAAATTTAAGACGTTTATTTATAATGGTTTTAAAAATTATGTAACTAATTTTAATGCATTAAAATGTATTTTATTAGAGAATATTAAATTAATATATGAGTTTTAAAGTGACTTAAATATTTTATATGAAAAATTGGATTTTTGGAAATAATATTAATTTTAATCCATTATTAATTGCGTGTTTATTTAATTCGAATTTATTTATTTATAAATTTTATTTTTTATGAATTTAATAGTTCTTTAGTTGAAGTTATTTTTTTCTAAATCTTATTGTAAAATTTACGACAATTTTTTGAGTTACATAAAGGTCAAAATTATCCTTTGATAATCATTTCATGTATAAGGGAATGTGGTTATAAATTTCTTGAGTAAGGAAACATTATCATTGCATAAATTTATAGGTATTGGTCACATATAGGTGACTCATACACTTCCTAAATCTTGTGTGAAGGTGAGTAAAAATAGAAAAGTGTCTAGTTCTATCACTGATTGTAGGTAGAATTCCTCTCATTAGTGTGTTCATGTAAGGGTAGTATAGACTCGTGTGTGGGTGGCCAGTTTCATAAAGATAAGCACCCACATTTTCTTTTCTTATATAAGGGTATAAAAGAACATTAGGTCTTGTGTATGACTAAAATCAACCTTGTTCATGGTTTACGATGCTCACATAAGGTTTTCAACTATATAAGGGTGCATTATATTACTCTTAAGCATCACATGTTTTCACATGAGGGTATGCAATTTATGGAAAAAATAAATTATTATTTAAAAATTCAATATACAATATGAAATATAATATTTTAATTGAAAATCTATCTAAAACCATGGTTTTAAATCTAATTTAAAAATTGATTGATAAAATCTTGACTTTCTTGATTTTAGGAGTTTTAAAATGAGTCTTGATAATTAAATTAAATGGAAACATATTTATGTGAAATAAAATATAAAAAGTTTGATAAGTATTTCTGAAATATCCAGAGACCATATCTAATATATTTTAAAATAATTGAGTCTTTATTTTTTTGAGTTTATTCATTTATTCATTGAATATGGATGTCTAGGATTCCTTCATTTCATATCTTCAAGCCTTCATTGATTAGATTGGGTTTTTCTTTCCTGTTCATAGATCGCGATCATTCTCATATTCTCTCTCCTATATTCTTGTTGTTGTAACATGTAAATATTATAGGAATGGGATATAAATTATCACTTTTATTTTGTAAAAACATGAATTTATCAATCTTTAGATTCCTATAGATGAGTAGGTACCATTTATTATAATAAGATAACAATATAGAAATTATCAAAGAGGTAGGAAGATTTATTGAATGTTGTGTTCTTATTTTGAAACCTGGAAAATTAATATAAAGAAGAAGTATTTACCATGATATATATTATTATTTATTTGAGAATAAAAATATGAAGAAGATTAATAATATTAATTCAGATTTGGAAACTACATGTTCTTTTTACAATTATCATAATATGAAAATATAGAAAGATTATCACAAGCAGTTTCAATAATATTGATATTTCAAAAATTACATGAATTCTAGGTAATATTATCTTATTATTATGGAAAATTAAGTAAAGAATAAGATGAAAAGTCCTATATTTATATCTTATTAAATATATTATTATCCTTAATAATTGAAATAGATATAATATCATAAGTAGTTTCTAGAATTATTTATTGAATTCATAGCATACAACAGAACATTTTTTCAAGAATATAGAAATAACATGAAACTTATTATAATTTTATAATCTATGAAATTTTTAGAAGACAAAAAGTATTATCACATATACTATTAAGGTTATTTCATAGTATATCACTAGAGGATTAAAAGGGGATTTGGTAATTACATAATACAATATTATAATTATTATTTCTTGAATTTAAATTTAGAATTAAAATAAAAAGTTTCATCACCCACAATAGATTATTTATTATTTCACAGGATTAAATAAAAGTGTTTTGTATATTGTGATATTATTTGTTTTATGATATGTTAATGTTTCCTGTTTATATTTCCCAAATAGTATTCTATCAGTTTGGCTGTGTTTTTTTGTTATTTTTTAGCATTGTTTAATTACATGGAACCAATAAATGATATAAAGCAGGGTGGTGTTATAATTTAAATAAAGGAGGAATGAGTATAATAAATATTTATTAAACATGGAAATAATTCCTAAAGTATGTTCATGTTGTTTTCTATATTTTGTTATCAATTTCCTATAAGTTTCATGATATATAAAAATTTAATTGAAATGGATTTAAAAAAAATAAGAAATCTTTGGAATTGAAAGATCACGTTGATAATTATGGGAGGCTTTACGTCCTTAATTCCATGGCTTTAGTTCATTTTTTTATGTGTAGAAAAAAATTTAATATGTATGTATTCTCTAGGAATTTAGATTCTTGATATGATAGATTGATAAACTTGTATGGTTATAATGATTTCACAAAAATGGGTTGGAGGACCATGGATAAATTGATGGTTGGTTATATGTTGAGCAATGGGATAGGATCCCGGGGATACATTGATGGTTGACACTAATGATGGGTGGATATATTTTATTATGCGCAATGGTGTAGAAATTACACCAGAGCAGTCATGACGAGTTTAGAGAGGTAATTTTTCATTAATCCAATTTTTTCCTTGATTAATTCAAATGACCAGATTCCCATATATAGAATATATCTTCCATATACTTGACATAGTTTAAATATATGCATGAGGAGCTATCTCATTTGTGGTAGCTTAGGAGGATTCCTAGAGTGCTCGGATAATTATAAAATGTTAAATGGAATTAATAAATGAACAAGTATGGTTCATGGTGATTATGAATTATGATGAAATACTTGAGAATATAAGTGTATGAGTTATAGTATCGAAGGAAAAAACTTAAAGGATTAAATTATGAATATTGGAAATGAAAATTAAATAATTTTAATCAATTACTAATTAATTAATTAATATAGTACTTGATTCTTGTGTGCTAGTTTGATATCTAGTCCATAGAATTGGCAGTTGGGGGTCTTGTATGATGATAAAAATGGATGTGTCTAAGTCTAGGTAGTTACCCTTAGTGTGGTTATGCATGAATTATCTACAATTTATGATTTCATATGTTTCACCACCACATTAGTTGGGAAACCAACACCTAAATATTTTCAGGGTGTTTTCTCCAACATCCAGTATGGTGAGGTAATAGATGGATGACTTATAACTCTCTCTTTATCTCCATTTGGACATAGTTATGTGTAGGCATATCTCAATCTATAATGACTTATGGTACAGGGTTTGTTACCACACATGTTGTGATAGATCCTAATTTTAATATACATTTATGTGTGATATATAATTACTTGAGGTATAACAGATACCTGTATCTAGTTATGGTGGAAATGGATTTACATAGGTGTACATGGATGGGCTATGGTGGCTTGAGGTATAATGCATTCACACATGCTGTAGTGGTTTTTAGTTATGCACTTGATTACTCTTAGGATGATGATTATGGGATGAATATGTTGATAAATGCTAACATGAGATGTTGGGACCTATATGATACTAGGGTAGGAGGGCCCAACGACTTACTTACATTGGGGACGACTTGACTTTTTAAGAGATAAGCAGAGGACACGATCCATTGGGGCATGAGGGTGTCAAACAAGTGGGTAAGTTAAAGAGGGGTAACTTCAATTATATATAATATTTTGATTTAGAAGGATTTTATTTTATTAATTACTTGGTGAGTGATACAAGGTGAGGTTGAGAAAATAGTATTTCCTCTTTAGGTGATGAGTTGATTTCATTTATTTATTCACTAGGATTTAGTATGCTTCTTTCACATTTTTCACGAGATATTTTGTGGAGGATCCTAGAGAGTATACATATTATGGTCACCCTGTATATATATAAATGATTTTTTAGGCTCATAAGATCTGGTTGGTGATAGAGTCGGGTGTTACTAGTTCAAAGAGTCGTTTTAGAGAATTTAGAGCTTCATGGTTACTAGTGAGAATTATTTTTTAGTACTTCTGGTTTTTTTATTTTATGCATGTCATTATATTAATGTATTGGGATTTATTATTTATGTATTTTTTGGATTTGGTTTGTGGTTTTATTATATTATCTCTTATTCCTTAAATTTATATTGAGTGAAATTCCACCAACATATGTTATTTGTATCCCCTTAGTGAAAATCACACACTCATGGCCTATTGGAAGTGGGCGTTATGGATAATTATATCTATTTCTTCAATACTGACCCATAAGGGGTACCTTTAGAGAGAGTGGGTCATGAAATAATGGTATTAGGGGTGATGGTTGATTTATAGTATGGTTTTTAGATATATTCACTGGTGAGGTAGCATGTGTTTACAGGGAAACAATATTAGTTGGGATTAATATGTGCTTTAAACAAGTGATATTACCTAGGTTATGGGACTTTAGGGTCCCCTATTATCTAGAATAAGGTCATTTAAGTTTTCTAAACATGATAATCAAAGCAATACTACTTCTGGGGTAGAGATATTTGTAATGATCAGGCATCATGAATGCCTATGCCTGATTTTGAATTGGATAGACAATATAAATTAGGTTAAAAATTGAATTAATTAATTAACCTTAAATAGTCCATGTCTCATGTTTGGAGCCCCAAACATTTTTTATTTTGAAAAAATGGATCCATGTTGATTTTTTGTTAGGTTCACACCAAATATGTTCGACAATATATTCCCTCAAATTCCCATAGATTAGAGGTTGATGATAATAGAACTTGGAGGAGGAAAATACAATAGTTTTAGAATCAAGATATATAGAGGTATGATGTCTTATTTTTATATTGATAGAGATATTATTGGTTTGAGGAGGCCGATATAACATCTAAATTGATTTTTTATCATTAGGGGAAATTATTTTCATTGGAAGAAATTAGTTTTATTGGCCCTGATGAATCTTTGTGGGGTGATTCGACCATTGTAGTTTTTGTTCCTTGAGTATTATAAAGAGTCAACTTTATTATGGGAAATGTTTCAAGATTAATTTCAGGTTAGGTATCATTCTCTAAAAGAAAAAGAGGATTATCGGTCAATGATGTTTTCCCTTCAATTTTAGATTTTTTATGTTCTTCTCATTATATGTTTTGGAAACTTATAATCCCTTTTGGGCTATAATCCTTAAATTACCAGCCACTAGAATTGGTTGAATTGAATTACGATCATTCATTTTCTACTATCATCACTTAAAATTAGTGATTGGTACTTCCCTAATTCTATTTAATTGAAACCCACATGTTTAATCCCATGATCCAATTTCTTATTCCACCCAAACCTTTAAAAAATAAAAACAGTAGAATTTCCTTCATAGGTGGTATGTATAACTCATTCCTTGGGACTAGTGTTATGATGGATATTTGATATGGGGAAAGGATTTATGTAAAATTATTCATCTAATTACATAACTCTATTCTCATGATCAGTGTTGTGAAGATATGGTCTTGAAGTATGGGATGTTATTATCTTATATATTCTATAAATCTTTTCTCGAGCCTAGTGTGGTAGAGTTTTGGTTCGGGGGAAGGAGTCATTTTATATACTCCTTATTTATAATACCCTTCTCTTGGAATGGTGTTATGGTCCTTGATCCAGTGGAAAGATGATATTATATGTTTTCTCTTTAATTTATTTTCTATGAATTAATATATTATTGTACTCGATGTTATGAGATAAATTATTATATGATATAGTTTGTACATGTTTCTCTGTTTCTGACATGTTAGTGATTTTATGTGATTACATTTCTAGATTAATTTATATTGTTCTTGGTAACATATTTTATAGACTTAAACATATTAAGAGTGCGAAAACCTCACCCCTCATGATTTTTTATTTTCCATACTGATTCTTGAAGCCATGCAGGTGAGTTAGGGATACCAAAAGAGGATAATATCACAGTGTAGTGTATGGGTTCCCTTGATTTGTTTACTAATATCAACTCTATTTATACTGATCTAGGTGCTTATGTTGTTTTATGAATATAATGTGGTGTTAATTTAAAACTCTTTTAAGTAATGAAATCCACCTATAGTAAATTATAAATGGAATCATTAAATATTTTGTATAATTTTCGCGAGTGTGTTCTTGGTAAACATGGTAAAAAAGTTAAAGCTGAATAAAGTGAACTGTTTTAATCAAATGTTTTATGATTCATGTTGTTTGTTAATTTTGATTCTATAGTTATGAAGTGATGCATATTAATATTAAATTGATAAATAACCTAGTATATCCATGTCATTTGAATAAAAATAATGTGATGAAAACATGTAAGTTTTCTAGATATGTGAGTTATTATAGGATGCATATTAAATATGAGAAGTTATAAATAATGCTTCAAATGTTTTCAATACCTAAAAATTATCCAACAATATAACATGAAACATATTAAAGTTTTTAATTACTATACTGGGTAGACCATTTAAATTCCGTGATGAATAATAAACTAAAATAGTTAATATAATGATAGTTTGGTTTATTTATTTAATAATGAAATGATTTTTTGGGAAAATTTACTTTGAGTATGTTAAATTTGGGAAAATCCTCTATTATGTGTGATAATATGAGTAGTAATATTTAGTGATACCCAATTAGAAAAATTAATTTTTTGGTAAAATGTTTTCTTAAATAAACAATAAAATTTATATCTTGAAACTTGTATTTATTTTGGAAGTTGTTTTTTATTATTGGGGGTGTCTTTAAAAAAAAGATATTTTATGACACATTGTTATGAATAAGGATTAAAAGGTTTTCATTTAAAGGTTTTCCAACCTATTAGATTTTAAATGAAAAAGTCTTAGTGAAAAGTTATTTATAGTAAGATATAATGTTTTTAACAAGTTTTAGTATGAATTGTTCTTAAAGTGTGAATAAAATCCATGGAATAGAATTTTTTTTGGAAATACATACAATTAAGAAATTTATTTAAAACCCATTTTAAGTTTTTAACTTCTTATCTTGTATGACTTAATGAAATTTTGTACTTATCTTGTCTAATATTATAGGTTATATGTTATGTGAACATTCTAATATTTGTGACATTAAAATTATTATTTAATTTATATGAGTATTATAAATTTAATTATTATAAAATCATGATAACCTATGTTTTCATAACATATTAAGAATTATTTGATTTTAATCTTATGAATTAAATGTACTACATAATTTATTATGGAATGTTTTAGTTAAGTATAAGCATGGGAGGGGGGGGGGGGTTGTAGATATTAAGAAAACAATTAAAATCATAATAAGACATTAATGAAAAAAGATACATGGTTCAAATATTATTATGTGTGAAGTGTAATCATGATGCATGATATTAAATAATGAGAACATTTTAATTTGATAGCATGCCTAATTAAAATTATTTAAGTACTAAATATAATAATTTCTGTTAAATGATGTTCTATTATTTTTTTAAATCATCAGAAAGTGATTTTTTTAAAAGATGTTTTCTAAAATAGTTTTTTTATAATAATGATTATATTATTAAGATTCATTATTGGCTGAGTTTTCTCTGGATATTTATGTGTCCCTTTTTGGTATTTGAGTGACTTAATTTGGAATGAGAGTCACATATTCACACTCAGTTTACTAATCCATTCACTGTTTGATTTGTGTTTGATTATTTATTAATTTAATTGTTTCTGTTTGAGAAGTATCTCCCCATAGAGAGTAATTTTATGTTTATTAATGATGTTTCATGGTTATATGCTTTGTTCCTTTGGTGTGTTAAATGCGTTCCAAATATAGTGATATCATTGAGTGGTATCTCATGGGGGTGGTTTATTAAATCCCCTTACTTTTCTATTCTCTTCTAATTTGTTTTCGATTCTCAAGGATTGGAATTATTTAAGAGGTATCTAATGTAAAGGTGAAAACTTTTCTAGAGAATTAATTTATCATTATGAGATGTTTTGTGGTTTGTGAGAGTTTTTTTTAAATTTATGAAGTTGATTTAAAATGGTTCTGTAAATTATGGAATCGATTTTAAAGTTTTGAAATTTATTTTCTTAGATATTCTGAAGTTAATATAGGAATTTTAAAGTGATTTAAAAATTTTAGAAGTAAAATCAGAATTTTGGAAATAATATTAATTTTGATCCTTTATTAATTATAATTTTATTTAAGATGAATTTAATTATTTATAAATTTTTAAATCTTTATGAATTGAAAGGTTATGTAGTTGGAGTTATTGTTTTTATAAATCTTATTTTATCATTACACGACATTTATTTGAGTTGTGTTAAGGTTATAGTTTTCCTTCAATTATCACTTCATGTATAGAGGAAAGTATTTTTAAATTGGTTTCATAAGGGTAACATTATCACTATAGAATGGTCTTGGTATTAACCATATATAAGTAACTTTAGCGCTTCTTGGATCTGACGAGAAGGTGATTAGTGTTGCATAAGGGACTAGTTTTATCATTTTATGTAGTTATAATCACTTGTGTTAGCATGGTTATCCATGTTAGGCTATTCACAGGAGGGTAGTTTGAACTCATATATTGGTAGTTGGTCTCATAAAGGTAAGAACAAATGATTTTATTTCTTGTATAAGGGTATATAAGAAGCCTTATATTTCACATATGAGTAAAATCAACCTCATGTGTGGGTCATTATGCTCATGTGTGGGTCATGATGCTCATGTGAGAGTGCCATCTATGTAAGGGTAAATTATATTACCCTTACACATTGTATGCTTTAAATTAAGGGTACATAATTTATATAGAAAATCAAATTTTCTTTTTATATTCAATCTATAAATAGAAATTACATATTTTAATGGAATATATATTTAAAAATTTGTTTTTAAAGATATTTTGAAAAATATTTGATAAAATATTTACTTGTTTAATTTTAGGATATTTAAAACAAGTCTTTTAAAGTAAATTAAATAGAAATATATTTATGTGAAATAAAATATAAAAAGTTTCATGAATATTTCTAAACAATTTGGAGAGTGTATCCTCTATCTTAAAACATTAGGAATTCTTTATTGTTTGAGTTTCTTGAGTTAGTTTTCCGTTTTGTACAATCAGGATTCCTCTATTCAAGATCTTCAAGCCTTTATTGTTTGGATCAAGTTGCTTCTTTGCAATCATATGCCACAATCATTCCCATTTTATCTACCCTATATTCTTATTTCTATAGTGTGTAAGGCTTCTAGGTAGGGGATTTAATTATCTCTTTTATTCTTTGAAAGTGTGAATTTATAATGATTTATATTCCTCTAGATAAATAGACGTGATTTACTATAACAAGATAATAATATGGAAATTATCAAAGAGAGAGGAATATGTACTGTATGATGTGTTATTATTATAGAACCTAGAAAATTAAAAGAAAGAATAAGTATATTACCATGATGTAGATATTATTATTTCTTTGAGAATATATAAATTTAGTAGATTACTATTATTAGGTCAAATTTTGAAACCACATGTTGTTGATTAATATTATCAAAATATAAAAAATATAGTAAGATTATCAAATATAGATTGGATAATATTGATATTTTATAAATATCATGAAATATAAATAATATTATCTTATTATTATATAAACTAAATATAAAAATAAGATAAAAAATCCCATATTAATTTTTTTAAATATATTATCATTTCAAGGATTTAAAGAACTGTAATATAAACATTTTTTATTTCAAATTATTTCCTAAATTTATAGTTTGTAGTAGATTATTGTTTCATGAATCTATAAATAATATGTTACTTATTATCATTTGATAATCTAAACAATTTTCATATTAGAGAGAACATATTATCAGATATTGTTTAATAGTTATTTCATAGTGTGGAACTAAAAAATTACAAAGGGATTTATGAATTTATTGATGGATTATTATAAATATTATTTCATGAATTTAAATAAATAATTGAAATAGAAAGTGTTTTTCCTATGATAGATTATTTATTATTTCATGTGATTAAATAAATGAGTTTAGGATACTAAGATCATATGTGATTTATTATATATTGATGTCGCCACTTGATATTTACTAGATATAGTGCTATCTGCTTGGATTTGTTTTGTTGTTTTTGTTTATCATGGTTTAATTTCATGAAGTGAATAAACAATATAAATCAATATGATGCTATAATTTAAGTGAAAGTGGCATGAGAATAATAACCACTTCTCTTCTTATAGTTGATTAAACATGGAAATATTTCTTGAAGCATGTTTATGTTGTTTTCTATCTTTTATTTTCTACTTCCTATAGGTTTCTTGATGAAAAAACATATGCATAATAAATTGTATAATCCAAGATGGAATTAAAATTTTTATTTTCTAAATAATATTTTTTTGGAGTAAAATGATCCTATTCTTAGTTACTGGAGGCTTAAAGGCCATGGTTCTATGATCTTAGTTCCTTTATTTGTTTGTAGAAAAAAAACATGTAATATGTAGGTATGCTCTAGGGATTTATATACTTGTTGTGATTGATTGATAGCATAGTATGGTTTTAATGATTTGGATAGTAATGGGCCATAGTCCCAAGGATATATTGATGGTTGGTTATATGTTGAGTAATGAGATGGGAGGCCATGGTTGTAGTTATGGTTGAGGCTGGTGAGGGTGGGAAAGATATGAAAAATGGTGTGGGAATTTCATATGGGTGGTCAGGATGAGTTTAGAAAGGGTATTGATCATAGATAAAATTTATTTCTTGATTAGTTTATATGGATGTGTGGTTTCATATGCATTATATATTCCCACATATTGACACATTTTAACTCTGTACATGATGAGTGAATCTAAGTTGTGGTATCTTAGAAGGAGCCATAAAGTATGTGGATAATTTTGAAATGTTAAAATGAAATTAATAAATAAATGGGGATGGTTCGTGGTGATCATAAATGATGATGAAATTCTTGAGAATATAAGTTGAAGAGTTATATTACTAAAAGAACTATTTTAAAGGATTTAATTATTAATACTGAAAATGAAAATGGAATAACATTAATTAATGACTAATTAATTAAATAATTAATATGGAACATGATGCTTGTATGCCTAGTTTTGACCTAAACCTTAGTAGTGGTTACTGAGGTTTCTATGTGATGGCAGTAGTAGATGAGTATGAGGATAAGTTGATTCCCTTAGTGTGGTTTCAATTTATATTATCTATATTTTTTTATTTCATTTGCTTCACCACCACGTCAGTAGGGAATCTAACACCCAAAAAATTTAGGGGTGTTTTCTCCAACATCCTGGATAGTGAGGGAATGGATGGATGACTAATCTCTCCCCACTGATCTCCCATTGGACATAGTTTTGAGTAGGCATATCCTATGATATGATGTATTATGGTATATGTGGATTCCTACCTGTTTTGTGACAAATATTGGTTTTACTATTCATCTATGTGCAGACTATAACATCTTGAGATATAGAACATATTTGTATCAAGTCATGGTAGCATCAGATTTACATAGGTGTACAAGCTTGAGATGTGATGGGTTGAGGTATAATGAATTCACACATGTTGTAGTGAATTCTAAGAATACACTTGGTAACTACTGGGGATGATGATGATGATATAGATATACAATCTGATTCCAACACTAGATGTTATCCCCTATGTAGGACTGAGGTAAGAATAGTTGAGGGCCGACACACATTAGGGATGACTTGACTTATAAAGTGATAAGAACATGAAATAATAAATTAAGGCATGAGATTTAAAAACTAGTGGGGAAGTGGAAAAAAGGTAACTTCTTTCATATATATATGGTTTTGATAGAGAATAATTTACTTAAATGTGTTACTTAGTGAGTGAACCAGGGTGAGGTTTGGAAAATAGTATTACCTATTTATGTGATGAGTTAGTTTTATTTATTTATTTACTAGGATTTAGTATGATTTTTTTCACATTTTTCATGGGAGGTTTTTGGGATGGTCCTATTGAGTATACATGTTATGCTCTCCCTATGTATATATTAACTGGTTTTTAGGTCCACATGACCTATTTGGAGATCATTCTAGGTGTTAATATTTCATAGAGTTATTCCGAAGCTATTAGAGATTCATGGTCAAAACTGGGGATTATTTTTTAGTACTTCTAGTTGTTTCAGTTTATATATGGAATTATATTTATATATTGTGATTAATTATTTATTTATGTATGGTAATTTGTTGATGGGTTTATTGTATTTTATCTTTTATCTTAAATATATCAAGGGAAATGCCTCCCATATGTGTGACTTGTATTCCCTTAGTGCTAGTCACCAACCCATGGCATATTGGAGGTAGGATTCAAGGGTCATTATCTTTGTTTTTCCAATTCCAGCCAAGGAGGGGTACCTTTGGAGATAAGAGGTCATGACAACACATATTTTAAGATATTAATATCTAATGGGGTATACAACATTCGAAATTCCTACGGACTGGTCTATTCTCAAAACCTTCTCTCTTGGAGATAACTAAATACATAATTTATGATTAGAAAAATCAATGTCTTATAATTCCCTTACACATGACAACCTACATCATATGTTTCCCATTAGATATATTTCTTACATCCATATAACATTTTTTCAAGAATAATTTCATATCACTTTAAGGTTATCATAATAGTAGAGATCTACTACGACCTTTTAGTGCGATATATACTATAAGGACATAATCAAATTAATATTACATAGAATAATATGCATTACATGGAAAGATATTTATCAATGTATTTGAATATATCAATAATCAAAATTATTTATATAATACCTATGATTTGAATGTTTGAATATGATGATATAATCATATTATTTACACATTAGCCTTAATGCGAACTATAACAATTTGTCCATAACCAACCTTAACGATGAGTTTAATAACAAGGATTATGAAACTTCTTATATTCCTATGAAATTTTAGGGTTATATTTTTATAGAATTAGGAATTCCATTATATAAAAAATGAACACTTTTACACAATGTAAATTTACACACACAAATAATTTCTTAAGTTTAACCCTTGTTTTATTCATGATACTTTTTTGATTCATTCAAGATTTTTCACCATAATAGGAACTTTGAATTTCTTAATAAAACCAGTCATACTTATGCCCTATGAATTTTTTTTGAAAATGTGGGATGAGAAAAAAATAGATCAGTAAGGGATATAAAAATAAAGGAATCCTATTAGTTCATTTAAAACCATTAAAACCCATAACAAAGTTTACTTTTTTCACAAAATAAACTTTATTATCATAATAAAACATAATCAATTTTAAAACAAGCCTTTGATCAAGAAAAATATTTAAACTCAAAAAAATATTATAAAAAATGTAAATATATCTTGGGTCATTATATTCATCACTTTTACTCACTTGTATTTCACATGTAATAGAATAACTAACAATCAGTTAATTCCAATCATTATTTCTTTAGAGAGTAAATCATTACCCAATGCATTGTATGGATATATCTCAAGCCCAAACACGATAATCTATTAGCTAAATGAACCATTACATGAAAAAACATATATAAATTACAATTTTCATCATAATACTGATTTTAAAACTTAATCAAAATCACTTTCAAACATATCATAAAAATAAGAAGACATATCATTTTCTTTTGATAACTCATCAAAAATAAAAATTCCCCAAAAGAATAGGATTTTAATTTAATTTGAAAAAACATGAAAAATTTAAGAGGAAGATTCATAATGAATAATGTTCATGATGATAGGAAAATGCGGTCATGTGGTAAATTTTAAAAAATCATTCTTTTAATTCTTTTATAAGAAGGTAAAAAATGGACCATACAGAAAATGGTAAAAGGATCATATTTAAAACATTTTTTGAGAAAGTAAAATATAGATTAAAATGTACTTAAAAAATAATTGGATCATAGAGAATTATAGTTTTGAAACAATATAAATAATATGGATATATAATAGAAATATTTTAGAGGAAAACATTAAAATACCATTTTAATGAAAAATTCCCTACCTCGAGTCCCGACTCGCTACATACGTCTTTTAATTTTATGAATAATAAAATTATGTTTTTTATTTACTTGATTTATAAAATTTTTTATTTATATTAATTTATTATTCGTTTTATTTAATTTATTACTCTCTTTTATTTTATTTACTAAATTAGTTAAGTTCGTATCAGATGTTTTGAAGTTGTTCAGTACATAATCTACAAAATGACTTTGATAGGCTAACCATGGTAAAACGGGTCATGGTTATACAATAAATAGAATATTAATAATATTATAATAATTATTTTTTTAATTTAAGTATAATTTTGTAACCATCCATGTAAGGAATTTATAAAAAAAAAATATGTCGTTTCATGGAGGTGATGGTTCACATGTACACACGAACGAAGTTTCCATTTTCCAATAAATGGGAGGGAAAGAAAGTAGATAATAGTTTATATTTATAAAATCACAATTATATCATAAATATTATATATATATGTATATATAAAATCTATGCTTATAACCATATATGTGATACAGTGATGAAAAATGAAATACATCACTTTCTTAAGGAAATAGTTTTCACATATGAGCAAACACTGTTTTTGTTTTCCATAAGAAAGAGATATAAAATGGTTGTTACGTTATAATAATAAAATTTTATTATTTTAATTATAATAATTTCATTATATTAGTATCCTTATAATATATTTTAAGTTTGTTGAAGAAGTAATAAACTTGAAAGATTTTGGTTACCTGATTACTTCTTCTATGGGTATCCTCCCTTGGTTCTCTCCTTAAGAATTATTGGATTGATTTTTTGGAAATAAAAAAACCTATAAGAGAAGGTATTGATAGTTTTGGAAGTATTTTTTTTATATATTTACTAGTTTAAGTTTGTAAAAATGTTTGGAGAAATGAGGGGATAAGGGCTCCCTTTATAAGCGAGGGGAGTGACCCTCTTTTAAACATTCAATATTTTAAAATAATATTAAGTTATAATTCAATGAAAATTATTCCATAATGGAATAATTTAGAGTATCAAATAATTTTGTTTGAGATTTACTCAAATGAGATTATAGATAATATTTTGGGACCATATCTTATTGTTTTAACCCTTTTACATCATTTAACACTTTATTGCGGTGACTAAATTTTTACTATGATAAATATAACCAAAAATGAAATTGAACTCATTAAAAACATTCAAAACTTTAATTAAAAATAAAAAAACCATTTAAAAAGATTAATATTTCAGAATTGGTAAAAATTAATTTTAATATAATGCATAAAACATAATAAAAAACAATTTTTAGAATAACACCTTTTAAGCATTAAAATTGAATTTACACTTAAATCATATATAGAATTGATCATTATAAGATTTATTAGTTTATGAATAGTAAACAAAGAGTTATGTGAATTTTATAATAATACATTACAGAATTTAATATTTTAATTACTTAATTAAAATAAAAAATAATTTTTTCATTAGAAATAAAACATTACTTAGATATCAAAATGTCTAACCTAGGTTTCAAAATTCAATTTTTTTAAATGATTTATTTATTTTATTAAAAATAAATATATTCTATAAAATAGGTTTAATATGATTTCAAATCAATCTTATACCATAATAATGTCTTAAAAGTGACAGTATTTTCAAAAATAGGTATTTTCCACTATTCATAAAAAAATCAACCCTTTCAAAAAAATCTCAAAAATTCACCCGAACCAATTTGGACCTATTGAATAAAAAAATTAAATAAATTTTATACACTTAAAATTCTAATATTTAGAAATTTAACTTTTAAAAAAATTATATAATTCATTAAAAATAATTTATTTAGAACAAATTTACTTCTTTTTTGACTACAAAATAATATAGAATTATTATATTGAATATGAATCCATAAAGTAAAATTATGAAAATTAATAAGACACGAAATTGAATTAATATTAATATCTCTTAGTTTTTCATATTCTCACATTAAAGAAATTTTGTCAAAATTTTATTCATTAATAAATAGGTGAGGATATTTTTCCCTCATAACTTTTTTAGATTCCCATTTTTCTTTTTAAACCATATAATTCTTACAAATAACTTTAACCAGGCTGGTTACCTTATTATATAATACCTTCTATCTATGATAAAGAATCCAAACTAGATTCTCCTCATGATACAAATTCTCTTGTTACTATATTACCTGATATCTCAAAACATGATATGTATCAGGTACATATTTCCTTAATAATAAGACACAAAACACATCATGTACCTGAGAAAGATGCTAACTGGTAAGTAATTGATCACAATTTATCTAGAATTTCCTCTATACTAATAAACTTAAGAATTAATTTTACCTTTTACAAAAAATTATCACACCTTTCCATGGAGATATTTTAATAAAAACATGATCTCCTACCTTAAAAGAGAGATCTATACTTCGATTATCTACATAACTTTTCTGCATGTTCAAAGATTACCTATTATAATGCTAAATAATTTTTACATTTTGAACCATATATTTAGTAATTATGTTCCTAATATGTTTCTTTGTCTAACTTCATCCTAATATGCTGGATTATGACATAGAATTCCATTGAATTCCTCAAATATTTACATTTTTATATTGGAATAAAATTATTATTATAAGAAAATTCCACTAATGAATGATGTTGATATCAACTTCCCTGATAATAAAAGGTGAATTATTTTAGAATATTCACCAAAATATAAATTGTATACTCTAACTATACATTAGATTAAGGGTGAAAATATATACTAAAACTGAAATTTGTACGCAATGACTTTTAAAGTCCTTTCAAAAAATTGGACGTAAATTTTGGATCATAATCAAATATAATAGAGAGAGAGGGACTCCAGGTAACCTAAATATCACTTTAAGATAGAGTCTATAATGGTAATGCAAAGATATATTTTATTGAATTGAAATAAAATGTGTAGATTTATTTAAATGATCTATAATAACCAAAATCCCATTATTATCTTGAGATATCTTCAGTAAACCACCACATAAAATTATTGGGTTCATTATCTTATTTTATTTTAGGATCTGGAAATAACTAAATTATTCCCTTATGCAGTTTTCATTCAAATTTATCATATTGAATATTACAAAATTTCAAGGTAAAATCAATAAATACTTTCTTCAATATTTTACACCAATAATATTATTGAAGGTCTCTTTAAATCCTAGTGCTACCATGGTGACCATAAAATAGAGAGTCATGATCCTCACCCAACAATTCATTTTTAAATATAAAATCACTCAATACATAAATCCTATTTTCAAATCTTATAACACCTTCTTTGTCATTATTAATCTTAGATAACTTTATTTTATTAACTACTTTTTCCTTTTTCTCAAACCATAATCTTCTTTTTGTGCCTTCTTAATTCTTTTTGACATAGATAATTATACTATTAATTAATCCAAAAGTGAATGGGTTTTCATATAAAAAACCTTTAATTTAAATTTTATTAAATTATTAACTATAAGATCATATTCCAAATGTATCATAGTTAATGATACATTATCCTTTTAACTCAAGGAATCAACTACCTTGTTTTCTTTACCTAAATGATAATGAATTATAAAATCGAAATCCTTTGTCAATTCTAACCATCTTCTTTGTGTTATGTTTAACCCATTTTGAGTGAATATATATTTCAAGTTTTTTTGATCCACACACACACACACTGATATATATATGTCATATTTGTCAACATATATAATATTCCTCTATATCTTTAATGAAAAAAATTATACTGTAAGTTCAAGGTCATTTATTTGATAATAAAATTCACGGGGTTTCAACTATTGTGATGTATATGTAATTACCTGATCATCTATCATAAAAAACCACAAAGTCACTTCAATGAAGCACAAATATAAAAAAATTCACTATTTCTTAATGGGCTATTAGCGGAGCATTAAGCCATATTTTTTAATTTCTGAAAATATTCATCACAATATTTTATCAAAATAAATTTAACTCCCTTTCATGTTAACTAGGTAAACGAGTTGGCTAACTAGTAAAATTTCTCAACAAACCATTTGTAATAACCCATTTTTCTAAGAAAATTTTGTATTTTCGTGACATTAGTATGTATTTTCCACTATTCCACCACTTTAGTCTAAACATAATCAAATGTGATGTCATATTTAGTTACAATAAGTCTAAGATAATAAATATTTTGAAACAAAAAATAAAATTTTCTAAATTTTCTATACAAATTATTTTCTTTTATGGTATATATAAAAATACCAATGTGTTTCTCATAACCCTCATAAATTTTTGAATATACCATAATATCATTAATAAATACTACCAAAAATTTATCCATCTACTAATGAAAAACACTATTAACAAGATCTATAAATACATTAGGTGCATTTTCAACCCCTAAGGGAATAAACACGAACTCATAATGTCCATACCTAGTTTGAAATGCTATCATTGTAATTTATTCTTCCTTTAATTTTAATTGTTTATATCCATATCTAAGATCAATATTCTAAAAATAATATGCCTAAAGCTAATCAATCAAGTCATCATATAAGAAAAATGATACTTATTATAAATAGTAATGTTATTCAGCGATCTATAATAAATTCCAAGATTTATATAACCATCCTTATTTTTTCAAAATAAAAATAAAAAATACTAAAGCACCCCAAGGTGAAGTTACAGGACGAATGAAATCCTCATAAAAAAACTCATGTAAATACTTTATCAACTCTAATAGTTCTATTGGATCCATTTGATTAGGGGTTTATTAAATTAAATTAGATTCTAAAAATAAGTTAATAGTAAATTCAACCTAACAATAAGAAATATTACCAACAAAATCATCAGTTAATCCAAACTCACACACACTTATATATATTCATTTACCACTAGGAAATCACTAATTTGAATTAATTATTTCTTTTCAATGATATAATAAAGGTAACTTTCACTTATATATTTAATTAATTTATCATATTCTTGATATGTTATTATAGGTATCTACTTATTCATATATAAAAATTGAAATTCATTCAAAAAACTGAATATAAACTCCTCATATTTGTAATATATCTTAACATTATAAACTAACAGTCAATTCGTACCCAAAATAACATCTAAATATACTCTAGGTAAGACAAAAAGTGTTTAGAAAAAACCATTCCATAGATTATAATAGGAAGATTACTATAAATCATTGTTACTTTAATACTTCCCCCAATAGTTTTTATCAATAGTTATATTTCTATTTCTTAAGGTGATATTTTTATTTTACTTGTAAATTTATCAGAAATAAAAGAATGTGTAGACCTAGAATAAAACAATATATTGAAATAATTTGAATAAATAAGTCATGTTCTATAAGGCCCCAGCCTTAAACATTACTGTTTGTTGGAGTGGACACTCAAGAGGGGGGTGAATTGAGTTCCAATTAAAAATTTCTGTTTATAAGATTTATATTAAGAATCCCCCAATTAAATAACAATCTAAACTATAGTGGATTTTTAATAAAGTAAAGGTTCAGTTAGGTTCTCAAGATATTGATTAGTTCTCAGTTAATCTAATATGAAGATTATATTAACTTTTGAAACTAACCTACTAGGTTACAATAAATACAAACACTTTCTTGTTTAACTATCAGAGTAACTTTAAAATAGATTTGTATTTAAAATACTTAGAAGAGGAATATTCAATATAGTTTTAACTAAAATAAACAAGCACAGCAGTTTTAACCAAGAGGTTTAGTATCAAGCTGATACTTATTCCTCCCAAATAGTTTATATAAAACTTTGATCCACACCCTGGATCAGGGTTTACAACAGTAATCAGACTGTCCAGGTCCCCAGACCTCTACCACAGTTCTATGTGGGAAAGCAACAATAACAACAGCTCATTGGCTGTCCAGGTCCTCAGACCTCTACCACTATCCACAGTGGGATACAAGAGTATAAGGGAAAAATTGAGTGAGGATTTAGAAATCCTCCAGTTTAGCACAAGAGACAGGGTGTGTTTGAAATACAGAACACACACTGCTCACAATGTAAATAAATGAAACACAATAGAGCTAAAAAAATAGATATGAGTTTAGAATGTTCTATGTGTTTTGAGTGAAGCTCTAGACTCCTTGGATTGAATACAGATAAAGCTTTGAGTCCCTCCCTGCTTTTAGTCAAGAAAAATAGCGTTTCGTTTTTGTATTTGACTTCCCGGTCCAGGTTGATCAGCCAGATCAACTTGAGTGTAGGTGAAATCGTTGAAGCTCTTTACTCCTTGAATGTTCAGGTTCTACAGATTCAGTATGTATTCTTCATTCTTCTTCTATGCATGTAAGTCCTTGTGTATCTCCAGAAGGTTGTTTCGTATGTGCATGGAAAGACTGATCAATCTCTTTTTTTAGTTCGAGGTTTCCTTTTATATATATCTTTTTCTCTAGCAATGGGAATGATTACCTTTTTATAGGTATGAGGTACAATTTCCTGACATTCAATAGACATTAATTAATTAATAGTAGTTGCATTAAAAGCACCAAATATGACCATTGTTAATAAAAAAACATAAGTAGGGTTTAGAGATATAGTGACTAGTTTCCATCGGTAGCTCCTAGTATCAGTGAGCTTGTATTGGTGGACTTGAGTCAGTAGGTCTGTAATGGTAGCTATTACTCTTTATAACGGTAGACTATGTATCAGTGATAGTGACTCTGTATCGGTAGATCCTCTTATCGGTAGCTCCTCTTATCGGTAGCTATTCTGTAAAGGTATCATTCTTGTACTGGTTGCTCTCTCCATCGGTAACTCGCCTATATCGGTAGCTTCTTGTATCAGTGGATATTTCTATAAATCGGTAGACTTCATATTGGTAGCTGTCTGTTTGTATAGGTAGACTTGTATCGACAGCTGTCTGTTTGTCTGTATCGGTAGCTCTTGATTATAACAGTAGACTCTGTCTATAGATGATCTTTGCTTATCAGTATACTATGTTGGTATCGGTGACTATGTATCGGTAGATCTGTATCAGTGATTCAAAAACTTAATACTTATATGTTCTATGAAAATCATATCCAGAGTGAGTTAGTATTATTTCAAAACATGTATAAACATAGATAAACATTGATTAACATATTCCAATGATTATTTTGATATTTTTGTCAACTCAATAATAGGATGACATAATTTAACATATAGACAGGATTATCAAAACATAATAAAACATAATTTAGATTATTAAAACAGGTGAGCTCAACATTTACATAATATCAAGATAAGTCAACAATTTAACTTTAATTCACTTTGAGGATATTTTTAGGTTTATAGCTTTAGATAATTAGGTCATAAATAATACATAACAACTTAAATATTACAATTAGACACTTCTACTCACCATACATTTTTTCTTCATAAAACAAAAAACTTTTTAAAAAGAAACATGGTTCGTTTCAGGTTTAAACAACATGGATTTTCCTTCATACTATCCTTGAATCTATTCTTATTTAAGTCCTATGAAAAACATTTAGAAACTAGGGATGAGCATAAAAATCTCAGTAATGGATACACAAAGAAGGAAAATAGTTAGTCTAGGAAAACCTGAAATTCATTAATACTTTATCATAAAGTTATTATTTTCATAATTAAGAAGTAGTAAATATAACTCACTAAATATAATCTCATTTCTTACCCTTTTTGTAACCAAAAGATAACCATAATCCCATATAAATCAACATAAAACATATAAATGTAAATTAGGACATAGACATACTTAAATGGAATAACTATATGGTCGACTTCTGCACATATCACTAAATGGAATAGCCATACAACTGACTTCTTTACCCAATGTATTGGCGGTTATAATGTAACCACTCATCCTTGGTTTATCATGGAACCACCCATCTTTGGTTTATCATGTAACCACACATATTTTTTTTATCATGTAACCACCCATAAAATGTCAAAGTACTATTATATAATCATAACACATAAAACAAACATAACAAAAAAATAACGTTTGAACATTGCAATAATAAGAGATCATTTAAAGAAATTGATATAATAAATCCTTAAAAAAACCACTTTCAATACTAAACTACCTAAAAAAGGAATATGGTATTTAATTTTCTTTTTTAAAAAATATTACGGCTTCTAGAGGAATCCAAATACCAAATAACAGTCTTGGAAGTAGAAAGGTCATTGTCACCGCATACATTAAATAAACATTCCTTTTTTTATCATTTAGTAAAATTATTCATATAAAAATATTCTTTTTTAATGAAATTAAAATTCAAAGGGTTTATTATACACCGTATAAATATGGTCATGTATACATTAAAATATGCCTCAATGAAAGGATATTGGGACGAAGTCCCGTACCTTGAGTCCGACTCATCACGTACAATCATTATGTTCCTAAATAATAAACTTAGGTTAATTTTACTAGCTTTGGAACCTTTTTAAATTTTATTATTCCCTTTATATCACTTATTATCTTGTGATAAGAATTAGATAATTATTTAAGTTCATATCATATATTTGTCGATATTGGGTACTTGAGTCGAAAATGAACTTATTTTGATGTAAATTGTCCATGTAGTCAAAAGTCCACAATCTTGAGAATATTATTCATGATTTAAATATCATATATATCTAGTATATATTTATATATAATATCATAATATTTGGAGATAATAAATGAAATGCACTGTTTATGGAGATGGTAGGCCGTACATACGCATGAACGCTACTTTTATTTCTTTGTGATATTAAAAGAATAATAATAAAATGATATAAAGGTATATTATAATACCAATATTATATTAATTTAATGTATATATCATAGGTTTAATAAAACCTTCCTTTATACTTTCCATGTATACCGGTAATGAGTCACATCGCCTTGAGGGGGCTGTAGTCCACACTTCCTTAAACAAAATCAGCGTATTTTCAAAACATAAAAAGAATAAAGGTATGTTCTAAATAAAAACTAAAAAAACAGGAAAAATATAAATATAATATATATATCATATATAAATTTATTTCTGTCATAATGGACACCATGAGAGGTGGTAGGAGAAAATTGAACAATCATCATTTTGTGAGGAAGTAGTTCGGTGTACACAGAAACCGTATGTTCTATATCCATTAGATTGAGGTGTGTGTATGTGTAGGTTTGAGACTTATCATAAAAACATAATAGTATGTTGAGGACACTATTTTTTTTATAAAATAATGGAATAAATAGAGGTTAGGATACGGGATAAGTAAAATAAATGAAAGGAGCTTGAGAGAAGAAATTACTTCTAAATCAGGTAACTCCATTTGATTTGAGCCAAAAGGATTCGTTGAGTTGCCTTATGACTAAGATAAGGATTCTAGGAGGAAGATAACGATTTTTAGAGCTTAGTGTAGCATAATTTGGATGATACAAGAGGCTTTATAGGTGTTAGTAAGTGGGTAGAGGTGGTGGCCTTTTATAAGAGGGAGGATCGGCACTTTAGGAATGTCTTGAAATATTATTTTATTATAAATTTATTTTCGAATTATAATAGTTCCAAAGTGATATATTTTGAGGTTAATATGATGATGGATCAAAATCCTCTCCAAAAATAGGTTTTATACAAGTTTATTTCACAAAATTAACCTTATCTTATAGCTTTTACCCTTAGTTAAATACATTATCTCTTACCGTGTATTCTTGTATTTTCATAATATATGGTTACTATAGCTACTATAAAATAAAAATAGAACCAAAAGTAGATCATTAAGGGAATTTTTAACATTCTATAAGTAATTTTTATGAATATTGGATTTTTATGAAAATTATATCATTTAATAAAATTGTATTTATTTTAAAAACTCATTTATGTCAATTTTTAGACTATTTAGTAATTTATTTTTGTTAAATTAATAACAACTTTTTTACTTAAAAAAATACATTAACTCATAACTGACATGTCAATGGAATCCAAAAAATTCTTTTATGGCATAAAAATGTTCAAATTACATTTATTATACTATTTATAGTATAATTTATTTGTGTATTTCATTTATAAGGTAATCACTGCATCATCATTGTGTCATAAATAAATTTATTTATTTAATGTATAAAAATTATAAATAAAATACCATGATGTAGGAAATGTTTTTATGTTTCTAATTACTATTTATAGTAATAGATATTAATTACATAACGCTACAATATAATTGTTTTAGTTAAAAGATACATATTTATGTTATATTTCTCTTTACTTTAAATTAATTATTATAACATGTCATTATTACAACCAAGTGGATCAATAAAGTCATAAAATAGACCCAAGGGTGATCATGGTTGGTAATATCTCATCCAATAGGACTAGAACAAGTTTTGGGGTAGTTTTATATTATTATAATATTATTATTTACCCTTATTTACCCGATTTACCCTTTAACTATGGTAAATAGAAATAATTAATAAAGTTATTATTCAAAAGCCGAAAAATAATGGGGAACTATTTACATAATTTTTACCTTATGATTCAAAATATTTAATCCATTTTTCGAAATTCAAAACCTTGAAATTGTATTAATTAATTTAAAATTAATTCTTGTTGTCAAAACCAAAAAGCGTGTTTTTAATATGTAAAAACTATCAAAAGATTGACATGTGTTTATGCCCAATTTAAATGTGAAATTACTTCTAATGACAAAAATTGGATTAAATGATAAAAAATAATCCAATTACATTTTAAAACCAATTAAAAATATAATATAACTATATAAATAAATTAGATGAAAAGGCAGTTTTGAATTAAAATTCATTATTTTTCACTATTCATTAAAATAAGAATTTTATCAAAAAAAATACCAAAATTTCAACCAAAGTAAATTTTTATATCTCTCTTCTAAAGAAGAAGTTTATTTTTTAAAATATAATATATAAAAGTAAAAAAATAGATTTAAAAATGGTTTTCCATCAAAAGGTGGTAAAACGAGATTTTAAAAATATTAGAGTATTTTATGCTTAAAATTGGATTCATTCTCATTTTAAGCATCTAAAATTTATTCGATAAATGTAAAAACATTTTAAAAACATGTGTAATCATATTGTAGTTAGTTCTGTTCATTCCTTCCAATACAATGACTAGGTTTCAACTACCATTTAAAATAATAATAATATTATTACATTATTTTTCAGTATAATTCAATGTTGTGTGCAACGTAAGATTTCAGAGAAACCCATTGTTGCATGTCGAGTACACTATAAGAAAAAGTGTCCTCATTAACTTAAAATTAATATCTTATTCATAAATATTAATAGATATGAAAATGTATTATTCTGTAAATACCAAGGATGTTACATCCTTCCCCCCTTTTGGAAATTGCATCCCTATAATTTTGTTTTCTTATCAAATAAGTGGGAGTATTTAACCCTCATAGAATTTTTTGATTCCCACATTGCCTCTTCAGCCATGTGGTTTTTCCACAAAACCTTTACCTATTGAATCACCTTTTTCCACAACAATTTCTCTATGTAGTCAAGAATCTATACTGACTGTTCCTCAAAAGAAAGATTCTATTTCAACTAAACTACCTATAGACTCAAAACATGATATGGATCCATCATATACTTTATCCACATTAAAACATTAAAAACATTGTGTACCTAGGATAAAATTGGAGGTAAATCCACCCTGCAGGAAACTGATCTAACTTTCTATAAGATTTAATAGGGTCCAATGAACCACGAACTCAACTTTCTATTCTTACCGAAAAACATCACACTTTTCCATAGTGAAAAATTGAGAAATAAATGATCACATACCTTGAAAGAAAGATCTTTCCTCCAGTTATCCTTATAAATTTTATGCCTGCTCTGAGCTGTCCTCAAGTGCTTTTGAATCAACTAAATTTTTTTATGCCATATCTTCTTCGAATTCTGGTCCCATCAAATTCCTTTCACCAACTTCAACCGAAAAATATGGAGTTCGACTCCACTTTTAATATAATTATTTAAATGGTTCCATATATATAGTAGAATGAAAACTGTTGTTATAAGAAAACTCAAACAAAGAAAGATGTTGATCCCAACTTCCCAGACAATCCTTTGAACAAGCACGTAGCTTATCCTCCAAGGTATGAATTGTTCATTATGACTTCCCATCTGAATGAGGATGAAAAACTGTACTGAAATTTAGTTCAGTTAGCAATGAATTCTGAAGTCCATTCCAAAAGATAGAAGTGAAAACAGAATTATAATCAAATATAATGGAGAGGGTAACTCCATGTAACCTAACTATCTATTTAATATACAATCAAGAAAGTTTATCTAGATATAGAGTATCTCTAATAGGGTGAAAATGATAAGATTTAGTCAATAGATCAATAATAACCCTGATTTCATTGTTATCACGAGAAGTATTTGGTAATCCCACTAAAAAATCCATGGAAAAGTTTTCCCATTTCCACTCTAGTAATGGAAAAGGATGAAAATACCTTTCGATAACTACTGCTCCACTTTAACTTGTTGAAAAATCAAACATCCTAGGGTAAAGTCAGCAATATCTATTTTCATTCCATCCCACCAGTAATACTTTTGAAGATATCTATACATCTTAGTAATGCTAGGATGAACTGATAACGGAGAACTATAAGATTCACATAACAACTCTTTCTTCAACTGTGAATCACAAGGCACACATAATCTATTTCAAAACCTCAAAACATAGTCTTTATAATATTAAATTTAGGTAACTTACCATTCTAAACCAATTCTTCCTTTTTATGCAACTCAATGTATTCTTTCTGTGCTTTCTTAATTCTATCTGATATAGATTATTTCACTACCATATTTAAGTAATCTTTCAGCTGCTTGGTATGTTATCGAAGGTATGAAATCCTTGAATAAAAGTTTATTGGATTTACAATCTATTTTAGTATGATAAAATAAAATCCAATCCATACCCAAAATAATATCAAATTCCACTGTGGGAAGTTCAACAAGATTTTCCGAAAAGATCATCCCACTAATGATAATAGGAATATTCCTATAAATCTTGGTTTCTTTAATACTTTCACCCAGAGTCTTTACCAAAAGTTCTATATAAAATTAATGATATTCTATTTCCAATTTACTTATAAAGTGCTCAGAAATAAAAGAATGTGAAGATCCAAAGTCAAATAGAGTATTGGAATATTTTGAAAAAACCTATAACATACCTATCAACACTTTATTTGATGGTCCCACATTAACCATAATAGCATCAAATTATTTTTCTATACCCTTCTACTTTCAATCATGCTGGTTTCCACCCTTTGTAATCAACTTTGGACACACAACGACATAATATCCTATCTCATTGCAACTAAAACATCTTACTGCTAGTTTTTCATTGCATGCCTGATCATCTTCCTTAAAGTTATGAAAAATATGACCAGTTTTACCACATCGGAAGAACTTCCTAGACTTTGAGAGGCATTCTCTTGTATGTTTTTTTTACCACACTTCTCATAAGTTGGAAATTTGGTTTTCTTACCTCTAGGATTCTTTGATTAATTCTTTCCCATTTCCTACTAACTGGACCACTTATTTGGTTTGCTCTCATGGAACACATGCTCATTATAAAACTATATTTCTTCCTTCTCAGCACAATGAAAAAGTTTCTCATATATTTTGAACTCACGAGAAGCTGACTCCCTTTGATACTTCAGCTTCAATCCTAAGTAAAACCGATTTATCTTACTATCAATATCCCAGATAAAAATTGGGATGTAAATTGACAAATGGGTAAATGCTTTTCATATGAATCCACAAAATCTTCCTACTTTTGTCTTAATTCAAAAAATTTATTTTCCATCCTAAGTCAAACTACCTTAGGAAAATATTTCTCAGGGAAGATATTCTTAAATCCATCCCATTCCATGAAGTCGATCTCTTCACTTCCTCTGATATTTTTAATAATTTACCACCATTGATCGACTTCACCTTCAAAATGATAAACAAAAAGACTAACCTTTTGATTGTATGAACACCCCGTTACATCAAAAAATCTTTTCTATTGCTTTAATACACCCTTCAGCTTGCACAGGGTCAGATGATCCTATAAATTATGGGGGGTATTGCCTCATGTAATGATCTATGATTGACATATGCCTCTATGGCTAGTCTGGTTGATCTCATGCATGAACACCACCACTTTTTATTGCGCGAGTCATCTAAGCCATCACTGAAACAAACTGTTCAGTTCCAATTATGACCATCTCATTGTGTTGATTTAGAAGGTTATTTCCCCGTGTATGCCTTCACAACACAGCTGCCATGTTTCCTCTTCGGAAAACCATTATGAAAAAGAATACATTAGATGAAGAAATTTGGTAATCTTAAAATGATATATCATTTTGACCATAAAGTAAAAATATTTCATATATATTTTATTAACAAAATTCTAACTCCTAAAGTTATGTAAACCGACCTCTGATACCAAATGTAAGGCCCCAACTTTAAACCTTACATAATCTTGATATAATTAAAAAATTTGAATTTAATTCACTTTGAGGATATTTTTTGGTTTATAGCTTTATAGAATTAGGTTATAACTGATACATAAAAACTTAAATATTACAAGTATACACTTCTACTCACTATCCATTTTTTCTATATTAAAAAAACTTTTTTAAAAGAAACATGGTCTGTTTCATTTTTAAACACCATGACTTTTCCTTGATCCCATCCTTGACTCTATTCTTCTTTAATTACTATGAAAAACATTTCCAAATTTAGTATGAACTTAAAAATATCATTAAGGGTACACAAAGAAGGAAAACTATAAGTTTTGGAAAACATGAAAACCATTAATACTTTATCATAAAGTAATATTTTTCACCTTTAAGAAGTAATAAATATATTTCATTGAATATAAGCTCATTTTCTACCCTTTTTGTAACAAAAGGATTTCCATAAACCTATAGAAAGAAACAAATAACATATAAAGGAAACTTGGGACATGAACATACTTAAATGGAATAACCACATAGTCGACTTCCATACATATCACTAAATTGAATTGCCATACAACCAAGTTCCATACCCAATGCATAGGAGGTTATAACGTAACCACCCATCCTTAGTTTATCACGGAACCACCCATATTTGGTTTATCACGTAACCAAACATCTTTGGTTTATCACGTTACCACCCATAAAATGTCCATGTACTATTATATAATCATAACACATAAAACAAACATAACGGAAAATTAGCATTTCCACATTGCAATCACAAGAGACAATTTCAGGAAAATGACATAATAAATCCTTTATAAAAACCATTTTCAATACTAAAATTCCGTATAATGTAATATGATATTTACATTTCTTTTTTAAAAAACATTATGGATTGTAGAGGAATCCAAATACCAAACAGCAGTCACGACGGCAGAAACGTCATTATCGCCACATACGTTAAAAAAACATTCCTTTTTTTCATTTAGTAAAACACTTCATAAAAAAAGATTTCTTTTGAATGAAATTAAAAGTAAAAGGGTTTTATTATAAACTGTATAAATAAGGTCATGTTTGTATTAAAATATTCCCCTATGAAAGGAAATTGAGACAAAGTCCCTTTCCTCGAGTCCAAATCGTCACGTACAATCGTTATGTTCCTAAATAATTAACTCTGGTTAATTTTTAATTGATTTAGAACATTTTTTAAGTTTATTATTCCTTTTATATCACTTATTATCATGTCATAAAAATTACATAATTATTTAAGTTCTTATCAGAAGTTTTGTCAATATTCGGTACTTGAGTTGAAAATGAACTTGTTTTGATGTAAGTTGTCCATATATTAAAAAGTCCATCAAAAAATTATTATTTATTTAAATATCATATATATCCAGTATATATGTATTTATAATATCATAATATTTTGATATAAGAAATGAAATTCACCATTCATGGAGACGGTAGGCCGTACGTACGCATGAACACTACTTTCATTTCTTTGTCATATTAAAAGAATAATAATAAAATGATATAAAATTATATTATAATACTAATATTATATTAATTTAATTTCTATCTCATAGGTTTAATAAAACCATCCTTTATACGTTCCATGTATAGCGGGAATGATTCATAGCGCTTTGAGGGTGCGATAGTCCACACTTTCTAAAACAAAATTATCGTATTTACACAACATGGAAAGCATAAAGGTATATTCTTAATAAAAAGTACATAATAATAGGGAAAATATAAATATAATATATATCATATATAAATATATTTTTATAATAATGGACACCATGAGAGGTGGTAGGAGAAAATTGAACAATCATTATTTCGTGAGGCAGTAGTTCTGCGTACACAGAAATAATGTGTTCTATATCCATTATATGGAGGTGTGTGTAAGTTTTGGTTTAAAAATTGGCATAAAAAAATCATATTATATTTAGGATACTTGTGTTGTTATAAAAGAATCTAATAAATAAAGGTTAGGGGGTTGGAGATGGAAAATAAATGAAAGGAGCTTGAGAGAATGTGTTACCTCTAAATTGGGTAACTCCATTTGATTTGAGCCAAAAGGATTCCTTGAGTTGCTTTATTCCAAATGTAAGGATTATAGAAGGGACTTAGGGATTTTGGAAGCTTATTTAAGTAGAATTTGGATGATACAAGGTGAATGAGAGGTGTGAGTAAGTGGGTAGAGGTGGTGGCCTTTTATAAGATAGAGGATGAGAACTTTATTAAAGTCTTGATATATTATTTTATTATAAATTGATTTTAGAATTATAATAGTTAAAAAGTGATATATTTCTAGGATAAGATGATTATGGTTCGAAATAATCTCAAATAATAAGTTTTATAAAATTTTAGGTCACAAAATTAACCTTATCTTTTAACTTTAACCCTTAGTTAAAAACATTAACTCTTACCATGTATTCTGGTATTTTTATAATATAAGGTTACTATAGTTACTATAAAAACCAAGAGAACCAAAAGTTAGTTATTAATAAATTTTTTAATATTATATATGTAATTTGGCCAAATATTTGATTTTTAGAACAATTATATCATTTAATAAAATAGTATTTGTTTTGAAAAATCATTTCTATCAATTTTGACACTATTTAGTAATTGATTTTTGTTAAAGTCATAAAAACTTGATTATTATAAACCAAATGAATTAACTCATACCTAAAATGTCTATGTAATACAAAAAATTCATGAATGGCATCAAATTTTTTTGAAATTAAAATTATTTTAATATTTATAATACCATTTATTTGAATATTTCATTAATATGGTAATCATTGCCTCGTCATTATGTCATAAATAAATTTATTTATTTAATTTCTAAAAATTATAAATAAAATACCATGATGTAGGATATATTTTTATCTTTTCAATTAATATTTATAGTAATATATATCATTTATATAACATTATAATATTTTTTTTAGTAAAAAGATACATGTTCATGTTATATTTCTCTTTACTTTAAATTAATTATTATAACATGTCATTATCACACCCAAGTGGCTACATGGGGTCCTAAAATAGACCCATGGATAATAATAGTCGGAAATAACTCATTAAATATGATTAGGACTTGTTTTAGGATAGTTTTATATTATTATAATATTATTTTTTACCCTTGTTTATCTGATTTACCCTTTAACCATGGGAAATAGAAGTAATTTCTGAAGTTACTATTTATAATGTCCACAAATAAAGGGGACCTATTTTCAGAATTTGGGACTTATGATTCCCAATATGTAATCCATTTTTCCAAATTCAAAATACAAAAATTGTTGTAATTAATTTAAAATCAATTTCCATTGTGAAAACCCAAAAGTGGGTTTTTAAGAAGTAAAAACTATCAAAAGATTGACATGTGTTTATGTCAAATTTAAATGTGAAATTACTTATAATAACAAAAAATGGATTAAATGATAAAAAATAATCATGTTACACTTTAAAACCAATTAAAAAGATAATCTAACTATATAAATAAATTATAAGAAAAGGTAGTTTTGAATTAACATTCTGTATTTTTCACTATTAATTAAAATATGAATTTTATCATAAAAATACCAAAATTTCAAGAAAAGTAAATTTTTATGTCTTTATTCTAAATAGGAAGTTTATTTTTTCAAATATAATATATAAAATTGACAAAAACTAGTTTATAAATGGTTCTCAATCACAAGGCAGTAAAACGAGCTTTTAAAAATATTAGAGTATTTTATACTTAAAATTGGATTCATTCTCATTTTAAGCCTGTAAAATTTATTGGATAAATATATTTTTTTTTGAAAAACCATTTTTATCCCATTTTAGTTAGTTCTATTTATTCCCACGAATACAACAACTAGGTGTTAACAACCATTTAAAATAATAATATTATAATATTAATTTTTCAGTATAACTCAATGTTGTGTGCAACGTAAGATTTCAGAGAAACTAGTTGTTGTGTGTTGAGTACGGTATCATAAAAAGTCTCATATTTAATGTAAAATTAATATATTATTCATAAATATTAATTGATATGAAAATTTATTATTCTATAAATACCTTGGATGTTATATGTACCTACCACCACTTCATTTTATATCCTCACATCCACCGTAGTAGTAGAAAATTATTTTTACATGCCATTATGCTTTCAATATTGATGATTCCCACCATGAGTAACTAAATTTGTACATACATGCACATAATGACCCAAATCATTATAATTAAGACATTTCACTTCCAACTGACCATTTAGTTTCTCATTACTGGTATGATCATAACTCTTTTCTTTATATTTATGGGCTAGATTACCAAACTCACCACACTAATAACACTTCCCAATAATATTCAATATTCATTAAAATGTTTCCTACATTTTTTAGGACATGTGTGGGGATTTCCTCATGGTTTTATTATTTATTTTTCCATTGTTTTCCTCCTTGAATGATTTTAATTCTCGAGGTAATGATGTAAACACCCTGACCCCAGTAGCCTAGAGTCGGTGGTTACTTTATTACATTGGAACCAGATACAAGAAATCAAATACAAGAGGGCTAGATAGTTTATTAGTCTTGGTAAAAAATACACATACTTTAATCTTACATTAAATTTCAAAACATAAAATACAAAACATAGTGAAATTAAAAATTCTTCACCCTTGAACTTATTCAAAGATTATCAGTTTATGTCCTGGGTAAAGGAAAAAAATAAGGGTGAACTCAAATTCTCATTAAGGGTTAAGTATAAGGGAATATATTATTAGTAAATAAGGCATAATCAATATAGAAAAGTAAATAATTTAAAACACATGAAATTTAATCAATAACTTAATCATAAATAATAATATGGTAGGATAAAATGAAGATCAAATGACACCTCATAAATAATCACATAAGCTTGAAACTTATTAATGGATATAATAACTATTCAAATAATCACATAGTCATCAATACATTATTTCATAATGATAAAATTAATAATTACAAACATTGAAAACATACCATCGATTCCTTGTGCAAAGACATTTAAAAAAACCATCAAGTCCTCAGGCCAAGACATCTATATAAATGGGTTGGACCTAATAAAAATACCCAAACTAGTTGGTCACATGAGACCTACCAATACATAGAGTTATATAGTAGTCCCTACCCATCACTTACTTAGTATAATTCATTCATCATATTAAAGTATATAATTTAAATTCAATATATAATCAACATAAAAATTCATATTTAAGAACTTGAATATGAAAATTTAATATTTCCACCAATAAAAATGATTATAATACATCCAAATAAATAATAATAATGGTATAATTAAAAAATATCCCCAATGAGGTATAATAAAAATTAAGGGTTATTGTCCATGATAAATAGAAATACTTTAAAAGTAATATTAAAATCATTCTTGAGGAAAAAACCTTTTCACTTTGAAATTCACTTTTTAAAAACTAAAAAATTATATAATATTAGGAAAATAATTTTATGTGAATATAATAATGTAAAATTGGTAATTAATTTTTAATTAATTGAGTAGTCATGATGGTGGTAAATTTTTTTCATGCTAAGTATGTTAAAAAAATATCTCTCATATTTTTGGTCAAAAGTCATCAAGTACCTTATTTGGAAATTGAAAATAAGATTCCTTTTAAATAATTTTACAAAAATTAAGACATGGGTAATTTTTTTTAAATAAATTATTAGAGTATTTTAAATTCATTCTTAAATATATTTAATGGAAAATATGGACATGAAAAAATTCCTAATCAAGTGGAAAAACAATGTTAGTTTTCCTTAAAAGCATTAATATGGTATATTGAGTACTTAAAGATTGGAAAGTGATAACATAAATTGTAATTTATAAAAATATAAAAATAATAATAAAATATATTTCTTTTATGGTTGAAATATCAAATAATTCCCCCAGTATAGACTAAAACATAAATAATCCCGAATAATGATAAGTTTGTGAAATAAACCCTTACCACTTTGGAGACATTCGAATCACAATCCCAATGAAAGAAATAAATTCAAATAAAATATTAAATAGAATTAATATAAATATATTCATTATATAACATATCTAAGATAAATTAGGTACATCTCATAAAATAATATAGGTGTATAACATAACATAACATATGTCCCATTGAGGAAAATTTGAGATGAAGAACCCATACAAAGATCGTATCATTGAAGTGAGAATTAATCAATGAATTGATTATGTGTAAAAAATTTAAATACAAAAAAAAGTTTAAAATTCAATATAATGTAGTAATAGGTCATTTCACACATAGTCATGGAATAACATAGTCAATGAAGTTGAAGTATAACCTAATGAATGGAAATCGAGTTAAGAAAACCCTTACCATTTGGTAACATTTAATTGAAATCCAATTGGATGAAATAATTTTAATTGAAACTAAAAATACCATAAATTGTGAATTATTCATGATATAACATGTAAAATGGTATTATACCCACCTTATAAAATATATTCGGTGTATAATAATAAAATATGCCTTAATAAAGGAAAATTTAGATGAAATCTCTTACCTCAAATGCAAATTTTCATGTATTTTATTTGTCTTACTATATAATAAAATTATATTAATTATTTACATCATTAAGAACTTTTTTATTCAAGTTTATTATTAATTTTTTATGTCTATGTTTTATTTAATTACTTAATTAGTTAAGTTCTTATCAGAAGTTTTGATGATATTTGACTCATATGCCAAAAATGACTTCGGTAGGTTGACTATGGTTGAAGTCGTCATTTTCCCACCATATCTAGAATAATAATCATGAAATATTTATCATTTTATATATCAATTATATTTTTAAAACTAATCATAAATGATGGTTATGAGAAATTGCCTACTTTATAAAGATGGAGACGGTAGGTCGTACATACGCTTGCGTAGCGTTTCTATTTTTAAACGATCATTATGGAAAGAAGGTAAGAATTATTTCATAATTAAATAATGAAAATTATATCATAAATACCATATTATTTATTTAAATATACTTATATATTTAATCTATATTACTTGGTTATGAAAAATGAATCATATCGCTTCTTGGAGGTGGTTGTCCACAAGTACACACGAATGACATTATATTTTTTCAATGGATGAAAATTTAAGAAAATATATGATATATTAATTTTAAATAATGATAAATATTTATTGAATATAATATATATAAATTTAGTATAATATTATAATAATACTTGATAGGTGGTGATGGAAAATGAATTACATCTGTTCGCGTGCCGGTTGTCCACCCCACACACGAACAACATTTTTATTTCACCTTTGATGGAAGAGGAGATGGATATAAGATATAAAATTAACATAATAACATATCAGTATATGTAATATAGTCATGGTATTATTTTATCATGGTTCAAGAATATTTTAAGGATGTGTAAGAAGAAATAAAATGAAAAATAAAGGTTAAGAACTATACATCTCATTCAGACAACCTCTTTAGGTTTATACCTAAATCCTTCCTTGGATAGTTTTTTGATTATAACATGGAACATAGCTCATTTTTAGGGTTTTAAGGAAGGGTTAGGTCAGGTATTGGACCGTCCAAAAGGTTCTTTAAGTGAGGATATAAGATGATAAGATTTGTTCTTTTATAAGTGGGAAGAGGGACATTCTTGGAATTTCTTAAATTACTAAATTAATATAAATCATATTTATATACAAATGGATTCAAATGGATATAATGTGAAGGTAATATTAGTATTAGATTAAATCCTCTCCTAAAATAAAATTTTTATATGGTTTGGTTATGTTTTAACCCTTATCTTTTAGTTTTAACCCTGTATTAACCCTTTTGACAATTACCACAATATTAAAGTTTTATACCCTTTATGGATTAATAATGTTATTATATGTTTGGAAACATATTTTCTATGAGTTAAGGAAGTTTTAAATTTTATTTTAATTCTTTTTTTACCTAACATGAATTCATAGTAAGGTTATAGAGGAAATGAGGGTGTCTTAGGTTTGTTCGGAGCCCGAAACCCCGACTAGTGGAAGAAACAGCTAGGTTGCATGGTTAGTAGAAACCGTGCCGCACAATTTGCATGGTTTGATGAAACCAATTGGGGTGGACCTATTATTTTTCTAGGGAAACATAGTTTTCCCTAACCTTGAAACCCATGCCGCATGACTATGCGAGGGAGCTTCTGTTTTTAACTGAGTCAAACAACACAATTTGCATATAGCTTCTCAAACCGTGTGTAAGAACCATGAAATGCCCCTCCTTGGATAGTGATACATGAATGGTTGGTTAACAGTTTGTCCAAACATTTGTTTAAAACATAAAACCTAGTTAAAAATAGGGGGAATGTTTTTTCCCCTTACTTTATTATAGAATAAATCTTCTTTCTTCTTTCTTATATTCAACAAATCGAAGGCTTATACTCCTACCTTGAGAGATTCTCAACATGCCTAAACTAGTTTATTTAATAATTATTCTCTATGGAATAGACATCAAATTCCATTTATCTCTTTGGATTACTCTCAGTAAGTGATCCACTCATTAGGATCCTTTTTTTTGTTTGTATTTATATTGACAATGCTATTTTGGTTTGAGCTCATATGCCCTATTTTCAGAATGTTTGTCTATTTTGACATTTTGTTTTGATATGAACTTAACCAAAGGATGATACTAGACGATTTCTCATTTACATGAATATGTTTTATATTCTAGTAATTATCCCTCTGGTCTCGTTTCCTTATACTATGTGGCGTGATGCCGCACACCTGATTCTCAATGAATTGCATTAAAAATACACACAAACCATGTCTAATAAAATATCTATAATAGAAGTAAACTAGTATCACTATATTCTTATTGGGATATCCCCACTTTGATTTTTTCCACCCCTTGAGGTGTGCTATGGAATTTTACTTGTTATTATAAATTCTTAAGTGACCAAACTATCTTCTATAAGGTTTTGGCATGACTACTAATTATGATGACTATAATTAATTGAATGGAAGTGAGTGGTACGACCATATAAATTTATTAAACAGGAAAAAATTTATTCCCTTGTTAAAGATAAATTGTAATTAACTAAGAACTATCTATTGGATTTTACTAAATCCTAAAACTATTTATAACTTTTATGACATATAGGAAATGTGTCCCTTATACTGTGAGATACAAGCATGGAGTCCCTAAAACATATGACATATAGACAGGGAGAACCAATTTTTATGACATACATGCATGTAATCCTTCCTACTACGAAATACAGAAATAATGACCTTACTTTTATGACATACGGTAATGGAATCCCTCATACTATGATATATGGGCATGATAACAAAAATTTTATGAGATACAGGCGTGGCGTCCCTTACACCTATGACATACGGTCATGGAGACCATATTTTTGTAATTTATGATCATGGAATCTCTATTACTATGACATACAGGAATGAAGACCCTACTTTTGTGACATACAAGAATGGTTTCAGTCATACTATGATATATGGGTAGGGCGACCCTACTTTTTTAAGATACATGCATAAAGACCCTTAATTGTGATACCAGGCATGGTGTCCCATACTTATGAAACTCGAGTAGGGAATCCCACTTATTATGATACTCTAGTAGAACGTAAAATCTATTTTTGATTCTCATGTAGGGCATCCCTCCTATTTTTGATGATTGGGAATGTCATCACTTAGCACTTGATAGACTAATGCTACTACCCGTGGACACTTGAGTTACGCCTCTTGTCCAAAATTGTAGCAGTATCCATATATATAGATTTAAACTTCACTACATATATATACCATATATATGTATACCTATAGTTACTTGTTCAGAGACTATTTGTCTTATGCCAAAGTTGGTAGTGTCAACTTGGTGTCTTTTAGGAACCAGAGATGACCCATTACAATTTTTATTACTAATTACCATTCTTATATTCACACTGTTGATACTATATGTAATGGCTAGATATTTATAGACACCATTGTTGGTGGCCTACCGAGTTTATCTGAAATCCTATCTGGGCCATTGATGGTACCTAGTAATATTATGTGAATACAGGTATGGATAGGGGAAACACTTAGTTTTTGATACTTGATTGATTATATCATTGGAGAGGGGAAGTACAAGACCGAGATATAGCTCGTGATGCTATTGTAGAAAGAATTTTTGATATTTTTGTTCTTATGATACATGTATTTTTCTGTATGCCTACTTCCATGTCTACCTCTTTCCTTTTGATAGATACATGACATTACATCATTTTGTATATGATAGGGGATGTTGTACTTATAATGTTTGTGCTATTTGTTATTATTTTACTTTCTTTATTCTCTTATCTATTTATTTCAAAATTGTAATACTATGATCATGAGGGTATAGTCTCCCCTATATACCACCTTGAACCCTTAGTGTTAGTCGGTAGCCTCTTGAATATGGGGAGGCACTCTTGAGGCCATGTGAACCACCAGATCGTGGCACGATTTGGTGGAACCCAGTTCAGGATGTTACAAAGTGGTATTAGAGGTTTTATTTTCTTTGACATACTATTTTGGGAAAATAGAAAGGATAAATTGGACGTGTTGGGGTTTGATCATGATCCTATTCCTGGGAGTAGCTAACCCACGTATAGTGAAAATCCAAATTACCTGGGATAAGATATGTTATTCTAGATTGTTCCTGTTACACTTGATAAGATTCCACCATTGGATGATGAACTTGATATGTGAAGTTATTGTTATTATGATGTTAAATTATATTTTATCCTTGGCCTGATACGATAAGGAATAATTGATATTTCTTCCTTTTAGGAACCTTATTGGACTAATATGTCATGCATTATGCCATGCCATGTATGTTACATTGCTTGAAAAAATTATACTTGTTGTATGTTACTTGAATGATATATCTATTATACAAATAACATTTCATCATGAAAAAGAGATTAAGTAACGGGTTATTAAAGTGCATGAATCAACCTAAATGGGTTTTCTCTCATATATTTGATGATGTAACATCAATTAACCAATTATCATGTTTGAGTTATGTAACTAGGGCTACATAAACTGAAACATTAGTTTATTTGAAATACATAAATGTCATTTGTAATCTAAATAGTTCATGTACCTCTATAGATTTGAAATGATGATTCATTTTGTCAAATCATATTATGCTAATTGTTACATACTACTATAGAATGTAATGGTCTGATATAGTTAAATGAACCATCAATTTTAATTTATTATGCTTGTACTTATAAAAATTGGGAATCGTATTTCACTTAACTGGTCTATTATCTAAATGAAAGAATTTTTCAATATTTAATTTAAATATAGTAATCATTTAAGGGGGATTCCAATTAAAACTTAAAGGGTATTTTCCTATATAACTTGAAATTGAATGTCCATTTACTAAGACCTTTATAGAAAAACATAGAGATTGATCGAGACCCGACCATAGTAGTGGGCAGTAGGAAATGTCTCTTGTGTTTTTCTTCATCATTCCTATCACCCAGACCTGGTGTTAAGAGCATGAATAGGGGTGTGAATTTAATATTGGGAGGGTTTTACCTATCCTAATCATATATCTATGATCCTTACTATTATCTAAATATATCTAAGGTGTGTTCTTATAATTTATAGAGTGAGGAAACTACAATGTACTCTAGTCATGCACTGGGTGGATGGTGACAACCAAGCTCCGAGGGTGGTGGGAACCGATACACCAATGGTACCTCCAGTAGTTAGACTCATGAAACCACCTATTATCCCAGATGCATGTGATGATTTCCATTTTGAGGGGAGTTTCTATGGATTATGAATATTATATATGGAGCTCCACAACCTTCCCCTTCTATGTGAGGATTGATGTAGGAGTTTCAGCAGTAGAATACACCTACTTTTTTCACAAGATGGTGGGCCTAAGGTTGTAGAGTTATGGATTGAGATATTATTATCTACCTTTAAGAACCTTAAGAAACATTTTGAAAGAATAGTGTATCTCAATATTTTAATTATTCAATGATACACCAAACATTGGTAGGATATTATGAACCTGGGAGGTTAGTACCGAGAAGTGATCTAAAGGGATTTACAATATCACTTCAATAACTATTTCATCCCTGAGACCCTGTGGGATGATCATGCCAGGGAGTTCATGAACCTACAGTAGGTTTATATGTATGTTATGGACTATTCATCTAGTTTTATAGATCTTCCACACTTTGTGCATATCTATACCACCGATAACCTAGAAGAAAGAGAGATGATTTGAGGATAGGATTAGACATCATATTCGATCTCAAGTGAATGTTTTCTGAATGGATTCCAAGTATGATATAGTAATCAGAGCTCTCATCATTGAAAAAAAATCTAATTTAACAAGACAGTGTAGGATATAGAGATTCAAAACCAAGATAGAGATGTGGTTCAACTAATGGTCGGAAAAGATGCATTAAGACTGAATGTAGGAGAAGTGGTAGCCAAATGACACCCACTGATAGTTACGTGTGTTTTCACCAATATGGGAATCTAGGGAATAAGAATAACTAGTTTCCTATAAACCCATTAAGTTTTGAGGCTATGGAAGTTTGGTAATATTCAGTGTTTTTTTCGGGCCTTCCCATCTTTTCATAGTGGGTGAAGATTCATATGAGCTTGGCCTTTAGGAGAAGGATTAGGAGAACCTCTCTAGGTAGGTAGATAAAGTACTATTGACTATATAGGATGAGGAGGAGGTCATTGATGTGGTAGTGAAGCTCTATATATACAGTACTAGTAGAGAAGACCCACTTAGGGTTGTCAAGTTGTAGTATAAGGCCGTGGATTAGGCTAGATTTATTTAGTACAGCCTACACCAGAGGAGCAGGGTATCAGGACATCTATTATTTGAGGTACTATTACAGTATCCTCTACCATATTTTCTACCCTATTATATATGTGTGATTCAAATTCCTTTATATTTTTTGCTATTGTGGAAATCCTTAGGATTTATTTTGAGTACTTATATGGTGTGATGACACTTGATACTCTATTGGAGATTTGTTCAAAGTCAGTATGCTAGTGTGAGGAATGCCACATTGAGGTTGTAAGCTTTCATTTATTATAGTACCTTTTCATCCTAATGATTAAGGGATTTGATTTCATTTTTGATATGTATTGGTTGGTCCTCTATCACTCTTATGAGTAATTCCATTGTTGTATGGTATCGTTTAAATCCTTATAGGGAGATAGTTACCTTCATAAAGGTGAATGGGATGTTTTTCAATGTAGAGCTAGATTAGAGCATCTAGAGATAGGTGGAGTGAAAACTGAAATTTATAGTCTTTATCTAGAGGATTCAGTATTACATTAGGATGATTTTACTTTTGGGGTATATCATTTCAGGGATGTCTTCCCTGAAGACTTTTAAATTTTACCTATTGACTGATATGTGGAGTTCTCTATTGATATGGTTCCAAGATTTGTACATGTTTCCCTTACTCTATATAGGATGGACACTACTGAGTTGCTGGATATCATGATATTGATATAGTACTTAGAAACTAAGGGTTTTATATGGCCTAGTACTTCTCCCTAGGGTTCATTGGTCCTTTACCTAAAAAGATAGATGGAACCTTCAGGATTTGTGTTGATTTTTAGAAGTTTAATCCACTTACTATGAAGAAAAAATACCGTTTCCTCACATAGATGACCTCTTTAACCAGCTTTGAGGATCTAGAGTGTTCTTGAAGACTGACCTAAGATCAGGCTATCATCAGGTGAAATTCAAACATTTACACGTACCATGTATAAGTTTCTGAAGTCGGTATAGTTTATATGAGTTCCTAATTATGTTGTTGAGTCTTAAAAATTATCCCTATGTTTTCATGGCCTTCATGAATTGTTTTTTCAATCCCCACATATATTTCATTATCATGGTATTTGTTTACTAAAACTTGGTGTATTCTCATACTAGAAGAAATGATTCCAAACATCTTGAGATCATATTGGGCACATTGAGAGAGCATCAATTATATTCTAATATCACTAAATTAATCTTCTATATTAAAAATTTTCACTTATTAGGTCACATTATCACTACTAGAATAATAGGATTTTGTGCTTGGGGAAATGGGAGACTGCCAGCTGTGGTCGCTATTGATAGTAAAGAGACCGCCAATGGCTGCCGCTTATACTGAAAAAAAATGCGTGAGATATTTCCTGCCCCCACTCCTGTCTTCCCCGATTCCACCACTGAAACTCCCTCAAGACCTCGTGTCGCCCCCATCACCGCCTTGCTACCCGCGGTCACCCCCTTCTCCATCCCCCCGTCATCCCACATAGCCCTCGCCACACTGGCCTTTAAACCCTTCGTCCATCCAATGTTCAACCGCCTTCCCTAAAGACCTCAACGTCGCACTTGCCCCTCCTCCGTCCGCCACAGATCAACCATGGTATATGGCTAGACCTTTCGGTCCATCCCACCCCAAAACCGTGTCCCACCTGCATCCCTGCTCACACCCAATGCACCATCGACACGAAAAATCGGGTGGGGTTTTAGGGACCGCCAATGGTGGTTGCTGATGATCAACACCGACGACGCAAATTCGACCACCAGAAGCGGTTGCATGGTGGTCTCTATAGGCCTTTAGAAACCACTTTTGGAGGTCTCTAAAGGCAATATATCTAGTAGTGTATCTGAGATACTAGAGTCTTAGTTGACCCAAAGAAGGTGAGATCTATTGTTTCTTGGAAGAAACCCAATAATTTCTTTGATATACATTGTTTCTTGGGGATAGTTAACTATTACAAACACTTCATTTAGGAATTCTCATGCCTGGAAGCACCTCATATGGGCTTGACTAAGAATGGTGTAAAGTGTATATGGTTAGTGACATGTGATACAACCTCTTGGGAGATGTAAATGAGACTGACTTTAGCGCCAATCCAGATTCTTCCAGAGTTGGGAAGAATCTTTACCATTTACTATGATGTGTAAATATAAAAATAGGAGCCATTATGATGTTAGAGGAAGGATTTTTGGAATAATATTCCCATCAGTTGGGGACACAAAAGAGGAATTACTAAACCTATGATCTCTAGCTAGTGGTAGTTGTTCGTGCCTTGCATTATTGGATACATTATCTTTTTGGAGAGGGGTTCGGGTTTTTTATGGACCACAAGAGACTCAAATATATCTTTACATGGTGTGACATGAATATCAGATAGTGAAGATGGATCTAACATCATCAATCATTTGACTCTGGGATTTCCTATATGCTTTGGAAGGGCAATGAAATAGCTGATGTGTGGTGGTGAAATACTTGGACACAAGCTATTCATAAAGCCATTGATGAAGGGAAATTGATGTACCTTATTTATGATATGCATATAGAATTTAAATAAAGTCATGAGTGGCCTTTTGTTACAACCTTATAAGTTACATATTCAATCCTATATAGGGTGAAGAGAAGGCAATTTTTATATCCTGAAGGTTGGGTCCTATGGGAATGTATTTCTAGTGAGGACCTGCCTATCGATTGGTCTATTGATGAGGGATACATTCTATATATAAATGGGTGTATCTGAGTTTCTATGGATATGTGAGAGGATCTAATGAGAGATTCACATTCTTTTCAGTGGGTAGTGCACCCATGTTTTATAAAGACCCAATTTTTTCCTTTTAAGACTTTGAAATATTTATACCTATATTTCCAGATCTAGGCGGTGAGATGACGTGCGATTCTGAGGCCCAAAGTTTTTTTAATTAATTTTATAAAAATATTAAACATATTTTATCTCACACACGTGTATATTATTAAATAAAACATGATAACTCTTAAACCGAATCTTGGATTAGAAATCTAAGACCATCGTTGAGTTTAGAGCGCAATGTTTACCCTAGGCGGTACCTAAAATAAGCCGGTGCATGGATTTCAGATATCTCACTCATTGGTGGTACGTTCAAGAGGACTAACTCATTCAATTGACCTAACAAAATTTCTACAAAATAATTTCCATAGAGAATCCTCTAGGGTTATCTATATAAACCCTGGGAGGATTTCGATGCTTCTTCTCCTCCTTTTGTTTTTAATCACCTCGAACGTCAAAAAAATACTAAATCAGAGCCGAACAAAGCATACAAAATGAAAAAATTTCCATAAATCATTGGTGAGAATGTTATTAAAAAAATAAAAAACCAATCTCCAGGTAGGACTCATCAATTTGTGGTTTATTCCCTTTTTTATTAAATTAATTGAGGAGATCAATCCCCTTTATTGATTTGTGCCAATTTCAGATCCTTTTCAAGCTCACATGAACTGATTTAATTGATTATTTTAATGGGTTTTAACTTGAATAGCCTCATTATTGATTGTTGTATAAGAAAACATGGACAAATATGGTTAAACAATTGTTATTGTATCTTTCCTTTTTCAATTTCATGATGTTCTTCACCGGTTGGACCCCACTGTCCTAGTTTGACATTGACGAGCTGAACCAAGCCCGATAAAACCCCTAGAAATGTGATAGATTCAAAAGTGAGGGACATATCGATGAATCAGAAATAGAACTGGGAGGGTTATGGGTTGCAGATGATCATTTCAAAAATCTATGGTACCATCATCAAAGCCATAAGAATCCTAGACATGCATGGTATGAGGTGACACATGCGGGGATTTGGGAATTTTATTTTTTGGCCAATGGTGCTCCAGAATCCTCTGGATAACTCTAGATCCACAATTTTTTGGTGAAAAGACAACTGATATAGAAAGATAAAGATCTTATTTGAGGCGCAAATCATAGATCTAGAAAACTATGAAAATCATGACTATACACTGTGTACCATGATGAACACATGGAGTATAGCCCTCTGGCTATGATGGCTAGGATTTTAGAAGATTATAAGACAATATGAAATGTATCTCTTCTATATTCTATGTGAATCACCCTAGAAAACCCTGAGAGGGGAGGGGTGAGTCAAGATGTCAACTTTTTATTTCAACCTGATGGATATTTTCCCCACATTGGTAAGAAAATTTTAAAACCATCTGATTAAAAAGAAAGAAAAAAAACTATCACACTCAAAAAGATTACACAAAAATTTTCACTTTGTTCACCACAAAGGGATTGTCCATGGAGAATACACTGAATGGTTGTTAGTCATACCAAATTCCACTATTCTTGAATAGTTGTGGAATAATTTTTTTTATACACAATCACTCTATGCTAGGAACACTTCCTTTACAAAGGTTCAGGGATATTTCACTACATCCCCTTAGATTAGTTCTATCAACTCTCCCTAGCTTACCACATTGGGAGAAGTATTGATCAGTTTATCAACATAAAGGGATCTTCAAAAGAATGGCATTGAAGTCTTTGTCTATATCTAGAACGAGACACTACTTGCATAGAAATACTAAAAGGATGCACTTAGAAACATTGATCATACAAACTGGATATCAAAAGATAGTTAGATGCTCAACACTAAATTTGTACATAACATCTACCTTTTTCATGCAAGATCTAATTTTTCATGCAAGATTTCAAATTAGTCGCGCAATGTGAATTTTTTGCAATGCTGATCTTTCGAGAAACTATACCACAAGGTTCTGTTGATGTCTTTACACTAAAATAACATATTTCCCACAAGATTAACACTCTATAAATCTTTCGCATGGAAATATTTCACGCAGCAGAGAAACCAGATCTTTGTTGGAAAATTATTAAGACTTTTATGGGGGTAGACGCCTATTTATAGACCTCAATGACCCTACACATAAGTTTCTGATGCATCTAAGTTGGTGCTTGTAAGATTATTTCTAAGCACCCAAAAACCCTCTTGATGTCCCATTTGGTTCATAAGAGTTTTCCATGATACCTCATATTTCAATTACATTTAATTATATCACACATTTTTTCCATTTTCCATATTTTTGATGCACTGATCTTGTAATGAGGATTGACAACAAACACAAACAATACTCTATTTTCAGCACAAAACAACCTTGGTTCCAACAATTTGTACCTTATCCTTGGATATATAATCCATTTAGTGGAGCACATAGGTGATAATTCATGTGGGAGTACATGAAAAAGTACATGATAGTGTACAGAAGTACACTGACATGGGGTCTAAAACACGGAAATGACACTATCCCATATAGTTTGGACATTCTACATAGTCCACCTTCATGGCATGTACTTCTTCATGGATTGGGATCCGTGTGCTGGATAGGGACATGTCTATGCAGTGGATTAGGACACACATTATGTGGGTCCCCTCACATGCCATTTACTAGTTGGTTTCTTTTGAGGAAAATTAAAGGCTTCGTATCTCCTTTGTTTGAACTCAGATTTTGACCCGTGAGTTACCTATTTGGAGTATTTTTTCACGTAGAACGTAATGGGGACCTCTGATGTAGATTTTGGGTTACAATGTCGAATGTTTTGTGTACGATTCTTGGTTTAGTGACGCTATAAGACAACAATGATTTCACAGGATCAACAGAGACTCATGAGTGGATCCCTCCAACTGGGCTAGGCATGGGTTGTTGAAAAATTCTATTGTGGAACCCTCCAGTTGGGCTGGACATGGGCGCTCTACCAACTCCTATACTGAAACCCATGGGTCCTCTACAAACTTCAGAGTGGATCCTTCATGCTGGGTAGGGCATGGGTCCTCGATGACTAGAGTGGATCCCTCCTTTCAACATAGGGCATGGGTCCTCTACAGACTTGTAGAGTGGAACACTCCATCCGAGATGGGCATGGGTCCTTGAATATCAGAGTGGAACCCTCTCAATAGGAAGGGAATGGGTCCTCCATCGACTACCATAGTGGAACCCTCCTACTATTTCGGGGAATGGGTCCTCTACCTATATATTATAGACCCTTGGTTGTGTAACACAACGACGAGTTGTGGGTTGACTTGGATGGTTACTTCCAGCCATACGCGTGGGATGTTATGAATCATTGATAGACTTTTGGAACAATTTTATTCTCTTATTATTGGTATGAGTTGTGATATGGATATCCACTTACTCTTGTTTGGGATTATTGTGACTATGTATATATATATATATATATACACATCTGTATCCATACCTTTTAATTTAGTTACTCTCTTTCCTTGAGATGCGAAAGACATGTGGGGTATGCCACATGTTTTCCATGTTTAGATTATCATGGTTGGATGAGTCTAAAATCCTATTTTAGGTATAAAATACTCAACTTTTAGTTCATATATGCACCGTGTTGATCGCCTTATGCTTGGATGATGCTACTCACTTTTGGTTTGGGCTGATCAGTTCTCTTTCATTGCATCCATTTTACTATCTTCTATCTTTATATTCCTATTATATATCTTGATTCCCCCTTAAACTTTTTAAGAGTCCTAATGGGTATTTATAAACTCACCCCTTCATGGTATTTTCCCTTATGTGTCATGTCTGATTCAGACAATAGACATGTCAGCAGTGACTTCAGAGGATCTTAGGGATACCAGGTAATTTGGACCTTATATGGTGGTCAGATCCTATAGATCTGGATCTGGGATCTATTAGCATTTTAATTTACAATTTTTTCATATTAAGACCTATTTTTGGTTGGGTATGTATTATTACCCTTTACTTTTTAGTTTGCAATACCATACTCTTGTACTATCTAGATGTTTGCATGCATGGTTGTTTCCCTTGGTGTTTTGTTACTTTTAATTTTACTCCATATGCACTTCTGTATTGAGATGGATATGTGTGTGCATATAGGTACTCAGGAAAAGACCTCCTCATTTTCGTTATTCCTTTAGCACTGGTCGCCATCCCCGAGTCTATGATAGCAGGCATGGGGTAGTTTCAGCTCGATCCCTGGCTTGGGTTGTGTTAGGACAGATTGGTATCAGAGCAGTTCATTCCTTTGGATGTTGTTTGGATTAGTCCCCTTATGAGGATTTTTTTAGGTTTAGTGAAAAAGCGAAAAAGTGTCTCGAGTGCAAATCTAAGGAAAGGGGATCCAGTGATTCTACGGGTAGTCAAAATATCCATTCACTAGGACCTTGATTACCAGCTTTTTGACTCAGCATTCTAAGACATTGGTTGTAGGGATTAATGTGATTGAGTCTTTTTCTATCCTTCATGAGTCAGCTTCCCATATATATATTTATACGATCATCTGGCCACTGTACATCTTGATTAATATTTTTGGATTCCTCTTCAATGACAGCCATCCAGATTTCCAGTTCTGGATCATGACAATGATATGATAAGTGATGAAGCCTCATTTATGGGTCCATCCCATGAGCTTCTTCCTCCATGTGAGAAATTTGAAGCACCTCCACCTATTGAGCATAAAATCATCCTTACAGGGAAGGATGAGGATGCGTGTAGTCTTAGTGTGATTTGTGAGTTCCAGCGCTAGAGGACACTGAGGTTCTATAGTGATCCAGATACTCAGGTAGTAGAGGATTGGATAGAGTTGGTGGTCTGTATTTTTAGACTCATCTGGACATTTTCTGATCTGATGGTTTCACTGGAAACTAGAATTTTTCCATGGAGCAGCTGGGCACTGGGGGAGTTTCAATACCGAGATGCATGATGAGTCAAAACTCTCGTGGCTCAACTTATAATAGCTATTACTTGTGGAGTACTACCCAAAATTCTTGAAATTGGTTCCGATTCAGGAGCTTATGGGGATACAATATGATGAGATGATAGTGGATGAGTACATAGTAAGGTTCATAGACCATACCCTGTACTCCATTGACATGATCCTCAATGGATACTTCAGATCCTGAAATCCTAAGCAATGAATCCATAGAGAGATCTATTCTAGTATGTATTCAATGTGCATCACAATGATTCTTGGGGTGATAGAGTGGACACCAGTGATAGAGAGATTTCTGTCAGAGGGATTCCAGATAGTTAGTGCTAGAAGGGGGTGTCACAGAGCCGAGTTGTCTCCAATAGCTAGAAGGTGATCGATGATGGGATCTCAAAATAGGATATCCTTTAATGATCAGACTCATGAAAGTGGTTGTGTAATAAAAGGACATCTCAGAGTACTAGGTCATACCAAAGAGGTCTAGTACTATTCTTGTGATGGATGAGGTCACATATTGTAATACTTCCCAACCAGACATGCAGAGGAGCATAGGTAGATAGCGGAAAAACTTCCATGACAAAGGTAGCGCCATGATCAGGGATCTACCATGTGAGAGATGGGTGGTCCCCAGGAAGGTGGATCTTGTATAGAAGCATGAAGAGAAATAGGTTGTGGACAGAGCTATGAGATCCTTCCACCACCACCACTAGGTGACTAACATCTGGATCTGGGAGAGGGTGGTTGGGGTTGCAGATAGATGTAGGATTTGGGATCTTGTGATCCTCCGAAACCTGATATTATTAGAGGTATGATATGTTTTTATTATACCCTTGCTTTAGTATTAGTATAAATAGAATTCAATCATTTCTTAAGGTCTATACTCATGGTGTCAGAGATGGATCTACCAGTTGAGGTGCTTTCCAAATAGATTCGTCTTAAGGTCCCTACAAGAAATGCATCTTTTGTAAATTTTATCTTTCGATAGTGCGAGATATCTCTTGGTAGAGAGAGGTTCATGTGGGACCTTTTTGTCATTAATATGGAACCCTATGGTGTCATATTGTGTATGGATTGGATCTCTTTGGTTCAAGCCCTAATTGACAATCACCCCAGATGAGTCATATGCCTACACAATGATGGTATGAGATTCACCTTCATGGATGAGAGAGATATCATGGAAGGATGAGTGGGTTATACAACCAGGAGGCTGGAACCCATCACCCATTAGTTGGAAAATATTCCCCTTCATGCAACAAGATCTTCAGGCATCTAGATTCCTTATGTCATGGAGGATTATATGAACGTACCTCCCTGAGGAAGTTCTAGGACTACCTCTAATATGTGAGATGGTGTTTTGCATCGAATTAAATCATGAGCCTACTTTGATATCTATTGCAGCATATTAGATGACCCCTGTTGAGCTTTGGGAGCTATAGTTGCTTTTGGAGGACCTTTGAGAGAAGGTTTTTATCAGAACTAGTGTGTCCTTCTAGGAAGCTTCAATATTGTTTGGGAAAAAGGTGAATAAGAGATTACAACTTTGTATGGATTATCGTCACCTGAACTAGGACTTGATAAATAATTGTACCCATTTTCAAGGATTGGTGACCACTTTAACTAGTTGTGATTTGCAAGATGGTTCTAGAAGATCAATCTCCAGTTCAGCTACAACCAGTTGAGGGTTCGTGAGGATGACATTCTAAATCTTGAATTCTGATGTCTCTACAAACACTATGAGTTCCCGGTGATTCCATTAGGTGTGAAGAATTACCCTATCATGTTTATGAGTTTGATGAACCATGTTTTCCAGTCGTACTTGGACTAGTTTTTTGTCATCTACATCTAAAACATACTCATATACTCTATATCATAGGAGGATCATGTAGAGCACTTTAGGTTGGTTCTATATTTTATTTTAGGGCACCAACTTTATGGGAAACTCCCAAAGTTCTAATTATGGATTCATGAGGTTCACTTTCTAGGGAATTTAATTTCTATTCATGTTTTAGCCATGAAACTAGTAAATATTTATGTAGTTATTTCTTGGTATCCACCCAAGATAATGTCAGAAGTGCTGAGTTTTCTTGTCTTGGTGGGGGTACTACAAGTGGTTTTTGGAAGACTTCTCTATAATTTTAACCCCTTTTATATCCCTAACATGGAAAGGGAATCTATTTACCTGGACCGAGTATTTCCAAATGGAATTTAAAGAGTTGAGGTTGGAAAGTGCTCCTATTTTGATAATACCATCAAAATTCATGGAGTTCTTAGTGTATTGATACTCCTTAGGAGTTGGGGTTGACTGCATGTTGATGCAACAAGAGAAAATTATCCCATACGGGTCAAGGTAGCCGATACTCCATGATAATAACTATGTAAATCCTGATATAGATCTGGAAGCTATAGTATTTTCCCTATAGATGTGGAGGCACAACCTTTTAGGGGATCACTTTGTGGTTTACTCATACCATCAGAGTCATAGGTACGTCTTCATGTAGAGAGACTTAAACCTAATATAGCCGCACTGATAGAAGTTTTTACAGGTCTATAACTTAAAGATAGTCTATATTTTAGAGAAGGTAAATGTAGTGGAATATTCCCTTAATAGGATGACACAATCTCACTTGGTGTAGGAGGCTTCCATGTAGTTGTCTTACCTAAAGTTGAACCTGCTGGAACCAGAGGGTACAAACTTTCTATATTCAATGGGGTAAACTCCTTTTCTTCTTGAGCATGTGAGAGGGTCCCAACTAAGAGAAATCAACTATGATGTATTATGTGACTAGATTTCCAATCATGATGTGGGAATAGGTGATGCAGGAGTTCCACACTTCTCACATAGATGTACATCCCAGTGTGTGGAATATGTATAGATACCTTTAGTAGTAGTTTTGGTGGTCCGGTATGAGACAAAACATAGCTGAGTTCATCTCTCGGTGCCTCACATATAAGCAGGGGAACGCTAAGAATGACGTTATGACTAGTTTGTTGAAGCCCCTTGAGATACTGAAGTGGAAGTGGGATGAAATATCTATATAATTTGTGATGAGACCTATACACATAGTTAAGGCCCATAAAACCATATGGGCGACATTTTACTGACTCACAATGTCAAAATAGTTCCTTTCTATTAGGGAGTAGAGTTCAGTGGAGATTTTGGGGCAGTTGTACGTACGAGATATCATTTGCCTACATGGGGGTGCCCTCAATGACTATCTACGATCGTGACATGAGATTTACTTCACAGACGTAGAGAGTCTTGTAAAAGGAATTCAAGACCTAAATGAGTGTGAGTACAACCTTTCACCCCCATACAGATGGGCATGATGAATGCACTATCGATGTGCTATTGGATATGATGATAGCTTTTATTTTAGACTTCACATGGATCTAGGAGGATAACTTTCCCTTAATAGAGATGCGTAAAACAAAAAATACCACTCTAACATCAACATAGAACCTTTTGAGGCCATGTACATGATACCCAGTAGTTCACCCTTGGGTTGGACATATATTAGAGAGACATCTCTTGTAGGCCTAGAGTTGTTGTAGGTGATGGTGGAGAAGGTCCAGGTCATCCCTTAGAGGATGAGGATGTCTCATATGATGTATAAAATTTATAGAGATCACCATCATATCCCCTTGGAGTTTGATCAGGGAGACCAATTTTTCTTGAGAGTCTCCCCCTGATGATCATTTTTGAATTTTGGATGGGGAGGAAAGATAGCCCTATGGTTCATTAGGCCATTTGAGATCGTGTATAGGGTTAGCGATGTCGCCTAATACCTATACCTACCCCTACATTTATATAGGGTGCACAACATCTTCTATGTGTTACAACTTAGAAGATATGTTAATGAACTTATGAATTTCATCAATTGAGGTGAGATGGACATCAAGGTTGGAGCCACCTTTTCAGAGCACTAGTAGTGATCAAGGATTGACAGGAGATGACCATTCATTAAAGGACCATCCCCTTGGTTCATGTGTTGTGGCAACATGGGAACATGGAGGAGAGTTCCTAAGAGGAGGAGATCTAAATGCGGTCTCAACATCCCAAGTTGTTTGTTTATTTTTTTAATTTCAGGAATGAAAATATTGAATGAGATAATGATGTAGAGACTCGACTTTTTCCTTAAAAACATTGAAATATTTCTACTTAAATTTACAGAGCCAGGCATTGAGATATCGTGTGATTCTAGGGCTCTGTGTTCCCATAATTAATTTTATAAAAATATTAAATATGTTTTATGTTACACACATGTAGTTTCTTAAAGAAAATGGGATAAATAATAAAAGGAATCTCAAATTAGAAATATTATACCATTATTGATTCCATAACATAGTGTTTACCCTAGGTGGGACCTAAAAGAACTTAGTGTGGGGTGTTCAGATATCTCCCCTATTGGTGGTATGTTCAGATGGATTAATTAATTAATTAATTCATTCATTCATTTAACCTAACAAAATTTATATAGATGAATCACCATGGATAATTCTCTAGGGTTATCCATATAAACCATAGGAGTATTCCATAGTTTCTTTTTCTCTATCCATTGGGGAATCACCTTGGATGATGATGAAATTCTGGATCAGAGCAGATCAGAGTGCAATGAATGAAACAAGATCCTTCAATTTTTAGTGAGTGTGTTCTTCTATTAATAATGATTCTATATCTTGGTAGGACTCTTAAATTTTTAGTTTAATCCCTTTTTATTAAATTGATTGATCAGATCAATTCCCTATGTTGATATATGCTAATTGAGAATCCTCAAGATGCTCAAATGTACCTATTTAATTGAATATTTCAATGTTTTATAACCCAAATTTCTTTTTTTATCGTTGGACAAGAAATATTGGAAACAAAGGGATAAAAAATTGTTCTTGTGCCTTTACCCATAAATTTATTCACGATCTTCACTAGTTGGACTCTAAAGTCCTGGTTTGACATTGTTAGGTTGTACCGAGCCTGATAAGACCCTGGGAATCACAACATACTCATGAGAAAAGGTTATATGGATGAATCCTAAACAAATCTGGGATAGTTTTGGATTTTGGATGATCTCTTCAAAAACCTAATATCGAATCATTAAATGTGTGAGAATACTGGGCATGTACGGTGTGAGGCAACGTAGGCAGGGCTTTGGGAATTTTAGTTTCCAGCCACCAGTTGTCCAAAATTCACAGACCAATGATTGATCCACTATTTTTGGGTAGAATCACTTCCAATATTGAAATAGGAAGATCAAATTTGAGGCATAGACTACAGATATAGAAAACTACAAAAAATAGGACTACACGTGGTGTACTATGATGAACACATGATGTGTAATCCCCTCGCTTCAGCGACTATGGTTTCATAAGATTATAAATATTAAACTAAATGTAGACATATTACATGCAATGTAACTAGTCCCTAGATAGATGACACATGTGGAGAAGAACATGGAAAATACCCCATGTGGGATTAAATGTACATGCACATGGATATGTAACGAAGTACACAGACATGGGGTCAGGAACAGAGACATGACCAAAAGGACATTACCTAATCCTGGATAGTTTGGAAATTCCATGTAGTATAACTATAAAGTGTAAATATACATGGATTGGGAGATGCGTGATGGCTAGGGACATGGCTAGGAGGTGGAGTGGAAGCACACACCGTGTGGTCCCCTCACAAATCGTGTACTATTTGATTCATTTTGAAGAAACTTCAAGGTTCCGTATCTTATTCCTTTAGACTTGGATTTTGGACAAAAATTATCCTATAAAGAGTGTTTTTCCATGTAGAAAATGATGGTTCCCTCTAATATGTATTTTTGTATATGATGCGAAATGTTCCTGGAAAAATTATTAGTTAGGTTATGCTTGATGATGGGAGTGGTTGCGTAGGATCGCCAAAGAATCATATGTGGAACCCTCCGGCTGGGATGGGCATGGGTCCTCAATGAATTCTAGACTGGAATTCTCCAGCTGAGTTAAGCATGAATCTATGAAGACTTTTAGAGTGGAACTGTCCAGCTAGGCTAGGCCGGGAATGGGTGCTCTACCGACTCCTAGAGGGTAACCCTCCTATCAGCACAATGCATGGGTCCTCAAAAGAATTTCATGTGGAACTCTCCCAATGGGGAGGGCATGATTCCTAGATGAATAGAGTGAAACCCCCCTATCAGCATCGGGCATGGGCCCTCTATAGAATTCTAGAGTGGAACACTCTTGATGGACTGGGCATGGGTCCTTGACTATCAAAGTGGAACCCTCCTGCTGGGTAGGGCATGGGTCCTCCATAGACCAATAGAGTGGATGTAACATCCTGACCTAGATTACCATTAACTCGGTAGCTGACTAATGGGTCACATGGAATCAAGCGTGTCTCCCCGTATGCTAGAGGCTGCTGACTAGCAGTGAGGGTATCAGGTGGTGATAGTGGGGAGACTATAACCTCATATCATAAGTGCATAGTGGTATAACAAAGTAAATAAAAATCAACAATAGAATCAATAATAAATAAATGAAAACACAGTAATGAAAAACCAATAATAACAATTTAATAAAAGTTTCAAACACCATTTTATATAATGCATGGATTATGGATGATACATAAGCTAAATCAGTAAACAAACAACATGCTTTATAATTTAGTAAAAAAGAAAGAAAATATAGCAAAGACCCAAGGGCGATCTCCATGATAATCCCAAGCTCCATCTTGGACCTTTGTTCCTAACTCTTAGGTACAAGTATACAACAATCAAGCAATCAACCAAGTTCCATAGTCCTACAAATAAGAAAGATATACTTGGGTACCCAAGTACAATGGTGGCCTTAGTAGGGTGTGAGATATAAATATCAATAGGCTAGAACCACCAGTGTCTATCCCAATCTAGACAGTGTAATATTAATTAAGCAGTGTGCAGGTATAGAGAAGCAATGACAAAACTGAAAGAATAAATAAACACCCATCCAGGTTCCTAAGGGACATCTAATGGCTATACCTGCTTCATCCCATGGATGGTATATCTAATCATTTCAACCTAATATATATATATATGTTGGGGTGGATCGAGACATTGCAACACCATCCAATTCTAGGGGACCTCTCTTGATCTAGCCCCTAACCCAATTTCAAGAACCATATAGAGATAGATATATATTGGATTAGATTGGGACATACCTCAACCATCCAATTCTAGGGGAGATTTCATGGTCTAACCCCTAACCAAAATCCAAGATCCCTCATAGTCTCTTTGCATGAATGTATTGGCCAAACCAGGATGTACCCACTATCATCCATCACCAGGAGAGCTCTCATGGTCTATCCCCTGGCTCTAAACTGGTAGATACACTACTGGAAAAAGGGCCTATACCCACGGTTCAAAACCATGGGTATAGCCCCCAAAACCGTGGGAATAGGATATACCCACGGTTTTGGGAACCGTGGGATGGAACGACGTCGGTATAGGGGTCTTGACCTATACCCACGGTTCTACCAACCGTGGGTGTAGGTGTGTGACACATCAATACCACGTTGTACAGCATGGTAGGGCATTTACACCACGGTTTTTAAACCATGGTAAATATATTCCATTCATTTTAAAAAATTTGTTTCCAGCAAGGTTTGAGCCCTGCACCATACGCCTCCAGAAACGCGTCGCGCTAGCGCCCCACGACGGACCAGACGAGCTGTTACTTTGACCTATTAAATATTCATATATCTTCTTATATATATTAATATAAAATGTAGTTAAATACAAAAAACGTGGCTATGATGATTCGAACCATATACATAAAATACCCCTCAAAGCTGCTTTCCGAAAATGTACCAACTGAGCTAACATTGATATTTTATATATAAACATTTATCTTCTTATGTATATTAATATTATCTGTGAAAAAATGTCTTCCCACCAAATTTTTCTCCTGTCCCACCTAATGTTTTTTTCCCTCCATAATGCAGGAAACCTATACCCACGATTCTAGAGAACTGTGGGTATAGGTCTTTAAAAAAAACCCGCAATACCTACGGTTTTCAAGAACCATCAGTATAGGTCTTCAGAAATTATCCTATACCCACGGTTTTCTCCAAAACCGTGGGCATAGGTCTCAAAAGAAAAGAATAACCACAGTTTTTGGCACAACCGTGGGTATAGGATACCTATACCCATGGTTTTGCAAAACCATGGGTATAAGTTCACATACTAGCCCTATACCCACGGTTTTGGAAAACCATGGGCATAGGGTTACCCTATACCCACAGTTTTTTGAAAAACCATGGGTATAGACCTATTTTCCAGTAGTGATATATGTTGGAAAGGATTAGGATGTATCACCACCATCCAATTCCTTGGGATCTCTCATAGTCTGGAGCATAAACCAATTTCAAGAGCATATAGAGATAGATATATGTTGAAGTGAATCAGGATCTACCACCACTATACAATTCTAGGGAGATCTCATGGTCTAAACCCTAACCCAAATCTAATAGACCTTATAGTCTCTTGGAATGCATGTTCCTATACGGTGTAATAATTCATATTATATAATCCATGTGGGAATAATCTCCCACACATACCATTATCCCATTTCATTTATATCATTTTCATAATTATAATATAATGAATATGGAAATACCTATTATGAATTTCTATAGCCATACCATATTCATAAACTAATTAACAAGGAAATTAATTTAAAAACCAACACATAAGGCATAAAATCTGATGAATTTAAAATTAACACATTTTATCCCACTTAATACATTTGAAAGGAAAACATGTCATTTGGAAATCCATCCTCTACAAGGTCATCTCACTCAATTTTCCTAAACATGGAAAATTGATTTATGGTACAAGTGTCATAGTTATTTCAATTGAAGGATTACCATATCTCATTTAATCTATCATAATAAATTCCATTTAATCCTCCTATCTCAAGGGAAATTACATTTAAAGGTTATTCTTGAACTAAATAGGTGTTTAGGGCAACAAGTACTTTACCATTAAGGGGTAACTCATTTTGGAATCATCCATAAGCTCCATGTTCTAAACATGCTACAAAACTTTCCATAACAAAGGAAACATGCATAGATAAAGACCAATGTAATAATCCAAGCATGCTAGAAACCAAAATTAATCATCGCAAGTTTTTGAAGACAACACACATCCATTGGAGGGGTTTTATTATAAAACTATGGGTTTTTTATCCAAAAAACATTTATCAAAACTATGAATTTTATCAACGATCACAATTTAACTTATCACAGGGGTATTAAGTGGGAATTTAATGAATTTTAAATTAAAAGGGAAAGGAAAGTTATCTTACCTATAGAAGTAGACCGAGCCGAACACTGGGCACCTGATGAATTTAACAACGACAATAATTGCCACACCCATTCACACACATAAATTCTTATATATATATATATATATTTATACCCTTTAAACTAATGTACACATTCTCCTCACTATGAGGGAGTATGTATAAATGGGTACATATATACATATAGACACACACACACACACACACCTGTGTATTCATGCACAAGATATCGAGGAGTCACCGAACACTCTATAGATAAAACTAGGAAGCTTAAAACCACATAAAGAACATAAATAAAATAGTAGAAAACCAATATTAGAAGAAAACCATACCTTAAACCATTGGAATTGAACCAAATAGAACCCATCCGCTTCACATTTTGTGGAGGATTCTATAACTCAGACAAAGGGGTCTCGAGAGAGCCATCACACACCCTAAATTTGGAAGAAAACCAAAATCTATGTTAAATATAACCCTAGGGTTTCAAAAACCTTTTCATTTTCATCCAGTTCAAAACAAGAATCATTATAACCTTCCCACCTTAAAACTTCTCATCCAAAAGAAGCCTTCAGGACCAAAAAACACATCACCCAACATACATGGGTCAATAAACATCATTCAAATGGTTTTGTTGCATTTCCAAATCCCCAACACACCTATGATCATTCTTTCTAACACACATCACTTAATGTATGAGAAATATATCGAATATTTTCTTTCCAATCAAAACATCCAAATGGAACCTATCCGAGCTCATTTAGGTAGAGAGATAATCACATCACCATCTCACCAAGAAACAAGCCAAAGGTACTTCCCACCTTAGTATTTAACATTAAAGAGGCCCAATCTTGAGCCACAACACTTCCCACCATTGGAATTTCATTACAAAGCACACTCCTAATAATTTTAAGGAATCACCTAGCGTGATTTTGAAATAAAAAAAATGGAAGATTTACCATCAAATTGAAATCCCAAGTCAAGCTAGATTTTCATGAAAAGCCTCAACTAACAAAAAATGCATTCACCTCCACCCGATGAAATGTGAAAGATAGTCCTTCACCGATCGTACACAAAATAAAGGGGAACAACAAGTCGAGCCACTATGGCTGACCATTCAAGAAGATTCTCGGCTTAGATGATCGATGGTTTAAAAGAATAATTGTGATGTATCCTCCCAAGGCATCTCACATTCACCAAAACATGTCCAATTAATCAAATAACCAACTTCCAGTGATGTTCCTAACCAAAACAAAAAGAAAATCATGCATCCAGAATGCAACACTGAGATAGTTCACCCAAACTAGCCCATAAAATTTTAAAACTTTTGCGTGGCATAATATTGACACTCTCTTAGTGTACATAAGATGATGTCAATATAGGGGACACGCGCATCGCTAAGAAGAATAAACTAATAGGATTATAAGGGTTTCCGTTCAATCATACCCAATTACTAGAAATAAGGATGGTCAATCCACCATTAGTCAACTTACATTGGAAGAGACTCGACTTCATCTACTGACACACCTCCATTAACTATACACATGACTTTATATCTCAAGGAATTCAATTATATCTAAAGCTTTAACCACTGAAGTCCATAGGATACCAACAAATTTTCATAGAGGTTGCTTACACAACCAACCCTTCAATGTCTGGCTATCGAGAAACACCGACAGATTTCAACACTCACCAACCTCAAAGTCATTTGAGAAAAACTGACCATTTCTCAATGGTCCTCCTAGGGGTTTCCCCTTAAACTTGGGAATACAATTATTCACTAGAACTGAAATTTCACTCCCCACCTTAGGATTGTCCTATTCATCGAAGAAATAAACAGACCAGATTCTCATAAACGCACTGGGTTGTAAACTTCCTTAAATGAATGTGTGATTCTCCTCCAAGTCACACTCCCTTTTGTCCAAGTAGTTGACGAGGGAACCAAAACTGAATTGAACAATATCTTAAAACACCCAAGTATTGTGAAATTAATCCTGAGCATTGAGATAAACATGATTCAATTAATTCCTAGTTCACTCTATTATAGAGATGACCCGAGACACCCTTAACCGTACAAGACTTAATGTGTTCACCAAACTCAACCGATTCGTGACATCATTTTACACTAGATGACATCACGTACATCAATGAATACCACCCCAAGTGTTAAAAGAAAAGAAACACCTATAATTCTACCCATAGGCATATTAGACCTATGAATTCAATCATTGGAGGGCTTGCAAAAGAGATTCAGTCCAAATTCATATTACCCCATATGACTGTAAAACAACTGATGACCTACGAAGTGTCTGACCATGCCCGAGGAAAGACTAACATGCTGATACCGAGAATTACCCAATGCTCATTCCCATAGACACGGAAAAAAACATGATCACCCATCCAAACAAGGATTTCATTAGAATCCAAAAGTCCTAAAAGGGACAATGAAACCCAAATGACACCAAGCACTATAAAGGTGACAACAATAGCAATGATTTAAATTTCTATGGGTGCTACCTAACACGGGCTATCCCATTATGAATGTATAACCACCGACCCTATCACTAGGCCACAAAAAAGAACAAAATTCACCAGGATCAAGAGATGATCATCTAAGCCATTTCTAAAAAGGAGAAAGCCTATGGAAAACACGTTCGATTCTAATCTCAGGAAACACAAAGAGAAACTCAAAATAACTGTACATAAATGTTTTAAATAGAGGAAACCACTATAGGTTCCATTTCCAAGACCTTTTAATTTGATTGTATTTAATCTTTAAACATCAATGATATTTAATTAAAAACATCTAGTACCATTTTATAAAACAAAAACTCAAGGTACTTGATTTTAACTAAGGCCCAAGGGTAAAATAGACAAGTATATCAAACTACATTTTTAAAAAATTAAAACTTTATTAAAAACCCCTATTTATTAGGAAATATATTATATAAATTCTTTTTTAACAAGTAAGGAAACCTACGAGGGTCCCGTTTAGGTAATTCACTTCAAATCAAAATTAAACATCTTTTACATTTATAAGTATTTCACAAAGCATCATGCCATTACAATTAATATGGGCTACCATTTCCCAATTCCTGAAGTGACCAAACACTTCATGGATTTAAAATTGGATCCCATTAATCAAAACCAAACTCAATTCAAAATTTAACATGATCATATACAATGGTCCATTTATATGGGTGGTCACCTACCATCCTGTAAGGAACCCATACACTTTAATTGGGTATTTGGATCCCTTTAGTAAAAAGCAATTAAATTTATTATTTTAATTATAAGCCTTAACATTTTATAAACAACCTTAAATTGTTTATATATTATGATCAAGATGGTTTGAATATACGGGTTACCCTTTTCTAATTATAAGGTACCCATACACCTTATAATCGAAAACTGTTTCCCGTTCATTTAGATCCCATATATTTTCATCCCATGAAACCAATTAAAAATCAAAAAATAGAAATATTATGGAACTAAAAGTAGATAAAAAAGAAAAATAGGATATTAACATAGAATCATGCTAGAACAATTAAGCAAGGCCTGATAAAAAATACGAGGCATGGTATTAAAAGAAGAAACCATGCTAAAAAGTTACATAAGTAGGTAAAACTAAGAATGTTTAAAAAAACATAGAATGGAATATAACAAGCATGAAATTTAAACAAAATCATGGCATATCATTTATGGAAGACAATCCTACTTAGCAGGAAACCTTCTAATGAAACTACATGGCATGGAACATGCACGACATGTTAATTTCCTATGTGCCTAATATGATGCATGAAATGATTTTTCCTTACCATACTAGGAAAAAGTTAAAATACCATAAATTTTTATAAACCATCATCCATGAAAAAAATACAAAAATCACTCGAGGTGAAATGACATAAACCATAACATCAAACAATAGGAACAACAATTCCCAGCCCTGTCCACTTGGTCATTTTTCCTACGTGGGGTGATCAGTCCTAAGAAAGACTATTTTTCAAGTGCCAAAAAATCCTAGTATCTTGTTTACTATCCCAAAAAAGTAATAACCTCCTATGATAGAACTCTGTAACATCCCAACTCGTATTTCTATTAAACTGGTATCCAAACTGGTGGGTCACATCGTCTCAAGCATATCTCCCCATATGCCAGAGGCTGTAGACTAGAAGTGAGGGTCTTAGGTGGTGATAGTGGGGAGAATATTCCCTCATATCAAAAGAGAATATAAGTATACTATAGTAAATAATAATCAATAGTGGAAGAATTAATAAATAAATGACAAAATAAAAGTGAAAAACCAATAATAACAATTTAGTAAAAGTGGACAATGACAGTTTATACAATTCATAGATGATGGATGATACCTAAGATAAATTAGTAAAAAAACATCATGATTTGAAATATAGTAAAAAATAATGAAAATACCACAAATCCCCAAAGGAGAACTCTAGGAGAGTCCCAAGGTCCATCTCAGTCCTTTGCTTCTAAATTTGAGGTGCAAGTATACAATAATAAATTAATAAACCAGGGTCCACAGTTGTGTGAAAAAAGGTCTACTCATGTGCCCTAGTGTAATGGCAGCCCAAGTAGGGTGTGAGATATAAATATTAGTAGGCCGGTACCACCAGTGTCTAGACCAATCTAGACAATGTAAAATTAATTAAGCAGTGTATAGAGAAATAATGATAAAACTAAAAGAAAAAAATAAATACCCATCTAGGTTCCTAAGGGACACCTGACGACTATACATACTTTAGCCCATGGTTGGTATGTCTGATCATGTAGACCTTATATATATATATATAGTAGTATATATATATATATATATTGATAGATAGATATATATTGGGGTGGATTGGGACATACTGCCATTATCCAATTCTAGGGGAGCTCTCACGGTCTATCCCTTTACCCAATTTCGAGAACCATATAGGGATAGATATATGTTGGGGTGGATCATGACATACCAATGCCATTAAATTCTAGGGGAGCTCTCATGGTCCAACCCCTATCCCAAATCCAACATCACTCAAAGTCTCTTGGCGTGCATTTACTGGTAGGACTGGGATGTGCCAACTGTCATCCATCAGTAGGGGGCACTCATGATCTATCCCCTCGCTCCAGCAAGTAGATATATGTTGGAAAGGATCGAGACGTATCAACACCATCCAATTAAAGGGGATATCTCATGTTCTATCCCCTAAACCAATTTCAAGAACCCTATATAAATAGAAAAATTCTATGGTGGATTGGGAGGTACAATTGCCATCCAATTCTAGGGGAGCTCTCATGATCTTACCCTGAACCCAAACCCAAGAGCCCTCAAGGTCTCTTTGAATTCATGTGACTCTATGGCATAATCATTAATATTATATAATTCATGATGCATTAACCTATCACACATCCCCTTTCCCCATTTAATTTATATCATTGTCATAATTATAATATAATACATAAGGCAGTACCTCTTATGAAATTTTATAGCCAAACCATATTCAAAAACCAATACACAAGGTAATTCCTTTAAATACCAACAAATAAGGAATACTCACTTTTTTCCTTTAAAATTAATACATTTTATCCCATTTAATCCATTTCAAAGGAAAGTAGTTCATTAGGAGAGCCATCCTCTACAAGGACATCCCACCCAATTTTCTTAAACATGGAAAATTTATTTAAAGTACAAGTTTTATAGAAATTTGAATTGAAGGATGCCCCTATCTCATTTAATACATTATAATAAAGTCCATTTAATCCTCATAACTCAAGGGAAATTATATTTAATATTTTTTTTATAATTAAATAGGTGTTCAAGGCAATAAGTATTTAACCATTAAGGGGTAACTCATTTAGGAATCATCCGTAAGGGTCCTATTCTAAACATGCTAAAAAATATTTGATAACAAATGAAACAAACATATAGAAAGACCAGTGCAATAATCATAGTATGATAGAAATCATAATTAATCACTTTAAGTTTTGAAAGATCATAAACCCCCGTTGGAGAGGTTTTTAGTATAAAACCACAGTTTTGTTTATCAAACAAAACATTTATCGTAACTAAGAATTTTATCAATGATTAAAATTTAACTTATATAAGGGGAATTAAGTGGGGAGTTAATGAATTTTAAATTAAAAGGGAAAGTAAAGGGATCTTACCTCAGGAAGTAAAACCAGCTAAACACTCAACACCTGATAACATTAACAACAACAAAAAACACTTCACCCTTGTAAAAACATACATTCTTATATATATATATATATATATATAACCTTTAAACCCATGGAAAAATTCCCCTAGCCACGAGGGAACATGTACAAGGGGGTATATATCTACATATATATACACTCACCTTTTTATGCATGTGAAAGACTTGTAGGAGTCAACAAACACTCTAGAGATAAAACTAGGAACCATGAAACCAGATAAAGATCCTATATAAAATAGGATAAAAATAATAATGGATGAAAACCTCACCTTAGTCCATTGAAGGTGAACCAAATCAAACCAATTGTCTTTACCTTTGGAAACAAATGTTTGAACTCACACAAAGGGGTTCTGAGAGAGGCATCACACACCCTAAATTTGGAAGAAAATTAAAATCTGGGTTAATCCTAACCCTAGGGTTTTGGCCGAACCATCCTAGAAAATAGAGAGGCCAAAAAATTTCAATAAATAGAGGGAATAATGGAGGATAAGGCTTACCTCTCTAGATCAAAGAATAATCATGAAGGAATGAGGTGGAATCTGTGGTTGAAGGAGGATCCATAGGAGAGGGGTGTGTAGCATGCCTAGGGCTTCTATAAGGGGGGTGTCACACGAGTGATGTGATTAGAGAGTTATTTTTAGTTCTTATTTTATTTTTATTTTAATTTCAATAAAAATAATTAACTTTTTAAAATAAATACACCACATATAGTTTTGGACGCACAGTTTAAAAAACCATGCACCAACCGTGTCCTCTCCACTAGACACTTGAAGAACCCTGCACGGGTTGGCCGCATGGTTTGAAAACCATGCATTAACTATGTGATGAATAGTTTTTAGGTACTATAAAAAATACCATCCATGAAGGATAGGTTCAAGATTTGGGAAACTGTTCACAACCCATCTGATAACCTCTGTCCACCTACAAAAAGGCTGCACGATTTCCTGCTATGGGTTACACAATTTCCTACAAACCGTGCGCCCTATATTGGTCATTTAAAACCTATATTTCTAGCTATGGAGCTCCTAAAACTCATCAAGACACCCTAGAAACTCACTGGGACTTCACCCAAGTAAAAAAACATCACATTATTGTGTTATGATTATTGAAATTTGATTCCAAGGATTGGTTTTAAAAACAGTCCATCCATTAAATAAAAATGTTAAAAAACCTTTTCATTTTCATTTGGTTAAAAACATGGATCATTATAGAAGAACCCTCATATAGAACTAGGACATGGGTCCTATACCTATATATTTTTTCCCCTTGATTGTGTGACACAATGATGAGGTGTGGCTTTAATTGGAAGGTTAATTCTTGGTAGACGCACGGGATGCTGGGAACCATTGATCGACTTTTGGAAATGTTGGATAATCTTCTTCTTAGGCTTATCTGTGAGGTGGAGACCCCCTTACACTCTCATTTGGGATTATTTTTACTGATAATATATATATATATATACACATCTATGTCCAATCCCCTAGATTTGGTTACTCTCTTTCCATGAGATGCGAAGACACGCAGGGTATTCCATGTTCTTTCCATGTTTATCATCTCATGGATGTATGAGTCTACTATCCTACTATAAGTGGAAAATACTTTATGCATAGTTCATCTACACAATGTATTGATACCATTATGTTTGGATGAGGCTACTCTCTTCTGTTTTGGATTGAGCTGTTCTCTTTCACTATTTCCAGTTTACTATCTACTATCTTTCTATTCCTGTTGTATATCTTACTACCCCCCCTTTTGGTTTTTGGGTATCCTACTGGGTATGTATATACTCACCCAACACAGGATTTTATGGCACATTCTGTTTCTTATTCAGATGATAGATAGGCTAGTGGTGACTTCATAGGATCTTAGGGATACCTAGTATTTTAGACCGTGGAAGGTGTTCATAGCCTATAGTTTAGGAGTTGGGGTCTCTCAACATTTTACTTTCTAGTTTTTTTAGGTTGGGTCCTATTTTTATTTGGGTGAGTATTTTTCCTTTTTAATTTTCATTTTACACTACTGTAATCTTTTACTATTTAGAGGTTCTCATGCGTGGTTGTTTCCCTTGATGTTTTGTTTCTTTTAATTTTACTTCCACTACACTTCTACATTGATATAGCTATATGTGTGTATAAAAGTACTTAGGAAAATTACATCCCATGTTAGTTATTAATTTGGAAGTGGTCACCATCCCCTAGCTTATGGAGGCAGGCTTGGGGTAGTTACGGCTCGAGCCTCATCTTTGGTTAAGCCAAGAATGGTACCTCTAAGATGTATCATGATATGTTCCATCAGTATTGGAGGTCTGAGATGAAACATCAAATTGTGGGTTTTATCACTCAGTGTTCCACTTATTAGTAGATTAAGGTGGAACTCTAGTGGCCCACTATCATGTTAGAGTCATTATCAGTTCCAAAATGGATATAGGGAGATGTTGCAATTGGTTTTGTGACTGGTTTACCAAGGTCTCTTCAAGTTAGAGATTTAGTTTGGGTAGTTGTGGATATTCTGACGATCGTATCCCACTTCCTTCCTACCCTAGAGACTTTCTCAGTTGATGAGCTGGGAAGACTGTATGTTTAAATAATTATACATTTATAGGGTGACCCTCATACTATTGTTTCAGATATGGATGCTCATTTTACATCAAGGTTCTAGAAATGGTTACAAAAATCTTTGGGTACATAGGTTTCTCCAAGCACAAATTTTCACCCTCAGACTAACGGTCCGTCAGAACAAACTATACAGGTGTTGGATTACATTCTTTAACCATGTGTACTTGATTTTGGAGGTTCTTAGTAATTGAGTTTTCCTTCAATAAGATATTTTTAAAAAAAATTCATATGGCTCTATATGAGGCCTTATATGGAATCCCATTTCGTTCACCTCTGTGATGGATAGAGGTAGGGGAGGTAGTGAAACTAGGTCCTTGTCTCTTGTATGAGACTTAAGAGAATGTGTAGTTGATCAGAAAATGTATGGATGTTGTTCAATCTATAAAGAAATCATGTGCTGATCAACGTCAATGAAATCTTGAGTTTGAGTTCAGGGATCATATTTTCTTTTGGGTATCACCAAAACATGATAATCGATAGATATAAAGATAAGAGAAGTAGTAAACTCATTATTCCATGCCTTTTGAAATGTTGGATAGAGTTGTACCAGTAGACTATCCATTTTTATTACCTCAGAGGTATCATTCCAAGTATGATATATTCCATGTTTCATAGATTCGCTGTTACCATACCGAAACCTATCATACTTTTAATCCCCATGATTTTGAATGGGATTTTGATGCTTAATTTTAGGATCATCCTATATGCATCATTGATCAGAGCATGAGGGATCTCTGAGGTAGGTCTGTTCCTTTAGTTGTATACTATGTTAGCAAGACTATGTATATGATGAGAATTGGGAGCGAGAGACTAATGTACATGCTTAGTGGCCTGAGTTATTCTCAGATTAAGCTTCACCTCCCTTGGAAGGGTAACTCAACGATGAGTTCCTTAATAGGGGAAGTATATAAGAACCTATATTTTCAATGAGGTATGAACCTTTATGATTTCTATTTAATTTATTTGGTTTAAAATAATATGAATTCCCAGTAATTTTACAGAAAAAAGAAGGGTTTCTGAGTCATGTTCAGATTCCAAAACCCCAACCAATAGAGGAAATATTTGGGCCAAATTATTAATAGATACTGTGTGGCCCAATATTCAAGGTTTTATGAAACCTTTTGGGGTGGTCAAGTGAATAATTTGCGGTTTCATAGTTTTCCCTAACCTTGTTACCCAGGCCACACAACTGTGTGGGGGAGATGTAGTTTTTAGTAGTGGCAAATGGAATAGTTTTCATGTGGTTTCTCAAAGCATGCATAAGAATAACATGAGCCTAATACTTTTATAGTAAGCCATGCATGGTTTCTGTATTTTTTGGCTAATCTTGAGGACAAACCGTGTGACCTAGTTAAAAAATGGGTGAAATATCTATTTTGACCTTTCTTATAACCGAAACCCTAATTATTATTTCTTATTTTCTGTGGATAGAAATATTCTCCTACTCCCTTTAAATATCCTCTACTTTCCTTACCTAGGTTCTTTGATAATTCTTCCATCAGGAATCCGAATCAACTTCTGTTCATATCATTGGATTCCTTTTGGTAATTTATACACTCCCTAGGCGCTTTTTTATTTTTATTTCTATCGATGATGCTATTTTGGTTCGAGCTCATATGACATATTTTCAGTGTAATTTTGTGTTTTTACATTTTATTTTGATATGGACAAAAACAAAGGATGATACTAGATGAGTGATCCTTTACATGTATAAGGTAGGTAGTTAATTAATTATCCCCCAAGTCTTATTACCTTATACTATGTGTCAGGATGCTGCACATAGGATTCTCTATGAGGTGCCTTAAAAATACACATAGAAAATGTTTAATTAAATATATTTGATAAAATGACCAATTATCCCTATATTTTTGTGGGGATAGGTCTCCTTCGATTGTTTCCACCCCTTAAGGCATGCCTATGGATTTACTTTGGTGTTATAAATGCTTAAGTGACTAAACCATCTTCTAAATTGTATTGGAATGACCCCTAATCATGATGACTATAATGAATTGAATAGAAGTGAGTGGCATGACAACATCACTTTCTTAAATAGGACAATGGTCACACCCTTGTCAAATAAAAATACTAATTAACTAATAAATATCTATTTATTTTCCTAAATCCATTGACCGTTTATTACTTTTATGACATATGGGCATAGAATCCCTCATACCATGAGATACTGGGATGACCTCCCTTAAAACTATGAAAAATGGGAATAAAGACCCTATTTTTATGACATATGGGCATAGAATACCTCATAATCTGATATATGAGAATGAAAACCCTAATTTTTGGACATATAGGAATGGAGTCCCTCATACTATGATATATGGATATAACAACCCCAATTTTATGAGATACTAGCATGACACCCCTTACAATTTTGTCATAAAGGTATGGAGACCTTATTTTTATGACGTAAAGGCATAAAGTCCCTCATACTATGACATATAGGAAAAGAGACCCTACTTTATTTGCATTCAAGCATGGTGTCCCTCATACTATTATATACGGTCATAGAGACCGTAATTTTATGAGATCCAAGCATTACAGAACTTACTTGTGATACCAGGAATGGTGTCCCTTACTAATGATACTAAGGCAGGGCATTCCACTTATTATGATACTTAGAAAGGTCATACCATTAATTTTTAATACTCAAGTAGGGAATCCATCCTCCTTTTGATGACTAGGCATGGTGTCCCTTGACACTTGAGAGACTCATGCTGCAACCCATGGACACCTGAGTTATGGCTTGGGTCCAGACTAGAAGTAGTATCCATATTTATGTATTTAGACATCACTACATATAAAGACCATATATATGTATACCTATGGTAGATTTTTCAGATATTCTGTAGCTTAGGCTAAAGTAGGTAGTGTCAGCCTGGTGTCCTTTTGGAACCAGAGCTGACCCCTTACAGTTTTTATTTCTTCTTACCATTATTATCTGCACATTTCTCATACTATATGCACTGAGTGGATATTTATAGACACTGTTGGTGGTGGCATACTAAGTTTATCTCAAACCCTATCCAGACCACTGATGGTACCCGATCACATTATGTGGATGCAAGTAGGGATTGGGTCAAAGAACCAGTTGTTGATGCTTGAGTGGTTATAAAATGGGAGCGGTGAAGTACACGACTGAGCTATGGATCATGATGATATTGGAGATAAATTTTTTGTAATTTTTTTCCTTTGATACTTTTATTGTACTAGATTCCAACATCCATGCATGCCTGTTTACTTTTGATAGATACATGATATTACATTATTTTGTATATGATACTTGATGTTGTACTTATAATGTTTATGCTATAAGTTATTATTAGAATTATTCTATTATCTTATCAATTTATTTCCCTACCATGATACTTTGATTATGAGGGTATATTATCCCCGCTGTATCACCTTGGACCCTTGTTTCTAGTCAGAAACCTCTAGGGTTTGAGGAGGCGTGCTTGAGGCCATGTGACCCACTGGCCCGTTGCATTATTTAGTTGAAACCAGGTCAATACATTACATTATAAAATGAAAAAGACCCATAAATAGACCATGGTTTATGTTTTCAAACAAATATTCTTCGTTTTTCTAATTTTTTTATGATTTTTAAATTACTTAATAAAATTTTATTTATTATAAAATATTATTAATGAAATTTTAACACTATTCATTTTATTTGAATTTAAATACATCAATACAATTATGGAATTCAAATATAATACTTTAACACATTCCTAAAACTCCATATGTATCTATAAAATTCATGGAATATAATAATTATTTCAATTTTTTTTTACTTTTACTATTTTCAAAATATTTTATGTTATTTTTTTATTAATTGAAGAAACACTGTGTTGGAGTTATGTAAGAATTTATTACAATTATTCAATAACTAAATATATAAATAATATTAAAATGATAAAAATAATTCATTTATATTTCAAATAACCTTTTAAAACTGAACCTAAGTTGTATTTATCCCTATCACAAAATATTAAAAATATTAAAAGAAGAAAGGTGAAATTTTTGTCTTTATCTCTCATTTAAATATTATAAATGTTAAAATCATATCCAAATGGAAAAAACGTCATATGTTAAAATTTTGAATTATTATGGATAAAACTGACTCATCTAATGAAATAAAGGCAAATTTTTGGCTGATTTTTAATGCCTTATCACATTATTTTTAACCTTAATTACACGATTTACCCTTATCGTGGTGATACTTATTTACTATAGAAACTATTCATAATGAAAAAAATAAAATTTAAATATTTACCAAATTTGGATATCCTTATTCAAAATATGGAATCCATTTTTCAAGATTCAATTTCTATAGGTGGATGAAATTAATTTATGGTTAAAATGAAAAAACGCAATGAAAAATAGTTTCTTAGAACAATGTCGTTTTATGTATAAAAATGTTTTTATAATAAATTCAACCATAAATTAAAATGGACCTTTCTATATTCTTGATACAAAAATTAAATTTTAAATAAAAATATGTATTTATTACTATTCATTAGAAAATCTATCTTTTTTGAAAAATCCAAAAATTTCCTTAAGATAATTTTTATAACAATATTTTAAAAGTTATGTTCATTTTATAAAATACAATTTCTAAAAGTGAATAAAAATATTATATTTACTACACAAAAAATGTAACATAAAACAATTTTTGAAGAAAATGTATTTTTAATGTATAAAAGATTTAATAGAAAATTAATTACTTATTTATTATTAATAGTTACATCACATAAAAACATTATACATATTTTTATAATATAGTTAACCCTATTCATACCCAGTAATTCAATGATTATGTTATTACAATCATATTTAAATAAAAATATTTCATGGTTTTTTAAGCTCTATGTTGTGTGTTGTATATGCTATCGAGCATAATGTTATTTTAAAATATCAGGGAGTTAAATTATCCCTCATTTAATAAATTACACCATCATAATTTTACCTTTTTCTTGATAATCAATGTTTTGACCTTTGGGAATGTTTTTTTTGAAAACCCACATCGTAAAATGGTTTAATTAAACTTCCTCTTAAAAGAGGGAAATAAAAATATGAAGGTCATATAGAATAACACATAACTAAATTTACAAATTAATGAATATTAGTGGGAAGTGAATATATGGACATGGAGGAAAAGGAAATGTCTAAATAATGATAGAGTGAGATAAAGAACATTGATCACAAAAAAGAGAATGACTAAGAGAAAGAAAATGACCACAAAACTGTAAACCAATGAGGTGTGAAAAGACCATCAGTTCATTAGAAATGTAAGTAATAATATAAAATTTTCATTTCAATACCTTTTTCCTAGATTTGAGAAATTCCTTTACCACCTAGACTGTAAAAATAAGGAAATATACTTACATGATAATTATAATTTCATCATTTATTCAATTTTCACCATAATCACATCTCTCTCTCCTAATGATGTGTGTTCAATATAACTTTTTCATGCCTAAAGAACTAAAATCAACTTTTAACAGATCACATAATCCAAAATATGATAAAAATATATTCTCTTTATCATTAAATATTAATCAAAATTGAAATGGTTACCATAAGGTAAGATAATATCCAAAATTTATAAACATTCATATAAAGAATTATTATATGTCATTTTGAAATATTCTCAATAACACTAAAGGTTTGAATTAGATTATTCCAAAAATAAATAGCTTTATATCCCAATTAACCCCAATAACCTCAACATTAAAGAATGTTTTGACCATAAATTTCTTCTGATATGTTTTGAATTATATTCCCCAAAATATCATTAATCACCATGATAAATTATTATATACTATTCTAACACACTGAAGAAAAATATCAATAATCATTTTTAGATACTGACCGGGTAGTTCCTTGATTGAACATAAATATCTTAAAAAATATAATCTTATCAACGAATCAATTATTAACCATCAAGATTATCTATATTCCACCATCAAATATACCATAATTAACTTAACATCAAATTATATACTAATCAAAAGGGTTATTTAAACCTTAATTTTTATTCTTATTGAAATTCGTTAAAAGTTTCAAATCACCTCAAAATACCATCACTAAAAACCTCAATGGGGTATCTATGCCTTTAAAATTATCATCAACCATAAATTTATCAACCCAAGAAACATTAGGTTTATCCCATATCAATATGGAATATCATGGGTTTCCATAGGTTCTATTATCTCATTAATATAAATGGTTTATAAAGAGTGTGTAAATTTACCCAAGAACATCTACTGTAAGTGTCAAACTAGGTTCATTGTAAGAGTAATCTCATTGTACACTTTAATAATGGTCGGGATACATTAAAACAACTAGTTTCATGGTTATTTTCCTTAGATTCATCCATGATAAAACCAAATCCACTTGTAGTATCCATACATATATGTGTTACTCAGAAAACTTCATGATTTTTACCTTACTAAAACGTTAGGACATATGATTATCTTCAAAGTTAGTAATATGGTTATGTTCCCTAATCTATTTTTTCAAAATACCAGTTCCCAATGTTTCTAATAAAATTTATCTAATACAAAATGTAAAGACCAATAACTTAGTATCCCAGAGCCGGTGGTTACTATATTACATTGACACTGGATATAAGGAATCACGTCATGAAGGACTAAATATTTTAGTTGTCCTGGTAAACTAGATACATACCCTAATTTCATATTACATTTGAAAATAAAAAATAAAAAACATAGTGAATGTAAATATTATGCATCCTTAAACTCATTCAGAGATTCCTTCTTCATATGCTGGGGAAAGGAAAAAAATGGAAATCCTAGATGATAAGTAAGGTCTGCATATAGTATAATATAATATGATTAAATAAGTAATAATCACTATGGAATATATATAATTGAAAACAAATTACATTAAATCAATAACTTGAGAATGAATAATAATATGGTAGGAGTAAATTACGATCCAATGATGCGATATAAATGATCACATGATATTGAAACTTATCCATGGATGTAATATCTATTAAAATAATCACATGGAAAACAATAACTAATTTCATAATGATATAATGCATAATTCCAGATATTTGAAAATTACCATCGAGGCTTTGTGCCAAGACATCAAAAAATACCATCAGGGCCTCATGCCAAGAAATTTATATAAATGGGTACAAAATCAGCCAAATACCAAAACAAGTTTGTCTCATGTGACTAACTTATTCATCTAGGGGATAAAACATTTCCTATACATCACTTACTAAGTCCAAAACATTGATCATATGAATGCGGTGAATAATAATACAATACATAATCATGTTGAAAAACAATATCGGTTTTCTTTAAAAACATTATTTTTGTATAATGAGTAATTAAAGAGAGTAAATTGTAAGGAAAAATTATAATTTATAGAAATAACCTGATATTAATAAAATATATTGGGTTTTATATAGAATGTTCAACTAATTCCCCTAGGGGAGGCTAAAACAAAAAAAATCTTAAATAATGTAGATAATGTGAGGTAAACAATTACCACTTTGGTAAATATTGAACAATAACCCCTATGAAAGGAAAAAAATTCAAATTAAATATTAAATACCATGAATATAGATATTTTTAAGCTATAACATATCAAATGTGTAGTAGATACACATTATAAAATAATATAGGTTTATAACATAACATATGTCCCCAAGAAGACAATTTGAGATCAAGAACCTCATAAAGATCGTATCTTTAATGTGAGAATTAATAAATGAAGTTACTTTTTGTAACAAATATAAATTCACAAAAAACAATTTTAAATAAAATATAATATTTTTATATGTCATTTCATACATAATTATGTCATAACATAGTCAATGAAGTAGAAGTATAACCTAATGTATGGAAATTGAGTAAAGAAACCCCTTACCACTTCGTAACATTGAAGTCAAATCCTTTGGGATGAAATAATTTGAATATAAACTTAAAATAACATAAAGTGTGAATTAATCATGATATAACATGTAAATGGGTAGTATATACACTATATAAAATAAATTTGGTGCTTAAAAAATAAAATATTCCCCAATAAAGGAAAATTGTGAAGAAATATCTTACCTCAGGTCCGACTCATCACGTACATTACTTATATTAACAAATAAAAACCAATGTTAATTATTTAATTTATTAATAAATTTTTTCAATATTATAATTCCTTTTATTTTTTTATCACCATGTTTTATATAATTACTTAATCAGTTAGGTTAATATTGGACATTTTAACGATATTTGACACAAATGTCAAAAATAACATTGATAGGTTGACTGTGGTCAAAGTAGTCATTTTTCCACAATATATAGAAAAATAATAATTAAATAATTATAATTTTCATATATAAATTACACTTTTAAAACCAATAATGAAATATGGTTATGAAAAATGAACTATGTTACAATAATGGATACGGTAGGCTGTACATACACATGAGTAACGTTGCCATTTTTCAAAGATCATTATGAAAATAAGGTAAGTATTATTTCACATTTAAAGAATGATCATTATATCATAAATTGAATATTATTTATTTAAATATAATTATATTTACCATCCATGTGATGTGGTTATGAAGAAAGAATCACATCACTTCATGGAGGTGGTAGTCCACAATACACATGAATGACATTTTCATTTTTCAATTAATGAAAAGGTAAGAAAATATATGATATATTATTTTTAAATAATGATACATATTACATTATATATATATATTTAAATCCATCCCAGTAAATTTATTTGAGAGTTAGTGATGGAAAATGATTCATATCGGTTCGTGAGGCGGTAGTTCACCGTACACATGAACGACGATTTTTTTCCCATTTGATGAAAGAGGTTACGTATATAGGTTAAACCAATGAAATAATAACATATAAATATATGGAATATTTTTTATATATAATCTTATCATTTTTAAGAATATTTTATAGAGGTGGTATATTAAATAAAATGAAAATGTAAGGTTAATAACTGTACCTCATCTTTAGACAACTTCTTAAGGTTTGTAACTAATGCCTTTAGAGGTGGGTTTTATGATGAAACAAGGGAATATATGTCTTTTTTAGGGATTAAAGGATGGTTTTTGGTCAGTTAATGACTAAAAAAATGTTCTTGAAGTGTGGAGAGGAGAAGAGAGGGGTTCCATTTTATAAGTGGGGAGAGGGGCATTATTGGAATTTCTTAAAGTATTAAATTAATATAAATTATTTTTTATTTCAAAATTGATAAAAATTGATAAAATTTGAATATAAGATGATTTTAATTTAAAATTATCACATAAAATAAAATTTGGACATGTTTTGGTTATGTTTTCACCTTTATCTTATAGTTTTATCTTCCGTTAACCCTTTTAAAAATTACCTCAATATTAAAATTTTATACACTTTAAAGATTAATAATTTTACTATAAAATGAAAGTTGGCCCATAAATGGACCATTATTGAAATTTTAAACCATATCCCATTCATTTGGAAAAGATTCATATTTTTATGAATTTTTAATTATTTAATAAAATATTATTTATTATAAAATATCATTAATGTGATTTTTGAAACAATTCATTTAATTTGACTTTAAATACATCAAGAAATATTTTGAATAAGAAAATAACAATTTAAAATATCCCTTAAATACGATATATATCAATATTAATTAAAAAATAAATCAAAATGATAAAAATAATTAATTCATATTTAAAATAATCTTTTATAACTAAACCTAAGATGTATTTACCCCTATTACAAAATATTATAGATATTAAAAGAAGAAAAGTGAAATTTTTTGTCTTTATCTCTCACTTAAATATTATAAAGTTCAAAATCATAGGCAAATGGAAAAAGTCAAATTTTATAATTTTAGATGATTATGGAAAAAATTGACTCATTCAATGAAATTAAGGAACGTGTTGGGTTTACTTTTAATGCCATATCATATTATTTTTGGCATTAATTTCCTAATTTACCCTGACTGTGGTGATAATTATTTACTATGGTTGCTATTTATAATGAAAAACATAAAAAGGTACTATTTAAAAAATTTGGAACTCTTGATTTCAAATATGGAATTAATTTTTCAAGATTCAATTTATTTAATTAAAATAAATTAATTTAATATTAAAACGAAAAACACAACAAAAAATTGTTTTTTTCAAAAAAATTCCTTTTTATGTATAAAAATGTTTTTATACTAAATTATACAATAATTTTTTTTCCAATTAACTTAATTATATTATTTATGATATAATAGATCCAATTTTATTTTTTAACCATTTTAAAACCAAATTTAACTTTGTAAATTATTGAAACACTAATACAATTTTCAGTAAAAACCAGAGTGTTTCACTATTAACTAGACAATCAATATATTCAGAAAAATCCTAAAACTTCACATAAAGATAATTTTGATATAATTATTTAAATAATAATGTTTGTTTTATAAAATAAAATTTCTAAAAGTTTAATAAAATAATTATAATTCCCACAAACAAAATGCAAAATAAAACCATTTTTCATGAACATTTATTTTTTAAGTATAAAAAGATTTTATAGAAACTTAAGCAATTATTTATTATTGATAAATCAATTACATAAAAAAATTATATATATTTTCATAATTTGGTTAAACCTATCCATATCCACTAATTCAATGAAATGTTTGTAATGGTCATAGTTAAAAATAACATTTCATGGTTTGTTTATGTTTGGTGTTGCGTGTTGTGTATGATATCAAGTGTAGTGTTCTTTTAAAACTTCTGGGTGTTACACACACACACACACACACACACACCGATTTATATAAATAAGTGTTTAGAAACTCTATAACAAAATTTTAAACACATCGAAAAAATGATTCATATCTTTTAAATTATTAAGAGGCTAAAACTCTTTTTAAAATTGGTTTCAATTCTATACAAAACCAATAAATTTTAATCTAATGGTCTAGAAAAAATTCAAATCATACCCAAAAAATCTTGTAAAATTTTCTTAATAAGTGTAAACTAAATATTCTAACATTTTCATCAACAATATAAATTTTCTTTCCATTATAATTTGAATAAATTTAGTAAAATTATTTTCAAGAAAGTGATATTTAAATATTTTCCGCTATTTGGTATCAAATTGATTTCTCTCCTTGGTATTTTTAACTAAAGGACACCACTAATTGACTTCATATTAAAAATAATAAATTTAGTGAGTTACATTTTTAATGTAACACCCTGACCCCAGTTACCTAGAGTCGGTGCATTATTTTAATTCATTTTCATGATTACAAGGAATCAAGTCCTGAAATACTGATCAGTTTAGCAGTCTTGGAAAATAGATTACATACATGAACGTTACATTACACATTCAAATGAAAAAAACATAAATATTACATTAATAACGCCATTATTCCCTTAGCGTAACCCTGTATATCAAACATAATACACTTCTTGAAATCCTGGGAAAACAAAACATAAGAAAGGGGTGAGCTTAGATGCTCAATAAGGGTAAAAAATTTAGCAGAAGCTATAAAATTTTAAGGAAAGATGTGTGATAAAAAAACATCATTTTAAACATAAAATTGAACATAATATGGAGAAAATAAATCAAACAATACCATATAAATATGCACATGGATATTCTATTAGTCGAATAATCACATTTAATAATTAAGTTCATAATGAGGGAATGCCTAACACTGGACATCATTACCACATAGTCAAGGCCTCATGCCAAGACTACAAATAAAATTTTTGTCAAGACCTTGTGCCAAGAAACTAGTTTGTCTCATGATACCTACCGATGCATCGAGGGGCTAGAGAGGGCCCCACCCGTTACTTACTAAGTCCACTACATTCCACATATGAAAATGTTGAAACACAACATAAACATTCGTATTAAAACTAGCATACGAAATGTCAATACTTCAAACAAAAACTATGAAGGGTATAAAAATATAACATTCACAGTCAAACATATCATAACTCATAAAATACAATAGGGAATATTTTATTATAATAAATCAACCTTAATCAATAATAATTTTCAGTAAAGGATGTTGACATAGTTGAAAATGATCAGCAAAAATTTTTCAGAGAAATATCCTTTTTTGTGAAATTATTTAAAAGTCACACATTTATAAAGGAATTAATTTAAAATAAATTTTTTAATTAAAGTGTCCCATACCACCTTAAATTTTTTTAAAGGAATTAACGTTTTAAAACAATCATGACCATATAAATAAATCGTTTAAACCATTTTGAATACATGAACATTAATGAGAAAGATTTAGAAGAATAAATATTTAAAACGTTTAAAATGATGTTTTAGTTAAAGAGTAACTTAAAAGAATCATTTTGAAATTTCTTTTATGAAACATGGACATGGATAATATATATTTCATAGAAAACACTTACACATAAATAATCTCAGATAATAATGAGATTGAGAAATTGACGCTTACCTTGCACTTTCCTTTAGTCGATGGTATGTTTAACCACCTCTATAATGACCATATTATTTTATTAAATTAAACCAGAAATATATTCTTATTTATTATATGATACATGATTCATTTAGGACTTTATACTACCCATTTAACAATGATTTCCATGTTAAATTAATATTTCTAGTAATAATCACTTTCTTTATCTTACGTGTTTTAACTTGTTATTCTTGATCATATCATTTAGATCTTGATTTAAATACTTCATGAATATAAAAAATTATTTATGTATAATATATATTTAGAATATAAATATGTATAATAGATAGATATATGAAATGAAAAACACTATTTATGGAGACGGTATACCGTACGTACACATAAACGCTGTTTTCGCTTTCATATCATATTGAACGGGAGTAAGTGAATAAGATATTTGTAAGTACATATATATATATATCAATAGTAGAATTATTTTTTCATATATTACATACTTATTAATAATATATATTTTTATAATCATTGTTGAATGGTGAACGTGGAAATGAATCTCATCGCGTCGTGGAGACGGTAAGTCGTACGTACACACGAGCGACAATATAATTTCCTAAATGATTAAAAGGTTTGGAATTGGATGATATATTAATTTTTCAGATAAATTAGTATGTTATTTTCATTATTTATAAACATATTACTCATCATTATATTCATCCAAGTTACATAGTGTTGAATAAAAAATTACACCACGACATGGAGATGGTAAACCGTACGTACGCACGCATGGTGACATTATCATTCATAGGATGTATAGAATAATGAATATGGTTTTATCATATTTATAATAACATTATAATATGTATAATATATTGGATTTATTATTTTGGTATGGAAATAAAAAATAAAGAGAAAGTGGAAGAAGACAAGAGCTTTGAAAGAGGTGATAAAATAATTACCTCTTCTTTGGGTGTTTTCTTTTTATTTGAACAAAAGGGCTCCATAGGTTGGCTTTATGATAAAAGGAATGCCTCTAGGTTGAATTGAGGGAAGTTTGGAGGAGATTTGGGTAGGGTTTATCCTGGTCCAATGTCTTTGGAGGTGTGATTTTGAGAGAATGGGAAGTACCCTTTTTTAAGAGAGGCGAGGGTCACTTTATGAAAAGTTTGAAATATTATTTTATTATAAAATAATTTTAGTTTTATAATGGCTCCAAATTAATTTATTTCTAAGATAAGGTGAGGATTAATCTAAATACTCTCCACAAATAATTTTTAAACAAGTTTAGGTCACCATATTAACCATATTTTTATATTTAACTCTTAGTTAAATAGTTTAACTTTTACCATGTCCTCTTGTATTATTATAATAAACAGTTAATAAACTTACTATAAAAATCCAATAGAACCCCAATTGGTTAATTATTGACATATATAATCTTATATAATTCCTTTGGCCAAACCATAGATTTTTAAAAATATTATATCAATTAATAATATATATTTGTTTTAAAAAATACGTTTATGTAAATTTTGACACTATTTAGTATTTTGTTTTTGTGAAAGTCATAACAACATTATTAACATGAAAATAATTCATTTAATCAACCCTAACATGTCACATTAACCTATAAAATTGTTGTAATTCATCAAAAGTCTCAATTTACATTTATTTTTATATTTATAACATCAATTATTTTAATCTCTCATTAATATAGTAGTTATGGCATCATCATTGTGTCATAAATAAATTTAATTATTTAATGTCTAAAAATTATAATAAAATAACATGATGTATTTAATATTTTTATATTTCTAATAAATATTTATAGTCAAATTTATATTATTTATAACCATATATTAAAAATGGTTTGGTTATTAAACTTTGAATTTTACATTTTAAACTCTTCTTTAAATAACATAATAATAAATGTCCTAATCTAATCTAAGTGGACCAAAAGAAGCATATATTATTTATAAGGTTGGTTTTGGTCGAAATAAACATATCCAATAGAATTAGTACATGTGTTTGGGTAATTAAAATATCATTTTTACCTTTAATTACACCATTTACTTTTAACCATTGTAAATAAAAGTAAAAAGTTACTATTCACCAAAACTTATTTTCATCTTATTGAACCAAATTTTACTTAATAATTTCAACCGTGTCTCTCATATTTTTTAAATTCAATTCACTGAAGTGGTAAAATTACGTTTTATGTAAATTTGCAAATGTGCCAGAAGGTGCGAAAAAGACGTTAAAAATTTCAATAAAATTTTATACATCTAATTTTACTATAGAATGAATACAATTAATTAAATTGAACTTATATAGGTATTATATATATTTTTTGACTTAAAATAAATTTAAATAAAATAAATAATTATTTAAATAAAAAGTCGGTTTTAAACAATAACGCAATGTTTTTCACTATTCATCAAAAATTGAAAGTTTTCAGAAAAATATCCAAAATTCACCCTAAAATAATTTCGATATTCCAAATTCAATAATTTAGTCTATTTTAATAAATTAAAAACATAGAAGTTGAGTTATTTTTTTTTTAAAATTAATTCACCTAGTCAAAACCAAAAAGTTTGTTTTTAAAAAGTAAAAACTATCAAAAGTTTGACATGTGTTTATGTAAACTTCAATTGTGAAATTACTTATAATTACCCACATTGTATTAAGTGATAAAAATATAATATAATGATACTTCCAAACCATTAAAATGAATAATTTCACACTATAAATTTTTTTGATTAAAAAAGTTGTTTTCAATTAAAATTTAGTATTTTTCACTATTCATCAAAATATGAAAGTTATCAGAAAAGTACCAAAAGTTTATCCAAAATAATTTTTTGTCCCACTTCTAAATTAGTATTTAATGTTCTTAAATTAAATATATGAAAGTGTTAAATATTGTTTTAAGAAGGGTTTTCCTTTAAAAGGCGGTAAAATTTCATTTTTTGAAAAACACTTCTTTTATCTGAAAAAAATGAATTTGTTCTTATATTATTTCTAAGAAACACATAATATGGATTATAAAATTATATGGAGTATATAAAATTTAAAATTCAGTTAATACTATTCATAACCTCTTTTTGAACGGCTAGTTTGGTAAGTCGTGGTGCGCTCAAACTCGGTGTTGCATGTAGTGCAAGTTATTGAATTACTTTGAAGAAATAATGATCTATGAAATCGTGAGTGTTACATTTAATCTATAAAAAACCCAAAACTTCAAATAAATTTTCTAAAAAATTTATGAATCCTTCATCTACCACTGGGCATGATGTTCTAAGAAAAGCTGGAGGGTTATATTTCATGAAGTGCTCCACTATTGACATTTTCCTCTATAGAGAATCTAGTCTCTCTCTTATATGGGTTCCACCATTTATGAATTTTGTTAATAAAGTTAAAACAAATAAAAAAAGTTATGTGAATACAAATAATATTTCAAAAATTTTTTATAGTCCTCTCATGTAATTTATTTTAATATTTATGGTGTGAAATTTAGCATGAGATTTAATATTTCAGAGGTATTTTCATGATACTATAACATCTTTGAATCTATATAAAATTTATTTCAAATTTCATTTAAATTTAGTTCCATGGGTAAAATTAGTTAAATCATTGACTTTAGGTTCATAAATTACAAAGGTATTGGATTTTGTCACATAAATTTTTCCAAACACAAAAAATTTAAAAAAGAAACACGCCAAATAAATGAAAAATATTAGAAAATTTAAAGAAAATTAAAATTAAATTTAGAAAAATAAAACACACAAAAAAAATTATAAAAAAGTATTTGCCTCCCACATTCAATTATTTTGTTCAATTTCCTCATAGTAAAATAATTTATATGAGAAATACAAATAAAATTCATTGGAACATAAAAAAATGAAATGGAAGTCCAGTACACGGTGTTCAAATGTACTAAGATTTTTGAAGATAGAACTCCATTCCTAGACGTTCTTGAAATTTTATCTAAATCAATTGAATATGTTGCCATTGACACTAAATAGTGTTTCCTTATTTAGTTATCTGATTGAGATAACACCAAATGAGAAAAAATGAGTGATATTGAAATGCCCTGATCATTTAGAACAAAAGTTATTTGGAAATAAATTTATTCTATATTTAAACTTAAACACTTTTTCCCCTATCTATAGTATTTTTTAAGGATCATAAAATCCTGAAACTATTTTTTGTTCTATTTGTACAAACTTAATAATTTATATCCATTGTTTCTAATCATTCAAATGTCTTGAAAAAGGATTTTTTTACTTTCCAAAATAAAAAATATTCATTTTATATGTTTTAACAACCCAAAAATGTTTATATTATAACTCTATAAGTTAGGGAAAAGTATTTAAATACACAAGTATAAAATATGAAATTACAATTGTAGTTTTAATGGTATTACTATGATCCTAAAGGGAATCATTTAATCTTAAAATCCAATCATTTTGATTTTAGAAGACTATTCTTTCCAAAATATATTTGACATATCTTTTTAAAAACTCAACCATACCAATTTTTGTGGGTTATGGGGTTTAGAAACCCTATAATTAAAACTATATTTATTAAAAAGATATTAAAAAGTCATATTTAAGTAGTGGTCACCTCAATTAGTGATTAAAATCTTGGAAAAAATATATAGAAAACAAATTTGCTCTCACAAATTTGAAAATAATTTTAGCAGAATTAGTTTTAGTAGGAATAAATTCTACCCACTTTTTCACATAATCAAAAACGAGAAATATTAAAAGGTTTGAAAAATATTTTGTAAATGTTCCCATGAAATCAATTCCCCATACATCAAAACATCACAAAAAAATAGATGTTGTTTAGAAATTTCATTTTTCTTAGATACATTACCTTGAAATTTGAAAGTTCTACATGTTTTATAGAATTCAAAAGCATCTCAAAAATGGTGGACTAATATAAAATAGATTCAATCACTTCCCAAGTAGTTTTTTGGTGTCCAAAATTTCTCCAAAACATTAATTATATAAAAAATTAAATACTAACTGAAATTCAAAATTCAGAATGCTCCTCTTAATAATTTGGTCAAAACCAACATGAAAAAATTAAAGGTTATCCCAAATGTAATTATTTGAAACTCCCATTGAAATTCAAAGTTAGGATCCCAGTATCACTGAGAGGGGGAGGGTGTGAATAAGTGATATCTTTTTATTTTTATGTTTCCTTGTTTTTGAAACAACCTTCGCCTCCTGTTAAAGAGTTCCTTCCCTACTGAACACACAAAAGCACATGAACAAAAGATTTACAAAGTTCACTACTCGACAACAGTTGCTACATCCTTGTTATGGTACAAAAAAAATCCAATACCACATAATCCACTAGAAAACAATCCTTTTATGTGGAATAAAATGAGTAGGATATTCTCTTACACTCATGTAGCACTTTGAAAACCATCCAATAGTGTGTGTTCTCTCTCTTAGAAAATATAGGGTAATGCAAATTTTTTGTTATTATTGAAGAGTTTTTACAAATAAAATCACTCAAAACAATTCTTCACTTTCCTACCCAGAAGCTAGTAAGAACCTCCGAGTGCAAACAGATTGCGTGCCTCCCTACTTGCATGCCACTAACTACTTGCACACCCCTAACTACTTTCTTTCCACAATTGTACACAACTCACAATTTTCACACCACTTCAGAATTATAAACAACACACTTCTGGAACACAACTTCCTAGTTGCAGGAAACTAACAACTTTCATGTGACTTCTACATGTTCACCAATTTTGTGCATAACACACATCTTGTGCGACACTTCAACTTGCGCCCCACTTTCTACTACTTTCCCGATCAGAGCTCATATTTTCTCTTAATTGTAGAGAACAGAAAAATGAGGAGGGTAGGCATAAATTTATAGTCATTTTTGTGACCCTGTGTGCAAGACATAAAACTCAGCTTGTGCGCCATTTCATAACATGTGCGCCACTGTATCACCTATGCACCGATCCATCATTTGCGCGCCACTCCATCACTTGTATTCCACTTTATTTCCTTTGTAATATTTTAATGTGATAAAATGAAAATATGTCTTGCAAGCAACATACACTTGCGCACCACTCATACTTGTGAGACACACTTTCACTCCACTTATACTTGAATGCCCCTTTCTTTCCTTTGTCATATTCTAATGTAATGATATTTAAATATAACTTGCACCCAACATACACTTGCGTACCACTTATACTTTCATGCCACTTGTACTTGCACGCTACCTTCTTTTCTTTGTCAAAATAACTTCTTTAATCCCCCTATCCTCCAAAATTAGTTTATGAAAAGTTATCCAAACTTATGATATTTGTGAAATAAAAATAATCAAATCATCATCATATTTTAACAAGTCTTATACAAAGTGAATTGATTTATTCTATTTGACAACAAAAGACAACACTATACAAAAGAAAACTCCTCAAAATTTCTTCTCCATCCAAATTGGTCCCAACAATCTCCCCATTTGGATTTTGTTATTAACCAAGATTCATAAATCATGGAACTTTGTAACCTCAGGAAATGGATTACTTATCAACAATTCTAAGCCTTTGTGAGCTGACTCATTGTAGGAAACATTAATTATTTAGATAAAAAACCATTCTATCCAAAATTAGTTACTATGAAATCTCATTGTCATATCACTTCATCCTTCTTCAAAACATCTGCTAAGAATCTACCTCAGCATTATTCACTTCTTCAACTTTCATGGAATACAATTTTTTTTTCCAAAAACCACTCCAACGAACAATTATAATAGCTTACACATATACATGATGGATTCACAGATTACCCACAACTCCCCATTTATGCATGCTTCCATAATGACAGATTTATGAAATGATTCTCCCCCTTGAAAACTCTATCCAAATGTATAATGAGAGTGGGTAAAGACACACATACCTCAACTATAATGATAAGGAGGTTGGATTCCCATTTTCAACCTCAATTTAGAAAATTATTCCTTGGGTAATGGTTTTGTGAATATTTCAGCAACTTGTTCCGATGTAGGAACGTACTCCAGGTTCAATTCATTCTTCTCCATCTACTCTTTAATGATTTGGTACTTTATGTAAATGTGTTTTGAATGAGAATGTTGTACTGAGTTCCTTGTAATATTGATTTCACCCTGATTATCACATCCCAAGGGTAAGGGTATCTTCACATCAACAAGTATATCTTCCAACTGAGTATTTATCCACATATGTTGGGAAACAACTTGAGTGGAAGCAACATACTCACCTCATTTCATGCAAAGAGTCACTGAATTCTATTTGTTTGTATGCCAACTAACACAACTTTTCCTCAGAAATAAAACTCCACCAGATTTAGATCTTCTATCATCAATATGTCTTGCCCAATCAACATATGAATACCTAAAAAAATCAATATTTTCTGTGCCATCATACCTAATTCCAAAATTTGTTGTGCATTTGATATATCTGAGAATCCTCTTTCGAGCAATAAAATTTGATTCTTTAGGAGCACTCTGAAACATTTCATATAAGGTAACGACATATGAAATGTTGGACATTGAGGTCGTCAAATATAATAAACTTCTAATAAGCTTTCGAAAGTATCTCTAATCAGCTTCTTTACCTTCTCCATCTTTAGACAACTTGGTTCCCACTGAGAATGGTGTAGAAATTGTTTTCAAATTTTCCATGAAAAACTTTATTATAAGTTCCTTAGCATACTTTTCTTGAGAAAGAAAAATGTGGTTCCTCTTCTATAAAATTTGTAACCCAAAAAGTATTTCATTTCTCCCAACATGGACATCTCAAATGACTTCTTCATCTCCTCAGAAAACCTTTCACATGATCATTCATTATTTACAGCAAAGATAATTTCATTGATATAAACAATTACTAGGCGAGAAAACTCTCCACATTCCTTGATGTAAAGGTTACTATCAACTATACCCTTCTTGATATTCATCTTCCTTAAGAAAGTATCCAATTTAGAATACTATACCCTTAGGGCCTGTTTTTTCCCATACAAAGAGTTATTCAACCTCCACAAATAACTTTCATCCTTCCTAACAAAAAATCCACAAGGTTAATCAATGTTAACTTCCTTGTCAAGATCACCAATCAAGAATGTGGAATTTACATCCATTTGAAATATTTTTTAACCTCATTTTTCAGCAATAGAAAAAAAGATTCTGATTGTTTGTAACCATTCCACTAGAGTAAAAGTTTCATCAAAATCAATGCCTTCAATTTGTGAATACCCTTTGCAAACCAATCTTGCTTTGTTTGTTATCCCTTCACCTTATTCATTCACCTTGTTCCAAAAAAACCAATTTGTACCAATAATGTAACACCCCAAGGATTTGAAAATGAATTGAATCCTTTAAACTTTGTTTTAAGTAGTTATTTATAACTATCCTTTAAACTTAATTTAACAGCTTCTATTTTTTGAATTTCAAAAAACAATAATCTAGAATTGTGTTCAGTAAGTTATTTGGAGTCTAATGGAACCAAATTGTTTTTTGGTGAATAGTACCATACCCTAATAAATAGTAATATGAATAGTAATATGACCCTAATGAATAGTAAATTGTATTATTATTTTATTTTCTTTAGGATTTAAGATAATAAAATCTTGGCTAATTTTTCAATGTGATATAAAAGTAGTTATAGTTTTTAAATTATCAATTTTTGAATTAAGTATGGTTTTATTTAAAAATTTAATTAATAATATTTAAAAAATTATTTTCTAAAAATAGACTTCATTTTTGGATTCTACACATCAATAAACGGTTAGGGTGAATTTTTCAGATTTTTCTGAAATAGTTTATTTTTTTGGTGAATAGTAGAAAATACAGTTTTGAGTTTCAGCGTGTTAATGACATCATTGATGATGTAATAATGATGTAATAAATCTGGTCAACTTTTGTACAGTTAAATAAGATGTGAGGTTTCCCAAGTGGCAAATACCATGGGAAAATAACATGGTAAAGCCCTTGGTTTTGCAAGTACCATTAATGAGGTGTCCCTTGGAAATTGTTAAAATAATCCCTCACTTTTGCTATAAATACCAACCCATTACTTCATTAAATTTATTCACAATTATTCCTCAATGAATATATGGTCTACTTACCTCCCTAGTAGTCTTCCCAAGGTTTCCTCAAGCCCCCCAAGTTCCCAACCTTCAAGTTCTATGAGTTACTCTACAAGGTAAGAAAATTCTCAATTTCTTTCTTTTCCATTCAAGTCCTATTTTTTGTGGTATAACTTTCAAGTTTCCATAACCTGTTATTATTTCCATATTATTATTGATCTATTATGTATTATGTTTTATTTTTTGATTGGTGACCCTTGTACCATCTCTTTTTAATATTTTCTAAAACCATGTTGCATAGCCGTTTGGCTGCCGAATTTTTGTAAAGTATTTTTCAATTATTCTTTTATTTTGAGTTCTTTTCTTTTCTTATTCTTTCCCCATATCCTCATACCCAAGAGGAATGAAAGCTACAAAAATCATGTATATTCTGGATTTTCTCATGTTCATGGTAAATTCATCATCATTCTTCTTCTCCACTCCCACTTATTGAAGGAATAAAAACATTGTCCGTGATGTGTCGAATTACCGACATCATGGACGATGTCATTTCAATTTGCAGTAATTCTTTCAAGTCTGGTATTGAAACAATTTTTATAGTTTAACAAGATTATAATATATGTATTATTTCTCATTAATGTTTCTGTAATTCTTTTTTCTTGATGTTTTTAATTTCTAAGACAAAATGAGGTCATTATTATCAAAGAACCACCAAAATGATGAAAACGAACATCATTAATTTTTTTAACTTATGAATAATCCTCATATAAATCAACAAAATTATAAATGGTATAAATTATGGTACTATAAATATGTAAATAACTTTCCATTCCAATTCTTGAGTTCACTTCCAATCGACAAGAACAAACCATCATGAACCGATCATGAAAATCATGTAAAGAACTCATCCAAAACAGTGCAAGGAACAAAATACTAACAATTAAAGGGTGAAATTATGTAATGAAATGATCATATAAGGTATTATAAATATTTATATGATTCTTTAATATATTAATAACATACTTTTAACTATCATAAAATAGTTTTAAATGTTTTTTAAGTAAGACAAACCCAAGGTAAGGGAATTCTTAACCCGATTTCCATGCTTTGGGTTGACCTTATTATTCATTATTTATGTAGTATTTAAGTAGTTTGTGTGATTAATTATGATTATAATATGTTGAATTATATGTATTTATAGAGTATATACATATTACATCCTCTATATTAAGTCTCACTTGAATTATATGATATTTCTAAGGGGCTATCCCTTTAATATTTTTTAAAACTCTGTTTTACAACATTCAAAAGCAATGTTTTTATGCAATTATTCATGTTGTATAATTATGTTTTGGTTATTAGGAAATATTTATGATGAACGGTGGGACCTATATATCTCTCCAATTAATTTGGTATGTGTAAGTTGGAGGTCAGCCGTATGGTTACTCCAAATGTAACTGCGACGGTTACACAAATTGTAAGGTAGCTGTAATGGTTACAAATTATAATGTAGCTGAGAGGGTTACAAGATTATGTAAGTAATTTCCCAAGATACATTTATGATTATATTTATGTTCTCATGTTTTTTTGGATCTCGTGTAAATCTCATATTTCACAAATTAAGTATATATTAGTGGCAATCATGTGTTTTTGAAAATGTTTTCATATGTTACAAGTATTCATGGACTAATGTGCTATTTTCTTCTTTTACATCCCTTACTGAGATTTTTTGTGCTTATCCCAAGTTTTTTTAAATGATTTTCACAGGTCATAAGGATGTGTAAGAAAAAGAAGGAAGACAAGTTAATTATTTTAAGAATTGTCAAAGAAATCATGTTTTAAGCTTTAGTGATTTATATTTAAAAAAAATGGAAACTATTTTTATAGTATCCGCTCTGTAACAATGTGTAAGGTTATGAATGTATTATGTCACAATTCTCTAAAGCTCTAAACTTGAAAATATCCTCAATGTAAAAGTAAATTATTTATTTTCTAAAATCAATATTATGTAATGTAATAAGGGAAGGTCCTTATAGTTGGTATCAGAGGATGGTTTAAATAAATTTAGGGGTTAGGATTATGTTAAAAGAATACGGAAATGATTTTTTACTCTAAGGTTAATTTGAAATGTTATATCATTTATAGATTAAGGTGTTGCTTCATCTAAGATATGTTTTTTTAGAATTGATGTCCACAGGGTAAGCTAAAGAGGATTGGCACGGACATAACGACATCCGTTCGAATCTGCAGCCTGGAATGACAGGGCTTAGAATAGATTAGTTTGTGACAGTAATGGCTCAGCTTACACAAGAAGTAAATGGTGGTGGCATCCATGTAAGAGAATAACCATAGGTACTAATACGGAACATGAAAATAGTGGAACAATTTATGAGACTACACCCTCCTGCTTTCAATTGATCTTATGACCCAGTAGAGGCTAATGGATGGATTAATTCCCTTAAAAAGATATTCGATGTTATGATATGTTCAGATAATCAAAAGGTAAGTCTTACCATTTATCATTTTTAAGGTGAAGCTGATCAGTGGTGGTCAGTGGTAAAGAATATCAAGGATATAGAGGATATTGATGCCTTAGAGTGTGATGAATTTAAAAGTATTTTCCTTGAAAAATATTTTCCTAAGGTGGTGCGACTTTGGATGGAGATGAAATTCCTTGAATTGAAGAAAAAGTTGGAAGATTCAATGGCTGTGTATGAAGAAAACTTCACCCGACTGGCGAGGTATTCTCCAAGTCTTATTCTGGATCTTGAAAGCAAAATCAACCGCTTTTACTCAGGATTGAAGCCAAGGTATCCAAGGGCATTGGCCTCCCGTGAATTCAAAGTTATGAGGAACTTGTCCAATGTGATGAGTGGGTAGATATGGAGTTTTCTGATGATCATATTCATTTTAGAAATATGGATAAGAAGAGGTCTATATTCCAAGCAATGGGTAAGAATCAACCATAGAAATATGATGGTAAAAAAAATCTAATTTCTAGTTTGTGATAATTGTGGCAAGAAAAACCCTAGAAAATGTCTTAGAAAAACTAAGAAGTGTTTTAAATGTGCTAAGTTTGGACATATGTCCCAAGATTGTAATGAAAATGATCGTAAGGCTAATCATGATAAGCAAATTGTAGAGTGTTTTAAATGTGGTGAGATGGGTCACTATGCAAATTCCTGCCCAAAGAGAGATCCAAATGATACAAAGAAGCCAGAATATAAGAAGAAAGGGGTAGTGAGATCCTTTTCGACTATGTCAGCAGATGTCGGTCCATCCAATGAAGTTATATATGGTACTTTGTTTGTTTACTCAGATTTTTCTAAAGTTTTTTTAATATGGGTTCTGCACATTCTTTCATCACTGAGAAATTTTCAAGAAAATTAGAAATATCACCTCAAAAAATGAAACTAGAACTTATAGTTAAAACACAAGGGGGAAATATTATAGCAAAGAGGAATTATAATAATCTTTATACTATGGTCTATGGAAATAATTTACCTGCGAACCTTGTTGTTTTTCCCTTAGTAGAGTTTGATGTTATTCTGGGAATTGATTGGATTTCTGTTTATCATACTAAGATTGACTGTAGAGCTAAATAATCTATTTTTCAGAAAGAGTTTCAGTTTGTAAACCAGAATGAACCCATAAAATTGATAACATATCAAGAATCTCTAAAAGTTTTGAAAGATGGAAGTGAAATTTATCTTGATAATATTGTTGAAAACAAGGGAACTGTTCAGATTGATGATGTGCCTGTGGTAAATGAATACCTTGACGTTTTTCCCGATGAGTTACTCGGTGACATACCTAACAAGGAAGACTAATTCAAAATTGACTTAGTTCCTGATACTAATCCAATTTCAAAACCCCATATCATATGCCTCAAATAGGACTTCTTGAATTATAAAATCAGTTGTAGGATTTTCTTGATAAAGGCTTCATTCTTCCTAGCACTTCACCATGAGGATCTCGAGCTTTATTTTTTAAAAAGAAAAATGGTTCCATGAGAATTTTCATTGATTATAGATATTTGGATGAAATCACTGTTAAAAATAAGTATTCTTTTCCTCACATCGATGAATTGTTTGATCAGCTCCAGGGAGCTCAGTACTTTTCCAAGATTGAATTGAGATATGGATACCATCAGCTGAAGGTGAAGAAGGATGACATCCCAAAAACAACCTTTCGTACTAGATATGGGCATTATGAATTTGTGGTTATGCCGTTTGGGTTAAATAATGAACCTACTGTATTCATGAATCTTTTAAATAGAATATTTCATGAGTTCTTAGATAAGTTTGTGGTTATGTTTATTAATGACATTATGCATTTTCTAAAAATAAAGAGGAGCATGAAAACATCTAAGGGTTGTTTTAGAAAATTTAAAAGAAAAGAAACTGTATGGAAAATTTTGAAAGTGTGGTTTTTGGTTGCAACATATTTATTTTCTTGGGAACATTGTAATTAAGGATGGAATAGTAGTTAATCATACCAAAACAAAAGTAGTTGAGGAATGGAAAAGAACTAAAAATGTTACAGAGATTCGTAGTTTTCTTGGATTAGCGTGTTATTACTGACAGTTTACTGTTATCTAGAACGATAACTAAGTTAACAGGAAAAGGGGTTAAATTTATTTGGATAGAAGAATGTGATGTTTTTTTTCAAGAACTGAAGAAGAGATTGCTTAATTCTCTAGTTTTGGCCTTGCCATCCCGAAATGGTGAGTTTTTTGTCTACAGTGATGGTTCTTTGAAGAAACTTGGTTTTGTTTTGATGCAGAATGACTAGGTAATTCTTTATTCTTTAAGATAACTTAAAACTCATGAGTTAAATTATCCCTCACATTATTTAGAATTGGAAGCTGTGATTTTTTCTTTGAAAATTTGGAGGTGTCATTTAGATGAAGCCAAATGTCAAATATATACTAAATATAAAATTCTAAAGTATATATTCACTCAGAAGGAATTAAACATGAGGTAGAGAAGATGGACAGAACTCATAAAGTATTATGTTTTCATGATTAATTACCATCATGGAAAATCTAACAAAGTGGAAGATTCTTTGAGTAAAAAAAATCATGCATCATTAACCATGTTATGTTTGAAACATGATCCCTTGATTAATGATTTGATGAATTTTGTCTTAGAAGTTGTTGGTGTAGGGAAGGAATATGTTTTGTCTTTGGTTTTGGTGCAGTAATTGTTATGAGACATAATTAAGTAAGCTTAGAAGGAAGACCACGAGCTATAGAAAAATATAAAATTGGTAAAATTGGTAAGTTTCGAGAGTTTAATCTTGATAAAGATTGTGTTTTATGATTTTGAAAAAGGTTGTTTGTGCCTTGTGATTACCAGTTGAAGAAATACTTTTTGTGTGAAGCTCATAGTTCTCCATTTTCATTTCATCCAGGTAGTACTAAGATTTACATAGACCTTCAAGAGTATTAGTGGTGGGATGGAATGAATAGAGATATTGCTGATTTTACTATGAAATTTTTGACAAGTCAACAGGATAAAGCAGACCGGCAATAACTGAAGGGTATGATTAATACTTTTCTAGTTCTAGAGTGTAAATGAGATAATGTATCCATAGACTTTTTGGGGGGATTACCAAAGATTTATTTAGGTAACAATGCAATTTGGGTTATTGTTGATCGGGTGAAAAAATCTATACATTTTATTTCTATTAGAGATACAATGTATTTGGATTAACTTTCTCGACTGTACCTAAAAGATATTTTCAGGTTACATGGAGTTCCTATTTCCATTGTATCTGATTGGGATCCCAGGTTCACTTCTAACTTTTGGAAGGGACTTCAAATTTCATTAGGAATAAAATTAAATTTCATTACAACTTTTCATCCTCAATAAGATGGGCAGTCAGAATGAATGATTCTAACTTTGTAGGATATTCTTCGAGCTTGTTCAATAAACTAAAAGGGAAGTTGGGACCAACATCTTTCTTTAGTTGAGTTTCTTTATAATAGTAGTTTTCATTCTAGTATACAGATGACACCATTCGAGGAATTGTTTGGGAATCAGTGTCGGACTCCAGTGTTTTGGGACGAAGTCGATGAAAGAAAGTTTATGGGGCCATAATTAGTAGAAGAATTGGCTTAAAAAGTGAAGATGATCTAGCAACACATGAGGACAGCTTAGATCAGGCCGAAAAGTTATGCAGATAACAGAAGGAAATACTTCTCTTTTGAGGTAGGTTTCCATGTTTTCTTTAAAATCACTCCTTGGAAAAGTGTGATGCATTTTGGTAAGAAATGGAAGCTAAGTCTGCAGTTCATCGGTCCTTTTGAAATCCTGGAGAAAGTTGAAACAATTGCATACCAAGTATCTTTTCCTCTGAGTTTGTTTCAGGTACACAATGTTTTTCAGGTTTCGATATTGAGGAAGTATGTGCCGGATTCATCACATGTCTTGAGCCTAGAAGCAGTTCCACTGGAAGAGAACCTTTCTTATGAAGAGAAACTAGTTTAGATTCTTGATCGAAGGGAACAAGTATTCTGAAATAATGTAACCCACTCGGTAATTGTTTTGTGGAGAAACCACATGGTTGAAGAAGCAACATGATATTCTGAAAATGATATGAGGGAAAGGTACCCTCACATATTTAATTAGTAAATAAAATTGCGAGGACACAATTTATTGAAGGTGGGGATAATGTTACACCCCAGGGTTTTAAAAATAAATTGAATCCTTGAAACTTTGTTTTAAGTAAATATTTATAACTAGTCTTTAAACTTAATTTAGTAGCTTATATGTTTTGAATTTCAAAAAAACAGTCATCTGCAATTATTTTCAATAATTTATTTAGAGTATAAGGAAACCAACTTGTTTTTTGGTGAATAGTAACATACCCTTATAAATAGTAATATGAATAGTAATATGACTGTAATGAATAGTAAATTGTATTATCATTTTATTTTCTTAAGGCTTTAAGATAACAACATCTTGGTTAATTTTTCAATGTGATATAAAAGCACTTATAGTTTTTAAATTATTAAATTTTCAATTAAGTATGATTTTATTTAAAATTTAGTTTAATAATATTTAGAAAATTATTTTCAAAAAACGTATTTCATTTTTGAATTCTACACATCTATAAATGGTTACTATGAATTTTGTATATTTTTCTTAAGCAATTGATTTTTCGATGAATGGTAAAAAATATAGTTTTGAGTTTCAGTGTGTTAATGACATCATTAATGATTTAACAATGATGTAATAAATCTGGTCGAATAGTGTAAAGTTAAATAATATGTGTGGTTTTCCAAGTAGCTAATACCATGGGAAAATACCATGGGCAAGCCCATGGTTCTGAAAGTACTACTAATGAGGTGTCCCTTGAAAATTATTAAAATAATCCCTCACTTTTGCTATAAATACCAACCCATTTCTTCATTAAATTCATTCCCAATTCTTACTCAATGAAGTAATAGCCTCCTTACCTCCCTAGTAGTACTCCCAAGGTTTTCTTAAGCCCCCAAGGTCCCAACATTTATGTTTTAGGAGTTACTCTACAAGGTAAGAAAATTCTCCATTTCTTTCTTTTCCATTCAAGTTCTCTTTTATGTGGTATAACTTTCAAGTTTCCATACCATGTTCTTATTTACTTATTTTTATTGATCTATTCTGTATTATGTTTTATTTATGGATGGGTGACCCTTGTCCCCTCTCTTTTAAAAATTTCTAAAACCATGTTGCATAGCTGTTAGGCTGCTGATTTTTTTGTAAGGGATTTCTCAATTATTCTTTTATTTTGAGTTCCTTTCTTTTCTTATTATTTCCTCATATCATCATACCCAAGAAGAATTAAATATCCATAAATCATGTATATTATGGATGTTCTCATGTTCATGGAAAATTCATCATCATTATTCCTCTCCTCTCCCACTTATTCAAGGAATAAAAACATTGTCCGTGATGTGTCGAATTACCGACATCGTGGACGATGTGATTTCAATTTGCATTAATTATTTCAAGTCTGGTCATGAAACCATTTTTATGGTCTGTCCAGGTTATAATATATGTATTATATCACATTCATGGTTATGTAATTATTTTTTACTCATGGTTTTAATTTATAAGACAAAATGAGGTCGTTATTATCATTCCATTCGATTCTATTTTTTTAAAAATTTTGTCAAAAAAAGGCGAGGACCGAAGCATCCGCACAAATATCATAAATGTTTTAACTTATGAATCATCCTCATATCAAACATCAAAATTATTAATGGTATAAATTATGGTAATGGAAATATTTAAATACCATTCCATTCCAATTCTAGAGTTCACTTCGAATCGAAAAGAATAAACCATCATGAATCGATCATGTAAATCATGTAAAGAACTCACCCAAAACAGTGAAAGGAACAAAATACTAACAATTAAATGGTGAAATGGTGTAATGAAATGATCATATAAGGTATTATAAAGATGTATATGATTTGGTAATACATTAATAACACACTTTTAACTATTATACAGAAGGTTTAAATGAGTAGGAAGTAAGACAAACTCGAGGTAAGGTAATTCTTAACCTGATTTCCATCTTTTGGGTTTACCTTATTATTCATTATTTACGTGGTATTTAAATTATTTTTATGATGAATTGTGATTTTAATATGTTTAATTATGTGTATTTATAGAGTATATACATATTACATCCACTATATTAACTCTCACTTGAATTATATGATATTTCTAAGGGGTATTCCCTTTAATTGTTTTTATTAAAACTCTATTTTATAACATTTAAAAGAAATGTTTTTATGCAATTATTCATATTGTATGATTATGTTATAGTGCTTGGGAATTATTTATGATGAAGGGTGTGAACTATATCTCTCTCCAATTCATTGGGTATGTGTAATTTGGAGGTCGACCATATGGTTACTCCATGTGTAACTGCGATGGTTACACAAATTATAAGGTATCCGTGATGGTTACAAATTATAAGGTAGGTGAGAGGGTTACAATATTATGTAAGTAATGGACCAATATACCTTTATTTTTATATTTATGTTCTCATGTTTTTTTGGATCTTTTTTGAATCTCATTTTTCACAATGTAAGTATATATTAATTACAATCATGTATTTTTGAAAATGTTTTCATACATTACATGTTTCATGGAGTAATGTGCTCTTTTCTTCTTTTACATCCCTTACTGAGCTTTTTTGTGCTCATCCAATTTTTTAAAATTATTTTCACAGGTCATAAGGATTTGTAAGAAAAATAAGGAATCCAAGTTAAATGTTTGAATAATTTTCAAAGAAATCATGTTTTAAGCTTTAATGTTTTATATTTTGAAAAAATGTAAGCTGTTTTTATGGTATCCACTCTGTAACAATGTGTAATGTTATGCATGTATTATTTCTCAATTTTATAATGATCTAAACTTGAAAAATATCCTCAGTGTAAAATGAAATTATTTCTTGTCTAAAATAAATATTATGTATTTTAATAAGTTCAGGACCTTATAAATAATGTTCTTGTTATCCTACTTGGGTACAAGTTCCCATGTGTCATTCTTTTCTATCTGACCAATCTCTTCATTCATAGCCTGAACCCATTATAGATGATCAAAAGATTTATTCACATCATTCAGATTGACTTTTGAATACAATGAAGTTTGTGTCACAACATTTGATGTTCTTCTTGTTTTAACTTTCTCATGTTAATCACTAATAACTTTCTGATGTTAATCACTAATAATAATGAGGAAGACTATGTTCAAGTAACATAGTTCTCCCCATTTTTATCATACTTATATTCTTTATTTTAGCAACCCATTCTATTGAGGTGTGTATTGTGAACTGAACTCATGACGAATTCCAAGATTCTCAAGATAACATTCAAAATCTTCATTATTATAATCTCCACTATGATCAGTTCTTAACTTCTTCATTGAATACTCAAATTCCTTGTCCGCTTTCCTCTTGAAAGTCTTAAACATTTTCAGATCATCTTACTTATGCCGCATATACATAACACAAGTAATGTGAGTAAATTCATCAATGAATTTAATAAAGTACATATCTCTATTTTTTGATTGCTTACTCATTGGTCTAGATATATTAAAATGTATAAGTTTCAAGGGTTGTTTTGAACAAATGTCAACTCTCTTATTCATAGTGTTTGTAATCTGTCCTTTTTCACAAATAGTGAAACACCAATATTTTCTTCTAAATAAATAAAAAATATCTCGGACACTATCTCACGTTGATAACTTGAACATGTTTCTTCGACACATATGTCCCAGCCTTTTATTCCATAACTGATTTTCTTTCACCATGCCCACGTAACAAGAGTAATATCCTTCACCAACTTGGAACAAGTTCCCTTTTGTACATTGGCCTCTTGTAACTACCTTTCCATCATTTTCACTTTTCACAAAAAAACCATCTTTTCTAAAGATAATTTTTTTGGCATCATCGCAGAGTTGTGAAACACTCAACAGATTGTGTTTCAGCCCGTCAACATGTAATGTTTTCCTAGATTTCATGTTTTCCTTCTCGATAATGGTTGATCTGACACCTTTGATCCTCAGAGATTCAACATTTCCAAATTTCACTATTTATTATTTAATTTTTTTCACATTTTTCAGCAACTTTAATTCTCCTATCATATGAGAATAACACCCATTATCAAGAATCCATGGACTTAATTCTTTTATTGATTTCAAAGTTGTTTCGACCCTAAGAGATTTTTTTCTTTCATTTCATTATTCACCTCAAACTTATGATCTTTATTAAGAACATTTTCTTTTGTGCTGGAAATAAATCAAGACATCCCTTAGAAAAATGTCCCGGCTATTCACATATTTTACAAATTGCTTCCATTGGTTTCAGACTATTTTCAACTTTCACACAAGACTTCTCAGATTTATTCTAAAATTCCTTGTCTTACTTTTTATTTTGAGAGGATTGAATCCCCCTCAAACCTAGTATTCAATAGCTTTTGGATTAGTAGTAATGTTTATAGTTGAACCAACACATATTTTCCATGTGTCCGAATCCACCACAATACCAGTAGTATCCATAGAATGAATATTTCCCTCTGAAACTTCTATAATGACCAGAGTTTTGAACTTTCTTCTCAACACTCTTCTTATTAGAACTATGATGACCATCAACCTTCCTGTTTTCAATTGTAACTTTCTTCTTTAGAACATATTTCAGTTAAGACTTTTCAGAACCAGAAGTAGTATAAATATTTCTAGACTCAGGATTTTTATACACTTTTGATTTTTCAGCATTGCTAAAATTGTCCACATACATAGTATTTTTAGCTTTGTTCTTATTAGAAATAGTTCCATATTTCTTCTCAGCTTTTAATGGTAATTTTTTTGATCCTTATTTGGTTCATTCTTACTAGAAGTTTCTCCAACTTCTGAGATATATTTTTTGAAACTTATATTCCTTATTTCAGATTTAGAAAGTTTCTGTTGGAAAAGTTCCAACTCTTCTTCTTTTTTCCTTTATATTTACTTCAAGATGTCCATTACAATTCTTTTTATTCTCAAGAGAATTATTCAGATCATAAATCTACTTTTACATATTGAATTTCTCATTAGGAAAACCTTCTCGATTGTTTAATGTGTAATTTTCATACATCAACTTATTTTTTTCCTTCTTAAGACTTCTGATATTCCTAAAACATTATTTCAACTCTTTTTCAGATGATATTCTAGTTGAGATTCTTCTTCTTCATAACTAATTCTTCTGTAATCTTTACTATTCACTACTATAATAAAGGTATTCTCTCTATCTTTCCCAGGAAACAATTTCTGGGATTCAGCTTCACTATCTCCTCCTTCTTCTTCAACTTTAGATAAAAAGTTTCTTTATTTTGATTTGACGAACTTTTTATCCTACCCCATTGAAAAATACTTATCTCTATTAGCTTGTATCTTTTATGACCTTCTTGGTCTTCTCTCATCATCATCACTTTCTTCTTATTTCTTCTTTTTAGGACAGTTATCCACAAAGTGACTGACAACTCCACATTCAAAAAAATTTCAGGGGAAGTTTCCCCTCATATTTCCTTGTACCTCTTTTCACATTCTTCGAAAACAAGGATGAAATTTCATCAAACTTTTTGCATACATCATCTCCAGAATTAGATTCACCAGCTTCATATTCAATAAAATTATTATTTAACTTCTGTCTCTTTGTATCCTTGAATGAAATTTCTCTATCCACTTTTTTGTGATCTTCATAGTCTTCTCCCTTCTCATTTCATAAGTAAAGATAGTCCTATGTAAATCATCCAGAGATAATGTTTTAGGGTCTTTTTCTTCTAATACAGAAACTTTAGCATCGAAACTGTCGGGAAGAATTCTCAAGATATTTTCAACAACTGTTGAATCCTCCAACTTTTCACCAAGACATCGTATTGTACTAATAATGTTATTTACCATGGTAAATAGATCCCCAACAGATTCAGATTCTCCCATTTTCAAATATTCATACCTTAGCCTCTAGATTTTTATTTTTTCTTCTTCACTTTTTTATTTCCTTCATAGATATGGTTCAACTTATTCTAGACGCCTTTAGCTGTAGCGACACATCTCACTCTTAAAAACTCACTCTCAGAAATAGAGGAGAGTAATGTATTTTTATCTCTTTCATCAATTTCAAGATTCTTCTTATCGGTAGGAGTAAGAGGAACCTTGTCATCAATAAGAGTAAATCCATCATTTTTAGTTTCAAGAACTTCATACCCCAGAGACATAAGATAAGTAATCTTTCTATATTTCTAGATATGATAGTTCTTTTCCATAAAATATTAGAATCCCCTTATTGTTTACACAATTCAGATTCCCCATCACAACTTGTGAAAAGAACAAACAAAGGGAACCTATCCCTCTTATACCAATTGAATTTCCCAGTTAGGATCCCAATATCACTGAGATTGGGAGGGGGTGAATCAGTGATATTTTTTTATATTTCTTTCTTTTTGAAACAACCTTCACCTCCTGTTAAAGAGTTCCCTCCCTACTGAACACACAGAACCACAAGAACAAAAGATCTACATGGTTCACTACACAACAAGAGTAGCTACGTCCTTGGTATGGTATGAAAAAAATATAGTACCACACAATCCACTAAAAAACAATGAATTTAAGGTAAATAAAAGGAGTTGGATATTCCCTTAAAGTCTTGTAGAACTTTGAAAACAATCTATTAGTTCGTGTGATCCCTCTTAGAACAAATAGGGTAATGAAATTTTTCTGTTCTTCCTGACGAGCTTTCACAAATCAAATCACTCAAAATAATTCTTCACCTTCCTACCCAAAATATGGTAAGAACCTCTTGGTGAAAACAGCTTACACACCCTTCTGCTTGCAAGCCTTCTTGATAGTGTACCTGCCTACTTGCGTGCCGCTCTTCTTACGCACCTCCCTTCTTACACGCCACCTTGATTTCACATCTCCCTGCTTGCACACCTCCCTGCTTCCGCACAACTCTTCTTGAAGACCTCCCTACTTGCATTCCACTCTACTTGTGTGCCTCCTGGATTATGCGTCACCAAATACCAATGCACCACAATTGTGAACAACTCTCAATTTTCGCGCCACGTCGGGCTTATAAACAACACACTTCTAGCACAAAACATCCGGCATGCATGCAACTTACAACTTGCACGCCACTTCTAGTTGTGCTCCAATTTTTTTCATAAAACACTACTTGCATGACACTGCAACTTGCATTCCACTTTCTACTACTTGTATTATCAGATCTAAAATTTTCTCTTAAGTGTTGATCATACAAAAATGAGGAGGTCATCCATTTATTTATTGGAATTTTGGTGACCCTACACGCGAGACATGAAACTCAGCTTGTGCTCAATTTCATAACTTGCATGCTGCTCCATCACTTGCATAGCACTACATCACTTATGTGTCTCTCCATCACTTACATTCCACTTTCTTTACTTTGTCATATTTTGAAGTGATAACATGAAAATATGACTTGCACGCCACTCATACTTGCACGCCACACTTGCACACCCCTTATACTTGCACACAACTTTATTTCATTTGTTATATTCTAATGTGATGATATTGAAATATGAATTTCATGCAATATAAAATTGCGTGCCACTTATACTTCTGCTCCACACTTGTGCGCCACTTATACTTGCATGCCATTTTCTTTACTTTGTCAAAAACACATCTTTACTCCCCCTATCCTCTATATTGATTTTATCACAAGTTCCCCAAACATATGATATTTGTGAAATAAAAATCAGCAAATCATTTTCATTGTTTACCAAGATATTTAAAAAGTGAATTGATTGGTCCTCTTTGATAACAAAAGAAAACACTCCGCAAAATCAAACTCCTAAAACTTCCTTCTCCATCCAACTAGGTCCCAACACCCATAATCTTTGAAAATTTTCTATTGGAAAACCAATGTGTAAATTTATTAAAAAATTTATAATTCATAGGGCCATAAAACCTTGTTTTAATACTCTCAATAGAATGAAATTCCTTATTAAAAAGGTCTCTATAATAGGTGGATGAATCTAAAATTTTTCACCTAAAATAGTGGTTAATATACTCAAATGATCATCCAAATTTTTTTCAATTCCTTTATTATAATTTATTTCATCATAAAAATCATTTAATAATAATATTAATATCAATGATATTGGGTTTTAATCATGTCTATTCATTAAAAATATAATTTCAGAATGGTTAGTGAAAATTATCACTTTAGAACCTGAAAAATAACATCTAAACTTTTCTAAAGAAATGAGAAACACTACCAAACCCTTATAAATTGTTGTTTATTTGTATTTATATTTATCTAAATTAATACTTTAATAAGAAATAACATGATATTTATATTTTTTGTTTTAACTTAAAATTCCCCCAATATAAAAATCAAATGTATCAGTCATTAATTTTAAAGTTAATCCCTATTTTGGTGGTTGAAAAATGGGTGGAGTTATCTGAATTTATTTCAACTCTTTAGAGACTCTTTTATAACTTTTATCATATGAAAATTTATATTATTTTTTAAGTAATATAGGTAAAAGAAAATATTTTTTGTTGTAATATTTTTTGAATCTTCTATAAAAAGTTGTATGAATAAGGAATGATCTCACATCTCACACTGTTTTTGTGTATGTAAAAGAATAAATAACCTCACACTTGGACTGGTCCAGTTGAATTTCTATTTGAGATACAACACGTCCAAGAATAATTATTTTATCTACCATTCGGTTCCATTTTTTATTACTCAGATCATGAATTTTATTAATGCATGTTTTAAGAATAATAGAAAATTTTTTCCAACAATTTTCAAAAGATAAACCATAAATACTGATATCATCCATGAAAATTCCCAATAGATTTATATAAATTCATATAAAATTCTCATCATACATATTTTAAATAATACCATTGGATTAAAAAAACAAAAGTTAATTCTTCTATAAAAAAAAGTAAGTAAAGCTAACAAGACAGTGGATTTCTAGTAAACTTCATTTTCAATATGAATTTAGAACTAACTAAAAAATCCATATTAAAAATAATAGTTAGTATATCCAGATAATCTATGAAGCACTTAGTTAATAACTAAAATAGGAAGGTGGTATTTACTAATCACTAAATTTAGTTTCTTATAATCAATGCACATAATCCATTTGTTTGGAATCCCAATAGAGACTAGCATACTAAATTAATTCTTTACAATTGTGAATTCAATCTTTGAGACTTACCCATAAGCTATCATATATAGTAAAAATAATATAAACTAATAATAAAGTGAAAACTTATTCTTTATTAACCTCTATAAGTTTTGAGCTTAATATCCTTTGAAATTACTTCACAAGTTTGGAAATCTATTCCAACAAAAATCTATACATAAAAAATGAAGGACTAATTCATATAAAATTAGTTTTGTACTATCCTAAATATATATTATGTGTTTTAAAGAATCCTAATAGTTTGTTCTATAGGTATATTAGAAAAATTTATTAAATCATGATAGGTAATCGTTCATTCTCACTTAAAAATGTATATTTGAGGTTTTTGGGAAATTGGTTTAGATATATCTATGGGGGGTGGGGGGAAATTTCATTGCTTAAAGAATGTTTATGTGACTCAAGAACATATATTTTGAATCCAACTCATTTACAAAACATGTAAATTGGAGATTAAATTTTGGGATATTATTCTATCTTATAGTCTATTTATCGATTTGATTTTCCAAAAAAAATTCTAGATTTGAAATAACATGAAAGCTATAAATTTTCTGAAATAATTTTATGAATTTTAAAGCATTTATTAATTATTTTACATTAAAAATCATCATTTTATTACTTGGAACAGTAAACGAGATCATTTTTTTTTTCAGATTCTCAATAGTTTAAATGAAATTTGGTTCAACCCTTTTAAAAATACCATGGCTATATACAATTATTTCAGTATTAAAATCATATTTTTGTGCATCATTTTCACTCTCATGTACATTGTATTCAACAACAAACATAGTTTCATGTTTAGGTTTCGTAATTGGGTATTTGTTACATGAAAAATAAAAAAATAAATCTATTTAAAACGAATCATTAATGTTTATATGAGAATATTAATGATCCTCTATTGGATGTTTCATTGACTAAAAAATGTTAAAATTAACAATTTATTCTCTAAATTATTTTGATAAGGTTCCTTTGTAAACATTAATAATTTCTTTAGTGGATTTCAAAAAAGGTCTCCAAAGAATGATAGATTCATGTGTACTAAATCTATCAACCTTAATATCTAAGATATATAGATCTACATGAAAAATCATGCCTTTTACCTAAACTAAAAAATACTCTATTACTCTAGTAGGCTTGGTGTTAGTCTATTTAGAAAGTTTGATGAAAATTCCAACAGGTTTAATCCCTATAAAATATAAAGACGGATAAAAAACAGGCATTAACATTTCTAGAAGTTCCTTGATAAATCATGAAATCCTTGAATTCAGATTCCTCTAAGGTACTGATAATGGAAAACATTACTAGATCTTCACATCTGATAGGAAAGTCATGTTGAATCCTGGAGGATATATTCCTCCCAAAATTAACTTTCTCTCCTTTGAATTCCTATTTATGAAAACTCATTTCTTTTAAAAACTTATTATAAATTGGGATCTATTTCACAAAATCATGTAAAGGGATACTAACTTGAACCTTTCTGAAAGTATCTAAAAATTCCTTGTTTAATTCATTTTTATCAATCCTCTTCACGAGTGGGTTGCTTTTATGGTTTTTTAGTGGTGGTATATACTATTATTAACTATTTTGAGAGCCGTTTTGAGAAACATGAGGTCCTATAATCCGTTTAGAATATTTATTGGTTCTCTCAAGTAAATCTTCCTATTTTTCCACTAATTTTTTTAAAAAAATATTTCTAATTTTTTAGTAATTTATAAAATATTTATTACTTAATAGGGTATAGAATTTAAGAAAAAGGTGTGTTACTTTATTTTGTATGTTTGGGATCGAAATTAGATTTAGAATTTTGAATTTGGATGGTTTTCATCTTAATACCACACCTAAAATAAATAACACTCACATTATTTTCCTTTTCCTTTTATATTCATTTATGATTATGAAGGTAAAACTCTATAGGTTTTATTTTTTATTCCACCAACATCAAGGCCTATTTTTTCCATTTTTTTCATAGATGTATTTATCATGATTTATTTTTATCTAAAATTTTCATCATGGATGTTTCCATATTTTTTAACAGGTTATATAAGCTGAAAATTTATTTTAGCCTGAGAATTAACTTTCTCATTAAAGTAACTTTGTTACGAATTACTATTTTGTTTTCATAAAAATCTATTTAACAAATCAAGCAGTCTAAATATATCTTGATATTGATTATTATAGCCATGGTTGAATTTTTTTTTAGATTGAAAGAAATATTTTCTGGTTTGATTAAAAGGTTCATCCTAAAAAAACTATAATTTTCAGAAGGTACTCACATTTAAGGAAATTAATTACTAAAATTTTCATTGGGTGAAAAAATTACACAATGGATTTGAATACAAAAATATTTTTCAGTTTTGGATTCGGGTGGGGAAGTGTTATAAAAAATCAGGGGACTAACCTTAGTGTTAAGATCAAAACCAACAATCATGTTATTTTAATAAGTGAAAGTCATATTTTCTTGAGCATATTTGATTTATAGTAGGCTTCTTATCCTAAAATGTTGAGAATTTTGGGTTATTTTTTCCCAAATATTACTAGAAGTATCTAGAGTTTTGTTAACTGAATATCCTCTTGTAGGATCACCTATCATTCTCATATCAGTAGATAAAGTCCCAATTAAAAATACTTAATTGAAATTTGTTCACTTGTTTGATATTGGGGGAAACTAAAATAAATTCTTGTGAATATTTCCTAGTATTTAAGAAAATCTTCACCATGAGTTTTCTTAGTCCCAAAATTTTTATTCCTAATCATAGTTATTCTAAAATTTCTGAAAAATTTATCAATGAAATATTTTTTTAAATCATTCCATTCTATAAAAAAAAGTTGAATATAAATTGGAAAACCATTCCTTAAATAACTATTATTAAAAAGAAATTAAATTCCCTCAATTTCATTTGATTTTTATTGACTCCTTCTGGTTTCATGTTAACACATAGGTAAATAAATTATTGAAGTTTTTTTGTGAGGATTTTAACCTAAAATCCCCTTTAATTTTGGAAGTTGAAGAAAAAATATTGATTTAATTTCAAATCTAATAGTTTCATCCAAGTATTATTTAGGATTTTTTTATTTTATTCATAGGTTGAATCCAATTTTTTGAGTGTTCTATCGTCATCCATTGTTATTTAAATTTCAAAAATATTTCTTATTGGTGTGTTGGTGGTGGATTCACAACTTAAATTAGTTTTAATTTTAACATATGTAACTCTATAATGATAAGCCTTTTTAATTTATAGGTTTAAATGCAAAAATCTGGGTTGGAAGTACATGACAAACAAAAATAATTAAAAAAACTTAGGAAAACTCTCTAGAAATTATTTCATTTGGTAATGTGGTTATTTTCATGAAACCTTATTCCAATTTTTTTATCCCATAAAAAATGCAATGTAGTGGTTCCCTAGGTCGTCTCATGAGGAGGTTGCAGGATAAGTTTGAAAAACCATCACTTTTGTTTTAATTTTTTCTGTTAAGGGTTAGATAAATTGGTTATTTTGAAAATATGTTTAAAAAATATGAAAAAAATTAAAAAAAAATTATAAATAAACTTTGAAGTTATAAATAAAACAATATTAAAAGAGATGAGAAACCAAAATTGAGAGTGTGAAAATGGTAAAGTTTTGAACTTCTCACATTCCTTTTTTCATTGTCAAAAATGCTACCCAATTGAATTACTTGATGTTTAATTTAACAACTCAAAGTATAAACCTAAATTTCCTATAAACCATATCTATACCTGCTATATGGGTTTTATCCCTATATTAATGTGATTATATTTCCCAAATATATTTGGGTAACCAAAACTAATCAAACCCACTATGATCAAAAGTGATACCTCACTTTAGAAATTTAAATAGAAAGAACAATTACTTTAATTACATAATCTAAAAAACTACCCAGAATAGTTTTGAAGAAAGTTAATTCAAGAAATAACAAGAACTTTTTAATTTATGAAAATAAATTCTAGAATAATTAAAAATGAGTTTACAAAAAATTACAGAAAAAAACAGAAGTTGAATATCCATGGGTCTGGATTTGCAAAACTACTTAGAGTTTTCCAATCACTAATAGATTACTCTTTTTGATCTCCTACCTTCTCAAGAATGATCCTCTTATAAAACCATGGCCTCTCTATCATGACTACCCAAAATTACAACATCCTGTGTGATTTTCTAACCAGTAACATTCTATACCTTTGATGAACCACTCGCAACACTTTTCTTTAGTTTTGAATATCCTCCTTAAACATCCAAAAAATAGAAGGAAAATATTTGAAATGATTTTTATCCTTCAAATCACACCTGGGTAACCTTAATACACATGAAAAAAACTTCATGAACATTTTGTAGGTGATATTTGTAACATTGAATCTTCTTCATGTGCATGGGTTAAAAATTATAATTTCTTTTAAACACGACATGAATTTATTTCAATATTATTTATCCTTTAAATAAACCATGGTCATAGAATCTTTTTATTCTATTTATATAATGAAACTTAGTTTGAATTAAGTATAAGGACAAGACAATACATTATTTTTAAAAATTTCACAAAGTTTTAAATCATAAGCCTTTTTAAAATATTTTTCATGATTTCCATTTCATAATACTTTTGAAGTCATAAAAAATGGAAAAGTCATATGGTCATTTGTTTTGAGGTCATATGTAAAATCTATAAGCCTTATAGTTTTAAATAATTTTTTAATTGTAAGTATTATGATCCATTCAGAAGTCATACGATAAAAAAATCCATATGATACAACTAGAGAATTCATAAGATCAACCATAGTCATATGATTTGTAAAAGTCATATGGACTTGAATTAATAAAAATTTCATCCTTCTAAAATTCCAAATGATATTTTTTAAATATTTTATAGAATTAAAAACAAAGAAATTATGTTCAATCAATTCATTAAATGATTAAAAATACCTAAAACTAGGAACTGATCTATTTTCAAAATATTTTTCAATGTATCCTTGAAAACTAAAAATGATCCTATTTTATTGAAAATGATAAAATAGTTGAGATTAATTATTTAAAATACACATAAAAAGTAATGAATTTTTTTTGTTCCATCACCTATATCATAAATTAAAATATGATGCTTCTATTTACCTCAATTATAGAGTACAATAAGACTTATTATATGGTATGCGCATGCATAAGACACTCCTCTCAAAAAATTTACATTAGTTATTGATCAAAATACAATTTATTTATATACATGAATATTCATTTAGGTTGTCAAAAAATAATATATTAATGAATAGTAATGTATGGGATTGATAAGATAACACCCGATATAATTGGCACTTGAAGAACTCTTCATTTAATGAATTGTGGATTGAAAACGTGTTGTGATCCTTCTATTTCCATATTATAAACAAATGCAATATTGAAAGAAGCCCCCTTTAATCACACGCCACTATTTGTCTTGTGAATAAAGAACTAGAAAACCTTCAGTGATTAGGAATCCTCACAATATGATCATAGATCAATTGGATGGTGTACTACCTACGGTGGATAGAGTCATTTGGATGATTCTTAGGTGATAATGAAGTGATATGAAAGAAAACCCAAATCAAGTTATATAAGAACCTTGATGTTATGGTGTTATTCCTTAGGATCCCAAGAGATATAGATTTTTCATGGAGAACTATGATGAATTAATTTTTATAGGATATGAACCTACCACATATCAAGAGGAAATTGAATGTTTTTATTATAATAAATGATTAAAATCCATGGAATCAGGAATAAAATCCATGTACAATAACCAATTCTGTAACATGGTGGATACACCAGAAGGGGTAAGACCTAGTGGGTGATAGTGGGGTTTACTTAAGAAAAATACCATGAACGGTAGATTTTACACCTATAAAGAATTTGTAGGGGTAAATGTTTATACGAAATGTAATGGTATTGACTATAAAGATACATTTTCACTTTCTATGATTAAAAATAACATTCCTATTTTTCTCTACATAACATCTCCTTTTGATTATGAGATATATAAAATGGTTATAAAAAACAATTCACTTAATGGAAATTTAGTTGATGATGTATATATGATAAAACCTAGAGGTTTTGAAGTTCCAAACGAGTCTCTTAAGGTATGAAAGTTACAATGGTCTATTTATGGATTGAATCAAACTTCTTATAGTTGGAATATGTATTTTTATACTAGAATCAAAGTGTTTGGTTTTATAAAAAATATGGATGAGTATTTTGTATATAAGTATATCAGGGGGATTTTGATATCATATTTGATATTTTATATAGATGACAAACTTATTATTATAAATGATATTCCGAAATTACATTTTTTAGTTATGTAGTTGAGAAAATGATTCTATATGAAAGTCATGGGTTATGTAGTATACAAACTAGTTATGAATATATATAGAGATATATCTAAGACGATTCTTTGAATTATCTGAGAGAAAAACATTATTAAATTGTTAAAGATATTTAATAAAGTGAACTTCGAAAATGGGTCTTTATTGGTGTTTCATGGAATAAATCATTGGATGAGTCAAGATCCTAATAATGAGTTGGAAAGTGTGGAAAAAATTTCTCATGTGTCTTGTATAGGCTCTTTAATGTATTCCAAGTTCAATAATCAACTTGATGTCAAATATTATCCTATAATAACATGTTTATACCAATATAACCTTTTTGAAAGTAAATGGATTAAGGTTAAGAACATCCTTACGTACTTTAAAAGGACTTATCATATGTTCTTGGTCTTTAGTGTAGAGGATGATATCTATGAAAAAGAGTTACACTGATGCTAATTTTCAAATCCAATAGAGAAAATACGATATCTAAATTTGGTTTCTAAATTTTCCTGAACAGAGGAGTTATTTGTTGGAAGAGTTCCAAATAAGATACTATGATGGACTCAGAAAGAAAGGTCGTGTACATCATTGCATCCGATACTGAAAATGAAGTTATATAGACCAAGATGTACCTTTCTGAACTTGAGGTGGTTCCAAACGTCATGGGAGGAGTCACATCTCTCTATGACATAAATGGAGACATTACTCAGGCCAATGAACCCTGGTACCACCAAAGGACAAAACACATTCTTCACAAATACTATATCATATGTGTATCATCGAGAGCAGGAATGTTAGGACCTATTGGGTGGATAAAGAGAACAATGCAGTGGATGCCCTGATGAAACCATTATCATAGAAAAATAATGGGGTCATATTAAATATCTTAGTATACAATACATAATATATTTATGTAATGGCTGTAAATGTATCATGATTTTATAATAGATTAAATCTCCATTTATCATTCATTTATGCATGTTACAATATATTTTACATGAATAATGGAATGATAATATCCCCTAAAAATATGACTTTGAGATATTCATATTGAAAGATAATAATTATGTATTACGGTTTAGGATGACATGTTATGGTTAACATGAGTTGCAAACACATGAGTTAATAACCATATACATATTATATAGATAGACCTGCTAAATTATATACCATGGAATTTCATACATTCATTGGTATACTTAGTGGTGTATAGTCATTATGAATCCTTTTACTTGAGGTTGGTGAGATAATGAGAACCTTTATAATATGATAATTTTCTTATTCAATACTTGAGCATTATCTAATCAAGTATGTTTGGGTATGTTTCAGATCATGTCATTTGTAGGAGCTCAAACACAATGGGGTTTGACTATTCATATATTGAAAAATACATCTGGATCTTGATTTAATTAGACCAAGGAAATGCATGGCCATGTTTAGTTGAGACACATATTAGGTGTTCAACTATTAGGATAAGGGATATGTGACATGTACATATTATAGATGAATGACATGTGGTGTATTCATCAACCAAGTTTGTCTTTTTCATAGAATAAATAAAGTATCATATGGCCTATACTAGATTAACATTCTTACATTTCTAATGGTCACTTGATGTTATGGAATAAATGATTATATTGGTATAAAAATGATATATATATATGATATATATTTGGTGTATATCTTTATATGGAGATATGAGTATTTTTTATCATGATCACACTAGGCCCCAAAGCAGCTTGATTAGTACCGATGCTTTACTAGAAGCCTCTCTTTTCTTACAACTATAAACCCAAAATTGCATATATTTTATCAATTATACGAAGTCCTATAGGGTCACACAATTTTTTCTTAATATAAAGATTAAATTTTGGATAAAGTACATTTTAAAAAATAAAGAGAGCATGATAATATTTTTTGAAATGTTTTTGGGATGGATTCGTGAAAAATTGTAAAGTTTTACATAAATAACGTCATATTTAGACACATATTTTTCTCTTTATTCTAATGTAGTAGAACAACTCATGGATAATTGTTACACTCTACTACACCACACCTCTCTCTAAGCTACCGCGAAAAACAAGACATGTATTGATAATAAACCCATGATCTCCATAACTATAACCCAAAACTAAAAATACATTAAGGATCATGTTTTCCCTTTTATAGTGCAAATCGGATCATCATTTAATTAAATTAAATAACCACAACAAATTACTCGGATTCATTCTAGAATCATGGATTAAAATATAATCTTATGATTATGGAGGTTTTTAAAATCTATCCAAGAATCATCATAATTAATATTACTTAGAATATATAAATTTTATAAAAAAACAAAATTTCAATCTGTACATAGCCAAAAAACCAAAATTGGTTACATGATTCCCCAAATCACATACGTTATTCAAACGGCTACGCCAAGTAGTAGAAATTTCCTATGTAAAGCATTCAGCTATATGAATCATTTGGATATGTGAAATATCATATATGTATATGTAGTATAATCTAACTACATGGTTTCAAATACATCACTCAATTAGGCATGTTAATCCTCTTGTCTATGTCACTATATTTCCTTACGTCATTGGATTGACTAACTAATTTGCTTACCTTTCTAGAATCTTCTATACAAAAATAATCTATATGGGAAGTTAAGCTGAGTGGTTATGTCCCAAATGCCTATATAGTATTATTTAAAACATGAATTTCCTTTGTAATCAAAATGCTTACATGAATCTAGAAAATTCAAGATTTCAATTAAACTCATGAAGAACCTATTTAGCTAACTTTTATCCAAACTAAAAAACAATTGACAGTATAATAAAACCGTATTCTATGATATATGAAGCCATTACAACAAGATAAAGCACCATCATAGTTAATAAGCACCTCAAAATATGGGTTTCAACAAGTACAACAACCCAAACTCACCAAAAACATTGGGATCTTCAAACTCTCTCAAATAAATCCACCAATTCATACGTTACTAAAAAACACCTTTAACAGTGATATAATAGAACTTTATTAGCAATATAAAAGCACTGACTACCTCAATGCAGTTAAAAGGTCAATGTTTTTATCAGTACTAGAAAAGCACTAATAAAGGATATATTTATCAGTGCAAATAAAAGCACTGATAAAGCATACTTTTACCAGCACTTTTAAAAGTGCTGATAAAAGACACCATTTATCAGTGCCTTTATTTAGCACTAATAAAGAGACCCTTTATCAGCACTTCTAGAAGCACTGATAAATATTCTTTTATCAGAACTTTAAAAAGCACTGATAAAAGTATGCTTTATCAGCACTTCTAAAATCACCGATAAATATTCCCTTTATGAGAGCTTCTACAAGCAATGATTAATATACCCTTTATTAGTGATTTTAGAAGCCTAAATAAAGATACGATTATCGGTGATTAAATAAGCCCTGATAAATGCTATCTTTATCAGCACATTAAGTAGTGCTGATAATGGTGAAAACTATAGTCTGATGCTACAACACTCTACATCACCAGATATAGGTGCAGTGTGCTATAACAACACACTGTATCACCAGAAATAAAAATAGAAGTTACCAAAATAAAATAAAAATACTAGATTTAAATGAAATAAAATTTCTAACACAAATATAGTGGAAAAATATTATAGATTATGTTAGTTGTTTTTTAATAAAATTGATGTAAATTATGAAAAAAGGCACACCTGGAGTCATACCGGTCACACTGTGAGTCAAATTGAGGTGTGACTGATTCCTACACATCAAAAATAACTTATGGATCGTTTTACTAAATTACCAAATCAACCTTAATGTGTTTTCTTGGTTTTGAGTATGTTATTTGTTTTTTGGATTAAAATTAATGTCATCTTTGAATAAAAACGATTTACTTGGAGTCATACTAGTCACACTGTATGTCGGATTGAGGTGAGTCCCATTCCTACATGTCACAAATGATATTTGGATCATTTTCCTAAAGTAGAAAAACAATCCAAATTCGTTTTCCCAGTTTTGAGTATTTCAATTATTTTTTACTAACATTAAATTAAAATTTGAATAAAAAGACACACTTAGAGTGATAAGAGTCACACCGTGCATCAGATTGAGGTGGGGATAAAAACTACTTGTACTAAATGATTAATGGATCATTATCATAAAGTATCAAAATAATCAGAATGACTTTCCTCAATTTTGAGTACACCACTTGTATTTTTTCTAAAATGTCATTTTAAAATTGAAACACGCACTTTGATCCTTACAGGTGGCATCATGTGTGGGTTTGACATCAGAATGATTCATACACATCAAAAATTAATTGTGAATATTTTCCCCAAATTATCCAGACAATCAAAATGTGTTTCCTTAGTTTTTAGGTAGTGGCACTTTTTTTGTATTAAAATATAAATTTTAAATTGATAATGGACACTTGGAGTCACATAATGTGTTAGATTGAGGTGAGGATAATTTCTACACATCAAAAATGAATTATGGATCGATATCCTAAAGAACAAAAATAATCCAAATTATTTTTCTTGGTTTTGAGTATATTAATTGTTTTTTTCACTAAAATTAATGTCAAATTAGAATAAAAAGACACACTTAGAGTCAAAATGGCACACCGTGTGTCGGATTGAGTTGCTGATAATTTATACGTGTCCCAAATAACTCATGGATATTTTTCCTATAGTATAAAAATAATCAGAATTTGTTTCTCTGGTTTTGAGTATAACGCTTATTTTTTTTACTAAAATGTCATTTTAAACTGGAAACACACACATTGAGTCATAGAGGTGTCATTGTGTGTGGGTTTGATATTAGACCAATTCATACACATGAAAAAATAATTAAGAATTATGTTACTAAATAATCAAGAAAATATGATCATGTTTTCTCAGTTTTCAGGGAGTGTCATTTTTTATGTTAAGATGCCAATTTTAAATTGATAAAAGACACTTGGAGTCACACTATGCATCAGATTGAGGTATGTATGATTCCTACACATCAAAATTGACTTGTACATCATTTTCATAATGTACCAAAACAATCCAAATGTATTTTCTTGGTTTTGAATTTTTCAGTTGTTTTTTTCACTAAAATTAGAATCGATTTTAAATAAAAAGATGCACTTAGAGTCATTCCAATCACACCATGCATCGAATTGAGGTGAGGCTGATTTATATACATCTCAAATTACTAATGGACTATTGTAATAATGTATAAAAACAATCAAAATGCATTTCCCCAGTTTTGAGTATGACACCTGTGTTTTTTTCTAAAATGTCATTTTAAACTGGAAACACACTCTTTGAACCATACTGATGGAATCATGTGTGTTTTTGACATGATACTAATTCATACATATCAAAGAAGAATTATGAATCATTTTCCCAAACTATAAAGATAAACTGAGTTCATTTTCTCATTTTTCAGTGTGTGACACTTTTTTGTATTAAAATATATTTTTTAAACTAATAACAAACACTTGGAGTCACACCGTGTATCGGATTGAGGTGTGTCTGATTCATACACTTCAAAAAAGACATGTTGATTGTTTTCAAAGAGTACCAAGAAAATCCAAATTCATTTTCTTACTTTTGAGTATGTCAGTTGTTTTTCTCACTAAAATTAATTTCAATTTTGAATAAAAAGATGCACATGGAGTCATACCGCTCACCCTATACATTAGATTGAGGTGCTCTTGATTTATCTACATCAAAAAATGGATCATGAATCATTTTTCTAAAGTATCAAAATAATCATAATGTGTTTCCTTAGTTTTGAGTATGCCACCATTTTTTAATAAAATGTCATTTTAAACTGGAAACACGTACTTTGAGACATATATGTGGAATTGTGTGTGGGATTGATGTGAGACTAATTCATACAAGTTAAAAATTAATTGTGAATCGTTTTCCCAAATTATCAAGACAATCTGATCATGTTTTCTCACTTTTCAGTGAGTGACACTTATTTGAATTAAAATGTAACTTTTAAACTAATAACGGAAACTTAGAGTCACACTGTGCATCATATTGAGGTGGGGATAATTCCTTCATGAAAAAAATGATTTATGGATCATTTTCCTAAAGTACTAAAATAATACAAATGCATTTTCTCAATTTTGCGTATGTCTTTTACTTTTTTTCCACTAAAATTAATGTCAATTTTGAATAAAAAGATGAACTTATAGTCGTACCAGTCACACCGTGTATCGTATTGAGGTGAATATGATTTATAAACATCTAAAATTACTCATAGATCATTTTCTCAATGTATCAAAAAAATCAGAATGTGTTTCATCAGTTTTTAATAGTCCACTTGTGTTTTTTACTAAAATGTAATTTTAAACTAGAAACACCCACTTTGAGCCATACAAGTTCCATCATGTGTTGGTTTGACATAATATGGATTCATACACATCAAAAATGAATTAATATTTGTTTTCCTAAAATATCTAGACAATATGAGTGTGTTTTCTTGGTTTTTAGTGAGTGACACTTTTTTATATCAAAATGTCAATTTTAAACTAATAACATACACTTAGAGTCATACTGTGTATTATATTGAAGTGTGGATTATTCCTAAACATCAAAAATGACATAAAAATCATTTTAATAAAGTACTAAAATAATCTAAATGTGTTTTCTCATTTTTGAGTTTTTCAGTTTTTTTCACTAAAATTAATTTCAATTTTCAATAAAAAGACACACTTGGAGTCATACCGATTACACCGTGCATCGTATTGAGGTGTGAATAATATATACATGTCCAAAATGACTAAATTATTATTTTTCCAATGTATCAAAACAATAATAATATGTTTCCTAAGTTTTGAGTATGCCACTTGTGTTTTTTACTATAATACAATTTTAAACTAGAAACACACACTTTTAGCCATACTGGTGGCATCATTTGTGGATTTTATAGGAGGTTAATTCATACACATAAAAAATTAATTATTAATCATTGTCTCAGATTATCAAGATAATCTAATTTTTTTTCTTAGTTTTCAGTGATTGACACTTTTTTGAATCAAAATAGCAATTTTAAACTGATAATAGACACTTAGAGTCACACCATGCATCATATTGTGGTGTGGATGATTCTGATACCACAAAAATGAATTATGGATTATTTTCCTAAAGTACCAAAACAATACAAATTCATTTTATTATTTTATACTAAGTCAATTGTTTTTTTCACTAAAATTAATGACAATTTTGAATAAAAAGATGCACTTAGAGTCATATCAATCACACCATGCATCAGATTGAGGTGAGTATGATTTATACAAATCCCAAATTACTCATGTATAGTTTTACTAAAGTATCAAAACAATCATAATGTGTTTACTCGGTTTTGAGTATGCCACTTCTGTTTTTTAGTAAAAATGTCATTTTAAATTTGAAACAACCACTTTGAGCCATATTGGTATAATCTCACATGGATTTGAAATGAGAATGATTCATAGATGTCACAAATGAATTTTTAAGTGTTTGAAAAAATTATAAAGACAATCCAAGTGTGTTTTCTCAGTTTTCAGTTAGTAACTCATTTTTGTAAGAAAATGCCAATTTTAAACCAACAATGGACACTTGGAGTCAAAATGTGTATCCGATTGAGGTGAGGCTAACTAACACACATAAAAAATGACTATGTATCATTTTCTTAAAGTAACTAGACAACAAAAATGAATTTTCTTAGTTTTGAGTTTGTCAGTTGTTTTTCTCACTAAAATTAATGTCAATTTTGAATAAAATGACACACTTGGAGTCATACCAGTCACACTGTGAGTTTGATTGCGGTGAAGATGACTTATATACATCCAAAATGACTCATGTATATTTTTACTAAAGTATAAAAATAATCAGAGTGTGTTTCATCAGTTTTGATTATGCCACTTGTGTTTTTTTACAAAAATGTCATTTTAAAATGGAAACATGCACTATGAGCAATACATGTGCCATTGTGTATGGGTTTGACATGCTAATGATTCATACACAAAAAAAATGAATTTTGAATAATTTTCCCAAATTTTCAATATAATTCGAGTTCATTTTCATAGTTTTTAGTGACTGACACTTTTTTGTATTAAAATGTCAATTTAAAATTAATAACAGACACTTGGAGTTCCACCTTGCGTTTGATTGAGGTGTGAATTATTCCAATAAATAAAAAATGAATTGTTGATCGTTTTTCTAAAGTACCAAAATAATGAAAATATTTTCTCTCTGTTTTGAGTATGTTAGTTGTTTTTTTCACTAAAATTAATGTCATTTTTGAATAAAAATACGCACTTGGAGTCATAACAGTCACACTGTATGGCATATTGAGGTGAAGATGATTTCTACATGTACCAAATTAATCATGGTTCATTTAACTAAAGTATCAAAAAATTATAAAGTGTTTCTTCAATTTTGAGTATATAGCTTGTTTTTTACTAAAATGTCATTTTAAACTGGAAACACCCAGTTTGTGCCATACAGGTAGAATCATGTATGTGTTTGACATGAAACTGATTCATACACAATAAAATTTAATTGTGAATAATTATAAAATATTATCACGAAAATACGAGGGCATTTGATTATTTTTTATTTAGTGACCCTTTTTGTATTAAAATTTCAATTTTAAACTGATAACAAACACTTTGACACTAGCCCTCCTCGATGACCATGATATATCCATACTGATTTTCCACTAATAGTTCGTTCATACACCTGTTGGCGTTAGTTATTGATTACACATATATTTATTCAAACATGTAAGTTAGATCATATACCTGTTTGATTCTTGGGAGTTATACAAATGTTTCTTCAATAACACTAGTGGAGAAATTAATGCTTCCAAAACAGAATGATCTTACAGGTGTATTACTAACCTGTATAAAATCACTTAAACAAGTGGTGAAAACATTATTTAAATAATCACATGAAACACTTGCACAATGGATCTTATCTTAAGTGAAAACTATTGTGTGAACTTTTAAACAATTATTCTTAAACACAATCATTGTATGATCATAATTCTACTTCATTTTCCAAAAAATTTATTTTTTTCAAGCCATTAGTTCTTATCCTCATCTAACTCAGTTTCCACCTTGGTCTTCTACTCTCCCTCATCCTCCACCTTGGTCTTTGACTCTGAATCTACCACTGAATCTGTGTCTTCCTCTTCCTTCACCTATGCATATTCCTCTACCTACAGCTGGGTGATTTAACAACAATTTTATTGTTTGCTAGTCCGCGATTCTAAACAAATTTATTTCCTTAATTATTATTATCCTTGAGAAAGAGATTAAAAATAAAATACACGCATTATGAAACTAAGGCTTCATGCCCCAAATATATTTTTAAGATCATAATTCATAATATATCAAAAACATAGTAGGTAATCACCAAGACTTATTTTGGCATACATTCTTACAAAAAGTATACATCCCACTCATCTCTAAATAAATTTATTTCCTCTATTGAGTAACTAGGTTGTCGAAAGTACTGATAAAATATAGAAAAAAATGATTATAAAATATATTAAATGAAATTGTGATTACCTTTGTAAATTACCTATTTGGGGATGCTGCTCTTTTCATGATTTATGATTTCTCTCATAAATTTGCAAACATAATACCCACAATGAATGTCATTATCTTGTTTCAAACACTAAAAAAACATTGAAAAAAATAAGTAATTTTTCTTAAATGATTTTATAGTTAACTATTTTTATATATAACTTAATTTCCTTTCCATTTGTAGTAATCCATAGGTTTTATCCCTTTAGAGACCTACTTCATGACATGATCTAGTCTGTATTGAGCGACCACTCTTTTATAACAAAATTCTTGTTAAAAGATGAACTGAACAAGTAATTCATTGTTTATCTATAAAATCATTATTTAAGTGTATTACATATTCATAATACACATCATGTGTGGTTGGTTGGTTGTATATACATGGATTGGATCCAAAAAATAAATATACATTATGTCCATATTGACTTCTATCAGTATCCAGTGCGTCCTAAGAAAACAATTAAGTAATGAAAAAATTAAAAATTTATTTTTTGTGATTAGATTGTAGAGTTTTACCTTTGCATTGTTAGAATCAAAAAGTGTCTATCATCTAATGATTTTTTATTAAATGCTTCGAGTAACTAATCTTTTTTCTTCTTAATTGCATCCTCATCTAAAGTATGTTATAGCATATAAATGATACAAGGATTAAAAAATCCAAATCGGGATTTGTATGAACTTCCATTTATATAGTTGTGATATAAAAATCTATAAAAAATATTAATAGTTATAAATTTAATAAACATATTAGCTAACTATTTGGATAGGCGTATTATGAAAATGTACCTTATGTATGTATTCTCAATTGAGATTCCCAACCATTCATGCTTGCGAATATCATTTAGATTCTTGAGACCAATTCTATATGTAAAGTATTCTCCATATATTTATTATTCATATTCAATGTAATATATAGTTTTATCATTAAATATTATCTCTCCATAAACTTGTAAGGATAATAAATGTTACTCGAAAACTGGTTGGGAGACGGAACTCTCAGAAGGTCATTTTGTTTTTTTAGTCAATTCAATAGATTTTCTTGATTCGACCTTTCATTTCTCTACAACTTTATCCATATATAATATCATACCTCACTTTAGATCTTTTATCATCAATTGTTACATGTTTTCTTATGATTTTTTAAAGATGAACCTCATTTATCTATATAAGATTAGATGACCGTGCTATGAAAGCTCAAATAGAAGCCTCGACCATTTTAATATCTGGACCATAAAGTGGAACATGCAACTTGGGAGTCAGATTATATCCTACCAAAATCCCCACTCTCATGTGATATTTTGGGAGGTCTTGATTAGGTAGCTGTCCTCCTAGGATATTATACATTATACCCATCACAAAACGGTGGTACATGGGTGTTGACAGATAAAAATCACAAACAACTGTACCCAATAGAATTGTAGTAATATAAAGTTATAAAAAGTTATCTGATTCAAATTTTGGAAAAATTGTAATGAAAAAATTTATTAACCTGAATAAGGTATGCAGTTTGGGGAAATGATAAGTCTCAAATATAGTGGGATCTGTCGGTTCACTTATAGATTTTTTATCTATGATCGATTCACTTTGATCCTTTCTTATACATTGTTCTGCCAAACCAGGATGCAAAATAATATCTTACAGTGAGTATATTTTTGACTAAAATCATATAACCATATTATATGTATCTTCAAGTAGTTTTATCTTCTTGAAATACATTTAAGGGGAGAGTCCAAAAAATAATCCTCTAATGCGACCATATAGTTCAGGCCACTACAAAGCTATTGAATGTTTCTTTTCTTTTGGTATGGTAGTTGTTGATTATTGTGTCTAAACCATATAAAAAATATATTCATAAATAGAAATTTATATGTAATATTATTATAAAGCATAAATAATTAAAATTTTATCATACTTACACATGCTCCACATACTACTTTTGTGTTTTCATCCACTAATTTACCATTCTTATTTGAATGAGCCTCCTACCAAAGCATAAGACATGGGATAGAAATAGATTTAGATTTTGATTAATCATTATACATATAAATAAAGAAAAATATGTTGTTTTATATCAGGTAAATAAAATTTTATAGTTTATTTAAAATAAATACCAATTTATTCTCTAATGAATCATACCCCATCCTTCCTTTGCGATAGGAGCGCATTGATTTTGATGCCTGTTATTTATTTTCCGCACTCTTTTTCTATTTCATAAATTAATAGTTTTGAATCAACTTAGATGAAATAAATAATGTTGAATAATATATTATCGACTGTATTGAACTTGAAATGATTTCTCATTGTGATGATTAATGAAAGCATTCCATGTTTTCTGCTTTAAAATTTGTCCATAACTAATTGGTGGGTGGAGCTTTATTTTCCCCTCGTCATCCCTAAGATGTAACTTCATTAAAAGAGTCTAGAAGCCTATATTGTATTTTATAATGGCAATTAAGACAAATTTATTACAGAAATATTCTAAAATAAATGAATTCTATAAATAATAATGAAAATTAAATCGATATTTTTTGTCTAATTTTTCAATAAAATAGATAAAGTGTATTGTAGCATTACCATTATATATTTACAAAGTATTTCATTCATTATAGGTTGGACATAGTGCCAGGATTCAATATCAATCAGCACATTCATCCAAATTATAACCCTAATATAATAAATGATCATTGAATTATTGGGTTCAATAGGTTTTCTGTGTTGATTCCAACCAACCTCATATTTTATACCTGGATTTTTTTCCTTGATTATTTTATTCAAAACTATGACGTTGCATTGTTGTTGTCTTTTTTCATCAATATGTTGTTGATCCCCTAATAATTGTTTGTTTTCATCATCAACATTTTTTTATTCCTTTGGATTGGTAACCTCATAATGTTTATAAGACATTGTCTACATGAGTAGTCAAACATTTAATTTGTCTTGAATAACAACAGTTAAAAACACTCGATACATAAAAGTCCACAATTTCATGCATCTTGCATGAAAATTGTTACTTTCTTGAACATAGATACAATAATTCAATACAATAGTACAACTAAACTTCACTACCTTTATCTAATCCATCCTCAAACATTAATTTTCTTCCATCTCTTGATGATGTATTGGAATCCCTATTTCAAACGAGCCTTCCCCCCATTATTGTGGTTTAAAATTTCATTTTTGACATACCTTTAGAATAGTTATTATTTCATTTTTTGTTTGATATTTATCTCCCATATTTTTTGGACATCTAGCGATGTTTCTTGAACTACTCTAACCAAAAGTAATCCCATACCATGTAATAGTGATCATTTTTTATGACTACTACACAGAGAATTTTAAACAACATAGAAGATATGGTGGATGAGTCTCAAGAAACAAAATTCAATAATAACTGTTTGAGAGATGAAAGTTGAGTTTCCACTAAGTTTCAAAAAATAACTTAAATGAAATTTTAATTATGGATTCTAACATATTACATTACAAAAATGAAGAAATGAACATTAAAATCCACATGAATTCGACTTGAAGTCGTTTACTTTCACTCAAAAACATTTATTGTTTTTCACTTCCTCTAAAATGTTTCTTTTCCTAGAAGGTCATTGAGGATAAACAAACTTTTGGTGGTATTGGTGTGAGGTGGGTGAGAGAGCATGATAATTGACCATTTATCCAAGCTTCCAAGAGTATGTATCTTGAAGATGAAGTTGAAAACATGTACAGAGAGATATGATAATTATGGGAGGAATACCTTTGAGAGTTAGATAAGAACCCTTTAAAATTTATCAAGGGTGAAGTTAAAGAGAATAAAAATGTGTGTTTGTTGTGTTTTGTCAACAAAAATATTAAATAAAAGTATTTTCAGGATGTTACTCATCATAATAGTATTCTCATAAAATTATTCTTAATTGCATAGTTATAATAGGATCCAATGTGAAAACACTCAAAATAAAATTAATTTTTGATGAATTGTTCTCAAAAGTAAATGAGTGAGTTATATAAGAAAATGCATGTCAAGAAAACAAACAAATTCATTCATTATGTTTCGATTAATTTTTAAGTGTCATTTTTTGTGTTCAAAGGAAGTAGTAAATGAGGAGGATGAAAGGCTGAAAGAGTTGAAGAATGAGTTGGGATATGCGGTATTCAAATCCATGTAATCAACTTTGATGGAGATTAATGAATACAATCTGATGAGGTATGTCATCAAGGTACTTTGGAACCATAATGATAGGGGGATGGCTATTTTAAAAGAGGGATTCCAATCCATCATCCAGAGATGGAAGTAAATCAATCATACGAGTATTGATTAAATAAAGGCAGTGAAAGTTATTTTTATTGTAATATTAAAGTATTATATCTCAATTCTAGATAGTAACATTTTTCATGTAAGATGCATGAAATTGTGGACTTTAATAAATGGAGTGTATTTTATTGTATATAAATCTTAAAAAAGTGAATCCTTATTTACACAACCTTAATTGTGAAACCCATGGTATTTTTTATGAAAATTTATTTATGTTTCCTAATAGTATTATGTTTTTTAGTTTCTTTCACAACAATGGATGGATATGCAGTTCACAATGGTCTCGTATGGAAAATAAAATCAAAATACAACATAATAATGATATAAAAATCCTTAAAATGACTATATATACCCATTATAATATCTCAATTTAGAAATATAACACATATTATGTCCATATTATCTAGGTGTATCAATACTCGTCAACTTTGAGAAAACTTTCCCTTTTAATTTAGGATGATATAACCACTTATGCCTTCCACTATTGTAAAAAATTGACACTGATGACTCATTTTACATATGTTTACTTATAGAGAATATTGATGTTAATAACATTATAAATAAGTTCTAATACCAATCCCTTTTGAAATATAAGATACTCATAAATAAAGAACAGGAAGCTTCTATGTCCTAAGACCAAAAAAGAGAGTATAATATACTAGGATTATACCTATCACTATAGAAGAAACCTATATAGAATCATCGATAAACTAGTTAACCATAAATAATCTACCAGTTGTAGATACTAACCCTTCCTTGAAGAAATACCACTAAAGGACCATTGGAGGTTCCCCTACCAACCACATCAATAGAAATGTTTCACACCAAAGAGGCAATAAGGATTAAAGTGTCCTAGGAATCTACAATGACGGAATCACCAAAAAAGTCTCCTTAATTGAAGATGAATTAGAGTAACTACACAATAATGGTCTTGAAGAAATGAATCTCTATAACACCCCAAGATTTCATAGTACATTATTTCTTTAAAATAATTCAATAACTTGCACTACACGCAACACCGAGTTCAAGCACACCACGACTTACCAAACTAGCCGTTCAAAAGTGGTTATGAATAGTATTAAATGAATTTTAAACTTTATATAATAATTATAATTTTAGAATCCATATTATGAGTTTCATAGACATAATGTATGAATAAATTCAAATTTTTTTAGATAAAGGAAGTATTTTCCAGAAAATGCAATTTTACTGCCTTTTAAGGGAGAACTTTTTTAAATAAAATATATGAAACTTTTATATATTAAATTTGACAAAATAAAATTCTTCTTTGGAATCAGGAGATGAAAATTTAATTTTAATAATTTTTTGGTATTTTTCTGATAACTTTCATATTTTGGTGAATAGTGAAAAATACTAAATTTTAATTAGAAACATCTTTTTTAATCGAAATAATTTATTTTGCTAAATTATAAATTTTAATGGTTTGGAAGTATAATTAGATTATATTTTTACCATTTAATCCAATGCTAGTCATTTTAAGTAATTTCACTTTGAAATTGGACATAAACAAGTGTCAATCTTTCGATAGTTATTATTTCTTAAAAATATGACTTTTGGTTTTGACAATGGGAATTAATTTTAAATTAATAAATGAAACTTCTATGTTTTTAATTTGGTAAAATAGAATTCATTTTTTAATTCAGAATATCAAAATTAGCTTAGGGTGAATTTTCTGTATTTTTCTGAAAACTATCAATTTTTGATGAATAGTGACAACACCGAGTTATAGTTTAAAACCGAATTTTTATTTAAATAATTAATTATTTTATGTTAATTAATTTATGTCAAAATAGATAAATAATACTTTTATAAGTTCATTTTATTTCATTGGAGTCCGTTTATAATAACTTTAGATATATAAATATTTTATTTAACTTTTCACCGTCTTTTACCCACCTCTTAGGAGAATTTGCAAATTCACACAAAACATAATTTTATCGCTTCTGTGAGTTGAATTTAGAAAATTCGAGAGTCAAAGTTAATATCAATGAGTAAAATGTGGTTCAATAAGATAAAAATAATTTTTGGTGAATAGTAACTTTTTACTTTTATTTACCGCGGTTAAAGGTAAATAGGGCAATTTAAGGTAAAAAGAATATTGTAATAATTCAAAATTACATTAACACATTTCCGAAACTTATTGGATGAGTAATGGCCGACCATGGTCATCTTAGGGTCGATCTTGGGACCCCATGGAGCCACTTATGAATGATAATGACACTTTAGATTAATTAATTTAATGTAAAGGTAAAATTGACATAAACAAAAACCTTTTAGTAATTAATTTTTATATGGTGTAATATAAGTAATTGTTTTGACTATAAATATTCATTGGAAAGATAAAAAGATTTACTACATCATGGTATTTGTTTTATAATTTTTAGACATCGAATAAATTAAATTATTTAGGATTATATAATGATGCAGTATTTACCTCATTAATAAATGATTTAAATAAATTAGATTATAAATAGTAAAATAATATCCAAAACATGACCAATTATTATTGGATGATTTTATTTAGGCCATGAGTCATCTTATATTTGAATATAATGATTTTTGGACCTTTAGAAACCGAATATCATTATATAATAAAATAATATTTTCACACTTTCCTAAAGAGCCCCTCCTCCCCCTTATAAAAAGATACCACTTCTAACCATTTCCTCACACCTAAAAAGTATTTAGGCACATCAAAACTCTGAAAAATTAAGCTTCCTACATCCCTATACTCCTCCTAGAAGCCTTACCTTAGGTAGAAGGCACTTCAAGGAGTCCTTTTGCTTCAAACCAAAGGAAGTTACCCAAATTAAAGGTAACAATTTCTCTTAACTTCTTTTCTTTTATTTTACTCCTAAAACCCCTAAAATCTTTTTATTCCTTTATTTTATAACAAAAATAGTATCCTCAATATACCATGATGTTTTTATGAGAATTATTTGAGTTAAACTTACACACACCTCCATCTAATGGGTGAAGAACATAATGTTTCTGTAGGTGGAAAACTAACGCCTCACTAAATGATGATTGTTCAATTCCCTCCTACCGCCTATCATGGTGGCCATTATTATGGGACTGTATTTTTATATGATATATATTATGTTTATGTTTTCTACATTCTTCTGTATTTTTCTTTTATAGCATACCTTAATGGTTTCCATTATAGGTAAACACGATAATTTCATTTGAGTAAGTGCGGACTACCGCCCCCTCAAAGTGATATGACTCGTTAATACAATATGTGGGACGTATAAAGGATGGAGTTAATGATTTTATATATTATATTATAATGGAATCATAATATAACTATGTATCATTATGTTTTAAGTCCATTAAAATAAGAAATAGAAATGAATGTAGTGTTCATGTGTATGTACGACTTACCGTCTCCATGAACGGTGCATTTCATTCTTACCCTAAAATGATATGTACTATTATAAATACATGTATATACTGGATATATATGATATATATGATATCTAAATAATGAATATAATTCTGGATATAATGATCTTTTGACCATGTGAACAACTTGTAACTATCAGGTGTTCATTTTTTACTCAGGTGCCAAATATTGAAAAAATGAACGTTATTAACTTAATCGGTTACATAATGCTCATAACATGGTAATAAGTGATATAAAAGTAATAATAAACTTGAAAAAGGTTCTTAACCAAGTATAAATTAACTGTAGTTTATTATTTAGGATATTAAATAATGAATGGGTTAAGTCAGACACGAGGTAAGGGGTTTCTTATCTCACTTTTAATTCTGTGAGATTACCATTGTTCACCACTTATTTATTGCATGTGGTGTATTTTGTACATCTATTTGATATATATATTATCATGATTCTCTTTATATTCATGATATTCTGTGATTAATTTTTTGGTTAATGACTATTGTTCATATGACTTGATTGATTACAACGAGGTAAGGGTTATCTCCTCAAAATCATTATTATCCGAAATTGTTCATGTTTAAGTATTTTCTCGGACATACTTATCATAGATACCCATATTTCATAAAAAGTTTTTAAAAATTAATCTTTTAAGGTTTTATGGGAGGTTTTATTTAACTAGATCTTCTCTTTAAATGTTTTAAAAAATTATCTTTCTAAACCCTTTTAATTAATGTCCATATTTTCAAAACGATTTTAAGTACTTTTTTATATGAAAATGAATGTTTTGAAATGATAACTCTTTTCAAAAGTTTCAAAGTGGTATGGGACACTTTTATTCAAAAATATATTTTAAATGTCTTCCTTTATAAATTGTGAGACTTACAAACCATTTCATGAAAAAGGGGTATTTCTCTCGAAGAGTTTTACAAATCATTTTCATCTATGTCAACATCCTTTGATGGATTTTAAACTTTTTTTTGAAGTTGATTTTTTATGATACAAATATTCCATATTTTCTCGAAGGTTTTGTAATATGTTTGACTATGGATTTGTTATTTTTATACCATTCATGGTTTATGGATAAAGTATTGACATTTTTTATGCTAGTTTTAACACAAATTCTTATGTAATGTTTCAACCTTTTCATATGAGAAATGTATTAGACATTGTGAGTGACAGGTGGAGCCTGCTATAGCTCCTCGATGCATCAATAGGTCTAATGAGACAATTAGACATGGAATTTCCCAAGGCCTTTCACAATTTGATATATTGTTTTGGCCAAGGCCTTAATCTTTTTTAGACATCTCAGTCGAGGCCTTGAGAAAGTGTTTCAGAATGTCTGGTATTATACATTCCCTCATTATGAAAATAATATTGACGGTTCATGTGGTCATTCGACTAGTATAATACCCATGATTATGTTTTATTATGGAATTATTTACTCATCTCATATTCCTACCATAAAAGTATGCATGTTTATTGTTGGTAAAGGCATGTGGTTTCTATTATTCACCATGCTTAATATTTATGTTTTCCTCCAATCTATTGCTTACCCTTACTGAGAGTTTTAGCTCCCCCTTTCTATGTTTTATTTTTCCCAGGATTCGAAGAAGTGTATTATGATTGATATGCAAGGTTAAGATAAAGGTAATAATGTCGTTCTCAAAGAACTATTTTTTTGTATTGTATGTTTCAAAGTTTAATGTAATGTTCATGTTTCCAATCTATTTTCCAAGACTGCTAAACTGATCGGTATTTTGGGACTTGATTCCTTATAATCATTCCAATGTATTAAAATAATGCACCAATTCTGGGAATCTAGGGTCAGGGTGTTATAGTTGGTATCATAGGAAGTTTAGCAATAACCTTGGAAGCCAGATTTAGATAAACTCTGATTAGAGCACATAAACCTAAGATAGACTTTGAGGATTAGTATAGAAGGACTTCCTAGAATTTTGGTAATGTATAGATTTTGTGAGTTTTCCAAGAAAATACATCCCTGTTTGGATACGAGCAGGTAGAGGCGGCTCTGGAACATATGTACCTAGGGGTAAAACCTGAAAACACTGCTTTGAGCTAGAATTGAACGAGAACTGGTGCACGACAACGAGCCTTGATGTACTCTTGGTTGAGACACTCTCGGGGGATATGCTTTGAATAATTATCATATTCTTTACAAACCACTATGAAGGGTTTATGAGTATATATCTCCTCAAAGAAAACATTTCTGTGATTATGGATTATATCCATAAACTATTCAATTTACGTTAGGTATTTTACATGTTTGGAATTATGAATTGCGATTCATAAACTAACCTAGTGTATGCCATTTTGGCATCCAGTAGCAGGAATGAGAACTCTAGTAATACGTATGATCCATAGAGTAAGAAGGGTCATATCATTCAGGGTATTAAGCCAACATTTAGAAGGGAAATAGTCTCCCATGTATTTTCAACATATGAAGAAATAATATCATGTGTTAGTAAGATAAGTAAAGAATTCTCTATGTTCTATGGATTTGAAGGAAAGTAAAAGAAGAAAAGGATGATAGAGATAAAGATGGATAAATGGAATAGGGGAAAGAAGGATTTTTCCATTTGTGATAAATGTGGAAATAATCACCTTGGTAAATGCTTGAAAGAAATGAGAGTTTGTTATAAGTGTAGAGAAAAAGGACACTAAGTACGTGATTTCAAGGGCAAGAAAATGTTTTCAAATTTAAAATGCTTGATTTGCAAGGTGTTGAGACACTATGTGAATCAATTTTCCCAGTCATAAGAGTATACCGCAAATGATGTTATTGGATAATAATCAAGTTATGATACTACCTCAGATGAAGATGAATGACTAGTGTTCTTATGTTGTTATTATAGAATTATTTCATTTGAGTGTTGTATCTACAGTATACTAGTTATACGGATTATGGTGATAAATAGAAATTGTACTGAAATACTATTTTATTGAGGATTTGAGATTATATGATTCTAATAAAAGTGAAAAAATAGTAAGCTACACTTTTTGAAAAAATACATGGTTTAAGGAAATGTAATCCTTAATATGGTCCTGATAATGAGGTAGTTATTTTGGAATAAGAGATGGTTGATTTGGATAAATTCTATTGGACATTCTTGACTACCTTGAAACTGATTAATGATTTGTATATTCCATCATTGTTGGAGTTTACAACATTTTTTGGATAGAAGGAGTATATTTAGTATTCTATAAGGAATAAGGGAGAATGAATGTAATCAATACAGTTTTATGGTAATTCAGGATGTTGGAGTGTTTTAAAAGAATACATGATGAAGGATTTCACATGTTATTACATGGAAAAAGGACCCTCATTATGTCTAACTTCCTTATAAATTTTGGACTGAGAGTTTGGAGATAAGTATTTCGGTTAAGTATAAAGGTTAGAATGGATTCAGTTTGAAATTGGATACTATTATTAAGGTTGTTTTGGTATTGTTATAAAAAGGACAACCTAGAGGTCGGGCGACTACTAGTCGCGTCCGGTAAGGCTGTGAGACTTGAACCCGTAACTGAAGAGCAATAAAGGTGCATCACCTACGACTGGACCCCGTGATGCACTGGTCTGTATAATTTAGTTTTTTTAAAATAGTTTGACAAATGAATTATAAAGTCATTATTTTTGGAACCTTATACGATTTAGGTAAATATAATTTTTTTTGAAGTTATTTGGAGTGAAAGATAAGTTTGTGGTAGGAATTAGTTAAAGGATGAAACTCTACTTGTCAAGTATATATATATATATATATATATATATATATATATATATTTATTCTCTTATTCTATGAAGAAAAAAATTCTTAAACTTTAGGTAAGGAATCTTAAAACTAAATATGTTCTATCCTAATACCTTATGTTTTGTTGAACCGATGATATTTTAAATCATCATAGATTGATGGATTTGAGGCCCTCAATTCTACAATTGTTTGTGACCGATGACCTCAATCACTCCCTAAAAATATTTACATTTTTCCTCTAATTATGTGTCTCTAATTTCCACCAATGTTCTCCTAATTGAGATCATAATTTGGTGGTGACTTTTTTATTCTCCTTTTTCCTATTATTAAGAATAAATTTTATTAACCGAATTTCCGATGTGGGTTTTCCCACAAAGGTATCTTCTATTTTCAACCTTTTATTTTCATAGAACAATTTCAAATTGAGAGGACGCAATTTATTGAAGGAGGGAAGAATGTAACACCCCAATATTTCATAGTATGTTATTTCTTCAATGTAATTCAATAACTTGCACTACACGCAACACAAAGTTCATGCACACCACGACTTACCGAACTAGCCGTTCAAAAGAGATTATGAATAGTATTAACTGAATTTTAAACATTATATAATCCTTATAATTTTAGAATCCATATTATGATTTTTATAGACATAATGTAAGAATAAATTCAATTTTTTTAGATAAAGGAAGTATTTTTCAGAAAATGCAATTTTACCGCCTTTTGAGGGAGAACCTTTTTTAAATCCAATATTTTAAACTTTTATATATTAAATTTGAAAAAATAAACTTCTTATCTAGAACCAAGAGATAAAAATCGATTTTTGATAATTTTTTGGTATTTTTCTCATAACTTTCAAATTTTGGTGAATAGTGAAAACTACCAAATTTTAATTATGAACAACTTTTTTAATCAAAATAATTTATAGTGATAAGTTATACATTTTAATGGTTTGGAAGTATAAATATATTATATTTTTACCATTTAATCCCATGATTTTCATTGTAAGTAATTTCACTTTGAAATTGGACAAAAACAAGTGTCAATCTTTTGATAGTTATTATTTCTTAAAAATACGCCTTTTGGTTTTGACAACGGGAATTAATTTTAAATTAATAAATGAAACTTATATGTTTTTAATTTGGTAAAATAGACTTGTTTTTTTAATTCTTAATATCAAAATTATCTTAGGGTGAATTTTCGGTATTTTTTTGAAAACTTTCAATTTTTGATGAATAGTGAAAAACACAGAGTTATAGTTTAAAACCGAATTTTTATTTAAATTAATTTATGTTAAAATAGATACATAATACTAAATAAGTTCATTTTAATTAATTGTATTTAGTTTATAATAATTTTAGATATATAAAAATTTTATTGAAGTTTTCACCGTCTTTTACCCCCCTCCTAGGAGAATTTACAAATTCACATAAAACTTAATTTTATTGCTTCTGTGAGTTGAATTTTAAAAATCCAAGAGACATGGTTAATATAAAGGAGTAAAATTTGGTTCAATAATATAAAAACATTTTTTTGTGAATAGTAACTTTTTACTTTTATTTACCACGGTTAAAGGTAAATAGAGTAATTCAAGGTAAAAAAAATACTGTAATAATTCGAAATTACCTTAACACATGTCATAACATTATTGTATGAGTAATTGACGACCATGGGAATCTTTGGGTCTATTTTTGGACCCCATGTATCCACTTATGAATGATAATGACACTTTAGATTAATTAATTTAATGTAAAGGCAAAATTGACATAAACAAAAACCTTTTAGTAATTAATTTTTATATGGTGTTATATAAGTAATCGTTTTGACTATAATTATTTATTGGAAAGATAAAAATATTTCCTAAATCATGGTATTTTTTTTATAATTTTTAGACATCTAATAAATTAAATTATTTAGGACAATATAATGATGCAGTATTTACCTCATTTATAAATGAATTAAATAAATTAGATTATAAATACTAAAATAATATACAAAACAAGTCCATTTCTTATTGGATGATTTTATTTCTACCATGAGTCATCTTATCTTTGACTCTAATGATTTTTGGACCTTTATAAACTGAATATCATTATATAATAAAATAACATTTTCATGCTTTTCTAAAGAGTCGCTCCTCCCCCTTATAAAAGGAGACCACTTATAACCATTTCCTCACACCTCTCAAGCCTTTAGGATCATCAACACTCTAATAAATTAAGCTTCCTACATCCCTATCCTCCTTCCAGAAGCCTTTCCTTAGGAATAAGGCACTTCAAGGAGTCCTTTTGGTTCAAACCAAAGGAAGTTACCCAAATTAAAGGTAACAATTTCTCTTAACATCTTTTCTTTTCTTTTACTCCTAGAAACCCTAAAATATTTTTATTCATTTCATTTATAACAACACCAGTATCCTCAATATAATAGTATGTTTTTATGAGAAGTATTTGAATCACACTTACACACACCTCCATCTAATGGGTGAAGAACATAATGTTTCTGTGGATGGAAAACTAACGCCTCACGAAACGATGATTGTTCAATTACCTTCTACCGCCTCTCATGGTGAAATTTATGATCGAACTGTATTTATATATGATATATATTATGTTTATGTTTTCTTCATGATTCTGTATTTTTATTATATAGCATACCTTAAAGGTTTCCATTATGGGTAAAGACGATAATTTCATTTGAGGAAGTGCGGACTACCGCCCCCTCAAAGTGATATGACTCGTTAATACCATATGTGGGATGTATAAAGGATGGAGTTAATGATATAATATATAATATTATACTGGAATTATAATATATCTATGTATTATTATGTTTTAAGTCCATTAAAATAAGAAATAGAAATGAATGTAGTGTCCATGCGTAAGTACGGCTAACCGTCTTCCTGAACGATGCATTTCATTCTTACTCCAAAATGATATGTACTATTATAAATAAATTTATATACTGGATATACATGATATATATGATATCTAAATCCTGAATATCATTCTAGATATAATGATATTTGACCATGTGAACAACTTGTAACTATAAGGTGTTCATTTTTGACTCAAGTGCCAAATATCGACAAAACGAACGTTATTAACATAAATGATTACATAATGCTTATAACATGGTAATAAGTGATATAAAATGAATAATAAACTTGAAAAATGTTCTTAAGAAAGTATAAATTAACATTAGTTTGTTATTCATGATTTTAAAGAACGAACGGGTTAAGTCGGACACGAGGTAAGGGGTTTCTTATCTCAATTTTAATTCAGTGGGATTACCATTGTTCACCACTTATTTATTGCATGTGGTGTATTTTGTACTACCATTTGATATATATATTATCATTATTCTCTTTATATTCATGATATTCTACGATTCATTTGGTTGTTGTCGACTATTTTCCATACGACTTGATTGATTACAACGAGGTAAGGGTTTTCTCCTCAATCTCATTATTATCCGAGATTGGTCATGTTTAAGTATTTTATGAGACATACTTATCATAGATACCCATATTTCATAATTTTTTTTCAAAAGTAATCTTTTAAGGTTTTATGGGAGGTTCTATTTAACTAGATCTTCATGTTAAATTTTTTAAAATTTATCTTTCTAAACCCTTTTAATTAATGTCCATATTTTCAAAACGATAAGTATTTATTTATATGGAAATGAATGTTTTGAAATGAAAACTCTTTTCAAAAGTTTAAAAGTTTTATGGGAAACTTTGATTGAAAAATCTCTTTTAAATGACTTCCTTTTTAAATTATGAGACTTACAAATGATTTCATGAAAAGGGGTATTTCTCTCAAAGAGTTTTACAAATCATTTTCATCTATGTCAACATCCTTTGATGGATTTTAAACTTGTTTGAAGTTGATTTATTATGATACAAATATTCCATATTGTGTCGAAGGTTTTGGGATATGTTTGACTATGGATGTATTATTTTTTATACCATTTATGGTTTATGGATAAATTATTGACATTTAGTATGCTATTTTTAATACGAATGTTTATGTAATGTTTCAACCTTTTCATATGAGGAATGTATTGGACATATTAAGTGACGGGTGGAGCCCTCTATAGCCCCTTGATGCATCGGTAGGTCTCATGAGACAATTAGACATGGAATTAGCCGAGGCCTTTCCCAATTTGATATATGGTTTTGGCCGAGGAGTTAATCATTTTTAGACGTCTTGGTCAAGGACTTGACAAAACGTTTTAGAAAGTCTGGAATTATACATTCCCTCATTATGAAAATAATATTGACTGTTCATGTGGTCATTCTACTAGTACAATACCCATGATTATGTTTTATTATGGAATTATTTACTCATCTCATATTCCTACCATAAAATTATGCATGTTTTTTGTTGGTAAAGGCATGTGGTTTCAATTATTCACCATGCTTAATATTTATGTTATCTTCCTCTGTATTGCTTACCCTTATGGAGAGTTTGAGCTCACCCCTTTCTATGTTTTATTTTTCCCAGGATTCCAAGAAGTGTATTATGATTGATATGTAGGGTTAAGCTAAAGGGAATAATGGAATTCTAAAAGAACTATTTTTTTTTGTATTGTATGTTATAAAGTTTATTGTAATTTTCATGTATGAAATCTATTTTCCAAGACTGCTAAACTGATCGGTCTTTCAGGACTTGATTCCTTGTAATCATGCTAATGTATTAAAAAAATGCACCGACTCTGGGAATCTAGGGTGGGGGCATTACAATCTCACCCCACATACATTCGACATCACTTCTGTCTACTCAAGGATTATTTGCCTTCCAATTTTGGATATTTTTTAAATCCACCATAAGATCCCTTTAATAAAATACATCCCTTTAAAGGGTGAATTTTTTTTGTCATATGCTCAGTATTGATATAGAATCTTTTTAATATTATAAATGAAATGACTCTATTTAATGAAATTATTAATTTATTATTATGATATATGACCATAAAATATTAGAGGAACCATAGATATTGTATATTCCCATCATTGAAAAGTATACCACATATGTTGAAGTAGATCTATAATTACATATAGGACATGAGAATTAATATAAATTCTAACCTATATAGGATGTTCATTACATCCTTCCTATGAAGATCTAGGGGTCAACGTGGTGAAATATTCTATATTAATGTAGATATTCACATAATTTTCCCCTTCCAAAAACAATAATCTTTCAGAAATAGGCACAAAATAATCTATATTAAATGCTCACTCCCTGCCCCTCTCGCTCATTACTTTCAATTTAATAAGTATTTTCATAATTTAAATTATATTTAAAAGATGTTAGAATAATTATTTTAAATAAACTGACTAATAGTATCAATAAAATGGTTTACTAAATAAACTCAATCAATTAATAAGTTATATAAACTTAATCATCACTAATATGTAAATAAGAATGACTATTAATTTATTATTTATTTTTCTATTAATATAAATTTATAATTGATTCTATAAAAAAATTAAATAATGACACATAAAAACATCACATTTCATATATCCTTATTAATTCATACCTATCAACTCCTAAATAAGAGCTATGGAACTCAAGAAGATAGGTCAAGGAAAAAATAAACAAAAAAAACCTAGACTTCATATGGTAACTCAGATATCCAACATAATTAGGATATCCATACATATTCATGGGTTAATTCTTATGCTGGGAAAGTTTTTTCTTTTGGATATAATAAATACCAATATCTCTAGTTTCAATTTCATTCCATTTTGCAACATTTCTGACCTAGTATACACAAAGAGTTTCCAATTTAGATCAGCAGATCACCTCACACACACATCCCGATCAGTTAAGTCTTGTGTTAATGATAAGGGATATAGATAACATGTTTGATAAATGGGTTAACCTATTTAATGTTAAACTAAACTCAATTTGATCACGTTAAAAATCCAGCATTAACTTTGAGGTATCATGTGGTGAAAATTCTATTTTATTTATCCATTTGGCACATACACATATGTTGACTAACCTTACCATATAAAAAATTCTTCTCTTTTTTCAAAACCATTTTCTATGGAGAAAAAGTTGAAATATAACCACTCGTTGTATTTTAGTGGAGAAGAGATGAGATGTTGGTTTTATCATGGTTAAGAACATCACAAAAATACAAAACACGAAACCCAAAAAATCAAACAATAATAATGGAAAAGTATAAAATAACATAAATTGTATTATAGAATTGATTAATCTGAGGGAATGTAGATGAGTCAAGCCAACGGAAGAGTAGTTCTGTGATAACTTGAGAATCGTGAGTGACTAAATCATTGTTAGGGTTCTTTTAAATAGATCTGGGACACTTTTAATAGCACTTATCTAAAAGGAATTGATAAATATCCATTTTATGAGCTCTAAATTGATAAGCACTGAAAAGAATGCTTTTTTATTTGCGCTAAAACTTTAGTGATGATAAAGGATTTATAATTATAATTATTTAAATACATTTATTATAATTTTATAAGTATATATAATTTAATTATTTATTTATAATTATATAAATACTTATTTAAAAAATTATTATTCTTCATTTAAAATAATTATCAATATGTAAATTTTTAAATATAGTAAATATATATTTATAAATGTATTTATTTATAAATATTTATTTACAAATATATTCTTAATATTATTAACGGATATATAATCTTAATTACATGAATTTTAAAAATGAGTGAAATTTAATAATTCAAAATGAGTATGCTTTAAAAATATTGAAAAAATAGATAAGTTTTTTAATTAATTATAAATTATAAATTATTAAAAAAATAAGGATATATATATATTAAAGTGGATGAATACATAATAAAAATACTAAAACATTGTAAATAAATAAATATAAATAAATAATTGAAAATGATCAAATTCAAAAATAAAATAAAAAATAAAAAATATTAAAAATGAATACCCTAATTGTAATAGTATTAAAAATAAATAAATAAAATTGACAGATTAAAAAAATAATATATTAAATTTATCTTGTTATAATGAAATTTTAAAATATACTAAAATTTGAATAAATTATATAAATATTAGGTGTATGTGTTTCTATATACTGTGTAAATATATTTTTTGTGTGAGTTTGTATATAAAAATGCATTAATTACATATATATATATATATATGTTCACAAAATCAATAGAACACAAAAAAATTGATATATGTTAAATTGAAAAATCAAACAAAAGTAAAAAATGAATAATACATTAGTATGTTTTTAATTAAAATTTAATTCATTATATATATATATATATTTATATTTATATTTAACATATATTATTTATTACTATTTATAATTAATATATATAGATATATATTATAATTATTTATTTTTATTAATAATTATTTCATTAATAAATTTTTAAATAATTTTTAAATTTGTTAATTTGTTATTTTTTTTCACTTATTAAAATTTATTCATTATATATATACTTACTATATACTATTTATTAATACTTATAATCTATATATATTTATAACTAATTTATTCATTTTTATCAATAATCATTTAATTAATGAAATAGTTAATATTTTTCATAATTTACTCTATTTAATTTTTTATTTGTTTAATTGTTTTATTTTATTCATTTTATATATCTATTTTCTTAATTATAACTTCAATTATTTTTCATTTTATTTTTATTCTTTTTTAATTTTTTTTTCAATTTTATTCATTTTATTTTTTTAAACTAAATATATGTATGTTCAATTTATTAATTTTTTAAAATAGTAATTTAATTAATGAAATTTTTAATTTTTTTGTTTAATTATTTCATTATATTCTAAACATTTATCAGTGCTAAAAAATCGCTAATGAAGGGGGATCTTTATCAACATTAAAAAATAAAGTGCTTATAAAGGGTAGTCTTTATGAGTGCTAAATTAAGTGCTGATAAAGGGAACCCATTATCAGCACCAAAAAAGTGCTGATAAAGGGTTCCTTTTATCATTGCTTATTTTAGAGTTGATAAATATGGACTTTATCAGTGCATTTTTCAAGAGTTTATAAATTCTAGTACTGTTAAAGACACATTTTTTGTAGGGATAAGGTTCTTTAATCTCCCCCTTTGGAATTGTTGACAACAGTTTGAAACTCATTGACTTACCAAGCATCAATAGATGGCACAAAACATGAATAATGAAATATTATCCGATCTCAATGAGATGTATCTTAACAACACATTATTGTATAATATAGTGTTTTTAAGAGATTAACATTCCTCGATGACAAGCATGTTTGGGAAGAGGGTTTGAAACGACCTTGCTTCTCAAACCCACCTTACCACTTACACCCCCTTAATAAAAAACATATTTACCCCATTGGAAACACAATCCAAATGACCATGGGGGGTATCTGAGCAACAAAAAATCGAGTTTATGGGGAAGGATGAACATAAAATTTTAGCCTTAACTCCAAAAAATATAGCACGTTGTAATAACCTGAACATTTATGAATAAAATTCCCTTTCATTTAATTAAATTTTCTATGCCCAGAGAAGAAATGTGCACTTATTTTGTTTTATTAATGAATTTAAATGACTATTAAGTATCATTTCTATTGATAATATATTTTTTGAACAGTGATCACATGACTAGTATAAATATAGGGTTTTAACAAATCTTTTTGACAATACAAAGGAAGTGACGACCTCGACCTGTAGGATCATCGTACACCTTAATCATAGGGAATATTATAGTGTAATAAAGGTATATGTATAAAGACCTTAATAATTTGAATATGTATATTATATAATAATAAATATATTTTCATTTTAATTGTTTCTTTTAAAAGATTTTCGTTTTGATTCAAGAGAAATTATATTTTCGTGTAATACTCAAATTCAATTAATGGGTTTATTTTGATGAATTAATGGATTTTTTAAATAAATAGTATTTTAATAAAATATTAATATTATGTAAGTTTTATTAATTTTAAATGTTTGGGTAATTTTTATGAAGTGAAATGTACTTTTTATAAGGGTTCAAAAAATGTTATTGTCTAAAAACCCAACATTTTACAATAAACGCTGAATCTTATTTTAAAATTGAAAATGAAAATATTTAGAAAATTATTTAGATAAAATGAATTTTTTTAATTAGAACGTTAAAATTATCCAATATTGAATTTTTTATATTTCTCTGAGACAGTCGAATTTTCGGATAAAAATGAAATACCGTATACATATATTATGTGTTTTAAGTCATCATAATGACCCAAAATGCTATAATAAATACTATAATGGAAAATCTTGGCACAATTTATCTTTTACCATTAAAATAGTGTAATTTTAAGTTAATCTTATTATTTTTATAATTCCCTTATGAATCCTTTAAAATGTATAATATATTTTATGATTTTAAATTCATTTCTTTAATAATGTGACTCACCTTCACATAAGAAATGCTAATATTTTAATATCTTAGGCCCTTTTACTAATAAAATAATTATAAACTCCCCTATTTTTTAAAAACCATGCGTAAAACCCATGGGAAGTTTTGCGGATTTGAATATTTAGTTATATAGATTCCAAAACCAAAGTTTGTGAAATATTGAAGAATTGCCCTCTCATTTCCTATATATACCCACCCAAAATCTTACTTATCTTCACTCAAAATCCTTGGATCACGTTTTTAATATTCCCTCACCTTTATAGAATCCTCCCAAGGTCCCCAATCTCTCAATAATCCCCTCTTTAATCTTTTGAAGTCACAAACTCAAGTAAGGGTTCCTTCATTTATCATTTTTATCCACGTTTCCTTATATTTTTACACCATTTTTTTCAATTAAAAATTATGCGGTATGTTTTTAAACCTCCCCCATAGTTCCCTTATTATTTATGAATGATTATATACCCCTTTATCTCACATTAATCCCTCCAATGTACACCCGTTACCATGCTGAAATCTCATAAGAGTTATTTCATTCCTCCTCTTTCTTCAAGTTTCTTTATTACGATACACCTTCTATTTACAAATTAGTTATCTCGGGACGTGTATTTATATGACAATATTAATTTCCATTTTATGTATATATTTTTATATACCCATTTTTCTCTCATAAACCTTTTTTTATGATTTTTTTGTCACACTATTAGGCTGCCGAAATTGCACTAAAAATTTCTATTCCAAAAAAATTGTGTAGTGAACATCGTACCCATTCCCTATTAAAGGTGTTAAATTTTATGAAGATATAACTTTTTATTTATAACATACACGTATTTATTCCACACTCCTTAATCGTGGAATAAATTATGAGGATGAATGAATCCATGTTTTATGATCTATGTGGCACACTTAATTGTGAGATTGAAACGATTATAAAGGGTAAGCCCAAATAGCACTCCAATGAATTGGGTAATGTTTAGTATCATGATACATCAGGTTGGGATAGGGGTTTACCTGATTTATTTATGGATCTTTGTCCACTATAATTTATTGTAAATTTATCCTTGACCAATAATTCAATGTTTTCAGTTTTTTCCACATTTGCATGTTATGAATATCATGTTATATCATGTTTTTTGATTCATGTTCGTTTATGGATCATTTATATGCCTTTCCTAACATGTATTATTATACCCATTTTATTCTATATTTAGTACCTTACATGGCTTTATATATCACCCCTTTCTTGTTTATATCCTCAGGTTATCCCATGTAGTGTTAAGTACGAAGGAATATTGTAGTCATCTAAAGGAAGTTTTCAACAATGATGTTATATTTCATGTTTTAAGTTGTTATGTAATGTTTCTAATTTCACAAGACACTAGAGTTATTGATATTTTGGGTTGTATTAAGTGTAATTTTTTGTAATTAAATCATTTATGAATGTAATAAAAATAACATAGTTTCTATAGTTGGTATCAGAGGAAGGTTTAGTTATTTTTTGGATTAGGATTAGAAAAATATAGTGAAAGCCTTAGGGATAAGACTAAGTATAAGAAAAACATTCCTAAATTTTTGTGAATATATATTAAGTGTTTAATCAATAAAATACATCCACGTATAGATATGAACTAGTGGATGTGGCTTTGGAATAGATGTATCTAGGGGTAAAAACCAAAAACACCGCTTTGATCTAGACTTGAATGAGAACTTGTGCATGAAAATGGGACTTGTTTCACTTCTGGTTTGACACTCCCAGGGGATATACTTTGTTAAATTCAAAAGTTTAGTATGAACCATTATTAAGGGAACAAAAAAATCCCATAAGAATATACATTAGAAAATATATCATGGATAAATTAGATTGAAGCCTATAAAATCATAAGTTAAGGAAATAAATGTAATTTATAAGTTATTCCTTTAATGTCATTAGATTATCCTTTATGTGTGTAATAGTTTAAAATAATTACCACTATATTTCCTTTTATTCTATCTAATGGATGTTAATAGGGGGAATCGGGATAATAATCCATGTGAAGATTAATGTAATGACTTCCCTAGTAAGATTCCCAATCCAATGGGAGTGAAAATTACAAACTTCATCACAATACTCTCTCAGTTAACTCAAGATTTTAATAGAAACCTGGATCAAGAGGAACATCAAACCCCCTAATAAAGAACAAGTCACAATCAAGAGTATCATGATATAAAGGCCCCCTAATTTTGATGGATCATCTGATCTCTCAATCACTGAACAATGAATCAACTCCATTAAGAAGATATTTTCAATCCTTCAATGATATGAATAAGAAAATTTTCTTCTGGATGATTATCATATAGAGGGTGTGGCTGATCAATGGTGTACATTTATTCAAAATATTAATCTTGAAGAAGATATTGTGGTGATGGGATATAATAATTTATAGAAAATGTTTTTCGATAAATATTTTCCTCACACCCTCCCACCTAAGATGGAAAGGGAATTCCTTTCCCTCAAGAAACAAAACGATGAATCCATTAGAGAATATGAAGGAAAATTCACAAGGCTTGCACAATATGCCTCTATCTTTGTCGTTACCCCTGAATGAAAGGTTGACAGATTCTTTGGTGGGATAATACCTAGCCTATAGAGAGGCCTGGTGATCTGTGACTTTGATAGCTATGAGGAAAATGTCTGATGTTCCCTCCAATTTTAAATAGAGATTACAGAATCTCAGGGGTATCATGGAGATAAGAAGTGGAAGTAGAAGTGAAATTATGGATGTCCGATAGAGAGATCTAATGATGCCAAGAAATTTCAATATCCCACATGCCAATGGTGTAGAAATAATCACCTAGGAAGTTTCCTGAAGGGGATGAAGAAATTATTTAGGTGCGGTAATGAATGGTACCTAGCCAATGATTGCTAGCTAGAAAAATCCACTACTGTGACATAGGAAAGGAATTCCCTGTTTGACCCTCAACACATTGTTCATTGATAAAACTGTAAGGAACCATGGCATTTCTCAAACTAATGCACTGTGATAAGGTTTTTATGAGGAAACCAATAACCTCTAAGGTAGGAAGGGCGAGATTTCTTCATCACAACTGCTGAATTCTATCATGATAATGAACTGGTGACATGTATGATAGTTATTCATTCAAGACTAGTGAAAAACTTTTTTATTTTGGTTATATGCATTATTTTATATCCTGAAATTTTAGTAGAACAATTCAAACACCACCAAAAAGCATGTAAGTAAAGATGTCGGTGAAGAAGAAAAATGGGGAAATTATAGCATCCCATATATACAACTCTCCCTATCATAATTTTTGGATTGAACTTCCCGTTGAACATTTTCATACTTACTTTGGTGTAATTTGATGCAATTTTGGGCATGGATTGACTTTTATTATATATATCAAACATAAATTGTCATGATAGATAAATCACTCTTCATATGAAGAATCAAACCTTGATTCAATACAATTGCTTGGAGGAGGAAGAATATTCTTTAGCACCATCATCCCAGGCATGGATATTACTACCCTATGAGCATGTATATCATGATAAGATGATTGATTCTATGGAAGGAACCATCCTCGAAGACATATCTATTGTAAGGGAATTCACTTTTACGTTTCTTGAAGAATTTACAGGTCTAAATCCATGTAGGGATGTTCAATTCTTGATTGATCTTATACATGGGATGTTTCCAATATCCAATAATTCATATAGAATGGCTGTTGTAAAACTTGAGGAGCTAAAGAAACAATTATAGGAGAATTTGGATAAAGGGTTTATACACCCAAGTGCTTCACCATGGGGTGCACCAAACCTATTTTTCAAGAAGAAGGATGGGTCAATGTTCCTTTGAATTGATTTTCGTGATCTTAAAAAAATCATGATAAAGAAAAAGTATCCTTTTCCATGAGTTAATGATTTTTTTGATCAGCTACGAGGAGTAAAATACTTCTCCAATGTGGATCTGTAGTCGAGATATTACAGAGTTATGGGGAATAAGGTTGATATCCCTAAGACTGATTTTCGTATAAGGTATGGGCATTACAAGTTCTTTGTAGTTCCATTCAGACTCCCTAATGCTCCATAAATCTTCATGGAGTTGATGAATAGAGTCTTTAGATATTACCTTGAAATGTTTATGTTATTATTTATAAATGATATACTAATATAATCCAAAACCAAGGAAGAGTATGAGGAGCATTCGAGAACTCTTGTTAATACCTTGCAAAAGTAGAAGCTCTATGAAAAGTAAAACAAGTATGAGTTTTGGTTGAAAGAAGTCTCTTTCTTTTGCCATATCATCATAATTAATGTGATATATGTGGATCCTTCCAAGAAAAAAGATATTTCGGGATGGCTAATGCCATCATTTGTGATGGATATCCATAGATTCCTTGGGTTAGATGGATATTATCAGTGATTTGTGAGAAATTTCTCATTATTTTCAAACCCATTTTCCAAGTTGACTCAGAAGGGATTCAAGTTTTCATGGAATGTTGAATGGAAATAAATATTCAAGGAGTTGAAAAGGAGTATTTTCACTGATCCCATGCTCACACTACCAACGATAGGAGATATTTTCATGGATTCAGTGATTCTTTGAAGAAGTTCATGGGATTTGTGTTGATGAAAAATGAAAAATTCATTACCTATGATGCAAGGAAGTTGAAAGTTCATGAGAAGAACTATACAACACATGATTTGGCATTGGCTGTTGTGATCTTCTCATTGAGAATTTGGCTATATTACTACTTTAGAGATAAATGATAAATATATAGAGATTTGAAAAACCTAATGCATATATTCACATTGAAAAAGATGAATATGTGCGAACGAAGATGGTTATAGATGATAAAAGACTATGACTTCTCAATTCACTACCATCCAGGAAAAGCAAATAAAGTGGAAGATGCTCTAAGTAGAAAGGATCCAGTAACTCTCTCATTGTTGAGAATTGAGAAGGATCAAATATTATTAAACTCGAAGAGTATGTACATGGAAATCATAAAGTAAGGAACATCATCAATCCTTTCACAAATGATTGCTCAACCATCTATTATGGATAGGTTAAAGGATGATCACAAAGATGATGTGGGAATTTAGAAGAAAGTGAAATCTATAATAAAAGGAAAATCTTTGGAGTTCAATTTTGATGAAGAAGGTGTTATAAGATTTAGGTCAAGACTATGTGTACCATCAAATCCTGAATTAAATAAGGAGATATTGGATGATGCACATAGATCAACCTTGATATCCATCCTGGAAGCAAAATGATGTATCAAGATCTCTAATAACACTATTGGTGGGACAATATGAATAATAATATAATAGAATATATATCAAGATGTCTTGTATGTCATTAAGTGTTGGAGGAGAGGGAAAAATATAAAGGGATGATACAACCATTACCCATACCTTAATGGAAATTGGAAAACATCACCATAGACTTTGTCCCTGGGCTTCCTAAGACATCTAGAGGAAACAATGCTATTTGGAATATGGTGGATCGTCTTATGAAGTATACACACTTAATTATGATTCAAGAATATTTTTCAATGGATCAAATTGCATGAATATACATTAGAGAAGTGGCGAGGTTACATGGTATACCACTATCGATAGTATCTGATCGAGATCCAATATTCCCCTCTAAGTTATGGATGAGTCTCCAACATACATTGAATACTGAGTTGAATTTCAGCATGACCTATCACCCTCTAACTAATGACCAATATGAGAAGACTATCCAAAAACTTGAGGGCATGTTGAGATCATGCTCAATGGACTTCAAAGGAGGATGTGATCAATATCATCCTCTGGTGGAGTTATTTTACAATAAAAACTTCCACTCAAGAATCCAAATGTCTCCCTATGAATCCCTTTGTAGAAATAGGTGCAAAACACCTCCATGCTAGGATGAAGTTGGGGAATGAAAAATTATAGGTCCGAAAATGGTAGAATAAATAGTGGAGAAGGTTAAGACAATATGACAACACATCAAAGTAGCTCAGAGTTGATAAAGGAGTGATGTTGCCAATCAATGATGTTACCTAGCGTTTGATGTTAGAGACATGGTATTACTCTACATATCTCCATGGAAAAGAGTAATGATATTTTGAAGTAAGTGAAAGGTTAGTCCAAGGTACATCCACCCTTTTGAGAACCTTGATCGTATCAGAGGAGTGGCCTAACGAATGACACTCCCACTGAACCTATCTTTATGTACATGATGTATTCCATGTATCACTATTAAGAAAGTACATACTAAACCCATCACATGTACTAAATACAATGGTGATACCACTGGATAATAACCTTTCGTATGAAAAGTAGCTGGTGAGGATCTTAGATCGTATAGAAAAAGTTTTACGAAATAAGACAATGCCCCTCGTCAAGGTGTTGTGGAGAAACAAAAAGTTTGAAGAAGAAATGTGGGAACTAGAGGAAGTGATGAAGTAGATTTACCCTCATCTGTATAGTGTGGGAAAGGAAAATTTCCAGGGTGAAATTTCATTAGGGGGTATGGTGGTAACGACCCGAACATTTATAAATAAAAGCCCCCTTCATTTAGTTAAATGTATTATAGAAATAGAATACATGTGCACTTATTTTGTTTTATTATTGAATTTAAATTACCATTATGTTTCATTACTATTGGTAATATATATGTTTAAAAGTGATCAAATTATTAGTATAAATATAGAGTTTTAAAAAATCCTTTTGATAGAGACAAAAGAAGTGATGGCCTCGACCAGTAGGATTGTTCCCTATAATTCCCATTTATCAGAACTTCAAATAGAGATAGAATTTATGGTCTTTTCCCTATACCAATCAAAATCCATTATCCAACAACTTAAGCACGATAGAATCCATTTATGGGAGAAGTTCAAGCTCATCGAGATCACGGTCCAAACTATGTTCATCGAACGACCCCTTGATAATCACACCATCACACACCTTACTCTTTGGGCCTATACTAGTGTAATAATGGTATATATATCAAGACCTTAATAAATTGAATATTTATATTATATAATAATGTATATATTTCCATTTTAATTGTTTCTTTAAAATGATTTTGGTTTTGATTCAACAGAAATTATATTTTCAGGTAATATTCAAATTCAAATAAGAGGTTTATTTTGATGAATTAATGGATTTTTGAAATAAATATTGTTTTAATAAAATATTATTATTAAGTAATTATTATTAATTATAAATGTTCATGTAATTGTTTGGAAGTGAAATGTACTTTTTAAAAGGTTTTAAAAACATTTATTGTAAAAAACCCAGTATTTTACAAAGAATGTCGAATCTTATTTTAAAAGTGAAAATGATAATATTTAGAAAATTATTTATATAAAATTAATTTTATTTTTTTAATTAGAACATATAAATTATCCAACAGTAAATTTTTCATATTTTCATGAGATAGATGAATTTTCGACTAGAAATTAAATACCGTATAAATATAATGTGTGTTTATGACGTCATAATGACCCCAAATGGATGTAATAAATACTATAATGGGTATTCTCATCCCAATATATGTTTTACCATTAAAATAGTGTAATTGTAAAAGAATATTATTATTTTTATAATGCTTATATGAATCCCCAAAAATTTATAATATATTTTTTGATTTTAAATTCATTTCTTTAATAATTTGACTCACCTTCACATAAGTAAGTATAATATTTTAATATCTGTGGCCCTTTTACTTATAAAATAATTAAACCCACCTCTATTTGAAAAAAACCAAGGCCAAAACCCATGGTAATGTTTGTGTATTTGAACATTTAATTATATAGTTTCCAAAACCTAATTTTGTGAAATATTAAAGAATTACCCTATCATTTCCTTTATAAAACCTCCCAATCTCCCACTTATATTCACTAAAAATAATTTGAGAATGTCCTTAATATATCCTACCATCTCTAGAATCCTCCCAAGGTTCCCTAAGCTCTCAATAATCCTCTCTTCAAGATTTTGAAGTCACACACTCATGTAATGGTTCCTTCCTTTCTCATTTTTATCCAAGTTTCCTTATATTGTTACTCTATTTTATTTTCAATTAAAAATTATGGGGTATGTTTTTTAACCTCCCTAATACTGACCTTATTATGTTTTAATGATGATATACCCATTTATCACTCATTAATACATCCCATGTACACCAATTATCATGCTGAAATATCAAAGAGTTATTCCATTCCTCCTCTTTCTTCAAGTTTTTTTATAATGTCACACCCTCTATTTTCAAATTACTTATGTTGGGACATGTATTTATATGACCATATTACTATAAATTTCATTTATATATTATTATATATAACTTTTTTCTCATAAAACCTTTTTTTTTAATTTTAATATGACGTCGTTAGGCTTCCGAAATTGCACCACAAATTTCATTTCCAAAACAATTGTGTAGTAAATACTGTATCCATTCCCTATCAAGGGTGTTCAATTTTATGAAAATATACCTTTTTATTGGGACATAAATATATTTATTCCACACTCCATGATCATGGAATAAATTATTATTTTGTATGAATCCATGTTTTATGATCTATTTGTCACACTTAATCATGAGATTGAAATGATTTTGAAGGGTGAACCCTAGTAACGCTCCAATGCATTGAGTAATGTTTAGTATCATGATACTTAATTTTGGGATAAGGGTTTACCTAATTTATTTGTGGTAAATTTTCCTATATGATTTCTTGGTAGTTTATCCTTGACCTATGATGCAATTTTTGAAGTTGTTTCCACATTTTTATGTTATGAGTATCATGTTATATCATGATTTTTGATTCATGTTCCTTTATGACTCATTGATATGTATTGAATAACATGTATTGTTATCTCCAAGTTATTCCATGTATATTCCTGTACTGGGATTTATAGCTCACCCCTTTCTCATTAATGTCCTTAGGTTATCCCATGTAGTGTTAAGTATGGAGAAATATTGTGGTCATGTAAAGGAAGTTTTCAATAATGATGTTGTTTTTCAGGTTTTTAGATGTTATGTAATGTTACTAACTTCCCAATACACTAGAATTATTGATATTTAGGGTTATATTTAGTGAACTTTTATGTAATTAAATCATGTATGAATGTAATAAAAAGAATAGGGTTGTTATACATGTGGTATAAATTTTGTTAATACATCTATAAGCTAATCCTTTGTGATATTAAATAAAAGTGTTATTTCACATAAAGACACATTATCTTTTGAAAAATGAAATCTAATGTCAATATTTTCAGACCTACTGTGTTGAACTTTATTTTTTGAAAGATCAATAAAACATTAATTGTCATAAATAATCAGCAATGGTATTTGAACATCATCCCACAAATATTCTAGCCAAAACTATATCCATAAAACTTGTGTAACTACTTGTGTATCCACCACATACTCCAATTAATATGCAGTCATGGTCACTAAACTCTACTTCTTACTATACCAGCTAACAAAAACATCATTGATGAATAAAAAAATACATAATGTGGTTTTAAAATTTATACAGTCACCTTCCCAATCTATATCAATGTAATAAAAAAAGTATAGATCCTTAATACGTATATATGAAGAACCATAATTTATTATCCCTTTTCATATGCACAAATATTGTTTTAATTGAAGGAATGTGTGACTCCTTTGGTTAAATTTGATACCTTACACAGAGAGTCACCATATAGGCAATGTCTTGTTTAGACGTTGTGAGATTTAAAAGGCTTTTAATCATACATCTAAATTTCATCTAATCAACATTACTTTCTTGTTAATCTATTTTCAACTATTTTCCAGAAGATATTAGTATAGAAACCTATTTTTAATCTCCTACTCTAAACATTATGAATATATCTTTGACACACCTTTCTTATGAAATAAAGATATATTATGAATTTTTCTCAATATGTAACCCCAGAAAATAGTTTAATTCCCATAATATGAACATCTCAAATTACTTCTTCATCTTTATGGATAATTAACTACATAAAAAATTGCATTAATATAAAAATTCACTTCATCCACATATATAATCACTATCAATGAGTTTATGAAATCCTTCTTTAAGTACAAGTTTCTATCAACCATGCCTTTTGAAAACCCCGTATTTCTCAAACCGTCATCATATTTAGAATTCCAGGCCCCTTGATCCTATTTTAATTCATATAGTCTATTTTTAATATATAGTTAATTCTTTCATAATTTTCTATAATGAAAATTTCTAGTTGTTCAATAAATATATATTCTTTGAGGCCACCATTCAGAAATTCATACTCTACATCCATTTTATATACCCTATAATTCTTATAAGCTACTACTACCAAGAAAATTATTCTTTTTACAATTATAGTAATGATAGAAAAATCATATTTAAATTACATTCCATCATTTTGAGAATATCATTTATAAAAAATTCGTTCTTTTTTTCCATGTTACTTCACCTTTCTCATTTATTTTGTCTCTGAAAATCTAGTTTGTACCAATAATTTTTATTATTTACAGTCTAGGGGTAAGTTACCATGTAAATTTATTATCAATTTTATTGAGTTATTAATTTATATCTTTTACCCATTCATTATGTTCAGCAGTCCCGACTACTATTCTCGGCTCAACTTGTGATGCAACAGTTGTTTGGTTATCAAATCTCAGCCTCTTTGTGGTCTAAACTTATGCATTATGATTCCCAATCATATTATTGGTTTCTAAATGATTATTTAATCTATAAAATTGATTTATGTTATCACCAACATCATCATTATCATCATTTTAATATTTTAAATTAGCATCAACTATTTCTTGTATTATTTCAGATACTTTTTCAACCTTTTTCTTGAAATATGCCTATTGTTTTCTTTAGGAATATAAAAATATTCTTGTATATAATTAATCATTTTACCCATATTTTCAAAAAACATTCATATCCTAACACATAATAATTTTATAAAATCTCTTATTCCATCATCTGTATCCATTCCCAATAAATAAATAGCCTATAAATACTCCATCATCTGTCTTTTGTTCAAACATTCCCAGTCTCCTTCCTTAGATTTTAATATAACATAGACTTCCAAATACCTTGATATATTTTACTAGAGTATTGTATTGGTACAAAAAATCATAAGGTTTATCATGTGTCCCATATCTAAAATGATATCTATATTTAATATAAACTACTATATACACTAATTTTCTCTATTGGTATTTTGAAACATTATACTCAGTAAACATTGTATTTTCAAATCTACAAAATACTTTTATTAATCATATATTTAACACCATTATGTTGTTGTGTATAATGTGTGATGTAATGATTCTTGAATTTTTCAAATATTATTTTCAAACAAATCACTTGTTTATTCTTTTCCATTATCAAATCTCAGTTTTTTGATACACAAACCAAGCTCTTTTTCAACCTGCCTTCTGCACATTTTAATCATCCCAACTGCCTTAGACTTGTGCTTGTTGAAAAGAAAATTATTTATATGAGTAGATTTATCTATGAATGTGATGAAATAAATGTCAACTCTAGATTATTTTTATCATATAGGTCCACAAATATCTATGTGGACTAATTCGAATGGTCTTATGGAAGTAATATCAACCTTCTTGTGATTCTTTTTAGTTATCTCACTGTTATGACATGTTCCATATATTTTACCTTGGTACCTTTTAATATTGGGTAAATATCTTACCACTTTCTGTTTTTTAATATTTCTTAGGATTATTTGGCCAATATTCCTAAGTCTTATATGCTATGACTTGTTCTCAAATTTCATGCCCAAGTTACATTTTCTGTAAGAATCACCAATCATGAATAAATTTCTATTTGTTCAAATACCTTGAGAAATATTTATTCCCTCACTTTTTCTTTAAATTATTCCTGAATTTCTGTTGAATATTACCCTATTACCATTATCAAAAAGTTTTCTATCACTAAAAAAGTTTTATAATCCCTTAAATATAAATAACACCATCTGATTACAAACTATTATTGAAAATCTTAGCTATATTGCTAACTTTTATTTTCAAGGAAGCGTCATTACCAAATGTTACAACACCCCCTTTATGTTTCTCAATGTTCTTTAGAATTTTATAATTACGTATCATGTTAGTAGGAACAACCACTAAGAATTATCCTTGAAATTTTCTTATTACTCACTCTAAATGAAAGTTATGCTAAGAATGACTTTTCTTCATTATACACTTGAACTAATTTCTGTTTATCATTGATATTGAACTAAATGAGTAATATTTTAATGAATTTATCTACTCTATATATCCATTTTGATCAAACCATCCACTTATATCTTCATGAAAATCAAAAAAATTTATGATGTTATCTTGTAGATACTTTCCTTATCTGCTTGATTTCTTTTAGAATATGGCCCCTTATCATTGGAAATCATCCCCTCAATTGTTTCTTTCACCCAAGAAAGTAAATTTTATGACAAAATGTTTAATATTTATGTTATAAAACACCAAAACAACAAAAATAACCTTAAAATACTAATTTTATTGAAAAAAATAGTTGTATCCATTTTTTTAGTCCAGAATTTAACACCCACTACACAATTTTTGTTTGATTTCTTATCTAATTTGGTATAAAAGATTCATTCAATCCTCTCCTTCTATCGATAACTATTTTTGGAAATTTATTTCAACTTTTACTTATATATTTTTGAGAATAATCAAGATTTAAACCTACATTTTTAGTGTCAATATTTTTAGAAATATTTTTTTTAGATAGAGAATTATCTAATTTTTTTTCATCATCTCTAGAGGATTCTCCCTTCACTTATATATTTATTTTTAATTATTTTTTAATTCTTGTAAGTAATTTTGTAACTTTAAGACATTTTTATCATATAATTGATAATTATCCATCCTTAAAAGTGAGTTTTTTGAATATATTTTATTATTTTATCAAATTCAGCATTTCCAACATGAGATTTTAATTTTCTTCTATAAGTTTTGTCTCCCTTTTAGCTAACTCGGTTTTTTCATCCACTCATTTCTTATTCCCTTTTAAAAACTTCTTATTCTCTCAATTGAAAATATTGTTTTGGTAAATTCATGAATTATGTTCATCTTTGTGAGTTTATGCAACCTTCAACGTGATATTCCTTGAAGATATTTTACCATTTTTTCATATTCAACAGCTTACAAAATTAGATTTTTATTTAATTTTAAAATATTTACCTCCATTTTATCTTTATAACATTTTTCATAATTCAGTTTCTTGTTCACTTTTACCAACTTATTCTTATATTTCTTTATATTGGCGTTTTTATCAAGAAACGCCTCATGTTTGTTTTTTAGAATGTATTCATAATCTTCTGGCAATAAATTATCTTCATCACCAATTGATGAATCAATGGTTTTCCAAACATGAGCAATAAAATTTATAAATTTTTCATGTGTTTTTTCATTATAATAATTTAATGATATAAGATAATTTTTCTTATATATTCTCATTAAATTTAGTGTTTTTGTTTTTTAAACTCTATTATATATTTTACATACCTTTGATGCTTATTAATAATTTTTTCTCAATTTATTTCCATGATTATTTTCATCATTGTTATATTTTTAATATTCTTTTTTCTTATTTGGATAATTAAAAACATAGTGTACAACTCTATTACATTTATAAAACTTACCAGATAATGTACCTTTTTCCTTATTTTTTAATTTATGAAATATTCTATAAATTAATACAATAACACTTTGATATTATTCTTCATTCTCAGAGTCACTTAAGTCTGCCAGATGTTCGTTATTAATAATTTCCATATTCCTCATGGATTCAAAAACCAATTCATATTTCAACTTGTTTTTAAATTATATAGTCTTTCTCATTTCATAGGTGATGATAATATTATGTAAATCCTGATGAAGAATATATTCTATATATTCAAAATCTGTAATTTTGGTATCAAATATATCCATAAAATTTCATATCAACTTCTTCATAATTGTAAAATCATCAAGTTTCTCACCAAAGCCTCAAACATTACTCAAAATTTCATTTAACAAAGTAAATAAATCATCAAATCATTCATCCTATTCCATTTTTATATCTAAAAATTTTCATCTCCAGATCTATAAATTTTTCTCTTTGAAATTCACATTACCTTCATAACGACTCTCCAACTAATCCCAGACTTATTTTGTGGTTCTTAGAACCACAACTTTAGTGTATAATTTATATAAAATGACATAAGAATAATATTTTTTGATATTACATCCAATTCCATATTACTATTTTTAAAAAACATCATATGAACATCATTTAAAAATGGTGGAAATCTAACTATAGAAAAATTACGAACATCCAATTTAAGAGATAAAGGAAATTAAAACATATTATTTTTCAAAATGTGGCAAATATTTTTATCAAAATTTGGTACACCCCTACTAGTGAATAAATTAATATTATACATTTTAGAATGTATATTTATTATATCTTATAGAGGTAAATTTTATTTTGATACCAATTAAAGTGCCTAACATTATTGGTTAACTCAAAATGAGAAGGGGGATTGAATCAATGGAGGTCATTTTTTAAAATTTTTTTCAACTAAAACTCTACAACTTGTTAGTGTATGATCTACTCAAAATAGAAATATCTCTTTCTCAAAAAATATTGTAGGAAATTAAATAATAAGGAATAAATGATTTTTACAAAGTTCAAATCCAATTTTAAATCCTACTCCTTTCCATTTCTAGTAACTATTCCCAACAATATATACTTTTCAATATACGCACAAGTGAGTTCCAATTATAATAATTCATATATAATCACACGAAAAATGTTATTAGTTACATCCCAAATCATATGTTCTCACTATATTATAAATAACGATGAATATACAAATGAAAATATCACTAAATAAACCAAGTTACTTCAAAAATAAAAGATAAATATTCGACTCCAAGGGCCTCCAGATAATGCATGATAGGATCACCCATAGTAAATACATTAATTATGCAACAAAAATATTATCATACTCATATTTGATCTCAAAAAATCATTAGATTTATCTGATATTGAATGCTCTATAAAAAACATCATCATTAAACTTTTCATTTTCTCCTTATTATCACACAGTAGAAAACACATGGATAATAATAACACTCTAATACAACTCACCTCTCTTTTATATACTATAATAAAGAAAAAATGTATTCATAATACCCAAAAATCTACATTACTTAAGTCTTAAACCACAACTACATCAAGTCTCATATTCTTTTTTTTATTTCATAAATTAAATTACCATTTAATTTACATAAATAATCGTTGAAAAATAATTTTAATCATGATAAAATCATGAATTAAAATTGAATCCTATGATCATGGAGGCATTTAAAAACCATACAAGAATCATTATAATTAAATTTACTTATAATATCCAAATTCCAGAAACCTATAGAATTTCTATGTCTATATAGACAAAAATGAAAATCGGTTAATTGAATTCCCAAATTGCACCTGTCGTTCAAATGACTATATTAAGTAGAAGAAATTTCCTTCATGAATCATTCATATAGGTGACTAATTCAGGTATGTGAAACCCCACATATACCTATGTAGTGGAATTTTTCTACATGGTTTCAGCAACATCATCGAGTCTTCTATGTGATAATTTTGGAGACATCGATGAATTCCATTACATTATTGGATTGGATACATGATTTTTACATTAATAGAATAACCTAAATAGAAATTAACTAAATGTGATGTTTGGATATGCGATTCTTTAAATAATACATAATTATTAGATTTAGATAAATGAATCTTCTATATATTCAAAATACTTATATGAATATATAAAATTTTAGATTTCACTCAAAATCACTCAGAAATTCTTCAACTGACTTTCAAATTATAAAGACCCAGAATTTCTATGGAATTTTGTTTTTAAACTCATGGGAATTTTACGAGTCCACAGTTTTTTACGGTGCTTGATTCTGAGGCCCAGTGTGGCCAGAATCAATTTCTGAAGTTTTGTTCAGGTACCTTCTATAAACGTTCGAGCGGGTTTTTATAACTTTTGAACCTGTGCTCAGAATTGAAATCTGAGGGCACTATTAAACTCACAGCGTCAGTGATTTCTTAGTGATACCTTCATTGTAGTTTCATTCTAATAAGAATGGAAGTTAGATTTTGGGGGTTTTTAATTAAATTGAATAAAAATAAAGTGTTAAATTTATTTTTATTTTAGTGGTTGAAAGCTCCAAGGGGAGTTTGTAGGTGGGGCCCACATGGGCTTTAAACTCACTTAACCCCCTTGGAACCCCCAATTAAGTGGGGAGCCTCTTCACCTTCCCCCTCCATTTAATGATCCAAATCCACCGATTTAATTAAGTGAAGTAACTTAATTAATTTGAATTCTTTGAATTCTTTCCAACCATTTAAAATAATAGATAGTTAATTATTTTTTGGTTGGAAACATTATTTTGTTGTAACTTTGAGAGAGGAGCCTTAGAAGAACTTGGAGAACTTTATTCTCCCAACGAAGAAAGCCCCTCGCGAATGAATAATGACATAAATCTCTCTCTCCCTCTTCAACCGGGGCAAGAAGAGGAAACACCGTCGTCCTTGAAGAATGCCGACGACGTCAACTTCTTTGTCTTCTTCCAACATCAACGGAACGACATACGCCTTTCCGCGACTTTACAAATGATCATCGACAATCAAGGTAGGGGGATTTGATTTATTTTATATAGGAGTATAAACCTCCGTTCTTTTTCATTTAAATTTTTGGATTATGGTATGCCAAATGTTATCGCCATGAGGAGGAGGGCTCGGACCGCACGAACATGGCCCGAACCTCCCACTTTGGTTGTTCTTATTTGTTGATGACAGAGGTGGATCGTGAAGAACCCAACGACACAAGGCTTCCGGGTCGCCACAAGGGCGCATCACCGCCATGCCATGTAGAGAATTGATCCTGTGTGGGTCAAGTCCTGTGTGGGTCATTGCATGGGTTAGTACCTATCGATCCTGTGTGGGTCAGACTCTGTATGGCGAGAAGCAGTTCCTCTTGTTAGAATAAGATGATCTAGATTCATGACTAATCATCTGAACTTCTATGCTACACTAAAAATATTGGTTTGAGCTGAGTCAATGACTTTTGTGTTTCCTCATGATTGAGATGGGTTACTAGATAACTTAGGTATATGTATGGGCATATACCTATGTATGAGTTATCCATCGATTCCTTTACTTTGTTGTTTATCCTTGTTGGATATTGTGAGACCTTGAGGGTTTCGGGGTCCCTACTGAGTATCGTTATACTCACCCCTACATGGGCTATTCCTGCACCTCGTTGTGTTGGATGCAGACGACGGACAATGCTGACGGAGGCTAAGAGCGCCAGGACTGGATGGTAACCGGAGGTGGACCATACGGCGATTCGGTACACAGAGGAGTCTGACGGATGTGTAGTGTTGAGGTGGCCATATTTACCTACCCTTCAGGTAGGAACCTTGGAGGACGATCCAGGAGATGTTCTTTACTATTCAGCTGTTTGTCCCTTTTTCGATTGTACTTTCTTTCAGTTGTATTTACTTCAGATGTACTAGTGCTATACTGTTGGGCTTGTATTTCCAGCCCCTTTTTCTTTCCAGCACTTCTTCTGTTTACAGTATTATTTAGTGCTTTGCTTCCAATTTTGTACTCTGATTGTGTGTGTTTACTTTTTATAAAGGAAATTCCTTCCTAGCTTAGGGATTTACGCCTTTGGTGCTAGTCTCTAACCCCTGGCCTAAGGAAGGCGGGCTTGGGGTAGTCACAACACAGGCCCCGAGGACGGTTCGTGACACAAACTACCTCAAGAAAACTTTATAGTATCATCAAACTCTCTTACATGATATTTAAATCCAGAAAGACAAGGTCAAACACAATTATAGTTCATAATCACCTGAAAAGATGGTTTTTAATAAAATACAATAATTTAAACTCACCATCAACCATGAGGTCTTCAATCATCCCCAGACAAAGAAATTAATCCATTGGGTTCTTCATTAACCATAGTTTACCATTTGATCCTGATACAATCAATTCTCTATGAGTGTCCAAAAAATGGACCAAATTCCTAAAATTAAAATGTATGGTTGACTTGATCAAACACATTCTTAGTAGGTGACCAACTTTCTTAACACATGCCTAACCTATAATTTAAAATCCTTTTTAGGATAGTTTAAAATACAATAGTAAATAGGGGTTTCATTCATAATGTATGTAAAAATAAAAATCTAATTATCAAACAATTATGTAAATTATTTTATTTTCATTTTAAATGAAAATAATCACTTAGAATGCGTTTCCTTAGTTATGACCTTTTATAAAAATAACCATTTTAAATCTATTTTCAAAATTACATTTGAAAAGTATACCCACATGGAATAAATAGACTCCAAGAAATATAGAACCACACATTAAAAAAGAACTAGGAAATTAAAAAACCATTATTTTTGTATGCATCAACCAATAGGGGTTGAAAAATAAATTAAAGATAATTTCATATATCAAACCACCAATTAAGAACAAGTTTGATGGTCTCTACCCTAGAACCTACAGTGAGGTAGTCCTAGAATCTACCAAATTAGACAAACCTAGTGGAATAAATATCCTCCTAACTAAAACTCCCTTGAATTTCTTATGATAGCATAAATTAACTAAAAACCTTTAAAACAAAGTATGTACAGATTTGGATTGAAATACGAGAAAATTTTAAATTTTTAGTTTTTGTGAATGGGCCAAATATTTTACTGGGATTTAGAATGAATTTTTGATGGTTATATAACCTAAAATAAATGTTTTTTATGGAGAATAGAGTTTGTTAGGCATCCTGGGGGCTTGAGAGAGCCTAGAGAGAGACAAGGGTGGATGATGAAACCTAGGATACAACACACCACTGGCAAGCTGGTTGCTACAAACAGTAAGTCCCTAAGCTGCTCTAACCACTATCTAGTCAATGGCCTAGTACCGACTAGTCAGTAGACTATAAAAGGTGGAAAATGGAAAATTTTCCCTTCAATATTAAGAGGGGAAACCCCTATTCTCCCTTCTTATTATCTCTAGTGATCCAGAATCCCTTCCCCCTTCTTTTACCCTTTAAGAACCATTAAGAGGGTTGTTTTAGATGTAACTTTTTAGAAATATAAGTTACAAATCTGCCTTTATAGATCTCATCCTTCCCTATATTTCTTTATTAATTAATTCTAGTTTCTATTTTTAGGGATTTGATTCCAATTCAACTAAGGTATAGTGGAATTTTCCGATTCTCATGGGACTTTTCTTTGTCCTAGCAACGAGGTGTTACGAGATGACATCTATATACCATTATACCCCGATTCGAAAAGGGTATGTTTTATTTCATAATTTTTTAATGTTTTTCAATTAAATTGAATTTAATTGGTATTTTTTGACATATATTGATAGGGATGTTTCTCATAAGTGGTGTTAGAGGAACAACATAGACCATACGTGTGTGTTTGGTCACCGTTCAGGTATGTTTCAGGTGCCTTGTGAGAATTCATAATTTATAGATATTTTAAAATTAATTGTTTAATTAATTATAATTTGGTATCATTAATTAATTGTGATGAGATGGTGTGAGGTAGGTTTCTAGGATCACAGTCAGTGGTTGTTTGAGCTAAGGTGAGCTTAGGTGAGGCCGGGAGAGAGTTTCCAAGCTAGGGAGTTAATTAGAAAAGAAAAAATTTAGGTTGGTTGTCCTTGAAACATTTATTATAGATTTAATTTGTATTTTTATGGTACCTGTGTTGTGTGGTCACACCTCTATGGGTGTTCAAATTTTTTAATTAATTAACCATTATATTCAATTTAAATTAAAGGGTTTAATATAAATTATTTGGATAATTTAAATTAAATGGTAATTTAATTTGAAATTGTCTAACCTATATAAAATTACTGATATGAAATAATTTAAGTGACAAGGTCATTAAGTAACTTGCTCACTGGATTGTCACCTTGACCACCGATGGTTGAACCCTAGACTAAAAGGATGCCCAAACTTGGACACCTCCAAGAGGGGGGGGGGGTGACGTTACTTGATCTGGATGAACCTAATTGGTTGGGTGGGGACCCTTGGGATGATTTTATCCTAGTTGGATAGACCATAAGTAGATTAAATATGTGTTGGGTGAGTAGACCAAACTAGAGTGGCCCTATATATAGAGATGGTCCCTGATCCATCTTTCAAGACTATCACCAGTGAGGCAAACCCTCGAGACGTGTGAGGTTGTATGATGAATTTGATGATGATGAGAGAAGGTATGTCCCCTGAGCATTAGGAACTGACCAAATAGTCTAGTTATGAATGAGGATCCAAAGTTGGACGCCTCTACTCCATTAATGATACAGGGGACACTTATGAGTTCCCCTTGGAGAGGTTTCCTTGAGATGATGTGTGTGGACATGGGTATAGGTTGTTACGAGTGTCACTCTAGAACCCAAACCAATTGTTAATACCCATGTGGTTGTGATGATTATCATGGGTGTGAATGTATGACCAACTCTGTTTTTGTTTTAAATTATTTATGTACCTGGATTTCGATTTCCCATGATATTTAGGAATCAAACATTAGGATTAATTATATTATGATTCCTCTGGATGCTTGGGAATCAACCATTAGGATTGATTATATTTAGATTGACCAGGATTCTTGATAATTACGTCTTGAGATGAAAGAGACATATGGATGCCTGGAATGTACAGGATTTGGTCTCACAGAATATTTGAGGTGGATGACTAGTTTGAATATCATCCAATGTATATGGTCGATGTAGTTGTTTATTCATAGAGGTGGTTCCTAGGATCCATCATCTGATCCAGTTATGGCATGTATATAGGAATTCTTGGGATTCCAAAATTCATTTGATATTGGGATTCTATTGAAAATGGTTGGGATACATGGGATTCAAATGAAGATACCATCAGTCCATTATGAAAGACCAAAACATCTAGGATTTTAATAGAGGTATAAGGTTATGGGTGGGCATATATCCCCGATCATGGATGTTGGAAATTATAAGGGGTTCTATTGGTTCCCATTGATCAATGATGATAATACCTACTAGGATTGGGTGGAATCATGTGATATGGTATGAATGGGGGGACACATCATTGCGGGTGTGGAAATGAAGAAAAAACTAAATAATTTTTTTTCTTTTCTGTTGATGTATCAACTAGAGTGTATTTAAGTAGGCCACTATGATAAAATTATAGGTTTAGCTCTATAACCCTAGAGATGTAAGAGAGAAATTGGAGAGATCTTAACAAGATATACCTCAAAAAAGTGTTAACTGAATCATGGATCAACGATTTATGGGAAATATAATTGAAGGATCTCTCCAATGATCATGGAGAAACTTCATTATTCGTCAGTGATTGATCTGAATTGTGGTAATATATTTTTTTGAATGGAACTTATTTCCTTGTTATTAGTTTCTATAATGAATTCAAATAAATCAATGAACATATTGATTTACATATAAGCCATTTTATAGGATGTGTTAGATTAATTGGGTTTTGGGAGATTTTTTGTGATCATTCATTCTTAGTTCATCATTCTAACAGAAACAATTGAGGTCAACATGAAAATTGACCGAGGTCTGTTCCTTTAGATTGTTCTTCAGATTTTCTCACTTGATAATTCCTTTATCACTGGCGTTCTTTGTTTGGACCATGGTTCAATATATCATGATGAATGGATCATTGAACACCCGTTTCTAAGTGCAAAAATCCGATATTGTAGATCTCATATCGACATGACATTACAGTGGTGCGACGATGAAAGTAGTAGTGAATCAGATGGTTTTGGATTCCCTATTTCATGTTATTTTTCATGCAATGAAGAATGAATAATGATCCTGTTTTTAGACTAATTGATGGATAAATATTTTTATTTAGTAATGGAATGACTTGATGGGGCACGATTAATGATTTTGTGGTGAGATGGTTACCAGATCGAAGTCCATAAGCATAGGAATAATCACAACATCCAGATATGTAATTCTAGAAATTTCCACACTATATGGCACGCGACCCTATTCCACACACTATGTGGGAACCCCTTGTGGTGGATAGGGTTACGAGAGAAATTTAAGTATCACACGACATGTGACCCTATCACATGGGATGTAAACTCTCCCCAGTGGCATGAAGGTCATGGGTTGGAGCATTCCATGTACTCCCCCACACAGACATGACCTAGTCAAAGTATATTACCTAAGCCATGTATTGGTACACAAGTGGAGTATACATGTAGCCACAATGATTTGTACTGTTACACAAACACATGCATGAGACATGGATTGTTTATAAAGGTAGGAACTGAGGTTAGGTGGCATGGTGTGTAACCCTTCTACACATCGTATACTTTCAAAAAGATTCCTTGAATCCCTTGTCCTCTCTATCTTGTACAAGTTTCATTATGGTGTGTTTCCCATATCCATTCTTATAGGGTTATTATATAATCACCTCATACTCTTATGACAATAATTCCATTAGAAATACTTCTTGGATAGAGTTGTTGGCATCCTTATGTGATGGCCAAAGTGAGATACTCTATTTATCTTTGTGACCATAGTAAAATTCTTGGTATCATTGTGATCAACACTATACAGTCTCCAATCATCTACTTTGTAGGTTAATCCAAATTGAGTTGTTGGTATACCTTATTGACTTGGGAGTGATTTTCATCTCTGTATCATATATCTTTATACTTTTAGTGAATACTTCTAATGGTGAGACCTGATAAGAATTACCTTTTGTATATGAATCATCTATGTTATCAGACTAAGTATTGTGTTCTCCCAGAAGAGTGCTATGTGGAATCTTCGAACTGGAATCCTAGGCTGGTATTATGGATGGGACTTACCATTATACCATGCGAATTTTTTGAGTATATAAAGATATTCTTGTTTTATCTGTTGTAGACATATACCTGTGTAGAGATGTCATTATTCTTGTGTTATATGTTTTGAAGTTTTGGGGTGTCCTACTGGGTATTATTATACTCACCCCTACATGGGATTTTCCTAGATGTGTCATGTCTTTTGTTGACAATCAAACTTTTGATAGAGTCCTAGATGGATTAAGACTAGATGGTGCTTAGTGAGACCAGACGAACTGAGGTGTGTTTCTGTAGTATATTGATATCAGTCCCTAGTTTTACTTTTTGGTTGGGATTTTTTACAGACTCTTTATGGTGGGATTGTATTTGGACATGTTTACATTTATTTACTTCCTATCATACTATGGTTATAAGATTTATATATATGCATGCATGGTTGTTCATTTTTTTTTTACATTTTAGTGTTGTATAATCTCGACGATGTGTGAATGTGTATAGGTAATTAGGCTGAGGCCTACCATGTTAGAGATATCCCTACTCGGTGCTAGTCACCAGCCCTTGGACTATTGGAGATGGGACTGGGGATTCGCACCATGGGACCCATTGGGATGATTCATGAAAAAGTGGTATCAGAGCAGTCAGTTCTACCTTATGAGCAAAGTCCATGAGATTGGTTTGGGAAAATACTGTTATGTGTTTGAGTTCGGATTTTAGGCTAGGGACTCCAGTGTTATTGTAGAGGCTGATGTATCCATACACTAGGACTCTGATCACCTTCTTTCTGACATGGTAGATGAAAACATTGGTGGTGGGGAAAACAATTGTATATGTTCCATATAGGAATGGGTTGTGTTTTCTATTTACTTCTTGTGTTAGATCTCTATATATACTCATTGACCGTAGTACATATTGTTTACTTTAAAGATGCCTATGCGACGTATACCAGCTATTATTCCGCATTAGAATCATGAGGATGATCCCCTCAATGATGAGGGGTCTATAAAGGGACCAATTCCAGAGATGTTACCTCCAGGTGGGGCAACAGTTATTCCACCACCTTCTGAGCAACACATGGTAGCCACAGTACCAATGGATGAGTCTCATCGGATGAGCGTACTTTATGAGTTTCATCAAAAGATACCCTTTAGGTTTTAAGTCTAGCCTATCCCACTGGTGGTTGAGTACTGGCCTGAGTTAGTGACCTGAGTTTCCCATCTCTTTAGGACACCAACAGATTAGATGGTGGTCATAGCAGCGAGCCTTCTCCATGGATCAACAGAATGATGGTGGGGTTTAATATCCCAGTATTACGATGAGGCAACTATAGCATGGTCAATGTTTGAGAACCTTTTTATAGAGATTTTTTATCCAACTAATCTAAGGTCTGTATATATCTAGGAGCTTCTACAACTCCAACAAGACAATATGACAGTAGCAGAGTATACAAAGATGTTTACCAACCACTCTAAGTACCCAATAAATATGGTTCATGAGCAGTTATTTTGGGATTATACTCTTAAGCGAATGATGAATAGTGGCATCCGACCTAGTTTAATCCCTTTATGCATCCCTACTTATTCTTAGGTGATAGATAAATCTTTAGTGGATGATATTTTCTTGGCTATGTAGACACAACCAATGGTTTCGGGTAGTGGGAAAGCAGGAGTGGAGACCTTGGTAGTAGGGATCAAATATCAATCTTAGGGATTGGAACATGCAATAAGTTTTGAGGAGGAGGTCCTAGGATGAAGGTTTTTTGGTTCATATCTTAGAGGGTGGGTCCATTTATCCCAAAGAGAGGAGGTGCTACTCATGTGATAGTATGGGACATCTTGCATGATATTTTCCATCCCATTGTATGACTAATAGGGAGATCATAGATGTGCTGACGAGGTAGAAGAAATGTCTAGATAAAGTAGGTTTTAAAGTTGGAAGATGTGGATGTGGAGCTGGTAGAGTAGTGAAAGATAGGGGAGGGGAAAATTGGAGACAATTTAATATTGTGACTGGTAGGCTCTAGGAATGATTATAGGTATGATTTATTTGTTTTACCCCTTAGGTACAATATTGATGGAAATAGGTGTTAGTCAATACTTTCTCTCCACATATCTTGTTCGAGACTTATATATTTTTATTGAGACCTTAGTTTGACCCTTACACTTAGAGAATCTTATTTGAGAAAATCAACAATAAAAAAATTATACCAATAGTGTGGAATAACTCTTAGAGGCGATAGTTTTTGTCGGGATTTGTTTTTAGCATAGATTAGGCTTTACGATGTCATCTTAGGTATGGACTGTTTATCCACTGTTCATACCTAGATCGATTATTTCATGTGGAGAATGCGGTGTATCTACAATGATGGGGATAGTTCTCCTTTTTTAGTGAAAAAAGACCCAAGAAACAATAGATGGACTCATGAATAGGAAGGTTCTAATATTTACTCATTAGTTATATAGAATAACCCTTGGTGTAATGGATGTTTTGGGTTTTAATTTCTGTACAATGGTGGAGGATTATAAGGATGTCTTTCTAGAGGACATTCTAGGATTACATCTCCACTGAGAGATAAAATTCTTCACCGATCTACATCCAGAGATTACACTGAAACATATTCTTGCATAAAATATGTCTCATGAAGAGCTTCACAAGATGAGGATGTAGCTGGAGGAGGTGTAGAGGAAGGACTTTGTTAGAACCAATGTTTCACCCTGGGTAGTTCTGGTTTTGTTTTCCAAGAAGTCAGATGAGAGATTAAAGTTATGTGTGGACTATTAGAGATTGAATCAAGTGACTGTGAAAAATAAATATCCACTACCAAGGAATAATGAAATCTTTGATCAGTTGAGAGGGAAATAATGTTTCTTGAAGGCTGACATTAGGACAGGATATCAACAGCTACATGTATGGGATAAGGATATACTGAACACAAGATTCAGATGTTTCTATGATCACTCTGATTACATGGTGATTCCATTTGGCATGAAGAATGACCTAGAATCTTTCGTGGAACTCATGAACTAGATATGTCATCCCTTCTTAGACTGGTTCATGGTAGTCTTCCAAGAAAATATCAATGTCTAATCGGTGTCCAATGAGAAGCACATGAGACACTTGAGGATGGGTTCAGATGTACTCTAAGAGCACCAGATTTACGGTAATCTATCAAATTAAAAATTATGGATTCAAGTGGTCCAGTTTCTTAGACTTGTTGTCTCAATGGATGGAGTGGTAGTGGACCCTAATAAGTTTGAGGCAGTGTTAGCTTGGGAGCTTCCCAAGAGTGTGACAGAGGTGTGTATCTTCCTTGGGGTGACAGGCTATTTTTGGATATTGATACATTATTTCTATAGGATATCAACACCCATTATGGATTTGACCCAAAAGGGGGAGCCATTAATGTAAATAGAGAGGTGATGGTAGGATTTTCATAAGTTGTGATAGTGACTATCGAGTGCTCCCATATTGAGATTTCAAGAGGAGGGTGTCGAGTACGTAGTGTTCTATGATGCATCTGGTACTCAGCTTGGTTGTTTTCTAATGTAGTGGCACGTTGTGATTTCCCTTGGTTCTTGTCATTTGAGACCATACAAGAAGAACTATGTGACCCTCGATCTTGAGTTTGCAGTGGTAGTATTCGCACTAAATATGTGGCGAAACTACCTAATGAGAGAAAAGATTATTATCTATACTAATCACAAGAGTATCAAGTACATATTTTCTCAGAAGGATCTTAGCATAAGATATAAGCAATTACTAAATTTTCTATAGTATTATGAATTCAATTATGTATATACTCCTATAAGGGTGAATGTGGTAGTCGATGTTCATATTAGGAGATCTTATTTGTAGTTGCTATACAAGGTGTCAGAGTAGTTTTTCACTTTGCATTTATACTTTATGAATGGAGATCAAGAAGATTACCTACAGTCAATGGTTTACATGCCTCCACTTTTGTAGAAAGTTATGGAGGCACCTCTACAGGATAGATACTGTGAGAATCTACGTACTCATATATCCACCGTACATGCTTCTCACGATCTCATAAAGTTGAAGAGCATGTCTTCTTTTTCAGAGGATGCATGGTGGTACCAGTGACTTTGTAGGATGAGGTTCTAATAGAGTTTCATATATCTTATTTGGAGGTACATCATGGCGTAGAAAAGATGTACCAAGAACTCCACCAACATTTTTGGTGTCTAGGGATGAAAAAGGATGTCATAGAGTTTTTCTCTCGATTACTTAATTGTCAAAAATTGAAGTTTAATCACCATGTTCTAGCAGGTATAGCTCAACCCATTCCGGTTCTATAGTGGAAGTAATGTGGGATATCCATGGACTTCATGATAGGATTACCACATATGTCCAAGGGACACTATTCCATATATGTGATCACAGAATGACTCACCAAGTCATAACACTTCTTATCTATTTGGGAGAAGAGATCAGTAGGGAGCTCGGGAAATCTCTACACATAGGAGATAGTTTGACTCCATGGAGTTCCACCAACAATTGTTTCTAACCGTGATGCTTGATTCACATCCTATGTGTGGAAGGGATTTTATGAGGCATTTGGGACTTAGTTATGTTTGAGCATGATGTTTTACCACCAAATTAAAAGATATAATCAACAAACCAATCAGGTTCTAGAGTACATTTGTTGTTAGACTTTGGCGTAGCTGAGAGGATCAACTACCACTGCTAGAGTTTTCATACAACAACAACTACCATTCAACCATTGATATGGAACTATACGAGGCTTTGTGTAGGTGACCCTTCATGTCACAATTTTCTAGAATAACCTATAAGATTTGGTACTTATGGGTCCACAGTTGGTGCAAGCAACTTCCAAAAAGATTCATGTCATCCAGGAGTGTATGAAGACTGCACAGAGCCATCATAATTATTATGTGGATATAATTAAAAGTCCTTTTTAGTTTGACGATGGAGAGCATGTGTTCTTATATTTTTCACCTCGACCTGGATTACAGAGGTTTGGTCAGGGTGGAAAGCTATCTACAAGATTCATTGGACCTTTCTAGACACTATGTAGAGTTGATGGAGTGGTATACTGCTTAGCTCTTCCAACACATTTAGACTAGGTTCATGATTTCTTCCATGTATTATGGACGATGAGGTATGTGCATGAACCATCACAGGTTATCGACTAGGGTGATCTTCTCATCGAGGATGGGGAGACCTTTACTGGGTACCCATTAGAGCTTGAGGATTGGAAGGATAGGATCCTTCATGGGAGAGATATTCCTTTAGTGCATGACCTGTGGTTGCATGATAATCTCTAGGAGAGCACATGGGAGCGGGATGCTCAGATTCATGATTAGTACCAACATCTCGTTGGGAAGCCCATGTTTTGGATTTTTAGGGAATTAAAGCCCCCAGGTGGGGAGAATATATTGACTATATTTTTAAATGTTTTATTTTTGGATATTCTATAATTTTTTTGAGACCAAGTACCAAGAAAACATGTGATTGAGTGGCTCAGTGTCCCCAAAATAAATGTTTAAAATATATTAAATATATTAAATAACATACAAGCACAATTTTTTCTAAAAAATTATAATAAATTCCAATTGGGATCTGGATCAGAAATATGAGGGCAAGGTTGAGTTTATAATGTAGGGTATACCCTAGGCATGACCAAAATCTTTTTAGAAAGGGTGATTTGTGGAAAAGTCATTATAGGAATGAAAATGAATGAAATAGTTAAATAAATAATTTTATTTTATTTTGTTGATGTAGGAACTATAGAATATTTAAGTAGGATTATATGAAAAAAATTATTGGGCTATCTAAATAACCCTAGTGCTATTAGAGATGGATTTAGAGGATCTCCCTCAGACAAAAAACAATAAGATCAGGGATCGATGATCGACATGCAACAAAATCAAAGGATCTTTCTAAAGATCATGATTTATCTTTTTTATTCATCAGCAATCGATACAAATTGAGGTACAATGTTTGTCTTATTGGATTTTCTTTCCACATTATTAATTTATATGATGAGATAAAATCAATTGACAAATGAATTGATTTTTAGATCAATTATTTTGTGGTATGGGTTAGATTAATCAGGTTTTGGGAGAATTTATTCAAGATTACTGATTCTTCATTCATCGTTTTAACGACAATGAATTGAGTTCGGAACAAAAATCAACCGAGTTATTTTCATCTTGATTGTTCTAGTTATTTTCTCCCTCGATTTTTTATTCATCATTGTAATTCTTTGTTTGGCCCATGGTTTGAAATATCTCTGATGAATTGATCATTTAAAAACTATTTCTTAGCACAATGACATGATATTTTAGATCTGGGATCGAAATGACATGATGGTTGTGTAACGATGGAAGGGGTGTAGAATTAGATAGTTTTGGATACAAGATTTCATGTTCTTTGGTGTACAGTGAAGAACAATGAATGATCCCATTTATGAATGAATTAAAGTGTTGAATATTGTTATTCATTAATTTAATGATTAAATAGGGCTCCATTCATGATTTTTCAGCAAAATTGTTGCTATATTGAAGGCTGGAGGCATGGGAACAGGCATGAATTGTAAATATGGAATTCTGGAAATTTCCACACTACACGACATGTAACCTAGAGCCACACACCTTGTGGGGGCCCATTGTAGCGGCTGAGGTTATGGAAGATAGTTACGTATGACATTGAATGTGACCCTATCACATGGCATGGGACCTCTACCTGATTTCTCAGTGCGTACTTCGGAGGGTACACTAACATTGGCTAGAGTACAAGGGTTGAAACACACTGTGTACTGCCCCACATGGAAATTACCTTGACAAAGTACATGGGATAAGTCATGTGCTCATTCATGGGTGGAGTGCATGGGTAGAAAATAGGCCACATACTATTGCATGGACATGGGCATGAGACACAGACTATTTACATGGGAAGGAACTTGGGTCAAGAGACATGGAGTGTAACATTTCTATATTTTTGGCACTTTCTAAAATATTTCTTGAATCCCTTTTCTTCCATATCTTGAAAAAGTTTTTTTAGGGTTTGTTTCACATATCCATTACCTGAAGGTTAATATAGAATCACATCCTACTTCTAGGATAGTGATTCCTTCAACAGGTAATCATGAATAGATTTGTTGGAATCCTTACCTGAGGTCTAGAGTGATATCCTCTATTCATTTTCATTCCCTAAGTGGAGTAATTGGTATATTAATGACCAACACTACATGATTTTTGATCTTATACTTAGTAGTTCAATCCAAATTGAATTGTTGGTATACCCCATGGCCTTGGAGGAGATCACCATATTTTTCTCGAATCTATTTATTGTTTCAGTGTGACCATATAATAGTGAGAACCAAAGAGAATTACCTCTTGGATGAACATCATCAGTGGTATTAGACTCTGGAGTGTGTTCTCCCAAATGAGTTTTGTAGTGAACCATACTTTTGTTAATGAAAATTAACCTTGATATAATTACATTTTATATTATGTAAAATGGTTATATAGCATATTCACTTCTTTGGTATTAAAATTTTGGATTTCAAAATACCGTTACAAATATTTACCATTGCTAATATATCTGTTGAACAGTGATCACATGATTACTATAAATATAGGGCTTTAACAAATCCAATTTACTCAGACAAAGGAAGCGATGGCCTCATACAATAGAATTGCTCTGTACGAGGCCCATTTGTTAGAGCTCAGAAAGCAGGTGGAATCAATGGGATTCTCTCTTTACCAAGCCCATGCTAAGCTTCAAAAACTTAAGCTCAAACGGAACTGCCTACGACAGAAATGGAAGTTGAGAGGGATTACCACCCGAGCAATGTTATCCGAGCCACCCAAAGAGTCTATCACCATCCCACACTGTACCCTTAGGTCTTATATGGCTGTTATAAGGTGTAATGTAACAAGACCCTAGCACTATAATTTTTTGCATTAATTTTGTATAGAATAAAGAATAAAAATTCATTTTATTATTATTAATTTGTAAATAGTTTTGAAAGCACAAATAGTATTTTTAGTTATTATACTATTAGGAAATCTATTTTAATTAATTAATGGATTTTTAAATTAAATAATATCTTAATTAAATATTATTAATAAATTAATTTTTATTAAATATTAATGATCATATAATTTTTTATGAATACTATTGTAATTTTTTTAAGGTTTGAATGTTGTTTTGTCAAAACCCATGAATTTTGTATTAGTGTCAGTTTTTATTTTAAAGGTAAAAATTTAAAAAATTATAAAATTATTTAGATAAAATAGATATTATTTTTGGAATCAAGGCGTTGAAAATATCCAACAGTGAATCTTTCATAATTTTCTCAGACAGTCGAATTTTTGGGAAAAAATTAAATACCATTTAAATATATAATGTGTTTTATTACATCATAATGACCGAATAGTGATGTAATAAAATACTATAAATGGTTTTTTTCGGTCAATATATGTTTTAGCTTTAATATAAAGTGATTTTATAAATTTTTGGTTAATTTTATGGTGTCTTAGTGGACCTTCCAAGACTTATAAAACATTTAAACCTTTTTAATTGATTTCTTTGCGAGTATGACTCACCTCCACATAATAAAGCCTAAAATTTTTTAAAGTTAGTCTGTTGGAATTATAAATAATCTTTTCCAATCCAATTTAGAAAAAACCATGGGCAAAAACCATGGGATAGTTTTTGGTTTTGATTAGTATAATATGTGGTTTTCGAAGCCTAAATAATAAAGAATTCCCTCTCTTTTCCTATGTAAAACCTCCCAAGATCCCACTTCCTCTTTACTCAAAGACTTTGGAGTTCGATATTCCCTAATCTCTATAGAATCCTCCCAAGGAGTTCCAAGCTCCCAATAATCCTTTCTCAATCCCCTCACCAGCCTTTGGGATCACACTTCCAAGTAAGGTATTTCTTCCTTTATTACTTTGTCCAAATTTCTTTATATTGCTAAACCCTTTTTTCTCAATTAAAAATGTTGGGGTATGATTTATAAACTACCCCAAACTTCCCTCCTTATGTTTTAATTATGATATATCTATTTATCTGTCATTAATTCCTTCCATGTACACCCGTTACCATGCCGAAATTCCGTCTAGAATTTCTCTCTTCTCATTTACATTCAAAAAATTATTTTGTATTATGAATCTAAATTCCATTAAAAATTTTGGGACATGTATCTATATAAACCCCTTACTTTATATTTCATGTAAATATAATTATACACCCCTTTCTCTCTCATCAACCATTTTTATGAATCCTTATGTCACGCTCTTGTGATGTAGAAATTGCACTGTGATTTTTCAAGCTAAAGTCATTGTGTAGTGAATACCATGCACATTTCTTTATCAAGGGTATTCACATTTATGCAAATTTACCTATTTATTATAGATTTTAATTTATTAATTCCACATTACTTTATCATATAATATATTATTATGTTTAATGAATCCATGTTATATGATCCATGTGGCACACTTATGCATGAAATGAAATGATTAAGAAGGGTGCACCCTGATAGTGCTCCAATGCATTGGGTAATGATTAGTATCATGATACATCAAGTGCAATGAGGGTTCACTCAATATAATTTAATTTCAATGAGTGTTTACTCATTCTCCATGTGAAATTATCCCCGGATCATGATAATATCATGTTAAATGATGTTGCCACATTTCCATGATATGATAATGATGTTATATCATGCCTTTATGTTCATGTTTCTCTTATGCTCCATTGATATGCCTATTTCATAACATGTACTATATTCTCCATGTTTTGATTTTTTTAATCCCTTACTGGGCTTTATAGCTCATACTTTCTTATGCATGTCCTCATGTTATCCCATGTAATACTATGTATGAAGGAATGTTGTCTTGTAAAATAAGTTTTCAATAAAGATGTTGGGTTTTAAATTCTAAGTTGTTATGTAATGTTCCTAATTTTCCAAGACACTAGACCTCTCAATACTCAGATTTTTCTTAAGTTCAAGTTTATTTAATAAATCATTTTTATGTGGGTAATATATACCAGGGTTGTTATAGTTGGTATGAGAGGATAAGTTTAGTTATTTTTGGGATTATGATTAGAAAAGCCTAGCGAAATCCTTAGGGATAATACTAAGTATAATTAAAACACCCTTAAATTTTGGTGAGTAATGAGTAAGTGTTTTATCAATAAAATACATCCCTATCTGGATACGATCTAGTAGAGGAGGCTCTGGCATAGATGTATCTAGGGGTAAAACCCAAAAACACCACTTTGAGATAGTCTCAAATGTGAAATGGTGCACAACAATAGGCCTTACTGCACTCTTGGTTATGACACTCCCGAAGGATATGCTTTGGTGAATTCACAAGCTTAGTATGAACTATTGTTAAGGGAATAAAAAATTCCCCTAAGAATATATATTGGGAAGTAGATCATGGATAACAAAGATAAGTTAAGGAAATAAATGTAATTTATAATTTATATCTTTTTGTCTTTGGATTCCCCTTTATCAGTTCAAAAATTTAAGAGTACTCATCCAAAAGTCAATATTGGAGAGAGTAGAACTAGAATAAAAAAGTAAATGGTTGGGTTATCTTCCATGGTTCTACGCATTATTTTATATCCCAAAAGTTTAGTAGAAAAATACCAACACCACCATATGTCATGTAAGTAAAGATGACATTGAGAACAAAAAATGGGGCAATCATTGCAACCCATGAATATAACTGATCCCTTGTAACAATTTGTGTATTGAACTTCCTAGTAAACCTCTTCATACACCCTGTGGTGGAATTTGATGCAATTTTTGGCATGTATTCACTACTGGAATTTAGTCTTTTCCCAACGGTAGTATACCAACGGTTTGCTTAAACCATTGGTATAGTGAGCCTTTGCCAACGGTTTAAGAAAACCGTTGGCAAAGAAAATTTTGGTGGATGCTTTCCCAACGGTTCACTGGAACCGTTGGGAAAGGGTGCTAAAATCACACATTTCCCAACGATTCAGTGGAACCATTGGGAAAAACTCACACCTTTCCCAACGGTTCACTGGAACCATTGGGAAAGGGGTGATAAACTCACAAATTTCTCAACGGTTCCAGTGAACCGTTGGGAAATGTGTGCCTTTGACAACGGTTTTTATAAACCATTGGCAAAGGTTTCCCCCAAATTGCAGCTCGCGATCTCCTCTCCCCATTCGGACAGAGCCCTAATCTATTCACTCCGGTGCTATCGCGAACCCCATCCGACTCCACTGCTCTCGCGAATCCGAACACCAGCACCCCCCATCCCAACAGCTACACCCCCATACGAATAGGTAAAATTTGATCTCAACCATATTGTTGTAGTTGTTTTAATGAATATATTTTTTTCCAGGTGTTGGTGGTTTAATTGATTATTGAAATTAATATCTAAATAGGAAATTGTTTGTGTTTTTGAAGACTTCTTTAATGTTTTTGTATTCTATGTTTGGAAGGAGAGTGTTCAAAACATGTAAATTAGAGTTGGGACGTTTAAATGTTTTGGATAATGGATTGTGGGAATTATGTATTATGTTCAAGCCAATTTGATATGTTTTGGATAATGGATTGTGGGGGTAAGGGGTGTCCACGGGGGTGGGTGGGTTGTCCACGGGGGTGGGCGGGGGTGTCCACGGGGGTGGGAAAGGCTGTCCACAGGGTGGGTGGTGCTGTCTAGGGGGTGTGGGCTGTCTTGGGGGTCTGGGTGGGGTGTCCTGGTGGGGGAGGGGTGTGTGGGGTGTCCAGGGGGGTGGTATGTCTAGGTGGTGGTGGTGGGGTTGCAGGGGAGGGGGATGTGGGTAGTTTGGGAGGGTGGGCGGGGCTATCCAGGGGGGGTACGGGGTGTCCAGGGGGGTACGGGGGTGGGAGGGTTGTCTACAAGGGTGGACGGGCTGTCCACGGGGGTGGCCGGGCTGTCAAGGAGGGGTGGGCGGGCTGTCCAGGGGGGGTGGGTGGGATGGCCACGGGGGGTAGGGGTGTCTAGGGGGTGGGGCGGGCTATCCAAGGGGGTGGGGGGCTGTCCATAGGGAGAAGGGGTGTCGAGGGGGGTGGGTGGGCTGTCCACGGGGGTGGTTGGGCTGTCTAGGGGGTAGGGGGTGTCCACGGGGGTGGGCGGGGCTGTCCAGGGGGTGTGGGCTGTCCTGGGGGTCTGGGTGGGGTGTTCCTGGTGGGGGAGGGGTGTGTGGGGTGTCCAGGTGGGGTGGTATGTCTAGGTGGTGGTGGTGGAGTTGCAGGGAAGGGGGGTGTGGGCTGTTTGGGAGGGTGGGCGGGGCTATCCAGGGGGGTACGGGGGTGGGCGGGCTATCCACAAGGGTGGAAGGGCTGTCCACGGGGGTGGCTGGGCTGTCAAGGAGGCGTGGGGCGGGCTGTCCAGGGGGGGTGGGTGGGCTGGCCATAAGGGGTAGGGGTGTCCAGGGGGGTGGGCGGGCTATCCAAGGGGGTGGGGGGCTGTCCATAGGGAGAAGGGGTGTCGAGGGGGTGGGTGGGCTGTCCACGGGGGTGGTTGGGCTGTCTAGGGGGTAGGGGGCATCCACGGGGGTGGGTGGGTTGTCCACGGGGGTGGGAAAGGCTGTCCACGGGGGTGGGCGGGGCTGTCCAGGGGGTGTGGGCTGTCTTGGGGGTCTGGGTGGGTGTCCTGGTGGGGGAGGGGTGTGTGGGGTGTCCAGGGGGGTTGGTTTGTCTAGGTGGTGGTGGTGGGGTTGCAGGGGAGGGGGGTGTGGGCTGTTTGGGATGGTGGGCGGGGCTATACCGGGGGGGGTACGGGCTGTCCAGGGGGGGGTGGGTGGGCTGGCCATAGGGGGTGGTCGTGCTCTCGCGAACCTCCCGTCCGAACATCATCGACCCCCGTGGACAACCCACCTTTTATCCCAAATTCCATATATTTATACATTATTTTATTATATTATGTCTCAAATTATCTAAAATATGTGTTTGATGTTCTTCACGTGACCTATAATAATTCCTTCTCATAATCTATAGTGATCATGGGAAGATCCCATGCATGATTCATGATCACTCAAATTATTCTGCAGATCATACATAATGGAAGCATTACAGGATGTGAGATGATTATATCTATGAAATCTACTCAGGTACCTGGTGAGGAAGTGCATATTAATTCAAAAAGGTAAATCGCATATGAGGATACCCTACTAATATGGTTATGGGATGAGGCATTCTCTGATGTGATAACACATTAATTTCTTGTTGGTTTTACATTTTTTCAATAACACATTAGAATGTTTTTTTTCACATGTGTGGTTGATACCATGATTATTTTCTTCCTTTATCATTTACTTAAATGTATTTTCTATTAAAGTTCAATCCTATTGAATTGTTTATGACAAAATGACTTATATGAATTCTTTTTACAGAATGGATAGAAGTTGGATGTATGAAACCGATCGTATCTCAAGCGATTTTCAAAACAATTTGGAGAGCTTTATAGATTTTGCATTTCACAATGCTTCAGATAGTGGTCGCATACACTGCCCATGTTCCAATTGTGTTGGTAGACCTTGGTTGAGTCGTAAAGAAGTCAGCTACCACATAACCAAAAATGGTTTTCAAGCAAACTACTTTGTGTGGGATCACAATGGGGAGAAAATGAAATCTCAAATTGGTGATGATCGAAATGAAAGGACTCGAATGAATAATTTGTTAGATGATCGGTTTCCGTTTATTCTTCATCATGACAAAGAAAGGATTTCGACTCAAGAAGACGTCAATATGAGGACAACTGCTGCATCTAGTGAAAATGATGATATTGATAGAGTGAAAAAATTGAATGATGCTGCCACGACTCCAGTATATCGACAATGCGATAAAATGAAAAAGCTGGAATTTTTAATCCGATTGTTTCATGGAAAAACTATGTATGGGATTTCTAATACAACAATCGATTACATTCTTACCCTCTTGAAGGATTTACTTCCAGATGATGCAGATTTTCCCTCAAACCACTATATGGCATGGAAGTTAGTTGAAGAACTTGGATTTTCTAGAAACAAAATTCATGCTTGCTCGAAAGATTGCAGTTTATTCTGGGAAGAAACCGCTGAACGAAATGAATGTATAAAATGTGGCACATCCCGTTGGAAGTCAAAATCTGATGGAACACCATCCCGCGTTCCACAGAAAGTAATGTGGCACTTTCCATTGATCCCTAGACTCCAGAATCTTTTTATGTCTGATGACATATCAATAAAAATGAGATGGCATGATACCGAGAGAAAGAAGACTAATGATGAGTTGGTTCAACTTGCAGATGGATTTGCATGGTAGAGATTTGATGCTCGACATCCTGATTTTGCAGCTGACGTGCGTAATGTGAGGTTGGGTCTTTCATGCGACGGTTTTAATCCGTTTGGGCAGATGCTTACTTCGCACAACACATGGCCAGTTTTTATACACATTTATAATCTTCCCCCATGGTTGTGTATGAAAAAATCTTTCACTTTCATGAGTATACTCATATCTGGTCCTTCTGATCCCGACATTGATATTGATATATACATGCAACCTTTAATAAAAGAGTTGAAACTTCTTTGGGATGTGGGTGTGCGCACATACGATGCATGTTCGAAAGACATATTTCAGATGCGTGCTGCGCTTATGTGGACGATCAATGATTTTCCGGCTTATGCAATGATGTATGGATGGAGAACGAAGGGAAAACTGTCATGTCCAGTTTGTATGAAGAATACACGATCCATAAGACTGAAACATTGTTGTAGTTTCAGTTTTATGGGACATCGACTATTTTTTCCAAAGGATCATCCATATAGAATGAATCGTCGAAGATTTGATAATACTATAGAGACCGATGATCCACCTCAGTGTATGTCTGGAACTGATGTGCTTAATGAATTGAAAGATTTCAGTTTTTCATTCGGGAAGGGTCAAATGAAATCTGGAAAGAGAAAGAATGTTTCCACAGAAACCTGTTACAATTGGAGGAAGAGGAGTATCTTTTTTGATTTGCCTTATTGGTCAACCAATTTGCTACGTCATTGCTTAGACGTAATGCATATTGAAAAGAATATATGTGAAATGTTGCTTTCAGTTCTTCTAAATGTCAAGGGGAAGACAAAAGATGATTTACGATCTCGACGTGACTTGGTGGATTGGGGAATCAGACCAGAATTGCATCCTGTGCGTATCAGTGAAAATAAATGGAAACTTCCATGTGCTTCTTATGTGATGACACCTATTGAAAAAAAACAATTTTTGGAAGTATTAGAGACTATTAGAGTTCCTGATGGCTATTCAAGCAACATATCTAAACGGGTCAATAGAAGAGTGTTGAAGCTAAAATCTTTGAAGACTCATGATTATCACGTTCTACTGCATGAGTTGCTTCCAATAGCAATCCGTCATCTTTTGTTCAATAATGTAAGGGTGGGTGTTATTCAGTTGTTCCATTTGTTTAGAGATCTTTGTGCTAAGAAGTTGTCCAAGTCTTTCTTGCAAAAAATGTTGACAGATGCCCCATTAATTTTGTGTGAGTTGGAGAAAATATTTCCCCCATCATTTTTCACATGCATGCTGCATCTGACTGTCCATATTCCAACTGAAATACTTCTCGGAGGACCTGTTTCTTTTCTTTGGATGTATCCAACTGAAAGAAATATGTTCACATTAAAGTCTTATGTTCGAAACAAGAATCATCCCGAAGGTTCTATCGTGAACGGTTACTTAGCTCAAGAATGTATGGATTTCTGTTCAATGTATTTTTCTGATCTAACTACAAGAATGAACAGACCAATGAGAAATGAAGAAGAACAATATGAGCAAATTGAACCCAGTTTTCCATCACTTCCTCAAACAGGAGGAATTCCTGGATCATATACATTGAAGACATTAAGCCTTGAAGAGTGGGAGATGGCACATCGCACAGTTTTGTTCAACTGTGATTTGTTCGATGACTATATCAGGTAACAAAATTGAATATGTATATCTTACATATATATCTGTTAAACTATTCATATTTTTTATCTATAGGGAACATAAAACAATGATAAATAGGAAGCATCGTTCTTTATCTTTGAGAAGGAGAGAGACTTTGCATAGCAAAGAGTTTTCTGCTTGGTTAAAATTGAAGGTAAAAATATTACTGTTTAAATTAATTATTTCAATATTTACTTAAGTTTAACTGTCATTTATATTGTAGGTATTGAGTTTGTCTGCTGACTCTATCTCTGAGGAAATAAGATCTTTGGCTTTTGGTACTAATACCGTGGTTCGTGACTGTAAATCAATTGTTATCAATGGGTATAGATTTATTGTCACTGAACGAGCCAAAAACATGAGAACACAACATGATGGTATTATGGTTACTGCCACAACAGATTGTTATGCCAGTGCATCAGATAGTAGACCACGACTTGAAAATGTGGGTTATTATGGAGTCGTTGAGAAAATAATAATATTGGATTATTACTCTCATGGACGAGTCACAATGATGAAATGCCATTGGTTTGATTCGATGACGAGACATGGAACATTTATTGATGATTGTGGATTTTGAGTAATTAATATGACCCGCACTCTTGCAACCGAAGAACCATATGTGTTGGCATCAATGGATAAACATGTTTTTTATGTCAAAGATAAACTTCAACCTGAATTTGGTGTCATAGTTGAAGTAATTCCAAGACATATTTTTTATGATGCTGATGATGGAATTGACACTGTCCCTATTTCCATTGGAACCAATCCATTTATTTCTTTTGATGACTCCAATAGCTCAATTGTTAGAGTTGATTGTGAACCTGAAGTTGTGGTTGGAAATATATAGAATCATTCATCCATGTTCTCAATTATTTTGGTTTACCTCGAGTTGGGTTGTTAAGGTTGGTAATATTCTTATTTATTTAGTATTGATCACAAATATGTTTTAGCTGACTTGACCGTTATGTGAATTTTCAATGTTTATTGGTTGTTGTTTTATTTGAATTTCATTTTCTAATTTGGAATTGAACTGTATTCAAACCAAATCAAACAATATTTCTAACTTGGTGAACATTACAACTTGTATGTTTTATTAAATTCATTCAAGATCTTCTAAAACAATTGATAGCTAAATTACCAATAAATCCCCTCATTCCCTCATATATTTAGTTTTTTGTTTTACACATTAATTTTCTTTTTCTAATTAATTACATATTTGTTTTCAAATGCAGGAAATGAAGCCAATTGAAGAGAGACGGAGAAAAAAAAATGGCGGAGAACAGTCGTCGGATGGAGGAGATGGGCATTCCACCATTAGTGCCTATAGTGAGTACTTTATTTCAAATATATATATATATATATATATATATATATATTTACAGAATATATAATGTCATGTGATTAATTTTTTTTGTAAACTTTTTTGTAGGATCCACCATTACGTCGACAGTTATTCGACGAGGAGCCTAGTACTGGTCCTAGTACTCAGGCCGGTGGTACGAGGAGGGTTCGTACCAGAGGTGGACGTAGAGCTGCGCGTGCCCGACTAGACCCTGCCCCTCCCACTGACATTTCAGCCTTCCCACATTCTGATCTCAGTGTGTCGTTAGGGACACACGGGGTATTTAGGCCTCCCATGTTTTCGCTACCTTCTGCATCTTCTGCCCCATCATTTTCACATCCCATGATGATTCCCACTCCCCAGTCAGCATCAGGTCATACAGCTGTTCCATCTTCTTTTCCTTCTACTTCTGTCTCTCTGAGCTTTTATATTCCATCATCTTCGACTCCTGTTCCACCAGAGGGTGTTCCATCAGGTTCTGTGGATCCGGCGCCACTCTTTGATTAGACTAGCGCAAGTATATTTATAAAACCCTAACAAATTTTTATAGAAATATTTATTTTCATTATAACATGTTTTGATAAAATATTTGTTTTTCTTTCATGACAGATACATCTACTAACAGGAGGCGGGGGCGGGGCCGTACACGCATGCGTTCGGTGTGGAACCGTCGCACACAGGTTATGGCGGAATATAATGAAGACAATCAGATGGTTGAGAAAACAGGGCAGCAATGTTGGAGTTTTCTGGCGACGCTTGCCAAATACTCCGACATCATTCCCGTCAGCCCGCTGTCATGGAGACATTTTCCCCATGAGGTCAAAGATAGAGCTTGGCCAGAGATATGGGTAAAAAAATCTGTTGTATTTAATGCCATGAATTATTTTTGTATTTATATGAATTAATATTTTGATTTCAGCTTCGATTTAATTTTCCTGATGGTGAGGGTGAACGACTGGAACGTCTAAAGGATTTAGGCGAGCTTTGGAGAGCCTACAAGCATGAGCTGTATATTGGCTGGCGTGATAGAGTTGGCACTGAGTTAGAGGCGGTACCATTCGTGGATGATTGTCCTATAGAGCAGTATCGTCAGATGATTACTCATTGGACGAGTACCCAATTTAAAGTATGAATTACATTTGAGGTATTTAAATAGTAACTTTCAAGTTTTTCATTAATATTATCCTTTGCATTAACGAATTTTATTTAGGAATCATCTGGAAAAAATAAAAAAAACATTGATGCAAAAAAATACCTCCATACACTAGGACGCACGACGATGCCGGATCATGAGAGGCAGCAGGTATGACAATTGTTTATAAGTTTTCGTTACGACTTACATTTTCTTTTGTTTCCTCAATTATTTAATCATTTGCTAAAGTTTTTATATAACTTTTGTTTTCAATGTCATTGTAGAGGCAAGTACAAAATATTGAAGGACGTGTGCCTCGAGCAAAACTGTTTTTCTCGAGTAGACGAAAAAAGGATGGAAGTGCTGTCAACGAAGCGACTCAGCAGCAGATTGTAAGTTTTAATCTGTTGATTTTATATTTTAATATCTATTTCGTAACTTAATAATATATTTATATTTGTAACAGGATGCTTTAGAGGCCCTCGATGCCCAAGAAGCAGACAATTTTGGGCCATCTGATCACTTACATCAGGTGTTGGGAGAGGATCATTCTGGCAGAGTATGCTGCCGACCTAGGATAGCCCCGACGAGGTATTGGTCTACCTCAGGTACGAGTTGTAGTGCCACCGAGCTGCAGCAAGTTAGGGCACAGGCAGAACAGGCTGAGAAAAGGGCCACAGAGACGGCAGAACAGTCTGCTAGGGAAAACAGTGCATTTATGAAATTTATTGAAGTTCTACGTCCAACACTTCCAGCAGAGGCCAGCCCAACGATAGATGAATACATGTCTTCAATACATTCTATATATGGTGAACCAGGTGGAAGTTCTAGTGGTGGTCAGGCCAATGTCCAACTTGAAGATGATGATGGCGAGGAGTCTGATGCGGAAGAGGAGGGAGATGAGGAGGGCGAGGAGGAGGGCGAAGGCGAGGAGGAAGGTGCTGTGGAGGGTGAGGACGATGAGGAGGATGATGATGAGGGTGATGATGATGATGATGATGATGGTGATGCTGATGCTGATGTGGGACATATTGATCCGTTACATTTTTGACTTATATTACTGATATTTGATATTTAATCTATTATAGTTGTTGGTTTTATCTAGACTCGTAATATAGTATTGGAGTTGAGTTATTTTTATATATTGTCTGTTTTTATGGATGTTGTTGTCTTTTAGTGGTTGTTTGTTTGTGAAATCCCTGGACAACCCCCCTCTTTCTTGGACCCTGGACAACCCCCCTCCCCCTTGGACCCCGAACACCCCCCAAACACCCCCCGGACAGCCCCGCGGACAACCCCCGCGGACAGCCCCCCGTACAGCCCCCAACCCTCCACCCTGGACCCCGGATAGCCCCCCGGACAGCCCCTCGGACAGCCCCACCACCCTCCCCCTTGGACCCCGGACAACCCCCCAAAGACCCCCCGGACAGCCCCCTGAACAACCCCGAACAACCCCCTGAACAACCCCTGAACAACCTCTGAACAACCCCTGAACAACCCCTGAACAACCCCCTGAACAACCCCCGGGCAGCCCCCTGAACAACCCCAGACAACCCCCCGGACAACCCCCTGAAAAACCCCCAAACACCCCTTGGACAGACCCCGCACAACCCCCCCACGCTCCTCCTTGGTCCCTGGACAGCCCCTCGGACACCCACCGGACAGACCCCCCGGACAGCCCCCACGGACAGCCCCCTGGACAGCCCCCCGTACAGCCCCCAACCCTCCACCCTGGACCCCGGATAGCCCCCCGGACAGCCCCCCGGACAGCCCCCCCACCCTCCCCCTTGGACCCCGGACAACCCCCCCAAACACCCCCCGGACAGCCCCCTGAACAACCCCGGACAACCCCCTGAACAACCCCTGAACAACCCCTGAACAACCCCTGAACAACCCCCTGAACAACCCCCGGACAGCCCTCTGAACAACCCCGAACAACCCCCTGAACAACCCCCAAACACCCCCCGGACAGACCCTGCACAGCCCCCACCCTCCTCCTTGGTCCCCGGACAGCCCCCCAGACACCCACCGGACAGCCCCCCCGGACAGCCCCCCGGACAGCCCCTCCACCTTCCTTAATTTCATTAGCTCTGAAATGTTTCATAGCACGATCAACTAAAATCTAATCCATACTAAATATGATATAAAAATATTCTATATGAATTTCCATAAGATTTTAAGTGAAAACAAAAAGTGAAATACGAAAAACTGACCAAACGCATTCGAAATGTGTTGGATGCCCGTTTTGGCCGTTTATGACACCAGAACTGCGTTGTCAGTCACCGCGGGCACACGACACATCCAATTAATGTGCCGTCTGCTCGACCACTTCATAAATCACTCACCCATATTTGTCGTCTAATTTCAGGCCATTCCGAAATCATTCGGCCCGTTTGGACCACCCTCACGCGCATTTACGAAGCGCGCACATCACTTAAATCACGAATATTGAGCCGTACCGCGCAAACCGCAAGTCCGATTGACGTGCCGTCTACGCGTACACGTCACGAATAACAATGACAATGTTTCACGGTGGTTTCAGCTCAATCCAAGGTCGTCCTCTATGAATTTGACCGTTTGACGCCCGTTTTGGCCGTTTATGACACCAGAACTGCGTTGTCGGTCACCGCGGGCACATGGCACGTCCAATTGACGTCCCGTCTACTCAACCACTTCAGAAATAACTCACCCGTATTTGTCGTCTGATTTCAGGCCATTCTGACTTCATTTGGCCCGTTTGGACCCCCCTCACGCGCGTTTACGAAGGGCGCACATCACTTAAAATACGAATATTGAGTCGTACCGTGCAAACCGCACGTCCAATTGACGTGCCGTCTGCGCGTACACATCACGAATAATAATTAGAATGTTGCACAGTGGTTTCAGCTCAATCTGAGGTTGTACTCTATGAATTTGACCATTGGACGCCCGTTTTGGCCGTTTATGACACCAGAACTGCGTTGTCGGTCACCACGGGCACACAGCACGTCCGATTGACGTGCCGTCTACTCGACCACTTCATAAATCACTCTCCCGTATTTTTCGTCTGATTTCAGGCCATTCCGACTTCGTTCGGCCCGTTTGGACCCCCCTCACGCGCGTTTACGAAGCGCGCGCATCACTTAAAACACGAATATTGAGCCGTACCGCGCAAACCGCACGTCCGATTGACGTGCCGTCTGCACGTACACATCACGAATAATAATTAGAATGTTTCTCGGTGGTTTCAGCTCATTCCGAGGTCGTCCGCTATGAATTTGACCGTTTGACGCCCGTTTTGGCCATTTATGACACCAGAACTGCGTTGTCGGTCACCGCGGGCACACGCCACGTCCAATTGACATGCCGTATGCTCGACCACTTCATAAATCACTCTCCCGCATTTGTCGTCTGATTTCAGGCCATTCCGATTTCGTTCGGCCCGTTTGGACCCCCCTCACGCGCGTTTACGAAGCGCGCACATCACTTAAAACACGAATATTGAGCCGTACCGCAGAAACCGCACATCCGATTGACGTTCCGGCTGCGCGTACAGGTCACGAATAATAATTAGAATGTTGAACGGTGGTTTCAGGTCAATACGAGGTCGTCCGCTATGAATTTGACCGTTGGACGCCCGTTTTGGCCGTTTGTGACACCATAACTGCGTTGTCGGTCACCGCGGGCACACGGCACGTCCGATTGACGTGCTGTCTACTCAACCACTTCATAAATCACTCTCCCGTATTTTTCGTCTGATTTCAGGCCATTCCGACCTCGTTCGGCCCGTTTGGACCCCCCTCACGCGCATTTACGAAGCGCGCACATCACTTAAAATACGAATATTGAGCCGTACAGCGCAAACCTCACGTCCGATTGACGTGCCGTTTGTGCGTACACGTCACGAATAATAATTAGAATGTTGCACGGTGGTTTCAGGTCAATCCGAGGTCGTCCGCTATGAATTTGACCGTTGGACGCCCGTTTTGGCCGTTTATGACACCAGAACTGCGCTGTCGGTCACCGCGGGCACACGGCACGTCCGATTGACGTGCCGTCTGCTCGACCACTTCATAAATCACTCACCCGTATTTGTTGTCTGATTTTAGGCCATTCTGAAATGCTTCGGCCCATTTGGACCACCCTCACGCGCGTTTACGAAGCGCGTGCATCACTTAAAACATGAATATTGAGCCGTACCGCGCAAAACGCACGTCCGATTGACGTGCCGTCTGCGCGTACACGTCACGAATAATAATTAGAATGTTTCACGGTGGTTTCAGCTCATTCCGAGGTCGTCCGCTATGAATTTGACCGTTTGACGCCCGTTTTGGCCGTTTATGACACCATAACTGCGTTGTCGGTCACCGCGGGCACACGGCACGTCCGATTGACGTACCGTCTGCTCAACCACTTCATAAATCACTCTCCCGTATTTTTCGTCTGATTTCAGGCCATTCCGACTTCGTTCGGACCGTTTGGACCCCCCTCACGCGCGTTTACGAAGCGCGCGCATCACTTAAAACACGAATATTGAGCCGTACCGCGCAAACCGCACATCCGATTGACGTGCCGTCTGTGCGTACATGTCAAGAATAATAATTAGAATGTTTCACGGTGGTTTCAGGTCAATCCGAGGTCGTCCGCTATGAATTTGACCGTTGGACGCCCGTTTTGGCCGTTTATGACACCAGAACTGCGCTGTCGGTCACCGCGGGCGCACGGCACGTCCGATTGACGTGCCGTCTGCTTGACCACTTCATAAATCACTCACCAGTATTTGTTGTCTGATTTTAGGCCATTCCGAAATGCTTCGGCCCATTTGGACCACCCTCACGTGCGTTTACGAAGCGCGTGCATCACTTAAAACACGAATATTGAGCCGTACCGCGCAAACCGCACGTCCGATTGACGTGTCGTCTGCGCGTACACGTCACGAATAATAATTAGAATGTTTCACGGTGGTTTCAGCTCATTTCAAGGTCGTCCGCTATGAATTTGACCGTTGGACGCCCGTTTTGGCCGTTTATGACACCAGAACTGCGCTGTCGGTCACCGCGGGCACACGGCACGTCCGATTGATGTGCCGTCTGCTCGACCACTTCATAAATCACTCACCCGTATTTTTCGTCTGATTTCAGGCCATTTCGAAATCGTTCGGCCCATTTGGACCACCCTCACGCGCGTTTACGAAGCGCGCACATCACTTAAAACACGAATATTGAGCCGTACCGCGCAAATCGCACGTCCGATTGACGTTCCGTCTGCGCTTTCACGTCACGAATAATAATTAGAATGTTTCACGGTGGTTTCAGCTCATTCTGAGGTCTTCCTCTATGAATTTGACCGTTTGACGCCCGTTTTGGCCGTTTATGACACCAGAACTGCGTTGTCGGTCACCGCGGGCACACGGCACGTCCGATTGACGTTCCGTCTGCTCGAACACTTCATAAAACACTCTCCCGTATTTGTAGTCTGATTTTAGGCCATTCCGACTTCGTTCGGCCCGTTTGGACCCCCCTCACGCGGGTTTACGAAGCGCGCGCATCACTTAAAACACGAATATTGAGCCGTACTGCGCAAACCGCACGTCCGATTGACATGACGTCTGCGCGTAGATGTCAAGAATAATAATTAGAATGTTGCACGGTGGTTTTAGGTCAATCCGAGGTCGTCCTCTATGAATTTGACCGTTGGACGCCCGTTTTGGCCGTTTATGACACCAGAACTACGTTGTCGGTCACCGCGGGCACACGGCACGTCCGATTGACGTGCCGTCTGCTCTACCACTTCATAAATCACTCTCCCGTATTTGTCTTCTGATTTCAGGCCATTCCTACTTTGTTCGGCCCATTTGGACCCCCCTCACGCGTGTTTACGAAGCGCGCGCATCACTTAAAATACGAATATTGAGCCGTACCGCACAAACCGCACGTCCGATTGACGTGCCGTATGCGCTTACAAGTCACGAATAATAATTAGAATGTTGCACGGTGGTTTCAGGTCAATCCGAGGTCGTCCGCTATGAATTTGACCGTTGGACGCCCGTTTTGGCCGTTTATGACACCAGAACTGCGTTGTCGGTCACCGCGGGCACACGGCACGTCCGATTGACGTTCCGTATGCTCGAACACTTCATAAATCACTCACCCGTATTTTTCGTCTGATTTCAGGCCATTCCAAAATTGTTCGGCCCGTTTGGACCACCCTCACGCGCGTTTACGAAGCACGTGAATCACTTAAAACACGAATATTGATCCGTACCGTGCAAACCGCACATCTGATTGACGTTCCGTCTACGCTTACACGTCACGAATAATAATTAGAATGTTTCACGGTGGTTTCAGCTCAATCTGAGGTCTTCCTCTATGAATTTGACCGTTTGACGCCCGTTTTGGCCGTTTATGACACCAAAACTGCGTTGTCGGTCACCGCGGGCACACGACACATCCGATTGACATTCTGTCTGCTCGAACACTTCAGAAATTACTCACCCGTATTTGTCGTCTGATTTCAGGCCATTCCGACTTCGTTCGGCCCGTTTGGACCCCCCTCAAGCGCGTTTACGAAGCGCGCACATCACTTAAAAGACGAATATTGAGGCATACCGCACAAACCGCACGTCCGATTGACGTTCCTTCTGCGCGTACACGTCACGAATAATAATTATAATGTTTAACGGTGGTTTCAGCTGAATCTGAGGTCGTCCGCTATGAATTTGGCCGTTGGAGGCCCGTTTTGGCCGTTTTTGACACCAGAACTGCGTTGTCGGTCACCGCGGGCACACGGCACGTCCGATTGACGTGCCGTCTGCTCGACCACTTCATAAATCACTCTCCCGTATTTTTCATCTTATTTCAGGCCATTCCGACTTCGTTCGGCCCGTTTGGACCCCCCTCACGCGCGTTTATGAAGCGCGCGCATCACTTAAAACACGAATATTGAGTCATACCGTGAAAACCGCACGTCCGATTGACGTGCCGTCTGCGCGTACACGTCAAAAATAATAATTAGAATGTTTCACGGTGGTTTCAGCTCAATCTGGAGACGTGGTGTGGCCGACACCACTCAAAGTGTCTGTCTTTTGTTTCAAAATGACGTCATTTTAAGTGAAAAGCATCAACTGACATACGGAAAACTGACCAAACGCATTCTGAATCTATTGATAATTTATCCCAACAGTCCATGGGTCATATGTGACGTGTACGAGCCAACCCGGGATGAATCTGAGTCGTGGTGTGGCCAGGATAAGTCTAAGTGACTCTCTTTTGTTTAAAATGGACACCATTTTAAGTACATACGGAAAAATGACCAAACGGATTCAGTTTCCGTTGAAACTTTAGGAGAACGATCCATGGGTTATATGTGACGTGTACGAATCATCCTCGCCTAAATACGACATGCGGTGCGGCTGACACCACTCAAAGTGTCCGTCTTTTGTTTCAAAAGGACGTCATCTTAAGTGAAAGGCATCAACTGACATACGGAAGAACGACCAAACACATTCGGATTCTATTGATACTTTAGCACAACGATACATGAGTCATATGTGACATGTAAAAGTCAACCCCATCTTAATCCGAGACGCGGTGTGGCCGACACCGCTCTAACTCTGTCTCTTTTGTTTAAAATGGACATGACTATAAATGAAAAGAACAACTGGCATACGCAAAACCGACCAAACGCATTCGTAATCTTTTGATAATTTATCACAACGATCCATGGGTCATATGTGACATGTACGAGCCAAACCGGGATGAATCTGAGCCGCGGTGTGGTCAGGATTAGTCTAAGTGTCACTTTTTTGTTTAAAATGGACAACATTTTAAGTATATACGGAAAACTGACCAAACACATTCAGTTTCCATTTAAACTTTAGGAGAACAATCCATGGGTCATATGTGACGTGTAAAAATCAACCCCGCCTCAATTGGAGACGCGGTGTGGTCAGAACCACTCATAGTGTCCGTCTTTTGTTTCAAAAGGACGTTATTTTAAGTGAAAAACATCAACTGGCATACGGAAAACCGACCAAACGCATTCGGATTGTGTCGATACTTTAGCACAACGATCCATGAGTCAAATGTGACGTGTACGAGTCAACCCTGCCTCAATCGGAGGTGTGGTGTGGCCGGTATCACTTCAGGTGTATGTATTTTGTTTAAAATGGACATCATTTGAGGTAAAAATATATGGTATAGAAAAAACCGATCAAATTATGAATTGAATTTAGGATTCCACATATAATTGTCATCTAAATTTTAAATTGAATTCTATATGAATTATGTAAGTTTATAATTACGTTATGAATTCTAATTTAATTTTCATCTAAGTGTGGTCGGGACCACTCTAAGTGACTTTTTGTTGTTTAAAATGAACAACATTTTAAGTACATACGGAAAACTGACCAAACGCATTCGGTTTCCATTGAAACTTTAGGAGAACGATCCATGGGTTATATGTGATGTGTACGAGTCAACGCCACCTCAATCCGAGGCATGGTGTGGCCGACACAACTCAAAGTGTATGTCTTTTATTTCAAAAGGACATCATTTTAAGTGAAAAACATCAACTGACATACGAAAAACCGGACAAACGCATTCAGATTGTGTTGATACTTTAGGAAAATGATCCATGGGTCATTTGAGACGTGTAAGAGTCAACCCCGTCTAAATCCGAGATGCAGTGTGGCCGGTACCACTCTGACTGTGTCTCTTTTGTTTAAAATGGACAAGATTATAAGTGAAATAAGCAACTGACATATGAAAAACTGACCAAACGCATTCGGAATCTGTTGAAAATCTAGGACAACGATTCATGGGTCATATGTTACGTGTACAAGTCAACCACGCCTCAATCCGAGTCGCGGTTTGGCCGAGACCACTCTAAGTGTATCTCTTTTCTTTAAAATGGACTACATTTTAAATTCATACGGAAAACCAACCAAACACATTCTGGTTATGTTTATATTTTAGCACAACAATCCATGGGTCATTTGTGATGTGTATGAGTTAACCCCGCCTCAATACGAATCGCGGTGTGGCCGACACCATTCAAAGTGTCTCTCTTTTATTTAAAAAACACTTCATTTTAAGTGAAAACAACAACTGACATACGGAAAATCGACCAAACTATTTCGGAATATGTTAATACTTTAGGACAACGATCAATGAGTCATTTTTGACGTGTACGAGTTAATCTCGCCTCAATCCGAGGCACGGTGTGACCGATATCAATCCAGATGTATGTATTTTGTTTAAAATGGATATCATTTCTATTAAAAATATATGGTATATGAAAAACCAATCAAATTATGAATTGAATTACGGATTCCACATATGATTGTCATCTAAATTTTAAAATGAATTCTAAATGAATTATGTATGTTTATAATTATGTTATGAATTATACTTTACTTATGGATGTGTATATTTTCAGGATGCATTATATCTGTTGGTTGGTTGGTTTGCATTATTTGTATGTGTTGGTTTGTTCTCTATATGTATGCATTATATGTGTTACAGGTACAATAATTGGATTGAAAAATGAATTGAAAACGAGGGCATAATTGGATTGAAAATTGAATTGAAACCAAGACCTGCTGTGCAAATTGCAGGCTGCTGTGCAATTTGCACAGCAAAGCCTATGCCAACGGTTTGAAAACCGTTGGCATAGGCCTTATGTAGCTGTTTTTACCAACGGTTCAAGGAACCGTTGGTAAAAACAACCTATCCCAACGGTTTCAAACCGTTGGGATATCCTGTTGAATGGTTATTTTTACCAACGGATCTATGAACCGTTGGTAAAAACCTTTCCCAACGGTTTGTAAACCATTGGGAAAGAATTTCTCTGTTGATTTCCCAATGGGCCAAACCGTTGGGATAGGTTGATTTTTTCTAACCTATCCCAACAGTTCTCTGTAAACCGTTGGGAAAAGCCTTTCCCAATGGCTTACTTCCCCACGGTTTGCAGAACCGTTGGTATAACATATACCAACGGTTCTGCAGCCTTTCCCAACGGTTCTAAACCGTTGGGAAATGCTGGATTTCCAGTAGTGATTGTCTTTCTCTATATAGATCCAACATAAATTTCTGTGAGAGGGAAATCACTCTCTATATGGAGAATTGACACCAAATTATATACAAGTGCAAGGAAGAAGATGAATCTTCATTAGAACCATAATCTCAAGCATGGATATTATTGACCTATGAGCAGGCATATCTGGCTCAGATGATTGAGTCTAAGGAGGAAACCATCCTTGGACTCATGCCTATTGTGGGGGAATTCTCTAAAGTGTTTCCCGAGGAATTTCTTAGCCTTCCTCCTATAAGAGATATTGAATTGTCAATTTATCTTATACATGGTGCATTTACAATATCCAAGACTCTGTATAGAATGATAATTTTGGAGCTTGAGGAGATGAGTCATGTTTGTATTCTGAAACCCCAACCAATAGAGGAAATATTTGGGCCAAATTATTAATAGAAATTGAGTGGCCCAATCTTCATGGTTTTATGAAAACTTTGTGGGGGGGGGGGGTCAAGTACTTAATTTTGGGTTTCATAGTTTTCCCTAACCTTGTTACCTAGGCCACACAACTGTGTGGGGGAGATGTAGTTTTTAGTAGAGGCAAATGGAATAGTTTGTGTATGGTTTCTCAAAACATGCATAGGAATCGACTGAGCCTAATACTTTTATAGTAATCCATGCATGATTTTTGGATGGTTTGGCCAATCGTGAGGCCAAACCATGTGACCTCATTAACAAATGGGGAAAATATCTATTTTGACCTTAATTTATTATAACATAAACCCTAATTATTATTTATTATTTTCATTGGATAGAAGGATTCTCCTCCTCCCTTTAAATCTCCTCAACTTTCCTTACCTAGGTTCTTTGATAATTCTTTGATCTGGAATCCGAATCAATTTTTTTTCATCTCATTGGATTCCTTTTGGTAATTTATACTCCCTAGGATCTTTTTTTTATTTTTATTTCTATCGATGATGTTATTTTGGTGCGAGCTCATATGCCCTATTTTCAGTGCAATTTTGTGTTTTTACATTTTATTTTGATATGGACCAACACAAAGGATGATACTAGATGAGTGATCCTTTACATGCATAAGGTAGGTAGTAAATTAATTATCTCCCAAGTCTTATTGCATTATACTCGGTGTCAGGATGCTGTACATAGGATTCTCTATAAGGTTCCTTAAAAATACACATAGACCATGTTTAATTCAATGTATTTGATAAAAATAATCAATTATCCCTATATTTTTGTTGGGATAGGTCTCCTTCGATTGTTTCCACCCCTTAAGGCATGCCTATGGATTTACATTGGTGTTACAAATTCTTATGTGTCCAAACCATATTTTAAATGGAATTTTAATGACCCCTAATCGTGATGACTATAATGAATTGAATAGAAGTGAGTGGTATGACCACATCACTTTCTTAAATAAGAAAATGGTCACACCCTTTTTAAATAAAAATTCTAATGAACTAATAAATATCTATTTATTTTCTTAAATCCTATGGCTGTTTATTACTTTTATGAAATATGGGCATAGAATCCATTATACCATGAGATAGTGGGATGACCTCCATTAAACCTATGAAAAATAGGAATAAAGACCCTATTTTTATGACATATGGGCATAGAATTCCCCATAATCTGACATATGAGAATGAAAACCCTACTTTTAGGACATATAGGAATGGAGTCCCTCATACTATGATATATGGCTATAACAACCCTAATTTTATGAGATACTGGAATGAAACCCCTTACAATTTTGACATAAGAGAATTGAGAACTTATTTTTATGACGTACAAGCATGGAGTCCCTCATACTCTGACATATAGGCAGTGAGACCCTACTTTATTTACATTCAAGCATAGCGTCCCTCATACTATTATATATGGCCATAAAGACCGTAATTTTATGAGATCCAAGCATTATAGAACTTACTTGTGAAACCATGAATGATGTCCCTTACTAATTATACTCAGGTAGGGTGTTCTACTTATTATTATACTTAGAAATGGAATACCATTAATTTTTAATACTCAATTAGGGAATCCCTCCTACTTTTGATGACTAGGATCAGTGTCCCTTAACACTTGAGAGACTCATGATGCAACCCATGGACACCTGAGTTATGGATTGGGTCCAGACTAGAAGTAGTATCCATATTTATGTATTTAGACATCACTACATATACAGACCATATATATGTATACCTATGGTAAATTTTTCAGATATTCTCTAGCTTAGGCTAAAGTAGGTAGTGTCAGCCTGGTGTCCTTTTGGAACCAGAGTTGACCCCTTACTGTTTTTATTTCTTCTTACCATTATTATCTGCACATTGCTCATACTATATGCACTGACTTGATATTTATAGACATTGTTGGTGGTGGCCTACTATGTTTATCTCAAACCTTATCCATGCCACTGATGATACCCGATCACATTATGTGGATGCAAGTAGGGACTGGGTGAAACCACCAGTTGTTGATGCTTGAGTGGTAATAAAATGGGAGCGGTGAAGCACATGACTGAGCTGTGGCTCGGGATGATATTGGAGATACATTTTTTGTAATTTTTTTTCTTTGATACTTGTATTGTACTAGATTCCAACTTCCATGCAAGCCTGTATACTTTTGATAGATACATGACATTAAATTATTTTGTATATGATACTTGATGTTGTACTTCTAATCTTTACGCTATAAGTTATTATTTCAATTCTTCAATTATCTTATCTATTTATTTCACTATCATGATACTTTTATTATGAGGGTATATTTTCCCCAGTGTACCACCTTGGACCCTTATTGCTAGTCAGAAACCTCTAGGGTATGAGGAGGCGTGCTTTAGGCCATGAGACCCACTGGTCCGAGGCATCGGTTAGTTGAACCCAGGTTGGGACATTACATTATAAATTGAAAAGGACCCATAAATAGACCATGGTTTATGTTTTCAACCAAATCTCCTTCATTTTTATAAATTTTTTTTTATGATTTTTAAATCACTTAATAAAATATTATTTATTATAAAATATGATTAATGAAATTTTAACACTATTCATTTTATTTAAATTTAAATACATCAAGACAATTAGGAAATTAAAATATAATACTTTAACAAATTCCTAAAAATCCATATGTATTTATAAAATTCATGGAATATAATAATTATTTCAATTTTTTTACATTTAGAATTTTCAAAATATTTTATTTTATTTTATTTATTAATTTAAGAAATACTATGTTGGAGTTATGTAAGAATTTAATATAATTATTCAATCACTAAATATATAAATAATATTAAAATGATAAAAACAATTCATTTATATTTCAGATAACCTTTTAAAACTGAACCTAAGTTGTATTTATCCCTATCAAAAAATATTTAAAATATTAAAAGAAGAAAGGGGACATTTTTGTCTTTATCTCTAATTTAAATATTATAAATGTAAAAATCATATCCAAATGGAAAAAAATGTCATATGTTATAATTTTTAATTATTATGGATAAAAATTACTTATTTAATGAAATTAAGGAAAATATTTGGTTGATTTTTAATGCCTTATCACATTATTTTTAACCTTAATTACATGATTTACCCTTATTGTGGTGATAATTATTTAATACAAAAAACTATTAATAATGAAAAAAATGAAATTTAAATATTTACTAAATTTGGATATCTTTATTCCAAATATGGAATCCATTTTTCAAGATTCAATTTCTAAAGGTGGGTGAAATTAATTTATGGTTAAAATGAAAAACACAATGAAAAAAAGTTTTTTAGAACAATATAGTTTTATGTATAAAAATGTTTTTATACTAAATTCAACCATAAATTAAAATGTACCTTTTTATATTCTTGATAAAAAAATTAAATTTTCAATTAAAATATGTATTTTTTACTATTCATTATAAAATAAATCTTTTTTGAAAAATCCAAAAAATTTCCTTAAGATAATTTTTATAACAATATTTCAAAAGTTATGTTCATTTTATAAAATACAATTTCTAAAAGTGAAGAAACACATTATATTTACTACACACAAAATGTAACATAAAATGATTTTTGAGGAAAATGTATTTTTGATGTATAAAAGATTTAATAGAAAATTAGGTTCTTATTTATTATTAATAAGTACATCACATAAAAAAATTATACATATTTTCATAATATGGTTAACCCTATTCATACCTAGTAATTCAACGATTATGTTTTTATAATATAATTTAAATAAAAATATTTCATGGTTTTTTTAAGCTCGATGTTGTGTGTTGTATATGATATCATGCATAATGTTCTTTTAAAATATGAGGGAGTTAAATTATCCCTCGTTTAATAAATTACACAATCATAATTTTCCCTTTTTTTGATAATCAATGTTTTGACCTTTGAGAATATTTTTTTTGAAAACCCACATCGTAAAATGGTTTAATTAAATGTCCTCTTAAAACAGGGAAATAAAAATATGAAGTTCATTTGGAATAACATATAACTAAATTTAGAAATTAATAAATATTAGTGGGAAGTGAATATATGGGCATGGAGGAAAAAGAAATGTCTAAATAATGATAGAGTGAGATAGAGAACATTGATCACAAAAAGTGAATGATCATGAGAAAGTAAATGACCACAAAAACATAAACCAATGAGGTGTGAAAATACCATCAGTTCGTTAGAAATGTAAGTAATAATATAAAATTTTCATTTCAATACCTTTTTCCTAGATTTGAGAAATTCCTTTTCCACCTAGACTGAAAACATAAGGAAATATACTTACTTGATAATTATAATTTATAAATTTATTCAATTTTCACCATAATCACATCTCTCTCCTAATGATGTGTGTTAAATATAACTTTTTCATGCCTAAAGAACTAAAATAAACTTTTAACAGATCACATAATCCAAAAAATTATAAAAATATAATCTCTTTATCATTAAATATTAATCAAAATTGAAATGGTTACCATACGGTAAGATAATATCCAAAAGTTATAAACATTCATAACAATATTTATTAGATGTTATTTTGAAATATTCCCAATAACACCAAAGGTTTAAATTAGATTATTCCACAAATAAATAGACTTATTTCCCAATTAACCCCAATAACGTCAACATTAAAGAATGTTTTATGCACAAATGTCTTCTAACGTATTTTGAATTATATTCCCCAAAATATCATTAATCACCATGATAAATCACTATATAATATTCTAACACACTGAAGAAAAATATCAATAATCAAATTTAGATACTGACCTGGTAGTTCCTTGATTGAACATAAATATCTTAAAATTATCAATGAATCAATTATTTACCATCAATATTATCTATATTACACTATAAAATAGACCATAATTAACTTAACATAAAATTATATACTAATCAAAAGGGTTATTTAAACCTTAATTTTTATTCTTTTTAAAATTCCTTAAAAGTTTCAAATCACCTCAAAATACCATCACAAATAACCTCAATGGGGGTATCTATGCCTTTAAAATTACCATCAAACATAAATTTATCAACCCAAGAAACATTAGGTTTATCCCATATCAATATGGAATATCATGGGTTTCCATAGGTTCTATTATCTCATTAATATAAATGGTTTATAAAGAGTATGTGAATTTACCCAAGAACATCCACCATAAGTGTCAAACTAGGTTCATAGTAAGAGTAATCTCATCTTACACTTTAATGATGGTCAGGATACATTCAAACAACTCTTTTCATGGTTATTTCCCCTAGATTCATCCATGCTAAAAATACATCCAGTTATAGTATCCATAGAGAGATGTGTTACTCAAAAAACATCATGATTTGTACCTTACTAAAACGTTAAGACATAAGATTATCTTCAAAGTTAGTAATATGGTTATTTCCCCTAATCTATATTTAAAAAATACTAGTTCCCAATGTTTTTAATAAAATTTATCTAATAAAAAATGTAAAAACCAATAAAGTAGTATCCCAGAGCCAGTGGTTACTATATTACATTGACACTGGATAAAAGGAATCACATCATGAAGGACTAAATATTTTAGTTGTCCTAGTAAACTAGACACATACTCTAATCTCATATTACATTTGAAAATATAAAATACAAAACATAGTGAATATAATTATTATGCATCCTAAAAATCATTCAGATATTCCTTCTTCATATCCTGGTTCAAGAAAAAAAGGGTGAGCTTAGATGATTAGTAAGGTCTATGTATAGTATAATATAACATGATTAAATAAGTAATAATCACTATAGAAATGTATATAATTGAAAACAAATTCCATTTAATCAATAACTTGAGAATGAATAATAATACAGTAGTAGTAAATTAAGATCAAATGATGCGATATAAATAATCACATGATACTGAAACTTATCCATGGATATGATATCTATTAAAATAATCACATGGAAAAAAATAACTAATTTCATAATTATATAATACATAATTCCAGACATTTGAAAATTACCATCGAGGCTTTGTTCCAAGACATCAAAAAATACCATCGGGGCCTCATGCTATGAAATCTATATAAATGGGTAGGGCATCGGCCAAATACCAAAACAGGTTTGTCTCATGTGACCAACTTATGCATATAGGGGATAAAACAGTCCCCGTACATCACTTAGTAAGTTCAAAACATTGATCATATGAATGCGGTGAATAATAATACAATACATAATCAACATAAACATTCATATTTAGAAAATAGAATATAAAATTTTAATATTTTCCATAATAAAGATGATGACAAACCATATAGAGAAATAATGAGGTTTATATCATTACAATATATCCCCAGTGGACTATATGAAAAATAAATCATTATTGTCCATGATGAATATGAATAAACAAAAAGAATCATAAAAAAATTCTTGATGAAAATACTATTTTATCTTTGAAAATCAATTTTAAAAAACTAAAAATGTTTAGAATATTAAGAAAAATATTTTCTTTGAAAAGAATCATGGAAAATTTTAGAAGAAACTTCAAATAATCAACTGGTCATAATGGTAGTAAACTCCATTCATGTTGGGTGTGTTAAAACAAATGTCTCTTTCATATTTATGGTTAAAAGTTACAAAGTACCTCATTTCAAAAATGACATGAATATCCCTTTTAAATCATCTTATAAAAATTCAATAATGGGTAAAAATTTCTTTAGTAAATCATTAGATAATATCAAATACATTCACTAAATTATTTTAAATAAAATATATACATATTTGAAAAAAATTCCCGACTGAGTTAAAAAACAATGTTGGTTTTATTTAAAAACATTATTTTAGTAAACTGAGTAATTAAATAGAAACAATTGTAAGGAAAACTTATAATTTATAGAAATAACCTGATAATAATAAAATATATTGGGTTTTATATAGAATGTTTAAATAATTCACCTTGGGGAGGCTAAAACAGAAATAATCTCGAATAACATATCAAATGGTTATTAGATACACATTATAAAATAATATAGGTTTATAACATAACATATGTCCCCAAGAAGACAATTTGAGACAAAGAAACCTCACAAAGATCGTATCTTTAATGTGAGAGTTAATAAATGAAGTTATTATTTGTAACAAATATAAATCCACAAAAAACAATTTCAATAAAATATAATATAGTTATATGTAATTTCACACATAATTATGTCATAACATAGTCAATGAAGTATATGTATAACCTAATGTATGGAAATTGAGTAAAGAAACCCCTTACCACTTCATAACACTGATGTAAAATCCTTTTGGATGAAATAATTTGAAAATAAACATAAAATAACATAAAGTGTGAATTACTCATGATATAACATGTAAATGGGTAGTATATACACTATATAAAATAATTTCGGTGCTTAAAAATAAAATATGCCCAAAAAAGGAAAATTGAGAAGAAATATCTTACCTCAGGTCCGACTCGTCACATACATTACTTATATATTTAAATCCATCAAAGTAAATTTCTGTGAGAGTTAGTGATGGAAAATGATTCACATCAGTTCGTGAGGTGATAGTTTACCATACAAAAAAACAATGATTTTGTTTCCCATTTGATGGAAGAGGATACATATATAGGTTAAACCATTAAAATAATAACAAATAAATATTTGTAATATATTTTTTATATTATTTTCTCATTTTTAAGAATATTTTATGTAGGTGGAATATTAAATAAAATGAAAATTCATGGTTAATAACTATAGCTATTCTTCATACAACCTCTTTAGGTTTGAAACTAATGCCTTTATAGGATGGTTTTATGATCAAATAGGGGAATATATGTCCTTTTAGGTATTCAAGGATGGTTTTTGGTCATTTAATGAATAAAAAAATGATCTTGAAGTGTGGACAGGAGAGGAGAGGGGTTCCATTTTATAAGTGGGGAGAGGGGAATTATTAGATTTTCTTAAAGCATTAAATTAATATAAATTATTTTTATGTCAAAATTGATAAAAATTGATAAAATTTGAACGTAAGATGATTTTAATTTAAAATTAGCACATAAAATAAAATTTGGACATGTTTTGTTTATTTTTTCTCCTTTATCTTTTAGTTTTATCTTCCATTAACCCTTTTGAAAATTACCTCAATATTAAAATTTTATACACTTTAAGGATTAATAATTTTACTATAAAATGAAAGTAGGCCCATAAATGGAACATTATTGACATTTTAAACCATATCCCATTCATTTGTAAAAAAATTATATTTTTATAAATTTTTAATAATTTGGAAAAATATTATTTATTATAAAATATAATTAATGTGATTTTTGAAACAATTAATTTAATTAGACATTAAATACATCAAGAAATATTTTGAATTAGAAAATAATAATATAAAATATCCCTTAAATACCATATTTATATATAAAAATTAAAAAATAAATCAAATTGATAAAAATAATTAATTCATATTTCAAATAATCTTTTATAACTAAACTTAAGTTGTATTTACCCCTATTACAAAATATTATAGATATTAAAAGAATAAAAGTGACATTTTTTGTCTTTATGTCTCACTTAAATATTATAAAGCTCAAAATCATAAGAAAATGGGAAAAGTCGTATTTTATAATTTTAGATTATTGTGGAAAAAATTGACTCATTCAATGAAATTAAGTAATGTGTTGGGTTTACTTTTAAATCCATATCATGTTATTTTTGACATTAATTTCTTAATTTACCATGACAATGGTGACAATTATTTACTATGGTTACTATTTATAATGAAAAAAATAAAAAGGTACTGTTTAAAAAATTTGGAAATCCTGATTTCAAATATGGAATTAATTTTTCAAGATTCAATTTATTTAATTAAAAGAAATTAATTTAATATTAAAATGAAAAACCCAACAAAAAATAGTTTTTTTTCAAAAAAAAATTGCTTTTTATGTATAAAAATGTTTTTATACTAAATTAAACTATAAATATTTTTCCAATTAACCTTATTCTATTATTTATGATATAATAGATCTAATTGTATTTTTAAACCATTTTAAAACAAAATTTAACTTTGTAAATTCTTGAAACACTAATACAATTTCAATAAAAACCAGAATGTTTCACTATTCACTAGACAATCAATATATTTAGAGAAATACTAAAAATTCACATAAAGATAATTTTGATATAATTATTTAAATAATAATGTTTTTTTATAAAATAAAATTTCTAAAAGTGTAATAAAATAATTATAATTCCTACAAACAAAATGCAAAATAAAACCATTTTTCAAGAACATTTATTTTTGAAGTATAAAAAGATTTTACAGAAAATTAAGTACTTATTTATTATAAATAAATCCATTACATAAAAAAAGTATACATATTTTCATAATTTGGTTAAACCTATCCACATCCACCAATTTAATGAAATATTTGTAATGGTCATAGTTAAATAATAATATTTTATGGTTTGTTTAAGTTTGGTGTTGCGTGTTGCATATGCTATCAAGTGTAGTGTTCTTTTAAAACATATGGGTGTCACACACACACACACAGATATATATAAATAAGTGTTTATAAACTCTATAAAAACATTCTCAACACATCTAACAAATTGTTCATAACTTATAAATTTTTAGGAGGATAAACCCCTTTTTAAAATTGGTTTCAATTCGATATAAAACCAATCAATTTTAATCTAATGGTCTAGAAAAAATTCAAATCATACCCAAAAAATCTTGTAAAATTTTCTTCTCAAGTGGAAACTAAATATTCTAACATTTTCATCAACTATATAAATTTCCTTTCCATTATAATTTGAATAACTTTAGTAAAATTATTTTCAAGAAAGTGATATTTTAATATTTTTTGCTATTTGGTATCAAATTGATTTCTCTCATTCGTATTTTTAACTAAAGGACACCACTAATTGGATTCATATTAAAAATGATAAATTTAATGAGTTACATTTTTAATGTAACGCCCTAACCCCAGTTTCCTAGATTCGGTGCATTATTTTAATACATTTTCATGATTATAAGGAATCATGTCCCGAAATACTGATCAGTTTACCAGTATTAGAAAATACATTACATACATGAACGTTACATTACACATTCACACATGAAACAAAACATAAATATTCCATTGATAAGGCAATTATTCCCCTATCTTAATCCTGCATATCAAACATAATACACTTCTTGAAATCCTGAAAAAAATAATAATAAAGGGGTGAGCTCACATGCTCAGTAAGGGTAAATAATTTAGCGGAATCTATAAAATTTTAAGGAAAGATGTGTAATAAAAAAACAACCTTTTAAACATAAACTTTAACATAATATGGAGAAAATAATTCAAAAAATACCATATAAATATGCACATGGATATTCTACTAGTCAGATAATCACATGTATTAATTAAGTTCATAATAAAGGAATGCCTAACGCCGGACATCATTACCACATAGTCAAGGCCTCATGCCAAGAATAAAAATAAAATTTTTGTCAAGGCCTTATGCCAAGACACTAGTTTGTATCATGAGACCTACCGATGCATCAAGGGGCTATAGAGGGCCCCACCCGTCACTTACTATGTCCACTGCATTCCTCATATGAAAATGTTTAAAAATTAACATAAACATTCGTATTAAAACTAGCATACGAAATGTCAATACTTCAACCAAAAAATATGAAGGTTATAAAAATAGAACATCCACAGTCAAACATATCATAAATTATTCAATACAATAGGGAAGATTTTATTTTAATAAATCAACCTTCATCAAGAATAATTTCAAGTAAAGGATGTTGACATAGTTGAAAATGATTAGCAAAATTTTTTGAGAGAAATATCCATTTTTTTGAAATCATTTAAAAGTCCCACATTTATAAAGGAATTTATTTAAAACAAATTTTTTAATTAAATTGTCCCATAACACTTTGAAACTTTTTAAAGGAATTAACATTTTAAAATAATCGTGACCATATAAATAAATCCTTTAAACCATTGTGAAAACATGGACATAAAATATAAATATTTAGAAGAATAAATATTTAAAACATTTAAAACAATGTTTTAGTTAAATAGTACCTTAAAAGAATCATTTTTAAATTTCTTTTATGAAACATGGACATGGATAATAAATATGTCATAGAAAACACTTACACATAAACAATCTCAGATAATAATGAGACTGAGAAATTAACCCTTACCTTGCACTTTCCTTTGGTTGAGGGTATGTTTGGCCTCCTCTATAATGACCACAGTATGTTATTAAATTAAAAAAGAACCATATTTGTATTTATTATATCATACATGATTCATTTAGGACTTTATACTACCCATTTAATAATGATTTCCATGTTAAATTAATATTTTGGGTAATAATCGCTTTCTTTATCGTACGTGTTTTAACTTGTTATCCTTGATCATATCAGTTTGATCTTGATTTAAATACTTAAAGAATATAAAACATAATTTATTTATAATATATATTTAGAATATAAATATGTATAATAGATAGATATATTAATTGGAAAACACCATTTATGGAGATGGTAGGCTGTACGTATGCATAAATGCTCTTTTCTTTTTCATATCGTATTGAATGGGATTAAGTGAACAAGATATATGTAAGTATATAAATATGTATATATATCTATAGTTTAATTATTATGTCATATATCACATACTTATTAATAATATATATTTTTATAATCATCGTTGAATGGTGAACGTGGAAATGAATCTCATCGCGTCACGGAGACGGTAAGTCGTACGTACACACGAGCGACGATATCATTTCCTAAATGATTAAAAGGTGTGAAATTGGATGGAATATTAATTTTACAGATAAATTAGCATATTATTTTCATTATTTATATACATATTACTCATAATTATATCCATCCAAGTAACATAGTGTTGAATAAAAAATTACACCTCGACATGGAGATGTTAAGCCGCACATACACACGCATGGTGACATTATCATTAATATGATGGATAGAATAATTAATATGGTTTTACCATATTTAAAATAACATAATAGTATTTATAATATATTGGATTTATTATTTTTGTATGGAAATAACAAATAATGAGAAAGTGGAAGAAGAAAAGAACTTTGAAAGAGGTGATAAAATAGTTACATCTTCTTTGGTTGTTTCCTTTTGATTTGAACAAAAGGGCTCCATAGGTTGGCTTTATGCTCAAAGTGATAACTATTGGTTGAAGTGAGGGAAGTTAGGAGGAGATTTATTTATTTTTTGTTCGAGATAAATGGCTTTGGAGTTGTGATTTTGAGAGAATGGGAAGTACCCTTTTATAAGATAGGTGAGGGTCACTTTAGGAAAAGTTTGAAATATAATTTTATTATAAAATCATTTTCGATTTCTAATGGATCCAAATTAATTTATTTCTAAGATAAGGTGGGGATGGGTATAAATAATCTCAACTAATAGGTTTTAGACTAGTTTAGGTCACCATATTAACCATATATGTTAGATTTAACTCTTAGTTAAATAGTTTAACTTTTACCATGTCCTCTTGTATTATTAAAATAAATGGTTAATAAACTTACAATAAAAATAAAATAGAACCCCAAGTGGTTCATTATTGACATATATAATATTATATAATCCCTTTTTCTGAAACATAGATTTTTAAAAATATTTTATCAATTAATAATATATATTTTTTTTACAAAACTCGTTTTTGTCAATTTTGACACTATTTAGTATTTTGTCTTTGTGAATGTCATAACAACATTATTACCTCGAAAATAATTCATTGAATCAACCCTAAAATGTCATATTGACCTATAAAATTCTTGGAATTCATAAAAAGTCTCAATTTACTTTTATTTTTATATTTATAACATCAATTATTTTAATCTTTCATTAATAAAGTAATTACTACATCATCATTGTGTCATAAATAAATTTAATTATTTGATGTCTAATAATTATAAATAAAATACCATGATGTATTAAATAATTTTATATTTATAATAAATATTTATATTAAAATTTATATTATTTATAACCCTATATTAAAAATTGTTTGGTTATTAACCTTTGAATTTTACACTTTTAACTCATCTTTAAATAAAATAATAATAAATGTCCTAATCTAATCCAAGTGGACCAAAAGAAGCATATTTTATTTATAAGGTTGGTTTTGGTCTAAATACACATATAAAATAGAATTATGACATGTTTCTGGGTAATTATATTATCATTTATACCATTAATTACACTATTTACTTTTAACCATGTTAAATAAAAGTTAAAAGTTACTATTCACCAAAAATTATTTTCATCTTATTGAACCAAATTTTACTTAATGATTTCAACCGTGTCTCTTAGATTTTTGAAATTAAATTCAATGAAGTGGTAAAATTATTTTTTATGCAAATTTGCAAGTGTGCCAGAAGGTACATAAAAGACGTTAAAAAGTTCAATAAACTTTTATACATCTAATTTTATTAGAGAATGATTCCAATGAATTACATTGAACTTATATAGGTATTATATATATATTTTGACTTAAAATAAATTTAAATAAGATAAATAATCATTTAAATAAAAAGTCTATTTTAAACAGTAACACAATGTTTTTCACTATTCATCAAAAATTGAAAGTTTTCAGAAAAATATCAAAAATTCACCCTAAGCTAATTTTGATATTTCGAATTCAATAATTAAGTCTATTTTACCAAATTAAAAACATATAAGTTGCATTAATTAATTTAAAATTAATTCCCCTTGTCAAAACCAAAAGGCTTGTTTTTAAAAAGTAAAAACTATCAAAAGATTGACATGTGTTTATGTAAAATTTATATGTGAAATCACTTATAATTACCAAAATTGTATTAAGTGATAAAAATATAATATAATTATACTTCCAGATTATTCAAATGCATAAATTAACACTAAAAATTATTTTTATTTAAAAATTTGTTTTCAATTAAAATTTATTATTTTGCACTATTCATCAAAAGATGAAAGTTATCAGAAAAGTACCTAAAGTTTATCCAAACTAAATTTTTATGTCCCTCTTCAAAATAAGTATTTTTTTCATTAAATTAAATATATAAAAGTGTTAAATATTGGTTTTAAAAATGGTTTTCCTTTAAAATGCGTTGAAATTTCATTTTTTGAAAAATACTTCTTTTATCTGAAAAAAATGAATTTGTTCTTATATTATTTCGAATAAACACATAATATGTATTTTAAAATTATATGAAGTATATAAAATTTAAAATTCAGTTAATATTATTCATAACCGCTTTTAAACGACAAGTTTGGTAAGTGGTGGTGCGCTCGAACTCGGTGTTGCGTGTATCACAAGTTATTGAATTACTTTGAAAAGATAATGTTCTATGAAATATTGAGTGTTTAATTTAATTAGTAAACAACCAAAAATTTCAAATACATTTTCTAAAAAATTTATGAATCATTTATCTACCACTAGGCATGAGGTTCCAAGAAAAGCCGGAGGGTTATATTTCATGAAGTGCTCCACTATTGACATTTTCTTCTATAGAGAATCTAGTCCCTATATTTTATGGGTTCCACCATTTAAGAAATTTATTAATAAAGTTAAAACAAATAAAAAAAGTGATGTGAATAAAAATAATATTTCAACAAAATTTTATAGTCCTCTCAGGTAATTTATTTTAAAATTTATGTTTTGAAATTTAGAATGAGATTTAATATTTTAAATATATTTTCATGATATTATAACATCTTGGAATCTATATAAAAATTATTTCAAAATACATTTAAATTTAGTTCCATGGGTAAAATTAGTTCAATCAATGATTTTAGGTTCAAAAATTACAAAGGTATTGGATTTTGTCTCACAAATTTTCCCAAACACAAAAAATTTAAAAAAGAAACACCCCAAATAAATGAAAAATATCAGAAAATTTAAAGAAAATAAAAGTTAAATTTAAAATATAAAACACAAAAAGAATTATAACAAACTATTTACCTAAAACCCTCAATTATTTTGTACAATTTCCTCATAGTAAAATAATTTATAGGAAAAAAACAAATAAAATTCGTTGGAATATAAAAAAAATGAAATGGAAGTCCAGAACCCGGTGTTCAAATGTACTAAGCTTTTTGAAGATGGAATTCCATTCCTAGAAAATTTTTAAATTTTATCTAAATCAATTGAATATGTTCCCATTGACACTAAATAGTGTTTCCCTATCTAGTTATCTGATTGAGATAATACCAAATGGGAAAAAATGAATGATATGGAAATGTCATGATCATTTAGAACAAAAGTTATTTGGAAATAAATTTATTCTATATTTAAACAGAAACACTTTACCCTATCTATAATCTTTTTTAAGGATCATAAAATCCTGAAAATATTTGATTTTTTCCTTGTAAAAACTTAATAATTTATATCCAATATTTCTTATCATTAAAAAGTCTTGAAAAATTATTTTTTTCTTTTCCAAAATAAAAAATATTTATGTTATATGTTTTAACAACCCAAAAATATTTATATTATAACTCTATAAGTTAGTGAAAAGTATTTAAATACACAAGAATAAAATATAAAATTCTAATTGTAGTTTTGATGGCATTCCTATAATCTTAAAGGGCATCATTTAATCATAAAATCCAATCATTTTTATTTTAGTACACTATTTTTCCAAAATATATTTGATATATCAATTTAAAAACTCAACCATACCAATTTTTGTGGGTTATGGGGTTTAGAAACCCTATGATGAACTCTATATTTATTAAAAAAAGATTACAAAGTCCTATTTAAGTAGTGTGTACCTTAATTAGTGATTAAAATCTTGGGAAAAAAATATAGAAAACAAATTTCCTCTCACAAATTGGAATTTTTTTTAGTAGATTTAGTTTTAGTGGGAATAAATTCTACCCACATTTCCACATAATCAACAATGAGAAATATTAAATGGTTTAAAAAACATTTGGTAAATGGTCCCAGGAAATCAGTTCCCCATACATAAAAACATCACAAAATAATAGAGGTTATTGAGACATTTCATTTTTCTTAGACACATTACCTTGAAATTTGAAAGTTCTACATGTTTTATATAATTCAAAAGCATCTAAAAATTTTGGTCTAATATAAAATAGATTCAATCACTTTCCTAGTAGTTATTTGGTATCCAAAATTTATCTGAAACATTAATTATATAAAAAATTAAATACTAACTAAAATTCAAAATTTGTAATGGTCCTCCTAATAATTTAGTCAAAACCAGCATGTAAAAATTATAGGTTATCCCCAATGTAATTATTTGAATCTCCCCTTTAACTTTAATGTTAAGATCCTAGAATCACTGAGAGGGGGAGGGTGTGAATCAGTGAAATCTTTTTATTTTTAAGTTTCCTTGTTTTTGAAACAACCTTTGCCTCCTGTTAAAGAGTTCCTTCCCTTCCGAACACAAAAAACCACATGAACAAAAGATTTACGAGGTTCACTACCCAGAAAAAGTTTCTACATCCTTTGTATGGTACAAAAACAATCCAATACCACATAAGCCACTAGAAAACAATCTTTTTGTTTGGATTAAAATGTGTTGGATATTCTCTTACACTCGTGTTGCACTTTGGAAACCATCCAATAGTGTGTGTGCTCTCTCTTAGAAAAAATAGGGTAATGAAAATTTTCTGTTATTCTTGAAGAGATTTCACAAATAAAATCACTCAAAACAATTCTTCACTTTCCTACCAAAAATCTAGTAAGAACCTCTAAGTGCAAACAGCTTGCGTGCCTCCCTACTTGGACTCCACTAACTACTTTCACACCACTAACTACTTGCATGACACAATTGTACACAACTCACAATTTTTGCACCACATCGGGATTATAAAAAACACACTTCTGGAACACAACTTCCTAGTTGCATGCAACTAAAAACTTGCACGAGACTTCTACTTGTGCACCAATTTTGTGTATAACACACATCTTGTGCGACACATTAACTTGAATGACACTTTCTACTAATTTCACGATCAGAGATCATATTTTCTCTTAAGTGTCGAGCACACCAAAATGAGGAGGGTAGGCATCAATTTATAGACATTTTTGTGACCCTATGTACAAGACATAAAACTCATCTTGTGCGCCATTTCATAACATTTGTTCCGCTCCATCACCTTTGCGTCGATCCATCATTTTCATGCCGATCCATCACTTTTTTACCACTTTATTTCTTTTGTAATATTTTAATGTGATAACATGAAAATATGACTTGCAAAGAACATACACTTGCGTGCCACTCATACTTGTGAGAAACACTTGCACTCCACCTATAATTAAATGCCACTTTCTCTCCTTTGTCATATTATGATGTGATGATCTTGAAATATAACTTGCACGCAACATACACTTGCGCACCACTTATACATGTGCGCCACTTATACTTGCATGCTACCTTCTTTCCTTTGTCAAAAACACTTCACTACTCCTCCTATCATCCACAATTATTTTATCAAAAGTTATTCAAACTTATGATATTTTTGAAATAAAAATCATCAAATCATCATCATAGTTTACCAAGACCTTTACAAAGTGAATTGATTTATTCTCTTTGCCAACAAAAGACAGCACTCTGCCAAAGAAAACTCCTCAAACTTTATTCTCCATCCAAATTGGTCCCAAAAATATCTCCCTTTGGATTTTTTTGTTAACCAAGATTAATATATCATGGAACTTTGTAACCTCAGGCAATGGATTACTTATCAACAATTCTAAGCCTTTGTGAGATAACTCATTATAAGAAACAAGAATTACCTCAATCAAAAACCATGATATCAAAAAGTAGTGACTATGAAATTTCCTTGTCATATCTGCTCATCCTTTTTCACAACATATGCTAAGAATCTACCTCAGCATTATTCACTTCTTCAACTTTCGTAGAGTAATTTTTTTCCTAAAACCAGCCCAACAAACAGTTAGAATAGTTTACACATATACATGATAGATTCACAGCTTACCCACAACTCCCCCATTATGCATGATTCATAATGATAGATTTATGAAACGATTCTTCCCCTTGAAAACACTATCCACATGTATGGTGAGAGTGGGGAAATACACACGTACCTCAACCTTAATGGGAAGGAGGTTGGATGCCCATTTTCAACCTCAATTTAGAAAATGATTCCTTGGGTAATGGTTTTGTGAATATGTCAGCAACTTGTTATGATGTAGGAATGTACTCCAACTTCAATTCATTCTTCTCCACCTACTCTTTGATGAAGTCGTACTTTATTTAAAGGTGTTTTGAATGAGAATGTTGTACTGAGTTCCCTGTACGATTGATTTCACCCTGATTATCACGCCCCGAGGGTAAGGGTAGCTTCACTTAAACAAGTATATCATCCAACTGATTCTTTATCCACATAAGTTGGGAAACAACTTGAGTGGAAGAAACATACTCACCTTATTTTGTGCAAAGAGTCACTTAATTCTATTTATTTTCATGACAACTAACACAATTTTTCCTTAGAAAGAAAACTCCACCAGATGTAGATCTTCTATCATCAACATTTCCTGCCCAATCAACATATGAATACCAGAACAAATCAATATTTTTGTGGCATCATACCTAATTCCAAAATTTGTTGTGTGTTTGACATATCTGAGAATACTCTTTTGAGAAATTAAATTTGATTCTTTAGGAGCACTCTAAATCTTTTCACATAATGTAACAACATAAATAATGTCGGGTATTGAGGTCGTCAAATATAATAAACTTCTAATAAGCTTTAGAAACTCTCTCTAATAAGCTTCTTTGCCTTATCCATCTTTAGAAAACTTGGTTCCCACTAAGAATGGTGTGGAAACTATTTTCAAAATTTCCATGACAAACTTCATTATAAGTTCCTTAGCATACTTTTCTTGAGAAAGAAAAATGTGGTTCCTCTTCTGTAAAATTTTAACCCCAAAAGCATTTCATTTCTCCCAACATGGACATCTCAAATGAATTCTTCATCTCCTCAGCAAACCTTTCACATGATCTTTCATTATTTCCAGCAAAGATAATTTCATTGATATAAAAAATTACAAGGAGAAAAAACTCCTCACAGTCATTGATGTCAAGGTTGCTGTCAACTCTACCCTTCTTGAAATTCATCTTCCTTAAGAAAGTATCCAATTTAGACTGTTATGCCCTGAAAGCCTGTTTTATCCCATAAAAATAGTTATTCAACCTCCACACATAACATTCATCCTTCCTAATAACAAATCCACAAGGTTGATCAATGTAAACTTCTTTGTCAAGATCACCTTTCAAGAATGTGGATTTTACATCCATTTGGAATATTTTTTAACCTCATTTTGAAGTAATAGAAAAAAATATTGTGATTGTTTCTAACCTTTCCACTGGAGTAAAGGTTTCATCAAAATCAATGCCTTCAATTTGTGAATCCCCTTTGCAAAACAATCTTGCTTTGTTTATTGTCCCTTCACCTTCTTCATTCACCTTGTTCCAAAAAATTTTTTTTTTACCAATAATGTAACACCTCAAGGTTCTAAAAATAATTTGAATCCTTGAAACTTTCTTTTAAGTAGATATTTATAACTATCCTTTAAACTTAATTTAATAGCTTCTATGTTTTGAATTTCAAAAAACAGTAATCTAAAATTGTGTTCAGTAAGTTATTTGGAGTCTAATGGAACCAACTTGTTTTTTGGTGAATAGTAACATACCCTTATGAATAGTTATATGAGTAGTAATATGACCCCAATTAATAGTAATTTGTATTATTTTTTTTATTTTCGTAAGGATTTACAATAATAGAATCTTGGTTAATTTTTCAATGTGATATAAAAGCAGTTATAGTTTTTAAATTATTAATTTTTGAATTAAGTATGGTTTTACATAAAAATTTATTTAGTAATATTTAGTAAATTATTTTCAAAAAAAATATTTCATTTTTTAGTTCTACACATTGATAAACAGTTAGGGTGAATTTTGGGGATTTTTCTGAAATAGTTTTTTTGGTGAATAGTAGAAAATACAGTTTTGAGTTTCGGTGTGTTAATGACATTATTAATGATGTAATAATGATGTAATAAATCTGGTAAACTTGTGTACAGTTAAATAAGATGTGTGGTTTCCCAAGTGGCTAATACCATGGGAAAATAAAATGGGCAGTCCCATGGTTTAGAAAGTACCACTAATGAGGTGTCCCTTGGAAATTATTAAAATAATCCCTCACTTCTGCTATAAATACCAACCCATTACTTCATTAAATTGCTTCCCAATTCTTCCTCAACGAATATCCGGACTACTTACCTCCCTAGTATTCCTCCCAAGGTTTCTTCAAGCCCCCATTTTCCCAACCTTCATGTTCTAGGAGTTACTTTACAAGATAAGAAAATTCTCAATTTCTTTCTTTCCCATTCAAGTTCTCTTTTATGTGGTGTAAATTTCAAGTTTCCATACCATGTTATTATTTTCTTCTTATTATTTATTTATTCTGTATTATGTTTTCTTTCTATATTGGTGACCCTTGTACCCTCTCTTTTTAATATTTTCTAAAACCATGTTGCATAGCAGTTAGGCTTCCGAATTTTTGTAAAGGATTTCTCAATTATTCTTTTATTTTGAGTTTCTTTCTTTTATTATTATTTCCTCATCTCCTCATAACCAAGAGGCATGAAATATCCAGAAATCATGTATATTATGGATGTTCTAATTTTCAGGGAAAATTCATCATCATTCTTCTTCTCCTCTCCCACTAATCCAAGGAATAAAAACATTGTCCATGATGTCTCGAATTACCGACATTGTGGACGATGTGATTTCAATTTTCAGAAATTCTTTCAAGTCTGGTCATGAAACCATTTTTATAGTTTAACGAGGTTATAATATATTTATTATGTCTCATTCATGGTTATCTAATTATTTTTTACTCGTGTTTTTAATTTATAAGACAAAATGACGTCGTTATTATCAAAGAACCACCAAAATGATCAAAACGAACATCATTAATGTTTTAACTTATGAATCATCCTCATATCAAATATCAAAATGATAAATGGTTGAAATTATGGTACTATAAATATTTAAATACCTTTCCATTCCATTTCTTAAGTTCACTTTCAATCGACAAGAACAAACCATCAAGAACTGATCATGAAAATCATGTAAAGAACTCATGCAAAACAGTGCAAGGAACAAAATACTAACAATTAAAGGGTAAAATGATGTAATTAAATGACCATATAAGGTCCTATAAATATAGATATGATTCTCTAATATATTAATAATATAATTTTAACTATTATACAAGAGGTTTAAATTAGTTGGAAGTAAGAAAAACCCGAGGTAAGAGAATTCTTAACCCGATTTCCATGCTTTGGGTTAAATTTATTACTCATTATTTATGTGGTATTTAAGTTGTTTTTGTGATGAATTCTGATCATAATATGTTAAATTATGTGTATTTATAGAGTATATACATATTACATCCACTATATTAAGTCACACTTGAATTATATGATATTTCTAAAGGGCTTTCCCTATAAATTTCTTTAAAACTCTATTTTACAAATTTCAAAAGCAAGGTTTTTATTCAATTATTCATGTTGTATGATTATTTTTTGGTTATTAGAAATTATTTATGATGAAGGGAGGTACCTATATCTCTCCCCAATGCATTGGGTATGTGTAAGTTGGAGGTCATCCATATGGTTACTCCAAGTGTAACTGTGACAGTTACACAAATTGTATTGTACACTACTGGAAATTTAGGCTATAGACATGGTTTCAAACCATGGCTATAAGTCCCAAAACCGTGGGTATAGGTTATAGCCACGGTTCAATGAACCGTGGCTGGTAATGGCGTGGCTACAGGGCATGACCTATAGCCATAGTTTAAAATAGTGACTATAGGGTATTTCCATTGTTTGAAACCGTGGCAGAACATTAAGCCGCACAAAGCCTATATCCGCGGTTCAAAACCATGGCTATATAGCTTTAGCCATGGTTTAAGACCTTGGATTTAGGGAATGACATTTCTTAAAAAAACCCACAGCCCCCTCCCCCCTGAATAGCCCCCCCTGGACTTCCCTTGCACCCCCTAGACAGCCCCCCATGCCCCCTCAGACAGCCCCCTTGCACCCCCCGGACATCCCTATTACACCCCCCAGACAGCCCCCTTGCACCCCCCTCGACAGCCCCCATGCTCCCTGGATATCCCTCATGCCCCCCTGGACAACCCCCTTGCACTCCCTCTGGACAACCCTTGCACCCCCCTGGACAGCCCCCTTGCACCCCCATGCCCCCCTGGACAACCCCCTTGCACCCCCTGGACAACCCCCTTGACCCCCACCCCCCACTCCTACAGTAGCCCACCACCCCACCCCCTCCCTACAGCCCCCTCGGGTAGACCCCCCCTAGACATCCCCCTTGCCCCCACCCCCACTCCCGCAGTAGCCCCCCTCCCCTCCCTACATCCCCCCACCTCGTGAAGACCCCCAACACACTCTCACCCCACCTTGCACACCCTCCCTGGATAGCCCCCTTACACCCCCTAGACAGCCCTTGCACCCCCTGAACAACCCCCCTTGGACAGCCCCTTGCATCCCCCTGGATTGCCCTTCCACCCCCCTGGACAGCCCCATGCACCCCCATTCCCCCCTGGACAGCCCCTTGCACCCCACCCCACCAACTCCTACAGTATCCCACAACCCCACCCCCTCCCTGCAGCCCCCCTGATAGATGAGTGGATAAGACCCTTGAGAAGCTGCCAAACTTATTTATTCCATGCAAATATGGAATTTCTTAAAAGTGCTTGAAAAAATCATTGATGAGGTATGCATTTCTATCATCCCTATTAATGACCGAATAAAGTCTGATATTAAGGGGGATAAATTGAATTAATTAATGACAAGAAGTTGAGAAAATTTTAGATCTCAAGGATGATTTCTAAAACCTGCTACATGTACTTGAATGTTTTCAACATGTGTATTGATATGAGTGCAAGATCTCAGGTTGTAAATGAGGTAGACAGGTTGTTTCATGCCAATATATAGATGATAAATGGAATGCAAGTTAGTTGGATTACCCAAGAATATTGATGAGACAATTAAGAGCTGGATAGCTTAGAAGGGAGTTGGAAGTTCCCAAGATTGTTGAGAAGTAATGTGAAGTTCTCAAGCAAAGGTGTTAGTATACGAATCATAAAGCCCCCCATGAACCCTGCCCCATGCAGCCCACCTTCGCACCTTGGACTGACCCCACTCACCCCCCTGGACATACCCCCGCTCCTAGACACCCCCCCTCCCTCCTGGAAACCCCCTGGATAGGCCCCCCCCTCTTGGAAACCCCCTTCCTCCTGGACAGACCCCCTGGACAACCCCACCTAGACAGCCCCCCCGGACAGCAGCCCCCGCTGGACCCCCCCCCCCCCCTCGTGGACACCCCCTCCGTCCTAGACAACCCCCTGGACAACCCCACCAGGACAGCAGCCCCCCCTGGGCGGCAGCCCCCTCCACCCCCTGAACAGACCCCCCCTCTTGGAAACCCACCTAGATAGACCCCCAGGACAAACCCACTCAGACAACATCCCCCCTATTGGACAAGCCTTGCACCACCCCTACTAGACCCCCCCCTCTTGGACACCCCCTCCCTCCTAGAAACCCCCTTGGACCACCCCACTCGGACAGAAGCCCCCCCCCCCCTCCTGGAAACCCTGTACTGTTGTGCTTCCTTTGGGTCCATTGTGGGTTTTTGTTGCTGGATTTATCCATTAGAAAGGGATAGGAATGTAGAGTGGATTTTTTGGTTGGTTCTCATCTTGTGCGGGTCATGCAGGCGATGTTCTTGTGGGGGTTCTTGTTGCTATTATGGTGTTGGGTGGGTGTGGGATGTTTATAGTGCAAGGATCCTATGTAGAGGATGCCTGATTTTAGTGTGTGGGGATGATTCTAGAGGGGCTACTAGTGTGTTGAGGATAGAGTCACATGTTATTATTCTAGGTTCAGTTGTAGAGGATATGGTGCATGGTGTGGGTGATTCAAGCGGGGATTTCTAGTTTTTGGTTGATTGGTTTCTTTTTGGGTTGTGGTTTTCCTACTACTTGGCTAGATGTAGGGGATTTGTTGTGGATGGTTGTGGTTGAGTTTGTGGTTTACTAGTTGGTCATTCCTTTGGTGGTTGGTCTCATTCATATGGTGATGTTAGGATATTGTTTTTTGGAGTCTTTGAGTGGTCGAATACGGTGGTCTGTTTCCAGGATATTGTAGAACGTTTCCTTGGATTCAAGGTTCATGAAGTAGTAGGTGGTTTGAGTTGCATATGGACTAGTGCTATTGTTCCTAGAGGAAGGTTTTCTTTATTGGATTAGTTCTTTCCAGAAGCCTTTTGGGTTGCAGTAGCTATTCTGGTGTGAGTGGCTAGGAGGGTTGGGTTTTGTTTGGTGTTGGGTGGGATGACTATAATTATTGGTGTTTAGGGGAGCGATGTTGTGGTTGGGTGGTAGGTGGATGGTTTGTGGTTTTGTAAGGGTACAGGAAGGTGGGTTTGATTGATGGTGTTTATTATAGGTGAGTTGAGTGGTCTGTTGTAGGGATTATGTGCTTCTGAAACTATTAACCTTTGGTGAACAATACCAAAAAAGATTGGGTCATATTTCAAAGAAGGGGTGAGGGATTTTAGGATCTCCACCCTCAGTGAAAATTCAAGAAGAAGATAATTCAATGTCCATAATATATTTCCAAGTTCAAGAAAAGAGAAAAAGAATTAGATACAACATCTCTAATATAGAACCTGAAATATATTACCTCAATCTATAGAATAAAATTTGGGGTAAACATAGCTTGAGGCCCTTGTATTATGGCATAATCAGAGGAACAAACCTACATTTTAGGGTACTAAAGTTCTTGCACAAAACAAAGTGGTTTTAGTATCTAGTGAAATTACTCAACCATAGAACAGAGAATAGAAAGAGTATTTTATTATCAATGATGATGAAAATAAGAATCAAAGGTCTTTTACTTAAGAATAAGTTAAAGACAATGATAAAAGAAATCATCAAGATCAACTAGTAGTCATTGACACTAAAATGATAGTCCAAATTCAATTAATTTCTATCAGAAATGATTACATAGACACATAACTGTTTATTCATACTGATATTAAAGTGGTTTTTGAGACTACATTCTCTGCCTCTATTTAGAAAATTGTAGATCAATCCTATCCCACTATTGATAGAGGCCAATCATCTAAATAAAAAGATGAACAATATTTTTATTCATTGAATACATAATCAAAGGATTTCTTGATCATTTTAAGAAGCTATTAGAATAAAATTCATGTTCTCATAGTGAATTAAAGGATTTAATAAAATTATTTGAAGATTTAAGAAATTAAACTATTCATGGAGATGATATTGAATCTGGACAGACTCATCTTACTAATCTATGAGATAATACAATTACAAGAAGTGATTTTGTTTTTTTATAAATGGATGACCAGTTTGGAAAGATCCATGAAGATTATATTTCTAAAATAGATTTTACAGATTTGAAAAGATATTTTTGGAGTCAGATTGAATATGTTATAAGTTATTCAAATCAATATATAATGTCAAAATATAAAACTCAAACCTCTTTAAATTTAGTCATAAGGTTTTAACCCAATATAGTTTTCATGAATTGTTTCAATGATATATTCATACTCTTTAGTACGACATCGTACAACTCAATGTGTTACAAGAAAATCAACAATATCTTTTTTAGAAGCTCACTTTACGAGATCCTACCATCATGAATCATCTCAGTCTATTTGGATAATTGATTTATCTGTTTTTATGTTCAGAAGAAACATTTCAGGAATTTATGAATGCAAATTTGATTGAATGTTTAATGATTTGTCCTGGAATAGGGCAAAATCACAGCATTATTGCGGGGTGACAACAACGTGTTGGCCTGGTCCAGCGACATCCATGGGCCAACATCTTCCGGAAAAGAGTGAAGGGAGTAGGAGGAGGTGGGGAAACATTCAGGTCACCACCCCACCGACAGAAATTGTGATTAGTTAGTCTCAACATTGATCACAAGACTCATGGAATACTATCCCTGCGAACTGTCGTGGGTTGTCTTCCTGGAGCAGGGCCAAATCACGGTATGACCGCGGCGTGACCGCGGCGTGACCACGGCGTGTTGGACCAGTTCAACGACATCCGCGGGGCGACATCATTCGTCCAGGAGCGAAGGGAGTGGGAGGAGGCGAGGCAACATTCTGGCCATTGCCCCGCCAATAGAAATTGTGGTTAGTCAGTCTAAACATTGATCACAAGACTCTTGGAATACAATAACTGTGAACCGCTGTGGGGTGTCGTCCTGGAGTAGGGCAAAATCAAGGCAATACCGCGGCATGACCGCGGCGTGACCACGGCATGACTGCGGCATAACCGCAGCGTGACCGCGGTGTGTCGGCTCGGTCCAACGACATCTGTAGGGCAGCATATTCCGTCCAGGAGCGAAGGGAGCGGGAGGAGGTGGGGAAACATTCCGATCGTCGCCTCGCCAGCAGAAATTGTGATTAGTCAGTCTCAACATTGATCACAAGACTCATGGAATACTATCACTGCGAACCGCTGCGGGGTGTCGTCCTGGAGCAGGGCCAATTCACGACATTACTGTGGCGTGATCGCGGCGTGACCGCGGCGTGACCATGGCGTGACCACGGCGTGAGCGTGGTGTGACCGCGTCATGTTGGCCTGGTCCAGCGACATCCTCAAGGCAGAATCTTCCAGCCAGGAGTGAAGGGAGTGGGAGGAGAATGGAATGATGGTGGAAGGGGGCTGGTTGCAGGTGTTGGGGGGATGGTGCGGGCTGATTCGAAGGTGGAAGGGGGGCTGTTGCGGGCTGGAATGCTGGTGGCCATAGGCTGAAATGAAGGTGGAAGGGGGCTGGTGTGGGATGGATGTGGCCGGAGCAGGGCCAAATCACGGCATGACCGCGGCGTGACTGTGGCGTGTTGGTCCGGTCCAGCGACATCTACGGGGCTGCATCTTCCGGCCAAGAGAGAAGGGAGCGGGAGGATGCTGGAATGTTGGTGGAAGGGGGATAGTTTCAAGTGTTGGGGGGATGGTGCGGGATGATTTGAAGGTGGCAGGGGGGGGGGGGCTGTTACGGGATGGAATGCTGGTGGCAACAGGCTGAAATGAAGGTGGAAGGGGGCTGGTGTGGGCTGGATGTGGTCAGAGCAGGTCCAAATGACAGAATTACCGCGGCGTGACCGTGGCGTGACCATGGCATGACCGCGGTGTGACTGCGGCGTGTTGGCCCAGTCCAGCGACATTTGCGGGGCAGAATCTTCCAGCTAGGAGTGAAGGGAGCGAGAGGAGGCTGAAATGCTGGTGGAAGGGGGCTGGGTGAAAGTGTTGGGGGATGGTGCGGGCTGATTCGAACGTGGAAGGGGGGGCTGTTGCGGGCTGGAATGCTGGTGGCAGCGGGCTGAAATAAGGTGGAAGGGGGCTGGTGTGGACTGGATGTGGCTGGAGCAGGGCCAAATCATGGCATTACATCAGCATGACCGCGGCATGACCATGGAGTGTTGGAGTTTTCTAACTAATATTTGTTTCTCCCCCACTGGGTATACGCACCTTCACACATTAAATGTATTTTACAGAAACCTTTAAATTAAATAGGCAATGTCTCACATATAATTTAAAGAGAAAGGTGGAAAACATAAAAAACATTGAATAAAAAGTAGAAACACGAACCTGGATATTTGTTTATGCTTCCAACAATAGTTTGATTCAATCTTCAATAGGTGCATGAGGTGCTGTCCTACTTTTTTCGTGCCAAGAAAACAGAAGAAAAATGTTAATAAATAGTAAAATAACTAAAGGAATTAAAAGAAAAGAAAAGGGAAAAGAATTTTTAGGTTTCAAACCCCGAACAGGGGCTATTGGTAACCTGTCCACAACTGCACCCCTCCCCCCCTACACCCTGCCCCTGCCCCCTACCCCCTCCAACTTGCCCTCCTACCCCCCGCCCCCTCCACCCTACACCCTGCACCCTGCCCCCTACACCTGCCCCTATACACCCTCCCCCTTCCTCATTCCCTCTGCCCCCCTTCCCCCCTCCACCCTGACCCCTGCACCCCTCCACCCCGCACCCTTCCCCCTACCCCCTGCCCCCCTCCACCCAGCCCCCTAGCCTACACAACCCCCCGGTACCCCCCCTACACCCCCTACCCCCTGCCCCTATCCACCCTGCCCCCTGCCCCCTCCCCCTGCCCGCTGCCCCCTCCCCCCTCCACCCTGCCCCATGCCCCCGTCCCCCCTCCACCCTTCCCCCTGCTCCTTCCCCCTCCACCCAGCCCCCTGCCTACATTCTTTATTCTATACAATATTTTATACAATATACAAACCAAGTCATGGATCTCAATTTCTGGTACTCATATTGGTTGTTTTGTGTTGATTTATTCCTTTAACTCACCATGAAGCAAAGTTGTCTTGATGTCCACCAAATCTAGAGCCATATTTTCCAATTCCACCATAATTAGAATTGTTTAGATGATATAATGCTTATATTTAGTGAGAATATTTCCAAAAAATACACTTTTTCATTCTACTAATAACACATTATTACCATCCATAATTTTTATAATTTATAAACATAATTCTATTAATTAATTTAGTAAACCCACTTATTTTCAAGTTCCTTTTTACCCACTTAATTTTCAACCATAGTTGATTTTTTTTAACTTCAAAGAAGCCATCTCTTTACTCATGTAATATTCCACTAATTTGAATAAAAAAATCATAGTTTAATTTGGATTTTCATGTTTCTATTCATTCAATAGAAGTATATAATTCATTTAAACCCCATAACTTTACATGGTTCTATATACGATGTGTGCTTTATGACTAAAAACAACATCAAGTATAAGAAAAACATCAATGAAATAATGTTAAGCAAGGTATACCATTGTTAGTTTTCGCAAACAGCGCACCTCCATTGGAGGGGTTTTATTACAAAACCATGACTTATTTATCAAATGAAACAATTATCTTAACTAACACTTATTCAAGAATGGAAATTTAATATAAACATGCAGAATTAAGAATATAACTAAATGAAATTTAAAACATTATTGAATTAAATAGGCTAGGAGAGGGCCCCTACCTCAACCTCAAGGCAAGTTTTCTTTTGACGATGACAACTCGAATATTCCCTTTTTTCCGCTTGCAAGCATATGAAACTTATCATATATATAAGGACACCTAGCCCCTATTTACATATTTGAATGGCCAAATATGCACAAGGGGGTCTTTAGATATATGTTTATACTTGCATATACCATTTTACACTTACACATATATGCATTTTTCATATCTATATATAAGCACACCTAGCCCCAGTATATATATTCATACTGCCATGGGTGAATATATATAAAGGGGGAACTTATATATGCATATGCCTACCTATTCATACACATGTAAGCCTTCGTCAATGACCACTCGAATCCACCTCAATGAAATCCAAAACACACAACAAAAATATATGGAACCCAAAAATAAAAAAAACCCTAATTAAAATTGGTCCAAAGAATAAAAATGGAAGAAACCTTACCCAAATCTGATGTTGAACTCATTGTCATCGATGGTGGTGGATAGAACCGAACACATAATAAGAAACCACCTGTAAGAAAATAGTTGGAAAAACTGAGATATAATAACTTTTTATATATTTTTGATCAGTGTGTCAACTGTACATGATAAATGATACATGAATCCATAACCAACAATGAAAAAATAACATTCAGATTGATATATAAATCCCAATACTAAATTACATGATCATTAATAAACCTCTTTATTTTTCAAACATACCCTTCAATTTCCTATTCAAAAATCAAAAATCACTAAATTATGGTAATAAAGTAAACTTCCATTAGCACTTAAATGTGAAAAATAGAGATTAGACATTGTTCTTAACCTATAAAATCCATTCCCTGAACAAGAGTTCACTGTTTTTCTTTTCAACAATAATACAATAAACCTTTTGTATATTTATTTCACAATATCATTGTTACAAAAGAACATTCAATAAAAAGGTAGTTTAAAATACTTGTATATTTATGGATATTATAATCTCATAGAGTGATAGTATTGGGAAATGAGCAACATGGTAATCCTCTGGTGATAACATTGGAATGATTCAATAATTTAACTCCTAATTTTTAAAAAATAAAAAACAGGTCTCCTGTTTTCATCAAAATCCCTTTCCGTTACAACGACCTATAGCTGACACAAAATACACGCTCTCATAAATACTTGGCCAACCAAGGAAGCTCCTTGCATTCACCAAGCTTACATCTGCACCAATCACCCCTTTTAATACTTTTTTAGAAAACAATTTCAATACACAATTAAAAATACAATTACTCACCCAATTCTCAAGGGCACATCCCACCCCAGAAATGCTTATCCATTGCTTGCACACATGAATGAGATTCTCACTAACTACATTAAATTAACAAAAATCAAAACATGATTATTAGTGAGAAATTTTAATCAAAAACAAAAATTGTCCAAAATTCATATCATAATTCATTATGTAAACATTTCTCAACCAAACTTGTCAAGTTCAATAACTTCACCTTTTCGAATGTAGTCTCCCCCATTCCTATTTTGAAAATCTCACACACCATTGCTGTCAAAAATATTCTACCGAATTGGCAGCAGTTTTTCATTACCTATATTAAAATCAAAATGACCGACAAGAAATTGGAAAAACTTATAATAAACCATTATCATAAAAAACATTGAAAACAAAGTAGAAACATGAACCTGGATGTTTGTTTATACTTCCAACAACAGTATGATTTGATCTTCAATAGGTGCATGAGGTACTGTCCAACTTTTTTTTGTGCCTAGAAAACACAAGAAAAATGCTATTAAATAGTAAAATAACCAAAGGAAATAAAAGAAAAGAAAAGAGAAAACAATTTTAGGTTTCAAACCCCGAACATGGGTTTTTGTTAACCTGTCCATAGTTTCACCCCTCCACCCTCCTCCCTGCCCCCTTCCCCCCTCAACCCTTCCCCCTGCCCCCTACCCCCTGCCCCCCACCATCCTGCACCCTGCCCCCTGCCCCCCTCCACCCAGCCCCTAGCCTTCACAGCCCCCCCCCCCCCACACCCCTACCCCTTCCCCCCTCCACCCTGCCCCTACCCCCCTCCACCCTGCATCCTGCCCCTTAACCACCTCCACCCAGCCCCCTAGCCTGCACAGCCCCCCCTGCACCCCCTGCACCCTACACCCTGCCCCCTGCCCCCTTCCCCCTGCCCCGTGCCCCCTCCACCCTGCCCCCCTCCACCCAGCCCCCTAGCCCCTAGTCTGCACAGCCCCTCCTGTACCCCCGCCATCCATTCCAAATTGGTAAATAATTTTTTTGTATTATATACAAGTGTATTATGAACTTTATTTTCTTATGATACTAAACATTTAGATCCATGAATGTAAAATTATGTTATTTATCTTAAAAATTCTGTAATAGACATGTACAAGTAGGTTGGTTTTCTATATAATGACATCCCAATGTCCCTTTACATGCTTTTACATGAATATGATAACAAATAGCACTATAAGCACAATAACTTATTGAGTAAATATCATTGTATACATTAAAATTCCAACACCTGAGGAATATGGAACTTTCTCTATGTATTGACACTCTTCTTCCATTTTGAGTTCATATGCCTTGGTCAAGTTGAAGTGGAATGCAAGATGGGTAGTCACTGTTTCTCATCTATTCATGCCCAACCTTTTGATGATCCTATTGATATGCTCATTATGGGTAATAAATAATTCCATATTTTTATTATCTACTTCTATACTTATCTACAATGCTTTGCTGGTTCCCTTCATCGGATGATCGTGATACCGAGGTTTATTTGTATCAGACGCCCCGTGTTCAACAACGTCACACTCAGCCACAACTCATTAGATAGGGTACACACCCCCAGGTGGCTGCCCGAATCATTTTTTGGGAAGGACAAAAAAAAAGAGTGAGCGCGGAGCTCGATATTTCCATTGAAAAAACAAGGGGAGATAAATAGGGTATTTCGAGTTTTTGTTTTGGAGGAGAGTATTTCTCTCATAGGATGATGACGATATCGAGAGATGAGGTGCTCCAGAAACTCAAGTAGCTTCAAGTAACTCTCATATCGATCCAACAATGCCAGCTAGACCATGAAATGGTGATGACTTCCGAAATGATAGTTCGATAATTATTCGAAGCTGTAGGACGTCGCCGAGAGCTAATGCCACAGCTCGAGACAAATGTCTGGGAAAAGTTCTTGGACCATCAATTTTCTTCTAGGCTGCAGGTGAAACCCGAAGATCGTATAGAGCCGCCTCCACTGCCTCACTCCTTTTCACAGCCTTCAGTACATCCCGGGATGTCTAGTGATTTAGAGGTGCAGAAGCGTGTTGCACTGACACTATCTTATTTGGTGACAATGGTGGATTCAATTATGCCAGATATGACAGTTCAGTCCTGGGTTGACGACTGAGATGAACCACTCAGGAATTTAGGAATTTTGTGATGGAGGGAGGATTTGGGTTCTAGCTCTGTAGAGAAGGACCACATCTTATTTGCGAGCATGTAGGATGATGAATATGGGAGATTTCTTGGCACCAAGTGCGTGCAAGATGTTTTTTCAAGGACTTAAACAACAGAGTCCTGCATTATCAGTGCTGGGCATCTAGCTGATGTTTGGTACGGCTCAAAAAATATGCGTACATAGAAGAATTTGGAAGATCTCCTGACTTGTTTGCATACAGGACACCTTTCCCCAGTCTTGAGGACAAGACTACTTTTCATGGTGGTGCGAGTGATAAACACCTAACTATAGGATAGTGAGGGTAAAAACGTCATTATAGTCGAGGAATATTATTTGTTAGAATGTGGTTAGTATTTTTCTAGGATGGGACCACGTGAAGGTAGGGGGATCTATTATAAATAAGTGGCAAGGGGGTGAGAGGAGGCATGGAGAATTAACCTAGAATCAGCTTCGGCTTCGATTGACTTTCTGGCTAGGGCGAGGAGCACTGCCCTCTTGAAGTGTCCACTTAATTCTTATTCCACTCCACTGTAGTTTTCTGATTCTATTCACAGATATATATACAAGAATTCTTCTACTCTTATCACACTCTTTCACTTTTCCTTCAGTATTTTCTTTCCCTATTTTAGTATTTTAGGTTTTAAATAAGCCCTTAGACTCTTATCTATCTTCCCTATGGTTCAACCTTAGTTTCCACTATCTAGTAATAGCATGAGGTATAAATTTTATTTGATAGTAAAAATGACAAGCTATCAAAAATCTGGCATCATTTCTGGGGAAGGTTTGGTGGTGAGTGTCTAGGGTAAAAAAACAAATAAAAAAATCGCTGCTGTTTTTGGGCCTGAAATTCTTAAAACTGCCTTTAGAAATAGTTTCTATCTGCTGCAGTTGCATTTACATCTATTTTTCTATGAGAATTTTCTATTGTAGAATCTGTTTTCCTGTTAATAACAACTTTTAAATTTTTCAAAAATGCATAGAATAACTAGTCATAGACATAGTCACCATATGATATTGATCACCAATTTCATTAAAGGGTAGCAAGGAGAGCTTTAATGATGCATGAGATAGATTTAATGAATTTCTTATTCAATGTCCAGACCACAATTTTTCCTTGAGAGTCTTGTTACATTCATTTTTGATGGATTAAATGATGACGAGAAACCCGATTTGAAAAAATTCACTCAAGGGTTTCATGTGTATCACAGTGATGAGAAGTTATGGAAATTTTATTTTGATCTAGCTAGAAAAGATAGGAATAACTCCCAACTTTTTAATGATAAAATCTCATTTTGGATTCTTCTAATGAATAATTGTTAGAGCTGGTGATTAGTGAATATGGGATCTCTCTTAAGTTCATGAGGTATAATCCTTTTAAATTTAGTGTAATAGGGGATCTATGTTAGGCTCATGAGGTATAATCATTTTAAAATACTTATTGGTAGAGAACACATCATAATGAGGGTTGAAATTTGATTCCCAGTAATCATATTACTATATATGGTTACGTTGGAAGATTTCTATGAACTGGAATCCATCTATATGAACACAAGAAACACATATATTTTATTATCAATAATTCTTATATCACCATCACTATGTATGGTTCCCTTATATGTTCAACATCATCACACCAATATGCCTTCAATTTATACTCATAATTTACCCATATCTTCTATAAATACAAGAGGAAGGGAGATCTAAATAACCATCACATGAAATTCAAATCACTGTATAACCTTAAAATCAGAACATTGATGAAATAGTATGGTATAAAATACCGGTGTAGATTGGAAGCCAGCAGGAGGGCACCGCGGTGAGAGAGGTCTCCGGGGAGGAGGGTGCCGCTGTGAGAGAGGTCATTGGGAGGAGGGCGCCGCGGTGAGAGAGTTCATCGGAGAGGAGGGCCAAATCACGACGTGACCGCAGCATGACCACGGCGTGACTGCGGCATGACCGCGACGTGTTGGCCTGGTCTAGCGACATCCGCAGGGTAGCATCTTCCGGCCATGAGTGGAGGGAGAGATAGGAGGCAGGGTAACATTCCAGTCATTTCCCCACTGGCTAAAATTGTGATTATTCAGTCTCAACATTGATCACAAGACTCATGGAATACTATCACTGCGAACCACCGCAGGGTGTCATCCTAGAGCAGGGCCAAATCACGGTGTTACTGGGGTGTGACTGCGGCGTGACCGCGGCGTGACCGCGGTATGACCGTAATGTGACCGCAGCGTGTTGGCCCGGTCCAGTGACATCCGCAGGGCAGCATATTTCACTTAGTTTCAAATAGGATGATATGGATGGAATGGGCGGATGTTTTCTCAGAAGATTTAAAGAAATGAATGCTAATCTGTGATGACTAGAGGATTGGATGACCCCTGATATACCTAATTCGACGAGGTTTGGAGATATAGCAATGTGTAGGAATACCTAGAGGAATACTTCATGGCATCAGGAAAATCACAGGTTACATAACATGTAATCTGACATTACTGGTACTGTGGGACCCCTAGGCTGTGGAACTCAGCTTTTAGTTGGATTTAAATATCACATTCCATGTGACATGGTCACACAACATGGGATCCATCTTAAAAGTCTAATGACACTTAAAGAGTGTCTTGGTTCAAACAAATGTTTTAATAAAAAGAGGGAGACCCCCTACAGGGATATAAAAAGGGTCAAGTACGATGTGTTCTTTATGACTAACAATGAAATCAAGTATAAAGAAAACATCAATGCAATAATGTTAAGCAAGTTATACCATTATGAGTTTTCACAGACAGCGCACCTCCATTGGAGGGGTTTTATTACAAAACCATGACTAATTTATCAAATGAAACAATTATCTTAACTAACACTTATTCAAGAATTGCAATTCAATATAAACATGAAAAATTAAGAATGTAAATAAATGCAATTTAAAATATTCTTGAATTAAATAGGATAGGAGAGAGACCCTACATCAACCTAAAGGCGCGTTTGATTTTGAAGACGACAACTCGAATCTTCCTTTTTTCCACCTGCACACATATGCAACTTAACATATATATAATGACACCTAGCCCCTATGTACATATTTTCATTGCCAAATATGCACATGGGGGTCCTTAGATATATGTTTATAATTTCATATACCCCTTTACACTTACACACATATGAATTTTTCATATCTATATATAAGTACACCTAGCCCCAATATATATATTCATACTGCCATGAGTGAATATATATAAAGGGGGAACTTATATATGCATATGCCTACCTATGCATAAAAATGTAAGCCTTCGTCAACGACGACTCGAATCCACCTCAACGAAATCCAAAACACACAAAAAAAGTATAAGGATCCCAAAAATCAAAAATTCCCTAAATAAAATTGGGCCAAAGAATAAAAACGGAATAAACCTTACCCAAATCTTGAACTCATTGTCTTCGATGGTGGTGGATAGAACCGGTCTTATCATAAGAAACCACCTATAAGAAAATAGTGGGAAAAGGAATGAGATATAACAACTTCTTATATATATGTGATCAATGTGTCAACTGTACATGATTAATGATACATGAATCCATAACCAACAATGAAAAAATAATATTCAAATTGATATGTACATCCCAATACTAAATAACAAGATCATTTATAAAGCTCTTTATTTTTCAAACATCACCTTCAATTACCTATTCAAAAATCAAAAATCACCAAATTATGAGAATAAAGTAAACCTCCATCATCACTTAAAAGCGAGATATATGGATTAGACATTGTTCTTAACCTAGAAAATCCATTCCTTGAATGTATAAAATACCTAAAACTCTTCATGCCTATATCCTTCTTAATTTTCTAGATTGAAACCTCATTTTTAGCATGTTCTTCTTCTGGAATTCACCTTTATTCTTAGTTTATATAGGGTTATCAATTTTTTAAAGTAGAGAATTTTCCTTATTTTATTCTTACTCAATCCTCTTGGATTTTTCAAACTAGTTTTCTAATATGATAAGACAATCTTTTGGTGCATGATCTTACTTCTTCTTGATTGTATATTCCTTCTTTGTAGAAACTATTTCCAAATATGAGATAATTGATTATTTCCTTTTATCTTTAAACAATTATTATTGTTATGGAATCTATGTCATAAATTCTTAACAATTTGTAATACTTGGTTTCCCTTCTATACAAACTTTCAACAACCTTTAAAGTACCATTTTTCTCTCCCTTTAAAACTTTACACTAAAATTGTCATTCACTATCCCACTACAATATACAATATTGATACTTAACCCAACACATTGTTCTGAATGACATCTTAGAAAAACAGAAGCTCTAAATAGCATATTTACCAATATAAACTCCTCATAATTAACTGAACACATAGACTATACCAACCACTATAGGTAAATCATTAATTTTGGTGTGGTCTTGGAACCAAATATGGTTCATGCAACATCCATCTCCAGACACTAAATTCATCCATTTACTATCTAAGTTCATAAATTTCACAACCTTGATAATGATCACCATCCCTTGATATGGATTTCACTCAAAAAGGACAAGTATGAATCTCCCCACTATAGTATTATCAATACCATAATGAATCCTACATACACATGTCTAGTGCCTCATATCAAATTATGATCACCATAGAAGATCCTAGCCCAATAATCTCAACAAAATTTCTTCATTTAAAAACTATCATCTTTCAAACACACATTATATCCAACAAAAATAATACATTAAAAGATATTAAATAGAGAAACCCAAATTATAGAAAAAAATAATAACTTTAGGAATAGCTCATTAAGTATGGTACTAAAAGTCACTTCACCTAGGATGGATTACCCCAATAAAATAATATAGAAACCCACATCTTGACACATACATCAAAACTATTTTTCCCATCCCAATACTAAGGGAATGCACACACATTCTTGATACATGAGAAATATACCACGGTTCATTTATTTTTCTAATATTGAGCTGAGATATTACTCATTCAATTTACTCTGTCACCCTCATACTGAGGCTCACCAACCAACATTCATTCCTACCCGGTTTCCATCCTTCTCCGTGCACTTTCCTCTACAATGGATGTATCTACAAAGATAGCTCAGTCTTTCTTGAATATCTCCTAGTAGGTGTCCAGATAAAAGGATGATACTCATGCCCAAAAAGAGTACATAAGACCATTTAAAAACTATAATTCCTTTAGGAATAAATTTCATTTGAAGGATGGAATGAAATGAATAAACCATTCAAATATAGTGGCATACTCCATTATTGATTCCCATAATGATATAGCTCCATGAATCCCCAAAACATGCTCTTATTCTGTAAATCTACCATAGCCTCTCATAGAAGAGGGAATGAAACTCGATCCATAAAACCTCCTCATTCCTTCTTTTAGGATAAAATGTATTTATCCATTCTGATTCATCTCCTTTGAATTTAGAAACTTCTAGTTTCACCCATATATCCTTTAGATTTCCAATACTTTCAAATAGGAACTAAACTTTCTTCAGCATATTCTAAACATCCTACGATCCCATGTCACTATGGAAAATCAGATACTGCTACTCCTAGAACTCATGGATAACTTAGAAAACCATTTCTTTTCCTTTTCAAAGGCCTTGGTCAATGGATCAAATTAGTTGTAACATAATATGATGGAAACAACCACTTGAGCATATTTCCCATGAGAACACAATGTCATCCTAATTAGAAGATTTGTTGATGAATTTTGACTCAACATCATCTCATAATCACAACATTACTAATTAGAAACCCATCGTGCCACAATCATAAGCATGCATTATTACCACAAAATCATGAAACTACCTTTAATCCTCACTTCATAACAAAATATCATTTCTAAAACACCAAAACCTAAGGTTTATCATAATAATATAAGGGTTACTCTCCCACACACCAAGCATAACAACCAAACCCCACACATTCACCCTTGCTAATAAGAAACCCTCCACCCCCTTAACTGATCTAACAAGCAACTTCCTAATAAAAATACACAATCAAATCACCCAAAAATCACCAAAATTCCCTATATCGAGAGTTTTACATCAAAACATCAAGAAAAACCCCAACAAGAACCACCAACTTGTGGGATTACCACCAACTCAAACCCCCAAAGACAAATCCAACCATACCCAAGACATAGCCATCATACTCCAAACGCCACCCTAACACCCGAACTCAATTGCATGAAGAGCGATATGCTTCTACCTGCAAATGGTGAGACCGTTGAGAAGAGGTCATCGGGGAGGAGGGTGCCGCTGTGGGAGAGTTCGTTAGGGAGGAGTGCGCCACTGTGAGAGAGGGTTACATGGTGAGATCGTCAGGGAGATCGTCGGGAGGAGGATACGTCATTGGGGAGGAGGGATGCACGGTGATAGGGCTGCAAACTGGGGGAGGAGGAGGAGGGATGCGTGGAGGAGGAGACGCCTTCGGGGAGGAGGGGTGTGCGGTGATAGGGCTGTGAATCAGGGGAGGATAGGAGGGCTGCGGGGAGGAGGAGACGCCGTTGAAGAGGAGGGCTGTGCGGTGATAGGGGTGTGAATCAGTGGAGGAGGAGGAGGGCTATGGATTGGGGGAGGAGGAGGAGCCTGATAAATCTTGGAAAAAAAGACGCTCACAGTGTATTGTTGATTTACCCACAGAGATGGAATTTAACCGTGGTAATAAAAAATCTATATCCACGGACCTATAAAACTGTGGCTATTGGTCTGTGGCTATAGCCTAAGTTTTAGTAGTGATAGCCGTAATGGTTACAAATTATAAGGTAGCCGAGAGGGTTACAAGACTATGTAAATAATGCCTCAAAATAAGTTTATGATTATATTTATGTTATCATGCTTTTGTCGTTCTTTTGTAAATATCATGTTTCACAAAGTATATATTGGTGGAAATCATGTGTTTTTGAAAATGTTTTCATATGTTACAAGTATCTATGGACTAATGTGCTCTTTTCTTATTTTATATCCCTTACTGAGATTTTTTGTGCTAATCCCAAGTTTTTTTTAAATGATTTTCATAGGTCATAAGAATGTTTAAGAAAAATAAGGAAGACAAGTTAATTGTTTGAAGAATTGTCAAAGAAATCATGTTTTAATCTTTAATGTTTTATGTTTAGAAAAAATGGAAACTATTTTTATGGTATCCACTCTATAACAATGTGTGAGTTAATGCATGTATTTTTTTTTTCCAATTATCTAAAGCTATAAACTTGAAAATATACCCAATGTAAAATCAAATTATTTCTTTTCTAAAATCAATATTATGTAATGTAATAAGGCCATATCCTTATAGTTTATATCAGAGGATGGTTTAGATAACTTTAGGGGTTAGGATGATGTTAAAAGAATACCAAAATGATTTTTACCCTATGATTAATTTGAAATGTTATAGAATTTAAAGATTACCATGTTTCTTTATCTAAGATATGTTTGTTCAGAATGGTTGTTCGCAGAAGAAACAAGGAAGATAAAGAGGAGTGGCAGGTACAAAAGGACATCCTTTCGAATCTGCAGCCCAGAATGGCAAGGATTGGAATAGAGTAGTTTCTGACAGCAATGGCTCAGATTACACAAGAAGTGAATGGTGATGGCATCCATGCAAGAGAAAAACCATAGGTACCACCATAGAACATGACAATAGTGGAACATTTTATGAGACAACACCCTCTTTCTTTCAATGGATCTTCTGACCCAATAATAGCTGGTGGATGGTTTAATGCCCTTAAAAACATATTCGATGTTATGAGATGTTCAAATTTTCAAAATGTAATTCTTAAAATTTATCATTTTGAAGGTAAATATGATTAGTGGTGTTCTGTGGTAAATAATATCAGGGATAGAGAGAATATTGATGCCTTAGAGTGTGATGAATTTAAAAGTCTTTTCCTTGAAAAATATTTTTCTTAGGTGGTGTGACTTAGAATGGAGAAGCAATTCCCTGAATTGAAGAAAAAGGCGGAAGATTCAGTGGATGTGTATGAATTGAACTTCACCTAACTGGCGAGGTATTCTCCAAGTATTATTCTAGATCTTGATAGAAAAATCAACCGCTTTTATTCCGGATTCAAGCCAAGGTATCGAAGGGAGTTGGCCTCCCGTGAATTCAAAAGTTATGAGAAAATTTTCCAATGTGCTGAGAGGGTAAATATAAAGTTTTTTGACGATCATGTGAATTTTGGAAATAAGGAGAAGAAAAGGTCTATATGGTAGGAAATTGGTAAGAATCAACCAAATAAATATGATGGTAAGAAAATCTAATTTCTAGTTTGTGAAAATTGTGGCAAGAAACACCCTAGAGAATGTCTTTGCAAAACTGGGAAGTGTTTTAAATGTTTTAAGTTTGGAAATATGTCCCTATATTATAATAAAAATTATCCTAAGACTAATACTGATAAGAAAACAGTAAAGTGTTTTAAATGTGGTGAGATGGGTCACTATGAAAATGCCTGCCCAAAGAGAGATCCAAATGATGACAACAAGCCAGACTATAAGAAGAAAGGGGTAGTAAGATCCTTTGTGACTACGTCAGAAGATGTCGGTCCATCAAATGAAGTCGTATAATGTACATTGTTTGTTTACTCAGATTTTCCTAAGTTTTTTTTGATACGGGGTCTACACATTCCTTCATCTCTGAGAAATTTTCGGGAAAATTAGAAGTATCACCTCAAAAAATGAAACCAGATCTTATTTTTAAAACACAAGGGGGAAATATTATAGAAAAGAGGAATTATAATAATATTTCAATTGTGGTCTATGGAAATACCTTACCTGTGAACCTTTTTTTCCCTTAGTCGAGTTTGATGTTATTCTGGGAATGGATTGGATTTCTGTTTATCGTACTAAGATTGACTGTAGAGCTAAAGAATTTGTTTTTCAGAAATAGTTTCAGTTTTTATACCAGAATGAACCCATAAAATTGATAACATATCAGTAAACTAAGAAACTGTCGAAAGATGGAAATGAAAGTTATCTTTCTCTTATAGTTGAAAACAAGGGAACTATTCAGATTGATTATGTGCCTATAGTAAGTGAATACCTTGATGTTTTTCCTGATGAGTTACCTGATGACATACCTAATCAATAAGTTTAATTCAAAATTGACTTAGTTCTTGATGCTAATCCAATTTCAAAACCCCCATATCGCATGCCTCAAATATGACTTCTTGAATTAAAAATTCAGTTTCAGGATTTTCTTGATAAAGGCTTAATTCATCCTAGCAGTTCACCATGGGGATCTCCTATTGTGTTTGTTAAAAAGAACGATGGTTCCATGAGACTTTGCATTGATTATATAGATTTGGATAAAAAAACTATTAAAAACAAGTATTATTTTCCTCACATCGATGACTTTTTTGATTAGCTCTAGGGAGCTCAGTACTTTTCCAAGATTGACTTGAGATCTGGTTACCATCAGCTGAAGGTGAAGGAGGATGACATCCCGAAAATAGCCTTTTGTACTAGATATGGGCATTATGAATTTGTGGTTATGATGTTTGGGTTGTCTAATGCACCTTCATTATTCATGAATCTTATGAATAGAATATTTCATGAGTTCTTGGATAAGTTTTTGGTTTTGTTTATGAAGGACATTCTGGTATTTTCTAAACATAAATAGGAGCATGAAAAAGATCTAAGGTTTGTTTTAGAAGCATTAAAAGAAAAGAAACTGTATGGAAAATTTAGAAAGTGTGTTTTTTTGGTTGTAACATATTTATCTTCATGGGTACATTGTAGATAAGGATGGAGTAGTAGTTAATCCTACCAAAACAAAAGTAGTTGAGGAATGGCCAAGACATAGAAATGTTACAGAGATTCATAATTTTCTTGGATCAATGGGTTATTACTGACAGTTTATGGTTATCTAGAATGATAAATAAGTTAACACAAAAGGGGTTAAATTTGTTTGGACAGAAGAATGTGATGTTTTCTTTCAAGAACTGAAGAAGAGATTGGTGAATTCTTCATTTTTTGCCTTGTCTTCCCAAAATGGTGAGTTTTTTTTATCTACAGTGATTTTTATTTGAAGGGACATGGTTTTTTTGATGGAGAATGATCATTTAATTTTTTATGCTTTAAGACAACTTAATCCTCATGAGTTAAATTATCCTACACTTGATTTGGAATTGGCAGTTGTGGTTTTTTGCTTTGAAAATTTGGAGGTTTCATTTATACGGAGCCAAATGTCAAATATTTACTGACTATAAAAGTCTGAAGTATATATTCACTAAGAAGGAATTAAACATGAGTTTGATAAGATGGATAGAACTGATAAAGGATTATAATTTCAGGATCAATTACTATCATGGAAATGAAAACAAAGTGGTAGATTCATTGAGTCAAAAACATTATGCATCATTGACCATGTTATGTTTGGAACACGATCCCTTGATTAATGATTTGATGAATTTTGGATTAGAAGTTGTTTGTGTATGGAATGAATCTATTTTGTATTAGGTTTTAGTACAGTCATTGTTATGAGAAAGAATTAAACAAGCACAAAAGGAAGACAGTGAGATATAGAAAAAGGTAGAATTGGTAAAATGGGAAAGTTTATAGAATTTAATCTTGATAGAGATTGTGTTTTAAGATTTGGAAAAAGGTGTTGTGTGCCTTAGGATTACCAGTTTAAGAAAGACTTGTTGTGTGATTCTCATAGTTCTCCATTTTCAGTTCATCTAGGCATTACTAAGATTTACAGAGACCTTCAGAATTATTATTGGTTGGATGGAATGAAAAGAGATATTGCTGATTTTACTATGAAATTTTTGACATGTCAACAGGTTAAAGAAGAGCGGCAGCTACTGAAGGTTATGCTTCATCCTTTTCCAGTTCTAGAAAGGAAATAGGATAATGTATCCATGTCATTTGTGGTGGGAATACCAAATACTTCTTTAGGTAACAATGTGATTTCAGTTATTGTTGATCAGCTAAAAAAATCTGTACATTTTCTTTCTATTCGAGATACAATGTCTTTGTATCAGCTTTCTTGACTGTACCTAAAGAAGATTGTCAGGTTACATGGAGTTCCTCTTTCCATTGTATCTGATCGGGATCCCATGTTCACTTCTATCTTTTTTAAGGGACTTTATAAGTCAATGGACATAGAATTAAATTTCAGTACAACTTTTCATACTCAATCAGATGGGTAGTTAGAACGAATGATTCTGAATTTGGGGGATATGCTTCAAGATTGTTCAATGGACTACTAGGGAAGTTGGGACCAACATCTCTCTTTAGTTGAGTTTATTTATAATAGGAGTTTTTATTCCAGTATACATATGACACCATTTGAGGCATTATATGGGAAGCAGTGTCACACTAGTGTTTTAGGATGAAGTCGATGAAAGAAAGTTTATGGGGCCAGAATTAGTAGAAGAAGTGGCTGAAAAAGTGAATATGATCTAGCAGCACATGAGGACAACTCAGAGCAGGCTGAAAAGTTATACAGATAATAGAAATAAATACTTCTCTTTCGAGGTAGGTTACCATGTTTTCCTTAAAATCTATCCTTGGAAAAGTGTGATTCATTTTGGTAAGAAAGGGTTGCTAAGTCCGTAGTTCATCGATCCTTTTGAAATCCTGGAGAAAGTTGGAACAATTTCATACCGAGTAGATTGCCTCTGAGTTTGACTTAGGTACACAATGTTTTTTAGGTTTCGATGTTGAGGAAGTATGTGCCAGATTCATCACATGTCTTGATCCCAGAAGCAGTTCCACTGGAAGAGAACCTTTCTTATGAAGAGAAACTAGTTCAGATTCTTGATCGAAGGGAACAAGTATTGTGGAATAAGGTAACCCACCTGGTAAAGGTTTTTTGGAGAAACCACATGGTTGAAGAAGCAACATGGGATTATGAAAATGCTATGAGGGAATGGTACCCTCACCTGTTTAATGAGTAAATAAAATTGTGACGACGCAATTTCTTAAAGGTGGGGATAATGTAACACCCCAAGGTTTTAAAAATAAATTTAATCCTTGAAACTTTTTTTATGTAGATATTTATAACTAGTATTTAAACTTAATTTAGCAGCTTATATATTTTGAATTTCAAAAAATAGTCATCTACAATTGTGTTCAATAAGTTATTTAGATTCTAAGGGAACCAACTTGTTTTTTGTGAATAGTAACATACCCTTATGAATAGTAATATGATCATAATGAATATTAAATTTTATTATTATTTTATTTTCTTAAGGCTTTAAGATAATAACATCTTGGTTAATTTTTCAATGTGATATAAAAGAAATTATAGATTTTAAATTATTAAATTTTAAATTAAGCATGATTTTATTTAAAAATTAAATTAATAATATTTAATATTTTTTTTCAAAAAATGTATTTCATTTTTGAATTCTACACATTAAAAAATGGTTAGGGTGGATTTTGGGTATTTTTCTGAAATAGTTTATTTTTCGGTGAATAGTAAAAAATATAGTTTTCAGTTTCAGTGTGTTAATGATATCATTAATGATGTAATGATGATGTAATAAATTTGGTTGACTAGTGTAAAGTTAAATAAGATTTGTGGTGTCTCATGTGGCTAACTCCATGGGAAAATACCACGAGCAAGCCCATGGTTTTGCAAGTACGACTAATGAGGTGTCCATTGAAAATTATTAAAATAATGCCCCACTTTTGCTATATATACCAACCAATTTCTTCATTAAATTTATTCCCAATTCTTCCTCAATGGAGCACTAGCCTCATTACCTACCTTTTAGTCCTATCAAGGTTTTCTTAAGCCCCCAAGGTCCCAACATTTATGTTTTAGTAGTTACTCTACAAGGTAAGAAAATTCTCAATTTATTTTTTTCCATTGAAGTTCTCTTTTATGTGGTATAAATTTCAAGTTTCCATATGATGTTCTCATTTACTTATTATTATTGATCTATTCTGTATTAGGTTTCATTTATGGATGGGTGAACCTTCTCTCCATTCTTTTTAATATTTTCTAAAACCATGTTGCATAGCCGTTAGGCTGCTGATTTGTTTGTAAGGGATTTCTCTATTATTCTTTTATTTTGAGTTCCTTTCTTTTATTATTATTTCCTCATCTCCTAATACCCAAGAGGATTGAAAGATCCATAAATCATGTATATTATGTATGTTATCATTTTCAAGGAAAATTCATCATCATTCTTCTTCTCCTCTCCCACTTATTCAAGTAATAAAAACATTTCCCGTGATGTGTCGAATTACCGACATCGTGGATGATGTGATTTCAATTTGCATTAATTATTTCAATTATGGTTGTGAAACAATTTTTATGGTTGAACTAGGTCATAATATATGTATTATATCTCATTCGTGTTTCTGTAATTATTTTTTACTCATGGTTTTAATTTAAAAGACAAAATGAGGTCGTTATTATTAAAGAACCACCAAATTGATTTAAACATATATCGTAAATGTTTTAACTTATGAATCATCATCATATCAAACATCAAAATGATAAATGGTATAAATTATGGTACTGGAAATATGTAAATACCTTTTCATTCCAATTCTAGATTTCACTTCCAATCAACATGAAGAAACCATCTTGAACCGATCATGAAAATCATGTAAAGAACTCACCCAAAACAGTGAAAGGAACAAAATACTAACAATTAAACGGTTAAATGATGTAATGAAATGATCATATAAGGTATTATAAAGATGGATATGATTTGTTAATATATTAAAAACACACTTTTATCTATTATATAGGATGTTTAAATGAGTTGGATGTAAGACAAACCTAAGGTAAGAGAATTCTTAACATGATATCCATCTTTTGTGTTTACCTTATTATTCATTATATATGTTGTATTTAAATTGTTTGTGTGATTAATTATGATTTTAATATGTTGAATTATGTTTATTTATAGAGTATATACATATTAAATGCACTATATTAAGGTTAACTTGAAATATATGATATTTCTAAGGGGAATTCCATTTAATTGTTTTTATAAAAACTTTGTTTTACAACATTCAAAAGAAATATTTTTATGCCATTATTCACGTTGGGTGATTATATTCTGGTTCTTGAAAATTATTTATAATGAAGGGTGGGAGCTATATCTATCTCCCATTCATTGAGTATATGTAATTTAGAGGTCTACCATATGGTTACTCCATGGGTAACTGTGATGGTTACCCAAATTGTAAGGTAGCTGTGATGGTTAAAAATTATAAGGTAGCCGAGAGGGTTACAAGATTATGTAAGTAATGACCAAATATACCTTTATTATTATATTTACGTTCTCATGTTTTTGTGGATCTTGTGTAAATATCATTTTTTACTAATTAAGTATATATGGGTTACAATCACGTCTTTTTGAAAATGTTTTCATACATTACAAGTTTTCATATAGTAATGTGCTCATTTCTTCTTTTACATCCCTTACTGAGCTTTTTTGTTCCTATCCCAATTTTTTTAAATGATTTTCACAGGTCATAAGGATGTGTAAGAAAAAGAAGGAATCCAAGTTAAATGTTTTAATAATTTTCAAAGAAATCATGTTTTAAGCTTTAATGTTTTATATTTTGAAAAAATGTAAACTCTTTTTATGTTATCCACTCTGTAACAATGTGTAAGGTTATTCATGTATTATGTCCCAATTATATAAAGATCAAAACTTGAAAAGATCCTTAATGTAAAATGAAATTAATTCCTCTCTAAAATCAATATTATATAATGTAATAAGGTCGGGACCTTATAAATAATGTTCTTGTTGTCCGGATTGGGTATAAGTTCCCATGTGTCATTCTTTTCTATCTGATCAAGCTCTATATTCATAGGCTGAACCCATTCTATATGATCAAAAGCTTTATTCACATCATTTAGATTGAATTTTTAATATAATGAAGTGTGTGTCAAAACATTTGATGTTATTCTTGGTTGAACTTTCTGATGTTGATCACTAATAATATTTTGAGATTCCACTTTATTCCTCATCCTAGGATGAGTTGTTGGAACTTCTTCCTCATCACTTGAAATTGATGAGTTTGTTTCTTATTCTTGAGTATGATTAGCACTATCTACAACATTGTCAAAATTTTTAACAAAATTTTATTTATCCTACTCATCTTCCACATCATCATAAGACTTTTTTCTTTCTTAATATTTTCAGCAACTTTCACATTAATAGAATCAGTAATTATCCCTATTCCTTTTTTGAAACATCTATTTCCTCTTCCTTGGGGAGAATATCCAAGAACAATTACATCATCTCTTCGATAATTAAACATACCTGGGTTTCCACCTTTACTTTTTATAATACATGGACTCCCAAAAACTCTAAAGTGTTTCAGACTTAGAGTTTTTCTGTAGAACATTTTGTATGAAGTCATATCTGAATTTGGCCTATATAAACATCAGTTCTGGATATATACAATAGTGCGCATATATTTTCTACAATAATAATGAGAAAGACTATGTTCAAGTAACATAGTTCTCCCCATTTTTATCAGAGTTCTATTCTTTATTTTAGAAACCCCATTCTGTTGAGGTGTGTATTGTGAACTGAACTCATGAAGAATTCCATGATTCTTAAGATAACTTTGAAAATATTTATTCTTATACTCTCCACCATTATTAGTTCTCAACTTCTTCACTGAATACTCAAATTCTTTCTCTGCTTTCCTCTTGAAAGTCTTAATCATTTTCAGATCATCTTACTTATGCCTCATATACATAACACAAGTAATTTGAGTAAATTCATCAATGAAAGTAATAAACTACTTATCTCTATTTGTTGATTTCTTACTCATTGGTCCATAGATATCAGAATGTATAAGTTTAAAGGGTTGTTTTGAACGAATTTCAACTCTCTTATGCATAGTGTTTGTAATCTTTCCTTTTTCTCAAATAGTGAAACACCAATCTCTTCCTCTTGATAAATCAAGAATATCACAGACACTGTCTCGCGTTGATAGCTTTCACATGTTTCTTTGACACATATGTACCTGCCTTTTATGCCATAATTATTTTCTTCCACCATTCCAATGTATCAAGAGTTATATACTTCACCAACTTGGAACAAGTTCCGTTTTTTATGTTGGCCTCTTATAACTAACTTTTCGTCACTTTCACTTTTCACAAAAAACCCATCTTTTTGGAAGATAACTTTGTTTCCATCATCACAGAGTTGTGAAACACTCCGCAGATTGTGTTTCAGCACATCAACATATAATGTTTTCCAAGATTTCATTTTTTATTTCCTAATAATGGTTGATCCAACACCTTTGATCCTAATAGATTCATCATTTACAAATGTCACTATTCCTTATATGAATTTTTTCACATTTTTCTGCAACTTTAATTCTCCTGTCATATGAGAAGAACACCCACTATCAAGAATCCATGGACGTTATCCTTTTGTATCTTTCAAATTGGTTTTGACATGAAGATATTTTTTTTCTTCCATTTCATTATTCACCTCAAACTTATGATATTTTTAAGAACATTTTTTTATGATGGAAATAAATCAAGACATCCCTTAGAAAAATGTCCAAGTTGTTCACAACTTCCAAAAATAGCTTCTAATGGTTGGAAACTATTTTCAACTTTCACACAAGCCTTCTCATATTTCTTCAAAACTTCCTTATAGTACTTTTTATTTTGAGAGGATTGAATCCCCCTCAAACTTTGTCTTCTATAACTTTTGGAGTAGTAGTAATGTTTCTGGTTGAACCAACACATATTTTCCATGTGTCCAAATCCACCACAATACCTGCAGTAGCCATGGAATGAATATATCACTCTGAAACTTCCATAATGACCAGATTTTTGAACATTCTTCTCAACACTCATCTTATCAGAACTCTACTGACCACCAACCTTCATGTTTTTAATCTTAACTTTCTTCTTTAGCTCATATTTTCGTTCAGATTTATCAGAACCAGAAGTAGTAGAAATCTTTCTAGACTCATAATTTTTATATATTTTGATTTTTCAGCATTTCTAACATTTTCCACATACATAGTCTTCCTAGCTTTGTTGTTATTATAACTAGTTCCATATTTCTTCTCAGCCTTTAAAGGTAAATTTTTTTGATCCTTATTTGGTTCATTCTTACAAGAACTTTCACCAACTTCTGAGATATATATTTTGAAACTAATATTCCATCCTTCAGATTTAGAAAGTTTCTGTTGGACAAGTTCAAACTCTTCTTCTTTTTTCATTTAGATTTACTTCAATATGATCATTATGATTCTTTGCACTCTTAAGAGAATTATTCAGATCATCAACCTCCTTTTCTATATTTACTTTCTCATTATGAAAACCTTCTTGATTGTTTAATATGTAATTTTCATTTATTAACTTCTTTTTTTCCTTCTCAATCCTTCTGATCTTCCTCAAACATTATTTCAACTCTTCTTTCAGATGATATTCTAGTTGAGTTTCTTCTTCTTCATAACTGTTGCTCCTGTAATCCTTACTATTCACTACTAAAATAAAGTTATTCTTTCTATATTTCTCAGGAAATACTTTCTCAGATCCAGTTTCACTATCTCCTTCTTCTTTATCTTTAGATAAAAAGTTTCTTCCTTTTTATTTGACGAATTTTTAGCCCCCCCTCTTGAAAAATACTTATATTTGTTAGATTGTTTTTTATGACCTTCTTGGCCTTCTCTAATAATCATCACTATCTTATTCTTTATTTTTTAGAGGATAGTTAGCCACAAAGTGACTGACGACTCCACATTCGAAAAAAATTCAAGGGAAGTTTCCCCTCGTATTTCCTTGCATGTCTTTTCATTTTCTTAGAAAACAAGGATAAAATTTCATCAATATTTTTACATACATCATCTTCAGAATTAGATTCACCATATTTATATTCAATAAAATTCTTATTTTACTTCTCTCTATTTGTATCCTTGAATGAAATTTCTCTATCATCTTTTTTGTGATATTCATAGTCTTCTCCCTAATCATTTCATAAGTAATGAGGGTACTATGTAAATCATCCATAGATAATGTTTTAGGGTCTCTATCTTCTAACAAAGAAACTTTAGCATCGAACTTGTTGGGAAGAATTCTCAAGATCTCTTCAAAAACTATAGAATCCTCCAACTTTTCACCAAGACATCGGATTGTACTAACAATGTCATTTACCATGGTAAAGAAGTCCCCAATAGATTCCAATTCTTCCATTTTCAAATCATCATATATCAACCTCTAGATTAGTATTTTTTCTTTCTTCACTTTTTTATTTCATTTATAGATATTGTTCAACTTATCCCAGATGCTTTTAGTTGTAGTGAAACCTTTCACTCTTAAAAACTCACTCTCAGAAAGAGATAAGAGTAATGTATGTTTAGATCATCCATCGATCTCAAGATTCTTCTTATCGGTAGGAGTAAGAGGAACCTTGTCATTAATATGAGTAAATACATCAGTTTTAGTTTCAAGAACTTCATACCCCAGAGACATAAGATAAGCCATCTTTCTATCTTTCTAGATATGATAGTTCTTTCCATCAAATATTAGAATCCCCTTATTGTATACTCAATTAAGATTCCCCATCACAACTTCATCAAAGAACAAACAAAGGGAACCTATCCCTCTGATACCAATTGAAGTTCCCAGTTAGGATCCAAGTATCACTGAGAGGGGGATGGGGAGAATCAGTGATATCGTTTTCTTTTTATGTTTCCTTCTTTTTTAAACAACCTTTGCCTCCTGTTAAAGAGTGCCTTCCCTACTGAACACACAAAACCACAAGAACACTAGATTTACATGGTTCATTACTCAACAAGAGTAGCTACGTACTTGGTATGATATGGAAAAAATCTAGTACGAAACAATCCACTAAAAACATTGACTTTATGGGGAATAAAACGAGTTGGAAATTCCCTTACACCCTTGGAGAACATTGAAAACAATCCAATAGTTTGTGTGATCCCTCTTAGCACAAATAGGGTAATGAAATTTTTCTGTGCTTCTTGATGAGCTTTCACAGATCAAATCACTCAAAACAATTCTTTACTTTCCTACCCAAAAGCTAGTAAGAACCTCTTGGTGAAAATAGCTTGCATGCCTCCCTGCTTGCTCCCCTCCTTGATAGTGTGCCTACCTGCTTTCATGCCACTCTTCTTGCGCACCTCCCTACATACACGCCACCCTGATTGCACACCTCCCTTCTTGCACACCTCCTCACTTCCGCACAACTCTTCTTGCACACCTCCCTACTTGCATGCCACTTTACTTGCACGCCTCCTTGATTACGCGCCACCAACTACTTGTGCACCACAATTGTGAACAACTCACAATTTTCATGCCACTTCGGGCTTATAAACAACACACTTCTAGCACAAAACTTCCTTCTTGAACACAACATAAAAATTGCACGCCACTTCTAGTTGCACTCCAATTTTGTACATAACACACAACTTGTGCAACACTTCAGCTTACATGCCACTTTAAACTACATGAATTATCAGATCTAAAATATTCTCTTAAGTGTTGAGCATACAAAAATGGGGAGGTCATCCGTCTATTTAACGACATTTTGGTGTCCCTGCACGCAAGACTTGAAACTCATCTTGTGCTTCATTTCATAACTTGCATGCCTCTCCATCACTTTCGTACTTCTTTATCACTTGTGTTTCACTCCATCTCTTACATGAAACTTTCTTTACTTAGTCATATTTTGAGGTGATAACACCAAAATATGACTTGCGCGCCACTCGTACTTGCACTCCACACTTGCCCACCCCTTATACTTTCACAATACTTTATTTCCTTTGTTATATTCTGATGTGATGATCTTGAAATATGACTTGCATGCAACATACAACTGTGTTCCACTTATACTTGTGAAATACAATTGTGCGCCACTTATACTTGCATTCCATTTTCTTTCCTTTTTCAAAAACACTTCTTTACACCCCCTATCCTTCATAATGATTTTATCATAGGTTCTCCAAACTTATGATATTTGTGAAATACAAATCTGTAAAGCAATTTCAAAGTTTACCAAGAAATTTTCAAAGTGAATTGATTTTTCCTCTTTGAAAAAAATAAAACACTCTGTTAAAGAAAACTCCTAAAACTTCCTTCTCCATCCAACTTGGTCTCAGAACCCATAATCTTTGAAAATTTTCTATTCAAAAACCAGGGTGTAAATTTATTAAAAAACTTGAAATTCATAGGGCAATAAAACATTTTTTTAATACTCTCAATAGAGTGAAATTACTTATTAAAAAAAGTCTCTATTTTAGGTGGATGAATCTAAATTTTTCACCTAAAACCATGGTTAATATACTCAAATGATCATCCAATTTTTTTTCAATTACTTTATTAAAATTTATTTCAACATAAAAATCATGTAATAATAATATTAATATCCATGATATTGGGTTTTAATCATGTATATTCATTAAAAATCTAATTGCATAATGGTTAGTGAAAATTATCACTTTAGAACCAGAAAAATAACATCTAAACTTTTCTAAAGAAATGAGAAACACAACCAACCCCTTATAAATTGTTTTGTATTTGTATTTATATTTATCTAAATAATTATTTTAATAAGAAATAACCTGATATTTATTTTTTAGGTTTTAACATAAAATTCCCCCAATATAAAATTCAAATGTATCAGTAATTAATTTTAAAGTTAAGCCCTATTTTGGTGGTTGACAAATGGGTGGAGTTATCTGTATTTGTTTCAACTCTTTAGAGACACTTTTATAAAAATTTTTCATAGGAAAATTTCTATTATTTTTGAATTAATATCGGTAAAAGAAAATATTTTTTGTTGAAATATTTATTGAAACTTCTATAAAATGTTTTATGACCAAGGAATGATCTCACATCTAACACTGTTTTTGTGTATAGAAAAGAATAAATAACCTCACACTTGGACTGGTCCACTTGAATTTCTATTTGAGATATAAAACGTCCAAGAATAATTATTTTATCTACCATTAGGTTCCATTTTTTATTACTCAGATCCAGAATTTTATTAATTCATGTTTTAAGAACAATAAGAAATTTTTCCCAACAATTTTCAAAATATAAACCATAAATAGTGATATCATACATGAAAACTCTCAATAGATTTATAGAAATTCGTATAAAATTATCATCATACATATTTTAAATGATACCATTGGATTAAAAAACAGAATCCAATTCTTTTATTGGAAAAATTAAGAAAATTTAACAATACAATGGCTTTCAACCGACCTTCATTTTCAATATTATTTTGAAACTAACTAAAAAAACTATATCGAAAATAATAGTAAGTATATCCATATAATATATGAAGTAGTTAGTTAATAATTAAAATAGTAAGGTGATCCTTACTAATCACTAAATTTAGTTTCTTATAATCAATGCACATAATCTATTTCTTTGGAATCTTAATAGAGACTAGCTTACTAAACTAATTCTTTAAAATTTGGAATTCAATCTATTTGGGAACAACTTGGATGGGACTCACCCATAAGGTATCATATATAGAAAATATAATATCAACTAATAATAAAGTGAAAAATTATTTTTTATTTACCTCTAAATGTTTTGAGCTTAATCTCCGTTGAAATTACTTCACAGGTTTGGAAATCCCTTCTATCAAAAATCTATGCTTAAAAAATGAAGGACTAATTCCTATGAAATTAGTTTTGTACTATCCTGAATATATATTTTGTTTTTTAAGGAATCCTAATAGTTTGTTCTATTGTTCTATTGGAAACATTTATTAAATGATGATAGGTAATCGTTCATTCTCACTTAAAATTGTATATTTGAGGTTTTTGGGAAATTGGTTTAGCAATATCCATGGGGGTGGGGTGAAATTTCCTTGGTTAAAGAAATTTTATTTGACTTGAGAACATATATTTTAGATCCAACTCATTTACAGAACTTGTAAATTGTAGATTAAATTTTGGGATATTAGGCTATCCTGTAGTCTATTTATCAGTTCGATTTTCTAAAAAAAATTCTAGATTTGAAATAACATGAAAGGTCTAAATTTTTTGAAATAATTTTATAAATTTTAAATCATTTATTAATTATTTTACATTAAAAATCATCATTTTATTACTTGGAATAGTAAACGAGATCATTTTTTTAGATCCTAAATAGTTTAAATAAAATTTGGTTCAACAATTTTAAAAATAGAAAGGTTATATAAAATTATTTCAATATTCAAATCATATTTTTGTGCATCATTTTCACTCCCATGTACATTTTATTCAACAAAAAACAAAGTTTCGTGTTTAGGTTTAGTAATTGGGTATTTTTTACATGAAAAATAAATAAATAAATCTATTTAAAACCAATCAATAATGTTTACATGAGAATATTAATTATCTTCCATTGGATGTTTCATTGACTAAAAAAATGTTAAAATGAACAATTTATTCTCTAAATTATTTCGATAAGGTTCCTTTATAAACATTAATAATTTCTTTAGTGGGTTTTAAAAAAGGCCTCCCAAGAATGATAGATTCACGTGTACTAAATCTATTAACTTTAATATCTAAGATATATAGATCTACATGAAAAATCATGCCTTTTACCTGAACTAAAAAATCCCCTATTACACTAGCAGGCTTCGTGGTTGTCTATTTATAAAGTTTGATGAAAATTCCAACAGAATTATTCCCTATAAAATATAAAGAAGAATAAAAAATGGGGATTAACATTTCTAGAAGTTCCATGATAAATAATGAAATCCTTGAATTCACATTCCTCTAAGGTACTGATAATTAGAAAAATTACTAGATCTTCACATCTGATAGGCAATTCATGTTGAATCGCGGAGGATATATTCCTCCAAAAATTAACTTTCTCTGCTTTGAATTCCTATTTATTAAAACACATTTCTTTTAAAAACTTATTATAAATTGGGATCTATTTCACAACATCATTTAAATGGATAATAACATGAACTATCCTAAAATTATCCAAAAATTCTTCATTTAATTCATTTTTATCAATCCAATTCATGAGTGGGTTGCTTTTATGGTTTGGTAGTGGTGGTATATACTATTCATAACTATTTTGAGAAGTGTTTTGAGAAACATGAGGTCCTATCATCCTTTTATAATCTTTCTTGGTTCTATCAACCACATTTTCCTATTTTTCCACTAATTTTTAATTCAAAAGAATTTCTAAATTTTTAGCAATTTATAAAATATTTATTACTTAATAGTGAATAAAATTTAAGAAAAATGTGTGTTACTTTATTTTTTATGTTTGGGCTCGAAATTAGCTTTAGAATTTTGAATTTGGATGATTTTCATCTTAATACCACACCTAAATTAAATAACACTCACATTTTCCCCCTTTTTCTTTGATATTCATTTGTGGTTATGAAGGTAAAACTCTACAGATTTTATTTCTTATTCCACCAACATAAATGTCTATTTTATTCCATTTTTTTCATTGATGTATTTATCATGATTTATTTTTTTCTAAAATTTTCATCATGTATGTTTCCATATTTTTTAATATGTTATATGTGCTAAAAATTTATTTTAGCATGAGAATTATCTTTCTCATTAAAGTAATTTTGTTGTGAATTACTATTTTGTCTTTGTAAAAATCTATTTAACTGATCATATTGTCTAAATATATCATGATATTGATTATTATAGCCATGGTTAAATTCTTTTTAGATTGAAAAAAATATTTATAGGTTTGATTAAAAGGTTCTTCCTTGAAAAAAAACTATAATATTCAGAAGTTTCTCACATTTAAGGAAATTAATTACTAAAATTTTCATTGGATGAAAAAATTCCACAGTGGACATGAATAATTTTTTTTAGGTTTGGGTTCGGTTGTTGAAGTGTTAGAAAAAATCAAGGGACTAACCTTAATTTTATGTTCACAACCTAAAATCTTGTTATTTTCATAAGTGAAAGTCATATTTTTTTGAGCATATTTTATTTGTAGTAGGCTTGTTATTCTAAACTGTTATTCATTTTGGGTTATTTTTTATAAAATATTCCTAGAAGTATCTAGAGTTTTATCGACGGAATATCCTCTTGTAGGATCACCTATCATGCTCATATCAGTAAGATAAAGTCCTTATTAAAAATACTGAATTTCAATTTTTTCACTTATATGATAGTGGGTGAAAATAAAATAAATTCTTATTAATCTTTCCCAGTATTCAAGGAAATTTTCACCTTGAGTTTTCTTAATCCCAAAAACTTCAATCCTAATCATAGTTATTAAAAATTTTGGAAAAAATTTATCAACAAAATATTTTTTTAATTCATTCCATTATATAAAAAAGGTTTAATATGAATAGGAAAACCATTCCTGAAAAAACTATTATTAAAAATAAATTAAATTCCCTCAATTTCATTTGATCTGTATTGACTCCTTTTGGTTTCATGTCAACACATTGGTAAATAAATTATTGTAGTTTTTTGTGAAGATTTTAACCTAGAATCCCATTTAATTTTGTATGTTGATTAAAAAATATTGATTTAATTTCAAATCTAATAGTTTCATCCAATTATTATTTAGGATTTTTTTTATTTTCTTCATAGGTTGAACCCAATTTTTTGAGTATTCTATCATAATCTATTATGATTTAAATTTCAAAAATATTTATTATTGGTGTTTTGGTGGTGGATTAACAACTAAAATTATTAGTAATTTTTATATATGTTAATCTATAATGATAAGTCTTATTACTTTATAGGTTTAAATGAAAAAAATCTGGGTTGGAAGTACATGACAAACAAAAAAAATTAAAAAAACCTTAGGAAAACTTCATAGAAATGATTCTATTTTTTAATGAGGTTATTTTCATGAAACCTCTTTCCAATTTTGTTATCCCATAATAAATGCAGGGTGGTGGTTCCCTAGGTCGTCTCATGAGGAGGTTGCAGGCTAGGTTTGGGAAAGCAATCACTTTTTTTTTTAATTTTTTATATTAAGTGTTAGATAAATTGGTTACTTTGAAAATATGTTTAAAAAAAATAAAAAAAATAAAAAAACTATCAATAAACTTAGAAGTTATAAATAAAGAAATATTAAAAGATATGAGAAACCAAAATTGAGAGTGTTACCATGGTAAAGTTTTGAACTTCTGACATTCCTTTCTTCGTTGTCAAAAATGTTACCCAATTGAATTACTCAATGTTTACTTTAAGAAATCAAAGTATACACCTAAATTTTATATAAACCAAATTGATACCTCAAATATGGGTTTCATCCCTATATTAATGTGATTCTATTTCCCAAATATATTTGGGTAACCAAAACTAATCTAACCCACAATGATCAAAAGTGATACTTCACTTCATAAATTTAAATAGAGAGAACAATTACTTGACTTACATAATCTAAAAAACTACCCAGAATAGATTAGAAGAAAGTTAATTTAATAAATAACAAGAACTTTTTAATTTATGAAAATAAATTCTAGAATAATTAAAAAAGAGTTTTCAAAAAATTACAGAAAAACACAGAAGTTGAATATCCTTGGGTCTTGATTTCCAAAACTACTTGGAGTTTTCCGATCACTAATAGATTACTCTATTTTATCTTCTACCTTCTCTAGAATGATTCTATTATACAACCATGACCTCTCTATCAGGACTACCCAAAATTACAATAGTTTATGTGATTTTCCAACTAGTAGCACTCTATACCTTTGATGAACCCCTCACAACACTTTTCTTTTGTTTTTAATCTCCTCCTTAAACATCTAAAAAATAGAAGGAAAATATTTTAAATGATTTTAGCATTTAAATCACATATGGTTAACCTTAATATACATGAAAAAGACTTCATGAACATTTTTAGGTGATATTTGAAGTATTGAATATTCTTCATGTGCATGGGTTGGTAATTATAATTTCTTTTAAACATGAAATGAATTTATTTCAAAATTATTTATCCTTTAAATAAACCATGGTCATATAATATTTTTATTCTCTTTAAATAATGAAATTTAGGTTAGATTAAGTATAATGATAAGATAATACATGATTTTTGAAAATTTCACAATGTTTTAAATCAAAAGTCTTTTTAAAATATTTTTCATGATTTCCATTTCATAAGACTTTTGAAGTCATAAAAAATGGAAAATTAGTATGGTCATTTGTTTTTAATTCATATAGAAAATATAGAAAACTTATAGTTTCAAATAATTATTTAATTTTAAGTATTATGATCCATTCAGACGTCATACAATAACAAAAATCCATATGATACAAATAAAGTAGTCATAAGATCAACCATAGTCATATGATTTGTAAAAGTCAAATGGACTTGACTTAATAAAAATTTCATCCTTCTAAAATTCCAAATTCTATTCTTCAAATATTTCATATAATTAAAAGTAAAAAAAGTATGTTCAAACAATTCATGAAATTATTAAAAATACTTAAAACTATGAATTGATCCATTTTAATAATAAATTTCAAAGTATCCTTGAACACTAAAAATGATCCTATTTTATTCAAAAAGATAAAATAGTTGAGATTTATTCATTAAAATACACATGAAAAGTAATGAAAACATTAGTTCCATCACATATATAATAAATTAAAATATTATGCTTCTATTAACATCAATTATAGAGTATAATAAGACTTATGATATGGTATTCACAAGCATAAGACACTCCTCTCAAAAAACTTACATTAGTTATGAATCATAAGATAATTCATTAATGTACATGAATATTCATTTAGGTTGTCAAAAAATTATATATTAATGAATATTAATGTATGGGATAGATGAGATAACACTCGATATAATGGGCACATGAAGCACTATTTATTAAATTAATAGTGGATACAAAATGTGATGTGATCCTTTTATTTATATACTGTAAACACATGCAATGTTGAAAGAATACCCCTTTAATCAAACATCACTATTTTTCTTGAGAATATAGAACTAGAAACGCTTCAGTGATTATGAATCCTCACAATATGATCATAGATCAATTGGATGCTGTACTACCTACGGTGGATAGAGGCATTTGGTTGATTCTTAGGTGATAATTAAGTGATATGAAAGAAAACCCAAATCAAGTTATATAAGAACCTTGATGTTATGGTGGTTTTCATTAGGATCCCAAGAGATATATATTTTTCGTGGAAAATTATTATGAATTAATGTTTATAGGAGATGAACCTACCACATATCAAGAGGGAATTGAAAGTTTTTATTATAAGAAATGGTTAAAATCCATGGAATCAGAAATAAAATCCATTCACACTAACCAATTCTGTAACATGGTGGATACACCGGAAAGGGTAAGACCTAGTGGGTGAAAGTGGGTTTTACTTAAGAAAAATACCATGAATGGTATATTTTCTACCCATAAAGAATGTTTAGGGGTAAAGGTTTATAAGAAATGTAATGGTATTGACTATAAATATACTTTTTCACTTTCAATGATGAAAAATAACATTCTTTTTTTTTCTCTACATAACAACACTTTTTAATTATGAGATATATAAAATGGGTATAAAAAAAATTTACTTAATGGAAATTTAGTTGAAGATGTATATATGATAAAACCTAGAGGTTTTGAAGTTCCAAATGAGCCTCTTAAGGTATGAAAGTTATAATGGCCTATTTATGGATTGAATCAAACTTCTTATAGTTGGAATATGTATTTTGATACTACAATAAAAGAGTTTGGTTTTATAAAATATATAGATGAGTATTATGTATATATGTATATCAGGGGTATTTTGATAGCATATTTGATATTTTATATATAAGACATACTTATTATTATAAATGATATCCCAAAATTACATTTTGTAATTATGTAGTTGAGAAAATGACTCTATATGAAAATCATGGGTTATACAGTATACAAACTAGTTATGAAGATATATATAGATATATCTAAGACGTTTCTTTGACTTAGCCAAGAGAAAAACATTAGTAAATTGTTAAAGATATTTAATATAGTGAACCTCGCAAATTTGACTTTGTTGGTGTTTCATGGAATAAATCTTTGGATGAGTCAAGATCCTAATAATGAGTTAGAAAGTGTGGAAAAAATTTCCCATGTGTCCTCTATAGGCTCTTTAATGTATTCCATGTTCAATAATCAACTTGATGTCAAATATTATCATATAATAACATGTTTATACCAATATAATCTTTTTTAAAGTAACTATATTGATGTTAAGAACATCCTTATGTTCTTTAAAAGGACTTATCATATGTTCTTGGTCTTTAGTGTAGAGAATGATATCTATGAAAAAGAGTTACACTAATGATAGTTTTCAAATCCAACAGAGAAAATATGATATCTCAATTTGGTTTCTAAATTTTCCTAAATAGAGGTGTTATTTATTGAAAGAGTACCAAACAAGATACCATGATAGACTTAGAAACAAAGGCAGTGTACATCATTGCATCAGATGCTGCAAATGAAGTTATTTGGACCAATATCTACATTTTTGAACTTGAGGTGGTTTCTTACGTCATGGGAGGAATCACATCTCTCTGTGACAACAATGGAGACATTAATCAGGATAATGAACCCTGGTACCACCAAAGGAAAAACACATTCTTCACAAATACTATATCATATGGGTTATCATCGAAAGCAGGAATGTTAGGACCTACTGGGTGGATAAAGAGAATAATGGAGTGGATTCCCTAATGGGACCATTATTATAGAAAAATAATGGGGTCATAATAAATATCTTAGTATACAATACATAAGATATTTAGGTAATGGTTGTAAATGTATCATGATTTTATAATTGATTAAATCACTATTTATTATTTATTTATACATGTTACAATCTATTTTACATGAATAATGGAATGATAATATCCCCTAAAAATATGACTTTGAGATATCCATATTCAAAGATAATCATTAAATATTATGGTTTTGGATGATATGTTAAGGTTAACATGAGTTCCAAACACATGAGATAATAACCATATACATATTATATGGATTGACCTGCAAAAGTATATAACATGGAATTTCATACAGTCTTTGGTATACTAAGTGGTGTATAGTCATTATGAATCCTATTACTTGAGGTTGGTGAGATAAAGAGAACCTTTATAATTTGATAATTTTCTTATGAAATACTTGAAATTATATAATCAAAGATTTTTGGGTATTTTTTCTGATCATGTCATTGGTAGGAGCTCAAACACAATGGGGTTTGACCATTCATATATTGAAAAATACATCTGGTTCATGATTTAATTAGACCAAGGAAATGCATGGCCATGTTTAGTTGAGACACATATTATGTTTTCAACTATTAGGATAATGGATATGTGACATGCTCATATTATATATGAATGACATGTGGCGTATTCATAAACCAAGTCTGTCTTTTTCATAGAATAAATAAGGTATCATATGGCCTATACTAGATTAACATTGTTACATTTTTAATGGTCACTTGATGTTATGGAATAAATGATTATATTGGTATAACAATGATATATATATATATATATATGATATATCTTTAGTGTATATATTCATATGGAGATATGAGTATTTTTTATCATGATCACACTAGGCCCCAAAGCAGATTGTCAGTACCGATGTTTTACTAGAAGCCTTTCTTTTCTTACAACTATAAAACTAGAATTGCATATATTTTATCAATTATATAAAGTCCTATAGGTTCACACAATTTTTTCTTAATATAAGGATTAAATTGTGGATAAATTACTTTTTAAAAAATAAAGAGAGCATGATAAAATTTGTCCAAATGTGTTTTGGATGGATTCATGAAAAATTGTAATGTTTTGCATAAAGTACTTATTCTATTTTAGTTCAAGTGGGATATTGTTGGATATGAACTAAAATATGGGTAAGGATATATCATAAATAATTATATACCTTGTATGTATGTTATGATATTCACGTAATTAATATCATAGGCTATCGTATAATTATTTTATAAATAGGTATAGGATGGTTATGTTTAGCTCAATTATAGAGTATGATTGGTCTTGTGATATGGGTTTCACTTGCACGAATCATTCTTCCCACATAGTTTATATCAATTATGAATTTTAATATGATTCATTTATGGATATGAAAATTCATTGATGTTTTAATGAATAATATACCAATGATTTCTAATTTACGGGCTCCCTATGATTTTACTCGATACAACTGATGATCAAAAAACTCTTCATTAAATTAAGAGTGGATATAAAAGGGGATGTGATATCTTATGCTGGTATACCTTAGATATAAGAAAAGACGTTTGAATATCTATTCTACCTCATATAAGCAGGTTTCTTGAGAATAAGGTGAGAACACCCATTCAATGATTAGAAAACCTCAGGATTTTATCATGGATACATTGGTTGGTGCACTACCTATGGAGGTAGGAGGTATTTAGATTCTACTTACATTATCATGATCAAGTATACATTATAGAGTAAAAGGTGAATTGTTTTTCACTGGAGGTATTATTTTTTCATTCTTTAGTTTTTTATAGTGATTTTTTTGAAGTTATATCAGGTATATTATTGGTTTCTTCTACTTTAAATATCATTATACGATCTTATAAAATTTATCAATTTTATATTTGGTAATAAATTATTATTTTAGAAAAGTTTTAAAATATATATGATACCTCAAATCAGATTCCTAGTTGGGGTCCATTGGCCAATTTTTATATTAGTGGGTGAAACTTTAATAATAGTGACAACTTGATACCCTAGGAACTTATCGATAGACCATGGTGATTGAGAATGAACTTTGGCCTTTGTGGTTGGGAAACCAAAGTGTAATGGTTGGTTAACAAGGGATAGTTCATTAAAAAAAATTGTGTCATAGTCCTATTGTTTTTTAAGAGTGATGGTATATATGAAATACGAATTTTTGTGCTCAATAAGTAATTAAGAGGAAGTGTGTAGAAAATTATTATTCGTGTTAAAACATTAGTTACCATTGGTAGTCATGAATTTTATCTTGAATTTGGGATTAATTTTATAATTTTATTGAGATATTTTGATATGTTTTTCTAAAAATATATCTCTTATGAAGGTTCTTTGCATTATTTTGGGAAATTATTTTTTTTTGGAGTGAAAATGGGATTAATTCAAAGAATACACATTTACTGTGCATCGTCTAGAAAACTATAAACATACCATACAACCCATTTTGAATACCCTCTAGTGGAATTTTTTTCTAGTCGGAGAATATTTTACCAAACTGTTCAACCAGACCATGCACAGTCATAAAATTTTTAGATTTTGATATTTTTACCCCTTTATGTGATTTGAATATATCTAGTAATTATTACCACTTTTTGATAAGCTATTTAGTTTGTTTTATGGTTTATTTTTGTTATTAGTTCAGCTTGATCTTGATTTTTCTTGTTAAAATATTGATTCTTCTTCACAGAAACTATATTTTTAGTATAAATGGTGTTTTATAAAATGTTTATGATTCTCAAATGATCTTTCTAAAATGTTCTTGAATTGAATTTTAAGTTCTTATTTATTTTGATTCCCTAAATATTGGTTTTCATGGTTTTTGGTAGGATTCCAAGGTTTTTGAAAGGATATTCTGACTTTGTATAATATTTTTTATGTAAAATCATGTTTTATGAAATGAAATTAAAAATATAAAAAATGTATTTGAAGTATAATTTACCTTCAAGAGTTGGATTTCATGGTTTTTCCAAATAATAAAAACAAAATTCGATGGATATTGAGTAATTTTATAATGAAAGTTTCTTGGCCCTATTGTGAAATATCTCTATACTAAAAGTGGGTACCTAATAATAAATTTAAATACATTTTACACTAACATATGTGTTTTTATAAGCAAGGTATTTGATGTAAAATAAAATATAAAACTATTTTGATCTTCATATATTTGATGTATGATTTTTCATGTGTATTGAGTTTAGATGAATATTAATAATAGATTATTTATTCCATGTTATTTTAGATTATTCCTCCTAGGAAATTGTTAATGAATTGAGTATGGGGTATTCTTTGTAGTAACTTGTAAAGTAGTCATTCTAATGAACCAAATACAGACTTAATAATTATAATCTATTTCTAGACTTTTGTTTGAGTGGAAAGGTCAAACTAATATTGATCACGAACCATGAATAAGAGTTCCTATATTATATCCCACCCTTTTGTGTGGTGATAAAGGCCTTCAATAGGTGATGGAGTGTTTGAACAAAATTGAATAAATCCTTGATTTATTAGGAATACAAAAATATTATTAATTAAAAGATTAATAATTACATTCAAATGGTTGAGTGAAGAATGGTGGGATACCATCATTTATACTCAACCACTTGAGTATAGTGTCACAAACAGACATGGATCAACCAGCTACATCACCTGTTTTGACCCGTTAAAGTCTTGAAGTGTCTTCCCTATCACCAAGGGAAAAAACAAACATCAAGTGTTTAAACACAATCAAGTGTGAATGATTTTACCATTTAATATGAATAAATAAATAGTAGATCCATATTGATAATCTCACATGGTGCATTCACATGTTGGAATAACATTCAATATAAAATAAAAAAATCCATTTAAAACATAAACCAAATGGAACATTAGTAAAAGAAGAATCCAAACTCATATAAATTGTATGATACAAGAAGTTTTTTTTACAGAATATGATTCTCAACAAGAAACTAAAATAATGTAAAGCTAATATGGAAAATACCATAAAAAATAAAAAAACCAAAAATATTATGAATTTCCTGATCATGAATCAAATAGGGAACCACATGCACCTAAAAATCATCACCATTAACATATAATCCAAGACCAACTATGTAAAAAATAGTTTGGGATATCATCTAAACTGGAACTCAAGTTAGATGACCATTGAACTAGGGGTTTTTCCTAATACTTGTGGGATGGAGACAAGTTCCATGTCATTAGATACAAGAAATGAGAATAATATATACCTTAAATCATAGTTAAATCACAATGAATTTACTCCAAAAAATCCAACCTGAATATTTGTTAAGTTGGACATCCATGCCAAAAAAATCAAGAAGACTAAAAATAAACTTAAAAAATTTAAGCAAACAATGTTTATTACAAATAAAAAAACCACTTTGATCAACCTCCAACTTTTTCCATAAAAACATTCCCTTATATTATTCTTCTAAACTCTATAAATAAAGCGAACCAATAATAATCATAACTGAATGAAATAAAGTCCTAGTAGGTCTATGTAAAAAAAAAGAAATAACTGACTAAACCACTCATGATTGAAGTGGTTGGAAAGATTGGGTTCCTCCACTAAGAAGTGAGGGATAAGTTAGTGGAGGGAAATTTTTATAATTTTTTTCATATAAATGAACCTATGAGAATTTTTAGAGTAAAATAAAATTAATATATAAATATATTAGCCTCAAAAGATTATGCATGAAATGAAATAATAAGAAACACACATTTTTTATAGGGTTTTAAAACATTGTAGAATCTTACTTCTTGTTGTGGATGGTTACCATCCCAAACAATATAATATTTTAATTATAAAAGAAAATGAGATCCAATTAAAAGAAATCACGTGGAATCAAACCACATATTTCCATATTCACACCCAATATCAAAACTTCATACTTCAGTAAAAATATTGATTATTATAAGATGAAGAAGATCACTAAATAAACCAGGTTACATTAATAACAAAAGATATATTTATTCTTCCACGAGCCTCCAGAATATGAAAGAAAGAATCACCTATAGTGGAGACTTGAATTGGGATACATAAATAATCTCATACTCAAATTAGTTATTTTCAAACCATGGGAATCATCAGATGTTGATAACTGTATAAACAAACTCATCTTTAGACACCTATTTTCCTCTTTATTCTAATGTAGTAAAACAACTCAGGGATAATTGTTACACTTGACTACACCACACCTCTATCTAAGCTACCGCGAAAAATAAGACATGCATTGATAATAAACTCATGATCTCCACAACTACAAACAAAAACTAGAAATACATTAAGGATCATATTTTCCCTTTTATAGTGCAAATTGGATCATCATTTAATTAACTTAAATAACCACTACAAATTACTCTGATTCATTATAGAATCATGGATTAAAATTGAATCTTATGATTTTGGAGGTATTTAAAATCTATCAAAGAATCATCATAATTAATTTTCCTTAGAATATCTAAATTTTATAAACAAACCAAATTTCAATCTGTACATAGCCAAAAAACCAAAATTGGTTACGTGATTCCCCAAATCACATAAGTTATTCAAACGGCTATACTGGGTAGTAGAAATTTCCTATGTAAAGTATTAATCTATGTAAATCAGTTGGATATGTGAAATCTCATATATGTATATGTAGTATAATCCAACTACATGGTTTCAAATACATCACTCAATTAGGTATGTTAATCCTCTTCTCTATGTCACTATATTTCCTTACATCATTGGATTGACTACCTAATTTGCATAAGTTTCTAGAATCTTCTATACAAAAATCATATATAATGGAAGTTAAGATAAGTGATTATGTCCCAAATGCCTATATAGTATAATTGAATACATGAATTTCCTTTGTAATCAAAATGCTTTTGTGAATCCAGAAAATTCAAGATTTCATTTAAACTCATGAAGAACCTCTTTATCTAACTTTTATCCAACCTAAAAAAATAATTGACAGTATAATAAAACCCTCTTTTATGATATATAAATCTATTGGAACAAAGATAAAGCACCATTATAATTAATAAGCACCTCAAAATATGGGTTTCAACAATTAAAAAAACAAAAACTCACCAAAAACATTGGGATCTTCAAACTCCCTCAAACAAAGACACCAATCAATAAAGTACTAAAAACACCTTTAACAATGATATAATAAAACTTTATCAGCAATATAAAATCATTGACTATCTCAATGAAGTTAAAAGGCCAAGGATTTTATCAGTACTGGAAAAACAATAATAAAGGATAGATTTATCAGCACAAATAAAAGCACAGATAAAGCATACTTTTACCAGAACTTTTAAAAGTGCTGATAAAAGACCCCAATTGTTAGTGATTTTATTTGTCACTAATAAAGAGAACCTTTATTAGAACTTATATAAGCACTGATAAGTATTCTTTTATCATCACTTTAAAAAGTGTTGATAAAAGTATGCTTTACCAGCGCTTCTAAAATCACCGATAAATATACCATTTATGAGAGCTTCTACAAGTGCTAATTAATCTACCCTTTATTATTTCTTTTTGGAGCACAAATAAATATACCTTTATCGGTGGTTATAAAATCCCTGATAAATGCTATCTTTATCATCACATTTAGTAGCGCTGATAATGGTGAAAACTACAGTCTGATGCTACAACACACTACATCACCAGATATAGGGGCAGTGTGCTGTAACAACACACTGCATCACCAAAAATAACAATAGAAGTTACCAAAATAAAATAAAAATACTAGATTTAAACGAAATAAAATTACTAACACAAATACAAGAAAAAACATTTATAGATTATGTTAGTAGTTTTTTAATAAAATTGATGTAAATTATGAAAAAAGGCACACTTGGAGTCATACTGGTCACACTGTGAGTCAAATTGAGGTGTGACTAATTCCTAAACATCAAAAATTACTTATGGATCGTTTTACTAAATTATCAAATCAACCTTAATGTTTTTTCTTGGTTTTGAGTATGTTATTTGTTTTTTAGATTAAAATTAATGTCAACATTGAATAAAAAGATTCACTCGTAGTCATACCGGTGACAATGTATGTAAGATTGAGGTGAGTACCATTCCTACATGTCACAAATGAGATTTAGATCATTTTCCTAAAGTAGAAAAACAATCCAAATTCATTTGATTAGTTTTGAGTATTTCAATTATTTTTTTCTAAAATTAAATTCAAATTTGAATAAAAAGACACACATAGATTCATAAGAGTCACACCGTGCATCAGATTGAGGTGGGGATAAAAACTATTTGTACCAAATGATTAATGGATCGTTATCCTAAAGTATCAAAATAATCAGAATGACTTTCCTCAATTTTGACTACACCACTTTTCTTTTTTACTAAAATTTCATTTTAAAATTGACACACGCACTTTGATCCATACAGGTTTCATCGTGTGTCAGTTTGACATATTCATACACATCAAAAATAAATTTTGAATATTTTACCCAAATTATCCAGACAATCTGACCTTTTTTTCTTGGTTTTTAGGTAGTGATGAATTTTTGTATTAAAATATCAATTTTAAAATGATAATGGACACTTGGAGTCACATAATGTGTCACATTGAGGTGAGGATAATTACTACACATCACAAATGACATATGGATCATTATCCTAAAGAACCAAAATAATCCAAATGATTTTTCTTAGTTTTGAGTATGTCAATTGTTTTTTTCACTAAAATTAATGTCAAATTTGAATAAAAAGAAGCACTTAGAGTAAAAATGGCACACCGTGCATCGGATTGAGATGATGATAATTTATACATGTCCCAAATAACACATGGATATTTTTCCTATAGTATAAGAAAAACCAGAATGTGTTTCCTTGGTTTTGTGTATGCCACTTATTTTTTTACTAAAATGTCATTTTAAACTGGAAACAGACACATTGAGTCATAAAGGTGGCATCGTGTGTGGGTTTGATATGAGATTGATTCATACACCTAAAAAAAGAGTTAAGAATTATTTTACTAAATAACCAAGGCAATCTAAGCACGTTTTCTCAGTTTTCAGGGAGTGTTATTTTTCTATTAAAATGTAAATTTTAAACTGATAACAGACACTTGAAGTCACAATGTGCATCAGATTGAGGTATGGATGAATCCTACACATCAAAATTTACTTATAGATAATTTTAATAAAGTACCAAAACAATCCAAATGTATTTTCTTGGTTTTGTGTATGTCAGTTGTTTTTTTTCAATAAAATTAGAATCAATTTTAAATGAAAAGATGCACTTAGAGTAATTCCAGTCACACCGTGCATCATATTGAGGTGTGTATTATTTCTATACATCTCAAATTACTAATGGATTATTGTAATAATGTATCAAAACAATAAAAATGCATTTCCCCAATTTTGAGTATGAACCTGTGTTTTTTTCTAAAATGTCATTTTAAAATGGAAACACACTCTTTGAACCATACAGGTGGAATCATATGTGTTTTTGACATGATACTAATTCATACACATCAGAAAAGAATTATGAATCATTTTCCGAAATTATAAAGATAACTAGAATGCATTATCTCATTTTTCAGTGAGTCACTATTTTTTGTATTAAAATGTCAATTTTGAACTAATAATAGACACTTGAAGTCACACCATGAATCAGATTGAGGTGTGTCTAATTCCTACACATCAAAAAAGACAAGTGGATTGTTTTCACAATGTACCAAGACAATCCAAAATCATTTTATTACTTTTGAGTATGTCAGTTGTTTTTCTCACTAAAATTAATGTCAATTTTGAATAAAAAGTTGTACCTAGAGTCATAACACTCACCCTGTACAACAGATTAAGGTGCGCCTGATTTTTACACATTAATAAATGGATCATGAATCATTTTTATAAAGTATAAAAATAATCATAATTTGTTTCCTTAGTTTGGAGTATTCCACTTTTTTTTAAATAAAATGTCATTTTAAACTGGAAACACGTGCTTTGAGACATATAGGTGGAATTGTGTGTGGGTTTTATGTGAGAATAATTCATACAAATTAAAAATGAAATGTGATTTTTCTCCCATATTATCAATACAATCTAATAATGTTTTCTCAGTTTTCAGTGAGTGACACTTATTTTAATTAAAATGTAACTTTTAAACTAATAACAAACACTTAGAGTCATACTTAGTGAGTGACTATTTTTTATATCAAAATGTCAATTTTTAACTAATAACGGACACTTGGGGTCATACCATGTGTTAGATTGAAGTGTTTATTATTCCTACACATCAAAAATGGCATATGGATCATTTTAATAAAGTACGAAAATAATCTAAATGTGTTTTCTCAGTTTTGAGTATGTCAGTTTTTTTCACTAAAATTAATTTCTATTTTGAATAAAAAGACACACTTGGAGTCATACCGGTCACACCGTGCATCTGATTGAGGTGTGGATAATCTATACATGTCTAAAATGACTAAATTATTATTTTCCCAAAGTATCAAAACAATAAGAATGTGTTTCGTAAGTTTTGAGTATGCCACTTGTGTTTTTTACTAAAATTCAATTTTAAATTAGAAACACACACTTTTAGCCATACGTGTGGCATAATTTGTGGATTTTGTAGGAGGTTAATTGATACATATAAAAAATGAATTATTAGTCATTGTATCTGATTATCAAGACAATCTGATTATATTTTCCTTGTTTTCAGTGATTAACACTTTTTTGAATTAAAATATCAATTTTAAACTAATAATAGACACTTGGAGTCACACCATGAATCATATTGAGGTTTGGATGATTCCGATACAACAAAAATGAATTATGGATTATTTTACTAAATTTCCAAAGTAATAAAAATGAATTTTATTGGTTTATAGTAAGTCAATTGTTTTTTTTTCACGAAAATTAATGTCAACTTTGAATAAAAAGACGCACTTGGAGTCATATCGATCACACCATGCATCAGATTGAGGTGAGTCGAATTTATAAAAATCTCAAATGACTCATGGATGGTTTTACTAAAGTTTTAAAACAATCATAACGTGTTTACTTGGTTTTGAGTTCGCCACTTATGTTTTTTAGTAAAAATTTCATTTTAAATTGGAAACACCTACTTTGAGCCATAATGGTGGAATCTTGTGTGGATTTGAAATGATAACGATTCATACATGTCACAAATGAATTTTGAAGTGTTTTAAAAAAAATTATAAATACAATCCAAGTGTGTCTTCTCAATTTTGAGTGAGTGACACACTTTTCTATGAAAATGTCAATTTTAAAACAAAAATGGACACTTGGAGTCCAAATGAGCATCAGATTGAGGTGCAGCTGACTAACACACAACAAAAATAAATTATGGATCACTTTACTAAGACAATAAAAATGCATTTTCTTAGTTTTGAGTATGTCCGTTGTTTTTCTCCCAAAAATTAATGTCAATTTTGAATAAAATGACACACTTGGAGTCATACCAGTCACACTGTGAGTTTGATTGAGGTTAAAATAATTTATATGCATCCAAAATGACTCATGGATATTTTTACTAAAGTATAAAAATAATCAGAATGCGTTTCATCAGTTTTGATTATGCGAGTTGTGTTTTTTTACAAAAAATGTCATTTTAAACTGGAAACATGCACTCTGAGTGATACAGGTGCCATTGTGTATGAATTTTACATGATAATGATTCATACACAACAAAAAATGAATTATCAATATTTTCCCCAAATTATCAATATATTTCGAGTTCATTTTCATAGTATTTTGTGACTGTCACTTTTTTGTATTAAAATGGAAATTTTAAATTGATAACGGACACTTGGAGTTCCACCATGCATTTTATTGATGTGAGAATGATTTATATAAATAAAAAATAAATTATCGACCCTTTTTTTAAAGTACGAAACCAATGCAAATATGTTTTCTCAGTATTGAGTATGTCAGTTGTTTTTTTCACTAAAATTAATGTCGTTTTTAAATAAAAATACGCACTTGGAGTCACACCAGTCACACCGTATGTTAGATTGAGGTGCAGATAATTTCTACATGTCCTAAATTACTCATGGTTCATTTAATTAAAGTATCAAAAAAATTAGAAAGTGTTTCTTCAGTTTTGAGTATGCAACTTGTTTTTTTACTAAAATTTCATTTTAAACTGGAAACACCCAGTGTAAGCTATACAGGTGGCATCATGTATGTGTTTGACATGAAATTGATTCATACACATAAAAAATGAATTATTAATGATTATAAAAAATTATCATTACAATACAAGTGCGTTTGATCATTTTTTATCGAGGGACTCTTTTTTGTATTAAAATTTCAATTTTAAACTGATAATGAACACTTTGACACTAGTCCTCCTCGATGACCATGATATATCAATACTGATTTTCAACAAATAGTTCATTTATACACTTGTTGGTGTTAGTTATTGATTACACATATATTTATTCAAACATGTAAGTTGGATCATATACCTGTTTGATTCTTGGGAGTTGTACAAATTTTTCTTCAATAACACCAGTGGAGAAATTGAAGCTTCCAAAATAGAATGATCTTATAGGTGTATTACTACCCTGTATAAAATCACTTAAACAAGTTGTGAAAAAATTATTTAAATAATCACCTGAAACACTTTCTCAAGGGATATTATCTTAAGTTAAAACTATTGTGTGAACTTTTAAACAATTATTCTCAAACAAAATCATGGTATGATCGAAATTATACTTCATTTTCCAATAATTTTATTTTTAGCAAGCTATCACTTCTTATACTCCTCTAACTCAGTTTCCACCTTGGTCTTCTGCTCTCCCTCCTCCTCCACCATGGGCTCTGACTCCAAATCTACCACTAACTTTGTCTCTAACTCTTCCTTCACCTCCGAATATGCCTCTACCTATGGCTCTGTGATGGCACAACAATTTTATTATTTTCTAGTCAGTTATTCTAAAAAAATTGATTTCATTCATTATTTTTATCCTTGAGAATGAGATTAAAAATAAAATATAACAATTATGAAACTAAGGCTTCATGCCCCAAATATTTTTTGAAGGTCATAACTCACAATAGATCACAAACATATTAGGTAATCACCAAAATTTATTTTGGCATAAATTCTAACAAAAATTATGCGGCCCACTCATCTCTAATCAAATTGATTTCTTCTATTGAGTAACTAGGTGTTCGAAAATCTTATTAGTACTGATAAAATAATGACAAAAAATGATTATGAAAGATATTAAATGAAATTGTAATTACCTTTGTAAATTACCTATTAGGGGATCATGGTCTTTTCCTGATTTATGATTTCTCTCATAAATTTGCAAACATAATACCCATAATAAATGTCATTATATTTTTTCAAACACTAAAAAAACATTGAAAAAAATAAGTAAATTTTTTTGAAATGATTTTATATTTAAATATTTCTATATATACCTTAATTTCTTTTCCATTTGTAGTAATCCATAGGTTTTATCCCTTTAGACACCTACTTGATAACATGATATAGTCTATATTGAGTAACCACTCTTTTATAACAATATTCTAGCTAATAAATGAACTGAACATATAATTCATTGTTTATCTATAAAATAGAGATTTTAGTGTTTTACATATTCATTATACACATCATGTGAGGTCTGTTGGTTGTATATCCATGGATTGGATCCAAAAAATAAATATACATTATGTCCATATTGACTTCTATCAGTATCCAGTGAGTCCTAAGAAAACAATTAAGTAATGAAAAAATTAAAAATGTATTTTATGTGATTTTATTATAGAGTTTTACCTTTTCATTATTGGAATAAAAAAGTGTCTATCATATGATGATTTTTTCTTAAATGCTTCGAGTCACTAATCCTTTTTCTTCTTAATTGCATCCTCATTTAAAGTAAGTTCTAGCATCTAAATGATACAAGGATTAACAAATCCAAATCATGATTTGCATGATCTTCCATTTATATAGTTTTGATATAAACATCTATACAAAATATTAATAGTCATTAACTTTAATAAACATATTAGCTCACTATTTGGATAGGCGTATTATGAAAATGTACCTTATGTATGTATTCACAGTTGAGATTCCCAACCATTCATGCTTGCGAATCTCATTTAGAGTCTTGAGAACAATTCCATATGTAAATTAATATCAATATAGTTCTTCTTCATATTCTATATAATACATAGTTTTATAATTAAATATTCTCTCTGCATAAATTTGTAATGATAATAAATGTTACTCGAAAAGAGTTGGGAAGAAGGTACTCTCAGAAGGTTATTTTTTTTCTTGGTTTATTCACTAGATTTTCTTGATTCGACCTTTCATTTCTCCACCACATTATCCATATATAATATCATACCTCACATTAGACATTTTAACATCAATTGTTACATGTTTTATATGATTTTTTAAAGATGAACCTCATTTATCTATGTAAGATTAGATGAACGTGCTATGAAAGCTCAAATAGCAGCTTCAACCATTGTCATATCTGGACCATTAAGTAGAATATGCAACTTGGAAGTTAGATTATAACCTACCTAAATCCCCACTCTCATGTGATCTTTTGGGAGGACTTTATTAGGTAGCTGGCCTCCTAGGATATTATACATTATACCCATCACAACATGGTGGTACATGGGTGTTGACAGATAAAAATCACAAACAAATATACCCAATAGAATTGTAGTAATATAAAGTTATCAGAAGTTATTTGATTCACATTTAAGAAAAAGTGTAATGAAAAAATTTATTAACCTGAGTTAGGTATGTGGTTTGGGTAAATGATACGTCTCAAATATAGTGGGATCTGTTGGTTCATTTATAGATCTTTTATCCACCACTAATTCACTTTTATCCTTTCTTATACATTGTTCTGCCAAACCGGAATGAAAAATAATATCTTACAGTTAGTATATTTTTGGTTGATATCATATCACCATATTATATGTATCTTTAAGTAGTTTTATCCTCTTGAAATATTTTTTAGGAGGGTGTCCAAAAAATAATCCTCTAACGCGACCATATAGTTCAGGCCGATTCAAATCTATTGAAAGTTTCTTCTCTTTTGGTGTGGTAGTTGTTGATTCTTGTGTCTAAACCGTATGAAAAAATATAATCATAAATAGATATTTTTATGTAATATTGTTTTAAATCATAACTAATTAAAATTATATCATACTTATACATTATCCTCATACTAATTTTTTATTTTCATCAACTAATTTACCATTCTTTTTTTCCTAAGCCTCCTTCCATAGCATAAGAAAAGGGATGGAAATGGATTTATATTTTGATTCATCAGTTTTCATATAAATAAAGAAACATATCTTGGTTTATATCACGTAAATAAAACTTTATAGTTGATTTAAAATAAATACCAATTTATTCTCTAATGAAGCATACCACATCCTTACTTTGTGATATGAGCACATTGGTTTTGATGGATGTTATTTATTTTCATCACTCTTTTTCTATTTCATAAATTAATAGTTCTGAATCAACTTAGGTGAAATAAATAATGTTGAATAATACATTATCGACTGCAATGAACATGAAATTATTTCTCGTTGCGATGATTAGTGAAATCATTCCATGTTTTCTACTTTATAATGTGTGCATAACTAATTGGTGGGTGGAGCTTTATTTTCCCCTAAGCATCCCTAATATGTAACATCATTAGAAGAGTCTGGAAGCCTCTATTGGATTTTCCAATGGTTATTAAGACAAATTTATTACTGAAATATTCTAAAATAAATGAATTCTACAAATAATATTGAAAATTATATCAATGTTTTTTATTTAATTTTTTAGTAAAATAGAGAAAGTTTATTGTAGCATTACCATTATATATTTCCAAATGATTTCATTCATTATAGGTAGGACACAATGCCAGGATTCAATATCAATCAGCACATTCATCCACATTATAACCCTAATATAACTAATGATATTTGAATTATTTGGGTCAATAGGTTTTCCGTGTTGATTCCAACCAACCTCAAATTTTATACCTAGATTTTTTACCTTGATAATTTTATTCAAAACTATACTGTTTCATTGTTGTTGTTATTTTTCATCAACACGTTGTTGATCCCCTAATAATTCATTGTTTTCATCATCAACAGTCTTTTCTTCCTTGGGATTGGTAACCTCATCATATTTAGAAGACATTGTCTGCATGGGAAGTTAAAAATTTAATTTGTCTTGAATAACAACAGTACAAAACACTCCATGCATAAAAGTCCACAATTTCATGCATCTTGCATGAAAATTGTTACTTTCTTGAACATAGATACAATACTTCAATACAATAGTACAACAAAACTTCACTTCCTTTATCTAATCCATCCTCATACGTTTATTGTCTTCCATCTCTTGATGATGGATTGGAATCCCTATTTCAAACTAGCCTTCCTCCCATTATTGTGGTTTCAAATTTCATTTATGGCATACCTTTAGAATAGTTATTATTTCATTTTTTGGATATTTATATCCCATATTTTGTGGAAATCTACCTATGTTTCTTGAAATACTCTAACCAAAAGTATTCCCATACCATGTACTAGTGATCATTTTTTATGAATACTAGTCAGAGAATTTTAAACAACATAGAAGAGATGGGGGATGAGTCTCAAGCAAAAAAATGCAATAATAACTGTTCAAGAGAAGAAATTTGAGTTTCCACTAAGGTTCAAAAATAACTTAAATGAAATTTAAATTATGGATTCTAACATATTTCATTACAAATATTAAGTAATGAACATTAAAATCCACATGACTTGCGCTTACAGTCTTTTACTTCAACTCAAAAACATTTATTTTTTTTCACTTCCTCTGAAATGTTTTTTTTCCTGGAAGGTATTTGAGGATAAATAAACTTGTGGTGATATTGGTGCGAGGTAGATGGGAGAGCATGACAATGGACCATTTATCCAAGCTTCTGAGAGTAATTATCTTGAAGATGAAGCTGAAAACATAGCCAGAGAGATCTGATAATTATGGGAGGAATGCCTTTGAGAGTCAGATAGGAACCCTTTTAATTTTATCAAGGGTGAAGGTAAAGAGAATAAAAAGGTGTGTTTGGTGTGTTTTTTCAACAAAAATGTGAAATAAAATTATTTTCAGGAGGTCACTCATCATAGTAGTATTCTCATCCAATTATGCTTAACTGCATAGTTATAATAGGATCCAATGTGAAAACACTCAAAATAAAATAAATTTTTGATTAATTTTTCTCAAAAGTAAATGAGTGAATTATTTAAGAAAATTCATATCAAGAAACCAAACAAATTCATTCATTATGTTTTTATTAATTATTAAGTGTCATTTTTTTTGTGTTCAAAGGAACGTAGTAAATTAGGAGGATAAAAGGTTGAAAGAGTTGAAGAATGAGTTGAAATATGAGGTATTCAAATCCATGTAATCAACTTTTATAGAGATTAATGAATATAATCCGAGAAAGAGGTATGTCATCAAGGAACTTTAGAACCATAATGATCGGGGGAAGGCTATTTTAAAAGAGGTATTCCAATCCATCATCAATAGATGGAAGTAAATCAAGAATATAAGGATGGATTAAATAAAGGTAGTGAAAGTTAGTTGTATTGTAATATTAAAGTATTATATCTCTGTTTTAGATAGTAAAAATTTTCATGTAAGATGCCTGAAATTGTGGAATTTAATGCATGGAGTGTATTGTACAGTATAAAAATCATTAAAAAATGAATCCTTATTTACATAACCTTATTTTTAAAACCCATGGTCTTTTTTATGAAAATTTATTTATGTTTCCTAAGTATATTATGTTTTGTATATTTATTTCAGAAAAATGGATGGATATGCAGTTCACAGTGGTCTCATTTGAAAAATAAAATCAATTTACATCATAATAATGATATAAAAATCATTAAAATTACTATATATACCCATTATAATATCTCAATTTAGAAATATAACACATATTACATCCATATTATCTTGGTGTATCAATACTCGTTTACTTTGAGGAAACTTTCACTTTCAATTCAGGATGATATACCCACTTATGCCTACCACTATTATAGACTTGATTAATCTGAGGGAATGTAAAGGAGTAATGCCTAGAGTAGAGGAGTTCTATGAGAACTTGAGAATCACGAGTGACTAAATCATTATTAGGGTTCTATTAAATAGACCGGGGACACTTTTAATAGCACTTTTCTAAAAGGCATTGATGAATATCCATTTTATGAGTTATAAATTGATAAGCACAGAAAAGTATGCTTTTTATGAGCACTAAAACTTTAGTGCTGATAAAGGATTTATAATTTTAATTATTTAAATAAATTTATTATAATTTCATAATTATATATATATATATATTTATAATTATATAAAAACTTTTAAAAAATAATTATTCTTCATTTACAATGATTACAAATATGTAAATTTTTAAATATAGTAAATATATATTTATAAATATATTTGTTTATAAATATTTATTTACAAATATATTCTTAATATTATTAGTGGATATATAATCTTAATTACATGAATTTTAAAAATGAGTGAAATTTAATAAGTCAAAATGAGTACACTTTAAAAATATTGATAAAATGGATAAGTTTAATTAATTATAAATTATTTAAAAAATAAGGATATATATATATATATATATATATTAAATTTGATGAATACATATTGAAAATACTAAAACATAATAAATAAATAAATATAAATAAATAATAAAAAATGATCAAATTCAAAAATAAAATATAAAATATAAAATATTAAAAATGAATGCCCTAACTGTAATAGTATTAAAAACAAATAAATAAAATTGAAAAATTAAAAAAATAATATATTAAATTTATCTTTTTGTAATGAAATTTTAAAATATACTAAAATTTGAATAAATTACATAAATATTAGGTGTGTGTGTTTCTATATACTGTGTAAATATATTTGTGTGTGAGTTTGTATATAAAAATGCATTAATTACATATATATATATGTAGGCAAAATCAATGTAACACACAACAATTGATATTTATTAAATAGAAAAATCAAACAAAAGTAAAAATGAATAAGACATTAGTATGTTTTTAATTAAAAATTTATCATTATATATATATATATTTAATATATATTATTTATTTCTATTTATAATTAATATATATAGATATATATTATAATTATTCATTTTTATTAATAATTATTTCATTTATAAATTTTTAAATAATATTTTAATTTGTTAATTTTTAATTTTTTTCACTTATTAAAATTTATTCATTATATATCTTTAATATATAATATTTATTAATATTTATAATCTATATATATTTTTAACAAATTTAATCAGTTTTATCCATAATTATTTAATTAATAAAATGTTTAATATTTTTCATAATTTACACAATTTAAATTTGTCTTTGTTTAATTATTTTATTTTATTCATTTTTCATATCTATTTTTTTAATTATAACTTCAATTATTTTTCATTTTATTTTTATTCTTTTTTCATTTTTTTCATTGTTATTAATTTAGTTTTTAAAATTCAATATATTTATATTCATTTTATTAATTTTTTAAAAATGTAATTTAATTAATGAAATTGTTAATTTTTTTGTTTATTTATTTCATTATATTTTGGACCTTTATCAGTGCTAAAAAATCGCTAATAAATGGGGCTCTTTATCAGCGTTAAAAAATAAAGTGCTTATAAAGGGTAGTCTTTATGAGTGCTAAATTAAGTGCTGATAATAGGAACCCATTATCAGTGCAAAAAAAAGTGCTGATAAAGGGTTCCATTTAGCAGTGCTTATTTTAGAGTTGATAAATATGGACTTTATTAGTTCATTTCTCTAGAGGTTATAAATTCATGTACTGTTAAAGACACATTTTTTTTGTATGGATAAGGTTCTTCAATCTCCCCCTTTGGAATTGTTGACAATAGTTTGAAAATCATTGACTTACCAAGCCTCAATATATGCCACAAAACATGAATAATCAAACATTTTCCGACCTCAATGAGATGTATCTTAACAACATACTATTGTATAATATGGCGTTTTAAAGAGATTAACATTCCCCAGTGACAAGCATGTTTGGGAAGAGGGTTTGAAATGACCTTGCTTCTCAAACCCCCATTATTACAAAAACCCCCCTTAAACAAAAACATATATACCCCCTTTGAAACACAATCAAAATTTCCAAGGGGGTATTTTAGAAACAAAAAATCATGTTTATGGGGAAGGGTGAACATAAACATTTAGCCTTAACTCCAAAAAATGTAGCACATTGTAATAACCCAAACATTTATGAATAAAATTTACTTTCATTTAATTAAATTTCCTATGGCCAGAGAAGAAATGTGAACTTATTTTGTTTTATTATTGTATTTAAATGACTGTTAAGTATCATTACCATTGATAACATATCTATTCAACAGTGATCACATTACTAGTATAAATATAGGATTTTAACAAATCTTTTGACAAGAAAAAGGAAGTGATGACCTCAACCAGTAGGATCATCGTACACCTTAATCATATGGAATATTCTACTGTAATAGAGGTATATGTATAAAGACCTTAATAATGTGAATATTTATATTATATAATAATCAATATATTTTCATTTTAATTGTTTCTTCTAAATGATTTTGGTTTTGATTCAACCAAAATTGTATTTTCATGTAATACTCAAATTCAATTAAGGGGTTTATTTTGATGAATTAATGGATTTTTGAAATAAATAGTATTTTAATAAAATATTAATATTATGTAAGTTTTTTAATTATAAATTTCCATGTAATTTTTGTGAAGTAAAATGTACTTTTTATAAGGGTTCGAAAAATGTTATTGTTAAAAAACGGAACTTTTTACAATAAATGCCGAATATTTTTTCAAAATTGAAAATGCACATATTTATAAAATCATTTAGATAAAATGAATATTATTTTTTTAATTAGAATGTTATTATTATCCAATAGTTAATTTTTCTTATTTTTCTTAGACAGTCGAATTTTCGGCTAAAAATGAAATACCGTATACATATAATGTGTGTTTTAAGACATCATAATGACCCAAAATGATATATTAAATACTATAATTTGAAATCTCGGCCCAATTTATTTTTTCCCATTAAAATAGTGTAATTTTAAGTAAATTTTATTATTTTTATAATACCATTATGAATCCTTTAAAATGTATAATTTATTTTATGATTTTAAATTTATTTCTTTAATAATGTGACACACCTTCACATTAGAGATCTAATGATGCCAAGAAATTTCAACATCCCACATGCCAATGGTGTAGAAATAATCACCCAGGAATTTTCTTGAAAGGTATGAGGAAATTATTTAGGTGCGGTAATGAAGGGTACCTAGCCAATGATTGCTAGCAAGAAAAACCCGCTACTGGTACATAGGAAAGGAATGCTCCGTTTGACCCTCAACGCATTGTTCATTGCTACAACTGTAAGGAACCATAGAATTTCTCAAACCAATGCACTATGATAAGGGTTTTCAGAGGCAACCAATAACCTCTAAAGTAGAAAGGGAGAGCTTTCTCTATCACAACTACTGAATTTTGTCATGATAATGAAGTGGTGACATGTATGATAGTTATTCATTCAAGACTAGTGAACAAACCTTTTGATTTTGGATGTATTCATTCTTTTATATCCAGAAATTTTAGTAGAAAAATTCAAACACCACCAAAAAGCATGGGAGATAAGATGTTGGTGAAAAGGGAAAATGGGGAAATTATAGCATCTCATGTATACAACTCTCCCTATCACAATTTGTGTATTGAACTTCCCATTGAACATTGTCATAATTCCTTTGGTGGAATTTGGTGAGATTTTGGTCATGGATTGACTTTCATTATATATATCCATCATAAATCTCCGTGATAGATAAATCACTCTCCATATGATGAATCAAACCTCTATTCAATACAATTTCATGTAGGAGGATGAATCTTCTTTAGCACCATCATCCCAAGCATGGATATTACTGCCCTATGAGCATGCGTATCATGCCCAGATGATTGAGTATATGGAAGGATCCATCCTTGAAGACATATCTATTGTAAGGGAATTCATTGTTATGTTTCCGAAAGAATTTCCTGGTCTTCCTCCAAGTAGAGATGTTCAATTCTTGATTGATTTTATACATGAGTTGTTTCCAATATCCAAGAATTCATATAGAATGGCTGTTGTGGAACTTGAGGGTCTAAATAAACAATTATAGGAGAATCTGGATAAAGGGTTTATACACCCAAGTGCTTCCCCATGGGGTGAACCAGTCCTATTAGTCAAGAAGAGGGATGGGTCAATGTGCATTTGAATTGATTTTCATGATCTCAACAAAATCATGATAAATAAAAATTATACTTTTCCATGAGTCAATGAGTTACTCGATCAGCTACGTGGAGCACGATACTTCCCCAATGTGGATCTGCAGTTGAGATATTACCGAGTTAGGGGGAAGAAGGATGATATCCCCAAGACTGATTTTTGTACAATGTACGGGCATTATGAGTTCATTATAGTGCCATTCAGACTCACTAATGCTCTAGTAATCTTCATGGACATGATGAATAGGGTCTTTAGAGATTTCCTGTAAAATTTTGTGTTAGTCTTTATAAATGATATACTAATATACTCCAAAACCAAGGAAGAGTATGAGGAGCATCTGAGAACTGTTCTTAATACCTTGAAAAAGTAGAAGCTCTATGCAAAATAAAACAAGTATGAGTTTTTGTTGAAAGAATTCTCTTTCTTAGGCCATATCATCATAAGTAATGGGTTATATGTGGATCCTTCAATGAAAAAAGAAATTTAGGGATGGGTAATGCCATCATATGTGATGGATATCCATAGATTCCTTAGGTTAGATGGATATTATTACTGATTTGTGAGAAATTTCTCATGATTTTCAAACCCTCTTTCCAAGTTGAATCAAAAGGGATTCAATTTTTAATGGAATGATGAATGTAAATAAATATTCAAGGAGTTGAGAAGAAGGATTATCACTAGACCCATGCTCACACTACCAATGATAAGTGATATTTTCAGGGTATTTGGTGATTCATTGATGAAGGTCCTAGGATTTGTGTTGATGAAAAATGAAAAAGACATTACCTATGCTGTAAAGAAGTTGAAAGTTCATGAGAAGAAGTATCCAACATGTGATCTGAAGTTGGCTGCAGTGATATTCTCTTTGAAAATTTTGTAACATTACCAATTTAGAGATAAATGAGAAATATATACGGATTAGAAAAACCACAATTATATATTCACATTTAAAGAGTTAAATATGTGCCAATGAAGATGGTTATAGATGATCAAAGACTATGGATTCTCAATTCACTACCATCCGAGAAAAGAAAATAAAGTTGAAGATTCTCTAAGTTGAAAGGTTCTAGTAACTCTATCATTGATGAGAATTGAGAAGGGTCAGATATTCTTAAACTTGAAGAGTATGTACATGGGATTCATAAAGGAAGGAACATCATCAATACTTTCACAAATTATTTCTCAACCATATCTTCTGGATAAGTTAAAGGATGCTCATAGAGATGATGCGGGAATTTAGAAGAAATTGAAAACTATAAAAAAAGGAAAATCATTGGAGTTTAATTTTGATTATGAATATGTTATAAGATTTGGGTCAAGACTATGTGTACCATCAAATCCTGAATTAAATAAGGAGCTATTGGATGATGCACATAGATCAACCTTCTTGTCCATCTTGGAAGCACAATGATGTATCGAGATCTCTAATAACACTATTGGTGGTTATATATGTATAAGGATATCATAGAATATATATCAAGATGTCTTGTATGTTAGTAAGTGAACGAGGAAAGGAAACAATTCAGTGGATGATGCAACCATTACCCATACCTACATGGAAATGGGAAAACATCACCACAGACTTTGTCCCTGGTCTTCCTAAGACATCTAGAGGAAATTTTGTCTGGCTTATGGTGGATCGTCTTATGAAGTATGGACACTTCATTGTGATTCAAGAGGATTTTTCAATGGATAAACTTGCACAGATATACATTAGAGAAGTGGTGAGGTTACATGGTATACCACTATCGATAGTATCTGATCGAGATCCAATATTCCCCTGTATGTTCTGAATGAGTCTCCAACACGCTTTGAATACTGAGTTGAATTTCATCACGACCTATCACCCTTTAACTAATGGCCAATATGAGCAGACTATCCCAAAACCCGAGGACATATTGAGAGCATGCTCAATGGACTTCAAAGGAGGATGTGATCAATATCTTCCTCTGGTGGAGTTCTCTAACAATAACAGCTTCCACTCAATCATCCATATGTCTCCCTAAGAATACCTTAATGGGAAGAGGCTTAAAACACATCCATGCAGGGATGAAGTTAGGGAATGAAAAATTATATGTCCGAAAATGGTCGAAGAAATAGTGGAGAAGGTTAAGGCCATCTGACAACGCATCAAAGTAGATCAAAGTTGGTAAAAGAGTGATGCTTCCAATCATTGATGTGACCTAGTGTTTGATGTTGGAGACATCGTATTCCTATACATATCTCCATGGAAAATAGTAATGATATTTTGAAATAAGGTAAAGGATAGTCCAATGTACATCGGCCATTTTGAGATCCTTGATCGCATCAGAGTAGTGTCCTGATGACTCACACTCCCACCGAACATATCTCAACTACATGATGTATTCCATGTATCACTATTAAGAAAGTACATACTAAACCCATATCATGTACTCAATCCCGGGGTGATACCACTAGATAATGACCTTTCGTATGAGGTGTATCTGGTGAAGATATTAGATCCTATAGAAAAAGTTTTATGAAATAAGATAATGCCCCTTGTCAAGGTGTTTTGGAGAAACCACAAGTTTGAAGAAGCAACATGGGAACTAGAGGAAGTGATGAAGTAGATTTACCCTCAGCTGTATAGTGTGGTAAAGGGAAATTTCTAGGGTAAAATTTCTTAAGGGGGTATGTTTGTAATGACCCGAACATTTATGAATAAATTTCCCCTTTATTTAATTAAATGTTTTATGGTAATAGAATACACACACACTTCTTTTGTTTTATTATTGAATTTAAATTACCATTATGTATCATTACCATTGGTAATATATATGTTGAAAAGTGATCACATGACTAGTATAAATATAGAGTTTTAAAAAATCCTTTTGACACAGACAAAAGATGTGATGGCCTCAACCAGCTGGATTGTAGCCTATGATGCCCATTTATCAGAAATTATAATAGATATATAATTTACGGTATTTTCACTAGACCCATAAAAATCTATTATCCAATAACTTAATCATGAGAGAAACCATTTATGGGAGAAGTTCAAGATCATTGAGATCACCGCCCAAACGATGTTCATCGAACGACCCCTTGATAATCACACCATTAGACACCTTACTATTTGGGACTATACTAGTGTAATAATGGTATATATATCAAGAACTTAATAAAATAAATATATATATTATATAATAATTTATATATTTTCATTTAAATTGTTTCTTTTAAATGATTTTGGTTTTGATTCAACATAAATTGTATTTTTAAGTAATATTCAAATTCAATTAAGGGGTTTCTTTTGATGTATTAATGGATTTTTGAAATAAATATTATTTTAATAAAATATTATTATTATGTAATTATTATTAATTATAAATGTTCATGTAAATTTTATGAAGTGAAATGTACTTCTTAAAAGGTTTCAAAAAATTGTTGTTGTCAATAACCTTGTATTTCATAATAAATGTCAAATCTTATTTTGAAAGTGAAAATGAAAATATTTAGAAAATTATATATATAAAATTATTATTATTTTTGTAATTAGAACATATAACTTATACAACAGTAAATTCTTCATATTTTTATGAGATAGATGAATTTTCGACTAGAAATTAAATACCGTATAAATATACTATGTGTTTATGACGTCACAATGACCCTAAAATGATGTAATTAATACTAAAATGGGTATTTTCATCCCAATATATGTTTTCCCATTTAAATAGTGTATTTTTAAAACAATATTATTATTTTTATATTGCTCATATGAATCCTAGAAAATTTATAATATATTTTTTGATTTTAAATTCATTTCTTTAATAATGCGACTCACCTGCACATAAGAATGTGTAATATTTTTACATGTTAGGCCCTTTTCCTTATAAAATAATTAAAACCTCCCCTATTTGAAAAAAATAAGGCCAAAACCCATTGTACTATTTGTGGATTTTAATATTTAATTATACAGTTTCCAAAACCTAAGTTTGTGAAATAATAAAGAATTACCCTATCATTTCGTATATAAATCCTCCCAATCTCCCACTTATCTTCACTAAAAATACTTTGATAATTTCCTTACTATATACTCCCACATATAGAATCCTCCCAAGGTGCCCTGAGCTCTCAATAATCCCCTCTTCAAGCTTTTGATGTCACACACTGAAGTAAGGGTTCCTTCCTTTCTCATTTTTATACAAGTTTCCTTATATCATTAAACCATTTTCTTTTCAATTAAAAATGATGGGGTATGTTTTTTAACCTCCCTCATTCTTACCTTATTATGTTTTAATGATTATATACCCATTTATCTCTCATTAATCTCTCCCATGTACACCAATAACAAGCTGAAATCTCAAAGAGTTATTTTATTCCTCTTATTTATTCAAGTTTATTTATAATGTCACACCATCTATTTCCAAATTCCTTATGTTGGTACATGTATTTATATGACCATATTACTATAAATTTTTGTTATATATTATAGGATATACCTTTCTCTCTCATAAACCCTTTTTATTAATTTTAATGAGACGTCATTTGGCTGCAGAAATTGCACCGCAAATTTCCTTTCCAAAACAATTATGTAGTAAATATTGTACACATTCACTATCATGGGTGTTCACTTTTATGAAAATATACCTTTTTATTGGGACTTAAATATAATTATTCCACACTCCTTGATCATAGATTAAATTATTATTTTTAATGAATCCAAATTTTATGATCTATGTGGCACACTTAAGCCTGAAATTGAAATGATTTTGATGGGTGAGCCCTAATAGCACTCCAATGCATTGAGTAATGATTAGTATCATGATACATCATGTTGGGAAAAGGGTTTACCTAATTTATTTATGGTAATTTTTACAATATGATTTCTTTGTATTTTATCCTTGACCTATGGTGCAATATTTTAAGTTGTTGCCACATTTCCATGTTATGAATATCATGTTATATCATGATTTTTGATTCATGTTCCTTTATTCCTAGAAGATATGTATTGAATAACATGTATTATTATCTCTATGTTATTCCATGTATATTCCAGTACTGGGATTTATAGCTCACCCTTTTCTTATGAATGTCCTTAGGTTATCCCATGTAGTGTTACGTATGAATAAATATTATGGTCATGTAAAGGAAGTTTTCAATAATGATGTTGTTTTTAAGGTTTTTAGATGTTATGTAATTTTACTAATTTCATAATACACTAGAATTATTGATATTTAGGGTTTTATTTAGTGTAATATTATGTAATTAAATCTTGTATGAATGTAATAAAAATAATAGCGTTGTTATACATGTGGTATGAATTTTTCTAATATATCTATAAACTAATCATTAATGATAAAAAATAAAAGTTTTATTTCACATAAAGACACATTATATTTGATAAAATGACATATAATGTCAATATTTTCAGACCTAGTGTGTTTAATTGTATTTTTTGAAAGATAAATACAACATTAATTATCATAAATAATCATCAATGGTATTTGAACATCATCCCACAAATATACTAGATAAAACTATATTCATAAAGTTTGTGTAACTACTTGTGTATCCACCACATAATCCAATTAATCTGCAGTCATGGTCACTAAGCTCTACTTCTTACTGTACCAGCTAATAAAAACATCACCAATGAAGAAAAAAAATACATAATGGGGTTTTAAAATTTATACAGTCACCTTCCCAATCTATATCAATGTAAAAAAACATTCTAGATCCTAAATACATCTATATGAAAAAAAAATTTACTCTCCCTTTTTATATGCACCAAAATTATTTTAACTGATAGAATGTGCAACTCATTTGGTTAAATTTTACACCTTACACAGAGAGTCCCCACATAGGCAATGTCTTGTCTAGACGTTATGTGATTCAAAAGGCTTTTAATCATGCACCTAAATTTCTTCGAATCAACCTTACTTTCTTTTTAATCTATTTTCAACTAATTTATAGTAGATATTAGTGTAGAAACCTATTTTTAATCTCCTATTCTAAAATTTATCAATATTTATTTGACACACTTTTCTTATGAAATAAAGACATATTTTGAATTTTTCTCAATATGTAACCCCAGAAAATAGTTTAATTCCCATAATATCTACATATGAAATTAATTCTTCATCTTTATAGAGAATTACCTATATAAAAAAATATCATTAATATAAAAATTCATTTTATCCACATATATAATCACTATCAGTGTGTTAGAGAAATCCTTCTTCAAGTACAAGTTTCTAATAACCATGCCTTTTGAAAACCCTGTATTTCTCAAACCGTCATCATGTTTATAATACCAAGCCCTTTGATCCTATTTTAATTAATATAGTGTTTTTTAATATATAGATCATTATTTCATAATTTTCTATAATGAAAATTTCTAGTTGTTTAATAAATACCTATTCTTTGAGGCCACCATTCAGAAATGTAGACTTTACATCCATTTTATATTACCTATAATTCTTATAAGATGCTACTACCAAGAAAATTATTCATATTATAGTTCTAGTAATGATATAAAAATCATATTTAATTTATATTCCAGCATTTAGAAAATATCATTTATAAACAATTCTTTCTTTTTTTCCATGTTACTTCACCTTTCTCATTTATTTTGTCTCTGAAAATCTAGTTTGTACCAATAATATTTATTATTTACTGTCTAGGGACAAGTTACCATGTAAATTTATTCTCAATTTTCTTGAGTTATTCATTCATATATTTTACCCATTCATTATGTTCAGGAATCCCAACTACTATTCTAGGATCAACTTGTGATGCAATAGTTGTTTGGTTATCAAATCTTAGCATCTTTGTGGTCTAAACTTGTGCATTATGATTCCCCGTAATATTCTTGGATTCTAAATGATAATTTGACCTATAAAATTGATTTATGTTGTCACCAACATCTTCATCATCATCATTGCAATATTTTAAATTAGCATCAACTATTTATGGTATGATTTCAACTACTTTTTCAAACGTTTTTTGAAATATGCTCATTGTTTTATGTATGAAACTGAAAATATTCTTGTATATAATTACCCATTTTACCCATATTTTCAAAAAACATTCATATCCTAACACATAATGATTTTATAAAATCTCTTATTACATCATCTGTATCCATTTCCAATTAATAAAGAGCCTACAAAACTCCATCATCAGTCTTTTGTTCAAACATTCCCAGCCTGCTTCCTTCAATTTTAATATAACATAGACTTACAAATACCTTGAAATATTTTACTAGAGGATTATATTGGTATAAAAAATCAAAAGGTTTATCATGTGTCCCAGATCTCAAAAGATATCTATATTTAATATTCACTACTATAAACACCACTTTTCTCTATTGGTATTTTGAAACATTGTACTCAGTCAACACTGTTTAGTAAAATTTTCACAATACTTCTTTTCTTCATATCTTAAACACCATTATGTTTTTGTGTATAATGTGTGCTGTAATGATTCCTGAATTTTTTATAATATTATTTTCAAAAAAATCACTTTTGTATGCCTTTCTATTATCAGATCTCAGTTTTTTGATACACAAACAAAGCTCTTTTTCAACCTGCCTTCTACAAATTTTAAACATCCCAACTGCCTCAGAACTATGCTTGATGAAATGAAAATTATTAATATGATTAGATTTATTTATGAATGGGATGAAATAAATGTAAACTCTAGATTATTTTTATCATATAGTTCCAAAAATATCTATGTGGGCTAATTCCAATGGTCTTATGGAAGTAATATCCACCTACTTGTGATTCTTTTGAGTTATCTCACTATTAGGACATGTTACATAGATTTTAAATTTGTCCCTTTTAATATTGTGTAAATATATTACCACTTTGTGTTTTTCAATATTTCTTAGGATTATCTAGCCAATATTCCCAAGTCTTCTATGCTATGACTTGTTCTCAAATTTCATGCTCAAGTTACATTTGCTGGAAGGATCACCAATCATGAATATATTTCTATTTGTTCAACTACCTTGAGAAATAGTTATTCCTTCACTTTTTCTTAAAATAATTCATGAATTTATGTTGAATATTACCCTATTAACATTATCAAAAAGTTTTCTAACACTAAAAAAGTTTTTTTAAGCCCTTCAATATAAATAACATCATCTGACTACAAACTATAATTCAAAATTAACACTATATTACTACCTTTTATTTTCAAGAAAGAGTCATTACCAAATTTAACGACACCCCCTTTATGTTTCTCAATGTTCTTTTTAATTTTATAATTACCTATCATGTTAGTAGGAACAACCACTAACAAGTATCCTTTCATTTTTCTTATTACTCACTCTAAATGAAAGTTATGCTAAGAATGACTTTTATTCATTATACACTAGAAATAATTTCTGTTTATCATTGCTATTGAAATAAATGAGTAATATTTCAATTAATTTATCTACTCTATATATCCATTTTTAACAAACCATCCACTAATATCTTCATGAAATTCAAACATTTTTTATGTTGTTATCTTGTAGATACTTTTCTTATCTTCTTGATTTATTTTAGAATATGGTTCCTTATCATTGTAACTATCCCCTATATTGTTTCTTTCACCCAGGAAAGAACATTTTATGAAAACATGCTTAATATTTACGTTATAAAATACTAAAACAACAAAAATAACATTTATTTAATAATTTTATTGAAAAAAATAGTTATATCCGTTTTTTGCCCAGAATTTGACTCCCACTACACAATGTTTGTTTGATTTTTTATCTAAATTGGAATAAAATATTCATTTAATCTTATCCTTCCATCAGTAACTATTTTTGGAAATTCCTATCAAATTTTCCTTATATATATTTGACAATAATCGATATTTAAATATCCACTACCAAGGACTAATGAAATCTTTGATCATTTGAGAGGGGAATAATATTTCTTGAAGGCTGACATTAGGCCAGGCTATCAATAGCTACGTGTATGGGATGAGGATATAATGAACACAAAATTAAGATGTTTCTATGATCACTATGATTACTTGGTGATTCTGTTTGGCATGAATAATGACATAGAATATTTCATGGAACTCATGAAGCAGATATTTCATCCCTTCTTAGACTGGTTCATGGTAGTCTTCCTAAAAAATATCCATGTTTACTCAGTGTCCAATGAGAAGCACATGAGAAACTTGAGGATGGTTTCAGTTTTACTCTAAGAGCACCGACTTTATGGAAATCTCTCAAAGTGAAAATTATGGATTCAGGTGGTCCGGTTTCTAGGACATGTTATCTCAGCGGATGGAGTGGTAGTGGACCCTGACAAGTTTGAGGCAGTGTTACCTTGGGAGATTCCCAAGATTGTGATAGAGGTGTGTAGCTTCCTTGGGCTGACAGGCTATTGTTGGATATTCATACATTATTTCTATAGGATTTTAGCACCCATTATGGATTTGACCCAAAAATAAAAGATAAATTTTCGACTCCAAGGGCCTCCAGATAATGCGTGATAGAATCACCCATAGTACATACATTAATTGTGCTACAAAAATAATATCATACTCAAATTAGATCTCATAAAATCATGAGCTTTATCAGATGTTGAATGCTCTATAAAAACATCATCATTAAACTTTTCATTTTCTCTTTATTATCATAGAGTAGAAAACACATGGATTATATTTACACTCTAATAAACCTCACCTATCTTTGATCTACTATAATAATTAAAAAATGTATTCATAATACGTCAAAATCTACATAACTTTAGTCTTAAACCACAAGTACATCAAGGCTCATATTCTTTGTTTTATTTCATAAATTAAATTACCATTTAATTTACATAAATAATCATTGAAAATTACTTCTAATAATGCTAAAATCATGGATTAAAATTGAATCCTATGATCATGGAGGTATTTAAAATAATTTCATGATATAAGATCAGTTTCCCTATCTTTTCTCATTAAATTTATTATTTTGGTTTTTTAAACTCTATTATATAATTTATATACCCTTGAAGCTTATTTATATTTTTTATGAATTTTTTTCCATGATTATTTTCATGATTTTTATATTTATAATATTATTCTTTCTTCTTTGGACAATTAAAAAAATAGTGTACAACTCTATTACATTTATAAAATATACCAAATCATGTACCTTTTTCCGTATTTTTTAATTTATGAAATATTCTATAAATTAGTACAATAACACTTTGATATTACTCTTTATTCTGAGAGTCAATTAAGTCTTCAAAATGTTCATTATTACAAATTTCCATATTCTTCTTAGATTCAAAAACCAATTCATATTTCAACTTGTTTTTAAATTCTATAGTCTTTCCCATTTCATAAGTGATGATAATATTATGTAACTCATGATGAAAGATATATTCTATATAATCAATATCTATAATTTTGGTATCAAATATATCCATAAAATTTCATATAAACTTCTTCATAATTGAAAAATCATCAAGTTTCTCACCAAATCCTCAAATATTACTCAAACTTTTATTTAACAATGTAAATAAATCATCAATTCATTCATCCTCTTCCATTTTTATATGTAAAAATTTTCATCTCTAGATCTATAACTTTTTATCTTTGACATTCACATTACCTTCATAATGACTCTCTAGCTTATCCCAATACATGGTACACCAATAATTCTAGAAATTATTTTTATCAATGTTTGTTACACCAATACTTGTTACTGAATTAATATTATACATTTTATAAAGGGAATTTATTATATCCTATAGAGGTAAATTTCCATTTGATACTAATTGAAGTGCCTAACATGATTGGTTAACTCAAAATGTTAAGGGGGATTGAATCAATGGAGGTTTTTTTACAATTATTTTCAACAAAAGTAAAACATTACAACTTGTTAGTGTATGATCTACTCAAAATAGAAATATCTCTTCCTCAAACAATATTTTAGGAATTTAGAAAATAAGGAATAAACTTTTTTTACAAGGTTCAAATCCAATTTTAAATCCTACTTCTTTCGATTTCTAGTTACTATTACCTATAAGATATTTGTTTAGTATACGCACAAGTGGGTTCCAATTATAATAATTCATGTGTAATCACATGAAACATGTTATTTGTTATATCCCAAATCATAGGTTCTCACTATATTATAAATAATGATGAATATATAAAGAATAAGATCACTAAATAAACCAGGTTACTTCAAAAATAAAAGATAAATATTTGAATCCAAGGGCCTCCAGATAATGTGTGATAGAATCACCCATAGTACATACAATAATTATTCTACAAAAATAATATCATACTCAAATTAGATCTCATAAAATCATGAGATTTATCAGATGTTGAATTCTCTATAAAAACATCATCATTAAACTCTTCATTTTCTCTTTATTATCACACAGTAGAAAACAAATAGATAATATTCACACTCTAATAAACCTCACCTATCTTTGATCTACTATAATAATTAAAAAATGTATTCATAATACCCCACAATATACATAACTTTAGTCTTAAACCACAACTACATCAAGGCTCATATTCTTTGTTTTATTTCATAAATTAAATTACCATTTAATTTACATAAATAATCATTGAAAAATACTTCTAATCATGCTAAAATACTGGATTAAAATTTAATCCTATGATCATAGAGGAATTTAAAAATCATACATGAATCATTATAATTAATTTTACTTATAATATCAAAATTCCAGAAATCTATAGAATTTCTATTTCTATATAGCCAAAAATGAAAATCGATTAATTGATTTCCCAAATTGAATATGTCGTTCAAATTACTATGATAAGTAGAATAAATTTCCTTCATGAATCATTCATATATGATACTAATTTAGTTATATGAAACCCCACATATACCTATGTAGTGGAATTTTTCTTTATGGTTTCAGCAATATCATCGAGACTTCTATGTGATAATTTTAGAGACATCGGCGAATTCCCTTACATTATTGGATTGGATACATGATTTTTACAAAAATAGAATAAACTAAATGGAAATTAACTAAATGTGATGTTGGGATATGTGATTATATAAAAAAATACCTATGTTTTAAATTTGGATAAATGAATTTTCTATATATTCAAAAATACTTATATGAATATATAAAATTCTAGATTTCACTCAAAATCACTTAGAAATTATTCAACTGACTTCCAAACAACCTCGAGAAAACTTTATAGCATCATCAAACTCTCTTACATGATATTTAAATCCATAAAGACAATATCAAACACAATTATAGTTCATAATCATCTGAAAATATGGTTTTTAATCTAATATAATAATTTAAACTCACCGTCAACCATGGGGTCTTAAATCATCCACAGAAAAAGCCATAAATCCATTGGGTTCTTCAGTAACCATAGTTCACCATTTGATCATGATATAATCAATTCTCTATGAGTGCCCAAAAAATGAACCAAATTCCTAAAATTAAAATGTATGGTTGAATTGATAAAACACATACTTAGTAAGTGACCAACATTGTTAACACATGCCTAACCCTTAATTTAAAATCCTTTTTCAAGATAGTTTGAAATACAACAGTAAATTGGGTTTTCATTCATAATATATGTAAAAATAAAAATCAAAATAGTCAACCAATTAAATAAATTGTTTTATTTTCATTTTAAATGAAAATAATCACCTAGAATGCATTTCCTTAGTTATGTCCTTTTTAAAAAAATACCCATTTTAAATCTATTTTCAAAATTAATTTTGAAATGTATACCCACCAGGAATAAATAGAACCCAAGAAATATAGAACCAAACATTAATAATGTACTAGGAAATTAGAAAACCATTATTTTTTTATGCATAAACCAATAGGGGATGAAAAATAAATTAAAGATAATTTCCTTTATCAAACCACAAATAAAGAACAAGTTTGATGGTCTCTACCCAAGAACCTATAGTGAGGTTGTTCTAGAATCTTCCAAACTGGACCATCCTAATAGTATAAATATCCTCCTAACTAAAAAACCCTTGAATTTCCTATATTAGCATTAATTAAGGTAAAACCTTTAAAACAATGTATGTAGGAATGTGGCTTGAAATACAAGAAAATTATAAATTTTTAGTTTTGTGGATGGGCCAAATATTTTACTGGTATTAAGAATGAAATTTTGATGGTTATATAACCTAAAATAAATTTTTATGGGGAATAGAGTTTGGTAGGAATTCAGGGGGCTTGAGAGAGCCTAGGGAGAGACAGGGGTGGATGATGAAACCTAGGATACAACACACCACTAGCAAGCCGATTGATAAAAAAATCCGGCCCCGAAGCTGCTGTAACCACTGTCTAGTCAATGGCCCAGTATTGACTAGTCAATATACTATTAAAGGTGGAAAATGAAAAGTTTTCACTTCAATATTTTTAGGGGGAAACCCCTATTCTCCCTTATTATTATCTCTAGTGACCCAGACTCCCTTACCCCTTGTTTTACCCTTTAAGCACCATTAATTGGGTTGTTTTAGATGTAATTTTTCTTAAATATAAGGTACAAATCTACCTTTATAGATCTCATGCTTACCTATATTTCATTATTCATTAATTCTAGTTTCTATTTTTAGGAATTTGATTCCAATTCAACCAAGGTATAATGCAATTGTCTGATTCTCATGGGACTTTTCATTAGCCTAGCAAGGGAGTGTTACGAGATGACATAAATACACCATTATACCCCGATTCTAAAAGGGTATGTTTCATTTCATAATTTTAAATATTTTTAAATTAAATTGAATTTAATTGGTAATTTTTTGACATATATTGACAGGGATGTTTCTCCGAGTGGTGTTAGAGGAACGACATAGACCATACGTGGGTGGTTGGTCACCATTCTGGTAAGTTTTAGGTGACTTGTGAGAATTTAGGATTTATAGATATTTTAAAATTAATAGTTTAGTTAATTATAATTGCATATCATTAATTAATTGTGATGATATGGTGTGAGGTTGGTTTCTAGGATCACAGTCAGTGGCTGTTTGAGCTAAGGTGAGCTTAGGTGAGGCCAGGGAGAGAGCATCCAGGATAAGGAGTTAACTAGAAAAGAAAAAATTGAGGTAGGTGCTCCTTGTAACATTTATTATAGATTCAATTCATATTCTTTATGGTACCTGAGTTGTGTGGTCACACCTCTCTGGGTGTTCAATTTTTTTTTAAATTAATTAACCCTTATATTCAATTTAAATTAAAGGATATAATATAAATTATTTGGATAATATAAATTAAAAGGTAATTTAATTTGAAATTGTCTAACCGATATAAAATTCATGATATGAGATGATTTAAGTGATAAGGTCATTGAGGAACTTGTTCACTGGATTTTCCCCTTGACCACCGACAGTTTAACCCTGGACTAAGAGGATGCCCAAACATGGACACCTCCAAGAGGGGGGGGGGGGGGTGACGTTACTTGATCTGGATGAACCTAATAGGTTGGGTGGGGACCCTTGGGATGGTTTTAACCTAGGTGGATAGACCATAAGTAGATTAAATATGTGTTGGGTGAGTAGACCAGACTAGAGTGGTCCTATATATAGATATGGGCCCTGACGATACTTGATCTGGATGAACCTAATAGGTTGGGTGGGGACCCTTGGGATGGGTTTAACCTAGGTGGATAGACCATAAGTAGATTAAATATGTGTTGGGTGAGTAGACCAAACTAGAGTGGTCCTATATATAGATATGGTCCCTGAGCCATATTTTAAGACTATCACCAGTGAGGCAAACCCTCGAGACGTGTGAGGTTTTATGATGAATTTGATGATGACGAGAGAAGGTATGTCCTATGAGCATTAGGAACTGACCAAATAGGCTAGTTATGAATGAGGATCCTAAGTTGGATGCCCCTAATCGATTAATGTTATAGGGGACCCCTATGGGTTCTTCTTGGAGAGGTTTCTTTGAGCTGATGTGTGTGGACATGGGTATAGGTTGTTACATGTGCCATTCTAGAACCCAAACCAATCGTTAATACCCATGTGGTTGTGATGATAATCATGGGTGTTCATGTATGACCAGCCCTGATGTTGTTTTAAAATTTTTATGTACCTAGATTTTTATTTCCCATGATATTTAGGAATCAAACATTAGGATTAATTCTATTACGATTCCCCAGGATGCATGGGAATCAACCATTAGGACTGATTCTATTTTGATTGACCAGGATGCCTGAGAATTGCCTATTAAGATGAAAGAGACATAGGGATGACTGGAATGTCCAGAATCTGGTCTCATAGTATATTTGAGGTGGATGACTAGTTTGAATATCTTCCAATGTAAATGGCCGATGTAGTTGTTTATGTATAGAGGTGGTTCCTTGGATCCATCATCTGATCCAGTGATGGCATTCATATTGGAATTCCTGAGATTCCCCAAATTCATTTGATATTGTGTTTCTATTGAAAATTGTTTGGATACATGGAATTCAAATGAAGATACCATCAGTCCATTATGAAAGACCAAAACTTCTAGGATTTTAATAGAGGTATAAGGTTATGGGTGGGCATATATCCCCGATCATAGATGTTGGAAATTATAATGGTTACTATTGGTTCCCATTGATCAATGATGATAATACCTACTAGGATTGGGTGGACTTATATGATATGGTATGATTGGGGAGACACATGATTTTGGATGTCAGGGTGAGTGACTATAGGTTCTAGGAAGGTATTCCATTTGATTCCCTTGGTTTCCCAGGAATTAGTCATGCCCAGATATATAGTATTTCTTAGGTCCTCCCCCTTCAATGAATTATATTTTGATCTAATAGTGATAAAATTTTAGTTAGTACCATAGGGTTCAACCCAAGGGCTTGAGAATGAGGGATTATTAGATATTCCATAAGGCCCTCTACTCATCATTGAGTAGGCATGCAAATGGGATACCAAGGATCCGATAGAGGTCTCCTTGAGGTGATACTAATATTTTTAGCCACTATAGTGATTAATATTTCCACTGTATTTTTTTAGATATTGTATGAATTATTTTCAAGTACATGATCTTAGACAACGTACAATTTCGAGGCCCATTGTGCCCGAAATAAATTTTTGAAATATATTAAATATATTAAATAGAACACACATGTAGTTTTCCTAAAAACATAGAATAAATTCTAAATGGGTTCCTAGATAAAAAATATGAGGGTACCTTTGAGTTAAAAATGTAGGGTTTACCCTAGGCATTATATAACATTTTTTGATTCAATTCCTTTTTGAAAAATTCATCATAGGTGTGGAAATGAAGAAATAACTAAATAAAATATTTTTTTTCTTTTCCGTTGATGTAGAAACTAGAGAGTATTTATGTAGGGCACTATAATAAAATTCTAGGTTTAGCTGTATAACCCTAGAGATGTTAGAGAGCCATTACAGAGAGCTTTTCAGTATGTCCCTCATAAGAGTGTTAACTGAATCATTGATCGACAATTGGTGGGCAATAGTATTTAAGGATCTCTCTAGTGATCATGTAGAAACATCATTATTCATCAGTGATTCATCTAAATTGTGGTAATATATTTTTTTGAATGGATCTTATTTCCTCGTTATTAGTTTCTATAATGAATTAAAATCAATTAGTGAACATATTGATTTACATATAAACCATTTTCTAGGATGTGTTAGATTAATTGTGTTTTGGATGTTTTTTTGTGATCATTTATTCTTAGTTCATCATTATAATAGAAACAAATTGAGGTCAATGTAAACATCGACCGAGGTCTGTTCCTCTAGATTATTTTTTTGGATTTTCTCACTTGATTCCTCCTTTATCACGTGCATTATTTTTTTGAACTATGGTTGAATATATCATGATGAATCGATCATTGCGCACCCATTTCTAAGTTAAATAATCTGATATTGTAGATCTCGGATCGACATGACATGACGGTGGTGTGATGATGAAAGAAGTAGTGAATCAGATGGTTTTGGATTCCCTATTTCATGTTATTTCTCATGTAGTGAAGAATTTATAATGATCCTATTTTTAGACTAATTATTGGATAAATATTTTTATTTAGTAATGGAATGAATTGATGGGGCACAATTAATGATTTTATGGGGAGATGGTTACCACATCGAAGTCTATAAGCATAAGAATGATCACAGATTCCAGATCTAAAATTCTAGAAATTTCCACACTATATGGTGTGTGATCCTATTCCACACACTATGAGGGAACCCCTTGTGGTGGATAGGTTTACGAGATATATTTAAGTATCACATGACATGTGAACCTATCACATGGGATGTGAACTCTCCCCGGTGGTATGAAAGTCATGGGTTGAAGTATTCCATGTACTCCCCCACACAGACATGACCTTGTCAAAGTACATGACCTAAGCCATGTATTGGTACACGAGTGGAGTATATGTGTAGCCATCATGCTTTGTACTGTTACCCAAACACATGCATGAGACATGGTTCATTTATACATGTAGGACCTGAGCTTTGGAGGCATGGTGTGTAACCCTTCTACACATCGTGTACTTTCTAAACGATTCCTTGAATCCCTTGTCCTCTCTACCTTGTACAAGTTTCATTACGGTGTGTTTCCCATATCCATTCTTATAGGGTTAGCATAGAATTACCTCATACTCCTATGAAAATAATCCCTTCAGAAATACTTCTTGGATAGAGTCATTTGCATCCTTCTGTTATTCCCAAAGTGAGATACTCTATTCATATTTGTGCCCATAGTAAACTTCTTGGTATCGTTGTGATCAACACTATATAGTCTCCAATCATCTACTTAGTAGGTTAGTTCAGATTTAGTTGTTGGTATACCCCATTGACTTGGGAGTGATTTTCATCTATGTATCATATATATTTATACTTTTAGTGTATACTTATAATGGTGAGACCTGATGAGAATTAACTTTTGTATGGGAATCACTTTTGTTATCAGACTAAGGAGTGTGTTCTCCTAGAAGAGTTCTATGTGGAATCTTTGAGCTGGAATCCTAGGCTGGTATTATGGTTGGGACTTACCGTTATACCATGTGAATTTTTTGGGTATATATGGATATTTTTTTATCTATTGTAGACATATACCTATGTATATCTCTCTATATTCTTTTGTTATATGTTTTGATGTTTTCGGGTGTCCTACTAGGTATTATTACACTCACCCCTACATGGGATTTTCCTAGATGTGTCATGTATTTTGTTGATAATAAAACATTTGATAGAGTCCTAGATTAATCAAGACCAGATGGTGCTTAGTCAGAACAGAAAAACTGAGGTGTGTTCTTGTAGTATCTTGATATCATTCCCTAGTTTTAATTTTTGGTTGTGATTGTTTTCAGACTCTTTGTTATGGGCTTGTATTTTGACATGTTTACATTTCTTTACTTCCAATCACACTATGGTTATAAGATTTATATATATGCATGAATGGTTGTTCATTGTTTTTACATTTTAGTGTTGTATAATCTTGATGATGTGTGAATGTGTATAGGTACTTAGGCTAAGGCCTCCCATGTTAGTGATATCCCTACTTGGTGCTAGTCGCCATCTCTTGGACTACTGGAGATGGGCCTGGCTATTCACACCATGGGACCCATTGGGATGATTCATGATAAAGTGGTATCAGAGTAGTCAGTTCTACCTTATGAGAAAAGTCCATGAGATTGGTTTGGGAAATAGTGTTAGGCGTTTTGAGTTTTGATTTTATGCCAGGGACTCCAGTGTTATTGTAGAGGCTGACGTATCCATACAATAGGACTCTGATCTCCTTATTTTTGACTTGGTAGATTAAAACATTGGTGGTGGGGAAAAAATTGTATATATACAATATAAGAATGGGTTGTGTTTCCCATTTACTTCTTGTGTTAGATCTCCAGATATAATCATTGACCGTAGTACATCTTGTTTACTTTAAAGTTGCCTATGCGACGTATGCCAGCTATTTTGCAGCATCAGGATCATGAGGATGATCCCTTAAATGATGAGGAGTCGATAAAGGGACCAATTACAGAGATCTTACTTCGAGGTGGTGCACCAGTTATACAACCACCTTCTGAGCAACACATGGTACCCGCTGTACAAATGGATGAGGCTCGTAGGATGAGCGTACTTTATGAGTTTCGACAAAAGTGACCCTTTAGGTTTGAATTCTAGCCTATCCCATTGGTGGTTGAGTACTGTACTGAGTCAATGACCTGAGTTTCCCATCTATTTAGGACATCAATAGATTATATGGTGGTCATAGCAGTGAGCCTTCTCCATGGCTCAACATAATGATGGTGGGGTTTAGTATCTCATTATTACGATGAGTTAACTATAGCATGGTCAAATTTTGAGAACCTTTTTATAGATAAGTTTTATCCAAATACTATAAGGTATATGTATATCTTGGAGCTTTTACAACTCGAATGAGACAATATGACAGTAGGAGAGTATACAACGAGGTTTACCAACCTCTCTATGTACCCAATAAATATGGTTCATGAGTAGTTATTTTGGTATCATACCTTTAAACGAATGATGAATAGAGAAATCCAGCCTATCTTTATCCCTTTTTTTCATCCCTACTTATTCTTTGGTGAAAGATAAATCTTTAGTGGTTGATATTTTCTTGGTTGAGCAGACATAACCAATGGTTTCCGATAGTGGGAAAGTAGGAGTGGAGACCTTGGTATTAAGTATCAAATTTCTATCTTAGGGATTGGAACATGAAATAAGTTTTAGGAGGAGGTCCTAGGATGGGGGTTTTGTGGTTCAGATCTTATAGGGTGGGTCCATTTATCCCAAAGAGAGGTTGTGAAACTCATATGATTGTATGGGATGTCTTGCATGAGATTTTACATCCAATTGTATAACTAATAGGGAGATCATGGATGGGCTGTCAAGGTATAGGAAATGGCTAGATAAAGTATGTTTGAAAGTTGGAAGATATGGATGTGGAGCTGGGAGAGTAGCGAGCGGTGGTAGGTCCTTTGATTTTCTATCACCACAACCCCTAGGAGGTCGACGCCAGGATCGTGGAGCTAAAAGATAGCAGAGGGGACAACTGAAGACAGTTGAATATTATTATCGGTAGGTTCTAGGAACAATTATTGGTATGATTTATTTCTTTTACTCCTTAGGTATAGTATTGATGGACACAAGTGTTTGTCAATACTTTCTCTCCACTTATCTTGTCCGAGACTTATTGATTTTGATTGAGACCTTAGTTCGACCCTTACGCTTAGATAATCTTATTTGAGATAAATAAATAATCAAAAACTTGTAAAACTATTGTGGAATAACTCTTATAGGTGATAGTTTATGTAGGGATCTATTTTTAGCAGAGATTTTTCTTTATGATGTCATATTAGGTATGGACTGTTTATCAACTGTTCATACCTAGATCGATTGTTTCAAGTGGAGAATGCAGTGTATATGCAACGATGGGGCTAGGTTCTCCTTTATTAGTGAAAAAAGACCCAAGAAACACTAGATAGACTCATGAATAGGAAGGTTTTACTAATTACTCATTATTTAGATAGAAAAACCGTTGGTGTAATGAATGTTTTTTTTCAGTTCCCTATAGTGGTGGAGGATTATAAGGATGTCTTCCAAAAGGATGTTCCAGGCTTACCTCTCCACTGATAGATAAAATTATTCATTGATCTACATCCTGATATTACACTGATACCTATTCTAGCATATCATATGTCTCATGAAGTGATTCACGAGATGAGGATGCAATTGGAGGACTAGTAGAGGAAGGAATTTGTTAGAACCGATGTTTTACCCTAGGTAGTTCGTGTTTTGTTTTCCAAGAATATAGATGGGAGCTTGAAGTTATGTGTGGACTATTAATGATGGAATCAAGTGACTGTGAAAAATACATATCCATTACCAAGGACTAATGAACTCTTTGACCAGTTGAGAGGGGAATAATATTTCTTGAAGGCTGATATTAGGCCAGGATATCAATAGCTACGTGTATGTGATGAGGATATAATGAACACCAAATTCATATGTTTCTATGATCACTATGATTACATGGTGATTCCCTTTGGCATGAATGATGACCAAGAATATTTCATGGAACTCCTGAACCAGATATGTCATCCCTTCTTAGACTAGTTCATGGTAGTCTTCCTAAAAAATATCCATGTTTACTCAGTGTCCAATAAGAAGCACATGAGACACTTGAGGTAGGTTTCAGATGTACTCTAAGAGCACCAGCTTTATGGAAATCTCTCAATGTCAAAATTATGTATTTAGGTGGTCCAGTTTCTAGGACATGTTATCTTAGCGGATAGAGTGGTAGTGGACCCTGACAAGTTTAAGGCAGTGTTAGCTTTGGAGCTTCCCAAGAGTGTGATAGAGGTGTGTATCATCCTTAGGTTGACAGGATATTGTTGGATATTCATACATTATTTCTATAGGATTTCAGCACCCATTATGGATTTGACCCAAAAATAAAAGATAAATATTTTACTCCAAGGGCCTCTAGATAATGCGTGATAGAATCACCCATAGTTCATACATTAATTATGCTACAAAAATAATATGATACACAAATTAGATCTCATTAAATCCTGAGATTTATCAGATGTTGAGTGCTCTATAATAAACATCATCATTAAACTCTTCATTTTCTCTTTATTATCACACAGTAGAAAACACATGGATAATATTCACACTTTAATAAACCTCACCTATCTTTGATATACTATAATAATTAAAAAATGTATTCATAATACCCCCCAATCTACATAACTTTAGTCTTAAACTACATCTACATCAAGGATCATATTCTTTGTTTTATTTCATAAATTAAATTACCATTTAATTTACATAAATAATCATTGAAAAATACCTCTAATCATGCTAAAATCATGGATTAAAATTGAATCCTATGATCATGGAGGCATTTAAAAATCATACATGAATCATTATAATTAATTTTACTTATAATATCTAAATTCCAAAAATCTATAGAATTTCTATTTCTATATAGCCAAAAATACAAATCGGTTAATTGATTTCCCAAATTGTATATGTCGTTTGAACGACTATGTTAACCAGAATAAATTTCCTTCATGAATCATACATGTATGTGACTAATTTAGGTATATAAAACCCCACATATACCTATGTAGTGGAATTTTTTTATATGGTTTTAGCAACATCATCGAGTCTTCTATGTGATAATTTTAGAGACATCGATGAATTCCCTTACATTATTGGATTGGATACATGATTTTTACATTAATAGAATAAACTAAAAGGAAATTAACTCAATGTTATGTTTAGATATGTGATTCTATAAAAAATACCTAAGTATTAGATTTGGATAAATGAATTTTCTATATATTCAAAATACTTATATGAGTATATAAAATTCTAGATTTCACTCAAAATCACTTAGAAATTATTCAAATTAATTCCAAACAACCTCAAGAAAACTTTATAGCATCATAAAACTCTCTTATATGATATTTAAATCCATAAAGACAAGATCAAACACAATTATAGTTCATAATCACCTGAAAATATGGGTTTTAATCAAATATAATAATTTAAACTCACCATCAACCATGGGGTCTTCAATCATCCTCAGACAAAGCCATAAATCCATTGAGTTCTTCAGTAACCATAGTTCACCATTTGATCATGATACAATCAATTCTCTATGAGTGTCCAAAAAATGAACCAAATTACTAAAATTAAAATGTATGGTTGAATTGACCAAACACATGATTAGTAGGCGACCAACTATGTTAACACATTCTGAACCATTAATTTAAAATCCTTTTTCAAGATAGTTATAAATACAACATTAAATAGGGTTTTCATTCATAATATATGTAAAACTAAAAATCAAATTAGTCAACCAATTACATAAATTATTTTATTTTCATTTTAAATGAAAATAATCACTGAGAATGCATTTCCTTAGTTATGTCCTTTTTATACAAATACCCATTTTAAATCTATTTTCAAAATTAATTTTGAAAAGTATATGAACATGGAATAAATAGACCCCAAGAAATATAGAAGCACACATTAATTATGTACTAGGAAATTAAAAAACCATTAGTTTTGTATGAATCCACCAATAGGGGATGAAAAATAAATTTAAGATATTTTCCTCTATCAAACCACCAATAAAGAACAAGTTTTATGGTCTTTACCCTAGAACCTATAGTGAGGTAGTCTTAGAATCTTCCAAACTGGACCAACCTAATGGTAGAAATATCCTCCAAACTAAACCCCCCTTGAATTTCCCATGTTATCATTAATTAAGGGAAAACCTTTAAAACAAAGTATGTATAGATGTGGCTTGAAATACAAGAAAATTATAAAATTTTTAGTGTTGTGGTTGGGCCAAAAAAATTACTGGGATTAAGAATGAAATTTTGATGGTTATATAACCTAAAATAACTGTTTTATGGGGAATAGAGTTTGGTAGGAATTTTGGGGGCTTGAGAGAGCATAGGGATAGATAGGGGTGGATGATGAAACCTAGGATACAACACACCACTGGCAAGCCGTTTGCTAAAAACAGCAAGCCCCTAAGCTGATGTGACCACTTCCTAGTCAATGTCCCAGTACTAACTAGTCAATAGAATATAAAAGGTGGAAAATGGAAAATTTTCACTTCAATATTAATAGGGGGAAACCCCTATTCTCCTCTATTATTATCTCTAGTTATCCAGACTCCCTTCTCCATCTTTTACCCTTTAAGCACCATTAAGTGGGTTGTTTTAGAAGTAATTTTTTTGAAATATAAGGTAAAAATATACCTTTATAGACCTCACGCTTACCTATATTTCATTATTCATTAATTCTAGTTTCTATTTTTAGGTATTTGATTCTAATTGAACCAAGGTATAATGAAATTGTCTGATTATCATGGGACTTTTCTTTAGCCTAGCAAGGGAGTGTTACGAGATGACTTCAATATACCATTATACCCCGATTTGAAAAGGGTATGTTTCATTTATTAATTTATTAATGTTTTTAAATTAAATTGAATTTAATTGGAAATTGTTTGACATATATTGATAGGGATGTTTCTCTGAGTGGTGTTAGAAGAACGATATAGACCATACGTGTGTGGTTGGTCACCGTTCAGGTATGTTTTAGGTGCTTTTTGAGAATTTAGGATTTATAGATATTTTAAAATTAAATTTTTAGTTAATTATAATTGCATATCATCAATTAGTTATGATGAGATGGTGTGATGTTGGTTTCTAGGATCACATTCAGTGGATGTTTGAGCTAAGGTGAGCTTAGGTGAGGCCAGGGAGAGAGCTTCCAAGCTAAGGAGTTAATTAGAAAATAAAAAATGAGTTAGGCGGTACTTGCCACATTTATTATAGATTTAACTCATATTGTTTATGGTACTTGAGTTGTGTGGTCACACCTCTATGGATTTCAATGTTTTTTAATTAATTAACCCTTATATTCAATTTAAATTAAAGGGTTTAATATAAATTATTTGGATAATGTAAATTAAATGGTAATTTAATTTGAAATTGTCTAGCCTATACAAAATTCCTGATATGAAATGATTTAAGTGACAAGGTCATTGAGGACCTTGTTCACTGGATTGTCCCCTTGACCACTGATGGTTGAACCCTAGACTAAGAGGATGCCCAAACTTGGACACCTCCATGAGGGGGGGGGGGTGACATTACTTGATCTGGATGAACCTAATCGTTTGGGTGGGGACCCTTGGGATGATTTTACCCTAGGTGGATAGACCATAAGTAGATTAAATATGTGTTCGGTGAGTAGACCAAACTAGAGTGGCCCTATATATAGAGATGGGCCTTGTGCCATATTTTAAGACTATCACCAGTGAGGAAAACCCTCAAGATGTGTGAGGTTGTATGATGAATTTGATGATGACGAGAGAAGTTATGTCCTCTGAGCATTAGGCACTGACCAAATAGGCTATTTATGAATGATGATCCTAAGTTGGATGCCTCTAATCTATTAATGATATTGGGTACCCCTATGGGTTCCCCTTGGAGAGGTTTCCATTGAGTTGATGTGTGTGGACATGGGTATAGGTTGTTACTTGTGTCATTCTAGAACCCAAAGCAATCGTTAATACCCATGTGGTTGTGATGAAAATCATGGGTGTGCATGTATGACCATCCCTGATGTTGTTTTAAATTGTTTATGTACCTGGATTTTGATTTCCCATGATATTTAGGAATCAAATAATAGGATCAATTCTATTATGATTCCCCAAGATGCATGGGAATCAACCATTAGGACTGATTCTATTTTGATTGACCAGGATGCCAGAGAATTACCTCTTAAGATGAAAGAGACATAGGGATGCCTGGAATGTCCAGGATCTGGTCGCACAGTATACTTTAGGTGGATGACTAGTTTGAATATCATCCAATGTATATGGCCAATGTAGTTGTTTATTCATAGAAGTGGTTCCTAGGATCCATCATCTGATCCAGTGATGGAATGCATATAATAATTCCTAAGATTCCCCAAATTCATTTGATATTGTGTTTCTATTGAGAATGGTTGGGATACATGGGATTCAAATGAAGATACCATCAGTCCTTTATGAAAGACCAAAACTTCTAGGATTTTAAAAGAGGTATAAGGTTATGGGTGGGCATATATCCCCTATCATGGATGTTGGAAATTCTAAGGGTTACTATTGGTTCCCATTGATCAATGATGATAATACCAACTAGGATTGGGTGGACTCATATGATATGGTATGACTGGGGAGACACATGATTGTGGATGTCTGGGTGAGTGACTATAGGTTCTAGGAGGGTATTCCATTTGATTCCCTAGGTTTCCCAGGAATTAGTCATGCCAAGATATATAGTATTTCCTAGGTCCTCCCCCTTCAATGAATTATATTTTTTTCTAATAGTGATCAGATTTTATATAGTACCATGGGGTTCAACCTAAGGTCTTGAGAATGATGGATTCCTAGGGATTCCATAAGTCCCTCTACTCATCATAGAGTAGGCATGCACATGGGATACCCAAGGTACGGATAGAGGTCTCCTTGAGGTGATACTAATATTTATAGCCACTTTAGTGACTAAGATTTTCCTTTTATTATTTTTAGATATTGTATGAAATATTTTCACATACATGAGCTAAGACAATGTACAATTTCGAGGCCCATTGTGCCCAAAATAAATTTTTGAAATATAATAAATATATGAAATAGCATACATGTGCAGTTTTCGTGAAAACATAGAATAAATTCTAAATGGGTTCGTAGATAAAAAATATGAGGGTACCTTTGATTTAAAAATGTAGGATTTACCCGAGGCATTATGTAACATTTTTTGATGCAATCCATTTGGGAAAAAGTAATCGCAGGTGTGGAAATGAAGAAATAACTAAATAAAATATTTTTTTTCTTTTCTGTTGATGTAGCAACTAGAGAGTATTTATGTAGGCCACTATGATAAAATTCTAGGTTTAGCTGTATAACCCTAGAGATGTTAGGGAGCCATTGGAGAGAGCATTTCAGGATATCCCTCATAAGAGTGTTAACCGAATCATTGATCGACAATTCATGGGCAATATAATTGAAGGATCTCTCCAGTGATCATGTAGAAACTTCATTATTAGTCAGTGATTCATCTGAATTGTGGTAATATGTTTTTTGAATGGATATTATTTCCTCGTTATTAGTTTCCATAATGAATTTAAATCAATCAGTGAACATATTGATTTATATATAAACCATTTTTTAGTATTTGTTAGATTAATTGGGTTTTGGGATATTTTTTTGTGATCATTCATTCTTAGTTCATCATTCTAACAGAAACAAATTGAGGTCAACGTAAACATCGACCAAGGTCTGTTCCTCTAGATTGTTCTTTGGATTTTCTCCCTTGATTCTTCCTTTATCACGTGCATTCTTTGTTTGGATCATGGTTCAATATATCATGATTAATCAACCATTGTGCACCCGTTTCTAAGTGCAATAATCCGATATTGTAGATATCAGATCGACATGACACAATAGTGGTGCGACGATGAAAGAAGTAGTGAATCAGATGGTTTTGGATTCCATATTTCATGTTATTTTTCATGAAATAAAGAATTTATAATGATCCTATTTTTAGACTAATCAATGGATAAATCTTGTTATTTAGTAATGGAATGACTTGATGGGGCACGATTAATGATTTTACGGTGACATGGTTACCACATCAAAGTCCACAAGCATATGAATGATCACAGATTCCAGATCTGCAATTCTAGAAATTTTTACACTATATGGAGTGTGACCCTATTCCAGACTCTATGTGGGAACCCCTTGTGGTTGATAGGGTTACGAGAGGTATTTGAGTATCACATGACATATGACCCTATCACATGGGATGTGAACTCTCCCTGGTGGCATGAAGGTCATGGGTTGGAGCATTCCATGTAATCCCCCACAGAGACATGACCTTGTGAAAGTACATGACCTAAGCCATGTATTGGTACATGAGTGGAGTATACATGTAGCCACCATGCTTTGTGATGTTACAAAAACACATGCATGAGACATGATTCATTTATACAGGTAGGACCCGAGGTTAGGAGGCATGGTGTGTAACCCTTCTACACATCATGTACTTTCTAAAAGATTCCCTGAATCCCTTGTCCTCTCTACCTTGTACAAGTTTCATTATGGTGTGTTTCCCATATCCATTCTTATAGTGTTAGCATATAATCACCTCATACTCTGATGAAAATAATCCCTTCAGAAATAATTCTTAGATAGAGTAGTTGGAATCCTTCTATGATTCCCAAAGTGAGATACTCTATTCATCTTTGTTCCCATTGTAAACTTCTTGGTATCATTGTGATCAACACTATATAGTCTCCAATCATCAACTTAGTAAGTTAATACAGATTGAGTTGTTGGTATACCCTATTGACTTGGGAGTGATTTTTATCTATGTATCATATATATTTATACTTTTAGTGTATACTTCTAATGGTGAGACCTGATGAGCAATACCTTTTGTATGGGCATCTTCTTTTTTATCAGACTAAGGAGTGTATTCTCCCGGGAGAGTGCTATGTAGAATCTTTGAGCGGGAATCCTAGGCTGGTATTATGGTTGGGACTTTCCATTATACAATGTGAATTTGTCGAGTATATATGGATATTCTTTTTTTTATGTTGTAGACATATATCGATATAGATCTTTCTATATTCTTGTGTTATATGTTTTGATGTTTTGGGGTGTCCTATTGGGTATTATTAGACTCACCCCTACATGGGATTTCCCTAGATGTGTCATGTCTATTGTTGATAATCAAACATTTGACAGAGTCCTCAATGAATCAAGACCAGATGGTGCTTAGCGAGACTAGACAAACTGAGGTGTGTTCCTGTAGTATCTTGATATTAGTCCCTAGTTTTACTTTTTTGTTGTGATTGTTTTCAGACTCTTTGTTATGGGCTTGTATTTGAACATGTTTACATTTCTTTACTTCCTATCATACTATGGTTATAAGATTTATATATATGCATGAATGTTTGTTCCTTTGTTTTTACATTTTAGTATTTTATAATCTTGATGATGTGTGAATGTGTATAGGTACTTAGGCTAAGGCCTCCCATGTTAGTCATATCCCTACTTGGTGCTAGTCACCAGCCCTTGGACTACTAGAGATGGGCCTAGAAATTCACACCGTGGGACCCATTGGGATGATTCATGACAAAGTGGTATTAGAGTAGTCAGTTCTACCTTATGAGAAAAGTCCATGAGATTGGTTTGGGGAAATAGTGTTAGGCGTTTTGAGTTTGGATTTTAGGCCAGGGACTCCAGTGTTATTGTAGAGGCTGACATATCCATAAACTAGGACACTGATCACCTTCTTTTTGACTTGGTAGATGAAAACATTGGTGGTGGGGAAAACAATTGTATATGTACCATATAAGAATGGGTTGTGTTTCCCATGTACTTCTTGTGTTATATCTCTAGATATAATCATTGACTATAGTACATATTATTTACTATAAAGTTGCCTATGCGACATATGCCAGCTATTATTCAGCATCATGATCATGAGGATGATCCCTTTAATGATGAGGGGTCGATAAAGGGACCAATTCCAATGATGTTACCTCCAGGTGGTGCACTAGTTATACCACCACCTTCTGAGAAACACATGGTACCTACTGTACAAATGGATGAGGATCGTAGGATGAGCGTACTTCATGAGTTTTGATAAAACTGACCCTTTAGGTTCTAAGTCTATCCTATCCCACTGGTGGTTGAGTACTGTCCTGAGTCAGTGACCTGAGTTTCCCATCTGTTTAGGACTCCAATAGATTAGATGGTGGTCATAGCAGTGCGACTTCTCCAGGGATCCACAAAATGATGGTGGGGTTTAGTATCCCATTATTACGATGAGGCAACTATAGCATGGTCAAATTTTGAGAACCTTTTTATAGAGAAGTTTTATCCAACTACTCTAAGGTCTGTATATATCTTGGAGCTTCTACAACTCGAACGAGACAGTATGATAGTAGGAGAGTATATGATGAGGATTACCAACCTCTCTATGTACCCAATTAATATGTTTCATGAGCAGTTATTTTGGGATCATAACTTTAAGCGGATGATGAATAGAGAAATCTGACCTAGTTTTATCCGTTTTTGCATCTCTACTCATTCTTAGGAGATAGATAAATCTTTAGTGGTTGATATTTTCTTGGCTGAGCAGACACAACCAATGGTTTCTGATAATGGGAAAGTAGGAGTGGAGACCTTGGTATTAGGGATCAAATGTCTTTTTAGTGATTGGAACATGCAAAAAGTTTTAGTAGGAGGTCCTAAGATGGAGGTTTTGTGGTTCAAATCTCATAGGGTGAATCCATTTATCCCAAAGAGAGGCGGTGCTACTCATGCAATAGTATGGGACGTCTTGCATGAGATTTTCCATCCCATTGTATAACTAATAGGGAGATCATAGATGGGATGTCGAGGTATAGGAAATGGCTAGATAAAGTAGGTTTGAAAGTTGGAAGATGTGGATGTGGAGCTGGGAGAGTAGCGAGAGGTGGTAGGCTCTTTGATTTTCTATCACCACAACCCCTAGGAGGTCGACGCCAGGATCATGGAGCTAAAAGATAGCTTAGGGGACAGCTAAAGACAGTTGAATATTATTACTGGTAGGTTCTAGGAATGATTATTGGTATGATTTATTTCTTTTTCTCCTTAGGTACAATATTGAGGGACATAGTTGTTAGTCAATACTTTCTCCCCATATATCTTGTCTGAGACTTATTGATTTTGATTGAGACCTCAGTTCGACCCTTACTCTTAGAGAAACTTATTTGAGATAAATAAATAATCAAAAACTTGTACCAATAGTGTGGAAAAACTATTAGAGGCGATAGTTTCTATTGGGATCTATTTTTAGCAGAGACTGGGTTTTACGACGTCATCTTAGGTATGGACTGTTTATCCACTGTTCATACCTAGATTGATTGTTTCAAGTGGAGAATGCATTGTATCTACAAAGATGGGACTAGTTTCTCCTTTATTAGTGAAAAAATACCCAAGAAACACTATATGGACTCATGAATAGTAAGGTTCTAGTAATTACTCATTAGTTAGATAGAAAAACCCTTGGTATAATGGATGTTTTGTGTTTTTAGTTCCCTACAGTGGTGGAGGATTATAAGGATGTCTTCCTAGAGGATGTTCCAGGCTTACCTCTCCACCGAGAGAATAAATTATTTAATGATCTACCTCCTGAGATTACAATGATACCTATTCTAGCATATCATATGTCTCATAAAGTGATTCACGAGATGAGGATGCAATTGGAGGACTTGTAGAGGAAGGACTTTGTTAGAACCAATGTTTCACCCTAGGTAGTTCAGGTTTTGTTTTCCAAGAAGACATATGGGAGCTTGATGTTATGTGTGGACTATTAATTATTGAATCAAATGACTGTGAAAAATAAATATCCACTACCAAGGACTAATGATCTCTTTAATCAGTTGATAGGGGAATAATATTTCTTGAAGGCTGACAGTAGGCCAGGCTATCAATAGCTACGTGTATGGGATGAGGATATAATGAACAAAAACTTCAGATGTTTCTATGATCACTATGATTACATGGTGATTCCCTTTGGCATGAAGAATGACCTAGAATCTTTCTTGGAACTAATGAACCAGATATGTCATCCCTTCTTAGAATGTTTCATGGTAGTCTTCCTCGAAAATATCAATGTTTACTCAGTCTCCAATGAGAAGCACATGAGACACTTGAGGATGGTTTCAGATGTACACTAAGAGCACCAGCTTTATGGAAATATCTCAAAGTGAAAATTATGGATTCAGGTGGTCCAGTTTCTAGGACATGTTATCTCAGCAGATGGAGTGGTAGTGGACCCTGACATGTTTTAGGCAGTGTTAGCTTCAGAGCTTCCCAAGAGTTTGATAGAGGTGTGTAGCTTCCTTGGGTTGACAGGATATTGTTGGATATTCATACATTATTTCTATAGGATTTCAGCACCCATTATGGATTTGACCCAAAATGGGAAGCCTTTCATGTAAATAGAGAGGTGATCGTAGGATTTTAAGAAGTTTTGATAGTGATTATCGAGTGATCCCATAATGAGATCTCAAGAGAAGGGTGTCGAGTACATAGTGTTATGTGATTCATCAGGTAGTTAGCTTGGTTGTTTTCTGATGTAGTGGTAGGTTGTGATTTCGCATGGTCCTTGTCATTTGAGACCATACGAGCAGAACTATGTGACCCTTGATCTTGAGTTTTCAATTGTAGTCTTCACACTAAATATGTGGCAAAACTACCTAGTGGGAGCGCATATTATTATCTAGGGATGAAAAATGATGTCATAGAGTTTGTCTCTCGATTCGTTAATTGTCAGAAATTTAAGGTTAATCACCATGTTCTAGTTGGTATAGCTCAACCCCTTCAGGTTCTATAGTGGAGGTGATGTGGGATATCCATGGACTTCAAGACAAGATTACCACATATGTCCAGGGGACACTATGCCATATGGGTTATCACAGACAGACTCACCAAGTCATACCAATGCTTATCTATTTGGGAGAAGAGCTTAGTAGGGAGCTCAGGATGTCTCTACACTTAGGAGATAGTCTGACTCCATGGAGTTCCACCAACTATTGTTTCTAACCATGATGCTTGATTCACATATTGGGCGTGTAAGGGATTATATGAGGCATTTGGGACTCAATTATGCTTGAGCACGAAGTTTTACCACCAAAATAAAAGATAGAATCAACAAACCAATCTGGTTCTGAAGTACATTTCTTGTTAGACTTTGGCCATAGTTGAGACGATCAACTACCACTGCTAGAGTTTTCATACAACAACAACTACCATTCAACCTTCGATATGGAACTATTTGAGGATTTGTATAAGGGACCCTCCATGTCACCATTTTTCTGGACTAACGTAGAAGAGTTGGTACTTATGGGTCGAGAGTTGGTGCAAGCAACTTCCAAAAATATGCATATCATCTAGGAGTGTATGAAGACTACACATGGCCATCATAATTCTTATGTGGACAGACGAAGAAGACCTTTTTAGTTTGATAATGGAGAGCATGTGTTCTTATGTGTTTCACCTTGATCTTAATTACATAGGTTTGTTCAGGGAAACAAGCTATCTTTAAGATTCATTGGACTTTTCTAGACACAATGTAGAGTTGAGAAAGTGTTATACCGCTTAGCTCTTCCTACACATTTAGACTGGTTTCATGATTTCGTCCATGTGTTATGGATGAGGAGGTATGTTAATGAACCATCACACGTTATCAACTGGGGAAATCTTCTCATTGAGGATGGGGAGACCTTTACTGAGTAGCCATTAGAGATCCAAGATTGGGAGAAGAGGATCCTTCATGGGAGAGATATTCCTTTAGTGCCTGACCGATGGTAGCATGATAATCTCCAGGAGATCACATGGGGGAGGGATGCTCAGATTCATACTCAGTACCCACATCTCTTTGTGAAGCCCATGTTTTGGATTTTTAGCGAAATAAAGACCCCAGGTGGGGATAATATATTGACTATGATTTTGAATGTTTTATTTTTGGATATTGTATAATTTTTTTTGATAGCAGGTACCAAGAAAAAATTTGATTTAGTGGCTCAGTGTGCCCGAAATAATTGTTTAAAATATATTAAATATATTAAATATCACACAAGTAAAATTTTTCCTGAAAAATTAGAATAAATTCCAATTGGGGTCTGGATGAGAAATATGAGGGGAAGGTTGAGTTCATAATGTAGGGTATACCATAGGCATGATAATTTTTTTTTCTAAAGGGTCATTTGTGGAAAAGTCATTATGGGCATGAAAATGAATGAAATAATTAAATAAATCATTTTATTTTATTTTTTTGATGCAGAAACTAGAGAATATTTAAGTATGATTATATAAAAAAAATTATTGGGTTATCCACATAACCCTAGTGCTATAAGAGAAAGATTTAGAGGATCTCCCTCAAATGAACAATAATTAGATCATGGATCGATGATCGACATGAAACAAAATCAAAGGATCTCTATAAAGATCATGATGCATCTTTGTTCTTTATCAGCAATCTATACAAATTGAGGTACAATGCTTGTTCGATTTGATTTTATTTTCAAATTCTTAATTTATATGATGAGATAAAATATATTGACAAATGGATTGATTTTTAGATCAATTATTTTGTGGTATGGGTTAGATTAATCAGGTTTTGGGAGAATTTATTCTAGATTACTGATTCTTCATTCACCGTTTAATGAAAATGAATTGAGTTCGACACAAAAATCAACCGAGTTCTTTTCATCTTGATTGTTCTTGTTATTTTCTCCCTTGATTATTTATCCATCATTGGAATCCTTTATTTGTCCCATGGTTCAACATATCCCAGAAGAATTGATCATTTCAAAAATATTTCTTAGCACAATGACATGATATTTTATATCTGGGATCGAAATGACACGATGGTGGTGTAACGATTGAAGTGCTGTAGAATTAGATAGTTTTGGATACTTGATTTCATGTTCTTTGGTGTATAGTGAAGAGCAATTAATGATACCATTTAGGAATGAATTGAAGGGTTTAATATTGTTATTCATTAAATGTATAATTCAATAGGGCTTGGTTCCTGATTTTTCAGCCACATGGTTGCTATATTTAAGATTGGACTCCTGGGAAAAAGCATGAATTTTAAATATGGAATTTTGGAAATTTCCACACTACACAACATGTAACCTAGAGCCACACACCTTGTGAGTGCCCATTGTAGTGGCTATGGTTATGGAAGATAGTTAAGTATCACATTGAATGTTACCCTATCATGTGGCATGTGACCTCTCCATGATTTCTCAGCACGTACTTTGGAGGGTACACTAACATTTCATAGAGTAGAAGGGTTGAAACACACTGTGTACTCCCCCACATGGAAATGAACTTGAAAACGTACTTGGGATAAGTCATGTGATCATTCATGGGTAGAGTACATATGGGTAGCCAATTTTCCACATACTATTGCATGTATATGGGCATGAGACACATACTATTTACACAAAAAGGAACTTTGCTCAAGAGACATAAAGTGCAACATTTCTACTTTATGTGTTGTTTCTAAAATATTTCTTGAATCCCTTTTCTTCTGTATCTTGGAAAAGTTTTGTTAGGGACTGTTTCACATATCCATTCTCTGAGGGTTAATATAGAATCACATCCTACTTCTAGGAAAGTGATTCTTTCAATAGGTAATCATGAATAGATTTGTTGGAATCCTTCCCCGAGGTCCAGAGTTAGATCCTCAATTCATTTTCATTCCCTAAGTGGATTTATTGGTATATTAATGACCAACACTACATGATTGTTGATCCTATAATTAGTAGTTCAATCCAAATTAAATTGTTGGTATACCCCATGGAATTGGGGGAGATCCTCATCTTTGTATTGTATCTCTTTATTACTTCAGTGTGACCATATAATGGTGAGAACCAATGAGAATTACCTTTGGGATGAACATCATCAGTTTTATTAGACTCTAGAGTGTGTTCTCCCAAATGAGTTTTGTAATGACCCAAAATTTTATTAATGAAAATTACCCTTGATATAATTAAATTTTATATTATGTAAAATGGTTAGATAACATATGCACTTCTTTGGTTGAATGATTTTGTATTTCAAAATACCCTTAATAATTTTTACCATTTCTAATATATTCGTTGAACAATGATCATATGATTAGTATAAATATAGGGGCTTTAAAAAATCCAATTTACGGAGAAAAAGGAAGCGATGACCTCATCCAGTAGAATTGCTCTGTGCGAGGCCCATTTTCAGAGCTCAGAAAGGAGGTGGCATCACTGGTCTTCTCTCTTGACCAATCCCAAGATGAGCTTCAACACATTAAGCTCAAATGGAACTACCTATGTGAGAAGTAGAAGTTGATAGGGATTACCACACGAGCAATGTTATCTGAGCCACCCAAAGAGTTTATCACCATCGCACACCATACCATTAGGTCTTATACTGGTGTTATAAGGTTTTATGTAACAAGACCCTAGCACTATTATTTTTTGCATTATTTGTGTATAGAAGAAGGAATATAAATTCATTTTATTATTATTACTTTGTAAATAGTTTTAAAAGCACAATAGTATTTTTAGTTATTATACAATTAAGAAATCTATTTTAATGAATGAATTTATTTTTAAATTAAATATTATTTTAATTAAATATTATTACTAAATTAATTTTTGTTAAATAAAATGATCGTATAATTTTTTATGAATACTATTGTAATTTTTATTAAGGTTTGAATGCTGTTTTGTCAAAACCCATGAATTTTTTATTAGTGTCAGTTTTTATTTTAAAAGTAAAAATTCACAAATTTATATAATTATTAAGATAAAATATATATTATTTTTGGAATCAGGGAGTTGAAATTATCCAACGGTGAATCTTTCATAATTTTCTGAGACAGTCAAATTTTTGGGCAAAAATTAAATACCATTTAAATATATAATGTGTTTTATGACATCATAATGACCGAATAGTTATGTAATAAAATACTATAAATGGGATTTTCAGAAAATATATGTTTTACCTTTAAAATAATGTGATTTTATAATTTTTTGGTTAATTTTATGGTGTCTTAGTGGACCCTCCAAGACTTATAAAATATTTTAACCTTTTTAATTGATTTCTTTGAGAGTATGACTCAGCTCCATATAATAAAGCCTAAAATATTAAAACGTTGGGCCATTGGAATTATAAATAATATTTTCCACTCCACTTTGGAAAAAACCATGTGCAAAACCCTTGGTAAGGTTTGTGGTTTTGATTTGTATAATGTCTGGGGTTCAAAGACTAAATAATAAAGAATTCCCCCTCTTTTCCTATATAAACCCTCCCAAGATCCCACTTCCTCTTCACTCAAAGACTTTGGAGTTCGACCAAACTCTTACATCCTCTCTATAGAATCCTCCTGAGGAGGTCCAAGCTCCCAATAAGCCTTTCTCAATCCCCTCCCAAGCCTTTTGGATCACACTTCCAAGTAAGGGATTTATTCTTTTCATACTTTTTTTCCAAATTTCTTTATAGTGTTAAACCCTTTTTTTAATTAAAAATGTTGGGGTACGATTTATAACCCACCCCAAAGTACCCTAATTATGTTTTAATGACGATATATCTCATTATCTTTAATTATTTCCTTCCATGTACACCTATTACCATGATAAAATTTGGTCCAGAATTTCTCTCTTCCCATTTACATTTAAGAAATTATTTTGTATTATGAATCTAAATTCCATTAAAAAATTTGGAAAATGTATCTATATAAACCATTTACTTTAAATTTCATTTAAATACGATGAGAAACCCATTTATCTCCCATGAACCATTTTTATTAATCCTTATGTCATGCCGTTATGCTGTAGAAATTGCACCATGATTTTCCAAGCCAAAGTCATTGTGTAATGAATACCATGCACATTTCCTTATCAAGGGTATTGACATTTATAAACATTTAACTATTTATTATATATTTTAATGTATTAATTCCACATTCCATTATCATATAATATATTATTATGTTTAATGAATCCATTTTATATGATCCATGTGGCACACTTATTCATGAAATGAAATGATTAAGAAGGGTGTGCCCTGATAGCGCTCCAATCCATTGGGTAAAGATTAATATCATGATACATCAATTTAAATGAGGGTTTACTACTTATAATTCATGTTAAATTAGGGTTTACTCATTTTCTATGTGCAATGACCCTTGGATCATGCTAATATCATGTTAAATGTTGTTTCCACATTTCCATGCTATGATAATCATGGTATATCATGCTTTTATGTTCATGTTTCTCTTATGCCCCATTGATATGACTATTTACAAACATGTACTATATTCTTCATGTTATAATTTGTTTACTCAATTAATGGGATTTATAGATCATCCTTTTCTTATGCATGTCATCAGGTTAGCCCATGTAATGCTATGTACGAAGGAATGTTGTCTTGTTAAAGAGGTTTTCAATAAAGATGCTGGGTTTTAAATTCTAAGTTATTGTGTAATGTTCCTAATTTCCAAAGACACTAGACCTCTAAATCCTAAAATTTTCCTTAAGTGCATATTTATGTAATAAATCATTTTTAGGTGGGTAATAAATATCAGGGTTGTTATAGTTGGTATCAGAGGATAGGTTTAGTTATTTTTGGGATTAGGATTAGAAAACCCTAGTGAATGCCTTATGGATAAGGATAAGTATAATAAAAACATCCTTAAAATTTGGGGAGAAATGAGTATGTGGTTTATCAAGAAAATACATCCCTCTCTGGATACGAGCTAGTAGAGGCGGCTCTGGCACAGATATATCACGGGGTAAAACCCAAAAACTCCGCTTAGAGCTAGACTTGAATGAGAAATGGTGCACGACAATAGGCCTTGTTGCACTCTTGGTTATGAAACTCCAGAGGGATATTCTTTGGTAAATACACATTCTTATTATGAACTATTGTAAAGGGAATAAAAAACCCCTAAGAATATATGTTGGGAAGAAGATCATGGATAACAATGATAAGTTAAGGAAATAAATGTAATTTATAAGTTATCCCTTTTTGTATTTGGATTCCCCTTAATGTGTTCAAAAATTTAAGAGTACTCATCCAAAAGTCAATATTTTAGAGAGTAAAACTAGAATAAAAAAGTAAATAGATGGGTTATCTTACATGGTTCTACGCATTATTTTATATCCTGAAATTTTAGTAGAAAAATCCCAACACCACCAGATGTCATAGAAGTAAAGATGACAGTGAGAATGGAAAATGTGGCAGTCATTGCAACCCATGAATATAACTCATGACCTATCACAATTTGTGGATTTAACTTCCCAGTGAACCTCTTCATACTCCCTATGGTGAAATTTGATGCAATTCTTGGCATGTATTGTCTTTCTCTATATATGGCCAATATAAATTTCTGTGAGAGGGAAATCACTATCTATATGGGGAATCGACCCCAAATTCTGTACAAGTGCAAGGAGGTAGATGAATCTTAATTAGAACCATCATTTCAAGTGTGTATATTACTAACCTATGAGCACGCGTATCCGACTCAGATGATTGAGTGTAAGGAGGAAACCGTCCTTGAAGACTTGCCTATTGTGGGGGAATTCTCCAAAGTGTTTCCCGAGGAATTGCTTATCCTTCCACCTAGAATAGATGTTGAATTTTCAAATGATATTATACCTGGGGAATTTCAAATATCCAAGACTCTGTATAGAATGGTAGTTTTGAAGCTTGTGGATTTGAATAAAAAACTACAAGAGAATCTGGATAAAGGGTTTATACGCCCAAGTGCTTCACCATGAGGTGCACTAGTCCTCTTCATCAAGAAGAAGGATGGTTCAATGCACCTTTGCATTGATTATCATGAGCTCAACAAAAACACGATAAAGAACAAGTATCCTTATCCATGAATTGATGACTTTTTCAATCAGCTATGTGGAGTACACTACTTCTCCAAGTTGGATCTACAGTCAGGATATTACCAAGTAATGGGAAAAAGGATTATATCCCCAAGACTGATTTTTGGACAAGATACATGCACTATGAATTCATAGTAATGAATTTTAGACTCACTAATTCTCCATAAATCTTCATGGACTTGATTAATAAAGTCTTTATATATTACCTCGAAATTTGCTTTGTAGTTTTTATTGAAAATATTCTAATATACTCCAAAACCAAGGGGGAGTATCATGAGCATCTAAGCACTGTACTAGGGACATTGTGAAAGGATAAGATCTATGAAAAGTACAGAAAGTATGAGTTCTAGTTTAAGGAGGTATCATTATTGGGTGATATCATCACAAGAAATGGGATATCTATGGATCTGTCCAAGACAACTACAATTGAGGGATGGTCGAGACCAATATCGGTAAAAGATATCCGTAGCTTCTTGGGGCCAGCTAGATATTATCTCTGATTAGTTAGAAATATATCATTATTGTCGAACCCTCTTACCAAGATAACATGGAAGGGATTAAAGTTTTTTTGGGGTGATGAATATGAAGATATATTCAAGGATTTTAAAAGGAGGCTTATCACTGCGCCCATGCTCACACTACCCACAAGTGGAGAATTTTGTGTGGTATTTAGTGATGCTTCAAAGAAGGGCCCTAGTTGTGTGTTAATGTAAAATGATAAAGTAATTGCCTATACTTCTAGGAAATTTAATGTTAAGGAGAAAAAATATCCAACATATGATCTGTAGTTGGCTGCAGTGATCTTCGCTATAAAAATTTGGCGACATTACCTCTTTGGGGAGAAGTGTGAAATATATATGGATCACAAAAGACTCATGTATATATTCACATATAAAGAGTTTAACATGCCCCAATGAAGACTATTAGAGCTGATAAAATACTATGACTTCTCAATCCATTACCACGCTGTGAAAGTGAACAAGGTGGAGGATGCTGTAAGTACAAAGGACCCAGTAATTCTGTCATTGGGGATAATTTAAAAGGATCCAATCTTCTTAAATTTAATGAATATGAACATGGGAATCATAAACAAGGGAACATCATAAATACTTTCATAAATTATTTTGCGACCGTATCTTTTAGAAAGGTTAAAGGATGCTTAAAAGGATGATGTGGGAATTCATAAGAAAGTAGAAACTATCAGAAAAGGGAAATCCTTGGAGTTCAATGTTAATGAAGAAGGAATTGTGAGATTTGGGAAAAGACTATGTGTTCCATAAAGTCAAGAGTTAAATAATGAACTTTTAGATGGTTCACATAGTTTGACTTTATCCATTCACCCAGGAACCACAAAGATGTATCGAGATCTATGAGAGCACTATTGGCGGGGTAACATGAAGAAGGAGATCGCTGAGTATACATCAAAGTTCTTGGTATGTCAGCAAGTGAAGGCTGAGAGGGAGAAGTCTAAGGGGATGATGCAACCATTACCCATACTAGTATGGAAATGGGATAAAATCACCATGGAATTTTTTACCTGACTTCCGAAGATATCCAAAGGAGAAATTCTATTTGGGTTTTTGTGGATTGTCTTACAAAGACTGCACACTTAATTGCAATTCGAGAGGATTTATCATTGAATCAACTAGCACAGATATACATTAGAGATGTGGTAAGGCAGAATAGGGTACCACTATTGATTGTATCCGATTGAGATCCAAGATTCATCTCTATGTTTTGGTGGAGTCTTCAACATACTATGAATACTGAGTTGAACCTTTGAACGACTTATCATCCTCTAACTAATGTCCAATCGGAGCGTACTATCCAACCCTTGAGGAAATTTTGGGAGCATGTTCAATGGACTTCAAATAAGTATGGGATCAATATCTCCCTCTAGTTAAGTTCTCTTACAACAATAGTTTCCACTCAGGAAGCCAAATGGCTCCTTATGAGGCCCTGTACGGGAAGAGGTGTAGAACACCAACATGTTAGGATGAAGTTGGGGATCGAAAAAACCTAGGTTAATAAATGGTCAATGAAATGGTGGAGAAGGTTAAGACCACCCAAAAACACATTAAAGTTACTCAGAGTAAAAAAAAGTGATATGTTGACAATTTTCGATGTGACCTAGAGTTTGCTGTCAGAGACATGGTATTTCTCATCATATCCGCGTGGAAGAGAGTTAGAAGATATGGGAAGAAGGGAAAGCTTATTCCAAGGCACATCGTCCCTTCTTAGATCCTTGATTGCATTGGAGAAGTGGCCTATCAACTATCACTCCAACCGAACCAATATCAAGTACATGATGTATTCCATGTATCACTCTTAAGGAAGTACATACTTCACCCATAGCATGTACTAAACATAGATGTGGTACCATTGGAGAATGAATTCTTCTATGAAGAGAAACTGGTAAAGATATTAGATCGTAGGAAAAAATTTATACAAAATAAGACAATTCCCCTCATCATGGTGCTATGGCGAAATCACAATTTTGAAGAAGCAACATGGGAATCGAAAGAAGTAATGAAGTAGAGTTACCCACATCTATTTTAGTGTGGGAAAATGAAATTTTTCGGGATAAATTTCATAAGGGAGGAAGATTGTAATGACCAAAACATTTATTAATGAAAATAATCTTTATCAAATTAAATTTATTATTATGTGAAATGGTTATTTAACATATGAAATTCTTTGGTTTTATGATTTTTTATTTCAAAATACCATTATGAATTGTTACCGTTTCTAACATAGTCATTGAACAGTGATCACATGATTAGTATAAACATAGGGCTTTAACAAATCCAATTTACTCAGAAAAAGGAAGCGATGGCCTCAACCAGTAGAATTTCTCCGTACAAGGCCAATTTTTCAGAGCTCGGAAAAGAGGTGACATCATTGGGCTTCACTCTTGACCAAGCCCAAGCTGAGCTTCTACACATTAAGCTCTAACGGAACTGCCTAAGGAGAAGTGGAAGTTGATAGAGATTACCACCCGAGCAATGTTATCTGAGCCACCCCAAGAGTCTATCACCATCACATAACTTACCCTTACGTCTTATGCTGGTGTTATAAGGGGTTATGTAACAAGACCCTACCACTATGATTATGTGCATTAATTTTTTATAGAATAAAGAATATACATTCATTTTGTTATTGTTACTTTGTAAATTGTTTTTAAAGCACAAATAGTATTTTTTTTGTTAATGTTCAATTAATAAATCTATTTTGATGAATTAATGGATTTTTTAATTAAATAATATTTTAATAAAATATTATTAATAACTTACTTATTATTAAATATAAATGATCGTATAATTTTTTATGAATACAATTGTAATTTTTTATTAAGGTTTGAAAGCTATTTTGTCAAAACTCATGAATTTTTTATAAGGGTCAGTTTTTATTTTAAAAGTAAAAATTAACATATTTATAAAATTATTTAGTTAAAATAATTATTATTTATGGAATCAGGGCATCTAAATTATCCAATGGTGAATCTTTCATTATTTTTTGAGACGGTTGAATTTTTGGGTAAAAATTTAATACCGTTTAAATGTAAAACGTGTTTTATGACATCATAATGACCCGATAGTGATGTAATAAAATATTATAAAAGGAATTTTGGACAATATATGTTTTAAATTTAAAATAATGTGATTTTATATTTTTTTGGTTAATTTTATGGTGTCTTAGTGGACCCTCCAAGACATAACAAACATTTTAACCTTTTTAATCGATTTCATTGATAGTATGACTCACATCAAAAAAATAAAGAATAATATTTTAAGAAGTTAGTCCATTGGACTTATAAAAAAAATTTCCACTCCACTTTAGAAAAAAACTTTGGAAAAAAACATGTAATGGATTGTGTTTTTGATTAGTTTAATGTGTGGTGTCCAAAGCCTAAATAATAAAGAATTCCCTCTCTTTTCCTATATACACCCACCCAAGCTCCCACTTCCTCTTCACTCAAAACCTTTGGAGCCAGACCAACCTCCACCCTCCTCTATCATGAATCCTCCCAACGTACCCCAGGCTCCCAATAATCCTCTCTCAATCCCATTCCAATCCATTGGGATCACACTTCCAAGTAAGAGATTTATTCTTTTCTTATTTTTTTGAAAATTTTTTCATGTTGTTAAACCCTATTATTTTCAAATACAAATGTTGGGGGTATGATTTTTAACCAACACCATACTTACCTACTTATTTTTTAATGACTATAGACTTCTTTTACTCTCATTAATTCTTCCCATGTACACCCGTTACCATGTCGAAATTCCATATGGAATTTCTCTCTTCTCATTTACATTCTAGTAATTATTTTGTATTATGAATATAAATTACATTACTAATGTTGGGAAATGTATCTACATTACCCCTTATTATACATTTCATGTAAATATGATGATACATCCCTTTCTCTCTCATCAACAATTTATATTAATTCTAATGTCACGCGGTAATGCTACAAAAATTGCACCGCGATTTTCAAAGCCAAAGTCATTGTGTAGTGAATACCATGAAATTTTTTTTATCAAGGGTATTAAAATTTATTCACATTTACTTATTTATTATAGTGTTTCATGTATAAATTCAACATTTATTTATCATGTAATAAATGATTATGTTTAATGAATTCGTGTTATATGATCCATGTGGCACACTTATGAATGAAATGAAATGATTATGAAGTGTGCGCCCTGATAGCGCTCCAATGCATTGGGTAAAGATTAGTATAATGATACATAAAGTTCAATGAGGATTTACTCATCATAATTTAAGTACAATGTTGGTCTAATCAGGATCCATGAGCAATCATCCTTGGCTCATGCTAATATCATGTTAAATGTTGTTGCCACATTTCCATGTTATGATATTTATGTTATATCATGCCTTTATGTTCATGTTTATCTTATGCTTAATTGATATGCCTATTTCATAACATGTATTGTATTATTCAGGTTATCCCTTGTTTACTCCCTTACTGATATTTATAGCTCACTTTTTTCTTATATATGTACTCACGTTATCCAATGCAATGCTAAGTATGAAGGAATGTTGTCTTGTAAAAGAAGTTTTCAATAAAGATGTTGGGTTTTAAGTTCTAAGTTGTTATTTAATGTTCCTAATTTTCTAAGACACTAGACCTATCAATAATCATATTTTTCTTAAGTTCAATTTTATATAATAAATCATGTTTAAGTGTGTAATAAATAGTAGGGTTGTTAGAAGTTCTATGTGGAACCTTCATACTGGAATCATAGGATAGAATTACAGTTTTGAATTAACTTTATAATTTGTGTCATTGTTGTTTATATCTAGATATTATTATTATATGTTTTGTAGAAATATACATTTTCAGATCTCACTATATTCTTTTTTTTATGCTTTGTGGTTTTGTGGTGTGCTACTAGGTAAGGTTATACTCACTCCTACATGGGATTTTCCCACACGTGTTGCATCTTTTTTAGACGATCTACCTTTTGAAAGAGTCCTAGATGGACTAAGACCTGCCTGTTCTTAGTGAGACTGGAAAGAATGAGGTGTGTTCCCATGGTATCTTAATAACAGTATTGAGATTAAATTTTGGGTTGGTATTGTTTTTAGATTCTTTATGGTGGTCTTTTATTTAGCCATGTTTATTTTCCATTACTTCCTATTATGCTCTTATTGTGGGATTTAGATTTATGCATACATGTTTGTTCAATAGTTGTTATATTTTAGCATTTTATAGGTTTGGATATGTGTGCATGTGTATAGGTACTTAGGATGACACCTCCCATGTTAGTGATATGCCTACATGATGCTAGCCGTCAACACATGGCCTATTGGAGGTGGTCTTATGGATTCACAACATAGGACCCATTTGAATGGGTCATGACAACCTATCCATCCCTGGACGAAGTAGTTATAGTCGATTTGGTTTATGGGCCCGAGGATTAGAAATAGTTGTTATTTGTTTATATTTCATTAATAGAATATCTATTTATTCTAGTAATTTCGCATCCACTTATCATTAGTTTTCTAGTATAGTAAGGGACTGAAATGGTGATTCCCTACTAAGTTATGTAATCACACTCTAATCGATCCATAATTGTTATTGGGTACTCAATAAGCCCTCACATTTTCAAGATCTAGTTTTTCTTGGGTTTAGGATTTCATTATCATGTTTTAGTAGCTCAAATAGGGTTTGGAGTTTGGGATGAGGTGAGCTCGATGATTAGAGAGGATCTGATTGCACACTTATCTCGATCTTTATTTATTGTATTTTTTACATTTTTTATATTTGATAAACCTAATTGGAAAATATTATTTTATAATTTGATATCCACATTTCATTTTTTTTCACTCGTTTAGTAGATTTATTATCTCTACACACTCTGATGTGTGTGATGATTGATTATTTTACTATTATTTCACACTCTAATATAGTGGACATAGTCTCTACATAGTACCACTATAGACCCCAATTTCTAGTTAGAAACCTCTGGTGTATGAGGAGGTTCACCTAAGGCTATTTGGAAAACCGTTCCAGCTACTATTCAAAGTGAGTTGGACTGGGGTTTTAAAAATGGAATCTTAGATTTCCATTTTTTCTTTTATTTTACTATTTGGGTTGTGGAAGTAAGGTGATGTAAGAATATTTCAGAGACTTGGATGAACATCGGGATGGTGCATCATGAAATACTATTCTGGTAGGAGGTTCACGTTACTAGGTTCTTGGGATTACTATGTTAGGTATTTGATGTTATGTTTATCTTTGATATCCCCCATGATTAGGTCACCAGGATGTGTGATGATCTTATGATTTACATTACATTTTAGATCTCATACCATTGGAAAGAAGGAAATTATTGTATTTATCTCTTGGATACAAAGGTGAGATGATCCTCTTGTATTATGGTTAGGTACATAGGATTCACATGAAATATGTGCATGCTTGAATGTGGTTATCATTATTATGGTCCCCACTATCTAAAGTGTTAGAAACAACTCATATAGTGTTTTCCTATATAAGTCATTGATGGAATTATACTAGATAAACCATTATATATATATATATATATATTCTAATTTAAGGTTATGTGGATATATGGTGAGACACTCCTTGACGATGATTATTGAATGGACCCATGTTAATAAGAGGTTTAGTGACCTTAGTAGGTCGATGTGGGCATTGGATGCACTTATGATATGCCCCTATTTCATTACTATTATTTTGGTTTGATTAATTAAAGTTATATAAAAAACCTATGTGGTGTATTCCTTTATAGCTTACAATGATAATATTCTTAACCAAAACATGTGATGATGGATCACTGGATATAAAACATCATAGAGAGATACAGATTGAATGTGTATAACTATATGATATGACTGGATCCTCTAGGGTATAGTCTGATGTGTAGATGCTCAAATAGGGTTGGTTACCTATGATAGCGTTGATACAATCACTTGTCACCTTATCTTTATACCTAATGTGGTTTCTTACCCTATAGGTTCAATTATTTAAAGTGTTAGTAGTAACCTATATTGTGTTTTACCATATAGATTGGAATAAAATTATACTTAACTGAGCCAGTGACTGTATTTATTTTGATATGAATCATCTTGGATGATTCCATTTGTTTTGTTAGTGTCGACTAATGATATCATGATTCTTGATAGAAAATTCATATGTATGATTGCTCGGTGAGAAATGATTCCTGGTGGGATGATGTGTTGAGTCAATAAGGTTTCCTTATGAATTTTCCATTCCTTTATGTTTTGAAAATCACAAACACTCTTTCTCAAGGAAAATTTTATTTCCCTGAAGGTTTATCTTAATAAGAAAATTTTCCCTTCTTAAGAAAATTTTCCTCTTACCTTTTTTTCATTGTTCATGTTATAGTTTCTATAAATATAACTCATTTTTTTTCAAATTGTTAAATTCAGTTTCATATCTAAAACCTTGGAATCCTATAAATACTTAGATATGGAGTATTCTGTTTTCAGGTTTTGAATTTAGTTTTTGAATTCCTCTAAATTCTGACTTTAAATTCTCTAAATTCAGATTATGAATTCTCTGAATTTAGATTCCAAATTCTATGAATTAAGATTCTGAATTCCTCTGAATGCAGACTCCAAATTTTCTAAAATCAGATTTCTAATTCTTTGAAATTTAGACTTTGAATTCCTCAGAATTCTGATTCTGAATACCTTAGAATTCAGACTCTGAATTTATTGAAATTATGATTTCGAATCCCTTGAAAAACAGAATCCGAATATACATGTAATATGGACTCTGAATGGTTATTTTCTTAGACTCTGAACTATATTTTCCTAAACTCAGAAAAAAAATTGGTTAAGAAGCCATATTTTTCTTACCCTTGTTTTAGTAATGAAAAAATGTCGTACATTCTGTTTCTAACTAACCCTTTTTTGAGTGACACTTGTAGATGTCCCTACGAGATTCAAGAAAAAATATGACTGTTGGAGGAGGGAGCCGACTGTTAGATAAGTTCCAATAAATAGGATCTCATTTGAATGGTCTCAATAATAACATTGAGATATGACATTGATCTGGAGACCACATGTTGTTAATGTTATTTCTAGAGAGAGATACTCTCATGCCTTGTGCTTACCGAACATCTTTTTCAGCTTGCTTCGTGTGATTTCGATTGTTGTTGTGTACAATCGGGGGATTCTGAGACTAGGAAGACAAAGGTGCTGACTGCCTTAAAGTTTGAGGACTTCCTTGATAATAAAGACAGTGGAGCTAACTACCTTGAAGTTATAGGGCTTGCGGGGATAGAAACACAGACTCTGATATTCTTATAGAGGGCTTACCTTGGTGTGGGTAAGACAGAATTCTTGAAATTATAAATCAAGGGACCTTTATCCAAGGTTGTTAGATACCCTACTCTTTGGGCTAAAAGATTTCAAACTTTCTACTTGTATTTTTTCAAGTTTATTTCCACTCCATTTTGATTAATAAGGAAAGTATAACTATCTGATACTTTTTTGTACTTTTATACTTTGATTTGTAAGATTCTATACGCTTTAAGGTAGAATCTTTGTCCTTGTAAACTTTTCTAAAGTCTCATTTCCGAAACAATATTTCTGGAACCTAGAATGTTTTTAGAACTAAGAGGTCTTGTGAATTTACCTTGTTTAACCTTGTTAAACATAGTTTTTCATAAGGTTAAATACAAATGTTTTATATAATATTTAAAGGTTCAAAGAAAATTTTAATATATATAATTCATCCCCCTCTTTTATATTGATTATCTACATTCATATTTCGATCCTACAATTGGTATTAGAGGAGGTATCTAAAATCTTTATATTCACATATAAGTTTTCTTTCTTAGTTTTCATTGTTCTATATATTCCTTGATTATGATTTTTATCCTTGTTTACAAAATTTTACTATTAACAAGTTTCTATGGAATTATATTTTCTTTTAGATGGTAGGAATAAATATTGGTTCGATTGAAAATCTAAATCCTACTAGACCACCTATTTTTGATGGGCATGTTTATGAATATTAGAGAGATTGTATGAAGAATTTTTTTATTAATACTAAAGTGGACAACTTTGTAAATATTACTAGAGATTACAAGGTTCTTGAAAAGGAAGTCATAACTTTTATTAATCAAGAAAAGGCATAATATCAACTAAACTACAAGGTACAAAATACTTTATTGTGTTCCATGAATAAGAATATATATAGTCAAATTTCTTCCTATGAAGCTAAAAATTGTGTTTGGAAGAAATTTGAGGTCACTGATTTTGGTACATCCATGTTTATAGAAACCATAAGTGCTATGATTAGAGAAGAATATCATGGATTTCTATTTTCTTATGGTGAACTAGTGTGCAAGGTACAACAAAGGTTTATGAATATTGTTAACAATTTAAATATATGGGTGACAAAGGTTTAAATGATGAGGAACTTATGGACAATATTATAGATATCATGCCTAACGAGTGGGAATCTAAGAGTAAAACTATTGATGAGAATAAGATAGTATCTCAGATTACTCTTGATGAGCTTTTAGGATCTCTTCTTCAACATGAGACAAGAATGAAAAGAGATACTGATTTGAATAAAAAGAAGAATGGTAATTGAAGTGTATCCTTTACTACCACGAAGTCCAAGACAACTAAAAGGGATTACAAGATCCATGTTGAAAAAAGTCACTATTTTATCTAAATCTAGTGAAAGTGAACATTCTGAGAATGAATTATCTAATATTTCTCAAAGAATGAACAAGATAGTTGGGAAGAATGACTTCCAGTATAGATGCAAGAAGAAAGAAAGAAAATACAAGAAAGACTCTAAAGTCACTTGTTATGAATGAAAAAGAGCATGGAATATAAGTCCAGAATTTATTATGCTTTAGATAAAATATAGAAAGGAAAAGCATTATGAGAATAATAGAAATAAGTACTACAAAGCTAATGCTAAGAATGTTTTGAAATCAAATGAACTTAGAGTGCCATTGGTGAATAATCTTCTGATGAATACTCATAGTATGAAAAGATTTGTCAAAAGAATCTTGGTTTAATTTGCATGTTACCCATTGAAAATCATTGTCTAATGGCCAAGGCACACATTGATGAATCTATAAACAATGTTTCCTTGAATTATAATTATAGTGATAATAAAAATTATGAATCCTCAGATGAAGAATCTTCTTCCGAGGAAGATAATACTTTATCTACTTATGAAGAAGTGTCTAGGTTTTCTTAGCTTTTTGAGAATGAAAATTATAAAGTCAAGAAAAATATAGATAAGGAAAATTCTAGAATTTCTATTCATACTAAATAAGTATCATATCTTTATAAATATCTTGATAAGAAAATTCATGATTTTGATTGTATTTCAAAAAACACTGAAGAAATTAATTATGAGAAGAATAAACTTTCTAAAGATCTAAAAAAGTAATTTCTAAGAAAAATATTTTAGAGAATAAATCTAGTTATAAAACTAATGTTTTTGAGGATAAAAACTTAGTTATTAAATAAATGTCAGAAATATTTTCCTTGAGGAAGTGTTTGTCAAACTTTACCTTAGGTAAGGGAAACTTTGATAAGATGTATTCCCAAATTTGACCTCTAAAGAATAATTCTGGATTTGGTTATACTCATTCAAAACAAGTTTTTATTTGTAATTATTTTGTTTCTCAAAGTTCCCCATTCTTCACTAAGTGTTAGTGTGGTGGGTATTGGGAAAAAAATGTTCCTTAAACAAAATTCGGTCTTTAGGTTTTCATAAAGCCTATTTTTCTAAGAAAACGTGGATGCCTATAATTTTTCGTTCTGAAGTTTCCAGATCCATGAAAGTTTGGGTTCCAAAAGTCTAACACTATTTTTTCAGGAAAGTAAAGATAATACCAATAGAAATATAAGGTACATGGATAGTGGATGTTCTCAGCACATGACTGGTAAAAAAATTCTTTGAAAACATTTTCAAGATAAAATGTGTAAAAGTAACTTTCAGAGATAATGCTCAGGGAGAAATTATTGGTATAGGTAACATTGTTCTTCTTGGAAAAACTTTTATTTTGAATGTTTTATTTGTTAAGGGTATTAAGCACAACCTTATGAGGATAAGTCTGTTATATGATAAAGGTTACCGTGTGAATTTTAGGAATGATAAATGTTTAGTACACAATTCCATGGAAGAGTTTATTCTTTCTGCCCATAGGCACGAGAATGTATACAAACTAAACTTAGAAGCCCTTAGGATCCAAGACCTTACTTGTCTTAGTGCAATGGAAGATCATTCTTGGTTATGGAATAAAAGGTTAGGAAACTATAATCTTAAGAACCTATGCAATCTCTCTAAGAAAAGTCTACTTAAGGATCTACTGGAGATTAGATTTTATTATTCAAAAGTTTTTTATCATTGTCAATATGGAAGGCAACATAAATAATGTTTTAAATAAGTTGGTTAAGTCTCAACTACTAATGCATTAGAGTTGGTGCATGTGGGTATTTTTGGTCCAATACAAACTAGAAGCACTGAGGAAAAATATTATGTATTTGTCTTAGTTGACGATTACAATAGATTTACATGGGTCTATTTTCTAGCAAAGAAATCTAAAACATTTTCTTATTTCAAAATTTTTAGAGCACAAGTTAAAAATAAGAAAAATCTTCTTTTGATAACTATTTATAGTGATCATGGAGGAGAATTTCAAAATTCTAATTTTGAAACTTTTTTGTAGAAGAAATGGCATTACTCATTACTTATCAGTACAATGAACTCCTCAACAAAATGGTGTTTTTGAAAGAAGAAATAGAATTCTTCAAGAGATATCTAGAGCCATGTTGAGTGAATATCCAATAGGCCAAATTTTTTGGACTGAAGCTATAAGTACTGCCTGTTATACTATAAATCGAGTTTTGATTAGACCTTTTCATAATAAAACCTCCTACGAATTTTAGAATGGTAGAAAACCTAGAATTTCCTACTTCAAGGTATTTGGTTTCAAAGTATTCATTCTAAATACTAAAGATAATTTACAAAAATTCGCACCCAAATATAATGAAGGAATCTTCTTAGGCTACTCCAAAACTTCTAATGTTTATAGAGTATTTAATAAAAATACTTGTACTGTTGAAGAAATAATACATGTTAAATTTGATGAAACTGATCCTTTTGTTTTCAAACAACCTCAACCTACATCTTCCGATGTGTTTTCAAAAACTGATTATCAACCCTTAATAGAAGATCCTTATGATAAGTAAAATGTCCACGGAAACATTTTTGAAGCATTTACCCTAGAAGATTTCATACCATATGTTGATGAAGAGGTTTTACAAAACCCAAATCAGTTTTTTTAAGAATCATCCTAGTGATAGTATCATTGGCGATGCAAATCAACCAGTAAGTACTAGAAGTTCCTTAAGAAATGAAAGAGAATATCTAGGATTCTTTTTCAAATTAGAACCCAAAATCACTGATGAAGCTTTAGGTGATGATGATTGCATAAAATCCATACAAGATGATCTAAATGAATTTTTAAGGAATAATGTCCAGACCTTGGTTGGAAGACCTAAGGAAACTTCTTTTATTGGAGTAAAATGAGTCTTCATAAATCTATGCTCCAATATCTAGACATGAATCTATTCCTATTTTACTTTCCTTTGTAGCATTCTTTAACTTCAAACATTTTAAAATGGATTTTAAATGTTCTTTAATTAAAGGTTATGTTCAGGAGGATGTTTTTGTTGAAAAACCTCTTGGTTTGGAAGATAAAAAACATCCTAAACATGTTTTCTAACTTACCAAAGCCTTATATGGATTTAACAAGCCCCTATAGCCGGGTATGATAGACTTACATAGTTTTTTTACAAAGCAATTATGTTAAGGGAAATGTTGATCCAACCCTTTTTACAAAGAAAGATAAGAAAAATGTTTTGATTGTTTAAATTTATGTTGATGACATTATATTTGGTTCAACTTATCAATATTTAACTAGTTCCTTTGTTGATCTAATGAAATCTAAGTTTGAAAAGAGTATGATGGGAGAGTTAACATTTTTCCTTGGTTTTTCAATTTCTCAAAAACCAAAAGGAATTTATATATCCCAACATAAGTATATTAAAGATATTCTTAAAAACTATGGATATGACTACACTAAGAGTATAAGTACTGCCATCAGTACCGCAAATTCACTTGATCTTTATGAAGCTGGGAAATCGGTAGATTAAACATCTTTTAAAGGAATGATAGGAAGTCTACTTTAATTGATAGTTAGTTATCTAGATTTGATGTTTTTAGTTTCCTTATGTGCAAGATATCAATCCAATTATAAGGAATATAATTTAAAGGAAGTGAAAAGGATTTTTTTCTACATAAAGGGAACCATGGATTTAGGTCTCTTTTATACTTATGGAAAAGATTTTATTTTAAAAGGTTTTACGGATGCTAACTTTGGTGGATGTAGAATGGATAGAAAAAGTACATCTGGAACTTCTCATTTATTAGGAGATTAATTAGTTTCTTGGTTATGCAAATAGTAACAGTCAATATCACTTTCCACTACTGAAGCTGAATATCTAGCAGTTGGAAGTTTTTGTGCTCATGTTTTATGGATACAACACACACTCACAGATTATGGTATGAGTTTTACCAAAACACAAATTTTGTGTGATAACACAGTTCCATTTCCTTAAGTTAAAACCCTGCACATCACTCTAATTCAAAACACATAGATATTAGGCATCAATTTCTTAGGGACCACACACAAAAAATAGATATCATTCTTTAATTTATTAGAATGCAATATCAACTTGCTGATATTTTCACAAAATATTTACCATTTGATAGATTTGAATACATTAAATAGAAGTTAGGAATGATAACTGTAAGGTAATCTTCCATATTAACTTCTTTTTAAAACCCATCTCCTTAAAGTAAGTAACTCCTTTTCATTGGGGGATTATATTTGCAAGTTAGTCAAAATTTTCTTGTAACCTAAATTTTTCATAGTCAAAATTATTCATAGTCATTTTTCAGAATCTAAAGTCCTTCTAGAATAATTTTCCTCATTACAAATAATTTCCCTAAGTAATTCAAAAGGCATGTTTCCTTTCCTATGTTTTTGTAATCATCTTTTTACTTGCTATTATTTTCAATTTGTTTTAAATTTTTTGAATTCACTTTTACTTAAATATGAATGTTTTTCTTAAAAAACCTCAAAAGATCAGAATCTATCAAAATCCTTCTTCAGTTATCACCCCAACCGTTAGATTTTATTATAAGTTGTTTCAACCATTAGATCAACAATGAAAGTTAAACCGTCACCTCCATTGACTATATAAACCACCTCCAATGGTTTTCCAATATCGGTTTTTTAATCTTTCACCTTCTGTAGCTCTACCTCTGTATTTAAGGCTCTTCTGAATCTCTAAATTTTCCTTACTTACAAATATATGCTGAAGCTTATCCTATGAAAGAAATGTCAACTGTTAAGGAAATATCTAAATGGCAGATATACCTTGAAACATTATTTGATCAGAATTTCCTCGACAAGTGTGATTCTATTATTTCCAAGAATGTTAAGTTGAATGGCTGGGAGAGTCTTTGTATCTCAAAACCGAAGGCACAAGATCCGGTCTATCTGGACTTGCTGATTGAGTTCTTTGAGACATCAAGTTTCTTTAAGGAAGAAGGAAGAGAAAAGTTCCCTTTTAAGTGTTATGTAAAAACTTACTCTCTTTATTATAGCAAGGTAGAGAGTCTGATTATAATTCCTTACGAAGGAGAAGCAGAGTTTTGTACCCACAAATTACCAGATGCTTTAGGATCTTTGGATAAGGAAAAGGCAATAGAGTGTCTTGGCCTGAAAGGAGTGAACAATCTAGTGATTTTCCATCTATCTACGAATTTATTGAATCTTGAATTGTGGGTTCGAGACTTTATAATTCCAAGGAAATGGGATAAGGATACTCTGAAGAAAAGTGATATCTATATATTGGAATTCATGGTGAACCTCAAGAAGATTAACTTGGTGAAATATATCTTGGTGACCATTGAGAATATCAAGAATGGAAATATGAAATCTCAAATCATTATGTATCCATCTATTCTCTCAAAGATTATAGTTATTTTTTTAGAATCCTTCAGAATTCCATGCAGTTCTAAGTCGAAAAATTACATTGTAATATTGTTAAGTGATGATACCCTAAGGAGGATGAAAGTTGGATTCTCTACTGAACCCAGAGAATTTTATGATATTTTTGAAGAAGAATTTCAAGATATTTCAAAGAATCTATAAGTGGCTAAAACCTCTATGAAAGGAAGAGGGAAGAGAAAGGATAAGGAAGCAGAAGAGAAAATAAAAACCCCTGTGGTAGCACCTCTGAAGCCAAAGAAGAAAAAATATTTTCCAGATGAAGTAGGGGATAAGTGGAGAGAGGATAAGAAAAATAGGAAGGAAGGGGAACCTAAGTTTGGTTTGGAACCTACTAAAGAAATTTTTTTAAAAATAAAAGGTTCTGAAGAGATTGAGAAGTAATAGAGAGAGAAGAAGCAACAAAAGAAGATGTCTGAGGCTGATATAGTTCAATAACTTCTCAAGGATGCTGAGAAAGAATCTGAACAAATTAGGACACCATAATATTTTTTATTATAACCTTTACCAGAGACTCTAGGAAATAAAGTGTTGATTTTGGAATCACATCATGAAGAATAAATTGTTTAAGAAGAAGTGGAAGATGAATAAGAAGAAGAAGTCAGTGGTGATTGAGAAGACATAATTAATCAAGTTGAAGATATCCATGAGAAGGAAAGTCCATTTGTAGAATTGTCATTCCAAAAATCCAAAGCTGAATCCTAAAAATTTGTTATACTAGGGATTGAAGATAAGGATCACGAAGAAGTGAACAAACCTTCTGAAGATGAAATCAATAATCATAAATTCATTCATCTGTAAGATTACGTAGCTAATGCAGAGAAAGAGAAAGTTGAAGAAGATAATATTTTTCAACTATCAGATAGTGAACATGAATCTCCCAAAGCATAAAACATCATTCTGATAGCAGATAAGAGAAATAAGGTGGTCGTAGATACACCTAGTAAATTTGTGGTGAAGAAGAAAGATGTTGGTGCTTCATCAAAGTGGAAAGCTGAGGATATAGAAAAAGAATCCTCACCAACCAAACACTCGGATTTAGAATCATCTTCCCTCAGACATGATTTTTTTTCTTAGTCTTTGAAAAAAATGGTTGGTACTATTACCTTATTCCCAACCATAGACTCAAGATGGAAGATGCTTCAGCATACTATAAATCAGAAATAAGATTCAGTTTCCATGGTGATGGAAAAATGTTTCGGATGTGAGGCAGATCTAAAAACTATTTTTATTTGACATGAGGCTCATAAAAGATCTTACAAGAAAATTAAAAGCTGGTCAAAGAAGACAATTTATGAAACGATAATCATTGATGAATTTCATGATAATGTTAAGGATTCTTTAGACACTAATGAAGGGAAGATCAAGGATCTTTTGAATACTTTTTAGGAAAAGTTGATTCTAGAAGAGACTGCTCGGAAGAAGGAAGTTAAGGACCTAAATGGAAAAATTAACTCTATGGCCGTGAATTGGAGAAGTCAAAGGGATATCAAAATAGAGATTGAAGAGAAGATTTCTAAACAAGAAGAAGTTTTGAAAGATCAGGCAGACATTCTTAAGGCTCATAAAGAAAAAATTCAAGCCTTAGAGAAGAAATGAAATGATCTGTATCAGTTTCTCACACATGTATAAGTGGATCACAATGAGCTCAAGAAGCTAAAAACCATTGTGCAGAATCTAATTCCGAAGGAGAAAGAAGGACGATTTCATTACATTCTGATCTTTTGTTGTACTTTTCCTTGTACAAATTCTTCCAACATTAATTAAATTTTGGTTGTTCTTTATTTATGTTGTTTATGGTTATTTAGTACTAGTTTTTCAGGTACCAATTTTTTTCCATTCTCTTTAATCCATTTTGAAAATTGCAAATGGGGAGAAAAAATTGATAAAAAGAATATAAAGTAAAGAACCGATTTTCTCTAAGGCGGAGTTCATTGAGAGGAAATTTCTTATTAATGAAGTTTTTCGAATACAAGAAAATGAAAACTTTTATTCAGGAAATCAATAATATGATCCTTAGGGATCTCAATGCCTAAGGGGGAGTTAGTCGTATTCACTATGATCCATATGTTAAGGGAGATATTTTTTTATTTTCAAGTCTATAAAATTTCAAAGTCCTTAGATTCTTTTTTTGTAAGGATGTTTGTCTTTTACAAAAAGGGGGAGATTGTTGAGTCAAAAAGGTTTCTTTATGAATTTTCCATTATTTTATGTTTTGAAAATCACAATAACCCTATCTTAAGGAAAATTTTATATCCCCAAAGATTTATCTTAATAAAGAAAATTTTCCCTCCCTAAGGAAGTTTTCCTCTTACTTTTGTTTTCATTGTTCAAGTTATAGTTTCTCTAAATCTAACTCATTTCATTTCATAGTGTTAAATTTGATTTCATATCTAAAAACTCAGAATCCTATAAATACTTAGATATATAGTATTCCATTTTCAGGTTCTGAATTCCGATCTAAATTCTCTGAATTCAGACTTTGAATTCTCTGAATTCTGATTCGAAATTCTCTGGATTCATATTCTGAATTCCTCTGAATTTAGACTCTAAATTCTCTTTCTGATTCCAAATTACTCAGAATTTTGATTCCAAATTCCTATGAATTAATACTCCGAATTCTCTAATATCAGATTCCAGATTCTCTGAAATTAAGACTCTGAATTCCTCAGAATTCAGACTCTGAATTTATTGAAATTCTAATTCTGAATCACATGAAAAACATAATCCAAATATCCATGTAATATAGACTCCGAATTCTTATTTTCATAGATTTTGAACTTTATTTTCCTAGATTCTAAAAAATGAAATTGGTTAAGAAAAAATATTTTTCTTACCCTTATTTTAGTAATGAAATGATGTCATACACTCTATTTCTAACTAACTATTTCTTGAGTAACACATGTATAGGTCCCTCTGAGATTCAAGGAAAAATATGACCGTTGGAGGAGGGAGACGACCTTTGGAAAAGTGCCTATAAATATAAGCTCATGTTAACAAGATCAATACTATCTTTGAGATATGACATTGATCTAGATACCACATGTTGTTGAAGTGATTTATAGAGAGATTTACTCTCATTCCTTGTGAGTACTGAACATCTTGTTCAGCTTGCTTCATGTGAATCCTATTGTTGCTGTGTACAATCAAGGGCTTCTGAAGATTTGAAGACAGAGGTGCCAACTACCTTAAAGTTCAAGAACTTTCTTGATAAAAAAGACAGAGGTGCCAACTTCCTTGAATTTTGAGGGCTTGTGGGGATATCAAGACAGACTCCGATATTCCTATCAAGGGATTACCCTAGTGTGGGTAAGACATAATTTATTGAAAGTATAAATCGAGGTACTTTTATCCATGTTTGTTGGATACCCTAATCTTTGGGTTAAATTATTTTGGACATATTACTTGTATTGTTTCAAGTTTCTTTCTACTTCAATTTGATTAATAAGGAAATTATAACTATCTTATACTTTCTAGTACTTGTATACTCTTATTAGTATGATTTTATAAGATGTAAGGTAGAATATTTGTCCTTGTAAACTTTTCTGAAGTTTTATTTCTGGAACCATATTTTCGGAACCTAGAAAGTTTGTAGAACTAAGAGGTCTTGTGAATTTACCTTGTTTAACCTTGTTAAAAATAGTTTTTCATAAGGTTAGTTGAGAAAGTTTTATATCAACTTTAATGGTTCCAAAGGAATTTTTAATGTATAAAATTAACCCCTATTGTATATTGAGAATCTAAATTCATATTTCAATCATACATGATGGTTTTTTACATGGGTGTGTTGGATTTCATGGTCTGTACAATGCCCAATATAAGGTGGCTAGCACATGAGATGCCTTGACTTGGACCCATTTGAGTTATATTTTTCTACTATGTGGGATACCTAGTGACCCATATGAAATGAATTATTATATTAGAATGTATGTGGGTTTTGTTATGTCAGGGTAACCTATAAGACTAGTTATCCTAAGTTTGTGTTCTTCATAAATATTGAATGCAAGAATAGGTGGTTTTTTAACATCGATGCCTGATAGATGATTGGGGGTGTAAAAATTAACATGATTATGCCTTCTATTTTTGTGAAGTCACTCAGTTTTCTATAGTATCGAGACTAAATTTGAGATGAAAATACCATTTGGGTGCCTAACCCTATTTTACATGGATGAGCTTCAGTTGTATTGTGAAATGGTGTATGGATGCTCATGATTTTTAAGTGATGCATTTGAGGTGGGTGGTAATTTGAGTATCCATGGCACATGTTTGAATAAGAATTCCCAAGGTGCTCCTAGTTAGCTAGACTTATCTTGTGTCAATTGTATCATAAATAGTTTTACTTGGTGATCCTTAACATAAATGAGATGCCAAAAACCTATTTGGATAAGGTAATTGGGAATGGTTTGGTTGGGTGAGACTTACATGCAAGATATATGGTTGACTACTGAATTATGTGTGTGTGTCTAGTCTGGGTTCGATGCCACTCATAGGAGCATGAGTCAAGTTTTAGTGCCCTATTATTACAAGAGAGTATTCCTATTTTTCTTTAATGAAATTATGGTGGAGGTGACCTTATAAAGCATGGTGGATACTGAATTTTAAAATTGGTGATGGATAAGGGTGAGAGGGGACTGATGAGAATTTTGAATTCCAGTGGGAATAGTTTTATGTGGCTTAGATCAAAATGGGAAATGCCTCTCCTTGAGAGAGGAGTCTTTGGAGTTGGATCAAGGTGTAGTGGTATGAATGATTTGGGTTGGTCCTGGTTAATTATTTACAGGACGATGAGCATGGGTCATATAGAGTGACAAATATTTAATTATGGATAAAATTGACGAGGCTTTGATTAAGGATTTGTATAAGGAAGTCCATATTGTAGGGACTGCACCAATGGTTGATTGGGGGTGGTGAAATTTGTTATAAATTTGGTTTTGTTGGATTCCATGGATGAAATTTTAATGATCTTGAAGTTGTATTGTTTCTTGAGGATTGGGTACAAGTGAGTTTAGTAATGCTTGGATATTTTGTTTATTGATAGACAAGATATGGGTGGTGGAGATTATAATTTTTTTCTAGTGGTGAAACAATGGGGATGATTCTATGGTGGGGAGTTATAATTCAATCATAGTGTATTTAACCTCATGTTATAGTGGTTATTGGAGTGTGGGATCAGTTATTGAAATATTTCAATGGAATTTTTATGGCTGTGGATAAATAGATATGAATGCAAATAAATTCCTTGGTTAATGTCAAGTAGAAATTCATATATGATGTTAGATGAAGTTCAAGTGTTGACATGGGGCTTTATATGAATAGAGATAACCAAAATTTGATCCGTTTTGGGATATGATGGTGCTTGTGATATGATAGAGTATAATGAATTATTTTGGATGACTGAGGATTCAACTATGGAGTTTCATCAAAATTAAGATACAAAACTCAATGTGTATACTAAAATGATTAATAGATTCCTAAGAGAATAAATAACCATGATTAGAAAATTTTGAATCATATATGCGGCTAAAGTTGATCATACTTAAGATAGGTCATCTAGATGAGTTCCGACCATTTCTTTGGTATATAATTAGCTATGGTGTGTTAAAAACTATATCAAGCATGTCATGTTGGATATGATGTGTATGTTTCTATAGTTATCTAGGTATTCTAAAGGGAAACACAATATACTAATGTTATTCTTGGATGGGGGAGGCATTTTCATTTTGGATTAGAAAATGGGGAGTAAATTTTTACCAACTTTAGATTGATGGTTTTGTATGTGTTTAAGTATGGATGTTAGAGACCAAAACATGAGAATCATAAGAACAAAATGATCATGTTTCAGAAGATAATTATGATGGTGGGAAGACATCATGGTTTGTAATTAGACTTTATTAGTTATGTCTTATAGTTGGGAGAACCAAGGTCTGGATGAACAATTAGATAAGGAAAATTTCAGTGTCCTAGAATAGATGGGAATGGGGGGGGGGAGGTTCTATTTTAGTGTTTTAGTAATTAATTTGAGCAATGGATATTGTTTTTTTATTTTGAGTTCCTTATGGTCGAAGTAACACTATGAGATCATGTTTGAAATTTAGAGGTTGAACAAGGAAATTTGAACTAGAATTAGTGACTGGGGTAGTTTAGGATGTTTGGTTGTGTGACAAAATGGAATTTCCAAGGATGATAATTTTTATGCTTGGATGTTTTTAGAACCCCATAACACATATGGTCATTTAAAACTTAGATAATTTTAAAATTTTGAGTTGTGTGGATGGGAAAATGTTTAGGCTAAGATTCGAAAGGAAATAATGAATGTTGGATCCCCTAAAATAAAAGTTTAAATATGGGCAATGATGTCAATGGGGCATACTGGGGGATCTAGAGAGCCAAAAGGGGGTATGGGGGTAGCTAATGTAGCCTAGTTCATATCACCCCACTAGTTTTCCAGTGGATATGGGGAGAAAACATATTAGCTTCTCCAACCATATGCTAGCTAGGGGTCCATTACCGTATTGATGTTGGACTATAAAATATAGAAAATGAAAATCCACCCCCCTAAAATGGTAATAGGGGTGACCCCTATTCTCCCCTCCTATTCTCTCTTGAGAGAAAAACTATTAACCCCCCTTCTTCTCCCATTTAATCCCCTTTTAGAGGGTTGTTTTAGAGGGTGTTTTTTAGAAATCGAAGTCATATATCTATCTTTGTTGATCTATGACTTCCATATCCTTCATTATTTATTAATTTTAGTTTCTAGGTTTAGGGATTTGATGTTGATTCCACCAAATCATTCTGTAATCAGTCAATTTTCCTGGGGTATTTCTTTATCAAAGCAGGGGCATTCTGAGATGATGCCTACACATTGTCATTCCCTGATTCAAAAAAATATATTGTGTTATTGAATTTGTTGAGGTTTTTAAAAATTGAATAAAATGTAATTTTAAATATTTCATTTTTTTATTAAGTATTTTTCCTGGAGTGTTTTCAAGTGTATGACGTAGACTATCCTCATGTGCTTGGTCACCGTTTGGGCGAGCGTCTGCCTCACGATGAGAATTTAGGACTTACACTTATTTTTAAATTAACTATTCAAATAATTTTAATAAGTTATAATTATTTAATTGTGATGAATTGATGTGACGTGGGTGATTTTGAGAATATATATTGGTCGTTTGAGTTAATAAAATCTTTGGGGAGGCCCAATAGAGAGTTTTTGGGATAAAGAGTTAATTAAAAAAAAATTAATTGATGTTGGTGGTCATAGGTACCTACCCCAGGGATTAAATGTATATTGTTTATGTTGAATGATATTTGAAATCACACAACCATGGAATTGATCTATTCCAAAATAATTAATCATCATTATCAATTTAAATTATAGGATTTTATTTAAATTATTTGAATATTTTAAATTAAATGGTAATTTAATTTGAAATTTTTTAACCCATTTAAGATTCCTCTAATGTAATGAGTAAAGTTCCATGTCCATTATAGACCTTATTCATTCACTTTATGCCTCATACATCGATGGATGAGGTCTGAATTAAAAGTATTCCCAATCGTGGAGATCTCCAAGATGGGGTGGGGTGATGGGACATGAGATTAATTTCCCTAGTAGGCTAGGTGAGGTACCATGGGATATGTTTGGAATAGGTGAATGAAACATTAACATTTCATATATAGGCTCTGATATATATCTTGAGAGTATCACTAGTGAGTTGTACCCTCGATGGATATGATCTCGTATGATGCCTTTGAGGATGTCAAGGGACTAGATGTCCTCTAAGTGTCAGGTGTTGATATGAAATATGATTTGTGACCATGGATCCAAAGTTAGATGAATATGATCTAGTAATAATATAGAAAACACCAATGGGTTCCCCTTAAAGAGTTGGCCCTGAGTGGGTGTTTGTGATCGTGGGTAGAGCTGGTTTAGTGTCACCCTAGAACACAAACCAATGGTTATGCTTTCTAGGGGTGCAATTATGATAAATGGAGCAGGTGTTTTTCTATCATAGGTTTTGTTTTTAATTATTTATGTACAAGTCCTATGATTTCCCAGACTACCTAAGAATTGGTTGTTTGTCCTGACACTATTATGATCACTCAAGAATATTGAAAATCAACTGTTGAGTGGATTAGACCTTGTGATTCACAAAATTTATAGGATTAGGTCTCATGATATTTTGGGGAAGAATTTCTAGTTTGAAAATAATTAGTTTTATATAGTCGATGTAGTCATGGATGTAGATTTGGTTACAAGGTTTCAACATCGGAACCTGTGATGGAGTTAATAAAAAAATATCTAAGATGCCTAAGATTACTTTAATATACTGATACCATTGGCAATTGTCAAGACATACAATATTTGATTAAGGATTCCATCTCACTATTGTGAATGCTCAAAACCTATGGGATTTTAATGGGATTTTGAGGTGTTGGGTGGGCATATATCCCCGAGTAAAAATATTTCATTGGAGTTTTCTCTATATAACCAATTATTTTGTACTTTAGATTTTATGTATGTTGTTGAATTTGACTATTAATAAATACCTTATTGTATATTGATCATTATTCTGAATAAAATTAATGTGATAAATCATTAGGGTATCTATCGCATCAATAATAGGCCATGGTAGCTCCCTGATATGGTGAGAACCTTGAGATTCTATGATGATAGCTCTTAAATATCATTTATATGGTCAAGATGATGAACTATGATTGGAAACATAGTTTTTTGACTATCTCGTGTGAGTGATTGTAAGAGGATGGGGCTTCATGTCATGAAGTTCAAACTTAATGATCTCCAAGATGGGAGATTATAATGATAGACCAACAAATAGGTATTCAGAATGTTTGCATTTCATCGGATATTCCTACCTATGATCATGGGTAATTTTCCTTACATTTTATGATTATTATTAATACATATTTCGACTCATGTACTAATATGTATTTCCAAAACTAATGACACATGATATTCATTATAAGAATGGAACAATCAAGTATGTCATGATCAATATTTTATTAATGAATATGTTGAGAAAGGATTTGGCCCTTACATATTTATGGAAGCTAAAATCTTGAACCTTTGATTGAAATGGAACCATTACATTAAATTCCATGGAGATGTTTTAATGAAGCGTATATGTTAGATAGTAAAATAAAGATGTATCAAGCATATGGTATTATGATATAGGTGTGAAAGAAATACTTGATAAGATAACACATCAAGGGGATTATATCAAACAGTAAGTGTTCTTATATGGTTATTGTCATTGAGATGTAACTTCTTTATCTATGGTTTTATTGATCTATTTATAGATAGTTTTCATAGAATTTAGGCATGAATGATTAATGCCCCTTAGGAAGAGTCCTAGATGGTCACATATAAAGTGTTTCTATTGATCTCAGTTAACTAAAAATTATATTTAACAATTGGAATAAATACCATTCTATATGGTGAGAGTCAATTTTTATAAAATGATCGAAAATATTAAATAAATATTTTTTTTCAAGGTAATTTTTTAATTATGAGAATATATAATATTTATTAATATCATGTTATTCACCCCTTAATAAGTAAATATTTATTTTCCCTTATATGAGTAGAATATTTACTTTTTTATTGAATTAATACATATTTGATAAATATATTTATCCTAGTATTTAATAAATTCTGAGGAGGATGAGTGGACTAAGACTAGTTCTAATGATAAATATATATTTACCAGACTATAAAAATAGTATTTATCATTGTTCCAGTTTCTACACACCGTGGAATTAAATAATGATACAATTATTTTTCATGGAATGATGTTCCTTTTGGGTTTAACATATTATTACGAGCTTTTATTCAATTAATTAATTGAAATGTAAACCTAGGTCTATAAATATACTATTATAACAATTGTGACTGGTTGGTCATTGTGCATAAAATTATCCTCCCATTATAATTATATCTCAATGAAGAAGTTCTCAAGGGGGATCTGTCAAGCTTGAGAGATTATCTATTCCTTCATTTCTCTCAAGTCAGAGTTATTTGCAGATGGTCCAACCAGACTGAAGGGATCTTGGTTGTTATCAAAGGAGCACTGCAAGAGGAATGGTACCGCGATGATAAAATTTAGAGTATCACCAATGAGATTCTGAGATCAAAGGAATATGTGTGGATCACCTCTAGAGTGGTTCTACGTTGGGTTCTCATCAATAAAATGAAAATAAAACTGAATAAACTTCTGGCGATAAACAGTTACATCGAAGAAATAACTCAAGATAGAGATATTTATTCATGTTACTTAATTAATTATAAAATTTACATGAAAAAATATCTTCCCTTGGTTTTGGAATTTTATTTTTTAATATTCTTCAGAAAAAATTTCATTTTTCATAACATTTATATCTTGAAAAATACAAATGATCCATAAAATTTGACAAAAACCACTCAGTCCATTGGTTCCACATGCACTTCCACTATGTTACAAACTATAAAGTGGTATCAGAGTGGGTCACATTCAAATTTATAATTATTTATTTGTTATTTTATCATTACATATTTAAAAGTAAAAATTCATTCTGAGTTTTATTCATTCTTTATTCGATATTTATGATATATTATTCCTCATATTCAATTTTATCTTATATAATAAAGATTATTTAATATTTAACAAAGTTTACATCCAAAGAACCCATCCATAGGCACTAATAATTTTAGTGGGATTACACAGGGTAAGACAACATGTACTTATTTTTCCCACATCATGTATCATTGTTTATGGTATGAGGACACTTGCATGGACTCTGGGTGATCATGTAATGAATACTTTCCGCGTGTATTAAATGAACCAATTGTTGAATATACAGGGTGGAAGAAAATATTTCTAGATTACACACCATTTATATTTCATACACGTCTTGTAGTATATCTATTTTCATAACTGAAAATATGGGACCAATACATTTTGGGTAATTAATAGATTTTTTTCATTTAATACACGAAGAATATAAGCTGGAAGCCATGATGCTTTAAGTGTACATCATATAACCTTACTAAAATTCATTTACCTCATTAATGTATATAGGAAGGACATGCAGAGTCCCTAGGAATGTACTGCTAACATCTCGAAAATCTCAGTATATTTCATGTGTTTGGATTGCACATGCCATGTACTTCAAATCTTTATGTGAAAATATTAAATTTAATTTGTCACTATGTGGACCTCATAGTTATGTGTTCAACATGTCATTAATTTTAATTATACATGCTATATTATAGGTTTTATATGATTTTAAATTATTAATTAATTTTTGAATAAAATTTTGATTTCAAACTATATATAGCTTCAAAACATTGAACATTTCATGTATATTAAAATAATTACATGATATGTTAATTAACATGTGTTCTATGTGTCATTTAATTAACTCATTAAAGACATGTAATTATGTGAAAAAATTTGTATGCTAAATGCCACATGAGTAGACTATATGTAATCTTAATATATATAGGGAAGTTCAAATAGGCACACACTGAGTTACTTCTATGTACAAAGCTGTGTTCTATTTTATTAAATATTATAAAAAATTAAATTATTATTTTATTTAAAACCATATTTTATTGGAATATCCATGATAATTAGACAAAATAAAATAAAATAATTGATTAATAATATTATTAATCAGATTAATTTGTGAACATTTTATCTTTTTGAAGAGTGAATTGAAATGAATGCTAGATCTATGTTTCAAATAAATAGTAGTTACATGTGAATGGTCAGTCATAAGATTTTACCATACCTATATATGTTTTTGATTAATTTAATTTAATTATAATACATGAGTTTACAATTTTTTATTATTAATTTTAATATGATGGCTATATATTATCTATCCCCCCTTTATTACGTATTAATTGTGTGTCTATGGTTAATTATGTAATTTCAATTAAATAATAATTTCATTTCCCTCACCAAAATGTGGGAAATAAAACATAAATAATAATGGGAGGCTCCAAATTTCATAAAAGAATGGAGTTAGAGATGGTTCAAGATGAAAATGAGATTAAACTAAACATGGAAATACATAAGTGACCTATTGGAATTATTCAACTCATGCTGTGAATGGTATAAGGTGTTTTTCACTGAGGTCATAGGTTGATTTATTGTTCACTCAATAAATCAACCATTATATAAGATCATGATCACGCCATTTAGTTATTTATTTTATTTCTATCTCATGACAGATTTATTTTATGGATGAAAGTCTGTGATCACATAAATAAATGGACTAATATGTCGAGATGAGGCTAGGATAAATAGATTATGCATTAATATTATATGAAATCATGGTTAATCTCTTAAGTAAAATCCACTTAATATTAAAATGTAATTCCAAGGATAAAACAAAAAATCATTATGCATAATAAATAAAATATCTCAACTTAATATTAAGTCAAACTAAGACTTCAATTACTTTTTTAGGAATGAAACCATAAAACTATGTTTTTGGACAACCCTTTTTGAGATACTTACTTTTATCAGGGAGATATTATGAATGTTTTGGTTTGAATTAACCATTTTACATAAAGAAGAGTACCCATTTCTAAAATTGAGGAAAATTATAGGCATGTTTTTAGTAAAACCAGGCTAGGGTTTGGACCAAAGAGTCCACTTAATAGATCAGGGTCCTACAAGACCGTATTTGAAAAGTATAGCCAACCTAAATACCTTTTATTAATTGATTAATCCCTCTCTTGGGTTATAATAATAAAAATATATATCTTTTCTAATATAATTGTCAAACAATATTTCATTTTCAGTTTAATGATGTGGAACATTGAGAATTAATAAAATTGTGGGAGAGTTAATAAATTGATTAATATTATTATGTGTCATATGGTTGGTAATAAAGATAAAAATAATATATACCTATTATTATTGTAGGAATAATGGAAAGTGAAACCATGAAAACACTGTGATCATTTCTTAACTAAGGGTATTTCCTTACAAATACAAATATTCAGATATAGTATATTCATTTTTTGTGATGAATTATTTTAATAAAAGTTGTATTATATATTAGAGTCCCTTATTCCTCTGATTCCACCCCAAAAAGGCGAGAAATGGTGGATAATATGTGAACCATATATATGTAGAGGATTCCTCTTATTTCTCATATATTATATTTTCAACTATGTCTGGAGAGTTGATGATACAACATTAGTATATAGAATCCTCCACCATAATATTTCATCTTATTTTACATGAGAAAGAGAGGTAAAGGCTTAAAATAAATAATATCGTTGATTCTCAATATCAGTTTATAATGGAAGAATGTAACCCAACTTCGGATTATAGATTCAAAATTATTGGGTATATTGATCCATTTGACCAATTGGGATTCCACTTGGATAATAAATTATCTATCAATATTATTTATTTTATTCTTACATCCAAGGTTATCCTTATTCATTCAAGCATTAATAAACAAAATAAATGAATCATTTAGAAACATTTCTTCATACTTCAACTAGTGAATATAGATTCATTGAAATTAATTTCTCCACCTGTTATGGTGAAAATATTGAAAGATATCTCTGAACATCACATGGCTAACATGAAGAAAAATTATACTTTAAAGATACAAAGGATTTAGATTCCTAGGAATGAGGAAGAGTGTATTTTTTGTGTGTGTAAAAAATGGAAACTGGAAAAGAAATTACAAATAATTGAAGATGGCAATAGATGCATCCACTTTAGGTATTTTCAAAACGTTTCTATTTAATAATTGTGTATTATAATAAAATTTGTTTAAAATAAATATGTATTTAAATATAGTAACAGATTAAGAGCATAAATATTTTATAGTGAACAAAAAAGGAGCTTAGAAAGGGAGATTCCTATGTCATCCCAGAAGAACTCACTTCTTTTGGCTGAAAAAATGCATTGATTCCTATTTAATGAGTGATACCAAAAAATTTATCCTAGTGTGCTTCATGACACAATAATACATTATTTAAATTTTTTTAATAAATATTGTTTTGGAACTTCATACTAAAAAATTGGATCAATAACTCTTGACATATATCCTTTTTAGTGAATGATGAATATAAACATAATTCCCTAAACAAGTTATAGAAATATATTTATTAGTCTAAATATAATTCTAGATATACCTAGAATGATATTTAGAATATTTTGAGATAAAAATATTAAATATATCAAAAAATTATGTTTTAGACTGAGAAACATTTAGATATAAATGTATTCGACATTGTTTCTATAGTCAGTTCATCTATATAGTCTGATCTATTATGAAGTAAAATTAATAATAACTGTATATACTTCATGAGATTACTTTAAGAAATTTTATAAATGATTAGTTAATTAAATGAGTGAACTTTGTAAAGATTTAAAAATATGGGATCTAGATTGTTGGAGAACATCTTATCCAAGTAATCATTGATCATACTTATTTAGTAAAGGTATTCTTAAACTCACATTTCCTTATATGCATAAATATAATGATGTTAGTAAAAGGAAGATCAATTATAAGTTTTTAATATAATGAAAATCTTCCATAATTTCTTGCAATATGTGTTATAAAAATATTAGTGAAACATTTAGCCATATACCATCTATATTTTCTAATAGATATCATATTAATCATGAATAAATAAGAATATATTTGGACACAACCACAAGTGTTTATTTAATACCATTTTTAAAAGTCTCTTTTAGATATAAACAAAAATCAAATAGTAAGTGCGTCTTAGTAAATATTCCTATATCAACTGAGGATATTAAAATATTGTTATGATCGAATATGTTTCTATAAAATAAGCCTATATATTTATGGATATTGGTCAAATACTTAACCTTTATGGTTTAAGGCTCTGGATGAACATAAGTTGGCATATGAATACTATAATGCACTGATCTCAGTAGGACGAGTAATTCCAAAGAAACATACTTTATAAAAATTCCTAACCAAAGAGGAGGTTTATGTTCACTAATTTTTTTGATACATATATTATTCTTTCAGAATAATGATTCCTATAAATAATAAGTATATGGAAACATACTACAGATGAAAAATATGTATAAATTGAAGTAATGGAATCTATGTATCAGGATTTGAGGACTCCATATGTTTCTAAGACTTGATATAGCTGGTGTGTATTAAAGATAAAATGAGTATGGATCATAAAAGATGGTACCAATAAAGTATGATTTATTATTTAATGGTTAGTACATAACAAAATATTGACCCCAATCATTATGACTAAAATCCTTTTGAATTCTACCTGTTAAATAATACTTCAACAATAATTATATTGGGCTATTGATTGTCAAACCCACATAATTTGGATGAAACTGTACAAAATATATCTATAAGACATGATTAAAAGGATACACCATGGTATATATATATGGAATAACTAGAAAGGATCAGTGGTATAAATAAATTCCAATAATATGTGAAAATTACATAAATTCATTTATGTGTAGATCATTCATAGTGATCATATAATATTAATTTGGAAATTAATGAGTTAAATTCTTCTCTAAGAGTTTATTGGGAGAGATATAAGTTTTCAAGATAGATATGTTGATAGGATATGGGAAAAATGTTATATCTTACTAGTTTATTAAGACTAAGGAATGAATTTATCTTAGTATTACTTAAAGTAGAAACCATGTTCTAGGGAACATGATCTAAAAAAATAGATCCAAAAGTTAACTAAATCTAGTCATAGTATATATATTAACGAAGTATTGTAAAATAATATTTTAAATACTTCAAGACCAAATTTTTGTTTATCTATAATCCTTCTAGTAGAATATGCATGGGTATATGAAGATATAATTGATATTAAAAAAACTCACAAGTTCAAGTGCTAGGAGTTTTTCTCATATGTCATGATATATACTAAAATTATATATTAATGATGCAATATTTATAGTGGGTTAATATCAAATAGATTAAACATAACTACATTTACTTATAATTAGAACTATCTAACAACACCTGGAAAAGTATAACCAGATATGTTCAGTGTCTGGAGAATGGGGAATACATGTGATCAAGGTAATTAAAATGTTGTATTTATTTAGTTTAATTTTATATATAATCAAAATATAGACATGTTAATAGAAAATATAAACATATAACAACTAGTTGTTTCCATATATACAATATTTTAGTATGTTGTGACCTCTTATAAAAATTAAGAAGCAACTTATTGAGACCCTATTATTTTTTGGGTTATAATTTAACGCCCCAACCCTCATTACCCAGAGTCGGTGCGTTATTACATATCATTATCATGATCACAAGAGATCATTTCCCGAAAGTCCAATTAGTTTAGTAGACTTGGAAGTACTAGATACATACATAAGTTTTAAATTACATAATAAAATAAAGGAAAATAAAATTATATACCCTTTGAACACACTCATATCCCTTAGCCCATTCTTGCAGATTAATCATGATATACTTATTCACATCAAGTGAAAAAATAAAACATAGAAAGGGGTGAGCTCAGATGCTCAGTAAGGATAACAATATAGCAGAAACATTCATAAATAAGCATAAACATTTAAGGTAATGTATAAGACTAAAACACAAGCCTTTTAAACTTAAACATATGTATAATATGGTAAATATAAATCAAATAATATCATTTACTTATTCACATGGATATTCTACTAGTCAAATAATCACATGTAATATCAATAGCTAATTTCATAATGATGTAATGCATAATTCCGAACATCATAATCACATAGTCAGGGCCTTGTGCCAAAAAATATATTCTCAAGGACTTGTGCCAAGACACTATTTGGTCTCATGAGACCTACCGATGCATCGAGAAGCTATATAAGGCTTCACCCATCACTTACTAAGTCCAATGCATTCCTAATATAAAAAGGATGATATATAACATTAATATTCATATTAAAACTAGCATATGAAATGTTAATATTTTAACAACGAACCATGAATGGTATAAAAATAGCACATCCATAGTAAAACATAATTCATTTGATACAGTATGGAAGATTTTACTACAGTAGATCAACCTCAATCAAGAATAATGAAATATATTGATATAGATGAAAATAATCAGTAAAACTATTTGTTACCTAAGTCATGTTTGTTATGGATAGGATGCATTTTATTCATATCCATAATGATATTATGTTCTCAAACCTTATTTTTTAATCATAAAATGATATTTATTCTTGAATGTTTATGATGGGGAATAAATTTTATCGCCTCCTTTGAGATGGTAATCTGTACGTACACACGAGCGACAATATCATTCAATTGAAGGTGAGATCGTCTATAATTAGATTTCATATCATATATACAGAATCATTAACATGTTATATTTATTATTTAAATCAATTATACATCATTATTTTACCCATCCAAATAATTAAGTGTTGAATAACAAATACACCACGACTTGGAGACGGTAAGCCATACATACGCATGTATGGTGACTTTGTCATTCATAAGACGGATAGCATAATGAATATAGTTGTACCATATTTATAATAACATAATAGTATGTATAAGTTAATTGAGTTATTATTTTGGTATGGAAAAAATAAATAAAGAGTAATTATAAGTAGAAGATAACTTTGAAAGAGGTTATGAAATTATTACCTCTTCTTCGGGTGCTTCCTTTTGATTTGATCAAAAGGGATCATTAAGTTGGATTTCTGATCAATGGAAGGCCTCTAGGATGTATTAAAAATAGTTTGGAGGATATTTTGTTAGGGGTTGGACAAGTAAAATGGATTTAGATGTGTGAAATTAATAGAAGGGGAAGAACCCTTTTATAAGAGAGGTGAGGGTCACTTTAGGAAAAGCATGAAATATTATTTTATTATAAATTCATTTTGAGTTTATAATGGATCCAAATAGATTTATTTATAAGATAAGGTGGGGATGGGTCTAAAACCTCTCAAAAAATTGGTTTAATGTAGGTTAAGTCACCATATTAACCTTAACTTTTAGATTGGACTCTTAGATAAATAGTTCAACTTTTACCACGTGTTCTTGTATTATTATAATAAAAGGATAATAAACATACTATAAAAATCCAAGAGAACCCCAAGAGTTTATGCATTGATATATCTAACTTTATCTAAGTCCTTTGTCTAAACCTTATATTTTTAGGAATATTATATCAATTAATAATATAGTAATTGTTTTAAAACTCGTTTATGTCAATTTTGACACTATTTGGTATTTTGTATTTGTGAAAGTTATAAAAACATTATCAGTACAAATAATTTATTTAATAAACCCTAACATGTCATAATAACCTAGAAATTTAGTTTGATTCATCAAAAGTCTCAATTTACATTTATTTAGGTATTTATAATACTAATTATTTTAATCTTTCATTAATAAGGTAATTTCTGCATCATCGTTGTGTCATAAATAAATTTAATTATTTAACGTCTTAAAATTATAAATAAAATACCATTATGTAGGAAATTGTTTTATATTTATAATTAATGCTTATAGTTGAATTTATATTAGGTATAACCTTATATTAAAAATGTTTTATTTATTAAACTTTGAATTTAATTCTTTTAAATCTACTTTAATTAAAATAATAATAAATGTGATAATCTTATCAAAGAGGACCAAGAAGATCATATTTTAATCCTAAGGTTGATTTTGGTCGAAATAAACTTATCCAATAAAGTTAGGACATCTGATAGTGTAATTATATTATCATTTTTGACATTAATTAACCTATTTACTTTTAACTGTGGTAAACAAAATTCAAAAGTTACGATTCACCAAAAATGATTTTAATATTATTGAACCAAATTTTACTTACTAATTCCAACCATGTCTCTAATATTTTTTAAACTTAATCCACATAAGCGGTAAAATTACTTTTTCTTCAAATTTGCAAATGTGCCTAGAAGGTGGGTAAAAGACGGTAAAAAGATTAATAGAATTTTATACATCAAATTTTATTATAAAAGGACTCATATGAATTAAAATGAATTTTTATAGGAATTATATACCTATTTTGACTTAAAATAAATTTAAATAAAATTAATAATTTTTTAAATAAAAGTCAGTTTTAAAAAATGACGTAGTATTTTTCAATATTCATCAAAAAGCGTAGGTTTTTAGAAAAATACCAAAACTTCACTCTAAGATAATTTTGATACTTAAAATTAAAAAATTATGTCTATTTAATTAAATTAAAAACAAAAAATATTATTAATGAATTTAAAAAGCATTCCTACTGTCAAAACCAGAAAGTGGGTTTTTGAGAAGTAAAAACTATCAAAAGATTGATATGCGTTTATGTCCAATTGAAATGAAAAAATTATTTCCAATGACCTAAATTGGATTAAATGATAAAAATATAATCTAATTATACATCAAAACCATTCAAATATATAATTTAACAGAATAAATTATATTGATTAAAAAAGTTGTTTTTAATTAAAATTTAGTTTTTTCACTACTCATCAAAATATGAAAGTTATCAGAAATGCACCAAAAATTTATCCAAACTAAATTTTTATGCCCCTCTTCTAAATAAGAAGTTTATTTTATCAAACTGAGTATATAAAAGTGTCAAATACTAGATTTAAAAATGGTTTTCCATTAAAAGGCGGTAAAATAGCAGTTTTTGAAATATTCTTCATTTATCTAAAAAATTGAATTTGTTCTTATATTATGTCTAAGAAACACATAATATGGATGTTAAAATTATATGGATTATATAAAATTAAAAATTAAGTTAATATTATTCATAACCGCTTTTTTAACGGCATGTTTGGTAAGTCGTGGTGCACTCGAACTCGGTGTTGCGTGTAGCGCAAGTTATTGAATTACTTTAAAGAAAATAACTTACTATGAAATATTGGGGTGCTACATATAACAAAATAAAGTTATTTTTATCATTATTATGATATGGTTAAACTATGTAATTAACCAAGATGTTTGGAATATGACATGGAAACAAGAGTTGTATATTCTATAGTGTCACAAATTGAAGTATTTTATCAATACAGTGAAGTCATAGTAAGCGTATCTACCACAAAAAATTTGGCATTACCAACCCTTTTAAAGGAAACATGATAAGATCATCAAATATATATATAATCAGTAGAATCATGTTTAACATATGAGAACTATCTGGTCATTAGCATTTGAATCCAGTGAAATTGTGGCTCTATTAAAGTTAGTTACCTTGAAACAACTACTTTGTAATTTAGATATCCTATATATTCAGGAATTTGAAAATTAATAAATAAATAATCCCATATTGATTGTTATTCTATATAAAATTAATCTAATAAAGTCATATGGGTTTTCCTTTCATAAAAAATAGGTTATAATAGTTCCCTTATTTGAATAAAACCTTTATATGCTATGATCATACCTCTTAATTATTAGTCCTACAAGTTTGAAAACAAACTATTATAGGCAACATAGTTTTTCAAATATCAAGTGGTAGTGCTTATAAGATTATGAGACTTCATATTATGATGTTTTCATATGGTTGTATCTATGATGGGAGACTATGAAGACATACCCACAAATAGTAATTTTATTTGTTTGTGTGTCCTTAGATATTTTTAACTGCAAGTGTGTGTACTGGTCCTTAGAATTAAATATTATTTTTAACACATATCATTACTCTCATACTTAGATATATTTCCAAAACCAGTGAAACATTATGTTCATGATAAGTACGGAACATTAGGTATTTATTGATCTTATATTATTAATGAATAAATAAATAAATAATTCATCCCTTCCATATTAATTTAAGTTAATATTTCACCCCTTTGGTTGAAATGGTACTGTCACATTTAGTTATATAAACATGGTGTAATTAGGAGTTTTGTTTTTGATAGTTAAAGTAATTTTTATCAAGCATATAGGTTGATGAGATAGGTGTGAAACCTTTGTGATGAGTTATCATAATAAAGAGATTATATTACATAGTAAGATTTTATATGTGGTCGTTATCCTTGGGACGTACCTTATTTATTTATGGGTTCCTTGATGAATTAATTGATAATAATTTTGTAATTTAGGCATTATCATGTAATTATTTTGAGGAATAGGCCTAGAGGGTCACACATAAAGTGTTTCTATTTTTCTTAATTAAAAATTAATTATATTTAATAATTGGAATAAATATTATTCTCCAAATCGAGAGTTAAAATTTATTCAATATTTAATAAATGAAAATAATAACAAATAAGTATTTATTCATAAGGTTATTTTTTAATTATAGAAATATATAATACTTATTTATCTTTTATTTTTCTCATTATGTTTAATAAATATTTATTTAGTAGTGAAAATATTAAATTAATATTTATTCTCCAGTCCATGATTAGAATATTTATATATTTACTGAATGACTAAATATATAATATAAATATATTTATTCAGGTATTCAATAAATGATAAGGAGGAAAAGTTAACCAAGACTAGGTCTAGTGATAAATATTAATTTTCAACATAGTAAAATAATATTTATCATTACACTATTTAGAATATCCCATGGAACAAAATAATGATATTATTATTTTTTATGGAATGGGATTCCTTTTGGGTTAAACATATTATTAAATGACATTGTGAAATTAATTAATATGAAACCCTAGCTCTGAGTCTATAAATAGACTATTATGAGAATTGTGGTTGGTTAGTCATTGTTAACAACATTCTCCACTCTATAGAATTCTCAATCAATGAAGAACATTTGTAGGGTTTTCCCTCAAGACCAATAGATTTTCTATTACTACACTTCTCTCAATATTGATATATTAATAGATGGTCCTTCTATACCAATGGTATCATGGTTATAATTAGAGAAGAAACACATGTTAAATGGTACCACCTTACTATCACCTGGAGTACCATTAGTGTTGTTTAGAGATAAAAGGATCATGTGTAGATCACCTCTAGAGGGGATCTATATTGTGTCCTTATCAATGCAATAAAAAATACAAAAAAGAAACATCCTTCAAAAGATCAATATCTATGTTGAACAAAAAACTCAATATGACGGTATTTATTCATACTATAAAGTTAATTATTAATTTTATATGAAAAATACCTTCTCTTAGTTCTAGTTTTTTATTTTTCAATATTATTCAAAAAAAAATCATTGGTCATGATGTTTATGTGTTGTATATTTTGAGTTATCTATTGAATCTAAAAAAATTACATTTCCCATTGGTCCAACAGCTGCTTACACTATATTTAGAACCATCATATTGGACATACAATGGGTGACTATCAGATCCCCAAAATCATTGCATAGGACACACCCTAGCATCACGATGATGCAACAGATATTGTTTGGATGGGGATCCATGCGATTGTGGATACCTGAGTGATTGAATGATGGATCAAAGAGGTAATTCCATTAGATTTTGTGGGTTTCACCTGAATCATTCATACCTAGACATGTAGGATTTCTAGGTCATTCTCATCCTTAGAATTAGACATCGTTCTGATAGTGATGAACACCTAGTAAATTCTTTGGGGTTCATCCTGAGGGATTTAGTGTGAGGGATTCTGGGCGACACTCCATGGTCTACGAACCATCATGGGGGAGTCATGATTATGAGATTCCTAATATGTGTACAGAGGTCTCCCTGAGGTGATTATTTTCCTTAGAGACAATTGAACACTAGGAAAAGAAGGTATTGTCGATCAGGCCCATATTCCCAAGAACTGATGATGGTTGTTATTAATTTGGATTACTTCAGTAGTTTATTTATTTATTTAGGAAATGTAATAAACTTGTATAACTGAATTTATAGAAAATAATTAGACCAAATTGGTGGTTACCTACTGAATTAAGTACTTACACCTTGCTCAGGACTCCATTACACTTGGGTACCTAAAGAATCCCCACTTATTATATAATCTAGTTGGGTTGAGTCCTGGTATTATATGACCAAGATGGAGTAGATCCAATAGGACATAGAGTATTGTATGAGGTGGGGCTTGGGTATTTTAGAGGATCCTCCTACAATTTTATCTCAGTTTTTATTTATTCTATTATTCTTTATTTTTTATATTTGATTAACCTAGACGTAAATCAATCTTGTATTATTGTATATATGAATTTAATTTTTTTATATCATGTTTAGTAAATTTATTATATCTACATACTATGGTTAATTTTTTTGACATTTTCACACTAATATAGGGGGTATAGTTTCCTCATAGTGCCACAATAGAACTTCATTGCTAGTTGGTATCCTCTGTTATATGAGGAGATTCACCTAAGATAACATGGAAAATTGGTTTGGTTTCTATTCATGATGTGGTAGGCTAAAGTTTTACAAAACCCCACTAGCCTAATCAAATTACTAGGGTACACTAGTTGCATATTATGACCCAGTAAAGTATTAGTCTATATATTCTACTTAGTTACATAGGTTCCCATGACCAAATAAAGTGACATAAAGCATGCAACAGTTAAACTAATAATCATAAATAATAAACCATAGTATCACCATCACTTTTCACACCCTCACATAGAAAAAAACCATTCCAGATATTCTAATCATAAAAATATAATAAAAAACACTCAATGGTTTCATAACATATAATGGAAAAAATGGTAATCACAAGTAATACATAACCTTTTAAAAGATCAATGTAGCACTTTAAAATTAACTAGGATTGAATTTTTAAGTCCCCTTTTTATAGCATCTGAATATTTTATTTCTAATAATTCTTTAAAATAATTTCAAATGTTTTTTCTATGTAAAATTAACACCACTTTGGAATCAATCTAAATAATTAACCCACATTCATTAAAAACCTTTAACGGTCCAGTCACCATTCTTTAATTCATTTAAGGACCCAAACAAGGTCAAATCATTTATAAACCTATGGTTTTGTATTTAAAAATTAATAATCATTTTTAAAATGATTTTAATTCTAGGTATCACTTGAAATGAAAATTAAATGCTTCAAGAAATCAGTTTTATAACCCAAAACATTTTATAAGTTTCAAAAAAAATTAATGATCTGTTTTTGTAATTCTTTAAATAATTGGTCTGAATGATTTACGAAATCATATTTTCAAAATGTTTTAAAATTCATAAATCCTCATAATTTAAGTGAATGTTAATTAAAACTTTATTTTCCTTCTAAATAACACTTAAACATACTTAATATCATCAATAGAAAATTAAAACACAATTTTAATAGCCATGAAATTTGTATTTCAAAAATTAAAAATCTAGGAATGGGACAATCCAACATTGAATCGATAGAGAATGGATTGGAATGTCATAAAGAAGGATGAATGGATTTTTATAAATGAAACACATTCCCTAACATCCACGAAATACCGAAAATATAGTCAAATCGACACCTTAGGGTTTGGTTGGAGTCGAGGAAAATGGGTAAATGAGAAAGAAAGAGGAAAAGAAAAAGGATGGGGAACTGAGACCCTACCATAGATTTGTGGACATGAATTGTGAAGGAATCATTTGGTATCACAAAATGAGAGGGGATATCACAATGGAAAGTTGTGTTATATAGGGGTCCTTAGTTGGGGTTTTGAGACATATAAATGAGTAGTGGTGTGAGGGATCTAGGTTTTTTAATTTGAGAATGAAAATCCATAAATTCTAAAAAATTAAAAAATATGCTTGGATTATGGTTAACCCATATGGTTTAACTGATTTTTAGTTAACCATCATCCCTACACTAGAAAACCAAAATACACCTCATGAGGTTACCCCTAGGACCCACATATATATATTACCGATGCACATACCATGCCAACCAACATTGTCTAGTTACACACTCAAATGCTTGATTTAACAAATTGTGAAACCGTTAAAAACTTTTAAACATTTAATATTTTAAGACCAAAATTTAATGAAACTTTAAATAATTTAAAATAATATAATATAAAATGATTTTATATAAATTAAACATATAATGTAACACAAGGTGTTACAATATCCCCATCATAACTCTTTATTCCCCATGAAATCCATTGGTAAAGAATGAATGATGAAAAATAACTAAAACTAAATCACCTTGAGTAAGTTTTTGGAGGTACAAATAACTATAAAGAGTCCTAAACAGAAGATATCGACAATTAAACTATTCATAAAAACCAATGTAATGCATCCTCAAACAATCATCCAATATATCTCAGTGGAATTGACCCCACCAACAATAGACAAAAGACCCAATTATCACTAAGATCTATTAAGGTCACCCCACCATTTTAGAATTTATCTAAAATGGTGAAAACATAAAAATATGAACACTTTGAGATAACAAAATACTCAAAAACCCAAAAATACTGAAAACTAATAAAAATATTCAATATCATCAAATAACCAAATAAAAACCTCAATGAGGTAAGAAACCAAAAAATAACCCTTAATTAAACCAATATAGGTCTTACCAAGATCACTATGCCCCATAAAGTAAAACTAGAACGTAAACTACACATGAATAGTCCTAAAGGAATCCCTAAAAAACAATAATCCCCTAGTGATTATCAATATAAACTCTGGTCTAATATCATTTATAATGGTTACCATGGAATCCCATGTAAAATCTACCATGAAACCATAAACACGTTCATACTTAGAAAAATTAAATTAAAATCACTCACAAACAATAAGTGTTATCAACTCAAATCCAAAAGGATTGTGTCAAGCCAAAACTCAATAACCAAGATTCATCCACAAGATAATGAAATAATATTCTCAAATGAATACCTCTATTACCCAAAATAAGGAATGAATAAAACTCCATCACGTGTAAGAAATATCCCCAAGAAATCATATGACCTCAATGTCTAACAAACGAAGGACCTTAAATGAGAAGGATTACCCAAAAAAACACAAACCATCCTGAATATTTCTTCTTATCATGCACTTGGTTATGAAACCTCTGGGAATAGACTAAAAAAATTCTAATTATACACTCCTAATTTTTTTGAAAGAGTTAGATAATTCATCAAAATTTCTAATCCAACTCAATGACCACCATCCCATGATTTAGATGGAGGCCACTATGTTTTCATGATTTCTTGAGTTGAGTCCAAAGACTAGATAGAATTTCAATCCACCACTCAATCCTGAGTTTGGGTAGATACTATAACTAGAGTAACTATACCTAGGTGATTAAGAGAATCATCTAATGTTTTATCATTTTAAATATATCATCCATCATTTCCATGAATTTTATAGAAGGGAGAATTTAAACAACATGAGACATGAACATAAAACATTAATGTCTCATCCAACAAACTAAAGAGTATCAACATAACTATGGAATAATCAAAATAATAAATGTAATAAAACATAAAATTCCATTTAAAAAATTTAAAATTATTTTCTTAAATTACCAAACATCATTAAATTTTAAAAACCCAATTATATCAATTCATGCTTTATTTTATCAATTTGTCATCAATAAAGATTAAATTTTCCTAGATTTCTTTTTTTAAAAATTGTAAACACTTCCTTAAATTTGAAACCAAACTTACAATTCTAAATTTTATTTTAAAATTTTCCTTTAGAAGAAAAAATTCCATTTAAAACAAATCACCACAATTTAAAAAAAATCACAATGGCCAAAAAATTTCAATGAAAACCCAAAATACTTCTCTTCCAATTAAAAAACCAATTTGAAAACATAAACTTACTTTAAAAAAAATAAAAAAAAATAAAAAAAATAAAAATAAAATTTATCAACACCAATTTTACAAAAAAGATACCCTTTTTGTCCCAAATAAATTTCCAAAAACCACACATAAACAATGAGAGACCATAATTCCAACAAAAATACAAGCTATAATCAATATATCACAAATAAACCTTTAATTTTCCCCTTAGTATGGTGTGTTACTAAGAGTTTTCCAAAATATAAATAAAAAATGGGATGCATAACCATTCTTAAACCAAACACATGGTTTTATGGACCATAGGCCAGACACACAATAATTTATAAGATGTTTTCAAGGCAAGCATTTGGTTTCTACTAAATTTATTTGGCTATGTAAGACAACCTCACACTATTGGCCAATTTTCCATTTTCACCCCAAAATCCAATGGAATCAACAAGGAAACTCATTAATACCCATAATGATCAAAAAAACCAAAATTTATTAAAAAAATCCAAAATATAAAATTCATGTCCCACTTCCCTTGGTAACTGAAGGCTCCTAACCTAAAAGAGCTAGCTAGACTCGCTCTTGGATCCACCCCTTGAGTTTTAGAAAGTATATATTCATTATACCATGACAAACCCTAAACAATAAGAGGGATACTCATTATCATAGTTTCCCACTGGAGAACCTATGCTCTGATTCTTTTTTTAACAAACCATCCTGGGCTACGACATGAACTAGAACCTGACCTACCTCCCCACCATCATAAGTTCAATTCCTGAACCCCATGAGATGAAGATAAGAAATATTGAATCATATAAAAGTAATTAGAGTTTTATAGAACTTAAATATGAGTTAACACATAATATATTGTCTTTAAAAAAACCAAAATCCCATCCATAAGTCTGACACCCACAAAAAAAAATAAGTTGAATAAAAATAAACATAAAAATTTTAAACTAATAACTAATACAACAACTGCAAATAAATCCCTCTTCTCACCCTTAAACTCCTAACTCCTAGAAAACACCTTCTATTATACCAAAATCTAAATATAATGTTTTTAAATATTAACCATAAATAAAAGCAGGAAATGCCTCATTGTATAATATAGTAAAGAAACTAAATAAAACAAAAAATAACTAACTAACCTCCACATGATCATTGGTTACTATACTATACCAACACAATAAATAATTTAGGAGTGACCATGAGCTGGGCCATATTCTAAACCTAAAATATATGTTAGGTGTGTGCAGACACATGCTCGATAGGTTTGTATTATCCTTTCCAAATAGCTGACTGTTAATTTCAAATCCAATTTCAATCCTGATTGAAAGAAAATTTTAAATGGGGTTTTCTTTTATTGTATATGTAAAACAAAAAAATGTATTCAGTAACCAATTAAAAAAATCATATCATTTATTTTTAAATTAAAACAATAACATATAAGAATTTCCTAAGAATATTCTATTTTTCCCAAAATATACTTTTTAAATTAATTTTCAATATTTCCTTAGAAATATCAACCCACATGATACAGATAGACATAAAGAAATATATAATCACACATCAATAATGCACAGGGAAAGTAAAAAAACAATAGGTTCCATATGCATCAATTAATATGGGATCAAAAAGAAATTAAATATAACCTCTATGTCAAACCACCAATAAGAAATATGTGTCATGGGATCTACCCTAGGCCCTATTGTGAGATAGTGTGTGGAGTTTTCCAAAATGGACCAATCTTCTTTCCCACTATATGTCCTAGCACAAGCCACCCAACCAGGTTGTACCAAACCTAAATGAGGGGTGCACCCCACTAGCCCCATCAAATAACTAGGGGAAAATAAATGTTTGTGACTAGATAATGTCGTATAAGTCTCAACTTTCTGCATTTTTTACTGTAGTTCTTATAACCAAATTAAGTGATGGAAATTAAGAAATAATCAACCCAATCATTATAAGGAATAAACCAAAATCTCAACCCAATCTCTAATGTCCTGACATAGAATGAAACCATTTCACATAATCCAATCATCGTATTATAATAAAATACCCTCAATAAGAACACCGAGTATAATGGGAAAAAAGGGGAATAACAAGAAACATACACACTATTTAAATTTCTAACAAAGCCTTTAAAATAAAATATATTTAGATTTCCAAATCACATTTTTATAACATTTTAAAATTTCATTTCAAATCATTCTTCAAAAATAATTTCAATCATTTTTCTAAAGAAACACACTTAAAACTGGATGGAAATTAATTTGAAAAATCAACCCACTTTTATTAAAAACATAAAATATTAAAAAAAAACCCCATGAAATTCATTTAAAGACCCTAAAATGGTCAAATAATTTATAAAATTCACATTTTATTACAAATAGTTCTTGAATCCAATTTACAATACTTGTAATTTCATGAACCATTGGTAATTCCAAGTAATTGGTTTGAAAAATAAATGTGAGAACCAGATTTTTTTTATAAATTCAAAAAAGTTTTTAAATACCCATTTAAGAAATTTATGATACAATTAGGATGTAATGTTTTCTAAAATATATTTTCAACACAATCTAATATTAATAAATCATATAAATTGAATTGAAAATAAAGTGAAACTTGGTTTTTCTTCCAAATAATGATTAATAATACTTAATACCATCAATATAAAAATAAAACAAAATTTTAATAGCCAATAAATTAATGTTTTTCAAATTAGAAAAATGTTGGTTTGGAAAACCAACCTAGAATCAATGTAGAATGGTTTGAAATGTCTATTTGGGGAGAATATTTTTTGAGAAAGAATCAACTTACCTAACACAAAATGAATCATTAAAATCCATTTAAATATATAAAATTATGTTTGGTTGAGAGGTAAAAAATGACAAAAAATGGAGAAATCGAGAGGAAATGAATAATGAAAGGGAGATGAGACCCTAACTTGGATTTCTAGCTATGAATTGTGATGGAATCACATGGAATCACTAAAGGAGTGGGGATATTGAAAGGAGGATGTGCACTATGTGTGTGTGGGGTGGGGGGATCCACTAGGTTCATATGACATGGGAGGGAATATCGATGTGATGGATTTTGGGTTTTTAATAATGGGATAGAATATCTGTAAATTCTAAGTAAATTAAAAACTATAATTGGTGTATGATTAACTCACATTGTTTAACTAACCACATGGAAACCATGTGACATGCATTTGATACTCCAAACACACATCAAACAGTTTATACTAGGATCCCACATGGTTTTCCTAGCCATTTATAGACCATTCCAAACAACAGTATCTATTTTTGAACTCATACACATGATTTTCACACAGTTTACCAAACCGTGTTGGCTAACCGTGTGACACAAAAACTTGTAAAATCTTAAAATTTAAATCCCAATTTTTTATGAAACATGAAATAAATTAAAATAATATAAATTAATTATTTATAGTAACATGAGATCTGTTAAAGTTATAGGAAATGTCACAGAGAAGAAAAAAATCCAATCGAGGCTCGATAAGATCCACCAAGCCTATACATAGTGGTAGATGAGTAGGGTGTGATAAATATAATAGTTGGTTGCAAGAAATAAAAGATTTTATTAAATTAATTATATTGTCCATTTCATCAATGATATTTTAAAATAAAATCAATAAAATCATTATTTCTTTTATATTATAAAAAACCAAATCATATAAAACACCTAAATGTTCCTTATTTAAAAAAAACTGAAAACTTATAATATGAGACCAAAAGATGTTTAATAAATAAATTCAACTATCATTTAAGTGGAAGAAAATGAAACACCTCTAGTTATTCATAAAATGATAAACCAAGTCTAAATAACCTCATATACCTTTTTTATTTTTCTAAAAACGTCAATGAGGTTGATATTTAAAACCATAAAGGTGTAATAACAGACCTTCTATATGGAAATAGTAAGAATAGAAGAAAACAACAATATAAAAGTACCCTAAATGGGATTGTAAATATATGGATGATATTGTTTACTTTTCTTCTATAATGGTGAATACTTATGGTGAGGAGAATATACTTAATCCATCATGGGATACTAGTGGGTAATATATCTCTTTGACTTGTTCCTCTATGGCTATTCCAAGAGATGTTTCCATTCATTCTAGAATCATTTCCCCTAAAGATAAAGTGGTAGTATTTCAAGTTGGTGATATAGATACTCTGATTTTGGGAATTTTCAATCCTAGTACTACTAATCTTTCGTTTTATGCAATTGATGTGGATCCTATGAGGATTAAATATTTTGGGGTCTTAGGGGATTCACTTGTTTTAGAGATAACAATTGTTGGTTCTTAATAGATACAGAGCAAGCCTATGTAAGGTTATACCAACCCAGAGGGCAGAGAAGTGAATCTCTCTTTGGGTGGTGCTCAAATGTGTCTCTCAGTTTATATTTATCATTAGGGGTTTTCCTATAATATTGAAGTTAAAAAATATGTTGGTGATGTGTAATGTGTATTTGGAGAATATGTGAAAGCTAAATTTAAGGATCCCAAACTTAGAGTCAACTATAGAATCGATTTCAACATTTTGATAAGGAATCCCAGTTCAATGATGAATCCGAAGGATAGAAAATTGTATCTCATTTCATAATAGAAAATATATTAGTGCTAAGAACCTAGTGTAAGTTGTTTTTATGTTATATATAGTAACAAAATGTTATTTAGATGAAAATAAAGGGGATGAATACACTTCTTAGATTGAACCTGAGGTTTTCTAAAATATGGAGCATTTTTTCTAGTAATAAGAGTTGGAGGTAATGAGGCTTTATGTTGGAGGATTATGTGATTTAAAATGGTATGAAAACCTAAAAAATAGAAATATTGGTCAAACCTTATAAAGATAGTGATTACATGATCAAGGGTAAAGACATTCGGATCAAGGAAATAAGTAAATCATTAAAGAAAGATGCTATCATACTACTATCTAGGGATTAACCGGAAAAGGGAGTCGACACATACAATGAAGAAATTTTCATAACTAATTTTTATTTGGTTATAAAATCTCGTTTTTAATCATTTTATTCAGAAAATGTTAGTATTATGGGAATCCCTACTCCTAATAAGGGATCTATGGATGTTAATGGGGTTGCGTGTGAACATCTCTTGGTAGAGGCCGACTCCACTCCCACTATGGACCTTCTAGTGCATTAAAATGAGTAGATAGAGTAATATTTAATGGATTTTTATGTAATAGGTTAGAATTTAGTTAGGATTCACTCTAGAAAACATCAAGTCAAAATTTATAAATATCAAGTAGATTAGATTGATAGTAAGATCACATTCTCATTCATGAATTCAATGAAGGAAAATATCACATGGAGGATTATACAAATACCTATTATAATAAGGCCTACTATTTTTAGGATATTATTCAAAACAATATGGAAAGAGATAAATTTTAAATTCATTTAAGTCTTCATAATGGTCATGGAATAGGAACTTTAAAATTTTTGTGGGAAACATTTACATTTTCCACTGATTTATAATATTTTAGTGTATGACTCATTTGTAGGGTTCCCATTTTATAATTTATAAGTGTATTACCTAGAAGTGAAAATAATAATTTAAATTTTTTGTGAAGATAACATTTTTCTAAATATATAACTATCACCCAAAATACAGAATACTAAAACAAATAACAAAACAAATACTCAACTAAAAGGAAAACTATGTCAAACAATACATATCATAGGAAACTATTTAATTTAACTAAAGTTGAGTACATATAATTATTAACTATTTTGTTAAAGTGGATTCCCAAAACCCAACATGTTTAACATCCTGTGTTTTAATAAAGAAACACTATGTTCAATAGAATACATGATACGAGCCTAAACGAACAGCTAAAGATTATTATTTTAATATTACCAATATAACCTAGTTATTGGAATGGATGTAATGAATAGTATCAAATATGTTATTAAAATATGGTTTACACATGTTTAAATAATGATTCATTTGTTACCAAATTTTTTAGAAATGGAAATAAAAACCAATAGAATATAATGGATGTGTTTTTATGAAAACATATTTAAAAAGATAATAATCGGGCTGATAAAATCATATCACTCTTTATGGATTTTAATTTAATGAAAAATATATTTTATATATTCAATTTACTGTTTTAAATTCATCTTATATGTTTTCTAGATATGATATAAGAACAAATTAAAATTTTTGGATAAAAGAAATATTTTTCTAAAAATGCAGCTTTACCACCTTTTGATGGTGAACCCTTTTTAAATTTATTTTTTGACACCTTTATATGTTCTATTTTACAAAATAAACTTCTTATTTATAAGAAGGATATCTAAATTTATTTGGATGAATTTTTGATATTTTTCTGATAACTATCATATTTTGATGAATATTAAAAATACGCTAAATTTTAATTGAAAATAACACTTTCCATTGAAATAATTCATATGGTTAAATAATATTATTTATGGTATCTAATGTATAAATGGAATATATGTTTATCATTTAATCCAATTTTGGTCATTTTAAGTAATTTCACATTGAAATTGGACATAAACAAGTGCCACTCTTTTGGTAGTTTTTATTTCTTAAAACAAGCTTTTTGGTTTTGACAATGAGAATTAATTCAAAATTAATTTTTTCCAATTATGTGTTTTGTATTTGTAAAAACGGATTATATATTTTGAATTTTAAGGTCTAAATTGTGTAAATTGGTAACTTTTATTTTTTGATAATATGAATATTAACTTGAGTAATTATTTTTATTTACCGTCGTTAAAATGAAAATATGGTAAATAAGGGTAACAAACTAATATTATAATAAAATAAAAATAACCAAAAATGTGTAATAATCCTATTTGATGATTTATTTATGACCATGAGCATCTTTAGTCCGAACTTATGGAATTTGGGTTCCACTTGAGAGTGATAATGAATTATTATATTTATTAATTTAATGTAAAGGGAAATATAACATAAACATGTATCTTCATACTAAAACAATTTTTATATGGGGTTATATAAGTTATATATTCAACTGTAAATATTCCTTATAAATCTAAAATTATTTCCTACATCATGATATTTTATTTATAATTTTTATACATTAAATAAAAATGTTTAATTATGACACATTGATGATCTAATGATTGATTCATTAATAAACGATTCAAGTAAATGATATTATAAATATTAAGATAAATTTTATTTGACATAATTAATGTCATACAAAAAATATATAGGTAAATATTACGTGGTTGGATTGATTCAATGTTTTTTTCAAAGGAATCAAGTTGTTATGAATTCGTTAAAAAGTCAAGAATGGATAGTGTCTGAAATTGACATAATTCATAACTTAAAATATAAAATAGTTTATAAAATGATATTAAATTACTAAAAATATAAGATTCAGCCAAATGGTTAAGATAATTCCAAATATTTAATAAATTACTATTTTTGGGTCCTTTTACATTATATGGTAATTACATTAACCCACAATGGGTAAATAACATGATATCACTGTAAGATTAAAAAAGTAAAATAATGGTTAAACCAAAAAGATAAGGGTAAAAAAATATTCAAAACTTATCTAAAAATTATTAGATGTTTGGTATTAGAACCAAAATCATATTATATTCGAATTAAATGAGTATTTTAAAATTTTTAATTGAAATTGAATTTATAGTAAATTAATAATTCAAGACTTTCGTAAAGTGGCCCTCCTCTATCTTATAAAAGGCCACCACCTCTACCCACTTACACAGACATCTAAAGACCATTGTATCATACAAATTTTGCTCATATAATCTCCCAAAATCCCTCCCAACTATCATACTTATCTTGGTGATAATGCAATTCAAGAAATCCTTTTGGATCAAATCAAAAGGAGATACACTTTTAGAGGCAACATCTTCTCTAAAGTTCCTTTCCTTTATTTTAATTCTCCACTCTCTATGATCTTATTATTTTAGGATTACCTAACAACTCCAGAATCATAAATATACTATGATGTTTTTATGATAATTATTTTAACTAAACTTACACACACCTCTATCTAATGGATACGATCATACTGTTTCTGTGTACGGGGAACTTCTACCTCACGAAACGATGATTGATCAATTTTCTTTTACTACCTCTCATGGTGGAAATAATGATCTGTATTTATATTTGTTATATATTATATTTATATTTTATCTATTCTTATTTAATGTTTATTTAAAACATACCTTTATTCTTTCGGTGATGTGTAATTTTAATAATTTCATTTGATGAAGTATGGATTACCGCCCCTCAAAGTGATATGACTCCTTCATGCTAGACATGGAACGTATAAATGATGGATTTATTAAACCGATTATACATAAATGACATAAATATAATAATTTTATTATAATTTATATTTATATCATTTGATTATTATTCTTTTAAGATGAAAAAGAAATGAAAGTAGCGTTCATGTGTACGTACAATCTACCATCTCCATGAACAGTAAATTTCATTTCTTATATCAAATGTTATGGACAATTATAAATAAACATATACTGGATATATATGATATTTAAATCATTAATATCATTATAGAGATAATTGACTTACTACCACATGGATAGTTTGCATCATAATAAGTTCATTTTCGACTCATGTATCAAATATCAACAAAACGACCAATATGAACTTAAATAATTATGTAATTGTTATAACAAGGTAATAATTGATATAAAATAAAAAATAAACATGAAAAAGGTTCTAAAATGAATTTTGACCATTTGTAATCGAAATTTAATTTATAATAAATTAAATTTTCTAGAATTTCCTAAATTGCCCCTCCTCCCACTTATAAAATTACACCAACTCTAACCACTAACACACACCTCTCAAGCCCCTTTGTCTCATCCAAATTATGATAAAATAATCTCCCAACATCCCTCCCTTACTTAATGAAGCCTTAATATGGTTATAAGACAATTCAAGAAAGAATTTTGTCTAAAATCAAAAAGAGTTACCCATTTTAGAGGTTGTGTCTTCTCTAAAGTTTTTGTCCTTTATTTTTCTTCTTCACTCCCTATGATATTTTTTTTATGATTACATAACAAATAAAGTATCATTAATATAATAGGATATAGTTATGAGAATTAGTATAACTACACTTACACCCACCTCCAACTGATGGCTACGAACATACTGTTTCTATGTACGACAAACTACTACCTCACGAAATGATGATTGTTCAATTTTATCCTACCACCTCTCATAGTGTCCATTATGATGGAACTGTATTTATATATGTTATATATTTTATTTATATTTTCTCTATTATTCTGTAATTTTTATTTACAATATAAATTTATTCTTTCCATGACGTGTAAATATTGTAATTTCATTTGAGGGTGTGCGGACTACCACCCCCTCAAAGTGATATGAATCATTCATGCAATACATGGAACATATAATGTATGGTTTTATTAAACCTATGATAAATACCTGAAATAAATATAGTACTTTTATTATAATATACATTTATATCATTTTATTATTATTGTTTTAATATGCTAAAGAAATGACAGTTGCCTTAATACGTTTGAACGTCCTACCATATCCATGAACGATAAATTTCATTTCTCATCTTCAAATGTTATGGAATATTATAAATATATATATACAGGATATATATAATATTTAAATCATTAATATAATTATTTAGTCAATGGACTTATGACTTCATGGATATTTTGCATCAAAACAAATTCATTTTCGACTCAAGTACCTAATATCGACAAAACAACCAATATGAACTTAAATAATTATTCAATTGTTATAAAAAGGTAATAATTGATATAAAATAATGAATAAACTTTAAAAAGGTTATTAAACAAGTATAAATTAACTTAATTTTATTATTCAGTAAAAATAAGGAATATACGTGACGATTTGGACTCAAGGTAAGGGAACTTCGTAACCTAATTTCTATTCATTGGGTTAACCTTCGACTTCTTGATTATTCCATGATATGATAATGTGATAAATAAATTATGATATACCATAATGTATTAATAATTTATTAACGTTTATTTATAGTGAATACACATAATCGATCTGTTTTATTAACAAAATTATCTTTGTAAGGCAATTTCTAAACTCAATTTTCACTCATTAGGTTTCACGTATACTTTGTTGATTATATTATGCCAATATTATGTGTGGAATAAATGTTTATTTATATATTTTATAATTTTCACTTAACTTTGTGTGGATATAAATTTTCTACACATAATCTCCATATTTATAAATTCTTACGTCATTTATACGATCTTTGTAAGGGATTTCGTCTCAATTTACATCCCATTGAAACTTATTTGTTGTTATACAAAAATTCAATTTTATATGGTTTATATACTAACCCTTGACATATTATATCATGAATCTCCTTATTCTCATGATATTATAATTTTTGTTTAATGTTATTCTTTAATTATTTTTATTCAAGTATTTTCTCAAGTGGTAAGAGACTCTTTAACTAAAACATATTTTTAAATGTTTTTATGATTTATTATTCTAAATATTTCTCATTACTATACATGTTTTTAAAATGGTTTTAAGGAATAATTTATATGGAAATAATTTTTTTATGTTTAAATTCCTTTCAAAAGTTTCAAAGTGGTATAAGACACTTTGATTCAAAAATATTCTGTTAAAATATTTTAATTGTGTATTTAAAGGGGATTCATTATTTTTATAACATTGAATGTTAATTTTATGTACACGTCATGAATGAAATTTCTAATTTTAGGTTACTATTATATATTGATGTTTACTTTACAATTTTACCAATTTATTTGAAAATAATATGTTTTCATTTATGAGTGCAGGTATTGTAATGATTAAATATGATTTCAAAGTGTAAATGTTATTTTTTCCTTTATGTTTGTTAATATGTTATGTTTATGTTATGTTCTTGGGAATTGTTTATATATACGGGTGGTTACCTTATAAACCAAGGGTGTGTGGGCCCAAGATAGATTCCCAATTCATTGGGTAACATGATTGAGGTAAATGAGAAAGTTTATCCTAAGAGACTTAGGGAATATACTATGATGGGTATTCAAAACGTAACAATGAAGGTTACTCCCTATGTAGCTATAAAAGCTAAAATATAATGGATACCACAAGTTACCTTTATGTTTTATGATTTATATAATGTTTTGTAGTAAAATTAATATTACATGAAGTAAGCTAAGTAGTTTATGATTTATGGATGAAAACTATGATTTTGTGAAAATGTTTTCATGGGTTTTAAATATTGATAGACTAACAGTTTTATTCCTTATTTTATATAACTTACTGAGATATTTATACTCATCCCAAGTTGTTGGATTTTTTTTCATAGGTTATAAAGAAGGACAAGAGAAAATAAGAATTCAAGAATATTTTTATCAAGAAAATAATTACTATTTTAATTAATCATTTCTATTATTGTGATTTTTTTGATTGAGTATAAGTGTATACTTTGTAATTTTTGAGATGTAATGTAATATTTATAGAGTAATTCTCTAAAAATATAAACTTTAAAAGATCATAAATGTTAATTAAAGTCAATTTATTGAGAGATCATGAGATTAAGTAATGTTTTAAGGTTAGAGCCTTATAGTTGGTATCAGAGGAAAAGTTTAGACAACTTTTGATATTAGGATGTTTCCTTAAGGGTTAGGGATATCATCATGGGTTTTTAATTTTAAGGTAGATCATAAGTTCAATGTCTTGGAATCCTCTTTTTAGGATTTATGATATAAAATATTAAGGTGACTAATGGTATTTATGGAGACATTCACCTTTGAGGAGATTGTGGGTTATTAATTATTGGGATGAAAAATAAGAGGTATGAGATAAACATTGAGGTTAAAATTTGTTATGGTTATATTTGAGGAGTTTATCTAATTTTTGGTAATTTTATAAAATTATATACTTTTTGAAAAAGGACAACACACAGACAGTGTGACAACCCATCTCATCATACAAAGCTACGAGAATCGAACCCACAACCGAAGTGCGACTGGGATTTATCGCATACCACTAGATTGGATCAAGTACATGGTTAGTATGACTTATTATTTTTAGTTAAATGATTATATGAGTCAAGAATAAGTTTATTTTGGGAACCTATGTTTTATTAAATAGATATCCTTATTATAATAAAATAATTTGGTAATTACGTGATAAATGTTATTTTGGAAGATGTTTTCTATTTTGGGAACACTATATGCCTTAGGAAAATAGAATACTATGGAATTTCATTTAAGGAGTAATGGTTGAATTTTATTTTTGAATAATCTATGCTTTTATTGTAGACACATGGAGTTTGGAGTTATTTATGGAAATGACTAACTTATCATGGAGAATATTTGATTAGGTTAATTACTTTTAAGTATGAGACTTTAAGAGTAGTCAATGTTATTTGGATATAAATGTTAAGATTTATAATGGAATACTATGTGATCAAATCCTTATGAATTTTGGGTTTCAATCATAGATTGGATTATTTTAAATAATTTTAAGGACAATTGTATATTGAATGGTCTTTGTTGAACTTTCGGTATTGTTTGTTGAATTTTGGAGATTAAGAGTAGAATTTATTATTATAAAAGATTATTATTTTTGGGGATTATATGATATTGTACTAACCATTTTGGTTTTGGGATAATTTTTAATGACATGGGAAATATATAATTCATCTTTTCTCGATTGTGAGATTTTTTAGAAGTTGATTCTAGCACTTTAGGTGTGATCAGGTAATCATGAATACTCATAATTTTGAGAAAAGATGTGTTTTTGGTAGATATTTATTATAGTATGAAACTATAATTTACAAGTAAGTATGTTTAGTTATGTTCTTAGTCAAGCTCATAAATAAATTCATCAACTTTATGAAATGGACTTTAAAGAAAAAGAGTTTTTCGTTTACTTTTTTATACTAGGAATCAAATACTGTTTATCCAATCATAAGTTTATGGGTTTTTAGTTGTAAAAATATCCTAATAATGTTTTCTATCAATCACCATCAAAACTTGAAACTTAGTTTTTCTTCAATATACATGTTTTTCTACATGGAACCCTAGTATGTGTTATCTCAGGTGACTTTTGTACTTCTATTTATTTCTTTTAAAGTTGTAGTTTTATTAAACCTCTTTCTATGCGAGATTTCTAATTAAGTTACCAAGCCAAATTTTAAAATTGTGAGGTTGAAATTTATAAAATGGGGGAATGATGTAACATCCTGAGTTTTAAGAATGAAACACTATGTTCAATAGCATATATGATATGAGCTTAAACGAACAACTAAATATTACTATTTAAATATTACCATTATAACATAGTTTTTGGAATGGTGGGAATGAATAATATCAATTTAATTTTGAAAATATGGTTTAAAAATGTTTAAATAATGATTCATTTGTTACCAAATTATATAGAAATGGAAATAAAAACCAATTGAATATAAAGGATGTGTTTTTTTGAAAACCTATTTAAAACCGGAATAATTGTTTTTATAAAATCATATCACTCTTTATGTATTTTTATTTAATGAAAAATATATGTTAAATATTCTATTTAATGTTTTAAATTCATCTTATATGTTCTCTATATATGATATAATAACAAATTCAATTTTTTAGATAAAAGAAATATTTGTCTAAAAATGCAGTTTTACCGCCTTTTCTTGGAGAACCCTTTTTAAATTTAGTTTTTGACACCTTTATAGGTTATATATTAAAAAATAAACTTCTTCTTTACAATTATGACATCAAAATTTACCTTGTATGAATTTTTGATATTTTTATGATAACTATTATGTTTTGATTAATAGTAAAAACACGCTAAATTTTAATTGAAAACAAATTTTACATCAAGATAATTTATATGGTTAAATGTAAGAACCCGGTTTTTTCTTTGAATGGATTTGGAATATTCTTGATGATATTCTAGGGTAGCGCCTTCAGACGGCGTGCGATTCTGAGCCCCGGAGTGGCCTGAATTAAATTTTCATTGCGTTCACACTGGAAATGCCAAATAAATGGGATAACTCCTAAACGGAGTTCCTAATCAGAGATCCGAGTGTAAAGATGAGTCCGGAATGGGGTGTTTACCCTAGGAATGACATAAAACTTGTCGGCGCGGGACATTTGGACCCCTCGCCCGCTTCTGGAACGTTAAATAAATTAAATAAATTATTTAATTTGTTTAATGTTGAAACACAGGTATCTCCTAAACGGTGGCTCGGAAAACTTTCATGCTCGGGAGGTGGTGTTTACCCTAGGGGAGGCTTAACCTCGGCCTCGTCGAGTGTTTCAGGCGCGGGATAAATTGGGGGTTAATTTAATTAAAAATTTAATTAATTTCTTTTATTTAATCCCTAACCCCACCCCTCTCCTCCCTCATTTCCCCTCCCCTGGCATCCCCTCCTCTCCCTATCCTCCTCCACCTCCGGCGAGGCGGCTCCAGCGAGGCAGCTCCGGCAAGGCGGCAGTTCGGCGGCGAAGCTCCGGGCAACGCCCACGAGGTAGGATTTGTCGTTTTTGTTTCATCCTCCCCACTCCCTACTTCGAGAAAGTTAATCATGTCTAATTTCTGTTGGATTTTTGAACAAAGCCTATGAACGAATATTATATTTTATTCCCTTTCCAACTCTTGTCTCGGATTTGAAATCCGAGTTCGGAGGAGCCCGCAGTGGTTCGCCGAAGGTTGCGGGAATTGGGGGTTTGGGGGTGTTTTCCGGCGACCCAGGGCGGTCCGGCGAGGTTCCCAGGGCGGCGGCGCACAAGCTCCGGGCGGCGGTGGCTTCCAGCGGAGGCGGTGGCTCCTGGCACATGCAGCGCTCGACACGGTGGGGGGGTCATGGGTGTCAGCCGGGCGAGCGCGAGCGAAGGCCGTCGGAGGCGGTCGGGCGATCTGGGTTCGGCGGGGTCATCGGCGAGCGCCTGGGGCGCGAGGACCCGGGGTCTTCATGACCCCAGTCGGAAGACCGGACCGTCCGAGCCTGTCTGAGTTGTTCAGGGCGGTCCGCGCAGTGAACCGCGGACCGTCGGTCCAGAGTACGGGTGGGCCGGCCGAACCGGCCTGGCTCACCCGTTGTGGTCCCTAAATACTAAAATGCTCCTAAAACTCAAATTGTAAATCGAATTTGCATGCCGTCTATGGCAGTGAAATCCTGTCTTCGGGGTGGACTTTTTGAGATGGTTTCGAGAATTTTTAATTCCCGAAATGGGGGGCCGCGGAGGCGCGACATGTCCTTAAGTGGACGAGTGTTTTCCTCGAGACTCTTGTTTTGGACGGCGCAGACGCGTCCGATGTCCAATTTAAGCGCTGTCAGCGGCATTGGAACCCTGGCGTCGAAGCGACGGTTACCTGGGTGGTTCCGAGCATTGAAACCGGAGTTGATGTGTGGGCCCCACAACCCGTCTTTTGAGCTGCGTGCATCTTTTAGCGACTTTTTACTCGGACGTCTGTTCGAGGCGTGTGAGTAGTCAATGTTGGGTGTTTTTCCAAGGGCATCGCGTTGGCGCAGTCTGCCCACTCTAATTCCGCACAAGGGTGCGGGGCCCACGAGGGCCGTTTGGGGATCGACAGTGATTTTCCATCATTATCACCGGGAGACCGTTTTGGACAAGTGAATAGTCCATCTTGTGTGCTTTTTCTAGAGGATCGCAACAGTGTGATCCGTTCGTTGAGTTTCAGGGCTGGGATGCAGGTCCCGCGTGGTATCGCTCGTGCACGGGGATCCGGAACGTATCTTTTTCTCCGGATATCCGTTGCACTCAAGTGAGTAGTGCTTTTGATGTGTTTTCTCGAGGGGATCGCAATGGTGCGATGCACCCGACTGTTTTCGGGACCGAGGCTCGGGATCACGGGACGTCATTCGGGCGTGAGGCGGTGTTGGATACTTTTATGTCGGATATCCGTTTGAGGTGAGTGAGTAGTCTATCTCACATTTTTTTTGAGAGGATTACAACAGTGAGATCCGTTTGGTTGTGCGGAGCCTCTAGCACGATCTTGTTAAATGTGAAAGGCGCTCTGATGGCAGTTATTCTTGCCCTGTTTGCAAAGAACCCTTGGCGTGTGATCGAATGCACTCCTGTGTGAGTGAAGAGATGTGGTTGGCTATGCCTTAGTTGATAAGGTGGAAGGTTGGAGTTGTTACGTCACACCTTCGCGTTGACGTTGGGTGTCGTGTGCACGATAGCCTATGGGCTGGAACGAGGTATACCTTCGGAGTATACGGGAGCGCTTAAGGGTACGTGTGGTTTGTACCTGAGATGTTCGTGGGCTTGGTTGGGGTTGACTTGGGGCCACACGTCGTGTGGGCCCCATGTGTGTGCAGTGTTCTGCCTTACATACTTTGACCTCTCGCGATGTAGAGGGTCCCTCTGTGTGTTTGTTTGACCAGTAGGGTGGAGTTCTTCCCCTGGCTCTATGCTCGTTTGTTGACCAGCAGGGTTGAGTGGTCTCCCCCTGGTTTCGTTCTCGATGGATCATCCTGTAGCGGTGCTAGTGGCACCCCGTGATGGAATAGGCGCTGAACCTATTTTGGGAGAGTTGTTCTGGAGTTGGGTGGTTGTGTGATACCCACTCCATGTTCGGTTGGCCAGTGTTGTACCCTCCAGTAGAGATGGCTAGAGAAGTTCTGAGTTTTACCCTCCAGCGGGGCTAGGTAGTGGGTTACTTATCGACTTTTTCGGGTTTACCCTCCAGTAGGGCTGGGCAGTGGGTTACTCATCAGCTTCTAGGGTCTACCCTCCAGCAGAGACTGGGCAGTGGGTCACCCGACGCTCTTAGGATCTACCCTCCAGTAGAGACTGGGCAGTGGGTCACCCGATGCACTTAGGGTCTACCCTCTAGCAGAGACTGGGCAGTGGGTCACCCGACGACCTCTTAGGGTCGACCCTCCGGCAGGGTTGGGCAGTGGGTCGCCCGTCGTCTAGTTCCAGGTCTACCCTCCAGCAAGGCTGGGCAGTGGGTCACCTGTCGACTTATTCCAGGTCTACCCTCCAGCGGGGCTGGGCAGTGGGTCTCCTGATGATGTATCAAGGTCAACCCTCCAGCGGGGCTGGGCAGTGGGTCGCCGGATGATGTATTAGGGTTTACCCTCTAGCAGGGCTGGGCAGTGGGTCACCCGATATTTGGTTATGAATTACCCTCCAGCAGGGCTGGGCAGTGGGACACATGTTGGCATTCCAGGCTCAATCCTTTCGACTAGGCTAGCATGTGGCTTCCCTCCGTGATTACCGAAGTAGGACCCTTGGTTTTACAGGTCGGTGATGGAACAACATTGACTTTGAGGAGTCCTCTCGACTATAGGGCAGTGATGAGGTGTGGTTTGACTTCCCCTAGAACTCTCAAGTACGAGGGACACTTTCCCCACCGAGACGCGTTCTTGTGATGCGATCTAAAACCATGCGGGCGAGTCAGTATCGCCCAGAGCAGATAGTGTCGAGGTGCCGTGATCAAGCCCCTTGGCTTGCGATTTGGGGCAGACGTGCGAGATGCTGGGCATCGATGGTGTTGTCTCCTGGGACTGTTGGCTACTCGTTTTCTTGGGCTAAGCTACGGGACGAAGATCCCCTTACGGTCCTTTTCGGGTTTCTTGACCGAGCATATGAATATGTATATACCTCGTTTCAGTACCCACTTCTTGGGCTTTGTTACTCTCCCTCTAGGAGAGGCGAAGACGCGCGGGGTATGCCACGTGCTTTCCGTGTCTAGCTTCTCGTGGTGGGACGAGTCTACTCTCCTGCTATAAGTAGTGAATATTCTACGGGAAGTTCATCTTCTCACCGTTTCTAGCTCCTTGTGCCTAGATGAGTCTACCTTCTTTCTTTTGTTGGGTTGAGCTGGAATCTTTACGGCACTCTCTGTTGTACTCTTTTACTTTTCCTGTTCTCTCTACTGCTCACCCTTCGGTACCTCCTTTGTTGATCCCTCGAGCCTTCGGGGTATCCTACTGTGTATTTTTATACTCACCCCTGCTTGGGCTTTTCCCGCACTTGGTGTGCCTTTGTAGATGATGGACAGGTGGAGCGTGACTTCAGTGGAGCGTAGGAGCTTGGGAGCTTGGACCGTGTGCGGTGGTCGTAGTCGGGTTCTAGGTGGGAGACTAGTCAGCTGTTTCTTTTTGATTACCAATTGCCTGGTTGTGGTACTTTTTGGTTGGGCGCGTGTTTTGCACCTTTTCTTTTCAGTTTGTACTTTGTACTGTTTAGAGGTCGATGCACATCTGTGGTTTATACATATAGCAGTTGTTCATTTTTACTCTGCATGTTCTTTCTTTTACTCTTCTCTTTTGCATTGAGTGTGTTGCGTGTGTGTGTACAGGTACTTAGGCAAAGGCCTCCCTGAGTTATTGTGCCTTCGGCACTGGTCGCCATCCCCTGGCCTATGGAGGAGGGCTTGGGGTAGTTGCGGCTTGAGCCTGGATGGGGTCGGGTCATGACAAAGTGGTATCAGAGGTGGTTCATTCCTTGGGACGTTTTACGGACGTCCCTAAAAGAGGAATTGGTTGGGATATAGGGAAACAGTGTTAACATGTCTCGAGAGCGGCTTTCAGGCCAGGGAATCCTGTGATGGTGCGGCGGCAGATGTATCCATTCACCAGGACCTTGATAACCTGCTTGTCGACTCGGCATGCTGAGACACTTGTTGTAGGGAAAGGAATTTTCTTTGTGCATAACTTAGGATTGAGTCTTTGACTGTACTTTCTGAGTCAGCTCCCCATCGTTGTTATTGGTATATACATATATGTTCATCTGACCACGACACTCCTTGATGATATTCAGGATGTCTCCACGAAGACAGCCAACCAAGATACCAGCCTGTTTACGTGATGATGACCCTGTGAGATATGAGGCCACAGTCCAGGACCCATCATGCGTGCCCCTTTCTCTGGGTGGGCCAGTGGCAGCACCCCCACCTGTTGAGCAGCAGATAGTTTCAGCAGAGTAGGCTGATCTTGAGCGCAGGCTGAGTGAGCTCCATGAGTTCCAGCGGCAGAGACAGCTGAGGTTCAGTGGTGAGCCAGACCCTCAGGTAGTAGTGGTTTGGATAAAGATAGTGGTTAGCCTTTTCAGGCTTGTGCAGATGCCGACAGATCAGAGAGGGGCTTTGGCAGCCAACCTTTTAGTGGATCAGCTTGGCGTTGGTGGAGTCTGGTGACTCAGTTTCTTGATGAGTCGTCACTTATGTGGGGCGATTTTCAGTTGTTGTTTCGTGAGGAGTTTTTCCCTCATGCTTGCTCTCTGTTCGGATTTAGGAGCTCATGCAGTTTTAGCAGGGAGGGATGACGGTGGCCGAGTACACGACTAGTTTTTCAGATCATGCACGCTTTTACCTGGACTTGGTCCATGACAACAACATCGGAGCGCAGAAGTTTGAGCAGGGTCTCCGCTGAGAGATATGTGTTGTCGTAGTACCCTTGGGCATTTCCACATATGCCGGGGTGCTAGAGCAGGCGCTGGTGACAGAGGGATTCCTGTCGCATTCTATTGTTGGTGGTTGCAACAGGCACGTTGGAGCCGAGAATCAGCCGGAGCTAGTGGGCGTCGGCAAGCAGAACCTCGACGCAGGTGGCTTACTGACAACCGGACTCAGGGGCATGGTCGTACACCACAATGGCGCCAGAGGGAACTAGTGCAGCCCAAAGAGGGTCGGTGCTATGCTTGTGACAGGCGAGGTCACATGGCATGAGACTACCCGACCTGAGTTGCTGAGAGCTTCAGGCATGCAGAAGGCGCACCACCATGGTAGAGGAGGCTCCGTGATCAGAGTAGTGCCTAGAGAGGTGGTGCTAGCAGAGGAGCGGGAGGAGATGGAGGTGTAAGACGACGTTACGAGGTTTTCCCATCACCACTAGGTGGTTTGCATCAGGCTCCGGGAGCTTACAGTTGGGACCACAGACAGCTGCGGGCTATGGATGTCTACGATCTTGCAGAGCATGAGGTTATAATAGGTACACTCTACAGCTCTTCTACTTTTTGTAGTATAATTGTTAGACTCTGCCTGTGAAATTCTTTCATCCCCGCTCCTTTCTTGAGGTGTTACCAGGGTGACATAGGGCGTCGGTGTAACCCTGTGTTGGTAAGGTAAAAGGTGTTGGACCTTTTTCTTTAGTCGATGGTGTCGACTACATCACTTTTCGAGTGTGTAAGAGAATCTTGGTTGCGAGACATCGACTGTGGAACCTTGCGTGATCATAAATCCTTGGGAGTTTCACCATATGGATATTCTGAAGGAGGGAATCACCAGGCATTGTTCGAGGTGCGGACGGTGATTCCAGTCGCGGAGTGCGAAGTAAGGGTTCGGTCGGGGAGGTGATCTACCCCTGAGGTCCTTCAGACCATTTGAGACCGTGCACAGGGATGGCGAGGTACCCTACCGCCTTGCCCTAACCCCAAAGTCTAGAGTGGGTGCACGACATCAGCAAGGGCCGACCTTGCGTGAACGGATCAATCCTTTGGTCTTTGTGCAGTGACGCAGAGCTGTGCGTAGGTTCTTATGGGTATGGGAAAGCCAGGTGTGGGCTTAGTACCCGGTGTGGCTCCCTAGTTTTTCTTTTCAGGGACGAAAATCATGAAGGAGGGAATGACGTAAGAACCCGGTTTTTGCTGTGAAAGACTGTGGAATATTCTTGATGATATTCCAGGGCAGCGCCTTCAGACGGCGTGCAATTCCGAGCCCCAGAGTGGCCGGAATTAAATTTTCAGTGCGTTCACACTGGAAACGCCAAATAAATGAGATAACTCATAAACGGAGTTCCAGATCAGAGATCCGAGTGTTTGGATGGGTCCGGAATGGGGTTTTTACCCTAGGAATGACATAAAACTTGTCGGCGCAGGACGTTTGGACCCCTCGCCCGCTTCTGGAACGTTAAACAGATTAAATAAATAAATTAATTCGTTTAATGTTGAAACACCTGTATCTCTTAAACAATGGCTCAAATTGGAAAACCAAGGGCACCGTTGAGTTTGGAGCGTTCCGTTTACACTAGGAGGGGTATAAGTTTTGCGAGCGCAGGCCGTCTGTGAAAAATGCCCCCAGGGGCGTTTTCGTAATTTGGCGGTTTTGGAAGCTATGTTAAATATCTTTTGAAAGGGGCCTCAGATTAAATTTCCGAGACCACCTTCGTGCTCGGGAGGTGGTGTTTACCCTAGAGGAGGCTTAACCTCGGCCGTATCAAGTGTTTCGGGCGTGGGATAAATTGGGGGTTAAATTAATTAAAAATTTAATTAATTTCTTTTATTTAATCCCCAACCCCACCCCTCTCTTCCCTCATTTCCCCCTCCCCTGGCAGCCCCTCGTCTCCCTCTCCTACTCCACCTCTGACATGGTGGCTCCGGAAAAGCAGCTCCGGCAAGGAGGCGGTTCGGCGGCGAAGCTCCGGGCAACGCCCACGAGGTAGGATTTGTCGTTTTTGTTTCATCCTCCCCACTCCCAACATTGAGCCGGTTAATCATGTCTAATTTCTGTCGGATTTTTTAACCAAGCCTATGAACTCGTAGTATATTTTATTCCCTTTCCAATGCTTGTCTTGTATTTGAAATCCGAGTTCGGAGGAGCCCGCAGTGGTTCGCCGAAGGTTGCAGGAATTGGGGGTTTTGGGGTGTTTTCCGACGACCCGGGGCGGTCCGGTGAGGTTCCCAGGGCGGCGGCGCATGACCTCCGGGCGGCGGAGACTTCCAGCGGAGGCGGTGGCTCCTAGCATAGGTGGCGCTCAGCTCAGCGGCGGGGTCGTGGGTGTCAGCCGGGAGAGCGCGAGCGGAGGCCGGCGGAGGCGGTCGGGCGATCTGGGGGTCGGCGGGGTCGTAAACGAGCGCCTCGGGCGCGAGGACCCGGGGTCTTCGCGGCCCCGGTCGGCGGACAGGACCCGCGCCGCGCGGGTCCACGCGGAGACCGGATAGGCCATGCTTGTTCGGGCGGTTCAGGGTGGTCCGCGTGGTGAACCGCGGACTGCCGGTCCAGAGTACGGGTGGGCCGGCCGAACCGGCCCGGCTCGCCCGTTTCGTTTTCTAAATACTAAAATGCTCCTAAAACTCAAACTGAAAATCGAATTTGCATGCCGTCTGCGGAAATAAAATCCTGCCTTTGGGGTGGACTTTTTGAGATGGTTTCGTTAATTTTTAATTCCCAAAATGAGGGGTCGTGGAGGCGCGACGTGTCCTTAAGTGGACAAGCGTTTTCCCTGAGACTCTTATTTTGGACGGCGCGGACGCGTCTGATGTCCGATTTAAGCACCGTTAGTGGCTTTGGAACCCTGGAGTCGAGGCGGCGGTTATCAGGGTGGTTTCAGGCGTTGAATCCGGAGTTGAGGCATGGGTCCCACGGCCCGTCTTTTGAGCTGCGTGCAGCATTAAGCGACTTTTTCCTCGGACGTCCATTCAGGGCGTGCGAGCAGTCAATGTTTGGTGTTTTTTCGAGGGCATCGCGTTGGCGCAATCTGCCTGCTCTAATTCCGCACGAGGGTGCGGGGCCCACGAGTGTCGTTTGGACGTCGACGATGATTTTCCATCATTATCACCGAGCGACCATTTTGGACAAGTGAATTGTCCATCTTGTGTTCTTTTTCGAGAGGATCGCAACGGTGCGATCCGTTCGTTGAGTTTCGGGGCCGGGATGTGGGTCCCGCGTTGTACCGCTCGTGCGCGGGGAGCCGGAACGTATCTTTTTCTCCGGATATCCGTTGCACTCAAGTGAGTAGTGTTTTCTACGAGTTTTCTCGAGGGGATCGCAATGGTGCGATGCGCTTGACTGTTTTCTGGACCAAGGCTCGGGATCATGGGACGTCGTTCGGGCGTGAGGTGGTGTTGGCGAATTTTCCATCGGATATTCGTTTGAGGCGAGTGAGTAGTCTATCTCGCGTGTTTTTCCGAGAGGATTACAACGGTGTGATCCGTTTGGTTGTGCGGATCCTCTCACGTGATCTTGTTAAATGCAAAAGGCACTCTGATGGCAGTTCTTCTCGCCGTGTTTGCAGAGAACCCATGGCGTGTGATCGCATGCACTCCCGTGTGAGTGAAGAGATGTGGTTGGTTGTGCCTCAGCCGATGAGGTGGCAGGTTGGAGTTGTTACGTCACGCCTTCGCGTTTATGTTGGGTGCCGTGTGCACGATAGCCTATGGGCTGGAATGAGGTATACTCTGGGTGTATACGGGAGTGCTTAGAGGTATGTGTGGTTTGTACCTGAGATGTTCGTGCGCTTGGTTGGGCTTGACTTGGGGCCACACGTCGTGTGGGCCCCATGTGCGTGCCATGTTCTGCCTTACGTACTTTGACCTCTCGCGATGTAGAGGGTCCCTCTGTGTGTTTGTTTGACCAGCAGGGTGGAGTTCTTCCCCTGGATCTGTGCTCATTTGTTGACCAGCAGGGTTGAGTGGTCTCCCCCTGGTTTCGTTCTCGATGGATCTGCCAGTAGTGGTGCTAGTGGCACCGCGTGATGGAATAGGCGCTGAACCTCTTTTGAGAGAGTTGTTCTGGAGTTGGGTGGTTGCATGATACCCACTCTGTGTTTGGTTGGCCAGTTTTGTACCCTCCAGTAGATATGGGTAGAGTAGTTCTAAGTTTTACCCTCCAGCAGGGCTGGGCAGTAGGTTAGTCATCGACTTCTTCAGGTTTACCCTCCAGAAGGGCTGGGCAGTGGGTTACTCATCGGCTTCTAGGGTCTACCCTCCAGCAGAGACTGGGCAGTGGGTCACCCGACGCTCTTAGTTTCTACCCTCTACCAGAGACTGGGCAGTGGGTCACCTAATTCACTTAGGGTCTACCCTCCAGCAGAGACTGGGCAGTGGGTCACCCGACGACCTCTTACGGTCTACCCTCCGGAAGGGCTGGGCAGTGGGTCTCCCTTCGTCTAGTTTCAGGTCTACCCTCCAGTAAGGCTGGGCAGTGGGTCGCCTGGTGATGTAATAAGGTCTACCCTCCAGCGGGGCTGGGCAGTGGGTCACCAGATGATGTATTAGGGTTTACCCTCCAGTAGGGCTGGGCAGTGGGTCACCTGATATCTGGTTATGAATTACCCTCCATCAGGGCTGGGCAGTGGGACACATGTTGGCATTCCAGGCTCAGTCCTTTCTACTAGGCTAGCCTGTGGCTTTCCTCTGTGGATTACGGGAGTAGGACACTTGGTTGTATGGGTTGGTGATGGAACAGCTTAGACTTTGAGGAGACCTCTCGATTGCTGGGCAGTGATGAGGTGTGGTTTGACTTTCCATAGAACTCTCAAGTACGAGGGGCACTTTCCCAACCGAGAAGCGTTCTTGTGACGCAATCTAAAACTGTGCGGGCGAGTCAGTATCTCCCAAAGCGGATAGTGTCGAGGTGCGGTGATCGAGCCCCTTGGGTTGCGGTTCGGGGTAGACGTGCGGGATGCTGGGCATCGATGGTGTTTTCTCCTGGGACTGTTGGGTACTCGTTTTCATGGGCTGAGCTACGGGACGGAGATCCCCTTATGGTTTTGTTCGGGATTCTTGACAGAGCATATGAATATGTATATACCTCATTTCTGTACCCAATTCTTGGGCTTGGTTACTCTCCCTCTAGGAGAGGCGAAGACGCACGAGGTATGCCACGTGCTTTCCGTGTCTAGATTCTTGTGGTGGGATGAGTCTACCCTCCTGCTATAGGTAGAAAAGACTCTACGGTAAGTTCATCTTCTCACCGTTTCCAGCTCCTTGTGCCTGGACGAGTCTACCTTTTTTCTTTTGTTGGGTTGAGCTAGACTCTTTATGGAACTCTCTGTTGTACTCCTTTAATTTTCCTGTTCACTCTACTGCTCACCCTTCGGTACCTCCTTTGTTTCTCCCTTGAGCCTTCGGGGTATCCTACTGAGTATTTTTATACTCACCCCTGCTTGGGCTTTGCCTGCACTTGGTGTGCCCTTGCAGACGACGGACAGGTGGAGCGTGACTTCAGTGGAGCATAGGAGCTTGGGTGCTTGGACCGCGTGTGGTGGTTGTAGTCGGGTTTCAGGTGGGAGACTCGTCTGCTGTTTCTTTTTGCTTACCTGTTGTCGGGTTGTGGCACTTTTTGGTTGGGCGCGTGTTTTGCCCTTTTTCTTTTCAGTTTTCACTTTATACTGTTTAGAGGTCGATGCAAATCTGTGGTTTATACATATAGCAGTTGTTCTTTTTTACTCTGCATGTTCTTTCTTTTACTATGCACTTTTTCATTGAGTGTGCTGCGTGTGTGTGTACAGGTACTTAGGCAAAGGCCTCCCCGAGTTTTTGTTCCTTCGGTGCTGGTCGCTAGCCCCTGGCCTATAGAGGCGGGCCTGGGGTAGTTGCGGCTCGAGCCCAGGTAGGGTCGGGTCGTGACATTAAATAATATTATTTAATGGTTTTAAATTAAAAATAAAATATAGTTTTATAATTTAATTCAATTTTTGTCATTGTAAGTAGTTTCACATTGAAATTGGACATAAACACATGTCAATCTTTTGGTTGTTTTTACTTCTTAAAAACATGTTTTTGGGTTTTGACAACAAGAATTAATTCTAAATTAATTTCTACCAATTATGTGTTCTGAATTTGGAAAAATTGATTCCACATTTTGAATCATATGGTCCAAATTTTCTGAATATGTACTTTTTATTTTTGGACATTATGAATAATAACTTTAGTAATTATTTTTATTTACCGCAGTGAAAAGGTAAATATGGTAAATAAGGGTAAAAAAATAATAATATAATAATAATATAAAACTATCCAAAAATGTGTAATAATCATACTAGATAAGTTATTTCCAACCATGAGCATCCTTAAGCCAAACTTTGGCATTGGGGAGCCACTTGTGAGTGATAATGACATGTTATATTAAATAATTTAAGGTAAAGATAATTATAACATAAACATATATCTCCTTACTAAAACAAGTTTTCTACGGTGTTATGTAAGGGATATATTTGACTATAGATAGTCATTAGAAAGATAAAAATATTTCCTACATCATTGTATTTTACTTATAATTTTTTGACATTAAGTAAATAAATTTAATTATGACACAATGATGATGCAATGATTTCTTCAATAATAAAAGATACAAATAAATGAAATTATAAATATTAAAGTAAATATTATTTGACATAATTAATTTTGTTCGTGAATTATTTGGTGAATTAGAAATTTTAGGATTGATTCAATGTTTTTTCCAAGGAATGAAGTTTTTATGTATTTTGTTCAAAGTCAGGTATGGATAGTGTCCAAAACTGACATAATACATAAATTAAAATATAAAATAGTTTATTAAATGATATTAAATTTCAAAATATCTAATATTCATCCAAATGGTTAATACAAGTCCAAATATATCATAAATTACTTTTTCATTTTCTGTTTGACATGATATGGTAATTACATTAACCCACAATTTGTAAATAAGTTGATTTCACTCTAAAATTAAAAAAAGGTAAAATAACAGTAAGACCACAAATATTAGGTTAAAAAAATATTCATCACATTTATAAAAAATATTTTAAGATTATTATTAAATAAAAAATCATCTTATATTCAAATTAAATGTGTTTTGGACCATTTTAATCGAAATTGAATTTATAATAAATTAATATTTCTAGACTTTTCTAAACTGCCCCTCCTCCCTCTTATAAAAGGTCACCAACTCTACCCACATACACACACCTCTCAATCCCCACTGAGCATCCAAATTCTCATCCAATAATCTCCCAACATACATCCCTTCCCGTTGAAAGTGGGTGCCCTAGACCCAACTCGTTTTGTACTTTGATTACAGCTACATGTATTCAGTTTGTTATAATACATGTGTTTATATTTCCATAATAGTGTATATACTTAAAAATCCACTTTCATTATGGAAATGTCCTTAGATTACCTATCACATCAATGAATTATAGTAGATACCATGATATAATGAGAACACTGAGATTCCATGACATCAATCTTAAAGTAACATCCTATTGTCCAGTTACATCATTCTGGAAGGACACAAATGATGTGTGAACATGAGGTGATGGGGTCTCATAATCATTGAGACTTATTATCATGAAGTTCTCACTTGATCATCTCTAGTAGTTGAGATCCTAAGGACAATCCCACATAATAGGAACACCACATGTTTTAGGTGTCATTGGTCGTTCCTATCTACGAACATTTGTAATGGTCTTTAGACTTGAGATTATTGTCTATGGATGTAATTTAATTATGTACATTTGATGCAAGGTGTAGTGTCCTGGATCCGGGTGCCACACAACGGGTGCCCTGAACCTTCTTAGTCACATGACCTCAAGTGCATTTCCCCAAATGCCAAAGGCTGCCGACTAGCATCGCGGGCCTAGGTCTGATAGTGGGGAAACAATGCCCTCGGTTTTCAAGGTGTAGCGCAATGGAAAAATATAAACATACCCAAAAGTGGAGCAGTACACAATATAGAGCTGAAATGAAAAATAGAACTGTAGTAAAAGATAATCAATAGTCATATATAAGATGATGCCACATGTCTCTAATTCTAAGAAAGCATCCAAAATAGAATACACTGCAATCTAATACAATATAGAATCAGGTAACAAATACAATAAACCAAAACCACAACAGTGCAATAGGAACTCAGTAGTATCGCAAGCCTAAGCTTGGTCCCATGCTCACATATTCCTCTACAACAATCATGTACCTGTATAGCGACCCTTTCCCTTATCGACACCTGCAGCAACATAATCTTTTTAGACCCAAGACCTGACCTAAATAGGGTGTGAGAAATAAATACCAGAAGGCAACCACCAATGGCCCGTGCCCAAATGTTAGTGATAATGTGCAAGAACAATATGCAATAAAGAAATGCAGTAAGCTATGAAGTACTCAAAAGCAGCTACTCATACCAGTTCTATTACCGTTTAATTTTTATTTAACAATTCAATATAATTGAATTAAAAGTTTTCGAGACCCGACCTCAATCAACAATCTCCTATACAGTGAAACAAAAAAAACCTCAATAGGATATCTAACAGGTAGAAGGTAATAAAAATACCAATCCTGTACTTTAGCTTGGTAGGTATAACATAAGAAATCACCACAGTGAATATTCCAGTAAACATTGTCCTCAAATGTACAAGTCCTTACCCTCAGCCAAGCTGAAATGAAACCCTCAGTTGACTGCCCCCCAGTCATAACAAATATTTCCCTCAGGCATACAAGATATCACCCTCAGGTACTGAAGCTACTACCTACAAGAAAAAAAAAATTTCCCTCAGGCTAAACGAAACACTGCCCTCAGGTTAAGCATAACACTGCCCTCTTTCTAAGCAAGTAACTAGTCTGAGCCCAATGCATAAACAATAAATTTAAATATGTTTCCTCTCATGAAAACTCAAAACATGCTACCATCATAGCATACCCATGGGTATCCTCTCCAAATGACTAAACAAGGGAAACACACCCACAGGGCGACCATGGATCTAAGAAACGATCCCAAAAAATAGTTTATACATGTTCATTAGATTACCTATGCAATTATAGATATCGTAAGAGTCAAGCCTCAGCCACACAACACCCTGAACAAGGGTGCATGGCACAATGGTACACAAAAACAACTCGATAGTTGGAAATAAGCACAACACCACCTACCTCGATGTCCTATAATCGATATACGTGAACGACGCCGCCCGAAAAAACCAAGAAGGACATATATCTGGGGTAAACATTTATCCATTAAAACTAAAATAACTTTCGTTCAGGAAATAATTGGAAGGAAAGACTCAAGGAGAGGGAAGGCCTTACCCGCGCGGTCCAAATGAGATCGTCAGATGAAGAATTAGATTCTCGGTGAGCGTTAGGGAGCTTCTCCAATCCTCAGCCACCTCTCCCATTTCTCCTATGAAGTTTTCTTCCTCCTCTTCCAAATGGGGAGGCCAATGCCTGTTTTTAACAGAAAAACATAAGTACACGACATGTACTCTCTAGTACACGGTGTGTACTTTCTTTTTAACTGTTCACTAGAGGCCACTCTCCACCACTTTACTATTCATATGCTGACTGATTACACGGTGTGTACTATTCATTTTACTATTCATTTGGTGGATACTTCCCACCACCGTTCTGTTCACTTGCCGACTGATTACATGGTGTGTATTACCATGTACATGGTGTGTAGTTAGTTTTTACACCCTGAATCGCCGACAAGCCTACACACCCTGTATTCTCATCCCACATGGCCAAATTACATGGTGTGTAGAAAAGTACATAGCGTGTACCCATAAATCTAGGATTTTGCCCCATTTTCCTTATTTTTTCAAAATCATTAAAGGAAAAGGAAAATAAGAAATTCGTACCTCATGAATAAGAACCAGGTTCTTATAAACTTCCCCCTTAAAGAAATTCATCCCCAAATTTCCCTTACAATGGTGGTGAAGATATCATTGAGAAAAACTCTGTCCACTGAGCACGTACGTCGGTCTCCCACTCTCAGGTTTCGTCCTGATCTCGGCAATGCTGCCAAAACACCCGTAGGAGAGGAACTCACCGAACTCAGAGAACCTTTGTGCTCTTATCAACAATACAAATTTGATGATCCTCAAAGGATTCATCACCCTGTATTTCAACCTCCTTAGGCTGAAAAATGTGATATGAGTTTGAGTGATAATGGTGCAACTGAGATACGTGGAAGATGTCTTGCATGACCTGGTACCTCTATGGTTAATGCAACCGATAAGAAACTGGCCCGACTCTCTCTAGAATCTCAAACTGCCCTATAGACCTATGTGAAAGTTTACCCAGTCTCCTGATCCACCTGTGTCCCAACCTTAGTGAAACACACAAGAAAACCATATCACAGACCACAAATTCCAAGGGTTGTCTGTGGCGATTAGCATGAGATTTATGATGAGACTGCGCAATAGCCATCTACTTCTGTATTAACTGGACCAGCTCAGAAGTCTCCTGAATAAGACATGGTCCTAGTAAAACTTCCTCACCTGCCTCCAACCAGAACAAAGGTGATCGGTATGGCCTACCATATAAAGCCTCATAAGGTGCCATCTCAATAGTTTCATGAAAACTATTATTGTAGGAAAAATCGACCAGGGGTATGTGTTTCTCAGAAGAGCCCCCAAAGTACTGGACGCATGCATGAAACACATCCACTATCACCTGTATCGTACGCTCTAATTGGCCATCAGTTTGAGGGTGGTAAGCTATGCTCAGAAGTACCTATGTACCCAGTGCCCTCTGAAAACCCTTCCAGAAACGAGATGTAAAACAGGAATCCCTATCGGAAATTATAGAATGAGGGACCCCATGAAGACGTAATACCTCTCGGATATACAAATTCCTAATATTATCCACACCGAAGGTCTCTTTGATCGGCAAAAAGTGATCTATCTTCATAAGTCTATCGACAAAAACCCACATGACGTCATTACCTCGAGGTGACCTTTAAATCCCGGTCACGAAGTCCATCACAACTTCACCCCATTTCCATTCAAGAATGGGTAACTGTTTTTACTGTCCGGGTGGCCTCTAATGCTCCGCCTTCCCCAGTTGATAGGTGGAACATCTCGTAACAAAACCAGCTACTTCTCTTTTCATACCCAGCCACCAATACTGACACCTCAAGTCACGATACATTTTGGTAACTTCGGGATGCACTGCCTGTTAGGTTTCCGGGGCTAACAACAGAAGCCGGTGGGCCGGGGATTTTAAAATTTTCATCGGTGAGATGACGGAACTTGTCGTCGCTGACGATCCGAGCCCCGGAGAGGTCCAAGTATCTCGTGTAGATTGTAAAGAGCACAAAAATAAAATGAAAACTTACCCATTTCATATCTGTAGCCGTTGTCAACCAAAACTTGTCGTTTTCAATCATTGAACGAAGGATCCATAGGAGGATCCCTCTAGATCATCCACACACACTTCAAAAATCTGTAGGAACATCGATCATTGAACTCCGGGTGCTTGCACGGCGATCCGACGATATATTCAACGTTCTGATGATCACCGCATCGTTGATCTTGCGATGCATGAGGAGAAACTTGATCCAAGCTCAAATCGAGAGCTTATATCACTAGAGAGCTATAGGGGAGAGAGACTATAGCCAAATTTACATGAATAGTTGTTTCTCTTGAGCCCCTCTCTTTTATTTATAGCGGATTGTGGAAATTACCCGGTTGGGTTCCCCGACCCCCGTCAATTCCACGTTCACTAAATAAATAATTATGAAGACTTAAAACTGCATCAATATTATTTATTTATTTTATCACATACTTGTAATATATATATAATATATTACGTGATTAAATCCGAGCCATTTAACTAGACTCGCTGTCTTGTTTAATATTAAATGAAACTTGAATATTAAAATAATATTCGTTCGATTAATATTTTCTCGTATTTACTGAAATTGTAAATACATTAAATAAATTCAATCCCAAATATTTGTAACATGAATATTAATGAATTTATTTAATTATTTTGGTGATCGACAACATCGACAACGCTCGGACCTCTGTGGCGGGGCCCACTATGTCCATATTCCTATTCCACTGAATAAGTGCGGATTCTTGAATACATTATTGTGTGTGACCCTCTAGGGCCTTATCTCAATAGTAGTGAGTAAAATTCACAGACCAAGAGTGGGGTCTAACAACCCGTCATGGACCCTATACAGATAAGGATAGTCACTGCAACAACTACCATCCTACGAACACTTACTATGTACTATAGTCTCTTTGTCATTAAATATCTCATAAAGTAGGACACACTCTTGTGTCATCGTCCTTATCTTTATTTATTATTTGTTGATCTATCTGGATGGATTCACCTTTCTACTGCTTTGGACAAATAGTTATGAAGGTAGCACCATCCTGCTCAACCAGGCCTAAGATATACAACTTCTTAAACATGGAAGAAACAAATTATTTCTCGACCATTCAACCAACGTCATACCACCAACGATGCTCCGAACACAAACTACCTCTACACGACATTACTGCCATGGTTTTTTCCATGCATTAAAGTACGTAATTAAATGATATACATTGGTAATGGTCTCAATTCAGAATACCAATACACATGTCCTTAGATAGGAACAACCAATGACAACCAAAACTTCTGGTGTTCTTATTGGTGGGTCTGTCCTCATGATCTCACTACTAGAGATCACAAAGTTTGAACTTCGTGGGAATAAGTCTCAATGCTTATGAGCCCCCAACACCTGATAGTCATAAATCTACTGTGTCCAGTCAGTAAGATGTATCTAGACTATAGAACATATATTTAAGATCAATGTTATTGTATCTTGAGGTTCTCATTATAGTCTGGGATTTGCTACAACCTCTTGACATGACAATTAACCTTTGGACATTACTATTATTATAGTGGATGCCGAAAAGTTTGCACTATAATGGTAAGATATCATCTTGAATATCTAACTGCACACATGATACAGTAATCAAAAGTAATACAAAGTTGGGTCTAGGGAACCCACTATTTCAACACTCCCACTTGCACTTGAGACAACTTGATAACTAAACTTGTTAGCTACTAACATGATAAATACCATTCTTCTACTGAGTAATGTCTTTAACTGCTGGGCCTACCATGTTTTTTCCGCATGACATATCTACTATATGAGACCTCAACGACTTGAGTAAAACTTCTCAAGATTAGGTATCTATGATTATATTACTTTTTTCCATTGTCATAACATGAAAACTTGTCTAGTAAGAATATCATAATTCTCATTACGATAATACTTTTCTCACTAGGTGTGAATCCAAGAACCGAAAAAAATTGCTGCGATTTAAAACTGCTTCTTAGCTGCTTTAGAAGCTACAACGTACTCGGTATTTGTAGTTATGGCTACCCCATGATTTTATGAGCTTGACTCGCTCATCTACTTTTCCAAACTGTGATACTAGATCAAATTGAACTAAGGAATACTAGTATGTATCCCACCATAACTAGTATACCTTCCTCTCCTTGTTCCTGGTACATATCATTTGTACTTTCCGAAGTACAAGATGATACTTCTGACTGCATCACTTGCAGTGCTCCTAGAAATAATTGATATCTGCCTATAATAAATTATATCCTGGAAGTATCAATTGTTGTACATATTATGGAACATGTGATTGATCCATTTCTAAAGAATATGGTATCAATTCACAACTTCAATCTCTACACATGCTCTGAACATGTTAACCTGGAGAGATTAAGCCATGTGACATGGGCAACAATTATAAACTTGAATTGTTCCAACTTGTATTTTTCAATACAATATCACTATATGTACGATTGACTAGGACCAAGCAACCTTTGGATCTACCTAATTGGATCTTTTTCCCTAGAACTTCGGTTGCTACTTGATGTAAATCATTGGGGAATTTTTTTTAACCTGATCTTATCTAACTATAAGATCACAATCTGTTTTCCATATGCTGCCAAACAAATTTCACTTGGAAAACATTGGCGCTCCCACTAACCTTCTGTAGACACAAGGAAATGATTCATTTATAATTAATGTTCTAAGAACTTGTTGCTTACATTAATCCAGAATTGGATTTCAGTAACTGTTAACCCTTATTGGTATCATTTGATATCATCATCTCTTTCTGGTTGCGTCATATAGACACCTTCCACGAAAGATGATCTTGAAATCTAATGACCAATAAAATGATCATAGAAGTTAAACTATGACAATTAAAATTCTAATAGATTTAGGAATACCTAATTGTTATAACCAATCGATCCTTATTGGTACCATACATGTACAATCTACGTATCATTTCATTTGAATACCCACCGCAGTATTCAATTTATAAGCCCCTTTGCAATTTGATACATGGAATCCATTATTGAATTTTAGTTGATCTTGTCAATCTTAGCTCTTTTCCTTATACTGCTTACTTGTAGGATTTTTTATTATTTAATGAATAATTTATCACCGGGCACGGTGAATATAAAACCGTTACCATGGTTTCATCCTTCCTATGAAGTATGTGTCTCTGGAACATTCCTATTCCACATGTAGTTGAGGATCTTTTTCCCTATTCCAGCCATTTGTGCATCATGAGAATTGACTAAGTCCAAGTCAATTCAGCTCCCACTATCTCCAATAGAGATGTGAACCCTTGTATAGAAATGTATTCTAATAATTGACTACATCTTTTCTATCTTAGGGATTTAGGTAATATCTTAAGAAACTATAAGGATAATTAACTTAGATGCACAATGTGTTTAACTTGATGCAGGTTTGTTTAAATCCTAACAAACACTTTGCATCTAAACAGGTCCTATTAAATAATGGTTTTTCCATCATACTATGACTCGTATGATATCCATTTGTCATTTTAGTTGGAATATTGGTTATGGGTTTAATCCGTTATTTTCAAACCACATCATGAAATATAATGAAACTTTCTGCAAGTTGTAACATTTATACAACTTATATCATAACATTGATTTATAAAATGGGCGTTTAAAAATTGATCCACGCTACATTTTTTTGATCAATGTTAATATGTAAGACTCATCATCGATCCTCCGTAGGAACATCAATACGGTGATGCAGATAAGGTATAATGCATTTAGGAATTACTCCACGCTACATTATCATGATCGATGATTGCTTGGTCAAGATATTCTTCGGCCTGCCGATCCGAAGCAAATCATAACTTCTAACAAAAGTTATACTTCATTATTCCTTAATTACTTAAAGGAAACTTATGAATTGTCTTTACCTCATGCTTTCTTTGGAATGTTTCATACTGTCTTGTTGAACTAACCTTGGAAATCTTTGTGGCATACCTTTATTTCTAAAGGTTTCTTTGTCTAAACTAAGGGTGTAAATAATACCATATGTGTTTAGTTTTGTCGAGCCTAAATACCATACTGGGTATATAGTTGACGTCTGCTTTTAGTTTTACTTGAAAAAGAGTCACATTGCTACAACTGGGTAGGTCTTACATTTTATATTCATCATGTACTGCCATTGATTCAAATAGCAGTGAAAAATTTGTTGAGTATGTTACCACAAACAACATTCATTCCAAAACATGGAATAATCTCTCATCGTGTCCAAATGGGCACATGAGAAAAATGTTTTTTGGTTATACTCCACAACTTGTTCAATTTGAATCAATCACTTGGCAATTAGAAGTTATGTGTTTCTCACTGCTGACTTAGGAATCACCATTTCTCAGCTGCTTTGAGAATACACTTTACTTCTATTAATGTTTCTCTACTTACTTGGTTATTGTATTTCTATACATATATCTGAAAAGCATATTGTATTTTAATACCCAATAATTAAGAGAGAAAAAATAATTTTATTTGATGAATATAAACTGAACGAGAAATGGGTACTTGCTTCTTGTATTTCAGTTTTTAAACTTCCATGAATTTATTTAAATATGTGATGAAAATAACCTCCTGTTAAATAACCAACCACTTTTCATTGAAGGACATGACGGAGGTGCCTTTGGCGTAACTTTCCATAAGCCTCTTCACCTTGTCATTCAATGTATTCGCCATAAGAATAAAAATGGCATTATCTCCAATATTCTTATTACTTGGTGAATATTTATCTTAAAGGTAATGAAGCGCTTACTCTATGATGTTCGTTTGTAACTTTAAATGAAACTAGAGTAATTGGGTGTATAAGGTATAAGAATGGTATTTCATAAAATATTTCGAACCGTCTTTCACTTTGCACAAACCGAGTGCAACCATCACATTAAAATTTTTGCTTTACTTTCTCCTCGAAAGAATCTTGGAGATGAGATTACATGTGATCATCATCCAAGTCTTGATGTAGCGACCACAAATACCATCAGAATTTGATTATAGCATTATGAAAGAACCATCATATGGTTTATTCATGAGTCTCTTATAAGCAGTTTTACACCCTCTCTTCTTAAGGCGGATTAACAGGTTGAGACACAAGCACCTTGAATTTCCATTATGGTCGTAATGTGCACAAGCGCCTATACTACACTTATAATTTCATGATTGTTTGGAAATTAACTTTGTCCAATGTTTATCGTAGTTTTATTGGGGTATTTCTTGCCATTATCTACAAATATACTTTAGCAGATTGTATTTTTATGTGATTACCAAATGTGACATTACAGATTATTTAATCATAAAATGTGTCCCACTAATTTTTTAGAATTCTAGGAACCCTCTGTACTAGAATTGGAATACTCTTAAGTATTCCAGTGGAAAGGATCCTTGAACCTCCCTCAGAGTCTAAAAGATAGGGTTATGCCACTACCTAGAGGGTTCAAGGTAGGCTTTTGACTAGCCAACCGCATTTGCTCGCAGTTCCTTGATCTGTTGAGTGAAGTCCCAGCTTCAAAAATCATTTACCGATTTACTCAACGCTTGCCTCTAAAATTATAAAAAACTAGATAATGCTATATCTTTGTTGTAATTTTAGTTAAGTCGACCCACCACACAAATAATAACTCCCCAGTAGTAAGAGGCACCCTCAACTGAGGCATGAACCGAAACCTCGAATACCCGGTTTTGTTCAAACTTGAATGATGGAAGGCTATTTGTGACTTAATATTTTATTTGATGGTTTTATCAGTTTTCTCTTGATGAATGTAATCCATTTATATTAATCTTGTTCATCTATGTTGTGGCACTTGCAACTGAAAATCAATAGAAATCAAACGTTTCTTCTTTATGCATTTTATTATTTGTCATTTTATGTATTTTACCGCTGTTCTAAAATGCATAAAATAATAAATAAACGCATAAAGGCAAACTACTACCTGACTGGACTTGAGCATCTAAAAGACCTAAGGGGCATCATACCTGTGTTGAAACTTGACACTAGAAGCATATGAACCCATCTTATATGTCTGCTTATCATCTGGTGCATCGCCTCATCTTGGCGGAGTCCACGTTACGTCTTGGAGTACCGCATTATCTTGGCAATGTCCACGTCACGATTTTGCATCGTCTCCGTCCGTGATACAAGGATACTCGCACGCAGGCGAGGGGAACTGGGGTATAAATGTACATCAAATAAATTGGACACACAAGTCCTTATACATTTAAACCAAAAAATTAAGACGATGCGCAGACCGTCATTTAATTAATTACACACATCGCACACAGTTTAAATAATTAATTAAATAAATAATTAAATGAAGACATTCTAGGGTTGGTGCTCAAGACCAGTAGACGGGTAACTAAAGCGCGATTAAAATTAAAATTCATTAATGCAAGTATGAGGGATATTTAATTAAATTAAATTAAATGAACTAATAAATTCAAATAATTTAATTAATTATCAGTCATCTAATTAATTTAATTTTAATAATTAAGATTAAATTAATTAATTAATTAATTTAATGTCAAAAATTATTTTTTTTAAATCCCCGGGTATTAAAAATTATATTAAACCATAATTAACATATTGATAAATTAAATTAAATTAATTATCAATTAAATTAATTAATTAACTCGGGCCCAAGCAAGGGCGTTCTGGGACGGGCAGGCCCGCTCACGCCCGATCCTGGCTGAGCCGGCCTGCCCTGTCACATGTCGGGTCAAGTTGAACAAGGTACCTGCTTCCGGGGGAGAGTTCGATGCGTTGTCTACTGGTGTTGGAGGCGACACCTCTCTTAGTAGTGAATGGGAGCTGCGTACTAGGGAACCGACTACGAGGGGCGGTCCGACTTGCAGCGCACGGTCGGGAGAAGACCGCGGTTTGCTCGCAGAGGCTAGGCAGGGGCATGGCTGTGCCGTACGGGTCCGCCAGAGGAGGATTAGGCACCTGTGGTGTAAATAGTGGCAGCGGTTGGGCTGGGCGGTTCCCGGCGGCCTGCTCCGCGGCGCTGCATGCGCCGCACCTGGTTCTGCCCGAGCGGGGCGGCCGACTGAGCACACAGGGGAGCCGCGTGTTAAGTCAAAAAGTCTTCTTTTGACTTCCATATCACGTTTTGGAAATCAAAAATGTATTCTATCATATGTTTATAAATTACAATTGTCTTATCATGTTTATCGTATCGTACGATGTAGATCGTACCGACCAAATCGTATCGTACTGACTCAGTCAAACGTATCGTACTGACTCTGTCAAACGTATCGTATTGACTCTGTCAATCGTATCGTACTGACTCTGTCAATCGTATCGTACTTACTCTGCTATTCAGATGATCATTATTTGTTTTGGAACTTTGTCAAAAACTCTCTCTGCATATGAATCATACTCATGTTTTACATTTCTATATATCTCTTGTTCTAACAAAACGATGTCGTTGAGTTAGTTACAAACTAATCAAAACGATGTCGTGCTTTCTGTTTCAATATGACCGTTGGAGGCAATATGACCGTTGGAACCTGAGGCCTATAAATAGGAGGTCATTTGAAGCTGAGAACACAATGATGAACGAAGAGAACGAATAAAGAGACTCTGTGAACTACGAAGATTCTAGAGAGAGACACTGTGACTTCTCTCATCAGCTTTGTGCGTCCGATCATCGTATCGAGGGCTTTCAAGTAATTGAAAGACAGAGGTGCCGATTACCTGCAAAATCGAGGGCTGCCGGGGATAGGCAGACAGACGTGCCGATCATCGTATCGAGGGCTGCCGGGGATAGGCAGACAGACGTGCCGATCATCGTATCGAGGGCTGCCAGGGATAGGCAGACAGACGTGCCGATCTTCGTATCGAGGGCTCACCAAGGTGTTGGTGAGACAGACCTTTTATCCTAGGTGAAAGGATAACCCTTCTCTTTGGGTTAAAAGAATTGTATTACTTTTACATTTCCGCTGTTAATTTGTATTGGAAAGGGATTTGTATTGTTTCCTTTCTTCTTTACATATTCAATTGTAATTGTTTCAATTACAATCTTTCTATTACATATTGTATTGATTGGTTCTATACGCTTTAAGGTAGAATCATTCATATCTGTATTACTTTGATTATTGTGTTCATCTTGAATACAATTGTTTTACTTTACAATAGTATTACAATACATCATACCTTTTACATTCAATACAATTGTGGGTTTTTGTATTTGTATTAGTTTAAGATCATTTAAACTAATCTCCTTGTTACTAAAACTCAAAGGTTTTTAAACCTACAATTCACCCCCCCCCTCTTGTATTGTTCCATCTAATAGACTTTTATATCTACTATTCAATCCAACAATTGGTATCAGAGCAGGTTTTCCACTGATTTGTATTACTAGCTTTACTTCTTTTTACTATCTTGAATACTTACTACACTAACGTGTGGAGTGGAAAAGTTGTTTTTGTTTTTATTAGATGGAAGGAATGAATATCGGATCAATAGATAATCTAAATCCTTCTAGACCACCAATCTTCGATGGGAATGATTATGAGTATTGGAGAGATCGTATGAAGACTTTCGTCATCAATACTGGTGTAGACAATTTTATTATGCTTACTGGGGGTTACAAAATTCCTGACAAAGAAGTTAGTACTTTTACCAACCAAGAGAAGCAAGAATATCAACTGAATTACAAGGTACGAAATACTTTATTATGTTCTATGACTAGGAATATATATAGTCAGATATCTTCATGTGAAGCAGTCAACTGTATTTGGAAGAAATTAGAAGTCACTCATTTTGGTACATCCAAGGTTATAGAAACAAGGAGAGCAATGCTTCGAGCAGAGTATCATGGATTTGTTTTTCCTTATGGAGAGCCAGTATGTAAAGTGCAACAAAGGTTTATGACAATTGTCAACAGCTTACAATCTATGGGAGAAAAAGGTCTTGATGATGAAGCTCTTGTTGATAAGATTATAGATATTATGCCAAATGAATGGGAGTCAAAAAGAACAGCTATTGATGAAAATAGAAAAGTTTCCCAGATTACTCTTGATGAACTCTTTGGAACTCTTCTACAGCACGAGACAAGAATGAAGAGAGATGCTTATTTCAATAAGAAGAAGAATGGGAATGGAAGTGTAGCTTTTGCATCTAAGGCTAAAACACCTGAAAGGGTTACAAGGTCTAAATCCAAGAAAGTTGTTGTATCTGATTCAAGTGATTGTAATCTTTCAGACAATGAGTTAGCCAATCTTGCTCGAAGGATGAACAAGATTGTGGGAAAGAAAGATTTTCAATATAGATTCAAAAAGAAAGACAGGAAAGATAGGAAAGATTCAGAAGTAACTTGTTATGAATGCAAGAAAGCAGGACATATAAGGCCTGATTGTCCTTTACTGAAGAGGAAAGATAGAAAAGAGAAACACTCTGAAAGAAACAAGAAAAGGTTTTATAAGACAAAGAAAGGATTGAAAGCAAATGATACATGGAGTGCAAGTGGTAGTGATTCCTCAGATGATTCTTCAGAATATGAGACGTCAGGACAAAGGAATATTGGACTTCTAGCCAAACTACCAATTGAAGATCATTGTCTCATGGCTAAGGTACATAATGCTGAAGCTGTTACAAATGTCTCTTTAAATGCAAATTATGTTGATAATAGATATTATGAATCTTCAAATGATGAACCCTCATCATCAGAAGATGATACTTTACCTTCTTTTGAAGAAGTCTCTAGATTTGCTAAGTTACTTGAAAATGAAAATTCTAAACTCAAAAAGAGATTTGAAAAAGCAAATTCTAGAATTTCTATTTTGACTAAAGAAGTATCAGATCTTTCTAAAGATCTTGATGGGAAAACTTCTGATTTTGAAAGTATTTTGAAAACCCTTGAGAAAGTCAAATCTGAAAAAGATAAACTTTCTAAGGATCTTGAAACTGCTATTTCAAAGAAAAATATTTTAGAGTCTAACTCTAGTTCTAATTCAAATGTTTTAGAAAACAAGAATTTGGTTTTAAAACTAAAGTCAGAGATTTTATCCTTGAAAAAGTGTTTGTCTAACTTTACTCATGGAAAAGAAAACTTTGATAGGATGTATTCTCAAATTAGACCGTTGAGAAATCGTTCCGGTCTTGGTTATACTTATTCCAAACCTGTTTTTAGTAATAACTATTTTGTTCCTCAAAAAACCATTTTTTGTTCCAAGTGTCAATGTGGTGGACATTGGAGAAGAGATTGTTCTCTTAACAAAACTCAATCCTTAGGATTTCATAAAGCTCATTTTGCTAAACAAATGTGGATTCCTAAAATTCTTTTATCTAACCCTTCTGGATCCAAACAAGTTTGGATTCCGAAAATCTAATTGTTTCTTTTTCAAGGAAACGAGAAGTGTATCAATAAGAACATTTGGTACATGGATAGTGGTTGTTCTCGACATATGACTGGAAACAAAGATTTCTTTGAAAAGGTTATCAAAACAAAAGGTGGAAAAGTTACCTTTGGAGATAATGCTCAAGGAAAGATTGTTGGTATAGGTAATATCGTTTTTCTTGGAAAAGTTATTATTTCAAATGTTTTATTTGTAAAATGTCTTAGGCACAATCTCATCAGCATAAGTCAATTATGTGATGAAGGTTACCTTGTGAATTTTAGAAATGATAAGTGTCTAGTTCACAATTTCAAGGATGAATTCATTTTATCTGCCCATAGGCAAGAGAATGTTTACACTATTAACTTAGAAGACCTTAGGAACCAAAACTTACCTTGTTTAAGTGTAATAGAAGACCAATCGTGGCTATGGCATAGGAGATTAGGACACTGTAATTTGAGAAACCTAAGAAAACTCTCAAAGAAAGGACTTGTAAAAGGGCTACCGGATCTTAGATATGATTCTTCAAAAGTCTGTGATCCTTGTCAATTTGGCAAGTAACATAAAACTAGCTTTAAACCAATTAATGAAGTTTCAACTTCTAATGCATTACAGCTTGTGCATATGGATCTGTTTGGTCCTTCACAATCTGGAAGCATTGGAGGCAAATACTATGTATTTGTTTTAGTTGATGACTTTACTAGATTTACATGGGTCTACTTTCTCACAAAGAAATCTGAAGCCTTTTCCTATTTCAAAACTTTTAGAGCCCAAGTTAAAAATGAGAAAAACCTACCATTGATAACTATTCATAGTGATCATGGTGGTGAATTCCAAAATTCAGATTTTGAAACTTTTTTTAGTAAGAAAGGTATTACTCACAATTTCTCAGCTCCAAGAACTCCTCAGCAAAATGGGGTTGTTGAAAGAAGAAATCGTATTCTTCAGGAAATGACTCGAACCATGTTGAGTGAATACTCAATTGCTAAGCACTTTTGGGCTGAAGTTGTAAGTACTGCCTGTTATACTATAAATCGTGTTTTAACTAGACCATTTCTTAATAAAACTCCTTACGAGTTATGGACTGGCCGAAAACCTAAAGTTTCTTACTTCAAAGTTTTTGGATGCAAAGTATTCATTTTGAATACAAAAGATAATTTACACAAATTTGCACCAAAATCTGATGAAGGAATCTTTCTGGGCTATTCCACAACCTCTAAGGCTTATAGAGTTTTCAATAAAAACACTTGTACTGTTGAAGAAACAGTACATGTAAAATTTGATGAAACTAACCCTTTTGTTTTCAACCAACCCAATCCTACATCCTCGGATGTGTTTTCTAAAGATGTTTATCAACCTTTGTTAGAAGAACATTCTGATAAGGAAAATGTTCAAGAAAGTATTCCTGAAACATTTACCACAGAATATTTTCTACCATATGTTGATGAACAGGTTTTACAAAACCCAAATCAATTGTTTCTTAGGAATCATCCCAGTGATAACATCATTGGTGATATAAATCAACCTGTAAGGACCAGAAATTCCTTAAGAAATGAAATAGAACATCTTGCTTTTCTTTCCCAATTTGAACCTAAAAGTCCAAGTGAGGCCTTAGGTGATGATGATTGGATCAAAGCAATGCAGGATGAACTAAATGAATTTGAAAGGAATCAAGTCTGGACTTTAGTTGAAAGACCTAAAGAAACAACTGTAATTGGTGTAAAATGGGTTTTCAGAAACAAGTGTGATGAAAATGGAATCATTGTAAGAAATAAAGCAAGACTTGTTGCTAAAGGCTATAATCAACAAGAGGGAATAGACTATGAAGAAACATATGCTCCTGTAGCTAGACTAGAATCTATTCGTATTCTATTAGCCTTCGCAACATATTTCAATTTCAAAGTATTTCAAATGTATGTCAAATGTGCTTTTTTAAATGGTTTTGTTCAAGAAGAAGTTTTTGTCGAACAACCTCCTGGTTTTCAAGACCCAAAACATCCTGATCATGTCTTTAAACTTACCAAGGCTCTATATGGTCTTAAACAAGCTCCTAGAGCATGGTATGATAGACTTACAAGATTTCTTTTACAAAACAATTATAGAAAAGGTACAGCTGATCCAACTCTTTTTATCAAAATGGAAAACAAAAATGTTTTGGTTGTCCAAATCTATGTTGATGACATCATATTTGGATCAACTCAGAAATCTTTAACCGATTCTTTTGCAAATTTAATGAAATCTGAGTTTGAAATGAGTATGATGGGTGAGTTAACATTCTTTCTAGGTTTTCAAATATCTCAAAAACCAGAAGGAACTTATATATCTCAACATAAGTATATTAAAGACTTACTCAAAAAGTATGGATTTGACAAAACTAAAAGTATTAGCACCCCAATTGGTACCTCAAATACTCTTGATCTTGATGAAACTGGGAAACCAGTAGATCAAACAATTTTTAGAGGTATGATAGGGAGTTTGCTATACTTGACAGCTAGTCGACCCGACTTGATGTTTTCTGTATGCTTATGTGCACGATATCAATCTAATCCAAAAGAGTCTCACTTAAAGGCCGTAAAGAGAATCTTTCGGTATTTAAAAGACACTATGGATTTAGGACTTTTCTACTCTTCTGGAAATGATTTTGTTTTAAAAAGTTTTTCAGATGCTGACTTTGGTGGTTGTAGAATGGATAGAAAAAGTACATCTGGAACATGTCATTTCTTAGGAGACTCTTTGGTTTCTTGGTCCTGCAAGAAACAAAACTCAGTAGCACTCTCCACTGCTGAAGCTGAATATGTAGCAGCTGGAAGTTGCTGTGCTCAAGTATTGTGGATGCAGCACACACTCACTGACTATGGTTTGAGTTTCTCCAAAACTCAAATTCTTTGTGATAATACAAGTGCCATAGCTCTTAGTAAAAACCCAGCACATCACTCTCGTGCAAAACACATAGATGTTAGACATCACTTTCTTAGGGATCACACACAAAAAGGAGATATTGTTTTACAATTCATCGGAACGCAAGAACAACTTGCTGACATTTTTACGAAACCTTTACCTTCCGATAGATTTGAATTTATAAAACAGAAGCTAGGAATGATTACATTAAAATAATCATTCATATCTACTTCCTGTTTTACATCTCTCCTAATAGTAAAAAACTCCTCGTAGAAAGGGGGAGGACATTTCTTTCTGTCTTTATGTTTATTTTATGTTTCTGATCTTTAACTATTTACTCTATTTATATGTTTCTTTTTCTGTTTATCGTATTGACAGTTTTATCGTTTTTTTTAGTTTTCCTGTTTATCGTATTGACCATTTCAATTTTTCTGTTTATCGTATTGAAATTCTTTTCCATCGTACCATTCAATAGTTTTTGAATCGACCGATGATAGTATTGAAATTCTTTTCCATCGTACCATTCAATAGTTTTTGAATCGACCGATGATAGTATTGAAATTCTTTTCCATCGTACCATTCAATAGTTTTTGAATCGACCGATGATAGTATTGAAATTCTTTTCCATCGTACCATTCAATAGTTTTTGAATCGACCGATGATAGTATTGAAATTCTTTTCCATCGTACCATTCAATAATTTTTGAATCGACCGATGATAGTATTCAAATTCTTTTCCATCGTATCATTCAATATTTTTTTTGTATCGACCGATGATAGTATTGAGATTGTTTTCCATCGTACTTTCAGTTAATGGTAACAACTATTTTCCATTGTACGGTCCGATCATAGTAATGATTTTGTTTTCCATCGGCATCATATTTTTTCTCCTTACGATTGTGTTTACTTTTGTTTCATACCAAAACCAGCAATCACCTTATGTTCTCCGACAGGTTTCTTTTCATTTTTTTAAAAAAAAATTTTTTTGCTTTAATCCTAACCATTGATCTGGTATTATCTAATCTTGACCGTAGAATATCAACGGTCATCTCTTTATCGCCTATAAATACCCCCCCTCCCCTCCCCAAACCCACATTGAAGTTTCAGGATTTGAGGCGAAGCTTTGCTCCACCAGCTATAAACAATCGTACGATCTTCTCATCGGCAGAACCTTTATGTCTCAATCTTCTGCTAATACTCCTGCCGAAATGTCTTCAAAGACTTTTACAGAGAAAGACTTTCACAGAGAAAGGTTAGTATCCCGAGATTTTTTCGATATGTACGATTCTACAATCAAGAGGATCATTCTGTTTCAAGGATGGGAACATCTCTGTGTGGAAAAGCCTGATATTCAAGATCCAGTTCTTTTTGATGAAGTTTGTCAGTTTTACAAAACCGTTTCTTTCGACAAAGATATGACTATAAACTTCGTTGGGTACGATAGAAAGTTATCTATGTCTGTGAAACAAGCGGCACATTTTCTGAATGTTTCTATAGAAGGCGATGCATTCTGTCCATCTCACAAACTACCAGAGGAAGTTGGTACGTTTAATAGAGAAAGTGCTGAAAAAAGTTTGTTTGTTATTAATGAGGGAAAGAGGAAAGTTTCTCATCTTTCACCGGACAATCGGTTTGTCACTTTATGGATGCAAGGTTTTCTTATCCCAAGAAAAGGGGATAGAGAAACCCTTAAAGTTTCTGATGTCTTTATGCTCGACTATCTTGTGAATATGAGGAAAGTAAATCTCATGGGATATGTTTTTGAAACCATCAAGAATGTCAAGAAAGGAGGGATTAAATCCCAGATAATAATGTATCCAGCCATCCTTACGAAATTCATTCTTGAGAGTATGAAGTTTTGTAACATTCCTTTGAAAGGAGAACCTATGGATTTGTGGCCGTCTTTGATTAATAAGAGTACGATGAAAAAGCTGAATGTTTGTTTTGATTCAAATTCAAAACTTTTTGTCAGAGATGTAGAAGCTGAATTGGCTCAAAATCAATCGGCACCTATGCCAGCCAAGGACAATCAATCTACTGGTGTTACTCGAAAGTCTGATCCTCAAACTAGTTCAAAACCAAAGAAGAAGCCAAGGTACAGTAAGGAAGTTGTAGCCAAATGGAGAAAGGACAAGGAACAGAGAAAGGAAGGTGATCCGAAGTTTGGTCTTGACCCTGCTGAGGCATTTGCAGAAAGAATAAGGGTAGAAGAAACCCTTCAAGCTGAAAAGAAAAAGAAGACTCTTTTGAAAAGAAAGGCTCAGGACTTTGATATTTCTAAAGTCTTGAAAGCAGTTGAAGATGCTAGTGCTCAATTAACTGTGGAAGTGCACCAAGAGCCCATCGTACAGAGTCTTCCTGAGAAAGAAAAAGGAAAACAAGTGATAGAAGAAGTGGAAGTAGAAGAAGGAGATTTTCTGTTAGAATTTCTTCAAAGTTCAAAGAAAAGTAGAGAGGAATCGCTTCAAAAGCTGAGCGAAGGTGTTCAACAAACTCCTCATGCCGATCAGGAAAGATCTCCGGACAGGATGTCATCTCGAGAAAAGCAAGATGCTCAATCTTCTCAGTCTGATAAAGTAGTTGTCATTAGTGACAAAGTGGAAGATGAAAGAAAACAGAAAGAAAAAGAAAAAGGGAAACAACCAGTTGTTGATTCAAGCAGATCGTATGAACTAGCATCGTACGATGAAGATACTGATTCAGAGCATACAATCTCTCTCAAGAAGAGTGATTACATTGTTCATGTTTTGAGAAGGGTGGAGAAAACAATTCCTTATTTTCCGAGGCTGGAAGGGAAGATTGATTTTATTACTGAAAATCAAAGGAAAAAGTTTGGCTCTGTAAAAGAATTGAGAAAGAAAGTTTTGTCAGTAGAAGCCGATCTGAAAGTTCTTTCGGAAAGCTCAGTTGCTCATAAGAAGGCTTGCAATAAGATGACCAAGTGGTCATACAAAACTGAAAGTTCAATCAATGATAATGAATTAGCCATTGAAGATATAAGGAGGTTATCAAATGAGCTAGCAATCGCTTTCAACAAGCTTGATAAAGAAACGGTTGAAAGGCTGAACCTTTTGTCTTCTCAAAGAACCGATGTTCCTTCAGTGAAAGATTTGCAAGAGAGGATGAATGTTTTCCAATCTGAATTCTCAAAAGTTTCATCTTTCAAAGATGAAATGGTTTTACTGAAGAATCAAAATTCTGTGTTGTCCAAGGATAACAAGACTCTGCAAAACAGAATTGATACCCTTGAAGAAGTAATCAGAGTACAGGAGGAGACCATCAGAAATCAAGATCAGATTTTTGCGGATCAACAAGAGCTTCTCAAAACTCAGGGTGAATCAATTTCTGAAGACAAGAAGGAGATCAAGAAGATGAAAGCTGTGCTTCATGAGCTTATAAAGAAAGAGAAGGAAAGAGAAAACAAATGATTGTTGTTTTTGTTTCTTTTGGAACTTGTTTGTTTTGTAATAACTCTTATAATCCTCTCTTTTATCCATTGTCTTGTATTACTTCACTAACTCTTTCAGACAATTCGAGATTACTCCTTTCTTTTTGTAAATCACAAAGGGGGAGAATATTTACAAAGCAAAGATTGTTTTACAAAGGGGGAGAATGCATTTCAATGCTCTTAAGGAAAATCTATGAATACAATCCTTAGGAAAGTCAATACCTAAGGGGGAGTTAGTTGTATTCAATTTCTTTTTTCAGAAGAGTTTTCAATAACTCAGGGGGAGATAAGTATTTCTTGTTACATTTACTTTGTGTATTTGTGCTTTCCAAAAAGGGGGAGATTGTTAAGTCAAAAAGTCTTCTTTTGACTTCCATATCATGTTTTGGAAATCACAAATGTATTCTATCATATGTTTATAAATTACAATTGTCTTATCATGTTTATCGTATCGTACGATGTAGATCGTACCGACCAAATCGTATCGTACTGACTCAGTCAAACGTATCGTACTGACTCTGTCAAATGTATCGTATTGACTCTGTCAATCGTATCGTACTGACTCTGTCAATTGTATCGTACTTACTCTGCTATTCAGATGATCATTATTTGTTTTGGTACTTTGTCAAAAACTCTCTCTGCATATGAATCATACTCATGTTTTACATTTCTATATATCTCTTGTTCTAACAAAACGATGTCGTTGAGTTAGTTACAAACTAATCAAAACGATGTCGTGCTTTCTGTTTCAATATGACCGTTGGAGGCAATATGACCGTTGGAACCTGAGGCCTATAAATAGGAGGTCATTTGAAGCTGAGAACATACTGATGAACGAAGAGAACGAATAAAGAGACTCTGTGAACTACGAAGATTCTAGAGAGAGACACTGTGACTTCTCTCATCAGCTTTGTGCGTCCGATCATCGTATCGAGGGCTTTCAAGTAATTGAAAGACAGAGGTGCCGATTACCTGCAAAATCAAGGGCTTCCGGGGATAGGCAGACAGACGTGCCGATCATCGTATCGAGGGCTGCCGAGGATAGGCAGACAGACGTGCCGATCATCGTATCGAGGGCTGCCAGGGATAGGCAGACAGACGTGCCGATCGTCGTATCGAGGGCTCACCAAGGTGTTGGTGAGACATACCTTTTATCCTAGGTGAAAGGATAACCCTTCTCTTTGGGTTAAAAGAATTGTATTACTTTTACATTTCCGCTGTTAATTTGTATTGGAAAGGGATTTGTATTGTTTCCTTTCTTCTTTACATATTCAATTGTAATTGTTTCAATTACAATCTTTCTATTACATATTGTATTGATTGGTTCTATACGCTTTAAGGTAGAATCATTCATATCTGTATTACTTTTATTATTGTGTTCATCTTGAATACAATTGTTTTACTTTACAATAGTATTACAATACATCATACCTTTTACATTCAATACAATTGTGGGTGTTTGTATTTGTATTAGTTTAAGATCATTTAAACTAATCTCCTTGTTACTAAAACTCAAAGGTTTTTAAACCTACAATTCACCCCCCCTCTTGTATTGTTCCATCTAATAGACTTTTATATCTACTATTCGATCCAACACCGCGGGTCGAGGGCGGCTGGCGTACAGAGGAACACCTGGGTGAGTGTCGGCACTGGCCTGAGGAGAGGCCAGTCTGGATGTGAGACGCATCCTACTCAGGGGGTTCGGCTGGGCACACAGGCGGTGCGCGAGGGAGGAAGCAGGCCGACGACCGTATCTGGTGCAACTGGCGCTTGAGGGAGGAGGAAGGCAGATCCGTCAGGAGCTGCGGAGGCGGAGGGGTGTGGCTGCCGGTGTAGTGTCCTAGTGCTGCAGTTGTGCGTGCCTGGAAGAGTATAAGAAGCACGGCGCTGTATGTGTCACGCGGGAGACATGGGTCCTCCAGACCCCTAATGTTCCTCTCCTTTTTTTGCTCTTTCTCTTTCCACGCGGCAACCCCTTCCCTTTTTTTGTTTTTCAAGTTGCAGTAAGACCCCCTTGGGTCTTGCTTTTGGGTCTCCAGGTGGGAAGACCCCCTTTGGAGTCTTCCTTTATATATATATATATATAACTTTCTAAAGGCTATTTTAGCCTTTAGATATAATAATAATTGTAATATTATTATTATTATTATATATAAAATTATAATTATAATAATTATAATGATTATAATTATAATTATAATAATTATAATGATTATAATTATAATTATAATAATTATAATGTCTTAAAAACTTGCATTATTTTCGATAAACAGAAATAATAAATGAAATCTAAAACCTGAGTAAAAACACGAACATGATCCACTCCAGAAATTTCGAATGACAATATATTGGTTGTTCGGAATCGGATTGAAATGCGGTTCGATCGGTTTTGACCATTTTTAAACCATTTACATAATTTTATACAAATTAATTTTATTTGGCTTAAAAAATCTACGCGACTCTCTTTGATACCACAGTTAGGTTTCTGTGGCTAACAGTGGAAGCCGGTGGGCCGGGGATTTTAAAATTTTCATCGGTGAGATGATGGAAGTTGTCATCACCGACGATCAGAGCCCCGGAGAGATCCAAGGATCTCACGTAGATTGTAAAGAGCACAAAAATAAAATAAAAACTTACCCATTTCATATCTGAAGCCGTTGTCTACCGCAACTTGTCACCGGCAATCGTTGCATGAAGGATCCGTAGCAGGATCCCTCTAAATCGTCCACACACGCTTCATAAATCCGCAGGAACATCGATCGTTGAACTCTAGGTGCTAGTGTTGCAATCTGAAAATATATTCGACGTTCTCACGATCACTGCATCGTCGATCTTGCGATGCGTGAGGAGAAACTTGATCCGAGCTTGGATCGAGAGCTTATCTCTCTATAGAGTAGGAGGAGAGAGAGGCTCTGGCCAAATTGACATGAATAGTTGTTGCGCTTGAGCCCCTCTCCTTTATTTATAGCGGATTGTGTAAATTACCCGGTTGGTTTCCCCAGCCCCCGTTAATTCCTCGTCCACTAAATAAATAACTATGAAGACATAAAACTGCATCAATATTATTTATTTATTTTATCACATACTTGTAATATATAAATAATATATTACGTGATAAAATATGATCCATTTAACTCGACTCGCTGTCCCGCTTAATATTAAACGAACCTTGAATATTAAAATAATATTCGTTCGATTAATATTTTCTCATATATAATGAAATCTTAAATACATTAAATAAATTCAATCCCAAATATTCGTAACTTGAATATTAATGAATTTTTTTAACTCTTTTGGTGATTGACAACTTGGACAATGCTCGGACCCCCATGGCAGGGCCCACTATGTCTATATTCATATTCCACTGAATAAGTGTGGATTCTTGAATAAGTTGTTGTGTGTGACCCTCTAGTCCCTTATCTCAGTAGTAGTGAATAAAATTCCCAGACCAAGAGCAGGGTCTAGCAACCCGTCATGGCGCCTAAAGAGTTAAGGATAGTCATTGAAATGACTACCATCCTACGAACACTGACTGTGTACTATAGTCTATTTTTTATTAAATATCTCATAAAGCAGGACACACACTTGTGTCATTGTCCTTATCTTGCTTTATTATTTTTTGATCTACCCAGATGTATTCTCCTTTCTACTGCTTTGGCCAAAGACATATGAAGGCAGCACCATCTTGATCAACAAGACCTAAGATATACAACTTCCTAAACTTGGAAGTGATAAATTCTTTCTTGACCATTCAACCAACGTCATTCCACCAACGACGTACCCAACACAAACTACCTCTCCATGACATTAATTCCATGGTTTTCGCCTTGTATTAAAGTACGTAATTAAATGATATACATTGGTAATGGTCTCAAGTCAGGAGACCAATACACATGTCCGTAGATAGGAACAACCAATAACACCCAAAACATGTGGAGTTCATATTGGCGGGTCTATCCTTACGATCTCACTACTTGAGATCACAAAGTGAGAACTTCATGAGAAGAAGTCTCAATGCTTATGATCCCCCATCACCTGATAGTCAGACATCTACTGTGTCCAGTCAGTAAGATGTATCTAGACTATAAGACATATATTTAAGATCAATGTCATTGTATCTCGAGGTTCTCATTATAGCCTATGATCTTATACAACCTCTTGACACATAAATTAACCTTTAGAAATTACCATTATTATAGTGGATGTAGAAATGTATACACTATAATGGTAAGATATCATCATGCATATCTAACTATACACATGATACAGTAATCAAAAGTATTACATAGTAGGGTCTGGGGAACCCACTATTTCAACACTGTCCAAACTAAAGAATGAAATTCCCACATCAAATCCTCACGTATATCCCCTAGAACCCACACTCATCCATGGATGTGCAGTACCTCATCATCGCCTATCGTGCCACCAGGAAGAGGATCCTCACTTGCCACCGACTCCCATAGAACTAGGCCTTCTGAATATGATAGCTGTCTCATCCTCACTCAATCTAGGATGGTAGAAGTCACAGCTAAGGATGAAAGATAGGTTTTCCTCTGACTATCATGCACCTCCAAATGCATCTCAGAGAACAAATCCATAAGCTACCACTCATCGTTGGCCTCCTCCACTGCCTGTATCTGAGTCCTCCTACTCAGTGCATCAGCCACTAAGTTACCCTTACCATGTGTATAGGCACGCTCAAAGTCAAAGGACTGAAGGTATTCAACCAACCTTCACCCTCTCAAATTCAAGTCACTCTGGGTAAAGATGTATTTAAGACTTTTGTGGTTCGTAAACACCACAAAATGTTCTCCCAAGAGTTAATGTCTCCAACAACGTGACACATGAACAACTACAACCAACTCGAGATCATGCATCGGGTAATTCCTCTCATGTGGCCTCAATTGCTGAGACCCGTACAGAAACAATCAATCCCCCTACATCAACACTGATCCCAGCGAAATACCTAATGCATCACAGTAAACTTTATTGCTCTTACCTTGCTCTAGAAGTATCAGGACTGGTGCTGAAGTCAACCTTCCCTTCAACTCTTGAAAGACTGTCTCGCAAGCTTCTGACCAAACAAACTTCATACCCTTATTAGTCAAACCCATCAACAGTGCTGCTAAGTGGCAGAAGTCCTGTATAAAGTGCATTTAGTAACCAGCCAGCCCTAAGAAACTTCGTATTTGAAACATGTTCTTCGGCTGCTCCTAGGAAACTACTACTCTCAGTTTTTTTGGGTATACTACAACTCCAACCTCTAAGATAATATGAACTAGGAAGTGAATCTAGTCAATCAAAAAGTGGCACTGTGAGATCATTTCATATAACTGATTCTCTCTAAGTGTACTCAATATGATCTCAAAATGGGTGGCATGGTCGTGTCGAGTGTGAGTGTACACCAAGATATCATCCACAAAGACTACCAAAAAAGAATCCAGATATGGGTAGAACACATGATTCATCAGAGCCATGAAAACTGCTGGAGCATTTGTGAGTCCTAAAGACATGACCATGTACTCGTATAGACCATATCTGCTCCAAAAGGCAGCAAGCGGTATGTCTGATGGTCTAATGTGCAACTGATGATATCTGGATCTCAAGTAAATCTTCGAGAACACTCGTGCTCCTTGAAGTTGATAAAATGATCATCAATCCTTGTCAAGGGATATTGGTTCTTGACTATAAACTGGTTCAGTTTCTGATAATCCACGTAGAGTCTGAGGGTACCATTTTCCTTCTTCGCAAACAAGACAGTCGAACCCCAAGGAAGAGTACTGGGTCAGATGAAACCCTTTCCTTGTAACTCCTCTAACTGCCTATTGAGCTCCTACAATTCTGGTGTGGGCATCCTACAAGGAGGAATGGACACCAGGGCCGCTCTGGGCATAAGCTCAATAGAGAAATCCACCTATCACTCTGAAAGTAGACCGGAAAAGTCATCCGAGAAGACATATTAGAAATGATTAACCACCAGAGGTAAATAATTATGACAAGTTCCCCGGTTACCCAGATATAAACTCACAATATGAGCTGTCACTCCACCTCTCCCATGCTGCTTGGGTCAAGATCGGCTCACTTGGACATCCCATTCACCCTTGTATAGAAACTCTCCACCCTTTGGTGAAGTGAAACTAATCCTGTGATGATAGCAATCTACAAAGGCTCGAAATGGTACCAAACAGTCCATCCTAAGAATGATTTCATAGCCATTCATCTCAAAGACATAGAGGTCCCATAAAACATGACACCCACCAACATCTTGGGGGAACTCCTTGCACTGACGCACACCTACAACTATAATTTCCAACAGAGTGTCTAGAATCATAATATTAGAAGAAGAAGAAACACAAAGCCCAAGGCTCTCCACAACATGCACATATATAAAGCTATGTGTAGCACCAGTATCGAAATGTACTGAAGACAAAATAGAACCAACTAGAATAGTACCTCTAACAGTGGAAGGTCTGGGATCCTGCACCTGTTGGGTCTATTGAACTTCATATGCTTTCCCAGTGCTACGACCATGTGACATAGCCTGGCTACCCTAAGCTGACCCGCCCTGTCGTCTCTGTGATCCTGGTGTCTGGCTACCGTGGCCATGACCACTTCCTCAGCCCGAATGTCCTGACATATTCTAATTCCCTGACTGGTAAGAAGTTTCTGGCCCAGCTCTTGCATGCATAGTCTGCACAAAACCCCTCTCACTAGTCACTGGTGGAAACGCCCTATAAAAATGCTTAAGATGACCCATCCTGCCGCAAGCTCGACACTCCACTGGGTCACATGGACCCTGAGGTCTCTTCTTCCCCTCTTTACCACACTGAAAACACATGACCTGGACACCTAAAGAATTATTCTGGCTAGTACTACCCCTGTGAGAGAAATCCATCTGCCTCTTCCTCTTGCCAGTAGAAATAGTACCAAAAATAGTGCCGAACTTCCCTAGTTCGTACCACTATCTTCCCACAGGTTTCGATTAGTAATCAATTCCTGGTTCACAATAGCATGCACTGTAGGAAACCTGAAAACATTCAATAGTGCTTGTATGCAATATCGAAGACCATCCTCAAAGAATCTAGCCCTCGTCATCTTGTCACCCACCATAACAGGTGCGAAATGCAATAGCTCGGTGAAGCGGGAAGAATAGTCCATCACTAACATGGCTCCCTACTGCAGATTCATGAACTCTTGAGCTCTATCTTCCCTTAGCATCTTTGGAAAGAAGAATTCATAGAAGACTGCATGAAAATATTCCCACGCCATGTCTCAGTGATGCTCAGTCTGGGCGGTAACATCCCACCATCTCTTGGAAGAATCACGCAGCATGTACGTAGAGAGTTTGACCCTCATCCCTAGAGGCATCTCCAGATGCTCAAAGATGGTCTACAATGAATCCATCCATGAATCCATAGCCTGTGGTCCACCATCCCTTGGAAACATAGGCAGATGCTGCTGCTGGAATATACGTGTCAGCTCTGTCATAGATGTGGTAGCCGTTGGTGCTCTCTGGAAGGTTTGCGTAAACCACATAAAGCCTTCACGGTACTGCGCATCCACACGTGCATCCGGTATAATGGTTGGCGCCGCATCTGGTATTGCTGGAGGATCCATTAGTAGCTCATGGCCTACCATCTCTAGAGTATAACTATTGCCTCTCTCTTGGAAAACAACATGTGGTCGTCTTGGTGGCATGACTGTAAAAGGTCAAACACTCGCCTTAGATTAAGATCATCAGAGAAAAAGAACTAGAAATGTAATAAGGGAATAGTAGAAAGAAAACATTCATGTTTTACAAAAGAATACTACACGGCGTGTATAATAACTACATGGTGTGTTCCATTAAGTATTTCACATGGGCGTGTACTTCTACCATAACTGGTCATGTAACACCCCAAACACACGACGTGTTTCCCTTACACATGGAATGTACTTGAATTTTCCCCCCAGCCTGAGTACTTATACATGGACAAGCCACACAACTCTCTTTTGAATGAAACTACACCGCACGTATAAAGTCAATACGACTTCTACCCTTAAGCCCTTACATGGTCGTTTTCTGATACTAGCATAGGCGTGTCTCATCCCTCAGTACACAGCGTGTTACACCCGCACACGACATGTACACCAATCCGTCTCCCCATCCACATGACCAAGTCCACAGGGTCTCTAACCGGTCATGACTACACGACTTGTCCCACAGCCACCCAACGTGTACTAGAAAAGCTTTACCAGCTAGTGTTGTTAGTGACATGGCCTGTGTACCTAAGATTCACTACACGACATGTTCCAGACGGACATGGTGTGTACCAATAAAGCCCCAACCGACCCAGTTGTTGGCTACACGGCTGACTACCTGGGTCAGACTACATGGCATTTTTATTACTGACATGGCGTGTATTGCATAAGGTTTTCCCGTCCATGTTGTTAGTTACACGGGCGGACACAGGGTCAAGCCTACATGGCATGTACAACCGGTACACGACATGTTTCCTCCAAAAACATCCCTATGCCGTGTCTCTACCCACACGGCCTATGAAACAGTTAGAGACTACACAGCATGTACATATGACACATGGTGTGTATTTAAGAAAAACAGTTTCTTCCTAAATAGAAGAACACATGGCGTGTAGTCAAAACTAGAAGGCATGTATTCTGGGTTTTTCTAGACAGCAAGCCTTAGAAACTACTCCTGATTCCATAAAAACACTGAAACGAACACCAACATTCCAAATTATGATCCTTGAGGGCCCATACTCCCCACGAACTAATTCTTGGAATCTTATACGTGTTATAACAAGGTAAAAAAAATGATGATCCACCAAATTATGGTTGATGAGGGATCATACTCCTCAAGATCCAAAGTTTGGAATTCATTCACAAAACCTTATATAATAATACCCTATCAAATAACAGGTATTTTAGCAATGCATCTATCACAAAAACATGTATCTTCAAGCATAACATCTATCACAACAACATGAAATTTCTAATGCTCCTACATGGCATGGAAACTATGCATGACATGTGATTATAACATGTGCCTAAATGATGCATGTGATGGAATACCCTCATCTCATCGGGTTGAAACTAAATAGAACCCAAGTATAAAATATAAATAGCACACCATAAGTGTGTCACCTAACGGTGAAAATCAAATCAACTATAAAAGTGAAAAATCAGAAAAATTACAACACGAGGTAAATTGGATTTTCCCTGTACATGGGTTAAGTACTCCCGGGAACAAATTATTACCAAGCACCTATTCCTTCATATCCCTGACTAAAGGCTCCAATATATAAGTCAAGAGAAAATAACCCCTCTGATACCACTTTGTAACGTCCCGGATCCAGGTGCCACACAATGGGTTTCCCAAACCCGGTTGGTCACATGACCTCAAGCGCATTTCCCCAAATACCAGAGGTTGCCGACTAGAATCTAGGGCCTAGGTCTGATAGTGGGGAAACTATGCACTCATTTGTCAAAGTGTAGTGCAGTGAAAAAATATAAACATATCGAAAAGAGGAAGAAGTAAACAATTTAGAACTGAAATGGAAAACAAAACTGAAGTAAATGATAATCAACAGTCATATATAAGATGATTCCACATGTCCTTATTTCTAAGAAAGAAGACAAAATAGAATACACTAAAATCTAATACAATATAGAACTTGGAACAAAGTACAGTAACGAAATACTACAACAGTGCAACAGAAAATCAGCAGCATCGTAAGCCTAAGCTTGGTCCCATACTCTTCTACTTCTCTACAACAATCATGTACCTGTATAGGGACCCTTGACCTTATCGACACCTGAAACAACATAATATGTTTGGGCCCAAGACCTGACCCAAAGAGGGTGTGAGAAATAAATCCCAGTAGGCAACCACCAAAGGCCCATTCCCAACTGTCAGTGAAAATGTGAAACAACAGTATGCAATAAATAAATGAAGTAAGATAGGAAGTACTCAGAAGCAGCTACTCCTACCAGTTCCATTACCATATTTTTTTTATTTAACAACTCAATATAATTGAATTATAAGTTTTCGAGACCCGACCTCAACTAACAATATCTTATACAGTCCCACAGCAAAAAACCACAATAGGTTAGCTAACAAGTAGAAGGTAATAACAATACCAATCCTGTGCTTTAGCTTGGAAGGTATAACATAAGAAATCACCATAGTGAATATTCTAGTAAAAATTGTCCTCAGACATACATGTCCTTACCCTCAGGAAAGATGAAACAAAACCCTCAGGTGATTTCCCTCAGTTATAACGAATATTTCCCTCAGGAATACGAGATATCACCCTCAGGCATTGAAGATACTGCCCACAGGCATAAGAGAATATTACCCTCAGGCTAAATGAAACACTGCCCTTAGGTTAATCATAACACTTCCCTGAGGATAAGAAAGTAATCGGGCTGAGCCTAATTAACAAGAAATAAATTTAAATATGTTTCCTCTCAAGAAAAATCAAAACATGCTATCATAATAGAATACCCACGGGTATCCTTTCCAAACGACTAAACATGGGAAACACAGACACGGTGTGGCCATGGATCAAATCAACAATCCCAAACAACAGTTTATACATGTTCATCAGATTACCTATGCAATTCTAGATATCTTAATAGTCAATCCTCATCCACACGACACCCCAAACATGGGCGCGTGGCACAACGATGCACATTAACAACTCGATAGTTGAAAATAAGCACTAGACAACCTACCTCGATCTCCTCTTATCGATATATGTGAACGACACCTCCCGAAACAACTAAGAAGGATGTAGATCTGGGATGAACATTTATCCATTCAAACTCAAATAACATCCCTTCTGGAAATAATTGGAAGGAAAGGCTCATGGAGAGGGAAGGCCTTACCCGCACGGTCCAAACGAGATTGTTGGCGGAAGAATTGGATTCTCGGTGAGTGTTCGGAAGCTCCTCCAATCCTCGGCCACCGGTCCTGGTGCTCCAATGGATTTTTCTGCCCCCTCTGCCAAATGGGGTGGATACTGCTTGTTTTAATGAAGAAAACATAACTACACGGTATGTACTGTCATGTACAAGATGTTTAATTTCTTTTTAACTGTTCACTGGCAGAAACTCTCCACTGCCTTACTGTTCATCTGCCGACTAATTACACGGTGTGTAATACTAAGTACATGGCATGTACAATCCGTTTTACTATTCATCTAGCAGCTACTCCCCACCACCTTACTGTTCACTTGCCGACTGATTACATGGTGTTTATTACTAAGTACACGACGTTTAGTTAGTTTTCACACCCCGAATCACCGAAAAGCCTATACGCCCTGTATTCTCATCCCACACGGCCAAAGTACACGACATATAGAAAAGTACATGGCGTGTACCCATAAATTTGAGATTTTTCCAATTTTCCTTATTTTCTCAAAAACATTTAAGGAAAAGGAAAAGAAGAAACTCGTACCTCACGAATAAGAACCAGGTTCTTAAACAAGGTGAAAACCATAGCGACAATGTCATGGAGATGTAGTTTTTATCTGGTACGTCATTAATGGAATGGAATTGATTGAATGATTGAGAAAAGATTTTTCACTTCTGAGTTCAAGAAGAGATATCTCAGGCTTGGTTGATTTGGATGGTTACACCATCATTAAATCCATGGCCATGGTAGTGGAAGGTAAGACAGTCCGAACAAATCAACAAACAAAAGAAATAAAAATAAATAATGATGACACTAATAGGCATTCTACTTTATTGAGATATTGTCGATGAAAAGATTAAATTATACGGACCATGTTCGTCAGAGGGCAGTATTTGATTTGAGTTTTACTTATCTCTATAGGGGCCTCGATGGGTTGCTAGACCCCGCTCTAGGTCAGTGGATATTATTCACTGCTATTGAGGTAAGGTCCTAGAGGGTGACACCCAATAGCGCCTTGAGAATATTCCATATTCTAGGAATATGAATATATAAATTGGTGGGCCCCACCAAAAGTTCAGATAACTATCCATGTTCTATGGATCACCAAAGAATAAATAAATTCATAAATTATTCAATTTCAGAATAATTCATTGAATTTGTTTATAACACGTATTTACTAGTTACATAGTAAATACAAGTATTAATATTATTTGAATGGATTTTAATATCCTAGGTTCGTTTAATATTAACAGGAGGTGTGAGTCGAGTTAAAGACTCAAATTTATCACGTAATATATTTATATATTATAAGTAAGTGATAAATTATAAATATTATTTATAGCATAATTTTATTTTTCATAAATAATTATTTATAACACTTATATAGCAGACATCTATTACACGGGGTCCGGGAATCCATACTGCGTGTTTTAAACACTCCCTATATAAGTGAGAGAGAGGCTCTCCCACATTAACTATTATTGTGTTGGGATTGAGAGCTTCACTCTCCTCCTAGAATCTAGAGAGAGAGTCTCTCAAGCGAAGGAAGATATTCAAGTTCGTTCATCATGAATTGAAGGATCTTGCCTTGGGGTGATTGTCGCTGTGATGAAGTGAGAGTTGAAGATCCACGCTAGCACCCGAATATTGAAGAACGATATGCCAACAGATTCGAGATGTGTGTGAGGACGATCTAGAGGGCTTCGACATCAGAGTCTTCGAGTATTGATCGCTGTTGTCCTGCGGAGGACTTGCACACATCAATTCTGAACTAGGTACATGTTCAGTTTATTTTTGTGCTCTGTTTAAACCTTGAGAGATCCTTGGACCATACCGGTACCAGATCACCAGAGTTGATAGAGTTATGTCACTCCAGTGATGTAGAAAATTTTAAATTCTTGGCCCACCGGCTTCTGCTGCACCATCCCGGTACCCTCATTGTGGTATCAAAGGGATCACATAGTTTTTCTAAGTCAACAAAATTAATATGAATTAAATTTAAGTGCCGGGTGTTAGAACGGTTCATTTAGATCCGACCGTGCGTTGTTTCATTTTCAAATGATCATGTTACAACCATTTAAACAATTTAATCAAATTGACATCATAGTTTTTTTTGTTTATTTGATGTTAATCTCAATCATAATTGAGATAAAATTAAAATTAATATTTTATTATTATAAAATATAATATAATATTTTATTTTAAAATATTTTCCACAAATGTGTGTGGAAAATATTTTTTCACACACAAAAAAATGGGGGAGGGAGGCTAAGACACCAGAATGGGGTCTTCTTCCTTTTATTTAATAAAAAAATGGAGGCGAAGACCCCAAAATGGGGTCTTCTTCCTTTTATTTAAAAAAAATTAAAAGCGGCATGTGTGGATTTTTGTCTAAGGAAAAATGCATAAATAAAAAATAGAAGACCCCATTGGGGTCTCCTATTTCATGCGGCATATAAGGGGTGCGACACCCCCTTGGAAACCCAAGCCGCTACCCCTCCGAGCCAGCCTCCCCTTCGCACCGGACTACCGCCTCCCGACGAACAACCTCCCGCCAGACCGCCATGGCACTCCCCCTCCACCTGACGCTACCTCATACTGAGCCCCGCCGGACTGACGCACCGCGCAGCCCCCGAACCACGGCCACCAGACCACCTGCTCATGCAGGCGGAGCCTCACACCGGCCGCTCCTAGTCTCAGACCCACTGCACCAGGCCACCATCGGTCCAGGCCGTGCCGAACAAGGCTTCTCCTCGTCAGCTCACCGGAGTAGTGGCCTGTTGGCCGCGCGGCTCTCCCGAATGCTCCTCGGCCTCCTCACGCTCCCTTCAAATCTCGCCAGAAGGTGATGCTGCCACTGGAGTCGCTTGACCTCGCGGTCACCATGCAGTTACGCCGTGGTCATGCCGCGGTCAAGCCACAGTAATTCCATGATTTGGGCCTTCTCCAGGACGACAACCCGTGGTGGTTCGCAGTCCTTCCAGACTCCTCCCTGGCTAGAGGTAGCACTGCTTGAAATTAATTGTAATTAATTTATTTTTTTAAATTTAATTAATTATAATTAATTTGGGGGTTTAATTTATTTTAATTCGAAATATTTATTTAATATAAGATCAAAATTTAATTAATGGTTTAATTTAATTTTTAGAATTAAAATTAAATTAAACTAATGGAACCGATAAATAAACTATTGGAATTTAATCAAATTCATTTAATTTATTAGAACACCCTCGTAATATTTAAATTTATTGCAATTTAATTTTCTTGCACATATTTTACCCCAACCGGTCTTGATCAAGTGACCGAACTGTGTATGTCTGGTATTTATTTATTTATTTAATTTTTTATTCAATGCGTGAGATGTTTTTAATAATTAATTAAATAAATTATGCTCTGAGAATCATCCTTTTAATTTAAAATATGTATAAGGGCCTACGTTTCCAATGCACAAGATGTATTTTGTACCCCTAGACCCCTCGTCTGCATGCGAGTATATTTGTAATTGAATGTTGATCTGAGACGGAGACCCCGCTATGAAGAGGTGGTAAAGCAGACACGAGCCAAGCACATTACACTGGGCAAGCTGTAAAGTGAGTCAAGTCATGGATCAGGTATAAATTCCCCTAGGTCAAGATTGATCTGTTTTAGATCAATCTTTATAGAATGCTCAAGACCAGTTGGATTGCATGATTTAATTTATGCATAGTTTATTATTTTATGCGTCTGCATGATCATTGCATGATCACATAGAAAAGTAAACAAGATAAAATGCATAAAGACATGACAAATTATATTCTATTTCATGTTCAGTTGTGAGTGTGACTACCTAGTTTGAACATAATAAATAGAAAAGGATTATATTCGTTAATAAATATAAAAAGAATCCCTCAAAGATATATTAATTCTAATAAATATCTTCCATTTATCACATCTAAACAAAACCGGCTATTGGAAGTTCTTGTCAGCTATAGTTGAGAGTACCTCTTACTACCATAGAATTTTCATGAGAGAACTGGGTCGACTTAACTAAAGTGAGTAGTGAAGGATATTCCATAACTAGCTTTATATAACTTTAGAGGCAAGATGTTGAGGGAATCATGTTCAGATTCCCAAAGCTGGGACATTACTCAACAACACAAGGAACCACAAGAACAAGTGGTTGGCCAGTATAGTTCCTACCTTGAAACCCACCAAGTAGTGGTGTATCCCTAGATTGTAGACTAAGAGGGAGGTTTCGAGGATCCTTTCCACCAGAATACTCAAGCGACAGAGTATTTTGAATCTAATAGTGAGGGCTATTAATGTTTGATAAAATAGTGGGAGACATTAAAATGATATAATAATTTAATAATCATAAATGTAAAAAGGTAATCAAGACAATGTACTAACTGCTAAATTTTTATCTAATGTAGATTCAAAATGGAAATCACCAACACCACAAGTACATTATCACTATGATCAGCCATGGATAAAGAAAATATCCTGACTGGGAATAACTTCCAGGAGTGGTACATGTGCTTGGGAATAGTACTACGCCAAGAAAGGTTGTTATATGTGCTGGAATCCCCTATTCCTGATGAGCCTCCTCTGGGAGCAATCAAGGCAAAAAAAGATAAATGGAGAAATCATGTAGAAGACGCGCTCGACGTACAATGCATCATTAATTTCATATATGTCCAACCAATTTCAAAAAATACATGAGGATGAGGACCCCTACAAGATGCTTTCACATCTCCATGAACTATATGAGGAGAGGGCTAGACAAGAAAGGTATGAGATCTCAAGTGCACTTTATAAGTGCAGGCTAGCAGATGGGCACCAAGCCGGTCCTCACGTACTCAAGATGATTGGCTGTATTGAGAGTCTTAAAGCCCTTGGGTTCAAACTGAACCAAGAACTAGTAGTGAATCTCATTCTTTACTCTTTACCATCAATCTTCTCAACTTTTATTGTCAATTATAGCATGAATGATATGAAAATGTCACTCTCGGAACTTTTTTCTTTAGTTTTTCCAAGATGATAAGGATATGAAAAATTCCAATTCATATGTCCTTATGGTGAAAAATAAAAACAAGGGCTGGGAAAATGTTTCTAAGGCCAATTCAAGGCCTAAGACGCCAATGCATCGTCCAGAAAAGAATCCAAATATTTAGAGGAAAAGTAATGATAAGGAATCTGTTTACTTTGAATGTGGTAAGAAAGGCCACTAGAAGAAGAATTATAGAGCTGGAAAGAAGAAGAAAGCTGATTCTTCTACTTCATGTATTTTTTTTCGTTGAATGCAATATATCTTTATCTACAAGTTGGGTATTGGATATGACAAGTGGATCACACATTTGTATTCATATACAAGATCTAATTAGGTTCAAGAATATTGCAAAAGGTCAGGTGGATCTTTGAGCTGCAAATGGTTCAAGTCTGACAGCCTTTGTAGTGGGAGACTATCACTTAACCTTGCCAACTGGTTTGGTTCTAGTTTTAAGAAATTTCTATTATGTACCTTTTATTACCAGAAACATTATCTCTGTGTCAAGTCTAGATACTATGGGTTTTTATTTCATGTTTGGAAATAAATATTGTCTCTTTTATAGAGATAACATATGTTATAGTATAGATCATCTTAAAAATGTTTTATATATGTTGGAACTAGAAAACTAAGTAATGGAAATCAATGAAAAAAAGAACCAACATGATTCGAATAACACCCACCTATGGAACTTCAGGCTTAGTCATGTAAACGAGAAGCGATTACGAAGATTGAGTCAAGAAGGGTATCTAGACTTGGTACAGTTAGAACCCTTAGATGTATGTCAATCTTGTTTACAAGGAAATATGACCAAAACACCTATCTCAGGGAAGGGAGAAAAAGGAAATGTAGTACTGGAATTAGTACATACTGATATGTGTGGTCCATTTCCAGTAGAGGCAAGAGGTGGTTTTCTATACTTCATTACTTTTACCGATTACTATAGTAGGTATGACTATATCTACATGATGCCTTATAAGTCAGATACCTTTCATTTCTTTAAGGAATACCAAAATGAGGTAGAAAAACCACTTGGTAAGAAGATAAAAGCCCTACACTCAGACCAAGGAAGAGAATATCATTACCAAGATTTCATTGATCACTTGAAGGAGTGTGGGATAATATCCCAACTCAATCGTCCTTATACACCACAATGGAATGGTGTTAATGAAAGGAGGAATATGACCTTGCTTGACATGGTCAAATCAATGAGGAGTCATGCAACTCTTCCATTATCCTTTTGGGGATACGCTTTACAGACAGCAGCATATACCCTTAACTGAGTACCAACTAATGCTACATATGGGATTCCAAATTAGTTATGGTATGGAATGAAACCCAACCTAACACACATGAGTGTATGGTGGTGTGAGGAATTTTTCAAGACTTTACCAAGTGAAAAATTAGCACCCAGAAGCACGAAGTGCATCTTTATAGGTTATCCTTAGAAAACTATAGGATACTAACTATATGACCCTTTAGATAGAAACTTCACTGTGGAAAGATACACCACATTTCTAGAAAGATAAAACATTTCTATTTGAATGAATGGGAGAAAGATTGAATTCGATGATGTTAATGTTCCAGATGCACAAGATTTGGTAGAGGAACAATCTCCACAAGAACACATGGAAGAAGAAGTTATTCCAGAGACACAGATACTGCATAGGTCTACATGATAGGTTAGAGAACCCGAGTAATATTGGTTTCTTGTCACCGAGTGAGGTGAAAAATTATTCCTTGAGGATGATGAACCCTTGACCTACAAGGAAGAAGTAGAAGGAAAAAAAGCTACTAAATGGAAAGATGACATGAATTCTGAGATGGAGTCCAGGTAACAAAATCAATTTTGGATTTCGGTAGACCCACCAATCGATGTAAAACACATTGTACGCAAATGGGTAGTCAAGAAGAAGATGGACATGGATGGTGAGTCTAATAACTTTAATGAAAGACTTGTTGCAACGGGTTTTAGGCACTGTCAAGGCTTTAACTGTGATGAAAATATCTCACCAGTAGCAATGCTTAAATCCACCAGAATATTGTTTGCAATAGTAGCCTTTGATGATTATGAAATATGGAAATTGGTTGTAAAAAATTCTTTTCTAAATGGGATGTTGGTTGAAGATGTCTAAATGACTCAACATGGAGGGTTTGTTAAGTCAAATAATGCTAATAATGTATTCAAGCTGCAGAGATCCATTTATGGATTGAAGCAGGCATCAAGATCATGGAATGTTCGTTTTGATGAGGCCATAAGAGATTTTGTTTTTTTTAAATGAAAGTGAGTGTTGTGTCAATATAAAGTTTGAAGGGAATTCCATCATTTTCTAAATATTATATTTTGATTACATATTAATTATGGGAAACGAGGTGCAAGTCTTACAGTCAGTTAAGAAATAGTTAAATGAATGCTTTTCTATAAAAGAATTAGGTGAAACCGCCTAAAACCTAGGGATCAAGATCTATCGAGATAGATCTCAAAGGTTTCTGGGGCTAAGTCAAAGTACATATATTGACAAGGTACTCAAAAGATACATTATGGAACAATCCAAGAGAGGCTTGTTACCTGTGTCACATGGTGTAAATCTCTCTAAGAAAATGTGTCCACAAACACATGAGGAGATTGAAAGAATGAGTAGAGTCCCTTATTCTTTGGTAGTGGATTATATCATGTATGCCATTCTATGTTCTAGGTTTGATGTTGCCTTTGCTTCAAGCAAGGTTGGAAGATATCAAGCCAATCCAGTAGAGCTACATTGGACAGCTGTTAAAACTTTCCTAAAGTACATTAGGCGTACTAAGGATATGTTCCTGGTGTATGGAGGAGATGAGGACCTAGTTGTGAGGGGATACACTGATGCTAATTTCTAGAAAGATCATGATGATATGATATCACAATCATGATACATCTTTTGCCTGAATGGTGGTGTAGTGACCTGGAGAAGCCCGAAGCAAGCTACGGTTGCTGATTCTATTATAGAGTTCGAATATATTGCAGCTTCCAATGCAGCAAAGGAAGCTGTTTGGAAACGTAGCTTTATCTCAGACATTGGTGTTGTACCTAGCATTGCAAACCTTGTACTAGTATATTGTGATAATACTATTGTAGTGGTTCTTTCCAAGGAGCTGAGGTCTCACTAGAGAACAAATCATATTCTTCAAAAGTTTAATCTCTTGAGGGATTTTACTCAAATAGGCGAAGTTACAGTTAGTAGAGTAGCCACATAGGACAACGTGGCAGAGCCCCTGACTAAAGCCATTTCTCAACAGAATCATGATTCACATGTAAAAGCTAGCAGATTTAAATCTGTTAGTAGTCGGCTCTAGTGCAAGTGGGAGTATTGAATGTGGGTGCCCTAGACCCAACTTGTTTTTTAATTTGATTACCGCTACATGTATTCAGTTCGTTATAATACATGTGTCTATATTTCCATAATAGTGTAGATACTTATGCATCCACTTTGTTTATGTCAATTCCCTTATATTACCTGTCACATCAAAGGGTTATAGTAGATCCCATGATATAATGGGAACCCTGAGATTCCATGACAATAATCTTAAAGTAGCATCCTACAGTTCTGTTACATCATTCTGGAAGGACACAGATAATGTGTGAACATCAGGTGATGGGGGCTCATAAGCATTGCGACTTCTTCTCATGAAGTTCACACTTGATGATCTCTAGTAGTTGAGATCATGAGGACAGACCCACATAATGGGAACACCACATGTTTTAGGTGTCATTGGTCATTCCTATCTGTAGACATGTGTAATAGTCTATATACCTGAGATAATTTTCAAAGGATATCATTTAATTACGTACATTTGATGCAAAGTGAAAACCATGGCGATAAAGTCATGGTGAGGTAGTTTGTATCAGGTATGTCATTAATGGCATGGCATTGATTGAATGATTGAGAAAGGATTTGTCACTTCCGATTTCATGAAGAGATATCTCGGGCCTGGTTGATTATGATGGTTTCACCATCATTAAATACCTAGCCATGGTAGTAGAATGTAAGACCATCCAGACAAATCAACAAACAAAATAAAGAAAAATAAAGAATGATGGAACTAGTATGCATTCCACTTTATTGAGATATAAATGGTGAAGAAATTATATTACATGGATTGTGGTCATAGGAATGCAGTCGTTGCTTTGACTTTTCCTTGTCTCTATAGGGGCCTCGATGGGTTTCTAGACCCCGCTCTAGGTTGGTGGATATTTTTCTCTGCTATTGAGGTAAGGTCCTAGTGGGTCACGCACAATAGCTCCTTGAAAATCTACCCTATTCTGGGAATAAGAATATTGAACTTGGTGGGCCTCGCCAAAGGGTCCGAGCACTATCCAAGTTCTTTGGATCACCAAAGAATAAATAAATTCATAAATTATTCATGTTTAGAATAATTTATTGAATTTTTTTATAACACGTAATTATTAGTTATATAGTAAATACAAGTATTAATATTATTCGAATAGATTTTAATATCCTAGGTTCGTTTAATATTAGCTGGAGGTGTGAGTCAAGTTAAAGACTCAAATTTATCACATAATATATTTATACATTACAAGTAAGTGATAAATTATAAATATTATTTATGGCATAATTTATTTTTCATAAATAATTAATTATAACACTTATATAGAAGACATCTATTACACGGGGACAGGGAATCCATACCGCATGTTTTAAACACTCCCTATATAAGTGAGAGAGAGGCTCTCCCATATTATCTATTCATATGTTGGGATTCAGAGCTTCTCTCTCCTCCTGAAATCTAGAGAGTCAGTATCTCAAGCGAAGGACGATCTTCAGGTTCATTCATCATGGATTGAAGGATCTTGCCTTGCAGTGATCATTGCTGCGCTGAAGTGAGCGTTGATGATCTATGATAGCACCCAGATCTTGATGAACGGCACGTGAGAAGATTCAAGAGGCATATGTGAATGATATAGAGGGCTTCGACATCAGAGTCTTCAAGAAAAAATTTCCGATGTCCTGCGGAAGACTTTCACATGCTAATTCTGAACTAGGTACATGTTCAGTTTATTTTTGTGCTCTGTTTAAACCTTGTGAGATACTTGGATCAAACCGGGACAAGATCACCAAAGTTGGCAGGGTTATGTCACTCCGGTGATGCATAAAATTTTAAATTCTCTGCCCACCAGCTTCTGCTGCACCGTCCTGGTTCCCTCACACTTCCTTCTAGAAGCCTTAACTTGGGTATAAGGAAATTAAAGAAATCCTTTTCGCTCAAATCAAAAGGAGTTACCCGTTTCAGAGGGAGCGTCTTCTCTAAAGTTCATTTCCTTTAATTTCCTTCTTAACTCCCTATGATATTTTTTTTATGATTACATAACAACTACAATATAATAAATATAATACGATTTTTCTATGAGAAGGATTCAAACTACACTTACTCACTCCTCGATCGAATGGATACGAACATACTACTTATGTGTATGGCAAACTACTACTTCATGAAACGATGATTGTTCAATTTTATCATACCACCCATCATGGTGTCCATTATGATGGAAATGTATTTATATATGTTTTATATTATATTTATATTATATTTATGATTTTTTAATTTTTGTTTACAACATACCTTTCTGCTTTCCATGATGTGTAAATACAAAAAATTAATTTGAGGAAGTGTGGAATACCGCCCTCTAAAAGTGATATGACTCATTCATGCTATACAAAGAATGTATAAAGTATGGATTTATTAAACCTATGAAACATAAATGAAATAAATATAATAATTTTATTATAATATAAATTTATATCATTTGATTATTATTCTTTTAAGATGATAAAGAAATGAAAGTAGCCTTCATAGGTAAGAACGACCTACCATCTCCATGAACGATACATTTCATTTCTCATATCCAAATGTTTTGGACTATTATAAATACATATATACTAGATATATATGATATTTAACTCATTAATATCATTATGTATACAATGGACTTATGACCACATGGATAGTTTTCATCAAAACAAGCTCATTTTTTAAACAAGTACCTAATATCAACAAAATGACCAATATGAACTTAAATAATGATGTAATTGTTATAACAAGGTAATAATTTATATAAAAGGTGTAATAAAATTTAAAAATTTTATGAAACTAGTAAAAACTAACTTAAGTTTATTATTCATGAAGAACAAGGAACATACATGATGATTTGGACTCAAGGTAAGGGAACTTCTTAACCCAATTTCTATTATTTGGGTTAATCTTATACTTATTGATTATTCCATGATATGATTATGAGATAAATAAATTTTGACATAATATAATGTATTTATACTTTATTAATTTTTATTTATAGTTAATACACAAAATCGGTCTATTTTATTAACAATATTATCTTTGTAATGGAATTTCTAAACTCAGTTTCCACTCATTGGATTTTACGCATACTTTGTTGATTATATTATGCCAAAATTATGTGTGGAATAACTATTTATTTATATATGTTATAATTCACAATTCCATTTGTTTGGATATAATGTTTTTACAAATAATCTCCCCATTGTTAAATTTTTATGTCATTTATAAGATCTTTGTAAGGGATTTCGTCTCAATTTACATCCCATTGAGACTTATTTGTTGTTATACATAAATTCACTTTTATATGTTGTGTGTTCTTCCCTTTGACATATTATGTAATGAATCCCCTTATTCTCATGATATTACATGTTTTGTTTAATTTTGTTGTTTAATTATTTTTATTCAAGTATTTCCTCAAGTTGTAAAGGATTATTCAACTAAAACATATTTTTAAATGTTATAAAGATTTATTCTTCTAAATATTTCTCATTACTATCCATGTTTTAATAATGGTTTTAAGGAATTATTTATATGTACATTAATGTTTTTAAGTTCAAATTCCTTTCAAAAGATTCAATGTGGAATATGACACTTTGATTCAAAAATCTTCTTTTAAGATGTTTTAATTTTGTTTTAAAAGGGGATTGATTATTTTAATAACATTAAATGTTTTAGATATATGTAATGAATGGAACTTCTCATTTTTATGTCACTATTATGTATTTTTGTTTACTTTATATGCTTACCAATTTATTTGAAATTTAATTTTTTTCATTTATGAGTGCGAGGATTGTAAAGATGAAATGTTATTTCAAAGTGGAAATGTTATTTTTCCTTTTTGCTTGTTCATATGTTTTGATTATGTTATGTTCTTGGGAATTTATTATGTGTATGGGTGTTTCTATGATAAAATGAGGGCGGGTGAGTCCAAGATATCTCACCAATTCCTAGGGTAACATGATAGAGGAAAACGATAAAGTTTATCCTAAGAGATTTAGGGAATATAATATGATGGGTATTCCAAAGGTAACGATGAAGGTTACTACCTATGTAGCTATGGAAGCTAAAATATAAGTATGATATGGATTCCAAAATTTACCTTTATGTTTTATTATTTCTATGAGGTTTTTTAGTAATATTAATATTACATGATGTAAGATAAGTAGTTTATGTTTTAGGGGTGAAAATTATGGTTTTTTGAAAATGTTTTCATGGGTTTTAAATATTCATGGACTAATAGTTTTATTTTTATTTCATATTCCTTAAAAATATTTTTATGCTCATCCTATGTTTTTGATGTGTTTTTCACAGGTTATAAGGACGGATAAGAGAAAGGAATAATTCAAGAAGATTTTTATCAATAAAATAATTCTAATTTTATTTAAGGAGTTTTATTATTGTGAATTTTTTTGGATAGAGTATAAGTGTATACATTTTAATTTTTGAGATTTAATATAATAGTTATGGACTAATTTCCAAAAAATATATACCTAAAACAATCCTAAATTATAATTATTGTTAATTTATTGACTGATCTTGAGACTTAGTAATGTTTTAAGGTTGGGGTGTCATAGTTGTAATCAGAGGGAAGGTTTAGAAAACTTTGGAGACTAGGATGTTTTCTAAAGGGTTATGGTTATCCTCATGGGTTTTTAATTTTAAGGTAGATCATAAGTTAAATGTATTATAAACCCCTTTTTTGGATTTATGATATGGAATATTAAGGTGAATAATGGTATTTTTGGAGACATTCACCTTTGTGGAAATTATGGGTTATTAATTTTTGGTATAAAAAATGAGAGGTAGGAGATAACCTTTGAGGTTAAAATATTGCAGGGTTACTTTTGAAGATTTTATATCATTTTTGGTAATGTTTTAAAATTATATAGTTTCTAAAAAAAACACACAGACTGTTTGCCAACCCGTCATATCCGACAAATCTATGGGAATCGAAACCACAACCGAAATGCGACTGGGATTTATCACCTACCACTTGACTAAGTCATGTTCTTGATTAGTATGACTTATTATTTTTAGTTAAATGATTATATGGACCATGAATAAGTTGATTTTGGGAACTTATGGTTTATCAAATGGATACACTTAGTATAGGAAAATTATTTGGTGATTAAGTGATAAATTTTTTTTGAAAGACATTTTCTATTTTGGGAACACTATATGCCTAAGGAAAATAAAATACTATGAAATTTCATTTGAGGAGTAATGATTGAATTTTATTTTTTAATAATATATGATTTTATTGTAGAAAAATGGAGAATTGAGATATTTATGGAAATGATTAACTTATCAAGGAGAATATATGGTTAGGTTAATTACGTTTAATTATGAGACTTTAAGAGTAGCCGATGTAATTGGAAGATAAATGTTAAGATTTATTATGAAGAATATATTATTTTATTGTAGACACATAGAAGACATGTTGAGATCTTACTCACTTGAATTTCAAGGTATGTGGGATCAATTTTTACTTATGATAGAATTTTCCTATAACAATAGCTTCCATTCAAGTATTCAGATCCCACCATATGAAGCGTTATATGGAAAGAGATGTCCCACACCAACTTGTTGAGATGATGTTGGTGAAAGAAAACTCATAGGCCCAAAACTTGTTGAGGAAACAATGGAAAAGGTGAAGGTTATCCAAAACCATATCAAAGAAGCTCAATGTTGAAAAAAAAGCTATGCTGATAAACGAAGGAAGGATTTGGAATTTCAAGTAAGAGATCATGTTTTCTTGAAGGTATCTCCATGGAAGAGAGTTATACGTTTCAATAAGAAGGGTAAATTAAGTCCCAGGTACATCAGACCTTTCTAAATTCTGGAACAAATTGGACTTATAGCTTATCATTTGGAAATGCCCCCAAGTCTCTCCAAAGTTTATGATGTGTTTCATATATCACTATTGAGAAAATACAAGCCTGACCCAACGCATGTAATCACCTATAAAGAAATAGAACTCAAACCTGACCTGTCTTATTGCGAAGATCATATCAAGATTATTGATACAATAGAATAAGTGTTGAGAAACTGGATGACTCATCTGGTAAAATTTCTATGGAGAAACCATAAGATGAAAGATGCAGTGTGGGAATCCAAGGAACTTATGATGAAGAACCAACATAATATTTTTATGCAGTAATATTCTAGAAATTTTGAGGATGAAATTATTTGAAGGGGGGGAGAATGTAACACCCCAAGCTTCTACGGTATGTTTCCTTTTGAATAAAGCAATAGCTTGTGTTGTACGCAACTTGAAGTTTTAACACACCACGACCAATCAAACTAGTCGTTATGAATAGTAATGCCGACTATTTGAAATTTAAAAAATTTTATTTTTCAAAATGGACTCCATTTTTGGATTTAGAATATCGAAATTATCTTAGGGTGAATTTTTTGTATTTTTCTGAAAACTTTCAATTTTTGATGAATAATGAAAAACAATGTGTTATTATTTAAAACTGACTTTTTATTTAAATAATTATTTATTTTATTTTAATTTATATTTGGTAGAAATATATACATAATATCTATATATTTTCAATGTAATTAATTGTATTAATTTTATAATGATATTAGAAATATAAAAATTTACTGAACTTTTTATCGTCTTTTTCCCACCTTCTAGGATCATTTGCAAATTTGTATAAAACATAATTTTTCCACTTTTGTGAATTGAATTTTAAAAATCTGAGAGACACGGTTGATATTAGTAAGTAAAATGTGGTTCAATAAGATAAAAATAATTTTTGGTGAATAGTAGCTTTTGACTTTTATTTACCACGGTTAAAAGTAAATTGGGTAATTAAAGGTAAAAATGATATTATAATTACCCTAACACATGTCCTAATTCTATTGGATAATTTTATTTCGTTCAAAATCAACCATAGGAATAAAATATTATCCTTTTGGTCCACTTGGGTTAGATTAGGACATTTATTATTATTTTATTTAAAGAAGAGTTAAAAGTGTTAAATTCAATGTTTAATAACTAAACTATTTTTAATATAGAGTTATAAATAAGATAAATTCGACTATAAATATTCATTTGAAATATAAAACGATTTCATACATAATGGTATTTTATTTATAATTTTTAGACATTAAATAATTAAATTTATTTATGACACAATAATGATGCAGTAATAACCTTATTAATAAAATATTAAAACAATTGAAATTATAAATATCCAAATAAATGTAAATTGAGACTTTTGATGAATTTAAATAATTTTATAGGTTAATATGACATTTTAGGGTAGATAAAATGATTTTTTTGAAGTAATCAATTTTTAGGACTTTAACAATAATCAAATACTAAATAGTGTCAAAATTGACAGAAATGAGTTTTTAAAACCGATACTATATTATTAAATGATATAACAGTCCTAAAAATCTAAGGATCATCCAAAGGACTTATATAATAATAGAAATGTAATTTATGAATTACTTGGGGTTATTTTTGCATTTTATAGTATGTTTAGTAAAAATATAATATAAAGATACAGGGAGACATGGTAAAAGGTAAACTATTTAACTAAGAGTTAAATCTAAAAGATAAGGATAATACGGTGACCTAAACCTGTCTAAAACCTATTGGTTGAGAGGTTTTTGACCCATACCCACCTTTTCTTCATAATAAGTCATTTTTGAGCCATTATAAACTAAATATGATTGTACAATGAAATAATATTTCAGGATTTTCCTAATGTAACCCTCACCACTCTAATAAAAGGGTACTTCCCCTTCTCTCAAAATCAAAACTCCAAAGCCATTAGTCTTGGACAAAACCTTCCAAAATATCCTCCCAACTACCCTCAATTCGACATATATGCTTTACTTTGATATTAAAGCCAACCAATTGATCCATTTTGATCAACTCAAAAAGAAACATCGAAATAAGAGGTAATAATTTCACCACCTCTTTCAAAGTTCTTTTCTTCTTCCACTTCCTCTTTCTTTGTTATTCCAAAAAAAACTCCCATAAATTATTCATACTTTGATGTAATTATAAATATGGTACAACCATATTCATTATTCTATCCATCTTATGAATGAAAAAGTCACCATACATGTGTACGTATGGCTTACCGTCTCCACGTCGTGGTGTAGTTTGTTATTCAAACACTTCATTATTTGGATGGGTATAATAATGAGTATAAATGATGTAAATAATGAATATAGCATGTTAAGGATTATGTATATATGACATACCATCCAATTATAAACGATTTCACCATCAATATACGGGTGATGTCGCTCGTGCGTACATACAGATTACCCTCTCCAAGAACGCGATGAAATTCATTCCCCATCATAACCATTCAAGAATAATTTCCATTTTATGGTTAAAAATATTGTTTATGAACATAATATCATTATGGATATGAATCAAATACTTCCTCTCCATAACAAACATCACTTGCGTAACAAAACATATAAAGGAAAATGAATCAGTTAACATCCGAAACAATGATACTACTGAAATATTATTAACAATGCAATATTAGAAGATCGTATATGATATCATATTTATGTATGTGGTTATGGTATAATTTAATAACAATTATATAACTATTATACATGAGGTTAACATTCCCTAGAACAAGGAAAAGTACAAGGTAAGGGTTAATTCTACAATCTCTTCATTATCTGAGGTTGATTATACGTAAATATCTACTGGGACCTCTTTATCATCCACATACGTGTTTCTTAAAAATGTATTTCAAAATTTTTTACTATTTCATAGACTATGGGTTAAAGTAATATATACACTTTATTGAATTTTTATATATTTTTTATAAAGTAATCCTTCCGTCATTTTACAAACAAGGTCCTTTACGACCTTTTCGACAAAATGAAGGAAATAATATTTCTTTAACTTATATGGAGAGTGTGGATATTTTCCACCGTTATAACACCTTCAAAGCTTCCCTTAAAATATTATAATATTATTTTCAAAATAAATGTTTTATTTTATAATTATGTGACTTTTAAATGATTTCCAAATAGAAAGAGAAATTTTTCTCAAATAGTATTTATTTCATCCATGTCAACATCTTTTGATGGATTTTACAGCTGTTTGAAGTTGATTTGTTGTGATACAATATTACATATTGTATTTAAGGTTTTGTGATATGTTTTACTATAGATGTGTTATTTTTATACCATTCATGGTTTATGGTTAAATTATTAACATTTTGTATGCTAGTTTTAATACAAATGTTTATGTTACGTTTCAACCTTTTCATAAGAGGAGTGAATTGAACATAGCAAGTGATGGGTGGATCCCGCTATAGCTGCTTGATGTATCAGTAGGTCTCATGTGACCAACGAGTGTCTTGGCACAAGGAATTGACGAAATATTATTTTTACTCCTGACATAAGGCCTTTACTATGTGGTTATGAAGGTTGGCATTATGCATTCCATCATTATAAAATTGGGTATTGATATAGCATGTGATTATTCAACTAGTAGAATATCCACGTGAATAACTAAATAGAATTAATTGATTTATATTTTCCATATTATACTGAATTTTTAAATTTAAAAGGCCTATGTTTTAGTCTTATACATTTTTATTAAATGATTATTCTTATTTATTAAATTTTCTGCTATATTGTTATCCATACTGGGCATCTGATCTCACCCATTTCAATGATTTATTTTTCTTTGGATGTGAAGAAGTATTTTCTAGTTGGCCTGTAGGGGTGGGATAAGAAATATAAGTGTGTTCAATGGGGACAAAAATGTTGGTGTTGATTTTCATTTCACAATGTAATGTGAAATTTAGGTTTTTATCTAGTACTTCCAAGGCTACTGAACCGATCGGTCTTTTGAGATTTTATTCTATTTATCATGCCAATGTTAATTAATAATTCACCAAATCTAGGTATCTAGGGTTGGGGAATTATAGTTGGAATTAGAGAAAGTTTAGTATAAACCTTGGATGCCAGATTTAGAAAAACTATTATTAGAGAACATTACCTTAAGATAGACTTTGGGGATTAGTATATAATAACATAATAGAATATTTGTAACATAGATATTTTGTGAGTTTTCCATGCAATACATATCAGTCTGGATGCGAGAAATAGAGGATGCTCTGGCACAAATGTACCTAAGAGTGAAAAATCATACAAATAGTTTCATTCTTGACTCGTGGTATCCTGGTACATGACAACAGGCCTTTCTGCACTCTTGGTTATGACACACCCGGGGGATATGTTTAGGATAATTCAAATTTTATTTACAAACCATTATGAAGGATTTATGAGTATGTACCTCCTCAAAGAAAATTTTTTTTTTATTAGGGATTATATCCGTAAACTATTCACTTTATGTTAAGTGTTTTACAAGTTTGGAATTATGTATTGCAATTCATAAACTAATCAAGTGTATGTAATTGTTTATAAATGGTGCCTAGTGGAAGGAATGGAAACCGTATCAATGCATGTAATCCATGTATGAATTTCCATCCTACTCAAGATAATTATAGTGGAGATGGTGATCCAATTTGTGCTGATCAGCTTATCACCATTCTAGGACAACTCACTATAGTTATGAATAATAACCTTACCCGTATGGAGCACCCTGATCCACAATGTGGAGGATCAATGTTCGATCGCTTCATGAGGCAACAACCACCAATATTAAATTGGAATACACATCCATTTGTATCTGAGAAATGGATATGATCCTTGGAGAAAATATTTCATGCTTTGGGGAGTAGTGAAAGGGAAAAAGTTGTCATGGTAGTTTATCATCTCACTAGAGATGCATATCAATGGTGGTCATTAATTCAAAACCCAAAGGAAGATGAAGTAGTATAAAATATGGAATTGAGGGAGTTTAAAGAGATTTTATTAGGAAAATACTTTCCTCATGACCATCGAGCGGATATGGAAAGACAATTTTTAATTCTGAGGAAAAAGGAGGATGAAAATGTCGCAAAGTGTGAGGTTACCTTTACAAGGTTAGCAAGGCATGAATTATATTATATATTTTACCCAAGGAGTAAGATTGATTTATTCTTCAATTGGTTAAAACCATTTCTCCGTCGAGCATTTGTCTCACAATCCTTTTCATCGTAGGAAGATATTGTCTCATGTGCTATCAAGTTAGAAAAGGAATTCTCTAAGTCTTATGACTTTAAAGAAAAGGAAGATAAGTAGAGATCTGCTGAACACTCTAGAAATGTAAATAAGAGGAATAAGGGGAATGTTAAATATCCATCCTATTGTAAATGTGGGAAGAAACACCCCGCTACTTTCTTGAAGGGAATGAGAGTCTGTTACAAGTGTGGTTAGAAAGGCCACCAAGCTCATGATTGCAAGGGAAATAAAGAGGCTATCAATGCTGAATGATAAAATTTTAGAGAAATGGGGCATTATGAAAATGAATGTCATAAGCACCAAGGAACTGTAACTCAGAAAAGGACAAGGAAGAAAGACCAAGCTTATGAGATCACTACTGCTGAGGTTGATGCTCCAAATGACATGGTGACAGGTAATTTAATTGTTTCCTCAGGTTTATCCAATTCTTTATTTGATTCTGGATTATCACATTATTTCATATCTTACTAGTTTGCTAAGAAAATTAGATATTTACAATTTGATTTAATAAGGGAGTTGTTAGTAAAATATCTTAATGGAGGTATCATAGCAACAACGTTTTGTGAATCAATTCCCATTGGGGAATATAATATTTTTTATCTACTGATCTCATCGTCATACCCATGAATGAATTTGATATAATCCTTAGAATAGATTTGATTTTGGACCATGATGTGAAAATTTATTATTAGAAGAATCAGGTTACAATTTTTGATGATGATAAGGAGTACCTTATCTTTAGAGCAGAATCATCACCACCTGATTCTTATCTAGATCCATTCCCAATAGCTCTAAAAAATTCAATTATTGGGGAGGAAGAGAATTAAATAACTATGGGTGAGTAAAAAAATGTTGGAATAGAGTATATACCTATTGTACAAGAATATATTGATATTTTTCCATAGGATTTACTTGGATTTCCTCTAGAATGAGAAATTAAGTTTTCCATTGATTTAATTCTGGGTTCAAGGCCCATATCGAAGACCCCTTACAGAATGACCACTCTGGAATTAGTGGAACTAAAGAAACAACTAAAGGAAATGAGTAATAAAGGATTTATTCTCCCTAGTATTTCTCTATGGGGTGCCCCTTTTCTTTTTGTCAATAAGAAAGATGGATCTATGAGGTTGTGCATTAAATAAAGGTAGATCAATGATATAACAATAAAGAACAAGTATCCCATACCTCACATTGATGATTTAATTGATCCAATTCATGGAGATCAATGTTTTTCAAAGATTTACCTTCGATCTAGATATCATCAGTTGTGTGTGAAGAAATAATACATTCTGAAAATAGAATTTCAAACTAGGTCTGAGCATTAGGAGTTTATAGTAATGCCTTTTCGACAAACTAATGAACCCTCTATTTTCATGGATCTAATAAAAAGAGTTTTCAAGTAATATCTTGATGAAATTGTAATGGAATTTATTGATGATATCTTGGTATAATAAAAAACATACGAAGATCATGAAAATCACTTGTGCACTATTCTAAAAACCCTCAGATGAAATGAATTATATCAGAAGTTTAGCAAGTGTGAATTTTGGATTCAGAAAATTTCTTTTCATGGCCATATTGTCTCTAAGGATGGAATCTCTATTGATTATTCTAAGAGAAGAGAAATACAAGAATGGAAAGCACAAACCAATATAAATGAGGTAAGTAGTTTGATTGGTTTAGCAGGTTATTATCAGTATTTCGTACAGAATTTTTCCCAATTGGCTAACCCATTAACCAAGATCACACGTATAGGGGTTATATGTGTTTAGAAAAAAGATTGTGAATAATGTTTTGAAGAACTGAAGAGAAGATTATTCAATTCTATTATGTTGAATCTACAATTGGGGAATGATAGGATTTTTATTTATAGTGATGCTTCAATGAAAGGACTTGGTCGTGTCTTTATGCAGAATGATAGAGTTATTGCCTATGCATCATGATAACTAGAAATTCATGAACAAAACTATCCCACTCATGATCTTGGGAAAGCAGCTGTAATCTTTACTTTGAATATATGGATACACTCTCTCTATGGTGAAAAATGTGAGATATATACCAATCACAAGAGTTTGAAGTATATTTTCTCACAAAAATAACTCAACATGAGGCCGAGGAGATGGATTGAACTACTCAAGGATTATGATTGCACTATAAAATACCACCTGGGGAAGGAAAATAAGGTGGAAGATGCTTTTATTAGAAAGGATCATGGAGTTTTTAAGAATATGGGTGTTGAAAGGGATCCTATGTTCTTGGATATAGTAAAAATTGGTATGGGAATAATCATAGGACAAGAAACGTCAATACTTTTTGAAATGGTTGCTAATCCAACTTTACTAGAAATGATAAAATGTTCCAAAACTAATGATGAGTAGTGTCAAAATAAAATTAGACCTGTAAATAATGGGATATTGATTTACTTCATATATTAAGATGAGATTTTGAAATTTGGGAAGATACTTTGTGTTGCTGATATACCTGATCTAAAAATTTAATTTTTGGATGATTCTCATAGATACAATTTCTTTATACACCCTGGTAGCACTAAGATGTGTAGATATTAGCATGACAATTTTTGGTGGGATGATATTAAGATAGATATTGTTGATTATGTGTCAAGATGAATGGTTTGTAAATAGGTTAAGTCTGGAAGACAACATCTTGGAGGAGTCATGCAACCTCTTCCCATACCTGAGTGGAAATGGGATGATATTACGATGGATTTTGTCATGGGGATACCAAAGACTCTGGAAGAAATGGTGAAATATGGGAAATTTTTTATCATCTTACCAAGTCAGAACATTTTATTACTATAAGTGAAGATTAACCACTTGATCTTTTAGAAAGACTATATATTAATGAAGTTGTAAGACTTCATGGAGTACCCCTATTGATTTTTTCTGATCGTGATCCCCATTTTACATCAAGATTCTGGAAAAGTCTTCAAAAGGCCTTGGATACTGAACTTTGCTTGAGCACTGCCTACCACTGTCATATTGATGGACAATTAGAATGAACTATTCAAACCTTACAAGACATGGTGAGATCTTTATCACTTGACCTTCAAGGTGTGTGGGATCAATATTTACCTCCGGTAGAATTTTCCTATAATAATAGCTTCCATTCAAGTATTTAGATGGCACTATATGAAGCGTTATATGGAAAGAGATGTCTCACACCAACTTGTTGGGATGATGTTGGTGAAAGAAAACTCATAGTCTTAGAACTTTTTGAGGAAACAATGAAAAAGGTGAAGGTTATCCAAACCCACATCAAAGCATCTCAAAGTAGGAAAAAGATCTATTCCGATAACCGAAGCAAGGATTTGGATTTTTAAGTAGGAGATCATGTTTTCTTGATGGTATCTCCCTAGAAGGGAGTTATACATTTTGGTAAAAAGGGTAAATTATGTCAAAGGTACATCTGACCTTTCAAAATTCTATAACGAATTGGAGTTGTAGCTTATAGTTTGGAAATGCTGCCAAGTCTCTCCGAAGTTCATGATGTGTTCCATGTATCACTGTTGAGAAAATACATGCCTGACCCAACGCATGTACCCACCTATGAATAAATAGAACTAGATCCCGACCTGTATTTTTTCAAAGTTCCTATCAAGATTATTGATACAAGGGAACAAGTGTTGGGAAACCGAATGACAAGTCTGTGAAAAGTTCTATGAAAAAATCTTAAGATGGAAGAGGCAAAGCGGGGAACCGAGGAACTTATGACGAAGAACCAACCAAATATTTTTATGCAGTAAAATTATAGAAATTTTAAGGATTAATTTATTTGAATTAGGGTAGAATGTAACACCCAATGATTCTATGGTATGTTTCTCTTTAAATAATTCAATAGCTTGCGTTGTACGCAACTTGGAGTTTTAACACACCACGACCAATCTAACTAGCCATTATGAATAGTAATACAGACTTTTGGAAATTTTATAAATTTTATTTATCCAAATGGACTTCATTTTTTGACTCGGAATATCAAAATTAGATTAGGGTGAAGTTTTGGTATTTTTCTGAAAACATTCAATTTTTGATGAATAGTGAAAAACACTACGTTATTGTTTAAAAACAAATTTTTATTTAAACAAATAGTTATTTTATTTAAATTTATATTAGGTAAAAATATATACATAATACCTATATATGTTAAATGTAATTCATTCTAGTGATTTTATAAAAATATTAGATATATAAAATTTTATTGAACTTTTTACCATCTTTTACCGTCTTCAAGGAGCATTTGCAAATTTTTATAAAAAATAATTTTACCACTTCTATGAATTGAATTTCCAAAATATGAGAGACACAGTTGACATCATTAAATAAAATGTGGTTCAATAAGATGGAAATAATTTTTGGTGAATAATTACTTTTCACTTTTATTTTCCACGGTTAAAAGTAAATAGGGTAATCAAAGGTAAAAATGATATTATAATTACCCTAACACATGTACTAATTCTATTGGATAATTGTATTTTGGACAAAATCAACCTTAGGAATAAAATTTTATTTTTTTGGTCCACTTAGATTAGATTAGGACATTTATTATTATTTTATTTAAAGAAGTGTTAAAAGTGTTAAATTCAAAGTTTAATAACTAAATCATTTTTAATATAGAGTTATACATAAGATAAATTCGACTATAAATATTCATTAGAAAACTAAAATTATTTCCTACATGATGGTATTTTATTTATAATTTTTAGACATTAGATAACTAAATTGTTTTATGACACAATGATGATGCAATATGTAGTTGGGGTTTGTCTTAATGGTATTCACCCTATAGTCCTACATGAAAAATGGGGGTTCAAAACCCATTGGGTACAGGTAATGTAGCAGTACTATAGCATACTATAGCAGTGTGACACTTTAGCAATGGAAGGCATTCTAGCAGCGTCAGGTCACTATAGCGGCTGCATGGTACTATAGTAGTGGCGAGTACTTTGTGGTACTGTAGAAGGCATGTACTATAGTAGAACTATTCATAGAATGGGTCTTGGGCCTGAAATTTGGGCCTACAGGCCATGTAATGGGTTAAATTCCCACTGGCCCTTTGGGCTATATAATGGGTCTCCCTCTACCAAGTTAACAAGTTATTTTCTATTCTTTAATAATAAATGAGGCATCAACCCCAACCTTTTAAAAATAATGATGATGCAATAATTACCTTATTAATGAAAGACTAAAACAATTGATATAATAAATATCCAAATAAATGTAAATTGAGACTTTTTATGAATTCCACAAATTTTATGGGTTAATATGACATGTTAGGGTTGATTAAATGAATTTTTTTCAAATTAATCAAGTTGTTAGGACTTTAACCAAAATAAAATACAAAATTGTTTCAAAATTGACATAAAAGAGTTTTTAAAACAAATACAATATTATTAAATGATATAATAGTCCTAAAAAAATAAGGTTCGACCAAATGACTTATTTAGTAATAGAAATTTCATTAATTAACCACTTGGGGTTCTCTTAGCATTTTATTGTATGTTTATTAACAATATAATATAAAGATACAAGGATACATGGTAAAAGTTAAATTATTTAACTAAGAGTTAAATCTAAAAGATTAGGTTAATATGGTGACTTAAACCTATCTAAAACCTATTAGTTGAGAGTTTTTTGACCCATTCCCACGTTATCCCCAAAATAAATCATTTTGGATCCATTATAAACTAAATATTATTTTATAATAAAATAGCATTTCAAGATTTTCTTAAAGTAACGCTCACCTCTCTTATAAAAGGGTGCTTCCCCATCTCTCAAAATCAGACCTCCAAATCCATTTGGATCGGCTAAAACCCACCCAAATATCCTCCCAACTACCTTAACTTCTACTTATAGGCCTTAATTTGATCAGAAATCCTACCTAAGTAGCCCTTTTGATCAACTCAAAAAGAAACACCCGAACAAGAGGTAATAATTTCACCACCTATTTCAAAGTTCTTTTCGTCTTCCACTTCATCTTTCTTTGTTATTCTCATACCAAAATAATAACTCCAGTACCTTATACATAACGTGATGTAATTATAAATATAACATGTTAATGATTCTGTATATATGATATACAATCCAATTACAAACTATTTCACCATCAATAGAATGGTATTGTCGCTCGTGCGTACATATGGATTACCCTCAACCCGAACGTGATGAAATTCATTCCACATCGTAACCATTCAAAAATAATTTCCATTTTATGGTTATAAATATTGTTAACTAACATAATATAATTCTGTATATGAATACAACACATCCAATCCAATACAATGATTAATTACGTAGGAAAACGTATAAAGGAAAATGAATCAGTTAGCATCTGAAACAATGATACTACCGAAATATTATTAACAAAGGAATATTAGAAGATCATATATGATGTCATATTTATGTATGTGGTTCTTTTATAATTTAATAACAATTATTTAACTATTATACATGAGGTTAACTCACCCTCGATTAAGGAAAAGTACAAGGTAAGGGTTAATTCTACAATCTCTTCATTATCCGCGGTTGTTTATACATGAGTATCTACTAGGACGTCTTTATCATCCACATCTGTGTTTTTAAAAAATGTATTTTTTTAATATTTCCTAGACTATAAGTTAAAGTCATTTATACCCTTTTTTTAATTTTTATAAATTTTTTATAAAGGAATCTTTCTGTCATTTTCCAAATAAGGTCCTTTACAACCATTTCAACAAAATTAAAGGAAAAAATGTTTTTTTAACTTATACGGAGAGTACGACTATTATCTTCCGTTATAACACCTTTGAAGATTACCTTACAATATTATAAGAATATTTTCAAAATAAATGTTTTATTTTATAATTATGTGACTTTTAAATGATTTCAAAATAGAAAGAGGTATTTTTCTCAAATAGTTTTGATTTCATATATGTCAACATCATTTAAAGGATTTTACACTTATTTGATGTTGATTTTTTATGATTCAATCTTCTATATTTTATTTAATGTTTTGTGATATGTTAGAATATTGATGTGTTATTTTTATACCATTCATTTTTTATGGTTAAATTATTAACATTTTTAATGCTAGTTTTAATACAAATGTTTATGTTATGTTTCAACCTTTTCATATGAGGAATGCATTGGATTTAGTAAGTGATGGGTGGAGACTGCTATAGCTCATCAATGCATCGGTAGGTCTAATCAGACATACTATTGTCTTGGCCCAAGACATTGATAAAATATTATTAGTAGTATTGGAACGAGGCCTTGACTATGTGGTTATGAAGTCTGACATTATGCGTTCTGTCATTATGAAGATGGTTACTGATATTGCATGTGATTACTAGACTAGTAGAATATCCATGTGAATAAGTAAATGAAATTAATTGATTTATATTTGCCACATTATACAGAAGGTTCAAATTTAAAAGGCTTATGTTTTAGTCTTATACATCTCCTTAAATGTTTATGCTTATTTATGAACGTTTATTCTATATTGTTATACTTACTGATCATCTAAGCTCACCCCTTTTTATGTTCTATTTTTCCCAGGATATGAATAAGTATTTTATGGTTGGATTTAATGGATAGTCTAAGGGATATAAGTGTGTTCAAAGGGGAAAAAATGTTGTTGTTGTTTTTCATTTCACAGTGTAATGTAAAACTTGTGTTTGTATCTAGGACTTCCAAGGCTATTAAACTGATCGGTCTTTCAGGACCTGATTCCTTGTATCATCCCAAGGTTTTAAAATAATGCAACGGCTCTGGGCTTCTGGGGTTGGGGCGTTACACTTTGTTGAACTTTGGGTATTTTTTGTTGAATTTTGGAGATTAATAGTAGTATTTATTTTTATAAAAGATTATTATTTTTAGGGATTATATGATATTGTACTAACCATTTTGGTTTTTTCTTAATTTCAAAAGAAATGTGAAATATATAGTTCATCTTTTGTAGATTATGAGATTCTCTATAAGTTGATTCCAGCACTTCATGTGTGACCAAGTCATCTTGAATACTAATAATTTAGAGAAAATTTGAGTTTTTAGTAGATATTTATTAAAATATGAATCTTTACTTGACAAGTAAGTCTGTTTCCTTATGTTCTTAGTCAAGCTCGTAAATCAATTCATCAACTTTATGAGATGGACCTTAAACAATTTTTTTTCCGTTTACTCTTCCTACTGGGAAATCAAATACTATTTAACCCGTCACATGTTAATGGTTTTTTGGTTGTTAACATTCTCTTAATAAAATTTTCTATCAGTCTTCATCAAAAATTGACACTTAGTTTTTATTTCATATCTATGTTTTCTTATATGGATCACTAGATTGTGTTATTTCAGGTGGCCTGTGAAATTTTTTTTGTTTCTTTTAAAATTGACGTCTTATTAACCCTTTTTTAAATGTGGGATTACAAATGAAGTTTCTAAGAAAAATTTTAAAATTGCGGGGATGCAATTTCCAAAAGATGGGAATGAAGTAACATCCCTTGTTTTAAGAAAGAAACTCTATGTTCAATAGCATACATGATACGATCATAAACGAACAACTAAATATTACTATTTAAATATTACTATTATAACCTACTTGTTGGAATGGTGGAATTTAACAGTATCAATTTAATTATGAAAATATGGTTTATAAATATTTAAATAATTATTCATCAGTTACCAAATTTTTTAGAAATGTAAAAAAAACCAATTGAATATAAAGGATGCGTTTTTATGAAAACCTATATAAAAAGAGAATAATTGTGTTTATAAAATCATATCAATCTTTATGGGTTTTTATTTAATAAAAAATATATTTTATATATTCAATTTAATTTTTTAAATTCATCTTATATCTTCTCTAGATATGATATAAGAACAAATTCAATTTTTCAGATAAAACAATTATTTTTCTAAAAGTGCAGTTTTACCGCCTTTTGTTGGTAAAATATTTTTAAATTTATTTTTGACCCCTTTATATGTTATATTTTACAAAATAATCTTATTATTTATAATTTGGACTTTAAAATTTACTTAAAATGATTTTTGATATTTTTCCTGATAACTATCATGTTTTGATGAATAGTAAAAATACACTAAATTTTAATTGGAAAACATTTTTTCCATCGAGATAATTTATATGGTTAAATAATTATATTTAATAGTTTTAAAGTATAACTGGATGATATTTTAATCATTTAATCGCTTTTTTTCATTAAAAGTAATTTCACATTGAAATTGGACATAAACATAAGTCAATCTTTTGGTCGTTTTTACTTCATAAAAACACGATTTTTGGTTTTGACAACAAGAATTAATTATGAATTAATTTCTGCCAATTCTATGTTTGTAATTTAGAAAAATTTATTCCATATTTGAAATCATAAGGTTCAAATAGTTTAAGTATGTACCTTTTATTTTTGGACATTATGAATAGTAACTTCAGTAATTATTTTTATTTACCGTGGTTTAAAGTTAAATCTAGTAAATAAGGGTAAACAAACTATATTAGAATAATATAAAACTATCCTAAAACATGTACTAATCCTATTGGATGAGTTATGGCCGACCATGAGCATCCTTATCCCGAACTTTTTGCATTTTGGAGCCACATGGGAGTGATAATGACATGTTATACTAATTAATTTAAAGTAAAGAGAATTATAACATAAACATATATCTTCTTATTAATTTTTTTATATGGGGTTATGTAAGGGATATATTTGAATATAAATATTCATTAGAAATATAAAACTACTTTATACATCATTATGTTATATTTATAATTTTTAGACATTAAATAAATAAATTTAATTATGACACGATGATGATGGAGTGATTTCTTAAATAAATAAAAATTCAAATAAATGATATTACAAATATTAAAATAAATATTATTTGAAAAATTTAATGTCATTAACGAATTATATAGGTGAATAGGACATGTTAGAATTTATTCAATGTTTTTTTCTAAATAATGATTTTTTTATGAATTTCTTAAAAAGTCAGGTATTGATAGTTTCCAAAATTCACATAATTCATAACTTGAAATATAAAATAGTTTATTAAATGATATTAAATTAAAAAATATATAAGATTCATCCAATTGGTTAATATACCTCCAAATATATCATAAATTACTTTTTTTTTCATTAGACATGATATGGTAATTACATTAACCCACAATGTGTAAATACCATGATATCACTTTAAGATTAAAAAAGATAAAATCACTATAAAACCAAAAAGATAAGGGTAAAAAAATATTCAAAACATGTATAACTATTATTTTATTATTATTATGAAAACTAAAATAATTTTATATTCTAATTAAATTAGATTTTGACCATTTTAATCAAAATTGAATTTATAATAAATTAATATTTCTAAAATTTTCTAAAGTGCCCCTCCTCCCTCTTATAAAAGGCCACCAACAATACCCAATTACACACACCTCTAAAGTGCCACGAATCATCCAAATTTTGGTCAAATAATCTCCCAAAATCCGTCCCTTCCTTTTAGAAGCCTTATCTTGGGTAGAAGAAAATTCAAGAAAGCCATTTGGCTCAAATCAAAATAAGTTACCCGTTTTAGAGCCAGTGTCTTTTCTAAAGTTATTTTCATTTATTTTCCTTCTTCATCCCCTATGATCTTATTATATTATGATTACAAAGAAAATACAGTATAATAAACATACCAGTATGTTATTATGATAATTATTCTAACTACACTTACACAGACCTCTATCAAATGGATACAAACATATTGTTTCTGTGTAGGATGATCTATTAGCTCACGAAACCATTATTTTTCAATTTTATATACCACCTCTCCTGGTGGCCATTATGATGGAACTGTATTTATATATGTCATATATTATATTTATATTTTCTTTATACTTGTGTAATTTTTATTTACAATATAACTTTATGCTTTCCATGATGTGTAAATACAATAATTTCATTTGAGGAAGCATGGACTACCGCCCCCTCAAAGTGATAGAACTCATTCATTATATACATGGAGCGTATAAAGGATGGTTTTATTAAAACTATGAGACATACATGAAATAAATATAATACTGGTATTATAATATAAATTTATATCATTTTATTATTATTCTTTTAAGATGACAATGAAATGAAAGTAGAATTCATGCATACGCACGACATACCATCTCCATGAACGACACATTTCATTTCTCATATCCAAATGTTAAGGACTACTATAAATACATATATACAGTATATATGTGATATGTAAATAATTAATCTAATTATAGAGATAATTTACTTAGGGCCACATGGATAGTTTGCCTCAAAACAAGTACATTTTTGACTCAAGTATAGAATATCAACAAAATGACCAATATGAACTTAAATTATTATGTAATTTTTATAACAAGGTAATAATTTATATAAAATGAATAATGAAAATTAAATTTTTTTGATAGAAGTATAAATTAAATTAACTTTATTATTCAGGAAGAACAAGGAACATAAATGATGATTTGGAATCAAGGTAAGGGAACTTCTTAACCCAATTTGTATTATTTGGGTTAATCTTATACTTCTTGATTATTTCATGCTATGATTATGTGATAAATAACCTTTGATATAATATAATTCATCAATACTTGTTTTATGTTTATTTATATTGAATACACATAATCTCTCTATTTTATTAACTGAATGATATTTGTATGGGAATTTTTGAACTCAATTCCTACTCATTGGTTTTACACATACTTAGTTGATTATATTATTCCAAGATTGTGTGTGAAATCACTGTTTATTTATTTATGTTAGAATTTCCAATTCCCTTCGTGTGGATATAATTTTTATATATATAATCATCCCATTGATAAATTTTTATTTCATTTATATGATCTTTGTTTGGGATTTCATCTTAATTTACATCACATTGAGACTTATTTATTGTTATACACCAATTCACTTTTATATGGTTTATATATTGAACTTTGACATATTATATCTTGAATCTAATTATTATCATGATATTATAAGTTTTTTTAATTTTATTCTTCAATTATTTTTATTCAAGTATTTTCTCAAGTGGTAAGGGACTCTTTAACTAAAACGACTTTTTAAATATTTTAAAGATTTATTCTTCTAAATATTTATCATTATTGTCCATGTTTTCCAAATGGTTTTAAAGGATTATTTATATGGACGTGAATATTTTTAAGTGTAAATTCCTTTCAAAAGTTTCCAAGTGGTATGGGACACTTTGATTCAAAAATCTTCTTTTAAAATGTTTTAATTGTGTTTTAAATGGGGATTGATTATTTTAATAACTTTTAATGTTTTTTGAAATATACATCATGAGTAGAATTTCTTGTTTTTGTGTCACCATTATGTATTGATATTTACCTTACAAGTTTACCATTTTATTTGATAATGATGTTTTTTCATTCATGAGTGCGAGGATTGTAAATATGAAATGTGATTTCAATGAGGAAATGTTATTCTTCTTTTATTCTAGTTCATATATTATGATAATGTTATGTTTCTAGGGAATTGCTTATGTATATGGGTTTTTATGTGATAAACCAAGGGTGGGTGATCCAGAGATTGTACTCCAATACATTGGGTAACATTACAGAGGTAGACGATAATGTTTGTCTTAAGAGATTTAGGGAATATACTGTGTTGAGTATTCCAAAAGTAACCATGAAGTTTACTCCCTAAGTAGCTGTGAAATCTACAATGTATGAATGATATGGATACCACAAGTTAAATTTTTGTTTTATTATTTTGATGAAGTTTTTTTAATATTTTGATTACATGATGTAAGATATGTAGTTTATGTTTTATGGGTGAAAAGTATGATTTTGTGAAAATGATTTCACGGGTTTTAAATATTCATAGAAAAAACGGTTTTATTCCTTATTTTAGATTCCTTGCTGATATTTTTATGCTCATCCCATGTTTTCTGATTTTTTTAATTAGGGTATAAAGAATAAAAAGAGAATGGAATACTTCAAGAATACTTTTATCAGGAAAAAAATTCTTATTTTATTAAAGGAGTTTTATTGTTGTGAAAATATTTGGACAGATTAGAAGTGTCTATTTTGTAATTTTTGAGATGTAATGTAGTAGTTATGGCCTAATTCTCTAAAACTATAAACCTGAAAATATACTCAATGTAAATTAAATCCAATTTATTGAATGATCTAAAGATAAAGTAATGTTTTAAGGATGGGGACTTATAACATGAATATTACCTTTTGACTACTATGTAATGTATACTAAGTTATATTAATTATTTTATTCTTACAATAATAATTTTGATGCTTATGTATCAACTATTTACATGGTAATTTCCTTAGATTATTTTCTATATCAGTAGGTTATAGTATATTGACACTATGATGAAAAGCTTTGGATGATATTCAAGTAATCATAAATATATAACCATTGATCTATATTCATAATACCGATAAGACATAGATGATGTATGACTATCTAGTTGTAGGGGCTCATAAGTATTGATACCCCTTCTCATAAAGTTCATTCTTGGTGATCTAAAGTAGAGGAGATCACAAGGAATGAACCACCAATTAAAACCCTACATATTATAGGTGTCATTGGATACTCATATTTTTGGACATTTCTAATTGTCTCTATACATCAGATCATTATTATTGTCTACCATTTGATCACATACTTGGATGCAAGAAGAAAACGATTGAATTTATGGTTATAGTAAGGTATCTTGCATTATTTTCATCATTGGTGGTATGGAATTTATTAAATTTTAAATAAAATATTTATTTATTTTGAAAGGAATATTTATATTTGTCTTAGTTTAATAGGATGGTAGAACCTTTAATAAATCTGTCCCCATGGTATAAGAATGGAAGTCTGTCTAGTAAGGTCCTGAAATAATAAATCTTTGAAGGATAATGATACAATGGGTGCATGTGACATTAGGTGATATTATGAGTAAAAAATATTATATTACATAGAGATTGATCATATAAGGGTTTGGTTTCTATGAATAATATTTATCTCCTCGGGGGATCTAATGTTTTTCCAGATAATGCTCTTGGTTTTGGAGTGACTCTCAAAACTTTCACAATAATGTCCTAGAGAGTCATACACAATTGAAGTTTGTAAGCTAGGAAAATTATTATGAATTGATTTTTATGACACAATGTTCTTTTTGATGGGTTCCAAGAAATGTTTGTGTTTAAACAATCACAGGGAAATAAATAAATTCAATATTATTTGAGTTTTCAATAATAAGTGTTTGAATTTATTAACTCATTGAATTCATAAGTTATTTGGAGTATATAATTATTTTTTTGATTGAATATTTACTACTCAAGGTTCAGTAAAATATTTTTTTGTATAATTTAGTGTGATTTAATGACTCATAAATTTATCATGTAGCATTATCTTAATGTTACAATTAAGTGAAAAATTACATATAATGTTTATAACACATTATCTTGGTCATCAGTGATGAATATGGTTTAATTTTGAAGGTTTAACTTATTAATGGGACAAAGTAAAATTTTCATAGATTAAACCTACCTTTTATATATCGAATTAATCAAAACTCAAGGGTATTATTACTACAATTTAATTCTCTCAACTCCCAAACACTCTCTCATGTTTTAGAGTGAGAAGAGAGTGTTTGGGGAACCTCGATCCAAGAAAGGCTTACCAGATTAAAGTAAAAATGTTATTATGACCATGAAGACGTCAAAGAGGCCATTTATTCTCCATTATAGAACATAAAAATTTATGTAAAATTTTTTAGTAAGTTTTTGTATCATATGTGGTTGATCTTGATGGATTAAATTTTATTTCTTGCAAGTCATGACCTCTAATATTGAGAGAAACATACATTGAAAACAAAATTGATCTAAAATTTCAATTTTATTTTATGTAATTTATTATGTCACACGATATCCTTGGATTTAATTTTATATTCATTACTGGTAATGATGTTATGAAATTTGATCTTATGATAATTTTTTCTTTATTTTCTGTTTCCCTTTTCTACTGCATGCTCGATACCAACAAGTGGAATTAGAGTGATTGTGTGATTACTTAAGTTGAAATTGAAAATAAATTTTCATGAATTCAATTAAATATAATTATAAATATCTTAATTCCACTGAAAATCCTTTGATTTTATGTTATATGCCTGATATATGGTCATCCAAAGACCAAAATATGTTTTTTTTGGCATGAAAATTTATTGAAAGCTAATATATATATATATATATATATATATATATATATTCAGAGGTTGACATGGGGGTGTGGTGTTATCTAGAGAATGACTATGGGTTTTTCAGCATCGGAGAGGTTCTACTAGCATTTTAAAAGGGTCAGGGGTGTGTGTGTGATCATATACATGATAGGATAATGAAAATTTACCAAGACTATCGTATAACTTGTGGGAAAAGAAAAATAAGACAAAAATTATTATGTGGTCTCAAGACTTGTTTTTCTCCCCACATGTTTATGTGGGGGGAAATTTCTTGTAAGTACAGGTTGTGGTATTTAAAAAAAATTATATTTTTAAGAGACACATGTTTCTTGAAGGTACTACCTCCCTTCACCTAGATGAAGTCGACCCAGGCCTTCCTAACCCACCCGATCTTACCATGTCCTAGTAAGGGCTCATAAAACCTCTGGGGTGGTTTCTAGTTTTAGGAGGACGAAAATATTCAATAAAAAAATACAAAAAATGTAATAATATTTGAAATTTAATAAAAATATTTCAATGATTTTGAAAAAAGTATATTATGAATTAAAATTAGTTAAAATTATTTTATTTCATAAATAATACCCTCATATTAAATTAATGGTCATTTTAATTTTATTATTCATGTTTATTGCATTTCGAATGATCAGGAGCTTAGAAAAACTAATGTATGTTTGGTATTAAATTTAAATATTTAATTATTTAATGGGTGATGTCATTAATAATTATTTAATAATAGTGATTTGTGAGTCATAACTCAGCTCATTATGTGTATAATGTCATATTCATCCATCATATTCATGTGTGTCTTTCATTCCCAAGACGCTATCCCCAATGTGGGATTGTATATGTATAATGATTAGGATAAAAGAAAACATAGTTCATGAAGAGACTTGATAAGGCACCATATGGGACTATGATATATTGGATGGTGTGATCACTCCAACTTGAGTCAGACAAGACTCAAGGAGTAACCCCTATGGTCTCAATTGATCCATCATTAACCAGGAAGAAGAACCGTAAAGAAATATCATAATAATGTAATTTTTTTATTGTATGAATGGAGTATTATTTCTGGGTATGTTTTTATTCAGGTGAAGACATAGAATAATAAATAATTATGCATCAATAAAGTGAACATGTGTGGTGAATGTTTACTATTTAAAGATTTGTTACATTGTGAGTGAAATAAATAGAATAAGTTTGTTAAATAGAAATGGATTTCATTTATAGAGGATAACTAAAAATCAAGAAATTAAATAATTAAGTCACTAATGCCTTCTGTCACTTGAGTATGAACTAAACTATAGTACAACATGTTCTCCAGCCACTGTTGAGGGTTGTCCACTATATTGTAATGTTCTAATAATATCTATTGGCTGACATAGCAAATATTTTCATCAAAGAACATTCCACAGACAGATTTCTGAAATATTATAGGTATGAATTGAGAGAATCCAATATAAGGATTCATAGGAGATTAAAATCTACTCAACATATCATGTATTCGTGAGCTAATGTGATTAGACAATGAAAATTCTACCTTGAATCTCCATAAGTTGTAGTGTATCCATAACTTTGACTTTGAGTAGATGTTATAAAGATCCTTTCCATAAGAATACTCAATTGACTAAGTATTTAGAATCTAGTAATTTAGTATTACAAGGATTTAATAAAATTGTGGGAAAAATTTATGATTAATAAATTTATAATGTTGAATAATTGGTAATAAAGATAAAATTACTAATATTATAACGTTTTATTTTGTAGGAATTTTTTAGTAATACCAAAAACTCAGTATGAAAAATTATGGATGAAAATATTTTCTAACCAACACTAATTTCTAAGAGTGGTATAGGTGAATGTGAATAAGACTGTGATATGAAATAAAATTAAGTGTGCAAAAATAACCTCTACTTATTGAGCCATATCAAGATTTAAGTGAGTTTTAAAATAAATATAACAAGAGGATCATGTATGTAACATTTTATTTTTATGTCATAATTATATCATAAATGTCTATTGAGGTTAAAAATAAATACTAGTACATGTATAGTTTTACAACATTGTGTCATCTTTGATAAGCTTTCATGGAGTAAGTAAAGAAATAATGAATGAGTTTACTGATTACACTAAACATATGTAAATTGAATGATAGAACAAAATCATTATGTACCTCCCATTAATTTATTTTTAAACACAAATTACTCTAGTTTTTTTTTGGGATTATAAAATGAATTTTATTGTGAAAATGCTTCAAAATATTTTGGTTATAGTTCACCAAATTGATAATAACTTTATAAAAGTTAAATATTTTATTCACATGAAAAAAATATGGAAATAAATGTTTGCGAAAATTTTGACTATTTTTAAGTCAACAGATATTTTATAATGAATTTTTAATAAACCAATGGTTTTGTTGGATCACATCAAACATGTTACTATTTATTTTTCATGTGGAAAGAAACGTTATTAAAGAGAAACTGTAAGTAATTAAGGGAAAAGAAAGCAGTGGATTAAAATTCATTTATATTCATCATTACATGTGATATTTATATTTTAATTCTTGCTTTTTATATACTATATTTAAGTTACACATCTATTTCAAAATAAAATAACCAAGAAAGTTATTAAAAATTATAATAATTTTGGTGAATTCTCTAAGAGTATGAGAAAGGGTGATTCCCATGTTAGTGGTGATAATCACACTACTTTTAATTTACTAGTGTATTGATTCTAGTTGAACTATTATTTATTATTAACAAAATATTTATCTCGTATATCTGTGGGACACAATAATACATTATTTTATTTTGTAATGAATGTTATTTTTTTTATTTTAGACTCAACTAATAGTTCATTAATATTTGAATCACAGGCAATAAATGATGAATGTAATACATAAGAATTATTAATATTTAGTTGTTGAGAGATAATTATTCTTCAAGTAAAACTAAAATTATTTTTCAAGAATAAACTCACTAAGTATTTAGATTCTTTATATCTAAAAACCTGAAGTATTATTAACATACTTACTTATCATGTTAAAAAAGAGTCTTTTTGAAATTAAGGTAAGCCATACTGCTTATAGAGATAGTTTCACATAACCATGTAAACTATTTTAAGGAGAACATAGATGTAATTTTATATAATTCCAAATATTTCTCTAAGATTTATGGAATGTAAAAGTGAATTAATAACAAGAATGTTTAGAATACATGAGTTTCTTTGCGCTGATGGTCCAATAAATATCATAACCAAGGATTTTTTTATCATGAAAAGGAATTATTGATTTATTCCTACGCCAAAATTTCTTTATACATGTTAGATTTGTGATGTTAATAGAAGGATTATCTGTGTTGAGTTTTACAATCATTAATCAATCTTTAAAATATATATTGTATTTATTCCTAAACTCACATTTCCTTATACACATCATATCCAATATATGTACAAATAGGATCACTGATTTGAAATAAATATATTTTAATGTTCTCCATTATCTATTCAAAAAAATTCTACAAAAATATTGGTGTTAAGCCTTAACCATATGCCAAAAATAATTAAAAATGGATATTATATGAGTTATAATATGGAAAAAAATATTTTATAAAACATAGGTTTATATAAAAAGAGATTGTTAAGCCTAAGTCAATAGTTATACCTGCATCAAGAAAAAGGCATTATTTCTCAAAGTTTTATCTTAAAGACTTATAGGGATGATATATAAATTTATAGTATAGAAAATTTATAGGAAATTTAAATACTATAATTTTATAATAGGTTGAACATCTATATTTGTGATAATGAGAGAAAGATTTAATTTGATAATGTCAAGGCTTGATATGACCAAGTAGTTGGAAAAGAAACAAATTCCATATAAGCTCAAGGAATACAGTTTTTTCCAATGTAAGAAACTAAATAATATGATTCTGACACAAAAGGATAGATTTATATTCATCATGAAAAATTATATATTATTCGTTATGAATAATGAATCCTATATAGTTATAGTATAAGGAAACACACTATTACTGGAAAGTTCAAATAAATTCTACAATGGATTCCATGTATTGAATTCTAATTCTTTATTTAGATAAATTTATTTGTAAGATATAAATAGTTTGGTTGATAATTAAGAGAAACTATATATGAGTGGTACCAGTTTGGTTTCAATAAGGCTTGATTAGTTAAACCAATTCATCATGCTTAAACCTGCTAGAGTCCTACTTGTCATTTAAAATTTTGATGATCATTATATTGGGGATTATATGTCATACCACATTTCGTGAAAGGTGTAAATATGATGTAACCAAAGGGTCCATGCCACAATATAATGCTAATAAATAATTAATGTTCAGAGATCCCATTATGTATTAATGAAAGAATCATGATCATAAAATGTTCTTTTTGAGTATTTTTTTCACGATTTATAGAAGAGGTTAGTGTATCTCCAATGTCTTCCGAAGAAAATATATTGATAACATATGGAAGACAATTATTATCCTTATTGTTATTTTTGACTAATAAGAAAGTAACTCTTCAAATATTTATTAAATATAGTATCCCAAATTCTAGGGGAAAATAAATATTATTGTAAATTTGATGGTTTCTTAGACCAAGTCAATGTATATATACAAATGAGGTACAAAAAAATATAGGTCGGAGAAATTTTACCAATAATTGTTTCCAATATCTTATGGTATAAATCTCCCATGAATATATGAATAATTTACAAGATGTGATTAAAATGGTGGTTATAACTCCATATAAACCCGCAAGGAATATATCATACATTTCATGCAATTTATTAGATATTATATTGCTAATACAGACATTATGGTATGAAAATATCTAATAAATCCAGGAGACCTGAATGTGAAGAAATAGGATATATCCAATCATACTATATAAACTATAAGGGATATATACCTAATACTTGGAGAGGAAAGAACACTAGTTATCATGGAGATATAAAACTAGTACTACTATAGATATTTTGGATCTAATATAATTGTTAGGATAAATAAATAAGAAATAGAACCTCATATAAGTCGGTGGTATCTATCTATACAAACGATGAGTATTTTACAACTAAAATTTATTATAAAATTCATAATTATTTGTTCTAGTTCTTATAATCATACCGAGAGAGTAAAATTTTGTCATAATAAAAATTATAACAATTCTATGAAAATGGTACCAGCCAAGAATTCAAATTTATGATAGAGGTAAAAAGTGATATATATTGGAATATTTTCTCTCTAGGAATTGACTCAAAGTGGTAAAGTTATATATAGAAGAAAATCCATTTTATAAAATTTGATAGGCATAGTGACTAATTCCATAACTTATAAGAAGCATGATTTTATCATTTGAGAGCTAAAAAGTTCATTGTCCTAAAGTTGGATTTAGTTCAAGTGATAACACTATAAAAATGGGTTTAATATATCTAAACTGAACAAATCATTTCAATTATAATGTCACTTATAAAGGGGGTTATGCATGACATGGTAATTTGGGTCTTGGGAACCTGCCATTATAACACTCCAATTTGATATAGGACCAAATTACTAACAAACATAAGATAAAAGAATAAAAATACAAGTTCATTGGTGTGTGATTTAAAAATTGAACATCCAATGATAGGTTGTGGAGAAACAAATGGAAAATAAGTTGATTAAATTCTTGGAATCTATAAAATACTTATATAGATGCATGTAATATCCCACAAGTAAATATCCCATTATGTACTAGTGTGCATCCATATCAGTTGGGACTAAATTGTATATTAACTAGCTATGGATTTATATTCATTTAATTGTACCCATTTTTGGTAGGACATACTTCATATCCACTAGGAAGGATGACCTATTAAAACCTCATGTTCTTTCTAGGTGGTGAAATCTATTACGAGCTTAAAATTATTACTATAGTGTAGGGTTGACTTTAAAATTAATATTGAGATTGAAATTTTTAGATTTGGAGCATTCCAAGGAGATATATTTGGGTATGGATTGAGGCCTAGGAGATTCTTCAGGTGGTCAAGAAAAACTCGAATGATTCAGGTTGAAGATTAAAATTTTAGAAAGGGGTTTTCCCTATGCATAGTTGTGGAATAGTTAGACTAAACTCTGTAATATAGTTTGGATTGAGGAGTGGAACAAGGTTTTTTCACAGTACTAGAAATTTTTTACAAAACCTACAATTTCATTTCAATGTATATTTTCATATTGGGAACATGATTTGAAAAATCATACATCCAAACTATGATATGCACATGTAATTAGACAGTGATGGTTTAATAGTTGGTGCATGGTTTGAAAAACCATATAGAATAGCCATGTAGTTACCATAAATTTTTTAAAATCAGAAATATTATTATTTCCCCCCTAAAATTTTTAAGAGTGGGGGCCTCCCTCTCCACCTCACATGAAACAGAACTAGGGAGGCATATTACCTCTAGGCCTCTTCCATTCCCATTCAATTATAGGTGTATATTTTTTTTGTGTTTTCTTCAAATATTTGTGGTGTGGTTCTCTAATATATCCTTATGTTCTTGGTTCTACTATTTTCCTCACTATTTTCAGTTTTATTATATTGGAATCTATGTGATTCTTCCACTAAATCCTGATGGAATCATCTTATTATGATAGGGAAGTTTCTAATCGTTTATATAGGATGTCCCAAGATAATTTGTACATAGTTTCCTACTATTTAGAATAAATTTTATGTCTTTATGGTTTTTTATAGGGGTTTTTATTAAAATTAATTGAATTGGTTATCTAATTAGTGTTGTGTGTTATATAATTTTCTTGAGATGGTTTTGATAGTATTCTGTAAAATTTATATGTGAGGTTGGTCATGGTTTCAATGTGATGAGATGTATTAGTGAAATTTTTTGATACTATGGATTTTTTATTTAAATTTAAGAAATGAATTATATTTTTTTCTAATTATTTAATTGGATATATTAGATTGAGTTTGAAACTCAATAGGTGAGGAGAGGCTTGAACAATCATGGGTGGTGGCCAAGATTACTTAAAAGGAAATGGAAAAAATAAGGAAGGAAGTCTTAATATACTTCCGTACAGTTTAGTAAATTTATTTATGCATAATGTGATGTGTGGTCTATACATTGTCAATGATTGAAATTTTAAAATTAAATAAAAGTTTTAAGTGAAACAAATGGATAAGAGTGGAATGGACAAGTTTTAATGTCCATGATAGAACTTTGATAATTACTTTAGTGCCTTGACCACCAATAGATGAGTCCTAGATTAAAAATATTAGTATAGAGATACTTATAACCCATGGAGGAGTAATTGAAAATAATTAAGTGAACATAGAAAAAATAGATTGGTTTCTTTATTTACCTTGAGTAAGGGTCAGCAATGAGTTGGAATGATTGGATTTAGTAGGTGTTGATATGTCCGTGAGATGCCTTAGTTCCATTGAGCTAGATGATTAGAGTGTGGGTAGAGTGTACCTCCCCTACTATTATGTGAGTACATGTATGGGTAGACTCTTGGAACATGGAGGATAGTTTGGGTGAGTGTACAGACCTATAATAATCATGGGAAGAGAGATGGGATATTTTTTGTGTCTCTAGAGTAATGCTAGTATTACTTTTCATATAAGGTCAATGAAGCTATGATATATCTTTAGTGTGGTTAGGGGTCACTATTCCCCCCAATTTATGGGCATGAAATGAGATACAATATTTTGATATTGGATTCCATATAGGGTGTATGTGTAATGGTGTGACCTAAGGGGCCCTCTCAGGTTACCCAGTGTTATTTAACCCTTAAGGGGGTTAGTGTGGGAATATGTTGTGATAATTTCAGGTGTCACCATATAACTTGGATCAATGTTGTAATCTTGATATATATGTATTGGTGAGGATAGGTTAGTTTATACTGGAATAAAATAAGATGTAATATTCCACATATTTTTAAATAATTGTTTTTCCAAAAACCCTAAAAAACCCTGCTAAAAAAATGTTTTTTAACTATTGAAAAAAAATTGAATTCCAGAAAACCACCAATTTTTTTACCAACTCCAACTTTAGAAGTGATTTAAATCACGGCAAAAAAATAACTTCCATTAAGAGGATTTTTTGTAGTAGTTTCACTTGATAGGCAGGTCTTTGTTATGTGTGACAAGTTTGAGTGGATGGAAAACCCTTATTATTTTATATTAGGGGTTCCTAGGTGGATACATGCCCATGAATGTATATTTGAGATTATAAGGATCACCTCCTTAGGATATAGATATGTTTGATGATGGTGGAATTACATAGATTACCTCCCTTGGATTTAATGATACCAAATGATGATGGAATTCTTAGGAAACCTAGGATTTTATGGAAATACTTGAAGATATTAGAGAGATGTATATTAATTGATAAGGTCATGTTATTGTACCTTATGGTGTGGGAGTATATTCGAAGTGATTACAACATTTTAGTCATTATACCTTATGGTCTTGAAAGAGATTCCAAATTATTCATAATATCTAGTCATGATAAGTTATGGCGTCCATGGAGATTCTTAGAGATTCTGAGGATCTAGTTTTTGTACCTTATGGTGTTCGGAGAGATTCTGACTAATCCCTAGGATCTATTTATTGTACCTTGTGGCTTTGGTAGAGATATCTAGTGAACCCTAAGATATATTTTTCATAACTTATGGTGTTGGGATAGATTCCTAGTGATTTATAGGATATGGTCATTATAAATTTTGGTATTATGAGATATTGGTAATGATTCCTAGGATTTAGTGGGATTCCTAGGGATATTTTATGAGATTCCTAGTAATACCATTGATCTGGCAGGATTTATGCAGATTCTCATTGAGATACCGAGTATTCCTAGGCTCTAGTGATGGTTGTACATGATTATGAAATCATAAGAATTGTTTCCAAGATATGGTGTTAAAACATCCTGTAGTCATGTTCATGAGGTTTGGGTGTAGTGGTTATATACCCCTGAGGATATTATTCATGCTCAAAGACATTTTATACTTATTGTAGCGTGTAAAGAAGATCTCAAACATCACATTAGAACCTAAGGATATTTTTCCATATTTATTTTTTATTTATTTCAAGAATATCACATATGAATACATTACCATTAATTATTATGTTTGGGACCCTATTGATGGCGCCCCATTGGGTTATACTCACACCCTTCTTGGGTGTCCATGGAACTTTGGTGCACTATAAGACTTCATGTTCTTAGGTTTAGGTAGGGAATATTCCCTCTATTGGATAATTGAGTGAGATATCTCAAACCTGAGTAGAGATTAAGATGAGATGAGGCTCAAGGATAATATTAGAGCTTCATTGTTTTTTATTTATTTCATTTATTGTGTATTTAGGATTAGATTATGGGAGATCAGTCAATGTATGCTGGTATGACTATGTTACTATTTGACTGTAAGATTCCACAATTCACTTGGAATAGCTTGTTATGTTTCATTTCTTCCACATACTATTATTATTTGTGATGTAGGATTTTTGGTTATTTTCTATTATTCTTTACTCTTATATGAGGGTATAAGATCCCCATGATAATACTCTAGAACCCTACTAATAGTTTACAACCTCTTGCATATGGGGAGGTATGAATAAAGTCATCTAATGATTTCAGTCGAGTTACCAATCATTATAATTCATCTAGATCGTCATTACACATTATTAATTTTTTTTTCAATATTTAGGGAGATAATAGAAAAGTGATATAGGGATGTGTTAGAGCCTATGATAGACCTCAGATTGAAACATCAAGTTCACTTTGTTTTATTAAAACTCCTGGTTACTATGGGTATGTTATTTCTATTTTTTATTTCCACTTTTAAAGTTTCATGATTTCCCCTAGTGTGTGCACTTGGATTTTGGATTTATGATTTACGTGCTTTTTGTAACTTGGGCCATTGGAAGGAGGCTTGTGTACATGCATCATATTTGGAATATAGGAATCACATGACATATTTTTTCTTATATATGATTGATATCATTGAAAACATAGAATTATATAATTTAATTTTTTAATAACAACTTATATGGTATTTTTGATATAATTTCTTGGTGGAATTATACTCATCCAAACCATATTATATTTTATTATGATGATAGATCATGTGGATTCTATGGTGAGATAATACATAATGAAAACTATATAGTTCCTCTTTCAAGGGATATATATCAACCCTTAGTAGGTTAGAACATGAATTGGATGCCTACATGATCAACCCCTAGGGGTAATTATGGTTTCGGTTCCAAGAGAAAATAGGTATGGTTACTTAAATTGTCAAAAACCTATATGATGTTTTCCCATATTGATTCATGGTGGAATTTTACTTAATTGAATCATATGAATATGGTATACTTAGAACATATCATCATATAACGAGACCATTAGTTGTGTGTGTGTGTGTAGATGAGATCATGGTCCTCGAGAGGGTAGTCTCGTATGTAGATGCCCAATACAGATCAGTGCCCTTATAGGCTACTGACTTGGTATGTGACATATGATATATATATATATATATATTCATGTATGTATGTATGTATGTATGTATGTATGTATGCATGCATGCATGCATGTATGTAGGTATGTATGTATGAATATATGTATGTATGTATGTATGTATGTATGTATGTATGTATGTATGTATGTATGTATGTATGTATGTATTTATGTATGTATGTATGTATTTACGTATTTATGTATTTATTTTTGTATGTATGTATGTATGAATCTATACGAAGACCTTAGGGTGAGTGTTTTGGCATGTGAGTTGTCGAGTGATAGTGGAGATGAGATTAGAGGGGTTCCTGTGAGTTATTACGAATGTGAGACCAAGTTTATAGGACAAGTGGTACAACCTAGTTCCTTTGAGGGGATTATTAAGATATATGGTGACTTGTTTGGTATTATAAGGGTAACCTAAATGAGTGGTTAACCTAGGCCCATGAATGTCTTATAGATAGAAGTATGGGTTGATGGTTCGTGTTATGAGATATATGTACAGGAGGTTCTAAGAGGTATGCGATAATGGAATAGTGATGAGATTAGATATTGTAATGTATATCACATGAGATATTTTTGAATCGAGGTCTGGTTATAGATGAAAAAATTAGTTAGATTCCATATCCTATTGATTTCAGGCACAGTTACTGATTTGGTAGTGGGTTTTAATCCCATATGACCATATCTATGTTGGATAGAGCATGGGTAGATGCTTTTAGTTTTACGTAGATTATCATTGATGGGTGATCATTCGATTATACTTTTAATGAGTTTGAATCTAGGTTTATTGGAACAAGCATTGAGGTAATTTTAATATGATGAGATTGACATGAAGAAAGGCATAGTCAGTGGTTTGACACATGAGACTTGGTTGATGACGTATGAATTATGGGACTATGAATTGGGTTCTATGATCAGGTGATACCAGAAATTACATATATGGGGGTTTGGATGATATTAAGGTCACACTCAGTGGTAATTCCTTATACTATTGTGATATAAACAAGTGAGAGAATTTGTGTGAGCTGAGGGATGATTGATTTGATGAAATGCTTATGGCCATGGTTTCTTGAGAGTTGTAATGGAAATGAGAGATGTCCCTCTATGGCGAGGGGGATCCTGGAAATGGATGAGGTATGGTGGCCTAACCGATCCTAGAGTTATATCCTAGATCGGTTTTTCCTCTGATGAGATGATCATGGATCAAGAGGAGTGACACATGTATAGTATTGGAACCTATTGAGGTTTTTCTTGAGTAGAGATATCAGGGAATCGAAATGGTGGGATGGGTCATGGTTTTTATGAGACCAATTATTGGATATTCGGGGTGTATTTTGGATGTTGGTGTATGATTGGATCAAAGTTTATCTCGTTTTGTGGTAGAAACCATATTTGGATTTCATATATGGTATCATATGGATCCTTTGATTTGTCATTAGTATTGAGTTGTATTTTGATCTAATCTAAGGGTGAGAAATATTTGAGATACATATGTTATCATGAGTAGATTATGATTGCGGATTTGGTTGGTCTGTGATCCACCCCTTGAAATTAAACCATGAATTAGTTTTGGACATTGGTGTGGGTATTTGGATGATCTTAAAATGGCTTCATGAATTAAAGAATCATGATCGGGTAGTATTGTGGCGCATTGGAATTTGTAGTAGGTTATTTTCAGAAATAATACTCCAAATAATGAATGATTGGTATTTTTACATAATACTTAGTATGGTGATATGGAAGCCACACCAAGATGGTTGATGGATGGCTGGGAATGCATTTTCAGTAAGTGAATGTTATGGTGGGGGTACCATGTATCAGAATCATACCTTATGATGTGGATCAATAGAATCTCAAGGTTGAATTGGTAGATGAAGCTTTAGCACCTCAGGATATATGGGAATCTATAATCACAATGTTTGTGATCTAGTAATGGTGATGAGTGGGGTATTTACCTTTTATGAATAGTAAACCTCATCTTTATAGATTCATAGAGAAAGATCGATTGGTGTTCCTGAGTAGAACATGATGAGATGATTTTAAATGAGTAACCATGATTGGTCGAGACTATGGTTAAAAACCCACAAAATCTTATTTGGATGAGAATTTTTATATTGAGGAGGTTTTAAACCTCACGTTCATCCTAGATTGTCAAATCCAAGTGGAGTTTATGTTTTTTGACTACATAGTAGGTGTTATTTTAAAACATTTGATTTCGAATAGAGTTCTAAGTGTTATATAAACATAAAGATATGTTTTTGGTTATAGATCAATGTTTGAGAGGTTTCCCATGTGATCGAGTGAGTTTGAGGAACTTTGGGATAGAATTTAGAATTTAGAAAATGTTTTTCCATTTACACAGGTGATGTATGGTTAGGGAAAACCACATGGGTAAACCATACAATTTGTTTTGTATTGGGGATTGGTACACAATTTGTACATAGTGGTAGATAAACTATACAAAAACTACATGTTTGTTTCAGTAATGATTTTTAAGGTTTGTTCATGGTTTAGAAAACCATGTGAAAAAACCATGTTAGGTGTGTGGAATTGAACATTAAATACAATATAGATAGAACATGGTTTGGAAAACCATGTGTCCAAACTATTATTCTGAATTTTTTTCTTAAAATTGTAAAATTACTGTTTTTCCCATCCATGTTTAAGGGGAATATTCCTTTTTCCCCATTTTCACATCCCAATAATGGAGGGATCCTCACTCTTTTACTCTTCAAATTCTGTTCAGTTAGAAGTTTATTCTTAGTGGTTACATAAGATACTTTATGTGTGTCCCTCCTCCCTGTCCTTCCATTCTTGATTCAAATTTTCTACACTCTAATTTTGGTCATCTCATATAAGGATTTATGTTATTATTCCCATATTTCAGGGTGGAATCAGCCCATTATGGTATGAAGTTTTCTTAACATACTTAGAGGAAATTCAAATATAATGTTTTCACACCATTTATCATTTTTTAGATGATGGCACACATCCTTATTGATTTAGATTATTTTTTTTATTAAAATTATTAAATTTTCTATTGAATCAACAGCACATGTTATATATTTTTCTCAAGGTGGTTAAAGGTGTACTCTATGGAACTTATGTTGGTGGTTCGTCATAGTTTAGATTCACAAGATGCCTCGATAAGGTTTTAGATGATTATTTATTTTGATTTAAATGTAAGTAATTAATTATAATTGTTTATAAATATTTAATTGGATGTGTTATCGTGAGTTTGGACTATAGGAGGTGATAAAGGGCTAGGAAAATCTTGGGTGGTGGTTGGGATATCCAAAATGAAAATGGAATGAATGGGGTATATAGTCCTTATGAATTTCCATATGGGTTATGAATTTTATCTATACTCCATGTGATGTGTGGTCTCTCCATTATAGGTGATTTAAAATTTTAAATTATATAACTTTTTTAGTTAAAATTAATTCCAATGAATGGAATAGATAAGTGAAAAGGGATAAATAATACCCTTGATCACTAGTTCTGGGACTCATCCACTCATAATTGTGGAGTTGATTATAAATATGAGTTTTGAGATGATCATACCCTAGAGGTTTGTAATTAAATAAATTAATTGAGCCCAATAGAACTATATAGGTACCCTTATTTATCTTTACGAGGAATGATAAATGAGTTGGAATTATTAGACTAATTATTCCATGATATTTCTATGAGATTCTTTAGAGACATTGAGCTAGATGATTATATAGTTGGGTGAGTATCACTTCCCCACTTGTATTTGAATACCCAGATGATTAGACTTGTGGTTGATTGAGGATAGTTTGGGTGAGTAGACCGACCTAGGATGATCTTGGGAAGAGGAATGTGAATTTTTCCATCTATACAAAGTAATGATAGTATGAAAAAGACTATTAGTCCAATTATTATATGATATACTAATGAAGAGATCAAGGGACTTTATTCTGTCCGAGTGATGGGCGTGGTTGAAGAGATGATATTTAGATCATGGAAACCACATAGGGTATCTTTGTTATTATGTGGTATAGGGGACTTTGGAGGGTTCACCAATATTATTTAACAGTTTAGAGGGTTAGTGTGTGAATAATTAGTAATAATATCAAATTTCAATTTAAACATTGAATAGATTTTGTGATCTTGATATGGCTATAGTGGTGAGGATTGTCCTTACACTTCGAAGGTTAAATTTGGTTAGGTGTGATATTTTTTAGAGGATTCCCAACCTTTATTATTTTATATGAAGTGATACCAAGGTAATAATTACACCCAAATGTATAATTAGGATACAAAGGATTATATCATTAGGATATAGATATGTGTGATGATGACGTGATATTATGGATTTTCTTCCTAATATAAAAATTTGCCCAATGTCGATGGGATACATAGGACATCATGGATCAGGTGGACATAATTTGTGATATTGGAGATATACCAAGTGATTCCTATGATCTATTTATTCTTCCTTATAGTGTTTGGAGTAATGTATTGTGATTCATTGGATCTGATTGACTTACCTTATTATATTGGCAGAGATGAGTAGTGATTCCTTCGATATGTTATTTATAACTTATGGTGTTGGGAGAGATTCCTATGGATTTCTAGGATCTGGTTATTTTACCTTAGGGTGTTGGGAGAGAATCCTCGGGATTCTTGGGAATTTTTTGTGGTCAATTTTGTTATAGGGATATATTCCTAGGGATTCCTCGAATTTCGTTTTTAAACCTTAGGTTTTTGGGATAGATTCCTAGTGATTATTATAGGATATGGTTGTTGTACCTTATGATGTTTAGAAAGATGTTTAGTGATTCCATGGATCAAGAAGCATTGTTTGGGTTATTTAATGAAATTATTAGTGATTCCCAGGATATAGTGGGATAGATAGTGATTTTCATTGATATGTATATGACACTTAGGAACTGGTGATGATTATACATAATCGAAAGATTCATTGAATTATTTCTAGGATTTGGTATTCACACCATATGCAAGACTGTTCCTGAGAACCCAGGTTAGGATTTGTATCCCCTCTAGGATATGATTCATGTTCAGAGACTTATGAAATTGGATAAAGTAGGTATATTAAATCTTGAGTTTCATGATATAACCTAAGGATCGATTTCAATTATTTATTTATTCTATCAAATTTTTTTATTTACTCTGGGCTTATCACCTACAAATACACAATATTTATTGGTTATGTCTGGGATAACATTGGTGGTGACCTTATTATTTGTACTCACAACCTATTGGGGAAGCCATGAGACTTAATAACTCAAGGGGACTGTCCCGACTCAACCAAATAAGGGCCACTTGGTTGGTGATAAGTTGAGAATGGCATACCCAATCCCACCTCTGATATTCTAGGGGCTACGTACTATCACTGAGTAGGAATATCACACATATGGGTGGAATTAACATAATTTAATTGTGCACACCCACACTTATCCGAGACCATAAAATGAATAATGTATAGTAAAAATGATACTAAATGCAGGATTACATATATATCCCACAATTAGAGTACAAAATTGTACTATAAATAAAAATGTCTAAATACAATCCCACTAAAATTGGAAATAATGTCCACCCATCTCTAAAGAACAGGATTACTATCAAATGCAATACCAGTATGAACGTCGACAGACATGTAACACCCAAAGTTTTTATGAATTATTATTTTTGAATAAAGTAAATTTGATTAGTAGATTGAATTACATGAAGACCCAAGTTTAGCTTTTATTACCTGCAACCTAAATTTTTTATTAGTTACATGCAATACTGTTTTTTATCAACCTTGATATATTATTAATATTATTATTTAGATGTGATCATTATAACCTAGTAGTTAAACATAGTGGTATGAGTATTAATAACTAATTTTTAAATATTATTTATAATGTTTTTACATAAATAAAATATATTTATAAAAACTACTTAATTTTTATAAAGTAACTTATATGTTTTGAAAATACTATTTTCTCAAAAAATATTTTTATTGCATTTTGTGAAAAGTAAGAAAAGTGTTTTTCCCACTTTTAGAGAAAAATTATTTTAGATAATGAACTTGATTTTTTATATTATAATATGAAAATTATCTTACCATTAATTTTTTGTTCTTTTCTAAAAATATTAATTTGTCAATGAACACTACAAAATACGGATTTTTAACAAAAAGTGTCTTTTCATTTAAATAATTTATATGGTTACTTTCTTTATAATGGGTTTGAATGTAAAATTAGTTCATTTTTATATCTATTAATTAAATTTAGGTCACTGGAATCATTCTCATATTTAATTTTTATAGAATTGTTTTTAAAATTTTGAACATTTTCTATTTGAAGACCCACTTTCTCATCGTGTATACATGATTAATTTTAAATTAAATTTTCTCTTTATTAGAATGGAATTTGTAAAAATTTATTCCATATTTGGAATAAATATAATTTTATTAATTTAAAATTAATTTTGTACCATAATGAATAGTAAAACAATAAAAATTATTGATCGCTGTTAAGGTAAAAAAAATTACTAGAGAGTGGCGGGGGGGGGGGGGGATACTAAAACGATAAGGGTTGAAAATGAAAAAAAGTCCAACACTCATTTTATGGAAATATTTCTAAATTATCTCTTATAGGTTCTAAAATGGTCCATTTGGGAGCCTTATGAAATGTGAAAAACAAGGTAACACCTTTTTCTTTTCTAAAATTACAAGTGTGCCCCTCACCTCTCTTATAAAATGACACCCCTCTCATATCCTATTATACTTTAAAAAACCATTGGTTTGGCCAATCTCTACACAAATAAATTCCTAACCTCCCTCATCTCATCCTATAAGACTTATTTTTGTCATAAATCGAATCTAGGAATGATTTTGGAGAAAACCTTTAGAGGTTACCCAAAGAAGAGGAGGTTTGAATGTGTAAGAAGGAAGTTATGAATTAAGGTAAGGGATTTCTGTCTCAATTTTCTTTATTTGAGACATATGATGTGTTATTAATCAATATTATTTTTTGAGTCTTATAGAAAACCCCATTAGCATTTAATATTAATATATTTTATGTTTCATTTAATTTTATTTTTTGATGAGGCTTGTGATTTAATGTTACCAAAGTGGTAATGGTTTTACAATACAATCTCATCATGTATTGGGATTTTTTATGTTTAAACTTAGGATGACATGTTCTAATGATCCATCTCTAAAGAAACTCATGACTGTTCTTCTTTTCTAGTTATATCATGATAATACATGTTTTCCCTTCATTTTACTCTCTTTATGTACTCAAGATTCAAAAATAATATTTTTAAAGTAAACTGATTTTATTTTTTTCATCCAAAAAACATTTTATTTCATGTCCATGGTTTCTATAAAAAATTTAAATATATTTTAACATTATCAAAAGTACTTATTAAGGAATTCTTTACCCATTTTATACTTTTTATAAAATGAGTTAAAAGGGATCTTAATGTTGTTTTAAAAAACAATTCCCATTTGGATTTCACTAAAAATGTGAATGGAATTGTTTCTTAAACCCAAATTACATGAATACTATTTTTCATCGTTATGAACAGTTAATGTTTTAAAGATTAATTTATAAATTGCATATTTTATTTTAAATAAATTTTCATGAAATGTTTTATATTTAAAAAAAATCAATGTGGAAAGGATATCTTCTTTACGAAACCTTATAAGTTATTTGTCTTTCAAAATATTTCTAAATATAAGATAAAATCCTATGATGTTACATAAAATTTACTATGGATATGATACAAGGATACCATTAATATTTTTCCCTATAATATTTTATTCTTATGGTGACAAGATATAAGGAACCAACCTTAAAACATTACATAATCTTGAATTAAATGAATAATTCACATTGATAATCTCTTCAGGTTTAGAGTTTTAGATAATTAGGACATAACTATTACATTTAAAAAGATTATAAAGTAGACACTTCAACTCAGTTTCCATTTTTTCATAAAATAAAAACTCTTAAAAAAGAAACATGAATAGTTCCATATTTTAGAAAACATGTCTTTCTTGGTTCCCATCCTTGACCCTATTCATCTTCAAGTCCTGTGGGAAACATTTCAAAAACATGGGATGAGCCTAAAAAGCTCAGTAAGAGATATAAAAATACGGAAAGAAAAACATTAGTCCATGTATACATAAAAATCAATGAAATCATACTTTACTCATAAAACATAATCACTTTAAAATACCTCATGAAATCATAATATTTATGAATAACTAATAGAAATCATAAGACATAAAGGTAACTTGATGCATTCATAACATTCTTACATTCAGAGTAATCCTCATGGTTACGTTTGGAATACCCATCACAGTATATTACCTAAATATCTTCGAATAAACCTTAGCGTTTAACTCCTTTTCATTATCCAATGAATTGGAGAGCTATCTTGGGCTCACCTTCCCATAGTTTATCACAGAACCACCCGACTTTATAAACAATTCCCAAGGACCATAACATAATCGTATCACATAAAACATGCATAAAGGAAACATAACATTTACACATTTCAATCACAAGATATCAATAAAACACATTGATATAATCAAAACAATATCAAAACCATTTTCAATACCAAAATAAATGAAAAGTAAAACATGTTATTTATTTTTCTTTTAAAAAAAGTTATGGCTTGTAGAGGAAGCTGAAACTCAAATAATGGTCATAGTGGCGGAGAAGTCGTTGTCACCGCAAACGTAAGACAAAAACATTTCTTTTGTCATTTAGTAAAACGCTTCATGTAAAAAGATTCCTTTTAAATGAAAATAAAATTCAAAATGGTTTTATACACCGTATAAAATAAGTCGTGTAGAAATAAAAAGATGCCTCAATGAAAGGAGATTGAGACGAAGTCCCGTACAAAGACGATATCCTTAGATTAAGGATAAATGAATTACATAATTATGTGTGAAAAATATAAATACACTCCATATAAGTGGATATTATGTGTAAAACAATCATAGGTCATCCACACATATTCATAGCATGATATAATCAAGAAGTAGAGGTTTAACCCAAAGAATTGAAATTGGGTTAAGAAGTTCCCTTACAGAAATTCAATAGCCTAACGACATCACTTTAAAATTCAAAAAATGAGTAGATGATAGATAAAAAGGGCATATCATCACTTGGACATAAAATTTACAGCAATAAGGATATATAAGAACATATTCTGACATAAGAAGATTTAAATTAAATGACCTAACAAAAGGAAGTCTTTTAAAATGATTTGGGTGAAAGGTTCCCTTACCGATTTGGGTAACATTCTAAACGTACACCCCATGAAAGAAGGACTATAAAATGTTCATGTAAATACCCATAAACGAAAGTATATTACACAAAGGGTAGAATAACAGTCATTACATACAACACTCAAAGGAGATAGTGACAAATATAGAATGAATCTCATGGGAATAAATAGTGAGATAAAAACCCCTTACCTTACTGTAATAAATCGAGTCGTATGACCAAAAGATAATAAACACCAAATGAATCACATAATACCATGAATATAAATATAATCATGATAATATATATCTAATGTCAGTACAAGATACACCACATTAAATAAATAAGAGTCTAACAATGGAAATCCCATGGAATTAAAAAGTGAGATAAGAAATCCCCTTACCTCAAGTCCGACTTTCCTTGTTCATTTATTTATATTACTGAATAATAAAATTTGGACAATTTATAATTTCTTAAGTATTTCCTTTAAAGTTTATTACTCAATTAATATCACATATTATCATGTTATAATAATTTGTTAATTTTGAGAGTTCAAATAATACGTTTTGTCGATGTTCAGTACATGAGTCAAAAATAAACTTGTTTGAAGAGAATTGTCCATGTATTTATAAGTACATCATATACGGAATGGTGTTCATGATTTAAATATAATATATATCCAGTATATTTGTATTTAATAATATTCCATAATTTTTGGAGATAATAAATGAAATGTATCGTTCATGGAGACGGTAAGTCGTACGTACGCATGAACGCTACTTACATTTTTTTGTCATATGAATGGACATTAAAACTAAATTAAACATAGATATATTATAATTACAGTATAATATATATTTTTATATATGTAACATAAGTTCAGAAATTACATTCTTTATAAATTTCATGTTTGGCATGAACAAGTCACATCACTTGCGGGGGCGGAATTTCAGACTTCCTCATATGAATTTATCGCATTTGCACAACATGAAAAGCTTAAAGGTATGTTTTAAAAATAAAATACAGAATAATTTAGAGGAAAAAATATAATATATATCATATATAAATATAGTTTCATAATAATGTCCACCATGAAAGGTGTTAAATGAATATTGATCAATCCTCGTTTTGTGAGGCAATAATTCGTCACCCATAGAAACAGTATGTTTTTTAACCATTAGAAGGTGGTGTGTGTATGTGTAGGTAGAATCATTATCATAAAAACATATTAGTATATTTAAAATACTACTGTTATTATGGGATCAAATAATAAGAAGATAGTGGTGAGTGAATAAGTAAAATAAAAGGAAGAAACTCGAGAGAAGACATTACCTTTAAATCGGGTAACTCTTTTTTATTTTAGCCAATGGTTTCCTTGGAAAGACTTCTTCCCAAAGTGAGGCTTCTAGGAGTAAGACAGGGATGTGGAGGGATAATATGATTAGAATGTGGACCAGCTAATGTCTTGATAGGTGTTGGTAAGGGGGTATAGGTGGGGGCATTTTATAAGAGGGAGGAGGGTCACTTTGGAAAGTCTTGACATGTTACTTCATTATAAAATGATTTTCCGATTTTCAAGGTCACACAATGATATATTGAGAGGATAATGTGATAAGAGTTCTAAATACACCCATCCTATATGTTTTTGACATGTGTAAGTCTTAGATTTTATTTTATCTTTTCATTTTATTTAAATCGTTAATTAATGAGGTAATCACTGCATCATCATGGTGTCATAAATAAATTTAATTATTTAATGTCTAAAAAATAAAAAAAAATACCATGATATAGGAAATATTTTTGTATTTATAATTAATATTTATTGTCTAAGAGATCATTTATGTAATCAAAAGTAAATTTTTTTACTTAGGATATACAATTATTTGTTATATTTCTCTTCTTTTTAATGATAATGTCATAAATGTCACTATTACACCCATGTGACTCCATGGGACTTAAAGTTCGGTAAAAACATTCCCATGGTTTGATATGAATCAAAAGAGAGGATTTGGACACATGTTGGGGTCATTTTATATTATTATGATATTATATAATTATCCTTATCTACCAGATTACTAATTAATCACGATAATTAAAGATAATTACCGTCGTTACTATTCATAATGTGCAAAAACAAAAGAGTCGTAATTAAATAATATGGACCTTCTAATTACAAATATGGAATCCATTTTTTCAAATTCACAACACATAAATGTCAGTAATGAATTTAAAACATAATTCCCGTTTTCACAACCAAATACGGGTTTTTAAGAAGTAAACTTTATCAAAAGATTGACTTGTTTTCACATCCAATTGAAAAATTAAATTACTTAAAATGAACAAAATTTTAATAAGTGATAAAAATATAATTCAATTACACTTTAAAACCAATTATAATGACAATCTAACTATAAAATTAAATTAGATGAAAAGAAGTTTTGAAGGGAAATGCAGTATTTTTCACTATTCATTAAAAATGAACATTTATTAGAAAAATACAAAAAATTTATCCAAATTAAATTTGATATTAGAAATTAAAAAATTATTTCAATTTTACCAAATGCAAAACATATAAGTTTCATTAATTAATTTTATAATTAATTCTCACTGTCAAAACAAATAGCATGTTTTTAAGAAACAATATCTATCAAAAGATTGAAACTTGTTTATGTCAAATTTAAAAGTGAAATTAATTCCAATGACCAACATAGGATAAAATGGTAAAAATATATTTTAAATACACTTTAAACCCAATTAAAAAGATAATCTAACTGTATAAATAAATTAGATTAAAAGGAGGTTTTGAATTAAAAATTTATCAGAAAAATAACAAAAATTTACACAATGTAAATTTCGATGTCACTATTATAAATAAGGATTTTATTTTTTCAAATATAACATATAAAATTGAAAAATATTAGTTTTAAAAAAGGGATTTCCATCAAAAGGCGGTTAATCGACCTTTTAAAGAACATTAGAATATTTATGCTTAAAATCGAATTATTTTATTATTTTAAGCCTCTAACTTTTATTAGATAAATGTAAAAATATTTAACAAACATATATAATCATTTTGTAGTTAGTTTTGTTCATTCCCACCATTACCACGGCTAGGAATTAACTACCATTTAAAATAATATTATTATATTATTAGTGTGCAACGTAAGATTTCAAAGAAACTCATTGTTGTGTATTGGGTATGCCATTAAACATAGAATTCACTTTAATGTAATATTAACATTTTATTCACAAATATTAATAAATATGAAAATTTCATATTCTTTATTTACCTGTGATGTTATATCCTTTCCCCCTTTTGGGAATTGCCTCCTTGAAATTTTAAAATTGGGCTTGGAAACTTCATTGAAATCCCCACGTCGGAATATGAGTAAATTAAACTATCACTTTAAAAGAAAGAAATAAAAGTGCAAAGGTCACCCGAGATAATAGATACTAGGATTACATGAAAACATGGATATAGAAGAGAAAAAAAAGTGTCATGTTCTGAGGGAGAGTGATAGAAAACATGATTAGGAGAAAGATAACCACCAGAAAATCACAAACTTGTGATGGGTTAAACAATATTTGATTCCCCAGTAGGAAAATTTAACAGACAATGTTTTTGTTTTAAGTTACTTTTAATTGAGGAATTTATTTATGATATTAACTAAATCATAGGGGAAAATTATTACTTGTCATGTAGGCATTCATCTCTCACTAAATTTCTTACGCAAACTCATATTTTCTCCCAAAGATGAGTATTTAGGATGACTTTTTCACATTAAGAGCTCTATAATAAACATAGAGAGAATCACCTAATCCACAAAAGATAAACTATATTTTTCCCATTCCATTAAGCCATAACAAAAACCAAAATAGTTAGTATAAGATCCGATGATCCCCAAAAGGATAATCCTTTATAAAAAGAAATAAAACTCTTAATCTCCAAAATTCAACAAAAAGAACCCAAGGATCAAGAAAGACCATTAAATAAACAGTTATCCATAAAATTCTTCAATGTAATCCAAACTAAGATTGAAACCCAAATCTCTGTTGGATTTAATCACATATTTTTCCAAGGAAAATCTTAACATTTATCTCTAAATAACATCAGTTACTCTTAAAGTATCATACTGAAAGGTAATTAACCTAGTCACATATCCTCCCTGGTAGGTTAATCATTTCCCAAAATCAACTTATTCCTGATTCATAAGATCATCTAACTAAAACGAATTAGTCAAACAAACCAGGGACTTCACATAGTCCAGTGGTAGGCAATAAATACCAGTCACACTTTGGTTGTGGGTTCAATTCCAGCAGCTTCGTCCTATGCGATGGGTTGCCACACAGTTTGCGTGTTTTCCCTTTTAAAAAACTATATAATTTTATAAAATTACCAAAAAGAGATAAATTTATCAAAAATAACCATAACATATTTTAACCAAAAAGGTTATCTAATGACTTTAGTTTTTCATCCCAAAGTGTATTAACTAGTAATTACCACAAATTTAAGGATCATATAAACAAAAATGGTTCTTTATAACTATATCTAAAAAATAAAAGATAATTATTCATTGAATAAAATATTCACATATCAAACATCAGGGTTACACATATAATAAAAAGTCGTCTAATGTAATCCCATCATCAAAAGAGCCTCAATACTTTAAAGAATTTCACCATCCTAAAATCCACCATAACTCTTGAATACCTTTAATGTTGACTTCTTACTTATTCAACATTCTTCAAGATCCACTAACCAGTCCTTGTCAAATTATTCTGAAATACTTGTTTCCTAAAAACAAAATCATGTATCATATCCTAAGATTTCAATAATAGGAAAACATATGTTAATAAATAATCCATACCTTTTAATGTCCATTGTTATTTTCTTCATCCTCAATCAGAATGACATTAGGTATTTGTAAATGAATATTTGTATGATCCTGGTGATCCCATTCCTGAAACTTCTTCGTAGGATAGGTGTTTTCATAATGACCATGCACACCACATTTAAAACATGTAATTGATCCTTCAGAAAGAACTTCTTTCCCTTTCCTAGAGTCAACTAGATGCTACTTTTTTCCATGGCAGGTTCTTGCTTTATGACCTCCATTTCCATATCTATAGCATATTTCTTTCCCTTTGAATCATTTTCCTATGTGTTTCTTTCCACATCATTGACACCTAGGTTTTTGAACATTCTTACCTTTATGATTATTACCTGAACTTCCATAGGTATTTGTTTCTATCATATATGATGCTTTATAAAAATCACTAAGGGTCGGGTGGTCAATCATGACTCCAGATAGTTGGTTGAGAATAACCACAATAGTTCTCATTGCAGCTCCCATATCATTCAGTCGCTCGTTCAGAAAACTGTCACAGTTTTCTTCACATCCACTTTTACTTTGGTGCCTGCTAGATCCAACCATTTACTAAAACCAAAACAGTTAGTGTGAGTATATCAATAAAATCATCATATTATATCTTATGAGGAGGGTAAATACTAAGTTATACTTATTCATGTTATCTTAAACACATTCACTATATAAAAATAACTATGACTCTTTATAAAATCCTAACCATTATGGTAATGTCACTTGTGCTTAAAGAATACCCTAACCTCTAAAGTTATCTAATCCAACCTATGATACCAACTATAAGGACCCGAACTTAAAACATTACATAATATTGAATTAAATGAATAATTCACATTGATGATCTTATTAGGTTTAGAGTATTAGACAATTAGGATATAACTATTACATCTCAAAATATTATAAGGTAGACACTTCTCTTCAGTTTCTAGTTTTTCATAAAATAAAAACTCTTAAAAAAGAAACATGACTAGTTACATATTTTAGAAAACATCTCTTTCCTTGATCCCATCCTTGACCCTATTCATCTTTAAGTCCTATGGAAAACATTTCAAAAACATTGGATGAGCATAAAAATCTCATTAAGGGATATAAAAATAGAGAAAGAAAAACATTAGTCCATGTATACATAAAAATCAATGAAATCATACTTAACTCATAAAACATAATCACATTAACATAACTCATGAAATCATAAGATTTATGAATAAATCATAGAAATCATATGACATAAAGGTAACTTGAGGCATTCATAATATTCTTACATTGGGAGTAACCCTCATGGTTACGTTTGGAATACCCATCATAGTATATTCCCTAAATCTCTTCAGTGAAACCTTAGAGTTTAACTCATTCGCGTTACCCAATGCATTGGAGAGATGTCTCAGTCTCACTTGCCCTTAAATTATCATGGAACCACTCGACTTCTTAAACAATTTCAAAGGACCATAACATAATCGTTTCACATAATACATTCATAAAAGAAACATAACATTTCCACATTTCAATCACAAGATATCAATAAAGCACTTTGATATAATCAAAACATTATAAAAACCATTTTCAATACCAAAATAAAAGAAAATTTAAACATGTTATTTATTTTTCTTTAAAAAAAAATTTATGTCTTGTAGAGGAAGTTGAAACTCAAATAATGGTCACGGCGGCAGAGAAGTCGTTGTCGCCGCATACGTAAGAAAAACACATTCCTTTTGTCGTTTAGTAAAGTGATTCATGTAAAAATATTCCTTTTGAATTAAATTACAATTCAAAATGGTATTATATACCATATAAAATAAGTCATGTAGAAATCAAAAGATGCCTCAGTGAAAAGAGATTGAGATGAAGTCCCGTACAAAGATGATATCCTTAGATTAAGGATAAATCAGTTACATAATTATATGTGACAAATATAAATACACTCCATAAAAGTGGATATTAAGTTTAAAACAATCATAGGTCATACAAACATATTCATAGAATTACATAATCAAGAAGTAGAGGTTTAACCCAAGGAATTGTAATTGGGTTAAGAAGTCCCCTTACAGAAATTCGACAGCCTAACGACGTCACATTAAAATTCAGAAAATGATTTGATGAGAGATAAAAAGGGTATCCTATCACTTGTACATAAAATTTACAGCAATAAGGATATATAAGAACATATCCCGACATAATAAGATGTAAATTAAAAGACCCAACAAAAGGAAGTCTTTTAACAAGAGGAGGGTGAAAGGTTCCTTTACCGATTTGGGTAACATTCAAAACGTACACCCTAAGAAAGAATGACTACACAATATTGTTGTAAATACACATAAAAGAAATTATATTACACAAAGGGTAGAATAATGGGAAGTACATACACCACTCAAAGGATATAGTGACAAATATAGCATGATTCTCACGGGAATAAATAGTGAGATAAAAACCCCTTACCTCATTGTAATAAATCAAGTCGTATGACCAAAAGATAATAAACACCAAATAAATCACAGAATACCATGAATATAAATAGAATCATGATAATATATATCAAATTTCAGTACACAATACACCACATGAAATAAATAAGTGGCGAACATTGGAAATCCCATGAAATTAAAAAGTGAGATAAGAAATCCCCTTACCTCAAGTCCGACTTGTCTTGTTCATTTCTTTATATTCATGAATAATATACTTTTGTCAATTCATAATTGAATAAGTACATCATCTAAAGTTTATTATTCAATTATTATCACATATTATAATATTATAATAATTAGATAATTAAGTGAGTTCATATAATACATTTTGTCGATGTTCAGGTACATGAGTCAAAAATAAACTTGTTTGAAGAGAATTGTCCATGTAGTTATAAGTAAATCATCTCCGGAATTGTTTTCAGGATTTAAATATAATATATATCCAGTATATATGTATTTAATAATATTCCATAATGTTTGGAGATAACAAATGAAATGTACCGTTCATGGAGATGGTAAGCCGTGCGTACGCATGATCACTACTTTCATTTTTTTGTCATATCAATGGACATTAAAAAATCATCAAACATAGATATATTATAATTACAATATAATATATATGTTATATATGTAACATAAGTTCTGTAATTAAATTATTTATAAATTCCATGTTTGTCATGAATGAGTCACATCACATGAGGGGGCGGTAGTTCACACTTCCTCATATGAAATTATCGCATTCACACACCATGAAAATATTAAAGGTATGTTTTAAAAATAAAATAAAGAAGAATTTAGAGGACATAAATATAATATATATCATATATAAATGTATTTACATCATAATTTCTACCATGAAAGGTGTTAAATTAAGATTTAACAATCATCATTTCGTGAGGCAGTAATTCGTCACCCATAGAAACAGTATGGTCTTTAACCATCAGACTGTGGTGTGTGTAAGTGTAGGTATAATCCTTATCATAAAAACATCCTAGTATATTAAGGATACTTTTGTTATTATGGGATCAAATAATAAGAATATGGTGGTGTGTTAAGAAGGAAAAAAAAAGGAAGAATCTCGAGAGAAGACATTACCTCTAAATCGGGTAACTCTTTTTGATTATAGACAAAGGTTTCCTTGGAAAGACTTATGCCCAAAGTGAGGATTTTAGGACTAATAAAGGTATTTGGAGAGATAATATGAGTATATTTTGGGCCAAACAATTACTTGAGAGGTGTGGGTAAGGGGTAGAGGTGGGGGCCTTTTATAAGAGGGAGGAGGGTCACTTTTGGAAAGTATTGACAAGTTACATTATTATAAAATGATTTTTGAATTTTAAAGGTCCCAAAATGATATATTGTGAGGATAAGGTGATAATAGTTCTAAATCCACCCTTAAAATAAGTTTTTGACATGTGTAAGTCTTAGATTTTACATCATCGTTTCATTTTATTTAAATCATTCATTAATGAGGTAATCACTGCATCATCATGGTGTCATAAATAAATTTATTTATTTAATGTCTAAAAATTATAAAAAAAACCATGATGTAGGAAATATTATTAGCTTTAAAATAACTATTTATATTCTAAGATATCATTTATGTAAACAAAATTAAAATTATTTTACTTAGGATATACAATCCTTTGTTATATTTCTCTTCTTTTTAAAGATAATGTAAAAAATGTCACTATTATACCCATGTGACTCCATGGGCCCTCAAGTTTTGTAAAATGCTTCCCATGGTCGGCCATGACTCAAAAAAGACGATTTGAACACATTTTGGGGTCATTTTATATTATTTTGATATTATTTTATTACCCTTAACTACCCGATTATTAATTAATCATGATAATTAAAGATTATTACCATCGTTACTATTCATAATGTCCATAAAAAAAGTCTTAATTACATAATTTGGAAGTTTTGTTTCCAAATATGGAATCCATTTTTCAAAATTCCAAACACAGAAATTTCAGTAATTAATTTAAAAAATAATTCCCATTGTCACAACGAAAGACGAGTTTTGAAGAAGTAAAATTTATCAAAAGATTGACTTGTTTTTACATCCAATTGAAAAGTGAAATTACTTCCAATGAACAAAATTGTATTAAGTGATAAAAATATAATTCAATTACACTTTAAAACCAATTAAAAGGACAATACAAATATATTATTAAATTAGATGAAAAAGCAGTTTTGAAGTAAAATGTAGTATTTTTCACTATTCATTGAAAATGAACATTTGTCAGAAAAAAACAGAAAATTTATCCAAAGTAAATTTGATATTCCAAATTAAAAAATGATGTCCATTTTACCAAATTCAGAAAATATAATTTGAATTAATTAATTTTATAATTAATTCCCACTGTCAAAAGAAATAGCGCGTTTTTAAGAAACAATATCTATCAAAAGATAAACACTTGTTTATGTCCAATTTCAAAGTGAAATTAATTGCAATGACCACCATTGGATTAAATGGAAAAAATGTATTTTAACTAAAATTTAAAGTCTATTAAAAGAGATAATCTAACCATATAAATTTTTTAGATTAAAAGGAGGTTTTGAATTAAAATACAGTATTTTCACTATTCATTAATAAATGAACTTTATCGGAAAAATAACAAAAATTTACACAAAGCAATTTTTGATGTCCCGATTCTAAAGAAGGATTTTATTTTTTCAAATATAACATATAAAATTTACAAAATGTAGTTTTAAAAAATGGTTCGCCATCAAAATGCGGTTAATCGACCTTTTAAAGAGCATTAGAATATTTATGCTTAAAATTGAATTCTTTTCTTATTTTAAGCCTATAACTTTTATTGGATAAATATAAAAATATTTAACAAACATATATATTATTTTTGTAGTTAGTTCTATTCATTCTCTCCATTACAACGGCTAGGCGTTAACTATCATTTAAAATAATATTATTATATTATTAGTGTGCAACGTAATATTTCAAAGAAACTCATTGTTGAATATTGGGTACGCCATCCAACATAGAATTCCATTTAATGTAATACTAAAATTTTATTCAAAAATATTAATAAATATGAAAATATAATATTATTTTTTTACCTGGGATGTTACACAAGATGTTTATGAAATCCAGATCATTTCAATGGGTTATGTTATGATGAAATGATTATAAATCACATTTCTTTTCCTTAAGTTCTACTATAATGAACTATTTTATAAAACCCATTTATTTTCATGGGTTTTGATATGATGAATGTTCTATGATATTATGAAATAAACATGTATGTATTATGTGATGGGTTAGACCTATATCTCCCTCCAATCCATTGGGTATGATTAATGTTATTTAAGATCAAAGGGTACATGAGAGAATATCCCAAGCCCAAAACGGGGTGTATTAGAGGTTTTCTCAAGCCTGAAAGAGGTTACATGACTGATTACACCAAGCTTCAAGCAGATACATTGGTGGTTATCCCAATCTCAACTTGTTATGAATGTCTTTGTGGGTATCCTTGGCATAAGATTTTCTATGATTTTGTATATTCCAAAACTTTATATGTTATGATAATGTTATGATCTAAATGGTAATTTTCTTTTATTCCATTATGAATCATGTCTTATGAACTACCAATATTTATTCCATGACTCATGTTTATAATATGTGATATACATGGTATGGTTTTTTATGTTATTATCATGTTCTCACACTCATTTTCTCTTGTTATATTGATATATCCTTTATTTACCCTTACTGACCATTTAATCTCACCCTTTATTATGTTTCCTATCCCCAAGATATGAACAATTATATTATGTATGATATTTCTAATAAGGGTTATAGTTATGAAGAACATAGTGGGAGATGATGCATGTTACTTATGGACCTTTTTTTATGTTTCCAAGTTTCTGAAGGAAAAATAACATTATGATCCTCATGTATTTGTATGTGTAAAGTAATGTATAGTCATATAAAATGATGCAATATCTATGTATGATAATCTTGGGTCACTAAAATGTACGTACTAAATACTATGCTCGGTAAACTCTCTATCCTCTTGGGAAAGTTCCCAAAGGACTATTATATACAAAAGACATTTCATTTGGGGGAAGATCACATGTAGTGGTGATTATAACAATATGTAGTAGGGCACATCAAAATTACTAAACATAAAGAATCAATAGTAGTTATGAAATCAATAGATAAGTTTTTCAATAGAGATATGATACATAATGATAATCAAAACCTAGATGTACTCATAATAGACAACTAGTCTTTAGAGGTCTAAAAAAACACCGTCAACTATAGGATTATTCTTGAGGATTCCAGGAAATTATAATATGGGAGGTCTTTACCTGTAATCCAAGTTGTCACTGATGGAACTCATCTGACCGGTCATTCTCATCGGGTCTCACCAAGAAAATAATCACTAGATATTTGTAGATCTCATTATCCAAGTAGGGTATCACACCTAGGTCCACCTAGGGAACCTAAAAACCCTACTAGGCCAACATTCAAGATAGGTGGTCAGTTTCCTATGGATGAAAGTCATGTCAATACCACAAACCCTTCCTAGGATAAGAAGGAATGATAGAGGATCCGCCTATTTACACATTGGTATTCACTAAACACTATCCAAGATAAAACCCATACTAGGGATCAAAATACTATATTTAGGATGTAATGACACATTGTACCCTCATGAGAAGCTACTGAGTAATAACCCTTAAATAAAATTGTTCTATAATGAAGAAATGAATGGATCTAAACTACATTGGAGGAAGTACCCAATGTGTATTAGGGGTACACAATGGCTTTTTTACAACCTCATATCTTACCATTTCTCTTCATCCCACATGATATAAAATTATATATATACACACCACATCATCACTAGGTATGTGATGTATAGAGTTTGGTTAACACTTTTTCAATTATATATACCTATTCCCATGTACACCTGGTCATGCCTGTATACTTTAGCCATGTCTATATACTTAGCCATGTGTGAGTACCTATCCATTATTGTTTACTCTACCCATTACCATGTTCTTAACCATTTCCATTCCCCTTTATTCTTCAAGATACATGCTAAGATTCCATCATCAGGTTACAAGGAATGTGATATTTTCTTTGTGTGTTAACCCTAGCACTGTAGAAGGGGGACTATAGGGTGTGTGTTCTTCAGAATACACATAGTGTGGTTATTAATTTCTTGAAATTTTAGGTATATATATCTATATTTCTTCTCCCATGAATCAAATATTTTCTTCCATATATGATTCTCACTAATGATCATGGATCTGGTGTGGATCGACCCTCACCGTCGTTGCTCACCAGAATCTGGCCTTTGATTCACCCGAATAGTAACCACGATCACAACATTTTTTTCCTTATATGTTAATATATGAACTATAAAAGCTTGGTCTTATAATAACACACCTCATATCATCCATAATCATCCTCAAATCTCGATCACAAACCCACACCCATAGTATTGATTCATTACACTGAAAAATGATGTCGTAACGATTTAATACCAGGTATTAATCGAACTGCTAACCAAAGAAATTGTTGATGATGAGTTTATGAAGAAACAAGGGAGAAATAATAAATTAGAAAATGAGTAATTATTATAGAGTATTTTTTGGGTTTTCCTTGATTCATTTTCATTATAAAAATGAATAATGAGAAACACTACACAACAATAATAGTTTCAAAAAATCCTTAGTAAATAAACAGTAATCGTGACATGATTAACCCAAGAATCAATCTGTTATCTTATTCAATTCATTTTTTTCATGGGAAAATAAAATAGGAAAAAACAATGAAAAATAATACCTACCTCTAGTTGTAATAAATGTTTTTTAAGAATAGATTTGTGTCATAATGGTTTGTGAGATCATCAACTCTACTGTCATTGAAAATCCTTGAAAATTGATAACAATTTGTTGTTGTCCCCAAGACCTCCTACAGGATCTCCTCTAAAATAATAGGTTTATGTGTCTTACCCTATGGAATTTTCATAATCACATATATTTAGAGTATAACATCGGGTTAGGATTTTAATTAAAAATTATATAAATATTTTAATTTGTTTAATTATTTCACCCTTGATGGCTATCAATCAAAACACCCAATTCTAAAAAAGATTATGTTACTCCTAGGGTGAAACCTACATTCTATAATCATTGGATGTATCATATTCCTATCTCAAGACTCTATTACAGATTTATTCCACTATTTCAAGGAAAATGCTTACCCATGAAATAATATATTTTATTTTTATATAATATGAATACTGAGCCTAATTAGGCATCAAAATATCATGCTGTATCTACTAATGGATCCAAATATATTAATAGATATACTAAAAATCTTTCTATGAAAAAAAGGTGTTATACTCTCCCAACCTTAGGGATTTTCATCGTGAAAAGAGGAAAGACTACTAAAAAGGTGTGGGTACTGATATTATATCCGGGTCTATTACTCCATGGTGCTCACCTAATGATTCCACAGTACCACTTGACATGAAAAAAGATAATATCTTTTCCATGGAGGAAATTCTACTACTGATCCTTAATATATACTGGGTAATCTAGAAAGCAATCTCCATCTTTGATGTTTAGCTCTGCCCTATCTATAACATGCTATAGGTCATGCACATACTTACTCAGATTTGATACATATAATATGTAGTGTACCCAATTTAACTGCAATGATAGTGCTAAGTGGTATGCCACCTTGCTAACCAAAAACAATATCTAGAAATGTCTAGTGAATCTCATAGACAACTTTACACCCTATCCAAATCTCCACAATCCCATAGAGTTGTGACCTTCTGAAATACATGGTCTCCCATCTTAAAATCCAAGGGAATCCGATATTAGACAACATTGGGATTTTGATAGTTATAGGTAGTCTTCAACTTTTCCTAGATTATCTTTACATTTTTGTTATATCTCAAAAACATTATATCCCCATGAGTGGTGAGTCACGTGGATAATTTCAACATAGTCTTGAACTATAGGGTCACCCAAATAGATCCTTGAATGGTTCCATAACAATAGTAAAATGATAGTTACTTTTTTATAAAAACTCCACCAAGGTTAGGCGATCCTCTAAAATATAGGAAAATTCCTACATGAAAGATCACAACATGATATCCAAAATCTGAATGGACTACCCAGACTGGGGGTGAAACACCATGCTCAAAATCCGTTGATTCCCTAAATCCTCATATAATACCCTCTATAATTGTGATGTGAATCAAGAATCATGATCTTAAATTATCGTTGAATAAATTCTATGTAGCCAAAATATCTTCTATATGTAATGTAACATGAATTTATCTACTAAACCTTGATCTTGTCTATCTAGGAAGTGAAAAAACACTATGAGTTAGTCTATAATCACCTATATGTTATTGTTTACTTTTAAAAACCATGGTAACCCCATCAATAATTCCATAGATATACCATCCCACTTTCAATATGTAACCTCAAGGTGTTGAACTAAACCCATTGGAACCTGGTGCTAAGCCTCCACCTACTGAAAAGTGAGACATCAAGTGACAAACTCCACTACACACTTCTTCATACCTTTCTACGGAAACACAATTTGAAGGTAATGTTACATATTTTCCACACATAGATGCATCTCCAAGGGATATTTATGAAACTCCCCTAGAAATTTCTCACACAACTCCACCGATACCATATTCTATCCTCTAAAAATCATGTCATGGTCCTAATCATTATAAAATCCCTTCAGATCATGTATAGTGGAAATATGAGCACATAAGTTCTCAAAATCAGTAACTCTATGATGATCTTACCTAACATGTTGTTGCGGTGGGGGTAACAACCATTGATTGGAGGTAAGATACACCATCCTCATCCACTAAAGAAAACTGTAATGAGGCTAACTCATAAAAAGTATCTATAAAAACCGATGAACAAGATCTATTATTGATAGAATCTTCCATTATGTTCCCCTTCCCAGGAGTATATACTATCTTGAATTCATAATACTGATGGAACTCATACCATTGCCTCTATCTCAGGTCAAGATAATTATGATAAAAGTTATTATTGAGACTCTCATGGTCTCAATAGATGATAAAATGAACACCCATAAGGTAGTTCCTCCACATCTTTAGGTTTAATTTATATCGCTTCAAACTCTAGATAATGGGTAACATTTTTATTCTATTGTGGTATAAACTACCAAGACCTATAGGTAATCAATTCATACCTCTAATTCATAACACTACTAAGCCTTGTCTCTATGGAATCACAGAACACTATATACATAATAACCTATTATGGAAATCCCATGATGGGGGAACTCATAAACCTCTACAGTAATTCTGGAAAGGCCCTCTAGAAAATCTCTATCTACATGAAAGGCTACCCCTTCTAGGTAAAAGTAGTCAAAGTCGGGGATATCCTAGAAAAATAACACATGAATAGCTTATAGTAGTCTACCAACCCAGTGAAGTTCCACACATTGTTTATTATCTTGGGTGGATACTAAGGTAATACTTCCTAAACCTTTATTGGTTTCTCTATTACACCCTCTACTGAGATGAGATGTTCCAGAAAGTGGATATCTTGATTATAGAACTTACACTTAGAGAGATTTTTATAAATATTATTCTATCGAATTATATCTAATACCATTCTCAAGTGTCTCATGTGATCCCTCTCATACACAGAGTACACTATGATATCATTGATGAAGTCCACCAAAAACCAGTCATAGAAAGGATGGAAGATCCATTTTATGTGTCCCATGAACAATGATAGGGAATTCATCATGATAGACAGTATCACAAAGTTCTCATAATGACTATAGTGACATCCAAATGAAATCTTTGATATAACCATGTCTCACACATGAAGGTAGTGATATCCAAATATGAGGCCAATCTTTAAGATCCATCTCTCTATAACAACTAATCAAAGAGTTCATTGGTCCTCAGTATTGGAAAATTGTTTTTCATGGTCACCTAGTCCAAGGATTGATAACACACAAATAGCCTCAAGATCCCATCCTCCTTCACAATGAACAAAATTGGGGCTACCTGGGGTGAGACACTAGGTTTGATAAATCCCAAACTTTAAAAGTCCTATGACTTCACCTTTAGCTAATAAAGTTCAACAGGATCCATCTGATATGCCGTCATAGATAGCTAGGTTGTCCCTAGGTGAAAGTCAATAGATAATTCTATCTATCAGCATGAAGGTTAGCCTGAAACATCCATAGGAAAGACTTCCTCATGCTCCCCCTCCATTGCAACAAGATAAAATACCATATAATCTGCTACTCTAACTAAAATACAAGAAAAATCAAGAGTAATTGGATGTATCCTTTTATGTATAATCCCATCCTGATTTTTCTGGGTATCCTTATCACCCATGAAGGAATCCTTATCCCATCACCATGGATACACTACATACTCCTCCTGAAGTAGCCAACCTAGGCATGCACCATGGATAACCATTCCATATATAAGATTAAATTTTAATGACTCATAACTAAGACAAAGACATCCAATAACAAACTCTCTCCTAAAAGAGTTAGGACACTATATTAGGAGTAATGTGTGACCAGTATGTCACCTCCGGAAGAAATCTCCAAGAGCATGTGTAGAGTCAAGGGATCAAACAAAATCTCTATATCTTGAACCAGAGAAGTGAAATAGGAAGAGTGGATAGAACTTGTTCATATTAGTACTACAACTAAAGTAGATAATACATAGATCATACCTCTAATAAACCTTGTAGAATCAGGGTCACATGACTCTATTTCGTGCAACTTTCCTCGTCGCATACCACTAACTCCCTGAGCCAGGAATGAACCACCCAGTGGTGGTGGTGATAATATGTCAAACCTCCTTCCACATCCTAATACTCTCCCCAACATTCTTTCATGTTTTTCACTCTTCTTAACTCCAAGAAACTACCTTTATCTCTTACTAGGCATTCCATTAACCATATAGCTATTAGATGTATGATGGGTTTGAAAATCCCATTTGAGGTGTCCCCAACCATCTCATAAGAGGCACCTCCTCTCTTTAGGATGAATTGATCCATCTTAAGATCCTTGAAACTAAAATCCTCTATCTTTGGATCATCTCTTAAAGCATAACACACATCCAGATCCCTATTTTATCCATCAGGTACCAGCTATCATGGTCTCAAATCCTCGGTTCTCACTACCGACACCCACTGTTAATGTCTGCTCTTCTAGAATTATCTCCACTACTAAAAACTACGTAAGAAATCCACCGTAGGTGGGAATGAAAATAGACATCACACCTTACTTGATATCTTAGAGTATTCCATAATCAAAATTCCATAGTCTAAATAATTGATCTTGAACTATAACTAGGTAGTATTGCAATAGGTCAGTGAACCTCACCAAATATGTTTCCACGATCGTGAATCCCAATTGAAAATGTAGAAGATCCAAAATGAACACTAATAATAATGTGTCTATATAAAACACCTCCCCAAAGAGACTCATGAAATATAACTACAAGAGATAAATCTCATCATTTGATTGAGTCACTAGAATCCTCCATCACATGTCATATCCATGAAGAAAAATCACATCTAGGACCAATATATAATCTGGGGGTGTCCCCACAAGGTGGAAAAAGAAAGAGACTTCCACTAGTGAAACCAGTTTTTCAACGAGTGATGGAATGACTTGAAAACTAACTGATGGAACCACCACATGTACAAGACCCTGTAATAATGACTCATCACTTGGTGTATCACCCTTATGATATCACAGTGAAATCCTAGCTAGTTGTCTTTACAGAGGCATCATGAATAACGTTTACATGTAGGTTATCAGATCCTCGGTGAATGGATACATCAATTTATGCACTAACACTGGAGTCCCTTGTCCAAATCTGAACTCAAAACACTTTTACATAGTTCCTCTAATACCAAACAAAAAATTATAGATATAAAAAACTCTAGAATAAAATCTTAATGTAGAACTAACTTCCTATGATACCACTTTTGTATGAATCGATCCACCAAGGCCTACCTAGCTAATGATAACCCGTGTGTGAAAACCCCAAGCCCACCTCCAATATGTATGAGGTTGGAGACCAGTTCTGATTAGGAATATGAAATATATGGGGTAAATCACCAAGCACTTACAGTATATAATGTAAAGTAAAAAATGTTACCAAATAGGTCTCATCCAACACTTCCAACCATAAGATTCCACTCCAGGATTTAAGGTAATGATTTTATGGGAGGAATCACTCCATGAGCCACATTGTCACTGATGTTGCTCATCTTTGAGGTATGATTGTTAGTTCTCTCTAAAATGTATTCAACATACCTATAATGATTTCATCATCTAGTAAGGTGATCACAACTAAGTGCAGTCGTATACCACACAAACCCTAAAATATTATCCTTCTAGATAGGCTATTGATGTCCTATGCATGGTGGTCATACTAAAACCATGAAATCTACCTAGGTTAAGAAGGAGTGATAAAAAATTCCAAGCTGGTCACGTATAGGGATACGCCAAACTCTATCCAAGAAAAAATCTATACAGGGGATCATAATCCTATTCTCATCATGTAATGATGCACTGTCCCCTCATGGGGAAAGACAAAGAAATCACACTCAACTGAGGAAACTAAGGGCAAAAAACTACCTTAAAGGAAGTATACAGTGTGTACTAGGGTTTTAGGGAATGTATTATCAACCCAAGATCTTCCTGTGTCTTTTCATATCACACAAAATGTAGTTATCCATATAGAAGGTGTGTCCTCTCATGGTACATGACATATAGAGGTCGAATGACACACTACTTGTACCATATGTCTATGACACGGTACACCTGTCAGTGCCCATTTACTTTGGCCATGCCCAAGTAGACTCTGAGATGCATGCTGAGTTTCTAGCACTGGGTCACATGGTGTGTGGCATCTTTCAGATGATGTGTGATATTTTTCTCTGTGTGAAAACCCTAAATGTAACATCCCAATTATGTAATGAATAATAGATATTTTTATCTATGTATATTAATGAATTAGATAGTGTTTTAGAGGCTTAAAAGGAGAATAAATCCAATCTTAAGCATGGAATACACTAATATTTTTAAAAGATTGTTTTACTGCCTTTTGATGGAAAACAATCTTTTAAATCTATCTTTTGACAATTTTATAAGCTCTATTTGTCAAAATAAACTTATTCTTTATGATTGGGACATAAAATTTACTTTGTGAAATTTTTTGGTATTTTTCTGACAATGTCCATTTTTTAATGAATAGTGAAAAAAACTTCATTTTACATCAAAACTGCTTTTTCATCTAATTCATTTATATTATTAGATTATATTTTGAATTGTTTTTAAAGTTAAATTAGAATATATTTTTACCATTTAATCCAATAGTGGTCGTTGGAATTAATTTCACTTTGAAAATAGACTTAAACTAGTGTCAATCTTTTGATACTTATTATTTCATAAAAACACGCTCTTTGCTTTGACAGCAGGAATTAATTATTAAATTAATTACTTTAACTTATATGTTTTGAATTTTGTAAAATAGACATCATTTTTGAATTCGGAATATCAAATATAGCTTAGGGTGAAGTTTTGGTATTTTTCTGAAAAACATCAATTTTTGATGAATAGTGAAACCACTAAGTGGTACGTAAAAAATTGATTTTTCGTTTAAATGAAATTTTACTACCTCAGTGTTTTGAATTTCAAAAATCTGACATACATTGTTGTCATTAAGATGTAGAATGTGGTTCAATGGGATTAAAATAATTTTTTGGTGAATAGTAACTTTTATGTTTTTAATCGCGATTAGAGGTAATTAGTGTAGTTTAAGGTAAAAATAATGTTTTAATAATATGAGATGAGCTTGAAACATGTCCTACCCTCATTGGATGTGTCATGGCCGACCAAGACAATCCATGAGTCAACTTGGGGACCCCATGGAGCCACTTTGGTTGGGAAATGACATAAATAACTTTTTATTTAATGTTAAAGTAAAAATGACACAAACATTTGATGTTTTACTAAAACAATTTTTACATTGGGTTATACAAGTCATATTTTTGACTATAAATATTCATTAGAAATATAAAAATATTTCCTACATCATGATATTTTTCTTATAATTTTTAGACATTAAATATATTAAATTATTAATGACATCATGATGATGAAGCAATTACCTCATTAATAAAGAATTTAAATAAAATGAAAAGATAATGTAACATCTATGACCTAAACATGTCCAAAACATATTAGATGGGTATATTTAGAACTCTTATCACCTTAGCCTCGAATTATATCAATGTGGGACCTTTTAAATCCAAAACTCATTTTAAAATAAAGGAACATTTCTTTACATTCCAAGAGTGCCCTTCCTCTTCTCTTATAAAAGGCCCCCACCTCTACCTCCTTACCCACACTTCCAAAGCCTTTGGCTCGGCCAAACCCTGCCAATTTTGTCTATCCACATCCCTATCTTACTCCTTGAAGCCTCACTTTGGGCAGAAGTCCTCCCAAGGAAGCCTTTGAGCTCAAACCAAAGGGAGTTACCCGATTTTAAGGTAATGTATTCACTTGAGTCCTTTTGTTTTATTTTGCTTCTCCAACACCCTAAACTCTTTTTATTATTTTCTTTTGTAACAACACCATTATCTTCCATATACTAGGATGTTTTTATAATAAGGATTCGAGCTACACTTACACACATCTACATCTAATTGTTAAAGAACATACTGTTTCCGTGGATGGCGAACTTCTGCCTCACGAAACGATGATTGTTCAACACTCATATAACACCTTAAAAGGTGTCCATTAAGATGTCACTATATTTATATATTATATATAATATGTTTATGTTTTACTTAAGATTCTGTATTTTTCATTTATGGCATATCCTTTATGGTTACCATTATGAGTAAACGTGATGTCTTCATTTTAGGAAGTGCGGACTACCGCCCACTCAAAGTGATTTCATTCGTTAATTCCATATGTGGGACGTATAAAGGATGTAATTAATGGTATTATATATGATATTATAATGGAATTATAATATACCTTTATATAATTATGATTCCATTCTATAAAATACGAAATAGAAATGAAAGTAGCATTCATGCGTACGTACGGCTTACCGTCTCCATGAACGGTGCATTTCATTTCATACCTTTAAATGATTATGTAATATTATAAATGCATGTGTATACTGGATATATATGATATATACATCATGATTATAACTCTGTATATAATGGATACATGAACAACTTGTAATTATAAAGAGCATATTTTGACTCAAGTACCAATGATCATTAAAACGACCGTTATTAACTAAAATAATTACATAGTGTTCATGACATGGTAATAAGTGATATAAAAGGAATAATGAACTTGAAGAAGGTTCTTAAGCAATTAGAAATTAACTCAAGTTTATTATTCATGAGATTAATGAACGATCGAGTCATTTCGGACCCGAGGTATGGGACTTCCACTACGGGAAAAATGAGCAATTGCGACGGGTTATTTGCGACGGGATTTATTCCCGTCGCAAATAGTCATGTTAAAAACTTATTTGCGACGGGGGTATTTCCCCGTCGCAAATAAGGAGACTTTTGCGACGGGATTGCTTTCCCCGTCGCAAATAGTTTTCCCGCGATGCGCGCCAAATCGCGGGAAACTTATTTGCGACGGGAATATTCCCCCGTCGCAAATAACCGGCGGCGGTAAAAGGTATTTGCGACGGGAATATTCCCCCGTCGCAAATACTATGTCGGCAGGGGTTATTTGCGACGGGACCCGTCGCAAATAACTATTTACCGGTTGACCGTAATAAATGTTGGCTAAGGTATTTGCGACGGGTACCGTCGCAAATAATACTATTTGCGACGGGAATCCCTTCGCAAATGGGCCCGTCGCAAATAATCTAACCGATAAATACCCCCATCCGTTTTTTTTCATTTCATTCTCATTCCTTATCTTTTCCTTCTCTCAAAATTATATTTCTAGAGTTAAGTTTTTCTCCAGTTTAATTTTTTTCTCCGGAGCTGATATTAAAGTTTTGAAGAACGATCAGAACAGATCAATTTTCAAGGTATTTATCTTCATTTTAATTTTTTATTTATTTTTAATTTTTTATTAGTTTCAATTATTATTAATTAGTTGTAATTTAATTATGTTTACATTGTTTTATTACTTAATAAATTTAAATTATTAGTATTGTTTATAGTTAATGGTAATTAGGAATAATTAGTAATAATTTTTAATAATTAAGAATAAATATTAATAATTAGTAATAAATACCAATAATTAGGAATAAGAACATTATTACATTATTAGTTTATTTTATTATTAATATTAAAATAATATAATTTTTTATATATATACAATTCTTTTTTCATCTGTGTGTTTGCTGTCTTCACATGTATTATTTGTATGTGGAGATAGAAAACGCACAGATGAAAGAAGAATTGTATATAAATTAGAAAATTATATTATTTTAATATTAATAATAAAATATATTAATAATGTTATTATTTGTAATTATTGGTAATTATTTCTAATTATTGATAATTATTCATTTAATTACTAATAATTAGGAACAATTATCAATAATTATCAATAATTAAGAATAATTAGTAATAATTAGTAATAATTACCAATAATTAGTATTAATTACCTATAATTAGTATTAATTACCAATAATTAGTATTAATTACCAATAATTAGTATTAATTACCAATAATTAGTAATAATTACCAATAATTAACAATAATTAGTAATAATTACCTATAATTAGTATTAATTACCAATAATTAGTATTAATTACCAATAATTAGTATTAATTACCAATAATTAGTAATAATTACCAATAATTAGTAATAATTAGGAATAATTAACAATAATTAGTAATAATTAGTAATAATTAGGAATAATTAGTATTAATTAGGAATAATTAATAATAATTACCAATAATTAGTATTAATTACCAATAATTAGTCTTAATTACCAATAATTAGTATTAATTACCAATAATTAGTATTAATTACCAATAATTAGTATTAATTACCAATAATTAGTATTAATTACCAATAATTAGTATTAATTACCAATAATTAGTATTAATTACCAATAATTAGTATTAATTACCAATAATTCGTATTAATTACCAATAATTCGTATTAATTACCAATAATTAGTATTAATTACCAATAATTAACAATAATTAGTAATAATTACCTATAATTAGTATTAATTACCAATAATTAGTATTAATTACCAATAATTAGTATTAATTACCAATAATTAGTAATAATTAGGAATAATTAACAATAATTAGTAATAATTAGTAATAATTAGGAATAATTAGTATTAATTAGGAATAATTAATAATAATTACCAATAATTAGTATTAATTACCAATAATTAGTATTAATTACCAATAATTAGTATTAATTACCAATAATTAGTATTAATTACCAATAATTAGTATTAATTACCAATAATTAGTATTAATTACCAATAATTAGTATTAATTACCAATAATTACCAATAATTACCAATATTTAGTAATAATTACCAATAATTACCAATAATTATCAATATTTAGTAATAATTAACAATAATTGCCAATAATTACCAATAATTAGTAATAATTACCAATAATTATCAATAATTAATAATAATTATCAATAATTAATAATAATTAGCAATAATTACTAATAATTAGTAATAATTACTAATAATTAGCAATAATTAGTAATAATTAGAAATAATTAGTAATAATTAGTAATAATTAGAAATAATTAGTAATAATTAGAAATAATTAGTAATAATTAGTAATAATTAGCAATAATTAGTAATAATTAGGAATAATTAGGAATAATTAGGATTAATTAGGAATAATTAGTATTAATTAGGAATAATTAGTAATAATTACCAATAATTAGTAATAATGATTATTAATTACCAATAATGATTATTAATTACCAATAATTAGTATTAATTACCAATAATTAGTATTAATTACCAATAATTAGTATTAATTACCAATAATTAGTATTAATTACCAATAATTAGTATTAATTACCAATAATTAGTATTAATTACCAATAATTAGTATTAATTAACAATAATTGCCAATAATTAACAATAATTGCCAATAATTAACAATAATTAGTAATAATTACCAATAATTATCAATAATTACTAATAATTATCAATAATTACTAATAATTATCAATAATTAGTAATAATTAGCAATAATTAGTAATAATTAGCAATAATTACTAATAATTAGCAATAATTAGTAATAATTAGAAATAATTAGTAATAATTAGAAATAATTAGTAATAATTAGCAATAATTAGTAATAATTAGCAATAATTAGTATTAATTAGCAATAATTAGTAATAATTAACAATAATTAGTAATAATTAGGAATAATTAGGAATAATTAGTATTAATTAGGAATAATTAGTAATAATTATCAATAATTAGTAATAATGATTATTAATTACCAATAATTAGTATTAATTACCAATAATTAGTATTAATTACCAATAATTAGTATTAATTACCAATAATTAGTATTAATTACCAATAATTAGTATTAATTATCAATAATTAGTATTAATTACCAATATTTAGTAATAATTACCAATATTTAGTAATAATTAACAATAATTGCCAATAATTAACAATAATTAGTAATAATTACCAATAATTATCAATAATTACTAATAATTATCAATAATTACTAATAATTATCAATAATTAGTAATAATTAGAAATACATACCAATAATTAATAATAATTAGCAATAATTAATAATAATTAGCAATAATTAGTAATAATTAGCAATAATTACTAATTATTAGCAATAATTAGTAATAATTAGAAATACTTACCAATAATTAGAAATACTTACCAATAATTTGGAATACTTACCAATAATTTGGAATACTTACCAATAATTTGGAATAATTACCTTATTACATTATTTGTATATTTTATTATTAATATTAAAATAATATAATTTTCTATATTATATACAATTCTCTTTTCTTCTGTGTTTTTTCTGTCTCCACATGTAATATTGGCATTCTTTTTCAAAATTATCAACCTACTCGCCAATGGAGAGGTGAAAGTGAATGCCAATATTACATGTGGAGACAGAATGTGAAACACACAGATGAAAGGAGAATTGTATATAATATAGAAAATTATATTATTTTAATATTAATAATAAAATATACTAATAATGTAATGATGTTATTATTATATAATTAATATTCATGAAAAAAATTATATTAGTATTATTAAAAAAATAAAAAATCAATATAATATTAAAATTATCAATATTTGTAACAGGTTTTGCTTTATTCTCAATATATTCAATCCTTGCTTGTGTTTTTTCTAACAAATTATTCAAAACCAGCAATGCTTTTATATTTTATAGAAAAATATGGAACAACGAGGTCGTCAACAGTCATTATTAGATGACCGCATATGGATAAATCAACGTAGAAATCCAAATGGTTCTGGTGTAAATCCAATATATATAGAGGGTGTGGAAAGTTTTTTATCATTTGCGGCATCAAATCCAGAATTTGTTTCAGAAGGAAAGATAAAATGCCCTTGTAGAAAATGTGCATTGAGAACATTTGACACGTTTGACAAAGTGGGGGAACATCTCTTGCGTTTTGGTTTTCAAGCAGATTATGTTTTTTTGTATCAACACGGTGAACGCAGTTCCAGAGCAGGTGATACCAACTTGATTCCGGATCCATCCCAGTTTCAAGATTTAGTACATGATGTTGCAAGTTCATCTGTTCAACATACAGAAACTCCGGCTGATATAGCTTCAAATCCTGAGTTGGGACCGTCTGAATTTTATGAGTTGTTGAAGTCTGCTGAGGATGCATTATATCCTGGCTGCAAGATGAGCAAATTAGAAGCAGTTGCAAAATTTATGGCTATCAAATCAGATAACGGAATGTCAAACACCTGTTTTGACCAGATATTTTCTTTGCTGAAAATAATGTTACCCGAAGGAAATGTTTTACCTGCAAATTACTATGAAAGTAAGAGGTTGGTTCGAAATTTGGGACTTACTTGTCAGAAGATTCATGCATGTTCAAATGACTGCATTTTATATTCAGGGGAAAATGAGTCGTTGGATAGTTGTCCCACATGTGGGCAACTGAGATATAAAGAAGGACAACATGGGAAGCTTGGTTTGATTCCTGTAAAGCAGTTGAGATATTTTCCGCTTACATCCAGACTTCAGCGTTTATTCATGTCTAAGAATACAGCGACAATGATGTCATGGCATAAAGAGAATAGTTCAACCGATAAAAGCTTGAATCATCCAGCCGATGGTGATTCATGGAAACATTTTGATAGAGTGCATCCATCATTTGCTTTAGAAGCTAGAAATGTTCGACTGGGCCTTTCCACTGATGGTTTCTGTCCGTTTGGATCTTATGGTAGTCAATATTCATGTTGGCCTGTTTTTTTAACTCCGTATAATTTACCTCCATGGATGTTGATGAAGGAGCCATATATCTTTTTGACTTTACTAATTCCAGGACATCCGAAGAAAAATATTGATGTTTGTTTGAAGCCATTGATTGATGAATTAAATTTATTGTGGAGTACTGGTGTCAGTACATATGATGTTGCAACGAAACAGAATTTCATACTGAGAGCAGCATTGATGTGGACAATAAGTGACTTCCCGGCTTATGGGATGTTATCTGGCTGGAGTACACATGGTCAAAAATCATGTCCTTACTGTATGGGAGAGAACAAAGCATTTATGCTCATTCATGGAAAGAAACCTTATTATTTTGACTGTCATCACAGATTTCTTCCAGTTGATCATCCTTTTCGCAGAAACAGATCTCATTTCAGAAAAGGAACAGCTGAAAGGGATGGACCTCGAAAAATGCTATCAGGTTCGGAGTTAAAATCGGTTGTATTTTCATTAACTCCCATCACTTTTGGTCCCACAATAAACCAACAGAAAATTTCTGGTTTTGGGAAAGAACACAATTGGATTAAACGTAGCATATTTTGGGATTTGCCATATTGGTCTGATTTGTTGGTCCGACACATGTTAGATGTCATGCATATTGAGAAGAACTTTTTTGATAATTTGTTTCATACAGTTTTGGATACGCCAGGAAAGAGAAAAGACAATGTAAATGCACATTTAGATCTTGCCCAAATTTGCAGGCGTCCAGAATTGGAACTATTTGAGAATGTCAGAACAGAAAGGTTACTGAAACCAAAAGCAGCTTATACACTGTCTAAAGAAAACCGTTTATTATTTTGTCAGTGGATTGCAGATTTGATACTTCCAGATGGCTATGCTTCCAATTTGGGTAGATGTGTAAAGAATGGTTATATTACTGGATTAAAAAGTCATGATTGTCATGTTATAATAGAGAGAATTCTACCCATTGGATTAAGAGGTCTGTTGAATTCTGTGATTTGGGATTCCATAACAGACATGTCTCATTTTTTTCGGGAAATTTGTGCGGCTACGGCAGATTATGATGCTCTAGGCAAACTTGAAAAAGATGTTGTTGTAATTATAAGTAAACTGGAAAAAATATTTCCGCAGTCTTTCTTCGACTCAATGGAACATTTGATGTTACATTTGACATATGAAGCCAAATGTGGAGGTCCGGTACAGTTTCGATGGATGTACCCATTTGAAAGATGCATGCAAAAATTGAAAAGAAAAGTACGCAACAAAGCATCTGTTGAAGGATCTATTGCAGAAGCTTATTTGCAAGAGGAAATATCTTTTTTCTGCTCCCATTATTTTGAATCTGAGTATCCTTCAAAACACAACCGAATGGGACGGAATGAGAGGAATATTGATGAAATCGACAATCAATTATCTGTTTTCAACCAGTCAGAGCTTGGTTTTGGTGGAGTTTCTGAACGCTGGCTTTCAGATGATGAACATCATAGAGCTCATACGTATGTTCTGCTCAACTGTGAAGAGATGACATCAGTTGTACTGTAAGTGTTTATATCACTTATTCTATCATTTATGTTACAGTAAATAACTTTGGTTTTCATAGGTTGTATGATAATCATATCAAGAAAAAAATTCCACAAATTACAGCAGCTGCTCTCGAAGAACGTCGACTGAAAAATTTCTCTCAGTGGTTTCAAAAACTGGTAACATAAATTCATTATCATTTAGCAACTCATTCAATGTATAGTTTACTATATTGATAATTATTTCACAAATCTTCAGGTGTCTCGACATGCTGATAAAATTGACAAACGGCTATGTGTATTGAGTAACCCACCTTCCAAACTTGTTAAAACTTATAATGCATATGTGGTGAATGGATTTCGATTCCACACACATGCATATGGGGAATCGAAAAAAACAATGAACAGTGGAGTTAGCTTGAGAGGATCTCATCATCAAGAAAATGAAGTTGACTTTTATGGCATACTTGATGAAATCATTGAACTCTGTTATCTTGGACAACATTACATAACCATGTTCAAATGTCGGTGGTTGGATACAGAGAGAGGCGTGCGTGTTCATCCGACTCATGGAATCATCGATATTAAATGTAAAAGTGTTCTCGCAGTAAATGAACCATTCTTATTGGCTCAACAGGCATATCAAGTTTATTATGCAAAGTACTGTGCAACATCAAGAGACTTGACTGATTGGTGGAGTGTAATAAAAATCAAAATTCGAGACAATTAGTTTAGTCAAAGTGAATGTGCTTTCACTGATGTGCAAAGAATTGATGTTTTTCAAGAGAGTACTCAAAATCAATCTTTTTTACAAAGAGATATGAGTATCGATGACGACACCCCACATTTAAGAGTCGGTGATGACGATGATGTAAATGATGTCACACATGAATTTGAAATGGTAAGAGATGAAGCAACTGCAACTCGAATGGATATCGATGATGCTGAGGAGGAATATGAAGATGACATTGACATATATGAAGATGATGATGAAGACGAACACTTATAGAATTCCATGGTATTTATATACAATCATAATATGTATATATGTATATATAATAGTAATTATCAATTATTTGCTAACATTAACATTTTCTGTTTCAGATGGACGAGGCCACATTTCGTGCGTTGGCGGATGCTGACCTGCCTTTCGATGCGGATGAGTTGCTGGCAGATGACCCTCAGCCTGCAGGTGCTCCAGGGAGTACGCGGAGGGGGCGCGGTCTTGCACGATTGATGATTCCTAACCCCGTCCCTGAGCGACGTCCACGTCTTGGGTTTGATCCGCGCACCCGGAGGTGTGATAACCTGTGTAATAACCTGTGAATTTGACTAAGATTTCATTAATCCATTCACATAATAAATGTTTATTATTTTTTCAGTTTTTCACATATAGCAGTCGGACAGGGTAGCGCTATTTTGCGTAACTATTTCTCTCAGCCGTGGACCACATGGGAGCAGATTCCCATTGATGTGCAGCAGGCCATGTTCGGCCATTGGTTGGTACGTACGTAAATAAATAATTTTTATTTTGAAAATTATCTCATTTCTAACTTGATATTTTGATTTATTTGTAGGGTTTATGGTATCCGATCGAGGATACCATGTGTGACGCCATCCACGAGGCATGGGAGGTGGCCATGCGTGATCGCTTTCGTCATTTTTTGCACAATTTAAGAAAAGCTGCGATGAAGAAAACAGGAGTGTCAGAGTTTGATGAGTCATGTAGAGCACACCGACCATAGTATATTTCATCCCATGTATGGGATGGATTATGTGCGCACTGGTTGAGTGGTGCCTTTCAGAGGAGATCATCGGTGGGGAGGCAGAATCGGGGGAGGCAGGAGGTGACTCATCGAGCTGGGAGTCGTTCTTTCAGTACTCATAGACAGCATCTGGTACGTACATTATTTATAAATATTTTATATAACTATAAATATTAACAGTTTATTTTTTATTCTTATAGGCTGTCGAGCACCCCGATATTACAGAGTACGACGTATATCGGAGGATGTATAGTGATCCTGCTACTGGGGAGCTCATAGGTGATCGTCAGCATCACATCGTGGTCAGTATTATTTGTTTTCAAGTTTAAAAATTAACTGCATATAATATATTCACAATTTTAATTTTAAATTGCAACTATAGGAGTCATATGAGGCCGCAGCGGCACAGGCCCGGGCTGAGAGTCAGGCCGAGTCATCAGATCAGAGCACTGCCCGTCAGTTTGATGAGGCGGCATGGATGCAGGCCATCCAGTATGCCTTCGAGAAGGGCCGGGTAGTTGGTATCGGCTCTCGACTGACTCCCGGAGATTATTATGGCAGTGCTGCGATGTCGGCGTCCAGTTCGAGAGGAGATCGTGCATCTTCTTCTACACAGTATGAGGATCAGTTGTGATCTCAGACTGCACAGATAGAGAGTCTCCGACAGGAGCAGGAGCAGATGCGTCAGCAGCATGAGGAGGAGCGTCGACGCCAGCAACAGCTGTACGAGGAGCAGACGAGTCGGTGGCAACAGCAGCATCAGGAGCAGATGGAGTACATGCGCCGACTCACTCATGCTTTAGGGATGGAGTTTCCTCCACCACCATCTGCAGATCCCCCACCTCCCCCCCCTCCTACAGATTAGAGTTTGTATTTCTGTTATAAAATTTGTGAAATCAAAATATTTTTTTTTCTATTCGTAGTTTCTGTCTCATTATAAAATATTAATAATATTATATTTTTAAATAACAATATTAATATGAATAATAATATTATTTATATTTTATAATATTAAATTTTATATATATATTAAAATTTTATTTATATATTAAAATTTTATATATATATTAAAATTTTATAATATTATAATTTAATTATTTTTTTTGTAATACTTGAATTATTTTAATATTTGAATGTAAAATAATTCTATTATTTTTATATTAATTAAAATAACTTATTAATATTTTATTTATATATGAATTATAATTGTAATATTATTATATTAATTAAATTATTTATTAATATTCTATTATTTTTATTTTTGAATTATAATTCTACTATTATTATAGTAATTAAAATAATTTATTATTTTCATTTGTAAATTATAATTCTATTATTATATTAATTAAAATAATTTATTAATAATTTATTTTTTTTATTTTTTTTATAGTATTTGCGACGGGATACTATGCCCGTCGCAAATACTAGTATTATTAATAGTTTTTTTTTTAAAAAGTATTTGCGACGGGTCCCGACTCCCGTCGTAAATACTAGTATTAATTTTTTTTTTTTTTTTTTTAAAAAAAGAGTTTTTGTGACGGTTCCGTCGCAAAAGCTATTTGCGACGGGTCCTGTCGCAAAAGGTATTTGCGACGGGTCCCGTCGCAAAAACTGTTTCAAAAGTTTTTTACAAAAATACGGAATACTATTTGCGACGTGGAGAATGCCCGTCGCAAAAAAAAAAGGATTTAGCGACGGGCCTGTCGCAAATAAGTGTAGTTGCGACGGCGTTTTCAGCAACGGGCTATTTGCGACGGGACCCCGTCGCAAATGGCTATTTGCGATGGGATCCCGTCGCAAATAGCCCGTCACAAATACCTGCTTTTCTAGTAGTGTTCGTCTCAATCTCCTTTCATTGAGGCATATTTTATTTTATACACAACCTTGTTTTATACGGTGTATAAAACCCTTTGACTTTTACGTTTATCCAAAAGGAATCTTTTTTATATGAAGCATTTTACAAAACGAAAAAAGGGAATGTTTTTGTCGTACGTATGCGACAACAACGACTTTTCTTCCGCCGTGACCATTATCTGAGTTTCAGCTTCCTCTAAAAGCCATACCTTTTTTTAAAAGAAAAATAAATACCATGTTTTACTTTTCTTTTATTTTGGTATTGAAAATGGGTTTCATAATGTTTTTATATCAATGTGTTGTATTGATATCTTTTGATTGAAAAGTAGAAATGTTATGTTTCCGTTATGCATGTTTTATGTGATACGATTATGTTGCGGTTCTTGGGCATTATTATGAAGACGGGTGGTTCTGTGATAAACTAATGGTGGGTGAGGCTGATATAGCTATCCAATGCATTGGGTAACGCGAAGGAGTGAAACGTTAAGTTTTCTCCGAAGAGATTTAGGGAATATACTGTGATGGGTATTCCAAACGTAACCAAGAGGGTTACTCCCTATGTAAGAATGTTATGAATGCCTCAAGTTACCTTTATGTCTTATGATTTCTATGATTTATTCATGATTTGATGAGGTATGTTAAAGTGATTATGTTTTATGGGTAAAGTATGATTTCATTCTATGTATTTATGAACTCATGTTTCCTTTCCATATTTTTATATCCCATACTGAGATTTTTATGCTCATCCCAAGTTTTATTGAAATGTTTTCACAGGTCAAGCGAAAGGAACATGATATGATGATAGTGTCAAGAAGTGTCAAGAAAGAATCCATGTATTATTTTAAATATTTTTCTGTTGATGGGAAAAATGAATACTATCTTTATGTAACCACTTTGTTTAGATGTGGAATGTAATGCAAGTTTTATGATCTAATTCTCTAAAACTCTAAACCTGAAAAGATCCTCAATGTGTAATCTTGTAATAACTCAAGATTAAGTAAGGTTTAAGGCTGGGGCCTTATAGTTGGTATCAGAGGTCGGTTTAGATAACTTTAGAAGTTAGAATTATATTAAATGATTATAAAAAAATATATTTTTTTATGGTCAACTTGAAATGATATAGCATTTGAAGTTTACCATGTTGCTTCATCTAAGACATGTTTGTTCAGAATGGTTTTCCGCAGAGGAAACAGGGAAGCAGTGAAAGGAAGGAATACAGAAGGAAATAACCTTTTGAATCAGTATCCTAAGATGGTCGGAATTGGAACTCAACAGTTTGTTGCAGTAATGGCGCAGTTCACTCAAGCGATAAATGGTGGTGGCATCTATGCACAAGATCATCCAGATCAACCGCAGAGGAACATGTCAGTGGTTGAACATTTCTTTGAGGCAACATCCCCCATCATTTAGAGGATCATCTGACCCTATACTAGCTGAAGGGTGGATTAATGAACTGGAGAATATTTTCGATGCCATGGGGTGTTCAGAAAATCAAAAGGTTATTCTTGCTATTTACCATTTGGAGGGTGAAGCAGATCAGTGGTGGTCGATGGTTAAAAATATCATGGATGCTGATGAGATTGATGCTCTTGACTGGGATGAATTCAAAGGTATGTTTCTTGAGAAGTATTTTCCTAAGGCTGTTCGACTAAGGATGGAAAAAAAATTCCTGGAATTGAGGCAAGAGGAAGACTCAGTGGCCGCCTATGAAGAAAGGTTCACTCGATTGGAAAGGTATGCTCTAAATTTTATCTGAGACCTTGATAGTAAAATCAATCGTTTTTACTCATGATTAAAGATAGAATATCGAAGGGAATTAGCTTCTCGTGAGTTTAAAAGTTATGAATAGCTTGTTCGATGTGCTGAGAAGGTGGAAATGGAGTTTTCCGATGATCAAGTGTTCTATAACAACCAGCAGAAGAAGAGACCGAGGTGGCACGGGGAAGGAAAGAATTTTTCAAAAAGGTCTGACGGTAAGAAAACTAAGTTTCCAATTTGTGATAAATGTGGTAAAAGGCATGCTGGGGAATGCCTTCTGAATTCTGGAAAGTACTACTGATGTGGTAAGATGGGACATAAGGCTCATGATTGCACTGAAAAAGATCAGGGTGATGGTAAGACCAAATTTGATTTACAGTTAGTGAAATGTTTTAAGTGCAATGAGATGGGTCACTATACAAACGAGTGTCCGACAAAGAGCTTGAGTGATGGGAAGCAGTTAGACTACAAGCAGAAAGGGGTGGTGAAATCCTTTGCAACTACTTCAGCGAATGTCGGGCCGTCAAATGATGTTGTATCTAGTACTTTGTTTGTTTTTTACGATTATGCCAGTGTGTTGTTTGATTCAGGGTCTACACATTCTTTCATATCTGAAACCATTTCTAGTAAAATGGGAATACCATCTCAAGAAATGACTCCTGAACTTGTGGTAAAAACACCTGGGGGAAATGATGAGTCAAAAAGAATTTATAATAATATTCCTATCCTTATCCGTGGAAAGAACCTACTTGCAAACCTTATTGTTTTACCTCTAGTAGAGTTTGATGTTATCCTGGGTATGGATTGGCTCTCTATTTACCATTATAAGATTGATTATAGAGCTAAAGAAGTTTCTTTTCAGAAATACTTTCAGTTTGTGTACAAGAATGAACCCTTACTGTTGATAACATATCAAGAGGCCAAGAAACATGTAAAAGATGGAAATGAATGTTACCTAGCACACATCATTGAAAATAAAGGAAATGTTCAGATTAATGATGTTCCAGTGGTAAATGAGTATCCTGATGTTTTTTCTGATGAGTTTCCTGGAATAATACCAGATCGGGAAGTTGAGTTTACTGTTGACTTAGTTCCTGATGCTCAGCCAATTTCAAAACCCCCTTATCGAATGGCTCAAATTGAACTTTTAGAGTTGAAGGAGCAATTTCAAGATTTATTAGAGAAAGGTTTCATTCGACCTAGCACATCACCATGGGGTGCTCTTATTTTATTTGTTAAAAAGAAATATGGTTCTATGAGACTTTGCATTGATTATAGAGCCTTGAATAACATCACTTTTAAGAACAAATATCCTTTGCCTCATATCGATGATTTGTTTGATCAGCTCCTGGGAGCTCAGTATTTTTCAAAGATTGAACTGCGATTGGGGTACCATCAGCTGAAGGTAAAAGAATCAGATGTTCCGAAGACTGCATTTCGTACAAGATATGGCCATTATGAATTTGTAGTAACGCCTTTTGGGATATCCAATGCACCTGCTGTATTCATGGACGTAATGAATAGAATTTTCCATGAGTTCTTGGATAAGTTTGTGGTTGTTTTCATTGATGATATTTTGGTGTTTTCTAAAAGTAAAGAAGATCATGAAAGACATTTAAGGGTTATTTTGCAAAAAATGAAAGAAAATAAATTGTATGGGAAATTCAGTAAGTGTGAGTTTTGGTTGAAACAAATTTCTTTCCTTGGTCATATTGTTTCTAAAGATGAGATAACTGTTGATCCTGCAAAAACAAAGGTTGTTGAAGAATGACCAAGACCCACAAATGTAACTGATATTCATAGATTCCTTGGTTTGGTAGGCTATTACCGAAGGTTTGTTAGAAATTTTTCACGGTTATCAAGTCTAATGACTAATCTAACTCAGAAAGGTGTTAAGTTTATCTGGACAAAAGAATGTGATGATTGTTTTCAGGAGTTGAAAAGAAGATTGGTGAATGCTCCATTTTTGGCACTTCCTTCCAGGAATGGTGAGTTTGTTATCTACAACTATGCTTCATTGAAAGGACTTGGTTGTGTCCTTTTGCAGAATGATCAGGTAATTTCTTATGCTTCACGTCAGTTGAAAACTCATGAGGTAAATTATCCTACACATGATTTGGAATTAGCTGCTGTTGTTTTTGATTTAAAAATTTGGAGGCATCATTTGTATGGAGTAAAGTGTGAAATATATACCGATCACAAAAGTTTAAAGTATATATTCACTCAGAAAGAATTGAACATGAGACAGAGGAGATGGATAGAATTAATCAAGAATTATGATTGAACAATTCATTACCATCCGGGAAAAGAAAATAAAGTGGCTGATGATTTGATTCGAAAAAGTAGTGCTTCATTAACAATGTTGCGTTTGGAATGTGATCCTTTGGTTAAGGATTTGATGAAATTTGGAATAGAAGTTGTTGGTGAAGGATGTCCTTCTGTTTTATTTCAGGTATCAGTGAAATCTTCTCTATCAGACAGAATCAAGCAAGCACAGAAGCAAGATAGTGAGTTGCAAAAAAAGGTAGAGCTGGTTCAGAAAGGTAAGTTGCATGAATTCAACATTGATAGTGATTGTGTTTTGACATTTGGGAATAGATTGTGTGTGCCTTGTGATTCATAGTTGAAGAGAGAGTTATTATGTGGAGCTCATAGTTCTCCGTTTTTAGTTTATCCTGGAAGTTTTAATATGTACAGAGATCTGTGAGAGTATTACTGGTGGGATGGAATGAAAAGAGATATTGCTGATTTTACTGTGAAGTGTTTGACTTGTTAGCAGGTTAAAGCAGAGAAACAGTTCCTGAAAGGGATGCTTCAGCCTCTACTAGTGCCAGAGTGGAAATGGGAGAATATATCCATGGACTTTGTTGTGGGATTACCGAAGACATCTCAAGGTAATAATGCAATCTGTGTTATTGTTGATAGATTGACAAAATCTGCTCATTTCCTTCATATTCGAGATACCTTCTCTCTAGATCAACTTTCTCGATTGTACCTTAAAGAGATAGTCAGGTTGCATGGAGTTCCTCTATCCATTGTATCTGATCGTGATCCCAGGTTTACTTCTAACTTTTGGAAGGGCCTTCAAAAGTCATTGGGTATTGAATTAAATTTTGGTACAACTTTTCATCCTCAATCAGATGGGCAGTCAGAACGAACAATTCAGACCTTGGAGGATATGCTACGAGCTTGTTCGATGGATTATCAGGGAAGTTGGGACCAACATCTTTCTTTGGTTGAGTTTTCATATAATAACAGTTTTAATTCCAGTATACAGATGGCACCATTTGAGGCATTATATGGGAAGCAGTGTCGAACTCCAGCTTTCTGGGATGAAGTGGGTGACAGGAAGTTGATGGGACTAGAATTGGTAGAAGAGTTGGCTGAAAAAGTTCAGCTGATACAGAAATACATGAGAACAGCTCAGAGCAGGCAGAAGAGTTATGCGGACAATAGGAGGAAGGATCTCTCTTTTGAGGTAGGTGATCATGTTTTTCTCAAAGTTTCACCATGGAAAAGTGTGATGCGATTTGGTAAGAAAGGAAAGCTGAGTCCAAGGTTCATTGGACCATATGAAATTCTGGAGAGAGTTGGAACAATTGCTTACCAAGTGGATTTACCTCTGAGTTTATCTCAGGTACACAATGTTTTTCATGTTTCAATGTTGAGAAAGTATATGCCAGATCCATCTCATGTTTTGAGTCCAGAGGTAGCTCAGCTGGGAGAAAACCTATCTTATGAGGAACAACCGGTCCAGATTCTTGATCATAGGGAGAAAGTGTTACGGAATAAGGTTATTCTCCAAGTAATGATTTTGTGTAAAAACCACATGATTGAAGAGTCAACATGAGAATCTGAAAATGCAATGAGGGCTAAATACCCCCACTTATTCGATAAGTAAATAAATTGCGGGGACGCAATTTTCTAAAGGGGGGAAGGATGTAACGTCCCAAGTAAGTAAAGAAAAATAGATATTTTTATCTATTTCTAATAATGAATTAGATAGTGTTTTAGAGGCTTAAAAGGGGAATAAATCCAATCTTAAGCATGTAATACACTAATATTTTTAAAAAATTGTTTTACTACCTTTTGATGGAAACCCATCTTTTAAATATATCTTTTGACAATTTTATAAGCTCTATTTGTCAAAATAAACTTATTCTTTATGATTGGGACATCAAAATTTACTTTGTGTAAATTTTTGGTATTTTTCTGACAATGTTCATTTTTTAATGAATAGTGAAAAAATACTGCATTTCACATCAAAACTGCTTTTTCATCTAATTCATTTATATGATTAGATTATATTTTGAATTGGTTTTAAAGTTCAATTAGAATATATTTTTACCATTTAATCCAATAGTGGTCATTGGAATTAATTTCACTTTGAAATTAGACTTAAACTAGTGTCAATCTTTTGATACTTATTGTTTCATAAAAACACGCTCTTTGCTCTGACAGCGGGAATTAATTATTAAATTAATTAATGTAACTTATATGTTTTGAATTTTGTAAAATAGACATCATTTTTTAATTCGGAATATCAAATATATCTTAGGGTGAAGTTTTGGTATTTTTCTTAAAAACATCAATTTTTGATGAATAGTGAAACCACTAAGTGGTACTTAAAAAACTGATTTTTCATTTAAATGAAATTTTACCACCTCTGTGTTTTGAATTTAAAAAACCTGACATACACGGTTTTCATTAAGAAGTAAAATGTGGTTCAATGGGATTAAAATAATTTTTTGGTGAATAGTAACTTTTATGTTTTTAATCGCGATTAGAGGTAATTAGTGTAGTTTAAGGTAAAAATAATGTTTTAATAATATGAGATTATCTTGAAACATGTCCTACCCTCATTGGATGTGTCATGGCCGACCAAGACAATCCATGAGTCAAATTGGGGACCCCATTAAGCCACTTTGGTTGGGAAATGACATAAATAACTTTTTATTTAATGTTAAAGTAAAAATGACACAAACATTTGATGTTTTACTAAAACAATATTTACATTGGGTTATACAAGTCAGATTTTTTACTATAAATATTCATTATAAATATGAAAATATTTCCTACATCATGATATTTTTCTTATAATTTTTAGACATTAAATATATTAAATTATTTATGACATCATGATGATGCGGCGATTACCTCATTAATAAAGAATTTAAATAAAATGAAAAGATAATGTAACATCTATGACCTACACATGTCCAAAACCTATTGGATGGGTAAATTTATAACCCTTATCACCTTAGCCTCGAATTATATCAATGTGGGACCTTTTAAATCCGAAACTCATTTTAAAATAAAGGAACATTTCTTTACTTTCCAAGAGTGCCCCTCCTCTCCTCTTATAAAAGGCCCCCACCTCTACCTCCTTACCCACAGTTCCAAAGCCTTTGGCTCGGCCAAACCCTGCCCATTTTGTCTCTCCACATCCCTCTCTTACTCCTTGATGCCTCACTTTGGGCAGAAGTCCTATCAAGGAAGCCTTTGAGCTCAAACCAAAGGGAGTTACCCGATTTTAAGGTAATGTATTCACTTGAGTCCTTTTGTTTTATTTTGCTTCTCCAACCCCCTAAACTCTTTTTATTATTTTCTTTTGTAACAACACCATTATATTACATATACTATGATGTTGTTATAAGAAGGATTCGAGCTACACTTACACACACCTATATCTAATGGTTAAAAAACATACTGTTTCCGTCGATGGAGAACTTCTACCTCACGAAACGATGATTGTTCAACACTCATATAACACCTTAAAAGGTGGCCATTAATATGTCACTATATTTATATATTATATATAATATGTTTATGTTTTACTTAAGATTCTGTATTTTTCATTTATGGCATATCCCTTATGGTTACCATTATGAGTAAACACGATATCTTCATTTTAGGAAGTGCGGACTACTGCCCCCTCAAAGTGATTTGATTCGTTAATGCCATATGTGGGATGTATAAAGGATGTAATTAATGGTATTATATATGATATTATATGGGAATTATAATATACCTTTATATCATTATGATTCCATTCTATAAAATATGAAATAGAAATGAAAGTAGCGTTCATGCGTACGTACGGCTTACCGTCTTCATGAACAGTGCATTTCATTTCATACCTCTAAATGATTATGTAATATTATAAATGCATGTATATAATAGATATATATGATATATATGATATATACATCATGATTATAACTCTGTATATAATGGATACATAAACAACTTGTAATTATAAAGAGCATATTTTGACTCAAGTACCAATGATCATTAAAACGACCGTTATTAACTAAAATAATTACATAGTGTTCATGACATGGTAATAAGCGATATAAAAGGAATAATGAACTTGAAGAAGGTTCTTAAGAAATTAGAAATTAACTCAAGTTTATTATTCATGAGATTAAAGAACGATCGAGTCATTTCGGACCCGAGGTATGGGACTTCGTCTCAATCTCCTTTCATTGAGGCATATTTTATTTTATACACAACCTTCATTTATACGGTGTATAAACCCCTTTGACTTTTACATTTATCCAAAAGGAATCTTTTTTATATGAAGCGTTTTACAAAATGAAAAAAGGGAATGTTTTTGTCGTACGTATGCGGTGACAACGACTTTTCCACCGCCGTGACCATTATTTGAGTTTCGACTTCCTCTACAAGCCATACATTTTTTAAAAGAAAAATAAATACCATGTTTTACTTTTCTTTTATTTTGGTATTGAAAATGGGTTTCATAATGTTTTTATATCAATGTGTTGTATTGATATATTTTTATTGAAAATTGGAAATGTTATGTTTCCTTTATGCATGTTTTATGTGATACGATTATGTTGTGGTTCTTGGGAATTATTATGAAGACGATTGGTTCTGTGATAAACTAATGGCAGGTGAGCCTGATATAGCTCTCCAATGCATTGGGTAACGCGAAGGAGTGAAACGTTAAGGTATCTCCGAAGAGATTTAGGGAATATACTGTGATGGGTATTCCAAACGTAACCAAGAGAATTACTCCCTAAGTAAGAATGTTATGAGTGCCTCAAGTTACCTTTATGTCTTATGATTTATATTATTTATTCATGATTTGATGAGGTATGTTAAAGTGATTATGTTTTATGGGTAAAGTGTGATTTCATTCTATGTATTTATGAACTCATGTTTCCTTTCCATATTTTTATATCCCATACTGAGCTTTTTATGCTCATCCCAAGTTTTTTTGAAATGTTTTCATAGGTCAAGGGAAAGGTACATGATATGATGATAGTGTCAAGAAGTGTCAATAAAGAATCCATGTTTTATTTTAAATATGTTTCCGTTGATGGGTAAAATGAATACTATCTTTATGTAACCACTTTGTTTAGATGTGGAATGTAATGCAAGTTTCATGATCTAATTCTCTAAATCTCTAAACCTGAAAAGATCCTCAATGTGTAATCTTATAATAACTCAAGATTACGTAAGGTTTAAGGCTAGGGCCTTATACTAACGCCACATAAGGGGGACTACACGACATGAATACTTCAGACTACATGCAATGTAGTCTGGAATTTACTAGGAATTCTAGGTTCATCTAAGAATCATTTTATGAACCTACAAACTTCAATCTGATCATTATTCTCACGGATTTTCATGGATCTAGTGTTGATTTTCCATTACCTCAACTGATCATCAAAATTTGGACTTCTATTTTCTTAATTCACAATTTTCATCACATCACGTGGTCACTGTGCATCAATTCATTAACCGAAGAACATTAGTTTTATCCCAATCCACCTCCAATAATACCATGTCATATTCGCACCATGATCTAACCCTCAATAGTGAACTCACACCCACAACATCAATCTGTTGAACCAAATAATGGTTTCAAAATGATCAAATACCAGGTATTCATCAAACCACTTGTCTAAGAAATTTACAGTAATGAATATGTAATGAAATGAGGGAGAAATGGAAAAATCACCAAATGAGTAACAAACCAAATCCATTTCTATATTTTCCTTGATTCATTTCCACTATAATGATGAACAAAGAGAAACAATAATCAAAAATAATAATTTACACAAATCCTAGTTATGTTACCCACACCCATGACATGATTGAACCTGGTATCTATATATTTTTTGACTCAATTTTTTTAATAAAATGGAGAAACAAACCATAAAAAACAATAACTTACCTTGGGATGGATAAAACATTGGTAAAGAATTGTTTTGTACCATCGTTGTTGGTGAGGTCTATTACTTCATCGTCATTGGTGATCCTTGTAAATCAATCATGATTAATTATTAGCATCAAGCCCTCCTCCATGATCTCATATCAAATACTAGGGTTATGGAGCCAAACCTATAGATTTTGTATTATCATGTTTATATAGAGGATAATATTTGGTCAGGATTTTAATTATCAATTAAATAAAAATTTAATTTTATTTAATTTCTTCATCCATGATGGAACTTAAGTCCAACATCCGATGATGAAAATGATTATGTCACTCTTATAGTAAAACCTAAATTTCAGATTCAACAACAGTATCATATTTCCAATATGAGATTATGTTTCAGAGTTGTGACACTATTTATGGAAAACCGTGAATGTGTGATACAATATATTTAATTATTATATAATTTAAATACCGAGCCTCACTTGGATTTGGAATATCATGATTTATTAGTGCATGTATGCAAAAATATTATTAGATATATTATAAATATTTACATGGAAAAAATAGAGATGTTACATAGATATCAAAATTGATATGTTCAGGTATGTTTGCATCTTGGTATTGCCTGATTGAGTGGGATAAATCAGATAGGATTGAAGATCGAGATTGGATGAGGCTTGAATATGGTAGTATATCCTTAGTTTCTATCTATTTATTTTATTTATCATGTATTTGTGAACAGTTTAGGGGTGTGATCAATCGATATGTGCTAGTATGACTATTTTCTATAAGATTGTATGCTTCTTCATTTCACATGATATAACATGTAATGTTTTATGGATTCCTATGATCATATTATTTGTGATAAAAACAATTTTGGTTATTTTTTATTGTTGTTTACTCTAATACGATGGTATATTCTACCCATGGTAATACCCTATACCCATACTTATTTAAATAAACCTCTTGAATATAGGGAGGAAGGATTGTGGATTCCATTAGGCATAATGATAAATGGAAATCAACAAGAGGGTCATTAGATAACCCTTTAATTATATTCGTTACAATTATCAACTCCCAGCAATTCACCGAAGGTATTCTATTAAAACATTAATTAAATAATACAACTTCTATAATTAAAAGGATTATATAAAATATGAATCATTAGGATTAACTCTTGAAGTTATTATATAACTCAACACCCCTTTCATTTAAAATGTATCATCTAGGCCATAGTGAATTTATTTGAAAACAAAACCATCAAAAACTTTTAAAATTTTCCAAAAGGGTATTATTTTTAAATTCACCAATTGAAACATGAAATCCACCCCTTGGAAATCAACATACCATAAAAACACCCAACATAGATCTTATTCAGACCAAAATGAAATTCAAATATCAAAAAATGTATCCATCATATCTTATATAAGAACCAAGTTACTAAAGTGATATTATAAATTCTCATGTAAAATCAAATAGATAAATAACTACTTTAAAAAACAAATCCAATGAACTATATCAACTGTAAAAATAACATAACCCATTTTAAGAAATTAAAACCCTTCTAAATTATGAGACAATCTATAAGTTCACGAAGTATTAATTTTTATAAATAACATAGGAATTTTTTAGAATTAGATGTAGCACCATAGTTGTCAATTTTTATAGGGAAACATCCTTCAACATTTATAAAAACTCATTGAGTGTATAAGAAATAGTTCTAGGTGTATAAAACTTATGAAAATTTGAAAATATAAATACATTATTAAATAAAATAACCAAAATGATATATTATGTTTATAAACTTCTCATATATTATATTTAATTATAATAATAGGAAAAGGGTTTTAGAAATTACAAACACCATATGTTATGTCAAATAGAGGGAATTTCATAGAGCACCTATCTAGGTAGTGCACATATGATAATATACATTTGAATATGAGAAGAGGAAGACCCAAGAATAAACTATTGTCAAAAATTGATATAAATTTTGGGTATTATTATTTTTAATTATATAAATTATTTATGTTCATGAATTTCATGAAGAATATTTTTGATAAATTTTCACAACTTCATGCTTAATGCACAGTTTGGTAATATGTGCAGCCAACTTCTGAAAATATTTTTTGGTATCTCAGTGCCCCTTGTATTTTTGGGTCATTTTCTATTAGAACATGTGGAATTAGTTATGAATGAGGTATTAACCTTTTAACCAAATGTTAATTATAAAATTACCCTGCATGATTGGTTCATAGTTTTAGTAAACTATACATATAATTTTTTACATTTTCTGTAGAAAATATATTGGGAAAATTATATGCATGGATTCCCTTCACATTGTTGTAAAACTATTAAAATAATATTTGTGACTAAATTATGTTTAATTATCTAGTATTTTTTATGGTTTCATGTTTGGAACACTATTTCTTGTACCTTGCGACCAAACCTTGCATGCCGACAAGGTAATATAATTCTAGTTTTATGGTTGGAACATAGTATGGAAAGTCATGTGGTCGATCGTTATAGTATACCCAGATTCATAAAATGATGGATTTTATATATAAAGTCTTGTAACAAAATCCTATTCGATACTCTACCCCTCCCATTTGTTTGAGTCAACTGAATTAGATTCCCAGGAGTAGCTCCCCTATCTTTCCCATCCATTACTTGGATTCCTCTCTCATTACAAGTGGATTATTCATAGTTAACTATCATTTTGTCTTCTTCTATCCTTATCCTATTATTTATCCTTTATCATGTCATCATAAGTCCATGGTGGATGAAACCTAGACAAAATGTATTTTTAAACCTTATGATTTTGATGTCTAGGGCATGTGAAGCTCCTTTTGGGACCTAAACATGCATCCTTTTTTGAAGTTGATGTGATTATTTTCAATTGAGTAATATGTTTCCATGAGATTTAATTTTATTAAAAAACCCTTGAACGTTTATGGTTTATATATTCATTTTATCTCATAAATTTATTCTTATTTTGATAACCTTATAGAATTTATAAGCAGGTTACGTTTTTTGTAATTTTATTTTTTGAAATAAAAATGATTACATCATTAATTATCACTCTTTTATTTATATAACTATTATTTATGTATATTACGTGTTTTTGAGAAATTTAAAAGAGGTTTTTCTTAAAGAAAGTTGGAATTTAAAATAATTTAATATAATTCCTAATCATTTTACTTAGGATGAACAAAGACTTTATGGAAAAATTTGGTCGATATTTCATGATTATTGGATTTAATAAAAATTCTTCAGTATTTTCTTATTTCAATTTATTATAATTTATGATCATTTATTCTTTTAATTTGTTTAATTATTTTTTATGAATATATATTATGATAGTTTCAAGATTAGTTTTTCTTCATTTCAAATTTGATTTCAAAATAAAATTCAATATAGTTTAACGGGTTGGAATAAAGGTTTAAAAATCAAAGGCTCTGTTGATACCATATTTTAAGAGTTGTTTATAAAATAAGTTAAACCCATGATTTTAGATCCATTATTTTATATGTTGGATATGGTGGTTTATGTTGAGAAATGGAATTAATTCTTGATTAAGTACTATGTTAATGGGAGTGGTGATCTTATTTAAAAACAATTATGTGGGTGGGATGAGGAGTTTTTATTGAGTTTCTTTTGTTATTGATATATGATTCGTGTTGTCATTATGGTTTTACTCTTTTTCATTCAGGTGTGATTTATTCTATGTCCGTGAAGTCTGTATGGGTTTCTCCCTTATTCCCTTAAAAGGAAGATTTATCATATAATAAAAAAACTAAAGGCCTTCAGGCTGTTGGATGGATTGGTGTGAGATAAATTTTACCCCACCCATAATAGCTAGATTCATGGAAACTCTAGATCTAGGGTAAAGACCTAGGACAAGTACATATAGGTTAATACATGGTCTACCTAGTTTTGTATTATGATGTTAAATAACCAAAAAATTATATAAAATGAATGATATGGTAACAGTACCATCATATGGGTGTCACCAAAAAACTATGATAAGATGATTCTCTATAAAAATCCAATAATGAATTAGTATGATTTGTTTCAATCACCAAGATGTATAAAGATCCTTATAGTGGCTTAACCTTTTCTACCTTAGGGTTTATTCCATGATTCCATCATTTAATGTCTATTTAAATTTAGTTTATCTTATACTTATTTTAACATATGTTATTTCTATTTACCATTAATCATATTTACATTATTTTTTTGAATTTTATTACAATTGATATTCTATTATCATTCCTTTACATTAGTGGATGATATTATTGTTTATATTTAATTTAATGTGGTAAATGTTGTCTTGTGACCAGATTTCTATCTTTCATTTTTATGGGATTTCTCACATATGTAAAAATTCAGTCTATAGACTAGTTTATGTCCATTAAAAATTATATTAGAAGTGAATTGGTAATGAATGGACTTAAAAATATATTTTTAAATCTCTCGGGTTTTAATGGAATAATGTGATTTCTTTTAGAAATGGATTTAATCTAATTTTATATAACTCATTGGTATTTTGTCCCAAACCCCTCTCCACAAAGTGTACCCCTCATAGACAGGAAATGTGAGAATATAGAAAATGACCCCCGAGTCCCACGTCCAGTAGGCCCCGGGTTGGCGACTAGCACCAAGGGTATAGTAAACACACAAATGGGAGGCATTACCCTCTAAGAGAACACATGCGGAAGAGAGAGATAAGATAGATACCAACCAACTCCAACTCAGAGCTAAAGTATAGAAGAAAACCCAAGTGCATATGTAATGTCATGAAAAAGCACTAAATCTGAAAGGGGAAAACTGCAAGTACCCAAAATAATGAAAAACCGACAGCAATCACAATCCCAAACAACTCCTGCAACCACAAGCTAGTCGTAACCAGCCTGATCTCTAACCTTCTCCAAGTGACCTGACAAACTGTTTATATATACGTAGGGTGAGTATAACAGTATACACAATAGGATCCTCCTCGAAGCCTCTCATGCAAAATTAATGAAAGCATGCTAAACACAATGAAAATAATGAAACTAACTCGTCACCTAAATAGGTATACTATATTCCCAACCTATCCATGGATACTCTCACTATGTAACGTATACAAGAATATATCATATAATAAAGAATTTCAAGGGTACCCCACTACTACTTCCCCACTAGTTTTCTGCTTTTCCCCAACGACATATGTCATGTGCGTCTCTCTCCAAAGGCTTTCCCGTATAATCTTGGGCTAAGATCCACAATCTGCACCATGTGCATCACAAAGGCTTGCCTGCAGATGCCTGGGCTAAGCAACACACCATCCTCACAACCAAAAGTAACAAGGTAGTTTTCGGGATCCACCACATCTCGCATAACGTGTATCATACGTCGGGTATTATACCTCAAACCATTACAGCCCATACACCGAGTAAGGATCCTCAAGCCATCACAACCCATACACGTTACACCTATAGTAGTCCATATGACACTATATCCAGAATATGTGTGTGTGAAATAACCACAATCCATTACAGCCCACTAAACACATATATGGGGAAAATAACCGCTGTGCCAATGGTACTAATATCTACCAAGTGAAGAGAGTGGGGCTAAAGGGGGTAGTCATCCATTCAATCCCCCATCAGAATGTTGGGGAAAACACCCCCCAGGGCTCAGAATCCATGGGTGTCAGTTTCCCTTACTGAAAGGGTGGAGTAGTGTATAAAAACACAAAAAGTAAAGAATATATATAACTCACAACCACGCTATGGGCATAAACTAGTCTTACTCTCACCTGAAGATAACTTCTCTTGGACTCCGGGCTGCTATTTCTAAGACTAGGTATCCTATAAGCACACAACCAATTAAAGAACTTCATTAGGTTAATTCATTCCCTTTTTCATCAGTTCCAATTTATATTAATTAATTCTTTTCACATTAATTAACCATGAACACAACCACATTAAACTTCATTGGCATCACATTCAAAATCAATTTTCCCTTCAAAAGTTCTCAACCTCATCATTAAGTTTCAACAAAATCCAACCCCATGGATTAACATCATTTATTCAAAAATTCATTATAGAATTACTTTCCCATATTCCCATGCATTCTAGAAAAGAAACCTATGATACTAAACACCAGGGGGATCAACACGGTGAGTAGATATACTACCCGTCGAGTCTTTTCCACCTATGGAAAGAGCGTAGACCCATTCTCCATCAAGAGGACGAACACAGAAATCACGTGGAATACCCCATATGTCTTCGCAACTTTCGGAATAAGGGTATGAAAAACCAATTTCCTTTAGCAGTGGGGAAAGTAAAGTAGGTAGACAACCAATAAAACCACCAACCATCCAGCCATCTCATCCATCACATAACATTATCTCTGGTGTCCTCCCCAACACCCACATGCATAAACCGATGCATCTTGCTACTCTAGGCCCCATCTGCTGCCACAACCACAAGGCATCCCTGCCTCCACATATCACAACACCCCTCCGGGGTCACATCACATCACAAGAAGCAGGAAAAAAACAAACACCACATCAATTGATCTCTTATCCCCATTTCACAATAAGAGGGTAACTCAGAACCCTAAAGGGAATTCAATCAAGCAAGTTCTTTAATCCATGTTGAATTAACAAAATCTATTCGTTGGTTCTAGCTTCATGAACCAAATCAGTAAGTAATCATAAAGATTAAACATGCTTACTATGCCAGTTTAATCAGCATCAAAATTACAAAAATAACCAGATTATTTTTCATGCCTCTTTATATTTATCCAATTAATTATCAATTAATTCTGGCATTAAGTTCTTTATCAATTTCATTAAGAACCACATGCTAACAAGCCAGGCATAGATATCACACTATCTAGAAAAAAATGAGGCAACAACATACGTTCGATGAAATTTCTTAATCTGGTTCAAATATAGAATTAGGTCAATATCCTTGTGATCCAAAGGGATAAATCATGCTAACTCTACAATTGCTCATAACAATTAGAGAAGCCACGAATCCCCTACCTTAGCAGTTTTCGAGGAAAACCACAACGGTCAAAGAACATCCAAGGGACCGGGTCGATTCTCCACGAATCCTCGTTTGATCTCCTCTCCTAACACAAACCAAGACCAAGGCTCATCATAAAGGACATCCACACACTTATATCTACCCATAACGGGCATAGATCTAAGATCCTGAGATAAGAGGAGGAGTAGATCTATGTAGATCTAAGAAACCAAACAAAAAGGATCACATAACTCAAGAAACCGGCTTCGATTCATGAAGAGAAGCCTCCGGATCGCCTCCAAAATGCTTCGGATAGGTTCTTATACCTCCAAGGAAAGGTAATCCTGAGTTATGGCCAATTAGGGGTTTAAACTAGGTGATTAAAGGAAAAAATATTTAGATCCACAATTTTAGGATCTAAATTTAAGTGCCCGCGCGGTTTAACAAAACGTGCACTAACTGTGCGTTAGCTTCCCCCTCACCGAACACTCCTCACATTGTTAGTACGCATAGTAAGACAAACCGTGTGCTAACTGTGCGTTAGCCACTACCTCCAACACCCACCTTGCACGGTTTGGACGTACGGTTTGGGCAAACCGTGCGCCAAACGTGTGAAAGCTATTCCCCTTTAGCTTTCTTAAAAGTCCACCCAAAGGCACCCCCAAATCATCTTGGCCTCTTGGAACACCTCTAGCACCTCATGTCCAAAAAGGAATGGATCAGAGAGGTCCGAGACATTACATTAGATACCTCTCAAGACATTCTCATCCTCAAGAATCCAAAACCCACCTTTAGAGAAAATGAAATAGGATCTGAACAACCACCCAATGAGATAACTCTCAAAAGAGAGCAAGCCACCAAAGGAACAAAGGATGCCATTTCATAAAAATGAAATTTCCACAACCACATAAGTTAGAACGATACACAAAAAGAGTTAAACATAATATAAGTCTGGGTACTGAGCGCGTATCTGTGACTCACGTTCCCAAGTACTCTCTTCCAATCCACCGTGTCACCACAAGACATGAACTAAAGGGATGGATCGCCCACGAAACACCTTATCCTTGTGGTCTTGGATCCCCACAGGTCGCTTCTCAAAAGAGGAATCATCATAAACATCGATCTCTCCCCAATCGATGATGTGGGAGTAGTCATGAAGATAACGATGTAGCTGTGATACGTGGAAAACGTCATGTATCTGACTCATCTGAGGTGGAAATGATACTCGATATGCCACATCTCCAACAAGAGATAACACCTCAAAAGGCCCAACAAAGCGGGGAGAAAGATGACTCCCACGACCAAACCTTCACTGCCCACGACAGGGAGTCACCTTCAGAAACAAATGATTCCAAATATTAAACTTTAAGGGTCTCCTTCTATGATCGGCATATGATTTCTGACGATCTCATGCTACCTTCATCCTTTCACGAATCACCTAAACCATCTCTGTTGTATTCTGCACTAGTTTCGGATCGAGAATTGCTGACTCTTTGACCCCAGTCCAGCACAACGTAGAATGACAAGGTCGGCCATACAAGGCTTCAAACGACGCCATACCGATGGTGGAGTGAAGACTGTTATTGTAAACGAACTCCACCAAGGGTAAATGCCTCATACATGAACCTCCAAAATCAAGAACACAAGAGAGTAACATGTATTCAAGATTCTAGATGTTTCGCTCTGTCTGAACATCCACTTGAGTGTGAAAAGTAGTGATAAGGAAAAGATGAGAACCGAAATCTTGCTGGAGACCTCTCCATACACTGGAGTTAAAACAAGGATCTCGATTAGAAATGATCATTCTAGGGACTTCGTGAAGTCTCACCACCTCCTCTAGATACTGCCTCGACAAAACTTCCACTGAGATTGACTCATTGATAGTTATAAAGTGGGCTGATTTCATTAAAAGATCCACTACCACCCAAATAGCATCATGTCCTCCCGGGGCTCGAGGTAAACCTATGACAAATTCCATTGATATGTCCTCCCACTTCCACTGAGGAATCTCCAATGGCTGAAGAAGACCACCTGGAACACGGTGTTCATCCTTTACCTTCTGGCAGACTAAACATCGAGACACAAACTCTGAAACCGCACGTTTCAGCCTAGGCCACCAAAACTGACTCCGCAAGGATTGGTACATATTTGTCACGCCAGGATGTGCCGCTAAAGGTGAACTATGGAACTCTTTGAGAACCATCTCGTGCATCTCCACAGGAAAAAAAATCCTTACATGATGCAACACTCGGTATTGTTCGTCCTCTGACCAACCATCAGGGGCCTCACCACAAACAACTCGGTCTCTCCAAACCTCCACCTCTAGATCCCCTAACAGGAAATCTTCCACCTTCTGCATCAGAGATGACTGCACTGTCATCTGAAAAAGACAACCTCTACCTCTAACTTCTTCCATATCAATATATAAGGCTGAAAATTCTTCCATTACTCTCCAAGAATCACTAGATTCATGCAAAAAATCACTACATGAATTTCAGCTCAGTGCATCAACTACAACATTCCCTTTTCAAGGTGTATATGATATTTCAAAGTCGTATTCCTGTAAGAAATCCATCCACTGACACTTCCACAAGTTGAAGTCATGCTGGGAGAAAACATACCTCAAAATCTTATGATCAGTGAAAACCACAAAGCATTCACCAATGAGGTAATGAATCCACAAATTCAGAGCAAACACCACGACTGCCAACTCAAGATCATGGGTGGCATAGTTGCGTTCATGGGAATGCAACTGCCGATAACCATAATAATCAACTGACCTATGCTGCATGAGAACATAGCCTAACCCCAGATGTGAAGCATCGCAAAAAACCTCAAACTGAACTCCCTCTACTGGAAGACAAAGGAATGGAGCACTTACTAACTTCCATTTTAGATACTCGAAAGCTGCCTGACACTGATCAGTCCATATGAAAGCCTGATCTTTCCTGGTCAAAACTGTCAAAGGAGTTGCAACTCAGGAGAAATTGGCTACAAACCTCCTGTAGTAGCCTATGAGACCAAGGAAACTTTGCACCTCTCAAACTGTCTTGGGGGATTTCCAAGACACAACTGCTTCTATCTTCGATGGATCCACAGTTACACCCATTTGGTACACAACATGCCCCAAGAAACGGACTTCTCAAGCCCAAAACTCACAGTTGGACAACTTCCAAAACAACTGATGTTGCAGAAGAACTCCCAAAACTGCTCGAAGATGCTCTGCATTCTCCACTTCAGATGTGGAGTACACAAGGATTTCGTCAATGAAAACCACCACAAACTTTTCCAAGAACTCATGGAACACAACATTCATCAATCCCATGAATACAACTGGAGCATTCGTCCTTCCGAACGATATTACAACGAACTCGTAATGCCCATGACGACAACAGAAAGCTGTCTTTGGGATATCCTTATCCTTTACATGCATTTGATGATATCCTGACCAGAAGTGGATCTTTGAGAACCAACTTGCACCTTTCAGTTGATAGAATAAATCATTAATCCGCGGAATAGGATAGCAGTTCTTTATTGTAACTTTGTTTAAGCGACGATAATTTACACACAACCACAAACTGCCGTCGGCCTTCTTCACGAGCAGAACTGGTGCACCCCACGATGACACACTTGGCCGAAAAAACCACACTACAACAGACCATCAAGCTATATACGTAGCTCTTGTAACTCATAAGGTGTTATCCTATAAAAAGATATAGAGATAGGAGACGCTCCTGGATATAGGTAGATCCCAAACTCAATCTCTCGTCGAGGGGGTAATGCTACGACCTCTTCTGGAAATACATTAGGGTACTCCTCCACAACCCTAGAAAACTGCAACAGTGGAACCTCTGAAGAACTCAAAATCAACTCATCCATCAAGGATGATAAGGATGGAATGCACCTATGACCCATCTGGGGGTCTCATTCCCCAACAAACACCACTTTCTCTCCATCTGCATCAAATAAAACGACATTCTTCCTATATCAATCCACAATAGACTACATCGAATACAACCAATCCATGCTGAGGATGACATCCTATGGTTGTATTCGTAAACATAGGAAATCTCCCCAAGATCGTTATTTCCCCAACACTAGCTCATAGTCTCTACATACTTCAAACAAGTTAGCTCGTCCTCCAAGTGGCGTAGTCAAAGCCAAGGTCACTAGAAGCCTCTACACCTCAAGTACCAAAGCATGGACAAGGTTATTTGATATGATGGAGTGTGTCGCTCATGAATCAAACAAGGAATACACCAAGGTAGAAAACAAGCAAGGGGTACATCGAACGACATCTGGCTCACCTAGAGCTAGCAACGCTAGAGCATGAAGCTGACCACGGCCTCCTCCATAGCCTATCTGACCCTGACGACGACCAACACCATGGTCGTGCTCTTCTCTCTGAGGATCGGGAGTGTCATGGGGATTTCCTCTGCCTGCCCCATCTATCTTCTGTTGATCATAAGCTGGTGCAACCTGCTGCTGCTGCCTCTGATAGAACTGCCTCAATGGAGGAACCTAGAGCGGAGTGCCTGGGGCACGATGACTGCTCTGAAAAATTGGGCACTCCCGCTACTAATGACCAGGACCACCATAAGAAAAACAAGCGCCCGATCCCTTGGCATAGGCCTGAGAGTTTCTGCCTCCAGAGAAATGAGACGTGAAGGGCGGGGACCTACCCCTGGTTGAACAGAAACTCTTCTTCCCTGAAAACCTGGAACCCTGGACCACATCTCTGCTTCGTGAGGAATCATGATGATTCCCCTCTCGTGATGATCTGGTCCTGGACATAGTCCTCTCAACAACCTCTTCCCTCTCCAGGACCTCAATATATGTCTTCATCATAAATGGGGGTAACCTGGCACTGGATCTTTGGATGCAAAGCCTCCTCGAAATGCCTCACCCTGGCCTCCTCATCTGCTAGTAGGACTGAAGCATATCGTAGAAGGTTCCTGAAACAGATTCAAAACTCTCGAACACTGGAGCTCCCCTTTCAAAGGGTAAGAAGCTCCTGGTGAATAGAAACCATTTTAATCAAGGAAAGGAACTCGACTATAAACTTGTCTCGGAACTCCTCCTATGATATTGATGACTTCTCATGATCCCCAAGGAACAAAAACCACCACTTCCTTGCTGCTCCACGCAAAATCGTCACAACCAAGGACACCCAGTGCTCCTTCCGAGCACGGATCGAACTGAAGCCTATCTCGACCTCCTCTAACCATTCTTCCATTATTTCATCTGAAACGGAGCCCTTATACTTCTTCAGACTCTGGAGATGAAACTCTGGGAGTGTCTTCCTCCAAGTGTCGTCGTCGTCAACCTCTACCCTGCAGCGACCTGCTGGAACAACCTTCTAAACATCTTCTATGAAAACCTAACAAGGACGTCGACTTGGAGCCATACCTTCAAAATAACAAACAATTAGAGATCCTAAGCCTGTAATATGAAAGAATAAACATTAATTAATTAATTAATTGTTTTCTTCCATTCGTTTTAGGTTAACCTATCTCAAGGTCTACCCATTCAAACACAGGCACAAAAAAGAATGATTCATGATCCTTTCCTAGGTCTCTACCCTGCAAACAGTATCACACTATTTAGTAGTCATTTTAAACTTAAAGGTCTGTAAATCATATCATAGGGGGACCAAAAAGACTATGTCTCAGTCGGTCTACAGTGTGTACCCCACTTTCTAAATATGAATGACACTGTTTCCCTACCAACCCATGCAACCTCACCTGTGCCTAACTCCAATCTTCATCCTACCCCTCAGCCAGACCTCTGATACCACTCTGTCATGACCCCGTCCCCACAAAGTGTACCCCTCCTGGGCCGGCAATGTGAGAAGGGAGATAATGACCCCCCAAGTCCCGCCTCCAGTAGGCCCCAGGTTGGCGACTAGCACCGAGGGTATAGTAAACACACAAATGGGAGGCATTACCCTCTAAGAGAACACATGTGGAAGAGAGAGATAAGATAGACACCGACCAACTCCAAATAAGAACTAATGTATAAAAGAAAACCCAAGTGCATATGTAATGTCATGAAAAAGTACTAAAACTGAAAGGGGAAAACAGTAAGTACCCAAAAGAAAGAAAAACTGGCAGCAATCATAAGACCAAACAGCTCCTACAACCACAAGCTAGTAGTAACTAGCTTGATCTCCAACCTGCTCCAAGTGACCTGAAAATAGTTTATATATACGTAGGGTGAGTATAACAGTATACTCAATAAGATCCTCCCCGAAGCCTCTCATGAAAAAGTAAAGAAAGCATGCTAAGTATAGTGAATAATAGTGACACTAACTCATCACCTAGACAAAGTATACTATATTCCCAACCACACCATGGCTACTATCACCAAGTAATGCATACAAGAATATATCATATAAAAAATAATATAAAGGGTACCCCGCTACTACTTCCCCACTGGTTGGTCGCTTTGCCCCAATGACATACGTCCTGTGCATCTCTCTCCAAAGGCTTTCCCATATAAACTTGTGCTAAGCTCCACAATCTGCACCATGTGCATCACAAAGGCTTTCCCGCAGACACCTGGGCTAAGCACCACACCATCCTCACAATGAAAAGTAACCAGGTAGTTTTTGGGAGCCACCACAGCTCACATAATGTGTATCATACGTCGGTTATTATACCTCAAGACATTACAAACCATACACCGAGTAAGGATCCTCAATCCGTCAAAACCCATACATGTTATACCTATAGTAGTCCATATGACACTATATACAGAATATATGTGTGTGAAATAACCAAAAGCCATTACATCCCTCTACACACATATATGGGGAAACAAACCACTGTGCCAATAGAACTAATATAAACCAATATAAGAGAGAGGGGCTAAAGGTGGTAGTCATCCATTCAACCCCCCATCAGAATGTTGGGGAAAACACCTCCCAAGGCTCCGAATCCTTAGAGTGTCAGTTTCCCTTACTAATAGGGTGGAGTAGCATATAGAAACACAAAAAGTACAGAATATATATAACTCACAACCACACTATGGGCATAACCTAGTCTTAGTCTCAACTCCAGCTAACGTCTCTCGGACTCTGAAATGCTATTTCTAAGACAAGGTATCCTATAAGCACACAACCAATTAAAGAACTTCATTAGGTTACTTATTTCCCTTTTTCATCAGTTCCACTTTACGTTAATTAATTCATTTCTCATTAATTAACCATGAACGCAACCACATTAAACATCATTGGCATCACATTCAAAATCAACTATCCCTTCAAAAGTTCTCAACCTCATCATTAAGTTTCAACAAGATCTAACCCGATGTGTTAAAATCATTTATTCAAACATTCATTATAGAATTACTTTCCCATATTCCCAGGAATTCTAGAAAAGCAACCTATGCTACTAAACACAAGGGGGATCAACACGGTGGGTAGATATACTAACCGTCGAGTCTTTGATACCTATAGTAAAAGCGTAGACCCATTCTCCCTCGAGAGGCTAAACATGGAAAAAACATGTCATACCCTGCGTGTCTTCGCCCCTTTCAGAACAAAGGTAAGCAAAAACATCTGCATTGAGCAGTGGGGAAAGTAAAGCGGGTAAACAACCAATCAAACCACCAACCATCCAGCTATCTCATCCATCCCATACCATTATCCCTGGTGTCCTCCCCGACACCCACACGCATAAACCGATTCATCTTGCCACTCTAGGCCCCATCTGCTGCCACAACCACAAGGCCTCCCTACCTCCACATATCACAAGACCCCTCCGGGGTCACATCACTTCACAAGAAATTGGAAAAAAACAAACACAACATGAATTGGGCTCTTAGACCTATTTCACAATAAGACAGTAACTTAGAACCCTTCATGGAATTCAATCAATCAAGGTCTTTAATCCATCTTGAATTAAAAAATTTGATTCGTTGGTTCCAACATCATCAACCAAATTAGTAAGCTATCATAAAGTGTAAACATGCTTTCTATACCAATTTAATCAACATTAAAATTACAACAAGAAAAAGATTCTTTTTCACGCCTCTTTATATTTAGCCAATTAATTATCAATTAATTCCGGATTTATGTTCTTTACCAATTTCATCAAGAACAACATGCTAAAAGGAAAGGAATAGATATCAAACTATCTAGAAAAAACATGAGGCAACAACATATGTTTGATGAAATTTCTTAACCCGGGTCAAATATTTAATTAAGTCAATTTCCCTGTGATCCAAAGGGAAAAATCATGCTAAATATACAATTTCTCATAACAATTAGAGACGCCACGAATCCACAACCTCAGCAGTTTTCGAGGAAAACCACAAAGGTCAAAGAACGTCCAAGGGACCGGCTCGATTCTCCACGAATCCTCGTTAGATATCCTCTCCTAACACAAACCAAGACCAAGGATCGTCATAAAGGACATCCACACACTTATATCAACCCATAACGGGCGTAGATCTAAGATCCCGAGATAAGAGGAGGAGTAGATCTATGTAGATCTAAGAAACCAAACAAAAAGGATCACATAACTCAAGAAACCATCTTCGATTCATGAAGAGAAGCCTCCAGATCACCTCCAAAATGCTTTGGATAGGTTCTTCTACCTCCAAGGAAAGGTAATCCCGAGTTATGGCCAATTAGGGGTTTAAACGAGGTGATTAAAGGAAAAAATATTTAGATCCACAATTTTAGGATCTAAATTTAAGTGCCCGCGCGGTTTAACAAAACCTGTGCTAACTGTGCGTTAGCTTCCCCCTCACCGAACACTCCTCACATTGTTAGTCCGCATAGTAAGACAAACCATGCGCTAACTGTGCATTAGCCACTACCTCCAACACCCACCTTTCACGGTTTGGACGTACGGTTTGGGCAAACCGTGCGCCAAACGTGTGAAATCTATTCCCCTTTAGCTTTCTTAAAAGTCCACCCAAAGGCACCCCCAAGTCACCTTGGCCTCTCGGAACACCTCTAGCACCTCATGTCCACAAAGGAATGGATCAGAGAGGTCCGAGAAATTACACCAGATACCTCTCAAGACATTCTCATCCTCAAGAATCCAAAACCCACCTTAAGAGAAAATGAAATAGGATCTGAACAACCCCCCAATGAGATACCTCTCAAAAGAGAGCAATCCACCAAAGGAACAAAGGATGCCATTTCATAAAAATTAAAGTTCCACAACCACATAAGTTAGAACGATACACAAAAAGAGTTAAACATAATATAAGTCTGGGTACTGAGCGCGTATCTGTGACTCACGTTCCCAAGTACTCTCTTCCAAGCCACCGTGTCGCCACAAGACATGAACTAAAGGGATGGATCGCCCACGCAACACCTTATCCTTGTGGTCTTGGATCCCCATAGGTCGCTCCTCAAAGGAGGCATCATCATCAACATCGATATCTCCCCAATCGATGATGTGGGAGTAGTCATGAAGATAACGATGTAGCTGTGATACGTGGAAAACGTCATGTATCTGACTCATCTGAGGTGGAAATGCCACTCGATATGCCACATCTCCAACAAGAGATAACACCTCGAAAGGCCCAACAAAGCGGGGAGAAAGATGACTCCCACGACCAAACCTTCACTTCCCACGACGGGGAGTCACCTTCAGAAACACATGATTCCAAATATTAAACTTTAAGGGTCTCCTTCTCTGATCGGAATATGATTTCTGACGATCTCGCGCTGCCTTCATCCTTTCACGAATCACCTAAACCATCTCTGTTGTATTCTGCACTAGTTTCGGATCGAGAATTGCTGACTCTTTGACCCCAGTCCAGCACAACGTAGAATGACAAGGTCGGCCATACAAGGCTTCAAACGACGCCATACCGATGGTGGAGTGAAGACTGTTATTGTAAACGAACTCCACCAAGGGTAAATGCCTCATCCATGAACCTCCAAAATCAAGAACACAAGAGCGTAACATGTATTCAAGATTCTAGATGTTTCGCTCTGTCTGAACATCCACTTGAGTGTGAAAAGTAGTGATAAGGAAAAGATGAGAACCGAAATCTTGCTGGAGACCTCTCCATACACTGGAGTTAAAACAAGGATCTCGATTAGAAAAGATTGTCTTAGGGACTTCGTGAAGTCTCACCACCTCCTCCAGATACAGCCTCGACAAAACTTCCACTGAGATTGACTCATTGATTGTTATAAAGTGGGCTGATTTCATTAAAAGATCCACTACCACCCAAATAGCATCATGTCCTCCCGGAGCTCGAGGTAAACATATGACAAATTCCATTGATATGTCCTCCCACTTCCACTGAGGAATCTCCAATGGCTGAAGAAGACCACCTGGAACACGGTGTTCATCCTTCACCTTCTGGCAGACTAAACATCGAGACAGAAACTCTGCAACCACACGTTTCAGCCTAGGCCACCAAAACTGACTCCGCAAGGATCGGTACATATTTGTCACTCCAGGATGTGCCGCTAAAGGTGAACTATGGAACTCTTTGAGAACCATACCGTGAATCTCCACAGGAACAAAAATCCTTACATGATGCAACACTTGGTATTGTTCGTCCTCTGACCAACCATCAGGGGCCTCACCACAAACAACTCGGTCTCTCCAAACCTCCACCTCTAGATCCCCTAACAGGGAATCTTCCACCTTCTGCATCAGAGATGACTACACTGTCATCTGAAAAAGAAAACCTATACCTCTAAATTCTTCCATATCAATATATAAGGCTGAAAATTCTTCCATTACTCTCCAAGAATCACTAGATTCATGCAAAAAATCACTACATGAATTTCAGCTCAGTGCATCAACTACAACATTCCCTTTTCAAGGTGTATATGATATTTCAAAGTCGTATTCCTGTAATAAATCCATCCACTAACACTTCCACAAGTTGAATTCATGCTGGGAGAAAACATACCTCAAAATCTTATGATCAGTGAAAACCACAAAGCATTCACCAATGTGGTAATGAATCCACAAATTCAGAGCAAACACCACGACTGCCAACTCAAGATCATGGGTGGCATAGTTGCGTTCATGGGAATGCAACTGCCGATAACCATAATAATCAACTGACCTATGCTGCATGAGAACATAGCCTAACCCCAGATGTGAAGCATCACAAAAAACCTCAAACTGAACTCCCTCTACTGGAAGACAAAGGAATGGAGCACTTACTAACTTCCATTTTAGATACTCGAAAGATTCCTGACACTGATCAGTCCATATGAAAGCCTGATCTTTCCTGGTCAAAACTGTCATAGGAGTTGCAACTCAGGAGAAATTGGCTACAAACCTCCTGTAGTAGCCTATGAGATCAAGGAAACTTTGCACCTCTCAAACTGTCTTGGGGGATTTCCAAGACACAACTGCTTCTATCTTCGATGGATCCACAGCTACACCCAGTTGGTACAAAACATGCCCCAAGAAACGAACTTCTCAAGCCCAAAACTCACAGTTGGATAACTTCCAAAACAACTGATGTTGGCAAAGAACTCCCAAAACAGCTCGAAGATGCTCTGCATTCTCCACTTCAGATGTGGAGTACACAAGGATTTCGTCAATGAAAACCACCACAAACTTTTCCAAGAACTCATGGAACACAACATTCATCAATCCCATGAATACAACTGGAGCATTCATCCTGCCGAACGATATTAAAACGAATTCGTAATGCCCATGACGACAACAGAAAGCAGTCTTTGGGATATCCTTATCCTTTACATGCATTTGATGATATCCTGACCAGAAGTCTATCTTTGAGAACCAACTTGCACTTTTCAGTTGATAGAATAAATCATTAATCCGCGGAATAGGATAGCAGTTCTTTATTTTCACTTTGTTTAAGCGACGATAATTTACAAACAACCACAAACTGCCGTTGGCCTTCTTCACGAGCAGAACTGGTGCACCCCACGATGATACACTTGGCCGAAAAAACCACACTACAACAGACCATCAAGCTATATATGTAGCTCTTGTAACTCATAAGGTGTTATCCTATACGAAGATATAGAGATAGGAGATGCTCCTGGCTATAGCTAGATCCCAAACTCAATCTCTCATCGAGGGGGTAATGCTACGACCTCTTCTGGAAATACATTAGGGTACTCCTCCACAACCCTAGAAAACGGAAACTGTGGAACCTCTGAAGAACTCAAAATCAACTCAGCCATCAAGGATGATAAGGATGGAATGCACCTATGACCCATCTGGGGGTCTCATTCCCCAACAAACACCACTTTCTCTCCATCTGCATCACATAAAACGAAATTCTTCCTATATCAATCCACAATAGACTACATTGAATACAACCAATCCATGCCGAGGATGACATCATATGGTTGTATTCGTAAACATAGGAAATCTCCCCAAGATCGTTATTTCCCCAACACTAGCTCATAGTCTCTACATACTTCAAACAAGTTAGCTCGACCTCAAACTGGCGTAGTCAAAGCCAAGGCCACTAGAAGCCTCTACACCTCAAGTACCAAAGCATGGACAAGGGTATTTGATATGATGGAGTGCGTCGCTCCTGAATCAAACAAGGCATACAACAAGGTAGAAAACAAGAAAAGGGTACATCGAACGACATCTGGCTCACCTAGAGCTAGCAACGCTAGAGCATGAAGCTGACCACGGCCTCCTCCATAGCCTCTCTGACCCTGACGACGACCACCACCATAGCCGTGCTCTGCTCCCTGAGGATCGGGAGTGTCATGTGGCTTTCCTCTGCCTGCCCCATCTACCTTCTGCTGATCGTAAGCTGGTGCAACCTGCTGCTGCTGCCTCGGATAGAACTGCCTCAATGGAGGAACCTAGAGCGGAGTGCCTGGGGCACGATGACTACTCTAAAAAATTAGGCACTCCCGCTACTAATGACCAGGACCACCATAAGAAAAATAAGCGCCCGATCCCCTGGCATAGGCCTGAGAGTTTCTGCCTCCAGAGAAATGAGACGTGAAGGGCTGGGACCTACCCCTGGTTGAACAGAAACTCTTCTGCAATGAAAACCTGGAACCCTGGACCACAACTCTGCTTCATGAGGAATCATGATGATTCCCCTCTCGTGATGATCTGGTCCTGGCCATAGTCCTCTCAACAACCTCTTCCCTCTCTAGGACCTCAATATATGTCTTCATCATAAATGGGGGTAACCTGGCACTGGATCTTTGGATGCAAAGCCTCCCCGAAATGCCTCACCCTGGCATCCTCATCTACTAGTAGGACTGAAGCATATCGTAGAAGGTTCCTGAAACAGATTCAAAACTCTCGAACACTGGAGCTCCCCTTTCTAAGGGTAAGAAGCACTTGGTGACTAGACACCATTTTAATCAAGGAAAGGAACTCGACTATAAACTTTTCTCAGAACTCCTCCGATGATATCGATGACTTCTCATGATCCCCAAGGAACAACAACCACAACTTCCTTGCTGCTCCACGCAAAATCGTCACAACCAAGGACACCCAGTGCTCCTTCCGAGCACGGATCGAACTGAAGCCTATCTCGACCTCCTCTAACCATTCTTCCATGATTTCATCTGAAACAGAGCCCTTATACTTCTTCAGACTCTGGAGATGAAACTCTTGGAGTGTGTTCCTCCAAGTGTCGTCGTCGTCAACCTCTACCCTGCGGCGACCTGCTGGAACAACCTTCTAAACATCTTCTATGAAAACCTAACGAGGACGTCGACTTGGAGCCATACCTTCAAAATAACAAAAAATTAGAGATCCTAAGCCTGTAATATGAAAGAATCAACATTAATTAATTAATTTTTTTCTTCCATTCGTTTTAGGTTAACCTATCTCAAGGTCTACCCATTCAAACACAGGCACAAAAAAGAATGATTCATGATCCTTTCCTAGGTCTCTACCCTGAAAACAATATCACACTATTTAGTAGTCATTTTAAACTTAAAGGTCTGTAAATCATATCATAGGGGTACCAAAAAGACTATGTCTCAGTCAGTCTACAGTGTATACCCCACTTGCTAAATATGAATGACACTGTTTCCCTACCAACCCATGCAACCTCACCTGTGCCTAACTCCAATCTTCATCCTACCCCTCAGCCAGACCTCTGATACCACTCTGTCACGACCCCGTCCCCACAAAGTGTACCCCTCCTGGACCGGCAATGTGAGAAGGGAGATAATGACCCCCAAGTCCCGCCTCCAGTAGGCCCCAGGTTGGCGACTAGCACCGAGGGTATAGTAAACACACAAATGGGAGGCATTACCCTCTAAGAGAACACATATGGAAGAGAGAGATATGATAGACACCGACCAACTCCAAATAAGAACTAATGTATAAAAGAAAACCCAAGTGCATATGTAATGTCATGAAAAAGTACTAAAACTGAAAGGGGAAAACAGTAAGTACCCAAAAGAAAGAAAAACTGGAAGCGATCATAAGCCCGAACAGCTCCTACAACCACAAGCCAGTAGTAACTAGCCTGATCTCCAACCTGCTCCAAGTGACCTGAAAATAGTTTATATATACGTAGGGTGAGTATAACAGTATACTCAATAAGATCGTCCACAAAGCCTCTCATGAAAAAGTAAAGAAAGCATGCTAAGTATAGTGAATAATAGTGAAACTAACTCATCACCTAGACAAAGTATACTATATTCCCAACCACACCATGGATACTCTCACCAAGTAATGCATACAAGAATATATCATATAAAAAATAATATAAAGGGTACCCCGCTACTACTTCCCCACTAGTTGGTCGCTTTTCCCCAATGACATACATCCTGTGCATCTCTCTCCAAAGGCTTGCCCATATAAACTTGTGCTAAGCTCCACAATCTGCACCATGTGCATCACAAAGGATTTACCGCAGACACCTGGGCTAAGCACCACACCATCCTCACAATGAAAAGTAACCAGGTAGTTTTTGGGAGCCACCACAGCTCACATAATGTGTATCATACGTCGGTTGTTATACCTCAAGACATTACAACCCATACACCGAGTAAGGATCCTCAATCCGTCAAAACCCATACATGTTATACCTATAGTAGTCCATATGACACTATATACAGAATATATGTTTGTGAAATAACCACAAGCAATTACAGCCCTCTACACACATATATGGGGAAACAAACCGCTGTGCCAATGGAACTAATATAAACCAATATAAGAGAGAGGGGCTAAAGGTGGTAGTCATCCTTTCAACCCCCCATCAGAATGTTGGGGAAAAAACACCCCCCAGGGCTCAGAATCCTTAGAGTGTCAGTTTCCCTTACTAACAGGGTGGAGTAGCATATAGAAACACAAAAAGTAAAGAATATATATAACTCACAACCACACTATGGGCATAACCTAGTCTTAGTCTCAACTCCAGCTAACGTCTCCCGGACTCTGAAATGCTATTTCTAAGACTAGGTATCCTATAAGCACACAACCAATTAAAGAACTTCATTAGGTTACTTATTTCCCTTTTTCATCAGTTCCACTTTACGTTAATTAATTCATTTCTCATTAATTAACCATGAACGCAACCACATTAAACATAATTGGCATCACATTCAAAATCAACTGTCCCTTCAAAAGTTCTCAACCTCATCATTAAGTTTCAACAAGATCTAACCCCATGTGTTAAAATCATTTATTCAAACATTCATTATAGAATTACTTTCCCATATTCCCAGGCATTCTAGAAAAGCAACCTATGCTACTAAACACAAGGGGGCTCAACACGGTGGGTAGATATACTAACCGTCGAGTCTTTTCTACCTATAGTAAAAGCGTAGACCCATTCTCCCTCGAGAGGATAAACATGGAAAAAACATGTCATACCCGGCGTGTCTTCGCCCCTTTCAGAAGAATGGTAAGAAAAACCATCTGCATTGAGCAGTGGGGAAAGTAAAGCGGGTAAACAACCAATCAAACCACCAACCATCCAGCCATCTCATCCATCCCATACCATTATCCCTGGTGTCCTCCCCGACACCCACACGCATAAACCGATTCATCTTGCCACTCTAGGCCCCATATGCTTCCACAACCACAAGGCCTCCCTACCTCCACATATCACAAGACCCCTCCGGGGTCACATCACATCAAAAGAAATTGGAAAAAAACAAACACCACATGAATTGGGCTGTTAGACCTATTTCACAATAAGACGGTAACTAAGAACCCTTCATGGAATTCAATCAATCAAGGTCTTTAATCCATCTTGAATTAACAAATTTGATTCGTTGGTTCCAACATCATCAACCAAATTAGTAAGCTATCATAAAGTGTAAACATGCTTTCTATACCAATTTAATCAACATTAAAATTACAACAAGAACAAGATTCTTTTTCACGCCTCTTTATATTTAGCCAATTAATTATCCATTAATTCTGGATTTACGATCTTTACCAATTTCATCAAGAACAACATGCTAAAAGGAAAGGAATAGATATCAAACTATCTAGCAAAAACATGAGGCAACAACATATGTTTGATGAAATTTCTTAACCCGGGTCAAATATTTAATTAAGTCAATTTCCTTGTGATCCAAAGGGATAAATCATGCTAAATATACAATTTCTCAAAACAATTAGAGACAGGACAAATCCCCAACCTCAGCGGTTTTCGAGGAAAACCACAACGGTCAAAGAACGTCCAAGGGACCGGCTCGATTCTCCATGAATACTCCTTAGATCTCCTCTCCTAACAAAACCAAGACCAAAACTCATCATAAATGACATACACACACATAGATCTACCCATAACAGGCATAGATCTAAGATCCTGAGAGAAGAGGAGGAGTATATCTACGTAGATATAAGAAACCAAACAAAAAATATCACATACCTTGAGAAATCGGCTTCGATTCGCAAATTGAAGCCTCTGGATCACCTCCAAAATGCTTGGTAGAGGTTCTTCTACCTCCAAGTAAAGTTAATACCGAGTTATGGCCGATTAGGGTCTTAAAAAAAGTGATTAAATGAAAAAAGAGTTAGATCCACAATTTTAGGATCTAACTTTAAGTTCCCGCACTGTTAGTCCGCACGGTTTAATAAACCGTGCGCTAACCATGCGTTAGCTTCTACCTCAACAAACACTCCTCACATGGTTATTCCACACGGTTAGACAAACCATGCACTAACCGTGTGTTAGCCACTGCCTCCAACACCAACCTTGCACGGTTTGGCCGCACGGTTTGGGCAAACCGTGCACAACCATTCGAAATATATTCCACTTTAGCTTTCTTAAAAGTCCACCCAAACGCACCCCCAAGTTACTTTGGACTCTTGGAACACCTCTAGTTCCTCATTTCCACAAAGGAATGGATCAGAGAGGTCCGGGCCGTTACATCTTTCACATTGTAACTTGGATTGAATTTAAAAATAAAAATTTCAATTTGAATATATGGTTAGGTTTAATTAAATACAAGAAATGATTATTTTCATAAATTTTATTGTAAACTAATGTTTATGGATTTTCTAGAAAAAGAAAATTTATAGTCTCTTTAGTGAAATATTAATGGGAAAGTTTACTTCAAACATTACTCACAGAACTCAATGTCTATATAAAAAGTAGTTTTTTTAGGTTCATGTTTGAGTTAGTTCGTAGATACACCTATGAGATTATTATATTTCTAGTCACTCATGGATAAAATTTGATGGTAATATTGGATAGTGAAATTGGGTCATGCATTAATTGATGATATGGTAATTTTTTTTCACATCTTGTACTGTGTATATATTAGCCTTTTTTATCTTTGGCTATATTTTTAGATCTATTTACTATTATAATTATTTTATATAATGTAATTTTAGTTGAATTTTTATTTCTAATTTTTCCTTGTTTGGTTTGTTTTATATTTAAAACAATATATTTAGTATCTCATTGAAATATAACTTATGGATGAGCAGTGCCAAATTATTGGTAGTAATTACACTAAATTTTTACAACTATTTTTTAGGAATAAGCATTCCCAATAGAGTTTCCTAGATTTCTAGGCACTAGTTCCTAACAACTAGGGATTTGGAACAACCTTTGAGTCTTTCTAAAGGATAGCTCGAGTGCCAAGACTATGGTATTCATAGTTGGTTCATAGAAAAATAATATATGATTCCCTTTTATGTGAGTGTAATGATAGATTAGGTAAAGGAATTTTATATATCAATATTTAGGTTCAGGGAGACTTGAGCGAGCTCTTTATTGTTCAAAGCCTTGAGTGACCATGGGTGGTTAGGTTGTGAACTATGAATTTCATATTCAAATTTCATTAATTTTTATTTATTTTGATCTTTATTCATGGTGTTTTCAACTACAGTGAACTTATATGAGTTATTTGGATTTTTTTAGTGTTTTTGAGTGAAAATGGGGGAGGAAATGGCGGTACAATGTTAAATCACATTGTATGAAAAACTGTATGGAGCCCATGTGATTGTTTCTAAGAAGTTCCTTGTGATAGTTTCATGGTAGGTGCATAGTCTAAAAAACTATGTGACTAAACTATGTAAAATCACCAATTCCCATTGATTTTTTTGGAACTTGTTTGTTTTTTTATTTCTCTTGAATATGTGTGTTTCCAAATTAGAGTGAATTATAGAGAATTTATTTAGGTTGATTCAATGTTTTTTGGTCAGATTTAGTTGATCTTTTGTAGTGAAAAAATAATTTTAATGATGAAATTTACTTTTGAAATTAATAAAGGATCCTTTTAAAAATTAATTACATGTTCTTGGTTTAGTAAAAATTTCTTAATGATAAATTTTTGAACATTTAAATTGACTTTCAATTAGAATTATATTTTTAATAAAATTTGAAGAAATCTTATAAAATTATTTAGAATGATTTTGATCTTATTGGACCTATAAAACAATTTATGTATTGAACTTGAGGGGTTAAAACTTGGTTTTAATACATATGAATTTAAAAAAGATTTTTTTATTTGGGTCACTTTTGAATTTTTTCAAAGATAAAATTGTATAAATTTATATCAAATTTCAAATGAAATATAGTAACTTATAAACCGATGTATGTGATTTTAAACATCACTATGAAAACATGTTTAAAAGAGGAAATTCTATATGTATTTATAATTAGAGTTTCCTAATCAGTTTTCATAATTTAATCTTTTTTATTTTTACCATGGAGCATTGGTTTAACTTGTTTGGAATGATTTAAACCTTGAGTAATTTTTGATTGATTTTATTTTATTTCATTATTTATAATGTTCTTCCCATTAAAGTGATGGTGGATTATGATATGTCCTTTAGATTGGTGTACCTCATAATTTAGATATAGTCCATCCAATTGTCGACCCAACCCAAAATATAGGTAATGTGGTTGATCAAAATCCCTCTTGGTGTTTTAACCTTACCAGAGGATTCTTTACATAGCATTTAATTATCTTTCATGGCCTTCATTCAATCTTTTATTCAAAACTATTCTCATTGGGTTTGACTTATATTGGGTATGTATTCAACCAGGCCTTGATGGATGAATGTAATTAAGGAAATCCTCATTTGATGAGTGGTATCCTTAAGTCTTATTTGGTAATAGTTCCTTACCTTATGAGAATTGAAAGAAATATGATCCTATGCTAGAAACCTCGAATAGGTTTGGAGGATATTTTTATCTTGTTAATTTTCCCATAGTGAGGAAGAGATCCCTTGTATACTTCAATATAATCAATCTGAAAATATAATCTATATTGTATGATGGTTTTGAGGGCCTTCCTTCATTGAAGTATCAACAATGGATGGGATCTGGACATCAACCTGAATTGGGATTATAGTCAAGTAGAGCCTATTCATGGTATCCCCTTATTTCGTAGACCTATTGTTCCTTTAAATTATATTATTCAATTTATACATGTCTTTTAGTTATGATATTTTTATATATTTATTTCTATTTTGGATTTATAATATTTTTCGGAAGTCTACGGATTTTATCATCTAAATGTATATTTTTTAAAGCCTATTTGATTATGGAATAATTTTTTGTTTTTTATTTATTTCCTAATGATAGTCTAGTTTTATTTGACCCTCCATATTCATATAATCCTTATATGGTGGGGAGACCAACTATGGGTATCTGTATTCAATTAATTTCTTGGGATTATATTGTATAATTATGAATTTTAAGAAGTGTTTTAATGTGATAATTTAATCAATTATATATGTTTTAATAATTTCATTACCTAATTTCCCCTATATTTTGTTGATATAATATTCTCTTTTATTATGTGTGAGGATGATCACTTTATTCCTCAAATATTTGTTGAATTTATAGGGGTATAAAGTCATATGGTAGGGATAATTATCACACACCTGATATAACATTGGTGTATTTTTAGGTTTAATTATTTAACTTATTTGAGTTAGATAATTTTGGGAAGAATGTTTTGATTTATGACAGTTTTTCATAGTGGTACAAAAAGAACATGGTTTTGTAAATCATTCATATAGAACATGAAGCTGCTTCTAGGTGTCTCAATACTCCTCACATTTCTAGAGCATGGTTGATTAAACCATGTAAGATTCCTTACACATAGTGAAATGTAAATTTATGTAAAAAATGACCTTATATGGTTGGTTTATATCTTAGATAAACAAAGTGAATTTACATTCACATTCAATAGAGGATATGTGAAGGAAATCTTACATATGTTTTCCCTACGAACTGTTGTCCCAAAATTAAGAGAAACTATGTAACCAAACTATGTGGCATTCTCCAATATTTTCAAACGATGGTTGTATGGTTATTGTGTAGTTTTCTAAACTGTATAACCAAACCATTCATGTCACATAAGTGAATCAGTGTTGATTAAATGATTAGTGAATAGTTTACTGAACCAAGATACCAAATCATGTATCCTACTTGGATTCTTAAAATGATGAATTCAATATTCCAATCACATTGATTACAAGATTCATAAGTCCTCTCATCCATATACTTAATTTTAATATGTTAAAGGAGATCCCTTGGAGTGAATCCCATCTCATTTCATTCAATTTATTTCCTTTCTCATTAACATAAAGTGGATTATTGAATGTCAAGTCATCTTTTTTTCCTTTTATTTTCTATCTCCTCTCGTTTCCTATTCATCCTCACTTCACATGTCCATAGTTGACAAAACCCAGATTGAAGCTTTGTCCAAAACATTTCATCATAATGTTTTGGGTCTGTGTAGATCCTATTGGGGTCTATCATGGAATCATTGGAACAAGGTGGCTTGATTTATTTTGATTGAGTTGGGTGTTTGTATTATTTTTTTTAAATTATGGGATTCTTGATATTTATAAGTTCATTTTGTTCCTTAAAAATATTTTTTATGAGTCATTTCAGGTCTAAAATTTGGGTATGGTATTAAGAATATTATTTTTCAAAAGGAAAACTAGTTATTCATTTATTCATAATATTTTATTTATAAACCAAGTATTTATGTATAGTTGGTGTTTGCCAAAATTTATGAGAGGATTTTCTCAAAGAAAATGGGAATTTGAAATTATTTTTTAATAATCCTAATGATTTAACTAATGATGGACTAAGATTTTAAGAAAATATTCAGTTGGTATTTCATTATTATCATATTTAAACAAATTTATTCAATATGTTCTTATGGAACCTGAATATGATTTATGATCATTCATTTCTTCAAGTTATTCATTGATAATTTTTTTGAATAAATATTATTTTGGATTGAAAATAAGGATTATTATTAAAAGGTAATTTCAAATTGGCTCTTGGTTTTAAAATGTAATTAGAAGGAGTTAAAGAGTGGGAATAATACTCTAAAAATAAAAATCATGGTTTCCACGCCATGTAATGATCTTTTCATAAAATAAGCTACAACCTTGTTTTGATATCCATTGATTTCTGAGGAACATATGTTGTGTTATGTTGATAAATGTAACCAGTTATTTATTAAGATTTATGTGAGTAGGTTTTAGGATTTTTTTAATAAGTTGTATAAGGTTGGGATGGAGAGCTATTATTAAGATTCTTTTTATGAGTTTTTATTGATTTTTTATTGGTTTGTGATAAATGTCACCCCACCCCTAGTAGATAACTTCATGGAAGCCAAAGAGTTTGTGTAGGGACATTGGATGTCATAAACCATACCAGATAACCTAGTATACTGATACCTGATCCCTTCTTAACAGAGCTCGAAGGGTGTTCTTGATCTCTATGAGTCGGTGACTAGCTCCTGGAATAATATAATGAATAAAAAGGGGGAAATTTTAAACCAAATAATAGAAGGTAAATCAACACTCCAGAATTAGAAAGCACCGTATTCAAATATTTAGAAAAATACACAAAAGTACATCATCAAATGACACAACGAATTCCAAACAAAAGTCTCAGAAATACTCATGTAATATGGGGATCACATCTGCACTGGTCATATCCATTACTCCAACACTCATGAATCAAGTACACCCTCCTCCTCCAATTGGTTCCTTCCATTTACTTGATCCTAACATTATATAATCTAAAAATTCCCCAAGGAAAAGGTTGAGAGTGATATAACAACCTTATAGGACACCACCATAAGATTCCATAAGCTATACTATAATAATAGAACATTTAATCTTTCAATGTAAATAAAATAAGTCTAGGAATGAAATTTACATATTTTCAAGTAAATATTATTAAACTCAAAAGATGGAAGATATATGAAAACACACTTAAATGAACATTTTATATAAAATATTATTATAAAATACTTTTCCTAAATAAAATAGTTATAAAATCAATATCATCTATAATCAAATCAAACACAACAATGAACAATGATAATAATCTCTGTGGTTTATTAGTTTCTAGATATAGGATCCTTACACTTATTAATCATCATCATGACTCAAGATAGGTGTGCACACTCAAAGAAAAACCCCATTAGTGGACCCATTATTGAAAATCAATATACACCACATTGTGGGACCAATAAAGGTAAATTATTCCAAAAATGGTATAGTTAGTGTCATCATCATCATTTCACTTATAGGGAGTCATATTCCTTTCATGCTTGTACTAATAACCACTAACTACCTAGGATCACATGTGCTTCGATCAATTGGTCATTCATTCATGCGAAAATAAATCATTTTAATATAGTTAAAATTCTTAAAATCAAATTCAACATGTCTTTTCAATTTAAAAACCAAATCCTATGTTTTCCTAAATTCGTGTCTTTTAAAAACAAATCGAATTTTAATCCAATTTTCTCAATAATCACATCAAATCATTTCATCAAATCTAATTTCAAATAAATACATTATTTTTCTAATGTCTACCTAACAATTTCAACTCCATTGATATTTTGGATTTTTAACAATACCATGCCATTTTAAATTCACACATAAAATCATCTGAAATACATATTATTAAGTCATTTTTAAAAGCATTCAAAATAATTCAAGTAATATAGGGTTTTAATTTTATGTTAAATTCATATTTAACCACTTACAATTAATCATTTTTCCAAATGGACACCCACAATAGGAACCCTTACAATAATGGTAGTGAAGGATATCAAGAAATAAAACAAAGAATCTAGATCTATCAAAATAGAGGTTATATCAATCAATAACATGATAATCTATCACTCTATAAAATGGAGAGAATAAGAGATCTGAGGAAACCACATGAGATGAGATTTACACACTGATAGGATATGTAATGTGGTCACTATTTCTTTGATCCACTCAGATAAAGGATTAATGTTTTCAAAATCACAACTTAAGAGCCTCTAAAGATGAAGGAATCATATTAGGGTCTAATGGGGGTGTTTTGAATATTAAATGGGGGTATCATGATTTTATTTAATTTTTTGGGGAGTTAAAATGTGTGTGTATGATTTATTGTATAGGGCCTCATAGTTAGTATTAACCGTGCATGCATTCTGGACTTCTTTTTGGGGTGCACAATTTGGATGCATAGTTAAACTAACCATCCACTAGCCATGAAAAACCCAATTTTTATATGGTGAAAAGTTTTTAGTGGTGGACACATAGTTTTGAAAAACTATGAAACCCCTTCCATTGGATCATTAAATGAGTCATGGTTCTTTGGGGGAAACCTAATGGTTTTTTATAACCGTTCACCACCACATGTGCTCCCAAATTGTTTTTAAAAAACTCTAAAAATTTCCCCAAAGTAAGACCAACCAAAGTATGATAAAAAAAGGGACGAGAAATACATAAAAGAGGGTAATGAGATGTTACATAGGATATATAATTCTAGGCCAGGTCCTGATATCTTTTTATTTGGATTACACAATTAACTAACTAACATTACCTTAACATTGGATGATTTGGTTGCAGTTCCATCAAATGGGTGTCACCACACTACAAGGCCAAGATAATTATATCCTTAGTCTCTTACATGTAATTGGTCTGATTTGTTTTGGTCATAAGAATCTATGAAGATCATTAGAATACCTTAACCATATATTCCATAGGTATTCTCCCATTATTTTCTTGAATATATATTAATATTTTCTTTATCTTATACTTATTTGAGTGGATGTTGTTGCTATATAATTTTTATTTTCATAGCTTTATTTGAGTGAATTATATCACTATTTTAATTCAATAATATTTATTTTATTTTATGGGATGTATTTACTATTTATGTTCTATTTAATGTGGTATCTATTTTCACGTAACATGGTTTTATATCTTTCTCATTTATGGGATTTCTAATATACATACACATTATGTATTTCTTCTTCTTTATTTCTATTATCAATTGATTTTGGAAGTGAATTGGTAAATAAAGGATAGGAATTTCAAATTAATAATAAATATCCCATTCTTTAAAGGAATTAGTTGTTTCATTTAATATAGTGGTTTAAATGAATTTTCTATAACTCGTCAATTTTTCTGCTAATAACATGGTTTAATTTTAAAATTGAAAGTTAGGATTTTTATATACGGTTCAGTTCACCTAAATGTTTAAATGGATTATTTTCAAAAATTATATTTTCAAATATAATTTATATTTTTTTTAAAAATAAATGTATAGACTCTTTGGTGAAATCCAATAGGGAAAATCTTCACACATCCTTCCCACACCAATTAGTATCTATAGAATGAGTGTATTTTTATAGGTTCATGTTCAGTTAATTGGGAATTTACTCATATGAGATCCTTATTTATTCAACATCTCAGGGATCAGGTTTGATGGTAGTGTTGGATGGTGACCTTGGGTCATCAAGAGATCATCAAATGATGTTCTGGGTATGATTTTGTTCATATTTTACTGTGCATATATCAACCTTTTCGTAATTGGCTGTATTAGTATTTTTTTTAGGCCTTTTTTCAATCCTTTTATATTATGGCATGTGGGTGGAATATTTTTTAATTGTGCCTTTTTTTGGTTTTATATTTAAAAATAATTATTTGGTTTCACATTGTAGTCTAACTTACATTTGGAATAATAAATTCCTAGTAAAAATTATTTATCATTTTCGTTAATATATTTTTGGTTGAAACCAATCCCATAAGTGTAACCCTGATACTCAAAAACTATTTTCTAACCCATGCAGATTATAAATTCCCTTTTTAATGTTCCACTGATTTACGTGGTGCCTGAATATGGGTTTCCCATGATGGTTTATAAAAATATGCACCCTTTGAGATCCAAGTGCCACTTGGTTTGAGAAAAACCTCACCTTGGGTTTGATGGCTATTGATTAATTGCATGAGGAAAACCAATGAAAATTTTATTTGACAAATAGAGAATGTGAAAAGATGAAACAAGTGATTTACCTTTTAAAATCCATGTAAATGAAGGAGGAATCACCCAAGAGAAATGGGTAGAAGTGGAATCTACTATAAGGAGTGCCTATTATAGGTTCTAGGTTGAATTAGGGAAAACAATCCAATGTCGGATTAAATAGGGAAAGGGATATATGATAAAAACAAAATTTCATTTTATTGATAACCAACACTTTTTGTTCACACAAATTACCATACCCCGTTCCATCTCTATGATCATATCTAGAAAAAATGGGTTATATAAATGGTAAGGACACATGGTTCTCAAAATCATGTGCCAACTATGTATTCTCTACTAGAAAGGGAAGGCATACCATGTGCAGTTTAACCACAAAATTACCACTAAATTTTTTCCAATCACATGAACTGAAAATTTTAAAAAAGATAAAAAATGAAATCCAAATTTTATATTTTCAATATAATAAATTATACAATGAAATAATAACCAAAATCGATATAAGAAATTTTCAATTATCCTCACAATTCAAATCTCTATCACTATAAAGTCATTTATTATTTTAGGTTAAAGTGAATCAAGTTTCTGACATACCTCAATAAAATTTAATCTGGTAATTAGAACATAACTGATTAATTTTGTGAAATGGTACCTTATATTTCCCTATAATACATGTATCCAAAAATATTAATAATTTAATTTTAATATGGTTAAACAAATGAAAATTTATTATTATGTGAAGAACTCCTTAAGAGAGGTGAAAATTTTACCAACCACATAAAAATCCACCGAAGAGAGAGATTGAACATTTCCAAAGGACATAAAATATAGAACCATCCCAAAAGGAATGAAATTAAAACAAGTAGGTTAACTGTAATTTGAAGAAAAAATTAAAGTATATTTTTAAATTGATAATTCGTCTTACAGACTTCTTATACATAACTCCAATCAATCACATTAGCATCAAGCATTTGGAATGTGCATAAAACGGTCTAAGAGTAGTTGGATAACCTACACAAAAAGAACTTGAGAGATCACTTCTTTATTAGTGGAGATGGAATTGAATTTAATTTCTGAATCGAATCCCCCAAAATCTCATCCTCAAATTTATCTTTCTCCTACATCCCACAAGAAAATAACCCCCTTCCTTTATCAGATTGAATATAGGAACCAAGAAACACATTATAGAAAACTAATGACAACGTCATCATCATATCCTTATTGAGAAGTCCTAAATTAAATATAGGTCATACGACATCCTGATGTTACTTTTTGGTATACATTAATTTTTTGACCTTATTTTATCTTGAGCAGTTCTCGGTTTGTTCTAGATGATTTTTTGGAAATTTTGGAGTTTATTGGGAATGTTAAATATTTTCTGTAACCTCTCCAACTTGGTACTCCCTCAAGTTACCTAGATGGTTGGATATGTGACCTTAGGGTTGGATCTACATATGAAAGAGGTTTATGACTAGTAGTGAGGGTATAAATAATAGAGTGGAGAGAAAATAATCTATGGTAAAGAGTTGTAATGGAAGAAAACAATAATATCATATTAGAAAAAATAAAGAAAATAATATTAATAAATAATCATAAAACCAAAGATGAGAAAAAAACTACTAAATAAAACCAAATAATGAAATAATAATGTAATTTCTTTCTAGAATGTATCTTAAAGTAAAGATAAAAGTAATACAAATAAAATAATAAGAAAAATAAATAAAATAATCCAATGAACTTGAACCAGAATCACATGTCGATCCTGTATCTAATATATAACCCATCTAGTAAGAAATCATAAAAAACATGGTCTTTTTCCCTTGTCCAAACATGTATGCATGTTATCTTCTTGGTGACCATTGAGAATCCCGAGTAGGGTGTGAGTATAACTTAGTAGGTCATCACCACCATTTCTAAAAAAACCATTATTATAATAAGTGCATGAAGTAATGAATTAATCAGGTGAATTAATTAATTCAGCAATTAATATGATACATCAATCAACCTACTTCAGAACCCAATCAGAATGTCTCTGAGCTTGCAACACAACCATAGAAACCATAATAATGAAAAAAACAACTTGTTTTAGAACTATGATAGATTGTATTAGAGCATGTAGCACAACCATGAGAACCAAAACCATATACACTTGGTATAAAATATCATTGGGCTAAACTTGCTATATAAGAATCTCAACATTTTCTATGGACTAACCCAATATATAATCATCACAGTATGTGTCAAGGCCTAGCTCTATATATAATCATCACAACATGTGTTAGGGTTGATCCCGGTATATAAGCATCACAACATTTATCAGGGCCTTTCCCAGTATCTAAGCATTATAACATGTGTTAGCTACTATCTTGGAATTTAAGTATTTAAGCAAGTGTTACAAGTGCATACCATAATGGAATGTATGTGAAAACTTTGAGCATATCACAATTTAAACACATAATAATGAATGTTTAATTCTTCTAATTACCATTTTTATTTCAATTTAATTATTTACTAAGTTAATAAAATAATACATTTTAAGGGGATTCAATAGTAAGAAATCACCCAAAACACATGTCTTACAAAAATTATATGTAATCCGTTGAAATTTTATTTTTTTCAAAGGAAACTGCAAGCCATGTCACATCTCAATTGACCCAAAGGTATCCCAGTATTGATAAAATTTCAGGAGTAACACTTCAATTTATTCAATTAATTAATGTGCATATTTTTTTGGTAAAGTCATGTATATTTCACATACTTTATAAATTGAAATCAAACCATAGGGTTATTTTTTGGAACCCTACATTAAAAGTAGAGAAGGAGATGAACAAACCTCATATCCACGGTAGCTATTGTATTCATACATCCATTTAATGAGAACCATTTTTTTAGAAATATATTAAGAAGAAATGAAGAACTAGAAGTTGTACCATAAAAATATTGGTAATAATATCCAAGATCTGATGTGTGCTAGCTTTCAGATTGAAGCAAACTCTTAAACGTCATCTACGAATGGTCTATAGGGAAGCAGGTTGTGTAGAAGGGGTCTGCTACTGAATATGGAGGTCCAATTAAAAAAAATTGTGATGTTTTATAGGTTTTAAATAGGTTGGGTGCGACTTTTACAATATGTGAATTTATTTAATTTAATTTAGTATCATATCCTTTTTTCAATTTCACTAAAATCCAATCACAAATCATTATTAAAAAACATTAGATATATATTAAACATTGTGTAAACTGATTTTGTGACATGTGATACTTTTCATGATACATTTACAGGTTGTTAAATTTTTTTAATTGTTTACAGGGTTTATAAAATTTGTGGAGTGTGTAAATTTTCAAGATAAGTTTATATGGTATGAATTTATTTAATCCATGAATTAAATTCTTGGGGTATGTGTAAAAAAATTCAAATAGCGAATTAGGTTCATGAAATGAATTTTTTCTATAGTTAGAACTCACCCCTTATTACTGTTGTTTTCCTACAACTCATAACCCACCCTAATCCTTATTTTGACAAACCAATTTCAATATAAATACAACCTAACACAAAGAGAGTTAACAAAAAATTTAAATAGAAAAGTACCAAGAAAAAGATGAGATCTTACATTTTCACACAGTTAGAAAAAACCATGTGGTATTTCTTGGAATCCATGAATCTTTTTGTGGTTTGGGATAATGTAATTTTTTATGATCATCCTGATTTTTTGATCAAACTATGAGACTTTTAATGTATATAGAAATTGGTGCATGATTTATCAAATCAGACAGCTAAAATATGTGATGGAGATTAATTAATCCAAAAATTAGTTTTTTAACTATACATTTATCCCATTTACACCATTATTTATTCTAAATACTAATATCTAAACCCTATGTATTCCACTATATGATTTTTGAGATTCCAACCTTTTGGAGAGAGATTCCGATGGATCTTAAGGTGTTAGATCTAGTAAAATTAGAGCAAGTTCCTGTTTACCATTGTCCTTTAATGTTCTTCTAGATCTTCTATATTTTTTTGAATGGAAACACAAATCAGGGATGTTATAGCTACATATATTTGTTGTGTCATGAAATAATGTTTTTTATAGATCAGTTATGAGAAATAAAGGTACTGACCGGATCTACCTAGATCTTTGTGTGCTTCTTCAAAGATTATCTTAGTTTGCAGTTTTCCTTGTCTTTATAAATCTTGAGATTATTGAATCTGGGTTTCTTGATAAGGGTTTCATAGTTTATAAATATTCTTTACATATTAGGTTACTTTGTTCCTATTATTGTCAAGAATATTTTTAATTTTTTGGTATACCAAGTTCTTGAGGTTTGCGGTTTCATAAAAAGGATTTGTTTCATGAACTTTTAATGCTTTCTCATCATAAAAAAATTTCTAAATTATTTAAAGGGATGAATATTGATTTATTGAAATGTAATTATTTTTATACTATTATGATTTAGATTTACCCTTTCTTCCATTATTGGTGAGAAATGATTTCAAATATTGTTTTATTTTATTTTATGGGATGCTTGATTATTTATGTGTAAAATTCCCTTTGAAATTTTTAGTCCCTGAAAATGAATGCCTCTCTGTGTAAATTTTTATGAAATTGAAAGCTTCAAATTATGGGATATGGAATAAGGGAACCTGGGCTAGTTAAGTGGGGAATATACTGAAAAATGTACGCAAGGATGGTTTCAGATACATGGCATATATTAACACTTCAACTCTAAGTAAACTTTTTTGTGATAGGGGGTTCACTTATCAGGGTGTTCTATCATCCCTCATCCCATGTTGTATGGATTTTTTGACACTTAGTTATTTGATCAATGAGGTTTGAGGTACCTAACTACCCTAAACCCAATATATCCTAGGACTAGTAACTATATTTCTCCATTTATATTGTTTATTTACAAATTATTGAAATTTGTTTCTATATAAATGCTTTAAATATTATTTGTTTTTATATGTTTTATAAAATACTCTAAAAAAGGGTGTATTTTCATATTTTATTGAAAACAATGTATTTCTATGTTTCATGAATTGTCGTTATTTAAGTGGTAATATTTTTTATAAATTATTATTATGAAACACTTTGGGGGATCCTATTGGTATTGTTTTTCTCACATGATACATGTACATTTAGGTGTTCTTAGATCTTGTTTTACCTAAAATGAGTAAAATTAATGCATCAAATAGTGGTGATGCGTATGCATATTAGAGGGGAGTCTGAGTTCAGTGGTGACATGGTGGGATATTAACCCACATATTACATGGATATGGGTTTTTATTGGTCTCATCTACTTTGGTTTACCTATTTTATATTGTCACTTGTATTGCCTTATAATATTTGTCTCCCATTGTTTGACGTTAATTGGGTCGTTGTTCCACTTTTATATATGTTTTCTTATGATAATTTTATTTATTATGTTTAAAATCATTCCTAATGGTTGTTAATGATATCTATACAATTTTTCCCATACATTGGGGATTGTGAATTCCATTAAATTCTTTCAATGGGATGAATCAGATGTCCGATTCAGGGATTACTTGGGTTGGGTCATTATTAATTGGTATCAAAGGAGGTTTCATATTCATGGTATTTTGGTCTTGGGATATTTTCATAGATAGGAGATATAATTTTCATGACTTGAGGAGTATGTTATGAGAATTTTCCATGACAGATCTAGCCATAAAAATCCTTAAGCTACCATGATATATTGGGAAATTTGTCTTTTATGTGGTGTTTTTATCTAATATCAGTTGTTTGGTTATGTTATATTGGATAAAACCCAGATTTATCATATTTTGTGTGGTCTATTCTTTATTTTATATCGATTAATGTACCTTCGAAGTGTACTTATAAATATTCAATAGGGTAATATGAATGATTTTCTGTGATGAAACCCTCAAGTTGATCAGAATCTTCTTGAAGTGGTAGTACATGTAGTCCATTCCATGGATTCTGGTGTTATCCAAACCCTGAATCAAACTAGGGAAGTGAAACAAGGGAGTAGTTGATATAAAGATAAATCTCAAGGTTATATTTTCTAGAAACCATATTTCTTCTAATGGATGAATGTCACTCTAGAAATAGAGGACCATTTAGAGAAGATCAAGTGAATTTTTGAACTTTTAGAAACTCCAGATTCATTCAAAGTAAAAACTTTCTATCTTTAATCTTGAAGGCCCGAGAAGGAGATGGTGGGAAATCATACTTTTTGAAAAATAATAGGAATTTATATATTGGATATATTTGAAGACCATTTTTTCCAATATTATTTCCCTTAATAATTTGCATTGTCAAAATCCATAGAGTTCCTCACCCTTCAACAATGTGATCTTACTGTATTGGAATATTCCAACCACTTAAGAAAATTAGTTAATTTATTGACTGAGATTGTGTTAAATGATAAGTTTAGGGATCCAAGGTTTAAACTAGTATTTTAAATGTATATTTTATGTCTGGTTTATATATAGAATCTTACCAACTATGTTGGGGTTGTGGACAGTGCTAAGATGAAAAAATTTGACACATCTGGCAAGTTATGGCTGGTTAAGATTCCACTTCCTCCTTGTGGTTTTCTAGTGGATTCTGTTGATGAAATATGTAGTTGAATGATATTTTGAATGGAATTTGTGGTGGATCCAAATCTTGGAACTATACCACACCATCTACTAGTTAGTAGTGGACCTTTAACTTGTTACCTATGTGGAAATATAGGGAACATGATGCATACTTTCCCGGTGCCTCTAAATAATTATAACTAATGTGGATGCTAAGGTTACTTTCTGAATTTCAATAATAATATTTCTACTCCATGTTATGGAATATTCTCATCAGTAAAAAATTGTTTTTTTTGTAGTCACACCCCAAAAGTTGAGCTAGAAGAAAATCTTCTTACCTTTTATTAAAATGAAAGAAAATGTATAAGGGAAATAGGAATGGCCAAACAAAGGGACCTTACCTTATTGATTATAAAAAAGAGTCAAATATAATAAAAGTATATTTCATGTCCATAATCAAATTTGTTAGATATTTCCCACTCAGATTGGGACCTACCATGATTGAATATCTTTAGGATTTCTATATTATTATTTTTTGACAATTTAAAAGAATATCGGGTAGACACAATCCATAGTGTATTGATTTAGTCTTTACATGGACTTATCATCTAAGGTTTTGGATTTAAGAACTTGGTGTCAGTTACGTTTTCCTTCCCATATAAGAATTCACCCTTAAAAGAGGCATGGCCATCACTGTCTGTGGTAATCAGGGTGTATTTCCATTCACCCCTCATTGGCCACCACAACATTTTGTTATCTAGACATGCCCCATATAAGGGATGATTTTTTAGAATTATCCTCTATATCCTCTGGCATTCCCTAGATGTCTTAAGTTTCCATTAATTTATTTATTTCTTCCATAATAATTTTAGTATTCCCACCCTCATTCATATTTTATGATCCTTGATAATAATAGCGAATACCTAAAATCACTAATCTCCTTCAAAAATCACACATGGAGTAAGAATTTCCTCATCCTCTTGGGAACATTCTCTATTCCTAGGTACTGGAGGAAAGATTATTTCTGGCACATGAATCACATGTTTTATAATTAGATACAACTCCTTGTCCATTTTTAATGAACCAGTATATACCTTCACATTATCCTTGTCAAGAGAATATTTTATGTTTCCCACAGAGGCCACATTATTATGTATATTTTCCCCCAATATCTTCTTATAAGAAGCTTTATGATATCCATTTAAAGAGAAAAAAGAGCAACCCAAAATCCTGCAACATTAATACTTGACATGAAAAATAATTTGACACTCTAGGCAGAAGTCCTAAAGTCTTTCATATTATACTTTTAAAGAGATATCATCAACCAATGATAACACAAAAATTTTATAAATCAAGAAATATCTACATTAAATTTCCACTAGGATCCTAGCATAGTGGCAGAATTTGTGACCCTTAGTATTCCTATCCATTTTGATTGAAATACCCACCACAAAGGAAATATCAAAAAAGATCTTAGGATTCCACAGGATCCAATTCAGACCAATAATTTTTATATATACTTTTGCTTTAGATTTTTTATGGAAAAAGATTAAAATGAAATTACAACTCTTGAAAACATACCATACCTAGATTTAAACGGATTGAGATGATTCCCCAAGACCTTCACTTCCAATCCTTTAAGGGTAAAATGATGTAAAACAACCCTAACTCATGGGAATACATATCAAATCAGTAATTCCCCTTATAGAGGATATATTCCAGACTAAATTATGAGTTTTTTAAAATTTAGATCTAGTGGGAAGAACCAGCTGAGAAATTATGGAGTACTCACAAATTTTAAATATGTGGAGAATCAGATCTATATTAGAAATCATGAGGGCAGTGTCACATTTATTCATGGTTTACTCTATAAAAAAATCTTTTACATGTGAAAAAACACTTCTACTAGAGTTCCTATCCATAACATCAATACCATGTTGATACCTCTACCCAGTTTTCAATTTATCAGATTTCCTTTCCCCTGTCCTTGTAGTTTCAAGTATTGTAGCACAACAATGATTTCCTACTTCATCCTCTAAATCAAGTCAAGATGCATTCAAGGATACCGACAACACATGATGATGAGTATCAACACTCACCAAGACTGATATACTTTTTTCCACCACCAATGGAATGCCACCCACATCGGTCTTCCCTATTGTATAAACCATCAATGTAGATCTATAGTCTCTGGACACCACTACATCACATACCACCGTGGATCTAAGATCTCAAGATATCAATTTTTTATGAATTTAAAAATATATATACTCTCCAACCATTATTAATGACATCACCATATATCCAAGATCTCGGTCCACATCTTCTCTATACTTAATCAGATTAAATCCATAAAAGTCTGAGCTCAGAACCTCTTTAATCCCCCTTGTGTTCCTCTAAAATATGTGTTCCACTAATACAAGATGGAAAGTTATGTCAGTCATAGTCATTCTATCCACCTTAGGTTGAGATATTTATAACCCGGAATTAGCCAATAATGGATTGCCTTTAGCAATCCCACTTCCATTCAGAAGAATTGAGCCGAGAAAGTACGGATTGACCATGAGCGAGTGACACCAAGATTCCAAAATTCCGGAGACACCATCGAGAAATAGATAAAAAACCCTCATTCATGCCTCCATCATTGCTCACATTATAGTCATTTGATTTAATAAAATAGGGTTCTAGCCATATTCCTCTGGAATTATGAAATTTCATACAGTGTAAGAGTCTCTAATGGAAGCAGACACAAGTATTATAACTATGAGAGTTACTAAAATTATAATTTTTGATTTAGTGTAAATTTTATTTGATACCAATTACTCTTATTATTTTATATCAAACTAATTCTTGAAACTTTTTAAAATTACAATGGAACTCATGCCTTTATTGTGTAGTTGACAATACCTCAATGAATGGATAAGTGTTCTCAATATTCCATCATATTATCTCTCTATATATATGGCTAATTTGGATTGGAATTTTCAGGTTATAACTTGGTTCTCTTTGATTCTATCATTGGGATAGATTGGTTAGTTGACCATAATGAATATATTGATTACTATCATTGATGGGTTTCCTTTACCACCTATGATGGGAGCACCTGAATGATTCAATGAGAGTTGGATTCAAGGTCTTGTCGAATAGGACCTCATCTATGAGAACATGAAAAACTGATATTTTTTTAGTTAAACTTGAGGATGAACATGCAAGCTGTGATCTTCCTTTAGTGTTTATGTAATTTATTGAAGTGTTTCCACCTAATTTCCCCAATCTTCCACTAGATTGGGATTTTTATTTTTCATTTTAGTTGGTTCTCAAAATTAAGATGTTATCCATTCCATTATATAATATGGATCGAATAGAATTGAATTAATTTAATATTTTGTTAGGTGATTTGAATGATAAATGCTTTATTCACCATAGTTTATCACATTAGCCAACCCCTATGATTTTCTCCAAAAAGGATGATGAGACTCTCTACTTTTTTGTATGTTACTGGAAACTCTACCGGGTAAAAATTAAAAATAAGTATCCTTTCCCATAAATTGATGAATTATTTGATCCATTGATAATAGAAAATTGGTTCTTGAAAATCAAATTTTGAATTGGATATCATCATTTTAGATTTAAGGTGACATATATTTTGAAGACTACCTTTAGGGGTAGGTGTGGACACATTGAATATCTTATTATGTCATTTATCTGACTAATGCTACATTCATTTTCATAGCACTGATGAATGATATTTTCCCTATAACATTGATTCATATTTCATGGTATTCATGGATTAAATTATAGTTTTCTTTAGAACAAAATAATATCATGATAATCACATAAAATATATTTTAGGAATCTTTAGGGACAACTTATTTTATGCTAAGTTATCAAAATTTTATTTCTAGATTGGATAAGATGCATTATCATGACATGTTGTTTCATTTTATAGAATCTTAGTGGATCCTAAGAAGGTGAGATCTATCTTGTAATGAAATTATCCCTGAAATGACTTTAGAATTAAATCTTATTAGGGTTTTTAGGTTATTATTGGGTTTTTGGGAAGGAATTATCAAATCTTATATCTCTATTGCCCACTATTACCAAAAAGGGGGTTAATTTTATCTGGGACTCAATGTTTCAGAATTCAATTTATAAATTTAAGAAATTTAAAACCTCGTAACATATTTCTATTTTACTAGAAGTAGGAAAGGGCTATATATTGGTTTCTGATTCTCAGTGTTCTGGTTTTTGTTGTGTTCTTATGTAATTAGATCATGAAGTGGCATAAAACTCTCTTTAACTTAAACCATAGGAGAATCATTTCCCCACCCATGATTTAGAAATCATAATAGTTATTCATGCTATAATGAGTTTGCAATATTACCTATTTGGGGGAAAATATTACAACCTATTATGAACATAATAGTTTATATTACATATTTTCTCAAGAAGAATCGAACATTTGGTAGAGGAGATTGGTGAAGAATATTCAGTCATTCATGTTTGAAATTTACAATACCAAAGGAATGGTGAATGTTAGAATGGTTGATATAAGTATAATTTTTTCTTCTCAAGAAGTGATAAAATAGGAAGAGGAAAGTAATATCATGGGTCTCTTTGCATGGATGCACATGGATGTGATAGAGTAAAATACCGATATCTTTTAGTCTAGTGATCAATTTATGTCATCTCTTATCAAGTTGATTTTTTGGATAAATAGTGGGATGAATACTTCAGGATTATTTGGATCTTATTTTATACCAGGGAGACCATTATAAACTTGTCCCTCTCCCTGAAAGGCATTCCTTATTTTAAAAACTGGTATTTCATTCCTTCATCCATGAGTATGAATGTAGTGAAATTTGTATTTATTGTTAATGGGACATTCATCCCAGTAAAATGATGATGTAAGATTACATGCAGTATAAAATTTGTGGCTAATTTTGAAATGTAATATATATGATTTTGTGTCTCATTATTATACCTATTAGTAGATTAATGCTGAACACCAAAATAATTTTGGTTTACTTCAGGTTCTCATAGTTTCCATATTGTTATGGGATGAGGTATCCATGTATTTCATCATTGGGTCACCACAAATTCACAAAGAGAAAAATTCCATATAGGTGGTGATTGATCGGCTAACCATGTCTACTCATTGAATTATGATTCAAGAAACAACTATGATTGATGATTTGGAAAAGTTATATATTCTGGATACTGTGAGGTTATACAGAGTTGTGTCATCTATTATTTCCAAAATGGTACCTTGATTTACCTCTAAATTTTGGAAAGGACTCAAGGAGAAGATGAATTCTCAAGTTAAATTAAGTTTGACTTACTCTCTTTATAAAATAAAGAGAGTCAGAAATTCATATTTTAGAGGATTTGATCAGTTCTTTTTTCATGGTATTTAGATGAAATTAGGGTAATTATTTAGGATGGATTGAGTTTTCTTATGAAAATAATTAGAAGTCATCTATTAGAATGGATTACTTTGAGTATTTGTATGGATGAACATTTAAATCACCTCTTTTTTGGTCTCATGTACATGATATTTATCTTGTGGGAACAAGAATTGTTCAAAAGACATCATTGATGATTTAGATTATTCATCAATGACCATTGATTTCCTATTGTAGGCATAAATCATATATAGATCATCAAAACAATCCTATAGAATTTTCAGTAGGTTACTGGTTTTTCTTGAATGTTTCTCCTTATTTAGGTCATTGTTGGCTTGGGAAGAATTGGAAATTAGATTCAAGATATGTGGTCCATTTTGAGATATATGAAATGATTAGAAATGTGTCTTATAAATTTTATTTTCCATATCAGGTGACATATATTAGTTTTTTTTTCATGTGTCTCAAATTTAGAATTTTCATCCTAATCCATCTCTTGTTTTGAACTTGTAGGAGATTTTTTTTGAACCAGATATGTCTACATTCAAACAAACAATATAGATTTTTTAATATCAAGAAAATACTTTTCTTAGGAAATCTATTTAATTGGTCCAATTGTTCTAGTCACAATAAATGGATTCCCATGATATGTGGGAATATTAATCTGTGATGTTAGAGCATTCAACTCATTTCATCATTTCTCTGTCTTCTCCACATTGAATTTCTAGTTGAAAAAGTGATATGGTGGGGACAATTTTCACATCTGGATGTCACTTTCACATACATATATTAATTTTAAACCGCATTTTGTTTTGAACCATACATGGTCTAATATAGTGGATTCATTTTTAAGTTTTTTTATAGGAACTTTATTTTTTTTGACAAGGTTAGTCCAAAAAATACCACATTCCTAGGAAACCATGTAGATTGTGTGGACACAGTATGTGTTGGGAATTAATTAATATAAAAATTATTTTTTGGACCTGAAGAATCTTCTATTTACCACACTATTTTTGATAAATACTATTATAACCATGACCATTCTATGATAGAAATGGTGTATGGATTGTGTTTGTTTTCAATCCTCATTAAGAGTTCAGGATGTTTTCTAGGAAATAGATCATACAGTTCAGGCAAGCAATAGTATTGAAGGTGGCATCATTTCCCAATGCACACAAGAATTAAATGTGCACAAAAGATAAGGTTGCTTGAAATAATCTTAGGTGCCCAATGTGATGTCAAAAGGGGTTTTTTGCACTCAGGAATGATCTTATGTGCACTGATAAAGACACACCAGGAACTTGCACACAAGGTCATTGAGGCCTATATATAGGCGGCTACCCTATGGAAGACTTATGAATTTTCAACGAAAATCTGGTTACTCTACCGGGTGAAAGATTGGAGCGCGAAAGATTGGAAGAGACTTAATCTTGAACACAAGGTGTTACATTTGTCTAAAATGACCAAGTTAACCCTTTTGTGTCATTGTGAAAAAGATAAGGGTTATGCAGAAATTCGGGGTTGCGCGAAAGTAATATTTTCTGGCAATTCCCAAATATTGTGTGCAAGTTGAGGTATTGCACGCAAGCATGTAGTTATGCTTCCGACAAGATTTTGAATATATGGTTTGTGTGATTAGTGCCTTCATGTTAATAAATTCCAGACTTTGATACAAGTAGTGTCTCATGCTGAACATAGATGAAGACTTCAAGGAAAGTCTATTATAGTGTCCTTAACGTCCGTAAATTGAGTGAGACTTCACCCCGAGCAGTGATCCAGGTGGAGCCGACAGAAGTGATCCAAGGGACACAATAAGCTATCTCTGAACCAATGTAAAGGCATTGTGTCTAGGACAGAGTGACTGTACCAAAATCTTATACTCCACAACTAGTGAAAATTAGTGGATTTTGGTACGACCGACAGACTGTCAGTGTATCCTCCTTGGACGTATCCCTTTGTGGTAATCCAAGTAAAAGGGTTGTGTGGTTTCCTTGAATGTGAATATTTATTCATTTTCTATATCTATCATATAGGTTTAACACGTTCCTACCAATATGGGAACAAAATCTGTCAATTTATCAAAAATTTGACACCTTGCTTCACCGCTCACCTCTCGGGGCATCCCAGGGTTCTAAAAATGGTACCAGAGGGTAAAGGTTGATGGTATTGAATCTGTCCTTTATTTTCATGGATAATTCAGTGTACATTTTGGGAGTCCCCGTTTTCTATGGAAGAAACTTTTAAATATGAAAAAATAGGATGAGATATCGTCTAAGATCTATTATAATGGAAGTCTTATTTGTTACTATGCATGGAATACAAGTCGCAGATCATATAAGGATTTCAATGATAGATATAGATTGAAATATGCTTGATGCTGATGCTAAAGCACAGAGTGCTCTTACTACATCACTTTCTGATAAAATTTATCTAAAATTTATGATTTGTACTTCCGCTAAGTCTATGTGGTAAAAGATATAGAATATTTATGAAGGGTAAAATAAAGTGAAGGAGGAGAAACTATAGGTTCTGCACAATAGGTTTTATGATCTAAAGATGCATCCAAATGAAAATACAGATTCCTTCTTCAATCTAATTACTGAACATGAAGGCGCAATTTTAGGACTTATAGAAGAAATTAAAGACATCTACCTTATGAAGAAAATTTTGAGAAGGCTTCCACCACTCTACAATCCCAAAGTGTCTACTTTTAAAGAAAGAGATTTGTCCAAGATTTCTTTGGATGATCTTCTAAGCAGTTGGAATGCTTATGAAATGAATGTAAAATCATAGGATGCAATGACACATGTTAGAAAGGATATTTCATTCAATGTCATGGAGAAAATAGAAATTTTATGAGACTGCATCAATTATGCTGATGATGAAGGCTGGTTTCTCTATCTCTTTGCCCAGAAATTCAAGATAGAAAAATTAATATTTGAAGGGAATCTAACATTGTAATTTTTTTACTGTGGTTGAGTTGTACACATTACTTCTTAGTTATAAATGAGGTTCTATGATAATGAAAGTGAACATGGAAACTCACAAAATCCTAAGAAGAGGTTTTCTCTAAATTGAAACTTCAAGTCTCGGAAGAAACTTTGGAGGGAAAATTTTCTCTGTGAATAAGATAATGATAGTGATAATGACTTCTTGAGGAAGAAGAACCATAATTGAAATATCAAAAACATGCTTCCATGATGGCTACAAAAGAAAAGTCAGAACCATCAAGTAATAAAGCGAGCGATTATCAGTTGAACACTAATGTCGATCCCAAACATGAAATGAGGGATGCTCCTCATATGCTAGCAAATCAGTGTAACAAATGAAAAAATAGAGAGTAGTTTTGGAAGAATCATGTGACTATATTGATCATCTTGAAGCAGAAATTGAATTAATGGAATTATTTTTGAAAGCAATGTATTCAATAATTGAAAACAGAGAAGATATTTTGGAACTAAAGCTCATAATTGAAGAAAAAACCATGGTCATCAATGATCTTACCTCCAGAATAAAAAAGAGGTCCAATACTATTGAGGGTCTCAAAGAATAAGTTATTACTCTTAGGAGTAAACTAGAAAGTCAATCAAACTCAAAAGAGGCAGAGAAGAAAATACAGTTTGGAATATTTTTAGATGTAGAATTACAAGTCAAGGCTAAGTGTGGTTTTGATGTAGTTGAAAATATTTTGAATGATAAAAGACCTTTATGCATGGGGAATAATGGAATTGGATGTGATGCTGAATCAATAAATACTGAGAATAATATGAGCCAAAATTAAGGAAAGCTAGAAGTTAGACATATAGAAAAGTCACCTGAAGTCCCAATAAAGAAAGACCTAAGACTAACTGGATGGAGAACTAAAAAATATTCACAAGATTTCAAAAATAATCATAAATAGAAATATTATATAAAGGAAGGGCACATGAAAAATAATCAAATTGAAAATATGTTTCTACTTATGAAATGTCAATTATGTGGATATTTGGGCCATACCATGTCATACTGTGAAGAGGCAATGCGTTATTTGAATGGGGGAGAGCTTGGATGTCAAAATCCGAGAATGAATGCATATCCAACTTCTAATAGAAGAAATGGGTTCAATGGATTTTGTTTTAATTGATCTAACTTTGGCCACAAATCTATGTATTACAGGAAAAGGAACGACGATAACAATTCCTGCAGAGCTCATAGACAAGTCAACACTTTCCAAACCGATGTCATTTCTCTTTCAAATAGTATTTCTCCTCTAGAATAAGAGTGTGAGTATGATGAACCAGTGGACAATAAGATTAGAATTGAAAATCCATATTCATCCTTCACTCTAGCTAATATTTCATGGAAGGAAAGAGAGATGATTGATAGATCCAATATTATTGAATTCACTCTCAAGGCTACCAAGAACAGTATCATCTAGATTCTTGATAGTGGATGCTCATCCCATATAAAAGGAAATGAAGAACTGTTAATAAATATTAATAAAATGGTTGATGGAATATTGAGGTTTGGTAATTATGGTACTTTGAATATCAAGGGTTGTAGATGTACTGAACTGGATAACTGAGAGCTAAAGGAGATGTAAGTTTTGTATGTGGATAGTCTATGTCACAATATCCGAAGTCTGAGTCAACTCTATGACTCAGGACTTATTGTGACGTTCAATGAAAAGTGGTACACTATAATGGTAAGAACATTGAATTATATCATAAAGGGTTGTAGAATTGATGGAAACATATATCTAGTTAATAGTAAAGAGAACATTTTCTATCTTATAGTTGAATAAGGGAACAACTTATGGCACTAGATATTGGGGAACATCAATCAAAAAAATATTGGAAAGTTATCAAAACTGAATATTTTCATGGATATCCTCAACTTAAATCATGAACATGAAAATATGTGTGATGAGTGCATTTGTGGGAAATTGGTCTATAATTACTATCAGGAAAAGAAGAAAAGAGCATCAAATCTTCTAGACATCATTCATACAGAGGTATGTGGCCAGATAAATGTTACCTAAATGCAAGGACAAAGGCAATTTATCCTTTTACTAGACGATTATAGTAGAATAGCATGGGTGAAAGTTAAACATAGAAAATGAAATGTTCTTGAATGCATGAAGTCTTATCATTGAATTGCTGAAAATGACACTGGGCGGACAATTAATGTTCTACAATCTGATAATGGAGAGGAATGAACATCCATCAAGTTTGACAATTACTTAGAGATGTGTGGAATACAATATGAGGTGGCATCTATGAGAACCCCATAGAAGAATTTCGTTCTGGAGTATAAGAATCACCAAGTGAACAATATGGCATGAACAATGTTGATTGAGAGCCATATCCCTTGTCATTAATGGAAAGAGGAAGTTCAAGAAGTAGTATATATTCACAATTGATTAGAGATCTATATGGGTGAAACCAAGACACCGTATGAGTTGTGGAATGGAAGTAATCCATCCTTTAAATATTTTTTTTTGTTTTCAGAAGTATATTCCTTATCCAAAATAAATATGGAAATCATGGGAAGTATGGTTATGCAAAATATAAAGGAATATTCCTTGTATACTCAATGAAAAGAAAAGAATAAAAATGATTCAATAAGTGACTTGGAAAAATTGTGGAAATTAGTGATGTAAAGATCATTAAAGACAAAAAAATTGCATCAATGAATTATTATGATGATGTGATAGAATATGAGGAGAAATTTAGACATGGTTTAGGTACAAATGATGAAGTGGGTGAAAGAGTGAAAAACATTTAGAGGTCTCAAAATGATGATGATTCAAAATAGGAATCAGAAGAAGAAACAATGCGACCTAGTTAAGAGACCTGAAGGTCACAATGTGATTGGTACAACGTGGATTTTTAAGATCAAATTTGATGAACATGGAAGTGTTATTAGAAACAAGGAATGAGTGGTATGTAAAATATATTAATAGATTTAAGGTGTCAATGTTGAAGAAACATTTTCTCTATTGGCTACACTGGAGTCAATCAAGATTTTTCTTTCCATGGAAATTTCAAAATGATATAAAGTCTATCAAATTGATGTCAAGACTCCATTATTGAATGGGGTTCTCTAAGAGGAAGTCGAAATTGAACAACCAGAATGTTTTCTTCTTATAAATGATGAAACGATGGTTTTCAAACTAAATAAGGCCTTCTATGTTTTAAAGAAGGCACCACGAGCATGGTATTCCCATCTATATTCTTACCTCAAGAAGATATAATTCCAAAGAGTAGGAGGACATCATAATATCTATGTGGGCAATTTTCTAAAAGATCAGTTCATTGTGCTTGTGTATGTGGATGATATTATCTTTGGTGGTAGCAAGCAAAGATCAGTTGAAGAAATTTCTAATCACATGAAATCAGAAGTTGAAATGTCTATGATTGGTGAGCTCACATACTTCTTGGGGGAACAAGTGATACAGAGGAAGGACTGCAGTTTCATTTATCATAAAAAATATGAAAGAGAGCTGGTGAAGAAATTAAATATGCATGACTCCAAACTAATTTCAACTCTGATTGCAGTTGGAACCAAACTTGGAATGCATGAGGATGGGACTTCTGTTGATCCCACCATATACAGGAGGATCATTGGAAGCCTACTATACCAGACAACAACATGGTCAAATATTTTCTTTGCAATATTCTTGGCGGCCCAATTTTAAAGTCATCCAAAGGATAAACATATGGTATCTATAAAAATAATCATGAGGTATATTCAAGGTACTCATAATTATGGGTTATACTTTGCTACGGGATATGATTGTGAACTATAAGCATTCTTTGATGCTGACTTGTCTAGAGATGTAGTGGATAAAAAATCCACCAGTGTTGGAGCATTCTATATTGGGTAGAAATGTGTTGTGCAGTTGAGAAAAAAAAAAGAAATTACTTATTTTAGTTCTGATGAATCTGAGTATATCTCTTATACAAATTCATACACTCAACTCTTATGGATGAAGCAATAACTGAAAGATATTGGTGATGAGGTGAAACAACCAATGATGATTTAATATGATAACAAGTGTGTAATTGATTTTACGAAGAATCCTTTTCAGAATTATTGTACAAAACATATTGAAATAAGATATCACTTTATCAAAGAAAAAGTTGAACAAGGCATGATTAAAATGGATCATGTGGGAACTGATGAGCAAGTGGCTGATATCTTGACCAAGCCACTGTCATCGGCTGTGTTTGAGAAACATCAGTTGAATTTTGGTGTTCAGCCACCTCCCAGTGCATAATGAGGTTATAGAATCCCCCACTCCCCAGTTATGTTAAATATATGAAACATGTTTGTGGATGGGATGCAGGTTTATAGGGGATATACTATCTAGGGGGTGTTTTGTGCTATAAAATGAGAAAATACTGGTCCTTGGGTTTATTTTCTATGGGGGGGGGGGGAAGGAATCAATTTAAGACATATGAATTCAAGACATGTGATGAACATATAAGTCTTTTGTGACATGATGATAATTTAGTGTTAGGAGAAGAAGGAATATGTTCAGGACAAGTAGAATTCAGGACATATGATGTACATGTAATGCTTTCATGACACAATGAGAATTCAGAATTAGGAGAAGAAGGAATACATTTAGGACATGTAATGCTTCTATGACATAGTAAGATAATAACATGGGAGTCATTAAGAATTCTAAAGCACTAGAACACAATTCAAGCTTCCAGTATTTTTTTCTAAAATGATTATTGCTCACATAAACTTAGAGTGTTGGCTGAGTTGATTCTTACTTATCAAGTTTTTATAGTGGTGGGTTCTCTATTGAATTTTTCTGAATATTTCCAACAAACACAAAGGGGGAGATTATTGGAACCTTGGCCATTCTACATTGGAAATGGATTATGGTTTTTGATTTTTGTCAATCCTCATTAGATGCTTAGGAAGTTTTCCATGAAATGGATCATACCATTCAGGAGGGAAACAGTATCGACTGTGGCACCGTTTCCCAGTGTTGGCCAAATATTTTGGGCCTAAAAACTGTTAAATTGAGAAATATTTGTTTGGAAAAGGATGTTGCATGCAAGATTGTAGGTGAATAGGAAACTTGTATGTAAGGCATGTTTCCGGACGAGAATGTCAAAATATGTCAAAGGAAAACAATGCAAACAAGAATTAAATGTGCATGAAAGATAACGTTGTGTGGAATAATCTTACGCACCCAATGCAATGTCAAAAGGAGTTTTGTGCACTCAGGAAGAATCTTGTGTGAACCGATAAAGACACATTGGGAACATGTGTACAGGTTCATCAAGGACTATAAATAGGTGGCTACCCCATAGAAGACTTAAGAATTTTTGAACGAAAATCTGATTCCTCTATCATGGGAAAATTTGGCGCGCGAAAGATTAAAGGAGAGGTAATATTGCGCGCAAGGTGTTCCTCTCATCTGAAAATTCCAAGTGAACCCTTCGATGTCATTGCATGAAATATAAGGGTTGCGTGGAAATTATGGGTTGTGAAAAATTCATCTTTCATGAAAATTCCAAAATCTTGTGCGCATGTTGTGGTATTGCGAGCAGGCGTGGTGTTATGTTTCTAATAGGATTTTGAATATTTGATTTGTGTGATCAGTTTCTTAAAGGGCATCAATTCAAGACTTCGATGCAAGTAGTGTCTCATTCTGAACAGAGATGAAGAATTCAAAGAAAATCTATTATAGCGGCCTTAACATCTATAAACAGAGTGTGAAATCACCCAGAACAATGTGCCAAGGGGAGTCTACAGAAGTTATCCGAGGGATGCATTGAGATATCCCATAACTATATTAAATGCAGTGTTCCTAGGATAGAGTGACTGTACCCGAATCATGTACTCCATGAATAGTGAAAATTAGTGGATTTTGTTACGACCGACACACTATCGGCGTATTCTCCTTGGACGTAGCCATTTGTGGTGAACCAAGTAAAAGTGTGTCTTGTTCTCTTTTCATATCATTATTTATTTGATGCCCATATCTATCATACATGTTTGACATGTTCCTACCAACGTGGGAACAATATCCATCAATTTATCAACAAGTTGACATCCTGATTCATCCCTCCCCTCTTAGGGTGTCTAAGGTTCTAAAAATCCTATAATGTCAAACTTTGTGATTCTTGTTGAATATTTTGGAGATTACAACCTTTAAAGATAGTGATTCTGATGGAATTTGTGATGTTAGATATGGAGAACTAATGCTAAGATATGTTTATTTTTTGTTCTTCATCATTATTCATGATCTTCTATATTTTTATCGAAAAGAACCATGTAATGGGGATTTAATGGCTAGATCAATTAGTTGTGCCATTATCTAATGGGTTTTATTATAGATTTATCATGACAAAGGATGAGACAAGGCCTACCTAGATCTTTGTGTGCTTATTTTGGAATTATATTAGTAATAGGTTTTAATTATTTCTATTGATCTAAATATTATTGGATTTAGGTTTCTTGATATAGGTTTAATGGTTTTGTGATCATAAATTCTTCTTAGAATCCATGGTTATACATGGTGTGTGGAATCCATTCTTTTTTTGGGTATACCAAGTGTTTGGGGGAAGTGGTTTCATAAAAAGGATATATTTCATGAAGTTTTCATGATTTCTCAACATAAATCACTTTATATATTGTTTAAAGGAATGGATTATGATTAATAAAAAAGTAAATGTTTTGGATAGTCTTATAAAATGTTTTTATATATTTTTCATTATTTATGAAAATATATTTCAAAGAATGCTTGATTTGGTTTTAATTTCTTCTCGATTACTTATGTGTAAAATTTCATTTGAATGATTTAATCCATGAGAATGAAAGCCTAAATGTGTGGGTTGTTTGTGAAATTAAAAGCCTTCTTGTTTGTTTTTTGGAATATGGAAACCTAGGGTAGTAAGAAGTGGGATAAATTGGGACAAGTATGTAGGGTTGGTTTGTATATACCTAGCATGGAATTATACTAAAAATCTAACTAAACTTTTTAATGACATGTGTGTCAATTATCAGGGTGTTACCTCATCCATAAACCTATGTTCTCAGGATTTCTGTTCCCTTATTCATTTAATCACTAAGGTGTAAGTATCCAACTTATCCAAGGCCCAACCAACCCTGGACTTGTTTTCATGGTGCTATTTTTGGATTAGATGTTTTTAAATTCTTGAAAATGGTTTATTTTAAATATGGTTTGTTTATTCATTATTTATAAACTCTTGTAAAAAAGGTAAATTTCTATGTTCTATTAAAAAATTTTAATGATATATTTCAGGTCTTTAATTTATTTAATTTAGAATAATTGGTTTTTTATATAAAAATTACTTAAGAAACACTTGTTGGAATCCCACCAGGAATGTTTTGACCACATAGTGCACATATATTTGGGTGTGTGTTGATCTTGTTTTATTTAATATTGGTTATGGAAAGGAACTACATGATGGTTGTAGGTATATATGTTTGTTGGGTTTAGGAGTTTGGTGGTTACATAATGGGATGTTGTCCAACATATCATATGGATATGGGTGGTTGGTTGTCTCGACTAATTTGGTTTACCTATTTTGGATTAGCACTTGTAATAACTTTTACTCTTTGTATTATATTATCTGAATTTATATTGATATTTATACTTTATTTCATATGTTTTATCTATTAATTTTCAGGTTTATTATGAAAAATATGATTCTCAAAGGTATATCGTGATTATCATGCTCTTTTCACCAGCCTATGGGGATCAGGAAGACCCTTCGGGCCTTTCCACATGTCAACTTAGGTGACTAGATTAGTGATGACCTGTGTTGGGTCATCATACGTTGAATATGGTCACTTTGAAAATAAGTCTTGAATGCATATTTTCTTCAAGGATTTGATCTTACAATGAGTCCCTAATTCTTACCTCAAGATAGAAAGACACAGGGTGAGCAGTTTGTTCATTATACTCATTTACCATATCTTAAGGAATTTGGTCACTACAATGGATAGGAAATATCAATTTATTATATCTGGATTACAATCCAAGGGTAGAAACATATTCATCGATACAGCTCCATTTAGATTTTTGGAAAGGTTGACAACCAAAAATAATATACTCAAACTATGAGGAAGACTACTCTGAGAAATATCCCTTGAGAAAAACTTTACATAAATCACCAATTCATGTTTTGGAGGTATAGTCAAGATAATATGAAATAAAATACTCGATCAAAGAAACATTAATCATTATATACCCTAAACTAGGCATAACAAAAGACACTCCCTAAAACAAAACTTATTTGTGAAAAATATATAAGTAAAATAAGGGGATTTTTCTCTTTTAACATAATTTTTTTAAGATTTAAAAATATAATTTATAAAAATATGAACACCTAGAAAAAGAAACTTGTAATAACTGAAAATAATTGAAGAATGTAATTTTACACCAGAATCATAATTTTAAACACCCACACAAGCTTTAAAACCATAATACTACACATTAGAACGTCATCGCTAAATAAAACTTCATTATGAATCTCAAATTCCATATATTACACTTGAAAAATGACTTATTATTTTTAAGAAATATTTTAAATTTTACCACTAAATGTCTTACAAAATGTAATTTTAAAGTAATTTTATGGAACTCCCTTTCATATGAAACATAATTTTTATACATGAATTTAAAAATCATAACACTAAATTCTGAGTACAATTTAATTAAATTATAGAGACACATATTGAATAACCCCCTTTAATTTAATATTAAATAAGGGAAAAAATATTATAAATACTTAGAAATAAAAATAGGTTTGGTCACAAAAATTAAAGGGTTTGATGATAGTGCATGGTTTTACTGCATGGTTTGGAAGACCATGCCTAAAATTTGGGGCACTCACTCGAAGGTTTATAAAACCTATTATGTGGTCTGCATATGGTTTTCCAAACATTATGTGAATCGATCACCTCTATTTATTCTTCTATTTCAACAAAAAACCCAACAACGTATAAAATAAACCATACATTCCCAATATATATTAAAAAAATTAATCTAAATAAAAATATATAAAATATATCTAAACATGGAATAAGATTCTAATAATCACTTATTGATTATCCTTGATAACCACTATCTCATCATGAGTGGTAGGTGTCAGGGACATACTTAATAAATACCTCTAGAGTTATGATGATTCTATCTTCAATCTACTAGATGTCCCAAAATAAAATGAGTGATATGAGACAATGTTTTCATAAACTAACATAGGTAAACTTTCCAAATCTCCTAATTAACCATGTTATAAGGCTCAAATCCCATTCTCAATCACCATAGGTTGATGAGAAATGTCTATGGTATCAAATATTTTAAAGTGGGATTGATTTTCCCCAAAAATATGTATTAATAAATAGAGGACCAATTCAGGGAATATGGAATGGTTAATAAATATATTGGAATGTCATAAAATATAAAATAAACAACTTTAGAATAAACTTAACCCAAATAGGGAATTAGTAGAAGAAACATCTAAACTCATCTCAAATATAAGATATATCAAGGGTGCTATGAAATATGAGTCTCAATATGAAATCAAAATGTAGGAAAGGCGAAATGTAAAATACTAAAATAACACACACAAAACATTAAATCTCCTGAAATACCAGAACATGAATCACCTTATGTCCCATGTTCACCACCCAATCTTCATTATCAATATCCTCTTTATGGGAAACTATTTGAAATTAGAGGATCGTTACATGAATCTGGGTACGAACCGCCATGTAACATCCCAATATTCTATATATTTTTTGAATTACTTTAAAATGTTAGATACATTTAGTTATATGTAACATATATTTTATCTTGTGTTACACATAATAGTGAGTTTCTTCAATTGTGTGCATGACTCACTACACAGAGCTTCAACGAACCATGATATAATATTATTTTCAATCTGACCATAATAACCTAGCTATTAAATAAATGGTTTTGAATAATATTATCTTCTTTATTAAATATACATATAAATTTCCAAATAAATATAATTTTTTTTAAAAATTATTAATAATCAAACAATCAATTTATAGTAAAGTAATTATACTCATCAAAAACAAGTTTCCTTATAAAATGACTTTTATTAATTTTTATGAGAAAATATTATAATTAATTTAGAGATATTTTATAAAATTTATTTAATAAAATTAACTTAATTTTTGATATCATCATATCTAAATTTAGTTATGGTGAATTTTTGGGGTTTTTTTTTGAAAAATTGTGATTTTTTTGTGAATACTGAAGCACACTGATTTTTGTAAAACTATATTTTATTTCAAATAAATTAAGTAATTTAAATTTCCTATTATTAATTTAAGTTAAATTATTATTATTATTTAGTTATATTAAATTCACTTAATTAATTTTTGAATCAACTTTATGTTGTATTTTAGTGTAATTTTATTTTTGGGTTTAAAAAAGTTTTTTTTCTTTTGAAAATTGTTTTAACTTGCATAATGTATCAATATTTTAATTAATAAAAATAATGGCTAATAATTTTTTTTAGTTAAATTTATATGTTATATATAATTTTAATTTATTTAATATTCATACAATGATTATTATTATACATAGAGTAAATATAAAATCATCTTGTGTTTAAAAAAATACACTTCTCGAAAGCTATCTTTTTCATCACATCTACGGGTTTTGTTTTAAATTTATTTTTTTTACATTTTAAATAAATTAATTGAAAAAATAAAAATAAGTTTTTAATTTTCCATATAAAAATTATCTTACAGTTAGTTTTTGATAATTTTCTAAAAATTTTAAAATTATTTTATGAATAGTGAAAACACTATACTTTAATTGAAATATTCCTTTTCGTTTAAATTATTTACAAAGTTAAAGAATATTTTAAATTTGATTTAAAGTAAAATTAGTTCAATTTCAAATATATTAAACAAATATATGCCATTGGAATTAGTTTCATGTTAACATTTGATATAAAAATGTTGTATACTTTTGAATATTTTATCTTTGAAAACCATCTTTGTCAATGCGTCTATGAGATTAATATTTAATTAAATTTTTTAACTTCAATGAATTGAATATGAAAAAATTAATTACATGTTTTTAATCAATTTTTTTTTACATTTTATAGTATGTTTAATTAATTTTTTGACCAAAATGAATAATGAAAATTGTACAAACTAATTACTGTGGTTAAGGTTAAAATGGGTTTAATGGTGGTTAAAGACAAAAGATAAGAGTTAAAATGACCAAAAACTTATTTAAAATATATTACAAATCCATATTTATACCATATAATTTCTAATACTCTATAATAAAACATATTTGTGCTTTTTTACATGATAAAAGCATGGTTATCCCTTTTCCTTTGGGAGACATTACAAGTGTTCCACTCACATCACTTATAAAAGGCCACCCCCACTTCTCCATTATTCACACCAAAAAACTATTTTGGTTCATCCATGGACCAATAAAATCACCTAAAAACTTCTATAATATCATCATATAAGACTTATTTGGAGCATAAATCTAACATATGAAGGATTTTGGTGCAAATCTAAGGAGGATACCCAAAGAAGAGGTAATGTTCTTCAATGGGAGTTTTTATATTATTTATTTCTACACCACCTTAAATTCTTCTTCAAACATGATGATATAATAAAATAAGTATATTAAATATAATATTATTTTTTTATATTGGTTTCCTTATTTGAAACCATCTCAACTTCTGTCAAATGGTTTAGGAAATGATCATTTGTGTGGACTTCATACTATTGCCTCATGAACCGATGTCATTTGTTTTTCCATTACCGCCTTTCATGGTTGGATATGATGATGGGTATAAAGAATATATATGATATTTATAACATTTAAATACTTATAGTGTAATTATAATATATTTAATTTTTTTTTATTTTCATTTATTATGGGATTCGATAATGTCATTTATGTGTATGGAATACTACCACCTCATGTAGCGATGTGATTCATTTTCAATAACGCTTCACACGAATGATAATAAAGAAACATTTAATGAATATAAATGATATAAATTAATTTTTTTGACACTAATGGAATAGTTTTCACTATTAATATATAATATGTCATTGTAATTTTTACATTTTCACTCATTGAAAGATGATAACATCGTTCTTGTATGGGTGGAATACCACCTCGTAGAAGTAATGTGACTCTCCATTTTTATTACCAAATCACATAGATGATATATATAAGTATATTTCAAAAAATAATATGTTATTTATGATTTGTTTTTTAATTTTGGAAAGATAAAAATATTACTTACCACCTTTCCATACTGGTTATTGAAAAATGGAAATGTTACTCAAGCGTATGTATTACCTACCATCTCCATAGTCGTATTTTATTTAATTTATAAAAACCATCATTAATGATTGATATTTAATGTATAATTGATTTTTTAATATTATACTTGTGTCATTATTATCATTATGTATTTTATGAAAAAATGATCAAAGTAGGAGGATGAAAATGATAAATCAAAACATATACGAAAATCAAAGCAGTTATGACCTGAAATGCGACTTTAACATATAATTATTGAGATTTGGATAATAGAAGGAAAAATGTAAATAATATATGTTATGATATAAATAATTATGTTTATTTAATATATTTATAATAAACCTATTTTTATTATATAGGTGGTTCAAACAACTATGAAAGAAGTTGACACTTACAGTAAGGGACTTCTAGTTACTCTTTTATTTTTGGGATTGATATGGAAATTCACCACTCGTTTATTTTTTGTGGTGTATATACATCCAATTTGAAATTTTATATCATTAGTCTATTAATTTTCATGATAGATAGAGTTTTATTTTATGTTATTACTTATTTGAGCTTATGATTCCAAGAAATACTAAAGGATTTACGTCTCACTTTTTACTTCTCTGAGACACATGTCATATTTACCACCTATTCATTTTATGGGGTGTATATATTTCCCACAAATATATTTTATTATTATTAAAATAAATAATATTTTTATTTATATAACCATTTTAGGATATCTTTTTCATGGGGTTTACAGTTCAAAAGTTACCAATACTGTAAGAGATTTTTATCCGAATTTCAATTTTTGAGACATATGTTATGTTATGCACCTTTCCTATTTTATGAGATTTATTTATAGGCCAATTTATCAAAAATGTCATGAATTTATTTATTATCATGATATTTTAAGTTTATTCTAATTTTATTCTTTCATGGGTTTGTGATTCAATGTTACCAATGTGGTAAGAGTTTTATGTCACAATCCCATAATTTATCAGGATTGTTTATGAATAATATTTCAATGATGAAATCTAATTAATTAAAAATATATCTAGAAACTCATGAATTTTATTCTACAATGTGTATTTCTTGAGAATAAATTTTTTCCATTCATTTTACAATCTTTATATACTCAATACTTCAAAATATTTTTTTAATAAAAATCATATTTATTTATCTCATTGGTTGAAAACAAATAGTTCCTCCAAAAGCAGGTTTTCAAAAAGTGTTTCAAAAATGGTTTGAAAAATTATCCAAATTATTTATTAAATACTTTTTACTCATTTTTTATTTTTTTTAATATTTTTAAAATATAATATTAATGTCATTTTCAAAATAATTCATCTTTGGTTTTTGCTAAAAATGTGAAAGGATTATATATTTTAACACTCATGGAATGAAAAATATTTCCCACCAGCATGACCACTCAATGATTTCAATATTCCGTCAAAAAATTTTGAAGTTTATTTTCAAAATAAAATTATTTTTAAAATATTTTAGGTTTTTTAAAAAAATTAGCTAGAAAGGATATTTTCCTGAAGAATTGTTTTAAAAATATATCTAATTATTATTAAAAAATGGATTTTGAAAATGTTTTATATTCTAAAAGGTATTTTTTAAGTGTAAATTATAATTTCCTAAAGAAATATTCCAAGTGATATTTTAAAATAATTTTCCATATTTTTTGACATCCATTGATGATACATATACTTTACTAGGGATATGATCTAAGGAAACCATTCATATCCTTTAACTGAATGGTTTATGTTTTGATTACAAGATTTTTATGAAACCCATTTCTTTTGAAAAGGTTATCATATGATGAAATGATTAATGGATCATGAAACCGGTTTCTTTTCCATGGGTTAATCTATGATGAAATGATTATGAGACCTAATTCTTTTCCATAGGTTGTGGTAAAATTTATATGAAACCTATTTATTTATATGGGTTATTATATGATGAATTTTTTATGATCTTGTCGAACACATATGAATGATTTTAATTATGTGATGGGTGAGACCTATATATACCTCCAATGAAATTTGTAAAAATAAATGTTCTATGAGATTATAGGGTACATGGGTTGTTAGCCAAAGTTCAAAATGAGGACACACATGTGGTTACCCTATTTGTGAAAAGGAGGGTACATAGGTGGTTAGACCAAGATAATAAATAGGGTACACAAGAGTTCATAACAATCTCAAATTAGATACACTGGTGGCTATCCCAAGCCAAACGTGTTATGAATGTCTTGGTAGTTATCCTTGACAAAATATTTTATATGCTTATGTGTATGCCAAAAATCCTTATGTTATGCCAATGTTGTGATCTCATTTCCTACGTTATTCTATTTCATTATGATTTATGTCTTATTAACAAAAAATATTTATTCAATGACTCAAGATTATGATCTTTAATATGAAGAGTATTTTTTTAAATGTTATCTTCAGGTTTTCGTACACTTATATTCGTGTTATGCTTAGGAATCACCCTTTTTTACCCATATTGAGAATCTAAGCACACCATTTATTATTTTTCCTTTTTATAGGTTATGAAGAACCGTTTTTGTAGGGTATTTCTATGAAGAGTACTAATTAGAAATATCCTTATGTAGACAATGAAGATATTTTAAGAATTAAGAATATTGTGTTCCAAGTCACCGAAGGCTCCAAAAATTACTATTATGAGATGTTTTTTTCTGTAATGTATTTAAAATTCATCTAAAAAGATGTAATGACCATGTATAAAAATCATAGTTCACTATAAACCACCCTTAAACAAAAAATATAGTGGATTAATATGATGTAAGTAGTTGAATAGTATGTTGTTACCAACAAAAGATTCACTGTAATTCCTTATATAGGTCATTCAATCAGTGCTAATTTAAAATATAATCTATGTAGATAATATTTATTTTCAATTATAAAAAAACAAATCTAGTAAATTTACACCAACATACCTTATAAAAAAAACACAAAATTTTAATTATAGGAAAAATGATTTTTAATAATTAAATTTTAAAACCCTTAAAGAAAACGTAAATAAAACACCTTCAGTTATTGAGAAAATGATAAGTAAAGTTTATATAATTTTTTTAGCCTTTTTATTATCTTTATAAAATATAAATTGGGTTGATATTTGAAACAAAAAATTAACAAACAATGAAATTATACATAGAATGAGTAATAACATATGAAAAAATCAATTAGAAAGTGAAAAATCAACTTTTTTTAGATTAATATATATAATTGATTTAGTTATAAAAACCCATCATAGTTGAGTTTAAGGGATTAAATAATGACACTATGATAATGAAGAAGAATAAATAATGAATAATATTTAAGGAAATACAAAACAATCATCCATAATAGAAAATTATAAAAAAAAACAACATAAAAAGGATCATTTAAAAATGGAAACCAAGTCAAACAACACTTATCACATAAGGATCCATAATTTAACTAAAATATATTGAATAGAATTATTACACATAAGCCATAAAAATAAAAATAAATGTTTATAGGTGTATAATTTAAAAAAATTAATATAAAATGATAGGAAACAGAGAAACCATTGTCAACCATGGTTGGGAAACCCTAGGGTTCAATACAATACATACATAGATGATCATTATAACTAAATGGGAAGAGTAAACTCATGCTCTAGAGTACACCCATATCAGTATAGAATGAAAGGGGTATATCTTATCCATGTCTTACCATGAACTAATGTGCACCCATATTATCTATCACTGACATGTAATCCACTAGGAAGGAAAACCCATCGACCAAGCATGGGTACGAATCCCGACTCCCACCTTTGTACCAAATGTTTTCTATTGAAACCTTAATTTAATAATATAGCATCTATAATTACTATTCTTATTATATAATCCCAGGATTAATATACATTTATGTTACATCATTTTATATTAATATTCATTACATTAAAAAAGTATAGGCTCTAGGACTATAATAGTTTAGTGTCTTTGTAAATTTGGAACACATTCTTCTAACTTGGTGAAATTTTAGTAGATCATAAGTCATGAGTCATGGATAAAATATTGGTAGTTCATAAGTCATGGATTATAAGAGAATAAATATAAAAATCCATGATATCATTATATAGGAATAAAACATAGAATTTTTTTCTTACACATATTCATTTAAAATCATTCCCTATATTTCAAAGCTCATTTCCAAAACATACCAAGGAACTTCATAGGGGATACACCTACTGGGAGGGATGCACCACCATCCCTATTCATAATAAATTACTTTTAATGCATGTTTTTCACTCCCCAAATGATCTTAGTAGTCAAGGATCACTCCCAAGACCATCTTAGTAGTCAAAGTTCACTACTAGGACCATCATAGCAGCCAAGGTTCACTCCCTAGACCATCTTAATGGACAAAGTCCTTCACTGAACTGAGTTCAATTTTCATTCCGTCCACATATATCTCATGAGATATAAGTATTTTCCCAACACATTGGAGGGATAGATATGTCCCACTCGTCACATAATGAAATCATACATACATGTTCCACAAGATAATAAAACATTCATCATATCATAACCCATGAAAGGATATGGGTTTCATAAAAATCATATCATTTCCCATGAAATGAAATGGGTATCATATAATTTTCATCGTATCATAACCTTTGGAAAATAGATAGGTTTCATAATAATTTGATCATAGAATAACTTGTAAAATGATGTAGGTCTCACAATCGTTTTATCCTTGTATAACCCATGGAAGAGAAACGAGTTTCATAAGAAACTTGTCAATTTATACATAAGACATTAAAATAAATAATAATAATGGTATCCTTGGATCATTCCTCAGTAAATGAAAAACTATATAAAATTATTTTAATTTAGATGGAGACCTATTTTGAAATATAGTAGGGAGCATTTCTTAAGGAAAATAACCATTATTTGAAAATTATTTTTTTATGACACAAAATATTTTCAAAATATATCTCATTGAATGCCACTTTGAAAACTTCTTAAGTAAGTTTTAAAAAAATTAAAAACATTTATTGATGAAAATGTCATTCTCTATTGGATTTTTTTAATACATAAGACATTTTGAAAAAATGAATCTTTGAAAATAACCTTAAAAATTTATAAAGGAAGCTTGAAAAATTTTCAAAAACCCTTTCTTTGAAGATATCTTTAAAAAAATATAAATTAATATTTGAAAACAATAATAATACCTTTTAGGTGAAAATATTTTTGAAAACTTATAATTAAAGATTGAGAACATTTTGAAAACCTTATTCATTGAAAATAAATTGAAAAATTATAAGGGAAGCTTGAAAACATTCTGAAAAAATTTTATTTGAAAATATATTTTAAAACTTATTAATAAATTATTAAACCCTTTTTAAAACCTTTATCTTTGAAAATAATTTGAAAAATTATAAAGAAATATGGAAATAATATTGAAATGATTATCTTTAAAAATAATTTGAAAATTTATAAAGAAATACTGAAAACATTTTTAAAAAAAATTTATTTGAAAATAATTTTAATACAATGAATTTCTAAAATATTTTAAAAAAACCTAATTTTTTTTAAAATTCAAAAGGAAGCTTCAACGAAATGGTTGTCATGACGGTGGGTAAATCTGTACATGTCAAACATTCTTTTTTCACCAAAATTTTTTTAGAAAAGTTTTTTATCATATAATGAAAATAATATTACATTTTAAACAAATTATAAAATGGTAAAACATGGGTAAAAATGTATTTTAAAAATAGTAGAATAACATTATAACATTTTTGAAAAACATTTCCAGAAAATATGGTTTTTAAGAAAAATAGATTTCTAACCAAAGAGACAAATAAAGTAAGATTTTATTAAAAAAATTTAACTAATTATATTAAGTACTAAATACTGAAAAAATGTTCCCAATACATGAATATATGATGAATAACCATAAGAGATGAAATTTCATAAGAGTTCTTGAGAGATGGATCTTACCACATCAGTTACATTGAATCATAATCCCCATTAAGTAATTATGTTAAAAGAAGCTGAAGATATCATGACAATAATTATATTCATGATAAAACATGTAAAAGGTAAGTATATACACCTTGTAAGGGAATATATATTTTTAACATAACATGTGTCTCAAAGAAGGAAAATTGACACAAAATTAAATTACCGATTTGGTAACTTTTTAACCATTAATCCCATAAAATAGGTATCATAAAAAGGATATGTAAATAACCATAAATTTAATGATAATACTAATATAACACATTCATGGGAATTATATACACCAAAAAAAGAAACAAGTGTTGAATAAGGTACAATTCTCATAGAAATAAAAGTGAGACTAGAAATACCCTTATTACTTAAGTAACATTTGAATCATGAGATCCATGAATGAATAACATGAAATGAAACTATGGATATCATGAAATAAATTATAATCATGATGTAACATGTCATATGGTAGTATATACCCCACACAATAATAATAATTGTTGAATATTGAATATATCTCACAGAAATAAAAGTGAGATGAGAGAATACTTAACATAAATCTTGACTTTCTTTCTACACATTATAAACACTTAAAAAATAACTATAATATTATTATACATCTACCAATTAACCATATTATTATATTTTCTACCATATATGATTTAATTATTACTATATATTACCAGTTTCATGACAATTTCATGTTAAATTTATGTTTCGGGTAATAACCACTTTGTTTTTTATATATGTTTTAGCTTGTTATTCCGGATACTCTTAATTAGATTATTATTTATTTATTTACAGAACATAAAAATGATTTAAATATCATATATATATATATTAGCTATATATATACTTATGATAATCTATAAAATGTAGAAATATTAAATGAAATTCACTATTTAGGGAGATGGTAGGCCGTATATACGCATGGATGATGTTTTTGTTTTCTTGTCTCTTTGAATGAAAGAAAGGAAAAGAAATATATGTTTATATATATATATTATAGTTATAGTAAATTTATTATTTCATATATATCATATATTTTTATTAAAATCATCCTTAATACATTCCATGTAAAGTGTTGATAAATTATATCACTTTGAGAAGGCGGTAGTCCCCACATCCAAAAATGAAGTTATCAAATTCCCAAATATGGAAATAATGAAGGTATGTGTAATATAATAATTAAATAATAATAATTAAATCATAAATATCATATAAAAATAGTTTTTCCATGTTTATTGTCACATTTAATAGGTGGTAATGGAAGATTGAACAACATTGGTTCGTGAGGCGGTTGTCCCTTGTACAGACGAATGGTGATTGAAAATACCATTTTATGGAAGTGTGTGTCGGTGTAGGTAGAACCATTAAAATAACTACATATAAGTATATTTAGGATACATAGGTTATTATATAATGATGGAATAAAAAAATTTGAGTGGGTGGATAAAGAAATAAAATAAAAGTTCTTGTTGATGTATGTAACCTATTATTTGGGTAACTCATTTTTGTTTTAACCAAAGGTCTTTCGTGGTTGGATTTTTTCCCAAAGTGGGGCTTATAGATTAAGTGGAGGGAATCTTGAATATTATTGGGTATGGTTTGGATGAGACAAATGAATTTTTAGTTGTAAATAAGTGAGGGGGTGTGTACCCTTTTATAATAGAGGAGGAGTAAAATTATTCAAAATATAAAAATGTAAACATTATTGAGAGGTATTCCTTACATAATATGTCACCAATAATGGTCCATTTTCTAGAAAAAGAAATTTTAGGGAATAAATAGGGAAAAATGGATTTTGTACATGGGTAAAGGTTATTTATCCCCTTAAGTTAAAGATTAACCACTAAGTAAACTCATTTTTAACTTTTTCACAGTAATTAATTTTAATTACTTTCACTAATGTTGTTTAACAAAAAACTAGGTTTACCTTATTATATTTTATAATTTTTTTTGATTCCAATTATGGAATCTATTTTTCCAAATTCAAATAACATAATTCGAATAGGATGAGTTCTTTAGAGTTCTTCAGGATGAGCCGGTAAAGGGCTCTGTGATATTAGGGTTTCCCCTGTCGTTGCCTTAATCTTCTCAGCAAATCAGTGGCATCCTATGCTTGGTTTTCATACTCAATGTCCTATGGCGTGCGACTCTCGACATCAAGGGCTTATCCATCTTGATGATTCTATTGCTAGCCTTTTTATTTCCTCAGTTGTGGGTGAAAGTTATGTGCTTGAGTCCATGATACTCTATGGGTTGCAGCCTGGATTTTGCATTATTTGTGGATGTGTATGGAGTTTGATGTGGGATTGTGTGATATAATGGTGGAAACAAGATTTTTGCAGTGGGGTATTTCTTCCATCCTGTGGTGGATGTCAAAGGTTATCACGTTCATCTCTTGAGTTTTCGATTTGAAATTTGATTTGGGTTACGCGCTACTGTGATTATTGCGACTATTTTTCATGATTCATTTTAGTGGGTAGATTTTAGTGATGGAGAAAGTGATTTTTGTGGCCTGAGGTGTATGGTTCAAGGGTTTATGATTCTAAATTATCTTCAAAGACTTTTCCAAATGAGATTTTGAGATGAAATTTTTCACCAAACATATGCGATTTGGAATTTGATGTTTGATAGGGTATGGCCTTGTCCATTGGTACCGACCCATCTCTGTATGGGCCAATTTTCCATACATCGTTGAAAAGGTGGAAACTAGAATTAATGTTGTCTATGTTGGGGAGGGGCCTTTATTGTTTGATCTGGTTTTTTGGATTTTAGACCATTGGGGCACGATTTTATGTCTTAAGTCATTGAATTCATGTTTGGATCCCCCTCACCATTAAAAGGGGACTTATGATAATAAAAAATTAATTTTCAAATAGGAAGAAATCAATTTATAATTAATCTAGTAGACGTGATGGGAAGAAGAGTTTTTTAGGTAAAAATTTCAAATGTTTGAAATGTTTTTTATCCAATTTCATTGTGAAATTGAAACTAACTACATAAATCGGATTTATTTTTTTATAATCTATAACACCCCAAGCATCTGTGATACATTTCCCTTTGAATAATGTCGTAACTTTCATTATATGCAACTTGGAGTTTTAACACACCATGATTAATCGAACAAGCCGTTATGAATAGTAATAACCACTTTTCGAAATTTTATAAATTTTATTTTTTAATATAGACTTCATTTTTGAATATGGGATATCAAAATTATCTTAGGGTGAATTTTTGGTAATTTTCTGAAAAAGTTAAATTTTTGATGAATAGTGAAAAACAATGTGTTATTGTTTAAAACCAACTTTTATTTAAGTAATTAGTTATTGTATTTTAATTTATTTTAGGTTAAATGAGATACATAATACCTATATATGTTCAATGTAATTCATTGGAGTCATTTTATAATAAATTTAGATATAAAAAATTTTATTGAACATTTTTCAATCTTTTACCCACCTTCTAGGAGTATTTACAAATTTGAATAAAAGTTAATTTTATCACTTCTGTGAGTTGAATTTTGAAAACTCCGAGAGAAAAGGTTGACATAAATAAGTAAAATGTGGTTCAATAAGATGAAAATAATTTTTGGTGAATAGTTACTTTTGACTTTTATTTACCATGGTTAAAAGTAAATAGGGTAATTATGTATAAAATGATATTATAATTTTTCCTAACACATGTCCTAATTCTATTGGCTTAGTGTAATTCGACCAAAAACAACATTAGGAATAAAATATTATCCTTTTGGTCTACTTTCATTAGATGAGGACATTTATTCTTATTTTATTTAAAGAAGAGTTAAAAGAGTTAAATTCAAAGTTTAATTACTAAACCATTTTTATTATAGAGTTACACAAAATATAAATTAGACTATAAATATTCATTAGAAATATAATAACATTTACTACATAATGGTATTTTATTTATAATTTTGGGACATTAAATAATTTAATTTATTTATGACACAATGATGATGTAGTAATTATCTTATTAAATAAATATTAAATTAATTGATATTATAAATATCTAAATAAATGTAAATTGAAACTTATATTAAATTTCACTAATTTTATATACTAATATGAAATTTTAGGGTTTATTAAATTTATTTTATTCGTAGTGATAAATTTTTTATGGCTTTCAAAAAAATCCAATACTAAATAGTGTCAAAATTGACATAATTGAGTTTTTAAAACAAATACTATATTATTAATTGATATAATATTCCTATAAATCCAAGATACGGCCAAATGACATAGATAAGGTTATATATATCAATAATAAAGCACTTGGGGTTTTCTTGGTAGTTTATAGTAAGTTTATTAACCATATAATAAAAAAATACAATGATACATGGTTAATGTCAAACTATTTAACTAAGAGTTAAATCTAAAAGATAAGATTAATTTGGTGACCTAAACTTGTCTGGTTGAGAGTTTTTCAACCCATCCTCACCTTATCCTCAAAATAAGTCATTTTTGAGCCATTAAAAATTGAAAATGATTTTATTATAAACTAATATTTCAAACTTTTCCTAAAGTGATCCTCACCTGTCTTATAAAAGGTTTCTTCCCCTTATCTTAATTTCACACCTCCAAATCCATCTGGATTGGCCAAACACAGTACAAATGACATCCAAACTTCCCCCAATTCAAACTAGATACCATAAATTTATCATAAATCTAACCTAATAGGCCCTTTTGATCAACTCAAAAGAAAACACCTGAAGAAGAGGTAATGATTTCACCACCCTTTTTCAAGTTATTTTATTCTTCCACTTCCCCTTTCTTTGATGTTTCCATACCCAAAAACAATGAATCTAGTACCTTATACATAATGTGATGTTATTATAAATATGTTACAACCATATTCGTTATTCTATCCATCCTATGAATGAAAAGGTCACCATACGTGCGTACGTACGGCTTACCATCTCCACGTCGTGGTGTAGTATGTTATTCAAAGAATACATTGTTTGGATTGGTATAATAATGAGTATAACTGATGTAAATAATAAATATAACATGTTGATGATTCTCTATATATGATATAACATCCAATTACATACTATTTCACCATCAATATAATGATATTGTCGCTCCTGTGTATGTTCGGATTACCATCTCCACGAACGCGATGAGATTCATTCCCCATTGTAATCATTCAAGAATAATTTTTATTTTATGATTAAAAATAATGTTTATTAACATAATATCATTATTTATATGAATCAAATACATACTATCCATAATAAACATGTCTTACGTAACCAATTATATAAATGAAAACGAATCAGTTAACACCCGAAACGATGATACTATTGAAATATTATTAACAAAGCAATATTAGAGGATCATACATGATATCATATTTATGTATATAGTTATTTTATAATTTAATAAAAATGTTTTAACTATAATAAAAGATTTTAACATACCATCGACTAAGGAATATTACAAGTTAAGGTTTAATTCTACAATATCTTTACTTATCCGAGGTGGTTAATACGTAAGTATCTACTGGAAACTCTTTATCATCCACAACTGTGTTTTCCTAAAAATGTAATTAAAATTTTTAACTATTTAATAGACTATGGGTTTAGGTCATTTTTACCCTTATTTTACCATATATGTTTTGAAATGAATCTTTCCATCATTTTCCAAACAAGGTACTTTATGACCTTTTCGACAAAAATAAGGTAAAAATGTCTTTTTTAACTTATACAGCTGGTGTAGTTATTTTTTTCTGTTATAACATTGTTGATACTTCCCATTCAATCTAATAAGAATATTTTCAAAATAAATTCTTTCTTTTATAATTATATTAATTTTAAATGATTTAAAAATAGAAAATGATATTTCTCTAATTTTTTTTGGATTTCATCTATGTCAACACCATTTGATGTATTTTAGGCCTATTTGAAGTTGGTATATTTTGATACAAATCTTCCACATTGTATTCAAGGTTTTGTGACATGTTTGTCTGTGGATGTGTTATTTTTACACTATTCATGGTTTATGGATAATGTATTGAAATTTCTTTTGCTAGTTTTAAAACGAATGTTTTTTTTACGTTTAAACCTTTTCATATGAGTAATGCATTGGACTTAGTAAGTGATGGGTGGAGCCCTCTATATCTCCCCGATCCATCAGTAGGTCTCATGGGTTAAACTAGTGTCTTGGCAGAGGGCCTTGAAAAAATCTTTATTGTAGTCTTGGAACAAGGTCTTGAAAATGTGTTTATGATGTATGGCATTATGATTTCCATCATTATCAAATTGGCTATTGATATTACATGTGATTATTTGACTAGTAGAATATCCATTAGAATAATTAAATGGAATTATTTGATTTGTCTTTTCCATATTATGATGATGTTTATGTTTAAAAGGCCTGTGTTGGTGTCTTATAAATTTCCTTAAATGTTTAGGCTTATTTATGAATGTTTCAGCTATATTTTTATCCTTACTGAGCATCTGAGCTCACCCTTTCTATGTTTTATTTTTCCCAGGATGTAAAGAAGTATATTATGACTGACCCGTAGGGATAGTCTAAGGGATATGAATGTGGTCAATGGAGACAATGTTGTTGTTTTTTTTTCTTTTTTATAATGTAATGTAAATCTTTTTAATGTATCTAGTACTTCAAAGGCTAAAAACTAATCGTTCATTCGTGATTTGATCCCTTGTGATCATGAAAATGTTATGTAATAATGCACTGACTTTGGGTATCTAGGGTCAGGGTGTTATAGTTGGCATCAGAGGAAGTTTAGTAAAATATTGGGAAGGTAGATTTAGAAAAACCCTGATTAGAGAACATTAACCTAAGATAGACTTTGAGGATTAGTATATAAGAAATTTTTATAATTTTAGTAATGTAGAGATGTTTTTATTTTTCCAATCAATACATCCCTGTCTAGATATGAGTGGGTAGATGCGGCTCTAGCACATATGTACATAGGAGTGAAAACTCCAACAAGGAGTTTCAGATTTGACTGAGGGTATCCAGGTACACCACAATGGGCCTTGATTCACCCTTGGTTACAAAAATCCCAGGGGATATGCTTAAGATAGTTCACATTTTCTTTACAAACCATTATGAAGGATTTATGAGTATATTATTTCTAAAAGAAAATGTTTTTGTGATTATAGATTATATACATAAACTATTCAATTTATGTTAAGTGTTTTACAAATTTGGAATTATGTGTTGTGATTCATAAAATAATCTAGTGTATGCCATTTTTTTAGAAATAGAGCCTAGTAGAAGGAATAGAAACTGTATCAACACACATAATCCATGTAGGGATTTCCCTCCAAATCAAGATAATTATAGTGGATCTGGTTATGTAACTGGTGCTGATCAGCTTATTACCATACTGAGACAACTCAATCAGGTTATGAATAATAACATTACCTGTATGGAGCACCCTGATCCACAACGCAGAGGATCAATGTTAGACCACTTCATGAGGAAATAACCACCAAAATTAAATTGGAGTAAAAATCCATTGGTAGATGATAAATGGATAAGTTCCATAGAGAAAATATTTCATTCTTTGGGGAGTAATGAAAGGGAAAAAGTTTTCATGGAAGTTTATTGCCTAACAAGAGATGTAGATCAATGGTGGTAATTAATCCAAAACACAAAATAAGATGAATAAGTATCAAATAAATAATGGAGGGAGTTTAAAGATATTTTATTATAAAAATAATCTCCTCGTGACCATCGAGAAGATATGGAAAGACAATTTTTGAGTCTGAGGCAAAAAGAGGATGAGAATTTCCCAAAGTATGAGGCTAACTTTACAAGGTTAGCAAGGCATGCAACATATTATAGACATAACCAAAGGAGTATGATTGATAGATTATTTGATGGGTTAAAACCATTTCTCTGTCGACCATTTGTCTCAAAATCCATCTCATCCTACGAATATATTGTCTCATGTGAAATCAAGATAGAAAAGAAATTCTCTTAGTCTTATGAATTTAAAGAAATGAAATTGAAGAAGATATCTACTGAACAATATGGAAATGGAAATAAGGTGAAGAAGGGAAAAGTTGAATATCCATCTTATGGAAAATGTGGTAAGAAACACCCTGGTACATTCCTGAAGGGAATGAGAGTCCGTTACAAGTGTGGTGAAAAAGGCCACAAAGCCTGTGATTTCCTGGGAAAGAAAGGGGCTGTCAATGCTGAATGATACAATTGTAGAGAAAAGGGAATTATTCAACTGAATTTCCTATGCACCAAGGGAACATACCTTAGAAAAGGCCAAGTGATCAAGTCCAAGCTTATGCGATCACAACTGCTGAGGTTGAAGATCCGAAAGAAATGGTGGAAGGTAATTTAATGGTTTCTTCAAGTTTAGCCAACACTTTATTTGATTCCAGAACATCACATTTTTCATATCTTCCCAGTTTTCTATGAAAATTAGATATTTTCAATTTGAATTAACATGGGAATTTCCTGTCAAAAATCTTAAGGGAAGTATCATCGCAATAATGTTTTGTGAATTTGTTCCCATTAGGGCATATAAATGTTCTTTATCTGTTGATCTCATCGTGATACCTATGATTTAATTTTATATAATACTCAGAATGGATTGGCATTCAGACCATGATGGAAAAATATATTGTAAGAGGAATGAGAATACAATTTTAGATGATGATAAAAAGTACCTTATCTTAATAGTAGAAACATCACCACCTGATTCTTATTTATATCCACCGTCATTAGCTCTACTAAATTCAATTATTGGAGAGGAATAGAATGAAATAACTATAGGTGAGGAAAAGAATGTTCAAATAGAGTATGTACCTATTGTGCAAGAATATGTTGATGTGTTTCCATAGGATTTACCTGGACATCCTCTAGAATGAGAAATTGAGTTTTCCATTGATTTAATTCTTGGTTCAAGGCCCATGTTGAAGATCCCTTATAGAATGGCCACTGTATAATCGGTGGAACTAAATAAAAATATAGAGGAATTGAATAAAATGGATTTATTTGCCGTAGATTTTATCTAGGGAGAGCCCCAATCCTTTTTATTAACAAGAAAGATGTATCTATGAGGTTGTGCATTGACTAAATGAGGATCAATGCTATAACAATAAAGAACAAGTATCCCTTTCCTCTTATTGTTGATTTATTCGACCAACTTCATGGAGCTCAACATTTTTTAAATATTGACCTTCGATCTGAATATCATCAGTTGTGTGAGAAGAATGAATACATTCCAAAAACAACATTTCGAACCAGGTAAAAGCATTAAAAGTTTACAGAAATTCATTTTGGATTGACTAATTCACCCTCTGAATTCGAGGATCTAATAAATAGAGTTTTTAAGGAATATCTTGGTGAAATTTTAGTGGTATTTATTGATGATATCATGTTATATTCAAAAAACTACGAATATCATGACAATCACTTTCACAATGTCTTGAAAACCCTCAGAAAAAAATTAATTATATGGGAAGTTTTCCAAATGTGATTTTTGGTTTCAAGAGATTTCTTTTCTTGGATATATTTTCTCTATGTATGGAATCTATATTGATCATTCGAAGATCAAGGAAATCCATGAATGGCCATCACTAACAAGTATAACTGAGGCACACAGTTTTATTGGTTCAGCAAGTTATTATCAACGTTTCATCCAGAATTTTGCCCGGTTGGATAACCCATTAACCAAGATCACATGTTAAGGTGTCAAATTTGTTTGGACAAAAGAGTGTGAAGAATATTTTGAAGAAATAAAGATAATATTTGTCAATGATCCTATCTTGACTCTACCATCAGAGAACAATGGGTTTGTTATTTATAGTGATGCTTTAAAAAAATGACTAGTTGTGTCTTTACATAGAATGATAGAGTTATTTCCTATAAATCACGACAGATTGAAATTCATGAGAAAAACTATCCCACTCAGGATATCGAGTTAGAAGATATGGATATGGAGACACTATCTCTATGGTGAAAAATCTGATATTTGTACTGATGATGAGAGATTGAAGTATATTTTCTCACAAAATGAACACAACATGAGGGAAAAGAGATGGCTTGAACTACTCACAGATTATGATTGCACTATACACTACCACCCGAGGTTGGAAAATAAGGTGGCAGATGCTTTAACCAGAAAGGATCAAGGGGTTTTTAACAGGATGAGAGTTTAGAGGGATCATATTGTCATGGATCTAGTAAAGATGGATATGGGAATAACCATGTAAGGTGAAACATCAATAATTTTTAAAGTGTTTGCCAAACCATCATTACTAGAAAGGATAAAAAGTTCTCAGACTAATGATGAGGTGTTTCAAAAGAAGATTAATGCTGTGAATGATGGGAGATTGAGTGAATTCATATATGAAGATGGAATTTTGAAATTTGGGAAGAGTCTTTATGTTCCTAACATACCTGATATAAAAAGGGAATTGTTGGATGATGCGCATAACTCCAATTTCCCTATACACCCTGGGAGAACCAATATGTATAGATATTTGAAGGAACAGTTTTGGTGGGACAATATGAAGAGAGAGATTACTGATTATGTGTCAAGATATATGGTTTGTCAACAAGTGAAAGTTGGAAGACAACATCCTAGAGGAGTCATGCAACCTCTTCCCATACCTGAGTGGAAATGGGATAATATTATTATGGATTTTGTCAATGGACTACCAAAGATTCTTATAAGGAATAATGAAATATGGCCCATTGTTGATCCTCTTACCATGTCAACACATTTTCTTGCTATAATAGAAAATCTACCACTTGAACATCTAGAAAGACTATATATTAATGAAGTTGTAAGACATCATGGAGTACCGCTATCGATTGTTTCTGATCGTGATCCCCATTCAACATCAAGATTCTGGAAAAGACTTCAGAAGGCCCTAGATACTGAACTTCGTTTGAGCACCGCCTACCACTCTCAAACTGACGGACAATCAGAACAAACTATTCAAACCTTAGAAGACATGTTGAGATCTTGATCACTTGACTTTCAAGGTATGTGGGATCAATATTTACCTATGGTATAATTTTCCTATAACAATTTCTTCCCTTTAAGTATACAGATGGCACCATAGGAAGCGTTATATGAAAAGAGATATCACACAAAAACATTTTAGGGTGATGTTGGTGAATGTAAACTCGTAATACTAGAACTTTATGAGGCTAAAATGGAAAAGGTGAAGATTATCCCAACCAACATCAAAGTATCCCAAAGTAGGAAAAAGAGCTATCCCGGTAATCGAAGGTTGGATTTGGAATTTCAAGTAGGAGAACATGTTTTCTTGAAGGTATCTCAATGGAAGGGTGGTATACGTTTCAGTAAGAAGGTTAAATTGAGTCCTAGGTACATCAGACCATTCAAAATTCTAGAAGGAATTGGAGTTCTAGCTTATCATTTGGAAATGCCTCCAAGTCTCTCCAATGTTCATGATGTGTTGCACATATCACTGTTGAGAAAATACATTCCTGACCTGATGCATGTACTCATCTATGAAGAATTAGAACTGAATCCTGATATGTCTTATTGGGAACATCCTATTATAATTCTTGATACCATAGAACAAGTGTTGAGAACCCAGACGACTCATCTGGTGAAAGTTCTATGGAGAAATCTTAAGATAGAAGACGCAAGTTGGGAACCCGAGGAACTTATGATAAAGAACCAGCCAAATATTTTTATGCAGTAATATTATTAAAATTTAGAGGGTGAAATAATTTTATAGAGGGGAGAATTTAACAACCCAAGCTTCCACGGTACATTTCACTTTGAATAATCAAGTAGCTTGCGTTTTACGTAACTTGGAGTTTTAACACACCCCGACCAATCAAACTAGCTGTTATGAATTGTAATTCCCACTTTTTGAAATTTTATAAATTTTATTTTTTAATATGGACTTCATTTTTGAATTTGAAATATCTAAATTAGCATATCGTGATGCTTTTGTGTTTTTCTTAAAACTTACAGTTTTCGATGAATAGTGAAAACACCGCGTTATTGTTTAAAACCGAATTTTAATTTAAGTAATCAGTTATTTTATTTTAATTTATTTTACGTAAAAGTAGATACATAATACCTATATATTTTTAATGTAATTAATTAGAGTCATTTTATAAAAAGTTTAGATATATAAAATCTTATTGAACTTTTTACCGTCTTTTACCCACCTTCTAGGAGCATATTCAAATTTGCATAAACCTTAATTTTACCGCTTCTGTGAGTTGAATTTCAACAATCTGAGAGACACAATTGACATCCGTAAGGAAAATGTGGTTCAATAAGATGTAATTAATTTTTAGTTAATAGTAATTTTGGACTTTTATTACCACAATTAAAAGTAAATAGGGTAATTAAGGGTACGAATGAAATTATAATTACCCTAACACACATCCTTATTCTATTGTATAAGTCTAATTTGACCAAAAACAACCTTAATAATAAAATATTATTCTTTTGGTCTACTTGGATTAGATTAGGACATTTATTATTATTTTATTTTAAGAAGAGTTAAAAGAGTTTAATTCAAAGTTTATTTACTAAAGCATTTTTAATATAGGGTGACAGACAATATAAATTCGACTGTAAATATTCATTAGAAAGAAAATAATATTTCCGACATAATGGTATTTTATTTATAATTTTTAGACATTAAATAAGTTAATTAATTTATGATACAATGATGAAGCAATAATTACCTTATTATTGAAATATTAAAATAATTTATATTATAAATATCCAATTAAATGGAAATTCAGACTTATGATGAATTAAACTAATTTTATTGGTTAATATGAAATTTTAGGGTTGATTAAAGAAATTTTTTTCGAAGTGATAATGTTTTCTTGGCTTTCAGAAAAAAATCAAATACTATATAGTGTCAAAATTGAAATAATTGAGTTTTTAAAAAAAATACGATATTATTAATTGATATAATATTACTAAAAATCTAAGTATCGGCCAAAGGACTTATATAAGGTTATATATATCAATAATAAACCACTTGGGGTTATTTTGGTTGTTTATAAAAAGTTTGTTAACCATATAATATAAAAATACAAAGAGACATGGTAAATGTCAAACTATTTAACTAAGAGTTAAATCTAAAAGATAGGGTCAATATGGTGAACTAAACCTATCTGTTTGAGAGATTTTTAACCATCCACACCTTAACCTAAAATTAAATAATTTTTTATCCAATAGAAACAAAAATGATTTTATTATAAAATAATATTTCATGATTTTCCTAATGTGACCCGCACCTCTCTTAATAAAGGGTACTTCTCCTTCCATTAATTTCTCACCTCCAAAGCCATTTGGCTTAGCCAAACCCTACCCAAATGACTTTGAAACTTCCCTAAATTCATCCTCGAGTCCTTACTTTGATCATAAAGCCAACATAAAGAGCCATTTTGATCTACTCAATAGAAAACAGCCGAAGAAGAGGTAATAATTTCACCACCCTCTTTTAAGTTCTTTTCTTCTTCCACTTCCTCTTTCTTTGTTGTTTCCATTCCTAAAAAATAAATCTAGTACCATCTAGATAATGTGATATTATTATAAATATGTTATAACCAAATTTGTTATTCTATCCATCTTATAAATTAAAAAGTCACCATAAGTGCGTACGTACAGCTTACCATCTCCACGTTGTTGTGTAGTTTGTTATTCACACACTTCATTATTCATATGGTCATAATAATGATTACAACTGATGTAAATAACAAATATAACATGTTAATGATTATGTATTTATTATATACCATCCAATTACATAACATTTCACCATTAATAGAATGATATTGTTGCTCGTGCGTACGTATAGATTACGGTCTCCACGAACGCTATGAGATTCATTCGCCATCGTAACCATTAAAGAATAATTTGCATTTTATAACTAAAAATAATTTTTATGAACATAATATCATTCTGTATATGAATCAAATACATCCTATCCAAAACAAACATGACTTAGATAACCAATCATATAATGGAAAACGAATCAGTTAAAACCCAAAACGATAATACTACTCAAATATTTTTAACAAATCAATATTAGTGGATCATATATGATATCATATTTATGTAAATAGTTGTTGTACACTTTAATAACAATGTTTTAACTATTATAAATGAGGTAAACATACCATCAAATAAGTAAAAGTACAACGTAAGTGTTAATTCTAGAATCTCTTTACTCATCTGAGGTTGTTAATAAGTAAATATCTACTGGGACCTCTTTATCATCCATATACGTGTTTTCTTAAAAATGTAATTCTAATTTATTTACTATTTACTAGAATATGGGTTAAAATCATTTATACCCTTATTTGACCAAATATGTTTTGAAAGGAACCTTTCTTTTATTTTCTAAACAAGGTACTTTATGACATTTTCGACAAAATTAAGGTAAGAATGTATTTTTTTTAACTTATACGGCGGGTGTGGCTAGTGTCTTGGAACAAGGCCTTGAAAAAATATTATTTTTAGTCTTGGAACAAGGCCTTGTCATTGTGGTTATGAAGTCGAGAATTATGCATTCCATCATTATGAAATTGGCTATTGATATTGCATGTGATTATTAGACAAGTATAATATCCATGTGAATAAGTAAATGAAATTATTTGATTTATCTTTTCCATATTATGATGAAGTTTAAGTTTAAAAGGCTTGTGTTTTAGTCTTAAACATTTAATTAAATGATTATGCTTATTTATAAATGTTTCTGTTATATTTTTATCCTTACTGAGCATCTGAGCCGACCCCTTTCTATGTTTTATTTTGCCCAGGATGTGAAGAAGTATATTATGACACACCCACAGGGATAGTCTAAGGGATATGAGTTTTGTAAACAGAGACAATTTTGTTGTTGTTTTTCAATTTATAATGTAATGTAAAACTTATGAATTTATCTAGTACTTCCAAGGCTACTAAACTGGTCGGTCTATCTGGATTTGATCCCTTGTGATCATACCAATGTTATATAATAATGCATCGAATCTACGTAACTGGGGTCGGGGCGTTACATAATTGAACTAGTTATGCTTAAAATAAGTTTATATTATAATTTAACTATATAAATAAACTAGGTGAAAAGTCATTTTTCAATTAAAATTCATTGTTTTCACTACTTATCAAAAAATTGAACTTCTCCGAAAAATATGAAATATTCACGTAAAATAAATTTTGATATTCCAATTTTGAAAGTAAAGTTTATTTTGTCAAATAAAAATTATAAAAGTCTCAAAAACTAGATTTAAAATAGTTTCCTCATTAAATGGAGGTAAAATTATCTTTTAGAAAAATATATCTTTTTATTTACTATTATCATATAACTATAAAATATGTTCGATGAGTTTCAAGAAATATTATTAAATATATAATATATAAATTTTACTAAAAACATTCATAAAAATTTCTTTGTTTAATTTATTGAGATAAAACATGTTTTACGTAGAAAAATAGTTTTCTTTGAAAAGGAATTTCATTATTTTAAAATAGTTCTTACTTTTATTTATAGCTAATTGATTACCCACAGATTTTGTTTATAAACATGTGTTAACCTTAGTATAAAAATTTATTTAATCGCATTCATATCATTAATTCTTATGTCTAGGTGATAATTAAAATAATATTTTAATAATAATATTAATAGTATATTTCAGTTCGGTAAAACTCAGTCTTGCACGTAACACAAGATATATAAGGAACTCAGAATTGTGGGTAAGACAAGACAAACATAGTGTTGATACACCTAAAGATAATTTAAGTGTTGCGTGTAAAGTAATATTAGATTGGGTTTATGTATAATGAAATTAAAAGTTAGCGATTTCTTATATTAAAAAGTTATAATCAGTGTTGTGTGAAAATAAAAAATTTCAAAAATATTAAATTAATTTGAAAAAATATATTTCAAAAGATCATAGGGAGTTACACTTATATAGAACACAACTCATTTGTATCAAATATCTATGTTCATACAATCCTCGACAACCCCATTCTATTTGAATGTTCCATGTAGTCCTTATGTTTTTTTGAAAACTAAACCACAGAACCCGGTTAGCACTTTTCCATAAGGGTTATTCGTTATAAATTCCTTATTCAAAATATGAAATTATACCCTTTGAAACCCATATAAAAAATAGAATATATATATATATATATATATATATTTATATATATATATATATTCCAAACCAAAATGAAACTCATACCTCAAAATAAAATACACAACATAATTTATATAATAACCAAATAAAAAATGATATATCGTTAATTATTTTTGAATTAAAATAGATATACAAATACAAAAAAATTATCCAAAGGAATATATCAAATCGAAATACAACTTAATCCCTTATAAGAATTCTAAACCCAATATAAATCGTAAAAAAATGCATAAGATTTTAAAGTAATATTTTTAATAGTCACTTTTAAATAATTATAATTTCAAAACACAAACATAGTTGGTAATTTTTATAAAAAACTACCTTTGTAATTTTTACAATCAAATTGGGTGTATAAGAAATATATCTAGGTTTATAAAACTTAAAAACCTATGGAAACCCCATTATATCACCAAATAAAAACACCTAAGTAAGTTATTATGATAATAAACTCCTCAAATATATAAAATGTAAATATAATATTGATGAAAAATGGATTTATAAATAAAAAGAACCCTATGGTATGAATTATAGTGACCCAAGATTAACATACATGGATATTAAATCATTTTAGATGAATATTCAGCGTATTAAAAAAATTCATGCTTGAGGACCATAATAGTTTAGTGACTTTTTGAACCATGGAACGTTATATTCTATTATAGTGAGAGATCTTCAATATATCCACTAATGATCTTACCCTTTAGTACTCCTACTTAAAATATTTTTTTATAATCAAGGGAAAGGAAACATAAGAAAGGGGTGAGATCAGATATTTTGTAAGAGTAAGCAAGGGATACATGTATGCATGACATGACCGTAAGGGTATGATAACAAGATAGTATAATTAGAATATCATACCCTTCATATCAAACATCCAAAACATGAATCATGGAATAAATATTAGTAATTCATAAGACATGAATCATAAGATAATCGTGATCATTAGAAATGAAATCATAACATATCAATAAGATAAGGAATTGGGGAATACACACTATATTGTAACATTGTGAACATGTATATGTAGAAATAGTTTAACTCGTTATGTTATAGAAATAAAATTAGCACCTTTCATATACTTATGGACTTGCAACCAGGTCCATGCATAACATTTTGAACATATAATCAGGTTCACACATATCACTATGAACATTTAATGAGAATCCCACATAAACTTATGGACAGGGAACCAAGTCCATACCTAAAATTGTAAACATTTAATCAAGTTCACACATAACATATTGTACATGTAATTAGGTTCATGTATAAACTTTTAGAGATTCAACCAGGTCCATGCATAACATTGTGAACATGTAATCAGGTTCACATATAACATTGTGAACATGTAATCAGGTTCACACATAACCTTATGAACATGTAATGAGGTTCACTCATAACATTGTGAACATGTAATCTGGTTTACACATAAAACTTATGGATTTGCAACCAAGCCCATGCATAAAATTGTGAACATGTAATCAATTTCAGACATAATATTGTAAAAATGTAATCAGGTTCACTCATAACTTTGTGAACATGTAATCACGTTCACAGAGAAACTTATGAACATGAAACCAGGTATATGTATAACATTGTGAACAGGTAATTAGGTTTGCTTCAAATATTGTGAACATGTAATTAGGTTCACGCATAACATATATACTCAAGATTTATCGATCATTATGTAATGCATTGGAAAGAGATATAGGCCCTACACATCACAAAAACTATGTTCCACAAGATTATAAAAAATCATCATGTAATAACCCATGAAATGAAATTGGTATCATAAAATTTTCATCATATAATTTCATATGGAAAATCTATAGGTCCAATAATAATTTCATCAATGAAGAACCTATGAAAGGAAGCGGGTTCAAAAACATATAACCTATGGAAGAGAAATAGGTTTTATAAACATCATTTCATCAAAATAGAAGCCATTCAAGAAAGAATATGAATTGTATTCTTGGATCACATCCCTAATAAAACACAAATTATAAAAAGGTATGTCACCATATATTGAGAATTATTTTGAAAATTCACTTTAACATTTCTTTAAGAAAAATATCATATCATTGAAAATCAATTTAATAAAACCATTTAAAAAATTCCTTTTTTTGATAAATAAGGATTTACAATTCCGTGTAAAGAAATTCTTGATGAAAATTTATTTTCCACTTTGAAAAAATGATTTTAAAACATTAAAAATTTTGAAAATATTTTTCTTTTAAAATATCTTTGAAAACCTATAAATAAACCTAGAAATTATTTAATTAATTTTCATTAGAAATATTATTTTGAAAATATATAAAGGAAGCTCTAAAAACCATTGAAAATACTTTTTAAACATTAAAAACTTTCAAAATCATTTTTATTTAAAAACCACTTTATTATCAACAAATTTTCAGAATTGTAGGAAAACAATTTCATTAAAAATAAACTTGTAAACATAAAAAGGAATCTTTAAGGAAATAGTGGTCATGATGATGAGTATGTACATTCCTTGGGCACCATAAAAAGATTACTAAAGTACATTGATGGGAAAATGACAAGAAAATTAGTTTTAAAACTATTTTAAAGAAAGATAAATTATGGGTAAAAAATCACATTAAATATTATCTGATAATATTATAACATTTTTAGAAAACATGGTTCTAAAAACACACATATTTCCGACTAAAAGGAGAAATAATGCCAGATTTTCAAAAAAACAATTCTTTAATTGTCTTAAGTAACAAAGAGTGGAAAAAGGTACCATTTCTTGGATATAACATGAATAAACTTAGGAAAATAAATTTTATTTTAGTTATTGATATATGGATCATAATATTTCATCAATAAAAGCATCACAAAAAATAATCGCGATAAATTATGAGATTGTAGCAATAAACTGTTACCACTTTGTTAATTTAAGATCACAATCCCCATGAGAGAATAATAATAAATGATTCTTATAATATCATGAAAACAAGATTTATGATATAAAATTCCAAAGGTCTATATATACACCTCATAGAAAATTATAGGTGTATAATATAATATGTATCTCAAAGAAGAAAAATTGAGACAAAATTTACTTTACTGATTTGGTAACATTTGGAACATAAACTTTGTGAAAGAAATATCATAAAATAGACAAGTAAATAATCAAAAATTGATTTATATAAATCACAGAATACATACGTGGTTATTATTTACACCACAAAAAATAAATGAGTGGTGAATAAGGAATAAGTCTCTCAACAATAAATGTGATATGAGAAAACCCTTACCTCCCGTTTTGGTGTGTGAATCCCTCCAGTGAGCCTCTTCTCCACCCTTCCCCTATTATGATGTTTTTTTGATTTAATGGGGTGCACATTTCAGGGTTGAACCCTAATATGTTTTAGGGTTCTCATTTTGATTGATTCTTATCATTTAGGTTTCATCGGGTTCCATTGAGTTTGGTTCTAGCCACTTCCATAAAGGACAGTAGGTTCACCATGGTTTTTGGGTAAGGATTTTTGAATTTCATTATTTTGGGTTAATTTTAATTTATGGTTTTTATGACTTTTGAGTCATGATCAATTTATTGTGGGTTTGAAATGTTTTTTTTCCATATATTAACTTGTGTTTTAATTTTATATGGAATGCTTGCGTGAAATGAGGTGATTTTTGGATATAAATCCTTTTGGTAATGTTTGGTTGTGTTTTAAGACTTGTGCTTTTTCTTTATCAGATCACGCATGGGTTGTAGGTTATATTCTAGTATGGTGTAGGTGTGCGTTTAACTTAAAAAGTGAATTTGGGTGATTCTTATGTAAGGGAATGTGGTGTTTCATTTCTATGTTTTTATAAATTTTCAAATGTTTTATTGAATGATATTAGTAATGTGAAACTAGTTTTTGAAATAATTTCATATGCATTGACGTGGGAATTGGTTTATTAATGTGAAATTGGGTGTAATTTTCATGTAAAACCTTGTTGTGAAACTTTTAAGTGTTTGATAAATTGTACAAATGGTTTAATAAATTTATCAATTGGTGTGAATAAAGTTTTCAAGGGTACTTATTGTACAAATGGGTTTTGGGGTAGGTTTTTAAAGGGAAATTCATAATTTAGCATGTTTGGATTATCGTGTATTTCTAAATGTAAATTTTAAATGGTTTAAACAATAAAATGCATGTTTTGGAATTGGTTTCAGTTTATGTAAGTATCTTAAGTGGGCATTGGAAATGGGTAAATTGATTATGTGCCTTTCTTTTAATATTATCAATTTGTTTTATATGTTATGGAAGTGGTGTTTCATTAGTACAAACACTTTATGTGTTATTTTGAAATGTTTTATAGATTTTTCAAGTGTTTAATTGTTTTATTAAATTATATGTGTAGTGAATTGGATGTTTCTATGATGGTTTTCAGATGCAGGTATCGAAGTATCCTACATGTACACGCATAGGGTAAGGAATATATATATATATGCCCTCTTTGTACATATTCCCTCTTGGCATAGAGAATATGTGCAATGCAGATAGGGGTATATATATATATATGTATGTATGTATAAATACATGTGCGTGTATGCCCAAAGTGTCGGTTCGAGTGGTCGTCGACAAATAGCAACATGTTTGAAGAAGGTCCCCTGTGCCCTAATCATTAATTAGAATTTCCATAATTACTTAGTGTTCTTCTAAAAGTGCATTTTCTACTTCTACATGAAATACATATGATATATATATATATGTAAAAGAATTTTGTTGTTGAAAAAGTGACTTCTTTGATGTTTCAAACATAAATAAGGTATTTCCAAATACATGTGGTTTTTCAGCAGATTTTATTGTGATAGTCAAATGACAAGTTGTTTTACAAAATAGTTCCAAAATGATCCCCCAAAATGGGTTTTTTGTGAACATGTTTTCTTAATCAAAGGCATTCTTGTGGAGTAATAAGGGTAGTTTGGAACCTTTAAAATGAATTGTGAATGTGAAAAACCCCACTTAAGGCACACACTATTATTTTAGAAACATGATGTGAATGTTAAATGTGTGATTTGTGATTTGTACCTACTAAAGAGGATTATGCGATGATATATGACATAAAAAGGTGAATTCCCTTAAAGAGGGAGGGTGGTGGTGAGAGGTTGAATGGATTTTGGATAAAGAAATAGTTATGTTCACTTATGTGCTTTGATAAAAACCTTACCACCCTTTGATATAGAGCACATGGGAAACCTAGTGTATCTAGGTGGGTGGACGAGTTCTAGCATGCTAGTGATTCTGAGTCGTTCTACCCTAATTCACTAGGAATGTTTGACACTTACAACACTAACTAAACATTTTTTTTGATTAGAGGCCACTAGGTTACATATGTGTTTCCCTACTAGTGGCTCATGCACAAGAACAAATATTTGTTATGTGTATTCTTACACCGAGATGTGGGGTTCTAGGGACCCACACGAGCTAGATGAACCTTAGGGGTTTTGACCATGGTGCTCACTTATGACTTGGTTCTTGTGGAGTGATTTCCATTATAGTTATTTCATGCATGTTCCCTCTTTTCAGAAAATTATACCTGAATTTAAATTGGCTTCCTTCATTTTGAAAAATTAATGCAATCTTGGATTCCACTTTGAAAATATTGGAGGTGATATGTTCTCCTTAAAGTTAAACTTGTTACCTTAATTTTTATCTAATGTAAAACATTATTTAAGTAGGTTTTTTTTCTAGCTAGCATGATTGAGTTTTTTTAAAGACAAGGGCATATGATGTTGTTTATTCTTGGAATTATTACTAAGAATCATAGTTCTCATGCTTACTTTTCATTTCAGTTATAGGTTTTAGTATGGTTCATTGGTTATGTTCTGTGGTGACCCATGGGGTCACTTGAGGTATGTCTCTTGGCTTTGTTTATTCTTTCTTTTTCTACTGCCAAATTCTTCAGTCTATTTTCATTTAATTATCTATTTTTTAGTTTATGATTATTTATATGCCTTTGTTTTGGGAAAAATTGTTCCTAATTTGTTTATTTTGATTCCCGTCACTAGTTTCCAGCCTGTGGGGATCGGGAAGCCCCTTTAGGCCATGTCGCAAACCAGCTCGGGTGATCGGTTCAGGGTTGAACTGGGTTGGTTCATGATAAAATCATAACAAAGGAGGCCCATGTTATTTGGGTTTTCATGTATCTTGTTGATTAAGTGTGTCCGGACATTAAAGGTAGGTGCATGAAGGATGTCATAAACCCTTGCCCATCTCAAGACTCGACTTTACACGGGTAGTCCGGGATATTAATTATCTTCTTTGGCTTGGTATGTGTGGATGAGGGATGACCAAGGATGCGGTCCAGTGTTACGCATCAGACCTGCATGGAGTAGAGATCCATTTACAACCCCAGAGCATGGGTCAAGATGCTTCCTGTGGTTAATGCTTGCTTAGAGCATAGTGTTCTAAGCTATGTTATCGCGTTGGCATAGCCACTAGTCCCATATTTTTGAAAGTTTTGATGTGAGTTATGTTTGTGATTTTTTTGAATGACATGAGTGGATTTCAAAAAAAAATGAGATTGGTTCATAGAAAAATGGGTTTTCAAAAGGAAAATGTGGTTTTGGAGTGGAAAAGTGGTTCTAAAATGGGAATTATTTTCTTTTAATGGAATGTCTGTTTTCAATGGGAAAATGGGAGGTGTGTTTAAAGTTGTTTTTTGATCTAGGTAACACTTTTTGAATGTGAATGGAAATTTTTTTGGGAATTTGGAAAATGTATTGCTTTAATGATATCTTTTATTTTTAAATTGATTGAGAATTTATGCTTTACATTGAATGATTCGTTTTGAGAATTAGATGTGTTTTTAATTAACCCTTGTTATTACTACGAGGGATCAAATATATAGAGGTTCACATGTGTCACAGGGTTAATTGTTGGTATTTGTGGAGGGGTGCATGAGCTAGCACAATGGTATATGTATATGTGAGACTTCATGGGATACTCATGGTTGGTACATAAGTTGTTTTTTCCTGAAAAATCAGTTTCAAAAAGGAAATTTAAATGTTTTGAAAAGTGAGTGAGCAATTTTTTAGTATTATTTTTTCATTTTTGTTTTCCTTCTTCATGGGTTTTAGGTTCTGACATACTGAATTGTGGTCAAAACGGTGGTTTGTGTTTGAGATTTAGTTTGTGATTGAAGAGTGGAATTTCGATATATGATGAATTTTGATTCGGCTTTGTTCCTTTTTATTTTGAGTTTTCCACCTAGAAAAGTCCCAGAGGTTTCTAGTGAGTCTCTTCTAGCTGTTGGTTATACCTAGACTATTAGAAAAGTGGTGGAATTGAATTCTTTTTAGTTGTTGTCCATTTTATTTGGTGATCATGATCTATTGAAGGTACTATAATGGCTTGGTGAAATAGTTGGTGTTTTCTGGTTATTGGGAACTCCCAAAGTAATGAGAGTCTGTGCAGGTTTGGGTTCATTTAAAGGTTCAACTTTGGATTGGTGGAGGAGATGATCCCAGCATTGTTGAATGATGGGATTCCATGGGAGGTGTTTAAGACCACTTTTGTATGATGGTTTATACCTAAGGAGGTGAAAGAGAGGAAAGTGGAAGAGCTCGTGAGTGTCCAGCTCGACCAACAAATAGTGAAGGCCTACGTTGGGAATCTCAAGGAGTTGGTTCCTTTTTCTCTGAAGATAATATCATAGAATCTGTTAAAGTTTCCCTTGTGTGGGGTCATCCCTTAGGGTTCCCGGACTAATTATTTTTGGTGTTCGAGAAGGTTCCCCATTCGGTGATGAGAGCGAACTGGAGGAACCAGTCTCAGACAAGTCTTCTTGTAATTCAACATTCTATTAGTTGTTCCACTCTCTTATTTTCTTTTGGTGTAGCCGGTTTGGGTACTTAAGTCACCTTTTCATCATCCTCTAAAGGATTGTTGTCGGTGTGACCATTTGGGACGCTTGTAGAGGTTCCGCTAGTAGTATCATTAGAAGGTGTCTTGATCAGAGGATGTAAACTCCTGACTGTGGGGCCTCAGATGCTTCAAGGAATTAGAGCTCCAGCCACAGGTCCCGGATTGAATATTTTTATGCAGTTAAGAATTGTTGGGTGTGGGGAAACTTGGTCTAACTTTTCTCTCCAATGCTGAAATATAGAGAGTTTGAATTTCTCTATTCAATATCCCTCATTATTGAAGGTTTTGTTTTACTTTAAGTGGCATGGAGGACTCTTTTTTACACTGTGGTCTTTATTCTTTAAATAACCTACTTTAGTTGTAAGAAGTCATGTTGATCTCATTTTCTTGTAATTATAGTACTTTGGCCTCCTCAAATGGGATCTTTGAAGGTTGTCTCTTTATGGATGCGAGTCTCAAGGTGATCATATCTCTTGTGTGGCTAGCTCCTTTAGTGACCCGCTCTTGTTTAGGACATTCTTGTTTTGGAGACACAAGTGAATTGGGAAAAGATGAATATGGGTTTTTCCTCCATTTGGTTTGGGGTCTTTCATCTAGAGTCCCATGTAGTGGGGGTATAGTTTTTGTGAAGGGTAATTGGGTCAGTTTGTGTTGGCCCCGTATCGGTCCCTTTTTAATTGAATTAATCTTGATGGTTCTTAGACAGTTGGGAGACCCACAATGAATCTTCTCATTCCTTCATCGGGATTTGGGTTTTGTGTGAGTTTTTTTCTTTGTCGGTGATTTCCTCTTGGGTTCAAGTTAGTAGTTCTAGAGCTAGCCTATGCTGAGAGTCTCCATGTTGGTTGTGCTAGTCAGGTTCTTATTATGGGTGAACCCTCCTTGTTTCATGATGACTCTTATCATTGTAGTTTCCCATAGAGTTGGTTGGGTGTGACTGATGGAGTGAAAAGTCACACTGAGTTCTTAATTTGGTTGGGCTCATTCAGTTTTGAACTCGTGTTTGATTCCTTGGTTGGCTGGGTGACATTCTAGGTGTAGAAAGTTTGTGTGTTGGGGAGACTTGTCCCACCCTGACCCGAAATCTTGTGATAGCGGTTAGTTTTATTAATACTTGAGTATTTTGGTTCTTAACGTTTTAAAAAATTTATTAAATTAAAATCAAATTGAAACAAAATAAAATAATTGAAAAACTATTTAATAAAAATAATAGTGATAATATTATTATTTAGTTTATTGTTATTAATAATATTATTATTATTATTATGTTTTATGCTTTTTTCTTTTTTGGAAATATTCTCTTTCCTCTCCCCTTACCCATTTTGACCCGCTCCCCTTCCTCACTCCCAGCTCGCGCCTGACCCCCCTCATGGTTGAAGACACCCAGGCCTCGCCACCTCTCCTCTAGAACGAAGACCGTTTGGCTGGCCTCCCTCCCTTGTGTGATGGCCTTCCCCATCCCCTGTTCGTAAAACCCACCCCCCCCCCTCACCTGTTCGTGTGACCTGGCCGACTGGGAGAAGCTCTGGCACACCACTCTCTCCCATCAGCGACCGAATCTCTTCTCATTTTGGTACGAGAATCTCTCTGGTGAACCTCTTCTCCCTACCCTTCCCCTATTTTGATTTTTTATTTGATATCATGGGGCACACATTTCATGCCCAAACCCTAACATGTTTTGGGGTTCTCATTTTTATTGATTATTGTTATTTAGGGTTTGTCTGGTTCCATTGAGGCCGATTCTAGCCACTTCTGTCAAGGGTATTGGGTTTTCCATGATTATTGGGTAAGGTTTTTTTTAATTTCTTCATTATGGAGTAATTTTAATTTAGGGGTTTATGATTTTTTATTGTCATAAATTTATTTTGGGTGAATTATTTTTGCAATAGATTAACTTGTATATCATTTTTATATTGCATGCTTGTGTGAAACAAGGTGTGTTTTGGATATAAATCCATTTGGTAACACTTTGTTGTGTTTTATGACTTGTGTGTTTTCTTTATTAGATCACACAAGGACTGAAGATTATATTCTAGTATGGTGTTGGTGTGCGTTTAACTTAAAAAGGTAATTTGGGTGTTTTTGATGTAAGGTCATGTGGTGTTTTTTGGTCTATTTATATGAATTTTCATTTGTTATATTGAATGATATTAGATATGAGGAACTTTTTATTGAAAAAAACTAATATGCGTTTGTGCTGGAATTGGTTTCTTAATGTGAAATTGGGTTCACTTTTTATTTTAAACCTTGTTTTGCCGCTTCTAGGTGCTTTATAAATTGTAAAAATGGTTTAATTAATTTTTCAAGTGGTGTGAATCACATTTTCAAGGGAACTTATGGTGAAAATGGGTTTAGTTGTAGGTTTTTAAAGGGAAATGCACCATTTGGCTTGTTTGGGTTGTCATGTATTTCTATATTTAAATTATAACTGGTTGAAACAATGAAATGCATGTTTTGGAATTGGTATTAGTTTATGTGACAATCTGAAATGGAATTTGGAAATGGTTAAACTGATTATGTGATTTTCTTTTAATATTTTCAATGGGTTTTATGAGTTATGTAAGTGGTGTGTCATTGGTGAAAATCCATGATGTGTTATTTTGAAATGTTTTATATAATTGTTTAAGTGTTTAATTGTTTTATTTAAATTATTTGTGTTGTGCTTTGGACCTCTCTTCGATGGTTTTGGGCTACAGGTATCGAGGTATCCTACATGTACATGCATACAGTAAGGCATATATATATATATATGAAATCTTTCTACAAATTCCCTTATGGCACAAGGAATATGTGAAACAAAGATCGGGGTGTATATATATATTTTTAAGTTTGTATGTATAAATGCATGTGCGTGTATACGACAAGTGTTGGTTCGAGTGGCCATCGACAAATAGTGATATGTTTGAAGTAGGTCCCCTGTGCCCGAATATTTAATTAGAATTTCTATAATTTCTTAGTGTTATACTAAAAGTTACTTTTTTACTTCTACATTAAATACATATGATATATATATGTGTGTAAACTATTTTGGTTCTTGAAAAAGTGATTGATTTGATGTTTCAAACATAAAGCGGGTATTTCCGAAGGTGCGTGGTCTTTCGGCCAAATTTTTTTGTAAAAGTGAAGTGACATATTGTTTTCCAAAGTAGTTCCAAAATGACATCCAAAATGGATTTTGGGTGAACATGTTTTCTAAATCAAAGGAATTCTTGTGGTGTAATAATTCTCATTTGGTACCTTTAAAATGAATTGTGAATGTGAAAAACCCCTCTTAATCCATGCCCCATTACTTTAGAAACATGATGTGTATGTTAAATGTTTGACTTGTGATATGTACCTAATTAAGAGGCTTATGTGATGTTATATGACATAAAAAGGGGAATGCTCTTAAGGAGGGAGGATGGTGGTGAGAAGTTCAATGGATTTTGGATAAAGAAAATGTTATGTTCACTTATGTGCTTTGATAAAAACCTCACCATCCTTTGATATATATATAATTGGAAACCTAGTGTATCTAGGTGGGTGGACTAGTTCTAGCGTGCTAGTGTTTCTGAGTGATTCTCCCATACTTCACTTGGCAAGTATGACGCTAAAACGACTAATTAAACATTTGTGATGATGGAAGACCACTAGGTAATGGATGTGTTTCCCTACCAGTGGCTTATGCACAAGAAGGAATATTTGTAATGGATACACTTACACTAATGCATAAGGTTCTAGGGCACCACACGAGCTAGGTGAACATTTGGGGTTTTGACCATGGTGTTCACTTATGACTTGGTGATTGTGGAGTGATTGCTGTTGCAGTTGTTTCATGAATATTCCCTATTTTGTGAAAATTATACATGAATTTAAATTTCCTACCTTCATTTGAAATGTTAATGAAAGCTTGGATTCCACTTTGAAAATAATGGAGGTGAAATGTTTTCCTTAAATGTGAAACTTGTTACATAAATTTTTATAGAATGGAAAACATTATTTTAATAGGACTTATTTTTCAACCAGCATGATTGGGTTTTTTAAAGATAGGGGAATAGGGCGTTGTTTATTCTTGGCATTCCTACTCAGCATCTTGGTTATCATGCCAACTTTTCATTTCAGTTGATGGTTCTAGTCTGGTTTGTAGATTATGTTACGTGGTGACCCATGGGATCATTTGAGGTATATCTGTTTTCTTCATTTATTCTTTCATTTTTTTCTTCCAGTCTGTTCGGTCTATTTTCTTTTATTTATCTGTGTGTTCAGTTTATGATTATTCATATGTCTTTGTTAAGGGACAAATCATTCCAAATTGGTTTATTTTGATGCCCGACACTACTTTCCTGACCGTGGAGATCAGGAACACCCTTTGGTCCATGTCGCGGACTGGATCGGGTGATCATTTCAGGGTCGACCCGAGTTGGTACATGAAATTATATTTCTAATTTATTAACAACTCCATGTTAATGTAATGTTTTGGGTAACATATACATTCTTTTTCGTGTATGATTTGGATTTTTATTCATGATCCAATTACATAGATAGTGATTTCATTATTTAAATAATTTAATACATGGTATAAATATCACTTATATTTAGTATATATTTTTCTATAAAATATAGAAATATCAAATACACTACTCATGGAGACTGTAGGTCGTACGTGCGCATGAACTTTATATTCGTTTTTTGTCGTATAGAAAGAAAGAATGTAAAAGTAGTATATATATATATATATTATATCATTCCAATATAATTATCATATAATATATACCATATAAGTTTATTAAACCAATTCTTGATACATTCTTTTTAAAGTATAAACGAATCACATCACTTTGAGGAGGCAGTAGTCAACACATCCACAAATGAAGTGATCATATTTACACAAAATGGAAAGCATGAAGTTATGTTTTACATAATAATTAATGGAGAATAAATAAATAATAAATATAATAAATATAATTTAATAATAGAGTTTCCATCATAATTCCAACCAGGATAGGTGGTAAAGGAAAAATCAACAACATTGTTTTACAAGGCGATAGTTTTCCGTAGCCATGAAAGGTATGTTCGTTACCCATTAGATGGAAGTGTGTGTAATTTTAGTTTGAAACCTTATAATAAAAACATATAAGTATATTTATGATACTTATTTTATTATTTAATAATGGAATAAGAATATTTTTAGTGGTGGAGAATGAAAATAAAATAAAGGATCTTGAGGAAGGATGTTACCACTTCTTTGGGAAACTCCTCTTGGTTTGCACCAAAGGGATTACATATTTTTTTAAAGGTAGGATTTTACGATTAAGGGAGGTATTTAATGAGAATATTTGAGTATATTTTTAGTGATACAAGTGGTTTGAGCGGAGTGAATAAGTGGGATGGGTGAGTGACTTTTTATAGTGGTGGAGGAGTGGCATTCTTGTATTTTTTTGAAAATACAATTCCACCCTTTCCTCATGAAAAGTAGACAAATTAATGGTAAAAATTCTAAAAAAGGTAAAATAGGGTCTAAATATGAATAAAAAATTTATTTTGGCCATGTTTGTAGGTCATTTTTTCCATTAATTTTAAGGCTTAGTCTTTGTTAAGCTATTTTTTCTCTTAATCGTTGTAAATAATTTTAATCACTTTCACTAATATTTTTGGTGAAAAAATACTTATACCTTATTGTAAATTATAAATTATTATTATTTAAAATATGTAATCCATTTTTACAAATTCTAATGACATAGGTGTCATAATGTAATTTAAAATTAATCCCGCATACGGTACGATAATGAGGGTTTTAAAGGGAAAAGGTCCAAAAGTTTGAAATGTTTTCAAATCAAATTTTATTTTAAAATTGTTTTGAATGAACTAAATTGAAAAAATTGATGTATTATTTATATAATTATACTTTAAAACAAAAGTAAAAAATAAATTAACTATAAAAATAAATTAGATTAAAAAGAAATTATGAATTAAATTTAAGTATTTTTTAATGTTCATAAAAATATTAATGTTTGCAGAAAAATACAAAAAATTCATCCATAGTAAATTTTGTTATTACTATTTTAAAAATTAAGTTTATATTGTCAAATAATAATTAAAAAAATGACAAAAATTATATTTAAAATGGGTTCACCATTAAAAGGATGTAGTATTTCCATTTAGAACAATACATCTGTTTATTCATAAAATTTGATTTAATTATTTTTTATACCTAAAAAATCTATTGAATGAGTATAAAATATATTGATTGAATATATAATATATAAATTTTTTTGAAAAAAATAATCAAAATGTGGTTTGTTTAATTTATTGAAATAATATTTTGTTTGTGCATAGAAAAATTGTTTTCGTAGAAAAGTAATTTCTTAATTTTAAAATAGTTCTTTCATTCACTTATACCAACTAATAACCAAAAGATTAATTTTATATACATGTGTAAATCATTATTTTACAATTTAATTAATCTTATTCATAATTTTCATTTTGATGGTTTGGTGTAACTATAAAAATATTTTAATAATAATGTTAATAGTATATTGAAGTTCAATAAAAACATGGCCTTACGTGTAACACAAATTATCGAAGGGTCTTGGTATTATGTTTAATATAATAAAAACGTAGTGTTTCGTGTACGGAAAGCTAATATAATTGTTTCATATAGTGCTAGATTAACTTGGGGTTTCATATAATACAAGAAAAACATATTTGTTTTATATAAAAAACTATATTCAGTGTTGAGTGAAATAATATATATCAAAATGGTTATATTAAATAAAAAGAATATGTTTCACAAAATATTGGGGTGTTACATTATACCCCCTAAATTTAATTTTACCCTCAATAGTTTTCTGGGTTATTAAATATTTAATACATGAATGTTTATTTCATTGAAACCCACATTGTAAAAATTAATACTAAAACATCCTTTAAAAAGGGAATGTTTGAAACATTAAGGTTACCCAAAATAACACATAACATGTTTTCTATGTGGGAAAAAAAGGTGGAAAGTGAAAAAATGGACATGGATGTTAAATATAACTATGAAGTTCTAATGGTCATTGATAGAGAACATGGTTAAGAGAAAGCTAACAAGCACAATTACATAACCCAAAGAGGCTTGAAAAAGGTCAATGAAATCATAAAAAATGATGATGACTTGAATTTTTTTTATTTCAAGACCCTTTTTCCTAAACATGAATAATTTTAATGAAAATATATACTTAAATGATATTAGGATATCCTTACACTTTTTTGTGCCTTGATCAACTTCCACTTAATCTCTTATTCCAAGAAATGATGGTGAATTTTTTATTCCTAAAGCATTAGCAGATCATGAGATACATAAAGAGAATTATTGGTCATTCCATATATATTTATAACAAAACAGAATTTTATAACAAGTTATCCAATATGCATAAATCCTTATATTTTTAGATAATACTTTAATCTCAAAAACATCATCTAAAGTTTTACATAAACTATTCCATAAATGTTTAACCTTGTAACCCTTCCATAAGATGAAAATTAAAAAAATTAGAAATAAGGTCACTAAATCATCTTAAAATTGATCCTACATATATTATAAAATAGATCTTGGTTGTCACATTCTAAACATGTGAATAACCACCTCGTATATTCAATTGAAACTTGGTAATAACCTGAATCACCATAAATCCTTGTCGAAAAAATGCATGATTCCTTACTCTATGTATTACTAAATATATTCTATAAATTTAAGATGTTGTAAAATTCATCCTTGATAATATACATCTCATTGTAAAAAAATAATTTATCAGTTCTGATTCTATAAATACTACCAATTTACTTTATACATATCATCTTCTCTTTATGCATACTCAATATACTTTTCTTATCCCTATGAACAAGTTATGGTTTACATTCCCTTAATGACACCTTTCTAATAAATCAATTTTCTAGGTGATCAATATCATTTAACAAATTCTTAAAAATACTTAATTTTTTTATGAACAATCGTTATGTACTTCATGATTTATATATCATAATATTTTAATTTAAAAACATATATACTTCAATCATCTACCTTTATTCATAAACCATTACTCATGGTTCATTAACTTATTCCATAATACCTCTTTCCCAGAGTATGAAATATGAATCAAGTATTAAGGTTCTTTAACCTCAATATAATCATGTAAACCAAACTATTTGAACATATCAAACCATTCACATGTCATTTTTTAGTATCATTATCTTCAGTAGTGTTACCAATACTCGTACCAACCTCTTAGTTCACTTCATGATATTTCCACTTTGTAAATAGATTTTTATAATTCCCATACTTTCCTCATATAAAAGATTTAATGTAAAAGCAGTTCCTTATAGTTCCTATTATTGACTAAGACCAAGGAGAATAGTGTGAGAAACACTTATCATAATAGAAAAACAACATAATCTTGGAAAATTACTTCTAGTATTCCTAAATTATGAAACTTACTTTTAAATCTATGACACCTTAGGGTTATCCTTAGAGACATCCCTAAACATATCATTAGAAATATCCTGATGGATCTCATAGATTTTTTTCTCATTATTGTTTCCAAATTTTAACTAAACCATTCCTCTAATCTGAACTATAGTAACCTAGGCTTAACATACATGGATATTATATTATTTTAGATTAACATTCATCATATTAAAAAAATAGATGCCTAAGGATCATAATATTTTAGTGTATTTGGAAACATAGAACACAATATTTTAATCTGGTGATATATCTTCAATGTCTCTAGTAAAGATCTTCCCCATTATTACTCCTACTTAAAATCATTTCTTCATAACCTGGGGAATGGAAATATAAGAAAGGAGTGAGCTCAGATGCTCTGTAAGGGTAAATAAGGGATATATGTAAGCATAACATGAAAATAAGCTTATGAGAACATGATCGTAGTAATAGAAGGTCATACCCTTGATATTAAAGATCATAAACTTAAATCATGGAATAAAGATTAGCAGTTAATAATAAATGAATCACAAGAGAATCAAGAGCATAATCCATGAAAGCCTACCATAGGAATAAGACAAGGAATTGTAGCATAAACATCAGCTTATAACATTGTGGGCATGCACAATTAGAAATAGGTTCACTCATTAATATAAGGAAAAGAAATCAAGCCCTCACATAAACTTATGGACAAGCTTCCAGGTCTACTCATAACATTGTGAACATGTAATCAGGTTCACACATAAACTTATGCACATGTAATGAGGCCCTTGGATAACATTATGAAAATATAATGTGGTTCACACATAACATTTTGAATATGTAATCAGGTTCATGAATAAATTTGTGAATATATAATAAGTTTCAATCATATTATTGTGAACATGTAATCATGTTCACGCATAAACTTATGGAAATGCATCTAGATCCAAGCATAAGGTTGGGAAAATGTAATTAGGTTTAGGCATAACATTATGAACATGTAATTGGGTTCTTCATAACATTGTGAACATGTAATAAGGTTCACACATAAACTAATGGAAATGCAACAAGGTTTATGAATAACATTGGGAAAATGTAATTAGGTTCATGAAGAACATTGTTAACACGGAATCAGGTTCACACATAACAGATATACAAATGAGTCTTCCAACATTACCCAATAAATTGGAGGGAGATATAGGTCTCGCCCATCACATACACGCATGCCACAATAGTAAAAAAAATCATCATGTTATAACCATTTTATTGAAATGGGTATCATAAAAGTTTCATTTTATTATCACCTATATAAAAGAGATAAGTCTCATAATCATTTCATCAAATGAAAACATGTGAAACGAAGCGGGATAAAAATCACATAAACCGTGAAATATTAATGTATTTCATAAATATAATTCCAACAAAACATAAGATATTCAAGAAAGAATGTGAATGTTATTCTTGGATCATATCTATAGTAATGCATAGAATATAATAATGTATATAATCTTATATGGAGAAGGATTTGGAAAAATCCCATGGAACATTTCATTAAGGAAAACTAGCCTTTCATTGAAAACCCTTTTCATAAAAAAATTCTAAAAATTATTTTTTATAAAGAACAATACTGGGAATAGGTTATATACCAATGGATCTATACCCATGTTTTAGAAGAACTATGATTATAAACCATTTGATTAAACCTATACACACATTGTTTTAGAAAACCGTGGTATAACTCTTTATATATCTAGCCTCGCTTGGGATCCACCTCCACTCCAACTTTGATGATCCCTAACTCCCCTCATATGAGCTCTATCCTCCCCAGACTCCCCTTCACTCTGCTCCCCACATCTACATCGACCTTGAGCTCCCAGCCTCTGTCTCTACCATGACCTCTCGGCCTCTGCCTCCACTTCGACCTCCGAACCTCCACCTCCCGACCTCCACCTCTCGGACTCCACCTCTCGACCTCTGCCTCTGTCTCAACCTCTCAGCCTCTACCTCCCAGCCCCCACCTCCATCTATCTACCTTCTTCCCTATATATCCAGATTCACCTATTCCTCCCTACCTCTACATCCTTACTCCTCATACAAGAACCCTCCTCAACCTCCCAACATCCACCTCCACCTCCGTCTCTAGCTTAGCTCCCTCACCTCCTCACCTCTTACTCTACTTATCCACCTCCCCATCTATGGTTCCCAATCTACCAGCATTTAGTGGCCATCAATCCATCATGGGTGTGTATTTTTTTTACCTAGATTTTGGGATGTCTAAGTCCAAACTATAATTCCCTTTCCAATTTTCCCTTGATTATTTATTTCAGAATGGTGAATAGGGATTCTTTATGAACATAAAGCAGTTGATCTTTTTAAGAAGGTTCTACTCTATCTGTTCTACCTGCCATATTAATTTTCACTTTTATTATTCTCTTATCTATGTTCTCATATTTTCATCCATTACTTAGATTATAGGTGACAATAATACTCAGGTTTGTTTTTAAAAATATATTTTTCCTAAATATACTTGTTGTTTCCCTGTGTATTCATTATCATGATCTAAAACCATATTTTATATTTCATTTTATTTAATTTTATATTGCAATATGATATTGCAGTTTATACTATACTGAAATTTCAATTTACATTTCAATTTTAATGTTTATTTAAATAATAATTTATATTTTAGTTTATCTTGATGTTTATATTGCATTATCATGTAGTGAATTTTCAATTTTATTACAATTTAGATTCTAGTTTATATTAAAATAGTTGTTATTCCCTTTATTAAAAGTCAATTTATTTATATATGCAGTATCATGTACTGAAAGTGAAGTTCAAATTCAATATACATGAAATTTCATTTACTTATTATACAAGTTATTTCTATAAATTCATGCAGTTTCCTTTATTACACATGAAAGAAATATTTCTTGTTAATTATGTTATACATTTGAAATTTTTCAACCCCATGTTTTTATTCTCTTTGAAGTAGTATGATCATCATATGTGAATGAATTTGTCAAGCATGATATTGAATGAGAAATAAGGTGTGCTAATAAGGTAATGATGTATTGTTTTGATTAGCTTGAACATGATGGGTTTTCCTAGGATCTAGTATTTCTTAACATACTTTCTTTAGTGCCTCAATGAAAGGTATTTTAATTGTTGATTTATATAGACATAGAAACATGTGGTTTTTTTAGTCATTGAATTAATGTTATTATTTTTCATTTTATGGTTTCCGAAATTTTAGCACACAATATGGTATATATGGTGATAGATTTAAAATATCTACTATATAGTTAATTAAAAAAACATACTTATAGTTTTATTTTTATAAACATAATGTTTAATGTATTATTAATGAATCTTTGTAGAAAAACCATTTTTTTCAATAAATTTTCATCCTTTTATAATAAAATTTCATAAAATTATTAATCACATTCTTAAAACTTTATATTACTATTTATCCATGTTTTTTATTTTAAAGATTTCCACTTCATCCCCATATGACTATCTATTCCAATACATCTCTCTAGGTTGATGTAAGAAAATCATTAAACAAATATAATTTTTTTGGATGCATTAATGAGTGAACAAATTCAAATTATAACTGCATGTATTTGATAATGTCTTTAATTTTTAAAAAATGTTTTGTTTTATGAATGTGATAATGAAGGTATTTTTCGAAGGCCCTAGAACAAGATATTGTAGAGGGGTATGCAGTGGGGTTTCCATATTCTTATCATATAATTCTAATTATTATTATCATTATAAAATAAATAAAACTATTTCAACCTATTAGTGTGTGTTTATTCTAATTCTATTTCTTATAGATATACTTTAACACACGCAACTCAAAATTTACATTGCTTGATATTATTCTTAAACTTATGTTTGAAGAAATGTCTTTAAATTGTAATATTTATACTATTACAAATTAGCTATTTGAATTTTAAAATTGTTTTTATTGAAATATAGAAATGTATATATACTAGATATAAATTTATCATTACAGGATTGTTTTAAAAAAAATTGATATGAATTTCGATTTTTCATGTAGAATTATGAAATATACACATGTCGGTTATCATAATCATTATTATTGCCTTCTTTAATATTTATTAAAAAATATTTTATATTCTATGAGATTATTCTTTCCATTTTTATAGATGAATATTTTATCCATATATTTTAAAATATTTTGAACCTATTTTCCTATTTTTTCCTACTTCGAGTATATCTTAATTTATAGGTAAATTAATTATATTTTTTATTGTTTTAATTCTTTTTGTACATTCGAATCATTCATTGTGGGGTTGAATTTCTTTATTATATATGTGAAATGACTTACTCTGTAGGTAATATTTATTGAAATTAATCGAACTTATATGTATGAAATATTTTTTGGACATATTTTAACCTATTTTCTTATGTTTTTCCACCATCAAGTTGGTCTATCGCCCCTGACCCCACCCTAGAAAAATTTTCATCCTATTTTCCCCATTATGATCTTATTTTTCCCTTTCAAGACTATTACAGAAGGGCCATATTTCCTTATTGGTTCTGTGCGATGACTTCTTAATGGGGTATGAATTATTGAAATTATTTGAACATTACATTATTATTTTGACTGTTGTTGAAAATAATTGGACCTCCCACATATGTTAGTTTTTCCCACAATCATCGGTTTCATTATTGGTGTTATGAAACGACTTCTTTTGGAGGTAATATTTATTTAAATTAATAGAACTAGCCTATGTAAAATATTTTTTTATATGTTTTTAAATACATTTTCATTAATACATGTTTTTAAAATGTTGTCTAATTATACCATACATTTTAATTTCATGTAGCCTACTATTTCATGTTATCATTTTTGGATGTTTGAGTATTTTTAAGACAATTTTTTCAATATGTATTTTTATTGGTGGGATCTGTTCTATAATCCACTTAATTTTTTTTTGAATTTTGGAGACACCATGTTATTAGGGGATATTATTATTAAATCAACACTCAACTTGGAAGATCACCAAATTTGATCACCTGGGACCTTAATCAAACTCTTAAATGTCTTTGAGATCAAATAGATGATCAAATAATTAGTAATTATATTTATGAAAAAACCTTTTTAACACTATAGGCTTTGATTAACCATCCTCTATATGTCTAAACACTAGTATTATTTAATATGGTCACATCACATTGTTCCACTAAGCCTCATAAGGGTTTTCATAGTTAACCACAGTCCCAACACCTAATTTTTCCATTAAAAGATATTTCAAGTCCTATATAATTTTCCACTCCTTTACTAAAAAAACCAAAAGGTAAACCTATGACTAAACCAACTATTACAAGGTGTACAATCACTAGACCTCTCTAACTAGCTCACAAGTGACCACCCTAGATATCTTTTGTTTTATATCACACCTGGACATCCATTTAGAGTTCATCATTTGCAAGTACCAAAATCTTTACATGGTAAAATGGATGTGCATTATTCTTAAAAATAACCATGTATGGAATGTCTATAGCAGTACTAATAGGGTCTACCTAATCTGTCACTCAAATTTGAACCCTCATGGTATTTGTTTAGGTCCCTTATCCCTAAAACACATGTAATTAACCAAATAACACAAAAAATAAATAATAAATTCAATAAAATGTTATTAAACACCTACATTATAACATTATGACTTAACTCATCCATTTTTATCGACTATTTTATCCCCATTCAGGAGTTTTGAATGGATCTTTCAATAATTCCCAAATTAGAAAAATTATCTAGAACACATTCTAGATGATTAAAATAATGATAAATATATAAGGGATTATCTTAGACTTGTTTTATAGATCATATAACTATGGAAATATATTTAATTAGATGATGGAAGTGAAGCATAGAGGGAGTCCAAGATAAAGAGAGAAGCGGGGTAATAAAAGGGGAGTAGCCAGTAGTTGTGGAAATATAGAGAAAGAAAAAAGGACCAAAATATTTCAGAAAATTTGTCCATAAATGACTATAATACCCAAAAAAAATTGGGGTTAGAAATCTCTACTATATTCTTACTTGCAATGGAAGTGGCATAATTCTACTGCCATCCTACTAGACTCCCAACAGTATAATAAAGTGCTTCTAGTGTGTTTTTTTGTAACCAATATAATTTATTTTAACCCTATAATACCCAAAATATAAATCAGGTTATTTTATAAAAATATTTATTTGTCTAAAATATCTATTTATGTATCCTGTGAATTGAAAAATATTTTGTCGCCTAGTAGTCATATCCCATTTCATTAAGTTCCATTATTGTTTCATATTACACCAATACTCTTAAACATGAGGCATTTCATACTCACTAATATATGAACACTCAGTCTCAAGAAGAACTATTTCACATCTCTTGTGACCCAGTTCCTCACTGGGATCTGATGATACTATTTTTTCTCATTAATATACTAGATAAAACCATGGTAAAATTGTTCTAGTTCTATATATACTATATTTTTTTAAAATATATCTCACTCTAATCTAAAATATAAACTAATAAATTCCCAAAAATATAATTCAACTCTATGTGCGCCTTAACGTAATCAATTAGACAGGAAAATAACTTATAAACACACTGCTATACCTTCTTCCCATAAATAGTTGATAATCCTATGCACTAATTGTTAGGCTTAACCTAACTCTAGCTAAAAATATGTAATGTAATAAGAAAAAACGAATCTTGTATATTATTTGCTTTAATGAGTTTCTATTACAATTATAACAAATGAATAATTTTTTTAAATATTCATCTATCTAACTGGAGAACGGAGAAGTATATAGAAGGAGATAGATAGAGATAGAGATAGAGATATCCTCAGAAGACTACTTCCATTGATCTTGGAAAAATCTCCTAAGGCCACAACTCCCGCATCTTCAAAGCTATTTCCAGAAATTGAATTGTGTCCTCCCTACTTCAACTTGATCTACTCTGATATTACAAATTATGAATCAAATTAAAAAATATATAAAGAATTCAAACATATATGAGCATAACTGACATGAACTAAACAGAACTAAACAAAATAGATATGAACCAAATGTAATCAAACTGAATCTATTAGAACCCAAATGAATGAAATTTTACAATCTAATATAAACAAAAACAAGATAAACTACTTCTAATGAAAATTTTCCAAACTAACTTACATCGAACAAAACCAAACTAAGAAGAGACTCGAGACAAACTTATTATATATCATTAATAATAAGAGTAATTTTGAATTAATATGAATATACTTTTGGATTTGATCATTCTAAAACTTGGATATGTTTTCCCCTTTCTTGAAGTAACATGATTTGACCCCTGGGGTATTTTGGTTCTTATATATTAGGTGGTAACTTGTATAGTAACAAGAGACATGTTTTTTTGTACTTTAGTTTTTATTTTATTTTTTTTATCGCATCAGCCACTAGGCCTTTTACCACTTTCTTTGGGTGGAGGGTAGTTATATTATATGAAGGGTTCTAGAAGCGTGATGTAGGTAGCTATGGATTTTTCTTATAGGGGAGGGAGATCGGTGTAGTGGAGTGATTAATTAATGTGTTTTATTTTTTTCCTCGTTTATATCGTGTTGATTATATTTTTTCCTTTAGTGTGGACATTAGACATATAAATGGTTCATGCCAAAATTTTATTTATTTTCTTATACTATTTTAATTAATTTTTTGTTGGAGAAAATGTTCCCTAGTGGTGATTCCTTGATTCCAAAACACTTGTTCCAGCACATGGGTGTAGCCCATCCACCTTACTCCATCCCTGTCATTCATATATTAGAGTCTAAATAGGTCTTTACTATGTCTAAACCATGGGAGGGACTATGAAACATGGAATAACTAGGGAGGGATTAAGAAAATATTCCCAATTCGACACCTCCATTAGTATGGTTCACATATACAATCTAACAAATAAAAACACACAATTTGATGATCACAAAATCATGACCTAAATATAGTTAATGCATGTTCTCTTAATTTATATCCAATGATTCATCTTCTATATATTCCTAGGATGCATAAACTATATCTTTTCTCAAGAACACTTTCCCCCCAACAACCGAGTGTATTTGGAAGTTTCTTCCCCAAACATAATGAAATATCCTTGAAACATATATAATCTTGACCAAGAAACATCGTAATCCACCATTAATGGAATGTTCTAAAAGAAAACATCATCAGACTATTTTTCAAAAAAAGGATTCCCTATAGATCCAATAAATGATTCCAAACAAATGGATATATGTTGTATGACACAATTCTGGTGTTCCTGGACAGTCTCCTCAAACTAGTGGAAATATCACCTTACATACATTTCAAAACACCCATAAATCCACAACCTCTCATATAATGGACCCTCATATGATACACTTTAGAATTCATGGATCATCTTGACAATGTTTTTGATGCTCCTTAGATTTGTGGTTTCAGGGACAACACCTATACTGGCGTGCCACTTTTTTAAAGAATGTAATTATTTTTACAATTGATCTTTTGAGATCCCCTAACATATACACATTTAAATTCTCCCTTCACTATTCCATGTCCACATTACTACCATTCCACTAACACTATCTTATGGTAATATGCTTTTACAACATGGAACAACCCTTCTGAATCCTTCTTCCAGATCTGAAAACCTTTTCCACATTAAACCATAATTATGAATCCCATAATATGAGTCTCATTATTTATGACACATCTCCTTCCGTTATTTACCTAATCCTATAAGCTATATTTATATGAACTAGGATAATGAAACACTTTTACTTTTTCCCCCTTGACAGGATGAAACCACCACTACTACAAACTTTAGTTTTCTATAACATATACCTTCTCCCCTTCTAGGCATTGGGTAACTGGGCCCCCATAGTCAATAGTCCATGAATTTTTATGGTTTATAAAACACTTGGTTTCATTGATATCTACCCCCTTTCACCTATGGAATTTGTGGAACCTCATTAAAATGTACCTTCTTGGAAAGGACCTTCATGTCCTAGATTGTTATTCTCAACTAGAATTTACATGGATTCAACTATACTACCAATGTCTTATTCGAGTGACATGTCACATGTATTTTGAATTAAACCATTACAAATGATAATTGGGTTTGTTTTCATAGCCTTTAAGTATACTAAATACCCTTCTTCTGGCTGAATCACTGTCCACGAGAATGTAGAAATCATACAGGAGTAGTAACACCAGTGTCCTATAAAATCTGTAGCTTCTACCATCAAACCATCCAAATGGACCTAACACTTGAAACACCACCTTTCTAAAATAAGTGTTATACCATTCATTTGTACAACTGTTACCCATTTATGATGCTTCTAACAACATAAAAACATTTTGTGGAAGAATACAAACCTTATATGTACGGATAACCAGATGCAATGCTTATTTTCATAATTAAAACCCCAAGATGTTTCTTAATGGATACCATATATCTAAAAACACGATTGGTGTAATTGGTCAACACCCATCAAGCTTATGGTGCTCCCCACCATAATATTTATCTTACCACCACCAATTTACATGCCCGAAATACCTCGTTAAATATCTTAAAGAAACCAATGTAAAAATTTATAAATTATAAGAAACAATAACTGATTTAAAATAATTTTAATTGTATGTCTTGGTTGATGCACTAGGAATGGTAAATAAATGACATAAATTGTTTAAAAATCCATAAAGGAAACAAAATATTGATTTTTTTTTCTTTTTAGAAAAATGAGATGACTGTTCCATGAATTTTTAGGTATAGATTTTTTTAGATAGTAAGGGATAGGCGTTGATATTTTAATTTTAATGATGTTAGTAACAAACTCTAGTGAGCCTACTCTCATAGTGATCACCTTATATTTTAAAAACTCCATTTTCTTCTATCATTTCATAATATAGTTTATTGATAGGGGTTTAGAACCACTTTTAAACATTTCTACCCCAACCAAATGCATTTATTGTGACATAAGGGTAGATATTTGATGAACATATTTGGAAAACCTTTATCTCTTAGTAATGGACAAAATGAGAGAGAATTGTAATAATTAAGATAAAAGGATAATATGAAACAAACCATTTAAATTTAAATCCAACAATATTACCTATACTACACACACTTTCCTTAAATTATATAGCTTGGTAGAAGATAGATTTACTCCATAATTCTTATCATTTGGGGATATAGAAATAAAGATGACATAAATATACATCACTCCAAAATCAAAATCTTTTAAAGGCTCATGATCTAATATTCATGTATTTATTTAGAGGTGAGGTTCTATACCCTTATACAATAACCTCCACGTTTAATTTATATGCGATATCACCTCAAGTGAATTCTCTTAAATTTAAACTATTTAATACTTTCAATATCCTTCCTTTATTTTTCTGCATTTGGAACCATAAATAACTCAATATAGGTTCTCATTAGATAATTTATAATTGGTTGGGTCTTTCTTGTTTTGTAGTATCTTATAACTTCCTATGTGTTGGAAATGCTCATGCACATGATTCTCTATTAAATTCCATGAGGCATCCATATTTTATATGTATATATTGGAGAAATTGGGCATTTGATTTATGAAAATAACTAATCCCTATGGTCTAGATAGGACCCGTAGTGAACCAACCATACTTTTGATAGGTTTCATGTTTACTGTAGGTTTCATGTTTATAGGTTATGGGTGGAAGGTACTGGTTAGAGGAGGTGTTTCATGTTTACAGGTTCCATATGGAAGGTTCTGGCTGGAAGTGGTTTATGATGGAACTATTATTTTCTTTGGAGAAGTGGATATACCAATATTTTAGGGAATCATTTGTATATAGTTGGGGAGAAGAGTGTGTACAAATATTTATGTATGCCATTGGTATGCAATGTATACCATGTTTCATGAACCAATGGTATGTATATATCTCAACAGTTTTATTGAAACCATTGAAATATTGGTTTGTTGGTCATGTATACCAATAGGTCAAGAACCGTTGGTATACATATATTAAAATTGTTTCATTGAAACCATTATTATAGAGACATATGCCGGACATGTATACCAATAGTTTTATTAAAACCATTAAAATAGAGTAATTTGTGATAGCCCTATACCAACAGTTTCATAGTAACCATTGGTATATGGATATTGTGATTATGAGAAAGACAATGGTTCATAGAACTATTGGGATATAATATCATAATGGGTTTAAGGGATATTTTAATGGTTTTAAACCATTGGTATTGGAAAAAATTTCAGTAGTAGAAGGCTTTATAATGTTATTGACAACATTTCCTAAGGACAATATATTTTCTAGATTGAAAAATATTTTTAAGACATAACTCATTTTGAATAGTTTTATTTTGAAATATATTTCAAAACTTATAAATAATGATCCAAATAATTTATATCAATTTCTTTGAAAATATCCTTTTAAAAACTTATAAAAAAGCTTTAAAAATCATTTCAAATAGTTTTTAAACCTAAAATATTTTAACAAAACATTTCTCTTTAAAAATAAATTAATATAAAAAACTATCCATAATATTAGGAAAAATATTCTCTTATAATTATCTTCTAATATTATAAATTAAGATTCATGGAAATGATGGTTATGATTGCGGGTAAGTCCGTACCCCCTGAACATTCCTTTGTTACATTTAAAAATTTAGAAAAGTTCCCTGATTGGAAAATGATAAGAATATTTATTTTAAAACCATTTTTCAAATGGTAAAAGGGGTAAAAACGTATTTCAAATATCATGGGATAATATTAAATCACTTTGGAATATATTTTTGGAAGACATAGTTTTGAAAGGACACCGATTTCTGACCAAAAGGTTAAATAATGTCATATTTTCAAAAACACATTTCCTCAGTTATCTTAAGTAACAAAGATTGGTAAAAGCGTAAAATCTATTGTATATAAACTAAATAAACTTAGGATAAGATATTTCAAAAGGGTTCTTGATAGAAGGATTATAATATTTCATCAATAGAAACATAATTATAAACAGTACCGATAAACATTGAGATTTTAGTAATAAACTCTTACCACTTTGGTAAGTTAAAATCATAATCACCATGAGAGAAGAAAATTACATGAATGTTATAATATCATGAGAATAAAATTCATGATATAAAATTTCAAGTGGTATTACATATGACACATATAAAATTATAGGTGCATAACATAGAATGTATCTCAAAGAAGGGAAATTGAGACAAAAAATTACATTTATGATTTAGTAACTTTTTAACCATAAAACTCATGAAATATAGTTAATAAAATGGTTATGAAAATACTCATAAATTTAATAACATTAATCATATAATAAATTATTTGGAAATATATACAGCGTAAAAAATAAACGAGTGTTGAATAGGGCATAAGTCCCACAGAAATAAAAGTAAGATGAGAAAACCCTTACATTAAGTCCTAATTTTTTTCACACATTAAAACCTCATATATAATTAATATAGGTTTGTTATAAATATACCAAAAAAATAAATTATTATATCTAATTTCATTTATGATTTGGTTATGACTTTATATTACTCTTTTATTAACAACTCCATGTTAATGCTATATTTTGGGTAATATCCACATTGTTTTCCACATATGATTTGGATTTTTATACTTGATTCTATGACATATATCACGATTTAGTTATTTAAATATTGTAAAAATTTATTTAAATATAACATATATTTATTATGTATGTATTTATAAAATACAGAAATATAGAATACACCATTAATGGAGATGATATTGTGTATATACACAAGAACGTCATTTCCATTTTATTATTGTATTGAAATAAAAAAAGAAACGTTTATATATATATATAATATCATTATAGTATAATAATTTTTTCATATATACTATATAAGTTCAATAAATCCATCACTAATACATTACAGGTAATGTGGAACAAATCAAAACACTTTGAGGAGACAGTAGTCAACATGTCCACAAACGAAGTAATCATATTTACAAAAAATGGAAATCATGAAGTTATATTTTATATAACAAATATATATTAATAAATACATCATAAATATAATATATGAAATATAAAAAAAGATTTTCCATCATGATTCCCACCCATGAGAGGTGCTAATGAAAAAATGAACAACATTGTTTCGTTCGGTTGTAGTCTATCGTACACAAAAATGATAAGGTCATCACCTATTCGATGGAAGTGTGTGTAAGTGTCGGTATAAAACATAGAATATAAACATATAATTATTTTTATTAAATTTAGGTTACTATTTATGAATGGTATAATTATAGTTGAGGGGGAGGATAATGAAAAAAAAAACAAAGGAGCTTGAGTAAGGATGTTACCTCTTCTTTGGGTGACCACTCTTGTTTTGCAGCAAAGGGATTCATTGGTTAAATTTTGTCCCAAAGGAAGGATTCTTGGATGACATGAATTTTTTTGGGAGATTATTTTATTATTTTTTATGGAGCCAAATTGGTTTATAGGTTTCAATAAGTGGGAGGTGTGAGTGGTTTTTTATAATGGAGGAGGATTGGCATTCCTATAATTTTTTGAGAAGGAAATTCCACCCATATTTTTCTGACTTCAAGTGGATACAATAATGGTAAAAATTATAAAAAATGGATTTTATTGTCCAAATATTAACATAAAATGGATTTTTGACATGTTTTTATGTCATTGTGGGAATTAAGTATAAATCATAATCAATTGTTAAGATAATTTTTCTCTTAATCACTGTAATTAATTTTAATCACTTTCACTAATATTCTTCGTAAAATATAATTTTATTTATCAAAAATTATAATTTATTCGGATTCCAAATATGGAACCCATTTTTGAAAATTTTAATTACAGAATCGGTATAAATTAATTTAAAATTAACCACACAGACAACACGATAGTGCTGGTTTTTAAAGAGAAAAGGCCTAAAACATTGAAATGTTTTCACAACCAATTTCAATGTGAAATTAGTTAAAATGATGTAATCTAGGTTAAATGATTTATTATTGATCTAATAATACTTTAAAATTTAATTAAAACATAATTTAAATATATAAAGAAATTATATTAAAAAGCAGTTTTGAATTAAAATTCAGGGTTTTTTTACTATTCATTAAAAATGATACTTCTCAAAAATAACAAAAATTCACCCATTTTATATTTTGATATTTATATTTAAAAAATTAATTTTATCATGTCAAGTGAAAATTATAAAAGTGTTAATAATCATATTCAAATTGGGTTCTCCTTTTAAAGGGTATAAATTTTCAATTTAGAAAATACATCTTTTTATTCATAATATTTGATTTATTTTTATCATATACCTATAAAATCTATCAGATGAGTATAAAAAATATTTCTTTAGTATATGATATATATAATTTTATTGAAAAAATCAATCAAATGGTGGTTTGTTTAATTTATTGGGATAAAATTGTGTTTGTACATAAGAAATTAGTTTTTATTAAAATATAATTCCCTTATTTTAAAATATTTATTTTATTCGCTTATAATAATTGATAAAAGGATTTATTTTATATTAATGTTTAAATAATATATTCAAAATTTAATTAATCTCATTCGTAACAATCATTTCAGTGACTAGTTGGTAGCTATAAAAATATTTTAATAATCGTATTAATAATATATTAGAGTTCCATAAAAAATCAGTCATGCATGTATCACGTGCTATAGAAGAGACGATGTATTGTGTGAAATATAAGACTAACATAGTATTGAATATACCACAAGATAATATAAGTATTGGTAATATAGAAAGATTAACTATGGGTTGAATATAATTGAAGGAAAAAATTGTGCTTTTATGTAAAAAACCATATTCAGTGTCGCATGAAATGAAAAATACAAAAAAGATTAAGTAAATTAAAAAAATACCCAAATATTATTTTGTTACATGTATAATATATGGAATTTGATATAGAACCCAATCAATATATTGTGCAGATGAAACATGTCATTCTAATATGAGAAGTGGAAGACCGAAGTAGAAATCTGCACCACCTGAACACTAAGAACCACACGGTATAGGAAAATATTATGTAGGGTTAAATTACTATGTCTTAATGGAGTGAAGAAAAAAATAAAAAATAAAATATAAGAGAAAAGATAAGTAAACAAGAGGAAACAATGTATTTTCTATGAAAAACCATTTAATCAAGGGGGAATCACACAAGAGAAAATGAGAGAAGAGGTATCGGTTGGAAGTGTAAATACCCCAAACCCAATTTCACAAAGTTGGTGCCTTATTTTATTACATTGGTACATTATAAAAGGTAACACATCTTGATGGATTGAACAATGTATTAGTTTTGGAGAAACTAGGTACAAAAATAAGTTTTACATTACATATTGAAAATGAAAATCAATATTGTGACTCCATTGAAAACCCTCACATCCCTTAGATTATTTCGGAAAATCAGTCATAATATACCTGTTCACATCCTGGTGAAAAATGAAAGAGAATAAAGGGGTGAGCTCAGATGCTCAGTAAGGGTAAACAATATAGAGGAATCTATCATAAATAAGTATAAACTTCTAAGGCAAGGTATAAAACTGAAACAAAAGCTTTTTAAACATAATATATAGAATAATATGGTAAGAATAAATCAAGTAGTTGTATTTAATCATTCACATGAATATTCTACTAGTCGAATAATCACATATAATATCAATAACTAATCTCATAAGGAGAGAATACATAATATCGGACATCATAACCATACCATAGAGGCCTAATTCAAAGACCATAAATAAAAAGGTACTATATTAGTAAAAAAACAAACTAGTTTCCCTCATGATACATATTTATGCATCAATGGGTTATAGTGAGCCCCACCCATCACTAACTAAGTCCAATGCATTCCTCATATGAATAGCATAAAACATAACCAATATAAATATTCGTATTAAAACTAGGATACACAATGTTAATAAATGAACAATAAACCGAGAATAGTATCAAAATAGAATATACAATTTTAAAAATATCATAAACCCTTTAATAAATTATAGTAGACTGTATCATAATAAATAAACCTTAATTAAATATAAAATCTAATAAATGATGTTGACATAGATGAAAATAGTCTAATTAAATCATTAATCAATTCTTGGCAAAAATATCTATCTCTACTGTAATTATTTTAAAAATTGATGATTTTTTAAAATAAATCATTTTTTGTGAAAAGAATCTTGTAAACTTGTAAAATAATCTTTGCTCATTCCATATTAGTTAAAAAAGAACATTCTTTCCTTGTTTTTCTGAAAATCTCATAAAGTACCTCTTTTAGAAAATGAAAGAATGATTCTTTCAAATCATTTTATAAAAAGTAAAATAGGAAAAAAATGACTTTAAACAATTTTAATGGAATAATATTAATATTTTGAAATATATTTTTAAGAAACTTTTACATGTATGATTAATATTACCTTGTAGATATATACATATAAACGACATTGGATAATAAGAAAATTGTGAAATTAACCCTTACCTTGTACTTTCCATTAGTTGAGGGTCCTTTAAATTCATTTATAATGGTAATAGAATTTTATTAAATTATTCTAGAACCATATCCTTATTTAGGATATCATATATGATCCTCTTATATCATTTTTTAATAATATTTCAGTATTACCATTTTTTTGGGTGTTAACTTCTTTTTTTTCACATGCTTGTTTTGTCATATAAGTCAAGGTACATATGAATAGGATATATTTTATTCATATCTAGAATTATATTAATTTCATAAATATGATATTTACTCATCATATAAGTTTTATAATAATTATTAAATGTTCATTATGGAGAATGAATCACATGTTATCGTGGAGATGGTAGGTCGTACGTATGCACGAGTGAAAATATCATTCCCTTTATAGTTAAATGGTATAAAATTGGATGGTATATTAAAGATAAAAAATAATTATAATTTCATATTCATTTTTTATATCCATTATATTCATCATTATAACCATCCAAATAAATTAGTAATGATTAAAATTACACCACAACGTGGAGACTGTATGCCATATGTGTGCACGTATGGTGGTATTGTTTTTCCTATGATGGATAAAAATAAGGATATGGTTGTCCCATTATGATAAAAACAAATTATTATATATATAATATCATAGTTATTAATTTATTTTGTAAACAACATTAAAATAGGATGTATAAGAAGAAATAAAATTTAATTGAATTGGTAAAACAATTACATCTTCTTCGATGCACTTCCTTTAGATCTTCTCATAGGGAAACTAGGAATAGTATTTTAGGAAGAATGGGACCTCCATAAGTTAACTTAGAATCGTTATAGGATAATTTTTCAAGGTTTTTTTGATATATAAGGCTCAAGGTAGTGGGAGGAAGTGTGGAAATAGGTACCTTTTATAGGAGAGGGAAGGGTCACTCTTAGAATCCTATTAAATATTAAATTAATATAAATTTATTATCAATTTAAAATAGATACAAAGTGATTTATTTATATAATAAAAAGAGTATAGATTTGTATCCTCTCAAAAATTATTTTTATAAAAGTTTAGGTCACAAAATCAACCTTATCTCTTGGATTTAACTATTAGTTAAACACTTTTACTCTTACCATGACAACATAGATTTTTACTCTTAAGGGTTAATATAATTACTATAAAATATAAAAACAACCCCAATTAGATAATTGATGATATATTTAACCATATTATAGTTATTTTGATGGATTTTATATTTTCATTAATTTTATATCATTTAATATAATATTATTTCTTTTGAAGTATTATTTTTGTCAATTTTGATATTGTTTATTATTTATCTTTTTTAAAATATTTTAACATCATGATAAATTCAAAATAATAATTCTAATATATCTCTAAAATTTATGAGTTATCTATAATTTTTTTGGTTGTCATTAATTATGTCAAATTATATTTACTGAAATATTTATAATATCATTTATTTGATATTTCTATTTACTTGATAATTACTACATCAATTTTAGGAAAGACTTTAATTTAATTATTTATTATATAAAAATTAATCAAATTAAATTTTGAACATAATTATATTATATTTCGGATTACTATTTATTTTCTAATTTATCTTATGTATAACCCTATATTAAAAATGATTTAGTTATTAAAATTTTGAGTATGAAAATTTTAACCTATCTTTAAATAAAATATAATAAAAGTATTATTCTTAACTAAGTGACTTAAAAAAGATCATAATTTTGTCATATGTTTTATTTTTGTTGATAACTAGTCATCCAATGAATTTATGAAACGTCTTATGGTGACTTTATTAAATTATAATATCATTTTTACCTTTAATTACTAGATTTACCCTTAACCATGGTAAATAAATAAAACTTTATAAAAGATAATATTCAAAAAAAATTAAGTTGATCAGATTTAAATATATAATATTGTACATCTTACAACTGTGTATATATATTTTTACAAATTTAACTCACAGAAGTGGGTAAATTAATTTTAACACTAATGTGGTGAGATGTCGAGTGAAAGAGACGTTTAAAAGTTTAGTAAGTTTTTATATCAAATTTTAAAATAAACTGTTTCCAATAACCAAAATTGGATTTATATATGTATTATTTCTATATTTTAACATTAAAAATCAATTTAATGTATAACAAGTATTTAAATAAAAAGGTCAGCTTTTAACTACAATGGATTATTGTTCACAATTCATCGAAAAATAATTTTTTTTAGAAAAATACAAAAAAATCACTCTTAGATGATTTTGATATTTTGAATTCAAAAATGAATTATATTTTTAATTATTTTATAAATATAATAATTTTATTAATAATATTCATAGATTCTTTTTAAATGTCTAGTTTGATAGCTTATGTTGTGCTCGAAATTGATGTTTAATACAACACAAGCTATTGAATTTATTTAAAAATAATCATACTATAGAATTTGGGGTTTTATATGAAGGAGGACATCATGAAGGATTTTGGTTGAATATAGGGACAGAAAATAAAAAATTGGCTTAATTTGAGAAAGGTAGAAATAGTAAAATTAGAAGTTCAATTTCTAAGAAACTGACACGGTCTGGCCAGATGATTATCTAAACTATACACTAATAACAAAACTATTTTCATAAAAACCTAAAGAATTCATATGGTTAGGACACATTATTCTTTAAATCGTACAACAACTATGCATTCATCAATGAAAATGGAATGAAAACCCTAAACAATTGGAAAATATAGTTACTACAATACATGCAATAGGCACATGGCCTATAAAATATCAAAAAAATAAAATTGTTAAATACAATCCTTATAAATTACAAGATAATAAATAATGGAATAAAATAATTCTAAAAAGTGGCATTAGGGTGTCACAATATTTCTTGGAATTTTTACAAAACTATATTCATTTAACTAACTTATTATAAGAATGTAATGGGGGACAAGTATTGGAACCAAAAATTATATTATGAGATATTTTTTTTAAATTGGAAGTATTCTTATTATAAAATAACATTACATGTTTCTATAAAAAGGTATAATTGAATTAATAATAGATAAGGGATTCATTATTTTTACCCCTAGTTATTGTGGTTCTATAGCTTTCTAGGATTCACTTGGAGGAGTTTTGGAATAATTTCAATGAATTATAAAAAAAATCAATTTTTTATCATATTTATAAGATAATGGAAATGTATTAAAAAATAAGGGTAACCGATTTCATTCATAAAAGTAATTCATTAACGAGTTAAAAAAGATATGGATAAGTTATGAAGTTTCCCTATGAATTTAAGAATAAATTTTGGAAGTGGTTGATAAATATGGTTAAGCAGTGAAGATGTTCTTTATAAGTTATTGGTTGCATGGAAAATTGGATAAGTCTAGAAAAGATCATTTGTGAATATATGAGTCATTTCAGAAAAATGGTAGAAATCATAAAGGTCATCCCTAAAGATATATGGTTCATTTTAATTTCTTTAAGAGCCATTTATGTGACTCAAGGTAAATCATAATACTCCTTGGAAAAAAATGTGAATTTCCACAGGACCATTCATAAGGGTCATTTCTCCATAGAAGATGAAAAATTGAGCATCATTTTCCTAACATGTAACAGTTATTCAGTGAAATTTAAGAGTATGTTGATGCTGAGCAGTAAAAAATTTAAAGAGGCATGGTGTTTATAATGATCATTCATCCCATCATAAGGGTCTTGAGTATAACACATAAGGATCATTCACTTTGGGAATTGTGGTGAATATTGAAATCAAATATAGTGATTAAACCAGCACGCTTTAGATCCTATTTATAATGATTATTTCATTATGATAGAGGCCATACTGAGATTGAAGGTTGGTCACGTTGTGATATTTTATTTAATTCAAGTGAAATATTTGTGAAGTACCACACTATGAATTGTGGTTGTGCATTATCTGCATGCATGAAAAGAGGATTCTAAAAAGCCTCTTGGATTATAATTCAAATTATACATCATAATTAATGATGGGTATTTAAATTAAAAAATTTTGTTGAATAATATCTATTTTTTGGGAGATTAAATACCATGGTTTTTAAAAAAGACCATAAATATCATGAAGAATATAATAATATGATTTTTAATACTAATTTAATGGTGTTTACCTAAAAAATATTAGTAATAATTTGGGATGAATATTATGGAATAAAAGAGAAGAAGTGAGATGCTGGTGCTAAGTGTTTGACTATGAGGAATATAGTATTGGTTTCTATAGATATATTCTCTAAATATTAGAAATGAAATAATTATAAGATGGAAAACAAGAACACTTTAACTGATTTTTGTGTCCACATTCTGGTTTATGAAGAATCATTATAAGCATAATATGTGTAGAGATTCCCTTTATAGCCATTATCTCAATGTAGTGCTTACAGAGACAGGAAGAGGAAGTTCTAGTATAATCTATAGTGTGTCTTTCCAAAACATTTTTAGGAGCTTAATTTTGTTGTATTACTTATTGTTGTATCCATGAATTATAAATACCTTCTCTTTGGAATGTCCCTTTGTAGTGACCAAGTAAAAATAGAGTCATTTAATTTACATCCATTATCCAAAATGTGTGTGTAAATATCAAGATTAGTAGAATCATTATGTTCTTGCTAATATGACGATAAAATTCTTTTATTGGAAATAATAACCAAAAAACCTAACTCACCAACCCTTTTTATGGTGTATTAGGATACTAGTTGTAACAAGTGGAATCAGATAAAAAGGTTTTAGTAATTGTACCTATCATTTAGGGTTTATCAATATAGAGAATAAAAATACTGTAAAAGGATCTCTTTTATTTAATGAATTATATATCATCTATGGTTTCATGAACATGATGTTTTCTTCACTATTGTATATGGTATACAATAAGTGATGATTCATATATTTCCATGAATAAATATGATATAAAGCTGCTAAATGAGGATGATAAAGCCTATAATTCTCTATCTGAAGCTTTCTATAACCAAATTTACATGAAAATAATGAGGTGAACAATTAAAAGGTCTAGATATAAGAACAATAAAAAAATATATATAGGAGATAACAAAGTAAAGGTGGGTAAGAATTATTTCATATACAATAAATTTGATGATAATGAAGATGCATCCAAATGGAATATTGATGCCTTCTTCAACCTAATAATATAGTGTTTTTATACTGATAATCTTAGTGACGAAGTTAAATATATTGAGATTTTGAAAAATAAATATGAATGATTCCACCTACTTATAATATAAAATAATCAACTCTTGAATAAGTTAATTTTGAATAATTATTTATGTTTGATTTATATGGTATCTTGGTGTCATATGATATACATGTAAGGATGGAATAAACAAAAAACTACTCAAATAAGTAGATATATTTTAAATATATGGAGAATATTGACATTTATGAAGGAAAATCGATAAATAATATATAGGTAATGAATATATATATCTTTTTTGAAGAAAATTCATGGGATAAAAGTTAGATTTTATGTAAATATACCCTTTCCTTTTTTTGTGTGAGGTAAGGTTATAAAAATTGTAGTGAGATGCCCAAAGAAATTTAATGATGATGAAAGTGATTGAGAGGATAGGTTTAAAATAAAAATATTTGTGATAAAAGAAGAAAATGACATGGAAGAAAACATAAATAAGGTTGAACTATAATTCAAGTTTGATATAAAAGACACCATGATGGTAATGGTTAAAGAAGAAAAATAGAAAATATATAATAACCATCAAATTTAGGGTATTTCCTATAATGACCCACTTATTCCCATTAGATTGAGAATATAATGAATCAATACTTTGCCTTAGGAAATGTACCTAAGACAAAAAATCTTGGAAATAAATGTTGAAGGGTTTCGATACAGGTGGGGGATGATTTACCCTTTAAGAAATAGAAAACCAACCACACAACCATAACCATATATCTACTACATGATTCATGAAAAAAACAAGATGAATCAACCATCATCATTATAAGAAAACCATACCCAAGTGTAATATAGTGGAAGTAAAAGAAACTGACTTGTAAACAGTGGAATACAACCACAAGATACTCTAAGACAACCACATGACTCCATGTTCAAGAAGCTCAATTCTTCAATCACCAAACAACCCAAGTATCACGAAGTGCTTCTTAATATGTGTCATTCTCTACCTTTTCACATGTCCCAGAAGATAGAACCTATAAAAACACCAAAGCTCCAAAGGAGGGGTGAGTATAAAACTTAGTAGACTTTCCCTTTTGACTTCCCTACTCATGCCACTAGGATAGAAAAGTTAGAAATATTTATATAAAATAGTTTATATAAAACAATTTCTCAAATAGTTTATAACTAAGTATAAAAAAGTTAGAAAACCATTTATAACTAAATGTAAACAAGTCCTATTTCAAAACATTTTCTAGAAGGTCATATTTCAAAAAGAACAACCAAACAAGGCTTTAAAACCATTTTTCAATATCATTTTGGGATACCCATTCCATGGTTCACAACATACACACCCATGCATGCTTCATTTGATAGTTATATACTCATGAATTGTCACTCGTCCAATCACCTGGTGTCCCAATAACACATTCCCCAAATCTAGGGTCACATAACTTATACCCCAATGGTACATGTCCCTTATTCAGGGGCACATCGAAGATGAACTCACATAACCTATATATTACATATCAATTCAAATAAACTAATTCAAACCATTTTAATAAAATTGTTATTTTATTGAAAACAATTAAATGAAACAATTTCAATTAAATAGAACTATTCCTTTTATTCAAAACACTTTAAACAATTCCATGCTCCAAAATTCTGAAAAATCCCATTAAAAAATATCATTTTAAAATCGAGAATCAAACACTTCATTCACAAGCACCAATTTTCTAGATTTCCACAACCTTCAACAAAAACAGTTTCAATGAATCATAAATAAGACAATTCACAATAAAATTTACACAAATCATTCAATTTGAAACCTTTACAATCATTTTTACTAATAAAAGTCAAGAGTGGAGACACTTACCTCAATGGTTTTGACAAAACTGAAAATGGAGGAAGAATACCCAAGAAAATCAGGTTGATTCTCCACGAAACCACCTTAGAGCTCTTCTTCTACAAAAAGGGCCAAATATTATCATATTTGGAATACACAATATTATATCCACCCATAACCAATGTCAATATGAGAAACTGAGAAAAGAGGAGAAGTAGATTTAAGTATATCTAAGAAACCGTTCAAGAACGACGAAGAACAATCACATACCTCAAGAACTCAGCTTCCAATCACCAAGGAAATCCTTCCAATTTCCTCCGGATTTACTGGAGAACATTATTTGGCTTTATGAGAAGACAAATCACAAGTTAGAGACAGTTTTCGTAAAAATAGTGTTATAAAGGCAAGGCCGATCTAGATCCACTTTTTACAAAGGTGGTTTTCAACCCGCGCACAGTTAGTCTGCACGGTTAGGCAAACTGTGTGCTAACCATGTGTTTGATACTACCTTAAAGATCACCCTTAATGGCATCCTTGCATGGTATCCCCAGCCATGCATACACTATCCTGAAGCTACTATCCAGAAACGTCAACTTCACACAGTTTCTACTAGGATTTTTACACAGTTCAGAAAAACTGTGCGCTACCCATGCACCTCTCCTTTGGCCCCAAAAACTTTTTGAAAGTTTACCAAAATCTAAAATCATTCACCCTTACACATTATATCCAGAAAAATAATAATAAAGTGTTACATACGAGATGTTTTTGGTACTACATTCTCCCCCCATTGGTCATTCCATCCCGCAAAATTAGAAAATCATCATTGCTATAAAAGAGTTACGACCATAGCTCATTCATTTACTTCTCGTGTTTCCAAGTTTCTCTGTAAATATAACCATGTTTCCATAAATCTGTCACTAAGACAGATAATTTTTCCATGCAATACTTTAACCTTCCACTGATACCATTTGTAACAACCCACTTAATCTCATTAGCTAGAGAATATAATGAATCATTACTTGGCCTTAGGGGACACCCCCCAGATTCCAAAGGATAGAAATAAATACTAAAGGGTTTTAATACAAGTTGGGGATGATTTAACCTTTAATAAATAAACCACCACCCCAACAACCATAACCATCGAACTACTATATGATGCATTATAAAATCAAGACGACTCAACCATCATCTTTATAACAAAACCATACCAAAGTGTAATACAATCGAAGATAAATCAACTAACCAAGAAATAGTGGAAGAAAACCACAAGATACTCCAAGAAAACAAAAAGAATCCATCCTCCACAAGCTCCATGATCTAATAAAAAAATATCCCATGTATCACGAAGTGGTGCTAAATATGTGTGATAATTTACCTTCTCCCATGTCCCAGAAGATAGCATCTGCAAAAGAACCAAAGTTCCAAATCAGGGGTGAGTATAAAACATAGTAGGCTTTTCCCAATGACTTAACTACTCACACCACTAGGATATAAAGGTCAATAACATATATATAAATCAATTTATATAAAAAATTTCTCAAAACAATTTATAACTAAATATAATCAACTTCCAAAACCATTTCTAACGAAAAGTTAAAAAGTGTTATTTCAAAAAAAATCCAGAAAGTCATATTTCTATAATAATTACCAAGAAAGTGTTTAAAACCATTTCTCAATATCATTTTTTCATACCCATTCCATGGTTCACATCACACACACCCATGCATGCTTCGTTTGACAGTTCCATACCCATGAACAGTATCTCGTCCAATAACATTGTGTCCCAATAAAACACTCCCCCAATCTAGGGTCACATAACTTATACCCCAATAGTAATTTTCCCTTATTTAGGGTCATGTAAAACATGAGCTCACACAACCCATATATTCCCAAACCATTAAAATAAACTATTTCAAACCATTTCAATAAAATCATTCTTTTAGTGAATACCATTAAATGAAAAAATTCCAATAAACAGTTTCATTTCCAAAAAATCAATCCTTTTATTTAAAACACTTTAATCAAGTCCATGTGTCGTAATTCCAGAAAATCCCATTTCAAAACTTCATTTTAAAACCAAGCAACAAACACTCCATTCACTAGCACCAATTTTCTAGATTCCCAAAATAATCACTAAAATTGTTTCAATCAATCATAAAGAAACGAATTAAAAATAAAATCTATACAAGGTAACTAATTTAAAACCATTCCATTCAGTTCTACTAATTGGAATTGAGAGTGAATCCACCTACCTCAAAGGTGTTGATAAAAACTAAAAACGGACGAATAACTCTTAAAACAACCAGTTCGATTGTCCATTAAACCTTATTATATCTTTTATCATAACAAAAAATGCCAAATATTATAATATTTGGAACCCAAAATAATAGATCAACCCATAACGATTGTAGATCTGTGAAATTGAGAAAATGGGAAAAGTATATCTAAGAAACTGATCAAACACAATGATGAACAATCACATACCTCAAGAATCCAACTTCGGATCACCAAGGGAAGCCTTCAGACTAATTTTAGTATGATGGAAGAACCTGATATGGACTTAGGAAAAGAAAAATACCGAGTTACAGCTAATTTGGGGAAAATGAGTGGATTAAAGGAAAGGATAGTCTAGATCTACTTTTTAGGGGGTGGTTTTCAACCGGCGCACATTCGGTCCAAACGGCTAGGCAAACCATGCACTAACCATGCATTAGTTACTACCTTATAGATCACCCCACATGGAATCCTCACATGGTATCCCTAACCATTCACATATTTTTCTGAATATAATATCTAGAAATGGAAATTTTACACGGTTTCTACTAGGATTTTCACATGGTTTTGAAAAGTTCTGTGTTGCACGTGCACCTCTACATTAGACCTAAAAACTTATTGAAAGTTCACAAAACTCTATCATCCTTCACACTTACATTTTATTTCCCTAAAAAACAAATAATAAGTTACATACTAGAAATTTGGGGTACTAAATTCTCCCTAACATTGGTCCTTCCATCCCTAGAAAGTAGAAAACTGTCCTTTCTCTTAAAGTGTTCTGACCATTGATCTTTCATTTCCTTCTCATGTTTTCATGTTTCTTCTGAAATATGACCATTTTTTCATAAAACCCGCACTAGAATAATGTTTTTCCCACACAAAACATTAAAATTCTTCTGATACCAATTGTAATGATCCATTTATTCTCATTGGATTGAGCATATAATGGATATTTACATGGCCTTAGGCGAATTCCCTATGATTCCAATGATTGGAAATAGATGATGAAGGGTTTTGATACAAGTGGGGGAACATTTACACTTTAATAAATAAACCAACAACCAAAAAACCATAACCATAGAACTATTACATGACGTATGGTAAAAATAAGACAACTCAACCATCATATTTATAGCAAAACCATACCAAAGTGTACTGTAGAGGAGGAAAAATCAACTAACTAGTAAATAGAGGAAGAAAACCATATGATACTCCACGATAACCAAAAGACTCCATGCTCCACAAGCTCTATGCTCTAATCACCAAACAAAACAAGTATCACGAAGTGGTGATAAATACATGTGATATGTTACCTTTGACCATGTCTCATATGATAACATCCACAGAAGCACCAATGTGAAAAAGTTGGGGTGAGTATAAAACTCAGTAGGTTTTCCACAATGACTTCCCTACTCATGCTACTCGGATAGAAATGTTTGAAACATTTATATAAAATATTTTATGTAAAAGAATTTCTAAAAACAATTTATATCTAAATATAAACAAGTTCCAAAACCATTTAGAAAAAAAATTAAACAAGTGTTTTTTAAACCATTTTACACTATTTCATATTTCTAGAAAAACAATCGAACAAGTATTTAAAACCATTTATCAATATCATTTTGGAATACCCGTTCCATAGTTCACAACAAACACACCCATGCATGCTTCATTTGACAGTTCCATATTTATGAGTGGTCTCTCATCCAATCACCTTGTGTCCAAATGACACACTCCCCCAATCCAGGGTCATGTACCTTGTAACCTAATGTTACACGTATCTTATTCCGAGTCATGTCGAATATGAACTCACATAACCCATATTATCCAAAACCATTCAAATAAAATATTTCAAACCATTTCAATAAAACCATTCTTATATTAAATTTCATTAAATGAAATAATTCCAATAAATCATTTCATTTCAATAAAAATGATCCTTTTATTTGAAACACTTTCATTAGATCCATGTACCAAAATTCAAGAAAATCCAATTTAAAACTTCATTTCAAAATCAATAATGAAACACTTCTTTCATAAGTACAAATTTCATAAATTTCCACAACCATCACCAAAAGTGTTTCAATAAATCATAAAGTATAAAATTCACAATAAAATACCAAAAAATGAATCAATTTGAAACCATTCCATTCAGTTTTACTAATAGGAGTTGTGAGTGAATCCACCTACCTCAAAGGTTTTGATGAAAACGGAAAATGGAAAAAGGACACTCAAGAAAACCGGTTTGGTTCTCAGAGAAACTACATTTGAAATCTTATCCTACCATAAAAAGACCAAATATTATCATATTTGGAATCCAAAATATTAGATCTACCCATAATATGTGTTGATATAAGAAACTGAGGAATGACGAGAAGTAGATCTAAGTAGATCTAAGAAACTGATCATGAACAATGAAGAATGATCACATGCCTCAAAAATTAGGCTTCAAATCACCAAGGTAAGCCTTATAATTTCTTATTTATTGATTTAAGAACCTTGTTTCGCCTTAAGAGAAGACAAATCTCTATTTAGATCCAGTTTAGGAAAAAATGAGTTGATTGAAGGCAAGGACGACCTAGATCAACTTTTTGAGGAGGTGGTTTTTAACCCATGTATGGTTAGTCCACATGATTAGGAAAAATATGTTCTAAATGTGCATTAGCTACTACCTTAATGATATACCCACATAGCCTCCTCTCATGGGTTTCTTAATCATGCACACACCATGCAAAATCTATTGTCTAAAACCAGTAACTTCACACGGATTCTACTACGCTTTTCGCAGGGTTTGGGAAAACCGTGCGCAGCCCATGTCCCTCTCCTTTGGACCTGAAAAATTATTGAAAGTTCACAAAAATCTCCCATTCTTCACCCTTACACTTTATATCCAAGATAAAAAAAATAAAGGGTTACATACCAGAAATAGGGGTACTATATTGTTGATCTAAATGTGGAAATAAAGGGTGTTGTTGAATAAATAGATATACAAAGGATGAAAAATAGAAAGATAAGTGTATTATTGAAATATTTATATGAATATTTATATAACCTAAAGATGATACTTAACATCTATAAAAATAATTAAAATTCCAATCAGTGATTAAAAAAGGCATTGGATAAGTAGTACATTTCATAGTAAAGTTTAAAGAACAATATTAAGTGATTGATACACTTAATTATTATTTAATTAATATATTATTGAGGGTTTAATATATTTAAGAATAATTGGTTACATTGATAAGTAAATTTGAATATGGAATAAATTCAATTGATTGAAAAAAGGTACAATATTGAAATTTATCAAATATGGATTATAAGAAAGATCTAAATAAGTTTTAAAAGGTGTTGAGATAATTTTGGATTTACAATGACCCAAGTATATGGGTAAAAGTGTAATTGTATCTAAAATTGAGAAATAAAAAAAGGATAAATGAAAGTCTAGAATAAAACAAAATATAAATTTTTATAAAAAACCTATTCATCGAGGTGTAATAAAAAACCAAATATCTAGTCAAATGTTAGATACATGTTAACAACTAAAGGTGATAAGATATTTTCCTTTATTAAGAATAGTTTTGTAGCCATCTTGGAAACACTAAGTAATATTATGGAGTTGTGAATATTTAATTGTATGAAAAATCACCCATGAAGTCAGCAAAAAAATGCATCTATATCCTTCAACACAAGGAATAAATTCAATTTTTTTTGATATTTATATAAATGATCAAATAGAGGAAATAATTTAGTTGACCTCAAGAAATGTATAAATAGAATTTACCACCCTTGGTGTCTCACACATATTCTTACAAAACGAAATTATGAGATTCTATTGGGAAAGTTATATTCTTTATTAGATGAAGTCGAATAATATGATTATGATGCATGTGTTATAGAAATAAAGGATATTATATCTAACATATAATTACATTTGGGCATCTCTTATAAGTAAAATCTGAATATATAAAATGAAATGCTGTGAAATGTTATTTTAAAAGAATCAATCATAAAAACATGGATTATTTATTTGTAGTTCTACATGAACATGATAAAAAATATGAATCTTCTAAATTTTTTTGAGGATATATTTGATGGAACAATTTTCAATTATAATAATAGAGTATTGAAAACAAAGAGGATTAGAAAGAATTGATAATAAGCGGACAAGATCAAGAGCCTAAATTTATGATATGTGGATGGATTATTAAATAATATTTTAAGCGTATGTCATCTAGGTGATTTTGGTCTTCTAGATATATTTAATACAAATGGATTCATGAAAATGTTAAGGTAGAGAACCCACTCACGAAAGAATGGAGGAAAACAAGAAATATTTACCTTGTTATTATTTGACAAATAATTATCTCGATTATAGTTAATGAGGAAAATAATATGTGGCATCAAATATTATGCCACATCCACCAACAAATCATGTAAAATCGATACAATTTTAATACTATAGTTGATATTCCTACCTTGAGGTGAGATCAGGGAATAAAAATTGATTCTTTCAAGTGATGGAAGATGGTCTGAAACCCCTATTGATAAAAAAATAAAATAGTTTACAATAAATTGGACCTAATCACGTTGACATTTGTATCCCTATAAAGAAACTTGGACCCTAACGAGAGAGGTAATTCATCTTCTTTGTGGATGATAATTGTAGAATAGAATTCAATATGTTCATCCATACTAATATAGAATTTATTGAATGCATGAAGAGGTATTGAAGGAGGGTTGAAAATGAAATCAGATACACCATTAAGATATTCTGGTTAAATAATGATACCAAGTTCACTTATATCAATGGGGAATACAATATTGAGATACATGAAATTAAATATGAGGTGTCTTCATTAAGGGCCCTATAGTAGAATGGTGACATTAAACTATGAAATCAGTTGGTAAATAATATGGATAAAACATTTCTTATCATGATTTGTGTCTCTTGTCATTATTAAGAGCGGGAAACTCAGGTTTTAGTGTATAATATAAACTAAGAAATGTTAATCCTCATTGATAATACAACACCCTATGAGATATTACTTGGAAGGAAAACTTTAATAAAACATTTTTAGATTTTAAAATACTGTTATACTTATGAAATAAAGAATATAATTAATGTATGTATGTTTATTCCATAGATGAAGTATTTTTTTAGGATACTCAATGAGGAGTAAATACTACAAGTTTTATAACAAGGTACAATATAAAATTATAGAGATCAATGATGATAAGGTTATCATTGGAAGATATGAAAGTAATTCTGGAATTTCATACATAAATGAATTATTTGAATGAGATGATGAATTCATCATAATTATTGATATTAATTCAAAGATATTAAAGAGATAAAGATTCAAATGATGTTTCAGAAGTGGTAATAGTTTAATAAAGGGATAAACTTGCGCCTCAAAGAAATAACAAATTAATAGAGGTGGATACATCTAATATAATTATAGATAAAACTACAAAAACCAAAACACATAGAATGAGGGATATTAAACATGATTCTATATTTTCAATAGTGTAACCAAGAAAAGTTATTGATGCATAATGTAATGAATCTTGGGTGATATCCACGAATATTTAATTTGATAAAATTGATAATTAGAAGATGTGACAACTTGTGTAAATGCTTGTGAATCACAATTTTATCAAAACAAAGTGGGTCTTGAAGAATAAATTCAATTAACATGGTAATGTGGTCCCAAATAATACCCGATGGTATATAAAGGCTATTATCATATAAAGGTTTTGGATACTGAAGAAACCTCCTCACTAATTTCTTGATTAGAGAAAATTATAATCTTCCTTATTGTTTATATTAAAATAGGGTTTAAAATATTTCATATTGTTGTAAAAATAATGTTCTTAAATGGTGTACTTAAGGATACAGTTTATATTGAGTAGTTAGTGGGTTTATTGATTGGTAGTGACTAGAAAAAGGTGTATAGAATAAATAAGGCACTATATAGTTAAAAATATGAACCATGAGCATAGTATTCTCAAATGAACCTATAATAAAAAAGGATATAGTTAAAAAGAGAACGATTTGAAAATAATCTATACACGAAGCCATCAAAGGAAGAACAATTTATGTTGTATGTATACATGTATGACATTATATTTTGTGGAAAAAATAATTATTCAGAAATGTTTGTTAATCTAATAAGTGTTTAATTAGAAATGTTAATGATTTTTTTAACTTACTTATTTTTTTTGGGATGCATTTAGAACTATACTGAAAATAGTGGTCAGCGGTGGGTTTTTCAAATAAACTCTGATTTTAACCACCACATATTAATTCATCATGGTTCTAAAAACAGATTTGTTTGAGTCGCCTATTAATTTGTGGTGGTTCTGTAAATCTAGTTAAAATCCATGATTGGAAGATTTTGTGAGACTACTGCAAAAATCAATTCAATGTTCTATTTTTGAATAATTGTTTTACAATATAGCGGTAGTTATAATGACATTAAATTCATTTGGGAATGATTTATTTCATTTATTTAATTTTTTTACCAAATATAGTGGTTTTTATAATTTCTAATAATAATTTTTTTGTGGTTTAGAAGCATATAAAGACTATATGTCAATTAGTAGAGGGGTTTAAATAGACTCTAATTACAAAAAATAGTAAATAATAATGGGCTTCTAAATAAGATACCAAATACTATATAAAATAATAATATCTTTATGGGGTACAAAATTCAGTAATTTCAGTACTAAAATAAAAAATATAAAGAAAATAAAATATTTAAATACATTTTATCACAATATTTTTTATACATGACATATTTTTTTAGTTATATGTTGAGAAAAATATATATGAGTATTAATTACAAATATAATATATGAAAATGGGAATCCAACATCAACCCTGCTCTCCTATGTTAGGTTGGATCCCCCTAGGTGATCTATTCTCCTTATTTTATTATCATCCAATAGCCTCAATTGCTCTTACTATCCAAGCTAAATGTAATTTATTCTATAAATTAGTTTCAATTAAGGTGTGTAGATAAAATATATTTACAATAATTATCATAATAATATAAACATATTAAAAGAAATATAATAGATTCTGTACCACTATATTTTTTTGTGTCAAGGATATAATTTTCACTAGAATGATCCTAGTAATGGCCTAAAATAGAGTACATAATAATCAGACTTACTTTTTATAGGAATATTAGATAAAAAATATGATAATTTATGTTCACATTCTTTTATTTGTTTATTAAAAATATTATTATTCTAATTGATGTAAATGTGCCTCTAATCATGATATGTGACGTGAAGGGACATCATATAACATTCTAAATGTCCTAGTGTATTTCTATATAAGCCATTGACATCATTTTAGGCACCCCAAACATGCCAAATGGAACAAATATTTTAAAATTTCTCATCCTTCAAATAACCATTTTCTTCATGTTCATTCTTATATTTTTATTATCTAAATTTATTAAATAAAGATATTCAATAATTAAAATGTATATGCGATAAATAATTTTTTCACATTAACAATTTCATACCAATAATGGACACTATCCATTATCCTGAAGATAGAATCTATTAAACTATATGCTCAGTCGATGACTAGTCCTCAATGGCTCTATATAATCCCCCATAAATACCAAGAGGAGGATACGATGCACTGGAAGTAGGAAGTGTACAAGACTAATATTAGAGAATATCATATGGTATCAAATGATAGAATAGGGAGAATACAAAAATTAGGGACCATACCTAATGTAGGTGGGAGTGAATAAGATGGGTTATCGAACTTTGTAGGATCAAGGGAAGATTTACTCATATCATTAAATAATATTATTCTTAGAATTCTTACATCCAACAAGAATATAAAACAAGTTCTAATATGATATATTATTTAATGTAAGATAATTATTTGAAAATGTTTTAAATGAATTAACTTAATTATTATATTATAAATAAAAAAATAAAATATAAGTTAATGTAGGACTGAAAATAGAATCGATTAATTAATCTTTGAACATATTATTATGATCCTCTAATGTGAAAATGATATCATCATGTTCACCCTCACTTGAAAGATCAAATATTTTGATATCCTCATGGGAAGATAAATCAATTTCTTATTGTTGATGGGGTTTTATGTCACAAAATTTTTTTCCAACATCATCACCCATATCATACACGTCTCTCATATTTACATGGACTATTTTACTCCACCCTTCATCAAATTCATCATCCAAAAAATATACCATTATATCTTATAAAGACAAAATATATGGATCATGTTCTTTAATATGACCAATGTAGATCAATTGAGATAAGTTAACATTTGTAAATTATACTAAATATTTCCTTATGCCACTATTGATATAGACCCACATTCATTTGAATAAAAAAACTGAAAATTTTCCATGATAACTGAATTTGATGATGTCAACCATCTTTCCATAGTATTCCAAGTCTACGATTTTTTATGAATATACCACTATATTTATGTTTTCAAACATTATTCTTACTAAAATGTATGAAGCATACAACCATTATTATTATAATAAAAAAATCTCCTAAAAATCTTCAAAGGCCCTCAAGCCAAATATTTTAAGTCATCTAACACTCTAACTCAATTATAAACATTCCTGATCAAAATGTATAAATATAACACATTATTAGTTACAACAGATTGTCATATAAACATATTGTGAATATAAAATTGATTTTGATCTTGCATGATGTGAACAAAAATCTATAATTCCCTTGTCAATGGATTTTTATCTATTTCTCACTTAATTTTCAAATCCAAATTTTCCACATTTTTTGAATCTTGAAATATTTAATGAATGAATCTATAATATCACAATTTAGTATCAAATATCTATGTTTCTATATGAACTTGGTTTTTGTTATTGAAACTAATGATATTTTCCCATATTAATGACATGACATTTAAAATTTTTCATAATTAACTCTAGGGATAAAATTGACTTATGCTCTCATTAGCACATCTAACTCAATTGAATAATGTCTTGATATTATCTAAATACCTCTAAAAAATGTGATACACTCTTTCAATATATTACCTTCAGTGATATATCCATCCAATTTAGATTTATTTCTCACAAAAGAAATCAAATAACCTAGATACTAAATCAAAAATGTAACATATAATTATAAAACCCACATGTAAGGAGTTTAAAATTTTTAATTTATTAATCATAAAAAGGTATGATTATAATACCTCTTTATGAGATCTATGCATACATAATTTACAAGCCCTCCATGTTTAACTTCCTTGATCATATATATTATTAGATATATGATCACACTAAGAAGCAGTGGGGGGAAATGATACCTCAAAATGAAAAAGTTTCATTAAAATTATTTATTATAGTTTTTCAACCATTATGGGGTTAGAATATTTCTCAATAAGATGTATGATGAATTTACAAAACTTAATTAAAATGACTGTTATTTTATCAAGTAACAATTTATGTGATGCTAATTACAGAAATTACTCTTTAAAAATATGTGATTCATGGATTTTAATTCCATGTAACTTATGATTTTTCATGTTAACATATTTTTAAATGTCACATTAATATCCATTATGTAACTTCACAATTTTCTATTGAAATTAAAATATCTTTTTTCTTGAATTTTTAATTGTAAAAATACTCCAAAATACTTTCTGTTTCCATTTAAAAAAAATCTTTATATTAATTTAATAAAAGTATTTATAAGAATTAAAAATAATATTTTATTTTACCTACTCATTTATCATTGTAAAAACCAACTTTCAACATTATTTTAAATATTCATAAATTTAATATTATATTGTAACATTTGAAATTTTCAATAAAACATTCTGAACAAATCTTCCATTTTTTCACTGTTGGGTACCACCTACATCTGATGATCTTTTAATTATATTCCTAGAAACATTTAGCTAATACTCTTTTGGAAATTTTTCATCAAAATTTGGTATTATAACACAATTTTTGAACAAGATAATAATTTAGGTGGTGTCCAAAACTCATTTTCCCATCAAATAATTACTTGTTAAACCCATATCTATGATATTCATCCAAGCACCTATAGGGACACAAGAAACAAAACTTTATAATATTTGGTATTCCTCTATGATTAAAGTAATATTTTCAAACTAGACATGCCTTGTTAGTGTGAGTGTTCCAAGAAGACACATTTCCCAATACATGTAAATCAATATTCATCCTTACTAGATCATCACACATTTTGAACATTTCATCCATTGATGCATCATATGTATCTATTAATTTTTCCCATAACTCTAGGAATTCTTTTATAATTGAATGAAGGTATACATGAACGTCATTTCCAAGCATTTTTTCCCTAGAATGAGCATTGAAATAATGAAATAATGAAATAATTTTGTCTCATACACATTCATAGAGGTAGATTATAAGGGATTATAATAATTATCCATATGATATAAGTTTTACTTAGTCTCTTGAATGGATTAAATCGATCAGTAGAAAATCCAAAATACACATTCTTAGGATAATAATAGAAATGTTGATAATCAAATTATTTGTACGATTCTGAATCCATTAGATGTCATATAAACAACCATTACTATTTTCTATAATACACCTCCTCATTTTCATTATCATTTTAATGACATGAATAATCATTATAATCATTTTTTTGATAAATATTAACATAAAACCATAACAAATATACTATTGTATTTTCTTTATAGTAAATTAATTAAAACATTCATAATGATTCACTGATTTCTTTCTATAAGTATAAAATATTTTATACTCTTCTCCATATGAATCTTCTCCTCGATACCAGATGCAGTCATTAAGACTTGAATATTAATTTATAAAATTGAGACTGGATTTTTTAACAACTTTATTCATCTCAGAAAATTATTAAGGGATTTTAGCTTTGAGAAATATATAATAAAATAATTTTAATATCATATAAATTAAATTATCTATATTTCCACATATGCACTTGATAAACAAAAACAATAGTAGAAATGGAATTTTTTTATATTTTTAACGACATTCATATAACTCTTTATGTCCATCTTCCATTAATTCAAAAAACTAATTTGATTACTTAATTATCTTTTATCCTATATTTATCTTTAGACAATCAGATAAAGAATCCCTTAATTTTTTTTAATCTTAATCATTCAATGTTGTGAAACAAATATCATTAATCTAATTTTAAATTTTATTATTTGATGTTAGGGAAGTTGGTTGTTCCTTATGATTTTGGTCACTTATTTAAATTTTTGAAAAGTCCAATCCCCATTCAATATTCATCTCACATATATATTAGGAAATTATTTTAACATAAATTACCCATAAACATCATTTATTTTCAACCATCATAAAAAATTTTAATCAGGACATGAACATTTAAATCTTCCTTCAATAGATCAATTTGAAATTGAAAAATCTAAAAAAACCCAACCCCATAATATATCGAGGTGAATTTTAATGTAAATTAATTAAACTTTTTTATGTGAATTCTATTGATAAATACACATAAAAAACATAATACTCATCAATCAAATAAAATCAAGTTAAAAAAGAAACATAATCATTATTAAATAAGAAAAAACTAATATAAAAAAATCATGAGAATTGTTCAAATTTGACAGAGGAAAAATAATTAAAAAAATATAATTATAATTAATTGATATCATGATTATATATTCTATGATAAAAATATATCATATAACACAATGAAAAAAATTAAACATTATATAAAAATTATGAAAAAATATCTATATTATCAATAGAGGGAATATTTCTCAACGCTTGTAACCCTATAAAAAACTATATAAAGGTGACCTTAATCATTGATACCAAAAAAAGTGTATCTCATTAAGTGTAAATAGCCAAAAAATAATTTTTTATTTGAGAACTATTGATGTGATCCCATGTAATTAACACTAGGAGGGAGAGTGGTGAATAAGTGTTATCTATAAAGTTATATTATCTCTTTTTGTTTTAAAAAAAACTAAATCTATAAAATCTATTTGGATATTGATTGATTAATTTATATTTTAATCCGAGGCTCACCAGTATGTGAAAAATGTAAAATAAAATCAACACGCAATATTTTTATAGGATTTACCCTTTGTATATGTGAATATATTTTTAGTGTGATATCTAAATTAATTTGGATTAAAACCACCTCTACTAGGATATTTTTTTTAATAATTACAAAAACAATAAACCAATGATGAAAATATTCAAATATAATTCCAAATATATAAAAAGTTAAAATGATTAAAAAATAAGTGAATGAATATATAAATAGTGAATAATGTAGATGAGTAGTTGATAGTGATGTCACGCATCAATATAGGATCGCAATACATTCCCATAAAAAAATATAAAACCTAATATAATGATTCATATAAATAGAATAAATATCATGAGAACATAATTTACATTTTTAAGGATACACAACTATAATGAGGTTATCATAGTTTCACATAATGAATTGATAATATAAATTTAAATAAAAAATTGGCAGAAACATATTTGAAATCGAGCAAGAAATCTACACACTAAGGCTGGGATCGAGGGGAGGGTAGTGTATTTTTATGAGTTGGTCCTAGGATCTAAGGGAGGGGAGAACTACTAGAAACATATGATATACCAATGGGTTTAAACCATTGGTATAGGCTTGATAACCATTGGTAAAATATAAACCAAAAGTTGTCCAAACCGTTGGAAACTAAGCCTTGGGGATAGACATATCCCAATAGTTACTCATAAATCATTGGGGTATGTCATGTTATAGTACAATATACCAATAGTTTTCTATAACCTTTGGTATAATGTTTTTCCAACGTTTTTACACTATTTCAATAAAACTTAGTTTATATATATACCAATGGTTTTAAGAACTGTTTGAAAATACTTTTACTAATGGTTTGAAGAAACTGTTGGTAACACTTTAGTTAATAGGTCTATACCAACAGTTTTTAAACCATAGGTATAGATTATATTTTCACATCTATACCAACAGTTTGGAAATTTTTGGCATAGAGTTACTCCACCTCCAATAACTGCACCTGCCTCTCCTTTTGTAATTAAAGAATTCAGAACTAAAAAACCTATAAATAAATTAGAATTAATTACCTCCAATAATAACAAAACTATATATAATTCATAATTCAGCAGGAAATACCACTAGAAAATAATAAAAAACCTATACATCCAATTACTTGTGCAATTACCTGCTATTTCAGTACTCTATACACAATTCAAAATAACACCAAGGAAGACAAATGGGGTGGGGTGGTGTCCTGGGAGGGGGTTTCCATGGGGGTGGGGGTGTCCCGGGGGTTGGGGTGTACATGGGGGTGGGGGTAATCCAGGGGATTGGGGGCTATCCATGGTTGTAGAAGGTTTCCAGGGGTGTGGGGGCGGGCTGTCTATGGGGGGTTGGGAGGGTGGCTTTTAATGGGGGTGGGGGTGTCCAGGGGGTGGGGGTGTCTAGGTGGTGGGGTGGTGTCTAGTGGGTGGGGGGTTTGTCTAGGGGGTTTGGGGGGGGGGGTTCCATGGGGGTAGGGGATGTCAAGGGGGTGGGGGTGTCCAGGGGGTGAGGGAAAGTCCATGGGGTGGGGGTGTCGAGGGGGTGGGGCTTTCTAGGGAATGGGGAGGTGTTCCGGGGGTTGGGGGTGTCCAGGGGTTGGGGGGGGGGGGTTGTCTTGTCTAGGGGTTGGGAGTTTCCGGGGGGATGGGGGGTGTCTGGGGGGATGTGGGGTGTCCCAGGGGGGTGGGTCTATCCAGTGGGTGGGAGGCCTCCATGGGGGGTGGGGTTGTCTAGGGGGTGGGGGTGTCTAGGGGTGTGGTGGTGTCAAGGGGGGATGGTAGGTTGTCCAGGGTGTGAGGGGCTGTCCATGGGAGTGGGGGTCTAGAGGGTGGGGGTGCCTAGGGCGTGGGCTAGTGCCCAGGGGGTGGGGGTGGGGTAAGGGTGGTGGTGGGGGTACGGGGTCTCTAGGGGGCGGGGGTGTCCTGGATGTAGGGGGATGTTCGGGGGGGGGGGGGGGGGGTCCATGGGGGTGGGGGTGTCCATGGGGGTTGGCGGGGAGGGGGATGTGTCTAGGGGTTGTGGTGGTGTTCAGGGGGTTGGGGGTTGTCTAGTGGGTTGGGGGGGGGGGGGGTGGAGGGGGGGGGGTCCAAGGGGGTGGGTGGCTATCCTTGGTGGTGGGGGTGTCATGGGGGTTGGGGTGTCCAAGGGTTTGGGGGATGTCCAAGGGTTTGGGGGCTGTCAAAGGGGTTGGGGTGTCCAGGGGTGGGGGTGTTCAGTGGGTGTCCAGGTGGGTGTTCCGGTGGTGGGGGATGTCCATGGGCGTGGGGGTGTCCAGGGGGTGGTGTGTTGTGGTGGGAGGGGGGTGTCCATGGGGTGGGGTTGTCCATGGGGGTGGGGGTGTCCGGGGTGTGGGGGTGTCCAGGGGGTTCGGGCTGTTCTTGGGTGGGGGGGGGGGGGGGTGGCTGTCCAAGGGTGTCGGGGGTGTCCAGGGGTGGGAGTGTCTAGGGGGAAGGGGGCTGTCCAAGGGGGTAGTGGGTGTTGAGGGGGGTGGGGTGTCTAGGTGGGGTGGGGGTTCCTAGGGGGTGGGGTGGTGTCTGTGGTGGCTGTCCGGGGGGGGGGGGGTCTAAGGGGGATGGGGGTGTCCAGGGTGGTGGGGGTTTCCGGGGGGGATGAGGGGGGGATGTCCAGTTGGGTGGGTGTGTCCAAGGTGGTTGGGGTGTCCAGGGGGTGGGGTGGGGTCCAGGGGGGATGTCCGGGGGGGGGGGATATCTAAGGGTGTAGGGGCTGTCTAGGGGTCGGGGGTGTCCAGGGGGTGGGGGCTGTCCAAGGGGGTGGGGGTGTCCAGGGGTGGGGTGTCCTGAGAGTGTGTTTGTGTGTGGGGTGGGGGGTGTCCAAGGGGGTATGGCTGTCCAAGGTGGTGGTGGGGGGGGGGGGGGAGGGTTGTCCAGTGGGTTGTTGGGGTGGCCAGGGGATCGAGGTGTCCAGGGGGTGGGGGTGTCGAGGGGGTGGGCTGGGGGGTTGTCCTGTGGGTTGGGGGATATCCAAGTTGGTAGAGGTTTCCAAGGAGTGGGGGTCTCTAGGGGGTGTGGGTGTCCAAAGGGTTGGGGTGTCTAATGGGGTACGGGGGTTCCAGGTGTGGGGGTGTCCTGGGGGTGGGGGCTATCGTGGGGGCTGTCCAAGGGGGTGGGGGTGTCTAAGGCTTGGGGGTGTTTAGGGGATAGGAGAATCAATCACATCAAATCATCCAGTATTCTATAAAAATATCACCAATGAAGACAAATATCAAACCTATACAGAATTTAGATTTAATTACTTCCAATTACTTGCGCAATTACCTGTAATTTCAATAATCTATACATAATTCTAAATAACACAGAAGAATAAAAATATCATCCAAAAAGTATTCCATCAAAATTACACCAATGAAATTGTAGTAAACTATATAAAATTCATAATAACACCAATACACCCAACCAAATACACCAGTGGAAACCAAAACAACCTGAAAACAAACATCTCCATTAACACAACACTTGAAAATTTGATCCAAGGGGTGGGTGGGGGGGGGGGGCTGTCCAAGGGGGTGATTGTCTATGAAAGTGTGGTGGTGGGGACTGTCCACTGGGTGGGGGTGTTTAGGGGGTTCAATGGATATCATTGGGGGTGGGGGTGTCCAGGGGGGGTGGCTGCCTAAGGGAGTGGGGGTGTCCTGTGGGTGGGGGTGTGTCCAGGGGGTTGGGGTGTCAAGGGGTGGGGTGTCTTTGGGGGTGGGGGAGCTGTATAAATGGGTGGGGGTGTCCAGGGGTGGGGGTGTCCAAGGGGTGGGAGGCAGTCCAAGGGGGTGGGGGTGTCTAGGGGAGGGGTGAATCTGTCATACATATATTTAGTCACAGTAAATCATAAGTCATGTTTTATTGTTTATAGATAAATAAATAAAGATAATGTGATGTAACTAATAACACATATATTTAGGCACAACAATTAATAAAACATCAAATATATGTAATATTAGTAAATAATGTAATAGATCAATCTGTCCCTCATCACCATCACTATCATCACCGGCATCATCAGCCTCATCGCCATCCTCATCTTAATCAACATACTCTTCCCCGCCCTTCTCAACACCCTCCTCCTCACCCTCGTACTTCGCCTTGGCCTCCTCCTCGCCCTCCACCTCTTCCTCGAGGTCCTCCTAGGCCTCCTCCTCCACGTCCACCTCAGCCTCCTCCTCACCCTCCTCCTCTAACTCAGCCTACTCCTTTCCATTATCTCGACCACCACTATAACTTCCCCTATGTTTACCATTTATAGAAGGCATCGATGAAATATATTCATCACAATCTATGTTGGCCTCTGGTGGAAATGTTGTATGTAAAACATATAGCAGTTTCTTAAATGCAGTTTTTTACCAATATGATTATTCTACCATCTCTATGGCACTTTTTCATCATTTTATAATTGTTCCCTAACCTGATGGAACTTTGTGGAACTACAAATCATACTTGAGGAGGGCCAATACCCCGTCGAGACTATACTCTTCTAAAATCAACATCATACTCTCCTAGGGTTCTCATCTTCCAACCCCTGATGTAAGTGATCATTTGGGCCAAATATTATCATCTTCCTATGCATCAAGGTCCTATAAAGTATTCTATTACAAATATAAATATATTATTAAGTTACATAATATATATTAAAATTATAAATCAAAAATTTAAAACATATAATCTATTGTTGAGTTGGTTCATTAACCGCACTTCCATCTTACTTCATTCTACTCGAGCAAAACATTTTTTCTCAAGGAACACGTCCTTCAATATTCTATGTTTGCCTCTATAATTACATTGAATATTGGAAACCATAATTAAAAATAGGTTACCATTAATTAATTTCATAAGTAAAATTATATGACAACTTTAGCAATCGAATAAATTTTGGAGGAAACTATAGAAAAAGAAAGTCACACAAAAAATTATAAATAACTATCATACCTGCTACCTCTCATGATCTAGTGTTATAGTATATTCCAGTGTGTGGAGGTAATTTTTAGCGTTAATGTTTTTTTATTCTGGATGATTCCATAATGAAATTCAATAATAAAAAATATAGTATTAAAGAAAAACATGAAAATATTCATATAAATACCTCAAATGTGATTAATAACTTAAACTGGGTAATTGTATAATGATTAATCATTTGTCGATAATGTTATATCAGAAAATAATTCATGACAGGTACCGCCTTTGACTCTGTGCCAACTCTAGAATGACATCCAATATACAAATCATACTTATAGGCCATCTAAAGATCACCAAAATACTTTAAACATGATTTTCATGTACCCTCACCATCGGGGAAATTATACTTAATCTTAACTCAAAATATTAATTCATATAAATAAAAAAATAATATGTTACATTAAATAAAATAGAATTTTTTTACCCATATCTATACCTTATGCATTATCCTTAACTTCATTTGGAAACTGTCTCCATGAGAGCGGGCTGACAAGAATGATGTCGGAGAATTTGGAATGCGTCGCCAAAAAACAATGACATTGTTGCCCTATTTTTTCAATCATTTGACTATCTTCTTTATAGTCCACCAGCAACTACCTGCAGAATTTCCACACCGCACACATTCTTGTACACCCTCACTCCTGAATTCTATTAGTAGATCTATCTGTTATGAAAGAAAAACATATATTTTATCAATACATGTTATAAGGAAAATAAATAATAGTATAATTTTTTTTAGGGTTCTATAAATATATATATGGAATTATAATCAATGGGCACTGCTGGATCTGAAAAAACTGAAGGAACACCCTGTACAAGATTAGTGGGTTCTAATGTATGTTATTTAGGGACATACTCTATCAGAGCATGAGTTGAAGAAGATGGAATATATAAGCTTGGAGAGAAGGAAGTGTAAGTAAAAGAATATGGAACATATGGTTGGCCGAATGCAGGATGGGGAGTGGGAATCATCATCAGGTATGGTAAAGATGGGTGTGGAGACTCAGATTTAAAGGGTGGTGAAAACATGGGAGGCCTAAATATCCAGTCTATCCCTAATGACAAACTGGATTCATAATGTGGGATAAATGGTATGTCAGTGGGAGGGGCATGGTCTAATTGGGTAGGCCGACCAGATCACCTAGCTCTCGTACCATCCCCCTCGTACGAACACCCTGAGTACTGGGACCACTACTAGGATACTCATCAAATAATATTTTCCTAATAGTTGGATCATGAAAAATATTTTAGGAAAAATTAATCACATGACAGTATATATTATTTAAATATATGTATTTGAAATAAAATACTCACTACAAGCACTATTGGAGAAACACCCATCTCAACCATGCGACAATTGTGGTCCATCATATTTTTCCTTCACCTCTCTTCAATTGGTTGCATTTTGTGCATTTGAAAATGAATAAGGAAGTAATTTGAACAGGATAACTATTGTGTAACCCCAAAAAAATATATGAGAGGTAAAAAATGGATGGAATAAATTAGAACAAGATAACATTTCTTGCATTAGAAATGTTGGCTTCGTAGGTTTGAATGTAGTTCAATTCCAAATTTGTAAATGCAATTCAAATTAAATTGCAACCAATAAACATTGAAAATTTACATAAGGGTCAGGTCGGATACCACATATTTTTAATCAATATTAAATAAATTTGAATAGTACAAACCTTAACAACCCAAGTAGAGCTAAACCAAAAGAATTGAGAACATGGATGAATGGTTCTATACATTTCCCACTACAACTTCACGTTCATAGTTAACTTTGATAGTTGATCTATTGTTCACTTTATATGAAACCATAACTAACATACTACTCTATATGATAATCATAATATAAAAGACAAAAATACTATAAATTAATATAAATCAATGATATTGACTTCAATTATAAATATAATTCAAGGACATTTGTTCATATTGGGAGAACATATATAATCTATCCGAGAATTTTGAGAATCATATACATCTTGTGTCAAAGAGAAGTATAGATTTCGAATCCATGATCCTTTAAAGGAGAAGAATCCCATTATTCTCAAGTATTCAATGAACTAAGTAATAACTTGATCACGTTATATCTGGAGAGTGTTTTGAGACCAAAATAATGTTCAAGGAAGGTTTTTAATATATTTGAAGAACTATACATGAGTGTAAAAGATCAAGTACACTTGTGGAAGAGAATTATTCAAGGATTGAAATATAATGGCCTTACATGTGGATCATGAACCAAGAAAGATTAAATGAAACTATGAGAAGTTTGTTATCATAATATGAATGTTCCACAGGGAAAATAATCATGATTCGATATACATGAAGATTTCAAATGATGAGGATGAAATTTATTTTCCAAATAGGATAATCTATCCCCATTTTAGATATCTATAATTGAATGGGTTTCAAATTGATGTAGTAAACTATTCTTGGGTTGATACCTTAATATTAAAACAATGTGAAGATATACTAATTCAGTTATGTGTGCCTAAATTTGAGGTGAAATGTGTTTTGGAATTTTTTCATTTATCACATAAATAAAGACACCATGCACCTGATAGAACATTTTTCAAGATATTAAAAAGTTAATTCTTTTCATCCAAGATACAAAATGTTTAAAGAGAGTTTTTTAAATGGGTTATTGATTCTACTAATAGGAAATATTTGGAAAAGTTAGAAGATTTAATAACACCTAATACCCAAACTCAAAGTATTAATTGTGTGGGGGTGTCAAGGGGGTAGGGGGGGTCCAATGGGGTGGGGTGTCTAGGGAGAGTGGGGGGGCTATCCAGGTGGATAGGGGTGTCCAGGGGGTGGGAGTTTCCAAGGGGTGGGGGTGTTAAGGGGGGTTTTTAGGGGGTGGTGGCAGTCTATGGTGGTGGGGGTGTCCATGGGGGTGGGGTGGGGTGTCTATGGGGAGGGGTTCTGTCAGGGGGTGGGGTGGGGTATCCAGCGGGTGGGGGTGGCTGTCCAGGGGGTGGGGGTGTCCATGGGTGGGGGTGACCAGGGGGTGGGGTGTCCTAGGGTGTGGGGTGGGGCTGTCCAGGGGGTGGGGTGGTATCCAGGGGGGATGTCTAAGGGGGTGGTGGTTTCCAGGGGTTGTGGGTGTCTAGTTGGTGAGGATGTCTTGGGAAAGTGGGGGGGGGGGGGGTTGTTCGGGGGGGGGGGGTTCCAGGTGTGTGGTGGTGTTTTCAGGGGGGGATTTCTAGGGGGTGGGGTGCTATCGTAGGGGGTGGGGTGTCCAGGGGGTGGGGGTGCGGGCTGTCCAGTGGGTGGGGGGAAGGGCTGTCCAGGGGGGTGGTAGTGTCCTGTTGGTGGGGGTGGGGTGGTGTCAAGGGGGGATGTCCAAGGGTGTGGGGGGATGTCTAGGGGGTGGGGTGGGGTGATGTATAGGGGGGATTTTGAAATGTGTGGGGGTGTCTATGGGCTGGGGGGTTGTTCAAGGGGTGGGGGTGTCAGGGGGTGGGGGTGTCCGGGGGGGGGGGGGGTTGTCCAAGGGGGTGGGGGTGTCCAGTTGGTGGGGGTGTGTAGGGGGTGGGGGTGTCTACTGGGGGGTGTCTAGGGTGGTGTGGGGGGAAGTGTTGTCAAGGGGGATGTGGGGTGTCCAGGGGGTGGGGGTGTTCAAGGGAGGAAATATTCATATAATACCATGAAAATTACCTATACCCAATCCAACCTACATCACAATTCTAAATCATCGCCAAAAAAACAACCAATTAATCCTCTTTCACTACCCTTCCCATTATTCCGTGAACAAGAACAATAAATACAAAATCCAAATCCAATTTTCAACTAAAATAATGTCCATAGAAACTACCATATCCCCCCACTAAAAAATGGAAAACCCCCAACACTTCTACCCCAACCATCCTCATTCCCTTTACATGGACTATCCTTATATCCATTACTCACCTCAAAACCATATGACTAAACAAAACCTTTACCATCTTTGAGTGGGGATACATCTCACCACTACATCCATTAGTTTATATGGTCCACAAACTCTACACAAAAGGAGTAGCTATGAAGACTTAAAATAAAGGTAATTTAAAAAATCATGAAACATGAAGTTGAGAAACAAAACATAAAACCAATCAAAGTGTTTGGTATATCATGCCATAGGACACACAAAACTCTGGTTTAGACCAAATCAAAACACAAAACAAAAAAGTAGATGCAGAACATTAAAACTAAGGTACCACTTACTAATCTGAAGTTTAAAAAAACATTTTCTTGATTGAAGATGCATCTATCAGGTGGAAGGATTTTTGTAGCCTAGGGTAAAGAGAGATATTCAGTTAAGGGCTCAATCACATTGATGATTGTTGTGTATTTGGGGGAAACCATTCCCAACAGTTTTTTAAAAACCGTTGGGAATTATATTATTTACAAATGGTTCTAAGAAACTATTGGTCGACATGATAAAAATTAAATATTTCCCAAAAATTTGAGTAGACTTTTGGTAAATCTTCATTCTAAAACAAATATACCAATGATTTCAAAAAAACGTTGGTAACAATTGATTTAAAAACAGTATACCAACAGTTTCTTCAAACCGTTGGTATAAAAGCATTGGTAAAGCCTCCATTTCAACTAGTGGAGGGTGATTCTACGGTTGGTATTAAGGGTTGGATAGGGAATATTCATGAGATTAGTATAATATCATGGGGATAAGAGGGTGATGCTTGGTTTGGAATCTAGGGGAGGAGAGGGTATCATGGGGGTGATATGATGAGATTGAGGGGAGGAGAATGGATGGGTTTGTGATGGGTTAAATTAGTTATTTATTTGTGAATGTTTTTATTAACCACTACTATATATTTATTTGGTGTATGTTTATTAAAAACATCATTGAGATATTTATTAGTATCATTATATTATCGACCTCTAAATATACTTTCCATGCTACTTGATTGGGATATCATTTTCAAATATATCCCAAGAAGGTGCATATTGTAGTAGGGAATATAATTATGATGTATATTTTAGGTACTATAACTTATTAATTTCTATTTAATATAAAATAGGATGATAAATTAGTGTGTTATTATGATGTTGATTGTGATGGTGATGTAGAGAAACAAAATTCCATAAGTGGCGGGGTATTTTTCATTAAAACTATGTGTGTTGGTTAGATGGAAAAGAAGAAAGAGGGAACATCCCTTAGAAAGTTTAAAGATAAATATACTCACATAGCTAAAGCCTGTACATATATTTAGTGGATGAAATATAAATTGGATGATATTTTTGAAGAAGTTAAAAAATCTATTATGATATTTTGTGGTAATAAGAGTACAATAGAACACATAATGAATAATGTTCAACCCTCAAAATCCAATAACATTAAAATATTTTATCCTTTCATTAAATAAAAGGTGAATCAAGAAGTAATTAATATGAATCATGTTTTTAATCATCAATAAGTGGATTATGTCAGGCCTAATCCCTAGGTTAATACAACATTCGTGAAGCACTGGTTGAAACTCAGTGTTCAACCACCTCCCTCATCTTGAGGAGATGTGGAAATTTACCCTCTCTCTAATATATATAATGATTTAATTGGTTTTTGGGAGTGTTCATTACAACATATCATATCTTATTGAGTTTGAGAAGAATAAGGTTGATATTATACATAGTTAATTATAGAATAATATTATCATACAACTTAACTTTATTTCTTGTTTCTTATGATGTGATTTGAATCATATGGGATTAGAGAAATTGTTATTGACTATTTTCTTATTTTTCCATATATGGATGATTTCTTAGGATCCTAAGAAATTATTAGATAGATCATGGAAAATTCTATTGATTATTCTTGTCAAAGGGGGATAATAATAGAAATGGGGGAGTATAAGTATAAGAGAAACATAACTGAAATAGATGAAAACATAGGGGAGATTTGGAGTTGAATTTTCAAGAATTAATTTACAAAAAAATTAAAATAGGGGAATTTTGGAACCCAAACTCATATTTTTTTTATTTGTAATCGATTATAATCATTATTATTAGAAAGGAAGTATATATATTGATCAAGAGAGATATGGAAGAATAAAAATATAGAAGAGAAAGATTATATTAGCTCTAAGTTACTATTATTTTGAAGCAGCCTTTGATGCTAATGGAGGAGATATAAAATTTTTCAAAAAAATTTAAAAAAAAAATATTTTGCGTATATTTTTTTTAAAATGGTCATGTATCAAAAAATAAGATTAAACAGTTCATCAAAAAAGTATTTCAGTTTTAAGTAGACAAAAATATATCCATGTCCTAGAGTTTCCCTATGTGCATAAGATAAATTCTAGAAGAGGTCTAAAAATGAATTAAAATGAAAATTATGTTCTTTATAAGTGTAAAATTTGAATTTATAGGATTCATGAAAAAATTTATTAGTCATGAGAAGCTTCCTAGGAATATATGATTTATTTCACAATAAAGGGTTGAAATAACAAGGTCCATCCCTAATGAAATAAGTATCATTGGTACCTCTATAATAATTGTTTATATAACTCAAGAAAAATAATAAGAGTCCTTGAATAAAAATATAATGGTTATTAAGATCATTCATTAGGGTTATTCCATGGAAAAATATAAAATTAAAAGTGCAATTTTCAAAACACATAAGGGTCATTCAGAAAAACCTAAGAGTAACATGGTGCTAAGTAGTGGATAAATGGAAATGGAGTAGAGTTTGCAAAGGTTCATGAAACCACTATATTACTCATTTGTGTAACATTTAAGTGTAATTAAATTTGCTATTTTTACTGAACATCCTACTTGAAGATAGTGAAAAACTCAACCAATTGAAAACCACGTTTCAGACAATAATTCTAGGATGATGGAGATGATGTTAAAATTGAAGGATAATCAAGAGATAATTTTTTTATGTTTAAAATAAAATATGTGTGTTGTTTGGTGCAATTAGTTTATGATTTTCATTTTATTTATGCATGAAAAAAGGATTCTAAAGATCCATGTGGATTATAATGTGTACTATCAATCATAATATATAATTGGTAATTCATTCTAAAATGTTATTGAATATTATATATTTTATGGGAGATTAAGGACTATGGTTTTTAAGGATATAATGAAAACTATGATAAATTAAAGTGGATGATTTTTTGACACTAATTTCATTGGGTGTCAATATTAAAAATGTGGGATATATTTCGGGATTATAATTAAAATATACGGAGAGAGGAAGTGAGATACTACTACTAGGTGTGCAACTGCGAGGAACAAATGATAGGATGATATGAATATATAACCATTTTCTTGACATAGTGAGTAATGATAAATAAAGTGGAGATGATTCTAAGATCAAAAGTATATCATTTGAAAACATTTTTATGAAATTTAGTGTGTTGTATTACTTCCTATTACGTCGATTCATAGTCATTGTATGCTCCTTGGATTATCTCTTGGTGGCATTCCAAGTAAAAATATTATGTACATAAATTTACATTCATTATCTATAATGTGTGTGTATGTGAAAGTTGAATGAATAATCTAGTTATTACTAACATAAGGACATGATCCTGTGATAAGAAAGAAGAATCAAATAGATTAGTTCACTACCCCCTCTTAGGGGGTATAATTCAAGTGGTTGCAAAATAAGTCAATTGGTTTCCCAAATCTCCAGCTGATGAGTTAGTGAATATATATATTGATGGTTTTACTAAGATGGTGCATTAATCATAAATTTTAGTGACTAATGAGTTAATTAAACAGTTATTCTTTAAAATATCCATACACCCATACCTCAGTTTGGTAGTGTTATTGATTGATATAACCTCTTATATGAAAGTAATGAAAATATCCACTATCATAAAGGCAATCAGGGAAGAATAAATTGTGGAAAGAATTAATTTATTTAAATATAGTGATAATAAAGGTAACTTAACTAGTGAAAAGTGAATGTAAGTGCTGATTGAGTAAGAGGGTGATTAATATAGAATAATTTTTTTACTATATATCTTTGAAACATCCGTAATGAATTGACCACTAGTATGTTGTCAATATGGGGAAACTAGGGTATTCTAAGGCCACTTATTCCAGTACTTTAATTTTTTTCATTGATTTAGCTTCCTAGGTAATATATATAAATTTTTAATCTAAATTTTCAATGGATTAATAAGTATCATTCATAATAAAAATCTAGTTTATAGTGTGTGGTGGATTTTGTGCTCGGTAAGTCGAAAATTGAATTTTAGGTAATTGTGGCACCATATATTTATTCAATATTGAGTCTTTTTGTACATCATATATACACTTCTTTACTTATTTCCTATAATGGATAATTTTTTTATAAACCCTTATTTATTATCTTGTGAGTTTTTCTTATGTCTTATATTGTCTTGGAAAGAAGTGAACCCAATTATGGAACTTGTTCGGATGTGGAAGTTCATTGTTTTTCTTGCCTCCACATTTGTGGGAGTAGGTTTTGTTGTATGTGTAGTTCAACTAGAGTGGTGTAGTTTTTATCCACCTCTCTCTCTCATAGAATTAGTCCTAAATAGTGAAGAGATCTATAACAAGTCACATGTATCTAATGGAATATAATCATGTGTCATTATTACAATAGTGAAATCATACAACTGATTATAATCTAGTTTTTATATACTATCGATCATTTTTTTTGTAAACATGAATGATATTGAGAAAATTATTGTGCACTTACCGACTTACTTGTATAAATAAAAGTAGAGTATAATGAAATTTTCACGTGAGTTCAATCCCTTTTTCATATTACATTATGTATATAGATGAAATCTCAATAAATCAATGGTTCTAGGGTTAATCATACAGTCCCACCTTTCATAGTGGTTTCTCCTAGGTTCTCATAATTGTATAACCTAAAAGGTATATATGTTTTTTTATTTTACATTTGTTATTTACTAATGAATTTTAATTTTTTATGGGATGTTCCATTATTTATATAGAAAATTTCATTTTTTTAAATTACCATTATAATTATTTAAAGTACATTAAATTTTACAGAATCCCATTTCTCAAATCCCTGATGACTTTATAAGGGAATATTACACCTAGTGTCACTTTTTTTATTCAATTTAGTTATTTATTTTCATGAATTTTTTAAAGTTTGGCTGTGAATTTTTTGTAAAATTTTTGAAGATTGTCGTGGTTTACTTTTTGTGATTGATTAAGAGTAACTATGTAACCTACCAATGAATAATATAAAATGTTCACTCTATCAACTAACACCTAGTTAGTGTACTATTAAGGAAACCGTGAAACCAAAAATTACACATGTTACAGTTCTATTTCAATGACCATTACATGAATGGTGCACGTTTTTTAAACAATTTATCCAAACTATAATTATTTTTTTTATAAATTAAATATTTTATTTTTATTTTATTATATTTATTTAGTGATTCTTATATTATTGTCATCAATTTTTTATGGTTCCAAGAGGCACTTGAGATGTCCCCCTTCCTCCATAATTCACCCTTCCTTGGTTTTATTATGTTTATCCTTGATTTCAAGATTATTGTTCTAGGTGAACTAATGTGTGGCTATTGTGGACCTAAAAATCACTTTCAATTTAGTCCTCCAATTATTACAGCTCAAGAAATGATCTCAAGGTAGTCAATATTAGATTCTATGGTGATTAGTCACTTTATTATCTTCTTATTTCTATTTTTACTCATTTCAATATAATAAATCATGAAGTATGGGAGATTTGTGTGTTTGTGTAGAATAAAGAGAATGATCATGATTGCAAAGTAGACTAACATAGGTTAGGAAGAATGGGGCATGATTCTTGGATATGCTATTCAATCCTTAATAGAATTATATTTTCTTTTCTTAATTTAATATATAACTAAATATAATTCATTATACACCTCCCTCTTCTTATATGTTTGAAAACTGATTTCACCTTGGATATCTACTTGAAACAACATATCCCTCTGCCTTCATGGTAAATAGTTAATGGAATAACTCAATCATAATAATCAACCTCCCCAACTCCCAACTATATTGTATTTTATTGATCACTCAACTCACTAAATAAAATCATACATCAGAGAAATTGATTAAAGTATGGTAGAATTGAACTGGAAGAGAAATAAATCGGGGTGTAAGTATGGGGATATGATTGATGATTTCCAAACATAACTCATCAAACCACACTATCTATCTGATAGATTAAAATCGTCTCTGGTTTGGCACATAAACATGACCTTCAGGTTGGGGTTTTGGAAGAAAATTCCCCCGTTATGTACAGTTGGATTTTTTTACACTACTATTATTGGAAAATCCTCTCAAACTTTCCACTGGAAATTCCTGTCAAAATTTCCATTGGAAAATCCTGTGTAAATTCCCACTGGAAATTTATGGTGAAAATTTCCATAAAAAATTTCCTATGAAAATTTCCACATAAAAATTACACTTCAAATTTTCACTTAATATTACAATGAAAATATATTATTACATATATAGAAAATCAAAATTATTATTGAATATTAGTATTAAAAATTTAGGGTGTAAAATTTATGGATTCTTAAGGGTTTATAAATAGTTCAAAAATCATGAATAAGTATAACATTTTATTCCCCAGATACTCTTTCTTCAAATTTTTAGTGCAAACATTGAATGGAAATTTCTACTTCAAATTCACATAGTATATAACAAAGAAGATATGTTAATACACAAATAAAAATTGTAAATTTTCACATGAAATTTACATTACAAATTTTCACTAGAAACCTTTTGTTCAAATTTACATCAAAAACTTTTAGGTATGGTCTGATTCAAATTTACAATGGAAAAATTTAATGTGCATTTTTCACTAGATATTTTTTTGAGAATTCAGTGAAAAGTTTCACTAAAAAATTCCAATAAAAATTCAATGTATGATGTAATTTTCAATGAAAACTAAAAATACACAAAGAAACACATAAAAATACAATTATACATGATAATATTAAATTATATATTTCATGTGCAATTTGTATTGTGTAAATTTTCAAGACCTATATACAAACATCCAAGTAAATTTGCATTGACATTTGTTGTTTTACAATTACAATGTAAATCTCCAATGATATAAATCTATACTAAAAGTATTCAGTGCAAATTCACAGTACAAAAAAATTTTATTTTGGATTTCTACTTAAATTACAAGTAAAAATAGATTAATACATAAATAATCAATCCAAATTTGCACGGGAAAATTAGAGTGGAAATTTGAAAAGATAATTTTCTTCTTAAAATTCCAATTTGGAATTCGACTTAAATTATAATTGAGAATATATTAATACACAAATAATAAATGAAGAATTCTAGTTTAAATTTCTACTGAAAATTTACAATTCAAAATTATACTTAAAATTACAATGAAAATTAATTAATATAGAAAAAAATTCTAAATTTTCAATGAAAATTTACATTGAAAATTTCATTAGAAACTTTTAATGAAAATTTACAATGGAAAATTATACTTCATATTCCAATTTGATCTTCTAGATAATATTTCCACTTATTATTTAAAATAATTGTACTATAATTTTAATTAAATACATACTAAAACACATAAATGTTTACATTTTTAGTGTAGCTATATTAATACATGAATAATGTAATTTATGGTGAAAATTTACAAAAAAAATTTCTATTAGAAATTTCCAATGAAAAATTCAATAGAAAATTTGTTGCTCATTTTTTCACATAAAATTAAACTGAAAATATATTAATATATAGATAAAAATTAAATTTTCACTAAAAAGTAATTTAATGATCATTATTATATTTTCTATATTTATAATAAAATAAATTGTCAAGACATAATCTTTTTAAAAATGACCTCACAAGTTATCCAGTAAAATAATGAAAAAATAGCTTTAAATTTTAATATCTTGAAACCTTATTTGTTATATTTTTAAACAATGGAAATATTTCCATATAAAAAAATTTATCTAAACATATATGAATTTTATATTTACATTGAAACTTTATACTATAAATTTCCACAGTAAAATTGATTATGAAAAATATAAAATAAACATTATATATATATATTATATATTTATTATTATTATTTAAAAAAACTTATTCATCTATATTATTAATGTTTTATAATAATAGATTTTATTTTGACATTTTACATTTATTTATTAAAATGGTTTACACATCAGGGGTATAATCATCCAACCGTTGCAAATGATACAATTTGAATTTAAAAAATGTTTAAAATCAAAAACTAGTTTTGCCACCACATCACATTTTTGACAGGTTGAATTCATACCATGGTGTACCTAACCCTCAAGTCCAATTTCTAGACCTGAGATGATAATTTTCTATATATAAATATGAAATGAAACCAAAATATAGAAATGATGAGAAAATCATTGGAGCTCTCTCTCCCACCACTTTCCTCCTCCACTCCCTATTCTATAGTCTCAATGGCCACCGCACTGGGAACTCCCCCCTCTGTTGGTGGGGGACCTCTTCCATCCCTTGATGGATACAATTACTTTTCCCCCTTTTATAACCTCGATTTCCTCCCTTCTTTCCTCAGATATTGGTTAGCCCGAATGTCCCAGACCTGTTCAAGGTCTTCCCTAAACATTCAATAGATCCTCAGAGTTCACTGATGAATATTCTCTGCTTAATCTCACACTGATAATATGATTTGTGCAATGTTTCCCATCGGTGGATTTTGTCGAACAATACATTTTTGGTTATTAGGATTTAAAGAATCAAGCAATGGTTGGTCTTCTCGAAGTCAAGGACATCATGTCTATGTTCTCCACATAGGATGACTTGGTTTGGGCCTGGTCATGTGCTCCCAACACCATCAATAGATTCCAATTATTCACCTTTTGGTTGTCTCATGACTTCCACATGAAACATGATTCACCAACCATGACGATTTTGGTTAAAATTTCTAGAACAACTGTTTCTTTTTCAAAATCGTTTGATCACCAGAATGTTAAGGACGGTGGTTATCTATGTTCTAATAGTTAGACCAGATCAGTTTCTCAACCTATTTCCCAACATATATTTTTTGAAGTTGATATTTCAAGACTGACTGTTGAGTTTATTTGTGTTGATATTGTAGAGTAGTTCCACAACAAACAATCTATTTTTTTGAATCTTGGTTTCATTTATGCTCCTATTATAAGAATATGTGGAATTTTATATCATAGTGTAGGTGATGGAGATCGTACCCCTATCAGATGATGGTGGCGGGGCCGAGAAGCAACTATGTTGAACAAGAGATCAGTTCTGTGTTCAGCCGAATCTGAATCCAATTGGAGTGTCACTTGATCAAAGAATGGAGTGAAATGAATCATATGAGAATGGGGAACTGTTTGGGTCACTAATTCCAAGACATAATGTTAATCATCTAGATTTGATTCGTCTGAACAACGAACAAGAGAGGTCACACACTTTTATTATAGTTTCTAGTTAGGTTATCGAGGAATCCTCGATGATATTTCCTTTACAGAAGGTGAATGGACCCAATGATATGAGGGTCTCAGACTTTTTTGAAAGCATGAATTGTGATTTGAATGTCAAATTTTAGATAGGGAATATTCTATAAGAGAACAAACATGCTCCGGGTTCTCTTTCATCTACAATGATCATGATAACTGGAGGCATGAAGGAAGGGTAGGAGGTTTCCCCTAGGACCAGTTTCATGGAGGATGGTAACTCAAATTGGATGGAGCCAGACCAAAATGAAAAAGGGGTTAGTATGATGGATAATCTGGGCTACATGAAGCACCAATGCATCATGGATAATATTCTGTCCAAGCAGATGTGTCTCTTGTGGAAGCGGAGAGGGGTCCTATAAATAGAAAAAAGATGCAGGTAAGAGGGTGCAGAATCAAGATTTCCAATCGCTTTGATGATCTAGAGGAGTATGGTTATTCCATTAGTAGAGAGGTCTAGGAGATTCAAGCCTGGATCAAGAATATGGGTCTCCTATAGAGCATATTCCATTAACAAAGGATCAACCCTCATATCACCAGACCTTCTATGAGGATGACTATGATGATGATAATTCTAGATAATTATCTTTTTGCTGTGTGGATGGAGTAGAAGATAGAGGACTTCAAATCCCAAGGAATAAGAGGGGGTGGAAGGGATAAAAAACGTGGGGGTGATAAATTGTGGTTAAAGGAAAGAAAACTAAGTTGAGAAAAGACTACTACTAACTGCCGAAGCCAATGCAAAGAAGATCAGTTAGAAGGGTCAATGGAATGGAAAGTCAACCCATGACTCAAGATCAGAAAGTCAAGTAGGCTTAAGTCTTAGTATTGTAAAGATAAAATCAATGTATGGAGACATTAAAAATCAAGAGAAAGGGGTGCATTGGAAGAGAAAAATAGAGACCAAGAGAATTACCTGGATCTAATCCTTCATTCTAAGGTGGAAATGTGTGGAAAGACCATCAAACCTAACACCCCAATAATGGATGTGGAAATAATATTAGGAAGAGAGGATCAAATTGATATTGGAATGAACCAAAGTTACTTGATGAATCAACAATATTTTATTTTGACATGGGGCTTCAATAAAAAGAAGATAAATGTGGGGGAGTGCATCCTTACTTGTGACAAGACAACCACTCACTTTGATGACTTAATTCAACTTGATTTATTTACAAAGACTAAATCACATAAATGGGAGATATATAGGTAAGTTATCCTAATAATATCAACCTTGTTTCTAATGATAATGTGATTTCCTTCTATATTGACTGATCCTTGGATTTGGGCTTGCTATGTTTCCCACTTTTTCCTCAAAAGTGTTTTTGAATAAAATTAAAAGTGATTTGGTGGTAAGAAAAATAGAAATATGAAAATTGAGAAATATTGTGACCCCATTTCCTCCCTTGTGATAAATATATTGGGTTAGTTCTCCAACATCATGAAGTTAGGAGATCACAAATAAAAAATACAAAAGATAGGTAGAATTAAATACATGAATATATTAATGGAATACAATTGGAAATAATAGAATAAATAAATTACAAGAATATAAACCCCATACAAATCATCTATAGAGAAACCCTTTTCACAATGGGAATCAACTCAAATTTTAATTATTTCCCCATCCTTCTTCCTTACTCTTTATTCCTATGAAAAATAGTTCCCATGATAAAACATTCCATCCACCTTGGATGATTAGAATATTTCATTCGTTTTTAGTATTTACTTTATTTGGTTAGATAATTGATAAGAAGATCCCAGATAGTACCCATAGTTTATTCATGTTGAACTTATGGAATTCCTTTTTGATTGATGGTTATGGGGAATTTAGATCTCTTCTAAAATATAAGTTAAATATAGAAGCTTCAGGGTGTAGCAATGAAGAGATATCATTTTCCTCCCCACAAGGACCCATAATAGATATTGAGGATGCATTTATATGAGAAAAAAAAACACTAGCTTAGACTCAAGACTACGTTGGATGGAAGAAATGATGATATAGTAGAATGTGAGGTAACATTGAGTTGAGAATGGTTATTGGTGTTTTAGAATAATTATATATTGGAGGCTACATTGTTTTGATACTACATCACTTAGGCCTAAAAATTTTGCAAAAAACAAATCAACATAATAAATATTTTGTAATGGTGTAGACATATCCTCTATTAGGACTTGATATGAGAAAGGGGGAATAATTCATTTTCATGGTACAATGAGAGGCTACATTAGAGGTCAACATATGTAAAGGTTTGAGACTGAGACAGAGTTGGTGAGATGACACTTTTTCACAGGCCCCTATGGGAATATGTAGTCATGACGATGACATGTGATTAGTTTTACACAAGGTCCCATTATTCATCTAATGTAAAATTATTTACCTTTAATAATCCATTTGATTCCTCAATATATTCGTAGCTTCCTTTCCATTTTCTTCTAGAGAATCAAAAAAACTTCCACAATGTTATAAACATTGACCTAACACATAGATCATTACATAGATCATTAAAATTATTATTTAATACTACATTTTCATTAAGTTATACTCTTTTATAAACCATTGAGAATATTTTTAATTCTCGTGTTTTTTCACAATATTGGGGATATTATTAATGAAATATATACGAAAAATATGGAAATTTTGAGTTGTGTCACTCTCTTACACTTATCTATTAACACTCTTTGGAAAATACATGTATTCAAAATCATTTCCATACATAAATTTCCACTAAGAGTTTAGTAAGTATCATGTTTAGTACTAGATCAATGAATGTAAAATGAATTTTTATTTACAGATTTATAACTATAACATACCACACATTATTGAATTCATCTCCATCAAGTTCCCCATCCAATTCATTGTTTATCTCTACCTTGTAATAAATATGTCATAATATGATACATCATTTTCTACTCTCTCACATGATATCAATATTCACCTCACTATAAATCTTCTTTATTAACTGACCACTTGTTGAATTTCTTTCCGAAACCATGTATTTGAAAAGAACAATTTATATGAGGAAAACTAATATTGAACTAAATTATCCCATAATCATATACATCCCTTGGGACCAATTTTATTGGTCAAGGCCTAAAAGAAATGTTTGGGTAGACAAATTTTATACTGATCTTCTCTTATTAATAGATCTTATATTCAACCGAAATACGTTGTTTCAAATTCAACTAATGAATATTCCAGAGAAATACCAACTTCCATTTTACTATAGTTCAAATGAGTTATTAGAATTTTAATTATGTCATATCCCTGAAGTGATATTTCTTCACAAATAATGGCTCACTAACTTTGAAGTTCAAAATTTCAGTGAATATATGTCAAAATACAATAAATTTTAAGATTTTTAAAGTAAATTTTATTCCCTCAATTATCACAAGAGTTTTCTTATGATTAATGTGTATCTTGGGTGTTATATATGATTCATGTTTTAGTTCAACTCAAATACTAAAGAAAAAGAAACCAAAAACAAAACTAGAAAATGCTATACAAAACCTAAAATTGATTAAGAACTCCCACACATATAGAATTTTAATACACATAATTTTGTTTCATGCACAATTAAAGGAGTATGGAAGCTAAATCTTGTAAGATGTATATACAAAACCAAATAATCGGACAATGGAAATTTGAATTAATATATGATGTGCTTCTTTATTTATACCTACAAACAAGTACATACGTAATTTATTGAAAATAAAGAAGAATAAAAATGAAAAAATCTTGGTTAGGAACCACCAAGTTGGTAATGGGATTTTTTTATCCCCAACTAGGCAGTACTATTTATTATCCTCAATTTGAAGTGGTATTTTTCTTATGTGGTAGAAAACACCAAATTTCCATAACTCCAATGCTCATAAAATTAAACTGTATGTGGAGAACTAAATAGATATAGTAATTCATATTCAACTCCATGGAACAATATCACTTCATGAATTCAGGTGTAAATAATTGGATAAATTGGTTCTCCCCTTTTTATTCGGTTAAAGGTTTGGCACCCACCATTAATGAACACATTATGTCATTATGAAACTTATCTTCTTTTTTAGTTTTAACAATTAACTCTTCATTGATGTTCATAAATATTTCATAACTAACATATTCAACATTTTAAAACTTAATTAATTCATTTATTCTATCTTAAAACAAGGATGCTTCCTCTATGGACTTATCTTTTTCATATTCCAGGGTGAAATATATAGTTTTTGAATATATGGAGTTAAATCAGAGTGTATGTGTTCTCAAATAAATTATAGAAAAATCACTTAGGAATCCATAATTATTTTATCTCCCAAAAGTGGTTTAACCTACATCTCATATAGATCTATGTGTTTCTTGCTCAAGTTTTTGAAACGGTTGGGTATTAGATAGTATTTAAGTGTTGACTTAACCTTATGAATATATTCTTCTATAACAGGAGGAAAATGTAGTGGATCTAGTTCATCAGACACCTGTTGTAATTCTAGAATGTCCTTTGAGGGTGGATTAAGTTATCTAAGTACAACTTCAGTATACTATGGTTTAGGGTTTAATTTTATCTCTTATAGGAATTCCCTGAATACCTCTTATTTATTATTGGATATTTGGAATCCCCTTTTATAATGGGCTATATGTTCCACTATTTCACTAAAAGTAGATAGTGATTTGAAAAAAAAAATTATAAATTTTATTTATAAAGGATGGAGAATATATATTTTTTGGTTTTGGATCCTCGTTAATGGTTCTAAAACAGATATCAAACTATCACAGTCATCAAAATCACTCTAAATTTAAAACTCCTAAGAATGTGGCTAATGTGATGATATCAGTGCTATTTATTGTGGTTCCTTTTTCTATCACTCATTATCTTGTCTTATTATTTCTTTTTTTGGTGTTTTAAATATAGTAATGCATGAATAAAAATGGTTGGGGGGGGGGACTTATTCATGTGTGGTAGAATTTAGACTACGATCATTAATTTAAACCAAACTAACATTGGTTAGGAAGAAAGGGTCTTGATCATAGGTTCAGCGAGTGAATCTGTAATAGACCACTCTGATTGTATTAAATTCATTAAAGGGATAAATCAATATAGTTCATTATCCACCCCTTCTACTTATGCTTTTCAAAACCCTAGGAAATATCATTGGTAAAACAAATTCCACGGCCTCAATAGAAAAGTGTTAATGGAATAACAGAATCACATAAATCTACCTCCCCAACACCCAATGCCGTTGTATATTTTTCATCACCCAACTCCCACAATTCCATCATTCATTATAGAAGCTGAATAAAGGAAGGTAGAATTGATTTGGAAGAGGAAGAAATGATTATATAGTATGAAGATATTATTGAAGATTTCGAAACCAATCTCCTCAGATAGCCCCATCTGTAACTCCCTGACCCTAGTTACCCTAAGTCGGCCATTATTACATAATATTGGAAATATCACAAGTGATCAAGTCTTGAAGGATCGATTAGTTTAGTAGCCTTGGAAGTACTAGATATATATATAAGTTTTACATTACACCACGAAATAGTAAAAACAACAACATTGTGTCCCCTTTGATCACAATGGTATTCTTTTGTCGATTCCTAGAGGTTAATCAGAATTTACTTCTTCAAATCCGGGGAAATAGAAAACATAATAAAGGGGTGAGTTCATATGCCCATTAAGGATAACAATATAGAAAAAACTACTGTAATCAAGAAAATACATTTAATGCAATGTATAAGACTAAAACACAAGCCTTTTAAACATAAACTTCTACATAATATGTCAAAGATAAATCAAATAATGCAATTTACTTATTCACATTGATATTCTTCTAGTCAAATAATCACATGTAATATCAATAGTTAATTTTTTAATGATGGAATGCATAATTTCGGACATCATAACCACATAGTCAAGTCCTTGTGTGAAGACTACAAATAAGATTTTATCAAGGCCTAGTGCCAAGACTCCAGTTTGTCTCATGAGACTTACCAATGCATTCAGGATCTATTGCGAGCTCCACCCATCACTTATTAATTCCAATGCATTACTCATATGAAAAGGTTAAAATATAACATAAACATTTGTACTAAAACTAGAATTATAAATGTTAATACTTTAACTATAAACCATGAATGGTATAAAAATAACTCATTCATAGTCAAACATATCACAAAACCTTCAATACACTATGGAATATTTTATCATAATAAATCAACTTCAAAAAAGTGTAAAATCCATCAAAGGATGTTGACAAAGATGAAATCAAAACTATTTGAGGGAAATATCTCTTCCTATTTTGAAATCGCATAAAAGTAACGTACTTATAAAATAAAGCATTTATTTTGAAAATAATATTATAATATTTTAAGGGAAGAATCATAGTTTTATAACGACATAAAATAGCTTCACCCATGATATAAGTTAAACAAACATTTTACCTTAATTTTTTGAAATGGTCATAAAGTACCAAGTTTGGAAACCGACAGATAGATTCCATTCAAATCGTTTTATAAAAAGTCAAACTAGGTTAGAAATAACTTTTAACTATAGTTGTGTAAATAATAAAAATGTTTTGAAATATATTTATGAAATATGGATGTAGATGATAAAGAGGTCCCAGTAGATACTTACGTATAAACGACTTCATATTAATAAAGAGATTGTAAAATTAACCCTTACCTTGTAAATTTCCTTGGTCTAGGGTACATTAACCTCTTATATAATAGTTAAATCACTGTTATTAAATTATACAATAACTACATACATAAATATGATATCATATATGATCATCTAATATTTCATTGTTAATAATATTTTAGTAGTATCATTGTTTCGGGTGTTAACTAACTCATTTTTCATTATATGTTTTATTACGCAAGTCATGTTTGTTATGGGTAGGATGTATTTTATTGATATAAAATATGATATTAAATTCTTGAACATTATTTTTTAGTCATAAAATGAAATTTATTCTTGAATGGTTATAATGGGGAATGAATCTCATCGCGTTCGTGGAGACGATAATCCATACGTACACATGAGCGAAAATATCATTCTATTAATGGTGAGATCGTATGTAATTGGATGGTATATCATATATAAAAAATCATTATCATATTATATTTTATTATTTACATCAATTATACTCATTATTATACCCATAAAAATAATGATGTGTTGTATAACAAACTACACCACGACGTGGAGATGGTAAGCCATACATACGCATGTATGGTGACTTAGTCATTTACAGGGTGGATAGAATAATGAATATGGTTGTACCATACTTATAATGACATTAAATTATGTAAAAGTTATAGGATTTATTATTATGGTATGGAAATAACAAAGAATGATGATGTGGAATAAGAAAAGAACTTTGAAAGAGGTGATGAAATAATTACCTATTCTTCAGGTGCTTCCTTTTGATTTGATTAAAATATCTCTTTGGGTTTGGTTTATGATCAATGTAAGGACTCTATGTTGAAGTGAGGATAGTTGGGAGGATATTGGAGTAGGGTTTGGCCACGCCAAATGGCTTTGGAGGTGTGTTTTTTACAGAATGGGAAGTACCCTTTTATAGGAGAGTTGAGGGTCACTTTAGGAAAAGCTTGAAATATTAATTTATTATACAATCATATTCCGTTTATAATGGCTCTAAAAAGATTTATTTCAAGGAAAATTTGGGAAGGGTTTTCAAACCTTTCAACCAATAGGTTTTAGATAGGTTTATGTCACCATATTAGCCTTATCTTTTAGATTTAATTCTTAGTAAAATAGTTTAACTTTTACCATGTATTCTTGTATTATTATGATAAATGGTTAATAAACATAAATTAAAAAGCCTAAAGAATCCCAAGTGATTAATTATTGATATATATAACCTTATCTAAGTCATTTGGATGAACCATTAATTTTTAGGAATATTATATCATTTAATAATATAGTATTTGTTTAAAAAACTCATTTATGTCAATTTTGACACTATTTAATATTTGGTTTTCTGTGAAAGTAAAAGAAACATGATTGATTGGAAAAAAATCATTAAATCAACCCAAAAATGTCATATTAACCTATAAAATTAGTTTAATGCATCAACAATCTCGATTTACATTTATTTAGATATTTATAATATTAATTATTTTAAATCGTTCATTAATAAGGTAATTACTGCATCATCACTGTGTCATAAAAAATTAATTATTTAATATCTAAATATTATAAATAAAATACCATAATTTAGAAAATATTTTTATCTTTATAATGAATATTTATAGTCGAATTTATCTTATATATAAACCTATATTAAAATATTTTAGCTACTAAAATTTGAATTTAATACATTTAACTATTCATTAAATAAAATAATAATAATTGCTATAATATAATCCATGTAGATCAAAAAGGATCATATTTTATTCCTAAGGTTTATTTAGGTCTAAATAAACTTATCCAATTGAATTAGGACATGTGTTAGGGTAATTATAATATCATTTTTATCTTTAAATACCCTGTTTACTTTTAACTGTGGTAAATAAAATTCAAAAGTTACTATTCAAATAAAATTATTTTCATCCAATTGAACCACATTTGAACTACTAATGTCAACCATGTCTCTAGGATTTTTGAAATTAAATTCATAGAAGTGGTAAAATTACGCTTTATGTAAATTTTCAAATGTTCCAAGAAGGTGGGTAAATAATGTTAAAAAATTAAATAAAATTTTATACATCTAATATTATTATAAAATGACTCCAATGAATTAAATTGAACTAATATTGGTATTATGTATCTATTTTGACTTTAAAATAAATTTAAATAAATATAATAATTATTTAAATAAAATTTTGATTTAAACAATAACACAATGTTTTTCACTATTCATCAAAAATTAAATGTTTTTAGAAAAATAACGAACATTCACCCTAATTGAATTTTGATATTCCGAATCCTAAATCAATGTCCATTTTGAAAACGAAAAATTTATAAAATTTTAATAGGTGGGTATTAATATTCATAACTTTTTTTTAAATGGCTAGTTTGTGGTGGTCTAGAACTCGAAGCTGCATACATTGTAAGCTATTTTACTATTTAAAGAGAAACATACTATGGAAGCTTAGGGTGTAACATTCACCCCACATTCAAATTATTTCGTCCACATAATTTCTAGAATATTACTGCAAAAAATATTCAGGTGGTTCTTCATCATAATTTCCTCAGGTTCACACGTTGCCTCTTCCATCTTATAGTTTCCCCAAAGAACTTTTACCAGACAAGTCATCTAGTTTTTCAACACTTGTTCTCTGGTATCAAGAATCTGGACAAGATCTTCACAATAAGACTGATCAGGTTTCAGTTCTATTTCTTCATCGGTGTGTACATGAATTGGGTCAGTCATGTATTTTCTCTAAAGTGATACGTGGAACACATTATGAACTTTAGAGAGACTTGGATGCATTTCCAAACGGTCAGCTACATCTCCAAATCGTTCTAGAATTTCAAAAGGTCCAATGTATATGGGACTTAATTTACCCTTCACACTGAATCGTATAACACCCTTCCATGAAGATACCTTCAAGAAAACATGATCTCTTACTTGAAATTCCAAATCCTTCCTTTAGTTATCAGTATATCTCTTTTTCCTACTTTGATTCTCTTTGATGTGGTCTTGGATAATCTTCACATTTTCCATTGTTTCCTCAGCAAGTTCTATGCCTATTAATTTTCTTTTACCAACATCATCCAAAAAAGATGATGTGAAACATCTCTTTATATATAACTCTTAATATGGTGCCATCTGAATACTTGAATGGATGATATCATTATAGGAAAATTCAATCAGAGGTAAATATTTATTCCAAATACCATGAGAGTCAAGTGAGCAAGATCTCAACATGTATTCTATGATTTTAATAGTCCTTTAGGATTATCCATCTGTTTGAGGGTGGTAGGCAGTGCCCAAAAAAATTTCAATTTCCAAGGCCATCTGAAGACCTTTCCAAAATATCGATGTAAAACTGAGATCGTGATAAAAACAATTGATAGGGTTACTCAATGATGTTTTGAAACTTTGTTAATATATAGTCTTTCTAAACGTTCAAGTGGTAAATGTTCTCTTATAGTAAGAAAATGTGCCGACTTGGTAAGATGATAAAAATGACCCATATTGCAACATTCCTTCTTGGATTCTTTGGTAGCCCCATGACAAAATCCATCACAATATCATCCAATTTCCACTCAGGCATAGGAAGAGGTTGCATGAATCTTTCGGGATATTGTCTTCTAGCCTTCACTTGTTGACAAACCATACATATTGACACATAATCAGTAATCATCCTCTTCATGTTATCCCACTAAAAATGTTACTTCAAATATTTATACATCTTAGTGCTACCAGGGTGTATAGAGAAATTTGAGCTATAAAAATCATCAAAGAATTCTCTTCTTAGATCAGGTATATCGGGAACACAAATTCTCTTCCCAAACATTAAAATCCCATCTTCACATACAAGTTCAATAAATCTCCCATTTTTCAAAGCGTTATTTTCTTTTTAAACTCCAAATCATTATTTTGATAACTTTTTATCCTATCTAGAAAATATGGATACGAAACCATTTGAAAAAGTATTGATGTTTCACCTTCCATGATTATTCATATATTCATATTTTCTAGATCCATGAACATAGGATCCATTTCAAATCTCATCTTGTTCAACACATCATGATCTTTTCTACTCAAAGAATATTCCACCTTGTTTGCCTTCCCCATGTGGTAGTGTGTATTGAAATCATAATCCTTGAGTAGTTCAAGCCATTTCCATTGTTTCATGTAGAGTTATATTTGTGAGAAAATATACTTCTAACAATTGTGATAGCTATATATCTCAAATTTTCACCTTTGAGATAGTGTATCCATATCTTCAATTCAAATATTACAACTTCTAACTCAATAACATGAGTAGGACAGTTTTTTTCATGAAACTTTAGTTGTCGTGATGCATATGAAATAACTCTATCATTCTGCATAAGGACACAACCAAGTCCTTTCTTTAAAGCATCACAATAAATAACAAACCCATCATTCCCAGATGGTGGAGTCTAGATAAAAGCATTAACTAATATTCATTTCAGTTCTTCAACACATTCTTCACACTCTTTTTCCAAAAAAATATAACCCCTTTACCTGTTATCTTGGTTAATGGGTTTGCCAATTGGGAATAATTCTGGACGAAGCGCCAATAATAACCTACTAAACCAATAAAATTATGCACCTTAGTTATAATTGTTAGTGCAGGACATTCATGGATTGAATTGGTCTTTGATGGATCAACCAAGATTCCATCCTTAGAGACAATATGGCCAAGAAAAGAAATCTCATGTTTCCAGAATTTACATTTGATAAACTTCCCATATAATTTATTTCTTCTGATGTTTTTCAAAAGTGTGCGCAAGTGATTTTCATGGTCTTAGTAGATTTTTGAGTATACCAAGATATCATCAATAAATACCACTACAAAGTAATAAATATATTCCTTAAATACACTATTAATTAGATCCATAATGATAAAGGGTGCATTAGTCATTCCAAAAGGCATTACTGTAAACTCGTAATGCCCGTACCAGGTTCAAAATACTATTTTCGGAATGTATTCATTATTCACACACAACTGATGATATCTAGATCGAAGGTCAATCATTGAAAAATATTAAGATCTAGGAAGTTTATCGAATAAATCATCAATGTGAGGTAGGCGATACTTATTCTTTATTATTTTATAATTGATCTTCCTGTAGTCAATGAACAACCTCATAGATCCATCTTTCTTCTTTACGAAAAGAACAAGTGTTCCCCATAGAGAAACACCAGGGAGAATAAATACTTCATTACACAATTCTTCTAGTTGTTTATTTAGTTCCACTAACTCCATAGTTTCTATTCTATAAGGAGTCCTCTATATGGGCCTTGAACCTGGAATTAAGTCAACGGAAAAGTCAATTTCTATTTACGGAGGATGTACGTGTAAATCCTCTAGGAACACATCAAGATATTATTGCACATAGGTACATCCTCTATTTGTACATTCTTTCCACCACCCATAGTTATTTCATTCTCTTCCTCCCCTATAATTATATTTATTAGAGCTACTGGGGGTGGATCTAGATAAGAATTAGATGGTGACATTTTTTCTCTAAAGATAAGGTACTCATTATCATCATCGAAAATTGTAACCTCCTTCTTCTTACAATAAATTTTCACATCATTGTCCGAAAGATAACCCATTTAGAGGATTATATCGAATTCAATCATGGTTATGCCGATGAGATCATCAAATAAACGACATTTATAAGCCATAATGGGAACTAATTCACAAAACCTTATTGCAATGATAATTCCCTTAAGAGATTTGACCAAAAAATCCCTTGTTAAATCAAATTGGAAAAATATAATTTTCATAGTAGACTGGGAAGATATTAAATAATGCGATGATCCGAAATAAAATAAGGTGTTTACTAAATTTTAGGAAACCATTAAATTACTCGCCACCGTGTAATTAAGAGATTGAACCTCAACAATAGTGATATCATAAGCTTGGCCTTTCTCCCTTGTCCTTTTCTATGTTATGTTTCCTTGGCACTAAGCACGTTTATTTTCATAATGCCCCATTTCTCTACAATTGTTGCATTCAACATTGATAACCTCTTTCTTTCCCTTGTAATCATGATCTTGATAGACTTTTTCACCACACTTGTAACAGACTCCGATTCCCTTCAGGAAAGTACCAGGGTGTTTCTTCCCACATTTACTGTAGGATGGAAATTCAACTTTTCCCTTTTTCCCCTTATTACCATTTCCAGAGTGTTCAGCTGATCTCTTCTTCTCTTTCTTTATGATAAATTCGTAAGACTTAGAGAATTCCTTTTCTATCTTGATAGAACATGAGATAATATCATCGTACAATGAGAAGGATTGTGAGACTAATGCTTAATGGAAAAATGGTTTTAAACAATCAAAGTATTGATCAATCTTACTCCTTGAATTACGTATATAATTTGATGCATTCCTTGATAACCTTGTAATGATAGCCTCATACTTTGCATCATTCTCATCCTCCATTTTTCTCAGACTCAGAAATTTTCTTTCAATATCTACTCGATGGTCACGAGGAAAGTGTTTTTCTAATAAAAGTTATTTAAACTCCCTCAATTCCATATTTTATACTTTTTCATACTCCGTTGTGTTTTTAATTAATGACCATCATTGATATATATCTACCATGGAGAAATAAACTGTAATGACAACGTTTTAGCTTTCTCTACCCCTAAAGCATGAAATATTTTCTCTCAGGAACTTATTTGTTGCTCAGCTACAAATGGATTTGTAGTCCCATTGAATGTTGGTGGTTGTTTCCCCATGAAGCGGTATGACATTGATCCTCTACATTATGGATCAGGGTGATCCATATGGGTAAGGTTATTATTCGTAACCTGAGTGAGTTGTCCCAATATGGTTATAAGTTGTTCAGCACAAGTTGCATCTCCAGATCCACTATAATTATCTTGAGTAGGAGGGAAATCCCGAATTAGATTATGTGCATTGATACGGTTTCCATTCCTTACATTGGGCTCTATTTAAAAACAATGACATACACAAAATTAGTTTATGAATCATAATACATAATTCCAAACTAGTAAAATACCTAACAAAAATTGAACAGTTTGTGCATATAATAAGTAATCATAAAAAATGTTTTTTAGGATGTATTTACTCATAAATCCTTCATAATGGGTCGTAAGGAAAATATTAATTATCCTAAGCATATCTCTCATGAGTGTCGTAACCTAGAGTGCAGCAATGCCCATTGTCGTTTATTTGGAAATCCCGAGTCAAGCCCAAAACTCATTTTTGGGGTTTTAACTCCTAGGTTCATCAGTGCCAGAGCAGCCTCTACCTACCCATATCCAGACAGAAATGTGTAGATGGAAAATTTACCAAATCTATACACTACCAAAATTCTAGGAAGTTCATCTGTACTAATCCTCAAAGTCTATCTTAAGGTAATGTTCTGTAATTAGAGTTTTTCTAAATCTAGTTTCCCAGGTTAGTAAAAAACTTACTCTGACTCCATCTATAATACCCTAAACCTAGTTACCCAGTGTCGATGAATTATTGCACGATGTTTTCATGATCACAAGATATCATGTCTCAAAAGACCAATTAGTTTAGTAGCCTTGGAAGTACTAGATACATTCATAAGTTTTACATTACATTAGGAATAAAACATTATGTCCCCTTTGAAGACAATCGTATCCTTTGGCCTATCCATATAGGTTAATCGTAATATACATCTTAACATCATGGGAAAAATAAATCATAAGAAAGGGGTGAGATTAGATGCTCAGTAAGGATAACAATATAGCAGAAACTACCATAAATAAGAATAAACATTTATGGAAATATATAAGACTAATGCAGAAAACTTTTAAACCTAAACAATGGCTTAATATAGCAAATATTAATCAAATAATTCCATTTTCATATTCACATGGATATTCTTCTAGTCTAATAATCACATGAAATATCAATAGCTAATTTCATAATGATGCAATTCATAATGTCATACATCATAACAACATTGTACAGGCCTCATGCCATGACTAAAAATAAGTTTTTTTCAAGGCCTTGTGCCATGAAACTAGTTTTTCTCAAGATACCTATCGATGCATTAAAGATCTATAGCGGGCTCCACCCATTACTTACTTAGTCCAATGCATTCATCATATGAAATGGTTTAAACATAACATAAACCTTCATATTAAAACTAGCATACAAAATGTTAATACTTTAACAATAAACCATTAATGGTATACAAATAAAAAATCCACATTCAATCATATCACAAAACCTTCAATACAACACGGAAGATTTTATCATAATAAATCAACTTAAAAAAGTGAAAATACATAAATGGATTTTGACATATATGAATTCAAAACTATTTGAGAGACACATATCTTACTATTTTTAAATCATTTAAAAGTAACGTAATAATAAAAGAAAACATTTATTTTAAAAATATTATTATAATATTATAATGGAAGCTTCAAATGTTTATAATGGTGGAAAATAGCCTCACTCTCCATATAAGTAAAAAAACATTCTTTCATTAATTTGTCGAAAATGCCATAAAGTACCTTGTTTGGAAACCGATAGAAAGATTCCTTTCAAACCATTTTATAAAAAGTCAAAAATTGTTATAAATGAATTTTACTCATATTTCAATAAATAATAAAGAAGTTTTTAATTTTTTTTAAGAAACACAGATGTGGATGATAAAGTGGTCCCAGTAGATACTTACATATAAACAACCTTAGATAAATAATGGGATTGTAAAATTAACCCTTACCTTGTTATTTTCCTTGTTCGAGGATATGTTAACCTCATGAATAATATTTAAATCACTATTATTAAATTATACAATAACCACATACATAAATATGATATCATATATGATCTTCTAATATTTCTTTGTTAATAATATTTAAGTAGTATCATTCTTTCGGGTGTTAACTAACTCGTTTTCCTTTATATATTTTGTTACATCAGACATGTTTTTTATGGATAGGATGTATGTGATTCATATACAGAATGATATTAAGTTCTTAAACATTATTTTTTAATAATAATTTTAAATTTATTCTTGAATGGTTATGATGAGGAATTAATCTCACCGCGTTCGTGGAGATGGTAATCTGTACATACACACGAGTGACAATAACATTCTATTGAAGGTGAAATCATATGTAATGGGATGGTATATCATATATATAGAATAATTAACATAATATATTTATTATTTTAATCAATTATTTTCATTATTATACCCATCCATATAATTAAGTGTTGAATAAAAAACTACTCCACGACGTGGAGACGGTAAGCCGCACGTACGCACGTATGGTGACTTTGTCATTCATAGGATGGATATAATAATGAATATGGTTGTACCATATTTATAATAACACCAAAATATATAGAATTTACTGGAATTATTATTCATGTTTGGAAACAACAAAGAAATAGGAAATGGAAGACGAAATGAACTTTGAAATAGGTGATGAAATAATTACCTCTTCTTCGGGTGCTTCTATTTGATTTGATCAAAAGGTTTCCTTAGGTTAGCTTTCATATCAAATTAAAGCCTATAAGTTGAATTGAGGGTAGTTGGGAGGATATTTGAGTAGGTTTGGGCCAAGCCAAATGGCTTTGGAGGAGTGATTTTTAGAGAAGGGGATGTACCCTTTTATATGAGAGGTGAGGGTCACTTTAGGAAAAGCTTGAAATATTAATTTATTATAGAATCATTTTCGGTTTAGAATGGTTTCAAAAAGATTTATTTCGAGGATGAGGTGGGGTTGGGTCAAAAACCTCTCAACCAATAGGTTTTAGAAAATTTAAGGTTATCATATTAACCCTATCATTTAGATTTAACTCTTAGTTAAATATTTTAACTTTTACCATGTCTTCTTATATTATTATAATAAATGGATAATAAATGTACAATAAAAAGACAAAAAAACCCCAAGTGGATCATTATTGACATATATAACCTTATTTAAGCCTATTTCCATAACCATATATTTTTAGGAATATTATATCATTTAATAATACAGTATTTGTTTTAAAAACACATTTATGTCAATTTTGACACTATTTAGTATTTGGTTTTTTTTTGAAATTCAAAAAAACTTTATTACATTGAAAAAAATACATTAAATCAACCCTGATATGTCCTATAAACCTAGAAAATTAGTGGAATTCATCAAAAGTATCAATTTAAATTTATTTTAATATTTATAATATCAATTATTTTAATATTTTATTGATAAGGTAATTACTGCATCATCATTGTGTCATAAATAGATTTAATTAATTAATGTCTAAAAAATATAAATAAAATACCATGATTTAGGAAAACGTTTTATCTTTCTAATGAATATTTTTAGTTGAATTTATCTTATGTATAACACTATATTAAAAATATTTAACCTTTTAAAAGTTGAATTTAAAACTTTTAACTATTCATTAAATAAAATTGTAATAAATGTCCTAATCTAATAAAATTGGATAAAAAAATATTATTTTATTTCTAGGATTTATTAAGATCGAAATATACTTATCTAATAGAATAGGAAAATGTGTTAGAGTAATTATAATATCATTTTTACCTTTAATTACCCTATTTACTTTTAACTATGGTCAAATAAATTCACAAGTAACTATTCAATAAACATTATTTTCATCCTATTGAACCACTTTTTTCTTACTGATGTCAATCGTGTCTCTTGAATTTTTGATATTCAATTCACAGAAGCAATAAATTTATATTTTATTAAAATTTTCAAATGTGCCTAGAAGGTGGGTAAAAGGCGTTAGAAAATTCAATAAACTTTTATACATTTAATCTTATTATAAAATTAATCCAATTAATTACATTTACTATTATAGATATTATGTATCTACTTTTAATTTGAATTAAATTTCAATAAAAATATAATTATTTAAATAAAATTCAGTTTTAAATAATAACACTGTGTTTTTCACTATTAATCAAAAATTGAAAGCTTCAAAAAAATACCAAAAAATCAACCTAAGCTCATTTTGATATTTTGAATCAAAAAATGAAGTCCATTTTGAAAAATAAAATTTATAAAATTTCAAAAATTGGGTACTACTATTTATAACTGCTTTTTGAACGGCTAGTTTGTGGTGTGCTAGAACTCGAAGTTGCGTACAACGCAATCTATTGTATTATTTAAAGAGAAAAATACCATGGAAGCTTGGGGTGATAAACCATCTCCTTTGAGATCATGTATTAAATTGGTTCTCCACCATCAGGGATTTAGGAGATCATAATTAAAAAAAAGGTAGATGAAAATGATTTAAGAGATGAATAAAATAAAATTGTAATTACTAGATTAAAAAAATTCCAGAATGGCAATCCTATAATAATCTTCTATAGAGGAACCCTGAATATAGTGGTCATTGTTGAGTAAATAAGTATTCCTTAATAAATTTTAATTTCTATATGTTTTTAAAATCAAAAACACTTTATCTTAAGGAAAATAATATTTTCCCAAAAAATTATTTTCATAAGGAAAATTTCCCTTCTGAAAGGAAATTATTATCCTTATCTATGTTTTTATTGTTCATTTTATAGTCTCTCTAAATCCAACACATTTTCTTATGAAATAAAAATTTTGTTTCACATTTAAAACCTCATAATCCTATAAATACTTAGATATAGAGTATTCTATTTTCAAGTTCATAATTCTCTAAAATTCAGATTCAGAATTCTCTTAAATTCTGGTTCCAAATCTATGAAATTCAGACTTCGAATTATCTAAAATCATACTCCGAATTCTATAAAATTCTGACTCCAAATTCCCTAATATCCAGACTATGAATTCTCTGAAATTCAGACTGTGAATTCTCTAAAATTCAGAATCTCAATTCTCTGAAATTCAGACTCTACATTCTGTGAAATTCAGACTCCGAATTCTTTGAAATTATGACTCCAAATTCTATAAAATCAAGGATTCGAATTCTCTGAAATTTATTTTCCAAATTATCTGAAATTCACACATTAAATTCCTTAGTATTTGGAATCCAAATATCTCAAAATTAAGACTCTGAATTCAAATGAATTCTGATTCAGAATTCCTAAAAATTCAGATTCCAAATTCATTAGAATTCAAACTTCGAAATCTATAAAATTCTGACTCCAGATTCATTGTAAAATAGAATCTGAATATCCATGTATTATAGACACCAAAATTTGATTTGTTAGACTCTGAATACTATTTTTCTTTAGACTCTGAACAATTGATTTGGGTAAGAAATTTCATTTTCCTTATACATGTTATGAAACGATGTTCTATAATCTGTTTCTAACTAACCATTGCTTCAGTGACATGTGTAATGGTCCCCCCAAAATTCAAAGTATAATATGACCTTTGGGGGAGGGATCCAATCATTGGAGAAGTTCCTATAAATAGTAGCTCAATTGAATGAGCTCAGAAAATGGTTCCATCAACCTATAGATTATATACTCTTGAAGTGATTTCTAGAGAGAGAGACTCTCATGCTTTGTACATACTGAACATCTTATTCATCTTACTTTCTGAGACTCTAATTGTTTCTATATACAATCTAGGCCTTCTAGGGACATGAAGACAGAGGTTTTTAGTAGCTTAAAGTTCAAGGACATCCTGGGATAGGATGACAGAGGTGCCGAATACCTTAAAGATTGAGGGCTTACGGGGATAACAAGATAGATTCCATTATTCCTATCAACGGTTTACACTGATGTGGGTATGAAAGACTTTCTTTAAAGTATAAATCAAGGGAACATTATCCATAGTTATTGGATACCCTACTCTTTGGGTTAAAATATTTCATACTTGTTTCATGTTTTGTTTCATGTTTATTTCTCTTGTATTCTGATAAAGAAAGAATTTATAACTTTATTATACATTCCCATTATTTTATGTATTCTGATAAATAAGATTCAATATGCTTTAATATAGAATCTTTACCTAAGTAAACATTCCTTAAGTTTAAATTTTGGAACTATATTTCTGGAACCGAGCAAGTTTGTTTAGTATAACATAAAGAGGTATTGTGATTTTACCTTGTTTAACTTTGTTAATCATAGTTTTCTTTAAGGTTAAAAATGAAAGATTTTAAACATACAATTTACCCCCTATTGTGGAAATGTATTTTTCTTGGATATTTTTATCATTGCTTATATACCTTTTCTATTAACAAGTATTTGTGGAAAAGTATTTTTCTTATAGAATAGATGGAATGAATGTCGGTTAAATGGACAATATAGACCCTACCAAACCACCTATATTTTATGGTAATGATTTTGAATAATAAAGAGATTATATGAAGACTTTTGTTATTAATACTGGAGTAGAAAATTTTGTAATGTGTACTAAAGATTACAAAATTCTTTACAAGGAAGTCAAATCCATCACCAACTAAGAAAAGTTACAATATCAATTAAAATACAAGGTACACAAAACTTTGTTGTGTTCCCTAAAAAGGAAAATATGTAGTCAAATTTCATCTTGTGAAGCTTCCAACTGTATTTGGAAGAAACTTGAAGTTACACATGTTATTACTTCCAATGTTATAGAAACAAGAAGAGCTATGCTTTGAGCAGAATTTATTGGATTTCTATTTCCCTATGGAGAACTAGTAAGCATGGTTCAACAATGATTTATGACTATTGTCAATAGTTTACATTCTATAGGAGAGAAATTTCTTGATGATGAATCTCTTGTATACAATATTATTGATATTATGGCTAATGAGTGGGAATCTAAGAGAACAACTATTGATGAGAATAGGAAAGTGTCTCAAATCACTCTTGATGAGGTTTTTGTAACTCTTCTTCAACATGAGACAAGAATAAAAAGAGATAATGATATGAATAAGAAGAATAATGTTAATGGAACTATAGTATTCACTATTACTAAATCCAAAATTCCGGAAAGGGTTACAAGATCCAAGTATAAGAAAGTCACTATTTTATCTTTATTTAGTGAAAGTGAACATTTTGAGAATGAGCTAGATAATCTTGCTCGAAGGATGAACAAGTTAATTGGAAAGAAAGACTTTCAGTATAGATATAAGAAGAAAGAAGGAAAAGAAATAAAACTAGTAAGTCACATGTTATGAATGAAAAAGAGAAGGTCATATAAGGCTTGATTATTCTATTCTTAAGAAAAAGGATAGAAAGGAAATTCATTCTAAGAGGAAAAGAAAGAATTACTATGAAGCTAAAGATATGAATATTTTGAAATCTAATGACAACCTGGAGTTCCAGTGGTGGGGAATCATCTGATGAATCCTCATAGTATGAATCTTCCCAACAGAATAATCTTGGTTTACTAGCCAAAATACCCTCTGAAAATCATTGTCTAATGGCCAAGGAACATAATTCAGAATCTATTACAAATGTATCATTGAATTCAAATTATACTTATGATAAATACTATGAATCTTCAGATGAAGAATCCCCCTCTTCTGAAGATAATACATCACCTTCTTATGAAACATTTCTACGTTTTCTAAACATCTTGAGAAATTATAAACTCACGAAAAATCTTGATAAGAAAAATTCTAGATTAACTATTTTAACCAAATAAGTATCAGATCTTTCTAAAGTTCTTGATTAGAAAACTTTTGATTTTAAAAGTATTTCCAGAAATCCTGATGAAGTTAATTCTGATAAGGATAAAATTTCTATGGATCTTGAAAATATAATTTCTATGAAAAATATTTTGGAGGAAAACTCTAGTGATAAAACTAATGTTTTTGAGGATAATAATCTGGTTTTTTGACTAATGTCAGAAATATTTCCCTTATGGATGTGTCTATCAAATTTTACCCAAGGTAAGGAAAATTTTGAAAAGATGTATTCCCAAATTCGACCTTTATGAAATAGTTCTTAGGTTTGGATATAATCATTCTAAACTAGTTTTTAGTAAAAAATATTTTGTTCCCCAAAGTGTTCCATTTTGCACTAAATGTTAGTGTGGAGGATAGTGGGCTAAAAATTGGTCTTAAAAAAACACAATCTTTAGGTTTTCATTATGCTTATTTTTATATAAAAACATGGATACCTAAAATCTTACTTTCAAAAATTTTTAGAACCAAGATTTTTTGAACTCTGAAAGTCTAACTCATTTATTTTCAGTAAAATAAATATAGTAACAAGAATAATACACTGTACATGGATAGTGAATGTTCCCAGAATATGACTGGTAATAAAACTTCTTTGAAAATATTATCTAGATGAAAGGAGGAAAAGTAACTTTCAGAGATAATGGTCAGGGAGAAATTGTTAGCAACATTGTTCTTATTGAAAAAAAATTAATTTCAAATTTTTTATTTGTTAAGGGTATTAAGAACTACCTAATTAGCATAACTAAAATATGTGATGAAGGTTACCTTTTCAATTTTATGATTAATAAATTCTTAGTACACAATTCCAATGAATAGTTTATTATTTTTTTTCCACAGGCTAGAGAATGTACACACACTAAATTTATAAGACCTTAAGAGCCAAGATCTACATTTCATTAGTGTAATGGAAGATCAATCTTGGTTATGGAATAGAAGCTTAGGATACTATAATCTTAGGAACTTAAGTAAACTCTAAAAAAGGACTTTTTATGGATCTACCAGAGCTTATATTTGATTCTTCAAAAGTTTGTGATCCTTATTAGTATGGAAAGAAACATAAATAAAGTTCTAAATAAATCGGTGAAGTCTTATCTTATAATGAATTATAGTTTATTCATATGGATCTTTTCGGTCTAAAAAAACTATATTTATTGGAGGCAAATATTATGTATTTTTCCTAGTTTATGATTACACTAGATTCAAATGGGTCTAATTTCTAACAGAAAAATATAAATCTTTTTCCTATTTCAAAATTTTAAGAGCCCACGTTAAAAATGAGAAAAATATTCTATTTATAAATATTCGTAATGATCATGGATGACAATATCAAAATTCATATTTTGAAACATTTTGTAGTAGAAAAGGCATTAATCATAAGTTCTCTGATCCATGAACTCCGCAAAAAAATGGTGTTGTTTTAGGAAGAAATGAAATTCTATAAGAAAGAACTAAAACCATGTTGAGTGAATATTATATAGCTAAAAACTTTTGGGATGAAGTTGTAATTACTTCTTGTTATACTATAAATTGAGTTTTGATTTAGATATTTTCTTAATAAACCCCCTTTTGAGTTATGGAATGGTAGAAAACCTACTTCATGGTATTTGGCTTCAAAGTATTCAGTCTGAATATGAATGATAATTTACATAAATTGACACCCAAATATGATGAATTAATTTTCCTAGGTTACTCCAAAATTTTTAAGTCTTATGGAGTTTTTAATAAAAATACATGTACTATTGAAGAAACAATGCATGTTAAATTTGACAAAACTGATGATTTTGTTTTTAAACATCCTCAACCTACATCTTCGGATTTGTTTTAAAAAAACTGATTTTCAAACATTGATAGAAGATCATTCTGATAAGGAAAATGCTCAAGAAAATATTTCAAATAATTTACCCCAGAATATTTCCTACCATTTTTTGATGAACATGTTTTACAAAACCCAAATAAGTTGTTTCTTAAGAATCATCCTAGTGATTTTATCATTGGTGATGTAAATCAACTTCAAAGGACTAGATGTTCCTTACGAAATGAAGTAGAACACATATCATTCCTTTCCTAAATAGAACCAAAAAGCACTAATAAAGCTTTAGGTGATGATGATTAGATTATAGCCATGCAAGATGAGCTAAATAAGTTCGAAAGGAATAATGTATAGACATTAGTTGAAAGACCTAAGGAAAATTCTATTATTGGAGTAAAATGGGTCTTCAGAAATAAGTGTGATGAAAATTGAATCATTATATGAAATAAAGCCAGATTTGTTGCTAAAGTCTATAATCAACAATAAGGAAAAGAATATGAAGAATCATATTCTCCAGTAGCTAGAAATGAATCTTTTTGTATTTTACTTTCATTTGTAGCATTCTTAAATTTCAACCTTTTTACAAATGGATGTAGAATGTGATTTTCTTAATGGATATGTTCAAGAGTAAATTTTTGTTGAACAACCTCCTGGTTTTGAAGACATAAAACATACTGAACATGTTTTCAAACTTACCAAAGAAGTATATGGAATTAAACGAGCCCCTAGAGCCTGGTATGATAGACCTACATGATTTTTGGTACAAAACAATTATGTTAAGGAAACTTCTGATCCCACACTTTTTTTAAAGAAAGAAATGAAAAATGTTTTTATTGTTCAAATTTATGTTGATGACAATATATTTGGTTCAACTCATCAATCATTAACGGATTCGTTTGCGAATATAATGAAATCTGACTTTGAAATGAGTATGATGGGTGAGTTAACATTTTTCATAGGTTTTTAAATTTCTCAAAATCTAGAAAGAACATATATATCCCAACATAAGTATATTAAATATATTCTTAAAAAGTATGGATATGACAACACTAAAAGTATATGAACTCAAATCAGCACCTCAAATTATCTTTATCTTGATGAAGATGGGAAACCAGTAGATCAAACATCATTAGAGGTATGAATGAATGTTTACTATACATGAAATCCAGTCATCCAGATTTAATGTTTTCTGAATTCTTATGTGCATGATATCAATCTAATCATAAGGAATCTCATTTAAAACCAGAGGAAATAATTTTTCTCTATTTAAAGGGAACCATGAATTTAGGACCCTTTTATACTTCTCGAAATGATTATGTTTTAAAAAGTTTTTCTTATGAGGACATTGGTTGGTGTAGAATGGATATGAAAAATATATTCAGAAAATTTCATTTCTTAGGAGATTAATTAGTTTCTTTGTCACGACCCATCCTCAGGGACCGTGCCGTGACTACCCCGAGCCTGTCTTTCATAGGTCCGGGGCTAGCGACTAGCACTAAAGGTGTAAATCCCAATGTTGGGAAGGCATTGCCTTTATAAAATGTAAACACCCACAATTAGAGTACACAACTGGAAGAAAAGAACTAAACAATATTGTATATAGAAGAAGTGCTGGAAAGAAAAAGGGGACTAAAATACAATCCCAACAGTAAAGCACAGGTACAACTGATGTAAATACAACTGAAAGCAAGTACAACTGAAAAGGGACAAACAACTCAAAGGTAAAGAAAAGCTCCTGGATCAACCTCCGGGGTGCCTACCTGAAGGGTATGTACAGATGGACACCTCATCACTCCATGTTCCTTAGAATCCTCTATGTACCATCTCATCGTAGGGTCCACCTCCGGGTACCATCCAGTTCTGGTTCTCTCAGCCTCCATCAGTGCTATTCATCGTCTACATCCAACACAATGAGGTGCGGGCATACCCATGCAGGGGTGAGTATAAAAATACTCAGTACGGACCCCGAGACCCTCAAGGTCTCACAATATCCCACAAGTATAAAACACAAGAAATGGAATCAACGAATAACCCATACTTAGGTATATGCCCAAACATATACCTAAGTCATCTATTAACCCATATCAATCAGGAGGAAACAAAATAGTCATTAACTCATCTCAAACCAGGATTTTTAGTGTAGCATGGAAGTGCAGATGATTATTCGTGAAGCTAGATCATCTTATTCTGACAAGAGGCATTGCTTCTGACCCTACAGAGTCTGACCCACACAGGATCGATAGGTACTAACCCCCGCAATGACCCCCACATGATCTGACCCACACAAGATCGATAAGTACTTATCCCCGCAACGACCCACACATGATATGACCCACACAGGATCGGTATGCTCTGAACCACACAGGATCACTGAGCACTGACCCACACAGGATCTGACCCACACAAGATCGGTATGCACTGACCCACACAGGATCGTTGAGTGCTGACCTCCATATGATATTTCTCCAACCTCCGCCACACTAATAGCCACTGGATTTTTCGCACTCGGTGCACTCGAGTTCCATATAATATACCCTCGAGATATCGGTCGTACCTAGTCAACCACTAAATTCCACAAAGGAGTAACCCAAAAGACCGCTATGTCGTAAGGGTTCCAAGGCGACAGACGGTGCGTCAATCTGATGCTCAGTCTTTGAGTTATTGGCATTTCCGTTCCAGGGGCCCGGTTGGTTTTTAGGTTCAAACCAACCCGACGATACTCCAACTGTGTCCAATACTCATGTGGGGTATGCCTATAGAACCGTATCGCATTGAGATTTCTATTTCTGCAAACGATTCATCGATCAGACACCCGTAGCCCTAGATAGGGATGAAAAGGTGTAAACTAGCAAAATGGGTCTAGGTCCGGTCCGACCTAGTCGGACCGAACAGGCCCAAACCAAGTGGCCGGCCCAACCCGAGTGGGGGGCCCAACCCGAAGGAGCCCCAGCTCATGGGGGCGGCCCGACATGAAGGCGGCCCGGTTGACCCGGTGTCCCGTTCGACCTAGCCGCTTGGTCAACCTAGCGACCCGGCGGCCCAACGGGGGTCTGCCTAAGCCGCGGCCCGGGGGGTAGTACATGCCCCCTGGCTTCCGAACGGCTCTTCCATTCGGTTGGTGCTCTAATAGGCCTTATGTGAGTCCAATGCACCACACACGGGACCCGACGGGGTCCCGCTCCTCCTAGCTCACTGAGTGGCGAGCCGCTCCGTCTCCACAGCGGCCGACCGCCACTACACCTCCACCGTGGAATTACAGTGCCACGGTTCTTCTGAACTTAGCGCGGAAAAACGGCGCCATGCCTCTTCCCGCCACCACGACCCTCCTAGCCGCAGTTCCTCTCCGGCGTGGTGCGACGACCCCAGGCCCCTCCGTCACCTCCGCGGCCCACATGGCCGCGACATGGTATCCTGTGCGGCGCGACGGCACCGCGCCTCTCCGGCGGCCCGATGGCCCTTGCGCCGCCGACTTCTTCCATGGTCCGCCTTCGTCGTCAACTACAAGAACAACCAAAGGGGGAGGGTCAGGCCGGGTTCGTGCTGTCCGAGCCCTCCTCATCATAGCGATAACGTTTGGCATACAATAATCTAGAAATTTGAACGATGAAGAATGGGGATTTATACTCATATATAAAATAACTAAAATCCCCCTACCTTGTTTGAAGATCGTTGTCGGAGTCGTGGGAAGGTGAATGTTGATTCGTCGACATCAGATTGAAAGAAGCTGAGGTCGACGTCGTCGGAATTATTCAAGGACAGCGCTCCCTCCTTTGTTCTGGTAGAAGAAAGAAGGATATGTCCAAGGAGGAGTCTGAGGAAGAAGTCTAAAAAGGGAGGAAGTCACCAGCATTCTTCATGTTCTTTTTTGGAGTGGATACGTTCTTCCAAGATCTCTTCCTCTCCCAAGTTTCCACCAACCAAAATAAATAATAGATCGCATATTATTTTATTTGAAGGCACGAATTCAAAAGAATTCAAATCATGTTATTTTAATTAATTGAATTTCTGACTCAATTAATGGATTGGTTTGGCTTATTAATTGGGATAATCCCAATGGACTCCCTCACATTAAAGAGGCATATAAAATTTGAGGAAACCATTTTCCACCTCCCTCATTAAAGAGGGAGTTCATGAGTCGGGTGGTCCCCCCCTTTCAAACTTGAATTGGGGGTTTTACCAACTCCGGTGGTCCCACCATTTTTAATCCTCCCACGGGAGGTTATGCTTGGGTGGGCCCCACCACCACAACCTCCCATGGGAGGTTAGGGTGTGGTGGCCCTGTAGTACCCCCAGTTTCTTGTATGTAAACCTTTTTTTATGCATTTTAAGTACTTGAAGCATATCAGAAATGGTTGGGAAAGTTTGGATACTTTTAAAGTGTTAATGATAAAAATGTGGTGACGCACGGGCCTCGCACGGTTTTACCAAACCATGTGAAAGCCATGCAGGTGGTGGTCACCTTGGACAGAGGAGAGCGCACGGTGTGTGGATGGTTTGGACAAACCATGCGAGGAGGCCGTGCAGAGCGCCCCTTCCAAGCAATGACCACCACACGGTTAGCGCACGCTTTGACCAACCGTGCGGACTAACGATGCACGGAGTCAACGTAGATCCTATTTTTAAGGATCTAATCCATTTTATAATCAATCCCACTCAGTTTTTCTCCTAGACAGCTCTAACTCAGGATTTCTCTCTGGTGAAGGTGGGAGAACACTTACCAGGCATTTTTGAAGTGATATGGAGGCTTGCCTCAGTGTTTAGAGGTTGGTTGATCGAGGTAAGTCTCGTTTCCTATAGATTTCTTAGATATCCTTCTTCCCTCTTGATGGATCCTTAGATCTACACCCAAGGTGGGTAGATCTGAGGTAGTGGATAAATATTAAGTCGGGTTTTTGTTTTTTTGGTGCTAGGGGAAGGAATCTAAAGAGGGTTTAGGGAGTATTTGACTCGGTTTTGATGGCGTTCTTCATCCATTGGTTGGTTTAGCCTAATTTGTTGAGGTAAGTGGCTTCAATATCGATTCCTCTTTATTAGAACTTGATGGTTTAGTTTAAAATTGTTTTCCATTATTGAAATGTTTTGTTTATTTGCTGTGAAAGAATGGTTGAAACAACCTTTTAAGTAACGAGTGATGGAAATTGTGTGTTTTTGAAAAGTGGTTGTTGAAGTGAATTTAAAATGTTGATTTTAAACTGGTTATGGTTTTGCTGCTTGAATGAAATGGTTTTCAATAAAAGGTTTGAAGCTTTATTGAAAGGTTTTGAACACACTTGGTTTTGGCATGGATTTTCATGGGTTGTGGTGTGTGTTCATATGCATTGGGATGGATAAGGGTGAGAAGTACCCCCATCAAAAGGTTAGGAGGATAAGGGTGAGAAGTACCCCCATGAAAAGGGATAGATAAGGGCGTGATGTACCCCCGTCAAGGTAATCCACTAAGTGATGGCTTAGTGGAAGGATAACTCACAACTCGCGAGTATAGGGAGGTCAAGGTTGCATACATGGTTGGCTGTGTGGGTTTGTGAAATGGAATGAATGTTCCAAACATGAAATGGGAATTTGATTGGAAACTTTTCTTGGTTTCTTTTCCTGAGAAAGATGGTTTTTTTGGAAAATGGTTTTTAAATGGAAGTTGTTATATTGTGAACTGTTTTGGAATTGTTTTATATAAATTTTTTAACATGTTTTATTCTAGAGGCATGGGTTAGGAAGTCATCTGGGAAAACCTACTGAGTTTCATTACTCACCCCCTTCTTTGGAACATTAGTGCTTTTGAAGATGTTATATACTGGGATGTTTGCAAAGGTAATGTGTCACATGTTTATAGCATTACTTCGTGATACATGGGATGGTTCGCTATGTTGGATCTTAGAGCTTATGGAGCATGGAATTGGGCTACCGTCTTGTGGTATTTTAATTTGTCTTTCCGATGTTTACTCTAATTTATTGTTTGTTTTTGCTGTGGTACTATTTGTTGGTTTATAAAAAGAATGAATGGTTGAGTTGTCTTAGTTTTTATCATGCATAATTTATTTGATTAGTTTGGTTATAGATGTTGGTCCTGTGGTATGTTCTAAAAGGGTAATTCATCCCCCACTTGTTTGAAAGCCTTCAGCATTTATTTCCAGCCTTTGGCACCTTGTGGATGTCGCTTAATGCCTAGTAATGACACGTTGTACTCTCAATCCAATGAGGATAAGCGAGTCATTATAAATGGTATCAATTTTTTCATTCCATGGGGTATAAATGCAATCATCATGTTCTTTTCATTGTGGAACAAGTAGTCATCAGTTTTTGTTGGTCTTGGCGTTAAATTTATACGTGTCTATTCCTTTGGTGGTCATATTAGGATGGAGTAGGATTTTCGGAACATGTAATTTAGAGCTTAAAAAAACGTAGCTAGCCTTTTTATTCTAAGATTCACGTTACCAGGGAGTTGGGTACATAAGTGTTTTGGAGACACTTATAGGATAATAAATCTCATTGTCATGTGATTAGCCAATGATATGAGCATGAAATGCATTAGAGGAATGAAATCCCATTAGGATTGCATATATCATTGTGAAGAAGGATTTATGATTTCGTTCAAGGTGCAAATTTTTGAAAAATTCACAAATTGTTTTCAAGTAAATTCTTTTGAAAAGAGGTTATTTACGGTATTTTGAAAATGGGTTGATTTTCAAAAGGCATATGGAATGTTTTAAAAAATGGTGGAACATGGGAAAAGGATGTTTTGGAAAAAAATGATGTGATAGTTGATGTGATAGAAATTGAAATGCTAATCCTTCAATTTCTAGGAAGTGAGACTAACAACGTGCATCGTTTGTATAGAAAATGGCACCTGTTAGGCGTCGTAGAAACCAAATAGAGGAGCCTGCGAAGAATGTGGTCGCACCTGAGCCACAGGTGAACCAGCAGCTAGTCCAAAGTATAGTTCTAGCATTTCATGCTATGGAAATAGGGAATCAGAGGGATGTGTCAAGGCATGTAGACCATTCCGTCCTGTTTAAGAAGCAGAAACCTCCCAAATTTCATGGTGTCTCTGAACCAGAAAGGGCGAGGGTGTGGCTGAGTAGGATGAATCATATCTTCAATTTCATCAGCACACCAACAGAACTGAAAGTAATTTTGGTGATGTATATGCTGGAGGATCATGCATGATAGTGGTGGGAGCTAGTGGTGCAGGATAAGGTAGATCAAGGCCTTGGCTGGCAGGAATTTGAGGAATTGTTCAATAAACAGTTCTATCCTCACACTTTCAAGATCCAGAGGATGACAGAATTTTTTAGCCTGAAGTAGGAGAATCTATCTGTCACAGAGTATGCGGCTAAATTCCTGAATTTAGTGCGCTTTTCACTGGAAGTTGTTGCAAGTGCATTGCAAAGGGAACACATATTTGAATCAGGGTTGCGACAGGAGATTTGCTCGAATATAATTGTGCCCTGTATTACGGATTATATAGAGATGGTAAACAGAGAAATAGTAGCTGAAAGAGACATATCAAGAGTTATGGGAGGAGGAAGCATGATGATACCCACAGGAACGAGTGGGAACTCTAATGCTGGGAACAAGCAAAAGAGGGACACATACTTCCAAGGTGGGAGTACGAATCAGAATCAGACGGCTGGATCAGTGGTTCTTCCTCCATGACCAATGGTGAAAGCCAGGTGTTTTCAATGTTCCTCGACTGATCACATGAAACGAGAATGTATAGAACCACCAAGAGCATGCCACAATTGCAACAAGATAGGGAATCTTCATCGATATTGTCACAGTTCTTCACGGTCGAGTGTTTCTGACACTTCTCAGGTCTAGCAAGCATGTTATTCTTCGACAGGGTGAGGATAGAAAAATTAGTCTCGGTAGCAGAACAGAGCTAGCTATGGTGATTCTAGGAATACCATGACTCCTCATGCAGGGCAATCTCAAAAAAGAAATAAGGATCAAAGTGCAGCAATAAAGAAATTGAATGGAGCAGAACATGTGATTGTGGATGACCAGTTTAGACCGTCTACGGTGAGAGGTACAATTCTTTTGAATTCTACCCCCATGAAAGTGTTGTTTGATACTGTTGGTATTTTCAATGTGGATCGATTGATCACATGAAACAAGAATGTACAGAGCCACCATGAGCATGCCACAATTGCAACAAGACAGGGCATCTTCAGCGATATTGTCACAGTGCTTCACAGTTGGGTGTTCGTGACACTTCTCAGGTCTAGCAAGCATATTATGCTTCGACAGGGCGAGGGTAGAAAAGTCAGTCTCCCTAGAAGAACAGAACTAACTATGGTGATTCTAGGAATACCATGACTCCTCAGGCAGAGCAATCTCAACAAAGAAATAAGGATCAAAGTGTAGCAACAAAGAAATTGAATGGAGCGGAACATGTGATTATGGATGACCAGTCTGGACCGTCTATGGTGAGAGGTACAAATCTTTTGAATTCTACCCCCATGAATGTGTTGTATGATACTATTGCGTCACATTATTTTCTTGATTCTCGTGTTGCTAATTTTCTGAACTTAAAACTGGTAATGATGCCTTCTATGATAAAACTTCAAACTCCTCTCGGTGAAAGAAAATGTATAGCCTTCGTGTGTAGAGCATGTTCTATAACCATTGATAGAGATGAGCTCAAATGATATTTCTCAGTGATGGAGATGGATGTCTATGATATAATCATGGGTATGGATTGGTTGATAGAGTTCAGGGCTCACATCGACTGTTATAGCAGAACAGTCAGTTTCGTGACTGAGGATGTCATCGAGCATCTCTTTAGAGAAGAAAGAGTGGTGAAGGCAGGTGCAACACGCTTGTTGGAACCAGTAGTAGCAATGATCTCTTACCAGTTGGATGTGTTAAACTTGGAATCAATTGAAGAGATCGTGAATAACAGTTTTCCTCTAGTCGTGCATCAATTTCCAGATTTTTTTCTTGAAAATTTATCAGGGTTACCACCTGCAAGAGAAGTGGAGTTTACGATTGATCTCCTTCCGGGGACCAATCCTATCTCACTTCCATCTTATAGGATGGAACCAATGGAGTTAAATGAATTGAAAGTGCAGTTGGAAGAACTAGAAAACAAAGGTTTTATTTGGCCAAGCATGTCTCTATGGGAAGCACCAGTTTTGTTTGTAAAGAAAACAGATGGAACTTTGAGGCTATGTGTGGATTTTCCTAAACTTAACCAAGTTATGATAAAGAATAGATATCAACTTCCACGCATTGATGACCTATTTGATCAAATGAGGGGAGCTCAGTGGATCTCTAATATTGACTTGCGGTCAGGATATCACCAGTTACGAGTTCGGAAGGAGGATATTACAAAGACATCCTTCAGAAGTAGATATGGCCACTTCCAATATGTAGTCACACCTTTTGGTATTACGAATGCACCAACAGTTTTCATGGCATTGATGAATTAGCTATTTCAGCAATATCTGGACTTTTTTATTATTATTTTTTGATGAAATATTGGTTTATTATAGAACAAGGGCTGAGCAAGAGAATCACTTGGAGATAGTGTTAGAAATATTTAGAGACCATCAGTTGTATTCCAAATTATCAAGGTGTGATTTTTGGATACTAGAGGAACGTTTTCTGGGCCATGTTGTTTCTGAGAAAGGTGTTTTAGTGGATCCAGAAAAGATAGAAGCTGTTCTTTCTTGGAAACCGCCGAAAAAATTCTTTGAAATACGAACTTTTATTGGTCTAGCTGGTTATTACCGATGCTTTGTGCATGACTTCTCCCGACCAGCTTCACCTATTACAGCATTGAAAACAAAGAACAATGCATTTCAATGGAATGATGAATGTCATAGATATTTTCAAGAGTTGAAAGATCTCCTTACATCAGCACCCATCTGGATTTTTCCAGAATTAGGACAGGGGTACATGGTGTATTATGATGCTTCAAGATCTGGGTTGGGATGTGTTCTGGTGCAAGGAGACCATGTTGTTTCTTATCTCTTGATACAGTTGCGAGTTCATGAAAAGAACTACCCAACACATGATTTGGAATTGACTGCAGTCTTCCTTGCTTTGAAAACATGGAGACATTATCTCTTTGGTGAGAAATTTAATGTGTTTACGGATCAAAAAAGCTTGAAACACATTTTATCACAACGATATTTGAATCTGAGGTAGAGGATATGGATGGAGTATCTTCAAATGTTCGACATTGAATTTTTATATACACCGGCTAAGGGAAATCCAGTGGCTGATTCATTAAGAAGATAGTCGTATGCTCAGTTTGTAAATGAAGATTCAAATGAGTGGCAGTTGATGTCGGTCCTAGCCGACATGCGTATGGAATGTGAAGACCGAGATGATGTTGTGGTTTTCATTCTAGTTGCGCTTGTTTCTGATTTGGTGGAGATAATAAAGGAGGCACAAGCATCCAATGTAGACTGTGTTGCAATGAGTTCAAAACTCAATGGTGGGGATACCATTGAAGGATATAAGATGGATGGGAGTTCAGTTTTGTGGTTTCGAGATCAGATGGTTGTACTTTTAACTACTCAGGAACAACTCCTTCATGCTTACCACCATTCAATATGGGATTTACAACCAGGTACACAATAGATGTATAAGGAGTTGAAGGTGCAATTTTGGTGGAGCGGCATGAAAAGGAAAGTGTCTGAGTTCGTCTCGTGGTGCTTAACTTGTCAGCAGGTTAAAGAAGAGCACCAGAGACCAGCTAGTATGTTACAGTCATTACCTATCCCAGTGTAGAAATGCTGTAACACCCCATGCTTCTACGGTATGCTTCTCTTTGATTAATGTGATAGCGTGTGTTGTACGCAACACCGAGTTCTAACACACCATAACCAATTAAACTAGCCGTTATGAATAGTATTACCTACTTTTTGAAATTATATATATTTTATATTTTAAAATGGACTTCATTTTTGGATTCGGAATATCAAATTTAGCCTAAGGTAAAATTTTGGTACTTTTCGGATAACTTTCATATTTTGATGAATAGTGAAAATTACTAAATTTTAATTAAAAACAACTTTTTTAATCAAAATAATTAATACTGATAAATTATGAATTCTAGTAGTTTTAAAGTATATTTAGAATATATTTTTACCATTTAATATAATGTTGGTCATTGAACATAATTTTACAATTAAACCGAATATAAACAAGTGTCAATCTTTTGATAGTTATTATCTCTTAAAAACACGCTTTTTGTTTTGACAGCGGGAATTAATTTTAAATTAATTTCTGCCACTTATGTGTTTTGAATTTAGAAAAATGGATTCAATATTTGGAATCAGGATTTCCAAATTGTGTAAATAGGTAACTTTTATTTTTAGACATTTTGAATAATTACTGCGGTAAATATTTTATTTACCATGGTTAAGGGTAAATCCGGTAAATAAGGGTTAAAAAATAATATTATAATAATACTAAATTACCCTAAAATGTGTATTAACCCTATTGGTTGATACATGGTCGACCATGGTCATCTTTGGGTCGATTTTGGGACCCCATGGATCCACTTGTAAGTGATAATGACACTTTATTTTAATTAAGTTAAAATGAATACAAAAAGGACACAAGCATATATCTTTTAGAAAAACAATTGTTACATAAGGTTATATATGTTGGATTTTAGATTATAAATATTCATTAGAAAGATAAAAATATTTCCTACATAATAATATTTTGTTTATAATTTTTAGACATTAAATAATATATTTTATTTATGACACAATGATGATACAGTAATTACTATAATAGTGAAATATTAAAATAATTGATATTATAAATACCCAAATAAATATAATATGAAACTTTTCATGAATTAAACTAATTTTCTAGGATAATATGATATATTAGGATTGATTTAATTGACTTTTTTCGAATTAATAAATCTGTTATTAGTTTCACAAAAATCAAATATTGAATAGTGTCAAAATTGACATAAAAGAGTTCTTAAAACAAATATTATATTATTAATTGATATTAAATTCCTAAAAATCTAAGGATTGGCCAAGAGACTTATATACTGATAGGTTCATCATTAATGGACTACTTGGGGGTCTCTTGGATGTATATAGTATGTTTATTAACCATATTATATAAAAATACAAAGAGACATTGTAAAAGTGAAACTAATTAACTTAGAGTTAATACTTAAATATAAGGTTAATATAAGAACCCAAACCTGTCTAAATTCTATTGGTTGAGTTATTTTCGACCTATACCCATCTTAACCTTTGAATAATCAACTTTGGAGCCATTAGAAACCGAATATGAATTTAATATAAACTAATATTTCTAGCTTTTCCAAAGGTGCCCCTCACCCCTCTTATAAAAGGGACTCCTCCTTCTCATTTATTCACACCTTCAAAGCCTTTTGGTTCGGCCAAACGCTGCCCAAATACTCTCCCAACATCCCTAACTATAACCTAGAGGCATTAGTTTGATCAGAAAGCCAACCTAAGGAGCCCTTTTGATCAAATCAAAAGGAAGAACCCGAAGAAGAGGTAATCTTTTCACCACCCCTTTTCAAGTTCCTTTCTTCTTCCACTTCTTCTTTAATTGTTCTTACCATTCTAAAATAATAACTCCAGTATCTCACATATACTGTGATGTTATTATAAATATGGTACAACCATATTCAGTATTCTATCCACCCTTTGAATAACATGTCACCATACGTGCATACGTACGGCTTACCGTCTCCACGTCGTGGTGTAACTGTTATTCAATATATTATTATTTGGATGGGTATAATAATGATGTGTAACTCATGTAAATAATAAATATAACATGTTATTGATTCTTTATATATGATATACCATCCATTTATATATTATTTTAATATCAAAAGAATGATATTGTCGCTCGTGCGTAGGTACGGACTACCGTCTCCACGAACGCGATGCGATTCATTCTCCATCGTATACATTCAAGTATAATTATCATTTGATGATTTAAAAAATGATGTTTAAGGACTTGATATCATTCTAGATATGAATAATATACAACATATCCTTTACAAACATGTCTTACGTAACAAAACATATAAAAGAAAACAAGTAAGTTAACACCCGAAACAATGATAATACTAAGATATTATTATCAAATCAATATTAAAAGATAATATATGATATCATATTAATGTATATGATTCTTTTATAATTTAATAACAATTATTTCACCATTATACAGGAGGTTAACCTACCCCAACCAAGGAAAAGTACATGGTAAGGGTTATTTCACAATCTCTGCATTATCCGAGGTTGTTTATATGTAATAATCTACCGGGATCTCTTTATCATCCACATCCATGTTTCTTCAAAATGTATTTAAAAACATTTTTATTTTTTACAAGAATATGGGTTAAAGTCATTTATACCCTTGTTTGACTTTTTATAAGAGGAATCTTTCCATCGTTTTCAAAACAAGGTCCTTTTTAACCTTTTCGACAGAATTAAGGTAAGAATGTTTTTTTAACTTATACGGCGAGTGCGGTTATTTTCTGCCATTATAAAATCTTCAAAGTTTTCCGTACAAGATTATAAGAATATTTTCAAGAAAATGTTTTATTTTATATGGATCTTAAATGATTTCAAAAATAGAAAGAGATATTTCTCCAAAAAGTGTTTTGATTTCATCTATGTCAACATCCTTTGATGGATTTTACGCTTATTTGAAGTTGATTTATTATGATACAAAACTTCTATATTGTATTGAATGTTTTGTGATATGTTTGACTATGGATGTGCTATTTTTATACCATTCATAGTTTATGGTGAAGTTATTGACATTTCGTATGCTATTTTTAATACGAATGTTTATGTTATGTTTAAACCTTTTCATATGGGAATTCATTGGACTTAATATGTGACGGGTGGATCCCGCTATAGCTCCTCGATGCATCGGTAGGTCTCATGAGACAAACTAGTGTCTTGGCATAAGGCCTTGGCAAAATCTTATTTGTAGTCTTGGCACGAGGCCTTGGCTATGTGGTTATGATAGTCTGGCATTATGCATTCCAACATTATGAAAGTGGTTATTGATATTGCATGTGATTATTCGATTAGTAGAATATCCATGTGAAAATGTAAATGGAATTATTTCATTTTACTTTTTCCATACTATTTTGAAGTTCAAGTTTAAAAGGCATTTGTTTTAGTTATACATAGCCTTAAATGTTTATTCATATTTATGAAAGTTTCCGGTATATTGTTATCCTTACTGGGCATTTGAGCTCACCCCTTTTCTATGTTTTATTTTTCCCAGGAAGTGAAGAAGTAAATTATGAATGATCTTCAGGGATATTATGTGTGGATATGAGTGTGGTTTATGGAGAAAATATGTTGTTGTAGTAGTTTTTCATTTTATGATGTAATGTAAGACTTATGAATATATCTAGTGTCTCTAAGGCTACTAAACCAATCGGTCTTTCGAGATTTGATCTTTCTTGTGATCATGCCAATGTTATGTAATAATGCACCGACTTTGGGTAACTAGGGTCGGGGTGTTACAGTTGGTATCAGAGGAAGTTTAGTACAAACCTTGGAAGCTAGATTTAGATAAACTCTGATTAGAGAACGTTGACCTAAGATGAACTTTGAGGATTAGTATAGAAGAACTTCCTAGAATTTTGGTATTGTAGAGATTTTGTGAGTTTTCCGAGCAATACATCCCTGTCTGGATACGAGCAGGTAGAGGCGGCTCTGGCACAGATGTACCTAGGGGTAAAACCCGAAAACACCGCTTTGAGCTAGACTCGAACGTGAACTGGTGCACGACAACGAGCCTTGTTGCACTCTTGGTTACGACACTCCCGGGGGATATGCTTAGGATAACTCTCATTTTCATTACAAATCATTATGAACGGTTTATGAGTATATACTTCCTCAAAGAAAACATTTTTATGATTATGGATTATATCCATAAATAATTCAATTTATGTTAAGTGTTTTATAAGTATGGGATTATGTATTTTGATTCATAAACTGATCTAGTTTATGACATTGTTTAGAAATGGCGTCTAGTGGAAGAAATGGAAACCGTATCAACGTACGCACTCCATGTAGGGATTTCCCTCCTGCTCAAGATAATTATAGTGGGGCTGGTGATGCAACTGGTGCCGATCAGCTAATCACCATACTGGGACAACTTACTCAGGTTATGAATAATAACCTTACCCGTATGGAGCACCCTGATCCGCAGCGCGGAGGATCAATGTTAGATTGATTCATGAGGCAACAACCACCAACGTTCAATGGGAATACAAATCCCTTAGTAGCCGAGCAGTGGATAAATTCCCTAGAGAAAATATTTCAGGCTTTGGGGAGCAGTGAAAGGGAAAAAGTTATCATGGCAGTTTACCGCCTCACTGGAGATGCTGATCAATGGTGGTCATTGATTCAAAACATGAAGGAAGATGATGAAGTATCAACTATGGAATGGAGGGAGTTCAAAGATCTGTTTTTAGAAAAATACTTTCCTCGCAACCATCGAGCAGATATGGAAAGGCAATTTCTGAGTCTGAGACAAAAGGAGGATGAGAATGTCACAAAGTATGAGGCTAACTTTACAAGGTTAGCGAGGTATGCTGGAGATTATATTCGCAACCCAAGAAGTAAGATTGATCGTTTCATTGATGGGTTAAAACCATTTCTCCGTCGAGCATTAGTCTCACAATCCTTTTCATCGTACGAAGACATTGTCTCAAGCGCTATCAAGACCGAAAAGGAATTCTCTAAGTCTTATGACTTTAAAGAAAAGCAAGAGAAGAAGAGACCTGCTGATCAATCTGGGAATGGAAATAAGGGGAAGAAGTGAAAGGTTGAATATCCATCTTGTGGTAAATGCGGGAAGAAACATCCTGGTACTTGCTTGAAGGGAATGGGAGTCTGTTACAAGTGTGGTGGAAAAGGCCACCAAGCTTGTGATTGCAAGGGGAAGACGGAAGCTACCAACGTTTAGTGCTACAATTGCAGGGAGATGGGGCATTATGCAAATGCATGTCCTAAGAGTCAGGATAACTTACCTCAGAAAAGGCCAAGGGATCAAGGCCAGGCTTATGCTATCACTACTGCAGAGGTAGAAGCTCCAAAAGACGTAGTGGAAGGTAATTTAATGGTTTCCTCAAGTTTAGCAAATGCATTATTTGACTCTGGATCGTCATATTGTTTCATATCTTCCCAGTTTTCTAAGAAAATTAGATATTTCTAATTTGATTTAATAAGGGAGTTGTCAGTTAAAACTCATAAGGGAAGTATCATTGCAACAAAGTTTTGTGAATCAGACCCCATTAGAGCACATAAATTTTCTTTATCTGCTGATCTCATCATCATACCTATGATTGAGTTTGATATAATCCTCGGTATGGACTGGCTTTCGGACTATGATGTGAAGATTTATTGTAAGAAGAAAGAGGTTACGATTCTTGATGATAATGATAAGGAACACCTTATCTTTAGAGAAGAATCGTCACCACCTAATTCTTATTTAGATCCACCCCCAGTAGCTCAACTTAATTCAATTATTGGGGAGGAATAGAATGAAATAACTGTCGGTGAGGAAAGGAATGTTCAAATAGAGGATGTACCTGTTGTGAAAGAATTTGTAGATGTATTTCCGGAAGATTTACCTGGACATCCTCCAGAACGAGAAGTTGAGTTTTCCATTGATTTGATTCCTGGATCAAGGCCTATATCGAAGACCCCTTATAGAATGGACACTGTAGAGTTAGTCGAACTAAAGAAACAACTAGAGGAATTGAGTAATAAGGGATTTATTCACCCTAGTGTTTCTCCATGGGGAGCCCCTGTTCTTTTTGTTAAAAAGAAAGATGGATCTATGAGGTTATGTATCGACTACAGGGAGATCAATGCTATAACTATAAAGAACAAGTATCCCCTACCTCGTATTGATGATTTATTTGACCAACTGCATGGAGCTCAATACTTTTCAAAGAGTAACCTTCGATCTGGATACCATCAGTTGTGTGTGATGAAGGAAGACATTCCGAAGACAGCATTTCGAACCAGATACGGGCATTACGAGTTTACTGTTATGCCATTTGGATTGACTAATGCACCCTCTGTATTCATGGATCTGATGAATAGAGTTTTCAAGGAGTATCTCGATGAATTTGTGGTGGTATTTATTGATGATATCTTGGTATACTCCAAAACCTACAAAGATCATGAAAATCACTTGCGCATTATCTTGAAGACTCTGAGGAGGCATGAATTATATGGGAAGTTTAGCAAGTGTGAATTCTGGCTTCATGAGATTTCTTTTCTTGGCCATATTTTCTCTAAATATGGAATCTCTGTTGATCTTTCTAAGACCAAGGCAATCCAAGAATGGCCAGCACCTACGAGTATAACTAAGGTACGCAGTTTTATTGGTTTGGCAGGTTATTATCGACGTTTCGTCGAGAATTTTGCCCGATTGGCTAACCCATTAACGAAGCTCACACGTAAAGGGGTTAAATTTGTTTGGACAAAAGAGTGTGAAGAATGTTTTTAAGAACTGAAGAAAAGATTAGTCAATGCTCCTATATTGACTCTACCATCGGGGAATGATGGGTTCGTTATTTATAGTGATGCATCAAAGAAAGGACTTGGTTGTGTCCTTATGCAGAATGATAGAGTTATTGCCTATGCATCACGACAGTTGAAAATTCATGAACAAAACTATCCTACTCATGATCTCGAGTTAGCAGCTGTGATCTTTGCTTTGAAGATATGGAGGCACTACCTCTATGGTGAAAAATGTGAGATTTATACTGATCACAAGAGTTTGAAGTATATTTTCTCACAAAAAGAACACAACATGAGGCAAAGGAGATGGCTTTAATTACTCAAGGATTATGATTGTACGATACACTACCACCCGGGGAAGGCAAACAAGGTGGCAGATGCTTTGAGTAGAAAAGACCATGGAGTTTTGATCAATATGAGAATTGAAAGGGATCCAATTTTCATGGATCTAGTGAAGATGGACATGGGAATAACCTGGAAAGGTGAAATATCAATGCTTTTTCAAATGGTTGCCAAACCATCTTTACTAGAAAGGATTAAGAGTTCTCAGACCGATGATAAAGAATTCCAAAAGAAGATTAAAGCTGTGAATGATGGGAGATTGAGAGACTTTGTGTATGAAGATGGAATTTTGAAATTCAGGAAGAGACTTTGTGTTCCCGATTTACCTGATCTAAAAAGGGAATTGCTGGATGATGCTCATAGTTCCAATTTCTCTATACACCCTGGGAGCACAAAAATGTATATAGATTTGAAGGAACATTTTTGGTGGGACAACATGAAGAGGGAGATTGCTGATTTTGTGTCAAGATGTATGGTTTGTCAACAAGTGAAAGCTGGAAGGCAACAGCCTGGAGGAGTCATGCAACCTCTTCCCATACCGGAGTGGAAATGGGACAATATTACGATGGACTTTGTCATGGGGCTACAAAAGACTCCTAGAAGGAATGATGCAATATGGGTTATTGTTGATCGTCTTACCAAGTCAGCACATTTTCTTGCTATAAGAGAAGATCTACCCCTGGAACGTCTATCAAGACTATATATTAATGAAGTTGTGAGACTTCATGGTGTACCCTTATCAATTGTTTCTGATCGTGATCCCCGTTTTACTTCAAGATTTTGGAAAAGTCTTCAGAAATCCCTGGATACTGAACTTCATTTGAGCACTGCCTACCACCATCAGATAGATGGACAATCAGAACGGACTATTCAGACCTTAGAAGACATGTTGAGATCTTGCTCACTTGACTTTCAGGGTATGTGGGATCAATATTTACCACTGGTAGAATTTTCCTATAACAATAGCTTCCATTCGAGTATTCAGATGGCACCATATGAAGCATTATACGGAAAGAGATTTCGTACACCAACCTGTTGGGATGACGTTGGTGAAAGAAAACTTGTAGGCCAAGAACTGGTGGAGGAAACGGTGGAAAAGGTGAAAGTAATCCAAAATCACATCAAAGCAGCTCAAAGTAGGCAGAAGAGCTATGCCGATAATCGAAGGAAGGATTTGGAATTTCAAGTCGGTGATCATGTTTTCCTAAAGGTATCTCCGTGGAATGGAGTCATACGTTTTGGTAAGAAAGGTAAATTGAGTCCCAGGTACATCGGACCTTTTGAAATTCTAGAATGAATTGGGGCTGTAGCTTACCGATTGGCAATGCCGCCAAGTCTCTCCAAAGTTCACGATGTGTTCCACGTATCTCTGTTGAGGAAATACATGCCCGACCCAACAAATGTACTCACCTATGAGGAATTAGAACTGGAACCCGATCTTTCCTATTGTGAAGAGCCCGTCAGGATTCTTGATACGAGAGAACAAGTACTGAGAAACCGGACGACGCGACTGGTAAAAGTTTTGTGGAGAAACCATAAGATGGAAGAGGCAACGTGGGAACCCGAGGAACTTATGATGAAGAACCACCCGAGTCTTTTCTTGCGGTAGTATTCTAGAAATTTCGAGGACGAAATTATTTTAAGGAGGGGAGAATGTAACACCCCAATCTTCTACGGTACGCGTCTCTTTGATTAATGTGATAGCGTGTGTTGTACGCAACACCGTGTTCTAACACACCATAACCAATTAAACTAGCCGTTATGAATAGTAATACCTACTTTTTGAAATTATATATATTTTATATTTTAAAATGGACTTCATTTTTGTATTCGGAATATCAAATTTAGTCTAAGGTGAAATTTTGGTACTTTTCAGATAGCTTTCATATTTTGATGAATAGTGAAAATTACTAAATTTTAATTAAAAACAACTTTTTTAATCAAAATAATTAATACTGATAAATTATGAATTCTAGTAGTTTTAAAGTATATTTATAATATATTTTTACCATTTAATATAATGTTGGTCATTGGACATAATTTTACAATTAAACCGAACATAAACAAGTGTCAATCTTTTGATAGTTATTATCTCTTAAAAACACGCTTTTTATTTTGACAGCGGGAATTAATTTTAAATTAATTTCTGACACTTCTATGTTTTGAATTTAGAAAACTGGATTCCATATTTGGAATCAGGATGTCCAAATTGTGTAAATAGGTAACTTTTATTTTTAGACATTTTGAATAATTACTGCGGTAAATATTTTATTTACCATGGTTAAGGGTAAATCCGGTAAATAAGGGTTAAATAATAATATTATAATAATACTAAATTACCCTAAAACGTGTGTTAACCCTATTGGTTGATACATGGTCGACCATGGGAATCTTTGGGTTGATTTTGGGACCCCATGGATCCACTTGTAAGTGATAATGACACTTTGTTTTAATTAAGTTAAAATGAATACAAAAATGACACAAGCATATATCCTTTAGCAAAACAATTGTTACATAAGATTATATATGTTGGATTTTAGATTATAAATATTAATTAGAAAGATAAAAAGATTTCCTACATAATTATATTTTAATTATAATTTTTAGACATTAAATAATTTATTTTATTTATGACACAATGATGATGCAGTAATTACAATAATAGTGAAAAATTAAAATAATTGATATTATAAATACCCAAATAAATATAATATGAAACTTTTAATGAATTAAAATAATTTTCTAGGATAATATTATATATTAGGATTTATTTAATTGACCTTTTTTGAAGTAATCAATCTGTTATTAGTTTCAAAAAAATCAACTATTGAATAGTGTCAAAATTGACATAAAAGAGTTCTTAAAACAAATATTATATTATTAATTGATATTAAATTCCTAAAAATCTAAGGTTCGGCCAAGAGACTTATATCCTGATAGGTTCATCATTAATGGACCACTTGGGGGTCTGTTGGATGTATATAGTAAGTTTATTAACTATATTATATAAAAATACAAAGAGACATTGTAAAAGTGAAATTAATTAACTTAGAGTTAATACTTAAATATAAGGTTAATATAAGAACCCAAACCTGTCTAAATTACATTGGTTGAGTTATTTGCGACCTATTACCATATTAACCTTTGAATAATCAACTTTGGAGCCATTATAAACCGAATATGAATTTAATATAAACTAATATTTCTAGCTTTTCCAAAGGTGCCCCTCACCCCTCTTATAAAAGGGAACTCCTCCTTCTCATTTCTTCACACCTTCAAAGCCTTTTGGTTCGGCCAAACTCTACCCAAATACTCTCCCAACATCCATAACTACATCCTAGAGTCTTTAGTTTGATCCGAAAGCCAACCTAAGGAGCCCTTTTGATCAAATCAAAAGGAAGAACCCGAAAAAGAGGTAATGTTTTCACCACCCCTTTTCAAGTTCCTTTCTTCTTCCACTTCTTCTTTCTTTGTTCTTACCATTCTAAAATAATAACACCAGTATCTCACATATACTGTGATATTATTATAAATATGGTACAACCATATTCATTATTCTATCCACCCTTTGAATAACATGTCACCATACGTGCGTACGTACGGCTTACCGTCTCCACGTCGTGGTGTAATTGTTATTCAATATATTATTATTTGGATGGGTATAATAATGATGTGTAACTCATGTAAATAATAAATATAACATGTTAATGATTCTGTATATATGATATACCATCCATTTATATATTATTTTAATATCAAAAGAATGATATTGTCTCTCGTGCGTAGGTACGGACTACCGTCTCCACGAACGCGATGAGATTCATTCTCCATCGTATCCATTCAAGTATAATTATCATTTGATGATTTAAAAAATGATGTTTAAGGACTTTATATAATTTTGGATATGAATAATATACAACCTATCCTTTACAAACATGTCTTACGTAACAAAACATATAAAAGAAAACAAGTAAGTTAACACCCGAAACAATGATAATACTAAGATATTATTATCAAATCAATATTAAAAGATCATATATGATATCATATTAATGTATATGATTATTTTATAATTTAATAACAATTATTTCACCATTATATAGGAGGTTAACCTACCCCAACCAAGGAAAATTACAAGGTAAGGGTTATTTTACAATCTCTTCATTATCCGAGGTTGTTTATATGTAATAATCTACCGGGATCTCTTTATCATCCACATCCATGTTTCCTCAAAATGTATTTCAAAACATTTTTATTATTTACAAGAATATGGGTTAAAGTCATTTATACCCTTGTTTGACTTTTTATAAGAGTAATCTTTCCGTCGTTTTCAAAACAAGGTCCTTTTGAACCTTTTCGACAGAATTAAGGTAAGAATGTTTTTTTAACTTATACGGCGAGTGCGGTTATTTTCTGCCATTATAAAATCTTCGAAGTTTTCCGTACAAGCTTATAAGAATATTTTCAAGAAAATGTTTTATTTTATATGGCTCTTAAATGATTTCAAAAATAGAAAGAGATATTTCTCCAAAAAGTGTTTTGATTTCATCTATGTCAACATCCTTTGATGGATTTTACGCTTATTTGAAGATGATTTATTATGATACAAAACTTCTATATTGTATTGAAGGTTTTGTGATATGTTTGACTGTGGATGTTCTATTTTTATACCATTCATAGTTTATGGTGAAATTATTGACATTTTGTATGCTATTTTTAATACACATGTTTATGTTATGTTTAAACCTTTTCATATGGGAATGCATTGGACTTAATATGTGACGGGTGGAGCCCGCTATAGCTCCTCGATGCATCGGTAGGTCTCATGAGACAAACTAGTGTCTTGGCACAAGGCCTTGGAAAAATCTTATTTGTAGTTTTGGCACGAGGCCTTGGCTCTGTGGTTATGATAGTCTGGCATTATGCATTCCAACATTATGAAAGTGGTTATTGATATTGCATGTGATTATTCGATTAGTAGAATATCCATGTGAAAACGTAAATGGAATTATTTCATTTTACTTTTTCCATACTATGTTGAAGTTCAAGTTTAAAAGGCATTTGTTTTAGTTATACATAGCCTTAAATGTTTATTCATATTTATGAAAGTTTCCGGTATATTGTTATCCTTACTGGGCATTTGAGCTCACCCCTTTTCTATGTTTTATTTTTCCCAGGAAGTGAAGAAGTAAATTATGAATGACCTACAGGGATATTATGTGTGGATATGAGTGTGGTTTATGGAGACAATATGTTTTTGTAGTAGTTTTTCATTTTATGATGTAATGTAAGACTTATGAATATATCTAGTGTTTCTAAGGCTACTAAACCAATCGGTCTTTCGAGATTTGATCTTTCTTGTGATCATGCCAATGTTATGTAATAATGCACCGACTTTGGGTAACTATGGTCGGGGCGTTACAAATGCGATCAGATAGCAATCAATTTTGTTACAACTCCTCCAAGAACGGTATGGAAACACTATGCCATTTGGGTGATAATGGATCATTTAACCAAGTTGGCCCATTTCATCCCTATTCGTGAAACTCATACGGTGGAAGATATTTCAAAAATCTATATCCGAGAAGTGGTAAAGAGGCATGGTGTACCTGTGTTTATCGTCTCAGATAGATATCTGAGGTTCACATCTCATTTTTGGTGATCCTTACAGAAATCCCTAGGAACTCAGTTGAATATGAGTACGACGTATCATCCTCAGACGGATGGAAAATCAGAAAGGACAATAGAGAAGTTGGAAGACATGTTGCGGGCTTTCGTAATGGATTTTTGTGGCTCAAGAGAGGAGCACATTCCTTTAGTGGAGTTCTCATATAACAACAATTATCTGGCCTTGATACACATGGATCCATTTGAAGCATTGTATGGGCGTCATTTTCGTTCTCCACTTTGTTGGGTGGAAACAGGTGAGACTTCACTAGTTGGGCTGAGCCTTGTCCAAGAAATAGTGGAGAAGATTCAGTGGATAAAAAAGAGGATTGAGATGGAATAGAGTCGTTAGAAATCTTATGCGGATCATCACCGAAGACTGTTGTCATTTACGGTGCGTGTTCATGTCTTTTTGAGAATCTCTCCAAGGCTTGGACATAGTCATTTTGGGAAGCAGGGAAAATTATCTCCTCGATATATAGGCCATTTTGAGACACTGGAATGGGTTGGAGAGGTGGTGTATCAGTTAGCATTGCCACCATGGTTCAGTGTAGTGCATAATGTGTTCCATGTATCTCAGTTAATGAAGTATCAACCTGATTCTGACCATGTGGTCAGATGGTATCACATTGACCTAGAGCCGGATTCTTTGTTGGTACATATTTTGGTGTTGATTGTGGACAGGCAGGAGAAAGTCTTGCATGGAAAAGGCATCAGTCTAGTGTGGGTTTTGTGGAAACATGGTCAGATTCAGGAAGAGACCTGGGAACACGAGAATGAAATGAAAGAGCAGTGGCCAGAACTCTTTCAGGAAAGCGATGGTTTTCTAATTTCTAAGGATGGAAAGTCCAGTGGAGGGGAGAATGGAGTACCCCCGATTTCCAGTAAGTAACCATTTTTATGCTTTTTAAGTAAGTGAAGCATATAAAAAATGGTTGGGAATGTTTGGATACTTTTAAAGTGTTAAAGGGAAAAAAGTGGTGACACACGAGCTTTTCGCAGTTTGCCCAAACCGTATGGAATCCATGTAGGTGGTGGTCACTTTCGACAGAGGAGACCACATGGTGTGCGCATGGTTCGGGCAAAGCATGCGGGGAGGCTGTGCGAAGTGCCCCTTCCAAGTAGTGACTACAGCACGGTTAGCACACAATTTGACTAACCGTGCGGACTAACCGTGCGCAGAGTCAACTTAGATCCTATTTTATGGATCTAATCCATTTTATAATTAAACCCACACGTTTTTTTTCTCCTAGATGGCCCTAACATAGGATTTATCTCTGGTGAAGGTGGGATAACACTTACTATTCGTTTTGGAAGCGATCCAGAGGTTTTCCCTGGTGTTTAGAGGTTGGTTGGTCGAGGTAAGTCTCATTTCCTCTAGTTTTCTTAGATCTCCTTCTTCCCTCTTGGTGGATCCTTAGTTCTACACCCAAGGTGGGTAGATCTGAGGTATTATATGACTTTTATGTTGTGTTTTGGTTTTTTTGGTGCTGGGAGAAGGAATCTAAGGAGGGTTTGGGGAGTAGTTGAGTCGGTTTTGTTGGCGTTCTTCGTCTGTTGGTTGGTTTCGACTAATTTGTTGAGTTAGGTGGCTTCAATATCTATACCTATTTCTTAGAACATGAAGGCTTAGTTTTAGATTGTTTTCCTTGATTGAAATGGTTTGTTTATCTATTGTGAAAGAATGGTTGAAACTCCCTTTTAAGTAACGAGTGATGTAAATTGTGTGTTTTTGGAAAGTGGTTATTGAAGTGAATTTAAAATGGTGATTTTAAACTGTTTATGGGTTTTCTACTCAAAAGTAATGGTTTTCAATAAATTGTTTGATTCTTTATTGAAAGGTTTTTAACACACATGGTTTTGGCATGGATATTCATGGGTTGTGGTGTGTACTCATATGCATTGGGATGGATAAGGATGAGAAGTACCACCATAAAAAGGTTGGGATGAATAAGGTCATTATGTACCCCCATCAAAAGGGGCGGATAAGGGCGTGAAGTAACCCCGTAAAGGTAGTCCAATAAGTGATCACTTAGTGGAAGGATAACTCACCACTCGCTAGTATCGAGAGGTCTAGGTTGCATGCACTGTTGGATGTGTGGATTTGTGAAATGGAATGAATGTGCAAAACTGGAAATGGGAATTTGATTGGAAACTTTTCTAGGTTTCTTTTCCTGAGAAAGTTGGTTTTTTTTGGAAAATGGTTTTGACATGGAAATTGTTATATTGTGAACTATTTTGGAATTTTTTTTATATAAAATATTTTATATAAATGTTCTAACATGTTTTATCTAAGAGGCATGGGTTGGTAAGTCATCGGGGAAAAGCTACTGAGTTTCATTACTCACCCCCTGCTTTGGCACGTTAGTGATTTTGCATATGTTATATACCAGGATGATGGAAAACATAAAGTGTCACATGTTTATAGCACTACTTCGTGATACTTGGTCTGGTTTGTGATGTTGGAGGTTGGAGCTTGTGGAGCTTGGAGTTGGGTTATCGTCTTGTGGTCTTTTAATTTTTTTTCTGCTGTTTATTCTGATTTAATGTTGGTTTCCACTGTGGTAATCTTGGTTGGTTTATGATAAAATTTATGGTTGATTTGTCTTAGATTTTATCATGCATTGTTTAGTTGATTAGTTAGGTTATGGATGTTGGTCTTGTGGTATGTTCTAAAAGGTTAAATCGTCCCCCACTTGTTTGATACCCTTCGACATTTATTTCCAGCCTTTGGCGCCTTGGGGATGTCACTTAAGGACATGTAATGACTCGTTGTACTCTCCAGACAATGAGGATTAACGAGTCATTACAGGCCCCCACCTCCAACCTCCCATTGGAGATTTTAACTACCGAAAATAAAAATAAGTTAACCCTTATTTTTATTTAACCTAATTAAAAACCCCCAAAATCAAACTTCCACTCTCGTTAAAACGCAACTGTGGTGAAGGTCTCACTAAGAAATCATCAATGACGCGAGTTAAACGGTGCCCTCAGATTTTAATTATGAGCAATGGTTCAAGATTTATAAAATCATGCTCTTATGTTTATTGAACGTACCCGAACAAAACTTCAGAAATTGATTTCGGGCACATCGGGCCTCGGAATCATGCGCCGTCAGAAACTGAGGACTCATAAAATTCCCATTTATTTAGGAAAATAAATTTCCACAGAAATTATGGGTCTTTACATTCTCCCCACCTTAGGGCTTTACATCCAAGTAAGCTACAACTTGATCTAAGGGAACAGATGGAGGTACTGAGTGCACATCTGAGCCTCCCGCTCCCATTTGCTCTCCTGGAAGTTCCTGTGCTGCCAACAAATGTGAACTAGAGGTATTGATCATCCACGTTGGGCCAACTCCTATCGATCCCCAATATCCACTAAAACCTCCATAAAAGTCACCATGTCATCGATGTCCACCTCCCCGTGGTCGATGATGTGGGACATGTCTTGCACGTATCTCGTCAGCTGAGATACGTGGAAGACGTCGTGCACCCGGTGTAGTTGAGGTGGAAGATCCAAGCCGTAATCCACCTTTCCTACTCTGCTGAGGACCTGGAAATGTCCGATTAAACGTGGAGAGAACTTGCTGCCTCGGCCAAATTTCTGTAGACCTCATCGAGGTGAGACCCGTAGAAAGATGTTGTCGCCATCCTCAAACTCCAAAGGCCTCTGTTTGCTGTCAGCATATGTCTTCTGTCTACTCTGTGCAGTCGTCATCTGCTCTATGATGATCTACACCTTCTCCATGGTAGTTTGTACCATTTCTGGTCCCACTAGTTCTAACTCCCCAGGGTCGGTCCATCACAGTGGCGATCTGTAAGGTTGACCATACAAGGCCTCAAAAGGTGCCATACCAAGGGTTGAGTGATAGCTGTTGTTGGAGGAAAAATCCAACAAAGGTAGGTGGTCCTCCCAGCTGCGACCAAAGTTGAGGACACAAGCATGAAGCATGTCCTCAAGGTTCTGGATGGTCCACTCGGTCTGACCATCAGTATTAGGATTGAAGGTAGTGCTCAGATGTAGCTGCATCCCGAAAGCCTCCTGCAACCCCTTCTATATCTGGGAAGTAAACCATGCATCACGGTCGGAGATAATAGAAGAAGGTACTCCATGAAAATGAAATATCTCCTACACATAGAGGCATCCTATGATCTCAACAAATCCCAACTGTCTGATCTGTAGGAAGTGGGATGACATGGCGAGTCAGTCGACGATCACCAAAATCGAGTCGTGACTCCTGGATATACGTGGAAGACCTGTCAAGAAGTCCATGGATATCACATCCCACTTCCACTCTAGGTCCTATAAGGGCTGAACCAAGCCTAATGGTACCTGGTGATCCACCTTCACTTGCTGACAAGTGAGGCATCATGAGACGAACTCAGCTACTGCCTTCTTCATACCTGTCCTCCAGTGCTGTTGTTCAAGGTCCTGGTACATCTTCATCACTCATGGATGTACCGCGAGAGGGGATGTGTGGAACTCTCCCAAAACTTCCTCCCGAAGTTCTACTGGTACCATAGTACGCCCTCTGAAGTGGATGACATACTCCCCACCATCATAAAATCCATCAGGTGCCTGCCCTATGGATATCTGATCACTTTATTTCTCGCAGTCATCATCCCCATGCTGCACCTCCCTGACTCGCTGAAGAAGTTGAGGAGTGACTGTAAGAGACTGTAGATGGGATACATAATCCCCATCCCCAAGGGATATCTGTAAGGAAGCTATTTTGTCTGTTTCCTCTCTTAGTAGCTATATACTAGTCCTCCTGCTGAGTGCATCCGCAACAACATTCCCCATCCCCGTAGTATAGACTATCTCAAAGTCGTAGTCCTGGAGGAACTCAAGCCAACGCTGCTGTCTCCGGTTCAGGTCCTTCTGAGAGAAGATATAACCGATAATCTTATGATTAGAGTATATGGTAAAACGTTCGACCATAAGATAGTGCCACCAAATCGTCAAGGCAAAGTAAAATGTTGCTAACTCCAGGTCATGGGTAACATAGTTCTGCTCATGCTGTCTCAGCTGCTGAGAACCATATGCGATCACAGCTCACTCCTGTATTAGGACACACCCGAGTTCGGTCCCTGATGCATCATAGTAAACTATGTAACATATGCCCTCCTCTAGAAGACTCAAGATGGGGGTACTAGTCAGCCTCTGCCTTAGCTCCAGAAAGATCTGTTGGCATCTATCCGACAACATGAAGGGTTTCCACTTCTTCGTCAAGGGTGATAGTGGTTCTGCTACTCTGGAGAAGTCAGGAACGAATCTCCGGCAGTATCCATCCATGCCCAGGAAACTCCGTACCTCCGTCACACTTCTGGGTGGCTCCCAAGAAAGTACTTCCTCAATCTTCACTGGATCTACTGCAACTTCAGCCTTTGGGATGACATGTCCCATGAAGTGAACCTCTCTAATCCAAAACTGGAACTTTGAGAGCTTACCATAAAGCTGGTGATCTTGGAGTGTGTTCAGTACTATCTGCAAATTGTAGGCATGCTCCTCCTCAGTAGTGGAGTAGATCAGAATTTCGTCGATGAAGACTACGTCAAAGAGATCGAGGTAAGGCTGGAAGATCCAGTTCATGAGACTCATGGACACTGCTGGAGCATTGGTTACGCCGAAGGGCATAACCAAGGACTCGTAATGGTTGTAACGACACCTGAAGGTCATATTCTACACATCGTCATCTTAAAGCTTGAGCTGGTCATAGAATGATATGAGGTCTATATTCCAGAACCATCTTGCTCCCTTGAGCTGATCAAATAAGTCATCAATCCTCAAGAGTGGGTACTTCTTCTTCACGGTCACCTGATTCAGGCGAAGGTAATCAACACAAACCCGCATGCTCCCATCCACCTTTTTGAAGAATAGTATTAGGGATACCTAGGGAGAAACACTGGGCTAGATGAATCCCTTCCCCTGTAAGTCCTCCAACTCTACATGTAGCTCACGAAGCTCGGTGGGAGACATCCAATATGCTGGAGTAGATATCAGTGTTGTCCTGGGGTACAAGTCAATGTAGAAGTCCACCTATCTGTGAGGAGGTAATCCTAGAACATCATCAGGGAAAACATCCACATACTGGTTCACCACTACAGGATAAGTCGGACTCTCTACATAAACTGCCCCAAGGGTAAGGCAAGCCAACTGTTGAGTGATCGACTGCACCCTCCTCTGAGTACATCTGTCCAATGCTGAAAAGGTTCCCTTCTCGCCGGTGAAGGTAAACCTGGTCCTATCCATGCAGACACACCTCACTTTGCTCCTAATATAGTCAATATCAACATGGACTGTAGATAACTAGTCCATACCCAGGATGACATCGTAAGGCCTAGACGCCGATACGAGGAGATCCTAGCTGAAGCTCTCGCCTCTTAGAGTAAGCTCACACTGCCGGCACCAGTGTGTAATCATCGAGCCTGATCCCGTAAAAGCCTATAGACATAAGGATCGAGCCAACGACTCCATTGGAATCTCCGAGCTCCGAACGAGGGAAGTGGAAAATGAAAGAGTGACTAGTACCTGTATCTAAAAGAACAACAACTAAGGTGGAGTAGACACAGATCATACCTCGAATCATCTCCAGATCACCATGGTTGTATGCCTCAGCTACCCAAAGATGAGATCTCCCATTTCCACCCACTCCTGGTGGTCGGGGTGGACCTCCTAGTGGTGGTGGCAGTAGCATCTCGTAAAATCATCCACCGCCAGCTGCCCGACCAGCTCCTCTGCCACATCCTCCTGTGCCCTGCGGACCACCTCGATCCAACATCTGCCTCTGCCTGGGAGGTCCCTCAACTATCTATTGACCATCTGAAGGGTGGGCCAGACAGTCACAAGCCATGTGACCATGCCCACAGCACGATAAGCACTTCCTTTCCCTGGCAGGTGGGTCTCTGCTCTGTGTGCCCCGCACAACTGATTCTGAGTCATGCGGTCGACCACCTATAGTTCTGGTCCTCTTGGACCTCTGTGACATCTGTATACTGCCAGCTACAGAAGACTCCGTTGTATGTCGACGAGTAGTGGGTCTCACTGCTGGTGATTGATCAGCTAGGAAACTCTCTACTAGGAGGGCTCACTCCAACACTCCCTCCTGCGTTGGAATGATAAGGGATATCATCGATGCCCTGGTCTCTCACTTGAGCCCCTGATCAAAGGTCCGAGCCTTGAAAAATGGGTCTCGTACCATATCCGTGGAGTAGCGTGAGAGCTCCATGAACCTCGCTGAGTGCTGTGCTTCTGTCATTTTTCCCTGCTGCAGATGATGTAGCTCTTGTATCCACACTGCTCAAAGGGTGTATGGAATAAACTCTTCCCAGAACAAGATCTCTAAGTATGTCCATAGAAGTGTCTCCTCGTCATGCACCTGGAGCATGAGGCACCACTATTTGTCTATTTCTACCTAAATGAGGCCGGCATCAAGGATTACCGTGAAGTCTGTTGGTGTCTCTACTAGCCTTAAGAATCTCGCCACAGCCTCCAGCCAATCCTTAGATGCCTATGGGTCCCTCTCTCCCCTGAAACTGGGTGGCCTCTGGTGCAGGAACTCATGCAACATGCTCAAGCGGCGTGCATCGTCTATTGCTGGGGCTAGTGTCATCAGTGTCCCTACGATAAGTGGTACAGCTGGGGCCTCCATTGGTAAAGGGCCCTGCACTGAGGCCTCATCGCTCGGTGGGCTATCAGCGCGAACAAGTCTCGATGCTCTAACTGATCGTCTGCTGGGAGGCATCCTGAAAGAAACAGATGCAACACGGTAAAAGATTAAACCTGGTGAGATGAACTGGTTGAGCTGACCTAAGAAAACTTTAAAAGACATGTACATAATCAGTGTTTTCGTTTAATAAGTCAGAAATCAGTAGCTAGGGTCCTGGTGTATGGATACTTTTGACGCCCCACCAACACTGGACTCCCTGCACTGAAAACCACACTCGGTACCCTTGACACTATTGAATCACAGAAAAGAATGATTAGAGTCCTGATTTTTGCAGTATAACCGACTCATCTAATACCAATTTGTCACAACCCATCCTCAGGGCCCATCCCGTGACTACACCAAATCTGCCTTCCATAGGCCACGACTGGTGACTAGTAATAAAGGTGTAAATCCATAAGCTGGGAAGGCATTGCCTTTATAAAAAGTAAACACACACAATCAGAGTACACAACTGGAAGTAAAGAACAAAAAAATACTGTATATAAAGGAAGTGCGGAAAATAAAAAGGGGCCGTAAATACAATACCAATAGTAAATCATATGTACAATTGAAGTAAATACAAATGAAAGAATGTATAATCGAAAAAGGGACAAAAAAATGATAGGTAAAGAACAGATCATGGATCATCCTTCAGGGTTCCTACCTGAAGGGTAGGTACGGATGGCCACCTCAGCACTCCACGTCCATCAGAATCCTCTGTGTATTGTCTCATTGTATGGTCCACCTCTGGGTACCATCCAGTCCGAGCGCTCTCGGCCTCCGTCAGCGCTGTCCGTCGTCTGCATCCAACACAATGAGGTGCGGACATAGCATTTGTAGGGGTGAGTATAATGATACCCAGTATGGACCTTGAGACCCTCAGGGTCTCCCAATATCCAACAAGGATAAACCACAAGAAAATGAATCAACAGATAACCCATACATAGGTATATTCCCACACATATACCAAAGTTATCTAGTAACCCCTCTCAATCTTGAGGAGACACACGAGTCATTAACTCAGCTCAAACCAGGATTTTTAGTGTAGCATGGAAGTGCAGATGATTAGTCATGAAACTAGATCATCTTATTCTGAAAAGAGGCACTGCTTCTGACCATACAATGTTTTACCCACATAGGATCTGTAGGTACTAACCCCCCCCAATGACCCAAACAGGATCTGACCCACATAGGATCGATAGGTACTAACCCCCGCAATGACCCACACAGGATCTGACCCACACATGATCAGTAGGTGCTGACCCACATAGGGTCATTGAGTGCTGATCCACACAAGATCATTATGAACTGACCCACACAGGATTGCTGATTGCTAACCATTGTATGATCTATCTCCAACCTTCACCTCAATATCAGCCACTGAATTCCTTGCACTCAGTGCGCTCGAGTTCTGTATAATATACCCTTGAGATATCGTTCTTACCACAAATTCCACTAAACTATAGAAAGAAGTAAATCAAAGTACCGCTATGTCGTAAGGGTTCCAACACGACAGATGGTGCGTCAATCAGACGCCCAGTCTGTGAGTTATTGGTGTTTCCGTTCCAGGGGCCCAGTTGGTTTTTATGTTCAAACCAACCTGATCATACACCAACTGTTTTCAAACCTCAGGTTTGGTATCCCAATTGAACCGTCTTGCTCTGAGATTTCCATCACCATATACCATTCGTCGATCGGACACCCGTAGCCCTATATAGGGGTGAAAAGGTGTAAACTGTCCAAACGGGTTTGCATCCGGTCCAACCCAGTCAGACCGACCCAGTCCGGACCAGGGTCCGACCTGATCCGCGAGTCAAACCTAGTCCGAGAGGGAGACCCGCCCCGAGAGGTCGGCCTGGCCTGAGTGGGTGGCATGTCCCAATGGCAACCCAAACTGTGGGGTGCAGCCCGGCCTGAAGGCGACCCGATGGCCTGGTTGACTCGGCGGCCCATTCGTCTAGGCGGCTCGGTCGGCCTGGAGTCCCGGTGGCCCAGCGGGGGTCCGCCTAACCCGCGGCCAGGGGGTTAGCGCACGCCCATGGCTCCGGAACGGCAGAGCCGTTCGGGTGGTAGTCCAACCGGTGCCAAATGGAGCCAGTCCAGCACACGTAGGGACCTGACAGGGTCCTGATCCTCACGGCTGGCCGAGCGGCTAGCCGCTCTGACTCCACAGTGGCTGGCCTGGCCGGCCGCCACTGCACCTCCACGGCGGCACGACGGTGATGCGGTTCTGCTACAGTCAGCATGGCGCGACGCCACTGTGCCTCTTCCTTCCTCTACGACCCTCCTGGTCGCGGTTCCTCTCTGACGCGGTGTGACGGCACCGCGCCCCTCTGGAATCACCGCGGCCCACCTGGCCGCGGCTTGGTTTCCTGCATGGCACGATGGCGTCGCGCCTCTCCAATGGCCCGACGACCCTTTCACCACCGACTTCTTCTGTGATCCACCTCCATCGTCAATAATAAGAACAACCAAAGGGGGAAGGTCGGGCCTCGTTCGTGCGGTCCGAGCCCTCCTCATCTTGGCGATAACATTTGGCATACCGTAATCTTGAAATTTGAACGACGAAGAATGAGGGTTTACACTCATATATAAAATAACTCAAATCCCCCTACCTTGTTTGATGATTGTTTTCAGAGCCACGAGAAGGAAAATGTAGATTCTTCCATGTTGGAAAAAAAGAAGCCGAGGTCGATGTCGTTGACGTTCTTCAAGGACAGCGCTCCCTCCTTTTCTCTGGTAAAAGAAGGAAGGAGATGTCTGAGGAGGAGTCTGAGGAAGAAGTCGAAGAAGGGAGGACGTCGCCGACATTCTTTGCATTCTTCATTAGAGTGGATACGTTCCTCCAGGAGGTATTCCTCTCTCAAGTTTCCACCAACAAAAAGAAATAATAGATCGCCTCTTATTTTATTTGTGGGCATGAATTCAAAATTATTCAAATCGTGGTATTTTAATTAAATGAGTTTACTCACTCAATTAATGAGGTGGGTTGGCTTATTAATTTGGATAATCCCAATGAACTCCCTCACATTAAGGAGGCGTAATAAATGTGAGGAAATCCCTTGCCACCTCCCTCATAAAGAGGGAGTTCATGAGTCAGGTGGTCCCCACCATTCAAACTGGAATTGGGGGTTTTACCAACTCGGGTGGTCCCACCACTATTAATCCTCCCACGGGAGGTTATGATCTAGTGGGACCCACCATCGAAACCTCCCATGGGAGGTTAGGGTGTGGTGACCCCCACCTCAAACCACCACTTTGATATTTTATCCTCCAAAAATAAAAATAAGTTAACCCATATTTTTATTTAACTTTATTAAAAACTCCCAAAATATAACTTCCACTCTCTTTAGAACCCAACTGTGGTGAATGTCTCACTAAGAAATCACCAACGTTGTGAGTTCAACAGTGCCCTCAGATTTTAATTCTGAGAACCAGTTCCAGAGTTATAAAAACCCGCTCGTACGTTTACTGAACATACCTGAACAAAACTTCAGAAATTGATTCCGGGCACACCGGGCCTCAGAATCATGTATCGTCTGAAAATGCAGAATCATAAAATTCCCATGTATTTAAGAAAAGAATGTTCCCCAGAAATTATGGTCCTTTACATTCGTGGTCATGATAAAACAAACGCTCAGTATAACTTTCCACTGCTGAAGCTGAATATGTTGGAGATAGAAGTTTTGTGCTCATGTGTTGTGGATGGAACACACACACATAGAATATGGTATGAGTTTTAACAAAACACAAATAATGTGTGATAACATTAGTGACATTTCCCTAAGAAAAAACCATGCACATCACTCTCTTGAAAAACACAAAGATATTAGACATCACTTTCTTTGAGATCACAAACAAAAATGAGATATCATTCTTCAATTTATAGGAACACAAGAACAAATTACTCATGATTTCACAAAATATTTACCATCTGATAGATTTGATTACATTAAACAGAAGTTAAGAATGATAACTATAAGGTAATATTTCATATTGACTTTTCACTGAAACCTTTCTCCTTATATTAAGTAACTACTTTCCAAAAAGGGGTACATTTTCATGGTAGTAATAATTTTTCGTAATCATAATTTTCGTAATCAAAATTTTTTATAATAAAATTTTATTTGTAATGATAATTTTTCGTATTTGAATTTTTTTTGTAATAAAAATTTATTTTTTTCAAAATTTTCCACAATCAAAATATTTTGTAATCAAAATCTTTCATATTCAAAATCTTTTGTAATTAAAATTTTTCATAATAAAAAATGTGTGTAATAAAAAAGTTTCTTAATCAAATTCCCTTTCATAATTTTGGAAACCAATGTTTTTTTCATAATGAATTTTTTAGGGATCTAATGTTCTTCAAGAAGAATTTTCTTCATTACAAAAACTTTTTATAGTTATCCAGAAGGTATGTTTCCTTACATAAATTTTCAAAATCAAATTTTACTTGTTTGTATTTTTATCTTGTTTTTAGAAAATTTTTCAGATTCAGTTTTCCTTAAATATGAATGTTATACCTTAAAAACCTCAAAATATCATAACTTACCAAAATTCTTCATCTAATATCATCTCAACTCTCAGATCAAATCGTTCTTTTTTTAACCATTGGATCAATCAAGAAAGATTAATCATCGCCTCAAACACCTATATAAAGGCCCCCCAATTAATTTTCACACATCAAGTTTTAAGCTCCTGCATGCCGAAGCTATGCCTCTCTACATAAGGGTCATTCCAAATTTCATGTTTTCTCAAATCTGAATGTCTTTGGAAGCATCTCCATAGAAGAAAATGACGTCAATTAAGGAAATCTCTGAATAACAGATATATAGGGAGAGGTTATTAAATCCAATTTTCTTCCCTAAATATGATTCTATTATTTCTAAGAACAGTATGTTGAATGAGTGGGAGAGGTTTTCTGTATCCAAACCAAAGGAAAATGATCCGGGGTATCTGAAATTGTTTGTAGAATTTTATAAGACCATATGTTTTTAATGAATGTGGGAGAGAGAAGTTATCATTCAAAAGTTATGGAAAAACCTATTCCCTTTCCCATAATATTGAAGCCAACATAATTTGAATTCCGTATAAGGGGGAAACTGATTTCTGCACCCACAAGCTACTGGATATATCATTAACGTTTGATAAAGATACGACTTTTGAGTGCCTCAGTTTGAAATAAGTGAAAAAATTACAGATTATTCATTTCAATACAAATTTCCTGATTTAGGATTTATGGGTTCTGGGATTTCTCATTCTGTGAAAAGGTGATAAGGATACCTTGATGAAAAGTGATATCTACATTCAAGATTTTATTGTGAATCTTAGAATGATTAATTTGCTGAAGTATGCCTTGATTGGAATTATGAATATCAAGAATGGGACTCTAAAATATGAGATCATTATGTATCTGGATATTATTTTCCAGTTCAAAGTAATTTTTCTATATTTATTCAAAATCCCATGTAGTTCTAAGCTAAGTAATTTCTATGTTATGTTGATGAGTGATGATACACCCAGAAGGATGAATTCCTGATTTAACAGCATGTCCAGAGTATTTTATGACTTGTCTGAAAATGAAATTGAAACCTTATCCAAGAAGCTGGAAGTAGCTGAAACTTCCATGAAGGGTCAGAGGAATAGAAATTATAAAGAACCAGAATAAAAAATACTCTTTCAGTTCAAGAAACCCAATCAGCACCTCCAAAATCTAAGAAGCAAAAGACCTATCTAGATGAATTTGTTGAAAAGTGGAGAGAAGATAAAAAGAAAAGGAAGGAAGGTGAGCCTAGATTTGGCTTGGATCATACTAAGGAAAAATAATTAAAGATTAAGGTCCCCAAGTAATTACAGATGTAAGAAAAGAAGAAGAAGAAAACAAATAAAATGTCTGAAGCCGAGATTGTTCAATCTCTTCTCAAGGCTGCTGAGAAAGCCTATAAACAGATCCAAGTACCAGAATTGTTTTAACAAGAATCACTTCCAGTAACTCTAGGATAGAAAATGTTCATTCCAAAACCTGATAAAGAGGAATAAATTGTTTATGAAGAGGAAGTGGAAGGATAATATGAGGAAGCAAGTGATGATACATATGATTTGATAAAGAAAGTTCAAGAATATCCTGAAAAATATAGTCCTTCTGAGAAATTTTCTATCCAGACTTCCCAAGATGAATCTTACACACTTCCTTTCCCTTGAAAAGAAGAAGTGGTTTAGTAAGAGGTTAACAACCCATTAAAAGAAGGGAGAAAAAACCATTATTTTTTTCAACCAGAGGACATGGTGGCAGATTCTGAAAAGAAAAAAGGTGAGGAAGATTAGATAGTGAAACTATCAGATAGTAAATATTAATCACCAAAGGAAATGAGACCATTTTGAGAACTAATAAAGGTAAAAAAGAGAGAGCTGATACACCTCAGAAGGATGTGGTATATAAGAATGATGCTGATGGATCATCCAATAGAAAGGATTTTGAGATAGAGGAAGAACAATCTGATTTAGAATAATCTTCAATGGGACATGATTTTTTGGTTCACTCTCTGAAGAAATTGGTTGATACAATTACCTTGATTATGAGTATTCACTCCAGATAACAGATGCTTCAGCATTCATTTAATCGGAAATCAGATTCTGTTTCTATGCTTATGGACAAATTTTTCAGGCTTAAGGCTGATTTTAAATCCTTCTTCATCAGGTATGATGCTTAGAGGAGGTCATACAAGGAAATTACTAGGTGGTCCAAGAATAAAATCGAAGAGATAATAATATTTGATGAATTTAAAGACAATGTGAAGGAGTATTTTGATATATAAGACTTCAAGATCAAAGACCTTACTACAAGTTTGGATGAGAGGCACAATCTTAAACAAATAGTTCAGAAGTAGGTAGTCAAGGATCTGAATTAGAAACATAATTCAGTTTCTTTTAGTCTGAATAGGGGAAGAGATATCAGAATTGAGTTCAATGAAAAGATTAGTAAGCAAGAATAACTTTTAAAGACATAGGAATTATTTCATAAAGCTTAGGAAGAAAATAAAAAAGTTTTCGAGAAGAAAAATGAAGATCAAGATAAACTGCTCAAATTTTTTGAAGAAGATCATAAAGATCTTAAAAACACGAAGACCATTGTCTAGATGCTTATGCAGAAGGTAAAAGAATGTTGATTTTTTTCCTTAACTCCGATCTTTTGTTGTATTACCTTTATTGTACAAATTTTTCCAATCACAAAGAAAAATATTGGTTGTTCTTCATATGTTTTGTTTTATAGTACTAATATTTCATGTACCATTTTTTTCATTTCTCTCAATTAATTTTTCAAAATCACAAAGGGGGATAAAGGAATGAAAAAAATAATACTATGTAAAGATGATAATTCCTTAAGTAAGGGGGGGGGGTCTATCTATGGGGTAGTTTTATCAAACAAGATTTCTGTATGCAAGGAAAAGAAAAATATTATTAAGGAAGTCAATAATACGATCCTTAGGTATTTAAAAACCGAAGGGGGAGTCAGTCGTACTCATCATGATTCATTTGGAAAGGGATATAAGTTTTTATTTTATGTTCATAAAGGAAAATTCAAAGTCCTTATATGATTTTTCATAAGGATGATTGTACATTCTAAAATGGAGGATATTGTTGAGTCAATAAGGTTTCCTTATGAGTTTTCCATTTCCCTATGTTTTGAAAATCACAAACAATTTATCTTAAGGAAAATTATATTTTCCCTAAGGATTATTTTTGTAAGGAAAATTTCCCTTTTCTAAGGATATTTTTATCCTTACATATGTTTTATTGTTCATTTTATAGTCTCTCTAAATCTAACTCATTTTATTACTAAGGAAAAATTTGGTTTCACATCTAAAACCTCTCAATCATATAAATACATAGATATAGAGTATTCTTTTTTCAGGTTCCAAATTCTTTGAAATTCAGATTCTGAATTCACCGAAATTCTGGTTCCGAATTATTTGAAATTGAGACTCCAAATTCTCTAAAATTTAGACTCTGAATTCTCTGAAATTTAGAGTCCGAATTCTCCGAAATTAAGACTCTGAATTAATTGAAATTCAGAATTAAAAATTATCTGAAATTTAGACAATAAATTTTCTAAAATTAAAACTCTAAATTCTCTGAAATTATAACATTTAATTCTCTAAAATTCAGACTACAAATTATCTGAAATCCAGACTCTGAATTCTATAAAATTCAGACTATGAATAACTTAGAATTCAGTATCCAAATTCCTTATAATTAAGACTCCAAATTCCTTATTATTTTGAATCCTAATTCCAAATAATTCAGATTCCTAATTCCTTATAATTCATATTCTGAATTCATTAGAATTCAGACTGTGGAATCTATAGAATTTAGATTCTGAATTCTTTGTAAAATAGAATCTGAATACGTATGTATTATAGATACCAAATTTTTGTTAGGTTAGACTCTGAATTATATTTTTCATTATACTCTAAAAAATATATTTGGTTAAGAAATTTCGTTTCCCTGAAACTTTTTATGAAATGATGTTGTAAAATCTGTTTCTACCTAACCATTTTTTGAGACACACATGTACAGGTCCCTCTGAAATTCAAGGAAAAATATGACTGTTAGAGGAGGTATCCGACTGTTAAAGAAGTTCATATAAATAAGAGCTCATTTAAACGAGCTCCAAAAATGGTTCCATTGACCAAGTGATTATATTCTATTGAAGTGATTTCTAAAGAGGGAGACTCTAATGCTTTGTGTGTATTGAAGATCTTGTTCAGCATGCTTCGTGTGACACCAATTATTGCTATATACAATCAAGAGCTTCCAGGGATAGGAAGAAAGAAGTGTCGACTACCTTAATGTTCAATGAATTTTGGGGATATGAAGAAATATGTTCCTACTACCTTGAGGATCGTGGGATTTGGAGGATAGTAAGAAAGATTCTGATATTCCTATCGAGAGTTTACCCTAGTGTGAGTAAGACGAAATTTCTTGAAAGAATTAATCTAGGGACCTTTATCCAAGTTTATTGGATATCCTACTCTTTGGGTTAAAATATTTCATAATTGTTACTGGTTTTGTTTCATGTTTATTTCTACCATATTATGATAAATAATGAATTATAACTTTATTATACTTTCTCATTATTTTTTGTAATCTAATAAATAAGATTCTATACGCTTTATGGTAGAATCTTTACTTAAGTAATCTTTCCTTATGTTTCATTTCCAGAACTATATATTTGAAACCTAGCAAGTTTGTTTAGTAGAACTAAAATAAGTCAAGTGAATTTACGTTGTTTAACTTTGTTAAACATAGTTTTCCTTAAGGTTATCAATGAATGTTTTTAAACTTACAAATCACCCCTCTTGTAATTGAGCATCTACATCTTTATTTTGATTCAACAGTCATCCAATTAAATTAATAAAAACCCCTCTCTACTTTTTCTTATTTTACAATTATTCAAGTAAAAATAAATGTCCATGATCAAATATTCCATCAGTTGTGGTTGATTTACATGTGTTATTATCATTTTTTAATTACCTGATTTTTAATGAAATTTATAGAGAGTTTCAAGATTTTCCACTTGGGTCATGCATGTTAGCCCTGTGTAATAATTTTTTGATCAATAATCATGGTGAAGTTGTATATCTTCTATCACTCTAAGTAAACATGGAATCATTGGGAGGCATCAATGGAGAGACAACATTGGCATGTTATTGCATTCCAAAAGTGACTAATATTGATGAGTTGAAGTGATAATGTAATCTTGAGTTTGGATGTGGGATTACCTTGGTGGGTGGATGTAGTGTAGGGGTGGATTTTAGGATAGCGTTGAGTGGATAATGGATACTCCGGTTATGGTTTGAGACTAAATTTGAGGCAATGCTAGTGTGATATTACATCAATATGTTATAATAAATACCCAAAAAATAGATCATTATAACGATGATTACATTTTGGTGTGGACATATGGGGTTTTGGATCTTGAGATGACATTAAAGGCATAGTTCATTATTTTGGTATAATGCAAGGATACTTTAGAGGCGAGTGTATCTTGAGTTTTGAGTGAGAGACAACATTGGTGTGCTAATTCCTTGTCAAGGCACGTCACATAAAAACATTATCATGAGGATGATTTGTGATGATATTTCTATGTTTTTTTGTTGGGAATACAACATAACATTAAGGATATTTAATATCCCATTTGATTCCTTGATCTTCTCATGGATTAATGAATATTTTCATATATAGAATCAAAAAGTACTTCATTAATTGTATTAACAAGGAATTAAAACAAAGATTATCTCATAAATCATTAAAATCATGATTTAACGTTAGGTCTTCATTAAGCTCAAATTTATCCCAAAATAGTAAAAATATTAAAAATGTCCATGCATTACCAGAAGAGTGGGATTATTATCTTTGAAATACATAATAAAAATATTTAAATTTTTTGTTTAATCATACATATTCATTTCCACCTCTCATTTCCCTTTACCCCACTTATCTTATCGTATCATTTTATATTTTTATCCTAGTGGCCCTGGTAGCCATCCCTAATTTTTGGGGTTAGTATAAATCATGTTTTTCATGGTTTTTTTGATTAGTATAGAACCCCTATCCTAGCGATTTCTTCATGAATTCAAAGGATTGTTATCATCCAGGATTAATTGAGGTTGCTGTTTCATTTTATTTCATTTTATTTGGTAGTTCCTTTGGTTCATGGTTTTATAATTTTTTAAGATGGATATATTTTATGTAATTTATCAAGTATTTTTTTCAAAGGATAATTATTATTTTCAATGTTTTTCATTTGACATAATAGATTCATTTCATTGATAAAATGGTTTTTATCTAAAAAAATAATTATATGCATACCATGTGCTTTATAAAATATATCTAAGACTTCTTGAAATCAATTCTCACTCTAAGTGGAGTTATGAGTTATCATTGATTTATAAAGAGCAGAAAATTTGGTTTTAGACTTATTTATCAAATCTATATTTATTATTGACATATAAGATAATTTTAGTGTCTTTATTGATTTTCTTTGATATGTTTTTATTTTATTTGTGGTTTTAATGGGTTTTATGTTACTTACCAAGTGGGTTTCCAAGAATGGATTGATTATTAGTTACCATTTTATGTGATCTTGGGATTTGGTTTTCTTTTATAAAATCAATTTCCCATTTGAAGGATTTATAAGAATTTTCCTTATACGAATGAAAAGAATAGAATAGTTTTTCATAGTGCAGTTAATTGTTGGTTAGAGAATTTATAATATGTTAATAAATTATTATTTGATACTAGTGTTGGAAGGGGGATATTCCTTTATAAAATGATAAAAGTTTTTATGAGGGGTTTCTTATTGGGTTATGATTATATTATACTCAGATATAATTATTTTTACCTCACTTTTATTTGAAATGCTTTATGAGAACCCTTGAGTTTTTAATTTTCAACTCATGTAACTAATGTTATTATTTTTGGGATTACACACTAGCTATTATTCCTTATTTTTTTCACTCTATCTATGGGGAGTGCTACCCGATGAGGCTAGTTAGAGAAATTTCATGGGATTTTTATAGGAATTCAACATACAATAGCATTTGGTTGCACCAAGGCACATCTAAGTAGTGTTTCATTTATTTCTAATATAGTTTCCTATGACGAGTGATTTTGTGTTATGTTTTTCTATTATTTTGTTTTTAACATGCTATCCACTTTGTTCTTTGGTTTATTGATGTTTATGGTGTTATGGGTATTTATTAATAATTTTATTAGGTGATATAAATTATAATATGTGTTATTTGTTGATAATTATTTCATTATTCTTCATTTTATGTTGTTTTGTTATTTCTTTTATTATTATTTTATTCTTGTTGTTTTATTTATTATTTTTCAGATTATAGGTTGAAACAATTTCCATTATGATTACTTGATACCCCATGTTTTATCACTATCTCATGATGATTACTAACATACTTTAGGTCTTATGTAAAACTAATGATGGTGTCTTAGAAAAATAAATTGGGATAGTTCATTAGAATCAAAACAATACCATTGAGGCCTTTTTCGTGTATCAAATATAAATGGGTTGAAATATACCAATTTTTGAGACCAAGTTCTAAATGAAGTTTGTTTGAGAAGAAGATCACATTGGGATAATTTTTTTGGAATCCAAAGAAGTAGAAACTATGATTTGAGAAAATTAATCCCTCTAAAATATATATTTTATCAAGAGAAGTAATTTTGAATTTCTTTGAATTTGATGTGGTGAATTTTTTTGATCTTGTTGTCAATACATAAATCAAGTTCAAATAAACATTAAATTATTTTCATAATGTGAGGTGAAGGATTTTTAGATGGTTAAATTTATATCTAATAGTTTTGGAGGTGTTAATGGACAAGTTGATGGAATTTTGGAAGTAATTTGTGTTTTAAGAAGAAATTGATAAATTTCTGGGATCTTCATATGAATCATTTCAATAAGAAAATAAATTTTTGGAAAAGTTATTCTGTCTGTATATGAGTGTCTATTAATGTTTATAAGTCACTAGAATAGTTTCATGAGTTATGTTATCGAGCACTAATCTACATATGAGTAATTGGAAACTACACAATGGTTATTTTTAGTTGCATAAAAGTCTTCAAGATCTTCATATGAGTCATTAGAGTCTGTGTATATGTTATTTTTTAATGCGTATATATCAAATAACGTCGCATATAAGTCAATGCTTGGTGAAATTTTATGAATACTATTTAATGAACAATTGAGTTTTCCGTAATTTATATATTATGAAAAAATATTAAATATAGAAATGCATGATATGTTGTTTTATCAATGATTAAATAGCATGTTTTTTGATTAATATGTGATTCAAGATATTTATAATTGTTTGTGAAATAGGAAGGGTTCACAATATAAAATTATGGTAAGTGTTGTTATTAAATAAGTAGTCACATGAACAGTTGGTAGCCTTGTTTTCCTTATGCAGTTATTTCATGCATTTTTACATGGTATTTTCTAGCAGAAATATAATTTTATGCTAATATAAATATTTTTAAGAATAGAAAGCTGTGACTTAATGGAAATTAAATATAAATATATTTAACAGTTATATTGTTTGTGTAAAATTGTAAAATAAGGAGAAATTAGCGGAATATATATTCATGAATCACTTTGAATATATATTAATAGATGAATCAAGGAACAATAAAGAATAATAAAGTTTATATAAAATTATCAATAATTTTTTGACGAAATATATGTGATTTAGTCGTGATGTTAATTGAAAATAGATATAGAAAATATTTCTGTAGTTATATTATAAAAAGATTTTAATATGATGATTATCCAAATAGTAAAAGTGGTTACGGTATGCAGTGATATGCATGTGAAGTGAATAATTGAATTACTGCTATATGATAAGAGATGAATAAGAAGTTTTTAGTTCACTAATAACTCTACAATAGTCTATTGGTGGATAGAATATTAGCTCTTACCAACATTTACAATAATTATAAAGTGTGGGATGCACTTGTGTACTATATTTAGTAAGGAAATGTTGGGACATATATAGAATGGGATTTTCAAGGCTAAACCATACTCTACTATTACACTAAATTTATTCTAGTGGTCAAGTGATTATTCTCAATTCCAAATCACATTAAGGATAAACCTTCCCATTTGGATTGGAAATCCTTATAAATTTTAATGTTTAATATGTTGTAATGTGTTTAGATATAGTTTTAAGAAATATTAAAAAACTTAATATGTGGTGAGTTGTGGTTAAAAAGAAACACAAAATAATGTAAGATTCCAAATTTACCCCTATCTTAGTGATCACTCATAGATATTATAGGTGATTCTACATATTTTATGAGGGCGAGGTTCTATTATTTTATGATCAATTATTTTTGGATTTGGACATTGATGTTTCTCCCTTATTGAAATTCTAATAACTAATTTATATCATCTTCAATGGATAATTTAAAATTTTTGAATATAAAATGGGATCCCTATAATTTAAGGGAAATGATATCCTAGATCGGTGGACATAATGTTTTCATATTATATATATATATATTAAGATGTATTAGAACTTGGAATTGTTCGATTCACCCCTCTCACTGATGGTTCTTCTATAAAAACAAAAAATAAAAAAATATAGAAAAACATATATGTGCTAGAAATGCTATTTTTCCCTCTATTTCAGAGAGTTCATTTCTGAATTTCAAAGGAATGAAAAAAATTAATGGGATTTGGGATAAAATTCATAATATTTATAAAATAAATACCAATGTAAATTGGTAAAAATTGTAGATATACAATATGGAAAAAAAATATACCAAAATAGATGATGATGAAACCATAGACAATTTTTTTCCAAGGGTAAATAATGTTTTGAGAATGATTAGAGGGTATGATGAGAAGTTTTAAGTTCTTCGGTATTTGAGAAGATATTGCTAATCCTACATGATAATTTTTTTTATAAAAGATTCATATTTTTTTGAAAATGATATGTCTTATCTTTATCTTGATAAATTACCCAACATTTTGATCGCTTATGAGATGAGAAGACATAATGTTGTAAAAAAAGAAAACTTCTGGAAAGGAAATTTAAAGCCACAAATTATGATGAGGTTATGAATGATATGTTTAATAAATTCTTGTCCCCTATCTCAAGAAAAAATAGAATAGGGAAGGGAAATATCCTTTTAAAGTGTTTCATGTGTGGATTTGTTAGTCACTTCAAAATAAATTAAGAAGATCAAATTATGAAGATGATAGTGTTGGGGAAAAAGAAAATCCTAGATGATTCTCTAAGAATAATGTTAATAAATCAAAGTATTCTTAAAAATAGATTTGTAAGAAGTTCAAAAAATTAAAAATAAGAATTTTTTGGTCTAATTTATGTGAATATGGTGAAAGTGTGGAGGAATTTGTGACATCTAGTGATTAATTGGGTGAAACAATTCTCATTGATAAAGTGAATGATAAAGATTAAAACTGATGAAAGTTGTTCTGAAATTATAGATAATGAGACTAAAATGGAATTCACAGAGAGTGGGGAATTAAAATTATCTCTCACAATGATATCTAATACAACAACTGGAGTTTCGTACTCATTTTGTTTCATGATTTTTAACATTAAAAATTATATAAAACAAAAACAAAGGATCAAGATGTCTATTGTCTATAGACATTAGAAACATAATACAGAAACTTAAACCTAATATACATATTCACTATTTTTATCTCCATCATTTTATCCAAAATCCCTTTTAACTCTGATTACTACATTGTATACCATAAGTAGAAACATAAATAATTTTTTTGTTCTAGATATTTAAATATATAAACATGATAATGAAGTATGAAAACTGAGAAAAAATATAAAATATGGCATCATAAATGATGGGGAGCATATATAATCAATTTTTTGAATGAAATCAGGAATATTGTATCATGGGGGAATGAAATTATAATAACGTTGAAAAAATATTAAAAATGACATCAAAATCATAATTCATGTTTCTCTTCGAGGAAAACATAACATACTATACTAGGATAACATCCCATGAACCATACATGGTAACTCATTAGAAGAAAACATTACCCAATGAATTAGAGGGATATATAATTAAAATTACGCCCATAACATGATCATATTTATATGTATTTTTATTCCAAAAAAAGAAATCATAAATAAGATATAATCATGTAAAAAACATATGAGAAAGAAATGGGTTATGTTTTCTTATATCAAGACATAATCATTTGATATTTCATATTGATTATCAAGAGAAGAAGTAATTAAAAATTTGGTGGACTTGTATTTGGAAAAGGAAATATAGGTTTTAACTATGGAGTCCATATTAAGAATAACTTATAATAAAGTGTGGTGATGTTCGTATAGATACACACCTCGTAAATGAAGTTTTAAGAAATGGGTAAAGAACCATTAAAGAAGGATAACACATGGTATTTTTCTTCAAACAATAAGTAAACTAAAATTGTTTCCTATAAAATAGTAATACATTTATTAAATCAAAATAGGACAAGACCTTTTAAATATTGGAAAATGAAAAGGAATAATTATTTCCAATGTTCCCTTAAAATAGGATCCTTTTAAAGAAATATTGAAAAGTGAACATGAAAAAATATATAAATTCTGAAAATAAAGGAAAAATAAACTACATATATATATGATAGAAATATATATGTAATCTATAAGTGGTAAATAATAATATAAATAGAAAAAGAATAATATAGAGAGAAATGATAACCTAAAATAAAAGAGTTTGGTTCAGAGTTTCCCTTACCTTTGTTGCTGACTCTCTTGGATCATACATATAACATTTTGAATAATCAAATCAAGTTTATTAAATACTTTTTTCAAAACTTTATCATTTATATTTTTTATCACGATAATTTTATATTCATTTATAACCATTTTATTCATAAATAATGTTTCTTCTTACTATATTGACGGCGTTGGTGTAACAGTTCCAAGACCACTGAAATTTGTTGATGATTATAAAAGTCCTTGTAAAATGAGAAAACAAATCCATATATGTAATTAAATTATTTTAACTTCATTCAATAATTTCAAATGGACCCTTATTCCTGGTTTATTGAGTATAAATTCTATTTTAGTGGTATATTATTCTAAGTGGTTTTAGTTGTCATTTAATACTAATTGTTCTAGTTAAATTATTATTCATACATTCTAGAACATGAAATAAGTAATAATATCTTATTATAACCACTTACAAACCTAAAACTGTTTCTATAACCATCAATTAGGTTGGTGATGAAAAAATGAAACCAATCATCTATGGAGTTGGTGGTCTACACATAACATGGGTGGTATTTTTATTTTCCAATGAATAGGAGGATGGTAGATATTATATATTACATTAAATTAATAATTTTTTTGTATATTTTTGACAACGATATGAATATTTTTTGTATTATGGAATTCATTTGGACGTGTTGGAAGAATAAAATAATAAAAGAGCTCGATTCAGATCATTACCCCAGCCATTGGACATCATCTCCTAGAATACACCGTAAAAACATTGTATTGGTCGTTTAGTGACTCTATTACCTAAATGAAATGTTAAATAGTGTTGGGGATTTATCATGGATTTTTTTATGATACTATGCTCATGGTGTGTGGATAAGAGTGGAGATTAAGGGATCTTTTTATAGATGATATTAGTGGTACTTTTGTAAATACAATTTTTTAATATAAAAGGTATGTCATTATTATGGAAGTTAGTACATAAATTAATAATTAATGTGTAATAGATTAGTTAAGGCCATAAATTTGCTCACCCACCCATTTAGTGGTGAGGTTTTGTAATAATTACCTCTTGATTTTACATGTTTACCCCCTTTTATCCTTTTGTATGTTTAGTAATGTTTACCTTGTTAATTAATTTTTATTCCAAAAAATTAAATTGATGTTATTAGATAATTTTAATTATAAAAATTTCAAAAAAATCAAAAAACTGAATATTTTCGTCATATCTATTCCATTAAATTTTGGATACCATGATGTATTGATGAATGGTTATAACCTTCTATACCATTTCTTCAACCAATTCAATTCCCATAATCTTGTGTTTAATGACTTCATTCAATCATGTGGGTGTTATACATATCTTTCCAAAGAGAGATTCATAATTATCCATCTGAATTATCTTACGGAAGTTATTTTTATTTGATTACTTGATCAAGGGAGGATATTGGACCTAACCTTTTTTAAATTCCATAGACAGAGATCTAAATATATTTTTATGTGTTTGGATACTTATTTCTTATTGGAAATCATTCTAGTAGTGATTGGCCATTCTAAATATAAAATATTTGTTCAACACATTCTGATGTTTTTTATAAAATATTTAGGTTTATATTGGATCCCAATTAGATATAATAAATAGGGGTGTTCCATGTAGCCTCACCACTTCTTTTAAGTATATAATTGTGAGTATATTGAGTGAAATTTTTTCTAAAATTAAGATGAATTGAGAATTATTTGTGGGAATTTCCACTAAAACCAACATAACATCATGTCATTTTGATGTCTTTGGAATACCCAAGTCAAAGTCTTGGGTGATTTTCTCTCATTTCCACAAATTTATAGATAATAGTTCCATCACCCCCTTGGGAATTTAACATTCCACCTTCATTTGTTTACATACCAATCACTTTGATGCATATTCAACAATCTCATTATTCATATTACCCCACAAAAAAATGATCTTAGGTATCTATATACATCATTATTATTCGTAGAAGGATGAGTAATTTTGAGTAGTGATTTTCAGTCAAGATGAAGCAACCCAAGCTAAACTTACATAAGTAATAAATTTATAACATTGTCAAATCCATACACCAAAAAATTGTTTCACAAACCAATGACCTAATGTTTTGTTATCTTGGTGATTAGAAATAGAAATTACTTATTTTATGATAGTTGAAAACTTCTATCAATAATTGTGCTACTCTAGACCCATTCGAGACATGTCACATGATAAACTCATACTCATAAACTGGGGATTGGAAACATAATAAAATATTGATATCAAAATCATAGAAAGAGAAAAGATATATAACAATGTTTTTTCCATAAAAAAGAATAATAAAATGAGAGGGATATAAATAACATAACCCAATCTAAATATACCCTCGAAAATAATCATAAAACTTAATGGAGAAACAAAATATCATGAAAATATTATTAAGGAACCATAAAAAATGATCTGACCTAAAAAAACAAAAATAATCATAAAATATGTGAGAGCGATCATGATGTGTTGAATACGTTAAAGAAATGGAATAATTTTGAAAAAAAAATCATAGAAAGATAAAAAATTGAAATGGTAGAAAAATTATAAATATATGATTTATTATCCTTCTTGACCTATCTAATTCCCTACCTGTTCACACATAAAATTATGAGTATAGGAAAAACCCTTCACACTGACTATTTTTTAACCTAGTGACTTAATAAACTATTCACATGTAAAATTGTGAGTAGGGGCTAGTTCTTTGACACTCATCCTTTGTAAACCTAGATACATGATAACATATTAAAACATAAAGTTTTGATTTGAAAATAACACAATTACACTCACCCTTTATAAACCTGTTAATTTCTAACCTATTCACATGTAAAATTGTGAGTAGATATTAACACATTCACACTAACCCTTTGTGATATTAGTGACTTTCTAAACTATTAAAATAACATTTATATTTAATTTGATATAGTCTTTACCTAATATATTGGAGGTAGATATAGGACCCACCTATCTCAAAATCAACACATTCGTGTGCCACATAAAAATAAAACATTAATAATCTCATAAAGAACCCTGGAAAAAAGAATGAAATTCATAAAACATTATCTAAAATCACATAAAATGAGCATAAGAAATAATAGAATATAATAAATTTAATTTTATAAAATAATTCATATAATAATTACAAATAAATGGTGATAAAAACATCACTTCATGAAAAATATACCTTGGAGGGTAAATATATGGGAAAATAAAAACGTTTTTATGAAATATTTTTAAAACATTGAAGTGAAAATAGCTTTAATTTTGTTTGAAGGTAAGGATAATTTTTTTGAAAACCTTATTATAAATATTTCCTAATAAAAATTACTAACAAATACATAAAGGATTAAAAAAGGACAAATGAAAATACTTGGAAAATGGTGACATTTTATTGAAAATTTAATAATGTAAACTTGAATAATACATAAAATTTTCAATAAAATAAGTTAAAATGCATTGAAAAAATTTAAATTTAAAAAGAATAATTAATATTGGAAAACATAAAGAGACTTAAAATATTCAATAAAAGAAGTGGAAATTCTTTAAAAAAAATTTACATTTAAAAATAATATATAATAATGGAAAATTGAAATATATATAAAGTTGTCAATAAAATAAGTTGAAATTATTTATAAAAAATTACTTTTTTAAAAAAATATTTAATAATAAAAACATGAAAAATACATAATAATAATTGAAAAAATGGAGAGTGGGTGATAAAACTTTTATTTTTCGATGGATGGAAAAACATTTTGAACATTCTATTTTTTTTGTAATCCAAAATTTAATAGATGATTTAAAAAAATGAATTTAAAATAAGGTAAGGTGAAATTTAGGTTATACAAATATAACTAGGGGAGGATAAAATTATAGAGGCTATAGAATTAAGGGGAATAAGTATTCCCTTGATGTATTTTCACATGTGACATGTCTCAAATTTTTGGAAGGAAGCTGAAAATAAATTCTTACGACTTGTGCAACAATAAATCATAATTATTTAAGGAGATTAGAAATGATACTAAACTTACAATTCCATGAAAGATAAATTTATTTTTTATAAAACATATCATATAGGTTGTATACACACAAAATCAATGAAAATAGTTTCATAATAGAACAAATATTTTAATAAATGTGAAATTGAGAAAACAAATCCCTTGGAAAAGTTGGAACATTGGCCCCAAATCCCATGAATATGTTAACATGAAATGGTAGATTATATATCAAAAAATATTATAGAGTAGTGATATAAAATTTTCAATAGGTTGTCCATTAGACCATATAAGAGAAAACATTGAGTATAACATAAACAAGTATTAATGAAAGAGAATTGACACCAAAACCCTTACCTAACTTCTTTACTTAGTTTATGAAACTCTATCCTCTAATAGAAAATAATATATAACTTAGTAAATTATTTCCTAACCTTATTTATAAATATTATCATTTTATTATCCTTATAAATATTTATTTATCTTGAGTATGTTAATTATTATAGAGCATGAATTTTGTATCATGTGTTAATAACGATAACTATTTTGTGAATGTATAATAATTTTGATACCATTACCCTTTATTTTATTCAAAGGTAATTATTTATATGACATATATGGTTCTATAATATATAAAATATATTTATTTGAAATGTTTTTATTTCATTCCATATGTGTTTTGATTATGTTATCAAAAAACCGAATTGATAACGACTTATTTCAGTAATTTTACTAAAAATAATCATAATTTTAAAATAATTTAAATAAATAATATAACATTCATAGACCCATATAATAATCATGATTTTATTAATATATTATTATAAAATTAGTTTTCATTTTCTCAGAGTCAAACATAATCACTTTTTAAAGCATTGTTCACGTAGGTGGTTAAACTGACCAAAACATGAATATGCTTTAACTCCATTGGAAAGTATGGTTAAAGAAGTTTTTATTTTGAGATAATATAATTAAAATTGAACCACAATGATGTTATTTTTATTTTTTATCACATTGAACCATATTTTAAATTTTTTATACCATTTATGAAAATCTAGATGAAAATTGAAAAATGGTTTATCATTAAGATGGTAATTAGAACATATTCACGATAAGAATTACCGTTTCCCACTATGAAACATGGGATGACTGTGGGTATTAAACTTAAATTTTAGGATCATAATTATATTATACCCAAAATGTCATGAGATAGGAAAACCTACTCCTATGAAAATGTATTAAATAAAAATAAAGTGAATAGGATAACAGAATCATGGAGAAAATCTAGAAAGTTTGGTATAAAACTCACCATAAAGATCATCCTAGACATGAACATTACATAATTCATGCAGAAAATACGAACAACTAGAACTAAAATCCAATATTTCTCTCTTATAAAGATAATTAGCGACCAGGTTGGCCTCAAGATAAACATGTGTAATTTCAAGGGAAAGCACCTTCGCAAGCCAAGGACATTAAATCCAAGTTGGCAGGATATTACATGGAACATTCCCTGAGAAATAATTAAGAATCGGAATAGAAATAGATGATTCAGTCTCCAACCATAATTGATTCCAATCAAAATGAATAACATACTTAATTACTTTAATCATGGCCCAAAGCTCCACTTCCATTGCAATATCATTTCCAATAAAATGGAAGAAGAAACCTTTCAAAAACCCCCAGTGAGTCCGAAATACACCACCGTATCAACCAGGGCCCAGAGAACCCAGGGAGGATCCATAAACATTAACTTTAAGCCATCGGGAGATAAGTGGTATCCATAGAACATACTTCATATTTAATGGATTCTCGATCCTGCCATTCACACCAAGTGATCTCAAAAGAACGTTGTCAGAAACATCATTATCTGTAGATCATGTTTGAATATGGGATAAATTCCAAATTGTACGATGCATGAACATAACAACATTTTGAAAGGAGGTATTTATGGTTCTGAATTATAAATAATTTATTTCCTTCCATATAAAAGAGAAGACACTCCCAGAGGCAGCCAACCAGGGGGAGTGAATCTGCTCACTTCGCTCTTTTTAAAACACGGTTTGTAGGAGATCCTACATGGACTGAATTTTAAAATAACATGTGAATATATCTTTTAAATATATCCCGAGCCTGCATGTAATGATTTAAGATATAAACATTTTCTGATAAGTTTAATCTACCTCTAAGCATAGAAGACAGACTAGAGCCAACTGAACACCATTGCACTACCACAAATTCTGCTTTTGGAGTCATTGTTTCCATATTTTCTAGAAAAGGATAGAAGAATCAGGGGGGATAAAATAATTCTGCACACCCATGATTCAGAAGGGAGGGTTCGAGTAGGGTCCCCAAATCAATATGTAGAATTATTTGGTGGAAAATATCCCATTCAAATTGGGAATCAAAACCAAAGTATCAGAATCCACAAACATGTATCGTGAGATTTGAAACTAAAGGTGATCAGGTTACATGCCCTTCATATTCACAGTACTACATAGATCAGCAATATATAGGTTCCTCGTAGGTGGAGGGACATCAATATCTTCACAAATATGCCAGAAAAAACAAGGGGTTGTCCAACAGTTCACTGAAGAGTGTTCACAGACCATCCATCTCAAGTTTTCCATGAGAGCAACAAAAGCCTACTTGAAGGTAGGCCAAGCAGAAGACGTCTGATGATAGAAATACCCAGAGTGAAGCTTCCCCACAAACCTATTAGACAAAAAATTTATAGAGTGATCAGAGCTATAGATTAGATTCCACACATTTTTTTAATCAAATTGTCATTGGACATCCTTAAGTATTTCATTCCCATTCCCCCCATTTGGATAGGTTTAATGCAGTCTTTCCTAGATACTATGACTAACCTTCTCTCATTAATTGATCCATTATAGATTAAATTTTTTGATCTTAGCACTCAAATCTTTAATAGGTTCCCTTTTCCATCTATAAAGAGACAAAGAATAAATAAACAATGAGGTAATCACTGAATTGACCAAGAAAATTCTTCCACCTTTAGAGATATTGTTTCCATTCCAGTTCGTGAGTTGATTAAAAATTATTAGAGCTATATTCTCAAGATAAAAAAATTTCACTCTTCCCCAAAACAGAGGCACACCAAGATAAGTGAAGGGTAATGTTCCCCTATTAATACCAAGCTTCAAAGAAATTTTATTCTATCTCAAGATTGTAATACCTTCCCAAAACCAAATCGAATACTTGTTCCACCTAATAACTAGGCCTGCAACTTCCTCATAGTGTGAGAAAATGCCCTTGATATAGGAAATGGTCCATTTTTACCTTTCCGAACAGCATAATGTCATATTCATAGAACATGTTAGAGGGAGAAAATAGATTCCTCCCAATTTTCATCTTCCGATACAAAGCAAAGTTAACAAGGTCATTAAAGCACCAACTCAAGTAGTATTTTTCAATATAAAAGAGAAGTCTATAGATGGGGTCTCCCTACCTTACCCCTCCTGTAAATCGAAATAATCCACTAGGGTGTCCATTAATATGAACAGAGAGCCCCACGCTTCCCAATATAGAACCAACTAACCCAATAAATCTCCATGAAAACCCAAGCATTTGATGAAATTTGAAAATAAAACTCTATTTAATAGTTTCAAAAAAGACTTAGAGATGATAATATTCCAATCCATGTTTCCAACCTTCTTCCTCCTATTAATGGCATTGAAACATTTAGAAGTAGTGAAAAGGTAGTGTTGAATGTTCTGTCATGGGACAAAACCAAATTGATTACTATAAATAATCCCCTTATCAATTTCTCCCAAACTCCGAGTCATGAATTTACTAATAATCATGGGTATGGTATTCCCAATATCCATATTTCAAAATTCTTTTATATCAAGGGAACACTCCATAGGAATTATAGAAATAAAATTAGAGTTCATCTCAAAATTCATAAATGAGGATCTATAAAAATACCTCACCGCATTTGTGACATCATAATAGAGTAATGTTGTTATTTTGATTTTATTAATAGATTAAAATAAATAAATAAGGGTAATACCAATAATATTAAAACATACAATTGTAATAATGATACTGACGAAGGGATTATATTTTTGGGATAGAGTTATAGTAATATTAAAAGGGATGAGTTTCAAGGAGGAATTCTAAGGATATGTGTATCTTTTAAGGGTGGAAGTGCTATCCTTTTATAAGGGTAGAAATGAGGCACTTTGGGAAACCCTCATAATTTTTTAATAACTCCATGAAAACATTCCAAGGTAAATGGATCCAATTTTTTGAAATTATTGAGTTTGGGGTGTCTTGATGATTTATTGGACCTAATTCACTCCTATATAACCAAACCCGTTTGTCCACATGGCCTCTAACTCACCTCTCCTTATGTTAGAGTCTATCGACTAGCAGCAAGGTTCCAAGGTGATATAGTGGGGAGACTATAACATCATTATCATAGTAGATTAAAAATTTATTAGAAATTAATAAATAGTGGAAGATGACTGTGAATAAGAACTGGAACATCAGAAGAGATAAACATCTAGAAAAGATAAATAGACTTAATAATAATATTCAGCATTATCTACAAAATGATATTAATCTCATTAAGCTATAAAAAAGGATCAGACATTCATGGAAGAAATAATACAATAAAATAAATGTATAATAAAAGAAAAAAAGTCCAAAAATATCTTTGATTGAACCACGAGCTTGACCATAGTAATGTTCTCCAAGATCCCATCCTATAATCAAATCAAGCATCAATGACCAGACACTTTCTCTTGTGCTTACTAGAATCTATAATGTATGTCTGGGTAAAAATTGGTGAACTAAAAATGGTTTGAAATATATATACTCAGTAGGCCATAACCAATGGTGTCCATAAAAATTCATTTTTTGTATATAAATATATCTGTTTGTTGGTATAATAATAAGCTGTGGAATAAGATGCATGAAATGATAACCATATCTTGCTTGAATCCTCATGGGATGCTCATCTGACCATTCGTTCATTAGCCTAAATTAGGTTCATCGAAACAGGTTACCAGTAAGTGGTTAGGGTATAAAAAATGAAGCCAATATGTCCAAGAATAAGCATTATATAATATTATACCCAAGGTATAGCCAAGGCATCTGAGTAGTGATACGTGAATGGTATGGATCACATTGAAACCATAGATTCCATCCACTTATATTTTCAAGCTAAGATATATAAATCTACCATGTATCATATCTATATGTTTCTAAGTGTATTCCATGGGGTACACTCTCTATATTCCACTAGAATAGTTTCGAACAGAGTCTAGGGGGCATGTCTATATATCGGGCAAAGCATGTCCTAGAGTCGATGGAGAGAATCCATGGTGTTACATTTCTGAGAACATAAAGTTGAATCTACAATGTGAATACAATAAATTCAAATTTCTATATATAAAGAAAGCAAATCATCAGTATTATGTCGAGGCATTCATGTACTAATAAGACAAAGACCGAATTCCAAGGTGGGTATCTCCCTTAGAAACTGGGAATCAGGGTAGCATCCTCAAAGTGATCAAGAAATTCCTATGGGAATCCCTGTCTAGCTCTATTATAACCACTCCTCTAATAGTAATAAAGTTCCATGGAAACAATTGGCACCATAAATTTATAAATATTTGAAGTACATGTGAAAACTATGCTAGTACACCATTACCATTTTAGTCAAGTCATTTTATTTTTCCATCAAAAATGAAAAATTCATATAAGAGGTTTCATACCATTAAACATCACATTATAAATTAATGATATCTAAGTGTAACATACTTATCCCATTATAGTCTAAAATTTAATCTATTTTAATTAATTGGAAACTTTATGGCAGTTTAACCACTCACACCAAAGTGTGTTTTGGTAAATAATATACAATTGGACATATGGGAATATAAATGGTACATAGAAGTGGTAGATTATGTGTAATTCTATGTCCTTTAATGATAATTGGGGGATTATTAGTGTATTTAAGTTTCAATATAAGCAATTAATTTAAGGAAAATCAATTTTAGAGGCAAATCATGGGGATAATTAGTGCGTGGCACAATGAAAAAATATATAAATGATGATACCTAATTGAATGTTATTTTCTACCTACCTTTTGGTGGTTAATTAACCCTCATCAAGTATGAGATTCTTATTTGTTCAAGAAAATATGGAAACATGTTAATAAAAAAATCTATGAAAATAGGGTATATTATTTTTCGAGGAGATAGTGATGAATATGGATAGATAATCTAAGAAAATAATATAATGAATCAATGACCATTACAGTGGATAACCAACAAGATAGATGGAAGTTTGATCGACGTCCGATTGGAGGATAAGCATCAATTCCTATGTGAATGATGAAGGGAGCTCTTCATGAGGGAGGCAGCTTTTCATTTTTTGAGAAAAGAAAAGTTGAGTGAGTGTTATATATGCTTAAGGGAAAAAGTGTGATTTTACATTTTATAAGGTGGTGCATAGATTGGATTCATGATGTTTCTAAACAACATGCCAACCATTTGGGATTACTATCTCAGTGGAACTAGCCATGTGGGCTAGGCTCATGGTTTGACAAATCGTGTGCAGTCCATGCAAGTACCCAATGAAATTCATCTACGGCTTCTCACATGATTGTGTGGTCGTTTGTGCATAGTTAAACTATCCTTGTGACCCCTATTACATGTCCACATATTTGATCTTCATGGTTACTAGAAATTGTGTACCTTATGACTCTTTTTTAAATAATAGATCTCTGAGCTTCGAACAATCCCTGGACACTCCCGAAATGACCATAAACTCATTAAGAATTTCCATAAGAATAAAAATAATGAATAAAATTGAAATTTAAATGGTATTTACCTCATAATAAAATATGATATCTTATATTATTTTGTCCAGTCAAGGAACAACCAGGTGTTTTCAAACATGTTTTGAACATGTTTTAGGGTTTCTAACATTATGTATTTATATTTTATGTTCTCACTTTTGAACTAGGTAACTTGTTTTTAAACATGCGATTTTATGTTTTATTAAACATATAAAATAACCCATATACCCATATTTATATGTGTTGGAACTAAATTTTTCATCTATCTAAATCAATTTAAATTCAAAATATTGAATATTTAAATTTTAATTTATGAATGATAATGCACAGGACAATTTTTTGTTAGAAAAATAATTGTTTCAATATTATTGATTCTTAATATTACTTACTATTGATTAAAATTTAAATGAGTTTTAATATATTTATTTATATTTGTGTTTATAAATTATAATAGATTCGTTATTTAAATGTGTTCAGTTCAATTTATTCATTTTAAATTCCATGGTACTAATACAATAATAGTTTTAAAATAATTATTTCACAAATATCGTGGTAATTAAAACTAATCATAATAATCCAAATTTTATAACCAAATATGAAATTGAAAATATTAAATAATATGAAAATTATTATCTAAAATATAATAATAATTTTATCAAATAAACATTTTATGTGTATGGATATCAATCTTATCATTAGAAAATGTGTTGTGCAAATATCTTCTTTTTGAAGAAGTATATGTTTAGAAAAAAAGATTTATTATTAGGATTGAATTGAAAATGTCATTGATTCTAGTGAATTTAAAATAATAATTATCATTCCATGATTATTTATTTAAAAATAAAATAAATCATAATCTTAATTTCATCATGTTATAATTAATTAAACTAAAAAATCAAAAAAATGTTTTTATAAAATTATATATACATTTTTAAAATGTTGATAATGGGTTTATAAATTCCAAATTGGAATTTAAAAAGAATTTTTACACTTTATAATATATAAATTTATGTGAAAAATGTTTCAAAAAATATCAGAGTATTCATATAACTTTTTTCTTTGTAAAGGTGGTGATATTAATTAGTATTTTCATTATTCACATGAAAATCAATTACTTTAAAAAAATATGAAAAATTCATCCAAATATAATTCTGTTACGAGGAATTGAAAAATTAATTCTAATTTATCAAATTTAAATTTTAATATCCTGAAATTTATATTTTTAATAGAAATATAATAATTTAAAGATAATAGTTTTTCTTAGAATATCTTTTTTAATATTATCTCATATTATATATTTTCCTTAAAAGGTAATAGCAGTTAATCATTTACCATCTTAGTTTTTATTAAAGATTTAATAATATCTTCTTATTAATATGTTGCGGTATTTTTATATTGGGTGTAGCATGTGACACATGTTAAAGAACATATTATATAATTTAATGTATCCAAATTCTCAATTTAAAACACAAGGAATCATTTTTTAGATATGGATCCAAAGACACACATAGTCATGTACCAAAAATAAGAACACATTCTTGAGCTATGTTCAACATTCATTAATTATTCTTTATTATAAAATCCACCTTTTTTATACCTCACAATCAACTCTTTTAGCATTCTTTATTTTCTCTAGAATCAATGTTTGAGAGATTGTTTGATAAATGAATGATATTTTTTCTTTACTTTATGATTCCATTGTCCTTGACATGTATAATAAGATTGGATCCTTCTCAATACTTATCATGAATAATGTTTATTAATCTATTTTACTTATAGAATATAAATATTTATTCACCATACATAGATAATAATTGATTGAACGGTCATAATCCTTCACCAGATCTAACAACATTCATTTGTGCATGTTCTGATCCTTCTATGTTAATATATACATGAGGCTCTTATGATATATTTATTTTTAACAATTTACTTGATATAGGTAATTATTCAAAATATTCAATGTGAAATTTTTTGCATCAAACTCTTGATCATGCATGGGATATTTATACTCATGGATCATTAATATTTCATAGCCATAGTTTATAAAATTATTATTTTTAATGGGGAAACATTCTACACACTATTTAAGAGAAATATTGTTGATAAAAAAACCATCCCCATAGGTGGGAAATGTGGGTAAAGGTGTAGTTATTAGTCTCTTCTTAAAATCCTTAGAACTATCTTCACATTCATCAGTCCTTAGAAGCATCACACCCATCTCTGATATCTTTTTTATCATGTTTTATAATCATGAAAAGTTTCTTAGAAATCATCAACACTATCCTGAGAAACTGAGGAAACTACATATCTCTATTTCTAATTTTGGTCTTGGTCGTTACTCAACTGCCATTTTCTTCAATGGATCCACAAATAGCTATTTTCTTATGATAAAAATCCATAAGAATGATAATTTCTCCATCTATAACTCACAATTAATATTCTTTTCAATAAAATTTTTATTTCTCAATGTCTTTAGCATAGTACTATAATGATCCTCATATCCGACATTTGATTTAGAGTATATAATAAAATCACCTGTACAGATCACCACAAAATTTTCAAGGTAATATTTGAAGACTCTATTCATTAAATACATGAATACTATAGCATTATTAGAGGGTCTGAACATCATGGATATGAACTCAAAGTGTCTAGACCTTGTTCGAAAAGAATTATTGGGAATTTCATCATTCTTTAACTTTAATTGATGATATCATGTCCGAAGGCTCAAATTAGAGAAGTAAAAAACACCAAATAGTTGATCAAATAAGTCATAAATATGTGATAGGGGATAATTTTTATTTATAGATGTAGTTTTTGTGTTCATATTAAAAAATATAAAGGCATATTTATATATCCTTCCTTTTAACAAAGAGTACCTACACACCCCATGGTGTAGAACTAGGGTGAAAGAGACCCTTTTCCAGATTCTCATTTTACTGTTTCTCTAGTCCTACCATTTCAATGATGTATATTTAATGGGGAGTCCTAGATATGGGTATATACTAATGTATATGTTTGATTGAGAACTCCACCTCTCATTCAGGTGGAAGAGTAGAAAACTCTTAATGGAATAATTTATTATATTCCTACAATACGAGTATGTATTTAATGATGATCATATAATTTGTCTCAATAATTTGAGATATATATGATTCATCATGGGGAAAAAATATAATTCTTGAAATGAAGTTTCCAATGGAGATTCATATTCCACCATGAACCTGTAGATAATCAGAAGATGGTTTGGGACATGGAATGTGATTTTCATCTACCAATAGCTAATATAATCTCTATATAAGGATAACTAATCCATTTAAAATATATCATTGAATTAAACTATAATTATTATTACAAGGTTTTATGAGAGATTTATTCCACAAAAAGTTATTGGAGAGGAGTTATATGCTTGAGATAACACAATTTGTCTATATTCTGTTTTAACCCATTATTCAACCTCATTATTTCGAGGTGGTGTTTGAATAGTTATAATAAAATTTCATGATATTAATGAATGTGTATAACCATATTCAAATATAAAATTCACTATTCATGAATGAATAAACAATGTACCAATAACAAATTCATTGTTAAGATCCACCAAAAAATAGTTATAACAGATGTCTATTTTTGGTCTTTTGGTCTTTGAGGTTGTTGTTATCAGTTATCCTCGATAAACCTTGCATTATTAAACTAATTTTTATATTTTTATTAATACTTATATTTGAATCATTAGAACTCATTTTAGGATTGATAATATCCTTATCTTATTTAATCATATTTGTGGGATTATATACTTTCCTTTGATATATATTAGCTTGATGCCTCTCATTTCTACACTTATAATGTCTACATATTCTGAGAAGGTAATTACCAGAATTATTCTTCACATATTTATGATTAGTGGGAAGTAGGATTTTATTCCATCCATAAAATTTCAGGATTGAATCATCAAACTTAAGATACATTTTCTTTTTTCACCTTTATCACCATAATAACATTGAGAATAATAAATATCTATATAGTCTGGAAGGGAAAATAAAAACAATTACTCATAACTGTCAAAGTATCTTGAATTGAAATCTTTTCAAAGACTCAGCATTAGTCTACTAAAGAAGCTATCAACTTTATTTTTGTGGTCAATGATAAATCAATAGTCATACCTTGAAATCTTTTTGACATTTTCCTTTAAGATCTGATTGATTAATCCTCACTCTTCTCGATTTTAATTAAATCACACTCTATTTTAAGAGGGGGAGTGTCGGGAAAATATTTATTGAAAAATATTTTGGTGAATCCTTCCCATGAAATTTACTCAATTTCATTCATTGGATTCATGTTCTTGATCTGTCCCCCCTGCTGATCAGCTTCTCCCTCTAAATTTTAAATGAATAAAACAGTTTTATCTTTCTTGGAGAACCTGAGGAAAGGGAATATATATTCAATATAATTAATCCATTATTCTACAACCAAGGGGTGTGAAAAACACTATAAGGTAGAGGCCTTGGACACATAAATAACTCAACAACAAGTTTTAATATCTTGGGAGAGGGATGAAGTTCCATATTATTAAAGTTATTATTCATAACTTGAGTTAGTTATAAATAAATGAAAATAAAGTTATTGACTCTTTCTCCCATAATATAGGGAATTTTATGTTTAATATAATCACATTTAACATCATATTTTTTATGGAATTATTCCTCAAATTTATATTCATGTACTAAATTAAAAGAAACATAATGATGAGAATACATAAATTAAAAAAATATAAAAGAAAAACTATGAATTTTTAAGGATCAATAGATAAATGACATGAATATAATTAATTCTGAATTTCTAGGTTCGATCAAGGTTACCCAAGGACATATTCCTATCGTGTTATCTAACCTAAATAGTTACACATTAAATAATTAAAATTTAAAACAATATATTCAATCCTTCATAATAGTTTGTAAATATTCTGTGAATTTATGAAATAATAAAACCTTGTGATATAAAAAGAAATGTGAACTTAGGCCCACTAATTATGCAATAGGGGATGATCAAGTTATTACTTAACCACCCTTTTTACGTTTTTCACCCTTAGGTGAAACTGTATAAGAGGTTGTATCCAACTCTATGTCTCCTAACTTGGAATCCATTTGAAAGAAGTGACATTCCCTATACATTATGAAAATGTTAGGATGATTTAATATAATTAAAGCTATACTTATTATTTTTATTAAAGAATTCTAGACCTATTCCCAAAAAATCACTAGAACCTTATTTCATACTAAAAGTAGAAATCATATATTATTAATCATTTTATTAAATAATTTTTAACTTAAAAAATATATATAACACATATCTAGTATCTAGAGGTGATGTTTATTTATAATATTAGATAAAAACTACACCATAATAATCATAAACTACATATTAATTTTTATTAAGTATATAATGTGATCTTAAATCCATTTTAAATCCTTTTACTACATATGATACCATGGGAAAAAAATAAAGGAAAATAGTGACATATAAATCCCTCTAAGAGAGTAAACATGTTCTAGGCTAACTACCCATTCCCCATATCTAGTATCTCAGAAGATAAAAAATTTACTAAATTCATTAGTGGTATATATAATTCAAGTCCACACATAACATCATAATATATGTATAAGAATATGTTTTCCACAAAAAGAAATCATTCATAATGCACAATGATATAAAAAACCATGGAGAAAGAAATGTGTTACAAGATATTTTCTCAAAAACCAATCATTAGATATTTCCTAAAAAATAACCAGAGAAGAAGGAATTAAATATTTTGTACATTCACATTTAAGCTAGGAAAAATTGGTCTTAAATATGGAGTTCATGTTAAAGAAATTTCATAATAAATGGTGGGGAAGTAGGTATAAAAATGCATCCCTTGAATCATGTTTTAAGAAATGGGTAGAGAAACTTTAAATAAGGCGAGCACATGGTATTTATATTTAAACCTAATGTAATCCAAAATGTTTTCCCATAAAATAATAATCTTGTCAAGTAGTAATTTAAAGATAATAAATTAAAATATTATCACATGAAGTGGAATAATAATTAAGAAAGATCCCCTTAAATAGGCTCATTTTAATGTATGATTGATAAGGGAACTTGATAAACATATATAACCACATAATAGAAATATAAAATAAACAAGATATATGTGATAAAAATATATAGATAATTTAGAAGATACATATGCGAATAATATTGATATAAAATGAGGTTTAAAGAGATGAAGCATTACCTAAAATAAATGGGTGTGGTTTGAAGGATCCCTTACCTTGTGTCCTGACTCCTTTGGTTCACATATATAACATTATAAATAATCAAAGTATTTATATAAAATTATTTTTTAAGAACCTATGTCATCTAAATTTGATGTATTACAATTATTTTTAAATTTGTTTATTATCATTTTATTTTGACATATTCTTTATTCTCAAAATCCAAATGATGTACATATTAGAAGTTATTATAAATTTTTAACAAAAATAAATAAGTGAAATTAAAGGATTTTAATTTCATTCTAGAAGTTTAAATTGTCTGATAGTGTTGGTTCACTGATTATAAGTGTTAATATTTAATGTCATGTTCATCCATGCAATTTTAATAACTATTATTAAGTGGATTTTTTTCATTTAGTTTAATTATAATTTATCAATTAAGTAACCTAAAATAAGTTATATTATTCTTTTTAGAATAATATTTAAAAATAAAATTATTTCTATAATAATCCATGAAAGGGGTGATTAATAAATAAAACATATCATTCATGGAGGTAAAAGTCTACACATAACATGGGAAATGTTTTCATTTGCAAATGAACCAGTAGAAGGTAGATAGTTTATATTACATTAAAATAATAAAATTTAATTATATTTATCATACATATGTAACTATATCATGTTATAATTAATATATTTGGAGGAGGTATAAGAATTGTTTTTAAAAGAGACGAATTTAAAACATTACCTCTTCCTTTGAATGTCTTCACTTAAACTACACCTTAAGAAACCTTGGATTGGTATTTTGGTGACAAAAGAACCTCTAGAAAGTCCAAAAGAGTATTGGGGTGAAAATTATTAAGGTATTAGTTTATTTATGTTTCTGTAAGTGTGAAGATAATAGTGGTGGTGAATGGATCCTTTTATAGATGAGAAGGATTACAATTTTGTAAATATATTTTCTTATCATAATAATTGATTTCATTATTAAGTAAAGTGGACAATAAATTAATATTTAATTTATATAATATTAGGTAAGGTCATTAAATTCCCACCAACCAATTTAATGATGAGGTTTATTTGATATTTTCTTCTCAATTTAACTTTTTACATCATTTTAACCATTTTCTTGGCGACTAATTTTTATTTTGGTAACTTATTTTTATTACATAAAATTAAATTGACATTATATTATAATTTTTATTATGATAATTACTAAATTATGTCTATTTTATTAAATTATAATTTCAAATGTGTTTAGCATTAAAATCAATATAAGTAATAGAAATATTATTTTTATTATTAATTAAAAACAACATTTTTTAGAAATAATCTTCAAAATTTATCAGAAGATAAATTTTCAGTGGTGTTTCTAAAAATGAAATTAATTATATCAAAACAATTTTATAAATATTATAATGTTATTTTTTTAATTAAAATATTTAATTAATAAAAAATATTAATTTTTATGATACGGTCAAATCCTTGATGATTAAAAAAATTACCTCTGATTTCAGAAAATTATATGATTAAATAACTAGTTCTTAAGGAAACCATTTTTTTATGAAAATGATTTTTTTAATGAATAAAAAATATATTTTAGTAAAAATATAAATTATATGTTTGACCAAAAATAAAGATATTATTTATTTATGTCAAAATTTTATTTCGTCATATTTAACACTTTTATTTAATTATATTATAAAGAAATTATTTTATCTGTAACATTATACGTTAGCATAAATAAGAGGATATGATTAATAATATATTCCTAAATATGATTCATTTGTTAATTTTAAATAGTAATATCATTTATAATGTTTTGGGTCATTAAATATGAATAGGAGAAAGGGATTGGAAATTTTCAAAAAGAAAATCAGTTATGTAGTTTTAAAGAATCTCTTTTTTAGTGGAAAATAAAAAATATTTAAAATATATTAATGATTTGAACAATATTCACGATGATTAGAAAAATGTTGACCTCAATATGGAGTAATAGGAAAATGGAGAAGAATATGATTTTAACCACATTCAATATAAATTGGTCAATGTTGAAGAATATCTATGCAAGTCAAAATCACAATTTCAGAATTCTATTTTAGAAGTTGGAGAATATTAAATGAAGAGGAAAAAAATATTAATACTAGAAAAAATAAACCTAAAAGTAATTAATTAAGTTTTAAAATGATGGTTAAGAGTAAAATAATAATAGGAAATTCATAAAGGAAAAATTTATTACCTAATTTGGTGAAACTAAAAAATATAGAAATTCTAATAACACTGAATTGAAGTAAAAAATGCTAGAACCAATTACTTTAGAGAGGATTAGAATAAGGATAATATGAAAAAGAATATTTCAGGACTTCAAGTTATTTTTTTCTCAAAATGATTCTTATATTTCTGACTTAATTTGGGAAGGAGTAAACATACCATATTTTGGACAAGATGTGCTGTATAATGGGAAGTGTACTTTTAATGAATTTTTTTTACTATTGAGGCATTGGAAATATGGAAAATATGTTTTGTTTTTACTGAAAACTTTATAATAGTCCTTGGATTCAGGAGAATAAATGTTTTAGGGGGAGTTATTCATCTGAAAGGAAGTAATTATAATGTATGGTTAAGAATTCTAAAAAATAAGAACAAGTTTAAAGTGCTTAAAGAAATTTTTGGAAGGTGTGACCAGTGGGGTCATTAGGAAAATAAATATTTCATACTTTTAATAACCTAGAAAAACATTAGTTTTATCACTAAAAACATTTGGATATGTGGAAAAGTAATGTTAAGGAGAATGATTTAGTTATGGATGTTGCATTTAAACCGTCTAAAGGGAAGAGTCCAAGGATTAACGAAAATGGATACTCCTCACATATGATAGAATATTTAAAACTTTTTAAATATTTTTACGAGTTCAAAGAATCCTCAATGATTCTTTTTAATTAATTGTTACTTTAGATTAAATGATTTTGTTTAACAATGACTGGGAATAAATATGAAATAGAAAATAACTCTATATATTGGTGGATTGATACAATATTTGTCAAATGTTTCTATGATTTTGGATGTGTAAAATATATTTTTATTCAGGAATAATTGGTTCTTGGTTATGAATGAAATATATGGGTGTGTTGATTTGGTGAAAATGGAATAAAAAAAATATATTTCTAGTTGGTGATACTGAAAACTCATACTATATTTTCACAAATGAAGAGAATGAGTTGTGGTACTTAAGTAATAGTGATCAATATTAATGAAATATGTATAAGATAACTATAAGAGACAATTTTATTGATGTTATTAGGAAGAAGAGTGAAATTTATTGGATGTTCTCGTCATAAAAAAGTATAATATTGTCAAATATTCAAACAATATTGTGGATATCCAGTCTGTTGAACCTTTGGAGACAATTCATTTAGATCTTTATAGTCCAATTAAGAATAAATTAACCAATATAGGAAATTAATTCATTAATTTTATTTATTAATTCACTTTTTTTACTTATGGTATGTTTTTGAAAAACAACTTTAAGGCCTTAAGAATATTTAATATTTTTCAAAAAAGTGTGGAAAAATAACACGGTTTTACACTTAGGAAGATACAAGAAGATAATAGAATTTGGTTTGAAAATTGTAAGTTTGAATATTATTTAAATAAGCATGGAATTAAATATTAACTTAGTGAAAAATAAAGATAATAATAGAATAATGCGTTTGAATGGAAGAATAATAGTTTGGTGGGGATGGCTTGGGTAACTCTAATCAAGAGTGATACATTTACAACCTTTTGGAGGCGTGATACTAGGAAAAAAGTTCGAATAAAAAATAATTTATTTATATTAAAATTTATAATATGTCTCAATATGATATATATTATAAAAAACCCCTTGTTTGATGTATATTCATGTTTTCAGCAGCCCTTAAATTATCATGGTATACCATGAAATTCTTGGTGGGTTTGGAAAGCGGGGTTATGATAGGAGTTTCCTAGGAAAACCTCTAAATAGAAAATTCCCCCACTACCGTGACATAAAAAATTGTAGGTATGTTAAAATTACTAATGTTAGGGTGCCAGTACATTCAAATATTGAGCTTACACACAATGAAGAATGTTTTAGAATTGATAATGAAGTTTTTTTTTCAGACAATGAGAAACAATTTTAGAAAGATATAATGTCTTGAAGATGTGTATCTTATAGAATAATATTCAACCATTTTTAGTGATGATAAAAAATCGTGTTCATCTCTTCCAAGGAATTGAATTTAAGTGCTTGTCTAAAACATTTTTGGAGATTAGGGAAAGTACATATAAACTAGGAAAAATTTAATGACAGAAAACTTCTATATAATTATTTTCTACATTTTAAACAAGGGATATTGAATAATCCTTGAAGAATAATTATTGGGTTGAAACAATGTATAAATAATTGGAACATAGTAAGAATAATGAGACATGTATGTTGGAACCCAAGCCTAAATAAAATAATATTTTTTGGATAATAAGAATATTTCATATTTTTGTAACATAAAGAAAATAAAATATTTTTCAAAACGATGTCATGTTTTCCTTCTTTAATAGAGAATTATAAGATGATGTATACATTGGGAAACCATATAGTTTCCTACTTTGATAATTTTTAGTCTTGTTTATAATTTGATGAAGGATTTATAGGGGATAAAATATGAAAAGATCTTGGTATTTTATTCTAGGCTTTATCTAGAAAAAGAGTATTTTAAAAACAAAATACTGGACAACAATATCTACATTAAATATGACAATGAGGTATCTCTCAATATTATTATTTATATATATGGAATAAATATTAAAATAAATTAAGAAAATATTTTCAATATTTTTCAAACGAGATGAATAATCATTTTGAAACTACTATGCTAGTTGAGATAGTGTACTTTATTGGTTTACAAATTTCTTAATAGAGAGATTACTTTTTCATTTCTTAAGATAATAAATGTAGAAAAATTATAAAAAAGATTATAATGGAGGATTAAAAACCATTTTCCACCCTAATATCAATAGTAACCGAGCTATCAAAAGTTGAGAAAAGAAATTAAGTGGATCCAGGGAAATTATATAAGCATATTGAAAGTCTTTTGTAATTGATATCTTCAAGTCTAGATAAATTTTATTTTTCAAAATTTTTTTACATGTATCAAATTTTTTAAAAGAGTACCATTTCATGAGTGTAATGTGCATTGTTATGTACAAAAAATTTACAATAGGTTTTTGTTTAATATATGACAACAAAGTGTAGATTGATTTGTCAGGTTACATAAATATCAGTTAGGAGGGTTTTTTATAATAAAAATTCTATTTTTTGGGTTTTCTTCTTTATAGAGAGGTTTTTTTAGAACACAATAAATAAAATTTTTATAATACTATATCTTTATAAGATGGTGTATATGTCTTCCACCCAAGATATAATTCAACTAATGTGGATGAGGACTTAAGAGAAATATATTAAAGTAGAAGTGAAAGTGCAACCCCTTTTGGAATTTGATAATACTATTGCTATTAATTTTTCTGAGTATATTATCCAATCATACAATGTATAAACATAGATATATTATATTTTACTTCATTAAAGTGATTGAGAAGTGAAATGTATTTAAGTGGTAATTTTATATTTACCTGGAGCTAATCTCTAATGTGTTGACCATGCCATTTCCGAATGATTCATTTTGACGACTACTGTTGGAAATGATGGTTCAACCTCACTCCTAATATGTCTATGTTATGAGGCTTATTTATTCTCTCACTCATCCCTATCTTTGGATATTTTTTCAATATGGGGTGAACATAAATCTCTTAAATTCTGATCCCTTTAGTTATTCACAAAGTGGGTGGCCAACAATTTTCTGTATTTCTAAATGATTTTTTCTTTTATTTTGGGGCAGTATATATTTAGGGGGGCTTTTGAAATGGATAATCTATGATTTTATCCTTTGGTGATTGAATATGATGTGTTGAAAGCTGTTTGTGAACTAGTTATAACAGTTTTTAGAATCTATGAATGAATGTATCTTGTGTAGGTTTTATAGATAGATTTGGTGCTATTTATAAGTACTTATTGTGATTATAGTGATGATTAATTATTGGTTGATGAATCAGGGATGGTGATGATGAAATTTTGATTGAATAATAAAAATTATCAGGTTTTTAGAGTTTGAATATAAATAATTTTATTTTTTGAAAACATGATTTTGTTATTAAATATGATTAATTCCAACACAATTTTCTCTCATTTAGTCTTAGAATTATTGGATTAAGATTAATTAAAAAATATTAGATAGATTTTTGTTCTATTGTTGAAAATAATAAAATAAGATGACGATTATTGAGACTAAGTAATTAATTGAGTTAGTTTGAGGTGAAATTAACCTCAATATAATTTATTAGATTACTATGATTTTGTCATTATGATATCAGAAAATTTTTTTCTATAGTATATAAATATTATATAGATAAGTTATTTTAAATTTTTTGTTGAAGTGGTTGGGGTTAATGGACTATTTTTATTGTCTATATATAAATTATGTTCAAACTCAAATTAAATTAATCTCATTATGAAAGGTAAAATATTTTTGAAATAATAGAAGTGTATTTAACTTGTTTGGTGGTGTTCATCGACAGATTAATTTAATTATGGAAAAATATAGGTGTTTTAGTAAAAAATGGATAATTTTTGGAGATTTATGTATGAGTTATTTTAGCAGATAGTTGGATTTTTTAAAAATTTATTTTAAAAAAACAAAATTTTAATACATAAATATTACATATTATTTGATGAACATTAATTTCATAAAATCCCAATCTGCACCAGAATCATATAGGTTTAGTGTTGTCGGAAAATTAGACACATAAACAAATGGATCGTATGAGATCACATCATCTCCCACTAAATTCATCATAACAAGAATCTTTTTTATAAAAATCATATATAAAACAATTAATCATAAACATGGGAAGGAAAATATAAGAAAGGGAGAACTTATATGATTAGTAAGGATAAAAATAGTGATATCATTGATTACTTAAGTATAAAATAAGGGTATGAGAACATTAAATTTACATTTTAAAACCATACTGTAACACCCTGTGTTTTTTAAATTTTTTTGAACTAATTTAATCTTTTTTTTATAATTTTAATTTAATGCATCATTCAAAATACTTTATTTAATAACTCTATGTTTCGATTGAGTTATATGTAACACCAAGTTAATCGTGCACTAGAAACAAGATAATGTTTAGCTTTCAAAAAATAGAACATCAAGGTTACCTTATGTTATACACATGATTAACTTTCTTCGATTTCTTGCATATCATGAAAAATTTAGTTTCATCATATAATGAAATATTATTGAAATATTATTTAATTTAATAAGATATAATAAAGTAATTAAATTATTAGTTACGATAAGAGATAACTAAATTTTTAAAATCAATGGTTTAAAAAAATATAATTTGAATTCATTTTTTATAAATTAATAATAAATTAACATGAAATGTGATAGAATATGATTGAAAAATATTATTATTTTTATACTCAAAAAGCTATTTTATCATAATAAATATTAAGGCACATTTACAACCTTCAAATAGAGAACTTATTGTAAATACAATTTTGGACATCTTTATAAATATTATATTTCAAACAAAAATTAATCATTGAAATATAAACATAAAAATTAGTTTTGGGTTATTTTTTTGGCATTTCTCTATGAAGTTTCATTTTTTTAATGAATAGTGAAAAATATTGAATTTAAATTCAAAACATCATTTTTATATAATTAGTTTATAAGGTTAAATTATATATTAAATAAGTTTAAAAGTTTAATTACATAATATTTTTTTAATTAATCAAATATAGGTTATTTGAATCAATTTAAATTTGAAATTGTGTATAAAAACATCGCAAACATTTAGACATTTTTACTTTTAACAACCTGAAGTGTCACCCCATTAACAGGATTGAATTTAAATTAATTTCTTCTACTTCTATGAATGGAATTTGGTAAAATGGATTCCATATTTTGAATCATAATAATTTATAATTTATAATAAGGTCAACTTAGTTTTTGATCGGAAATATTATTGAATTAAATTAAAATAAATTACAACGAGTAAGGTAAAACTAAGATTAATAAGGGAATAAAACATAAATTAAGGGACCAAATGACTTATAAACTTGTATAAGAACCATTGTATGGTCATTTTGTAGACATTAACCACCCATTAGGGAGTTTGTTAGGTCTTTTATGGCATTTGTTAGGTAAAATCCTAGGAACACATAACCTATTTTCAAAAATTGCATGTGAGTCCTTCCCCTCCCATATAAATGGCCACCACCTCTTCAAATTCATCACACCTCTCAAAACACATAGGTCCAGAAATTATCTTCCCAATAAACTTTCCCAAATACCTACATTCCTCATTGAATCCTATCATTGGGAAGAAAACAATCCATGTAATCCCTTTGGTGAAAACCAAATGGAGTTACCCAAAGAATAGGTAACATCCTTCCTCAAGCTCTGTCATATTATTTTTATTTTATACCCCTCCACTCACCTTATTCCACAGTTATATAAGAAAAACTAACCTAAATATACTGAGATATTTTTAAGATAATTGTTTTCTATACACTTACACACACTTCCATCTAATGGGTTATGAACTTACTGTCTATGAGTACGATAAACTACCGCCTCACAGAACGAGGATTGTACATTTTTTCTTTTACCACCTATCATGGTGGGAGTTATGATGAAAAATACATTTATATATAATATATATAATAATAATAATAATTTATTCAATCTTAATTAATTATTTTAAAAAACATATAATTATACTTTTCATTTTTTTAAATATGGTAATTTCTTTTGAGGAAGTGTGGACAACCATGCCCTCAAAGCGATGCGATTCATTCACACACTTCATGAAATTTATTAAGAATGAGTATAGTGGACTTATATGATATATATATATATGAAATAATTATTCTAAATTAATGATATTATATACATATATTTCTGTGTGTCATTTACTCTTTTTTTACATTCAATATTACAAATAAAAATAGAAACAACGTTCATGCGTTCATATGGCCTATCGTCTCAATGAGCAGAGTGTTCTATTTAATAATTCTATATTATATATATTATTATAATAAAAATATAATGAATATAAATTATATTTATATAATTATTTAAGTTGTTGAAATCATGATATATGTATAATCTCTAAATAGATAATGAATTAAGACACATGCGAAAAACAAAGCAAATAATATCCGAAATGAAACCTTAAATAGAATTGTTACCAAGAAGGTAATATAAAGTAACAATAAAAAATATATGTTATTATATATAATAATTTGGTTCTGTGATATATTTATAAAAAAATTATATTTATTATACGATAATTTTGTATGAGTACGACAAGTGTCAAGACCCAAGGTAAGGGAATTTCATCTAACTTTGTACTTCCACAAGATACATTCCATGTTGGCCTCATATTTATTATATGTGGTGTTTATAAATATCATATAAGTATTATATGTTTCTTATAATTAAATTTATGGGTATTTACATATACATTTTCTGTTATTTATTTCATTGGGTTCAGGTTTCAAATGTTACAAAATTAGTAAAGTAATTTTTTCTCAATTGTCCTTTTTTGAGACACATTCCATGCAATGAACCAATATTTTTCAATGAGTATATAATAATTTTGACATATTAAATAATGAATATAATTATATTCATGATATTTTAAGCTTCATATAATTTCATTTTATTTCATGGGAAGTATAATTCATATCTACCATGTGGTAAGAGTTTATTGAAACAATATCATCATTTGTCGAGATTGTTTATGATTATGTAACCATTGATGAAATATTGTGATAAATATTTTAAGGGAACTCATTAATTTTGATATAATCTATATATTAATGATATATTAATGTATGAGTTCCATTTTTCTAGTTTTTGGTATGTAAAATTATTAACAAAGTGTATTTAAGGATGTCCAACATTACCTATCTCTACTGTCAGAAATCTGTGTTCATTCAAAACCATGTTTTATAAAAAAAGGTTTTCAAAATGTTCTCAATATTTATTTATATGTTTTCAAGGTATTTTAAAATAAAGGTTTTTCAATTCATTTTCAATAATACTTTATTTTTTTTCAATGTGTTTTCAAAGAAATGGGTTTTAAAACGTTTTCAAGGTGTTTTAAAAGAAATTATTTTCAAAATGTTTTCATTCTTTATTTATAATTTTACATGTTTCTTTCAAATAAACGAAATAAAAATGTTTCAAATCCTTATTTATAAGTATTCTTTTTTAGGTTCAAAGAAAAGGGTTTTAAAAATGTTTTTTTACAATGAAATGGATTGCAATGATTTTAAAGATTATTTTATATTTTTTTAATGTAATTTCAAAGGAAAAAGTGTTTTAAAATGGTTGAAAGGTTCTTTTTTATGATTTCAAGGAATTGGTTTTCAAATTGTTTTTATAATTATTTTATATTTTTTCAAGGGAAAAGGTTTTCCGAATTATTTCAAGATTATTGTATAAGTTTTCAAGGTAATAGGTTCCAAAATGTATTCAAGATTATTTTATATATTTTAAATGGAAAAAGGTTTTCAGAATTATTTCAAGATTATTGTATTTGTTTTCATGGTTAATGTTTTTCAAAATGTATTAAATATTATTTAATATTTTTTAAAGGGAAATGGTTTTTAAAATTATTTAATTCTATTGTTTATAAGATTGAATATATTTCCAAGGAATTTTTTTCCAAAGGTGTTATATTTTAAAAATAAATTTTCAAATAATAACGGATATTTTTCTCAGGGAAATATTTTTAAAATATAATTCAAAATAATTTTCCATATCAAATTACATTAGTTGGTGTAACTCATGCCTATATGATAAATGATCCAACATTTCAATTCATATTTGTTTATCTGAATGGTTTATGTTTTTATAACATGATATTTATGAAACCCCATTTGAATTTCAGGGTTTATATGTTTATGAAACTGATTCACCTTCTCTATTTTATATTATTAGGATACCAATTTCTCTTAAATAGGTTATACCATGATTAATTCTTATGAAACCCAATTCTTTTCATTAGTTTTTCTTGGATGAAATGATTTTGAAACCTATATATTTTACATAGGTTATAATATTATTAAATTGTTTTGATAACTATTTAAATTCATGGGTTATGATTTAATGTTTATGAACTCCATGTATTTTTATGGGCCATGGTATGATGCAAGTTTTGTTATCATGTGACACATGTATGAATGATTTTATCATGTGATGTGTGAGACCTATATCTCCCTCCAATGCATTGGATAACGATTCTAATTTTTTAACCTAAGAGGGTATATAGAACGAAATGACAATCCAAAAATAAGAGGTTATTCATGATGGAATCCCTAACACCAAACAATAGGGCATCTTATTCCCAAAACAAGAGGGCACACAGGTGGACATCCCAATCCTGAAACAAGAGAGTACACGAGAGTACATCCCAATCATGAAGAATGTACACAGGTTATTATCCCAAGCCCAAAATGTTTTTAATGTCTTGTTTGGTATTCTTGACATACTATTTTATATGTTTATGCGTGTGCTGTAAATTTTACTTTTTATTCCAATGATATGCTTATACTTCTATATCGCTTATGATTCATGTATTATGAATTGCCAATATTTAGGCCACGATTTATATTTATGATCTTTGATATGAAGGTTATGATCTTCTAATGTAATGATCATGTTTTTATACCCTGATGATCATGTTTATGATTACATATCTCCTATATTTACCCTTATAGAGAATGTGAGATCACCCATTTTTATGTTTCCTTCCCCAAGATATGAAGATATGTATTAAGTATTTTTTTTCTAAGAAGGGTTCTAATCATGAATGACCTATTGGTAGATAATGTATACCACTAATGTACCATAATTTATGTTTCTATGTTTTGAAAGGAAATAAACTAATATGGTTTTTTTTGTCTGTTTTTGCAATGTTTTAGGTATTCCAAAAATTAATTGCAATTTAAATATATGAAAAGATAGTTTCGATATAGTTGGTATCAGAGTAAAGGTTTAGTAAACCTTTGAAAACTAGGATGAGAAAACTTTCTTGAGATCCCTAGGAATATTTCTAAGGATATGTCTAGGGATGTATCTAAGGATAAGTATAAGAATGAGTTAACATTTTGGAAAATGTACTGGAATTTTTGTAAAGGATAAAGTGACTGGGTTCCTAGAATTAAATCGTTATCTGGAAACTACAAGTAGATGTTGCTATGTCACAAATATTGTTAGGGGTAACAACTCTGAAAAGGTGAGTTGGGCCTGGCTCATTGTAACCTGGTACACAACAACGGGCCTTACTACACACATCATCTAACACTCCCAGAGGATATACTTTGGGAATTTAAAAAATCTTTATAAACCATCATAAAATATTTAAGTATAATATGAATGTTATTAACCTAGGATAAACCTAAGATGTCAAATATTAATGAATTTGGATCCATGATTTATGAATCTAATAAGTATTTTTCAGGATTATATGATATCCCAATATGATAAATGTTTCTCACACAATGCATTATGGTTCTAGGTAATGGTGATAACTAGAAGGAACATGGGTAACAATGAATACTTCATATGTGGAAATTATAAGCATTATGAAAATAGATTTCCCAATTTAAAATCTCATAAATAGAATCCGGAAGGTGGTATGAGTATTGGTTATACTTCTAAAGTTAAAAAGACTAAAAACTAAATGTGAATGGTATATGATTTTCTTATAGTATTTTTAAATTAAACATAAGAATCATGATTTGATTAAGGTTAAGTAACCTCAAGACCTGAATCATATTTCATATTCTCAGAAGGAGTATTAATGAATAATTTGATGAAGCATGTGCAATGGTTTAAGAGTAAGGTTAGATGAATGAAGTATTTATGGTTTAAAATTCAAATATTATGGTATATGGATCATGAAAAATATAATTTAATTTAGTATTATGTTTCATTCAATATTGAAAAGGACATGTTTAATGGTGATGAAGACATAGAAAAGTGATTTCGTGGAAAGGTGATTTTTTGATTTAGGGAAAGTAACCCTTAATTAATGCCTGATTTTGAGATAATTATGATATGATAAAGATATTTTGGAAATGAATATGTAAATTGGAATGTATGTATTACCATGTAAATGATTATTTAAAATGTGTTATATGTCATTAAGGATGATGTTTAAAACATCTGGGATTTAAAGAATCTATCCAGTAATCATTGGAATAAGGAAGTATACATGTTTTAAAAAAGTATTAAAGGAAATTAATATGTTTTAAGAGAATAGATGACGAGGGTATTCACATGCTTGTAATGAGACAACAAAGTGATACTTTTTGATATATGTGGGTTCAATGTTAAGCCTATTTCCCCAATTTCTTTCAAAAGTATTGAATTTTCCACTTTCGGAAGGGTTATAAGGTTAACCATTTATGGAATTTTTAAGTTATACTTTGGATGAAGTTTATGAGATTAAAGTATAATCTCACTACTTGAATATTTATAAATATTGGATAACCTGATCTTAAAAATTTGTGTTGGTGATAATGGATGACAAATGGGATGGCATATCATGGATCTTTTGATCTGTTTGTACTTGAAATGGAAAAATTCACATTTTTTTAGATAAAGAGGTGAAGTGGATCAAGGAACAAATAAGGGTATAGTTTTCCAGAAATTATTCACATATATAATTTGATGAAAATTCTTGAGATTTAGGAAAACAATCTTGAAATAAAATGTTAATTCAATACTTTAATTTTTGTTGAACCGATGACCTTTTAAACCACCATAGTTTTATAAATTTGAGGCCCTAAGATTTTCTTCGATCATTAACTTTTTTGTTAATGATGAACTCAATAACTCCCAAAAAATATTTATTATTTTGAGCCAATTTTATGTTTCCACATCCTAGCTATGTTCTCCTAAATGGGATACTAGTTATGAGTCACTTTGGGTAACCGTTATATTTTTAGCTTTTCTTTTTTGATGGATGTTTTTGTATTTATTTTTACTATGTGGGTTTCTATGAAAGTGACTGTCAAGTATTAAATCCTTAATAACCCATATTAATTTCTAGGGAGAAATTAATTTTATGGGGGGTATAATGTAACACCGTTAGATTTTTTGATTTTTTTTCAAATCAATTTAATCTTTTTGAAAATTTTCATTTTATACAAAACTAAAAATTGTCTATTTTATAGCACTATATTTGTCTTGCATTGTAAAAAAAACCATGTTAGTCATGCCCTACACCCAATATAATTTTTAAACTTAACCTAAATGGAACACCTAGGTTAGATTACATTACATGCAAGACTAAATTTTGTTTGATGGCTTGCATAACATGCAGAACTGTATTTTACTGAATAATGATATATTATTAAAATATTATTTAACATAATAAGATTTAACCATGAAGTTAAATTAATATTTACAAAAAGGTTTAAATATATTATGAAAATATTTTTTTTAAACAATATAAATTAATTTATTGGATTCAAATTTGTTAGAAATGAATATCAAAACCGATTGAATATAAAAAATATTATTATTTTTATGTTCACAAAGATGTTTTATCCTAATAAATTAAATTAATTACAATTATTAATTGATATTAATTTAATATATATATATATATTATTCAATTAAATATTATATATATTCATCCAATAATTTTTATAGGATAAAGATAAAAATATTATATGTAAAAAATAAAACTAATCTTTCAAATATTAATATAAAAATTATCTTAGGGTTAATTTTTGTTATTTTTTTGTAATGTTTCACATTTTAATGAATAGTGCAAAATATTGAATTATTATTCAAAACATATTTTTTACATAATTTATTTACAAGGATAAGTTTTATATAAAATTGATTTAAAAGTTTAATTAGATCATATTTTTATCAATTAATCTAATATTGGTCATTAGAATCAATTTCAATTTGATAAATGGTATATAAACATAGAAAACATTTGGATGTTTTTACTTTAAAAAATTCGACAGTGTCGTCCCATTAACTTAAATTAATTTATGAAACTTCTGTTATTGGAATTTTGAAAAATAGATTCCATATATGAAATAATAATAATTTTATAATGTATACAAATTTATAATTAGTTTTTGATCAAAATTATTAGTGAATGCAGTTGAAATCAAATAAAGTGATTAAGGTAAACTTTAGTTTAACAAGGGAATAAAAATTAAAATTAAGGGCCCAAATTTCCTAAAAGACTTGTCAAAATTTTTTTTGTTCATTCTACATCCATTTAACTTACTCTTTTTAATTTTTTTTGTTTTGGATGACTTGTTTTAGGTAACAATGTGGGTACATCTAACTTGTTTCCAACAATACGAAGTGAGTTATTTCCCTCCCTTATAAAAGACCACCACCTATCCCACATCATCACACCTCTCAAACCACTTAGGTTAGGAAATTATATACACAATACACTTCAAAAAATACCTACCTTCCACATTGAAGAGTCCCTTTTGGCATAAAAAAGTCCCAAGAACCTCGTAGGTAAAAACCAAAAGGAGTTACCCAAAGAAGTGGAAACATACTTACTCAAGCTCCTTTATTTTATTTTCATTATCCCCTCATACACTCTCCTTATTATATTAATATATAACAAAAAACGTATGCTCAATATACTGAGATTCTTTATGATAATGGGTTTTTATACACTAATACACACATCCATATAATGGGTAATGAACATACAATTTTTGTGTATGGTAAACTACTACCTCATAGAATAATAATTGTTCATTTTTACTTTACCACTTCTCATGATGGGTGTTATAATGAAAAATATGTTTATATATAACATATATGATATTTATAATGTATCAACGGTTTTGTAATTATTTTATAAAACATGTATTTATATGTTCCATTTTTGTGTAAATATGATAATTTCGTTTGACGAAGTGTGGAATACCGGTCCTTCAAAGCGATGTGATTCGTTCAAACACTATATAGAATATATTAAGGATGGGTTTAGTGAAGTTATATGGTATATATGACATAATAATTATAATTTAGTGATATTATATATATATATATGTATATATATTTCATTTAATTTTTGTTTACTTTCAACATTATAAATAAAAATCGAAACAAAATTTCATGCATACAAATGGACAACTGTCTCCATGAATAGTGTGTTCCATTTCATACTTATATATTCTATATATTATTAGAGTACACATTTAATTAATCAAAGTGAAACATTTATATAGAATTACTAACAAGTGGGTAATAGAAAGTCATAATCATACAATATTTGGTATTATATATAATAATATGTTTCTTTTATATATTTATAATTAACTTATATTTATTATAAAGTATGTTTGTATGAGTTCAACGAGAGTCAAGACAGAAGGTAAGGGAATTTCATCTCACCTTTTATTTTTGTGAGATACATGCTTTGTTTTCCTTATATTTCATATATGTGGTGTATATAATGCACATATATGTATTATATGATTCTTATACAATATTTACATATCTATTTTATGATAATTATTTCATAAGGTTTATGTGTCAAAAGTTACCAAATTAGTAAATTAATTTTGTCTCAGTTTTCCTTCTTGGAGAAAAATATCATCTTCTGCACCTATATTTTTCTATGATGTGTATATAATACCTTTGAAATGCTAAATTATGAATTTACTTATATTAGTGATATTTTAAGCATTATATTATTTCATTTTATTACATGGGGATTATAATTAAAAGTTACAATGTAGTAATATTATATTAAAACAAACTCATTATTTATCGAGATTGGTTATGATTATACTTAAAATGATTAATATTATGATCCATATCTCAAGATAACTAATTAATTTTATCATCTTTTCTATATTTGTGATATGTTCAGGAATTGGGGTAATTTTTTACTCTTTTTTACATAATATGACTAAAAATGTGTATTTAAGAAAGTCTGACTTTTCCTCTCTATTTGGTCAGAAATATGTATCCATTCAAAACCATGTTTTCTGAAAAGAAGGTTTTAAAAATGTTCTCGATATTTCTGAATATGTTTTAAATGTTTTAAAAAACAAACAATTATAAACACATTATCTAGAATCATTTATAAATTTTCAATGTGTTTTCAATGAAATAGTTTTCAAAACAAGTTAAATATTTTTTTATATGTTTTCAAGGTTTCTTCAAAGAAATGGTTTCGAAAATGTTTTTAACCTTTCTTTATAAATTTTTATTGTGTTTTTCATGAAACAATTTCAAAATGTTTTCAAGACATTATTATAAGTTTTCAGGTCTATTTTCAAAGAAATGTGCTTTTAGAAGATTATTTTCAAGGAAATTGATTTCATTGATTTGATATATTATTTTATATGTTTTAAAATTATTTTCAAAGGAAAAGGGTTTGAAAAAGTGTTTCAAGATTATTTTATATGTTTCCAAGGAAAAAATGTTTCAAAACATTTTCAACCTTATTTTATAAGTTTTCAAGGGAAAAGGTTTTCATAATGTTTCCAAGATTATTTTATATGTTATCAAGGTAAAAGGTCTTCAAAAGGAATTAAATCCTCATTTATATATTTTAAATAGAAAAAGGGTTTTAGAAGGATTTTGAGCCTTCTTTATATGTTTCAATGTATTTCCAAAGAAAATGGTTTTAAAAGTTTTTATGTTTTAAAAAGACTTTTTAAAAGAAAAAATGATATTTTCCTTAATGAAATTTTTTTATCAGATTCTTCAAAATAATTTTCCATCAAAGATGATATCTGTTGGTGTTACTCAAGCCTTTATAGGAAAGGATCCATAGTTTTCATTCAAATTATTTACCTGAATGGTTTATATTTTGATGACATGTTGTTTATGTAAACCCATGCTTTTTTCATAGTTTATATGTTTATGAAACACATTCTTATTCAATCGGTCATATTATTATGAAACCATATTCATTTAAATGGTTTATACCATGATTAATTCACATAAAACCCACTTCATTTCACGGGTTATTCTAGGATGAAATTACAATAAACCTATGTATTTTCCCTAGGTTATGATATGATTAAATATTTAGGATACCCACTTCAATTCATGGGCTATGATATGATGTTTATAAACCATATCTCTTTTTATGAGTCATGGTAAGATGAAAGTTTTATTATCTTGTGTTACATGTATGTATGATTTCATCATGTGATGGTTGGTACCTATATCTGTCTATAATGCATTGGGTGATGATAAATTTGTTATGAGTTCAATAGGGTACACGGGAGGGAATCTTAAACCCAAAAAAGAGGGCATACAAGTGGGATCCTAAATCCCAAATTAAGAGGACATCTTAATCCTCAAAAAGTGGGTAAACATGTCAATATCCCAAGCCTGAAACAAGAGGGTACACCAGAGGGAGTCCCATGACCAAATAAATTACACAGGTTATTATCCTAATCCAAACTGGTTGTGAAGGTCTTGGTAGGTAGGATTGACATATGATGTTCCATGTTTACGTAAATGCCACAAATTTCTTGTCTTATTCCCATGATATGATTACACTATTGTTTCCCTTATGATTCATTCCTCATGAACTACCAACATTAATGTCATGATTCATGTGTATGATCATTGATATGTATGGTATGATCTTGTAAGGGAATTATCATGTTCTCATAACCTTATGATAATTTGTTTCTTATATATCTCCCTTTTTTAGCTTTACTAAGCATCTGAGATCACCCATTTTTATGTTTCCTTTCCTAGTATATGAATATATGTGTTAAGTATTGTGTGTCTAAGAAGGGTGAAAGTTATAATGTACCTAGTGGGAGATAATGTACCTCACTCATGTACAATCATTTACATTTCTATGTTTCCAAAGGCACTAAACAAATATAGTATTTCAGTTCTATTTTTGAAATGTTTTATGTATTCCAAAAAATTTATGTAAATGTTAATGTATGAAAAGCATGGGTCACTATACATAAATTGCATATCAATGATCATAAACTTGAGTCATGGAAAACATATTGGCAGTTCATAACACATAAATAAAAAAGTAATCAAATAATATTACCAATGAGAGAATAATATTATCATATGAAATAGATTGGGGGTACACACATAAGTATATAAAATAATTTCCTTAATAGATAGGGCTCACTCCCAAGACAATTAGAGGGGATTAGTTTCACTCCCCATTCCATATTAAAAGTTTACCCCTATGATTATTATAGTGGATTGGATTCACTCCAAATTATATATTCAATGATATATCCAAAAACTATTATAGTGGATTAGGTTAAATATATATTCCATAGTCATAGTTCACTAATATGACTATCATATTGAGACAATTCCCTTAATGGACTAGGTTCACTCCCCATTCCGGTTTAGTTTATCTCATGAGATATCCATTTTACCCAATATATTGGAGGGATATATAATTCCATCTACAACCTTCAAATAATCATAATACATTCACAAGTGTTCCATAAGATCATAACTAAATCATTATATATAATAACCTATGGAAAATAAATGGGTTTAATAATCCTTTAATAATCATAATAATAAACCATTTAGAAGAATAAATAGGATGGTTTCCTTTTATTTTATCCCCAGTAGTGCATAAGTGACATCTAAGGAAGTTATCATAAATGAAAAATCCTTCAAAATATCACTTGGAATATTTATTAAAGAAAATGTAAATTTCACTTTGAAATAAATTATTTAACAAATAAAAATTTCCAAAAAATTAAAGGAAAAAATTTCATTGATAATAATCTATCTAACTTGTAATGGAATATTCAAATAATTGATCAGTTATGATGGTGGGAAATTCCATTCCTTCTAAATAAGTTAAAAGAAAGCAGTCATTTCACACTTTTGTAAAAAATGTCAAAAAATACCTCATTCTGGGAATGATAAGAATAATTTTTGATCAATTTTTTAAAATTAAATCAAGGGTAAAAATCAATTTTAAAAATTACAGTAGAATATTCTAAAAAATCATATTTTTTTTTGAAATTTTTGATATTGATTAAAAATGGTTTTTGATGGAAGAGAGAAATATAGTAGTTCTTTCGTAATTATATTATTTTGATTTACTATGTTCATAAAGAGATGAAAATGAAAATAACAATATAATATAAATAAATAACCCAATTATAATAAAAATTATGAGTTTATTTAGTGGTAGATCATGAATTTTCTTCGTCATAAACCCAATCATAATTTTTCCCAACAAAACATCAGTTTTAACAAAAAACCTTTTCCCCATGTAAAATTTTAAATTATAATCCCAATGAAATAAAAAAAATAAAAATAAAATTAAAAAAATTAAAAACATAATATTTATTATATAATATGTAAAATTGGATTTAAATACACCTAAAAAAAGAAAATTTTTGAAAAAAATAACATATTTTCCAATAAATACAATTTCAGATGAGAAACCCTTATCATTATGGAAATCTATAGATCAAAACCTCATTGTAGAGATAAAATTATATGGATTTATTATTACTGTAATTATTTGAAATTAATAATAATATAAATTTATGGGAAGAATTTATGTCACACTAATGAAATATGTTGTGAATATGGCTTATGTCCCACCCAAATTAAAGTGAGACAAGATATTCCATAACTCAGGTTTGAATTACCTTAAAGGAACTCTAACCTTCAGTAGAAAAAATATAAACTTATTATACTTATATAAAAAATAATTTATATATTTATACTATTATATACAACCAACTTATAACATTTTAACACCCATTTATTTATAATTTCTTAATAAAATCACCATTTTGGGTGTTAATTGGTTCATTTTTCATGAGAATTTCAGTATAATAGTTCTAATACTTATCATTTGATTGTGTTTATATAATATATAAAATTTTATTCATGATATAAATATAAGATATATTAATTATATATTTATTTATGTTAATCCAAAATAGATAGAGATAAAAAAATTAATTTCACTATTCATGTAGATGGTAAGCCATTCATTCAAATGAGTGATAATTTCACTTTTCATTTAATGGAAAATATGATTAATAAAGAAGGTTTCATAATAATAATAACAATAACAATAATAATCTATTTTAATATACTAAATTTTTTATTTTATGAAAAATATTGTAGATTTAGTGTATGCAGAAGAAGAAACTAATTAAAAGAGGTCGAGTAAGATTCTTACCTCTTCTTTAGTAGGCCTACTTTAGATCCTTTCTTAAGGAAAATTTGAATGAAATTTTAAGAAGATAAAAACCCTATAATTATTGGATATGGAAGTGTATAAAATAATTTTTCTAGTTCTAGTTTATGATATAAGGCTCAATGTGGTGTAAAGAAGGGAAAGTAAGGGTGGCCTTTTATAGGTGAGTCGAGGAGCTCTCTTGGAATTTTTTTAATGATTAAAATAAAATAAAGTAATTATCAGGATGGATGATTAATAATTAATAGTGATTAAAATGTAAGGTATGATATGTTGGAAATATAATCAATTAATAACATTTATATAGGTTTAAATAGTATTTAAAACATTATATTTTGGTTCAACCCGTTTATTATCAAATTTTATCCTCAACCATGTGAACACAATTTTCATTGTTAAAGGGTTATTAATTTAATTATAAGTTAAAAATTATATAATAAATGATTAAGATATGATATTTTTTAAAATATATTATGCACCTTTTTACCTTTCTAGGTTTTTAATATTTTTTATTAATTTATTAAAATATTATTATCATAAAATATCATTAATGTCAGTTTTCAAACAATTTTTTTAATTTAAATTTAAATAAAACTTGAAAAAATTGAAATTAAAGTATAATCCTTTCAAATATCTCAAGTATGTCATATTTTTCTTAAACATTTATGGAATACAATAATTCTTCACAATTTTATTACTTTTAAATTTTTTAAATCCATTTAATATATTTTTCTTTTAATTGAATAAAGACTCTGTCAGCATTTCATAAGAATTTAGGGTATTTTTTCAATCACATAAAATTTATAATTTATTAAAATTATAAATAAAATTTATTTATCCTTCAAATAAATATTTATAATCAAACATAACCCTTTTCACCATAATGAAAGAATATTAGAGATATTAAAGTCAAGAGTGTGGAATTTTTTAATTTATCTTTTATATAAATAAATATAATTGTAATAATAAATGATATATAGAACCATGTGGATATATATTAAATAATTTGATGGAAATAGAATAACCCCACCCAAAAAATAGGATTAAGTCTTGTCTTAGAGGAACATTAAACCTTGTCTTAAATTTTTCACCATATTTTACCTATTTTACCTTTATCGAGGTGAGAAAAATTTACTGTGGCTATAATTAACATTGAAAGGGGGAATATCTACCAAATTTTAACCTCCTAATTCAAAATATAGAATTCATTTTTCATGATTCAATTTTTAGAAGGGGCAGACATTAGTTTAAGGAAGAAACCTATAATGTAATGAAAACCATTTTTTAGAATAATTATTTTTTTGTATAAAAATGTTTTTATCGCAAATTCAAACATATAATTGATTACAATTCCAATTAATTTTTTTAATTTAACTTTTTAAATTATTGAATATATATAAATTTCAATAAAAATTAATATTTTTTTTCTATTCATTGATAAATCAAATGTTTTGAAAAATTCTTAAAAACTAATTTGAAGGAAATTTTTGGACGTTTCTTTCAAAAATTAATTTCATTTTATCAAATATATTTTCTAAAAGTGTCAATATTTAAATATAATATATTTTGTAAATTTAAAAAACATGTAAGAATGGAACGTATTGTTGAAGAGTAATATGGATTTTCTAAAAAAACTTGAAAGCTTATTTACTAATAGTTATTCAATAAATTTCTGTTGAGATGGGTGTGTATATATATATATATATATATAAATAAATTTCATAATGTATTTATTATTATTCATAACCTCCAATTAAATATATATGTTATAATGGTCATATAATAATATGTTGTGGTTTTTTAAGGTCAGCGTTGAATATCTTATACAGTATTGAACATAATGTTCTTATTTTAAAATATAGAAATTTTATATTCCCCACCCCATTAATAAATTATGTCCTTTCAATTTAAAATTGTTCTTGGTAATCAAGGGATTGATACTTGGAAATTCATTCAAGAGAACATAATTTATAAAAAGAGTTAATAAAAAATAATATAAAACAGAGGGAAAGGGAAATATGAAGGTCATTGGGAACAATAAAAAACCAGGTTTCCAAATAGGAAAAAATTATTTTAAAGCGGAAATATGGATGAAGAGGAGACAACTAAAACCTAAGGACTAATAGTCGTTGAAAGAGAATATTTTCTAGAGAATGTTAACAACCACGGAACCATAAATCCCTGAAGTGTTAAAAGACAATTGATTCATCATAAATAAAGGTAAAAGAATAAAATTTGAGTTCAATATTTGTTTCCTAAAGTTAAGGTATTACATTACAATCAAGATAGAAAACAAAAGAAAATATACATACTTGATTTTTCATTATATCATAAGAATAATTGCAACTTTTTTGTTTTTCACTTACCATTTTCTAATTCATCTCTTACTCCAACAAATGAAAATTCGAAATAAATTTTTCATTTATAAAGAATTGAAATTTAATTTTAATGGATCATAAGATCCATATATTAATGAAAAGTCATTCTACATGTCTCAATATATTAATTAATACCAAAATCACTAAAAAAGGTTATCCAATATGAAAAATAATATATCAATGTCAAACAATAATACTCAAATCTCAACTTAACCCATTACACAAGTATCTATCCTTAGATCCCTTCCAAAATAAGTCCATCCATATTCAAAATTAAAAAATTTAGAAATAAGATTTTTAAATTTCCAAAGTTAACACAAAACTATAATCTCATAAATAATATAAAGTAGAGATATATGGAACATACCAAATATGCGAATGCCTTGATCATATATTATCCTAAAACATGACGATAACCCGACTTACCAGAAAACCCCAATGAAAACACATATTCTTCAATCAATTCACCCTCTACTTTTTCCTTTAAATAAAATCATATACTTTCAATTATATTTCATAAATCCAAAACTAATGTAAACTCTATCAATGATAATGTAAAACACTTAGTTATTAAATCAGAAATCATCTCCATGTTTATCAATACTATACCATTTATTTAATCAATAATATATTTATCCCAACTAAGCATTATTATTTGAAAATTTGGAACCTATTAAGGGTTACCATTCCCTCTATAATGTGTTTTCCATAAAATATCACCCTACCATTAAATATCTTTTCTATGTTATCATTACCATCCAAAATAATCCTATAAATCTATATAGAAAAAATAATGCATAAAAATCCATAAATGTTTCATTATTCATATAACAAGAACACCATTGATAAAAATAATTCTATAACATAACATTAAAATTCTAATAGAAAAACAATTCAATCAGTCCCCATCATTTTTAATCCATTATCTGGAATTAAACATATCATTCCTTATTAATTATGTAATTTCATATGTCATTTGTAGTCTATTTCCATCAACAAAAAAACCTTTAATTATACATCCTTCCTGATCCTATTTTTTATATTTCCCCTTATCCCATTGAGTTGTATAATTTTGATTTTTTTCTGCTTCTAAAACATTCAACAATTAATGATAAAACTGGGAGAATATTCTTAGTATCCCTTACATTAACCAGGATTTTCATTTCTTCTAAATAAATACATTCTCAATGTAATTCTTTTCCACGCCCAAATATTTTTTGTTCCTTTGAGAAATTTTCCAGGTTTATTATTCTAACATATACTAGAAATGTAGGAAATTAAATCATCTTCCCTCTATGGTGTTCTTGAATATCTGTTTTCCTCTTAGTAGGTGAATTATAAAACTCACCCAAGTTGATATTTTTAGTCATAGAATGAGATAAATAATTAAGAATAATAATAAGGTTTCAAATTCTAGCTCATGTTTCACTTGGTTTCTCATAAGTAAAATCATTATATTATTCATCAAATTTACTGTTAACAAAATTCCTCTTGCTTCAATCCATTGAAAGAAACCAAAAACCATAGTGTGAGAAATAATAATAATAGTGGAAAATCACATAATACTGAGAAATAATTTATAGGATTTCAAAATCAATACACCTTGATTTTAATTTTTTACACATTAGGTTTAATTTAGGTTATTCAAGGTTATCATTTATTCAAATCCTTCATAGTGGTTTATAAAGAAAATATGAGTTAACCAAATCATATCCCCTAGGAGTGTCAAACCAAGTACACAGTAAGTGAAAAATCTCTTTGAACTATAATGATGGTTGATATATACAAAAATGGATCTTTTATTTTTTATTACCCCTAGAAGCATATATAAACAATCATGTTGACTTTTAGTATCTTTATAAGGATATTTTTTTTTTGGAAAATCACACTCAATTAATTACCATAACATAGAATATTCTATTATATATTGAATTATCCTGATGTTAATCAATGACGTTTTGTCATCCTAGTTTATAAAGGTTAACTAACCCTTTCTATGAGACCAAATATAGAAACCTATATGTTTTATACAAAAATATTACATCTTATTAGATGAATATTAATTACATCTATAAGGACCTATGTTTTTCTGAACATGAAATTTTTAGCAAATTGTTTTTCTCTTTTGGATACTTATAAGGGGTAAAATGGTATATTACTCAATAATATGACATAAAATAATTTTTATGATCACCAAATTGGTCTAAAAATAGGGGTTTTTCACCAAGAAACTAGTTTGGTAGATTTCCTAGACATTCGAATAGTGGTGGAATAATTAATAATTAATAAAAATTAATTAAATATTAATTTAATCATACATGTTCATTCAACCATATATTTTCAATGTATTATCATATTTATATTCTATCTCTATATTTGAGTCTTTAATGTTGTTTTCTTCAAGGTATGTCATAAAATTTGGTTGAGTGGTGGTATAGGCGCATGCTCCATTTTCTTTTAATTTTCATTTCTATTTTTCTTCCATTTTTTCCTTCTATTATTTCCCTAGATTCTCACGTATTGCCCCAGGGAATCCTACTTCACCATTACAAAGATATATAAATGGATTTGGAGGGAGATAAATAGAGGGATGTGAAGATAAGTACTGATGTGAATCTTGGGACGTTCCATATCGTTATCTGCCAGTAGTGGATTGTGAAAGAGGGATAAGCTTTAGTGGATTCCTCCCCAAGGTAGGTGATTTTTAAGTTTTCAAATAAATCCCCTAATATTTAATGTTTAAAAAATTTAAACCCCTATTATGCCTTCTTATCACCCCTTTAGGGTTGATCAATTTATTTTGAGGGAAAATAGTTGATTCGGGGGATTTAAGGGGTTTCCCTTTTGGAAATCCAAATCACACAACATTTCGATTCAAGAACAGATTCCATGTGTTCTTCATGTTTGGGAAGATGATATTTTATTAGTAAACAACATGTATGGGCTATTAACATAGTGTTCTAGGACTCAACCATGTAGATGAGTAACCGACCATACAACCTTTTTATTGGTACATGGCTGTGTAGAGTACTCCACCAGAGTCTGTGTGGGTTCCACACCATGTAGAGGTACACAACCAGGAAATGTACATGGTTAGGCTATATGAGGTACCTAGTAAGGTACCCCATGTGGGTTACACCCCATGTATATGTTCAAAACATGATACACTTGGGATTTTAGAATCCACATTTGGATGAAGTAAATGCTCAGACGGTTCCTTGGGGGAACACACAATGTACTTATGTACACAAATAGTGCACTCATCCCTTACTACCCTTTTGAGGGGTTTTCCAATTTTACATCACAGAGTCATAATTGGACCTATCAGTAGTCCATTTTTAGTATACTTATTCATAGATCATAATGTTAAAACCCTTTTGGTGATTTAAGGACACCTAGGAGCTATTCTATTATTTTCCCAAATGGAGGGGTTCTTGCTTCAGCAATCGAATCTAGTTGTCTCCTGTGATTAGGACCATTGATCTGAGATAAAACATGAGCCATATCTTAGAGGATGTTTCTGCTTACGTTTTAAATTAGATGACCCCCTTTAGGATGCCTATATCTTCCTATTGTTATCGAGGGTCCCATGTGGGATTCCATCTCTTTAATGGTAACCTAGGGAGTCCCTTGCAGGATTCCCTTTATTATGTACCACTCTAAGTATCCCATGTAGAATTTCATTGTTTACTTACCTTCAAAGGATTCCATGTAGGATTCCTTATTTTACCTTCTCAGATAAGAATCCAGGGTAGGATCAGGTCACATTCTTGTAGAACTTGAGGTTCGTAGATAGGATGTCTATTTAGTGTTTTGAATTAAGGGACCCAGTGGTTTACCTAGTGGTTGAATGACCCTATGTGTGTTGGGGGTCTGGGTAGAGATAGTATAATGTGTCACCTTAGAACTTTTTACAAACATGCATGCCCAAGAGGCTCTGTTAGTAGTGGTTGGTTTAGGTGTTCGACCACCCTCACTCTTTTTTTATGATTCCACATGTTTACTTATGATGAATTTTTTATTACTAGAGGTGATTCCTAGTTCTTGGATGGTGAGATTGATGTGATTTATTTCTCTCTATTTGGATTCCCAAATACTTTTCTTGGGACCAGGATTCTAATCCATGTCATTTCTCATGTTTATTTGTATACACATAGGTACTATGTAGGATCAGGAAGTTAATCTTGTATCTTTGACTATTTTATTTTTATTATCTACATAGGTCCTTCTTGGTATCTGAATTTTGATCCCATGATTATGATATATTCTAGAATAGTGTCCCAAGTAATTATACTAATTGATTATTATGCTCTCCCGAGTGATAGAAATAATTCTAGTCTCTTTAATTTATAATATATTGAGGATAATCACACTCTAATCTATTTACATGTGATGTTTATGATTATTATCTCATTGATCTTATTATACTCATGTATGATTGGACTCTCCTAAGTTATAGGGTTAATTATTCTCTGGTTGTCCAATTACATGATCATAGTGCTGGACCTGTTGTTTCACATAATTGTATACTCATTGATGATTATGAACTTATAAATTATAGGTTTGATTACAATCTCCCTCATCAGAGACCTCTAGAGATGGTAATGATGTATCACTAGTGATCTCTCCTTATAGTTTTCATAAGGGTTAGACCCATAGGGTTTTTTTGAGTCACAATGTCATGATTGCTTATGGAGAGGGATATAGGGATCAGACATTGGACTAGATTTTCATGGTGAGAGTGGAATGATATCTAGATCTCTACCATGTTTATAGAATTTCCTTATGTATTAAATAGAATACTTTTTATAGTGATTGGAGGTGTGTATCAGTGAATCTAGAGCAAGGACATGTATCCCCAAGTGGTGACGTAGTTTTCCCAAATATATTTTAGATGCTGGATGAAGAAGGTATTGTTGATTAGGATTACAAACCAAAAGGTTGACATAATTATACATGGCCTAAGTGGTATGACATCCATATTAGTCCCCTCTTCATAGGATATCGATTCAATCTGATGTTTATCTAGGGATTAACTGTGGATTGATTCTTTTATGATATTTATTTCACCTTACTCATGTATATTCATATAAATGTATATATATATATATGTATGGGAATGTATATAAACAAACAAATATACATATAAATATACATGATGAAAAATTTTCTGGATGATCAGGATCATGGATCCAGGGATCAATTACAGTTTCATGCTTTTTTGATTTATTTATCTTTTTCAGTTGTGTCTCTACCAGGATGATCATATTGCTTGTGCATGAACTCATGGAAAAATATTATAGGTTCATTATTGGGGTGTCCCACTGAGATTATTTAACACCCCTATAGATGATACTCGGTGCACATGTAGTCCTTACACATGATTTTAGGGTTGAGCATAGATAACAGTGTGGCTAGGGATGATTCCCAAGGTTGCATGGTCAAGCAGATCCACTAGTGTTGGTTCTTATGTAAAGGATGATACAATTTGTTAGTATATTGGAGACTGGGTTTATGGTATGGATTTTATTTAGTAGTAGAGACTTTTAATTTTATTTAGGTTTCTTTTATGTACTCATGTATGTATGTTTGGGATAGTGGGTGACTAGTGTTGTATGTTTGACATTAATATTTAGTATTTTATAGAATTTCATTTATTATTACAACATGCCCTATTTCAATTATTTACTGCTTCCTTGCTCTTTTTATTGATTTATTTCCTAATGTCAATTTATTTTCATTATTTTTACTCTGAAGTGAGTGTATAGTATTCCCAATATAACTCCTTTAGATCCTTTTTTCTAGATTGATGCCTTTGGCGTATTGGGGGGGGGGGGTCACGCTTGAGGCCTATTAACAAACTAGCATGGAACCGGTTCAATGAAATCCTGGTTAAGACATTACAAAGATGTATCAGAGCTATTTATTTTCTTATTGATTTCCTATTTGAAATATCATAGATTGGTGTATTAGGAATGTTTCTGAAACTATGATGGATATCAGACTGGTGCATCATGAACACTTATTATGGTAATAATTATTGGTTTATGTAGTTATGGGATTTCCGTTTTGATATATGATGTTGGAGTTGTATATGATCTTCATATTGAAAGATGAACATGTGGTGTGGGGGTTATTATTTATTATCGATCCATGTCTCTTAGAAAATTGGTGGGTGGGAATTGATAGATTACTGTCTATTTCCCCATTAAAAAGGTTCTAGTGATTGATTTTGACTATTTCCCAACAAAGGAAAGAGGTGAATCATTCATCAAATTTGGATCATTGGGTTCACATTCTATAGACATATTAATGTGTAGTTATTATTGAAGATAAAGGAAAGTTGTTTAATGTGTCAAAAAAATATAAATGATGTTTTCTTATATAGGTTTCTAGGGGATTCAACTCAGTAGTACCGATTTTCATATGTATTTCCTTCTAATAGAAGGTCATGTGGACCTATATTGAGGAATTTTTTAGTGATGATAATGAATTAGTTCTCAATCACATGAGGTGAAATAATCCGAGTAGATAAATAGGGAACATGATTCCCATGTGTTCTACCCCTTGTAGGGGATTTTTATGGTTCAGTTAATTAATATGTTGTTAATAATATATAATGTATTTTCCTACATAGCTTTGAATGCCATTCCACCTAACTGAACCATGTGATTATGGTACGGACCCATTTAGTTCAGTATCAGTAGTTGTTTCTTTTCTAGTAAAAACTTTATGGGGGTATTTTTTATTTAAAGTCATCTTATTGAATTGTTGAGTATGATTCAGATAGGTACCTTTATATTTATAGTGAACTATACCTTGAGGGGGTATTATCATATATTGATTCTCAATGAGTGTCAGTTCAGTATCCTTCCTTAGTGAATATCACGAAATCCCGGGAGAAGTTCCTTATAAGGATACTCTAAGAGGATCAAGGACCTCTTTGGATTATGCCTACAGTTTTGACCCCTATAGGTCAGTGTGATCGTTACCTACTCTTTAAAAGGTTTGATCATTGTGCTAGGTGGTTTGAGGAAGATTCTCTATTAGGGTACATGTTCAGTAGGGTCAGGTGGGAGACCTAGAGTCCCGTATTTTTTAACCAATACCTTTAAGGTAGAAATTTTATTTTGTTAAAATTAAATATATGTATAAGGTTTTCCCAAGTTTATAAATTAATTTTTTGGTAGTGAGCTTGGTTATAGTCCCTGTTTGAGATGGATGCATGTTTAGTGATCAGGTTCTGGGATATTTCCATGCTGATGCCTTCGTATTTTGATGAATCAACTTGGGTGCTTTAGTATATTGAATGGATTCAACTGGTAGAACTATTTGGGTTCTTGGCCTACTCAAATAGTGTTTATGTTTTTGCTAATGTAGTCAGAGAGTGGGTAGATACTCAAAAATGAAATGAAATCTGGTGATGGATGACCATAGAATAAATCATGTCATAAAAGAGGTGCTTGATTTTGAAGAGGACTTTCAAGGGAGATTTTGACTTGTTTGGAATGAAATTCCATGTATACTAGTCATCATTTCTTTGTCATGGTCGATTCATTAGAGTAAGACTCGGGCGATAAGGGTACATACAAGTTGTGGATGGTATCATTAAATTTCTTGATCGATGAGTGGCTTGGTTCAAGGTGAATAATAATGGTTTCAATGAATTTCCATGGGTTTTATTTATTAGGATTGTTTAAATGATAAATTTATCTCCATGTTATATGATATATTTAAAAAATATTGGGCCCCATGAGGCGGTAGACCCATGTTTGGACTTGGGCACACATTTTCATGAGACATGATGATAGGTGTGGGTTAGAGGTAGGATAGCCTATTAGATATGAGCATGGATAGAGTGAGATAAATATTACATTTTGATGGATCCACATCATACTCTTAGTTAGAGATGACCATGAAAGATCTTGTCCTCACCCAAAGTACATTGATTGAGAATTGGCTCTACACAGTGCTTCTTTTATTTTAATTATTATTTCTTGGATGTACTAGAACCTATTGAGGTTACACTTAAGGAGAGGTATATGGTAATAAATATAGAGGGGAATGAAGAATTGGATATTTTAGGGTATTAATCTACATTTTTAGTACAAATTTAGTGTTTTCCATGGGTTTTTGGGATGTGAGTTTGGTTTTGAGAAGAGGATAAGGGTATTCCTATGGTGGAGAGTTCCATATTAGTCATAGGTGAACCTCTTTCAATTCGAAGACAACTATAGATTCTATGTGACTAGTTTTTTGACATTAATTACATATTAGTTTCAAATATTCTTATTATGGGAGAAAGGATGGAATTTTTTCACCAAGGCTTCTCTGGGAAGAGAGGGTTTATGGTGGGTAGATTGTATGCACTCATGTTTTTTTGAGCTGGAAATTTTGAGCAGAAATGTGGATATTTTCTTTTGGATGCTTATAATGGGAAAAATGGTCTTTATACCCTACAATAATACTTCATATAATTTTTATGACCAGTCTATTGGTCATGAAATATGAATTTTATCCAAGGATAGATGTTTCGTATATTTCTTAGATATTTAAATTTTAGCAGAATAATTTATATTTAATATTTAATTAATAAAACATTAATTTATTCATGTAACTTTTTTTAGATATATATATTTAATAGATAATTTAATTTAGATTCCATATCTTTTATTGAGTTAGAAATTGATATTTTTTTAGGCTGGGCATAAACATAGGTCATGAATAGAGACCGACCTCAGCCCCTTTTCTTTTTTGGTTTTTTTCAATTTTTCTTTATTTTAATTATTTTTCTTATTTTCCTTCTAGGGATTATATTGTAAACCCCTAGGGGTATCCTCCTTTAAAAATACCTAAGAGAGATAAAGGGATAATGAGGGAGATAAGGAGATAATTTGAAATTAATGTACCACCGCGAATGTTGGGAAGCGTTAGATTGTTGTGTGACATCTGTGGATCATAGAAATGGGAAACGATTTGATGGAATCCCGCCAAATTTTGTATTTTTTTAATTTTTTTCATAGATACTTATCTATTTGATTTTTCATTGTTTTAAACTCCTATTATTCCTTCTTAGAACCCCTTGAGGGATGATCTATTGATTTTTTTTTCGAAAACATAGATTTCAGGCAATTTGAGGGGTTTCTTGTTCTGAAATCCAAATCACATGACACATAGATTTAGGGACACATGGTGTGTGTTCTTCCTATTTAGGGAATATGTTTTTTAAAAGTGAATACCTTTTATATTTTATACACTCCATATACCGAGACTCAACCATGTATCCATGTACCCAACCAGACAACTTGTGTAGGGGCAGATGGCCCTATAGAATACAAGTTCAGGCCCCATGTGGGTTTCACAACATGTAAAGGTATACGTCTAGGATAACTACATGGCCAGGCCATGTGAGGTACATGGTAAGGTACACCGTGTAAGGTACACACCATGTACATGATCAACCCGCCATGTACTTGGGATTATACATGCCATGTTCAGCTATAGTACATTCCCAAGTGGGGCCTTGAGGGTGCACACCATGTACTAGTGTACACATACCGTGTAGTCCTCCATTGTTATCCTTTTGTGGATTTTTTTTATTTTACATCCCAGATTTAGAATTTGACTGATGATTTATAAATTCTAATAATCATTCCATGTAGATCTTGATGGTAAAACCTTTGCTGTGATTAAAGGACTCTTAGGAGGCATTCCATTATTTTTCTAAATGTAGAGGTTATTCCTTTTATAATCGAATCTAGTTTTCTCTTGAGAGCGATACCTATAATTTGAGCTGATTCATAAGCCATCTCTAGTTCCTGGTTCCTTGTAGCTTTCCCATTTAAGGATGTATACCTTGTGAGAAGTTTCCTTCTGTCCTAGGAGGCTACGAGTTTAGTTGTTTCTGAGGATCCCTTATATGACACGTCTACTTATATTTCAACCTAGAGGCACCTATATAAGAATCCTACATATTATTCCTATTAACAAGGCTCCAATGTGGGATTACTTTTCTTTCAGAATAACATAGTGAATACCTTGTCAGGAACCCCTTCTTATCCACCATTCCAAGGATCTCATACCAGATTCATTTGTATACTTACCATTAGAGGATACCATGTAGGACTCATCCTTTTATATTCTTATCTAAAGTTCTTGAGTAGGATTCCTTCACTTTTGTGTATATATTGAGGACACCAAGTAAGATTCCCCTTTAGTTATTTTACATAAAGGACCTAGTGGGTGACCATGTGGTTGACCAACCCTGAGATAGTGTATTGGGGGTTGGTTAGAGATGGAAACTGATGTCCCCTTAGTATTTGTGCCGAACTTTTAAGATAGGGAGGCTATGTAAATAGTGGTGGGTTTAGGAATTTGGCCACCCTTGTTATTTTTTATTTTTTATCATGTTTACTGTTGATGTAATAATGATTACCAAAAGTGCTTCCTAGTTATTGGCTGATGAAACTAATGAGATGTTTATCTCTCAATTAGTACACCAAGATGTATTTTCTAGAATCTGTATTTGAATACTGTTATTTATCATGGATATTTGAATACCCAATGGTACTACCTGAGATTGGGAAATGAAGCCTATATGTTTTATTTTTTTTATTTTTTGGATCTCTAGATGTGCTTCCTAGGTTCTTTCTTTTGTGCATATGATTATGGTTTATATATACAAAGAATCCCTAGAAATGATACCCGTGGATGATTACACCCTATTGAGTGATGAGGAAGATTGTGATATCCTATAATTACTATATCTTTAGGATTATTTTGACCTCCTTCATTGACATTTGATGAGGATGATTACACTCTCCTTAATCTGATTATAATCATGGATGATTATGCTCCCCCAGGAAATAGAGATGATTACACTCTCTCTAATCGATTACATGACTGTAATGATAGAAATTCCATTTCACATTATTAGATTCTCATGGAAAATTATTATCTCTAAATTTAGAGAGATTATTACCCTCATACTGATCATAGATATTTAGGGGTGGTCATGGAATCTCACTGATGAGTTATCCTTACGATTCTCTTAAGGTATGAACCCTTAGGGTTTATCCAAATCGCAATGTTGTGACTAACTATAGACCATGACCTAGGGATCTGACATTGTACTAGATTTACATGTATATTATGGTATGAATTCCATCTCTATTCCATAATTACTAGATGTACAGATGTATTCCTTGGAATCCTTTATTATAGTGACTGGAGGTGATTACGAGTGAACCCAGTGCTAGGACATGTATCCCACTATGGTGAAATAACTTGCTCAGAGGAATTTTTTGCATTTTTCAAAGAAAGTATTGTCAATTGTGATAACAAACCAAAAGGTGTGATTAATTATACATGGCCCGAGTGGTAAGACATCTAGGTTAGTTTTATTATCACAAGATATCTCGTCGATTAGATGTTTATTCATGGATTGACTATGTATTGAGTGACTTATGTTATTTATTTCACCTTAATCATGTATATTCACACACACACACATGTATTGGGATATATATATATATATATGAAAATTTATATAAATATATGTGATGTAAAATTTCCCAGTGGACTAGGATTATAGACCCATGGATCAACAATGGTTTCATTACTGTTTGATTTATTTATCTTTTTTATTGTGTCTCATCTAGGATAAATATATTGAATGAGCATAAAATTATGGATGAATTTTATAGCTTCATTATTGGGATGGCCTATTGACATTTTTTCTCACCCCTATATGTTCCCCTCGGTGTGTGTAAACATTTTATATGCTTTTCATTCAGAGCATAGATTACATTATGGATAGGAATGAGGCCCTCGGTTACATGATAAATCAGAGCTACTTGTATTGAATCTTATTCTCAAAATGATTTAGTAAAATATTTTCTTGGAGACTAGTTATGTGGTTTGGATGAGAGTTAATTGTAGAACCTTTCACTCTTATTTCAGTTTCTTTTATGCACTCTTGTACGTAAGGTCATCCTAGTGGATGACCAATGTTGTATTTATGAAATTTTTGTTTTTTAATTTATCGAATTTAATTTTATTATTGTAGTATATTCTATTTCAGTTACAAACTTTTCCACAATCTGTTTATTTATTTCAGGTATGATATTTAGATATTAACATTGTATTATGTCTGATATGAGGATATAATCACCCCACTCTACCACCTTTAGACAGTCATTGCTAGTCAGCAGTCTCTCGCATATGACGAGGCACACTGGAGGCCTCATAATGAATTGGATTGGTGCACCAGTTCAGTGGAATCTTTGTTGGGACATTACCAATAACATCTTAATCAACACTAGAGTCATATAAATTTATTTTCTTTGGAAACTAGGATACATAAACAACTGGTTCATAATATATCAACATCATTTCCCACAAAGTTATTCATAACTAGAAACCTTTCTAGACATATCACACATTAATACTTTATTCAAAACCTAGGTAAAAGAAACATAAGGATTTATGATATTAAAAACTTATTAATATTAAACAAGGGAGATATCAATGATTATATAATTATAGTATATGGTTTTGAAGACATGAAATTAATGCCTGAAAACCATTCCCAAAATATCAACAATCATAATATGGAGTCATGGTAAAATATTTGGTAGTTCATAATACATAATCACAAGGAAATAAAAGAATATAGTCCATGAGAGCATAACATTGACATAAAACATAGATTTGTGTCATACAAATATGAATGGAAAATCATATCTTTACTATTCAATGCTCATTTTCAATAGTAACATACTAGATTGGTTTCACTCACTATTATATATTCAAGATTGACTCATAAGGCTATCATACTATATTGGGTTCCCTCCCTAATCCATATTAAAGTTTCACTCTAAGTAATATGATAGTGAACATATCCCTTTATTGAACTAGGTTTACTTTTTATTCCAGTATAATTCTTATCATGAGATTTCCACCTTTACCCAATACATTAGAGGGAAATATAATTACATTCACATTTGTCATATAATCATAATCCATTCATATGTGTGCAAAAAGATCACAAATAATTCATTATATATATATTAACACATGAAAAGTAAATGAGTTTTTATAATAATTCCATCATCGTAATCATAAGACATACAGAGAAAGAATAAGGATGGTATTATTAGATCAAATTACCAATTGATCATTAGTAACACCAAATGATATTATTATAAATGAAAATTCCTTTAAAGGATCACTTGTAATATTTATATAGGGAAATAAATTTTTCAATATGGAATAAATTATTTAAAATATTATTTTTTTCCAAATATTAAAAAACAATCACCAAAAAACCTTATATACTTTTAATAGAATCCTTAAATAATTTAGTGCCCTTGATAGATGGAAATTCCATTCAACCGAATAGATAAAGAAACTATTTTTCCTTAAAAGTATTATTTTAGTCCCATTAGTTATTAAAGGAAGGAAAATGAAATGAAAACATGAAATATCCAAAAAATAACTAGAGGAGAATAAAATTAATGAGTTTTTTAGTCATATCATAAAATCAAATCATAAATAAAATCATAAAAAACCCAGATAAATAATGAAATTGTAAGACAAAACCTTACAACTAGGTAAATTTTGAATCATAAACCACTTGAAGGAATAAATTCAAATGAAACTTTTAAAAATCATGAAGATAATGAGATTCATGATATAACATGTTAAAGGAGATGTATATACACCTACTAAAATAATATAGATATATAATATAACATATGTCACAAAGAAGATAATTTGAGATGATAAACCCTTACCACTTTGGAAATATCTAAATAAAAAATCAATGAAAGATTGAAAATTATATGAATTTTTAAATCCCAATAAGATTTATGAATGGAATTATAAAATACATTCTGGGATATTATATACATCACCATATGGAAACAAGTGATACATATATTATATGTTCTATAGAAATAAAACTGAGTTGAGAAATTCTTTACCTGAAGTATGACCTATTTTGAAGGATAATTAACCTCATGAATATGAAATTTAAATATATTATAATTATATAATGAAATAATTTAAATAGTTATAATATAATATATAATCCTCTTATAACATTTCTATACCCATTTATTTAAAATTTATTATTAACATCTTCATTTTTGCGTGTCAACTATTTCACTTTTCTTGAGAATTTCACCTCATTATTTCTTATACTTATAATTTGATCATGGTACTATAATCTATTGAATGTTAATAAAGATATAAATATAATATATATTAATTATATATATATATATATATATTTAGATTCATCTATATAATATAGAGATAGTAAAATGATTTAAAATATAATAATGTAATTCTCAAGAAAAATACTTTAAAATGGAATGATATCTGAATATAAGGTACGATATGGTTTATATATAATCAAAAAAATAAAATTTTCATAGTTTTAAGTGATATTTTAATTCTTATCTTTCGTTTTAACCCCTTAGTATATATATTTTAACATTTACCATGACAATGGCTTTTTCACTCTTAATGGGATATAATTTTAATTATAACGTGAAAATGGGATCAAAAATATCTAAAGGATTAAATTTTATACCATATATTATTGAACATTTCATATTTAATGATTTTTATTATTTTTAAATATTTTATTAAAATATTATCTTCATAATATATCATTAATTTCATTTTTTACACTGTTTAATTATTTTGAGTTTAATGACAAAAAGTATTATATATAATTCAAAAATAACCATTTAAAAACATGTAATATTTTATATGTTTCTATAAATTTAAGGAACATAATAGTTCATGCAAATTTTATTAGTATTATCAATTTTCAATTCATTTATTTTATTTTTTTATTTATTGAATAAATATTATACCGACGTTGCGTAAGCATGTAGAAAAATTATTCAATGAAAAAAATTAAAATTAATTTATTTAATAAATAAAATTAATTTTTGTTTTAATTATTATTTTAAAAATAAACATAACCTATTTTTACACATATGATAAAATATTAGAGTTATTAAAGTGATGTAGGTGACGTTTTTGACTTTATCTGTTAATAAAAATTAATATAAAGATCATAATGAAAGTAATATGTAAACAAGGGGTGATATATTTGATTATTGGATGATAATGGATTACATAAAAAAATAAAAATGGATTAGTTCAAGTTTTATTGAAATTTTAATGACTTATCCAAATGTTTTAACCTAATTTTACCCATTTTACTATTAATTAGGTGACAAAAATTAATTATAATTTTTATTCTTATTGATAACAAATAGAAGGGGAATTTTTACCAAATTTTATTATCATGTTTCCAAATAAATAATCCTTTTTAAATATTTAATTGACAATAATTTATGAAATCAATTTAAGAATGAAACACAGAAATAACTAGAAATTTAGTTTTTAGAAAAATTAATTTTAAGTATATGAATTTATTTATACAAATTCATCCATAAAATTGATTGCAATTTGATAAATTAAATTATTGATAATATAATTTAAAGAATTTTACTTTGAAATAATTTTTAAATAAATGGAACATTTTAAATTCTTTAAAAAAACAAAATTTTTAATAAAAAATGACTTTTTACTAGTCATTTAGAAATCAATTATTTTTTTCAGAAAATTATTTAAAAATCACTATAATCTAATTTTGACATGATGATTTAAAAAAATATTCATTTTATAAAATAAATTATTTAGGTGTGTTAAAAATAAAATATAACCTTTTCTTCAAAAAAATAAAAATCATATTTGAAGGAAACTTATTTTTGAAGCATAAAAGGATTTACTAAAAAATTTGAATGCTTTTTTCCTAATATTTAATCACAAATTTTTTATTTTTTTAGGAAATATATATATATATATATATATATATATATATATATATCCACCAATTCAATGACTAGGTTATAATATTCATATACTAATATTTTGTGGTTCATTTATGCTTGATGGTTGTTGTCGTATATGCAATCAAAAAAATATATTTTTTAAAATATCAAGGTTATATAAGGACTTTTTTTATGTATGAATGTCTTGGGAACCTGTATGAGTCCTCATACTCTATATATGAGTCATTTATTCCAATGAAAGAGTGATTTTAGTATGTTTTTATGTTATTTAATTCCTAGTAAGGATGATTTTCTATCACATGTGATTATTTTGGATCTATATACGAGTCCTCGGACTCTGTGTATGAGTTATTCTCTACCAAAATTATGTTAATTGGTGTTGAATATTCTAAATTTTTTTGATGAAAGTGGAAGGATTAATAACATATAATAATGATTTTTATCAAGATCGAAGAAGTAGTTGGTGGCGATGTTTTTTTCAAGAAATTATTTCAGGTAGTAATTTATGGAATTTTAAATAAAAAAGAGAAATCCATGATAATCCAAATATGGTGAATAATATATAGACAAGCCATATAAGAATTTAAATTAAAATATTTATAACTATTTTATTATAGATGGTGGTCTAGAAATAAATTAGTTATTTTTGGAAAAATATATTCACTCATATTTATGAATATATATTTGAAGATAAAGAAGTGAAGAGTAAATAAAAATAAAGTCTTACAAATTTTATTGAGTAATTTTTTGAATAATTTTAGTAAAATTTTTCACGAAGTTTAAAGAGAAGAGATATTAAAAAATCTGTTGTCATAATATTTTAAATAACTTTTTCCATGATGAAGAATCAAATATTGAATGTGGTCTTCAAATGTAGTGATGTGCATAAAAAATGAATAACTGTACTGATACTATGTAATAAGATAAGAAAAGAATAATTCCACAACCCAAATAATAGATAATAATCAATGGATGAAATTTATATTAGTTATTACAAACTTTTTTTAATTATTGTAATGTGACAAATGCACTTTTGTGTGGGATGCACCAAAGTACCATCGAGAGATGTGTTCAATGAGAGTTTTATAGATAAAAAATGATTTCATATAACTAAAATTTTATTTTATTATTTCATGTAACACACATATTTTTTATTATATATTTTTATTTAGATATATTTAATTTATTTGACATCCTATGTTATACACAACACATAGTTTAAATGATTATCAAAATACTATTAAATTGTTATTATTTAAATTTAATGATTAAAACCTAGTTATGAAATTCATGGTTTGAATAGGAATAAAAAATTTAAACAAATGTATAAAGGTTTTATATAAATCAGATATTATAAAGAATTCAAAATAAATAATTACAAAATTTTCAGTAAATCCATTTTATTCTTCAAAATTTTGTTTTCTTCAAAAATAATTTTGATTTCATTTGTGTATTGAAATTATATATAATTTCCACCATTTTTACAAATTTTATTTGATCAAATTAATATAATTTTTAAATAATAATCTCAATATTAACCAATGTATAGTTTTTGGAGATTTTTCAAAAAGAATTATTTTTTTGTGATTAGTAGAAAATACGGATAATTTTCAAGACTATCATAATATATTGGCAGTTCATAATTAATGAATCATAAGGAAATAAAAGAATATAGTCAATGAGAGAATAACATTGATATAAAACATAGATTTATGTCATATAAATAAGAATGGAAAATAATTTCCTTATAATTAAAGGATCATTTTCAGGACTATCATACTATATTGGGTTCACTAACTATTTTAAATTCAAGGTCTACTCAAAAGACAATCATAGTGTATTAGATTCACTCCCCATTCAATATTAAAGTTTCACTACAAGTACTATGATAGTGAACATAACCAATTATTGAATTGGGTTCTCTCCCCATTACAGTATGATTCTTATCATAAGATATCGACCTTTACCAAATAAATTGGAGGGATATATAATTACTTTCACATTTTTACATAATCATAGTCCATTCATATGTGTTCCAAAAGATCATAAATAAATCATTATATATCATAAAACATGGAATATAAAGGATTTTCATAATAATTTCATAATCATAATCATAAATCATATATAAAAAGAATAAGGATGGTATTATTATATCATATTCCCCATAGAGCATTAATAACACCAAAGGATGTAATCATAAATGAAAATTCTTTTAAAAGGTCACTCGAAATATTTATTTAAGAAAATACAATTTCCACAAAGGAATAAATTCTTAAAAATATAATTCTTTTCCCTAATATTAAAAAGGAATAAATTAAAAGAACCTTATATACTTTTAATGGAATCCTTATATAATTATGTGGTCATGATAGTAGGAAATTCCATTCAACTGAATAGATAAATAATGTAGGTTTTCCTTAAAAACATTCGTTCAATATCTTGAGTTATTAAAGGAAGAAAAATGAAATGAAAACCTAAAATATACAAAAATAACCAGATGAGAATAAAATTAATGAGTTTTTTAGTCATATCAAAAAATAACATCATCTAAAACATAATCATAATCAATCCAGATAAATAATGATATTGTAAGACAATCCCTTACAACTGGGTAACTTTTGAATCATAAACCACTTGAAAGAATAAATTAAAATCAAAAATTAAAAATCATGATCATAATGAGATTCGGGGTATAATATGTTAATGTGGATTTATATACACCCACTAAAATAATATAGATACATAATATAACATATTTCACAAAGAAGATAATTTGAGATGATAAACCCTTACCACATTGGAAATCTCTAAATAAAAAACTAATGAAAGGTAAAACACTGTATGAATTTTTATGTCCCAAAAAGTTTTGTGAAAAGAATCATAAAATAAATTATTAGATATTTTATACACAAACCTAGGGAAATAATTTATGAATGTCTTATTTATACCATAGAAATAAAAGTGAGATGAGAAATTCATTTCCTCAAGTTTGACCTATTTTCCAGGAGAATTAACCTCATGTATATGAAATTTAAATATATTGAAATTATATAATGAAATAATTTAAATAGTTATAATATCATATATGATCCACTTATAACATGTCTGTACCCATTTATTTAAAATTTATTATTAACACCATCGTTTTTGGGTGTCAACTATTTCATTTTTTCTGAGAATTTTGGCTCATTAGTTCTTATACTTATACTTTGACCACAGTTCCATAATCTTTTGAATTTTAATAAAGATATAAATATCCTATATATTCATTATATATATATTTATATTTATATTCATATGTAAAATATAGATATTGGAAAATTAATTATATCATTCATGGAGATGGTAAGTCGTACATACACACGACCGATACTTTCACTTATCATTTGATGGAAAATAGGATCAACAAAGGTGGTTTCAGAAACATAATAAAATTTTATTTTATTCAGTAAAATTAATTTATAATTTTAATAATAATATTTGATATTTATAGGAATTATGAAAGAAATCAAAATGAATGAGGTTGTATAAGATAATAACCTCTTCTTTAGTAGGCCTCCTTTAGATCCGTTCTTAAGAACCCTAGGAATGATATTTTAAAAAGTTAAGAAATATTAATGAATATATAGGTAGGAAGATAAGATAATTTCTCTAGGGATGGTCATGATAGAAGGATCTATTTTGTGTGAAGAATTGAAAGGATGGAATCCATTTAATATATGAGGGGAGGAACACTCTTAGTATTTCTGAAAATATTAAAATATAATGATGAGATTCTCAAGAAAAATGATTCCAAATGGAATGATATTTAGAATATAAGGTAGGATAATGTTTATATATCCTCAAAAAATAAAATTTGGATAGGTTTATGTGATATTTTAGTTTTTATCATTTATTTTAACCCCATATTATATATATTTTAACCTTAACCATAACAATGTATTTTTGACTCTTAAAGGGATATAATTTTACTTATAATGTGAAAATGGGATCATAAATATCTAAAGGATTATATTTTATACCATATATTATCTAAAGATTCAAATTTCATGTTTTTTATTTTATTTAAATGCTTTAATAAAATATTAGTTTCATAATATATCATTAATGTCATTTGAATAGTATTCAATTAATTTGAGTTTAAAGGCAACATGTAAAATATATTATTCAAATTTAATATTTTAAAAAATAAAAAATATTTAATATTTATCTAAATAAATCATGGAACATAAAAATTCATCCAAATTTTATTACTTTCAGATTTTTTTAATTCATTTATTTTATTATTATATTAATTGAATAAATATTATACCGACATTGCATAAGCATTTTGGGTAATTATTCAATAATTAAAAAGTTTAAATAAATTTATATAATAAATAAAATTAATTTCTATTTGATTTAATCATTTATAACTGAACATAACCTTTTTTAGCCATATAATAAAATATTAGACTTATTAAATTCAAGTGTGTGACATTTTTGACTTTACCTTTTACTTAAATTAATATAAAGATCATAATCAATGAAATATTGAAAAAGTGGTGATATGTTAGATAATTGGATGAAAATGGATGAAATAAACAAGTACAATAGGATAAATTAATGATTTATAGAAATTTTAAAGACTTATCCCAATGTTTTAGCATAATTTTACCCATTTTACCCTTATTTAGGTGAAAAAATATATTACAATTATTATTCTTATTGAAAACAAATAGAAGGGGAATTTTTAATAAATTGTATCATAATGATTCAAAATATATAATCCATTTTCAATATTTGATTTATATTAATATAATTAATTAATTAAATACTGAAACATGGAATGAAACTGGAAAATATTTTTTTTATGAAAGTGCCTTTTTAGTATAAGAATTTATTTACAGCAAATTCAGCTATAAAATTGATTCCAATTAGATAAAATAAACTATTGATAATATAATATAAATAATTTTACAATGAAATAATTTTAAAATAAAATGGAACATTTTTAATTATTGAAAACAACGCAGTTTTCAATAAAAGATGTGTTTTTTATTAATCATTTAAAGATCATTTTTTTAGATTTTTTTTAAAAAACACTATAATATAATTTTTATATGATGCTTCCATAAAATAATTTCATTTTATGAAATAAAATATTTAGGTATGTTAAAAAATCAATATAATATTTCCTTAAAATATAAATAAAAATCATGTTTGAAAGAAACATATTTTTGAAGCATAATATGATTGACTAAAAAAGTTGAATGCTTATTTCCTAATTTTTAATCAACACATTTTTATTTAATAGGAGATTTATATATATATATACCCATCAATTTAATAAATATGTTATAATATTCATATAATAATATTTTTTTGGTTCATTTATGATTGGGGTTTCTTGTCTTATATGCAATCAATTTTTTTTTTAAATATCAAGGTGTTATAAGGATTTGTTTTATGTATGAATGTTTTGGGACTATGGGTGAGTCCTTAGAATCGATGTATGAGTCATTTATTTCAATGTATAAGTGATTTAAGTATGTTTTTATGTTATTAAAATCTTTTTAATGATGATTTTCAATCACATATGATCATTACGGATCTATGTACATGTCATAGGAATCAGTGTATGAGTTATTTTCTGCTTCCTATGTGTCAACTTTTGTCGAATATTTTGAAATTTTGTGATGAAAGTGGAAGTATTAATGACATAAAATAAATATTTTTATCAGGATTGAATAATTAGTTGGTATTCAAGTCTTATTCATGAAATTATTTTTGGTAGTTATTTATGGTATTTTAAAACCATGAGGGGATGTACAATCTTGGAATTTCATAAAATATGAAAATATAATAATGTAATTCTCTAGAAAAATGCATCCAAATGAAATTATATTTGTATATAAGGTAGGATATGCTTTATATAACAACAAAAAAAAGATTTTCATAGGTTTAAGTAATATTTTAATTATTATCTTTTGTTTAACCCCTTAGTATACATATTTTAACCTTAACCATGACAATGGATTTTTCACTCTTAATGGGATATAATTGTACTTATAAGGTGAAAAAGGGATCATAAATATCTAAAGGATTAAATTTTAAACCATATATTATTTACATTTTCATATTTTATATTTTTTATTATATTTAAATAATTTATTAAAATATTATTTTCATAATATATCATTAATGTCATTTTGGACACAATTAAATTAATTTGAGTTTAAAGACAATAGGTAAAATATATAATTATAATATAACCCTTTAAAAATACGTAATATTTTATATTTTTCTAAATAATTCATGGAACATAATAATTTATCCAAATTTTATTACTTTTATCATTTTTCAATTCAGTCATTTTAATTTTTTTACTAATTGAATAAATATTATACCGACGTTGAGTAAGCATTTAAGGAAATTATTCAATAAAAAACAAAAAGAAATTTATATAATAAATAAAATTAATTTATGTTTTAAATAATATTTTATAACTGAACCTAACCAATTTTTATACATATTTTAAAATATTACATTTATTAAATTTAAGAGTGTGAGGTTTTTTACTTTCTCTTTTACTTAAATTAATATAAATTTCATAATAAAAGAAATATAAAATCAAGTGGTGATATATTATATAATTGTATGATACTAGATTAAATAAACAAATAAAATTGGATAAATTCATGTTTTATAGAAATTTAAAAGAATTATCCCAATGTTTTAAATTAATTTAACCCATTTTACCCTTACCTAGGTGATAAAAACTTATTACAATTATTATTATTATTGATAAAAAATAGAAGGATAATTTTTTTAAAACAATTGTCATCATGATTCCAAATAAAAAATCCATTTCAAATATTTAATTTATATTAAATTTAGAAATCAATTTATGACTGAAACATAAAAATAACTAGAAAACGATTTTTTTTTGGGAAAATTCCTTTTTAGTATACGTATTATTTATAAAAAATTCATCCTTAAAAACGATTCCATTCTCATAAATTAAATTATTGGTAATATTATTAAAATAATTTTACATTGAAATAATTGTATAACAAATGAAACATTTTAAATTCGTGAAACAAACATGGTTTTCAATAAAAAATGAATTTTTACTATTCATTTAAAAATAGTTTTTTTCAGAATATTATTATAAAATCACTATAATATAATTTTGACATGATGATTTAAAAAACTAATTTCATTTTATGAAATAAATTCTTTAGGTGTGTTATAAATTAAATATGAAATTTCCTTTAAAAAATAAATAAAAATCACATTTGAATGAAACATGTTTTTGAAGCATAATAGGATTTACTAAAATAGTTGAATGATTATTTCCTAATTTTTAATCTAAACTTTGTTATTTTTTAGGAAATTTATATATATATGTATATCTACCAATTCAATTACTATGTTATAATATTCATATACTAATATTTCAGGGTTCATTTATGCTTGGTGTTTATTGTCGTATATGCAATAAAATATATATATATTTTTTAAAATATGAAGGTGTTATAAAGATTTGTTTTATGTATGTATGTTTTGGGACTCTGTATGAGTCTTTAGACTCCATGTATGAGTAATTTATTCCAATGTAGGAGTGATTTTAGTATGTGTTTAAGTTAATTAAAGCCTAGTAAGGATGATTTTCTATCACATAGTATTATTTTGGATCTATTAACGAGTCATTGGACTCGATGTATGAGTTATTTTCTTCCACAATTGTGTCAATTGCTATTAAATATTCTGAAAATTTGTAATGAAAGAAGGAGGATTAATGATATAATATACATATTTTTTATCAGGGTTAAAGAAGTAGTTGGTAGTCATGTTTTATTCATGAAATTAATTCAGGAAGTTATTTATGGAACTTTAAATAGAAAAGAGAAATCAATGATAATCCAAATATGGTGAATAATATATTGTCGAGCCTTATAAGAATTTAAATTAAAATATATGTAACTATTTTATTACAGGTGGTGGTCTAGAAATAAATTATTTATTTTAGGAAAATATATTCACTCATATCTATGAATATATATTTGAAGATGAAGTAGAGAAGTGTAAATAAAATAAAGTCTAAAAAAATTTATTGAGTAATTTTATGGATAATTCTAGTTAATTTTTTCAAGATGTTCATAGATAAGAGAGATAGAAAAAAGTTGTTGTCTTAATTTTTTAAATAATGTTTTCCATGATGAAGATAAAAATATTGAAAGTGGTTTTCAGATATAGTGATTTATATAAAAAGTGAATAAGTGTATTGATAATATGTAATAAGAGAAGATGAATAATAATTCCACAAACCAATTAATAGATAGTAATCAAAGGATTAAATTCATATTAGTTATTATAATCATTTTTTAATTATTGTAAAGTGACATATTCACTTTTGTGTGGGATGCACCAAAGTTCCATCGAGAGATGTGTTCAATGAGAGTTTTTTGAATAAAAAATGATTTTTTTAAACTAAAATTTTATTTTAGTGTTTCATTAAACACACATATATTTTATTATATATTTACATTTAGATAAATTTAATTTATTTGATTTCCTATGTTACACACAACACTGACTTTAAATGATTCGCGATATACTATTAAATTGTTATCATTTGAATTTAATGATTATAACCTAGTTAAAAAATTCATGGTATGAATAGGAATAAATATATTATAAAAAATTTATAATGATTTATATAATTAAAATATTATAATGAATTCATAATAAATAAGTACTCAATTTTCAGTAAATCAATTTTATTTTCAAATATATGTTTTCTTGAAAAATAATTTTAATTTCATATGTGTATGGAAATTATATATAATTTCCTCCATTTTTACAAATTTTATTTGATAAATTAATATAATTTTTAAATAATAATTTTAATATTCACCAAGGGGAAATTTTTGAGATTTCACAAAAAGACTATTTTCTCTGATTAGTAGAAAATATGATTTTTTGTGATAAATGAATATTACTCTCTAGTATTACAATAGTAAAATTATTTTTTGGATTGGTTTTAAAATTTAAAATTTTACTTTTGATTAATAATAATTCAATAAATGTCTTTAGATTCATCTACAATCTTTATTTATGTAAAAATCATATTTATACATAAAAGGCATTTTTTGGGAAAATAATTTTTATTCAAATGTTGAGGTTTAATTTATAAATTAATTTATGCCACTTATAGAAATTAAATTTGATGAAATGGAATCCATATTTATAATAATTATGATCAAATTTGGTTTTGATTATAATCACATTTTTTCTCATTATGAATAGTATCTTCGGTACAAATTTAGCAACAACGGTAAAAATTAAAATGTGTTAAAAGGGATAAAAATAAACTCATAAGGGTTGTAATGACCTAAGAACTTGTATAAGTATTTTTTTCTGAACATATTTAGACCCTATATCATCTCCACTTCTAAAATGAGTCATTTTTATCCATTTTTTTGAATTAGACAACAATATATTTTAATCTTTGGAAAATTTCAAAGTATGTCCTCTCTCTTATTTATTAATGGAAATCCCATATACACTATTCTACACACTAAAATAACCCATTATATCATCCAGAAACTACTCAAGTAGTTTTTGAACACTCCAATACACATAAAATTGGTCCCTATTTGATTCAAATGCAATATAAATTTGTATTTCCATATAATCCTAAGGAGTTTGTATAAAGAATAGGTATGGTTATTCAGTGAGTTCTTTCAATTTTTTTATTAGGCTTTATCTAAACCCGTTATATCCATCATAACATGATTAATGTAGTATTATAAATTTTCTAATATGTTATTATTATGATGGAACCACCATTTGACACCTTATTTTTATAACATACCACAATTTTATGGTATGCATGTTTTTGAATAAATTTAATCCCTTTGATATCTTAGGATACACATAATAACGAGGTTAAATAAACTCAAAAATATTATTACATTAAATTGACTATAATTAGATAGCCATTAAATATGAATGAAAAAATACAATTAATAATTTTATGAAATATATAATTTTTCAAAGCATTTTAAATATATTAGTTTATTTTTAGTAAATAAATACACAATTTTTAGTAAAGTCTATTTTTCTTCAAATATATGTTTTCTAAAAAAGTAGTTTATATTACTTTCCATGATAAAATTAATATAATTTATTTTGGAAACTTCTGGAAAGTTTATTTAAAATAAGTAATGTCATAATTGGATTCATCATGTCAAAATTATCTTATGATGATGTTTTGAGGATCGTGGGAAAAGATTAATTTGTCAATGAATAGTGAAAAATAAGATTTTTTAAACAGGTTAATTATTTTAAATAAATTTTGAAATTTAAAAATAATATTATGCTTTGAATATGGTTTGAAATAGAATAATTTTTATTTAGTAATATTTCATTATTTTTAATCAACTTTCTATTGTATTTCTGAACTATTTTGATTTTGAGACTAATAATGGGATTTCACTCAAAACTATTTTAATCTACATAACGATTACACAAATTAATAAGTTAAAATAATAAATAATGGGGAATGTTTTAAATTAAATTTATATATTAAATATCATTAAAAACTATTTTTTTCATTAAATGATAATTATATTTTATATAGTTAATATAAAATCATCTTGTGCTTGAAAAATACACTTCTGGAGAAGCAATAGTTTCTTTGCGTTTGTGAGTTTTGTTTTAAATATAATTTCACCAATTATCTAAATTTAAATTTCTAAATTGGATTCCATATTTCGAATCAAAAGGTATAAATTATGTTGTAAGGTCATTTTCATTTTTAGGGATAAAAACATTCAGTGGTAATTTTTTTACAGTAGTATTAGAAAAATAATGAAACTGGTTAAATTTAAAATGTAAAATATTAAAATAACTATAAATACAACATTAAATGGGTGGATTATGTGATGATCAACCATAAAAAACATTTAAAACATTAATTATCAATCTATATTTTTGGAATTAATTCCTCTCAAATTTGGTTGGATTTAAATATTAAATAATCCATATTTAATCACCTAAAATCATTCATCCTCAAGTATAAATACAACTCATCACCTACCCTTTATAAAAATAAGCCTTTAATATCCTCAATTATCTTCTATAACCTATCCTACCCACTATCCCCACTTCTCAGTGCTTCTGGTATCACCCAAACACCAATTCTACAGTCTTTAAGTGATTATTCAAAGTGGTGATATTCAAGAGTACGTTAAAGTAAAAAAAACAAAAGGGAAAATTGAGGTAAGGGTTTCTCATATCACTTTTACTTCATTGAGATAAACTTCTTATTCAACACTTTTTTTATTTTTTGTGGGGTATATACTTACCTTTGATATATCATATCATGAATCTCATTATAGGTAATATAATATAAATTATTTTACAATGAAATAATTTTAAAATAAAATGGAATGTTTTAAATTATTGAGAAAAGAACATTTTTCAATAAAAAATGACTTTTTTATAAATTATTTAAAAATATTTTTTTAGAAAATTATTAAAAAATCACTATAATATAATTGTTATATGATTATTTCAAAAACTAATTTCATTTTATCAAATAAATCCTTCAGGTATGTTAAAAATTAAATAGAATATTTATATCCACCATTTCAATGACTATGTATTAATATTAATATACTAATATTTTGTGGTTCATTAATGCTCGGGGTTTCATGTCGTATATGCAATCAAATTTGTTTTATAAAATATCAAGGTGTTATAAGGATTTGTTTTATGTATGAATGTTTTGGGACTATGTTTGAGTCCTTAGAATCTACGAATGAGTCATTTATTTCAATGTATGAATGATTTTAGTATGTTTCTAAGTTATTATAAGATTAGTAAGGATGATTTTCAATCACATATGATTATTTTGGATCTATTTATGTGTCATTGGACTCGGTGTATAAGTTATTTTCTGTTACATATGTGTTAACTGTTGTTGAATATTTTGAAAATTTGTGATGAAATTTGAATTATTAATGACATAAAATAAATATTTTAATCAAGATTAAAGAAGTAGTTGGTATTCATTTCTTATTCATGAAATTATTTCTATCATTTGTTTATGGTATTCATGTCTTATTAAATAGTGTACATCCCCTCATGGTTTTAATGGATTCTTTTTGTAATTTTCAAAATGATTTTGTTTGGGTGTTTTTCGAAAAAAATGTAGAAGGGTTGTTTTTTAAACTTATAAAAAAATATTGGATTTAACCCTCACCTTGATGGGTTAACGATTTGAAATTTAACTGAGAAGGTTAAAAGTTTTTTTTCAAAGGAATCTTTTTCCTTTATAAATAAATGAATCTATAAAAATAAATTATTTAAAAATAGAAATGTAATTTTTTCCAATAATTATTTCAAGTGATGTTTCAAAATTACATTCAATATAAGATAACATTATTTTATGTTACTTATTATTTACTGTGGATATTATTCAAGTATACTATCCATATTCACTATATGTTTGGTTTATATCTATAATGGAATGATATTTATAAAACCCATTTCTTTTCATGGGTTGTGATATGATGAATGATTTATGTTATTATGGAGAACATATGTATGATTTTATTTATGTGACATGTGTGACCTATATCTACCTATAATTCATTGGTTAAATATGGATTACTCGTATGGTAATGAGATATGTATGAACGTGATTTAATGTTCACAATAATTTTCATGAACACAGTGCGAAGTTCATAAGTTTATGTAATGGACTAAATTCATGTCCTTAACATAATGAGTTAAACTATTTCTATTTATACATTTTCAAAAAGTTATAAGTTTTTGTGTACGCCAAAAATTATCTATATTATTCCCATGTTATTCTCTTATGATTCATTACTTATAAACATCGATGATTTATACCATAACTCAAGATTATATAGAGCATAATTTTCAAATTTTATGTTTACGTTCTTATAACCATATGCCAATGTTATGATTTATATATCCATTTTACCCTTAAAATGCATCATATCTCACGAATTTTATATGACCCCTTTTCCCATGATAGGATGAAAGGTTTAATGTTAGATAAGTCTGAGAAGGGTTCTATATGTAGAGAATTTTTGGTAGACGGTGTAGTTTTTTATGAGGCAATTATTTATGTTTCAAAGTTTACCGAGAATCTAAAAACATATGATTCTAGAATGGTTTTGATATTTTATGTAATGAATATTCATCTATTTATATGTGATATATGTACATGAAAAGTATGGTTCCTTATAGTTAGCATTAGAGAAAGGTTTATATAAACATTGGAAACATGGATGAGATAACTTTAGTTAGAACCCTATATGTAAGTCTAGGTTACAATCCCAGAGTTTTGGTAATGATCATGAAAAAAATAAGTTAAAATGAAGGTCTATTACACTAAAAATTTATTTTCCCTTGATTATGCGGTTTTCCCAGTATGACTAGTGGTTCTCACACTATTCTTTTTTGGTTTTAATCCATGGTAGGATCCTGAAAGAAATGTGTTAACATTGATTTTGATGGAAAATTTGCACATGAGAAGTCAAATATGATGATGAATGGACTGATTGTTGTTATTATTATTCATAATTTGTTTTCATGAAAGAAGATTAAAATTTTATACCTTTAAAAAAATATCAGACTCACGAACGAAGAGAAGGAATGATTTCCTTGAGAGTTCGGATAATGGATACCATTAAGGAAAAAAGATTAAATTTCATATATGCTGATAATATGGGAAGAAACACCCAATTGGAATCCTTACAGGAACATAAATTTGTTATGAATATAGAAATGTCGGACAGAAATCAAGTTACTGAAATAGAAAATGAAGAGTTTAGTTAATGAAATAGTTGGTAATATTGGTGTCCCTAAGGTATTAGAAATAGATGAATGTTTTACATGTGTTATGTATAGTAATTATGAAAATTGATCAATTTTTGGGAAATATTGTGAAGAAAATAAGAATTATGTAATGATTAATGGTTGTATTGATTCCAAAAATTACATGTGAATTAAAAGAATTTTTATGGAATAATTTGGCAAAGCTTATTTAATTTTTTTATATAAAAAAGTGGGATGAATGAAATATTTATGTACTATAATTAAAAAAATATGTTATTTGAATATTGAAATATATAATAATTATTCATAATAAATTTTTCATTAAATATTTTATAGGATATATTGAATTATTCTAATGGAATCAAAAAGTGATTTAATGGTATGGTGATATTTTTTGAGAAGACACTATTAATGTAAAGGTAACCCTTAATATGTGCTAGATGTTGGGATAATTATAAGGTAAATAGATGTCTTATTTTTTATAATATAAAATGGATAGTAAAGATGAACATAGAAATGATTAGTTATATGATGGAAATGAGGTTCATGGATTGATTTTATATAATATTTGGATTTAAGGTATGAGGAAAGAGTTAATTTTTAAAACCATGTATGCTTTAACTAAGGGATTGTAAGTTCTTACCATGATTCAAGAGAATACATTATAATAATATTCATATGATTGGAGTGTGAAAATTAATATCAACATCATGTTTTTTAGAAGATTATGGATAAGTTGATTTTGAAATTTAGTGAACTTCATTTAAAGGATTTGGATTTTAATCCTTTGGAAGAATCATAAGGGTAGCGATTTATGAAATTATTTACATTGAACTTGTAGATTAATGTATTTATTAATCATATGAATACTTAAGATTATTAAATAACCTATGACAACCATTTTATGGTGATGATAATTAGAGATATAAGGAATGACTTTTTATCACATTATGGATCTTATGATTCACTGGTTTTACATGTATTACAATTTAAAATTCATTTCCTTGGAGTGACAAATGAAGTGAAAATTGATCTAGAAACTACAAAATAATGAGATTGTACTTATGATATGAAATAAAGTAATTATATCATCTCAAATGATTTTGAAATAAAATTTTATCATATCATCATCATTTCTATTGATATCAATAACCTTTTATAAAAAATATGGTATATGCGATTATAGTTATTATCATTTTAATGATCACATTATATGTGATTTTCAATTATAACTCGCTAGTAATAATTCTCTTCTATATCCATATTTTCACTTTACACTAATATTATCCTAATCAGAATCTGAGTTTTATTGGGATCTTCACCTTTTAGTTTCTATTTTTCGAGAGAAAGTTTTATTCACCATTTTTATTATGTGGGTTTCCTACAAAAAAATTTCAAACAATCATCAATTATTTTTTAATTGAAATTTTGAATTTGGGGGATGCATTTTTTTGAAATACGTGATCATGCAGTGATGATAGATTAGACATGGGATTGTCCACCAAATCTCTCTCAAGTTCATGATATGTTCCTTGTATATATCCATAGGATGTACATATCTGATACTTCTCTTCTACTAAAACTAGATATCATAATTATGGAGAAATATATTTCTTATAAGGAACAATCAGTATAGATTCTAGATTATAGAGATAATGTTCAAGAAAACAATACCACTCACATGGTTAATGTTTTTCTGTGAAAGAAAAAATTTGAGGATGCAATGTGGGAACCTAAGGATGTGATGTTCAATAAGTATCCTCATCTGTTTGAAACTGAGTAAATAATTTTGAGGAAAAATTAATTTTAATCGGGTTAGAATGTAACACCTTAAGATTTTAGAGTATTTTTCTTTTTAAATAAATTTAATCTCTTTGATAGGTGATGTTGCATAGAACACTGAGCCTAAACGAACTCTAAAATATTTTTATTTTAACATGACCATTATAACATATAAATTAAATTGCAATGAATAAATAATATTCTTCCCATTATGAAATATGCAATTTCCCAAATCATTGTTAATATTTTAATTTCTGCTTAGGATATAATCCCATAATTTTTAGTAATGTCACTTTGGTCTTCAAATATATTTTTTCTACAAAAAGAGATTTTTTTTCTATGAGAAAATAAACATAATTTATTTTTTGATACCTTTAGAAAATGTGTTAGATAAAATAATCCACATTTTTGAATCATAATTTCAAAATTATCTAAGGATCAGTTTTCTGAGAATCATAATAAAATATTAATTTTTCAGTGAATTTTGAAAATATCGATTTTTGTAAAAAGTTATTTATTTTCAATCAATTAAGAACATTAAAGGTAACATTATGTTTTGTATATGATTTCAAGTAAAATAATAATTATTTTGATATAATTAATGTTCTTTAATCAAATTTATATTTTATTTTAGGAAAATTTATTTTGGGGTTTAAAATGGGATTTTCTAGAAACTATTTTAAAGAACATAATGTTCCCATATATAATTAATTAAAATATTACATAAAAGATATTTTTTAAAATGAAATTTATAGATTAAATATAAATAAATATTAATCATGTTATAAAATGGTAATTATCATTCATAGAGTAAATATAAAAACATCTTTTACATGAAAAATACACTTCTTGGAAACCTGAGTTTTCGTCAAGTCTGTGTGGTGTTTTAAAATATACTTTAAAAAAAATTGAATGAAATTTGAAAAATTGGATTCCGTATATGTAATTAGAAGTTTGAAATTATGTTTTATGGTCCTTATTACTTTAGTAACAAATATGTTACCATGATAAAGAAAATTATAGCATTATATATAAAATAATGAAACATGTATAAGTAAAAAAAGTATATGATTAAAATATGTAAAAATTGAAACATTAAATGGGTGGTTGATTTTTTATCAATAATAAACAAAATTTAAACATTTAATTATCAATATAATACATTGGAATTAATCACAAACAAATTTTGTTGGCGCAAAATATAAATAATCATTATTTAATCACTTATGGGAATACTTCCTCAAGTATAAATACTACTCCTCTCCATCCACACTCTTCAAATAAGCCTTAAATATCCTCAAATCTATACCAATCACAATACTCCCCACTATCCCCATGTCTAAGTGCCTATAGTATCACCAAAATACTAATTTCTAGGTCATTAAGGGCTTTTTAAATCAGGTGATATTGATAGGTGGTTAAAGTACGTAAAACTAAAGGGAACTTTCAGGTAAGAGTGTATCATCTCAATTTTACTTCAGTGAGATATATGCATTATTCACCATTAATTTAAAATGTGTGTTGTATATACTAAGCTTTGATATATCATATTATAAATCTCATTATATTTATGTAATCAATGTTTTATTTAATAATTATTAGTTTTATGGGGCATACGATTCAACTGATTATAATGTGGTATGAGAAATCCTAACCCAAATTCCATTCTTTGGGTTAAACTTCTACTTCCTTGATTATTTCATACTAATATTAATTGTGAAATTACTTTTGAATATATTATATTCGATTTTACTCTTGTTTTATGTAGATTTATTGTGAATACACATATTCTATTCATTTGGTTAATTCTCACTTCAATGATATGATATTTATAATGGAATATATTTTAAAAATAATAATTTTTAATGTTTCCCTTAAAAATATCATTTTCTTCAATGTCCATTTTTCTAAATTTGCATCCAAATTTTTTTTATTATTCTTTTATGATTCATTAATGTTATTTTTACTCATGTTTGAAAAATTATAAAATAGATTTAAAGGAGTATTTTTTTCATTTTCTAAATGAGGTTTTTTTGTGACTTTTGTAACAAAAATATAGAAAAAGTATTTTTTATCTTATATGGTATGAACATATTTTTCTCCCATCATGATTCCTTAATGATTTGATGTTTCCATTACTAGTTAACTTTGTTATTTTCAAAGAAATTTTTTCCTTTATAATTGGGAATCTTTTTGAAAATAAATTATTTAAAAATGGAGATGTTATTTTTTCCAATAATTATTTGAAGTGATATTTTAAAATAATTCTCAATCTAAGATAACATTATTTGATGTTACATATGATTTTATGGGGATATTATTTAGGGATACTAACTTAATTATCTTATAGTTGGATTATGATTATGATGTCACGATGTTAATGAAACCAATTTCTTTTCATGGGTTTTGAAACAATGAATAATTTATACTCCTGCATAACACATATATATGATTTTTATTATGTGATTGGTGGGACCTATATCTTCCTCTAATGAATTGGGAAAATGAAGATAACTCATGATGTATATGTTTTATGAATTAACCTTATTAACCTTTCTCAATTATTTGAGTAGACCTAGTTTTCAAGTCCATAAAATTATGTATGGACCTTGTTTTGTGTCCATAAGTTTATACAAGGGCCTAATTTCTTTTCCTTAACTTAACCTGTTAACTTATCTCTATTTATATATGTTAAAAATGTTATATTTTTATGTATATTCCATAATTACATGTCTTATTCCCATTTTATTATCTTATGATTCATTTATAATGAACATATATGATTTATACCATTACTCATGATTATACTGGGTATAATTTTCAAAAGTTATAATTCCATTCTTATACACTTATAGGTATGTTGTGATTGATATCTAAATTTTTCAACCTTGCTGACGATCTAAGGTCCCACCTTTATTATGATTAATTTTCATAGGTTGTGAAGAAGGGATTAATGTAGTTTATGTCCAATAAGGGTTCTAGAAATTTTGAAATTTAGGGAGATGATATAGATTTTTATAAATCAGTTATTTATGAATCCATGTTTCCGAAGGCACCAAACCCTTATTATTATGGATTGTATTTGATATGTTATTTATTTAATGTTATTATATATAGATTAAATATCTATATATAAAATTTATGGGTCATTATAAATTCCATAAAAAAATAAACGAATTTATCACTCATGCGTGCTTGTGGACTACCACCACTATGTTACGATGTGATTCATTTTCCATCACTGCCTCACATTGGTGTTTATAATGATGGATATAATGAATAAATATGATAAATATTATATAATAATGATTTTTTAAGGATAAAATGTTATTTTTATTTCTTTCCTTTGTTTGTTTGAATATGAATGAAGCATTCATGCATATATACAGGCATCCATTTCCATGAAAAAATTTCCCTGATTTTTAAATCTCTAGATTCTATTGAAGGTTTTAAATATGTATATAATTAATATATATTAAATTTATATAACTATTTACATTTTGGATATGATTGAACTATGATCAATTTCTGGAGCCAACCCTGATAACCCGCCTAAATGGTACCCAAGATGGTCTTAACATGACCCGAAGGGTGTTCTTGATCCCCATGGGTTGGCAATAAGCACATGGTATAAATAATGATAAAAAGGGATAAATTTCACCATAAAAGTTATAAATTAAATACAATAAGTATCAAATATAGTAATAAAAATATAGGCATGAAATAAATCCACATGACAAAAAGCTTCTAAAACACTCTGATATGAGTCTCAAAGATGGAAAAACAACCCAACACAACCGATTGTTCACAAACTCTATATATGACACAAAAATCTGAAATACTGCACAAGTTAGGTACACCATCCACCTTAGTGTGAAATCTTCCATTTACCTACACTATGAATAAGGAAACCTACAAATTACCAAATTCCAAAATAGGTTATGAGCTATAAGACCATTAGTATTTCACCATTTATCTCATAATAATCCCATATTTGATAAACTATTTGTAATTAATATAAATAAACATGGGATGGAAATTTTTTGAATGTTCCTATAAAAAAAGTCTTTATGAATCATTTAAAATGAATTTTATAATACAGGTACAAAACGTTTTTCATCAAATTAGGCATAATCATGCATATTTTATATACAAGAATGAATAAAACATTTATAAAAAAGAGAATGAGTAATAATTTTCATTAAAAATAACATGAGTAAACCATTTACTTGATAAAGAATGAAAAGTTATTTTCAATCATTGAACTATGGTTAAGTGAACAAGGGTTATGATATACCAAGATTCTCACACAACATGGTAATGTATGACTTATAATGTACAAAAGGAATATCCTTAAGGTGAAAAGGAGAAGGTCCCAAAGAACAAATCTCCCGACGGTTAAGTAGTTTAGTTTCATGGAAATAATTAATCCAATCCTAAATAAGGTTATTAGATTCTTAGAACTTTTTCAAACAACTCAACTACCCAGTCTTTCATGTGCTTCAATGTAAACCAATCAATTTACAAGGATCTATAATTCATTAAAAAATTATTTCAATCAATATTTCTTTCATTTCAAATTTCATGTTTCAAAATAGAACTTTCATTTAAAATACCAAACTTAATGATTTTTTATCATAAAAACATGTCATTATTTCAAAAACCAACACAAAATGGTTTCCATAAAAATTCTTGTTATTCTTATAAAAAACCCACCCCCGAATGGTTTTCATAAAAATTAATTCCATTATTTTCACCACACACCATTACATTTCAAGGTTTTATTATGAAAATAAATCTCATGCATTATAAATTTATGTAAAAAATTTAAAATATATATAATCAATGGTTTTAAATAAAAATAATAACACTAGAAGATACCAATTTTTTTATAGTATCGTAATACCATAATGAAGATTTTTTAAAGAGTAAAAGAATATGAAATACTAAAAGGATTGATAGTTAAAATAATGTGTTGTGGTATAGAGTCAACTACCATGGCATATGGTGGGAGACCAAGACAAATTGGTTCACTAGAGTTGGACAAGACATCACTGGATATACAACCACAGTGTGTACAAAATTTAAACATGAACATTACATTGAAAAGAGAAATAATACAAGATAAAACTACATTGGAACTTGATCTAACTTGGTATAGAATTATCAATGTGGTGTGTAGGAGGCTCTATATAAGTCCTAAAAAACTCAAGAATGATAAGCAATTGAAGGGGAGAATAGTATTTTTAGGGTTTTGATGCCCATTGAAAAACGTCCGTCATAAGATCCCTAAAAACAAATTCTTATAATTAAAAGAAAAACTATATCATTGAATTAATTTCTTAATATATTAATATAATGAATAAACCTTGAATACTGAACATTTGGCCTACTACATAAAGAAGATGTGAAATAGAATTTTTGTGAGGTCTAAGACACCATAAAATATCCTTTCACATGTGACCCTCTACACCGAATTATATAAAAAAAATACATGGTCATCATCACTACAAAAAAACCATACCCTCTACAGCAAGGCCTAGACACCTATGGTACCACTATGATGCATAAAATAACTCTATGGACCAAACTACCCCTCCATGATGTGGTATCTATTGCTGTAATGTGATACCAAATTTTGGGTAGGAAGTTTTCAAAAACATTCATTTAATCTTACAAAAGGTTTTCAATGCGCAAAATCCATCACCTAAAAAAGGCTCATCTAAAAAATAAGGAGGAGATAATGAAAAAAAACATAAACTAGATAATTCATCTAAAATAAATGTTTATATGATTATATGTTTTCCCATCATAAAATCCTTCTACCCCGAAAAATCCTCTCAAAGTCTCATGTGAATCAGAACCATGCTACCAAAATACCCAAATCTAGGTTATGGATTTTTCAGGAAGAACCTTTATCTAAGTATCAACAATCCGAATTAGTTTTTTGATCATGGAAAAGTAAAGTTCTAAATATATATTCTCCCATCTTAATATATGAGATGGATCCAGGAGATTTTTCTTGAGTTATGAGAAATGGAAGACATTGTTGACAGATTTTAGCTATTGTGGAAAATATAAATGGTAAGACACATTAACAACTAGTTCAATAACCTCAACTAATACCACATATATTAGTCCTAAAATTTTCAGTTTCCCAAATCATTGGTGACCTAACCATGATGAAACTCTGAGAAAAAATAATTCACCAACATTTAAATCTAATGGAAATAAAAAATGATCAACATATTATTTTTAAGGGATCTCTACTTTTACCCTTCCTAGAGAGATCATCTAAATCTTATTTTTTTTTGGACCAAACTTGGTCCAACTAGGTAATCTTTTGCAACAACAGACAAATAAAGAAAATATTTACACGAATAGACATAAAAAGACACAATGGCTACCATGTTGTTGTAATACCGGTATATATTATTATATTTGTACTCATCTGGGTACCAATATAAATCCCAATCACCACCAATTCAAGGAACATATCATATCATATCATCAAGAATCTAAATTTCCTATTTCGTCTATCCATCCGTTTTAGGATGTTATGCCATGGTCAATTTCACCTGGGATTCCATCTTCTCGTGGAGTATCTTAAAAAAGTGATAAGTGAACCAGGTGTATCCATTGAAAAATATTTTAGATAAAACACTATTCAATATAATGATTTATTTTACGTAAAAATAAACCCAATCCTTAAACATGGTGGTATCATGAATCAGAATGAAGTGAGCTGATTGGGTTAATTGATTAATCACCACAAAGATCATATTCTTAACTAATGGTGTAAGTGGAAATATGACCAAAACGTCTATAGACATATTTTCCCACTTTCAAGGAAGTTGTAGAAGAGTATTAGTCAAACTCGAAGGCTTTGATGTCTGATCATAACCTATTGATATGTATAATAATGGAAAAATTGAAAATTGTATTTTTTTCATAAGAGGGAACTAGAAACATTGCCTCATATCATAAAATAAATTGTGGTTTTAGGGTGTATTAACCACGGGAAATCATGATAATCTCCCACCATAGCCTTCCTCATAGTAATAATAATTATGAACCAATTATGGAAGCATAAGATACCATCAAAAGATAGTGGACACCTTTTAGTGGTCTCCCCACTATATATGGAATCTTAAATTCCCTATAACTCATCATCAAGTTTCTCTTCCTAAATAATCAACTTGAGTATTGTTAAAGACAAATGAACATTTGAGAAATAAATATCTATCTCATCCTCATATACTTCCCAATTCATATGGGGAAAGAGTTCCATCAACATCCATTACTCATAAGATTCTCTCATCACCTGAGTTAAGATTTCCAATGTAAAACTCCAGCAATGACATTCTCCTTACCGTGAGTAATAAGTCTTTAAACGAAAATATTGTAGGTACTCCACCCACAATCTTCTATAAAGAATTATTTTTTTCGAGGGATTATACATCTCAATATTTAATTATTAGATTCTACAGTAATCCTCTCATTTATATGGAAATTATTCTTACTCTTTAGAGCATAAATTATGACTATGAGTTTAAGATCATGTGTGGGAAAGTTGTTTTACTAGGGATGATGATTGAAATTACCATAAGTTACTATATGAATACCCTATCTTAGATAACATACATGATCCTCCTCAGTATTAGAGTAATCCAAGATTACATCCTCAAATATCACATCAAATGGATCATGGAAATCATGTAAAATTTTGATTATTAATTACATAAATATTTTAAGGAGCATTGGTTTGAAAAAAAGTCATAGTGAGGGACTCATAATAGCTATATATACTTTTTAGGATAGTCTTGGGAATTTCATTATATTTAATCCTAAGTTGGTGATAACCAAACCCCAGAAAAATGTTAGAGAATCACTTCACACTTCTTAATTGGTCAGAAAAATATTCAATATAAGGAAAAACTACTTATTTTCACCACAACTCGATTATGTTTTTGGTAATAAACAAAAAGATGAACTTCCCTGTTAAATTTATTATAAAAAATCATTGGTGATTCCCAACTAAAAAATAATGGTTCAGACAGAGCCTTTGTAAAACAGATAATCCAACTATGTTTTCAACTACATTAGTTCCATTGGAACCAAATGGTAAGAATTAATAGAGATTGGATGGGTACCGTGTATCAATTCAATAGAAATGTATACCTCTATAACCATTGTAAAAAATAAAATAATTAGATTATAAAACATTTGGATACTCAATGAATACTAAATCATGTTTTCCCTTGAAGATTCGTGATCATGTTCAAAGGAAAACAGGGGTATCATCCTCCTTGACTCTAGAGGATGAGTTCCATATAGAGTTGACCATGGGTCCCATTCTCCATGAAATAAATGAATTAATCTACTTAATCTAGTAAAAGAAATATATTTATGAAAACATTTGATATGAGTCATATGGGTGATAAACTAATCCAACCCAAAAATGTCATGTAGAGGTTCTATAACCATAAAAAAGTCCCAAGAAATCTCGACTTTTGAAAAATTGAGAGTATAAGGAGGGCATTAATGACCCCTAACTTTATTCATTCTAAGAGATTAATCAATATACCTAACATAAGAAATGATATTATTAGTATGATTTAACAATTCCATGATACACAAAGATATCAATGAATAAGAGAAACCAGTATCAAATAAATTAGTCACTAATGATAAATCAATGGTATTGGTACCTCTCACCATCATAAGATCCACAATGATTTCCTCTAGAGATTCATCCACCTTATGAAGTATATTTGTTTATGATGTTTGTGGCTAGAGCCCATATTTTATTGATACATATGATTATGTCGTAGATCCTCTTAGTACCAATGAGATTATAAAACTATATGGGTTGGTAAGAAAATGAAAACAATTTATGTAAATGTCCATAGAATATACAAGATCTGTAGTTCCAGGGTTCCTACAAGAAATTATTCTTTTGGTTCCCAACCTTACCACACTGATTTTTGGTAAGAGGGTATTTAATAAATACTATTGAATACTTATTAGAGATCTACTAATGAGATAAACCATGAGATAATTCCACATCCTCTTCCCTTTATGGGGACCATTGAAAACTCCACTAGGAATTTATGGAACTCCTATCATCCTTTATATTCTAGCAAATACAAGCTTCTCTATTATTTCTATATCTATAATATCATTATATGAGGTCAGTTTAAATAGAAAAAACTAGGATTGATATCTAGTCAGTGACCAATATCAAATATTTAGGCTTTCATCTTCTCATTCGTTACCACCTTAGGTGATAATTGGACAAGATTAATAAATCAATTAGTATACTAATTCAATATTTGTTATCATTTTTTTTACGTAACTACATCGACTTACCTAACACCATCGACTATGGATAGAAATTATTTAGGAAAGATTCCCAAATTCTTTCCACTCTAAACCCACATTCTTCATAGTATCAACAATAGTGTCCCACCACATAAATTCTATGCACTTAAATCCTGATGGAAGAATACTTAATCTTTATAGAGTCAATAATTTCTAATAGCTCAAATAGATTCTCCAATTTCATCAAAAAATCCGCTACCTCTTAATGATCAATGACTCCCTAGAAATATGGTGGTATAAGATAATGAAAACCATGCTCATGGTCTCTTATATATCCCCTACAAGGTAAAAAATATATAGACTGATCAGGATTAGGTTCCACTACATGGACTAGAGATTGAACCTTATGCATAATAACCTTTATAAGGTTCTAGTCAACGTGAGGTTTCACTTTATGGGGTTCATTAACAATTAATGGAAAGAGTAGTTTGGAGATAAAATATCATCAAACTTTTCAAGAATAATTAAAAAAGGCTATAAAAAATAAAAAAAATCACTAGATAAAGTCTAGAATCTAAATTTTTATTATCCTCCAAGAATCGTTCCCCAATTACCCATGGTAACTTAAGGTCTGTTTTGATGTGTGTACTGTGATAAACCTAGAAGACTAAACATGGTTAATTATTCTATTAAATTGGAATGGATACATGAATAAAATACAATTGGACCTAATTGTTTAGAAAATATGGAAAATCCGATTACATACATGATATATAATAAAATGAAATAAAAAGAATCCTTGAAACTTATTTAATGGAACCTTCTTCCTAACTTGAGGAAGGAAAAAATAACAATGGTGATATAAAATTCATAGTAAAGATAATTAAATTTGAATCAAAAATAAATTTATAAATCAATTTGGTATGGTAAATTACTGATAACACATGCCATTCAAATAAAGTAGATAAGGGTATTACCAATATGGAAAGGTAAGAAACTGAAAACACATTCCATTTACTCAATAAAATGAAAATGAAATTCATACATATATATTTCAAAGAAAAATATCATGTAAAATAATAACAGAAATAAATCGAATGCTTAATTATTGGTTTCCATGTATATGGCGTAGTAAAAACTACAATCAAGACCTTTTATAGGACTGTTTAAGTCTGTGGGTAGAAAACCATCTATTTTGATTGAAAAAACGCTCGAATGGTTTTTCACCAACTGATTTCACCTCATGAGAGTGGTGATACATCTAGGGGATTTCGTTAACCAGTCTCCAACCTATTTTTTACATGTAAAAATCATTCTTCATATATTAAATAATTGATTGAAAAAGTTATTTTTAAATAAAAGTTCCCTATACCACATAGAGATATTTTAATCATAAAACATATAAAATAAATAATTATCGAATGAAACATGGAATACCATAAATAAAAATAGATTCATGATTTTATATAACAAAAGGGGTTATAGATACATCCCAACAAACTAAGTATGTTTTGAATATGAAATTTATCTCATTGATGTGAAAAGTGATATGGGAATCTCTTACATCACTCTTCATACATATTTTTACATGATTTAACCAATTGTAAAATAGTTTAAATATAGTTATTAATTTTTATCATAACATTATTCATCTTTATGATATAATATATTTTTTTATTTTTTTATTTTATCACCCCTTTACTAATAGTCTTTCATTATTTTGACTATTTTAGGTGTGAATTTCCTATTTTCTTTCAAGAATGTTTTCATTTTTTACTAGTTGATGCTATTAATTATATCCTGATTTAATCATCTGAAGAATGTAAAACATGATGAAAATATAATATATAATATATTTATATTTATATTTATATTTATAATAATCCATAAAATTTTGGTATAGAAAATGAGATGCACCATTTATAGAGACGGTAGGCCGTACGTACGCATGAACACTAATTTTTTTTCAAATTAAAAGAATGAAAAGTAAATGATATATATTTATATTATAATTCAATTATAATATAAATTTCATATATATCACAAATGATGTTATCATATATAAAAAAATAGAAATCAGTAATATATGTGCTATATAAAAATTAAAGAAGTATGAATAAAAATTAAATATCATATTTTTCATATAAAAAAGTGTTTATATCATAATTAGAAACTATGAGAGGTGGTAATGTGAAAACAAATGACATCATTTTTCGAGGTGGTAGTTCTCCATACATGAATGGTGAATTCGTTACCCATTTGATGGAAGTGTGTGTAGGTGTGGGTATAACCCTTAAAATAAAAGCATATAATTATATTGAAGATAATTATGTTATTATATAATCATGTGATAAAAATAATTTAAGTAGTGCATAATGAAATAAAACTAAAGTGACCGTTGAAGAACAAAACCATTTATTTGGGTAACTCCTTTTGGTTTATACTCAAATAATTAGTTTGATTTCTAACCAAATTAATTCTTCTAGGATGATTGGTGGGAAATTGGGAGGTTAAATGGGAAGATTTTGGTCAATATAGATTGTTCAAATTGGTGTGAGGATATGAGGGAGGAGGTTTCCTTTGATAATTGAGGTGAGAAAACTTTCAGAAACCATGGAGATATTAAATTACAATAATTGAAATTTTAATTAAAAGAGGATAAAAATTAATTTATATTGATGCTAAGATGAGTATGTATCTAAATAAAAAAAATTAGACAATTTTAGGAAACATTAAAACCCTTATCTGTTAGCCTTAACCCTTAGTTAAACCTTTTAACTCTTACCATAACAACTTGGATTTTTTCTTTTTAAGGGTTAATTTAGTTACGATAAATTGGAAAATGAACCTTAAATGAGTCATGGATAAAATTTTAAACCCTATCTCAAAAACTTTTATAAATTTTACATTTTATGAAATTTATATCATTTAATAAAACATTATTCCTTTTAGTGTATCATTAATGACAATTTTGACCCTATTTATTTAATGACTTTTTCTTTAAATATTTATACACTATAACTTCAAAAAAACCTTTAATACATCAAAACAATGTCTAGGTAATCCATAAAATTAGTGTATGTATTTAATAATATAAAAATAAATTTATTTTAATAATTCTAATAATATTCATTAGATATGTCCATTAATAAAACAATTACTGCATCATCATTGTGGAAGCCCTAAGTTGAATTATTTGTTCCCTAAAAATTAAAAATAATTAATCATGAATAAATTAAAAACACTATCTCTATAATTACTATCTATAACTAAACATATCTTTTATATAACCCCATAGTAAGAATATTTAATCCCTTAAAAACAAAAGTATGAGAAAATTGATCTTTCTTTGAATAAAATAATATAAATTGATTAAAGTAAACCATGAGGCTCCAAGAGGCCATAAAATATGCCCATGTATTATTAGATTCGATATTCACTGATATAATAAAATCAATTCAAGTTTTAGTTTAATTTTATAATATTTATAATATTATTTTTACCAATGATTACATGAATTACCCATAAGTGTGGTAATAAAAATTACCAAAGTTTACTATTCATATTTTCCAGAAAAATAAAAGGGCCATATTTACTAAATTTGTACATTATGATTGGAAATATGGAATCCATTTTTAAAATTTTAAAATATATTATTGGTTAAAATTAATTTAAAATCAATCTTATTGACATAATGATAGAACATGTTATAAAGTAAAAATTTTCATAAGATTGAAATATTTTTATATCTGAATTTGATGAGAAATTAATTTGAATTACCTAAATTAGATTAAATTTAAAAAATGATCTAATTATAATTTAAAAGGAATTAAAATTTTAATTTATCACTATAAATTATTTAGATGAAAAATTTACTTTCAATTAAAATGCAATATTTTTCTACCATTCATCGAAGCATGAAACAAATCAGAATAATATCAAAAATGAAAATAAAGTAAATTATTATATTCATTTTTAAAATAATATTTTTATTTTATCAAATAGAATTTATAATATTCTAAAAAATAGGATTTCAAATTGGTTCTATTTTAAAAGGCAATAAAACATTGTTTAGAAGAAATATTGGTTTTTATGCATAAAATCAAGTTTATTCTTATATTATTCTCATTAAATATATTAAATTAATGTAAATCTTATATAATTTAATATATATTACAATAATATCATTCAATAATTTTAATTAATTTAATTTATTATGATAAAATGACTTTGTGAGAATAAAAATAATTCTTTATAAAAATATTTACTATATATTTAGTTGGTTCTTATATTCAATTATAATTAGTTTTTAAACAATATATTCAACCATATATTTTCATTAGTTGGTTAATAATTTTTATAACCAACAAATTTACAGCTAATTTATATCTTATTATTTTAAATAAAAATATTTCATTTATATATTGTCGTTTGGAAAAACCATGCACTGCATGTAATGAAAGCCAACTCATTTATGTGTATAACATCAGGTTCACATGGTGTTTCATATAAATAAATCTTTTATAAAATTATATTTATTTTAAAATGAAAATATTTTAAATTATTTGGGTGATACATTTTCTCCAACATAATTAAATCATTTCCTTATAATTTAATGTTGATCTATATAGTCTAGGGTTTGATATTTGAAAATAAACAATTTTTGAAAACCTACATCATAAATAGGGTTAATAAAACATATTATTAATAAGAGGTAAAAGAGGATGAGAAGGTCTCCACAAAACTAGGATTTTGAATAGGATAAAATTAGTGAAGACATGGATATAGAAGATAAATCTAACCATCATGTTCTGATGGAGAGTGATAAGGAATATGTTAATGAGAAGGTTGTTGAACACCAAACCATAAAATAGAGGCTCAATTAAAATTTATTGATATCATAAAAAATGATTATAATAGGAGAATATTTTTGATTGAAGACCCTTTTCCTTCAGTTGAATTTTTTTCACTCTCTAAGGATATACATAAATATAAATATTTGATATATTTCTATAACAACAATCTTATCCTTATCCATTAAACTATTTATATTATTTTCTTCATGTGTATTTAAAAACATGGTGAATTAATAAAATAATATCTAAAAACTCATCCAAACTTCAATTTAAAATATTTCTAAATGGTTTAACTTATAACCATTACAGTTAATACGATCCAAAAACATTGGAATCAGTTCCAAGGCAATTATTAGTATCCAATTTACTTTATCCATATCAGTAATATCATTATGATATATTATTATCTCAACACTAGGAACATATTAAGGCTTAACTTTCTCACAACCATGTGGTTTCCAAAAATTTCAAATTGTTACTGAATAACCTTTCTTGGTTATGACCACTGATCAACACCTGCCTTTAAATCCTTTATGAAAATGTAATATAGTACAACCTCATATATTCTGTAATTCTTATAACCAGTACATCATCGATAAAATACTCAAATGACGTAATTATAGAATCTGAGCATAAGAACATTAATCATCACTATTATTTTATGGTAGTAGTATAATATTGAACTTAATCTATTGGCCTCTTTTAGTTCATATTCCTTTGACGGATGAGACATTGATTTTCATAGCACCCCATCTCCTTACAGTTGGAGCATTGCACATTGAAATATTATTTATTTCAATTGTAATCACGAATTTAAGGGAATTGTTTCCACACATTTAACAAAATACCATTCCTTGTAAGAATGTACTAAGGTGTTTCTTTCCACAATTATCACATGTTGTAAAATACTTACTTACCTTATTCTCTTTATACACCTTTTCACCCACAATACTCATCTTTTCATGAATTCCTTAAAAACCATAGGACTTGGAGAATTTATTAACAATATCATTTTCACAAGATACTATGTGCCAATGAACCTGTACCCAAGTGGTACAGGTTCCTGCTTAGCATCCAAAAGACCCATGATCGAATTCGGGAAGGGATGAATTTTTGGGTGTTGTATCAGCACAGTGGCAGGGCACTATAACAGTAGCTGAACTATAGTAGTGGTGACACTAGAGTGGTGAAGAAACTTTAGAGGTAGTAGTGTTGTAGCAGGCTTCGGACTGTATTAGTACTGTTCACTGAATGGCCAATTGGGCCAAAAAATTGGCTTTCAAGCCTTGTATTCAGGCTACTTATCCTTGGGCCTTTGGGCTATGTAATGGGTCTCCCTCTACCTAGACAAAAATATGCCTTTTCTTTAATAATAACAAGATGATTCAACCCTACCCTTTAATAAAAATAAGATATTATGTCCTCATATGATGAAAATGCTTTGGAAACTTTTTCCCTTCTAAATATTTTCATAAGGCCATAAAATATAAGATCCTTATTACTCTTTGGATCTTGTTCATTAGTGAGGTTCATGTTACTTCTATTGGGAACCATTTTTATATTAATAAATATACTGTATTAGTTCATATCATTATAAAAAATAATGTATAATCCCAAAACTAGTAAATTAATTAACATAAATTGAAACAAAAACCGTAGCTAATCTAATAATCAAAAACATCATTTCTTTGGGGACATAATTACTTTTAAATCAATCTTAATGGTTTTTAATGAAAATTTTAGTTATCAAAATTATATCTCATATGATTTTAAAACCAGGTGTAATGTAAGTCTCGTTGTTGTGTACCAGGTTATTCTTGAGTTAAGCCTAAAACACCTTTTCAGAGTTGTTACACCTAGGTACATCTGTTCCAGAACAACGTCCACTTGTATTACCAAGATAGGGATATATTCCTAGGAATACCCACATAATATATACCTTAAATAATTTTTTTATATTCTTCTATACTTATCCTTAAATTCTATCTTAGGCTTGGGTTCCTTAAACTATGCTTTTTAAATATGGTTTCCAAGGTTGTTTTTAAACATCCTATGATACCAATTGTAATGCCCCGAACTGAGAATCCAGAATTTGATATATTATTCTATAGAATTTAAATAAATAAAACCTTCAAATTCCAATGGACCGAAATGTTTATCTGTTTGGAAAACACTATTTCACCCATGATACATAATAAAATAAAATAAATAGCATCCTTGAAACTCACGCAAGGGAATCATCTTTATAATATGCGGAAAGGCAACAGAATAAGGGTGGGATAAATTTCTCAGTAAGGGAAATTAAATAAGAATAAATAATGAATTTATATATTAACATTTCAAGGAAAATAACTAACAAACCATTCCATTCAAATAAAATCAATAAGTAATAACCAACATGAAAAGATAAGAACCCAAAAAAACATGTCATTTACTAAATAAAATGAAAATTAAATGCATCCATATATATGTGGAAGAAAAATATCATAGATAAATATTAACTAAAATGATAGAAATTCGTAATAATTGGAAGTTATGTATCAGGTTCATGAACCACTACCATCAATACCTTCCACATGACAGTTTAACTTTTCAGGTAGAAACCCATCTATTCTACTTAGAAACAAACTCAAAGGGTTTGTCTCCAACTGATTTTAACTCCTGAGACTACTGATTCATCAAGGGGATTTAATTAACTGGACTCTGTGCCATGTATTACACGTCAAAATCATTCCTTATATATATATATATATATATATATTAAATAATCAATTTAAAATATATTTTTATAAATAATGTTTCCCATACCAATTTGTAATATTTGAATCATAAGCCCCATAAAAGTAAATAATTATAAAATGAAACATTGAATACGAAGAAGAAAAATAGATTCATGATATGATATTTTAAAAGGGGAAGTAGATACAACACAAAAAATAAAAAAAATGGATAATATGACATTTATCTCAAAGATATAAAATGTTAAATGAAAATCCCTTACCTAACACTACTTTATTAGTTATAAATGATTTAACATCTTGTATAATGGTTTAAGTCATGTTATTAATTTATAAAATAAAATTATTAAGATTTATGATATCATATATTATCTTTTTAAATTATTTTATCATCCATTTTTTAATAATCATTCATCATTTTCACTATTTGAGGTATTAATTGACCAGTTTATCGAGTATGTTTTGACTTGTTACTTGTTAATCCTATTATTTAGATCAATATTTCATCCTCTTAAGATTATAAACCACGAATTAAATATCATATAAATTATAAATATATATAATACATATAATTTGAAGATAGGAAATTAAATACACCGTTTTTTGAGATGGTTGGTTGTACGTACGCATGAACACTACTTTCATTTATTTTCCGTATTAAATGAATGAAAATTAAATGGTATATTTGATTATTATAATTAAAATATCATATCTATTTTATATATATCACATATGTTCATTAAAACCATCCTTTATGAGTTTCATGTGTAGTGTGAATGAGTCACGTCACTATGAGGATGTGGTAATCCACTCTTACAAAAACATTATTATTGTATTTGACCAAAATGGAAAGCATGAAGTTATGTGTTATATAAAAATTAAATAAGTATTAATAGGAAAAATATCATATATATCACATAAAAATAGAGTTTTCATCATAATAACCAACCATGAGAGGAGGTAATGGAAAAATGAACAACAATATTTCACGAGGTGATAGTTCATCGTACACGAATAGTAAATTCAATACACATTTGATGGAATTGAGTGTAGGTGTAAGTATAAACATTAAAATGAAAAAATCATAGTATATTGAGGATACTACTGTCATTATGTAAGTGTGGAATAAAAATAAATGAAGGAGTGGGGAAATAAATAAAACTAATGTGGTCATTGAATAATATTACCTCTTATTTGGGTAACTTCTTTTGGTTTATACCAAAATCCTTCCATGGTTTTATTTATATAAAAATTAAGGATTATATTATGAAGGGTGGAAATTTAGGAGGACAAATTTCTTGGGTTTTATTGATCCCAATGACTCAAATTGGTGTTAGTAAGTGAGGTAGGAGATTTTATTTTATAATTGAGGTGAGGGGCACTTTCAGAAACCCTGAAGATATTAAATTTATAAATATTCATAATCAATTAAAAATGATAAAAAGTGATTTTTTAAGAATATAAGATGAGTATGGGTCTAAATCCTATCAAACAATTATTGTTATAAAATTTTAGTTTACATTCATACCCTTATATTTTAGCTTTAACCCTTAGTTAAATCGTTTATCTGTTATTGTAAAAATTTGGCTTTTTACTATTTAAGGTTTAAAATAGTTAACATTAAATGAAAAAGAACCGTAAATGGGTTTTGGATCAAATTTTAAACCTTTTATAAAATTTTAGGATAATTATTATATTTTTATAAAATTTATATCATTTAAGAAAATAATATTTATTTTAAAATATCATTAATGTTAAATTTGACACTATTCTCATTACGACTTTCTAGAAAATATCTATACACAAGATAACCTAAAAAAATTAATAAATAAAAATTATGTCTAGTTAATCTATAAAATTATTGTATGACATTAATTATATAAAATTTTTCTTTTATTTTAATATTTTTAATAATATTTATTTGATATATCCATTAATTAAATAATTACAACATTCACATTGTGAAAACCTTTAATTTAATTATTTTTCCCCTAAAAATTAAAAAAAAATTATCATAATGAAGATAAAATTTTATATTTTCAATTTATATTTATAGTTGAACATATCCCCTATATAACCCCATATTAAAAATATTTAACTTTTTAAAAACAAAAGTATGAAAAAATTGACCCTTCATTGAATAAAATATTATAAATGGATTAATGTCATCCAAGTGGCATGAAGAGGCAATAAAATAAGCCCAATGATTATTTCGGTTTAAATTCACTCATCTGACAAAATTAGTACATGATTTAAAGAAATTTTATAATATTTATAATATTATTTTTACACTTAATTATATGATTTATCTTTAACTGTGGTAATAAAAATTACCAATGTTTAATATTAATAGTTTTTTTTAAAAAAATTGGCACATACTTAAAAATTTGTGACCTTAATATTATAAATATGGAATCAATTTTTAAAAATTAAACAAAAATAATTGGAAAAAATTAATTGAAAATTAATCATATTGATGGAACAAGAGAATGAGTTTTTAAAGTGATAGCTTTCATAGGATTTGACTATTTATATATAAAAATTCAATGTGAAATTTATTATAATACCTAAATTATATTAAATGATAAAGAATTGATCTAATTATACTTAAAATTCAATTAAAAATACAATTTAACACTATAAATTATTAAGGTGAAAAATATTTTTCCAATTAAATTGCAATAATTTATCACTATTCACCAAAACATTAAACTTATCAGAAAAATACAAAAGATTAAAAAAATTAAAATTTTATATTAAAATTTTAAATAATAATTTTATATTTTAAAATATAATTTACAAAAGTTTAAAAAATTTGATTTAAAATAGGTTTTCCACTAAATGATGGTAAAACTGCCATTAGAAAAATATATGTTTTTTGAATAAAATCAGAGTTGTTCTTATATTATCCCACTTAAATATATTGTATGAATATAAAAAATATTTTATTGAATATATATTAAATTAATATTATTCACTAATTGTAATTAATTTAATTTATTAGGATAAAATGAATTTATAAACATAAAAATAGTTCTGTATAAAAACATTTCTTTCTATATTGAGTTGGTTTCTATATTAAATTATAATTAATTTTTAAACAATTAATTTGACCATATACTTCAAAAGTTTGATAATAATATTCATAACCACCAAAATAATAACTAGGTTTTATATTATTATCGTTAATAATAATACTTTAATAAGATAAGGTTGTTCGGTAAAACTCGTCTTTGGGTGTAATGCAATACAAATCATTATTGTGTGTTGCGTAAGACTAACATGATGTTCCGTATAAATAAAACTAGTAAAAAATTATATTTATTCAAAAATAAAAATATTTAAGGTATTAGGGTGTTATAGTGAGAGTTATCCAGACACTCACTCATAACATACTCCTTAACTTCGAAAAATCCGACCCCAACCTGCCTACTGACATCAAATAAGAGGATCAACCACCATTAAAACCAATTTTTTTATTAACCAACACATATAACCCATCTAAACATTACCTGATCCGATCCGGACATGGCCTAAAGGGTATTCTTGATCCCCACAGGATAACGAGAAGAAACATGGCATCAATAAAGATATAGAGGGAAATATTTCACCCAAAGAGTTACAATATGATGAAGAGAAGAAGATAATAGAAAAAAACTAATTTTATGACAACAACCCAAAAGAAAAATGGGTCTTAAAAACCATAATATGATTCTAAATGATGGAAAAAAACACAACTCTTAAATGATCATAACCAAACCGATGGATCACAAAGACCAGCATGCTCTAGTAACTCTTAAAGGTCCTGCATGTTTGGTAAAACATTCAACTACATGTGATTAATTCCCTTTACCTAAATCTATAATAATGAAATATACAATCCTTCTAAGGAAATGGAAGGGAGTGATATACAATCCCACTATGATTTCACCAATAATTTCATATGTATTTCATATTATATAAATAATTAATACTAAATGTAAATAAAACATATCATGAAAATATTTTCATATTTTAAATCAAAATATGCTTGAATAAATACCTCCAATAAATTTTAGAAAGTAGATAAAATAACATTTCCATAAAAGAAAGAATATTCATGTATCTTAGTCAAACATGTCTGAATAATTTTTTTATCAAAAGTGAGCATGAGTGATAATTTACCTCGAAACTGAACAGAGTAAAACATCTGTATAATAATGCATTCAAAATCAATTTCAACCATAAAACCATGGTTAAAAGACATAGTGGTAGGATATTCATAAAAATATCACATATCATGGTGAAGTTAGACTTAAAACTTTCCTAGAAAAATCCATAAGGGTACAAAGGATAAAACCCATCAGGATTAATCTCCCCATCCTCAAGTAGTATAGTTGCATTTTCATCGTTAATCCATTAAAATATTAAACTAATACATTCCTTTAATGTTTTATTCTAACTCAACTACCTAGTAACCCATGTAATTAAAGGTAAACCAAACAATTTTGAAGTGAAGTAATTCATTAAAAACCCATATCAATAAATATTTCATTCAACAACAAATTAAAATTTAAAAACATGCTTTTAATTTAAAAAATCAACATCAATGGGTTTTTTTCATGAAATCATTACAGGTTTTCAAAAAAAATGGTTTTCATCAAATTTCATTAAATTATTTTCAAAAACCAATGTCAAATATATTTTATCAACATTAATGAAATTATTTTCATCACATAACATGCCGTTTTAATGTCCGATTAGTAAAACAAAACTCAAGATTAAAAAATTAATTTGAAAAACAATTTAAAATATAAAATAATCAATGGTTTTTTATAACTATAATAGATTATGAAATCACTTAAATATATTATATTATCACAGTAATATAACAAGGGGTTTATAAGGTGGAAATAATTTGGAAAACAAGGTGGTTACTTGGAATAAGAAATGCAATGTATCATAGAATGAAATACCACAACACAGGGTGGAATACCACAATATTGTGATGCATTAGACAAGATCACCACAGTATAAGAAATATGTCTTCCATATGGGTATCACTAGAATATGATCCGTGCGACATAAATAGGGAGACTAAAACATGAAACCACATTGAATATTGAATCATTGTGAAGTAGCATGATCATTGAGGAATAAGGGTGGCTATATAGTATCCCTTTGTAACAAATGAGTGATCACTAAGTAAATTCGCTTTTAGTATTTATTGAGTTTTGATGTTAGTTGAAAACCCATCATTATGTCACTAAAACACTAAGATAGATACTCCCAATTAAAATACAAAATTGATCCCTAAATTAATTCCATAATAACATAATGGAAGGCATAACTCGTAAAGACTTAACATTTTACCAACTACCTAAAACTAAAACAATTTAGCCTCAATGGCAAGGTTAAAGACACCATGAAATAACCTTTCTCATATGTCATTTTATAACAAAGTATACCACACAAACTCCTAGTCCAGGGTCACTAAGGCACAAATATCCCCTCTATATCATTTCCTCAACCCCTATAGTATCATTGTGGTACATTAACCACCACCGATGTAAGATTAACCCCTCTATAGAATGGTCATGAGTAATGTGTCGTGATGCCATCTGTTTTGACATAAGGTTTTCAATAAAATTAATTTATGTTTCTATGATCTTTTTATAGGCCAAAATCCATTACCTAAATATGGATTAACTAAAAAATAAATATGAAAAAATGGAATAAAATAAGATCATAGAAAATACATAAAAGAAATTTTTAGATGTTATAATCAAGATGCATGTATCAGAACTAACAACACACAAATTACATAATACATGAAATAAATAACACCTGAAAAAGAGATTTTAATAAATAATTATTAATAAATTCATATTGTAATCTTATAAGTAGATCATATGCGATATTATATGTATGTATTTTTCCAGTTCTATAATTATAGTATTTTTTCAATAAATGACAAAATAGTTTTTACAATATAAGATAGAACTAAGTTAAGGGTGTATCTTAAAATATCATTTCATTTCTGGACTGTCTATGATAAAATTTATATTGAGGGATGTTTTACAGATCCTATCTTTTTAAACCCATATACTTTATTATCATACAGTTATCCCTGGAATTTATATATAGGAGATCCATTCATCATTATTTGTATCTTATGATTATTGAGAAAATGTTTTCAAATAAAATAAATACATATTTCCTATTTGGTCTATGAACATTTCCTTCCATGTCCATGCTATTTTAAATTATTTTATGAAAGTTATTACCTATATAATATTTTTTTTAAAGGCCATTTTAATTTCTTTTAAAATTATTTACTATGGTTTTAAATGTAAATTTTCAAAATGTTTTCCATAATAATCTATTGTGAATTATTTATGAATGTATGAAATGAATGTTTTATTTTTAAATATATAGCCTGAATAAATTTTCCTAATGTCAAGACTATTATTTTATGTAACGATTCCTTTATATGTTTTCTTGGTTATTTTCATAGATTTGTTTCAATATTATGGATTTTCTAAATTATTATCAATGTAAAATGATATTGTCTCATGTTTTTTGAAGAATATTTGGATGATATTTTAAAGTCATTTTTTATCAATACCATAATATTTTAAGTATTATTATGATTTAATGGGGATATGTTCCCAAGATAACATGTTTATTCTTCCTTAGTGTGGCTTATTATTTTGATTATGAGATGTTTTTGAAAACTATTTTTTCATAGGTTATGACATGATGATATGATAAATGTTTTATGGTATTTTGGCACACATATTTATGGTTTTAATTAAGGTATGTGTGGTCTTGGAATTACATATTCTTCCAATGCATCAGGTTAATCCTTATATCTCAAGAGATAATTATGGGAAACAAGTTTATGAGATTGATTCAATATTATATAGGAAACAAGTGGTGATGATTGATCCAAAATGATAAGAAGGTATACATAGTAAAACATGACATATGATATGCTCTATATGTATTTGACTTTCACCAACTTTTAGGAAATGCTAATATGCTTATGATTTGAACTCTTAGACCATGGTGGGTTTTTTATGATTACCCAATATTGTGATATTCTAAAGTTCTATGTAATGAATCATGATTATGTTATATGGATTTTTCTATTGATAATAAAAAATTTTAAAACCATTATACTCTTGATATGATTATTTATGATCATTTATTGATATCTCCCATGTTTACCCTTACAAATAATCAAAGATATCCCCTTTTTATGTTTTAAATTTTTCGTAGGTCCGGAAGAAGGGGCCTCAGTATGTTGAGTATAGAAGAGTACCTTATGTAAAGAACAATGTTTGAGAGGACGAATATTGTACAAAAATAGGTTGTTAATGTATCTAGTATCTATATACTCTAAACCTTTATGGTTCTCTGTCTTGTATTTTTTAGAGATATAATAAAAATTTATTGAAAATATGTAATAACTATATATTTTATTCTTGGGTAAGTATAGTTGGTATCAAAGTAGGTTTTAGTTTTTTGAAGAATATTTTAAAAATAATAATGGGAGAGAACCTAATACAACAAATTATAAATTAATGGATGAACCTTATGTGTCATAGGTTTATAATAAGGTGTAATTATTTAGTATCTGTGAGGAAAAATTTTAATGATTATATGATTGCTAACTTTGATTATTGTAACTTTATTCTTACACTGTACATTTTGGATTTATTCAATGGATGGAACTATAAGTAGTCATGCTGAAAAAGAATGTCATAAACTATGTAATGGTTATCCTACTTAAGAAACAAATGATATGAAAGTAGGAATGTAGAATCCAGTTTCTATTCCCTTGAAACCTTCTCATTCAATTAATTAGGCTGATTTTTAAAACCATGAAGAGAGGGAAAAACATATCATTAAGAAATTAATGAGGAATTATTCACATTATTTTATTGGGCCTTCTGATCCACCAGTGGCTGACCGATTGATCATTATTGATAAGAAAATATTTTCTATTCTACAATGCTCAAAACATAAAAAAATCTTGATTATTTATCATATTGAATAGCTATGTAGATCATTGGTGAAGTCTAATTAAGAATATGTTGGAAGAGGAATAAATTGGATCCACTTAATAGGGTGTGTTTCATAGGATATTTTTTTAGTAATTACTTACTTCATATTAAATGTGAAAAATGGAGAAGGAATTCCATCAGAATAAGTAGAAGGATGATTAATCCATTAGTACATATGAGGAAAATTTTATAATACATGAAAATTATGCTTCTTCTTTAATCATCAAACCTTGAAGTAAATTTATCAATTCTATGGTGTCTTAAATCCATGTCTCTGAAAGGAATTTACTATATGTGACTTCCATATCAATGAAAAAATATTTTTATGTACTCTCAATATTGAGACGGAAATTAGAAATTTCGATTATTCCAATGGTTTTGATATCAAAAGAAATATAGAGAATCATAAAAATTGAATAAATCCCTCGAAGAAAAGACATTCCAACGAACTTTTATCAAGATATTTGGGAAGAAACACCATGATAGTTGATTGAATGGAAATGGAAGGTGATTAAATGTGTAATGAATGGTCACAAATAATATTATTATTAAAAGGAAATAAATTGGGTGATTAATACAATAAATGTAAGGAATATTCAAACTAATTCACTACTAAAACTATAATTTTTCAAAGTAGTGTCAACATTATGCCAACTAGGGCATGAATATGAAGGTTAATGATGATTATCAACACCCACAAACTCTTAAGAACGAATATATAGGTACATATATTGTGAATACGACTAATGAAGTTGATTATGAGAATAATGTTGGGAATTTACACCTATCATTCACTTTAGATTAGTTATTGTCATATTTAATTCTATATCTACGCAATATTTGTATCTAAATAATTTTATAATGGTATCATATTACCACCTCAATGATTAGATGATGATTTTATAGTGAAAAATTAAAACGGTATGATGTTTTCAACTTAAGTCTATAACTACTATATGATATAATTGTTTGGGAATGTTTTCCCATTACATATTTTGATTCTCAACATAGTTTAATTTTATTTTATTTTGAGGAAGGATTGGATCACTCTATATAAATCCCATATCAATTTTCGATAGAGGGAACTCACATTTTAAATTCTGAATCAATCTATGGTCATATTTTGGTGTAATGTTGAATATGAAGTTCCAATGAATGTTATATTAGTTATATTAATCTTAGTGCATATTTGTGGGGGATATTTATCTCAAATGTTTATGGAGAAACTCATAATCAACCATAATTCTGTTGTTCAGGATTTTAATGTTTTATTTTTTGAAGACATTCCCAATCCTCCCCTAATCAATGATGTTTAGTTTTCAATAGAACTTATACCTATTACTGAACCTGTTATAAATAATCCACATATAATTTTCCCAACAAAGTTTTAGGAATTTAAGAATAAAATATTTAAGAATAATTATAAATGATTTTTATTCCCTAGTGTGTCACCATGGGGTATACATATTCTTCTTATTAAGAATAAATATTTTTCAATGAATATTTTCATTCATTATCGAGAACAGGATAAGATGACTAACAAGAAGAAGTTTCATCTAGCCTATAGTTATGATTTGTTTGATCAATTGTGTCAATATAAATACTTCTATAAGATTGAACTCTATTTGGGATATCATAAATATTGGATCTTGAAGTAGAATATACCCAAGATATCCATTCATATCTGATTTGGTCAATATGAATTTTTTATGATGCCATTTGGACATAACAATTCCCTAACAATCTTCATTAATTTGAATATTAGAGTCTTTAGAGTTTACCTTGATTAGTTTTTGGTTGTCAATATAGATTGTACTCATATATATTCAAAGAGTAAATAAGAACATGGAGATAATTCAGGATTTTTTTAAATAACCTAAGGAAGGATAATTCTTCAACTAAATTTACCAAGTGTGATTTTTTCCACCGAATGTTTCATTCTTCGTTCATATAATATAATGTAAGGGTATATAATTTGAACCTTAAAGTAAAATAGTATTTGATCAAAGGCCTAGATAAACCATGGTAACAAAAATCCATAGTTTTCACTGGTTTGAAGGATAATTCCAATTAATTGTTAGATATTTATAACTACAATATAATCCACTTAGCATGTTGAATCAGAAGGGAGTTATGTTTGTATGGATATATTAATGTGAATAAATTTTCAATGATCTTCAGAGAAGTTTTTTCAGTGCACCTATATTCATAGTACCCGGTAGTGGATAAGAGTTTGTGATCTAGAGTGATGCATCAAAAGTGACTGATATGTGTTCTTATAGAGAATGAAATGGGGATATAAAATGACCCTTGATAATTCAAAATACATTGAAAATATTTCCTGATTCATTATTTGGTACTAGAAAAAGTAAAATTTTCATTGAAGATATGGATGAATTACCTTTATAGTGAAATGTGTGACTTGAATATAGATTTTAAAATCTTGAATTATATATTCACATAGAAATATTATAATATACACTAAAGAATATGGTTGGAGCTAATTAAGGATTATTCCTACACAATTAATTACAACTATAGGAAGTAAAGTAGGGTGGATAATGATATGAGTCATAAATACCATGCTATAATGTCCATGAAGAAGATTGAGTGGGGTAAAATGATTTTGAATTTGATAATTATAGATCTTAAAATCATGAGGAATGGGACAAATAAAATCTTCCTGAGATGAATGTTTGTTTATCCATCCATTTGAGGATTAAAGAAGAATAAAAGGAGTATTGATAACTATAGGATTAAGTGATATATGTTCGGGAGTTAAACTATGGTTGTTGTGTAATTATAAAGATCATGAACCGAGTACATGTCACATCGACACGAAACATGAAGGATGTGTTGGATGAATCACACAGTTTATCATTATTTATTCATCCTAAAAGAATAAAGATGTATAAAGATATAAATGAATATTTTTGTTTGTAAAAAATGAAAATGAATATTGAGTATTATGTATCTTAACGCTTGTCATGTTATCATGTTAGGTTTGAGATTCCAAATTCTAAGGGAATTTTACAACCATTACTCAAACCTAAATTGAAAAGGTAATCCATTACCATGAATTTTATTACGGAACTCCCAAAAAATATAAGGGGCACAATGATATTTGGGATATAGTTAATCACCAAATGAAATTATCACATTCCATTTCAACTAGATATGAAATTTCTTTGATCATATTTATAGGATATATATTTTGGATGTGATAATGTTGCTTGGAGTACCGATTCTATCGTATCTCATTGGGTGTGGTTTACTTTTATGTTCTTTAGAATTATTCAATACACTCTTGACATAGAGTTGAGTGTTAGTACTATATATCATTCTGATAAATATGGATATTTTAAAATGGCTATGAAACCTTTAGAAAAAATGTTGATAGATTTTTCTATGGATTTCAAAGGTTGTTTGGATTAACATCTTTCTTTGGTGGAATATTCTTACAATTATAACATTAACTTGAGCATTCAAATATATCCTTACGAGTCCCTATATGGAAAAATGTGTAGAACTATATTGCGGTGGGATGAAGATAAAGAAAAAACAATTTAAACTTGATCTATCTTACGAAATGGAAAATAAGGTAAGATTTATTCAACGAAATATTAGGGTTGAACAGAGTTGAAAAAAAAATTATGTTGAAAATAGTCCACGAGTTCTAGAGTTTGAAGTTCGTGACATGGTATTTCAATAAATATATACATGGAAAAAGGTTTTGAAATTTGGATAGAAGGGAAATATTATCCCCATATATATATCCCATTAAATTTTTTGATCATATTAAAAAAAATCTCTTATTTATTGGTTCTTCAAACAAATCTCTATCAAGTTCATGATGAGTTTTACCTATCCCCAATTAAGAAGTACATATGTGATACAATACATATACTAAACTCATAGGTCATACCAATAGATGATTATCTCCCTTAAGAGGATCATCATATGGATATTATGAATCCAATTGATAATGTTTTTTCAAACAAGACCACTAAACTAGTAAAATTTTCATGGTGAAATGATACATTTAGAGAATCTATGTAAGAGACTAGGTATGTGACGAGGCAGAAGTATGATCAGTTTTTTTTGTGATAGAGTGAATGAATTTTCAAGACAGAAAATCTTTTAATTGGTGTAGAATGTAATACCATATGATTATATGATATATTTCTATTGAAATAAAATAACTATATTTTATATATTTTTTAATATGTGACATTAAGTTTAAAATAACCATGATATACAATTGAATTATTTTTATTTAAATGTAAACCTTATAACCTAAATGTAAAATTGGAAGTGTTGGTCGGAGTATGACAATCAAGAGTGGTGTGAATTGAGTTCCTATTAAAATTTATGTTAAAAACCCTATTTAAAAATCCCCGACTTTAAAATAAAAAATAGGACATTTAATCAATGTTGAAAATTATTAATTGTTTGATTGTTTAATTAAAATCTCTAACAATTGATTACTTCTTAGTTATAGTAATTTGAAAGATTGATATAACTTTTGGAACTAATTTACGAAACCAAAATAGTAATAAATACTATCCAAGATCAACGATCAAAGTAAAACATAATTTTCTGAAATATGAGTGAAAATATATTAAAATAAATTTGAAATAGAATAGTAGAATAAATCAAGAGGTTTAGTCTAAAGTTGGGACCTAATAATCTCTACATGGTGATCACCTTCCACCATTAACAAACATTGACCCACACATTCGATCTGGGTTTACAATAGGACATAGTATTTTCTAGGTCAAAATATACCTCTAATATAGTTATTTGTGGAAAACAGATTACAAATAGGTCACATAGAGACCTATTCCATAGTTATTTATGGTAGAAATAAGTTGTAAGAAAATGGTAGTGTGAGGATATCTTGTATACTCTATCTTAGCATAGGAGACAAGGTGTTTTTATACTATAGATACACACTCAACTTGAAAGGTAATAAAATTGAACAAAATAGAGTAAAAATAATTAAATATTATTTAAAATTCTATGAGTGTTATTTGTAAGGATTCTGGAATCCATGAATGTAGTAGAAATTAAGCTCGAGTCCTCTTCTAGAAACAAAAAACTAAAAAAAAATTTCATGGAAGATCTGTGTTTTGGTTTCCAAGAAAATTAGACATTCTTCAAATATTTTCCTCTTTAGAGTTTTATTACTAAAAGTTTTATTGGAACTTTGATGCACAATAATTCCTTCTTCATTTTTAGTTATCTAGGATATATTTTCTTCTTTAAATTATTCATGGGTTCTCTTGATATGGTTCCTTATTTGTGTGTTACAATTTTTTCTCAAGTGTTTCTTTTTTTATTCTATAGGTCTAACCTTGGGCATTATAGGGACATGTGATGTACCACATATCTCGGACATCCAAGTTAATGATGTCTTCAAAAATATATACTACTAAATTAATAGCATTAAATAACCCAATATGAAAATTGGATAAAAATTTCAAATTTATAGAGTAAATATATTTGAATAGTCTGTCAGTGAGTCTTTCTGTCAATAGGTTATGATGTCGGTGAGTCCATATATAAGTAGGTCATGTTGTCGGTGACTCCTTCTATTGGAGAGTCGTGATGTAAGTAGTTTTCAGGTACCTAATCTAGTCTCCTTCAAAAATGACACAAGACCTAGCATGTGGTAAGAATCGAAGGGTGTTCTAGATCCCCACGGGCTGGAACAATTTCTTAGGTATTATAAAATGATGTTTGGGAATGATTTACCTTGGTTAATAAACATAAAACCACAAATAAATCCAATATAACAAATCTGGATTTTTCAAAACGAAACCATATTTTATAAAAAATCATAATTAAATTACATAATTTAAATAATTTTCAATGACTATATCAAATGAATAAAACCAAAATTGACAGCCCAAAAACCTCCTCTAGTTGAGAGGCACCGCCCTCAATCCATCTCCATGACACAACACCAAGAAGTACCGATGGAAAACCAAACAGTTTGCACTAAAAGTTGTACCCATTCCTACAAACAAATCTAGTCTACTTAAACCCAAAGGTGTAATTTGGGTGTGATCCAAAACCTAGTATGATTAAACCACTAATATATTCCATGTGATAAGAATTCAATGATGAAAATATTGCATGTTTTCATAAACATGGGATGATATTAAGAATTTTAAAGGGATGGAACTTTAAATAAAAAAAGTTTTTAAGTTGGATAATTTAATGAATAAACACTTTTGAAATAGAATTCCAATGTTATTGAATTTTCCAGCCAAACATACCGTATCCCAATGGTAAGAATAATGTATCTAATGAGCATAAGTTATGTGAAAATAACCACTATGTAGTTTCTCGCTGTGGGTACCTGGTACGTCATATCTCAGTGAAAGTAACCAAAAAAATAACCATTCTCATGGGCATTAGCCACATCTTGGGATCATACCCAAAACCTACTGCCCCCCATAGTCATCAACATCATAATTTAGTTAGTATTGTAATTGTCCAAATTAGCTACGTGAAAATGAGGCCAAGGACCACAGGTTCACTAGCATACTAGTACACGTCCACCCACTTAGATACCTAGGTTTCCCACTTGATATCAAACAAGTACCAAAAACCATGAAATATAATATTAAAATGAAAATACCACCTCCAAGTCACACATACACCAAACATCCTACACGCATGTCACATAGTACTCATTTCACAAAAAAAATCATTTTATACATCATACTCACAAAAAACAGCCCTCAAACATGTTTTGCACCCTTCATGCAATTTAATAAAACACTTTAAAAATTTATAAAACATCCTTAAAATCATTGAGATATTAAATTACCAATTTACCTTTTAAAACTCTATCTTAGGTGAACACACACACCAAAACATTACATGTACTTCCTTTTCCTACTTTGTTTATCTTAATAAATCATTTATAATTTTTATAAAACAATACCAAGGGTTATAACCATGGTTTCCACACATACCCCATTTCAAAACCCTCTTTCAAGGCCAAAGTCACCCAAAATCATTACCAAACAAGAATTTTCAACCCCTTTCAACAACTAATAAATCACTTTCATATTTTTTAAAACTTCTACAAAAGTTATCACATGAGTTACATTTGAAAATACAGAACTTCAAGAAAAAATGTAACATTAATATTAAATGATTAACTAATGCTACCAAAATGGGTTTTGTATGACACACAACATATTAGGAACATTTTGAATTAATAAATCAAGCATGACAACTCATAAACATTTTCATACACATGGAATCACATACCATTTGTGTCAAAAACCCCAATTTATTCTGTGAAACATCATCCGCACCACCACCACACCACAAGGGAGTGAAATCAGGTCATATACCACAATATTTGAACAAAAAGACATAAAAACCCTAGGTATGAATCCTAACTTCTATACATTTTATAAATTTAGGAAAGATGGAGGAAACCCTAAGGAGATGGAAAGAAATGAAGAGAGAAACACTTACTTGATGAAATCTTGAATAAAACAACCCCAATACACCATTATCTAAATTTCCAAAAAGCACAAAATGAAATTGAGGTTTGAATGAGGCTGAATAGGTCATTTAGGAACTATAATGGGGGAAAAGAGTATAAATCGAAGGATTTATGAATGAAACAATTTAACTCTTCAATATTGATGATTTGAGAAATCCAGAAAAGTTTATCCCTAATTCGTGATGAATATTAGATCCAAATATAGGGAGGAGAGATTGAGGGAACGTCTTGGATTACTGGTATCGGGTGAGAGTTGGAATCACCAAAACAAATTAAAAATTCAAGGAGATATTAATGAATTTAAAAAATAATTTAATGAAGAATGTGGCCTTTGGGGCTGACCCAATACCTTAATAAAACAAACCCAAATCCATCATGATTATGGATTACTATATGGTCCAAATGGATATGGTGGTTTTAATATACAAGAGAATTCAAATTGAGAAGTGAAATGTGTGTAAAAGTTTGCAAAATTAAGCAGTTATAAAAGAAAAAAAGTGGTTTTTAGATCCGGAAATTGGCTTACGGTTTGGCCCAAATCACGAAAACTCACCCTTTCCTCCAAAAATATATGGGAAACACCAAAAATAAAGAATGAATGGAAATTAAATGAAACAAATACCTTTAAAAGAAGTCATGGATGTGACCATTCTACTCACCATAAATCATTCCTCCCTTGGGAAGCCACAATAAGGGCAAAAGAAAAAAACCAATCCCAACCAATTAACCAAGATGTACTCCTTTGAAAAACTTCAACCCCAAAGGCCAAAACACATCTAATTTTCAATTAAAGAAGGAGTACTCTCAAACAACATAAATTAAACCACTTTAATGATAAAATCAATCACATTTAGACTTTATCCCAAAAAAACTCTTCAAACACTATCCAAACAAGACTCAAGCAATTTCCCCAAATGAACAACAACATCGAACAACATTACACATGCCTTATTTTAACTAAACTGTTGGGTGCTCTCTGATACCAAAATTTACCCGAGGAAGATGTTTATAGTTAGATACCTCCGAACGAGACAACCTACTGCCATGGAAAGACCAAGAAAAAAATCTGAGTTACTAGTATAAGGAGAGACAACTAGGCTCCCAACCGTAAGTGAAAACATAAATTTTTATCGAGACAGAATCAAGACACTAACATGGGGAGGCTTGAACGGACTCCCCAGTACAAGGGGTAGACTTCCATTAGACCATTTCAAAAGAACAAACAAAAGACTCATTGTTGATATCTCCATCCTTAGAAGTAACCATCTTAACCGACCAGCACTTTCTGACACAGAATGACCCCAAAATTTAAAGAGTTGGGATGGACACACAATTATTCTGCATAATTTTGGAAACCGTGTTCTAACCATGGGGAACCTTCTATATTCATGGTTTTCTTGGAAATGGTTACAAATTAACATGCAAAAACCATGTGATCAACCTGTCTAGGTCAAATTTCAATCCTTTCCCCAAAAAATCAGTGGAAACCAAATGGGGAGGGAATGACATTGGGCGATAACATGGAAACGAGGTCCTCCCACATTTTTCCATTGAACAAGAACAAAAAAAGAAAGATGATAACCCCAGTGGTTTAAAATATTCCCATATTTCATACTAAGGTTGGGACTTTATGAAAGGGATTGAACGACCCTTGGATTTCCCCTGACTACACGCCAACTTCTCCCTAGGACCTATGGCTGGAGCTCAAATGATTGAAGAATCTCCAACCTCACAGTTAGGATTTGGAAACCCCTGAACAAAACATCTCCTTTTAGTGTCATAAAATCTATACCCTAATCCCAGATGGGTCCACCAAGCCATAATAGATTCCAAACTCACTGTACCCTAACCTGAAATTTCAATGAAACAAGTTCTTAGTTGATGTGGACACATCACCCCTTGTTTCTTCAGATGAGAAATGAAAAGAGGATAGGATATATAGAAACACCATCCTCTAAAAAAAGACCATCGAGATCTACCAAAAGGAGACACACATATGAAAAAACAAATACTCACAAAAGACTTCACAACATCACCTTTACAATCAAACGAGCACATGACATCACAAAGTGTCCCCGAACATGACTATTGTGACTGATAGAGACAATACATGGGAAGGGAACTTATGACAAGTCCCCAAACAACACAAAATTTTAGAAAGTTTCCATAATATCCTCTCATTACCAGATTTCCTATACTAGTGGTTGAACATGAACCCCTACTTTGATGAGACTAAGAAGGACCCAGAGACCCTCTTAAGCACCATCCAAACTAATTACCCTAGACTACTTTCACCTTCAATGAATCAGGTAACTTAAGAAACTAAGGTCTATTTAAACCATCCATGAGAACTCCCCCTCTACAAGAGGATCCTGAAAATCATGAAAATAAAATGGTGTAGAATCTACCTCCTAATATCGAGAAAAATACTCCTTTCTTTGATCAACTGAAGGGATTTACAATGGAGATGCAATCTGGGATGCACTACATTCATGCATTAAATATTTATGGGGTCATACCCTATCCAATGAGAGAACCTAAGGACCCAACCAAGATAGTACATTGGTCAAAAAATAATCACTAGTCAGAATCAAACACAGGAGGGGAGCCACCATAAGGGCCTCCTAAACTCTTCATAGAAGAAACCACTAACCAACCCTTTAACCCAACATACCGACCGAACGCAAACCCGAAACACCGTTCAAACAAGAGGGGTTCTTGGACTCAAAACATCCCATAATAACAACATTTTAAAAAACAAATTAAACACAAAAACCCAAACCATTCATCAAGACTTCATGTTTTCCTTTTAAATAATCTCTTTGAAGACAAAAGGTTCAGTAGTTAGTGTATCCACCAATGGTACCCCATAGGCCTCACACATGCATGTTTTTGTGCCACATTTGGAACCCTAATCATATCCATGATGTCATTCATCTTTCCATTACATTATCTATCCATCATCACATGTAAACCCATGAATTTTGTTGCACATGGATATACCAAAAGGTAAAACAAAAACTCTTTCCACTTTTCCAAACCAAAACAGTCAACCAATGCTTTCTTTTTCTCAAGACTGCTAACCATGAAATCAAAATCAGTATTTACATTTTACAAAACTCTTTTTTAAGGACTAATCATTCAGATAAGAAATCAATTTCTATTCATACACATTAATTTCAAAACATCTCATCTGTTTCAGTACACATCTAGTTTCATGAAAAAATCCATTTCATAAATCCCTATTGAATTGGGAACTCAACTCTTCTAATTTTAAAAAAGATTACCAAATTTTATAAATTTTTCAAATGATATCTAGTTACCAAATAAAAATCCATTTCCAAACTCCAAAAAAATCCCCTAAAACATTCCATTCCATTAAAACAAATTTCAATAGATTAGATAACACTATTGGAATAACTTTTTCAAAACAAACTTTAATATAGTTCATGCTTTCAAAAGAGGTTCAAACACACCATTTTCCATTTCAAAACTATTTTGAAAACTTAGTTCCACCATTTCAAAATTCAAAACCTTATCTATTTATTATAAGATCATTTCAAAAAAAATATTACACTTCATAAAATCGGGTGTTTTTTTATTTAAAACAAAACTTCCAAGATTCCGAAACTAAAGGACACAAGACAATGGGTTTGAAACTAGTTTTTGGTGGGTGACTTAGACATATAATTGGTGGGCATACTCCAATCACCTCCCCATAACATAGAATCTTCTAGGACAATATCCCTATCTCCACATGGCTTGCCAGGCCCTGCAAGCTCACTAAAACCATTACACAACTCTCTTTTCATTTCTAAAAATCATCATCAAACCATGAAAATAAAGGACTTAGATAAATTTTGGCATCCCCTGGAGATGTGAATCCCATCATGAGGTGTGCTGGCCAAGCCCACTACCCATAACCAAAATGTTAAGTCCCAAAAATCCTATCTCCAGACTATCCTGACTTTTCCCCAAATAACATGACCCAAGGAGTGAACCTGGACCTCCTTTGATACCATTTTTTCATCAACTGTATCTGGTCTCCATTTAATTCAGCAACAAACCCGGCCCGTGGCAAGACCTGAAGGACATTATTGATCCCCCACAGGCTAGAATAAGTGACTGGGTATCATAAAATGAATTATTTGAATGATTTACCTCAGTTTATAAACATTAAACAACATACAAATCCAATATAAAAAATATGGATTTTTCAAAACAAACAATATTTTATAAAAATCTAGAATTTAATTACATAATTTTGAACAATTCTCAAAGACTATAACAAAAGAAGAAACCCAAAATGGACAGCCCAAAAACCTTCTCTAGGTGAGAAGAACCTCCCTCAAGCCATGTCCAGGACACTGCACCAAGAACTACCGATGGAAACCCAAAACATTGGCAATAAAAGTTGTACACATACATGTGATAAAAATAAACTTGTCTACGTACACCCAAATTTGTATGTAGGGTGTGTGACAAATCCTAGAAGTATTCCCTCACTAATGGATTCCATGTTATAAACATTCAAAGTCAAAAAAAATTCATGTTTTCATAAACACAGAATTCTATTAAAAATTTTAGAGAGATGAATATTTATATAAAAATAGTTTTCAAGTGGGATACTTTAAAAAATAAACACTTTTAAAATAGAATTCCAGATCTACTAAATTGTCCAGCCAAACATATCGTATACTTACAGTAAGAATAAAGTATCTAATGAGCATAAGCAGTGGGAAATTAACCCCTAACCACTAGCTCACTGTGGGTCCTAGGTACCTCATATATTTGTGAAATTATCCAAACAAATATCTATTCTCATGCACACAATCCACTAGTTGTGATCATACCCATAACCTAGTGGTCCCCCAATATCATCGTCATCATAGTTTAGTTAGTTTTTTCATCGTCAATACATGTTATCCCACCCCTCTTCCAAGGTGTACCCCTCTTGGGCCATAATGTGAGATGGGAGATAGTGACCCCTGAGTCCCGCCTCCAGTAGGCCCCGGCTCAGATACTAGAACCGAGGGTATATTAAACACACAAATGGGGGGGGCATTACCCTCTAAGAGAATAAATGTGAAAGAGAGAGATAAGAAATACACTAATAAACTCTAACTCGAAATTAAATATAAAATAAATACCATGGGAAGATATGTAATTTCTATCAAAAATACTACAAAAGAAAGGGAAACTGCAAGTACCAAAAGAAATTAAAAACAATTGTGACAAAGAATCCCAAAAGGCTCATGCAACCCCAATATAGAAGTAACCAGCCTGATCTCCAACCTGATCCAAGTGGCATGAAAAAGAATTTATATATACATAGGATGAGTATAATAGTATACTCAGTATGATCTTCCATGAAGGCTCTTGTGAAAAAGTAAAGAAAGCATACTAAAGCACAGTAAACAACAAGGAAAACTAACTCATCACCTAAACAGGTATACTATGTTCCTTGCATCACCGCATCTACTCTCACCAAGTATCACATATGAAAATATATAAAAAAATAAAAAATATCAAGGGTACTCTAATACGGATTCCCTACTAGTTTTCCTTTTTCCCCAACATTGCACATCCTAAGCATCTCTCTCTAAAAGACTTTCCCACAGAAACCTAGATGAAGCACCCAAACATGAACCACATGAAAAAAACCACCTTATCCATGTATGAAAAGTAACCAAGTAGTTTATAGGAACCACCAAAACTCACATAATGTGTATCATATGCCAGGTATTAATCCTCAAGACATTATAGCACATAAACTGTGTAAGGATCATCAACCCATCATATCCTATACACATTACAGCTATAGTAGTCCATAATAAACTATATCCAGAATATAAATTTGTAAATTACAAGAAGACATAAAATCATTCTTCACAAATATTTGGGGAAAACTAACTAATGTGACTACCAGAATAAGTGACTACTAAGAAAAGAGAGAAGGGCTAAAGGGGGAAGTCATCCATCCATCCTCCCACTAGAATGTGGGTGAAAACACCCACCAGGGCTCATAATCCCAAGGGTGTTAGTTAATCTAACTGGCGGGTGGAGTAGCATATAAAAACAAAAAAACTTACAGAATATACTATATCTCACTACCACATTATGGGCATAACCTTTTCTTATACTCAACTATAGCTAATGTCTCTAGGACACTCAAATACCACTTTTAAGACTAGGTATCCTTTAATCACACAACCATTTAAAGAGGTTTATTACATTACATCATTTTTCTTTTTATTACATTCAATTTATGTTAGTTAATTATTTAAACAATAATTAACCATTATCAATTCCACATTATATTTCATTAGCATCACAACCAAGGCCTACTGTTCCATAAAATTTCAACCTCAGCATTGCATCCTAATAAGCTCCAACCACATGAGTAAACATCATTTAATCAATCATTTATTAACAACATTATTACTTTCCTATATTACCAGGCATTCTAAAAAACATTCTAAGATACTAAAAACAAGGGGGATCAACATGGTGGGTATTTAAGCTACCCATCAAGTCATTTGCACCTATAGCAAGACTATAGACCCATCCTCCCTTGAGAAGCTAAACACAGAAAGCTTGTGGCATACCCCTCCTATCTTCTATCCTTTTGGGAGGAGGGTATGCAAGACCAGATTCCTTTAGAAGTGGCAAAAGTAAAGAAGATATACAACCAAAAAGATTCATTGATCATACAAAAATTCACATCCAACCCATTTCATCATCCCCGATGTCATCCCCGACAACCACATGCATAAACAGATGCATATCACCACTCTAGGAATCAACTGCAACCCCAACCAATGGTCCTCCCTTCCCCCAAATATCACCACAACCATCCAGACTCACAACACAACACAAGAAATAGGGAATAGAAAAAAAAATGGGCTTTTGGCACTTGACAAGCCATAGGCTAACTCATAACCCTACGAGGAATTATATTTTTATCGAACAACTAGTTCTTTAATCCATCTAGAATTAATTGATTTATTATTTATAGGTCCCACTATGGGTAAACTAAATAGAAAGATATCATAGAAATCAAAAATTGATTAATAATGCTTACTACATCAATTTGATTAACATCAAATTACAAAAACAATAACCAGATTCATTTACAAACCCCTTTATCTTTATCCAAACAATTATCAATTAATTTTGGCATTAAGTTCCTTCCAAATTTCCATCAAGAATGAAAATCTAAACCGAGAAATCATATCTACCACACCCACTAGAAAAAAATAGGAAATAACATACAATCGATATCAATTTATTTATCCACTTCAAATACTTATTATGTCAATTCCATAGTGATCTAGTGGGATAAAACATGTTAACTCTATAGTTGCGTTTAAACTAAAATAGAATCAATGAATCCCCTACCTCAAATGGTTTCCAATGCTCTTGGAACATATTAACAAACCATATCATGATCACCCCTCTTGGAGGACTGCATCCACCCGAGGATGTAGATACACCCCCACACCGACCAACACCGATGAAAATTCCACTAGGAACATTGAGATAATATTCCATAAAAGGTCAAGGAGAAACATAAGGAGATAATCCCAAAATAACGATGATAGATCTTACCTGATATCAAAGATTGTTCGATATTTCTAGGTTGCACCGAAAATAGTGGGTGCACTTATAGTAAGAAGAAATTCAAGGGGAACCAATAAAAGGAGGAATGTTTGATCACAAAACTCTTATAGGAAGGAAAGAATGGTTTGAGAATCTTGCACTAGAGAACATAAAGGAAGAACCAGGGAGGAAGATTTCTCATCCCTTTAGAAGATTTAATAGAGCATTGGTATAAGATACACTGGATTTTCCATTAATAGTGGATCACAATAAACCACACAGTTTAACTAAGTAAAGGCAACCAAAGCCTTATAAAAATTAATATAGGAGATATGGCCATTTAATTGGTCTTAAATATCTTTGAACAAGGATTTGAATTCATTTAATGTCAAAGAAAACATTAAGTCAGCGAGACTGAAAAAATCTGGAAATTTGGAAAAGGAAATATGAAACAATAACTATGAGATAGTAACTATGGGACAATAACTTTGAGACCATTTTTGTGACACCATGACACTGTTCATAAAAATGGAAACGCTATTCATAGAACTAGTAATTTGTAAAAGTGTTGGGGATGAGTCACCTTGACCTCCCAAAACACCTTAACCACCAGATTTCAGTAAGGGAGTGAACCAGAGTGGTCTAATCCATTACATTAGATACCTCTCAAAACATTATCTTCTCCATGAATCGAAAACCAACCCAAAAGGAAACAAAAAAGGGGTCCCAACAACCACTCATTGAGATAACATTCAAAAGAGAGCAAGCCATGTGAAGCAACAAATGAAATCTATCTTATAAACACGAAAGGTATATGACAAAAAATTGAGCATCATTGCATGAAAAGCATTAAACATAAAACAATTATGGGTATTGAGCATGTACCTGCAACTCACATTCCTGGGTACTCTCCTTCACACCACCGTGTCACCACAAGACATGAACCATGGCAATAGAATTCCCACAAAACACCTTCTCTTTGTGGTCTTGGATCTTCACAAGTCTCTCCTAAAAGGTCGCATCATCATCAACATCGATATCTCACAAATCGATGAATTGAGAGTCATCATGATGATAACAACAGGGTTGTGACACATGAAAAACATCATGTATCCAACTCATATATGAGGGGAGTGCTACTCGATATGTCATGGCACCAATACAAGCCAACACCTTGAAAGGGCCAACAAAATTTGGAGAAAGCATAATCCCACGACCAAACCTTAATTTCCCTTGACGAGGAGTCACCTTTAGAAACACATGATCCCCAACATCAAACACTAAGGGTCTCCTCATTTGATTGGTATATGATTTTTGATGATCCTACGCTGCTTTTATCCACTCAAAAATCACCAGAACCATCTCTGTCGTATTCTACACTAGTTGTGGTCTGAGAATTGATGACTCTCCATCCCTAGTATAGAACAACGGAGAACAAAATGGCCAGTCAGACAAGGCTTCAAATAGCTCTATACCGACGGTGGAGTGAAAACTATTGTTGTAAGTGAACTCCACCAAGGGTATGTTACTCATCCAAAACCTCCAAAATTCGGGACACAAGAGCACAACATGTCTTCAAGAGTCTGGATAGTCCACTCTATCTGACCATCCATCTATTGATGAAAAGTAGTGCTAAGGAAAAACCGAGAACCTAAAGCATAATGGGGACCTCTCCACACCCTGGAGGTAAAACGAGGATCTCGATCTAAAATTATCATCTGTGGGGATCCATGAAGTCTCATTACCTCCTCCAGATACTACCACGACAAAACATACATTGAAATTGACTCCTTGATCGCTATGAGGTGGGATGATTTTGTTAAATGATCCAATACCACCAGAATAGCATCATGTCCTCCCTAAGCTCAAGTTAAACTAGTAAAAAAGTACATTGATATGTCCTCCCACTTATATTGAGGAACATCTAATGGATGGAGCAGACCACCAGGGACACGGTGTTTGGGCTTCACCTTCTGGAAGACCAAACATCGAGACACAAACACGACAACCACACTTTTCATCCCACGACATCAAAATTGACTCCCGAAGGCTTGATACATTTTTTCCATGTCGAGATGTACTGCTAAAGGAAAACTATGGAAATCTCTTAGAACTATCTCATGCATCACCAAACGAACAAAAATCCTTCCACGATACAACAACCTTTGTTGTTAATCCTTAGACCAACCATCAGCGGCCTTGCCACAAACAACACTGTCTCTCCAGACATCCACCTCTACATCCCCCAACTGGGAATCTTCCACCTACTACACTAGAGATGACTGAAACATCCTCTGAAAAATACAACCTCTACCCCCAACATCACACATATCAATATGTAATGATGAAAGATTTCTTATTACCCTTCATGAATCCCCAAATTCACTCACTGCATCACTACGTGACTTCTAGCTCAATGCATCAGCTACAACATTCCCCTTTCTATGTGTATACGACATTTCAAAGACATATTATTATAATAACCACAAACACCAAGTCATTCATAAGTTTAAGTCATGTTGGTAGAAAACATAGTTCGGGCTCTCATGATCGGTGGAAACCACAAAGCCCTCGCCAACAAACACTGCTGGCTCTCCATTAGCATCGAAGAACACCACCTGCCTACTGGATAAATATATGATATCCTACACCAAAAACAACAAATACATGAAGAGGATGAAATCATATGGTTATATCCTAAAAAAAAAGAAATTCCCCAAAGCGTGGTGTTTCCCCAGCACTAGCTCGTAGTCTCCACATACTTTAAACAAGTCAGATTGACCTCTAACTAGCGTAGTTAACACCAAGGGTACTAGAAGCCTCTCTACCTCAAGTCCCAAATCATGGAAAGGGGAAAGAGATATGAAGGAGTGTGTCACTCTTGAATCAAACAAGGCAAACACCCATGTAGAAATCAAGCAAATGGTACCTCAAACGATGTCTGGCTTGTTTGGCGCTGGCAACGCTAATGCATGAAGCAGACCACGATCTCCTCCATGACCTCTTTGTCCCTCATGATAACCACAAACATGGTCATGCTCTTCTATCAATGGATGGGGAGCATCAAGGGGTTGTCCTCTGCCTACCCTATCAGACCTATGATGATCCAAATCTGGTGAAACCTACTGCTGCTACCTCGACTGGAACTGCCTCAAAGGAGGAAGCTAGAGTGGAACACCTAGTGTATGATGTCTTCTCTAAAATTTGGGGACTATTGATACTGATGACCTCACCATCCATAAAAAACAAGGGAACAATCCCTAGGAATAAATCTGAGAGCCGCCGCCCCCATAGAAGGAGGATGATGAGGGCTGGGACATACCCCTGGCCGAACGTAAAATCTACTACCCTGAAAACTGGGAAGCACAGACCACAGTTATGCTTCGTGAGGAATCATGATGAATCCACCCTCATGAAGATCCGATTCTAGACCATTTTCTCTCAACGACCTCTGCCCTCACTAGCACCACAAGATATTTCTTTAACATAAACAAGGTGACTTGGCGCTGTATCTCTGGACACAAAACCTCCTCAAAGTGCCTCACCCTGGCCTCCTCATATGGAAATAGGTCCGAAGCATATCATAAAAGGTTCCATAAATGGATTCCAAACTCTCACACACTAGAGATGCCCTATCGAAGTGTAAGAAGCTCCTAGTGACTGGACACCTTCGTGGTCAAAGAAAAAAAATCAACACTGAACTTGTCTTGGAACTCATCCCATGAGATCGTTGACTCCTCGTGATCCATGAGGAACAATAACCACCACTGCCTCGCTGCTTCATGCAGCATAATCACAATCAAAGAACCCCATCGATCCTTCCGAACATGGATTGAACTAAATCCTATCTCAACCTCCTCCAACCAGTCTTCTGTGACTATATCTGAAACGGATCCCTCATACTACTTCAGACTCTGGAGTTGAATCTCTCAGATTGTCCTCCTCCATGTGTCATCATTGTCAACCTCTACCATCCCGCGATCTAATGGAACAACCTGCTAGACATCTTCTGCGCGAACATGATGAGAACATTGACCAAGAGCCATACCTTCAAAATAACAAACAGTTAGAGCTCCTAAAACTGGAATATGGAAGAATCAGCATTAATTAATTAATTTTTTTCTTTTATTCATTTTAGGTTAACCTATCCCATGGTCTACCCATTCTAACATAGGTACAAAGAAGATTTGATGCATGATCCTTTCATAGGTCTCTACCCTACAAATAGTATCACATAGTTTAGTATCCATTATAAACATAAATATCCATGCATCAGATCACGGGGGGCCCTAGACGCCTATGTCTTAGCTCGTATCTAGTATTTACATCACATTCTAAACTTTACTGACATCTTTTCCCTACCAACCCATGCAACCTCACCAGTGCCTAACACCAAACTCCATCCTATACCTCAACCATACCTCTAATACCACTCTGTCACGACTCCTCCCCATAAGGTATACCCCTCCTGGGCCGACAATGTGAATAGGGTGATAATGGCCCCTAAGTCCCACCTACAGTAGGACTCATGTTGATGACTAGAACTGAGGGTATAATAAACACACAAATGGAAGGAATTACCATTTAAGAGAACACATGAGAAAGAGAGAGATAAGATAGACACCAACCTACTCCAACTCAAAATAAAATATAAAATATATCCCAAGTGCACATATGAATTTTCATGGAAAACTAATACAACTGAATGGGAAAACTGCATGTACCAAATGAAATTAAGAACAAAAGCGACCACAAATCCTGAACGGATCCTGAGACCCCTTGCTAGTAGTAAATAGATTAATCTCTAATCTTATCTAAGTGACCATTAAAACAATTTATATATACATAGGGTGAGTATAAAAGTATACTCAGTAGGATCCTCCCTGAATCCTCTCATGAAAAAGTAAAGAAATCAGGATAAAGAATAGTAACCAACAATTGAAACTAACTTGTCACCTAAACAGGTATAGTATGTTACCAGACTCACTATGGCTACTCTAATTAAGTATCACATACAAGAATATATAATACAATAAAGAATATCAAGGGTACCCCACTATTACTTCGCCACTAGTTTTCTGTGTTTTCCCAATGTCGTACGTCCTAAGAATCTCTCTCCAAAGAGGATTGCTCGTAGACACCTGGGTCAAGCACCACAAAACGCACCTCATGCAAAAATATCACCACGTCCATGTTAGCAATGTAACCAGGTAGTTTCTAGGAGCCACCACAGCTCACATAATGTGTATCATACTTCTGGTATTAAACCTGAAGCCAGTATAGCCCATAAACTAAGTAATGATCCTCAAGACATCATAACCGTTGTGGCTACCAGCATAAGTAACTACCAAGAGAAGAGACCAGGGCCAAATAGGGTAGTCACCCTTCTATCCTCCAATCTGAATGTTGGGGAAAATACACCACATGGCTCAGAATCCTTAGGGTGTCAGTTTTCCTAACTGACGGGGTGGAGTATCATATAGAATCTCAAAAATTACAGTATATAATATAGCTCATAACCACACTATAGGCCTAACCTAGTCTTAGACTCAACTAAAACTAACATCTCTCAGACTCTTGACTAACACTTCTATCCCTTGGTATCCTATAAGCACACAACCATTTAATGAGATTTATTACATTACTTTATTCCTTTTTTAATCAGTTGAACTTTACGTTAGTTTATTCTTTAAACATTAATTAACCATTAACAATTATACATTGTACTTCATTAGAATCACACATGATGTCCACTTTTCCTTTTAAATTGCAACATCAGCGATGCATACCAGTAAGCTCCAACCCCATGGTTTAACATAATTTATTCAATCATTTATTAACAACATTATTACTTTCTCATATTCCTATGCATTCTCAAAAATCATTATAAGCTACTAAAAACTAGGGGGATCAATATGGTGGGTTGTTAAACTACACATCAAGCCTTTTCGACCTATAAAAAGAGCATTGACCCATCCTCCCTTGAGAAGATGAACATAGAAATCACATGGAATACCCCATGCGTCTTCTCCCCTTTTTGGAAGGAGGGTAAGCAAGACCAGATGCCTATAGTAGTGGGGAACGTAAAATAAATATACAACCAACAAGATCCATCGATCATGAAAACATTCACATACAACCTATTTAATCATCCTCAGTGTCCCCCCTGACACCCAAATGCATAAACTGATGCATCTCACCACTCTAGGTGTCAAATTCTACCACAACAAATGGGCCTCCCTGCCCCCACATATCACAACATCCATCCTGACCCACAACCCATCACAAGCAACAGGGAATAACAAAGCAACTTGGCTTTTGGACCTTAACAGGAAAGAAGGTAACTTAGAACCCTACGAGGAATTATCTTTTTATCAAAAAACCAGATCCTTAATCCATCTGGAATCAACCAATTTATTATTTATAGGTTCCAACTATGGTAACCTAAAAAATGCTATCATAGAAATAAATTTTTTTGTTAAACATGCTTACTGCATAAATTTGATTAACATCAAATTACGACAACAACAACAATGATATTCATTTACAATACTATTTATATTTAGCCAAACAATTATCAATTAATCCTAGATTTATGTTATTTAGAAATTTTCATCAATAAAAAAATTTAAACAAAGAAAGATTAGATATCACACAATCCAGATAAACAAGAGGCAATAACATATGATCGATATCAACTTATTTAGCTGGTTCAAATATTTATTATGTCCATTACATTGTGATCCATTGGGATAAAACATTCTAACTCTTTAGTCTCATGTAAAAGTATATAGAAGAATCAAATCCCCTACCTCAAAATTTTTTGATGCTCTTTGAATGGACTAACAAAACCGATCACAATCACACTTCTTAGAGGACTAAATCCACCCGAGGATATAGAGGTACCACCACAATGACTAACACCAAAGTAAATTCCACTAGGAACATAACGATAAGCTTCCATAGAAGGGAAAGGATAAACAAAAGAAGATTAACTCAAAATTATGATGATAAATCATAGCTTATATCATAGAATGATCGATACAGCTTGATTGTACAAAAAATAGATGGTAAACTTGTACCAAGAAGAAATTCAAGGGGAACCAATCCATGGAGGAAGGTTTGATCACACAACTCCTATAGGAAGGAAGGAAAGGTTCGATCATCATGCACTATAGAATAAGGAGGAAAAACAAGGGAGGAAGATATCTCGTCCCTTTAGGAGATTTAATGGAGCAGTTGTTTAAGATATTATGGATTTTCCCTTAAAAGTAAATCGCATTAAACAACATGGTTTGACCAAGTAAAGGCATCTCAAGCCTTAGAAACATTAATATTGGAGTTATGGGCTTTGAACCATCCTTAAATCCATTAAAACAAGGCTTTTAATGCATTTAACGTCTAAGAAAACATTTAATCGACAAAATTGGAAAAATATGGAAATTTCACAATGGAAATATGAAATAGTAACTGTGAGACAGTAACTGCAAGACAAAAACTTTGAGACCATTTTTGAGACACCATTACACAGTTCATAAAACTGGAAACACTATTCACAGAACTATAAATTTGGAAATGTTTTGGGGATGAGTCACCTTGACCTCCTAGAACACCGCAACCACCGGATTTTAGCTAGGTAATAGACATGTGAGGTCCGAGACATGACATTTTATATGTGAAACTGAGGCCAAACCCCACAGGATCACGAGTATACTAGTACACATCCACCAACCTAGATTTTTGGGTTTCCCCCCTTATTCTCAAAAACATTCCACATGCCATGAAGTACAATTTACACCTCAAAATACTTCTTCTAAGTCACGCATACAACAAAGATCCCACACACATGTCACATATTAATACATTCACAAAAAAATTCATTTTTCACATCATACTCACACAAAACATCCCACAAATGTGTTTTGTTCCCTTCTTCCAAGGGGTATAACCATAGTTTTTTCACAAAACCCATTTCCAAACCTTCTTTTAAGGACAAAATCACACCAAAGCATTACCCATCCATAATTGGAAACCCCTTTTAACAAATAATAAATCACATTCATAATTTATAAGACTACCAACAAATATATCACATGGGTTATATTTGAAAAATACACAACTTCAAGAAAAAATGTTACTTTAATTTTAAATGCTTCACTAATGATACCAAAAATTGTTTTTCACCACACATAACAGACTAGGAAAATTCCAAATTAAAAAATAAAGTAGGATAACTCATCAGTAATTTATTATATATAGAATCACCAACCTTTTGTGTCAAAATTCCCAATTTGTTGTGCGAAACATCAACCACACCACCGCCGCACCTCAAGGGAGTGAAATCATTCCATATACCAAAATTATGGACCAAAAATGCAGCATATAACACCCTAGGTATGAACTATAACATTAAGACATTTTAATAAGTTCATGAAAGAGGGAGAAAACCCCAAGAAGGAATAAAATGAGGATAGAAACACTTATTTGAATAAATTTTGAATAAAACGACCCAAATAAACCATTATCTGAATTTCCAAATTATCCAAAATGAAAATGGGGTTTGAATAAGGTTGAGGAGGTCATGTAGGAACTGTAATAGGGGAATATGAGTAAAAATTTTAGGAGTTATGAAAGAAACAATTTTTCTCCTCAAATATGGAATATTTGAGAAATCCAGAGAGGTTTTTCCTTAATTCATGATGGATATGAGCTTAAAAGACGGAGAAGGGATCATGAGGGAATTCCTTGGGTAAGCGTACTTGGGTAAGAGTTGGAATCACCAATGAAACTTAAAAATTGAATCAGATGTTAAATAATTTTAAAAAACATTTAAAGAAATTAGAGGGATTTCAGGATGACACAATACCTTAATTAAAATACCCAACTCCATCATGATTATGGATTCCTATAAGGTCTAAATAGATATGGTGGTTTTAATACCCCAGGGGATGCCAATTGGGAACCGGAATGTGTATAAAGTCTTGAATAATGAAATATCTATAAAAGAAACAAAATTGATTTTTAAATATGGAAATGGGCTCATGGTTTGGCCCAAATCATTAAAACTCACCCTTTCCCCTAAAAATATATGGGAAACCCTCACAAAAAAGAATGAATGGAAATTAAATGTATAAAAACCATTAATGGAATCCATGGACGTGGCAGTAGTTCCATGAATCAGTAGGTGGGTTAGGCTGTTGGTGATTCAGTTGTTCTATCGGTGACTCATTTGATCTATCAGTTAGTTATAATATTAGTGAGTCATTAGTTCTGTCAGTGACTCATTTTTTTATTGGTGATTCATTTGTTATGTCGGTGAGTGAGTCTATCATTGACTCATAATTATAACATTCAGTGACTCATACATAGACAATTTTTCTGTCTATCTATCATATAATATAGAAATATATAGAATATGTTAAACTTATAATTGAACATATATAAACATAATTAGTCATATTCAAACTTAACTAACCTTGATGTCACATAAATGAACATGATTGGACAAGATTTTTGATTACAAAAATTGGAGAGGACTAATATGAAGTATGAATAGTAATAACTATATTTTTAAAAATAGCTATAAGTTTTTAGATTATGCTAATATATTTATCAATTTATAATAATTATCTACACAATTTTCTGTAATGTAATTTTATTCTTTAAAAAATATGTTTTCTTCAAAAATTATTTTTATTTCATTTTATGCACATACATTAAAATTAATTTACACCATTTTTAAAAACACATTATTTTATGAAATGAAAATTAATTTTTAAATCATAATGTAAATATTAATATAGGGTGATATTTTAGGATATTTCTGAAAAATTTGATTTTTTGGTGAATATTAGAAAATATCAATTTTTATGAAAATGTATTTTATTTTAATTAAGTTATGAAAAAAATTATATTTTTTATTTGTTTTAAAATTTTCTATGTTTATTTGGATTAAAAAATCTAATAAATACCATTGGAATCAATATTAAACATTATTTTTTATATAGAAATATTTTTATATTAAAAAAGCCATTTTTATTCCAAAACATTTTTCATCTTATTTTATAGGTTTGTTTTCGAATTAATTTTTTTGATGTATCTAAGTGGAATTTGATAAAAATAAATCTATATTTGGTATTTTCATTATCAAATTTTATAATCATTCTACCTTTATTTTTGGTCATTATAAATAATAACTTGTCAAAAATGCTAGTTACCACATTCAGAGTTTAAACGAGTAAAAATTGTTAAACCTAAAATGATAATGATTGAAATCATATAAAACTTGTCTAAAACCTATTTAATGGTCACATTTTGGAAATATATCATATCTTATTTCAATATAAATTTCTTTTTATCATTTTTGACTGAATAAGTTATTAATATACTTTTATCTTTTGAAAAAATTCAAAGTGTACCCTTACTCTCACTTATATATGGACTCCCCATATCCTCTGTTATCCACACCTAAAAATCCTATTATATTGGATAAAACATACCCAAATACTTTAATAACATCACTCAAGACACCCTATATGTATTTTTGGATCATATTTATAGCCTATGAAGGCTTTAGTTATAATCCCAATAAGGTTGTCCAAAGAAGAGGTATAGTTCTTAACTGAGCTCTTTCAACTTTGATTCTTATTCCACCTTCATTAAACAAATTTTATCTATAATAACAGGATTAATATAGTATCATAAATATAATTATATTCTATTATGATGATTTTCTATCAATTTTCAAACTTCTTTCCATAGAATGGGAAATGAAAGTATCACTTGTGCGTTAAAGTTGATTGTCACCCCCACATAGCGATATAAATCATTTTACATAAATGCCACACATTCTATTTATAATGATTAATTTCATGAATATATATGATATTTAATACATAATTATGTTTCTTTAATGATAGAATATTATTTATATATCTTTCCATTTATTTATTAGAGGAGGAAAAAAATTCATGCTTATGTCTGGACAAACATCTCAATGAATGATGCAATTCATTTTTCTATCAATAAAATTTATGGTTGGTCATAAATATGTTTATAATGAATATATACGATATTTATATGATTATTAAAATTCATGATATGTTGTAACCATGATCAATATTCATGGAACAAAACTTCTAAACAAATAATTTCATGAAAGATGAAACAGTTATCACATAAAAAACGTATTTTAATAAATTATTGTAAATAAATGAGTACTCAAATGGTACAAGTTGATCATATATGATATTATAAGAATTTATATTTTTATGGAATAAAAATATTATAAATTTTAATTTTTTATATTATAGGTTAGTGCACTTAATAAATAATTTGGATTTAAGGTAAGGGTTTATGTTACAATCTATTTTTTTAAAGGATTGTCCTTGTTAAAATATCCATTGAGGGAGATTTTATCGAACTTATCCTTCAAAACCAATATATTTTTATCAACATTTTTTATTATTGGATTTTTTATGTACTAGTTTCAATTTTCTCCCTTTGAATTTAAAATTATTGAGAATATATTTTTAAAGAAAATTAAAACTTATTTCCTCTTTAGTCAATTTACATTTTCTTCAATGTACATATTATTTAAAAAACTTATTAATTTTTTAATCAATACATGAAATGTTTTAAATAGTTTATTTTAAATTAATTGTAATATTATTCATTTTTTAAAAGCAATATTTCTAAAAAATTTGAACAATTTTTATTTGGATTTTTAAAAAATTGTTAGAGAAATATTTTTTTAATGCACATAATAGGAAGATATTATTCTTCCATAATTACAATTCTATTATTGGAATATTTATTTAACATATAACATTTTTATTTTCATAGAATAATTTTTAATCAATATGCTGTAATTTTTTAATCAAAATGTTTTCAAAGGAAAATGATATTTTACCCCGTTTTTAAATAAATGATTAAAATATATTTTAAATAAATTTTCATCTATGTCATCATCCTTTAATTATTTATAATATTTTATAGGGATATAATCTAATGGTATCATATTTATTATTTCATTAGAGGTTTTATTATGATGATGATGAAATATTTATGGAAATCATTTATTTTCTCGTGGTTAATTTATGATTACATGATGAATGTTTTATGATATTTGGGTACACATATGTTTGGTTTTAATTATGCTATAGGTGGGATAAAAATTATTTATCTATTTAATATATGGTTTAAATCCTTATATCTTGTGAGATAATTATAGAAAATGAGTTGATGTGCTTGATACACAATATGAAAATAGTTGGGAATCTTGATCCACTATGATATAGGTAACAAGTGGTGATGGTTGACCCACTTTGATTTTATGGTCCTAATAGTTAACCTTTACATGTGATATGGTTTATATTCCTATGATGTTACCAAAATATTATGAAATTGGAAAATGCATATTTTTTTAATTGATGGATCATGAATGATTTTTTTAATGATTCCTCTATCATTTTACATACTATGTTTTTATTCCATGACTCATGAATATGATCTATGAATTGTAGGGTATGATTATATATTGGTAATAACATGATTTCATACCCTTATGCTCATTATATTCTTACATATATAACAGATTGATATCTTTAATATTTAACATTATACAGCATTTCTGATCACCCCTTTTTATGTTTTAAATTTTCCCTAGGATATGAAGGACTCTATCGAGTATGACGAGTGTATAAGGGTGTATTATGAAAATAAATATTTTTCATACTATGAATATTGTACATAAACAAATTTATTATGTATCATGTTTAAAAGTAAACTAATCCTTCAAAATTTTTGTTCCTATTTATTTGTAAGAGATATTGAATATTCATCAAAAATATGTAATAACTCAATTTGTTATGCTTCAGATTCTATAGTTCTTATGATGTTGGTAAATTCCATATCACATCCAGAATTATAGTTATTATTTTTTGTGGTGAAACTTTTAAAATATGGTGTTCATTATGTTAGATTTTTTTTGGATTTGTATGGATAAAAAATATCACTCATATTAATAGGTTACAAATGTTGGTCTGAAAGAAACATTAAAATAGGTATGATTGTCGCTTAACCGACCTCTATATGATATTTTGATGATTATTTAGGTGTTTCTATAATAAATTCACAAACTATTTTATCTTATGAGACATATCGATGAATTGAGAGACTATATAATTATGAGACCCACCCATCACATACTAAGGTCAATGCATTCCTGTTATGAAATATTAAATTGATAAAAAAACAAAATACCTAATCTTGCCAAAGGAACCTATTATATAAAAATGGAAACAAAATCAATAATTATCATTATTAGATTAATGGTAATATGGATTATCCACATTTATATAGTTAAATGACTAGTAAAACCATATAAGTAAACACCCATCAAACTGAATTATAAAATATAGGGAGTTCATACCATATAGTGAATCAAGTGCTTGGTCAAGTCAATAAAATTGTTTAAAAGATATGAAATAATTTTATGAGATACAAAATATGAAGATGGAATAAATATATAATGTAAATTGGGAGATATAGGGTGATAGATAACGTCTCCATAAGAAAGAAAACACATGGGAGAATCTCATTATAAACATTGTAAAGTTCTCATTATTAACCAATAATGAAGGTAAATAGAAAAATAATACCTAAAAAATTATGGAAGATTATAAATTGATACATTTTATACATTGGAGATAACACATATAACCAAAGATATAAAATAGAAAAATAAAAATGATAAAATAAGGAGTTTTAAGTAAACACCATTTCTCATGTCCCATATCACTTAGATGAACATATATCCTTTTGAATAGTTGAATTTCATAATTTATAACCATAATAATTTATAATTCACATATTATATAAAATTTATTAGATCTATTTTTCTATGTTGGTAGTTTGGAGTTATTTTATTTGCAGGTACAATATCACTTGGATATAATGGTTATGGTCGATGTCCTTTGACAAATGGTTTCATAATATCCAAATGCCTAATAGTTTCAAAATTAATGTCATTATAATAGTATATAAATCATATTTTCAATATATAGTTAATAATTATTACAAAACATGATGTGTGTCTTGGTATGCTTGTAATGAGTGGTTTAAATGCAAAAAATTGTTTTTTTATCATTTTTTATTATCAAGATATATTATCAATCCATTACATAAAATGAAATAAATTGTTTATTAATATCATTATTACACATATATTACATTTTAAAACCATTTTAACAATATGGTAAGAGAAAAATTAATTATTCCTATAGATAGTATGTGCACACCAAAATATAAACTCCATTTATTTGAAAATTATTAAAATAGGTAAAATGTAGAAAATATTATGATTTTATTATTGTATTTGATTTTAAATAGCATTATTATTTAATATTATTATATTTGTAACATAGATGTATATTGGGTGTATCAATAGGATGACAATTAAATTGTAAGGTTGAGATTTTTTTACCTTGTCTTTGGGATGCCTCCTTTAAAACATAACTTCAGGCTTCATGGAATTGACTTTTGGTTAGACAAGACCTATAGAAATGTGGTAAGGAAGGTTTGGAGTGATATTTTAGAATATATTATTCTATGGAATAACTTTTTTAAGTTAATAGTAAAGATCTGTAGAGGAGTGTATTTATAAATGAAAGAAAGGAGTGTTTCTAATTAAAATATTGATTAATTTATTATGTTTTATCAAGAGTATTAATAGTTTTTATTCATTTAACTAATAAAAGTATTAAATTATAAAAAATATATTTTCATGAATTTTTGACACACAAAAATTTAATGGTTTCATATATAAATTTTATTCAAATAAATGAATAAAATAGAGTTAATTATTATAATATAATATAATTTATAGTTTTGAAATAAATTTATAGGTTTGAATATTATGTTTATTATTTTTAAATGAATTTTTTTACTTTGTAAATACAGTTTATGTAAAATATTTGAGAAATTATTGAGTTATTTAATCATCATTATGATGTTTCAAAACCTATAGTACACGTATTAATTGTATTTTTACTATTTCCCTAAAATTATCTTTTTAAAAAAATAAAAAATATCCCTAAGATAATTTAAACTTTATAATTCCATGACGGTAATCCATTTTATGAGAATACATTTACTAATTCAGTAATTTTAATATTCAATTTTCAAGCTAAATAATAATATGTATACTAAATATTTAAATACATTATTAAAAATATATACTTATATATAATTTGAGTTATTTAATTTAATAAATAATTTTATGATATTATAGTATTTATATTTAATTATTTGATTCATAGTAAATAGTGTTAATTAGATATTTTACTATTCTCAATGGTTTGTTACTATTTCATTGATCAATAGTCATATTTAATTATACATCCTTTAAATGAATCATATTTTTTCAACATTTCATTCATCTATTTTTCTCTCAAGCCTCTCTATTAAAAATGAAATTCACATTTCAATTGTTTTGTTTTATTTTTTCAATTATTATCACAAGTGTGATGATTCTTAGAGACCGTGATGTAAAAAAATTTAAAATTTTGATTCTATTATTTATTTTTGTTTATTATCTTATTTTTTCATTTAAAAATTTGTTTATTGTATTTATACGATGTCTTTAATGTTCTAATTTACTAGCCCAAATTTTTCTAGTGAAGGTAACTGTATAGTTCTGTTGTACTACTCTAATGACATGAAATGACTATGATGTTAGTAAATATTTATAGTAGAGTCTCAGGAATTACATTATGGGCAAGGTAGGTGGACTCTTTCACTATTTTTGTTTAATTGATAGATTTCATATATACTATGCATTGCATGTATGATTTATTAATTAAAGTGAATTAAGAGACATAAGGAATTAAATATAATTCTATAAAAGAATTTTTCATTATTTTTTAAGTGATGTTAAGATTTTATAACTATGTTTCAAGGTTAAAAATATACAATTTTATGTATAAAGCGATGAATTAATTAAGGAAATGATAACATAGCTTGTGTAATTTATGTAGTCATCAATGTTAAAACTAATGATAAATATTTGTTGGATGGAATTATTTTTTTAATGAAATATAGATGTCTTAAAGTGTTGTGAATTTTTATATAAATTGATATTATGAATTTATAAAACTTTTTAAACCATTTTAGACTAATTACTTGTATTTTTCAATGTTTTTACTTGGGATAATTTCTGCACGAAAGGTACCTATGTTTGAATGTACCTGAGAAAAGGGTTGGATGCATACAAATAAAAAATAGGGACAAGTCAAGTATTTTGATGATTTTTATAATATTAGTATTATAATTTGTTATGATTATTACATATTGAAAATTGTATTTATAATGAGGTAAATTGTTAATAAAAAGTTTAAATGATTCTTTTAGGTTAATTCAAATACGAAAATAATTGAAATTGATTAAAATGATATTTTTTCTTTGAAATATGCATGGTGAAAATTATATTAATCTCTATTAGTGAATTATTTTAAATATATTTATATATTATATAATAAATCAAATGTTTTAATATTAATTTAACATTTTTATAGTAATAGGATAAGAGTAAACCATATTTTATGATAAAAATGTATTTTGTTTCTAAAAAGAGAGTTCCACAATGTTTTTCTTGATTATTTTTAGAATTTTTTTTATAATTATAGGAATTGAATTAAAAATAATAATTTCAAATTTAGGATTGGGAAGTTAAAATTTGGTATATAGGATACTTTATTTTTTGGTCAATATGAATAGTAACCATGGTAAAATTTATCACCTCACCAAAGGGTTAATCAGGTTAATCTAGGTAGAAACTAAGTGATAATGTCATAATTTTCCATCATTATTCTTTTTATATGATGTTAATCTGAAACTTAAATGTAATTATCATGTAAAATGGTCCATGAAACTGACCTATATAATACTTAAATCAAAGAATGTTACAAAATTTCAATCTCATAGTTTTGAATATATCTTCTGTTTTCAAAAATAGAAAAAAGAAAGTGGTGAATGAATATTAATATTAATTTTGTTAATAATGAAATTATATTCCTAATGGTAATTTATTTATAATTTTTTTGTGATTAAATAATCACTTTTAATGCTTTAACAAACCTAATAATATATTTAATTAATTAATAGAACAAATATAACCTTTTATTTTAAAAATATTAAAATTTATATAAGTCGACTCGTTTAATGTGTCCCGTGAATTTTATATATGTATATGTAATACTATAGAGTTTTAAAAAAATATTATAAACCCCTATGTGTTTTATATATATTTATAGTCAAATCAATTGAAATGTGTTAAATATGAAATTAATGATATTTTATAATAAATAACATTGTATTAAGTGATTTAGAATTCGTAAAAGTCTTTTATTAGACTATATGAATGAGATATTGTTTTAAAAATCAACCATGGTCTATTTATGGGACGTTTGATATTTTATTGTGAAATTATAAATCCTTAAAATTTAAAAAAATTCAACTTTAAGGTTATTTTTAAATGGTTTAACCGGGGCATAAAATAAATAGATAAGAGTGAATAAATACCTATAAAATGTCAAAATTTTATTTAATGAAAATATTTTGAATTATAATTATAATATAGTACAATTATTAATTTTTATCTATTTGGGAATAAAAAATAATATATGTTAATTTAATACTTTATGAAATTCAATGAATTTCCCTCCCCTCAATTATAAAATAACACCTCTTGTTTCTCTTATTTACACCAATTTGATTATTTTATCTTAACCAAACCTGAAAAAAAATACATTTGTAACTTCCTTATACACATTATAGGGGTTTTTTATTCCAGAAATACAAACTCTTGTATCCTTAAATAGAGACCCAATGGAGTTGTTTCAAAGAAGAGGTAATCCCCAAAACTGATCACTTTTTTTTAACTTCCTTATTTAATTCTATAAATAATTGGCATTTCTCAAAAAAATATAACTTAAGTATAATAAATACACTGATGTTTCTATGAAATCACCATTATCAACCCTCTTTCACTTCAAATGAAAAGTGAAATTATCACTTTTGTGCATGTATGACTTATCTTATCTATAGTGTGATAAAATTAATTATCCATTATTATATTTCATTGATTGTTATTATGATGAGTTTAATGTTTCTATATGATAATTATAACATAACTATACCTCATTAATCATAATATCACTTTTAAATTCTTACCTTCCAATCCATTGAAAAATGATAATGTCACTTTTGCGTCCGTGGGGACTACTAACTCTACAGAGCAATGTTATTTTTTTATTTATATTTTACATGGATTTTAATGAGTATTTATTTAATGAATATATATGATATATATTATATAATAATTATTCTTAAAAATTTATTGATTTTTACCTTTATTTATTTCCTTTTTTCAAAAATATAAAATAGCGTTCGTGCATAGGTACAACCTTATATCTCAATGAATGGTGTAATTATTTTTTCTATCAATAGTTTTATGAATGACTATAAATATGTATATAATAAATATATATTATATTTATATCATGATTAAAAATTTTTATATGATATAACCATGAACAAATTACATGGACCAAAGTAAAAGAAATAAAATATATTTGAAATATGAAGCAGATATCACCCGAAAAAGTGATTTTAATAATTAATTGTCAGAAAGGATGTTAAATGGTAATAATTAAATAATACATGGTATGATATGTATTATTTTTTATATTTAATATATAAATATAATTAATCTATATTTATGATATTTGAGATCCAAATGCGTATGAAGGAAGTTAGACATATGGTATGATATTTTCATCTCACATTTATTTTTGGGAGAAACATGGCATATTAACCACTTGTTTATTTTATTTGGTTCATATAATGGCCATGAATTTATTTTATAATTCTTATTAAATTTTTTATAGGGATTTAAACATCCCTATAAGGTTACTTATTCACCTGTCTTATGATTCAAATGTTATCAAAGAAGTAAAGAATTTATGATTCAATCACATTTTAATTGAGATTGTTTATTATTGAATTCCTATTATAGGAAATTATATGTTTATTATTATATTAATCCATTTAATTTTTCATATTATATTTTTATTTCTTAATATTTAATTTTTTCAATATCATTTCCCTTTTTTTAAATAACCATGTGACCGAACAAATATTATTAAAGAAAATAGACTATGATTTACTACTAAATTTGGATAATTTTTCTACCATATAAATGTTCCTCTAAAATTACTAAATATTTTATAAAAATTATATAATTATTTTTTAAATAAACTTTTAACTATGGTTGAATTTTTTTTAAAATGTTTTAAAATGAATATTATTTTAATTTTTGTAATGTTGTAATTTCATAATTTTTATTGAAAATGTTAACAGAATGTTTTATTTTAAATTATACGACATGGAATTAATTTTCAATTATTAAGAAACCTCAATTTTTTCTAGATTAATTTAAAATTTTAAAATTTAATTTTGAAATAATATTTTCCCATAATTGTTTTAAAATATTTCTATTTTAAAAGTTATTTTAAAAGTGGAAAATTTTTTTTCCTCCAAAAACATTTCAGTGACCTTTTAAATAAAATTTCATATATGATAACATACTTTTATGTTAATTATGATTTATGGGGGATGTGTTCCAATAACACCAATATTACTATTTATATGGATGGTTAGTGTTATTATTGATATGATTTTTATGAAACCCAATTTTAATGGGTTATGTTGTTATGAATTGATGAAATGTTTATGAAACCTATTTTTTTGCATGGGTTATGTTGTTATTGTGTGATGAATTTTTATGATATTATTGATTATATTTGTATGTTTTTAATTATGTTATTTCTAGTTACATTATAGACCAAGTATGGAGGTTATCTTATAACCAAGGATGGAGTTTAAATTATAACAAAGGGTGATGGTCATGTTATAACTAATGGCTGTTGAGAGAATTTTTATATATCCCTCAAATGAATTGTGCAATTATTGACATCTTATTTGATAAATATGACTCTAATGGGGAGTGAAACCAATTTATTAGGAAAATTTTCCACTATAATATTATTGGTAGTTAACCTTTACTTCATTGATGATTGGAAAGTGAACCCAATCTACAATGATAGTATTTCCAATGAGACTTGACAATTAAGGAATTATATTTATTTGCATATGTGTAAGATAAAAACTCATGTCATATTCTAATGTTTTTTTCTCATTGGTAATGTTATTTCATTCCATTATGATCCTTTTCTTATAAACTACCATTATTTTGGCCATGACTTAATATTATGATCTATAATTTGTATGGAATGGGTTTAAATTGTTAAGATCGTATTCTCTTACCCTTATTATCATGATATGCTTGTGTTATTATTGATATATCCATTTTTTTACCATTAATGAGAATATAAGATCACCCTTTCAAATGATTCATTTCCCAAGGACCTGAAAAATGGTTTTAGGAATGATATTTTTGAGAAGGATGAATGTTATTGGTAAATAAGTGGGAGATGATGTAGATCTTTTTTGAATAGGGTTTTTAATCAAAGAAATCAATGGAACTGGACATAAAGGATTCAAAATGGATATTTATTCTATATAATGAATATTTATCTAAAAAGAATTGATATATTTTTATTAACATTATGGGTCTCTGTAGTTAGTATCAGGTAAGGTTTAAATTATCATTTGAAAACTTTGATGAGAAAACTTTTTTGAGAACTCATTGGATAAGTATAAGTATAAGATAACATTAAAATTTGTTGGGAGTGATAACGGATAACTTAGGTTAAATTTTTTTTAGATTAAAAAAAGGATTCATGATTTATAAACCTTATAAATTATTTTTTATGATTCCTCACTATGAATATTATTTTTCACACTATAGATTTTGGTTTTAGTTAATGGATAGAACAAGGAGGATTTATATTAACACTAAAATACAATGGAATGTTTATCATAATGTGAAAACAAATGAAATTAGACATATAATGTAAAACATTTTTATTATTCCAAAGTAGATGTCATGATATATTATTAAGAAATTTAACCATAACCAACTCTAAGACCCTCTTAATAAGAGAATGGTAAAGTTAACTAAGATATCATGTGCCGGAGACTATGAAGGAATGAATATTTAGTCCACTATTTATAGATAATGTGGTAAGAAAAACTCAAGTTAATGTCTTATAGGAATAATATGATGTCTTCTATGTATAAATTAATGAAATCTATTATGTAATTTTCAAGAAAAAATGATTATTGTTTTGGAGGGAATTTAAGATCATCATATGTAACCATTTATAGTTAAATTTATTATGTATGGGGAATGTGGGAATTATCCAAGAAAGTTCTTTAATATAAGGGTTAAATTATAGACCAATGTAAGACCTATAAAGTTATGTGATTTATGTTTTTATTTATTGTGACTCAATTATTATGTTTTTTGAAGTGTTATGTCAATTAAATTTTGGATATAAATATCAAGAAATGTATTATTTTTGTATAATAAAATATTTTTTGAAATATATCTTTAGTTGGGATAAAGTGATAATTGAAATTGGTAGAAAAGTTTTGGGGAACTGGTAAGTGACTAGTTTATGAAAGGGTGATTTAGGAAATCTTTGAGGATTTCTATTGTATTTTTGATTTATGAAATATATTTAAAAGTTTTTGAACTTATTTAAAAAATTAGTATTGCAGTAATTCTTAATAGAATATATGATTTCATGTGAGGTTAAAATAAAATTAATAGATTGAATCATAGTTTTATATATCTGGGGGTGATAAAAATTTAAAATCAATCAACAAACCATTATTAATGTATTATATTATGATTTTTTGAAGTGATTTAAAACATTTACTGTGTATTAGGAAGAATACTCTCTTGAGGTTTAAATAACCCTTTGAAGTTGGTATATGATTTGATATTGTGATAATTATCATATATAATATTTTTGGATATTGATAATCTTGATGGTTGAAAAGTGATTCATGGATAAGGTAATTTTTTCAAATATTTTCATGATCATGTTAAGTATTACCTCTCTGGTTAGTATCTATATTTGATTCATGATATTTTAGTGATGTTAACTATATTAATAGATTATCTAGTCATATATCATGGTGATTAATGAAATTTGGGAGATGTTCCATTTGTTTTTGATATATAAAACCCTTTTTTAACAAGTTATTTAACATGAAATATTATTTAGTAATAATGAAATTAAATTTTTAAAAAAGTAAGATAAAGGGTTACATATAAACTTTGAGATTAAAGAATTATTTAAAGTTATGGTTTTTGAGCTAAATAGTGATTTGGAGATCAATGTTTTATTTATTATTATGATTGTATACTAATTTTTAGAAATATATTATATTAATCATTTTTGTTTCAGTTTATTCTTAGAGATAGGTAGAAAGTTTTTTAATATTTTTCATTTCGTTATAAGATTATTTTAGTTCTAAAGTCACGACAAATTAATCATGAATACTCATCGGTTGGAGTAAAAAACTAGATTGTGGTGGAAATTAGTTAAAGGATGAAATTATAATTTCTTGGTAATTATATTCCCTTATTTTATTAGTCTCTATGGTAATAAAATTCCACAAATATTGTAAATAAATTACGAAAAAACATTTTCCAATAGATTTCAATTTCGATGAATTAGTTATCTTTAAACACCTCACCAATTCATGGTTTTGTAGTTCTTATCTTTATAATAGACATGTTATCTATGAATCTTTATTAGTCATTAGACATTGTTTTTCTCTTGAATTTCCATATATTAATTTATCACCATTGTTCTAAAATTTTGAAACTTAATTTTATGGTGGCCTTCATATTTCCTTTTCCCTATTTTTATGAAGAAGTTTAATTAACCCTTTTTACAAATTGTGTTTTTAATAAATAATTTTATAAATACCAAATCCTTAATTTCTTAGGAAAATTACAAATTTTGAGGGCTCCATTTTTTAATTGGGGTGGTATAGTATGTAACACACCAATATTTTAAAATAACACTATGTTCGAAGCATACAAGATACACAACATCGATCGTAAATGAACCATGAAATATTATTATTTAAATATGGCTATTATACTATAAGTATAAATTTGGTGGGTTTGAATAGGATTAACTAATTTAAATAATATATATAAATTTACTACTCCATATTAATACCTGGGTAATTTTTTATGTAAATATTTACTCAGTTTTTAGTAAAGTCATTTTACTCTGGAAAAAATGTTTTCTTAAAAAACTAGTTTTATTTATTTTATTGTAAAATATTATAATTAATTTCTATAACTTTTGTAAATTATATTTTATAAAAAGGATATTTTTTTTAATTCCTCCTATCAAAAAAAGCAGATGATGAATTTTTGAGAATTTTATGAAATGTATGATTTTCTAATGAATAGTTAAAAACATTGATTTGAATTGAGAAATGTATTTTAATTTCAATTATGTGCAAATTTATAGTTTATTATAAAATGGTTTCAAATTAAAATTTGTTTTATCATGTTCTTAATAATCAAATTAAGATCATTGGAATACAATTTAAATTTTAATTTTGTATGAAAACATTTTTACATGTAGAAGGTGGTTTTCTGAAAAACCATTTTCATTCATGCACTATATTCTAATCCTAATAAGATAAATTGATAACTATTGGAGAATGGTTTTTTTTAAATACATACACACACACAAAAATATATATATATATATTAAATAAAATGTTTTATCAACCATTTAACATTTTTCTTATGATGGGATAAAAATAAATGATGTTTTATGCTAAAAAATATATTTTTTCTAAAAAGAGGTTCTCATAACATTTTGCACAATGGTTTTTAAAATTTATTTCTACCACTTATAAGAATTTAATTTTATCAAAAATATTAAATATTTGGAATTATAATGTTTACATTTGGTATGTAGGCCTCTTCTATTTTTTCCAATATGAATTGTATGCGTTGTAAAATATATCACCTCCGTAAAGGGTAAATCAAGTTAATCTTTGTTAAAAAAATCGATATGGTAATAATTTTTATTATTAATTCTTATAAGTGGAAGTTAATTATATAATTATATCCATATTCTCTAACTTTATTTGTGTAATTGACACATTTCCCTGAAAATGAAATATATAATATTTCATTCATAGAAAGTTTAAATGTCTCACTCACAGTTTTAAATATCAGTTATGTTTTCACATAGAGATAAAATCAAGTGGTGAAATAAAATTAATGTTAGTATTTTGATCAATGAATTTATATACAAGAATTTAATTTAATTTTTTAGTTTTTGAGGGATTATATAATTTTCATAAATGCCTTTTCAACCCAAATACAATATTTAATCAATTAAAAGACAAATAAAATAAATTATTTTAAAAATAATAATGTAATATATTTTGAATGTATAAATGTGTAAGTTTTTTATAGATTTATATAATATCTTATAATGGTTTTAAATAATTATATTATAAATACACCTTTATATTAATGTATTTAAATTCAAATTAAATGAATATTGTTGAACAGGACAGCAATGATCTTTTATAATAAATATTTATTATTAAATTATGTAAAATTCATAAAAATATGAAATTCTTAAAAATGAAAGTGAAATGGTTTTAAAAAACACCAATGTTCTATTTTTGGGTCTTTTATCATTTTATTGTAACATTATTAACCCTTAAAAATTTGAAAAACCTTAATTTTATGGTAATTGTCCAAAGGGTTAACAAATGTTAAATCTAAAAGATAAGGGTTAAAAATACCCAAAACATTTATAAATTTTATTTTATAATATAATTTTAGATTTATCCTCATATTAGATATAAATTATATCAATTTGGATCTATTTGGGTGTGAAAAATAATTTATATTAATTTAATACTTTATAAAATTCCAAGAATTCTCCTCCCCTCAATTATAAATGAAAACATATCATTTCTATTACTTAGAAAACATTGAGTCCTATAAATCAAAGATAATTTTCCAAAATCACTTTTATAATTATATATCTACATTCTAGATGTTCTTTGATTCCAATAATACCAACTGTAGGATGCTTAAGATGAGATCTAAGGAGTTTTTTCAAAGAAGTGGTAATCGCCATAACTGATCACTTTATGTTTTTTACAGAATCTATAAAACTTAAAAATATATGATGTTTATAAAAAAACTAATAAATTAAATAACTTAAATAAACTGAAATTTTATATGATTGTGAAATCACATTTATCCACCCTCTTTCACATCAAATTGCAAGTCAAAGTATCGCTTGTTCCCACATACGACTTATCATCTCCACTTAGAGAGACAATTCATTTTCCATCACTATATTTTGTGGTTTTTTATTATGATATGTCTAAAGTTAATATGATACCTATTAAATAATTATACATCGGAATTCATAATTTACCATCTATATTAGTACCATTAATCTGTTGGAAAATGAAAATGTCGCTCGTGCGTATGTGTGGACTACCAGCTCCACGAAGTGACAAGATTTTTTTTCATTTTTTTTTCTTGGATGGTAATAATGACTGATTTAATGAATATGTATGATATATTTGATTTAACAATTTTAAAAATTTAATTTATTTATTATATTTATTTCACTCAATCTTCCAAAAAATAGAAACAACTTTTATGAATATGAACAACCCCTCATCTTCAAAAAACAATGTGAATAATTTTCCTATATCTAAAATTATGAATGAATAAAAATATTTATATAAAGAAAATATATTATATTTATATAATTAATATAGTTATTTATATTATGTAACCATTATTAAAGTACATGTAACAAAACTACCAAACCAAAACATGCTTGAAAAATGACGCTGATATCACTCAGAACAACGATTTTAATATAAAATTGTTTAAAAACAATAATAAAAGGTTATAAGTAAATACAAAAGGTTATAATATATATGATTATGATAATTTAATTTATTTATAATAAATATATATCTATTTTATAGTAGTTTTTAATTCATTCAAATGATGTTTGACATAAGGTAATAGATTTTCATCTAAATTTTATTTATGCGAGACACTTTCCATAATCATGACATTTTTCATTTTTGTGATTTATTTAATTAAAAAAATCCACTTTTTTTTAAAAAATTAATTATTTTATGTGGATCTACATAACATTAAAATTTCAATTTTTTCATGTATCTGACAATTCAAATTTTACTAAAGTGGTAAGTGATTTATCTTTCTATCCTATTATAATTAGAATTGTTTATGGTTGAATTTAACTTAAAGAAAAATGTATTGTCCTTAATTGATTAATACCTTTCATTTTTTATCTCATATTTTTATTTTAGAATATTCCATTCATTTTTATATCTTTAAATAGACAATAGAATGAATGAATGTTTTTATGGAAGACCATATATGTTTTACTACTTTATTGAGAACCATTATCTTTTAAATCCATTTTTCACAAAAACATTTCAAGAATAATTTAAGTATAATACTATTTTTTAAAGAACCTCTTGACCGTGATTTTATTTTTACAAAATGGTTTAAAAATAATCTTCATGTCCTTTTCCAAATTATGTACTTTTTGAATTTTTACTAGAAATGAAAATAGAATTTTTTTTATTATATTATACATAATGAACAGAATTTACCACCATTTTTATGGTTTAATGTTTTGAAGATTCATTTATATTTTTTCAATGTTATTTACAAATGAAATGTTTTATATAAAACTTTGGAATTATTTTTAATTTTTTTTCAAAGTGGAAAGGTTCTTTTCATCGATAAATATTTTAGTGAAAATATAAATATATTTTAATATATGATAGCATCATATGATGTTAATTATAATTACTAGTGATACAATCCAATAATACTATTATTAGTCTTTCTATTGCTGGTTAATTTTTATAGTGATAATATTTTCATGAAACTAATTTATTTTCTATGGGTTATGCTATGATCAATTGATGAAATGTTTATAAAACCCATTTCCATTACATGGGTTGTGATGTGGTGTTATCATGACCGATTCATGATATTATGGAACACATTTATATGGTTTTCATTATGTGAAGGGTGACTACATTATAGAACAGTGACTATGGTTATGTTCTAACAATGGATAATGGTTGCGTTATATCATAGGATGATGGTACCATTATAACTAAGGAATGTGTTCCTGAAATTATATATCCCACCAATGAATTGAGTTATAATTGATATATCTGGAGATAAAGAAGACTAAAATGGGGAGTGAATCATGTTTAGTAAGGAAATTTGTTTATTATGATAGTCTAGTGCGTAATCCTTAAGTAATATAATGGTTTGGGGAGTAAAAAAATCTTATATGATAGTATTTACAATGATATTTTACTACTAGGAAATGATTTTATATTCTTATGTATATGAAAAAACTCATGTATTGTGATAATGTTATGTTATCATATCTCATGTTCATTGATTATTTATAATTCATGTCTTATGAAATGATAATATTTATTCCAGGACTCAATATAATGATCTATAATATAAAGATTATTGTTTTTAAATGATAATATATCGTTTGTGTACCCTCATGCTAATGTTATTCTTAGGTGATCATTGATATATCCCTTTTCCCCACTTTCTTAGAATCCAAGCTCAAATTTTCTTGTGTTTACTTTCCCTAAGTTATGATTATTTTTTAGGAATGATATACATAAGAGGGGTGGTAGTTATATAGAACTGAATGAGAGATTATATAGGTATATTATTAACCAATTTTTTATGAGCCCATGTTTTTTATAGAACTAGACCTATAAAAATCTATCACAAATCAATATGTTATGTAATAAATATTCATGTAAAAATATGTGATATCTATCTATTAAAATTATGGGTCACTATATGTTGGGCCATGTAGAGCCAAGGAGTTGATAGAGGGGATGTATAATATTTTTGTGTTGATGTGTAATTTAGAAGTGAGAAAAGTTATGCTTACTAAATTTATTCTATAATGAGGTGCTTGATGTCAGTTGTAAGAACCTGATTCTTATTTTTTTGAGGTATGGGTTTCTTCTTTTCTCTTTTCCATAAGTGTTTCTAAGAAAATATGGAAAATGGGGAAAAATCTCAAATTTTGGAAGTACACGTCCTATGCATTTCCACACGTCGTGTACTTTTGGCCGTGTAGGATGAGTACACAGGGTGTGTAGCCATGTCAGTGACGAAGGGTGTAACGACTGACTACACGCTGTGTAGTGGTCTCTTAAACTCCATGTAGTCAGTCGGCATGTGAATAGTAAGGTGGTGGCCAGCCGTGCAACAGAACACGCCGTGTAATCAAGGAGACATGTCGTGTAGTCATGTCGGCAGATGAACAGTGCCATGCTGGCGGGAAAATGCCAATGAAACAATTAAAAAAATGGGAAGTACACACCGTGTACTTGGAAATACACGACGTGTACTTTGTTTTTTTTTTGCTTAAAATGGGCACTAGTCTCTCATTTTCACAGATAAGGCTTAGAATCGGATGAGAGCACGGGAGGGGATGAACGGACCTTCAAGGATCTCCAGATCGCGCATCGAGAATCCGTTTCCACCTCTGACGATCTCGTTGGAATCGCGCGGGTAAGACCTCTCATCTGTGGAGTAGTTCTTTCCAATTTCTCCTCTAATGAAATTTATTTGCATTTAAAGTGAGTTTTCTTTCACCTCAGATCTACCTCCTTCTTGGAAATTTCGTGGAACGTCATTCGAGTATACTGATCAGGGGCGTATAAGGTAGGTGGCTTAGTGTTTATTTTCCAATTGTCGTTCATTTTTGTGTGTTTTTGAGATATGAACCCGTATTTTGGGTGTCGTGTGGCTGAGGCCATGGCTATTTTAAATACCTAGAACTGAATAGGTAATTAATTGTGATAATAAACTGCTGTTTGGGATCATTGCATGGATCCAAGACCACCCCGGGGGTGTGTTCCTCTGTTTAGCCATTTGGCCAGGATACCTGAGGGTATACCTTTAATGTAATGATTGTATAATTTCCTTGAGAGGAATTGCTTGTTAAAGTTTAGTTAAATGTTGGGATTGGCCTGGTAACCTATTTAGCCTGAGGGCAGAGTTATGATTAGCCTGTGGGCACTGCACTATTTAGCCTATGGAAAACTTCTTCCGTTCTTGTGGACAGTTGATTCTGTTCCTGTAGGTGACACTTATTACGCCTTTGGGAAATATCCGCATTCCTATGGGAGGATTCTTGTGTTGGTTTCTCTTTACCTAAGGGTAGGAGTTTACGTGTCTGGGGACATTGGTTGTTTACTTATAATATTCACTGTGGCGATATTTTACATAAATGATTAAATGGATAATAAAATGGAAATATAACTGGTTATGATAGTTACTTTCAGTACTGCTTACTTTATTGCATTTTATTACTGCACACTATTGTGGCATGCTTTCACATAGTCGGTCACGAGCCTTTGGTGGGTGCATACATGGAATTTATTTATCACACCCTATTTGGGTCATGCTTTTCAACCCAAAAAGATTACGTTTCTATAGGTGTGGATAGGGGAAAGAGTCCTTATACAAGTACTTGATTGTTGTTGAGGAGTAGGAGGGCATGGGACCGAGCCCTGGCTCGTGATGCCGCTGGCTGTTCTGTTTTTCTTGTCTGTACTTGTACTTCAGTTCTAATGTATTGTATTGTAGTGTAATATGTTCTGGTTGTTTTATAGAATAGTGACATACTGCATCTTCATATATATATGACTACTGGTTTCCCTTTTTCCTGTCAGTTATCCATTTCAGTTATATATACTGTTGTTGCTTCTGATGTTGTTGTATGTTTTATTCCTTCCACTACGTTACACTTTGACAAATGGGGGCATAGTTTACCCACTATCAGACGTGGGCCCTCACTGCTAGTCATCAGCCTCTGGCGTTTGGGGAAATGCGCTTGAGGTCACGTGGCGAACTGGGTTCGGGGCACCCGTTTCATGGAACACGGATCTGAGACGTTACAAAGTGGTATCAAAGGCGGTTCTTTTCTTTGACTTACTATTTGGAGCCTTAGTCAGTGATAGGACGAGAAAGGTAGTTGGTAATGAGCTGTGCACGGGCGTAGCTAACCCGTGTATAGGGAAAAGCCAGTCTACCTCATATTTTTTACAATTCTTTTGATTTCGAAAGTTTTACAGTTGATTTGATTTCACCGTTGATTGACGCACTTGAGATTGTGCTGTTTATATTTTATCTATGGGTTCTATTTGGTTGTAACCCGATGAGTTGAGGGTCTTCCATCTCATGCATCATTTAGGAACATTCTAGGGATCACATTCCATGCATAATTCCATGTCACATAGATGCATTAGAAATTGCAAGTTGTTGAGATAGTTGTTGTGTTTAAAAATCATGCTATTGTGATAGCTGCTTGATAAATACATACTATTTTATAGGGTATCTTGGTATGAGTCTATTGAAAGAATAGATGCCACACTTTGGTTTTTGGAGAGTATGGGCCCCCATTGACTGGAATGTGGTGGATCATTGACAGCTTATTATGTTATAACATAGATAAGATGTCAAACATTGATTCGTGGGGAGTATGGGCCCTCATAGATCAGAATTTGACACTTAAGTGTTGTTTTGAAGTGTTTCCTAGGTTCCAGAAATGTTTCTGAGGCATACTATCCGGAATTCCTAGTATAGACGCCATGTAGTACCTTTGAATAGGCCGTGTATGTTCTTCTGTTTGGGAAGAAAGTAAAACTTTTTTTGTACATGCCGTGTAGTCGCTTCCCAGGTCAGAGACCGTGTGGGCGGCGACACGGGGTAGGGAATGTTTGGGGAAAAAACTTCGTGTACCATATGTACACGCTGTGTTGGGTTGACCTAGAGACCCGACCATGTAACTAAAAAACACAGGCCGGTGTAATCTTTTCTTGGACACGCTGTGTCAATGATAAACACACCGTGTAGTCTAACCTGGGGACCCAGCCGTGTAAGTAACAACACGGGTTGGTTTCAGCCCATCGTGTACACGCCCTGTGGATATATAACACATCGTGTAGTGTGAGCCGTGTGTTCGTCCATGTAACTAACAACACGGGTCGGCGGAGCTCGTCTAGTACACACCGTGTACCTGTGGGACACACCGTGTTGTCTTGACTGCTGATCGACCGTGTGGAGTTATCCATGTGGCTAGGGAAATGGTCTAGTGTACACGCCATGTGCGGGTGTAACATGCCTTGTAGTTCAAGTGGAGTAGTTGGACGATTCACAAAAGACATGGGTAGTTGGAAAATTTCACCATACACACCGTGTAGATTATATACACGCCATGTAGTTCGGTTCTATGGGAGCTGTGTGGCTTAGACGTGTAGAAGGACCAGGGCAAGGAAAAATGAGTCAGGTACACTCAATGTAATCATTATACACGCCATGTAGTCTTGTTTTTCAAATCTTGAAATGCCTTATTCCTCTTGTTCCCATTGTGGTTCCTTCGCTTTCAATCTTGTTAATCTTAAATCTAAGGCGAGTTTTGACCTTGTAGTGTCATGCCGCTGAGATGACCACGCGTTGTTCATGAGGAGAGCGACGATGATTATACTCCAGAGATGGTGGGCCATGGGCTTCCAGTGGAACCTCCAGTAGAGCCAGATGCGGTGCGAGCTGTTATACGGGACACAGGCGCAAATGCGCAGTTCCGTGAAGGCTTTATGCGGTTCATGCAGACCTTTTAGGGAGCACCGTAGGCTGCCCCATCTATGGCTGAGCTAACTCATATATTTCAGCAGCAGCATCCGCCTACGTTTTTTGGGGATGGTGAACCATAAGCTGCGATGTCTTGGCTTGGGTCTATGCAGAATATTTTCGAGCACCTTGAGATGCCTCCAGGGAGGAGGGTCAAGCTCGTGATGTATATGTTGTGTGATTACACTAAGAGGTGGTTGGATGTTACCACCCAGTCAGAGCATCACAAGGACACCGAGTGGGAAGATTTTCAGGCAGCCTTCTATGAATTCTTCTTTCCAGAGACACTGATGGTAGATAGAGCTCGAGAGTTCATGAATCTACAGTAGGGCGCTATTTCGGTGATGGATTATTCTCCTCGCTTTACCGAGCTTCAACGTTTTGCACCCGTTCTGGTGGGGGATAAGACGTTGAGGGCCATGCGCTTCAAGGATGGTATTTAGTATGAAATCCGAGCACTGGTGAATGTTTTCAGGTTGCCTACTGTACATGCTATTGTGAACTAGGTGCTGATTACAGATAGAAACCTGTGGGAAGCTAGTGGTGTGGGCCAGGGCGGTTCAGCACCAGTTTTTTGTACTATTTCTACTAGTAAGAGGAAGAGACAGAAGGACTTCTTTCAGGGTGGCACTAGCATCTATAAGAATGCTTCAGGTGGCCAGGTCATTTGCTATCGGTGTTGTAGAGAGGGGTACAAGAGTACACAGTGTCCATGAGAACTAGTGTAGTGCCGAGCTTGCGGCGAGATGGGTCATCTGTAGCGCTTCTGCAGGGAGTTTCCACTGATGGCTAGTGAGAGGGGTTCTGTGCAGACTCCGCATGCGGGAGAAGGACCCGCAACTTCTTACCAGTCTAGGAATTGGAATACGTCAGGGCGTGCAGGTAGAGATGGTGGTCGTGGTCATGGTAGCTAGACACCATGATCTCCAAGGCAGTAGGGAGGGATAGCTCAGTGTAGCCAGGCTGTGTCATTGGGCCGCGACACTGGGCAGGCATATGTAGTGCAACAGACCTAATAGGAGCAGGATTCCGGACCTTCTACAGTCAGAGGTACTATTCTAGTAGCTTCTGTTTTATCTTCAGTACTTTTTGATACGGGTGCTACACATAGTTTCATATCTGTACCTGTGGTGGAGAGCCTTGAGCTATGTGTTTCTTCTTCTTCGGATATCATGACGTTAGACACTCCGTTTGGGAATAGAATGGAAGGTGTGTATCAGTGCATGGAGTGCCCCCTTGAGGTTGGTGGGTGTCACATTCCTTGGAACCTCTATGTCTTAGAGATGACAGCTTATGACATCATTCTCAGGATGGATTGGTTGGTTCCTTTTCAAGCCTTTGTGGACTGCTATACTCACAGGGTGAGTTTCACGTCACAAGGGGGCGGGGAGTTTCTATTCAAGGGCGAATGGGATGTTTGGGCGAGTCGATCTGGGCCATAGCATCGTGGGTGAGGTGGAGTCACAACCCATATTGGTATCTTATATCTAGATGACCAGCGGACTTGTCAAAAGAATTTCCCTCCAGTGGTTGATCGCTTCAGGTATGTCTTCCCGGATGAATTTTCAGGTCTTCCTCCAGAATGAGAGGTGGATTTCTCTATTGAGCTTGTGCCAGGAGCAGCACCAGTGTCCATTCCTCCTTATAAGATGGCTACACCAGAGTTGCAGAAGCTCAAGAGGCAGTTAGAGGAGTTACAAGAAACGGGTTTTATCCGACCCAGTACTTCTCTGTGCGGTTCTCCGGTCCATTTTGCGAAGAAGGTGGACGGTACCCTCAGACTCTGCGTGGATTATCGGAGGATGAACCAGTTGACTGTTAAGAACCGATATCCCTTGTCAAGGATTGATGATCTTTTTTATCAACATAAGGGGCACGAGTGTTCTCGAATATTGACTTGAGGTCAGTATATCATCAGGAGCATGTGAGACCAGCAGATATACCGTTTACAACATTTCAGAGTAGATATGGCATGCACGAGTATTTGGTTAAAACGTTCAAACTCACAAACGCGCCAACGGTTTTCATGGATCTGATGAATCGTCTGTTCCATCTATATCTGGTTTTTTTGTGGTAGTATTCATGGATGACATCTTAGTGTACTCTCACACTCGACATGAACATTCCACCCATCTTGAGATCGTATTGAGTACACTGAGAGAGCATCGGCTATAAGCTATGCTCCCAAAGTGCCACTTTTGGATGGACCAAATTCACTTCCTAGGTCATATCATCTTAGAGGCAGGTGTTGTAGTAGACCCAGAGAAGGTGAGAGCAGTAGTTTCCTAGGAGTTTCCCAAGAACGTGTTTGAAATACTGAGTTTCTTGGGGCAGGCAGGTTACTACCGACACTTCATAAAGGACTTCTCCTGCTTAGCAGCGCCATTGATGGGTCTGAATAAGAAGGGTGTGAAGTTCGTTTGGTCGGAAGCTTGCGAGATAGCCTTTCAGGACTTCAAGGGAAGGTTGTCATCAGTACTAGTCCTGATACTCCTAGAGCAAGGGAATAGCTATACAGTTTACTATGATGCATCAGGTATTGGGCTGGGACCAGTGTTGATGCAGGGCGATCTTGTTGTTGCATACGGTTCTCGGCAGTTGAGTCCACATGAGAGGAATTATCTGACGCATGATCTCAAGTTGGTTGTGGTTGTTCATGCATTGCGCTGTTGGAGAAATTATCTATTGGGGGAACATTTTTTGGTTTTCACCAACCACAAAAGTCTCACGTATATCTTTACTCAGCGTGACTTAAATCTGAGGCAGCGAAGGTGGGTTGAATACCTTTAGTCCTTTGACTTTGAGCTTGCCTACACACCTGGTAAGGGTAATGCAGTAGCTGATGCACCGTGCAGGAAGACTCAAATACATGTTGTGCAGGAGGCCAGTGGCGAGTGGGAACCCATGGAATTGTTCTCTGAGATTCATTTGGAGGTGCACGATAGTCAGGGAAAAACTTATCTTTCCAGTTTATCTATGAATTCTACCCTCCTGTATAGAGTGAGGATGAGACAACTATATGATTCGGAAGACCTAGTTCTATGGGAGTCGGTGGAAAGAGGGGACTCTTCTCCTGGATGGACTATAGGAGATGATAAAATTCTACGTTTCCAAGGATGAATATGTGATCCAGGGGATATATGCGAGGAGATGATGCGGGAGTTTCATGCTTCATCTTGGGAAGTTCATCCCAGGGTTTCCAAGATGTACCAAGATTTGAGACGTCAGTATTGGTGGTCGGGTATGAAGAGTGATATAGTTTGTTTTTTTGTAAGGTGTTCCACCTGTCAGTGGGTGAAGGCAGAACATCAGAGGCCAGCCAGACTGTTACAGGAGTTACCCATCCCAGAGTGTAAATGGGATGATGTCGTGATGGATTCGTGACTGGTTTTCCGAGGCCACCTCGAGGAAATGATTCCATGTGCGTTGTTGTGGACAGATTCATGAAGGTAGCTCACTTTTTTCCAATCAAGGAGACCTTCGGATTTGACAAGCTTGGGAAGTTGTATATCTGAGCGATTGTACATCTTCATGGGGTTCCTTTTTCTATATTTTCAGATACTGACACCTATTTTACGTCTCATTTTTGGTAGAGTTTTCAGAGGGCACATGGTACACAGGTGCATCTGAGAACGACTTACCAACCTCAGAGATGGCCAGTAAGAGTGTATGATATAGGTGCTTGTGGACATGCTACATTCATGTGTCCTAGACTTTGGGGGATCTTGGGTGAAGAACATACCCTTAGTCGAGCCTGCCTACAAGAACAGTTTTCAGGAAACTATCGAGATGGCACTATATGAGGCTTTATATGGTAGGCCATGCCGATCACCCTTGTGCTGGTAAGAGGCAGGTGAGGCATCTTTACTGGGACCACGTCTCGTGCAGGAGACTTCAGCACAGGTCCGGTTGATTCAAAAACAGATGGCCACCGCACAGTCTTTTCAGAAGTCTTATGCTGATCACTGAATACGACCTTTGGTGTGCGTAGTCAGGGATTAGGTTTTCTTGCGTGTTTCACTGAGGCTGGGACACGGACGGATCAGGAGATAGGGTAAACATTCACCAAGGTATTTGGGGCCATTTGAGATTTTGGAGAGAGTCGGGCCGGTTGCCTATCGGTTGCAGTTACCACAGAGGTACCGGGCCATGAACGACGTCTTCCATGTATCTCAGTTGTGCCACTTTCATTCAGACCCATCTCACATTCTTCCTCTTGAGTAGGTTGAGCTTCAGATGGATGCGTCCTTTAAGGAGCACCCGATTCAGATCATCGACAGGAGCACCAAGGTTCTCTGAGGCTGGTCATTTCCTCTCATACGGGTCTTATGGCAGCATGGCCAAGTGCAGGATGAAACCTGGGAGCGGGAGACCAACGTACGTGCTCAGTGGCCAGAGTTACTCACAGATATATCTTCACCACCCTTGTAAGGGAAATTTAATGATGAATTTCTTTAAGGGAGAACCCGGTTATTATTTTTTTGAGGTATGAGTTTATTCTTTTCTCTTTTCCTTAAGTGTTTTTGAGAAAATATAGAAAATGGGGGAAAATCTCAAATTTTTGAAGTACACGCCGTGTACTTTTCCACATGCCATGTACTTTTGGCCGTGTAGGATGAGTACACATGGTGTGTAGCCATGTTGGTGAAGAAGGGTGTAAAGGCCGACTACACACCGTGTAGTGGTCCCTTACAGGCCGTGTAGTCATTCGGCTAGTGAATAGTGAGGCGGTGGCCAAATGTGCGATAGAACATGTCGTGTACTCAAGGAGACACACCATGTTGTCATGTTGGCAGATAAACAGTGCCACGCTGGTGGGAAACCGCCAGAGGAACCGTTAAAAAAATTGTAATTACACCCTGTGTACTAGGAAATACACGCTATGTACTTTGTTTTTTTCTCTTAAAATGGGAAGTAGCCTCCCCTGTTCATAAGGAAGTCTTAGAATCGGATGTGGGCTCGGGAGGGGATGGTCGGACATTCAAGGATCTCCAGATCGAGCATTGGGAATCCGTTTCCGCCTCGGACGATCTCGTTGGAACCGCGAAGGTAAGCCCTCTCATCTCATGGTGTAGTTCTTTCCAATTCTTACTATAATGAAAGTTAAATGAATTTAAAGAGAGTTTTATTTCACCTCATATCTACCTCATTCTTTGAAGATTTGTGCAACGTCATTTGAGTATACTGATCCGGGGCATATAATGTAGGTGGCTTGGTGTTTATTTTCCAATTGTTGTGCCTTTTTGTGTGTTTTTGAGCTACGAACCCATATTTGGGGTGTCGTGTGGATGAGGCCATGGATATTTTAAATACCTAGAACTGAATAGGTAACTAATTGTGATAATAAACTGCTGTTTTGGGTCGTTTCTTGGATCTAGGACCACCCCGAGGCTGCATTTTTCTATTTAGCCATTTGGCCAGGATAACCGAGGGTATACCTTTAATGTAATGATTGTATAATTTCCTTGAGAGGAATTCCTTGTTACTTCTTGGTTAAATGTTGGGCTTGGCCCGGTTACCTATTTAGCCTAAGGGAAAAGTTTTGATTAGCCTATGGGAACTACACTATTTAGCCTGTGGGAAACTTCCTTCGTGCCTGTGGACAGTTGATTCTGTACCTGTGGCCGACACTTATTATTCCTATGGGAAATATCCATATGCCTGTGGGCTGATTCTTGTATAGATTTCTCTTTACCTGAGGGTATGAATTTACGTGTCTAAGGACATTAGCTATTTACTTAAAATATTCATTTTGGTGATATTTTACATAAATGATTAAATGGATATTAAAATCGCAATATAACTGGTTAAGTTAGTTACTTTCAGTACTTCTTACTTTATTTCATTTTACTACTACACCCTATTGTTTCATGCTTTCACACAGTTGGGAATAGGACATTGGTGGGTGCCTACTGGGAATTTATTTCTCACACCCTCTTTGGGTCATGCTTTTCGGCCCAAATAGATTACGTTTCTGTAGGTGGGGATAGGGGCCATAGTCCCTATACAGGTACTTGATTTTTGCTAAGGAGTAGGAGGGCATGGGACCGAGCCCTGGCTCGTGATGCCGCTGGCTGTTCTGTTTTGATTTTCTATACTTTTACTTCAATTTTAATGTATTTTATTTCAGTGTAACATGTTCTGGCTGTTTTATAGAATAGTGACATGCTGCATCTTCATATATATATAACTTATGGTTTCCTTTTTTGCTATCAGTTATCCATTTAAGTTATATATATTGTTGCTGCTTCCACTATTGTTGTATGTTTTATTCTTCCCGTTGTGCTACACTTTGAAAAATGAAGGCATAGTTTCCCCACTATCAGACGTGGGCCCTCGCTGCTAGTCAGCAGCCTCTGGCATTTGGGGAAATGCGCTTGAGGTCATGTGGTGAACCGGGTTTAGATCACCCGTTGTGTGGCACCCGGATCCGAGACGTTACATCAGTTGGATACTTTTTTCTCAAAAAAGGGTAATTATAGAATATTTATAGGAACTCTTATTTGAAATTTTTATATTCATAGAGGATGAAGATTGATATAAGAAAGGTGTTAATGGATCAAAAGAAATGTATTATACATGTTCTTGAATCTGAATCTAATTTTATAAATTTTTCCTGTTTCCTCTAACCTTGTAAGGTAATGAAACCAATAATGAACATCAATATTCATGTTGGAAAAATTTAGATATATGATAAAATGTTAATGACTTTTGTTAATAAACTTGCACAAAACAATTAAATATTGATGTAATGAAAAAGATGTATGTTATAAGAGGGAAGAATAGTTTAGTGAGAGGGGATGATTATATTAATGTTAAGAGGATAAAGGGAGATAAAAATCATAGGTATAGTGTGAAATAAATTGGTCATGGTAATACATATTATTCTCTTTTATCTAGAGGTATGTTCCTATCAGTGTTCTATTAGTGTGATTGAATATTCCTTACCTAATTTGTTAGTCGTAATGATCCAAAATTGTAATAATATTTTGGGGAAATGGTACATATTAATAAATTGTGATATAATGGATCTTATATGGCTATATCAGATGATATATATTCTATAAAGGTATCTCATTAATGAGCTAGTGTTCTGTAATTTCATGCTACCCATATTTTGTTTGGGATATCCAGCGAGGGAGTTAGAAGAGTTTCCCATGTGTTGGTTCAGTGATGTGATTTTATTTAGGGGATTCATGAGCCTAGGGTTGGGGTTGAGGTTTAGGGTATAGTCCATTATTATTTATTTAAAATTATTCTATGGATTATATAGATGGTTCATCCATGTATATATGTATAAAGTTAGTTATGCCATCCTTGTCCATCATATTTTTTTATTCTTGTTATTCTTATTCCTTAATATCTTATTATTTGGTATTTTCTCATGTTATCATATTGAATTTTTATAGAGAATTTAATCCATGAATAATCTATTGAGATGTATAAAGTATCATATAAGAAGAAATTTAAATTTTTATATTGATATTTTTGGTTATGTTCAAATCCGGGATCTCTACATTTTATAGATTAAATAATTTGATAGAATTATTTAAATGACTTGGTTTTTACATTTTCTGGATCATATTGATTAGATGGGTAACAATATTTCCATTTTGTTATAAATATTATGTTTTTTAGGAAAATGGTATAATTATACCAATATATTCTATTATAATGTTGGATAATTGATGAGGATTAAATATCATGTAGAAGGGGTGATTATTATATTAGATAATCGTGTTTCTATTGTTCTTTTTCCTCCCATGGTTGATCAGTATTGGGATATATTTTCTGAATAATTTTATTATACATCACCAGATATGGGTGTAGAGTTTTGGATTGATCTAGTACTAGATATTATGCCTATATCTATACCACTATATCATATATATCCATCTGATCTAAGAGATTATAAAACTATGTTTGAATTTGGCACCTGTTCTGATACTTTTTAGTATCTGTTTTGTTATTTATTCATTTTATGTCTTTATATTTAAATTATGTTCAAAAATTAGGAATATAATTTTCTTTTAGAACCTACACAATTAGGGTGAATGAGTTCCCCAATCAGTTCAATCAGACTATGTACAGAGATTTATTTTATAAATTTTGAGCCTAAAAAAATTTCTTTTCATGAATATTATGCATGGACTTATAGAAAGTGCATAAAGGCAATTAAAATCATTTAAAATTAAAAAAAATCATAATTTTGTAAAATATTTTTTATATTTAATGTACAATTATTTTTTCATAGCTTATTGAATAATATTTTAGTAGTTTATCCATTGACTAACCCTTCATTTCTACACTATACTTTATTCTTCTTCGATGATTCTTCCCAAAAACACTTCAATTTACCCAAGTAATTTGTTCTACACTACTTCCTACACCTTCTATTAAAAATCTCATTTTCTTTTATCCCAATGGTCATGGTTACCTATTGTTTCATTTTTCATGAGATTAAATTTTATCTTATCAATTTTATGGATTAATTCTGTCTTCAATGGGTTCATTATCTTCTCTATTTTTGAAATAACATGACTTGATAATTGAGTAATAATTCATTTATATGTGTATCTATTCTAAGTTCCATTTTTCATGATACAAATTTGTGGCTACTGGTTTAAAAATAATTGTTTATTAAAAAATTATATATTCTAGTTTTGATGAAATCTTTGTAATTTTATGATGATTTTTTCCTTTTTTAAATTTTATAAGGGAATGTGTTTCCCAGACTGTATAAAATATATTTTGGAATTTATTTCCCACGCCAAGTGTTCATAAGAATTATAACTAAATTTTTAAGATTAAATAATAGAAACTATTTTTAGGGAATGTTTTGAAATGAATTATAATGATTTTTGGAAATAAATTAAATGAATAAATGAATATTTGGATTAGTTAAAGATGATTATTACATGTTTTTTCTTATTTTATGTTATTTAAAATATCATTTTTTATGGAATACATATATAGAGAATTTATTATAATTAAATTAAATCTATACATGTGATATTTTTTTATTCACATGAACTATATATTGTTTCATTATTTGTTTTCAAATAATATGGGAACAAAAGTATCTAATGTTTTTAAATTTAGTTTTGTTTTAAATTATGTATATATTTTTTTAATGAAATTAAAAGCTTGGTTGTGAGATTAATTTTATGGATATATCTATTAACATTTATTTGGTATGTTTTTAGTGAATTATTGGGATGTTTTTATAAGAAATTATATTGGATAAAACAATGTTTGGGGTATTAGAAATGTTGGAAGCATGATTCAACCTTTTTTTACATAGATTATTTTTTATTAATTATATATTTTTAATATGATTCATAGATTTATTTTTGGGTCATAGAGTTTTTTATGTATTATTGTTGAATAATTTCCAATCTGATGAATTACGGTGAATGATTCATAGAAAACAATGGTTACATATGATCGTGTCTAAGAAAAGCACCAAGAATCCTTATGAGGCTAATATCCTTAACTTTTCATTCACTAGTACAGAATGAAACTCTAGATACTGATTACTCAAGATGGTGTCAGAGTTAAGTTAGTGTAGTATCCAACGTCCAATTGGATATAGATTTAAACATGATTATTATTTTAGTTATGGTTATATAAGTTACTAGTATAAGGATCCTAGTTCACCCTAATATAATCCCCAGGAACACTCACATGATACTTTTACATATTCGATTTATTTGATTGTTTCCCATTTCTATATTTATTCATGTAAATAAATATTTTTATTAATATGTGTGAATTTTAATATATATTAGTATAAAAACATTAAAATAAAGGATTATTTTTTTTCTTTCTATTTTACTTGATAATAATAAAGGTTATCTAATGAATTTTATTATTCATAGTTTAATTTTTCGAGAGTTATTTTTAGAATGTTTTTATATTGAGAACATGGTGAAATTATACTGGGAGTGATTTTATATCACCTTATATAAAAACTTAATGTATATATAGATCCTTTTTTGATCTATAAAAAGGGAAAATACCATAATAATATAGTGGATTATTGATGGTTTGATTCAGGTCTAAAGATGTGTTTGGATTAGTGTTCTCAATTATCACATAGAAATGGGTTGTGGCTTTTAAAATTTTTAATTATATTTTGGGCATGTATTTCAGTGACTCCCATATACTCCGTGCTATCGAAATATCATCCCATTCACTCATTATTTATTTAGACCCATATCTTGAATATATAGTAGTTGGAGGTTTATTATCCATCTTTATAGTTATTTATTTTGGATAGTTTGCCTCCCAAATTATTTAATTTTCATTCCAAACTTCTTTGTGGTGGTTATAATTTCATTTTATAATCTCTTCGGAAGATCCATTCATAATTGAGAATGTTTGATGCCCAAGCCTTGTTTCTAGCATGTGGAAATATATAATGCACCTAGGGACTTCTTAAAGACCATATTGGGTACTGGGATGAGGATTCCTCGGTTGAATCATTACATATAATATCTTGAATCCAAAGGTTTCATCAGGTAGATAATTTCTATATGGGGGGACCCTGTATTTTTTTAACAAGGAAAGTAATAGATTGTGATTTTTTTATTATTACCAATTAAATTTTATTATCATTAAGGATCATTATTATTTATCTCATATTGATGAATTATTAAATTAATTTAGAGTATATTTTTTTAAAATAATAATCTTTAATCAGGTTATCATCAATTTATGGTGTGAGTTTAAGACATGAAAAATATAGCCCTTCAAATTTGGTACAATCATTTCGAATTATTGAAGATTATATTTGGACTGAAGAACCCACTTATTTGGATTATGGACTCAATGAACCATTTTGTCCAACCTTATTGAGATTAATTTGTTATTGTGTTTATCGATGATATAATAATATACTATATAAATGATGAAGAGAATGAAAAATATTTTGATATTATTTGCAACACATTTTGATATTTATTTTTGTATATAGAGATGTTAAATATTAGTTTTAGATCTTGGAGATAATAATTTTTGGTAATTTTTTCTCTAAATCTGAGATACTAAGGGATCCTGAGAAAGTGAATATAACAATCTAGATTAGGATACCATTGAATTGCAACCCAAATCGAGCTAACAAATGGCTCAAATTATGTTCCCCATCACCAAGAGCTGATGAAAAGTTCAATGGTTATCCCAATTCACCGATGAGATTTATTTCACCCTTATATAAGAATGTAAACACTTTGAAAAAAACTACTTTAATAATTTTTAATGGCCTATCAAAATGGTATATATCTATTAATATCATATAAGTTGTTCTAAAAAAATTAACCATCCAAATAATGTATAATAAAATAGAAATTCATAATAAAACACACCATTATATTAAAAAATAAGACACAATGGGAGAAGATACAATGAGAAGATGTTATAAAATACATCAAGCCAAATTGTCTAATACAACTTCCCATAAATAAAATAGAATATAAAAATCTCCAATAGAACCTCTATGTTACCCATAGACCCTCAACATAACCCAAATTGTCCACCTATGTACCAAATGAATAAAAATAAATAATTAGACACCTGAGAGAAAATATAACAGTTGAAAACAGACACACATATCAATGTATATGCAAGGTTTGAGCCAAACCTTCTTAGTAAGATTTCCCTAGAAATTCTTTTCAACTACCTTCATCAATTTGTTTTTTTAAATTATTGTTTTTAAAATAATGTATAATGGAGGATTTCACAAGAAAATATAAATAAAACCATGTAATATGTAGTAATAAATTTTATAAAATATAAAAAATTACTTAGAAGAACATTGGTGGGAATAACATTTTCATAAGAACTTTCAATCCATTAAAAGAGGACCTTTAAATTTATTAAATCAATGCCAATCCCTTTTGGTTCTTCTTTCCCAAAATACTTAAAAAAATACCATTATACTAAATATCATCACCCTTCAGTTCACACTTAATTTAAAAATATTTCGTAAATTTATTTTATAAAATGAACATAATTTTCCATTAAAACCAAACTTTCCTAACTAGTTTAGAAATTACATTGAATGTAACAAAAAATCATCACTGTAGAAAAAAATAATCACAACATGAATAAAGGTATCAATAAAGAATAAAAAAATAATTAATAACCTAGACATTATTATATACATCCAAATCTAGAGTACAAAAAAATATGAATAATGGAATCACTAAACAGTCCTCAAAATTATCAATAATCATGGGATAGAAAATAAGCCTTAAAATGAATGATAATGGACATGGTATACTTGATAAATCTATAATATACATGAACTTAATAATTCTTGGAGATCTCAGGCTCTTATAGTGGTCGAATCCCATCCCATTATCTAACTTATTCTAACCATTATATATTATCCTAATAACATAAAATCTTCACTAAGTTTGAACACATCCAAACCTTCACTTATTTTCCAAGTCTACCCACGATAGAACTCTTGAGAAAGAGAGAAAAGGCATAAGAAAATATTTCCACTAGAATCAATAATAAATAAATTAGGATTAATATCATCTCACTTCTGAAACCATCACAAGAAACAAAAAATTTCAACAATCATGTAACCAATACTTAAATTTACATCCCCTTGGGGCACATAATCCATATAAAAATAATAAAATTAGGGATTCTAATAGGGTCAAATATATACCATGATAAATCACCATAATGCTCCAACCCGGACAATGAAAACAAATTTTTAATACCAATGCCCATTATTAAATTTTAAATCTATTACATAAAACAATTCATTGAAAGACCCATAGAAATTTACACATGCCATTTTAAAACATTTTAAAAGGGGTCACAATACCAATAAGGCTTGAAAAACATTATCAAGTGATATAATCACCACAAAATCTATACCATCCCTAAAAACATGAAACATTCGATTTTATAATTAACATGGTCTAATAACCCCTTTTAAAACATTACATTCCCTTTAAAGGGACACTAAAGAATTTTTCTAAACAATTATCATGTATCAATAAAATAAAATAAAATTACAAATCTATAGGTACCCTTTTCATTACATGCACATAATTCACTGAAACCAATTACAACCCATAAAAATTTTCACATATACCTATAATTTCATAGTAAATAATTTATAGAGTTAATAATTATATGGTATGTAATATAAGTGAATTCAAAAAAACACGACCTCAATCCAAGGGAAATGTTTCAAAACACATCACCTTCAATGAAAAAAGAATAAATAAATATGGAATTTTTCTCTACATTCCCTAGAATTCCAAAACCCTATGATTCCGAAAGATTAAATTAATCATCCACAAAAATTAGGGGTTTTAGGGGAATAAAAAATTTAGGGGAAATGAATAAGGGAAGTGACATGGGGGAGAAAATAATTAACCACCTAAATAGAACACTTGGAAACAATAGATAAAGGGATGTAAATCAGTGAGGGAGAATGAGAGGGGAGAAGTGATCCATGATCTCTCCTCTAGCCTGAACATATGGGGTAGAGGTGATAATGGGGGAATAACATGTAAAAATTAGATGGTGGAAATTAGTAAAACATAAAAAATTTAAACTTTTAGAGATGCTACCACTATAGTGTGGTATAATACACCTTGATGTGTTTCTCTATGTTAAACCCCAACCCTGAAAAAAACTACATGGATTATAGTGTGTGGATCCTTTTTAGAAAACTTATTTGGTGTAGCCCCCAATGTGTGGTGTCAATCACTTAGATCAATAATACTTAACCAACCTATCACATGGAAACATCAACATATCCTTATATACTATAGTGTGGAGACAATCAATTAGGTATTACTCATGTTACTAATCCATGAGCCTCCATAATTCACCCATTCCCTTCTAAGGTGAAAAGTCACTCCAAGAAAAACCATGATTTTACTAACTAAAACCATTTGAGGTCTATCCCATGATCCATAGTGTAATTTGATTCTATACTAGCTAAAAGTCTTAAGGACTCCCCAATACACTCAAAAGTATATAAAATGACTCAAAAACATCATATTGAAAAAAATAATATTAAGTACTACATTGACATGGTGATGTCCCAATTCTATCTGATGGATTGGAAACTAGTACCTACGTCTCAATAATGAACACATTGGAATTCCCTTTGTGTGTTTTAGTGAGATGCAAGGGGAATAAATTTAGTGGTATTCTATGATTGGTTTTTATAATTGAATCTATGATTCCTAGGTAAATTCCCAAGAACAAATTTGATATTTTTAGTTTCTTAGCCCATAAAGATTGTTATCGTCAATTTTTCCACAGTTTATCTTTCATAGATTTTCCAATGAAGTAATTAACTTGGAATTTATTAAATATAATTATAATTATAAATATGATATTTCATTTCAAGAGATAAAAAATAGATTAAGTTCAACACCTATTCTCAGTTTACAATAGTTTGGTAATAACTTTAATATATATTGTGATGTCTCTATTGTGGATATCGATTGTGTGATGATGAAAAAAATTAGATTTGTGGAATATATTTCTCTTATTCTTAGCATACATGATAATAAATATCCTAATCATGATTTTAATTTTCAATCATAGCGGATGCAACTGGATGATAATGGATTATCTATTCAGCGATAAATATTTGATATTTACTAGTCATAAGAGTTTGAAGTATATATTTTTAAAAATTATTTTAAATATATGGAAGAGTATATGGTTTTAGCATCTCAGTAATTCCACTTTAAAATAGTGTAAACTATTTAAAGTAGAGATTTTGTTAATGATCCGTTGAGTTGAAAGTATCAAGTGGGTGTAGTTAATTAATTAAATGATGAGAGGTAGAATATGAATATTTTATCAAAGACGTATATTGATGTTTCTAAATATTAAGGTATTAATTTTCTAGAGATGTTGACAGTCCCTAAAATGATCATTGAGTGCTTAAAATAATTCCATAGGTCATATTCTCAGTGACACATTTATCAATAACGGTTCTACGGTGCGGATTATATTCCCAAGGGATGATTAATGAGGGATATATCTTATATTTTCAGGGTTTAATTTATGTTTTTACAGCCAAATTAGAATATATAGTGAGATAATGTTTTATTTATCTATGGGTTGTTCTTCCTATTTTGACAAAGATATACCATAGTATTCAGTGGTATTTTTAGTGGCCATGTATGAAAATGTATATGCATGGTTTTTTTTGAGATGATTTACAAGTTTGTGGGAAAATATTAAAATGAAAGGCTTGTGGGTGAGAATTATTAATTACATATTATAAAATTGAAATGTGATGATGTTACAATAGATTTAATGATGTATTTCCTAATATCCTATAAGGGTAAAGATACTATTTGGTTTCTTTTTTTATTTTCTAATGTTGTGAAATTTATTTTAATTATAGAGACTCAAACATTTCAAGAGCATGCTATGATTTATATTAATAAAATTTAGATGTTTCATGAGAAACCCAATAATATTGTATTTAATCATGATGTGATATTCATGTTATGATTTTTTAAAAGCATTATAGAAATTTTGGGGTTCTTAGGTGAAGTTGAGTAAAAATTATCATTCACCATTAAATTATAAATATGAGATCATGTTTTATATCCATAAATATATTTTCGTTGCTTGAATTATTTATTTTGGAAGTGTGTTGGAGGATCACATATTCTTGATAGTGTTTTTATAGTAGTAACTATAAAAAATCTATTTAGATGTAAGGAATATAGAAATATTATAACGAAGATAACAATTAAGGTTTAAATTATATATACGTATTATCATAAATTTCATCCTCTTGATTATGATGATAGAGATAATATTTTTCTTGATGTTTCACCTTGGTTGGGATGTGAGTGAGCTGGAAAGAATTGGAAGTTAGCTCTGTATTTTTTCAGACAATTTGAGATTTTGTAATGAATCAGCAATGTATCTTATGACATGATATTAACTTTAAAGTATATCCTTATTTATGATGTTTTAAAAGTTTCATAACTAAGGAAATACAAACCAATTTTATCTCATACAATTTAGTGTAATGATGTTGAACATTATTTAGATACAAAGTTATTTAATGTACACTCATTATTATTGATCATAGTGAAAAAATATTATAGGGAAAATGCATAAAAGTTATAAATAATATATAAAAATTGAAATTCATAAAAGGATACCCAGTAACATGAATTTTAAATGAGGACCCAATGGATATAATTATTTATTTGCGATGTTTAATGACACTTCTCAAGGTTGAGAATCCCTATAATGGGTATTATGGGTAACAAATCTATTTTCAAAGTTAAAGAATTGTTTTTTAAACATGTTAATTTTGGTAATTTTTAAATGATTGGGGAGTTGTAGAAGTGTTTCATTAGATGAATTAGTAACATTTTGGTGGGGGTGGATATCCTACACCATGGTTCTGTGTAAATGATATGAGTTTTTGTAGAAGGAAAAAAATCACCCTCAAATAGATAAAATTGTGATATGGAATAAAGGATTTAATTTTAATGTTTAGTAATCATTTTGTGAGTCTATATAAGAGTAAATATTTAGAGAAGTGAATTAGGGAGGTTTCAAACCACAATAAAAGGTGCAAAATTGTGATTGTAATGGTTGTACCATGAGGGGTACCCCATGAATAATTAAGTATAGACTATTGTAGGAGTTCAAGATTCATTTCACAATAATTTTAATTATGGCACAATTAGGATGGAATCATAAAATGATTATGGGAGAGTCATTCCATGATGGTTAGATAAGACGAGGACATGTCATCCTGAATAACATGATCACACTGAAATGTTTGGTTATGATTATTTTAGGAATCCTTTGTATTGGGGAATTGTATAATAACCATCATGGTCATGTTGTAATTCACCCCTATGTAGTTGTTTTTAAATTTATTTATTTAACATAAATATTAAATATTTTATAAATATTTAGAAACCCATTTGTAGTAGGGTGAGACCATGTAGAGCCACACATCCTTCTTCCCTTCACAACCCCAATTTTTCCAAAGGATTTGTGTTGTTTTAGAGATGTATCTTTGGAATAATGAGGTGATATATCGTTCATCCCCCTCTTACCATCCTCCTTATTTACTCTATTTATACCGTAATGGAATTAGGTATTTAGTGTTGATTCAACTAGAGTATAGTGTAATTGGGTTTCTATAATTAGGATTTTGATCGAGGTGCCTATAAGAGGTTAAAGATAGGTGAACACAATTGTTTTCATATTATATATTTGATTTTAAGACACTATTTTGATTTATTTTTGGATAAAATAAAAATTAGATGAAATTTTTTAAATAATAATTTTTTGAAAATGGGTCTTTTGTTGGATATATACCTACGGGTGTTCTTAGAGTCTATCATTCCTCATTGGTCTATGGCTTCAATAAGGATACATCAACCGATAATTTTTATCTTATATACGCTGAAGTAAAATATTATTTAATTAAATTGGTAAATTAATTATAATTTTTTATGATTAATTGTTGTCCAAATGGGATGAGTTAAGGGCGATTAGATTATGATGGTTATTACTTGTAAGAAGATGTGCTAGGCTTTATATAATGGGTTAACTCCATTACTGAGGTAGGTGGTCCTAAATACTAACTATATATGTGTCGGTGATTTTATTAATTTGATTTGTATGTCAGGATGACTCGGTATGTTAGACCTGATTAGTAACCAATGGGGATGACTTGGGTATGGAAGACTAGATCAAACCTATAAGGGATATAAAAATGATTCTACGTTTATTCCATTAGTCATTTGGGTGGATCTATGTATCCATGGGGTGGAGTGTCTTTTATTCATGGTAGGTGAAACTTTAAGGGGTATTTATCATTGGAAAATGGTTTGATAGACCAAGGTTGGTCTCATATGTGGAAGTATGGTTCACCTTTATGAAATGAGAATAGGTTAAATGACCAAGGTCAGTAATTATCTCATTAGTAAATCTTAAATTAACTAAACCTAATGATATAGTGGTGTGTGGACACTAAATATCCATCGATGTGGCTATAAACATTTTTTGGGCATTAAATTCTAAAGGACTAGTTATTGGGCATGCTTGGGTGTGGGGAATCTTTTATATTGATGTATCATTGTTAAGGAAATAAGATATGGGTGGATAATTTACTAAGTCACGGATATTATGATTATTATTAGAATTTTATTTCCATGCGAAGTTGATCTGTGGACCACATATTTATGACAAGCTTATAGTTTAGGCATTGATTCAGAGAGAGAGAGATATATATTCCTCCAATATTGGTAATGTATGGATCCATGGACTGAAAATATTTCTAGCTAGTGGTTGATGTTTTTTATGTGGTATGAAAGTACTATAGACCACTTGTTATGAATTTACCCAAATACCATGGTACCTCGGTGTGCACTCTGATACTGACATAACTCAAATAGTGTTCATAATCCCCAAAATATGGAAAATTGTTCCTATGAATAAATCAAAGTTCACGGGAATAATTTCCCCCCAATAATAAATAACAAAAAATAAATAGTGGAAGATAAAACAAAGAATAATAGGTATGATAAAAAAATACTCATGGAGAAAAGTATCATAAATATAAAGTTAAATATTAAATGGTATGTTATCCAAACAAACAATATACATTAGGTTGAAAGCTACAAAATTACATGATATTAGTGGATCCCAGCTCCATCGGTCGTAATCATCACCCCAGGTCCCTTAAACAAAGAACTCATTCCCCCTCAATGTGGAACTTTCCATTTTCCTAGAATGTACGAGATGATATGAAAACTCCTAGTTGGATTTCACCTAATATTTCATAAGAATTTCTATAAAAAATAAAATATTTATGATTTAGTTTAAATAAATATAAGGAATGAAAAATAAATTCCAACATTTCTATTCAAATCATGGATTCAATATAAAAATATTAAAAGTGTATCAAAACAATCTAAAATGTGAATTTTAATAAAATTTAATGTACATAAATAAATCAATTCAATAAAACCCTAAATTATAATAATCAAGTCAAAAACAAAGTACTATAGTTAGATTCTCAATGGTCAATTAGATATTGGATGTAAGATCCTTGAACTACCCAGTCAATAAATAATGGATCAGTGTGTATTCACATGTCTTTAAGGATCAAGCCATTAGGATAAAATTAATAAACATCGCATCATGGTAAATGATGATGAAATTGGTTTAGTTAGTTTTTTCATCATTAATCCATTGATGGGGAGTTAGAGTCCTAGCGTACTTATCTTAATCAGCCACTAACTACCCAGACTCACATGTTCTTCAATCAATCAATCAAGGGAAATAATTTCAATTTAAATCATCTTTCAAAGTTTAAATTCCCAATTTAAGGTTTAATTATTCAATTTTTATTTAAAAAATAAATTACAGGCTTTTATCAAGTTCATTCATCTCAAAATCATCTTTCTTTTAAATAATTATTTATTAAGAATAAAAATTAATTAATTTCATCAAATAAATTTTAATTTCAAGCCATATTTTCTCAAAATCAACCCAATTTCATTAAAACCATTGAAAGATGCTTTTATTTTAAAATTCCATTCCATTTAAAAATAAAGTATGAAATATTTTAAAATTAAAGAGGTCAACAGAAAATAAATTATAAAGCAAGAAAATAATAATGGTTTCATGTGTATAGAGGAACCTTATTGAATCAAGTATTTTCCACGACAATGGTAACAGAAAAGTCAAGAGAGTGGTGAATTTATTTCCCAATATTTTATTTATAGAAAACCTCCCACCTCAAGTATGATTGTCCAAATACTTCTTCCTTAAAAAAATAGGTATCTTAAATAATAAAATAAAATAAAAATATTTAATACGTGATATATATAGTGGTTTGGGGAATATAAATACCCTACTACACTCCACCAACACTCTACTCCATGGGTATGTTGTTTTTCTCTATAATATCCATTTTACGAGGCCTCTGAGCTAACTAAATGATTTTTTCACTAAATAAAAAGGACTAGTATATTTAAAACATGATAACCCTTTAAAATACCAATAAACATGCTAAAAGAACTCTTAAACTGACTTTAAATAGGATAAAATGAATAAAACATTGATGATATTATTATAGTACATAGTTTTAAGTAACAATTAATAGCAGTCGAAGATTCATCATGCGAATATGATAGTCTATAAATTATTTGGAAAGTTTATCTTCAGGGAAACTGATCGAAGCTAGTAAGCATAACATGGGCATATATGTTTTCTATTTTATATGTACAAGTATTCAAGGAACGAGCGTTCAAATTTTTCATCACATTTATCTCTGTCATATTTTTTATCTCTTCATATGCAGTGACTAACTATTCCTTTTATGTCTCATTTGGAACTTAATCCCAAGTTAATCGTAATGATCTAAGGATATATGAATTGTGAACATGATAAGATAGGCTAAAGAAGACATATATACATTCCTTATAAAGACAAAAATTACTTTTACGGTAGTGATGTCAGAGATCTTCTCATTCCTTAGATATTTCCATTCATGTCAAGGGTTATATAGATCGATCTTTACTAAATTGGACAACTCGTTTTTTGATATGATCTAAAATTAAAAAATGAATTCTCGATAGTTTAGCAATGGTCTCATGACATTCTTCACAATAGCTAAATCATCATAAGATATCTATGTATAAGTACTCTTTATCATAAGATAGCTTCCCGAGAGACTTCATAAGATAAAATAGTTCGTTGTCTTCTTTGTAATATAAAAAACTATAATACTACGTAAAATGATCATTCCCCATAAGATTAATATGTTACATAGGTGTGATACATTTATATAATAGCAATTTTTATTCTCATAAGATAATATTTTATGAATATCCTTTTCATTATGAAATATCTTTCTATATTCTCATTGTTACTAAGGCATCTAAATTGATCATTAAACAACCTCACCATTCTCTTCTTATGATAAAGATTTAGATAAACATCTAATATTTTATAATTTTGAGTACACTGTAGATATTATTCGATTCATTATATGATAAAACAATTTGGAATAGAACAAACACTTGACTCAACATAGGATAAAAATATATATAAACAATAGAAGATAAATTATTTTGATAAATACAATATGAACCCATAATAAAAAATTATTAGAGTAAATGTTGGTATTTTTTGAATCATCAGAACACTTAATGAACTAAGATGTGTCGTATAAAAATAATCTGTCCAAAAATATCTCCCTTTTGATGATCAAAAAATATAAGAAAATAGAAAAAAAATATTTTCGTAAAATAAGATTTCATCTTTCAATGTTTAATTCTAAGATAAATTTTTTCAATTAGGAACTAATTAGTTTTTTCTCCCAATTAAAACTAATTTACTTTTTAAAATAATTTATCTTCTCCCAATACATAATTTTTTTAACAATTTCATTAAATATTTGTATTCTCTATTTATTCGGTACTTTTTGAAGTAGTTTCTTCTCCCCCTTTTTGAAAAAAATAAAATAAAATATTCATTATTTTATAAATTATAAATTGTTATGATTTGAATTTTTTTTATTCTCCTTTTATTTACCCCCATTTGGTGATATAAAAGAAGAAGCAGAGTAAGGAATACAATTAATATTTCAAATAAATAATAGTAAATAGTTAGTGATAGAGTTTTTTAAGAGAATTAAAGAATCAATTTGTGTCAATAAGTAACTGTGATCATTAAGAAAAATAAAATATTAATATTAAATAGATTCTAAAACATATCTATCACGTAGTTAAAATTTAAAATAATATAGGGTAAAAAGATTGAGATGTTCAAAAACCAAAATATTAAATAACTTTTTAATATATTGAAATATATCAAAATAAACATCCAAAAAATAACCTTAAAAGTATTAAATTATTTTCATAAAAATAGATTCAAATGTTTCAAAAATTCTATCAAATAAATCATGTTTCAATTTTTTTATCATGACATATAATTCTGGATGACTCAATTTTTTTTCAAAAAATTTCTTGAAATGTGGCATAATTCAAATTTATTTAAGGTTACATTAAACGAGTCATGATATGAATGTTTTAAAGAATATATTCCATCAGGAAAACAAATTATGAAACTGAAGAGAGTAGGTGTGTCAAATACTAAGGTTTAAAATATTATTCAGGGGTGGCTTCATGAATGATATAGATAGTCTAAAGGGTACAGATAATTTAAGAAGATGGGCAGCATCTATTTCACCAACAACATCACCCAACATCAGTTAAGATGTTCTAAAACCTGCTCGATCTCCTTGAGTGATCCTTACTGAAGTGTAATGAATTTTGAGAGCATCTCATTGTGGTATCTCCAAATAAAATTTATCTATAGGTAAAAACTATAGTTTAGATGGTGTTTCAAGTGAAGGTAAAGAAACTTATTGTTCCAAACTAAGATTCTATCTTATATACTCATTTTATAGGTGCAAATATCCATTATTATTTATGAAGTATACACATATTGATCAACTATAAATTGTTCCTAGATGAAGTCTCCCACACATCTTAAATTAGGAATCAACACTTGAATCTATCAATTTAACCATTTTTTGGTTGTATTCTAGGATAGTTGTTAATCCATTCAAAACTCATTTATAATAATTTCCTTTGAGTTTTCTTATATCACATTTATTTGAAATGCCAATTACCAAAATATTTAATTATTCAATATAATTATCTGAAACATTTAATTGTTTATTAACAGAAAAGAAATCATTACCCTTTTTAGAGGCATTGTCTTCTTTTTTCTATATAAAATCATATGCTTCTTCTTCATAATGATCCTCAGAAAATTATTTCTTTAAACTTGTTAAAACCATTTCATAAAGGTATTAAAACTTTTCTTATATAACCATGATGTTATTTTCCAAAAAAGTATTATTTTTTATGCTAGTTATGAAAAAACCCCTGACCTTCATTACTATAGATGAAACACTCTAAACTTCATGGAATTTTTATTTCAACAGAATTGATATATGTTTTCTCGAATTATTAATCAGTGAAAGGGATTCCTAAAAAACAAATTGAATTATTTTTATTTCACTAACTGGGTACTATTGAAGATATTGAATGATTTTCTTGGATATTGGATCATCTTCATTGAATAAATGGGGGAGGTTAGTGTCTCAATTTTCAAAGATTCACTTTCTAGATTTGAAAATATATCACTTTGATTCATGATTTCTATAAATAATTGAGACAAAAATCTTTCTATAATCGATTGAAGGAGAAACATCACTTCATTCACTTATTTTGTAGAAATCAAACATTCATAAAGTTTCATAATATCATTTTTGGATTAAACTAACTGGGTCTTCACAAATCTATTTCTAGTTCCAACATGGAAAAAATAACTTCAGATTACTTAAAAAAACATATACAAAATTCAGAAAATTTATAATTTATAGAATCTTTAGGGATAGGATATAATCCATAATATTTAATGTACATACTCTCTCCAGCAATTGGGTGACTTTTTTCGGCATGGGGTACATCTTCAATATGATGCGATTTCTAGGATTTAGATCTAGTTAACCTTATTATAACCAACATTTTAAATATTCTTAATGAGATTGAAAAATGAGAGGAGAGGTTTTCAGTCTTATCAAAACGGTATTATCTTGACCAAAATAAAAAAAATGGGGATAGTAGAGGCTATCCATTCCATATTATCTAGATTAAAAAAATTAACATAAGGTGAACTCTCTTGTTAGTCAATTTTTTCTCTAGATTTTTTAGAAACACTAACTCTTTTCATCATTTGGAAAGAGTCTGTTAATTAAATTATTATCTAATTTCAACACTTTTTGTTGGTATATCTAACAATATTGGTCTTTATTGGAAGAGGGATGCCACCTTCTTAGTTGAATTTATATTTCATTTAGCATCCAAGTTTATGGTCTCCAACTTGTTCAATGATGGATTATAACCCAAATAAATTTTCCTCAAAACACTGGAACTTAACGTTATCAAACGATCACAATGAACTTCAGTTTTTTCAACCATGAAAAACATATTATTAAGAAAAAAATGATTAATATCCATTCGAATGGATAAAAATTTAAATATTTTTTCTAAACATGGAACATGTATCATAATATGTATTATGCCAGATTAACAGGTTTTTCAGTCCCAAATATATAAAAAAATCAATTTATTGAAAAATAAACTTTTTAAAATCACCATTTATTTGAGTGATTCAATACTATAAACATAGTAATAACTTTTCTTTCTACCACTAAGTCTTTTACATGTTTCTTTTCAATATCAACTATTCCAAATAGTGAATTCATTATTTCTGGTGGAGTTACTCCATCCACCATAACTATAGAGGTACTCTAACATCCATAGCCTTAATTAGGAATATTTAAGGATTTATATAACAATAAAATGGTTATTAAGGTATTCTTATGGTTTAATATCGAGGTAACTGGTCTTCATCACTCTCGAAGTGAGAAACTATAGATTTATAAAACTCACAAACATTCTTTTTGAATATGAAAAAAAGTTAATTTGCTGTAAAAAACATATTCCCATCCCTAAAGGTTAATTATTTTATTTTGAAACATATTTTTCAAATCAATATATTCAAAATCAATTGGTTGACCACTCATAATTTTTCATAAGGTCATTTATCTCTGTATTATGCTTGAAGAGGAACCATCAGTTCTCTTTGTTTTCTCCATTGATGACAGGTTCATAAGTTTGGAAGGTTTAGGAACATAGGTTTGGGTAGTAGAAAGAAAGTTGGTTCAAAGGATTGCAAAGTGTTTTCTTTATAGAGTTGACATAAACTTCTTTTTTTACTGCAGTAATCAAGGAGTCATACAGGGATGTGCAAAGTAATTATTAGTAAAACTATGTGGTGTAACCTATTTCACATGACTAATACTCAAAATGTTGGAACCAAAATTAAATAAAATAAGTTAAATAATTTATTTACTTAGAATATGAAATTAATTTATTTTCAATATATTATTATGTAAAATTAAACAAAGCTAATTAATATTTACTTAAATCAAACCTATCTGTATGAAAAGGTTTATTAAAAATAATAGTTGATTAATTTTCTATAAAAAATAATTTCTAAAGAATTGTCATTATTTTGGGAATGATATCTTTAGAAATGATGTATATAATATATGTGATTTTTTTGTTAATGGTTTATTGGATTCATTAAAGTATTCATTACACTTTGTTGTTAAATTTGATTGGTATACATTTAATATTAAATCCAAAAATACATAAAGGCGTGTTTTATCAACATCACTTGTACACAAAAACATCCGGCTATAATATATTCCTATTTATTAGTTGATTATGCTATAGTATGTGGATTAGTACTTGACCAATATACTAGGGATTTTCTAAGAAAATGAAAGGTTCTGGAGGTGCTCTTCCTATCTAATATACATCCAACAAAATTAACATCTGTATATAAAGTTAAATTAAAGTTACATTTTTTTAGAAATAGAATAGAAACCGAAAAATTTTCTTTTATATATCTTAAAATTATTTAGAAAACATTTAATTGATATTATTTTAGATTACAATGAAATATTTCACATATTCATAAAAAATATAGTCTACTTTTAGGAAGATAATGAAAACTTCCATTGATTCTACTATACAACTTTGCATCAACTATTTTCCCAGTTTTATATGAATCAAGTTTAATATTAACGATCATAGTATTTTTGTAAGTATTACTATTTTCAAGTAAAAATTTCTTGAGTAAATTAGGTTTCTATTTTATTTGGGTTAAAATATTACTCAGATGTTTTTAAGTAAATCGGTTGATAATGCTATAACGTATTGTTGAAAACCCTATAGGCTTAAAAATTATCTTAATAACAATGGAAGATAAATTTATAATCCTTTGGATCAAAATTTCCAATATTATACTTAGTTTTAAAGATATAAAACATACATCCAAATACATTTAAGTGTCTTACGCTAGGTTGTATTTTAGTCAAAAACACAATGGGAGTTTTCTTTAAGATTTGTTGTATCAGAACTATATTAATGACATAAAATTATATGTTAATAGACCTAACCCATAAATGATTCATTAAGATATATTAAAATAACACAGTTCTATTAATATCTTGAAAATTGATATTCTTTCTGTAAACAACACCATTATATTACAGCATCATGGGGAAAATAATGTATATTTAACTTCTTTACCATAAAAAATATGAGGTAAACTCATGATTCTAAAATTCACATCCATGATCAATTATTATAGAAAATATTTTGAAATATTTTTCATTTCATACAATATTATAGAAATTTATAAAAAAAGAACAAGCTTCACTCTTAAATATTAAAAATCAAACCCATGTAAATCTCAAAAAATTATTAACTAACATAGAAAAAATTCAGTAAGAATTACTGTTCTAGTTGGTCCAAAAGATATATATGGATTAGATCATGAAGTCCATATATAGAAACCTATTTAATTTTTTTAAAATAAATCTTCTACTTATTTTCTATTTAACAATCATCCCATTGTTTCATTTTATCTAATTTAAGGCTAGCAATTTCTGAAATCAAACAGTTCATATATAAAATTTTCATGGAATGAACATTTTAATGTCCAAGCCATCTATGCCTAATCAATGATTCATTAATTTCAGCATTCAATTACTTTACATTTTTCTTACATGGAGATTTGAGATCTAATGTGTAAACATTTTTTATTATAGGTGCTTTAAATTATAAAAATTTATCTTTGAAACCAAAACATAATTATTAGAAAATAAAAAAAATATCCATCATCAAAAAATTGATAAATAATTATTTTATTTCTATTCAATCCTTAAATATAAATATTCATTTTGATGATAATATAGTGGGGATTTAAAATATCAAATACCAACTATTTTTCTTTTTTCGTTGTCACCAAATGTGACACAACCTCTATCCATCTTGGATATTGAGGGAAAACTTGAGAATTCACCACTCATATGTCATGAAAACCCACTATTTATATTCCATTTTTCTGTTCTTCTGTCATGGTTTATTCCCTACAATTAAAAATAAAGCAAAACCATTATTTTGTACACAAACTCTTTTGGGTCCAAATATTTTATTTATAAGAGACATAGGTATCCAAATTTTATTTTGTTTCCTGGAAAATATAGAAAATTGTTTTGAAAAATATTTTGTGAGAAAAGAATTCATGAATCAAAAAACTTGAGGATTTTTCAAATTATAGAGAATAATTTCATACTTCACCATAATGAAAACGTGTTACTTTAGAAAGGTTTTTATTTTTGGGATGATGGAAAAAATAGTTTTTATAAAATTTAGGCTTCTCACCATAACTACATATTCCAAAATTTTCTTTATTTAGTTGATTTTAAAAAAGAATTTATTTAGATAACAATGTCCTTTATTAAATTCACTTGAAGAATCCTTATTGCTTTGAACTTCTTTCTATAAGTTCTCTATTGTTTTTGTTTGTTTGTTATTTCAGATAAGATATTTTTCACGATGATTCATAAACACTAATATATTTTTATTTATATCATATTATTCACTAAAAAATTTATTATAATAATTTATGAGGTACTTATTATTTTTTAGGGTTTTATAATCTATTTCTTATATGGTACTATATCCATTTAATTATTTATGTGTGTAGTTCTCATTTTCTAATTCAAATTCATGCTCATAAAAATATTAGGAAGGTACCTCATTCAAATGTTTCATAAATCATATATTTTCCTTTTTATTAATTACTTTAGATTATAATTATGATGATTTTTACTTGTTATAATCTTCAAAATCACTCCAATAGGATTTAATAGAACTCTTATATTTTTTATAACAAACCTTATTGAAGCATTTATTTTTTGTATTATTTTTATCCTTAATTTTTAGATTGTCATGATTGATATTTCCTAATTTCGTACAGTCATATAAAAATTGTTATTTAGAATTATGTACATTGCTTTTGTTGTTGTTGAAAGGTATTCTAATTCCTTTTATCTTGCTATAGAACATTTTGAGTTTTTGAGAAAGCTGCACAAGATCATCATTTTATCCTAAAATTCTTGAGGAGCCTTTTTATTCAGTTGTTGTATATTTTTTTATTCTTTTATTTTTCCTACAATCATTATATGTAGAAACCATTAAGTAAGCATTTTCCTTTTTGTTCATTATATGTTTTCCAGCATCAACTTCTATTTTAGCTTCATACATCATGAGGGTTCCAATGAGATATTTTATCCTGAAAATATTGAGTTCTATAGATTTTCTGATCATAGCTAATATTACACTCCACAGTAGTGGTAATACTCTATGAAAATTCAATTATTATTTGGTATTAGGGATATGTTATCCTAGAGTTGCAATTTTATTGAAAATCATCGTTAGCATTCAATTCAATTGAGTAATTCTATGTACTTAAATTTTTTTGAATGTATTAAACATAACATTGGATATATCATAACTAAGATCATTCACCTTGTCAGTACCTTCATATTAAACTTCTATAGTAGTCCACATTTCATTTCATATTTAACATTAAGAAACTATGTTGAACTCATTTGTACCTAATCCATAGATTATACCCCTTTAAAGATTTGGAGTATTGATAAAATGTTTCTTCAACTATATCATGCCAAGATTCTAGATCTTTTTAGAACTTGTATAGGTATTTAATTCTTTGAGATAAAAATTCAAGACAAGATTCTTCAGATAGATGATCTTTTGAGTCTTCCAACAATAATAATTTTCACCATTGATGTTCGAATATCTAACAATTGAAATTACTTATCAGTTATCTTCCAGTGTTGCCATTTCAAAATAGGTCTTTAGTCTTCAAATGTTTAAAGTTGTGAACTTATGAGTCACAAGATCTGATACCAATTTTCTGCCACAGATATTAGATAACTAAAAAATCAATAAGGGGGTGAATGGAGTTCCAAAAATTCTCTTTACAAAAAATCTCCTTCTTCATGTATGATCATTCAAATATTTTTTCCCTAATATAAATAGGAAAAATAAATAAAAATAAAAATATAATATATTGAACACATGAGATTTATACTGTTTCAAGGAAAAAAATCCTATATTTCACTCCATAAAAACACTACTACTTGGGTTTGGTGATTTCAATTATAATAACTGTTTACTGGGGGATCCCAGATGAGTACAAGAAGCATTTACTTAATAAAAAGGTCCAAGATCATTCAACCATTATCACCCTTTATAAGACCTATCCATGTTCTCAAAAAATACTCTTACACCATCTTTAAACAAGATACAATGAATAAAATTTTGAATATATGGTTGATACGCATATTTTCTTGTAAAAACTGACTAAAATTGAAGATTCATCCTAAGAATATAATAGTATTCAAAGTATACAACATTATGATCTTCATTTGAATAGATATAAACTTGTATGAAAAGGATGGGAATATATGTTTGATCTTTTCTATATAAAAGTAATCAATGAATGATAATTCTAGTTGTTCTTTACATTTACCAACATTGTATTCAATGTTTATTCTCATAGATTGACTAAATATCACTTTTATATCTCATTTTAATCATGAGAATAATATATTCAAAATGGTCGAATGATACACACATTTTGAACTTGATAATACATTCTTAGGACATACATCCATTCCTTTCAAATATAGACATTAATTTTACAACCCTGATGTCAGAAATATTATCATTCATTTGTTATCTATAATCATATAAAGGCGTGTACATATATATCCTTCCTTAAATGGATAAACCTTTTTGGATGTGCTCAAAAATCCTGAAATGACTTATCGAGATATTATAAAAGTCATCATGAAATTAAATAAAATAGCGAGATCTTCATTAGAGGTCCAAGTGGAAGTATTTTTCATCATAATATAATATTCTTAATAGTATTCATAAGATAAAATTTCATTTTTTCTTATTTATAAGATTAAATAACTTCAACAAAGCATAAAACAATTCTTTCGTTCAAGATTAATATGTTACGTATATGGGATACTTGGCTTTCCTAACTTTTTGAATTCATATAAGATAATAGTTTTTAATAGCCTATTCTTAAGATAATATCATCTTATATTCTCATTGTGAATAAGGTGTATGAGTTGAGAATTTAGAAACCTGACCATTCTATTCAAAAAATAATGTTTTGATATAAAATTACAATATTTTCATATTCTAACTATATGGAATATATTTTCTAGTTCTTCGGAAGATAAAACATTTTGTGTAGGAATGATTCACTCTCCATAAGATAAAAACTTAAAGAAACATCATTACTTAAATCATTTTGAAAAATAAAATATGAAGCACTTATGAAAAACTAGTTAGAATACAATTAGGTATATTTTGAATAATTAAATAACATAATAATTAAGATATGTCAGAATAACCTAATCTGTAAAACATCTCCTACATTTTTTAACATGGTCAAATAATTACCTTAAATGTGAATAAACAATATAAAGTCAAAGGTTATGAAGATCAAAGTGGAATACCTAGAATTAAAATCCAGAAAATCAAGATTTAGATTTTCTAAAAAAATAATATCCATCACTCTCAAAGAAGGAGAGGAGAATAAATGAATATTCTAAATTAGAGAGACAGCACTTACCAGAGATTGATCAAATTCATGAACTAGAACTATGATCTATTATGAAAAGGTTTAAATGATCCAAATCATCTTTTTTGATTCAACAAAATCCAAAGGGTAAAATTAAGGTTGATTTGAGGTGTTTAAGATTTCTAACCAGGGGTTTAGGATTTTATTTATAAATTTTAGGTGACAAAAAGCATATTCACATGAATTCCTATGTTAGGTTTCATGATTAGTACTAATTGTTTGACTAATCCTGTTCGATCACTCAGATTCTAGATGATCTACATGATTTGTAAACACTGTTTAACAAAACATGAACCAACCATGGACTCCTTCCAAGTATGTTGAGATGGGTGAGTGGGTTTTCCACATGGTTTGACAAACCAAGAATAAACTGTTCAAAACCACATTGTCCCATATCATATGGTTTTTGGGGGAGCAGTATAGTCTTCACTTACCATGTGCCCCCTTCAAGAATATCAACTCATGAAACATGATTTCCAAATCCAAACCATATGGTTTTCCATAACCATGTGAAAATTACGGAAAATCTCTAGAATTTCAAAAAAAAAAACAAATCCTCAAAAACAATCCAAAACAATACCCAAATAAAGGATAATAAAAATAAGTGTAAAGATGTACCTAAAACATAATAATGAGATGTTATACTCTCCCCAACATAAAAAATTTTTACACCCAGAATGCATTTTAAGAATACTTTATATCAAAGAGGTGAGGCCACTACTCTTTCATCAGTCCCTCACACTACTGATTCTCATAAGAGTTAGATCCGTACTACCAAAGTAAACAACTAATGTGTATATATTTCCCAAGAAAAATCTTTATCTCAAAATCATAAATCTAAATTTTCTACCCTATTTTAGATAAATTAGGATCCACATCAATGTCCTCCTCGCTAAATACATGATATGAGATCGAAATATACTTTTGAATCTGTTTAACGTGAAACACGTTATGAATTTGTGTCAACTAAGGTGGAAAATACAAATGGTAATCCACCTATCCAATCTACTCAACAACATTAAATAGTCTCACAAATCTTAGTGTATGATTTTCCTTTCCTCAAAGTTTTTAAGAGACCAACTGAGGTGAAACTCTGAAAAACACATAGTGACCAGCTATAAGCTCCAATGGGAATTTCCATTGATAAATATAGGATTTATACCATCTTTGAACCATCAACATTATACTATTAAACAAATAAATATTCAACATCGTCTTTTGGACAATAATAAGTCAATGTAGTGAAGCTTCACCAATCTTTTATTGACATAATAGTGATTTACACGATTATTTGTACATGTCCTAAACTGTTTCCAACTTTATTGAAGACTATTAACTATTGTTATAGGAAACCATAACATGTCCTATGTGGATAAACCAAGATCTACCAAAGTCAATAATATAGTAAAAGTGCAAGTTTCCAAAATCTGTATAGTTCATTTAGTCTATCCATCCATCTGTGAAATATATTTCATGCTCAATGTAATCTTAAATCTAACCTTCCTCTGGAGACCTCTCACAAAATGAGAAGTTAATTAAGGATCCCTATCAAAAATTATAGTAGGTGGATCTACATGAAATAGAATGATCTTATACACATATTGAAATCAGAAGTCCTCAACATTGGTCATATATTGAATAGTATTAAAGTTATCAATTTGTTCATTTGATCGATCAATAACCATATCACATTCTTCCCTCGATAGGTATGAGGTAATCTAAACCAACAATTCATCAAAATAGTATCCCACTTTGAAGTCATTAGAGGAAAGGGTTTAAGAAAACCTGAATGTTTTGTTGATCATACTTGACATTATAAAAGGTATAACACTAAGAAACAAAATCAGTGTAATTTCATTTCATATTGGGAAACTAGAATCATTATTATATATAATAAAACATATTCTTCATGACAGTGTGTGCCTCTCACTAGGAACAATTAAAATCCCCCATACCAATATTTATCATGATAAAAGGTATGAAATACCGACTCCAAATATAAGGAACCTAACATAGATCATTACATAATCTTGAGTTTTAGTAAAAATTTTCATTCTTTCACATTGAGGATATTTTTAGGTTTAGAGTTTTAGATAATTAGGAAATAATAAATACTTAACATTCCACATTCACAAAATGTGGATACTACTAAAACAATATCCATTTAATAAAGAATATAAAACATTAAAAAATAAAACATGATTTCATTGACACAAATATACATAACATTAATCATGAGTTAATTATTTATCTTACCCATCTTTATTACAAGTGATTTTTTTTGAAATATTTGGATGTCCAGAAAAATATCAATAACATACATAAAGAAAGAAAAATCATTAGTATGGTGAAAATAAAAAAACTACCAAAACCACTTTCATATAAAAACTCATTAGTATCCATAGAAACTACATGAAGTTTCATTGGGACATAATTAACATATCAATATTTCATTAACACTTAAAATTGAAATTTTTTTGGTATACATCCATCTCTAGAGTACCCAATGCATTGGAGAGATATAGTGGGGCTCACTAGTCATATCTTGGGATATAATGGGATCAGACCAACATATATTGAGCTATAATGGGGCTCAAACTATCATATCATGATCTATAATAAGATAAACCCAACATAAACAATTTATAATGAACCTATCATGAATAAAACCCTTGTCGACTCATTTAATCCCATAAGCAAAAGATATTCAAATATCCTAATACCCATTTTTTTGGAAAAATCATTTTTAAAATATAAAAACCATGCACATAAAAATGAAATCATATCATTAAAAAATAACAATGAAAACATATAAAGGAAATATTATAATATTAAATATTTACGAAGTAATATAAACTATTCATGCCATATATTAATAAAAGAATAATATTTTTGAATTTCATAAAAAATACATTTAAAAGGATTTTAAAAGGAAACTCTCTTACCTCGGGTTCAACATCCTTAAAAGCCTTAAAATCTCTTGTATAATGGTTTAAATAGTGTTATTAATATATTATAGAACTAAAATAATGTTTATAATACCCTACATGATCTTCTTATAACATTTTCTACCCATTTAGTAACAATTTTTGTTTTATTTTCATTGTTTCAAATGCGTTCTTTTCAGGATTTAAAAGTTTGGTTTATTTATTCTATTCCTTTTTAAAAATTAAATAATAATATATAAGTGGTAAAATTTATATATTTAGGCCATTTTGAACAATTACATGTGCTTTTAAACATACCACAATTTTGATAAAGGGGAAAAGAAAAATCATTGTTCATTAAGGTTGTGAATTGATGCACCAAGGATGCCAATTTTGTTATTTGAGTATAAGAAGATAATATAAGAGGTTTTATGATGAATATAACATAAAAAAACATTACATTATATATACGATAATTTATTTTTCATAAAACATTGGATAAGGGTTGGGTATAATTTATAAGTGAAAACGAAGTTTATAGACAAAAAAGAATTTACCTCTTGAAAAATTCTCCTTGAGAAACCCTTTAAGGCTCTTGGAAGTGGTCTTTTTGGGAGACCAGATGCACAAAAATGTGGTAAGGGATGAGGAATAAGGAATTTGGAATAGTTTTTCCAAGAAATAATTCTTATGTTTTTGAAATATGGGAAGGAAGGAGTCCTCTTTTATAATTGAGGTGAGGGGTACCTTAGGAATTACTCAAATAAATAAAATATTAGAATATATTATAGGTTTTAGGACATAAAAAAGGAATAAAACAAAAATGGATCAAATTCTAGAAGTAATATAATAATTTTTGGATTGGGTTATTAATCTTGGTATTTTTAAATGATTTAATAAAATATTTTATTCATGAAAAATAATTTTATCATGTTAAACACTATTCACAATTATGACTTTATACCCTTCAAAAATAGGTTTCAAATAATAATTAATTTGTTTAATATATCATATAATTATAATATATAACTATATGAAATCGTAACTAGCTTAAAAAAATAAAATTTCATTTATTTTTTTATTTTTAATATCAGTAATTTTATATATTCATTAATTAAATAATTACTATATCATTATCATGAAAGACATTTTTGTAGTTATTTATTAAATAAAAATTACAACTAAAATTACATAAAAAAGATAATTTTATTATATTTTCTAACACTATTTATTTCAGAAAAATTATTCTATAAAACCATAAATTTAAATTTTTTACAAACTAATGTTTATCGGTTTAACACCTTGACTTACTTTTGAATAAAATAACATAATGGCCTTAATGTGACTCTGGTGGGTCCAAAATGTCCCAATTTTGAATAAAAACCTGATAACGATTGAAAATTTTATATAGATAAATATTTATCTGAAATATTGGTCATTTAATAATTATTATAATTTTATATAATAAGTTTTTTTCTTATGCTTTCACAAGCACTGCATTTGAGTTTCATAAGAATTAATCTTAATTATTTAACATAAAAAAAATTAAAAATAAATTTCTATCATAAAAATAAATTAATTAGGATAAAAATAAAATTATATAATCTTTCATTATGTACAATTACTAATATACATGTTAAAATAACTAAAATTTTTTATTTTGAATTTTCTTTCTATGCACAAGCATTGCACATACATTTGGAATAGATAAATGCAATATAACTATGAAATTCAAAATTTACAACTTAATAAAAAAATAATACATAAAATTTAATAAAAGTTTCTTGAAAATATTTTTTATCTCTAAATTATTATTTATAAATATAAAAATTTTACATTTCCAATGCTGCGCAGGCACTGCATCGACACTGCCAATAATTTTTATACTTATAATGAATAGAGTATAATTTCATGGTATAATTTATTTCTATACAATATTCAACTTATTATATCATTATTTAATAATTAAATAAATTAAATAAAGTTTATATCACAATTATTCCTACATTGTATCACAAAAAATATTGTACTTTATAAAAGACAACATTATTTTAATATTCACAAAAAATAAAACCGTTTAAAAAATTCTCATTAATTCATAAAAAGGTAATTTCATCTTGAAGATTTTATAAATGAAATTATTGATTTCATATTAATATTCTATAATTTAAAAATTAATGTTTTAATTAAATAACCGTATAATATATTAATTATTTTACAAATTTTAATTAAAAAACTATTCTATAAATACATGTGTTATTACGTCCCCTATTTTAGAATTGTATGCTCAAAATTTTTATTCACTTGTTATTCAAATGGGGATAATTTTTCCTAATAGCATTTTGGATTTATTTTTTTCTTCTTCAACCATGTGGTTTTTTAACAAAACCATGACCTGGTGAATTGCCTTGTTTCGCAAAACATGCTCTCTACGATCAAGAATATAAAATGTATTATCTTAATAAGAATGGTCCTTTTAGAGATAAACTAACTATAGGATAAAAATATGAAAATGGATCTGAAACAAACATTGTTAACATCAAAACATGAAAAAAATGATTACCTGAGATAAACATGGAGGTTAAGATTCTTGGTAGGCAACTGGTCCAACATTCTTCACAATTTCATATTGTCTATCCAACTATGGACATTAATTTAATTTATCACCAGAATGTATTTCACTTTTCCAAGGATAGATTTTAATGAAAAAATGATCCCATACGTTGAAGGAAATGTATTTTCTCCTATTATCAACACATTTTATCATTATACTCTGATCTGTCCTTATGTGTCACTGAATCAACTGAACTTTATCTACCATTTACTATAATAATTATAGTCCCATCAAATTACTTTCCTTGACTTCATCCCAAAATGATGGATTTAGACACCAATTTTCATATAATTCTTCAAAATTCTCCATCTATATACTGCAATGAAAACTACTATTATTTGAAAACTATACAAAAAATGTTGTTGAAACCAACTTCCCTAGTAATCCATTAAACAAGATCAAAGAATATCCTCCATTGTCTATCTTTTTTGTTCCGACTTCCCATCTTATTGTCGATGAAATCTATATTGAAGTTTAATTTTATTCCAAATGACATCTGAAGGCCCTTCAAATAGTTTGAAGTGAACAAGACATCACAATTTGATAAAATAAAGAGACGAACTCTATGAAGTAGAAAAAAATTCTTTGAGGAATAGAAAAGAATAATGATCTAGTGAAATATTTTACCAAATAAGAAGAAAATGAGTGGATATAGTCAAACTATCAATAATAACATAGATTTCATTATTACCTCAAGAGGTATTTGGTATTCCCCCCACGAATTCCATGGATATGTTTTTCTGAATCGACGTATCAAACCCCTTTTCCTTTTGTAGGATGTTAATGAATCATGTAATCATAATACCTAATTAGTTCCAGCAATATTCTATATCTCATATTCAATTCTTTATGAGTAAATATTTACTTCAAACATATATGGTCAGTATATATTTCACATTTTACTCCATACAAATGATTCCTCAAAATTCATTATTCAAAAACAATGGTATCTAATTAAAAATAATTTGTAGGGTAAGTTAACTCCCAATGTTTCAACTGACATGAAGCATAAGTAATAACTCGATCATTTTGCATCATAACCCAACTAAGACCCTTCAAAGAATAATCACTCTAGATGAAAAATCCATCACTTTTAGAAAGTATGGTATGAACTGGAGAATTTACCAATCTTCATTTCAATTATAGAAAATAATCATCACATTCATTTTTCTAGATGGATTTGACTCTTTTTCTAGTTAACTTGGTCACTAAGATAGATAACCATGTAATTTTTTATAAACCTCTGATAATAGCCTTCCAAACTAGGAAAAGTAAAAATATCAGTTATATTTCTTGGTCATGAACATTCTATAACAAATTTTTTTAATAGGATCAATGGTTAGTCTATCTTTAGAAATAATTTGACCAAGGAAAGATATTTTGTCAACCAAAATTCATCTTTCTAAACAATCCATACAATTTATATTCTTTTGAGGTTTTCAAAATTACACTTACATATATTTCATTCTCTTCATTAATTTTAGAGTATAACAGAATGTAATGAATAAAAAACCCAAAAATTAACCAAGAACTCATGAAATATTCTATTAATAAGATCCTTGGAATCATCGGGAGCTTTAATTATCCCAAATGACATAATAATAAATTCATAATTCCCATATCCAGTACATAATGCAGTTTTCGAAATGTCTGCATCCTTTAATTTCTACAGATGGAACCCTGACCGAAGGTCATCCTCAAAAATTAATGTGCTCGATGGTTCTGATCAAAATATTCTCCATGATTCTTTTTACAACACTTTTCACAAGAAGAGAATTTGATTTTCTACCCTCTAGATTTCTTTGATAAATTTTTTTCCAATTCCAACCAACATGATCGCTTCTTATTCTTGTCATTATAAGGTACATACGGGTCATAAAATACCATATGAACTTTTTATCACAAATAACATGTTTCTCATAGATTATACACTCTAATGAAGTCAACGCTCTTTATAAAAATGCTTTCTAACAAGACTAAAATCAATTGATTTTAAAATCAATGTCCCAAGTAAAATCCAATACATACCTGGCCAGTCTCATAAAATTAGATTCATATGTAAAGACATATTTATATTCTTTCTACCTTATTTCTAAGAATTGTTTCTCTATTCCTAGTTGAATAGTTTTAGGAAAATATTTTCTAGAAAAACAATCTTAAAATCATCTCATTCAAGAGTATCAAGATCATAATTTTCTTCGGTATTTTTTACCAGAGATCACTATTTACCCACTTAACCTTAAAAATGATAAATGGATAGTTTTAACTATTTTTTTATTCTGAACATCCCATGAAATGAAATTTATTTTCTAGAGCATTGATCCATCCATCAGCAATCACTGGATCTAGAGTTTCATTAAAATATGGATGATGTTGTCTCCCAAAATGATCCATAAAATAAATGTTTCTTTATCGTATATCTGGTTTCTATCTATCATGGATACCACCAATATTTATATCATGATTTAATTATTCCATCATTATCCCAAAAAACTCAGTTCCAATTCCCACCATTACATGATCTGGATTCGAAAAGATATCATCCTCTCGGTGCCTTGATACTCCAGCTTCCCTATTTATTATGTAGAAAACCAATCTAAGAAAACATATCTTAGTCAAATCAAAATGTTAATATTTAAATTATATATCATTTTAAATTAACCATATGTAAAATCATTTATAGTATTCTATTTACATCATATTAACCCATATGGTTATCTTTCACATCACCTGATATCTAGTATAAGTACATAGCCTTAAAAAATTATATAATAATGAGTTTTACTAAAAAATTTACTTTATTTCACATTGTAGAACTTTTTTAGGTTTATAGTTTGGGATTTTTAGAACATAATACATATATAAGATTCCACATTCTTAAAAATTGGACAATACTTAAACATTATGAATTTATTCAAAAATATAAAAAAACAAAAAATAAAAAATGATTTCTTTGACACAAATGTTCATGAAATTAATCATGACCTCCTTTGTTTTCTTACCCATCCTTATTACATATGATTTTTTTAAAATATCTGGAAGAGAAAATAAATCTGATTAAGGGAGATAAATAAAGAGAAATTGTTAATCTAGGGGAAACATAAAAACTATTAAAACCATTTTCATAAAAAAAACTCATTAACATTCATAGAATCATCATGATGTTTCCTCAAGAAAACATTAACATATCACTCTTACATGCAAACATAATAATTGAATAACCTTTTGGTATACTTCCATTTCCATAGCACTCAATGCATTGGAGTGCTATAATGGGGTTCATCTGTCATATCATGAGATATAATGGGATAAACCCAACATATCTTGATCTATAATAGGGATCAAACCGTAATATATTGAAAAATAATTTTTTTTAAACCAACATTTACAATATCTAAGGAACATAGCATGTATAAATATGTTGATAACTCGTTAAAACCCATATGGAAACCACATTAAAAAATTATAATAACATTTTTTCTAAAAATAGTTTATTAAATATGAAAACCACAGACATAATAATGAAATCATATTCATAAAAATAAAAATGAAAATATATAAAGGATAAATTATATTAATAATATGTTATGAAATAAGATAAACCTCTTATAACGTATATAAATAAAAGAACAATCTTTTTTAATTTTATAAAATATATATTTAAAATGATTTTAATAGGAAAGTATGTTACCTTTGGATTGAATTACATAAAAAAGGTTCAAATATACTATGTAATGGTTTGAATAGTGTTTTAAATATATTAATTAACTAAAAGAATATTTATAATGCCTTACATGATCTTCTTATAACATTTATACCCATTAATTAACAATATTTTTTTTTATTTTCATTGTTTTGGGTGCCTTATTTTTCTAATTCCCTAGGTCAGTTTAATTATGTCATTCCTTGTCAAAATAAAATAATAATTAAGAAGTGATAACATATATATATTTAGGTTATTTTAAACAATTACATGTGAATTTAATCTTTCCCTGATTTTGGTAAAAAGGAAATGAAAAATCATTATTCAGGAAGGTGGTAAATTGACCCATCTTAGACGACGATTTTGTTATTTAAGAATAGAAGAAGAAAATGAGATATTTTATGATTCATATACCACGAACACAAAACAATTATATTATATATGTGATACTTTACTTTTCATGAAGTATTGGACAAGAGGTGGGTATAAGGTATATGTGATAAATACATTTAAAGGAGAGAAAAATAATTTATGAATTGAAAAATTCAACTTGAGAACCTTTTTAAGGCTCTTGGAAGTGGTAATTTTGTGAGAAAAAAGAAAAAGAATATAATAAGGGATGAGGAATAGGAAATTTGTCATAGTTTTTCCAAAAAATAAGTCTTAAGGTTATGAAATTTTTGAAAGAAGTATCCCGTTTTTATAATTTAGGTGAGTGGTAACTTTGGAATTACACACATTATTAAAATATAAGAAACATATTATAGTGTTTAAGACTTCAAAAAAAGAAAAAAACTAATGCGATTAAATTTTATATGTATTATTATCATTTTTATACATTTTTAAAAATTTTGGCGATTTTTAAATAATTTTATAAAATATTTTATTCATCAAAAATAATTTTTCAATTCTAAAAGCCATTCACCATTAAGACTTTATACACTTCTAGAAAAAGTATCAAATTCGAAATAAAGTTTTTATTATATCATATAATTATCATATTTTTCTATGGAAAATATGAATTATCTTAAAAACATCAAATTATATTTATTTTTTATTTTTAATATCATTATCTTTATATATTAATTAATTAAATAACTACTACATCATTATTGTGAAAGCCATTCATGTTGTTATTTATTCTCTAAAAATTTTAAAACAAATCCATGAAAAATATTATTTTATTATATTTATAAAAACTATTTATTTCCCAAAAATTACTTCTAGAAAACCATAAATTAAAATACTATACAAACAAAAGTTTGTGTTGTGAACACCTTGACATGCTTTTGAATAAAATATCATAAAGGTCTTAATGTGGTTTTTGTGGGTCTAAAATGTCCTAAATTTGAATAAAAATATGATAATGGTTGAAAATTATAAATATAAAAATATTTATCCAAAATATGGGTAATTTAATAATTCTAATAATTTTAATTAAATAAATTTTATTTATTTTTCTTATGCATGCAGAGGAGCCACGTCAGCTTTCTATAAGCATTACTGTTAATTATTTCATATATAAAAAATAAAAATAAATAAATTAGGTTCAAAATAATATTATATATTCCATCATTATGTACATTTAATAATATAAAGGTTAATACAACTTTCTAAATTTGTTATTTTGTCTTTTCTTGTCTTCGACAATAATTGCACATGCATTTGGATAAGATTAGTATAGTATAGCTATGAAATTCAAAATTAATAGATAAAAATACCACAATACATAATAATTAAAAAATAGGCTTGAAAATATTTTTTATCAGAAAATTATTATTTATAAAGAACAAAATTTGACATTATCTATGTCGCACATGCACTGTGTCGACACTAACAATTATTTTTATATTTATCCTAAATTGAAAATAATTTTCATGTTATAAATTATTTATTTAAAAAATTCAAATTATTATATAATTATTTATTTTTTGAATACATTTAAAAAAATTTATATCCCAATTTTTTCTACATGAAATCAAAAAAATATATTATATTTTATAAAAGACTGTATTTTTACTATTCACAAAAAATCAAAAATTTTCAGAAAATATCAAACATTTATATCAAGATAATTTCATCATGATGAATTCAAAAATAATTTTTTTTCAAAATAAGATTCTATAATTCTAAAATTAATTTTTTAATTAAATAATTGTAAAATTAATTATTAGTATTAAGAATTACAATTTAATTCACGAATTTTAATAAAAACTTATTTGATAAATGCTTGGTTTATTACACAAAAATCATGTGATGCCCTCATAAGATAATGACCACTAGGTTATGGTCTCTCCATGATAGAGTGGTCCTAATTCCATGGAACTCATTATAAAGATACTACTCCTAAAGAACAATAACAATAAGGGAAGAAGACACATGTTTAATTACCAAAACAATCTCAGTATCATTGTACAAACTTTTAAATACATATGGGAAGATAAATCCCTAATATTATCCTCTTTGGATGATTACTTCATGGCTTGGGTAAGAAGTTTTATAATTTTGGAGTCATAAATTAAATTCCCCATACAAGGAGTGTATAAAATTCTTAAATAAAATGATTTTAGGAAATAAACTGATCACCTATGATATTGATTCGGATCTTTTTGTAAGAAGATATAACTAATGATTTCATGATAAGGGTAAACGACAAAACTTTCTCCAAAAAGGTATAGCCTCCATATCTTAATATCATATATCAAAACTGATAATTTGATATTGTGTGTATGATAGTTCTTCTATTTTGGCCTAACCTGTTAGGATATATAATCCAACACCTGGTCAAATTTCATGAGAAAACAACCCAAACCTGAACCTGATGCATCAAAAAATACCAGATAGCCCAACCCATCCTCTAGAAGATTCAACATTGGTGAATGAGTAAAAATGTACTTTAACTCATCAAAAATAATTATGAAAATTTTAACACAATAGAATCTTTAATTATTTTTTATAGAGAGTGGCCATTGGATATGTCAACATTGATAAATATGTAAAATGTTGATGGTAAAACCCTATTAAGCCCAAAAAGCTCAAAATCACAAAAACATTCCATGATTACTACCGCGTCATTACAACACTCACCTTTTTAGTATCAATTAAAATACCATTTTATAAGACCACGTATCCCAAGATCTTTTGTTCATGAATCCATAAATTATATTTTTATAGATGGGCATAAAGTTAATGATCCCTCATAATTTCTAGAATTGCTATTAGATAACACACATGATCATCCAAAATTATAGAGTAAATTAAGATACCTTCATCAAACACCACTATGAAGTAATCAATTACTCATGTAATATTTTATTCTTAAGCTACATCACATCTTCTAGAGAACTAGTTAGACAAAAATTAATAAGATGATACTCATAATCGCCATATATAGTCCAAAATATGGTTTCTAAGACCTTAGAATATTTCATTTTGAGTTGGTGATAACCAAATCAAAGATAAGTCATCTAGAACCACTTCACCTATTTCAAATATCAAAAAATGCATCTATAAAAGTAAATGAGTACTTTTTCATTTCCACGAATTTATTGATGAATATATATGGATAGAACCTATCAAAGTTTATGGACCTATATTAGCTTCCTTCGAAGAAACTTCCACTGTGTGAATAAGTTTTTATATTGATTCCTGTGGATGGAACCCTTTAGGTCTTGAGGTTTTTGAATACTACATAGTATCTTTAGTTTTAGTTAAGACAATCCCACTATTCTGGGATTAAAATAAATGTCTAAACTTTTTTAGGTGGTGTAAGATATTTCATGAATCAAAAAATATTCACTGCCTTAGTGTAAAAATGATTTGACTGTTCAATTTTTTCACATTGAAAACAAGTAAATATGAATATTATAGACACTAAAGAAGGTATGTATGATGCCTAATATCAATACCTACCATTAGATTTATCACACTTCTTTTTTCATATAATTTCACTAATAGAACTGACAGTGAGAGTCGGAAGAACCCCCATGAATCATGACATACAAGATAGGTCAATCTCACCATCAATGCTATATCTAACACATCTACATAAGAAGTGAGATTAAATATTAAAATATGAGATTCGATATCATATTGAAGACCCATATTTAATATTTATTCCTTTCATTTCATATTCAATATTACCATAAGAAAAAACTAAAAATGTTCATTAAAGTTGTTTTCATACTAATTCATGGTCATATCTCCTTGCTGAAGGCTAAAAAACTATATAAATTATCTAAAACAATTGAAGACGGAAATAAATGTTTTTTTTGAAAAAATCTATAAATTATATTAACCCCACGCCTTATTGTCTATTCACTATAATCAATGATTCCCACAACCTATTTCTAGGACCTTCAAGCTTAGAAGTAGCACATTTGATCATTATAGTTTCAAGAATTTCCAAGAACTGAAAAATATGTCAGTAATTTAAAAAATTACACTACCTGATAAGGGGAATCTGAGACATAAAAAGTTGGTGGTTAATGATGAATAAAATATAGGGCATGATCTATAGTTTAATCCCTCAGAGGACCCACTACAAGTTCCTGAATGAGAATGGGTTCGACTACCTATCCTGTAGCTTTTATGACATGCACTACTATAATAGATTACAAAACTCTTTAATATAGTTTGAAAAAATTTCATGAATCAAAACAATTTTTTATCTATTTTTTTCCTAAACACCCATTATGACTCTGGGATCACTACTAAAGGAGGTAGCCATAAAAATTTTGTAAACTAACCTTTACATCCTGAAAATCCTACCCCATGTGTACTAGGAAATCCTAAACATCATGTCGACTACATAGAAAGATTATAAACATTATATAATACCATTTTCTCATGAACTAACCAAAAAACCCTAGTATGTTTATACCCAAACCAACATTGAAATGATATAAAGGGAATTCTTGATCTACATGGGATATGGAATAGTGCTTAAGCCTCAACCAATGATAAAGGAAAGGATTTAAACCCCATATTAAATATCCAATAGGTAATAGAAATGCACAAAATAATTTAGAGTTGATATTATAATGAATATTTAACAATAAAATTACAATAAAAAAGATATATAATGATCAAATGGTATATTATCCAAATAGATCATACAATATCCATCAAGATGAAAACTGAAAAACACCATTTAATGAGTGTACCATATCTCCTCTAGTCACCATCATCACCAATGTCCCATGAATTATGCTTCCCCAAATCCACTAAGTTGGTATTTACATTTTCTTAGACCTAGAATAAGATAATATACAAATAGCTTAATGAAAATGTATGGTGTGATAAAAAACAACCTAGTGGGAGTTAACAAATGATTTCATAATAATTTATATAAAAATTAAACTATTTATTAATTAGTTTATATATAGTAAAGGAATTGAGAATAATTTTCTAATTTTTTCATTATATCCCAAGATTTTTATATATAAATAGTACATATGTTTTGTTGAATAATCAATACATTTCTAATACACTCACCTAAGGAAACTAAACATTTAGTTTCATTAGAGACTAGATACATAGTATCACTATTTATGAAATGTCTTTAATATCTCACAAAAATATCTTCTCATTTAATTAAATTTATAGATATACCCCACTTAAATCATTTTATCGTAACCAATGGAGTGGAAACATAGGATAATGGGAGCTCAATTTCTCAGTAGGGGTAAACATGGTAGATATCAATCAATGATCTTATGAAAGCATAAGGTAAGTATAAGGGTATGAGATAATGAATGTAATTTATAATGTTTATACCTAATCTGACATAGACCATAAGCATTATTAATGGAATAAAAAATTATCATTCGAAAATACATGAATCATAAGAGTGATAAATCATCATAAATCAGTAATTAACCATAATTTCATGTAATGGTGTACTATATAATTTTCATAATTTATTTTTACCTATTAATACCCTCTAATTTTATAGATAGGTTGTAATAGTGTACTATATTACTGATCGTTGAAGCTTAGTGTTCCATGTAACAAAAACAATTGAAGAAATTAAATTTATTTAAAAAAATCCTTGAATATTAGGGTGATAACTTATAACCCATTAAAATTAATTTTCCTCAAACATCCATCACTCTAAATCAATAAATTTATGACACTTATGATTTATAATATCCTCATGTTCCCATGTATCTTCATCAAATTGGTGGTTACAAAAAAATATTGAATAGATGAGTGGTATTATTTCCTAGAAAACATTATCTACAAACTATTATCTCCACCAATTGGTCCTTGTATGATATATCTTTCTACAGTGGTATGACATTTGATTTTTGAACATATGAAGGATCATGTATGTATTTCCTAAGGGGAGGTATATGGAACACATTGTGAACAAGAGAAAGGTTTGGTGTGATCTCCAAGAAATAAGTTATCATCGATACTAAATAATGAATCTAAAAAAGACTATGTGCCTCAGGATAAGAGTTACCTTATTTATTAATCTCATTATAATTTTCCCTAGGGGCCTTTTAGAAAAATATTCACACAAAATTTAAATTTTAGATCACGAAGAGGATTGTCACTATAAATTTTTGGTCAGCTGTGAGCTACCTTGATGTTTTGTTGAATGTATATAACATTATATACCAATTCCTTAGCTGTCTTAGTTTCCAATAGCATTATTTCTCTTACTTAATCCCTACATTGTTTTGTTCTACACTTATTTCTATAGAGTTTTTCCTAATTATCCATTTGAATTCTCGAATAAAAGCCATTGTATTAAGAAAATTTAATGAGAGGGAAGTGTTGATCCCAAAAACCATTGAAATACATAGAATACAAAATTATCTTATTCTATATGGTTTTATTTATTCCATTATACTGACCATCTATATTTGAATGATATTTTGTGAAAAAACGCAACCTTGTATCAAATTATTTCTGAAGACTTCTCCAGGACATTGAGGTAAACCTCAGATCCCGATAAGATAAAATAGAATGTGATACTCCATGTAACCTTAACAATTCCATCACGTATATCCTAGAATGATGATCCAAAAATAAATATTTTTTCTATAGTAATAAAATGTGATGAATTTTTATGTTTATCTAATATAACTGAAAAAACATTATGGACTTTAGAAATTTTGGGGAGTTCGATGAAGAAACCAATTATGATATTTTCCTATTTAAATTAGTGTATGGGTAAGGGTTAAGATGTCCCCTTAGAATTATTACTCTTATTATTTACATGGTTACATACCTAGAATTGAGATAAAAACTAAACAATATCACTCTTTATTCCATCCGAATAGATATACCCTTTCAAATTTCTATACATTTTCTTACCTCTAAGATGCATTGATAATGAAGAATTATGATCGATAGCTAACAAATCCTTATTGAAATATGGTTTTGAAGCCACAAATACATGTTTCTCGAACATTTTTCATTCTAGAATATTAAATGATAAAATCTAGAACATCTATGACCTTCTAATGAAGTTCTAAACATTCCTTCTACCCCACTTTCTTCTCTAGTTGAATATATGATTGAAAAATGATTTTCTAATGATAAGATTTATTCCCTTAGATAAATTTTTTCAGGTCCATATTTTAAAATTGATAAATATTATACCTTTTATAATCCTTGTCAAAGATAACCTAGCATGATAATTTCAACTAAAATTATCGACCACACTGTCTTCTTTCATTATGTGGTAATATATTGAGTATTCATTATATTTAATTTACCCATATCAACTTCTTTGAAATATATTCAGCACTTTTTGAGAGAATATATTGTTAAAAATTTTATAATCAATATATATATATATATATATATATATCATATTTCTCTGTAAGTATATTTTCTTTCAAATATTTATGGAAAAATTTACAAATAATAACTCTAAATCAATAGTTGGGTCTTTTATGAACCATCAATTGTCATGAGGCATAATCAATAACCATTTAATTTTTTAAGAACATGCCCCAATTCCTTCTTTGATGCATCAATATATATTAGAAACCCTTTTCAACTATAGGGTTATATAAGTATAGGTGGAATGAATATCCTTTTCTTTTGTTCCGGGAATTTTCCTTGACCTTCATTTATCCAAACGAGCCTAGCTTTCACCCTAGTTAACTTGATGAGTAGATTACATATTCAAGAGAAATTATCCAGAATGAATTTATAATATCCAGTAAACCAAGAAAACTATTGTACATAGTCATAATGGTTGTTTAGGGACAATGTTCAATAACTTTAGTCCTTTATGGATACATAGATATACACTCTCTTGAGGTTATAAGTCACCAAATATAAACCTTTTATATCAACAATTCACAATTGTTAATTTTTTTTATAAAATTAATCCTTCCCTATGTTCTCCAATATAATTATCATGTAGTATTCATGCTCTTCCTTGAGTTTTGGATATATAATAATATCATAAATAATTAATAACAAAAAATCATCAAAGTAATATTAAAAAAATATACTCATTAAATCCATGGATATATTATGGGAATTAGTTTTATCAAATGGAATCACAATATATTAATAGTGTTCATAACATGTACGGAAGTCTATTTTGGTTAATCCCCCTTCTTGACCCAAAACTAATGATATATAGAATAAAGATCAATCGTGGAATGTATTGAAATCCACATAGTTGACCAAATATGTTATCAATATGAGGTATTGTATATATTTTTTCTATATTTTTGTCCTATTTAATTCTGGATAATCGTTGAAGTGTCACATCAATACATATTTCTTCTTAAAAAATGTAATAGTTTCACCCCAAGTTTCCAAAATTTTACAAAATCATCCAATCTAAATATTATCCTAGGGAATCTTCTTCAATTCATGAAACTCATTCAAGTAAATTAAATAGGGATACTTTTTAATATTTATGGCCCAATGTATGAGTTCTGTTCATATATCCACTTCAAAATTCAATGGAGCACTTGAAAATTATATTTTAAAATACATTAATAAACACCTATATAATATGAATATTACTTATGTTGAGTTTATCTGAAACCATTTGAGAAAAACACCCCTTTTGAATAGAAATAATGTCTTATGAATTGGATTAAATTTCAAATGGAAGTTAATAATTACCATCAAACTGATAATTGATAAAATTTTATTTTGGAATATAAATTTTTACTTATCATATTGAGATAATAATACTAGATTTATGTAGATAAAGTCAATCCTTGGAAGACATAAAATCAAATTCAACTAGAGGATGAATATCAATATTTTCCAGAATCAAATTTCCACAAACATCAACTGGAGAAGAAACATAGAATTGAGATGCACTCATCATCCCCTTAGTGGTTATCATTTCTAATTTAACATCTAATAATTGATTATATGAATTAAAAATATTAGATAATTTTCATGACATAAGGGAATTTATAAAACTATTCACAAATAATATACTTCAATATTTTAGCATCACCTCCCAACTCCATCATTATGTATTCATTCCCATTCTAAAATGAAAATAGTCAGCACGACCATCATAAATCAGGGATAAATGTGATCAACCATTCATAATATTTTTAAACATTGAATCCTTATTTTTAATATATGAATCTTTATGTTTATCCTAGTACATTCATGGTCATCATCTTTTCAAATCATTCATGATTTTTTATACAGAATTTTTGAATTTCAAAAATATATCACCTTGTAGTGTCAAAAGGTGTTTTCCATAAGGGTTATTGTCATGCACTGTGTGACAATTGAGTTGAGTCCCAATGAATCATTTTAAGATTTAGTACACATAGGTAAAACTATTCCAGATCCATATACAATTTTCTTATCCAGAAAGATAAGTAATTTACTAGAAACCACTTTCTCTATACTTCACTAAAATTCCAATATATTTTCATATACTTATCCTTAGGGTTATCAATAAAGCTTTACCATCCATGTTGTAAAGGATTACTAAACCTTTCTCTCATATCCACAATAATGAACCATGTTTTTCATACATTTTTTTTATCTTTTTAGATGAATACTGAATAAATTTAATAAATAATCACTTGATTACAATAAAGTTTTAGTGTATGTGGAGACTAAAAATAGAATCTTATTATTCCATGAAATATATTCAAAAACTCCCACAATGTTCTTCTTATTTTTCACACATCATAGACATAACCTACTTATTACAATTCTTAATAACTTGGGGAATGAAAACCTAATAAATGGTGATATCAGATGATCAATAATGGTTAATATTAGAGATATGATTCGATGATCATATTAATGCATATGGTAAAAATAAGTTTATGAGATCATGAATATATTTCAAAAAGTTCATACCAAGTCTAATACTAACATTATTCATTATTCATGAGATAAAAAATTCTAATTTCAAAAAATATGAATCATAAGAGTGATAAATCATCATAAATCAATCGTGAACCATATGTTTTTGTCATATAAGAATGACATCATCATAAGTGTAGAGACCGTTTAATATTTTAAGGTTAACAACTGATACCAAAAAATCAAAATGGATTAGGCATGAAAATATTTTTATATTATATATAAAACACATTACCTTGTTTCCCATAAGAGATGAAGCAAATAGACATGTTTACAATAGTGGATCAAGAACAAAAACATTTTTCCCATATTGGTCAAACACAATGAATTGTTTCCCATAATTATATCATGTTATATAAAACTTTTCTCAATGTAATAGAGGGATATATAATTCTGGTCTGACCCATCCCATAATTAAAACCATACATATGTGTTCTATAAAATAACTAAACATTCATCATATCATAATTCTATAACCAATGTAAAAAAATCATGTTTCATAAAAATTTCATCAATCCATCATAGTGTAACAACATCACCATTTATGTATTTATTTTTGAATATAAAATGGATAGTTTTCATAAATTAAAAAACTAAACTTATCAAAATTTGATTATTTTTATGTTTTTCAGAAATATTTAAATCTTAATAAAAAACATAACAAGTGATGAAAATAGTGAATCCAGAACACTTCACCCCACACCATGAAGCGGTGTGGCGTTACACTGTATTTTTGATGCAAAAATTATTATTTTATGATGTATATAAATAGACCAAAAATTGAAGTTTTGATGGGATTTAATGATACCTCTAGCCGTTTATGACTTGTTAACCCCTGAGATCGACTCAAGGAAATTTTTGAACTATTTATAATGACCTAAGGCTTCCCTTTATCATTATATATTGATGTACCAAGGTGGATAGAAATGGGATCGACCTACTACAAAATCTCTTAATGATGACCTGTTTTAGACTTATTTCCCTACTTCTACATTATTTTTTTATTCATTATAAAATTTATTCCCTCACCCAAATCAACTTTCCTACCCAATCCATGGGAGGGTCTTGTAAGGTTTGGTGTCCTGAGAACCAACTATTTTTTACTTTGATTACATGAATGTTCACATATTATATATTGTTCATTGTTCTGCATGACTATAATATAATAATATCCTGGAATATTTGTTGCATTAATAAGGTCATGGTAGATCCCATCTATGATGAGAACCTTGAAATTCTATAACAATATTATTAAATAAATTTCTACAGTTGGATGACATACTATGATAGGACACATAGTCTATAGACCGTCATGTGTGAGTACTCCTAAGAAGACGAGACTCTCCCTCATGGAGTTCGCACATGGTAATCTCTAAGATGGGAAATTATGAGAATAGACCCGCCAGTAGTAATTCTACATGTCTTTTTTTCATCAGAGATTACTATCTGTGAGTGTGTGTAATGGTCCTTAGACTGGAAGATTATCATTAACTCATGTCATGACTCGCGCACTTAGATTTACTGATGAAAACTGTCATGCATAGAGTTGGTGGGAAGTAGGGTAGGTTTGGTGCGTCATGAGTGACATGTTGTTAATGGATACGTCGAGGAAGGATTTGTCCCTTCCATTTATTGAAGTTGATATCTCGGCCCTTTTGATTGAAATAGAATTGTCGCATTAAATTCCATGGCCATGGTGTAAACGATGAGTTTATTTTGGGTAGTCAAAGAACAAAAAATCAAGCATATAGGTTTATGACACTGCCATGAAACCTTCTTGATTAGATATCAAGACAAAGGGATTAAATTACATAGTAAGAATTCGTATGAGGTGATACATCAATGCGGCGTCAACTTCATCCTCTTCGGTGCCTTGACCCATTACAAGATAGTAATCTTGGACATTAGGCAAGGCTGCCTAATTCCCATGAGAAAGAGGCCTAGAGGGTCACACAATAAGTGTATTCCAGTATCTCAAGTAGAATAAGGATTATTCCTGTACGTGGTTTAATAATTATTCAACGAAGCCTAGATCTTTTTAATGTTGGAGGAAGAATAAAATGAAAACAAGTACATGACGTGTATTAATTATTACACGCCGTGTAGTTTTTATTTTGAAAACAAGTACACACCATGTATTATTAAATGTACACGGCTTGTAGTTTTCATTTTGGAAAGGAAATGAATAAATTAAATCAAGATATACATGCAGTGTACATTTAATGTACACGCCGTGTAGTATTCATTGAAAAACCAGTACACGACGTGTATTTATTATTACACGCCGTGTAGTTTTTCCAGTCAGGATTTTGAGGATATAATATTGTTTTATTAAATGATATTTATTATAATCAGCATGAGCGCATGTCAAGGAATTAATTATTCGACATGGGGGTTTTCAATAAGAGTTATTGAAATAAATGAAACATGTAACGTGTTTATTTATTGTCATAAATCCACAACCTCAAACTCAATTATAAAAATCCTGACAACCCCAACTCTTTTCTTACACAAGAGAATCGTTGTGCACAACAATTCTGGAGAATTATTTCAAGGCTGAAAGAACCTATTCCTCTAAGAACACTCTCAATGATGATAGAGATCCTCTTCCATCAGATCAAAACAATCTAAGGTGGACAACGCATGAAAAGGTTTCTCCATGCTAGCACCCGGAGACACCTTTGGCGACATCCCGAGATACGAGGTACATGTGTGGATCACCGCTAGAGGAAGTCTACACTTGGATTCTGTGAAGTAATGATGAATCACATCGAAATGTGATCAAGAGAATCAACAAAGAAAGAACACCCAAAAGGTATTTATTTTCAATTGATTAAATTAATTATAATCAACCTGTAACGATCGTACTTTTTGAATATGGGACTTTCCTTTTCTTTGTCAATTTCTGTGATTCGATCCATGGAGACTGGCTTTTATCATTGTATTGATCTCGGATATATCATTGTTAATGACAAAAGGCCAAGTGGGCACATCCACCCACACGCTTCCGCTGAACTCGGAACCTTCAAATGGTATCAGAGTGTGGTTACAATGTTGATTATAGTTATTTAATTTTCATTGATAATTTATGCATTTATATTTGATTCAATTCGAAATAAATCGTTCTCTAATCTGATTAAATGAGATATGTTCTTCCCCTTTAGTTTCTCGATTAATATCACAGAAATGAACTTTTAATTTTAATTTTTTGATTAAAATAAAAACGAGGAACTCATCCGGTGGAGCCACTCTTTCTGTCTGTACAACACGAGAATACACGGTGTGTAATGAAAACTACACACCGTTTACTTAGGTTCAATGAACCGACACTGGTCCTCCAAACCAAATCATGTGAATTGAGTATGCCTATGTATTTATTACCCCATGTTGAACAGAAATGAATGGGACGTGGAAAATTGGAATACACCGCATGTATGTTGGAGAAACATGCCCTGTAGTTCGATCCGGCCCAAGTGAAACTGTGTAAAAAGGAGAAGCCGCGTACCATGTACACAGGATCACCATTCCGGTTACTGTGTTACAAGGAAGTTCATGCCATGTATGATTTATCTACAGGTTGTGTACTCCAAAATTTATAAAGAACAAAAAACATTCCTAAGGCCCCGATGTGTACTTTGGATAAAGGGTGAAATGAAATATATGCCATGTAAATATAAACTACACGCCGCGTACTTTCCAGAAATTTCACCAGGTTTCCTCTAAAAGTAAAAGACCTGTACAAGGAATGTGGATGAGAAGAATCTTAAGGAAATTCAGAAAGGAATTTAAGATAAATAATTGATTAATTATAAGATCATAATTGATTTAATTAGAGTACGAATTATCTTAAATTAAAGAAAGATTAAAAGAATTTGAATTCTAAATATGCATAAATGTCATTTCATGCTATGGATGATCATGAGATAGAACAAAGACCCCCTGTATGTGTGTATGGTTTCATTTTAATTTTTTTAGTTTTAATTCCTTGTCCTGCGAGCCTTCTTCCAGTAAAAATTATGGCATGTGTGCCCATGGTTTATTTAATGTAAACCACATGTAATGGAGGATCTATCATGCTAGAGGAGATGGTTAGAAATCCGAAGCTGAGGCGAAACCAACCAAATAAGATACATAGGTGGACATGTGGGAGCTGCAAAACACGAACCATCAGGTTCAAGGTGTTTTCCCTAAGTCAGGGTTAGCTTATCAACACCACTAGATAAGCTAACCAATATAATCTCATGATCATGCCATCTTATTTAATTTCTATGTTATTGCATGGTTTATTTATTATGTATGTGTTTTCGTGGTCACATAATTAATAAAATGAATAACCATGCAAAGATGGAATAAAACAAAAACCGGACTACGTGTAAACATTATCAGAACATGGTTAATCACTTAAGCATGCGTCACTTAATATTAACAATCATGTGATAATGTAAAACAACATATAAAGAATAAAATCCCTCAAATACCATATTAAGTCAGACCAATCCTTCCATTACTTGATTAAGGGAAATACTCAATAAAAATACGTGTTTGACCAACCCTTATTGAAACACTAACTTTTATAAAGTAGGACCTTATGAAAGGTTTTGGGTTGCCTTAACCATATTACATCAAGAGGAGTATCCATTGCCAGAATTGATGTCATATTGGAGGAAAGAGTTGAGGAAATCCAAGTGAGGACTTCATGATTGTGGATTCCACTCAACAGATCAAGGAATTGTAAGCTCACAGTTGGAAAAGACATGTCTATATAAATACCTTCGAATAGCTTGACCCACCCAATTTGGGGTTATGTGAAGGGAATATGGATCCTTGACACTATAATGTCAAGGAAACTGGACATTTTGAGTTCAATGTTGAGGGCCATTGGGACGTGATAAAATAGTGGGAGAATTAATAAATTGATATATTATTTTTCATAAAATATAATCAAGAAAGTACTGATAAATATGCGCTTTTAATTTGTAGAATCGATATGAAAAACTCATCAACCACCTTTTCTCTGCGATCAATTCTGGATAAGTACAACATCCACACCAAAAGTAACTTTTAGGAATTGTTTAGGCGCATTCAGGTTATCATATGCCATGAAGGAAAGTTTTACGTGCTGGAGTCCTCACTTTCGGATCCCCCTACCCAAGGGGCGAGTGACAAAGTTTTCCTCGTCTATGATCAACATTTGAGTGACGCACTTGATGTTCAATGTTTGATGCTATCATCTATGTCTAGTGAGATCATGAAGTCTCATGAAGACATGGATGCCTATAGCATGCTCGAGCACCTCTGTGGTCTATACTAGGAGAGAGAAAGACAAGAATGGTTTGAGATCTCCATGGCTCTATTTCAGAGCATGCTTGGAGTGGGTGCCCCAGTTGGGCCTCATGGAGTCAAGATCATTGGCTACACTGAGCTCTTGGAGGTTCTAGGGTTTAACTCCCCGAGGAACAAGGTACTGATCTCATTCATTCATCACTCCCCCAGAGCTTCTCAATCTTTTTTGTGAACTTCAACATGAACAACATCGAGAAGTATTTGTCTGATATTCTTATCGTTATTTTCCAATTGGACAATGACATGAATCCCGAAAAGCCTTCTGTACTCATGGTGAATAAAAGGAAAGGGAAGGTGAAGATCTTTAAGCCCAAAGCTTCTTCAAGGCCTTCTAAGAAAAGGAAGATCAAAGGGGAGGCAGGGGAACAAGATGCTGTTTGTTTCACATGTGGTAAGAAGGGCCCCTGGAAGAAAAACTGCACCCATCCAAGCAAGCAAGGGGAAGCTTCAGGTGCGTTTGTTATCAAATGAAATCTATATGTTTCTACTAATTGGGTATTAGATCCTACTTCTGGTTCTCACATATATATCCAAATATAGAAACCATGTAGATTCAGGAAGACTGATTGAGGTGAGGTAGAGCTACGAGCAGCCAATGGAGCCAGACTTGCTGCTATAGCTGTCAGGGACTACCAACTCACATTTCCAACTGGAATGATCTTGGTGTTAAAGGGTGGTTATTATGTGAATTATGTTACTAAAATCATTATTTCTAAATCCGGATTAGATACTGATGGATTCATGTTCTTTTTTGTAAATGAATGTTGCTACTTTTATAATGATAGCATTTGTTTTGGTAGGCAATTTTTATATAACAGCCATTATGTGTTAGACTACAAAAGCTAAGTAATGGCAATCAATAACAAAGTAAATTAACATGACTCATACCACACCCAAATTTGGAATCACCGAATGGGTCATGTCAATGAGAAATGTTTGACAAAATTACATCAAGATGGCTATTTAGATTCTTTCGAACTAAAACCACTTGGTGTATGTCATGTGTGTATACAAGGGAAAATAACCAAAGCCAAATTTAGTGGGAAAGGTTAAAGGGCTAAAGAGGTTCTAGAATTAGTTCACAGAGATGTGTGTGGACCATTTACAGTTGATGCAAGGGGTGGGTTCTCGTACTTCATAACTTTTACTGATTATTTTAGTAGATATGGATATATTTACTTAATGAGGTATATGTCAGATTCATTTGATTGGCTCAAAGAATACAATAATGAATTTGAGAACCAGCTTGGTAAGAAGATTAAGAAACTCCGCTCAGACAGAGGAGGTGAATATCTTAATTAGGACCTCATTGATTTCTTACAGGAGTTTGGAATTCTATCTCAACTCATTCCTCCTTACACACCTCAGTGGAATGGTGTAAGTGAAAGGAGGAACCGCACGTTGTTGGACATGGTGATATAAATGATGAGTCATGCAAGTCTTCCATTATTCTTTTGGGGATATTCATTACAAACAATAGCACACATACTAAACCAAGTACCAACTAAATCGATAAATGGTATTCCATACGAGTTATGGAGTGGACGCAAAGCCATGTTATCGAATTTACATGTGTGGGGCAGCGAAGCATTTCTTAAGGCCTCTTCAGGTAACAAACTTGCACCCTGAGGCACGATGTGTCTCTTTATATGATATTCCAAGGAAAAAAGGGGATATTACCTATACAACCCTCAGACAAAAAGGTTACAGTCGAAAGACATTCCATATTCCTTGAGAGGGAGCACATCACCAAAAGAGATAGTGGGAGAGAGATAGACTTCGATGAAGTCGAGGATCAAGATACATAGGAGTTGGTACAAGAATAGATTCCACAAAGCCCCGTGGAAGAAAAAACTGTTCCAGAGATGCAAGAATTGCGTAGGAGCACGAGAGAGGTGAGGGAACCAGAACGATATTGTTTTCTTGTCACCAAGGATGGTGAATCATTATTGGTTGAAAATGATGATCCTATTACCAACAAGGAAGTAGTTGAAGGGATAGACATTGCCAAGTGGAAAGAAGACATGAATTCTGAAATGGATTCCATATACCAAAACCTAGTCTGGATTTTGGTAGATCCTCCAGTTCATGTAATGTCTATTGGTAATAAATGGGTATTCAAGAAGAAACTGGACTTGGAGGGGCAAGTCAGCACCTATAAGGCACGACTGGTTGTAAAAGGTTTTAGAAAATGTTAAGGAATTGACTATGATGAAACATTTTCACCGGTTGTGATGCTGAAATACATCAGAATCCTATTGGCCATTTCCACTTACCATGACTATGAAATTTGGAAAATTGATGTCAAAACAGCATTCCATAATGGGAACCTCTAGGAAGATGTCTACATGACACAACCTGAAAGGTTTTTGACTCCAAAGGAAACCAACAAGGTATGAAAGTTATAGAAATCCATTTATGGATTAAAGAAAGCATCAAGGTTATTAAACATTCGTTTTGAGGAAGCTACAATGGAATTTGGCTTTGTCAAAAATGAATGTGAGCCTTCTGTCTAAAAATGGTTTAGTGGAAGTGCAGTCATTTTTATAATTGTATATGTTGATGACATATTACTAATTGGAAACAAACTACCTGTCTTACAGTAAGTTAAGGCATGGTTTCATAAATGATTCTTCATGAAATACTTGGACGAGGCAACATATATTCTTGGGATCAAGATCCATCGTGATAGATCCAAGAGAATGTTTGGTGTGAGTCAAAGTACATACATTCACAAGATACTGAAGAGATTCAGTATGGAACAGTCGAAGAGGGGATTGCTGCCAATGTCACATGACATTCATCTTTCCAAGAAAATTTGTCCTCAAACACATGAGGAAAGAATGAGAATGGAAAGGATCCCTTATGAATCCATGATTGGGTCAGTCATGTATGCTATGCTATGTACGAGGATAGATGTAGCTTACACATTAAGTGCGGTAGGCAGATATCAATCTGATCCAGGAGACCGACATTGGAAGGTTGTAAAGACTATCCTTATGTATCTGAGGCGTATTAAGGATATGTTCATAGTTTATGGAGGAGATGAGGAACTAGTCATCATAGGACTTGTAGATTCTAGTTTCCAGACTAATAAAGTTGAAATGAAGTTGCAGTCTTAATACATATTCAGTTTGAATGGAGGTGCAGTAAGCTGGAAGAGCTCAAAGCAAAGTGTGGTGGAATATTATACAGTAGAGTCCAAGTATATCACAGCTTCTAAGGCAGCTAAAGAAGTAGTATTGATGCAAACCTTTGTCCAAGAGTTGGATGTAGTACTAAGCAGTAAAGATCCTATCACACTCTATTGTGATAATACAGCAACGGTGGAACTTGCAAAAGAGCCAAGGTCAGATCAACGGACAAAGAACATACTTCAGAAATATCATCTCTTGATGGATTTTTCTCAAAGAGCTGAAGTTGCAGTGATAAGTATTTTCATGGAAGACAACGTGGTGGACCCATTGACTAAATCATTGACTCAGCAGAAACATTATCATTATGTGAGGTCTAGCGGAATAAATTCATAGGCAGTTGGCTCTATTCCGAGTGGGAGTTTTTAAGGGTTGGTGTCCTGAGGACCAACTGGTTTGTACTTTGATTACATGAATGTTCACTTATTATATATTGGTCATTGTTCTGCATGACTATAATATAATAATATCCTGGAATATTTATTGCATTAATAAGGTCAAGGTAGATCCCTACTATGATGAGAACCTTGAAATTCTATAACAATATTCTTAAATAAAGTTCTGCAGTTGGATGACATACTATAATAGGACACATAGTATACAGACCGTCATGTGAGATTACTCGTAAGAAGACGAGACTCTCTCTCATGGAGTTTGCACTTGGAAATATCTAAGATGGGAGATTTTGAGAATAGACCTAACAGTAGTCATTACACATGTCTTGGTGTAATCTGACATTACAATCTACGAGCCTGTGTAATGGTCTTTAGACTGGAAGATTATCATTAACTCATGTCATGACTCGCGCACATATATTTACTGACGAAAACCGTCATGTAGATAGTTGGAGGGAAGTAAGGTACATTGGGTGAGTCATGAGTGACATGTTGTTAATGGATAAGTAGAGGAATGATTTGTCCCTTCCATTTTTGGAAGTTGATATCTCTTCCCTTTTGATTGAAATAAAACTGTTGCATTAAATTTCATGGCCTTGGTGTAAACGACGAGTTTATTTCAGGTTGTCAAAGAACGACAGATCAAGCATAGAGGTTTATGACACTCCCTTGAAACCTTCTTGATAAGATATCGAGACAAAGGGGTTAAATTACACAGTAAGCATTCATATGAGCTAATACGTCAATGTGGTGTCAACTTCTTTCTCTTGGGTTCCTTGACCTGTTGCTAGACATTAATCTTGGACTTTAGGCATGCCCACCTAATGCCAACAAGAAAGAGGCCTAGAGGGTCACACACTAAGTGTATTAAAGTATCTCAAGTATAATAAAGATTATTTCCGTTCATGGTTTAATAATTATTCAAGGAATCGTAAAACTTTTTAATTTTAGAGGAAGAATAAAATGAAAACAAGTACACGGTGTGTATTAATTATTACACGCAGTGTAGTTTTTATTTTGAAAACAAGTACACACCGTGTTTTATTAAATGTACACGCCATGTAGTTTTCATTTTGGAAAGGAAATGAATAAATTAAAACAATATATACACATCGTGTACATTTAATGTACACGCCGGGTGGTTCTCAATGAAAAAAAATACACACCTTCTATTTATTATTACACACCGTGTAGTTTTTCCAGTTGGGATTTGTAGGATATAATATTGTTTTATTAAATGATATTTATTATAATCAGCGTGAGTGCATGTCAAAGAATTAATTATTCAACATGGGTGTTTTCAATAAGAGTTAATGAAATAAATGAAACATGTAACACGTTTATTTATTATCATAACTCTACAACCTCAAACTCGATTATAAATATCCTCACAACCCCAACTCTTTTCCTATACTAGAGAATCATTATGCACAAAAATTATGGAGAATTATTTCAAGGCCAAAAGAACCTCATCCTCTAAGAACGCTCTCAAGACTGAGAGAGATCCTCTTCCATCAGATCAAGACGATATAATGATGACAACGCAAGCAATGGTTTCTCCATGCTATCACCTGAAGACTCCTTTGGAGATGTCATGAGATACGAGGTACACGTGTGGATCACCATTAGAGGAAGTCTACACCTAGCTTCTGCGACACAACGACGAATCAAATCAGAATGTGATCAAGAAAATCAAAAAAGAAAGAACACCCAAAAGGTATTTCTTTTCAATTGATTAAATTAATTATAATCAACCTGTAATGATCCTACATTGTGGTTCTGGGACTTTCCTTTTCCTTTTCCATTTCTGTGATTCGATTAGTGGAGACTGGAGTTTATCATCGTATTGATCCCGGATTGATCATTGTTAATGACAAATGGCCAAGTTTGCACATCCACCTAGGCCCTTCCTCTGCACCTAGAACCTTCAGGTATTTATATTGAGGAATAAATATTGTTAGTGTCTTAGAAAACTGTTATTTTTGAGTTTTTATATTTAATGTAATAAATCCTTTTCTCTTTCTTCTTCTAGTGGGTTCAAATTGTTTATTCATTTTATAATTCTGAATAAATATTCTATAGTGATAGATGCTTTTTTATTTAAATTTCCTTGGTTGATGATCCATGTCTCCCTCCACATATATTATATATACTTCCAGTTGAAATGATTAGGGTTTAGTGGTGAGTGTTCAGCAATGACCAACATGTGTGAGGAATTGTGATAGGGAAAATTTCAATTAGGTAATTAAAATCAAAAAAATGAAATTTCCTTACTTTATCATAAGAAACTATTACAACATAAAACATATTGAAATTATGGAATAATAATTTAGACTTGATTTGGGATTCCCTTTATTTCACAATTTTACATATGGGGAGAAATTATTCAATAGAGGTGTATCACTCTTACTATCAATTAGAAAAGGAATTAGTAAAAATTTGAAAGGATGATAACATATCACTAGGTTTATAAAAACCCATTCTAGTCACTATATTTCATCAGATGTTTTCAATAAATCAATTTTAAATTTATTTTCGAGACTTTCAATTTCCAAAAAAACATTAAAATAAACATTTCAAAAAATACTAGATGTGAATAACCTATTTTGTGTGCACTAATCTTTGTCAGACTACCTTGGTTAACTATTATACCACATTTAGGTTATAAATTTTTTTTCCAAGCCCCATCAAAATCATGTGTCACATAAGCCATAGAAAATGAATGTGTTTCATAAACATCTCATAATAATAATCACAAACCATCCAGATAAAGAATAAGGATAGTATCTTTCGATCATATCCCCTGTAAAACATGACTAACACCAAAGGTCATTTTCATTGATGAATAAACCTTACATTAAAATATAACTAAAACATTATAAATGGAAATATCCTTTATATTTGGAAATTAATTATTTAAAGTCTAAAAAAATTAAAATATCATTGAAAATATTTTCCTTGAAAAGAACAATAAAAAATATTGAAGGGTGCTTCAAATCATTGAAAGACCATTATAGAAGAACTTTTTTCATGATTTAAACTTTAGATAAAATATTATTTTAAAATTTTTATCTCAAATTCAAAAGAAAATTGTTTAGAAAACTATAATAATATTTCTGTCAAACCATTTTGTACGTAGTCAAAGAGAGAAATAAATTCTATTTTTCTTCAAAAACATTCATCTGTGATATTGAGTACATAAACAGATGGAAAATGAATTTAAATTAAAAAAATTTACATAAATTGGAAAAATAATAATAAATTTAATTAGATTCATGATATACATATCATAAAATATCATCATCGAAATCATGGTCATAAATAATCCTGATAAACAATGAGATGGTAACATAGAACCCTCACCACTTTAAAACTTCTAAATCATATGATAGATGAAAGAGATAAAAATATATGGATATTTAAATATCCATAAAATTACTATTAATAATCATAAAATACATTTTGGGGAAGTATATACACTGCATAAAATTAATTAGCGGTGAATGCGGGATGTGTCTCATAGACGTAAAGGAGAGGTGAAAATCCCTTACCTCAGGTCTGACTTACATTATATGTGATCAAAAATCCTATATAATAAAAATATATTTAATAAAAATTAATTATAGAACCATAATCATATATTTAATAACATATATTATTTTCTTATAATGTTTTATCACCCTTTTACTAAAAAATCTTTATTAAAATAAATGTTCATTGTGATTCTTGTTTCATTTTCATGTATTTTTAGTTCAGTAATTTTGGACCTTGTAATTTGATCACGGTTAAATAATATCTTGAATGATATTATTGATATAAATAATATATATATTAAATATATACATCTTTGTAGTCATATATTAAAGATACATATATTTAAATGAATTACATCATTTGTGAAGATGGGAGGTCATAAGTATGCATGAATGTTGTTTCCATTTTTTGTAGATGGAAGAAAATAAACATTTAAATTATTTAATCTTTAATGTAAATTGTTTATGTCATAAATATAATATATATTAATTTAATATATCCTCATTACCATTCATTTCAATATTAAATGATAATCAAATCACATTGTTTCATGGGGGCGTTAATTCACACGTTTTCACGAGCGATACTATCATTTTCTAACAGATTGGAATGTAATATGGTATATGTGATATTATTTATAATGTCCTGAAATTTTGGTTAGAAATTTATTGTATATTTAATTATTTTAAGACCATGAAATTTGACGACATGTGATTCTAAGGCCTAGAGCGCCCGTAATGATCTATCAAAAAATGTTATTCTTTATATAACACCAGTGGGTGCTTTTCTAGAAAAAAGGGTAATAACATTTAAAGGGGTTCCCAGGTCAGAAAGATGAGGGCACTATTGCATTCATGATGGCTAGTTTACCCTAGGTGCGAATTAAGTTTAGTCGGCGCATGCCTCTGGTGAGAAAACCCGAATATGGAATAATAGTAAATAAAATTATTAAATAAAATTATTTTTTTTCAAATAATTATAACTCATGAATGGTGACTCAGATTAAGAATATGAAACCATAGCTAAACTCTTTAAGGTATTCATTCATAGGCAGACCCGAATATCGGTTGGCGCGGGCCAACAGTGGAAGTTAGTTTTTGACCGTGAATAAAATAATTAATAATATTTTTTTTATTTTCAAATCCTTATAACTCATAAATGGTAACTTGGAATGAAAATTAGAGAGTACCGTTGAACTCATGGGGGCCTGTTCCCCTTTGCAGAGCCTAACCTCGACCATCGCAGTTGGAGGTTCAAAGTTAATTTCATTGAACTTTTTTTAAGGTACGTTCAGTAAACATGCGAGTGGGATTTTAGATCTATTGAATTTCTTCTTGGTTCAAAAATACAAGGGAACCGTTAAATTCAGAATGGTATGATTTTCCTAAAATGACTTAACATGATCTGGGAAGTCCTGAGAAAAAAATTTATTTTTTGGAGAATTTGAGAAATATAGGAAAATAATTTAAAAAATATATTTTATTTGTCTTTCTAACATTTGAGTCTTGGACAACGACACAATGGGACAAAAATGGGGCATCGACAATGCATATTAAGGAGGCTCATTAATGGATCATTTACTCGCAGCATAATAATGCTTTATTGATGCATAATATCAAAACTATTTCTTAAATAAGAAAACATAACGAAATGACGTTGCATTATAATTGAAACGTTGTGACATGCTCTTATTTATAGTTTGATGCGTTGGGGAAATCAGGATTAAAATTGTGGAGGATTCTGTGGAAAACCACAGATTGACATCAACCCTAGAGAATAACGACGAACACCGGTGGAACTTCATCATCTTCAACGCCTTTTAAAGACTGGAGGAAGAAGTGATGTCGACGTCTTAATCACTTGAGGATGAATGTCATGATATAAAATGCCATATGAGTTAGGATTTTTGAATTTATGTTCTTCCCCATCATTTTATAAAAAAGTAAAACATGGATCAACACACTAATTGGTTGATCTCGAATTCATGCATTTTGCAGGAGGGTATTTTATTCTTGGGGTTTTATTTGTTCGGGGTCTAATTTATGGCATGGAATGATTGAAAGAAAACTTCCCAAACCTCCCCATATTTAAACCTCTATCACGGGGGCCCTAGGATAACCTGATCAAGGCCTAAGTGCCTCTGCGTGTGCGTTCCATGTGGATGAACCCTCAGAAATTATGGAATTTCCGTTTTGGGATCCTCATGATGAAGAGGGCACTTCCCGGAGGCCACAAACACAGATGTATCAGAGGATGGACCACCAAACTGTGTCCGGTAGTCTGATAAATTCCCTGATGGCTACACTGGCTCTAGCAACTGGTCTCGCCAGTCACGTGGAGGAGGCGACCCGCTCTAGAGGTTAGAGTTGAAAGGGAAGCCACAATGGCACGCTGGAGGACGCAGCTCCAGGAAGGGTGCGGCTTAGAGGGACAGCCCGCATCTAGGATGTCAGGATGGCTGTTGAAGCCATGGTCTGTCAACAGTGGCTGGGGAAGGGCTCCATGCTCGTAGGGCTAAGGGGGAGTCGAACACAGAATCCAGGCCTCTTCTTACTGCCTAACGGGCCAGACACGAGCATATTACGCTGGACCATGCTGGTATGTCAGACCCTCATCAACGGGCTGAACCCACACCTAGGGGTCCGAAACTGCGCCCCATTCATGTCGGGCTGGAGTAGACCGGGTCACTGGGTGACCTGGCGGGCTAGACCCGCAACCAACCTGGCTGGGTCTAGTGAGTCCTATAAAGCCTGGCCTATGATCCAGGATGGACCAGACAGACCTTGACCCGCACCAGGTCAGATCGAGTCCATCTTAATGAACTGGGGTTTGTCAGACCCCATGGCCTGGTTGGTCCGGCCAGTCTGACCAAGTCGTACTGGGCCCCATCTCAACTGTCCTGGTAGTTACTAAAATGATCATATCTTGCAAACCACACATTTAATTTACAAAGCATTTGTTGCATTGGGACCCTTTAGATAAGGCGGATATTTTGGAATATTCTATAGTGACTTTCATGGATGTTAAAATGTGAATAAGGGATCGAGGAGTTTTTCTCATAAGCACGCTACGTACAAAACCCTGCTAATGGCTGAGACCTGAAGACTACTAACTTTTGGCCCAGTGGAAGGCACCTATCTATTACATTGTAGGCCCATGGTGTGAAGAACTTATCTTTGTCTTTTTAGGCCTGCATTTCGTGATTAGGAGGAGTAACTTAGTTGGACATGACTAGTAAAAAGCACATATCTGTGACTTTTCATGTCCACAGTACATGATTGGGAGGATTACATAAGTCGTCCATGGTTAGTGGGAAGCACCACTACATGACTTGGAATACCCAGTGTACTCACTAGAGGATGAGTTCTCTACCAGCTGAGGTGTTTGACGATGTGACTGATTATGCTTCTGTTACTACCCAAGAATATACCTAGTGTGAGATGTCATGTGTTTTGTTCATTACCTGGAGGAATTTTTGTATTGTACTTTATTTTTGTTTTGGGTTCCCTACTGAGTACTATGTTTTGACCCCTCCACTATCTTCACCTACACATATTGTGTCTGGTGTAGACAATTGAAGTTTTGATAGAGGTGCTCAGGGAGATGGGACTTACAGACGCTATGAGGGTGAATTGGTGGCCCATGACTAGTTAGGGCCCAGTATGACTGGGTGGATAGGACATACTACTTAGGCTTCCAGTAGCATCACTAATATCATGATTAGATGGGGTTTTCTATAGATGGCTATTAGAGTGTCTTTTTGTGTTTTGTTGTTTTCGGTTCTTTATGGGGTTTGTATTCTGGCCCACTCACTTTCAGATGTACTTGCACTCAATGTTGTTTTAGTGTTTTCCCCTTTTGGTGTTTTAGGATGTATTTGGGTGTTTTTTTGTACAGGTACTCAGGAAAAAGTCTCTCACTTGCAGGATGACACCTTCACGACTAGTAGCCAGCCCCTGACTTTAGGAGGCAGGCTTGCGGTAGTCACGTCACAGGCCCTGGGGGATGGGTCATAACAATATTATTGATACAAGTGTATAATTATGTTATAATTATTATATATAGAAATTAATTATGTCATTATCTCTTGTTGTTGTAGGCAGTGATGGAAAATAAATTATATTGTCTTGTGAGATGGCAATCTGTCGGACAGATGGTCGACAATTTTGTTTCACATTTGGTGGAGAAGGAGATGAGTATAGGTTATAAAATTAAAATAATAACATCTCACTATATGGAATATAATATTTTATTTATTTCATTATATTTGGATAATATTTTATTTGGTGGAAGATGACATAAAATATAGACGTTATTTATCTATGATATATATTCTTCTAACAACCTCCTTAGTTTAAGACAGAACAAATTTTTAGGTGGGTTTCATAATCGAAAAGGGTATCTAGGATGTGGGTAAGGATTTAAGGAATGGATTTGGGTAGTTATTTTCCAAAACAAGAGGTATTTTCAGGGTAATGAGAAGAGGATAGCGGTGCCCTTTTGTAATTTAGATGATTGGCAGACTTGTGATATTTCAATTTTTTATAGTTATTGCATGAAACATTTAGGGAATCCTAGGAAAAATTGATTATTATTGATTCGTGGAATATATAAGAAATAAATCTGGCCATATAATAAGAATTAATTTTTTTTGGTTATTTTAACTAAAATCTTTTATGTTTAACTCTCCAAAAAACCTGTTTTACCCTTAATTGTAGTAATTGATTTTTACTATGTTTACTATTCATTATAAATAATATTAAGATATAAATATAACCTAATATAAATTAATATTAATATAAATATATAATAAATTTTTCCACATTCAATTTATATATGTGGAAGAATTCAGTTTTAAATTAAACCTGCAAAAGCAATCCAAAAACGGTTTTACAAAAAAAAATCATAAGTATAAAACATTTTTATTTTATAATTCAACAAAACAATTGATTACAATGAAATAAATTGAATTAATTGTAGTATAATATAACTATTTTTATTTTTTAAAAAACATATTAAAACAAAATTAATGTTTTAAATGATATAAAAACGCAGTTTACAATAAAAATCTGTAATTTTCACAATGTATTGAATAATTATTCTTTTCTGAAAATTTTGAGAAATATACCCAATATTAATATTTTCATGTTCATTTAAAAATTTATGTTTATTTTTTTAAATAAACATTCTAAAATATTAAAAAACAAAATTTAAAAAAAATTCACAAAATACAATGAAGCTATTTTTTTTTGAAAAAATAGAGTTTTTATGCATACAATTGGATTTCTTATTATCCCATTTTACAAAATATTAGATGAATTGTAAAATAATAATTGAATATATAATATTTAAATTATTATTAATTTTAATTATTATGATAAAAACACATAGCATGCATAAAAACATTTTTTCAGAAAAAAAATCTTTTACTTTAAAATGTTTTTTATTTTCATTTGTAATCAATTGATAACCATTGAATTTATTTCTGTAACACCCCATGACATTAAAATATTTTAGTTTTGAAGTATGTTCTATTTTTTATAGATTTTTTTACATGAAACACCATATTAAGCTTACACTAAAAACAACACTAAGATAGGTTGTGTTACATACAAGACCGAGTTTTACTACCTTTTAATGGAACACCAATTTTAAAAATAAATTTGGAAACTTTTGTAATATTTATTTATAAAAATAAATTTATTTTTTGAATTTATTGTTTTAAAATAACCATATTATTTATACGTTTTAATTTTGGGAGATTTTTTATTTTTTTTGAATTGTAAAAAATACTACATTTTCCTCGATAACCGCCCTCTCGTCTTATTAAATATTAATGTTAAATTATATTTTATGTTGGTTTTAATATCAAAATATATCAATTAAATATATATATATATATATATTAATACAGTTTTGGACATTGTAATCATGTTTATATTAAATATTCATATATGGAATAAATGAATGTTTGAGCATTTTCAATCTAAAAACCCAGTTTTGTCACCATGTCTCTAGGATTTGGTTAAAATATAAATTTTATACTTATGTGAATTGAATTTGGAAAAAAGGACATATATGGTTTTCATTATTATAATATTTATTGTATAATAATATCCACCTACTTTTTGACAAAAAATATTAGTGAACGTAATTAAAACAAATTACAGTAATTTAAGTTGGAATTAAGATTAACATGTGACTAACCCATAAAATTAAAGGCCAAATGACCGAGAAAGGTTTCCAAAAGAAATTTTAATAAAATAGTTTGACCATATTTTATATTGGTTATTATTTTATGATTTACTAGGATATTATTCCATAAAAGTGACCAATACAATTAGTTAATTATGGAGAAAGAAAAAAAGGAACCTTCCTTACCATTAACATTCATAATGATTTATAATATGGAAGAAGATACATAGGTTCTGTTATAATCATTATTTTTAAAGGTAAATGTGTTTTTTGTATCAGGTACATTTAACATTAATTTTTATTGATTATACAATTACATTAAGTTCTTAACAAATGCTAACACGTGGATTATTAAGTTAATAATATAATAAAATAAATGATGTTATAAACATTTAAAGTAATGTAAATATAATGATCCATTGTGTTCCAGTGTTTTTATAGATGAATATATCAGGTTACCTAGATTTGCATTAATATATTTTTATTCTAGTAATTTGTTGATATTTTTAAATTAAAATTAAATAAAAAATTTCAAAACTGAAATAAATTTTATTTTACAATAAATGATATTTTATTAAATGATTTAAAATTAATAAAAACCATATCTGATACAAAGTGAATTTTAAGTGTTAATAAATATCAAAGAAGGTATATTCAAAGGATAATTTTTCTTTTTTAATTAACAAATTTACCCATTGGTAGTAAAACTATTATTAACACATTTTGAGTTAAAGAACTATTTTTACCCGTTATATGAGATTGTTTAAATATTCATTTCTAACACACATGAGATTTTTATCTTGTAAATTATATATAATATTTATAATATAGTGGGGCTATATTGTCTAATATATCTAACTTTGAACTATTTATGTAGTCAAATTACCTAGGTTAGAAAACTAGTTACTTTTATAAAAGTTATAAAATTCGAAAAACATAGAAGTTAGTTACAAAATTATAAGAATTCACATATTTTGGGTGGTGGAGGTTTTTATCGACCATACATTCCCATTAATCTATTAGTTTTCCATTTGGAGTCACATGAGGTAAGAGATAACCCCAATTAATTTATAGATTTTTGTAATTACAAGAATGCCACACCCCTATATTATAAATATTCATTTATTATTCCCCTTCCTATCACCTCTCAAGCCACTTTCCCTAGTACAAAACTTGCCCAAATAGTCTCCCAACATCCCTCCCTAAAATATAGAATTTTATAAGGACTGATTTAACTAAACATATGTGACATAAATAACACACATATATATATATGATATTCATGACATAATTACCTTTTTTAAAATATAATATATCATTTCCTTTATTTCTATTTTCACACACCAAAAAGTGATAACGTCGTTCGTGGATGTGTGGGTTACGTCCTCCTCAACACGATGTGATTCATTTTACATCATAGTAATTCTGTAAATACGTATATATGATTAAATAACATGGTATTTATGACATAATGATAATTTTGGAAATATATATTTTTACTTACTTTGTTTTCATAATGACCAATGAAAAATGGGAACGTTACTCATGTATATCTACAACCTACAATTTCCATTATTGTAATGTTAGTTCATTTTTCATAACTATATTTTAATAATAAACTTGAAATTTTTTCTAAAGAGATAAAATATTTAACTTATGTTTATTATTATAGAATATAAAACACACCTGACTAGTCAAACACAATGTAATGGATTTCATCTCAATTACCTTTCATAGAGGCATATTGTAATGGTATACAACTAGTTTATTTATATGGTGTATATATTTCCATTTGACTAGTTATATCATGAATCAAAATGTTCTCATGATATTATAAGTTTAATTTATTATTATTCCTTCATGAGAATTATGACTAAAATCTTTCGAAGTGGTCTGGGACACTTTAGAATGTAAAAAAATTATTTTTCTCAATATTATTTTTCTCATTAATCAATTTCAAAAACCCTTGTTGTTACTTATTCACCTATGATGAATTATTGATAATTATGTATTTTGTATTAAATATAGGTGGAATCTTTAGAAAGGAATGAAATGTGTTGGGGACTATATAATATAAGCCCCTAGATGCATCGGTAGTCTTATGAGATGAAATTAATTTGAGAAAAACGTTTAGATATTGTTTCCAAGAAGAATAGATGGGTTTATACACATATAATAAACCATATTATGAATGGTATTTATGGTAGTGAAATATGTTCAAGATATATTATGTCTAATAATTAATCATTTCCATCGTTTTAGTTATTTTTATCATGAGTATTTTCACTTTGAAAAAATCTATGGATGCATTTAATTATCAGTTTATTTATTAAATGGAATGTTTTTCAGCACTTTACCTTAACATATTGATTATTCCTTATCCAGTATTTTTGAATGGGATGTGTGTTCATTTATTTAAATTTCCACATTTTTTTTCTTCTTATTCATTCATGATTACTTCTGTTATATTATTACCCTTACTAATCAATTTACCTCACCATTGTTTTTCTCCCTTCCTAATGATATGAAGATAAATTTTTAGAATGAGTTTCAAGAATGCTATTTATTTTTATTTGTTATGTATTTTGTTTTTTTAATATTGTAAAATGGGTATCATATAAGTAATCTAGTATTCCAAATATGCTCAACTATTTGGTCCTTCAAGATTTGATTCTTTATAATCATTCCATCTTAATAAAGTAATGCATAGGATCTAGGATTTTGGGGTCAAGGTATTACAATTGGTATCAAAGGAAATTTAGTATGATCCTTAGAAACTATATTTAAAAAAACATATTAAGGAAAAAACCCCTAAGATATAATTTTAGTATATGTATAGAAGAAAACCCCAAAGAAACCATGTTTATGATAGATTTCATACACCTAATGTTTTCAATTTATGTTTGTTATTTTTCTATTTTTTGGATTATACATTACGTTTCTCAATGATATGTTATTATTGAGCCTATTTTGTCATTTAGAAATGGTTCTTAATTGAAGGAATGCCAACCTCCCTAATGCATGTCAACTAAAGACTAAGAATGATAAAATATTTTGATGACTTAATCTCAAATTTTAAATATAAATAGTCTTCCAAACCTTATAATCACATGGAGACATAGTATCATGCGCTAAAAAATATAGGGAAAGGATTCTATAAGTATTATGGCTTAGGATAGAATAAAAATAGTAATAGGCAACACTAAAATTATGGACAAAGGGACGAACGGAATGAATTATTTTTCCACTTGTATTAGCTGTGTAAATAATAACCCTAGTACTAGCTTAAAATGAGTGAGAGTTTTCTACAAGGGTTGATGGAAAAGAAACCATGACTTTGATTGCATGGATAAGAAACAGTTTCCCAATTTATGATATTACAACATCATTGAGGTAGGACATTATGAAAATCATTGTCTCAAGTGTCAAATGAATATACCCAAAAAGAATCTAAATGATCATAGAAAATATTTTAATGCTACCATAGATAAGGTGTAATTATTAATATTTCTGTGATTAGATTGATGAATTATGCAATTTGTGTATTTAATCAATAAGGTATTGGTCATGATAATTATAAAATATATAAGGAATTTTCTAAAATATTATTTCACCAAGGATTTGAAAGTGTGTGTTGATCAGTATTGGTGACCAAGAAAAATAATTTAGTAACAAGTTGAAATTCTTGGAAAACAAATGATTATGGGAAAGACTTTCCATAATATGTTCCAAATTTTTGTGATAATTATTTTTCGATAGTGAGATGATTGAATTTCATAATGTAAATTGTATAATTTTTTACTACCTTTGAGTTGATTAACGATTTTTATAACTAGTGGGTTATTCTATAATTAATTGAGTTTAAAAAAACTTTTGTATTTAGTAATATATCCAGTAAACTATTTATTGGAATAAATAAGCATACATGTTTTTAATAAGGATATATGGTAATTCAAGTTATTAAAATGTTTTGATAAAATTTACAACGGCGGTATTCACATGTTTGGTATCTGTTAACTAGAGAGTCACTTTATGTTTTTTGGATTAATAATAATTTCATTTTAGAAAATCAGAAAACTTATTTCTAAAAATATTGGTGTTACGACCCGTCCTCAGGGCCTGTGCCGTGACTACCCCAAGCCCACCTTCCATAGGCCAGGGCTGGCGACTAGCACCAAAGGCGTAAATCCCGATAACTGGGAAGGCATTACCTTTATTGAACCTAAATATAACCAACCAGAGTACAAGAGGAAGTAATACACTAAGTACAAAAGAAAGTGCTGAAACGTAAATGGGCCAGAATAAAAACACAACTGAAAAGTACAGCTAAAACAGTAAGAAAGTACAATAGAAAAGAAAAACAGTTGGATGATAGAAGCATCTCCTAGGTCATCCACCTCGGATCCTACCTGAAGGGTAGGTACAGATCGCGCAGCTCCTGGATCATCCACCACGGATCCTACCAGTAGGGTAGGTACAGATAGCTTCCTCAACGCTCTCCCTCATCAACCTCCAACAAGTACTATCTCGTCGTGAAGTCCACCTCCGGATACTGACTCGTCATGCGGTCCACCTCCGAGTACTGTTCAGTCCTCGAACACTTTCCCTCCGTCAGCGATGTCTGTCTTCTGCATCCAACACAACGAGGTGCGGGCATATCCCGTGCAGGGTTGAGTTTAAAGATACTCAGTAGGGACCCCGAAACCCTCAAGGTCTCCCTAAATCCAACAAGGATATCCACAAAGAAGGACCTCAACAGATAACCCTTACTTTGGATAAGCCCATACTTATACCTAAGTTATCAAGCAACCCATCTCAATCATGAGGAAAACACAAAGGTCAACGACTCATCTCAAACCAGAATTTTATTCATGATGTCAAAACCACGGCTGCTGAAGAAATCCTCCTCTGTTGAGTAAAGTGGGCATGCCGCTACAACCAGGCGCTTTCCACTAAAGTTGGACTTCTGATGTACTCCACCTGACGAGTACTATGGGCCTGCTGCAACAACAAAGCGCTTCCCACCATGGGTCTGCCGCTACAACCAAGCGCACCCCCTCATAGCCTACAGAGGCACTCCTTCTATCGAGTACCATGGGACTGCCACTAAAACCAAGCGCTCCTCCTCTATGGCTCTGATGTCACATCCGAGAACACCCCACTGGGCCATCCGAATCACTTCGAGTCGATCGATCAGCAGTCCTCAAGTCTCAGCCAGCTACTAGGTCTCAGCACTCCGTACGCTCGTCTCTGGGAGGGTTCTCTCCATAAGCTACTGGTCGATACTTCCAAGTTTTATGTAATCTCACATGAAAGTATCTCAAAGGACCGCCTCGTCAGAGTGGACTCAATGCAACAGAAGGCACGTCAATCGGACGCCCGGTCTGTGAGTTATTAGAATTTCCGTTCCAGGGGCCCGTTTGGATTTCAGGGACAATCCAACCTGGCCATGCTCAAACCACAACCAAAACTAGTGTAGAATATGCCAAAAGAACCGCCTCATCAAGAGGAATCCAATGTAGTTGACGGCACGTCAATCGGATGTCCGGTCATCAAATTATAAGAGTTTCCGCTCCGAGGGCCCGGTTGGTTTTGAGTTCGAACCAGCCCGGCTGTACCCAAACATTTCCAAAACCTTGAGTGTAATATACCTAAACGACCATCTTGATCCAAGGAATCCTACGCAACTAACGGTGCCTCGATCTGAAGCCCAAAACTCAAGTTACATCCGTTTAACCGAAAACAGTTCGAAAATAAGGGGTCAGGGCCCGATCCGACCTGGCCCAATACCCCCTTGGTCAGCCCAAACCGGGTCGACCTGGCCCGCGTGGCCTGCGGCTGGCCCGGGCTGCCTGGCCTGCATCCCGGCTCGGAGGCCGACCGCGGCTCAGCTCGCGGCCGAGCGGGGTGCGAAGGAGGGGGGGGGGGCTGTTTCCGAAAAGGCTGGCCTTGTGCAATCTGCGGGACCCGAGGGGGTTCCGGCTCTAGGTGGCACTGGCGGCTGGCTCATCTAGCCTCCCCTTTGAAGACAAACGCGGCCCTTGGTAGTGGCTCCTGTCCTACTAGCGCGGCACTGCGCCCCTCCTCCATGGCCCACCTTGGCCACGACCCCCCTTGGAGCTCCAGCGCCGCGCGCTGGCGCCACACCCCTCCACCGTGGCCTGCTTCTCGTCGCGCCCTCCTTTGGCCTTACTGGCACGGCATGACGACACTGCGCATCGCCGCCTAGGCCCCCTCCGGCTGCGGTCTTCTTTGTTCCCGCGCGGTGCAATGGCTCTACGCCGCCTTCGCCGCGGCCTTTCATGGCCACACTTCCCTTCCTATCACCTCACGGTGCAAGAGCACCGTGCGCCTCTGCCTCCAACATCAACAAGGTTTAACAAAGAAAAGGGGAGGAGAAATTGGCTATGTTTGTGTGGTCTGATCTCCTACCGTTACGTCTATATGAAGAGGCCAAATTATAATCAACGAGGGTCGAATATAAAACTTGAACGAAAGAATTAACCCCTACCTCCTATTTGAGGTTCGTTCGTTGACAGAGTTGTGGAAGACAAGAGTCGTGGTAGATAGCATCGTGGAGAACCGTGACATCCCTTCAACGTTGGAGAAAGAATCCTTGATGTAGATTACGCTTCCCACGAGCGGTGTCTTCTCCCTTATCATGGAGAATATAACACCCAAAAAAATTAAAATATTTTTAATATATAATAATTTTTTTTTCTATATGTCTTTATAAACGATGTCATGTTAAAGTTACAATAACCAAAACATTGAGAGATCTTTTTTTACATGTAAGAGCGTGCTTTAACACCTTTTAATGGTGGACAAATTTTAAAAATAAAATTTAACAATTTAATAAATTTTATTTTTTAAAATAAAATTCATTTATTGATTATTAATGTTAAAATTATCTTAGGGTGAATTCTATTTATTTTTCTGATAATTTTTATATTTTGATGAAAAGTAAGAAATGCTACAATTTAGTTGAAAAAATCATTTTCATCTAAATAATTGTTCATGTAAAATTATTTTTAATATTTTTTTAAGTAACAAATAGTTAAATTATATATCTATTTGTAGAGACCCGAAGCTTGACTTACATAGATATTACATTACTTTTGAGGAATACATAATACATAAAAAAAACAGACACTCAAGGACCGTAATAGTTTAGTGTCTTTGGAAACATGGAACGTAATCTTCTAATCGTGGTGAAAGATCTTCAACATCTCTCATAAAGATCTTCCACTTTTTGTTTCCTTACCTAAAACCTTTCTTTTAATCCTAGGGGAAAATAAAACATAAAAAGGGTGAGCTCAAATGCTCAGTAAGGGTAAACAAAAGAAATATCAATCACATCATATTCATAAGAACATAACATTATGGAAATCTTAACCTGCAAAAGAGATCATAATTTCATAACAAGGGATAAATCATAGTAGTGTCATGTAATCCCAATAATCATAACGTAAAACATGAAACTTTGTTGCATACACACATAATCATAGAGAATAATTTCTTATTAGTCAAGACTCATTTCCAAGACTATCTTAGTGGACAAAGTCCATTTATGAACCGAGTTCACGCCTCGTTTCAGTCCTGTTTCACTAAACCGTTTTAACCTGCCGTTCCAGCCATGTTTATCTCATGAGATATAAAATCTTTACCCAATCCATTGGAGCGAGATATAGGTCCCACCCATCTCATAATAATACCATTCTTATGTGTGCCACAAAATCATAAACCAAACATCATAGCATAACCCATGTAATAAAAATGGGAATCTTAAACATCATGACATCTTAAAACAATTCATATAAGATAAAGGAATTCATAAAAATAATTCCATCACAACATAATCAAATCAATCAAATAATAGGGATAGAAACAGAACCCTATATTATCTTATATGGAAAATAATTTTGATAAAACACTTGAACTCCATTCTTAAAGAAAATATCCTTTCTACTTCAAAAACATTTTTCTTTCTTAACAGGTTATACAATTTTAAACTAAAAGAAGTTGATTAAAAATAAACTTGAAAACTTGTAAAGTAATCTTCTTGGAAATAATTCTTTAAAAATCCATTCATGCCGTATAAGTTAAAAAAACATTCTTCCCATACTTTTGTCGGAAAAGTCAAAAAGTACCGCGTACGAAAAACGACAAAAGATTCCTTTTATATCTTTTACTAAAAACTCACTGAAGGGTAAATTGGATTTAAACAATTGTAGGTGGATGGAAACAATATTACATATTGAGGAAACATGGATGTGGATGATAAAATACAACCTAGTAAATACCAAAGTATAAACAATCTCAGATAAAATGAGATTGTGATATTTTCCTTTACCTTATGTCTGATTTGCTTCTTAAGGGTCCGAAACTCCTGTATAATGATTTAAATAATGTCATTTAATTATTCCAGAATCATACTCATTGTTATGATATCATATATGGTCTTATTTTTAGCTTATTATTAGTAATATGCCATTGCTAATTGTTATTCAGGTGTTTATTAATTTTTGTTCTTATGCGTGTTTTGTCAAATAAATTCTTATTATTCTTTTTAAGTTATAGATACCTCATTTCAAGAATTCTATTAGTGTAATATATATCATATTAATTCACTCAATTCATTTATATAATCATTAGGCAAATTAAGATCATGTAGAACGAGTCACATCACATCGTGGAGACGATATTCCGTACGTATGCACGAGCGATGATATCATTCCCATGATCGTGTAATTGTATTGGAGTGCATGTATACTATTTAATAATCAATATCACTTTACAATAATAATATATAGTCATTATTTACACCATTATACCCATCCCAGTAAGGTGGTGGTGGAAAACAGATTACACCATGACGTGGAGACGGTATTCCGTACGTACGCACACGCGGTGATTTCATTTTTCGTAGGATGGATAGAGGGTGAAATAGGGTTGTTTCATAATTATAATAAAATATCAGTATATTAGTGATACTGATGTTATTACTTCATAATTAAACAACTAAAGAAGAAGAAGTGGAAGAAGAAATAAAGAACAAAGAATCGGTAACGGGCATTACCTCTTCTTTGAAGCGCCTCGTTGAGACCTCCTCTTAGGGCACTAAAATTGGTCTTGGAAGAAGACCAGGACCTCTAGGATGTTTCTAGGGAAGTGGAGAGGAGATATTGGCAGGTTTTTCCCGAGCTTTAAGGCTCAAAGTGGTGTGAGGAAGAGAGGGAGGAGGAGCTCTTTTATAAGGAAGGAGAGGGGCACCTTTGGAGTAACTAAAAATATTATTTACTTATAAAGTCAAATTCGGTTTATAATAGATCCAAATTGATATATTTAGAATCTAAGGTGGGGATGGGTCGAAATACTATCATAAAATAGAATTTATACAATTTAGGTTCCTATTTTAGCCTTATCATTTATATTTAACATTAAGTTAGATAATTTTACTTTTACTGTGTCTTTTTGTGTTCTGACACTATAAGGTTAATAAATTTACTATAAAAAGCCAAAATAACCCCATATTGTTTATTATTAATATATATAACCATATCTAAGTCATTTTTCCGAACCATAGATTTTTTGGAATAAAATAACAATTAATAATATAATATTTTTTTAAAAAACCATTTTATGTCAATTTTGACACTCTTTAGTAATTGATTTTTGTGAAAATCATAACAGAATGATTAGTTCGAAAAAAGTTAATTAAATGAATAATAACATGTCATATTAACCTAGAAAAGTATTGGAATATATAAAAAGTCTCAAATTTCATTTATTTGGGTATTTATGACATCAATTATATCAATATTTCATTAATAAGATAATTAATGCATAATATTTGTGTCATAAATAAATTAACTTTTTTAATGTCTAAAAATTATAAATAAAATACCAATATGTAGGAAATCATTTTATATTTCTAATGAATATTTATAGTCAAATTTATCTTATTTATAACCCTATATTAAAAATTATTTACTTATTAAACTTTGATTTTAACTATTTTAACCCTTCTTTAAATAAATTAATAATAAATGTCCTAATCTAATCCATGTAGTCCTAAATGGTCATATTTTATTCCTAAGGTTGTTTTTTGTCGAATTAAACTTATCCAATAGAATTATTACATTTTTAGGGTAATAATGATATCAATTTTACCCTTAACTACCCTATTTACTTTTAACCGTGGTAAATAAAAGTAAAAAGTTACTATTCACCAAAAATTATTTTCATCTCATTGAACCAAATTTTACTTAATAACATCAATCGTGTCTCTCGGATGTTTGAAATTCCACTCACAGAAGCGGAAAAATTATGTTTTATGAAAAAATTCAGTTTTTTAACTACCACATAGTGGTTTCACTATTCATCAAAAAATGAAAGTTTCAAGAAAAATACCAAAAATTAGGCTTAAGCTATATTTGATATTATGAATTAAAAATGATGTTCATTTTAAAAAATTAAAAACATATCAGTTACATTAACTAATTTAAAAATTAATTCCCGTCGTCAAAACAAATAGCGTGTTTTTAAGAGATAATAACTATTAAAAGATTGACACTTGTTTATGTCTGGTTTAAATGTGAAATTACATCCAAAGAACAACATTGTATTAAATTATAAAAATATATTCTAAATATACTTTAAAACCACTCAAAATAATAATTTATCACTATTAATTATTTCAATTAAAAAGGTTGTTTTTAATTAAAATTTAGTAATTTTCACTATTCATCAAAAAATGAAAGTTATCCGAAAAGTACCAAAATTTCACCCTAAGCTAATTTAGATATTTTGAATCCAAAAATGAAGTCCATTTTAAAAGATAAAATTTATAAAATTTCAAAAAGTGGGTATTAATATTCATAACGGCTAGTTCATAATAATATTATAATAATATCTCGTTTAGTGAAACTCGGTATTGCGTACTACACACGCTATCGAGGAAGGTCGCGATTGCATGTAATGCAAGGCAAGTCAAGGATGCGTGTTGTGAAAGATCCTTTTGGTGTAGCATACAAAAAAAGACATTAATGAAATTAAAAAAAAACATTTTTCATAAAATCTTGGGGTGTTACATTCTACCCCCCTTAAAATGAATTTCGCCCTCGAAATTCGTCGGGGTTATAAATGGTTTACAAATCGAAATTTATTTAATAGAAACCCACATCGTAAAAAGGAATACAAAAACTTGGATTTAAAAAATAATGTATGAAACGTAACAGTTACCCAAATTAACTCATCACTGGGTTTCCATGTAGGAGGACATAGGTGAAGATATGGATATGGAAGAAAAATATAACTATCAAGTTATGATGGAGAGTGGTAGAGAACATGGATATAAAAAAGCCAAGAATCACAAAGACATATATTTGTGAAGATCTATGGTACCATATGATTCATCGGATATAAGAGCACTAGGACAACATTTTTGGTTTTCAAGATCATTTCCCTAAAGTTGATGAAATTGGAATTAGAAGAAATACTTTCGTGATTTTGGTACAGTATCACCATTGGTCGTTCATTACATAATTTCCACTTCATCTCTTAAATAAATGAAGTTGAACTTGTCATTCATGATGTGTTAGAAGATCATGTGATAGAATGATGGGTCATTCCATCTGTCTCAAACAAAAGGTTAGAAAATTTATCAAAAAAAATACATAAGTCCGTCTATAGTGAGATTAATCATATATGGTTCTTAAAATGGACTTATACTTAATATATCATACTAATTAATATAATAAAACTAGTTTCTATGAAACAGGGACTTCCTGTAGGCCAGTGGTAGGTGATAAAGGCTAATCACACTTCTGTTGTGGGTTCGATTCCCACAGCCTTGTCTGACGCGATGGGCTGTCGCCCGTCCTACAGGTTGTCCTTTTTCTAAAGCTATATTATTATAACATCCCATTAATAATATCAAAAAAAAGTTCTATCCTTAAACAATACTAACTTATGTCCAACATAATCCATTCCAATTTTTAGGCTTATATAAAGTACATTGGTCCAAAATCATAGTATATAGAAAATGATTACTTGAAATGTCACATAACAATCACGTGAATGCCATCATTTATCCCCCATATATCATAAGATATATCTTGTTGGTAAAATTAAAAACATGTGAATACCTTAATCATGTATTCTCTTGAATAATGAATACCCATTGAATCTTAGTGAAAACATGAATGCAGTTAAAAGTTAACACTTTCCACAAACCAAAATCCTCACAATTCCTTATACTCAAACCATGATATCACATAGTCCTAATATAAATCATGAGCTCATGAATACAGTCAAACATCTCATTATCTTTTTATCCCTTCATTATGCGCATATCATCTGCTTACCAGAAATATCTCAATCACTTCCCATGGTTACCGGTACCATAAAATTATTGAAAACCACAATAAACCCATAAATATTCCAATATTACACGATATTATATACATCATTATTTTGGAATCCCATTACATAAACACTTAATCATTCCACCACATCGTTGTCATATTCAACATCGCCAATAGTGATCGCATGTGACTTTCCTTTTTCCTTTGCCTTCAGAGGTTGCTCATGTCGATCATCATTAACCTTTGGATTAGGGCATTGATTATCATAATGCCCCATTTCATTTCACTTGAAGCATTGAAGTGTTGTTGGGGCGTTCCCTGCAACATTTTCTTTATTCACACAATTAGCAACCCTTTTTCCATTACTTCGACACTCAGCTACTCGATGACCTTCTTTTCCACACTTAAAATCTTTTCTAGTCCCTTTAAGACAATCTCCACCATGCTTCTTTCCACACTTTGAGCATAAGGAAACATTCATCTTATTTTCACCATTATTCTGAGATTTCTCCTTGAACTCAATCTTTCGTTTCTTGTCAAAACCATGAGACGGATATGTAACACCAACTTCTATTTCTACCTTAATATCACAGCGCACAATTTTTTCATAGCTACTGAAGTCTCTTATAGCTAATGCTCTTCCAAGATTTGGTTTTAAGCCACTGAAGAATCGATCAACTTTACTTTCAGGTTTGATGATAAAGCCAGATGCATACCTTGTAAGCCTTGTAAAATTCACTTCATATATACCAACAGATTCATAATCCTTTTTCTTTAGTTCGAGAAACTCCTTCTCTATCTTTTTTCGAAGAATACGAGGGAAGTACTTATTGAAAAATAAGTTCTTGAACTCGTCCCATTCCATGAACTCAATTTTATCTCTTGGCCTCGTATTCTTGATAAGATTCCACCATTGATCAGCATCACCTTCCAAACGATATACTGATAAGATGGATTTATCATGTTCATAACATTGAAGAACTGAAAATATCTTTTCAGTGGTACTGATCCATTGTTCAGAAACAAGTGCATTGGAAGACCCACTGAAAGAAGGTGTGTGTTGCCTCATGAAGGACTCGATAGAATATTGTTCCCTTCTCTGCTCATTTGGAAGTCCAGAATGATTCATAGCTTGTGTAAGTATAGCAATAAGATTTTGCACCCTATCTCCCATAACATTTGTTTGTTTAGGAGGAAAATCATTGCATTGTCCATTGCATTTATCAACATGGTTCCTTCAGGTTCCAGCCATCGTCTAAAACCCAAAAAGAATAGTGTGAGGGGCAAAAATCATGCTGGGGGAAACAACATAATAAAGGGGTAGTATCTTCAATATCTAACATCTTAGGTTTAATTCGAAGATTGTTACCATAATTCTAGGACTATAACCTATACTTATACTTAACCTTAGGGAAATCCCTAGTCATACCTTATAAATATCTCTAGGGATCTCACTAAAGTTTTTGCATCCTAGTTTCCAAAGGTTGAATAAACCTTTCCTATAATACCAACTGCAGAGACCCAAAGCTTGACGTACATAGATATTACATTACTTTTTTGGAATACATAATACATAAAAAAACAGACACACAAGGACCGTAATAGTTTAGTTTCTTTGGAAACTTGGAACGTAATCTTCTAATAGTGTGAAAATTCTTCAACATCTCCCATAAAGATCTTCCACTTTTTATTTCCTTACCTAAAACCTTTATTTTAATCCTGGGGGAAAATAAAACATAAAAATGGTGAGCTCAAATTCTCAGTAAAGGTAAACAAAAGAAATACTAATCACATCATATTCATAAGAACATAACATTTTGGAAATCTTAACCTGTAAAAGAGATCATAATTTCATAACATGGGATAAATCATAGTAGTGACATGTAATCCCAATAATCATAACTTAAAACATTAAACTTTGTGTCATACACACATAATCATAGAGAATCATTTCTTATTAGTCAAGACTCATTGCCAAGATTATCTTAGTGGACACAGTCCATTTCTGAACCGAGTTCACTCCGTATTTCAGTCATGTTTCACTGAACCGGTTTAACCTGCCGTTCCAGCCATGTCAATCTCATGAGATATAAAATCATTACCCAATGAATTAGAGGGAGATATAGGTCCCACCCATCTCATAATGATACCATTCTTATGTGTGCCACAAAATCATAAACCAAACATCATAGCATAACCCATGTAATAAAAATGGGAATCTTAAACATCATGACATCATAAAACAATTCATATAGGATAAAGGAATTCATAAAAATAATTCCATCACAACATAATCAAATCAATGTAATAATAGGGATAGAAACAGAACCCTATATTATCTTAGATGGAAAATAATTTTGATAAAACACTTGAACTCCATTCTTGAGGAAAATATCCTTTCTACTTCAAAAACATTTTTCTTTCTTAACATGTCATAAAATTTTAAACTAAAAGAAGTTGATTAAAAATAATCTTGAAAAGTTGTAAAGTAATATTCTTAGAAAGAATTCTTTAAAAATACATTCATGCCGTATAAGTTAAAAAAACATTCTTCCCATACTTTTGTTGGAAAAGTCAAAAAGTACCTCGTACGAAAAACGACAAAAGATTCCTTTTATATATTTTTCTAAAAACTCACCGAAAGGGAAAATTGGATTTAAAAAAAATTAGGTGGATGGAAACAATATTATATATTGAGGAAACATGGATGTGGTTGATAAAATACACCCCAGTAAATACAAAATTATAAACAATCTCGGATAAAAGGAGATTGTGATATTTTCCCTTACCTTAGGTTCGATTTGCTTCGTAAGTGTCCAAAAATCATGTATAATGATTTAAATAATGTCATTGAATTATTCCAGAATCATACTCATTGTTATGATATCATATATGGTCATATTTTTAGCTTATTATTAGTAATAGTTCATTGCTACTAGTTATTCGAGTGTTTAATACATTTTGTTCTTATGCGTGTTTTGACGAATAAATTCTTATTCTTATTTTTAGGTCATAGAGACCTCATTTACAGAATGGTATTAGTGTAATATTTACCATATTCATTCCCTCAATTGATTTATAAAATCATTATTCCAATGAAGATCATGTAGAACGAGTCGCATCACATTGTAGAGACTGTATTCTGTACGTACGCACAAGCGATGATATCGTTCCCATGATCGTGTAATTGTATTGGAGTGTATGTATACTATTTCAGAATCAATATCACTTTACAATAATAATATATAGTCATTATTTACACCATTATACTCATCCAAGTAAGGTGGTGGTGGAAAACATATTACACCACGACGTGGAGACGGTATTCCGTACGTACGCATGCGTGGTGATTTCGTTTTCCGTAGGATGGATAGATGGTGAAATAGGGTTGTTTCATACTTATAATAACATATAAGTATATGAGTGACACTGATTTTATTACTTCATAATGAATCAACTAAAGAAGAAGAAGTGGAAGAATAAATAAATATGAAAGAATCGGTAACGGGCATTACCTCTTCTTGGAAGCGCCTCTTTGAGACCTCCTCTTAGGGCACTAAAATTGGTCTTTGAAGAAGACCAGGACCTCTAGGATGTTTCTAGGGATGTGGACAGGAGATATTTTCAGGGGTTGTCTGAGCTTGAATGCTCAATGTGGTGTTAGGAAGAGAGGGATGAGGAGCCCTTTTATAAAGAAGGAGAGGGGAACCTTTGGAGTAACTAAAAATTTTATTTTATTATAAAGTCAAATTCGGTTTTTAATAGCTCCAAATTGATATATTTCGAAGATAAGGTGGGTATGGGTTGAAATCCGCTCATACAATAGAATTTAGACAAGTTTAAGTTCCTATTTTAACCTTATCATTTATATTTAACTTTAAGTTAGATAATTTTTCTTTTGCCGTGTCTTTTTGTGTTCTTACACTATAAGGTTAATAAACATACTATACGAATCCAAAAGAACCCCAAGTTGTTTATTATTAATATATTTAACATTATCTAAGTCATTTATCCCAAAAATAGATTTTTAGGAATAATATAACAATTTATAATATAATATTTGTTTTAAAAACTATTTTATGTCAATTTTGACACTATTTAGTAATTGATTTTTGTGAAAATCATAACAGAATTATTAGTTCAAAAAAAGTTAATTAAATGAATAATAAATGTCATATTAACCTATAAAATTAGTGTAATTTATAAAAAGTCTCAAATTACATTTATTTGGGTATTTATAACATCAATTATTTCAATATTTCATTAATAAGATAATTACTGCATAATCTTTGTGTCATATATAACTTACATTTTTTGATGTCTAAAAATTACAAATAAAATACCATTATGTAGGAAATCTTTTTATATTTCTAATGAATATTTATAGTCTAATTTATCTTATGTATAACCCTATATTAAAAATGTTTTACTTATTACACTTTGATTTTAACTATTTTAACCCTTCTTTAAATAAATTAATAATAAATATCCTAATCTAATCCAAGTGGGCCTAAATGGTCATATTTTATTCCGACCGTTGTTTTGGGTCGAATTACACTTATCCAATAGAATTAGGATATGTGTTAGGGTAATAATAATATCATTTTTACCCTTTACTACACTATTTACTTTTGACCGTGGTAAATAAAAGTAAAATGTTACTATTCACCAAATATTATTTTCATCTCATTGAACCACATTTTACTTACTGACATCAACCGTGTCTCTCGGATTTTTGAAATTCCACTCACAGAAGCGGTAAAATTAAGTTTTATGAAAAAATTCAGTTTTTTAACTACCACTTAGTGGTTTCACTATTCATCAGAAAATGAAAGTTTCCAGAAAAATACCAAAAATTAGGCTTAAGATATATTTGATATTATGAATTCAAAATGATGATTATTTTAAAAAATTCAAAACATATCAGTTACATTAACTAATTTAAAAATTAATTCTCATCGTCAAAACAAATAGCGTGTTTTTAAGAGATAATAAATATCAAAAGATTGACACTTGTTTATGTCTGGTTTAAATATGAAATTACATCCAATGAACAACATTGTATTAAATTGTAAAAATATATTCTAAATATACTTTAAAACCACTCAAATTAATAATTTATCACTATTAATTATTTCGATTCAAAAGGTTGTTTTTAATTAAAATTTAGTAATTTTCACTATTCATCAGAAAATAAAAGTTATCTGAAAATTACCAAAATTTCACCCTAAGCTAATTTTGATATTCCGAATCCAAAAATGAAGTCCATTTAAAAAGATAAAATTTATAAAATTTCAAAAAGTGGGTATTACTATTCATAACGGCTACTTCATAATAATATTATAATAATATCTCGTTTAGTGAAACTCGTTATTGCGTACTACACACGCTATCGAGGAAGGTCGTGATTGCGTGTAATGCAAGGAAAGTCAAGGATACGTGTTGTGAAAGATTCTTTTGGTGTAGCGTACAACACAAGACATTAATGAAATTAAAAAGAATATTTTTCATAAAATTTCGGGGTGTTACACTATTTATACAATTTAATTAATAAGAATAAATTTTTTATTTAATTCAATTATATATACTTAATGAAATTCTGAGAAGTTTCATTTTAAAGACCTGATTTCTCAAAATATCTACGCGCTTAGATTTAAATTTAATTTTTCATGTTTTATGAATTTAATTTATAAAAATGGAAAAAAAAATTAATTAGTATAATATTTATAGTCTAATAATATGAACATATTTTTTACCAAAAAAATTATGGAAATTAATTAAAATTAATTACAGCTATTGTGGTAAAATTAAGATTATTATGGGACTAAAACATAATCTTATGGTCCAAAATGAACTCTAAACTTTTCCAAAATCCATTGGATTCCAATATTTCAACCATATACCTTCTTGGTTTTAATTTTATGAGTTTGTATGATACTATTCATTGAAAGTGACCAATATAATAAGATAATTAAGGAAAAAGGGAAAAAATGAACCTGCTTTACCTTTTACATTTATAATGATTTAGATTGTGGAATAATCAATTTAGTTGAGGTTATAAACATTAATTTTAATTCTAAATGATTTTTTATGATGTTAATCAATCATTAAAATTAGAGATGATGTAATTACATTAAACTCGTAAAAAATACAAACCCATGGATTATTTATTAAATAGTAAAATAATACAAATGATGATAAAAACATTAAATGTAAAATAAATTTATTGAAATAGTGTCTTATAGTATTTTTTAGGTTAATATATCATTTAAAACAGATTTGAACTTAATATATTTGAATTACAATATTGTTTTGATATTTTTAAAATAAAATTAATTAAATAATTTCAATATTGACATTATTATTATGTTATAATAAATAATATTTTATTAAAGGATTTGAAATTAATAAAAATATTATCATATACCAAGTGAATTTTAATTTTCAATAAATATACATAATGGTATATATGTGGATAAATTAATATTTCATAATTAATCTATTGACCCATAGATTGTAAAAACATTTTTAGCATAGTTCAAGTTGAAGTAATGTTTTTACATGTTACATACAATAATTTTACAATTAATTTCTAACACACATGGTATTTTTAACCTATAAATTAGAGATCATATAGTGAATTAATTAGGTATATATTTTATAATAAATAAAATTTTATTATATATCTTATGGCTATTTTAAATAGGTTAAAAAACTAGTTACTTTAATAAAAACCAAATTGGTAAATGTGGGAAAATTATAAGTTAAGGAAAAAAATTATAAAAATGCGCTTATTTTTGTGTAGTGGAGGTCTTTTTTCGTCCGTAATTTACATTTAATCCATTACATTTCCATTTTGATCCACATTATAAAAGGGAGACCTACCAATATAGTATACCTTTTGGTATTTATAAGAATTCCCCTCCCCCTCCATTAAAAAAGGAATTCACTCTTCCCATTAATCACTCCTATAAAGACACATTTGATCATCCATTATCTACCCAAATAGTCTCCCAACATCCATCACCTGAACATAGAGGCCCCAAATTAGGAATTATGCAAACCAAGGAATCCATATTGATAAAACCAAAAGTGGTTACCCAAAAAGTGGTAGCATTCATCAATGTGAATTTTTTTTTATCGGTTTTCAACCCCTTAATATCTTATTATTATATAATGATACAACAAAACAAGTATAATAAATATAAGGAAATTTTTTTATTTAAAGGGTTTGACCTACACTTACACACACTTTAACAAAATGGGTAACAAACATACCATTCGTGTTTGGAGAACTACCACCTTCAGAAATGATGTCGTCCATTTTTCCTTTACCAGCTTTCATAGTTTGCAATTGTGATGGAAACATTTTTATTATATCATATATATAATATTTAATATATCTTTATTCCTATGATATTTTTATATAACACTTACCATTTTTTATTCCATTTGATGTAAATTTGATAACTTCGTTTGTGGACGTGTGGATTACTTCCTCCGCAATGCGATGCGATACATTTCACACTATAAATGGAATTTATTAAGGATGTGTTTAATTAAAAAAATGTGGCATACATAACATAAATATCATATTAATTACATAATTACCTTTATGTAAATATAATATATCTTTTTTTATTACCCCTTTCACAAAAAAAGTGATAACTCGTTTGTGGACGTGTGGACTACCTCCTCATCAACAAGATGCAATTCCTTTTGCATCATAAGATTCTTATATATAAGTATATATGATTAAATAACATTTAATTTATTATATAATGATAATTATTTAAATATATAATGTAAACTATCATATTTCAATAATGATCATTAAAAAATCGGATCATTACTCAGGCGAACGTACGACCTACCCTCTCCATGATTGCAACGTTCATTCATTTTCCTAACATTATTCCATAACTTTTTTAAAAGTATAATTTATGTATAAATATGATAATTATTTCATGATTATAATTCTATAAATATTTATATGATTAACCTTTTGACATTGTCGATCATCCAAAGTTTTTTTTGACACACGAATCAAATTTTGTGAAAATACCTGACATAAAATTAATTATTTAAGTAGTTGTACAATACATTGTAATAAGTGATATAAAAGTAATAATAAATTTGAAAAATGTTATAAATGAATTAAAAAATTAATAAAAGTATATTACTCAATAATTTAAGGTCACACATGAGAATTCAGACTCAAAGTAATGTATTTTACCATAATTTAATTTCATTGAGGTATTTTGTAATATTATAAACCTAATTTATTTTATATGGTGTATATACATAAATTTAACATGTAATATCATGAATATACTTATAGAAATGGTATTATATTTTGTATTTAATGTCATTACTTATTGGGGACTTTGATTAAAATGTTTCAATGTTGTATAATCCATTTTGGAATGTTTTAAGATTATTTTCATCAAGAATGTTTTTCTCATTCATCTACCTGAAAACCCCTTATTGTTGCTCATCCCCTACTACAGAATTATTGATAAATCCATATTATTTATTCAATATGATTATATTAGGATAAATAACATTTTTTGCAAAATAAATATATTAATCTATAAATGTGGATTTCTTTTGAAAATCAAGACACATGTTGGGGAGCGGTAAATATAAGCTCCTCGATGCATTGATAGTCTCATGAGACAAAGTTAGTTGTAGAAAAACACAACATGTTTGTTTATAAAAATTATAGATCGGTTTGTTCCCATATAATTAAACCATATTTTGATAGTTCTATATGGAAGTAGTTCATTTTCTAGATATATTATGCCCAATAATTAAGAATTTCCTTCAATTTAGTTACAATTATCCATTTGATTTTCACTACAAAAAATATATGAATGCATTTAATTGTCAATTTATATATTAAATTAAATGTGTTATCACTAATTTACCTTGACATATTGTTTATAAATTATCTACTTCTTTAAATGTTAATTGTGTTCATTTCTTTGACTTTCTATATTGTATATTCTTATTGATTTGTGATTACTTCTGTTATACACTAACCCTTACTATGAATTTAGGATCACCCTTTTTCCCCCAAGATATGAAGTATAATTTTTGGAATGAGTTTAAAGGATGATGTTTATTTTTATTTTTTATCTATTATTCTATACTACCCATGTAAAATTGGTATCATATATGTAATATAGTTTTCCTAAACTGCTAAATTGTAAGGTACTATGATATTTGATTCCTTTTAATCATTCTAATGTAATGAATTAATACACATGATTTAGGATTCTAGGATCAGGGAGTTATAGTTTATAAATGTTTAAACCATAAAAATTTCATAAATTAGTCATCCATACTCATACCCTACACATTAATGGCTTAGTTATAATGGAATAAAATATTAAAGTTTTGTAAAACTTTATGTTTCATGTAACAAAAGTTATCAATGAAATTAAATTTACTTGAACAAAAATATTTCATAAAATATTATTGTGTCACATTTTAAGTCAATTAATAATTTTGAAATTGGAAAATAAATAGAATATCAAAATAGGTTTCAGAGAACATTTTAATAATAAAAAGGGAAATGAATAAATCAGTTCAACAAAACACTGACATTTAATAATCATGTCAAAAACAAAGCACCGGTGTTGTATTATTTATGCTAAATTATTTTATCTCTAGAGAATACATTAAATAATTATTCAATCAATCATGGGTTTTTGTGTATGAACAAGCCCCTAAGGCTCAGACCATCATGATAAAATAAATCAAATCCCCATCAAGGAATATCACGATAAATTTGGTTTAGCAACATTTTTCGTCATAAATTTATTTCTATGGAGTCAGAGTCCTAGTGTGCTAGTATTATTCATCCACTAACTATCTAGGAGCTCATTCTCTTCAATAAATTAATAAATCAATGGAAAATATTTCAATTATAATCAACATTGAATGTTCAAATGCCTAATTTTAGGTTTAACATTATATTTGAATTTGAAAATCAAATCATAGGTTTCTATAAAGTTAATGAATTTCAAAATAATCATTCATTTAACATAATGATTATTAATAATTAATGTTAATTAATTTCAAGAAATAAATTTTTATTTCTTGTAATCTTTCCTCATATTTTAACCAATATCATCAGACCCATTGAAAGATGGTTTTATTTCACAATTCCATAACATTTAAAAATCAGGTATCAAATATTTTATAAATAAGGAGATCAATTGAAAATACATTTCGAATAAAGAAAGTGATCAAGGATTCAATAAAAGGTAAAATCGTTAATGAAACACATACCTTTTAGAACATTATCAAGAAATCACCCGAAATAGGAACCACTAATAGAGAGTCAAAGGGAAAAAGTTGTAATGACCCTAACCTTAGAATCCCTGAATCAATGTGTACTTTTTTTTGTTGGCATAATATAAATTGAATAAAATACTGATGACTATATAGATGTGTAGTATTGGTAAACTAGATATATACATGATTCCGATATTACATTGGAATACAATAATTACAAAAAAAACATATCATTATTCCCTATAGTGTATCCAAGATAATCAATCTTTGTAAACTTCCTGGATTTCTGGGAATGGAAAAAATAAAGGGGATTTAAAATACTCAAAAAAACGTTTATGTAGAATAGAATCTATCATGAATCAACTATTTAATCAACATGGTAAGGAAAAAAAATGAACACACATTCCATGTTGTAAATAAATTGGGAATAAAATTTATTTAAGGATAATGTTTATGAAAATACATTATGGAAGATTTTTAATTTAAAAAGGTGGAAAACCAAAACACTTACCATTTAATAAATAAATTGACTATCATGATTAAATAAAAAATAATAATTTTGGAAAGGTAAATATCGGAACACAAATTCCATTTAATTAATAAAATTTGAATGAAATTCATCGAAAGATAATGTCATTTAAAAAATATCATGGATAATAAGATAAAGCATAATTAATATGGAAAGGTTTATAATTGAAATAACATGAAATTTAGTCAATTAATTTAGAATTAAATTCATCTACTTATCATATAATTGAAAAAAATCTCATGGATAATAATAAAAAATTAATTCATTATTAAGGAAATGATTAATTACTTAATGTCATTATGTGAGGATTCCTGATAAAAATATTGTCAATAACTTTAACCAGACAGGTTAAAACTACGGTTAAAAACTAATTTAATGCTAGCTTATTGATTCACATTATGAAATTATTGATGCATTTAGGGAATATATAATTATGTTCCCCACCCATCACGAGTTTTTTCAAATCATTCCTTGTATATCATAGAACCAATTAAATTCATGAACAATGGGCCTCATCATCAAATATCTATATTGAGTAACTAATAACAATTTAACAATATTTCCCTAGATAAACTAATAAAATTTAATTTAGAACACCTTATGTAAAATTTATATAAATTTTAAGAAAGAAAAATATCAATGATAACTAATACGGATACTTAGAGGAAATTTAATGTTAATTGATAATAGTAACATGAATATTTTAAAGGAATTTATTGAATATAAAAATGAATCAAGAAAGTGAATTTCAATACTTCAAATGGTCAAAATAATCCTAAACCATACATATAATGATAAAATATTTTATAAATACAATATAAACCTAGTTTATCATGTGTATAATAAGCTTTATTACCATTGAAAAAAATAAATTCCCTGAAAATATCCTTTAAAACATTTTTGAGGAAAATATCCTTTTCACTTTTGACATAACCCATTTAAAAACAAAAGATCATAAAACATTTTAAATAAAATTTTATTTGATAATAATATTTTAAAATTATGAATTAATCTTTAAATCATTATGTGTACATTATGGATGGAAATTTCATTCATTCCACACACATTAAAACAAAGATTCAATTTTTTTTCCAGTAAAATCAAAACTAGTCTTGTTTAGAAAATGACTTGAAAATTTACTTCCAAATTTTTTATAAGTTAAAATAGTTAATTTTTTAAATAAATCAATTTTAAAAGGGTTAAATACATTTTTGATAACATTTTTAGAAAACATATATTTTTATGAAAAATGATTTTAGACAGAAGATGGAAATAATGTCAGATTTTCTTAAAATCATTTTATGAAAAACAATTAAGTACCAATGAGTAGAGAATTTTTAAAATTACATTAAAAATTCCTGAATAACAATGTGAGAATAAAATTAAAGGGATTTATTAGAAAATCATAAAATAATTTCCTTCAATGGAAATTAAACAATAAATAATCTTGAATAAACGGTGATTATGAAGTAAACCCCTACAAAGATCATAAAATTGATGTGAGAATTAACAAATGATAATATTATTTGTATAAAATGGAAATACAGGTAAAAAATTGATGAAAAAATATACTCAAAATTTATTACACACATTATCATAACATATCATAGATAGTGAAGAAGTAATATAACCCAATAAAAAGAGATTGAGAGACGAAATTATTTACCACTTGGTAATTTTTATGTAAATTGATATTTTCTAAAATAACTGAAATCTTGACATAAAATACCATGATGTATTAATTAATACTTTTATTTCATGTAATAGGGTATGTTTATAAACCATATTATAGAAATTAGGTTCATAATATTATAATATGCCTCAATAAAGGGAAATTGAGATGAAGTCCCTTACCTCACTCATTATTTTGGTTTAATATTATTTAAATTCATTTATATTGGTTTTAATAATGTTATTAATTTATAAACAACCCATTTTTTATATTTATATTGTCATATATGATCCCTTAATATCATTTTCCACACATTTATTAGTAATATTTCATTATTTTTATTTTTTCGGGTGTTATTTGACTTATTTTCCAATGTGTGTATTGTCATGACTATTATAGTTCTTTAGAGTATGATATAAATTGATAATATAAAGATATATATTAATGTAAAAATATCATATTTATAGATTCTATACATATTTTGACATATTTATTAAATATCGATATGATAAATGATTTAAATCGCTTCGTGAAGATAGTAGGTCGTACGTACGCACGATCGATGATATCATTCTATTAATGTGGGAAAAGTGTAAGGATATAGATTTTAAATTATCTATGAATAATTAATATCATGTAATTTGTATTACAAATACATCTTATCCCTTAATTATGAATATACATGTTAGTCGTTGATGGAAAACAAATGACATCGGTACATGTGGCAGTAGTATGCAGTACCCCTGAACGATGGATTTTTTTTTCTATTTTATGGAGTGGGAGATGATTAGATATTATTTTAAAAAAAATCATAGTATTTTTGGGATTATAGTTTTATTATATTGGATGTATTAGTACATAATTTAATGTTGTAAAATAAGAAATAAATAGAATGGGGATAATGAAGATAATTGCATTCTCTTAGATAAACCTCCTTTCGATCTCTCCTTAAAGACCATAAGGTTGGTCTCTTGGGAATAAAAAAAGTTATATAATATGTATGATCTTGATTTAGAGGGATTTTTTAGGGGTTTTAATAACTCTATTCCTTGATATGTTTAAAAAATTAAATTGAGTGAGAGCCGTATTAAATGTGGAGAAAAGGGACCTTCTTGGAAAGTACTTGGGAATTTCCCAAAAGATTCCAAAATGATTATCTGATTCAGAAGGAAATAGATTCTAAATAATCTTATGTTTTTATTTTGGAAATTATATGTTGTAAATATTGCCATATATTTGTTGTTTGACAAGTTTTATGTCACTTTTAACTCTTACCCTATTTGTTTAACACCCGATAAAAATAATTTGACTATAAACACTATAATAACTTTTTTCCATGTTGACTATTAACTATGGTTATAAACTATGTTGACATTATTTGAAAATATAAATTATTATTATTTCAAAATATGTAATCCGTTTTTATTAATTTAGTTACTAAAAGTGGTAGAATCCAATTTTAAATTATACCCATATATGCGATAAAAAAGTATGTTTCCCAAGAGAAAATTCTCATAAGTATTGAATGTTTTCATAGGAAAATTTAATATGAAATTGATTTGAATGACCAAAATTAGTTAAATTGTAGTATTATTTAACTATTTTTATATTAAAACCAATTTTAAATTTCATCTAACATTTTATATGATTAAAACATGAAATAAAGTTTTTAATAAAAATTCATATTTTTCATTATTCATTGAAAAATGAAACTTTCCAAGAAATATAAAAAAATTCACCATAATATAATTTTGAAAATTTGATTTAAAAATTGATGTTAATTATATAGTAAAATTTTTATAAATTTGTGAAAATTAATTTGAGATTATGTGTAAAAAGCATGACTAAAATGTTTTTTAGAAAAAAATGTTTTTTCAAAAAGATATCTTTTTATTTTTAGTGATACTTTTACCATAATATTTATAATTTAGTAGTGATATTCATACCAATGAATTTAATAAATGTGTTATAATGGTATATTGTGTTATTTTTTATTTAGGATTGGGGTTGTGTGTTCTTAAAGCTATCGAAGAGATTAAATATAAAGACATATATTTCATGTGTTGTTTATGCGTAGCGATTCCTATCACAAACACAATCAAATACAGGGATATTATATTAAAATATTGGTGTGGAAAAATGATAAAAATTGAGTCCCTTTAATTAACATCCCTCAAATTTGGGTTAAGATCCACAAATAAGAGGATGATTTTTCATTCATAAAAAAGTAGAAAATAGAAGAAAGATGATTTCATATTAGAGAGATAACACTTACCGTAGCGAGATCAGATGTATATATTGATAGTTATATCCAAGAGTAATGTTTATAACGGAGACAAAACCCCATGTTAAGATCCTTTGAAATAAAAATTGTATAATTATATTCTATTTTATGGTTTCAAGGATTTATAATGGGGTGAGATTTTAATTAATATATTTTGTGAATTAAAACCCCATTATCACAATTTTTTGGATTATGTTGTAGGGTAATTAATTATTGTGTGACTAACTATGTACTCTCACTGGGATTCTAGAATATCAGTATAGTTTTCCCACATTGTTTGAAAAACCATACACCAATCATGCTCTACACTCTAGGATACTAAAAAGGGTTCAAAAAATTTCCGCATGATTTAACAAACTGTACACCAACCTTGTAGATTACTCTAGAAAAAAGGTCATTATTGATGGTTTAAATAGACTCCAAATATTATTGTGTTGGTTAATAAAATCAAAATATATTTCATGTTTATTAGTTATTTAGCTGCATTTTTTAAAATTTCAAAATAGTTTTCTTCTGTTTTGTTTTTGGAAAATTTAGAGATAGTTTCATATTAATTTAGCGGTGGGTTTGTTATTTAAAAATAATTTTTGGGGGAAATGAAAAAAAATTAAACTAAACGCCACTGAACATTTGAGTGGGGGATTTTTTTATTAGGGCTTATTTATAACCTCTCCTAAAACATATTTTATTTAATTTATTTTTAGGATGTTACTAAAAACAATCGCTCAATCATATTTAAAAAAATATTTAACAAAAAAATTATAAATATAGAAAAATTGTCATATAATAAACTAAAACATAAATATTGTATATACCCATCATATATACGTCATACATCCAAAAATTATGTATAAAAACATTCACAATCATTATAACTTCAATATCAAACAACCCTTAATCATTAAACTAATTCCTTTGTTATAAATATAACGATATAAAATATATTCAGTAAAAACTCATTCTAAATATACATCTACATTTAGGCCTCCACTAAATATGTCTTCCTTCACATCATCTAAACAACTGAAACTGACCATTCCATCTCATAAATTGTAACAAAAAATAAATCAAAAACAAAAAATAATCATAATAAATCAAAATTATAGTGTAAACCTATAAGAATATTGTAGATCAGAACGCTCAACCTCCAACCTACTACCGACATCTTCCACCTATAATGAAAACTAAAACATTTAAGAGAAATAATTCAAAAGAAAAGACACACAGAATATATTCATAATACTATAAATAATTTTTTTAATCATATAAAATAAATTTTAACATAAAGAAATTATATATAAGAAAAAAACATTGATAAAATAAATATACATGTTTAAGATAGTTTGAACACTTGAAACTACAATGGGATAAGTGAATTTTATAATTCAGTTTCAAAGTGACGTAAAATGTCCTTAAAATGACATAATAAACAAAATTTAAAGACTTCGATATCACATCTTGTCCTATATTACTTAAACAAATCATCGATGTTTTTCCAAAAATTCCACATCAATATGATGCCATTTTCAATGCTTTTAACCATTCCATGCATGTTTTAGTGTTCCAAATGACTAAAAATTCATTTATGAACATCAAGGGAAAACCTTAATTCAAAATGGAATTTCGTTAGTTCTAAAATTTAACATTTCAATATTTGGTCATTTTCCTTAATTTCAGGGAAATATATTGTCGTTTTCCACATTTTGACACCGTACCACTTTTTTCTAAAGACATTTATACCTTTATGAAGTGTATACCGAGTAGTTCTATCCACACTGCATGTTGGATTGACATCTTATATATGCGTACATAAAAGAAAAACTCAGTGGGTGTTTTCCTATGATTTCATATCAATATGAGATTGTTTGGTATTGTTTTGATCATTCCATGCATGTTTTAAAGTTTTTAAATACTAAAAATGCATTCATAAAAATCTCATTACAACTATAATTTTGATCGACATTCCGTCAGCTCCCAAATTTCAAAATTAAATACATAGTTGATCTCCCCTCAGTTCAATGATATCCGATATCATTTTCTAGATTTTGACCCTCAATACTTATGACTAAAGGCTTTTGTACGTTTAATAAGTGTTTACTGAGGGATTTGGAACACACCACACATTAGATTGATTGTTTTTATGAATTCATATAAAAAACAATTCATAAATAATTTTTCAATGATTACACAAAAATCTGAGATCATTTTCTCTGTTTATTACCATTCTATTAATGTTATAGTTTTAAAACACATAAAATGTTTTTACAACTATCCAAGGGAAAAATTAATTTGTAATGACATGAATTTGATTAATAAACATCATAAATTAATTATGAATCAATTTATTAATATATAAAAACATTATGAATTAATTTTACCATTTTTAGTAGGTATTTTGTCTTTTTTACTAAAATTGATGTACATATAAATAAATAGTCACACATAGAGTCATACCAGTCACACATTGCCTTATATTGATGTTATTATGATTCATAAACATCTCAAATTACTTATGGGTCATTTAAACAATGTATATAAATATTCAGAATTCATTTACTTGGTTTGAAGTATGTGACTTGTCGTTTCACTAAAATGTCATTTTCAACTAGAAAAACGCACTTAGACTCATAATGAACTCATAATGTATCATTTTGTTGTGAGAATAATTTCAAAACATGATAAAATAATTATTAATATATTTCCTAAATTATCAAGAAAAACTGAGCATGTTTTATTAGTTTTTAGTAAGTGATAATTTTTGAACTAAAATATCCATTATAAAAAGATAAAAATCACATTGGACATATTAGGAACATCATGTTACAGATTTAGGTGTAATTAATTAATGAATTTTATAAATGATTTATGGATTTTTATAATAAAGTATCAAAACAAAATGAATGAATTTTCTCAATTTTAATTAGGCAAGTTTTCCTTTTATACTTAAATGAATGCCAATTTTAAATAAAAAGAATCATTTGGGGTCATACTGAGCACATTTTTTAGCAAATTTAAGTAATGTTTATTACTAAAAATAAAAAAGGACTTATGGATAAGTTTCATAAAGTATAAAAATAATAAAAATGTGTTTTATTGGTTTTGAGTTGGTTATTTATCTTTTTTATTAAAATTGATGTTAATTTTAAATAAAAAGACATACTTTCAGTCATACCGGTCACATTATGAGTCGAATTGAGTTATTTCAAAACCCAAAAAATCTAAAAATATTTTTGGATCATTTTCCAAAAGTATTAATACAATATGGCAAAGTTTTCTTGATTTTCATCATGTCACATCTCTTTTTTACAAAATTTTCATTTTAAATTTGAAAAAAAAACATTGACTCATACATATACCATTGTCTATTAGTTTTATGTGAGACCAATTCCTACACATAAAAAATGACATATGAATTTATTTCATAAATTATCAAAAAAATACAAGGGCATTTTCTTGATTTTCATTGAGTGGCCCATTTTGACCTAAAATTTTGATTTTAAACAGATAACGGGAACATTGAGTCATTCCAGAAACATTCTGTATCGTGTTGAGGTGTGATTGATTCTTGAATTTCAAAAAATGACTTATAGATCATTTTCCGAAAGAAAGAAAACATTTAGTGTGCATTTTCTTAGTTTAGAGGGTGGTCAGATGCCCTTTTTACTAAAAAGGATGTCAGTTTTAAATAAAAAGATACACATGGAGTCTTAACCGGAACACTATGTGTCAAATTAAAATGAGTTTGATTCATAGACATATCAAATGACTCATTGATAATTTTACTTAAGTATAAAAATAATCCTAATGAGTTTTCTCAGTTTTGAGAATGTCAAATTTTTTTTACAAAATTTTCATTTTAAATTGGAAACACGCTATTTGAATCATAAAGATCATATCATGTGTTTATTTTTTGAGAGACCGATTCCTAGACATAAAAATTATTTATGAATCGATATAAACAATTAGCCGGAAAATTGTAGCTTTTATTCTTATTTTTTAATGAGTGGAACCTTTTGACTAAAATTTTGAATTTAAACTGATAATGAGCACTTTGAGTCTTACCAGGCAAATCATGTACCAGATTCAGGTGTGGCTGATTCCTACAAATAAAAAATGACTTATATAACATTTTATTAATGAATGAAAACAATTAGAGTATGTTTTATTGGTTATTAAAATTTCATTTGTCTTTTTCAATTAAATTAATGAAAATTTTTATTAAAAAAAGAAGAACTTGGAGTCATACTAGTCACACCGTTTGTCATATTGATGTGTGGTTCATTCATACATGTCTCAAAGACCCCAAAAAGGTATAAATTCCAGTATTTCCATTTTAAGACCCTGAACCCAGTAGCCAGGATCCAATGCCTTGTTGTATTACCTTGACATGATTATATGGAATTAAATCCAAAAGGACTAAATAGTTAAGCAGTCTTGGAAGAATATATAAGATTCTTGATACCAATAATACATTGGGAAAATAAAATAAAACATAATATAATATAAAATTATAAAATTCCTCCTTGAAACTATATATAATTATTTATTCATCATAACCTAGGGAAAATAAACATATGACACGGGTGAGCTCAGATGCTCAGCAAGGGTAATCAATAAAACAGAAGATATCATAAACATAAACACTAGGCTTGTTGAATAAATAAAATTACATAGTATATTAATAATAAACTTCAACACAATATGGTAGTAATTAAAGATGAAAAACTAATGAAAAAATAAAACATAATCATTGGTATTATAACAGTCGGATAACCATATGGACTATCAATTACTAGCTTCATAATAAGGAAATGAATAATTCCATACATTATAACCATATTTTCGTGGCCTAGTGCGAAGTCCATAAATTACCATACTGTCATGGCCTTATTCCAAGACTCCTATTTTTCTCATGAGACATAATGATTCATCAAGGAGCTATCAGAGACCCCACCTATCACATACTAAGTCCAATGAATCCCTAAAATGAATGGGGTTAAAATAAACAATATATACCTTTATATTTAAACTATCGTATGAAATGTAAATAACATTCCCCAATCATTAATCATAAACACTAAGCATTCATAGTAATGTGGTGATTGGTATCAAGATAGCACATCTGAATTAAAACTAATCAGAACCCTTCAACAACATATTTTAGATTATATCATAAGAGATATTCCTCAATGAAGTATAATATTCCACAAGGATGTTGACATAAAGGACGATACTTTTAAATAATACCATTGAAATGTTCTTGAATAAATAATCCTTAAACATTCCAAAGTGTACCATACCACCTTCGAAAATTCAAATCACAGTCCATTAGAATATCATGATAATAAATAAAATATTTATATGATATACCAACAGATAGTACATACACCACATGTAAGGAATAACTGGTGAACAAGTCATATATCTTATAAAATATTTTATGAGTTGAGAAACACCATTTTCACTATAGAAAGAAGAGTCATATTGGAAAATCATTTAAATTTTTAACAAAATCAGATTCATAAATATTTATATCATAGAAAAGAAATGTTAATATCATTGAAATTATATTTTATTTAAAAAAAAGTCCCACCAAAGTGAAATCCTGTAAAAATAGTTTTTAAAGAAGCTTTAGAAATCTAACATTTTAGTATGGTTTAAAGAAAATAATAAATAGATTTTAATGTGGAAGGGAATGATTGATTTCATAAGACAATAAATAAACCAAGATATTTCTTAGTGATTAATGTTTGTATTTTTTTAAAAAAAATAATGAAGTGTTAAAATAGATTATAGAGTGACCTTCAATATAGGTAATAATTCAAGAAGTTCCCTTGGATTGGGCTTTCATTCCAAGATTTTTTTGATTGATTCTATTAAATGGTGTAACCATGCATAAAATAAATATTAATTATGATTGTAACACATAAATAAACCATTCAAACATAATTTATGATGATTACATAATAATAAATAATAATTTCATTGAGGTATGTTGAGAATAAAAATAACTCGAATAAAATGGAGGTTCGAGTAGAAAATCCTTACCACTTTGTTATCAATCGAATCATATGCCCCAAAATTAATAATCACAAATTGACATATTTGATACCATTAAAATAAATAGATTCATGATACGATACATCAATGGGCAGTATATATACACAATACTCAAATAATAGCAGTGAATAAGGAATATCTCACAAAAATTGATTTGAGATGAGAAAACCCTTACTGTATATCCGAATGTATTCTGAACATGATCTTAATGTACTGAATAATAAAATTTGATTAATTAATTCATAATACTAGAACCTTATATACATGTGATATATTTAGTATATCTTTATTAAGTTCATTTATATCCTTTTATATGGGTTTATAGATTCAATTTCATCATTTGGGAGTGCACAGTTTCTTAGTTTTCATGATCATTTCACTTGAATAAGAGTATTGGAGTTCATTTAAAATAGAAATAAAAATACAGAATTAAAGTTATGAGATATTATTGATAATATATAAGGTTAAATTATCATATAAATCCTTTCGTTATTTTTCGAGAGGATGAATTATTAGATATAATTTTAATGATAAATGCTTGGATTAATTTAGTGGTTCTTCGATCACCACAAACTCATTTTGTTTTATAATTTAATAATATATATAAAAACTGATTTCATAAAATTAAATCGGATATATAATATATATTATGATTTGTTTCAATCGTAAAACAGGTTTTATTTCTAGAACTGAATATGTTAATATAAATTGAAAACTCGTTCTCCTAAAGTGTGATGAATTAACACATTTCAGATAGTGTTTTCATTTTTAGTATAAGAGGAGGGTGATATAGAGATGATGAAGAAATATTAAATTAGTATAATTTAATTCCAGAAAATTTATGGTACTATAATTTTCATAGCATTTGGATGTGGGTTGGTGAGTATAGAGAAACAATAGATTGAAACTTGTATAAGAAATTCAAAGAAAAAGCATGAGATGTTTATCTCTTGAGTACTCCTCCTCGAGAACATCCTTAAGGGCTTTGGTTTCTGCCTTTTTTTTGAGACTATAAGGTCTTGTACATGAGAAAGAGTCTAGGGAAGAGTATTGGGTCCAAACATTAAGACCTTTGATTTCTGCAGTTATTTCTAAATATTATTTTAACAATTTTATTATTTTTCACAGGAAAATAATTAATATTGATTATTATGACCAAAAATAGTAATAAGTGCTTTTGAGTTCTAGTTAATTGTTGTTTACATCATCCATTATTCAAGTAATAGTGTATTTATCTTATAATGTTTCATACCATAAATTATCATATTTACTATTCACAAAACATTTAAGTATTTTAGAAAAATTCTAAAAATTAGCCCTAACCATTTTTTGACATGTAGAATCCAAAAATGTTCTCAATTTTATGAAAATAATTTTATAAATATTAAAAATTTAATTTTTAACTAAAATCATTATTTACTAAAAATATACATATTTCAAAATTATAACTGTTTTTATTGCACCTTAAAATATATAAAGTCTCATTATATTATCCTAAAATCATAGTATAAAAAAATATTGATTTATGAATTCATTTTTTTAAATTTATTTTCTTTTAAAGTAGTTTATTAATTATAAAATTATTATTTAATATTTATTTCTCACAAAAATACCAACACATGATTATTAACTTTTAAAATATTCACTTTCATTTATAATGTGCATAAATTTTATTTATACATTAATGGGTGAGGTTACTACTCATAAGGTTCATATTAGTATTAATGATGGTATATTACTATTCATAATGATGTGAAATTATAATTCATTACGGTATTTTAATATTTACTAAAAATAAAGTTGATCCCATTGGACACTAACTAACTTATTGAATGCAACTGTGTATGTATTTTTTTCAAAAATAAATTCATAGAAGTGGAAATATTGTCTTTAATGGATTGGTTATAACAATGTTTTGTTTCATAGTGACTCAGTCTTGTGTGAAAATTAACTATCTAATGAATTAAAATTATTTGAGATGATCATTCCATAAAATCTTGAGATGTTTTATTAATAGTGAATATATTCATAACATAATATTTTATTTATCAAAATAAATATAATAGTCAATATATATTAAAATCTATTGATAAAAATAAATTTTTTTATAATCATATTCACTATAAAATATTCTTTTACACGAAACAATACTATAAAATATTTTTTTTAAAAATTAAGTTGAACCCTATAAATTTACAATATAAGTATTATTAATTAAAAATATTAATTTTAAATAATTAATTTTTCATAAATTAATGTATTTAAAATTAAAAAAATTACATGGGTGTTATATTATTCCCCTTCAATAGAATTGTGTCCTCGCAATTTAAAATTACACTTCAAAAGTTAATGGTTGATACTTGAAAATTCTATGGTGAGAAACTAACTTCGAAAAGAGGGTTTAAGAAATATTCTATTAACAAAGGGGAATGTGAAATGCATAGTTTACCACTAATCTACACATTAGAGTTGGATAACATTAGTGCGAAGTGAAAATCTAGACATGGAAGAGTAATTTAACCATCATGTACTGATGGAACATGATAGATAAATTGTTCATATGAATTTTGATTACCGGAAAACCATTAAATAAAATTATGAAAAAGTTAATTGGTATCATTAAAATTTTTGGTATTAAGACAACATTTTTTTGACCCTTTTTCTAGATTGGAGGAATTATTACACTATATAAGAGTATAAACATACACAAACATATCCTTTGATTTCACCTTGAACTATGTATACTTAATCACTGAGCAAAGGTTGTGCCATGTGGTGAAGTAATACATCAACCTCTAAAAGATCATATAATTATCAACTTAAACCATTCATAAATGGTTAAACATTCCATAATTATTCAAATATTTATGAAAAAGGTCAGAAAATTTACAATATTTTATTTTCAGTATCCCTTAATCAATATGAAGTAGCTCTAAATTTTCCCATTCTAGACATGTGGATAGCTTCATCATGTATCCTTTTGAAATAAGGCAATAACATCGATTACTATAAAACATTATTATAAACGTGAATTCTTCTGTATTTCTTAAGTAGGAAATATATTATTGGATTTATTCCTTAAATCCAAAAGTTTTTTAAATACTTTTTATGATAGCATAGACCACTTATCGACAATTCAATAATCATTTCCAAGGTAGTTAGTTGTTTTCCAAATTAATCTTTTCTTCATCATTATTGGAACATTAGGAATATATTTTGGGTTTTATTTCAATTAATCATTCATTTTAAAAAAAGTTTAAATTTCCACTAAATATATTTTCTTAGTAACATTAAACTTATAGTTTCAAATCCTTCATGAAAAATTATTGTAGTACAATACTCATATATTCCATAATTCTTATAACTAGTAAATTACTGAAAAAATATTCTAAGGGCATGATTATTGACTTGGAATATTAATCATTAAAATTCATCTACTACAATATCATAACTTGATCATTATCTAGTAACATCATTTTGGGTATATTACTTTGATGGTTGGGAAAGTGATTCATATAGTTTCCCAACTCATTGTAATTGAAGCATTGCACATTGGAATCCTTTTTCTTACCCTTGAAATCATAAATTTGATGTCCTTTTTCTCCAAACGTATAACCAACATCCATTTATTTCATAAATTTACGACGTTGATTCATTCCAGAGTTATCCCATGTGGGAAGGACATTTTTTCCCATAGTACCTTTAACCTTATTTCTAACTTCCTTTTCTTATGTTTCTTCACTTCAATGACATAGGACATAGATAATTATTTACACACCATGTTAACACATGATACTATTTCCTCATATAAGGAGGATACTTGGGAGAATATCTTTCTTCTAAAAGATCGATTAAAACCATAAGAGATATGATCCTTCTTACTATTTTCATCACGTTTATTGGTGAATTTCTAATTCCTTCTTCTAGATGCCATTTATAACAAATTCTATATACTATATTAGCTCATAAAGTTATGAACATTCTATATCTATAAACATGTTATAGAACATATCATAAATTTAAGAAGATAAATCATATAACCGTATAATTTGGTTACATTGGAAGCATAAATACTTCATAATGGTATATAAGAAAAATGTGAATTATCCTAAGCATATCCCCCAAAAGTATCAAACAAGGTATGTAGTATGGCTCGTTGTTGTGTACTAGGTTCCCATGGGTTAAGCCCGTAACTCCTTTTCTGAGTTGTTACTCATATGTACATTTCTGCCAAAATGACGTCCACTTATAGTATCTAGATAGGGATTTATTTTTTTGGAAGATAAGAATAGTCTATAACATACCAACATTATAGGATGTTCTTATATGATTATCCTCATTGTCTATGTTAGCATTTTTTTCACTAATATACATTTTCTAAATACAATTTCCATGTTTTCATCTAAACTTTCTGTGATACCAATTGTAATGCCCTGACCCTAGTAGCTCAGAGCAGAGGCATTATTTTTTTATATTAGAATTATAACAAGGAATAAAATCCCAAAGGATCATATAGTTCAGCAATATTATAAGACCATATTTAATTCATGACACCCATAATACATTGGGAAAAGAAAACAAGATATGATCAAATATGAAATAAAATAAATTTCATTCTTGAACGGTTATCTAATTATTTATTATTCATAAATTAGGGGAATGAATCATAAGAAACAGGTGAGATCATATGCCCAGTAAGGTTAAGAAATATAGTGTAAGACATCATAAAAAAACACTAGGAATGATGAATTAATATAAGTACACATGATATTAAAAATAAACTTGAACATAATATGATAGGAATAAAAGATGAATAAATAAGGCCGTAATAAAACGTAATCATGGGTATTTGACTAGTTGAATAACCACATGAACTATCAATTTATATCTTTATAATGAGGGAATACATAATGCAAGATATCATAACTATATCATCTTGGCCTCGTGTAAAGACCATAAACAACCATACTGTCAAGGTCTCGTGCCATGACTCTAGTTTGTCTCATGAGACCTACCAATGCATCGGGGGGATATCACAGGACCGACCCCACGGTAAAAATTTCTAATTCATTCCTCATATGAATGAGCTGAACATAATCAATATAAACATTCACATTTAAACTAACATATGACATGTAAATAAATTTCCCCAACCATCAAACATAAACACGAATCATTTTGAGTAGTGTGGTGAATGGTATCAAGATAGAAAATCCAAAGTCAAACTAATAAGAACCCTTCAAAAAAATATTGAATACTATATCATAATAGATAAACCTCAATAAATTACAAGATTCAACAAGGATTCTTACATAAATGCAGATACTTCTAAATGATACCATTGAAAGTTTCTTGATGTTATAATCCTTAAACTTTCCAAAGTGTCACATTCCACCATGGAGCATTAAAATCATAATCCATTATAATACCATGAAAATAAGAAGTCTCTTGATATGATATAACAAAGGTCAGTACATACACAAAATTTAATAAATAATTGGAAAAAATTGAATATATCTCATAAAAGATAAAGTGAGATGAATAAAATCTTTTTTACGTTTGAAGGATGTGTTCTTTTGGAAAATAATTTCTATTTGTCAGGAAGTAAGATTTGTAAACATGTGTATCCTATAAAAGAAGATGGGAAAACATTGAAATTATTTTTTTGGAAAATAAAATTTCCTCCCAAACTGAAATCATGAAAAAATAGTTCTTAAAGAAGCATTAGAAATAAAACATTTTAGTGTTGTTTAGGGAAAATATTAAAGAGATTATAAAGAGGAAGGGCATGTTTGTTTTCGTAAAACTAGAAATTAACCAATATATTTTTTAATGATAATTTTTATGATTTTAGAAATATAATGATGGATTAAAACATAATATAGGGTTCCCTTAAATATAGGTAAGAATTCAAGAAGTTCCTATGAATCATGCTTGTATTTTGGGAAGAATTTTTTTAAAGATTCTTTTAAAAAATGTAAAACAGCACAATATAAAGATGGATTATGATTGGTACACATACATAAAACATTCACACATAATTTATGATTATTATATAAAATTAATCAATAATTTCATTGATGTAAATAGACAATAAGAGTAACCCAATTAAAAATAGAGGTTCATGTAGAAAATCATTACAATATTATAATCAATCAAATAATCTTACAAAAAATTAATAATTTTAATATGATACATTTTATAAACTTAAAATAAATATATTCATGATTTTATCCATAAATGGTCATAATACATACACCATAATTAACTAATTGTAGTAAAGAATTAATGTCTCACAAAAAATGGATCTGAGAAGAGGAAACCCTTACCCTTTGTCCGAATGTATTCTGAATATGATCTTAATATCTGGAATAATAAAATTTGATTCAATAGTTATTAATAAAATAACATTATATACACGTAATTGATTTATTATATCTTTTTTGAGTTCATTTATGTCTTTTTATATGGGATAATAGATTCAATTTCATCATTTGGGAGTGCACACTTTCTATGTTTTGAAGATCGTTTTGCTTGTATAAGAGTATGGGAGTTTGTGTAAAATATAAATTGAAATATAGAATTGAATATATGGTTTATTATTGATAATATAGAAGGTTAAATGATCATATAAATCCTTCAGTTATTTTTTGAGAGTTTGAACCATTAGTTATAAATTTAATGATAAAGTCATGGAATAATTTGGTTTTTTTCGATCGCCATGAACTCATTTGGTTTTATAATTTAATAGCTTATGTACAAACTGATTCAAAACATTAAATAGTATATATTACATATATTATGATCTAGTTAAACCATAATAATGGTTTCAGGAATAGAATTGAACATGGTAATAGAAATTGAAAACACTTCGTCCTTGAGTTTGATAAATTGACAAATCTCATAAGTAGTTTTCATTTTTTCTTTAAGAGGAGGGGGAAAGAGAGATGATGATTAACTATTACAATAGAAAAATAATAATTACAGAACAAGTATGTTCCTTTAATAATCATAGAGTTTGTATGAGGTGGGGTTTTGAAATAGAAATAATAAAATAGAACTTGTAAAAGAAACTGATAGAAAAAGGAAGCGGGGTTTACCTCTTGAGTACTCCTCATGGAGAACCTCTTTAAGGCCTTTGGTTTTTTCCTTTTGGTGAGACAAGTAGGTATTAGAGGTGAGGAATAGTCTAGGGAAGTTTATTTAGTCATAAATGTGAATATATGAAAGGCTTAGGGGAGTTAAGAGAAGAGGGAGTGAGGGGTGGTTTTTATAGTGGATGAGAGAAGGGATTTCTCAATATTTTATTCAATATTTTATTATTTTTCCGAAGACAAGAAATATTATTAACTATTGGGACCAAAAATAGTAATAAGTTCATGTGAGTTCAGAATAATTTTTTCTTACATCAGCCATGATACAAGGAATAATGTATTTATCTTATAAGGTATTATATTGTAAATTACCATATTTCACTATTCACCAAATATTCAAGTATTTCAGAATCATTCCAAAACATCACCCTAACCAATTTTCGATGTGTAGAATAAAAAAATGAAATACAACTTATGAAAATAATTTTCTAAATATGACAAGTTTAATTTTTATTTAAAATCATTATTTACTCAGAAAATACATATTTTAAAATTACTATTGATTTTATAACACCGTGAAAATTATCTAAGGTCTCATTAGTTTGTTATAAAATCATAGTACAAATAAATATTGATTTATAAATGAATGTTATCAAAATGAAATTTATTTTAAATAAATTTATTAATTATCAAATTGTAATTAAATATTTGTTTCTCACAAAAATACCATCACTTAATTATTATCATTTAAAATATTCACATTCATTTATAAGGTAACTAAATTTTATTTATACATTCATGGGAGTGGTAAAAATTCATCATTGTCATATTAAAATTTGTTTGGTTAAATTACTATTCATAAGGGTAACATTAATATTTATAAGGGTAGGTTATTATTCACCAAAAATTAAGTTGATCATATCATTCTTAAAATAACTTAATGAATGCAAATGTGTATGCCCATTTTTTGAAACTCAAATCATAGAAACTAAAAAATTATGTATATTGGCTAGGTTATAACAAAGTGTTGTTTCAGAATTACTGAGTGTTGTGTACATATAATCTATCTAATGAATTGAAATTATTTTAGAAGAAAATTACATAAAATCTTAGGGTGTCATATTTATTGTGAATATATTCTTGATATAATTTTGTATTTATCAAAATAATTATAATAATCAGTATATGTATTATAATATATTGATAAAAATGAATTTTGTAATAACTAAATGCACATATTAATATTAAAATATTCTTTTACACAAAATAATACTGTAAAATTGTATTTTATAAAATTAATTTTAAAGTTATAAATCTAAAATATAAGTACTATTAATTAAAAATAATATTTTTAAATTTTTATTTTTTAAAAACATAATGTATTAAAAATTTTAAAAAAATTACTAGGGTGCTAAAATCATGATATCTATTGTCTTTCTTTGTCGAACTATTTACACAACATATGGAATCGATGTTATTAGATGAAAAACCTTTCTCATTTTTGAAATACACAAGAGTAGAGAAAACAAAAGTGCCCATTATATCATGATAAGTCATCATAATGGGAACATGAGGTTCCTATAATATTGTGTATTTAAAAATCTATAAAGTTTTATCATCTAATAACATTGACTCAATATGAATTATTCTAATGTTGAAAAATAAAGGAAATGAAAATTGAAATTTAGGTGAAATTGGTAAAAAATAATAATTTTTCTCTTATGTTCCTTATTATAGAGAGTTGAAATAAAAATTTGACTTCCCAAAAGATATGTGAGAAACAATAAATATGCATTAGATAAAAATGATAAGGAAATTAACTTAAAAATATTATATAAAATAAAGGCATAATTAATTAAATAAGTATTATGGATTCACATTTTCATGATTGTTGTATGTATTCTTCCGGACTTTCTTATTGTAATTAACTTATTTATAGGATTTATGTGTAATACCTAATGATGATGAGCATCTTTGAACAAAACACTTTAAATCAAAAAAAATAACATACCTATATAAAAAAAATTATTATATGACTATTACTAAAAAAATAGATTAAACATAAATATTAAACAGTACATTTTTGAAAAATGAAAACCCATATTTTTTTTATTTTTACTGCGGTAACATGTTTTTGCCTATATAAATTATTCTTTATTAAACATATAAAATAACCCAAGTAACAAAATTTTTCTGTGTTCATCATTCTTTTTTTATGAATTTAATGTAATTCAACTTATAATCATGATAAAATAGAGATAAAAAACATTTTATATATTATAAAACTACATTCTATAGAATAATGATTTTTTTCTATTACTTTTTCTTTGTATTATAATGCATTTATTTCCAATAAAATATCTACTAATATAATCCAATATGTTTATAAACATCATTATAATTTCATTATTTTAAATAGATCAATATAATTTATTAGTAAAATTTTACAAAACATCAATTAAAAAATTCATCAAAAATACAATTTTTATCAATATCATGGTCATCAACATTAATCATAGTAATCATTCATTTATTACCAAAAAATTATTTAAAATTATTACATAATATGATAATATTAATATAATATAAAATCCACATTTTATGGCTATAATTTCAATAAGTGAAAAAAATAATTTTAAATTTTAATTGACTAAATATGTATTTTCATTTAAATATTACATACGTTTGAAAAATTATTTACGTGTTTTTTTATAAATACAAAAATGTATATTTCATTATTTAATATTATATATATATTTATAATATAAAAATGATTTCAAAAAAAATTAGTCCATTCTTCAATTATAGTAATGTAATGAAATTAACTGTTTTAAAAAAATTACTATTTTTCACTACTTAACTAAAAAATAATTTATTTTTAAAATTAAGAGAAATTAATTAATAAGAAAATATTTATATATTATATTTTAATAATTATGTTTTTTTAAAAAATAAAAATTAATCATAATTATAATAAAAAAATTACATATATGTAATGTAATGTGTTTTTGTTAGAAAATTATTGTTACAAAAATATTCACCTCAATATGATATCAAGATATGTCATGCATACCCAAAATAATTAACTCCATATGTCTATTATGTCTGTAAAAGATAACACGCCCACTTCTACCACTATAAAGGATGCACCCAAGAAAACACCATCAATTTATGCTATATGTAGTGTTTCTATTTCCAATTTTGACGCTTCCTTGTATTTTAGTAAAGTAAATATATTTTTCAATTTTATGGATTTCTATCTTTTGGGAAAATCCTAAAACCTTACATAATAGAAATAACACTACAAAAAGAGGAAACCAGAAAAACAAAACAAACTATAGCTCAAAGGATTGGCTACCTAGTCTATTAGCCCAATATATCCATGATAAGTATCCGATATCATTATTTGGGTGAGAGGCGACTAAACCCTCTTACTTGGTTGTAATAAAATCAGTCAACTATAGAAGAATTATGATAAAATAATGTTGATATATAATCAGTGATAAATGGGTAATTTTTATTGGCCCTGAAATATTCCCAATGTAGTAGTACTATAGTTTTATAATAAAAAAATTTCTCTATTATATGGAAGAATGTATCAAATGATATATATCTAATTAATCGAGGGAATGAATAGCCTACAAGTGTGAAACTGAATCCATACCCTTATCACCTTTTACTCATAACCAATTATTCATATAAATAAAATCCTATGAGGGAGTTTTCTTAGAGAAACTGTAAATTTCAAAACTATAATTACATATTCACTAGCCAAGAAAGTGAAATATAATATTATGCTTTCAGAAAATCAGAATTGTAGATAGAAATTAAACAAAAATTACTGCTTGGGGAATAACATAGTTAGGGTGATTATGGTTAGGATGATTTAACCTTTAATGGTTATCGGTGTTTCTTATGAGAAGGATAACTGAGATGAGAAGAGAAGAGGAGGACGGGTGGGGGGGGGGGCTACGTCACCACTGAGGAGTTGAACTAAGCTTGAGAGAGGGAGGTTGGAGGGGGGTCTGGTTTCCTGTGAGGAGGGAACGATGAGCGGAGGATAGAGGGATATGAGAAGGTGGGGGTGAAGGATTCATGGTCAGGGGGGTATATATGGGTGGAGTTATTTATTAAGAAGGGAGGTGGTAGTTTAGGGGGTGTGGTGAACAATGGTTTTGAGGTCGTGGTCACAACTAGGGAAGGGAGAGGAGGAGGTCAGGGGAGGTTGAGGGTGGAAAGGGGTCATGGCCATATATATGGAGCAAATTAGGTGGAGGAATTGGCGTTTTTAAATCAATTAGAAACAAATTAATTATGACAACAACTAAATAGTAAAATTAAAAAATTATAGTGACACTTTCATCAAATCAATAATATATTATATATAATTTTTTCCAGATTTAATTTATAGCGGTTAGTAAAACCTATTATAATAAATCACCACTGAGAAATTCCTTTTTTAGTGTCCCCCCTAACCAATGAAACATGATTTAGTTTAGAGTATGTATATTTTTTAGTATCCATACATCCCTTCCGTAATATCATGTCATTGTACATGGTTTCCTTGCCAACTTGCTCGATTTTCCCTAACCATTTACCAGGCATGGATATCCCCAAAACATCAAAAAATTTAATAGATATCCAAAAAAATAATATCCAAATTGGGATGATCAAAACAAGGGTCAGGAAGATCCAAAAATCTAGTAGTGGGATGTTACACCACTTTTCTAATGGACTTAGGGGTTGTGTGTAAAGTCATCAATTCTGTATGTGGATATGTGGGTTGGGTGTAATTCCATCCATGTCATTTTTTTTGTAATTGGGTTAGGTGTAATGATAACCAATATCTTTATTCAATGTTTAGGTTGGGTTTTATGAAAACAATGTTCTTTTCGTAATGGTGTTGGTGGTACTATCAACTATAATATTGTTTGTTGTTTAGGTGGGACATGCTACGCTTTAGATTGAGTATTTCATGAGGGATTTACTGACCTATGTGATGAGCTTCTTCATATGGGATGTTCTAGACACTGTGACTAATTATTCTAGATGGGATATGATACCCCTTTATAATTGTGTTATATACTACGTGTGGTGTGGTTTCCCATTATATTAGCTATGAATTCTGGGTGAGACATACATCCTCGTAGTTCAGAAATCTGTGCTAAAATCTGAAGATAGATCTTCACAGTTGTATTAGTTGGATGTGATTATTCTAATGATGATTGTTGTGTGGGTTTTATATAAAACCTCCAAATATGAGTATTAAATGGGTTGGAAATAATCCTTCCTTAGAATATAGTTATGTGGGTAAGATATGATGCCTTCAAAGATATTGGTTATTATGATTGGATATGGTGGAATATGATATAATTTTTAGGATTTTTGGATTTAATTCCTCCCATGATGATGGTTATATATGTTAGATTTATTCCACTTCAGATTATGGAGATATATGTTAGATGTGATGATATTAAGATAATGGTTATATAGGTTGGATGTGATACCTCATAATATGTTGGTTATAGGGTTTTTACATGATACACCCAAGATGATGGTCATAATGGTATGACATGATTTCTCTTAGGGTGATGGTTATACTAGTTCAATGTGATTACCATTAAAATTATTCTAATATATTATTTATGTGAGGGATCATGAGATAATGCATATACATGAAATAAATTATAACTCCTTCAATGATGGTGACATAGGTTAGAAATAATGCCTCTTGAGATGATGCCTCCAGTAGACTAGGATTTGTAACTAGGTTGGGTAAAATTTTAACTCCAACTTATCAGTACTCTATTTGGGTGTAATTATCACAATATGATATGTTTAGACTCATCATTTTCATGTGATAAAGAATATATCAATATACCATAGGGGTTCCATTTTGAGTACCCACCAGTTCACCCAAGGATATATGTTATATTTTTGGGATTCCATTCCATTCAGTACATGAATGAATATAAACACTATATGTTATTAAATAAACTATTTTTGGGGATCTACCATGATTTATGATCATATATTTTAAGTGCACTTTGGTGGTTGTTTAGATATTATGACCAGTATATAGATATGGATGTGAATTTTGGTATATGTTAGTAGACTAGTAGAGTTCTTATCTAAGTTAGAAATTGTTCCAAGGAATTTTTTAGGGAAGTAGTTAGTTCTCTCTATTATTTTTTATTTTGAGTTTTATTCTATTAATATGTATGAAGGAACTATTTGGTGATCCTTCTCTATTGAATGTTTGTTTTATTGGATGAGATTAATTTTTTAGAGTGTAGTGATTTTATTTATCATGGTTATACTTCCTTTATATATCCATTGATTATACTTTGATATTTCATGGTTATGGATGTCTTTTATTAAATTGATTTTTCTTAGAATGATAATGAGGTTGTTGTATACAAGTTTAGTTTAAAAAATAATTTATTACTAGTCATTAGCATATGTAATATGTGGAGGTTCACATGAGTTATTATGGTATCATTGGCTCAGTCAATATTTTGGCGAACAAGAATAGGTTGTTAGAAAGTAGTCTCTGAGTTTTTTTCATGACATAAAATTTTGGACATGCTAGATGAAACTAGGACTAGTAGGAAATTTGGAGGGAAGTTTTACTTCTGCTTAACTGATGCCATCTTGATCCAAAGTCCACGTTTTATGTGTTTTTTATTGTTTATATTATATATATATATATATTATAGTTAATATTTCTTATTATTCCAAGAATATTGTTATGGTTTATTGATTTATGGATTTAATATTGGGATATTGTTTCTGTAGGCAAGTGTTTATGCATTATTTTGGAACAAAAGTTCTCATGAATGTTGTATGCTTGTATGTAATTAAAATGATGGTTTCTAAAAATGAAATTTTCTTATTTAATGTTTTAATAATAACTTATTCATTATGTTTCTAAAAAACTAACTAGTAGAATTATACTTAACCAAACAAGGTGGTTATGATTTCCTTGAAATTAATAACTATTGCATGATATCATTGAATTGTGTTTGGATATGACATTAATCTTTGAGGGGTAAGTATGATATATGGGTACCTAATGAGAATTAGAAACCATGATTGGGGTTTTTTCATAGGTATTTGATGAAAAATATTAATGTGAGCCCCTGTAATGGGCGAAGGTAAATTATTTTCACTAATATGTTTAGGACCAAAGCATGGGATATTCTTTGGCGGATGTGACCCATGTGGTGTATTATAAAAACTAAAAAAATTAGGTTGTAAAATTTCCCATATATAAATATATAATCAATATAATATATAATATAAATATTATACATGACATAATAAGAGTAAAATATTGTATATGAAATATTAATATACTCCATAAATTTTAAAAAAAATATAATGGGACAATAATCACAGGTAAATAATAAAACTAGAAGTTGATATTCCAGTGTGTTGTAATCCACTAAAATTATCAAAGATATCAAATAACCCTAAAAATAAAAATAATTTAATTTGAAAAATTATTACAATGTTAACATAAAGTACAAATTTATTTGATATAAAAATGATTGGATGAATGTTGAGATGTATTTATATGTATTATAGTGATTATATGATCATTACGATACTATTTGACCATCTGGACTAATAAAATCCCTTTATATGGTAACGATGCTAATAATAATTTTAAAATACCTAAAAATTAGTATTTATAATGAATAAATATAATTAAATATAATTATTATAATTCAATAACAATAAATATGAAACCCTAATACATAAAATAAAATTAATTATAAATTTTAATAATGCATGTTTTAATTTATTTACCGAAATATGAATTTTTATGTTAGATATTATAATAAATTAATTTAGATATTTATTTTCATTAAAACATAAATTATAAATACCTAAAATTCATATAATAATTAAGAAACAATAAAAAAATAATGTGTTCAATCATAACAAATAAAAAATCTTTTATTTGAAATAAAATGGTTTTTACTAGTATCATATGGTTTTACTTAAATTATAAAATTTTAATATTATAATTTCTACATGACAATATGGGCTTCAATTTTGAAATAAAAATATCAGAATTATATTAGTGTAATTTATTTGTATTTCTGGTGGAAAAAATATATTTTATAATATTAAAAAAAATTATGAATACCATAAGAGTTTTTTTATAATTAGTATACAATTATAACACAAAATTATATAATAAATTCTAACATAAAATGTGATAAATGTCTTAAATAAGGAATATAAAAATAATAAACTTAATTCCCAACAAAAACCCATTTTTAATACCTATGTTATATTTTATTCTATTAAAAAAATTGTTTTCGGTTTTCTAGCTTAAATAAAGTATATCCCAAATTCTATTCGGTTTTAGGTGTGTTAAAATGTCAAATTAACTTATATTTTTTAATCCTAAACTAATAAAATCAATAACAATCAACACTATTCATAGTCTTTGTCAGAAATAATAAAATAATCAATACATTATTCTAAAATAATCCCCCATCTTCCCTATATAGAACCCCCTCCCCCACCACTTTATCCTTAGTTACTAAACTCTATCCTTTTCTAGGATTATTAATTCTGTTATTCTTGCCCCAAACCCTAACTTTATTTAATAAGTGGTTTGAAATATGAGAAATCATGTCAACAACTGATTTTATGGGGAATGTGATGATTCCACAGACAAGAATCCTAATATGATGATGGATTGAGTTGAATATATCATGGTGGTATTTTATTAATTGAAACATGTTTGATAAATAACTTGAACCATGTGAATAGATTTAATCCTCTAAGTAAGGATCATGTTGTGGTTTAATCCTTTGTACAATAAAAACCACCCTCTTCTTCATGTCCTCCAATCATATAATTATATTTGAACTAATAAATCTATAAAGAATATATTTTCTATGATACTAATGTATAATAAAAATAAAGTGATCTTGGATATTTATCAATTATATGTAGAATCCAATCAATTATGAATACTGATAAAATTTTCCTAGCACAAGGAAGACATCCAATTGATAGAATGCTAATAATTCAATAATGTATTTTCAATAAATATTTTCCTCACAATATTTATACTAAAATGAAGAGGGAATTGACTAGGATCATGATAATATAGGTTAATTTTATCATTTCAAATGTGAGAAATTCATGAGGCTTGAAATGTAAACCTCTAGATTATTCATGGATCGTAAAATAATGGTTAAAATATTCTTCAATGGCTTAAATACATGTATTTGAAAAGAGTTAGCTAATATATAACTCAATTGCTATGATGGAATCAAATAATTTATGATTAAAGGTAATAAAATATTAGTGAATTCAAATAGTCCATAGGACTAAATGTAATATGGATTAATTACCCATATGTTAAAAGTGTGGGAATAAGAACCCTTGAAAAAACATTAAAGGAATTTGGGGAGAATTTAAGTGTGTAAGTGATAAGAATAACACTTATGAGATAAAAATAGATATTATGAATCCAACCAATAAGTTAGATGACAATAAATGTTTTATAAATCACCCAACAGGGTTCATTGTTATAATTACAAGGAAAATGGGAATTATGATACTCAGTTCACTACACCACGGGCCATCAAGGATTACCGGTGAGTGTAAGTTCCAATTAAAAGGGGAAAGATAAGGTATTATGTTATAAATACTATCAATGTTGAGAAAAAATGAAGTTATGGTTGAAAAACTTATTATCCATTCTAGAATAGTGAATTCCTTATTCCATTTTTGCCTTATACATTCATTCATAGCACGAATGTTCTCTATAAATATTCAATCACCACCTTGGGACCTGAATGTTATGATAATAATGAAAACATGAAGAAATTGAATGATTTTTTATCAAGTATTTTAATCATCAATAATTAACAATTGTGGAAAGTATATTCCAGAATACATAATTATGTTCCCTTCGGTAGAATTTTATTCTACATTGGGAATAGAATGGTAGCATTATATAAATACAATGTCGAGTTTATAGAGAGGGAAATCACTTTCCATATCTGAAATTATCCACTATTTCTAGAAAAATTCAAGGATAATTATGAATCAAATTTATAAATTACTTTTCTAGAATGGATGTTTTTTTCATATGAGAAATAATATCTTGATCAAATTATTGACGAAAAATAAAGCATTATCCTTGAAGGAATACACATTATAAGTGAATATGCTGATATATTTCCTAGAGAGTTGTTTGGTCTTATTATTGACTTATAGGTTGATTTCTCTTTAAAATTTACCCATAAAGCTCTACTCATATCCATTCATCCAAATAGGTTATACCTATATATAACATGAATTATCGAAGAAGAAACTGAACGAATGTTTGTACAAGGTTTTTATTCACTATAGTTCTTTTCTGTGGCCTTCCTTGGTCCTCTTTATCAAGAATACATTTATACATTGATTTTCATGATCTTAATAAGACCATGATAAAGAAAACGTATCAGCTACCATGGATTTATAACTTGTTCGAACATCTATATGGGTCTAAAAACTTATCAAAGAATGATCTCTAATTGAGAAATCATTAATTAAAGATGATGATTGATGATATATCAAAGAATACCTTCTATATAGTATATAAATACAATTATTTCATATTAAATTCATCTAGGATAAATTATTATCTACTAATGTATATGTACATCCAGAATAAAGTATTTATAAATTTTATCAACATTTTTTTGTTGGTTTTATATATTATAATATCATAAAATATAAAATAAAGTAAGAAAATACAACATGAGCATTATGTTAAATAATTTAGGAAAGGGGGATTTATATGAAAAGTAAAATAATTTGGAATTCTTAATAGATAAATTAACATTCTTGGAGAATGTTATCATATGTGAGGGGATATCTATAGATCGTTTAAATAAAAATACAAGTGATGATGAACAAGAACTATTATTTTGAATAATATCCATAGTTTAATTATATTAACCAAGAATTATTAATTATATGTGAAAATATTATCAATATTTCTATACCCCCTAACCAAGATAACTGGAATGGTTGTGATGTTTTTCTAGATAGAAAAAATTGAAGATATTTTCCAGGAGATGAAGAAAAGTTTAGTCACAACACTTGAACTCATACTACTCTCAATTGGAAAAGGATTTATGATACAACATGACGCTTCACTTTTATTATCGTTTTTGTGATCTTGATAAATAATATATTGATATCCTATAACTCACGAAAAATGATGGTATATATGAAAAATTACCAGACTATGATTTGATGTTGAAAGGGGTAATCATTTTTAAAATATTTGGAGGAATTACCACTATATCAGAGTGTTTGATTTATTTTCGGATCAAATAAATATATATTATTTTGTAACATAGAAAAATATCAACATGAACCAACAATGATCATTATTGAAGATCAAATTTTATGAATTCTCAAACCACTTCCCTCCTGGAATAGAAAATGAATAATCATGTACTCTAAAAATAAAATAACAAACATCCATATCCATGATTTGGATTTAATGAAATCCAATTTTTGAAAACATGAAAAGGATTGACATTGGAATAATTAAATAAGGTACAATATCTTCCCTTTCTCAAATGAATTCTCTAACATCAATATTGGAGATGATTAAGGTGGAATAATGGGATGATGTGGAGGTAAAAATATGATGACTGAAATAAAAAGAGGGAAATATTAGTGTTAAAAATTGAAAAATATAGAATTTTAACGTTTGGGACATGAATTTGTTTACCATATAATCCCAAGATAGAGATGGGTAAATTTGATGATTCTCATAGCTTAACATTCTCTATCAACATAAGGAGAATAAATATATACAAAGGTATTTCAATGCACTTCTAATGGGATAATAAGAAGAATTTGTTTGACAATATACATATATGTTCTTTGTATGATAAAGATTTTATGAAAATGACTCAATTTTAATGGGATTAGGCAACCATGGCCCATACAAACATAGTATTGGGAGAACATGAACAATAATTATTTCATAGGATTTCAAAATAAATAAAAGGGAAATAATTCTACATGGGGTGTTGTGGATAATTTTTAAAAGACTTACCCTTCATTTTATTCTAGGAAAACGTTTCAATTACCAAATTTTCTATGATATATATTAGAGAAATGTAGATGATGTATGAAAACTGTTATCAATTTTTTATGATCTTGATTTTAGGTTCTCCTAAAATTTCTTAGGGAGTTTTAAATACAATAAAACATATATTTCAACTTTAGTATGATATTTCAACCTCATAGAAATTGGTAATCTGAAAGGACAATTCAGACTCTAAGGGATATACTTATATCCTTATCAATATACATTGAAGGAGGTTATGATTGAAACATTACACCATTCAAGTTCTCATGTAACAATAACATACACTCAAATATTCTAATTCATCCATATAAAAACCATTATGGTATGAAAGGTAAAATAAAAACATGATAGGATGATGTTATATGGAGAAAGCTATAAGGTCAATAATTAGTTGAAGATTTGATAATGAAGGTATATGCCTTTAAATAGAACATCAGAGTATCACAATGTCAAAAATGATCTACGATGATAATCTTTTGTTGGACCAAGAGTTTATTTTTGGGGATAAAATATTACATTGAGTATATCCAATGAAGAGAGATATGAGGTTTATGAATAATGGAATTCTAATCCGTAGGTACATAGGACCCTTTGAGATTCTTGATCTTCTCAGACTTCTGACTTATCAAATTTAACATCCACCAAACTAGTCTTAAGTGCATGATGTATTATCGAATTACCTATTATAGAAGAATATACTAGATCCCTCACATATACCAAATCAAATGTCGGTATAGTTTTAACATTTCCTCTATTATAAGTAATAGACTATTTAAATATTATATTTTTCAGATAATCACCAATGGAAAAAAGGAAACTCATATTGTTAAAGTAATATAAAAAATCATAAGTAGAAAGAGGTATCCTAGATATAATATATTTTAATAATACAAATTTACCATCATCTATTTTTTCCATTGTGTTTTAAGTGAATTTTTTATAATGAAATTTATGAATAGGCAATGAATGTAACAACCCTTTCTTTTAATATATGAAAAATTTCCCTCTCAAAATATGTGGGCAATATATTATATAGAATAAATATTAAACACAACTTAATTAAACAAACTAAAAATAATTTCATCAGTATAAAAAATTACACGTGATTTTTAAAAATACTTCATAGAATTAAAAATAATACAATGAGATAATAATCATAGGTAATTAATAATACTTTATCCTGATATTTTTGGTTGTTGCATCCTCTAAAAATAATATTGATTATGAATAAAAATATAAAACTAAAAAAAACTATTAGAAATGATATTGGAATTTTAAAAATAAATATAAATAATATTTATGGAGAAAAATTTGGATGAATAATGAAAGGTATTTATTAAAAGTAATTTGATTATATAAACAATGGAATTATATATGACCATTCGTAATATCCTATTACAATTGAAATGGTATTTAAACCGATTATAATGGTATAATCCCTTAAAATTAGAATTTAAATTTTATAAAAATAAAAAATATAATTTTAAAAATTATATAAAAATTATTCCAAAATCATAAAACATAAAATAAAAATAAGTATAAAAATTAATAGTGCATATTTTAAATTGTTTTAAAAATATCATTTTCTGATAAATATTATAATAAATAAATTAAGAAATTTATTTCAATTAAAATATATACTATAAATAATTATAATTTTTAAAATAATTAATAAATAATAAAAAATATGAATGTTATCACTCATAGAAAAAGAAACAACATTTATTTAAAATAAAATAATTTTTCAATATTTTATATAATTTTATTTAAATACTTAATTTATAATATTTAGAATATTAATTATATAAAATTTACTTCATTTTTTGCATCCTCGCATTGAAATTTTATTATATTGATTGTTTTATTTTTTTAGAAGAAGTTATCCTTATGTAAATATTAAAAAAATATTTTATTTCATTGAATATTGTTTTATTTATAAAATCGTTTTAATATAAATATGACTTAGGAATTTATAAATATTTGTTCGTGTATCAAAAAAAATTATTATTAAAATAATGATTTTAAAAATAATAAACTTAATTTCTAAACAATTAAATTAATTTTAAAGACCTCATATGTATTTTATTATAATAAGAAACCATTTTTGATTCTTTACTATTAACAAAGAATTTACAAGATTCCATTATATTTTAGGTGTGATAAAATGTTCAATAAATCACAATTTTTAATTCTACAATAATAAATGTCATAATAGTCAATACTATGTTTAGTTCTCATCTTATACAATAAAATAACCAATACTCTATTCTAAAATGTACGTCTCTCATGCCTATACAAACAACACTCTTATACATATTTCTACTTTATTTCAAAACTCTTTCCTTTTCCAAATCCATGCCTAATATATATTCGAAAATCTATATCTAAACTCCCACACACATGTCCTTAAGACTCCATTGTGACCTAAAGTCCCCCATACAATGTATTTAGGCTTGAACTAAAGGAGGTGACTCAAGATACAAGTTTCAAGTTTCAAAACCCATGCTTCCATGTCAATTATACTCTTATATGTAGTAATGATTAAATGTCACATTAAATGAAAATATTTATTATAACTTTTTCGTTTTATCAATATTTAATATTTACTAGTTTAACCATTCGAATAAAAAATCACTTAATGAAACATCATTTCACTAGTGGTAGTTTTATGTCACCTAAGTGGACAATAATGTTTTATTTTTTGTTTATTCCTTTAATAGATATTAACAATAAGTATTTCATGATTTAATATAACATAATTATCAATAATTATCATTTTTATGGTTATGTGACAACAAAATAGTAATTTTAATAATGATATAAAATGTAAACTCTCATAGTCATTTTTAATAGAAAAACAAGCTTACAAAAAATATTCATAGAATTTGTAACTATCTACTAGAATATTGAAATCAATCACTTATAAATATATATGAACTAGATAACTTGAAATTTATGGATATTATGGAACTTTATATAGTTTATTTGGATCGTTAAGTCTATATTGAGTCAGTTTGTGAACTTTGAAATGAAAAACATCGAAATAATTAATAGAAATAATATTAGACAAATAACTAAATAAAACATGATAAAAACGTTTTATAAAAGATGAAATAAATTTTAAAAATGTTATCCAGTGATTAATTAATGATTTAAACTTGACTCTTTTATAAATTTTTTGAGTATTCAATGAAATCCAGGACTTGAGGAAAGGGTTCTTTCATGCTCTTCCTCATTTCATATGGTATATTATCTATCACCATATACTAATATTTATTTTTATTTATAACCTTTTAATTTTTTTAATTTATAACTGTTATTATTGTTATTTCTTTCTAGTTCAAGTAATATGGATTCTATTTTTTCTCACTTTTTATTGTGTCTTTAAGTCTATATTATAAACCTTATAAGAGTAAATTTTCCAATTTCACTCGATTCATCCCAAATTATTTTTATGTTGTTACACTCATAAAAATATTATTTTATATATATTATTTATAAAAATACTCCTTATTTGAATATAAAAAATGTCAGTTTATTTCTAGTTTTTTGAATATTGTACACCATAATCCCCATTAACGATTTTTTCCTTTTTCCTTATTGACCCTAATTTATATGGTGTTATATTTGTTGTTATTAGGGACAAATAAAAATTAAGTAAAGATAAATAAATTCAATATGTGGTGATAAATAATCCACATTATAAAATTTGGAGTTCATAATAATGTTGAGAAGAATCATGATGTTCCCCATGAAAATAGTTAGTTTTAAGATATTATAAGAAGATTCAAAACCTACCTTAAAAATTATATATAGTAATAGTCCCATTAATTGGATTATTGAAGATATATTAAAACGATGTATAAGGTTTTTGGAATTTTTGAGTTACTACCTGGAATTATATTCCATAAATAATATCTTTTTATAAAATTAAATTTGGGAAGGAATTGACATGTAAAAGTTAAGTTTCATAGAGTTTCTGTAATAAAAACCATATATATCTATGATTTTATACCCTTGGGTTAAACATTCATGAGTATAATATTATATGAGAAAGATAATACTTGGAAGATTCTTAGAAGAAAATAAAATGTATTGAAAGACATGTTTTTCAAAATTAAAAATAAAAAGGATAACAAAAAAATATGGCAGCCCTTACAGCTTGCACCAATCAAGTAGTCAGGAATCAAGGAGGCAATGGTTGTGCTCAAAGGTATCACTAGATGAGTGTGGATATAATTGTGAAAATAGATAGTATGGTACATAAAAACATGATGTGGATAGGGAGGTTCTAGGGAACAGAGCTTCTGTGAAGGGTACTATAGAAATGTAGTGGTTATTATATGAGGTATAACCAAGGGATTTCAATGAGAAGTAAAAGCACACTCAGATTCATGAATAAGTATGAAGTATATATTGGGATATGATGTGGGGAAAAATTTATATATACCGCATTGATTATTTAAAATTAATGTGATACCAATCAGGTATAACATCATCCTAGATCACTACCTCATACTACTGGTCACATGCTATGCTAGAGTTTTTCATGCCACAAACCACTATTAATGGTTTTAAAGGTTTTTTAGAAATAAATATCATTATTAATAAATGAACCATTATATAAATTAAATACTAATTTTACAATTAATTGTTTCATACAAAATTCATACAGAAGGAATATAAATATTTGTCATCTTAACAATGAGTAGATATATATGAAATATAAACTTATCAATACTTTTAGAGGACCTAATATTAGGATAAATACATAATATAATACACTTATAGATCTAAATTTCATTAAAATAATTTCATAATGTTAATCAAAATAATTTCATAAAGATTATTTCTGAGTTTTATAAGTTTTTTTATATGATCATGAGGTATATTGGGAAGTTCTCACTATTTCATACAGTAGGAAAAATTACAGAAGAAAAATATACTAAGGTAATCTTAGTGAATTTCATATTATTTATGAGTATATTTTCATAAAGTTGTTATTACATTTTTTATTGTTCATATTTGGTCATCATAAGTTACATGAAAAAGATCATAAGGTTGATACAGAGTACTTAAGGGTTATGCCTTCATAAGATGATGAGAAAACAAATTGTGTAAGTTTTTTTTAAAATAATGTTAGTTTCATTATGACGTTTTTATGGTATATATTAATGTTTAGGATAGAATATATATGTATTGAACAATAATTTTATGGAACAAACACTATTCCAATGTAGATTTTTCAGAAGATAAATGTGAGTTTTGAAGATAAATATCCAAAGGGTGAAATAATCCAAAGTCACTCTTGGGATATTAAATATTAAATACTATAATTTTTTTTATGATTTATCCACGATTCTATGAGTGAAACAAGTGGTTTAGAGACACACGTTTATCTCTAGTATTTAATGTTCTTCATGAATATATAAAATCATTACCATGAAATTTTTATATAAAGAATACATGAAAAAAGGATCATGAAAATTTTAATATTGTACTGGGAGATTAAATAATGAGTCTTAATGAGTTCAAAAATGAAATATTGGATGATATGATAGAGAGAGTATCTGATTATTATATATAAAACTTTCAATAGGTTTAAAATCATAGGTTTTTTAGATGTTCTTATTTTGAATATATATGGAATTATATTCACAAGATCCAATGAAAATATATGAGAATAATAAATAAAGTGATATTTGATTCTTATAGGGTTTTATATTATTCAAGTTAACAAAATAAAAAAGAATAAGAGGAAGATGAATCTAATATAATATTTCATTACACATTTTGAGTGTTGAAGAAAAGAAGACTTGATACTACAATCACCATGATTATATTATTTTTCGAAGATCATAAGGTGTATCAAGGATGTTGTAGAATAATAGACCGTGTGATGAAAAATAATAACAGAAAAAGATATACCTCGTATTTTTAGATAGAATCTAGGTTAAAGAGATAAGAGATACATCCTACAGTATTCATATATTATTTAAGTCTAATGGATATTGAGGAATCCTTTATGATTGTTGAAAACTAATGAAACATATAAGAATTAATTCAATTCTAGAAAATAATTTGGTACTATTTTATGATAAATATTCAAGGAGGAGCATGATATATCATATAGATCTCAAAAAAGAGTTTCATAATGGTGATTTATAGAAATTTATGTTTATTATAGAATTTATAAAGTCATAGTACATAAAATTTCCTAAGATAATATTTATCATAAAATATAGACATGTGTGTTGTTTAATAACGATGGAACACAATTGATATATTCATCCATCATTAAAGTGAACTTAATTTACAAAATAAGGGGTATTTTTATCTGACTTCTTGTTTACTATACATACATTCAAATGAAGGGTAAGATAATGTGAGATAAACATGTGAGGAGGTCAAAATGATTAATGGTTTTAATTATATTAATAAGTATCAAAAATAATTCACACCCCCCCCCCAATGTCGATAAACTACCTAAGTGATCCTATAAATTGATTTTAATATTCGTCAAACCAATTATTTGATTCTAAAATTTTATGTTATTTTTAATGATTTTTTATTACATCTAAAAAATATATGGAGTATAAAATTAGAGTATTTTTATCAACTACTTCCCAGATTATTATCCCTTCCAAAACTCAAAAGAACAGAAGGATAAAGGGGCTAAGAAGTATGAGTAATTTATCCCACTTATGAAGAAAGAAATAAATTCCAACATCATCTTCCTAAAAACATTATGATTTAATTTTTTCATCAATAATAAATATATTTTTTATAAATAAAATGGAAAAATAAACATAAATTCTCTACATCAATTTCATTAGAATTTTTACCTAATAATACTGTAATTGTGGATTCATATTAAGATAGTTCCTTTTAAAAATCAATCAAAAGTTATAAAGAACAAATTTAAAAGGTTATATTTGAAAATTCATATGATGCTTCATTTAATTTAATTGAGTAAATTCTAAAAGTGTTTACGAAATATATAGATACATTTACGTTTGTACAGTATAATTACCTATAATAAGAGTTCACCCATAATGAAATAGAATAATTAATGAATGATAAGTACCTGATTAAAAGTGAATTAGTGTGAAAAAACTCACCAATGAAATACTAACTAATGGTAGGAAGAATATGGATCTTAAATAAAAGTGCCCTATATTTTAGATGTGATGTATATAATAAATCAAAGATAAATAAGAATCCTTGAAAACATGAAAAGTAAAAAACATTGTTTTTAAAGAAGCATTTTCTACAAATAATACATAGATAGAGATCAACGAAATAAAAATCCAAGAGCTTGTTAGTTTACTAAATTATAATATTAAAATTGACAAGGAATATTTTTAGAAGATAAATAGAGAGTTTAAAGACAAATTTAAGTCATTGGGTGATGAGAAAACCATCCTTAATCTGAAAAGTTTTTTAGTTTAAAGTTAAACATTAAAATCATGAAGAAAATAAAGTAAATACTTCATAAGATATGTAATTGAAGACCTGTAGAAACAATTTATTTGAAGAAGGTTAATTTTTTAATATTAATTTAATCACTACAAAATATTTCTTTGAGTAATTCTCAAGTAGATTAACTGGGGGAATAATATAAAAGGTATCATACATATGAAAAAAAACATTTATTCTAGAGAACCTATAATTGTATTATAGATTTGAATGAGAAAAAGTGAAGATATATTCACTACAATATCTAATGTGGTTTGATGTATGAATGGATTTTTTTAATACTCAAAATAATCTTGTTCAATTGAATAAAATTATAAAAAATGGAAAGCATTTAATTTTAAAAAAATTACTTTGAAGCGTGAAACCCCAATTTTTTGACACATTTATTTAGTTAAGGAATATCATAATGGGGGTTAGGTATAGTGTTTCAAAGACTAAAGGAATAATTAAGCATAAAATAAGGGGGTATACAACTTGTTTTATGTAAAATTTATAATGTAAAAATAGAAATATTTTTATCTTAAATAGATTTGAGATCATGGAAAATTTATTTAGCTAATATAATGAGTGTGGTTATAGTGAGAATGTGTATTACTAAAAATAAATAAAGAATTGGTCAAATCAATTTATAATAAAATAACATATAAATTGTAGAAACAATATTTTCTAAACTTTTGAAAAAAAATTAGTGAATCAAGATGAATATAATATTACTAGAAAGATATAAAAGAATAATAAAGATAATTCCTATGCTTCAAGAAAATGTAGTCAATTCAAATAAGAACTAATTATTCTGGATGCAAGGCTATATTCTTCTCTAGTTGAGCAGTTGGATTTGTTTTCTTCTCTGATGGATCTTTTGTTGTGGAAAGCCTTCCTCTGTTGGGTTCTGTTTTTTGAGATGACTTTGCTTGAGACTTTCTAGACTTGGTCTGTTGGTTTCCTGCTACTATGGTGTAACTAAAGTCTGGGATTGGAGGATAGGATTCATTCGGTTCTGACCTGCTGCTGCTGCTTCTCTGACTGAAGTTGAATGATTGAAAATGAGGTTCTCCCTGCTGATTTCTTGAGAGTTTGTCTGGTTTTTCTAAATCTATAGCTGGTTCTTTCCTGAAAACTGGTTGATTTAGAAGATTTCTATTATGCTTCAAAGGCTGGACTTTCAGATTAAGATTTCTTGTTTTTTTAGATTACCTTCTGTATTTTGGATGGCTATAGTAGGGATACTTTGGCCGCAAGATGGTTTCTCTTTCATATTTCCATCTGGTCCGCATGGTGATGATGCTGACTGTAGGGGAGACAGGCTTGGATTGACCTATTTTCTTCAATTGGACAGCATGATGACTTTTTTGGATGGCCTGCATTTTCGAAGTTACAGCTTTGCAACAATTGAATGGTGGCTTCTCAAGGCTACCCTCAAGAACTGGTCTTTTTGTTTTGGATTGAATATTTCATGTAACCCATTGAATTACTGCTGGTGTATGTCATTTACACCTCATGGTTGTACTGATCTTTTTTATTTTAATAAATTCCATAGGTGACATGAATTGGGAAACCAACTCATGTCACCAATTTTCTAAAAAAAAGAAGTAATAAAGTGAAAAATGGAATAAAAAATCATGGAAAGTATACGTGGACTGATTTAGTAAATAATTATCCAATGAATTTATGTGAAATAGCCAAATAGGATTAGTGGATTTCTAGTTAATTTTTTAATATTTAGCCAATTAGTTCAAAAAAATAAAGGAAATTTGGATAAACATTGGTGAGTATATGGTTTAAATGGAAATAAGTTGATTCATTTGCAGAATCCATGTTTCATGAGAGGTTATCAAGAAATGATGACCAAAGAACTTTATAAATGATATGTGGAAGGTTTTGGGGAACAAGATATACTTTCTATATATATTTAATTATATTTATAATTTACCAAGAGATATATAAGAAGATGATTCTTTCACCTGGTGATTCATGTGCCTTAATGAAAAATATAGAGGATAATTTTATACCCAAAGAGGATACAGTAAGAATAGAAGTTATTATGCTTCCCAATACTTGTAGTTTCTCAAAAATGGTTTACATGAATAGTTCGCCCATATATGGAGTTGTAAAGGAAATTTAAATTTCGTTGAGAAAAAATTATCATCCCAACTAATCACATTAAATACAAATGGAGTCCCACTATATTCTCTTATGTCATGTATATTATTTTTTGGATTTATATGTAAGTAATTAAAGGTGATACTAGTTCTTAAGGGAATAACTAAAGAATACCTGTAAGAAATCAAAACTTAATAGGGGGATTAAAATATCCATCATGGTAATGATTTAACATTTGGTATCCTAAATAAATCTTGAGGATGTATATTATATTTTATGAAGAAGGGGAGTGAGTCTCCTTGAGGGGGATACAAATGAAGAACTTAACTTGAGAAGATACCATACTTATAACACCATGAAATTGTAAATTGTGTAAAGTGTTTTACATATCTCAATAAAAGTTATTTATTGATATTATCTCATCCCAAATTTGATAGAATCCTTCTGATACTATAAGGTAGAATTATTTTTTAAATGAAAAAATGAAATTTTACTAGATTTTTGAGCCTAATAACAATTGTTAAAAACCTATGAGTTGTGTTTGAATGATTTAATATATGTTTTGAAGTAATTACAAATGTTTAGATTAAAATATTTCATGAAAATATTAATTAAAGTATGTAACAATCAATTGTATCAGTATAAATAAAGTTGGTCATCCATTGAAGAAAATGACACGTATTTGTTTTATGATTTTGTATTATATTCTTGGTGTTATGGAAATATGATTTTTCTTAAATAAGACCAACTTGTATTATACATTGAGGATTGGATGCATATGCATTGAGTAATATGAATGATAGAAAATTTATTAATAATTAATTCATTTTATCCTCTCTCATATACATTGTATTTATTTTTAATATGGGGGATGGATATGAAAATGAAAAGGGAGAGATGTGAGAAGGAAATTGATCCATTCATATTGAAATTATATTTTTCAGTTGGTATTGATACAAAAAAAAAGGTCATATTTTGGGATGAACTATGTTTGGGGTTGTATTATATATTAATAGAGATCATTAAGTATGATGGAATGTTATATAGTATCAATATGTGTTGATGAATAATTTATTGGATGATAGGAGAGTTCCCAATCTTGTTTATAAGAATCATGAAGTCCTCAAGAAAATGTTTTCTTTTTAAATCATCTAAGAGGATTGAAAACATACCTTAATTCTTGGATGTGGTAAGATTTTCTGCCATTGTATTATTATATATATAATAAAATGATGGAAACTGTCTTTGGAGTGTTTGCATTACTACTGTGTTTTATAATACATGGCATATATTTTCTTGTAAAATAAAATTTTGAAAGTAATTAACAATTACAAGTTGATTTTCATATAGTATTTTTAATTTTCAATCCTATATCTTGGAAATTTTCCATCCTTGTATTTAATATGCATTTGAAGAATATTATATGAAAAAGTATTACTTGGATGGGGATGAGAAAAAACATGTTTTTTATAGGATGCCATATATTAGAATGAAAAAAATTTCTTCCTTAAGGATATCACCACATGGGCAGCCCAATGTTAGGATACACCACATTAACTAAAACGTTTCACCAGTTGTCGATTGATATAAAGAATAAGAGAACCAGCATGGTTCACTCAGGGATTAAGATTATGGGGGAAGTTCTAGAGTAATGAACCACCATGAAGACTAGTAGGATAGAATAATGGATATGGAATGGGGTGGTACCATGATATTTAAATGAAAATTTGAAGCATTCTATATTTATAATCAAGAAATATGTCCATAATGAGATCCAATGTGGGACAATAGTAATGATAGAATTGTTCATCTTTTAAAATTTTTGTTATATCATAAAAATATTATGTCTTCTTGGATGAATTCCTCACACAACTATTTTTGTATCACAATAACTTTTTTTATGCCACGATCCACCATTGAAGTGGGATGAGAAGCTCAAACAGTTTCAATCATTTTATGTTAAGGGAAACTAACACTATTGAATTTCATGAGCTAAAATTTCTCATTTCATACCACATGCATAACAAAGGAATTTATAAATTTGTGATATTTATAATTATTAGATATCTATGAATATATTCTAAAGAATTAATTTCGAGGGTCATAAGATAAGTCTTGATATTTGTATACTACATTTCTAGATCACAGGTTTATTATAAAATTTTAAAAAAATCTAGTCATAAAATGTTTGAAAGGATGATTTAATTGTTTATAAATTTTTTTTTGGAGTTTTTATAGTATATTTGGATGTTTTTAAGGTTCTATACATTGAGAATATTCTTATATAAAAACACCATAAGGTTATCTCAGTAAATATCATTGGATTCATTATAATAAGGTGATAAGGTTATTATTAAAGTTAATCATGTTCCTATTCTAAAACCATATGGTATATGAAGAATATTTTATGGTTGCTAAAAAATTTATTGGTGCTACATTTGTGAAATGATGAGAAATTTTTTTTATAAGGTTATTTTAGAAGAACATGTGGTTATTCCTGACTTTTTTAAGGTACATAATAAGGTTCATTATAGACTTTATAATATTAGAACAGAAATTATAATGCATTATTACTTTTCCAAATTGGATTTAAAAAAAATATGAGTGAGTTTCTGAAGATAAACATGCCAAAAAAGAAATAATCATTATATGATGTGTCAATATTCAATGTTTAAAAATTATGGTGACTTTTATGTGTTATCAATTATTCTCTTCGAGAAACTACAATTGGGTAGCCACAATTGTGGCTATTGTATTGTATGTTTTTCATACAGATGGAATCATTGTTAATGGGGTTTTATAGATGGAGTAAATGAGAAAGAAGCAACGGATAATTTCAATATTTCAATGGGAGTTTAAATGAAAATTATTTAATTGTTTCAAATGTATGTTTAGTGAGATACTAAGATTTAATATTTTTAGCTTTAAAGAAAGAAATTTCAAGAGGTTTAAAATGATGAGATTTTTGGAAGTTCAAATTTATAATATAATATAGTAGATATATATATATATATATATGATAAGAAATAAAAATAAAGTGGGATAAAATTATGATTGTGTTTCATATTCTACACATTGAATAAATAATAATGAATAATAAGAATAAAAAAAAAGAGGTATATGATACAATATTTCATTATAGATCCGGAGTGTTAAAGAGATAGAGACTCAAAAATAACACTGAGAAGTGTAATAATTGTGATGATGAAAAAGAGGAGAATCAATGTTAATATAAAATAACCGAATACATATTGAAGAATAAGAATAATTGAAGTAGACAAACCTTGTATTTTTTAGGTTATAAACAGGATGATGATATGAGAGATCCAACCTATAACATTGAAATATTGTAGAAGTATAAAAGATATTTAATAAGCCATTTTTGAGGATACAGACTATGGAAGAAAATCTTATTCATGTATAGTATAGAAGATATTTTTGTAATAATTGTATTTAAATATTTAAGGAGGAGTAGGCCAAATCATATAACTCTAAAAATAGAGTTACACGTTTTTGGATTCAAGAATATCTTCTGGGTTTTATCATTTGAATGGGTAAAATTATGTACAATTTTTTAAATTCTTTTTGATAATAATAAAGGAGTTGTGTACATGAGATAAAATTCATTACATACCCAAGATTTATTCATTCTCCATATAGATGAAACTCATTAGAAATCAATGGGGTATTATTTTTGTATTTCATATTTACTATAAATTCATTCCATTAAATAATGAGGTATAGTGAGATAGTGAGATAGTGATAGATCCTTATTCCCTAAAAAAGATATGAGGTTCATAATTACAAAGGTTTAAATCATATTAAAATATACTAATGTTGATTCATCTCCCACTCTTAGTGTAAGTAATATCTCTAAGTGGTCATATAATTCTTATTGTTTTGATTAATCTGTTTCATTTCATGAATTATTATTAGCCTTTTATTATGTTTTTTATTTCACTATGTGATCCATATTCATGACCAATACTCCTTTGATAATGGATGTCCATGTTTTCATAATCCTTTTTTTGTGATACTGAATTGTACCTTGAGAAAAAAAGATTTATGGACTAATTATATAAATAATTTCTTCCTAATGTGTCAAATTTTTGTTTATTATTATTCTTTACTATGTGGAAGTCATTTTCATTATATATTATGATAAAATTGGTGTTGTGAGAATTATATATCCTTCAAATATATTTTTTATTTCTTTGTATATCATGATTTTATTATGTATGGGTTTGGTATAATTAACCTTTTCTATAATATTGTGCCTTTTCCAGCTATAATTAGCCTTCTAAATAATATATAGTCTGTGATAAGTGAATTTATCATTGTCTACAATGTTATGATTACATGCCTTATGTTTAGGATATATTTTTTAAATAATTATTTAATCATGAACCAATTATTCTTTGAAATTTTTTTTGCGTTTCTATTTTAGGATTTATGTTCCCATATTTTAACCATTATATGTTATGATTATAGACTCTCTTAATATATAACCCAAATTTTATCATATTTTATACCCTTAATAGGCATTCTAGATCAATATTTCTTTTATTTGTCTCCTCGGATAACCCATGGGGTGATTATTATATTTTCAGATCCAGGATAATGTTATAAAGATAAAAATGAAATACTAAATCATTCATTTAAAAAATCATTATGTTCAATGTCTCCAAAATACATTGTACCTCTCGATTTTGGGGTTTTTGTAGAGATATTTATAGTTTAAATTATGTAGTAACACGATTAAGAGATGTGATACATTATTTGTTTGTTTATTAGACCAGACTATATGACCTAGGGTAAATGATTAGCAGATCATGATATTTGTATGTAAAGTAACTTATTAGAATAATAGGATGCCTTTCCTTTTATAACTTTATAGGAGCTATCATATATTTGGGAAACCAATGTGATAGTAGTTAGCCTAACATATAGAGGCATTTTTATTTGGAAATCATATCTATATTCTTTATGTTATGGAATCAATTTATGGGAGGTTTCATTGAGTTTTTGGTAAAGGTATATAATGGATTCCATGGTAATGTATTAGGAATGGAGGGACCAATATAGCTTTGAATGAGTGATGTGACCAGTATAAAAGTGATTCCTTATCAGTTATTAAGTATTCCAGTTAGCCTTGGATATTTTGGATGTGACTATTGATGATATTAGTTGGGTTATTTAGAAAAGTATCTTTCTGTGTATTCCTTCATATATATGTCTATTTCAAAACTGGGGTTTTCAAACATCATTGTGACTGGTTCGTTGCATAATAATATACTACAGAATGGTGGAGTGAGTTTTCTGTCAATATTCATGGTTTATTGGTTGGTAATATCTATGATAAACTATTGGATAATTATATTAATGTTTGATCAAGCATGATCTAACTTGTATTGTATGTAACACCCCAGGTAAATAAAGAATATGACATTTTCACATTTATCCATATTTGTGAATAAAATGTTAATATTACTTTAAAGGTGACGCTATGCTTGATGGCATACCCAATATGCAACAATGAGTTTCTTGGGAATCCTACGTTGCACTCTAATAATAAAATAATAATATTTTAAAAAGTATTTAACACCTAGCCATTGTAATGGCAGGAATGAACGGAACTAACTAAAAATTGATGATATATGTTTTTCAAATATTTTTAATTTTATCCAATAAATGTTAGAGGCTTAAAATGTGAATGAATCCAATTTTAAAGCATAAATATTCTAATATTCTTTAAAAGGTCAATTAACCACCTTTTGATGGAGAACGCTTTTTAAATACACATTTTGAAAATTTCATATTTTATATTGGACCAAATAAAATTCTTCTTCAGAATCGGGACATCACAATTTACATTGTTTAAATTTTTGGTATTTTTTCAATAAAGTTCATTTTTTAATGAATAGTGAGAAATGTTGTATTTTAATTTAAAACCTCTTTTTAATATAATTTATTTATATGATTAGATTATCATTTGAATTGGTGTTGAAGACCAATTATAATATATTTTTACCATTTAATCCAATATTGGTCATTGGAATTAATTTCACATTGAAATTGGACTTAAACTAGTGTCCATCATTTAATAGATATTGTTTCTTAAAAACACCCTATTTTTTTTGACAGCGGGAATTGATTATTAAATTAATTAATCCAACTTATATGTTTTGAATTTTGTAAAATGGAAATCATTTTTGAATTCATAATATCAAATATAGCTTAGGGTGAATTTTTGGTAATTTTCTGAAAAACATCAATTTTTTATGAATAGTGAAACCAGTAAGTGGTAATTAAAGAAACTGATTTTTCGTTTAAATGAAACATTACCACTTCTGTGATTTGAATTTCAAAAATCCTACATAAATGGTTGTCATTAGGATGTAAAATTTTGTTCAATGGGATTAAAATAATTTTTTGGTGAATAGTAACTTTTAAGTTTTAATCGCGATTAGAGGTAATTAGTGTAGTTTATGGTAAAAATAATGTTTTAATAATATAAAATGACCTAGAAACATGTCCTACCCTTATTGGATGAGTCGTGGACAACAAAGACAATCCATGGGTCAACTTTTGGACCCCATGGATCCACTTTGGTAGGAAAATGGCAATAATACCTTTTTATTTAAATTTAAAATTACAATGTCACAAACATGTGTTGTTTTATTAAAACAATTTTTACATGGGGTTATACAAGTCATATTTTTTACTATAAATATTCATTAGAAGTCTAAAAAGATTTACTACATCATGATATTTTTTTTATAATTTTTATACAGTAGATAAATTAAATTATTTATGACACCATGATGATGCAGTGATTACCTCATTATTTAACGATTTAAATAAAATGAAAAGATAATGTAAAATATATGAATTACACTTGCGAAAAACCTATTGGATGAGTGTATTTCGAAACCTTATCACCTTATCCTTGAAATATATCCTTTTCCGACCTTTGAAATCTGAAAATCATTTTATAATAAAGTAATATTTTATAACTTTCCAAGAGTGCCCCTCCACTCCTCTTATAAACGGCCCCCACCCCTACCACCTTACACACACCTCTCAAGCCTTTGGCTCGGCCAACCCCTCCCATTTCATCACTCCACATCCATCTATTCATCAGTGGAGCCTCACTTTTAGGCATGATCCTTTGCAAGGAATTGTTTTATCTCAAATCAAAGAGAGTTACCCGATTTAAAGGTAATGTCTTCCCTTGTGTTCTTTTGTTTTATTTTTCTTCTCCAAACCCCTAAACTATTTTTATTTATTTCTTCTGTAACAACACCGGTATATTAAATATACTAGGATTTTGTTATGAGGAGTATTCAAGCTACACTAACACACACCTCTATGTAATGGTTAAAGAACATACTGTTTCCGTGGATGGCGAATTACTGCCTCACGAAACCATGATTGTTCCATCTTCTCATACCACCTCTCATGGTGGACAATATGATTGAACTATATTTATTTATGATATATATTATATTTATTTCCTCTTTATTCTTCTTTATTTTATATTTAATACATACCATTATGCTTTGCATGTTTTGAAAATACGATAATTTCATTTGAGGAAATGTGGACTACCGCCCCCTCAAGTGATATGACTCGTTCATGCATTACATGGAATGTATAAAAAATGAAATTGAGGAACTTATGTGATCCATATAACATATATATTATACTGGAATTATAATATATATATATCATCTATTTTAATTCCATTAATGTTCCAATGAAATGAAAGTAACGTTCATGCCTACGTACGGCTTACAGTCTCCATGAACGGTACATTTCATATCTTATCTCAAAATGTTATGTACTATTATAAGTAAATATATATAATGGATATATATTTAATATATTACATCTAAATGAAGGATATAATTCTGTAATTATAATATATATCTCTCATTTTGTTACTAATTCCATTAATATGACAAAAAAATAAAAGTAGCGTTCATGCGTACGTACGGCCTACCATCTCCATGAACGGTGCTTTTAAATTTTTATCTCCAAATGATATGGAAAAGTATAAAATGAATATAAACTGGATATATATTATATTTAAAACATCAATATGATTCTGGATATGATTTACCTATAATTACATGGAGAATTATTTTCCAACATGATCGATTTTTACACATGTACCGAACATCAGCAAAAATGTCTGATATGAACTCACTTTATTAACCAATTATTATAACATTATAATATGTGATATTAAATGAATAATAATATTTAATTTAAGTCTTTATGAAATTATAAATTTGACCAAATTTTATTATTCATGAGATTAAAGAACGACCGAGTCATGTCGGACACGAGGTAAGGGATCCTACCCCTCTCTTTCTTTTTAAGTACACTCTTTTATACCATTCCTTTTAAGATCATCTTTCTTATGATTGGGACTTTGTCTTATATTAATCCTACTGTACTTTTTATGTTCATATGATGAGAGACCCTATTTTATATTATCAATCCATTTTCGAAGTTTTGAGTGACGTCGTTAGGCTGCCGAATTTTCGTAAGAGATCCAGCCTCTCTCTTTATTTTTAAGTACTCTCTTTTATGTCATTTATTTTAAGCCCATCTTTATTATGTTTCGGGTTGTTATTTTATATTCCTCATACTATACTTTTTATGTTCATATTATGAGTGACCCTATTTGATCTCATAAATCCAATTTTGGAAGTTTTAAGTGGCGCCGTTAGGCTGCCGAGTTTTTGTAAGGGGTTTTTCATCTCACTTTTATTCCCGTAACATTTTTGCTACATTTTCCACCATTACCTTTGAGTGGTGTATGTAATTCCCATTATTATACTATTTGTGTAATATAATTTCATTTATGGGCATTTACATGTTCATTGTATGAACCTTCTTCAATGGGGTGTACATTTCGAAAGTAACCCAAGTCGGTAAGGGAACCTTTCACCCTCCTCTTTTCAAAAGACTTCTTTTGTTATGTCTTTTAATTCACATACAATTCTGTTGGTATATGTTCTTATATATCCTTATTGATGTAAATTTAATTTCCAAGTGATGAGATGCCTTTTTTAACTCCCATCAACTTTTTTTCTGAATTTTGAAGCGATGTCGTTAGGCTGTTGAATTTTTGCAAGGGAACTTCCTAACCCAATTTTGATTCTTTGGGTTAAACTTGTACCCCTTGAATATTTAATTCTATGAATATGTGTGAATGTCCTCTAATTGTTTTACACTTAATATTCACCTATATTTGGTGTATTTGTTTGTCACACATAATTATGTAATTGATTTATCCTTAATCCAAGGATATCGTCTTTGTAAGGGACATCGTCTCAATTTCCTTTCATTGAGGCATATTTTGTTTTATACAAAAATTTCTTTTATACGGTGTATAAACCCCTTTGAATTTTCATTTATTCAAAAGGAATATTTTTATTCAAATATTTTTACTAAACGAAAAAAAGGAATGTTTTTCTTGTCGTTCGTATGCGGCGACAACGACTTCTCCGCCGCCGTGACCATTATTTGAGTTTCAGCTTCCTCTACAAGCCATAACTTTTTTTGAATGAAAAATAAATACCATTTTTTACTATTCTTTTATTTTGGTGTTGAAAATTGTTTCCATGATGTTTTTATATCAATGTGTTGTATTGATATCTTGTGATTGAAAAGTGGAAAAGTTATGTTTCCTTTATACATGAGTTATGTGATATGATTATGTTATGGTTCATGGGAATTATTATGAATACAGGTGGTTCTATGATAAACTAAGGGTGGGTGTGCCCAATATAGCTCTCCAATGCATTGGGTAACGTGAAGGAGTTAAACGTTAAGGTTTCTCTGAAGAAATTTAGGGAATATACTGTGATGGGTTTTCCAAACGTAACCAAGAGGGTTACCCCCTATGTAAGAATGTTATGAATGCATAAAGTTACCATTATGACTTCTGATTTCTATGATTTATTCATGATTTGATGAGGTATGTTAAAATGTTTATGTTTTATGAGTAATGTATGATTTCATACATGGACTAATGTTTTCATTTCATACTTTTATATCACTTACTGAGCTTTTTATGCTCATCCTAAGTTTTTTGAAATGTTTTTCACAAGTCAAGGGAAAGGTGCATGATATGATGATAGTATCAAAGAAGTGTTAAGAAAGAATCCATGTTTTATTTTAAATATGTTTCCGTTGATGGGAAAAAACGAATTCTATCTTTAATTTAACCACTTTGTTTAAATGTGGAATGTAATTCATGATTTATGATCTAATTATCTAAAACTCTAAACCTAAAAAGATCCTCAATGTGAATTATTAATTTAATTCAATATTATGTAATATTTATGTTCGGGGACTTATAGTTGGTATCAAAGGTCGGTTTAGATAAATTTAGAGGTTAGGGTATTCTCTAGTCATAAGTGACATTACCATAATGGTTAGGATTTCAGAAAGAGTCCTAGTTTTAGATAATGTGAATAAGTAAGTATATCTTACTATTTATCTTCCTCATTAGTACATGATGGTTTTGTTGATATACTCACACTGACATTTCTGTTTTTAGTGAATGAATGGATCTACTAGCCACCAAAGTGACAATAGGTTTGAAGGAAACTGTGGTGGTTCTCTGATTAAGAGACTAGATGAAATGGGGGATTCAATGATGAAACTCGTGATTGTTCTAAACTAACTATCAAGGAGTCTTGATCAACCACTTGTACTTTGGTATGTTCTGTAATGCATCATGTACGAGATGACCCATCGATGTGGATGTTCAGGTAATAATTATAAAGGTAACCATTTGGGTTTATATGATCCTTACTTTTGTGGTAATTATGGGTTATTATATATTATGATGGAAAATTAAAGGCATGAGATAAAATTGAGGTTAAAATATGTTATGATTATTTTTGAAGATTTTATCTCGTTTTGGGGAATGTTTTAATAATTATATAATTTTGTAAAAAGGACAACACGCAGACTGTGTGACAACCCTTCGCGTCAGATAAAGCTGCGGGAATCGAACCCACAACAAAAGTGCGACTGGTATTTATCGTCTACCACTGGACTAAGTGAAGTCCCTGGTTAGTTTGACTAATTATTTTTAGTTAGATTATTTTAGGAATCAAGAGTATGTATATTTTGGGTTATCTATGGAAATGATTAACCTATCACGGAGGATATGTGATTAGGTAAATTAATTTTCAATATTAGAATTTAAGAGCAACTGATGTTATTTGGAGATAATAGTTAATTTTTACCTTGGAAGATTATGTGATTAAATCCTTCAAATATTTGGGTTTCAATCATAGTTTGGTTTACTTTGAAGAATTTTATGGACAATTGTTTATCGAATGGTCTTCATTGAACTTTGGGTTTTTTGGATAAATTTGGGAGATTAAGAATATATTTTATTTTTATAAAGGATTATACTTTTGTTGATTGTCTGATCTCATAGTAAAAATTTTGGTTTTGGATTTTGTCTAAAGACATGGGAAATATATAGTTCTCTTTTGTGGATTAGGTGATTCTCAAGAAGTTGATTATAGTACTCTTAATGCGAACAAGTCTTCCTAAATACTCGTCTTTTGGAGAAAATATGAGTTTGATTAAGGAATCTAGTAAAAGTTGAAAGTCTACGTGACACGTAAGTATGTTTCATTATGATTTAGTTAAGCTCAAAAATAAATTCCTCAATGAAGAGGAACTTAAAATAAAAATTTTTTCTATTAACTTTTCCTACTAGTGAATCGAATACCGTTTAACCCATCACAAGTTTGTGATTTTATTATGGTTAACTTTCTCCTAGACATGTTTACTATCACTCTCCATGAGAACATGACCCTTTGTTTTTTTCCTCCATGTCTATATTTTCATACTTGGAATCGTAGTATGGGTTAACTCTGGTGACCTTTGTACTTGTATTTCTTTATTTTAAAGTTATTGTTTTACTGACTCTTGTTCCGATGTGGGATTTTCAATGAAGTTTCCAAGCCCAATTTTAAAATTGCGAGGATGCAATTCCCAAAAGGGGGGAAGGATGTAACACCCCAGGTAAATAAAGAATATGACATTTTCACATTTATCCATATTTGTGAATAAAATATTAATATTACTTTAAAGGGGACGCAATTCTCGATGGCGTACCCAATACGCAACAACGAGTTTCTTGGGAATCTTACATTGCACTCTAATAATAAAATAATATTATTTTAAATGGTAGTTAATGCCTAGTCATTGTAATAGCGGGAATGAATGGAACTAACTAAAAAATGATTATATATGTTTGTAAAATATTTTTACTTTTATCCAATAAATGTTAGAGGCTTAAAATGTGAATGAATCCAATTTTAAAGCTTAAGTATTCTAATATTCTTTAAAAGGTCGATTAACCACCTTTTGATGGCGAACGATTTCTAAATCCACTTTTTGAAAATTTCATATGTTATACTGGACCAAATAAAATTCTTCTTCAGAATCGGGACATCACGATTTACACTGTGTAAATTTTTGGTATTTTTTCGATAAAGTTCATTTTTTAATGAATAGTGAAAAATGTTGTATTTTAATTCAAAACCTCATTTTAATATAATTTATTTATATGATTATATTATCTTTTGAATTGGTTTTAATGTCCAATTATAATATATTTTTACCATTTAATTCAATAGTGGTCATTGGAATTAATTTCACTTTGAAATTGGACTTAAACTAGTGTCCATCTTTTAATAGATATTATTTCTTAAAAACACGCTATTTTTTTTGACAGTGGGAATTGATTATTAAATTAATTAATACAACTTATATGTTTTGAATTTTGTAAAATGGACATATTTTTTGAATTCGGAATATCAAATATAGCTTAGGGTGAATTTTTGGTAATTTTCTGAAAAACTTCAATTTTTGATGAATAGTGAAACCACTAAGTGGTTGTTAAAGAAACTGAATTTTCGTTTAAATGAAACTCTACCACATCTGTGATTTGAATTTCAAAAATATGACATACATGGTTGTCATTAGGATGTAAAATTTGGTTCAATGGGATACAAATAATTTTTTGGTGAATAGTAACTTTAAGTTTTAATCGCAATTAGAGGTAATTAGTGTAGTTTAAGGTAAAAATAATGTTTTAATAATATGAAATGACCTAGACACATGTCCTACCATTATTAGATGAGTCATGGCCAACAAATACAATCCATGGGTCAACTTGGGGACCCCATGGATCCACTTTGATAGGAAAATGACAATAATACCTTTTTATTTAAAGTTAAAATTAAAATGACACAAACATGTGTTGTTTTATTAAAACAATTTTTATATGGGGTTATAAAAGTCATATTTTTTACTATAAATATTCATTAGAAATATAAAAATATTTCCTACATCAAGATATTTTTTTTATAATTTTTAGACACTAAATAAATTAAATTATTTATGACACCATGATGATGAAGTGATTACCTCATTATTTAATGATTTAAATAAAATGAAAAGATAATGTAAAATATAAGACCTACACTTGTAAAAAACCTATTGGATGGGCGTATTTCGAATCCTTATCACCTTATCCATAAAATATATCCTTTTGGGACCTTTAAAATCCGAAAAGAATTTTATAATAAAGTAATATTTTATAACTTTCTAAGAGTTCCCCTCCTCTCCTCTTATAAAATGCCCCCACCCCTACCACCTTACAGACACCTCTCAAGCCTTTGACTCAGCCAACCCCTGACCATGTCATCTCTAAAAATCCCTCTCTTCATCACTGGAGCCTCACTTTGGGAAAAATCCTTTCCAAGGAAGCCTTTGAGCTCAAATCAAAAAGAGTTACCTGCTTTAAAGGTAATATCTTCCCTTGTCTTCTTTTGTATTATTTTTATTCTCCAAACCCCTATAATATTTTTATTTATTTCTTCTATAACAACACCAGTATATTAAATATAGTAGGATGTTTTATGATGAGGATTCGAGCTACACTAACACACACCTCTTTCTAATGGTTAAAGAACATACTGTTTCCGTGGATGGCGAATTACTGCCTCACGAAACCGTGATTGTTCTATCTTCTCATACCACCTCTCATGGTGGCCATTATGATGGAACTATATTTATTTATGATATATATTATATTTATTTCCTCTCTATTCTTATTTATTTTATATTTAATACATACCTTTATGCTTTTCATGTTGTGCAAATACGATAATTTCATTTGAGGAAATGTGGACTACCGCCCCCTCAAGTGATGTGACTTGTTCATGCATTACATGGAATGTATAAAGAATGAAATTGATGAACTTATGTGATCTATATAACATATATATTATACTGAAATTATAATATATATATATCTCATCTATTTTAATTCCATTAATGTGTCAAAGAAATGAAAGTAACGTTCATGCGTATGTATGGCTTACCGTCTCCATGAACGGTACATTTCATTTCTTGTCTCCAAATGTTATGTACTATTATAATTACATATATATAATGGATATATATTTAATATATTAAATCTAAATTAAGGATATAATTATGGAATTATAATATATATATATCTCATTTTGTTACTAATTCCATTAATATGACAAATTGATGAAAGTAGTGTTCATGCGTACGTACGACCTACCGTCTCCATGAATGGTAATTTTAATTTTTTATCTAAAAATGATATGGAATAGTATAAAATGAATATATAATTGATATATATGATATTTACAACATCAATACTATTCTGGATATTATGTACCTATAATTACATGGAAAATTATTTTCCAACAATTTCGATTTTTACTCTTGTACCGAACATCGACAAAAACGTCTGATACGAACTCACTTTATTAACCAATTATTATAACATTATAATATGTGATATTAACTGAATAATAATATTTAATTTAGGTCCTTAGGAAATTATAAATTGACCAAATTGTATTATTCATGAGATTAAATAATGATCGAGTCATATCGGACACGAGGTAAGGGATCCTACCCCTCTCTTTCTTTTTAAGTACACTCTATTATGTCATTCCTTTTAAGCTCATCTTTCTTATGATTGGGATGTTGTTTTATATTAAACCTACTGTACTTTTTATGTTAATATTATGAGAGAATCTATTTTCTCTCATCAATTCATTTTGGATGTTTTGAGTGGCACCGTTAGGCTGCCGAATTTTTGTAAGAGATCCAACCTCTCTCTTTATTTTTAAGTACTCTCTTTTATGTAATTTATTTTAAGCTCATTTTTATTATGTTTAGGGGTGTTCTTTTATATTCCTCATACTTTATTTTTTATGTTCATACTATGAGTGACCCTATTTGATCTCATAAATCCAATTTTGTATCTTTTAAGTGGCGTAGTTAGGCTGCCGAGTTTTTGTAAGGGATTTTTCATCTCACTTTTATTCCCATAACATTTGTGCTAAATTTTCCACCCTTCCATTTGAGTGGTGTATTTACATCCCATTATTATACTATTTGTGTAATATAATTTCATTTATGGGTATTTACATGTTCATTGTATGACCCTTCTTCAATGGGGTGTACATTTCGAAAGTAACCCAAGTCGGTAAGGGAACCTTTCACCATCCTCTTTTCAAAAGACTTCTTTTGTTATGTCTTTTAATTAACATACTATTATGTTGGTATATGTTCTTATATATCCTTATTGATGTAAATTTAATGTCCAAGTGATGATATGACCTTTTTATCTCTCATCAACTCTTTTTATGAATTTTGAAGTGACGCCGTTAGGCTGTGGAATTTTTTGCAAGGGAACTTCCTAACCCAATTTTGATTATTTGGGATAAACTTATACCACTTAAATATGTCGTTCTATGAATATGTGTGAATGTCCTCTAATTGTTTTACAGTTAATATCCACTTATATTTGGTTTAATCGTTTGTCACACAAAATTATATAATTTATTTATCCTTAATCCAAGGATACCATCTTTGTAAGGGACATCGTCTCAATCTCCTTTCCTTGAGGCATATTTTGTTTTATACAAAAATTTATTTTATACGGTGTATAAACCCCTTTGACTTTTTGTTTATTCAAAAGGAATCTTTTTATATGAATAATTTTACTAAATGAAATAAAGTAATGTTTTTCTTGTCGTACGTATGCGGAGACAACGACTTCTCCACCGTCGTGACGATTATTTGAGTTTCGGCTTCCTCTACTAGCCATAACTTTTTTTGAATGAAAAATAAAACCATGTTTTAATTTTCTTTTATTTTGGTATTGAAAATGGTTTTCATAATTTTTTTATATCAATGTGTTGTATTGATATCTTGTGTTTGAAAAGTGGAAATGTTATGTTTCCTTTATGCATGTTTTATGTGATACGATTATGTTATGGTTCATGGGAATTATTATGAAGACGGGTGGTTCTATGATAAACTAAGGGTGGGTGAGCCCGATATAGCTCTCCAATGCATTGGGTAATGCAAAGGAGTTAAACATTAAGGTTTCTCCGAAGTGATTTAAGGAATATACTGTGATGGTTATTCCAAACGTAACCAAGAGGGTTACTCCCTACGTAAGAATGTTATGAATGCCTAAAGTTACCTTTATGCCTTATTTTTTCTATGATTTATTCCTGATTTTATGAGGTATGTTAAAATGATTATGTTTTATGAGTAAAGTATGATTTCATACATGGACTAATGTTTTCATTTCATACTTTTATATCCCTTACTGAGCTTTTTATGCTCATCCCAAGTTTTTTGAAATGTTTTTCACATGTCAAGGGAAAGATGCATGATATGATGATAGTGTCAAGGAAGTGTCAAGAAATAATCCATGTTTTATTTTAAATATGTTTTCGTTGATGGGAAAAAACGAATTCTATCTTTTATTTAACCCCTTTGTTTAAATGTGGAATGTAATTCATGATTTATGATCTTATTCTCTAAAACTCTAAACCTGAAAAGATCCTCAATGTGAATTATTTATTTAATTCAATATTAAGTAAGGTTTAAGGGCCGGGCCTTATATTGTATATGAGAAATTTTGAATAGATTGGGTTTGTAAAATCACTAAGATAAAAAGATTGGGTATTGAGAGTCTTGTGACCCTTTTGAGTAGTTCCTAAAGATGATTTTGGATGAATATCAGTGACATATGGTCCATAATAGTGACTGAATTAGGTTTATATGTGAATTGATTTTGGTTATTTGTATACTCATATGGGTTTTAACACCTTGGAGGTTCCTATATATCATTATGGTGTCTCGAACTCATTAGATTTCTCATAACTACTTGGTTCTTGGGTGTGGGATTTTTCTATAACATGATGAGAGTTCTACCTTATGATTTTATTAGATATGGGTTGACCATTGTGATTGGTGTGAGAAACATTAATATAATCATTTAAGGATAAGGATATTTTCCGTGTAATTCCTTTTGTTTTATGTTTGAGAAGGAGAAGATTGAAAATATAATAGTGTAGATTGACCAATGATAATTGGTGGATTAAGATATGACCATTTGAAGTTGATGTGATGCCTTGTGATGCCAGGACTTTATCTCCGATGACGGCATTCACGTCGGACCCTCCTCCCCAGGTGGGAGAGGGGCCTTCGTTTTCCTTCAAGGTTTTGGATCCTTCTTTCTCCCCTTTCTCTAGTCTCGACTTCCTCCCTCCTTTTCCCCCATCTTCTCTTTGCCCTAAGGTTCCATATTTGTTCAACAAGTTCCTTGACTTACCGCTTTCAATAGCGGAGTGTAGTGATTATTCAACGCTCTTCAATCAGACCCTGATAGGTTGTTTTTTGAAGTGACAACCTTCAGTGGATTCTTCCGTTCGGTTCGTGTTTACCTCATAGAATTTGCAGGAACAAACTATTGTTGGGTTAAATGATAGGAATATTATTGTGATTCATTTTTCTTTAGAAGAGGATCTGATAAAATCCTGGGCCTTGGCTCCTCACAGCTACAATGGGTCCCGCTTTTTCCTTTTTAGATGGACTTACGAGTTCCACATGAAGCGTGATGCCCCCTTAGTGCCAATTTGGGTGAGCTATCATAACCTTCCTCTTCCGTTTCATAATCCTTATATATTTTGGAATATTGGGAACCTAGTTGGTATGTTTATGTGTGCGAACAGTCGAGCTAATGTGTTGTGTCACCTGATTAATCCTCGTGCTTGTGTGGAGATTGATGCTACAAGAATACCTCCAGATTTCTTTTGGATAACAGTAGGAGAAGAATTCAGGTATAAGAAACTGGTTGTCTATGAATATTAGTTGGATTTATGCACGATTTGAATGAGAATGGGTCATTCTCTAGAGGTTTGTAGGCGTTGATCTCGAATTCCAGAGATGTAGGGTGCTCCATATGTTTTAGGCAGGGATCCTGAGATCAATGGAGGCATCGCTTGTCATGAACCAGTGGAAGCGGAGAAGGTGGTAGGAGTCGTTCAAAAGGATCAACTGAATGGAAATCCTTTGGTTAGTGGTATTTTCAGTTGGCTGAGGAAGGATATGGAGGAGGCTCGGGCCGGTGTGGCAGAGTGCATGGATAGTGTTTGTGTTGTGGATCCCTTACCATTTTAGTATTCTATTAATGAGAATGTTAGTGGTCTTATACTGGCAGTGGATGCAAGAATTGGGGAGGCTAGAGATTCTAAAGCCTCTAATTCTGCTTCATATGGAGAAGTTTTGCTTACTGTGTTGGGTTCTTCTAGAAAGGATCTTCCTCAGGGGACTGAGGATATGAATAGATCATGCCCGAGGAGCGGGTCTTCTGCCATGAAGCTGGGTAACCATTTTGCTGGGTTGGAGGTTGAAGGATCTGATCAGGATGTTGATTTTCCCAGGGAAGGTTCTGATGATGAGTCATCAGATCAATTTTATGAAGACAATGATTCAAAAGTTCATGTTCATGATATCTGCGACCAGCGGATGAGGAAGGGGTGGTAAGGTAGTAAGAAAGGCCGAAATTATTACTCCCATCTACCTTTACCTATGGCGACTTGATATTCTAAAAAAGTAAAAGAAAAGGAGAAAAAAATGACACCATTTCTTCTAGAATTTTGACTACCGTGGAGGAGGGGGATTGCGGGGAAGTCTTTATTATGGGAGACCATGTGGTGTGTCCTTTGGAGCTACTATTTTATTCCACATATTATATGTTTGAAGACTCTTTTGAGATAAATTCCTCGGCAGAGGATGCTGAGATGATGATGGAAAGCCCTATTCGGGTGGACACTAACAATGAACAATGTAAGTGGATAGATAAACATAATCTGATTTTAGTAAGAGGATTCAACGATAATAAGATCACTCAGGAGGAGTATATGAAAGTGTGGGACCAGATGGAATCTCACTTTGAATACTTTCTTGATGCGGCTCTAGAAATATAAGTAACTTCCCATTCTTGGAAAATTTTTAGGGATAAGAATGTTGATAGGGGTAACTTCCATTTCAATAGCTATGTTTTCTCTTTTGATTCATGTCCTAGGTGAACATGGGGTTTCTCACATTTTTCATAAAAGTGTTTTGATAATAAAAAAATTTATTTTTCAGTCAGTGAGTTTAAGATTAATATTTAGAGTGTTCATTAGGACGTAGTCATAAATGTGGATCATAATAGATTCGTGAGTAATCTTCTCAGGGATACAACGTGTTATGGGGTGAGGTTGTAACAACTTTGGTATGCTAGGTAATGAAACTATTTAATGTTTTCTAAAATCATGTGTATTTTTGTAATTTTTTTATATTAGGGGAGTTTTAACTATGGTTTGGTGAAGAAAGAAAAAGTTATTCCTTGGGGTGTATAGACCATGTCATGGTGTAGTGAAAATGTGGTGATTTTTTGGTGAATTCTGAAAATCATGCTACAATAGATAATGTTAAGCTATAGAGTAAATACTTGTATTGTAAAAGTGGGTGATCACATCATGATTATACCTGAGGGTAAATTATTAGAGAAGGATAAAAAGGATATGTTATACCATAATAGAATTTATATTCTAATTAATGTATGGGTTGTGCGGTGGGGGTATAGTGGGAATTTTCATTTGAGTTCAAGAGTCACATTCTAATAGGATATTTTACACCACAATGAAGAAGGGATCATAAAATGTGTATGGGAGGATTGCAATGTAGTGGTTTCTTAAGAATCACAGAATTATCCATGAATCACGTGGTCACACCTCAATGACTGGTTGAGATTATTTATAATTCCCTAGGATTTGAGTGTTTCATCTTGAATAACATAGTTATGTTGAAATATCCCACTTTGTACTTTTTTTAAATAACAAATTAATTGAAATAATAATTTTTTCTTACATTTTGGGAAATTATTTAGAGATATAAAAAATCAATAGGATTGACAACCCTTCTCTTCCTCTTTCCATCCATGGATTTGGGTTTTTTATAGTTGTATATTTTTAATAATGTTGTGTGATCTCTTTCATCTTCTTGTATCTTTCTTTTTATCCAATTTCTTGAATTTTAGTGGAGTGTTAGTATGAATTTTAGTTCTTTTCTCTTTTGAACATTGAATAATTTTTTAAAAAAGGTATGAATTAGGTATTGATTTTGTTAGAGTATGGTGGAATCAGGTCAATATGATAAAAATTTTACTCATTGTGACCAGATGAGCCTCGGGATAGGAGAATACTTGCACTTTCACATCGTTTCATGAGAGGTAATACGTTGAATTATTTTTTTGGGATTTCATAAAATTCATAGAAATTTATATATAAATAATTATTGGTTGAATGGATTTTTTTAATAGTTAACTGATGGATGTATCTGAAGTAGGCCTTTCCCCTTTGGATAATGTTTCAATGAGGATATGTCACCTGATAAATTTTAACACACTTATTTCTATATAAAAAATGTGCAATAGATTAGTTTTTTAATTATAAATTGTTTTTTATTAATTATAAAATATAATTGATGTGTTAGGGGATTATAGATGATGGTGGTGCGTGATTATTTCTTGATTGAGGAGGTAGTGGGATTGACTTAAGGGGTAAAATCAATTGCTGAGGCAGGTGGTCCCAAATATCATATCCATATGCATGGATACATTTATTTTCTAATTTTTATGTAGTGGTATGTTGTTATATTGTGTCAATTCAATAGAAAAGGGGGTATCATGATGTTTTGGGAGACTAAATCATACATAGTTTATTGAAAACCATGGTATTTTTACAATGGTGTTCGATGTAATACAAAGAAAGATTTTGTTTGGCGTCAAGTAGGACATGTCGCTCCTTATGATTGATTATTTTTATTTATATTCAACCTTGACTGATGATATTTTTCATGTGGGACAACTACCCCATGCTACTGAGTATGCCTATGAAATGTGCCTTCCCCAAGTATTTATTGCGTAAACAAGGTGAGAAGTGATACCCCTTAATATTGAATAAGTATACCAGGTGGCATCAACATCCCCCAAGTTGAGAAATCCTTCATTATTATAATTTTTTTAAAACAACACATTTATAGTGTCAGTTATTTATAATTGAGGTTATACATAGTTTTTTACTTTGGTTAATTTATTTTTGATGTAAAAAACCAAACCTTGATGATTTAAACATTGGTTATTAAATAATAAATAGAACCTCTTTTTTATCACATAGATTATTAAATAATCAATGTGAAAAATATTTAGAAATTGGTTGAAATTTCTGGACCAGTCATTGTATTTTCATCATTGATGTGGTAAATATTGCTCCTCTCTCTTGAAGCAAAATAAAACCATTATTTCTTAGATTCATCAGCTTATAATCGTCTTCATCCACCTTAAGTCTATGTCAACCATAATCATCCTCCCTCAACTTCCATTAACCACTATGTTTTGGGTATCTATGACTTGTTTTGATACTCGTTTATATCATCCTCAACAAATCATATATTTTTATTTGTTTTATAAATTATAATATATTGTGGGTTACAAGGTAGTAACATTTTCAAAAAAAAGGTACATAATTTTTTCATTATCAATAATTATAAATAGTTAATATTTTCTCTATAATTATTTACAATAACCATTGATGTAGGTTTTTTTATCATAATTGGAAGGTGGAATATATTTTATTGTTACTAATAATATTTCTTATGTGGATTAATTAAAAAATAATTTATATTTCTTCAAAGAAATTTATTTATTAATATATTTTAACATTCGACATATTTAGTTATATTATACTATTCTTGAAAAAAATTTAATTTCAATTTATTTTACTATTCTTTGAAAATTTTAAATTTTAGGATATATTTTTATTTATTTTGAATATGTTTTATGCATTAAAATCATCTTTTAAATATAAGAAAATTTTTGGCTACTAATGATTTCTTTCTTAAATATTTAAAAGAATTTACAATATAATTTATCTTATTTAATTTGTTTAAAATTTTAAAAATTGAACTAACTATTTTAAAATAACATTGTAAATTTTAATCCCTTCACCACAATAGCAATACTATAACTTTTCATATTGCTTTTGGAAAATATCATTGGGAGCCCTAATATAATCCTCACTAGAGGTATAGTTAATCAATTCATATTACATTCAACATTTTTATTCAATGGTTATTTTTTAGTGACATAGATTTTAAAAAGTCCTCTTTTTTTATTTAATAATAATTATAGTTAATTAATAATTTCTAATATGTTATTTATTATCATTATCTTTGTTTTATTGTGACTAAATTAATAACATAAATTTTTTTTATGTTATTAACCAACATGATTATTATAGGTACTATTATTATCATTCAAAATTAAAAAATTACAAAGTTGGTGGTTAAGCCAAATATTCATTTAGTTAATATATCCAATAACTAGTGATATTTCTTTTATATATTGTAATTATTTTATAAAATATATATTAATATTCATAAAATTTAGATATACTCTTCTATATTTTTAAAATTCTTCTCTATTCATTACATATTATTATTCTTATAATAAAAATAAAAAATCATTCACACACCTTGGTAGTTATTCCTAAATGAATTTTTTTATATAATTATATAAGTTTCTTCCATATTTAATTTTTAAAATATAAAATTAATAAATATTTTTTGAGTTAAAATATAATCATTATAAATGTTTTTAATTTTATAATTTTTTTATTTTTAATAATTTTTCTATTAATTACATTATGTGTTCTAAATTATAATGATTTTTAACTGGGTTAATTAGTGTATATTGACCGTTATTTATTTTTAAATATTTTATGGAATTATTATATTTCATTTGTGATACATGTATATATATAATTTTTTAAATTATATATATATATATATATATATTTTAATTCTAGTTTTTTTACTCTTACTTTTTTAATAATAAATGAATAAATAACTTACTGAATAAATATTTTATAATTTTTTAATTAGAAAATGATTAATATTCAAATTTAATTTATTAAAAATTTATTAAAATATTTTCAAGGATATATTTTTATAAATAAAATATTTTATTTTACTTTTTTAATAAAATAATTTTGTTTTAATATTATTTCATTTCATATTGTACAATTACAATAAAAATATTTTTTTATTTTATTATTAATAAAATTAAAATTGAATTTAAATTTTAATAATACAGAAAAATATATTTAATACTATAAAACTATTATAGGTGATAATTAATCGTAGTAGGATTACTACATGATGAACAAATGATGAATATGAGGAATGTGTAGATTCAATTTTGGAATAATCTAAATAAAATATTTCAAAAAACGACATGTTTTTCCTTACATGAAATGTGTAAATGTGAGGAAACTGTAAAGATGAGAAATCAAAGAACATTTAATTTTAAATGCTTTTAATTTGTGTAAAAATAATTGAATTTAGCATGGTAAAATTGGAAAAAAAATACAGATCTAATGATGATAAAATTTTAAAAATGACAGTTCTGATCATATAGAAGAAATGATTTGTGATATTGAAGTGTTGGTAATTGAGAAACAAGATAGACTGAGTTCATATATGGTTACGATGATTTTTTTCAACATTATACATAATTTACATATTTTTCCATGGTGTTAATATTGGGGAACATGAAATCATGGAATTAATAGATTGACAATGGGTTTTATAATTTCTATAATAATTAAAGGACATACTCAACAAGGGAAACGATATTCCAAATTCAAATTATATTTTGAAACAATTATTTTTCCAATCACCCCATGGGATTTTATAAAATAGTTTTTGAAAATAAATTTAATTTTGTTGATATCTTGCATTACAAGTAACATCGAGTTTTAACAAACCTTGATATAATATTAATATTATTTTTTCCAACATGACTAATATAACCCAACCGTTAAATTATATGAAACGAATAGGATTATTTCTATTAAAAAAATTTATAAAGGATTTATAAAAATAAAATATATGTATAAATATGTACTTAATTTTTTTAAAGTCATTATATGCTTCAAAAATACATTCTTCTCAAAAAATTATTTATATTGTTCTTTTATGAACAATAACACAATTATTTATTAACAATTTTATAATTTTTTCAGAAATATTAACTTAGTTTTTTAATATAAATGTATTAATTATCTTATATTTAATTTTTTATTATTTTATGGAAAGATTTATTTTTTGGTGAATAATGAAGAATACTGATTTTTATTAAACAAATGCCTTTTGGTTTAAATAATTTAAAAAGTTATGTGCTGTTTAAAAATTATTAAATGAAATCAAATAGTTTAATTCTGTTATTATTAAACTAATTTAGTTAATTGGAATCAAATTTATGATTAGTTCTAAATATTTTCCATTCTATAGTGATAAAAAGTTTCTCTTTAGAAAACCATGTTTTCAACATGTCTAAAGGTTTAATTTTAAATTACGAAATTTCCACTACTATGAATAAAAAATAAAAAAATGGATTCAATATTTTGAATAATAATATTTATTATTATATAATATATTAAATTTAATTTTTTTTCAAAATGAATAGTTATAATAGTAAAAATTAATTACTACGATTAAGGTTGAAGCGGGTTTATCGAGGGATTAAATGAAAATGATATGGGAAAATGACCTAGAAACATATCCAACCCCAATTTTAAGAATATATTTAAACTAAATATCTTATTATATAGGAAATATTCCACTTTTAATCTTTAGGTCATATTTAAAATGTTGGTAAACCTTTTTGATTTAAAAATATCCAATTTTGTCCTCTCCCCCACTTATAAAAGGCCACCCCATCTCCCTTAATCATTAATATTAAAAACCATTTGGTTCAGCCGATAGTTGAAAAAACATTCCTTTCTTCCAAAACAAAATCCTAGATTCCTTTTTTTATTATCAAACCTACCTAATATGGAATTTGGTGCTAACCTATTGAGGTTTTCCAAAGTAGAGGTATCATTTTTAACGAATTTTTTTATTTTTCTTCTTCTTCATCCTCCATAAAATATCATTAAGATATTATTATATAATAAAATCAGTTTATAAAATATATTTAGATGTTATTATGTTATCTTCAAAACAAATAAGCATCTCCTCTTCCATCAATTGGGAAAAAAACCTGTAGATCATGCGTATAGTGGATTACAGTCTCATGAGCTAATGCAATTATTTTTCTATCACCTCCTTTCATGAATAGATATATTGATGTATTAAATTTTGTATTTATCATATTTCTGAAATATTTATACACTTATAATTACAATATAAAATAAATCTTCTTACCGACCAATCTGTTAGAAAATTATAAAATCGCTCGTGCGTAAGTGTGGACTATCGCCTCTATGAAGTGATGTGATACATTTTTCATTTTATTTTTAAAATGGATATTTATAAGGATATAGAAATAAATATATATTATATTTATGATATAATAATTTATATTTCAAGGTTAATTAATATTTACCATTTTCTCCATCCACTAGGAAAATGGAAACAACATTCATGCATATATACGACTTACAGTCCCAATGAATGGTGTAATTCATTTTCATATCTATATATTTGTTGGATGACTGTAAATAAATATATGATGCATATACATTATATTTATATAATGTTCGACATTATTGATATTATTTAACCCTGATCAATGTAAAGGGACCCAAAAAACCAAACCAAAACAAACATACAAATGATGCAGTTATTACCCAAAATGAGATTTTAACAAGGAAGTTTTAATATACGGTTAACAGAAAAACATAAATAAATTATTTATGGTATCATAGATATAAATATAGTTATATAATGTACTTATAATATATATATATATATTTTCTATACATGTTTTTTTAATGTGTGTGGATAAATTTGATACTTCAGGTAAGGGATTTTTATCTCACTTTAATTTTTAGGGGACACATTCCATATTCAACACTTTTTTATTTTGTATGGTGTATATACATCACATTAATGTATTTTATGATTATTCTCATTAAAATATGGGATATGAATATTCATATAATTTTATTTCTTTAATGGGGCTTATGATTCAAAAATACCAAAGTGGTTATGGATTTATATTACAATCTCATTATTATTGGGATTGTTTGGGATTATGATTCTGAGGATGAAATATTATATTAAACTTATGAATAATACCATTTATTTTAGTATAATAGGTTTATTTCATGAAAATAAATGTTTTAACTAAATATTACCCTCTTAATGTACTCAGGGTTCAATGATAATGTTTTTATAGAACACAGACTTTATTTCTCTGTTCTATCAAAAACCCTTTTTTCTTAAACATCTATGTTTTCTAAAATTATTTTTCAGAATGTTTTCATTATTATAAAAATGTTTTTCAATGTAATTTGTACCCATGTTTAAAATTTTAAAAAATACTTTAATAGGAGCCTTCTAGTCATTTTTAGAATGCGGCACTTTTTACTTTTACCAAACATATGATAGGAGTCTTTGTTTTAAAATATATGAAATAAATGGTATACTCTTTGCCAATAAACACTAAATGTTTATGTGATTCCCTTATATGTTCCTATGTTTATATTCAATGAATTTTTTTACTAATATTGGAATAATATTTATATTTTAAATAAGTGTTTTGAAGGTGGAAATGTTATCTTCTTCAATAAAATTTTTAAGTGATCTTAGAAATCATTTTCATCTTAGATGCCATCCATTGATGTGACATAAGATTTACCAAGGATATGATAAAATAAAACCAACCATATTTTTTATTTGGTGTTTTTTTATTATAATGATGTTATTTTTATGAAATGAAAACCTTTTCCATGGGTTATGCTACGATGAATTAATGAGATGATTATGAAATCCATTTCCATTTGATGGGTTATTCTACAATGAAATGTTAATAAAACCATTTTTATTAAAGAGGTTATTATATGATGACTGTTTTATGATATTTTCCCACAAAACTATTAGGATTATGTGATGGTTGGGACCCATATCTTCTTCTAATACATTTGGTAATGATCAATGTTTGAAGAGCTCAAAGGGTACATGATTGTTTATACCAAGACCAGTAGAGTGTATACATGAGGTTATACAAAGACAAAAAGAGGGTACACATGAGGACATACCAGGCTCAAAATAGTTTACACTAAAGGTTATCCTGAGATCAAATTGGGTACACTGGTGGTTATCCCAGTACAAACATGCTATGAATGTCTTGGTGGGTAGCCTTAACATGATATTTTATTATTATTATCTGTATTCCAAAAATAATTATCTAATGAAAATATTGTACTCTTATGGATCATGTTAATTGATTCCATTATGATTCATGTCTTATTAACTGCCATGATTTATTCCATGAATCGTGTCTCTAATCTATTTTATGCAGGTTATTATTTTCAAATTTTAGTCTCATGTTTTCATACATTTAGGCTCATGTTATGTTTATATCTCCATTGATTACCGGTATTGAGCATATGAGCTCACCCTTTATTATTTTTCATTTCCCCAAGTTATGAATAGCGATATTATGTATAATATTTCCAATGAGGGTGCTGGTTATGGATAAATGAGTTAGATATATAGTAGTTAACAAATTAACTAGTTGTTTGTGTATCCAAGTATTTAAAGCCTCTATACCTAAATGATTATGGTGTGGATCATTATGGTATTTAATTAATATTTTTCTATTAATATGTAATATATTTGTATGAAATTTATGGTTTTCTACAATGATTTATGGGATTGGGATACAATAAGTTACATGCCTTCCCTATTGTCTGCATAACATATCTAAAGGAATATAAACGTCTTTCAGAATGTCCTAAATATGTGAAATCATGGAAAAAGTTGAAATAAAAATTATAAGTTGAATCACCTATTATTATTGTTAAATATAATAAAGATATTAAAAAATGGTTTTCTTTTAGAATTACTCATTTGAAATGTTTTTTAAATTCAAATGATGTTAAAGGTTTAAGATGTCATGTAGATGAGAGAATATTTGATGGAAAATTAGGTCATCCCGCAAATTTTCCACAATGAAATAAAATTAATAAAAAGTTATTAAATTTGGAAAATAAGTTATAAATATGTGACCTACATTGTGTAAAGATAGAATTAATCCAAATTTGAACCATTGTAGAAGACATGATTTTTGGATAGTTTTTTTTGGTAATTTAAAACTTATCTATTGAATTTTGTATGAAGTGAAAATTCATCATGTTGAGTTCAATTATTAAAATACTTAAACAAACATTAATTGATTTTCATGTTTATTTGTAACCATTAATTAAAAATTATAAAAAATTTGGGATACATGTGACATCCCAACGAGAACTATTGACACCAAACTCTAGAAATATATTCTAATTGTTTACTAAATCATTGGAAGAGTTTTTTCCATTTAAAAATATACACCGTACCAAGAAAATAATAAAAAAACAAAAAATTCCCTACAGAATACCTAATATCTAAACAATACAACTAATAGTCCAATGACTAAAAAATATCATAGTAATAAGAAAAGGTTGAACAAGACACCCAACCAAAAAAATAAAATATATCCTGCTGTGGAAACACCTATGTGGTATCACTCCAACTTCCCCACTTATTCATCTTCATGCTCTAACCAAAATCCTAAAAATTTGGAATCATTATGCTCCAATATAAAATTAATAGACTTTTCATTTACCAATTTCATGATAAATAACATTTTATATACTAACTAAACTAGTCATTAGTGATAATATTTTTTGTTCCCCAAGTAGAACCAACTTCCAAATCTAAATCAACAAGGCCTTATCAATTGAAAATGATCACACACCGTTCTATATATTCCTTGTTTTCATTACAATAATACCTTTAAAGGATAATAGTTATTTTACCCATTTTATTAATACATGTTACATGTATTAATTCAACTTATAAAATTTATATCATGAAACTAAATGGGGTTTTCCAACAACCATTGAAAATTCAAGGTTCTTAGAATAATTAAACTAAGAGGGCTTACTAAGTATAAATCATAGTGGGGTTTCCTTGAAAATCACAGGAACCCATTTATAAATATAATCCTTTAAGTTCTAGAATGAGTGTAGAAAAAGAGAGAATATATTGGGAATTCATTATCTCAATAATAATCTATAATTTATGATGATTTTAATGCTCACAAATACCCTTGTTTGTTTTAGTAATGATTTTACTTTATGTTTATTTTAGGGAATTAAAATTATTTTTATTCATTCTGAAATTAATTTCAATCTTTCAACTCACAAGAAATATTTATTAAATGTGTTCAAGATAAGTTTTTGAGATTTTTGGAAACACTTTTCATACCCTACATTGTTTAGTTTAATGTATGGTATCAACCCTATGCTTTGTACAACATGTTTGGATTGTGATCCCTATGTTTCTATTCAACCTTACCCTGGATGAAGAAAGTATTGTTTCTCAACCCTATGTTAAGATTATTAAGTATGGTTAATGAACCATACATTATCAAAAAAGTATGGTAAAATCACTTTATGTTTCAAAGGAACCTTTTGTTTGGAAAGGGAAGAAATTATGATAAATTAACTTTACATTTGAAAGGAACTTTACATTTGGTAAGAGAAGAAATAATGGTTAAATAACCCTCTATAAGTAATGAACCATACATTCTAAAGAGAAACATATGGATCATAAAAATTAATTTTAGGATCAACCCTACATTGGTAACCTTAAGTTCAGAAGTTGAACACTACATAGTTAAACCCTACGTTCAGTATTTTTTCGCTTTTTGAAGGAACCCTATGTTTGAATTTTCAACATCAGAGATTTATTTTCTTGATATTTTATGGGATTTTTTCAACAGACTTAAGATAGTTACATGATGATTTAAAGATCATTTAATTTGATTTAAAGAATAGTATTCAATGGATATTTTCACTCTTATTCTCAAGGAAAGTTACGACCACCCAGATATATTTGAAATTTGAATTTCATAGGTTTATCATGCGAATTTGGTGGATCTAGAATTTTTTAAGCATGAGGCTTGTTATATATTTCCTCATGTATTTTTTTCATCATATGATCAATAGTGATGAATATTTTTATTATTTTTCAATTTTCTAGTGATCATATACATAGTGATATAGATAATAAACGACTCAAGAAGAGGACTTCACTTTGGTGATATACAAATTAAATCTTGTAAGTGCGCTGCAACTTTGTTTTTATTTCTGCTCTAAAAATTGAAGATCTCTTGTCCAATGGGGTCTCTTTAGACATATTTTATATTTATGATTATCTTTATAAAGAAGAAGATCCATAAATTTTTGGTTGTGTGCTACTACAACTGTGAATATAAATATATTTCAGCAAATAAAATCACTTTTGTATTTATTATAGTTTTGACAGCTCTTACTCAGTTGAAGTGGAGTGTCAGGTTCTCTATCTAAGCTAGGGATAATCATTCCACCATGCTCACAGAGAGATAATATGATGGACTAGACTAGGAGATATATTTTCTCCAAATGACTATAAAAATCCATTTCTTTTATTTTTATTTTCCTCTACTTATTCATTGATCAGAAGTAAAAACATAGCTTATCCATTCTATTTAAAAGATGGAATTTGAATTCAGAATTATAGAAGTGTTTTGGAAAAGACACAATTCACACTCTCTTGTGTGTTTTGTATATTCCACCATAACAATTGGTATAAGAGGATATCTTTTGGTTAAAGCTATAGAAAGATGAATGTTTAAAGGTCTATACAAAGATAGAAATGGATGATCCTGGAGAGGGGATGTCCATGGTTCATGATCCAAACATCAATAGTGAAAATTATGGGCATTGAAAATCAAGGATGATCATTTATTTAAAAAATGTTAGATTTATAGTTTGTTAAAAAAATTATTATACCTTATAAGATTAATGAGAAACCTGAAACATGGGATGCTGCAACTAAAGCTGACTATGATATGAATTCAAAATCTAGGAGTGTAATTCTCTATATTTTAGGACCAGAAGAGTTCGATATAGTTTTCCAATGTCCTACTTCTTATAAAATGTGGAAAACTATTGTTGTTTACTATGAAGGAACAAGTAATTTATCATTTATGGGGTATGCAACAACAAAGCTAAAATTTTACACATTCAGAATGATTAATGGAGAAAACATTACACAGAGGAATGTATGGATTACAAAAAATATCAATAATTTTACAGCCTTAGGTGAACCTAATAAAAAATCTAATCATGAATTGAAAGTACCAAGAGTAATATCTTTTAAATGAAATTACATATCTACAGTTATTCGAAAATGATCACCTATCCATGACCTAACCATGAAAGAATTAATTAGGATGTTGATGATGTATAAAGATTAAATTCAATAAAATGTTGCATGTTATAAAATTATTGTGAAAAAGGATAATAATTATTTAATGTATCATCTTAGAAAAAATAAGAAGAATAAAGCAAGAACTTATAAAAGAAAATAATATTGATTCATCTTATTATTAAATGTAACCTTCTCATTTATCCCTAAAGATTATCAATTTTTATAATAAGAAAAATGATTTATTAATACTTTAAAAAAGTTGAGAAAAACTCAAGAGAAGTCATATGCTATGAATAAAAAAAATGGGTTATATCAGACCTAATTGTCCTCATCTAAAAGATTAAAAGAGAAAGATAGATAAGAGATATCAAAAAATTTCTGATTATGAACATAAATGAAAAAGGAAAATGAAAGCTACAAGGAGTGTTTCTGAAGACTCCAACATCTCATAAAAATATAATCCAGAATAAGAAGAATCAAATCTAAACTCAAATATCTCCTTCATGGATGAGGATGATAAGGTAAAAATATTTTATTCATGTAATTATGATTCTAATCCAAATTGTTTAAATGATAAATTTTCTTCCTACTGTAATATTCTAGAAGATAAACTTGAATCTTTATTAAAAAAGAAAAAATATTTGAAGAATATTTGTAATTATATTTTACGATAAAGAGATTCCATACTGAAATAACACCAGGAGTTAGTTGATAAATTTAATCCATCAAGTACAAACATTATTGATCCTGATTATATGATTAAAGAAATACATGATAAAGTAGAAACTTATAAAAGGGATGATATTTTCTTTAAAAAAGTAAATAATACATAGAATGAAATTATTGGAAAAAATGTAATTAAAATGGAAATATTCAGTATTGTAAGTAAGGGTAAATAATCTAAGCTGTATTAGAATTATTTTTCCCCAACTAATAAATTGTTACTTATAATTTTTGTGGAACAAAAGGACATATTACAAATAACAATTATTTGAAGAATCATCAAATCAATGGCATTAAAAGTGATTTTATTTCAAAAAAAAAATTCTAATGAAAATTATATGAGTTATGAAAAAACAAATTTTATCTCGATTCTCTTATCTCTTGTAGAAAACCCAGCTACACCAAATAAGATATGAGTACGAAAACAAACATGTGTATAAATGATTTTGTAGGTAAAAGGACATAAGAAAAAAAATTATATTTATTATATGGACAGTGGGTGATCAAGGAATATGAATAGAGATCCATTAAATTTCTACACAATAAATAAGATGGTTGGAGGTCATATTACTTTTGGTTATAATTCCAAAGGAAAAATTTTGGGAGTTGGAACTGTAGGAGATTTGAAGATCATATCTATCAAAAAAGTAATATATTTAATAGGATTAAAGTGTAATCTAATAAGTATTTCTCAACTATATGAGAATGGTTTTTATGTCAATTTCTTTAACAATTCCAACTCATTATTTTCAAACATATTTCTAAAATTTAGAGAACCTAGAACATATAATGTCTATACTCTAGGCTTACACTCCTTGTTTAAATTAAAAGTGAAGTTTTTATTTACTAAGACAAATGAGTCATTGATCTTGAATTTAAGACTTGGTCATTGAAATATTTATGCTTTACGTAAATTTTATAAGGAACATTTAGTTTTTGATTTACCTTGTCTTAAATACGATGAAGACAGATTCTCTGATGGATGAAAATTTGAAGGAAACAATAATCTTCTTTCAAATAGATTAACATAATTGCTACATCTAAACCGTTAAAACTTATCCATATGGACCTATTTTGACCATCCATAGTGGAATGTTTTTCTGGTAAATTATATTTTTATGTTTTAGTTAATTATTTTTCTTGATTTATTTGGATTTATTTTCTATAGCTTAATAATGTAGTTTTCTCGGATTTTGAATTTTTTTGTAAAATTATTCAAAATCGAAACGGTTTTTAAATAATATCATTAAGAAGCTATCCTAAGGGTGAATTTGAGAACCAAGAATTTATTTATTTTTTCAGAAATCTATGTAATCAACAAACCTTCTTTTCAACAGGAACACATCAACAAAATAGAATTATTGAATGAATAAACAAAAATATTCCAAAAATGGCTAGGACTATACTGAATGAATATAGTCTACCTATATATTTTTGGCATAAGCTATATGCACAGACTACTATATCATGAATATAGTTTTAATTTGTTTTATTTTAAAAAATACACCTTAAAAAATTTTGAATAAAAAATTATAAAGTAATGTACTTTGATGTTTTTGTATTTAAGGTGTATATCATAAACACCAAGGATAATATTGGTATGTTTGATCTAGAATCTGATAAAGGAATATTTTTAGGATATCTTGCAATTTATAAATCTTAAATATAATTTAATTAAAATTCAAGGATTTTCTAAGAATCATATCATGTGATGGTTGATGAAACTAATACCTTTATTAACGAAATATGTCAAGTTGAGGATGTCACAGACTCTTATGATAACATGAGACTTAAAAAACATAAAAATGATTTTTATTTTTATAATGTTGAGACCTTTTTAAAAGAACATAAAACTGAATAACATGAGATTGTGCTACCTAGACAACATAGATATCTAAATAACTATCCCATTAAAACTATTATAAGAGACCTTGGCACTGGTATTTAAACTAGAATAAATTTTGGAAACCTAGATTAATTGTATACCTTTCTATCCCATTGAGAACCTAATACTACTAAAGAAACCTTAGAAGAGGTGAGTTTGATTATAGTTGTACAAGAAGAATTAAACTAGTTCAAGAGAAATAATGTTCGGGAACTAATAGAGAGATCAACCAACTATCCAACTGCAGGAACCAAGTTGGTTTTTAGAAACAAACAGTATGACCAAGGGATTATTACTAGTAATAAAGTTACATTATTAGACAAGGGTTATAATCAAGAAGAAGTTATATATTATGATGATACATTTTCCCTAGTAGTTAGATTAGAATCCATTATAATTGTTATATTTTATTTGTCTCATACAAATTTTAAATTATATTAAATGGAAGTTAAGTATACCTTTTTAAATCGTTATTTAATGGAGGAATTTTATGTTGAACAACCTCCAAGTTTTATAAATCCTAAAAAACCAAAACATGCTTTTAAACTTACTATTGATCTCTATGACCTTAAACATACACCTTGATATTATTATAAAAGACTATGTTTTTTCTTTTCAAAAATGGTTTTACTTTTGTTTGGGAATATCCAACACTTTTTAAGAAACTTTTTTGTTCTAATATTTTATTTGTTCAAATTTATGTTATTGACATTATTTTTTGTTCAAATAATAAAAAAATGGTCATGATTTTTCAAATTTTATGAAAAAATAATTTTAAATGTGTATGATGGGAGAACTGAATTTTTTTAGGAATTGAAGTTTATCAAAAATATTATGGAAATGTTTTAAATAAAATTTATTATGTTATAAATTTATTGAAAATGCTTGGGCTTGAAGAAAGACATATTCAACTCCCTTGTGTACTAATATAAAGCTTGATTTGGATGAAGATGGGAAACCAGTTGACAACAAGCTATATAGATGTATGATTATTAGTTTGGTATATCTTACTACTAGTAGAGCATACATTAAGTATTCGGTTTTTCTTTTTGCACGATTTTAATGAAATCTAAAATAATCTCATCTTATTGTTTTTAAAATAATTTTTAGATATTTAAAAGAAACTATTTTTCAATCCCTTATTCACCCCAAAACTTCTTATTTCAATTTAATTTCATATTCAGATGTTCCCTTTTGAAGGTGAATATTTGATATAAAAAATAACTAGGAACCTGTCACTTCTTACGAAAATAATTAGTTTCATTTTCTAGTAAGAAACAACACTCTTTTTCTTTGTCTGTTGCTGAGATATAATATGTGTCTTCCAGTATTTTTTGTGCACAAGTATTGTGGATTAAAAACACTATAATGGTCTTTGGTCTAATTTTTAATAATATTATTATTTTATTTGATAATAAAAGTGTACTAAATATTTCAAAAAATTCCTATAATTCATTTCAGGACTAGTCATATTGATATATGGAATCATTTTTTTAGATATCATGTTCTTAAAAATTAAATATTTTTTGAATTAGTTAATTATGAATATTAATTGGATGATATTCTAACTAAAAAATTTTCCATTTCTTGTTTTGATTTTATTATGGTGGAGTTATGTTTATTTTATTTTAACTAAGTATAATTTTAATTTTATGACTATATATCCTTATTAAATTTTGTTCACTACTTTACTTAGTTTTATTTTCACTTTTTATTTGTTTAAATAATTTTGGTTTGTCATTTTTAAAGCCAATTGTTTTAATAAAATTCATAATTATCTTATGTAATGACATGAGAAAGAATGGGATGTTAGAAACATTTGACCTACTGAAACTTTTCATCTTCCTTTAATTTTTCATTTCTCAAATATTTTCATCTACTGAAGCCTTTGTCTACTTTTGAAACCCTAGAATTCGAGAACCTTAGAGATTTCGATTTTCAGAAATGTAAAAAACCAATCGAACTATTGATGGTCAACCTAGTGACCAAAAGCATCAGTGAGTTTCTCAAGGGAATATTTTGCAAGGAAAAGTCATCAATTTAAAGGGGTTGTATGAGACCAATTAATATCTTAAAAAATCAGTCATATTTCATGGTTAGAATTTATTTTTAATGAGTTAAATATATAATTCATTAATGATATTAAGTTGATGTATATCTTTAATAGTGTTCAATTCAGTTTTGGTGAGGCTAAAAACATAATTTCTACACATGTAGAGGAAATAGAATTTTCAATTTCCTCTTTAGAAATTGATAAAATATTGAAATGGCTCAATGAAAATGTTTTTCATTTTGATCTATGATATACTGGTAATCAAGATCACAAGTCTTTGGACATTATGTTTTTTCTATCTGGATCAACTAAAATAAGAAAGATATTTATTAAGGACTATGAGGCTGATCAAAAGGTTTTGGCTAAATTTATTCAGATTGAAATAGACCCAAGAGTAGTTGAGATGGAGAAAATTTTATATCCAGACATGTATGATATGTTACCATTCATAAGTAAATTAACGTTGAATTTTTTAAGGTATATTTTGAGGTATTTGAGCTACTATTTTCTAAAAGAGGCTCGTATGCCTTTTTATCCAGATAGAAAGATAATTTCTTATATTTTATTTAGAAAGAATATGGTTTGGTAGTTTAGTTAAAGAGTTAAATTTCATCACAGTAATCTGTTGAATGCTGGGACTCTTAGGAAATTTGGTTTTTATTACTGTCCAATGAAATGAAAGCTTATGATAGTTGGTAAAGATGACCAACAAAATTCTTGATTATTTACTTATGGGGAGAAAATTGTAGTTGTAAATAAAGGGATTGGAGAATCCAGAACTGAAGGAATTTCAAAATATTATTAGAGAAACTTAAGATTTAATGGAGCAGAAAAATAATTATAAGAAGAAGATGTAATGGAAAAGTTGGTTATGAGACCAAGGAATAGAGAAGAACCACCATCTAAAGAACCAGTATTGGGTTTGGGTGAAGCTACTAGACCGGTTCATTTAAAATAATTAGTTATTGTAGAATAAAAACTGGTTGAGAGTCAATATTGGGATTTATATTATTCCACAACTATAGTTGTTCAAGAAAAAAGCCTATTTTTTAAGAAGAATATTTTCAGGATGTGGCTATTCAGGAAACGCAATAAATATTCATATTAGAAACTATGGCCACAAAAGTTATTAAGAATCAGGATTGCGTAGTTTTTGATCAATTGATTGAGATACTAGAAATTTTTTCTAGAGACATGATATAAGTTCTTGAAAATCTATCTTTCTCTAGAGAAAAATAAGTGGGGAAGTCTACTTAAAATACTTTACCAATTTTGGATGTTGGTCAATCAAAAAATCTAGATGAAAGGACATCTGATTCCCTGACTAATCAAGTTGAAGTTCTTATGATGAAATTTAATAAATTTTAGGAAGAAAATTATATTCTTAGTTAAGTGTTATTGTCCTCAAAGAAATCATTAAATGTTTTTCAAAATTTATCAACTCCAAGGCTGGAGTTTGAGTCACTTCAGACTCAACATCAATAATAAAAAGAAAATTCAGTCTTAAGGAAAAATTTTGATGCTTTAAATATAGAGATGGTAGCTGATGTAGGAAAATTTTTATATAAATCTATTTTCAAAAAAGATTTTTCCGAATTGAAGTGGTATTTAGGAATCCATTTTGAGTCTATTAAAGGAATTGTTTTTAAGCCAGTTCTTCATCTTCCACTCCTTCTAGCTCTCTAGATCTAATTTTTATATTTCATGTAATTACTTCAGTTATGGATGACATCAATTACCGTCGGTAGAAACTTCAGTGCAATAATGCTCCATTATTAGTTTTATTAGATAATCTGAGATATCTAATTGAGAAATTAACTTTTTTAAAACCCAGTATCATGATTCTATATAATATATTCTAAGATAAGTTAGACCAGTTTATGAATCAATGGGAAAGTTTTCAAGACTTTATTAAATACAATCTTGTTGAAAATATGTATGTTGGTTAAGATTTCACGATTTTCATTATGAGGTTGGGATATAATCTTATGAAAATTTTGCGTGTACAGATGGGGGAGATGGAATAAGTGTATCATGTTGCTCAAATTTGTACTGAATTAGAAATAGATCCAAACCCTAACCAAACACTTTTACCATAACCAAATAAGTTTTATAACCTATTTCCAAGTCAAAATTAATATTGTATTTATACAAATTTTTACTAATGAAATCCATTTATTCTTTTTTTTATTATTTTATATTATTTTATGTTTATATCTACTCCGACCAATAAAGTCTTATTTTTTAAAAAAATATATTATAAAATTTTCTTTATGTTTTCTGTAAAATTAGAAGTATTTTAATCCTTTTTTATATATTATTTTTTATATCACAAAAAGACAGATAAATTTGGATAAACATGACAATTATTTTTATCAAAATAATTTTGTAAAATCAAATTATTTTTTTAAAATGTTTTCCAAATTAAAAATTTTGTTATTAATTTTATGGGTATTGTGATCATTAAAAGGAAATATTTTTTTTTTGAATTTATTCTCTCAAAAATAATATATATTTGTTTATGATTTTGATTCTCACAAATACCCTTGTTTGTTTTAATAATTATTTTACTTTATTTGTATTTTAGGGAATGAATATTTTTTTTATTTATTCTGAAATTATTTTCATGCCTTCAATTCAAAAGAAGTGTTTATTAAAAGTGCTCAGAGTATGTTTTCGAGAAATATTAAAACATTTTTCATACCCTACATGGCGTAGTATAATGTATAATATCAACCCAAGACTTTTTACAATGCATATGGATCAGGATCCATACGTTTGCCTTCATCCTTACAACAGATGGAGAAATTATGGTTTATCAACCCTAAGTTCAGATCAGTAAATATTGTCAATCAGCTTTATATAATCAGAAAAGTAATGTAAAAGAACCTTACATTTGAATGGAACCTTAGATTTGGTAAGAGAATAAATTATGGTAAAAGAACCTTACGTTTGAAAGGAATAATATGTTTGGAAAGAGAAGAAAAGGTGATTAAGAACCCTATGTATGTAATGAACCTTACATTATAAAGAGTAACGTATAGATCACCAATATTACTTTTATGATTAACCCCATGTTGTCAAACATTTGTTCGGAAGAAGAATGCTACATTGTAGAACCATACGTTCAGTATTTTTTCAGTTTGTAAAGGAACCCTAAGTTGGACTTTTCAATGTTATAGACTTATTTTTGTGATATTTTCTATGATTTCAATAATTGACATAATACACTTATAGGATGATTTAAAGCACCTTTTATTTGATTCATAGAACCATATTCAATAGATCATTTCACTTCTATTCCGAAGGGAAGTTACTGCCCCCTAATCTGTTTGAAATTTGAATTTCTACAATTTATTAGGCATTTTTTGTGGATTTGGAATTTTAGAAGCAAGGGGATCATTATATATTAATTTGAGTATTATTTTATTCATTTGATCGAGAGTGAATAATATTTTAATTATTATTAAAATTTTCTAGTGATCATATACACAGTGCTATAGTCAAAGAATGGCGCAGGAAGAGGACTACAATATGGTGACATACCTGTTCAATCCTATATGTGTGCTGCAACTCTGTTTTTGTTTATTTTCATAAAATCAAAGATCTCTTGTGCAACCAGGTCTCTTCTGACATATTTAATCAAGAAAATTGTATTTCTAAAGAATAATATCCATCAATTGTCAGTTGCATGTGGCTTTAAATGTTAAGATCAATATGTTTCAACAAATCATATCTCTTTTTAATTCATTTGAGTTTTGACTACTCGTACTTAGTTGAAGTGTAATGCTTGTTTCTCGATCTAAGCTGTGGCTAATCAGTTCTATGTTTAGAAACTAAAAAATTTCTTTTTAGTATTTATTGTAAAGGTGTCAATAGCCTTCTCTCAGTTGCTATATTTTTAGTCTTATGATAAGAGGAACAGACTGTTGAAATTCACCTATCTCGCACAGAGAGTTTTTGGGGGAGTGGACTAGGGGATATTTGTTCCCCGGACCACTATAAAAAGTCATGTATTTCATTTCTTCTTCTTTTTTACTACTTATTATTTGAAAAAAAGTTAATTCATTGATTATACATGCTATTCAAAGGAGGTTGTTTAAATTAAAAATTAGATAAGAGATTTTTAAAAGACACGATTCACCCCCACCCCTCTGGTGTGTTTTGAATATTCCAACCAAATAGAACCTACCTACCTTAAAATATATCTCATTCAAAATAATTAATCATGTTATTATCTATCCAATGCATACACCCTTTTCAATTCCTTGAATAAATCCAAAAAACAATTTATTAAAATTGGAACGATTAGATATATCCAGGCATAAAAACCCCAATGTAATGTTCCATTCAAAGGAAAAAAGAAATGTTATAAAAGGGAATGTATAATAAAGACAATATATGAATATTACCTTCAATATCAAAGATCAAAAATACTTCGATCCATTAAATTTGGGATTCATAGGGAAGTGAGTCTCTAAAATCACATAATATAAAGATGGGGGTTGAGAGACTAGGTAAAGGAAGAATGAATTGGAGTTCTCACGTGAGTATGAGGGTTAAAATCCATTTTTTGGGTTTAATTAATGATTTAACATGATTTAAAAAACCGTACCCAAACAATGTGAACTTTTATAATATTGAAAATCAATAATCTCACTTTATTGACATACGGTGTTAAAAAATTATTGACTAACCATGTGTCTACCCACTAAACCCATATACTCCTCACATGATTACCAAGAGAAGATGAATGGTTTCCCCTAGCCATGCTCAAACCATGAACCCCAGAAAATCCTTCCAAAAAATTCAATTCCAGCTATAAAATCATTAATACTAAGCCAAATAAATCCATATATAAAAAATAGATAACAAAACAACACTTACCTCATGGTAGGGTTATTATATTATTCCCACCATTAAGACTTCCTTTCATGGAAAGATAGAGAATATTGGATCTTTATAAGGGTCTATATAAAAGAATTGATATCCTTATAGGGGGTTATATTTGGGATTAGAGGGGTTATATTTCAATCTAAATACATTATATGTTGTTTTGAGTAACCTCTTATAATGTGTCCACCTCATCTTATTTGAGAATATTTTCATGAACTTCTGTTAAAGATAGTTTTTAGCGATGGTTATTTTAGAAGGTTTTTAATGCCTTCTAATTATGCCCTCAATTTTTTTTGAATATGGCGTATTAAAGGAAGTTCTAATTCATTTAATTTTTGAGGGATGGTTATGAACCACCTATGATTAATTTTTTGCAATAATTTACGGGGATTTTATAACTACCGCTTATTTTTTTAATAAAACACAATCCACCCTGGATCCCTCGTGTGACCCACGGACACCAGTGACACCCCTACTAGATAGAACCCCATGTGGACCCTAGATACATCCATCAAGTCCCCCGACGACCCCATATATCATGATGCTACGATATTCCCCTGTGGGCCCCTCCACATGCGACACACCCACATGCAGAACTCCATTCAAAATGTCAACAGGCGAGATTCAAACCTTGGGTCACGTGTCTGCACGACCCACACCCCACCACTCTGTCAATTAAAATTCCAATATACTATTAGAAAATAATATTATTTATATATATATATTTTAATTTAAATTAATATTATTTTCTTAATATACTTAAATACTTATTATAATATAAAAAATATTATATGAATACATAAATACACACACAAATATATATATTAATATTATTTGTTAATTATATCTATAAGTATACAAACATATATTATATATCATATTTTATATATTTATATATTATAAAAATATTACATTCAAATATATATATATATATATTATTTGTATATATAGTAAAAATATACCATTCAAATATGTTTATGTATATACATATATAAAAATACAAATTATTTTATATAAAAATAAAAATATAAAAATACGTATTATATTATACCTATCAATAAAAATTTATATTATTTATATTATATATTTATATGTATACATTTCAATAATAAAAATATATATATTATATTTAAATACATATTATTAATTTTAATTATATGCATACATATATATATATATATCTGTATTATGGAACATAATATATTATTTATCTATTTATTTATTCAAACTCTCCTTATATTATATATTTAATTTTATATAAATGATTAAATTTATATAAACATTTATATTACACACACACATAGATGTTTATGTAAAAATAATTACCCATTTTAAGACATTTTTATCAAACACCTATGCATATATTTATATATATATTTACACACACACAATAATTTGTATTTTTACATTTATTTTTATGTCTATATATAAGTATTTATATATATATATCTTATTTATATATTTACAAATAGGGTATATATATAAATATATAGAATATAATATATACCCAATATAATTATATAATATATATACATATCATATAATTTGATATATGTAATTATATAATTATTTGTATACATATATATAATTATATATATACTTGTTTTTATATATTTAGATATTTATTAATTCAATTTATTTTTTTAAACTCTTTATAAAATATTTTTATAATGTGTTTAAATAAATTTATATAATGTCTTTCTATAATTCATATATACATAAACAAACATTCTAGTAAATTTTTTCAAAGGGAATTCCACCCATGTTTTTCCAATGAAAAATGGCATCAATAATGAACCAAATTAAATTAAAGGGATTATAGGGTCTAAATACTTCCATAAAATATATTTTTTTTATAAATTTCTGGGTCATTTTTTCGATTAAGTTTAAGGTTTAATCTATTATAATGCTAATTTTTCTATTAATCACTGTAATTAATTTTATCCTCTTTCACAAATATTTTTTTCTTTCAAAAACCAAGTTAAACATATAATAAATTATAAATTATTCTGATTTAAAACATTTAATCAAATTTTCCCAATTCTAATCACATATATGGAATGAATTAATTTAAATTTTATCCTATAGATGAGACGACAAGGATGGTTTTTATAAAATGTTCAAATGCTTGAAATGATTATATATCTAATTTTATTTTGAAATTTCTTCCAATTACCTAAATTGGACTAAATGATGTAAAATTGATCTAACTAATATCTAAAACAAAACTAAAATATAATCTAACTATATCAATATATTATATGAAAAAAAAATTGAATTAAAATTATTTGTTATTTACTACTCATCAAAAAATGAAACTACATAGAAGAGTTCAAAAAATTCTCCCTAATATAATTATCATGTTCCAATTTCAAAAATGAAGTTTATTTTGTCAAATAAAAATTATTTAAGTGTCAAAAATTATATTTAAAATGGGTTTTCCATTAAGAGGTGGGGGAATTACCTTTAATAAAAATATATCTTTTTATTCATAAAATTCAATTTATTAATTCCATATTCCTGTCAAATATATTGTATGAGTATTATAAATATTGATTGAATATATAATATATAAAATTTATTTATAACATTATTTTAAACAGGTTTTTTTATTTATTTATATCAAATTGTGTTTGTACAAAGAAAAATAGTTTTTTAGAAATTGTTTTTCAATATTTTCAAATAGTTCTTACATTAAATTATAGTAATTGATAACCAAAGGATTCATTTTATCTATATGTTTAAATCATAATTTAAAATTTTAGATAATCATATTCATAACTTCTATTCCAATGACTAGGTGATATATTTAATAATATTCAAATAATTATATTATTAGTATAGTATAGTTCAATAAAAACTCAGCCTTGGATGTAACACAAACTATCGAAGGGACACTGTATTATGTTTAATTCAAGAAAAAATAGCGTTGAGTTTACAATAACGTATTCTAAGTGTTTTGAATCATGTGCGATAAAAATTTGTTGTGTATAACACATACTAAATAGACTGCTTTAAAATAAAAAAATATTAACCCTTGTGTGAAATGAAAAATATCAAAAATATTAAATAAATAAGAAAAATTCACAAAACCTCCGGGTGGTACATTCTACCCTAATTAAAATGGATTTTTCCCACAAACTTTGTCTGGTTTATTGAAGATTTAATACTTTAATGTTTCTCTCAAAGTAACCCACATGATAAAAATTAATACTAAAACTTTTATCAAAAAGGGAATGTTGGAAACATAAAAGTTACCCAAAGTAACTCACAACTAAGTTTCCATATGGGAGAAAATTAGTGGAATGTAAAACATGAAAAAGGAAGATAAATATAAGAATCATTTTCTGGTAGAGTGTTATATATAACAAGGTTAGGGAAATTTAACAATCACAAATACATAAATTTTTTATGATCTAAGGGGCCATATAATTCATCTAAAAATAAGGCACATGGATAAACTTATTTATTTTAGGATCCATTCCCTTTCGTTGATGAATTTTTCATAAAAAGATATACATACTTTATTTATTACAATATCACCCATTATTGTGCCTTGATCAATTTCTACTTCACATATTTCTTTAAAATGGAAGATGAATTTTTCATTCATGAAGTGAAAACAGATCATGAGAATTGTAAATATAAATATAGGGCATTCCATCTATCTTTATCTAAAAAATTTCTGGTATAGGTTATCCAATATGCCTAAATCGTCACATGGTGAGATAATTCATTAATCTCTAAAACCTCAACTTATGTTTAACTGAAAATATTTCATAAATGGTCACCCTGGTAACCCTTCCAAAAGATGAAAATCCAATAAATTAGAATTGAGTTCACTAAATCATCTTAACATTGATCCCCCATATATCATAATATAGATCATTGTTGTCACATTCAAAACATGTGAATACAGTCATCCTATATTTTCTGGAAACATGGTATTAACCTGAATTACCATAAATCCTTCTGGAAAACATGTATGCATCCTCATTATAAATATTACTGGATATAATCCTTAAATCTAAGATTCATCAATGATAGAAAAACCTGCTTTTTTGAAACATCCTTAATCATTTATATAGTAATAAATTGTATCTGATTTATTTTATCCATATCATCAAATCTTTATCCATATATAATATCATTTGGTTATCCTAATTAACTTGTTAAGGGTTACCTTCCATTAATAAAAATATCACCTTTTCTCAAAATCACTATTCAATTTCTTCTGCACAATCTAACATATCCTTTATAATACTTAACGAATAACTTAAATTGAAAATAATTATATATTGAAGGAATGATATAACATAATACTTGTATTCCAAGACATAAATTCTTCATTTATCCATGTTTATTCTTAAAACATTACTCCAGCTTCATCATGTTTTTGCTTTTTACCTTTTTCCTATAATTTTAAATATGAATCATTTCTTACTGTTCTCCAACCTAAATATAATCGTTCTTATTACATTTAATGTAAAAAAATATTTGAAGAACATACCATACCTTTCACATGTCATTCATAGTGTCTTTATCTTCATTAGTATACCCAATACTCTTACCACCATCTAGATTCTCTTCATGATATTTTCACTTATGAAATATATTTTCATTATTCCCATACATTCTACATCTGAATAATTCAATGTTAATAAAGATCCTTTTAGTCCCCATTATTATCTAAAAAAAGAAAGCATAGTGTGAGAAAATTTTATCATAACAAAAACCACATAATCGTGAAAACATTACTTATAGGATGTCTAAATCTTAAAATGTTATTATTTAATATATGAAAACCTATGTTTATCATAGGTCATTAATAGACAACATATATTTAAATCCATCATGATGATTCATAAATATTTTTTCGAATCCAAAAAAAATCCCCCCAGCTGTGTCGAAACATTTGTGAAGCAAGTCTTGTTTTCATGGACAAGTTTATGCTCAAGTCAAGATGGACACCATTTAAGAGTTGTTACCCATATATATAACATTTAAGAGTTTTTACCCATAGGTACAACAATTTTTCTTTACTTTTACTCTTCCTTGGACTTATCCTTATAAAAATACAAAGAAATATCCTCATAAATATCCTCAGGGATATCTCAAAAGTTTTTTTATCCTAGATTCCAAAGGTTGACTAAAGTTTCTCTCTGAGACCAACTATAATGACCCAAGATTAATACACATTAACAGTATAGTATTTTTTAGGGATACTTAATACATTGCACAAATAGTTTCCAAAAGACCATATTTATTTATTTCCTTTGGAAACATGGAAACATAAAAATATATGAATATGTGAGTTAATTTATCTTTGAGTAAGTTGGTCAAGACTATAACACCTCTTTGACACATCCTACATAATAAAAATCTACATACCTTAGGGAAATTAAAAGAAGGGGTGATCTTAGATGTTTAGTATGGGAAAAAAGGGGTATATATAAGTGTAATCATGAAATAAAGGGTATGATAACATGAGAATATCATACCATACCAATCAAATATCATATACATGAGTCATGGAATAAATATTGGTAGTTCATAAGAAATGAATCATAATGGAATCAAGAGAATAATCCATGAAAGGATAATTGAGCAATAAGTCGTAGAATTTATGGAATTCAATTAGCATGGAAAATATTATGTCGACGATGCCTTTTAAGAACATCGTAACATGATAGGATTAGGTTAAAAAAATTTGGTTTCATTGGATTATTATAAAAAACCATGAACCATATTTTTTTAGCTTGGGATACCGACAAACTGCCCAACTATTTTCAGGCTAGGGCTACAACATGTGCACACTTTTTTTGATATTGGGATATAATTTATGTACCATATTTTTTTCATTTCATTGGATAAAACCTATGAACCCATTGATCCCATATCCCACATATCATTAACCAATTAAATAGAGGAAGATATATTCCCCATCCATCACATTATATAATTATACATACATGTTTCACTAGATAATAAATTTACATCATATCATGATCCAAAAAATTGATTTGTTTAAGAAACATCATACCATAACCCATGAAATGAAATTGGTATCATAAATATTTAATAATGTCCTAAAATATGGAAAAAATATAGGTTTTATAATAATTTTATCCTAAAATAACCCATGAAAGGGAGCAGGTTTCATAAGAATTTATCATGGTATATCCCATTGAAGAGAAACAAATTTCATAAACATCAATACATAAAAACATAGACTGTTAAAATAAATAATATGAATGGTATATATGGATAATATCCCTATTAAATCATAAACTATAAACAAGGATGTCATCATATATGGATAATTTTTGTGAAAGATCACTTGGATAATAAATTTTCATTGAAAATCAATTTTTAAAACTTATAAAATTTATAGAATCCTTTACCTTGAAAACAATTTTAAAACAAGAAATTGAATCATGAAAAATCATTTGAAACATTTTTTTGTGGAAAATACAATTTCTGATTTAAGAAAGAACTCTTTTTTAAAACCTGAAAATTTTTAAAGACCACTTTCCTTGAAACTATTCATCAAATTATATAGAGATGCTTGAAAACATTTTGAAAACCATTTCATTTAAAAATACGTTAAAAAGTTATAAAATAAGTCTTGAAATAATTTAAATCATTCTCTTTGAAATTATTATTTTGGAAAAATATAAATACATCTTTCAAAATCATTTAAAGCACTTTTTATAGATAAAAAATTTTGGAAAAAAAACTCGTTGTAAATAATTTTAAAATAAATGAATTTCCATAATATTTGGAAAAACATTATCTTAAAAAAATAACCACTTATAATTATAAAGTAATTTTCAAGTAAATGATGGTCATGATTGTAGGTCAGTCCATACATTACAAACATTACTTTCCCACCTTAAATGTATAGAAAAGTGGCTTGATCAGAATATTAAAATAATATTACTTTTAAACCCATTTTTTAAAAATTTATTTTATGGGTAAAAATTTAATTTAAAAATCATAGGATAAAACTAAAACATTTTGTAATTTTTTCCGAAAATATACATTTGAAAGGACCCCAATTTCATATCTAAAGAAGAAATGAAGTCGAATTATCATAAAAACATTTTCTTAATTTTCTTAAGTACCAAAGAGTGGGAAACTTTTACCATTACATGGATATTACATGAATAAATATTTGGTAATAAAATTCATTAGATTTATTGAGATATGAATCATAATATTTCATTAATGGAAGTATAATAAAAAATGATCTTGATAGACGATGAGATTAGAGCTATAAAGAGTTACCACTTTGGTAAATTTTAGATCATAAAAAATGTAAATAATAACATTGAATTAAGTATAAAATATCAATAAAATAAATATATTGATGATATAACATGTAAATGAAATCATATAAACCTCATAGAAAAATATAGGTGCATAACATGGAATGTGTCTCAAAGGAAGGTTGAGAAAAAATTTATTTACAAATTTGTTAACTTTTGAAACACAAACCCCATGAAATTAATGTCAAAAAATGGATATGTAAATACCAATAAATTTAATATTAATCATCATATAATACATCCATGGTTAGTATACTCACTACACAAAAGAAATGAGCGTTGAATAAAGCATGTATCCCATGGAAATAAAAACTGAGATGAAATTACCGTACCTTAAGTATTGAATTTCTTCATACACATTCAAAACCCAAATATATAAAGAATAAATTTATTATATAGAACTATATTTTTATATATAATACGATATATTATTTTTTATGACTTTATATTACATGTTTACTAACAAATCATTGTTAATTTTATGTTTCAAGTAATATCTACTTTGTTTTTATTTTATGTTTTGGATGGTAATTCTTGATCCTCTAACTTAGATCATGATTTAATTATTTAAATAATGTAAATAATGATATAAATATAATATATATTCATTATATATCTATTTACATTGATATATAGAATTTAAAAATATTAAATGGTGTACATCATTCATGGAGATGGTAGGTCGTACGTATGCAAGAATGTTATTTCTGTTTTTTATCATATTGAAAGAAAGAATGTAATTTAAATAAATATATATATATATATAATATCATTAAATTCTAATATTTATTTCACATATATAATAAAGTTTCACTAAACACATCCTTAATAAATTCCATTTATATTATGAATAAATCACATCGCATTGATGAGATACTATTCTACACATCCCCAAACAATATTATCGTATTTACAAAAAACGGGAAGCATCAAGGAATGTGTTATGTAATTATTAAATAATAATAAATATATAAAAAATATAATATAAATAAAGTAAAATATAGTTCCATAATTTTTATCAATTATGAGAGTTGTTAAAAAACAAGTTAACAATATCGTTTTGTGAGGTGGTAGTTTACCGTACACCAGAACAGTAATTTCATTACCCATTAGATGAAATTTTGTTTAAGTGTAGGTAGAGCCATTAGAATAAAAAAATAAGTATATTTAGGAAAATTATGTTATTATATAATAATTTAATAAGAATAATTTAGGTAGTGGAGATGGAAATTAAAGAAAGTACCTTGAGGAAGGATGTAACCTCTTCTTTGGGTAACTGCTTTTATTCTACACCAAAGAGATTCCTTAGATGGATTTTATCCCAAAAAAAGGATTATAGGAGTTAGGGTGGGATTTTTTGCGTTGTTTTTGCATATTTTAGCCTATCTAAATAGAATTAGAGGTGTGAATAATTTGGAGTATTGAGTGCCTTTTTATAGTGGAGGATGAGTGTTGTTCTTATAATTTATTTAAAAGGGAATTCCACCCACATTTTTCCTACAAAAAGTGTATCAAATAATACAAAAAATAGAGAAAAGGAATGATTGGGTATACATATTTCCATCCAATGGATTTCGGAATAGTTTCTAGGTCCTTATGTCTCTTAATTTTATGGCTCAGTCTTTTGTTAAGCTAATTTTTCTCTAAATCACTGCAATTAATTTTAATCACTTTCACTAATGTTTTTTGTAAAAAACTAATTTGACCTAATTATAAATTATAAATTATTATGATTCAATTTATGGAATACATTTCTTCGAATTCTAATTACATAATAGAATGAAATTTATTTAAATTATATCCCGTAGATTGGATGACAAATTGGGTTTTTAAAGGATTAATTATCCAAAGTCTGAAAAGTTTTTGTATGAAATTTCAATGAAAAATTTATCCAATGAACTAAATTGGATTGATTAATGATTTATTGATCTAATTAATGTCTAAAAAAATATAATATAATATAAATTTATATTTATATTTTATGGAAAATAAATTTTGAATTAAAATTAAATGTTATTCAATATTCATAAAAAATGAATCTTCATAGAAAAATACAAAAAATTCGACCTAATATAATTTTGATATATCACTTTCAAAAATGAAGTTTATTTTCTCAAATTAAAATTATTAAAGTTTCAAAAATCAGAGTTAAAATGTGTTCTCCATTAAAAGGTAGTAAAATTACCTTTAACAAAAATGCATATTTATATTCCTCAAATTGGCTATATTATTATCATATACTGAGAAAATATATTGTATGAGTATAAAAAATATTATGTGATTATATAATATATAAATTTTATTGAAATAATTATTCAAAATTGGTTTGTTTAATTACTTGAGATAATATTATATTTTTATGTAGAAATATAGTTTTCATAGAAAAACAATTTCTTTATTTTCAAATAGTTCCTAAATTCATGTATAGTAATTGATTACCAAATGATTAATTTTTTTTACATGTGTATATTATATTTTCAAACATTATTTAATCCTATTTATAACATCAATTTCAATGGCTAGGTGGTATCTATAATAATATTTTAGTAATCATATTAATAGTATATTGTAGTTCGGTAAAAAATCATCCTTACATGTAACGCAAGCCATCAAATGGATAAAGTATTGTGTGTAATAAATGTAAAACATATTGTTGAGTGTACTATAATATAATCTAAGTGTTTTATGTAGTGCATGATTAACTTGATGTAGTTTGTAACTCCAACCAAGCATAGTGCTTTAATATAAAAAAACTATATTGAGTGTTGTGGTAAATATAAAATATGAAAAATATTAAATTAATTTGAAAAAAAAATTCACAAAATATAGGGATGTTACATTCATGTAATTTTCTATTAAAGAGAATAATATATTGAGAAATAGTTATTAAAAGGGTCTAGATATGATTTATGTATGCATTATGTATTTTAACAAATTATTGTGATTAGTTTTATGAGTATTTAATGTTTAAAAGTTCTTTTGATATAATGATGAAGTTATGAATATCAAGGAATTATTTATTCAATGATCTTGTTTACTATACGATGTTTTCACAAATAGGATTAGAACTATTAGATGGTAATACATTGCCTTGTTTTTATATTTTAAAAGTGATTTATGTTTCATTTCTAGAAACAAACTATAAAATTAGATATTTTTTAGACAAAGATGTGCTGGTATGGTTGTTTTTTTTTGTGAGATTGATGATTTGGTGAAAATGATCAGATTTAGTGTGTTAGATTTTATTTTCAAAAAAATTATTATAAGTTAAATTAGATGATTCCATGTGAAATGATCTTTCATTTTATATATCATGACTAGTTTATCAAGATTTTGAAATTTTATAAATTTGTATGGAACATATATATTTCATATAAGGTTCATAGAGTGTTTATGGTTTATGGAAAAAGTAGGTAAAATATAATAAGGTCATACTCATTTTGGGGGCATGTTGATTGAATGTTACTCTAAAATAAGAATGAATATACCCATGTCTGGGCATTTTGATGGTTGTGGTGTAATGGTGGTTTCCTTGTGTAAAAATTCCAATGAAAAAATGGTCATAGTGGTGCCCATGGTGATCATGTAGTGTTCCTGTGTGAATAATACAAGGGAAAAATAGTCATGGGGGACCCATGGTGTTTGTTGAGTATACTTGTGTGAAATATGAAATCCTGCAATTCTTTATGTGGCATTTCAATCCAAAAAGTGATGAGGATGAGGGACATACCCCTAATATAAAATGTTGTAGTCAATAGTGGGGTCCCTAGATCAAAACAGAGAGAATTAGAAGGGCCATACCTAGAGTAAATTGCATTATAGAAGAAAATGACCAACTATTATGAACCACCCCATGACACAAGTAGTGTCAGGGGTTTGAATATATTTATGAGTTTTTTTGATAACATATATTCTTGGTTTACTCAATGGATATCTAGCACTATTAGTGAGGCATTGATTGAAGGAATTAGTGGTGTCTAGAATATTTAAGGGCTCAAAATGATGCAGTAATAGCTGGGTTTGTTAGAGGATGTTTTGGGTTTGAATTTGAATTTTGAAAATTGAAATTTGATTTTATGATTTGTTATTAATTATATTAAAATTTTGGGATGTGAGTAATAATAATAATAAAAGATAGTATAATAATAATAGAATATTATGTAGTTTTTTAGGTGAAAATTTTCATAGATTGAAGAGATCAAACATTATTTTCTATATGTTTAAAAATAAGAGGAAGATAATCACTATATCAATAAATGATATCTACATTTGGAAGGATTTTATCTTCATGACATCATGTTCATTATCATTTCAATATTACATGAATCACTATAGTATATTATATAGTTTAGGTAACATTAGTACAATGATAGACCCCTATCATTGCACCTACACCTTGAAAATAGGGGGACATACAATCTTCATGTAATCTAGATAATTCCATGAACTAGCATTCTTCTTTTCAGAGGTGAACCCTGTAAAATATATTTTTCCATTTGTTTTTTTGTATATTGGAAAACAATAAATTTTTACTATAAATGGTTAAGATGGTTATTTTAATATGTAAACATAAAAATAAATTGGTTAACTGATTCACCCACAATGATTCATTGTGGATCACAGAATTTTCTTTTCAATTGGTTTAATTCTACTCATTGTAATCTAAATGATTATCAGTAATCATGATCATCAATTTAAACTAGTTAAAATCTTCATCATCTAGTTGGTTATATGGATTTTTTTTAAAGAATAAATAATGGAAATTACTTTGTTAGGAGTATAAAATTAGTCAAACTCTAACATCAATAGATATTTCATCCATAATAATTGTCTCAGGTTCAAATCCCTTTATAAAAAGGATTTGTTTCACGATTTTATGATCTATGAAAACATTGAACTTCTCCAAAAAGAGATAATGAAACCATGTTCTCAAATCATGAAAAACCATATCCAATTACAAATCACAGGTTACATAATATGTTTTATGAATATTCAATGGTCATGATCCCAAATAAACAACATGGTCTCATTTCCAGAGAATATAATCGAGACTAGAACCCTACATGTCATAATAGACCACATAACCTTTACCAAGATCTGGAAAGATAATAATTAGTTTCAAATTGAACCTATCTTTATACTCTAAAATATATTTCTAATGATCATCACTTTACTAGAATGTAGTTCCCATTATCATTAGTGTTGTCATTGAATATGAATGGTATGAGAAGTTATGAAAAAATTGGCGATAATTACTTATTAAGACTAGAAAGCAATGTATATCAAAGAGTTTATTAATAACAATAATAAACTAGTATTTTCATACACAAATATAACATCTTTATAGATAAATACTCAATACATTTCATAAATAATCACCTAAGAACCATAATGGTTTATTGTATTTGGGGAATAGATACACAATCATCTTATTTAATAAAATATCATCTATATATCCCACAAATATATTCCAATTTTTTACACTTCATTGTCAAACCCTACTTAATTCCTTTCTTTATAACATAGAAGAAGGAAACATAAGAATTGTTAGGTCAGATTCATAGTAAAGGTAAACATGAGATATATCAATTGATTATCATGTTAAAGAATAAGGGCATGAGATCATGAATATAGATTAAAATAATTTTCACGAGCCGAAAAACAAGGGCTCGCCAGTTAAGTGAACAAGGGAGTTCGATACCCCAAGCCTACCTACAATAGACCAATAGATATCAACCAGTTCATATTAGTCATATCACATACATGGATGACATTAGATTAATGTACCATTATTAACGTACACATTTATAATACAATAAAATTCTTAAATTTAAGATAATATAGCTAATACTCATCCATTCATAATATCTATCCCACAATTAGAGTTTGAAAAAAAAATTGAAATTCATTAAAGAGAAAAATACCAGACCATCAAAAACTAACAAGGATTCCAACCCTCTTAAAAGGTGGGGGATACTATCAAATGTTACTCTAGGTATGAACCACAGTAATTCTAGTCTAATCTTAGATCTTTATTCCGTTGTTCCACCAAGAACCCCATTGAATGGAATGTCACCTACAAAAGATATGAAATATGTGGGTAGAGCCCATACATGGGTGAGTATACCAATTCCCAATAAGATACCCTAAAATTTTTAACCATAAATCATCAAGAGTAGTCATTTTATCACTGGGATATGTCAATAATAATATCAGATATAAAATAAAACATCCATATATATTTATTGGTAATAAAAGTTTAAAGGTAATGTTAAAATCACATTTCCAGCCTAATATTATTCCTGAGAGTTTGTAGTAATACTCACCCATGAGAAATCACTCTACATGTTTGATAACATGGATGACTTCCATATGATATTTCATGGTCTTTGGGTCTCAACATGAATAAATATAAACTAGATGTCTGAATAGATTAATATAGATATGGGGGATCACACCTAGGGCTACGGGGTATACCAACAAACCAATCAATATTAACTCGCTAATTAGGGATCTAATTCCCATATTTGTTGGTCACACTAATTAATAGAACCCCACTTATGGTAGTACAAGATAGAGGATCCCACCTAATGACATGGGGAAACACTGATAACTCTCTCTGAAAAAAATACTAATTGAGGGTCACAATTTTTTACCCTGTATGTAATTCAAATCTATACCCTCATAGGGATGGATCAAGGGAATAAAACATAAGTTAACTTTTCCACGATGAAGATAAAAAGGGAATTATACCTCTATATAAAATATATGTGGAATATAATTGTAGTCCATGATGTGCCTTTCCAACCGCAAGTCTACTCGTTTTCCCCAAAATATTTTCTTGCACCCCATGCTATTCCCATGTATTTGTTTGTGTCCAAGTATATAGCTCAGCCTATGTGTTTTGTCTATGTCCGAGTACACAACTTATCATGTGTATTATGGATATGACCAAGTACACGACTTGACTTGTGTATTATTACCTTGCTTGTGTACATGGGCGTACATGGTGTGTCACTAGGTAGATTTTCTTAGAATGTGATATGTGTCACATGACAAGTGATACTTTCATCTCTACACAGACCGTAGAACTAGAGATAGGGCCCTATAGGGTGTGTATCTAAGGATTAAATGTTGATTAGTGTAGGATTTTCTAGAAACTACATATCTTCATGTGTCTAATGGTGCCTTTATATTTATCAGTAATCTCATATGCATGTTTTGGATCAATGTTGATATGTCCTCATTGTTGCTCGTTGAAAGATTCTAGCCATCTGACTCACTTGAAAATTGGTCATGTAGCACCACGCCATCATTACAAATTCAAAAAATACATGTACATTTCTAATCAACTCTTAATCCTCCTATGTTTCTACTGTAGTTCAATATCATGACCAAATCTCAAGCCCAAATCTGTGGAATAAATTTGTTTCACCAGATAATGAGTGTGAAATAATAGATTAATGGGTGTTTTTCAAACCGCTTAGCATACCAATTACCAACTATGAATGCTTAATGAATAGGAAAAGAAAATATATAAAACAAAAACATGAGTAACACACCTATATTGTTGTTTGTTTTTTCCTAAACCCATTTTCATATAATTGATTAATGAAGATAAATGAACAAGGAAACATGAAAACTATATTCATAATCTTAACTATTGATCTGTGGAAAAATTATTATTAGGGTAATTGACCAATGCAATACCCAGGATAATTAAAAGGAGATAAATTCATATAAGTATAATGTACTACCTCTATATTTCATTGGTCATTAATGAATAAAGGGTTCATTCTATCATCTTACGTGATATCAACAACTCTTTTGTTGTGTTGATTTCTATATCAAGATCTGATGTAGTTCATCCATGAATGCTCAAGCATAGGGTAAAACTAAGGGTCCAGACTCAATAGTAGTATTAGGATTCTGATATGAGACTCCATTCAGGTGTTATTTCACTTTTTTAGTAGAATTTTGTGCTCTTGACATTAAAATATTTAATAAATTTAAAATATCAAATACAGGCTCACCGATCCATGGAATCTCTCATAGTTTATGCATCTATATTTGAAAATATTACTAGATATATTTCATATAATTACATATAATAAACATAAAAAATAAATTCTCGCCAACATAGTGATTTTAATCCCAAAAAGTGAAAAAGACTTCTCAAAATGATGTAGGTGTTGATCTCAAATATGGTTCTCCCACTCCTAGGACATCTCCTAAAGATTCTCTTGATACCACTAGACATGCAACAAGGGAATCACTTTCCCATTGAGGATATTTTCAACCTGATCCTAAAACTCCACTAGGTACTTAGAAAGGTAGATCCAACATTGATGTACATATTTCCATAGTCAAGGAGAGACCTTCATGAACACATGGTCTCCATATTCTAACTCTAAATGTCTCTATTGTGCGTCTTCATAAAACTTATGATGAAATTATCTAGTCCTCATATTCTCTTGGATGATATGAACCTTCACTATTATAGTTCACATCAACTCTTATCCCCTAAGTGTTAACTCCCCTGGGTTGGTCTATCATAGTGGTGACATGTAGGGTTCTCATTCAATGTCTCAAATGGTTTCATACTGATGGTGTAATATAAGTAATTGTTGTAAGAGAACTTCATCAGGGGTACATGATCCTACGAAAAATGGACGAGGACCAACAAGAAATTCTAAATCATTTCCTCTAGAACCAGAATGGTCATCTTAGTATGGGCATAATTCTAGGGGTAACACATCACGATTAAACATAACTATGTACCAAAGGATTTATAAAATTCTATCCATAATTTCAATGTGATGCAAGCATAAGGATTTGTAATGATCATTGAGGAAAATATATGGATCTATAATATATTATATAGGTAATAGTTTAATAAACTCTCTACTAAACACTAATTTCAGGTATCTGGGATGTGGGAAAACATTGTGAGTCAGTCTATTATCACCAAGATGGAATCATGTCCTCCTGAAATCCCAGGAATCCCATTCACAAAGTATATATATATCTCTTCCAAATTCCACTTTGGCACCATAAGCGGTTGAGAAAAGATTACAATAACATGGTGCTCATCTTCCACATGATGACATGTGAGTAATCGAGAGAAAAACTCATCTATACCATTATTCAAGTCTGACAACAAAAACTGATGCAGGAGGTCTTCGTATATCTTTTTCACACCTAAATGTACCACCAAAGGGAATGTATGAAACTCCCTCAATACATCAACCTTTAATGCTAGTGGTACAATCATATGTCCTATAATAGAGATAAATTTCTCTACACTATCTGAAAATGCATCAGGTGCATGTCCATTGGAAATCAGAATACACATAGTCTCGGAGTTGGTATCTCCGTGATGAGCTTCCCAAACATTCTATCGAATTGGCTGGGTAACAACCATCATTTTAAGGTTAGATACACCTTATTTTTCTACACATGAAAACCACAATGAGGATAATTTCTCTGATTTCTTTTCAATTAACTAAGAACAATATCTATCACTAAAATCATATCACCAGAAATTTCCCATTCTGAGAGTATATATTATCTCAAAGTCATAATCCTGTCATAACTGTAGTCATATCCTCATTCTTAAGTCAATATCCTTCTGGGAAAAGATATACTTGAGTCCTTTATGGTCAGAGATGATGTTTAAAAATTAACCTATAAGGTTGTGTGACCAAATCATCAGTGTGAAGACCAACACTTCCAACTCCTAGCTTTGCATCATCTATTTTTTCACATGATGTCTCAACCTCCAAGATCTATAATAAATCAACACCATTATATGAATAAGAACACAACCAATTATACTCCCTAAATCATTGAATTACACTATGTAATCAATACCCTCTTCTAGAAATCCCATGATGGGGATCTCATCAATATCTACCACAACTCTCGATTAGCCATCTGGAAAGGATGAAATATACATTTTATAAGCCCCTTGAACACTATTAGGGTATTTTTTTCTAAATATCATCACCAAGTACTCATAGTCACCATAATGACAACAAAATGATCTCTATGGTATATTCTATTCTTGTAATAAAATATAGAGATAACTTGATCAGAGTTCTATATTTGAGAACTATCCTTACATATCAACTTATCTTAGAGGTCATAGATCCTCAATAGTGGATACTTATTTATCATGGTCATATTGTTCCAGAATTTATCATGCATGCATAACCTCAAGCATTCATCTGCATTCTTTGATAACAATGTTAGGGCTGCCTAGGGGAAACACTAGGTCTCACAAATCCTTTCCTCCACTGGTCCTCCAGCTACACCTTCATCTCATGAAGTTTCATGGGATCCATATGATATTTTATTATACACATTATGTCCATCCTTGGGTACAATTAAAAACAGAACTATACCTTTGGATGATAAGGTAATCATATCATGTCTTTAGTAAATATGTACATATAGTACACCACCACCAAATGAAAATAGTATCCCATAATATCCACTTATCCAAGATTCATTCTATCTAACAAGTGATTAATTGGCTACACCCTCCTATGTATGAGTCCATCATACTCTGTCTGGGTCTCCCTCATACCTATAATGGAAAAAATTCGATCGATGTGGATACGCCACATCCTATGCACAAATATGTTACTCTATACATGAAATGTGTATATCCATTCCATGCCTATGATGACTACACAAGGATCCACAATGATATCCCATAATAAATTCAATCCAATTTTTAGGTAACACAAAAACAAAAAGTGTTTGATCACTGAATCATCTTCTGTAGATATATCCAAGCATAAGGGTTGAAACTAGGGATTAATTGAAATTTCAAGTTCTTGAACTAGGGATGTAGTACGAAAATAGTGGCTCATGAATATTTCTAAAATAACTACATCTAAGGTATTAAAGTCACATATCACATATCTAATCATCCCTAGAGACTCTGGGTCATAGGTCCCCACTACTAGTATCTTCCATAGACCATGTCCACCAGCTCTCTAAGACTGGCGTGGAATACGTGGGGGTGGTGTTGGAAACAAATAAAACCATATTACACCTAAAGATTCCCTCCTACTTATCTTCCATGTTTGTCTCCCTATGGACCTCCCTACACATGATACTACCTCTTCCAAGGCGATCCATCCACTGTTTCTCATCTAGTATTATAGTTGGTTAAATAATAATTCACAAGATGTCCTTGTCCATCATAAGAGTATCACTTCCTCTTCATAAGATTACTAGAACTACCATGTGATCCCTGAACCACATAACCTCTATCCTAATATTTCTTCCTAAAACAACTCAGACATGCAGGTCCTTATGTCCTCCATAGACTACCTACTACCGAAGCCTCAACTCGGGTGTGCCCACCACCGAAACCTACTATCATTTTCTACTCAACCAGAAATATCTATACAACCATAGAGCACTCAATTAACCCAACATATGTAGAAATTCATAGTGGTTTCACAATGGCCAAAATATCTATACATAAGTCACGATCAGTGGTCTATTACTATAATAATGGATCCTAAACCTTATACCTCAATTATCACAAGTTGTTTTAAACCATAATAAATTATCAACCACAATGGTATATCCCTATTTAAGAGGCAGAAGATCTAGGATTCCCACAATCAGTATCATAGATGGTGAGAATACTATTTGATAAGGATCTAAAACTTTACCCATGAAGGATTCATCTCATGATATGATAAATCCATTAGGCTCTACTATAGACTTGTGAATCTATGAAATATACTCACACCCTAGATCACCATATGGCATGTAGTTGTCCTAACAAGTTGGAAGACCCATGTTACCACCTCAAGGAAATCCCTAGCCTCAAATGGGCCTGGCTAACCCTGAAACCTATGGGGTCACTGATGATGAATGTTGTGAAGCATAGTAAGAATATTCAAGCCATACATTGGTAATTTTGGTACCTTATACTACTTGTTGGGTGGATTTATTGATGTAAACCCACCCAGTGGTACCACCTACTAAACATGTACTTTTATCTAAACCTAATCACTAAGGGGATCTTCATCATAATCCTACATTTGAATTATAGATCTCATTTTTATGGAGGAATCATGAAATATACAATATGTACCATGGTAAATGTTTATATATGGAGAGATGAATCCAGAAGGGCATGAAACCACAACCTATTCCTATATGATGTAAGTAATAATACTTTGCCTATATCCAATGTTTATATGTTCCAAGTAAAATGGAAGGTATTTAGAGAATTGATGAATAGATATATCGACCACCACACCAACACTGAAGTCCCTATCAAAGAATACGAACTCAAAATACTTTACACTATTTATGTAAAACCCAAACTAATATCACAATTAGAAAAACCCAACAAATTGTGATCCAAATATGAAATGCACCAATAAAATTCTATAATGACCTAAATAGTTAGGACATACTTAGACAACAATAATATGGGTGTGAATACCCCAAGATTAATTCTAATAATCTGTGGGCAGGAGACTAGTGCCTAGTAGGCATATCACACACATGAGAAGTATTAGCCTAATGTTATTGTACTTAAACACACTTCTTCATTCCTATACAGTGTTAAACTATAAAATTATACAAATAATTCCAATACATTCATAAAATATGTCGCACAATTATAGTATATCAAAATTTAATAAAATAAATAAAGGGACTAAATACAATACCAATCCAAACTATAAAGGAGTCCAACATGGTCAAATGGTGGAGACTACTTTCAATTGTAAGTCTTGGTATGAACCCATATTTTTATCTCAATATAAGCATCTTATATTCCTGAAAAAACAAAAACTCCATTGAAAGGTTGATCATATAAATAAGGAATGGCATGTGCAAGAGGATTCCACGCAAGGGAGAGTATAATAATTCCACGTGGGGAACCCAAAAATCACTAGGAATAAAAAATCAATAACGGTTATTTCAAAACATGGATGTGTCAATAATATCAAGAGGTATATAATAAAACATCTAGTTATAATCATGTTAGTTACTATCTCTCATTGTATGGTCACAACCACATTGAAAACCTAAGATTGTTCTTGATAGTACATAGTGACACTCACTTGGGAGAACTCACTCAGTGAGTTTAATAACACTAATGTCATTCATATGGGATATTGTGATCATCAGGTCTCATGGTGAATATGTACACACTACAAGTATAAAGAGACTAATACAAAAAATAGGGATCACACCTAGGGCCATGTGGTTTACCAACGACCAACTATGGATTAGATATTTAAGTAGGAGATCAACATCTTTTTATTTTGGTCACACTATTTCTTAGAACCTCACTTTGTGTAGAATATGATAGAGGATTCCATCCAGGGCCATGTGGGACATTGGGAACGCTTTCTGAGTAAAATACCTTGAAGGGGGTCATAATCCATTATCAAGGACAAAATTCCAAACCATGTACTCTAGATATTCCTTTTTTCTTGAGGGTACACAACAAGTCGCCAGGTCAATTCACATGGAATGTGATTCTTTCTTCTTTTTGGAAGACCTAGAGTTTTAGCTAGGGAACCAAATATCATGTATCTATGGATAACACTCTATGTAGTATATAAGTTTCTAGAAACTATGGGTCTTCATGTGTCCATTGTGGCACTATATTTTATTTTAGATCCACCACTAATATCACTTGGATATTGTGGATCTAGGTAGATCAGCCCTCATCGTCAATAGTTGTTAGATTCCAGCCATCCTTTATCCCCTAATTTTTTCTCAAACCCAAACCCATGAAATCATTACGCTGCACAAAATAATAGGTATTAAATTGTTTATTATTGTATATTTTATGAACCACCAGCCAAAATCGAGTACTAATGATGAAGAAATAAACAATGGGTAGATAAATTCATAAAAACTATAATGTGAGGAACACATCATTTCCATTAATTATTCCAACCTAGATCCTTTGTCTTATAATGGATTAAATAAGAGAAATTAAAAATGATACATCACAACGATACTTGCAATATCATACATCAATATACAAATCAATTCTTGTTTGTGGAATTGAAACATGTTTGACATTAGATAAATAAAGAAAAAATAATTTCACATATATAAAATGTTCCACCAAAATGTTGGATCGATCGTTGATTAAGAATGGGTATATGTTTCCCCCAATGGATATATCCATAAATTCATTGGTATAAATATTTCTAAAACAGGATTTGACTTCGTTCGCCCATGAGAGCTCCTACACTAGCTCTATTATCAAATTCCTTGATTTTAGGGACAACCCCAAGATTTCAATATAAAAATATTTAAGTATGATAGGGTTAGGTTGATGAATAAAATATAAATATATATAAATATAATATAATAAATTAGTTAATTACTTTTATTAATTTCATATGTGATAGTACTTTTCCCAAATTCATAATTTTGAAAAAGGTTATGTCATTAATAGGGTGAAACCATATTCCAGAATCAAATTTGGTCTCAAACGTCAAATCTATGACTGAACTTAGAAATAATTTCACTTTTTAATGAAAACTATATTGATTTGATGTCAATATATTTATTAATTTTGAAATATTAATTTTGGGCTCATCGCCCCTAATAATATCACAACCTCTTGCTTTATATAACAAAAAAAATTATTAGATACATTTCAATGATTTATATAGTAAAACATCAGACATTACAATGTTCATACCCCATCTATCAAGGACCATAAGTATGATTTGGGGAATTAAACATTATAATTTCAAAATAAATTATTAATATGAGTGATAATTGATCATCAATAAGTCATGAACCTTAATTTCAAGCCATATAAGTGTTTTATCATCATAATTACAGAAACCATTTCATATGTCAAGGTTAAAAAATGATATCATCAAATCATAAGAGATTAGACATCAATAACTATTTTCTATATTAGGTCAATCCCATCAACGTTTTTATCATATCATATTAAGCAGGTAGAATTTCACTCAATAGAGAATCAAGCCAATCAACTTACTTGCATAACATTAGGATATCAATATCCATACTTTTCAAATCCATTTCGATCTTTTGTGATCCTCATCATAGGTAAGCTATCATGATTCTTTTGAATGAAATCATCAACATCCCTATTCTCTTTCCTAGGATGCTGATGTATTGAGTTGTCCTAATAATTATTTAACTCTATACATCTTATTTTTTCCATATTGGGATCTTTATGACTGAATATATAATTCATTATTTTATGATTACTATATATATATATCAATTCTTTCACTATAAATATAATATATCCATATCTTTAATAAAAAATTACTACAACTGACACCAAATCCTGAGTTCGGTAATTTGAATCAGAACCCCTCCATTGTCATGATGAAAAAGAAATAACCATGTAATTTGGAAAGAGAATTCAATCCAATCTGTCCATTAATGTATCTTCATATATTAAAAACCATTATCCACTATAGGGTAATTTAAGCAAAGGTTCACTGACTAACCTTCTTCTAAGTGTATTTAAATGTACTATACATTAATTTCTCTAATGGAACTAGGATCCCTTGTAAGTTTACTGTTTTAGTGGATTAGATAGTGGTGATAAATTATACAAAAAAAATTATAACATATAGACATACCAATAATACATTAGGTATTAGTAAAAGTTGTTGGTGTGGGACAAAGTTCAATAACTTTTGTTTTTGATGGATACAAAAATATACCCTCTATTGAGACTATATGAACTTCAAATATTTTTTTAAGAAAACTAAAAACTTGGTAAAAAAAAATTACAACTTATCATAAATTATGGTTTTCAGTTAAATTTTCAAGTGATCTTATTGATACATTTTTCAATTTCAATATATAAGTATATTACAAATAAATTCTTCTAGAACATGATCAGTTTAATATCTAGATACAATTCATTGAAAACATAAATATAAAAGGTGCATTAATAAGACTAAATGACATAACTACATATTCATAGTGTTCATACCTTTTATTGAGTGTCATCTTTGGTATATCCTCATTTTTAACCTCAATTAATAATATTCATATTGATGATAAAACTTGGAAAATTTATGAAATCAACTTAGTTGGTCAATAAATTCATTAATATACAAAAAATGATATTTTTTCTTGATTGTAAACTTATTTAATTCAAGATAAAATAGGAAAATTTGCACTGATCCATATTTATTCTTAACAAAATGAGATTTTTCACCCCAAGGTGTAACACTTGGGTGAATTAATGTCTTTAAAAAATTATCATGGATTTTAATCTTAAATTCCTATAACTAAATTTTGAACATTCTATTGGGAGTCCTTGAAATAGTTCTGGCAAAAAAAATGAGTTCTATTCAGAAATCCACTTCAGGATTTGGTGTAATACAAGGAAATTCTTCTCAAAATACATATAAAAACTCCAAAAAAATATACATGTCATCAATATTGATTTTCTCCCCAACCATATGAGATAAAAACCCCTTTTGAATAGGAATAATGACCTATAAAATGAGTAAAATTTCCATTGGAATTTCATATTTATCCTCGTATTGATTGTCGGTTGAAGGTTGATTTGGAATATCAAATTTGACGTCCATTCCTCAAAAATTAATATTGGATTTATTTATTGAAATAGAATCCATACCTAAGTAAATATTATATTAAAAAAGTATAATAATAAAAAAACTTGTTGGAATCACATTTCCAAAAAATTCAACTAGAGAGGAATCAGAAACATGAGATGTGATCCTTGTACCATTAGTGGGTTTCACTAAAAATTTGACATCTAATAATTTAGAATAGGAAATAATATTATAAGATAATTTTCATGGTATGAGGGAATTTATATAACTAAAATGAAATAATATACTTAAGTATTTTATCAACACCACCCCAACTCCATAATTTTATCTTCATTCCAATTTTAAAGTCGAAATGTTTAGTATGATTATTAGGTGTCTATGATTAGAGTGATCAAGAATTCCTAGGATGTATACACCTTAGAACCTTTTTTTAAATATATGAATCCATAAGTGTAACCTAGATCATTAATGGTCATAATAGTTTCATATTTTTCCTGATAGTTTGTAGTGATTTTATGAATTTACAATACATATCCCCTTGGAGAGTCAAACCATGTGTGCAACAAGGCCCAATGTCATCCACCAGGTGAAAGTTAAGTGGAAGACTAATGCACCCTTTTTTTGTTACCCCAAGGTGAAACTTTCCAAGAAACACATCCTTAAATTGAATATACGGTGGGATATAATTTCATGAAAACCACTCACTTTAACCTTAATTAAAATTAATATATATTTTCATATACTTTTCCCTATGGTTTCCACTAAAGTATTCTCTTCATTCTTACAAAGGATAAAAAAACATGATCTGATACCAATAAAAAAACCCAGAGTTTTCATTTATAAATATTACTTTATTTATATGAATATTCATACATTTTAAAAACTCATGCCCAATGACCATAAAGGTTTAGTGTCCTTCAATACTAAATACACAATATTTTTATTTGATGAAATATTGTCATCATATCACATAAATATCACCCCATTGATTGAAATTTGAATACATAACCAACTTAAAATATTTCTTTATAACTCATGTAAAGGAATCATAAAAAATGTTGAGTTAAAATAATTAGTAATGGAAAACATATGAGAGATCAACTGTTTATCATATGAAGTCACAATGTAAGCATACGTGAATTATGTCATGAATATAGATTATAATGTTCATACTCAATCTATCATGTATAGTAATCATGGGTTACGGGATAAAACATTATCAATTCAAAATAAATGAATCATAAGAGTGATAAACCATCATAAATAAATCATAAACCATAAGTTCATTTCTTATAAGTGTATAAGAATAATAAGTATAAAAATTGTTTCATATGTCAAGGTTAATTAATGAGACCAAAAAATAATAACTGATAAAGAATAAAATTTATATTAAAATATTATATCAATTCCATCAACTTGGATCCCAAAATTTATAAACCATATTGACTTTTTTGCCACAGCGGATCAACAACATCGGCTTGTTTCCCATAAAGGATTCAGTACATCTAGTTGTTTCCAATAATTATCACATGAGATATAAAACTTTACCCAGTGAATTGGAGGTATATAAAATTGTAGACCCACTCATTAGATAATATAAAACACATATATGTGTTTTATAAAATCATTAAACATTCATAATCTCATCATATAATAACCTTTATAAAGAAATCAGGATTAATAAACATTTCCTTAACCATTAATAACATAACCAATACAACTGAATGGGTTTAATGAACATATCATCATGATAATCATAAACCATCCTAAGAAATAATAAGTATGGAACCATTCAATATAATTTATACTAAGACATAAGAAACACCAATGACTATTATTGACGATGACTATAAATTCCACAAAAAGATCATTTAAACATTCTTGAAGAAAATTCCCTTTCCATTTTGAAATCAATTATTTAAAATATAAAAATTAAAAAATATTATTGAAACCCTATTATTTGAAAATATAAATAAAATTTTAATATAATATTAAAATCATTAGTTGTTAATTATAGAGGGTTCTTTTTCATATTGTACTTGTTAGCCAAATTCCCTTTAAATATTTTTGGTAAAAATTCAAAAGGACATTATTAAAAAAATGAAAATTAGTTTCCTTTTAATTTTTTTTAAAAAGTAAAATAATGTTACAAATAAATTTAAACAATCACTGGAGAAAAAAATATCTCTAAATTTGTTTTAGAAAACATGGACATAAATGATAATTTTTTTATCAAAGAGAGAAAAAAAGTCTGTTTTTCATTAAAAACATTATTTTGGGAACTTGACTGTATAAAGAGATATAAAATGAAAGGAAAAAAATAATTTCTAGAAATAAAAAAAGGATAATAATATTCAAGAGTTTATTGGGAGATATATTAATTAAATTATTAATCATAAGAATAATTATAATCAATTATGATAAATAATGATATTATATCATAAAACCCATAACACTTTGGGACATTTGAGTTGTAAGCCCTATGATAAAGAGAAGCTTATATGGATATGTAAATCATAATAACATTCACAATAATGATTAAAAAATATATTAACGGGTATCATATACACCACTTAAAAAAATGTGTGGTGAATAAGGAATGTGTCTCACATAAGTAAATGTGTGATGATAATCCCATACCTTAGGTCTGACTTCCTTTATACTTGTTCAATCCAATTATTCTTATGAAAATAACTATAGTTACAAAACAAGATCCATATTAGGATGTTTTAAAAGTAATAAAATTCCACTAGGATGTTGTTAGGTGTGTAAGAAAAAGAATTAGGAAGGGCTTGACCAAACCAAAAGACTTTGTATGTGTGAAGAAGAGAGGATAGGTGGTTCCATTTTATAATTGAGTTAAATGGAATGTTAGTAATTTTTTTAGGTTTTACAATTATTCAATGAAAATTTAATTGAAAATAATGGATTATTATTAAAACTTATATGATATAAGGTCGAAATATGGCCAAGAAAATAGGTATTATAAATTGGTTTTTCCATTTAATGCTTATTTTTTTAGTTTTACCCTATATTAAAATCATTTGAACCTCCATCGAGGTAATTAATTTATATTGTTTTTACAATTCATTATAACCAAAAATTATGTTCATATTTCTAAATAATATTAATTATTTTTATTCCAAATATGGAATCTATTTTAGTAAATTCAATCCACATATGACTCATAATTGAATTTTAGATTAATCCCAGAGATGCAATGAGAAAGTGGTTTTCCTAATAAAATGTTTTCATAAGTATAAAAACATTAGTATAAAAAATAAACATGAAATTTATTCTAATGAATTAAATTTGATTAATAACAATAAAATTTAACTATTTTCACCTTTTCAAACCATATTAAAATAAAATGTAACTTTTTAATTCTTTAAACAAAAATGTTGTTTTTAATAAAAAATCATTATTCTTTACTTTTAATTGAAAATTTTAACTTTAAGAAAATTTTAAAAAATTCACTCTAATTTAATCCTGAAATTAATATTTAAAAATAAATATTAATTTTCGAAATAAATATTCTAAAAAAATATAAAAATAATTTTGAAAACATGTTCACAAAATGTGATGAAACTAGTTTCAGAAAAAATTCAATTTTTAAGCATATAATTAGATTTATTATTTTCCCATTATTAGGGAAAATATTATATTAGTGATAAAAAATTAGATTGAATATATAATATTTAAATTAAATTAAATTAATTCACCAATAATGATTATTTTTATTTTATAATATTAAAACAAATTGACCTTATAAATAAAATTTTTTAGAAACAATATTCCTTTTACTTTCAAATGATTTCTATTTTACATTATAACCAATTGATAAATTATTAAATAATTTAAAAATTTACAAACAAATTTTCTTTAGAATTTAATTATTTTTATTCATACCTTTAAATTTAACAAATAGGTGATAATGGTATACTGTGTTACATTTTTTAAAACACGATGTTTTTTTAATGCATGATATCAAAGAAGTTACGTTTATTTGAAAATATATATTTTATAAAATTTACGGATGTTATAGGAAGATATCAAGAGATGAAAATTTTATATTTTTAGTGTGTTTTGTTATTCTTTTGATAGGAATGGCATGAAAAAGGAAGAAAACTCTTGTATCCCTAAATCATAGTTAAAATATTTTGCATAAAATCGATGCTCTTGTAAGGTAATAAAAATAATATCTAAATTTTCTTTATAGTATTTGTGTGTTTGGTAATACATCAGAATGTTATAAAAAATACCATATTGAAGGATTATATTTTCCTTTTAATGTTTTGGTTCATATATTCCAATAAAACTAAGGGTATACTTTTATGACCAACGAGCATAATTAGATATTCATAATTATCATAGTGAATTATAAAATAATTCATTTATTATCATATTTTTTGACCCATAGTTGGTGATACTCATATCATAGGTCCATTGTATAGAACAATTGGTCTCCATTAAATTTATCTGATATATCAACATTTCATTGAAAAGGATATCTAATCATTATTATAACTGGATTCTATTATTATTAATCAACATAGAGTCCTAGGACCCCATATAACTTCTTTACAATGAGAAGCATAGAAGCCCATGGAAATATACTCATCTTATGAAACCTGTAGTTTAAAATTCTTCTAAATAGACCCTTAATTACTCAATTAAATTAGTTTCATTATATAGATAAAATAGAAATAATATTATTCCTCATAATGATATCAATTTAAAGATTCAAATCCCTTTTGGGTGTCAAACTAGAGAAATTTTCATGAAATATGTCAGGATAAAAATCAAAAAATGTAAGAATGTCCTTTGCATCAATTATGTCATTAGTCCAGAAATGGACTATTACCAATTGATACGAAATAGTTCCAACAATCATTACAATTTACACATCCCTTCAAATACTCACATCCAAATCTATTTAAAGAGTTGTACTATTCGATCATGAGATTTAAAATTTACTCATTTCACATAAAAATGTTATGAGACTCAAAATGAATTAACTAATCCATTCCCTCTAAAAAATATAAGATATACATTTCCATAATATAAAATTCCCAAACAAAAAAGAATCTATTAATGGTTATAGAAAAAATACACTATCAAATACTCTCCACACTCTCCTTATGAGAGGTGTCTAGATACTCACCACATGTGGCATAATCATGATATACAACCCTATTTCATTAATGACACTAAAATAAATAAAAGAGTTAAAATCACTAGTATCAAATAAAGCCTTCATAAGAGGTCATTTAAGAAGAATGGTACCTTATAAAATTGAAGTTCTTGATTGGTCTTCAATGATATTCTTTACAGCAACATACAAATACTTACTCGTTCCACTATGTTCCTTACTTCCTTATTATAGTAGACTTTATCGAGGACTTCTAGAGTTTCTTGAATTGCCCTAGATCACTTAGTTCTATAGATGAGAAGAGTTATAATGTGATCACCCGATTAGAGAATAATATTTCTAAGTCAACAACATTTTTCCCAAAAACTAAATTTGGATAATATGGGAAATATGATTAAATATTTTATATGATTATAGTTGTGGCATGTTTTGTGTGTTTCTATATAATCTATTTTTATCTAAAATGAACCACATTTGATACATACTAGATTATTACTGCAATGACCTGGACCCAGCCAGTCACCCGAACAGTGCCGAACGGGTCGGGTGTCACTACCTTAGGCGCACCTCCCCTGAATTCCAAAGGCTTCCGACAAGCAGCGAGGGTCAGATAGGTATAGTGGGGAGGCTATACCCTCCTGGAGGAATAAAATGGTACCAGTCCGAGTAGAATACTAAATGGGCAGCAGAAATAAATGACTCCGCAGACTCGAACCAGACCCGCATAGCGGAAGCACATACAATAACAATAAACAGCGGAAGCAAGATAAAAAACAGCAGCCGAAAGTAAATAGAATGTCATGCCAGCAATCAACTACAATAACTACTAAAACAACCAAGCATGCATCCTAGATTGTCATACAAATCAATACATATATAATGGTGCCAATGGATAACCAGTAGTAGCTACAATATATGGTAAACATGTTTATTCAAGGAAAGAAGACTAAACAAATAACTCCAGCATGGCACGACCTCAGGGTCCATGCCAGTCTCCATGTCAATAGCACTAAAGTCCAGCTCCTAAAGATGACCCTCTACATGCACGCAATTTCATAAAGTCTACACGCGTCCCGAAGGGCCCGTGTAGGGTGTGAGACAGGTCTCAGTAGGATACAACCCAGAGGTGCGTACCTAATATAAGTGTTTAGGTAGACGTGCTTATATAAGAAAACAGAAAACAGTGCAATGCCCAAAAGTAAACAAGGGCTTCACTGGTGCTCAGCAGCCACCAGGAAGTGTCACCTGCTTCGGCCAATGCCGGAAAGTCTGATCTGCAGCCCGGCACCTCGTGCCACCTGACACCATGTGTCTCAAGTACCGACGTCCCGATGGCACGCCCAATCATCGTATCCCAGCTAAAAAGCTCAACCTTCCCATGGCACAACATCTGGAGGAACAGCGATACTTGTCCTCAAAAGATAACCAGAGGGACAGCGATGTCTGCCCTCAAATCACGGCGAGCCTCTGCCCCCAACCTGACCGCATCAAAGCTATCTCCCGAAGGCTCCTCGCCTTCCACGTGGCTTCCTATGTCAAGCACCCCCAAACCAAATATACCTAACCGCATATACCGGGGGTCTCTACCCAGCGAGTGGTCGTACCACCTCATCTCGGAGTCTATCTGTGTGCACACTACTCAAAAGTACCTGATGAGTAGTAATCACCTCAGTATGTACCAAGACACAACACCTCTGACACCTCATGTCCCTACGAACATGTCGCTCCAGTCTGATGGTCTCTCCATCCTGTAACTCGGGCCAAGCCCAACCTGACAGTCCAACTGTCTCAACTGACATCCGTGACGCCCAATCCAGTGGTAGAAACCACCCAAAGTAACCCGAGCTAAAAGCCCCAACCTGTGATCCCCATCACTCCAGAATATATCCAGGCCACACACAACACAACAAGCAGTTCAACATAGGAAATATCACATATTGCATATTTATACTTGGAAGCATCACTTTAATCAGGCAATTACTAAACAGTCAATTTACACTACTTGCACAATCCCATACCAGTACCTAACTCATTCACAATTTAACAATTAAACTAAACAGTTTTACTAGAGACATTCAATAAGCAGTATAGACACAATAGTTTAAACAAATGTCCAATTCAAGCTCATTTCGGCACCCCCGGCCGAATTTCCCCAAACAAGCAACGACCTCTAACCCGGTCATTCTCAATCACAACAGGGTCAGGGAATGCCCAAAGGCATCCCACAATGTAGATAATGAAATAAAAACAAAATAAACAGGGTTTTCCTCAACACCCAACACCGCGCCCGAAGGTTGCCTCCCCCCAAAAGTCTATGAAAAATCGAAAGAAGGTATGCACCACCTACCTCGGACTCGTACGATGCCACTCCTTTGATTTCAACCTCTGAATCGGACTGAATCGCGGTAGATCTGTGTTTCCGTCAAATCCAGTAATTCCATTCGGATGGAATCTGTGGAGGAACAGGTGAGGAATTGAGGACGAAAAAGGGTGCACGGGGTTAGACTCACTACTGGAATTTGGTCTTTTCCCAACGGTAGTATACCAATGGTTTACTTAAACCGTTGGTATAGTGAGACTTTGCCAACAGTTTAACAAAACCGTTGGAAAAGGGAATTTCGGTGGACCCTTTCCCAACGGTTCACTGGAACCGTTGGGAAAGGGGTGTTAAAATCACACATTTCCCAACGGTTCACTGAAACCATTGGGAAATGTGTTCCTTTGCCAATGGTTTTTATAAACCGTTGGCAAAGGTTTCCCCCAAATTCCAGATCACGATCTCCTCTCCCCATTCGGACAGAGCCCTAATCTATTCGCTCCGCTGCTCTAGCGAACCCCATACGACTCCACTGCTCTCGCGAATCCGAACACCAGCACCCCCCATCCCAACAGGTATACCCCCATACAAATAGGTAAAATTTGATCTCAACCATATTGTTGTAGTTGTTTTAATGAATAGATTTTTTCCAGGTGTTGGTGGCTTAATTGATTATTGAAATTAATATCTAAATAGGATATTGTTTGTGTTTTTTAAGACTTCTTTAATGTTTTTTTATTCTATGTTTGGAAGGAGAGTGTTCAAAACATGTAAATCAGAGTTGGGGAAGGCTATTGTGAACGTTTACATGTTTTGGATAATGGATTGTGGGAATTATGGATTGTGTTCAAACCAATTTGATATGTTTTGGATAATAGATTGTGGGGGTAGGGGGTGTCCACGAGGGTGGGTGGGTTGTCCACGGGGGTGGGCGGGGGTGTCCACGGGGGTGGGAAAGGCTGTCCATGGGGGTGGGCGGGGCTGTCTAGGTGGTGTGGGCTGTCCTTGGGGTCTGGGTGGGGTGTCCTGGTGGGGGAGGGGTGTGTGGGGTGTCCAGGGGGGTGGTATGTCTAGGTGGTGGTGGTGGGGTTGCAGGGGAGGGGGGTGTGGGCTGTTTGGGAGGGTGGGCGGGGCTATCTAGGGGGGGTACGGGGTGTCCAGGGTGGTATGGGGGTGGGCGGGTTGTCCACAAGGGTGGACGGGCTGTCCACGGGGGTGGTCGGGCTGTCAAGGAGGGGTGGGCGGGCTGTCCAGGGGGGGTGGGTGGGCTGGCCACGGGGGGTAGGGCTGTCCAGGGGGTGGGAGGGCTATCCAAGGGGGTGGGGGCTGTCCATAGGGAGAAGGGGTGTCGAGGGGGGTGGGTGGGCTGTCCACGGGGGTGGTTGGGCTGTCTAGGGGGTAGGGGGTGTCCATGGGGGTGGGCGGGGCTGTCCAGGGGGTGTGGGCTATCCTGGGGGTCTGGGTGGGGTGTCCGGGTGGGGGAGGGGTGTGTGGGGTGTCCAGGTGGGGTGGTATGTCTTGGTGGTGGTGGTGGGGTTGCCAGGAAGGGGGTGTGGTCTATTTGGGAGGGTGGGAGGGGCTATCCAGGGGTACGGGGTGTCCAGGGGGGTACGGGGGTGGGCGGGTTGTCCACAAGGGTGGACGGGCAGTCCACGGGGGTGGCCGGGCTGTCAAGGAGGGGTGGGCGGGCTGTCCAGGGGGGGTGGGTGGGCTGACCACAGGGGGTAGGGGTGTCTAGGGGGGTGGGAGGGCTATCCAAGGGGTGGGGGGGGCTGTCTATAGGGAGAAGGGGTGTCAAGGGGGGTGGGTGGGCTGTACACGGGGGTGGTTGGGCTGTCTAGGCGTCCACGGGGGTGGGTGGGTTGTCCACGGGGGTGGACGGGGCTGTCCACGGGGATGGGAAAGGCTGTCCACGGGGGTGGGCAGGGTTGTCCAGGGGGTGTGGGCTATCCTGGGGGTCTGGGTGGGGTGTCCTGGTGGGGGAGGGGTGTGTGGGGTGTCCAGGGGGGTTGGTATGTCTAGGTGGTGGTGGTGGGGTTGCAGGGGAGGGGGTGTGGGCTGTTTGGGAGGGTGGGCGGGGCTATCCCGGGGGGGGGGGTACGGGGTGTCCAGGGGGTACGAGGGTGGGCGGGCTGTCCACAATGGTGGAAGGGCTGTCCACGGGGGTGGCAGGGCTGTCAAGGAGGGGTGGGAGGGCTGTCTAGGGGGGGTAGGTGGGCTGGCCACAGGGGGTAGGGGTGTCCAGGGGGGTGGGCGGGCTATCCAAGGGGGTGGGGGGCTGTCCATAGGGAGAAGGGGTGTCGAGGGGGGTGGGTGGGCTGTCCACAGGGGTGGTTGGGCTGTCTAGGGGGTAAGGGGTGTCCACGGGGGTGGGTGGGTTGTCCACAGGGGTGGGCGGGGCTGTCCACGAGGGTACCCGACTAATATGGTTATGGGATGAGGCATGCTCTGATGTGATAACACATTAAGTTCTTGTTGGTTTTACATTTTTTCAATGACACATTAGTATGTTTTTTTCACATGTGTAGTTGATACCATGATTATTTTCTTCCTTTATCGTTTACTTAAATGTATTTTCTATTAAAGTTCAATCCTATTGAATTGTTTATGACAAAACAACTTATATGAATTCTTTTTACAGAATGGACAGAAGTTGGATGTATGAAACCAATCGTATCTCAAGCGATTTTCAAAACAATTTGGAGATCTTTATAGATTTTTCATTTCACAATGCTTCAGATAGTGGTCGCATACACTACCCATGTTCCAATTTTGTTGGTAGACCTTGGTTGTGTCGTGAAGAAGTCAGCTACCACATAACCAAAAATGGTTTTCAAGCAAACTACTTTGTGTGGTATCACAACGGGGAGAAAATGAAATCTCAAATTGGTGATGATCGAAATGAAAGGACTGGAATGGAGAATTTGTTAGATGGTCCGTTTCCGTTTATTCGTCATCATGAAAAAGAAAGGATTTCGACTCAAGAAGACGTCGATATGAGGAAAACTGATGCATCTAGTGAAAATGATGATATTGATAGGGTGAAAAAATTGAATGATGCTGCCACGACTCCAGTATATCGACAATGCGTTAAAATGAAAAAGCTGGAATTTTTAATCCGATTGTTTCATGGAAAAAATATGTATGGGATTTCTAATACAGCAATCGATTACATTCTTACCCTCTTGAGGGATTTACTTCCAGATGATGCAGATATTCCCTCAAACCACTATATGTCATGGAAGTTAGTTGAAGAACTTGGATTTTCCAGAAATGAAATTCATGCTTGCCCGAAAGATTGCAGTTTATTCTGGGAAGAAACCGCTGAACGAAATGAATGTATAAAATGTGGCACATCCCGCTGGAAGTCAAAATCTGATGGAACACCATCCCGCGTTCCACAGAAAGTAATGTAGCACTTTCCATTGATCCCCAGACTCCAGAATCGTTTTATGTCTGATGACATATCAATAAAAATGAGATGGCATGATACCGAGAGAAAGAATACTAATGATGAGTTGGTTCATCCTGCAGATGGATTTTCATGGCAGAGATTTGATGCTCGACATCCTGATTTTTCAGCTGACGTGCATAATGTGAGGCTGGGTCTTTCATGCAACGGTTTTAATCCGTTTGGGCAGATGCTTACTTCGCACAGCACATGGCCAGTTTTTATACACATTTATAATCTCCCCCCATGGTTGTGTATGAAAAAATCTTTCACTTTCATGAGTATACTCATATCTGGTCCTTCTGATCCCGTCATTGATATTGATGTATACATGCAACCTTTAATAAAAGTGTTGAAACTTCTTTGGTATGTGGGTGTGCGCACATACGATGCATGTTCGAAAGACATATTTCAAATGCGTGCTGCGCTTATGTGGATGATCAATGATTTTCCAGCTTATGCAATGATGTCTGGATGGAGCACGAAGGGAAAACTGTCATGTCCAGTTTGTATGAAGAATACATGATCCAGAAGACTGAAACATCGTTGTAGTTTCAGTTTTATGGGACATCGACGATTTTTTCCAAAGGATCATCCATATAGAATGAATCGTCAAAGATTTGATAATACTATAGAGACCGATGATCCACCTTAGCGTATGTCTAGAACTGATGTGCTTAATGAATTGAAAGATTTCAGTTTTTCGTTCGGGAAGGGTCAAATGAAATCTGGAAAGAGAAAGAATGTTTCCACAGAAACCTATTACAATTGGAGGAAGAGGAGTATCTTTTTTGATTTGCCTTATTGGTCAACCAATTTGCTACATCAGTGCTTAGACGTAATTCATATTGAAAAGAATATATGTGAAATGTTGCTTTCAGTTCTTCTAAATGTCAAGGGGAAGACAAAAGATGATTTACGATCTCGACGTGACTTGGTGGATTGGGGCATCAGACTAGAATTGCATCATGTGCGTATCAGTGAAAATAAATGGCAACTTCCATGTGCTTCTTATGTGATGACACCTACTGAAAAAAAAACAATTTTTGGAAGTATTAGAGACTATTAGAGTTCCTGATGGCTATTCAAGCAACATATCTAAACGGGTCAATAGAAGAGAGTTGAAGATAAAATCATTGAAGACTCATGATTCTCACGTTCTACTACATGAGTTGCTTCCAATAGAAATCCGTCATCTTTTTTCCAATAATGTAAGGGTGGGTGTTATTCGATTGTGCCATTTGTTTAGAGATCTTTGTGCTAAGAAGTTGTCCAAGTCTTTCTTGCAAAAAATGTTGACAGATTCCCCATTAATTTTGTGTGAGTTGGAGAAAATATTTCCCCCATCATTTTTCACATGCATGCTGCATCTGACTGTCCATATTCCAAATGAAATACTTCTCAGAGGACCTGTTTCTTTTCGTTGGATGTATCCAACTGAAAGAAATATGTTTACATTAAAGTCTTATGTTTGAAACAAGAATCATCCCGAAGGTTCTATCATGAACGGTTACTTAGCTCAAGAATGTATGGATTTCTGTTCGATGTATTTGTCTGATCTTACTACAAGAATGAATAGACCAATGAGAAATGAAGAAGAACAATATGAGCAAATTGAAACCAGTTTTCCATCACTTCCTCAAATAGGAGGAATTCCTGGATCATATACATTGAAGACATTAAGCCATGAAGAGTGGGAGATGGCACATCGCACAGTTTTGTTCAACTGAGATTTGTTCGATGACTATATCAGGTAACAAAATTGAATATGTATATCTTACATATATATCTGTTAAACTATTCATATTTTTTTATCTACAGGGAACATAAAACAATGATAAATAGGAAGCATCGTTCTTTATCATTGATAAGGAGAGAGACTTTTCATAGCAATGAGTTTTCTGCTTGGTTAAAATTGAAGGTAAAAATATTACTGTTTAAATTAATAATTTCAATATTTACTTAAGTTTAACTGTCATTTATATTGCAGGTATTGAGTTTGTCTGCTGACTCTATCTCTGAGGAAATAAGAGCTTTGGCTTTTGGTCCTAATACCGTGGTTCATGACTGTAAATCAATTGTTATCAATGGGTACAGATTTATTGTCCTTGAACAAGCCAAAAACATGAGAACACAACATTATGGTATTATGGTTACTGCCACAAAAGATTGTTATGCCAGTGCATCAGATAGTAGACCGCAACTTGAAAATGTGGGTTATTATGGAGTCGTTGAGAAAATAATAATATTGGATTATTACTCTCATGGACGAGTCACAATGATGAAATGCCATTGGTTTGATTCGATGACGAGACATGGAACATTTATTGATGATTGTGGATTTCGAGTAATTAATATGACCTGCACTCTTGCTACCGAAGAACCATATGTGTTGGCATCAATGGCTAAACAAGTTTTTTATGTCAAAGAGAAACTTCAACCTAAATTTGGTGTCATAGTTGAAGTAATTCCAAGACATATTTTTGATGATGTTGATGATGGAATTGACACTATCCCTATTGCCATTGGAACCAATCCATTTATTTCTTTTGATGAATCCAATAGCTCAATTGTCAGAGTTGATTGTGAACCTGAAGTTGTGGTTGGAAATATATAGAATCATTCATCCATGTTCTCAATTCTCTTGGTTTACCTCGAGCTGGGTTGTTAAGGTTGGTAATATTCATATTTATTTAGTATTGATCACAAATATGTTTTAGTTGACTTGACCGTTATGTGAATTTTCAATGTTTATTGGTCGCTGTTTTATTTGAATTGCATTTTCTAATTTGGAATTGAACTGTATTCAAACCAAATGAAACAATATTTCTAACTTGGTGAACATTACAACTTGTATGTTTTATTAAATTCATTCAAGATCTTCTAAAACAATTGATAGTTAAATTACCAATGAATCCCCTAATTCCCTCATATATTTAGTTTTTTGGTTTACACATTAATTTTCTTTTTCTAATTAATTACATATTTGTTTTCAAATGCAGGGAATGCAGCCAATTGAAGAGAGACAAAGAAAAAAATGGCGGAGAACAATCGTCGGATGGAGGAGATGGGCATTCCACCATTAGTGCCTACAGTGAGTACTTTATTTCAAATATATATATATATATATATATATACAGAATATATAATGTCACGTGATTAATTTTTTTGTAAACTTTTTTGTAGGATCCACCGTTACGTCGACAGTTATTCGACGAGGAGCCTATTACTGGTCCTATTACTCAGGCCGGTGGTACGAGGAGGGTTCGTACTAGTGGTGGATGTCACGAATAATAATTAGAATGTTTCACGGTGGTTTCAGGTCAATCTGAGGTCGTCCGCTATGAATTTGACCGTTGGACGCCCGTTTTGGCCGTTTATGACACCAGAACTGCGTTGATGGTCACCGCGGGCACATGACACGTCTGATTGACGTGTCGTCTACTCGACCACTTCTTCAATCACTCTCCCGTATTTTTCGTCTGATTTCAGGCCATTCCGAAATCGTTCGGCCCGTTTGGACCACCCTCACGTGCGTTTACGAAGCGCGCGCATCACTTAAAACACGAATATTGAGCTGTACCGCACAAACCGCATGTCCGATTGAAGTTCTATTTGCGCGTACACGTCACGAATAATAATTAGAATGTTTCTCGGTGGTTTCAGCTCAATCCGAGGTCGTCCTATATGAATTTGACCGTTTGACGCCCGTTTTGGCCGTTTATGACACCAGAACTGCGTTGTCGGTCAACGCGGGCACATGGCATGTCCAATTGACGTGCCGTCTGCTCGACCACTTCAGAAATCACTCACCCGTATTTTTTCGTCTGATTTCAGGTCATTCCGACTTCGTTCGGCCCGTTTGGACCCCCCTCACGCGCGTTTACGAAGCGCGCACATCACTTAAAATACGAATATTGAGCCGTACTGCGCAAACCGCACGTCTGATTGACATGCCGTCTGCGCGTACACATCACGAATAATAATTAGAAAGTTGCACGGTGGTTTCAGCTCAATCTGACGTCCTCCGCTATTAATTTGACCGTTGGACGTCCGTTTTGGCCGTTTATGACACCAGAACTGCATTGTCGGTCACCGCGGGCACACGGCACATCCGATTGACATGCCATCTGCTCGACCACTTCATAAATCACTCTCCCATATTTTTCGTCTGATTTCAGGCCATTCTGACTTCGTTCAGCCCATTTGGACCCCCCTCACGCGCGTTTACGATGTGCGCGCATCACTTAAAACACGAATATTGAGTCGTACCGCGCAAACCGCACATCCGATTGATGTGCCGTCTATGCATACACGTCACGAATAACAATTAGAATGTTTCACGGTGGTTTCAACTCAATCTGGAGACGTGGTGTGGTCAAAACCACTCAAAGTGTCCGTCTTTTGTTTCAAAAGGACGTCATTTTAAGTGAAAAACATCAACTGACATACGGAAAACCAACCAAACTCATTCCTAATCTGTTGATAATTTATCCCAAAAATCCATGGGTCATATGTGACGTGTACGAGCCAACCCGGGATGAAGCTGAGTCGCGGTGTGGCCAGGATAAGTCTAAGTGGCTCTCTTTTGTTTAAAATGGACACCATTTTAAGTACATACGGAAAAATGACCAAACGGATTCGGTTTCCGTTGAAACTTTAGGAGAACGATCCATGGGTCATATGCGACGTGTACGAATCATCCCCGCCTCAATCCGACATGTGGTGCGGTAGACACCACTCAAAGTGTCCGTCTTTTGTTTCAAAAGGACGTCATATTAAGTGAAAGGCATCAACTGACATACGGAAGAACGACCAAACACATTTGGATTCTATCGATACTTTAGAACAATGATACATGAGTCATATGTGACGTGTAAAAGTCAACCCCATCTTAATCCGAGACGCGGTGTGGCCGACACCGCTCTAACTCTGTCTCTTTTGTTTAAAATGGACATGATTATAAATGAAAAGAACAACTGGCATACGCAAAACCGACCAAACGCATTCGGAATATTTTGATAATTTATCACAACGATCCATGGGTCATATGTGACAAGTACGAGCCAACCCGGGATGAATCTGAGTCGTGATGTGGTCAGGATTAGTCTAAGTGTCACTTTTTTGTTTAAAATGGAAAACATTTTAAGTACATACGGAAAACCGACCAAACGCTTTCGGTTTCCATTTAGACTTTAGGAGAACGATCCATGGGTCATATGTGACGTGTACGAATCAACCCCGCCTCAATTGGAGATGCGGTGTGGTCGGCACCACTCATAGTGTCCGTCTTTTGTTTCAAAAGGACGTCATTTTAAGTGAAAAACATCAACTGGCATACGGAAAACCGACCAAACGCATTCGGATTGAGTCGATACTTTAGCACAACGATCCATGGGTCAAATGTGACGTGTACGAGTTAACCCCGCCTCAATATGAGGTGCAGTGTGGCCGGTATCACTTCAGGTGTATGTATTTTGTTTAAAATGGACATCATTTGAGGTAAAAATATATGGTATAGAAAAAACCGATCAAATTATGAATTGAATTTCGGATTCCACATATAATTGTCATCTAAATTTTAAATTGAATTCTATATGAATTATGTACGTTTATAATTACGTTATGAATTCTAATTTAATTATGGATGTGTATAGTTTCAGGATCCATTATATGTTAAATGTGTATGAATTTGTTCATAATTGTATATGTATGTTTTATTTTATTGCTAGTACAATAATTGGATTGAAAATGATGTCAAAATGAGGCCTGATGGAGAGGGGCCTGATGGATAGGGGCTGTGCAAATTGCAGGCTACTGCAATTTGCAGCATAGGATATGCCAACGGTTTAAAACCATTGGCATATAATCTTAAAAAAGTTTTTACCAATGATTCATTGAACCGTTGGTAAATATCTCTTTTCCCAACGGTTCTAAATAGTTGGGAAAGAGTTCATCCATGGGGATATCCCAACGGTTTGGGGAGAACCGTTGGGAAAACTATCCCAAAACTGATATTTCCCAACGGTTCTCCCAAACCGTTGGGATAGGGTGGCTTTTGTGAGCCTATACCAACGGTTTCCAGTAAACCGTTGGGAAAACCTTTTCCCAACGTCTTACTTCACAACGGTTATCATAACCGTTGGTATATCATATACCAACGGTTAGAGGGGCTTTCCCAACGGTTGTGAACTGTTGAAAAATATTATATTTCCAGTAGTGCCTCTCTGATGTGGTCCCTCTGCCTCTGGCGGATCAAAGAACAGAGGTCGTACGGCAGATCTAGAAGGATTTGTGTTCGTGGAGGTCTTTCGGACGGACTGTTCGTCCAAAGGGGGAGAAGAATAGAATTCTGGGAATGAGGTGCGACGATGCCTCAGTCGATCAAATAAAAAAAAGTACACGGTGTGTATTTCCCAAGTACACTCTGTGTAGTCGTGTTTCTGTACTCTGACTTAAACGGAGTCCGGCACACAGTCTGGATCGTGTACATGGTCAGCACACGGCCAGGGTCTCGGCCGCTACACGGGCATGGGTACATGGCATGTCAAGGAAGGATACACACCGTGTAGATGGAAATGTACACCTGGGAACCACACGACATGTGCCTGGCCTCGCACAAGTAAGGAATACATGGCGTGTCTATAAATACACGTCGTGTAGTAGGAATGTTCTACACGGTCTTCACACGACATGTACTCGGCGAGAACACGTCCGGTCACTTGGGTAACTCATACACGGCATGTACTTAAAGTACACGGCATGTAGTCTGGAAAACTCCAGAAACTACCCAGATTTTCCAGAATTCTCAAAAACTAGTCAAAAGATTAAACAGGCTCAGAATTTGACATGTTTCCAAAAACTCAGGTTCTTACAAACTCCCCACATTAGCGTAGATCGTCCCCGAGCTACCAAACAAAACCATTAGATGTCACCAAACATGCCCATCTCAGTTAAACAACCTAGACTACCTCAGTCTCAATGTTATGGACAAATACTTTAAAAGGGCTCCCCACCTTAGGAATCGCCTACTCGGTCTCAACTCGAACAAAGCTCAAAGAAAACAAAAAAAAACAATGCCCAATGGACTATTTCTCGGACCCATGGTCCTCCCATGACGCATCGTCACCCCTGCACCTCCTCGGTGCTCACGTGTCTCTTCTAACACCCAACGTAACTCTCACCGCATCGGCGTCCGCCTCCCTGAGGTCCTGTATCTAATAGATGATCGATTCAAACCTAGTTCCATGCACCTCAAGTAACCCGCATCCTTGATGCTCCTGATGCCATGCTCTCAAATATATAAATAAAACATAAGATGCATCTGATATGATGCCAATCCCACTAACTAGCATCTAGTCAGTCCGTAAGTATCCTGTGCAACCTGTGCACTCAACCAGACATGCCTCAAGAGGCCATGCCAAAAGAAATTAAAGAAACTCACGGCCACACCCGTGGTGTACCTGCCACCGTCGTCAGCTCTCCATCCTGCTCAATCCCAGGCAGCTCCACAGCGTGCAGCTGGCCTGAAGCCCGATTGCCTGATGCCTAACCTCCCTGCGGTGCTGCCCTAGTCTCCGGCCATGGACCCCTCAGCTGGGTCCTACTGTCCCTATCACGTCCTATGCGTGCAGCTGAACCTCGGCCACCCTCTCCTGGTACCGAACCTGAACCAACTCCTGAGGCCATAGTCTGTCTTGGTCCATGCCTGCTGAATGTCTGAGAAGGCTTCCTGTAAAACCTCTCCAGATGCCTGACCTGTCCACACGCCCGACACTCCTTCGGGGGCCTATCACACTGAGCCCGAACATGTCCTGGCTATCCAAACTGAAAGAAAACCACCGCTGAACTGCCACGAGGTGGTTTAGCTAAGTCCTTGGCCTGCCCGCCCTGCTGAAACTCATCTCTCTACCACTTCCTGCTGTCCGAATCATCACCCGAAGTTGTCACCCTTCCAAAATGAGATTTTTCTCTCTCATTGCCCTCAGCTATGAGCGCCTGGTTCACCACCTCAGAGAAGGAACGCAGCCTGAAAATATTTACCTAAACCTGAATGGCGTTTCGTAATCCGTCCTTGAAGCGCCTCACCCTAGCTGCAACATCTATCACTATACCAAGTGCAAAACGAGACTGCTCTGTGAATGTAGCTGCGTAATACATGACGGAAAAGTCTCCCTGCTGAAGACTCAAGAACCCCCGAGCTCTCTCTTCCCTCAGTGTCTCTGGATAAAAATGCTTGAAGAAGCTATCCTCGAAGTCCTTCCATGCCAGTCCCTCGTGCCTATGAGCCTATACCTGCACATCCCACCAATGTTTCGCCGGTCCTCTCAGCATGTACATCTCCAGTTTGACCCTCTGCCCTGGAGGCGTCTCGAGCTGCTCGAATATCATGTGCATACTCTCTATACAGTTTTCTTCCACCTGTGGACCACCCTCACCCAGAAAATGCAGCGGGTGTTGCGACTGGAACTCCCATGTCAGATGCACAATAGAAGGCTCTGTACCCTGTGTGCCTCTGTCAGTCCCCTACAAGACGCGAACTAGGCTAGCTCGAAGCTGCTCATCGAGCCACGGTCTGAACGCTGCCAAACCCGGCTACTTTCCTGCCTGCACTGGATCCTGAACCTGATCCTGTCCCTGAGCATGTACCTGCGGCTCATGATCTTCCTGCACCGGATTCTGAACCTGATCCTGCGGTACCATATCCTCTCCTGCCTGTCGCTCCCTTGTGTCATGAAGAAGTAACCCGCTGAATACCATAAATGGTCAGACATCCCACATATATATATATATATATGACAATATATTCTACATAGATAAGGAAAGCAGTAAAAGGTAGTTGATAACAACTACCCTTACTCCCCCTCACTGCAACCCAGACCCCATGGCATCCCGACCTCACGACCTCCTTACCAGCCCTCAACAAAGCCAAGTATCATTAGTACCTCGGGTCGTGCCCGTCCTGACAACCAACGTTGCCTCAGTCCCGACAACCAAGTAGCCTAATCCTGACAGTTACACTGCCTCAACCATAGTACCTTCCTGCTCTAATAAGAGCCAGACCCATATGTCCTGCACATGCAATTCTACAAAAGTACAAATCATGGCATATACATTACCATAAACTAGCAATTCTATCAAGAGTTTTACCTATTCACATTTCAGGGCATACATATCATGGAAATTGATTTTATTCACATGGTATTATCACTTCACAATGCATACGTGCGGTAATGAAATTGAAATACCCTAAAATGTGCCTATCAAAAGCCAAGCAAGAAACACTTGCCATACCAGCCAAGGTTCACATATCATAATCAATAACATCGCATAACAAGTGAGCCACCGAGGTGGAAATCATATCAACTGTAATCTGAGAAAAAGCAAACAGCAATTCCCACCCCCGGCAACTCAATCCATCCCTCGTACATGGGGCTGCAAGCACCCAAGCACAAGTACAAAAATCAAGTTCTAACAACAACCTATCTCCAGTCTACCATATCCCAAATAGTAAAACCTGCAGAAATAAAAAGAGAAGTCTCAATCTCATTAGTATCCAGAAAAACACTATAAAGAAATCCTTGTCAAGAACCTCCTCTGGTACCACTTTGTAATGAGCCGGACCCGGCCAGCCACCCGAACAATGCTGAACGGGTCGGGTGTCACTACCTTAGGCACACCTCCCCTGAACGCCAAGGTCTTCCGACTAGCAATGAGGGTCTGATAGGTATAGTGGGGAGGCTATACCCTCCCAGAGGAATAAAATGGTACCGGTCCGAGTAGAATACTAAATGTGCAGCGGAAATAAATGACTCAGTAGACTCGAACCAGACCCGCATAGCGGAATCACATACAATAACAATAAATAGAGGAAACAAGATAAAAACAACAACAGTGCAATGTAAATAGAACGTCATGCCAGAAATCAACTACAATAACTGCTAAAAAAACCAAGCATGCATCCATGCAAGTCATACAAATCAATACATATATAATGGGGAAAATGGCTAACCAGTAGTAGATACAATATAAGGTAAACACGTTGATGCAAAGAAAGAAAACTAAACAAATAACTCCAGTACGGCACAACCTCAGGGTCCGTGCCAGTCTCCATGTCAACAACACTAATGTCCAGCTCCTGAAGCTGACCCTCCACCTGCACACAATTTCATAAAGTCTACACGCGTCTCGAAGGTCCCATGTTGGGTGTGAGAAAAGTCTTAGTAAGATACCACCATGAGGTGCGTACCTAATATAAGTGTTTAGGTAGACATTCTTATATAAGAAAATAGTAAACAGTGCAATGCCCAAAAGTAATCAAGGGATTCACTGGTGCTCAGCAGCCACCAGGAAGTGTCACCTGCTTCGGCCAATGCCGGAAAGTCTGTTCTGCAGCCCGGCACCTCGTGCCACCTAACACCATGTGTTTCAATTACCGACATCCCGATGGCACACCCAACCGTCGTAGCCCAGCTTGAAAGCTCAACCTGCCCATGGCACAACATCTGGAGGAACATCGATACCTGTCCTCAAAAGAAAAACAAAGGGACAGTGATGTCTGCCCTCAAATCACGGCGAGCCTTTTCCCCCAACCTGATCGCCTCAAAGTTGTCTCTCGAATGCTCCTCACCTTCCACATGGCTTCATATGGCAAGCACCCCCAAACCAAATAGACCTAACCACATCTAACGGGGGTCTCTACCCAGCGAGTGGTCGTACCACCTCATCTCGGAGTATATCTGTGTGCACACCACTCAAAAGTACACGGTGAGCGGTAATAAACTCAGTATGTCCCAAGCCACAACACCTCTGACACCTCGTGTCCCTGCAAACCTGTCACTCTAATCTGATGGTCTCGCCATCCAGTAACCCAGGCCAAGCCCAATCTGACAGTCCAACTGTCTCAACCGACGTCTGTGACGCCCAATCCTGTGGTAGCAACCACCCAAAGTAACCCGAGGTAAAAGCCCCAACCTGTGATCCCCATCACTCAATAATATATCTGAGCCATGCCCAACACAACAAGAAGTTCAACACAGGAAATATCCGACATTTCATATTCATACTTGGAAGCATCACTTTAAACAAGAAATTACTAAATAGTCAATTTGCACTACTTACGCTATCCCATACCAATACCTAACTCATTCACAATTTAACAATTAAACTAAACAGTTTAACTAGATACATTCAATAAGTAGTATAAACACAACAGTTTAAACAACGGTCCAATTCAGGCGCATTTTGGCACCCCGGACGAATTGTCCCAAATGAGCAACGACCTCTAACCTGGTCTTTCTCAATCACAACAGGGTCAGGGAATGCCCAGAGGCATCCCACAATACAGATAATGAAATAAAAACAAAATAAACAGGGTTTCTCTCAACACCCGACACCGCGCCCGAAGGTCTCCACCCCCAAAAATCTACGAAAACATGAAAGAAGGTATGCAACACCTACCTCGGACTCGTACGATTCCACTCCTTTGATTTCAGCCTCTGAATCAGACTAAATCGCGGTAGATCTGTGTTTCCAAAAAATACATCAATTCCGTTTGGATGGAATCTACGGAGGAACAGGTGAGGAATCGAGGACGAAGAAGGGTGCACGTGGTTATCCTCTCCGATGCGGTCCCGCTTCCTCTGACGGATCGAAGAACGGAGGTTGTACGGAAGATCTAGAAGGATTTGTGTTCGTGGAGGTCTTTCGGACGGACTGTTCATCCAAAGGGGGAGAAGAATAGAATTCTGGGAATGAGGCCTGACAACACCTCGGTCGATCAAATAAAAAAAAGTATATTGCGTGTATTTCCCAAGTACACGTCGTGTAGTCGTGTTTCCGTACTCCGACTTAAACGGAGTCTGGCACACGTTCTGGATCGTGTACACGGTTAGCACACAGCCAGGGCCTCGGCCGCTACACGGGCATGGGTACACGGCATGTGAAGGAAGGATACACGCCGTGTAGATGGAAATTTACACCTGGGCACCACACGACATATACCTGGCCTCACACAGGTAAGGAATACACAACGTGTCTATAAATACACGTCGTGTAGTAGGAAAGTTATACACGGTCTTCACACGGCATGTACTTGGCGAGAACACAGCCGGTCACTCGGGTAAATCATAGTACACGGCGTGTAGTCTGGAAATTTCCAGAAACTGACCAGATTTTCCAGACTTCTCAAAAACCAGTCAAAAGTTTAAACAGTGTCGGAATTTGACCCGTTTCCAAAAACTCGGGTTTTACAATTACTAGGGTGTGGAGGAATGTAAATTGGTCCAATGGATTGATTCTCTATTTCTATACCTTCATAAAATTTAGTCTCCCTCTTCTACTTATTTTCCATATTAGATTTCCTAATAATACCTATATAGAGGAAAACTATACCTCTAGTAGTTTTCCCAATAAGATCTATTTCTTCTACTACTGCTCTATTAATCATGTTTTAAAAACCACTAATTCAAAGGAAAACTATATTATAATGATGTTTTTTTTTTCATGTAAAAAATCGAATATATAGGCCTTAGGGATAAACTAGTAGCCACTTATCAAGTTAAAAACTATGTTTATAAAACTATATGGATTTGTTTTCATTGAAAGATTTTTATGCATAATATTGGAGAAATTAATTATTCTAGAAATCTTGATTGTTTACAAATTTAATTTTTCTAATCCCTCTGATATACGACCTTACTCTAGTTTAGCCTGGATAGTTAAATCAGACCAATGGCATGTGAGATCATCTATCATGTAAACTACTAACCTATTCTTATATCAATGGGGGTTTTAAGTAAATTGATGACATGATTTATTCTACTAATCCACAATTCTTCCTTTTAAGGTCCTAAATACCCCTAAAATATTAGTGGATTATATTTCTAAAAATACATAGATCGATCCAAAAGCTTTGATTCGTCATTTCAATTCCATTTATCAATAGCTTCAAATGTTTCGAATATTATTTGGAAAATTCATTTGTTCGCCTATGGTTCAGGTAAAAAATATTCTTTATGCACTATTCTTGCGGGTTTCTAAGTAATAAATAATAAATAGAAATAGTAAAATAAAGGCTTAGAATATTTGATTTTATAAAAAAATAATCATTATAAAAAATTTATAATATTCACAAACATAATATGAGAAATGAAGTCCTTGTCGGAAGTCTCATTACTAATGCATGATATTAAACAAGCATCCACCAAACCCATGATGATAATGTGACAATACTCTTATTCAAGTATAAAAATCTTTTTCTACCAAAAAACATATTAAATTGGGATTTAGTATAAAGATATTAGATATATCATTTTTGTAATACGTTTAATGTTTTGACATGTCTTACCTTCTTATTATCATCCCAATATATTGGACTAACCAAATTGATATAATTTATAACATTCTAACCCTAACCATTGTCTTAGAAATATATAAGGCTCCATTAACCTTAGGTGACATCCCTAAGACTCTAGAATCTGGAAATAAATTTCATGGGATTACAAAATAATTAGGTAAAGATTTCCATTTAATAATACACACCCTATCATGATTTACAATTTGGTGGATTTTACCACTACCCTAGTGGTCATTACTAAAGTCAATGAATCATCCACGATTCACCATTACAAGAGATTGAATATGTGTCACTTCACATATAAGGTTTTGACTGGTGTTATCCGTATGAGGAAATCCTTGTACATCCCCTACAGAATTCTAGATCAAAAACATGGGATTATTAAATGAAGACAATTTCATAATGAAATTGTACTCTTAAAGAAAATGGTGTTAGAAATAAATAGAAAGGTCATTTGGATCTAACATTAAAATCAAGATAGTTATTTAAAAAATATTATCCCTTAAATTGAATTCTATTATTTTCCCAATGATCTCCTATACAGGTGCTTCATCTCATTATTTTTTTCTATCTATTTTATGGGGATGAATTGTATATTTTTCACATCCTTCAGATTCCTAAGGCAAGGGGACCGAATATCCCCATTCTTGTTCTTTATAACCAAAAAACCTCAATCATTTCATTAATATAAGAATCTTAGAAGTTTAAATTCAACCATAACCTTGTAGAATTCAGTTTGGTGAGATATCCCATCTAATGTTCAATGAAGACACTATCATTTTTCTTAATGATAAAAAAATATTCATCTGAAGAATCAATAAGCACCTAGATGATTACAAAAAATAGATCGTCCACCAAAGGAATCAGAAGAAGAGTATTATCTTTATTTCAAACTGATGATCATATAGGTGTGAGTTCTACTTGGAAAATAGGTTGGGTATGCATAGAATAATCTTTCCTGCAGTTTAATTGGGCACTCAAGTTTCATATAAGAGCCTCTAAATACATCACATTAATAGAGTGGTTAGTAAAATCATAGGATAAATCGTGTATTAGAAGTGAAATTTCTTTTCTTTTATAGTGGTAGAATCTCCAAAGTGAACTATGTTCTATCCTTCAATCCTATGAAATCTATTTCAGCACTCAATGTTCCAAAATCTATCATAAATGTTATTGAAAACATCTTGTATTTATTCATATGGGATTCCTATTGAAAAGGAAAACACTAGTGATAATAATGGGATATGATGGAATGGACAATGAGGGAAGTCGATATCAATAATAAGAGTTTCTATGATGTGATACAGTTCTTGCATGAAAAGTTTACTTTGGTGGCTCTTTATGGATGAATGGTCTTGGGTAGATATAGTGCAGAAAATATTGGCAGAGATCTTGAAGAACTATTAGGGAAGGAATCATCATTGTGTCATTCAGTTCAACCACCCATATAGAATCCCCCATGTCACACCGAATGTAACTTTTGATGAGACAACATCAGTTTATGGAACCACTGTTGGATTAGTATAAATACGGGGTTCCCTTGATTTCCTAATGTGAATATAATATTCAGATAGACTTCCATGCATCTTATACACATCCATTCTATCCTAGATAATAACTACATATATATTTTCAATATTATTATATTGAATTTCAAGACAAATAAGTTTTTTTAGGGGATCTTCATAATGAGTCTTTTAAGGGATAGAATTTATAAGAGAGATGAGGTATTCTAATGTCTTAGATGAATAGGAAGTGTTTCTATGGTGCTAGGATATCCCTTTGAAACTCCACTTCCTCTTATTTCATGTGTGGAATCATGAATAATTAAATATGAGAACCTGAAATGAATATATATCAATCATCTTTCAAAGTACACATGTTTCTGGGTTCATTAGGAAGAAACTTCAAACAACTATTTATTTAATGGTGGATGGGTTCCTACTATATGGAATTCCTTTAATGGGATAAATATTTTATCCTTCTAGGAAGATATTAGAATCCCTTTCATAACTCCTTGGTTTTAGGGTGGGAGTATCTATGATGTTGAGTGGAAATCGAGAGTGATCTTATTCATGGTGGGTGTTGCTATATTTCGTAAGAAATGATCAATACTATTTATAAAGTGATAAAATTCTCAATATAAACTATTGTTTTTAGGAAGATAAGATTTATTATCAATATAACCAACCTAATAAAAAACAATGAAGAGCATCCATCCCTTATTCCACTTTTGGTTGGAAGAAAAAACCCTCATATGACTCATACGTTCCCTTAGGGGTATTGGGTTTGGTGTCACCCCCACAACCATGGTTTGAAGCGTAATATAGATCTTTATTGCAATATGGGTAATATCCATGGTTTGGTATTGTTCTTTATCCCATTGTATCTATTATCAACTTTTCCACTTCATTTTTTGGTAACAAAGAGTCTCTCCTGGATGAAGCTATTGCGTTGTTTATAGGGATTCATCATTGTATTTAGGGAAGAATTTGAATGGTTGGTGTTGAAAGAGACTATACAATGGTTAACAATTGTATGTTCAACCTTAGAATCACCCTTGGGTCTATTAGTTGTTGTATCTATAGGTTCAAGGGACTCATCAACAATCACACAAAAATCCATAACGCAATACATGAGGGGAATAAAGTGGATGAATTTTTATCTTCAATTCCAACCTAGGATGGTGTGGTAATTGTTTCCAGTATGGGATCATTTCCCCATTAATTAATGGATTTTGTTGGATTGAATACCCTCATGCTTCACTATTTTAGATCCTCATATCTCTATGGTATTTTATGCATTGTTATTTTTTCTTTTTTACTTGGTATACACTTTTCCCACCCTCTCCTAAATAAAATAAAATTTTATTTGGTCAGAGAAATTAAAATCTAATGACAAACCAATATCAGGGTAGTAGTAAAAATATTAATAACACACCCAAATGAAATATAAAAGGAATACTGATGTAGAAACACTGATGTATAATCACTATAAACAATTAACAATAACATCTTTATGATAAAACCACCATCCCAAGAAAGTATCACCAAGATTCTCCACTAGAGAAATAATTTTTTCCTTAATCAGTTTCAAAATTAACAGCTTATGAATACAAACCAAGGAACGTATTCATGGGGTGAGTATAAAAACCAACAGTTAATCCCCCAGAGACTCCACAAATAATTCCACTAGGACAAGAATAAGTTAAATAATATTTTAAAATTTAAAATAAATAAATGAGAAGAAATTCGATGAACTTTTTCATCTTGATTAAATTAAAATGAAGTAGTAAAAAAAATTTATTCATTTATTTCAATTGATATACCCATCCCACATTCTCACACAGGTATTCCATCATAGTAATAACACCTAGAAGTAGTAACGCATTCATCCACAAAATAGGACATTTTTTACAATCTTATGTGTTCAATAAGTGGAACTAAGTTCCAAGATTGAATTAAAATTACTATATCCAATGAAAATAAACACACACCATTCAATAGTTTCAATTCTCCAATTCTTGGAATCCCTTTTTATGGAAAATATTTCTTTTATTCATTTTATGAAACATGCTATATGTTATAATTCATGGTATACAATTCAAACCATGAAAAAAGGGGGGTTTTCAACAACCATTCAAAATAATGAAACTCAAAATCGTAAACAAATAGGGTTATCTTACAATAATTAATAATGGGTTTTCATTGAACGGTCCTACAATCCATTTAGAAATCTAATCGTTCAAGTTATATAATTACTGGATTAAAAGAGATAAGACACCTACATCCTAATATATCTTATTAAACACGATGAATCAAATGATAATCTAGATGATCATAATTCCTTTCCCATTCCATCAATAAATATCAGTAATTATTTGTGAAAAATTTATTTATCCATTTGATCCTAGAATCAAAACCCTCATATACGGTATTTTTCTTAGGAAAATGCTAGTAAAGAGGAAATATGAGAGGTTGAGGATCATACCTTCATTCTACGGGATATAGAAAACATCAATCCATTAATACCAGTATTTGAAGGGAATATTGTTGAAAAAATAATCTAATAGGGAGATAAGGGTCAAGTTCCTAGGCCAAAGAAAAATTAATAAGGGAATTCATTTGTGTATCAGGGTTATAATATAATTTTTCTATTTAATTTAGGAACTAAAATTGTTAGGTTGCATGTTTTAGAAAACATTTCACTAACCAAGTAAATCTCTACTGTCAAAAATGATGATTCTTGTACTTCAGAAACATTGTTTGGAAAAACTATAAAACAGCCATGTGTTGTCTAGTTAAACCCCTCTCCTCCTCACATGGTTAATAAGAGAAGATTTATAGATTCCCAAAACCAAGTTCTAAAAATGTACACCTATAAATCACTAGAAAATATTTCAAAACTGTCAAAAAAATATTCGAGACTAAGCTTAATTAGCTTATAGTTGAATAATGGAGAATAGAACATCAATTACCTCAAACCCGTGGTGTTACAAAAAAGGTATCAATGTTTATGAATATTTTAAAAATGAATATTTTAAATTTTTATTCTACAGTTATCTTTATTATAATGGACCTCAAAAAATATGGAAAATTATTTGAATATATTGTTAATGAGAATAAATCTACCTAGTTTGTAAAGAAGGGACATAATTTTTCTAACTAAAACATGAGAATATAAGAGTATACAGGGGTCATAGAAGGGTTTTTAGGGATAAATTTTATTCAATTTTAAAAAAATAATTCAATAAATCACAAGAATTTGATATGTCTCTAAATCCTTGTCCAATAATAATTATTTTGAGAGGGTAAAAATAATTTATGTCTTATTTGTAAATTTATAGAAATATGTTACTGATAGGAATATATGGAATAAATTATGAATATTTTTAGAGATTCCATATTTTTGATATCATGATATCAAACATAATATTCAAGTGATTCATGTGGAGAAGAATATTTTTTACAATTTCTTGAGAACATTATTGGATATAAAATTCATGTTTAAGGATTTATTTAATGTAATATTGGTTTTATTATAAATGGGAATATATTTTAATTTATCTCCCACTACTAAAATAAAATGATAATACATTCATAAATGTTTTCACACATTATACAAGATAGATAAAATATTATTTCATTAGTTCCTGCATGGAATTATTGTGCCTCCAGGTCTTTCTTCAAAATGAAAAAAATATTATGTAACTAAAATATTTAAATTTACTATGAAGAAAATTTTATGATTTTCATATAATGATACAAAAAATCCTTCATGTTTATTTCATTTAATATTACCCCTTTTTGCAACAATTTCTATCATATATATGTGTTAGTTTTTTCAATTCCATTTATAAGAAATATATAGATATGAATTCCTTGAAAATTTTGGGGAATGATGTAGTTTATACAATTTTTCAACTAGAAATATTCTTTACCCTTTTTTATATCATAATAAATATTATGATTTATTTTGGGTGATAGATAAGTCTTTGTGGTCCTGTACCACTTTATTGAGCGTATCTATATGAAAGTAATATGAGGATATTAATGGGGTAAGTTAAGAATCCATATTTACCAAAAGACATAATTATTGAAATGTTTATTTCTAAGGAGGAATCATTATTTTGTACAAAATACTTATCTACAGTGAAGCATATTTTTTTCCTTACATCATTCAAATAATACTTTAGTTTTATGAGAAATTGGATCTATGTCTTGAAAATAAAAACATTAACATGTGAAAAATTAAGAGTATAATATTTATACATATTGAATAACATATATAATTCTAAAAAATATATAAAGGATCATATTAGTTTGTTAAAATAATTTTATTGAAAGAAGAAATATATATTGGTATTGGATGAGAATAAAAAAACATTTTTTCAATAGTCTGAAGAGATCGTGAACAAAAATAAGGAGATATATTAGATCCCTAACCTTAATAAAGGATTTATGAGTCATTGTGAAATATCCAATTAATTATAAGACAATCATAATACTTAGATCATTCCAAGAAATCCACATCAACCTAAAATAGATTTCCCCCAATAAATATCATTCCAAAACAACTCCCAACAAAACCATTCCCAAGACCAAAATCATATCCAATTAATGAAAGATGAGGAAATAAGAGGAGAATGAAGAGGTATCACCATGAATTTCTAAGAATAAATATATCAAGGTTGAGGGTTAAATCTAATTTAGATGTGCTAAAAGAGCACCCTAAGACGCACATAGTTCACTCAAGAACTGATAGAATGAAAAGAAGAGTAATAAGTTTTAATGCAATTCTAGAATTTATAGGAAAATGATTTTTAAAGGGAACATAATCAAACATTAATAACCTTATCATACTAAATAGTTTTTTATCCAAAAAAACATTATAAGATAAGGGGATACACAAAAATAAACCCCAGTATAACTACCCTCTAGAATATAGGTTGCAATCAATGGAAGGATCCTATATATCTAGTGTAAAGGTGTGGAAAAAACCATGCATTATGCCTCGACTACCCAAAAATCAGTTGATATAAAAAATGAGACATCCTAGATCCCTAATCCGTAACAACCAACCACACCACAAAACTAGGTCCTCAAACTAAACCTCTATATAATATATTTACTCTACACTATATCCAACTTCAAAACAATAGTACCACCTGAACCGACCTCTATAGAAATATATATTTTATGTACATCCATGATATTACCCAAATACACCTAACTATCATCTCTCCTACTCCAAACCACATCAAACCAGGTTATTCCATAAGTCATGGGGAATACCCTTTCATCAGTGACAGATGACCCTTTTACGATAGTTAGATAACCCACACCCAAGACCAATTTGGCATATAGGAAAATGAAGCACCACAAATATTTCCTCTCAAAATACAGTTGATGTTTCGTAAACCTTATGAAAATATAAAATCACCCTTAGGAATGTCACTTATGGTGAAACACTAGTCTACATGGAACAATTAGTCCACCATTCTGAAATTTTAGCTTCAACTCCACTAGTGTCCCAAGAACCTCCTATGAGAGAACACAACATCAAAATATAACTATGTAATGTGTTAGAAAGGTTTATACCATTACATTAGATAACTATCAAATGATTATTATGCTTGATTATGATAAAAAAAACCAAAAATTTGGGATGTGTGTGGGAAATTTTAAAAAACCACCCCAGGAGAAACCTCTCAAAATTATGACCACATTTAAAATACCACCACCAAGATCTAAAACTGCACTCTCATAAAGGATACCTCTCAAACGAGATGACACAATCAATAAAATCCAAATCATAATAGAATATAAATTAATCAAGGAGTTTTACACATTTGTAATAAAATTTTAATAAATCAATGTAAGACCAAACATATTAAACTTACCCAAGAAATCAGACGCACTAATTTTGAAATTAAGATCACACAAACCCCAACATATGCAATATAAATAGCTATAGTAAACCGAAACAAAAATTAATATCATAGAATAATTTTTTTATCATAATTCACACATTAATTATGTGTCTATATCATTAATATCTTTATCCAATTTTAAATTTACAAATGATAATTTTTATTACCTGCTATAAATAATTAACATATTTTATATAGTGATTTTATCATTCCAGTATGAAAAGAAATATAAACACTCTAGTATGGGACATATTCATGTAACCCTATTTCCACATTAATTTTTAAATATATGATTTTGAACGTCAATGTATAAACCACATTTGGGAATCATTTTATATTATCCATCCTTTTCTGTAACTATATATGGTTAAAAAAATAAATTTTCAACAATAACATACCAACAATTTAGGGTAATAATTAATGAAATAGTACACCATGAACCATTCTTAATATCTTTAAATTTAGTTAGATTATATCTCCATATAATAAAACATTACAATTTTACATAGGCACTCTCTCAAAAAAATATATACATGTTTTATTCTCAAGTATTGTTCTTAACATTCTTAAATTAAACATTTTATGTGTATTATAACCAATGGAACATGCATTCATGTTACATTTAATGGAAAAATATTTTACTTATATATCTTTCTATGAAATACTCAACACTAAATATTATCTATTCATAAAAAGAAAAATATAGTCCATATATGTGAATGGCTTCAAATTCTCAACGGTTTTACACGTAGTATGATCATATTATTTAAGAATTGTATAACTAATTAAGGAATAGATTCATAGTAATAAATACATGACATGTTTTTATAATACATCACGATTGGTAGGCTAAAAATAGAATATATACAAGTATAATAATAAGTATGTGTCAAATAAAGGATTCAAAACAGTTCATTTTAATCTTATGTAATGTAATATATTAAGGAAACATTTCTCAGATGAGGTTTTAAAACAAATTAATATTTCATGTAGAAACTGAAAAGAACATTTTCTTTACTTTTCAAATCGTTTATGTAACACATGTACAAGACTTGTAAATATAAATTTTAAATATGTTTACATAAAATATGTTTTAAAATTGTCTTTGTTAATCATTTCATCTATGGTTTCATAGAAAATTTAAAATAGATATTCGATTTAAGAAATTTATTATGGTCAGAGATATAAAACCTACTCACTTCTAAACTATCGAATCAAACTCATCCATTCCTAAAAACTACATAAGAAAATTATACCATCCAAATAAATGGAAAAAACATCCATGAGACCTATAAACTATAAAAATAATGGAGCACTAATATAATCGTTTCTATATTTCATCACAACTAGATTATGTCATCTTTCCCCATGAAAAAAGCCTAGAGATAAAAGACCCAAAACCTGGGGTCAATATCGAGTTTGAAAATAATTCCATGAACACATGATACACTTAAAACAAGACCCATGAAATGATATATCATATCTAACCTCATCATAATTCCCAGGAAACCCCTTCTAGATCATCTTATAAGGATCCATAACCTCTGTTCAGTTCTTCAACTTAAAAATAACATCCCTTTGTTGTGTCTTTGATCTCATGGACGACTGAAACTGTTGTTCCTATATGTCCTTGTATGTCAAGAGATCTATAAATTTGGTAGTGATAAAAATAAATTGAATCCAATGATCACATATACTAGGATACAATTTTTTTATTTTCAAGATATCCTCCCTTTTTTCCACCTGACCAAGGTAACGAACTCTCCTTTATCCAATACATAGAGTTCATCCTAGGAGGTACCCGCTGTATGATCAGGATTCATCTTCTACTAGCCCCGAGCCACCCCCTAGAGTTATATCACTATTAAGATAACTTAGATCCATTTTTTGAGTCCTTTAAATTTTAATGCAACCTTATCCTACATGAACCACTCCTTAATCATGGGGCTAGACACCCCAATGAGGAACATTAACATTCCATTCCACTAGAATCTGATTAGTGCCTTATCCCATGACTCATACTTTATTTTACTAAGTAGAACATCCAGATTTATATTTATCATCATGTCTTCACCCATGAATCAAAATCAATAATGTTAGTTAAATCTACTAAATCACTGTATCATAACAAAGGGAATTTAGACAAAATGTATGAACCTTATTTCTACCTATAAAATTTTAATCTCTGAAATAATGCTGTCAAAACTATTCGGAATAAAAAATTATTTTTAAAACATTAAAATAATTCATTTAAACCTATGGGTTAATACTATATATGAAAAAAATCATTTAGACTAGTAATATCTAAATTAGACGTTAAAACAATTTTAATAAAACCTCTTAAAATAATTATTAAAACATGAGGCTTATAGAACATTTTATAAAACACTTTAAACTGTATACATGAACACTATTAAAATAATAATATCCATTATAAATAAGAAACATTCAAGTTACCAATAATCATTAAATGTTAAAAGTAAAATAAATAAAAATAATTCTACTACATATTTTTACTATATTAATTCATCAATCAAGGTAGGGTGTTGATAGTTTATCTACAACTACCAAAAATAAGTAATTATTCACTTTTCATACTTTACCTGTTCAACTAAAATGGCTCTATCATTATATTTTTCAAGTGAATGTCAAAATTTATAACATCAAAACCAAAAAATATTGATTAACACATAACATTCTTTATCATAAAAGTGTTTCAAAAAATTAATTTTCCATGCTTAAAGTTCTTAAATGTTTTTTTAACAATTCTGTAATTACGAAATCACATATCAGTAGATATTATTGAAATTTCAACATATCAATTTACTATTTACTAAGAGTAAATATAATTACTTCTTAGTGATTTAATTCAAAACCATATAATATTATTCAAACAATATAAGCACCTAAATCCGTATAAGTAAATTTACCTTATGAATAAAATTCAAGATTACACATCCACTACACTATGATATTGTTTTCATTGGTTGGTCCATACTCACTCTTACTATTTTAATGTGTGTCTGAAAAGTAAAAAGTCATGATGGGGGAAGTTTCCCCCTTATTCATATGCTTGAATAGATAACATACGTTACCTACTCATGATAAATCCCAATCCTAAAAAACAGAATTTATTAAAATTCATCTAATTAGATTTATTTAATTTTCAAAATCACCTTATTCATTCATAGAAACAAAAAATAAGGATGCATGTACCTTTACTAGGTCTCTACACTATAATAAAACCCTCCTCACGTTGTCATGGTAGACTCAAAGTCTTTACATAAGATCACATAGGGTCCTAAAATCCCATGTCAGAGCTGACTCATTAGCTTATGTCACAAACCAAGATAACCCATACATTTTACCTACCAACCCATGAGATTATCACAATTATTAACTCTAATATATATCCTATCCCTTAACAAGAAATATTTTCACCACACTATCATGATACTCCATACTCTACTAGTACCCTTCTTGGGTCGTTCAGTAAGAGAATGATTAACCCCCCAAACCCATCTACAATAATCTATAGGTTAGTTACTATCTACGAGGGTAAAATACATATAATTTGAGGAATTGAGATCATAATATAAGTTATGGACTTGAGTTAATACAAAGACAAGAATCAAAACCAGGTTTTTCAGACTACATCCCTACCTACACAACCTTTGATTAGGTCCAACATCTTGCATTGGTATTAGTCGTCATCTATAACAGATCAATATTATAGAGTAGTAGGTTGTCATTAATATGAAAGGCAAAAAAATATTCCCTCCTTAAGTTGTGAACGACCCCCAACACATATCACATTAGATACTTACACCAACCATAAATCCAACATAACCAGGCATCACCACCAACTGTGGCATCATCACTATACAACTCAGCTAAATAGAGACTGAGGGAAGATTTAGTCAACCATCTAACCTTTTTCAAACTCAACGTAGAGGGAAACACTTGGAAAAAACTATAGGTAGTTGGTAATAATATCCAAGTCATCAGGGGTGTGTTTAGAAACCACATGAAAATAAAAGAATAGATATCATCTCATCATACCCAGTCTAAGGATTCATGTCAACAACCTTAACATTTCAAAAATACTACAACTACATATCAGAATATCCACCACAAACTCCTACAACTACTAATATGTAATTCAATACACAAAACAACTATAACACATCCCGAAATTCGATTATTTATTCTCACGTTCATTCATTTCTATATTTACTAGTTATGAAATAAGTTCCTTCTATTTTACCCCATAAATATATATTTTCAAAAAACTATTTGAGGCACACTTCATATTTACATCCATCCATTATCAATATATTCAATAAATCACATATCATTAATATCCATTACTACATACAATAACTATATCACCAGCCACAACAATACATTTATAAATTTATAAATATAATTCCTAATTTATATGATACCAATAATTATTAAGTTTGTTATACTTTTTATTTCAGATATTTAATGAAAACTCATTCTCAACTATCACCTGGGTTTACTCTTATTAATTACCCGTACATTCAATGCATTTACATTTCAATTACAACATGTATCTATATAATTCCCACCCATTTTATATTGAATCCTTCTTCACCAGCCTCAATCCATATACAAAACCTTCAATTTTCATAAATTAACATTACATAAACTTTTTAGAATACTTAAAACATTGCAAAAATAAACACCCAACAACTATATTGGTTTAGTGCCTTTGGAAACATGGAAACATAAATGATAGCACATGAGTGAGCTAAATTATATCCCACTAGGTTTTCCATGACTAGAAACCATCTTATAAATGCAATACTTAATACATATATTCATATATGAGGTTACAAAACAAAAAAATGGGTGAGAATAGATGCTCAGTACGTCTAAATAAGGGAGATATGTAAGAATAGACATTTGAATAAGTTTATAAGAATATGATCCCTAAATTTGAAGATCACACCCTTAATATCAAATATGGTAAACATGAATCATGGCATAATGACTGATATTATATAAGATATAAATCATAATGGAAATAAGTTCATAATCATATTAAAGAATTAAAACATGAAATTTGTGGAATATACAAAAAACTTATAAAATCATATGTCAAGTATACCAAACAAGACCTTCAAAACATCTTAGTCTTGGGATAATAACCTGTGTATGAACATTATTCTTGGGATTCCCTCATGTGTACCCTCTTGTTTTGGGATTAGGATGTACACTCATATACCTTCTTATTTTATTCATAAGATTCCCTCTTGTTTCGGGCTTAGGATTCCTTCCCATGTACCATCATGTTTCAATCTTGAGATTCCCCCCATGTACCCTCATGAGCTTACAAAACATTTAACACTACCGAATCCATTGGATGGAGACATATGTCTTACCTACCACATGATAAAATCATATATACATGTGACCCAAGATAATAAAACATGAATCATATCATGATCCATAAAAATAGATGTGTTTCATAAACATCATATCATAACCCATGAATTAAAATAGGTATCATATGCATTTAATAATATCATAACCTATGGAAAATATATAGGTTTCATAATCATTTCATCCAAGAATAACATGTGAAAGGAAATAGGATTCATATGGATTAATCATGGTATAACCCATTAAAAAGAAATGAGTTTCATAAGAATATAACCCCTGGAAGTGGAGTGAGTTTCATAAACATATAACCCATGAAAAAAGAGAGTTTTAATATATATCATGCCATAAAGTCATAAACAATTCAGAGAAATAATATGACTATAACCATTATATCATTTCCCGTAAAATCATGAGTAATCCCAACGGATGGTATCCTATATAGAAAATGATTTTTAAGTATCTTTTAAAAACATTTCCTTAATGAAAATATCCTCTCCTCTTTGAAAAAGGATTTTTAAAGAATAAAACCATTTGAAAACCATTTTATTTGGAAATAATTTGAATCTTATAAATAAGGATTCAAATCATTTTAAAAAAAATTCCCTTTAAAACATATAAAATAATAAATATTTCATTTTAAAAACCTTTTACCTCGAAAACATATAAAAGAAACTTAAAAAAGTCTAAAAAACATTTCCACGGAAAACTTATAAAAGAATTATGAAAATATTTTGAAAATATTTTCCATTTAAAATTTATAAAATAATCTTGAAAAAATTTTGAAAACCTTTTTTTAATTCATTGAAAACATATTAAAGAAGCTTCAAATTCATTAAAACCTATTTCTTTAAAGAAAATATTTTGAAAACCATTTTCTTTGAAAATAATCATCAAAGCTTTTACATAAGATCTAAAAACTTTTTGAAAATATTTTATTTGATGAAACCTAAAAAATGATAATGAAATATTGAAAACATAATGAAATCCATTTCCTAGAAAACCCTATGAAAAAATACAAAGAAATATGGAAAATGTCTTCAAAACCATTTCTTTAAAAACACATTGAATTTTTATAAAGGATATTGAAAATTTATTGAGAAATTTTTTTTAAATACACATAAAACTTATATATAAACATATGAAAAATTTTAAAAACCTTTTTTTTAAATCATGGTTTTTAATGAACAAATATTTTTGACCGAAGAGAGAGGTGAAGTCAAACATTTTTAAATACACTTTTTTAATCATATTAAGTACCAAAGAGTATAAAATTTTAAAAAGTACATGAATATGTAATTAATATATATATTATAATAAAACTCATGAGTTTTCCTGAGATATGGATCATAATATTTCATCAATGTAATCATAATCATAAACAATCTCGATAAATGATAATATTTTTTCAATAAACTTTTACCACTAGCTAAATATGAATTATAAAAACCATGTAAGAACATAAAATTATATGAATCATAAAATATCATGAATATAATTATATTCATGATTTAAAACATCAATTTTTATATATACACCTCATAGAAATATATAGGTGCATAACATAGAACCATAAAAAGTGTGATGAAATTCCCTTACCTTGTGTGTTGACTCTCATCGTACTCGTAAAAAATTCCTATATAACAGGTATATTTTTATTATGAATATATAATAGAACCATATTATTATATATAATATAATACATGGGTTTATTATGACTTTATATTACCCAATTTCTAACAATCCTATGTTAAGTTATAACTTCTGGTAATATTCTCTTCATTTTTCGCAGGTGTCTAAATTCATTATATCTTTGGTCCTCATACAAATACCATTATTTCAAGAATTTAATAAATTATATAAATATCATTTATATTCAATAATGTTTTACCATAATAATCTATATAATATAGAAGTATGAAATGGAACACATTTTTCATGGAGATATTAGTCCATATATATGTATAAACACTGCTTCCATTTTAATTTGTAATATTGAAAGTTAAAACGAAAATTACAAATATATATAATATAATTACATTATAAATATTATTATATATATATATATCATACAAGTTCAATGAACCTATTCTTCATACTTTCCATGTGTTGTGTAAATGAATCTCATCGTTTCGAGGGGTGGTAGTCCACACTTCCTCAAAAGAAATTATCGTATATACACAAAATGGAATTTATAAAGATATGTGTTTTAAGAAAGATATATATAATCTTAAATACATTATATATATTATATATATTATATATAAACATATTTTCCATCATAATTACTACCATGAGAGGTGGTAAATGAAATCTAAACAATCATTTTTTTCATGAGGTAGTAGTTTTCCCTACACATAAATAGTATGTTCATTACCCATTATATGGATGTGTGTGAAAGTTTTGGTAAAACAATTAGCATAAAAAAATTCAGTATATTTTGGATACTGGTTTTTTTAATATCATATAATAAGGGATTTGGAGGTGGTGGAGAATTAATACAAGATAAAAGAGCCTGAGGAAGGTTGTTACATCTTATTTGGGTAACTCCTTTTTGTTTTCACGAAAGGGATTACTTTGATTGATTTATTACCAAAGGGATGATTCAAGTAAGAATGGGTATATTTTGAATTGGGTTTGTAAGATATTATCTAAACCAAATTGGTTTGAGAGGTGTGAGGAAGTGGGAGAGGTAGTGGCCTTTTATAGGGGAGGGAAATGACTCTCTTGGTATTTTGTAAAAAAAGTTTGGTGTACCAATGATTTTACCTAAAAAAGTAATAAAAAATAAAAAATAAACTCATTAATTGAATATTAAGGGACTAATTACCATAAAATTGTTTTTAACCTGTGTATAGGTAATTTTTTCTCTTATTTTTAAGTTTTATTCCCTTGTTATTCTTAGTTTTACATTAATCATTGTAATTAATTTCAACTTCTTTGACTATTCTTTTTTGATCAAAAAATAATTTAATCTTATTAGAAATTAGAAATTACTCTTATTCAAAAAATGGAATGAATTTTTTCACAAAATCTCAAGTAGTTACATTCTACCCCACTCAATATGAATTTCTCCCTTGGAATTTATTTGGGTAATTAAATGATTAATACTTGAATGTTAATTTCTAAGAGACCTGCATCATAATAAAATTACTAAAACATCATTTAAAAAGGAAATATAAAAATACAGTGGTTACCAAAATTAACTCATCACTATGTTCCCACATATGATAACATAGGTGGGAAGTGAGAACATGAACTTAGATGGAATGCGTACATTTTCATAGGATGTGACTGAGGTTATCAATCACAAACAAGTGAATGATAAAAAATCATTTAAAGACCTTAACGTCCTAAATCTAAGTTGATTTAAAAGTCCATCAGTTGAAAAAAATAATGGTACTTGGACAACATGTAATTTTTAATTCTTCTTCCTAAATATGATTAATTTTCATGAAAAGATATACTTTCATGATTTCAGGAAAACCATACCCATTTTTGTTTCTTGATCCAGTTCACGACTTTCTCAAAAATGGTATGTGGATTTTTAATTCTTGATGTACTAACAGATCATGAGATCCATGAAATTCCATCCAATTTTTTATCAGTTATCCCAAACACAACAGTTTTAGATCATGTTATCCAATATGAATAAATCCTCATGTGTTGAGATAATAATTAAATATAGAAAAATTCATCTAAATTTTAACATAAAATTTCCAAAAATGGATAACATTATAACCCTTTGGAAAGATGAAAATCAAAAACATCAGAAATAATGTCTACAAATTGGATTAACATTGCACCCATGTATATCTCAAATTTTCTCTTGGTTATCACATTTGAAACATGTGAATAATCTCCTTATATGTTCTATTTAAACATGGTAATTACCATAAATACATTGGGAAAAGAAGCATGCATTATTTTTCCAATGATTACTGGATACGTTATTTAAATATATGAATTTTTAAACATAATACTTGATGATAAATACCTCTTTGTCAATAATCAGTTCCATGGTAATCCGTACTGTCCAATTTCATTATTCATACCCATGATATCATTATCAAATCCACATTATTTCATAATCTAGAATTAATTTAGTGCTGCCTTACCTAAATAAAAAATGAATTTTAAATGAAATCACTTATCTATGTCTTCATCACTATTCAACAATTGATTTTCAATCTTTAATGAAAACATATAATTAAATAGTTATATATTTCACGACTCATATAACAAAATCTTTGAATTTCAAAACATAATTACTCCATTAATCCAATCTTATTCTTAATCCATTAATCGTTATTCATCAACATATACCTTAATACCTCCATCCTAGAATATGAAATATGAATCAATTCATGAGGTTCCTCAAGATCCATTAAATCATGTTTCTTTGGTGTAATGTAAACAATACTATAAGAACATCACATACCTTTCACATGTTGTTTTCAGTCTCTTTATCAATATTAGTATAACCAAAACTCACCACTCATTCCTGATTCCCTTTATAAGATTTTCATTTGGGAAATAAATTTTTATAATTCTCATAATATACACATCTATGAAATTCAATTTTAACCATGTTTTTTGTAGTTCTGTCCATTAACTAAAACCATAAATCATAGTGTGAGAAACATTTATCTAATTGGGATACCATATAATCCAAAAAAATTACTTATAGGATGCCTAAATAATGGTTTCAACTTCTTTAATATATGGCACCATAGGGTTATCCTAGGTTATTCATAGTTATATTCTACTAAAATACATCATGATGGTTATTTAATAGTTCATTAATCCCCAAAGAATATCCCCCAATAATGTCAATCCTAGTCTGAAGAAAAGAATGATGTTGCGTACAAGGTTATGTCGAGTCAAACCTGATGCACCTTGTCAAAGTTCTTACCCATAGGTACAACTGTTCCATAGACACATCCACTTTTAGTATCCAGATAGCAATGTAATGCTTGGAATCCACCCACTCCCCCCTTTACCAAAATTCCAAGGAATTTTCCTAAACGTTAACTCATCATTATACTTATCCTTACAGATATCCCTAGACACATCCTTAGAAATATTCCTAGGGATCCAACTAAAATTTTCTCATCCTAGTTTCCGAAGGTTTACAAGACCTTCTCTCTGATACCAACTATAAAGACCTTAGATTTATATACATTAACATTATGTAAACTTTTCAAAATAATTAAAAATTGAACAAACATATTCCCAAAGACCATATTAGTTTAGTACCTTTGGAAACATGGAAGTATAAATGATGATACATGGGTGAGATACATTATATCCCACTAGTTTCTTTGTGGATTGAAACCTTCTTAGACACCCCATACGTAATACACATCTTCATATCATGGGGTAAGAAACATAAAAATGGGTGATGTCAGATGCTCAGTAAGTGTAAACGAGGGAGATATATATGTATAAAGATTAGCGTAAGGGTATGAGAACATTATCAGGATATTAGAAGATCATACCATGTATATCAAAGATCAGAAGCATGAATAATGGAATGAATATTGGCAGTTCATAAGACATGAGTCATAATGGAAACAAGATAATATGCATATCATAGGAATAAGACATGAAATTTGTGGCATACACATAAATATAGAAAATCATATGTCAAGTACACCCACCAAGACCTTTACAACATGTTAGGCCCGTGACAATAACTTTTGTACCTACTTCGGTCTTGATCTTCCCTTTCATATGCCCTCTTGTTTTTTGTTTGGGATGTCTACTCGTATACCCTCTTATTTTGGGCATAAGATTCCATCTTGTTTCAGGAATGGGATTCCATCCAGTGTTCCCTCTTCTTTAAATCTTTGGATTCCTTCTCATGTAACCACTTAAGCTCATAAAACATTTATCATCACCCAGTGCACTTGAGGGAGATATAGGTACCACCCATCAAATGATAAAATCAAACATACATATTCCACAAGATAATAAAAATTTTATTATATGATGAACCATGAAAAGATATTTGGATCATAATCATCATACCAAAAGCCATGAATTGAAACAGGTATCATAAAAATTTAATAATATCATAACTTATGGAAAATATAGTGGTTTCATAATCATTTCATCCAATAACTGCTTGTGAAATAAAGAACATTTAATAAGAATTAATCATGTTATAACCCATTAAATAGAAATGGGTTTCACAGAAATATAACCCATGGAATATAAATGAGTTTCATAAATACATAACCCACGATAGATAAAAGGGTTTTCATAAACATCATTCCATAAAAATATAAACCATTAAGTGAAATAATATTAATGGAACCTTTGGATCATTTCATAAAAAGGAATGAGTAACACCAAAATCTATAATTTTTTATGGAAAATGATTTTGAAGTGTCTTTTCAAAACTTTTCATTGGGGAAAATATGATTTCTACTTTGAAAATTTATTTTTAAAACATAAAACATTTTGAGAACCATTTTTATTCTAAATAATTTGAATCATAGAAAGAATGAATGAAATTATTTTAAAAACCTTTTTCACTTTATAACATATAATATAATATTGAATACATTTTGAAAATATTTTACTATGAAAACTTATAAAAGAATCCTGAAAACATTCTGAAAAACTTTTACCTTGAAAACAGATATTATAATCTTGAAAAAATTATCCCTTGAACACATATAAAAAAAATTTCAAATAAATTTTAAAACCTTTTTCCTTTTAAAATAATTTTATAACATATAAATGAAACATCAAAATCATATAAATCCATTTCTTTTAATGCATCCTTCCGAAAACAATTTTCTTTGAAAATAAACATGAAAACTTATAAAGAAATTTAAAAAATGATTTGAAAACTATTTCATTAAAAACAAAATTATAAATTATAAATAAATCTTGAAATCATTTTATAAATCATTACTTTAAAAACTCACTAAAAACTTTTAAAGATAGCATGAATTTTTTCTGAAAACCATTTTTTTCAAAATGATTTGAAAACCTATAAACTATTATTGAAAACATACTAAAAACCATTTGTTTTAAAATACTTTCAAAACTTATAAATAAATATTAAACATATTTTAAATTCTTTTTTAGAAATCATGGTTTTGAATATACACATATTCCCAACCAAAGAGAGAGGTAAAGTTAGAATTAAATAAATAATGTTTATTAATCATTTTATTTACCAATGATTGTAAAAATGGTACCAATACTCATGCTTGTGTGGATTAAATAAAATTTCTTAAATACAATTTCTCAAATACAATTTCTTAAATAAATTTTTTTAATCATCTTATACCCAAGCATGTGCAGCTTTCAGTGAATCCATTAAACCTGTGATAATGATTATGCCAAAAATAGAAAGACATATTTCGAGATAAACATTAATGAAAGGGAATCACACTAATTTTTAATTATTTGTGAAATGAAAATGAGGAGACTGATGATTTTAGAGATAAGGGCTATTATAGAGAAATATATGCCTTCATTTCTATCATTATTTCTATCTTTACACAAGAACCAACACCCCACAATAATTATTACCACCCTTACATACTTATTATTACAATTACCCTATGTACCTTGAAACTAGTGGATGAAGAACGTCAAACTTGACGACACCTATGAGTAGCTGGTGAAATATTCAAATTTACACCACACTACATGAGCCCAATCACTATAAAAAAGAAGTCCATAAGAGACTATTCCCAATGAATTTCACAATAAGTACACATGGAAGCTATATCGATACCAATTCATTTGAAAAGATCATCGATGGGAAGAGGTTTGTTGAGAATGAGACATACCAGAAATTATTTTTCACCTAGATCACCTTGCATCACAAAATATCTCCCCGTGTATCCTTTGACGAGTCAAGATGCACCAAGAAGTGGCAGAATTTCCCTATAAAATCACCTAAAGAGGAGCCACCAAATACACTTTAATCGGGTTCAAGAGTTAGTTCAATAAGATCTAATAACACATTTTGGTCCACATTCATGATGACATGGGTAAAAGTAGGGAACTCATTCCCTTTCTTGAGAGTTAGGTCTGATGTTGGGCACCCTAAAAAGACCAGGATTGAACAACCTAGTTCTGAAACCATAAACTGACATTACCACTATCAACGATCCACCTAGAATAGAATTTAAGGGCCAAAAATGAGGATACATTATATTATATAAAGGATAAGAGTATATTCAGGGAAATTCAATAAAAATCCCATATTTTTGAGCATTGGGATTTCCCCATAAGGTTCTTCCCTCAATGATCTCCCATGTGAGCTTAGCATGCTAGACACTAACACCTTCTTTCACTACCCTAACGTTAATTCCTCCTTCTAGATTTTGAATGGGGCATCCTAGACCATGAGGTCCAATGGTTATTCCCTTCATGATTAGCATCCCAAATGAAGGATTTTAAAATGTTTTCAATGCTGAGAATGACTTCCTTTGGAGATGAGATAATAGATAGGATGTGTAACAAAATTGAAGAGAGCACCTACTTCACCAGAGTAAAATGACTACTGATTGAAAGTTAGAGGTTTTTAAAATTTAGAATTCATCCAAGGATACTTTCCAACAAATTTTTATATTTTTGAATGCAAATCCTATTAAGGGAAAAGGGGAATCTGAGATAGTTCATTGGGAAGCAACGTCGAATGATTCCCAGATGCCTTCATATATTATAGACCCTCTAACCGGGACACCCCATAAGGATGTAAAAACTTATCTTGGTTTTTTTAATGAGATAGCCATGCCACACATAGTTTATATTCATGGTCTTATTTTTGGATCAAATGGATCTTAAGTTACCAATATAGAAAATTATGGTATCATCTGCATACATTAGATGAGTGACACCTCTAAGAGACTTCCCACAACAAAAAAGTGTAATGGTACTGGACAAGAGTATCTAGTTTATGAGCCTGCTGAGAGAGTCTTGAATGATGATGAATAGGCTTGGTGAAATAAAATCAACATGCCTAATACCCCAAACCTCTTTAAATGATCAACAAATATTTCTAGAAAAAGGGATTCCTAGCCATGTAGAACTAAGACATCTGAAAATGAGATCAAAAGCCCCAACGGAGAATCCCATACTATCCAGAACTATGATCATGAAATTTCATTCCATTCTATCATATTATTTCTCCATATCATGATTGAGTACCACATTGGAAATGGATAACTTTTGATTGATGTATCTGATCATCTCTTGATCTATCCAGACAGCACCCTGAATTATTGTTAATTTGATAAAACCATGATGCTCCTGTAAATTATGGCTGGAGAGACGTGGTGAAATACTCAACTTGATGACATTGGAAATGCTTTTTTGGGAAAATTACATAGGATAATGGAATGATAATGCTGAAGAGGTTTGGATTCCTGACTTGGGGAATAAGAACCGGCATTGTCACACTCACCGCACATGGAAGAATACCACCCCAAAAAAGTCCTTCATTACCCTTATGAGATCCTCCTTGAAAAGATCTCTTGAAGTCCTATAGAAATACCCATGATGTCCATCAAGGCCAGTTTCACTATTTGGTTTGAGTCTCATGACTGATTCATGGATCTCCTACTCATCTGGGATCATCTCAAATCTCTAATTATCACGAGAAGACATCGTGTGCGGGATAACATCAAATAGTTCATCATTGTTCCTATAATAACCTCACTTCATATGGTTAATAAAATCTACTAGAAAAGACTTAAAATGAAGATGTTACATGTTTTTCACCTCATCACGATCATTCGTAGAGGAGCCATCTTCCAGTAAAAGCTTCATCCTAGTGAAGTGATTTCTTTCGTTCAACAATTCTTAAAAAAATGCAGTGTTTTATTACCCTTCCCTTAACCATATGATCTGAGATTTGGTTATGAATATGACATTCCTATTTGGGAATTATCCTAGAAAGTGACATCTTATTATGTTATGGATTATCAAAAAAACTTTCTATACAATCCGGGACAAGAGAAGAAATAAATATTCAGGAGAACACAAAGATATTTAAAGTATGTGTTTCACATTATTTTCAAACAAAAATTGGAAAATATTTATACGTATTTACAAATAAATGAAATATAATAATTAAATAATTGAAATTCTCAAATTAAATAGGAACAATAATTAAAAAAACAGCAACACTAAACAGACAAATTAATGGACTAAAATAGCCACATTAAATGGACGCATTAAAGAAATGAAATAGCCACATGGGGAAGGCCCTTTGAATTTACACTAGATGTATTTGGTTTTCAATTCAAACACTCCCCTTCAAACCAAGAAGTCATCATTATAATCATCATTCCTAGTTGTTTGAATGAATTTATCAGTGATTCCATTGTGAAAATATCATCCACCTATTCTATTGTATGGAAATACTCCAATTTTATCATTTTTTTCTTCACATGATCTCTCAGAATGTGATATTATGTATCAATCTGTTTTCTTCTTCTATGTTATACCAATTTTTTGTATTGTTTGATTGCCGACTTATTATCCGCATAAATGATTGTGGATCCCTCATGTGGCTAAATCAACTCCTTTAGTAGTTTTCTAACCAAATTCCTTCACAAATAGTGTATGATGATTCTATGTACTCTGCTTCACATGTGGATCGGGTGACCATAGTTTAATTCTACAAATTTCTTGTAAAATCAGCCTTTCTAAGAAAGAACACACATCCAGTGGTTCTTTTTAATTCATCTTGGTAAACTCCTCAATCACTATTTGAGTATCCATATAGCATTACCTTTTCATTGTATTGATAGATAATACCAAATTCCACTATCCCTTTGATGTACCTAAGTATTCTTTTTGGGTCTATAAAATGGGATTATTTTGGTGCTTCCATGAACTTGTAAAGAAGGAAAAAACATTAGAAGATATCTAGACTCGTGATTATGAGGTACCATAGGCTAACAATAAGACTCTTAAATAATGTCAAGTCAGTGATTCTTTCGTCTCTGTCTTTTTTCAGTTTTAATCTAGTTTCTATAAGAGTTTTTACGGTGTTTCAATTGACCGTCTTGGACGTTTTGAGAAATTACATGGAATAATTGTTCTAAGATATATAGATGCTTCCATGTTGTTGATTTACTTCTATTCCCAGAAAAAAGGGCATAATACCTCCATTTTTCATCCCTAACTCCTTAAACCTGGCCTTCTTAAATTCATGGAACATCAGTCAGTTATTCCCTATAAACAAAAAATAATCAACATATAGGAATGCTATAAGTATATCGCAATGAGATTTCTTCTTGATCTAAACTACTCGCTCATATGTACATTTGGTGAATCCTTTCTCTTGAAGATAGTTTTCGATGTGTTCATTCCTAGAACATGGATATTACTTCAACCCATAGAGGTATTTCTTCTGCTGATACACCTTGTATTCATCTCCTTTCACAACAATGCCTTCAGACTGGTCAACATAGTCCCATTCTTATATAATTCCATTCAAGAATGGATACTTCACATCTAGTTGATAGATCATCCAACTATGATGGATTAAAAGGGATATAATCATCTCTATAGTGTTAAGGAGAGTTACAATAGTGAATATTTCTTTTTATTCCACCCCATATATCTGTTCATATCACTTTTCTACGAGCCCTCCCTTGTAGCGATTGATCTCACCATCATAATTTCCCTTGATCTAGTACACCCATCTGACACCAATGGTTTTTTGGTTATTGAAAAGTTCAGTCAGCTCTGAGGTGTCATTTGTATCTATGGAATGAATTTCTTCTTCAATAAAAATTCTCCATCATTCTTCCCATATGGATTCTTGAAATAATAGAGGCTCAAGATTTTCATACAAGACAAAAATATTTACCTCTTTAGCTTTCTCCTAGATGACTCTTAAGTTTTTAATCATTATATGCACCATAGGTGAGGATGATCTGGACAAATTTTGACTTGATGGAGTGCTTTAGGGAGTGATGGAATATACTCATGGACTCCTATGTACTAATGACGCACCAGGGGAAGGTGTTGAAAAAGTTTTCTATTAATGATCACAACTATCTTCATGATCTTCTATTACTACATGAACATCTTTGTTTGATTTTTCATTCTTTGATTTCCATGTATCTTTATCTTTAATAACCACATCTCTACTCACAACTACATTATTGGTTAGAATATTGTAGAGATTTTAGGCTTTAGATGCTTCACTATAGGCAATGAAGATGCACTTTTTCCCATGATCACCAAGCTTCCTTCTTCTTTCTTTTGGAAATTTTTCATAGGAAACACACTTAAATATTATTAAGTGCACCATGTTCAGTATGTAACCACTCCATGCCTCTTGTAGTTTCAAATTTATAACGCTCTTTTTAGGACACCAATTGAACCAATAGGCACTACGTGGAACTACCTCATCCCTGAAGCTCTTTTGATGTCCTTTCTTCTTCATCCTGGTCCTCATCATGTTGAGGATGATGCATTAATTTTGTTCTATAATTCGATTCAACTATGGCATGTAGGATGAATTGTATTGTTTATTGATGTCTTTTCCCCTAGAAAAAATATTAAAATTCATTTGAATTGTATTCTCCACCTCAGTCAGATTTGAACACAAATATTTTGTGACCACTTTCTGTTTCCACATGGGCTTTCAAAATTTTAATGATAGTAAAAGTATAATATTATTCTTTGATTCAATACACCCAACGTTCTCTACGAAAATCATCAATGAGGGTAATAAAGTACTTATTACCTCCATGTGAGGGTGTTTGAAGTTGTCCAAAAATTTCAGTGTGAACCAATTGAAGTGGTTCCTTTTCTCTTCTAGACCCTCCACTTGGGAAATAGTACTTTTATTTCTTACTGAGTGTACACTCCTCGCAAACATTATTTGGAACTCCTACCACCAGAAATCCACAAACCATTATTAATGATGATAAAAGTTTAAGTCCATTAAAATTGAGATTCCCAAATCATATATGCCATATCCATGAGTCATTCTTCAAGAGTCCAAAGATACACTCCTTGTACTTTGTGTTGATATGTAGAAAAAAATAAAATTATTCTCTATTTGGACTTGTGAAACAAGTCTCCTTTGATCATCTCTTATAGACAAATAAAAGTTTTCCATGTGTATAACATACCCCTTCTCAATGATTTGGATGATACTAATGATATTATTTTTCATGTTTGGCACATAATACACATTAGATATGTAATTTGACTCACCATTCTTCTGAAAGATTTTTATTTTACCTTTTCCCATCATGGGTACTTTTGATGAGTCATAAAACTCACATATCCATGAACTTCTTGGGGGAGTTCCCAAAACATTTCTTTATTACCCCTCAAATGGTTACTCACACCAGTGTTGAGATACAAAACATCTGGTTGTTCACATGCCTTTTGTTGTATAGGGAGGAGTGTTGTTGCTTCTTCTTCATGGTGATATGATTTGGTAGAGATGGATCATTCATTATAGTCCATTTTTCTTCAACACTCATAGGCATAATGGTATAATTTTATGAAATTGTGTCATTGAACATTCTTTGAGATTCCACGACCACGCATGAACCATCCTCCACCATTTTCTCTTCTATGGAAGTAGTTAAAATTTGGTTGCATTTGTTGATGTCTTGGATGATATCGACACCCTCTGCCTCTTGAATGATGACCATATCATTGTGTTTATCTATTATTTTGTTCTTGTATAGTCATCTTAGTCTCTAAGGCATGCTCAATCCTTTAATCCACATTCTTTTTCATTTGTTTCGCATGTACTTGAAATGAAGCCATCATTTCCTAAATGGATAGTTTTTCTAAATCCATTCATTCTTCAGTTTCCATAACCACATGCTCAAACTTGGTTATGATAGATCTAAGTTGTTTTTCATTGATACCAATTTCTTCATCTTTTTCACTATTTCTTTTCAAATTGTTAATAATAATAATTATACATGAGAAGTAATCAGATATAATATGTCCTTTTTTCACATGAATCGCTTTGAAATTTGTGCTTAGGGTTTTAAGCCAAACCCGATTCAATCGATCAACACCCTTAAAGATGGTTCCAGGGTTATCACAAGACTTATTTCTTGATGTTTCTTTGGGAAAACATTCAATGGTGGATTAATCCAACACTGGATAGAGGAGGAACAACCCCTTGTTTTCTTTCTTCCATCAATTTTTTATAACATTCGTTTCTTCATTTATAAAGATGTATTCTTATACTTCCACATTGAGTACTATATACCCATTTGTGATGATCTCCCACAATTATTGTGGCCCAAAAAATGTCTTCATTTGGACAAACCACCATACATAGTTGTCCATAGACATCTTAAGAACTTGCGGTATTCTAGTGGCCATTCTTAAAGAAAGAATGGCTTGGAAATTGGAGGATTCCTTGAAACCATATCATCTGATACCTGTTTTTTGTCTATACAATCTGAGACAAGATAAGAATGAAAATTAAAAGAGAACATAAAGGATATTTCAAGATTGTATTGAACATTATTTTTGGACTACAATTTCTAATAATTAATACTAATTTACAATGAAATGAAACCAACACATTAAAGAAATGAAATAGCCAAATTAAATGGACACAACAAAAAAATAAAACAACCACATTATATAAACACATTAAATAAATAAAATTTCCACATTTAACAGACACATGAAATAAATGAAATAGCTACAAGGGGAAGACCATTTTAATTTCCACTATATGTATTTTTTTTCAATTCCAACAAAAACCTCAACATTGTATTATTCATACAAAATGAATTCAAGATACTCAATCTCTATTTTAATGTATCAACCGTGGTTGCAATCGCATTGTGGCCCATCTTACAGGATAAGATATTTGAAGGTGGTGAAATATAGTTAAAAATAACTAGTTCAGGATCCATTAAAGAAATAAAATCATCCCTTGTTAGACCAAGAAAATGACAACTTTAATTTTTTGAAATGTCCACGACTGGATGGGAATGCACCACCACCATCTACAGAATGTGTTTTGAAATGGTAGGATCAATAAAAGGGAGAGGCAGAGGTGGTAAAAAGTCATATGGTTCACATAATGAGGTGGTCAGGAAGGTGGAAGAAGGGCCATGGGATGTATCATAGAAATATCTTGACTTATTATATGCAATGGTAGTGTGCCCTTGTTGCTATGAGTTCGAGAAAGGTGTACCGGTGAAGAAGTAATTTTTTTCCACCAGGAGAAGGCTCAAACCCGCATAAGAATTAATTTGGGTGTGGCTTAGAGATATCCACCTCAACACTAAGGTTAACCATATAGGCATCACAAATATGAGAGGTTCTATAATCAATAAATAGAAAACAACCAACCGAATCATCGATAGAGTGTAGGAAGGACTCGTTGTGCAGAGGGAGAGGGAGAGGTAGAAGATATAACCAAACCACTTCCTAATAAGAGTCTCTGTTAGAGTGGACATTAAGGGACCACAATAAAATATCAAAACACCATTGTCCAATAGATTTGGATGTTTGATAACATTCTTGGAAAAAATCCTCAGATATGAGAGAATAAAAAATAAAGCCATCTGATTTGTCAAAGAGACCACCATCGGAGAGGCCAAACCCTATGAATCCACTACCTTCTAGAACTAGGGTAGCAAAGACCATTCATAACCAAAATGCACCACAAGGGTCTAGTGGTGGAAGGACACCACTGCTGAGAAGGCCTTTGTTGGGAAGACGATCTCAGGATCACCCTCTGCCAGAACCAAACAAACCACTCCCATTAGAACCACTAGCACAGGAGATAGTGGCAGATCTGTAGGCGTCTCCTGAAGGAGCACTTCCTTAAGAGACATAGAAGCCGGATCACCTTTCATCAGCCAAGAATATGGTTTATTAGTAGGATCTAAGCCTGACATTACATTTTATAGTGTCGACATTGGCTGTGGAGATGAAGCAGACGAAGCCACCCCTATCTCATAGCCATGATGGTGATCCACAAAATTCAAAAAATATCAAAAAATGGAGGCACATAAAACATGAACTCATATGCCATTAGATCCATTCTTCTATATCCACCCTTAGAACTATAGAACCACTAGAATTTACATCTCTAACAATCTATATTGTAGATCACTTTCATACCAAAAGTATAATCCCACCTCTCATCATCACTCTTGTACACCAAAAGGACCCATACTACATTTTATGTCATGAGAACTACGGTTACATGAGACTAGGAAATTCCTTAGGATAACTTGAAATTAACCTTTTAAAAGACCCTTATCGTTAAAGGTAAAAGGCCACACAACAAACATAACATATCACGCTACTACTGATATGGCCTTTAAAAGGGATAGAAAGGTTTATTTGTAGTGATAATAAATCATTGTTAATTGAGGAGTTGAGGGGGGGTGCCATCTATCAGTTTTAAAAATAGTGCCAAAAAATTGCCCTTTTAACTGCACTAAAAAGCGTTGATAAAAGGGGTCATTTATCAGTGCTAAAAAGAACTGATAAAAGGGTCCTTTATCAGCGATGTTTTTAGAACTTCTAAAAGACCACTTTCATCGGTGATTTTAAATTTTAAAAAATTAAAATAAAATAAAAAACAATCTTCCAATCGGATGGGGGTTTTTACAGCGCTTGACCCCCCTTCAACAAGCTATGATGAACCTCACCCGCCCACACACCCCTACTACCCCTGTGCGTCCCATCCCCACCCTAACTATTTAAGAGTTCTACAACCCCCTTTAACAGTGCTATCACCCACATTCACCACTGCACGTGCCACTACCTCCCACGGGATTCGAACTCAAGACCTCCCATTGTGCGCTTGAACCCTTTACACTCCATTATTTTGTTTTGTAGTCCATTTAATGATATATATATATATAGTTATATTTATTCATATATTAATATATATATTTATATTAAAAAATAAATATTTATATTAAAATATATATATATATATATATATATTCATATATTTATATATATATTTATATATATTTATTTACATGTATAGTTATATTTATATATTTATATATCTATATATTTATTCATATATAAAAATATATTAACATCTATCTATTTATATAAATTTAGTTATATTTTTTTATCTGTATATTAATTCGTATAATAATATATATCAGTTTTTTAATACAGTCACCCAAAAATACACACAAAATCATACATATTATATTGGTATATAAATATTCTTATAATTTTATTTTAAATAAAATTGATATTGTTTTTTTATTTAAATAAAGCTTTTATATTGAGAAATATGTTTTATATATAAATAAGTTTATTTATTTATTTATAAAATTTAAATTTTTCTGTGTTAATATGTAAAATATATGTATATATTGTTATATATTTGATTATAAATAAAAATAAATTATGAAAAATTATATAATTACGAAGCCATAATATCAATATAAAAGTAATACCATAGAATAAATTCATTCCCAATAAAAATGGAAAAAAGACCCCTAAAAATGTTTTAATTCCGTCGAATATTAAAAATTTGGATATCCTGACTAAGAACACTATTTTAGAGGCCTTCTAGGACTTTTTTGGCCTTAAAAAATGTGATAAAAGGTTTCCTTGTGTCACTAACGCGTAGATGTCGTCAGATTATTCGATTTGATATGTTGTTGAACATAAATGGACACTCAGATCAAAAGTTAAAGATGTTTGAAGCTTGAGATATGTTTTTAACTTATTTTAAATCATTTATTAATCTTTTGATTTTTTTTTCATGAAATTTTTATTAAAAGAGTATTAATCAATGATAATTAGAAAATTATTAATTAATAAAAAAATTAATTTTTTTTTCAATCCATTTTCACTACATATCTTATATATTAAGTGTAAATATATATTTATACTTATCAAAATCATATTTAAAAAATATATTATATTTATATCAATATAAAAATATAAAAATATAAATATATATTTATATTTATATTTTATTTTTAATGAAATATATTTTTTAAATATATTCTTTATCAGTGCTAGTAAAAACGAACTAATAAAGACAACCCTCTATCAGCACTACTAAAAAATAGCAATAAAGGGTTCCCTTTTATTTGCGTTTTTTTAGCACTGATAAAGGTAATCCCTTTATTAGCACTTTTTTAGCACATTTGAAGGGTAGCACTGTGAAAACCCTTTTTTGTAGTGTCACAATCCAGGTGAATCCTAGTGATGATTACATAAGGCCAAATATCCATCACACTTGACCCCTATGATGAACCCCAAGGCCCCACACGACGATATCTTTCCCAAGATGAGCCTCCTCTGGGTTCACACAATATACAAATCATGCCAAGTAACTTCTAGGAAGGATTTAAACATTTCATATATAGATCCATGGATATTTCATGGAACTTATGGTTATGGTTTTCATGGAACACTTAAAAATATAATAGGAATGAATCCATTAAGAAATGAATATCCTCAAAAAGAGAAACATGGAAGGAAAGTTAAAAAAAATAAATGAGGTGTATTACTTGATGGAAAGAAGATATGAAATTATGAATATAAACTTATTTTTGAATCTATTATTCCATAATAGATATGGGATTGTTGAAACTACTAACATGTGATGATCAATATTAACTATAATTAACAAAAACTTGTGAGATATATAAATATAAAATATTAACATAAAAATTAATACACATGAATAAGGATATTAATTAAAGGATCAATGAGTTTTATTTTATTAAATAGGAGTTTAGAACACATCCAACTGAGCGGGATTATAGGGTAGGGGTTTCTCATATCAAAATTACTTCTTTGAGGAATATTTCATATTATGTACCTATTTTCATTTATATAGTGTATATTCTTCCTCTTTCATATATTATATCATGATAATCATTTTATTCATGACAACAAAACCTCCATTTTAAGATCTATTTTTAATGGGGTTCTGAATCAAATGAAACTAATAGTGACAAAACATTCATATATACCTTTGATTATTTTAATTATTTTAATCCCACACAATTTTCATTTATTGGATAATTGTCACATATTTAGAATATATGAGTATTTTTGGATTTATTGTGAAAATGGATTAAAATTTAATTTTAATTGGTTTATTTTATATTTCAAAATATTATAATAGATACTATATTAAATATTCAATTTTTTAATAAATATTTATGGTTTTTTTACTTTATTAAAATAAATATTAGTGATATGAAGACTATTTGGTGGTCTAGGATTGTTTTATATAACCAACCATGGGTATTCAAGTGGTATATCGATCAAACTATAGAAGAAATATGATTGATTACATAAGGATCAATCACACTACAATCTTAATATCCATGCCTAGAATTTATTAAAGGTCCAAAAGCTACTACATGATAGGTGACTTCACAGTGAAACTATTATGTGGTCACTCCATTGACCAAGATTGTCATAGAGTTACAATATGTCGTCGACGGCATGACGATTGAATAGATTATATGCTAGATTTATCATATGGTCACTTTTATACAATGTTGTCAATAGAACCTCTTGGTCAATCCACAAAAGATAAACCTCAAATATTGTTCAATATTTTTCCAATTTTAATGGAATTTTCTATATATGAAATTGAATGTCACATATAGGTTTTGGGGAATATCTTCAGTACACCAATTCAGTTATTGTGGCTTCTAATTCTCTATGCATTACATTAATATTAGACTTATTCATGGATGAAAGCATGAAAAATACTTCAATAAACTCCCAAGATCTATGGATAAAAATTTCATGGAATATAAAATACTGATAAATATTTTAAGTCTTAAGAAAGAAATAAAAATTTTAAATTAAAAAGAGAGAAGACCATGTTGGTTTTTTCTAACCTAAAATGGGTATAAACCATATATCTATATAATAGAGAAGATAATACTGCTGATGAATCATAATGAGACTTTGATCATGATTTCATGCTAAATAATTTGTTCTATATCATTCTTTATTCTATTTTCTATTCTATATAAGGGTATAATGAAATATTATTCCACATTCATGTATTTTACCCCCTTGAATGGTGGGTTAATTCCTGATTGATTATAGAAGGGACGTTATTCCATTATAATTCGTGGTTCCTCATGAGTTTTTGATTAAAACTCTTTTCTAATTTATTGATTTAATTTATCAATGTATATTTAAAACTTATGATACAATTGTATCTTAGGTTTTGAATTATGTCATTATTACTTCCTTGGCTGGAAAATCTATCATATCCATCCACATACTGTTGTTTTTCTTAGAGAAATATATTGAGCAAGGTCGTATGTTCTAAATAATAGTTTTCATGAATGTGGTAGTAGTGAGTCACTTCTAAGTTATCAAGGAACACTAATATTTAATTGGGGTTTTCCTTCATAGGGTGAGACTGGTTTTCCAACACTACACTCAAATAAGAATGGTTGAAAAAAGATCATTAATATTATGAGTCCATATTCTATGATAAAATATACTAAATGGTAATTTAAAAATATATTTAGGAGTCTGTGATAAATAAATTAATAAGAGGAGAATAAAAATTAACTTGTAGTACTACAATCACATTGAAAGTGGAACCAAAACCCTGATTTTCTCACCCATTTCGTCAACTATTTTCCAACTCTAGTTTATATTGATATCTTTTTTTACAAATCAATAACTCAATATAAACCTTTTATTTGATTTAAATGTTACACGTAATTTTTTATACAATATTACTTTGTAGAAAAACTAGGTTACCAATATAACTACATTTGAAATAGCTAATAAAAAACTTTTTCCACAATCATGATTAGTGTGCCAATAAAACATCACTAGTGCATAAAACGTTTTTTACGTCACCATTTTTTACGTCGGTTATATAAAACCGACGTCATAATATGTAAAACGAGGTTTTTTACGTCGGTTATTTTTTAACCGACGTAAAAACCTGTGTTCGGTACACCTTTAACGTCGGTTATTTTTATAACCGACGTTATTAATCGCGCGCCTTCATTTTTTACGACGGTTATTTTTATAACCGACGTAAAAAACGCGGTTTTCGAAGGCCTTTTTACGTCGGTTATTGAATAACCGACGTAAAAAACGCGGGTTTTGAAGGCTTTTTTACGTCGGTTATAAAATAACCGACGTAAAAAAAGAATCCGCAGATGTTTTTGACGTCGGTTATTCCATAACCGACGTAAAAAAACGTGGATTTTGAGCCCTTTATAACATCGGTTATAAAATAACCGACGTAAAAAATGAATCGGAGGAAGTTTTTTACGTCGGTTATTGAAATAACCGACGTTATAAATGTTTTTAAAACAATTATCACATCGGTTATTGAATAACCGACGTGATAACTCATTTAAAAATTTACCCAGACCCGTGGATTGTCATTCGCGAGTTTACCTTCGACAGTCGCGACTCGTCTCTCTCGCGCGTAAACCCGAATCGGCTCGTCCATTTCGTTGGTTTAGATTCGTTTTGCGATCATCGTTTCTCATATTTAATCTCCTCGGATAAATCATCTAAACTCGCAGCACTCAGGTAATCCTCCCACTCGTTCGTTTTTTTCGTGGATAGTATATATATATGTGTTGTGATTTTTTTGTTGAAACTAGATAAGATTCTTCGATTGCGAACCCTTTTAACTCGTTTTGGCACCATAATCTTATTTATCATCCCTAGACTTATTTGTTCGACTTGCAATATTGAGTAATTTTATGATTTCACTAATTTTTCATCGTTTTCTATAAATCCCCGAGAGGGTTGGGGCGTGTCCATTTGGATGGGTTGCCCTTTTACAGTTGTTACTACTTTATTCACACACAACCATGGCATAGGTGCATGGATTTGGGGTCGGGGGGGGTGTCCAGGGGGGTTTACAAGGGGGTGGGTGGGTGTGGGGGGCTGTCCAAGGGTGTGGGTGGGTGTTGGGGGGTGTCCAGGGGGGTGTCCAAGGGGGTAGGGGGTGGGGGTGGTGTTTAGGAGGGGTGGGGGCTGTCCAGAGGGTTGGGGGTGTCCAGGGGGGTGTCCAAGTAGGTCGGGGGTGGGGGGTTGTGTCCAGGAGGGGTGGGGGTGCTTTCTAGAGGGGTCGGGGGCTGTCCAGAGGGGTCGGGGGGTGTCCAGGGTGGTGTCCAAAGGGGATGGGTGGGTGTGGGGGGCTGTCCAAGGGGGTGGCGGCCTGTCCAGAGGGGTCGGTGGGGTGTCTAGGGGGGTGTCCAAGGGGGTGGATGGGTGTGGGGGGCTGTCCAAGTGGGGTGGCGGCCTCTCCAGAGGGTTAGGGGCTGTCCAGGGGGGTGTCCAAGGGGGTAGGGGGTGGGGGGTGGTGTCCAGGAGGGGTGGGGGGCTGTCCAGAGGGTTGGGGTGTGTCTAGGGGGGTGTCCAAGCAGGTCGGGGGGTGGGGGGTTGTGTCCAGGAGGGGTGGGGGGTGCTTTCTAGAGGGGTCGGGGGCTGTCCAGAGGGGTCGGGGGGGTGTCCAGGGCGGTGTCCAAGGGGATGGGTTGGTGTGGGGGGCTGTCTAAGGGGGTGGCGGCCTGTCCAGAGGGGTCGGTGGGGTGTCCAGGGGGGTGTCTAAGGGGGTGGATGGGTGTGGGGGGCTGTCCAAGGGGGTGGATGGGTGTGGGGGGCTGTCCAAGTGGGTGGCGGCCTCTCCAGAGGGTATTTGGGGTTGTCCGGGTGGGTGGGGGGGCTTCCCAGAGGGTTGGGGGATGTCCAGGGGGTGTCAAGGGGGTAGGGGGTGGGGGGTGGTGTCCAGGAGGGGTGGGGGGCTGTCCAGAGGGGTCGGGGGGTGTCCAAGGGGGTTTACAAGGGGGGTGGGTGGGTGTGGGGGGCTGTCCAAGGGTGTGGGTGGGCGTTGGGGGTGTCCAGGGGGGTGTCCAAGGGGGTAGGGGGTGGGGTGGTGTTTAGGAGGGGTGGGGGGGCTGTCCAGAGGGTTGGGGGGTGTCCAGGGGGGTGTCCAAGCAGGTCGGGGGTGGGGGTTGTGTCCAAGAGGGGTGGGGGCTGTCCAGAGGGGTCGGGGGGTGTCCAGGGGGGTTTACACATCGATTTGTTTTATATTTCAAAATTGTTTACTTTCAAATTATGATTTTTTTCATATAAACATATATTTGTCTTATCTAAAAAATATATATATTTTTGCTATTTGTTATAGGTAATAATGAGTCGAAGTTGGATTACGGCACATCGAATGAGCAATGAATATGAGGAAGGTATTGATGCCTTTTTGGAATTTGCTAAACGAAATGTTCCAAGTAGTGACATTTTTTTCTGTCCATGCCTGAAATGTCTGAATATGAAGAAGTTGAAAAGTAGAGAGATAAAAGATCATCTGATTTGTCATGGTTTCAATCTGAGTTACAACCCTTGGATTTGGCATGGCGAAACTGGACAGAATTTCACTGATGATAATGAATCGCAAGATGGTAACTCCGATGGAATTGAAGAAATGATTCGCGATATTGTAGCAGAAAAAATTGAGATAGAACCGAAAGTTGCACGTCTATATGGTGATGCCAAAAAACCATTATATCCTGGTTGTACAGATTTTACGGTTTTGTCGGCGGTGTTAAGATTGATTAACCTGAAGGCGAAACATGGATGGAGTGACAGAAGTTTTACAGAGCTACTACAATTGATGAAAGACATTCTTCCAAAAGATAACGATCTTCCAGATTCACATTATAAGGCCAAAAAATATTATGCCCGATGGGATTGGGATACAGGAAAATACATGCCTGTCCGAATGACTGTATTATATATAGGAAGGAATATGAATTTCTGAAAGAGTGTCCTAAATGTGGGACATCACGGTATAAGGTGAAAGAAAAATCACAAGCTGATGTAGAGATTACAAAGCTCCCTTCAAAGGTATTTTGGTATCTTTCTATAATTCCTCGTTTCAAACGTTTATTTGTTAATTTGCATGATGAAAAAAGGTTAAGATGGCATGTTGATGAGCGGGTATGTGATGGAAAAATACGTCATCCAGCTGATTGTCCACAATGGAAGAAAATTGATGCCCAGTACCCTACATTTGGAAATGAAATTAGAAATCTGAGACTAGGCTTGTGCACAGATGGAATGAATCCATACCGAACCCTCAGTAACACACATAGTTCATGGCCTGTTTTATTGGTAATTTACAACCTCTCTCCTGAAGTTTGTATGAAGCGCAAATATGTCATGTTGAGTATCATGATCTCTGGTCCAAAGCAACCCGGCAATGATATTGATGTATACTTGTCACCGCTGATTGATGATTTGAAACTGTTATGGGCTGATGGTATTAGGGTGTATGATTCTTATAAAATGGAATATTTTCAACTGTATGTAGTGCTTCTATTCACTATAAATGACTTCCCATCATATGGAAATTTGTCTGGATATAGTGTTAAAGGGAATAAAGCATGTCCAATTTGCGAACAACAGACGTCATATTGTCAATTGCATCATGGGAGGAAAACAGTGTACATGGGTCATCGAAAGTTTTTGCCTATGGATCACCCTTATAGAAGACTAAAAAAGGAATTCAATGGCTCACAAGAATTTGATACTGCTCCTCAACCTTTATCCCCAGAATTTTATTTTGAGAGGGTGAAAAACCTTGATGTGACATTGGGAAAGACACAGAAATCTGGTAATGATAGACATATTTGGAAGAAAAGGTCAATATTTTTTGAGCTACCATATTGGAGGTATCATGAAGTCAAGCATAATATTGATGTCATGCACGTGGAGAAGAATATCTGTGATTCTTTGATCGGAACATTTCTAGATATTAAAGGAAAGACAAAAGATGGGTTGAATGCAAGGTTAGACCTACTGTCAATGGGAATACGTTTGGAGTTAGCTCCCACTCCTAAAGGAAGATGAACATTTCTTCCCCCGGCTTGTCATACATTATCGAAGAGGGAGAAAAGTAGCTTCTGTCAGTGTCTTCATGATATCAAAGTGCCTCAAGGTTATTCTTCAAATGTAAAAAATTTTGTCTCATTGAAAGACTTGAAGTTGATAGGTATGAAATCACATGATTTTCACGTCACGATGCAACAAATTCTACCAGTTGCACTGTGTGGAATATTGCCCATCCGTGTCAGAAAGACTATAATGAGGTTGTGTTATTTTTTCAATTCAATTTGCAACAAGGCGATTGATGTGAATGCTTTGAACATTTTGGAAAAGGATGCAATTTTTATACTTTGTCATTTGGAAATGTATTTTCCTCCAACTTTTTTTGATATGATGGTGCGTTTAATGATTCATCTGGTTCGAGAAATAAGGCTTTGTGGACCTGTATATCTTCGTTGGATATATCCTTTTCAAAGGTATATGAAAATATTAAAGGGATATGTTAAAAATCCATATCGACCTGAAGCCTCCATTATTGAAAAGTATATTTCTGAGGAGGTAGCAGAGTTTTGTACGAGCTACTTGGCTACGGCGCAACACATAGGTTTGCCTCCATCTCGCCATGAACGGGTTAATAATGAGGGAAAGGGGATTCGTGGCTTGAAAGTCAAATCACTGTCAGCTGAACATATGAAGAAGTTAGAATCATACATCTTGAATAACATAGCTGATGTTCAACCGTATATCACATTGCATATTAATGAATTGAAACAATGTCATCCAAAGAAGAAAGAAATGTGGATTTTGAATGAGCACAACAAAACTTTTTTGCCATGGTTTAAAAAGACCTTGCTTGGTAGATCAGATGTATCAGAGACATTAAAATGGATAGTGGGTGGTCCATCTTTAAATGTGATAACATGGTCCTCTTATGACATTAATGGCTATACATTTCATACGAAAGCTCAGGACAACAGAAGTGCAGTTCAGAATAGTGGTGTATTGGTGTTTGCAGAAGCAATGCATTTTTCGAGTGCTAAGGGCAGAAACCCAATTTCGGCATCAAGTGCATATTATGGAGTGATTGAAGACATATGGGAGGCTGATTACTTTAAAATTAAAGTTCCCGTTTTTAACTGTAAATGGTTTATCGGTAACAACAGTGTCAGACACGATGAATTTGGAATGACACTTGTTAATCTAAATAGATTGGAAGACACAGCTGATTCTTTTATAATGGCAACACATGCCAAACAAATTTTGTATGTAGTAGATCAATCAGATATGCAGTGGGCTGTTGTTTTACAAGGGAAAAACCAATATGTTGGTGAGGATGAATTTGATGAAGATGCTGATTTATGTGAGATCCCTACTTCCATGGAAAGATTAACAGAACATAATGATGAGTATGTTGAAGACATGGTTTGTGCCATAAGGAACGATCACGACCAAGGAATTTGGGAAAACAATCCAACTGTACATTCCTAAAATTACAGGTAACACAGGTTTATTTCTTGTTTACATTTAGTTTTTTCATATAATGTTAGATACTGTAAATTTTTTACTTATTAAAACATGTATCAAACCAAAATGATAAAACAATAAAAACCGTAAAGAGGAGAAGTCCTGGGCGCACCGGCTGGCCGGTGGTGGATCACCGGTTGGCCGGTGGTCCAGAACAAAGCTCTGTCTGGTCCACCGGCCGGCCGGTGGTGATCCAGCGGCCAGCCGGTGGTCCAGAGAGAGGAAGGCTGTCTGGTCCACCGGCCGTCCGGTGGTGAGCCAGCGGCCGGCCGGTGGCACCAGGCAGTGGGCAAGTCTACTGCCTGGGTCCTCCGGCTGGCCGGTGAGCTCACACCGGCTGACCGGTGGACTCAGTGAGTCTACGTTTCAGCTTTCTTGGGCCAACTCCTTGGCAACCTTTTGCCTGTGTTTACCATATTTATCATTGTTTAACATGCTTACCATATTACCAATGTTTACTATTATGTAATTTAGTACACTTTTCTATTTGTGAACTAATGTTTGTTTTTTTGATTTGAAGAAAAATGACAGATCAATCAGTTGATCAGCCACATGATTCTGGAGATGAGCATATTGTTCATACATCTGGGGAGGAACATTCACATGATCCTATTACGAAAAAGAGTTCAAAGGTTGGTAAGCGTGGGTGCACACGTTTACCAAAATTATCACTTGCCCGTATAAAGGAGGAGAGGATAGTCGTGGAGTTTGATGATGATGATCTTCCAAGAGGTCCAAATTCTAAAGATTTTAAGGGTTTTGTAGCAACTCAGGCTAAGAGCAAAGTAAGCATTCTCTATGATGATTGGAGAAGTGTGGATATGGCGATAATTTCTCAGCTGTGGGAGACCATTTTGGTAAGATCTTTTGCTATTGTTTGACTGTTCTTTAAATGTTTCTAGTATATATAATATTTTTAACCTCTTTTTTATCAGATGACATTTGATATTCCTGACACTGGAGGAGTCAGGAAGAAATGCTTATCGTTGGCTGCTAGGAGCTGGAGGGATTTCAAATCAACCCTCTCCTCTGATTTCATTTATGGTCATAGGAGTCGTGAGAATCCATGTCGTATATATCCTTTTATAGATGAAGACACATGGAGACAATTTTTTGAAAGTAGAAGAAAAGAATCAAGTTTGGTAAGGGCAATGTAAACTTTTATAAGCTTTCTTATATAAATGATCTTATTATTGTTTTGTTAATGATTACTTATTCTTAATTTACAGCAAACAAGGAAAGCTCATCAAGAGATCCAATCTAAAAATGTATACCCTCATAGTTTATCTCGGGGAGGGTATGCATTATTGGAAGAACAAATGATGGCAGAAAAATTTCAACAACTAAGAGCTGAGTCTTCAAGCTCTGGAGAGGTGGCCCCTCCATCCCCTCCATCTAGACATGAGAAATGGAAAAGAGCTCGGAAGGGAAAAAAAGGACAATATCTTTTGGAAGAATCGAGACTCGTAGTTGAGAGGATTGTAAGATATCTATTTTATTTATTTATGTTTACTATTTTCATCATATATTTCCAATCATTATAGAAATGTTCAATTAATTATTACAGGACTCTCTTGAGGAGCAGAGTTCACAGGGGACATTTACACCATTTGGGAGGGAAGATATTTTATCTGTGGCATTGGGAAAGCCCGAACATCCTGGCCGTGTAAGAGGATATCCGGCAGGTGTATCGGTAAGAAAAGTGTTGCCACATTCCTCAACTTCTAACGTTGAGGGAGTTTATAAAAAAAATAGAATCCTTGGAGGCTAAAGTCCATAATATTAATGCGACAATGGAGGACAAGATTAGAGCATCGGTGCAGTTAATGTTTGCAGACTTGCAAAGACAATTTCAGGGTGCAGCTCCCACTCCACCTCTCCCAGTAGCTCCCACTCCCCCACCTCAGCATGCGGACCCCATTTTTGATCCTCCTCCTCCGCCGCAGCTACCTACTTATTGTGAGTTGTATGTTGATGATCCTCAACATCATAGAGTTGCATATGGGATGGTATATTGTATAGGAGATACAGTTCATCATCAACAGTTAGAGGTAGAGAATCAGAGGGTCACTGTACAGGATATTATAGATAGATCAGCTCGGATACCATTACCTACAGATGAGGTGACGACAGTTGGACATAGTATTGGCCATTTTTTACTTTGGCCATCCAGACTTCTTCGACTCATTACCATAGAGGTATGGATGTTATATCTTTTATTTTATATTTTTATTAATGTTTTATCATTTGAAAACTAATATATTTTTCAATTTATTTTTACAGGAATACTTCAAAGGTAAAGAAATACTGTATAGACAACAACAAAGACAGATAGCTATGACATCAGATGCAGATACTAGCAGTCTTGACAAATTGTCAAGATATTCAAATTTGTTGGCGGATCATTATGACTTTACAATGGAAGCTCATGTCTGTGGACGTGAACTATGTGTGGGGATTATGAAAACTGATATCATGGAGTTTGTCACTGGAGATAAGTTGGGCATCAACGTGGTGCAAATTTTTATCATGTAAGTCTTAACACCTTTTCCTTGCGTTATATTTATTAAAAATGTATACTTATGTCTGCTTTGTTTTAGGTATCTATATAAAATTTGTGAGAGGAATGAGCTGACAGATGTATATGGATTCGTGGACCCACAATTGATTTCCACTGAAGCATGTGCATTGAATGAGGAACAAAGAATGCTTTATATTGCTGATAGATTTGAAAATAATGTAATCACACAGTGTTGGATGATGCCTTTTTGTGAGAGGTATGAAACATATCCCTCTCAAAGAGTTAATTATCTTTTAACATAAAAAACCACTAACGTTAAATTTCCTTTTATCAGGGATCATTGGATGTTAGGGGTTTTTTGCCCTAGGGAGAAAACACTTTATTGGATATGCTCTCTCCATGATGATGTGCGAGAAAGTTTTAAGAATATATTGGAAACGTAAGTTTCAATTTCACAATAGTTTTATATATTATAATGAATTTTAAATTTACCCCATTCGTATTATTTTCTAACAGGGCATGGGTCCACTTTCGAAAAAGCGCAAAGAAAAGGAATTTCAAGATCAAATATGTACATGCGAAGGTAAATATCCATTTATAATTTGTACATTTTGATTTATTACATAAAAATAATATATTGAATTTACACTCATTCAAACAGAAATGTCATGAGCAACAAGGCATCATCGAATGCGGATATTACATGTTAAGATTTATGTATGAAATAATAACAACTGGGACAGTTCTGAGTTTTGACCTGGTAAGATTTCCTCTTTCTCATAATATTTCAATTTGATTTATTCATTATACACGTTGACTACTATCCTTTTCCTTTGTAGCTTTTTGATGACTCTCAACCCTTTACTGCTGAAGATATCAAACACTTACAAGTGGAGTGGTCAAATTATTTTACAGGTTTGATTGACTTTTAGTTGTTTGTAATGTAAAATGTAATTTTGAATATTGTCAATGTAATTGTGTATTTCGTAGTCGTTTAGGTTGGATTTAGTTTTTTTTTGAAGTTGACAGTGTAAGTTTTGAATGTTATATAAGTGAATGTTTAATTTTTCTCTACTTCTTGTTTTGGTCTACTGTTGATGGTTTTTCTGGTCTGGATTTTGGTATGGGGGGAGAGGTTCCAAGGGGGTGGGTGGGTGTTTGGGGGGGTGTCCAAGGGATATGGGAGGGGTGTCCAAGGTGTGTTTGGGGCTGTCCTAGGGGTCGGGGGGGTGTAAATGAGGGTGGGGGTGTCCAAGGGGTGGGGGGTGTCCAAGGGATATGGGAGGGGTGTCCAAGGTGTGTTTGGGGCTGTCCAAGGAGTCGGTTGGGTGTAAATGATGGTGGGGGGGGGGCTGTCCAAGGGGTGGGGGTGTCCAAGTGGTGGGGGGGTGTCCAAGGGATATAGGAGGGGTGTCCAAGGGGCGTTTGGGGCTGTCCAAGGGGATGGGGGGGTTTCCAAGGGGTATGGGGTTTCCAAGGGGTCGGGGGGGTGTCCAGGGGGTGGGGGCTGTCCAAGGGGTGGGGGTGTCCAAGGGGTGGGGGGGTGTCCAAGGGATATGGGAGGGGTGTCCAAGGGGTGTTTGGGGATGTCCTAGTGTTTGGGGGGTGTAAATGAGGGTGGGGGGGCTGTCGAAGGGGTGGGGGGTGTCCAAGGGATATGGGAGTGGTGTCCAAGGTGTCTGAGAGTTCTGTCCAAGGGGCCGGTTGGGTGTAAATGAGGGTGGGGGGGCTGTCCAAGGGGTGGGGGGTGTCCAAGGGGTGGGGGGTGTCCAAGGGATATGGGAGTGGTGTCCAAGGTGTCTGGGAGTTCTGTCCAAGGGGCCGGTTGGGTGTAAATGAGGGTGGGGGGGGGCTGTCCAAGGGGTGGGGGGTGTCCAAGGGGTGGGGGGTGTCCAAGGGATATGGGAGTGGTGTCCAAGGTGTCTGGGAGTTCTGTCCAAGGGGCCGGTTGGGTGTAAATGAGGGTGGGGGGGGGGCTGTCCAAGGGGTGGGGGGGTGTCCAAGGGGTGGGGGAGTCCAAGGGATATGGGAGGGGTTTCCAAGGGGTGTTTGGGGCTGTCCAAGGGGTCGGGGGGGTGTCCAGGGGTCGGGGGGGTGTCCAAGGGGTCTGGGAGGGCTGTCAAGGTGTGGGGGGGTGTCAAATGGGTGTTTGAGGCTGTACTAGGGGTCTTGGGGGTGTAAATGAGGGTGGGGGGGCTGTCCAAGGGGTGGGGGTGTCCAAGGGGTGGAGGGTGTCCAAGGGATATGGGAGGGGTGTCCAATGGGTGTTTGAGGCTGTACTAGGGGTCGTGGGGGTGTAAATGAGGGTGGGGGGGGGTGTCCAAGGGGTGGGGGTGTCCAAGGGTTGTGGTGGGGCTCCAATGTGGTGGGGGAGGGCTGGCCAGGTTGTTAGGTGGGTATAGATGAGGGTGGGGTTCAGTTGGGGCTTGGGGGAGGGCTGGCATGGTTATTTTTGTTTGGTTTCTGGTTGCTTTTTGGTGAGAGTAGTGCAATTATTTAAAAAATAATAATTTCTTTCACGTCGGTTATTTTATAACCGACGTGGTAAATAAATCGGTAGGGGTTTATCACGTCGGGTTTTTCTAGAACCGACGTGATAAACCGTTCCTGGGGGTTTTATCACGTCGGTTCTTAATATAACCGACCTGCTAAAAGGCCTGGGAATCGATTTACCACGTCGGTTATTGGATAACCGACGTGCTAAAACGTTTCCCAGGCCTTTTTATCACGTCGGTTATTTAAGAAACCGACGTGATAATAGCCCAGGGGAAGGGTTTATCACGTCGGTTATGACATAACCGACGTGATAAACGATATCCCAGGCGTTGTATCACGTCGGTTTAGGGAATAACCGACGTGATAAAGCCCCCCCGCGCATATTTATCACGTCGGTTATTATATGAACCGACGTGATAACCACCGTGATGTTAGGGATATTACGTTGGGTTTTAAATAACTGACGTAAAAAACGTTATTTATAACGTCGTCCGTATTAACGTCGCCTAAAAACCGACGTAAATAATAAAAAATAACCGACGTAAAAAATGTTTTCTGCACTAGTGCATGGTTGGGAATCCCAAAAATAAACTTATTGACTTCATTCCTAAAATAGAAATAATCTTTAATATATTAATAAACATTATTTTTCAATGAAAATTTGAGAAAATATTTCTTACAAACATGGTTGAAAACTCAACTGTTCACCTGGAGCTTTTCATTATGTTTGGGAATCCCAAAAAGACCCATAGATTAATAATAAACATAACCAAATTTTTATACCATAATTGTAAAATGTCATTGAATTTAAAATTTGTATAACCAAGTATTATCAATGTTTGGTGTTCTTGATGTGGAATACCCCAATATACACATAAAATAATTCATGCATGTCTACTCTAATTTAAAACCATAAAGAGTGGATTGGAGAATAAGTGAATTTTATGTTATTTTCATTTACACATGAAAGAGATATTAAAGAATTATTTCACAACCTACTACCAGGTTAGGTGCATGATTGGGATGAATTTGAGAGATTCATTATTCAAGGAATAATCCCCACATCTAGGATTACTCCAAAAATTAAATAATTTTTTACCATTAAGAAATCATCTCAAAAAACTCATTAATAATACTAAGATAGATTCAAAAATCCCTATGTCATCCATCTAAATCAAGTTATATATTATAACTAATTCCTTGTTTTCATTTATCATTTCTTATTCGACTATGATAAGAACTTGTTTGATTCATTATCCAAATTATCTTTTACTAGAATGTATCCAGTGAAATCAAAGGGAATAATAGATAAAATCTTATAGAACTCACGGTTATTTAGCAGAAGAGGGACTAGAATAATAGGAATACATGATGTAAGTACTGTTTATTCATCATACTTATTATAAAAAAATATTTAATAACTAACTATTATGGTGGGATAGATGGATTTGAAGTAGGATAGTTAAAAAAAGAACATATTAATTTATGTGTTTATTCTCATTACATAATCACTTCATTGACTAGTGTATTCAAGTGGAAAAAATAGAGAGTTTAGAAACATATTTTCACCTATGTATATTCCAAAAAAATTAGGATGAAGGGCGATTAAAAAGGATAGAAAGAATTTAATGACCATAAAAACTTGTCTAGACAACCAACCAAAAATAAAAACCAAACAAGCAATAATTCCAATAATAAAAAACAAAATTTAAATCCATACCACTATTCTAGAAAACATTCAAATGAACCTATGAACAACCCATGTACCAACCCCCACCCCCTTTAATGTATGAGTCCCTTTAAGAATCCATCTAGTTGGGTGTAACCCTTAGTACAACTGAACCAGGAACCTAATGAAGAAAATATGATGATTTAAATGGATGAGTTTAAGAATTAATTTATCATTTTGATTTAATTTTTTATAAATAATATAGTAAAATCCAATCTTATGTAGTCCCTTACTTGAAGAAGAATATATGTATGATAAGAACCATAATTAGTAAGAAAAATTTCCACAATACCACACCTCCACTAGAACAAAACCAACCAATTAGTGAAGTTGAAGAATATAATGGACCTAAACATGAAAAAACATAACTCGGACTTGAAAAATAATACATAGAGGAAACTAAAGAATATTATGATTAAATAGTTTCTAAATAACCTATACATTACTCAATAGAAGGAAAAATTATGGAAGATGACGGATGAGCTGGATAAAGAAAAAAGAGACCAAATACACTCTAACAAAGAAAATAAAAGGTAGGAGAAGGATCTCACACCTCCATTCCAATTAATAATAATCCAATGGAAGAAAATAAAAGAGAAATTCAGGAAAAGCTCCATAAATTTAAGATTAATTTTATTTTTCATTAATCACTCAAAATAATTTTTAAGTATGAAAATTTCTTACGGAATATTTTCCGAGATATGGAAGATTTAGGGGAATGAAAAAAATAATTTGGGAATATGTGTGTTATACCCAATCAAACCATAGTTATAAACAAAATTTCATGATATAGAGACATCATTTATCCCTTTAACTATCATGTTAATCAATTTTTATTTGAATATTTTTGTTATTTATGTGCCTCAATAGATTTTATACCTAACTCCATGTTTACTAATTTTCATATATGAGACAGGAAGCTTACAATAGGGTTGGTACAACTTGAAATCTGATTCGATGTATTTAAAATGGGATTGTTATAATGTGCCCTTGTGAATGTTCAATATCTTCTCTTCACAGAAAATAATTTTATGTGTTGAATATAGAAAATTATTTTAGATAATAACACTAATATATATTTTTTGGGAGACTATTGTTGAATTAATCTTGGAATATCATCAAATTTCATGAAGGAAAACACACAACAAAGTTTGAAGACAACATAATCTATTAAAAAATATCCAACTCCATGAAAACCCCTTCTTTTTACAACTCAATCTTTACACTATCCATCATTAAATAGGTTAAACCTATTGAACATTTAGATATGTTTCATGAGATCCTAACCATATATGAACACAAAATAATTAAAAAAATCTTGGAGGAAAAATCTATCTAGAATTCTAAATAATTGTTCTCAGATTAGACGATTATATACCCTCTAAATAGCTTGAGGTATTTTTTGTTTATTAAAGGATAAGTTGTCTTTTATGTATTATTTTTGGTATAAAATAAATTTAATATAATTGGGAAACCTCAATATCATTTCATTACTTGAAAAATATTTCCATAACCCATGAAAATAAAATGATATATATTTTTAAAAAATATGTGCATATAATAAGTTGGAGTTTTGGTAATATTTCAAGAATTATTCTAAAAACATGTTGACACAAAATCCTACTAATAGGATACTCTATACATTTTCGGCTATCCCAAATGATACTAAATCCAATGATATAGAGGTAATTAAATATATATAAATATTTGTTTTATAATTATACATCAATTTCCCCATCTCTGAATCACATTGGGTCATCCTAATCTATATAGTTCCCATGAAATCCATCCAAAACAATATAAAAATTAATGAAATTAATTAATCCGTGTCTAAATTTAGAATATCAAGATGGTGTATAATTATTATAAGAAGATGAGCCAATTCACCAGTAAAAACTACTTCCCAATCTAAATCATTGATCATATGATTGAGTTGTTTGTAGGTAAAACACATTATTTATATTTATATGAGTTTTCATAACATTTTCAATTTCCCATTACCCCTGAGGTCCAAGATTACAAAACTATCACATGTACCTTGAGAAAATTTTCCAACAAAAGGATTCCATTTATATTAAGTAATTCGATAGGTACATTTTAATGTTTTATGGTAAGAAATATTTAAGGTCCTATTGAGGAAGATATAAAGGTATTATTTAATGATTTCACTATTTTAGATAATTATATTCATCATTGTTTGAGATATATGATTATTTTAGAAAAAATTCATTAAAAATATCCTTTATAGAGTTTTTAAGTGTTCCATTTAATAGTGGAAAGAAGAATAGTCCTTTGGAAGGTAATACAAAATAGGAATTAAGATAGATAAATATCAAATTGATGTGAGAAAATATTTACCTTACCCAACATGGGTGAAACATATCAGATCATTGTTATGATATTCAGGTTTTTGAAGGTATTTTTACAAAGAATTTATTATGATTTTTCTTACTCTCTCTTGATTAATTTAAAATCATGATAATTTAAAATTTAATGTTTAATATAAGGAAGAATTTTATGAACTAAAGAGTATATCAACTAACTCACCAGTGATGCATGCACCCAATTTGGAGAAACAATTTAAGATACTTTTTTATTATTATAATATTGTATTGGTAGTTATGTTATCCCAAATAATTTATGGATGACCACAAGTTATTGATCATTATTTAAGGACATTGGTTGTAGCACAAATCAACTATGCAACAACTGAAATAAGTTTCTAAATGATTTTTTATTTAGGTAAACTCATGTATCTCTTTCTTGGAACTGAAGAAAATATTTTTTTAATCCCGCAATACTTATTTACTTGATAGTCGAGGAAGATACTAAAAATAGGTGTGTTAGGTGAATTTTACTATTTAAGGAGCTCAAACTAGAGACAAGGGATAGGAAAAGAGAGTTAAATTAGGATACCAACCACATAGTCATATTATCCAACACTAATGAAGTATAAATTCTAGACCATGACCAAATGAATTAACACCTACTAGGAGAATAATTATATTCAATCTGAGGAGGAAAACTTTTTTATAAAGACATAGTAAATTAATTAGTGTTATCTCATCAAAATATCTAGAAAATTCCAAAACATAATTTTGATTCTTGATTTTACAATTTAGAAGACCCATACATGTGTATAATTTTAAATGATTAAGTAATCATAAGTTCTTTTTAAAAAAGATAAATTGAGTCTATTTTAGAATGATGTCACACACTAGAATGTGAAGGCCGCATTATACCAATTATAATTTCAAGTAAAGCATTGGAATTTGGAATTTTCTGGATCACTTTTTCTAAATATTCACATGAGTTTTGTAAAAATTTTGAGAAATAACAAATGATCTATAAATATTACAAATAAACAATTAATTCCCAAAAAAATAATCTTCAATAAAATTTATGAATATTAGAGAATGAAATTTATGGAACCCTTCCCCATGACATTAAAGAGATATTATATTCTTCTAGATATAGATTATATTTCTAAATGATCAGAATCCAATTCCACTAAATCATATGATATCGAGGTTGTGTGTGCTTTTTTGTGGTCTAATATATTTTTCACATTTGGAATACCTAAATAAATTATCACTTACCAATGAAATCACTTCTAAAATATTATAATAGATTTTTTACTATTAAAATATGGTGAACATTTGAATACATCCCCTCCTTACCATAAAAAAATAGGAAAAATGAAGTTTCTAATAATGATATCAAGTGAATTTTTGAAAAAAACAGTAAATAATAGTAAATACTGGAGTTAATGGTTAGAATATAACTTGTTTTTTTATATGATTACCTGAATGAAACCTATTTGAATGATCTCCCATCCATTTATTTTTTTGAAAAAACTATCATCAACCTTTAGAGATAGAAAAAAAAGGAAAATTTCGATGTTAAAGTAATTAATTTGGAATTGGATAAATCTTGTAAAAATAAGAAAGTATGATATTGCCAAATTTATAATGAATATTTATTGGAAATTACATTTGAGGTGGAGTTTGGAGGCTATTCGTAGATTAAATAGGCATAGAGTATAGTAAAATGTGAATCCTATTTGGGCTAGGCTGTTTGGGAGACAATTTTTGATGAAATAAAGGTTATATAAGGTCATAGAATCATTTAAAGTAATATAAAATACTTTCTATCTTCGTAAAATAAAATTCACACAGCCACCATAGGCACACAAAAAATGCAACCGTAATGAGAGGAAAAAGAAAAATTATGAATCTTTCTATAGAAAAATAAGGAGAAAAAATGTTTTTTAATATATAATTGGGAATACCTGTGAAATTTCCATATAAAATTCCAAGAATTGAAGAAAATAGGATGTTATGGGACAATCCATTCACTTAAGAAACTAAAATCATGCATTTAACTTCATCATAGATCCAAGACTCCCCATCCAGCCTTGGTAGGTTAAACATTCAAATCCTACCAACCATTATTGAATAAACCCTGACTAAAACTAGATTATATAGGAAAATTAATGACTCATTGATTATATATAAATAAATTAATCAATTTTATAATGAAAATTATATATACTTTGAATATGAAAACCCTTTATTGAAACTCACACTTGAGTACAAAGTGAAATATTTTAGGAAGGTAGGTATAAGTGCATATAAAGGGATAAAAGAAGTGGTAATTAATTGAGTTTACTTAATTAATTAATTGTAATACCACTACTTAATGTGTATTGATAATTATGAGAATGTGTTTTAGAAAAAAAAACTCTCACAGTAGTTTGGTAATTTATTTTTTATTATGTATTCTTTCAGAAATTCACATGTATGGTGTCAAAGGATTACGTGTGGGGGAGTTGACAAATGAAATAATTTTATAAATTTAATTGATTTAATTAAAGGTTTTAATCACAAAATTTTATCATTTAATAATTAACTATAAAATATTTATCAAATTTGAGTATTTTGGGATTTATTTTTGAAATGGGTTAAATATTGATTTTGAATTATTTTATTTGAACATTGTAATTATTTGAAAAAGGATGAATTAAGTCTTGGATGTTTCGAAAAATATTTTAGTTGTTTGGTTTCTATTCTTGAGAAATTTTGGTAATTCTGTAATTATCATGGAGTTATGGATTTATTCTAAAAAATGCACCCTGATGAAGTCAAATAGTCGATCCATCGATGATGCTTTTCCTAGAGTTTTTATCTGTCACCAAATGTATTAACATGTAATTGACCACATGATGAATATTTTTCTAAGGCACTTATATGTTGTGAGGTCACTCAAACCAAATAGTATATCCATTAAAGAATATCCTCATAAGAATATCAACACTTGTCTAATTTTCATGGAATCTGTTGGATAAGAAATTGAAGGTCGCGTGAACTCTTGGTGAAGCTCATCCAAACTTCTAAAAAAATTATATTTCATTTTAGTATGTTCTATATAAATAAGAGACTAAAAAAGGGTAAAAAATATACCAAATAGAATAGTCAATACTTAATAGGTAAGGTAACATATTTACTAAAATATCAAAACATGATATGTATTTTAAGCTGTGTAAAAGAAGGGAACACTGAAAATTTAAAAGTGAGAATATCATGTTGGGTTTAAACAAGACCAAAGATAGGGATCTTAAAAATCTATAAAATAAGGGGTATTGTACCATTGGAAGAGAATATTTATACATGAATCATAAATTCATGATGTATTATTTCTGTTATTTCTTTTTAGTTTTATTCTATAATCTACATAAGGATTAAAAGTGATCTTATACCCCATTTATATCTACAATCCTTTGAATGGTGGTGTAATTCATGGGTGATTATGGAATGTAATATTTTCTATTTTAATTATTTATTTATCACACATTGTTGAATAAAATTATTTTCAGATTAATTGACTGTGGTTTTCAATGGTTGTTTAATACAATGATATAATTTTATTTTAGGTTTTGAATTTGGTCATTGTTGCAACCTTGGAAGGAAAATATCTATCCCCCTACACATAACACATTTTTTATAGGAATAGAAGAAGTTAGGTGGTGAGTTTTAAATTCTATTACATGTATGGTGACAGTGAGTGACTTATAGTTAGGAATACTATTATACGATTCAGTATTTCCTCAGTAGGAAGGGAGTGGTTTCTTGACTCTCCACTCACTCATAAATGAGAAATTACCAATCAGTAATAATATGTGTCTAGTCTAATTCATAACTCCCAAAAAGGGTGATTGATTAATCCATCTAAGATTATTTTATTAATTAATTAATTATACGAGAAGTAAAATCGTTTTTATGATAGTTCTAGAATTATAAGATGAATCACATCCCTGATATGATAACCCATCTCATATTATTTTTTCAAACTCTAATTTAAATTTATACCTATTATAAAAAATCATAAACTAAGAATAAATTTTTTCTAAGATTTACAAGTGAAAATTTATTTATTGTGCACTCCAGTCTTGGATAAAACCCTAGTTTACTAGTAATATCACACTTATCCAAGCTAATAAAAAGATAATTCCAAAAATTTAATAGGTTTTTAGTCTGTTACAAAATATAAGGGTTTATTTTCTAATCTCATTTGGAATTTAAGATTATTTGTTTCTAAATTCATATATGGGAGAATTTTATCTTCTTACTATATAAAACCACATCATTTTTATTATCCTATTCTTAATTTTTTTTTATATTTCCTCTTAATATTTCACTTCCCTTCAAATCTCAATTCAATTGAAAGGATGCAGGGAAGTGGAGATAATCTGATCTCTACTTTTAAGCTAGGATTATTTCTCATACATATAAAAATTATTCATAAATTTCCCTCTATATACTACTATGATTAATTATTATTATTTTAAATTAATAATTATTTCATTTAAAACATGTGAATGTAATTTATTTTTATTGATTTCTAAATTTATCATTTTATAATTAATTTTAATATCTTTAAAAATGTGTGTAATTAATATTTCATTCTATTTATTTCCACATGAACACATTTTCCCACAATTTTAACCATTTTTCTTAATGATTCTTCATTTACAGTTTTTTCGGGTTTTACAAATAAATTTATTTTTTTATTATTTTATAAATTATTTTCTATTTCAAGATAGTTTATTAGCATAAAAAATTTAAAAGGATTTTATTCCACTTCTGAATATTATTATCATTCAATCAAAATCTATTTACATAAGATTTATTTCTTTTTAATGGTTCCATTATTTGAATTTTTTTAAATATTGGATTAAAAATCCCATTTTCACCACTTGAAAGTGGATTTTAAATTAACTTATAAAATTTTTACATCAATGTTAAAAAAGTGTTAAGAAAAATTATTTTTTAAATAAAATTTTATTTTTCTATCCATCTCATAAATATTTTTCTGCTAATTGAGTTATTCTCCTGATAACATTTTAAATGATTTTTTGTGTGATTGCATTTTTTGCATCAAATTATTTGATTCCTAATGGAATATTATTTTTTACCAATTGAAAATGTTTTTTTAACCCATCTTAATTTCATTGGTTTTAATGAAAAGATAAATGATTAATTTCATCTGGAAAAATATGTATGTTATTTCATTATGTGATGGTTGGTTCCATATATCCCTTATATTAATTTGGTATAGCATTGAATCTATTTAGATAATTTGTGGAACTGATTGTGATTATATATCTTCAAAGGACAAATTCTTGGACATGATTGTGATTTGTTGTGTTCGCGACATAATTCACGGATGTTATTATGATTGGATATGTTTACAAAATTATTCCTGGAAATTATTATAATTTATCTATGTTCACAATGTAATTATTTATTATTCCCTTATTGTACCCCTTATCCCATGAATACTACCTCAACATTATTATACCCTATTATATTTTAATCTTATTTATTCATTATTTAATGATTATATACCCATTTATCATTTCATATGAAAAATATTATGATTTATTGTTCTTTTAATTACATATTTTTCACATTCTCATGTTATCACACTTGTTTATCATCTAATGCCTTTATGACCCATTGATAAGTTATTATTTTCCCCATACTAATCATTTGACATTACTCTTTGTGTTTCTAATTTCTAGGTAAATGATGAGTAATGTAATGTATACAGTGTGTAGAATGATATAAATGGAGAAAGTTATTTTTTGGAGACGTTGAAGAAATAATCTAAATTAAGGAATTTATGTATGTTATCTCAAAGGAATGTAAAACATTAACTTCTCTGATTATGTGTTTTTAGGTGAAGTTTCTAAATTATGGTAATGATGTAATTATATTCAACTAATGATCATTTCATCTCAATAGGTATCAATGATTGTGATTGAAGAATATTTTTTTGGAACCAGGTCTAAGATTGTGTTTTTTGGGAACCTCACTAACAACTATACAATGTTGATAATCAGATTTGGTTCAATTAATCCATTTTATTCTTTAAAAATCAACAATATCTTGAAACGAAGATTGTATGAGTTAATGTTTTATGTGTATTCTAGAGTACCGAATAGTTTGGTTGAGGTATAAATATGATTCTTTGCAAATTTCATTTCATTATATATAATCACAAACATATAAAATAGTTTTTATTCGGGACACCATTAGTTGTAATATTTTATGTTTTTTCAGTCATCCATCACATGCATATTGATTGATGTATAGATCTTATTATTGGGTAGTTGGACTAGATGGGGATTTTGGTATAGGGGAGAAGGTGGCAGAGGTTAACTGAGAGTTGAAGATGGGTCTAAAGTAAGACTAAAGCATGTGGATGAGTCTATTTGTTCTTTTATTCTTCTAGTTTTACTTATTTATTGTAAATGTTAGTCCAATTTAGAGAGCATTCCATATTGTGTGACAGCCATAATGTGTGGGTTATATTTTTTATGGCATGGTGATAATATTTATTATAGAAAGATTTCAATAATTGATACCAATGGTTTAATATCCTCATATGATTTCATAATACCCTATATATTAATCAGGTGCCTATAGAATATGGGGATACTTTCTTGAGTTCATGTGGTGACAATGAGTCAGTCACTATTGAGGTAAATATGGTTAGTTTATTAATGTTTTTAATAACTCATGGTTTTAGAGGTATGGATTTTAGCATTCTTGAATTTATTTTTTATTTCATTTGAGTTCATTTTTGGTGTTTTGAGTGAATAAATAAGATGGAAAGGTGTATTTAAGTTGGAAGTTAATGGATTTTGTTTTAATAATATCCATTATGTTCTAGATTGTTGGGTATCAAGTACATGGTGGGGGTGGTAGTGGTGAATGTAACATAGACCAGCCACCAGGTTGTTGGTGTTTAAGCATCAGGTGCAAAATGTGCCACTAGGTAGCCAATGCTAGTAATCTTTTACTTGGTGGGTTTCATATTGTTGTTATGTAATTATAATTTATTAATTACATTTTCATGATACTTTTATTAAATAATTCTATTTATAATTCTAAGGGGAAGATCCTATAAATTTTTATTACTTTATTCTCCTATCTTCTCCCCCAAACAGGAAGTGTTTGTTTCTTCTTAATTTCTTATCAAAATTTGGATTCAACAGAAACATTTCATTATTCCAATAATAGATATATGAAGCCTATATTTTTAAGAGAATAAATCATGGTTTAGTAATGGTAAAGTTATAATTTTTTCTCTTTACTTATAGTTTAATGGTTGTATATGTTCTTCATATTATCAAAGGAAATGATCTCTATTTATTGGTGTTGATTGTTCATAGTGGGTGGTGCAGGTGACCTATTTCACCTATTGGTGCTCGATTGAGTAATATTTTATTAGTTTTCAATTTATTATGGGATTAATTAATCCTAGTTAATTTCTTATCATGATAAATTATATTTTAGATAGTTTTTAGGATTTTTAACTATTGTGAATATTTTATAATTGTGTTTCAAGGATGAAATTATAGATTTTTTTGATGAAGTGATGGATTAATCAGGAAAATTATATTTTACCATAAAAAATTGATGTAATTATTAGTGGAAAAGTTAATGATAATTTTTTATGTTGAACTTCTTGATTTAATAAAATATTATTACGTTAAAGTGATTTTTATTGATATATAAATTCATTTTATTAATTTTAAAATACTATTGAGTTTTTAAAGAATAATCACATGACGTTTTAATTTTTTTTTTCCGGGAAAAACAATTTTATAATGGTAATTATATGGGAAAATACTTGTGAAAATTGTTTTAATTCATAAAATTAAACTAGAGGGACTATTTTTCATAACCCGTCCCCCGGTGTTCATGTCGTGACTACCACAACCCCGCCTTCCATAGGCCATGGGCTGGCAACTAGTACCAAAGGAATAATTCCCTATAAATGGGAAGGAATTGCATTTATATCCTGTAAACACCTGAAACTAAACACACAGAAAGATATGAAACACCAAGTGAATTGTATAACAATAGAGTGATAAAAGTAAAAGGTTCCAGAGTACAAGCCCAACTGGAAAGTAGAATTACAACTAAAATACAATACAACTGAGGAAAGAGAAAAGTCAGTTACTGGATCATCCTCTGATGATCCTACCTGATGGGTAGGTAAATATCGCCTACTCAGCACTCCACATCCATCGTTCTCTTCCATGTATCGACACGTCGTATGTTCCACCTCTGGGAACTATCCAATCCTGGTACTCTCAGCCTCAGTCAGCACAACCTAATGTTTGCATCCAACACAACAAGGTGCAGGCATAGCCTGTGCAGGGGTGATTATAACGATACTCATTAGGGACCCTAATACCCTCAAGGTCTCACAAAAATCCACCAAGGATAAGACACAAAGTATGAAATAAACATATAACCCTAATTAGGTGTATTCCCTGACATATACCTAAGTTATCAAGTGATCCATCACAATCATGAGGAAAACACAGAAAAATTGACTCAGCTCAACCAGGATTTTATTCTAGGGGTAGTATCATGTAACAACCACAATCACATTATCGAAACCTCGGATGATGGAGAAATCCTCATCTATAGATTATAGTGGGACTTCCGCAAAACCAAGCGCACTTCCCAATAACCTTGGGCTGCTGAGGTACTCCTCCGGTCGAGTACTGTGGATCTTTCGCATCACCAAGTGCGCTCCCCACCGTGGGTCTGCCGCATCACCCAGCGCACTCCCCCTCGTAGCCTGCTGAGGTACTCCTCCTGTCGAGTACTGTGGGTCTACCGAAAAAGCATGGTACTCCCCATTATGGGTCTTTAGTGATGCCAAGACACTCCCTAATGAGCTACTAGAGCCACTCCGAGTCAAAACAGCCAGTAGTCTTTTGGTCATAGCTAGATACTAGGTTTCAACACTTCGCTCAATCGTCTCTAGGAGGATTAACTCCAGAAGCTACTGTTTGATAATCCAACTATCCCAAAGATTAAAAAATAAGTCTCTACAAGGTCCGCCATGTCATAGAGGTTTCAACGCAATAGACGACGCATTAATCGGACGCTCGGTCTATGAGTTATTAGCCATTTAGTCCTGAGAGCCCAGATGGATTCGTGCACGATCCAATCTGAATGTCTCATAACTAAACCCCAAACATAGATGGGGTATACAAAAAGGGACTATCACGCTCTACGATTTCATACACTGTTGATGGTTTGTCAAATAAATGTCCGGTGCCAAAGATATGGCCGAAGGAGCGTAAATGGTTCATAGTGGGCCTGGGTCCGGTCGGACCCGGTCAGACCGACCTGGCACGACCTAGTCTAGGTTGACCCAGTTCGGGCCGACACGGCCTGACCCATTAGGTCTAGCCCAACCCATTAGGCGGGCCAGCCTGTTGGGTATGGCCCAGCCTGCTGGGCCCTGCCCCGTAGGCCGTGAGGGGCCTTAGAGAGCCGTGAGAGCATGGACCGGCTGTGAGGGCGCAAACCGGTTGCGGGTTGACGCGAGGGAGGTTCGGCCCGAAGGGTGCCGCGTGTGAAGCTCTGTCGGAAGGCTGTGGTGTGGCGCCGATTTGTCTCGGGGGGCCGTCGGGCCACGACTCGTGGTGGCACATCCAATGAGTCGGGGCGGCACGACTGGGGCTGTTTCGGCCAATGGGAGGTTTGACCGGGGCCGGTTCGGCCAGCGGGTGGTGCGATCATGGCCGGTTTGGCCAAGATGCCAGATCGACCGGGGTGGCGCGGTCGGCGGATAGTGCGTCCAGGGTGGCGTGGTCGGGAGACTGGGTTGCGGCTCAGCCAGGGTGCGATGGGGTTGGGGCGCATCTCGGCCAGGGCATGATGCGTCTCAGGGAAGGTTCGTCTGGTGGCGTCATGGGGCCAAGGTGCAGCACGACCGGGGCACGACACGGCTTGGGGCTGGTTCGATCGGATGTGGTGCAGGGCCGGTTTGGCCGGGAGGCCAGAGCGCCGTTGGGGCGTCGTGTGACGCAGAGGCCGCGGGTGGTGGTGATGTTTCCTTCATCATATTCATCCCCTCCATTGCTTACCTCTGTTTCAAAGAACAACGGAAAACAACATAAGGGTTACAGAGAGGATGGGCCATGTTATTTTGGCACGCACTCTCCACATTAGAGTGGTACCAAGTGTTTCATAAGAATGAAGCACATCAATCCCACCCACAAAGATTCTTCCTAATCCCCAAAAGAATAAAAGGGGTTTACTTCTGAAGAGATAATCAAACATCATTAAACCCCTACCTCTTATGTTGACGTTGGCACGGGAAGGAGGTGAAGTTGTCGACATTCGTCTCATCCACCAAAAACCTCCAATTCTGGGTTCATGTGTCGGTTCATCGTAGTCGAAGATGAAGACATCCCATGTCAGAAGAAGTCCCGAGGAAGAAGTTCAAAGGATGTCAGTGTTCTTCATCAGTGGAGTGTTCTTCATTGGAGATCGTAATCATCCAAGTGTTGGGTGTCGCGTCACTTTACAATCACTTCGTCACTTGGTGAAGTCGTCCCAAATTCTTCTCCCAAGTTTCATATATATAGGAGAGGAGGAAGGTAGGTAACGATCGGGGAATTTATGATGGTCCATATATTAGTAACCTTCCAAAATCCCAACGATGTTGTTACATAATTTAAAAAGGGTGCAAGCCAATTAACTAAGTTGGAAAAAGTACAGGTATGTGAATTGGGACAATTATTGTGGGGGGAAGTCAACAGACTCCTCCACATTAATGTGGGGGGATGAGATTTTCTCTCAATTATAGGGTGGTTTAATCCCGGGTGGTCCCCACCACCATAACCTCTCATGGGAGGTTCTGGTTCGGGTGGTCCCCACCACCACAACCTATCATGAGAGGTTCAGGTATGGTGGACCCCAAACCTCAACTTCTACAGTGAGGTTTAGTTCTAGTGGACCCCAGCACCCAACACCCACATGTGTGTTTCAAATAAAAATAAAAATATCATACAATTATTTTTATTTTTATTCTTACAAAAAAAACCCAAAAAACTAACATTCACCCTCGACCAACTGTCAACGAGGTGAAAGTATTCTTAAGAGAATATCAGCACTGTGAGTTCAAGGGTTCCCTCATATTTCAATTCTGGTCACCAGTTAAAAAGTTAGAAAAACCCGTTCGCACGTTTACTAAATGTATACAAAATAAAGTTCAGAAATTAATTGCGGACACTTCGAGACTCATAATTGTGTGCCATCAATTTTTATGGACTTTTAAAATTCCCATACATTTAAAAAAAATTACATTGAAATTCTAGGACCTTAAATTCTCCCGACCTCAGGATTTATGTCCCTGTAAGCCACAAGTCAAACTAAGTGAACAAGGGTGGGTACATAGCATGCATCTAAGCCTCCCGCTACCGTGTGCTCTCCTGGAGGTTCTCGTACTGCCAGCGAACGGGTATCAACCATCCATGAAGGACCCAATATTGTCGTTCCTATATCTTTAATGGAAACTCCATAAAATTCTCCCCATCATCGACTTCTAGCTCACCATGGTCGACGATGTGAGAAGGGTCGTGGATGTATCTCCTCAGCTGGGATACGTGGAAGACGTCGTGCATCCAGTGAAACTGAGGTGGAAAAACTAAGTAGTATGCCCCCTCACCAACACTTCTGAGAACCTAAAAAGGTCTGATGAACCTCAGAGATAACTTTCCACCTCATACAAATCTCTGCAATCTTCATCGACGTGATACCTGTAAAAAAATGTGGTTGTCATCCTCTAACTCTAGAGGTCTATGTCTCATGTCGGCATATGACTTCTGCCAGCTCTGTGTAGACTTCATCCACTACTAGATGATCGAAAACTTCTCTATGTTAGCCCGTACCATCTTTGGTCCCACGAGTGTTGGCTGCCATAAGTTAATCCATCACAAAGGTGGTCTACAAGGTCGCACATATAATGTCCCGAAAGGTGTCATCCCTATTTTGGAGTGATAGATGTTGTTGTATGAAAACTCCTCCAAAGGAAATTAATCCTCCCAACTGCAACTGATGTTGGGGACAAAAGCACGCAACATGTCCTCGATGGTCTGAATGGTCTGCTTAGTCTGACCATCTGTCTGTGGATGGAAGGTAGTACTCAAATGAAGCTGCATCCTGAAAGCCTCCTGCAACCCCTTTCATAGCCGGAATGTAAAACGTGTGTCACGATCAGAGACAATCGTCGAAGTTACTCCATGTAGCCTCACAATCTCTTACACGTTGAGGTGTCCCAAGATCTCTACTAATCCCTGCTCTCCAATCGGTAGGAAGTGGGCTGACATAGTGATTTGGTCGACGATCACCCAGATAGAGTCATGACCCCTGGATGTACATGGAATTCCTATCACAAAGTCCATGGATATCCAGTCCCACTTCCACTCTAGAACCTCTAAAGGCTAGAACATTCCTGCTGGTACCTTTTTCTCTTCCTTCAATTGCTGACAAGTTAGGCATCAAGAGAAAAACTCTCATACTACCTTCTTCATTCTTGGCCACCAGTGTTGTCGTCGGAGATCCTGGTACATCTTCTCCATTATTAGATGTACCACAAGAGGGGAAGTGTGGAACTGCCTCAAAACTTTCTCTTGAAGTGACACTGGTACATCTTATGTCTTATGGATTTCTAAGCATTCCATGCCTCACATTCAGCATCCCCACATTTCACATCCCTTACACACTGAAAAATTGGGGTAGTGACTATAAGGGACTGAAGGAAAGATGCTCCATCTCTATCCACAAAGGATATCTACAAAGCGGCCAGCTGCTCCGTCACCTCGCCTAACAGTTGTATATTAGATCTCCTTCTGAGTGAGTCTACAACAACGTTCTTCTTCCCATGAGTATAGACTATCTGGAAGTCGTAGTCCTGGACGAACTCAATCCAACATCATTGTCTTAGCTTCAGGTCCTTTTATAAGAAGATATACCTGAGACTCTTGTGATCAGAGTACACGGTAAAATGCTCACCCATCAGATAGTGTCACCACATATTCAAGGTGAAGACTACTCCTACTAACTCTAGGTCATGGGTATTTTAGTTTTTCTAATGTTGTCTCAGCTTTCGAGAGCCATATGCGATCACTGCTCACTCCTACATCAGGACACATCTGAGTCTGGTCCCTGATGCGTCACAGTAGACTATGTACCCTACGCCTTCCTCTGGAAGGCTCAATATGGGGGCACTAGTCGGCCTCTGCCTCAGCTCCTGAAAGCTCTACTGGCATTTCTTTGACCACACAAAGTGTTTCCCGTTATTCTTAAAGGATGATAGTGGTGCTAAAAATCTGGAAAAATCTGGCACAAATCTCTGGAAATATCCAGCCAAACCTAGGAAACTTCATACCTCTATCGCAGTCCTGGGTGGATCCCAAGAAAGTACCACCTCAATCTTTTCTAGATATACTGCAACTCTATCCTTTGATATGACATATCCCAAAAAGTGAACCTCTCTGATCCATAACTAGCACTTTGAGAGCTTACCATAAAGCTGGTGCTCTTGGAGTTTGTACTGTAATACCTGCAAATGATAGGCATGATCCTCCTCAGTAGTTGAGTATATCAGATTGTTATTGATGAAGACTACGACAAAGAGATCGAGGAATGGCTGAAAGACCCTGTTCATGAGTCCCATGAACACTGTTGGAGCATTGGTTACACTGAATGGCATAACCAAGAACTAGTAGTGGTCGTACCGACATCTGAAAGTCATCTTCTACACATCCTCGTCTCGTAATCTAAGCTGGTGATAACATGATTTGAGGTCTATCTTTGATAACCATCATTCTCCCTTCAGCAGATCAAAGAGTTCGTCAATCCTTGAGAGTGGGTATTACTTCTTCATGGTGACCTGGTTCATGTGCGGATAGTCAACACAAAGACTCAATCTCCCATCATCATTATTAGTGAAAAGAATCGGGGCTGCCCATGGAGAAACACTAGGCCGAATGAATCCCTTCCCCTGAAAGTCTTCCAACTGTACCCGCAGCTCAGGAAGCTCTACGGGAGCCATCCGATATGCTGGTGTAGATATCAGTGTTGTCCTGGGGTACAAGACAATGAAAAATTCTAACTCCTTGTGAGGGGGAGTGGGTAGACCTGGGACATCATTAGGGAAAACATATGTGTACTGGTCCACCACTATAGGATAGCTCGGACCCTAAACATCAACAACTCCAAGGGTAAGGCTAGCCTACTGATGAGTGATCAGGTGCACTCTCCTCCAAGAAAGTCAATCCTGTGTTTCAAAGGCTCCCTTATCGCAAGTGAAGGTAAGCCTAGTCCCGTCCATGCAGACACACTGCACATTGTGCCTAATATAGTCAATCTGATCATGGACTGTAGATAACTAGTTCATACCCAAGATGACATTGTAAGGCCTCGACGCCGCTACTAGGAGATCCCAACCAAATATCTCTTCTCCTAGAGTATACTCACACTATCGGTACTAGTGTGTAATCTTCAAATCTTCTCCCGTGGGAATCTCTAGTTGTAATGATCTAGCCAATGGCTCCATCAGAATCTTTGAGCTCTGAATGAGGGAAGTGGTTGTAAAATAATGACTGGCACATGTGTCTATAAGTACTTCCGCTATGGTGTAGTAGAAATAGATCATACCTTGAATCATCTATAGAGTGCCATGATCGTAAGCCTCAGCTTTTTGGAGCTAAACTCTCCCTTGTCCACCTGCTCCCTGCGGTCGAGGTGGACCTCCTGGTGGTGGAGACGATAATATCTCGAATCATCTCCCACCGCTAGTTGCATGACCAGATCCTCTGCCATGTTTACATGCTCTCTGCGGACCACCTCGATCGAATATTTGTCTCTACCGGGGCGGTCCTTTGACCTTCTGCTGATCATCCGAATGATGGGTTTGACAGTCACGATCCATATGACCCTGCCTGCCGCTTGTGAAACAATTCCCTCTTTTAGAATGTCTGTCTCTTCTTTGGTTACCCCACACAATCGATCATGAGTCATGCGGTCGTCCACCTGTAGGACTGGTCCTTTTCGACCACTATGACTTCACTCTGCTGCCAGCTACATAAGACCCTTCTACGTGTTGACTGGTGGTGGATCTCTCTACTGGAGACTGCTCAGCAAGGAAACTCTCCACTATGAGGGCTCTATCTAAAAGCCATGCCTGTGTCAGGATGCTTATTGAGGTCAATAAAGACCTGATCTCCCACCTGAGTCCATGTTCGATGGTCTGGGCCCAGAAGAATGGACCCCAGACCATATCGGTGGAGTAGCATGAGTGTTCTGTGAACGTCACTGAGTACTGAGCTACAGTCTTGTTTCCCTCCTACAGATGAAGTAGATCCTGAAAGCACATTTCCTAAAGAGTCACTGGGACAAACTCTGCCCGAAACTGGCTCTTGAAATCTGCCTAGAGAAGAATCACCTTATCGTGGACTTGGAGCATCAAGCTCCACCATCTTCCCATGGCTTCCAGTAGAAGGCTAGAAGGATGAATAACTATGAGGTATGCTAGTGTCCATACTAGTCGGAAAACTCTAACCACGACCTCCAGCCATTCCTCCACCGCCTGTGTGTCCATCTCTCCCCTGAACCTGGGTGGCCTCTAGCATTGGAACTCGTGCAACGTGCTCATGTTGTGTGTGTCGTCTGCTGCTGGGGATGGTGGCATCGATGTCCTAATAGGTAAAGGTACCACTGGTGCCTCTTCTGATAAAGGTCCCTAGACCGAGGCCTCGTTTCTCAGTGGGCTATCAGTGCGTAAAACTCTCAGAGTCCTGAGTGGTTATCTACGTGGAGGCATCCTAAAAAGAAATAGGTTCACTATCATCAAAAGTTATACCTGGTGATCTGACCTGGTGAGACGACATGAATAATACTTTTGAAAACACAGAGGCAATCAGTGTTTTCATGCACTGAGTCGAAAATCAGAAGTTAGGGTCCTGGTGTATGGATATACTATCCACCACACCAACACTGGACTCCCTGAACTGAATACAACACTCACTAAACTTTAAAATATTACTTTATAGAAAAGATCAAATTCATAAGTTCTTTAGTAGAATTGACTCCTCTGATACGAATTTGTCACGACTCATCCGCAGGGTTCGTGCCGTGACTACCCCAAACCCACCTTCCACAGGCTAGTGGTTGGCGACTATCACCAAAGGTATAATTCCCTATTACTGGGAAGGAATTTACTTTATATCCTATAAACACATGCAACTAAACAGATATAAAGATACGAAACACCAAGTAAAATGTATAACAAAACAGTGCTGAAAGTTAAAGGGGTTAGAATATAAGCCCAACTAGAAAGTAAAAGTACAAATGAAATACAATACAACTAAGGAAAGAGAAAATTCAGCTACTGGATCGTTCTCTGAGGATCCTACCTGATGGGTAGGTACATAATGCCTCCTCAACACTCCACGTCCATCCATCTCCACTGCCTATCGACACACGTATGGTCCACCTCTAGGTACCATATATTCCTTGTACTCTCAACCTCATTCAGCACTGCCCGTCGTTTGCATCCAACACAACAAGGTGCTGGCATAGCCCGTGTAGGGGTGAGTATAACGATACATAGTAGGGACCCTGAAACCCTTAAGGTCTCACAAAAATCCACCAAGGATAAACCACAATGTAATAAATCAATAGATAACCCTACTTAGGTATATGTCCATACATATACATAAGTTATCACGTGATCCATCACAATCATGAAGAAAACACAGAAAAATGGACTTAGCTCTACAAGGATTTTATCCTAGGGGTAGAATCAAGTAACAACCCCAATCACATTGTTGAAACCTCGGCTACTGGAGAACTCATCCTCTATCGAGTACAGTGGGCCTTCCGCGACTCCAATCACACTTCCCACTAACCTTGGAGAGCTAAGGTACTATTTTTGAGAACCGTGGATCTACAGCATCACCAAACGTGCTCCCCCGCCCCCCCTCATGGGTCTATCATGTCATAAAGCGTGCTACACCTCAGAGCCTGTTGAGGTACTCCTCCAGTCGAGTATCATGGGTCTACCGCGACATCAAGGCGCTCCCCACAGTGGGTCTACCATGGAACCAAGGTTGTCCCCATTGGGCTCGTCGAGTCACTCTGAGTCAAAATGGTCAGCAGTCGTCAGGGCTCAGCCAGCTTCTAGGTCTCCGCACTATGCTCGCTCGTCTCTAGGAGGATCCACTCCACGAGATACTGTTCAATACCATAACTATCACAAAGTTTCACAAAGAAGTATCTCAAAGGTCCTCCATGTCATAGGGGTCTCACCGCAATAGATGACGCATCAATCGGACACCCGGTCTGTGAGTTATTAACAATTTAGTCCCAGAGGCTTGATTGCATTCATGCACGATCCAACCTGATGTATCTCAACTATACCCCAAACTCATATGGGGTATACTCAAAGGGACCTTCAAGCTCCAATATTTCTAGCGCCACTGACGGTTCATAAAATGGACGTACGGTGCCAAAGATATGGCTGAAGAAGCGTAAATGGGTCGTAGTGGGCCCGGGTCTAGTCACACACGGCCCGACCCAGACTGGGCCGACATAGTTCGGGTTGACCCGCCCTGAACAGTTGGGTCTGAGCTAGCCCATTAGTTGGGCTCACCCATTGGGTTCGGCCCAACCCATTGGGCCCAACCCAGTTGGTCGCGAGGGGCCGCGGAGAGACATGAGGGCATGGACAGGCTGCGAGGGTGCGGACCGGCCACGGGTCGGCGTGAGGGTTGTTCGACCCAGAGGGCACTGCGTGAGCAGCTCGGCCAGAAGGCTGGGGTGCGGCACCAGTTTGGCTCGGGGTTCGCGGAGGTGCAGCTCGGCATGGGGGTCGGGGTGGCATGGTCGGGGCCAGTTTGGCCAGCGGGTGGTGCGACAGGGGCCGGTTCAGCAGGGAGGCCGGATCGACCAGAGCTGCTCGGCCAGCGGATGGTATGGCTAGAGCAGCTCGGACTGGAGGCTGGGGTGCGGCGCAGCCGGGGCTCGGCGCGGCTCGAGGCCGGTGCGGCTAGCAACGGCGCGGGGCCGGGGTGCGGTGCGGCCGGCACGCGGTACGGCCGGGGCGCAACGCGGTCTGGGTGCGATGCAGCTTGGGGCCAATTCAGCCAGGGGTGTCATAGGGCCAGTTTGGCCATGAGGCTAGAGCGCCGCTGTAACACCCTAAGATTTTATGAAAAATATTCTTTTACCTTCATTTATGTCTCCTATTATACAGTACACCAAGTGTAGCTTGTACTATACGCAACACCGTATTAGCTTGCAGTTTACGCAACGCTATTCTTGGATCGTGTTACAAACAATTTCATGTTCATTTTATAATAGTCATTCTATGAAACGTTGAGTGTGTATATATATATATATATATATTCAATGTATAAATGAAATATGGATGGATTCTGTTATACGAAACAACAAAGGATTCTTTCACAACACGCAACCCTGACTTGGCCTGCATTACACGCAATTGCGACCTTCCTCGATAGCGTGTGTTGTACGCAATACCGTGTTTGACTAAGCAATGATATATTATTATGAACTAGCCGTTATGAATATTATTGACTAAATATTTAATTTTATAACATTATTATTCATCTTACACATTTTCTAGAACATATTATAAGAACGAAATTAAAATTTCGGGTAAAATAAGTGTTTTTAAAAAAATGCAGTTTTGCCCCCTTTTAATGGAATACCCACATTAAATCTAGTTTTTGACATGTTTATAAGTTCAATTTTACAAAATAAACTTATTATTTGGAATTAGGATATAAAATTTTACCTTGGATAAATTTTTCATATTATTCTGATAACTTTCATATTTTAATGAATAGTAAAAACATGCTATATTTTAATTAAAAACAACTTTGTTCATCGTAATAACTTATGTGGTTAAATAATAATATATAATGGTTTTAAATTATAAATAGAATATATTTTTACCATTTAATATAATGTATGTCATTAGCCTTTATTTTACATTGAATTCGTAGGTTAAACAAATTCAATCTTTTGAAATATATTAAAGAAAAACACGTTTTCTTTCGACAATGGGATTAATTTTAATTTAATTTCTACAACTTCTGTGTATTGAATTTGGAAAAATGGATTCCATATTTGGATTAAGTGGGTCCAAATTATATTAATTGACTACTTTTTATTTTTGGGCTTTATGAATAGTAACAGCGGTAAATTTTATTTACCATAGTAAAAGGTAAATTGGGTAATTAAGGGTAAATATAATATTATAAAATTATCCTAATACTTTTATTAATATAATTGGATGATTATAATTTGTCCTAAATCATATTTGGGTCGAAATGGAATCCATTAGAACCCACTTGGAGGTGATTAAAACCTTTAGTTTATTTTATTTAAAAGAAAGTGAAATATGTCTCACTCAACTTTAATAATTAAAGTATTTTTAATATAGGTTTATACAGAATATAAATTCGGTTATAAATACTCATTTTAAATATAATTTTTTTTTATTTGTCATGGTAATTTATTTGTAAATTTTAAGAGTTATTTAATTACCTTATTATCTTATATATTAACGATGCAGAAATTATTTATTTAGTGAAAAATCAATAATATAGTTTTTATTGAATTATTAATACATATAAAAAGGCCCAAAAATCTGTAAAAAACTTATTATTAGTGTATATATAAACCCTAATCATCCACTGGCCGAATGTTTTACCATTTGGATCCTTATTAAGGTGATTTTGACACTTATATTATTTTATTTTAAATGATACCAAAGTTGTCACCTTCATAATTTAAAAAATATAACAATTTAACTATTGTGATTTTAAGATGATAAATTCTAGTAAAAGTATTATTGTGAAATTTAATAGACTTATCTTCGTCAAAGTATTTTATTTTTAAATTTTATGCAACAAATAAGTATATTAAATAATTATACAAAAATGTTGTATTAATTATTTTATTAAACGATTTACCAAATAAAAGGTTTTAAAAATAATAAAATAAATATTATATGAACTATATAATGTGATCCACTAATTTTATAGAAACATATGACCTTTTATGAATCTATTAAAACTTTTATTTAGAACATAAATTCTGTATATAATTTATTTAAATTCAAATAAATGAATAGTGTCAAATTTGACACTACTGTTATTTTATAAAAATTACATATTTTAAAATTGTTTAAAAATCAGAAAAATATTTAAAAGTTATAAATTTAAATTTATATGGTATAAAATGTTATAAAGTATCCAATTATGTACTATTCACAACAAATAAATAATTATTTGTTATAATAAAAAATTTAGAATTTTATTACCACAAATAAAATTAAATAGATTAAATAGGGATAAATCAAAATGATAAGGTTTAAAATAAAATCAGAACATGTCTAAATTTGATTGGTTGATGAGATTACAACCCTATATCATCTAATATATGAATATGAGTCATTTTTTGAGGTTTTTATGTGGGGTTAGATTTATTATAAATTAATATTTTTAAGATTTCCAACGGTGCCCCTCTCCTCCCTTATAAAAGGGAACCTCCTCCCGCTCATCCTCACACCAATTTGAGCCTTCAATCACGGCCAATCTGTGCCCATTTTCCTTCTCAACTTCCCTAAAAAGATCCTAGAGGTCCTGGTCTTCTTCAAAGACCAATTTTAGTATCCTAAGAGGATGATTCAAAGCGGCGTGTCAAAGAAGAGGTAATATCCGTTACCGGTTCTTTCAATTTTATTTCTTCTTCAACTTCTTCTACTTTAGTTGTTTCAATATGAAGTAATAAAATCAGTATCACTCATATACTGATATGTTATTATAAGTATTAAACAACCATATTTCACCATCTATCCATCCTATGGAAAATTAAATCACCGCGTGTGCGTACGTACGGAATACCGTCTCCACGTCGTGGTGTAATCTATTTTCCACCACCACCTTACTTGGATGGGTATAATGGTGAAAGTAATGAATATATATGATTATTCTAAAGTTATGTTGATTCTTTAATATTATAAATACACTTTAATACAATTTGACGATCATGGGAATGATATCATCGCTCGTGCGTATGTACGGAATACCGTCTCCACGACGCGATGAGATTCACTCTCCATGATAACCATTCAAGAATGATTATAATGTATATATAATAAGTAATCATAAAATATATTAAATAATAATGCTATTGGATTTATGTATATATATATATATATTTATGTCATCTACTAAATTCCATTCAATTCAATAAGGAAACGAAAACATCGTTCATGCGTACGTACGACCTACCATCTCCATGAATGGTGTATTTCTTTCCATTTATCGATATATTATATATATGTATATTATGAATATATATTATATATAAATCAGGTTTTAAATTCTGGATATAAGTAATAATTATCTAAGTAATCATATGAATAATTACAAGTTAAAACACGAACGACAAATGAGATGATTTTACCCAAAACGCTACTTTAACATGAATTTACAAAAGAACGGGTAATATAAAGTCATAAGTGAACCATATATGATATAATAACAATGAATATGATTATGTAATAAGTCAATAACATTATTTAAATCATTATACAGGGGTTTCAGATACGTACGAAGCATATCAGACCTAAGGTAAGGGATAATTTTTCAAATCTCATTTTAATTCGAGATTGCTTATTCGTAATTATTTACTGGGGTTATCGTTAACATCAATGTCCATGTTTCCTAAAAATGGTTTCATGTATTTTTAATGTCCTTTTTACCCACTTTTGACTTTTACTATATGGTATGTAAGGAATCTTTCTTTTGTTTACATTACGAGGAACTTTTTTGACTTTTCCGACAAAAGTACGATAAGAATGTTCTTTTAACGTATATGGCATGAAATGATTTTTATGGTTTTATAAAGCCTTATTTTCATGAAGCTTCCTTCAAAATATTTAATGACTATTTTCAACAAAAGCCTTTTCTTCTAAAATTTCAAGACATTTTGTGAAAAGAATATTATTTTGAAGAAAAAAGGATATTTTCCTCAAGAATTCATTTAAAGTGTTTTATCAAAACCATTTTCATCTAAGATGACATTATTTCACATGGGTATGTTCCAAGTGTAATTTCTCTATGATTCACATGGTTTCACTTTTCTTATTATTAAATGATATCCATTTCTTTTATATGGATTATGTGATGATTGGATGATGTTTATGAAACCCATTTTATGTATTGGGTTATTATGAATGATGTATGTTTATTTTGTGGCACAAGTAAGAATGATTTCATTATGAGATGGGTAGGACCTATATCTCCCTCAAATTCATTGGGTAAAGATTTATATCTCATGAGATAGACATGGCTGGAACGGTAAGTTAATCCGGTTCAGTGTTACAGGACTGAAACGAGGAGTGAACACGATTCTGAAAGGGACTTTTTCCACCGAGATGGTCTTGGCAGAAATGCCTTGGCTACTATGGAAATCATGACATGTGACGAATGTTTTCCACAATTACATGTTTTATTCCCATGCTATTTTATCATTCTTAATGTTTCTTTATGATCTATGCCTTACGTACTTCCATGTTTTATGTCATTGCTCAAGCTTTTGATGTTTAAACATTATGTTCATGTTTTTAAGTTCAAATGTATATGGTATGTTTTATTTTATCCATGATTACCCTTACTGAGCATTTGAGATCACCCTATTTATGTTTTCTTTTCCCCATGATATAAATAAAGGTTTTAGGTAAAAAAAAGGGGATGATCTTTATGGGAGATGTTGAAGATCTTTCACCATGATTAGAAGATTGCGTTCTAAGTTTCCCAAGACACTAAACTATTACGGTCCTTGTGTGCCTTTTTTTGTTATGTATTAAGTTTTCCACAGAATTAATGTAATGTTCATGTACTTCAAGCTTCGTGTCTCTACAGTTGGTATCAGAGGAAAGGTTTAGTCAACCTTTGGAAACTATGATGCGAAAACGTTAGTGGATCCCAAGAGATATTTCTAAGATATGTCTTAGGATGTCCCTAAGGATAAGTATACGTATAGGATATAGTACTAGAACTACGGTAATGATCTTAGAATTTAAACTAAGATGTTAGATATTGAAGTTAATCCCCCTTTACTATGTTGTTTTCCCTAACATGATTTTTTCCTCTCACTCTATTCTTTTTGGATTTTAGAAAATGGATGGAAACAGGAAGATTCATGATAATGGAGGATATGACCAACAATGGAATGATATTCTTCATGAGAAACCAAATGAAACGGGATTTGGAAGTCCAAACATCATTATTATGTCGAATCAACAATCTCATAATATGATCAATATACTCAAATTTGGTAAGATTCTTGAATCGGCTAATAAGAGAAAGATGGAGTTTCATGATGATCATAGAGGAAAGAAAGTTCAATTTCCCTTATGTAAATCATATGGGAAGAGGCATCAAGGAGAATTTTTCAAAGGAACTGGAAGATGCTTCGGGTGTGGAAAAGAAGGAAATAAAGCCCGTAAGTGCAAAGGAAAAGGTTCAGTTAACACCAAGGATGAGGATAATGGTATTTCTACGACATCAACAATGGTTAAATGTTTTAAATATGGAATGTACGGGCATTATGCAACCCAATTCCCTAAGGGAAAATCTCATGAAGAGAATCAGCATGGTCATATGAGTAGTATTTATGTGGATGATGATGAGGAGACTACAAATGAAATATGAGATGAAAGAAACGATGAAGCTCAGTCAGTGGTTTAAGAAGTTAGTGGAATGATTGTATGTTTATAAAGAATAATGTATGGTACTATAGAATAAAGAATCATCTAAGGATAGTTACATTATTGTCTTTTCTAAAGTATTTGAAAGTATATGTTGAATGGTACCAGTAACCATGGAAGGTTCTTCAGATATTTTTGGAAAGTAGACTATATGCGCATAATGACGGAATAAGAAGATAATGAGATGTTTTATTGTATTCACGAGCTCATGATTGATATAAGGACTAAGTAATATCATGGTTTGAGTATATAGAATTCTGAGGATTTCGGTATGTGAAAAATGTTAACTTTTAACTGCATTCAAGTTTTCACTAAGGTTGAATGGGTATTCATTTTTCAAGAGAATACATGATTAAGGCCTTCGAATGTTTGGAATTTGACCAACAAGATATATCTTATGATATATGGGGGATAAATGATGGAATTCATGTGATAGTTATGTGAAATTTCAAGTAATCATTTTCTTTATACTATGATCTTGGATCGAAATATTTTAGATAAGCCAAAAGATTGGAATGGATTATGTTGGACAAAAGTTATTATTGTTTAAGGATAGAACTTTTTTTGATATTATTGATGGGATGTTATAGTAATGTATTTTTAGAAAAAGGGAAACCTAAAGGACGGGTGACAACCCATCGCATCAGACACGGCTGTGGGAATCGAACCCACAACCGAAGTGTGACTGGCCTTTATTACCTACCACTGGCCTACATGAAGTCCCTAGTTAGTAGAAACTAGTTTTATTATATTAAGAAGTATGATATATGAAGTATAAGTCCATTTTAGGAAACATCTACGATTAATATAACTATAGATGGACTTATGTATATTTAATAACTTTTCCTAACCTTTTGTTTGAGACAGATGGAATGACCCGTCATTCTAAGACATGATCTACTCACACTTCACGAATAACAAATTCAACTTCATTTCTTTAAGAGATGAAGTGGAAATTGTTCAAGGGACGAACAACAGTGAGATTGTACCAACATAAAGTAAGTATTTATTCTAATTCAAATTCTTCAACTTTAGGGAAATGATCTTGAAAACCAAAAATGTTGTCCTAGTGCCCTTATATCCGATTAATCAGATGGTACCCTAGATCATCACAAATTTATGGCTTTGTGATTGTTGTCTTTTTTATAGCCATGTCCTCTACTACTCTCCATCAGAACTTGATGGTTAGATTTTTCTTCCATACCCATATTCTCACCTATGTTCCACTATATGGAAACCCAATGATGAGTTAATTTGGGTAATCATTGCATTTCATACTTTAGTTTTTAAAATTAAGTTTTAGTATTCCTTTTTATGATGTGGGTTTCTATGAATAGTAAATGATTTATAACCCTGACGAATTTCGAGGGCGAAATTCATTTTAAGGGGGGTAGAATGTAACACCCTGAGATTTTATGAAAAATATTCTTTTACTTTCATTTATGTATTCTATTATACAGCACACCAATTTTATCTTGTACTATACGCAACATCGTATTAGCTTACAGTATACGCAACTCTATTCTTAGATCGTGTTACGCACAATTTCATGTTCATTTTATAATAGTCATTCTACGCAATGTTGAGTGTGTGTATATATATATATATATTCAATGTATAAATGAAATATGGTTAGATTCTGTTATACGAAACAACGAAGGATTCTTTCACAACACGCAACCCTGACTTGGCTTGCATTACACGCAATCACGACCTTCCTCGATAGCGTGTGTTGTACACAATATCGAGTTTTTCTAAACAACGATATATTATTATGAACTAGTTGTTATGAATTGTATTAAAGTAATTTGTAATTTTATAACATCATTATTCATCTTACACATTTTCTAGAACATAGTATAAGAACAAAATAAAATTTTTGGGTAAAATAAGTATTTTTCAAAAAATGCAGTTTTGCCGCCTTTTGATGGCGCACCCACTTTAAATCTAGGTTTTGACATGTTTATAAGTTCTATTTTACCAAATAATATTATTATTTGAAATCATGATATAAAATTTTACCTTGGATAAATTTTTCATATTATTCTGATAACATTCATATTTTAATGAATAGTAAAAACACGCTATATTTTAATTAAACACAACTTTTTTCATCGTAATAACTTATGTGGTTAAATAATAATATTTAATGGTTTTAAAGTATAAATAGAATATATTTTTACCATTTAATATAATTTATGCCATTAGCCTTGATTTTACATTCAATTCGTAGGTTAAATAAATTCAATCTTTTGCAATGTTTTAAACAATAACCCGTTTTTTTCGACAACGAGATTAATTTTAATTTAATTTATGCAACTTCTGTGTATTGAATTTGGAAAAATGGATTCCATATTTGGAATCAGTGGGTCCAAATTATATTAATAGACTACTTTTTATTTTTGGGCTTTATGAATAGTAACAGCGGTAAATTTTATTTACCATAGTAAAAGGTAAATTTGGTAATTAAGGGTAAATATAATATTATAAAATTATCCTAATACTTGTCTTAATACAATTGGATGATTATAATTTGTCCTAAGTCATATTTGGGTCTAAATGGAATCCATTAAAACCCACATGGAGGTGATTAAGACCTTTAGTTTATTTTATTTAAAGGAAAGTGAAATATGTCTCACTCAACTTTAATAATTAAAGTATTTTTAATATAATTTCATACAGAATATAAATTAGGTCATAATTACTCATTTGAAATATAAAATGTTTTTCTTTGTCATGGTAATTTATTTGTAATTTTTAAGAGTTATTTAATTACCTTATTATCTTATATATTAATGATGCCGAAATTATTTATTTAGTGAAAAATCAATAATATAGTTTTTATTGAAATGTTAATACATATCAAAAGGCCCAAAAATCTGTACAAAACTTATTATTAGTGTATATATTCACCCTAATCATCCACTGTCCGAATTGTGTACCATTTGGATCCTTATTAAGGTTATTATGACACTTATATTATTTTATTTTAAATGATGCCAAAGTTGTCACCTTCATAATTTAATAAATATAACAATTTAAATATTTTGATTTTAAGATGATAAATTCGAGTAAAAGTATTATTGTTAAATTTAATAGATTTATATTCAACATCGGATTTTATTTTTAATTTTTATGCAACATATAAGTATATTAAATAATTATACAAAAATGTTGTAGTAATTCTTTTATTAAGAGATAAACCAAATAAATGGGTTTAAAAATAATAAAATAAATATTATATGAACTATTTAATGTTATCCAATAATTTTCTATATACATATGACCTTTTATGAATCTATTAAAGATTTTATTTTGAACATAACGTCTTTATATAATTTATTTAAATTCAAATAAATGAATAGTTTTAAATTTGACACTATTGTTATTTTATAAAAATAACATATTATAAAATTGTTTAAAAATCACAGAAATATTTAAAAGTTATAAATTTAAATTTATATGGTATAAAATGTTTTAAATTATCCAATTATGGACAATTCACAAAAAAAAAGTAATTATTTGTTATAATATAAAATTTATAATTTTATTACCACAAATAAAATAAAATAGATTAAATATGGATAAATAAAAATTATAAGGTTTAAAATAAAGTCAAAACATGTCTAAATTATATTGGTTGATGATATTACAACCCTATATCATCTAATATTCTAATATGAGTCATTTTTTGAGGTTTTTATGTGGGGTTAGATTTATTGTAAATTAATATTTTTAAGATTTCCAAAGGTTCCCCTCTCCTCCCTTTTAAAAGGGCACCTCCTCCCTCTCCTCCTCACACCAATTTGAGCCTTAAAACTCAGCCAATCCCTGCCCATTTACCTTATGAACTTCCTTAGAAACATCTTAGAGGTCCTGGTCTTCTTCAAAGACCAATTTTGGTACCCTAAGAGGAGGATTCAAAGAGGCGTGTCAAAGAAGAGGTAATATCCGTTACCGATTATTTGAATTTTCTTTCTTCATAAAATTATTATTCTTTAGTTGTTTAATTATGAAGTAATGACATCAGTATAACTCATATACGGATATTTTATTATAAGTATGAAACAACCATATTTCACCATCAATCCATCCTATGGAAAATGAAATCACCGCGCGTGCGTATGTACGGAATACCGTCTTCACACCGTGGTGTAATCTATTTTCCACCACCACCTAACTTGGATGGGTATAATGGTGAAAGTAATGAATATATATGATTATTGTAAAGTGATATTGATTTTGTAATATTATAATTATATTTTAATACAATTTGACGATCATGGGAATGATATCATCGCTTGTACGTACGTACGGAATACCGTCTCCACGATGCGATGAGATTCACTCTCCATGATAACCATTCAAGAATGATTATAATGTATATATAATAAGTAATCATAAAATATATGACATAATAATGATACTATATTTATGTATATATATAAATTTATTTCATCTACTAAATTTCATTCAATTCAACAAGGAAACGAAAACAGCGTTCATGCGTACACACGACCTACCGTCTCCATGAACGGTGTATTTCCTTCCATTTATCGATATATTATATATATGTATATTCTGAATATATATTATATATAAATCATGTTTTACATTCTGGATATAAGTAATCCTGATCTAAGTAATCATATGAATAATTAAAAGTTAAAACACGAACGACAAATGAGACGATTTTACCCAAAACGCTAGTTTAACTTTAATTTACAAAAGAACGGGTAATATAAAGTCATAAGTGAACCATATATGATATAATAACAATGAATATGATTCTGTAATAAGTCAATAACATTATTTAAATCATTATACATGGGGTTCAGATACATATGAAGCATATCAGACCGAAGGTAAGGGATAATTTTGCAAATCTCATTTTTATCCGAGATTGCTCATTCATAATTATTTTTTGGGGTTATTGTTATCATCAATGTCCATGTTTCCTAAAAATGGTTTCATGTATGTTTAAAGTCCTTTTTACCCACTTTTGACTTTTAATATATGGTATTTAAGGAATCTTTCTTTTGTTTACGTTACGAGGAACGTTTTTGACTTTTCCAACAAAAGTACGACAATAATGTTTTTTTAACGTATACGGCATGAAAGGATTTTTATGGTTTTACAAATCCTTCTTTTCATGAAGCTTCCTTCAAAAGATATCATGACTATTTTCCACAAAAACCATTTCTTCTAAAATTTCATGACATTTTCTGAAAAGAAAATGATTTTGAAGAAAAAAGGATATTTTCCTAAAGAATTCATTTAAAGTGTTTTATCAAAACCATTTTCATCTAAGATGACATTATTTCACATGTTTATGTTTCAAGTGTAATGTCTCTATGATTTACATGGTTTCACTTTTCTTATTATGAAATGATATCCATTTATTTTATATGGATTATCTGATAATGGGATGATTTTTATGAAACCCATTTTATTTATTGGGTTATTATGAATGATGTATGTTTATTTTGTGGAACAAGTAAGAATGATTTCATTATGAGATGGGTGGGACCTATATCTCCCTCCTATGCATTAGGTAAAGATTTATATCTCATGATATAGACATGGATGGATGGTATGTTAATCCGGTTCAGTGTTATAGGACTGAAACGAGGAGTGAACTCGATTCAGAAAGGGACTTTGTCCACCAAGATGGTCTTGGCAGCAATGCCTTGGCTACTATGGAAATCATGACATGTGCTGAATGGTTTCCACAATTACATGTTTTATTCCCATTCTATTTTTTCATTCTTAATGTTTCTTTATGATCTTTGCCTTACGTACTTCCATGTTTTATGTAATTGCTCAAGCTTTTGATGTTTAAAGATTATGTTCATGTTTTTAAGTTCAAATTTATATGGTATGTTTTATTTTATCCATGCTTACCCTTACTGAGCATTTGAGCTCACCCTTTTTATGTTTTCTTTTCCCTAGGATATAAAGAAATGTTTTAGGTATAAAAAAAGGGGAAGATCTTTATGGGAGATGTTGAAGATCTTTCACCACAATTAGAATATTACGGTCCAAGTTTCCAAAGACACTAAACTATTACGGTCCTTGTGTGTCTGTTTTTTTTATATATTAAGTTTTCCGAAAAATTAATGTAATGTTCATGTACGTCAAGCTTCAGATCTCTACAGCCACGGGGTCGGCGCATGTCGTAGAGGCCCTGGGTTGCGGCGTTGTTTCCTTCGTCACCTTCCTCCGTTTTGAAGAACACCGCAAAACAACACAAGGGTTGCGTAGTGGATGGGCTATGTTAGTTTGGCCCACACTCTCTGCATTAGAGCAGTAGCAAGAGGATCACCAGAACGAGGCACATGAAACCCTCCTGCAAAGATTCTTCCCAACCAGTAAATGAAAATAAGGGGTGTACTTGTGAAGTGATAGTCAAACAATATTAAACCCATACCTCGTACATTGACGTTGGAGTGGGAAGGAGGTGTAGTTTTTGATGTTCATCTCGTTCGCCACACACCTCTAATTCTAGGATGGTGCATCAGTTCTTCCTAGTCGAAGATGAGGATTTACCACTTCGGAATAAGTCATGGGGAGGTAGGTCAAAGTAGGTCGGTGTTCTTCATCAGTGGAGAGTTCTTCATTGGAGAGCGTAATCCTTTAAGTGTTGGGCATCATGTCACTTTACCAGCACTTCCTCTCTTGGTGAAGCCTTCCCAAATCCTCCTCTGGTGTTCTATATATATAAGATATGGGGGAATGTAGGTAACGATCGTGTAATTTATAATAGTTCATTTATTAGAAACTTTCTTAAATTCCAACGACGTTGTTACTTAATTTATAAAGGGGGAAAGCCAATTAACTAAGTTGGAACAATTAAAGGCATGTGCACTGGCACAATTAATGTGGTGGAAGTAAATTGGCTCCTCCACATTAATGATGGGGTTTAGAGTTTCTGTCAATTAAAGGGGTGTTTATTCCTTGGTGGTCCCCACCACTATTACCTCTCGTGGGATGTTATGGTTCGGGTGGTCCCCACAACCACAACCTCTCATGAGAGGTTAAGGTATGGTGGTCCCCACACCTCAACTTCCACATGGAGGTTTAGTTCTAGTGGACACCAAGTACCAAAACCCACATAGGTGTTGGAAATAAAAATAAAAATGGCATACACATTTTTTTATTCTTACAAAAGAAACCCAAAAACTGACTTTCACCCTTGACCAACTTCCGTCGAGGTGAAAGTTTTCTTAAGATAATATAGGTGCTACGACTTCAATGGTGCCCTCAGATTTCAATTCCGAGCACCGGTTTAAAATTTAGAAAAACCTGCTCGCACGTTTACTGAATGTTCCCTAAATAAAGTTTAGAAATTCATTTCGGACACTCCGGGACTCAGAATCATGTGCTATTAATTTTCGCGGACTCGTTAAATTCTAATATATTTAAAAAAAATACATGGATGTTTCAGGTCTTTACACAATTTATTTATGTTGATTATTTTTATGATGAAAATATAACAATATAAAGTGATCATTACATGTTGGAAATAGTATTAATGATCGAAAAAAGGTTAATAAAAATTTGAAATGTTATCTATATATTGAATTGATTGATATATTGATTAAATTTGATTAAAATGGGAATTTTTATGTGAAATAATATTTAAATAAATATTGTTTTATGGTATAAAACTATGAATTAATTTTTAAGAATTTACTTTTTTTTGTAAAATGAAAGATATATATCTGTTGGATAACTAAGTGATGAATTAGTACATGCTTTTGATGGAAATAAACTTGTTTTTGAGATATATAACCTTAACATTTTTTTATGGTCCCTATAAATTTTCATTTTTAGGGATCCATGGGTTTGGATAAGACTTTAAAAATTAACATGTGATCATGAGTTTATTTAGACTATATATTAAAATAGGGTTAAATGAGATTCCAGGTATTTGGGAAATTAGGTGAAATGAGCCATGTATTAAGTTACCATGTTCCATGGTTGATATAAGAAGTTATATCAGAATTGGTGGAAGAATGAATGAGACTATTTAGGAAACATGATTACCACCAAATAAATTATTTTGATGCAAAAAAATGATATTATTAAATCATTTAAAATAATAACACTATTTATACACAGTCATGTTAAACTTTAAGGGAATCATGTGTTTGTAGTTGTTTCAATTGAGTATTTGTTCTCAATTCTGATATGTGAACACCTAGTTGCATACCAAATATATGCATGATGTTGTAGGTAATGTAATCTCACAACCTGTCCCAGAGTGTCCTATGTTGTGACTACCACACGATTTCCCCCGATAGGCCAGGGGCTAGCGACTAGTGCTAAGTAGAAATATCCAACAAATTGGTGGAATTTTACTAAATACCTATATACAAGCACACATCTCCATGCATGAAATTATGAAATGTAAAACCACTAAGATGAAATAGAATTAAACCACTAGGATACAAGCCATAGAGAATAATGGAGAGAAAACAAGAAAGTAATTAGGGACAGAATAAAATATCCCCAAAAGAAAGAGTCTACAAAAGTGGTTGCAAAAGTTCCAATTACACATACAAAAAAACCCTACCTAATGGGTTGGTGTAGGATAGATTTTTTAAGCCATAAGATCACACCTCGTCTCTCTGATCACACTCATCAACACCCTATCTTGGTCCACCTAGGACTCCGTCAAAGCATTGATCGTTTTCACAAGACGCGACATGTGTGGGAAAAACCTATGCATGGGTGAGTAAAAAATTACTCAATAGGACACCCTAAAACCATAAAGGAATACCACTAATAAATATGTGAAGTACACCATTAGGAAATACATGATGTATACCACAATGAAATACATGATGTATAGTCAACTCACACAGTCATAAGTCTATAGCATGAAAAGTAGGATTATATTATGTAGTCCATAGAACAACTAGTATCAATAAGACATAGAGTTTCAAAACATGGGGAGTATCAATTACACACAGAGTATTGATAAGACATGAGGTATCGATAACACACAAACTGTTCATAATACATAGAGTGTCGATAACACATGGAGTGTATATAACACATGGAGTGTAGATAACACACAGAGTGTTGATAATACAATGAGTATCCATAACACAAGTAGTGTTGATAACTCATGGAGGTTTGAAAACATATAGAGTGTTGATAAGTCATGCATGACATAAATCATGGAGTCGCCAAGTCACATAGTCTCAAGATCATAGCTATCCAAAGGATTTCGCTTGTAGCATGCTAGTTCTAGGAGGACATAGTCCTCAATCCAAAGGAAGTATGATAAATATTATAAAGACTCACTTAGAATATCTCAAAATGACCATCTCATTGCAAGAGTCTCATCATATCAAATGGTTCATCAAACAGACAAACAGTTTGAATGTTACAATTATTTTGATGAAAAATCCTAATTTGGGTCTGATCCAACCTACCAAACCCAACCTAACTCGTAGGATGAACGAAACCTATCTAGCCAAACATGCCCAGCCTGGTACGATTTGGTTTGGTATGTTGGGCCGGTTGGACTCGGCACGCGATGCCACTATGTCATGCCAGTGGGGCCGCTAGAGTGGCCTGACTGCCCTGGTCCGGCTTGTTGCATGTATTCTGGTTTACTCAACCATATGTGACTCACCCTGGCCATTCCCCCTAGTCCATGTGGTCTGCCCTTAAATTGTGTCTGCCCCGATGTCTCCCGATCAACACGGCGCCACCACATTCCACACAATCGGCCGTTGTGTCCCTGATCCCCATCGCGGTACCTGCCTCCACGTCTTAACAGAGTTTGGTCCCATCACCTGAATAATCCATCCATCGCCGCCAACCCCCCATGGATTCCACCTCGGGCAGCCACCATCCTCTACCGCACCCGCACGTGGCTTCCACCGCATACCACCAGGTGTCGCCTTCAGTGTCTTTGGTTCCGTAGGTGGACCCCATTGCTCCAGGGCTCCATTTATTGAAATAGAGCATCATCCATGATCCTCAGGTCGGCAGCTTCACTACCTTAGGCTTTGATCCATCTTGCAAGTAATCTAGGGGTCTAATAACTTTCGGAGCCTCCCGAAAAAATTACACCATGACCTCGAGGGTCCAATAGAGAAAAATACCAAGAACAGGGATACGAAGAACACATAGAACACCCGAAAAATGGATCTAGCTTTGTTAGTGTTGGACTAGATCTGTTTTTATTAGAAGGATTAACATAGATTAGTAATAGATAATCACAAATATCTATTTCCCCATTTTATTTACCGTAATAATTATCCATCCCCTATGAATAGTCGAACCATTGATTAACCTGTTCGTGGGTTGGTCTGCATTCATCGTTTGAATATAAGAGGGGAAAGGAAATCACAAAGATATCAAACACTCAACCTCGAGTTTTGGATTGATTTTTGATGAAGGTAGAAGTTGTGTTTTCATCATTTTTCGATCCTTTTATTTTTTGGTTTGTAGATCTTGATTCGATAGTCCATAGACGTTTGTTGGAGGATGCTATATCTCCTTGCCTTAGAGGATTTCTAGTGTTTTGTCGTAACTCGGGATTCCTAAAAATTGTCCATAATTAAAAGAAATCATCATAACATCAAATAAAATTTGTTTATTACATATTTTAATGAAATTCACATCCAAAAACTAACTTCCACCCTCGAGTTGTGCCAGTCAATGTTAGGCCTCATATAAGGTAATTTCACTATTCTGAACACAAAGACACCCTCAAATTTTTTATCTAGGAACCCATTTAAGAGTCGTTACATTTTAAATAGAAACCACTCATTCCCTTTATTAAAAAGTAAAAAAAATTCATTATTTTTTCCTAGGCACACTAGACCTTGGAATCTCATGCCATATCAGCTCATAGTCTTAGAATTTTTCCAATTAAATTAGAAAAATAAAACGAAACAAATATCCGAGTCATTACATTCTCCCCACATTAGGGATTTACGTCCCTGAAATCCAAAACACGGGATACTCAAAAAAAGTTGAGGGTTCTAAGCATGAATCTGAGCCTCCCACTCCCAAGTGCTCTCCTAGATATTTTTTTGCTTCTGTTGAACATGAACTAATGTAATCGACCACCCATGAAGGCCCCTATCCATTCGATCATATATCTCCTATGGGTACTCTGCATAAGTCACCCCGTAGAAAATTTCATGGTCACCTAAGTCGATTATGTGAAATGGATCATGCATATACCTCCTCATCTATGAAATGTGGAAGAAATCATGCACTCGATGCAATTGTGGGGGTAGTTCTAGGAAGTACATCAGCTCATCCACTCTACTCGAAATCAGAAATGGGTCGATGTATCTTAGTGATAACTTACTGCCATAAAAAATTATATACAATCCCCATCGAAGTGAGACCTGATGGAACACATGGTCTCACTCATCAAAATCCAAGGGCCTCTGTCTGCTATCGACGTAAGACATGTTTTGGATTTGGGCAGTTCTCATATACTCCTAGATGATTTGCACCTTCTCGGTGGTAGCCCACACCAACTTTTGACCCATGAGTGTTAACTCTCATGGGTCATTCCAGTAAAGTGGTGACCGGAATGGTCACCAATAAAAGGATTCAAATGGTTTCATACCTATTGTTAAGTGGTTCTTTGTATTTTATGAAACATTTACAGTGGTATGTGATCCTCCCAACTACGAACAATGTCTAGGATGCTATAATGTAACATGTCCTCAACAACCTGAAGGACTCCCTATGTCTATCTATCTGACTGAGGATGAAAATATTTTCTTAATTGTAACTGATCCCCAAAGGATCCCTACAATCCTTTCCACAATTGGGATGTGAAAAAAGCATAAAGATCGAAAATGATCATCAATGGCAGTCTATAAACCCGCACTATCTCTTATATGTAAAGGTGTATCAAGATCTCTATTGAAATATGCTCCCAAATAATTCGGAAGGGGGATAGCTTTGTGATTCGGTCAATGATCACCTAGATGGTATTGATTCTCCTATAAGTACAAGTAAAATTCATCAAAAATTCCATCGATATCCCATCCCACTTCCAATCTGAAACCTCTATTGGTTGGGTCAATCCCACTTTAACATGTTTCTCTACCTTCACTTGTTGAAAAGTGAGGCGTCGAGAAACAATCTTTGCCACCTTATTCTTCATCCCCAACAACCAATACCGACATCATAGGTCTTGATATTTCATTTCCACTCTTGAATGTACCTCCAAAATGGGATGTGTGGGACTCACTCAGAAAATCCTCCCACAATTCCACTGGTAGAACAATTCACCCTCTATAAATAATGACATACAACACACCTATCAAATATTCATCAGGTGCATGACCTGTGGGAAAATTAGCATGTCAGATATTTTAATCAGTATCCCCTAGATGTGCCACCCAAACTTTCTATAATAGTGGAGGGGTGATAACCATCAACTATAGGTAAGCTACTCCATCTCCATCCACAAAGGATATTTGCATTGATACCAACTGTTATGATGCCTCACTCAACATATGTCAGTTATATCTTTTGCTGAGATCATCGGCCACCAATTTTACTTTCCCAAGAGTATAGAATATCACAAATTCATAATACTAGAGGAACTATGACCATAATCTCTCTATCAATTCATCTACTTCTGTGATATGATACACTTAAGACTCTTCTGGTCAAATTATATGGTAAACTACTCGCCCCTCAGGTAGTATCGCCACATATTCAATGCATAGCCTACCACAAATTGCTCAAGATAATAGGTCGCATTTTTTTTCTCATGTGGTATCAAATATCATGAACCATAGGCAATAAACTCTTTCCCCTTCATCAGGATACAACCAAGCCCGATCCATAATGCATCATAGAACACTCTGTACCCAATTTCCTCATTTAGAAATATCATGATGGGAGAACTTTTGAACCTCTAACTCAGCTTATGAATGCACTAATGACACTTATCTATCCACATAGAGGGATACCCATTTTAGTTCAAAGCCTTCATGGGTGTTGCTACTCAAGAAACGTCATGTACAAGCCTTTGATAGTACCCAGACTAACTGAAGAAATTTCACACATTCGTAACACTCTTGGGTGACTCCCAAGAAAGCACCACCTTAATCTTCTCCAGATCCATTGTGACTCAAACTTCTAAAATTAAATGTCTCAAAAAGTGTCTCTTCCGAATCCAGAACTAGCAATTTAATAGGATCAGATAAATTGGGTACTCTCGGAGTGTGTCTAGGACCAACCTCAAGTGTATCGTGTCCTCATTCTCGGTCATTGAGTACACCAAGATGCCATTAATGAAGACCACCACGAACCTATTTAAGTAAGTGAAACCGTGGAAGATTGTCACCTATCAACCGTTCAAGGTTTCGATGCTCTGCTAATGTGTATAGCAGTACTTGAGTCGAGTCCCCGGTGATGACACTTTTAATAGTCGAATGTTTTTAGTTGATTGTATTTTGAATTGGGGTTTTTTTACAGAGATTAATTGATATGATTGATTGATTTAGATTTATTTAACAATTTTTTAAATATTATGGGGATTTCATTATTAGGTAGTTAAGCTTGTGATGTCCATGATATTTTCTTTATATTACATTAAATTAACACCCAAGTAACAAGTTGACATTGATTGGAATTCCCATTTTTTAAGGCTTTAATCAAAGACTTAAAAAACACAGGGTTCTAATACTAATCATATCTTGTTTATGGTAGTGTATTTATGGTTCTAATAATCCATGGAAACCACTTGTTAAACAAATATGTTCATTAATCCATGACATGTTAAGTCTAACACACACAATGTTAATTCAATGAATACTCATTGAGAAAAATCTCTCAATCGCTAAATATACATAAATTATAAGTCAACCCAATGAAATATTTACTCATCCATTTAATTGATTAGTATTTTAGTTATAATAATTATGATGAGAAATTAAGAATATAAGAAAAATAAATGGATAAGAAAAGAGTGGTGGGTTGAACACACACGATCGTTGAAGTGAGTTAAAAAAACACTAAATTAAATGGGGATGAAAAATAAGGGAAAGGGTTTTATCTTGATTTAAAAAATTTAAGAAAAATAATTTTAAACTATAGAAGGGTTATGAGAATAAGAGATATTGAAGAAGAAACTCGCATTAAAACAAAATTAAGAAAAGCAAACACTTACACGATTTCAAAAGAAGAACAACCCAAAAGTAAATAAAGGAAGTACGGATGAATGGTTTCTCAATTAAAAACATAAGTATGGAAGACCATCTCAAGCCTTCATTAGAGCCTTGTCCATAAAAAATATCCTCCTTTCTCTGAAATGCCTACCCATTTGAAAGGAGATGAGGGGATGTATTTATTACCCAAGGTGGTGGACTATTTGCATTCCAAAACTACCTATCCACTTGGCTCGACGATTTGGACATCCAGAAAGCTGAATCTCCAGATATCTCCTTCTTCAATGTTAGATATAATAATTTTTTCCAACTAATATCTAAATTTAGCGGCATATGGACTTATGAAGACAATGGTATGGCAATTTGATTAAACAATGTATAATCTATCGATTTCAATCCATATGTATTTATAGTCCACAATGTGAATGGGTTTATCAATTGGAAGATTCCTTCCAATATGAATACTTTTTTTAACAATGTAGGCCGCCCATATCTCCTCCTTCAAAATGAAAAATCTCAGATTGATTTGAGGAATAAATCATGAGATATGTCAAGAATAGTGTCCATATTTTAATTTCAGTCTAGAATGGTGGGATGGACGTCAAAGAATCAGTAGGGCCTCTAGTTCATGTAGTTGGGACTTCAAATTTTTATCCATGACTCTTTTAGATAATCATGATTATATGGTAGAGTTTCATAAAATTTGGCCAATTGGATTTAGACCAGTAACTCAATCATCATGGCTGGTCCAGTTTTTTCCCAGTTTCTTTGGGTCTTGTTATGTGGAACATATGACCCTCAAAATGGACAATTTGGCCAAACATTCCTTCTAATGAAATGTTGGAATTTGAGAATGGAACCATAAAAATTAATAATGAAATTTGGATAAGTAGGGTGAGATTTATTATTAGAACATTAAATAGACTATAATCTGGATGAATTCAAATAGTGATAAAAAATTATAATTAATATTTAAACATTACTAGTTCGCACAAATTATACGCATTTCATATAAAATATGTAATGTGTGTATATAGAAACATACGAGAATATTAATAACATAAACTCCCCTCACTTAGTCTTGTGCATGTCCTCATGTGAAACAAATATAAAAAACATTACAAAATCATTTTCACTCACCATCAAATAATAAAATTTTGTTTTCCCTGCTCAGGGGAGGTTTAGACGATTTCACTTATCCATATTAAATTCCATCACAATTTGTTATAGAAAAAATGTTCCAAAAACAATTCATTTTTTCATGCTCAAATTTAGAAATATAAAATGATGGCACGCAAAACTTACTCCTCTCAAGATACTAAAATTAATTTATAGAGCTTCACTCATTCACCAAGAAAATGTGAAAAATATTAGAGTTTACAAGTGCTCTCAGCTTCTAGTCCCTATCGTAAGGTTAACAATATTCAAGATGTCTTTTAAGGGGTTTTTCTGTGGATATGGGATGGTAGAAATTTAATGTCCAAGAGAGAGAATAAGTGGGGTAAAACACCAACATGGGTAAAACAATACACAAATTTTTTGAAATGAAACATGGAAGGAAAAAAATACATATTTAAAAGGGAATGATTATGTGATGAAAGACACAAGAGAGGAAGAAAATTTGAAGGGGTGAGATGATGAAATATTTTAAAAACACAAAACTTCCCCCAATTACATAAGTGTTCTCATTTTTATTTTAGTTTTCTTTTTTTTTCAAAAGTTAAACTTGAAAAATATCTCAAACTAATATCCCACACCATGATTGATCTCCAAAAAACACTATTTGTAATAGTTATAACAAGATCAATGTTTAAGGAAGAGTGATATTTTACCTACCCAAGAAAAAACCAATTTTTGTTTATTCTTTTTATTTTATTTTTTGATTTTTTTTTTGATTTTTTTGAACACTTATCATTAACATTTACAAAATTACATTACATTCTCCAAAACACACTAAATGACATCCACTCCCCCACACTGAAATGGATTCTTTCCCTCAAGCTATGATAACATGGTGAAATCAACCAAGGGTACCCAAAATGAAATCCATTCGCCCCCACACATGTAAATTTCAAAAATTATGCAATGAAAATTCATGTTGATATTGGGTGGGAGACATTACTGGGATTGTAATGTAGCTATCAAAGAAAAGGATTTCATCGGCTCGAAGGGGCTTTCAAAAGGAAGATTAATGTAAGGGAAATAGGAGCCTATTTGTCTATTTTGATTCTCATGTGGTTCAGAAAAGGCCTCTATCATATTAATTCACACTAAAATTAAAAATTCATCTTGAAGGTCCATAAAATCAAGACTTAGAAATGGGGGTGAAAACACACATTTTGAACAGATGGTCATAGGTGGCCTTGGCAAGAAAGCAAATGGTGTTCCTCATGGGTGGGGAAAATCAATTTCCAAATAAAAAATTGAGCATTCAAAATTTGTTGGGTTTGAAAAAATATTCTTTATCCAAATATATGATGAAAACACAATATTTTTTAGATCAAACCATGTATTTTGACTCTCCAAAATGGTTGGATAAAATGTCAAAACTGGATGATGAGTATGACTCATTTGGTTTTTTTAATTTTTTTTTAATTTTTAAGTGTTTTTAAATTCTACACCCACAAAGAAGAGAAGAAGTAAATAAAAAATGTGATGAGGAAAGTGGTAAAAAACAAAATGAGAATGAGGGAGGAATAATAGATAGAGATACAGAGGAGGAGGAGGAGGATGATTTAAAGGAAAATAGGTGCCCCCTGGTTTGGATTTGGTGGGTTGCAATCTCCATCTAGTGGGTGGTCAACTACCGAAGTTGGGGATCCAATGGATGTATATTTTGTTCCTAGATTGTGCATCCTCACATGGTGATTCATTAACAGATTTCCATTAACCGTGAATGTCCTTTTGGAATATGGGTCTTGTACTTACACTACACCAAATGGGTAAACATGAGAAATAATAAAAAGACCTTCCCAATGAGAATTACGCTTACCTGGTTGAAGCTGAATGCGTGATTGGAAAATAAATACCTTTTCACCTTCATGAAATACCTTTATGAGGATGTGTTTTTATGGAGTACCTTAGCCTTTTCTTTGTACAGATTGGAATTCTTATAGTATTCAAGTCGAAGCTCCTCCAATTCAGCAAATTGCAAAAATCATTCTTTACCAGATTTTTCACAGTAAAATTTATTGATTTTCACAGCCAAAAATGACTTATGTTTGAGTTCAACTGGTAAATGGAATGATTTACCAAAAACTAACCTAAAATGAGACATCCCAATGGGTGTTTTATATGAAGTTTGATAAGTCCAAAGTGCTTCACCATATCTTTTAGGCCAGTCTTTTTTGGTGGGTTTTAAAATTCTCTCAAGCAGTCTTTTCACTTCTCTATTAGAAATTTCATCCATTCCATTTTTTTAGGGGTGATATTAATTTGATGTTTTATGTATAACACCATTCTTTAAAAAACATATTTCATGGATTTATTACAAAAATGGGTTCATAGTCACTTATCAATGAACATGGTGTGCCAAATCAGTGAAAGATGTCTGTCTTTAAGAACTCACAAACAGTATGTGAATCATCTTTTCCAGTGGTTTCAGCCTCGATCCACCTAGAAATATAATCAATAGAAAGAATAATGTATGAGAATCCATTGGAAAGTGGAATGGTCCCATGAAATTGATACCCTAAACATTGAAGATCTCACAAAAAATTAAAGGCTTTTGGGGTATTTAATTTCTCTTTGAAATTGTTCCAAACTTTTTGCCAGTGGGACATGATTTATAGAACTCATCTGAGTCCTTGGAGAGTGAAGGCTATAATAATCCATTGTTTAGGACCTTTATGGAGGTCCTTTTTTGTCCAAAATGGCCACCACCAGGCCTTGAGTGAAAGAATTATAAGATGGAAGAATGTTCATTTTCATCAACACATCTCAAAATTACCTTGTCTTCCCGTGTTTTACAATGATTATTTTCTTCCCAAAAATAGTATTATCAATCACTTTTCAACTTCATTTCTTGTTTTATTGAAAAATTTCCTGAAAAAACACTAGAAACTTAGTAATTTACAATTTGGGCATAAAATCGTATTTTTTGAGTGAGAGATGAAATGTGCTTAGTTGGAAATTCTTGATCAAATATTTCCAAATGAGAAGAGTTGAAAATTATACTCAAGTGATCAGCCAAATGGTTTAATTTTCCAGGTATATCTTTTCTTTCAAGGTCAAACTATTGGAGTGTTAGGATCCACCTTGTTATCGTCGGTTTGGAATCACTTTTCTTGAGTAAGAACTTTATAATAAAATGGATTTTGTAGATGATGATTTTGGAACCTAAGAGAGTTTTCCAGAATATATCTTAGCGAAAAACCAATGCTAAAAGTTCATTTTCAGTGATAGTGTAGTGATATTTAGTTTCATCCAATTTTTTTGAGGCATAATAGAGGACAAGAGGAATATTTTATCTTCATTGACAAAGAAAAACCCCAATGGCCCTATCAGAAGCATCACACATATTCCCCAAGGGTAAGGAACAGTCTGGGGGTTGGATTATTGGGGAATTTGTAAGAGAAATTTTTGATTTCAATGAAGGTTATCTTGAAAACCCTGTCTAAATGGAAAGTGACATCATTTTAGAGCAACCGAGTGAGTGGGAGGGAAATCCTACTGAAGTTATGGATAAATCACCAATAAAAACTAGCATGACCGAGGAAGGAATGGATGTCTCGAACAGATGTGGGTTCTGGAAGTGATTAGATCACTCCAATTTTGGTAGGATCGGCTTTAATAACATCTTTTGAAACTATGTTCCCTAGAAAAATCCCATTTGATACCATTAACTGACATTTTTTAAAATTTAACATAAGGTTACACATGAAACACATTTGAAGGAATAGAGAGAGTGAATGAAATAATGATTCAAATGACTCACCATAAATGGAAAATTCATCCCAGAAGACTTTCATACAGTGTTCAATGAATTCCGAAAAGATACTCATCATACACCTCTAGAATGTTTCAGGAGAATTTCAAAGGACAAAATGCATTCTCCAATATGCTTATGTTAGAAAGGGTCATGTGAAAGTAGTTTTTTCTTGGTCATGAGGTGTAAATTGGATTTGGAAGTAACCAGTGTATCCATAAATAAATCAATAGTGTGACTTTCTAGCTAATCATTCTAGCATTTGATCAGGTAATGGAAGTGGGTAGCGATCTTTTTTTCTTTCAACATTCAATTTTCAGTAATGAATGCACACACGCCATTTGTTCTTCACTCGAGTGGTGACTACCTCTCCATGTTCATTTGTGAAAATAGTTATCCCACCTTTCTTATGTACAAATTGAATTGGACTACCCATTCACTATAATAAATTTGGTAGATAATACTAGCTTGAAGAATCTTGGTGATCTCTTCCCTAACAACCTCATGTATGAGTGGATTGAGTCTTTTTTGTGGTTGTCTAATTGGTTTGGATGATTCATCAAGATGGATATGATGCATGTAAAGAGTAGGGATAATTCCTGGTATGTCATATGGGGTCCAAACTAAGGCCTTTTTCTTTTCTTCTTACACCTGAACAAGTTTGGACTCATTAGTTTTAGTAATTGAAGCGAAGATAATGACTAGATAAGAGTGATCATGGAAAAAGAATTGATATTTCAGGTGATTAGGAAGAGGTTTCAAATCAGTCTCATCTTTCATTTTTGGGATAGAAAAATCAGGAATGGAAGAAGGGCTTTCAGTTGCTTCAGATTCATTTTCCATAATACTATCAAAGGTGGAGCAGTAGAGAGAAGAGTTGATGTTGGATTCAAGATAGTTTTCAAGTTCCTCTAGATTGAGTGAGTCTATGAATGAGAGGTCCACATCAACATCGCCATTTATAACTTTTTGAATCATTGTGTATATTTCACAAGATCCTTTATCATTAGAAAATGGTGAACATGATGGAATGGGGTTCAATTGACTCTAATAAGTTTCCTCATAAGCATGGATTGATAATGAAGAGGGATCCTTAGATGGGTATCACATGGCTTGGAAAATGTTGAACTTGACCAGTTGGTCACCAAATTCCCTGAACAATATTCTTGAATGGACATCAATCTTGGTTCTCACTGCCATTAGGAATGGTCTTCCTTGAATTAGGTGAGATAGAGAAGAGTTCATCACACCTTCCATGCCAAGGACATAGAATCGGCAGGGAAGATGAGATCATTCAAAAAAACAAGGACATCCTCAACTATACCCTCCAGACTGGCAGTACATCAATTGGAAAACTGAATGACAACACTCGTTGGATGTATGGGACCAAGAACAAGGTTGGAGAAGATGGATTTGGGCATGACATTAATTGAGGCTCCTAGTTATATGAGTGAATCATCAAAGTTGGAACTTCTAATTAGGAATGGAACCATAAATGTCCCTGGATCTTTGCACATTATGAGAATACACTACTGGGTGAAAACATTTTTGAAGGTCGAAATAGGTATCTTATCAGTTCACAACTCCTTGAAAACCCAGGCATACTTAGGGATGTTTTATAGAATCTAATAGGTGAATATATACTTCAACACATCTAAACATGTTTTTCATTTCAGGATTAGGTTCAAAGGACTTATTTTTCAGAGAAATGGATTGAGGAAAAGGCATTGGATTCGTAAGTGGAATGGAAGGAGGTGAGGGAATGGCTTTAAATTCCATTTCATGTTTCTTTTTCTTTTTCTTTTCAAGGATAACATTCAGAAGAGGGTCAGAGGACTTATCTTGAGGAAAATAAATTTTCTTCCCTGATCTAAGTGAAATTTCACATACATTACCCTTGGTGTTGGGTAATGGTTGAGCTAGTATTTGGGAATAAATTGATTGTTGTTGCCAGATCAAATGGGATGCAAGTTGACCAATTTGTGATTCAATGTTTTTTAGGCTCGAATGGGTGATGGAGGCCAGATCTTCCACTACACATTTCCATGGTTTCTTGGAAGAGGATTCTTGTCTCAGATTAGGATTACCTTGATTTTGGTTCTTGGAAAAGATATTATATTGGTTTGGGAATTGGGAAGGATCACTATGATAGTGGAATCCAGGAAGAAGATTATTGATTTGGGATCGAGGAACAAAAGGATTAGGTTATTGGAAGTTACCACCACCTTGACCATATTGGAATTGGTTTGGGTTTTGGTGAGGGTGTTGAGGGGGATGAGAAATGGGATTCTTATATCTCAAGTTAGGGTTATAGGTAGAAGAGAAAGGCTCAGAATGGGGTTGGTTGATGTTTCATACAAACTTACAGGATTGTCGAGAGTTGGGGTTCTACTGAGCATATGTTGTATTGAGATCCATTGGTACGGATGAATTAGATTGATCCTCTTGACATTTTAGACAAGTGTTAGTTCAATGAGACATGGAGCAGCAGATTCCACAGTTCTTGATAAGTCTAGGGAATAGATATTGTGGAGAAGATGAGGTTGGGGCTTTAGCTTCCACATCGAGTAGTCTCACAAGACCTGTAAGTTCACTCATCCACTCGGTCATCTTGTTGGGATCTATCAATTGACACTCATTGGATTTTATGAATTTATTATGTACTTGAGTATAGAATTTTTTCGTGTTTGAATCCATGTTGTTTATGAAATCTCTTGTAGTTGTAGCTATTTTATCAATAAGTGCACCACCACCTATGACATCAATGAGAGTTCTCTTCATATCCAATAACCCCTCGTAGAAGTATTAGATCATGATTTGGTCAGGGATCTAGTGGTGTGGGCAGGTCGCAACCTACTTTTTGAACCTCTCCCAATACTCATGGAGTGATGAATTGGGTAATTGATGGATTCCACTAATATCCTTTCGGATGGAAAGAGTACGAGAAGTATGAAAGAATTCCTCTAAGAAGAGTCGCTTCATGTCATTCCATGTGGTTATGGAACCAGGAGGGAGGTAGTAAATCCATGACATGGTTGTGTTACCTAGAGAGAAAGGGAATACTTAGAGATTAATAATTTCTTCAGAAACCCCTTAAGTTTTCATGGTAGAGCATACCACTTGGAACTCTTTATGGTGGAGATGTGGATCCTCACCGGCTAGCCTGTGGAAATGAGGGAGAAGATGAATCAAACCCAATTTAAGTTCGAAGTCAGCCTCTTTGTTTGGATATTGAATAACGAGGGGAGGGAAATTCAAATCAAGGTCATCATGTTATTTAATTGTTTGTTCCCTAGGATTGTCCATATCTAATTCAATTGGTGGGACACGAATTGGTTGTTGATTGAGTTGATTATATCTTATGTTCCCTCTATGTTGGAGAATTGTTCTTTCAATCTTAGTGTCAAAAAAATCTGAGGCATTTTATGGGAGGCTATGGGGCATTAAGAGATATTTTGGAAGAAAGAGGAAGATGGGTTATTCTTTGTGTTCTTTCTTTTTTTATTTTTATGACAAAGAGGGTTTTTCTTTGTGTTTTTTTCATTTTTTTCATTTTTTTTGTTTTATTTTTATAATAAAAAAACTATTGACTAATTAATTTCTCTATTCCTGGAAATGAAACCATTTGAAAGCGCAGCCGATTATCACCTATCATCCGTTAATGGTTCTGATACTCGGCTAATGTGTGTAGCAGCACTCAGGTAGAATCCTCGACGATTATACTTTTTAATAGTTTAATGTTTTTAGCTGATTATTTTTTGATTGGGTGGAGGGGGTTGTTTTCATAGCATAATTAAAATGATTTATTGATTAACATTTATTTAAAAATTTGATAAATATTGGGGTGTGTTCATCATTACGTAGTTAATCTTGTGATATCCTTGATCTTTGCTTTATATTGCATTAAATTAACACCCATATCAAAAGTTGACATTGATTGGAATTCCCAAGTGTTATTTATTTAATCCAAGCCTTATCCTAACATATGGTTCTAATATTAATCATATATTGTTTATGGTACTGTATTTATGGTTCCAATAATCCATGGAAACCACTCGTTAAACAAAACAAGTCATTAATCCATGACATGTTAAGTCCAATAAACACATTGTTAATTCAATGACTACTCATCGAGCCAAAGCTCTCAATATCTTAACATCCCTAAACTATAACCCACCCCAATGAGAGATGTACTCAGCCATTTAAGTGATTAGTAATCTGGTTGTAATGATTATGATGATAAATTAAGAAGACAGGAAAAATAAAGGGACAAGAAAAGAGTGGTGCGTCGAACACACACGATCGTTGAAGAGAGTTAAAAAACTTTCGATTGATTGAGGATGAAAATAAGGGAACAGATTTTAAAATGATTTAAAAAATATTATGAATAGTAATATTATACCATATAATAGTAATGAGAATAAAAGATATTGAATAAGAAACTTTCATTAAAACAGAATTATAATAAACAGACACTAACACAATTACAAACGAAGACCAACACAAAAGATAATGAAATAAAGAAAGGAGGAATGGTTTATCAAGTATAAAAACGAGTATGGAAGATCCTCCTAATCCCTTGGTAGAGAATTGGTCTTGAAAACCTTTCCTCGTTTCCTTTGAAATTCCAACCCTTTTCATAGCAGAGGAAGGGATGTATTTATAGACCAAGGTGGTGGACTGTTTGCATTCCAAAACAACCCCTCCACTTGGCATGAAGATTTGGACATCCATATAGATTAATCTCGAGATATCTCTATCTTAAAAGTTGTATATAATAATTTTTTCCGACTAATATAAAAATTTTGAGGAATTTGGACTTATGGAGCCAATGTTATGTCTATTTAGTTAAACAATGTTAATCTGTCCATTTCAATCCGTACTTTTTAGAAGGAAGAAATGTGAATGGGTTTATCAATAGGTAGATGCCTTCAAATATGAACACTTTCTTCAAAAAAAACTCGGCCTCTTATATCTCATATTTCACACTGTAGAATATCAGCTTGATTTTATGATTACATCATGAGCTATGTCATGAATAGTATCTAGATTTTAATATCTGACCAGAATGGGGGGATGGAATTCAAAGAGTCAGTCGGCCCCTTTTTCAGTGTATTTGGACTTTCAAATTTTTATCCATGTTTTCTTTGGATAATCGAGAACACATGGCTAAGTTTCATAAAATTTTGATTTTGGGATTTAGACCAGTAACTCCATCATCATGGATGGTCCAATTTCATCACAGTTTCTTTTGGTCTTCTTGTGTGGACCATATGACCCTCCAAAGAGAAGATTTGGTCTATGATTCCTTCTAATGAAATGTTGGAATGTTTATAAGGGACCCTTAAAATTTAGAATAACTAAATTTTAATGAGTAGGATGATTTTCATTATTGAAACATTACACGAACTTGAATCTAGATGAATTCAAATAGTGCTCAAAATTATAATTAATATTTAAACATTAATATTTCACAAAAGATATTCAAATTTCATGTAAAATCAGTAGAGGGAGTATATAAAAAGTTGTGAAAATAATAATAACATGGTTAAGGCTAGAAGAACCTATTCATGAGTCCCACGAACACTAATTGGGTGTATTTCATGTCAAATGATACAACCAAGTACTCATAGTGGTTGTAAAAACCTCTGAAAGCCATCTTTGGGATATCCTCATCCTGTACTCGAGTTGGTGATTTCATGATCTGATGTCTATCTTTGAGAACCACATCACCCCATTTATCTGATTGAAGATGTCACCAATCATTGGTAGTGGATACTTATTTTTCACGGTCACCTAGTTCAAGCATCGGGTGTCCAAAAATAATCTTAAGCTCTCGCCTGCCTTCTGGGAAAACAAAACTAGGGCCACCCATGGAGAACCATTGAGTCTCACAAATCCATTCCTATGAAAGTCCTCCAACTGTACACTCAACTTATGAAGCATCGTGAGAGCCATCTGATTTGTCGGTGTTGATATCAATGTCCTACTTAGGTATAGATCAATGTATAAGTCTACCTATTTGTGGGGTGGTAGTCTGAGGAAATCCTAAGGAAATACATCCTCATACTCCTCCACCACTCTAGGAAACTGAGAACACCTTTCATCGACTAAACCGAGGGAGAGGCTAGCCAACTGATGAGTAATCTACTACACCCTCTTATGAGTAAGTACATCCTGCACTACATGCATTTCATTTTTTGAAACATCAAAAAACATGGTCCATCATCACAGACACACCTCAGTATGCACCTAGAATAGTCGATCTGACCATGGATGGTAGATAAACAGTCCATACTGATAACGACATTGTAAGTCCTTGATGTTGCTACAAGGAGATCTAACCAAAACTATCACATCTAAGAGTAAGGTCACTATGTCGACAGTAGTGTGTGATCATTGACTCCTCTCCTGTAGAAGTCTCTAAGAATAAGGGTTGATTCAATGATTCCACTAGAATCTCTGAATCTCAAACATGGGACGTGGCATGAAAATAATTAATGACACCCGTTTCAATAAAAATAAAAGCTGAGGTGTAAAATACACATATCTACCTCTAATAATCCCTAGAGTATAGGGAACCTAAGCCTCCATCATTTGTTTTTGGCCTCATCCCTATCTACTAGCTCCCTTCTCCTATGGTGGACACTCTAAGGTGGTGGATGTAATGCATCGAACCTCAAAAAACCTCCAGATTCCCTACCTTATCATATTCCAGGTCTACCGCACTTCTCATGCCTCATACTTTTCCTCAATGTTCCCTTGACTGTATCCTGATCGTTCGTACGATAGGTCAGTTAATCTCTTTCCAGATGTCCACTGTCATCGCATGAGTAACATTGAATTCCCTTCAGCTGACTATCTCTACCCTAGGTGTCCCGCAATACTATTCTCGTGTCCTGGGGTAATCCCGTAGAGTTCATGACCCGCTTGGGTCCCTGCGTCTGCTGTCTACAACCTACCTCAAAAGACTCTACTACCTGGTGTCTACTGTATCACCCACTGTTGGCATCTGCTCTGCCTGAAATATCTCCACTAATAGAGATCGATTGAGCACCCCAACATATATAGGGATTATAGGATATTTCATCGATTCCTTGATCCCTTGTCTTATCCCTATCTTTAAAGTCTGGGCCTTGAATAATAGGGCTCACACCATATCCATAAATTTCTAAGAATTATTAGAAAACCTCGTCGAGTACTCTGCCATAGTCTAACTTCCCTACTGTAGATGTTGGATCTCATTTATTAACACTGAGCATAATGCAACTGGGATGAACACCTCTCTGAAGAGTCCCTCAAAGTCTTCCTAAGATAGATTCACCTCATAAAGTGTCTCAGTTGTCATGACCCATCCTCTGGGGAACCTACCGTGACTACCCCAAGCCCGTGTACCATTGGACAAGGGTCGGAGACTAGCAACAGAAAGTAATATCATTGAAAGTGGGAAGGTGTTACCTTTTAACCTGAAAACACACAAAACAAGAACTCGAAAAGATAAAAACCACGTAGTAAAACTACAATAGTAAATGTGTGTACTGAAAGTAAAGAAAACGGAATACAAGCCCAAATGAAAAGATACTTCTAAAATAGAAAACAACTCCTTAGATCATCCACCAATGATCCTAGTTTAAGGGTAGGTAAAACTCGTCTCCACGGCTCTCCACGTTAACCAGTCACCTTCGTGTACCACATAGTCCTGGCTCCTTAAAGTCTTAGCCAAGCTTCTCATTGTCTGCACATGACATGACATGGTTTGGGTGAAGCCCATGTAGGGGTGAGTATAACAATATCTAGTAGGGACCTCGAGACCCCTGAAGGTATCTCAGAATTCCTAAAAGGAAAAACAAAAAAGTCTGATCTCAATCAAAAAGAACAAGAAGAAACATAGATCAAACCAGGTATATAACTCAAGGATCTGGAATAATGATGATTATTCTTAAGCTATATAATTTTATTTTGTTATGAAATTCCACAATTGAACCACAAAAAAGTTGTTCCATTTTTAAACCACACTGGGTTGTATGTCGTTGATCCACGATGGGCCGCTCTAAGGCTGGTCCTTGTCGTGTTGCAAACTGTTGATACACACAGGGTTGTTAGGATTATGATCCACAAAGTGTCTCTATTATGTTGATCCACATAGAGTCTATATGATTCTGATCCACATAGAATATCTATGATGCTGATCCATAGAGGGTCTCTCTTCAATTGGCAGCCAGCCATAAGATTTCCCGCACTCGATGCAATTGAGTTCTGTAAAATATGCTCTTAAAGATATCGTTCATGCCTAAACTACCAGTAATTTTCATAAAGGAGTAACCCAATGGACCGCCATGTCATAAGGGTTCCAAGATGACAAACAACATGTCAATTGGATGCTCGGTCTGTGAGTTATAAGCGTTTTTGTACTGAGGTCCCGGTTGGATTCAAGTTTGATCCCTCCCATCCATATGCCAACATTATCCAAAACACCGTTGGAGTATCTCAGAAGGACCTTCTTGTTCCAAGGATTCCAACATCGTAGAGAGTTCATCAAATGGGTGTCTGGTTTGTGAGATACGACCTTTTAAGTGTATCTGAGCCAAAAAGGGTCTGGGTCTGATTTGACCCGAGCAGACCGACCCGACCCGCCCCAACCTGGGCCGACCTGACCTGTTTTGGGTCTCTCCGACTCGATTGGGGTCAAACCAACCCAATTCGAGTCTACACGACTTGGTCCAGGTCTGAACCGAATTGGCTAGGCTGGCTCGAGTGGGTTGGGCCACAGTGGGCTCGACCCGCTAGGCCGCCGACCGACTCGTTGGGATGTGGACTGGCCTAGCCCACCTCGGCTTGGCGCGACGCACCAAGCCGCATGGGGTCAGCTCCACCATTCCTAACGGACAAACAAACCATTTGGTTTTTCAATAGCGGTGCCACGTGGTGCCACCCATGTTAGCGGGACACGTTTGGCGTGTGTCCCCCTCAGCCACGGCTCGAAGCCGCAGCCTCCTTCAGCGGCGCACGACGGTGCACCACCATCCTGCCAACACGGGTGTCTAAGGGCTAGCTGCCCCCACTCTCCACCATGGCTAGTGAGAGCCAGCCTCTACCATCACCCTCCACCACTGGTCACTGGCGCTGCACCGGCTGCACTTCCGCGAGCAACCGGGTGAGCTCTGGTGGATATGTTTTCCATCGGATTGCTCCTACGAGCCTCCCCGGATGTTGTTTTCACTACGTGGCTCTTGGATTAAAGATTCCGTCGAGTTAAAAATCTGCACCCAAATAACGTGACAAATAACAAATCATTGGAGGGTCCATGCCGTATTCATTTAGCCCACACCCTCCGCATTAGCTTCATATCAAGTAGGTAGTAAACAAACACATCATATACGTAATGTTTACAACCCATTCAAATATCTCACAAAAACCACCTGAATTTCCATATGAATTAATGATCAACTTGTTTTGGTTGATGCACGTTCATCATGATTTCAAGAACGAGAAATTGAATCGATAATTTACTTGAATTTAATAACAACCCCTACCTCAGATTTAGAGGAGGTGTCGTGGTTGTGGAAGAAGAATCCACATTTGATGAAGCAGTCGGCATTCATCATTTCTAGATTGATTCCTCTAATTTTGTTGTCCAAGACACATTCTTCATTGGAAGTATAGATAGTTAGAACTTTGTGGGAGTTATCCAACAATATCACACCACCCTCTCCTTCTGCCATCATTTTAGGATCTCAGGGGTTGTATTATGAGATTAATAATATTTTCAAATAATTGTTCATTAATTGGAGTAATTACTGAACCACATTAATTAAATGAGGTGTGGTTACACAATTGATGTATAACCAGGCATTTAATTTCCCTTATTAAAATTCATACCACCTTTGTGGGTACCTCCACCATAACCCAAGAGTTGGTAGAAAAATAAACTATCATTTTTGTTTTATTTTATTATTCTTCCAAAAGTTTGTAAAACTACTTTTTCTCCCGACCTACTGTGGTCGAATTTAAGCCTCCCTTAACAAATCCTGACATTGCAAGTTCATTGGTGCCCTTATATTTTAATTCTGAGCCTCAGTTCAAAAGATAGAAATTATCGCTCACACTTTTACTAAAATTATCTTAAAAAATTAAAAATTCAATTCCAGGCACACTGGGTTTCAGAATCAAGATCCTTCAATTTTTGAAGACTCGTAATAAACCAAAATAATTCTAAAAAAATTCTATGAAATTTTTGGGTCTTTACATTCTCCCCACCTTGGGTTCTATTATCCCTGAAAGAAATAACAAAAGTAGGGGGAAAATGGGGGGTACTGAGAACGTATCTGAGCCTCCCGCTCCCATATGATCTCTAAGAGACTCCCATGATGCCAATGAACTGGAATCAAAGGAATTGACCACCAATGAAGGACTTGCTCCTCTCAATCCTCTATCTACACCGGGAACTCTGCAAACATCACCCCGTCATCAATGTCTAGCTCACCCCGGTTGATAACGTGCTTTGTATCATGCAGATACCTCCCCAGCTGTGACACACGGAAAACATTATGCACCTGGTGAATTTGTGGGGGAAGACCTAGATGGTACGCCACCTCGCCTACTCAGCTGAGGATCTTGAAAGGTCTGATAAACCTCATAGATAGCTTGATGCCCCATCCAAACATCCGTAATCCTCATCGAGGTGAGACCCATAAGAAGACATGGTCTCCCTACTCAAACTCCAAGGGCCTCTCTCTCCTGTCAGCATAAGACTTCTTCTGGCTTTGTGTAGTCTTCATCCTCTCCTGGATGATTTGAAACTTTTCTGTGGTAGCCTGTACCAACTCTGGACCCATAAGCCCTAACTCCCCTGGGTCTATCCAGCATAGTGGTGATCTACATGGTCGCCCATACAGGGCCTCAAATGGAGTCATGCCAATAGTAGAGTGATAACTATTGATGTAATAAAACTCCACTAGTGGTAATTGGTCCTCTAAACTATGGAAAAAATCAAGGACACATGCATGAAGCATGTCCTCGAGTGTCTGTATAGTCTACTCTGTCTGAAAATATGTCTGATGATGGAAGGCGGTGCTCAAATGTAGCTATGTCCTGAATGCCACCTGTAATCCCTTCCATAAGAGGGATGTAAAATGAGCTTCCTAATAAGAGGAAATCATCGATGGAAACCCGTGAAGCCGTATAATCTCATGTATGTAGAGACGTCCCAAGCTCTCTACGGATCCCTACTCTCGGATTGGTAGGAAGTGGGATGACTTGGTGAGTTGGTCCACGATCACCCAGATAGAATCATGGCCCCTGGACATACATGGTATCTCTATTAGGAAGTCCATTAATATACCATCCCACATCCTTTATGACACCTCAAGGGGCTGAGATAAGCATGCTGGTACTGGATGCTCTACCTTCACTTGCCGACAAGTGATGCATTATGATACGAACTCCACCACTTCTTTTTTATCCCTGGCCACAAGTACTAACATTGGATGTCTGGGTACATATTAACAACTCCATGATGTACCACAAAAGGGGATGTGTGGAACTCCTCAATACCTCCTATCATAGCATCACTAGTACCATGGTGCATTCTCAAAAGAGGATGATGTGCTCCCCACCTTTAGAAAATCAATTAGAAGCATGTCTTGATGATATCTGAGCACGTCAAGCCTCGTACTCTATGTCCCCAAGTTGTGACTCCCTGACTCGCTGAAGGAGTGGGAGAGTAACTATCATAGACTGGACGTGAGCTGATCCATCTCTATCCATGATGGATAACTGCAATGCAGCTAGCTACTCTGTCACCTCACTCAACAAATATAGAACAGACCTCCTTCTGAGTACGTCTTCTACTATGCTCCACTTTCTGGGAGTGTAGACTATCTCAAAGTCAGAGTCTTGGAGGAACTCTAGCCATCGCCGCTATCTCAGGTTCAGGTAATTCTGTGAGAATATATACGTGAGACTCTTGTGATTGTAGTAAATACTAAACCGTTCACCCATAAAGTAGTGTCTCTACATCTTTATGGAGAATACCATTGCTGCTCACTCCAGGTCATGGGTAGCATAGTTCTTCTTTTTCTGTCTCAACTACCATGATCCGAAGGTGATCACAGATCGATCCTGCATCATGAAACAACCTATTCTGGTCCCTGATTTGTTTTAGTAGACTACATACCCAATTCCCTCTTATGGAAGCCTCAATATGGGGGCACACGTCAGTCATCACTTGAGTTCATGGAAACTCTGCTGACACTTCTCCATCCCCAAGAAAGGCTGCCCCTTCTTTTTCAAAGACGACAAGTGTACCGCTACCCTAGATAAGTCATGTATGAATCTATGGTAGTACAGAGCCAATCCATGGAAACTCTGCACCTCTTTCATTCTCCTAGGGTTTCTCCCAAGTAAGCACTACCTCTATCTTCATCGGATCCACTGCAACTCCATCCTCTGAGATAACATTCCCTTGGAAGTGGACTTCACATATCCTGATATGAAACTTCAAGATATTTCCATAAAGATGGTTATCTCATAGTGTATCTAGAACTCTCTATAGGTGCATGGTGTGTTCCTCCTCTGACACTGAGTATATCTAGATTTTGTCATTGAAGACTACCACGTAGCGATCGAGTAATGCTGTAAGATCCTATTGATGAGTCCCATGAACATTGATGGGGTGTTGGACATGCCGAAAGGCTTCAAAAAGAACTCATTGTGTCTATAACAGCATCTGAAGTCAATCTTTGGTATGTCCTCATCTCGTACCCTGAACTGATGATAGCCTAAAATGAGGTCTATCATCGAAAACCATCGAGCTCCCTTCAGCAGGTCGAAGATATCATCAATCCTCGGGAGTGGATACTTTATCTTCACGGTCACCAGGTTCTGGTGATGATAGTCCACTCCAAGCCTCAGACTCCCATCTCTCTTATTGGCAAAAAAACCAGTGATGCCCATAGAGAAACACTAGGCCTTATAAACCCCTTCCTCTCCAAGTCCTCCATCTGTACCCGCAACTCACAAAGCTCCACGATAGCCATCTGATATGATGATGTAGATATCAGTGTTGTCATAGGGTACATGTCAATGTTGAAGTCTACCTCTATATGAATATGTACTCCCGAAACATCCTCAAGAAAAACCATCAGCATACTTGTCCACCCTTTCAAGATAACTCGGACTCCTCACATCAACTACTCTGAGGGTAAGGCTATCCAACTGATGAGTGATCGGCTCCACCTCCTCCATGAAAGTCCATCATGAGATTCAATGGTTCCCTTCTCCCCGGTGAAGGAAAATATAGTCCCATCCCCATGGACACACCACACATTACACCTAAAATAGTCAATCTAAGCATGGATTGTGGATAACCAGTCCATACCCAAGATGACATCGTAAGGCCTCAACACTGTTACTTGGATATCCCAGTCAAGGCTCTCATCTCCTAGAGTAATCTCCCACTTCTAGCACCAGTGTGTGATTGTAGAATCCTCTCCCATAGGAGTCTCTAATCATAAGAATCAAGAAAATGGATCTACCACAATCTCCGAGCTCCAAATGAGAGTTGTGGAAATGAAAGAGTGACCGGAACTTGTGTCTTTAAGTACTGCAGCTAGGGTGGAGTAGACACACATCGTACATCGAATCATATCTGGATCATCGTGGTCGTAAGCCTCATCTACCTGAAGTTGTGCTCATCCCTATCCTCCTTCTCCCTGAGGTCAAGGTGGACCACCTGGTGGTGGTTGTGGTAGAACCTCAAATCGATGCCCACCGACTATTGCATGTCCTACTCCTCTACTACATCGGTCACCCTACAGACCTCCTCACTCAAATTTCTACCTCTACCTCGTAGGTTCATCAACCTTCTATTAATTTTTGGTACGGTGGGTTGGGAAGTCTTAATCCATGTGGCCCTACCTGCCACATGTGAAGAAAATTATACTCCTCTGCTGGCCTGATCTACGTCATGATCTCCGCACCTCCAACCCTGCATCCTGGGGTCTTCCTCCAGAAGGTCTAGCCCACTTGGACCTTTGTATCATCTGCCTAATGCCTTCTACTGACGACTCATATACCTGTTTCCTAGTGTTGGATCCAAAATTTGATGCCTTCTCAACTAATAAGCTATCTACCAATAATTCACACTCAAGTACTCCAGCCTACTTCGGTATATTGAGAGATTTCATTGATGCTATGATCTCTTGCCGGAGACGCTTCTCAATGGTCTCGGACCTATGGAAAGGGTAGCATACCATGTCAGTGGGGTAACGCGATAGGTTAGTGTATCTCGCCATGTACTGGGCTTCTATGAGGTTTCCCTGCTATATGTACAAGAGCTCTTGAATACGCATAGAGCATAGTGTTTTTGGAACGAACTCCGCCCAGAAGAGACTCTCGAAGTCTGTCTAAGTGAGGGTCACCTTGTCTTGTAACTGGAGTTTCAAGATTCACCATCTCCCTATTGTTCCCTTGAAAAGAATAGTATATAGGATCACCATCTTCTCTATTGGTGTCCCAACTAGGCAGAAAACTCTAGCCACAGCCTCCAGTCAGTCCTCAGCTGGCTGTGAATCTATCTTTTCTCAAAATCACAGAGGTCTCTACTGCTAGAACTCATGAAACATGCTCTATCTTCATGCACCATCTGCTAGTGGGTCTTGTGTCCACTACTTCCCAACAGGTAGTGGTGTTTCTGGTGCACCACCCTAAGGTGCTTCGGCTGTAAGAGGGCTCTGCACTAAATCCTCATCACTCGGTGGGCCGTTATCGTGATGTCTCTCTAGATTCCTGGTGGGTTGTATAAGAGGAGGCATCCTGAAAAGAAATAGGTGTGTCATAGTCAATATGTTTTACATGGTGAGTTGACTCAAGATAAATCAAAAGTAAAACATTTCCAAAACACATGAAACCTATTTTTTTATCCAATGAGTCGAAAATCCAAATTTAGGGAGATGGTGTATGGATACGTTGGCTGCTGCACCAACACTAGACTCCCCAAACTGGAAACCACACTCAAAACACTTAACACAACTTATCCATTGGAAAGATTAGAGTCATACTTCTTTAGTAGAACAGACTCCTATTATACCACTTTCTCACAAACTACCCCACATGACCTATGTCATGACTACCTCGAGACCGCCTTCCATAGGTCAGGGGTTGGAAACTAGAACCAAAAAGGCATATCCTTGAAAGTGGGAAGACATTTTCTTTAGACCAAAAAACACATAGAATAGGAACACAACAAGATAAAAATAACATAGTAAAACTGCAATAGTAAAAGTGTGTGCTGAATGTAAAGGGGTCGGAATACATTACCATCTTAAAAGATGTAACTAAAATTGAAAAAAACCCATGAGATCGTCCACCAAGGATCCTACCTGAAGGGTAGGTACAACTCGTCTCTATAGCTCTCCATGTCAACCAGTCACCTCCGTGTACTGCCTGGTCCAAGCTCCCTAATGTCTCATCCAAGATGCTCTTCATCTGTACAAGACACAACAAGGTGCGGGTGTAACCCGTGCAAGGGTGAGTATAGAAATACCCAGTAGGGAACCCAAGATTTCCGAAGGTCTCTCAAAATTTCTCAAAGGAACAACCATAAAGTATGATCTCAATCATAACGCACAAGAAAGGACTCGGCTCAAATTAGGTATACAACTCAGAGATCTATAATAAAGAAGATTAGTAATATGATATATCATTTTCTACCATTAGTAAGTTCAAAAATTGCACCACAAAGATGTTGTTCAATTACTGATTCACGTAGTGTGATATGTCTCTTATCCACGATGGGATGTTCTAAGGCTGGTCCTCATCGGGTCGTGCACTACTAATCCAAAAATGGTCTATAGGATGCTGATCCACACAAGGTTGCTATGATGGTCATCCAAACAAGGTCGACATGATGCTGATCCGCACAGGGTCACTATGATGCTGATCCACATAGGGTCGCTATGATGATAATCCACATAGGGTCACTATGATTCTGATCCACACAGGGTTTCTATGATGATGATCCACACAGGGTCGCTATAATTATGATCCACACATGGTCTCTCTTCAATTGATAGCTAGCCATAAGATTCCCCGAACTTTTTGCGCTTGAGTTCCATAGAATCTTGTACTCAAGATTTCGGTCATGCATCAATTTCTACGAAGTTCCACAAAGGAGTAACCCAAAGTACCACCGCGTTGTATGGGTTCCAACGTAGCATATGGAGCATCAATCGGATGCATGATCTATGATTTTAGAGCATTTTTGTAATGAGTTCCTTGTTGGATTCAGGTTTGATCCAACCTAGCCGTATTCCAACATTCTCCAAAACTCAGGTGGATTGTCTTAAAAAGACATTGTTGTTTCATGTATTCAAGCGTCGTAGATGGTCCGTCAAACAGACATTTGGTTTGTGAGATACGACCTTTTATACCTATCTGAACCACTTTGGATGGATGCCGCATGTCGGGCCGTGTGGGGTCGGATCCCCCGATCCTAACAGATGAACCATCCGTTCAGTTTGGTAATGGCAGCCCCGCATGGTTCCGCCCCCTGACAGTGGGACCTACAGGGCGTGGGTCCCTTTCTGCTGTGTCTTGTAGCCACGACATCCTTCCGCAGCTCGAAGCTGCAGCCTCTTTCTGCAACTCAAAGTCGCCACCCCCTTCTGCGACGGAATGTCACGACATTCTTTTCCATCTTGAAGTCATGGCCTACTTTCGTGGCGTGATGCCCGGCTATCAACACGGCCGGCTACCCCCATTTTCCACTGATTCACCTATGGGCACGACCTCTCCTCTACAGTCAGTGAGAGCCAGCCTCTGCCTTCACCAGCTGGCACCGCTGCACCAGCGCCGTACCAGCGGGGCTTCTGCAGTGACTAGGTGAGCTCCGATGGTCCGTTTTTCTTTCTAATTTCTCCTACGAGCCTCCTGGGATTCCACCATCACTGCGTGTTTCCCAGATTCAAGATTCTATCGAGTTGTCAATCCTCCCCCAAAGAACGCAACAAAAACTGAAGTGGTGGAGGGTCTTGTCCTTGTTGGTTTGGCATGTTCCCTCCACGTTAGGATGAAATCAAGTGGGTAGTAAATAAATATATCACATAGGTAAATATTAAAACCCATTCAAATCTCCTGCAAAAACCACCCGCAATTTCATACAAATTGGAGATCAACTCGTTTTGGTTGATCTACGTTCATCTTGATTTTCACGAACGAGGAATTAAATCGATAATTTTTTTGAATTTAATAACAACCCCTACCTTGGATTCAGAGGACATGTCACAGTTGTGGAAGAAGAATCCATGTTTGATAAATCCATCAGTGTTTGCCATTTCCAAATTTATTCCTCCAACGTTTTCATCCAAGCCTCCATTCTTCATTTGAAGGGTTGATCATTGTCACTTCATCATATTTCTCCCACAATATCACACCACCCTCTCCCTTAGCCAAAATTTTAATATCCCAAGTGTCTAATTAATATATTTATCCTCTTTTCAAATAAGTGTTCATTAATTGGTGTAATTAATGAACCACATTTATTAAATGAGTAGTGGTTAGACAATTTATGTGTAACCAGTCATTTAATTTCCCTTATTAAAAGTCTCACCGCTTCTAGGGTCCCCGCCACAATCACTCAAGAGGTGATAGAAAAATAATATAACATTTTTATATTCATTTATTATACATCAAAAGGTCTATAATACTATCTATTTCTCCAGAACTACTACAGTCGAAGTCATTCCTCCCATAAATGAATCTTTGTGAAACAATTTCAATGGTGCCCTCAAATTTCAATTCTGAGCACCAGTTAAATAGATAGATATTCCAACTCGCATGTTTACTAAACGTACCTTAAAAAATAAAAATCCAGTTTCGAGAACACCGGGTCTCTAAATCAATCTCCGTTAATTTTCAAAGACTGGTAATAATCATAAATATGTTTTAAAAAAATATTGGGGATTTATGATTCTTTACATCAGTCATTATGCTCCACCATCTCCTCACTGATCCGTAAATAAACTCGCATCAAGGACTTCCATCTGGTCGGTAGGTGTCCTCACAATATGGAAGACATGAGCCAAAACCACAAGCCAATTCTAAGATCTCTGGGGGTATGGATCACCCATAAATTAGGGAGGTTTCTACCTCTGGAACTCATGCAATGCACTCAACTAGTGTGCATCCTCAACCGCTTGCAGCAGGAGTAACGATATCTCGATAGGTGGTGGCATCGTTGGTAATCTAGTCAGAGGTTCTATCTTTGGTGTAGGTTGTATCTCTGGTAAAAGACCATGTATTGATTCCTCATCATTGGGCGAATCATCCTCATAATCACGCAATATAATTATGGATGACTTTCTATGGGGAGGCATCCTAAAGCATATAAATATGGTCTATAATCAATAGAGTTTACCAAGTCAGCATACTAAAGAAGGAACTGAGAATACACCCAAATCCTATATGTTGAATGTACTATTAATTTACCTAAAACCAATTTTTTCATGCACCGAGTAAAAAAGAAGGTGTCCTGAGTCCTAATGTATGGATACGCGGGCTTCTGAACCAACAATGGATTCCCTGGTCTGAATGTCGAACATGAAATAATTAATACTGTTGCCCCAAATGAACCTCACGGACTCTCATTACATAAGTAGAACTGATTATCTCTGATACCACTATCATGTCCTATCAATGTGGGGACCATTCCAGGACTACCCCATATATGCCTCTGATAGGACATGGGATATAGACTATTACTGATTAGGTATAACCCAAAAATGAGAGACATTTTTCTTAGTACCTGTACACACGCACAGATATCCAATCCCTAAATTCTTAAATGTGAAATCCATAGGTAAAAAAACATGCATACACTATGATTCCAATAAAAGAGTTTGAAAATAGAAAAATTGGGAAGTAAATTGGGCCAGAACACAAGCCCACTAGAAGAAAGAGATTACAATAGTGTATGCAGAAGTTCCGGAAACTCATCCGTAGAAAAATCTACATGAAGGGTATGTGTAGGAATGATATCTGAAGCCATCGCATATCACAACACCAATTTTATTACCCTAAGAACCACCTGGTCCTTGCCTTCCTATAACTCTGTCAAAGTGTCGATCGACTTCACAAGATACGACATGTGTAAGCAATGCCCGTGTAGGGGTGAGTAAAAAAATACATAGTAGGACACCTCGAACCATAAAGGAATAACACTAATAAATATATAAAATACACCACAATAAAATACACGATGTATAAAACAAAGAAATACATGAAGTATAGTTATCTCACATACATATAAGTATATAGAATAGAAAAAAGGATTATCATACATAGTCCACATAACAACCATTATTAGTAAGTCAATGAGTATCAATAAAACACGATGGGTTGATAACTCATAAAGTTTTTATAACACACAAAGTGTCAATAACACGTGGAGTGACGATAACATAAGGAGTGTCAATAACACACAGAGTGTTGATAACACACGGAGTGTCGATATCACACAGAGTGTTGATAACATATGGAGTGTCCCTAACACAAAGAGTGTTGATAACAAACGGAGTGTCGATAACACATGGAGTATAAATAGGGAATGGATCCCCTAAATCACATAGTCACCAAGTAACATAGTATCAAGATCATAGCTAGCCATATAATTCCCCTCATAGCATGATAGTTTCGAGAGGACCTACACCTCCAGCCAAAAGATCATATGCCAACATTCTCCAAGATTCACTTAGATTATCTCAAAAGGACCTTCCTGTATCAAGGTTCCAAAATCTAAAAAATTATCTTAAAATGAAATTAATATTTAAAAGTTACACTATTTTACTTATAAGGTTGGACATGGGTCTGGTCCAGGTCCGATTAGACATGATGGACCAAACCCGAACTTTTTACTGACCTGACCCGATCCTGCTCGCCCGGTATGGTTGAATCTATTGAACAAGTCTCAGACCATTGGGCATGGACCGACTGCCCTGGTATGGCCTTCTACAAGCAAGAAAGTTTTCTCCACTGGATGCAGCATGACCTAGTCGTTCCACCTATTCCACGCGGTCCTCCCGGACTGTGTGGATCCCCCGTGTCGCCCGGTCAATGCGGCGCTGCCGTATTCAATGTGGTCGGTCTCCATAAACCTCATCCCTACCATGACCTCTACCATCTTGTCTCCATGTGGTATGCCCATTCCACCTGGTTGGTCTGGCCATGCCACCGGGTTGGTATGGTCACCGCCTGCTCCCACGAACACTATCCTCCACTGCACCCGCAGGTGGCCACCATTGCGTGCCACCAGGCAGCACTATGGGCCTACACCAGTGCTGACCCCTAGTTTTTCTAGTTATACTGGTCACCCCTATTTCTATGCCGCGCTATTTTTTGAAACAAATCCACATATATGATACTCGAGTCATGACCTTCACTACCTTGTTCTTTGATCCATCTTTGAAGGACTCTGGGGGTCTGATCACGTATGAAGCCTTCTAAAAAATTGTGTTGTTACCACAAGGGTCCATCAATGAAGAATGCTAAGAATGAGGATATGAAGATAACATAGACCTCCAAAATAATGAATCTTTCCCTTGTTCATGCTAGCCTTGATCAATCCTTGTAATAATGATTAGAAAATAAAAAAATCGATAATATAAAAGATCTATCTCCCCCTTTAAACCCCACAACAATTATTCATTCCACAAGAACAATCAAACCACAAATAAACTTGTTCATGGGTTAGTCCGCATTCAAAATTTGAATCTCATTAGGGAAAGGAAATCAAAATGATAAAAAAACACCCTACCTTGAGTTTCAGATTGATCATTGATTAAGGGTGAAGCTCCGCCATCATCATTCGTCAATCTGTTGAATATGAGGTTCATCGATCTTGATTCACCAATATGTCAACATTTGTTGGAGGAAGCTCTGTATCATTACCTAATAGGATTTCCAAGGATATGTCAAAACCCAATATTCCTAAAAATAGTACATACATAAAAAAACAAATACAACATCAAATAAAATATTTTTATTAAATATTTTAATGAAATTTACGTTTGAAAACTAACATCCATCCTCAACCTACACTAGTCAAGGTTAGGCCCCGCCTAAGGTAATTTCATTGTTCTAAATGTAATGATACCCTCAGATTTATGATCCGTGTACCCATTTTATAGTTATTCTTGTTTAAATAAAAACTTCCCTTATGATTTATTAAAAACTGATCAATTTTCATTGGTTTTTCCTGGGTACACTGGGCCTTAGAATCTCATGATGTCTCATCACCTTGTCTTGAAATTCTCATAATTAATTGGTAAAAAAATCAAAGAAAATCCAAATAATTACAAGTAATGGGGAATCATTGGATATGAGATGATTTCAAGATACAAATTATAGTTGTTTATATATTTACAACGAGTTTATTGAACCTGGGTGGCGTCTGGTGCTTGAACTCGTGCAACGCGCTCAAGCAGCATACACCCTACACTAATGGGGCTGGAGGAATCGGTGGCCCAATGGGTAATGGTACTGTTGGTGCCTCTGCTGGTGCCTCTACTGATAAAGGGACCTGCACTGAGGCCTCGTCGCTCGGTGGGCTATCATCACGTACTATACCTGGAACCCTAGCTTCCTGTCTGTGTGGAAGCATCATGAAAAGAAACAGGTGCGCCACAGTCAATAATTTATAACTGGTGAGCTGGCTCAAAAAGATCACAAAGAAAACTTTTCGAAACACACATGCAATCAGTGTTTTTTTGCAACGAGTCAGAAATCAGAAGTCAGGGCCCTGGTGTATGGATACGTTGGATGCCGCACCAACACTAGATTCCCTAAACTAATAACCACACTCACTACAAATCCACAAATTTGTTTTCTTCATTTTCTGAATAAACCACTTTATGGATTAGTGGGAACCTCACAGTACTAGATACCACATTTCAAAAACCATAAAAATAAACAACATGAATGATTCAATATTCACCCTGAAACATCCAAATTCAAATTGAAATTCAAAATTAAAGAAACAGGACACATCGTCATTACCTCAGGCCACAATCCACCTCGAGCCATTCCAACTGAATTGCAATCAACAAATCATCATCATCTCATCACCAAAAATCAGCAACCACCGGAAACATCTTTGCAGTTGTAGAAATCTGAAGACCATAAAAATGGCAGGGGGCTTTGAAATTGAACCAAAGACCAAAACCAAAACATCCCATAATCGACTCACCTTCGTCGTCACCGTAAACACCAACATCTGGAACCACTCAGCAAGAAACATCAACAACGCCAGAAATCAGATATGTCAAACAAGTAACAAGCTTCGCATGATAAAATCAACTCAGGACGTGTCTGGAGCACCGAAGGCCGCCAAACCACACATCCCAGAACCTCATAGATTCCACCACTCCAGACCCGACTGGGAGAGGCACTGAGGAACTTGAGGTCAGAGCAGGGTTGAGCGAATAGGGACTCCGAACGACGCCATCAATTGAGGAGAAGAAAAGTAGTATCAGGAATAACAATAGAAGTCCAATACCGGAAGCACCTGGGAACCCATCGACCACCAGAACACATGACCCAAAACCTGTATGTGCTGGCTCTCCATCTTTGACCTAGAGACGACCAGGGGAACATGAGTTCAGAGCGGTATTTGAATGGTCGAAGACTTCTGCATCAAACTACTAACACTGGGAAGATCAAAGGATCAGCGGGTGAAATCACCTTATGCCGAGCCCTAGAGCGAAGAAAGGAAAGGTCCATCAAACAGAAGGAAATAAAAATAAAGAAGAATAAGGCCGAAATAAAGGGTGAGAAGGAAAGAGGTGGTGGGGAATCCATCGCCTGAGGAAGGGTGATACCAATTTGTCACGTCCCTTCCCCCGAGGCCCGGGCCGTGACAACCCCAAGCCCGCCTTCCATCGGCTAGGGGCTGGAGACAACCACCAAAAGTGTATTCCCTAAAAACAAGGAAGGCATAGCCTTTATAACCTGTAAACACATGCAACCATGAACACAAAAAAGATACAAAAATAAGTAAACTGTAAAGTAAAAATAGTGTGTAAAGTAAGAAAAAGGGGCCAGAATGTAAGCCCATTTGGAAAGTACACGAAAAATGAAAAGTGCAAGTAAACTGCAACAGCTCCTGTGAACTCCCGCCAATAACCCTACCTAAATTGTACGTACAACTCTCGAATGGTCATCTCTACAGTACGCCTCATCTAATTTCCACGTTCGAGCTACCTCTAGTCCTGGTACTCTCATCCTCAGTCAGTGATGTCCATCGTCTGCACCAAACACAAGAATGTTCCAGCATAGCTGGGGAATGGTTGAGTATAACGATACTAAGTATGGAATCCTAGACCCTCGATGGTCTCACAAAACCCAAAAAGGATAACCACAAAGCATGAAAACATCTGACATCCCTACATAGGAATATGCCCATACATATACCTATGTTATCTAGTACACCCATCTCATTCATGAGGAAAACCAAGGTCCAACTCAAAATCCCAAAGCTCAACTATTCCACAAAAGAAGGAATACCATGAAGGTAACACCATAAGGGTAAGTACCCCAAAGGTAATGCCATATATAAGAATACCGCAAAGGTATCACCACGAAGGTAAGTACCACAATGGTACGCCCCACATAGGATTACCACAAAGTTGTCTCCACAAAGATAAGTACCAAAAATATACGCCACACAGAAGATTACCAAATAGTTAAAGACTCAGCTCACACCAGGTATAACTTATGAGTGGAAGAAAAGATGATTAGATGAAACTACTGAATCATATTACTCTGTTAGGAGGAAGACCCACGTAGGATCCTAAATCCTCAGTCCCACGTCAGATCCTAGTACAACAGACCCACATTGGATCCTAGTATTACAGACCCACGTAGGATCCTAGAGTAGTTTTACATAGAATCCTAGAGCATATCCAAGTGAGACCATCAAACACAGACCCATGTTGGATCCCAAAGCACAAACCCACATAGGATCCAAAAGCGCAGACCAACATAGGATCCTTTTCTCATGTTACAGCCAGCTATAAGGTTCTGTCACTAAGCTCGCCTGATTTTGGTAGGGTCCACTCTTCAAGCCATAGCTCGATACTCCAACTACCACGAATTACCATGAAGAAGTATCCCAATGGACCGACACGTCATAGGGGTCTCAACGCAATAGCTGGTGTGTTAATCAAGCGATCAGTCTGTATTTTATTCGTCTTTTAGTCTCGAGGGCTCGGTTGGATTCGTGTCCGATACAACCCAGATGTACCACAACATTATCCAAAACTCAAATGGGGTATTCCAAAAGGACCATCTTGTTCCAATGTTTTTGGCATAGTAGACAGTTTGTGAAACAGACGCTGGTAGCTCAAGATATGGCTGAAAGAACGAAAAGGGTCGAAGTTGGTCTGGGTCCGGTCCAACTCGGCCCGACCCGGCCTGGGCCAACCCGAGTCCGGCCTTGCATCCGACCCGTCATGATGGGTCCGATGTGGCCCGCTTGGTGCCCCATGGTGCGGTGGCCCACTGGGCTCACGGCTGGCCAGTCGGACCACATCCTCTGCACGGCGCGGTCGTGCATCGCACCACCACTGGTGGCTAGCATTGAGCCGCCCGCCCTCGCCTCATCACTACAACACAAGGTCGCGACTCCTGCATGCCCGATGGCATGGACGCATCTCACCGCTTTCCCTTCATGCGGCCGGCTACCGCTCCCAATCCCTTCATTTTTGGTCGCTAACACAGTTGTTGGAAATGTTATTCGGGCCTCCTAGTGTGCCCCGGTGGCCCGATCTTCATTCATAATTTTTTTGCACTCACTTCGGAACGTCTCCCACCATTCAAGACCACCAAAAATTCAAATAGGTTGGGAAGAGGTCGGGTAGTGTTTGTTTTCCCGCACCCTCTATGTTAGAATGGTAGCAAGAGCCTTAAATGTTCTTGAATCATGGACAATGACAAGAACGAGGTAAGGGAGTATACAAACAACAACAAACCCTACCTCGATTTCTCGTTGGAAGTGTCACGAGATGAATTCGGTGAAGGCAAAGAGGGTGCCAACGATCTTCTCTTCCACAACATGCTTCCGAAGTTGAGATCATGCGTCATCCTTGTTCATGATTCCTAAGTATGTTTTTCATTGGTGAGAGCGTTCTCCGTTGGAGGAAGAGTTTCTCCAAAGTTCTCCTAACTATCAACTTTTTCCAACACTTCCCCAATTCCACCTAAAATGAATAGGCAACTTATTAATTTTTTTTTATTAATTTAATTATAGGTGGCCATTAATTAAGATGATGTTGGCATAAATAATTAATGAAAGGTTTCACAATTAATGTTGAGGAAGTCCAAGAGTAATCTCCCATTAAAGGAGGAGTTCAAGGGTCGCGTGGTCCCCACCATCGAATTCAAATTGGGGGGGGGGGGTTAGTTTGGGTGGTCCCCACATCCAGAACTCAAATAGAGAGGTTTTAGAAGAAAAATAAAATGTTAAATAATTTTGTTTTCTACTCCCTCAAAAAAGTGAAAAACTAACTTCCACCCTCGACCTACTGCAGTCAAGCAGTACTGGAATTCCCTTTTCTTGCAACTGGCTACTTGTGACGAGATCCCATTGCAAATAGCATTTTGCAATGGGCCCCGTCTCAAAAAATAACTGTTGCGACGTGAATTTTACCCGTTTCAAAAATCCTCCCGATTATATACATTATATACCCAAAAACCTTTTACAACGGGTCCGTCACAATTAGTTTTTGTGATGGGGAACTTACCCGTCCCAAATAGCTTTCCGATTATATACATTATATACCCATAAAAAATTTGCAATGGGCCCATCGCAACTACTAATTGCAACATGCCCGTTGTCCCATCACAAATACTAATCATAGAAAAGTATATTTCACTTATTTACAACGGGGCCCCATCACAAATAATAAAATTAATTAAAAAAATAAATTATGATTAATGAAACAATAATATAACTATTATAAAAATAATAATAAAATAATAATAATAATTATTATTAGTAAAATAAACAAACAATAAAAAATATAATACTAAAAAAATATATTTAATAAAATTATGATAAATATAAAATTAATATTAATATTATTAAAATAATAAAAAAATAAAAAATTATTAAAAGTTTCAATATTATCAAAAAAACATAAAAAATCATAAATTATTATTATTATTAGTAAAATAAACAAATAATAAAAAAAATAATACTAATAATAAATATTAAAATATTAAAAATAAATAAATTATGCAATATTTCCACCAATATAAAAGAAAAAAACTATAAATAGTTCATTTTATTACAAAACTAGAATTAAAATGTTTTTAACATAAAAAACAAATCACTGGGGTGGGCGTCCAGAGGAGGTGAAGGAAACTCCATCCCTAAACTACGAGTCAGACGGTGCATGTACTCCGTCTGCTCGTGATACTCCTACTACTGTCGCTGCTCCAATCGACATAACACCTCCTCTTGATTCTACTCCTACTACTGCTGCCACCGATACATCTCTTCATTCCTAATTTTTTCTAATTATGTATTGCTAATTATTCCTAATTATTGCCAATTATTTCTAATTATTGATAATTATTTCCAATTATTTCTAATTATTAATAATTATTAATAATTATTATTAATTATTACCAATTATTACTAATTATTACAATTTATTACTAATTATTACTTGTTATTATTAATTATTTCTATTTATTTCTAATTATAGCTAATTATTGATAATTATTGTAATTATTACTAATTATTACAAATTATTTCAAATTATTACTAATTATTACTAATTATTACTAATTATTACAATTTATTACTAATTTAGAAATACTTAACAATACATAGAAAAATGAAAACTTCTTGAATAATGAAAGGAAATTTGGTAATCATCGCTGTGGAGATGATTACAAATTTTCCCTTCATTATCCAAGCAGTTTTCATTTACTAATTATTACTTATAAAAAAATTATATTATCAATATTTATGAAAAAACAATATTAATATTATTAAAATAATAAAAAAATTATAAAATATTAAAATTATCAATATTCGCAACAGGCTTTGCTCTATTCTTAACATGTTCAAATCTCGAAGGGCCGCCAATTGTCAGGCCATGTGTAATAAAAAGATTGTGTCAGTCATGTCCATTGTAAACTCTATAATTTTCAATGCATGGTTGGTCACCTCGTAAGTAGTGTTGCAATAGAGAGACTAAAGTAATGTCATTATCATCTCTATGAATTATCTCACTCCCATTACATAGATCGTTCTTCCTTAAAAATTTGATGGGACATCAGTATCTTTCCCTTAAATTTTCAAGGAAGAATGGTCTATATAAAGGGTCATGTGAGGTTATGACTTGGGTTGTCCTATTGCAACGCTTATTGTAAGGTGATCAACCTAGAATATCTAAATATATCTATTTATATCTAATTATATCCAGTTATATCTAATTGTATCTAATTATATCTAATTATATCTAATTATATCTAATTATATCCAATTATATCTAATTCTATCTAATTATATCTAATTATATCTATTATATCAAATCATATCTTATTATATCAAATTATATCAAATTATATCTAATTATATCCATGTATTTCTATTTATATCTAATTATTTGTAATTATATCTAATTATATCTAATTATATTTAATTATGTCTAATTATATCTAATTGTTACTAATTATATCTAATTATTACTAATTATATCTAATTATTACAAATTAGATCAAATTATTACTAATTATATCTAATTATTACTAATTATATCAAATTATTACTAATTATATCTAATTATAACTAATTATATTTAATTATTACTAATAATATCTAATTATATCTAATTATTACTAATTATATCTAATTATATCTAATTATTACTAATTATATATAATTATTACTAATTATATTTAATGATTACTAATTATATCTAATTATTACTAATTATATCTAATTATTACTAATTATTACTAATTATATCTAATTAATACTAATTATATCTAATTATTACTAATTAATACTTATTATTACTAATTATTACTAATTATTACTAATTGTTACTAATTGTTACTAATTATTACTAATTATTTCTAATTCTTACAAATTATTACTAATTATTACTAATTATTACTAATTATTACTAATTCTTACTAAATATTACTAATTATTACTAATTTTTACTAATTTTTACTAATTTTTACTAATTATTACTAATTATTACTAATTATATCTAATTATTACTCATTATTACTAATTATGTCTAATTATATCTAATTATTACAAATTATTACTAATTATATCAAATTATTACTAATTATTACTAATTATTACTAATTATTACTAATTACTAATTATTACTAATTACTAATTATTACTAATTATTACTAATTATTACTAATTATTACTAATTATTACTAATTATATCTAATTATATCTAATTATATCTAATTATTACTAATTATTACTAATTATTACTAACTAGATCTAATTATTACTAATTATTATTAATTATTACTAATTATTTTTAATTATATCTAATTATTACTAATTATTACTAATTATTACTAATTATTACTAATTATTACTAATTATTACTAATTACATTTATTTACTACTAATTAGTACAAATTATATCTAATTATTACTAATTATATCTAATTATTACAAATTATTACTAATTATTACCAATTATTATTAATTATTACCAATTATTACTAATTATTTCCAATTATTACTAAATATTACCAATTATTACTAATTATTACCAAATTATTACTAATTATACGGAATTATTACTAATTATACCGAATTATTACTAATGATACCGAATTATTACTAATTATACCGAATTAATACTAATTATACCGAATTATTACTAATTATACTGAATTATTACTAATTATACAGAATTAATACTAATTATACTGAATTATGACTAATTATACCGAATTATTACTAATTATGCCGAATTATTACTAATTATATTTAATTATGACTAATTATATCTAATTATGACTAATTATATCTAATTATATCTAATTATTACTAATTATATCTAATTATTATTAATTATATCTAATTATTACTAATTATATCTAATTTTTACTAATTATATCTAGTTATTACTAATTACCACTAATTATCCCTAATCATATCTAATTATGACTAAATTTCACAAATTATCTATAATAATCTCTAATTATTGCAAATTAACACTAATTATTTATAATTATCACTAACAATATCAATTTCTTACTAAAAAAAATATAAATATAAATCAATTTAAATCTAATTTAATTACAACTAAAAAAACTATTAAAATTAATATAAAAAGTAAAATAAATTAAAAAATGGAATATAAATACCTTAAACATTGATATTCTAAAAGTATTGGCGTCTTCCAATTACTCTCGTTTAAAAAAATTTCACTAAAAGAAATTGTTTACTTAAAACAGGAGAATGAAGAGAGAGGGAGAGGAAGATATGAGTGGTTTGCCAAAAAAATGGGTGGGGGTATATATAGGTTAGATGAGTTGCGATGGGGTTAGTTGCGACGATTTTCCCGTCGCAAATGGTGGTATTTACGACGGGGCCCGCCGCAAATAACCATGCCCGCATTAATTACAGTCGGCGGTTAAAAGTATATTTGTGACGGGTCCCGTCGCAAATACACACCCGCTGACATACTATTTGCGACGGGTGGCTTTAGCCGTCGCAAATGGTATTTACCGCCGCCAGGCTTTTGCGATGGGGATGCGTCCCCGTCGCAAATACCATTTCCGCGTTTTGGCGTGCAAACCGCGCCAAACCTATTGCGACGGGATGCCTATTCACGTTGCAATTAACCTACTATTTGCGACTGGAAATGCCTCCCGTCGCAAATACGTATTTCGTCAGACCTTTTGCGACGGTTTATATTCCCATCGCAATTGACCCGTCACAAAAAACAACTTTTCTCGTAGTGAAGGTGAAGGTCTTCTTAAGAGAATATCGGCACTGCGAGTTCAACGGTGTGCTCAGATTTCAATTCTGAGAACAGGTTCAAAAGTTACAAAAACCCGCTCGCACGTTTACTGAATGTACCTAAAAAAAAGTTCAGAAATTCATTTTGGGCACACCGGCCTCGGAATCACATGCTGTTAATTTTTGCAGACTCGTAAAATTCCCATATAATAATAAAAATTTCTTGAAAAAATTCATGTATTTACAGAACCCTACTGACAATGAACTCCATATCCCTGAATCAAAATGTTTTTACATGTAGAACAATCAATATTATGCTTATAAACATACAAATAAAGATAATAATAATCCCAAATCCCTCTAATCCAAGCCACTTTAACTTTCCTTATGTGAAGTTTCTCCAATCACAATCACAATGTTTCAATAAATCGACATGGAATGAAATATTTTATTTCGCTGTTTAGATCACGGTTAATTTCAAGACTGTTAAATCTTATATGAAAAAAGAATAGGATTATCCAAATGAGTGGCTTCATGTCTCCCATATCATTGAGACCAGAAAACTGCCAAATAATACATAGATAAAAGATGCCCACATAACTGATGGTTATCTAAGATAACAATAAGATGATGATAGATTCTTGGGAAACACACCAGGGAAAAACATCCATGGTGGTTACTATAGGATAATGAAAACAAATGAAGTTATATGTTTACTTTTTAGGGAACTATTTTCTTGCTAATTGTTTATCTTATTGAAATACCAAAAACAATCACCTCAATGACTGTGAAAAATTGTGAATTAAAATAAAATGATCAATAATGTTACCATATTGGTATGCATACAAATAATTCATTATATATAATTTATGATGTCCAAGTATAAACAAAAATTAGGATTTAGTGATGATAATACTTTTCTAAAAGTAGTGGAAATAGTCACTAAAACCTAAACCACAAGTTCCATCCATAATCATTTGAATTTACTAAAATAAATGATAAAGGAAAAAATAATAACACAACTCACTAGTATTATTCTTAAGTGATTGAGGTTTATCCCATTTAAGTTTCCAATAGACCCCTATGTTATAATATAGTCCACCAGTTGGTGAATCACTTAAAACATTAAGTAAGTCTATCTCTTTTACCATAACCTCTTAGAATCTTTTGTTTAGGGGGATAAGAGAAAAATAATAGACCCATGTTTAAGGTGTTTTTTATGTTTATATTATACATATAACATATTTCATTAATAAACAATATTTATAATCCAAAAATAAACCCTTTAAAAGGTTCTTCCATTAACTACGATAATTTCACACTTTTTTAAATTATATAAATTAATTTGTTAGTATCATTCAGAAAATTTAATCATTTAAAATTTTTAATTAGTCAGATCTTTTTTTAACATTCATAATGCTACTTCTTAATAATAATTAATTAAAGATAATGAAATTATATATTGAAGATGATAATAATTTACTTCATATGAGGAATCCCTATATCCTTTAAAGATTCATATTTAGAAATTTTTAATACTATTTATCAAAACATAAATAATAGAATCATCATATATCTATTGTATAAGGTCAAACTCATAGTGACTAGTGATCCCTAGAATGAAAACACAATTTAGTTGCCAAGATTTTTTACATGAATAATTTAAAAAAATTGTTTTTTATAAATCTGAGAAATTAATTAATATTTTAATTTTATAAATTTTTGTTAACAAGATGACTAGTATTCCACTATAATTAATAAATACTATTTTTGTTATAAAAATTCAACCTAAAAAATATTTGTAATTGTTGTTTGTTTTATAGTTGTTAAACACCGATTTTATTATGATCAAATTCATAGATTAATTAATAATTAGGTATTCTAAATCCATGTTTAAACATAGGTGATCAAAATAAATTTTTTATTAAAATATACACAAAAAAATTCCATATTCACTAGTAAATATTATTAATCTTGTTCATGAATCAGATTATTTTTCCATAATTAATAAAAAATGATAATCTCTATTCAATGAATAAAATAATTGAAATAATGAGTGAATGTAAAAACATAAAAATAACTATTAAAAAAAGAACTCCACAATGAATTGATTTATGTTAGACATGTAATATAGAAGAAAAAAATCCTAGTATAATTTTTATTCAATGAAAACTAGTAGTCTTTAACACTCTATGATTCCCTTTCAATGATACTAATTTATGTTGAATAATTCATTTTATTATATATTAAATGACATAATATTATAGAAATAATCATTCTTTATATCTCTTATATATCATAATCTCTTATCCACTTCAATTTGTGGTCAAATCCCAACAAAATTTCTTTTGAAATTCCCACCTGATGCACTAAATATTTTCCATTTTTTCAATAATTCAATATTTATCTATGATATAAAATATCCCAAATATTTTGAAATTACATTAACCATGAGTTTGACCATTTAACTACATAGTGAGTTTAACTTATAGAAGGAAACTGAGTAAAAAATCAGTCTATATTTTATTTATTTGTCAAGAGGCAAAAAAACCCTACTACAATATAGTGATTTTGAGTGACTTATTGTTATTTTTACAATGTTACCATACTAGATTCCAACCACTTCAAAACATCTTCTAAAGGACCCCAACATCATTCATAACCTGAATCAACTATAATTAAAATTTTAAATCAATAAAATTATATTTTAAAATATCTTATTAGATGTTTTAACTTATTAATAGTTTTTCCTTAAAATCCTTACAAACAGGACTTGGTATGGGAAATAAAAATGTTTTTTCAATATCTACTATACTCAAACTCAAATATCCAATATTTTTCTATAATTTTTTTTCAAACTAAAATATCTAGTAACCACAAAATTTACTATTTTTTAGGTTTGGTTTGCATCTTAAATCTCTAAAATACGATGTAATGTTTTTAAATAATGATATTTATTTCTCTATGTATCTTCTTAATATCCTAATCAATGCCAAATGAGCCATGGTTTCCCCCAAATTTTTCACTTATAATTAATAACTGCAATGATTTATAAACCCTAATATAATTAATTAACCATGATTTAGTTTGTTTGATTATGATATATTGGTCACCATGATTTTGTTCTTCAATTGAAAAATCCATTCTTAAGATAACATGGATTTAATTTCAAAATACCTATGTTCATTATTTTTTTATCTTATGAGTAAACTACAACATTTTTTCTTTAAAAACATATTTTTTGTTTATTTCTAAAAAAATGAATAAATTAAAAATGTTAGTTTATCAAAATTAAAATTAAAACTCTAAAGCATTAAAATTAAGATGTTGACACAAAAATGAAATTATAAATATAAAACTACTAAATATAATATAAATACCAAAAAAGTAGATTAATGAATGGTAAAAAATATATTAAATTGAATTGAAAATTTAATAATTAATTACATAATATTTTTCACCTATCATATTGCATGAATTTTCTCATAGCCCATGTGCATAAAATAACTCATTGTGCCTCAAAAAACCATTTACATGAATAAATTTATCTCCCACACATGTATTAAATAATAATTATACAAACATCCAAAATATGAGTAGAAATTTATATGTCTATTTTCTCATCTTCCTTATAATTATTCTTTGATTTTAATGGATATCCTATGTTTTAAACATGAGCATGGATCAATGGGTCAGAAGGGATTAGTTAAAGAAATTAAAATCCTTATTCATTTAAATGAAAATTTTAAAATTAATATCTTTTTGATGGAAAAACATGAAATGTTATAAATGTTATTCTGTGATTTGAGATTATTTAATGAACAATATAACTATAAAGCTTTGAAATGGGGTTTATAACTATATCAAAAATGGAATTGTAAAGTTATACCACACTAATTAACCTAGGTGAAAATAATAATCCCAGAAAATTAACAAATTTTATTAAAAAAATTATTTTAAATTATGATATTGTTTCAAAAATAATCTAATACAGAAGGAAGAGGACAAAAATATTTCAATATAAAAAATCATATTTATAGATCATGACAAAAATACAATAGTTTAAATTCCTTAATAATGTAACAACAAATATAAAATCAATTCTTATTTATAGAACTATACACTAATGTTACGAAATAACATTATGGATTTGACCATTTAATTATCTATGTTAGGATAGACCACATCATGTTAAATGTCACCATATAATGGTTTTATTCACTGTAGTATACATGTTATGTGATTTTATATGATACAATCTATTTTTTAGTGACCGAATATTTATATTAAAATATGGGACCATGAATTACTATATATGGTAGTTCTTGGATTGTAATTTCGATCATCTATAGGTTTTGAAAATACTCAAGATTAATCTTTCAAGTCCTAACTCTATTAAAACATTAATAACAATGTTATAGAATATTATGGATAACATATGATCCTTCCTTAGTGTTAGAAGTATCAAATATAATTTTGATACCATAGGAGGAAAATAAAACTTGTCGAATTTTAGTGTCCAATAATATGCTTGTGTTAATTATCTTTGGTATGTTGGGTCTATAAATAAATTGTGTGTCATCCAGAATTTATTTGATTAATTATAATATGAATATATTTATCATACAGAATAATCCATTTTTTTATTGTTATCCATGGAAATTGGACAAGTGTTGTACCCTCCAAATCCCACTTGCGGCAATAGAGGCACTGCCATCTCATTTGGATTAATTTTTTGATTGAATGACAAAACATGAATATATGATTTTCCAGAACTACAATATGTTTTTATCAAAATAGTTATGTTTAATAAGTGTTTTAAAAATAGAAAATGTTTTAAGGAGAAAAATAGTTTTGGTTTTATAATTTTTATGAAACTTGGTTTAGTTTTGGAAAAACATTCTAGAAATATTTTGGGGAAAACAATTGTCATAAGAAGAATAAACTATAACTAATTTCACTGGTAAAAAAAAGAATTTTTTTGTGGAATAATATTTCATAAGAGAACCATGATGTTTGATAACAAGAAAATATCATAAGTTTAAAAGTTGTAATTTTGAAAACTCTACCCAAAACATATTGGCCACTTTAAAAATAAGTATGGATTTCTCCTAGGAAAGTGTTTTCTATCTAGATGAGAAGTTTCGTTGTTTCAACAAAAATGGAAATGGTTTATGGTATGATTTTAGAATAAAATTATGTCAAAAAATGGTCAACGGTTTCACCATATTAAGATATGTCATATTGAATAAAGAATGTTGTATTATATATCAAAGTAGTCATGGTATTACTCTTGGAAACAGTTTTCATCCAAGGGTCGACCACATTATGGTGAGCACATTCCCCTTGTACCTATATTAAATTTGAGTTAGATTAAACTATAGAATTTATTTAGTATGTGTGATCTTTGTTTATATTGGATTTTTACGGTATAATAATTTATAAATTTTTAATAAATTTTGAGACAATGTGTAGTATATGGGTATTTATATAAATATAATAATTATTTATAAATGATAATATGAAATATTCATATTAAAATTTCTTATTTAAAAAATATATTATTTTTAAGTTATCGAAAGAGTATATATAACATATGAAATAGGTTTTTGATCATAAATGATTTTTAAGCAAGAAATATTTTTAATATGAAGACGTTTATGTTAAATTACATATAAATTGGAAATATATGAAGTTAATATTGAAATAAATAAATAAAATTCACATTTATTTAATTTTTTTAATTTCTATAAATCATGTTTAGATTATAAATTGTTTATAATTCCCTTATTTATGAATTTCCCAAAAAATATTATCTCATGTTTAAATATATATTTTTTTATTTATTTAGTTCATTCTTTCATTTATTCATATATATTAATTTTTTATATTACGAATGGATGTATTCTGTAGTTTATATTTGATTAAATTATTTATTTAAATTATCAATCAAGAATTTTATTTGCCACACTCAAGGTATAAAAATTGATTTAGTTTTCTTCAATATTTAATTTGGATTATTTATGGGTTATTTAATTGAATTAAAATTTAATCGTAGTATTTAAATATTACATTTTATAATTATGATGGAATTGAAGTCTCTCTTGAGTAATAAACCTTTCATAGTTAGACTATAGGTTATAATTCCCACTATCAATGGAGCTTAAACTATATAAAAAAGGAATTTTATTCCTATTTCACAATGATTACCCATGCCTGGACTATTGATTTCATTGTTTATAATTCTATACAAGAAATAGTTTTACATACCATATGCATGTGACATATTTTTTTGTATATAAATATATCTAAGTTTTAATTTTTATTTATAATAGAAACTAGGAGTTCTATAAATAATTACACATTAATTGATCATATTTATTCGGTGGAAGGAATAAGGATCCAAAAAATAAATCATTAGAAGCGTGAATACATAAAAATGGAATACATGAAAATAAATTTTGAGATATTTAAAACTTCTTATGAAATAATAAGTGTTTGATTCCTTATAAAGTGGATCTTTTTATGCCCTTGATTATCTAAATGTATAGGTTCATGCTAATTAAGGGTTCCCTTGGATTATGTTGTGTAATAATGGAATGTTATTGTTGACCCAAAAAGGATTTGGTGCCCATATTTTTAATATGAGTTTGGTAACACATAACAAGGAAACCCTAAATATTATGATTCTTGATGAATATTTTTGAGATATTCCATAAGATATATTTGCAATAAAAATTTCCACTCAACTATCCCAGAGTCATATAAGGTATTATCTGTATGCTGGCCAACCTAAATTATAATGAGATGAGGGGAACACCACATTCATCTCATTACTACTAAAATATATGACTTTATCCACTAATATATTTTATTTATACATAATAGGACTACCATTTTAGTGGGAGAGCATTCAATAAAACTCCTAATTATATGAATGTAAAACATGATACTTGTGGCACCCCAATATTTTATGATATATTTCTCTTAAAAAAATTAATTTCTTTGATTGATTACTTTAGACAAAACATTGAGTTCAAATGAACTAAAATAGAAATATAATTATTTATTTTGAAATTTATCATCAATAAGTTGGATCAATGTGTAAGAATTGTATGATCTATATAATGAAAAAAATTTCTATATTATAAAAAAATAAAAAAATTTGTTTATAATTTATTAAAAATTATAATAAAATAATTTTAAAGTAAAAAGATATTTTTTTATAGAATATTTATTTCATGAATACTGTGGATCTTTTTCGTAATAAATTTAATTAATATAAAATCATGAAATATTTTAATTATATAGTTATATACTATATTTAATAAAATATTTTAACATTAATATTTAATTCATTTATCGGTAGATCTAATAAATACCTAGCATGTCTTATTCCCAATCAATTACCCAGTCTCCCATTTGCTTCAAGGTAAACCAAACAATATACAGGGGCCTAACATTTGTTCAAAAGTCATTTCAATCAAAAGTTAATTCAAAAAAATATTCAATTTTGAAAATATGCCTTCCATTTTAAAAACCAAACTTCAAAGGTTTTTATCATAAACTCATTACATTCTTTCAAAAACTGATATCAAATGGTTTTCATCAAAATTCATGAAGTTATTTTCATGAACCGACTCCAAATGGTTTCAATCAAAATTTATGAAATTATTTTCAAGAACCAACCCCAAATTATTTTAATGAACATCAATTACATTATTTTCTCCACCCACCTTGACATTTCAACATATTATTACGAAAATCCAACTCATGATTTAGAAATTTATTTGAAAAACAATTCTATATTTAAAATCATCAAAAGTTTTACATAATGGGAATATCGTATCGAACTGCCTATTGTGATTACCATATAACAACAAAATAATAAGGAATTCATAAGGAGGAACATATTGTAGAAAACTTTGAGGCTCCACATTATAAGAAAAGTGTTGTGGAAAAGAATCTATTACCATGGAGTAGGGTGGAAAACCTTAACACATTCATGCATTGGTAGAGGTAAACATAGCATAGAATGTGTGGCTAGATTGTCGAATGCACCAGAAAACTACCCCTTTTTCATATAGAGGGAGACTGTGGTGTAGAACCACATCAAAAAATGAACAGTTGCGGTGTAACATGAGCATTGTGAATTAGAGGTGGCTCTACATCAGTCATTCAAAACTCAATAGTAATCACCAATTACATGGTAGAGTGATATTTATATGGATCTGATTCCCATTTTAAAAACCATCATAACTTCCTTCATAAAATGAAACGAACAATCCTACATAAAATAAAAAAATAGAACCCTAAATTAACCCTATAATATAATAATTTAAGGAATCACCACCTTAGACTAAATATTTTACTAACTATCGGATGCCAACACAAAATAGCATCTATAGGGTGTTCTGGGACACCATTATGTAGACGTACCCATATATCCCTCCACGGTAAATGATATGATAAAAAATCTTCAATTGAATTCATTATGAAATATGCATAATCTATATGGCTGAACCACAACACATAGGGTACCACTATGATAGATAAACTGCCTCCTCCGTGAAGTCAACCCCTCTATGGCATGGTCTTGAGGGTTGCGATGTGGCAGCACCGTTATTCAGAGTTATTTTCCAAAAACAATCATTTAAGCTTCCATAAGATTTTGAAATCCCAAAATACATAACCCAAACAAATATAAACTCAATAATAAGGAGCATATAATAGAAATTAGTAAGAACTAGATAGCTTACCTAAAATATAATGTTGGGGTGTTACAATCCTTCCCATAATGAATTTTTTATTCAACAAAGGATTTTTAATAATACTCTATCAAAATTATATAAGGCCAATATATCTTCATCAATTCCACATACTCCCATGTCTCAGGTGAATTAGAAACATGCAGCACAATACCAAAATTAGGGGTATAGACTTTCCATGAATAACCTTAAACTGAGAATAAATAATCTGAATAAGTTTCATAGTCACAAATTAATTTGGTTCCATTTCTATATTATTCTATATATTGTAGTGAGATAGATCATGGATATATTTCTAGAGTTGTGACATATAGAACATGTTGTGGATAGATATCAATAGTGGTGGAAAATACAAGTGGTAAGAAACTGTACCAAAAAATTCAATAAACTCAAATAGTCTCACATAACATGGTGCCAACTTTCCCCATTCCCTGAGCTCTTGGTGACCAAACCCTGGTGAAACTCTTAACAAAATATTACCAACTCCAAACTCATAAGGGAGTCAAAAATGATAAAAATATGATTTGTTATTTATTTTTTCCATTACCATTATCTAAAAGATCAATTAAATATTAATTTTCATCTCTTATACCAAACAAGGTATAACTAGAGAAGTTTCACCTGCCTTAGACAAAAAAATAAGATATTTTAGTGGTTAGTCGTTCAAATCCTCAAAGGATCCATCTTTATGGATTACTGGTTGTTCAAATTGTATTCAAACTCAATAAGCACCAAATGAAAGTCTCAATATTATTTAAAGTTAATCATGGATGCCTGTATCATGTACTCCAAAATATGGATTTCCCATTTTATATAACCACCCATTTGAGGTAATAATTTTGTGCTCAAATTAACCAAGGATCCCATTACCCTCTACAGTACCTTAAAAAATAAAGAAGTGATATAGGGATACCTATTAGAAATCATTATAGACTAAACACTAAACAATATACTAATTTATTATACGTACAAATTTTCCTTGTCTTGAACCTTTTTTGGTATCACAAATCAGAATGAAGTGATCCAATTTGGTCAATTATTCAATACCACCCTGATTTAATTCTTAACTCATTGTTTACATGGAAATACAACCAAAAATTCCAAATATATTTTATGCCACACCCAAGTCAGCACTGGAAAAGGTTGAATATATACCAAAGGTTTTTGATGCTCGAAATTAACCAATTGATAGGTATATTAGTGAAAAACAAAATCAATAATATCCCATTTCATACATGGACACTAGAAAAATTACCTCATATAATAAAACATTACTATGGTTCTATGGTGTTCTTCCCACTGGGAATCATACTGATCTCCCATAATGAAATTCCTAAAAGGTAATGAAATTATGAACCATTTATTGAATAAATGGATTAAATTTGTGTTTATATGCCTATATTATATGATATCCAAATCATATATAGAATCAACAGCTTTCCGAGTCACTCCTCAGCTAGGAGTTCCGCCGGAGGAAGCAGGGTCTGCCTTAGCTGCAAAATCTTATACTAGTACATGGACAACTGCATGGACCGATGGACATACATTCCAAGACCATTAAAAATGACGATCCTAGAACTTATCATTGATTTTTTATTTCTGAAGAATCATATTCCATAGTTTGGATTTAAATTTACCAGTTTCAAAATTTATCCAAGTCTCATCATCTAGGTAACCAAAATTCACATAAGAAAATATTTCCATCAACTTCCACTACCTTGATAATTCTTTAATGTCATGAGATGTAATTTTACCACTCAAATAATAATTAATATAAATCCCCTTACCAAGAGTATAGGAAATTTCAAAATCAAAATCTTTTAGGTACTCCACCCATAGTCACTCCTGAAGGTTCAAATCTTATCAAGAGAAGATATAACTCAAATTTTAGTTATTGGAGTGGGTGGTAAACCTCTCACTAAGAAGTTAATGAAGAAAAAACATTGAAGAATAAATTATGTCTATGAATTCAAGATCATATGTGGGATAGTTCTATTCACGAGTCCAAAGATGATGATTACCATAAGCAACAACATTATCACCTATATAAAATCACAAACCAAACCTGATCCTGATGTATCATATAAGACTGTATAGAGCTGCCCATTTTATATAAGATTCAAAATAGGATCCAAAGTCAAAATATGATTTGACTCATCAATGAAAACATAAACTTTTGAATCCTAAATGAAATTTACTCTCTTTTAAGTAATATACGTAATTGATAAATTCAGCTTATATAAATCCTTCACAAAATAACTATAATATCCTACAAATCCTAAGAAGTATCGAATCGAATAAAAATTTCATGGTTACTCCAAGGTTATAAAGTCTTTCTCATTCTCAATATCAAATGAGACACCACGTTTGGAACCACGTTACCCAATAATTTTACACCTCCTATAAAAAGGTTGTTTTTTGAAATTTTTGGATGAATTATATGGTATCTCATGATATACAATACTTATCTTGGATGATTTATGTGATCCTAATAAGCCTTAGAGTAAACATGGATTTCATCCATAGAATCCACAATATATGAATCAAGGTACTCACACAAAATCTAATTAATTAATTCCATGAAAACTATAGGACCATTGGTTAGACCAAAAAAATTCATGATGGTATCATAATGGAAGTACCTAATTTTGATGGAAATATTTTATATTTTAGAATACTTAATCCTAAGATGGTGATAATTAGGATGGAGATAAATAATTGAGTAATTCTTTTGCCCATAAATTGTTAAGTGAAACATCTATATGAGGTAATAAATACTTTTTCATCACCATAACTTAATTGTTTTTGGTAATTAACACTGATATAGAGTGTACCATAAGGATTATTAGAAAGAATCATGGTTACAACCCAAGTAAAAAAAATATGTTAGATAAAATCATTAGATAATATATCATACAACTAATTTTTCAAATTTTTCAGTTCCACTACTTCCTTATAGTATGAGGGAATAGATACAGGTTGGGTACATAGTACCATGTCAAATGAAAATTAAACATCTCTCAGTATTAGAAAACTAGGAATGTAAAATAGAAAAACATCAAGAAAATTAATTACTACTAGAGTAATTTCACCACATGAATTTTCATTCAATAGTTAAAAGGTTAATATCGGTATCATCCACCCCAACAATAGAAGAGGAGGTCTAGATTGGCTCAAACCTGCATACCATTTTCCTTAAAAGAAATGAATTAATCCATTAGTGCCAGTAATGAAAAACCATCAATGATAACAGTTCATATGATCCATATGGGCGAACAACTAATTTATACCAAGAATGAAATCTTGAGGTTTTATATCCATAAAAATAATTTTCAAGCAATCTCAACTTCTAGAAAAGTGAAAGTATAAAAAGGTTCTTCAAGACCCTTAACATTCATAATTCTGTGTGGAATGAAAATATCTATAACATAATGCATGATATATGTAGTAATATATATAAATTCTATGATATGGGATGATATCAAGGAATAAGAGGGACCAGTTTGAAATAAAGAAGACACTAAATATGAAGCCATGTTAATGGTAACTCTAAATTTCATAAAAACCACATCAATTTCCAAAGAATATTCATCCATTTAGTGAACTAGATTTACTCTTAATGACTAATGGTAAAAACAATTTATTATTAAAGAATTTTATTACACTATAGTTACTCTCAATAATTATGATCCTGTGCTAATACATGGACTAGTAACAACCTGAATAAATCTCTTTTAATCTCTACATCATCCACTAGAGTTTCAGTTACGTTGTTTTTATAAGAAATTATATTTTATGTTCCGAACCTTACCAAAAAGGTAGCAGGTAAGTGAGTGTTTACTAAATACCACAGATTAATTAGTAGATGTCTAATACTGAGATCCAACATGATAGTTTCTACCACAAGACCAATATTACATCCTCTTCCCTTTAGAGGGACCACTAATGTTTCCACTAGGGGTAGGTGAAAATTCCATCTGCGATGAATTTGTAGAAAAGTAATCTTCCAAAATCAAATATCTATCCAAGAAATTAGTATTTAAGGTTGTTTTTTATAAAAAATGTTTGATCAAATATCTATTTGGGAATCTATATCAAATAACTAGTCATTCTGCTTCTCATTCGATATAACCTCTTGTTAGAAGTGAACAAACATGGTAATGTTATAGGAAAATAGTGTCACAATTTGGCCACCTTTATCTATTTTTAATAACACCATCAATTTATCAAACACCCTCAAGTATAGATAGATTTTATCCAAGGAAATAGTCCTGAATTATTTCCACACTATGCCCAAAGTCTTCACTATATCAATAATTGGGTCCCACAACCTGCTTCAAGGACCTTTATGCCTAAAAGTAGCACATTTTACCTTAACAGAATCAATTACTTACTAGAAATACAATTGATTATTAACTTTATTTAATCAACCCTCTTCTCTTTAAGGATTTTTGATACCCTTAAAATATAGTGTTTTGATATGAAGAAACTCTTGGGAATGATCTCTACTATCACCCCTCCGGGTAAAACATAATTATCTAGATTATGATTATATTCCTCTATATTTCTTTAATCCATTGACCACATTTATAGAATCCTCTACAAGGTTATAATAAACTATAGGTTTATATTGTAATGGTTAATTAGTAGCTCCCTCACACGGTCCATTGAAACAACTTGATTGGGGACTTTTACTACACAGGATCAAAGGAAACATCTAGTAGAAAAAATGAGTTAATCTACACTATATATATCAATTGAAAATGTTAAAAGAGAAAAATTCAATTCCAGAAATAGTCTATACTAAAAACATTAACTTTTATAAAAAAACTTTCCCCAATAACCCATTGTAACTCAGTGCTCATTACAATGAAAAAATTTGATACACAATATTTTAATATTCCCATTAAGTCCCCAAAATATTATCCCAAACTATTTTTAAACATTAGAGAGTATCCTCAACCACCTCGGATGCTATTTTTTGAACCAACCCAAATTACCAACATTAATAGTACTTAGATGATGCAGTCATGAAATGAAGGGAATTTATAATCCCCAAGGGCTATTGATAAGATCCATGGAATAAATATAGATAAATATGGAACTATTTCACTATATACAATGTAATGAAAACTAGAAGCTAATTAAAAAATAAAACATTAAGTTTGATAACACTTTATAGGTGAAAAATGATTCTATAATACCTTGAAACAATTATCAAATTTCGAAAATAACCTAATACAATTGATAGATAACAAACACCAGCATGTGTTTCCAACTCTTGAAGGTATTATATGTTTGGTGCACCCTCCAACTCTATTTTGGTGCCTTCCCATTACCTAAACCTATCATAAATAAATTTATAAATACCTAAAAGAAATGATATTGTTTGAGAAAAAATCCAAATAATATTTCTCCAATAATTTCATAAGAATTCAATATTAGGTAAAATAAATTCTTAATATAAATAAAACATGGAACTAAATAATTTTCACAATTAAAACCGAAAATTTATTGAAGAAACATTTATAATGACTTTAGAAAAAAAATGAATAATAACTCTTTTATCAAAGACGACACAATCTAGATTTTTTTTTCAAACTGGAATAAATAAAAAGTTTATCAAAATAGAGCATGCGTATGAATTTGTATAAAAACTAGCATGAGTAAAACATCTATACCATAAGCCATATGAAGTCATTATTAATTATATCACCATGGTTATGATACGTAGGGGTAGGATATACAATTATTATTACACATATTGGTGAAATAAATATTCAAATATGCACAAAAACATCCCTAAGGAAAAATTAGAATATATAAAAGGACTAATGTCCATGTTCACAAGTAGTTTAGTTTCATTGTCATCATTAATCCATTTCAAATTACTTCTAATACATGCCTAGTGTGTCTTCCTACCACTAAGAAACTCACCTTCACATGCGATTCTTGGTAAACCAGTCAATATACATGGTTAGATAATTTCTTTAGAAATAATTTCAACCAGTATTTCATTCAGCCAAAAAATCTTGTTTCAAAACATGTTATTCATTTCAAAAACCAACTTCAAAATTATTTTTATCACAAACTGGAGTCATTATTTCATAAAACAACATGAAATGGTTTTTATCAAAATTCATTCCATTATTTTTTAAAATAAACACCAAATTTTTATCATAAAAACTCATTCCATTGTTTATAAAATACAAAACAAAATGGTTTTCATCAACATTTATTCCATTCTTTTCACCACACACATTTTTTATTTCAATGTACAATTACCAAAACACATCCCATGTTTTGAAATTGATTAAAAACTAATTTTAAATATAAAATCATAATGTTTTTATAAAATAGAATTATATTCAAAAACCACCTAAAATGTCCATAAAATTACAAGACCATGAAGAAAAGATTTTAGGGAGGAAAATACTCAAAAAAACTGGGAGGCCTCACGATGTAAAAAATGTGTTAAGGTGAAGAATTAACCTTCTTGGAATAAGATAGGACACTAGAGTGTAATGGTGGATTAGAGGAAATCACCACGACATTGGATATACCTTTGATTCATAAACATAATTGAAATGCGCCTTCTGTGGAACAAAGAGGGTGATTATAGAATGTAACCAAATTGGATCTTGAACTGCTACTACGTGGCATGAGCACTACAACATAGAGGTGGGTCTTTATCCCTCCTTATTAACCTAATAACAATCACCAATTAAATGAGATATCGATATTTATAGGGGTTTCATAACCCATTGAAAATACCCTCAAAATATCCCTTAAAAAATAAAATGTATTCTCTTAATTAAAACACAAAATATGATCCCAAAATTTATTTTGTAATAGCCTAATAGAATCCATTACCCTCATTGACCGAACATTTGATAATCTACATGGAACTGTTGTGGAATATCCTATATGGTTTTGTTTAAGAAAATAAAGTGTATACCTACCCATATGCCCCTCCAAAGTGAAGGTAATTTCCTATATTTTAGGGTTGGAGTCAGTACGATGAAACTATCCCATCAATGGTGTGGCCTCAACCACTATGGCACAACTATGGATCATGAAATACATTTATCGTGTAATAAAATCCTATTCAACATTATCTTGATTTTTACAACATGGTTCCAGCTATTTTGACTGTATGTTTCAAAAATAATTCATTTACTCATCCTTGTGCTTTTTCAGACAAACAATTCATCACCCAAACAAGGATTAACTAAAAAATTAAGAGGGGAAAATGAAAAACCAACAAGAAAAATAGAACTTACCTAAAATAAATGGATAGTATTTCAAAATCAATGTGTATGTTATGAAACATCTGAAAAACAATTACATGAAAAAAAAGGATACCACACAAAACCAATGAATTTATAAATAAATTATTGAAAAATTGTTTGTAAAATTTTATAATTGGATCATACATGATATTATAAGTATTATTATGGCCTATTATATTATTTTAATATATTTACTTTTTTATTTTGAATGTTAGTGGGTTTAAAAAGCAAGCTGGGATAGAGTTAAAGGTTTATTTTACAAGCCCGTTTTTTCTTGATTTCTTATCCTAAATTTACATTGAGGGGAATTTCTTGAATCCTATCCTTTAAAAATTATTTTTATTATTCTATGGTTATTTTCAAGATTTTAATGTATTAGTTCCATTTTTCAATCTTATTTACTTAAGATGAATGAGAGAATTATTTTAAGGAAAATTTCTCCTCATTTACCCTTTTGTAGATGAAATTTTTCTTCCAATTTAATAATATTAAATTTTTTATGAAATTTCGTACCTATACATAATTTTTTAAAAAGGATAATTTCACTATATTAATCATTATTTACAATGATTTAGAATTCAATCTTACTAACTGTTTTCTGAAAATGTCATTTATAAATTTTCACAAAAGTATGAAATAAATGCTTTCTTTTAAGGTATATGACATTATTGGATTTTCCCACTGTCAGGAATAACTCTTTATTTAAGGAATCCATTGTTATTTTACTTGGTTATTTTCAAGGGAAAATATTTTTCTCAATATTTTGGATTTTTTTTTAAAATATTATTAAAGGAAAAGGATATTTTATCATGTTTTAAAATTAATATCTAGATGATATTTTAAAGATTGTTTTCGTCTATGCCATCATCCTTAACGGTTTTTTATTCTTTACTATATATATTATCCAAAGATACCATATTAATTATTTCTTTGGATATTTATTATGACGATGATGAGATTTTATGAAACCATTTTTTACATGGGATATGCTATGATGATATGATTATGGATTTATGATCTTGTGGCACACATATATATGTTTTTTAAAATATTACTAGTGGGATATAAATTATATGTCCCTCTAATGAAATGGGAAAATCCTTATATCTCATGATATAATTATGGGAAAAAGCTTTTAAAATTGTTCCACTATGATAAGGGAAACAAACAGTGATTCATAATTTTCTCTAATACGATGGTCTCAGTATTTATCTTTGACATATACATGGTTTATATTAATGTGATAATGCTACACTATAATGAAATGTTGATATTTTTATGATTTGAACTCATATACCATGGTTTATTTTTTTATGATTTCCCAATCTCGTGACATTCTAATGATTTATATCATGACTTTTGATTATAATCTATGAATTATTAGGTATGATTTTATATTGATAATAAAATGTTCTCAAACCATTATAATCATGATATGGCAACATATGAACACTGATTGATATGTCCCATATTTACCCTTAATGAGCACATGAGTTCACCCTTATTTATGTTTTAATTTTTCCCCAGGTTGTGAAGAAGGTTAATAAGTATGGTTATTCTAAATGGGGACCCTATATAATGAATCATATTTGAAATGACAAATATTACACTTAAATGAGAAGTTTTTGTATCATGTATTTGTATACCCGAAACCTTTATGGTTTTCGGGATGTTTATTTGTGATATATATTGAATATTATTACAAAATAAATAATAATTATGTACGTTATGCTTGGTTAACTATGGTTGGTATAAAAAAATTAGTTTTTTTTTATTAAATTATGATTAATATGGGGATAGAACATAAGACAAACTATGCTGAGTATAAAGTGATATAGGATGAACCTTATAAATTTTATTTTGACAACATAGTGTTTTTATTTATGACATTTTATGAATGATTTTAATGATAAAATTATTCATCATCGTAATTATTGTAACTTGATTCTTATAAAATTATTTTAGATTTTGGTCAATTAATTTAGCTAGAAGAAATCCTACTAACAAAAAATTCAATAGATAATGTATGATTTCCAAGATAATGAACCAAATGATTTGAGAGCTGGGATGCAGAATATGGTGATTGTGTTCATGAAACATTCTCAAGCCATAAATCATACTTATTTTTCTAATGATCAATGTGGGGAAAACATATTTTTTATTCTTTAATGAAGAAATATCCACCTTATTTTAATAATTCTTCTGATCCACTAGTAGTTTAGTGACTGATTAGTACTGGTGAGAAAATATTTTTCCATTCTCTAGTTCTTGGGACAAGAATTATTTGTCTTACCAATTAACTACTCGAAAAATACCCTATACCAACGGTTTCAAACCATTGGTATAGGCCTCCAAACCGTTGGTATAGCCTATACCAACGGTTTGGAGAACCATTGCCAAGTAAGCCGTGGGGATAGGTCTAGACCAACGTTTTTGGGAAAACCGTTGGTATAGACCTATACCAATGGTTTTCAAATCCGTTGGTATAAGTAAAATGAAAATCTACACCAACTATTCCATAATACCAGTGGTATATGTAATTCAAAAAATAATCATTTGGTTGGTTTTGATTACAGAACCTCCCGTTTGTTATTAAACAACCTAACCACTAACCTAAGTTACTTTTGTGAATATAATTTCATAAATATATATATTTATTATCATAAGTATTTTAAATTTTGATTTATTTAATGTCCTATATGATAATATTCCATTATAAATAAATGTACCTATACCCACGGTTTTGAGAACCGTTGGTATAGGTTCTTTGATTTTGGGACCTATACCAACGGTTTTGGACAAACCATTGTTATAGGTCCATATAAGTGACCTATACCAACGGTTTTGTCCAAACCGTTGGTATAGTTATAAATTATTGAACTATACTAATGGTTTCCAAAAAACGTTGGTATAGATCGAAGTTCTTGTAGTGAATTTTCATTTTCAAGGAGAAGAAAAACAATATTGTAATCTTATTAAAAATATGTCGCAAGAGGACAAAATTGGATCCATTTAATAGGATTTGTTTAATAAGTTAGTTTTTAGTAATTATGTACTTCATATTCTATAAAGAAAAAATGGAGAAGTAATTACTTGCTATTATGTAGAATCATGATTAATCTATTGATATGTATGATGAAAACATTACAAAACATGAAAGGAATGCTTCTGGTTTAATTATAACCCTTAAAAGTAAAATTGACCGATTAATTGGTGTATTAAAACCATTTCTCTAAAATGTGTTATCTATAATATAAATTAGTAAAAATGAATAAATTTTTTGATGAGCTCTCAAGGTAGGATTAAAAATTGGAAATTCCCATAATTCCTATGGTTTTGATAATAAAAGGAAGATGGTGAATCATGAAAACTCAAATAAATCACATGGAGAAATGAAATTCCAATAACCTTCATGAATCAAATGTGGAAAGAAACATTAAATAAATTTTTTAAATAGGAATGGGAAGTCCTTTAAATGTGAACGGGATTATCATAATTCTCATGATTGTGGAAGTGTAAAAAAGAGTATGCTTAATAGACTAGAGGGATGGATGTTGAAAATTAATTAAAAAAGAACACTCTAATTCTTCATAGTATGGAGTGTGGGAATTATAATTACTAGTGGATAAATATAATGGTTAATAATGATGATTGATATCCAAAACCACTTAAGCCCAAGGAAATGGAGAGATCTAATGTGATCAAGACTACCAAAGTGAGTTATGAGAATGTAATGGTGATGGGTACAAATATCAATCACTATATAAAAACTAATTTTTTATTTTATTCTGGATCTACACTCTCTTTTATATCTAATAAATTTTCCAAGGGTATCATATTACTACTTCAATGATCTGATATTGAGTTAATGGTGAAAAATTCTAATGATATAGTGATCACATCTTAAGTATATAGATCCTCGTCGATATGAGTGTGTGGGTGTGTGGTTCCAGTAAATATTGTGATTCTCCCACTAGTTGAATTTGATGTGAATTTGTTCATGTATTGGATTTCTCAATATAGATTCCATCTCAATTGTCCTGGAAGGGAAGACACTATTGATATTCAGTATTGACCTATGATCATCCTTTGGTATGAGGATGGTTATAATCACTAAATTTAGGATACTTATGTTATATGGTTCTTACTAGCTATTCATGAGCGATATTTATCCCAATTGGTTGGGGAGAAACTAAAAATCATTTATATTCATAGTAATTTACTTTTATATAATGTATTTATTGAAACCTTCCTTGTACTCCCCCAAATAGAGAAGTTGAGTTTGAAAAATAAAACTCATACCAAGCACTACACCTATTTTAAAAGATACTTATAAAATGGACTTGATTAATTTATTAGAATTAAGGTAAAAAATCCAAGAAAGTCTTGATAAGGGATTCATAAAATGTAGCACATCACTGTGGGTACAAATTTTAATTTTATTTTGAAGAAATATGGATTGAAGCATCCTTGAAATTATTATTGATAACTTGACAAAGTCATGATCATGAAAAATATTCCTATACCCCATAGTGATGAATTTTTTGGTAAACTATCACAATGCTCTATACTTTTCCAATATTGACATTAATTTGGACTATCATCAATTTTGGGTTAAGAATGAGGTTATAACTAATATATCATTTTTTACGAGGTATTTTAATTATGGATTTATAGTGATTCCATTTACACGTTCCAATTCCTGTACTATCTACATGGACTTAATAAACATAGTCTTTAGAGGTTAACTTGATCAGTTTTTGGTAGTCTTTATAGATGGAATTCCATTATGTTTAATGCTTAAGGAATATCATGGATATCATTTTATAGTTTTTCTTAATCACCTTAGGAGGAATAATTTATTTTAATAATTTACTGAATGTGAATTCATTCCATAGAAAGTGTAATTCATAGGTCATATAATCTCAAGTGATGGTATATTAGTGGATCCTTAAAATAAAGAAGTTATTAGTCAATTTTAATTGCCACATATGGTAACATATAATAAATAGTTTACTTGGGTTGGATGGATACTACTAGAAATTTTTTATAGATTTCTTGCAACCATTTGATCCACACACTAAGTTGAATCAGAAGGTAGTTCTGTTATTGTTGATAAATAAATGTGAAAATAATATTAATATATGAAGAGAAGGATGTTTAGTTCACCTATATTAAGACTAACCTATAATGAATAAGGGGTTTTGATATATATTTATTCATCAACGAATGGACTAAGGTAATTCCTTATATAGAATTATATAATGATAACATATGCCTGCCACACAATTAAAATACATTAAAAAGCTTACCTGACTCTTGATTTGGAACTTGAAGTCATAATTATTGCAATAAAATTATATAGTCAAGACATTTGTTATAAAATATATGGAATATATACATATTATAAAATCTTTATGTTTATATTCACACATAAAGATATGAATATGTCCTATAAAAGATGGTTAAAGCTGATTAAAATTTTCAACTATTCAATACATTACCACTCGTGGAAGGCGAGTATTGTGGATATTCTCTAAGATAGAAATACCATGTAATATTTTCAATTATGAGGTTTGAATGAAATCCAATGTTAATGTATTTTCCAAATATATAACTTGAAATAATTGGGAAATGAGAAAGATGAAGTATTTCTCAGATTATTGTTCAACCATTCATCTATGTGTCTATAAAATAGGTGAAAATAATAGATGGTGAGATATATAAAAAAGTGATAAATGTTATTGAGTTTAACTATTATTTTTATGGAGTGGTAATGATTAGAAACCTAGTCGGTGTCCCAACAATAATGGAATTCAGGAATGTGTTTTTTAAGCAACACATAGATCATCATTCATTATTCATCATGGAAGTATGAATATATATTTAGACATGAAAAAATATTTCTAGTGGGACAAAATCAAAAGTGATATTGTAGAGTATATATCCTGGTTCCATGAATATCACCAAGTAAATGTTTTGAGACAAAATTATACAGTTTTTTACAACCATTTCCCATACCTACATGAAAATTGGAAAACGTCACCATGGATTGTTTTATAGGACTCCCAAAAACATATAAGGGGGAAATGTTATTTTCGATGTAGTCAATAAAATTATTAATCTATTACATTTAATTGAAATTATAGGTTATTTTTAAATGATTATACATCAAGGATATACATTAATGAAGAGGGTATATTGTATTGAGAACCACATTCTATCATATCTGATCAGGAGCTGAGGCTTACCTAAATATTTTATAGAATTATTCCATATGCTCTGGATATAGAGTTGAGTTTTATTATGTATATCATCCACAAAAAGATAGTCATTCATAATGGATTATACAACCAATATAATACAAGTTTAGAGATTTATCTGTTAGTTTCAAAGTTGGTTTGAATCAACACCTTCCAATAGTAAAATATTGTGTAAACAATAATATTCAATCGACCATTCAAATGGATCCTCATGAATCTATATAAGATAAAAAGTAAATCTATATAAGTGAAAAATTAAATACTTCCATTGTTATGAGACAAAGTTAAGGATATAAATTAATTATGACTTGATGTAACTAAGGAAATTTCAGGTATGGTTAGATCCATTCAACAACACATCATGGAAACTGCGAGTCAATATGAAATTTATGATCATAATCATCAGTGAGATATATAGTTTGATGTTACTGAAATGATATTCCTAGGAGAATATCAATATAAAAAGTATTTTTTATTTTGATATAAGTAAATTTTTTCCATCGATATATGATTCCCTTTGGAATTATTTATCATATTTGTATAGTTTATTATATCATGGTACTTATACCTAATATCTCTCAAGTTAACAACGAGTTCAATGTATCCCTCATGATAAAGTACATACCAGATCTTTCACATATTCAAAAATCATAGGTAATACCACAAGAGTATGATATCCCTTATGAGGAACAATTATTGGATATTATAAATTAAATAGGTAAATTGTTGTGAAATGAGGCCCCTCACCTAGCCAATGTTTTGTGCTGAAACTATAAATTTAAGGAAGGTACATTTGAACCTACATATGTGAGGAGGTAGGGGTATCCTCAAATATTTGTATTAGAGTTGTAGAATTTCTAGGAAGAATATATTTTAATAGGGTACAATGTAACACCCAGATATTTTATTATATATTTGTCTTTAAATTTATTCAATTTCACTGATATCTTGATTTACATACGACACTATGTTTAAACGAACCACAATGTACTATTAAATTATTATTACTTAAATATGAATATCATAACATAGATGTTAAGTTTTCTATATGAATAGGAATAAATGTCTCATAAAAAATATATATAATGTTTTAATATAATGATAAATTATTTATTAATTTATACTAAACAAGTACTCAATATTTGGTAAATTTATTTTATGCTTCCAAACTATGTTATCTTCAAAAATTATTTTTATTGCATCTTTCTACATAAATTATATTCAATTTTAAACTTTTTTATAAATTTTTTATGAAATAGATATTATTTTATAAATCATCATCTCAATTTTTAAATGGGGTCAATTTTTAATATATTTAGTAAACTGTTTATTTCCACATGAATACTAGAAAATAACGAATTTTATAAAAAAACTAATTTTTATTTAGGAATTTACATAAAAAGTATATTTTCTATTGGTTTTAAAAGTTATTTAGTCATTTTTTTAAAATATCCCAGTCAATTACATTAAAATCTATATTACAATAGATTTTAGTGTGAAAACATTTTATACATAAAAAATAAGTTTTAGGAAAAACGATTTTCTTCATATTTACTGGTTTCATATTTAAATAAATTGATACCACTTATAAAAGTTTAATTTTATAAAATTGATGATTTATTTGGAATTATCATGATTAAAATGCTGAAATAAGTGGAATTTTTTCATTTTTTTTAAAAAAAATTGGTAAAAAAGTTAGTTAACGTGGTTAGAGATAAAATGAGTTAAAATGGTCAAAAATAAATGATAAAGGTTTAAATAAACTAAAAAATTGATAAATAATATTTTAAAGTAAAATTTTTTAACTGTCTCATACCCTTTTTTTGGATCATTCATTTTTTATTCATTTTTTTCTTTAATGATTTATTTTTATAATTTTATATAAAGAAACATCCCTAGTGGGTCCTCTCCCTCACTTATAAAAGGAGATACCATATCCTGTCTTCAACAAACATAACAATAATATTATCAGGGAACATATGTACCCAAATAATTTATTTAAATCCTTATGCATGTCTTTAGGTATATGTATTATCTTCATTTCATCCTATAACGGCTTTAGGTATAATCCTAAGTAGGTTTTCTGAAGAATTGGTCAGTTCTTAACCGAGAAATTTCAATTTTATTTATTTTTCTAGATTATATAAACATATTTTATCCTCCTTGATATTATTAATAAATTATAATAAATATAGTTATATGTTATCTCTATTATTTTATAACCATTTCACCAACATTTCATCATTTGAGAAATTAATTTATCGCTCGTGCATATGCATAGACTATCACCTCCATGAAGCGATATGATTTATTCTTCATAACAACATCACATAGATATTTATAACGATATATCTAATTAATATATTTGACATTTATGATATAATATTGATTCTTTAAAGGTAAAATACCATTTATATCACATTCCTTTATTTATAGGAAGATGAAACCATGTTTCATGCGTTTGTACAAAAAATTTGGTCACTCAATAGTGTCATTAATTTTTTAACATATACCTTTCACAGATGGTTATTAATAAATATATAATGAATTTATATGATATTTATAAAATTATTGATATTATTTATATGATAAAAAAATTATAAAAATTAAGCACCATATTTTTTGAACAAAAACACACCTGAAAAATAAAATAGTTGACACGTTGAAAAAAGGATTTTAATGTTTCATTATTAATTCATGGGTATTAAAATGTTATAAGGGGAAATATATGTTATTATATGTATGTATATTGTTATATTATATTATTAAAATAAATCTAAATTTATTATTTATAATTTTAGAGAACATAAAAATCAATTCGAACATGTGGTAAGGATTTATGTTATAATCTCATTTCCTTTCAATATTGTCTATGCTAAAGAATCCATTGAGAGATATTTTATATATCATCTATTTTAAAAACAATATATTTTTATCTAATTATAATTCTTATAATATTCATTATTTAGTTTTAATTTTCCCTCTTTGTAAACTAAATGGATTCAGAAAATGTTTCTAATGAAATTTAAACCGCATTCCCTCTTCGGTCGACAAAAATTTCTTTCCATTTGTGGAAGAAGAACCCTTGATATCACCTCAATGTAATGAGAAGATTCATTAAGTGTGGACGATATGAGAATAATAAAAATTCTATCAATAATATGGATAAAAGATGTCCCGATTAATGACCCTCATGGTCCAATGTTTTAATTACAAGGATAATAGACACTATGAAACTTAAGTTAGTTAACAATGGGTCAGTGAGGAATTCCAATGAGTATAACCTCAAAATAAAAGGGAATAAAGAATATATAATTTCATTAATACTTATATGGTGGAGGATAAAAATGAAGTGGTGGTAGAAACACTTAATATTCATTGAGGAATATAGAATAAATAATTATATTTTGGACATCTATATTAATTCATATTAATAATGCTCTATAGAAATATTGAGTCACCACTTAGAGATAGAGAGATTGTGATAATATTTAATGCACTATGAAATGAAAATATTTTATATCATTTATTTTACCTTTTAATAATTAATATTTTAGGGATGAATATTCTTAAAAACATAGTTATCCTCCCTTTCGATGAATTTGTTTCTATATTGGGGATGGATAGGTTATCCTAATATAGACCTAATACCAAGTGTCTAGAGAAGGAAATAACTTTCCATATCCTATAAAATCCTATTATTCTATAAAAATGAAATAATAATTGTGAATGTATTTTCAAAACTCCTTTTCAAGCATGGATGTTTTTCAAATATAAAAAATTTTATTTAAGTAAAATTATTTTGGAAAATAAAAGGATTATCATTGAAAGCATGTCTGTTGTAAGGGAATATGATGATATATTCCATGAAGGTATGTTTTTTGTTCCTCAAAATTTAGTGGTTTATTTCCCTATATAACTTTTTCATGGACCTCTTCCCATATCCAATAGTTCTTATGGGGTATCCCACATAAAATATGAATATTTGATGATGAAACTTCAATAATATTTTTGAAAGGGTGTTATAAAATCTAGTGATTATTTGTGGTGTGCCTATATCTTATTTATCAATAATAAGGATGGTTCAATATATTTATACATATATTATCTTTATACCAACATAATCTTTATAAAATTAAAGTATTATATACCATGTATTAATGTATTTTTCACTCAACTGTGTTTGGATAAATACTTTTCAAATGTTGATCTTCTATAAGAATGTCAAAAATTGAATGGTTAAAGGAAGGATTTTTTAAATGGTACCTTCTATATAAGTTACACAATCTATGAGTTCATATTAATTCCATCCAAGATCACTAATTCTCTAACAATCTCTATGGACATCATGAATTAATCCATTAGTTATTTAATAAAAAAATTGTAGGATTTTATAGATGATATTCTCATATATTCTAAAAGAAATAAAAAAATTCAGATAACCCTTGGGTATTATGTTAAATACTTTATAAAATGATGAGTTTTATGAAAAATAAAACAAATGTGAATTATGACAAGAGAAAGTGACATTCTTGGGGAATGTTAACAAAAGTTAAGGGATATCTATCAATACATCAAAGACTATGTCAATTTACGAATTATCCATACCGAATATAGTGAAAGAGACCCATAATTTTCATAGATTATATAGTAATTATCAATTATATATGGGAAATTTATCAAGATTTAAAAACCCATGGACAACGATAACTAGAAAAGATTTATTTTTTTCTAGATAGAAAAATGTGAATAGTGATTGTAGGATTTGAAGAAAACTCTAGTCAAAAAACCTGTCGTAAATATTCCCTCAGGTTGGAAAATATTTATGATATACCATATGCATCACATAAATCATGGGTTGTGTTCTCATAAAAAAATAAAGTTTGAGCCTACAAAACGATTAAATTGACGGTACTTGTGAAAAAATACCGGAATCATGATTTGGATGTGGAAGGGGCGATACATTATTTAAATGTTTTAGGTCATTACCTCTATAGAGAAAATTGTAACATAAATACATATAATAAAAATATATTTTATATAGTCACATGAAAGGATCTCAACAAGCACTATAAAATATTTTTATACCCAATGAGAGACTATGTCTACTCAAACCATTTCCATCCTAGAAAAGAAAATAATGTAACAGAAACTCTAAAAATAAAATATCTTATAACCTTATCCATGATAAGGATTTATAGGGATCAAATATTCTTAAATATGTAAATTACATACATTAGAACCCTGAAATAAGGTGTGATATATTCACTGTCTCAAATTATTTCAAAACCATCTATAATGGAGATTATTAGTGAAGCATAATGGGATGATGATGAGTTACAAAAAAGGATAGAATAAAAAAATGTTAATGTCAATGTCCACCATTGAAAAATATCGAATTGTGAGATTTGTGATATGGTTGTTTTTAACTTCTCTTTCTAGGAAAAATAAGAAACAATTAGTTAATGACCAAAACATAACATCCTATATCCACCCAAGGAGTAAAAATATGTACCTGGATCATTCATTACACCTCATGTATGATAATAAGAATAAATAAATTTCGCAGTATACATCTAAGATCATTGTATGCCCAAATTTTTTATAATGTGACTTATTTCCTAGGTAATGGTAAAACCATGACCCATACGAACATGGAATTGGTAGAACATCACCATGGACTTTGAGACAAGATTTAAAAAGACATATGATTTAAATTATTTCATATCGGTTTTGTTGGTTCATATTATAATGAATTCCCACGTCAATTTATTTCGAGAATACTTCTATTTAAATTAATTTTATATGATATAAATAAAATAATTGGGGAGGCTGTATAGAACACCACTATCAATCATCTGTTTTAAAATTTTGAGGTTATCCTAAATGTTTGGGAAGATCTTCAAAAAGAATTTGACACATGTTTGAGGTTCTGTATGTAATATCATCCTCATAAAAGTTTTTAATATGAAAAGACCATTCAAACTCTAGATGATATACTCATATAATTCTCTAAATACTTTAAAGGAGGTTGGTATCGACACCATCCATTTTTCATGTCCTCATACAAAAAAAACTTACCATTAAATATTCAGATGAATCTATATGAAACCCATTGTCGTAATAAACAAATAAATTCAACATGACTGGTTTAAGTAAGAAAAAGTAAAGTATTGGGTGTATAATTAGCTAAAGATATTCTAGTGAAGGTCTAATATATTAAAAAAAATCAGAGTATCAAAAAGTACAAAAAATATCTATGATTAAAATATTTGTTAAGACATAGATTTTGAGGTTGGGGATAAAATATTCATCTGAATATCTCCATGGAATAGAATTATCAGGCTTTTGAAGAACAGAAAGCAATGTTCTATACACATAGGCCCCTATGAGATTCTTGATCTTGTCGAACCAATGAATTGTTGACTTTCCCTTCCACCAAGAATTTCTCAAGTGCATTATTTATTATATTTGTATCTATTAAAGAAGAACATACGATATCCCATCTATTTAATCAATCCAAATATGGTATAATTGTAATATAATCTATTTTTTAGTAGTATCCTTATAAATCTATGATTTTAGAGATAATGTTCTATAAAAAAAGTCCCCTCGTCTTGTTAATATACTATTGAGAAATCATTATTACAAAAGGTAACATGGGAACATGAGGATTTAAAAAACATAAGCACCCCCATATATTCCAAAATATGGTTAGAATGACCTTTTAGTATTTTTCTAAAATAATTGTTTTCGTGAATAGTGAAATACGATAAATTACGGTATTTAACATTGTAAGCTAAATACATTAATTTTTGACTCATTAATGATGCATTAACTCACTAGTTCAAAAAAAATTCAATAGTTAATGTATATCATAACAATAATCAATAATATTTATATTTTATATAAAAAATAATAAATAAATGAATATAATATTAAAAAACCACCCTCTCGTCCCATTATACATACCAACCCTTATCCTCACAACCTCGAAGCTTCAAAGATTACCATATATCTACCTACACACTATTACAAATCATCTACACCATTTATTAGTTCTTTTTCACTCACCAAAATACTGATCCCATGTTCCTTAAGGAGTATTTTATAGAGGCATCTTTTAAGAGGTAATATGCCCACATTAACTCTTTTAAATTATTTTATTCTTCTGCCTTACCCTCAACACCCACATAAAAATGAGTTAGTGAATATAGTTTCATGTATATATTATAATTTCGTGGAACTGATGGATTTCCTACTATACATTATCTTGTTTTATCATCTTATTCTCTGAATGAAACTATTATCCATATTATGTCAGTTAGCAGTCTCCATGGATAATGTGTTTTCATTTCCTATTACAACCTTCAATGATTGTCATAAGACTATTATTATGGTTTAACAATATAATAATAAGTATATTGAAAGTTATTTAATGTTCAACAGTTATTACATACACTAAATGTTAAATAGATTAAAATGAGTTTTTGATGGACATTAAAACTAAAAAATAAAATTACTATATAACACAAACGTTTTTACAAAATGGAACATCATTATGCCAAAAAGAAATAAGAAATTTTTGACCATTTTAATTTTTTTAGAAACACTAATACCATTTCCTTTTCACTTTTTTACATGTTTTCCAATATGAAAAGAACATCTATAATTATACTCAACTGATCTGACCATGGAACCGTTAAAATAATTCCCTCAAAAAAGTGACATTAAACCATTTTTTGTAGAAATGGATATTAATGAACATAATAAAATTTTAGTAAAAAAATATATTTATAATTTTCTTAGTTACGAAATTAATTAATCAAATTTTATTATTAAGGCCATTAAGGTCATGTGGATAATTATTATAGAACATAAGCCAAGGGATCTTTTGGAACTGGCCTATTTCCTTTGGGGTTAGGTTTTCTATCTCTTTCCTCAAATTATAACTCTAATTTTATTATTTATTTCTTATATATTCTATATACATGTTCCAAACATATTTACCTAGATTAATTTATCTTTCATTTATGGGTAAATAAAATATTTAGAAGGTTACCTTCTCAAATCTCATCGATAATGAAACCCTATTAAGAGTAATTTCCCTATTTCATACCAATTTTTATGTACACTCATTAAAATATTATATACCACCAAAATTTTATAAAATAAATAATTTTAAAATGGAAAATTTTTGTTTTATATTTATTGAAATTTTATGTATTCAACCTTTTTAAATACTCATCGACAATTTTCTTAAAGCCTCTCTTAAGAAGTAATTTTCCAAAGGGATTTCTCCTCCTTTTTTCATCTCCACTTCTGATGTTCATCATTTTTCATGTTATATTCTTATTTTTTCCATTATGAATATCTAATAATGATCTTATTACTTCTTTCAAGGAAAACATTCTAATACACCCTTTGGTTATGCCTTATAATATGATGGTGAAATTTTTTTCTTTACATTGACAATCTGTTGTTTATTTCTTATGTTTATTTTATTTATGTTCCACACATATTCATGTAAATGTTATTATGGATACACTGATATTGCATTCCAATTAATTGGTTAATTTTTCATCCATTAGGTGATATTATGGAATTAAAGATTGAACCTATTCCAAGATGTAATTTTCCCACCATGTGAAGTTGTCCTAGAGGTCTGCCTTGATAGTTTTTATGTCATGTATTTTTTTGTTGTGAAATTAATATGTTTCCATTATCTTATTATTCTATGTTATTTATGTTATTCCTCCATATGATTATTCATAACTGATTCGTTTTATGTTGTAATGTTATTACTTATGAATCATATTTTTTTCTTCATTTCCATTCTTATTACCTTACTTGTATTTTTTGATCCCCCCTTTTATCTATATTTTCCATACGTTTTCCTATATAGTTTTAGAAGATATAAGGGAGTCGATATATCATTAAAGAGATTTAAATAATGTTTATTTATTTTCAATTTCATTCAGTTTATTTATGTACCTATTCTTATAAAGACAATATGCATCTCGATCCTTGATTTTTAATTGATTGACATTTATGTTAGAAATTGTATAATAATATGTGTAAAAGGTTTCAAAATCAATAATAACCTTACTCAAGTTCGTTTTGATAAAAAGAATGGATATGTATGCATGAAATAATAACCACAATACACCGGGTTCATAATCATTTATCTTATAGGTTATATTCGTTAACAAACTACAATGCCCTCTTGTGTGATTTCTTATTTACTCAACATGAGTTTCAACCAAGGATGAGATAATGTGTGATATAAAATTTATTTTTGGAACTGATTCATGGTTTAAATCATATTAAAAGTATCAACACTAATTCACACAAACCAATTTTGAGAATATCCCTAAGTGGTCCTATATATTATTATTATTAATATCGATCAAACTGTTGAATGTATTATCAATGTTTATGTTTTTTAAATATTTAATTTTACATATACAAATCAATATGAAGTGAAAAGATAAAGGATTTATGTAATCTATTGATCAGATTCTTATCCTATATAGAACTCAAATGAATAGAAGATAGAAGGTGCTAATAAATATGATGTTATCAAACTTTTGAAAAGAAAAATAAAATTAAACTTTAACTTGCTAAAATAATTATGAAATCAGATCTTGGATTAATCTTGAATATTTGTTTGAGAAATACAGTGTAAATAATAATGATAATGTCTTTGAAAAAATTTCTTATCAATTATTACATAAATATGAGGTAATTGAAAATTCCTATAAAGATAGTTTATTTGATAAAACAATATTAATTGGGGAAGATCATATTTCTTTGTTTCTATTTGATAAATCATATTATGATTACTATACATAATTTTTAAAAACCCTAAAATGTTCTCCCTAAGATTTAATTTCTTTTATTCTTAGTTCCCTTAAGGAATTTCTTTAAGATGTCGCCTACATTGAAATAGAAAAAAAAATTGATAAATACCTTGATAAAAAAATAATTTATGTTCCAAAAATTTACAAATTAAGTAGAGAATAAAGTTATGATGAATCTATATCTTAAAGTTGAATGAATCATATTTTAGCTGGATTTATTAACAAAAACCCATGATAAAGATGAATCCTAGAAAACCTGAGAATAAAGGAACCATGAATTTAAAGAAGTTAATTCTATCAATAATGAATTGCTATATATTAAGGTAAAAAAATACCATGATTGTTCAATACATGAGAAGGTGAATATTCATGAGGAAGTTGTTGAGAATATCAATATGTTATTTAAAAAATAATGTAAAGGGGGGATGATAAAACCATCATATATATGAAATGTTATTTGAGAATGATGTTAAACATAAAAATATAGAATCAACTTAATTTATTAATTCATTAGAGTAATATAGATTATTTGGAATCAATCCCTATTAGATCCAATAAAAGGAATAAGTAATAGTTATTATCCAATTTAACTAATATTAATCAAACTAGTGTTATTTATGAAATTAGTGCAAGAGTTATATCAAAAAATTTATAAACATGGAAGTGAAAAATTGAATACGATCTCACCATTATAACTTATGTGGTTTGATCTAAGTTTTAATGTTTCTACTCATATAAATAATCCTAATTATTTGAAGAAAATTGTTACAAATAGTGAGTATTTAATTACGCACAACGTTCTTTTCAAACAAGAAAACCAATATTTTTTTCAAAAATAATATTTATGTAATAGATTCAAGAAAAATTTAGGGTTCTTTGGTATAATGTTTCAAAAACTGGAATAATATAGCATCATAACATAAGGGGTACCACTACTAGGTTTTTATGAAATTTATATAAATAAAATGGAAATATTTTTATTTCAAAAATATTTGAGATCCTAGATAAATTATATAGAGAATGTAATGTATGTGGACACAGTAAGGATACAAATTAATCTAAATGAATAAATTATGTATCAAAAAAATTCAGAAATAATACCATATAATTAGTAGAATGAATATTTTCTGACCTTGGGAAAACATATAGAAAATCATGATAAATAGTATATTCCAAAGAAGATGTAAAAGAAGAAGGGTGAGTTATCCTTGGAATTAAAAAAGGTATCTAATTCAAGGAAGAATAATAATTCAAATAATAAGAATTCAATATTGTTAAACATATTCTTTAATTATATATTAATGTTTTAAACCATAGATTCATGAATTTATGTCAGGAATGTATATATTAATGGAAGAATGAAAGTGAAAAATGAATAAAAAATCTATGAAAATTTAAAGTGGACTAATTTAGTGAAGAGTTATCTCAATAAGCCACGTAGAAGAACTAAAAGGCTGTGAACTTTTCCTAGGAATAATTCAACATTTGTCTAGATAATTTAGAAAAATAATAGAAATTGGTAAAAACAACAGTGAGTAAAAGTGATAAAGTGAAATACATTTTTTCATATAAAGAATCCAATTTTGATGAGTGTTTTACAAAAATGATGACCAAAAAATTTAATAAATGATATTTGAAAGGTTTCGGTGGACTAGAAATACTTATAAGAGATATTTAATTATATTTATAGTTTAAAAAGAGATTTATAAGAAGATAAATAATTCACATAGAGATTCATTTTCCTTGTGGAAAAATTTGAACGATAATTTTACAAAAAATTACATTATAGTAAGAAGACATGTTTCCACAATTCCCAAGACTTCTAGAAAATTCAAAAAGGAAAACATGAAAAGTTCATCTAGATATGGAGTGGAAAATGAAATTAAAATATGATTGAGAAAATAAATATTAACTCAACTTCTCACATTAAAGAGAAAAGGAGTTCTAGATTATTCCCCTATATCTTGTGTTGTATTGGTCTCATTTCAATTTTTGGAATTAAAGGTGAAACGAGTTCTCCGGGGAAGAAACTATATATGTTTGTTATCGAAACTAATATTGTGAAGATAGTATCCATCTTGGTAATGATTTAACATTTTATATTGTTATAATCCATGTTTGGATGCCCTCTAAATCGACAACCAACTCGGTTTGAGACATTACCTGAAAAGAATTCCTGATCCTCGAAGGCTGGAAACTAGTTCGATTAATCAAGGTAATAACAACGGGAATGATTTCCCCCCCAAAAAATTAGTATCGAATAAAAAAACAAAGAATGAGGCATAACAAAAAATTACTGAATATCGATAAATAAAAAACCCATCAAAATACAAACCTTATAAAAAAATATAAATAAATAAAAATATGTGACCAAACTAAGACGACATGATCTTCACATGAACTCTTGGTAAACACCAACTAGAAGAAAAATCTTATCCAAACATACAAACAAACTAGAAACATAAACCTAATAAAAAAATTAGGTATACCAACACTCAGTTGAAGAAGTATGGTGTGTGCTTAAACATATTAGCAGGTAATCACCAAGTAGTCCTTTCCTTTTTTTTCTTGAAATATTCCATAAAAACTAGTTTCAAATATGTTTAGAAAAAATAATATTTTAATCATTTATATAATGTACACATGGATTCCAAAAATTTAATTCTTAAAATAATACATGTATATTTCTTTCTCAAAAAATGGGTTCACTTTCCAAAATCCATTTTAAATAAAAAACCCAAATAAAAGTCCAAAATAGTAAACAAAAAGTGGATGTATAGAATATAAAATAAAAAACAATCATTATCAACTATTAAAGAAAATATGTAACATAAAGAAGATATAAACAAAAAATATATATTGTAATCATGGGAGTTTCCTAAAATTCACTAGAGACAATCCATGGACGTACTCGGTTTAGACTCACCTACTGGTGTAAAGTGAACCTCCTTGGTCAATAACCAACTAGACACTCTAACCCATCCAATCTAGTGGCACTTTCTAACCGGCCTCAACAAATCCACAGGGTTTAACCATAAAATCAGGTTTGACATGAAATCATCACTCATCCCTATAAATGATTCCTATGAATCCCATAACAATAATAATACTAAAAAACATGTCACATAAACAATAACCCATAGAATTATCATGTATGATAAACTAGAGGAGAACACATCCTAAGCTATATTAGACTCCATACCAATAACATTCTCATGCATGATTCACTATAATGAACTTATCCCAAGGTCTAGTGGATTCTAAAAATAAACCATGTCATCACGAACGTAAAAAAAAAGTCACTTATTTCACAATCATGCTCATCCAATAATTAATGATTACATGGAAACCACCATTTTCAATAATCATACCCACTTTGCAAATAATTTTAAAATACCAACTGAGCCATCAAGCTACCAAAATTTTCAATCCACTTTCCAAAACCATTCACGATTCCCATCGGGCCCATATATCACATAATCCCCAAACCAATTCCCATAAAATGAAAAGGTTACAATCGGGGCATCACATCAATTTACATAAAAACAAAAATTTCAAGACAACACAATGTGCTAACCAGGTCTTTAATCATTTCCGATCGGAATAAATTTATAAATACATATCCAAACTATTTCTAAGGTCAATATAAAACACCACTTTCACATGAATAAGTCCAATCCTTCCCTCCCATTTCAAATACAAAACACTTCCCAAAACAAAGTAAAAAACATGAAATAACATGACAATGCCAATTGAAACTAAATACAGATTATTCACCAAAGCCTAACTAAAAATCGAATTTAGAAAGTTTTCAGAAACACATTTGAAACCACATTAAAAGAAACATAAAGAAATAATGCTCCATTTAGAAATATATAAACCAATTTAAATAAATAATGTGGAAGGGGAAAAAGAGCCTTAGGTAAAACAATGGTTCAAGGAAGAACCCATTTTCATCCAAGGGCTAAACGGGCCTTAAGAATCCATTAATAAAATATATTATGAAATCCAATCACTCCCATGGGAGAAACCCCATTTTAAATTCACACACATCAAATCCATTTTAAAATATGATTCAAATCACCCTTAAAATTTAAAAACACATTAGGGGTGCACACTAAGGATGTTCACATGAAGAAACCTCATTTGTTTTGGGAAAAACATTCAACACATTCACACCCTCAATTCCCTTTGAAAACACATTTCTTGCATCTCAAACAAGGCATTAAACACATCTATAAATCCCAATAAAGTGGCACTCTTTGATCATGGTCAATTTATTTTAGAAAACCATCTTCCAACACATTTTGTTTTCAAATAACATTTAAGACCCCTTTTCAATGAAATATAACACACTTTTAAACCAATAAAAAAATTCATGTGTAAGAGCCACTCTATAAAAGTTACCAATTTCCACGTATAACACCCAACTCACAACCCAAAATCATTTCCAAGTCATAACCAAGGGAAAAACCACCTTAAAACACTTGATTTCACATTGAAATATAAATTTACCTTTTTAAAATACATTATGTTAACTTATAAGAAATTATATTTACAGAAGACCTTTTAAAACCATTTCACATTGATTTTATATCATCAAAACACCAAATAAATTCATACTAACACGTCACACGGAAGGTAAAAATCTTTATAAATTCTTTAGGAAATATCAAGAATCAAATGGAATAATATGGAAATGAAATGTATGGGAAAACATACCTCAATGTTGTGTGAACACAACCATAGTTTAGGGGAAGGAAGAATCAATCTTGAGAGATAATCCTCACTCCCTAACATCAAATAAATCAAACAACATATCAAACCTAAAATTTAGTATTTATTCAAGAGGGAAACCCCACCATGAGAAACTAAGGAAACAAGGTAAAATGAAGTGTATTTAATAAAATCGAACAATATCTCAATTGATCTTACCTAGTATCCTTTAATAATATTCCACAGTGGAAGGACAACAAAAAAGGAGAAGTTTGGTGGCCCCTATGGTGCACATTGTTTTAATGTGGGATAAAATTCCTGGCCTGGGTTTAAAAAATTGGAGGGGAAAAGAGATAATTAACAACATTTAATGATCTAAGAAACTCACATGGTTTGGATGAAAAAATTTCTAAACCATGTTCCCACTCACAGTAAAAGAGGGACATGCCACATGGTTATTCCACATGACTTTCCAAACTATATGTCAACTGTGTGATCTCCATTGACCAAAAATAAAATTGGTCACATGGATTCATGGGAATTGGCACACGGTTCCCCCTAACAGTGTACCAACCATGCACCACATACTTTCATGACCAAAATATCTATTTTCCCCCAAAACAAAAAGAACATTATTCCCCTAAAAATTTACCTAATTAGATGATAAACAAAACTCAATCGTAAAACCAAATAATTCCGAACAAAATAAGGAACCTCAGAGTGAACTATCTTATAAGATGTCACAATTGACAATTTCACGAGGAAACCACTAATTAAAGAACAATAGGAGAACACAAGAGTGTTCTCCACACCACAAGAGCATAACTAATATGATAGTGTGACTTTTGATCAACCCAAAACGGCAACCCCAAACATTATAACCTTGGGTAGACTAGTGCAGGAACTCCCAACATGACCTAACCAAAACATCTCTACATTAGCTAAGCAACACCGCTACCAAAACTGTAAATTATTCTAATAAACAAAACCCCCAACCCTAGGGGGAAACTCAATAAAATATTTCTATCCAAATAGTGAGAAAAACCACAATTAATTAACTACATAATATCCAAGTATCTACTGGATGAATAAAAATGAGAAATCATAATCCATACACAAAAGGTTAAACACAGACAAAAGAGAGAATCCAATTAAACACTCACATTTAAGTTGCACCACCACTAGATTTTTAATGATGAACAAACCACCAAGAATATTAAAACAAAGGGAAACTAAAAATAGAAGAAAAATTACTATATAGGTACTTAGAACCTCTCCACTAAAACATTGGAGATAAAAACTGGTCCAAGGTTTCCCACACACCCAAAAATTTCTTGAAAGTGTGCAAGATTCACTCTGGGGCCTATAGCTAGAGCCCTGATGCCTGAAGCATCGACAACCTCATAGTCAGAAGATGATACCCTCTAATTACGACATCTTCATAGGATAATTATTCACACAAAATTTCTCTAGATGACCCAAACAACCACAATATTGACCATTATTTTGGGGGATTGTGATAGAATGACTTTGAATATCCAAACCCACTGCATAGAAACCACACCGGAAAATAGTTAGATATATAAGAATATGAAACCAATAAATGAGTATTTTTAGAAAAATGTCCCCTAGAACACACCAATGTCAATATGGGGAACCTACATGAGTGGAAATACACACCCTATTTTCAACATCCTATTCTCCAAAACGTAACAAATCTATTAATGCTTCATTCACTCGCTTCTCAAAATTAAAATCCTTGGAGGTGAGGGATCACCCGTTAATATCTGGACTAATACCTAAAATAAAAATAGTAGAAATCAGTAGATATTGAGATTTGACCTCTATATATAAGGAAGAAAACTCCTTGAAGTGGTTAACATAGGACTTAATTATATTCTATCCTTGCTGAATTCTCATTAGATCTTCTTCTTTCTTTGGCTTTACATTCTTTAGTACAAATCATCAAAAAAAAGTTTTCTTAAACACCTCCCATCTCATCCTAACATCCATCAATGATGGAGAAATAACCTTCCAATATTCTAAATATAGACCCTCAAGAAAACACAGAACAACACATACACTCATAACATTTGGAGTCCGCAACGATATGAAGACACTCTTAACTTCTTCAATCCTTTTCACTTACTATAATGGAACTCAGTCACCACAATGTTGGGAAAACTAAGAAGAAACATAAACTAGACAAGACCCAAATGAAATTTTTGGGACCTTTCTAGGTGCCATGTTCTGAATAACACAATGAATACAAAAAAAATAAACGTCATTCTAAAAAAAATAAAAAAGAATATATCTTGATAAAAAAATAGGTTCACAAGACAAAGACTAAAAGAACAACCAAAATTCCCCTTTTCTAAAACCTAATTTTGTCCTAATTCCAAAAACAAATTCTTCTCTAGAAACTATCCAATTACCAATATCCATTTTTTTCAAAAAAAAGTACTATGTTTTTAAAGAAACACCAACCCTAAAATCATTTTACTTTTCAAAACTCATTTTGGAAAATCCTAGAAGAACCTTTGATGGAAAATACTTACACATGGTATCTTATAAACTATGGAAATTGTTTTCATCACACTTACAATTAAAATATTCTTGAACACATTCTAACTTAATCATTACCTGAACAAACACATATATTTCAATGTCTATAAGGAATACCAAGGTTCATACATTCCACTTCATCATCAAACCCAAGTATTCACTAAATTCTTAATTCTCTTTTCCTCCACATTCCACAAAACCATTCAAAATTATAAATCACTTTCTCTTTAAAAACACCATCAAAATTTTCAATAAGAATCCAATTGAAATAAATAATTTTATTTTCAAAAACTATTTTCATTATTAATTTCCAATCACACCAACCGAATCCAAAACAAATCTACACTCATGCCAAACTACTTGAATGAGAACTAGTGGTCATGCCTAACCCGATGACATGGTTAGTGGGTAATGCCCCAGGTAAGAATTAATAACTAATAGGACCTTGAACTATGTACTCAGACTCCACCTAGGTCACTACGCAATGTGAGATCACAACATAACACTAACTCACCTGTATTTTTATTCCCCTTCCACACAAACCAAAACAAAACAATGACACAAATCGTAAACAACACATAGAAACTTTAGTTTTAAAATGAGAAAGGGTTCATTAATTCATTCCATTACCTACCTATTGAGTCCTAATAGTCTTACTCTCTAATTATAGATGACACCCCAAATAACAAGGGCCTTCTCTGATACCTTTTGTTTCACAAAACTGTCTAGCATTCCACCCATCCCGAAACACGACTCAGTCTGAGTGATGGTCTGAAGGTTATTTGTGATCCCCAAATGTTGGCAACTAGTGTCGTACATCAATGTAATCACAATGGGAATTAGTTTACCAAACAAAATTGAATCAATTAAACAAACTAAGCATGTAACATAACCAATGATAACTGAATATTGATATATAAAAAACTGATTTGGATAAAAGAATTTCAAAACCAAAATAGAACTAAATAAAAAACTGAGATCAAACCCTGATAATAAAATATCCACAAGAACTCTTGGTCACCACAACCCACAAGACCAATGTGCTCCAAAGGTACATCCAAACCAGAATCATGAACCAGCAAAACAGATCATGTCTACCGATGTTGAATGGCACAAGTAGGTTTTGATCTAAAACAGCTCATTAGGTAATCAACACACAGTCCATGCATTTTCCTTTCGGAAATATTCTAAAAACAATAGTTTTTAATATTTTTAGAAAAATATTATTTTAAATCATTTCCAAAAAGTAATCATGGATTCCACAAATTTTATTTTTAAAACAACACACACAACTTTCCATTCAAAAAGTTGTTCCACATTCCCCAACCCATATTGAAACCGAAATACAAATAAAAAATAAAACTAGATAACAAAGAAGGGGATGTATAGAATATAAAGGATACCAAACAATCATGAAAAAATAGTAAATCCAATATACAAAATTAATAATATATATATAATATTTATATGGTAATAATTTTTGTATCCTAAAAATCAATGGAGACAATCCCTGGATGTACTTTGTTTGGAATGTCCTATCAGTGTATGGTGCACCTTCAGAGTCAATAACCAACTAGCCTCTCTTAACTATCTAATCTAGTGTCACTTCATTCATGGCATCATCAAATCCAAGTGGTTCAACCTTTCTAATCAATTTCGATAAGATACCATCACTCAACCCTCTAAATATGGCCTAAGAATCATAAGATTATAATAATATACAGAAAAAATGGCATAGACACTATATCATTCATCATTCTCATGAATGAACCATTAGGTGGGAACACATTATATGCTCTATTAGACTCAATACCACAACATTACCATGAAAGATACAATAGAGGATATCACATCCCTAGTATAATGATTTTCAAACATATAAAAATTCATCACGAACATACATGAAAAGCAATTTTTTTCACAATAACTCTTATCCAGCAATTAACGCTTATATGGAAACCAACATTTTCCATAATCTAAAACAATTTCAAAATCATTTTAAAATACCAACCATGTCATCACACTACCCAAATTTACTATCCATTTTTCAAAAACTGTTCAACATGCCCATCCGGCCAACACATAACATATATTTCGAAACAAATTTCCATTACATTATATGTTTCTAATCGGGCCATCACATAACATTAAACCAAATCCATAATTACAAGAAAAAAAGTCAAACTGGCCCTTTAATTATTTCCAATCCAAACAGATTTACAAAAACATTTATACACTATTTACAAGGTCAATATAAAACACTACTTTCACATGAACAATGCAAAATAGTCCCTTAAATTTCCCATTCAAAACTCTTCCCAAACCAAAGTTAATAAATTAAACAACATAATAATAACCAATGGGACATTATGAGAATTATTCACCAAAACATACCTAAAAATGAAAAATAGACTATGTTTTTGAAATATTTTTTGAATCCACCTTTAAAGTCACACGAAGCACCAAGACACTACTGATAAATTAAGAAACCCTTTTGAAAAAAAATGGAAAAAGTGGTGGGAGAAAGATCCATTGGAAAACCTTGGTTTAATGAAGAAACCATTTGTATTCAAGTTTCTAATGGGCCTAAAAACCCATTAGAAAAAGAAACTGTGAAATCCAACCAATCATATGGGCGAAGCCCCTTTTTAAATTCATACACACAAAATCCATTATAAAACATGATTCACATTACCATTAAAATTTATAAACACATTTTGAGATCACACAATGTAGGTTCACATGCCACAAAACCCAATTATTATGAAAAACTAATGTTCAACATGTTCTCACCCTCAAATCCCTTTGAAAACACATTTATCACTTTCAACAAAATGCATAAAACACATCTATAAAGAAAAACAAAGATGAATACATGGAAAAAAATATTTTTATTAATAAAATCATATTCCAAATCATGTTTATATAAAATCACATTGATACCCCATTTTTAATTAAACATCAATTGCAGCTAAACCAATAAAAAATCCACTCTTAAGCGTCACACCATAAAAGTTACCAATTTCCACATATAACACCTAACTCGCAATCCAAAAAATATCCAATAAAAAATGGAAATCACAAACCTAAAACACCTGATTTTATTTTAAAAGATAAATTGATGTTTTATCAATCACCTTGTGTGTACATCAACAAAAATATAGTTAAACAAGCCATTTTAAAACAATTTTTCACCAATTTTAGATCACCAAAACAAAAAATAAAATCATACAAACACTTCAAAATAAATAGAAACATATTTATAAATCATTTAAGAAATATAAATTATAAAATAAAATATTCTATAAATAAAATGGATGGAAACACCTACATCAATGTTGTTAGAACATAGCCAAATATCCAAAGAAGAAAGAAGAAAAACCAATAGATAATCCACACACCCAAAAATAAATACAATAGAACCACGCATCAACCATAACTCTTAGAGGACATCCTATAAAGAATCTAAAATAATATAAACTAAGAATATAATGGGGAAGGAAGAGGATATGAGAATATAGACAGAAAACATAAAGGATCTTACCTAGGAACATTCATGAAGCATCAATGGTGGAAGAAGAGAAAGTGAGGAGAAGTTTAGAGGCTACGACTGTGCAGCTATGTTGAATGGAGGAGGGAAATCTTGAATTGGGGTTAGAACATAAAAGGGTAAAATTGGTATTTTATTACTTTTGATGACCTGGAAAACTCACATGGTTTGGCCGCACGGTTTCCAAAACTGTGTGCCCCTCACTTTATAAGAGCGATATGCCGCACTGTTATGCTGGATGGTTTTCCAAACAGGGCACCAAACATGCGGTCTCTACTATTAAAAAATTAAATTTGTTCATGGTTCCATGGGAAAGGTCACAATGTTCCCTGTAACTATGTGCACTGTCATTCACCCCATGATCTCCAGCCTAAAATCTCCATTTTTCTCCATAAAATAAAAAAATAAAATTGTGATCTCAACTTGAACCTCAACCAAAATATCCAAATCCAAGAGAAGAATAATATAATATAATTTCAAGGTTGATGTGTGATAAGAATCTAAAATAAATACTAAGGATTTGGACAATCCTTTTTGAAGAATGATATTGAGTCTTCATGTTAGGAAGACAAATGGATAACATAACTTTCTATTATTCAATAATAATACTATTAAATTTTTAGTTACATAAGGTTCATTAAATATATCATTAAAAGATATTTCTTGATATTACCTCATTCTAAATTATAAATACTTAGTTTTTATATTAATGGGGAGAAATTTTAAAATGTAAAAAAATGATAATTTGGTGGATTATTTAGTTTAATAACTATTGTTAAAAACCTAAGAATATTGATTGAATGATTTAGAATATGTGTTGTGGTGACTAAAAATGTTTTTGATGAATTATTTCATCGTATTATTTTTTATAATTAGTAAAAATAAATTATCTTAGCTTAATTGTTTTAATAGATTCATTATATTAATTAGTTGTTTCATATGAGTTGGTATAAAATTCTTAGTGTTATGGGAGTATTTGTTGCCTAAATTATACGCACATGTTTTCTACATTCGGAATGGATCACGTATACTTTCATTGAGATAATTTATGTAATATTATTTTGGAATGATTTGATACCATACTTTCTCAATTTTTTAATTTATTTTCATTAATGAGGAGAGAGAGGAAAACGAAAAAGGAGAGAAAGGATAAGGAAATTGACCCACTCATATTGAATGCCAATTTTTAATTATTGTTGGTATAAAATACTGAAGGGGATAGTTTTTAACCCACATTTTGTGTGCTTGTATTTTTTAACAGGGATCAATAATTATGATGAAATGTTACATGATGTCAATATATATTGATAAATAATGAATTTGATGATATATAGAGTTCCCAAGAACATTAAAAATAATCATGAAGTTCATAAGAAAAGTTTTTAATATTAAAATACTATAATATGTTTGAAAACATAATATATGGTATGGAAGTAGTAAATTGTTCTTCCATTCAATTATTATTGATCTACTCACATGATATCAATAATATTTGGTGTGTTTCTATTACAACCAAAATTTATATTTCATAATGAATATTCATTTGGAAAATAAAATTTTGAAAGTAATTGAGAAGTATAATTTGAGTTCTATAGAGTATTTGTAATTATAAATCATCTATCTTGGTGATATTATATCTCGTGGTTTAACAAGATTGATGATATTCTTATATGAAACAAAAATTTCATCGATGTGGATAATAAAAAATAGTTATGTACATGATACCTTATTTTAGACAAAAAAATGGTCATTCCTCCTGGAGAGAACCACTTGAACATCCCTAAGTTCGGCATGAACCTATCTACTCAAAGATTTAACTAGTTTGGGGTGTCTATAATGGATTTGATAAGTATTATGAATCACTTGAGAATTAAGAGTGGGGGGTTATGCTTCGGTGGTGATCCCCCATTCGAGGTGGCACCATCACACATTGGTTGTGGTATGTGTTGGTAGAATGATATTTCAATGATCGGTTGAAGAACCCTCATATTGATAAACAAGTGACACGTCCATAGTGAGATAAAAAATGTGACAAGACTAATGATGGAATTATTGATCATTTAAAATGTGTGTGATATCAAAAAGATATGATTTCTTCCTTGATAACTTCTTTATGAACAAATTTTCAAATCACACAATCATTTTTTATGCCATGATATACCATTTAAGTGGGAGTAAAAGATCAGGAAGTGTCCATAATGATATATTTAGGGAAAATGACCCAACAGAATTAATTATACCCATATTACATCTTTCAAAACACATGCATACAAAAGGAAAGTTCAAATTTATAAGAGAAATAATGATTATGCATATATGAAACATCATCTTAATTAATAATTTATTAGGTTAAAAGATAATGCATTGTAATTCAATATATATTCATATAGATCTCATGTTTATTGGAATAATCAAGTAAATATAACCAGAATATCTTTGAAAGGATGAGTTTAGATTTTTTAATGATTTTTGAGGAGATTATATGGTATATATGGATGTTTGTAAGGTTTTATAATGTGTAAATAATCATATAATAACAACATTATAATACTATCTAAGTAAATTTCATATAATTTATTATAATAAATTCATAATGTTACTACTTCTGTTATTGAGGTTAATCTTATGAAATCATAAAGTATATGTGGGAGAATATATGGTTGATATAAAGTATGTATGGACCCTACCATTTTGATTTGATGATATTAGGAATTCTATTTAAAGAGAACATAAGTTTCTTAAAAAACATTAAGATATATAATATGGTTCACGATAGACTTCATAAGCTTGTAATAAAAATTATAAGTCAGAAATACTTTTCAATAGTTGATTTATCAAACCATAAGACTATGTTTCATAAGGGAAAAAAAACCAAATGTATAAATAACCATAGGACGCTAAGTGGATATTAAAAGAATAAATATCATGATTTTTTAATTATTTATCATTGAAACCACCTTTGAAACTAGTAGAAAGGATCCAAAACTATGGCTATGGTTTTATATGTCATTCAGACACATGGAATCATTATAATGTAGGATTTTTGGAAGTAGAAAATGAGAAATAAGACCATGATAAATTAACATGAATTTGGTGATTCAAGATGAAGATTGGTGTGATACTCAGACTGGGGATTTTGAGATTTAAATAATGATATTTCATGAGGATTGAAATACTGAAATTTTTAGATGTTCAAATTTCCAATATTATAGGAATTATTATCACATGATATTGTGAATATAGATTTACATAAGAAAATAAATATAAATAAAGTGGGATCTAAAAATAATTGTTTTTATATACTATATATTAAATAAAAAATTGAATAAGAAGAATAAAAAAATAAAGGAAATTATACTATATTCCATTATAGATATTCAATGTCGAAGAGAAAGAGACTCAAGACTATAACCACTATGGGAATAAATAGTGTTGATTGTGAGGAGAAGAATAAATACTACTAAAAAATAGTAGAAAATGTGTTGAAATTTAAAATTAAGAGATAAATTTTGGACTTTTATTTTTTATATTATGACAAGGTTGAAGATATGGTAGAGCTAACATATTGAATTAAAATATTGAATAATTATTAATGATATTGAATAATTTATTTTGATTTCTAAAAAATATTTAATAAATCATATTTGGGTCTAGTCCATATGATATTATTTATTCATTACCGATCATTAGTTAAGTAGTATCAGGCCGAATAATGAATCTCTATAAAGAGAGTTACATGATGGTCATTACGAGAAAGTATGTTAGGTTTTCTTAATTTTATGTCTATAATTATATACCATTTACTGAGTTCCTTTTGATAATAATAAAGGAGATATGTGCATGATATGAGAACCTTTACATGTCGGGGATGTATTTATTCATATTATATGTGGACCACATTATAAAATATGGTTTCTAGTTTTATGCCTTCATGTTTACTCTACATGCATGTAAACCATGGATGAGATAATGTGAGATATAGAGTGAGATTAATTCACTAAAAATGTTAGGAGGTGAATATGGATATTGTTTTAAATTATATTAAAATACACTAGCACTGATTCACCCCACACTCTTAGTGTTGGTAATATCACTAATTGATCTTATTATTCTTAATGTTTTGATAAAAAGTGATCATTTTATGACTTATTACACCCCTTTTATTATGTTTTTTATTTTTTTGTGAGATATATATTCATGACTAGAAATAATTTGATAATTAATGTCCATATTTCATTGATATTTTTTTTCTTGGGATACTAAATTATATATTGATGAATATTTATTTTTGGATTTATTAGGAAGCCCATTTTATCCAAATGGTTTTATATTATGTTTATTATTTAAAATTATTATTTTCTATATGGTAGTCATGTGGAATAAATATTATGATAAAATCAGTGTTCCTAGATTTATATATCCCACTAATATAAAATTTATTTATATATATCTTATGAAATCATTATGTATGGTCTAGTTACAGATTAACTCTTCCATATTATTATGCACACACGGTGTACAATTATCCTTATATATGACGTAATGTGTTTGAAAATTGTAATGAAACTTTTCCACAATGTTTTTATATAAATACTTATGTTTCTGATATATTTTATAATTATTATGTTTATCATGATTCAATTATATTTTCAAATATTTCTTTATTTTTATGTGATTTCTTATGATCCTCCATTTTATTGATTCCAAGTTATCATTATAGAATATATTATTATGGAACACAATGTTTATCTAATTTTATAACCTTAATTGGATTTATAGACAACTTTTTTATTTATTTATTTCCTCATCATATCCCATGGAATTATTTTATTATAATGAACTATAGGATAATTTTATGAAGAGGAAAATGAAATTTTAAATAATTTATTTAAAAAAATTATATTATGTTCCTAATTTCCCAGTAAAAATAGAACTCTGAATATTTGGATTTTATTTAACATATTTATATTTAAAATGATTTAATAAATTTTGTTAGATATTTCATTTATTATATGTTTTTTATTATAAGATACTATATGACCTAGTGTGGATGAGATACATATCATGATATTGGATGGTTGAGTACCATATTTAAATAATTCGGAACCTTGATTATTATTACTCAAGATGAGATGTGATATATGAGGGAAACCTATTAGAATATTATTATCCTAATATATTAAATATTTTGTATATATAAATCATATATATATACCCTATGTTAGTGCTTTGATTCATGGGATGTGTGATTGAGTTTTTGGTATAGCTATACAATGGTTCACTTGGTAATGTATTTGGAATAATGGAAAAATTATGGTTTCGAACGAGGTATGTGTGTAATATATAAGTGATAAATGGTTAGTTGTTATATAGGATAGTGAGACTTGTATTTTTTTGGATGTGACTCTCAATTATATGAGTTTGGTTATTTCGTATGTATTTTTGGGTGTATGGCTGGATGGAAATGTGTTGTTTTGAAAATAGGGGTAGTTAAACATCCTTGTGAGTGGTACGTTGGAAACTCTCTTACCATGGAATGGTAAAGAGAGTTTTTCCTCAATATAAAAGGTATATTTGTTGGAAATCCATTAAAATATCCTTGGTATTACTATATTTGTATTTAAGTATGCATTATATACTTTGGATGGAATGTGTGATATGCTGATGATATTGGATATTAAAAATCTATAGGATAAAAAGATTTTTGTTTGTAAGTCATGTGACTCTAAGGAGTTGGGCTCGATGATGAGTTTGGATGAATTTTTTTGGGATACGACATATATTAGTGTGTGAATTATGTAGATAAAGGAGTGTGTTTAGTTCTATTTAGACTCGTATGGGGCATAAAATCTTGGAGGGGCCTATATATCATGATGGGTTCTAGAAATAATTAGTTTTACCTTAAATTCATGGAGCTAGGGTGTGGGATGTTTATAAAACATGATGGGGATAAAACATAGAATGTGATCAGATTTAGTTTGAACCTTTGGAATGTTGTGAAAAAATTGAAATATTTGATAAAGACTAAGTAACAATTCTATGTGATGCATTGTTGTATATTAGTTTGAGAAGAATATGATTGAAAGAATATTCTTTTGTGGGTCGACCAATGATTATAGGTATATTGAGATATGGCCATTGAAGTAGATGATCATTCCATGGGGGCATTGTAAGGTCCCAAATTTATTAAAGTAAGTTTTTGTTTGAGTGTTGGCTCATACCTCTCCTCTATGGCTAGAAAAGTGTTTTTAAAAGTCCTTGAGAAGGCTTGTGGGGATTCTGGGGGTTCCGGACGTGAAAAAGGGGGGAAAGGGGGCTCTATGGGGAATCTTCATGGTTTTCACATGGTCTAGAAAATCGTGTGAGGTTCCCAGAAAATAGTGTTAAGGTGGTGATTTTAGGGAAGTATCTTCCACACGGATTGAGCGTGGTTTGGAAAATCGTTTGGGTAAACCAAGCAGCCTGGAAATTTATACAAAAATTACAGAAATGACACCCCATGATTTTTATGTCCACTCATGATTTTCCACCCCCATCCCCCTTATAACCCTAGAAATGAACTAAATCTCCCATGATCTCCCATGGGATATTCTACCTCAATTATTGGCTGTTTGGAGCACCATTTGACACAGATCGAAGCACTGAGTATGTCTAATCTCTTTATTGCTTCCTCTTTTCGATTAAGATTTTCATCTTTCTCCCATCTCCTTCTAAGGCACTAAAACCCTCTCTTTTTTGGGTGAGGTTTTGGTTGAGGCTTCAAGGGATGTTTGAATTTGGACCCAAGGCTATGATTAAGAGTGCATTCATCAATGGATTCTAGGTATATGGTCTACAAGTTTTATCCCATAGTTTTGTTATTGATTTGTTCAGTGTGTTGGGATTTTTCTTATCTCTTGTTGTGTATTGGTTACCTTGAGTATGTTGGGTAGTTTGGGTGTCTAAATGATTTTATATAAACCCCCACGATACCCGTGGGATGAGAAGAGGATGACTTGATCATTTAAGGGCCACCCATGGAGTACGCCGGTCTTTCCAACCATAGAAAATGGTAGTGTTAAAAGTAGAGTTACTGAGTGATAATGTGAAACCCTTTTAGAACATATGCTAATAGTTGATTATGTGTAAAAATTATGATGATAGAGATTCCTTGGGTGATAAGGCATAAGGGGTTTTTTGGCATCGCATGAAAGTGGGCAAAATAGGTCTAATGGGATTATGTTATTTATTTGACGAAATATGGCTAGAAATGATGAAAGGGTTAGTTAATATTAAATGTTGAACTTGTAGTTAGTTAATGGAATGGAAAATGGGGAATTTGTTAAAAGGATTTAATAAGGGAATGGATGAATTGGTGAAATGGGTTAATTTATGAGAATTACATGGTACACCTAAATGATTGAATGTAATAAAGGGATTATGTAATGTGGTATGAGAATTTTACTTGAAGTGAATGAGGGTATAAATGCTTATGAAATGATAAATGGGATAAATGGATTAATGAATGGTCAATAATGAATTTGGATAATCCATTGGGGTTGTTGAATACACCAAATGGGTTAATGAATGAGATTGGAAGTTTGGCTAGATGAATATGAAATATAAATGGTAAATGTATTAATGGGTTATGGCATAGTATTAATTCCCATCGTGTTGTTATGAATTGTGATATACAGTGGTATTGAATATTCTTGATTGTGTTATGATATGGTTGTGGTGATTGATAAATAAGAATGTGCACATGGCTTGGAAGAGTGGGGTATTGACTTGAGGTTCCATGCCTATAGGTCGATTTAGACTGAGGCTCTAAAATCCACCCAAAAAATGCACAGTTTTGGGAAGGGGACAAAGGCTTTATTCCCCTAATGGTACTATTCCACTCAGACTGAGTCTTCGAGGGGAGGATAATGTGATGATGTGATATGTGTATTCTTAGTGAGATATGGACTTGATTTATTTCCCCTTTGCATTTTGATTGACTTCCTTAGACCCATGAATAGATGATGCAAATACCTAACCAAAAAGAAATGTGTTAAAAATGGATGATGTGGTGAAAATGGTATAAGAAATGGAATTGCGATAAATACTAATCATAAATTAAATGAACCTTTTTTTACTAATGGAACCCGATTTGTCCCTTGTTTACATTAATTTCATTTGGTAATTTCATGCACTATCAACTAGACTGGATATTTTTTAGACACCATTGATGGTATCCTAATACGTTTTGAACTCTCACCCTACTTGGGACGCAATTGGGTACCTGAGGAGATCACATGGTTACTGGTCAGGACAAGGGCAGGGGACCTACTCTAGGATGTTGAGTTAGTCATGAGATGTACATGTGGAAGTATTTAGACATTTATTTGGGACCTGTTTGGAGGTTTAGATGTTTGTTTTATTTTGGTATTTATTTACTTTACCCAACTAGTATGGCATATCATGGTTTTATTTTCTTTTTTTCATGTACCCTATTGGGAAACGTTTGGTTATACATTTTTTTTGGTTGTTTGTAATGAAGATGTTATTTTTATTCTATTGTGTTGTGTCTCACTCTAGAAAAGAGGGTATAGTTTACCCATGTGACGTATTAGACCCTCACCGCTAGTCTCCAACCTCTGATGTATGGGGGGCATGATTGTGGTCATGTGATGACCCATCTCGGAGCGCCGGTTGTGTGGCTTCTGGGTCAAGGGTGTTACAAAGTGGTATAAGAGGAGTTATTTTATCTTTCTTACTGTTTGGGGATGGTAGGCATGAAATTAGGATGTGTCGAGACTTAGTAGTGAGCTCGTGCTTGGGAGTAGCTATCCCATTATGAGGGAAAACCCAAGTCACCCTGGGTGGGAATTTTTTTTCTCAATGTGTGTTCTTAAAGTTGAGTGATATTTCACCATTGATTGATGCACATATTGTGGGATTTTTCTGATCCTTGATGTTTATCGCATTGTCTGAAGGAAATGTGGTTGTGCATTCATGAGACATTTTAGGCACCAAAGGATATAGGTGGGATGCAACATTATAGGCACACACATGGGAAGGGTGTGTCTGTCACAGAGAGTAGAGTGCATTTTACTCCCTTGATAAATTTGATGAAAATGATGCCTAATAATTGCAATGCAAGTGGGTGAATGAAAATAATGACACCGAGTAAATGTTACAATCGGATTAAAATTTTAGGTTATGATAAATTGTAGATATTCAATTGATTCCAAAAGGTAAGTATTTCTATAGTAACGGAAGAAGGGTTAATGATTGTTTCCTACTGAAAGGTGTAAATTATTTAAAATGATGATGTTTACATGATGTGAAATGGGGAATTTCTTTAAGAGGAAGTGATCATGTTATAAAAGAATAGTTTTTTAGAGATATGTTAATGAAAGGATGGTGATTAAATTAATGTGTTCTCCCATTCTGACCATGACTTGAGGTAGGTATGGTGGAGGGTAGTGTTATAAGTGTTATGATGATCATTGGGATATATTATAAAGAATGGTTTGTTTGAAGTTGACAGTGTGATATATTTTCCATCTATGGATAAATCCTATCGATCGTTCTTCTATGTTTTGGTTGAATGATATGTTTAAAATGATAATGTTTGAATTATATGGGGGTATCCCTTTTTTGTCAGTTGGACCCTTATATGTGTGGTTTTGGGCAGTGAAAGTGCTCTAGTTGAGACTTTGGATTTGGATTGTGAGGCCATGCCAGTTGTGATATGGCCTAGGTGGTGTATTTAGGGAACCCTTGGTAGGGTTGTGGTCATTGGGTTGTGAGGAATTATTCGGTAATGAGAGTGAGGAGACTCTCGTGGTTTGTGACCATACAGAGTGCATGCTAGAACCAAAATATGGTGCTTGGGTCTTGGTGAACTTGTATGTAGAGACCTTGTGACTTGTGTCTTGAATTCTGGAGACAACTCTTTTCTCATAGTGTCGATGAATGTGTATTCCTTTTGTCTCGGGTACCTATATCATATGTTTATTTGGTGCTCTAGGCATAGTTTTCATTGGGATCGGAGTGAGAGTTCCGTTAATGAGCATTGCCCTATTCATGTAATGATAAGTATGGTTTGGAGAGAGGATCAATGGATTCTCCTAGTTGTTACTCCAATCCAGGGAGTGGGTATCACTCAACCATCAAGGGTGACCTCGTAGAAGGTTATCCCAGTAGTGCTAGTGACTTTGAATATGAAGATTGGGGGATTCTTAGGAGATGATGTCAAGGAATACAAAGTAACCCAGGTTTTAGTAAATGGTATAGTTGTTCCTGGTACTTCCATAAGGGAACCATAGAGCTTGTGATAAAGGTTAAGGTTTTTTTTGAAATGGTTGTATCATATGAATTCTTGACTCACTTTTTTGGATGAAGAGTAATGAGGTCTTGAAGGTGTTTTGAGAGGAAGAGACAAGGGTTTCTATAGTGTGGGGATATTCTTTCTCTTGATGGTGACACCCATGGTGAGGGTGGCCACGTGGTTGAACTTGTCAGTATGAATGGTTTGGTTATTGGGTGAGATGCAGAGGCTACCTCTGGGCTAGTGAGGCTGACTAACTAGGAGACATGGTTTGGTAAGAATACGATGAATTATATGCATGTTAAGGTTTTTTTGTGAGAGACGGGTGGTTTGGACTATGTCGTAAACCATCTGTTATGATCGTTGGCTATCTAGGATGCATTTGAATAAATCAAGCAGTGTGGTGGAAGTAGTTCTATATAGAACGTTGGTCCATAGCCACATGGTGGGTTGATTGTTGAGCAATGGTAATCTGGATGGCAATCACACCTGAGTGGTGGTGATTAAGTGTTTATAAGACGTGTTCAACATGGAATCCCAATATCGTGGAAGAAATTATGTCCCATAGTTTGATATCAAAAATGGATAAGTTGGTGGTGGTGTTCATAGATAGCTTTTTAATGTACCCTAGGTAGTGATGAGCATGAAAAACATCTTAACATCGACCCAGGTACATTGAGAAGCTCTGGCTCATGCCCAGAGACATAAAGGTGTCTAGTTTGATGATGGACATCATGGAATTTATTCACATGGGAGCGGTACATGTGATGCCTGGTGATAAGATGTATACCCTAAATGGATTCAGTTGAGGTCCTAGAAATGGACCGGATGTCGACAAACATCATGGGAGCCATTCAAGGATGCTTGTAATGGGCACTGGGTGATGCTCATTTTCTTATTTTGGGAAAATATGCATGGCCAATTATATGTGTTGGGTTTGGTTTGTGATCGAGTACAAAATGAGGTGGTTTAAATCCATCTTGAGATATGTAGTAACAACACTCCTAAGGTGTAGAGTGATGGGTATATATAATATGTGGAGAGGAGAACATAAAACTGATGTAGTGGCACTGATATGCCAATGAGTAACTTTTATGTAATATGTTAGGTCCCTTGAGGATGAAATATGGGACATAGAGTTGGTGAGTGATGAATTGTGTGTTGTCTTGTTCTCAGGGTGGTTCCAAGTGGGTCTTGTGATATGATGAATTATAGTATAGTGTGTTTTGATATGAATACATGTTGTGGCGAGAGAATTTGGGGTCCTATAACTCCAATGATGATTGGTTTAAGACTCGGGTAATTTTCCTTGTGTGATTTTGCAATGTCAAGAAGTTGGGTGAACTTTGGCCTTGTGATGTGGTGTCTTTATAAGGGTGAAGTGAATGTGTTCTAGATTTTGGTAATTCCATGATGATGGAATTATATTGTTATTCAAGGAATGACCTCAGTGAGTGTGTAAGATTATAATGATAGTATTCGAGTCAGTAAGCACTTTGAGAAGGCAAGAAAGGGGTAGTGTATCATCAGTGGAAGGTGTGTGTTCTGGGACATGCAAGTCAAAGGTTGTCCGACTTGAGATGGGAAACTTAAAAGTGTGTGGTGGAAGTGACCCACCTCATGGTCCATGTTGTGGAAGAATGTTCCATTTTGGAAATGAATTTTTACCTAAGTGAGGTCAAGTTGATCTCAGCCCTTGGATGGATAGTACAATAATGATCTCTTAAATGGTTTTGACATTGCGACAGGATTCCATTATAGGGTAATTCCCTATAGATTCTTGGGTGCGGTGAGTCAGAGCATGTTAGGTGATGGGGATGTTGGGTTGATTTATATTGTTCCTTTGTCGATGGAGGAGTATCCAAGTAACTAAAAATAGAGGAGAGAAACATACAAGATAAATGGTTAGTTGTTGACGTGATATGAGTTCTGGGCTTAAAGGACTCGAGTGGTCACTATTCAGGTGAGTTAGCCCTGGAAGAGAGAATTTTCATGGTTTAACTGGTCGAGTATCTGAGAGTTTTGAGTTTCATTTGGATTTATAATTGTGGAAAGAAATCATCAGGAAACATGGTTGGACGAATCATTTATTTTCTTTTAGGTGATATCGAGTTTGGGTCAATGATAGATTTTGAAAAATAGAGGAAAATGACACCAAGTGATTTGGCTCATGAGTTGTATAAAGGATCAGGCCGATGTGGTCCTGATTGGTTATTCATTGATGATGTGATGTTGTGTGTTATGATTCCATGTGTTGTGAGTTAGGTTATGTCACTTTATTTTTCCCCCATGATGTTCTCGTGGTTGGAATTGTTGAAGTAGATGCATCCTTGAGCAGTTTTTAGTTCATGTATTGGTTGTAGTGAGGAAGGATTGTGGGGAAAGTATAGGCCCTTTTTTCATTTTTGATGGGCTTATGATGTGAGATCATAAACTTGGAAAGCGGAAATGGAGAGTCATACCTAGTTGAATGACCAGTAGATTCTAAAGCATAGTGATGCTTGGAAGAAAATATCAAGGACGGGACATTATACGGTGTGGAGGTTATAAGGTCTCAGATTTTCTTAAAGTTCATTTTTGTTTAAGTGTTGGATCAGACATTTATTGTTTTTCTAGTTAAGTGTTTTAAAAAAGTCCTTGAGATGGGTTGAGGCAATCTAGGGGTTCCTGAAATGAAAAATTGTGAAAAAAGCTGCTCTCTGGGCCATCCGAACAGTTTGTGCATGGTCTGGAAAACCATGTGAAGTTCCAAAGAAACAATACAAAGGTGGTGATTTTTAGGAAGTAGCTTCTGAATGGTTTGCGCATGCATTGGAATGTTGTGCAGGTAAACCATGTGGCCAGGATTCTTTTAAAAAAATTAAAAAAAATGCCACCCCATGATTTTTAAGTCCACTCTGGATATTCCTCCCCCTTACCCATTAGAAACCTAGGAATGAACCAAATCTCCCCATAGCTCCCATGGGTGATTTTCCATCAATTATTTTCTGTTTGGACTGTCGTTTGTTATTTATCAAAGCCCCAGGTAAGTCTAATATTCTCTTTGCTTCCTCTTTTTTATTAGGTTTTTATATTTCTCACATATCCTTTCGATGCTCTAAAACCGTCACTTTTTCGAGTGATGTTTAGGTTGAGGCTTCACGGGAAGATTAAATATGGATCCAAGTCTATGATTAAGAGTGCATTCATCAATGGATTCGAGGTAGGTGGTATTAGATTTTTATCCCATAGTTTTGTTAGAGATTTCTGCATGTGTGTTGGGATTTTTCCTTTCTCTTGTTGTGTATTGTTTAACCTGAGTATGTTGGGTAATTTGGGTGTCTAAATGATTTTACTAAAACCCTCATGATTCACGTGGGATTTTTAGAGGATGGAATGACCATTTAAGGGCCACCCATTGGGTGCGCCGATCATTCGGTACATAGAAAATGGTAGGGTGAAATCAAGGGTTATCGAGTGATAATGTGAAACCCAATTAGAACATATGCTAATTGTTGATTAAGTGTAAACAGAACCATTTTATAGATTCCTAGGGTAATAAGGCATAAGGGGTTTTTTGGCATGACCGAAAAACGGGCAAAATGGGTCAAATGGTTTTATATCATTTATTTGAAGAAGTAAATCTAGAAATTACTTATAAGATTAGTGAATATTAAATGATGAACTTATAATTGGGTAATGGAATGGGAAATGGGGAATATGTTAAATGGATGTAATAAAGAAATTAATGAATTGGTGGAATGGGTTAATTTATAAAAATTAGGTGGTACCCCTAATTTATTGAATGTAATAACAGAAATATGTTATGTGAAATGAGATTAGTACATGAAGTGCATAAGTAGGTAAATTATTATGAAATGATAAATAGGATAAATAGGTTAATGAATTGTCAATGATGAATTTGGATAAGTAATATGTGTTGTTGAATACACCTAATGGGTTAAGGCATAAGAATGGGAATTTGGATAGATGGATATGATGTGTAAATGGAAAATGCGTTAATGGGTTATGGAATAGTATTAATTCCCACGTTTTTGTTATGAATTGTGATATCCAATGACATTTAATATTCTTGGTTGTGTTATGATATGTTTGTGGTGACTGATAAATAATAAGGAAAACATGGAATGGAAGATTAGGGTATTGAATTGAGGTTTTACGCCCACAGGTCGAGTTAGACTGTGTCTGTAAACTCCACCCTAAAATGTCTGGGTTAGGGAATGGGATAGAGGCTCCATTCCCATATCGGTATCATTCCACCCGGAATGAGGCTTCGAGGTGAGGATAATTTTATTATGTGATATTTTTATCCCTAGTGAGATATGGACTTTATTTACTTCCCTAATGCATTGCGATTGATTTCATTAGACCCTTGTATAGATGATGTAAATGCCTAAACCAAAGGGAATTTGTTGAAAATGGATTATGTGGTAAAAATGGTATAAGAAATGGAATTGGGATAAATACTAATCATGAATTAAAATAATCTTTTTAATAAATGACACCTTATTTGTCCCTTGTTTACCTACCATTCATTTTTTACTTGCTGGCACTATCTACTAAAATTGGAATTTTATAGACACTAATGTTGGTGGCCTACTGATTTATGTACTCACCAGGATGTTGTTGGGTACCCGAGAAGGTCTCATGGTTATAGGTCAGGACGAGGGAAAGGGCCCTACTCTAGGATTTTGATTTGGGCTTTGGATGTATATGGGGAAGGATCCAGACATAGTGTTAGGACACATTTGGATATTTGCCTATTTTTTTATTTTGGGATTCATTCACATTGCACCACTAGTATGGAATAGCATGGTTTTATTTGCTTTTTGGCATGCACAGTGTTGGGAAAAATATTTGTTTTTATTGTTTATTGGTTGCTCATATTGATGCCGTTATTTTAATCATGTTCTGATGTGGCTCACTCTGGTAATGATGGTATAGTCTTTCCATGTGACTTGTTAGACCCTCACCGATAGTCGGCAACCTATGGAAATTGGGGAGGCATGCTCGAGGTCATGTGGTGACCCGGATTGGAGCACTGATTTAGTGGCTTCTAGTTTGGGGACATTACTAGAATAATAAAATGTATGAATGGTCATGAGATTTTTTTTAAAGTGGAATTAGCTAGATCTTAGGGGTGAAGATCCAAAGCATGGGGAATCTATGATTTTAGTTATTCCACTAGTCTAGCATCATTCTTGTGAAAACCATAATCCTTATAGGATAATGAATTAGATTGGGCATTAAGAATCAGTGACTAATAGAGATCATGAGATATTTATTAGAATTATTCTCATAGATAAAATGCGTTATAGTGGGGAGGTTGTGAAAACATAGGTATGCTAAGCTATAAAATTATTTAATGTTATTCAAACAAATTATATTTTAGTAATTTTGATATGTTAGGGGTGTTTCTGATGTGGTTTTATGTAGAAATAAAAACTATTTCATATGCTGGATTGAAAACGCCATGTTCTAGGGAAAATTAGGTGAGTTTATAGGAAATCTTGCAAATTACGCTACAATAAATAGTATTTGACAATAGATTAAATCCTTTTCTGATGAAGGCGAGTGATCACATAACGATTATAAAAAATATTAAATTATTAAAGAAAATTACTATTGATATTTCACACCATAATAAGAAAAACTCACTATGAATTTATTGGTTGTGGTGTGAGGGGGTACCATGTGAAAAATGTAATGTTAGTTATTTTAAGAGTTTAAGAGTCACTTAGTAATGGGATACATTACACCACTATGAGGAAGGGATTGGAAAATTTACACAAGATGAATAAACTCTAAAAGATTTTCTAAATCATGTAGTTATACATAAGTCTCAGGTTTATACCTCAATGAGTTGTTGTGATTATTTACAGTTTCCCAGTATTGAAGTATTTCATTATGAATCAAGTAGTTAGGTTGCAACATGCACATGGGTAGCTTTTTAAAAAAAATTATTAATTAATTTAAATATTAATTTTTATAAAATTTTAAAAAACATTTTAGATCCAAAAAATACCCATGAAAATCAATCCACTTGTCCTCTTTTTTACATCATCCCCTCAAATTAGGTTTTTTGGATATGTAGCTTTGGATGAATGATGTTAGATTGGTTTCATTTCACTTATCCTCTTTACCCCTCCCATTTATTAAATTTTAGTGGATATAGGTTTTTTATTTTTCCTTTTTACATTAGAATATGGTGGAATCTGGTCAATATGATTGGTATTTTACTCATAGTAATTTCAAGAGCCTCGTGAGAAGGGAACACATCATCCTTCACATCATTTAATGGGTGCTAATCCAATATGTTGATTTATTTTTTATTTCCACAAATTTAGATGAAATTAATATATGAATCATTATTGTTTGAAAGGTATTTTTTCAATATTTTACCCAGGGAAGTATTTAGTGTAAGCAATTCCATGTTGGATAAGGTTTTAGGAAGGATGAAACACCTGATATTTTTTAAATCGTTTATTGAAAAATAAAAAATTGACTAATTAATTAGGGAAATTAATTATAAAATGTTTATTCTTAATTTTTTCAATATCTTGAATGATATATTGGCTTATAGATGATATTTTTTCTTAATTATTTATTGATATTAGATATACTGGACATGCATTAAGTGGTTAACTCAATAATTGATGTTGGTAGTCCCTAATATAATCTCTGTATGTATGGATACATTTATTTTATGATATTTATGTTTTTAAGTGGGTATATGGTGTATTTTCATTAGTAAATGGGGAACCATGTGTTTTTTGGAGACTAGATCAAACATAGTGGACACAGTGATGTGATCCCCTAATTATTCTATTAGAGTTCTCATTAACTCTATGAACCCAAAGCGTCTTGAGACCAAGTTTTTTGGATGGTAAAAACTTTATGGGTATTAGAATATGGTAAATTGTTTTAGAGACCTAGTAGGGTATCGTATGAGGTGGTATAGTGAAAAAACATGATAAAGTAATGGGGTATATGAAAATGGAATGTAGTTGTTTTCCATGTGTTATAGTGAACTACATAATAATAAAGGTGAAATATGGATGGTTATGAGCCTAACATGTGTCTATAGATACTATTTTGGGTGATGTATCTTAACAGAATAGTTATTGAGTATGTTAGGGTGTGAGGAACCTATCAAATGATGTATAATAGTTAAATCAAAGACATTGGTAGACAAATTATCTATCCTTGATATTTTTTGTATTAATGAAATTTCATTGTATATATAAGGCCCCAGCCTTAAACCTTACTTAATCTTGAGTTATTACAAGATTACACATTGAGGATCTTTTTAGGTTTAGAGTTTTAGAGAACTAGATCATGAAACTTTCATTACATTCCACATTTAAACAAAGTGGTCACATAAAAGACAATATTCATTCTTCCCATCAACAGAAACATATTTAAAATAAAACACGGATTCTTTCTTTACACATCCTTGACACTATCATCACATCATGTCCCTTTCCCTTGACTTGTGAAAAAAATTTCAAAAACTTGGGATGACCATAAAAAGCTCAGTAAGGGTTATAAAAATATGTAAAGGAAACATGAGTTCATATATACATAAGAATGAAATCATACTTTACCCATAAAACATAGGCACTTTAACATACCTCATCAAATCATGAATAAATCATAGAAATCAGAAGACATAAAAGGTAACTTGAGGCATTCATAACATTCTTACGTAGGGAGTAACCCTCTTGGTTACGTTTGGAATACCCACCACAGTATATTCCCTAAATCTATTCGGAGAAACCTTAACGTTTCACTCCTTCGCGTTACCCAAAGCATTAGAGAGCAATATCGGGCTCACCCGCCCTTAGTTTATCACGGAACCACCCGTTTTCATAACAATGCCCATGAACCATAACATAAACGTATCACATAAAACAATCATAAAGGAAACATAACATTTCCATACTTCAATCACAATATAACATTTTAGAATATTGAGATAATGAATCCATTCAAAAAGAAACCATTTCCAAAACCATTTAAAACATTTAACAAAGCAATTTTTTAATCAAAGTGGCTCATACCACCTTGAAGATTTTAAAATTTTAATCCATTAATATCCATATAAATAAATACTTAAAGCCATTTTGAAAACATGGATATTAATAAGAACAAATAATTAAAACATTTAAAGCGATAATTTGGTTAAAGGGGTTCTACCAAAATTAGAGACACTTGAATACAATAATTGAGGAATAACATTTATTAAGAACTTTATAATATCATGAGAATAAATGGATTCATGATATAATATTCCAAAGGACAGTATATACACCATATACGAGTGAATTGGTGCATAACAACAATGAAGTCTCAATAGAAATGTCAAATGTGATGAATTCCCTTATAAAGAAGGTATCCTTAAATTAAGGATAATTCAATCTCAAAATTATGTGTGAAAAATATAAATACACCCAATATAAGTGGATATTAAGTGTAAAACAATAAAAGGTCATTCACACATATTCAAAAGATGACATATTCAATAACTACATGTTGAACCCAAATAAATCGAAATTGGGTTAAAAAGTTCCCTTCGTAAAATTCGACAGCCTAACGGCGTCACTTCAAAAATTCATAAAATGAGTTGATGAGGGATAAAAGGGTTATCTCATCACTTGGTCATACAATGTAAATCAATAAGGATATATAATAACATATCCCAACATTATAATATGTAAATTAAAAGACCCAACAAAATAAGTCTTTCAAAAAGAGGAGGGTGAAAGGTTCCCTTACCGACTTGGGTATCTTTCGAAACATACACCCCATGAAAGAAAGACAATACTTAATTGATGTAAATACTCATAAATAGAAGTATATAACACAAAGAGTATAATAAATGGCAGTACATACACCACTCAAAGGAAATTGTGGCAAATGTAGCATAAATCTCACGGGAATAAAAGTGAGATGAAAAATCCCTTATGAAAACTCGGCAGCCTAACAACGCCACTCAAAACTTCCAAAATGGATTGATGAGAGAAAATAGGGTCTCTCATCACATGAACATAAAAATTACAGTAAGAGTTATATAAAATAACATCTCAATAACAAGAAAGATGAGCTTTAAAAGTAATGACATAAAAGAGTGTACTTAAAAAGAATGAGAGGAGTAGGATCCCTTACCTCAGGTCCGACTTGACTCGATCGTTCTTTAATCTCCTGAATAATAAACTTGAGTAAATTTCTACTTACTTAAGAATATTTTTCAAGTTCATTATTCCTTTTATATCACTTATTACCATGTCATAAACATTATGTAATCATTTAAGTTAATAATGTTTGTTTTGTCGATATTTGGTTCTTAAGTCGAAAGTGGACTTCTTACAATTACATGTTGTTCGTGTGGTCAAAGGTTCATTATATCCAGAGTTGTATTCATGATATAGATATCATATATATAATATATACAGTATATTCATGCATTTATAATATTACCTAACATTTAGTGTTATGAAATGAAATGCACCGTTCATGGAGACGGTAAGCCGTACGTACGCATGAACGCTACTTCCATTTCTATTTCATATTTAATGGAATTAAAACATAATGATACATAATTTTATTTTAATTCCAGTATGGTATCATATATAATATCATTAAACATATCCTTTACACATACCACATATGGTATTAACGATTCAAATCACTTTGAGGGGGCGGTAGTCTGCACTTCCTTAAATGAAGATATCACGTTTACCCATAATGGAAACCATAAAGGTATGCCATAAATGAAAAATACAGAAGCTTAAGTAAAACATAAACATATTAGATATCATATATATAAATATAGTGTCATCTTAATGGCCACCTTTGAATGTGTTAGAAGAATGTTGAACAATCATCATTTCGGGAGGCAGAAATTCGCCATCCACGGAAACAGTATGTTCTTTAACCATTAGATGTTGGTGTGTAAAAGTTTAGCTAGAATCCTTTTTATAACAACATACTAGTATATTTATGATACTTGATTTGTTACAAAAGAAATGAATAAAAATAGTTTAGGGGGTTGGAGAAGCAAAATAAAACAAAAGGACTCAAGTGAAGACATTACCTTAAAATCGGGTAACTCCCTTTGGTTTGAGCTCAAAGGCTTCCTTGTGAAGACTTCTGCCCAAAGCGAGGCTTCAAGGAGTAATAGAGGGAAGTGGAGAGACAAAATGGGCAGTGGTTGGCCAAGACAAAGGATTTGGGAGTGTGGGTAAGGAGATAGAGGTGGGGGCCTTTTATAAGAGGAGAGGAGGGGCACTCTTGTAATGTTACAAAATGTTACTTAATTTTCAAAAGAGTTTCGGATTTTAAAGGTCCCACATTGATGTATTTCTAGGATAAGGTGATAAGGGTTCTAAATCCACTCATCCAATAGGTTTTGGACATGTGTAGGTCTTATATATTACTTTATCTTTTCATTTTATTTAAATCGTTAAATAATGAGATCATCGCTGCATCATCATGATGTCATAAATAAGTTAATTTATTTAATGTCTAAAAATTATAAAAAAACTACTATGATGTAGGAAATCCTTTTAGATTTCCAATGACTATTTATAGTAAAAAATATGACTTGTATAACCCCATGTAAAAATTGTTTTAGTAAAACATCTCATGTTTGTGTCATTTTTACTTTAACATTAAATAAAAAGATATTTATGTCATTTTCCATCCAAAGTGGCTCCATGGGGTCCCCAAGTTGACCCATGGATTTTCCTGGTTGTCCATGACACATCCAATGAGGGTAGGACATGTGTATAGGTCATTTAATTATATTAAAACATTATTCTTACCATAAACTACACTAATTACCTTTAATCGCGATTAAAAATTTAAGAAGTTACTATTCACCAAAAAATTATTTTTATCCCATTGAACCAAATTTTACTTCATAATGACAACCATTTATGTCAGATTTTTTAACTTAAAAACATAAATATGGAAAATTTTCATTTAAACAGAAAAATCAGTTTTTATAAGTACCACTTAGTGGTTTCACTATTCATCAAAAATTGAAGTTTTTTAGAAAAATCCCAAAAATTCACCCTAAGATATATTTGACATTCCGAATTCAAAAATGAAGTCTATTTTAAAAAATTCAAAAAATATAAGTCACATTAATTAATTTAATAATTAATTCCCGCTGTCAGAGCAAATAGCGTGTTTTTATGAAACAATAAGTATCAAAGGATTGACACTAGTTTAAGTCTGATTTCAAAGTGAAAATTAATTCCAATGACCACTATTGGATTTAATGGTAAAAATATATTCTAATTCCACGTTAAAACCAATTCAAAAGATAATCTAATCTTATAAATAAATTAGATTAAAAAGTGGTTTTGAATTAAAATACAACATTTTACACTATTCATTAAAAAAATGAACTTTATCGGAAAGATACCAAAAATTTACACAAAGTAAATTTTGATGTCCCAATTCATAAGAAGAGTTTTATTTGGTCCAATATAATTTATAAGAGTGAACAAAACTATATTTAATGACGGTTCGCCATCAAAAGGTGATAAGTGAACCTTTAGTGAAAACTAGGGCATATACGCCTAAAATTGAATTCTTTCCGTATTTTAAGCCTTTATCTTTTATTGGATAAATGTAAAAACATTTAAAAACATATATAATCATATTTTAGTTATTTCTATCCATTCCAACTAATACAATGGCAACATGTTAAATACCATTTAAAATAATATTATTTTATTATTAGAGTGCAACGTAAGATTCACAAGAAACTCGTTGTTGCGTGTTGGGTACGCCATCAAGCATAGAGTCCCCTTTAATGTCATATTAATATTTTATTCAAAAATATGGATAAATATGAAAAATTCATATTCTTTATTTACCTGGGGTGTTACAGTATATTCTATAAAATTATTTAATAAACATGTATGATGTTCTTAATATTCAATTTTTGACCTTAAGAAAGGGATATGTGGGTGCCTATGAAGTAGAAAATTGATGGACCCCTTTACAAGATGTGTTTCCAACTAGTAGTTAGTGTGGTTTCCATGGGTTTTATATACCTATAACCACTCATCTTATGAATATATGGCTAAAGTACCATGTTGACCATTCATATTCTTCACATGTGGGTTGATTTTAACTATAATGATTCTTTATTTAGTTTTATTGGCTGTAATAAAAACTAGTATCCTTATTGAATGTGTGGATTCAGTGTATTGGAAACTATATTATTTTGGTAATGGGGTTGGGTTAACTTACTAATATGATTTTGTATGGAATCTATGTGTGACATGTCGATAACTATGAATGAATATTATTTAGGGATATACTAGATTTTATGATAATATTTTTAAAGTGGGAATCACTACACACTGAGTATTCTAACAGGATGTAGTTTCTCCTAATACTATTGGTGCATACTAGGTGGGATGTTTTACCTCCCTATGATTGACTATGTATACCATGTGGGATGTACTTCACCCTAGTCAAACATTCCACCATTATTAAAAAAATAATATTAAATAATTCATTTATAATGTTACTAATTTATAGTGGATTCTATTAAGAGATTTTTATATCTATTAATTTATATACAAAATTTCAATGTTTCCAAAATATGTTATTGAATATTTGACACCAAAAATAGTTTTTCCTTGTCATTTATAAAATAACCATTGTGTAAATACATTAGATTTTTTATAAATATCTTGATATACATTTTTTTCATCATTCATTTGAAAATAATTTGTTTACTCTCAAAAATAAAACTTAAAACCTTATTTCTTTTATTAATTATCCAATAATATTTTTAATCCACCATTAGTCAACTTGAACATTCACCATCTTACCTTATTTTCCATCAATTTCTCCATTCGAGATCTCTGTGCCTTCCTATGATTATTGTTTCTATATACCTCTAGCACTAAAGTATTTTTATTTGTTTTATAATATTTAATATATTACACACTATGGTTTTGTGAAATATGTTTTTTATTTAATTTAATCATTTCGATATTATTATTCTCACACAACATTGAATATATATATTTTTATATGAAAGCACCATGTTTGTCATGTGTTATGCACAACACCATGGTAATAATACACTACATACAACACATAGATTATATTCTTATATTAATAATAATATTTTTTTCTGGTGTTCCACACAATATAGAGTCCCGTCGATGTATTCTATTACATAAGAAAATTATTTTTACCGAACAACAATATACTATAAATATTATTATTAAAATATTAGTATAGTTATAACCTTAATGGTAAAATAGATGATATTAATGAGATTAAATAAATTAGGAAACTATTATTTACAAATTTATATAAAATTTATCATTTAGTTATCAATTAGTCTGAAATTTAAGTAAGAACTATTTGAAAGTAATGAAATTCCTTTTCTAAGAAAACAATTTTTTCTACGCACAATCGTGTTTTATTTCAATAAATAAAATATACCACTTTAGAAAAATTATTTTAATATAATTTATATATTATATATTTAATCATATTTCTTTACACTCATCCAAAATATTTTATGGGTCTAATAAAAGAATAAATCCAATTTTATGAATAAAAATGTGTATTTTTTGTAGATGATAATTTTACCGCCTTTTAATGGTGAACTAATTTTAAATATAATTTTTGAAACTTTTATAATTTTTGTTTTATATAATAAGAATAATTTTTAAAATCATAATATAAAAATTTTAATTGGGTGAATTTTTTTTATATTTCTATGAAATTTTATTTTTTGATAAATAGTAAAAAACTGAATTTTAATTGAAATATATTATATCATATATTTTATTTTTGAAGTTAAATTATATTTTAAATTATATTTAAATTATACTTATTTAAATTATAAAATAATAAATTCAATTTAGGTTATTGGAATAAATTTCAAATTTAAATTTAATATGAAAACATTTCATACTATTGATCATTTTACTTTCAAAACCTGCTCACTGACACATCTGCAGGATTAATTTTATATTAATTTATTCCACATACATGAATGGAATTTGGTAAAATGGATCCCTTATTTGGTAAAACAATAATTTATTTCGTATAATATTGTCAAATTAGTTTTTTTATCAAATATATTAGCCAATTTAATTGAAATTTATTACTCGGATTAAGGTAGACACAAGTTTACTTAGTGGTTAAACATTAAATTATTTGAGATAAATCACCTATAAATATGTTTAAAATCAATTAAATGGACATATTTTTACTATATCCTCACTTTGAGAAACAATAGGTCATTATTGGAGACACATGATGTAAATAAGACCATTCAATAGTATTTACGTTTTAATATTCACAAGAACACCACTCCTCCTCCCCTATAAAATGGAACTCACCCTCCTCACTTATTCACACATATCAAGACAATTTTCTCATGAAAACCATGAAAAAGAATCTCAAAACATCCCTCATATCAACTTATAATCCTAAATTTGTGAATAATTCCAACCAAGGAATCCCTTTTGTGAAAACCAAAAGGAATTACCCAAAGAAGAGGTAACATCTTCAACAAGAACTATTATTTTATTTCATTATCCACCACCTAAATTCTGGTTATTTTATGATTTCATAATATCCTCAGTATCCTAAATTTTATGATATTATTTTATGTTATGATTTTTATATACACCTACACACATTTCCATTAAAATGGGATACACCATCATCATTCTTGTGTATGGTGGAAAACCGCCTCACGAACCAATGGCGTTCGTTCATCCATTACCACCTCTTAAGGTTGGGAAATTTTTTGTAATTAATATTTTTATATGATATATATTATATTTATAATTAATTTATTTTCTAGAATTATTATGTAACACATACCTTTATTCTTTTCATTTTGCAAGAATAAGACAACTACGTTTACGGACTTGTGGACTACCACCACCTCAAAGTGATGTGATTTGTACATAAAATACAAGGAATGTATTATGGTTCTATTTAATAAACTTATTGATATTTTTTATGTAATATTTATAATTTTATTATAACATATATATATACATATATTTCATTTACATTCAATACAACAAGAAAACAGAAACAACATTCATGCGTACGTACAACCTAACGTCTCCACAAATGGTGTATTTCATTTAATAATCAAATATATTATAGATTTATATAATAAATATATATATAAATATATTTTATTTATATAATGTTATATGTTCTTGAAATAGGAAAATCATAATCTATGTATGATGATAAAGAATAACAATTTCAAACATTAATGAAAATAGTCGTTATTACCCAAAATGTAACTTTAACATGAAATTGTTAATAAATGGGTAATATAAAGTCATAATAAAATAATATATGGAGTAAAATATAATAATATGGTTTTATATATTTTAAAAAATCCTATATTTATTATACTAGGGCATTGAATGCATACAATGAAATTCTAGACCTAAGGTAAGTATTTTCTCGCCCAACATTTAATTATGTGAGATATATGATATATTCACCACTTATTCTTACTTTGTGGTGTATATACTAAAATATGGCATGTTATATAATGAATATTATTTATTTCATATATAAAATATATAAATTTATGTTTTTATTTAATGGATATCATATTTAAAAGATTCTCATGTAGTAAGGGGATTTCAATTCTCATTTTTATTTTTGTGAGACTTATGTCATATTAACCACTCGTTTATTTTGTGTGGTGTATATAAATAGAATGAATAGGTTTTATTAATATTATAATTAAATTTATCAGTATTTACATATCCATTTTTTGATCACTCTTTTATAGGATTTATGGTTGAAATTTTAGAAAATCGGTAATGTGATTTCGTCTCAATTTTCCTTCTTTGAGACACATGTTATGATAGGCACCTATATTAATTTACAAGTTGTATATAATTCCATTTTAAATGTTTTATAAAGAATATAAATGTTTGCAGGATATTTTAATCTTCCTATAACATCATTCTATCATGGTTATTGTGATTCAAAGTTACCGAGGTTGTGCATGTTTATTACTACAATCTCATCTTTATCAGTATTTTTTTCTATTATACTTCCATTGATGAAATATTATTGTCCATATCTCAGAAAATCTCAAAAATATTATTTTAATATGGTTTCTATTGAAATATTAATGTATTGTCATAGTTTTTATGTTTTTTTTACTTATGATAATTGAGAAATTTCTTTAATAAAATAAAACATTAGTTCTTTCTTCAGTCGGAAATCTATTTTCCTTCAAAACAATGTTTTATAAATAAAATTCAAAATGGTTATTATATTAATCAATGATAATTTAAAACATTTTTAACTATGTTTTACATTTTTAAAAATGGTTTTAAAAGGAATATTCTTTTCATTTTCTGATCAAGTCAATTTTCTAAACATTTTATGGAGCAAAAAAAAATGTTTGGCTTGATAAGATATACTCGTCGTGAAGACAATCATTTTATTGAAGCATAAATTTATATATTAAATGTAAATTTTTAAATAAAATTTTATTTCTAATATTCATTAAATTTGTTTTTTTAAATCATCTTCGAAGAAAATATTTTTTTAAAGGCTTTCAATTTTTCTTTATAAGTTTTCAATATATTTTTATAGGAAAAGGATTTGAAAAATCATTCAATATTTCTATATAATATTTAAGAGATATTTTCAAACTAAATTTTTTCAAGATGCATACAAAAATTACATATATGTTTTCAAAGAATTTTCAAAGAAAAATGTTTTCAAAATTTTCAATATTTATTTATATGTTTTCAATGATATTTTCAAATAAAAGTTTTTCAAAATGTTTTCACTAATTTTTTTATATGTTTCCAATGTATTTTCAAATAAAAAGGTTTTAAAAAATTAGATTTATTTATAATTATTTAGGGTTAATTTAAATGAAATTTATTTTAAAATTATTTCAAAGTTTACTTTATAGGTTTTCAATGATATTTTTAAAGAAAATATTTTCTAAATGGATTCAAAATTCATTTATTTGTTTTCAAGGTCATTTTCAAATTAAATGTTTTTCAAAATGATTTATTAATTTAAAATAAGATAAAATGATATTTTCCACAATAAATGTTTAAAATTATTTTTAAATATTTATTCATATGTTTTCAAAGTTGTCTTCAAATAAAAATCTTTGAAAAAAATATTTTATAAAAAATGATATTCAAAGAAAGGTTATTTATATAAAAAATGATCCATGTGATAATTAAAAATACTTATCCATCTAGTATGATATCTTTTGATATTGTTTATACTTTACTAGGTATATTTTTCAAGTTCATGATAATTATAATGTCTTTGAATGGGTTGTGTTTAAATTAATATGTTTTTATGAAACCCGTTTCTCTTCCATTTGATATACCATGATAAAATGAATGTGAAAATATCTTCCTTTCATGATTTATTCAATAATTAATTGATTATGAAAAAACTATATTTTCATTAGGTTATGATAGGATGAAATTTTTATGATACTTATTTCATTTCATAGGTAATGAAATGATGTTCATGAAACCCATCTCTTATTTGGGTAATGATATGATGAATGTGTTATTATCTTCTAAAACACATTTGTATGATTTCATTATGTGACAGGTGGGACCTATAACTTCCTCCAATTCATTGGTAATGATTTCAATCAGATGATATAGACATGGTGAAAACGGGGATTGAAATTAGTTCAGTAATGGACTTTTTCGGCTATGATGGTCTTCGGATTGAACTCTGACTTTTAAGATGGTCTTGGGAGTAAAACTTGACTACTAAAATGGTATTTGGAGTGAACCTTGACTACTAAGATGGTTTAGGGAGTAAACCCATTCCACTATAAGGAATGGTATGTGACTAGGGATGGTGGTGTAAAGACCCGTAAATTTCAAGGTAATTTTTTTTAAATTCTTTGGAATTTTACGAGTATGCAGTTTCGAACGGAAGCTGACTCTAAGGCCCGGTGTGCCCGGTATAATTTTTTGAAGTTTTGTTAAGCTTAAATTAACACATGTAAGCAGTTTTCCTGAAAAAGTGGAATAACTCTTAAACTGTAACTCAGATCAGAAATCAGAGGACACCGTTGTGCTTAGGATGGCGAGTTTACCCTAGGCATGACTTAAGTTTAGTCAGCAAGCCTCCTGTGAGAAAACCCGAAAATGGCATAACCGTAAATAACTAATTAAATAAGTTATTTTATTTTTTAAATGCTTATAACTCACAAACGGTAACTTAGATTAAAAATCTGAGACCACCGCTGAACTTGTGAGGGTTTTCTTGCTTTAAGAAGGTACTAACATTAGCCGGTGCAAACAACTTGAGAATGTTAGTTTTTGGCCGTAAATAAAATAATTAAGTGACAATTATTTTATAGTAAAATTCATAACTTCTAAAAGGTAAATCGAATTAAAAATCCAAGAGTACTGTTGAGTTTGTTGGGGCGTGTTTCTCCTAGACAGAGCCTAACCTTGACCGTAGTGGGTTGAGGGTTACTGATAATACTTTTCCAAACGTTTTTCGGGTACGTTCAGTAAACGTACGAGCAGCGTTTTATAACTTTTGAATAGGTGCTCGGAATCGAATTATGAGGGCACCATTGAACTCGCAGTGCTGATATTCTCATAAGAAGACTTTAACCTCAACGGAGGATGATCGGGTATGAATGTTAGTTTTTGGGGTTTTACGCGGGTGAATAAAATATAATAAGTGGATAATTTATTTTATTTTGTTAAACACATGCAGTGCGGATAAAGTGGTTAGAATATCCACTTGGGAGTTAGTGGTGGAACCACCACACCCTAACCCCCCATTTAATGGGGAGGGAGGGGAAACATCTCAAACCCCCCATCAATTAATTTTATATGTTGACGTAAAATTAATTGCACTTAATTAATTTTATGGGTCGACGTAAAATTAATTTTTGTCAGTTAATTTTATGAGTTGATGTAAAATTAATTTCTCTCAATTAATTTTATGAGTTGACGTAAAATTAAGTGTTGGCGGTAAATTTTATGGGTTGACTAAAAAATTAATTTCTTTGATTTAATTTTATGTGTCGACATGAAATTAATTGTTGTTAATTAATTTTATGTGTCAACATAAAATTGTTTCGTGTCATATGTTTTGACGCAGGCTATGTGGGGGAAAATTCTTGGCAACCTCTACTATTAATTAGTGTCAACGAACCTCTTTAATTGCGCCAACGTAATTTAATTCTCCCGACCTCATTTTTAAATAAAGTAACTGCATCGTTGGAATTTAGGAAGGGTCCAAATAAATGAACTATCATAAATTCCATGATGGTTACATACCTCTCCCCTCTCATATATATAGGGAGATTGATAGAAGGTTTTGGGATGGCTTCACCAAGCGACGAAGCGCTGGTAAAGTATTGCGACGCCCAAGACTTGGGAAAATCATATCCTCTCCAACGAAGACAATGAAGAACATCAATGACGATCTTCCACGCGATTCTTCTTCGACCTTCCTTCCCCAGAAACCTATCCTCTGCAACATCGTCAATAAACCGACGCAGCTCGGAATTGGGGACTTGTGGTGGATGCAACCTATGATGGTATTCATCGTATTCCTTCTTCGACTCTTCCAACGAGAGACGAGCAAGAGGTAGGGGTTTGATTTTATGTTCGTGAATATTTGGGTGTTCATCGTTAATCTTTTAGTCTCTTGCTATCGATTAACGGGAGGGGGTCGGACCGCACAAACACGGATGACCCTCCTCCCTTTTTACCATTGTCCTTCATTGTGGATTGGAACGGAGATGGTGCGGTGTCATCGCACCGCACGGAAATGAGGGAATCACGGCGAAGGATTGTGGCGACGTCACGCCGCGCCATTAAGGCCAAAAGAGGCTGCGGCCGGAGTAGGGGCCGCGGCGCTGATGCGCGGCGCCAGTCAAAGAAGGGTCGCGTCAGTCACCGACAGGGGGCGGCCGGACTCCCCGGCCGCCGGAGCATCAAGAGCTAGGGCCCTTTGGCCACGGCGGAAGACCTGGATGCGGCTGGATAAACTGGTCGCCGGCGCTTGGGGGGTAGGACCGCGGGGTCCCGCGTCGGCGGCACTAGCCGGCCAACCGGTCCGGCCATTCAGAATTCCGGGGGTCGTAACCCCCGGTGGTGGACAGGTGGTCCCCCCACCTGGGGCCGCCATTACAAGGTGAGGGGGGAGCACCCCCACTTCGCACCGCTCGGTCACAGACCGAGCGCCCCCGCCGAGATGGGCCTCTTGCAATGGGCCAGGGCACCCAGCTGCTAGGACAAGCCGCCCGCTGGGCTGGGCTGCGCCCGCTCGGACGGGCCGTGCCCAAGGGGGCTGGACCCGGACCCGGGTTGGGACGACCCGGTTCGGGCCGACCGAGGGGGTCTTGGGCTGGGTTGGTTCGGGCCCAAACCCCCTAAAAGTTGGAAGATTCGTTCAAACACCCATAACATGGGCTATGGACCTCCGATTGGAACACCGTCAGTTGAGACATGATCCTTGATTGAGACGATCATTTAAGTATATTACACTCAATGTTTTGGAAACCTTTCGATACGACCAGGTTGGTTCGAACCAGAAACCAATGGGGCCCTCAGAGCGGAAACTCTTATAGCTTGAGTTCCGAATGTCCAAATGACGTGACTTTGACTTTGTTGGATTCCATTAAGTGAGACGGATCTTCTGATATACATCACCTGAGGTTTGGATGCAGTTGGAGTATGACTGGGTTGGTTTGTACCTGAAATCCAACCAGGCCCCTGGAATGGAAAAGCCGATAACTTTCAGACCGGATGCATGTTTGATGAACCGTCAGCAAAATTGGTGATCACATTGAGAAATGGTACCTATGAGTATACACTATGTGAGTTATGGGTACAGTTGAGATACGGTCGGGTTGGTTCATAAACAAAACCAACCGGGCCCCTGGGACGCAAAAGCTAAAAACTCACAGACCGGGCCTCCGATTGATACACCATCTTCTGCGTTGAGACCCCTATGATGAGGGGGTAATTTGAGATACATCTTCGTGGGAATTTATGATACTTGGAGTATAGACTTGTAGCTTGTGGAGCGAACCCTCTCGGAGATGAGCGTATCGAGTATGGAGACCGTGTACCTGACTGAGACCTGATGACTGCTTGTCTGATTTGATTCGGAGTGACTTGCATAGCCCAGTGGGGAGCACTACATTGTGAGATGGCAGACCCATGGCGGAGGAGCACTACATTGTGAGGTGGCAGACCAATGGTACTCGACAAGAGGAGTGCCTCTGTAGGCTGTGAGGGGGAGCACTACTATGTGAGGTGGCAGACCCATGGCAGAGGAGAACTACTTTGTGAGGTGGCTAACCTGTGGTACTCGACGGGAGGATTACCTCAGTAGTCTTAGGTTAGTGAGAAGTACCTCGAAGTCATGACAGGATCACTGTACTCATCAGAGACGGAGCTCTTCAGCAGTTACGGTTTCGATAATTAAAATCCCGGTTTGAGCTGAGTCGTCGACCTTTGTGTTTTCCTCATGATTGAGATGGGTTACTAGATAAGTTACGTATATGTATGAGCATATACCTAAGTAGTGGTTATCCATCGACTTCATATTTTTGTGATACCTTGTGGCTGAGATGGGTTACTTGGTAACTTAGGTATAAGTATGGGCTTATACCTAAGTAAGGGTTATATGTTGAGAACTTACTTTGTGATTATCCTTGTTGCATTTAGTGAGACCTTGAGGGTCTTAGGGTCCCTACTGAGTATTGTATACTCACCCCTACACGGGATTTTCCCCAACCCCGTTGTCTTGGTTGTAGACAACGGACACCACTGATCATGGTTGAGGCTTGATGAGCTGGATGGTACCCGGAGGTGGATCTCACGAAGAGTCGGTACCCGGAGGTGGATCTCACGAAGAGTCGGTACCCAGAGGTGGATCTCATGATGAGTTGGTACCTGGAGGAGACGGACATACGTGGAGGGCTGAGGAGGACATCTGTACCTACCCTTCAGGTAGAAACCCGGAGGACGATCCAAGAGATGCTTGTCACCTCTAAGCTGTTGTACTTTGAGTTGTACTTTACTTTCAGTTGTAGCTGTATCTTTCTTTTGGGCTCGTATTTTCGTCCCCTCATACTTTCATCACGTTTGTTATACTGCTTTAATTAGTGTAGCTTCAGCTTGTACTCTATTTGTGTGTGCTTTCATTTCATAAAGGCAATGCCTTCCCTTTTTTGGGATTTACTCCATTGGTTCTAGTCGCCATCCCAGTGGCCTATGAAAGGTGGGCTTGTGGAAGTCACAGCACGAGCCCTGAGGACGGGTCGTGACAAATTGGTATCAGAGGAGACGGTTCTACCGCAGAACTTATAACTCTGATATTTATTTTCTATGAAGCAATAGTGTTAAGAGTACCGAGTGTGGTTTTCAGTTCAGGGAGTCCAGTGATGGTGCGAGCGGCCGACGTATCCATAAACCAGGACCCTGACCTCTGATTTCTGACCCAGTGCATGAAAACACTAATTGCGTGTGTGTCTTCAAATGTTTATTCCCTTAAAACCGCTCAAACCAGGTCAGCTCACCAGGTATAATCGTTTGACTGTGTCACGTATGTTTCTTTCAGGAAGTCTTTCCCCAGACAACCAGCTAGAGCCCAGAGGGATGTATGTACTGATAGCCTGCTGAGCGATGAGGCCTCGTTACAGGGCACTCTTACAGTTGAGGCACCAGCGGAAGCACCAGCGATACTACAATACGTTGGGCCACCGGTGCCACCAGCCCTCGCAACAGGCGAAACACACCACTTGAGCGCGCTGCATGAGTTCCAGTGCCAGAGGCCACCTAGATTTCGGGGAGAGATGGACCTACAGGCGGCTGAGGATTGGCTGGAGGCTGTGGTGGTAGTTTTTAGGATAGTGGTTACACCAGCGGACTTCATGGTGATCTTTGCTGCCAGCCCCCTTCAGGCAGCAGTAGGCAAATGGTGGAGCCGGATGCTCCAGTTTTGTGATAAGATGACCTTCACATGGAAAGACATTGAGACGTTCTTCAGGGTGGGGTTCATTCCAATGACTCTACACTCCGAGCATGCTCAGGAGCTGCTTCCTTTGTCGCAACATTTTCCATCAGTAGCTGAGTCATCTGTAGGTAGTAGATAGATGATGCAGGGGTCCAAGAGGACCAGACCAACAGGTGGGTGACCTCGGGATAAAGGTTTAGTTGTGCAAGGCACACAAAACAGATCCAGCCATACGAGGAGAAGGAGGTGTTATGAATGCAGAAGGAAGGGTCACCTGGCATGTGACTGTCCGACCCCCCGCACAGTTGATCCACAGGCATTGGAGGAGCCACCAAGATAGAAGCAGCGGTGGGTTCTTGAGCAACATCCGAGTAGTGGAAAAGGCAGTAGATCTCCAGAAGCAGGTGGACAGGAGCGGAACTAGTGGATTCCTTTTTTTCCATTGTACTTCTAGTTCCATGTTGCTGTTGTATTTGTGTCTTTCTACTTCGAGCTGTAGTAATAAAAGACACTTCTCTATGTGATTTTTTATTTCCTGTCCATCTGTTTGGTTGATACTGAGAGGTCCCGGTTAAAAAATGTTGGCTTGACCCTCACTTTTGAGATACCTACTGGAGGAGACACAGTGACCACACACTGATGTCGACAGTGTGACTCAACCCTTGGATGTGAGAGTAACGGTTGGATCTCCTGGTAGTAGCATCGAGGCCTTACGACGTCATCCTTGGTACGGATTAGTATCATCCATGTCGGGATTGACTGTATTAGGCAATGAACTTGGTTCATCCAGGGGATGAGACCGTATTTCTCTTATCGGCAAAGAGGAAATCTTAGCAGCTCTTGTAGGACCAGAGAAGGTTCAGGACATCCAGGAGGCAGAGACCACTAGAGTTCGAGGATGGCGACCACGTTTTCTTATGGGTCTCACCTCGATGTGGATTACGGAGTTTTGGTCGGGGCGGTAAGTTATCTTCGTGCTTCATCGGACCCTTATAGGTCCTCAACAGGGTAGTCGAGTTGGTTTATCGCTTGACCCATCCACCTCAGTTGCACCAGGTGCACGGCGTTTTTTCCACGTATCTCAGCTGAGGAGATACGTGCATGACCAGACGCATATTATCGACCACGGGGAGCTGAACATCGATGACGGGGCGACTTTTGTGGAGGTCCTAGTGGAGATCGAGGATTGATAGGAGTGAGTCCTATGTGGACAGTCGATTCCTCTAGTGTGCATCAGATGGAAACACGGGGACCTCCAAGAGAGCACGTGGGAGCGGGAGGATCATATGCGTGCATAATACCCCCTTTTTGTTTCCCAAGTTTTTGATGTAGCTTTACAGGGACGTAAAGCCCTGAGTTGGGAGTAATGTAAAGACCTGTAAATTTCAAGGGAATTTTTTTTTAAAATTATTTGGAATTTTACGATTATGTAGTTTATGAAGGAACCTGATTTTGAGGCCCTGTGTGCCCAGTATAATTTTCTAAAGTTTTGTTAAGCTTAAATTAACGTGTGTAGGAAGTTTTCCTGAAAAAGTAGAATAACTCTTAAACGGTTTCTCGGATCAGAAATCAGAGTACACTGTTGTTCTCATGATGGCGGTTTTACTCTAGGCATGACTTATGTTTAGTCGACGTAGGCCTCCTGTGAGAAAACCCGAAAATGGCATAAACGTAAATAAAATAATTAAATAAGTGATATTATTTTTCAAATGCTTATAACTCACAAACAGTAACTCAAATTAAAAATCCGAGACCACCACTAAACTCGTGAGGGTATGCTTCCTTTAATAAGATACTGACTTTGGCCAGCACAAGCCACCTGAGAATGTTAGTTTTTGGATGTAAATAAAATAATTAAGTGACAATTATTTTATTGTAAAATTTATAACTTCTAAACCGTTACTCAAATTGAAAATCTGGGAGTACCGTTGACTTTTTTGGGGTGTTTTTCTCCTATACAGAGCCTAACCTTGACCGCAGTGGGTCGAGGGTGACAGCTAATAATTTTCTGAACTTTTTTTCATGTATGTTCAGAAAATGTACGCGCGACGTTTTATAACTTTTGAACCGGTGCTCAGAATCAAATTCTGAGGGCACCATTGAACTCGCAGTACCGATATTCTCTTAAGAATACATTCACCTCAATGGCATATGATCGGGTATGAAGGTTAGTTTTTGGGGTTTTACGTGGGTTAATAAAAAAAAATAGTGAATAACTTATTTTATTTTGTTAAACACATGCAGTGTTGATAAAGTGGTTAGAAGCTCCACTTGGGAGTTGGTAGTGGAACCGCCACACCCTAACCCCCCATTTAATGGGGAGGGAGAGGAAACCTCTCAAACCCCCCATCAATTAATTTTATATGTCGACGTAAAATTAATTGCACTCAATTAATTTTATGGGTCGATGTAAAATTAATTGTTGTCAGTTAATTTTTTGTGTTGACGTAAAACTAATTTTTCTCAATTAATTTTATGAGTTGACGTAAAATTATTTTTTGTCAATTAATTTTATGGTTCGACATAAAAACTAATTGTTGTGATTTAATTTTATGTGTCGATGTGAAATTAATTGCTGTCAATTAATTTTATATGTCAACATAAAATTGTTTCGTGTCATATTTTTTGATGCCGGCTATGTGGGGGAAACTTCTTGGCATCCTCCACTCTAAAGTAGTGTCAACGCACCTCTTAAATTGCGCCAACGCAATTTAATTTTCCCTACCCCTTTTTCAAATTAAGTAAATGCATCGTTGGAATTTAGGAAGGGTCCAAATAAATGAATCGTCATAAATTCCACTATGGTTACATACATCTCCCCCTCTCCTATATATAGGGAGTTTGGGAGAAGGTTTTGGGACGGCCTCACCAAGCGACGAAGCGCTGGTAAAGTATTGTGATGCCCAACACATAGGGAAATCATATCCTCTCCAATGAAGAATGTGAAGAATTCCAACGAAGATCTTCCACATGATTATTCTTCGACCTTCCTTCCCCAGAAACCTATCCTCCGCAACATCGTCAATGAACTGACGCAGCTCGGAATTGGGGACGTGCGGCGGACGCGACGTATGACGGTCTTCATCGTCTTCCTTCTAAGACTCTGTCAACGAGCGACGAGCAAGAGGTAGGTGTTTGATTTTATGTTCTTGAATATTTGGGCGTTCATCGTTAATCTTTTAGCCGCTTGCTATCGATTAATGGGAGGGGGCCGAACCACACAAACACGACCGACCCTCCTCCCTTTTTACCGTTGTCCTTAATTGTGGATTGGAACGAAGACGGCGCGGTGTCGTCGCACCGCAAGGAAATGAGGGAACTATGGAGAAGGAGCGTGGTGCTGTCACTCCACGCCAGTAAGGCTGAAAGAGGCCGCGGTCGGAGCAGGGGCCACGGCGGAGGGGCGAGGGGCCGTCGCACGGCGTCAGAGCATCTTGAAGGGCCACGGTCAGGGTGGGCCGCGGCGGAGGGGCGCGGCGCCAATTCGCCGTTGTGGTCACCGACAGTGGGCGGCCAGACTTCCCAGCCACCGGAGCATCAAGAACTACGGCCCTTTGGCCACGGAGGAATACCTGGAGGCGGCTGGATAAACCGTTCACCGGCGCTTGGGGGGCGGGACCACGGGGTCTCGCGACGGCGGCACCAGCCGGCCAACTGGGCCGGCCATTCAGAATTATGAGGGTCATAACCCCCGATGGTGGACAGGCAGTCCCCCCAAGTGGGGCTTCCGTTACAAGGTGAGGGGTTAGTGCCCCCCCTTCGCGCTGGTCGATCACAGACCGAGCGCCCTGCAGAGTCGGGCCGCTCGTGCTGGGCCCGGGCACCCAGCTGCTGGGCCGAGCTGCACCCGCTGGGCCGGGCCGCGCCCAAGTGGGCCGGACTCTGACCCGAGTGAGGTCGACCCAGTTCGGGTCGACCCAGGGGGTCTTGGGCCGGGTCGGTCCGGGCCCAAACCCCCCCTAAATGCGGGCATATTCGTTTAAACTCCCGTAACAAGGGATATGGACCTCCGATTAGCACACCGTCAGTTGCGACGTGATCCTTGGATCGAGACGGTCGTTTAGGTATATTACACTCAAGGTTTCAGAGAAAATTGTGTACAACCGGGTTGGTTCGAACCCGAAACCAACCGGGCCCTCGGAGTGGAAACGCTTATAACTTGAGTTCCGGACGTTCGAATGTCGTTCCGTCAACTTTGTTGGATTCCTTTCAGTGAGACGGATCTTTTGATATAAATAACCTGAGGTTTGGATGTAGTTGGAGTATGACCGGGTTGGTTTGTACCCAAAATCCAACCGGGCCCCTGGAACGGAAAAGCCGATAACTTTCAGACCGGACGTCTGTTTGACGAATAGTCATCGGCATTGGTGATCACGTTGAGAAACGGTCCCTATGAGTATACCCTATGTGAGTTCGGGGTACAGTTGAGAAACAGTAAGGTTGGTTCGTACACGAAACTAACCGAGCCCTTGGGACGAAAAGGCAAATAACTCACAGACCGGGCGTCCGATTGACGCGTTGTCTGCTACGTTGATACCCCTATGACAAGGCTGTTCTTTGAGATACCTTTTTCATGGGACATTGTGATACATGGAGAAGAGACCTGTAGCTCGTGGAGCGGACCCTCCCAGAGTGGAGCGTACTGATTACAGAGACTGTGTAGCTGGCTGAGACCTGCTGACTGCTTTTTCGAGTTGATTTGGAGTGACTTGCATAGCTCAGTGGGGAGCACTACTTTGTGAAGTGGCAGACCCATGGCGGAGGAGCACTACATGGTGAGGTGACATACCAGCGGTACTCGACAGGAGGAGTACCTCTGTAGTCTATGAGGGGGAGCACTACTGTGTGAGGTGGCAGACCCATGGCGGAGGAGCACTACTTTGTGAGATGGCTGACCCGCGGTACTCGACAGGAGGAGTACCTCAACCTTTATAGGTTAGTGAGAAGTACCTCGGAGTCGTGACAAGATAACTGTACTCGTCAGAGACGGATCTCTTTAACAGTTACGGTTTTGATAATGAACATCCTGGTTTGAGCTGAGTCATCGACCTTTGTGTTTTCCTCATGATTTAGATGGGTTACTAGATAAATTAAGTATATGTATGGGCATATACCTAAGTAGTGGTTATTCGTCGACTTCATATCTGTGTGATAACTTGTGGCTGAGATGGGTTACTTGGTAACTTAGATATAAGTATGAGCTTATACCTAAGTAAGGGTTATCTGTTGAGAAATTTCTTTGTGATTATCCTTGTTGTATTTAACGAGACCTTGAGGGTCTCGGGGTCCCTACTGAGTATTGTATACTCACCCCTGCACGGGATTTTCCCGCACCTCGTTGTATTGGTTGCAGACGACGGACATCACTGATTGTGGTTGAGGCTTGTAGAGCTGGACGGTACCCGGAGGTGGATCTCACGACGAGTCGGTGCCCGGAGGAGACAGACAGATGTGGAGTACTGAGGAGGACATCTATACCTACCCTTCAGGTAGAAACCCGGAAGATGATCCAGGATCTGCTTGTCACCTCTCAGCTGTTGTCCTTTTAGTTGTACTTTACTTTAAGTTGTAGCTTTATCTTTCTTTTGGGATTGTATTTTCGGCCCCTTGTACTTTCAGCACGTCTGTTATACTGCTTTACTTAGTGTAGCTTCTTCTTGTACTCTGTTTTTGTGTGCTTTCATTTCGGAAAGGCAATTCCTTCCTTTTTTTGGGATTTACACCATTGGTGCTAGTTGCTAGACCTTGGCCTATAGAAGGTGGTCTTGGAGTAGTCACGGCACGGTCCCCGAGGACGGGTCGTGAAAAATTGGTATCAGAGGAGTCGATTCTACCACAGAACTTATATCTTTGATATTTCTTATCTATAAAGGAATGGTGTTAAGAGTACTTAGTGTGGTTTTCAGTTCAGGGAGTCTAGTGATGGTGCGAGATGCCGACGTATCCATACACCAAGACCCTAACCTATGATTTCCGACCCAGTGCACGAAAACACTAATTGCGCGTGTGTCTTCAAATGCTTTTCCCCTTAAAAATGATCAAACCAGGTCAGCTCACCAGGTATAATTGTTTGACCGTGTCACGTATGTTTATTTCAGGATGTATTTCCACAAACGACCAGCTAAAGTCTAGAGGGACGTACGTACTGACAACCTGTTGAGTGACGAGGCCTCGGTACAGGGCCCTCTTGCAATTGAGGCACCAGCGGAAGCACCAGCGATACTACCATACATTGGGCCACCGGTGCCACCAGCCCCAGCAACAGGTGATGCACGCCGCATGACCGCACTGCACAAGTTCCAGTGCCTGAGGCCACCCAGTTTTCGGGGAGAGATGGACCCACAGGAGGCTGAGGATTGGCTGGAGGCTGTGGTCTGAGTTTTCAGGATAGTGGGTACACTAGTGGACTTCATGGTGATCTTTGCTGCCAGCCTCTTTTAGGCAGCAACAGGAAGATGGTGGAGCAGGATGATCCAGTTTTTTGATGAGATGACATTCAAATTGGGAGAATTCGAGACATTCTTCATGGTTAAGTTCATACCAGTGACTCTACACTCTGAGCATTCTTAGGAGCTGCTGCCTTTGTCACAGGATTTTCCATCAGTAGCTGAGTCATCTGTAGGTAGTAGACAGATGATGCAGGGGTCCAAGAGGACCAGACCAGCAGGTGGGCGGCCTCGGGATACAGGTTTGGTTGTCCGAGGCACATGAAATAGAGAAAGCTATATGAGGAGTAGGAAGTGTTATGAATGAGGCCGGAAGGGTCACCTAGTACGTGACTGTTGGACCCCCCCGTACAGTTGATCTGCAGGCATTGGAGGAGCCACCACGATAGAAGCAGCGGTGGGCACTTGAGCGACAACCGAGTAGTGGACAAGGCAGTAGAGCTCCAGAAGCAGGTGGACAGGAGTGGAACTAGTGGATTTCTTTTTGTCCCTTGTACTTCTAGTTCCATGTTGCTGTTGTATTTCTGTCTTTGTACTTTGAGCTGCAGTAATAAAAGACAGTTATCTTTGTGATGTTTTCTTTCATGTCCATCTGTTTGGTTGATACTAAGAGGTCCCGGTTAAAAATTGTTGGCATGACCCTTACTTTTGAGATACCTACTAATGGAGACCCAATGACCACACACTAATGCCAACAGTGTGAATCAACCCTTGGAGGCGAGAGTAACGGTTGGATATCTTGTAGTAGCGTCGAGGCCATACGACGTCATCCTTGGTATGGATCAGTATCATCCATGTCGTGATTGACTGTATTAGGCAAAGAATGTGGTTCATCTAGGGGATGAGACCGGAATCTCTTATCGGAAATAAAGAAATATTAGCAGCTCTTGTAGGACCAGAGAAGGTTCAGGACATCCAGGAGGTGGAGACCACTAGAGTTCGAGGATGGCGGCCACGTTTTCTTACGGGTCTCACCTCGACGTGGATTACGGAGTTTTGGATGGGGGCAGAAAGTTATCTTTGTGCTTCATCGGACCCTTCTAGGTCCTCAACAGGGTAGGCGAGGTGGTTTACTACATGACCCATCCACCTCAGTTTCCCCATGTGCACGACATTTTTTCCACGTTTCTCCGCTAAGGAGATACGTGCACGACCCGACGCATATCATCGACCATGGGGAGCTGAACATCGATGACGATGTGACTTTTGTGGAGGTCCCGGTGGAGATCGATGATCGACAGGAATGGGTCCTATGTGGACGGTCGATTCCTCTAGTGTGCATCAGATGGCAACACGGGAACCTCCAAGAGAGCACATGAGAGCGGGAGGCTTAGATGCGTGCACAATACCCCTTTTTGTTTCCCTAGTTTTTGATGTAGCTTTACGGGGACGTAAATCCCTAAGGTGGGAGTAATGTAAAGACCCGTAAATTTCAAGGGATTTTTTTTAAATTCTCTAGAATTTTATGAGTACGCAGTTTCTGACGGAACCTGATTCTGAGGCCCGATGTGCCCAGTATAATTTTCTGAAATTTTGTTAAGATTAAATTCACGCGTGTAAGAAGTTTTCCTGAAAAAGTGGAATAACTCTTAAAAGGTTACACGGATCAGAAATCCGAGGACACCGTTTTTCTCAGGATGGAGGTTTTACCCTTTGCATGACTTAAGTTTAGTCAGTGCAGGCCTCCTGTGAGAAAACCTGAAAATGACATAACCGTAAATAAAATAATTAAATAAGTTATTTTATTTTTAAAATGCTTGTAACTCACAAATGGTAACTCATATTAAAAATCCAAGACCACCGCTAAACTCGTGAGGGTAATCTTCCTTTAGGAATATACTAACTTTGGCAGGTGGAAGCCACCTGAGAATTTTAGTTTTTGGTCGTAAATAAAATAATTAAGTACCAATTATTTTATAGTAAAATTCATAACTTCTAAATGGTAATTAGAATTGAGAATCCGAGAGTACCGTTGAGTTCATTGGGGCGTTTTTCTCCAAGACAGAGTCTAACCTTGACCGCAGAGGGTCAAGGGTGACTGATAATAATTTTTCGAACTTTTTTTCGGGTACGTTCCGTAAACATACGAGCGGCGTTTTATAACATTTGAACTGGTGCTCGGAATCGAATTCTGAGGGAACCTTTGAACTCACAGTGCCGATATTTTCTTAAGAATACTTTCACCTCAACAGCGGATGATCGGGTATGAAAGTTATTTTTTGGGGTTTTACGTGGGTTAATAAAATAAAATAAGTGAATAATTAATTTTATTTTGTTAAACAAAAGCAGTGGAGATTAAGTGGTTAGAAGCTCCACTTGGGAGTTGGTGGTGGAACCGCCACACCCTAACCCCCCATTTAATGGGGAGGGAGATGAAACCTATCAAATCCCCCCATCAATTAATTTTATATGTCGACGTAAAATTAATTGCACTCAATTAATTTTATGGGTCGACGTAAATTTAATTGTTATCAGTTAATTTTATGTGTGGATGTAAAATTAATTGCTCTCAATTAATTTTATGACTTGATGTAAAATTAATTGTTGTCAGTTAATTTTATGGGTCGATGTAAAAATTAATTGCTGTGATTTAATTTTATGTGTCGACATGAAATTAATTTCTATCAATTAATTTTATGTCTCAACATAAAATTGTTTCGTGTAATATGATTTGACGCAGGCTATGTGGGGGAAATTTCTTGGCATCCACCACTCTTAAGTAGTGTCAATGCACCTCTTAAATTGCGCCAACACCATTTAATTCACCCAACCCCCTTATAAAATTAAGTAACTGCATCGTTGGAATTTAGGAAGGGTCCAAATAAATGAACTGTCATAAATTCCATGATGGTTACATACCTCTCCCCCTCTCATATATATAGGGAGCTTGGGAGATGGTTTTGGGACGGCTTCACCAAGCGACAAAGCACTGGTAAAGTATTGCGACGCCCAAAACTTTGGGAAATCATATCCTCTCAAATGAAGAACGTGAAGAATGCAAACGACGATCTTCCATGTGATTATTCTTTGACCTTCCTTCCCAAGGAACATATCCTCCACAACATCATCAATGAACCGACGCAGCTCAGAATTGGGGACGTGTGGCGGACGCGACGTACGACGGTCTTCATCGTCTTCCTTCTGCGACTCTGCCAATGAGTGACGAGCAAGAGGTAGGGGTTTGGTTTTATGTTTGTGAATATTTGGGCGTTCATCATTAATCATATAGCCACTTTCTATTGATTAACGGGAGGGGTTCGGACCGCACAAACATGGGTGACCCTCCTCCCTTTTTACCATTGTCCTTCATTGTGGATTGGAGCGGAGATGGCGCGGTGTCGTCGCACCGCGTGGAAACGAGGGAACCGCGGCGAAGGAGCACGGCGTCGTCGCGCTGTGCCGTTAAGGCCGAAAGAGGCTGAGCCCGGAGCAGAGGCCGCGGAAGAGGGGAGCGGCGCCATCGCGCCGCACCGGAGCATCTTGAAGGGCTGTAGACGAGGAGGGCTGCGGCCGGGGCGGGACGCGACGGAGGGGTGTGGCGCCGATGAGCTGCGCCGGTCGAAGAAGGGATGCGGCGGTCACCAACAGTGGAAGGACGGACTCCCCGGTCACCGGAGCATCAAGAGCCGCAACCCTTTGGCCGTGACGGAAGACCTAGAGGTGGCTGGATAAACCGGCCACCGGCTCTTGGGGGCGGGACGGCGGGGTCACGCGGCGTCAGCACCGGCCGGCCAACCGGGTCGGCCGTTCAGAATTCCGGGGGTCATAACCCACGTTGGTGGTCAGGCGGTCCCCCCACATGGGGTCTCCATTACAATGCGAGGGGGGCAGCGTCCCTCCTTTACACCGCTCGGTCACAGACCAAGTGCCCAGCCAAGTCGGGCCGCTCGCTCTGGGCCAGGGCACCCTACCCTTGGGCCGGTCCGTGCCGCTGGGCCGGGCCGCGCCGCTGGGCCGGGCCGCGCCGATGGGCCGGGCTGCGCCCGCTGGGCCAGGTCGAACCCGGACCAGGATCGAGTTGACCCTGTTCGGGCCGACCCAGGGGGTCTTGGGCCGGGTCGGTCCGAGCCCAAACCCCCCTAAAAGTGGGAAGATTCGTTCAAACGCCCGTAATGTGGGCTATGGACCTCTGATTGGCACACTATCAGTTGTGACGCGATACATGGATCGAGATGGTCGTTTAGGTATATTACACTCAAGTTTTAAGAGAACTTTGGGTATGGCCGGGTTGGTTCGAACCCGAAACCAACCGGGCCCTCAGAGCAGAAACGCTTATAGCTTGAGTTCCGTACGTCCGAATGATGTGCCGTCGACTTTGTTGGATTCCTTTCTATGTGAAGGATCTTTTGATATTAATCACCTAAGGTTTGCACGCAGTTGGAGTATGACTGGGATGGTTAGTACCCAAAATCCAACCGGGCCCCTAAACGGAAAAGCCGATAACTTTTAGACCGAACGTACGTTTGACGAACCGTCAGCGGAATTGGTGATCACGTTGAGAAACGGTCCCTATGAGTATACCCTATGTGAGTTCAGGGTGCAGTTGAGATATGGTCAGTTTGGTTTATACACGAAACCAACCGGGCCCCTAGGACGAAAATACTAATAACTCACAGACCGAGCGTCCGATTAACGCGTCGTCTGCTGCGTTGAGACCCCTATGACGTGGAGGTCCTTTGAGATACTTCTTCATGGGACTTTGTGATGCTTGGAGTATAGAACTATAGCTCATGGATCAGACCCTCCCGGAGACGATCGTACCGAGTACGGTGACCGTGTAGCTGGCTGAGACCTGATTACTGCTTGTCTGATTTGATTCGGAGTGACTTGCATAGCCTAGTGGGGAGCACTACATTGTGAGGTGGCAGACCCATGGCGGAGGAGAACTACTTTGTGAGGTGGAAGACCTGCAGTACTCGAAAGGAGGAGTACCTCTGTAGGCTATGAGGGGGAGCACTACTGTGTTAGGTGGTAGACCCATGGCGGAGGAGCACTACTTTGTGAGGTGGCTGACCCGCGGTACTCGACAGGAGGAGTACCTAAACAGTCTTAGGTTAGTGAGTAGTATCTCGGAGTCGTGACATGATCACTGTACTCATCAGAGACAGAGCTCTTCAGCGGTTATAGTTTTGATAATGAAAATCATGATTTGAGCTGAGTCATCGACCTTTGTGTTTTCCCCATGATTGAGATGGGTTACTAGATAACTTACATATATTTATGGGCATATACCTAAGTAGTGGTTATCCATCGACTTCATATCTGTGTGATAACTTTTGGATGAGATGGGTTACTTGGAAACTTAGGTACATGTATGGGATTATAACCAATTAAGGGTTATATGTTGAGAACTCCCATTGTGATTATCCTTGTTGGATTTAGTGAGACCTTGAGGGTCTCGGGGTCCCTAATGAGTATCGTATACTCACCCCTGCACGGGCTTTGCCTGCACCTCATTGTGTTGGTTGCAGACGAGGGACATCACTGATTGTGTTTGAGGCTTGTAAGGAAGGACGGTACCCAGAGGTGGATCTCACGACGAGTCGGTACCCGGAGGTGGATCTCACTACGAGTCGGTACACGGAGGTGGATCTCACGACGAGTCGGTACCCGGAGGAGAAAGACAGACGTGGAGTGGTGAGGAGGACATATGTACCTACCCTTCAGGTAGAAACCCGGAGGACGATCAAGGAGCTGTTTGTCACCTCTCAGCTGTTGTCCTTTGAGTTGTACTTTACATTCAGTTATAGCTCTATCATTCTTTTGGGATTGTATTTCTGGACCCTCATACTTTCAGCACATTTGTTATACTGCTTTACTTAGTGTAGCTTCTGCTTTTACTCTGTTTGTGTGTGCTTTCTTTTCGTAAAGGCGATGACTTCCGTTTTTTTGGGATTTACGCCATTGGTGCTAGTCGCCAGCCCCTGGCCTATGGAAGGCGGGCTTGGGGTAGTCACGGCATGGGCCCCGAGGAGGGGTCGTGACAGGTGGTCTCTCCCACCAAGTAGGAGTTTCCCCCATGAAGTGCCATGGTATGCTTTGGAAATGAGCCTTAACTTATAGGGAATTTGTTTACATGATTACGTGTATGCCAAAAATTCTTTGTATTATTCCTATGTTATTATCTGATGTCTTATGATATTTATTCCATTATGATTCATGTCTTATAGACTAAAAATATTTATTCTATGAATCATGTATATGATTTTTGATATGTAATGTGTGATCTTAAACTTTTATTAACATGTTCTCATACCCTTATACTCATGTAATGCTTATGTATCTCCTATATTTACACTTACTTAAAATCTTAGTTCTCCCATTATTTTATTTTCTTTCACCGTGTTATGAATAATGTTTTTGAGTAGGGGTACTAAAGGGTAACATCATTTTGGAAAAAATTGATGATATTTCACAATGTTAGAATAATTTTTTCTATGTTTCCAAATACACTAATCTATTATAATCTATGGGCATGTACTTTTCAAGTTTTCTCAATATTCATCTAAAATAATGTAATATACATATATGTTAATCTAATGTTACTATAGATGATATTAATGTAAATTTTAATTCAACATTTGGAAACTAGTATAAGAAAACTTTGTCAATATCCCTAAGGATATTTCTAAGGATATGTATAGTGATGTCTCTAAGGATAAATATAAGGTTGAGTTAATGTTTTTAAAAATTTCCTAGAATTTGTTTAATGTATATATTGAGTGGTTTCTAAGAAATACTTCATGCTCTGGATAATATAAGTGGATGTATTTCTAGAATAGATATACAAAGGGGAAACAACACTAAAAGAACTGTATAGAGTTAGAATAAATTTGTAACTGGTGCATGACAATGTTCTATACTACACACCTAGTATGAAACTCATGGGGGTTATGAATTTGAAATTAACAAAATCTTCATAGACCATTATAAAGAATTTAAATATACAATTACCATGAATAACCTAGGATAAAACTCATCTGTCAAAGATTAAAGAAGTAGGTTTCTAAATTTTTACATCCTAGAAGACACTTTTAACGATTTTGAGGTTTTATACTATGATAAGTGTTGATCATACTATGGTTTTTAGTTTTAGTAAATGGAATAAACCATAAAGAACAAAGTTAATTTTAAATTCAATGAAAAAGTTTCTTATGATAAGTCTAATGTGATGATCATTGGGGTAAAGGATGTTGTGATTATTCCTAATCAGTTTAATGAAACATTATTAACAACATATAACTTAATAAAATCTCAAACTCTCCAAGGAAGAGAAGGAAATATTTTTCTATGAATTTTTGAAATGAAGACAATAGAGGAATGAATATTCACTTTCTATTATGTCAAGAATGTGGGAAGAAAAACCCAAATGAATTTATTTTAGGAACATAATGTTGTTTTGAATATGGAAAAGAAGTACATAATGAAAGTAAATACATTGGTAAAAAGAAAATTTCAGTTAACCCAAATGGATGAGAATATTGGCCTCACTATGGTACTCTCAAATGATTAATGCCTTAAATATAGATAGAACTGTCATTATAATAATATATTTCCTAATTTAAAATCTCATGATGTTAATAAGGGATATGGTATAGGGGTTATAATGCTGAAGATGATGATTCTATAGGTGAAATGTGAAAGGTAAGAGTTATTATGTAATAGGATGATACATCCTTATTAATGGATTAAGGATGAAGTGGAATAATCTAAGTGTTTATGTATTTGGATTAAATATTTATGAAATATATAAGGATTTATTAGCTTATTACGTTCTCTAAGGATTTACATGAATATGTTGAATGGTTTTTATAGGCATGAAAAGTGATTTAATGGCTATGTGATATTCATTGGAATCATAAGAATAAGGGAAATATTACACTTAATACATTACTAACATTGAAATAATTATTTCTTGATAAATATATGATGGATATAAATAAGTAAATTAGATGGTAAAAATTACATTGGAACAGATTAATGGTTCATTGATAAAGTGTTTTAGGCTATCATAGAATGAATTTTATGAAATTTTTGGACATAAATAATATATCCTATAATTTTTGTAAAAGTAAAAATTCTTATTTTCAAAAAGTATTTATGATAATTTATGTTTGTGTCATGTTTCAATAGAATACATGATGAATATATTCACATGTTTGGTACAAGACAAATAAGAGCTACTTTATGTTATTTGGTGGTATAATGACGAGCTAATTTTGAGAAATTTAGTAAACTTCTTTCTAAAATTTTGGACTTCCCTCTTTATAAAGAGATATAAGGTTAAACATTTGTGTAATGGTTTATGTTAAACTTCATATGATGTTTTTGAGAATAGTGTATTATCTTTCAAGGATTTATGCATATTAGATATCTAGCGATAACCTATTTGGTTGTGATAAAGACACATTGATTGACCAACTATTCTATTTATCGTTTTCATGGTTTTCTAATGCTTAATGAATGAAAAACTCCCCTTCATTTATTGTAATTAATTTTGAAGTTGAAATTGATCAAGAAACAACAAAGGGTGATGTTTTTATGAAATCATGTAAGTATATATTCTCATGAAAAGTATAATATTTTAGGAAAATTGTCCTTGAATTAAAATTTTGTTCTATTATCATTACTTTTTTATGATATTAATGACCTTTTTCAGTCTATTAGGGTTATCGATTTATGATCGTCAAATTTATCTTAAACTTACTTCATAGTACTCTCCATCCAAACTCAATAGTGATATTTATCTACCTTTTCTATGTTTTTACTTCCCACATATGTTCTTATATGTGTAAACTTGGTTATTATTTACTTTGAGTAATTGTTATGTTTAAAATATTTACTTTTTAAAAGAAGTTTTAGTAATTGTTTTTATGATGTTGGTTTCTCGGAAAGGAAGTTTAAAGTATTAAAACATTGATAACCCTGAAAAATTTCTAGGGAGAAATTAATTTTATGGGGGTAGAATATAAAACCCTGATATTTTGGGATTTTTTTTTCAAATTAATTTCATCTTTTCAATGGTTTTCATTTCACACAACACTGAATATAGATTTTTTATATGAAATAACTATGTTTGGATTTCATAATACACAAAACCAAGTTAATCATATGTTATACGCAAGACATAGATTATATTTTGATGCATGAAACATTATGTTTGGCTTGTGTTACACATTATACTAATTCCCTTCGATATATTGGGTTACACACAAAACTAAGTTTTACCGAATGAAAACATACTATTAATATTATTATTAAAATATTATTAGTATCACCACCTATCCTAGAATATATAAATAAGAATAACGAAATTATGAAACTATGGTTTACATGTGTTTATAAAATGAATCCTTTGGTTACCAATACGTTATAAATAAAAATAAGAACTATTTGAAAATAATGAAATTCTTTTTATAAGAAAACTATTTTTTGATGTACAAATATGTTTTATCTCCTTAAATTAAATGAGAAGCATTTAATTAATTTTTTTAATAAAACAAATATATTATATATTCAATCATATTTCTTCACACTCGTCCAATATATTTTATAGGTTTAGGATAAGAATAAATACATTTTAGGAATAAAAAGATGTATTTTTCTAAAAGGTAATTTTACATAATTTTAATGGAATACCATTTTTAAATATAATTTTGACTATTTTATAATATTTATTTAATAAAATTAACAAAATTATTAAAATTGGAATATAAAAATTTTGTTTGGGTGAGTTTTTTGTATTTTTCGAAGAAGATTCATTTGTTAATGAAAACTGAAAACCCATAATTTTAATTGATTTTTCATGTAACATGTTTATATAGTTAAATTATAATTCATATATATATTAATGTATAATTAGTTCAATTATATAGAAAAAAATAATATTTAGTTCATTGGAATGAATTTTACATTGAAATTTGATATAAAAACACTTCAAGCATAAAACATTTTAACTTTAAAAACCCGCATTATGATCACATTTTCAAGATTAATTTTTAATTCATTTATATCACTTATGTGATTGGAATTTATAAAAATGGATTAAATATTTTCAATCATAAAAATATATATTTATAATTAGTATCAACATCGTTTTTTACTAAAATAATTGACAAAAGTGACTAAAATTAATTATAGTGATTAAGGTAAAGATGAGTTTACTTAGCACATAAACATTAACTTAAGGGGAAAAATAACCTAGAAACAGTTCTAAATGATATATTATGTACATATATCACCCATATATTACATTGGATAAAATATAGACAATTATTTGAGACACATGATGTAAGGGAGACCTCTCAATAGTGTTTACATTTTTATATTTACAACAATGACACTCCTCCACTATAAAAGTGCACTCACCCCATCACTTCTTCACACCTATAAATAATATTTTAAAATAAAAACATTACCAAAATAATCTCCCAATTTATATCCTATAAACATTTAAGACTCAATTTGGTAATAATTTCAACCAAGGAATCCCTTTGATGCAAAACAAAACGAGTTACCCAAAAGTGATGTAACATCCTTCAACAGACACTTTTGTTTTATTTATTTCTCAAACCCATTAATTATTATTATTGAATGATTTTATAATATATTAATTATAATAAATATATATATATATTGCTATGTTAAGTGTTATACCTTAACCTGCACACACTTCCATCAAATGGGTTTCAAAATCATCGATTGTGTGTACAACGGACTACTGCCTCACAAAAAATGTCATTTGTTTTTCCATTACCACATATTAATAAATGGTATAATGATTTAATTAATTATTTATATATTATATATTATATTTATGATTTAAATATTCTTATTTTATAACTATATAACACATACTTCTTGTTATTTCCATTTTTGGGAATATAATAACTTTGTTTGTGGACATGTGGACTACCACATCCTCAAAGTGATGTGATTCATTCACACATTAAGTGGAATGTATTAAGGATTGATTTATAAAAAATACATGATATATATGGAATAGTAATTATACAGAATTTATAATATATATATATATATATTCATATATTTCTTTTACATTCAATATGACAAGAAAACAGAAACAATGTTCATGTGTACGTTTGACCTACCGTCTCCATGAATTGTGTATTTAATTTAAAAATTATATATTTTATAGATTATTATAAATACATATATAATAAATATATATGATATTTATATAATTTTTTACATTCCAAAAATTACCACAGTACAATTTATATGAAAAGATCAACAATAACTAGTCAAAATGTAAATGAAAACAAAGTTGTTATTACCAGAAACGTAACTTTAAAATGAAATTGTCACTAAATTGGTAATATATATTCATAATAAAATCATATATGGTAGGAAATATGTGGTGTTTGTGTTCTAATTTAATTTTAACCCCAAACACCTACTGAAATATATGATAGGAAAATTAATAATATTTTCATTTGGATGACGTATAATAAATTTATATTTTTAAAATAAGAGGTTAGAGGCAAAAAGGTCCAGGGTATAATCAAAGAAGACCATGATAAAATATAATATAAATTGAAAAATTAACTATTGAAAAATGTTATAAGGGGTTATTATAAAGTCAGTTATGAAGTACACTACACATGTCTCTATCCACCATTAGAACACAATAGTTAGGGTCCCTAAATGACCACATCATATATATTTACAAGACCACTTTCTTAGATAGGGTATCCACTACTTGATTTCCATATCAATAACCAAGAGAGGAATCCAAATTGAGTTAAGACACATTACCAAGATATTCAATCCAATGGGGCATAATTTTCCTAGGATCATTCTTGGTTCTTGTTTGCAGAGAAACAAATTGAAACTTTAGAGTCAGATTTAATCCATAAGAAGTTTCACTTATATTGAATGATGTACCAAATTGCATGCACAATCTACCATAGTTCTGTTTCATAGGCTACTCTAATTCCAATGTAGTGATATAAGAATCACTTGAAAAAGTCACGGTGTGTTCAAAATACACCTCCATAGGCCAATGGTTTTAAAATTCTACAGGTAACACCATCAACGTTCACCTTGATCCATGGGATGATTGGTGGGATCCAACTTATATATTATAGAATGTTTTGTTTTCTCATTCTTCCTACTAAACCCACCAGTCTGAGGGTTTCTAGGTCCTCAAGGTTGTTTGGAATGAATCCATTTTGAAGAAATGATGCATCATACAACTCCTTGTAGATATCCAATATACCCACATAAATGGATGGGAGATGGTCATCAAATGTCTTGAAATTTCTTGTTGTTTAGACTAATAAGAATAGGGTTATAGCAGCTTCTAGCTAGAATTTTTGAACCTAATCACTTAGCCCTTCTCTGATGAGCATCCACATTAAGTAATGCACCTAAAATTGAGTGTTAAAATACATTCCAAATAGGTATCCAACATATGTACAAAACATTTGGGCACTAATAGATAAAATAAATAGATGGTGGAGATCTTCTTCACCCTTGAAATATAACAAAAATACTATCACCATGGGATGTGTAGTCCTCTTAATTTGATCATGTGTATGGATCTTATGCCTCCATATCTTCCAATGTAGATGAAAACTGGAAGTTTTGATGAAAGGTTCTCTAGATTTTATTAGCCATGGTGGTGGTCTGATGAATTCCCTACTTTCAAAATCATAATCCCAAAGATGTCAAATTGGCCAACCCTTTTATGCCTCCATATAAGGGTATCATATTTCATTAGGAAATAATTGTGAATATTTATACTGACTTGAGGAGGGATAATATTCTCTTGGTTTGGGTGTTGTGTGATAAGATTAACAACTGTCATGTGTATTAAGCCATCAGGAATGCCTAATATGTTTTTTAATGGGTTTCCAAGAAATTTTTGGTCCAACAGTTGAGGGAAAAATTATTACTCAACAACCACTGAGTATCAAGAATGATACCATTGATAGAATTCTTAATATCTATCCAAACAGAAATTCAAGATAAAATTTATACCTATTCAATCATATATATTTAAAACTATTGAAAAAAATCATAGGGTAAATCATTTTTTATTTGATGCCACATAAATTTTCTAATAATACCATCATTGAAAATTATGAGATATGTGATCCAAATACTTAATATTTCAGTAGTATTTATGCATTTCTTGCATGAAACTTTTATCAATTTATTTTCATAAATTTGTCCAGTGGAAATGAAGTTATTAATCTTACATTGAAGATCCTATATTAGACCTCGAGGCTACTTGTAGATTATAAAATAATAAAAAAACATTGATGTTATCCCTTTGTTAACATGGAAGACAATTATGGATGGGGATATTTCTTTCCCTTTCCATAATTCTAATTGATTAACAATGGAAATTCATATTCCCTTAAGATATTTTATCACCACTTCACCCCAAAAGGAGGAATCCTAGGTAATTAAATGGAAGAGATCCTCTCCTGACACCATGATTTTCTTCTATACTATTTTTCTTTCTAATCAGAATATAATACCCAAAGACAATGAATTATTTTCCCCATCTTATAAATTGTACCTCTACCTTATCATGACAAGAAAAAAATATCTTATATAGGATATTGTCTTCCTTTTATCTTTCATAAGTAGGAGGTTTTCATCAACATATAGAACACACGATGGAGAGAAATCATATCTAGCTGCTCTGATATGTCTATCAAGTCCATATTGAGTGGGGTCATTTAAGATTCTTCTCAAATAAACATCATTGATGGAAAAATAAGAGTCTACATAGTGGATCACCATTTATCACACCCATCGAACATTGATAAAATACCCTATGGGTCCCATTAATATGAATGGATATATTTTCAAATGTAAGGATTATGATGATAATTTTGATGAATTTATTAGAGAAACCATTTCTCTTAATCATATGAAGAAGAAAATTTCATATGAGAGTATCAAAGGATTTGGTGACATCAATTTTTATCACAAAGTTACCCTCCTTCATTTATTTCTTCATAAGGATAACGCTTTCAGAGGCTGTGAAGACACAATTCTAAATTTTCCTTCCTAGTACAATACCAAAATTATTTGGAGTATTGAAATGATTAACAACTTTCACCATTATGTTCATGATGATCTTACTGATGAGTATTGGAATTGTATTCCCAAGTGTAATTCTCCTGATGTATCTGATGTCAAGTTTATTCTCTTTCTTGGGAATAAAGGAAATAAAACATTTGTTTTCCTCAGAATTCATTGAAAAATGTGTGAATAATTACATTATTTCATAAGTAATATCATCGTTCCGAATATCTCTCTAAAACATAATGACTTGGTTAGTGAAATTGTTGATTCTTGGAGAACTCACCATATTGATAGAGAAGAGAGTTGTGTCAATTTTCTCTTCAGAGGGAACCATGATAAAACCTAAGTTTTAGTCTTAATCAATATAGGGAGAAATATTATCAACTATTTTTTGTGTTTCATCCTTATCATATTAAGAATAAAGACCCTTAAAATATTACACTATGGATTGAGAGATCTCATTTTCAGAATTGTGGATACAAATAAAAATGTTAATTTCCTTATGTGTAGCCCTTCCCCTCTTCCCTTTGTGTAATATATGTAAGATTTTTTATTTCTAATCATAATCCTTTACCATTTCACATTCAACTGATTTTTTTCAGCCTTTCATTTATCAATTAAAGATCATAAAGCCTATGATGAGGTTGAATTTCATCTCTTGATGGGATTTTATGATGTTGATTCCTAATTTGATGACATAAAAATTAGTCTTCAGTAGTCTGAAATTCCATATCAATCTTAGAGAATGATCTCTTGCTCCATTACATGATAAGTTCCTTAGAATGCTTTCATTCTACAGTCATCTTATGAATGGAGATACCCATGAGCTCAATTTTCCAGGATTCAATCAAAATTTAACTTCATAAAGGAGTAATAATACATCTATTATTGAATATCAATGGGATGGGAGTTGACCATACCAAATGCGTAGAGAATTTCACAAGGATTGGATTGTGATCTAAATAATGACTGGGAAGGGTAAAACCTGAAACTCTATGTGCATCACTTTTATCATCCAATTGAACTAATCATTTTTCAAGTTTTCATTCTTTAGTCCCATTCATCAGGTATCATTGCCATGTGTTTTCAGCTCCATTAATTGGTACCTCTAAAATATTACACTGATTAATACAACAAGATAATTCCAAAGAGTCCATTTTATTGATGTGAATTTTGGTTTTCTATTCAACCCTAAAAATAGTTTTAAATCTCCAATAATTACCTATTTTTTCCATGAATTTTGAGATTACTAAATAATATTCTATTAGCTCTCTACTCTTAATATAAGATGTAAAGAAATACACAAATGAGATTGAAAAATCATTCCCCATTATGGTGAATGATACTGATATACTCAGAGACTTATAGATACATATAGGGATGCCAATAATTTCATGATTGAAAACAAAAAGGATATCTATGATAGATTTGGTAAAATACTATGGGAAAAAATTATATCTAAGTGAGTCCCATTTGAAATCATTTTAGTTATCAAATAGGATCTTTAGTATTGTGATACCTATAAGAAAATGTTTATATGGCATGATAAAATTTCTAAGGGCTTTGGATGTTAGTGAATTCCCTTTCCTTTGAAATTTCCAATAATGAATCCTCATTATTTAGGGGATTTTACCCTTTTTTGAGGGCCTTATTTATGTTATATATTTCTATAGACTTTTTTCTTCTCCAAGTTGCTCATTTTCTTCTTACCTTTTCCCTTTTTCACGTCTCACTTGTATTTTTGTGAGACATATGCCTTATTCATTAATCGTTTCTTATTTTTATAGTATATAATATATATTAAAGTTCTATATGAATATGTTCATTAACATTTCATGTATTTAAATATCCATTTTCTGAGATGTCTCTCATGGTGTTTATGGTTGAAAATTTAACAAATCTCTTAAGTAATTTTGTTTCAATTTTCCTTCTTTGAAAAACATGATATGTTTTGAACCAATAATACATTACCATGTGTTTATGCTTCTATTTGAAAAGTTATATCATTAATATCCACATATTCATGATATTTTAATATTCTATTAATATAATTATCTCATAGGGATTATGAATAAATTTTATAGATGTGGTGAGAGTTTATGGCTACAATCATATCATTATCAGGGTTGTTTGTAATTATGATTCTGTTGATAAAATCATATGATCCGTCTCCCATGAACCCTCCTGAATTTTCTTCTGCTATTGTTATTCATGATATCTTTATTTATTTGTACCATTTACACTCTTTTTTTATTTATGAAAACAAACAAAATGTTTGTAAGAAAATTTGACTTCATTTCTATATTCGGTCAAAAATAATCTTTCCCCTAAATGCATGTTTTATGAAAAGGTTTTTATAAAATGTTAGAGTATTCTCATATGATTTTTGAAATACTTTAATACTAATTTTGGACTTGTAGTTATTTTTCCACCATCCTGACCTTTATTTCCTTAAATATTCCTTTTCATATTCAAATGGTTTTTTATGAAAATGTATTTCAAAAATTTTTTGAAGCTTTATTAATAAGTTTTGAAATAAATTTATATTAACAAGTTTTTTTTTATGTTTTCAGGACTTATTTATATTTTTCAATTTATTTTTAAATAAAAGGTAATTAAAATGGTTTCAAGATGTATTTAAATTTTTACAAATATATTTTCAATTAAAATGTTTTCAAAAATATTTTCAAACTTTCCTTATATATATTTAAATAATTTTCAAAAAATAACGTTTTCAAAATAATTCTAGTATTTCTTTATAAGATTTCAAATATTTTTTCAATTAAAAGGTTTTTAAAATGATTTCAAATATACCATTATAAGTTTTCAAATATATTTCAAAATGATATTTTTTTAATGTATTTTTCATCATCTTCTTTATTTTTTTAATTTTATTTAAAAATAATTTATTTTTCAAAAAGATTTATGTTTTAAAAATCATTTTTCAAAGACAAAAAATACATTCATAAAGAAATGATTTAAATAATTTTTAAAGCTTTCTACATAAGTTATTAAAAGTTTTTCATCTAAATGGATTTCAATTTTTATTTTTTTTATAAAAAACGAGTTTTGAGGAAAAGTTATTTTATTTATGAAAATATCCGTGTGATCTTTCCATTCCTTCTTTATATAATATTAAATAATTTGATATAGTATATGCTTTATAGGAGATATGATCCAAGACAAAGATTTTTATTCTTTTTTTGAATGAATTATATATAAATTGAAATGATGTTTATGAAACCTGTTCCTCTTCCACAGTTTATACCATGATAAGACACTTGTGAAACCCGATTCCTTTCACAGGTTCTTCTATGATGATATAATTACAAAACCTATCCCTTTTACATATGTTTTGATAGGATAAATAATTATGATTCCCATTTTATTTCATGGATTATTATATGCTTTTTATAAAACTAATCGATTTTTTTGGCTCATGATATGTTGAATGTTTTATTACCTTTTAGAAAACATATATATAATTTCATTATGTGATGGGTGGGACCTATATCTCCCTCCAATTCATTGGTAAATTATTTATCTCTATTGATATAGAGATATCTAGAATGGGGAATAGACTCAGTTTAGTAAAGGAATTTATCTTCTAAGATAGTCTTTGAAATGCACCTTGGCTACTAATATTTTCTTAGGAGTGAACCTTGACTACTAAGATAGACTTGGGAGTGACCATGGACTACTAAAATGGTTTGGGGAATGAACACATTCCACTACAAGGAATGAGATGCTATTTGGGATAATGGTGTGTCATGTCCCATAGGTGTATCCCCAATTAAGTTTCCTGGTAGGTTTTAGAAATGATCCTTGATTTATAATGAATTGTTTTATATACTTATATTTATGAAAAAAATTATATATCTTATTCTTTTGTTACTCATTCATGGTTTATTATCTTGATTCCCTTATGATTCACATCTTTTGAACTGCTAATATTTATGCCATGAATCATGTTTATGATCTTTGATATGTAGGGTATAATCTTCAAATGTTATTTACATATTCTCATAACATTATTCTCATGTGATGATTACATATCTCCTCTATTTATGCTTACTGAGCATGTGAGATTAACCTTTCTTATGTTTCCTTTCCCCTGGTTATAAATAATGGATTTTAGTTGGAGTACTAAATTGGGAGATATTTTTGGGAAACATTCTTGATCTTTCATCAAGTTATAAGAATGTGTTCCATGATTCAAAAGACACTAAACAATTAATTTACTATATCATATACTTTTTTGATGTGAAAAATATTTATAAAAAATGATTTAATATTAATGTATTTTATGCTCGGGACACTATATTATATTTATATTGGTTACATGATAGTAAAATTGTAATTAAAGGTTATATGAAACATTTTTTCAATATTTTACTTATGAACTATAAATACTTTTTCCCACACTATTTATAGTTACCATTTTTATAGTTTCTATTAACATTATTACAATCATTAAAACTAATAATTTTATTTTTAATCACAATAGTCCTTAAGTTGATTCATTAAGAAATAATTTATATTTCATTAATATGTTGCATTATTTTTTTAATATATCTTATTATTTTTACATTTATGTATCTTGTACTATTCTTTGTTATTTTAATTTTTATTTATTTTACCGTTCATTGACAATTATCATTTTTATTATATATTGTGTTGTATTGAAAATAAGATTGAAAAATAAATAATCATCCTAATAAATAAAGGAAAAATTAGTTGGTACTCATCCTTTATTTCATAATTACTTAAATTTGTTTACAATATAATTCTTTTGATTTAATTTATTTAAAATAAAAATATAAGAACTAATGTTTTAAAAATAAAAATGTAAAATTCAATTCAATCACCAAAATAGGTGTACATTAACTCTTCATATTACTTTGTGGAAATATCATGTGGATATTTAACACAATCATCACAATATGTATAGTTTTACCATAAATACTACATGTTGTATATTTATTCAATATTAATTGTTTTAATGACATTGAATTTAAAAGTACAATTTTTTAATTTATAAATAATTATAATTATTTCAAAATTTATAAGTGGATATTCATTATTATTTGATTTGTTTCATTATGATAACTTTTAAATTGTAATTTTTTTTCATTATTTAACATTATGATTAGTACAGATTCTCTTATTATTATTCCAATTTTAATGTTACAAATTTTATGGTTAATTATAATATTCTTTTAGTTAATACATTCAATAATTAGTGATATTTATCCATTATATTGTAAAAATATTTTACATTCTATAATAAAATTTCTTAAATTTATATATACTCGACAACATTTTTTTTCATCTGCCTCCATTCATTACAATGATACGTCTTATAAAAAAAGCTTATATTAATAGGTATTAAAAGGAAATTAGTCATAAATCAATTTTTTTATCTATTCATAATAGTTTCCTTCATATTTAAATTTTGAGTTATTAAAATTAATACAATGTTTTAAAGTTATAATATAAAGTTTATAAATTTTTGTATTTATTATTAATTTTGGATAATATTAATAATTAATTTTTAATTATTTATTTAGTGTATTATAAATTAAAATTATATTTTACTTGGTTAACTATTTTAGATAAAATATTTTTTATTTGTAAATATTTAATTGGATTACAATATTTTATGTGTGAAATATGGAAAGAAATATATTTTTTAAAATTATTTTGTATATATTTATTTTATTTAATAATTATTCTATATCTTACAAAAAAATATATAAAATAAATAAATTAATAATCCACTAAATATTTATTTTACATGATTTTTAAATAAATATTAAATAATTTTTGTGTCACTTTAAAAGAAATTATATGAAGAATTATCACACAATTTTTGAATTAGTTAAATATTTTATTTTTATTTTGTTTTTTAATGAAATTATTTTGTTTTAATGTTATATAATTAATTATTTAACGATGATAATAAAATTAATTTTTTAATTATTATTTTAAAAGTGCATTTTAAAATAAATTTCAACAAAATAGTAACATATAATTAATAAATTAAATTTTTTATATGTGTTATTGAATCATAGTTAGATTAATACATGATGATCAAATGAAGAATATGAGCAAGGTGTTGATTCTTTTTTTTGGAAATTTCGAAACAAAATGTTCCAAAAACTACCTATTTTTTGTCTATGTTTGAAATAATTAAATATTATAAATATGCAATGAAAATAAATCAAATATCATCTAGTTTTTTATGGATTTAATATGAGCTATAGTTGTTGGATTTAGCACTGTAAAATATAGAAAAAATCAATATCGAATGATGATTAGGATTTTCCCAATGAAAATTCTGATCAAATGGAAGATGTGATTCATTATATTAAAGTAGTTTTAATTGAGAAAAAAATCATTGACTGGGTACTTATATGGTGATGTTGATAAACACTATATAATCATTGTATAGAAATCACAATTTTCTCAATGGTGTTAAGATTTTTGAACTTGAAATCCATGAATAAGTAGAGTGAAATTGTTTTTATAGAATTGGTAAAATTAATGAAAGAAATACTTCCAAAAGACAAAGATCTTCCAAATTAAAATTATATTTTGAAAATTATTATTCCTAATGGGATTGGGGTATAAGAAGATATATGTCTAACCTAATGATAGAATATAATATTTCAATGATTACGAAGGTATTTTATAGTTTCTGAAATGAGGGACATAACTGTATTAGTATAAATTTAAATAAGAACTTGATTCTTCTATTATAATAATTTCTAAAACCCCTGTAATAGAAATTTGGCATGTTTTTAAAACTCCTCGTCTAAAATATTTATTTATAAATTCAAATGATTTAAATGTTTTATGTTTTCTTATAGATGAGATAATATATAACCGAATATTATATCATTCAAGTGATTGTACATAGTGTAAGAACATTGATAAAAAATTCAAAAAATTGGAATTGAAGTAAAAAATTTGAGACTTGCTTTTTTCACTAATGGAATGAATCCAGATTGGTTCCATAGTAGAAAACATAGTTCAGGTTCAGTTTTATTGGTGATTTATAAATTATCTAATAAATGTTTTATGAAGAATAATTATATCATGTTGAGTTCAATGATTTATAGAATAAAACAACCCATAAATTATATTGACGTTTAATTGTAACCATTAATTGGTGATATTAATCACTTGTGGGAGGAATATAACATCTTGACAATTAACTGTGAATCCAAAGGCTAAAAATGATTTCTAATAGATTACTCATACATTGGGTGATTATTTTCCCATTAAACATCCACACCCTATCAATAAAATAATAAAAATAACCAAACCAATAATATGTTGTGCTAAATGTAAATAATTTTACTCAAAATCCAATAAATTATTATCAATTTAGTATAAAAATTATAATATGACACCATGTAGAAAAATAAAAGAACTCCAGATGAAAAATCACATATGTTCCCATACTCTAAATACTCCACTTGACTATCTCCAAGATCCAACCATCATCTTGAGAATATAGCATCATGGTTATCCTTTGACGAAATAAGATACTTTTCATTCCTATTAGTAATTATAAAAAAATATTTGTATAAACACTAAGAAGTTTATTAGTGATAAACTTTTACATTATGGAATTGAAAAATGGTACCAAGTAAAAATCATAAAGTCCTCAACCCATGAAAATAAGCACACAACATTTCATATATGCCAAGTTCTGAGTCTAATTGTTTTTATAAGGGCATTAGTTATTCTAGTCAGCTTATCAATAATTTTTAATGTTTTAATTTATAAGATAAAATATATATTCTGAAACCATATGAAGTTTTCCAAAAACATTTAAAAATTCAAGGTTGTAAAATAATAATAAAAAGAGGGTTCGATAATAATAAATAATTATGGGTTTTCCTGGAAAATTAGAAGAAATGATTTAGAATTATAATCATCAAAGTTCTAAAATGACTGGATAAAAATATATGATCCACCCACCTCAAAACTGATATAATCAAACATGATGAATGAAGTGACTATCTAGCCAATCCAAACATCATTTTTTGTTCCTTTAAAAAATCCTATAAAGTATTTATCAAAATGTGACTGTTCCAGTAGATCCATTCATAGAAAACCCAATCTATGATCATATTGAATGGAAAAAATAGTTGGTATAGAAGGGAAAGGATAATGAGGAGATTATGGATAAAACACACTTTGATCTATTAAAATTTGACCAGAGTTAATAAGGTCACTAAAATAACCTAACAAAAATATGGGGGGAAAGAAACAAGGATACAGAATAAAGAATGAGTATTTTTATGTGAACATCAGGGTTAATTTCTTTTTTTTATTTCATAAAATGTGAAATGATTTTGAAAATTTCATACTAACTATATGACTATCTAATGTCTAAAAAAATTAGAGTTTGATGGTTTCATTTCATGGATCCAGCAAATCATTCACTAATAATTCACTTTATCAATAAACCCTTATCCTCTTTATATGATTACATAGGGAAGTCACATGTTTTCCTCTAATAATTATAAAACCCTACCCCCCATTAATCCTTCCAAAATATTCAAAACCACCTAAAAAATCCCATAAACTAAGACCAATCAATCCATAGCTAAAAAATTATAAATGAATAATTACCTGAAACCTAGTGTGTTGTATTCTCCTCAACACAAATATTTACATCCAATAAATGATAATAAAATGTAGTTATTTTGATGATTTACAAAAATTGGTAAAATATATATTTCTCAAATTCCAATTACCCCTTATTAATTTCACCAAGTTTCCACAATACCCGAACAAAATGAATAAGTTTTCCGCACAACTTTTTATTTTTTCTATTGAAGATATTTATCATTGTGTGAATATATTTAATGTCCGGTTTAAGATAAATATGATAGAATTGGATCACATGGATAAGATTTTGATATTACTAACACAATTTAGATACATGAAATTCATTATGAACCAAACGAATCCATGTTGGTAAACCTAATGGATTGTTAACATCACGAATTAATTCAGGTATCTCAAAAGATAAAATATACCAAGAAAAAAGATTTCCATGCTTACCCAATCAATTATTGCCTATCCTTGGAGATACATTAAATAGTACATGATCACTGACTATAAAGGATAATGGGAGATACTGATGATTGTCATAATATTACTAATGGATTTGGGTTGAAACCTTCCATTTCATTATTATCTAAATAAACTTAGTTATTTTATGGTAAATTTTAGGTATAATTACCAACGTTTAACTAGTTTCTATAAAAAATAGAGGAGATCAACAAGTATAGATATAAAATTATTTCAATGGATCCATTTATATCATGTATTAATAACTATTTTTATATAAAATTTATTCAATGGGAAATCGATCATCATATAAGACCATGAAATACATATCTAAATCTTCAAGCATGTATTCCAATATTTGAATCATTTTTTCTAACTACCCATCTATTTGAGGCTGATATAATGTCGTCATAGTAAACTTTATACCCAAATATTTCTTAAGATATCAAAAACACCAATATGTAAATTAAGGTACTTCATTAAAAATGATTTGAATAAATATTCCATGTAGTTTTACTACTTCTCAAATGTTGATATTTCTCATGTTGTCTACCATATTAGATACTATAAAAAATAAGGTTAGATGAATTTTTGAGTCATTACAAAATCTCCCATATTGAATCATGATTTTTAATAGTTTTGGCAAACCTATGAAAAATTCCATGTCGATATATTCTGATTTCTATATAAGTAAAGGCTAATATTGCAACACACATGGTTGTCATTGATGCTCAGACTTATCCTTTTTAAAGGTGAAGCATTTCATTATATAACCGAATATATTTTATTTTGTATCAGAACACCAAAGATACGTCCTCAAATCCATATACACCATTTGGATTACATAGTGAATCGCCCACTGAGAAAGGTGATAATGAGAAAGAATTTGTCCTTGAAAAGATGACGAATTTTCTATATGATCTAGAAAATGAAACAATTAATTGAAATCTTTATTTACATATATCATTGTTCTAACCATTATTTAGTTTGGATTTCACATTGATAGAAATAAGATGTGGTCATTAAGAATCCTTGAATTGGTTATCCAAATAGAGAATTAGATTCACCAAAAAAGACAGTGGTATTAAACCTAAGAGGATTAAAAATGGTTTTTATTTTTTATTATGATAAATATTTGGTGAAGAGGATATGATTTATTGTGTTGGATTATGTTGTTAATAAAGAATATATAATCTAAGTTAAATGACGACGTTCCATGTAAAATTATCATCATTGAATTATATTTCATGATTAGTAAACGAAGACTATGTCCTTTTATGAATTTGGATGGAACAAAGATTTTTTATAGATGGTTTATTGAGTAATAAAGGATATTATAAGAAATGCGGGACAGCCCAAAAGTCTATAACAATATTGGGGAACATTTTTATGTTAATTTGTTCTAAAAAAGACAAGGTCATGCCCGTGGTAGGGATTTCTAATGACCATTATCAATTGTTAGTGTTCTTGTGTGAAATTACGAAGGTGGAAATGGTTGTAGTTATCATCTTGGTGATCTTTTAGTGATCATATTAAAAACATCCATGGATAAAATAGTCTTAGTGGTCCCCATGAGATTTTTCTAAATATACATATGAAAGACAAGAAATCCCTCTATTCTTGTCATAGCATATGAATAATTTTTTGTTTGTAAGGAGGTGTTTCCAGATAAAAAATGATGAGGAGGAGGACCAAACCAATTTTATACCTATTGAGAGTCGATGTGTAGGTTTTAAGAAAAAAAATACTTCAATAAGAAGTACCATTCCCATTTTGAAATGTGTTTTGAAAGAAAAAGAAATTTATTATGTACCTTATTGTCATGAAAGTCGTGTCAGGATTTTTTGATGTAGTTTTGATAAGTTTTGAAGAAATAGATTCTTATTTAACACAAGATGTCTCTATATTTGAATTTGAGGTCAATTTTGTAAGAATAAATGTAATATTAACAATATTACAAGATACAATCTCTCAAAATGAAGTGAGATTAGTTGATTTTTCTAGAGGATGAAATTAGTTATAATTTAAATTTAAAAATTTCAATCCTAATTTATGGTTTACTATTTTTGATATAAAAATTATGGGATGAAATTAAGAAGAATAAAATAAGAGAGGATAGGAATAATAATAAAGGAAGAAGAATTTGTTCTTAAAATTGGTACTAATTGAAGATATCATACCTGAGATTCTATATGTCGATGAAAAAGTGGAAGGGAAGAACTAAATTTAAAAATGAAGGCCATGTTTGGAAGGATTTATTGTTATTTGTATCCAGTTATTTTTCATTCTAATAGTATTTTTACCACTGTCATAATTTTGATACTTTTTACAAAATTAGTAGAAGCATAAACTCTTCTCATTGTACCTATTTGTTGAAACTTGTGGCCCGTTTGGTCTTTTTGAAATTTGAATCAATCCAACAACTAGTCTTCTTATTTTAAGTGGTGAAATATCTAAATATTATTTTACCTTCATGTTTTTATTCTGTAAAGTTATCAACATTCACTATATCCTATAAATGAGGGTTTTTTCATAGACGAAACATAAAATATATATTGGATCAGTAATTCATCCCCAATGTTTCTTCAATGATCTTAGAGGTTCCTTTTCAAGGGGTATATAAGCGCCAAGTTCCATTTATTAGTGATTTACTATTTAGAGTTTTAATATGGTTTTTATCTATGTTCAAAGTTATTTTCACTAAATTTCTAGTTTTCATCATGGATAATCGCAATTTAATAAATAGTCAGGGTATTCCTACATTTTATTTCAAAATATATAACAAATATGAAGATATTTTGATTCCATACATGTTATCTATTCGTTGTGATGTGTTAGAAGTAAAAAATAATGGTTTTATTAGTTCATATGAAGGGTTTTCTATGGTAATAGTATATTAGAGTAATTTGGAGAATCAATACCATGAAAAAAAATTGTTCTATCACCCCTCTCGAAAAGTGATTTTCTGAAAGTCAAGTTACTCAACATTGAAAAAGGCATCTAGGATAGACTTTATAATATCAATGATTATAGGACCAAAGTCAGTGAGAATAATTATTGGTCTATTGACATAAGTATGAATATAATTTAATGAATGATGAAGAACCTATTGATTGTTTCTTCATGTGTATGAATAGAGTTTTGAGCTTAATCATTGTCTATGGTGTGAAGTTGAAAGATACTGATATTGTGGAAAATATTCTGTATATCTCAAAAAATACATTTCATTATAATGACTCTAATTTGGATGAAAAATATTAATGTGATATTTATTTTAATTATTTTAGTAGTTTTAAATATATTATGAACTGAGGAATGAATCTTTTTTCAAGAAAATGGTGAATGGTGAAAAAGAAATGTCTTTTAAAGCCTCAAAGTAAGAAAATATTTAGAAGAACGTTTTCCTTGGATAAGAATGTTATTATTCTCATCTCTATGTTGAATTGAATTATAATTTTTATGTTATTAGGTATATAATATTTTAACATTTGAGAAGAGGAGAGGGATTGTTTAATGGTAAGATTATTTTTACAAGAATTAAATGCTTTGAAGTTGGCTAGTTTGCCCCAAATTTTTTCATGTTCAAAGAATATGGAGTTAGTGTGGATGATGAATAATCATAGAGGATATTTTAAAGAAGTAATCGTAATATTTTTAACTACTATATGTTTCTTATAAATTAAATATAAATAATACCACAAAATTCAATAAGGGGTGTTTCTTATCTAACTGTAAAAGTAGTGATAATAGTGATGAAGAAGAGGAAATGGATATATCAAGAGATGTTGATGAAAACATTCTCATTGTTAAGGTTTATGGATACAAATTCACTAGTAAATTTTTTATTTAATTAAATTATATTAAATATACTAATATGAAATACATGCTCAAGATATATTTAAAATAATGTCTCTCAAATATTCTAAAGAGTAGAAGGAGGTCAAAAATTTGAATATAGATGAAAAAATATATTTGAAAAAGAACATCAATGTATGATTGATGTAGTTATATTAATGAAGAAGGTAATTAATGATGACAATACACATAACATAAAATTTTAAGATACATTAAATGTTTAGTAAAACATTAGACGATCCTTTATAATAAAATTCATTCAGAACAAAAGTGGATTTGATGAAATTTATATCCTATGTTAGGATTTCTATTTCTGAAATTGGGGACTATTTGTATAAGTTTTATTACCAATGAAACTAATAAGAATAAATTATTAAAGATGATAATAATTCTATAAATTTATGTAAAAACTTAGAAGATAAGAAACAAATCAATAATATCAATTTTGAAGAAAAATCATGTGATATTTTAGATTCAAGCAATTTTAAGAGAATCTATTCTAAAGAAAATATATTTAAAAAGGAAAATAATAAAGACTTAGAAATATTTTTATAATAATGATAAAGTATTAGGATCTGAAAAAATTTGTTTTTCAAAAATGATAAAAGATTAATAATGGAAATATGGTTAAAATACAAGCTTTCAACTCTAGAAAATATGATGTTTCTAAATGAAAATATGATTTCCATATTTATTGTAGGAAATGTTGACTGTTTGGGCACGTGGAAAATAATTATTTATTTAATTAAAATTAAAATTATGAGGTTAGATTTATTGGATGATGATAATTGTGGTGGAGTCTCCCCATTAAAATAAGGACAATTTAGAGACATCTGGATAAATCTAGATTGATGTTTAAAAATATATTTCAACCATTGGATGAATTTTGTGAATGATGAAAGGAGACATGTAATCTTTAAAAATGTACTATTTGTATTCAACCTATCTAAATTTTCTCAAGAGATAATAGTGATATGTATTGTAAGAAATATAAGAAAATATGAAAAAAACTACAGTTTTTGAATTTTATTATAAAGCATTCAAAGGATAATGTTAATGTATTTTGGAGAATGATTATTTATCACATATTATAGGGGACCTATATATCCTAAATGATGTTGAAAAACGTAAAAAAATTATTCATAACCATTATAAATTACTATTCAATCAATGTAAAATGTGTTGGATCAGTATTAATTGTTAGAGATCAATTGAAATTTAATATCACATTATATGTTTTAAGTAATAAAAAAATAACCTCTTTGTGTCCCTCAATTATATAATGAATGAAATTATATTAATTTTTAACAAATGAATATTTTTTGAATATGTATAAATATATATTTATATTTATATTTTTACAATGAATGTGATGATTTTTTTCTAATTATTGATTCTAGAAAATCCGATTATTTGAGTATGAAATAAGAAAATAAATCGTGGCATTAAAGACATGGTCATATTGTCCTAATTAATATGTATAATAATTTCATGGGAGAAAATTTTCATGATGTTCCTTATTTAAAAATATAAAATAATTGGATTTTTTCTTCTTTTTAAAATGTAATGATTGTTAATACATTATATAAGAAGGTGGAAATATAATATATTAATCATTTGGACATAATTCAGTCTAACATTTTTTCACCCATCTGTAAGAAAAAAAATATAGCTATGTATTTTATTTACATTATTGAGGAATTTACCCTCATTTTATGTTTTATGTTTATGATGAATAAATTATTGTATATGAAAAGGTTCAAGTGTTTCATGATAAGTACTGATAAAGGTGTGGTTACTCTTTGAAAAAGTTATAAATAGATAATCGTATTCAATACATAAGAAGAATATTAATAGCCTATGTTGAAAAACATTGTATCTATCATGAACATAGTGTAATATACATACCTCAAAAAAATTGTGTTGCTGAATGAAATAATATAAGTATTATGAATATGGATATAACAATGTTGTTAGGGTATCACACATATCATTATTTTTGGAGATTATCCATTGGAGAAGATAATCATATAAAAAATATTTTCTATATATAATGAATTTTGATATCTAATTATATTAGATTTATTAAGAAAAAACCATAAGTTTTAAGTATCCAAGATGGTTTGGAATCTCTTGAATTATGAAATTTATATGTTAAAACAATGGAAAATTTGAAAAAAGGCTAGTTTATAGTATCTTATAATTCTATCCACCAAATGGAAGAGGATGACACAATTACAAAAACAAGATAGAAAAAATTATTGACATATCAATTCAAATGTGATGTATCATATGAATAAAGATAACTCAATAAAGGAATCATGTTAAAAAATTGACTATGATGAATCTTTTTTTTGAAACAACAAGGTAATGTTTCTAAAAATAGTCAAAATTTTGAAGAAATTCATGTTGAAGCAAAAGATTTAGAAAACTGAAGTGATAAAGAACAATATTTTTCACATCATCCATGGTTGGAAAGGAAATATAATATCCAAAGTTTCATTGGAAACAACATACATTATATTCAAACTTGAGGTACTATGAAGAAATATTCTCATATCATACTGTTCTCCGAAGTTGAACCAAAAGATGTGAAAGAAAAAATTAAATATCAAGAGTATATCGATTCAATGAATTACAATATGGATCTTATAGATAATAAAGAGACATGTGATTTGGTACCCATGCACAATTACAAGATCATGTTTACAACATTGTGGTTGTTTCAAAAATCTTTAATGAAAAAGGTGATGCAGTAAAAATAAAGTAAGGTTTGTGTATAATGATTATTCCAAGATGGAAGGAGTTGAATTTGATGCGACCTTTTATCCAATTTCAGTACTGGAAAGCATAAGAATGTTTCTTTCTATTAAAGCACAAAGTTAAGTTAATATCTTTGAAATGGATGTCGATTCATCCTTCCTAAATAGTGAATTAGAAGAGAAAGTATATATTAAATAACCATGTGGATTATTTCATGGTGAATGGGAATTGTGCTTCAAGGAAAATAAAGGTTTATATAGGCTAAAAAACCCCCATGATCATGGTATTCTAATCATGAAAACTTTTTGATTAATTTTAATGTCAATAACTGATGTCTTGAAAACAATATCTACATTTATAATAATAATAATAAGAAGTTATTCCTCATTGTTATTATTTTTGTAGATGACATTACATTTCTAAAAATTATGGAGTTGTTTGTAAAGAGATTTCTAAATAAGAGAAGAATATTTTTGAAATGCCTTTCCTTATTGATGTAAGGTACTTTATGGGATAACAATTTTCTTTGGAAAAGTATTATATTTTCTTATTAAATTATACTATGATAATGAAATGGTAAATTCATTTGTAAAGGTTGTTTCAAATATTGTTTCATCACCAATTTTAGTAGGAACTACATTTTTCAAATATGAACAATGATATAATACAGTTATTAGGGGATTTGATAATCTAATTGGTAGTCTGTTACACATTATATCTTAATGATAAAATATTATGTATGTTGTTACACTTTGTTCTCAGTATAAAAGATACCCTAGAGTGTATTATTTAATTTCTAGAATGTGAGTACTTAGATACACAAAATCCACATAGAAATATTGATTGAAATATGAAATAAATGGTAATATTTATCTATTTGGTTATTCAAATATAAATTTGGCGGGAAGTGTTGATGATAGAAAGTCTAAATCTAGTAAAGGTTTCTTTATTGGTGGAAGATGTGTTTTTTGGAATTCAATGAATATAAATTTAGTCACCTTGAGCACTAATAAGGATAAATATATTGCTTCTAACCATTCCTCAGCACAAATTATGCAGATGATGAATTATTTAGAAGATTTGAAGGTTAAAAGTGAAGTTTACCCTAATATTGGAATGTGATAATCAATGTGTTATTAATTATTCAATGAATCCAATTCATTAATCAACCACAATATTTATAGGGATAAGGTATGGTGTTACTATAATATATATTTTCTTCACTTTGAATATTTTTTTCCAGAGGGAATTGAGAATATAAATCTATCCTTTATTTTTATCTTCCGATTATTTTTCCAAGAGGGATTATATATTTATGGGGAGTATCCATTGATATGTGTTACCTTATGGGGTATTATCTCTTAAAAGGAGGTATTTATTGAGAAAGAGTTATTAAAATGGGAAAGATATCATATCATTATGTGTGATATATTTTTTAATTTTATTGTGAGTGGTTTCAAAAATATTTAATGTTTAAAATAATTATTGATGTAATGATGAAGTTCTGTTTGAATATTGTGATGTCCATGTTAAGGATGTTGTATATATATCAATATCTTATAGATATACTCCACTTATGTATAAAATATACGTGTTTCCTACATTTATTTCTATCACATATCATTAAAAATATTGAATGGTAATCCCTTGATATGTTTTCAGAGTTTTATAGTGATTTATGTTACTTAGTTGGAAACATAATCTAAATGGGGTATTTTTTACCCTAAGAGGGGTTATGATTCTTATTTTGGTTTGTCAGGTTGATGATTTTTTAAAGGGGGTAATACTGAGTGTTTGAATTTTATTATAAGTAAATAAAAATTATATTCTTTGACTAATCATATGATTCCATATGAAATGGTATTCATTGATATATATCATGGTTTTTATCATTATTTTTTCCTTTAATGATGTTATAAGGAACATAGATGGTTGATTGATGGTTTATGGAGTGATAATGTTTTTTGGCAAAAGTAGGTCCAATGAAGGAAGGCCACACCCATGTTAGAGGTCTTTTGATAGGATTTTGGTCCGAAATAGTGAATTTCATTCCCCTGGGTAGGGAATTTTAATGGTTGTGGTGTGTTATTGGTGTTCATATGCGAAACAATCAAGAATAATATGGTCATGGTGGTCCCGTATTAATCATATTGTGTTATTCCTAAACACTATGGATGCTAAAAATGGTTATGTGAGTCTACATGGTGTAATTGTGTCTATGTTTGTGAAATGGGAAATCCCAATATGCCTATTTTTGTATATGAAACATTCCATGGTCTTAAAAATATATTTCAATACAAAATGGGATAAATATGAGGACCACACCAACATTATAACATATTTCACTAAATGGGTTGGTTTTTAGATCAAAATAGACCAAATTTAAAGGACCACATCCATGTCAAAATTAAATTGGATGGAAAATAGAAAACCATTCAACACCACTCCTTGAGGATAGCTATATTAGGGGTCTTAATGTTATCACAAGTATTTTTTCTAACATAGATTCTTCATCAACTCAAGTTAACTCTAACTTGATTTATGAGGTCATTTTGTTAAGGAATAAATGGTATCTATAAGATCAAATGGTTCTAAATGAAGCATTATAAGTTGTGTTGGATAGAAGAAGTTATTCTATTGAATTTTAATTTAAAATATTGAAATAGATTTTTTGATTTTATATTATTATTGTAAGATGTGTGGGATATGAGCATGAATAATAAATTTAGAAAATATGAAGAATAGAATAGGAAGAAGACGATTTTATAAAAATAGTCACATATTTAAGAGATGATAAATAATTTTATATAGGTCAATAAAAAAGATGAAGAGAATAACTTCATCAAAATATTAAGGCTATGTTTGGTCGACTTTATTGTTTTTATGTCAGTTTATTTTTTAGTGTAATAATTAATGAAGCATTATTGTGGTCAATAGACTTTTTTTAAATTTAGTTCAAGGATACACTCCAATCATTGTACCAATATGTTGAAAATAGTAGTTCATATGGTCTTAATGAAATCCAGATCATGTCAAGGTCTGTCCATATCATTTTCCAAGGTGAACCTCATAAATTGTCTTTCCCTTTCATGTGTTTGTATCTTGGATAGTGAGAAATATTTACTCTAAATGGTGTTGAGGATAATTTTAATATTAAATCTTAAAAAGTAATTGGGCCACTCATTCACCCACCATAGTGATTCATATCTTTTCCTTGCGGTGCCTCTTCTTGTGGATTCATTATGATCACTATACACCAAATACATATATTTTACCAAAGTCATCAATTTCTACTGATTATGAGATTTTACATCCAATTTGTTAGAGGAGTTTTGGATTAGCACATAAAAAAATTAATTTCTATTGATAAGTATATAAAATAAGTCAAAGTTGAATATCCATAGATATTTTATCCATCATATTTGTCTTATGTTAAAATCTATTTATGAAAAGATGTGTCTTCTGAATTTCTGATATATGAACACAGTGAACTTATCACCAATGTGATAATAAACCAGGGTTTTAAAATCACGAACCATGACATCCAATCCCATTTCATGGGTCGGATAATTAGTTTAATGAATTCTCAACTATCATGATCTGTAGGCTATGACCTAATCTCCTTGAAATAGAATACAACTGATTATTGACCCAGACACATCATGATTCACCACCAAACCTTTCCCTAGTTATGGAAACATAAGAATTGGTTCCTAATTGATACTTATATTAATCTTTAAAAATAGTTTCTTATAATAATCACTCATGTGGATGGCAGTGTCGTTTCTCGTTGATGGTGTCATAGAAGATACAAGACATTATAATTAATGAATTATGTGGTGATAGTGACCGACTAAGAGGAGACATATATGTATACCAAATAAATTCATAAAAATATTCTAAGCGACAAAAACATTTATATTTTTTTGGTAAATTGATATGACTTTTTCTAGAGTAAATTTCAAAAGGAATAAAACTTATTATTTCAAGAAATCATAGTAAGAATTTTTTTCATAAAATAGATGATCCATCGAGGTTCTAGTAACAATCTATAAAAGGTATTCTTGCTTTTGGTGAGTTTGATAATACACCATAATTTCATAATAAAATACCATAATGAATATGTATAGGTACATTTGAATGATGTGATTCATTAATTCCATGAAATCTATTAGTTTATTTGTAGGACCAAAGGTCAGCACCATATATTCATAATAATGGGAGATGATTCCAAATGTTGTCTTAATAATTTCATATTTCATGACTTCTGTTTGGTGATACCCAACTTATATATCAATCATGGATATCCATTAATATCCTTTCAACTAGTCAAATAGAACATCAATTAATGGATGATAATATCTATTCTATATCACAAAAATACCCATTTATGAATATCCACACATATTCATAGATGACAATCTACCTTCTTTACAAAGAGAATCATAGAATTCAAATGTGATGTACTCATTATATGAAAAATTTATTTTCTAATTATTATAATAATTCCATCATTTAGTCAAACCAATTTTTTCTATTATATATGTTTTAAGAGAAATAGTTTTCATCTATGGAAATAGATCAATCAAAAATTAAACTTCCATTTTCGGTGAAAAACCAGAAAAATTTACAAAAAATATTCCCGGATACCAATATTAAATGATAGTATCGTTTTATGTCTCAAATATTTCATTAGTCCCCAAAGTGATTACATCCAATTAATAGGAAATAGTTCCATCCATTGGTAGTAATGAAAATTATCTTCCAACTTCCAACTTTCAAATACAAATATCTGATAAACAGATCTATTATTCTATTAAGAGATATAAAATTTTCCCATCTCACATAAAAATTGATATTTTCCCTATAATAAACTAACCAATCCATTCCAAGGAATAAATAATAGATATAAACTTCCAGAATAGAAAATTCATAATAAATCGAGAATCCATTGACAGTTATAGAACAATAATGAACACTTAAATCCTTTTCACAATCACTATCTGAGAGGTGTCCTGTAACATCCCACCCATCCTCGTAGATTTTCGTTGAGGTGGAATTGGTACTTGGATTTAAGTGACATCCTAAAGGTACAAAAATAGGGATATAAATTCCAAGGGAATTAATTTTATTGGGGGAACATTTTACCTTTGAGAAATAAAAAAACCCAACCAAACCTTCGATAACAAAATAATAACTAAATGGTGCATGATAATAATGTAAGAAAACTCAAAGTAATACCATTTATAGGAAATAAAAAATAAAATAGATTATCACTACATAAATCCTCTATCATAAAAATATAAAATCAAAAGGAGAAATCAACAGAATCCAAAACCTCCTAAGACACAACTCTATAGCTCCAAACATGCTCTATGCTCCAACTCCATAAAAGAGCCCAAGTATCATGAAACGCCTCTAAGAGAATGTGATCCAGTCCCTTTACCTAGGTATCAATAAATATTATATTCAAAAATGAAAAATATACATAGAATGGGTGAGTAATGAAACTCAGTAGGTTTTCCCAAAATACTTCTCTACTCACACAACTAGGATAGAACAAGCTAGAAAATTTATATAAAAATTTTATATAAAACCATTTTATATCATTCAAATATATTTAAAAAATCAAAATAAATCATACCAAAATATTTTCTACGGAAATAAAATAAACAATCATTTAAACCATTTCACATTCATTTTTTATACCCATTCCATGATTCACACACACACACAAGGACACACACTTGCTTCCCTGATAGTTCTATACGCATGAGTGGTCTCTCATTCATCCACTAAGTTATCACCAAGTGGATAGTATCCTTGTTCCACAATGGAACACACCCCTTATCAAGGGTCATGTCCTTTTCTACCCTAATAGAACACATAGCTTATTTTGGGTCACATCGAAAGCATGAAATCACATAATCCAATATAAGCAAAAACCATTTCAAATAAACCATTAGAATCCATTTCAATAAAACCATTTTTATGGAAAACCATTAAAACAAACCATTTTCATGAATCCAATAAAGTCATATTTTAAAATCAACATTTTAAAATAATAAATACAATGATCTTTTCACAACAAATTTTCATAATCTATAATATATCACTAAATAAAATTTCTACTGTGATTTTTACACTAATTTCACAACTAAATTCATGAACTCTAACCAATTTTAAAATAGGACATCATGTTATAATTAGAGGACTTGAGAGTGAATCCATACACCTTGGTAACTATGATCAAAATGATGAATGACAGGAATTCTTTAAAAAATGAGGTTGAATATCAAAAAACATTCCTTAGATATATCTCTCTAAAATCTCCACAGCCTTATATCATCATGATTGGAATCAACTGCCATATATCTATCCAATGTGGACATGATATAAAAATCTAAGAGATGTAAGATAAGTAGATATAAGGAAAACTACAATAAATGAAGTCTTATGAAGTGAATTAGGCTTCAACACACCAAGACACACCTTTCGATTTCTTCTGGTTCAATGGGGAGAGACTCCACAGGATTTGGTATGAATAAAAATCACCTTAGAGATGAAATTACTAAAAAATGACTGACTTAGATGTGAAAATTAGTGAGATAAACCTTTTAAGGATCTCATTTTGAAATCATTCAGGGTTAGTGGCATTTTTAGGTACACTGTTCACTAATCATGCGCTATCCTCTACCTCAAAGAGAACCTCACATGGTTGGCCTACACTATTAGAAAAACTATGAGCCAACCATGAAAAAGGCATCTGGTCCACTTTGCGTGGTTTATCTTGGGTGGCCACATGGTCTGGCCAAACTCTGCACCTAATCATGCACCATCCCAAAAAGACACGACTTTCATGATTTCCTATATTAGTGTCATGGTTTCAACTAACTTTATCATACTGTGAAACTTTATAAAAGCCATATAAATATTAAAAAAAATATTCCAAAACCTCTTAAACTTCTCCCAGAAACATTACATACTTAAAATCATAAAAAAGGGTTACATACATGTTATTAGGGGTTCTAAATTCTCCCCAACAATGGACTTTGTGTCATAAGAAATTAGAAAAGCCACAAATCCCTAGAATAGTTTCATCCACTAATCAATCATTTCATTATCTTATTCCAAATTCATTTCAAAATTTGACATTATTTCCTAAAAACGTACAGTAGACCGATTATGTTTTTTGTAAAGATTTTCTCTTCACTATCCAAAATCCTCACAGGAAAATTGATAAATGAAGCATATGTATCTTGTTCAACCTGATACCACAAAATCACATGGTTTGGATGAGGATGATACTTTTTCAACTAAGATAAGTGAAACATGAACTACACTAAAATGTGGGGTCAAATCCAATTGATAAAACACCTCACCAACTCATTCAAGAGTCTCAAAATTGACTATGTATTGAGGATACAACTTCCCCTTCATTCAAAAATGATGATTCCCATGAGTTAGAAATATTATTAAAACCACATGATAACTCACCCTGAATGAAAATGGTCATTCATGATGATCCGCCTACAATTATTGGCAACTTTGATCTATCCCCATTTTCTTCCTTAACAAATGATTCTTCTCTATTGCCTCTTGGAGAAATATCAACACAACTAGCTATGTCCCAACTATTTCCACCCAAAAACATAGAGAACATAAAGGATTCCCATATAATTCTCCAAAAGTATCACCATGTATTGAGGCCTTATAAATGCTTTTATATGATAACTCCACAAACAATAAAATCTCCACCCAAGAACCACTAAAATCCATTACATAATCCTACAATAAGACTTCAAAAATTCATAATAAATTTTTAAATTTCTCAACCATAAAAGGATGATATTATATACTCATGGTCAATTGAGTCCCATGGAATTTATGTAAGGAATTTTAGAAATATGATGTAAACCATGGATCTCTGTCCGATACTATCAAAACTAGTGTTACATACCCTTTTTAAACTTCTCAAATATAGATTTTAGACATTTCCTCAAACATATGAGATTAATGAATAAGAATGAAATGGGCCAACATTGTAAGTCAATGCTACACTGTAACAACCTAAGATTTCATAGTATTTTATTTCTTTAATGTAATTAAATTACTCAAACTACACGCAACATCGAGTTCAAGCGCACCACAACTTACTAAACTAGTCTTTCAAACTCGGTTTTGAATAGTATTAAATGAATTTTTATCATTTTATAATCCTTATAATTTTAGAATCCATATTATGAGTTTCTTAGACATAATGTACGAATAAATTCATTTTTTCAGATAAAAGAAGTATTTTTCCAAAAATGATATTTTACTGCCTTTTAATGGAGAACCATTTTTAAATACAATATTTGAAACTTTTATATATTAAATTTGAAAAAATAAACTTCTTCTTCAGAATTATGAGATAAGAATTTAGTTTCCAAAAAAATTGTTATTTTTCTGATAACTTTCATATTTGGGTGAATAATAAAAATACGATATTTTAACTGACAACTAATTTTTTAATAAAAATAATTTATAGAGCTAAATTGTAAATTTTAATTGATTTGAAGTATAAATATATTATATTTTTACCATTTAATATATTGAAGGTCATTGTATATAATTTCACTTTGAAATTGGACATAAACAAGTGTCAATCTTTTGATAGTTATTATTTCTCAAAAATACGCTTTTTGGTTTTGACAACGGGAATTAATTTTAAATTAACTAATGAAACTTCTATGTTTTGAAATTATTAAAATAGAATTAATTTTTGAATTCGGAATATCAAAATTATCTTAGGGTGAATTTTTGATATTTTTCTGAAAACGGTAAATTTTTTATGAATAGTGAAAAACACTGTGTTATTGTTTAAACCCCACTTTTTTAAATATTTAATTATTTAATATAAATTTATTTTAAGTAAATATAGATACATAGTAAAAATATTAGTTAAATTTAATTTATTAGAATATTTTTTTATAATAAAATTAGATATATAGAATTTTATTGAACTTTTTACCGTATTTTACACAGCTTCTAGGAGCATTTGAAAATTTGTATAAAACATTACATTACCGCTTATTTGAGTTGAATTTAAAAACTCTTAGAGACATGGTTAACCTAAGTATGTAAAATGTGGTTCAATAAGATGAAAATAATTTTTGGTGAATAGTAACTTTTTACTTTTATTTGCCACGGTTAAGAGTAAATAGGGTAATTAATGTTAAAAATGATATTATAATTACCTTAACACATGTACTAAATATATTGGATAAGTTTAATTAGACCAAAAACAACATTACGATTAAAATATGGCCCTTTAGGTCCACTTTTACTAGATTAAGAAATTTATTATTATTTAATTTCATGAAGAGTTAAGAGTGTTAAATTCAAGTTTTCATAACTAAAACTTTTTAATAAAGCGGTATACATAAGATAAATTAGACTATAAATATTCATTAAAAAGATAAAAATATTTCTTACATAATTCTATTTTATTTATAATTTTTATACATTAAATAATTTAATTTATATATGACACAATGGTGATGCGGTAATTACCTTATTAATGAAATATTATAATAATTGATATTATAAATATTCAAATAATTGAAATTTGAGACTTTATATGAATTAAACTAATTTTATAGGTTAATATTACATGTTAGGGTTTATCATATAAATTTATTTATAAGTGATAATTTTATTTTGACTTTCACAAAAAAAAAATACCAAATAGTGTCAAAATTGACATAAATTATTTATTAAAACAAATACTATATTATTGGTTGATATAATATTCCAAAAAATATAAGGTTCGTCCAATGGGATTAAATAATATTATATATGTAATTAATGAACAATTTTAGGTTCGTTTGGATGTTTATAGTATGTTTATTAAACATATAGTGTAAGAATACAAGAAGACACAGTAAAAGTTTATATTATTTAACTTAGAGTTAAATTTAAAAGATAAGGTTAAAATGGTAACCTAAAATTGTCTAAAACCTATTGAATTATAGTATTACAAACCAAACACACATTAGATTCAAAATAAATCAATTTTAGGATATTATAAACTGAATATGATTTTATTATAAAATAATATTTCAATCTTTTCCTGAGATGCACCTCACCCCTCTTATAAAAGGGCACTCCACCGTCTCTCAAATTTACACCTTAAAAGAAATTTGGTTCGGCCAAACCCTGAACAAATATTTTCTTAACATTGCTCCCTTAATCCTAGAGGCATTACTTTATTCATAATGCCAACATAAGGATCCATTTTGATCAAATCAAAAGGAATACCCTAGAGAAGAGGTTAATATTTCATCACCTCTTTCAAGTTCTTTTCTTCTTCCACTTCTTCTTTTCATGTTGTTTCCAATATAAAATAATACCTCCAGTATCTTATATATAATTTAATTTTATTATGAATATGGTACAACCATATTCATTATTGTATCCATCCTTTGAATAACATGTCACCATACGTGCGTACGTACGACTTACCGTTTCCACGTCGTGGTTTAGTTGTTATTCAATACATTATTATTTGTATGGGTATAATAATGATGTATTATTGATGTAAATAATAAATATAACATGACTATGATTCTGTATATATGATATAATATACAATTATACACAATTTTAATATCAGAATAATGATATTGTCGCTCGTGCATACGTACAGATTACCGTCTTCGGGAATGCGATGAGATTAATTCCCATCGTAACCATTCAAGACTAATTTTCATTTTATGATTAAAAATAATGATTAAATACTTGATATCATTCTGGATATGAATAATAAAAATCCCATCCATAAAAAACCTGACTCACTAAACAAATAATATAAAGGAAAAATAATCAGTTATCAACCGAAACGATGATAATACTAAAATACCATTAACAAAGCATTATTAGAAGATCATATATGATATCATAGTTATGTATATGGTTTATGTATAATTTAATAACAATGATTTAAATATGATATAGGTTGTTAAAAAACACTCGTCCAGGGAAAAGTACAAGGTAATGGTTAATTACACAATCTCTTCATTATCCGAGACTGTTTATACGTAATTATTTACTGGGACCTCTTTATCATCCACATTCGAGTTTTCCTAAAAATGTATTTCAAAACATTTTTAATATTTACTAGAGTATGGTATAAAGTCATTTATACCCTTTTTTGAACTTTTATAAGATGTTTATAAATTAATATTTCCACTGTTTGACAAACAAGTTACTTTATGACCATTTCGACAAAATTAATGTAAGAATGTTTTTTTAACTTATACGGTGGGTGCAGTTATTTTGCACAGTTATAACATAATCTAATCTTCCCTTACAATATTATAATAATATTTTCAAAATCAATGTTTTATTTATAATTATGTGACTCTAAAATGATTTCAAAATTGAAAGAGATATTTCTCTCAAATGGTTTTGATTTCATCTATGTTAACATCCTTTGATGAATTATATGCTTGTATGAAGTTGATTTATTATGATACAAATCTTCCATATTGTATTGAAGGTTGTGTGGTATGTTTGATTGTGTTTGAGATATTTTTATAATATTCATGGTTTATGGCTAAAGTATTGACATTTCTTATGCTATTTTTAATAAAAATGTTTATTTTTTATGTAAAACTTTTCTTAAGATGAATGTATTGGACTAGTATGTTTCGGGTTAAGGACCGGTAAAAGTAAGCCCTTCGGGTTGGGGTCTTGTTACAGCATACCCTCCGGGTTGGAGTCTGGTTACGGAGGCTCTCTAGGTTGGAGTTTGGTTATAGTGGCTCTCCGGGTTGGAGTCTGGTTATAGAGGCTCTCTGGGTAAGTCCTAACATGAGGCTTTGACACAGAAATTAATGTGCGATACTATACATTCCATCATTATGAAATTATTTATTTCATGTGATTATTAAACTAGTATAATATCCCTATGCATGTTTATATGGTCATGTTTGATTTATTTTGTCCATATTATGTTTAAATTTATGTTTGAAAGGCCATTTTGTTTATTACACATCTTGACTTAAAATTTTATAGCTTCCACTATGTTATTTACCCTTACTGAGCATCTAAGATCACCCCTTCTTATGTTTTATTTTCCTAGGATCCCCCGAAGTGTTTTATATTTTAGATGGAGGGTTAAGCTAAAGGAATAATGGAATTCTCAAAGGATTAATTGTTTTTGTGTTGCGTGTTAGAAAGTGTAATGTAACATTCATGTATGTAATCTATTTTCCAAGACTACTAAATTGTTCGATCATTCGGGACTTGATTCCTTGTAATCATGCCAATGAATTAAAATAATTCACTGACTTTAGGAATCTAGGTTCGGGGTGTTATAGTTGGTATTAGAGGAAGTTTAGAAATAACCTTGGAAACTAGATTTAGATAAACTCTGATTAGAGCACATTAACATAAGATAGACTTTGTGGATTAGTTTATAAGAACTTCCTAGAATTTTGGTAATGTAGATATTTTGTGATTTTTCCAAGAAAATACATCCATATCTTGATACCAGCAGGTAGAGGTGGCTCTGGCGCAGATGTACCTTGGGGTAAAATCTGAAAACACCACTTTGAGATAGACTCGAATGGGAAATGGTACATGACAATGGGCCTTGTTTCACTCTTGGTTATGACAATCTTGGGGGATATTTTTAGGATAATCATCATTTTCCTTACAAATAATTATGAAGGATTTATGAGTATATTCCTCCTCAAAGAAAATATTTTTATGATTACAGATTATATCCATAAACTGTTCAATTTATGTTTGGTATTTTACAAGTTTGGAATTATTCACTGTGATTCATAAACTGACCTATTGTATACCATTGTATAGAAATGGAGCCCAATAGAAGGAATGAGAACTCCACCAATACGTATGATCCAAAGTGTAAGAAGGATCATATCATTAATGGTATTAAGCCAACATTTATAAGAGAAATTGTATCCCATGTATTCTCAACATATGAAAAGAATATTTAATGTGTTAATAAGATAAGTAATGAATTCTTTGAGTAATACGGCTTTGAAGGGAAGCAAGAGAAGAAAAGGATGGTAGAGAGGAAGATGAATTAAGGGAAAAAGGGAAAGAAGGATTTTCCCATATGTGATAAATGTGGAAATAGTCACCTTGGAAAATGATTTAAGGGAATGGGAGTTTGATATAAGTGTGGAGAAAAAGGACACCAATTACGTGATTACAAGGGTAAGAAAATGGTTTCCAATGTAAAATGATTCATCTGCATGGCATTGAGACACTACGCGAATCAATGTCCCAGTCATCAGAGTATACCAAAAATGATGCTATTGGATAATAATCAAGTTATGATGCTACCTCAAATGAAGACGAATGACTAGCGTTCTTATGTTGTTAATATAGAATTATTTCATTTGAGTGTTGTATCAACAATATACTGGTTATATGAATTATGGAGATAAATAAGGATTGTACTGTAGTAGTATTTTATTCAGGATTTGAGATTATATGGTTCTATGAAAAGTGACTTAATAGTAAGATACACTTTTTTGAAAATACATGGTTGAAGGAAAGGAAATCCTTAATGTAGTCCTCATAATGAGGAAGTGATTTTGGAATAAGAGATGGTTGATTTTGATAAAATCCATTGGATATTCTTAACTTCTTTAGAATTTATTAATAGTTTGTTTATCTCATCATTGCTGAAATATTAAAAAAAATTGTATATAATAATATATTCAGTATTATATAAGGGATAAGGGAGCATGAATGTAATCAATAAAATCTTATGGTAATTCAGGGTGTTACCATGTTTTAAAATAATACATGATGAAGGTGTTCACATCTTATTACAAGGAAAAAAGGATCTTTATTGTGTTTCACTTCATTATAAATTTTGGACTGTGAGTTTGAATAGAAGTATTTTGGATAAGTGTAAAGGTTGGAATGGATTAAGTTTGAAATTGGATAATATTGTTAAGGTTATTTTTGGATTTTTATAAAAAGGACAACATGCAGACCATGTGACAATCTTTCACGTCGGACAAAGCTACGAGACTCTAACCCACAACCAAAGTGCGATTGAGATTCATCGCCAACAACTAGACAACGTGAAGTCCCTGGATTGTATAATATTTTTTTAAAGGGTTTTATAGGTGAATTATAAATTCATTATTTTTGCAGCCCTATACGATTAGGATAAATAGAATATTTTTTTGAAATATTTTCGAGTGAACGATGATTTTGTGGTAGGAATTAGTTTAAGGATGAACCTCTACATTTCAAGTATATATATATATATATATATATAATTTTTTCCCTCTTATTATATTAGTAAATTAATTATTAAACTTTTCATAGCGATATTATATACAAAAATCTGTAATCCTAATACCTTATGTTTTGTTGAGCCGATGGAATTTTAAATCATCATAGATTAATCGATTTAAGGCCCTCAATTTTACATTTTTTTGTTATTGATGTCCTCAATAACTCCCTATCAATATTTAAAATTTTTCCTCCAATTATGTGTCTCTATTTTCCACCAATGTTCTATTAATCGAGATCATAATTTGGTGGTGACCCTTTCATTTCCATTTTTCTCTTATTAATACTAAATTTATTAACCCAATTTTCGTTGTGGGTTTTTCTACAAAGGTATTTTTTATTTTCAAACTTTTATTTTCAAAGAAAAATTTCAAATTGTGAGGGTGCAATTTATTTAAGTATTGAAGAATGTAACACCCCAATATTTCATAGTACATTATTTCTTCAAAGTAATTCAATATCTTTCACTACACGCAACACTGAGTTCAAGCGCACCGCCACTTACCAAACTAGCCACTCAAAACCGGTTATGAATAGTATTAACTAAATTTTGAACTTTATAAAACCCTTATAATTTTACAATCCATCTTATGAGTTTATTATACATAATTTACGAACAAATTCATTTTTTTTAAAAGAAGTATTTTAAAAAAATTAAATTTTACCACCTTTTAATGGAAAACCCTTTTAAATGAAATATTTGAAACTTTTATACATTCAATTTGACAAAATAAAATTCTTCATTAGAATCAGGACATAATAATTTAGTTTCTATAAATTTTCGGTGTTTTTCTTATAACTTTCATATTTGGGTAAATAGTGAAAAATACTATATTTTAACTGAAAACAAATTTTTTAATGAAAATATTTTATAGTGTTAAATTATACATTTAATGATTTGGAAGTATAAATATATTATATTTTCAAAATTTAATCCAATGATTTTCATTTTATATAATTTCACTTTGAAATTGGACATAAACAAGTACCAATCTTTTGATAGTAATTATTTCTTAAAAACACGCCTTTTGGTTTTGACAACGAGAATTAATTTCAAATTAATTAATGAAACTTCTATGTTTTGAAATTGGTAAAATAGAATTCATTTTTGAATTTGAAATATCAAAATTATCTTAGGGTGATTTTTTGGTAATTTTCTTGAAAACATTAAATTTTTGATTAATAGTGAATAACACTGCGTTATTATTTAAAACCATTTTTTTAATTTTTAATTATATTATTTAAATTTAATTTAATTAAAAATAGATACATAATAAAAATATTAGTTCAATTTAATTAATTTGAATATTTATTATAATAAAATTAAATGTATAAAATCTTATTGAAATTTTTACCGTCTTCTACCCACCTTCTAGGAGCATTTGAAAATTTGTATAAAACATAATTTTACCGCTTCATTGAGTTGAATGTCAAAAAACTTAGAGAAACTGTTAAACTCAAAATTAAAATTTGGTTTAATAAGATGAAAATAATTTTTGGTGAATAGTAACTTTTGACTTTTATTTACCACAGTAAAAAGTAAATAGGGTAATTAAGGGTAAAATGATATTATAATTACCTTAACACATTTCCTAATTCTATTTGGTAAGTGTAATTAGACGAAAAACATCCTTAATAATAATATATGACCATTTAGATCTACTTGTATTATAATAGGACATTTATTATTATTTAATTTAAAGAAGAGTTAAAAGTGTTAAATTAAAGTTTTCATAACTAAACCATTTTAATAGAGGATTATACATAAGATAAATTCGACTATAAATATTCATTAGAAATATAAAAATATTTCCTACATAATGGAATTTTATTTATAATTTTTAGACATTAAATAATTTAATTTATTTATGACACAATGATGATGCAGTAATTACCTTATTAAAGATAGATTAAAATAATTGATATTGTAAATTTCCAAAAAGGTAATTTGAGATATTTTATAAATTACACTAATTTTATATATTTATATTTCATGTTAGGTTTTAATAGAAATTTTTTTCGAAGTGATAATGTTGTTATGACTTTCACAAAAACAAAATACCAAATACTGCCAAAATTAACATTAATTAATTTTTAAAACAAATACTATACTATAGGTTGATATAATATACCTAAAAATCTATTATTTGGAAAAAAGTTCAAATATAATATTATATATGTCATTAATTAACCACTTGAGTTTCTTTAGAATGTTTATAGTATGTTTATTAACCATATAGTGTAAGAATACAAGAAGACACGGTAAAAGTTTAATTATTTAAATTAGAGTTAAATCTAAAAGAAAAGGTTAAAATGGTAAATTTAGCTGACCCCTTTCTGAGCATCCAAGATCACCCATTTATTATGTTTTATTTTCCTAGGATCCCAAAAAAGTGTTTTATGTTTGATAAGTAGGATTATGCTAAGGGAATAATGGCATTCTCAATTGATTTTTGTGTGTGTTGTATGATAGAAAGTGTAATGTGACGTTCATGTATATAATCGATTTCCCATGACAGCTAAATTGATCAGTATTTGATGATTTAATTCCTTGTAATCATGACAATGTATTAAAATAATGCACTGACTCTGGGAATATAGGGTGGTGATGTAACATAAACCACCCATTATGGCTACGTGTTTCTGAAATATTTTTAATAGACCTGTTATAAAATCCATAGCTATCTATTCCCATTCCCAAATAAGAATAGGTAAAGACTAAAACATAACTTTGGTTGTTTATTCACTCCTTTAACATGCTACCATATAAAGAAGATTGAAACAAACTCATCCACCTTCCTATTCATACTGACCCACCAAAACATTGATTTTAATTCCTTTTGAAAATTTTGTATTCTAGGATGAACAACCCATCTCAAATGGGGGTATTCATGAAGAAGTTATTTCTGACTATTAATAGGTATGACCATACGAGCGCAAAACCCACCGATTTGATCTCTTATACATCCTCCATCCCTCAATGATCTCCCCACCATTGAGTTTTGACAACATAAGAACACATTCTGAATTGGGAGTTTATGCCTCTTTTACTATATTTACCAAAGTTGTATCAAAACAAACTATATTGAAAACCACTACATCACCTTAGTCTTCACATCACAAGAACATGTCTTCTTCCACTAATATAAACTTCTACAAATCTGAAGCCGCAATGTTTGTAATGCATGGACTACAGCTAGATCCAATATCATTTGTTGTATAGTTCTTATCATGAAACCATAACTTTCTTGAGTTGTTAGCAACCAAATGCTCTCCCTATGTGAGAACACATCCCAAACCGTATCCCAAAGAATAACAATACACTATGTACCCTTTTCCTAATTCTAGAAAAATTTATATCGGTTCTAATGTAAAGAAAATATTAATCTCTTTAAAAGACTTCTAACATTCGTAATTCCATTGAAAATGAATATTTTACCTTCTTCATACTGTTGTATATGAAGCTTATTGGGAAAAATCAAGAACAAAATGTTGGAAATAACCAGGTAGACCAAGAAAAATGCATATTTCAATGAAATTATTTGGTCTCTACCATGAGATAACAACCTCTATCTTTTTTGGATCCATAGAAACACCACTTTCATAGATTACATGGGTAGGAAAATGTACCAATTATATCCAAAACTAATACTTTGATAATTTGGAATACAAAGTTTTATCCCTCAATATTCCCAACATTATTGCTAAGTGTTTATGATTCCCAAACCATACCCTTGAATACACCAATATTTCATCCAAAAACACCGCCAAAAAGTAATTGAGATATGTTTGAAATATCAAATTCTTGAATTCCATAAACACTAATGGAGAATTTGTAATAATGAAAGGCATGACCACATATTTTAATGGCATAATCTACCTTTTAATGTTGTCTTTGGAATATCCTCCTTTCAAATGTGAAATAATAGATTTCTTGAGTGAAATTCGATCTTAGAGAACCACTAAACTCCCCCCAATTGACTGAATAGATCATTAATGTGTAGAAGTGGATACTTTTTCTATATCATAAATAGGTTAAGATTATGATAATACAAACACAATTTTAGGATTCTGACTAACTTTTTTGAAAAACTAGACTGGTGCTACCCAAAGAGATGTTCTTGGACTAAGAAACCCTTTTATTTCTAGCTCCTCTAAATGAAATTTAAATTCCATTATTTCTGTTAGTTTCATCTGATAATATGGAATTAAAATATGACTATTCCATGGAGGGAGATCAATTTAAAATCCACTTCTCTTGTGGGTGTAAAACCTAATAAATTCTCAAGAAATAAATCCATATATTATAAAAGAAAACCTAGAAAAATAATATTCTTGATCTCTTCCATTGATTCTAGATTCAATTATACCAACTGGTATGAGATAGTTTTAAATATTGGTGCCAACAAGGCCATTTATCATGCCATTAAATCCTAGTCGCTTCTAAACAGATGCTCGATGCCATCATTAGTTGTAAAACTAACACTTCAAGTATAAAATTTGATTTGTGCCATGGACATTTTCATTCAATCTACACCTAGGATTATTTCCTAAAGTTACATATCAAACATAGAGAAATCCAATATCAAATTAGTTCTATAAGTGTTTATAGAACATACTTAACAAATAAAGTCTTAAAAGTCTCTTTGACCAAGAAGAGTTTTATGTTTCAAAAAAATGCATCATCTAAAAATATAAACCCATAATATCAATATCATGAGAAAAAAAATGAATGGGATACAGTAGTATGAAACATAGCTTGAATAAGGGTACAATTCAAAATAATCATACCTCTCTCCATTTATGTTCCTTACTAATCATCCAAAATAACTTTCTTTGATCCATATAATTTCTTACTCACTGCACTATTCTTTATTTCCTTGTTGAGATTACACTTATTAAGGTGTCATCACGTTCCTAGAATAACCATGGGTAGATCGGTTTTAGTGATGGGAGGTTTCCAACTACCCTCGTCCCATCAAAGCGTACGACACCTATGACACATAAGAAGTGTCTCAAATACCTCACCATAGAGCACATCAATAACAACACTAAATATTTCCTATATATTTTCAATTGTGTAATTCTATTGGTGGTTCCATATATTCTCACTCCATGTGGTCAAAAGAAACACATTGGATAGATCCATTTTTACTCTTAGGCCTTGGAGAAAAATTTACCAGTCCAATAGTCTATTTCTATGTTATCCTCATACCTTGGAAATTGGTGTCCATCTTCAGTCTTCTCACAACATTAGAGTTCCCAATATTTCTCATAGGTATCAACATGATTATTTTAAGTGTAGTTTCATATATTTCCATTTCTTCTATTATCTCACTATTCACCATATCTTTATAATCCATCATAAAAAGAATGAAAATATCTCGGAAAATATATGACTCCATCCTCGATTTAATGATTTTTTCCTTCAAGGGTGCACTAGAAGAAACTTTAGGAAAATAACTTACTAAATTAATAAATTTATAATAATATTCTATCAAAGAAATGTTATATTTCATCATGATGAAAAATTATGTCATTATTTCAATCTTAAATTTGCGAGGACATAATTGTTTTTCTTGAATAATTATTCAAAATGTTCCCAAGCATTTACTTGGTCTAATTGAGCCTGAATTTCTAAATCCTACCATTGGTGTGCATGATCCTTCATTATATAGATCACCATATTTACTTTTAACTCTTTTGGTTTTCCAAATAAATAAATGATTCGATTCATCATGTCCAACCAGACCTCTACCTTTTCAAGTTCAGAATCACCACAAAAGATTGGTGGATTCTTCTTCTGGAACAAAAAAGTACTACACCTTCCTTGGATAATCACTTCATTTCCCTCTATAAATAACTTGATAGTGTTGGAAAATTATTTGAATTAATTTCTGGTTTGCCTATGACTCAACTCCAACCATATTTTCATTTCCTTCTTCTTGTTGGTTTCAACGATGTCTACCAAGTGGAATTTTCTAATGAAAAAAAAATATAAGTATCACTAGCTAGAAACGGAAGTCCTAAAAATTTCAAACATTACCACTATGAAAAAATTGTTTTAAAAAATTCAATGTTTCCGTGTTCATCCATTTTTGTAAATTTCACCACGCTTTTGAAAATCAACCCATTTTCAATACACCCATATCATGAAATTTTGAAAATCCCACAGTTGAACACAATATTAATATTTTTTAAACAATCAACATGTTTTCACTAAATCATAAATCATTACTAAAATGAAAAATGCATTCCTAGGGGTAATTAATTTCTATAATGAATGTCATGATCATCTCTTTGGATAAACCGATGAGAATGAGACTCTAAATCCTATATGTGTCTCCAAAATAATTATGTACTCAAATCCTTAGTAAATTGATGTTTACTATAAATAGGTTAGCTAAAACTTTCAATTATATAAATTTAATGCCATGACAATACTAATCTTTTTTACCATACCAACTCTAGGACTAACCAAAATGATTGTTAACTCCAACATAGAAAAACACCTACCACTCGTTTCAAAATACATGTGTACCGACCAAAACTAATTCCTCTTATAAGTCAATGACCGAACAAGGTGGTACCACTTATATAATCCCACCCCTCCTCACTATTTTAAGTTGATGTGTAATTTCTACTTGTCCTTAAGCGACATCCTCAAGGCACCAAAGTGTTGAAATAAATTCCAAGGGATTACATTCAATTGGGGGATGATTTTACCTTTGGGAAATAAGAGAACCCAACCAATCCCACCAAAAAAATAACCACTAAAAATTCATGATAATAATTTAATACAACTCAACATTATATAGTTGATATCAAAACCAAACAACAACAGAGTACCATAGCAGAAAGCTACTAAAATCAAAAAAACAATACGAAAGAAAAAACTAAAAAACCCAAAGATTCAAAATCTATAACTCCAAATCAGTAGATATTATACATGATTAAACTCCAAAAAACATCACAAGTATCAAAAAGAACCATCCAATAAATACATTACATTCCCATTACTTTTGTCTTGATAAAAAATATCTACCAAAGAACCAATGTTACACAGTAGGGGTGAGAAATAAAACTCACTAGGTTATCCCAAAATGACTTCCATACTCACTCCACCTGGATAGGACAAGTAAGAACGTTAATATAAAACCATTCATATAAAACCATTTTAAATAGATGAAAAATCATTAATAAAGACAAGAAGATTCATACCACATTTTTTTCAAAGTAAGTGAAACAAAAATTCTTTAAAACATTTAACATTTTTTTAGTATACCCATTCCATGATTAACACACACACACACACATACGTGCATCACCGATATTTTTATACTCATTAGTGGTTTCCTATACATCCATGAAGTCATCACAAAGTGAACAATATCCTTGTTCCCTAATGGAACATTCCACTTATCCAGGGTCACAACCCTTTGTACCTCAATGGTACACACCCCATATTCTGGGTCACATCAAAATAAGTAACTTACACAACCCCATGTATTCCAAAACCATTTCAAAAAAAAAATTCAATACATTTTAATAAAATTATTCTTTTATTGAAAACCATTCAAATAAACTATTTTCATAAATCCCACAAATCCATATATTAAATTCAAAATTTTAAAATCAAGAACATAAAGAAAATTTAAAACCCAATATCTACAATCTCAAAATCATCAATAAATAATGTTTCTATTATTAGATTAACAATAATTTCAAAACCACATTCAATAAAAAAAATTTATTAGAAACTAATCTTTAATTTTATAATAAGAGGAGTCAAGAGTGAAGCCACATAACTCAAGAATTACGACGAAAATGAATAAAGATGTGAATTATTCCACAAAGCCAGGTTGAATCTATAAAAACATGCCTTGGATTTCTATCACTAAAATCCACACATCCATATCTCTTCATTAGTTTCTTAAAACACCATATATCTATCCACAATTGACAAGATCTAAGAATTAAATAGAGTGAAGAGAAGTAGATATAAGGGAAACCATAAAAAATGATGACTTGCCAAGGGAATCGAGCATCAATCCACCATAAAAGCCTTAAGATCACTTCTAGTTCAAAGTGAAGATAATCCATAACCTTTGGGAGGAATAAAAATAAATTAGGTCTAATAATAATGAAAAAATTGTTCCTTAGAGGTGAAAAAAACAAGATTAACTTTTCAATGATCTCATTTTTAAATTGTGCGTGATTAGTCACGAGGTTAAGATGAATATGCACAAACTATGTTCCAGGATCTTCCTTAATGAGAACCTCCCATGGTTGTTCCACATGGTTACATAAACACTTCTCTAATTGGGTACAATTACACTTCCCCACATTGTAGTATTTCTCTTGGGAGGTCACATGTCCAGACCAAACTCGGCGCCTGACCATGCTCCTACCAAGAAGCTCCTATTTTATAATGCATTATTTCTTGTTGGAGTTTCATGGTTTCAAATAATTGTGTTTAGAAATTAACCCATTATTATATACTTATTATCATTCCAAATGTCTTTGAAACCCTTCTAAACATCAACCAAACACTGTACATATATAAAAATTATAAAGGTGGGGTTACATAAATGAAATTGGGGGTGATAAATGATTAGATAATAATCACATGTGGAATAATCATCATATAAAATCACATATAATTAATGAGATGAGAAATAATAATAGATCGGAATGCCCCAAAATCAAATAAAACATTCATTAGAGTGATGTCAAAAAGATTGGATCCTCATATATTCCAACATTCGGATTGATCCTCCATTATCATCACCTAAACACTATATAATTGATTGCTCATAGCTCCATGTTCCTTGCGTCCGTAATATAGCTTTACTATCCAAGTAGTCGGGGTGTATTTGTAATCCCCTTGTCTCATGTAGTTCTGAGGATGAGAGATATTCTAGAATTATTATCTAGTTGGAGATTACGATTTTAGAGAAATGGGAGATTTATTCCCCGTAACTGACTTTGAAACATTAGGGAAATAACATTAATGACTTCCGATATGATTATAGTTTTGGAAATGTTTTGGTGGTTTTATACAATCTGACTTCATATTGTTGAACTAAATATAGTGAAAACATACTAGATTATTACCAAGGCATGGTGGAAAGTAAATTGATAGAGTGGATTGATTCTATAATTATTCACCTCCACAAAAGTATGTGTCCCTCATAAACCTTTTACTTGTATTAGATTTTCCAATTGTACCCATAGAGATAAAAATGCATCCACTAGTAGGATTCCTAATATGATCCATTTTATATATTATCACTCTACTTAACATGTCTATATAATTAGTAATGTAGAGTACACATATCATAGAATTAATATATGGTCATATTAGAAACTTTAATATACATGAATTTAAGGACTCACCAGCAGCCAATTATTAAAAAAATCAGTCTAAGTTCATAAAATTAGATTTGTATTTATTCACTAATATATTTTCTTTCTTAAGACTATAGAAATTCATATTTATGTCAATATTTAAGGTATATAGGTAGTATTTTTAAAATCCCTCCCACATAAGATCTTACACTAGTTTATCATGGATAAATAAATACAAAAATTAGTCTTTGAGATTGTTCATAATGTATATTATAAACTTTAATTTTATATTTGTTGTTGTTGTAAGGAAATAAAATATTTGGTTCATTCTAAAAAATCATGCTTCTACAATTTCATTTTCTCAATCCTTTGAAATATTACATGATTCTATTTTGATAAATACATATAATGATAGACATGTAATGATTCATAATTTAAATCCCTTTATCAATATCTTGAAATTATTTTAAAATTATTTGAACAATTGTTTGGTTCACCTGTGGTTCATGTGTAATCACATTCTCTATAGGATCTTCTTGTGGGTTTTCAGGTCAAAAACAAAAAACATTATAACCAGTAAACTAAAGGCATAGTATTTTTCAAATCAACAAAAAATCATTATAAAAATTTTCCAATAACCATCAAACAAAATATGCGCAATGGTGTCCTTTTGGGAAGACTCATTAGTAATTCATGATATATTAAACTCATTAGCTAACCTCCTTGGGGTGAGGTGACAAAAAATCTATAAGTGTTTAAAAAACATGTTTTTTTACTGGAACCACCCTGGTAACTTAAATTTTAGTATAAAGATGTTATCTATAAAGTTTATACTATTTATTTAAAACTCTAAGCATTCATTTATTATTTTTATAATCCCAATATGATGGACCAACCAGACTGATACAATTTATTACATCCTCACCTTAACCATTTTATTTGATAGATCTAAGGTGCGACTAACCTTAAGTGACATCCCTTTGAAACAAATAGCTGGAAATAAATGGGAAGGTAATAATAAAAATTTCAGGAATTTTTTCTCATTAAATATATTCACTAATAATAATATATAATAGACCATTGATATATGATTCATGTTATTTAAGAAATGATACTCCTAATACTACAAATAAACATTTACATAATAGTACTAAAAATGGAACAAGACACCACACCAAAATCTAAAAGGCATATTGGTATACAAAAACTAATTTTTAAACACTACAAACGCTCCAAATGGACATATTTTATCTCCAACCACTATACTAATAATTTATAATCATGATGCTATACTAGAGAAAGAATAATCTTTTCTTTTACCTTTTTCAAAATAAACAATATATGAATACACACAAAAGTGTCTACCCATGGGTTGAGTATAAAACCTAGTGATAAATTCCAAATAGACTTCCCAACTAAACTTTGAAAAGATCTGGTTATCTCATAGCTCAAAACATAAATTAAATAAATTATAATAAATAAAAAACTCCCATTTATTTCAATTAAAAGTATTTATCAAAAAAAATTTATCCATTTATTTTAATATTTATACTCAATCAATATTCTCATTGATGCATGTAGGGAAAATCCAATTACAAAAAAGTGGTAACTCATCCATCTACCATTACAACCATTAGTGATAATTCATTATGTAACCTAAGTGGCACTAGGAACCATGTTCGAGTCAACAAGGCCCCATCCAATGAATATAATCACACTCTATTCCTTGTATTCCATGTTATCATTCCATCGTTTCTTTTTTAAAGGTAATAGTTCTTTTTGTCATTTTATCAAACACATTAAATGAATAAATTAAAGGTATAAATTTTAAATCATAAAATCAAATGGGTTTTCCAACAATTATTAAAATTTTAATGTTCACAAAATCATAAAACAAAGTGGGTTCTCTAAAAATAAATCATAACATGTTTCCTTGAAAATCATTTTTATACATTTGGAAATATATGTATTCATGTTCTAGAATGAATATAGTAAAATATTGAATCCACCTACCTCACAATGCATCTTATTTCAATTTAAGAATAATGTCATGATCTATATTATTAGACTCACTTTCTCATTCCATCAATAAATCCCAAAAACAATTTGTCAAAATGCATTGATATATTAGATCAAGGTACAAGAACCCCTATATAATGTTTTATTCAATGGAAAACATGTGGATATAAATATTAAAGTTGAAACATGAGAGGATGAGGCCCTTAACATAAATATCCTATATCTAATTCACATTGATCAATTCAAATTAGTCTCCATTAGGAATATAGTCACAAAAATTTCTTAATGGGAAGATAGGGGTCAAGAGCCTTTGAAAAAGTGGGAAGAATGAGAGTTTTAATGTGAGTATTATAATTAGAATATAATTTTTGGATTTAATAATTTAAATCACTTGGTTATGCCACATGTATTAGAGAACTGTACACCAATCATGTGACTCACCATATAAAAAAATCAGAGACTTGCAGTTTGAAAGCGTGGCTTGGAAAAACTATGCACCAACCATGTGACTTCAATGTAAACCCCTATCCTCATTGTAATGTTTTCTAGGGAATATTAAAAGTTTCCCCTAACCATTCTCAAACCCTATACCCCTATAAATCCTTCCAAATTTTTTTAAAACCAACCAGAAACTAACTAAGACTATTTGTAATACACCCATAGAAAAAAAATAAAAAATGAAATATAATTTAAAAAATAGAGGGTGTAAAAAAATTTATAATAGATTATGATTCATGTAAAAATGAATATTTTAAATATCATTCCATTATTATCTTAATTATACAGGAAATCCAAACATATGGACATTTTTATGAATATTGTGTTTAGGGGAATAAAACTATCGAATTTGTGATGATGGGACATCATTTTTTCGACTACAAATTTGTAAGAAAGTCATTTAAATAGTACATTGATGGTTTTTGTCTATAGATCACTTTTATTTAATAATATAAAATGAAATTCAAGAGCACAAAATAATTTTATGTCTCAAAATCATTTTTTAATTGATCAATATTATGAGAGGGTAAAAGTTTTGATGTCATATTTGGAAAGGAAAGGAGATTTAATAATGATAGATATATGTGAAAGAAATGATAAATATTTTTTAAGATTTCTATATTAATTATATCATGTGATTAAATAAAAAATTTATGTGATAATTTTAAAAAGAATTTTTAGGTTAATTTTGATAGAACATTATTGGATATTAAGGGAATGTTAATGGATGGTTAGAATGTAAGACTAGATTTACTATCAATTGGAATAAATTTGAGGTTTTCTCCCACTACAAAAATAAATTAATATACATTCCCACAAGTATTCAGACAAATTATAATAAAGGGAGAATTAGTTTTTGTGAGTTCCCCTTTTCTAGAAATGCACCTTATGATCATTATTCAAATATAAAAAAATTATTCCACTAAATTATTTTTGGTTAATAGAAATATAATAAAATTATTAAATTTTTATGTTCCAAAAAATCATACTACTTTAATTTTATATAATATTACCCATTCATGAAAAAACGTCTACCATAGATAGGTATTATTTTTCTATCCCATTTATAACAAATATATGGTTATAAATCCATTGAAAAATTCGTAGAATGATGTATTTTATAAAAAAATTCCCATAGAAATATTCTTTACACTTTGATGTCATAGTGAATTTTAGGTTCTTTGGGAGTGATAGATAAGGATTTCTAGTCCTTTGTATCGATGTTTAGTGTATCTCTATGAAGGGTATATGAACATATTGAAGAGATTTGTTAATAATTTCTATTGACCAAAAGCATCCATTATCGGGAAGTTAATTTATAACAAGTGTGTGGAGTTTTTTATAGAATACTTGTCAACAGTGTAACATGTTGTTTTACCTACATATTTCAATTAATGGTTCATCTTTGGGAGAAATGGGATCTATTTCATAAAAATAAAATCATTAATTTGTGGAAAAATAAATAATACATATTTATACATATAAAATAACATAGATAATTTAAAAAATATATATATAAGATCATATTAATGTGTTAAAATAATTTTATTCCTTAAAGAAATATATGTTGGTGTTGAATGAGCATAAAAAATATTTTTTCCATGGTTTAAAGAAACCATTACTAATATATCATATCTATTAGAAACATTGATATGGGTAAAGTGAATACAAATTTTATTTTTTATATCATGGATCCGGTATGAAATTTATAGATATACATTTTATATAAATGGTTAGGAAAACTCAAGTAAAATTTAAAATAACATTATATTAATGTTCATTGAAGCAATGCGTTTTTATTGAAAAAGGAAAATATTTAAACTCTAAACCATGTGTACATTATGGATTTAGTAAAAAAATATTGGATATTGACTATATTTAATTTTGAGTACATGTGTTCAATTGTAAATGGGTTATCAGTAATAATAGTGTAAAGCACAATATATTAAGTGTGAAACTGGTAAATTGAAAATTTTTGGAATATATAAATGAAAATTTTATCATGGAAAAACATTTCAATCATATTTTTTATATTCTTGATTTACTAAATGGTTAGTGGTCTATCTTTTGGAAGGAAAAAAATAGTATTTTGGTGTTGAAAAACATTACAATGATGAGAAATTATGTGATATTCTTACTTAAATGGAAATATTATTCGGGGATATTAATGAACACATTATAGAAAAGGGACTTTACATATAAAACATTCATGAGAAAGGAAAATGGGAAATAGATATATAATTAATCTCCAAATTTTAAAGGTAATATATATTCAATTTTTTTCAACTTTTTATAATTTGTTCAATATTAGAAATTCCATTTCTAATTTTATTTTTTACTTAATTCACAGATGTTAACCAATTTAATAAAAATCAGTTTAGTGTAGTTTAGTTTTGTTTTTATCATATTTTAGTTACTCAATTTTATATATAACTATTGGATTTGAAACAAAAATACGTAAATTTTGTTTTCTTTAATTTTTATCATTTCATATTAAGAAAAAAAATATCTTCTTTAATATTTATTTAACTACTATATTTAATATGATAAAGTGACTATTTTTTATTTTAATTTTTTGTATTATTTTCCTCACATTATTAAGATTTATATATAATATTTATATTTGTAAAATATTTTATTTTTTTAATGCCTATATAATTTCATTTCCTATAAATGTTTTCACCATTTTTTGTTATTTTAGATGACTACTTAACAAATATTAATAAAAATATGTTCAATTTAGTTTATTTTTTATAAACCATTTTCCAATTTTTATTTAATATCATATGTACTTGTGGGTTTTCATTAATATTTTACTAATTTATTATTAATATTAATAATAGGATAATGTAAAATCAAACGATATACTACTCTTGATTTTACAGGGAGTGCCTTTTATATTATTCTACTCAGGAGCCTCGTCATTCATTTTCACATGAGCCTTCAACATCCATAAGAAAATTTATGAATTCTCAGGTTAATAAAAAAGGTATCACACATTTATGAAAACTATCACTATCTTGTATACCAGATAAGAGAACATTTATTGAGTTTTAAGGAAATATTTGTCCTAGATGAGTAAATTTAAATGAATATAGGAGTTTTATTTATATGAAGGCTTGATAAAAACTAATCATTTTTATTTTTTATTAGAGAAGTGTCAAAAAATATGAAACTGGATTAGATATGGGAGGCCTGATGTGCAAGCTCAATTTTTTTATTTATTTTTAACATTACTAGGTTCTTACTAATATTAGTTATTTTTTACTTCTTATAAAATGAAATTTGATTTACCTAATGCTAATAAAATCTTAAGAAAATGTATAATTATTTTTCTAGGAGATGGAGGGATTATAAATCAACCTATGCATCATATTTCATTTTTACTGTAAGGTAAAATTAAAATCCATGTTATATATATGTTTTTTATAAATGAAGACATATAGAAGAATTTAATTTAAATTATCTAAAAACAATCATTTTGGGTAAGTAAAATTTGTCAAAAAAATTCTATATATTCACTTAAAGGATCGTATTAATGTTTTTTACTTAATTAAAAGGGACTTGGGAGATCTCATCAAGAGATATAATTGAAAATGTATACCATCATACTTTACCTATTGGAGGGTATCCGTTATTGGAAAAGAAACTGATAACTAAATATTTTATGAAAATATAAAGCTGATTCTTTAGGGTGAGTTGAGATTGACCCACCATCCTCTCAAATAATAAATGAAAAATTGAAGAGGAGTCGATTTACAGAAAAGGGAATATAACTTATAGAAGGCTTAGGGGATATAACTGATAATATTATAAGAAGTTATTATGTAATTTATTAACTCTTTATATTTTTTAATTACATAGTTAATTTCAAGATAATATATAAATAAATAACTAGACAAGCAAAGAACACATGGGTCCTTTATACCTGAGGGTAGAAAAGATTTTGTAGGTACCACATTAAGAAAATCTAAATACTTAGTTTCATATATGGTTATGAGTTGGGAGTATTTATTAGATAAATTCTTATTCATCCTAGAATATCATAAAAGGATGGTGTGTCTAAGGAAAAAATCAACAATTTTGAACCTAAAGTTCAAATGGTGGGGGAGAGGATTAAATATTAATATAGTTGATGTTTTCATATATGAAGAGAGAGTTCAGTATACAAATCCGACTCCTCCACCTTTGGATTCATATTTTACTCCTACATCTTTGCATACATTTTATTCTAATACACCTATTTCTCCATAACTTCTCATATACTATGATCTATATGTGTAGGATCCCTATATCATATTTTAGTATATGATATCAAATATTTTTTTAGGTAATACCATATATCATGAGTAAATATAAATGGATTATATTATGGTATCAATATAGTATATTATATATGCATTAACTAGAGATCCTTTTCATACAGATAAGGATTCCATAGATGGACAATGTGCTAAATTTTTTTACTTTGGACATATAGACTTGTCTGACAACTTACCAATAAAGTATGCATATATTACATCATTTATTTCAAAATGTAGTAATATTTGTTTTAAAATTTTAATATATATATATATATATATATTCAGAAATATATATTAATTGGAATAAAGTAATGGTAACGTCATGATATATATAAATAAAAAACTATTTTAGGCCTCTTCGACTTAAGATTTTACACTTTATGTTTGGTTTAATAAATTATCATCATATGAATTTATGCTTTTAGAGGATTATGATCTAGAAATGGATAATAAAATTTATTAGTACGATGTGATTATTTTTTTCAATAAATTTATCACGGATTTTATAATTATATATATATTTTGTGTCACAATGATGCATGTCTTTCCTTTGTCAGTAAATTGTCGTATTTTTTAAATTATTTAAATTTGATTGATCAAACATAATACTTATTTTTACTTTATATATAACATCATTATACACTCTATAATTAGGATGATATAAAATAAATGTAAGGATTATTAGACCCAAAATTTATTAATCCTAGGAAGAAGATAATTAAGGATGATGAAATAATGTTATATAGTTCTCAAATATTTCCTAATAATGAAATTCACTGTCAGATATAGAATATAGAGAGTATATGGTTTAATATAAGAGGGGTGGATTTTAGTTTTCAAAAAACATACAATTCTATCCAACCTCATTAATAATGTGTTTCATATTGATGTTTGAAACTAAAATAAATCAAAATCATATTAATTAATACATGATAACAACCTATAAAAATATTTCTTATAACATGCACAACAAAATTTTAAAACATATCAAAACAAGTATAAAAATATATATGAAGTACGTAAAGAAATGATTTTTTTTTAATAAGATCCAAACTTTATCCATAAGTTTTAATTAATGCATAACAAAACTAATGGTATCCATAATATTTACCTTTTTGTCAAATTCTTTATCTATTAATCCAAGAAATCCATTAATATAAAGATTATAATAACCTCTATTTTACTAGCCTTGGGAACCCTTAGTTAAAAGATTGTAATAACCATTTTCTTCTATCACAAAGGAGTCCCTTAATTAAATAAGACCATATATAGTTACTATAGAACAAAAATTTTATAAGGAAATAATAAATGAAAACCAACCAATAAATTCTAGAAAAAAAAAGTCACAAAAAATTACAATGGAGAGAACTCAAGTAACAATATGATACAAAATATTCCCTCAAACATTGATAACCTAAATTTAAAAAGTTACCTTTCTTCTTTTATATAGATATATTCATAAAAAATCATTCAACGATCATGTTATGCATTTTCAAGATCATTTTTGTAAGATCCCTACCATCACATGAGGTACATTTAGTTTAAATTTTAGTTTAACTCCATTTTTTGTTAATAAAAGTATTATAGAGAATATGAGTGGGTTTTGGGGTGTCCTAGGAGTTCAAGAAATTAAATAGGAATAGAAGATACCGTACTGTGTATGGAGAACAATTAGAACTAATAGATCACCATAACCATATGGCATAAAGAGGGTGGGTGCTCAGTTGACAAACCATGTAACTGGGATCCACGAAACTGTGTGGCCTTGGGAATATCCAAAATAAAAGACTCTACTTTGTTTCTAAACTATTCGGGGTCCCCAAAAAACCATGTGACCCTAGACCCCTTCTAGACAAAGGTTATCAGATGGTTGGTGCGTGGTTTGGCTCACCATGTGGCCAAAACCTGGACCTTATTAAAGGTAATGGATTTAACCATTTTCCACTATCATGATTTAATAATTATAACTTTATTTATTACACATTTCTACCTAAAAATGTATACATTAAAACCAAGATCTCCCATGCTTCCTGATGGTTATTCTCCGTTGATTCTGGGTTGTTTGAAGCACTTTTGGTTTCAAATTAAATCTTCAAGTTATTCTACCACTCCTATTACATATATTTTCTTCTGTAATCATGGTGGAATGTTTTCCCTCCTTCTGTATACCTAAAAAATATTTTTATAGAAGATAATTAGTCTAGTTGTCGAAGGTTGTTTGGACTAGAATAAATGGTTGTATTTAATAGATTGTTTGTTTATGAGACTGAGCTAGGTGGTCTATATATTTTATCATATTGTATGGATGTCCCTTTATGTTCATGTGATTTTGATTTTGTGTCATTATGTTGTGTATTTGATTAGTTGATAATAAATGATAATTTTTTTATTTAAATGATATGTTGTAAATTGGTAAATATTATGAATGGTTCATGATACATGTAAATATGGGTAACTGGATTGAATGGGGTGAAAAAATATTGTAATATACTTAAATAGTGAATTGATCTTACAATGAGAATTGGGAACATGATCAATGTGATGAACCATGGAAATGTGATAAAATGAAATGGTTCACCTTTATTGTTACTGGATGATTAGAAGAAAATAATTTTGACCAATGAAATAGGACTAATGGTTTGTGGGATTTTTCACTAATTCTCCTCTCTATTGGGCAGGACAAACTGATGCTATAGGAACCGTTGTTTATAGTATGTTTTTGAGAAGGGATTGATTTTTCTAGCTCAAAGGGTATGAAATTGGTGGTCCATATCATAGTTTTAGGTGATGAACATGTCATTCAACACCATGGTTGGGATTATTGGACATGAAATTTTTTATCTCATTTGCATACATGGAATGATACTCCTTAAATATCAACTTTTGACCCAAAATGAATATTTCTCATATGATTGAGACTTGGCAAAGTATATTTGATGGATATGGGTTTCAAATGGAACTAAAAATAGATGTGGATAATTTAAATAATTTTAATAAATGAATCATGGCCAATAATCCCATACCAAAGTGGTAAGGGATCCTGCTTGGCATCCAAGAGACCCTGGTTCGAAACCGGGTGGAGGTGAATTTCTAGGTACTGTAGAAGTAATGTAGATGGAACTATAGAAGAACTGTAGAAGGTACATTAGTAGTACTCTAGTAGGTATATTAGTAGTATTGTAACAGGTACTATAGCAGGTACTGTAGTGGGCATTGTTCGGTACTATAGCAGTCGGAACTATTCACTCGATTTGAGCCTTCGGGCCACTGGTTTGGGAATATGGGTCTCAAAGCATTCGGGTCATCAAAAGATTATGTGACTTAGGGATTTTGGGATACAGAGACCTTGGATTTTCCCAGTTCACATAGAACAGGCCTCAGAAGAGGACTAGAGAAAGATAAGTACTCACTCGATGCAGAGTTAATAGGATTGAAAAAATGACGGGGTATGGCAATAGCAATCATGACCATGCACCGTGCATCTCTGTATAGGGCAATGCAAGCTGATCAGTAATACAAGGTGGTTCTAGGAAATCAATTATGATGAATATGGGGAGGGTCAGTTCTAGTGGGTTGACCCTATGGGTTATGTAAAGGGTATAGTATGTCTCGGGGCCTTCGGGTCATGTATTGGACTTCAGGTCATGTCAGGCCTTGTGGCTTTGGCCTGCAGGTCATGTAAGGTTCCCCCATCAACCCTTAAAAGGGGGATTTATATATAACCAAATAAAATAAGGCTTTTGGTCCATTTGGGTTAAATAATGAATCATGTTTTATCTAATTATTGTTTATTATTCATGCTTAAGAACCAATATCATCTAAAATATATTAATGATATTTTTTACTAGCAAAGAGGCTCATTAATTTTCTCCATGATTTATTTGTGGTCAGGGTATCTTCAGTTGTGGTTGAGACGTTCCAATATACAGTAGACTACTTTCTGAAGAACGTTTTCTTTATATGTGTAAATCATGATTTTTTTGGATGATGATGGAATCAACTCTGTTTATGGATTTGATGAACCAAATCATTCACCCATACATAAATCATTTTTTATGACATATCGGTGTACATTGAAATTCAAAATGGTCTTGACAAATATATTGATAACATTTTGAGTATATTTAGAGATCATCGTATATATTCCAATCCATCGATGTATCATTACATTATTGACAAGGAACATTTCTTGGGTGACAAAATCTCAGAGGATGGTGTTTCAGTAGACCGAGAGAAATTTCAGGTAATGGTTTCTTGGGTGCTTCCCAAGAATATTTTTGATATTCAAAGATTCTTTAGATTAGTGTGTTATTATCTAAGGTTAATCAAAGGCATTTATCTCATAAAATCACCACTATCTATAGTGACTAATAATATTATAAGGTTTTAGTGGTCTATAGTATGTGAAAATTCTTTCAAGGAGGTGAAGACGTATTTTACCATAACTCCAATTATAATTTTACTCAGTCTAGGTAATAAGTATAATCTTTTTTTGATGCATCTAGGATTGGAAATGGGCCAGTATTGATGTAAGTATATATATTAATGGAAAAAATATCATGAATGCTTATCCTAAATGAAGTTAACAATACTAATAATGATATCGAGTTGTACATTCTATTTTATTCCATGAAATGTTGGAGACAATAAATTTTTTGAAAATATTTTTGTTTATAAAAATTATAAGATTCTTAAGTACATATTTTCAAAATATGATTTAAATTTTTGGTAGTGGAGATGGGCTGAGTACATTAAATATTTTGAATTTGAGATATATTTTATGTTGGGTAAGGTAAATAGTGTTAAAAATGAATTGATTTGGAGGGTGCATAATTAGGGTATTGAGGGGTCCAATTCTAAGTGGAAGTTTATAGAAAGGTTCATTGAGATAAATACAGGTTTCTAAGAGGATCATGATCTAGTGACACTCATTTTATTTTCCTTTGCAATTATTCTACAGAATCATGCAAATTCGTGGTAGCATGATGTTTCTAAAATACTAGCCTTGAGACATAGTTTGGAAGGTGGGGATCCTTCTTCATATTGGTGTACCAATAAATATGAGATTATTCATTATATTGGATGTTTAGATGTACCTAATTTTATGCGGGAAGAGAATATGCATGAGTTTAATGCCTCGAATTTGGTGGTCCACTCTGGTTTGAAAAATATGTATTATTCTCTTTGTAAATTGTATTCATGGGCTAGAATGAAATAGAATATTGTAGGTTTCATGATTTGATGATAAACTCATCAGTAGGTAAAGGATGATCATCAATAACTTGTAGGAATTTTACATATGATTCATATTCCAGAATGGAAGTGGAGTGATATTACAATGCATCTTTTGGTAGGTATCTCAAGGAAATACCTAAATAATGATGTGATTTAGGTGATTTTGGATCAATTGAAAAAGGTATATAATTTCTTTTTGATGTGATAGACAATTAAAATTGGGCAATTGTATGATTTATATGTTTAGAAGATAATAGATTTTCATGGGGTACCTCAGAGTATCATTTTAAATTAAGATCTGTGTTTTATATCTTGATTGTGAAAAGGGTATCATTGGAAACTTGGTAATAAGGTTCTATTGAGTATGGATTTTCACCCATAGAAAGATGGGTAATCAGAACTTACTATCCAGATATAGTGGACATGTTGAAGGAATGTGTCCTAGGCTTTGGTGGATATTTGGAGAAACACTTGCTACTCTTTGTGTTCACCTATAATAACATTTATCATAAAACAATCTAAATGGAACCATATAAGGATCTCTACCGTCTCCCATATGGATCTCCCTTATGTGGGATATATGTTGGGGAATCAAAGTTATTGGGACCGAGTCTCGTGAAAGTGATGTTTCATTAGGAACATTTGATTCAAAAGGGTATGGATACAATATAGAGTAGATAGAAGTCACACATAGATTCATGTCTTCGACCACTTATGTTCACAGTTGGTGACCTCATGTTCCTTTGGGTTTTTTTGATATGGGTTCATTACCAAATTCATTATAAGGGAATGTTAGTTCACATATACATAGTTTCTTTTGAGATTAAGGATAGGATAATATTAGTAGCATACTGATCATCTCTTCTATAGTGGTATTCTTGATTTTGTTTTCATGTGTCACAGCATTGGTAGTATCGCCTTGAACCATCTCATGTGATCAATATTGATGACGTTGAACTAGAGGTTAATTCATTTTTTGAGGAGAATCTAGTCCAAATTATGGATCATTATGAGAAAATTGTGAGGGGTAAGAATGTTCCTTTGGTCTACGTATTTTGGAAGCATGGTATTTAGGAGGAAACAAGAGATAAGAAGTAAGATATAATGGCATAGTGGCCAAATATTTTCAATATAGAGGCAATGTGATTCTTGTGAGTGTAGTTGAGGATGAGCACTTATTAGGTGGGGAGTTTGTAAGATCCCAAAATTCAAACATGGTAAATTTCATTTAAATTTTGGTTTAACTCCATTTTTTGGTTAATCAAATTATTTAAGTGAAAATGGGGGTTTTGGTGTGTCTTGGTGGATTTGGATAAAAAACATAAAAATGAGGCCATGCACAGTAGGGTGAATAGTTGGCGCACGATTAGTACTAACTGGATGACTTAACCATGAGGTCTGAAGGGTGAGTCTTTACTGTTGAAAAACTATATAATGGGAATTCTGGAGACTATGAATCATCGGATAGATCCAAACACACATCCTCCATACGGTTTTCCCAAACTGCATGGTCTCCCCAGAAAACCATGTGACCCAAACCCCTAATTGGAAAAAAGGTGTCACATGGTTTCCACATGGTTTGGAAAACCATGAAGCCAACCATACGCCTCATTAAAGGAGGATTAATTTACCATTTCTACTTCATTCATTAATAATTATTTCCAACTTTCATCCTCATTTTCTCCTCCATCTTCTTAGGTTATGAACCACGCGTTTTAGAGCTTCTGAAGGGGAATCTCTTTTGATTCTATGTCATTTAAAGAATAATTGGTTGTGAATTAATGCTGTAGGTCAGTCTATAATTATTATTTATTCTATTTTCTGAGATAATAATGGGGAAATATTTTCAATCTATTAAAATCACTAAACACTTTTACATTATATTCTTATTTTGGGTGTTGTAGGTTGTTTGGACTTAAATCAAGGGTTGTGTTTATGTAAGTGGTTATCTATGAGCTTTAGTTAGGTGGTATACATGTTATATCCCATATACATGATGTTTAAATACATTCATCTTTTTGTGTTACTGTGATGTTTCAAATTTCATTATTTGATACAAAATCATGAATTGGGTTTTAAATGATATGTTGGACATCACACGATCGTGTTGATTCATTGAGGATGATTAGACTGTGTTATGGATAATCATGAGTCGTTTTATTCCATTTAATAATGGAATTGATTTGTTTAATGATGAATTTGGGGGAGATAATATGAGATTAAACTAATGATAATTGTTTTCGGAATTTGACAATGTCATGAATTAGTTCATTTACTAAACTTGAATGAGTTAAATGAGTTATGTATTTTAAATGGGTAAATGTGATGAATGGTTATATAGGAATGTACATGTGATTAATTGGATTGAAATGGGTGAAAATGGTTGTATTGTGAGTAAATTTTGAATTAAGATTTCTATGGTAAATGATAGCATAATGAATGTAATAAACCAAGGAAATGTGATAAAATGAAAAGTATCACCTTTTTTGTTATATGGTGATTAGTGGCCACTAATGTTGAGAATACATATGAGGCTAAGGGTTGGTGGGATGTTGGACTGATTCCCCTCTCCCTTGGGTGGGACAAACTGATGCCCAGGTTTCCCCATACAAAATACATTTTAGAGGATGAACTAATTCTATTGACTCCAATGATATGTATAGGGAAATCCATATCATGGTTTGGGATGAATGAATAAAATTCCACATTAGGTTCTGGATGGTCATATATTTAGTTGGAAATATTTGTTTCATACGTAGATTAATTCTCATTTTATGTTAATCTATATCCACATTAGGTTCCACATTAGGTTTGATGAATAAGGGTAACACTGAAAATTGAGAATAAATTTGGATAGTTTAAATAATTTTAAATAATAAATCCTATTTTGTCCTCTGTTTGGTTGTTGTATATTGTACTTCTTCAAAAATTGTTCTAGACATCATATTGTGGGAGAAACTATTGGTGTTTTCTACTGTGTTATAATCACACACTTCATGGGCTCCAATTGTGTACCCAAATAGACATCATGGTTTATATTGTGGATAAAGGAAAAGGCCCTATGTTAGATTGCTGATGTGAGATTTTTGATAGAGCATGGACGAGGGAAATAGATGTAGCTTGAGGAACCATTTTGAAGATTTTTCTTTGTTCTATGCTTTGGTTTTATTTTAGAACCTAACACCACCATGACATGGCATATTTATTTTTATGGTTTTCGGAATGTACCAGTATTTGGATTTTATTATATAATTCAACGTTATTGATCATTATTACATAGGGATTATTTATCTTGTTTTCCTTTGTTTTCTTACTCGAGGAAAGATGGTATAGTCTCCCACATATCTCATTAAAACCTTTCTACAATTTTATAGAATTTAGTTTATGTGGAGGCACACCTAAGGTCACATACCACACCGACTCAGAGAAGCAATATAGTGGCACCCATTTATTGGTGTCACAAAGTTGTATCAGAGGGGTTTTCTTTTCTGTTGTTTTACTATTATGAACACTAAATGTATAAAAATCCAATTGATAAAAAATTTATTTCATTATATTTATGTTTTAATATAAATTATAAATTCTTAAATTTTATAAAATAAATTTAAATAATATAAATGATATTTGGATTAATCGTGTCAATATATTGTTGTGGTTAATTTTTATAATTTTTCTCAAAATTTTTTATTTTTGGTGAATTGTAAAAATAAGGATTTTATAATTATCATAAAATTTACGAATCCTAAATCATATAAGAATGAAATACAAATTCCAGAAAATATTTTCTAGAACCTATTATTATTTAATATGTAAAATAATGAATCTAAAAATAATTTCTCAATTTTAGAAACCAATTTTTATCTTTTGGAACCTAAGTTATATATTATTCTAATAAAATATTATCTTTTGAATTTTTTAGTTAATTAAGTTTTACCATTATTTCATCATGACATTTATTTGTTTGAAAATATAATAACTCTATTTTGTTTAATTATAAACCAATATAGTGAATCGGTTGTATTCATAGTATTTTTCCTAAATAAGTATAGATTCATTTTTATGGTTAAAATGTACTTTTCTGAAAAAAGCATGTAGTTGTGTTATGTACATTTATATTGGAATTTAATCACCTTTATAAATTTAGTTTTAACACCCAGATATTTTATAATAACACTATGTTCGATAGTGTATACAACACACAACACCAAGCATAAGCGTACCGTAAAATATTACTATTTAAATATAACTGTTATAACCTAGTAATTATGTTTTCTAGTATGAATATTATTATTGACAAAATTATAATATATATATATATAACCTAACCAACAAAAATACACTAATTAATAATTATGAAAGAATTTCTAAATTTTTTGTGATGTTATTTTATAATTCAGAAATACATTTTGTTCAAAAATGATTTCTTTTGTGATAAAATATTATAATTTATTTATGGAAATTTTATAAATTTTATTTTATAAAAATGATATAATTTAAGAAATTATCATATCAAATATATATTAGGATGATATCTTTAGATTTTTCTTAATTGATCTTTTTCTAGTAAATAGTGAAAAAATACTGATTTTTATTGAATATCATACTTTTTTTCAACCAATTAAAAAATAACTTTTGTTTTAAATTTTTTTCAAACAAAAATTAGTTATATTATATTACTATTACTAAAATTAGGTTCATTGGAGTCAATTTTATAATTTAATATGTTATGAAAACATTTTTATTTAAGAAATTCATTTTTATGAAAAAACAATAGTTTTCTAATATGCAGTTTTCATCACATTTGAACCCTTATTTTAATATTCATTCATACCATTTATGGGGTTTTAAATTGATAAACTATATGCTATATTTTTAATCATATGTTTAATATATAGTAAATAGGTCTTTTTCATTTTTAGGTATTTTGAATAGTAACCATGCTAAAATTTTGCACTTTGGTAAAAGGTAAAATTGGTTAATCTAGGATAAAAATAAATTTTAAAGCCATAATATATCATCCTAATTATTATTATATTAATTTAATTATACCCTTTAAACCTTTTCTCCTAAATTGATTTTTTAATGGACACTTGTCTATAAAAGTGAATAATATATTATTTAAATCAAAGAGTGTTAAAAAAATTTCACTCTATTGGTTTTTAATATCTCTTATTTTTCAACATTGGGAAAAAATAAATATGTAGATAATTATAAATGTCTATTTTGAATCTAATGAATTTTTCAGTGAAATAATTTTTTTTATATTTTTCAAAATTATATAATTACCTTAATTTCTTATGCAATGCAAATATAGTATTCTTTTAATTACCATACCAATAATATAAATGATTTTAAAAATATTTATTGTGATATAATTTGAATTTTGTAATGTGTACAACGAATTTTATTTATGAATTTAAAATATTATTTATTTTTGGATCAATTATATTTGAAATACAACTTTGTCTTGATGTATTTGAAGTCACATTAAATTAGTTGTGTCAAAATTGACATTGCTATTTTATGAGAATAATAATTTATTAAATTATTTAAAATTTATAGAATGATTAAAAGTTTAAAATTAGGATAAAATATTTTAAAACATTTTGTACCTTTTCCATTTGTAGGTCAACAGTTACCTTATATATAAAATTAATACTCTTTGGGAGTAAAAAAGTTGTTATGTTGGTAAATGTTAAAATTGGTTAACCAAGGGGTTAATAAAAAAGATAAGAGTTCCAATGATATCAAAACTTTTCTTTTTTTTATATTTTTATTTTATTCCAACCCAATCCACCTTTTATTTAAATTAATGATCATTTAGTAGTAGTTGGATCTGGAATAGTTTTATTATATTTTATATTTTTATTAAATTCCAAAAATAACCCTCACATAAGTAATAAGAGGGAACATCCTCCTTTAATTAATCACACCTCTTTGAAGAATGTAGGAAAAAAATCCTATTAATTTATCTTATATACTTTTTCTCAAATTCTGTAGGTTTTTTATTCCAAAATACCAGACCTAGGATCTTTAAGATGAGATCTAAATGAGTTCTTCCAAAAAAGAGTTAATCGCTCTAACCGATCACTTTATTATTTCTTATTGTAACTCTTATAAGTATATCACATTTATTATAAAATAATAAAATAAATATAATATATGATATAAAATATCATCATGACTTTGAAACCAAATGGTTCTACGCTCTTTCCCATCGAATGAGAAGTGAAAGTATCGATTGGGCATATGTAAAGCTTACTGTCTCCACATAGGAATAAAATAAAATTTTCATCCCTATATTTTATGGATGGGGATTATGATGGGATTAGTATTAATATATTACATTTATAAAATAGTTATCATGATTAAAATATTATATCATATCAACCATTTAAACTTCCAAACCATTGGGAAACAATAACATCACTCGTGTGTACGTGTGAACAACCTCCACGAAGTAACGTGATGTTTTGTAATTTATAATTTTATTGGTTGGTAATAATTATGAATTTTATGCAGATATATTATTTATGTGATATAATAATTATTTATAATTGGGTAATTATTTTTCATCTTTCTTTATTTCATTAGTTTAATAGTGAAAACAATGTTCATGCATAAGTACGACATACCATCTCCACGAACGGTGTAATTCATTTTTATATCCATAACTTCATTTTATAACTATAAATATTCATATAATTACTAAATATGATATTTATATCATTATTATATTTATTTATATAATGTATCAATGATCAATTTATAGGGAACTAAACTACCAATTCCTAACATATGTGAAAAACGGTGCAATTATTATATAGAAATGTGATTTTAATAAATAATTATTAATAATTGGGTGAAAAATGTTATAAGTAAGACATATATAATATTATATATAATAATATGGATATTTTATAGATTTATATTAAATCTATATTTGTAAACTCATACGATAGAAGTTGGTTCTGAGGCAAAGGTTTCACATCTCACTTTTACTTCTGTTAGACATATGTCATATTCACAACTAATTTATTTTGTTTGGGGAATATACTACCCATTTGATATAATATATGATAAATATCTTTTTATTCATGGTATTTAATGTCTAATTTTATTTTATTTCTTTTATAGGTCTTACAATTTAATAGAAACCCAACTGCTAAGGGTTTATATCAAAATCATAACATTATTCCGGATTGTTCATTTTAAGTATCAATTGAGATATATTTCTCTTCCATGTCCATGTTTTCGAAAAAGGTTTTCAAAAATGTTTTTATTATTCTCCAATAGCAGTTCAAAGTCAATTTTACACTTTTTTTCCTTTTTTAAGAAAATTAAAGATAGGTTCTAGTCATTCTCTAAATGTTGTGCTTTTTGCCTTTTTTTAAAAAAAGTGTGAATGTAATTTCATTTAAATTATAATAAATGAATGGAATTTCCGAAAATATTGAAACCAATTTTATTTAAATATTAAATTTAAATTAAACATGGTTTTTCTATTAAAATTTACTTCTTTATTTCGAGTGCAATTTTTAAATTTTGAAAATTTATTTTCAAAGATAAAACGGTATTTTCATGAAAAAAATTTCTTGTGAACTTTTCAATGTATTTTTATATATTCAAACATTTTTTTCAATCATATATTGAGAATATAATATAAATATAATATCTAAATTATTTATTTTGAAGCTTTATAATCATTTTCACTTGGGGGAAGTGTTGTTAATTTGTATGATATCTTTTTCAATATAGATGCTTATTGATTTTTAAGGAATGTTGATACAGTTGTATTGTTTATTCATATGAGGAATGCATTGGAATTAGTAATTAAGGGTGTGATCCCACTATATACACATAATTAATAGGTAGGTATCATGAGATAATATAGATTAATTTTTGGCTGAGGCATTTTCCATTTTGATATGTCATGAAGCAAGGACTTGATGGTTTATTCAGATATCTCAGATGATGTTTCGACGGTAAGTTTCTGATGTCCAGCATTATGCATTCCATTATTATGAAATAATTTATTGATTTCCATGTAATTATTAAATTATTTATAATATCCATTGATTAGTTTCAACACCATGTGATTTTTTATATGGCTTACTTTATCATCCTTTATTCCTACCATATTATGGTTATGTTATTGTTTAAATGGAATGTGTTTTAGTTATTTACCCTCCCTTATATTTTTTATAATTATTTATTCTTAGTATCTCTTATTTTTCACACTCCCTTACTGATCATGTGATCCCACTCTTATCTTATATTTCATTACCCCCAAGATAAAACGATGTTTTTTGTTGATATTAAGGGAAATTCTAAGGGGAATAATGGTATCCTCAAATAAAACACCATATGTATTTTCTATTTATTAAACATAATATTATATTCATGAATGTAAATAGTTTACCAAGATTACTAAACTATTCAACCCATTGGGATGTGATTTTTGGTATCTAGCGATAATGTTACAAATTAACCACCTACTCTAGGTTACTGGGGTTAGAGTCTTTATATATGTAATTAAATAATGTTTTGTGGAAACTTTTGGAACTAGATTTAGGAAAACGTATATTTTGGAACATATCCCTATTAATGAATTCAAGTATATTTCCATGTATTGGAAAACATCAAAAACATTAGTTGCGTATATATTATGTGGTTTCTTACTATGATTATTAATACACAAACTATTATATTTGAATTTATTCAATGGTTGGGACTAGGATGAGCCGTGCCAATAATGAATGAAATGGAAGATGTAGTGATTAAGAGTGACCAAATTAGATAATGACAAGAAAAATATTTTTTAATTATTATGAATCATTTATCATGATATTTTGCTAACAGAATAAACCTTTTTGATTTTCTAAATTTTTAAAATAAGAGGATAATTTAATTTTATGGAAGGTTAGGTGGAAATTATTATAGAGGAAAGAATGAGCAATTACCTTTTTATAATGACCCATAATTTTATCAGTGAAATTTCAATTATTACAATTAATTCATATAGTATAAATATCATACATCACAAATAGAAACCAATAAAAACATTATAATTTAATAATTACACATTATTTATCAAATAAACCAATAAGAATTAAAAATATTTTAGAAAGAAAAAAACTGAAAACCAGATTTTAGGAATGAGAAACTTTGGATATTGTCAACGAACGTGAATAACCGCACTCAAAAAAAGATATAGAAATAAAACATAATGTTTTAATTTTGAAGATTAAATTATATATAACCTTGAGATAAAATATATTTGAATTAAGAATGAATGAAATAAGTGGTAATCATAGAAATTATGGAACCTATACCATTGCAATAGTAATCTGACTGTTAAGAATATTAATTTTTCCATTTTAATAGAAACCTCACCTATGATTGTATAAATAAAATTCAGGCATCTTATAAATGAAAATATGTTATATTTATATCATGGTATAAGTAAATAAATGTTATTTAATGATAAATTAAGTGTTGGTATGTTTGTAAAATGTAAATGTTTATTTACATTTTCTTAATTAATATAATTATTTGTAAGGAAATTGATTTTTTAAAATATATTCATAAATTAATATTATGTCCTATTATTGTTATAAGATTATTTTATAATCCTTAATTAATTTTTCAACGGGTCAAAAATAGATTATAATATAAAAATAATTATTTTTTCTAATAAATAATGATTTTAGTGAAAAATTAAATTAATCATATTTAGAAAATTATTTTCCTAAAATGGAGTCCATTTTTTAATTCTATGAATTGATTAATGGTTGGGGTGAATTTTGGGTATTTTTCTAAAATAGTTAAATTTTTTGTGAATAGTAAAATATGAAAATTTATGTTATTTAACAAACAAATAATATTGTGTGATATGAATGATCTAAGAACCAATTGGATAAAAATATATAGAAACATTTTTGATATTTGATTATGGTAATTATAATTATGGATAGTCTTGAGGAAAAATAATAAAAAACACCCCTCCCCTCCCCTATAAATACAACCCTTTCTCAAACCTTATAAGTGATGACTCATTTCAAAATTCTACACAATTATATTCTCATACCTCTTCCCTATGAACCAGATATTTTTCTCCTAATACAGGAAAAATACCACATTCCTTATGTAGGTCCTCAAGGAGAAAACATTCAAGAGGTAAAATCCTCGATCTTTCTGTTTTAATATTTTTTTATTTTATTATCCTCTCCTCACCTCCCATATAAAAATAATAATGAAAAATAATGTATCATATATGTAATTTAATTTTATACTGTTGTTTTAATATTCATCATCATGTATCTTGTCTTCTCACTTTAATTGTAAAAGAGAAAACATTTTCTGTGATATGTTCATTCACCACCTTTAAGGACGATGATTTTTTAATTTTTAATCCGTACCTACTAGGGTAATCATAAAACCCTTAAAATGGTTAGAAAATAATTTAAAAATATATATTATAACTTTAACCATGTTCTGGAACCAATAAATATACAAATTATTAAATAATAAATCAAAACTAGTTTATAATGATCGAAAAACTACCAAAATAAACTAAATGTTAATCATAAACATTTTATTAAATGAATAATCCTCATATCAGAAAAAAATACGATTTAGTGGGTAATTTAAAAATTTCGAAGAATATTATTACTATATCATTCCAATTCTGATGTTTTTATTCAATTTTCCAAGATCTTCCATAATTATACTTGAGGGAACCGACCGTAAACCATTAAACGAACGCTCCTGAAACTACGAAATTGAGCATTATAACCCCTCCAAATAGACATAAATGAATTTAATAATATTTTAATAAATCTAATATATGTTTAAGAGGTTCTAAAATATATATTTAGTTAATATAATTTTATTATCCATGACATGAATTGTAATTGAAAAATATATTCGATTATAAGTTAAGGGATCTCTCAGAACCTCCAAATTACATTTGGGTTATGCCTTTTCTCAATTACCCAATGTAATTCCTAATTATTATTATATACTTCTCCAATATTCTGTTTTAATGTACCCAAAATATGTATTCATCTCAATTAGTCTTTACTTTATGGGTAATTACATGTTCTATAAGGATTATTTCTTAATTCCTTAAGATAAAAAAGTCTGATTAAACAGAACTTCCCAATTTCTTACCTATTTTTCAAGTGCTCTTAATAATATATTTTAAGACACTATTATTTATCTAAAATCACTAATTTAATAATTAAATACTCCCTCTGTTAATTTTTGGTTTTACACAAATTATTATTTCTTTTCCCCCATTTAAATAATATTAAATATTTTCCCTAGAACCATACTAAAGTGGATAATTTATATATATTACTAAACACTCTTTTTAGTTGTTTTCAATTGATTTTTTACCTAAATTATCACAATATATTCCTCTTTTATCTTATTTAAGTACAAGTATGAATTAAATTCACTATTTATTGTACACAATTAGGATACGCCCATTGCTTCTACCATGCGATGGGATCAGGATACCCATTTCCTTCCATTGGTAATATTAATGTTTATTACTTAAATTTGAATATATATATATATGGAAAACTTATGAAATAACATGTTTTAAGGCGTTTTACCAAATATAAATATGATTCCCTGGGTACTTTTTGTTGTCATTAGACATCATGTATGGGAATAGTGAGTAATCCTAATCCACTATGGTACTTTGTTCACTGTGTGATATAGTCATGTCATTTATCCTCGACTCATGTTTATGTCATGTAATATGTTTCTTCCACCTTCCTATGTTACCATGATAACAAGATCTCATGTTCTATATATTATTCTTAAAAAAAATTATTCATATTCCAATTTTGTTTGACATCATGTTATTCCTTGTAAATCATGTGTTATGCTTAATTACAATGTTTATTCCCTTGGATTTTCAGATCATCCATTTTTCCTCTGTATTCCTAGGATATCCTATATAGATTTATGATCTCTATGGAATTTAAGATCCCAGTATGGAAGATTAATAACGATATATATTATTCTAGATCAATATTTTTAATTATGTTTTATCTAATCTTCCGAAGATAGTAGACATTAGGATCCATAGTTTCAATTTTATTGTAACTAATCATAAAATCTTGTAATAATTTATATAAAAGGAACAGTTCACTATAGACGGTATCAAAGGATGATCTAGTCATTTTTTGAGATTAGGACTTGAAAATTTTAGTAAGAACTTTAGAGATAATTTTTTCACGATGGATAACCTAGATTTAAACTCAGGGAAACCAAAGTTAGGATATAATTTTAATTTATATGTTCATCATACTATATTCAAAGATTCATTTTTTTATTCATATTAGCTATGTATTCAAGACCACAAATTTTATTTTATTTTTCTTATTTAATGGATACAAATATGATATCTTGTTCCATCAATCAATGTTAAAGGTAATGTCAATATTTCCTAAGGTAAATATCATATCAGATGGGAAAGGGAGATCGAAACATCATCATAGTTCAAGAACAAAGGATTCATGTTATTAATAATAAATTGAACCAGTTTGAATCACGTACTTAGCATAAAAAGAAAATGTTTTGGGAAAATATTTTATTTGACAAAGGTACCATATCATTATTGAATCTTCTAATCCCTTCATCATAGAAAAATTTATTAACTTAATTGAGAAGATATTATGAATCCTCCAATTCTCATCAGAGGAAAGGTTCACATTTTTTGTCTTTCATTTTGATGGGGAAGTTATTCAGTGGTTGACATTGATAAAGAACATAGTTTATAAAGATGAAATGGATACTGTGGAATATGATGAATTTAATAAAATAATTTTAAATAAATATTTTCCTCAAGATCATTATCTTAATATGGAGGGGGGATCCTAAATAAAAATAAAAAGGGAGAAAATTCTCTCAAAGAATATGAGGTGAAATTAAAAAGGCATTCATTGTATGCTTCCATTATTTTAATCAAAACTAAATGTAAGGTATACCAATTATTTAGTGGGTTGATACTGTATCTATGAAAAGACATAGTAATTTCATACATTGATAGTTATGAAGAGAGTGTTCATTGTACACTTAAATTTGACATGGGGATCGATGATTATCAATTTTCTTATGGGAATGGAGATAATAAATGTAAGTTGGAATTATATTTTAGAGGATCAACGTAAAAATATTTTATTGTAAAGAAATCCTAGCATACCACTTGTCAAAATTGTTAGAAGAAGCATAATGTAAATTTACTAATGGGAAAAAGAAGGTGCATCAAGTACTGAAAAGATACGCATCAAGATAATAAATGATAGGGTGAAATGAAGTATCCCACCAAGGAAGTGGAGAAGAATGTTTATTAACATTATTCCTATTGGTTTGGGCGATAAATGCAAAGAACATGGGAACTATATCATAAAATTCTCTAAGGTAGGTGTTTTTGAAGGAAATAAACAATGTATAACTCCATGGAATCATGGAATGGAATATGTTATCACTATTGATGTGGTGGATACCAAAAATAATGTAGTGGATAATACGCTAGTTATTCATTTAATAATAGTTAACATACTATTTTATTGTGGTTCTATGCATTATTTCATATCATTCATGTTTATTAGAACTATTCATAATCACCACAAAATATAAATATTGATTTATTTTTGGGAATAGTGAATAAGAATATTATTGCATCTTATGTATATAACTCCTCCCCGATTAATCTTTACTGACTGAACCTCTAAAAAAATTCTTACTTACTTTGGTGGAGTTTGATGCTATATTGGTCTTGGATTTTCTATATTTATATAAATACAACATGAATTATCGGGAAAGGGAGACCACTCATCACATCCCAAGGCATCATCCAATTCTATACATTTGCAATAAGGATGATAAATCTTCTTTAGAATAATCAAATAAATTTTGTATATAATTTATTTATTATAAATAACATCTATATAAAATGATTGAAACAAAGGAGAGAATCATTCTCAATGTCATGGCCATTGTGAGGGACTACATTGGTGTATTCCTTGATGAAATTTTAGGTCTTCCTCCTGAACCAGATATGGTGTTCTCATTTAAACTTATTATTATATATCTGCATATATCAAAGATTCCTTACATATTGGCCATCATTGAGTTGGAATAACTCATGAAGCAGTTACAAGATAATCTGGAAAGGGGTATTATGCATCCTAGTAATTCACCATGGGCTACACCGGTCCTCTTTTAGTAGAAGAAGGATATATCAATGCATCTCTTCATTGATTATTGTGAACATAACAAAACCAAGATTTAGAACAAGTACCCCAAGCCACTGATAGATGCATTGTTTAATCAACTGTGAGGGAAAAATTAATTCTCTAAGGTGGAACATTAATCAAGATATCACTAATTAAAGGTGAGGAAGGAATATATTCTCAAGACTATATATCAGATAAGGTAAGGACACTATGAATTCATAGTAATTACCTTCAGACTCAATAATTCCCCCACAATATTCATGTACATAGTAAACAAAATCTTTAGAGATTACATAATGAAAATTTTAGTTATCTTTATAGATTATATTATGACATTCTCCAAGAGAGTGGAAGAACACAAGGATAATTTGAGAAATATGCTAAGTTTCAGAGGGAGAAACCATGTTCAATGTATATTAAATGTGATTTCTATATGGGGGAAGTATTATTCTTGGGGAATGCTATCACCAGTAAATTAATATCTACATAATCTTCTATGATAAGGTCAATTGATGGTTAGATTAGACCCATATATGTAATGATAATCCGTAGCTCCCTTGGTCTATTGGGGTATTATCAATGATTTTTGAGTAACTACCATGATTTTCAAACACATTAACCAAGATAACTCGAAAGTGGGTAATGTTTTTCTGGATAAGTTAATGTGAAGACTAATTCAATGAGTTTAAAACTATTTTTATTGCTGCAGTAGAAAAAAAACTACTGAAAAGTGGAGAACAAATTTTTTATATATATTTATTCTTCAAATAAATGATTACATAGTGTAATAATGAAAAATTATTAATAGATAGATGACACCTCAAAGAGGTTGAATGTTCATGAGAAAAACTATCCCAACCATAATCTATAGTTGGTAGATATTATCTTCACGTTTAAAATCTGGTGTCATTATCTCTATGGGTAGAAGTGTGAGGTATATACTAATCACAAGGGCCTTAACTATATATTAACTCAAAAGGTGATTAATATGAACCAATGAACACTGTTAGGTCTCACCAAATGTTATTATTACTAAATCCACTATCATCTCAGTAAAGAAACTAAAGTGGCAGATTCTCTAAGTATAAAGGACCCTGCAACTTTATCAATGATGAGGATTGAGAAGGATTGAATATCCTTATACCAATAAAAGATCAATATGCAAATCATAAAAGAAGGTAAACCACCATTCCTTTCACAAATGATTTTTTCAAACATAACTTATGGGGAAAATAAAGGATACTTGAAGAGATGCTTTGAAAATTTAAAATAGCGTGGAATATATCATAAAATTAAAATCTGTAGAGTTCAACATTGATAAAGAAGGATTCGTAATATTTGGGTCACAACTATATGTCCCATCAAATACAAAGATAAAGGGAATATTTTGAATGATGAACATAGCTCTAATTCTACATCTACCTAGGGGGGACAAAGATTTATCAAGATATCCGAGTGAACTATTTGTTTGAAAATATGAAGTAAGATATCACTGAATATACATCAATGTGCCTGGTATGTTAGCCAGTGAAGGATAAAAGAAAAAAGTCTAATGTGATGAAGAAAAAATTACCCATACCAACATGGAAATGAGAAAAAATTACCATGGACTTTATCCATGGAATTTTGAAGACATCCATAGGAAATGATACTATATGGGTTTTTTTAGATCATCATATAATGAAATCATAGTTTATTAAAATTCACGAGTAATTCAAACTTTGTCAACATGAAATGATATACATTAGAGATGTTGAGGGTCTGTATGGAGTACCAATATCAATTATATTCGGTCATGATATAAGATTTACCTCCATGTTCTCAAACATTCTCTAACATGCTCTAAAAACCTATATTTTCTGTCAGTTTGGGGGGGAAGAATGAAATGACCTAAAGTATTATAAATGAAATTTCCCTCTATTTAATTATTTCATATAATACAGAGCTCATACATCACATAGAGAAACTAAAAAAACAATATATATTAATAATGATACATTAATCATCATATAAACAATTAATAATCCCAAATATTTAGATAGGACAGTAAATATAAAATAGGATTATAAGAATTAGAAATTTTTGATCTACTCGATCTACTAGAATAACATCACTCACATACAAGGAATTAAAAATTTAAAAGATTATCAATAATTTATTTTGAATACTAAAATATATATAACCCTTAGATAAAATATAAATAAATCAAGAATGAGTGAAATTAGAGGTATTTATAGAAATTACGATACATGTACGTTGGAATTGTAATATGGCTTTTAGGAATAGTAATCTAGTTGATATAATAGTAAACTCACCTATGATAGTATAAATAAAATTTATGTATCTTATAAATGAAAATATGATATATTTATATCATGGTATACATTAATAAATGTTTTAAAATGATAAATTAAGTGTTGGTATTTTTGTAAAACGTAAATATTTCAGTTCATTATTTAAATTAATATAATAATTTAATAGAAATTTCATTTTCATAAAATATACTAATATCTTAATATAATGTTGGATTATAATTCTAATATAATTTTTTATAACCTTATTTAATTTTTAATGGGTAAAAATTTGATTATAATGTTAAAATCATTCGTTTTTTAATACATGGTGATTTTGTTTAAAAATTGTATTCCTCATACTAAGAAACGTATTTTCATAAAATTCAGTCCATTTTTGAAATCTACTTGGAAAAAAATGGTAATGGTAAAATTTTGGGATTTTTCTAAACGAGTAGAATTTTTGGTGAATAGGGAAATATATTAATTTACAGTATTAAATACGTACATGAACTTTTGAGTCATGGGTGATGTATGGGTGATGTAATAACCCATTTTTTAAAACTCTTAAAAATAATTTAATGTATTTATTCTTAGTAATTAACTCTATTGATATTTTTAATCCAAAATAATGAATAAATGAATAAAATATTAATAAAACACCTCTCTCCTCCCCTATAAATACCACCCCTCACCAACCCTTCTTGTAACTCTTTATAAGACCTAAATATTTTCAATATTATTCCAAATTTAACTCCCAAGACTCTTCCCCACATCCATGATCTTCTATTCTCCAAAAAATATGAAACTGATGTTCTTTATGGTGGTTCTTAAGGAGACAACAAACAAGAGGTAAAATCATCAAACCCTCTCTTTTAATTTATTTTCTTTTCATATCTTATCATAACCTTCCCTATCCAAATAAGCATGATAAATCCATTATTATACATATACTTGAATTTTTTTTAATGTAATATCCTTCATGAAATCTATTCTCTTCAGCTTTTTATCTTAAAAATAAACCATTGTATGGGATATGTCAATTCACCACCTTCGGGGATGATGATTATTTTTCATTTTCCATTCCACCTTCAAGGATTGTAATAAAAACATTATAATAGTTAAAAAATATTATAAAACGTAAATTATAACTTGTTTTATGTATTGGAATCAATATATTTAAATGATAATAAATAGTAAAATAAATATCGCTCATGAGGATCGTTAAACTGCCAAAATAAAATAAAAATTATCATTATCATTATGAAATGAATTATATTCATATCTTAATATATGATATATGAGACAATTTTAAACAAAATATGTATATTGACACCACCTCATTCCACTTATGATGTTTTCCTTCCATTTTACAAGAACTCCCATAATAATTCTCAAGGGAAGCAGCCATAAAATCATAAAACGAATTCTCCGAGACGAATAAAATTAAACATTATAAATAATTTAAATATCCATAAATGAACATTATAAAATTATAAAAAATAAAATACACGTTGAATAATTTCTAAAATAAATTACCAATTAATCTAATTTTATTTTCCTATATATTAAGTGAATGTGTGGAACAAATTCCTATATAATGGAAGGGATCTCTCTGAACCACCAACTTTCTTTTGGGTTACACTTTCTCCTTCTTTTACCCAATTTAATTCCCCATTATTATTATATAATTATTAAATATTAATTTTTAATGTAAAAAACATATTTATTCACCTCAATTCATCTTTTCTATGAGTAATTACTTGATTTAAAAGGTTCCCTTCTAAATTCATCCCGATAAGTAAGCCTTGTTAAAGGAAACATCCAAATTTCTTACCCATTTTCAAGTAAACTCCATAATCTATTTTAATCCAAAATTATTTATATAAATTCACTCAGTTCATCCTGAAAAACTATCTTAGTTCATTTTCAGTTTTATGAAAACAATTGTTCCTTTTTCATATTTAAAAAATCTATAATAGTTTCCCTAAAATTGTACTAAAGTGTTTCTTTTCCAATGTTTCTTAAACAATATTTTTACATGTTTCACTTAAATTAGATATAAGTTATTATTATATATTCTAATTTAACCTTATTAATGTCCAAGTATGATATAAATATATTCTTATACAAAAATATGACACACCCATTGGTTATTCCATATGAGATGATTACGATACACATTTATTTCCATGGGTAACCCTTATGTTTATTCATTGTATTTGATTATTTATTTTCAAAACATATGCATGAAAAAGTTATTGTTAGTGTGACTAGAAAGTGATCCAATTTATTATGTAATTTTTGTCTCAGATACATCATGTATGGGATTTGGGCATGAGCCTATTCCATTATGGGACTTTTTCCACCTTGTGGTATACTCTTGGAAGTTATCCTTGACTCATGTTTATGTCATGTTATAAGTTTTTTCCAAATTCCTATGTTCCCATGATTTTATGATCCCATGTTCTATATATTATTCTTCCATGTTATTATTCTTGTGTCATGAAGCTTTATGTAATCATGGTATGCCATCTTACTTATTTATGCTTCATTCCCTTATTTGTTATCTTTATCAGATTTTTAACACATCTCTTTTGTATTTGTATTATCTAGGTTATCCTTTGATGATTTAGGATTTTAAATAATGTTATGATCTCATTATGAAATATTTATAAATATATTTTTAGTCTAGTTGCATGTTTTTAATTTTATATTCCTAATATTCCCATCACACTGGACATTACGATCCTTGGTTTATAGTTAACGGTTATTTCTACTTTAAACTTTGTAATAATATTTGAAAAAGTCTTGGGTATCTAAAATTTTTACCACTAATGTGGAAAGAAGCACATATAATAATATCTCAAAAAGAAGTAATATTGTTTTATTTGTAGAGATAAATGTCATAGAGTAAGAAATTTACAATTAAATCACTATCCTATATGTGGGGAACATGGCTATTATCTTAATAAATTCCTTAAACTATGGTTTACTCCCATGATAAAAGACAAACATTTTCTATTAAAAAATTTAAAATTGAAATGATTAATTTTTTTTAGATGTATTTTAATCAATGGTATTTTAGTTAAATTGGTCATGAAACATGAAAGGAAATATCCTCATTAATTTTTAATTATGGATTTTATATTATATATTGAATGATACCGATAGACATGGAAAGTAATTTATTGACAAGGTAATATCTTATGGCAGAACATAATTGTGGGACTAATAACCATTTATATGTGTTAGATATTAGGATAAAATTAAAGTGTATTGGGATGATAATTCTATAGTTTATCATTTTTTGAAAGGCATATATACCCTTTTTAATGTTTTATGTGTTGAGAGTTTAACATTTTATTTTGGGTGACATTTATTTTAAAACAACTATTTATTTTTGTATAAATTTTTAATAAAAAAGTTATTTTCTGAATATTTTTTTATTTTTTGAACATAAGGTTAATGGTATTGATATAATTTATGGATAAATTTTTTTAGGTAATGTTATGTATGGATTATTGGAATTAATTAATTAATACATCTCAAAAAATATCATATAGAAAACTTTAGTAGATAAGAAAGTTATTTGATGAGTAATTGTTTTGATAAGGTTCAGCATATTTATGGGAATGATATAATTTTTTAAAAATATCAACACAAATTTTTGGTGACAACCCTTCACATTCAAAAAGGATGTGTGGATTAATTCCTCAATCAAAGGGTGATAATGGTGATGTCACACCCAATTTGTTTCCCTTCTTCATGTCTTGGTTTGGATCTGGTTCATTGGAAATCTCGATACTTTTCATGGGTTTTGTGGGAGATTAATTTTGGGTTTTGAACTTCCATATATGTCTAATCATCCTACATTGGGTTCCCCATTGCTGGTTTGGTAGTTTTTGGAGAAAGGGTGGTTACATGTTTATTTAGGCCAAACCATGATTCATTTATAGATTTAATAACAAATTTTTTTATTTTGTACCACCATTTGTTTCTAACATTTTTCACCCATTAAAATTCACATCTATCCTCCCTTGACATATTAAAACCACTATATCATTTTGGACACCTTAGTAATCGATAATCATGGTGAAATTGGTTTGTTTATTTAGGTATTGGGCCAACCCGTGGGCCCATTTCTAGTTTCCAAAGAATATTTTTTTCTTTTATATTATAGTCAATTTTAACAATATTTAGTGATTCCACCTCCCACCCGAGCTTGAGAACCCTAGGTGCACTCCCATTCCCTATTGGCCAACTTTGGAGCTCATCTAAGTCGTGGATTTGGGAAGAAATCCTCAATGTTTCTCAAATAATCCAGATTTGGAAAAGGTAGTTTATCCCATCCATAAATCATTAATTTCTTACTCATTGTCCCACAAATTTGTTTCCCCTTGTTATTACAGACCTTAGGATACCCTCTACTTAGTTTTAATCCATTCCCCTTCCTCTACAGGTGCATATGTAAGGGGATACAAAGAGTTTTCGAGTTTCTATGGTGAGATTACTTCTTATTTCTCCTCCCTCCTCTTCCTCCCTCCATTATTTATTGGTTTTATATTCTATTATATTCATTTTAGACCTGTGGTTTTGTTATACCAGGATTTTTATGGTGGGTTTAGTACTTTTGGGGATGGTCGTCATAGTATTAGGGTTTATAAACCCTCATATAGTTATATCGTGTATGCGTTTCCATTATGCCAAGGATTTGAGGAAGGATATCCTTTTCACATGAATTTATCATTTATGTTACATTATTTTATTTTTTTTATCACCTTATATATATGTTAATTATTTTTTTCATCATTTTAATAATTTTATTGGTGTGAAAAATAGTGGTTTTAGCCTTGTTTTGGGAAAGTTAGTGTTGTGTTGTCATAAAAGTGGACACCAAGTGTTTGTTTAAATGTATTTCTATCTTTCATAACTAATTTATGAGGATTAGAAGTTGTTTTATGGTATTTTTTACATTTTACAGTAGCTTGAACAAAATATGGCATGCAATTTTTGTTTTATTCCCTATTAAGTGCTTAAAATAAATTGTTTTGTTTAAAAGTGCATGTCATGAGTTCGCTAAATTTCCCAGTTGGATTTTTGGGGTAAAGTGTGATTTAAAATTTATTTTTTTGGATTTATAAAGGCATTATAAAAATTAATAATGGTATTTTTGGTTCTTTCTATTCGTTTCCAATCTAGATTTTGTTTCACAAAAAAATTGGTTTTGGTTTATAATATGTTTTGGCCCGAGTTTCCGTAAAATGTATCGTTCCACATCCTTATGAAAATGGTTGTGTTTTGAATATGTAACCTGAGTGTTTTAAGGGATTTATTAATGTGTTTTTCTACAGTAAATAGTTTGTATAAACCTCCTTAAAAAAATTGAAATGCATACCTTTTTCTAATGTTAGTTTTGTGAAAATGTTTAAACGCATGTTCAACCTTTCATAAAAATGATGAATGAGTGTTTTACACGTATATACCATGTTGTGTCAATTGGGATTGTGTTATGGTACATCAAATAATATTATTAAATGTTTTTAGGGTGGAAAAATATGTTTGGGTTTAGTTCTGTTGTGTGTTTATACTTAAAAGAGTGTTTTTGAATGATTTTTTGTGCAAATCTTCAATACACTCCTTGAAATTGTTTTATGAAAAATTGTAGGGCTTTATTAATCCATGAAAGAAATGTAAAGCATGTTAGTGGTATTTTTCTGCGTTTATGGTTTGGGAATGGAATTTTTATCTGAAATGAGTATTTGATAATTTTTCTAACATGATTGAGCACTAAAGGGAATCTTGGGTATCTAGGTGGGAGGACGTGTACTAGTATGCTGGTGATCCCATGGGGTATGGCCCCTATTTCACATACCATGTTTAAAAATTAAAACACTAACTAAACTATGATGATGATGATGTTGGGAGAACACTAGGATATGGGTATTCTTCTTACCGGGGGCACATGTGCACGATCATGGATATTTATTTTGGTTACTTTTACCAAGATACGAGGTACCTATGGCTCACAACTAACTAGTACCTAGGGGTGTTCCCATGACTTGTGCTCATTGGAAATATTTTACTCACTATCATAACATGGGGTGTTTGGTTGGTAAATTCCATAGTGTGTGTGATTTAATAAAAAGTTTACATTCTTTAATGTAGCCCTCTTTAAAACTAGTTTCATTTTGAATTTGAACCTCATTGAAAATTGTTACTAGAATTATTGTTTATTAAACATGCAAGTTTTTGTCTAGTAATTGTTTTATAGAATGAGACCTCATTTTTAAAACATATTTTCATATCTTTTATTTAAAACATGAAATTTTTGTTTCTTTTATTTTAAAGGATGTTCATTGGGAATAGAATATCGGGCTAACCTACTGAGTTTTAATACTGATGCCTATAGTCTTCTTTTTTTTAGCCCATATATAGGTTTTAGTATGAGTTCCATCTCGTTGGGTAATTTGTGATCATTGTGTTGGAGAGTAACCATTGGGGTCACATGGATTTTGTTGTTTATCAGGTTTGGTTAGTTGAGTTGATGGTTTATTTGTAAATTTACTTTCTTCTACAAATAATTTTTAGTTCAATTTTTATGCAAATGTGTTTTGGGCTGTCCATTTATTTTTTCTATTTTATTGTTTATTTATATTTGGGATAAATTGTTCCATTCTTTACTCTAGTAATTCCTTCAGTTCCTGTCACCTTCTTGGGAGGATCAGTAACAACTCCCAGGACTTGTAGCAGGCTGGCCTAGGTGAGTGGTTCAGGGTCGACTTGGTCTGGTTCATGACAAAATGGTACCAATGGGTGTCGGCTCTTAGCATGCCTTTATTTTTCGAGCGCCCTTGTTATTTTTTTGATTTCAAGGTATATGGAGTCGGATTATTGGGATTTGGGGGTGAATTGGGGGAAGATCTTCATGAACTCTTGCTCGTTCTGATCTTCAAGATTTCACAGCCAGTCTGGTTTTATTAGTGTCCTTTGTTCTTGTTGATTGTTTGGTGTTGGGATATGACATGGGGAGTCTCACTAATGGTCTACATGAGCTCGTAGGTCCTAGAAAGCCATGTTTAGTTGGGGAAGGGTCCTCATAATTCTCTCTGTGTTGTTGTTGGGTTTGACATATGGCCGCCAACCATATGGTCAAGTCACCCACTAACACTAGTTCCCTTTTATGTGTTTCTTGGACCTTTCTTGAATTCTGAATTTTTTTTTTAAAAACATTATTTGAGAATTATGGAAATGGGTTTTAATGGAAGGATTTGATTTCGGAAAGTTGAAAAGGGGTTTTCAAAAATTAAATATAAGAATGGTTTTGGAAGGTTTTTTTAAACAAATCTTGGGGAGGATGTGGAAATGATTTAACGAGATTGGATTTTCCCTAATCTAAAATTGTGGTTTGTTGAAATAAAATGTTTTGAAAATATGAATCATTTTATGGTGATTTTGAATCTTTGTTTTAAATGTAGTGTTTTGGGATGTTTAAAAGTGTTTGAATCTGATGAATTGGTTTTGGAAATTGGTTTTGAGTTGTTGTTTTCCTAGAAAGGGTATTGGTCTTAATGGCCATCAGATTATGAAAAGATACCTTTCTGAATTTTAGAAAATGATAATAGGGTGTTTGGAGTTTCTTAGTTGTTTTAAAAGTTATTAAAAATGAAAATCGGTAGGTTTTTTAGAAAATGGTTCTTGATAAATTGTGGTTTGATTTTTGAAATCTAAAAAGGGGTTTTTGACATGGTAGTTAGTGTTTCTTTGGAAGGTAATTGATTTTTGGTATTATTATGTTTTGTTTTATCCTTTTATCCTTTCATGGGTGCTCACATGCATGGTTTTATTTATATCATGAAGGGTAGCCTATATGGAATGGTGGTAGGGTTCCTGGAGTGGCATGGAAATGTGCATGTGAGTGAGACTTGATGAACCACTATTGGTGAATGTGTAAATACACCAAGTTATTTTGTTTTTCAAATGTGTTTTGAGATGACAAATTGTGGATTTTTTTATAAACTGACAGTCATGTGGATTGTTTTTCTCAATGTCTTGGATGATTTGATTTTTTAGTATGTTTCCTTGTGATCTGGAAGTCATACTCCAGTTGTGTCCCGAGATGGGATCTTATCGGTTTCTTAGTTTTTGAGTAATGTTTAGTGGGATTCGAAAGATGTGTGGGATGTTGCAATGTGGCCCCAGATAGTTATATGTTATCAAATTTCCCAGTCAATCAACCAAAGGATTCTTTATTATGTTTCACAAGCTAGATCCACCTATTCAAATAATCTATCCCCACATTTTTTGAAATAGAGAGCTCTTTGGGATCGATTTATTGTACCTTCATGTTAAGATGATTTTCTCGGTTATAAAAATTTTGTTTGACAATGCTTGGAGGGTTTCACCGTGTTCCTTGTTCATTTCACTCTTCATTCTATGTATGTTAGAATTTTGGTGTGTATCCCTCTATCCCAATTGGGTATTGGCATTTTTCTAAGCTAGTAAATTTCATGAGATAATTTCATTCTTACCTCTTAAACGTGGTACAAAATATGCTTCAAACATCAGGGATCTAACCATAGGCCTTGGAGTGAAGCTTTTCACACAGTTAGGAAATCGCTAGTGGTGTGGGGAGCTCAATTAGGATCCTGCCTCCACCATTGTGGTAAGGTAGTTTCTATGTCTATATTGTGGTTCCACATCACTGTAAATTTCTTCTTTTCGCAATGAGCATGGTCGACTTACCCCTCTCATATTTTCTATGGTTATGCCTTCATGGATGTGGGTTTCCGATCGATGTACATGTGTGGACCACCTGTGTAAATTGGGTGCAGTCTTGGTATTACCTATTCATAGGTGGATAATGTTGGGTAGATCCTTTTTTTCTTGTTTGGTTTCAGTGGACTAATTATTGGGTCTCTTTCTCTACCCTTCCCAAGTGGTAGGGGTCTTGATCTGTGAAGAAAGTGTCAGTCTAGTTCTTGCACCCTCCGTTGGGATTGGGTGGTTTAGATGTTCATGTTGTAACCCTCTTAACATGGGTTTTTCAGTTTTTGTGGGAAATGTTTTTTGGTCCTATGTGGGTGAGGCCCAATTCTAGTTCATGTTTAATTTTTTTCATTTCTAGTTAGTCTCTAATGGTGGGGAGGCCCACTGCGGGTCTCAAAGATCATTTATTTATGGATTTCTCATATGGTAGTTGTGATTTAATAGTGGGGAGCCCATTCTCATCTCACCCCCCCCCCCAATTAATTTTCTTTAGTGAGTGAACAATGGTTTGGGTGATCGTTGGGTTCATTGGGAGAAGGCCTAATAACATGGTTCTTAGCTTCGTTGTGGAGTTGGTGGCTTGACCTTTCTGTTGATTTTCACAAATTGGTTGTGTGTTGGTGTTTTTTGGGAAAGTGGATTAAGTTCTGTTGGTGGTTAATGATATTTCCATGTCTTGATAGTATGGATCATGTTGATATATAATACTTACATGTTGTTCAAGAATCTGTAAAGTCTTATGGCTGTCCAGGGACGGAAATCTTTAATAGTGGGAAGAATTGTCACACCGGGTTTTTTCTTCATCATCATATCTTGGTTTGGATCCAGTTCATTGGAAATACATATCATTTAAATGGATTTTAGGTGAGAATAATTTTGAGTTTTGAACTACGATGTATTTCTAATCATACTACTTTGGGTGCCCCATTGCTTATTTGGGTGTTTGGGAGAAAGGGTGGTTACTTCTAGATTTGGGCCAAACCGTGACCCATTTCAATATTTCAAAAAATTGTTTATTTTAAAAATCCTTTTATTTTTAACCTTTTTCACCAATTAAATATTCCATGATTCCTCCCTTGAAATACTCAAACCACCATATCCTTTTGGACCCCTTAAAAATTCATAAGCATGGTGAATTTTGGTTGTTTATTTAGGTATTGGGCCATCCAGTAGGCCCATTTCTAGTTTTAAAAAAATATATTTTTCTTTTATATCATAGTCATTAGATAATAATTTTTTGTGATTCCACCTCCCACCCAAGCCTAATAACCCTAGGAGAACCCCCATCCTCTATTTTCCCACTAGGGATCTCATCTTAGCCATAAATTAGGGAAGCAATTGTAAATGTTTCTCAAATCATCTAGGTTTGGAAAATTTAGTTTGTCTCATCCATAAATCAATAATTTATAAATATTCTCTCACAAAGGTTTTTCACATGGTTCTTACATACCTAAGGAGTCCCTCAACTATGTTTTAATCCATTACCTTTCCTCTACAAGTGAAAATTTAAGTGAATACGAAGAGTTTTCGAGTTTCCAAGGTGAGACTCCTACTCATTTCTCCTTCTTCTTCCTCCAACATTCATTATTTCTTTGTTCTCTATTCTTCTATAGTAATTCTTGAACTTTGGTTCTATTATAAAATGTTTTTATGGGGTTTTTTTCGTTTTGGGTTGGTCTTCCTAGGTTTATTGTTTATAAACCCTCAGATGGTGATATCGGGTGTGCTTTTTCCATTATGCCAAGGATTTGAGGATGGATATCCCTTGTACATGCAATTATCATTTATGTTTCATAACCTTACTATTTTTATTGACTTAAATATATTTTTATTATTTATTTTTATCCTTTGAAAAATTTTCTTGTCGTGAAAAATGGTTTCTTAATCCTTGTTTTGTGAAAGGTAGTGTTGTGTTGTCTTAAAAGGGCACACCAAGTGTTTGTTTAAATGTTTTGCTATCTTTTGTAACTATTTTGTGAGTATTAGAAGCTGGTTTATGTTATTTTGAACATTTTATAGTAGCTTTAATAAAATATGGCATGCAATTGGTGTTTTATTCCCAGTCAAGTGCTTAAAATAAATTGTTTTGTTTAAAAGTGGATGTCAAGTGTTCGGTAAATTGTCTGGTTGGAGTTTATGTATTAAGTGTGATTTAAAAATGATTTTTTATTTATAAATGTATTATAAGAATGATAATTCCTATTTTTGGTTACTTTTATACTTTTCCAATTTGGATTAGATTTTACAAACAAATGGGTTTTGTTTTACAACATGTTTTGGCCCGAGTTGCCAAAAAATTGCCCGTTTCACATCCTTATGAAAATGGTTGTGTTTGGAATATGTAACCTGAGAGTTTTAAGGGCTTTATGAATTTGTGTTTTCTACAGTAAATGGTGTGTATACACCTCCTTAATAAAAGTTAAATTCATACCTTGGTCAAATTTTAGTTTTGATAAAATGTTTAAAGGCTCGTTTGTCCTTTCCTATAAATGAATAATGAGTGTTTTACATGTATATACCATGTTGCGTCAATTGGGATTGTTTTATGGTCCAAGAATTTATTTTATTAATTTTTTAGGGATTCCAAATATGCTAGGTTATGGTTTTGTTGTCTTTTTATACTTAAAATAGTGTTTTTGAATGAATTTTATGTGTAAAGACTCAATACATTCCTTGAAATTGTTCTATAAAACATTACAGTGATTTATTGATCCGTGAAAGAAATGTTAAGCATGTTTTTGGTATTTTTGTGGGTTTATAGTTTGGGAATGGAATTTTTATGTTAAATGATTATTTGATAATATTCATAACTTGATTGAGCACTAAAGGGAATCCCGATTATCTAGGTGGGAGGACGAGTACTAGTATGTTAGTGATCTCGTGGGGTTTTACCCCTGTTTCACGTAGAAAGTTTGACGATGAAAACAATAATTAAACTATGATGACGATGATGTTGGAGGACCACTAGGTTATGGTTATTCTCCCTACTGGTGCTCATGTTCATGAGAATGGATATTTATTATGGTTACTTTCACTAAGATATGAGGTACCTAGGGCTCACAACTAACTAGATCCTAGCGGTGTTCCTGTGACTTTTGATCATTGGATATTTTTTATTCACTGTCAACATATAGTCTATTTGGTTAGTAACTTTAGAAGTGTGTTTGATTTATTTGAAATTTTACATTTTTTAAAGCGACCCTCTTCAAAACTAGTTTCATTTTGAAGCTGAACCTCCTTGAAAATTATTTCTAGCATTCTTGTTTATAAAACATGCATGATTTTAAATGGAAATTGTTTTATATAATGGGACTTAATTTGGAAAAAATACCATCATATATTGTATTTAAAACTTGAAATTAACGTTTCTTTTATTTTGTAGGATATTCATTGGGAATATAATATCGGGAAAACCTACTGAGTTTTAATACTCCCTCCAATAGTCTTCTTCTATTTTTAGCCCATGTGTAGGTTTCTTCTTGAGTTTGATCGCCTTGGGCGATGTGTGATCATTGTGTTAGAGAGTGACCAGAGGGATCACATGTATTTAGTTGGTTATCAGGTTTGGTCAGTTGATTGGATGATTTATTTCTAATTTCAGTTTCTTGTACAAATAATGTTCAGTTCAATTTTTAAGAAAATGTATTTTAGGCTATCTATATCTTTCTATTGTTTGTATGTTTAAATTTGGGATAAATCATTCCCTTCTATACACTACTGATTCCCTCGGTTCTTTTCTCTATCCCGAGAGGATCGGGAACACCTCTAGGGACTTGCCACGGGCTGGCCTAGGTGACCGGTTCAGGGTTCACTTCAGCTGGTTCGTGACTGGTGAGGTTCCTACCACTGGTTTACCTGATGTCCTCGTTAGCAAGGCCTTATTTTTACTTAAATTATTTTATATAAAGATAATAAGTTGATTTTGGAATTTATAATAAACGATTAATTAATTTTTATTTTATTTGGATTTTTAATCAATTGATGAGGTTCTGGGAGACACATCATTGGGTTAAAGTATATATAACTATTGGTATTAACATGATGTATTATATTTGGAGAGTTATACTACATTTTTTGGAAGTTTAAGATGAATTTTATAAGATATCCTTTGAGGTTATAAAATTCATTAATGTTTTCATTATTAGTGAAATATATAATTAACGACATAATGATTAAGTTAATAGTAATTTAAAGAATTAGTATATTTGATAAAGGAATTCACATGTTTGGAATATGAAATTATGAACATCATTATGTCGTCTAGGGAAAAATGTTGGATTAAATTTTTTGGATCTAAATATGATCAAAAATATATTGGAGGTGTCTTATGGTTAACTACTAGTGGTATGAATTACATTCAATTTTAGATATTATTGTTTGAGGATAACATGTGATTCATCATATTCAATAACTTTTTATAACCATTTTGGTTTTGATAAATATTTAGACTCTAGATGAATTACTTATTGATCATATGATTTGTTAAAATATTATTTAGTTCATAAGGCTTTAAAAACAATCTAGAATATCCATTTCTTTGCGTAAGAGATGAAGTATTAATTGATCAAAGCATAACCAAAGGATGATTTTGTTCTTATAAAATGGAAAGTAATCAATTTATATTATTTTCTCATGTTCATTATTTGGATATTAAAATAATTTCTCGACATTTGGAAATGGACCCTAAAATAAAAATGTTATCTAATTACTTATCTTGTCATGGAATTAATGGTTTTTTTAACTCATAACAGATTTACTATTTTTTACGGTCGGTATTCTCACTAAAAAGTTCTATATCACTTTATATTAGTCCTATATTATTATTTTTTCTATTAAATATCTTTAATTTCACTTCCCAATCATTTCTTCCTATTCATAAACATAGTCTTGTTTTTAACTTTTCATTCCCCTTAACATTTTTTAAGAATAATTTTTATTAACCCTTTTTAAGATTTGATTTTTCCATAAATTAATTTTTAAATATAAAAACATTTATTAACAAAAATAACTAAGAATTATGAATAAAAGAATTATGTAAGGTTGGATAATGTAACTCCCAGATATTTTAAAAGAACACTATATTCAAAGGTGTATACAACATGCAAAATTAAGGTTAAATAAACCCCAAAATATTATTATTTAAATATGACCATTATTACATAGCTGTAACATTGGCGGGTATGAATTGTAATAAATAAAATATAAATTATATATATTAGGAACCTAAATAAAAAAATTAATTAATTAATTATAATGAAATAATTAATCAACATTCAGTAATGTTATTTTATTCCTCAGAAAAAAATTTCTACAAAAATGGGTTTTATTGTTTTTTGTGATAATAAATTCTAATTAATTACTATAAATTATAAAAAAATTATTTTAATAAAATAATATATTTTTCAAACAAGAACTAGAAAATAAAATCAAGGTAAAAAATATTTCCTGAAAATATTTATTTTTCAGTGAATAGTGAAAAATACTTATTTTTATTTAAAATATAATTTTTGTTTCAAACCTTTCCAATGGTCTGTTTTATTTTAAAGTGTTTTCAATGTGAAATTAGTTATTATTACTAATTTGGTTAGTATATTAATAATCAAGTTTATAAATTATTTTGGTATAAAAAATTTATAAAAAAAATCATTTTTAAAGAAAAAACATTACATTTCTAAAAACTGGTTTTAATCGCAATTTTTACACTTATTTTAAAATTAATTTAAATTATTTATGTGGATTATGTTAGATGAAATAGATTCCATATTTGGAATCAAGTGCCTCAAATTCAATAAGTTGATCCATTTGATTTTTAGGCATTATGAATAGTAACCATGTTAAAAATTATCACCTCAGTAAACTGTAAATCCAGTCAATATAGGTCAGAAATAAATGATAATTCCATAATTTTTAATCCCAGTTATTATTGGATGAAAGTAATTAGAAATTTAATATATACGTCCTGAAATTGAGTTGTTTAATAGAAACTAATCCATGAAAATTACTTATATATAATTAAAATGAAATAAATATACAAAATGTCACTCTCTTTCTTATTAATATCTATTATGATCCCACATAAGAAAAAATTCTATATGTTGGTAGAAATAAATATGTATTTTGATATTAATTAAATTATTTTTAAGTTATAAATTTATTTATAATTTCTAAAAATTATATAATTACCTACAATACTTGGGAAACATTATTACAATATTTATTTTAAAAAATAAAAACAAATAAATGATTTCAAAAGTATTAAATTGATTAAATTTCAATCATATAATGTGTACCATGTATTTTATAAATATATTTGACATTTTAGTGACGTTTAAATTAATTATATTTGAAATAAAACTTTTTATTGATGTATTTGAAATCAAATTAAATGAATAGTGTTAAAATTGAAAATAATGACATTTTATCCACATAATATTTTAATAATTTTGTTACGAATATAAAAATCATGAAATTGGTCAATATGGTCTATAATGGCATCCATTTCTCTTTTTTGGTTTATTAGTAAACTTATATGTAAAATTATAACTTTTTAAGAGTGAAAAAGATGTTACCACAGTAAATGTTAAATTAGGTTATAATAAAAGAAATAAGGATTAAAATGATATTAGAACATTTATAAATTTCATTGAATGATTTTATTTTACCCTAGACAATTTTTCATTGAATTAATTTTCATTTGGAATCATTTCGATACTAAATATTCTTATTATAGTTTTACTTTATAATAAATTTCTAATGCACCCCTCACCTCAATTATAAAAGGGATGCACATCCATCTCTTATTTAAACCACTTTTATCCTTATTTCATGACCAAACCCAATAGATTCACCTTCTTTAACTTCTTTATACACATTCTAGTTGTATTTTTCATCCTGTAACATCCAAACTTGGGTGCCACTAAATGGTTCCCAGAACCAGTGGGTTACAAGGCCTCAAGACCTCCTCCCCTTATGCCAGAGGTTTCAAACTAGAAGTGATTGTCTTTGATGGTATGATGGGATACTGTTGTCTCATGTTAATATTAACACCGAGTTATCATAAATTAATTCAATGAGAATGAAAGATACCAACTAGTAATATAATATAAATCATCTGACAACAATAATAATAATAATAACCAATTCTAAGAGAAGAATAATATTCCAAATTTTTTGTATGTCATAGAGATATACAAAAGAAAAAAGTTCATTTTAACTAGAATCTATTACAAAAAAAGTTATAAAAATTGCAAAATACCAAAAAGAAACTATCTCCAGATAGCATCCTGGTCCATATCCTCATTTAGGGATCATGTGTTCTTATAAAAAATCAATATAGAATAACTAAGTGATCACATACCCCTATCCCTAAATCCATGAAGTCTATTTTAGTACCAAATGATTTCCTAAATATGGTGTTAGATAACGCTCAGTAGGCCACCACCAACAGTGTCTATAACAAGTCCAGTTTGGGAATATAAGGTGATGTATTGTGTAGATATATCATTTTTGAAAGTGATAAAAGTGTAAGTGATGTTATATAGTATATCAATGATCAGTAGGATAAATAAAATAAATCATTAGTGTTATTTATAAAGCATGGTAAGAAACATAATCATCTATGTCAGGAAATGAAGTGTCATACCTACACAAACAAACATAGTCAAGGATACAAGGAGTATTAATGTCCAATGCATCTATAATAAGGTAATTTAACTAGATCTAGTGAGTAGAAATGTCCATGACATCCATGCTTAGTAAATCAGATCCAAGGAGTAGAAATTTCCAAGGCAACTTAGTGAATTGGATCTAATGAGTATAAATTTTCATGTCATCCTAGTGGATCAAATACATGTAGTATAAGTCTCCAAGGCTTCCAAAAAAGCTGGATCCTAGAAATTTCCATGGAATAAAAGTATAAAAAATAATCTAGATCAAGGAGAATAAATGTTTAAGGAATCCATGTGGGTAATAAATTCTATACTGTTAACTACATTATCATCATAATATATTCATTATCTAAAAAATAAACCATTTAATTAAACATCTCATTAAACATTTCTATAATACCTTTATAAGAATGTAAAATCCAAGGGATTTTCAATTACATTCCTTTCATATACAAATTAAAAGGTTCTTTAATGTTCCTACAACCTTTAAAAAAATTCTTAATTACCACATTCAACTATCATAATGTATAGTGAGCTCAACTCACCCAATGGGTAATATTTCCTTGGAAAATGGAAGAATTCACTCTATTGGTGGTACAGGTTGAGGTCAATAACCTCCAACCTAGTATAAGGGCGGCATGGCTTTTCTTAAGAGTTAATTTAAATAAATAAAAACAAATTTAATCTAGGATGAAATATATAGATCATCTGGAATGTGGTATAATGAAAAAAATGTATAAACAACATTATATTGAGTAAAAATGTATATAACACATAACTTATGACTGTAGAAGAAAAATCATCCATTATTAGACCTAATTTGGTCCTAAATAGAAAGAAAATGGATGAAGGGAAAAATTCCTAAACAATTTCAATATGTTCTTGCACTAATATAGATTCATCAATAGAAATACAAATGAAAAAAACATTCTAAGGATTAGAGAGATTACTGATGGCTATCCAAAAAGAAGAATGACACTATAATCAAATGTTTTAGAGGTAAGATATTCAGAATCCAAGATCAACCCATGAGAAATCTATCAAAAGTGAGTAGAGGCACTCTATTAGAGGAGGAAGGAAAATAGATTGAGGTTTAAAAGGTTCTTAATAGAAAAATGGTCATTTTACCCATATTTAAGGCGGTCACCTAGTTTGACCATACATTTATCCAAACCGTAGACCAACCATGCACCCATATCTTCCTTAACAACACCTTTCTTGGACATGGTGCATGGTTAAATAAATCATGTACCAACTATGTGTTTTCCATCTATTAAAACGTCTATAGTAAATGTAGGGGTGTGAAGCCTCGAGTTCATAGTGTGATCAAACTATACTACCATGGAAAGTGCACTCAACCACCTCATATAGTCTGATCTAACCTTGTGGACAATGATTCATGGTTTCTCTTAATCATTTTCCTAGAATCCTCATCTGTAATATGTGGATCTTGGCTCTATATAATCCCCAGACACTCCCTTTTCCTCCATTATTCCACATGACATTCAATTAAGGGTAAAACCAAAGAATTAAACAATAAAACAATGATCCATGAGTTTATAAAAAATGAGGTATTTACAACATCCCATCCTTAAATAAATTCATCCCCATGATGGGCTTCTGAGGGAAGTGGGGGAAAATATATGAAAAGGCCTGGGCATTGGGTACAATGTTCTGTACTTGACCATAATTCCATAGCACTCATACTAGATGGACTAACCATCCTCAAGGAGCCTTCATTCCCTAATCCACATTACGAGTGGTATACTCCTCAAAATAAGAATCAGTATCCAATTTGATATCCTCATAATCAAAATAATGTGATGGGTGTGCATAATAATGTTGAAGTTGAGTTAGGTGAAGGACATCATTGATATACTCATTTCTCTAGGTAAATTCTATATGTTAAGCCCCCATTATAATTCCCTCCACCACCAAAATGGGTCCAACAACGCAGAGTGAAATACTACCCTATTTCTAAATTTTTCAATGGCCTATCAAATAAAAAACACACAAGAAAACCATATCCCCATCCTTAAACTCAAGGGGTTTTATACTGAGGTTGGTATATTAATGCTACCACGATTTTACTGCCATCATGAACTTCCTAATTAGCTTCACCAGCTCTGTATTCTCCCAAAAAAGAAGTGGTTTGAGCAGTGATTCCCCCACTACCTCTAACTAGAATAGAAGAGATCTTCATGGAATACTATGTATGGGATTATAAGTAGCCATTTGGATGGTATCCTGAATTATATTATCATAAGTGAACTCAATTAAGGGTATATATTTCTCCCAATAACCCCCAAATTCAAGAACACATGCACGTAGCTTGTCCTATATCAACCGAATGGTATTTTCTTTCTAACCATTTATTTGAGGGTGATAGGCCTAGATCAGAAGAACATATGTAACCAAGACCTTTTATAACCCTTTCCAGAATCATGATGTGAAATTAGAATCCCTATTAGAAATAATAGGGAATGGAACTATGTGAACGTGTATGATATGATTGAATTATATCCTTCTATTCCCATCAACTGAGAAGGTCAGTAAGAAGTGGGTGACCTTTAACAACTATTCAATAAGTACAGAAATTGTATAATGTCATTAAGGTTACCAAGGAAAACCTATCAAGAAAAACATGGTGACATAATTCCATTTCAACTCAAGGATAGAAAATTTATATTAGTCTTTTTGATCACTTATGTTCTTCCTTCACCTTCTGATAGGTAGAAAACTAAGTAAATACGTTTTTTATCTCTTATTTCATACCAAGACACTAATACTACAGACGTATGTCTTGATAAATCTTGGTGATGTCAAGATGTACTTCCTAATATAAGAAATAAATTTACAACATCAACTCCTCCTCAGTTTAGGGTGGAACCCATACATTCCCATGTATATGAATAACTCCATCCTCACCAATTATCCAACCAACTAGCGGTTCATCACTAGAGACTTTCTCCCATATGACAAATCCTGTAGAATCTGAAAAATATATCATTCTCACCCTATCAAGAAGGGTAGTGGTGTTGAATAAATCCATGATGAATGTCTTCTCATAATGATCTTGTACCTAAAAACGAATCTTTGAAAACAATTCCATATTCAGCCACCCTCTTCTGGTCTCCTTAACCACTTGTGTCTGAGTTCTCCTACTCAAAGAATCAACAACTACATTTCCCTTACTTGGTGTATAGGGAAGTTCGAAATAGAATGACTAATGTTTTTAAACCAAAATTCTTTTAAAAGTATCCATTCTAGGATATATAAATATATACATGAGGATTTTTCGGTTCATATATCCCAAAACATGATCTCCTAGAAGTTAGTTCTTCCAATAATACAAGGCATACACCACTAAAGATAATTCGAGATCACTTACTAGGTAATTCCTTTGGTGTGGACACAATTTATGAGACATTTATTCTACAAATTATTCCTCCTATACCATAACAACTCATCGATCAATACCAGATGTGTCACAAAATATTATATATCTTATACCCTTATCTAATAAAATTGAGATCAATGATGATGCTAGTCTCTCTTTCATATCCTAAAAAATTTCCCAAAAACATTGGATAATGATAAATTCACATCCATCTTAGTTAAAACCATAAAAGGCACTTCTATGTGTTAGAATTCACATTTTAAATAATTATAATAATTGGATAGGCCACAAAAACATCATATATCAAATATTTTTTTATTAAACACCGAAGAAACTACAGTTCCCAGCATTTTTGGGTCTTCTAATACTATTCTCCCTGAGAAAATATGATCTAGGAAGTGAATCTTTGTAGATACCTAGATTTTTACCCGTATCACTTTGAAATATTTCGATATATATTTCCAGAGTTAAGAACTGAGAATCCATACTATTTGAAGGCCCGGTGTGACCGTATTTAATTTTATAAAAATATTAAATATATTTTATATTGTGCATGCATAGATTATTAAATAAAATTGGGTAACTCTTAAATAGAAGCTCGTATCAGAAATATTACATAACAGTTGAGTCCAAAATGTGGTTTTTACGCAAGGCATGAAAAAATTGAGTCGACATGGGGCATTTAGACTCCTCAATTGTTGGATGCACATTAAGTGGATTAATTAATTACTAAATTAGTTAATTAACTCCTTTCATTGCAATGGATAACTATATAAGATCTATTCCAGACATAATTCTTCAGGGTTGGCCACATGAACCCTGGGATAAATCTATATTCCTTCTTTCTCTATTGGACAGTCTCATTAGACGATGATGAAACTACATATTAGAGATGATCAAGACCAAAAAAATTAAATTACTCCTATAAAATCATTGGAAAACATATTATTCATTATTTAATTATCCATAATCTATGTAAGAATCATCAATATAGGGATTTACTCAATTTTTATTAATTGGTTTTAGCATATTGATCCCTTCTATCGATCTACACCAATTATTACCTATGTAAGCTACCATGCATCGGTTAAATTGATTCAATTGAATTGGATTCTAACCCAGGATGAATGTTGTCAATTGTTGGACAAGAGTACTTGTACAATGATATTTTAAAGGCTTTTATTATGCATCTCCCCATTTTTCTCATTGCATTATTCACCGGTTAAACCCATCATTCTTAATTTGACATTGTCAGGCAGTACCGAGCTCAGTCAGACCCCCAAACCCCTTAAATATTGAAGAAAGATGCGTGTATCACTAAAATAAGACTGGATTTGGGATCATTGTAAGGTATTAATGTCAGTTGTTGTGTATTGAGATAATGGAATTTCCAGTATAATGCACGGGTTTGGGAAAGACGTACGACAGATGTTCGATGGACCTATAGAGCTGATTTCTAGTAAGCGATGGATAGAATCCATGAGACATGGATAGATATTCATTTTTATGCCTAAAATAGGCCAAAATCAAAGGTGGAATAGGTATATTCAAGGTGCACAAGACAGATCTGAGAATCTCATGAAAAACTCGACAACATTCCCTATTCAAGGATGACCACAAAGGTTATATCCCCCTCAGAAACGGTGGATAGGGTTTGACATAACATAATAATGAAATGGTATGTAGTCATCCAACACACTGTGTAACCCTTCTCTAGAAGTTTACCTATGTGATGGATCACATGGGCAGTAAATTGTTCTAAAGTACCCAATTAGGTAAAAACCATGTACTCAAGTACACAGACACGACGAGCACGACATGGCCAAATCATGGTTAGCCAGAAAACACCATGTAGTCCACCTACATGATGATTAATTCTACATTGTATGGAGCCATGTTCCATGTGGGGACACAGTCAGGCGGTGAAATAGGATGACATGTCGTGTGGGTCCCCCACATTCCATTTACCCCTTGAACTCTTTTGAGTAAAATCAAAGGTTCTATATCTCATCCATTTGAATTATTATTTTGTCCCATGTGTATCATATCTTGAGTTTTTTATGTGTAGAATTCAATGTTTTTATCTATTGTAGATTTGGTAATGGGATGTAAAATGTTCTTGGCAAGGTTCTAACTCAAAAAATTCTTTAAATTAGTAGTGATCAAACCAGATCGGCCGATATATTTAGAGTGGAACCCTCCCTCGTTGAAGGGAATTGGTCCACGAGGTCTTATAGTGGAACCCTCCACCAGGGCTAGTCATGGATCCTCGACCTTTCGACTGGAACCCTTCTGAGAGTTAGGTCATGGGTACTCAATGACTTTGACTAGAACCCTCCAACCATGGTGGGAATGGGTCCTCTACCATTTTAGTGTCACCCTCATATTATATTAGGGCGTGATTCCTCGATGATTACAATGGAACCTTACAATTTCTCTAGTCATGGGTCCTCTCCATTCCCAGTGGCAATATTCGATGGTATCAGGGAATGAGACCTAAACAATTAGATTGGAACCCTCATATTATATCATGGCATGGGTCCTTTACCTAATGATTGGGTTTCTTGACTATATGGCACTATTATGAGGATTGGTTTGACTTGGATGTTTTATGCTAGGAAAAAACATGATATTTTGGGAATCATTGAGAGAATTTTGGAACTATTGTCTACACTTCTTCGTGGGATGAGATATGAGATGTAGATCCCCTTAACCTCTCATTTGTGTTTATTTGATATAGAAATATATATATATACTTTTTCAATACCAAAAAATTCGATTTTGTTACTATCCTTGAAGGAGAGGTGAAAAAGTGTGGTGTATGACACATGATTTTCATTTCTAGCTTCTCAAGATTGGATGAGTCTACCATCCTTCTATATGTGGTGAAGACTGAATGGTTTGTTTATATACTCAACATTTTATCCCCTTATACTGGGTTGATCTTAATTTAACAATTGATTGGGTTTATTTATACGCTTTCATTATACATTATTTTTTCTACTGTCTTTATCTTCCAATTGTGTCTCTACCTTCTCCCCCATCATCTTTTGAGGCATTCTACTGGGTATGTATATACTAACCCCTATATGGGATTTTCCCACATGTGTCGTGTCTTATGAAGATTACTGAGAGGTTGACCACGACTTTGGATGAGATTGGGGATATTGGGTTATTATACTGCATACTGTGGTCATCGCTTGGGATTAATGCGGTGATCTCTCTTACCTATTAAATTTTCAAATTTTTTCAGGTAGGGACATATTTCTTGTTGGGTGTGTATTTTTCTCCTTTTCTTTTTATTTTACGCAACCATACTTTTGATGTAACACCTCGATATTTTAAGAGAAATATTCTTTTTAATTTCATTGATGTATTGTGTTGTACGCTAAAACAAGACTATCTTTCACTATACACAACACCGTATTAGCTTGTAATATATGAAAATGCTATTCTTGGCTTGTTTTTCACACAAGAGCAACCTTCCTCAATAGTGTGTGTTGTACGCAATATTGAGTTTCACTAAACAATGATATATTGTTATAATATTATTATGAACTAGCTGTTATGAATAGTATTAACCACATTTTGAATTTTATAACATTATCATTCATCTTACACATATTCTAGCACATGGTATGAGAACAAAATAAAATTTTCATGTAAAATAAGTATTTTTCAAAAAATGCAGTTTTGCCTCCTTTTGATGTAGCACCCACTTTAAATACTGTTTTTGACATGTTTATAAGTTAAATTTGACAAATTAAACTTCTTAATTATAATCAAGATATAAAAAATTACTTTGGATAATTTTTTTATATTTTTCTTGAAAGTTTCTTATTTTGATGAATAATAAAAATACGCTACATTTTAATTGGAAAAAACATTTTTCATCAAGATATTTTATATGGTTAAAATATATTATTTTATTTTTCTAAATTATAAATAGAATATATTTTTACCACTTAATATAATTTATTTCATTATCATTAATTTTACATTGAATTCATAGTTAAAACATTTCAATCTTTTGCAATGTTTTAACTTTTAAAACTCATTTTCTCAACTACGGGATTATTTTTATATTAAATAATAGAACTTATATGTTTTGAATTTGGAAAAATGGATTCCATATTTAGAATCGGTTGGGAAAAATTATGTTAACAGGCTACATTTTATTTTATGGCATTATGATTAATAACTACGGAAAATTTTTCTTATAATAGTTAAAGGTAAATCAGGTAATTAAGGGTAAAAATAATATTATAAAATTACCCTAACACTTGTATTAATATAATTGGATGATTATATTTCGTCCTATAATATAATTGGGTCGAAACTGTAGTTTTGGAACCCAATTGGATGTGATTAATACCCCTAATTTATTTTATTTAAGGAAAGTGAAATATGTCTCACTCAAACATTAATAATTAAAGTATTTTTAATATAATGTTATACAAAATATAAATTTGATTATAAAAACTCATTTGAAATATGAAATATTTTTCTTCATCATGTTAATTTATTTGTGATTTTTAAGAAATATATAATTACTTTAATAGCTTATACATTAGTGAAGTAGAAATTATTTATTTAGTGAAAAAATCAACAATATAGTCTTTATTAAAATTATAATATCCATAAAAAGGACCAGAAACTTGACCAAACCTTATTGGTCAAGTATATATATACCATAAACATCCAAGGGTCTACTTTTGGACCATTGGGAGCCTTATAAAACATATTATAACATTTATACTATTTTATTTTAAATTATTTCAAAGTTTTCACCTTCTTAATTTAATAAAAATATCATTTTAAACATTCTGTTTTTTAGAAGATAAATTCGACTAAAAGTATTATTATGAAATATAATAGATTTAACTTTATCATAGTATATTATTTTTAATTTTTATACAACAAATAAGTATATTAAATAATTATACTAAAATGTTGTACTAATTATTTTATTAAGAGAAATATAAAATAAATGGTTTTAAAAATATTAAAATAAATATTAAATGAACTATTTAATGTGATGAATGAATTTTTTAGATTAATATGACATGTTAGTAACCTATTAAATAATTTTTTTCTAATATATTATCTGTGTGGATTTTATTTCAATTCAAATAATTGAATAGTGTCAAAATTGACACTATTGATATTTCATAAAAATAACATATTATTAAATTGTTTAAAAATTACAAAAATATTTAAAAATTACAAATTTAAAATTTTATAGTCTAAAATTTTATAATTTATATAATTATAGAAAATTCAAAACCCATAGTTACGTATTTATAACAATTTACAAATTAGAATATTATTACCGTAAATAAAATTAAATAGATTAAATAGGGGTAAATCAAAATGATAAGGTTTAACATAAAAATAAAACATATCTAAATTTTTTTGGTTGAGGATATTACCAACCTATCTCATCTTATATCATCTTCTAATTGAGTGATTTTTGGAGGGTTTTAAGTGGTCTTATATTTGATTATTAATTAATATTTTTCAAGTTTCCCAAAGTGCCCCTCTCCACTCCAATATAAGGGCACCTTATTTCCTCTCCACTTCACGACATTTTGAGCCTAAATGATCAAAAAACCCTATCCATGTTTCTTCTCCACTACCCTAGAAACATACTAGAGGTCCTGGTCTTCTTCAAAGACCATCTTTACATCCCTAAGAGGAGGTTTAGATGAGGTGCATCGAAGAAGAGGTAATATCTTTTACCGATTATTTCAAATTTATTTCTCCTTCTACGTATTCTTTTTTATTTGTTTCATTATAAAGTAATAACATCAATATCAATCATATACTGATATGTTATTATAAATATGAAACAAACCTATTTCACGTTCTATACATCCTAGGGAAAACAAAATCATCGCGCGTTCGTACATATGGAATACCGTCTCCATGCCGTGGTGTAATCTATTTTCCACCACCCCCTTACTTGGATCGGTATAATGGTGTAAATAATAACTATATATGATTATTATAACATGATACTAATTCTGATATATTCTATCATCCACTCCAATACAATTCAATAATTATGGGAATGATATCATCGCTTGTGCGTACATACGGATTACTGTCTCCATGACGCGATAGGATTCATTCTTCATGATAACAATTCAAGAATGATTAAAATTATATATATTTAATAATAATGAAATATATGAAATAATAATTCTACTGGATTTATTTTTTTATATATATATATATATATTTATGTCATCTACTTACTTCCATTCAGGTAAATAAGGAAAGGAAAACTGTGTTCATGTGTACGTACGGCCTACCGTCTCCATGAACGGTGTATTTCATTCCATTTATCGATCTATTATATTCTCAATATATATAAATCATGTTTTACATTATGAAAATAAGTAATCATGATCTAAGTAAACATATGAATAATTAAAAGTCAAAAAACGGACGATAAATGAAACGATTTTACCAAAAACGCTGCTTTAACATGGAATTGACAAATGAACGTGTAATATAAAGTCCTATGTGAGTCATATATGATATCATAAATATTATTATGGTTCTGTTACAAGTTAATAATTTGTTAAAACCCACTCTACATGGGTCTCGAACACATACTGAAGAAATTGGACATAAGTTAAGGGATAATTATTTCAATCTCGTTCTTATCCGAGATTGTTTTTTCGTAAGTATTTACGGGGGTTATGTTTATCATCCATGTCCATGTTTTCACAAAAAAAAATTCATAAAATGTTCACTATTCTTACATGTATGTTTAAATTCCTTTTTATCCTTTTTTTAATTTTACCACATGGTATGGAAGGAATCATTCTTTTGTTTACCATACGAGGTACTTTTTGACTTTTTCGACAAAAGTAAAAGAAAAATGTTTCTTTAACTTATTCGGGATGAATGGATTTTTACGGTTCCATAATACCTTATTTTCATAATGTATACACTAAAATATTTAATTATTATTTCAAAAAATCCTTTTCATTAAAAATTTCATGGCATTTTGAGAAAATAAAATTATTTTGAAGAAGAAAAGATATTTTCCTCAAGAAATCATTTCAAGTGTTTTATTAGAACTATTTTCCATCTAAGATGACATTATTTAGTATGTTTTTATTTCAAGTATAATGTCTATATTATTTAAATGGTTTGATTTTTTGTATGATGAAATTATATCCATTTGTTTTGTATGGAATATGTTATGATGGGATGATGTTTATGAAACCCATTTTATTCTTTGGGTTATGATGAATGATTTTTGTTTATTTTGAGGCACAGTTAAGAATGGTTTAATTATGAGATGAGTGGGACCTATATCTCCCTCCAATGCATTGGGTAAAGATTTATATATGATGATATAAACATGGCTGGAATGGGAAGTAAAGTCAAGTTCAGTAATATAGGGCTCAAACGGCAAGTAAACCTGGTTCAGTAATGGAATTAGTCCACTATGATAGACTTGGAAGCAATGCCTTGGCTATAATGGAAATAATAACAAGTGTTTAATGGTTTTCCACAATTACATGTTTTATTCCCATTCTATTTTATCAGGATTGATGTTCCTTTATGATCTATGTCATACGTACTGCCATGATTTATTTCACAACTCAAGATTTTGATGTTTAAACTTTATGTTCATGTTTTTATGTTCATATGTATATGGTTTGTTTTACTTTATCCATGTTTACCTTTTTTGAGAATTTGAGCTCACCCTTTTTATGTTTTCTTTTCCCCATGATATAAAGAAAGGTTTTATGTAAAAAAACAAAAGGGGAACATCTTTATGGGAGATGTTAGAGTTCTTTCACAATGATTAGAAGATTATGTTGCGAGATTCCAAATACACTAAACTATTACGGTCCTTGGGTGTATTCTTTTGTTAGGTATTAAGTATTCCACAAAAGTAATGTAATGTCCATGTTGGTCAAGCTTGGTTCTCTAAAGTTGGTATCAGAGGCGAAAGTTTAGTCAACATTTGGAAAATAGGATGCGGAAACATTAGTGAGATCCCAGAGATATTTCTAAGGTATGCCTAGGGATTTCCCTAAGGTCAAGTATAATTATAGGTTAGAATCCTAGATTGAAGATAACAATCATGAATAACCTTAGATAAAACTAAGATTTTGGAGACTAAAAGTACTCCCCCTGATTATGTTGTTTTCCTTGTGTGATTTTTGCCTCTCACACAATTCTTTTTGGGTTTTAGAAAATGGTTGGAAACCGGATGTTTCATGTTAATGAAGAATATGATGGACAATGGATTGATATTCTTCGTGATCAGGAAAATGAAATGGGATTTGGAAGGCAAAACATCATTATTATGCCTAATCAATAATCTCATAATATTATCCATAATATCAACTTTGGTAAGTTTCTTAACTCAGCTAATAACAGAAAGATGGAGTTTCATAATGATCCTAGAGGAAATAAAGTTCAATTTTACTCATGTAAATCATATGGGAAGAGAAATCATGGAGAATGTTCCAAAGAAACTGGAGGATGATTTTGGTGTGGAAAAGAAGGACATAAATCCAGTAATTACAACAGAAAGGGTTTAGTTAACACAATGGACAAGGATAATGGTATTCTTATGACCTCAACAATAGATAAATGTTTTAAATGTGGAATGTACGAGCATTATAAAAACCAATTCCCTAAGGGAAAATCTCATGAAGAGAATCAGGATGGTCATATGGGTAGTATTTATGTTGATGATGATGAAGAGACTACAAATGATATATGAGATTAAAGAAGTGTTGGGGAATAAAATAATGAAGCTAGGTCAATGGTTTAAGAAGGTAGTGGGATGATTTTATGCTTATCAAGAGAAATATTGTATAGGTAATTTAATGGTACTATGGAATAAAGAAACATCTAAGGATTGTTACACTATTGTTTTTCTGAAAGTATTTGAATGTATATGTTTAATGGTACCAGTAACCATGAACAGATATTCAACTATTTTTGGAAAGAAGATGATATGCACATAATGAATGGATATGGAGAAAGTAATATGTTTGATAGTATTAATGAGCTCATGACTTATATAAAGACAAAGTGACATCATGGTTTGAGTATATAGAAATTTGGGGATTTTGGTATGTGGAAATAATTAACTTTTGATAGCACTAATGTTTTCACTAAGGTTCTATGGTAATTCATGTTTCAAGAGAATGCATGATTAAGTTCTTCACATGTCTGTAATGTGACCAATAGGATATATCTTATGATATATGGGGGGTAAATGATGGTATTCACATTCTTGGTAGATAACCTATCTAGTAATCGTTTTCATTATACTATGAGATTGGACAAAAGTATTTTGGATAAGCCTAATGATTGGAATGGATTAAGCCAGACATCAGATAGTATTGTTTAAGGCTATATATTTTTGATATTATTTCTGAAATGTTATAATAGTATTGTTTAAGAAAAATTTCAACCCGTAAGATGGGCGACAACCCATCGCGTCAAACAAGGATGCAGGAATCGAACCCACAACCGAAGTGCGACATGCCATTATCGCCTACCACTAGCCTAAAATAAGTCCCTGGTTAGTAGAAATTAGTTTTATTTTATTAAGTGGTATTATATATGAATTATAAGTCCATTTTTGGAGCCATATACGATTAATATCACCATATATGGACTTATTTATATTGAATAACTTTTGATAAAATTTCGTTTAAGACAAATGGAATGACCCGTCATTCTATCACATGATATGATAACACTTCGCGAATGAAAAATTCAACTTCATTTTATTAAGATATGAAGTTTAAATTGTTCAAGGAATAACCAATGGTGATATTTTACCAAAATCAAGTAAGTATTTCTTCAAATTCAAATTCTTTAATTTCATGGAAATGATCTTGAAAACCAAAAATGTTGTCCCAATACCCTCATATCTGATGAATCAGATGGTACCTTATATCGTCACAAATTTATGTCTTTATGATTGTTCTCTTTTTCATAGTCATGTTCTCTACCACTCTCCATCAGAACATGATGGTTAGATTTCTCTTCCATATCAATGTTTTCATCTATATTCTCCTATGTGGAAACCCAGTGATGAGTTAATTTGGGTAACCATTACATTTCATACATTAATTTTAAAAATTAAGTTTTTTTATTCCTTTTTACGCTGTGGGTTTCTATGAAATAAAATTTCAATTAGTAAACGATTTATAACCCCGACGAATTTTGAGGTCGAAGTTCATTTTAAGGGGGGTAGAATGTAACACCCTGAGATTTTATGAGAATTATTCTTTTTAATTTCATTGATGTATTTTTTTTATGCTACACCAAGATTAGCTTTCACTATATGCAACACCATATTAGCTTGTATTATACGCAAACACAATTCCTGGCTTGTGCTGCACATAAGAGCGACCTTCCTCAATAGTGTGTGTTGTACGCACTACCGAGTTTCACTAAACAACGATATATTGTTATAATATTATTATGAACTAGAAATTATGAATATTATTAAAAATAATTGGAATTTTATAACATTATCATTCATCTTACACATATTCTAGAACATGGTATGAGAACAAAATAAAATTTTCATGTAAAATAAGTGTTTTTCAAAAAATGCAGTTTTTCCACCTTTTGATGGCGCGCCCACTTTGAATATAGTTTTTGACATGTTTATAAGTTCAATTTTACAAATTAAACTTCTTCGTTTGAATAAAGATATAAAAAATTACTTTGGATAAATTTTTTATATTTTTTAGATAATTTTCTTATTTTGCTGAATAGTAAAAATACACTAGATTTTAATTGAAAACAACTTTTTTCATCAAAATAATTTATATGGTTAAAAAATATTATTTTAAAGTTTTAATGTATAAATAGAATATATTTTTACCATTTAATATAATGTTTTTCATTATAATTTATTTTACATTGAATTCATAGGTAAAAGCATTTCTATCTTCTGCAATGTTTGAACTTTTAAAACCCATTTTCTCAACAGCGGGATTAATTTTAAATTAAATACTACAACTTCTATGTTTTGAATTTGGAAAAATGGACTCAATATTTAAAATTGGTAGGTCAAAATTATTTTAATACGATACTTTTTATTTTAAGGAATTTTGAATAATAACTGCGGTAAATTTTATTTACAACAATTAAAGGTAAATCAGGTAATTAAGGGTAAAAATAATATTATAACATTACCCTAAGACATGTATTAATATAATTGGATGGTTATATTTCATCTTAAAATATAATTCGGTAGAAATGGTATCTTTTGGGACCCACTTGGATGTGATTAAGACCTTTTGTTTATTTTATTCATAGAAATTGAAATATGTCTCACTCAAACTTTTATAATGAAAGTATTTTTAATAGAATTTTATACCGAATATAAATTCAATTATAAATCCACATTAGGAATATAAAATGTATTTATTTCATCATGGTAATTTATTTTTGATTTTTAAGAAATATATAATTACCTTAATAGCTTAAACACTAATGATGCAGAATTTATTTATTTAGTGAAAAATCAATAATATAGTTTTTATTAAAATTATAATACCCATAAAAAGGACCCTAAACTTGACCAAAACTTATTATTCGAGTACATATATATCCTAACCATCAAAGGATAGACTTGTGGATCATTTGGAGCCTCATAAAAGAGATTATTACATTTATATTATTTTATTTTAAATGATGTCAATGTTGTCACCTTCATAATTTAATAAAAATATCATTTTAACAGTTTTGTTTTTTAGAAGATAAATTAAACTAAAATTATTATTACTAAATATAATAGATTTACATTAATCATAGTATTTTAGTTTTAATTATTATAATAAAATAAGTATATTAAACAATTATACAAAAATGTGGTATTAATTATTTTATTAATATAAATATCAAAATAATGGTATTAAAAATATTAATATAAATATTAAATTAACTAATTAATGTACTCCACGAATTTTTTAGATTAGTATGACATGTTAGGAATATATAAAATATATTTTGGCGAATATATCTTCTTTTTTTATTTTATTTAAATTCAAGTAATTGAATAGTTTCAAAATTGAAACTATTGATATTTAATAAAAATAATATATTATTAAATTGTTTAAAAATCACAAAAATATTTAAAAATTTGAAATTTAAAATTATATGGTCAAAAATGTAAATATGTATATAATCATGGAAAATTCACAACACATAAGTAATTGTTTATAACAATTTAAAAAATTAGAATATTATTACTGCAAATAAAATTAAATAGATTAAATAAGGATAAAGCAAAATGATAAGGTATACAATAAACTTAAAACATGTATAAATTTTATTGGTTGATTATATTACCACCCTATCACATATAATATTATAATTGAGTGGTTTTTGGTGGTTTTTAAGTGGGGTTTTAATTTAATAATAATTAATATTTTTGAGGTTTCCCAAATTGCCCCTCTCCTCTCCTATATAAGGGCATCTCCTTACCTCTCCTCTTCTCAAAATTTTGAGCCTTCCCACTCTGCCAAAACCAATCCATTTCGTTTCTAAAATTCCCTAGAAACATACTATAGGTTCTGTACTTCTTCAAAGACCAACTTAAGTGCCCTAAGAGGAGTTTTAGAAGAGGCACGTCGAAGAAGACGTAATATCCTTTACTGATTCTTTCAAAGTTATTTCTACTTCTACTTCATCTTTTTTATTTGTTTCATCATAAAGTAATAAAATAAGTATCACTAATATATGGATATGTTATTATAAATATTAAACAACCATATTTCACCTTCTATCCATCCTATGGAAAATGAAATCATCGTGCGAGCGTACGTACGGAATACCGTCTACATGCCGTGGTGTAATCTGTTTTCCACAACCAACTTACTTTGATGGTTATAATGGTGAAAATAATAACAATATATTCTTATTATAACATCATACTAATTCTGATATATTCAATCATTCACTCCAATACGATTCACTAATTATTGGAATGATATCATCACTCGTGTGTGCGTATGGATTACCGTCTCCACGACACAATGAGATGCATTCTTCATGTTAACCCTTCCAGAATGATTATAAAGTATATATATTGAATAATAATTAAATATATGACATAATAATTCTACTGGATTTGTGTATATATATATATATATATATTTCATCTACTTACTTCCATTCAAGTCAATAAGGAAAGGAAAACAGCATTCATGCATACGTACGACCTACCATCTCCATGAACGGTGTATTTCATTCCATTTTTTGATATATTATATTATCAATATATATAAATCATGCTTTAAATTCTGGAAGTAAGTATTCGTGATCTAAGTAATCATATGAATAATTAAAAGTCAGAACATGGACAATAAATGAAACGATTTTACCCAAAATGCTGATTTAACATGGAATTGACAAATGAACGGGTAATATAAAGTCCTAAGTGAGTTATATATGTTATCATAAATATTATTATAGTTCTGTTACAAGTTAATAATATGTTTAAACCCACTATACAAGATTCTCGGACAAATACAAATGAAAACGGACATAAGATAAGGGATAACTATTTTAATCTCGGTCTTATCTGAGATTTCTTATTTGTAAGTATTTACTGGGGTTATGTTTATCATTCATCTCCATGTTTTCTCAAAAAAAATTCATAAAATGTTTACAATTCTTCCATGTATGTTTGAAGTAATTTTTACCCTTTTTTGACTTTTACCACATGGTATGGAAGGAATCTTTCTGGTGTTTACCATACGAGGTACTTTTTGACTTTTCTTACAAAAGTACAAGAACAATGTTTTTTTAACTCATACGACATGAATGGATTTTTAGGGTTTCATAACACCTTATTTTCATGAAGATTACTCTACAAGATTTCATTATTATTTAAAGAAAAACATTTTCTTTTAAAATTGAATGGAATTTTGAGAAAAGAAAATTGATTTTGAATAAGAAATGATATTTGACTCAAGAATTCATTTCAAGTGTTTTATCAAAACTATTTTCCATCTAAGATGACATTATTTAGTATGTTTATGTTTCAAGTATAATGTATCTATTATTTACATGGTTTTATTTTTCTTATGATGAAATGATATCCATTTTTTATATGGATTATGTTATGATGGGATGATATTTATGAAACCCATTTTTTAATTTGAGTTATGATGAATGATTTATGTTTATTTTGTGGAACACATAAGAATGATTTTGGTATGAGATGGGTAAGACCTATATCTCCCTCCAATGCATTGGATAAAGATTTATATCTCATGAGATAGACATGGTAGGAACGGAAAATAAAATCCAGTTTAGTAATACAGGGCGAGAATGGCAAGTAAACCTGGTTCAGTAATGGACTTTGTCCACTATGATGGTCTTGGCAGTAATGCCTTGGCTACTATGGAAATAATAACATGGGATTAATGGTTTTCCAAAATTACATGTTTTATTCCCATTCTATTTTATCATTATTTATGTTCCTTTTTTATCTATGCCTTACATACTACTAAGATTTGTTTAACAACTCAATATTTTTATGTTAAAACATTAAGTTCGTGGTTTTAAGTTCAAATGTATATGGTTTGTTTTATTTTCTCAATGTTTACCCTTAATGAGCATTTGATATCACCCATTTTAGCTTTTCTTCTCCACCAGATATAAAGATATGTTTTAGGTAAGAAAACAAAAGGGGAAGATCTTTATGGTAGATGTTGAAGATCTTTTACCATGATTAGAAGATTATGTTCTGAGTTTACAAAGACAATAAAATATTACGGTCCTTGGTGTCTGTTTTTGTAATGTATTAAGTATTCCAAAAAAGTAATATAATGTCCATGTACCTCAATATTGGGTCTCCACATTTGAACTGTCTACAAGTTCTCACATTTTTGGTTTACTCTAGTTCCCTGTTGTATATTTTACTCTTTCCCTCTACTCTTTTTCATTGATATGGATTTGTGTGTTCACAAAGGTACATATTCAACGGCCTCCTCTAATTAGTTATACCTTGGGAGCTTTTCACCACCCATGGACTCTGGAGGAAGGCATGTGGTAATTATAGATTAAGCCCCATATTGGGACTGTTTATGATAGATTGTTTTTAGATAAACTTTGTTCCTTGGGACATTATTCGGACTACATCCATTAAGATGATTTGTTTGGGATTATGGAAATAGTGTAAATGTGTCTCGGGTGAGGTTATCAATCAGGGAATCTAATGATGGTATGGTGGATGAAGTATCCATTCACCAAGACATTGTCTACCTTCTTATTGCCTCGGTATGTCAAGATAAATTTTTCTAGGATTAAAGGTACATAATGTAGTAATTCTATAGTTTTATAAATATTTTAAGTGGGATCTCTATGAATTCCTTCATGCAATAGTATGTGATTCATTTTATCTCTTCATACAAATATAAGTGATTCCTGTGGATAATTTTCTTCTTTGTATAAGAGTACGTGGAATTTTTACATCATAAAGCTATGTAACTCATGGAACACTTTCTTAATTGTGCAAGGTATTATATTTGGAACTGATCAACCTTTACACAAATGTTTTGAAGTATTAGAGGAATAAAAACATGATCATCACATGGAATTTTTACCTGAATTCAAAGCTCCCTTAGGACATTGTTTTGACAATAAATTATCCCTATCCATATATATATCTCTTCTTCTAATTTTTTAGACACATTACATTTATGTAGAACATAAAAATGAACACCATAAGGGGTATTTATAGATAACTTAACCAACTTAGTACCATCTACCTATTGTATGTGCACCACCTCACTTATTCTTATGAAACCACCATCGCTAGCATGATTCATAACTATGAAAATCAACCATCCTTCCAAATTTAATCTTTCACAAATTCATGTGTCTATATCATTGTATCATCATAAAATTGGTTTATTATAAATGAAAATAAACTCACATTCAGTACTTGATATCATAGAAATTGAATAACTCATTTCAATATTTTACTAGAGGTTTTGACATATAAATTTGGGTGTATGTAGACCTCTCATACATTTATAGGTATAATACAATTCATCTATCTTGATTGAATGACCCAATGACGATGAATCAGGCGGTCACCTTTCTTTACATAATTTATAATTAGAGAAATTGAATAACCACACTCTCCATCCCACATATATAGAACATACCCATGTCGACATGCTCTTCCGCTATCAGGCCACCATGCATGTTGGTGCCCCTATTTACTCATATGTGCCTCTACATTCTCACACACCTTCCCATGAAGGACACTTTACACCACTCATTTACATTGAGTTGTCTCTCCTTCATGGTAGAGGCCTCCAACCATAATGAAGGATCAATATGTTTTTCTCATTGAGCGGTTGGATAATTTTTTCAATAAAAGGAAAACCAATAATTATTCATAAAAACTATGTAAAATATAAAAAAATAAACTTTGTTTCAGTGACCATCAACTCTAAAAACATGAAAACAAATGATAAATTTGAAATTTAAGTCTCCGCATTCTTTTATTCTCTCAAATAATCAATTAAAATAATGATAAAAAATCCAAGATCATAAAAATATAATCCATCTCAATTTATCTTTATTTCATCAACATAATGATTATTAACAGTGATCATAAAAATATGTTATTCAAATTAGTTAAACAATATTAATTGTACTAATGAAATTACAACATGGTTGGGGAATTATGAATAGCTCTACAATATCCCCACTTAAAACACATTAACTTTTAAAAACTCTTAACTTATTGAGAAAAATATCAATATCTATTGAAATTCAACATCATTAACCCACCTAGGATCATCAATAAGAACTTTATTCATAGAATTTTTTATAATACAGTTTATTTTTTGTTTTATATAAAAATATATTAATAGTTTATTCTTATAATTATTATTTTCAGGTCAATTACTATATTTCTCTTACAGGATTCATTTTAGAGAATTTGGTTCTTACTCCTTAGTTATGGGTTCAGGTATTATAAAATTTTCCTAATTATTTGGTATATGTTTTTTATATAGTTCTGGTGTCACTACCCCCTCAACTAATCTCCCTATTGGGATGGAAAATAAGAGAATTATTAGCCACCAAATCCCACCTCTAATATAATTTGTTGAAAACTAGGATTGACGTTATAAAATAGAAATTGGTAAGAATTAAACTCACAATATAATTTAATAAAAAGATATAATATAAAGCCATAAATAAACACAATTTCATATATATAAAATAAAAAAATATCCAATAAACAAAATCCTATAAGGAATGATATGAAATATATGAAATCTCTCCCAAATGAATGTATATGATTCTTATAGGAAACATAAGTGATAATAAACCTATATTTGAAGATAGTACAATATAGATCCATCATTAAATCCTTATATATTACCTGAATGATATATTATATATAGGTAGGGCGGGTATAAAATGTATAATAAATAGGATCGTACCCAAAGTATCTCAAGAAAATGTGAAAATAGTATATTAATGCTCCAGTTAAAGAATAACATAACTAGCATGCACTTAAATAAGTTAGTTAATAACCCCAACCTCACAATGTCTCTATAATCAATTAACAACAACAATATGATAAGATAATATCAAAATAAAAAAAATAAAAGAACCCCACAACAAATTCCCCACAAATTTTCTTCTTTATATCTCCACAGTCTGATGTTTTTTCTCTAACACCATCCATTCTAATGTGGTTCATATCATAACCCTGAATAACCTAACATATACTTAGGTAAAACTTCATGTGTTGATAAGAGTCATCAACCACATCACATAAAAATTATGGGGTAGTTGGGTATCATGAACATGATGTAAATCAACCGTATTCTATCCTACTACCATGAACAACCCTTACCACACATCACATCAGATACTACCTCCAACAATAAAATTGTTTTCATTGGGTATCACTACTGACTAATTTTTCGTCACTAAGAATCCCTACCCACAATTTAATTATCTTTATGAATTTGCATTAACAATTTCATCATTACTATGAACTTTAAAAAAGTAGAGAGTGGGGGAGAAGGTGTAGTCCAATATCCATCAACACCAAAATAGATATTCAGTAAAACACTCAGAACCCCGAACCTTTTTTCATTTCTAAGAATATACAACTCAAGTGGGGTGTATTTAGAATTGACATTAAAATACTAGAATAAATAGTCTCTCAATTTACCTAGCCAATTTTTTTATATCTATATTGCTAACATCACCACGATACTACCACATCACGCCAATACATCTTCCACCAACCACTTCCACCTCTAAAAATCAATTTTCCACACTTAAAAACCATAAAAAAATCCCATTTTCCTTAATTTATTATCACATTCAACCATTTTCAAATTTAACAGTTACCGAAAAAGTTCCATTTACCTCACCAAGAGATTCCATTTTAATAATAACCCATTCAAAACAAAGAGCCCTATTTAAATTCAACCATTAACTATTTATTCAATCCATTACATATCATTCCCTTACATTTCCATATAATAAAGACCCTATTATTATATATAGCTATAAATTTAAAAATTTAATAAAATAACTCATGATTTATCAATTTCTAGGTATCATTAAGTTTATTATTCCATTTATTCTCATAATTATTGACAAACAATTCTCATTCATCACCTATATTTTCCCTCATATGTAAACCATTAATTCCTTTTTTTTACATTTAAATTATATCTTACTTCTGTTTAACTTCATCCTATTCCATTTAAAACTATTCATCAAAAACCAAACTCCATTGATAACACCCTCATAATATTCCCATTATCACAAAATAACTATCATCAACAAAAAACTACAATGAAACTCTTAATTTATCTCATTCCAACTAAATGAAACCTTGTTTTCTCAATATTTTTCACACCTAAAATACCCATAAACATTAGAAAAAAATTTCAAAGAAACCACTCAAACTATAGAGTAACACAAAATCACACTAGTAATAGGGAGAAGAAGATTTCTTCCTCAATTATTCCCAAATTTCAATTTAAATAGGGATTTAACAATATTTCATCATCTCTTACATGGGTGTTTACAGATAATTTCTAGATTTTCAAAAAAAATCATTATTATATTTACATGAATAAACTTCTTAGATTGGTGAACTCAAAAAATCAATCACATAAGTGGTTCAAAATTTAAATCATCCACAAATGAAACATCATAAATATTTTTCAAGTTGATGGTAAAGAACAATAATATCAATTACACAAAACTAAAAAACATGTGAGAATTCACCCTTCCCCTTAAATTTCATTCATTCGAATTTATTATGCCATTAGTTAGTTCCTCCCATCAACATAAAGTAATGAAAAATGATACTAATTTCATATATTGATAAAAAAATAAGAGACATATTACATCCCCAACCTTAATTAAAGATTTAGGAATCATTTTGAAAGATCCCAGCAAGAAGAATATAGCCACAATACCAAGATCAAACCAATAAAAACTCATCAACATTGATAACAGTTACCCCCATAAATATATTTCCATAATTTCTCACAAAACATCCATTAAAATGACCACAAACTTCTCTAAATAATTATAGAGTAGGAAATAAGATATGAATGTAAAAGAATTCACCATATATTTCTGAATCAAAAACCCAAGGGTTGGGGTTAAATCCAAGGTAAAGGGGCTAAAATACCTCCATTAAATGAACCTAGTTCACCCATGTGCTATGATAATGAGCCGAATAATGATGATGTTTTAATAGCTTCATTAATTTATACCTAACATATTTCTAATGGAACCATGGTTCATCATTTCAAACCATGACATAGTTAATAGGTTTTTACCCCAAACAATGACATAGGACAGGGGGATACACCACAATATACCATACTCCAACTCCCCTCGATAATATATGTTATAGCTAATGGAAATATAATATATAACTAGGTTACAATTGTTTTATAAACCATACACCATTCCCCATATACCCCCCAAGTCAATAGGGAAACAAAATCTAACCTCTTAAGTCCCAATAATGCAACAACCGAAATCACCATAGAACAAGGTACCAAAATTGAACCTGTACACTATAGATTAACTCCATTACACAACCTTCATCAAACCAATTAAACAAATAGAACCAACCTATCTGGGTATAGATGGCTTAGGTCAGCTCCACACAGTGACCAAAATTGAATACCTACTATATATCATCCTCACCAACACATCGATCCATGCTACACTACATGTAATTGGAACTATCCTTACCCATGATAGGGATGATTCATATGAAAAAATTAGATAACTCTTATACAAAACCCTTTTGGCACAATAGAAAATAATATACCCAAAAAGTACCATCACATAATCTAGGTGATGCCGGTAGACACTTACAAAAAGCTCAAATAACACTTATGAAAGACACATAAAATTTTACCCCATGGTGCCAGGCCACAATTAGTATCAATGAATGAAATTTTTACTCAAACTCCACTAGTTCTACCTATATCCTACATAGGGAACATTGTACAGACAAATATCACTAAGTAATAGATTAAGAAGGTTCAGACCATTACATTAAATGGATCTCAAATGGTTATTTTTCCTCAAAATAAAAATAAACCCAAAACTTCGGGTGGGGGAAGGAGAAATTATGAATAAGAACCCTTTGGTAAACCTCTCAAAATTCTCACCACATCTAAAACACAAACACCATCATCCAAAACTGCACTCTCGAAGAGGATACGACTCAAACATGATGATTTCAGCAACCATACCCAAGTCATAACAAATGATATATTAATAGAGGATTTTCACACATATATAATCAATTATAAATTAATTGACATATGGAAAAAAATATCATGCTCCCCAATGAACCCATCCACATAAACGTTCATATTTAGGTTGCATAAACCACTATATATCCCACACAAATAGATATATAAATACAAAATAATAATGCATTTCAATCAATATATTTTTATCATTATTATTGCATGAACTTTGTTTCTCCATCATGTACTTAATAACACAATTTTAAATTTACAAACCACAATTTTCATTACCATCTTTAAATAATTAATCTTTAATATAAGGGGTTTTCACCATTCCATCAATAGAAGAAATATAAAACCATAGTAAGGGATAGCTTTCAGAGTTTTTTTCTAAAAAATAATTTTTAAATATATGACATAGGACTTCAATGCATAAAACTTTTTTGGTAATCACTTTACATTATAATAACTTTTATATTACTATATATAGTTCATAAAATTTATTTTCAATAAAATCATATAAAAAGATCATGGATGTAATTAATGAAATAGTATAGTAGTGACCATTCTAAATTTATTTAAATTCATTTAAGAGAAGCATTCATATAAAAAAATCAAAAAATTTACTTTGGAACTCCCTTAATTGAAACTCTATACATTTTTTATTCTCATGTATCATGATTTCCATGATTAAATTAAAAAAATTAAATGTATTACTACCAATGAACCATAATTTCCTATTATATTTTAGGGAACAAGATTTTTACTCCATATTTTGGTATGAAATACCAAAACACAAAATTCATCCATTCTTGGAATGAAAAATTGGATCCATATATGTAAATGTTCTCATATTTTAATTGGTTAATGCTCAACATGACAATATTCTTTTAGAATTACCAATATAATAAACCAATCCAACTCTCACAATAAACAATTCACACTTTTATATAATACATTTTGAGTGGGTGGTAACAGATGGAATAAAATACTGTACACAAATAAATATATATCCTATAATGGCTCTAAAATAATTCATTTTACTCTAGCAGAATAAAATATTTTAAGAAAAACACGTTTTTTATGTTCTTTAAAAAATCAAATATTCCACATAGAAACTAAAACCCACATTTTCATTACCTTTTAAATCATTAAGTGACACAGTCTCTAGACTAGTAAATTTAAATTTTAGAAATTAATAATTAAAAGTTGAGTTAAAATAGATTATGTGAAATTTATACTATTGTTTGGGAGATGATTTAAAATAGATATTATATTTATGAAAGTAATATAGTAACTTATTTATAACATATCCAATCCTAAAATATCGAACCCTATTCAACCCATCCTAACTCACTACTTAAGAAAACTAAACCATAATATCGGTTGACCAACCACATTACTAAGACCCAAAAACCCTATAAATTATGGGGCACTGAGACCATTGGGGACCCATCATGACATGAAAAATCATATTATCTATAACTATACAAAACGAATATCACTAGGAAGATCAAAATACTAAGGTCAGGATTGAGTATCTAAAGACTTTTTTACTCTCATCCTCCACTTACTAAAAGCCCCATGAATCAATGTTCCATATCCAACCTCCTCACAAAACTAGAAAAACCCATCTTAATAACAATAGAAAGATCACTCACATCAGGACAAATCTAAAATATGAATATATCTATCATTTTAGTAATTATTGATCTCATGGAAGACTAAATTTGTTGTGCCCGTATTTCCTTAACTTCCAAGTTATCTGAAAACGGGTTAGTCACTATGAAAAAATGAATCCCAATATTAAGCACACCTGGCTTCCCTTGATAGAGTTTCAATAGATCCACAATTTTTTTGTTCCTCCTTACCTATTTAATAAACACCCCTTTGTCTGACAGAACGTTTTCATACTAGGAGGTCCCCTCTTTCTGATCATGATTCATCTTCCCCCACACATAATCCATCCCCTCAGAGTGTTCCAACAATTATTGTAGTAAAGAACCACTATAGGGACCTTAAAATTTTGAAGGCATCCTCAAACCCCTATAAACACTCTTCAACCATGGTACCAAACACCCAGTTGAGGAACATTGGAATTTCATGACACTATACATAGGTTTGAAAATTATCCCTTGAATCGTTCTTTCTCTTACTAACAAGAACATCTCAATTTATTATTTTTTCATGCCTTCTCCCAAGTGCCTAAATGAACAATTTCAATTCATGAATTCAAATATCACAATCATAAAAAGGAGAATAGACACATTTTATGAACCTTTTTAATCACTATAAAATTTTAACCTCTTAAAAAATTAATGAAAATGGACTTAAAACCAAACATTAGTTTTAAAAAATGGTAATCCTTACTCGGATCATGATAATTAAAACTATATCAGTGAAAACCCCCATTTTGAAAGTTAATAAATATGTTTTACTTCAAAAAATTCAATAGAAACTCTTAAAAAATTCATTATATCATAAGTAAAATAAAAAAATTTATAAAAAAAATTAAACAAGTTATATGATAACTATAAAAATCCTTAAAACCATTATGAAAATGTAACTTTTCACCTTTTGAGAAACAAAACTTTTCATGATTCAAATCATAAAAAATAGTGATTAATTATTATTCTTAACCATATTAACTTATAATTCAATATGGGGTATTAAATTCCATCCATCTCCATATCAAAACAAGAATTATGATATTATCATAGTATTCTTGTTCAAATAACACAACTTTATAACTCTGTTTTTAGGTTAATTTTAAAATTCATAACATGTAAACTAATGAATCTAGTTTAACAAAAAAACATTATTCATAAAATAATAGGTTTAATCAATTTACTTTATCAATTTCAGATTTCAAACAAGTTTATTAACAAGTCTGTAATTACCAAGACACATCCAAATAGACATTATAGAAATTTTAACATTTTTATTTACAATTTACTATGAGTGAATTTAATTACATATCAATGTTTTATATCAAAACCAAATAATATTATTCAAAAAAATATTAGAACCCACATAAGAATAAATATTGTACCCACAAGTACCCAATTCATGGTAACCCACACACTACACTGTGATATTATTTACTCTGTGTGGGTCTAACTGTCCTATACAATTTTAATGTTTTTGAGGAAAGTAATGTTTTTTGATAGGTAATCATCCCCTTTAATCATACACTTGAATAAATATCATACATTAAAAACTCATGACAAATCCCATTAGCCCAAAAATGTTGAATTTGTCTAAATTAATTTGATTAGGTTTATTGAATTCCAAATTTTACCACATTAATTCACTTGGAAAAAAATGATGAATGTACCATTCCTAGGGATCTAACTAGAAAAAGAATAAACAATATTTTCCTTTTGGTTCACTTAACCTCCTTTTATGAGATCATAGGGGCCTTACAATCCCATGTCTTAGTCGATCTATTTATCCAATGTCTCACACCAAGCTTAACTGGTAGATTTTCCTTACTATCCCATGAAATTATAACAATTTATAACTAAAATATTTTTACTAAATCTAAAACTTCTATTTTTATACAATTATTTTATGATCCCCCCATTCCACTTGTACCACTATGATATTTTCCATGAATAGATGGAATAACCCTCAAAACCTACGTACAATATTCCATGGGGTGGAGACTAAAATCAAGAGAATGAAACATATATTTGTTGGTATTAGAATAATTATTATATGTTAAGGAAGAGAGATATGTTAAATCGACCAATTAATACCATGTCATATATAAAACTAATAATCCATGATCCCATATAATAAAATCCTAGGATTTAGGATTTAAAATTCATTAATTTTCTCTCAAATGAAAGTGCATGTTCATTATATGAAGTATAAATAAAAAAACACTTCATTACAAGTTGGTATAATCAATATCATTCAACAAATACCTCTTAATTACCTAAAAAAAATATATAAATACTTATAGTGATCATAATATGTATACTAAGTAGGATCATACTCAAAGTCTCCTGTGAAACTGTGAAAAGATAATATTAATTCTCTAGTGAATCTAGAGTGGAACTAGCAGGCACCTAAATTGGTAATCATATCACTGTAAACCTCATAAAGTCTTACTCTCCAAGTATCAAATCCAATGTAATAAGACAATTTAAAAACCAAAATTCAAGGAACCCTAAAACTAATTCTACATTGGTTTTTCAAACTTACACCCAAAAATCTTATAACTTTTTCTCTAATCCATTCTATTATAATATGGTTCGAACTACCGCCCTACATATAAAAACCTATGGTTAGGTATATTGTCTTGTTTTTGTATCATCCCTTAGACATATCACAATAAAATTATAAATTTGTGGGTTATCATGAATATAATGAAAATAAACCTCGTTCCCTCATCCTACCAAGCACGGCCCACACCACGCATTACATTATATACAGACTCCAAATAAAAAACCACCATTATTATTAATCACCACCAATTATCCCATAATCACTATAAACCTTATCAAATGGTAGATTGTGGGAAAAGGGGTAGTCATCAATCTACTATTGTAAACCTGGATATTGGGGAAAATTCTAGAAACCCGAAACCATTGGGATTTGTTAAGAATATCCAACTCAAGATTGGTGTGAATAGAAATTGTATGAAAATACAAGAATATATAGTATCTCTTTATACCCATTACAAGGATTCATATCAATATCACTAACATTTCTATAATATTACAACATCACCTTAGGACCCCCCCCCCCCCCACTAACTCCTCCCACCACTAAAATGTAATTCAAGGCACAAAACAACATCAACACATACCAAAATTCCCTTATTTATTCTCATTTTCAATTAATTATATATTTAATAGTTACTAACTAAGATATGTTTATTTAACCAAACATTTAAATATATACAAAAAATACAATCTCATATACACTCAATAATTAAATACATCCATTTAAAATCTATTTAAGACATTACACATCATATCCATACATTGATATTTGAAACATACATATAACCATCCACAAATATACATCAATAAATTTATTATACCAATTATTGATTTATTAGTTACAACAATTTATTATGCTTTTTGTGATACTTACTTCTTATTTCTAATGAAAACCCATTCTATACCATCATTAATGTTTACTCTCACTTATTACCGATTAATTCCATGTATTTTCATTTCAATTAAAACATATATCTTTATAATTCTAACCCATTCCATTTAAAATCCTTCACAACCAACCACACTTCAGAGTTGAAACTATAATATAATCCCAACTATCACATAATAATAACCATAAACTTAATACCACAAACTAACCCCCCAACTTATGCTATAAGGACCCGTAAAATTCAAGGGAAATTTTTTCTTAATTTTCTTTGATATTTTACAAGAACGCAATTTCTGACAGTGACTAATTCTGAGGCCCGGTGTGCCCGGAATCATTTTCTGAAGTTTAGCTCGGGTACGTTCAGTGAACGAATGAGCGGGTTTTTCTAACTTTTGAACCTGTGCTCGGAATCGAATTCTGAGGGCACCGATGGAATCGCAACGCTGGTAATTACTTAGGAACACCTTTTCCGGAGTTGCGTTCACTCAGGTGTGGTTTTTAATTTTTGGGGTTAAGTTAAGAAATAAAATAAAGTGGTGCGACAACTTTATTTTATTTCATTTAAATCCACTTAAGGCCACTTAAGCCAGGTTAAGCGGATGAGGTGGAACCCACAATATCCTACCCACTTGGTAGGATATTTGTGAGGTGGGGCCCGCACGAGCCCATCGTTTCTTTTCTTCTTAAGTAACGCAACCCCCCCTATTAAATGAAGTCAACTCTTGCATTTATTCTGGTTAATAAATGCCTCATTAATTGGGTGGTTTTAAACTCCTAGTTTAATTGATCGTTTCTTTTCTTTTTGAATTTCAAAGGTTGACTCGTGCATTAATAAAATAAGACAGTTCTTATTTTATTTCTGTTGGAACTTGTTGCGTGCAGAGGATTTGGAGGAAAGCGTTCTTCTTCGACGAAGAACGCGAAGAACACGAAGAACGCACCGATCTCCGACGAAGAACGCCAAATCCTCGGAAATCAACGACGCTCCTTCCGCGATGCTCCTTCCGCGACGCGACGATTCCCCTTCCACGACCTCTTCTTCCACGACGTCCCTTTCCGCGAAAAATCTCGTTCGATGGAAACGCTTGATGTAGGGGAATTTATTTACTGTTCTCTTATCTTTTGAGAAAAGGATGATGAACGTGGACCAACCAATTCTAGTTTGATCTGCGGATCATTCGTTCATGCGGATTGATGTTGAGGATTCTTGTTTTTGTCCGTGAATTATTTCTTTGTCGTACGTCGACTTCTATTAGATGGCATCTTTCTATCATTATAACGGGAGGAGGTCGGACCGCACGAACACGGCCGAATATCCTCCCCATTGTTGTTTTAATTTGTTGCGGCACATGAATGGTGGCGCAGTGCCATTGCACCGCGCATAAATTATGGGGAAGGGCTAAGAAGCGCAGCATCGTCACACCGCGCCGATGAAGTTGAACAAGCCACAACGCCATCGCGTCGTGCCGGAAAATGACAAACGAAGCCGCACGGGTGTTGTGGGATCCTCTCAGTGAAGGACGGGTCCCGGGAGAGCCATTGGCAAAGACGAAACGAATTTCTGACCACCGGAACTCGTCCGGTGGTCCACGGAACAGCCCACCGGTGCGCCTCCCCGGCACGGCGGCACCGGCAGCGGGCGGCGGCGGCGCCCGGCGCGCTGCCGGAAGAAGCCACCGCGGCTGAAGCAGCAGTGGCGAAGTGCGGTCCCACGACCGCGCGGGACCAAAGGGGGGTGGCGGGACGCGACCGGCTGTCACGTCCGTAGGCACGGGCGGCCCCACGCGGGGTCGCAGTTCTTAACGCCGAGGCAGCGCCCCGCTCCGCTTGGCCGTAACCGGCCGAGCCGACCCACCGGTCGGGACGGGTCGCGCCCAGACCGGGCCAGGCCACCCCGGCCGGGCCGGGTCGCGCCATCCAGGTCAGAGCCAGACCCGGGTCGGGTCGACCCGAGGGGGGTTGGGACGGGTCGGTCCGGGCCTATTCCCCCCCCCCCGTTTTCAGATCACTTTCGGTCAAATGCCCATATCTTGAGCTGTAGAACTCTGATTGACGCACCGTAAGTGGAGATGCGACCCATGGATCGAGACGGTCGTTTAGGTATATTATACTCAAGGTTTCAAAGAACTTTGGGTTCAGCCAGGTTAGTTCGGATATGAAACTAACAGGGCCCTCGGAGCAGAAACGCTTATGTCTTGAGCTCCGGGCATCCGATTGATGCGCCATCTGTCTCGTAGAATTCCTCTTTATGAGACAGAACTTTTGGCATACTCCACCTGAGTTTGGATGCAGTTGGATAGTGGTCGGGTTGGATTGTACCCGAAATCCAACGAGGCCCCTGGAAAGGAAAAGCTGATAACTTTCAGACCGGACGTACATTTGGCGAACCGTCAGCAACGTTGGTGATAACGTTGAGAGAGGGTCCCTGTGAGTATACCCTATGAGAGTTTAGGGTACAGTTGAGATACGGCCGGGTTGGTTCGCTCACGAAACCAACCGGGCCCCTAGGACGAAAAGGCTAATAACTCACAGACCGGGCGTCCGATTGACGCGTCGTCTGTTGCATTGAGACCCCTATGATGAGGCGGTCCTTCGAGATACTTATTCTTGGGACATTGAGATACTTTGAGTATCGACCTGTAGCTCATATAGTAGACCCTCCCAGAGATGAGCATGCGGCCTACGGAGACCGTGTAGCAGACTGAGACCTGACGACTTCTTGACCGACTCGACTTGAAGTGAGTCGACTAGCCCAGTGGACAGAGCACTAATTTGTTTGGGTGCAGACCCACGGCGGACGGAGCACTACCTCTGTGACAGTACAGACCCGCGATACTCGTCCGGAGAGTACCTTTGCAGGCTACTAGGGGGTGTGCACTACAGTGTTTGGGTGGCATACCCTGGCAGGAAGCACTACTGTGTTTGGGTGGCTGACCCACGGTACTCGACAGGAGGAGTACCTCAGCAGTCTTAGGTTAGTGAGCAGTACCTCGGAGTCGTGATAGGACCACTGTACACTCCAGAGATGGGGCTCTTCAGCAGTTACAGTTTCGATAATGAAAATCCTGGTTTGAGCTGAGTCTATGACCTTTGTGTTTACCTCATGATTGAGATGGGTCACTTGATAACTTAGGTATATGTATGGGCATATTCCTGGGTAGTGGTTATCCGTTGATTTCACAATCTTTGTGTTACCTCATGTTTGAGATAAGTTACTTGATAACTTAGGTATGCGTATGGGCATATACCTATGTAGAGGTTATCTGTTGAGATATCCTTGTTGGTTTTAGTGAGACCTTTAGGGTCTCGGGGTCCCTACTGAGTATCGTTATACCCACCCCTACACGGGCTATGCCCGCACCTCGTTGTGTTGGTTGCAGACAACGGGAAGAGCTAGCGGAGGCTGAGTGTTCGAGGACTAGACGGTACCCGAAGGTGGACCACACGACAAGTCAGTATCTGGAGGTGGACTTCACGGTGAGACAACACTCGGAGGGGGTTGACGAGTGAGAACATTTAGGATCTGTGCTATCTGTACCTACCCTTCATATAGGATCCATGGTGGACGATCCAGGAGCTGTGCTATCTGTACCTACCCTTCAGGTAGGATCCGAGGAGGACGACTCAGGAGCTGCTTCCTTTCTTCCAGCTGTTTGTCTTTTTCTGTTGTACTTTCATTCAGTTGTAACTGTACTTTTAGTTGGGTTTGTATTCTAGCCCATTTAATTTTCAGCACTTTCTTTTGTACTTAGTGTTTTACTTCCTCTTGTACTCTATGGTGTTTTGTTTACTTTTATAAAGGCAATGCCTTCCCAGTTATCAGGATTTACGCCTTTGGTGCTAGTCGCCAGCCCCTGGCCTATGGAAGGCGGGATTGGGGTAGTCACGGCACGGGCCCCGAGGACGGGTCGTGACATATTTCATGATAAGAAACCACGACCCAACTGCCTCAACATGATCTCCCCTTAAACAACTAATAACCATAACCACAGAAAACCATAAGATCCACACAGTAAAATGGATAATGATAATGAACACCATAAAAACATATCATCATATTTCATCCCCAAATATTTCAACGATTTCTTATTTAAATAGAGCTATCACAATATAACAACTTCTCGTATATGAATGTTTTCACATAATTTATTGATTTATAAATAATTAATATATTTTCATATTTAAGTGATTAACCTTTTTATGAATGGTGAATATTAATAATCAATACTTCCAATTGTTCAAAATTCATAGAAACCAATAATCACACAAAACAATTGTTCTTCATATTAACAAAAAGGAAAAATAATGGAAATAACATAAAACAGGTATGTGAAAGAAAATTCAACCTTCCCCTTTTATTTCGTTTGAGTTGGTTCATTATCTTATTTTGTTAGTTATTCCCATCCACCCTGAGGAACCAAAAAATTAAAATTCTTGTGATGAAAAAAATAATGAGGGACATTGGATACCTAACCTTAATCAATGATTTTTGAATCATTATGGAATATCTAAAAATAATAACGTGGTCATAAGACCAATATCTCCCCAAGAAATCCTTCAAAAATAGAACTCATCATCCACTATTAATATCCTTCCACAATTTCATCCATAACAACCATTCCAATGAATAAAATCATTTATGGAAAATGAAAGAGGATGAATAAATAATAGTAAATGAGAGTGACTAGCCTATAATTTCTAATAATTAATCTATCGAGGTCGGGAGTTAAAGAAAATGAAGTGGTGTTGAAGGAAGGTATCCCATGATTTGGGAGAACTAATAGAATAATGATTACTTTCCAAAGGTTTTAGGAATTTATTCTTGGTATATTTTTTTAGGGTCAATGATTAAATACTCAAAACCATAACATAGTGAATATGATTTTACCCAAATCAATGATGCAAGACAAGGTGCTATACAGTAAGGGATCATATACTAAAACCCCTTTAGAATCCATAACCTGTTCAATAGCCAAATCATATGCACCTCGGAAAATTTTGAGGCACAATCCATTTACCATGATACATCTACCACGGAATTGATAGAGATAAGACAATTTACCTCCAAAGTCCCTATGCTACAACAACCAACCAAATCATAGAACCAAATCACTATACCAACCCTCTATGTTTCAACTCACCTAAACACTATATCCACTTTTATAATAATAAATCCTCTTGAATTATCCTTTTTAGGACTCTATGGTGTATCTCACATTCATGACATAATTATACCCCCTCTACACATTATCACTACTACTACACGCCATAAGGATCAATGATACACTTCCGATAATTGGAAATACCCTTATGTGAGTATAAGATGATCCTTTAATTATTCTCATACCACCTTTATATAGGACCCCTGTGGTTTAAGAGAAAATTCCACATCAAAAACCTACCCTCACACATGTTGAGTGAAGCCAATCAAACCCTCTGTATAGCCCATATATCTCTCACAATAAACCTTGATGTCCCAACCCAAGGCTCTATACTAAAATATATCTCCCAAGATGAAATTTATTCTCTTACTCTATTGGTTTCCCTTAATAATCCTTTAGGAACCCCCAATATCCAAATCATATAAAGTAACATCATGGGAGGTTTGAACTATTACATGTGAAGCTCCATTATTATTTCAGGGAGCATGTGGTGATGGTTTTCATGGAACTCTTAAAAAATAACATTTAAAAAATCATAGAGACATTAATATCATCAAAAATAATAAGGAGGAAAATAAAAAATATAAATGAAACAATTTATAATATGTAAAGGGAATAAGAACTCATCAACATTGAATGATGTCTGAAAACACTATACCAAAAAATAAAAGGAATTGTTGTAACCGCTGTCAACTAATAATCAATATTAAATGAAAATAAATTATAACTATTGATAAATGAATATAAAATAATAAAATATATTGTAATACACATGAATAATATTATGAAATAAATGATTAATGAGTTTAATTTAATTATATATGAGATTATAATTCATCTTACTAATAGTGATTACAACGTAAGGTATTCTCGTCTCAAAATTACTTCTTTGAGACTTGTTTTATTTATACACCTTTTATCAATTTTTTGGTGTATATTCTACCTCTATGACATATTATATCATGATTATATTTTAATTAATTATAATTAAAGTTCCATTTTATATTATACTTCCGGAAATGGAATTTTAATAAGTGGTTACTAAAAAAAATAATTCAAATATTTCATTGAGTATTTTCCTACTTTTAGTGCCACCATTTTATAATTTAGTGCGTAATTTCCAATTGTATAACATTTAGTATTGTTTTTTAATTTAGTGGGAAAATTAAATAATTATTGATTTCTATTTTTTTTATTTGATCTATAAAATTATTATAATAAATTCTAAATTAAATCTTGGATGTTTTGAAAATTTGTTTACATTTTTATAGTCTATTATAAATAAATTTTAATAATTTCATGATTATATTTAAATTTTAGAGTTGTTACAAACAATCCACCATCAGGAAATCAGACGTTCATTCCATTAACCACAAGAAGAATTATGATCGATCATGTGAGGATAAAAAACACTACAATCTAATTTTCTCAGCCTATAATTTTTTAAAATTCCCTAATATAATACATGTTGAACTATGGGACATCATAGTGAACTTATTATATGTATTCATCATTGGTTGTTCCAATCCTGGAGTTACTATGTTTTATCGACCACTTTACCATCAAAAGTAATGAATGATGAATATTTCACATATTTACATGTCTTTAATGTGGTCAATAACCCTCTTATTTTATCCCTTAAATTTGAATCTCACGAAAAATTCAATACTTATCAAATTTTCCTAGAATTTGTAGGATGGGAAATTTTAGGTTCCGTAGAGTCTTTGGGGTATCTCAACCAAACATCAAACCAAATAATGTGGCATATATTTTGGTATGAATTCAATAAATAGGATACTACCACATGGATCAAAATATGAAAAATTGTTCCTTAAACCAACAAGAGATAAAAATACATGTTTCATGGAATATTAAATAGTGATAATGATTTTAAAAATGATAAATAAGGAAACTTTGAAAATTCAAAAGAGATAAGATCACATGAGGTTTTCCTAATCCAAAAGAGGAGGAAACAGCATATCTATAAAAGAGAGAAATGAATGTTATCAAGGAAGAATATCAAGAATTGGATCATGAGTTTATGCTGGATAATTATTTCTATTTTATTATTAGACTCACTTTCAATTCAACTTATGTGTGTAATCCCATGTAGTTCTCCATTCATTAATGATACACCATGAATGGAGGGGGTTAATTCATGAGTGATTTGTTAATGGAATGTTTTACCTTGTAATTTTTGAGTCCTCATGTTTTATTGAATAAAATTATTTTTTATAGATTCTATTTATCAATGGATGTTTTAAACTTTTAATAAATTTGTATTTCTGGTCAGGAATTAATTCATTATTTCTATATTGATTAGAGAATAAATAATCTCCCTCTATCTAATGTATTTTTTATGAAGGGAATAATATTTTTTAAGTGGTAACAGTTAGGATATATCTAGCCTGTGTTTGGTAGTAGTGATTCACATCAAAATTACATGGGACAACTACTATCAAATTAGATTTTTCCTTGGTAGGATGGGTGTGGTTTTATGATTATCCCCTCACATAGGAATGGGGGGAAGAAAAATAAGTAATAATGGGATTCTGGTTTCCATAATAAATTTCAATAAAGTCTAATTGATAAAACTATTTAGGATATATTAAATAATAAATTAATAATAAGAGAATAAAAATTCACTTTTATGGATAAAATAGTATTGAAATGGGAAAAAACCGTAACTTAATCACCCTTCTTATAAAGTATTTTCAAATTATAGTTTAAATTTATTTATTTTTTTCCAAATCAATGAAACAAAAGTACACTTCTCATGGATTTAATAGTGAAAATAAAATTATACACTCCTATGATGGAGAAAAAAATAGTTTAAAAATAATAATAATAATTTGATAAGGTAATAAAAATCCTTTTCCACACTCTTTATAGGGGTTCTATAAATACATGTCATTGTTTCTTGGGTTCAATCACCAAAAAATATAACCATTATTTTTTTGACACAAACCTCTTATGATATGATCTCATAGTTCATGATAAATTATTGGTGATTCCATACATATATTAATTATTTATTTTGTTTTGAAAAATACTTATTTAATGATTTATGATGAAATATTATCTACTATTATGGTATTAGTATTATAAGTTATAGTGTTTTTACCATACCCTTATCATTATCTTATTATCACCTATGATCATTGACTGATATCACTTATGTTTACCCCCACGGAGCATATAAGATCACAATTTTTTATGTTACCTTTCCCAAGGTTATAAATAAAGTGTTTAAGTATGCTATGTCTAAGAATTGTACTATGTGAGAATATATTTTTGTAAGATTGTAAAAATCATTCATGAAATAAGATGTTTATGTATCTTGTCTCAAAATAATAAACATTTATGGTTCTAGGGACTCCTTTTTTATGATATATGTAGAGTATTATTCTGAATTGAAGTGATATATATGTATGAAACTATTGGGTCACCTCAGTTGGTATTAAATTAGAGATTAGTTAAGTTTTAGAGATTTTTAATAATATAACTTTCTTGAAAACTATATTGATAAGTATAAGTATAGTATAATACCCTAAAGCTTAGGTAAAGTGAATACTATGTGGTTTTATTAAAAAAATACTTCTATTTATGGTTATTGGTAATTTTATGTGGTTGTTGCATAGATAAACCAATTGGTGACTACTCTAGAAGGTGTGGATTGGTTATTAACTCTATCTTAACTAGTGTGTGATGAGTGGATATAATAATGAACACCTAGAGAGACACTCTGGGGGTATATGAATGGGATCATTCACATTTTATTTATGAACCATTGTTAAGGATTTGAATATATTATGATCATGAATAACATAAGATACACAAAATGTGTCATAGATTTAAAATATTATTTCAACATTTAGACATATTATGATTGATTTTACATGATTACAAGATTACTCATTAGGATTTATTTTACTCAAAATATACTTTTTTATCTTATTTGATGGTTATACTGAGGGAGAATCATGTTAACAATATATGTGATGGGAAATTAAACTAAAATCCTCATGAGGAAACAAATTGAATGGGATTTCAAATATGAAATATGGTTATTATTCTCTTCCAACTCTCTACAAATATTAATGGTAATAGGAATCATATTGATATTCAAAACGAAAAAATGAAGGAATAAATAAAAATTAAGAGTTTTATGTGGAAACATCCTCCATTATTCAGTGGTTCCAATAAGACACTACTATTTGAGGAATGGATTAGTACATCTAAAAAGTTATTATCCATTCTCAATTGTCTAAAACATGAAAAGTTTTTCCTAAAAATACATCATTTTGAAGGTGAAGAATATAAATGGTGGAATCATGTAAAGAATCTACAGAGATATGAGGAAATTGACTCCATGAAAGGGAAAGTGTTTTCAATTATTATTTTCCAAAACCTCTTCACACCAAATTTTAAAGGTAATTTCTCTAACAAATTCAAAAAAATATGAGGAATCCATTTGTACCTATGTGAAAATTTTCAATATAAAACGTCTTCTTTTGGATTTATCACCAATCCTAAAATAAAAGTTTCGTTATTCATTAATTGATTAAGAATAATTATCAAAGATGAATTGGTTATAAGATACATTATAGAATTGAATAAATGTTTCAATGTTATCTCAATATGAAATTAAAAATGGGATACTCCTAGTGTTTTCAAGGCTATGAGGAAAAAGGGGAAATATTCAATTTCAATGTTATCTTAATTATTGGACACCATGTATATAGAATATGAACCATTATACCATAAATACTTTTCAGAAATGGTTTAGTTATTGGGTAGAGATCTATCAGATTCTTCTTGGAAATAAATGTAAAGGGTTTTCACCAATTAATTTCGTCTAATGAGACTATTGATGCATCGAGGGGTTTTCATTAAACGATTCCCGTCGTATATGGATTACATTAACTAGTCCCAAACCCATAGGAATTTTTTTAACCGGTCCCCAACTGATGTAATACAGTCCTAAATCATTATTCATATATCAAATAATTTATTTAATTAATAATTAATATTTATTATCATCAAATATCCATATTAAATAATATATTTTGATTTTATTAATATCTCCTCAGTTAATTAACAAACTATTAAGATAAAAACCATATGTAAAAGTTGTATAAAACACAGATAAAAATAATATATATGAAATAATGGACTTATTAATGGTAATAGGAATGATTCATGAAAAATTATGTCTAACTAAAATGAAAACATGTATAAATAGTGTTTTAAGATAAAATAGAAATGATCCATTTCAGAGAAGTTTAGGGGAAAATATAAAGGATTCATTAAAGAAGACAAATTCATAATTTTTTGTATAAACCCATAAAAGAAGATATTTTTTAATTATAAAAAAAGTGATTTTTGAAAAAAAAAATCTTAAAAAATATTACATGGTGTACTTAAAAATGGATAAAAAACTAGTCAGTTCTCTTTAATCGGGCTTCCTTATCGGTAGGAATGAAAAAAAACATTATAAAAATGCATTTTACTCTAAAATATGGATTAATTGATATAACTACATATTTTTGGAATATATACATATAATATATAATAATTACATGTGAATAATGATGTAATAAATTGGTGTAAAGAGAGAGAAATCATAACCTAAAGGTAAAAATGGTGGTTAAAGATAATCCTTACCACTTTGTAATCAATTGAATTGTATAAAACATAAAATTAATAATCATCAAATGAAAAATTAAATTATAGGAAGGTAAATATATTCGGGATTTTAAATTGTGAAAGAGAGTATACAAACACCAAATAGAAGGATTAAGTTGTGAATAATGTATATCTCACATAAACGAATGTGATATGAGAAAACACTTACAAATATTTTATCATGAGAGTGAGGATAAATCAATGAATAATTTTGTGTGAAAAATAAAAAAAAATAAAATAAAATGGTATATATTATAAAACAATAAGATTACATTTCACACATTTTTTTGGAATAGCATAACTAATTTCAGAGAAGGTTAACCCAATGATTGAAAAATGTGCTAAAAAGATCATTAACTTATGTATGAAGGAGTTCTTCCCTTGAATTTTAATGTCTGGGATAATAAAATTAGATTCACTAATTAATTAATTCAGAATATTTTTTATATGTATTTGATTTAGAATAATTTTATTAAGTTCTTGTAAGTCCTTTTTTATGAGTTATAAGATTCAATTTTCTCACTCCGGGAGTGATTGATTTCTTGGTTTTTATGATCAGTTCTCTTATAACTAAGTATGGAAGTTCTTTTAAAATGGGAATAATTATCCCAAATTTATGTTTTATTTTATTAATGAAAATTCATAAGTTTAAATGATATTATAAATCATTTTTATATTCTTTTAGGATGATTCATTAAATAAAAAATTATTGAAAATGATTAAAATTATTTTGGATTTTTAAACAACTGTTAAAAATTATATTATTTTATTTAATATAATGTTATTATATTGGTTTCAGATCATTATATAACTTAAAATATTAATTAAAAAAATCTTATTTAACCATAATAATTGCCTTGTGACCATCCTTGAAAGCAGTAATGGTGAATGAAAATGCATCGTCTATGATGGTTGTAAATCGACACATCACAAAATATGTTGTTATTTTTAGAATAAAAGTGACAGGATATAGGGATTTATGATGGAAAATAAATTAACATAATAAAATTGTTGTATATAATTTAAACTATAGTAATAATGAATTTCTGGATATATTATTTAAAGATATGGCTAGAAATGAAAATATATTAAAATGGAATGAAAGAGGATTTAACCTCTTGAATATCTACCCCTTAAGAACCTCATAAAGGAACATGGGATTGGTATTTTATTGAGAATAAAATATCTTAAAAATGTAAAAGATTTTTAAGATAGGAATTGGGTATAGTATTAGAGAGATCTAAATCCTAGAAGACATGAGGAAAATAGGTGGTGTGGTCTGGTATTTATATTAGTGGTGAGGGGTGTTTTTTATTATTTTTTTTTCATATGATCATTATTTTGGATTAGGACTGTCAATAGTGTTTATTATTGTGATCAAGTACAGTGACTAGTTCATTTTATTTTTAAATAATGTTGATTACATTACCAATGAATGAATAATTCATGTATTTAGCTAATACCTAAAATTTCACTATTTGATTATTTATTAAAAAAATAAAATATTTTATGAACATCCCAAAAATTCTTATTCACCAATTTTTTACATGTTGATTTTATTTATGGAATAATTTTGTGAAAATTACTTACTAAATTTTCGAAAATAAATTTTTAATTAAAATCATTATTTATTCAAAAATTACCAAATATAAATATTTTAACTGATTTTATTACTCTTTGAAAAATTTATTATGGTCTCATAAAAATATATTACAATTATAATTCAAAAAAATTATAGATTTATTAATATATTTTAGGAAAATAATCTTTCTTTTAAATAAATATATTAATTGTTAAATTGTAAATAAACATTTACATTTCACAAAAAACAACACTAAATTTTTCATTTTTAAAAAATTAATATACTTATTTCATGGTATAAATATTTCCTATTTTGTATTATGAGACACTTTAGCTTTATTTATAATTTCATCGGTGAGTTTATTACTTAATTTCCACATTTCAATTCCTAATTTTTTCATTTATATTAAATAGTATGGATCGTTTAATCTTCGGGTACGCTATAGAATAAATTGAAATTATTTAATAACATATATACTATAAACTATGTGGGTGTTTTATTCTTCTCTATATCAATAAATTGCATCCTTACAATTTTGAAAATTCACTTTGAAAATCAAATGTTAAAACATGATAATTCATTTGTTTAGAACCCATATCGTAAATATGTTTGAAAAAACATCCCCTTTATTAGGGGAAAATGAAATTTGATGGTCGCCACTGAACTAAGATTATGAATAGGAGTAAAATCCTAAAAATATAGACATGAAAGATAAATATAGCTATTATCAATTGATGGAGAGTAATAAATGACATGGTAATTTAAATATTAACCATAAAAAATCATGAATCTTTGATTGGTTAAAAGACCATTGACTTCTCTGAAATAAAGGTAAATGATTAATGATTTTGTTCTAAGATAATTTTCCTAGAGTTGAGGGATCCCAATAAGAATTTTAGAATCTATACATACATGACTTTTTACCAATTAACAAGAATAATACAATCCTTTTTATTTCCTTGGATCTATTACCACTTTATTTCCTAAATCTGGAGATGGGTATTCAATACAAATTTTTATTCTTAAATCTCAATTATGAATCATAAAATTCATAAATAATTCCTTCAGTATTTAAATATTTACTAAAACCTTAATGATTAGAACTATTTATAAAATAAGATAAATCATACTTTAATCTTAATCAACAATATAATTAATCTATTCGATAAGTAGTTATCCTTAAGACTCATCCACAATAAATTCTCCCAAATTCACTAACCAAAAAATTTTATGGAACATCTCTAAATTTCAAAAAAAAAATTAACATAATATCTCTCAAAAAATGTAGCTCTTATTGGGACTTACTAAATATATGAATACTTTAATCCCTATTAAAACCTTAGGAAACATTAATTCTACCAAGAATAAAATTTTAGTTTGTTTAATATATTTCTCAAACCAAAATATTTAAAAATTCCATCAAAACATATACCATCATATCACAAACCACCTTCATAGTGACCAATTCTATCAAATAAAAATCTACTAATTATTATCTCAACATAAAGAACATATATAGGTTACATTTCCCAAGACATGTATTTTCATGAAAATAAACTTAAATCTGAATCAATTCACTTGATTATAGGTGATATTCATCCAATTCATCCAATTACTTAAAGAAGAAGCACTAAAGTACAATCCTTATTTATCTCATGATTCTTAAAAATATAGAAATATTGATAAAATACTCAAATAAAATAATTCACGAATCCAAAGACCTGTATATTAATCTTTCCTCATCGTCTATGGTAGAAGAATTAGATTTACCATGATCCAACTCCCCCTATAATATATGTTGTATTCAATGTAAATATCCTATATAACTAGGGTAACATTATTTTATAGACCATAAACCATTCCCCATATACCCCCAAAGTCAATAGAGAATCAAAATCTGACCTCCTAAGTCCCTATAATGAAATAAAAAACATCACTATAGAATAAGGTACTCAAATTGAACCTCTACACCATAGATTAACTCCATACCACAACCTTCTTCAAAACAACTACACCACTAGAACCACCCACTCTAGCTATAAATGGATTAGGTCATCTCTACACATTGACCAAAATCCAATACCTATCATCTCTCATCCTCAACACCACATTGATCCGTGTTACACTGTATGTAATTGGAACTATCCTTACCAATGATAGAGATGATCCTTATGAAAAAATTGGATAACTCTTATATGAAACCCCTTTGGCACAAAGGAAAATTCTATACCCAAACTATACCCTCACATAATCTTGGTGAAGCCAGTATGCCCTAAAAAAAAGCTCAAATAATACTTATTAAAGACACTTAAAATGTTACCCCATGGATTCATGCCACAATTAGTATCAATGATTGAAATATTTACTCCAAATCCACTAGTTCTACCTAGATCCAACATAGGGAACACCCTATAGACAAATATCACCAAGTTATAGGTTAAGAAGGTCCAGACCATTACATTAAATGGACCTCAAATGGTTGTTTTACTTGAAAATTAAAAGAAACCCAAATATTTGAGTGGGGGAGGAAGAAATTATGAATAAGAACCCTTTGGTAAACCTCTCAGAATTCTCACCACATATAAAACACAAAAACCTTTATCTAGAACCGCACTCTCGAAGAGGATAAAACTCAAAAAGGATGATTTCATTAACCATACCCAATTAAAAACAAAAAATATATTAATAAATGATTTTCACATATACAAAATCAATTTTAAGTAAATTAACATAAGAAACAAATCTCATACTCCCCATTGAACCCATCCACATAAATTTTCTTATTTTGGTCACATAAACCACTATAGATTCCACACAAATATTAATAGAAATCTGAAACAATAATACATTTAAATCTATATATTTTTATCATTATTATCACATGATTTTTTTTCTCCATCGTGTACATCGTCACCAAATTTTAAATTTAAAACAACTATTTTCAATACCATATTTAAATCATTAATCTTTAATGTAAGGGGTTTTCACCATTCCATCAATAGAAGCAATATAAAAACTATAGTAAGGGATACCTTTTAGAGTATTTTTCTAAAAACTAATTTTTAAAAAGATGACATAGGTATTCAATGCATAAAGTTTGGTTGGTAATCACTTTTCATTATCCAACCTTTTATATGACTATTTATGGTTCGAAAAATTTATTTTCAATAAAAACATACAAAAACATCAGGGATGTAATTAATGATATAGTACACCATGGAAAACTCTAAATTTCATTGAATTCATTTCGATGAAATATTCCTATCAAAAACTTCAATAATTTTACTTTGGAACTCTTTTAATGGAAATATATACATTGTTTATTCTCATGTATCAGGATTTACATGATGAAATTAAAATTTGTAAATGTATTACTAACAATGAACCATAATTTCATGTTATATTTTAGGGAACATAATTTTTACTACATATTTTGGTATAAAGTACCAAAAAACAAACATCATATATGCTTGAAAAGAAAAATCGGATCCATATATATGAATGTTTTCATATTTTAATGGGTTATTCCTCATAATGACAATATTATTTGAGAATTACCAATATAATAAACCAATCCAAACCTCACAATAAAAAATTAACACCTTTATATAATAAATTTTGAGTAGGAGGTAACAGATGGCATAAAATAATGTACACAAATTAATATTTATCTTATAGTGGCTCTAAAATAATTCATTTTAGTCTATTAGAATAAAATATTTTAAGGAAAACTAGTTTTTTATGTTCTTTAAAAAATCCAATATTTCATATAGAAACTAAAACCCACATTTTACATATCTGTTAAATCATTTAAATGACATAGTCGCTAGACTGGTAAATTTAAATTTTAAAAATTAATAAATAAAATTTGGGTTAAAATAGAATATGTGAAATTTATACTATTGTTTGGTAGATCATTTAAAATATATATTATATTTATGAAAGGAATATAGTAACTTATTTAGAACATATTCAATCTTAAATATTGAACCATATTCAACACATCCAAACCAACTACATAAAAAAACTAAACCATAATATCGACTGATTAAACACATTAATTAGACCTAAACACCTATAAATTATTGGGCACTGAGACCATCAGGGACCCATCGTGACATAAAAATCATATTATCTAGGACTATAAAAATTTAATATCCCTAGGTAGACACAAATACTCGGCTCTATATTGAGTTTTGAAAGACTTACTTACTCACATCCTCCACTTACTACATGCCCCATGAGTCAAATTTTCAAATCCAACCTCCGCACAAAACTAGGAAAACCCCATCTTAATAACTATATAATGATCCATCACATCAATCCAAGTCTTAATCAGGAATATATTTATCCTCTCATGAATCCATGATCTCATGGATGGCTCAATCTGTTGTACCTTTATGTCCTTACCTTCCAAGAGATCTGAAAATAGGTTAGCCACTAAGAAAAAATGAATCCCAATATTAAGCACACTGGACTTCCCTTGTCAGAGTTTCAATAGATCCTCTATTTTTTTGTTCCTCCTTACATGTGGAATAAACTCCCCTTTTTCCAAGAGAAGGTTTTTATACTATGAGGTCCCCTCTATCTGACCATGATTCATCTTCCCCCACACATAAGCCACCCCTCAGAGTGTTTCAACTTTTATGGTAATAAAGAACCATTATATGGACCTTAAAAATTGGAAGGCAACCTCAAACTCCTATAAAAACTCTTAAACCATGGTACCAAACACCCAATACATGAACATTGGAATTTCATGCCACTAGAAATAAATTTATAAATTATCCCATGAATCGTTCTTTCTCTTACCGACAAGAACATCTCAATGTATCTATTTTTTAGGTCTTCTCCCAAGAGTCAAAATGAAATTTTCCAATTCCTGAATCCAAATCACACAATCATAAAAATGAGAATATAGTCACATTCTATGAACCTTATTAATCACTATAAATTTTAACCACTTAAATAATTAATGAAAATGGGCTTAAAAAAAACATTAGTTTTAAAAAAGGGAAATCCTTCCTTAGAGCATGTGAATTAAAACAATATAACTGAAAAACCCCATTTAGAAAGGTAATAGATAAGTTTTCCATTAAAACAATTTCAATAGAAACTCTTAACAAATTCATTAAATCATAATTAAAATAAGTAAATTTATAAAAAAAATTAAACAAATTATATGATAAATATTAAAATCATTAAAACTATTTTAAAAATTTTACTTTTCACCTATTGAGAAGCAAAACTTTTCATGACTCAAATCAAGAAAAAAAGAGATTACTAATTATTTTTAACCATATTAACTTATAATTCAATGTAGGGTATTAAAGTTTATTCATCACCACATCAAACAAGAATTATAATATTATCGTAGTTTTCTTGTTCAAATAACACCACTTTATCACTCTGTTTTTTTGTTAATTTAAACATGAATAACCTTAGAACTAATGAATCTAGCTTAACAAAAAACATTATTCATAAAACAATAGGTTTAATCAAGTTACTTGATCAATTTTAGATTTCATAAAAGTTTATTAACAAATTTGTAATTACCAAAACAGATACAAATAGACATTATAGAAATGTTGACATTTCAATTTACAATTTATTATGAGTGAATTTCATTATATATCAATTTTTTATATAAAAACAAAATTATATTATTAAAAATATATGATAACCTACATTGGCATAAATAAAGTATCCACCAATAGCCAATTCAAGGAAACCCACCCACTACACTGTGATATTATTTATTTGGGTGGGTCTAACTCTCCTGTACATTTTAAATGATTTTTAGGAAGGTAATGTTTTTTGATAGGGAATCATCCCCCTAAATCATACACTTAAATAAATATCATACATTAAAAACACATGGTAAATCCCAATTCCTGAAAATGTGGAATTTATCCAAATTATTTTGATCATGTTTATTCAATTCAAAAAATAAGCACATTAATTCACTAGGAAAAAAAATAATGATGAATGTACCTTTAATAAGTATCTAACCTTCAAAAAGATTAAGCACACTTGGTCTTTTGGTTTGCTTAATCTCCTTGTATAAGATCACTGGGGCCTTACAATCCCATGTCTTATCCGATCTCTTTATCCAATGTCGCAAACCGAGCATAACTAGTACTTTTTCCTTACTATCCCAGGAAATTATCAAAATTTATGACTAAAATATTTTTCTATGTATAAACCACTTATTTTGATACAAATATTTTATGATTCCCCCCCCCCCATTCCACAAGTACCTCTATGAGGTTTTCCATGAAGAGGTGTAATAACCCTCAAAACCTACGTACAATAGGCCCTGGGGTGGAGAATAAAATCAAGGGAATGAAACATACAATGGTTGGTATTAGAATAATAAGATGTGTTAAGAAAAAGAGATATGTTAAAGCCACAAATTATTACCATGTAATATAAAATAATAATAATTCTTGATCTCATATAATAAAATCCAAGAATTCAGGATGTAAAATTCATGAAAGTTCTTTGAAATGAATGTGAAATTTCTTTATATGAAGTATAAATAAGAAAAAATCTTCAATACAAGTTGGTATAATCCATCTCATTCAGAAATTCCCTCTTAACTACATAAAAATATATATATATATATATATATATACTTATAGTGAGTATCATGTGTTTACTTAGTAGGATCATACCCAACATCTCTTTTGAAAATGTGAAATGATAATATTAATTCTCTGGTGAATCAATAGTGGAACTAACATGGACCTAAATAGGTAAAATAATCACTATAAATCTCACCAAGGATCACTCTCCAAGTAACAAATCCAATGTAATAAGACAACGTAAAAAATTAAAATTCAAGGAACCCTAAAACCACTTCTACATTTGTTTTCCAAACATACACCCAAACATATTATAACTTGTGCTCTAATACCATATATTCTCATGTGGTTTGAACAAAAACCCTACTTATACCAACCAATGATTAGGTCTATTATCTTGTGTTTGTATCATCCCTCATATATATCACATCAAAATTATAGATTAGTGGGTTATCATGAATATAATGAAAATAAACCTCCTTCCCTCATCCTACCAAGCATGACCCACACCGCACATTACATTATATACTGACTCGAACTAAAAATTCACCATTATTAACAATCACTACAAATTATCCCATCATCACTATAAAACATAGCTAATGAGAGAGTGGGGGAAAAGGTGTAGTCATCCATATACTATTGTCAAACTGGATATTGGGGAAAATTCATGAAACCCAAAACTGTTGGGAGTTGTTAAGTATAACTACCTCTAGATGGGTGTGATTAGAAATAAAATGAAAATATAGGGATATATAGCATCTCTTTATACCCATTATAAGGATTCATATCAATATCCATAAAATTTATATAATATTACCACATCAACTTAGGACCCCCCCCCCCCCCCCCACTAACTCCTCTCACCACTAAAATGTAATTCATGACACAAAACAACTTCAACACATCCCAAAATTCCCTTATTTATTCTCAAATTCAATTAATTATATATTTACTAGTTACTAACTAAGAACTGTTTATTTGACCACACAATTAAATATTTACAAAAAATGCAATCTCATATACACTCAATATTCAAATGCATCCATTATAAATTTATTTAAGACATTATATATCATATCCATACATTAATATGTGAAAAATGCATATAACCATCCAAAAATACACATTAATAAATTTAGTAAACCAATTATTGATTTATTAGTTACCAACATTTATTAAATTTATTGTGATATTTATTTCTTATTTATAATAAAAACACATTCTCTCCCATCAATCATGTTTACTCTCACTTATTACCAATTCATTCAATGTATTTTCATTTCAGTTACAACATATATCTTTATAATTCTAACCGATTCCATTTAAAATCCTTTATCACCAACCACACTCCATAGTTTAAACTAAAATAAAATCCCAATAATCAACTAAGAAAAACCATAAATTAAGTACCATAAACTAACCCTCAACTTTTTTCCATGAAAAGAAACCACGACCCCACTACCTCAACATGATCCCCACTTAAACAACTCGTTACCATAACCACACAAACCCATAATATCCACACAGTAAAATGAATAATGATAAAGAAAACCATAAAAACAAATCATTATATTTCATCCACAAATATTTCCACGATTATTTATTTTAATAGAACTATCACAATATAACATACTCTTCAATATAAATGTTTTCACATAATTTAAAAAAATATAAAAAATTAATATATTTCCATATTTAAGTGATTAAACTATTTATGAATGGTGAATATTAATAATCAATCATTATATTGGTTTAAAATTATTTGGAACCAAATATCAAACAAAACAATCGTTCTTCATTTTAACAGAAAGGAAAACTAATGGAAATTGCATAAAACAGGTATGTAAAAGAAAATTCAACCTTCCCCTTTGATTTCATTTGAGTTGGTTCACTGTATTATATTTTTAGTTATTACCATCCACCCAAAGGAACAAAAAATTATAATTCTAGAGATGAAAAATAAGGAGTGACCTTGGATACCTTACCTTAATCAATGATTTTTGAATCATTGTGGAATATCTAAATAGAATAATGTGGTCATAAGACCAATATCACACCAAGAAGTCCTTTGCAACCAGAACTCATCATCCCCTATAAATATCCTTCCAAAATTTCATCCATAACAACCATTCCAATGAATAAAATCATTTATCAAAAATGAAAGAGGATGAATAAAATATTGTAAATGAGAGTAACTAACCTATAATTTCTAATAATCAATCTATCGAGGTTGAGTGTTGAAGAAAATGAAGTGTTGTTGAAAGACCTCTAAAAAATTAACCTAGGTCTCCCATTATTTGGGAGAACTAATAAGAAGAATGAATAGTTTAAAATGGTTTAGGAATTTATTCCCAGTATATTTTTGTACGGTCAAATTTTCAATACTCCAAACCATAAAAATAGTGAATATGATTTTACCCAAAACAATGGTGTAAGACAAGGTGCTTCACAGTATAGGGGAATATACTTAAACCCCTTTAGGATATATGACCTATTCAATAGCCAAATCATATGTTCCTGGGGGAAGGTTGCAACACAATCCATTTCCCATGATACATCTACCACCGAATTTATAGAGATAAAAAATTTGACCTCCCAGGTCCCTATCCTATAACACCCAACCAAATCATAGAACCAAATCAATATACCAACCCTCTATGTTTTAACTCACCTAAACACTATATCCAAAATTATAACAATAGCTCCCCTAGAAATATCCTTCTTAGGACTATATGGCATAGCTCACTTTCATGACCCAATTATACTCTCCCTACAAATAATCCCTCCTACTACATGACATAATGATCCACGATACACTTCCAGTCATTGGAAATACGCTTACGTGAGACTAGGATGGTCCTTAAATTATTATCAAATCTCCCTTATATAGTACCACTATTTTTCAAGGTCAATGGCCACACTAAAACCTACCCTCACACAAGTTGAGTGAATCCAATCAATCCTTATGTGTATCCCATATATCCCTCACACAAAAACCTGATGGTGTAACCCAAGGCTCTATACTAAAATATTTCTCCCAATAGAAAATTTATTCTCTCACTGTATTGGTTTTCCCTTAAGTGTAATTTTGGAACCCCCAATATCCAAATAATATAAAGTAACATCATGGGAGGTTTGAGCTGTTACATTGAAGCTCCATTTTTATTTCATGGAGCATGTGGTGACGTTTTTCATGGAACTCTTAAAAAATAAAATCAAGAAAATCATGGAGACATGAATATCTTCAAAAATAGTAAGAATGAGGGAAATAAAAAAACATAAATAAAACATATTATAATATTTAAAGGGGATAATAACTCATGAACATTGAATGATTTCTGAAAATACTATACCAAAAAATAAAAGGAATGGTTGTAACCACTAACAACTACTGATCTATATTAACTTGAAATAAGTAATAACTATTGATAAATTAATATAAAATATTAAAATATATGGTAATACACATGAATAATATTGGGAAATAAATTATTAATGATTTTTATTTAATTATACATGAGATTATAATGCAACCTACTAATAGGGATTACAAGGTAAGGTATTCTCATCTCAAAATTACTTCTTTGAGACATGTTTTATTTTATACACCTTTTTTCATTTTTATGATCTGTATGCTTCCTCTATGACATATTATATCATGATTATATTTTAATTAATGACAATTAAAGTTCCATTTTATATTATATTTTTGAAATGGATTTTTCATTAGTGGTTACTAAAAAAGACAAAGCATTTATATATTTCATTGAGTATTTTCATGCTTTTAGTCCCACCATTTTATAATTTATGGGGTAATTTCCACATGTATTAGATTTAGTATTGTTTTTTAAGTAGGTGTGAAAATGATGTAACTATTTTTTTTAGTTTTTTTATTTGATCTTTAAAATTATTATAATAAATAATACATTAAATATTAAATGTTTTGATTATTTCTTTATATTTTTATAGTATATTATTTATGAATTTTAGTAATTTCGTGATTATATTGGTATTTTAGAGTTGTTACAAACAATCAGCCATGAGGCAATTATATGTTCATTCCATCAACCACAAGAAGAAATATAATCAATCATGTGAGGATCAAAAAACACTACAATCTAATTTTCTCAGCGAATAATTTTTTAAAAGTCCCTAAGATACCGCATGTTGAACTATTGGACAACGTAGTGAACCTATCGCATGGTTTCTTCATTGGTTGTGTCGTTCCCGAAGTTGCTATGTTTTTTCAACCACTTGACCATAAAATGGAATCAATGCTGAATATTTTACATATTTACACTCCTTAAATGTGGTCAATCACCATCTTGATTGATCCATTTAATTTGAATTTCACGATAAATTCAATACTTATCCATTTTTCCTGGAATTTGTAGGATGTGAAATTTAAGGTCCCGTACAGGCTTTAGGGCATGTCAACCAACCATAAAACCAAATAATGTGGCATATATTTTGGTCTGAATTGAATAACTAGGATACTACCACATAGATCAAAATATGAAAAATGGTTCATTAAATGACCAAAAGATAAGGATAGAGATTTCATAGAATATTAAATAGTGATAATGATTTTAAAAAATAATAAAGAAAGAAAATTCAAAAATTCAAAAGAGATATGATTCCATGAGTTTTGTCTAATACAAAACAGGAGGAAACTAGATATCTATAAAATAGTGAAGTGGATGTTATCAAGGAAGGTGATCAAGATTTGGATCATGAGTTTATGCTAGATATTTATTTCTATTTCATTATTAGTTTCAATTTCAATTCAAATTAAGTGTGTAATCCCATGTTGTTCCCCATTTATGTATGATACACCATCAATGGTGGGGGGTTAATTCTTGAGTGATTGATGAATGGAATGTTTTACCATGTAATTATAGAGTCCTCATGTTTTATTGAATAATTTTTTTTGATTCTAGTTATCAATAGATGTTTTTTAACTTTTAATAAATTTGTATTTTTGGTCATGAATTAGTTCATTATTACTACATTGACTAGAAAATATGTCATCTCCCCTTATATAATATAGTTTAAATTTATTTCTTTATTTTCAAAATCAAAGACACAAAAATACACTTTTAATGGATTTAAAAGGGACAATAAAATTATATTCTCCTATGATGGAGAACACTATAGGTTACAAATAATAAAAAATTTCGATAAGGTAATAAAAATTCTTTTTCCACACTATTTATAGGGGTTACGTACATACATGTCAGTGTTTCTAAGGCGAAATCACAAAAAAATATAACCATTAATTTTTTGACCCTATCCTCTTATGATATCATATCATGGTTCATGAGAAATTATTAGTGATTCCATATATGTATTAATTATTTCATTTGTTGTAAAAAATCATTATTCAATGATTTATGATGAAATATTTTATACTAATATGGTATTATTATTATATGTTATAGTCATGTTATCTTGCCCTTATGATTATCATATTATCACCTATGATCATTGACTGATATCACTTATGTTTACACCCACTGAGCATCTGAGATCACAATTTTTTTATGTTACAATTCCCTGTGTTATAAATAAAGTTTGTAAGTAGAGTATGTCTAAGAAGTGTTCTATGTGAGAAGATATTTTCGTAATATTGTTAAAATCATTCATGAAATAAGATGATTGTATATATAGTCTCCAAATACATAACCATTATGGTTCTAGGGACTTTTTTGTTATGAGATATGTTGAATATTCTTCTAAAATGATGTAATATATATGTATAAAACTATTGGGTCACCTCAGTAGGTATCATATTAGGGTTAGTTATGTTTGGGATTTTTTTATTATATGAATTTAATGAAAACCATAGGGATAAGTATAAGTATAGTATAATATCTTAAAGCTTAGGTAAATTTAATATTGTGTAGTTTTATTAAGAAAAATATTTCTATTTATGGTTATTGGTAATTTTATGTTGTTGTTGCATAGGATAAAAAAGTGGTTACTTCTCTAGAGTGTATAGATTGGTTATTAACTCTCTCTTCCTAAGTGTATAATGAGTGGATATAGTAATGAACACCAATATAGACACTCTGAAGGATATGCATGGGATAATTCACATTTTAGTTATGAACCTTTTTGAATGATTTGAATAGATTATGACCATGAATGACATAAGATACACCAAATGTGTCATATATTTGAAATTATATTTCAGGATGTAGACATATAATGAATGATTTTACATGATTACATGATTACATGATTACTCATTATGATTTATGTTACTCACAATATACTTTTTGATCTTATTAGATGGTTAGACTGAGGGAGAATCATGTTAACACTAAATGTGATGGGAAATTAATTGAAAATACTCTTTAAAAAACAAATTTAATTGGCGTTCGAATATGAAAGATGGTTATTATGCTCATCCAACTCTCTCAAACTGTGAATGGTAATAGGAATCATATTGATATTCAAAATAGAAAAAGGAAGAAATAAATCTCAATTGAGAGATTTATGTGGAAAAATACACTATTATTCAGTGGTTCCTCTAAGAAACTTGTATTTGAGAAATGGATTAGTACATATAAAACATTATTTTCAATTATCAAACTTTTAAAACATGAAAAAGTCTTCCTAAAATTATACCATTTAGAAGTTGATGAAAATAAATGGTGGGATCATATAAAGAATGTAAATAACTATGAGGAAATAGAATCAATGAAATGGAAATAATTTAAGAATTTATTTTTCAATATTTATTTTTCAAAAACTCTTCTCATCAAATTTTTAAGGTAATTCCTCAAACTAATACAAAAAAATATGAAGAATCCATTAGTAACTAAGGGAAACTTTTCAACAAAAAACGTATTCTTTTAGAGTTATCACCAATCCTAAAATTAATGTTTCGTAATTCATAAATGGATTGAGAACAATTCTACAAAATGAATTAGTTATAAGATACTTTTTAGAATTGAATAAATCATTCAATATTATCTCAATATTAAATTAAAATTAAGAGACTCCTAGTGTTTTCAACGCTATGAGGATAAAGGTCAAATATTCAATTTCAAGGAAATTATAATAATGAAACCCATAGAGGAAATAAAATTTACTTCCCTTAAAGTTAGAAGTTTGAAAATAAGAATAGTGGAAATTATATTATGGGGTTTGGTAAATGTTTTAACTAGGGAAGATAAGTCCATCAAGAAAATTAATCCTGATGTTGTAAGAACCCCAACCCCAATATCCCAGATTCGGTGGATACTTTATTATAATGGAATTGATATAAGAGATAAAATCACCAAGGATTGATGAGTTTTGTAGTATTGAAGAACTGGGTACATACATGGTTCTCTTAATACATTGGTAATTAAATATAATACATATAAGATGAAAATAAACTTCTTACTTGATACATATTCAATGATTTCATCTTCATATCTTGGGAAAGGAAAAAATAAAAGGGTGAGATAACATTATAAGTAAGGGTTGGGAATAACAAAAGAGAAATTGAATTAATTAGAATAATAAAAATATTAAATAAAATAACTAAAAAATATATTCCAATAAATAAACTAAGAATAAAATTGAATAAATAGATATTTTCAAAGTGAAAATATCATGGATAGTAATAACTGAATAATGAATTAAAGAAATGATTAATCATTGGACACCATGTATATAGAACATGAACCATTATACCATAAATAGTTTTAAAAAAATGTTTTAGGTATTGGGTAGAGATCTATCATATTCTTTTGGGAAATAAATGTGAAGGGTTTTTCAGCAACTAATTTCATCCCATGGGACTACTGATGGATGGAGGGGTTTGCATCAAACGGTCCCCATAAGATAGGGATTGCATTAACTAGTCCCCAACCCATACGAATTTTATTAACGGGTCCCGAACTCATGTAATATAATCCTAAATCATTATTCAAATATAAAATAATATATTTAATTAATAATTAATATTCCTTATCATAAAATATCCATAATAAATAAAAGATTTTGATTATATTAAAATATCCTCGGTTAATAAAATAACTATTAAGATAAAAACCATATCTAAATGTGGTATAAAACATAGATAAAAGTAATATATATGAAATAATGGACTCAGAAATGGAAATAGAATTGATTCATGAAAAATTATGTCTAAATAAATGAAAATATGTACTAAGAGTGTTTTAAGAAACAATATAAATGATCCATTTTGGTGCAGTTTATGGAAAATATAAATGATTTATTACATAAAACAAATTCATTATTGTATCCATAATACCAAAAATAAATTAAGATATTTTTAATGAAAAATATTGTAATTTTTGAAAAATATTTGTTTTATAAAAAATAATATGGTGTGTACTTAAAAATGGCTTAGAAACATGTAAGTTCCCTTTAATCGGGCTTCCTTATTGGGAGAAATGAAAAGAAAAACAATATAAAAATGTATTTTACTGTAAAATATGGATGAATTGATATGGATAAAAATGTTTTGAACATATACGTATAATTTTGAATAATTAAATGTGAATAATGAAGAACTAAATTCGTGTAAAGAGAGATAAAGCATAACCTAATGGAAAAAATGGAGGTTATAGGGAGTCATTACCACTTTGTAATCAATTTAGTTGTATACCCCATAAAATTAATAATCATAAAATGGAGAATTAAATATATATAGGTAAATATATACATTAATTTATATAGTAAAAGTTAGTATACATACACAAAATACAAGGAAAAAGTTTTGAATAACATATATCTCACAAAAATAAAGGTGATATGCGAAAACCCTTACCATGATTGTTACATTAGAGTGAGGATAAATGAACGAAATAATTTTGTGTGACAAATTTTAAATCAAGAAAATAAAATAGTAAATATATTATAAAATAATAAGATTTCATTTCACTTATTTTATTTGAAAAACATAACCAATTTCATAGAATATTAACCCAATGAATGAATAATGAGTTTAAAAGCTCATCAGCTTATGTTTGAAAAAGTTCTTCCCTTGAGTTTTAATGTCTAGGATAATAAAATTAGATTTATTAATTAACTAATTCCGAATACTTTTTATGTATTTTATTTAGAATAATTTTATTAAGTTCTTATAGGGACTTTTATATTAGTTATAAGAATCTATTTCTTCGTTCTGTGATTGATCATTTATTTGGTTTTTATGATCGGTTCTCTTATACCTAGGTATGAAAGTTATTTTTAAATTGGAATAATTATCCCAAATTGAAATTTTATTTCATTAATGAACATTCATAAGTTTAAATGATATTATAAGTCATTTGGTTATATGGTATGAGGGTGATTCATTAGATAAAACTTTAATGAAGATGGTTAAATTTATTTTGGATTTATATACAACCATCAAAAATATATATCATTTTATTTAATATCATGTTATTATATTGGTTCCAGAACATTATATAACATAAAATTTTTATGAAAAGATTTTATTTGACCATAATAATGAACTTATGACCATCCTTGAATGTGGTAATGTAAAATGAAAATGCATCGTCCACGATGGTTTAAAATCGACACATCACAAAAGATGTTTTTATTTTGAGAATAAAAGTTACACTACAAAATCTTTTGGTTTTTCCAACAGAAGTATATCTATTGGTAAAAGTGAATTTTATGTTGGTAAAGTATTTTACCATAAAAAAGATGTACTGTCACTAAATTATTGGTAAAAACTCTGTCACTAAATGTTATTGCAACAGATAAAATAATTATGTTTCAATTATAATAATACCTACAGATGATGTATATGTTGTTTAAAATGTTTAGAAACATATTCATACTATAGATTTATGTGTCGAAAATACTATTAACATTTATCCTTCCAAGAGAAATATTATTAAAAATATTAGAAGAAACACTAACAATTAATATTTTTTTATAAATTATTTTTAAAATAAAATATTATGTGTATGTATTACAAAATATTTTGCTAAAAAATTATATTATATTTATTATATAATAATTATAAAATTAGATTATACAAAACTACAAAAAATTGGCTTTATTTTGGAATGAATATTCAAACATGATTTAAAAACATGTTAATTTGAATCTTTTTCTCTCATATATCAGGTGTCACTATCTTAGTTCACACTGACAATAAGATCCACACATGTAAGTAGGTCCCCTTTCATGCAGATCACTTTTCTTACTGGATGGCAGTAAACGTTTGTGACATGAATGTCGTTGTCATAGCTCACTAAGCATGTACCTTTTCTTTACATTTGTTGCAGGTCCCTTTCTTGAAAATGTACTTTTGGATAAAAGCAGGCATCTCACTATCATGGTTTACCACTTATGTAAGCAAGTCCCCTTTTATATACTTTGGGATGGAATTGATTCGTCCTCTTATCTCAAACTGGCAACAAAAATAAGATGCATATAAATCATCACCAGTCAAACTCAATTTCATTTCAATGAATTAATATTGAAATTTAAAATAGGCTATAAAATTACTATAGGGTCAATTATGAATCACTAGAATCATAAAAAGATCACAAAAATACATGCTCTTACCAGAAAATGGATCTTTAATGAGTGAACAATGGCAGCATGAACCTACCCTAATAGGTTAAACGTGTTCCTAGAAATCAAAAAGTAGTAAACATAAGAAGGTATCTTGACATGAGGTGTGAATTTGACACAATATAGTAAGAGTCTACAAAATGTACCTTACTAACCTCTAATGTTAGCACTAATCCACTGAAAATACTCAAAAGCTCACCGACTCGCAGCAATAATGAAGTATCCTATAGTGGACCTGACTTAGATCTCAGTGCTTTACCAGATGTGAACCAGCCACAAAAGAAACTACATTTGGAATCCCTAGAACTTCACACAAGCTATCATATGCTATAGTGGATTTGAACGTGGACAACAGTATCATCCCTTCACAGTGGAACACCCATGTATGTTGGAAGTAACACCTGACATGATCTCCATCAACTCTAGACAAACAACATCATAAGCATCATGTTGAGAACTCAAACATAAACAATTTTCATCTTGACACATGATATAAAAATAATAATACATGATACCAACAACTTTAAGATAATCAAACCAATGACCACAATAAGATGATATAACCAGCAACAGTGACCACAATAATTTCCATAACAATTTCCATCATGCATGATATAAAAATAACCATTGACTACAACCTGAAAATAAACAGTGACCTTAACAAGAAGATAACTAGTGACCAAAACAACAAAAAACAACTGATAACAACATAACGGAAAATAAAAAAACATGAAAAAAATTAAAAAAAAAGATTATCTTAACAAGAATATTATCTAAATAGAAAATAACAACACAAGATAGAATTTAACGTTCATTTAAGTTTGAATTTTTTACATGGAAGAATAATGTGGTAGCTTTAGTTGGGTCATAATAAATTCGGTACCTCTCTTCAGTTTGGCTCAACACCTATCTGATTTGATTCCCCATTAACGAATTTTGTTGAAGAGAGCATCTTTAATCTTTTATCCTTCTTGAACCACATATCATGGACTTCAGCCACTAGGAACTACTATAGTGATAAAGAAAAACATAATCATATTACGCTTCATCAAAAACCAGCCACAAACTATTGCCAGTATAATCTCAAGCCCATGATCCAGAAATGAACAGTACTGGAATAGAACTAAGAGTTTCAGATATTTTTATTAACACTAACTAACAGTCACTAGCCAGTATGATATCAAAAAAATGAACCCCCTTCATTATTTCATCAAACATATGATAGGATGATAACCTATCCCACTTCTATGAAAACCCCTTCATCATGTGTCCTGGATGAACTGAACTAGAAATCTTGTTAAGAAAAACAGCATTGTAGTAAGCATAGGTATTTGGTTAAAATTTAAAAAACCCAACCCATTTTCAAGTCATCTTAAACCCAAGCCATAACCAGTGTCATGCCCACTAACACTAATCCTCTATTTCTACTAATGTGAGAACTATCTTTGTAGTTATACCCAATGAACCTAGAATTGGCTTCTAAATTAGGGCATTCGGCCCTGTGAACTAGTAACTCAACACATGATTTAATTGATGATGGACACCAAACCTGATCCATTATTGTTGTAGGACCTAGATTTTCATTGTCTAAACACAAGTGCATTGATGATAATCCCAATATAGCAAGATCAACAACAATGAACTCAGAACCATCCATGAGAAGACAAATTTTTATAGTTAACAACAACTCCAGTTTGGGTTAAACAGTATGGTGCCATCATGCTTGAAAGGGTTTATTGAAAATACATTTTGAGACTCATTTTTCCTACAGAAAGAGTTAACCAATATTATTGGATGAAAAAAGGACCAAAAAAGATAACAAAAAAGTAAGGAAAAAATAATGTTTACATATCTGTTTTAAATGATAATGATGACAGTAAATAGATGCAACAAAAATTAATTTAGATTGGATAGTTTTTGTGCTGTGAGAGTCAGGTTTCCTAAAAAAAATTTGCACATAGAGAAACAAATTGAACACACATATTAAAAACTGAGTTTACTTGCAGAATTTTCAGACACCAATCACACATTGAACATACAGACATAGATTATAGACAGAGTTTATAGACACAAAGATTACACAAAAATTGCACATAGATACATAGATTGCACACACAGATTAAATATTGAGATTAAACACTAAGTTTACACATTGTTTACACACATAGATATTGATTTCACAAAAAATATTAACAATGAGGTTACACAATGAACATACACACTGAGTTTACAAAAACGATTACACACAATTTTCAGACAGACACTGATTGTACACACCTATTACACATTGAAATTACATAATGAACTTACACACGGTGTTTACCTACATAAATTAAACATAGGGTTTACAAACACAAATTACTCACTGACTTTATAGACACAGATTAGACACAGAGATTTTTCACAAAGATTACACAAACGGATTTTTACATAGATTACACAAAGAGCTTACAAACAAAGAATTGCATTACACATACAGAGATTCCAAATTTCAATGTAGAGTATAATACAAATTATGACATGTCAATGATAATACAAGAGGTGCAATTTATTTTAGAGATAATTTATTTATAGTAACTTTGTTTATAAGGAAAAATATTTTAGCAGTAGTAAATGAGATTAGAAGGAAACAATGGTTCCTTTGTAAAGGAGGAATCATGTTTTCATGAAAATGAAATATGTTATGTTGAAAAATAAAATTCATGGAATTGGAGGAATTTGATTCTAAAATAAATAAAGGTGTGCATAAAACACCAATGGCTGATTATTTTGAGTAACCATCATAGAGAATGAAGAAACAAAATTAGAATATAGAGGAGGAGGAGGTTGTAAAAATGACAACAAGAAAGAAATGTAAAAAGTCACATGTTATTGGTAGATAAAGAAAAATAAATCTGGTGATAAATATGGAGATGTGTATTATAAAATTTATTTGCATAATCTAGAAGAAAAATTAGCATGTTATAAATGGGATCAATTACACATTGAAGGGAAATTATAAAACACAGGAGATGTGTGATTAAAATATACAAAACTGGAAAGATTTTTGCACAAGAGTTTTCTATCAATTAAGTACCTCTAAAAAGGGTTTTTAAAGAAGAGGTTATAAATTGAAGAGAAGGGATGGATCATAAATTATATCCACTCCTCAACTTGACGAATTTTGAAAGGTAAACCTCTCCCCATTTATGTTATCATGTATTTAAAAAGTGGTTGAAAATATATAAATATTAAGTGGATATAAAATACATATAGTTTCTAAAAGGTACAGAAAGAAAAATTTATAAGTGTATCAAGGGATATTTTAAACAAATTGTAGTTGGAAGGCTACCATGGTCTGGGCAGAATATGAAAAATGATATCAGAGCATAAAGGTTGAATTCATCATCAAAACGTTGTAAGAAATACATGAATGGTTTCAAAGTCATTTTTCATTTTCTTCTCACATAATTAATTGACTACATTGAGATAAAGAAATTGATGATGATTCCTTGTATTAGGTTATATTTGAAGAATAGATTAATGTTTTTCATTTGATTTATGTGTCAGGAGTTTTGCTCAGGAGACGTTTCTTGTAAACCAATTGCAAGTCGAATTAAAATGCGATAAAATTAATAAGTGTTGTGGATATAAAAACACAGATAAATCTAGAATTATTAAAATTAATATATCATACAATATGAGACAATCTGTTGAATCTAAAATAAATTTAAGATATAGAAAATCTTTGGAACTGTATGGATTGACTACTAAGGAAACAATGACAGCAAAGAGTTGAAAACTGAATCTTGGGATTTTTTTTCACAAGTAGTATGCAAGATCATTGTAAAGAACAATCAATAAGTAGAAAAGACTGTTTTTATTGGATACTAATTAGATACTAGAAAATTTAACCCTGAAGAAGAATATTCAGATTACAATTTTTCTAAGATAGCTTAATTCTAGCCGGGGTTATTGAAGGTGGAAGAATCTTCTCCACAAGAGTGTGATTCAATGTTATGATTAAATGATTTTCCATGGGATTTAAGAAATGAAGAAATATCATTTCATCTGGAGTGGATCCAGAGAATTATGTAATTAGCATCCTAAAATCACCCAAAAAAATTATGAACATGAATAATAAAGTTTGTTTCAATGGAATTTCACAGAAACCCTAACTGAAATTCAATTAAAACACTAGATACCCATGATTTTAGGTGCTTAAAACATAAATAGAAGACTTACATACCTGATAAGAGGCCCAAACATTGATCTATCGAATTGTAAATAGGTTTTTGTCCAAACCCCTACCTGCTCCTTGTCATTGTAGCTGAAAGTGAAAAAACTAAATCAAACGTTGGTAGGGGTGTGAGAAATGATAAATAATAAAGGGTGTGGGTGTGGGTGCGGGTGCGGGTGCGGGTGCACTCGATGGTGATGAACTAGGAGAGTGATATGGGTAGTGATCACCACTTTGTGGGCAGAGAGCGACGAAAAACGAGAGGTGATCGAGGGAGAGTACAACTGCGGGGAGAAAGAAGTGACGTCTTCTTTTTTTTAAATGGCTTATTAAATATGAATAAAAAAATTTATTTTCAGTGTTTTAACTTTTATATGAATGATTTTTGAAATCTCACTCATATAATATTTCATCTCAAATAAGATATATTTAACAGGTAATTTTAATTTTATTCTGAATAGAAAATATATTGAATTGTTTTTCAATATATTTCAAATATTTATCAATATATTTTTGTTAATTACAGCATATTAGTTTTATGAAAACTAATAACTAGTAATAAAAAAATTTATTGTTAGATGATTTGCTTGTGAGCAATAAATGTAAGGCAAAAAATTATATGTTGAAAAAAAATTTGGTAAAAATAATTAATACCCATAGATTCATTTGTTGATAAAAAAACATTGGTATTAATATAATAAAGCAAAAAATTTAATTTTTGGTGAAATATATGTTGGTATTAAACAATTATTAACAATAGATATATTTTTTGGTATAAATAAATGTTGGTAGTTGAATTTTAGACCAATAAAACTTAATATCTGTTGGAATTGTTCATTTTTTCCAAAAAAATATATTGTCTGTCAGTAACTTTATATTGGTACAAGTCATTTTTTCTAGTGTGAGAGGATACAGGGATTTATGATGGAAATTAAAATAACATAATAAAATTATAGTATATATTTTATACTATAGAACTCATTAATTTTTGGATATAGTATTTAAAGAGATGGATAGAAAAGAAAATATATTAAATGGGAATGAAAAATGATTTAACCTGTTTAATATCTTCCCCTTGAGAACCTCTTAAAGGAACATGGGTTTGGGATATTGTTGAGAATAGAATCTCCTAAAAATGGAAAGTATTTTTATTATAGTAATTGGGTATAGTATTAGAGAGATCCAAATCCTAAAATTCATGAGGATAATAGGTGGTGAGGTGTGGTATTTATATTCATGGATAGGGGTGTTTTTTATTATTCTTTCCATGTGATCATTATTTTGGATCAAGACTATAAATAGAGTTGATTATTGTGATCAAGTAAAGTGGCAAGTTCATTTTATTTTTAAATAATGTTGATTACATCACCCATGAATGAATAATTCATGTATTTAGATAATACTGTAAATTTCCATATTTAATTATTTACTAAAAATTAAACTATTTTATGAAAATACCCAAATTTCATATTCACCATTTTTTGACATGTTGATTTGATATATGGATCTTTTTTTGAAAATAAGTTTCTAAATTTTAGAAAATCAATTTTTAATTTAAATCATAATTTATTCAAAAGTTACAAATATTAAAATTTTAACTCATTTTATGACACTTTGAAAAATTAATTATGGTTTCATAAAAATATATTATAATTATAATACAAAAAAAAATATTGAATTACTAATAGATTTTAGGAAGAAATATTTTTTTTTAAATTATTATATTAATTATAAAATTGTAAATAAACATTTACATTTCACAAAAAACCCAACACTTAATTTTTCATTTTTATAAAATTTATTTACTTATTTCATGATTTAAATATTTTCTATTTTGTTTTATGATATACTTTATTTTCATTTATAATTTCATAGGTGAGTTTATTATTTAATGTCCACATTTAAATTCCAACTTTTTAAATTTATATTAAATAGTACGGATCATTTAATCTTGGTGTACGCTATCGAATAAATTATATATATCTAAGAATATATATACTATAATATATTTAGGTGTTATATTCTTACCTATATCAATAAATTACATCGTCACAATTTTGAAAATTCACTTTGAAAATCAATGGTTTATACTTGAGAATTCATTTGTTGGAAACTCATATCGTAAATAAGCTTCCTAAAACATCCCCTTAATTAGTTGAAAATGAAATTTGAAGGTCACCACTAATCTATGATTATGAATATGAGGAAAATCATTCAAAATATGGACATTAAAGATAAATATAACCATCATTTTTTATGGAGAGTGATAGATAACATGGTCATTAGAATATTAACCATAAAAAACCATGAATATTTGATTGTTTAAAAGACCATTGATTTCTCAGAAAGAAAAGTAAATGAATAATGATTTTGTTCTAAAATAATTTTCCTAGAGTTGAGGGATCCATATAATAATTTTAGAATCTAAACATACTTGACTTATTACCAAGTAACAAGCATAATACCATCCTATTTATTTACTTGTATCTATTACCACTTCATTTCTAAATCCGATGATAGATATTCAATAAAAATATTTATGCCTAAATTACCTTAGTGAATCATAAAATTCATAAATAATTCCTTCATTCTTTAAATATTTACTAAAACCAAAATGGTTATAATAGTTTATAAAATATGATAAATCATAAATTATTCTTAATCAACAATATCCTTAATCAATTACATAAGTAGTTATCCTTAAGACTCATCCAAAATAAATTTTTCCAGATTCACTAAACCAAAATTTAGATGGAAGGTCTCTAAATTTCCAATATAAATTTAACATAATATCTACCCAAAAATGTAGCTCTTATTGTGACATACTAAATATATTAATACCTTAATCTCTATTAAAACCTTAGGAAACATGAATGATAACAAGAATAAAATATTCGGTTGTTTAATATGTTCCTTAAACCCAAATATTTAATAATTCCAGCAAAACATAAACCACCATATCACTAACCTCCTTCATGGTAACCAATTACATCAAATAAAATACTATTTATTATTATCTCAACTTCAAGAACATATTTTGGGTTATATTTCCCAAGACATGTATTTTAGTGAAAATAAACTTACAACTGAATCAATTCACTTGATTATGAGTGATATTCATCCAATTCATCCAATTCCTTAAGGAAGAAGCACAAAAGTACAATCCTTATTTATCTCACGATTATTATAAATAAGGAAATATTGATAAAATAATCAAATAAAATAACTCATTAATCCAAACACATGCATATCAATCCTTCATCATCGTCTGTGGTAGAAGAATAAGATTTACTATGACACATTATTCTCTTTTGGGGTATATTTCATTGACACTTGTGATATTGATCTACGTAGTGTCCCGTATACTTGTAGTTGAAATTTTGTATATTGGAATCATTTTTTATACCCTTCCAATCAAAAGAAATGCGTAATTTCTCTCATTAGCACATGATTTTATGTCATCATATGATGTTAATTATTGGGATAATTTTTCTTTTAGAATGGTTAGCATGTGACCAAAAAAGATATAATCCTTCTTATTCTTTGAATCAAGTGAAATAGTGAGTTTCCCATTTATCCTACGAGGTACCATTTCTAAATTATTATATATTCTAGATTAGCACATATAATTTTGAAAAACAATTTATAATCCTAAAACTAGTGAAATACCTAACATAAATTGAATATTTTATGCATAGCTGATCTCATAAACATGTTTTTTTGCGGTCTTCTTCAATATATATCCAAAAATATTATCTTATTGTTTTTTCAGTAAGTGAGTTTTTACTAAATCTAGTTCACATGGTTTCTCGTATAATTTATGTAATACAAACTATATCAACCCCAACCATAGTAGCCTATATTAGGTAGTTATTTTATTATAATTTTATGGTTAAAAGAGATCACATAACCAAGGATCAATTAGTTTTGAATTCATGATGAACAAGCTAATAAATTGGATATTAAATATAGATCATATTAAAGGAAAATGAAATAATTCCTTGATACTTACTCAATGATTTCATCTTCATAACCTAGGGAAGTAAAATAATTAAAAGTGTGAGCTCAAATTCGTAATGTGGGTTAGGTAGAGGGGAAGATAACTTGAATCAGAAAGCATAATCAAAATAGTAAGGTAAATAACTGAAAAGAACATTCCAATTAATATAATAGTAATGAAATTTTATCCATCGATTTTCTCATATAGAATATTTCATGGATAGTAATAATTAAATATTTAAAGAAGAAATTTATTAATTATCGTATTTCATCTATATGGAACATGAAACATTATACTATCAATTCCTTTCAGAAGACCATTTAAGTCTATGTTTAGAAACCCATCTGATTCTTCTTAAAAACAAATGTGATGGTTTTTCGCCAAATTATTTCATCTCGTGAGACTACTGATGCATCGAGGCACTTGCATTAACAAGTCCCCAACCCAAGTCATACTAGTCAAAATGATTCCTCGTATATTGAAATTTTAATATAATTAATAAATAATATATCTTAGAATCAAATATCCTTATTAAATAAAAGATAATTATTTATCAATATTTCCCCAGTTAATCAAATAACTATTATGGTAAAAAAAATTATGTAAAAGTGGTATACGACATACATAATAATCATATCTATAAAAAAAATGTACTATAAAGGTGAAATAGGCATGATTCAAAATAAATTATTTCCAACTGAAATGAAAACATAAAATAATAGTGTTATACAAAACATTAGAAATGACCAGTTTTAATGCAGTTTATGGGGAAATATAAAAGGGAATTTAATGGAGACAAAGACATAATTATTTTCATTAAAAAGTAATTAACTATGATATTTTCTCATGATAAAAAAATCATTTTATAAAAATATCTTTTTCTTAAAAAATATTGTTGATTTTACTTGAAAATGGGTATGAAATTGGGAATCTCCCTTTAAATAGGTTTTCTTATTGAGAGTAATTGAATAGAGAACCTTATAGGAACATATATTTTACCATAAAATAAGGATGAATTAATCTCAATACATATGTTTTGAACATATAAATAGAATTTATACCCCCAAAAATTAAGAACCATAAATTGAAACATTGAATACCATAAAGATAAATAAATTTATGATATGATATATTAAAGGGAAATATAAATACACCACACACAATTAATAAGTGGTGAATAAGGAATATCTCATAGAAATAAAAGTGAGATGGGAATACCCTTTCAAAGATCGGATCATTGGAGTAAGGATAATTCATTGAAATAATTATGGGTGAAAAATGTAAATCCAAAAAATAAAATTGAAAACATATTATAAAAAATCATAGTTCTTCTAAAACATATTATTGGAAAAATATAACCAATTTAAAAGACATTTAACCCATTGAATCAAACGTGAGTTAAGAAACCTATTAACATATATCCAAAAGAGTTCTTCACTTGTATTTAATGTCCAAGATAATAAAATTAGATTCATTATTTACTTAATTAATAACATTTTCTACATATATTTTATTTCTTATAATTGTTTTAGGTTCATTTATATCATTTTTTATGAGTTATAAGATTCAATTTCTTTGTTATAGGAGTGTTTGTTTTCTTGGTTTCCCTGATCAGTTTTCTTGTATAGTTGTAAAAAAGTTCATGTAAAATTAGAATAATTATCAAGAATTGAAATTATATGTAACTGATGAATTTAAATAAGTTTAGATGATATTATATATCATTTAGTTATATGGTATGATTATTATTAATTGGGTAAAACATTAATGAAAATGATTTAATTAATTTTGACTATTTTTACTTCCATCATGAACTTATATCATTTTATTTAATATCATGTTTTAATATATTGGTTATAGAACATTATATAACTTATTATATGTATAATAAAAAATAAAACAACCATAATAATGTTCTTATGTCCATAGTTGAAGGTGGTAATGGAAAATGAAAATGCATCATCCCCTATGGTGATAAATCGACAATTCACATATGATATTGTCATTTTTTGAATAAAACAATGAGGATAATGGGTTGGATGATTAATATTACATTAACATAATAAAATTAAATTATATATATGATACTGGATTAATCATAAATTTTTTCATAGTGGATTAAATGATATGATAATAATATAAAAAAATTAAAACAAATACAAAGAGAATGAAAGAGCATTTTACCAAGTGAATTTCTTCTCCTTGAGAAACTCCGAATGGGACTTGGGTTTGGACTTTTATTGATACCAAAAGGTCTTTAATATAGTGAAGATTATTTGGAAAAGAATTGTAAATATTATAAATAAAATAAAAATTTCATAAGGTGTGATGATAAGAGGTGAAGAGGGGTGGTATTTATTGTGGTGGGAAGGGGTGTTTTTTATTCACTTTATTATTATTTTAGATCAAACATCGATACTGATGATTCTTGGAAATAAGTACAATAATTAATAAATGGGATTTTTATAAAATGGTTCTCAATTAAACCATATAAAATATATTACTCAATAATGCATGTATTTAGCTAATACCAAAAATTAGCAAATTTCAATATTCACAAAAAATTCAACTATTTTTGGAAAATCCCTAAAATTCACCCTACGGATTTTTCTACGTGTAGATTCAAAAACGTTACTCCATTTTTTGTAAATAATATTCTAAATATAATAAATTTAATTTATTTAACTGAAATCATCATTTATTCAAAACACACTAAAATTAAAATTATAAAAGATTTTATGACACTTTATAAAATTAATTATGTTCTCATAAATTATATTATAATTATAATACAACTAAATATTTATTTATGAATCTATTTTATGAAAATAAGATTTATTTTGAATCGTTAAATTAATTATAAATTGTAAATAAACATTTAAATTTACAAAAATTAAAAAAGATAATTTATCCTTTTTAAAACAATAATTTAATTATTCCATGTTATAATTATATCATATTTTCATTAATGAGATACCTAAATTTTATTTATACTTTCAAAGGTGAGTTTATTATTTTAATGGCCACATTACTATTCCTAACATTAACATTATTATTTAATTTCATGGTTCATTTAATCAAAGTGAAATATATAGAATAAATTGAATTTATTTAAGAAGATACATACCATAAAATATTTGTGTGAAATAAATATCATGTGAAGCGACTAGTAAATAAGAGGAACGGTGAAAACAAGAAACTAAATGTTCCAAAGACCCTCAAATTCTATAATTTCAAGGAGTATGGACATTACACTAATCTATGCATGAATCTGGGGGTAATAATGACAACCAATATCATCAATATCTTAATACAAGGTACAATAAAAAAATCCCAATAGAAAAAAACTATTAAAGTTTGTAAAAATAATGAATTTTTCACAGTTACTCTTTCCATAAACTCTAGAATTTTGAATGTACTTTTTAGTCCTATATCGACTAAATCTTATATATCTAAATAATTTTTTAAGCGTATAATGTCACCACCTCACTGATAAGATGTTGAGTTTATAGAAAAAAAATCTTAATGGAATGGTGATCACATATCAAGTAGATAGATCATCTATGATAAAATTTTGTGTGAATATTATTCTTGGAAATGATTGGATTCTTCTACTAGTTTAATTTGATGTGATATTGGGCATATATTTTTTATCTCTTTCTCAATATATATATAGGCCACATATAAATTCCAAAAAGAAGGGAAGTAAAATTTAATATTCTAAATCAACATGTGACAATATTTTGGTGTGAGGATGAATATGAAATTCAATGGGAAGTTACATCCATTATATGGATCATACTACCACTTTATAAGGTAAATTTATCTCACAAGGTTTGTAAGAAATACCACATCATTAATTTTCCTATTTCATGGATTATGTTGATATATTTTCTAAATACATTCATAATATTCCCCTAAATCATGAATTTGATAATTAAATAGAACTCAAACCTGGAGTTTCCTCAATTTCAAATTCACCTTAAATAATTTCCTAAAAATAAGTTAAGGTAATTAAAGAAGCTACTCCAAGAGAATCTTGATAAGGGATTCATATAAGTTATTTTATCAACATGGGGTGCACCTATTGATTTTATTAATAATAAATACGGTTCAATGAATCTCTACAATTATTATTTTGAACTTAAGAATATATATATTAAGAAAAAAGTATCATTTTCCAAGTATTGATGGATTATTTTACCAAATGTGTAGAGATAAATACTTTTCTAAGATTAACCTTCATTCTGGATATCACCAAATGAGGTTCAATAAATAAGGAATACTCAATACAACCTTCCACGTGAGTTATAATCATATTGAATTTATAGTGATAACATTTTGACTTACCAGTTCTCCTGTTATATTCATGGATTTAATTAATATAGTCTATAGAAAATACTTTTTTCAGTGCATGGTAGTATTTTAAGATGATATTATTAAATATTCAATGAGAATAGAATATCATGATGAATTTTTTGAGTATTGATTTGAATACCATAATTACGTATAAGTTGTATATGAAATTTACCAAAAGTTATTTTTTGATATAAAAAGTTACATTCTTGGGTAATATAATATCAAGTGAGGATATATCAATTGATCCTTCAAGGATGAATGTTATTGAATAATTGTCCATACCGACCATGGTTACTAAGATCCATAGTTTTCAAGTATTAGAATGATTCTACCAATTCTTTTTTAAATATTTTTCATGGTTATCAATTCTAACAAAAATGTTGAATTGAAAGACAGCGAAGTTTCTTTAGAGAGATGTATGTGAAGAAACTTTCCACGAGATGAAAAGAAGTTTGGTTTCGGAACATGTTCTTAAATATCCCAAAAATGCGGGGTAATTTCTAATATTTTGTGATACATTGAAAATGTTATTAAGATTCTTCCACAAAAAGAATGATATGCTGATAGTTTAAGCCTTTGTTTAATTAAAAAATCATTAGAAATTATATCTTACTAAGGATTTGGAATTGTAAGTTGTAATTTCTTCACTAAAATTATGGAGGAGTTTTTCTATATTTAATGGTGTCATATATATAATTTTCATACAATATCTAAGTATATATTAATGTAAAAAATTTAATATGAACCAAAGGAGTTGGTTAAATATTATTAAAGATTTTGACTTCTCAATACACTACCTATATGAGAAGGTGGACAAGGTGGTTGATGATCTGTGTTAAGAATACCGTGTCAGTTTTTACATGATGATGATTGAAACGTATCCAATATTTATGTATTTATGAAATTTGGATACTAAGATATTGATAATAGGGGATAAGTTATATCTTCCTCAAACAAATTTCCTATCATATATTATATAATGGTTAAAGATGAATAGATGTAGGGTGTGGAACTATAGAAGAATGCGAAAAGTGTTCCTGAGTTCCAAAATGATTTTGATTCAATGATATGGTTCTATAACTGAGTATGTTTCCAATAAATACTAAACATATATAAGGAGTTATTTTATGATAATCAAAGTTCATAATTATCTATTCATCAAGTAAGTATGAAGTTGTATAGAGATCTAAAAGAGTATTTTTAGTGGGATAACATGAAAATGGATATTGATGAGTATGTAAATCATTGTTATTTCATCAATTTAAGGCTAATAGATTGAATTATAATGGGACTTTACAACCATTTTCTATACCAAAATGTAAATGGTAAAAATATTACCATGTACTTCATAATTGGACTCGCCAGAACATCTTAAAGGGAATATTAATATATGGGTTATAGTTAATTTCTTTATGAAGTTAGAAAAATTCATTAAAATCATATAAATTTTATATCATGATCATACTTTCATGATATACATTATGGAAGTGGTTATATTTCATATAGTACCAATCAAAATTGTATCTGTTAGGGATATGAAGATTACAATAAAGTTTAGGAGAAGTCTTCAACAAAATCTAGATTTAAAGTTGAGGATTATTATGTCATATCATCCTCATATAGATTGTTAGAATAATATGACCATTAAAACAAAACAATATGTTTTATGATCATGTTCTTTGGATTTAATGCTGGTTGGGATCAACCCCTTCCTATGGTAAAATTGTCGTACAATAATAGCTTAAACTCGAGTTTTCAGATAGATAATTATGAATCCCTCTAAAGAAGTTTGTAAATAGAAAACGTTTGGATGGATTAGGAAAAATAAAGTTATTGGTACATGATCTAGATGAGTAAATGGTATATTATTTTTGAGTTATTCCGTAGAACATTACAGAAACTTAGATTCAGCAAAAAGGTTATGCTCACAATCATCGATGATATCTAGATTCCAAATTTACTGAGTATGTATTAAATTGAAATTATATATTAAATATGGATATTATATTTTTAAATTATTGAAATATAAAAACTATATATATCATATGTTTTGTGATTCTTGATCAGATTGGGATATCTTCTAATTTCTTGGCGCTTCCACCAAATCTCTCTCAAGTTCACAATTTTTTTCATATATCTCTTCGAGTATGTACATACCAGAAGATTTTTATATAATAAAATCATATTTCATAGCCATGGGTCATGATTTTTTTGTTAGAAATTTATTTTGGAGATTACTAACTGAAGAGATAATGTTGTCAAAAACAATACCACTCACCTGGTTAATTTTTCTTGGTGAAACCATAAATTTCTTGAAGTTATATAGGAATCTGAAGAAGTGATGAGGAGGAATAATACAAAACAATTTATTTCAGAGTAACATAATTTCAAGATAAAATTCATTAAATGGGGTTATAATGTGACAGACAATTATTTAATGATATTTTTCTCTTAAATAAATTTAATTTTTTTGATAACTTTCTTTACACGCAACACTGCGTTTAAAAAAATTGTAATATAAATATTATTTTTAATGTGAAATTTATCCCATAGATATTGGATTGGAAGGTATGAATATAAATATAAAATTATGAAAATCCTTTTTTCCATATTTACAACATGAATTCATTAGTTTTTAATTCATTATAAATAAAATAAAATCATTTGAATGTAAAAAAATTCTTTCTGAAAAATTGTTTAATGTTCATGGTGGGTTTTTATCTTCATAAATAAAATTAATTCCAGTGGATTAATGATTTTAATTCAAATTTTACATTATATATTCAATAAAATAAAATAAATATATTATAATATATTTCTCATGGAATTTAATGAAGTTAGGCTTAGATATAGGCTTCAAAATGCATTTTGTTAAATATGGTTCGTTGTGTTTTGTGCACTAATATAAAAATTAATTTCATCCATTTTAAAAAATTGAATATTTAGAAATGGATTTAATATTTTGAATAAAAAAATATAATTTAATAATATTTACTTACTTTTTTCATAATGAATATTCAAAATAGTAAAAATGTGTTACCCCAGTTAAGATTAAAAAGGGATTACTATGGGATTAATCTAAGAGATAAGGTTAAATATTTGAAAGAAAACAATATTATATTTGTTTAGATGATTTAATTTCAACCATATACATCTTATCTTCTATTATTGGTAATTTTAAAGCCACATGACCAGATTAATACATTATTATATTGCAATCTTTTGAAAAATTATATGTGTGTCCTCTATCCTCCTTATAAAAGGATATCAACTCTCTTCTCTTACCTAAACATCATAATACTTATAGATTAGAAAATAAAATCCCAAATATATTTCTAAAATTACTCCCCATTTCAATATTTTCATGTTTTGATCATAATATAATTATTATAAGGCTAAAGGTTTAACCTAAATGAGGTTTCCCAATGAAGAGGTATAACACCTACTCGAGTCCATTAAATTTTATTTCTCTTTATATCACTTAGAAATGTATGGAATAAATTATAAAATAGGTAATGAATTATATTTAATATTATTATTTTTATAATGATGATGGATCGTCCATTTTTCACATCCCTTCCATCAAATGAAAATGAATGCATTGCTCGTGTGTGTGTGTGTGTAGATTACCAACTCAATGTAGCGATATTATTTATTATCCATCACAACCATTCACGGTAGATTTTTATGATGGATTTTATGTCAATATATTATATTTATTTAATAATTAATCTACTTAAATTATGATATCTTATCTACCTTACTACATTTCCATTCGTTCGAAAACGATAACATCACTTGTGCCTATGTGTGGTCTACCACCTCTACACAATAATGTGATTTATTTTTCATAATTTCCTTTTAAGGATAATTATAAAAATGAATATTATGGATAAAAATGATACTTATTTTATAATTAATATTCTAGATATTTTTAAACCATGACCATAGTTCACGTACCAGAACCATTGAACCAAAACCATGCTTGGAAAATAGATCAGTTTTCACCAAAATGATCCTTTTAAGGAAGAAATTACAAATAAAAGGATAAAAATATATATAAAGTAATGGTAAATAGTAATATATTTATGAATAAGGTTCTATAATATATTTATAATAATTATATATATTTATCATTCATGATATTTGAATGTTTATAAAGATATATGAAACGTGAGGTAAGGGTTTTTCTTATAATATCATTTCTTTTCGTGATTTTATATGATAAATTTTCATTAAGGAAAATTACTTGGATATTAAACATTAATACACAAATATTTTTTCTTTTTATATGTTTATTTCAAAAAAATTATTTATTAGTACCATTTTATTCTCTAGATAAAATAAGATGACTAATACTTTTTTTAATAAAATCCAACCTTATTTCCTCTTCGGTCAAAAAACTTTTTCTTCTATGTAAATACTATTCAAAATTATTTTATGATATTTATTAAATATATTACAAATGTTTTTAAATTTTCCTTTTCACTAAATTTTAATTTATTTAAAATGTTTTAAAAATGAATCTTTTTAAACAGTTTTTTCTCAAACATGTTTTTTTAACTTTTCACAAAGGTGTAAATGGAATGTTTTCATTTTATTTATATCACAAGAATGGAATTTATGATCACTATGAATATTAATTTTTTAATATTCATTTATTATTTTCCTTATATATTTTTAAATAAAATTATTTTCTAAAAAATATTGTCATTTTTTGTTAATAAGTTCTAAAAAATTATCTTTGATATTATTTTTAATAAAATGTATGAATGATGTTTTAAATGTATTTTTAATATTATTCAAAATCCTTTTGAGGATTGTTATGATTCAATAGGGATATGATCTTATGATACCACCTACTTTTTGTCTATATATTTTTTATTATTATTACGATTAAAGCATGGTTCCATGAAAATGTTGAGTCAATAAGGTTTCCATATGACTTTTCCATTCCATCATGTTTTAAAAGTCACAAACACTCTATCTTAAGGAAAATTTCTTTTCCCCTATATTTTTATTCATAAGGAAAATTTTCCTTCCCTAATGAAAATTTATCCAATCCATGTTTTCATTGTTCATATTATAATCTGACTCATTTTCATTCTAAGTATAAAAATTGGTTTCTTATCTAAAACCTCAGAAAATTATAAATACTTATATATAGACCATTTTGTTTCCAGAATCTGGTTTTAGGTTTTGATTTCTTAGAATTTAGAATCCAAACATTCTAAGTTAAAACTCAGAATTCTCTGAATTTAGACTCTGAACATTCTGATTTTAGACTCCGAATACTTTGAAATCAAAATTTGAACTTTATGAGTTTCGACTCTAAATTCTTATGATTTTAGACTCCAAGTTTCCTTGAAATTCACACCCTAAATTCTTTGAATTCGGACTCTGAACTTTTTGAGTTCAGACTCTAAATTAATATGAATTTAGACTCTGAATTCTTTGAATTCAGACTCTGAACGTTCTGATTTCAGACTCTGAATTCCTATGAATTCAGACTCCGAATTTCCTTGAAATTCAGACTCTAAAATTCTATAGAAGTCAGGTTCAAATTTCTTGTGAGATAGAATCTGGATATTTATGTATTTTAAGAAACCATATTTTTTCTTCCTCTTGTTGTAGTTATTAAATGATGTCGTTCTTTTTTTATAAACAACCGTGGTTTGAGTGACACGTGTACTTGTCCCTCCTAAATTCAAGGAAAAATAAAATTATTGGAGGAGGGAGCCGACCATTTAAGATGTGCCTATAAATAGAAAGACATTTGAATGATCTCGGAGAGGTTGATCTATCTAGAGATTACATGCTGCTGAAGTGATTTCTAGAGAGAGATACTTTATTTCTTTGTGCGTACTTAACATCTTGTTCAGAATTGCTTCGTGTGACTCCAAATGTTGTTGAGTACATTCGAGGGATTCTGAGGATTTAAAGACAGAGGTGCCAACTACCTTGATGTTCAAGGACATGCGGGGATAGCAAGACAGACTCTTGTATTCATATCGAGGGCATACCCTGGTGTGGGTAAGATATACTTTCTTAAAAGTGTAAATCATGGGACCTTTATCCAAGGTTTTTGGATAGCCTACTCTTTGGGTTAAAAGTTTTACTACTTGTTAATTTTATTGTTTCATGTTTTCCTCTACATATTGGTTGTTAAGGAAAGTATAACTATCTTATCCTTTCTTATACTTGTACACTAATTAGTAAGATTCTATATGCTATAAGGTATAATCTTAACTTTGTAAACTTTTATTAAGTTTCATTTCTAGAACCACATTTTCGGAATCAATAATGTTTTTAGAACTAAGAGTTTTTGTGAATTTACTATGTTTAACTTTGTTAAACATTACCATCTTTAAAAGTTCCAAAGGAATTTTTTAAATTATACAACTCACCCCCTCTTATATATCGAGCATCTACATTCAATATTTTTATCCTACAATTGGTATCAAAGTAAGTATCTAAAATACTTATATTCACATATAAGTTTTCTTGATCAATTTTTTTCATTAATCTCTATTTTCCTTACTTAGGATATTTTTATCCTTATTTACAAACATTTATTATTAACAAGTTTGTATAGAAATACATTTTCTTTGAGATGGAAGAAATTAATGTTGGTCCAATTGATAATCTTAATCCTACTAGACCACCTATTTTTGATAGGAATGATTATGAATATTGGAGAGATCATATGAATACTTTTGTTATTAATACTTGAGTGGACAAATTTTTTATGCTTACTGGAGATTACTAGATTCCTAATAAGGAAGTCAGAACCTTTACTAGTCCAGAGAAGTCTGAATATCAACTAAAATACAAGGTATGCAATACATTGTCATGTTCAATGACCAGGAATATATATATCCATATTTCTTCTTGTGAAGCTGCAAATTTTATTTGGAAGAAGCTTGAATTAACTCATTTTGGAAATTCCAATGATATTGAAACTGGAAGAGCTTTGCTTAAAGCTAAGTACCATGGTTTTTTATTTCCTTATAGAGAACCTATATATAAGGTACAACAAAGATTTATGACTATTTTAAATATCTTACAATACATGGGTGAAAAGGTTTGGATGATGAGTCACTTGTAGAAAAGATTATAGACATCATTCCTAATGAGTGCGAATCCAAGAGAACATCTATTAATGAGAATATGAATGTCTCACAGATCACTCTTGATGAGATTTCTGGAACTCTTCCTCAACATGATACTAGAATAAAGAGAGATACTAATAATATTAAGAAGAAGAATGGGAATAGAATTGTTTCTTTTACAACTACCGCTAATCATATGAAATCCAAGACTCTTGAGAGTGTTACAAGATCTAAGTTTAAGAAGGTCACTATTTTATCTGAATCAAGTGAAACTGAACATTTTGATAATGAATAGGCTAATATTGCTCAAAGGATGAACAAGATAGTTGGGAAGAAAGAATTTGATTATAGATACAAGAAGAAAGAAAGAAAACATAAGAAAGCCTCTGAAGTCACTTGTTATGAATGCAAAAGATCTAAACATATAAGGCTAGATTGTCCTATACTTAAGAGAAAAGATATAAAGGAAAATCATTCTGAGACGAATATAACGAAGTACTAAAAATATAATGCTAATAATGTTTTGAAAGCTAATGACACTTGGAGTGCCAGTGATGGAGACACTTCTGATGAATCCTCATATTACGAATCTTCTGGATAGAAAAATCTTGGTTTAATTGTCGTGTTACCAATTGAAAATCATTGCTTAATGTCCAAGGTACATAATGATGAATCCATAACCAATGTATCCTTGAATTATAATTATAGTGATAGTAAATACTGTGAATCCTCGGATGAATAATATTTTTATGATGAAGTTAATACTTTACATACTTATGAACAAGTTTCTAGGTTCGCTAAGCTTCTTGATAATGAAAATTCTAAATTCAAGAAAATGCGTGATAAGGAAAATTCTAGAATTCCTATTCTTAATAAGAAAATATTATATCATTCTAATGATCTTCATAGAAAAATTTATGATTTTGAAAGTTTTTCAAAAAATGTTGAGGATCTTAATTCTCAGAAGGATAAACTTTCAAAGGATCTAGGAAAAGTAATTTCTAAGAAAAATGTTTTTGAGCCTAACTCTAGTGCTAAAACTAATGTTTTTGAGGATAAGAACTTAGTTATTAGACTAAATTCAGAAATATTTTCCTTCAGGAAGTTTTTTTCATACTTTACCTTAGGGAAGGAAATTTTGATAATATGTATTCCCAAATTTGACCTCTAATGAATAATTATGAATTTGGTTGATACTAGTTCAAAACCTATTTTTAGTAACAATTATTTTGATCCTCAAAGTCCTCCATTCTTTACTAAGTGTTAGTGTAGTGGGAATTGGGAAAAAAATTATTCCTTAAACCAAACTCAGTATTTAGGATTTCATAAAGATTAATTTTCAATGAAAATGTGGATACCTAACATTTTTCATTCTGAAGTTTCCAGATCCCATAAAATTGGGTTTTGAATGTCTAAAATTCTTATTTTCAGAAAAATAAAGATAGTACCAACAGAAATACATGGTACATGTAAATTGGATGTTCTCGTCATATGACTAGTAATAAAAACTTCTTTGAGAAGATTATCATGACAAAAGGAGAAAAAGTAAATTTCAGAGATAATGCTGAGGGAGAAATTATTGGTATATGTAATATCATTATTCTTGGAAAAACATTGATTTCAAATGTTTTATTTGTTAAGGGTCTTTAGAAAAACCTCACTAGCATAAGTCAATTATGTGATGAAGGTTACCTTGTGAATTTTAGGAATGACAAGTTCTTAGTACACAATTCCAAGGAAGAGTTTATTCTTTTCGCCAATAGGCAAGAGAATGTATACATACTAAAAATAGAATACCTTATAAGCCAAAATATACATTGCCTTAGTCTAATGGAATATCATTCTTTGTTTTGGCATAAAAGGTTAGAACATTGAAACCTTTGGAACCTATGCAAACTCTCTAAGAAAAGACTAGTTAAGGATCTACCAGTGCACAGATTTGATTCTTCAAAAGTTTGTGATCCTTGCTAATATGGAAAGCAACATAAATCAAGTTTTAAATCCATTTATGAAGTCACAACTACTGATTCATTATAGTTAGTGAATATGGATATTCATTAGTTTCATGGTCATGCAAAAAGAAACACTCAGTAGCACTTTCCGCTGATGAAGCTGAATATGTAGAAGCTGGAAGTTATTATGCTCAATTGTTGTGGATGCAACACACACTCATATATAATAGTATTAGTTTTAACAAAACAAAAATTTTGTGGGATAATACAAGTTTCATTTCCCTATGTAAAAACAATGCACATCACTCTAGTGAAAAACACATAGATATTAGGCATCACTTTCTTAGGGATCACACAGAAAAGGGAGATATCATTCTTCAATTTATCAGAACACAAGATAAACTTGCTGATATTTTCAGAAAATATTTACCCTCTGATAGATTTGAATACATTAAACAGAAGTTAGGAATGATAAGTGTAACGCAATCTTCCTTGTTAACTTCATGTTGAAACCAATCTATTTATAGTAAGGAACTCCTATTCATAGAGGGAGTAAATTTGTTTGTTAGATGTCTAAATTTTTTTTCTTATTCTAAAAATTTTTAATAGTCTAAAAAATTTCGTAGTCTAAATTTTTTGTTTCATAGTCTAAAATTTTTTTTAGTGTAATTTTTTTTTTGTAGTCAAATTTTTTCTCATATTCAATATTTTCATAATGACGATTTTTCTACTTAAAATTTTTATAATGAAGATTTTTGTAATTAAAATTTTCGAAATAAATAATTTTGAACTAAAAATTTTCGTAATGAAGATTTTTTATATTTCAGAATTTTCATAATGAAGATTTTTTTATAGCTTAAAATTTTTGTAATGAATATTTTCACACTTAAAATTTTCGTAATGAAGATCTTCTTAAAATTTTCATAATGAAGATTTTTATACATAAAATTTACATAATGGAAATTTTCGTAGTCAAAGTTTTTGTAATCAAATTTGCAGAATCTAAAGTTCTTCAAGAAGAATTTTCCTCATTATGAATAATATTTCTAGAAATCTGAAAGGTAAGTTTCCTTTCATAAAATTTTGTAATCATATTTTACTTGTTGGTATTTTCATGTGTTTTTTAATAAATTTTGTATTCTTTTTTCCTTGAATCCAAATTTTTTTTAAAACCTCAAAAGATCAGAACCCATCAAATTTCTTCCTCGGTCTTTTTAAGGCTCTCAGATCTGATCAAAAGGTTTTTCAATAGTTGTATTGAGTATGGAAGATGGACAATCACCTCAAATGCCTATATAAAGGACCCCTAATAGTTTTCCCACATCAAAACTGAAGCCTTCATTTGTTGATGCTCTGACCCTCCTACACAAGCTTGTTCCAGATCTGTAAGGATATCTTAACTCTGGATATCTGTTGAAGCTTCGCCTCAAAAAGAAATTTGGTCCATAAGGGAAATATCTGAATGGAAGGTTTACAGATGAAGGTTGGTTCATCGGAATTTCTTCACAATGTATGATTACATTATCTCTAAGAATATAAAGCTGAATGGGTGGGATATTGTTTTCATTTCGAAACTGAAAGCACCGGATCTTGTGTATCCGAATTTGCTCATTGAATTATATGAAATAAATATCTTTCATCAAGGAAGAATGTAGGGGAATGTTTTCTTTCAAGTGTTATGGGAAGACATATTCACTTTCCTACACCAAGTATGCAATCTTGGTTGGTGTTCCTTATAATGGAGAAGCAGAGTTCTGCTCGCATAAGCTGCCTGATGTTCAAGGAAGTTTTATTAAAAAAAATCCATGGCTTGTCTTGGTCTTTCAAAGGTAAAGACTCCGAAGATTCTTCACCTGTCAAAAAATTTCCAGAATCTTGAATTATGGGTTCATGGATTCATAATTATGAGAAAATGTGATAAGGATACATTAAAGAATAGTGACATCTACATTATGGATTTCTTGGTAAACTTATGAAAGATAAAATTGGGTAATAACATCTTGGTTACGATTGAGATTATAAATAATGGAAATCTGAAGGCTCAGATTATTAAGTACCCAACCATTCTGTCAAAGATGATTGTTCAGTGTTTATAATCCTTCAAAATTCCTTGGAAATCTAAGTCAAGAAATTAAAAAGTCATATTGTTAAGTGATAACACCATGTGAAGTATGAAAGTTGTTTTTTCCAAAGAATCTGAATAATTCTATGATTTTCTAGAAGAGGAAGTTGAAGCTCCATCAAAGAAACAAAAGGTGGTCGAAACCTCTAAAAAGGGTGGAAGGAAGTAATGGTAAAGGAAGTGGAAGATAAGGAAAAAACCCCAATAGAAAAGAAAACTCAATATTTACCTCCGAAGCCAAAGAAACAAAAAGCCTATCCTGATGAGGTTGTGGCCAAGTAGAGGAATGACAAGAAAAATCAGAAAGAAGGGGAGCCTAAGTTTGGATTGGACCCTACTGAGGAAATATCATTGAAGGAAAAGGTAGTTGAAGATATTGAGAAGCAATAGAAAGAGAAGAAATAGAAGAAAAGGTTGTCTGAGGTAGAAATAGTCCAATCACTTTTGATGGCTGTTGAGAAAGCATCTGATAATATTCAGATACCAGAATCCTTCCTCATAGAATCATTACTAGAGACTCCGGAAAATAATTTGGTGAATATGGAAAAAATACAAGAAAAATAAGTACAAGAAAAATAAGTACAAGAAAAATAGGTATAATAAAAAGAAGTAGAAGAAGAAGAATAATAATAATAATAATTCAGTGGTGATACTATAGATTTGATAAAGCCAGTAGAGGATTTTCATGAGAAGGAAAGCCCTTCTGAAAATTTATCATTCCGAACCTCTGAATCTGAGTCATCAAAACATCCTACCCTAGGGAAAGATGAGAAAAGTGGAGAAGAAGTGAACAAAGTTTCTGAAAAAAAACCTCCAACCATGATTTCATTCAGCCAGAGGATGTAGAGGTAGTAGCTGAGAAAAAAGAGGTAGATGAAGATAAAATTGGGCAAATATCTGATAGTGAACACAAATCACCCAATCAAGAAGAAGTAATTCTAAAAGATGATAAGGGAAAATAGGTGGTTTTTGATACACCTAGAAAAGTAGTGGTGAAGAATAAATAAGTGGGTGCTTCATCATAGAGGAAAAATGATGATATTGAAAAACAATCCTCACGAAGAAAAATCTCGGATTCGAAATCATCTTCTCTCGAACATGATTCTGTAGTCCAGTCTCTAAAGAAGCTTATTTGGACTATTCCATTATTTCCCAGTATACACTCAAGATGTTAGATGCTTCAGCACACTTTAAATTAGAAATCAGATTCAGTATTCCTGGTGATGGATAAGTGCATCAAGCATGAGGTCAATTTCAAAACCTTTTTAGTAAACTACGAAGCCCACAAAAGATCTTGCAAAAAGATGACTAGCTGGTCAAAGAAAACTATAGAAAACATGATAATTGTTTATGAGTTCCAATAAAGTGTCAAGGAATCATTTTCCACTGAAGATGTGAAGATCAAGGATCTCACAAATAGTTTTGAGGAAAGGGTAACTCTGGAACAGAATTCTTGAATGCAATAAGTGAAAGATCTGAATGGTAAATTATATTCAGTTTCTTAGAGTTAGAAGTGGGAAATATATCCTAGAATCAAACTTGAGGAAACATTTCCTAAGAATGAATAAGTTCTAAAGGAACAAGCAGAATATATTAAGACTCAGGTGGAAAAAATCAAATCCTTAGAGAAGAAAACATAAGATTAGGATCAGCTTCTCAAACATGCAAAGGAAGATCACAAGGAGATCAATAATCTCAAAACTATAGTGATGAAGTTTATGCCTAAGGAGAATTAAGGATAATCCTTTTCAATTCTGATATTTTGTTGTATTTCTTCCTTGTATACATTTTTCTTATCCTAAAGAAATTTTTGTTTGCTCGTTTTTCCTTGTTTAGTACTAATATTTCTGGTACCATATTTCTTTTTCTGTTCCCTGTATTCCTTGTTGAAAATTGCAAAGGGGGAGAAAGGAATGTTAAAAAAAATACAATGTAAAGGAAGAAGTTCCCTAAGTATGGGGAGTTCATTGAAGGGGGAGTTATTATCCATGAATATTTTCGTATTCAATAAAATATTAAGTCTTGATATGAAAATCAAGAATATGATACAAAGTGTTTCCAAATCCTAAAGTGGATTCAATCATATTCATCATTTCTCATATGTTAAGGGAGATAAGTTTTATTTTCAATGTCCAAAAAAATATTTTCTAATTCCTTAAATTCCTTTTCGTAAGGATGTTTGTGCTTTCCAAAAAGGGGGATATTGTTGAGTTATTATGGTTTCCTTATGAATTTTCCATTCCTTCATGTTTTGAAAATCACAAACACTCTATCTTAAGGCAAAAAAATTTCCCCTATATTTTTATTCATAAGGAAAATTTTACTTCCCCAAAGAAATTTATCCATACCATATTTTCATTGCTCATATTATAATATAAATCATTTTCCTTCTAAGTATGAAATTTAGTTTTGTATCTAAAACCTCGGAATCTTAAAAATACTTAGATATAGAGAATTCTGTTTCCAGAATCTGAATTCAGGTTCCGAATTCTTTGAATTCGGAATCTGAACATTCTGAGTTCAGACTCCGAATTTTCTGAATTCAAACTCTGAACTTTCTGAGTTCAGACTCCAAATTCTCTAAATTCAGAATCCTAACTTTCTGTGTTTCGACTCCAAATTATTATGAATTTGGTCTCCAAATTTCCTTGAAATTCAGAATCGAAACATTTTCAGTTCAGACTCTGAACATTATGAGTTCAAAATTTAAATTCTTATGAATTTAGACATCAAATTTCCTTGAAATTTAGACTCCATAATTCAATAGAATTCATGCTCTAAATTCTTATGAAAACAGAATCTGATTATTCATGTATTATAGACACCGAATGGATTATTGGTTAGACTCGGAACTTTTATTTTTCCTTACACTCTGAAAAATGGATTTTCTTAAGAAACCATATTTTAGATTGCTCTTGTTATAGTTATAAAACAATGTTGTGCTTTCTATTTCTAACCAACCATTTTTTGAGTGACACATGTACAGGTCCCTCCGAAATTTAAGAAAAATATGATTGTCGGAGGGTGGAGTCGACCATTGAACATGTTCCTATAAATATGATCTCATTTGAATGAGCTTGGAGAGGTTGATCAATCTAGAGATTGTATACTACTGAAGTGATTTCTAAAGAGATATAATTTATTACTTTGTGAGTACTAAACATCTTTTTCAGAATTGCTTTGTGTGACTCTGAATGTTGCTGAGTACATTCAAGGGCTTCAGGGGATAGGAAGACAGAGGTGCTGACTATCTTGATGTTCGAGGGCTTGCAGGGGATAGCAAGACAGAATCCGATATTCGTATCGAGGGCTTACCCTGGTGTGGGTAAGACATACTATTTTGAAAGTATAAATCAAGGGACCTTTATCCAAGGTTGATGGATACCCTACTCTTTAGTTTAAATATTTACAACTTGTTACTTGAATTGTTTCATGTTTTCCACTGCATTTTGGTTCTTAAGGAAAGTATAACTCTATTATACTTTATTATACCTGTACTCTGATTAGTACGATTATGTACACTATAAAGTAGAATATTATCTTTGTAAACATTTCTTAAGTTTCATTTCTGGAACCACATTTCCATAATAAAACAAGCCTGTAGAACTAAGAGGTGTTCTGAATTTACCTTGTTTAACATTGTTAAACATTACCATAATTAAAATTTCCAAAAGAATTTTTAATGTATACAATTAACCACTCCCCCTCTTGTATATTAAACATCTACATTCATTATTTCGATCCTACAGAAACTAGTTTATTCTCCCTAGGTTTAATAATTTATGATCAAAACATTGTGAAATCCATTTCATTTCAACGGTTTATGCTATGATGAAATGATGAAATGTTTATAAAAATAATTTCATATCTACAGGTTCTCATTTTATGACATGATGAATGTTTTATGATCTTATGGTATACATATGTATTATTTTCAATATGTTATGGATGGGATCAAAATTATTATCCTCCAATGCATTGGGTAAAGATGGATATCTCATGAGATAATAAGGACTAGAATGGGTAAAGAACCTAGTTCAATATGGAAATTTTTCTACAATGATAGTATTAGGACTAAAACATGACTAAATGAAATGATTTAATAGAGGAACCCAATATTTTATTATATACATGAAAGAAAAGCCTTGAAAAATGAAATGATTTTCATGGATTATGTTGTTGGTCCCGATTGTAGCAGAAGTGTGAGATAGTGGCAGATATATTAAAATTTATTATAATAATCATTTTATAAAGCCATGTGTGAGGAGATTTCTCATAAAATTTATAATTAATTTATTGAATATTTGAATAATTAAATACCTATTCTTAGGAACTCTCTTCATTGATGATTATTCATCATACGTAAATACCCTTTTCAGATTTCCTTTGTTTCTCTATAAGGATACAAGGATATAATCACTCTAATGGTGATATACATATACTCCAATGATCTCTGAGTAATACCACACAATCACTAAGTTCTATTATGGAGAATGGAATGTCCTGCATTTTTTCTTCTTGATCTCTCATTCTTCAGTCTTGAAGAAATCTCTATTGAGCTTCTCATTATTGATATGTGGGGAGGAGTCTTGAGAGTATTCACTGTGTGCCACAATTATCTATTATCAATTTTTGGATATAATATACAATATACATAACCTTGAAATTATAATGTTAGGGGTTAGATTAATTTATTATTTTATTTCATACCAGCCATTAAAAAGGTATAAAACATTTAATAAACACCATTTTAAATAATAATAATATAATTATTATTATTTTGTGGTGTATACAATGTTTTGCAACAAAAATTATTATGTCACAATCTTTTTAAATAATATTTGTTACCAATATCGGTCTTCATCCATTCAAACTCCTCTAGACTTTATTGAACAACTAGATAAATAATTTATTCACAATATATTGAATTAATATTTATTAAAATATTTAATAACTAAAATAAATATTTCATTCATAATCAAGAAAATAAATATTTTATATATGTTCACATAATAACATAAATTATTTATTAATAGACAAATAATTATATATAACCTTTTGAATATTATAAATCAATAAATCTTGAATATAATTATTCTTCGTTCTTGAGAGTAATATTTATTCCAAAAATTAAATCCAAATAGAATTTAATTGATATCAATGGAAATACTTAGTGTTTGACCATAAAGGTTTATATCTCATTAGAATTAGGTGCACTTTCCAAAAGTCCAATATTAAAATATAGAAATGGGAGAAGGAAATAGAGAGAAATAATTTAATTCCATAACAACGACAACCACATATTAATGATCAATGTATAATATAATACTTTGGTATTAATATCTCACAATATTGTCTTCACATATGTGTCACCAACCTATATGATTGATACATATTACCTTAAATATCTGAAATTCAAAAGTCATTACACCATGGTGATGGTATTTTGGGAGATAGATCTATTCCAATTGAAGGTCCAAGATATAAACATACATAAATATGGAAAGGAAAATCCTTAATCACCTTATCCATTAAATACATTTCACTCATGACGCACCCAACATATCCAAATTCTCCATTAACTAATATCTTTAAGGTTTGTGAAATACATCTAAGTGCATCATTTATAACATGTATTAATAATAATCTTAATCTCTAAGGACCATCACTCATGTTTGTGGAAGGAAATATCTCATGACCCCAAAAGATGTTGAATTCCTACTAACGTGTATATTCTCGTAATCTCTTATCTTGGAGATTAATAAGTGAGAAATTAATGAGACGAAGCATCATCTACTTATGAGTAATCATACCTTATCTAGTATGTGTCCAATCATAGTACATTGTCCAACTGAAAAAACATTATTTATGAATATCATCATAATATATCAAGATTCACATGATAATGGGAAACTGTTACAACCTTATCAATGAAATTTATATTATATAAAATTATTACATAAGATTCATGAATAAAAAAGATAAATATTTAATAAATATTTTTATTAATATTTAATATGATGAATATATATGTAATAAAATTTCAAATAGTTGGTCTAAGGACACAACTCTTAAAAACCCCCACTTAGAGTATATTCAACTGCCTATGACCTTCAGTCCAATAGACCTCATAGAATTTATATGATTATAATGAGTAAAAAATTTAATAAAGGTTCAAACACATTTTTTTTTGTGGAACTACTAATCATTATAAAATCACCTCTCAGAGAAAAATACTTTATTAGGTGATACTAATGAAGTTTGTTATTTGTATGATAATCATACCATCAATATTTTTCAAGATCCATCACTAAATAATTATCACATCAAAGTGTGATGGGATCTTTAATACTAGGCACCACATCAAGATATTTAATAACATTTCACATCTATTCTACATATTTAGTAGCCTAATAAGCCGCAATATACACTGTCACTATTGTAGAATTCACAACCACATCCTTATAAGAGCTCTTTCAAATCACAGCACCTGCATTTAAAATAAGAATGTATCCCATTTGTAACATTAGGTTATCATGATCATTTTAGAAACTAGAATCTATATATCCTCTTATGAGAAGTTCTTCGTCACCTACATATCCTTATTATAACTAAGATACATGAGGATAGTTTTGACTACCATCCAATAATGGTCACATGGATCATCCTGATATCTTCCTATCATAATGAATTTGTAGGGGAAATATAGCCTAGTATATATCATATCATACATGAATGATACAATAACTTATGTGTATGAAATAAATTCTATTTTCATTCAGTAAACATGTTTCTAAGGACACATTTCCTCTATAAATATGAATTCCAAGTGACACTAGAGGGAATCCCCTCTTGGATTTTTCCATGATGAGTATTTTTAGTATCTTTCCAATGTATTTACTTTGACCTGGGACGATAATCCTCTTGGATATATCATGATAAATCTTGATACCAAGAACATATTTTTCCTCACTCAATCCCATGATATGGAAGAATTTATTCAACCACACATTAATAGACTATAAGACTGATATTTAATTTCCAATAAATAATATTTCAAATATATATAGAACTTATAAAATGACCCCACCTTCACTAAATAGTTAATAGAAACAATACATTAATTCTCTATTTATGAAACCGAATTCCATTGTGTTCTCTTCAAACAAAATTTTCCTTGACCTATATTATTTTTTAAATCCATAAATGTGTCTTTGCAAATATCATAACATGTTGTCATCCTTTGGAGTCCCAAACCCTTCAGTTTGATTCACATATAAAGATTATTGAAAATTATCATTACGGAAGGAGGTTTTGAATTAAATTATTAACATCTCAGGATTATGGATTGCCTCAATGTAAATTAGAATTATTAGGGATATGAACATTGTAACTGGTGAAAAGGTTTTATCATAGTCAATGCATTGATGCTATTTATTCTATTTTTGCAACTAGTTCAACCTTATAGGTAATGAATTTTTCTTTACATGTCATGTTTCGTCTTGGATTCCCATTTACAACCAGTTGACTTTACATATAATAAGGGGTCAACCAAAATCCATATTTTTTTGGTATATTGATTCCATTTCATAATTCATGGACTCTTCCCACTTGGAAACATATGTTCCACTTAATATTTCCTTATATGCTAGAAGATCATTATTATCAACTAATAATGAGTCACTATCCTTGGTGACTAGAAAACCATACCATTATAGTTCCCTAACCACTATAGTACTCCACCATAGTAATTTTTTCTCTTAAATTATTTCTTTTTTCATGGGGATTTATGGAATTTTTTCTTGTGAAAATTATTGTGTATCTTCCTCCAAGACTTCATTGAAGTCTTTCTCACTCCCATTATTAATTTTAGATATAAGAGCCTCATCAGAAAAATTTGGATGTCTATCAACCACAAAATTTTTTCTAATGTATTGTATATTTTGTAACCCTTTATTTGTTTGGGATGTCTTATAATGTTACACATTATTCCTCTCGGTGAAAATTTTTACCTGAATAGGCATTAACAAATGATTTCCAACCCCACTCATATATGTAATATAACACAGTTTTCATTCCATTCCATAATTGGTATGGTATGCTATATTTTGTATTATTAGGCACTTGGTTTTTTATGTTTAATATTGTATGTAACCCATATCCACAAAAGGATAATAGAATACTAACATGACTCCACGTTGATCTCACCATATCCAATAAGGTGTAATTTCTCCTTTCACTTTCACTATTCCACTAGGCATATAAAAAGTAGTGAGTAGAGATAATACCATTAACTCCTATAAATAATCAGTGAATTGTTGATTAATATATTCTACATGATTTTATGAGCCTAATTTCTTAATATTATTTCCAAAATAGTTCCCACCTTCATTCTTGTATTACTTGAATTTATCAAAAGATTATTACTTATACCTTAGTAAGTATACTTGTACATATCTTCTAAAATCATCAATCAATGTTATGAAGTGGGAGTATCCTCCCTTTACCACAACATAAACATTGCTATGAAAAAAATTCAAGAATCTCTTTTTCACTTTTATTATTCCTACTAAATGTGTATTTGGTCATTTTTTCGAAAAAAAAATATGTGTGACAGACAACAAGTGGTTCTTGTTCAAAAGAATCTAAATTTTCATCTTGATGTAATTAATTCAAGCTCTATAGATTTACATAACCTAGTTAATGATTAAAAAATTATGTGTGGTATGATTCATTTGATGTAACATTGTTCTCAATTTCCATTACATGGATTGTTTAATCCCAAACTAAAGAACGTAATTTAAATGTGCCTTACCATAAAATTATATCATTATAAAATAATCAATATTTATTCCCTAATTTGAAAATAAATCTATTTATATCTAGTCTGGATAAAAAAAAATATTTTTGGTAACTAAAGGAACATTGTAAAACCCCCATTAAAACATAAATCATTTTAGTTGGTAATGTGAGGTGCTAGTCCCCAATAGCTACATCAGCAAGTCTATCTACATTGGTTTCTCATATATCTACCTCCCTTTGGTCAATATTTCTGAACATACATGGTTCCTATATTTTAATACACATGTATGAACCAAAAATTGTATCAATGGCCTAAATTTTTTGTAACACCCCAAGATTTCATAGTACGTTATTTCTTCAAAGTAAATCAATAACTTACACTACAAGAAACACCGAGTTCGTGTGCACCACGACTTACCAAACTAGACATTCAAAAGAGATTATGAATAGTATTAACTAAAATTTGAACTCTATATAGTCCATATAATTTTAGAATAAATATTATGAGTTTCTTAGACATAATGAAAAAAATTCATTTTTTCAGATAAAAGAAGTATTTCATTAAATGCAATTTTACCGCCTTTTAATGGTGAAAACTTTTTAAATAAAATATTTGAAACATTTATATATTAAATTTGAAAAATAATATTTTTTTAGAATTAGGACATAAGAATTTAGTTTTTATAAATTTTCGGTGTTTTTCTGAAAACTTTCATATTTGGGTGAATAGTGAAAAATGCTATATTTTAACTGAAAACAACTTTTTTAATAGAAATAATTTTTATTGTTAAAGTATACATTTTAATGATTTGCAAGTATAAATAGATTATATTTTTACCATTTCATCCATTTTTATTTACTAGAAATAATTTCACTTTGAACTAGAACATAAACAAGTATCAATCTTTTTTTAGTTATTATTTCTTAAAAACAGGCTTTTTGGTTTTGACAATGGGGATTAATTTTAAATTAATAAATGCAACTTCTATGTTTTTAATTTGATAAAGTAAAATTAATTTTTGAATTCAGAATATCAAAACTATCTTCAGGTAAAATTTTGGTATTTTTCTGAAAAAGTTCAATTTTTGTTGAATAGTGAAAAACACAAAGGTATAGTTTAAAACTGAATTTTTAATTAAATAATTAATTATTTTATTTAAATTTATTTTAGGTCGAAATAGATACATAATAGCTATATATGTTCAATGTAATTCATTGGAGTCATTTTTTAATAATATTATATATATATATATATATATAATTTTATTGAACTTTTCATCGTCTTTACCCACCTCCTAGGAGCATTTTCTAATTTACATAAAACATAATTTTACCGATTCTCTGAGTTGAATTTCCAAAATCCGAAATATGCGGATGATATCAGTAAAAATGATATTATTATTACCCTAACGCATGTCCTAATTCTATTGGATAAGTGTAATTTGACCAAAAAAAACCTTAGGAATAAAATATGATCCTTTAGGTCCGCTTGGATTAGATTAGGACATTTATTATTATTTAATTTAAATAGGAGTTAAAAGTGTTAAAATTCAGGTTTTCATAACTACAAAATTTTCAATATAGGGTTATACATAAGATAAATTAGACTATAAATATTCATTTGAAAGCTAAAAATATTTCCTACATAATGCTATTTTATTTATAATTTTTAAACATTAAGTAATTAAATTTATTTATGACACAAAGATGATGTAGTAATTACCTTATTAAAAAAAGATTATAATAATTAATATTATAAATACCTAAATAATTGTAATTTGAGGATTTCGATGAATTGTACTAATTTTATAGGATAATATGACATGTTAGGGTTTATTCAATCAATTTTTATTCTAAGTAATCATGCTATTATGATATTTAAAAAGAAACAAATACCAAATAATGTCATAATTGACATAAAATAGTTTTTAAAACAAATACTATATTATTCTTTGATATAATATTCTTAAAAATATATGGTTCATCCAAAGGGTTTAAATAATATTATATATGTAATTAATGAACCACTTGAGTTTCTCTCATAAGTTAAGATAAATTTTATTAACCATATAGTGTAAGAATACAAGAAGACACGGTAAAAGTTAAACAATTTAACTAAGAGTTAAATACAAAAGATATGGTAAAATGGTAACCTAAACTTGTCTAAAACCTATTGGTTGAGATTTTTTCGACCCCTCCCCACCTTAGCCTGTTTATAATTTATTTTTGAGCCATTAGAAACCGAAAATTATTTTATTATAAATTAATATTTCAATCTTTTCCTAATGTGACCCTCACCTCTCTTATAAAATGGCACTTCTCCTTCTCTTAATTCGCACCTCAAAAGCCACTTCGCTCAGCCAAATCCAACCCAAATATCCTCCCAACATTTCTCCCTTAATCCTATAGTACTTCCTTTGGTCATAAATCCATCCTAAGGAGCCCTTTTGATCAAATCAATACGAAGAGCCCGAAAATGAGGTAAATATTTCATCACATCTTTTATGTTCTTTTCTTCTTCCACTTCCTCTTTCATTGTTGTTTCCACTCTAAAATAATAACTCTAGTATATTCTATGTAGTGTTATGTTATTATTGAAATTGTAAAACTATATTTATTATTATATCCATCCTAAAAATGGAAAAGTCACCGTACGTGCGTACATACGGATTACCGTCTCCACGTCGTGGTGTAGTTTGTTATTCAAACACTTAATTATTTGGATGGGTATAATAAGGAGTATAACTGATGTAAATAATAAATAAAAAATGTTAATGATTCTGTATATATGATATACCATCCAATTACGTATGATTTTTCCATCAATATAATGATATTGTCGCTGGTGCGTATGGAAGGATTACTGTCTCCACGACGTGATGAGATTAATTTACACGTACACCATTCAATGATAATTATAAAATATATATCATTAATAAGTATGTAATATATGAAACAAAAATGATACTAGATATATATATATCTGTGTGTGTGTGTGTGTGTGCATATATCTTATTCACTTAGTTCCGTTCAATACGATATGAAAACAGAAACGGCGTTTATGCGTACGTACGGACTACCGTCTCCATAAATGGTGTTTTCAATTTCATATATATGTCTATTATAAATAAATATATACTAAATATATATGATATATAAATCATGTTTTATATTCTGGAAGTATTTAAATCTTGATCTAAGTGATACAATCAAGAGGAACAAGTTAAAACACGTATGATAAAGAAGGCAATTATAACCCAAAATGATAATTTAAAATAGAAATTATTATTAAATGGGTTGTATAAAGTCATAAATGAATCATGCATGATATCATAAAAATTAATATGGTTCTGGTATAATTTAATAACATACTATGGTCACCATACAAGAGGTTAAAAGTACCCTCGACGAAAGGAAAGTGTAAGGTAAGGGTTAATTTCCCAATCTCTTTATTATCTAAGGTTGTTTTTACGTAAGTATCTACTGAAACATATTTATTATCCATGTCCATGTTTCATAAAAGAGTTTTTAAAGGGATTATTTTTAAGTAAAGTTTTACTAAAACTTCATTTTAAATGTTTTAAATATTTATTGTTTTAAATCGTTCTCATTAATGTCCATGTTCTCAAAATGGTTTTTAAGGATTTATTTATATGGACATAAATGTTTTTAAAATGTTAATTACTCTGATAACTTTCAAATTGGAATGGGACTCTTTGATTTATAAATGTATATAAATGTATTCTTTCTGAAATTGTGTGACTTTTAAATGTTTTCATGAAAAAGTGATATTTTCCCAATGAGTTTTACAAATCATTTTCATCTATGTCAACATCCTTTGATGGATTTTAAACTTGTTTGAAGTTGATTTATTATGACAAAAATCTTCCATATTTTATTGAAGGATTTTTGATATGTTTGACTATGGATGTGTTATTTTTATACCATTTATGGATTATGGATAAAGTGTTGACATTTGTTTTTCTAGTTTTAATACAAATGTTTATGTTATGTTTCAACCTTTTCATATGAGGAAAGTAGTGGACTTAGTAAGTGGCGGGTGGAGCATGCTATAGCTCCTTGATGCATCAATAGGTCTCATGAGAAAAACTAGTGTCTTGTCATAAGGCCTTCACAAAAATTTTATTTGGGGTCTTAGCACAATGCCTTTACTATGTGGTAATGATGTCTGGCGTTAGGCATTCCCTCATTATGAAATTAGTTTTTACATGTGATTATTCAACTAGTAGAATATCCATGTTCATGTTTATATGGTAATTCTTGATTTATTTTTTCCATATTATGTTCATGTTTATATTTAATAGAATATTTTTTTATTACACATCTTTCCTTAGAAGTTTATAGATTCTGCTAAATTATTTACCCTTACAGAGCATCTGAGCTCACCCTTTTCTTATGTTTAATTTTCCTAATATCCCAAAAAGTGTTTTATGTTTGAGATGTAGGGTTAAGATAAGGGAACAATGGAATTCTCAAAGGATTTTTTTGTGTTGTATGTTAGAAAGTGTAATTAATGTTCATGTATGAAATCTATATTCCAAGACTTCTAAACTAATCGATCTTTCGGGACTTGTTTCCTTTTAATCATGCCAATGAATTAAAATCATGCACCGACTCTAGGAATCTAGGGTCGGGGAATTACATTTTTAGCAATAGATAAATTTCATTGAATAAAAAACACACCTGAATTTTCTCTATTATTCTTTTTCTAGGTTCTATTTTTCTTATAATGGAACTTATTTCCATATGTGAATTATAAAAAGTCATCTTTTATTTCTTTCCCATTGATCTTCCTTTTCTTGGAAGGGTGTAAAGAATCCTTGGACTTGGATCTATATGATATCCCTTTCCATTTTTTCACCATAAAGATGGAAGTATTTTAATCCTTCATATCCTTATCTACTTAGAAAATAAGACAGAGAAGATCTAGAAGATACTTATCAAATATTTTTATACTAAGATTACCCCAAAAAAGTTAAATAATATCCAAGGGAGTGATTCTATAAGGAGATTAGTGTATATTTCATCAAGGATTTTAAAACCTATAACCCTTAAGTGCTAAATGTAGACAATACAATTTACAACATGAGGCATAGATAGGGAACCCTCTCCAAGATCCTGCTGATATGACCCCTTATTAGTCCAAAACTGTTCATGTCTATCTCTCTCCATGAAAATAACATAGAGGAGCTAAATCATGCTATACAGATCCAACTTATTTTTAGAGTTCAAGTGTTCACTAGACATAGATGAAAGCATAAAATGTTGAAAATTGATCACATTATTCAATTTTTTTCATTGAAAAGGAAATATTCATGGTGTAGAACAACCCCAAGGTGTATAAACTAATCATGGGTGATAATGGCAGTTAAATGGTTGTATTTATCTAATATTGGTATTAGGGATATTTTGGATGATGATATTTCCATTGTATTCTACAATTAAGAATAAATATTATTAGTATTTTTTCTTGGTCTAAAATTATGTGATAAATAATAAATAAATAAATTCATTTTATTAAATATCCCACTATTTTATCAAGTACCAATATCCCTCACCCTTGATAATAGAATATTTAGTTGCTATGAAATTACAGTCAAAATGATCTAAATTATATTTATTAATTATCCAAACTTTTTCAATGAAAACCATAAGAATGTAATTTAGGTAGGCAGTCTTTCTAATGATATGATTGTATCTATAAGATGCATTGAGTGGATTCCCCTGTCCATGAATCCTGACATGGATTTCCTCAACACTTAAATTTGAATTGAATAATATTTTTCCATTAAACTCAATAAATATTGGTTATGTTATCCCAAAAATCCCATGTCAACTCCCAAAAAAATTAATTGTCTGGATTTTGTCTAGATACAATACTTAGTTCTGTGATTTCATATTCAATCATGTAATGGAAGGCTTAGTATGACTTAATATTATATTGAGGGATTATAATTAATTTATACATAAATTTTGTCTTGTTTAATTTTTTTCTTGTCTTGTTAACAGTATGTGGGTATTACTTAATTAATTAACCATGTTGGATAAAACATTTATGCATAATTAATTTCATTAATTTTCATATTTAAGTATTAGTTCATTTATCTAAGTCTCTACAGACATGCATGAACAAAATAAATATTGTGTAGAATGAAATAAATAAATAAAGTGAATGACCCAATCATTAGGTTATCTAACACTTGATTTAATGAGAGGACATTAAATAAACTTATGACCTAGTGGAATAACTCCATTTTTTGTTCATGGCAAGAGAAACATTATTACAACTCTATATTTGTGAGTCACCAAGTTGGCATCATTGTGGTTCTATCATGAAATTTCTCCACATGGCTTGGGATGATCAATTAATTATAATTATTTATTACTCACAAAAATGTGAGGGGAAACAATGTATTTTATAAAGGTGATTACATAAATATCCCTGACATGCAATTCCTACATAAAAAATGGAGGGAGATACGTATCACATTCTATAATTTGTTTAATATTAATTAATTTTAATCCCATAAAATAAGTTAAATTAAATAAATGCCAACACATAATTAGGTCTTGTTCAAGCTCATGATTATACATAAATGGAAAAAATATGTAAAATTAACCCTCTATAATAATTTAATAATTACTTCTTTATTATTATGATAAATTCAATTAAATTAATTATTTTTCTTCTGAATGATAATTTGATCATAATCGGATATACCCATAATTTCTGGAATTCATGGAAAATAAACAGTAAAACCAATAATGACATATTAATTATAATAAAATAGTTCAGTATTTAAGATTCTTTAGAACCATAGTTTAATTTTCAAACCCAAATTGATGCACCAATCAATAAAATAAGGTTTTAATGCAGTAATTTTAAATATAGTGTATTTCTTAATTCTATCCTTTAATGGGAGAATACACAGCATGTACAGTTTTTCTATGCACCATGTACATTTGTTATTGTGTATCTCAGTCTCATGTTTGGGACTTTGGTGAGTTAATGTGGATATAATATATGCTAGTTACATGCCATATATCTTCTATCCATGTTCCATGTTGGCCCAGTCAACATGATTTGTGCAAAAAATGCAGTATGTATAATTAGTTTCTACATGCATCTTGATATAATGCTCATGGGTACACGTCATGTAATATATCTACATTGCATGTAACCTATTTCTACTAGCCTAATATTTTTCACTTTGATGTGATATATCCATTTATTCAATATCTATTCCTCAACTTTTAAGAAAATTAAACATTGAATGAATATGATTAATATATCAAAGCATGTATATTCAAATATGATTAAATAATGAATTATAAGAAATGAAAGATCAACCAATATTTCTTATGTATCAAAAATAAAATAAATAATTATAAATTTAAATGTGACCACTATGATACCACTTGTTTCTTCCAAGAACAATAGAAGTGTGCAGTGTTGTGTTATATATTAAATTTTCTTTTAATAATCATTATCTGAAACCATGATAGATGATCTTGCTCATAAAATATATAATTAATATATATAACCTATCAAGAAATAAATACCTAGTATTATGAAATTTAGTCATTGATGAAATTCGATAATCCCAAAAGACCATTTTAGATTTCCTTCGTATCATTAAGAGGATTAGAGGATAGAATCCCACTAGTGGTGATCCACATTAGCTCTATTGATCTCCAAGAAACACCACTCAATCACTGAGTTCTAGCATGGTGAATAAAATTTATTACATTGTTCGTTCTTGATCACTCATTATTTATTCTGGAAGGAATATCTCATGAACTTTTCATTCTTGAGATGGGAGATATGAAGGAATAGAGAGACAATTAATTGTCTACAATAGTTTTTTATTCCCAATTTTGGAATACAATTGAAAATAAACATAACTATAAATTTATAAAGATGTATTTTTGTGTAAAATATTATTAAATTGAATTTTTTCCATTAAGTAAACCTTAAAACCATTTATAAACCACATTTCATATAATAATAAAATCAATATTATTATTTTTTCATGTGTGCTAACGTGTACAATAACAAATATTTCTTAATGGTCTTATTATGTAAGATTTGTGTTTAGAATCAATCATAGTATATTCTAACTCCTCTAGAATTCATTGACCAATTGAATAAAAATTTTAGTCATAAATAAATATTTTATATATAATCTGAAGAATAAATATTTTTTTAAAATAGTAAATAAATTAAAAAATATTCTATTTAAAATCTAGAAAATAAATATTAAATACATATTCACGCAATAAAATTAATTATTTACATATAAAAAAAATTATTTATTAGCTTTTGAATATTAGTGATTAATAAAACATTAATAAAATTATTCTTCATTCTTGAGAATAATATTTTTTTTCAATAATTAAACTCAAATGTAATCTAGTAGATATCAACGGAAAAACTTAGTGTGTGACCCTCTAAGATTATTTCTCTTTGTAATTATTCGGGCTTTCTTAATGTCCCAGCTTAATTTCTAGAAATGAGTCAACGCACCTAAGAGAATGAACTTATTTATAAAATGATGAAAACCACATTTGAATGCTCATGGTATAATTTAATCTCCTTGAATCAATATCTCATAAACCTAGATGAACATCTGTACCACCAAACTATATGCTCGAACATCATTCTTCGACTATATGAGATAAACACATCATTACACCATGGTCATGGAATTTAGGGTGATGGTTTCATTCCAATCCATGGGACAAGATATCATCTTCCATAAATATGGAAGGGGAAATCCTTACTCAGCTTATATTTTAACAGAATTTAACTCAAGATCCACCCAATGTATCCAACTTCTCTGTGAACTATTATCCTAATTGTTTATGAAATTTATCTAATTACATGAGTTATAACATGAATTAGTAATAATATTAAATTATAAAACCATCATCCATGTTTTCATATAAAAATATCTGATGACAAAAAAATGTAGAATTCTTACTGGAAGGTCTATTCTCATAATCTTTTGTCATGGAGATTACCAAGTGAAAACTTGATACCAAAAAACCTTATATTCTTACGAGTACACACACCAGATACACTATATACTATGTGTCCCATCATAGTATGTTATCCAACCATAGAACATTATTTAAGATTATTTTTAGAGCACGTCTAGGTTCTCATCATAGTGGGGAGCTTCTATTTCATTGTCAATGTTATATATTCTCTCTTACATTATTAAATTATAATCATGAAAATATATTATCAATATGTAAAAATAAGTTTTATTAATATTCAGTTTATCTAATATACATGTAAATAAAGTAGAAATAGTGTTTATTGGGACACCAAATTTAACATATAAGTATTTTAAAAACTTATTTATAATGATTATGATATGTTTTTATGATTCATGATTGATTATTTATGATTTATCATGCTTATGGTTTAGGTATTTTGTTTTGAAAAAAAACTTATTCCTTGATTTATTGTTAATGATCATCAATTGATGGGGCATGACTATTGTAAGTTATAATCAGGTTCATATACTATTATGTTTATATTATGATCACTTATGACCATTGATAGATATATAATTTTTTTACCCTTCTTAATAATCTGAGCTCACCCTTTAATATAATTCATTTCCTTAGGTTATGAAGAGAGGTTTTAAGTAGGGTATTTCTAAGAAGTGTACTACATGGGAAGATATTTGTAAGACATGACAAATATACTTAATGAAATAATGTTATATATATATATTCTCTAAATATACTAAATATTTACAATTTAGGGGCATGATTTGTTATGAGTTGTTTTGATAATTCATAAAAAATGATTTAAAATATATTTATGAAATTATTGGGTCCCCACAATACTCATCTGATAAGATATTTTGTTATAAATAAAAATTAAATCACCATGACCTAACTTGAATTTAAGATTATTCTTTTCAAATGAAAAACATAATGGATATAAAATATAGACTAGTATAAAAAACTAATAATTGTTATCAAGAAAGAAGAGACATTATATTTGATTGAATAAATCCATTCAAATAAAAATAATGTATATGTTATTTAAAAAATGGTTCTTAATTATTATAAAATGAAAAAAAATAACTTTAGAATGTTTTCAAATGAACTTTTTAGAAAAAAATTTACTACATGAACTTCAGTATCTACTCATGTACTCGATGTTATTGAGTACGCTAATCACTTGATGAGAATAGAGGTTTCCATTAAGACTTGTTCAATCTATGGAATTTATTTTACAATTTATTCTTTAAAGGTTTCAAAAAAATTAATGAGGTTAATCAATTTTTATGGACTTTTCCCAAATTGTTGAGGATAAGTTATCATGACTGGTTATGCTTATGATTTTCTACAGTGTTAATATTATAAGTATAATGGTTAAAAATAGAGAAAATTATACAACCAAATTTCTATCCTTAGTCATTGAAACATAAAAGTGTTTTAAATAAATATGTAAGTTGTAAAAATTTAAGGATGTGTTCTAAAATAGATGACATGATATATGAAACTTTTTGGAAATTTCCTATTTTCTATTAATGTTATAGAAATTAATTATTTGATTTTGAAGTGTTTATAATACCTGATGTATGTTATATAATTTTAATAAATATACAAGAGTTTAAAAACAAGTTAATAACTAATAAATAATATAATTTAAATTCAAATAAAGTATAAAAAATTTTATACTATGAATATTTGGAATAAAATGGGTATTTCTAGCATAAATGGATCAAATTAATGGATTTTATTATTATTTCTCTTATATGATAAGAAAAAATCTTGGTAAATAAAGAGTCATTATGAAAACTAAAAATTATGGTTTTTATACAGATGGTTTTTGTTTCTTGAGATTATATATTATACTTGATTATGTGATATGGTAAAAAAGGTTTTATCAATGTTAAAATAGTTAATCCAAGATATTATTTAATATATTAGTGATATGATCTCATGAACCAACAATCGATAATTTTAAAGAACAAAAAATTATATTTTGGCATATTTATCCAAACACATACAATACCACATAACATATAGTTGTTAATTTTTTACATAATAAATAATCCTATTAAATAAATGACTGTAATTTTTAAATACAAAATTAGAATGTATATCATAGAAAGATATTTTGGAGAAGATATAATTTAAAATAGTATATATGTTTATACATAAATTAGTTTAATGTATAAAAAATAAAACTTTATAATTATATAATAAAAAGTGTGTGTTAGATTATATTCTAAATGATTTTGGCTCAATTTTTAATGAAATTAATTGTAAAGAGGAACATTTAATTTCTAGAATGATCTCAAATAAATGATTTAATAGAAAGGTTCTTTGAAAATTATGGACTTATAAATATGTTTTGGAAGAAAAAAAGTTATTCACTTCTTGAATTTGGATGTTGTAAAGTATGTAATTTTGAATACAATGTTTAATACTTTGAATATTTTGAATACGATTCATATTATCTCCAATATTGGAATATAATTACTTCATTGATGTTAATATATAAATTATATTAGTGGGAATGTTCATTAAATGGTCACGTAGGGTTGTGGTGGGGAGTACATAGAGATATAATGATTTTAAAAAAACAATAAAAGTGTAGTGGTAATAAATCTTATCTAGTGTTATGTCATATATGACATGATTGGATGAGTTCTTATGTATTTATTTTTAGTATTCAACAAATATTTTAAGAATGTAAAATGGATGATTTTCTAAAAACATTAGTCTCATTTTCATCATTATTTTTATTTGGATGTATATATTCATGATGTGAAATGATAATTTACCTCTCAAACTACGAATTTGAGTTTTCCTTAACTAATTTTCATTATAGATTATTATAAGTCCTAAAAAATATTAATATTATTATATATATAATTTAATATATATTTTATGGTTACAAAATAATTTGTGTGTGCTAGATTTCCCACCATATGTACTACATGAAGTATCATACACTCTCTTTAGTATTGTTGGGTTGTATATTTCATATTGAATCCTTATACTTTATGTTTTAAAGATACCTAACATGATAACATTATACATTTATACCTTTATTATGTAAAATTTGAATTTGGGGTAATAATGGGGCGGTTGGGTATGTTTCTGATCATTTCATTGGTTAAGGCTTATCCAACATGATATTTTTTCAACCCATATTATTATAATAGAATTTGGGCCTTGAATTAAGATAGACTAAGGAATGTTATAGTCATTCCAATAATGTCTATATATGACGTGGTTATTATTTTGGTTGAGGGTAATGAGATGTGATCATTTATCTAGGTGAATTACATCAGATGTGTTCATTCGTTCGGTTTTTTAGTTCTTGGAAAATTATGAATATACAATTTTTATATATAGTATTTATATACCCTACATGTATTGATCTATAAAAGTATTGAGATTTTTTTATTATGCATATTGGTATATGATGTAATTGGTGGAAACATGTATATAGATACAAGTGTTTAATAGGTAATATCTAATATCCATTTATAAATTGAGTGACATTGATTATTAACAAGACGTTGATCATTATGGAGAATTATTGTATTGAAACTTTATAAATTTTTATATTATATAAAGGTGTGTAGGGTTTCACTTCGTAATTTTTTGAATGAGGATTATGTTTTTCTACAAAGTGGTTTCTATAAAAATTTGGGAGAAACATTAAAAGTTTTTTTCAAGGATATCCAAAATAATTTTTTGATGTATTTTAACAAGTTCTTTCATTTGAAGTAACATGTGGTGAATATAAATGATAAATTTTAAAAAATTAATTGAATTAAGTATCTAAATGGTGTTTGGATATGGTTTCACAAGTTGTTAAATATGATGCGATATTAGCTTAAAATTCTAAAAGACGATAATATTTTATTTCAAGTGTTACATTGATGGTAATATTTTCTAAACCCAAGACCATGGCCTAGTGATTTAAGCCACATTAGGCTAGAATAACCTATATATACTAAATGAATTAGGATCCCATTATCTCATTATCAATGATCACTATCAAGATTTTTTCTAGGATCTTAGATCATATATATCAATAGTGAAAAGTTATGTTGTTATTTATTTATTTTATTCAATCTAAGGTGAATGGAATCGACATGTGTTATAATCAGTTTCAGTTGATGTTTTCCACTATCTTTGGTAATTTTTTTCCCTCTAAAAACAATCACACATGTGGGTTCAATGATGAAAACTATGTTACCATTTTAATGCTTTTTTGAAGTGTAAATAATAACTACTAAAATATCACTCTAGGGTCAGAGATCTATTTCCACACTTCATGTAGACCATGTAAATAACCTATTATAAATCTACATTCCATATGGATCATGGAGATAAAACCTTTCTAAGAAACATATGGCCCTAGTACATTTAGAGAATATATTTATGAGATTCTATTTCAAGGGTTCACATGAATCATGGAATTTGGTGGAACATTTTCTTTATTTATTATTAACGAGGGAAATTAAGTTCATCACTAAACCAGTTTACACCAACCCATAACCCAATTATGGTTAACCCATCCAATATTTTCTTCCACTACTTTTATATATCAACCTATAGGACACACACTATTTCTAGACCACCCTACATACTATATGTTAATTCCACTTTAAGACACTTGATCCATTCATCACTCTATACTGGTAATCATGATTCATTTTCAATCTACCTTAATTGAAACTACTCTACCCCCAATATATTTCTTATATAATATATCTTATTTTCAATACTAAATCAAAATTTACATATTTCACTCAAAATCCCTGAGTATTTGATTATACTTGTTTGTTGTTTATTTAAAACTATGATATTATACACATATTATTCAAATTGATGATATTAATTTCCATTATTTTTTTATGTGGTATAAAATTCATACCAACAGTTATGTATTCAATTTACTTAAAGATAAATTCAATAAACAATTTCTAATATATTTTATAAATGGAAATTTAATCCCACTTACATTTGATATTATTATTATTTTTTAAATAAACCCATCTCTAATAAATAATTTTTTGTCTCTTTAAGAGAGTTATTTTTATGATTCATGTTACTAAAATATTTCAAAACACTCAATTATTAGTCCACAACATGATATAATGTGTTTTTAAATTTATAAATAATTATAATTTCTATAAATGGATTACTTTTATTAATAATAAAAATTATTTACATAAATCATTAATAGGTTCATATTCATTGTGTAGAAACAATTTAATTCCTTTTAAACAACAATTAAACTTTTTGAATCTAATTTAATAATAATTTCCTCATAAATATTGATTAAATAAAAAATATATTAAGTCAAGATATATCTAATAAAACATTGGAATTCATTTAAATGTAATATTCCTATTAAAAATATAAATATGAGTGTTTGGATATCTTCTATAAAAACTAATAAATTGAAACAAATTATTTATCATTTTAATAAATCTTTGTTTTGAATAAAATTCCATTTAGTGTAACTAGGCCCACTGTACATGTAATTGTATAAAATATGTATTGATGTCATGATTATTCAAATTTGATTTTATAGATTAGGTTTAGATAATGAATTAACACTATGGTGTTTGTTAACTCCTTTGTCCATTATTCCACTTTTACACTTTCTTAATGTTATCATTATCTCATAGATAAACTTTAAAAATTGTATCACCACCATGTTATCAATAGAGTCTTCTTTATTCCCAATAATTAATATTTACCTTAAAACATATAAATATAAAATAAATTACATAAGGAAATAAGAATATAGTTACATAAAAATTATAAATAAAATGGAAATAAAAATAGTTTCTCTATTCTATATATTGAGTATATATACTTAAATATGTATAAATGTTTTCCCTTGAAGACATCAAATAAAATTTGAACGAATTCAAGGGATAGAGTATAAAAAAATATCAACCCATGGTTATGTATATATATAATTATAGATATAATTTAGGATCAAATAAAAAAATAAAGTTTTGTTTTATAATTGTATTTATCATGATGTTTTGAAATCTCAAAAAAATTTCTTAAATATTCTATTTTAGTTTTTATTTGTAAAATTTTATAATTTTTAAAAACTCTATTTTTTTTATATTGTAATGGATAGAATATGTATTTACAGTTTTAGTTTCGTAACAAAAGAGTCTAAAAATGAACTCCCATTATTTTATGATTTTACATAAAAAAGTGGTTCAGATGGATGACTAATCTGATGCATTTTTTAACTGTGTTGGAAGACCATTGTTAAAACTTGAAGATGTGTGTTACCATATCATAGAAAATGTTTTCTGGAAAAACAATAATGTGTAGTATCCTGGTTTAATACTATTTGATTTTACAATGATAATAAAATAATTGAAAGGATCTTTATAGAGAATTTGATACAACAACCTTTTTTATTCTTTTCTTAAGATGACTCTAGAATTTGGCTAAACCTAAAGGACATGAATATGGGTAAAATATTTACAATTCTTTATTATTATGGAGATATTTATCTAGTTGAAATGATTATGAAAGATGTATGAAACTTTTTATGTCATAATTTGGTATAATTAACAAGACTTGAGTTTTTAATGAGATTGTTTCATTAGATAACTATTTATATATTTAATAATACAATAATTGATTTTATCATTTCACTTTTTAGAACCTACTACCTAATGATGTATATATTCAATAAAATTATTACATGGAATCGAAATTTATTAAAACTTTTGGGTTTTCATATGTTATGATCCATGCATTCACTAAATGATTTATATTTACCCTAAATCCTAGGTGCATATGATACACTTAAGATTATATCATATGAGAAAATATAAAAGATATTTTATTGAGTAATATTCATGTAACAAAGTTAAATATCATGGATATTGTTTATATCATTTAATATGATATAAATATATCTTATAGGTGATTCCCATGCTATTGCATAGGCTTGGAGAATTTTATCATAAGATCCTCCCTGTGATTTACTATGAATGTAGAACATTAAATAGATAAAATTAAAATTGATTCATTATTTTCTACCATTTATATTATTATTTTTTATAATGAAATAGTTTATAGAGTTGGATTGTTTGGTATATGAGGATAATCTCACCTATTCATTGGGTGATTCTGTTCAACTCGTGTATACCCTATAGGGGAGGTATTCCTTTGTATACCTATAAGAGATATTCATCAAACCACTATGATTGAAGATTGTAGAAGAAACTTTTTGGTTAAAGGTGTATTTAATTATTAATTTTATAGTGTCATGTTCTTGAGTTTCATAAATAATTAATCTTTGGATGAGTTTTTAAATTACATTAATTACATTGAATGAGATAGTCTCATTCCTCAGAAACCCATCAGTGGTATCCGAGCATCACCATGATGTTTTATTCTTAAAATAATATAGGGAAATAAAGAAAATGTGAATCATATTGATGTTTAATGTTCATATATGAAATATGATCAATATTTTTTTGTGGATAATTTTATGTTATTCGATATCATAATCTGTGATTGGGTCGGCTTGTTTGATTTGAGATATCATGGGTGGAGATAAAGTTCAAACCATCAAATTTTCATCAAATCATGACACATAATGTATCATATTGTATAGTATGATGATACATCTCAAAGGTCATAAAAAATCATTTAATATCACATTTATGATATAATGAAATATTTTAAGAGGATATTTTTAGGGTGATAAAGGGTTTTTCATATACAACAATGTATAGTAAGAAATGTAACTACGTGCTGCTAAATTTATGTTAATATGAGTACATTAATACCAAATCCATGCATTATCAATCATAAAATACTATTTACAATGGATAATATAACACTATATAATATGATATGTATTCATAGTATATTGTATATATATAAAATTTTATTTTTCCTATTTTTTAATTAAGAATCAATTTATATAATTTATAAATGTTCATAAATCATAGAAAAATATTTTTATAAATATTTTTTTAATTTACAATGTGTTTATAAATTAATTAATTTTATTTTTTTATATTCAATTTATTAAAATTTTATGAACCATTTGTGTAATAAATATTCTATAATATTAACTATTAATATTAAATACCTTTTAAAAATTTATTCAAGAATTAAAATTTAGATATATAATTTTTATATAGAAATAATTTGTATAATTTATAAAATGTCTATAAATTAAAAAATTAAGAAAATATGAATTATTTTATATTAAATAATATTATTTTCTCAAGATAATTAATTTAATTCTTCAAAAGAAATGTCTTATTTGGGATATTATTTGAACTATATCCAAAGGGTTTGTAAAAATTGTTTCGATCAAGGATTAAATAACATAAGATATTTGATATTTAGATTATATAAATTGTTTACATAATAGAATTGGAATATAAAATATTTATATTTAATATCATATCATATATTTTAAGTATAATTCCCTATAAAATAATAATATTAGTTATTTCAAATTAGAAGTAAATGTAAATTGTTTATATATATATATCACTTAATGTCTATAATTCTTGATTAAATTTATAAATTATTTATAATATTTTATTTATGAATTTTTTATAATTTTTTATCATATATAAATATTTTAATTATTCATTATATTATTTTATTATGTACTTTATTCATCGATATAATATCTACACTATGAATATATGTATGATTTTTTTAATGATTTACAATTAGTCTACAAGTTTTCATACAATAATATAAAGGATTTATATTTTAGATATGATAATTTATTTTGTCTTCTTCTACATTGAATTCGGATTGTACAAAGTTATGAGTTTTGATTTAATGGTTTATTATTATTAATTCTTATTACAGGTTATAATTATATTGAAATTTAGGTATCTATTGAGTAACGCATACTTTGTTAGGGAAACTTTTGGTTGGACCGCTTATTGGTCGGAATGCTTTTTCCATTTCTAGAAAAGTAGGGATTCTATATATGTCACTGCAAGATTAATCTTGTGGGTATTTATGATTTTCTATCATTATTATACTTTACAAGAAAGGGTTACATAGACCTTATTCATTAGATTTATTTGGTTATGCATACATATAAGTGTCTCTTAACTTGGGTAAGTAAAGGAAGTTATGATTTATGTAAAGAGTTACACATCAACATGGTTTGAACATATTGATATGGATAAAAGAATAGGATTCCAAAACCAAATAACTAGAAGCATGAGTAATTTGAAAATGGGATAACATGAGATAAAATTATGATATTAAATCCCCATTAAAATTACTTAGTTTCATATTTTTTCCAAATCATACAATTATCAAGAACTCAATCATTCAATCGGGTGAGTTCTCCCAAATCATGGTGCCCCAAAATTATCTTGTGTAAGTAAATCAAATAATATGGTGATCTTGAGGGTTATATGTTGCATTTTAAGAATTTTATTTAGTTTAAACATATCTTAGAAACCTCAAAATTTATGATTCTAATGAAATACTATTTTGATTATCCATTTGATGGATTAGACAGTAAATTTTACACTAAACCATCCAAGATTCATATAGATGTTATTAGCATGATTTAATACCTAAATAACTATGTGGTGAGAGGAATATAAAATTATAATCATTACATAACTAAATATAAATCTTTTAATACTAATATATATGATTTATTTTAATTTGGTTCATCCTTTTAGTGGGAAAAAATTTAATAAAAGTCATTATTAAATGAATTTAAAAACATGATACTCAACTGAAAAAATATTGTATTATAGATAAGTGTCATCATTATCATCAAATTTTTCCATGAGATAAATCTCTAGAAATGAGATTCTGAAATTAAAATACCCTTTATATTTCAAATAACAAAAAATTATTCTTAACCTATAAGAAAATTCTTTGTTTTAGAGAAACCCATTCCTAAGTAACAAAAATTTGATTTTTTTCAAAAATTGAATCTATATACCAATAGTAATAATAGAAGAATACATGTATGTTTTCAAATCAATTAGATGTAAAATGACCTAGGGAAATTTTCTAATTATTCATGTTTTATAGATTTTTTAAAATTTAGGGAATACGAATTTTGGGTCCTATAGTATGGGATTTTTTTAGAATTGGGATTATGAATATGATTCAGAGAGTTGTAAAATCTCTAAAAGGTGTTTGGATGTGATTGAAAGATTAGGAGTTGTTTGGGGTTTACAATAGAGTGTAAGAGTAGGGTCGGTGTTTTATTTTTTTGAATATTTACTATAGTATATAGGCCAAGTCACAACTAGTGGGTGTTGTGATGTGGCATAATTTTATATTGGGATTAAATTTTTAGAGGATGGAAATGGGTCACTCGATGATGGATACCACATCATGAATCATTTACATGATCTTGAATTTATAGATCCTAAAATATATCATTCTATATATTTGGAATTATTCTATCGAGTTTGATGTGTTACTTTATAGAAATTATTAATTTCCTTGATATGAAAAAGTTTCCTTTTTGATACAAAAGTTATTTTAGAATTTAAATGTCCTTATGTATGGGATTATATGGATGATACATAAGGGTTTATTTTATATGTAAGGGTATAGTAATTAGTATTCCTAATTATAGAAATTTTAATTTTTATATATATAAGGTTTAGTAGAATTTGAATGCCTTTAATACATAAAGTCTACAATAATAAAAAAGGGTGTTAGATAAGGTTCTTTTGATAAGTAATTGTAAATCTACACTTTTCCCAAAATTTGGTGGGATGGATTAGTTGTTATGAGGATGAGGTTTATGATATGAGGGTTTCTTGAGGGAAAATCTCATTCCATAGTGGATTGGTTGTGTCATGGATGATCTATAGTATGAAGTAGCATTGGGATACACCAAGTAGTTGATTTCGTTACAACGGTTTTGGACATACCATAACATGACCCAGGTAGTGAGGTTAGGTTTTTAATACTGTTTGGGAGAGTTATGACTTAGAATGTCCTATAGTGACATGTCATAGAGGGTTCCTAGTATAATAATTATACAGTGAACCCTATGGGTCATATTGAAATGGGAATTCTTCCTACTTTATATTCAACTAAGGTAAGGATATTGTTTTAGGTATTAAAATTGAACACACTTTTTCAAAAATTATTAATTTTATGGATTTCTGAATAGTGGGAGGTTAATATCCTCCCCATCCCTATATTCCTTTTCAACCTACCTGGTTTTTTGTGATGCATGGTGGGTTTTTTAATCATTTAAGATATAATTTTATTCTTTTTTCATGGTTTTTAACCCCATTTTTTAACCACTAATTTCGAGGTATTTTGGTTCGCGATTTACTGAAAATTCAACTAGGGTATAGTGGAATTTTCTTGATTGATGGTGTTATAATCAGGATGGTCAAATGGGATCTTATAAAAGTGAACACAATATGTTTTGTACAAATTCAATGAGGTATATCACTTCCTTTATTTAATTATTTATTTATAATTTTTTTGTAAAATTCAGAAATGTGTAGGAATATAGAAATAGGGTTTTTGTATCATATAGGTCTGGGTATAAAATACAATACCATTATTACATATGTAATTTATTTTTAAGGAGAAAGTGAAATTCATTGTTTTATGGAAGGAAAGTTTTTAAAACCAAGGTTTAGATTGAGAACCAGATAGTTGAAACATGTTAAAGGGATATTTTTGGATATGGTATGAGACTTGAGAGGTTCCATGGGTTCTCAAATAAGTCTCAATAGAATCTCATATATTCATGGTTTTAAATTTAGGTTTTAGGGAGGGAAGTAGGGGTTCCATATTTATTGTTAAATGTTCCCCCAACCATGAAATAATAATTTTATAGGGTCTTAATTAATATAAATGATAAAAGGATAATAAAATACATCAAACTATATAAAAATTTGAAAATAAACTTCAAATGGTTGGTGCATGGTTTATTAAACATTATGGCCTGCATGCATGAAATGGATGTAATAGACAGTGGTATATCCATGTTTGGAACATGGTTTCTTAAACTGAATTTTAAAATTGTGTGTCTCATTAAAAGTGGTATAATAATGAAATTAACCCATGTACCTTTTAAGTTTTTACTCATTTTTATCCCTCCTACAACCTAAACCCCTCACACTTGACCCTCATTCTCTTCTCCTCTTCTTATAGTAATGATTATTTATCTATTGTCTGATTCAAGTGTCATTAGATGCACTGGAAAACTTAATTTGAGTCTAAAACTGATATTCCTCCTCTTAATCTTTGGTTCCACTATCAAAATATCTATCATTCTTTATGTATAATATTATTTATTCCTAGGGAGTTCTTCTAATTTCTTGATTTCTACCATTTTCATAAAAATTGAAAGATAATAAGAGATGAGTAATAATCACAAAAATGTGTAAAGTGATCTATATTCCAAAATGTATTTTTTATATTTTCCACAAGTGATGTAATTATGTGACCATATCGGACTTCCCATGTGTTGATATAATCATTAAAATTAAGTTTTTTGGATGTTTTTACATAGTTTGATGAATCATTTAAAATGCCTTGACTAGTAGAAAAATTATTGTATGTGAGGGATATATTTAGTTATGTTTGATCATTAATATTTTGGGGTTGTGTAATGGTTATCTATATTTTAAGGTTAAACATGATGTTATAATTTGAATCGATTTTTGTGAAATTTAATTTCACAAGAAATTATAATTTGAGAATGGTTTGTAACTTTAAACAATAACTACTAGATTATGATTTTTTTAATTGCTAAATGGAGTTGACCCTTAAGATGAGTCTAAGAGAATCAAAAATGTATTTTGTAAAATTTATGAAATTTATTTGAAATGGTTTTTTGTGACAAGTATATGTGGTTATTTAATAAACTTGATATAGTATAAAATGGTAAATCATGTGTACGAAATTGTTTTTTGGTGTTATAAAGTGAATTGTCTAATTATTAATTGAAAATAATTATTAAATGATGGTGTTAGTTTAATAGAGTGCAAGTAAGAAAACTATAAGGTTTTTTCTAATATAACATGTGAATGAAACCCTATTTAATTAAGGCATTGGAAATTATTAGGATTTTTTAAAATAGAAAGAGATATTTCTTAATTTTATGAGTTCAAGTCTTTTTGGTTGGTTAAATTTGGTTATTTGGGTAGAACGGGTCCATGAAGAGGACCATGCGGGTTTTATACTTAAATGATGTCACTTGATTTGAAATGATTATTTTTTAAGTAAATATTGATTAATTTATACCTTATATAAATGATTAGTATTATAGAATGGATAGGTTTTCATTCCTTTTTTTCAATTTTGTATATAAAATGGGTGGAAACCCCTGATTAAGCATAGTTTCTATTTGGATAATCCCCTTAATTCCATGGGAGGATGATTCCATAGACTAATGGATGACCAAAGATAAACAATTCCATGAGCTACCTTGGATTCCATACTAATTCATTTTTGAAACTTCCTTAGAGTGGATCCTTCTATGATTCAGGTGAGGTATTATATGTTTACTGTTGTGAAAAAATGTGGTGGAAACCCTAGGGTATCCTTGTAGTGTGTTTCACAGAGTTATACACATGTTGTGTCCTATCTTGAGCTACAAATTGGTGGGTGGGGGTTGTGAGAAGTCATGAAGGGTGGTAGTGGCATATCATTCCTTATGGATTATCTTTGACCCTTGAATGGGTATGATAAAAAGGACATAGTATTACGTTTGAGGACCTATGATATGAGTCTTGGCATGTTGGATTCAATGTGAACTTGAGATGACAGATAGCTTCATTCCCTGAGTTATGGATTTAATGATACCTTGGTTGAAAAACTGGGTGTAAGAAAATAGTGACATTTTAAATAAAACCTAGAATTTAAAATATTACATTCGTGGTAATATATAATGGTAACCTATGAGAGGGTTATTCCATTCATGTGAATTATGTTAGACTTTTAATTATTGATTAGAAGCTTTGGATTTTTTCCAGTAGTATTTTTAAGGCTAGAATCATTCAAATGTTGTTCCTTAATGGTTTTATATTCTCTTTAGATAAATGAAAGTAGTTTTGTTAAGTGATTTGGGTTATTAAAATTAAAAATGATGTGAGTTTGGTTGTGTGCCTATCCTCGGTAAAATAAATGTATAAATACTTTTATATGGAGGCATAAGGGATGCCACAATTTAGTTAATTTAAACTTCTAAAATTATGGATTGCTTCCTGGTGGGGAATGTGAAAATGGGATTGGTGATTCTTGATTCATTTCATGGATACTATGGTTTTTTGAGTGAGTTATAGTGTAGAATTAATCCCCTATGTTTCTATAAGATTAGGTGGTCAAGGGTGAGAACCCATTGGTTTATAATATAATTGATTTGGTGAACACATATCCATTTGAATTTGATTTGTTGAACTGTTCAACTATGATTCCATTTAAAACCCATTTGGGTTATAAATATGCTCAGGAGATTCAATTGAATAAGTGTCCTGCTGAGGCTTTGGTTCATGGATTAATTGTATAAATTCATGGAAACATGGTGGGTTTTTGTTGGTGGTTCCTTTTAGAGTGATCTATTCAAAAATTTATGGATTTTAGTGAGTTGATGAACAAGAGATTCTAGAAAATATTTATAGGTCTTGGTGTTCAAGGATAGTGTTTGTAGGTTGATCATGTCATTATGGAATGGTGGATCTATGCTTGTACCTGATGAAAGTGTAAAATCTTAATGGATAGTGGATGATCATTAGGATAATAATGCATTAATTAGTGGTGGAACCTATTCATGTTGTGCTCTAGGAGTGGTATGGGTGAATCCATATAGAGGGGGTAGATCCATTGGCAATGGGATGTGATGACTCTTGTTATGAGATTAATTTCAATGAATGTCGATGATAATGTTAGTGTGAATCCGGAATGAATATCTATCTATTTATACACCTGGTTATCATATGTAAATGGTATGTCCATCTCTGACCATTATGTTTGGTGATGGAAAATACATTGGCAATAGGATTGATATTATGATCTAGTATTGAAGTTACAAGGACACTCCCATGGTGGGGATCAAGAATTCCAACATGGTCATGTGACCCACATGTTAAAAAGGTTGTTGTTGTGTCTGGCCATTTTTTAGATAGTATTTATTAAATAAGAAGATGATACACTTGTGGTTTCAACATAATCAATATTCATTAGGGTAAATTCTAGAATATAATTTATATACAATTTTTATTACAGTATGAGTGATATAATTATACCTAAGATAAATTATAGTAATCCAATCATATTTCTGTGGGCAGGTTTTTCATTAGTTAGGTGGGAGCATGCTGAGATGGGTGGGTGGTCATTTATTTGTCTATGAAATTACATCGTGGATTGGGATAGTCCTCAATGTGTGTTGGGAAGGCCTTAGTATGCCTCAGGTGATTGTTTCGTCATGTTTTAGTGTCTTAAGGGTGCATAAGTGGATGAACTAAGCATTCTTGCAGTAGGTTGGCCATAGGAGGAATGATGGGATAAATTCTACGAAATAACAACATGCAGCCTAAAACCTCATCAAGCACACATTTGGTGGTTCAATGTGCATGTTCTTGGTAGTTAGTCTGGGATTTTGAAATAAAGTTTGGTGTTTGGGGGTTGTTTTGGGGTGATGGATTCATGTTTGTATGGATTTTAATTTTTAAATGGTCATTAATACCAATATAAGACTTGAGTTCTCATGTGTTTTTTGGTTTAATGTATTGTAATTTCACCTGATACATCATTAAAAACAAGGGAATAGTGTTTTCTAACAAATTCTATTAGTGGGAGGCACCATAGATCAATATAGGAAGTCATGATTTAAAACCTATGGTGGAGAGGGATACAATATTAATGATTTATTGAAAGATAAAGACTTTAGGTCTCGGGAATGACGTGATCAGGTAAGTGGTGTCTTGGTGTTCAAAATTAAATGATGGTAGATGATTTTGTTTTAATAAATAGAGTGCTTGTTATTGGGATGTGAAATTTTGAAGCAAATTGGGAATTTGAAAATGTAATATGGTCATAGGTAGAAAATGTAGATCATCATAGGATAGGTGATGTGGTTGGATCGCTATCAAGAAATATAATGGATGGTAAGAATTATTATGGGGGGGTTGTAATACCCCTATCCACTAGACATTTTGGATATTAAAGAGAAGATGAATTTTTGAGTTTTATGGATGGGAATTTTTAAAACATTAGTTTGGATCATGAATCTAGAAGTTAAAAATATTAAAGGGAATTTTTTAAGTTTTTTGATAACCAAGAGGTTCCACATGTGTTATTACAATTCTTATGAGAAAATCAGGAGTTCAGATTCTGAAATTCCATTTTTGAGAAGGGTAAAAGTGGGAACATGGTTAGGGCCTATTTAGTGATAACTTTGAACACCAACAATACGGATTGGTTTATATAGGTACATGGTGCTTTTAAAAATTGTTGGGGGTTATGAATATAGTATAAATATAAAGTAAGTTTTATATTCAATTCACATAGTCGACATATGATTTTTTAAACCATGTGTCCTACCCATGCGAAATAAAGTTTCATGAACACTGGTATCTACACAATTAGTGCATATTTTGTAAAATCATACATTTAAATTGTGAATTTATTCAAAGGGGGGAATTGAAAAAATTTATCCCCCAACCATTTATGTTTTTATGACTTTTTATCCTCCCCTTCATCCAAAACCCCTCACATGCAACCCTCCCTCTCTTCTTCTCTAACCATGGGAGATCAACTACATCCCTTGTATGATTCAAGTGGTAACAGATATTTTCAAAAGATTAAGGTGATTTCATATCCCATATTCCTCCTCTTTCTCTTTTATTCAGATATATAAATATCTCTCATTGTTTTTGTCTATTATGCCCTATTTCCATGGTGTTTTTCCAATTTCTTTATTTCTACCATTTTTGGAAGAATCAAAAGATTGTATTGGATGAATGGTTTTCTCTAAGACTGAGGTTGTTAATCCCTAAGCCTAACCAATAGTATTTATATTTTTTACAAAAGATGAAATTATTTTTTCATGGTTGCCTTATTACACATTGTTCTAATATTTCAAATTAATTCTTTTTGATTTATTATTTAGTTTAATGCCTTATTTAACATTCCATTACCCATAGAAAAATGATATCCCCTAAGGGATGACCTTAGTATAATTTGGTCATTAATGAACTTGGGGTGTGAAATGGTAATATAAACTTAAAGTATAAATGATATGTTATAATTTTAATTGATGTTTTTGAAATGTAATTACACAACCATAAATAAGATGATAATGTGTTTGAGCTTTGAATTTGACCTATTAGATTATAGTCATGACCCGTCCCCCAGGGCTCGTGTCGTGACTACCCCAAGCCCACATTTGATAGGCTAGGAGCTGGAGACTATAACTGAATAGGAATATCCCCAAAAGATAAGTAATTTTCCTTTAAATATGTACACACATAAGAAGCTGAAACTGTGAAAAAGTAAACACTAAGTAACCCACAACTGTCACTGAGACAACTAATAAAAGTTCAATTCAAACTGAAAAGTAAAAAGGTTCCAGAATACAAGCCCCAAACCACAAATGAAATGTACAGCTTCCAAGGTCCATCTTCTCAAACCCCACCTGATGGGAAGGTGGAGGGAAGCTATCTTAGCCATAGAAGTGTGTCTCATCTGTCCCGTCTCATTGGGAACCACCTGGTTCTGGACCACCAAGGTCTCCATCGAGGTATCGATCACCTGCACAAGACATTATAGGTGTGGGTGAAGCCCATGCAGGGATGAGTAAATAAATACACAATAGGGCCCCAAAACAAAAAGTAAAGACAACAGAATAAGGCCACAAAGCAAAGACAGCTCACACCAGGTACAACTCAAAGTATATGAAGTAGAATTATCAATGGTAAAGATGAACATTTTTACTATTGAGGGATTAATAATCTAGGCCTGCTCATCACATGGGCTAGCTAGATCACTGAGACCTACTCATCTCTAGGATAGGTAGATCACTAAGACCTACTCATCATATCCTCCACATCAGAGCCAGTCTTAGGATTCCTACTCGTAGTGTGCTTGATTCTGGGATAATCTACTACTCAATCAATAAACTTCTTCACAAATTCCACTAAATATCCCTTAAAAGTATTCCTAAAGGACCTTATTTTCTCAAGGGTCCCAATGTCGTAGACGGTGCATCAATCATACACCATTTATGAGAGATTGGTGTTTTAGTAAAGAGGGGTTGGTTGTGTCCATGCCCCGTCCAACCTGGTCGGACCAACCTGACCAACCCAACTCGGGGTCCTATAGGACCCAACCTGTTTTAGCTTTCTTGACTTGACCCGGTGGGGTTTGGACTGGTATGGTCCATTGGGCCCTACTGGACCCAGCCCGATTTAGTCGTGGGTCAAGCCCAATGGGTCACCCGGTGACCCAGTTTCATCTAGCCCGGCCTGTGATAGGAATGTCGGTTCCTTCCCAGACCAGACCACCCAGCAGTACGGGTTGTACCATATTCCTAGTATGCATCAGTGGGCTGGATCTTCTCTATCTTTGGCCTCCCAACAGCCCGATTCGTGCTACCTGACAGGTCCACTTTGTGGGTCGGTTATCCTCTTTCCCGGACACCTGCTGGTCGTTCGGTTCATGAAGCACGTGGCTAACTAAGGCCAACCACCCCTTCTCCACATGTCCTCCCATGGGGACTGCATGCCAGTTGCCTTCTATTTTCTACTGATGTGGGTCACTCCTCCAATGCATAATCACCCTATTGCATCGGTTTGCTTAGGAGGACCTGCTTCCCCCATGTGGCTCGCGGCTTTGTTGGGGGTATTTCTCACCACCACCCTGAGGAAAACCTTGATCGAACCTCTACCACTACCTCAAAGGCCCTTTGACCATATGTTTATTATCTGTGTGGTAGTTTGGGTAGTTACAAGCTATGTGACCCTACCCTCCACACGAGTAGCACACCCTACTCCTCTGCTGACTCCCACTGCCCTGATGGACTTGTACCACAGACTCTACGTCCTAGGGTCATCCTCTGAATGGTCTAGAACACTTAAACCTCTACGCCATCTGTTAGATATCCACCATGGATGACTCAGCCACCTGTCTCCTGGTGGTGGTTCCCACTATCGGTGCCTTAAAAATGAGGAAACTCTGTACTATTAGATCTCTCTCCAACATTCTAGACTGTATAGGGATGTTGACGGAAATCATTAATGCCTGGATCTCCCATCAGAGTCTCTTCTCAAAGGATTGGGCACAAAAGAAAGGTTCTAACACCATATATTTCAAGTAACATGAGAGGTCTTTAATCCTCGAAGAGTACTCTTCCACTATCATTTCACCCTATTGTAAGTGAAGCAACTCTTGTATGCACAATGAGCACAAAGTCGCAGGGAGAACTCCTCCATGAAAAGTCTCTCGATTTCAGACCAGGTGAGGATCTCCTCCTTGTGATTCTGGATGGTCAGACTCCACCATCTCCCCACCGAACCCCATAGATGGTCCGCCTCTAGAACCATCATCTGTTCAAGTGGTGCCCTCACTAAGAGGAAGACTCATGTCACTACATCTAGCCAATCCTCAGCAACATAAAGATCTATCTATCCCATAAACCTAGGAGGTCTCTTCTGTTGGAACTCATATAAGGAACTAAGCTTATGTGTATCCACTACCAGTAGCACTGGTAGTAACTAATGACCAATGGTCAGTGGTATCACTAGGACACCACCTAAAGGTTCCATATCGGGCAACAGTCCTTGTACAAATTCCTCATCACTCTATGGACCATCCTCGTGGTCACACACTGGAATCTTGGCTAGCTGTCTATGAGGGGGAATCTTGATAGAGATCAACATAAACCACAGTCAGTAGATTAGACTTGGTGAGATAAATTTAACTCAGAAAGATCATGAGAAAACATTCAAAGACATATACATCCTCTTTTTTCATGTACCGAGTTGGAAAAAATATTTCAGGGTCCTGGTGTATGGATACATCGGTCATCGCAGCAACACTAGACTCCCTTTTGTGACCACCAAACACGAAACACTTAACATTGTTGCCCCATAAAAATTCCTGACTCTTAGTTCTTCTGGTAGAACCTACCCCCTCTGATACCACTTTGTCATGACCCGTCCCCTAGGGTTCTTTCCATGTCTACCCAAATCCCACCTTCCATAGGACGGAGGGTGGGGACTAGTACCGAATAGGAATATCCCAAATAGGGAAGGCATTTTCTTTGAAACCTGGACACATGCACAAAGCTCAAACTTCAGAAAGGTAAACACAAAGTAAACCACAACTATCACTGAGACAACTTCTGAAGGTACAACACAAACTAAAAAGTAAAAAAGGGGAAATAAAACAATCCCAATACCACAAAATAAAGTACAGATATCAAGGTCTATCTGCTCAAACCTAAACTAAAGGGTCGGTGGAGGGTAGTTGTCTATAGTCATAGAAGTACGTCTCGTCTATCCCATCTCACTGGGCACCAAATAATCCAAAACCACCAAGCTATCTTTAGAATCGTCGATCACCTACAAGAGACACAACATGTGCAGTTGAACCCCGTGCAGGGGTGAGTAAAAAATATATAGTAGGGACCCCTAACCATTTTTGAAAGACTACAGATCAAGACCACAAACCAAGAAAATATCACACAAGGTATAACTCAATGTATAGGAAGTAGAATTATTAGTCGTAAAGACAAGCATTCGTACTTCTAAGGGATTCATCATCTGATCTCAAAATCACCTAGTCCAACTGGATCATTAATACCCTCTCTTCTCTAGGACAAATGAATAAATATGACACACTCATCATATCCTTTGTGTCATAACCAGCCATAGGATTCCTGCTTGTAGCATGCTTGATTCCAGGAGAATCTATTTATCAAGCCATTGGTCGCATCTCAACTTCCACTAATTCTCACACAGATAATGTTCAAATAACTATCTTGTCTCTTGGGTACCAACACCGAAGATGAAGTGTCAATCTGATGTCTGGTCTGAATGATATTAGCAGTTTAGTAAACAAGGGCTAGTTGTGTCTGCGCTCAGTCATACCTGGTTGGACCGACCTGAACAACATGGATTGGGGGTCCCGCATTACCGGACCTAGTTCATACAACCCGACCCAACTTGGTGGGGTCTAGGATATCCCAGGCAGGCCTTTTCATTGGTCCAGGCCCATTAGGCCTTTCTTGACCCAGCCCGGTTCGGTCGTGGGTCCAGCCTGCCAGGTCGCTCGGCAACCTGGTTACCTTCGGCCCGACCCACGACAGGGGGGGCTGGTTCATTCCCAGCCCGGGCCGCCCAACATCTCGGTTTGTACTGTAATATTTTCCCACGTCGGTGGGCCAGATCTTCTATATCTTAGGCTGCTCAATGGCCTAGTTCGTTCTACTGGCCTGGCCTACATGGTGGGCCAGTTTCCCCATGCCCGGATGCCTGCTAGGTATCTAGTTTGTACCCCAACCAACCAATTGAGGCCAACCACTCCTTCTCCACAAATAGTTCCATAAGGTCTGTGTTCTAGCCACTTATCGGGGCCCACCGATGCAGGACACTCCTCCAACGCGACACAATAGTGATGTAACTTTCCAGCACCAGTCCCCTCAAGCGGACCCATTTCCCCAAGGTGGCGTGTGGCTTTGTTGCAAATCCAGCTCACCACCGTGGTCTGGGTCTTCATGGTGCCTCCGACCTAGCCAAGTGGTCATTTCCTCCAGCCGTCTACCACCATTATTCACGCCAGCAACCCCTGTCGCCACCATGGCGCACTGCCATTGCACGGACTCCCACCGGCCACCACCGTTGGGGTGTCGTGGCCTCCCGCCACAACCACAGCCTCACCCCGTTGCCCTTCTTTCTGGCCTCTCCTCAGCCGATTATCTACCTCCATTGCGTCACGAAGATAAGGAAGGGAGAAAGGAGTGATGTGGGGAAGGATTCACATAGAGAAACACCTAAATAATGATTATGGTCCTTGTTCATGTTGACCTAGATGTGTTCTTATTAGAAGGATCATAAAGATCCAAAATAATTCAGAATAAACACTAAGATATATATCCCCTTTATCATGCTTCATTAACCATCCCAAATCATTAACCATCCCACATAAATAATTGGTATGTAGGTTAATTGTTTCGTGTGTTAACCCGCATTCGCCATTTAAAAGAACGATCTAGAAAAGAAATTCACACAAAAAACATCAAACGCCTACCTGGGATATGATTTTTGGTCGGGTAAGAATGGGATCGCATGCCTTCATTATCCATTCTTTATCCGCAGACTACCATCACTAGCGATTATTTAAAAGGTGGAAGAAGGTAAAATATTCATTCTTCATCTCCACCCACCAAAGAAATAGAGAAATTCCAGGATTGGTCCAACAATCCTTCATTGCTTATTAGGCTATTAATTAATGAACATGAATTAGCATTTTTGTTACATTGCATAGCAACATTTTTAAGCCGACTCATTAAAGAGGTTCAATAATGAGATTTATAATTGCGTCATCGATTCATCATAGAGTTAGTGTTCCACTGCTCAACAATAATTAAAATAATTAAAATAAATTTTTATGATTTTTTATTTTTCTTCTGAATAGTCCTAAAATTAACATTTACACTTTACTGATGCTGGCCGAGGTTAAGCTCTTCCTAAGGGAAACACACCCTCACGAGCTCAATAATAATCTTGGATTTCCAATCCGAGTTACCACGTGGGAGATATAAGAATTTGAATATAAAATAATTGTTACTTAATTATTTGATTTATGGCTAGAAACTACTTTCCATTGTCGGCCCATGCCAGCCAATGTTATCCCCTTTCTACGAGAATCCTGATGCTCGGAGTTAAACTATTCCCTCTTATTTTTGATAAGGGAAACAATTTAAATGTTATAAAACCCGCTCTCATCTTTATTTAATGAATCTTAAAATAGTTCAAAAATACATTCTGGCCACTCTGGGGCTTGGAATTATGTGTCATCTTAGATCCCCATCTTGAAATAATTCCATTTAATTGAAAAATAATAATTGAATTATGGGGTTTTAAAATTTTGGTTGTCTAATATTACAATATAGTTGACCCATGAGATGAGCCTAAGGGAATGAAATGTTTTTTTGTGTGAAAATGATGAAATATGTGTGCAATGTATTTTTGTGAAAATAATTTGAGGATATTTGATGAACATAAAATAGTGTGAAATGGTAAATAGTGTGTATAAAATTGTCATTGGATGTTATGAAGTCTTTTGTTAACTAGTAATTTTAAAATAATTTTCATCTAATGGTGTTTCTTAAATAGAATTCCAACAAGAAACCTCTATTTATTTTTCCTTAAATGATTTTTAATGATATAAAATGTGATCAATCTTCGGAAAAATGATAAGGCTTTTATAAAATTGAATGTAATATTTTATTTTTTCATGGGATCTACTCATGGATGTAATTTGGAATTTATTGTTTTGGAAGAATGGGTCCTCAAAGAGGACTACTATGGTCATATACATAAATAATGTCGCATGATAATAAATTATTTTTTATTAAATAATGATTGGTTAATTGACCCCTTACTGTGTAAATGATTATGATGGGTTGAATTATTTCGGTAACATCCCTCATATTCGGTTTTGGATATTAAATTTCTATAATTCCTTAAGACAAGATTTTATTTGGTCACTCACATGAATTCAATGGTTGTATGGCTTAGTAGATTCATGGATTTCTAAAGATAAAGGATTTCATGAGATACCTTAGATTTCACACTTTTTTTCATTTTGAATTCCTTATAAAGATCCTCTAGGAATTAGTTTGATTTCATAGATGTTGGATACCCTAGATAAATGTCATTTATTCCCTCATGGTATCCTTTTGAATGTTCTTGGAAGAACCCCTCAGATTTGTATTGATAATATGAGATGGAATGAACGGGGTGCGGACCCAGATTCCTACCAAGCCTATCACTATAAATAACATGGACATGTAGATACATGTATTTGGTTTAGATAATTACATGTTTTTATTACTTGGATTCACCTATATGGTATGGAGAAGAATTTCATTGGTGATTTTCATAGATTTTGGATGACCTGGATAAAAGGTAATGTCGATTGGAGCCCCCATGGATACCCTTATTCATTCATGACTATGGTGCCTTGGTGATATACCTTGGAATCAGTTATTCAATATTTTATATCAGGGATAGAAATACATAGGTTTTGGCTGGAGCATGTAGGTTAACCCATGGGTATCATCATCGAGCATGGGATTAGAGGTTATATATTTATTTAGTTATTTAATTACTCGGTTATGAGGTAATCTATTATGAACATAACTCCAACATTCACTTTTATTATTTAAACTTCATTTTAGGAAGTTCAATAGAGGTGACATACTATGTTTTACTCACACCCTGCTTGGTCCAACAATGAACTTGGGCACCCAAGAACAAAACAAATTATTTTAATGTGTATTTTTAGCAAAAGGAATAATATTAATGATTATTGTCTTTGAATGCTAGGATGTAGTATAAAATGTGTGACCAAGAAGTATTAAAGACTAGTTTGGTATGAGTTCTTAGTGTCTATTTTTTTTAATGTTTCTAAATCTAATATTTCTTTATTGGATCATTGTTTTCCTTGAAGACCCCATTAATGTTATAGCATGTGATATTGTACTTATTTATGTGAACAAACCTACATTTTCAGTGATGGTTATTTAGAAACGTTTATATGTATTTTATCATTTATTCCATAATAGATACATAGTTAACAAGGATATAATCTCACTATGCTATCCTAAAAAGACCACACCACTAGTCAACAGCCTCTAGCATATGGGGTGGGGAACCAGAGGCCTTCGGTTGAACCCATCAATCCACTATTTAATGTTTTGTATGGCCTAGGGTCAAAAATATCGGGGGTGTCGGGTACCTTATTGAACAAGGTTTAGTCCTTGGATATAAATAACCACTTATTCAATCTTATGTAAATTAATTATAACATTTTTATGATTGAATAAGTGGTTATTGATGGAGTAGGGCCTAATACTAAGGATTGATGGTTCGTTGATCGTGTTTGATTTTGGTGGTTGATATTTACATAAAGTAAGTAACAATTAATGAGGTAAGTGGTCAATAAACATATCACAATGGTTTAAGGATTATTTTATATATCAGATGATATGTTGTCTCTCTACATTTGTTTGGTCAGAATTGAATTAAAAATAAATTGATTTTCCTTAATCCCTATGAGTAGAATGAATTTTCCTTAGAATATGATGGACCCTTGAACACAGTGTTGATTCCTTGATCCCTAATGGTTGATATGTTATCGATAAATATGTTTTATGTGATATATAAACTATAATGGGGTTTAATAATGAATAATAAAACATAGTGTACATTGGGATAGGTTCTTAGAGTCTCTTTTAAGTTAGGGATGGTGTTAAATTCTGAATGGGTCGCATAGAGGTATTTCATATCTAATATCTTGTTACCTTATAGACTTTTATTTATATTGGTAGTATTGGGTTAGTATTCTTCCTCCACTAGTATGGGTGTATTTGGGTTGATTTACCATGAAAAATATTATGTATAGGTTGGGTGTGAGAGGACTAGCCTTGATTTAATTTCAAGATGAGATGGTATTTATGTCACCCCTTATGTGTGTTGCATATGTTTTAGTGCTAGTTTGGATAATTATGACATTATTTGATTATTGATAGGTTTATACATGAAAATATCACTATGTGATGGTCTTGGATTCATGAATTTGGGAATGGTATTATGGAAACCATGTAGGGTTTCTAGATCTTAATGTCACATTGGAAACATAGTGGGTTCCCCAATTAAATGTTAACTCTAAAGAGTATTAGAACAAGAGGTATAAAATTGTCCTTTCATGGTTTGAACATGGGGATGGGATTAGGTTGTTTGATTAAGATATTGACCTAGGAAATGTATGTTATGTTTGGTATAATTGAAAATCCTTGTGATTATGATTTATGGTGATATTCAGGTTGGTTTCATATCTCCTCAATGATTATGAGGTATGATGATTATATCAGGTGGGTCTCATATCCCACCAATAAGTATGATATATGGTTATATTCAGGTTTTTTAATCCATCGATGAGTATGATATATGTTAATATATTTATAGGATTATTGTCCTTTAGATGAGTATGATATATAGTGATATTAATGCAGGACAATTATCCCCTTGACGATTATGATATATGGAGATATCTGGGTGGGCTACATGTAGAGACCCGTATCTTGACGTACATGGACATTACATTACATTTGCGGAATACTTAGTACATAACAAAAACACACACACAAGGATCGTAATAGTTTAGTGTCTTTGGAAACTCGGAACGTAATCTTGTAATCGTGGTGAAAGATCTTCAATATCTCCCATAAAGATCTTCCCTTTTTTTTACCTAAAACCTTTCTTTATATCCTGGGGAAAAGAAAACATAAAAGGGTGATCTCAAATGCTCAGTAAGGGTAAACAAAATAAAAATCAATCACATCATATTCATAAGAACATAACTTTTCGAAATCTTAACCTGCAAAAGAGAGAATAATTTCATAACATGGGATAAATCATAGTAGTGAAATGAAATCCCAATAATCATAACTTAAAACATGAAACTTTGTGTCATGCACACATAATCATAGATAATCATTTCTTGTTAGTCAATACTCATTGCCAAGACTTTCTTAGTGGACAAAGTCCCTTTCTGAATCGAGTAACCCTCATTTCAGTCCTGTTTCACTGAACCGGTATAACCTACCATTCCAGCCATGTCTATCTCATGAGATATAAAATCTTTACCCAATGCATTGGAGGGAGATATAGGTCCCACCCATCTTATAATGAATCCTTTCTTATGTGTGCCACATAATCATAAATCATACATCATCGCATAACCCATGTAATAAATATGGGATTCTTAAACAACATGACGTCATAAAACAATTCATATAAGATAAAGGAATTCATAAAAATGTTTCCATCACAACATAATCAAATCCATGTAATAATAGGGACAAAAACAGAACCCTTTTATTATCTTAGATGGAAAATAATTTTGATAAAATACTTGAACTCCATTCTTGAGGAAAATATCCTTTCTGCTTCAAAAACATTTTTCCTTTCTTAACATGTCATACAACTTTAAACTAAAAGAAGTTGATTAAAAATATACTTGAAAATTTTTAAATGAAGCTTCTTGGAAATAATGTTTTTAAAAATCCATTCATTCCGTATAAGTTAAAAAAAACATTCTTCATTCTTTTTTCGGAAAAGTCAAAAAGTACCTCGTACGAAAAACGACAAAAGATTCCTTCCATACATATTACTAAAAACTCACCGAAGGGTAAAAATGGATTTAAAAAAATTGTAGGTGGATGGAAATAATATTACATATTGATGAAACATGGATGTGGATAATAAAATACACCCTAGTAAATACTTACGAATAAACAATCTCGGATAAAAATGAGATTGTGATATTTCCCTTTCCTTAGGTCCGATTTGCTTCGTATGTGTCCGAACCTCCTGTATAATGATTTAAATAATGTCATTTACTTATTAAAGAATCATATTCATTGTTATGATATCATATATGGTTCACTTATGACATTATATTACCCGTTATTTTGTAAATTCCATGTTAAAGAAGCGTTTTGGGTAAATTCGTTTCATTTATCGTAGGTGTTTTGACTTGTTGTTCTGGACATTATTATTACTTATATCATGATTTACTTACTTCCATAATATAAAATATGATTTATATATAATATATATTCAGTATATATATATATAAGATACATAAATGAAATGAAAAACACCGTTCATGGAGACGGTAGTCCGTACGTACGCATGAACGCTGTTTTCCTTTCCTTATTGTCTTGAATGGAAGTAAGTAGATGACATACATATACATATATACATAAATCCAGTAGCTTTATAATGTCATATATTTCATTATTATTTCTTATATATACTTTTTAATCATTCTTAAATGGTTAACATGGAGAATGAATCTCATCGCGTCGTGGGGACGGTAGTCCGTACGTACGCACGAGCGATGATATCGTTCCCATGGTCGTGGAATTGTGTTGAAGTGTATGTATACTATTTCAGTATCAATATCACTTTATAATAATCATATATAGTTACTCATTACACCATTATACCAATCCAATTAAGGTGGTGACAGAAAATATATTACACCACGGCGTGGAGACGGTATTCTGTACGTACGCTCGCGCGGTGATTTCATTTCTCCGTAGGATGGATAGAAGGTGAATTAGAGTTGTTTCATATTTATAATAACATATCAGTATATAAGAAATACTTATGTTATTACTTTATCATGAAACAACTAAAGAAGAAGAAGTTGAAGAAGAAAGAAATTGAAAAGATCGGTAATGGATATTACCACTTCTTTGAAACGCCTCTTTGAATCCTCCACTTAGGGAACTAAGATTGGTCTTTGAAGAAGACCAGGACCTCTAGGATTATTCTAGGGAAGTGGAGAAGGGATTTTGGCAGGGGTTGTCCGATCTTGAGGGCTCAAATTGGTGTGAGGAGGAGGGGGAGGAGGTGTCCTTTTATAAGGGAGGAGAGGGGCACCTTAGGAATATCTCAAAATATTATTTTATATTAAAGTCAAAATCGGTTTATAATGGTTCTAAAGGGTCTTATTTCGAAGCTAAAGTGGGGATGGGTCGCAATCCTATCAACCAATAGGATTTAGACAAGTTTAGGGTATTATTTTAACCTTATCAATTAGATTTAACTCTAAGTTAAATAATTTAACTTTTACCGTGTCTTTTTGTTTTCCTTCACTATATGGTTAATACACTTACTATATCATGACAAACGAATCCCAAATTATTTATTATTAATATATATATCCTTATCCAAGTCATTTGGCCAAACCTTAGATTTTTAGGAATAAAATAACAATTAATAATATAATATTTTATTTAAAAACTATTTTGTGTCAATTTTGACACTATTTGATATATGATTTTTGTGAAAGTCATAAAAGAATTATATGTTTAAACCAAGTTGTTTAAATTCACAATAATATATCATAGTAATCTATAAAATTAGTGGAATTCATAAAAAGTCTCAAATTACATTTATTTTGGTGTCTATGACATCAATTATGTCAATATTTCATAAATAAGATAATTACTGCATCATCTTTGTGTCATAAATAAATTAAATTATATGATGTCTAAAAATTACAAATAAAATACCATTATTTGGGAAATATTTTTAGCTTTCTAATGAATATTTACAATCGAATTTATCTTATGTACACCCCTATATTAAAAATGTTTTAGTAAATAAACATTGATTTTAACTCTTTTAACTCTTTTTTGAATTAAATAATAATAAATGTCCTAATCTAATCCAAGTGGGCCTAAATGATAATATTTTACACTTAAGGTTGTTTTTGGTCGAGATACACTTGTCCAATAGAATTAGGACATGTGTTTGGGTAATATTAATATCATTCTTACCCTTAATTACTCTATTTACTTTTAACCGTGGTAAATAAAAGTAAAAAGTTACTATTCACCAAAAATTATTTTCATCTCATTGAACCACATTTTACTTACTGACATCAATCGTGTCTCTCGGATTTTTGAAATTCCATTCACAGAAGTGGTAAAATTAAGTTTTATGAAAAATTCAGTTTTTTAACTACCACTTAGTAGTTTCACTATTCATCAAAAATTGATGTTTTTCAGAACAATGCCAAAATTTCATCCTAAGTTATATTTCATATTATGAATTCAAAAATGAAGTCTATTTTACCAAATTAATAACATAGAAGTTGCATTAATTAATTTTATAATTAAATCCCGCTGTTAAAACAAATAGCATGTTTTTAAGAAACAATATCTATCAAAAGATTGACACATGATTATGTCTGGTTTAAATGTGAAATTACAACCAATGACCAACATTGTATTAAATTGTAAAAATACATTCTAAATATACTTTAAAACCACTCAAATTAATAATTTATCACTATTAATTATTTCGATTAAAAAAGTTGTTTTTAATTATAATTTAGTAATTTTCACTGTTCATCAGAATATGAAAGTTATCCGAAAAGTACCAAAATTTCACCTTAGGCTAAATTCGATACTATGAATCCAAAAAAGAAGTACATTTTGAGAGGTAAATTTTCTAAAATTTAAAAATTGGTTATTACCATTCATAACGGCTAGTTTTAATAATATTTTAATAGCATATCGTTATTTCGTGAAACTCAGTATTGCGTACTACACACGCTATCGAGGAAGGTTGTGATTGCGTGTAATGCAAGGCAAGTAAAGTATGCGTGTTGTGCAAGCTCCTTTTTGTGTTGCGTACAACACAAGACATTAGTGAAATTAAAAAGAATATTTTTCATAAAATCTTGGGCTGTTACATTCTACCCCCCTTAAAATGAATTTCGCCCTCGAAATTCGTTGGGGTTATAAATGGTTTACTATTCGAAAGTCTCTTTAATAGAAACCCACATCGTAAAAAGGAATACCAAAGCCAATATTTAAAAACAAAAGTATGAAACTTAACGGTTACCCAAATAAACTAATCACTGGGTTTCCACATAGGTGAAAATATGGATATGGAAGAAAAATCTAACCATCATGTTCTGATGGAGAGTGGTAGAGAAAATGGCTATGGAAAATCCAACAATCACAAATCCATAAATTTGTGACGATCTAAGGTACCATCCGATTCATCAGGTATAAGATCACTAGGACAACATTTTTTGTTTTCAAGATCATTTCCCTAAAGTTGAAAATTTGAATTAGAATAAATACTTTCTTTATTTTGGTACAATCTCACGGTTGTTCATGCCTTGAACAATTTCCACTTCATCTCTTAAATAAATGAAGTTGAATTTGTTATTCGTGAAGTGTTAGCAGATCATGTGATAGAATGATGGGTCATTCCATCTGTCTCAAACAAAAGGTTAGCAAAAATTATATACATAAGTCGATCTATAGTGAGATTAATCACATATGGTTCCTAAAATGGACTTATACTTCATATATCATACTGCTTAATATAATAAAACTAGTTTCTACTAAACAGGGACTTCCTGTAGGCCAGTGGTAGGCGATAAAGGCCAGTCGCACTTCGGTTGTGGGTTCGATTCCCACAGCCCTGTCCGAAGCGATGGGCTGTCGCCCGTCCTGCAGGTTGTCCTTTTTCTAAAACTACATTACTATAACATCCCATCAATAATATCGAAAAAAAGCTTATATCCTTAAACAATACTCACTTATGTCCAACATAATCCATTTCAATCTTTAGGCTTATCCACAATACTGCAGTCCACTCTCATTACATAGTGAAAACGATTAACAAAGATTTAATACCATCGTTGATCCCCATATATCATAAGATATGTTTTGTTGGTCACATTCCAAACATTCAAAGTCCTTAATCATGTATTCTCTTGAATACCTTAGTGAAAACATGAATGCGGTTTAAATTTAACACTTTCCACATACCAAAATCCTCAAAATTCTATATACTCAAACCATGATATCACTTAGTCCTTATATCAATCATGAGCTCATGAATACTATTAAACATTTCATTTTCTCGTTTTCCCTTCATTATGTGCATATCATCTTATTTACAAAAAATATCTCAATCACTTTGAATACCATATCAATAAATATTGCAATACTCAATGATACAACATTATTTTGGAATCCCATTACATAAACACTTAATCATTCCACCACATCGTTGTCATATTCAACATTGCCAATAGTGATCACATGTGACTTCCCTTTGTCCTTTTCCTTCAGTGGTTGCTCATGTTGATCATCACTAACCCTTGGATTGGGGCACTTATTAGCATAATGCCCCATTTGCTTGCACTTGAAGCATTGAAGTGTTGGTGGTGCGTTCTCTGCAGTGTTTGCTTTATTCACATCATTAGAAACCCTTTTTCCATTATTTCGACACTCATCTGCTCGATGACCTTCTTTTCCACACTTAAAACATTTTCTAGTCCCTTTAAGACAATCTCCACCATGCTTCTTTCCACACTTTGTGCATAAGGAAACATTCATCTTCTTTTCACCATTATTCTGAGATTTCTCCTTGAACTCCATCTTTCGTTTCTTGTCAAAACCATGAGATGGATATGTAACACCAACTTCCATTTCTACCTTGATAGCACAACGCACAATTTCTTCATAGCTACTGAAGTCTCTTATAGCTAATGCCCTTCAAAGACTTGGTTTTAAGCCACTGAAAAATCGATCAACTTTACTTTCAGGTTGGATGATAATGCCAGATGCATACCTTGCAAGTCTTGTAAAATTCGCTTCATATATACCAACAGATTCATCATCCTTTTGCTCTAGTTCAAGAAACTCCTTCTCCATCTTTGTTCAAAGAATACGAGGGAAGTACTTATTGAAAAATAAGTTCTTGAACTCGTCCCATTCCATGGACTCAATTTCATCTCTTTGCCTTGTATTCTTGATAAGATTCCACCATTGATCAGCTTCACCTTCCAAACGATATACTGCTAAGATGACTTTATCATGTTCAGAACATTGAAGAACTGAAAATATCTTTTCAGTGGTATTGATCCATTATTCAGCAACAAGTGGATCAGAAGACCCACTGAAAGAAGGTGGACGTTGCCTCATGAAGGACTCAATAGAATATTGTTCCCTTCTCTGCTCATTTGGAAGTCCAGAATGATTCATAGCTTGTGTAAGTATAACAATAAGATTTTTCACTCCATCTCCCATAACATTTGTTTGTTCAGGAGGACAATCATTTCATTGTCCATTGCATTGATCAACACGGTTCCTTCGGGTTCCAGCCATCGTCTAAAACCCAAAAAGAATAGTGTGAGAGGCAAAAATCATGCTATGGAAAACAACATAATAAAGGGGGAGTACCTTCAATATCTAACATCTTAGGTTTAATTCTATGATCTTTAGTGTAGTTCTAGTACTATAACCTATACGTATACTTAACCTTAGGGACATCCCTAGACATACCGTAGAAATATCTCTAGGGATCTCACTAACGTTTTCGCATCCTAGTTTCCAAAGGTTGACTAAACCTTTCCTCTGATACCAACTGTAGAGACCCGTATCTTGACATACATGGACATTACATTACTTTTGCGGAATACTTAGTACATAACAAAAACACACACACAAGGATCGTAATAGTTTAGTGTCTTTGGAAACTCGGAATGTAATCTTCTAATCGTGGTGAAAGATCTTCAATATCTCCCATAAAGATCTTCCCTTTTTTTTACCTAAAACCTTTCTTTATATCCTGGGGAAAAGAAATCATAAAAGGGTGAGCTCAAATGCTCAGTAAGGGTAAACAAAAGAAAAATCAATCACATAATATTCATAAGAACATAACTTTTGGAAATCAAAACCTGCAAAAGAGAGCATAATTTCATAACATGGGATAAATCATAGTAGTGAAATGAAATCCCAATAATCATAACTTAAAACATGAAACTTTGTGGAATGCACACATAATCATAGATAATCATTTCATGTTAGTCAATACTCATTGCCAAGACTATCTTAGTGGACAAAGTCCCTTTCTGAATCGAGTAACCCTCGTTTCAGTCCTGTTTCACTGAATCGGTATAACCTACCATTCCAGCCATGTCTATCTCATGAGATATAAAATCTTTACCCAATGTATTGAAGGGAGATATAGGTCCCACCCATCTTATAATGAATCCTTTCTTATGTGTGCCACATAATCATAAATCATACATCATCGCATAACCCATGTAATAAATATGGGATTCTTAAACAACATGACATCATAAAACAATTCATATAAGATAAAGGAATTCATAAAAATGTTTCCATCACAACATAATCAAATCCATGTAATAATAGGGATAAAAACAGAACCCTTTTATTATCTTAGATGGAAAATAATTTTGATAAAATACTTGAACTCCATTCTTGAGGAAAATATCCTTTCTGCTTCAAAAACATTTTTCCTTTCTTAACATGTCATACAACTTTAAACTAAAAGAAGTTGATTCAAAATAAACTTGAAAATTTTTAAATGAAGCTTCTTGGAAATAATTTTGATAAAGGAATTTTTAATATATATATCCTTATCTAAGTCATGTGGCCGAACCTTAGATTTTTAGGAATAAAATAACAATTAATAATATAATATTTGATTTAAAAACTATTTTGTGTCAATTTTGACACTATTTGATATATGATTTTTTTGAAAGTCATAAAATAATTATATGTTTGAACCAAGTTGATTAAATCCACACTAATATATCATAGTAACCTAGAAAATTAGTGTAATTCATAAAAAGTCTCAAATTACATTTATTGTGGTGTTTATGACATCAATTACGTCAATATTTCATAAATAAGATAATTACTGCATCATCTTTGTGTCATAAATAAATTAAATTATTTGATGTCTAAAAATTACAAATAAAAAACCATTATGTAGGAAATCTTTTTATCTTTTTAATGAATATTTTCAATAGAATTTATCTTATGTAAAACCCTATATTAAAAATGTTTTAGTAAATAAATTTTGATTTTAACTCTTTTAACTCTTCTTTGAATTAAATAATAATAAATGTCCTAATCTAATCCAAGTGGGCCTAAATGATAATATTTTACACTTAAGGTTGTTTTTGTTCGAGATACACTTGTACAATAGAATTAGGACATGTGTTAGGGTAATATTAATATCATTCTTACCCTTAATTACTCTATTTACTTTTAACCATGGTAAATAAAAGTAAAAAGTTACTATTCCCCAAAAATTATTTTCATCTCATTGAACCACATTTTACTTACTGACATCAACCGTGTCTCTCGGATTTTTGAAATTCCATTCACAGAAGCGGTAAAATTATGTTTTATGAAAAATTCAGTTTTTTAACTACCACTTAGTAGTTTCACTATTCATCAAAAATTGATGTTTTTCAGAACAATTCCAAAATTTCATCCTAAGTTATATTTCATATTCTGAATTCAAAAATAAATTCTATTTTACCAAATTCATAAAATAGAAGTTTCATTAATTAATTTTATAATTAAATCCCGCTGTTAAAACAAATAGCATGTTTTTAAGAAACAGTATCTATCAAAAGATTGACACTTGATTATGTCTGGTTTAAATGTGAAATTACAACCAATGACCAACATTGTATTAAATTGTAAAAATATATTCTAAATATACTTTAAAACCACTCAAATTAATAATTTATCACTATTAATTATTTCGATTAAAAAGTTGTTTTTAATTATAATTTAGTAATTTTCACTATTAATCATAATATGAAAGTTATCCGAAAAGTACCAAAATTTCACCTTAGGCTAAATTCGATACTCTGAATCCAAAAATGAAGTCCATTTTGAGAGATAAATTTTCTAAAATTTAAAAAGTGGTTATTACCATTCATAACGGCTAGTTTTAATAATATTTTAATAGCATATTGTTATTTCGTGAAACTCAGTATTGCGTACTACACACACTATCGAGGAAGGTTACGATTGCGTGTAATGCAAGGCAAGTAAAGTATGCGTGTTGTGCAAGATCCTTTTTGTGTTGCGTACAACACAAGACATTAGTGAAATTAAAAAGAATATTTTTCATAAAATCTTGGGCTGTTACACTACAAATCTACATAATGGTTACAAAGGGTTGTCCACTATACCCCTTGTGTAATAATTTATGAGATGTTCATACTAAGAAGTCTTATTATCCCCCAACCAAATGGTTATATAGGGTGGGGAAATATACCCCCACGTATTTATATATTTTAAGTGATAAACCCAACATTTTTTTAGTTGTATTTATGATCAATTAATGGGGAAACATGAAAGATATAAATACAAGATGATGTGGGAGAGGTTAGAAGGAAATTATAGAACACAAGCCTATTAATAATATTCATGAAGTTCCCAAGAAATTATTCATGTAATTATTAGTTGGTTGCTACTATGGTTACCATTTTAAAGATGAATAGTTTCCAAGTCTAGATACCTATGTGTGTCAAACACTGTATAATAAGTGTATATTAGAGATACCTGGATTAAAGAAATTAAGTGATGTTTTCATATCCATATGAAAGTAAAGATACAGAAATATGTAAAATAAGAATTAATAGATGTTATTTCTTTGTACATATGTCAACAGGTAAAGATACATCTTGAATTTCATATGTGAAATTTATTGAAGTATTAGAGATAGTAATCAAATGTAGACATTTTCACTGGAAGGTTCTGGGAGATTCATTATCTTTGAAATGATTACATGAAATCTAAATGGGATTCTTCTTGATGTTTCATATCTTTATTTAGTTCAAGTAAAAATTATTATGTGGATGGTGATTCCATTATATTTTTAAGGTACCATTCACTTGATTGAAAAGAATAGATATGTTGTTTTTCAGAAACATATGCCTAGAAAATATCTAGTAAGTAGCCTTTAAGTGTGATGATTATTGTGTTGATATTCATGTACATATGATAAGTTTTAGAGATTAATAATTATTGGTTTAAAAGTTTGGAAAGAGTTTTATGTCAAAATAGAGTGTGTAGCTTCATGGGATGTTGGTTATAACATTCAAAGCTAGGTCGAATGAATGATGAATGAGGTGAATCTATAAATAATTCATCCATAGTGTGTAATTCTATAAATAAACTATAAAGAACCCTTTGATTATTCTTTATGTGATTAGGAAGTGATGGATTTACTTTTAAGAAGACCAAAAGTCATTTGAAGAATGTAAATAACTTTTAACTGAAACTCAAAAACAATTGCTAAGTCCCTGAACATAAGTCTTTACCAACCAATCATAAGACATTGAGTATTAATATTAATCTTTATATTAAATATCTAAGTGTTCATAATGTTTTTTTATTGAGGTGGGAAAAAATGTATGATCCAAATTATTTACCTTTAGATCATAAATCATCATCATAAACCTTGGACCCAATCAACAGTTCATTATCATAGAGCTTCATTATCATAAGTCCTTAAGTTACACCATATCAATTTAATATAATGATATGTATTTGAAAGTGTGCTATAAATTTTAAAAAGGTGTGAGAGAAATCATTGACTATGATTGTAATAATTTAGAACATAATAATTTTCAGTAAACATATAGATTTCTATTGACAGTAAAACATCCGTGGTTAGAAGGGTTTTCTGAGAGATCATCTCTAAGAAAAGTAAATATTCAGAAATTTATTTCTGAAAAAAAAAATTAAGTTTGATGATAGAAGTGTGGTGTTATTTATTGATAAAACATCTTGATCAAACACATGATCAAGATCCTATATGTAATTAAGTTGTATGGAATACATGAAGATGAATTTGATGTTGATGGTTTTTCATACCATAGAATGAAGTGACACATCACAAGACACATGAATCCATACCTACGTGGAAATACAAATTTACACTAATTACTGATGATTTTGGGGAATATTTGAATCAATATGAAGCGATCAATCATTTGAATATCACAAGAAGGAAACAAACCAAGACTTCACCAGGATTTATATAATTTTGTTGAATGTAACTTTTACTCTAGGATTATATGAATTGAAGGTAGATATTTGAGGGGGTTTGAAGAGGAGAATGATCTTATTTTCTTGAAATATTTCTCTCTATATATAAATATATGTTACGGTCAAATATAGCTGTGATATTTTCAACTGAGTAAACACTAAATATATTATTCACATCAAAAGATAGAAATAATTGCATGAAATGAAATAATAACCAATTATAGATATTTTATATCAATGAAAAAAGAGGGTTTCACGGTGTTATTTAAATGTAATGAAGAATAATATGGGAGAAGATAAAATCTAACTAAACCTACTACCGGTCACATCTAATTGAATCAATTGAGTACGTCATCCTACCACATCCTATTGTAGATGATTGGAGAATGATGACTTATCCATTTGGATGATATTAGTGAGTGAAGAAGATCATTCATATAGTCTATGAGGGACTTGATCCAGCCCTAGTGATCTTGCATTAAAGAATTGAAACCCCATTCTCCTTTATAATGTTATAGAAATCCCTCACTTTCTATGTACATAGTTGTTTCCTGGAAAATGGGATCCATTTCATACCCTTTCTTGGGCTTTCTATAGTAATAAGAAATAATTAAGGCATGTAGTTTAATGTCCACATTACACTTGTGATGTATTTATAATTAGGGTTGAAAATTCATTATTAAATCTTGTTGTAATCTTTTGTTTCTTTAATATTCAATTTCTATATACTGACCAATAGAATGACAAAGAGAGAGATATCCAATCACAAAATAACTAAAGTTTTAGTAAAGGTATAAAAGTGAAATTTTCTTAAAATTCATTCCATATTAATACCTCCTCTCGTACCGTCAGTATACACCAAAGTGATCTTAATAATTGGTAATAGAAGAGGTCAAAATATTATTTAGTTTCTTAAGTTTAATGTTTTTTGGGGATCTCCAATATATTTTTAATGGAATATTAAGTATAGATTTTAAGAATCGTGTGATATCCCTATTTAAGAAATATTGGAAGATATCTTCCATTAAATTGAATAATAGGAAGAAAGGGTATGTAAATATGTTATAAAAAGGATCATAAAAAATTTAGAATCCCTTTTTTTTAATTATAATCAAAGTGAGAGTATTTATATTACAATTTTTAATAAGATATCACTTAAATATGATGGTTACAAGAAGATAACAATCCTATCCAATGAAGAGTAAAATTGGCTTCCTCAAACAAGAAACCCAATAATGATATATTGTACATAGGTTTTAAAGATCTAATTGTGGAATCTAACACCAAGGAATTGGAAAATAGTCTGGCCCCAAGTATTTTATCATCTCCACATGAAGAAGTGGTAAAAAAATCTCTTCTCAAAATTTTAAGAATGAACAATAATGTACCTATGAGTATGATTATAATTATGAATATTCATAAGAAGATTAAAATAAATGTTGTAAAACATTACCTCTATAACTACCCCGAAGAACATATTTGTGCTATTTTTGGTATATACATGATGACATAACCCATCATGAAGATGATAATGACATAATGGAGAAGGAATTCAAAGAAGGGTAAAAATATATGTTAATCTATCTAAAAATTATGGAGTCACAAGTTCAATGAATATGAAGTCTAAGGAACGATTCATCAAATTAGAAGACGAGTGTATCAACATAATAAACAGGGGAGAAGAATCCATAAAAATTCTTGAATAAAAGATCCTTTATATTTAGAAGTGATTACTGTTAAAATTTCCAACATTATGTCAATTCTAAGAAAACTATAGAACATCACCACATATCATAATAAAAGAGAAAATTTAATGAGTATTTAATCAAAGAAATATGAAAATATTGTGAAGAAAAACTAATGAAAATATAGGATGATAAAATTATTCTCAATATGAAATAATTAGAACATTCTATTAAATTTAAAGAATATAGAATCAATACTGAAAATACATCCCCAAAAAGTTGAAAAAAGGATAATTTCACTCAAACATTTTAGGTATATTTTTATGTTTAACAACCACTATATGATAGAAACAACATTATAAGATCATATAATGATCATTTTAATACAACCATAAATGGAGAGGTGTTATCCACATCACAAAAATTATTCTTTTTTAATTATATTTGTTTAAATATTAGAAACATAATCTCAAAATTTATATAAATATTGCTAAATAAATGTTAAGAAAATCCCGAAATCATGTTAAAGATGGATACAAGTGTTTTTACAAAGGATGTTTCCTAGAATTAAGCCCAAATGGTTGGTGTACATGATAAAAAATAGAAAGATGGCCGTTATGAAAACAATACAGAGCACTGAGTACAAATAAAAAAAATGAGGATTTTTGTTATTGTTTTTACTGTAACAGATTTAGGCATATTTTTTTGGCTACTAGAATAATATTAGACTTTGGTAGAAAGAGAGATCCAATAGTTATGGGAGAAATCCTAATAAGCTGCAACATCCACACACTATAAAGAAGAATCTATATAAAATAAAAAATATGCAATACATGAATCTATTTGTGAAGTTTTCTATTGAAATGGTCATAGTCAAGGTTCATTAAAGTATAAAATATTCTAGCATACAACCAAAAAATAATAAAAAGAAGAACATATAAGATAAAGAATAAAGATAGGCCTACCCTAAGAAATAATCAAGTGGATTATTCAGAAAATAACATTCAAAAATAAATCTATAATGATGAATGTTAAGATAACCTCATGTAATAGGACCATGAAGTAAAATAATTATTCCACATGAAATTATAGAAGCTATTTGTATAATGAAAATGTGGACCCATAATGAAAACTTGAAAAAATTAAATGAATGTGTGAGTTTAATGGAATATGATGAAATATAATAGAATAATAATATGAGGTATAAATGAAAGGACTATGTTGGTGTATATATATTTATAAAATTCATGTGGAAAACCCAAAAATGATGAGCTTATTTCTAAAGTATGTTTACAAATATGATAGGATTATATAGAAAAAATAATATAATTAAAAACCTTGGAAAACAAATGGAATAAATTGAAATAGAATATTACATATGAATAGGAAATTGAATTCAATGATAGGTTTTAAAAAGTGAAGAACTTAAGATCTTGGTAGGAGATATGTGGATGGTTTAAGCTAGATGGACACATATCAAACGATTATATAAAATTTATTCTAGTGAAAGAAGAAAACATGAAGAGCATGAAATATATACTATGTGATGCATGTTCCCGGATTTATCATGATTAAAATTAAAAATCACATAAGTATAAATAAAAATACACAATATTCTCAAAGCAATAATTGATTTTTAAAATTATTGTGCAAGCATGAAGATTCTATCTGGACATGATGGTAAATTGAAAATGGAAAACTGGTTGACAATAGATTCTCTATAAAAATACTCATATTAATTAACTAGGAGGTTACACCTTATTCCCTTATTATTTATATTTTATTTATTATCTAACCATGTAAGTAATTGAAGTCGATACTAGTTCTCAATTCAAGAACTAATGAAATAATGAAAGTTGGAATGACAATTTTACATCAACAGAATACACCATATTGGTAGGATTTTTTAAATGGTTATATAGTGAACATATGAATAAAATACCATGAATGGTGGATTTTAAGAGGCCACTTAATCTAGACATGTTAAAGGATAAAATTACCCTTCTTGGAGACAATGATGTATATTCTATCATGAAGAGTATTTGAATAAGTGAGCATGCCCGGATGAAGAAACTATGAATGTTTCCATCTTGGTGTTAGCTCAATAGCTGGAATAAAAAATATTACTTTATTATAAGATCATTGTTGATGATGTGAAGATAAAGCATATATTTTTAGGAGGATTTTATTTAGGTTTTTCTCATTCATAAAAATATGGGTGGTTCTGGAAAAATAGTTTTTAAAAACATATAATTGTCCTTTATCTCATTATTATTTCTTGTAGAATTTGTTTTAAAATTAAGGGGATAAAATTAATTTTTATTAATAATAACATTTTTATAAATCTAAATGTGGTCTAGGTATTTTTAAAATCAAATCCTATTGGTTTCACTTAGTTATTTTTAATATATGTGTTAAATAAGTGTAAGAAGTTTAAGTTTAATTATATTTCAAAATTTTGTAAAAATTTGAGGTTAATAACTTTTATCAGCCCGGATAAATTTGAAAAACCCCTCAAGAAGAGAGTTGACAAGGGTAATATTGTGTATCATTTTTTTTAATTAAGGAAATCTTTTTTGTCTAAATCAACCCCTCTTGTTTTTTTCACCATGTATTGATAAGGTAGATGTAGAGTGTATTGGTGAATGCCACATTTCATAAGACTAGAATGATAAAATCCTCTAATACGATATTTAGTTATTTTCAATATACTGGGAGAGAAGAAAACGATTTCACATATTAAAATAATGTTTTATAACATTTGTATTTAAAAAAATACAAAGGGTTTGATTGATGAAACCACTTTGTGTTTGAGTTTTCTTTGTTTTCAATGAATGATCAAACATAAAAGATATCAACATGATATGAAGTAGTATATATTGGATGGAAAGTATAAATCCCAATTTTTTTATAATGTTTGATGAAGATCTGAATCAATGATTCTTGAAAGCATTGGTTGTTTTTTCCAAGGTTATAAAGTTAATGTAGAAGAGTTTCCAAGTCTAGATGCTTTTGCATGTTGAAATATAAACCATGATAATTGATTAGAGATACACACATTAGAGGAATTATAATCTGATTTCTTCCAAATGTGATAATGGAGTTACTACCATATGGTAAAAATGAGTATCAGAAGCTTGGCCATTATATAAATTAAAACAGTGATGTTGCGGCTTGAAGATCCTACGTGGAATATGTTGAATTAGTTAAGAAATAAATCTAATATAGATACTTTTACTAGAACATTATCAAAGATATATTATAGAATAAAGATCATATGAAATATAAGTTTTCTATAGATTTGTGTTTTATATATAGATTATGTTCAATTAGAAATAATGATCATGATAGGGTATCCATTGTACTATAAGGGTTCTAATAACTCAATGGAAATGGAGAGAGATATTTTTTTGTTAATGATAATGATGGATATAGTCTGGGTAGTATAATTTTTGTTTTATTATTGATTTTTTCATATTCATAGAGAAATTAAATGTTCTATAGATGAGGGTGTACTATATATAATGATTTAGAAATAGTTATTTGTTTAGTTTTCAAGTTCATTTTTTAGAGTAGTTGGTTATAATTTTGAAATCTATCCTGAAAGGAATATGAATGATATAATGTTTTGAATAATTCATACATGGTGTTTTTTGATTCAAAGACAATATGAATACCCATTGGATGATATTTTTATGTGATTAAGAATAATTGGAATCAATTTTTAGAACACTAGAAGTCATCTGATTAAAATCTATAACCCAGAGATAAAACTGAAAAAACAGTGAAGTCCCTGAATGTAAGACTTTTCCAAATGAGCGTAAGATATTTATTCTAAACATAAATATTTATCATAATTTTTATTGTGACCAAATATATTTTGGATGAGGTATGAAAAAGTAAAAGGAATCATTATAAGTCTTTACCCAAGGATCATAAATATTTATCATAAAACTTTGAGGAAATAATAAGTCATTGATTATAAATATCCAACATCACAAGTATTTTTCATAAGTATTTAAGTACCACCATAACACATTGAGCTAATTTAATGACATTGAAAGTGTGATAGAAATTTGAAAAGGGCATAAGGATAAGTTATTGACTTTCAATATAAGAATTTGGATTTTAATTATTTTCCCTAAATATAAACTATTGTTCTTACTATATGAATTAAATAGTTAGATATATTTCTGAGGTGATTCTATATAAAAATTTATGATTTTAGAATTTATGTTTATAAGAAATAAAATAAGAAATAACTCAAACAATGTAAGTGTGATATTATTTATGGACTAAAAATCATGATCAAACACATGATCATGATTCAAGCTAAGATCGGAGAGGATGACCCATTTAAGAATCTGATTCTAAGTGTGTTCCATGCAATAGAATAAAGCTTCACATCATAAGATGCATGAATTCATGAATACATGTAAATATAAAATATAACTATTTTCTATGTATTTTGTGGAAGATTTGAACATAGATAAATCATATGATAATTTGAATATCATAACAAAGAAACAATTTGAGCCTTCAGTTATATTTACATAATGTTTTTTAATGACACATTGAATCAAGGAGTGAAAGAATTGAAGGATGATATTTGAGGGGGTTAAAGGATGAGAAATATATTATGTTTATATAAATATTCTATCTAGACATAAATATATTTTTAGGTCAAATATAGCCATGATAATCTTTACCGAGTGAATACTGCAGATATTCTGTAAGTCGAGTGAAGTAAACAAATAGAAGAATGAATACCAATTGATTATATTTTATATGAAATAAAATAATAAGTTTTCCTAGTGTTATTATCATTCATTGATGAAGGTGATGGAAGAATATAGAATCTCATCAAACCCATTACTGATCACATCTTGGTCAAACCTACTTCTAATCACATCTAGGATGAAGTTATTGAGATGTTAAATCAATAGTATCTTATTGTATAAGGCTAGATAACATTGATGGATACACCTTAATATATTAATTTATGGAAGAAGATCATTTATATAGTCTTGTTGGGAATCAAGATAACAATGGAGATATCTCTTCATGGAAGTGAAAGTTCATTCACTTATATAAAAGGGATAATAATCCCTCCCATTCTCTATACCCAATCAGTTCTAGGATAATCGGTTAAATTTCATAACCTTTCATAGGATTTATCATATAATAATTATAAATTAATTTGTGTCGTATAATAATTACGTGTCACTGGAAATGTAGTCATACTTAGGAAGGTGATCCTCATTAACAAATCTAACAATTCTCATAAGTTTCTTTTATATTCTATGTCTATATACCTATATAAGGAGAGTTAAGGAGAGATATATTAAACCACTAAATAAATGAATAGGTATTTAAGGGATAAAATTTCAATTGGATTAAAATTCAGTCCACATTGATTCACCAACACCCCATTGTGGAATATAACAAAGTGATCATAACATGTTTGTTATACTATGAGAGTCATTTATCCACTAGATTATTATATAAGAACAGCTTATAATCCCTATAAGATATTGATATATGATATGGTAATACTAGGATGGTCTCTTAACCCCCCCCCCCCCACATATGGTTATACTATGTGGGTTGGTATTTCATTAAGGTGGTGAGGTGACTTTATCGCATACATATACCACTAGTATAATCTGATATTTTCAAACTCTAGAGACTAGGATAGTACACATGGTCTAGGAAGTTATTTTATATACAATTTTTTATTTATTCTTTCTAACTATAGCATATTGCACATGCACTTAAATACTAATTATGTTATGGATTCTGTTGGTGGTGTCCTACTGATTTATACTTAGAGCCTTATTGGGTAGCCATAATGCATTTATACTTTAGAAAACCATGTGATCACAAGTACAGTTATAGAAGAGACACAATTTTGATGGTTGGTAAGTATAACAAGGAAAATGTAAGGATATGGGATTTTGGTGGGGCTCAAGATAGGGTGGAAGTTATTTCAATTTTTTATTATGGTTTGGGATGTGTATGATATACCAATGGGAGATCTTGTTCATGTAATCCAAAATCATTTGATAATTTTTATAGTTCATTCATTTATAACTTCTAATATGTTATTTATTTCTATTTAGATATTATTTTGATATTTATTTTTTTGTTTTGTTTATTTAGATGATAATGATTATTTTATTTCTTCCATTTTTAATACTCTAAAATGATGGTACAGTCTCCCAACAGTGCATACTACCTTTGGACACCACCTATAATCAGTAGGATCTGGAGTATGGAGAGGAGTTACTAAAGTAATGTGGTAAAAATAATCTGGAATCTATATTGTTATCAAGGACAGGACATTACAAAGTTGTATGAAAGCATTTTTTCTTATTTTTTATACTATTTTAGATATGCTAGATATGAGATAGTATTGGTCAAAAAATGGGATGAATGATATATTATGTTCTTAACTAGAACTTATATGATTTCAATTTCATGTTTTCAGGGAGATTGGAACTATTGTTCTTTGTTTTATATTTTAAAACTGGGTTTATTAATGTTGAATATTATTTTTTTCATATTTATCGATTTATTGTGGTTTTTATTGGCCTAAAGTAGAAATGGAGTGCTTGTTAATGAATAATATCATGCATACAGGTTCACATGGCATGTGAATGCTAATGAGTGATTATTATATTGGTTCTAAAATGAATTTGTTTTTATTATTTAAATGTTTTAAAAGTAAATTATTTTTTATTCTCCCAAATAAATTATCTGTCACACTACACTAAAACAAAAAATATTTTTATGATTTTTTTACATGAATTACCTTTAGTGATGTAATTTTTGTACATTTTAATGTTTTCTTAATCGTTAATGTGATTGACTGGTATATAAATTCCCATTGAGTATCATTAACTTAGAGTGGGTAGTTGACATCAATATGAAACTCTTGATATAAACATGTCTTATAGTTGTCGAGTGGGTATATTCAATAATGAGTTTCTTAGTGGTATATCAAATTAGATAATGTGTTTTTATCTGTAACATATGAATTATGTGTGATGTAACTTATTGGTTAGGTAGGTGTTAGAAAACAATTCCTCTAGCCCAGTCCTTCTAGGACCAGCACACAAACCCTTTTGGAATTCCATCATAAAACCAATTGGGGATTGGAGGAGGTGTGAATCCAAGATTAAATTTCATCCACTTCCCTTTGCATAAACAAATGTAGGGTTGGGTTTACACCAAAATATCCCCCCCCAAAACCAAATACCACACATCTGGGCCTTCCCTCCAATTATAATCCACCAGATCCAAACATCTTGCACTGTATTTTTCTTACCACCAAGCTCACCACCTGACCACTATTTTCATGGGGACTTTAAAAATAATAAACCATGGTTATGTATTCTTCAATTAATCCAATTTTATAATAATGAACTATTTTGGGGTCATCCACATCACACCTTTTCTAGACCATCAATCTAATTCCACCTACTATTATCTAATTTCTATGTATGAGTAATTCCAAACCTGGTAGATAATTCCTTATGGGGTTCCCTATTAAACTACATTAGGGATAGTAAGAGTGTCCAATCCAAGAATATTTTTCATCCACCACTCCTTTAAAAAACTAAGGCGTTATTGGGGTTCAACCAATGATTAGATATCCTAGAGAAATTGATAGGTGACATGGAATATTGATGATTCAGTGTTATAATTGAGTTTTTTTGTTATTGTTATATATGAATTATGATGTATGATGGTAGACCTAGAGACGGCCTGTCTCATTCCTATCAGTTCCTTTATATATGGGATTATTGAGTAGAAGCTTCATGTTTTATGTTTTTATATGAGAGAAACTATCTAGTATATAGTGTAGGAATATAGATTCCATAGGTATTGTGGATGTGAAATCATGAATAGTGCATGGATATTGATATGCCTTACATGCATGGGGTGAAAGGTAAGATAGTTAATTAAGATAATGAGTATATAAATGAGGAGGTGTAAATACATGTGATGTACGGTTAGCTGGTAGATTATGCATCTAAGACAAAGACTGATGGGATATGACTCTATATGACATGAGTAAAATGATATGAAAGGGCAGCACTAATGTGTATTCCTACATTGGTATTTTTTAAATGGAGGTAAATAGGAACTATTATGTGATTGATTATATAGATACTCAATTTCCATGGGTTAATTCATTGAGTTCTGGTTTAACCCATATGTTAGGTGGATACTTCAACTAAAGTAAGCTTATGGTCAGTGTGATTGGTGTTTGATTATATATGATTAGACATGGATAAAATTTGATACATGTGAATTGTTGGATTTCTAGAAATCTATAGTATAGTGAGATTAAGTTCTTTAGGTAACATAACTCATGGGAGGAGGTCATGATTATAGATGGTTACATCATGCAATCACATTTGGTTCTTTATTATTTTATGAATAGGCTAGTTTGGGATGTACATGTTTGGTTATTTGAGACCCATATGAGGTGTAGGTCCCTAAGGTGTATTAATATATTGTGATGGCGTCTAAGACTCTATGGTTTATTAAATATTTTTTGTTAAATCATGGGTTGTAAATGGGATATGAGGATGAACCCATGTAGATGGGGATCATATGTGAAAAGAGGGTGAATGTTTTTAGAAATCATATTGTGGTCATGGAATAAAAAAAGTTATTAACCCTTGTTGTTTTCATGTATGTTAGTTATAGAAGGGTTTTATATGGGGTATGATTAGGTGTAGTTATAATTTGGAGAGAATGTGAACTGTGGTATGATTGATGCATGGGATGACATCTCCATAAAGTGATAATAAAATTATTGTGGTCTCATGAGTATTCTAGAAAATTCGATATATTAATGTCATATGAGATATGAGTTATGACCTTTTGTGAAAAGGGAAATGTGGTAGGATGAATGTTAGGGATTATGAAATGATCAAGGGATAAGTTCATTGATGTGATGACTGGGGAATAAAGTGACTACCATAACAATGGTTATTTTGGAACCAACATGATTTAGATTTAATGGAGGTTCTTCGTGGGAAATTAACTAGGCTGAAATTTAAAAGACACTTAATGGTGATCAAGGTTGTAGACTTTGAGATAGAATTTTTAAGAAATGGTAGATGATGGTAGATTATCAAGGGTGTTGTAAATACTTTTTGTAGGGTGTCAATATATCAATAAAACTTATTAGATAAATAATATATGGGGTCATGGGTGTTATCATTCAATGAGTGTTTTATGTTGTATATGTTAGTTCTTGTTGATTAGGGAGAAGGAATATAAGGACATGACCTTAAACATTCCATATTCTTGAATTAAGTTAATAATTCACATTGATGATCTTTTCAGGTTTATAGATTTAGAGAATTAGGTTATAACATATACATAACAACTTGAATATTACATGTCGACACATCTACCCAGTTTCCCTTTTTTTACAAAATAAGAATTCTAGAAAAAAAGAGTCTAGTCTAGTTACATGTTTTAGACAGCATGACTTTTCCATGATCCCATCCTTGACCCTATTCCACTTTATGTCCTGTGAAAAACATTTCAAAAACTTCAGATGAGCCTAAAAAGCTCAGTAAGGGATACACAAAGAAGGAAAAATGTTAGTTTTTCAAAACAACAGGTAAACTATGTATACTTTAACATAAGTAATACTTTCGACCTTTATGAAGTATTAAATACTCTTTACTGAATAAAAGATCATTGCTTACCCTTTTGTAACCAAAATATTACGATAAAACCCATATAAATAACACATAACATGTAAAGGTATCTTGGGACATAAACATACTTAAATGGAATAACCATACGATCGACTTCCAAACATATCACTAAATGGAATAGCCATACAGCCGACTTCTATACCCAATGCATTGGAGGTTATATTCTAACCACCCATCCTGTTTTATCACGGAACCACCCGTCATTTGGTTTATCATGTAACCACCTGTAAAATGTCCAATTACCATTATAAAATCATGACACATACAAAACATATAAAAGAAAGAAAACATTTCCACATTTCAATCACAATATATCACTTAAATATATTGACATAACAAATCCATTATAAAAACCATATTCTATACCAAAATACATAAAATATTATATTGTATTTATTTTTTTAAATGTTACAGCTTGTTAAGGAAGCCAAAGATCAAAAAATACTCGCAGTGGTGGAAAGGTCGTTGTCACCACTTATGTTAAAAATTTACATTCTTTTTTTGTCATTTTTTAAAACGCTTCAGAGAAATATATTCCATTTTAATGAAATGAAAATTCAAAGGTATTTTTAGATCATATAAAATAAAGTCGTGTATAAAACAATATATGCCTCAATGAAAGGAGATTGAGATAAAGTCCCTTAACTCATGTCCGACTTGACCCGTTCATTCTTTAATCTCCTGAATAATAAAAAAAAGTTAATTTCAACTTGATTAAGAACCTATTTTATGTTTATTATTCCTTTTATATCACTTATTACCATGTTATAAACATTATGTAATCATTTATGTTAATAATGTTCGTTTTGTCAATATTTTGTACTTGAGTCAAAAATGGACTTCTTATAATTACAAGTTGTTCATGTGGTCAAAAGTTCATTATATCCAGAATTATATTCATGATTTAGATATCATATATATCATATATATCCAGTATACTCATGTATTTATAATAGTACACAACATTAGTAGATATTAAATAAAATGCATCGTTCATGGAGATAGTAAGTCGTATGTACGCATGAACGCTACTTCAATTTGTATTTCATATTGTAATGGAATGGAAACTTAATGATACATAATTATATTATAGTACCAATATAATATCATATATAATTTAATTAACTCTACCCTTTATACATTCCACATAAGGCATGAACAAGTCATATCACTTTGAGGGGGCGGTTGTCTGCACTTCCTCAAAAGAGATTATCGTATTTCCCCACTATGGAAACCATAAAGGTATTCTATTAATAAAAAATATAGAAGAATAGAAACAATATAAATATAATATATATCATATATAAATATAGTACCATCATTATGGCCACCATGAGAGGCGTTTGGAGATATTTTAACAATCATCGTTTCATGAGGCACTAGTTTGTCGTCCACAGAAATAGTATGTTCTTTACCCATTATATGGAGGTTTATGTAAGTGTAGTTTCATAAAAACAACCTAATATATTTAGGATACATTAATTGTTATAAAATTAATGAATAAAAGTAGTTTAGGGGGTTGGATAAGTAAAATAAAACAAAATAACTCAAGAGAATAAATTACCTTTAAATCGGGTAACTCACTTTAGTTTGAACTGAAAGGGATTATTGAAGTGTCTTCTACCTATGTTAAGGCTTCTAGGAGGAGGATATTGATGTAGGGATCTTAATTGGGAAGATTTTGGATGATCCAAGGGGCTTGAGAGGTGTGAGGAATTTGTTATAAGTGAGGGCTTTTTATAAGGGGGGAGGGGCTCTTTTGGAATGAGTGAAAATATTATTTTATTATACACTAATTTTAGGTTTCTAAAGGTCAAAAACTAATTAAAATATAATATAAGATGAATAATGATCCAAATAAAATCATCCAATAAGAATTGGATTGGTTTTTTATATTATTTTAATCTTTATAACCTTATTTACTTAAATAATTTATTTATGATGTAAACATTGCATCATTATTGTGTCATAAATAATTTAATTTATTTGAGGTATAAAAATTATAAAAAAATAACATAACTTAGGAAATAATTTTATATTTCCTAATAATATTTATAGTCAAAAATATAACTTATATAACCCTACGTAAAAATTAATTTATTAAAAGATATTTTTTATGTCATTTTTGTCTTTACATTAAGTTAATTAAAATAAAGTGCATTATCACTCTTAAGTGGATTCATGTGGTCCCAAAATAAACACAAGGATTCCCATGGTCGGACATGACTCGTCCAATAAGGTTAGGAAAAGTGTTAAGATAATTTTTTATTATTATGATATTATTTTTACATTGAATTACCTTATTTACCTTTAACCGCGGTAAATAAAAACCAAAAGTTACTATTCACCGAAAATTATTTTCATCTTATTAAACCATATTTTAATTTCTAATAATAACCATGTATATCTTATTTTCGAAATTCAATTCACAGAAGCAATAAAAAATTCAGTTTTTTTAACTACTACTTAGTGGTTTCACTATTCATCAAAAATTGAAGTTTTTCAGAAAAATACCAAAAATTCAGCCTAAGATATATTTGATATTCCAAATTCAAAAATTATGACTACTTCAAAAAATTATAAACATATAAATTGTATTAATTAATTTAAAATTAATTCCCATTTTAAAAAAATAGCATGTTTTTAAGAAACAATATCTATCAAAAGAATGACACTTGTTTATGTCCAATTTCAAAGTGACATTAATTACAATGACCACCATTGGATTAAATGGTAAAATATATAATCTAATTATCCTTTATAACCAATTAAAAAGATAATATTACCATATAAATAAATTATATTAAAAGGCAGTTTTGAATTAAAATACTGTATTTTTCACTATTCATTAAAAATGAATTTTATCAGAAAGTACCAAAAAATTAACCAAAGTAAATTTTTATATACCAATTATAAATTAGAATTTTATTTTATCAAATAGAACATATAAAAGTGACCAAAACTAGATTTAAACAGATTTCTCCACTAAAAGGCGGTAAATCAACCTTTAAAAGTAAATTATGCATAAAATTAGATTCATTCACATTTTAAGCCTATAAAATTTATTGGACAAATGTAAAAAAAATTAAGAAAACATGTATAACAACATTTTATTTAGTTTTATTCATTCCCACTAATACAATGGCTAGGCGTTAACAACCATTTAAAATAATAATATTATATTATTATTATGCAATGTGAGATTTCAAAGAAACTGGTTCTTGTGTATCAGGTACGCCATCGAACATAGAAACACATTTAAGGTAAAATTAGTATTTAATTAATATATATTAATAAATATGAAAATGTCATATTTCTTTATTTACCTTTGATGTTACAAGGAAATTCTAATGGTGGGGAGTACACCATAGATAATCTATAGAGCCCCAGGATTCTAATACAAAGATATTTGCATATTTTTGGATAAATATTAAATACATTACATAAACACACACTTGAGTATAATAATAGTTCTGTGTATTTGGAGAATATGTGCAAAATCTTCTAATTTAGTAAAAGATCATAATAATCTCCCATAATGGTATTCCCCTTTGGTACTCTTTTCAAACAATCCCTACTTAAAAACATTATTCAAAACATGTGGAAAGGAAACATAAAAAGGGTGAGATCAGATGCATAGAAATGGAAAACAAATGAGGTCCATAATAATAACATGAACATATGGGTATGAGAACAAGAGAATAAAATTTTAAAACTATACCCTGCATATCAAACATCATATTGTTGAGTCATGGAATTAATATTTGACGTTCAAAAGACATAGATTGTAAGGGAATCAAAAAACATGATCCATTATTGCATAATATTGGAATAATCCATATTTTCATGAAATACATGTAAGCTTAGAACACTGTTAACATGTATAAATAGAGATAGGTTCACCCATTAATTTAAGGACATGAAATATGGACCTTGTATAAAATTATATTAATGCAACTAGGTCCATAAAGAACATTATAGACATGAAAGACATGTCAATGGATAACACTTTGACCATGTAATAAGGTTAAAAATAATGTTTTGAACATGTAATCAGGTTCATGAATAAACTTTTGAACATGTAATAAAGTTTATTCATAACATTTTAAACATGTCTTCAGGTTCAAACCTAAAACATTTATTCATGATTTATCCATATTTAAAAAATTCATTTGAGGTAGATATTAATCCTACCAAAAAAATAATGAAAACAATATGTATGTCTTCCAAAAGAGCATAAAAATTTATAATATTATAACCTATGAAATGAATTTTTTTTAACAAAATATTAATCATATCAAAACCTATTGAAAAAATACATGTTTTAGAATCATTTCATTATTTAATCATATCATAACTAGTGGAAAAGAAGACGGTTTCATAATAATTTCATCATGGTATAACCAATGGAAGGAAGAAAGGTTTCTTAAAAATATTTCTAGCATAAACCATTAATATACGAATAAGAATGGTATCCTTGGTTCATATCCTCAACAAACCATAATTCATATCAAATTACATCATCTTAGAGGGATAATGATTTTGAAAGATCACTTGGAACATTTCTTGAGGAAAATAACCTTTCCACTTTGAAAAACTCTTTTTAAAACATGAAATATTTTTAAAATTAATTTATTTGAAAATAAACTTGAAATTTTATAAAGGATTCATCAGTGAAAATAATGGTCATAATGGAGGGAAATTGTGTTCATGACCTAAATCTTGAAACTGATATTCCTTTCACATTTTTTGGTAAAATCAAAATGGGAATTGCTTGGAAAAATAAGAAAATATTTCATTAAAATAATTACATAAAAATTCAAAAATGGGTAAATTTTTTGTTATAAAATAATTTTTATAATGTTAATAACATTTTTTGAAACAGTTTAGAAAACATAGTTGTGGAAGAAAATGGGTTTTCGGTCAATGAATGAAATAAATACATTGTTCTTATAAAAATTTTGTAAGTTATTTTATGTATGAAAATGTGATTAAATAGTACTATTACTTTAAAATATAATTAATATATAGTGTATAATTATACTAATGGGTACTATTGAGAGGTAGACTATAAGGCCCCGGCCTTAAACCTTAATTAATATTGAATTAAAGGAATAATTCACATTGAGGATCTTTTCAGGTTTAGAGTTTTAGAGAATTAGAACATAACTATTACATCTCAAAATATTACAAAGTAGTCAGTTCTACTAAGTTTCCATAATAAAAAAAACTCTTAAAAGAAACATGTCTAGTTCCATGTTTTATATAGCATGACATTCCCTTGATCCCATCCTTGCCCTTATTCCACATTAAGTCCTGTGAAAAACATTTCAAAAAAACATGGGGTGAGCATAAAAAGCTCAGTAAGGGATACACAAAGAATGAAAACTGTTAGTTTTTCAAACATCAAGTAAACCATGTATACTCTATCAAAGTAATACCTTCACCTTCATGAATTTGTAAAAACTCTTCACTGAATAAAGTATCATTACTTACCTTTTTTAACCAAAGGATTACCATAAAACCCATATAAAGAACACATAACATATATAAAGGTAACTTGGGACATAAACATACTTAAGTTGAATAACCATACGGTCGACTTCCACACATATCACTTAATGGAATAGCCATACGACCAATTTCCATACAAACTTAATGGAATATCCTTACGGCCGACTTCCATACCCAATGCATTGGAGGTTATAACGTAACCACCCGTCCTGGTATTCACGGCATCACCCATCATATGGTTTATAACATAACCACCCGTTAAAATGTCCAAGTACCAATATAAAATCATAAAACATAAAACCAATATAAAGGAATGATAACATTTCCATATTTCAATCACAATATATCATAAATATATTGACATAATATAATCCTTTATCATAACAATTTTCAATAAAAAAATACATAAAAGAGTATATGGTATTTATTTTATTTTAAAAACATTACGGCTTGTTGAGGAAGGCAAAGACCAAATAATACTCGCGGCGGAGGAAAATGTTGTTGTCACCGCGTACGTAAAAAAACATTCCTTTTTTTCATTTAGTAAAATGCTTCGTAGAAAAAGATTCTTTTTTTTAAAGTAAAAGTCAAATGGGTTTATACACCGTATAAAAGAAAGTTGTGTATAAAAAGAAATATGCCTCAATGAAAGGAGATTGAGACGAAGTCCCTTACCTCGGGTCCGACTTGACTCGATCGTTCTTTAACGTACTGAATAATAAACTTGAGTTAATTTATACTTGATTAAGAACCTTTTTAAAGTTCATTATTCATTTTATATCACTTATTTCCATGTTATAAACATTATGTAACCATTTAAGTTAATAATGTTTGTTTTGTCAATATTTGGTTCTTAAGTCGAAAGTGGACTTCTTACAATTACATGTTGTTCATGTGGTCAAAGGTTCGTTATATCCAGAATGACATTCCTGATTTTGATATCATATATATCATATATATCCAGAATATACATGTATTTATAATATTACATAATCATTTATAGGTAAGAAATGAAATTTACCGTTCATGGAGACGGTAAGCTGTACGTACGCATGAACGCTACTTTCATTTATATTTTGTATTTTATGGTATGGAATCATAATGATATAAGAGTATATTATAATTCCAGTATAATAACTTATATAATATCATTAACTTTAACCTTTACACATCCCACATATGGTATTAACGAATCAAATCTCTTTCAGGGGGCAGTAGTCCGCACTTCCTAAAATGAAGATATCGTGTTTACCCATAATGGAAATAATAATGGTATGCCATAAATGAAAAATACAGAAGCTTAAGGAAATAATGAACATATTATATATCATATATAAAAATAGTGACATCATAATAGCCACCTTTGAAGGTGTTAAATGAGTATTGAACAATCATCGTTTCGGGAGGCAGAATTTCTCCATCCACGGAAACCGTATGTTCTTTAACCATTTGATGTAGTTGTGTGAGAGTGTAGCTAGAATAAATCTTATAAAAACATCCTAGTATATTGAAGATACTGGTGTTGTTACAAAATAATTAAATAAAAATATTTTAGGGGGTTGGAGAAGCGAAATAAAACAAATGAACAAAAGAGAATGAATTACCTTTAAAAGTGTAACTCCTTTGATTTGAGCCTAAAGGCTTCCTTTGAAAGGATTCTGCCCAAAGGGAATCCTCTAGGATGAGAATAGGGATGTGGAGAGAGTAAATGGGTAGGGGATGGCCGAGCCAAAGGCTTGAGGAGTGTGTGAAATGAGGTAGAGGTGGGGGCCTTTTATAAGAGGAGAGGAGGGGCACTTTTGGAAATCATGAAACTATTATTTTATTTTCAAAAGTGATTCGATTTTATAAGGTCCCAAATTGATATATTTATAAGATAAGATGATAAGTCTTCGAAATATTACCATCCAATAGGTTTTGGACATGTATAGGTTCTAGATATTACATTATCTTTCCATTTTATATAAATCATTAAATAATGAAGTCATCGCTGCATCATCATGATGTCATAAATAATTTAATTTATTTAAAGTCCAAAAATTAAAAAAAATACTATGATTTAGGAAATATTTTTAGCTTTCCAATGACTATTTATAATTAAAAATATGATCTTTATAACCCCATGTAAAAATTGTTTTCGTAAAATATATTATGTTTGTGTCATTTTTACTTTCACATTAAATAAAAAGTTATTTATGTCATTTCCCAACCAAAGTGGCTCCATGGGGTCCCCAAGTTGACCCATGGCTTTTCTTGGTCGGCCATGACACATCCAATGAGGGTAGGACATGTGTCAAGCTCATCTCAAATTATTAAAACATTATTTTTACCTTAAACTACACTAATTACCACTAATCGCGATTAAAAACTTAATAAGTTACTATTCACCAAAAAATTATTTTAATCTCATTGAACCACATTTTACTTCTTAATGACAACCATGTATGTCGGATTTTTGAAAATCAAAACACAATGATGGCAAAATTTCATTTAAACGAAAAATCAGTTTTTATAAGTACCACTTAGTGGTTTCACTATTCATCAAAAATTGAAGTTTTTCAGAAAATTACCAAAAATTCACCCTAAGCTATATTTGATATTACGAATTCAAAAATGAAGTCTATTTTACAAAATTCAAAACATATAAGTCACATTAATTAATTTAATAATTAATTCCCGCCGTTAGAGCAAATAGCGTGTTTTTATGAAACAATAAGTATCAAAAGATTGACACTAGTTTAAGTCCGATTTCAAAGTGAAATTAATTCCAACGACCACTATTGGATTTAATGGTAAAAATATTTTATAATTTAACTTTAAAACCAATTCAAAAGAAAATATAATCACATAAATAAAGTAGATTAAAAAGAGTTTTTGAATTAAAATACAACATTTTACACTATTCATAAAAAAATGCACTTTATCGGAAAGGTACCAAAAATTTACACAAAGTAAATTTTGATGTCCCGATTATAAAGAAGAGTTATTTTTGGTCCAATAGAATTTATAATATTGATCAAAACTATATTTAATGATGGTTCGCCGTCAAAAGGTGATAAGTGAACACTTAGTGAAAATTAGGGTATAAATGCCTAAAATTGAACTCTTTCCATATTTTAAACCTTTATCTTTTATTGGGTAAATGTAAAAACATTTAAAAACATATATAATAATATTTTAGTTATTTCTATCCATTCCCTCCAGTTCAACGGCTACTTGTTAACTAACATTTAAAATAATATTATTTTATTACTTGTGTGCAACGTAAGTTTTCAAAGAAACTCATCGTTGCGTATCAAGTACGCTATCAAATGTAGAAACCCCTTTTAATTAAAATTAATATTTAATTCGTAAATATTAATAAATATGAAAATTCTTTATTCTTTAATTACCTGGGATGTTACATCCTTCCCCCCTTTTGGGAATTGCGTCCTCGCAATTTTATTCACTTATCAAAATAAGTGGGGGTATTTATCCCTCATAGCATTTTCAGATTCCCACGTTGCCTCTTCAATCACATGGTTTTTCCACCAAACCTTTACCTGGTGAATCACCTTATTCCGTAACACCTGCTCCCTGTGGTCAAGAATCTGGACTGGTTTTTCTTTATAATATAGGTTCTCCTCCAGCTGAACTACCTCTGGACTCAAAACATGAGATGAATCTGGAATATACTTCCTCAACATTGAAACATGAAAAACATTTTGTACCTGAGATAAACTCGGAGGTAAATCCACTCGGTAATCAACTGATCCAACTCTCTCCAGAATTTCATATGGTCCAATAAACCATGGACTCAACTTTCCTTTCTTACCAAATCTCATCACACTTTTCCAAGGAGAAACCTTGAGAAAAACATGATCACCTACCTCGAAAGATAGATCCTTCCTCCGGTTATCCGCATAACTCTTCTGCCTGCTCTGAGCTGTTCTCATGTGCTTCTGAATCAGCTGAACTTTTTCTACAAACTCTTCTATCAATTCTGGTCCCATCAACTTCCTTTCAACCACTTCATCCCAGAAAGTGGTAGTTCGACACCGCTTCCCATATAATTCTTGAAATGGTGCCATCTGTATACTAGAATGAAAACTGTTATTATATGAAAATTCAACCAAAGAAAGATGTTGGTCCCAACTTCCCTGATAATACATCGAACAAGCTCGTAGAATATCCTCCAAGGACTGAATTGTTCGTTCTGACCGCCCATCTGATTGAGGATGAAAAGCTGTACTAAAATTTAATTCAGTACCCAACGACTTCTGAAGGCCTTTCCAAAAGTTAGATGTGAACCTGGGATCACGATCAGATACAATGGAGAGGGGAACTCCATGTAACCTGACTATCTCTTTAAGATACAAATGGGAAAGTTGATCTAGGGAAAAAGTATCTCGTATAGCAAGGAAATGAGTAGATTTAGTCAAGCGATCAACAATAACCCAGATTGCATTATTACCTCGAGATGTCCACGGTAATCCCACAAAAAATTCCATGGATATGTTTTCCCATTTCCACTCTGGCACTGGTAAAGGCTGAAGCATCCCTTTCGATAACTGCTACTCTGCTTTAACCCGCTGACAAGTCATACACTTCACAGTAAAATCAACAATATCCCTTTTCATTACATCCCACCAGAAATACTCCCGCAGATCTCTGTACATCTTAGTACTGCCAGGATGAACGAAAAATGGAGAACTATGAGATTCACATAACAACTCTCTCTTCAACTGTGAATCACAAGGAACATATAATCTCTTCCCAAACCTCAAAACACAATCATTATCAATGTTGAATTCAGGCAACTTACCTTTCTGAACCAGCTCTACCTTTTTCTTCAACTCACTGTCTCGCTTCTGTGCTTGCTTGATTCTGTCTGATAGAGAAGATTTCACTGATACCTGAAACAAAACAGAAGAACATCCTGTACCAACAACTTCTATTCCAAAGTTCATCAAATCATTAACCAAATGATCACGTTCCAAACGCAACATTGCTAATGAAGCATTACTTTTTCGACTCAAAGCATCATCCACTTTATTTGCTTTTCCTGGATGGTAATGAATTGTACAATCATAATCCTTGATTAATTCCAGCCATCTCCTCTGTCTCATGTTCAATTCTTTCTGAGTGAATATATACTTTAAACTTTTGTGATCATTATATATTTCACACTTTACTCCATACAAATGATGCCTCCAGATTTTTAAAGCAAAGACAACAGCAGCTAATTCCAAATCATGTGTAGGGTAATTTACCTCATGAGTTTTCAACTGTCCTGAAACATAAGCAATTACCTGATCATTCTTCATTAGGACACAGCCAAGTCCTTTCAAAGAAGCATCACTGTATATAACAAACTCACCATTCCTGGAAGGAAGTGCCAAAACTGGAGCATTCACCAATCTTCTCTTCAACTCCTGAAAACAATCATCACATTCTTTTGTCCATATGAACTTAACACCCTTACGAGTTAGCTTAGATATTGGACTAGATAACCGTGAAAAATTTTCAACAAACCTTCAGTAGTAACCTGCCAAACCAAGAAAACTACGGATCTCGGTTACATTTGTGGGTGTTGGCCATTCTTCACCAACTTTTGTTTTAGTAGGATCAATAGTTATTCCATCTTTTAAAACAGTGTGACCAAGGAAAGAAATTTTTTGTAACCAAAACTCACACTTGATGAATTTTCCATATAGTTTCTTTTCTTTTAATGTTTTCAAGATAACCCTTAAATGACTTTCATGCTCCTCTTTACTTTTAGAAAACACCAAAATATCATCAATAAAAACAACCAAAATTTTTCACCTAAGTCAATTGAGCCATCACTGCAACAAACTGTTTAGTTCTGATTCTGACCATCTCAGGATACTGATTTGAAAGGTCATTTCCCTCTGTATTCCTTCCCAGAAAAGCTGCTCTGTTTCCTCTATGGAAAACCATTCTTATCACAGAAATACCTTAGGTGAAGCAACATGGTAATCCCTAAATGATATATCATTTCAATCATATTATAATTTAACACTTTTATAACTCCTAAAGTTGTCTAAACCGACCTTTGATACCAACTATAAGGCCACGGCCTTAAACCTTACTTAATATTGAATTAAATGAATAATTCACGTTGAGGATCTTTTCAGGTTTAGAGTTTTAGAGAATTAGAACATAACTATTACATCTCAAAAGATTACAAAGTAGTCACTTCTACTAAGTTTCCATAATAAAAAAAACTCTTAAAAGAAACATGTCTAGTTCCATGTTTTATATAGCATGACATTCCCTTAATCCCATCCTTGACCTTATTCCATATTAAGTCCTGTGAAAAAACATTTCAAAAAAACTTGGGGTGAGCATAAAAAGCTCAATAAGGGATACACAAAGAATGAAAACTGTTAGTTTTTCAAACATCAAGTAAACCATGTATACTCTATCAAAGTAATACCTTCACCTTCATGAAGTAGTAAAAACTCTTCACTGAATAAAGTATCATTACTTACCTTTTTGAAACCAAAGGATTACCATAAAACCCATATAAAGAACACATAACATATATAAAGGTAACTTGGGACATAAACATACTTAAGTGGAATAACCATACGGTCAACTTCCACACATATCACTTAATGGAATAGCCATACGGCCAATTTCTATACATACGTAATGGAATAGCCATACGACCGACTTCCATACCCAATGCATTGGAGGTTATAACGTAACCACCCGTCCTGGTATTCACGGCACCACCCGTCATATGGTTTATAACGTAACCACCCGTTAAAATGTCCAAGTACCAATATAAAATCATAAAACATAAAACCAATATAAAGGAATGATAACATTTCCACATTTCAATCACAATATATCATAAATATATTGAAATAATAGAATCATTTATCAAAACCATTTTTAATACCAAAATACATAAAAGAGTATATGGTATTTATTTTATTTTAAAAACATTACGGCTTGTTGAGGAAGCCAAAGACCAAATAATACTCACTGCGGCGGAAAAGGTCGTTGTCACCGCGTACGTAAAAAAACATTCCTTTTTGTCATTTAGTAAAACGCTTTGTAGAAAAAGATTCCCTTTTTTTAAAAGTAAAAGTCAATGGGGTTTATACACCGTATAAGAGAAAGTTGTGTATAAAACGAAATATGCCTCAAGGAAAGGAGACTGAGATGAAGTCCCTTACCTAGGGTCCGACTTGACTCGATCGTTCTTTAACGTCCTGAATAATAAACTTGAGTTAATTTATACTTGATTAAGAAACTTTTTAAAGTTCATTATTCCTTTTATATCACTTGTTTCCATGTTATATACATTATGTAACCATTTAAGTTAATAATGTTTTTTTTGTCAATATTTGGTTCTTAAGTCGAAAGTGGACTTCTTACAATTACATGTTGTTCGTGTGGTCAAAGGTTCTTTATATCCAGAATGACATTCCTGATTGGGATATCATACATATCATATATATCCAGCATATACATGTATTTATAATATTACATAATCATTTAGAGGTAAGAAATGAAATGCACCGTTCATGGAGATGGTAAGCCGTACGTACGCATGAATGCTAATTTCATTTCTATTTCGTATTTTATAGTATGGAATCATAATTATATAAGAGTATATTATAATTCCAGTATAATAACATATATAATATCATTAACTTTATCCTTTACACATCCCACATATGGTATTAACGAATCAAATCACTTTCAGGGGGCGGTAGTCCGCACTTCCTAAAATGAAGATATCGTGTTTACCCATAATGGAAACAATAATGGTATTCCATAAATGAAAAATACATAAGATTAAGGAAAGAATAAACATATTATATATCATATATAAAAATAGTGACATCATAATGGCCACCTTTGCATGTGTTAAATGAGTATTGAACAATCATCGTTTCGGGAGGCAGAATTTCGCCATCCACGGAAACCGTATGTTCTTTAACCATTTGATGTAGTTGTGTGAGAGTTTACCTCGAATAAATCTTATAAAAAAATCCTAGTATATTTAAGATACTGGTGTTGTTACAAAAGATGTAAATAAAAAGAGTTTAGGGGTTTGGAGAAGCAAAATAAAACAAATGAACAAGAGATAATGAATTACCTTTAAAAGTGTAACTTCTTTTGATTTGAGCCTAAAGGCTTCCTTTGAAAGGCTTCTGCCCAAAAGTAATCCTCTAGGATGAGGAGAGGGACGTGTAGAAAGTAAATGGGCAGGGGATGGCCGAGCCAAAGGCTTGAGGAGTGTGTGAAATGAGGTAGAGGTGGGGGCCTTTTATAAGAGGGGAGGAGGGGCACTTTTGGAAATCATGAAACTATTATTTTAGTTTCAAAAGTGTTTCGAATTTCTAAGGTCCCACATTGATATATTTTGAAGATAAGATGATAAGGCTTCGAAATATTCCCATCCAATAGGTTTTGAATGTGTAGGTTGTATATATTACATTATCTTTCCATTTTATTTAAATCGTTAAATAATGAAGTCATCGCTACATCATCATGATGTCATAAATAATTTGATTTATTTAAAGTCTAAAAATTATAAAAAAAAATACTATGATGTAGGAAATCTTTTTAGATTTCCAATGAATATTTATAATCAAAAATATGATCTTTATAACCCCATGTAAAAATTGTTTTTGTAAAACATATTATGTTTGTGTCATTTTTACTTTTACATTAAATAAAAAGTTATTTATGTCATTTCCCAACCAAAGTGGCTCCATGGGGTCCCCAAGTTGACCCATGGCTTTTAGTGGTCGTGCATGACACATCCAATGAGGGTAGGACATGTGTCAAGCTCATCTCATATTATTAAAACATTATTTTTACCTTGAACTACAATAATTACCACTAATCGCGATTAAAAACTTAATAAGTTACTATTCACCAAAAAAATTATTTTAATCTCATTGAACCACATTTTACTTCATAATGACAACCATTTATGTCGGATTTTTGAAAATCAAAACACAATGATGGAAAATTTTCATTTAAACGGAAAATCAGTTTTTATAAGTACCACTTAGTGGTTTCACTATTCATCAAAAATTGAAGTTTTTCAGAAAATTACCAAAAATTCACCCTAAGATATATTTGATATTAAGAATTAAAAAATAAAGTATATTTTACAAAATTAAAAACATATAAGTCAGATTAATTAATTTAATAATTAATTCCCGCCGTCATAGCAAATAGCGTGTTTTTATGAAACAATAAGTATCAAAAGATTGACACTAGTTTAAGTCTGATTTCAAAGTGAAATTAATTCCAACGACCACTATTGGATTTAATGGTAAAAATATTTTATAATTTCACTTTAAAACCAATTCAAAAGATAATCTAATCATATAAATAAATTAGATTAAAAATAGGTTTTGAATTAAAATACAACATTTTACACTATTCATTAAAAAATGTACTTTATCGGAAAGGTACCAAAAATTTACACAAAGTAAATTTTGATTTCTCGATTCTAAAGAAGAGTTATTTTTGGTCCAATAGAATTTTTTAGATTGATCAAAACTATATTTAATTACGGTTCGCCATCAAAAGGTGATAAGTGAACCCTTAGTGAAAATTAGGGTATAAATGCCTAAAATTGAACTCTTTCCGTATTTTAAGCCTTTATCTTTTATTGGGTAAAAGTAAAAAAATTTAAAAACATATATAATAATATTTTAGATATTTCTATCCATTCCCGCCAGTACAACGGCTACTTGTTAACTAAAATTTAAAATAATATTATTTTATTACTTGTGTGCAACGTAAGTTTTCAAAGAAAGTCATTGTTGCGTATCGAGTACGCTATCGAACTTAGAAACCCCTTTTAATTAAAATTAATATTTAATTCGTAAATATTAATAAATATGAAAATTATTTATTCTTTAATTACCTGGGATGTTACATAGACCATACGATTTCAAAATCTGAGACTTAATCATAATCAATGCCAATAAATGTTGAGATTGTAACATAAAATTTTTACCACGTTAGTAACATTGGAAACATTATCTCCATGTAATAGAGATACAAAAAAGGATATTTAATCCTCATAATTTTTAGTATAATAATTATAATTTTAATTCATGGGAATTATATACACAACATAAAAAAATAGGGAATATTACATGTGTCTTATATAATTACAAAGTGAAATAGAAATACCTTACCGCTTTAGTAATCTTATAATTAATAAGACTAGATAAATCATAAAATCAAATAAAACTTTAGATATCATGAAATTATGTATATTAATGATATAACATTTAAAATGGATATTATATACACCACAAAAAAGAAGTGTTGAATTTTCATTTTCCTCTCAAAGATAAAAGAGAGACTATAATTATATTGACTTAAATATTAAAACCATTTGGTTGATGTGAGGGTACCCACTCACGCCCTAAAAGTATTACTATGAAAATATAAAATAAATATTTGGAGTGAGACTTAATTTGTACACATTCAAACCCCCTCATATTTGGTTATCCTTAATAGGTTTTCACAAAAAAGTTATCCAAGGTTGGCCTTCTACCCAAAATAATGATCATAAGATGAATGGAGGGATTTTGGGAAGGTATTTTAGTAGTTATTGTTTAACACCCCAATATTTCGTAGTACGTAATCACATTAAAGTAGTTCAATAACTTGCGCTACATGCAACACTGAGTTCGAGCGCACCACAACTTACCAAAATAGGTGTTCAAAAAGAAGTTATAAATAGTATTAACTGCATTTTTAATATTATATATTATATATAATTTTAACACCCATATTATTTGTTTCTTAGACATAATATGATAACAAATTCATTTTTTCACATAAAAGAAGTATTTTTCAAAAAATACAATTTTACCACCTTTTAATGGTGAACCCTTTTTTAAAACCAATATTTGAAACTTTTATATATTCAATTTAATGAGATTAAATTTATCTAGAATCAGGACATAGAAATTTAGTTTGGATAAATTTTTGGTAATATTCTGATAACTTTCATATTTTGATTAATAATGAAAAATACAAAATTTTAATTTAAAACCACTTTTTAAATTGAAATAATTTATTGTGATAAATTATGAATTTGAATGGTTTGGAAGTATAATTATATTATATTTTTTTCATTTAATACAATTTAAGTCACTAGAAGTAATTTCACATTTAAATTTTACGTAAACACATGTCAATCTTTTGATAGTTTTTACTTTTAAAAACCCGCATTTTTTGTTTTGAAAATGGTAATTAATTTTAAATTAATTAAATAAACTTATATGTTTTTAATTTGATAAAATAGAATTCATTTTTGAATTCGGAATATCAAAATTATCTTAAAGTAAATTTTTGGTATTTTTCTGAAAACATACAATTTTGTATGAATAGTGAAAAACATTACATTATTGTTTAAAACTGACATTTTATTTAAATAATTATTTATTTTATTTAAAATTATTTTAAGTGAAAATAGATATATATTACCTATATAAGTTCAATATAATTCATTAGAGTAATTTTATAATAAAATTAGATGTATAAATATTTATTGAACTTTTTACCGTCTTTTACCCACCTTCTAGGTGCATGGGAAAATTTGCATAAAACATAATTTTACCGCTTCTGTGAGTTGAATTTCAAAATTCTAAGAGACATGGTTTACATAATTAATTAAAATGTGGTTCAATAAGATGAAAATAATATTTGGTGAATAATATATTTGGTCTTTTATTTACCACTGTTAAAAGAAAATAGGGTATTTAAGGGTAAAAATGATGTTATAATTTCCCTAACACATGTATTGATTCTATTGGATAAGTTAAATTATACCAAATTCAACCTTAGGAATAAAATATGATCCTCTTTGATCCACTTGGATTAGATTGCAAAATTTATTATTATTTTATTTAAAAAATTGTTAAAAGTGTTAAATTCAATGTTTAATAGCTAAAGCATTTTTAATATAGGGTTATACATAAGATAAATTCGACTATAAATATTCATTAGAAAGATATTATTATTTCATAAATTATGGTATTTTATTTATTATTTTTATAAATTAAATAATTAAATTTACTTATGACACAATGATGATGCAGTAATTACTTTATTAATGACAGAATCAAATAAATGTTATTATAAATTCTAAAATTTATATAATTTCAACGTTTTTATGACATCCACAAATTTTCTAGGAGAATATGACATGTTAGAATTTATTAAATTTATATTTTTCTAAGTAATCAAGTAGTGATGACTTTCACAAAAACCATATACTAAATAGTGTCAAAATTGACATAAATGAGTTTTTAAAAAAAATATTATATTATTAAATTATATAATATTTATTAAAATCTTAGGTTCGTCCAAATGGATTAAATTATATTATATATGTAATTAATGAACCACTTGAGGTTATCTTGGAAGTTTATATTAATTTTATTAACCATATAGTGTATGAATACCAGAAGACACGGTAAAAGTTAAACTAGTTAACTAATAGTTAAATCTAAAAGATAAGGTTAATATGTTAACCTAAACTTGTCTAAAACCTATTTTCTGGGAATATTTCGACCCATACCCACCTATGTCGTGCAATAAATTCATTTGGAGCCATTATAAACCGAATATGATTGTATAATAAATTAATATTTTAATCTATTCCTAAAGTGACCCTCACCCTCTTAAAAAAGGGCACTTCCCCTTCTCTCAAAATAACACCTCCAATGCCATTTGGCTCGGCTGAACCCTAACCAAATATCTGTCCAACTTCTCTCACATAAACCTAGAGTCCTTACGTTAATCAAAAACCCAACCTATGGAGCCCTTTTGATAAACTCAAAAGGAAACACCCGAAGAAGAGGTAATAATTTCACCACACTCTTTCAAATTCTTTTCTACTTCCACTTCATTTTTATTTATTGTTTCCACACCAAAATAATAACTAATTTACCTACTAAATACTGTGATGTTATTATAAATATTGTATAACCATAGTCATTATTCATTCCATCTTATAAATAAAGAAGTCACCATACGTGCGTGCGTACGGCTTACCGTCTCAATGTCGTGGAGTAGTTTATTATTCAAACTCTTCATTATTTGGATGGGTATAATAATGATTATAAATGAGTTAAATAATAAATATAACATGTTAATGATTCTTTATATATGGTATACCAACCAATTACAAATGATTTCACCATTAATATAATGATATTGTCGCTCGTATGTATGTATGGATTATCGTCTCCACGAATGCGATGATATTCATTCCCCATCATAATCATTCAAGAATAATTTTATTTTGTGATTAAAAATAATGTTTAAGAACTTAATATCATTTTGGATATGAATAAAATACATCCTATCCATAACAAACATGTCTTATGTAACCAATAATATAATTGAAAAATGAATCTGTTAACACCCAAAACAATTATACTACTGAAATATTATTAACAAAGCAACATTAGAGGATCATATATGATATCATATTTATATATATAGTTATTTTATAATTTAATAAAAATTATTTGACTATTATACATGAGGTTAACTTACCCTTGACCAAGGAAAAATACAATGTAAGGGTTAATTCTACAATCTCTTTACTTATCTGAGGTAGTTAATGCATAAGTATCTACTGGGACCTCTTTATCATCCACATCCATGTTTTCATAAAAAGGTATTTCATATCATTTTTAATATTTAATAGACTATGGGTTAAAGTCATTTATACCGTTATTTTACCTTATATGTTTTGAAAGGAATATTTTCGTCATTTTCCAAACAAGGTACTTATGACCTTTTCAATAAAATTAAGGTAAGAGTGTCTTTTTTTAACTTATACGGCGGGTGTCGCTATTTTCTGCCTTTATAACATCATCAAAGCTTCCCATACAATATTATAAGAATATTTTCAAAAAAATGTTTTCTTTTATAACTATGTGACTTTTAAATGATTTAAAAATAGAAAGAGGTATTTATTTCAAATAGTTTTAATTTCATCTATATCAACATCCTTTGATAAATTTAAAACCTGTTTGAAGTTGATTTATTATGATACAAATCTTCCATATTGTATTTAAGGTTCTGTGATATGCTTGACTGTGGTTGTGTTATTTATATACCATTCATGGTCTATGGTTAAAGTATTAACATTTAGTATGATAGTTTTAATATGAATGTTTATGTTATGTTTCAACCTTTTCATATGATGAATGTATTGGACTTAGTAAGTGTTGGGTGGAGCCCGCTGTAGCACCTCGGTGCATTGGTAGGTCTCATGAGACAATTATACTTAGAATTGACTGAGGACTTTCCCAATTTGATATATGGTTTTGGCTGAGGCCTTAATAATTTTTAGATGTCTTGGTTGTGGCCTTGATAAAATGATTCAGAATGTCATGCATTATACATTCCCTCATTTTGAAAATAATATTAATGGTTCATGGGGTTATTCGACTAGTAGATTACCCAGGAATATGTTTTATTATGGAATTATTTACTCAACTCATATTCCTACCATAAATTGGTTATGTTTATTATTTGTCCAGGTATGTGTTTTCAATTATTCACCATGCCTAATGTTTATGTTATCTTCTGCTAAATTATTTACCTTTACTAAGCATCTAAGTTCACCCCTTTATTATGTTTCATTTTCCCATGATATAAAGAAGTTAGTTACAAGGGACTTTCAGGCATAATCAAGGAATCTTGTATATTTCTAATGGAATAAATTAGTGTTGTATTTATTTTCAAGTTTCAATGTTAAACTTATATATATATATTGTTTCTAAGCCAACTAAACTGATCAGTCATTTGGGACATGATTCCTTGAATCAAGCCAATGTTAGGTACTAATGCATCGACTCTGGGTAACTTGGGTTAGGGCATTACATATTTTATGAATAAAAAGGGTTTTATGGTGTGAATAATATCATATAGGGGTTTCCTATTATAAGTGGTGTGAGTTGCACATTGGTAATTTTTTGAAAAGAATATGTAGTATCCACATTTCTGTGACAAAAAAGACTCCAGAATAAATTATTCATAATCAATAGACATGATAATATATAAATAGGACCATAAAATAAATTTATAAAATTTTATAGGTCATTTTAATGTATATCTGTTTAGTTTAACCCTTCCGTAAAACCATTTTACCATAACCACTGAAATTAATTTTCACATTTTTTAGAATTTATATTGTTAAAAATCATTTTGAAATTATTATATAATATTAATTATATATATTATAAATATGGAATCAATTTTTCCAAATTAAATTCATAAAAGTATAAAAATATAATTTAAAATTAATCTCATAGCCATGATGAGAGAGTAGGTTCTCAAAGAGAAAATTTTCAAAAGTTTAAAATGATTTTATATCAAAATTCTATATGAAAATGATTACAATTTTTTAAATTAGATTAACAAATATATTTTATCTTATATTAATTTAGAAAAAAATTAAAATTTAATTTATACTTATAGATAATTCTTATGAAAATCCAATTTTTAATTAAAAATCAATATTTTTAACTATTTATTAATAAATTATTTCGGAAAATTCTTCAAAGTTCACAAAAAGATAATTTTGATATTATGATTTAAAAATTAAAATTAATGTTTTAAAATAAACATTCTAAAAGTTTGAAAAAATATTTTTAAAATAAGTCTAGAAAAAAATGACAAATCTATTTTTAGAAAAATACGTTTTATGTTTAAAAATAGAATTATTCTTTTCTATTTTCTAGAAAATATGTACGATGAAAGTTAAATATTTGAATGAATAAATTATATAAAAATTTCATTATAATAATTCAACAAAAGTTTTTAAAAAATATATTATGGTCAACCATGTTTGTTTTTATATAAATAGTTTTTTAGAAAAAGATTTCCTTTATTTTCAAGTAGTATGATTTAAATTTTATTTAATTAGTCACCAATGAATTAATTTTAAATACATGTGTAAAAAATATATTTTAATAATTTCTTCAATTCTATTAATACCCATTATTCCAACTTATAAGTGATAACTATCATATAATAATATTTAAACAATATGAACTATTTCAATTAAACATGGTTTTGTATGAAATACAAGCCAAAATCAGTGTTAAATGTAACATAATATGGACTTAGTGTTACATAAAATGAAAAATACTATAAATAATAAATTCATTTAAATAAAAATATATTATAAAATTTCATTGTGTTACATTCTACCACTCTTAAAAGAAATATCACCCTAAAATTTAGTCTCAGTTAAAAGTGGTTTAACATTTTAAAATTCCTTCATATAAACCCACATCATAAAAAGGGTTAAGAAAAAATCCTCTTAAAAATAATAATGTTATGTGAATAATTCGTCTAAAATAACACAAAATAGCTTTCCAAATATGATAACATAGGTGGAAAGTGAAGATATATAAATAAAAGAAAAGTGTGAATAATTATGTGTTGTGATAGAGATCATCAGTCACAAGAAAGTGGGTGATCCATATATGGTTAATGATCACAAAACCATAAATAAGGCATGAAAAATATCATTCATATCATAAAAATTATGATAGGAGATAAGGTCTTATTTTAAGATCTTTTTTCTTTTTCGGTGAATTACTTTTCCAAATAGTCTGAGAACATATGAAAATTTACTTACATGATATATTTTTATTTCATTGGTACAATTTTATAACATGGTTTTTCCTAGATCAATTTTAACTTCATATTTTATTCTAAGAGAACTTTTTTCATTTATAAAGAACTATATAAAATCTCTAAAATAATTAATTTGTGTTCCTTCTATGTCTAGTTAAAAAATCATAGAATTTTTATCTAATATGGATAAATATTTATATAGTTAAGTGATAAATTAATCTCTAAAACCTCATCCGGTGTTAAACTTAAACCATTCTATAAGTGTTTAACCTTTTTACACTTCCAATATTCTAAAAAATTCCATAAATTTTACAAACTCGACATTAATCCCTCAAATACAAATAATCACTCTTAATGGTAACATTCCTAATATGTGAATACCTTGTTCATATTTTCTACAAAAGCATGGTAATAACCATAATTACCATAAAAACCTAATGAAAACATGCATTCTTTCTCATTAAATGAATAAAACTATAGATTATTGAATATTCTATATACCTAATAATGTTGTATACTCTTTGAATGATTTAATAAATGAATTTGTCAGTAAATCCTTTGTCGATTATGAGGTCATCAATACTATCCAATTCACATTATCCATATTAATCATCTATTTATCCAATCTAAACACCATTTTCATAACATAATGAAAATATTAAGGGTTACTTTACCATATTAATTTTTTTCCATAAAATATTACATTGCTATTAAATCAATTTTCTAGGTCCTCACTACCATACAACATATTCTTGAAAATACTCTAACAACTTATACTAATAAATCCTTATATATTTCATAATTCCTGAATTCTAATAGATAAACACTTCAATTATTCAACCAAATCCATAATCCATCAACTAGGCTTCATAATCTTATTTCATAATACAAATTTTCTTTTATATGGAATCCATAGATTTTTATTTTAATTTGTACAACCATTACTCACAACATCATTCTAATTATCTTCCTGAGATAACCCACCATGAAATCAATTTTCAAACTCTTCATATATCACATATTTAAATAATTCAACTAGTGATAATAACTTAAGGGAAAAAATATTCAAATCATTTGTGTTAACTGAGATTCTTATTTTCCCTTGGGAATTCCATACTCAATGCCCTTATTCTCTACAAAAAAGATATATTTTTTACATTGAGACATTACCTAGAGTGATTCTTCCCACATTCTTGGCATAAGAAAATCAATATTCTTTCCTCTACGGTCTCTAGTACTGAACACTTAATGAACTCTAACCTTCTATTATTTTGTGAGTCTGATAGTTTGTTTAAATTTAATTATTTATTCACGTTCCTTGGTAACTGATTAAGATTAATCACAATATGATTTACTCAAGTCATCATCCTAATTAGCCTCTCATCCCAAAATATTCTGCCACATTCGTTGTAAACTAAGTATCTTATGGTTCCCTCAATTAACTAAACCCAGAAATAAAATTGTGAGAAATAATATTCATAGTTTAAAACCACATAATAATGAAAAAATAACATATATAATTTATAAATAAATAATCCTTATTTTTAATCTATGAAACAAAAGTTTATTATAGGCCATTAATATTCATCATCTATTTAAATACATTGTAATGGTTTTTAATGTGTTTGTAAATTTATAAATTGTATCACCGATGAGTTTCAAACCATATGTGTAGTAAGGCCTATTATTATACACCGGGTGGTGCTCGAGTCCATCTCAATGTCCCCTTTTCTATGTTATGACACCAAGGTACCACTGCTCTAGAGTTACATCTACTTGTATTATCCAAATAGGGATGTAATTGATTGGAAACCGTACACTCTATCATTTACCAAAATTCTAGGTCATTTTACTATACTTTGACTCATCTTTAGACTTATCCTTAGAGACATGGATAGACATATCCTTCGAAATATCCCTAGGGGTATCAATAATGTTTTCTCATCCTAATTTATAAAGGTTAACAAAAAATTCCCTCTCATGACAACTATAGAAACCTTGGCTAATCATGCATAAATATTGTAATTTACTAGATGAATGTTAAATACATTACACAAACATATATCGGAGGACCAGAATATTTTTGTTTTTTGGATAATAGGTACAAAATCTTTTAATTTGGTGAAATGTCGTCAACATCCCCCATATATGTCATCCCCTTTATTAATCATGAAAAACAACCCCTATATAAAACCATTATTCAAAACATGGGTATAGAAAACAAAAAATGTGTGAGTTATGTTGTTTAGTAAGGTTAAACAATGGAGACACATAATAATAACATGAAAATTATTGTTTTAGAACATGAGAATACAATTTGAAAACCAAACCCTACATGTAAAAGATAAAAATGTTGATTGAAAACATAAATATTGGAATTTAATAAGACATGGATCCTAATGGAATCAGATAACACGATCCATGAGATCATAATATTGGAATAATATATAGGTTCATGGAATACACATCAGCTTATTACATTGTGAACATTGATAAATAGAGAAAGGCTCACTCATTAACATACGTACATGAAATCAGGACCGCACATAATCTTATCGACATGTAATCAGGACCACACATAACATTATGGAAATTAAAGACAAATCTATTCATAACACAATGGACATGTAATCAGGTTCACGCATAACATTTTATACAAGTAATACGGTTCATGCATAAAATTTGGAACAGTTAATCATTTTCACGCATAAAATTGTGACCTTTTAATATTTTTCATGCATAAACAAATTACTCATGTGTTATTGATCGATACCCAATGCATTAGAGGGAGATATAGGTTCCACCATTCACATAATGAAAATCATAAATATATATGCCATATGATCAGAAAACATTCATAATATATTCCCTGAGTTTCATGCATAAAATATTTACTCATGATTTATCCATTGATACCCAATGCATTGGAGGAAGATATAGGTTCCGCCAATCACATAATGAAATTCATACATAAATATTGCATAGGATCTGAAGACATTCATAATATAATAACCTATTACATGAAATAGGTTTTATAAATATTTCATCATATCATAACTTATGGGAAAAGTGACGTGTTTCATAATCATTTCATAATTGTATCATACAACCCATGGAAAAAAATAGGTTTCATAGGAGTTTTATCACGGTAAATCCTATGGAAGAGAAATATGTTCAATAAAATATGGTCATCATAAACTATTCATAAAATGAATAAGAATTTTATCTCTGGTTTATATCCCAAAAAAATAAAATATGACATCAAAGCCTATCATCTTATGTAAATAATGATTTTGAAAGATCACTTGAGACACTTATTGAGGAAAATAACCATTTCTGATTAAAAATTAACTTCTTATTATCAAAACACATTTGAGTCAAATTGAGAAACCATATAGTTTATCTGAGAATAAAACCATCAGAAGACATGGCCTAATCATTGAAAAAAGGTTTGTTCTTACTGGAATATTTTTTTCTTAAATACTTTCTAGGAAAGAGTAGTTACGCGTGTTCATGTATCATCCCTTGTTGAATATTTAAAGAGGTCTTCCATATTCTACCATGTTTTAATGTACTTCTGTATATTGATCTTCCCTTCATTTACTCCCTTTATCAATATATTTTCCTTCTATTAAGCCATTAAATCTACTCACTATTGGTGTCCACATGGAGCTATATTCTAATCATTCTATTCACTTACTCTTTTTTGGAATTAATAATAATATATTCCTCCATAATAATATCCCCCTAATGGGATAGTAGCCTCATTGGGTTCTGTTTATTGACATTATACACCCTGGTCTCTTGTTTCAGACCATCCATAACACTAGAAATTATGGCCTCACTTGAGCTACAACTCCCTTATTCAATATTTTCCTACACTTTATCAGAATCAGAATTTTTGTTGTTCTTCACTTTTAGCTTTAGTTTTTACTTGATCTAGTCACTATAAGTCTTGGTAGGAATGAATAGCCCTTGCACCCTTTGAAAATCACTTTTTAAAACATAAAACATTATGAAAATCATTTACTCTTAAAATAACCTTGAAAAATTATAAGTTAATATTAAAAGAAAATAATGGTCATGATGGTGGTAAATTCTATCCAAAACATACACAATAAAACAATTATTCCTTTTACATTTTTCTCAAATTTTAAACAAGCATTTTTTGGATTACGACCTGGAGATTTAATTTAAAAAAAATATTTAAAAACTAACACATTAGTAAAAATGACATTAATATACAACTTAAATAATGTTTAAAAATATTTTAATCCATTTTTATAAATCATTATTTAAGAATAAAAAAGTTTTTCAGCCAAAAATATGACTAAATATGATTTTTCCTAAAATCATTTTCGCTAATATTTTAAGTACCAAATAGTATGAAAATGATACTATTACATTAAAATATAATTAATAACCAAAGGATAAGAAAACTCCTGATAATTGTCTAAAGGTATAGAATGATATTTAAACATTGAATACTTAATAAAAAACAATCATGAAAAATAATGAAATTATAACATAAAAACCTAACCACTTTGGTAATATTTGAAACACAATACCTATGAAAGATTCATCCCCAAATGGATATGTAATACCCATAATTTTTAGGAGAAGAATCATAAAATAAATTCATGGGAATTATATAAACCCAATAAAATAAATAGGTAGTGAATATGACATGTGTATCATAGATGTAAAAAAGAAATATCAAACCGATTTTGTAATCTCATGAATCATAAGCCTCGATAACTCATAACATCAAATGAAAATCTAAGTAGCTTAAAATTAAGTAGATTCATCATATAAAATGTCACTGGGACATTATATACACCACAAAAATGATTTTTTTTCAATTTTAATTTTTACCCCATAGAAAATGAGATACTAGAATCTCTTACATTATGTATCGACTTCATTTATACATGTTCAAACCTCCTCTTTTTCAGGTATCCTCTATAGGTTTACACCAAAATCCTTCAAATGTTGATTTATTCCAAAATAAGGCTTTCTGTATGATATAAGGGATGTTAGGAAGGTATTTGGGAATGGATTGGATAAACTAAAAAGGTCTTGGATATGTGTAGAAGAGAGGAGAGGGGATGTCCTTTTAGAAGTGAGGTGAGTGGCACACTTGTAATTTTTAAAAACAAAATGGTGTGCCCACATTTTTCTAATTTAAATAGGTTAATAAATTGATTATTCAAGATAATTTGGCATGATTAGATCTAAATATAGCCAAAAAATATATTTTATACAAGTTTTCAGTTCACCTTAATCCTTATTTTTTTTGTTTAACCCCCAGTGAAACCATTTTTTACCTTGAATACGGTAATTAATTTTTACTTCTTTAACTATTTATTTGAGTAAAAATTTAATATTAACTCATAATAAAATATAAATTATATAAATTCATAATATTGATTCATTTTTTTCAAAATTAAATTCGCAAAAGTTATAAAATTTTAATTTAAAATTAATCTCGCATACGTGATGAGAAAGAGGGTTTTCGAAAAGAAGAAGTTTAAAAGTTTAATAGTTTTTCATATTAAAATTAAATTAGAAAATGATTTCATAAACATAAATTTAATTAATAGATATATAATTTTCCTAATATTAATTTTAAATAAAATTTATATATAACATAAATTCATAACTATTTTAAACAAAAATGTAGTTTTTAATTAAAATTCAATATTTTTCACTATTCATCAAAAATTAATCTTTTCAGAAAACTATAAAAAATTAACCATGTAATAATTTTGACATGATTATTTAAAAAATGAATATTATTTTATCAAATAAATATTATAAATCTAGAAAAAATTAATTTTAAAAAAAGTAGACCAAAAAGAGAAAAACTTACTTTTTAGAAAATGTTGTTTTTAAGAATAAAATTAGATTAATTATTATACATTTTCTATAAAAAAACAAAAATGAATTTTAAATATTTGATTGAATATATAATATATATATTTAATTAAAATAATTCAATAAAAGTGATTTGGTTAATTTATTTAGGCAAAACATGTCTATTTCCATAAAAATAGCTTTTTAGAAAAAGATTTCATTTATTTTCAAATATTTTTTTTTAATTACATAATCTATGCACATGAATAACATATTTAGAAATTTTTAGTGATTCTTAGGCAGGGTAACCTTATATAGAGGCTATTGGATGTTGTGATAATGCATGGATTCCAGAAGATATGTTACCTGTGTTGAATAGAAAATACCAAAATATGGGTATCTACTAATGATAATCAAGTTAAATCAGTATTTTTGATAGCTTATAGCCTTTAGATGTGGGTTGATTTTTGGGTGGTATGGTCAGGGGTGATTTGTTTAAAATGTATTGTTATGGTGACCCATTCCATGAAATGTAGTTGTTGTTGTCTAAATACAATAATCAGTGTGTTGTAGAAATGATTCATGTTACAAATGTAATCTGAGTAGTGAGATGATGGGTTCCAAAGAGGGTGGTTAGGTGACACTCATGGATTATGTCAGGTTAGTGGTGGTATAATTAAAAGTAGATAAATTAACTAATGGTATATGACATCAATGGTTTGAGAATTCATATATCTCATCCTGATTAAGGAATCATCATGAAATTAGTGGAAATAATTAATGTCACAATGTGCATTGGGTGGGTTTTTAAGAATGGTTTTTGTTATGGGGTACTAGATGAAGAATTAATACATAATTTATAATGATTGTACAAAGATAGAGAATACAAATAATTTTTGTAATTATCAATATTTTGAGGGACTAAATCAAGAAGATCCAGATGTTTTGATTGTACGAGTCAGATTGAGTTCAGTGTAAACATATCCTTTTTATTAAATGGACATATAATTTGGGATGAGCGTTATTCTTGGTTAATGTGATAATTTTTGTAGGATACATGAGTAGACTACAAATGTATGATAAGTTTACTGGTGGAGAGTTTGATTCCATGTATAAGATATTCCTCATAATCATAGAATTGGGAAATTAATAGTAGTATCATAAAGTGGTATCTAAAATATTTCATGTGGAATGTAATATATTCTTATTGATATATAATATATTCAATTTTTAAGAATGTTATATTGATTTTCATGAAAAATGAAAATAGATAATTCCAAACAATTATGAATAATATCCTTTAAATAAATGTGTAGTATTTTTATTGATATGTAAGGGATTCCCTGCGTAAAAGAATGATACAAAAAGGTACTCAGAGGGCCGAAGATAGGAAAAAAATTTAGCATCACTATTATATATAATGGTTTGGAAATTGGTAAATTCCTTGGTTTGTAACATTTTCATTATTGATTTGTAAGGGTTATCAAAATTTGTGAAGTCCTTGGGTAAGGGATAATATGGATAATGTGTATATAAGGGTATATAAATTGGTAGTTTTTAATTCATAAAATTTACTTGGTGATGTATAAGGGTTCCCAAAATTGGTAAATACCACAATATATAAAGGATAATCTGAGATATACGGTAGATACATGTGTTTTTGTTGATAAGTAATTTAAAATATAGATTTTCACAAAAATAAAGTTTGGTAGACCGAATGCCACAATGATGAGGGCTACACCATGAGGGTTTATTAAGGGGAAATATAACAACACAATGGTCGTGTTTTACTATGTAGGGCCCTCAATAGAAAATAGAATATGGATGATCTAGGTTTTTATTTTTAACATGAAGAGAAGGGTTATAATGTTACATCAACCAAGGTGGCAAGGTAAGGTTTTTAATACAAGATGAGGGAGTTGTTGCATGTCATAACTAGAAAAAATATTTCATGTAGGATATATGGACCAGGCATTTTTTTCATTCATCTTACAGTTCATGTATAAATGGGTATTATTCCTAGTTTCTTTTTGAAGAACATAAGTATTTTTATTTGATCCTTTAAATTAATTACCCCTTCAAAATGATTCCATTTTAAGATGTCCAAATGGGATGGTTAAGCACCTATCCCTTCAATCTTCTCTCTTCAACCTCCCAAATATATGTAAATAAAATATGGTTTGTTTTTTATTTTAATTCATTATTTTAATCTTATTCGTTGGATGTTATTCTATTTTTCTAATAACTTAATTTTTTTTATACATGGTTGGTCTTGAGTGAAAAATTCAACAAAGTCATATTTGAATCATCTCAATATGATGGGGCTTTTCTCAAGTAGGATAAATGGGATAATAGAATTATAAACAAGATATGATTTATGTGGGATTAGGGTGTTATGTTCTAGAATTAAATCATTTATGTATTTCCATCAACATAGGTGAGATTAAGGGGTATGTATTATTTGGGATTTCAGGATTTTGTATACTAGAGGTTTGTGTGTATACCATGGGTGGTGCACACCCTATTTCTCAAGTTTTATCTGGGGGAGATCACCTAATAATTTTTTCTCAGATTATTCCCAAATTATTAACTATTGTATTAATATTGGTTTAATTTGTAAATTGTTTTCACTATTTTATAATTGATTTTGTGGTTATTTTTGTAATAAGACCCCATGCTAATGGATGATGGATGATTGAACATTTTCTACATTGGTGGTTGATATTAAATAAAATTTAATATATATGAATGAGGTTGGTGGTCCCTATACAACTACCAAATGTATATTAATTATGTTATACAACATGTGATATGTGGTCCCACCACATTATTGTGATCATCTTGGAATTATAAATGAATTGTTTTTACATAGTATATATGATTATAATGTTTGTTTCTTAGTCCATGATAGACCTCAGAACAGTAGATTGATTCATTGGTCAGAAATAGTTGAATAATTGGACATAAATATGTGTTATGTGATATATAAATCTTAAAGAGGTTTTAAAATAAAAAAATGAATTATAGGGGGCCTTTGAATAAGTTCCTTCAGTCCCCTAAAGGTATGGGATAGTGATAGATTGGGAATAGTTGGACTTGGGATATGATGTATGGAATCTAGATTTTCCTTAAAAACTCTTGGTTATATTTTTATTTTATTGGGTGATTAGTCCTACTCTAATGGTATTTGGGTATTTAGGTGGATTTACCATCAAAAGTATTGTGTATAGCTTGGGTTTGAGAAGATTGACTGAGATTTACATTGAATGTGAGCTGGTCGTTACACCATCTCTTATGTGTTTTTATTATATTGTAGTGTTTTTATAACCAATCATCCCTTGATGATATTATGATTATGTTGAGGAAACAATTCTCATTTTGTTAAGGTATTTAATTCAAGATTTTATAAATGAGTAAAAGTAATGCATGTGGTGTGTCTAGATCTTGATGTGACATATGGAAGCATATTGGGTGCCACGAGTTCTATGTTGACTATGTAGAGGACTCGAATGAGGGGATTAATATGGTTTAATATTTTTTGTGATCATGATGATGTGAATAGGAATGTGTCCTTGAGAGGCTATACTATGTCATGTATATTAGTTTTGGATGAGTTTCCAATCCTTGTGAATATGATATATGGTGATATCTTGGTGATTTACATATCAGCCTAATGGTTATGATATATGGTGATATTTGAGTGGTATTCTTATCCCCATAGTGATTATAAGATATTAAAGTTAACCAAGGTGATCAACTTCCCCATGATTAGTATAATATATTGTTTTATTCATGTGGGCTCGCTTATCCCCACAATGTGTATAATGTTTGGTGATATTCGGGTGAGCCTATAATCCCTTGATCAGTATCATATTGAGTTGTATTTGGTCAGGAATTTATCCCCTCAACAATTATTATATATGGTGAAATTAGATATATCTATTTATCCCTCTAATGGGTATATAGGTTGGGCCGCTACTCCTCCCTGGGTATTGATATATGATATTGTTATATCATCAAGGTTTTTTATCCCTCGAGATCGTTATATAATGAGGGCCATTACTCCATCTCAATTAATGATATATGAGATGATTATGCTAGGAAGGATCATTATCCCCTAATTAGATATATAAGACAAGATATGACTCTTACAAATATTGATATATGAGATGGTTAAACATGGAGGGCTGCTTATCCCACCTAGTGGTTATAAAAGGTGGATTCCTCTTTGTAACACCATGGAATGGATCACCCAAATGAAACTTGATTGACGGTCTTCACATAACCTTGATCATGAATCCTCATATATAATACGATTCCAACTAGTTTAATAGTATTAAATAAATTATAGGGAGACTATAGTAAAACCCAATGGATTTTCATATTGAAAATTCAATTGGGAATTTTAATTTGTAAACCTCGGGGTAGGGGTTAATTTTGATTTTTTTATTAAAATATAGTTTTCAAGAGTTAAAACCATTCAATGTGGTATTTTTGATGTGTATCAAAACCCATTGAGTTATTCATGCTCTCAGATGAGTTTTGGGGTGTTTGAGATTGATATCCACTAGGTTTTTAAGTATTTTTTTATGTGAACTTTTATTGCAAGGATTGGGAAAAGCATTGTTTTAGATTGAGGGTGGGGTATATGGCCACAAAAATACATCATAAAAACAATGTTGGACCAGATTTTTTGTTTTATAGGTGATTTTAATGGTTGGATCAGGATTTTCTAAACTACGTGGTAAAACCATGCAAGGTGAATGGATTGAAATAGTTTCATCCTCACCAATTGTACGTGGTTTGGAAAACCGTATGGATAATCCATGAGTACATACAAATTTAAAAAAATTCTAAAATTAAAGTGGTTCCCATTGGGAGTTTAACCCCCATCCCTTATTCCTCTCTTCTTTCAGGCATTGAATGAAAGTAAATCCACCCATTTTGTCTCCTCTAACTCCACTTGATTTCGGGGTGTGTTGTGAAATTTTCATTTCAGTTTCAGGGGAAATAACATCTCTTCCATCATAATTGATTATACCCTCTTGTTTTACACTAATTTGGATTCTCTTGTATCGTTTTTCATTGATGATTCCACTATCTCGTGGTGTAACCATTCAAATATTATAGGGATTTCATATAATAGATCTCGAGGACATCCTAAGATGATGTCTACACACTATTTCGAGGAATGTATGTTGCTCATTGATTTTTTCTATTTTTTATGGAATAAATTATAGAAATTTTTATATTAAATAAAATATTGTTGTTAGTTATTTAATCTATAAAGGTGTCAAGATCATTCCAATGGGTCATATCTTGTCATTTCTCAAGGTTTGGTTGAACAAAAACCTCTTAGTGAGCTTTTAGGAATTTATATATAATTAAATTAAGGTACATTCAACTATAAAATCAATTATATTTGTTTAATTAATTATAATATTATTATAATTAATTGATTTAGCTGATTTGGCATGATTTAGTGACCCTTGGTGATGGTTGAGTTCCAATTGGACATAGAATACCAAGGGTGAGAGTTGAGTAGGTTTGTTTTAAGGAAATTACTCTAGTTTAAGGTTTTTGGTCATTAGAAAATCACTTTGGTTTTACACATGTTATTATTTCATGTGTTTTGTGGTATCACCATTTATTGAGATTTAACTTGATTTAAACAAGTAGTTTTAAATTAATGTGAAATTTCTACAGACTGATCAATGTGTGAAGGGAAATTGTGGACCGTTGTTCACTTACTTGATGCCTAAACCACCAATGGTTGCGGATGTGCTTATAAACATACACCTTGAGATACACATATCGAGAGAGGTGAGGTTTAAATGAAGTTAATGAACATATTATACCTATATATGTGCCCTTAAATCCCTAGAATAGTGGCACCTGATTAAATTAGATGGATGGATTTTGGATTCTCCTTTTGAGAAACTTGAGACACCTCTAACCCTTTAGTATATATGAGATGATCATGGGGTGATTCTTCATCCCCCACTAAGATGTGATCACCTGGGTGGGTTTATGGAGGTGTATTGTGGATGAGTTGAGTGAGAGGACCAATCTGAGATTACATAGAAGGTGATATGGTACTTATTTCATCTCTTGTCACTAATTCTTGTGGGTCATTCCTTAAGAGGCCAAGGAGGTTATGATGTGATTATGATGACAATGAGGGATGTTATTCCATCTAATTTTCTGGTTTTGAACAGAGAGATGAGACTAATACTAAGGATCCCATTTGAGTTCATCATGTTTTGATGAGTCATAGGGGACCTTTGAGGCTTCTCTATTGATATGATGACCCTTGAGAACATCTATTCAAAGATGAGTGTAATTGATTATGCGTGTCAATGTAGAACTCAAATTGGTGATGTTACACTTATATGTTTCGAATAAAAGTTGTTTTGTCTTCACATTATATTTCAAGCTATGTTTTTTTAGACTGACTCAGAAAAATGACTAATCCCTATGATATATATATATATATATATATATGAGATGATTATGGTAGGTAACACTACCCAATGAGATGTATTGAGATGCCTAAGATGCCTTGGAAAACCACTTTAGATCCTACATTTATGCCTGACATATGATATGGATGAGAGGGACACACTATCCCATCATATTATATATGAGATGTATAGGTGTGACAAACTACTCCCCATATATATGCATATGTCAGATTATCGGGGAGGGATTCACCACCCCTTGACTGATCATTATCCTTTGAGATGTTTAGGGAGGGATGAAATCTCCCCCAACCCTAAGGAATCATATTGGAAAAATGATCCAAGAGGGATGCACAACACACTGATTGATTAGTACTATTGGATGTCTAGAAATTTTTCTAAATATATGTATAATGATCCGGATTTTTCCATCAGAAAAATATTGGTTGGCATAGTTATGTGACATCATCCAAGACACTCTAGCAATGGATAATGTTATATTGTGTTTTTCTAGGGTGTTTCACATAAAATCGAGGATCAATTATGATTATTTATTTTTTTCCCGTGATATTATATTATTTAGTTGATCATATCACATTTTTGAACTTGATTTAACTATTATTAAATAGTTCATGTTAGTGTTTCCCTATTGAGTTGTACATGAACCCTATATTTGAGGCCATGGATCTTAGGTACCCATGAAACTCTAACAATTTGCACGTCATGGTTAGGTAAAGTCTTGAAGTAGCTTCATAGAGTGGGACAGCTCAGATAGAGTCTAAAGAATGAGATGATGTGAGTTTTTGAATAAAATTTGAGCCTTGGTTCAGTTTTATTATTATATTTATTTTATATATGTCATCAAATTAGTATGAGATCAATTGTTTTACACTAGGATGATCATGATATTTTATGACTTCTTAGATCCACATTTTATTTTATAAAACATATATTTTTTTATTTCATTGGTACACTCTGATGGTTATTATGTTGGATTATTATTTTTTATATTATTTTTTACTCTGATATAGAGGTATAGTAACCACATGGTAACACCCTTGACCCCCATGTTTAATTAGAGGCCTTTGGTATACATGGAATCCCGCCTATGATCATGTAGAGACCTAGTCAAGTTACTCCACATAGTGAACTTGGATAGGGATGTTATAAATTAGCATCATATAATTTATCTTGTCATGTAATGTTCCATCCCACATTTCCATAAATAGTAATTAGAGTGGAGGAACTACCTGGACTCATGTGGGCCTCCCCATACACCAGAGGCTACTAACATTCAGGGGGTCTATGGTAGTACCATGGGAATATTATCCCCCCCATATCAGAGTGTATAATCATAAAATAAATAAGTTTGTATCATACATAATCCATAACCATTAGTTTATTCAAATAAATGAAACATATGAACAAAAATAATATGAAAATCATAAGTATACATAAAGTCATATAGACTCAATAAACCATTTGGTTAATCACATATACAGAATAAATAGAATAATTAAATTACAAGGCTCAAATACTATTATGATCCATTATTTACCTGTATTTTCATGCCAAACCAAGATACCCATATTGATAATAAATTTCACTAGGTATCTAACCATCCTATACCTGAAAGCAAGTCAAATTTTTATCAGATATCCAAGGGTAATGACAACCTGAGTAGTGTGTGTGTACAAATGTCAAGAATTCACCCCAACACAATAATGTACATAACTGATGATGCAATTATATGTGTATATATCATGATCCATATAATAAATAAACTACTTGGTATAAATAAATTAAAATGAACCACCATTAATCATTAGTTTCATGACCCCGATTGATCATAACTAGTTCATCCAATGTCGAAGTGTCTCTAAGAATGTTGTGATGACCATTCCAACTATAAAAATGATCTGAGAAACATTCACTCCAACATATAGTGATAAAAATACATATGATACATCCACTTTGGTATATAGTCTAATTACTTAGTGAAGCCTATATCCTGGTATCACGGATTGTAAAATTCTCCATCCCAGTATACAAATATTCCTTGAATCGAATCCTCGGTAGTGACGAAGCCTCGACCCCACCTTCGAAAGACACCACATGACATAGAAGCTATTAAGTGGTATGAATTATTATCTTCTTATAAATAATATAATCTTATCATCAAATACATGGAATCCCTACCAATAGTATCATATACCTCCAGGGGTTGGTTTATTTAATTTCACAAACCTTCTTACTGGGTAGTTCATTTAGTATCACAGACCTCCCTACTTGAGGAGTTTTCATTTAATTTAAAATGAAAACCTTCCTAAGGGAATTTTCTATCAAAAATAAATATAATATGAAATAAGGGTTGGTTGACCACTTAAATCTATAATCATTATCCATAGACCATCAACTCATGTGGAAGGTATAGGTTCTTCTAAGGTGTCTCCAATAATTGTCTCTAACCTTTCTTATAAAAACTTGATTAGGGTTAATAAAGGATGGGAACCTATATTGGATACCTTGATTAGAACATAGGTGGAGGCACCATACATGGGTCAATGGTCTCAAGAAAGTCCCTCAGAGTGTAACCCATCTTATGACGGTCATCAAAATATTTGTCAGTTTCATAGATAGAACATGACCTGACATGCCACCTGGGACATTCTGCATTGTAAACAGTCTAGAGATATAGATTATATCACACCTCAATGTCTAGATTCATTCTAGGATGGTCCATTTTCCCAACCTTTTAGTAATTTACCCAAGGCTTTCCCATGTGATAGTCAATCGTCAAGGGGAAATAATACTCATCGATGTTCAATCCAGTGAGCCTAAGGGCTCCAAGGTAATACTAGAGTCATGTATGGCCCAAAAAGAAAAATGTTATTCATGTTATTTCAGCTATTCCAATAGGTATCATTGGTTAATTAAATGAGGAACACTTTGTTACACACACTCCAGTAACACCCCTCAAGGGGTCTGATTACCACAGGGCACCATAATAATGGTCATGATATTAGCCATCGAAGGTCGAGGTAAGTATTCAATTGATCAAGGCTCCACCATGCCCCTTGAAACATTTCTCCATCTATGAAACATTGTATATGATTAAAATTGTTCCTATAAATCAAATCATTTAATTTATATTTTTCAATTAAATTGTTAATCAAGTCCTGATCACTATTAGTGGAAAGACGTAACATCCACTTGAAACATAATAAAATCATAAATATATAAGGAAAATACTATAATGACCCAAAATTTTAACAATGGAAATTATCTTCTTATATTTATTTCATAAAGTATAATTTCATAAAATCACATTATGAACATAATAAAAACATTACATATTATTAATTTATAAAATAACATGTATATCTAGAAGTTACAGAATCTATACAAATGAAAATGTTACTTGACCTTGGGAAGAGTAATATAAACCTTATGAATAGTAAACCAGCCAAATGAATAGTAACATAACCCATGAAAGTATAAATAAAATTTAGGAATATTATAAATTATTGTATGATATAATTAAATATTAGTATAAGTAATTGAATTTTATAAAAAATATTATTTAAGTGTTGGTATTATTATAAGTCATAAATATTTAATTAAAATTGTATGATTAATTTAATAATATAAAATAAAAATTATTTTAATAAAACATATTAAAAAATTAATAGTTTTTTTTTCTTATGATTTTAAGATAATTTTATGAAGCCTTATTTAAATTTTTCAAAGTGTCATAAAATTATTTATAATTTTAAAATCTTTATTTTTTAAGTAAATTAGGATTTTAATTAAAATTTAAGTTTATCATATTTTGATAATTATATTCACAAAATTGAGTTCTTTTATGAAGTCGACACATCTAAAAACTATTAGGGTGATTTTCTGGGATTTATTTAAAATAAATGATTTTTTGGTAAATAGTAAAATATGGCAATTTATGATAAATGTTAAATACATGATTTTTTTAATCATTTTGGATGTCAGACTAAGGTAATCATAATTAGTTTATAATCACATACACTAGTAAATATATTTAGTCACGGTAATAAACACTATAGTTTTTCTTGACCTAAAATAATAAACTAATGATTAAAATAATGAGAAAGCACCCCTCACCTCCACTATAAATACCACCCCTCACCACGTCCTAACCTCACACCTTAAATTCTTGAAAAATGTCCAAATCTTGTCCAATACACTTCTCATGACATTCCTCCACATATAGGGGAACTTGGTCTCATCAATAGATTAAAATATTGGTCCTAAGGAGGTTTTCAAGGAAGATAAATTTCATAGGTAAATTTTTCATTCCTTTTCTTTTAATGAGTTTTCACATTCTTTTCTTATTCTATCCTCACATCCCCTCATACAAATGGTATTATAACTCAAGTACATAAAATAAACAATATTTTTAATATTATAATGTAATAATACATCATTTAACCTCATATATATCCCATTTATTCGTAAAATGAAAACATCATTTGTGAGGTACTAATTTATCACCTTCACGGATGACAAATTTTCATTTTCCATTAACACCTTCAAGGATGATCATAAAAAAAATTTATGCTTTAAAAAATTATAATATATTTATTAAATTCTTATTTAATGTTTTTTAATCATTATATACAAATGATTTTAAACAATAAAACAAAACAAGTGTTTTGTGAGCGAAAACTGCCCAAAATAATCTAAATTATTATCACTAACATCTTATATAATGATTCACCCTCACCCATAACTTATTAATGTATTATATAACCATCAAACCTTATGGATTTAAATTAATAAATTGTATCTTTAAGTCTGCATTTCTATTCTATTTTACATAATCTTCTATACTCTTATACAAGTAAAATATCATGAAAACATAGAAAACGAGAACTCCCGAATGATGAAATTGAACACTATAACTCATAAAAAAGCCATAAATAAACTTAATAAAATTATAAAAAAGTAAATTACATCTATAAAATGTTATGAATTAATTTAGTAATGGATTTAATTTGATTATCCAAGACATTAAGATCAGTTGTAGAACTGTTTCTGATATAAGGTAAGGGATTCCTTCTGAACCTCCATTTTTTCCTTTAGGTTATGATGTCTCCCTCTTTAATCTAATATAACTTTTCTCTATTTTATGTAATTATTATAAATTCTATTTATATGTTCCAAACTCATGTATCCAGATCATTTCATCGTTCTTTATCATGGATATACATGTTTTAATAAGGTTCGTTTCTCAATTCTTCTGAAAATGCATTCCAGGTTAAAGGGAAATTTTAAATTTATTATCAATTTTAATGTAACATATATAATATTTTTTAATCCACAATTAGTTTTCAAATATCACTAAATTTACCATGAAAAACTATCCTTATTCATTACTGATTTTATGTAAATAATATTCTTTTTTCTCTTTAAATTATTTTTAATATTTTCCTTAAACTGAACTAAAATGTATCATTTATAAAGTTTATTAAACACTACTTTTACATGTTTCTATATAAATTGGACAAAAATTAACATGATAGAGTCATATTTTCCCATATTAATTTCTATGTATGTTTTTAATTCATTCTTTCATGAAGACATTTATGACATGATCATTTTTATGCCTTGTGATGTGATTATGAAACCCATTTATTTTTATGGGTAACCATTATGTTAATTATTCATGTGGAACAAATATTTATGAACATTTTATGGTGGGTTTTCCCAGATAGTGTACCAATTCATTGGTTATGATTAGGTTCATGATACGCTATGTTGGGATTAGGAGTGAGACTTATTCCTTTATTTGACTTTATCACAATATTTTATTGTCATGGAAGTTAGACTTGAATAATGTTTATGTCATGTTATATGTTTTTTCCACATTCCTATGATGACATGATTATATGTTCCCATGTTATAAATGTTATTATTATTTATGTTAATTCATGTTTTATTCCTTTTATTTCATCATGTTATGCCTTTTAACCCATGTTTATTGTCTTATCCCTCTACATACTCTCTTATTGGGCTCTTTAGCTCATCCCTTTATTCTTGTATTCTCCAGGTTATCCTATGTAGATGTAATAGATAAATTGAATTTTGGATATCATTATAGTGATTAAATGAAAGATGTTCTTATTTTGGGTTTCATGATTGTTAATTATGTACCTAATATTCTAAATACAATAGAATTTATGATCATGGGATTGTAATTGTTGTTTAATTATATAATAGTATGTGAAATATACTAGATTCTTAAAAGTTGGTATCAAAGGATGGTCTAGTTATTTTCGAGATTAATACTACAAAACTCTTGAGAAATCATTAGGGATAAGACTATCTATAAGTAAACATCCCTAAATTTTGGTTATAATAGAGTAAGTTGTTTTTCAAGAAAATGAATCAATGTCTAGATAATATATGTGGATTTTATTCTAGTGAAGATGTACTTATGAGTAATAACTTCGACATCGTGTTTTGGGCCTAACTCAGGGTATCTTAGTACATGAAAATGGGCCTTACTATGCACTTGGTTTGACACTCTTGGGGATATGATTTGGTAAATTCTTAAAATCAATACGAACCATTATTAGGGGAATAAAAAATGACCATAAGAATATATGCTAGGAAATAGATGATGGATTACATAGATTTAAGCCTAGAGAATCAAAAGTTAGGATATAATTTTTCATTGCAATTTTATCCTTTTATGTATAATTTTTTCTTTCATTATGCTTATTAGTTAGGTATTCAAGGCCCCTAATTGTACTTAGTGTTTCTTAGTTAATGGCTGGAAATAGAAGAACTTGTTCCAACAAACAATGTTATAGGAAATGTGATAATTTAATTAATGATATGAGAAATATGATCGGAATGGGTGATCAAAATGTCATGATAGTACTTACCCAATTTCCACAAGTTATGAATAATAAATTGAATCACATGGAATTCCCACTTTCTAAAAATAGATATAATTATGTGGTAGAGTCCTTTATGTCGAAAATGCCTCCCATGGTTAGTGGATCTTTTGATACCCTCCTTAATGAATAGTGTATTAACTCCACTAAGAAGATACTCTTTGTCCTCTAGTGTGAATAAGAAGAGAAATTTGTTCAGTAAGATTATCATTTTAATGGGGAAGCTGACCAGTGGTGGACACTAATCAAGAACACAAAGTCAAAGGAGGAAATTGATTCCATGCTATGGGTAGATTTCAAGAAAATATTTTTCAATAATTATTTTGTTCGAACCTTCCATCTGAAGATGGAATATGGAATTCATTATACTGAATCAAAATGAAGATGAGTCTATCAGGGTGTGTGAGGAAAACCTCACAAGGCCTATAAGATATACCTCTATCTTTTCCATGAACATCGAATGAAAGTTGGATCACTTATTTAGAATTTTAAATCTAATTAAATGAAAATAATTGGTGATTTTATACTTTTTGAGATATGATGATATTTTTCATCAAAATAGAAAGGAACATGGGAATTATGCAAGGCATTTCCCTCTGACAAGGTTTGTTGGAGTAACTCAAAAACTGTAACCTTCAAGGTAAAATAGAAGTCCATATTCCATCACTACTACTAAGGTGGAACCCGACAATGATGTGGTGAAAGTTACATAGGTTATTCAATTAAGAGTATATAACATACTATTTGATTCGCATTCTACACATTCTTTCAGGTCTTTAATGTTTAGTAAAACTTTTCAATCACCACCTCAAAATTTTGAGGTTGAGTTATTTGTGAAAAAAATGGGGAAATTATTGCATCCAATGTTCATAACTCCACCCTAGTTAATGTTTGTAGACTGAACCACCATCAAATCTTGTCATACTCCCTTTGGTAGAGTTTGATACTATTTGGGGCATGGGCTGGATATAATTATATAAATCCAACATCAACTATCAGGAAAGTGAGTCCACTATTCATATACTAAAGAATCCACCAAATTTGTACAAGTATAATGAGGACGATGAATCACCTTAAGAATCATCATCTCATGTGTGGATATTTTTTCTTTATGAGAAATCATATATATCACAAATGACTAAGACAAAGGAGAGTTCATGCTCGATGACATGGCCATTCTGAGGGACAATACTGATATATTCCCCCGAAGAGTTTCCTAGATTTCCTCCTGATTGAGAGGTTGATTTCTCAGTTGAAATTATTCTTGTATCTATGAATATGTAAAATATTCCTTATATAACATCCATCGATGAGAAAGAAGAACAAAATAAGTATTTATAGGATAATCTACACCTTAGTGATTTTCCATGGTGTGCACCAGTCCTATTTTTCAAGAAGAAGGATGGATCAATGTGCCTATAAATTAATTATCTTGATCTTAATAAAATCATGACAAAAAACAAGTATCCCATACCATATAATGATTACTTGTGTGATCAGTTGTGTGGGGCCACTTATTTCTCTATGGTGGACCTTCAGTAATGATATCATTAATTAAAGGTGAGAAAGGAAGATATTACCAAGAATGTATTTTGAATGAGGTGTGGACGCTATGATTTCATAGTGATTACCTAAAGAATCAAAAATGATCTAGTAGTTTTTATGGATTTAATGAATGGATTTTTAGATATTTCCTTGACAAATTTAGAGTAGTCTTTATCAATGACATTATAATATAATTTAAGAGAAATAAGGAAAGTAAAGGTTATTTGAATACGGTGATAAATAATTTGAGAACGGAGAAACTATATGAAAATTTTAGTAAATATGATTCATAGATAAAGGAAATATCATTCTTGGGGTATGTATTCACCAAAGGGATATTTGTCCACCCTTTCAAGTTAAATGCATTCTAAGTTTGTCCCAAGATAACATCTAAAAAGAAAATCCATAGTTTCCTTTGTTTAGATGGGTATTAGAGATAATGGTTTAAGAAATTATCATGATTGTTAAAACTACTATCCAAATAGACTTGAAAGGTAGTAAAGTTTTTCTGGACTACTGAATGTGAAGACTATTTTAAATATTTCAAAAAGAGGCGTATCACAGGACCAGAACTCACACTACATGCAATTGGGGAACTATTTTTGGTGTACGGTGATTCTTAAAATAAGTTATTTGGATATTTACTGAGGAAAAATTATTAATTGATATCCTACGACTCAAGGTAGTTGAATATTCATGATCAAAACTATCCCACACAGGATCTGGAGTTAGAAGATGTGATTTTTGTGTGGAAAATCTAGCAGTGTTATATATATGGGAAGAAATATGAGATATATAATGATCATATTAGCCTCAAATATAAATTCACATCGAATAAACTTAATATTAACTCATAAATATGGTTGGATATTTTCAGTGATGATCACTGCTCAATCCATATCCATCTCGGTAAAGCAATTAACATGGTGGATGCTACGTGTATAAAGGATCCTGCATATTTATCAATACTAAGAATTTAAAATAATCCATTCATCTTATATTTTCAAAGGATGGACATGATAATTTTTAATGAAGGAATATCATCAATCATTTATCAAATGATTTCATAACCATACCTTATGGTTAAAATAAAGGATGATCAAATGAATGTTGTGGAAATTAAGAAGGATGAATCCATGAGAAAAGGTAAATCCTTAGTGCTCAAAATGGATCAGGAAGGAGTCATGATATTTGGTCATGATTATGTGTATCATCTGATCTCGAGTTAAAGAAGGATCTTATAAGTAATTCATATAGCCAAAACATCTCTATTCATTATCAGAGAACAAATATTTATTAAGATCTCCAAGAGAACTATTGGTTGGACAAAATGAATAATGAGATCGCTAAATATATATAAATGTTCCTAGTATGAAAGAAAGTGAAGGCTGAAATACATAATTCTAATGGGATGATGAAAAAACTACCCATACCAACATGGAAGTGGGAGAACATTACCATAGACATTGTCACTGTACATATAAGGACATACATAGAAAACAATGCCATATGGGTTGTTGTGAATCATCTTACAATGACAGTTAACTTTATCTCAATTATAGAGGAATTATTATTGGATCAACTATCATGGATATGAATATATGAAGTGTTAAGGTTGCATAGAGTACCACTATCGACTGTATTAAATAAATTTATGAGATTCAACTTCAGGTTCTGGAAAAGTATCCAACATTTCATATGTACTAAGAAGAACTTTAGTACATCTTATCACCCTTAAACTAATGTCCAATATGAGAAGACTATTCAAACACTATACAACATGTTAAGAGAATATTATATGGACTTAAAAGGAGGATGGGACCAACATCTTTCTCTAGTTTATTTCTCTTAAAAAAATATTTTCCACTCGAGCATCTAAATGGACCCATATAAATCCCTTTATGGGAATAGATGTAGAACATCGGTGTACCGGGAAGAAGATCATGAACGTAACCTTCTAGGACTAGAAATGGTTGAAGAAATGGTGGAAAAGGTGAAAACAATTCAGAAAAACTTCAAGGAATCCCAAATTAGACAAAAGATCTTTGTATAAAATCATTGATGGGACCTTGAGTTTTAAGGTTGAAGATATGGTATTCTTCTGCATATCTCTATGGAAGCGGATCATGAGATATGGGAAAAAAAGCTATGTCCCAAGTACATCATCCCCTTCGAGATCCATGATCTTGTCGGAGTCATGGCCTATTGATTTGAACTTCCACCTACAATATCTCAAGAACATGATGTATTCCACATATCCCTCTTATGTAAATATGTACCAGAATCCTCACATGTACTAAATTCAAAGGTGGTATAGTTTGAGAATGATCTCTCTTAAGAGGAGTATCCAGTGAAGATCATGGACCATAGAGATAAATTTCAATGAAACAAGACAACTCACTTGGTCAAAGTATTATGGAGGAACCATAAGTACAGAGATCCAACATGGTAACCATAGGAAGTGATAAAAGGGAAGTACCCTTACCAATTTCCCCCTTAGTATGTAAAATGATATTTGGAGTGAAAAAATTCTTCACGAGAGAAGTATGTAATGACCCAAAATTTTATCAAAGGAAATTCCCTTATTATAATTATGGCATATAGTATAATCATCTAAAATAAAATTAAGAACAAAATACAAACAATATAAAGGAATAATGAATAAAATAATAAGTATTTCTAGAAGTTAAGGAACCAATGACCTTGAAATAGTAACTTTACCATAGGAATAGGAATATGACCCTTCTAAATAGTAAACTGGCCAAATGAATAGTAATCTCACCCATGAAAGTATAAAAAAAATTATGCATATTACAAATGAAATTATGATATAATTATATCATATTATAAGTAAATAAATGTTTAAAAAAATATTAATTAAGTTTTTCTATTTTTATATGTCATAAATATATAATTACAATTTTTTTATTAATTTAATAATTTAAATGTAATTTTATTTTCATAAAATTTATTCATAAAATTTATTCTTAAATTAGTACTTTTTAGTCTTATGATTTTAAGATAATTTTATGATACCTTATTTAGTTTTTCAACGTGTTATAAAATTAGTTATAATTTTAAAATTTGTATATTTTGAGTAAATTATGATTTTAATTAAAATTAAATTTATCATATTTAAAAAATTATTTTCATAAAACTTAGTTCTTTTTTTCATTTTACACATATAAAAATGGTTGTCGTGAATTTTTGGTATTTTTCTAAAATACATGATTTTTTTGTAAATAGTAAAATATGACAATTTATGATAAGTGATAAATACAACAATTTTTTAGACATTATTGATATCAGGATGAGGTAAGAACCATTAGATAGAACTCATAAAACTATTTAATATATTTATTCATAATAACCAACATTATTTCTTTTCTTGAGCCAAAATAATAAACTAATGATTTAAATAATGAAAAAACACCCCTCTCCTCCACTATAAATACAACCCCTCACTACCTCTTCACCTATAACCTTCCAAGATTTTTTTTCATTGCCCAAATTTGGACCAATACTATTCCCAATCTCCTTACTGAAATCTAGTATCACTTTATCTGAAAAAAATACAAAATCCATTTCCCTATGAAGGTTTTCAAGGAGGAAAAATTAAAGAGGTAAAATTCTCTTTCCCTTTCTTTTAATTTCTTTTCAATTTATTTTCTTATTATCTCTTCACATATCCTCATCCAAATGGTATGATAATTATAATACCTAACATATATATGAATAATATTATTCTAATGTAATAATCCATCATTAAACCCCTATCCTCTACCTTTTATTCTAAATATGAAAACGCTGTTGGTGAGGGGTTAATTTATCACCTCTAAGGATGAAATTTTTTTATTTTCCAATAACATATTCATGAATGGTCGTAGAACCATTTTTATGGTTAAAAAAATATAATATTTGTATTATAAAGTATGTAATATTTTTGAATCATTATATTCACATGATTTTGACTAATAAAACAAAAAAAAAGTTTTTGTGAGTGAAAACCTCCCAAAATAAACCATTCGATTATCACTAACATTTTATCAAATGATACATCCTCACCCAAAGTTACCAAATGAAGTATATAAAAATTTAAACTTGTAGGTATTAATTAATAAATTGTAAATTAAATATTTTATTTCTATTTTTATTTTATATGAACTTTGACACTCTTGTACAAAAGAGTTGATCATGAAAACTAAGAAAACTAAAACTCCTCAACGAAGAAATTTAACTCTATAAATCATAAAAAATGGCATAAATGAACTAAATAAAATTAAACTAAATAAATTACATGATTAAAAGGTATTTAATTAATTAGTATATTTAATTTCATTATTTGGAACATTAATATCAAGTACAGAACCATTTCAGAAGTAAGGTAAGGGATTCATTATGGACCTCCATTTATTCTTGGGGTTACACTTTCTCCTTATTTAACCTAACATAACTCTTCTTTATTTTTATATAATTATTCTAAATTCTCTTCATATTTTCCAAATCATGTATCCAAATCATTTAATGATTATCTTTTAGGGATATAAATGTTTTAATAATATTATCCTCTCAATTATTTCTAAAAAGGAAGCTAATTAAAGTGAACTTCCTAATTTCTTACCCAATTTCAAGTACCATCTATAATATATTTTAAGACACTATTTTTTTAAAATACCACAAATTTTATCATAAAAATTTATCATTATTCATTTATGGTTTTATGAAAACAAATATGCCCTTTTCACTTTAAATTATCTTTAATATTTCCCTTAATCCACAATAAAATGTTTCATTTCTAAAGTTTCATAAACACGTATTTTATATGTTTCCAATTAAACTAGACATATAATATCATGATCCAGTCCTATATTTCTTTATGAATACCCATGTATGTTTTTAATCCATTATTCCATGGAAAAATTTGTGGTATTCTCATTATTTATCCCATGTGAGATGATTATGATACCGATTTATTTCCATGGGTAACCCTTATGTTTATTCTTCATGTGGAACACATATTAATGAACATGTTATAGTGGGTCCACCCAGATAGTGGTCCAATGAATTGGGTTATTTTTATTCTCATGATACATCATCATGGGAAAAGGAGTGAACCTGGTTTCTTTTTGGGACTTTTTATACCTATTATATAATCTTGGAAATTATCCTTGACTCATGTTTATGTAATGTTATATGTTGTTTTCACATTCCAATGGGGACATTATTATATGTTCCCATCATATAAATTTTATTATTTATTATGATTATTCATGTCTCATTCCATTTATGTCATCATTCTATTCTTTCTAACTCGTGTTCTATGTTTTATCCCTTTGCTTATTCCCTTATTGGGCTCTTTATCTCATCCCTTTGTTCATAAATTCCCCATGTTATCCTATAAAGATGTAAGGGCTTAATGGAAGTTAAGAGCTCATTAAAGAGATTAAAAAATATATTTTTATTTATGGTTTCATGAAATTTAATTATATACTTAATCTTCAAAAGAAACTAGACATTATGATCTGTGGCTTGTAATTGTTGGTTAATAATTTAATAATATGTGAAAAAATTAGGGTTTATGTAGTTGGTATCAAAGGATGTCCTAGTTAGTTTGTGGGATTAGTACTAGAACACTCTCATTAAATACTTAGGGAAAATACTATGTATGGGAAAATATCACTAAATTTTGGTCAGTATGGATTAAGTGTTTAATCAAGAAAATAGATCCCAGTTTGGATACTACAAGTGGACATGGTTTTGGTAAAAATGTATAACAACTCTTATAAGGTATCCTAGTCCAGACTTATGTTAACTTGGTATATGATTATAGGCCTTACTTTGAACATTGTTTGACACACCTGGTAAAAATGATTTTATAAATTCATAAGATCATTACAAACCATTATTAAGGGAGTAAAAAATGACCATAAAAATATATGTTAGGAAGAAGATCATACATAACTTAGACTCAAACCTAAGGAATCACAGGTTAGGATGTACTTTCCATTTACATGTTTATCCTTTTATGTTTAAAGTTTCATTTTATTATAATTATTAGTTAAGTATTATATACCCATAATTGAACTCCACTTTTATAGTTAATGACTTGATATTGAAGAACTCATGCCAATAATCATTATGATAGGGATTGTGATGATTAAGTTAATTATATTATAAATATGATGGTAATGAGTCCTCAAAACTTCATGAATTTATTTTCTAAAGTCGTTCAAGCTTTGAATAATAACTTTAATTGTGTAGAATTCTCTATTTCTACAGAGAGAGGAATCTGTGGTCAAATTATTTATACATTAAAGGCCTCCCATGTTTTGTAGATATTATTATCCATTTCTCATTAAACAATGGATTAACTCCATTGAAAAGATATTCTAAATACTTTATGGATCATAAGAAGAGAATTTTTTTATGGAAGTTTATTAATTTGACATGGAATCTTACCAATGGTGGACACAGATCCATAACTTAATGTCCATGGAGGAAACTAATTCCATGGAATGAGAAGATTTCAAGAAAATATTTATCAAATTTTCTTTTCTAGAGACTCTTTCTTAAGATAGAAAGGGATTTCCTCAAATTAAATCAAAATACATATGAATCTATTAAGGAGTAGAAAGAAGAATTCACAAGGCTTTTGAATTACACCTTCAGCTTTATAATGAACACTGAAAATAAGGTGGATCTCTTCTATAACATATTAAAGCTGAGTTTATGAAAATAATTTGCAATTTGAGACTTCGATAGCTGCAATGAGATTTTCTATTATTCCCATAATGTTGAAATAGAGATAAAAGACCCTCAGTGGTCTCGTGGGCCCATGAAAAAAATGGGAAATGGTGTTTAATGTGGGAGGATCAACATATCAATCCCATGATTGATAGAAGATCCAAACTCCCAAATATCAAAAGTGTGAGAATAATTATCCTGGGAACTACTTAAATATAACCAAGAGATGCTTAAAATGTGGAAGATAATGGATTATTGATAATAACAATAAAAGGGATATAAAGACTCTCTAAAATGAGGAAAAATAAAGGAAGGTTAAAATAAACACTCAGCATGTAGTTAAGTATTTCAACTAAAAGTAACATGGGAATTATGCAAGACATTTCACTAAGCTAGGGGTTGTTAGAGGAAATCAACAACAAAAACCTCCAAAGAAACAAGGAAGGTCATATTTTATAACTATTGTTGATGTGGAACCTGATAATGATGTGGTAACTAGTTCTCTAGTTATCCATTCAATAGTATTAAACAAACTATTTGATTTAGGTTCTACGCATTCTTCCATATGTTGAATGTTTAGTAGAACTATTCAATCACCACCTAAATATTTTGAGGTAGAGTTATTTGTGAGAATAGAAAATGGTGAAACTATTACCTCCAATATTTATAAATCCTTCTAAATTAATGATTTTAGGCAGAACCTCTAGGAAAATCTTTTCATACTCCCTTTGGTAGAGTTTTATACTATTTTGGTCATGGATTGGATATATTTATATAAATCCAATATCAACTATAGGGAATGGGATATCACTCTTCACATCTTGAAGAATCCTCTAATTATGTGAAAGTATAAGTGTGACGATAAATATCTTTTGAAATAATCACCTCAAGTGTGGATATTGTTGCCTTGTGATATAGCATATCTAGGTCAAATGATTGAGACAAAGGAGAGAATCATTCTTAAATACATTCCTATTTTAAGGGACTACATAAATGTGTTTATCGAAGAGTTTTTTAGGGTTCCTTCTAATTGATAGGTTGAGTTATCAATTGGACATATCCTAGATCTCAACCTATATCAAATTCGCCTTATAGAATGGCCACTTTTGAGTTGGAAGAACTGGAGAAGAAGTTAGAGGATAATCTAGAAAAGGGTTTTATATGACCGAGTGCTTCACCATGGGGTGAACCATACCAATTTTTCCAGAAGAAGGATTGAAAAATGTGCCTATACATTGATAATAATAAGATCAATAATTTCACAATAAATAACAAGTATACTCTTCCTCAGATAGAATACTTTTTCAACAAACTACGTGGGGCCAGTTATTTCTCTAAGGTAGACCTTCTGTCAGGGTATCACCAATTAATGTTTAGAAAGGAAGATATTCCCAAGACATCCTTTCAAATGAGTTATTGACACTACGAGTTTATAGTAATTTAATTCAGACTCGCCTGTGCCTCATAAATATACATGTGTTTAATTAATATACTCTTTAGATATTATCTTGACAAATTTTTGTGGTATTTATTGATGATATTCGAATACACTCATGTAGCATGGAGGAACATGAGGAGCATTTGTATACTATTCTAAAGACTCTTCAATGGGATAAAATATATTAAAATTATAGTAAATGTGATTTTGGTAAGAATTAATTATCATTCTTGGAGTATATAATCACTAAAAAAGTAATATCATTAGACCATACCAAGAAGAAACTAATCGAAGAGTGTCATAGGCCAAAAAATTTAACAGATATCCATAGTTTACTAGGTTTAACTTGGTATTACTGGCAATTTTTTGTAGAACTTCTCATGATTTTCAAACCCACTAACCATGCTGACTCAAAAGAGAGAAATGTTTTTCTAGACCGGTGAAAGTGAAGACAGCTTTAAGGAGTTGAAAAATATTCTTATCACTACACCTTTGCTCACACTACCAATAAGTGGGGAAGTCTTTATAGTGTACAATGATTCTTCAAATAATGGATTAGGATTTGTAATAATGAACAATTATAATTTTATATCCTACACCTCATGGAAGATGATAATTTGGGAGAAAAACAATCCCACACATGATCTACAGTTGGCTACTTTGATCTTAGCATTGAGAATCTTGTGTCCTTATCTCTATGGGGATAAGTGTGAGACATATACTAATTATATAAGCCTCAAATATATATTGACATAGAATAATATTAATATGAACTAGAGAATATGGTTAGATCTTAGGAAGGATTATGACTTCTCAATCCACTACCATCCCGGTAAATAAAATAAGGTGGAAGAAGCTCTTATAATAGAGGAACCTACATTTTTATTAATGATGAAAATTTAAAAGGAGCCAATAAAATTATATTTTAAAATAATATATATGAGAGTAATTAATTAACGAACATCATCAATCCATTCTCAAATGATTTCTCAACCATACCTTATAGAGAAAATATATTCAACTCAAAGGGATGATGTGGAAATTCCGAATAAGGTGGAATCCATGATAAAAGTGAAATTCTCAGAGTTAAAAATCGATTAGGAAGGATTCATGATATTTGGGTCATGATTATTTTTACCATATCATCTAGATAAAAATAAATATATTCTAAATCATGTATATATATCAACCTTCTCTATTTATCATGGGAGCACAGAGATGTATCAAGATCTCTGAGAGAACTATTGGTGAGACAATATGAAGAAGGAGATCATTGAATATACAAAAAATTTCCTAGTATATCATAAAATGAAGTCTAAAAGAAAAAATTATAAAGGGGATGTTTCTACCACTTCCCATACCAACATGGAAGCGGGAGAAAATTTTCATAGACTATGTCACTCGACTATAGGATCAAAATAGTCCAAGTAGATGCTCAATTACAAGAGGGGGGTGAATTATAGGTTTAAAAACTTTTTTTTAACCTTAAGGAAAACTATATTTAACAAAGTTAAACAAGATAAATTCACAAACCCCTTTTTTGTTCTTAACTACGAATCAGACTTTCTTAGGGCCCAGAAATATAAACCCAGAAAAGAAAAACATAAGAAAAATTTACTTAGATAAATATTATACATTAAACTGTATAGAATCATAATTATCAGAGTAAATAAAAGTAGAATAAAGTATAAAAAAGTTATATTTTATTTCATTATCAAAATTCAGTGAAAATGAAACTAGAAACAAGAACAAGTAACAAGTAATAAATCTTTTAACCCAAAGAGTAGGGTATCCAAAAACCTTGGATAAAGGTCCCTTGATTTATACTTTCATGAAAGTTGGTATTACCCACACTAGGTTAATCCATTTATTGGAAAATCAGATTCTGTCTTGCTAACCCTATAATCCCTTGACCTTTAAGTTAGTTGGAATCTATGTATTCCTATACCCAGAATCCCCTGATTGAAGTCAACAACAATTAGAGCCGCATGAAGAAAGGTGAATAAGAATTTCAAGGCGGAATAAGATGTTCATTAAACGCACAAGGCATGAGAGTCTCTCTCTATAAATCACTTCATAGTATCACATCATGTAATATCTACATTGATCCATTATGAGATCATTCAAATGAGCTTCTATTTATAGAAATCATTTCAATTGTTCGGTCCCCCCTTCAACGGTCATATTTTTCCATGAATCTTAGAGGGACATGCACACAAGTCACTCAATAATGGTTAGTTAGAAACAAATTTTACAACATCATTTCATAAAAACATGTGTAACGAAAATGTAATATCTTAACCGAACCTGAATATTCCAAATCTAAGTAAAAAATAAAATTTGTTGTCTATATTTATAAAAAATGGATTCTATACACATGGATATTCAGATTTTGTTTTTCAATGAATTTATATTCTAAATTCTATAGATTCAAGATCCAAAATTTTGATGAATTCAGAATCTAAATTCTATGGAATTTAAAGTCTGAATTCTAAGGAATTCGGGGATTGAATTAATAAAAATTTAGAGTCTGAATTTCAAATAATCCTTAGTCTGAATTTTAGAGAATTCAAAGTCTGGATTTTAGAGAACTCGGTGTATAAATTTCATAGAATTCTGAGTCTGAATTTTAGAGAATTCATTGTCTAAATTTTAGAGAATTTGGAGTCTAAATATTGGAGACTTGATATCCATGGAACTATAGGATTATGATGTTTCTAATAAGGATATTAATATTTTACATAGTAATTAAATGATCTTGATTTTGAGAGAACATAAAATGAGGCAATGAAAATAGAGGTTAGGAGTAAATTTTCCTTAGAGAAAAAAAAATTCCTTAAAAAAATAATCCTTAGAGAAAGATACTTTTCCTTAAGATAAAGTGTTTGTGATTTTCCAAACATAAGGGAATGGAAAAGTCATAATGAAACCTTATTGACTCAATAATATCCCCCTTTTTGGAAATCTCAAACAAACTTTCAAAAAATAATATAAGGGATAAGGATTTAGCTTTTTGAAATTTTAAATGGAAAATAATTTCTCCCTTTACTTATGAAAGATGAATATGACTAACTCCCCTTTATGTTTTAAAATCACTAAGGATCATATTCATGACTTCCATAAAGTAGTTACTTTTTCTTGTATAAGTAAGTCATCATTAGGTGTGCTCCCTCTTACATAAACTCCCCCTTAATAGAAAATTATAATCTTCATACTCAGTATTCTTTAAAAAATTATTTTCTCCCCTTTTTTATTTTTAAGAAGGAATAGCAAGAATAAGGAAATTATATTCTTTATACTTGGTATTATTTAAATAATTATTTTCGCCTATTTGTGATTTTTAAAAAGGAATAGAAAAAAGAAAAAAAATGGTATCCGAAAGATTATAACTATGAAAAAAACAACTAAAAGATAGAAAAAATTTCCTTATGATACAAAAAAATTATTGAGCGTAAAAATACAAAAATGGACTGGAATGACATGAAAATAACTCATCCTTATTTTCCATTGGCATGATATTCCTCAAGGAAGCCTTTAAATTCTTGACCGCTTTATGGTCTTCCTCAAACTGCTTGAGAAACTATTCCTAGTACTGATTTTTCCTTTCTCGAGCCTTGATTTTTTCATCTTGAGACATAAGGATTTCTACCTGAGACTTCACTACATCTTGTTTTTGGCTGAAAATTTCTTTTAACTCTTCCCTATGTTCTCTTTATCTATTTAAATTTAAAGTAACTAAATTTAACTTCTCATTCAGATCATTATCCTCTTACTATCACGCTATTTTCTCAAGTTTCGATTTCTCTGTAAAACTTGATTTATGATTTTTGGTCATATCATCTGACTTATCAAAAGAATATTTCACTGAATATTGGAAGTCATAGATAATTCTCAAGACATATATATTTATTTTAGACCACTTTTTTATATCCATACATGAACGCATATGAGCATCATCACCAATACGGAAAGTTTGGAAATCTACCTCAAGTTAAATGAATTTTTTCACTAGCTTGCTTACAGAATCTGACTTCTGATTTAAAGAGTATTGAAGAAACTGACACCTCAAATAAATACTCAAAAACAAAGGAATAGTGTTTACTAACTTCTTAAATTACTTCACAACAAAATCCTAACCCAAATAATATGATTCAAAATCTGATTCCCTTGCAGGAGAAGATTCTTTTTCTATCTCTTCAACTTTCCTCTTGGATGAACCACCAACATCCTTTTTAATAACCACAGACTTATTAGGTGTATCATCAACCACCTATTTTCATTTATCAACTTTGAAAATAATCTTCTCAACCCTCAAAGACTCATGATCACTATATGAATGTTGGACTATTTTATCTTCATCAACCTCTTCATTATTAAAATTTTTCTTAACATCATCAGGTTGAATAAATTCATGGTTGCTACTTTCACCATCAGTAGGTTTCTAAACATATTCCTATCCATTATGATCTTTCCCCTAAGAATAAATTTTGTTTGACTCAACCATTAAATATTGGATTGAATTATTTTCACATGGACTTTCCTTCTCATGGTATTCCTCTAATTTCTTTATCACATCATCACTCTCTTCTTATTCTTACTCTTTTTATTCTTCTAATTATTCTTCCTAAACTATAACTTCTTCCACTTCAGGTTTCAGAATTGAGAATTTATTTCCTAGAGTCTCTACTATTACTAGTTCTTTGAGAAAGGATTATGGTTCTTGAATTTTTTCCAAATCTTTCTCGACATTATTGAAAAGTTCTTGAATAATCTCAGCTTCAGACATTTTCTTTTTCAGCTTCTTCTATTTTTGTTTCCTTTCAACCTCTTCAGCATATTGAATTTCCAAATCCTTTTCCTTAGTAGGATGTAAGAAAAAACATGGATCACATTCATTCTTATTATTCTTATGTTCCCTCCAATTCTCTACCACTTCATCAGGGAATGTTTTTTTCTTCTTTGGCTTGGGTGGTGCTAACTAACATTCCAGAACTGTAGGCTTCTCTCAGGTTTATGGTTCCTTATACTTTTTCTTATTTTGTGCTTTCATAGAGGTTTCTTATACTTCTTTTTTCTTAACTAAATCATCAATATCACTATTTGTAATATCATAAAATTCTTTGGACTTAGTTTTAAAACATAATTTTATTCTCTTCCAGGTATCATAACTTAGTATCAGGATCATGAAGTTTATCATTTTAGAATTACAGGGAATTTTGAAGGATTATAAGAAGAACACAGTAATCTTCGTCAAATAGCCAGATACATGATGATATGGGATTTCTGTGATCCATTCATGATGTGGGTGATAGTCTAAAGAATGTACTTCACCAGGTTTACCTTTCTTAAGGTTAACCATAAAATCTAGAATAAAGATATCACTTTTTATTAAGAAGTCATTGTCTCATTTTCTAGAAATGAGGAAACCATGTACCCCACATGTTTAATATTATTAAATTTTTTGAGAGATGGTTTATCTTAGGAGAATTTTTTTTGAGTCCAAGGCACTCCATTTCCTTTTCCTTCTCAAAGCTTCCAGACTAATCTGGCAATTTGTGAGTACAGAAAATTTCTTCACCATCATATGGAATACCAAGTATATTTTCTACCATATGGAAACATGAGGAATAGTTTTTTCAATATATTTTTAATGAAAACTAAACCCTTCCACCTTCCTCATAAAAATTTACTGAATCATAGATTTCTATAAGAAAGTCTAGATAAATTGGATCTATAATTTTGGCTTCGATACGTAAAAACTATCCCATCCATTCTGTTTAATTATTTTGAAATCAAGTAATTATGCTTTGCAAAAAAATTAGGTGAACCAACCTTTCCCTATATATTATCAAATCCTTTATTTCCCTAAATAAATACAGTTGTTTTTGTGGGGAGGATTCCATGGACATCTAGAGTCAAAAAAACATCGAAAAAATGGAATGATCTATATGAAGACAAGCATAGCTTCATCATGAAAAGACATGAAAACTGATGTGGGATGACGAATAGGGGGACATTATATATGCATTGAAGTGACAATTTGGATTTCCAAAAAGATCCTATGGTTGAAATATGATAGATCTGATCTAATGGTTGAGATTAATTCCAAATAAAATTTTGGAAGGTTCTGATATTTTGAGGTTTTAAAGAAAAATCATATTTAAGGAAATTGAATTCAATAAATTTTTAAAAAATATAACAATACCTACAAGTAAAAATGATTACAAAGATTTTATATGAGGAAGCATACTATTTGGATTTCCTAAAAAATGTTCAGTAATGAAAAAAAAATCTTCTTGAAGAACATTAGATTATATAAAATTTAGGTTCGAGGAATTTGTGCTCCAAAAATATTTTGAGACAAAAAAATTTGGTCAAAAAAATTTTATTTTACAAAAAAATTTGTTACAACAAAAATTGATTAAATAAATTTGTTTACAAAAATTTTTATTATGAAAAAAAATTTGGTTAACAAGCAGATGTACTCCCACTATGAAAAATGACTTTTATAATTTAAGGAAATAGGTTTCAACAAAAAGTTAATCTAGACGATTACCTTATGGTTATAATTACTTACTATTATTTAATTTATTCAAATATATTAGAGGGTAAATATTTTTTATAAATATCATCAAGGTGATATTGCTTTCCAATAAATCGAAGAATAATATCTCTTTTATGTGTGTGATCCCTAAGAAAGTGAGGACTAATATCTATGTGCTTTTCATGAGAGTGATGTGTTGAGTTTTTACATAAGAAATGGAACTCGTATTATCACATAGTATCTGTGTTTTGATAAAACTCATTCCATAGCCTTTGATTGTGTATTACATCCACAAAACTTGAGCATTACAACTTCCAACTACTAAATATTCAACTTCAGCAGTGGAAAGAATATTCCTTTGAATTATGCACTAAGAATTTATCATTCCAGAAATTCAAAAGGTATCCTTCATCACATAATTGAATTATGCTAATGTGTTTGTTCTTACGACCTTTAAAAAATAAAACATTTGAAATCAATGCTTTTTCGAGAAGAACAATGTTACATATAAAAAAAATTTACCCTTAAGCATTATCTCTAAAAGTTACTTTTCATCTTTTCATCTTGATAATATTTTCAAAGAAGTTATTAAAACCATTCATATGCTAGGATCATCCACTATCCATATACCATGTATTATTTTTGGTACTTTCTTTATTTTTCCAAAAATAAAAATGTTATACTTTCGGAATCCAAACACTCTTGGATTTGGAAATTTCAGAAATTAAAATTATAGGAATCTATATTTTGTTAGAAAAATAAGCTTTATGAAAACCTAAAGATTGGGATTTATTTAAAGAAAAAAATTTCTCCCAATGTCCACAACATTGACATTTTTTACAAAGTGGAGCACTTTGGGGAACAAAATAATTTTCACTAAAAATAGATTTTCAGTGAGTATAACCAATTCTAGAACTATTACTTTGAGGAATAATTTTGGAATGCATTTTATCAAATTCTTTACTTCCTGAAGTAAAATTTGATAAAAGTTTCTTTAAATAATTTTTTTCATTTTAATCTAATCAGTAAATTATTATCCTCAAATTCATTGGTTTTAGAACATGAGTTAGCCTCTAAAATATTTTGCTTAGAAATAAAATTTTCAAAATCTTTCGAAAGTTTATCCTTCTAAAAATTAACATCTTTAAGGTTTTTTGCAGAACTTTCAAAATAAAAAAAAATTCGATCAAGATCCTAAAAAAGATGTGAAAATTATTTGGCTAAAATAATAATTCTATACTTTTCGTTCTCTAACTTCATTTTTCCATACAATTTAAATTTTCATGTAATTTAAAAAATCTAGAAACTTCTTCAAATAAAGGTAAGGTATTATCTTTTGATGAGGATGATTTATCATATGAAGATTTTTAATATTCATCATTTAGAAAATTAGAATTTAAATAAATATTGGTTAAGGATTAAGCATTTTGTACCATAGCTATAGGATAATGATTTTCAATAAATAATTGAGCTATAAGACCACAATTCTTTTAACTAGAAGATTCAAAATCAAAAGATTCATCTGAAAAGTCACCACCACTTACACTCTAGGTGTCATTTTATTTAAATATTTTCTCAGCTCAGACTTGTAATAATTTTTTCTATTTCTCTCAAAATGATTTTCCTACTTGAATTTTCTCTTTATCATACGGCAATAAGGTCTGATGTGTCCATTCCTTTTACATTCATAATAAGTTACTTCAGAATATTTCTTGTACACTATATCTTTCCTCTTATATAGGTACTGGGAATCATTATTTCCCACAATCTTCTTCATTCTTTGAGAAATATTGTATAATTTATTTTCTGAATGATCACTATCACCTAATTCCAATACAAAAACATATTTCTTTGATTTAGATCTAGTAACCCTTACCAGAGTGATAGATTTAGATGTCGTTGTGAAAGATACACTTCCATTACCATTCTTATTTTTGTTAAAATCAGAATCTCTCTACATTCTGGTTTTATGAGGAAGAATAGTTCTAAATAACTCATGAAGAATAATGTTATATACTTTTCGGTTCTCATCAATAGTTTTCCTTTTTTATTCCCACTCATTGGAAATTATGTCAATTATTTTTTCTACAAGAACTTCATCATCATGACCTTTATCTTCCACATATTGAAGATTATTTACAATGGTCATAAATCGATGTTGTACTTTAAAAACTAGTTCTCCATAAGGAAATAAGAATCTATGATATTCAGCTCCTAACATAGACCTTCTAGTTTCTATTACATTAAATTTTCCAAATTGTGTAACATCACATTTCTTACAGATGCAATTGATAGCTTCACAAGAAGATGTTTGCCTTTATATATTCCTGGTCATATAACACAAATATGTATTTTGTACCTTGAAATTTAGTTGATATTCAAGTCTCTCTTGATTGGTGAAGGTTCTAACTTATTTTTCTGGAATTTTTTAATCTGCAGTGAGTATAAAAAAGTTATCTAATCTGGTATTAATGACAAATGTATTCATTCGAGCTCTCCATTAAACATAATCATTACCATCAAATATTGGTGGTCTTGTAGGATTAAGGTTTTAAATGGAATAAACATTTATACCTGTCATTCTATAAGGAAATAATTTTCCACAAAATCTTTTTAATAGAAAAATTTTATAAGAAAATATAAAAAACTTGATATAATACATGAACAAGAAAATTTAAGCAAGAAGAATTCGGAAAAGGGAAAACACTGAGCAAGGAAACTTATATGTGAGTATAAGTATTTCATAGACCTGCTCTGATACCATTTGTAGGATCTAAATAGTGTATGTAGATTCCCAATTACAAGAGGGGTGGATTGTAGGTTTAAAAAATGTCATTTTTATCCTTAAAGGAAACTATGCTTAACAAATCTAAACTGGATAAATTCAAAAACACACTTCTAGTTCTTTACTATGAAACAAAATATATTAGGGTCTAAAAAAATAAATCCAATAAACAAACTTAAGAAACAATTTCATAGAGAAATATTCTACCTTAAATCCTATTGATTCATAATTATCAAAGAAAAAAAATAAATAAAGTTTAAGAAAGATAAACTTTCTTTATTAATCAAAATATAGCAGAAAAAACATGAAATAATAATAAGTAATAAGTAAGAAATATTGTAACACAAAGAGTTGGGTATCCAACAAAATTGGATAAAGGTGCCTTCATTCTTACATTCTAGAAATTCCACCTTACCCACACCAGGTTAAGCCCTCGATTGGAATATCAGAATCGGTATTGATATCCCTACAAGCCCACGATCATTGAAGTAGTCAGAACCTCTATCTTACTATCCTCGTAATCCCTTGATTGTACTTAGTAACAATTGATGCTAAAAGAAGCAAGTTGAAAAAGATGTTCACGGCTGAAAAATATGTTAATGTAATGCACAATGCATGAGAGTCTCTCTCTAAAAATAACTTCACAGCATCACAACATGTAATCTCTATATCGATCCATTTTGAGCTCTTTAAAATGAACTCTTATTTATATGGAAAATTTCAATGGTCAGCTCCCTCCTCCAACGGTCATATTATTCATTGAATCTCGGAGGTACTTGTACATATGTCACTAAACTAACGGTTAGTTAGAAACAAATTGTACAACATCATTTCATAAAAAAATGTGTAAGGAAAATGAAATAGCTTAACAAAATATGAATATTTGGAATCTAAGAAAAAAAATAATTCAGAGTCTAAATGTATAGACAAACGGATTCTGTAAACATGGATATTCAGATTCTATTTTTCAAAGAATTTTGAATCTGAATTCTATAGATTCTAGAGTCTGAATTTTGAAGAATTTGGAGTTTGAATTTTATGTAATTTGGAGTCTGAATTCTAATGAATTCAGAGTCTGAATTCTATAGAATTCGGATTCGGAATTCTAAGGAATTCGGTGTCTGACTATAAAGAAATTCAGAGTCTGAATTTCAGATAATTTGGAGTCTGAATTTCATATAATTCATAGTTCTAATTTCAGAGAATTTGGAGTCTGGATTTCATATATTTTGGAGTCTTAATTTTAGATAATTTAGAGTCTAAAAACAGAAGAATCAACATCCATGGAACTACATGATTCTGTGTTTTTTAATAAGGATCTGAATATTTCAATTAGTAATAAATTATACGTGATTTTGAGAGAAAATGAAATTAGACAATGAAAACAAGGGTAAGGAAAAAAATCCTTGGAGAATGGAAATTTTCCATAATAAAATAATCCTTAGATAGAGATAATTTTCCTTAAGACAAAGTGTTTGTCATTTTAAAAACATAGAGGAATGGAAAAGTCATAAAGAATCTATATTGACTCAACAAGCACTTCCAAGTAAATCTAGAGGAAACAATGCTATATGGGATGTTGTGGAATGTATTACAGAGATAGCTCACTTTATCACAATTTGAGTGGACTTTTCGTTAGATAAACTTGTAAAGATGTGCATCAAATAAGTGGTAAGGATTCATGAAGTACCACTATCAATTGAATCTGATATAGATCCTAGATTCACCTTAAGGTTCTAGAGAAGTATCCAAATTCCCTTAATAATTGAGAAGAACTTTAGTATGTCCTATCACCCTCAAAATGATAGCCAATATGAGAGGACAATTCATACACAAGGAGACATGTTGAGAACTTGTTTTGTGGATTTTAAAGGATTATGGGACCAAAATCTTTCTCTACTTGAGTTCTCTTACTACAAAAGTTTCCACTCCATCATCCAAATATCTTCATTTGAAGCCCTATATTGGAAAATACCAAGAACACTTGTGTATTGGGGTGAAGTTAGTGAACATAATCTACTTGGGCCATAAATTGTCGATGAAATGGTGGAATGGGTGAAACCCATTCATCAATAAATCATGGAATCCCAAATTCGACAAACGAGATATGTAGAAAATCATCAAAAAGTCCTTGATTTTATATCAGGAGACATGGTATTCCTCCACATATCTCTATGGAATAGGATCAGGATATTTGAGAAGAAATGAAAGATAAGTCTTGGGTAAAAATTCTCCTTTGAGATCCTTGATCTTGTAGGATATATGTCCTATTGACTAGAACATCCAAAAATCGTGCCTTCCACATATCACTCTTAATGAAAAACAAACTAGATCTATCACAAGTACTAAATTCATAGGTAGTACAGTCATAAAATTATCTCTCTTACGAGGAGTATCTTGTGGAGATCTTGGACCATATAGATAATTTATTACACAACAAGACTACTAAAATAGTCAACGTACTATAGACGAACCATATGTATGAAGAGGAAACATTGGAACCAGAGGAAGTGATGAATGAGTAGTACCCACACCATTTTCCTCATACTATGTAAAACAAAATTTCGAGGATGAAATTTCATAAGTGGGTAATTTAATGAAAAAAAAATTTATAAATATAAATTCCCTTCCTATTATTATGTTATATATTATAATCACATAAAATCACATTAATAACACAATAAAATATAATAAATGAATAATTAATAAAATAAAAGATATTTCTAAAACATAGGAAACCTACTACAATTAAATAATAACTTGATCATAGGAATAGTAATATCACCCTTGTAAATATTAAACAAGCCAAATGAATAGTAACCTCACCCAGGAATGTATAAATAAACTTTATAAATCTTATAAATGAATAAATTATATAATTATATATAGGGTAAGTAATTGAAATTTTTAAAGATTATTAATTATGGGTTTATATTTTTATCAGTCATAAATATTTAATTAAAACACTATGGTAAATTTAATAATTTAGATGAAAATTTATGTTCCCAAAATGTATTCATAAATTAATATTTTTTTGTCTTATTATTTAAATATAATATTTTGATAAAATATTTAATTTTTCAAAATGTTATAAAATCAGTTATAATTACAAAATATGTATTTTTTGAGTAAATGAATATTTTTATTATAAATTAATTTTCTCATATTTATTAAACTTTTCTCATAAAATTTAGTTCATTTTTAAAATTATACTTAAGAAAAAATTATTAGGTTGATTTTTTCATTTTTTTCTAAAATACTTGATTTTGTTGTGAATAGTAAAATGTTGTAATTTACAATAAATACTAAAGACATGAATTTTTTTTCCATTATTGATGTAAGGAAAAGGTAAAAACCATTATTTAGAACTCACTTGAACTATTTATTTTATTTAGTCATTGTAATCAACAATATTGATTTTCTTGAGCCAAAATAATAAACTGATGATTATAATAATGAGAAAACACCCCTCTTCTCAACTATAAATACCACCCCTCACCAACTCTTCACATCGCACCTTCCAAGATTTTGGCCTGGACCAAAAGTTTTACAATACTCTTCCAAAGCCCCTACCCCAATTCTATGATCAATTTTTCTCATAAAAATACAAAAACATTTTCCCTATGGAGGTTTTTAAGGAGGATAAATTCAAGAGGTAAATTCCTCTTTCCTTTTCTTTTAATTGTTTTTCAAGATATTTTCTTATTCTCTCCTCACATACCATAATATAAATGGTATGATAACCCCATTACTTCACATATACTATAATTTTATTATTCTAAGGTAATAATTCATCATTAAACCTCTCTCTTATCTCTTTTATTTTAAAAATGAAAAACTCATCCGGAAGGTGCTAATTTATCATCTTCAAGGTTGAAATTTTTTTATTTTATATTAAAACCTTAATGTCTTATCATAAAACCATTATTATGGATAAAAAAGATATAATATATCTATGACATCCTATTTAATGTTTTGTAATGTTAATTAATAAAACAAAACAAGTTTTTTGTGATCAAAAACTGCCCAAAATAATCCAAATGATTTTCACTGACATCTTATCTGTGGATTTAACCTTATCCAAAATTACCAAATGAATTATATAACTATTTTACCTTTTATATGATCATTAATAACTTATAACCTCAATTTTATATTTCTATTTCCATTTTACATGAACTTACATACTCTTATACAAGAAAACTAATCATGAAAACTAAGAAAAAGAACACTCTCGAATGATGAAAGTGAAAACTGTAACTCATAAAAAGGCTACAAATTGTCTTAATGAAATTATAATAAATCAATTAAATGTAGAAAATTTTATTAATTAATTAATAAATGGATTTAATTTTATTATACTGGACGTTAAGATCAAGTGTAGAACCATTTCAGACATAAGGTATGAGACACTTTCTAAGCCTCCATTTTTTCCTTTGGGTTACACTTTATCCCTATTTAACCTAATTTAACTCTTCTTTATTTTTATATAATTATTATTAATTATATTTATATGTTACAAACTCATGTATCTAGATCATTTAATCTTTATTTTTTGAAATATACATGTTTTAATATGGTTCACATCTCAATTGTTTCATAAAAGTAAGCCCTATAATAGTGAACTTCCCAATTTCTTACCCATTTTAATGTACCGTCCGTATTATGTTTTAAGACACCATTTTTTATAAAATCACTAATATTATCCTGAAAAACTATTATTATTAATTTCTGGTATTATTAAAATAGATATTCCCTTTTCACTTCTAATTATCTTTAATATTTCCCTTAAACCACACTAAAATGATTCATTTTTACAGATTCTTAAACAATCCTTTTACATGATTACAAATCAATAAGACATAAATTATCATGATTCATGCCTATTTTTTCTTATGAATTTTTATTTTTGTTTTGAATCTATTCTTTCATAAAAACATTTGTGATATTCTCTTTTTTATGTCATGTAACATGATTATGATACACATTTCGTTCCATGGGTAACCCTTATGCTTATTATTCATGTGGCACACATACTAATGAACATTTTATTATTGGTGCACCAAGATAGTTCTGCAATAAATTGGTTAGGGTTTAATCTCATGAGATGTTAGGTTGAGATAGGGAGTGAACATGATTCCTTTTTGGGACTTTTTCACCATTTCATAATGTCTTGGTAGTTAAACTTGACACATATTTATTCCATGATATATATTGATTCCAAGTTAATATGATGGTATGATTATATGTTCCCTTGTTATACATGTTATTAACACTTATTTTCATTCATGTTCTGTGCCTTTTATGTCATCATTTTATGCCTTATAACCCATGTTCTATGTTTTATCCCTACGCTTACTCTGTTACTGGGATCTTTAGTTCATCCCTTAGATCCTATATTCTGTAGGTTATCTTATAAAGATTTAATATCTCAATGGAAGTTAAGAGCTCGTTGTGTAGATCAAATAAAAAAATTCATTTTGGGATTTTTTATGTTTAATTATTTACCAAATCATTCAAAGACACTAGCCTTTATGATCCTTTACATGTAATTTCTAGCTAATTATGTAATAATATGTGAAAAATGTTATGGTATCTATAAATACCTAGACATCATAACTCATTTTATAAACCTTCTCATTTAATTATGCAAGAAAATAGCTTTTCTTAGGCTTTCCAAGTCTTTACCAAGCCCCACCAAGCTCATCCCAGCTTATCTGGCCACTACCCACCCACCCAAGGCCATAACTCATGATGAATAATCTCTAAAAATTAATTATATCATTTATAATTAATTAATAAATTTAATTTTAACTCAAAATAATATTTTAATACTCACCAAACAACCTCACTATGCCAACACCATGACCATGAACCCACAGGAGGTCCCCAGGGAACCTAAAACCTCAAATCGAGTTGAATCTATAACACACTCTACTATTTCCATCATTAAGTTAAATTAATTTTCAAATAAAACCCATATATAAATCCCCATAATTAAATTCTTAATCAAAACAATAAATAGTGGTATACTGATGGGATTTCAGCACTCCCTCTTCCTAGGTATAGTATAATCTCCATCTCACATTGCTAATTCCTCCATGATCCATAAAAATTGGTACCAAATACCTAGAAAAAATGGAAATAAAGAAGTTGGGAAGGAATAAGTGTGAGAAGCCTAATGAAATAGACACATAACATGGACTCCATAGGAAACTACATGAAAAATCTCCCTATTTAGCGGGTTTATGAGAGAAAAGGGGGAGATTAATTGGCCCAATAGTCTCCCCCATGACCCCATTATTAAGAAAATCCTATAGGGGTGAAATCCCCCCACCCCCATTAAAAAAATATTAAATAACTGCACTAGTGGACTGTGAGGCCTAATGGATGACTAGTACACGTAGTAGTGAAGTAGGGCTACAGCCAAGGCCACCAGCCAGTCGGTGGCTACATGCTACTACCCCTTCCACCTCGACTTACTTCTAGTACTCCCTAATTCCCCAGCTAAGCCACCAAGAACTATTCTAAGTCTAAAAAGTCTATTTTAATGTTTTATAACCATCAAAAACCAATTCCAAACACCAATTTAAATTTCACACCCTCAACTGGATGAAAAAACAAATTTTCACTACAATTAAAGACACATACAGGGCCGGGTTTTTATAGGATGATATTACAGTGAATCATAGTTTTTTTTTGAAATTAAAATTTTGTGAAATGGTAGATAGGTTGTATAATAATTAATTGAAACATATAATAGACCTTTAATGGGAATATCATGAACACACGTTTTGTGGAAAATCTAGGTTACTTAGGACATGCGATTTATATTATTGTTTTCTGACTATATGGTCATATGATTTTCACCAAGAATGACCCACATTAGTTTTCATATATTTATGATTTATGGGTTTTTTACCTTGGTCTACGAGAAAAAGGCCAGTTTTCATGAATAGTATTTTCTATATTGGACTCACATAGCATAGTCATGCTTCTGTGTGATTGATATCATTGATAATATAGGTTTAAAATATTTAAGAAGTCGTCAATAAAATCTATTTAGTTTTACTATATAATTTATTCATTTCAATCAACATAGTTGAACTATGGTATACATTATTTAGATGATAGGGCATGTGTACTCTACAAAGGGATAATCCTTGACAAATACTATATCATAGCTCATGTAAGGGATGTATATTGATCCTTAGTGGTTCATTATTGGTATTTTATTCCTTAAATATCAATCATTGTGAGTGAATATGATACTAGTTTGGGGGGAAATAGGTTATTTTACTTAATGTGTCAACAAAAATATATATAGATTTATATTCTTGGTATAATTATACATAACTAGACTATATGGATAAGATTATTCAACACAGATAATCTAAGATGATGTAATTATATATATTATGATTTATTATATGGTAATACATGAGGGGGTGGATCTCATATGTCAGTTCATGGTGAGGATTTGACTAGTAAAGAGATCATTTAGGGGGTAATATTGTATGAAGATTCTCATAGATGTTTAGTTACCTAGTATGTTGGTGTCTTATCATGTGAATCAAAAGGTGTGTGACTATATATATATAAATATTTTTCCATATAATATTTACGGTGATTTTTGAGGTGTTAACAAGGTGGTTCTTCTCATGAATTTTAAACTATATGGAGTATTAATTTTGTGTTAAGTAGGTGAAATTGGGGTTTTTTATATGATGTGGAATATTGGTGATTCAAGTGACTTTTGTGATGTTATGTGAAAGGGTAACCTGATAGAGGGGTTAGCCCAAGAATTTGTGCTCCCTTACAGATAAAAATGAGGATAGATTCTTTGGGTTGAGATAAGTGTACATGAGTTGATACTAGGTATATTATATGTGTAAGGAGATGCCTTGGGATTTGTAATGTAAATCACTTGATGTTATTTGGTATTAATATTTTGTTTCATAGGAATGGATTAGTAGGATTCAAAACCCTATCGATTTTGAGAGATTCAAAATGTGATGGTGGATTGTAATCCTAGATGGTTAGATATATCATAGTTAGGGTGTGGTTATATTATTTTGGTTTTTTAAATGAAACCGATGAGAAGGTGATTTCGCAGTAGATCGTGCAAAAAGTGAAATGTCTTATTTTGAAGGATATCATCGAGGGTGCTTCAAATAGATGATACTAACATGCAATGATCATGGTCTGTTAATTAGCTGTTTGATCCTAGGAATTGTTATATTAGAATCATGGGACTCTAATTTAGGTTATATGACTAGGTAGAACTAGATATTACACGAACTAGTTTCAAAAGACATAATGGTAGAGCATGTTGGTTATGCACAGTGACGTTTTAATTATAAATCAATAAGAATATATATGCAAGACAATGAAAAAGGGTTTAAGGAAATTATTATGATCATGGTTTCCAGATTATTTTGATAAAAGGGTAAATGTCCCCTATAGTTATAGGTGTATAGGGAAATAGATCAGAGAGTCATGGTATGGTCTACTAAATTTTTTGACATGATAAGTACTGTCTGGGAGGTGTGAGGATAGAATCTGACGAGGTGGAACTCAAGGAGAGGTATAAAGGAAGGAAAATGGTTGAGAGTGAACCATTTTTTATAGTAGGTATGACCCTCATTATAAATAATGTTTTGGAAAATTCTGGGGATGTTGTTTCTGGTGAGTAGGAATGCTTTCCATTTAAATAATCATTTTTTCTCTCAAGTATGTGTGGGATAGTCTCATATAGTATTTAAAAATTGTAATAGATCGAGGCTGGGAAAATAAAGTAAGAAATGTGTGGTATAAGTCATGGATTTAATGAGAATGGTATTTGTATAGTTGAGATAGATTTTGGATTTTAGTGAGTAAAATAATCTAATTTTATCTATTCCCATGTTAAATACAATATTAGGAGTTTGGATGTGATTTTGTATGTGATTTTGGATGGAGATCATGAATTTGAATTGGGATTTGGGTTATTTCAGTAGGACTAGAAGGTGATTTGGATTAATGATGCATCAGTTCTCATGGTGAAATTATGAAAATAAAATTTTGGATGACAAAACAGCCATATAATTATAGAAATAATTGGGTTTAGAATTTTATGTTAATGTTATGATATCTTGGGATTCCTCAAAAATTAATATATGAGGGCCAATTAGTGATGCGATTTTATGTCAATATAACAACCCTACGCTTTATTTAAAACTTAAAAATAATTTAATACATAAAGTATTCACTTGATAAAATATAGAATATTGATATTTCTAGTGTCTTTGGGGCTTTAGAACATAGCATAACAACTTAAAACATGAAATATACATCTTTATTGAAATGTTCTTTTATATGACCACACACATTCCTTCGTACTTAGCATTGCATGGGATAACCTGAGAACATTCATAAGAAAAGGGTGAGCTATAAAGACTAGTAATGGAGTAAACAAGGAATAACATGAAGAATTCAATAAATGTTAGGCAATAGGAATATCACTGGAGCATAATAGAAACATGAACATAAATGCATGATATATCATGACTATTATAACATTGAAATGTGGAAACAACATTTAACATGATATTAGCATGAGAAAAAGATCATTTCACATGGGGAATGAGTAAACCCTAATTTAAATTGACTTATCTTGATTAAACCCTCATTTCACTTTAATTGTCAGGATACAAATCTTTTCCCAATGCATTGGAGCAATATCCGGGCTCACCCTTCTTAATCATTTCATTTCATGCATAAGTGTTCCAAAGGGATCATATAACATAGATTCATTAAACATCATCATTTATTACATGATAATGGAATGTGAAATTCATTCATGAAACTACATAATAAATAATAAAATTTTCATAAAGGTGAATACCATTGATAGAGAAATGGGCATGGTATTTAATAGACAATGACTTTGGCTTAGAAAATCACGGTGCAATTTCGGCAGCATAACGGCATTACATAAGAATTCATAAAAAAAGGTTTATGATAGAGAAAGGGGTGTATCATCATATGTAACTGAAATGTACAGTAAGGGGTTCATATAGATACATTTCCCAACAAATGTAATGTAATTTAGATTCATAATATAAATGAATAACTTTAATGTAAATGAGGAGAGAGAAATCCCTTACGGAATTTTGGCATGGTAACAGGTGTATATGGGATATATTAATGAGATATAAATAGGTATATCATCATTAAAACATAATTAGGGTAGTATGGGTGAGGTTTTAAATCATACCCCAACATTTGTAATTGAAAACACAAGGGTATGTAAATATAAAGAAACTTGGACAAAAATGGGAGGGGAAGAAATCCCTTACTTGGATGTGTGATCCCGAAGGCTTGGGAGATTCTTGAGAGAGGCTTATAGAGAGATTGTGGCACCTTGAGAGGATTATAGAGAGTGGAAGTCATATTTTGGTTGAAATCCAAAGGTTTTGAGTGAATATAAGTAGGAGATTGGGTGGGTTTATATAGGAAAATATAGGGAATTATTTCTTATTTAGGTTTTGGACACTACACAATAAGCTAATCAAAATAACAAACAATAACCTAGTTTTTGAACTTCATTTTTACAAAAGGGGAGTGTAAAAGAATATTTTATAAGAAAAATTTCCAAAATTATTAAAATATTGGGTTTTCTTATGTGGAGGTGAGTCACACTCTAAAGGAAATCATTTTAAAATGATAAAATGTTTTATATATCATGGAGGGTCAACTAATTATTTGTAAAATAAATAAAATAAACCTAAAATAAAATTATTTTAAAGCTAAAACATATATTGTACGAACAACCCATTTATAGTATTTTTTACATCACTATTGGGACATTATGATGTCAAAAAGCACATTATATATTTAAACGGTATTAAATTTTTACCAAAAAATTCCTCTGTCTCAGAAAATTATGAAACATTCACCATTGGATAATTTCAACTTCTTTATTTCAAAAATAATATTCATTTTATCTAAATAATTTTCTATATATGTTAATTTTTAATTTTAAAATAAAAATTTTTATTTATTAAAAATTCATGGGTTTTGACAAAAACAGTTTTCAAACATTAATAAAAATTACAATTATATTCATAAAAATTACATGATAATTTATATTTAATAATAAATAATTTTGTAATAATAATATTTTATTAAAATAGTATTTAATTCAAAAATCCATTAATTCTTCAAAATAGATTTCTTAATTGAATATTTACTAGAAATACTATTTTTTCTTTAAAAAATATTGACAAAGTAACAATAGTAAAATGAATGTATATTCTCTATACAAAAAATAATTTATATAATTACAGTGATAGGTTATTGTTACATAACCCCTTAAAACATCCACATAAGACCTAAGGGTAATGTTTGTGATTGTGACATACTCTTGGGGTGGCTCAAATTACATTGCTTAGGTGGTAATATCTATTAACATCCACTTATCTTGTAGGAAATTTCGCTCAAGATTAATGTGTTTAAGCTCATCTTGGACTTGGTCAAGAGTGAATCCGAATGAATCTACCTTCTTTACGAGCTCCAACAAATAGGTTTCGTATGGAATAATTATGCTGGATGAGTTCATCGCTTCCTTTGTCTGAGTAAATTGGATTTGTTTAAGCCCTATATTTATACTAATCATGTGATCACTATTCAACAACTTTATTAGCAACAGTAACACTTCTTGACGTTATTTTAAAATCCAAAAACATAAAACCTAGGAAGTGCATATGTTCTATATAACCTTTTTACAAAACAATACATTTAAATATATTAAGAGGAATTTTCATTAATAAAAGTTTGGGATGTTACAGTCAATGGGTATTACCAAGAACTCATGGGAAAATTTAGAACATGGGAGGTCCAATTATTGTTTTTTTGTAATAGGATTTGAGGTAATAATATCCACATCAAGTACATTGTTTTGAATACAACATGTTTATTTTCGGGGTCAGCTATAGCTGCAGGGAAAATATAGTGTATATTGGCCTGTCCACAGGTGGTGTAGACTCATCTAATTTGATTCATAATGTAGTGATGTGGGATGTTACTAGGTTCTTATTAGTTTTTCTTTATTGTAATAGGGTAAAATGATGTTGATACTACATTGAGTGAGTCTTTGTATCAGTTAAAATTCATTTTAGTATGAGATTATGATGGTGTGGAGCATCGTTGATCAGAATCATCTCTTATTACATGAGTCCTATGGGGGAGAGCACCATAGGACATTGAATGAATAGTTTAATGAAACATAGGTTTCTTGGGATATGTTAATGTGCTTAAGAATCATCTTATTGTTTTGGTTATTTTGAAAAGTAGTAACTCTTTTTTTTATGAATAATTCACCTCATGTTTGAACATTAATAGTGAAATCCATTTTGGTGTTCCAATGTAGTAAATGATGAATTGGTGACTAATTGATATTTATGATATATTGGGATTTTTTATTGAATGTTTTATAAGACTAAACATGGATTAAAATTGTTATGGTGGTGTGGTTATAAAACCCTATGTCTTTAGAGGTTTGAAATTACATTGGGAATTTAAATTTTTGAGCTCTATATTAGGGGTTGCTTTGAATTTCAAGATATGGACTGAGTTTCTAAGATTTAAATCCCTTAAAGGTTGTATTTTTGGATAAATACCACATATTCATGAGTGCCTCATGTTAGTAGATTAGTTTTGGGGGGTTCATTCTCATATTTTATGAATTATCAATGTATTTTTCTCTAGGAATATTTTCCACATAGTTTGGAAAAAACATAAGGGGTAACTGCATGGATATTTATTTCTATGGGAGAGGTGTAAGACCACTAAATGGTTGTAGAAAACACAAGAAAGGTCAGAGTTTTGATATTATAGGTCATTTTTATCGTTAGTGTATGGTCTGATAAACCACATAGAAAACCCATAAAAGGTGGATATCTTGAGATAATATCATCTACATGGTTGCTGTTTGGAATCAAAAATAGTTTATCCAAATATATTTTCTTAAAAATGGTGAAATAAAATATTCCACCTCAATATTTTTATCCCCAAACCCATATTCTTCTTTTATTGCATTCACTAAACAAAATATGATATCTCTTCTTTATCTACTTTGATTTCAATTGACATTATAGAGTTTTAAAGTGTTTTTTCGATTGTTTAAAGTGGGATATCCTTTATTTCGTCATCTTTGATTCTCTCTAATTGTTTTCATTTGATTTTATTTTCCTTGGTTTAGGGTTTCATTTATAATTCCATCAGAGCATAATGGAATCATCCCAATATAATGAGTCTTTCATACAATATAGATATAGGACATCTTGAATTGATGTCTGCATGATGTTTCACATTGTTCGGATGAAGGTATATTTCCCATTGTATTTTTCATGAGTTTTTTATTCATTTTAACAAAAAAAATTATTTAATTCATGATGTTTTATTAGTTAATTTTCTCAGAATATAATTTTGAGACTATCATGAAATGTTTGCATATTGTTTCTCAATGTTTCAATGAATGAATTTCTCCTCGTGGAATTTTATTCTTTTATACCTATTCAAATTAAGTTAAATTTAATTAGAAAATAATTTTTAATTTTTTAATTAATTATAATTTGATTATAATTATTTAATTCGGATTCCTTGTTAGAATTTAGGTCCATGTAGTTATGGGTGATGGCTGATTAGACTTGGACAAGCTCTGGTGAGAGTTTTTTGGATGTGATTTAAGGAAATAAATCTGGTTTGAAGTATATGTTACTTCAAACATGCAATTTGGTATTATGTGTGTTATTGTTTCATATGGTACGTGTCCTTTCCACCAAGGATGATTGAACTTTATTCGAATAATTTTTCTAAAATTAAAGTGAAATAAATGTGTACTTAACAAAGTGATAATGGCCATGATAGACCCATGTATACTGGATCGATGCCTCAACCGCTAATAGTCGATGCCATGTTTATGAATGTATGGTTTTAGATAGATATACCTGAATTGGTTGTTTGAATTGATTTTAATGAACATATTTGTCATGGATAGGTTCTCATGGATCCATTGAGTTTGGATGTGTGATGTATTGATATGGATAGCCTAGATATTATCCATGTGAGAACATTATAATTACTTTAAAACCTTGTTCTAGATGAGGTGAGAATGGGGTGAGTGGTCCTCACCTGTTGAGATGTGACCATCTATGTTGTTTTTACTAAAAAGATTGTGGGTGGGTTGATTAAGAGAACCAATTTAAGAAAACCTAAAATGTTGAGATTTCCTTTGTGTGATCTCTTGATACTAATTCCAATGAGGCTTTTTTTATGAGGCCATTAAGGATATAAAATGATTTTGATAATTCAATGTGATACTATTCCCACTATGTGACGTTTGTTGACCTGAGAGATGTGATTGAGGGTAAGGATATGATTTGAGGTGACTGTGTTTTGATGATACCTAAGGAACCCCATTGAGTGCCATGATGATATGTCAACCCTTGAGAAGGTGAATTCAAATTTGAGTTTATATTATTATAGGATTCACCATAAAACCTGAATCATCGATTTGATCATTATATGGATATAATGAAAATCATGTATCAGGAGCATAAGAGGAAGACCTTAATTTTGTGATACAAGTTCTAGAAGTTTGTTGACCCTTATAAGATGTATAGATAATATGATTAATGTGGGGTGAACTACCCACTGAGATGTATGGAGATACATGGGATACCTTGTTAATTCTCCATGTTTCCATCCTTCATTCCTAGAACATTAGATTAGTGAGTGGGGTGAATTTCCCCCCTCACAATGTGATATATGGTATTGACGAGTGGTACGCACTCCTCCCATAGAGATGTATATGTGAGATAATCAAGGAGGGACACACATACCCCCAAGTGTCTATCAAACTATGAGTTAAAATGATAGGAATTCACTGGTCCTAATGAGTGGTATATATGGGATTGTTCTAGAGAGACACACTTCCCACTGAGTTATTAATAAACCAGTAGATTCCTAGGATTTTCTCATAGGATCCAACTGTTGATAGTTATACTCCATGGTTTCTTATAGAATTCTCCTAGGAATTAGTCAGGGTCCTGATATTGGTTATAATGATTTTGAGATGTGATATAAGATACTATGGATCTAGAAAAATCATGTTGCATCAATCATGGGTGTTTCATTTAATCCTAAGAACCGGAAGTGGTTATTTATTTATATTTCAACCATATTTTATTATTGAGATATGAATATAAAATGGTCACACTACATTTATTGGATATATATGGGACCTCATTGATAGGGGCCTACTGAGTTGTACTCACATCCTACTCAGGAGAACATGAAACTTGGTTATATGATAATCCTTTATTATTCATAAGTTCAGGATAGGTAAAATCTTATAATATATTGATTAATCAAGAGATCTTAAAGGGAAACTATATATCAAGATGATGAGATACTTGTGGATAGTAGTGGATACATAGCAAGTTTTTATTATTTTATTTATTTTTTTATATGGGATTGGCTCATTGAAAGATTAGTCGATTTATTTTGGCATGACTATGAGTAGGTATGACTGCTTTCTTCCCAATTTCATTTGATATGTCATGTCTTGATTTTTCACTTTTTCATAGTCAAAGTTTTTGTATTTTATTATTTATGGTTATTTTTATGTTATTGAAAACCTTGATGTGGGGGGTATAGTCACCCCACGGTAACACCCTAAACACTCTCTACTTGTAAACAACCTCTAGAATATGAGGAGGTGTTCCTAAGGTCACATGGAAACCTAATTAGGTTATTATTCAGATTGAACTATGATTGGGATATAGTGATTATACCTTCTAAGATAAATCTCTAGACTCATATCTCAATGCATCAAAAGATTAGAATGACCCATCCATATTATAGAAAAACACAAAACCAACTAACAAGAAATAGGGATCCATAAGGTTGCTCATAGTAAATAATTAAAAATAGGTAAACAATTGTATAATGCATCCAATAAATTATAGAAATAATAGTAGATTCACTGTAAAACATACATCATCATATAAATATATCAAAGAAACGTTATTAGATATATGATTAGAATAATAATTTGAAATTAAAAACGGAATAGCCTCTGACCCAACTCATATAAACATATATGAAGTTCTACCCATGTAAATTGAAACCCATGTCGTATACAAGGGTAGGTGTGAGTCTAATGACCTAAAATAATTCCTCATCAGATCAACACATTAAATGTTTCTATGATCATGTGGATGTACACGAAATATATATATATATATATAATGACTGAAATTCATTCTCATGAAACCTAACCGCCAGGAAAAATAATACCATATGCATATAAAATCATACGTTTCATGTTATCATGTGATAATAATACCACCATGATAGTAGACCCCATATGATTTAGCTAATGTTTGTAATATATCTGTCACAACCACATCACTAGGGACACCATCATTGTAAATGCATAACATAGTTAGTCCAAGGAATATTTGATCTAAGACACTACCTTTCCAAATAGGTAAGGGCCCTATACAACATTTTAACCACCGCCCTTTCACTCGGGGTAAGTTCCCTATCACATCTTGACCACCACAATATCACTAAGGGTTATTTTTAATGTCATATCTTAACCACCACCCGACAACTTATAGTGGGGTCACTCATAACAACCCATCCCCCCCCCCCCCCCCTCTCACTCTATATGGGGCCACAACCATTAGTTCAAACAATCCTCTCTCACTAGGGGTTATATTCACCATGATATATTTACCTATCTCTTATTTTAGGGTCATAACCATCAGTTCATATAATCCCCTATCACTCATTGGAGTTAATTTATGACATTCCACTAAACTCTCACTTGGGATGGGGTTGAAACCATCAGTTTGGTCTATCCCCTATTACTTAGGGGAGGTCATTCATCCCAATCCACCACCCTCTCACTCAAGATGAGTGAAAAACATAAATTCAATATATAAATAAACACACAATAAAAACATCAAACAATCAAGTATGGAAAAAATGTTAACCTCTGGAAATTAGAACATCGAAGTCTAAATATACCACAAAGATAATCCAAACGATTTATCATAACTTACCCCTATTAATTACCGACACATTTCATGTTTATAAAACTATAACAACCACAAAAGATCAATTTATCTCCCAAACCGATATGCCAATATTCCAAGTCAATCAATCCTTAAATGATCCTAAGAAACTCACTCAATATATAGTTTACATATTGGGAAAATACCAACTTAATTTATAGAAATTTTAACAGTTACATTTAAACCAATCCATTCCACCCATATATACCCCATAAGGGATCGATAACACTAACATTGACCCACCCAGTTACCTTGATACAAAAAAAATAACATATTTGGTTTAACAAATGCACCCACATACATTGGCATTCAAAAAACCATATATAAATTCCATAACATGGTATGGGATTATTATATAATCATGTATCATAATAAAGTAAGAAAAATATATAAGAAATTAACAATAAACTATAATATTAAAAATAAGAAAATATTTTTTAAAGAGGTTATTTCATACATGATGTTAAATTAATCAAAACAAATCTCAAATAAGAAATTTGTTTTTTCTTTTAAAACTAAAGCCTAATCCTCTTTTTCAACCTTTTAAAAAAGTACATCACATATCATCTTAAAACATTTTCATAAAAAATTCATTTTTAAATAAAACCAACATTTCAAATTTCCAGATAAAAAGAAATCTCATTTATCTTGATAAACCAAATTAATCCACAAACAATCTATAAATAAGGAAAATAACGGTCATTTGATCAACGAACACTAATGAACTATTTCGCAAGCTATATTTTTTGTTGACTATTTGATCATTGTTATCCCATCCTAATTTATGGGGAATGAGAACAAATACATTAATCATGTGGATAATGAGTATAGTGTTTTTAAAATAATATAAAATTACTAAATAAACAAGACAATTGGTAATATAAAGTCTATATACCTTATTTAGAGTTAACATGAATTAAATCATTTTGAAACTATTGTTAGACCATCTCTGATCCAAAGAAATTTGTAAATATGAAAAAATATCTTATTTGTGGTATAACCAATAGAAAGAAATGAAATGGTGAGTGAAACTAAAAAAACATTGAATGGTAGTTAGCCTTACCCATATCTACTCCCTATAATAGAAAACCCAAATATTTGTTAGAAATTTATGAATATCCTACTAGATTAAGTGAATATGTGACAAAAAAATCCATTAGGTAATTATTATTATTATTTTTAGAAAAAATAGATAACCCGTTTTATATTTCATTTAACCAATTTATTAATTTTTTATAAAATATTAACAAAACCATTCACATTTTTTTTGGAAGCCCCAAGGAATGTAAAGTAATTCCTCTTAAACATTATCCATAAATATTATTAATGTTTGGTTTAAATTTTCTATGTTCTAAATTCTTCTAACGGAAACCATATTTTGAAACTTCCCAACTATTTATTAATTATATTAAAGAAAAAATTGTCCAATATTCTGGATCTACTCTAACATATGTTACAGAATAACCTTGTTAACCTTTTTTTATATCACGAAGATTAAATATTACATATCATTCATAAAAATTCATAAAATTTGGAACCCTTATGTAATAGGTAAACTGCATGTACATATCACCAAGTATTACCAACACGATATCAATTTTTTCAAACATAATAGGAGTTGTACATATTAATACAGTGACACTCACACACCCAATATCTTATCATTTTTCTAAACTAGGGTGACCCCTGGGTATAACCCTTTGTGCACATGGTGGCATTTATGTATCACACTTTATACACCTGGTGGACCTTAAATATCATAAGGTAAACTCAACCCTTAAAAATTAAAGAAAGGGGAACCTTACGCGTCAGATAACCTTTATGCATCTAAAACATGGCGATTTTTTGGACAGGGTGACAACACTTACATGTCACCATTTTTGTATAGGGCATCATTTATGTATCACAAGGTGGCTCCCAAAACATACATGATTTTCGAAAAAAAAGTTAATGACCCATATTAATGGCCCTATTATATTTATTTCCTACACCAAGACCCATACGTATGGGACTACACATATGTATAAGTGGCCTTTTGTGTGAAGAATTAAATGATTTTTCAAACACATGGATCCTTATGTATGGGACTTGTATAATTTTTCCATACACCCAAACACTAAAAAATGGGACTTGGTCTCTTTTTTTATAAACATGGACCCTAAAATATGTGAATAATACATTTTTTTGAAAACCAAATACAAATCAAAGAACCGCCATAACTCATTAATATATATTTAAAAATAGAACATCCACAACTATCCCATGAACTTCCATCTATATGACTCAATTTTTAGTGGTTATTTTTCTAATATATCAACATCTGGTGGATCTAATTTGAGTGAATCAACTTCTGTTATATTTACTTTTATAAATCCATACCTTGGATCCACTACTCCACTACCATCATCTTGAATCAAACATTAATCTTTTATATTCTATACTTTAGTAGTTTCATTTCATAATAAGAAAATTTTTTCACATTACTTGTCAGTTCATAAAGTATAACTTCTGCACAACTTAAGATCAACTCTTACTCATCATAAAATAGATTCCAACATCTTAAATATCACATAAAAATACACTACATGGTGACACCAATGGGTTATTGAATTCCTAGTTTCCTGGAGAATAAATTCTCAACAGGGTCATGTAATCCTATTTTAACACTCTATCAATCACCTAAAACACCTATAGATCATCTAAGACATCCAAAAATGACTCTCAAATATGTTCAAACTCTTGGAATTTTGATCCAAATCCCAATTCATAGAGAATTCCCCTCTTCGAGATCAAAACCTGAAATTTACCATAAAATTATGACTTATAAATTTTTGGGTAATTACAAACTCCTCATTTTAAGGATTCTCAAGGTCATGAAAAACTCTGTAACATTTCCTAAATAACCATCCATCAACCATAATCTGATACAAATCTATATTCTCAGTGAAAAATTATAAAAAACATGGCTATAAAACCCAAAAATTGAACCTCAATACATCAAAATTTAACTACAAATCCACAGTTGATCTCCAAAAAATATTAGTTTCATCATAAACCACAGAAAAGGCGTGTTTTCCACCTCACTACATCAAATTCCACACAACACACCTTTCATTCATTCTCTGGATGAGAGTTCCCAAAAAAATTGCCTCACCTTTTGATGCCTACAGACGTCTTTTGATCATGAAGGAATAATTCCTATAGGCAACATAGATTCATTTAAACTCCAAAAAAAATTCCAAACTAGACATTTGGTTCAACTTGAATGTTTCTTCCTTGAACAACCAAAAATATTGTCATACTAAAAGATCTATAATTAGACTCACTCTTATATTAACCCAAATTCCACCTCAATCTTTATGCAGACATACAATCTCTATTCTTCATTGCATCTAAACTCCAAATCCTGTATTCATCATGGAAACATATAAATTGGATATATTTACACACTCGTATATTGGTGAAATCTCTAGCATCCATCAAATGGTTTTCACCAAATCCTCGACCATACCAATATAAGGGTCATATAAACGTGAACAATTTAATACCCCCCACAATAGGAATGTCTTCATCATCACCCCACTATAACAAAATACTTTATCTTAAAAATCTATGTATTTTCTAATACCGATCAAAAATATTAGACGTAACCACCTCACTTATACCATTTCCAAACATGGAGATAATTATTAGTCACAATTATTGATTATAAGACCCCTAGACTTCCAACTAGTGATTCAAAATTATTTTTATAGTTCACCCCACAATAAAAATCGACTCGTGAAGGATGATTCTATGTATTAGTGCTCTCTACCATAGGAATCTCATACTAAAACCCAAATCAACCATTCCATACCATGATCAATTGAAACTCACATCTAGATACTAAATCCCTATATCATATATCAATCCCATGATCCTAAAACACACTAATCTTTCAAAAAAACAAGACATACAATTTGAATGCATAATTCAACCTCACAGGATACTCCCCACTAGCTGTTGAAAATTAGTTAAACCTTATCAACTTAGGTACCTGTTTCTTTTCCGAAACTAGACCAAACTAGGTCCACACCATCGAACCTCACTTAGATATTTTCAAAAAACATGAAACATTATATTATCACTCAATTCAAATATCAATGTCACTCTTGTCAAAAACAAAAAAGTCTTAGAAGCCCGGTCTATAAAGGAATTGGTTTCTAACTCAAACTAGTTTAAAACATTTAGAGTAATAAAAACTATTTGTAGTTTCTAAAACACCCATTAGAATACAATTTTTTCCACAAAATATAGAATCTCAATAATCCTTGTCCTAACTTGTTCTTTACTTTCCAAAAAACGCACATATTTTGAAAAATAATCTAAATCTAGTTTTTAAAAAGCTATATCCTTACATTTTCACAAATCCAAAAAATTAAACTATTTTTGAAAATAACTACATTTTTTATATTTAAGGAAAAACCACCGCTCATTACACCACATAGGTTTTCTTAATTAAATAATGGTTTTTATTTCTCAAAATCTAGCCATCGGAAAAGTATTTCTCAATATAGGCCAATCGATCAAAATTAAAAATCGATCAAACAAACCCCTTAAAATTATATAAATATAATGAAACATAATAATTTATTTGAGAAAGAATAAAATATATTAGAAATTTATTTAACTAATAATGTACTTTAATAAGACAATAGGTTAAACAAAATCTTTTATAAGTGCATGTGTATTATTTTAATCATGACACTATCATGATTCATGAACAAAGTTATTGGCTCAAAGTCATGCCCCATAACTTGTCCTGAGTCTCATCCATCCTACACTAGGATTATTGGTCCATAAATTATCTTATTCTAGAGTTCCAATTCCCAACATTATAATCACCTAAAAATTGGTTTTTACTAACACATTGTTGGCTAGGAATGCTACTAATCTACCTTCTAAGTCCTGAAATCATAACTCCATATCTAACTAAAATTTTCTGAGAATAAAATATTATTTAATACATTTTTTAATTACCTTGACTAAATATCTCAAATGAAACTCAAATAGGGGTCATAAAAAGACCCCAGACATGCCTCCCAATAGGATCTAGGTTTTTTAATAGTGAAATGGGTGAAGAAATAATGGGTTTTCTATTCCATAAAAAATAAATCCCTAGGGGAATTTCAAATTCTATTGAAATTTCATCATAGTCTGTCCATATAACATACATGAAACAAACCTATGGATAATCAACTTTGATCCAAGAGGGACCCCATTTCCTATAATAATAAAGTTGGAATCAAATACCTAATCTATTAAAGTAAACATAGAAACAATAATAGATGTAATGTATGATATTCATTATCACACAAATATAAAAACATTTCACCAACTAGTATATATTCTAAAAGATGACACGAAAGTAAACACAGTGGCCTTCATCCCAACTCACATAATCATCCCTATTGAATTGTAAACCTCTAAAAACTTTTAGAACAAAACCACATTTCCAACTATAATAGATACCTAATATTGAATGTAATATTGAAGGTATACCTATGTACTTAAAAACCCATGTCATGTAGATGAGTAGGGAGTGTGAACAATGACCTAGTTGGATTCCCTATAAACTAAACCTAATAAATTTTATTGTGATCAACTATATGTGTATCAAATATATATATATTTGTAGTGAAATTAATTCTTGTGAAAATATCCTACACTAAAACATAAAAATAGATACATATATAAGAATATGTGGAAAGTCATTATGTGTTAACTATTTCACAAAAAAACATGACCCCATCAACTTCTTCCAATTCCTATAATAAATCTATTATAAACACTTCACAAGAAATTCCATCAAGGGAATGGTTTAGAAAATCCATTAATGGGTATATTGTAATTTTAATGATAGATTATCACTCAAGGTAGGGTATTGTACTATATCACGACCACCACTCTATCATTGGGGGTGCGTTCCCACTTCACATCTTTAACACCTCCCTATCACTCATGGTAAGGTACCACGTCACATCTCAACTTCCTCCCTATCAGTCAATGGGAGGTTCCATGTCATATCATATCGTTACCACCACCATATCGCTCGGGGTGAGGTCATACGCCCCATATCGACCATCAACCTATCACTAAGGGTGGGCTCATTCATCACAAACCACTAACCACGAACTGAGAACAAGGTCAAAACCATCAACTCATAATATCCCCTCTCACTTAGGGGAATTCATACATCAAAATCCACCTCCCTCTCACTTAGTACAGGATCACACCTATATTTTGGACCAGTCCCTCTAATACATGGTAGTGCATTCAATATAATAAACTACTTTATCACTCATTATTATGTCACAAAAAAATATTTTGAACCATCCCTTCTCCATCTTGGGTCGTTTTTCACCATAATCCTCCACCCTCTTAGACATTACAAGCTGGAAACCATCATTATAAATATAAATATATTCCATAAGTTGAAGCACCATATAATCAAGAAAGGTCAAAAGGATAACCACAAACTCAATAAAAAAACAAGACCATAAAATAACTAACAATATACCATAGTATTTTCCTCAACCAACCCATATTTTTACCACTTATCACCTCTACAAATGAGTGATTTATCAACCAAACCCATATAACAATATACTGAATCACAGAAACCCTAAATGATCCCAAACAGATCACTCTAGGAATGTTTTACCCAAGAGTAAATCCCCTAATTACATTTGAGAACCATGAATAATTCCATCAAACACAATCTATTCCACCAATCCATACCCACTAATGGGTTGATAACATCAATATGGACCCATTTGATCACTTTGATAACAAAAATAGAACATCATCAAGATAACTCACACACTTGCACTCATGAGAGTCTTTACAGGCACACATAAATTTCTTGAAATGGTAATAGATTCATATAAAATAATGAATCTTCATGAAACAATTACATTATTCTAGGAAATTATAATTATTTAGTATATCCAAAAGAAAACAATCTTTGGAAAATAGGATGTTTCACATACAAGGTCAAACAAACTAAAAGAATCTCAAACAATACCTTTTTAATTTCCATTAAAAGATAAAAATTACTATTTATTAAGCATTTAGAAGAACTAACCATGTAGAATCATTACACATGCTAGTACCTTTTCCAAAATAATAATAAAGACATTTTTTAGAAAACCTGACAACTATTTTAAAATAAAATTTTAAACCCATCACCAAAAATCAACATGTTTTTCTTGAAATATCATCTTAAATCATTTGAAAATGAATCCATTTTTAAAAAAACCCTTTTTAAAATAACTTTTAGAAATCAAATCTCATTTACCTTGAAAACCCAATTCATGAAAGAAAAAAATATATATAAAGAGAACCATTGGAACTCATCTAACAAATTCACCACCAATGAACCTTTTAGAAACCAATATAGTCCTTGCTGGATATTGGGTTGACATGATCCCATCCCAATTTATGAGTCAAGATCAGAAAGTCATGAAACTTACTAAAAATGAGAATAGTGATTATACATAAACATAAATTCCCTAAATGAATAAGAGACTTATTAATGTAAATTCTACTGACACCATTTTTAGTTAACAACACCATACTTGTTGGAAATCACTAGCTATAAGAACCTATAATTTTATCAAATGGAATTTCATTTCTAAATAAATAATTATGTGATATTTCATAATAAAATATTTTATAATTCACATGCACGAGGTGGTAAAACCAGGTACATTTTATTATTTTAATTTAAACATTATATTTAGAGAATAAAAATTTCCATAATAATTAAAAGTGTTATAATGGTATGAAAAATAGAAAATAAGACATTAGTTGTAGAAAAATTTGGATCTGCTCGATCCCCCAGAATGGTTTCACTCACGAAAAACATTGTAGAAAATAAGTTGTATGTTATTAATGCAATATGAATTTTGAAAATTAAAATAAATATAACCATGATAGAAGAATAATTGAATGAATAATGAATTAAATATGAGGTTTTTATAAGAAGTAATGAACTCATATGACCATTAAAATTCAGAATGTTGGAAAAGTAATCAAACCATTGGAATAGTAAACATACAGTTAGAATAGTAATCTGGGAGTTATAAATAATAACATAACTGTTAGAATAGTTTCTTCACCTATGGAAGTGAAAAATAATACTTATATATCTTATAAAATAAAAATATTATATATTTATGTCATGGTGTGAGTAAATATTTATTTTAAAAACATAAATTTAGTGTTTCTATTTTTATAAAACTTAAATGATTTAATTAAAATTTTAGAATAAATATAATGATTTAAAAGAAATGAAATTTTCATAAAAAGGATTTATAAATATTTAATATTTTTTATTATAATTATAATATAATTTTGTGAGACCATAATTAATTTTTCAAAGGGTTGTAAAATTGATTATAATATTAAAATTATAATGTTACATATAAATAAAACATTTATTTACAAAATAAGTTTCTCATAATTGGAAAATTATTTTATTTTATTTTATTTTATTTTTAAAATATAAACATTAAAAATGGTTCGGTTTAATTTTGGTTATTTTTCAAAGATAGATGAATTTTCGGTAAATACTGAAATATATTAAATCATGGTATTCAGCATTATAAGCTAAATATACGATTTATTTAGTCATTTATGGTGTAATAATCCATTAGTTAACAATAAAATGCACCATTTACATTATATAATCAAAATAATCAATAATATTAATAGTGTTACTCCAAAATAACAAACTAATGAATATAATACTCAAAAACACTCCTCTCCCCCCTTATAAATACCACCCATCCTGACCCCTTCTCCATATAGATTATAAGCCTTGAATATTTCCCAATTTATAAAAAAACCAATTCTTAATCCCCCCATGTTTTACTTATAATAATAATAACAAAATACTAATTCCAAGTCACTGAAGAAGTATTTCAATGAGACGACATGTAATAGGTAATATTCGCAATTAACCTCTTTTAAATTCATTTTTTACCCTCTACTCACCTACCTCATCCAACATGACATAGGGATTCCAATATCATAAATATATGTTTATTTTATTTTTTACTGTATATTAATATTCTACCCCCCCCCCGTATTTTGTTTCTTAAAAAAATATTGTTTACAATACGGTTGGTTTACAGCCTCCATGAACAATGTACTTCATTTTTTTCAACCAGCCTTCAAGGATGATCAAAAAAATATTATTATAGTTAAATAATATTATAATAATTATATTAGAACATATATCATTTTTTAATTAATATATATATAGAATATTAAATAAAATAAAATTAGTTTGTGATGGTGGTAAAACTGCCAATATTAGCTAAACTCACATTGTTAAAATTTTTACTATGTGAATCATCCCTATTTTATAACATAAAGGGATATTTGGGAACATTAAACTTTATATAATGGAATGAATACCATTTCATTTCACTTATATCTTATCATACCTCTTGGATGGAACATTAATAATTTTATACAAGTGATCCAACCATGGAATAATGAAACAAACGCTCTTGGAAGAAAGAAATTATATATTATATCTCAATAAAATATTTATAAATAAAAATAATAAATATATATATATATATATATAAGTATATATATAAAAGGTTCTTAGTTGAGAAATTACTGAATATAATTTTATTACTCAGGATACTAAGCACAAGTGTAGAATGATTCTAAAACATAATGTAAGGGATATTTATGAACTACCCTTTTTCATTGTGTAATAACATTTATCTCTATAATTATCTCTATCTCGGTTGGAAATTATAGAATTCTTAAAAATTATGTTTATAAAACTCTTAGATTTATACCTAGATTATTTTTTCTTATTTTTATGAGGTAATTTATTCCTTATGTTTATTTCTCAAATGCCTTCTTGAAAATCAATCTTGATTAAGGTTAATGTTTCTATCCCTTAATGCTTTTATTCAACACTCATTTAAACTATTTATTCCAAAATAAAAACCATATTTTGTGACCAACTCTTATTTACTAAGTTATTAACATACATTATATATAATTTCTTCTTCACTTTTGAATCTTTATGAAATCCCCATTGATTGTGATATGAGGTAATATTATGGAAATCATTTCATTCCATGGAAAATTATAATGTCTATGGCTTATGATTTATTTCCATTTTTTAGAACACATATGCTTGTGCATTTTATTATTGGTGCACCCTGATATTCATCCAATTTATTGGGAGATGTTTTTTAATCATGATATGTTATGAAAGGGATTGAAAAGTGAACGTAATCCATAAGGGGACTCTGTCCACCATGTTATATTGTCTTTGATGTTAGCATTAACTTATGGTTATCTATTGTCTTATATTGCTACAACTTTCCTATGTTACGTTGATCTTATAATACAATTAAATTTATGTTTTTCTCCCATTTTATTAATAATGATCATCTTATTTTATCATATCATGTTATGTTATTTGACTCACATGTTATACTTTATTACGATGGTTATTCCCTTATTGGTCTTTTAGAACACCTATTTTTAATATATTTCCCATGGTTATCCAATGATGTTTAAAGAGATAAAATGGATTTATTAGGTCCTTAGGAAGAATAAAATAAGGATTTTTTAATTTAGTTTCTTTACATGTTTTATGAACCTATACTTTCAAAGACCCTAGACCTCATAATCTTAGAGTTGTATTTATTGTATAATTATGTTTAAAATCATGTGTTAATATGTGTAAGAGTATTGGGTCACTAAAATTGTATTAATAGAAAGTTATAGTCATTTATATGGGATTTTTAATATAAAACTTTAGTGATAACCCAAGGGATAATTATAAGTATAAGAAAATATTTTAGAATTTATATAGATTATAGAGATAGTGGTTTCTATGAAATTACATCCCTTTCAAGATACTCTATGTGGACGTGTCTCTAGAATAGTTGTACATAGTGGTAATTATCCAAAAAAAAGGTGTATTGGTATTAACTCAATAATCACCTATTCCACAATAAATAATCCTTATGTCATACCTAGTTTATCACTCCCAAGGGATATGATTTGGAAAATTCACAAACTTTTTACAATCCATTTTTAAGGAATTTAACATATTTTTAGGTTAGAAAAATTAGTAGGGAATTACCAAGGATGACCAATAATTGAAACTGAGAGACTAGTAATTTATGATTCAATTACAATTTCTAATTTATTCCATTAATGTTTATATTTTCCCTTTTTATATAATTTTTATTTTAGTTCATCTCATCCTTTTTTATTTTAGTAAATGGTTTAAAATATTAGTAACCAATCCAACAACCAACATGATACAAAATATGAAAATTTTCTTCATGTTATGAATAAACTTATAGAAGTGAGAATATAGAACATCATGTAATCCCTAGCTCATATGACCCATTCTATGAACAATAAATTGAATCATATGGAATAACCTCCTTCTTCTAAGAAAGATAAAATATTTGTTGATTTCTTTATATAATAAATTACACCTACTTTTTTGGATATTGGGATCCCATCATGATAGATAAATGGATTAAATCCATTGAGAAGATATTATCTATCCTATAATGATTGAAATTAGAGAAATTTTTGTTGTATTTCTATCATCTAGAAGGGTAATCCAATATATGGTTGACGTTGATCAATAACACAAAGTTCAATGAGGAAATTGGCCACTTAATGGAAATTATTCAATAAATAAATACAATATATATTTTACTTGAACTCTTTATCTTGAAATATAAAGGGTGTTTCTTAAAATAAAGAAAAACAAAAATGAATCTATCATGTCTTACAGGGCATACTTTTCCTAACATTCATAGTATTATTATTGCTTTTTCATCAATATGAAAAGTGAGGAGGACTGTTTCTTTAGTGGGATAGAGCTAATACTGTGATAGGATTTGTCTATTTAAGACTTTGAAAAATATGAATAATTTTTTCCCTTGAGTTCAAGATGGGTATTATTGACTCTCATTAGTCTCACGGGAATGTAGATAAAAATTATAAAATAAAATCTTATTTAGAATGATGAAATGATAAATCTCATAGAGGAAATAATGTCCAATTTTCCACATTTAAAAAATGTTGTAATAACCATCCCAGAAATTTTCTCAGGGGAACCAAGAGATATTTCAATGATGGAAAATAGTTCCATTAGGATAATCAATGATGAATATCTTTAAATAAGCCTTCTAATTTGATATAGGAAAATGAGGTTTAGATCAACACTCATTATATGGTACAATGTTTGAACTATAAGGGACATGGGTATTATATGACCAATTCCCTAAGATAAGGACTGTCAGGGACAATAATTGAAAGAAACATCTAAGAACTAGAAATAAAGGAATGTAATATAATTTCACTCCCATTGAGGTGGATCGAAACATTGATGTGGTGATAGGTTTTCATATTTTTCATTCAAGAATAACGAACATGTAATTTAATTTTGGTTCTATGCATTCTCTCTTATCTTAAAATTTTATTATAACCATTTAAACATTACCTCAAAACACGGGGGTTAAGTTATGGATGATAATAGAAAATAGATAAATTATTTCATCCCATGTATATATATCCTTTTTGGTCAATGTTTGTGGACTGAACCTCTTAGAAAATATTTTTTTTACTTCATTTAGTGGAGTTTTATTCAATATTGGGAATGAAGTAGTTGTTTGTATTTAAATTAAATATGAAATATTGGGAGTGGGAGATCACTATACACATCCCAAGTCATCCTCTAATTATATAAAAGTGTAAAGAGGATGATTAATCTCTTTTTAAACCATCATCTCATTTGTGGATATTATTTCATTATGAGAAGGCATATCATTAATAAATTATTAATACATAAGAGATAATCATGTTTGAATACATAACCACTATGATGGATCATAATAATGTATACCATGAGTAGTTTCATTTTCTACCTCCTTACCAAGAGGTTGAGTTCTCAATCAAACTTATACCAAGATCTCTACCCAAAAATGGTCACCATTAAGTTAGAAGAATTGAAGAACTGGTCACTTGAGAATCTAGAGAAGGGTTTTATACACCAAGGTTTTTAACTATGGGTAACCCTAGTCCTCTTCATTACAAAGACGGATGGGTCAATGCACCACTAAATTAATTTTCAAGATCTCAAAAAAATAATAAAAAATAAAATGTATCCACTACTATGGATAGATGACTCGTTTGATGAAATATGTGAGGCATATTGTTTCTCCAAGGTCGAGTTTCATTTGGTATATCACTGATTAGATGTGAATAAGGAATATATTCACAATACCGTAATTTGAATAATGTATGGACGATATAAGTTCATAGTCATGCCCTTATAAATTAATGATTATCCAGAAATATTTATATAATTAGTGAATATAGTCTTTAGAGACTACCTTTACAAATTTTTGGTAGTTTTTATTAATTATATAATTATGTACTTAAAAATTATGGAGGAGCATGGAGAACCTTTGAATACTATGCTAAAGAATTTGTGAAAGGAGAATATATATGAAAAGTATAGTAAATGTCAGTTCCCAATTGAATAAATATCATTCTAGGTGAATTTTAACTCTAGTAAAAATATATATATGGACCCTCCTATTAAAAATATAATTTAGTAGGGGACTAGACCAATATTTTGAATAGATAATAATTGTTTCCTTATACTATTTGGATATTATAAACTATATGAGAGAAACTTACCATGATCATCAAATATGATATCCACACTGACCTTGAATGGATTAATATTTTTCTAAACTAATGGATACAAAGATAGTATCCAGTAATTAAAAGAGAGACTTATCCCTATTCTAGTACATTTTCTATCAAGAAGTGGGGAACCTTTTACAGTAGAAAGTGATGCTTCAAAGAATTTATTTGGTTCAGTGCTGATGAAAAATGATAATTGGATAGCCTACCCCTTAAGGTTTTTAAAAGTGATTGAGAATATTTAACTAATGCACGATCTGGAGTTAGACGCAGTGGCTTTCATATCAAAAATGTGGTAGCATTATCTATTTTGGGAGAAGGGTAAAATATACACATATCAGAAGAGCCCAAATTATATATAATATGTTCCAATAAATATAGTCAGGTCTGATTAAGGACTATGAATACCCAATCCACTATAATATTGTGAAATAAAATTAAGTGGAAGATTATGTAAGTAGAAATATTATGGAAACCATATCAAATATGGTATTTAAGAAGGATCTAATACTCTTATACTTGAAAAGGATATAAATGGGAATCATAAAGGAAGTAAAATCATCATACCTTTATCAAATGACTTCTCAACCATCCCTTATGGAGAGGATAATGCATGAAAAAAGAGATGACTTGAAATATTGATGATTTGGAAGCTATAAGAAAAGGTAAATCCTTGGGGTTTAAAATTTATAAAGAATAAGATATAAGATTTGGTTCATGATTTTGTGTACCATCAAATCTTGAGATAAATATGGATTATCTGAATGATGAAAATATTTATACCTAATCCACCTACCAAGGGAACACAAAGATGTATTGGGATCTCAAAGAGAGTTATTTGTGGGTCAATGTGAACCAAGAGATCAAAAAACATACATTAATGTGCCTTGTATGTCAAAAAGTGAGTGAAGAAAGTAAAAAATTCAAAAGTGATGATAAAACCATTACCCATACCTATATGGAATTGGTAAAACATATCTATGGACTTTTTTATTGGCCTTTCAAAGACATCAAGTGGAAATATTGTTATATGGGTTCTGTTGGGTCATCAAATGAAGACTAATCACTTCTTTGAAATTTTATAGGACTTCTCACATGATCAACATTAAATAATATACATCAAAGAGATTGTGAGGATGCATAGAACACAACAATAGATTGTATATGATCGATATATATGGTTGAAATCAATGTCCTATAAGATTATCTAACATAATTTAAACACTCAATTGAATATAAATAATGATTATCAGCCCCAAACTAATATCTAATATGAGTGAAATATCTATAAACTTGAAGAAATGTTGACATCATACTCGATGGACTTTAAAGGAGGATATGATCGGCATCTTCCACTGGTAGATTTCTCATTCAATCATATATTTCACTCAAGAGTATAAATACCTCCATATGAATCCGTTTATAGTAAGATGTATACAACACATATTATATAGAATAAATATGGTGAATTCAACATGTTGGGTCCAAAAATATTGATGGAAATGACAGAAAAGGTCATGATCATTCTACAGCATATCAGGGATACTCAAAGTTGATAGAACATATATTTTGAAAGTCATTGATGATACCTAGAGTTTGAGGATTGATATAATGTTTTCCTCAGCACATCATTATTGAAGAGAGTCATGAGATTTTGGGAGATTCTTAATTAGTGACCTAGGTATATTATCCCCTTTGAGATTCCTCATCGAATTCAATCTATGACCTATCAATTAAAACTCCCACAAAAACATTCTTAAGTACATGATGTATTACATGTATCTCTATTGAGTAAGTACATACCATATCAATTTCATTTACTGAATTGAAATTTGGTTCAATTATAAAATGATCTCTCTTGTGATGATAATCCAGTGAAGATCTTGGTCCATATTGATAAATTTCCACAAAACTAGACAAATCACATAGTCAGATTAGTATGGTGAAACCATAAGTAAGAGGAGGAAAAATGGGAATAATATGAATCCTTGAAGAATAAGTAACTTCACCACTTATTACCATACTATGTAAAATGAAACATTAACGATGATACTTTTTAATGGGGGAAGAATGTAACGACCCAAAATTTATCAAATTGAATTTCCCTTATGAAAATAAAATTGTATAATATTTAGTAACACAATAATATATAATGCACACACACCACATCATAAAACGAACTACATTTTATTATATTATATTATTCCTTACATTAATAGCCATACTAATAGATAATATTACAATGATACAAAAAAATGTAAAATAATACAATAATGATATGAAAATTTGGAATTGGTGATACCCTAAAATTTCCGCATTCATGAACAACACTGTAGAAATGAAGAAAAAATTTAGTAATGAAATATACATTTTGAAAATGAATATATGTATATATTAAGAAAATAATTAAAAAAATAAAGGTATTTATAAGAAGTAGGGAACCCATATGACCGTTACAATTCTAACTATTAGAATAGCAACTCGACCATTGGAATAGTAGACTGATTATCGGAATAATAATCTGACCATTGGGAATTGTAGCCTTGAATTAGGAATAGTATTCCAACCTATGAAAGTGTAAAATAATATTTATATATATTATAAAATTAAAATATGATATATTCATATCATGGTATAAGTAATTGATTGTTTTAAAAATGATAAACTATGTGTTTTTATTTTTATAAAACATAAATATATTAATTATAATTTTAAAAATATATAATGGTTTAAAAAATTATAAAACATATTTTAAATATAATTATGTTTTATTATAATGTTAATATAATTTTCTGATTAAATAAGTGATTTTTTCGAGGGATACAAACTTGATCATAATATTAAAATTTGAATTTTTCAAATAAAGGAAGATTGTATTTTAAAATTAAATTTATCATATTTACGTAATTATTTTCATAAAATATATTTTATTGTTTTAATATAGTCATTGAACGAAAATTGTAGTGATTTTTTTATTTTTTCCTATATTAGTTGATTTTTTTCAATAGTGAAATACAAAAAATTACATTATTTAGCATTATAAGCTAAATAAATGCTTTATTGGGTCATGGGTGATGTAAGAACCCATTAGTTAAAACTAAAATGAATCATTTATCTTATATATTAAAAATAATCTAGACTATTTATTATATTCATCCAAAATAATAAACTAAATAATATATTATTGAAAAACACCCGTCTCCTCCCGTTATAAAAATCATCCATCATTGCTCATTATCCTCATAACATATTAACCATTGTGATTTACCAATTTCCTCCAAATTTCCATCCTAGTAATCTCTCTCACATCCTTGTCTTTTTAGTTTTACCAAAATAAAAAATCCAATGTTCCTTAATGTGTATTTCATGGAGACAGAATTTATGAGGTAATATTCTCATTTTACTTCTCTTAAATTAATTTATTCATTAACAGTCTCCTCACCTCCATCATAAAACACAAAATAATGACTAAAATATAATAAATTTAGTTTAATTGTGTTGTTTTAATAGGTTATTCATCATATAACCTTCTTTATTTTTTTCTTAAGTGAAAGCGTTGTTTACAATGTGGTTTGTTCACGGTCTATATGGACATTATACTTCATTTTTTTCCACTCCCTTCAATTCCGACGATAAAAATATTACTATTATCTCATAATATTATAATAGGTGTATTTTAATATATATATTATTCTACAATTAATATAAATATATAAAATTAAATAAAAAACTAGTTCGTGATGCTTGGTAAAACTTCCTGAATAAACTGAATGCATAAAAACACATTTTTACTAAGTGAATCATAATTTTTTTTAAATTATATTTTTGATGATTAAATTTTTTGGAATGAAATAAATATAATTTCATTTATCTTATGTATTTTTATTCCTATTTTGAATGAACATCAATAATTATCCCCAAGTGATCGGACCTTGGAATCATTAGATGAACACTCTCCGAATAATAAAATTTGTATTTTTATCTCAATGAAATAGCTAAAAATAAATATAACAAAATTATATTAATTAAAACATAAATGTAAAATGTTATAAATAAATTAATTAATGAATTTAATTTTATTATTCAGTAAATTTAGTGAAAGTGTAGAATGATTATTGAACATAAGGTATGGGACCTCTCTGACCACTTTTTCCTTTGTGTTATAAACTCTATCTACCTGAATATTTATCCCCCTCTATTTGATATTATAGAATTATTATAAATTATGTATATAATTCCATAACATATATACATATCTTATTATCTCTTCATTTCATAGGATAATACATTTCTTATGTTCATTTCTCAAATTCCCTCTTTAAAATCAAACTTGGGTAAGGGAATCTTTTCAATCCCTTAATCCTTTTATATAACTATCATTTAAATTCATTATTACGAAATGAACACCATATTTTCATAACTATTTATATTTTCTATGATATGAAAACCCATGATATTTCATTTATTATTCCTTTTGGAATCATCATGAATTCTCCATTTATTATTATATGAGAAAGATTATGAAAACCATTTCATTCTATAGACAATTATTATGCATATGTTTTATGATTGATTTACTTTTTTGTCACATATAATTACGTACCTGTTATGATTTTTTCACCCTATATAGTTCTCCAATGAATTAGGTAATGTTTTTATCTCATGAGACATTATATATAGGATTATAGAGTGATCATAATCCATGATGGGACTATATCCTCCATGTGATGGTGTCTTAGTGGTAAGCCTTGACTTATGTTTATTTCAGGTTTTATGTTGTTGTTGCATTCCTATTTTTTCATTAAATTACGATACAATTTTCTTTATATTATGCTCCAATGTGGTTATTCATGATCCTTATCTTTCATGATATCATGTTATATTGTTTGACACACATGTTATACTTTATTATCACATTTATTCCCTTGAAATGTTTTTTATCTCACCCCTTTATTTTTGTATACCATTAGGATATCCTATATAGTTATATTTTCTCAATTTGATTTATGATCTCCTTATAATTAATAAAATAAATATTTTTTTATTTAATTTTATTTTGTTGTATTATTAACCTTTTCTTCCAATGATATTAGGCCTCATTATCATTGGGTTTTATTTATTGGATAATTATGTTTAAAATAATGTATAAAATGTGTAAAAGGAATTGGTTGATATATTATTTTAACTGAATCTAGTTGTAAGAAATAAAGAAAATCTTAAAAACAGTAAAATTTATGGTAAAACCAATATAAAATAAATAAAATGTGGAAAAATTGAAAATAAATATCTAAGGAAATCTATCATAACTTGAAGCTACTCTCTATAATAGATGACATTAATATCCAATAAAATCACTAAATATACCCTAACTGGAATTAAGGATGCGAGAGAGTGGAAAATTACGTAATACTCACCCTTTTTGAATAAAAAATAATATAAACCCTATTTTATTGACAACATTTATTATTATTTTTGAATATCAAGAAAAAACATATCACATTAAAGTTTTGGGTGACATAGGTTCCCTTACATATGAGGTGACCCTTATGTATCACTCCAGAGAACCAACACATATCACCCATTACAAATTCCTCTTCAATATTCACAAATTAAGGTTTTAATTTTCTATGTTCCAAATTCTCCGTCCAAAAACCATCCCTCTGAAATTCATTTTCCCTAAAAAACTTGACTTTTAGAACTACTATACCAATCTTCATGAACTATTCCTAAAAAATTGGAAAAACCCATTAAACCTTCTCATGTATCCCAGATTACATGTTATATATATATTTTTTCAATTTTAATAAAGTTAAGAAATGTTTTGGGTCATGGAATGCACCTTGATTATCATAGGGTATTTCCAATTCTTTTTCAATTTTCCAACCCTAATAAGATCCTTAGGTATTCATATGGTGTCCCTAAAACATATAATACTTCACCATTTTTCTAGACTAGAGTTACCCTTATATGTCACCCTTTGTGAATAGGTTTACCTTTATCTGTCACCATTTATATATAGGTATTCCCTTATGCATCACATTGGTTTCCCAAAACATAACTAATTTCTGAGAAAAGTAAGGCCCATACATTTTAGACAACATTTACTCATTAAACTTTTTGCATAGGGTGAAATTCATGTGTTACCCTTTGTGAACTAGGTAAACTTCAACCTATTTTTCAGAAAAGGTAGGTCCTTACAAATGACCCAATGCCATAATTTGGAAACATATATACCATTATGTATAATATAACCTATATGTAAGAGTAACATTTTATCATAAAAACTTATCCACTTCTCAATGTATTAGGAACCATACATATGATAATTTTCCACTTGTTTAAACTTTGATGAATCTCCATAAACCCAATAAAAATTTACAAAAAATTTCAAAAAACTCCAAAATTCATCCATATAATTCATTATACCATAATAAAATTTTGGAGGATCTAATTTAGATAGATATACTATCATTATATCCCCTTCTAATAGATATACTTTTGGTAGATCTTATTTTTTAAATTTAGAACTTGGATGCACCATCCCACCACCATCATCCAGAATATCAAATTCTACTTCTAGATTATCTCTTTATTTTAGTTTCATCTCTTAACTATTAAATTATTTCACATGATTGTTTAAATTATAAATTTTAACATCTAAACTAATTAATATTTACTATTACACATCACATAGCCACATTACAATACTATAAATCTATCACATGAAAATATTCCATGTAGTGACACCGAATGGTCATGGGGTGACCTACTTCTAGAAAATGAAATTCTCTAGAAGGTCACAAAAACCTATTTTAAATATCACTCAAGAACCTTAAACAACTCATTGACTTCAAATGAAATCCAAATATATTTCCCAAATATGTTCCAACTCTATGGATTTTTATTTGAATCCCAATTTCTATAATTTTCCAAGAGTATGGTCTAAATTATTAAATTTTCCCAAAAACTACTGACCCATAAATTTTTAATTCATTACCCTATTACCCAAGTTGAATTTTTAACTTATTAGTAGATATTTTACACTAGAATAAGTAGGTGTGGTCATATATAAGTGAATTTGATAGTTCCCCTGGTTGTGGGAATTTTTTTATGGGTTTATTAATATGTTATTTTTGTGTATATCAAATTTTTCATGCACCTTATATAGTAGTTATGTCTAGGACACCATTAGTCGTGTCCTATTAAGTTATACTAACATGCTTCAGAGGAGGCCCTAACACATTAGTACTAGAGAAGAAATCATAATCTTGGGTACATTTAGTAAAAAGAAACGATATTGATCCATTAAGATATATACCATAGAAGGAGTTGGAAGATGGGACTGGGTTAGGACATGGGACTTGGGGGTGGTGGTTTCATTTTTTTTAGATTTATTTGATATTACCAAAAGAGATATTATTTATTTTTTTCACATCCACTTTAAAATTTATATAGTTCACTCTATTATAGGGTACTATAATAGTATAGTAGCACTGTATCAATACATGTACTATAGTTTAGTACTGTATCAGTGGTATTATTCACTAGAGTTGGGATTTTGGGCCATTTATCTAGGCCATAAGGCAAATATGCCTTGAGTCCATAAATGTTGGGTCTTTAAGATTCATTCTTGATCAGTTAATAAATGGGGGAGAGAATAAAGGAGTAAAATTAGTCTCTGTAGATCAGACGATTTTTGGATGTTCATTTATAGAGTGTCTAGTATACACCTATTAGAAAACCCATTTAGGTAGGTTGTGATAATGATCCATGAGCACGATCTAGAGATAGTAAGTTAGAGGAAGTAGGTGAAGGAAGGTGATACGGTTTGTTTTAGTGTGGGGTCCTGGGGAATTGGTCCTTCAGCCCATGTACATGGACTTTATTTATATGGGACTTAAATATATTTATTTTATATCATGTGCCTATATTAATTTGGTTCATTTAAATATTCCCTCTTAAACCAGTTAAAATAAGGGGTTATTAGAAAATAAAAATATAGAATTTTCATTCTATTATAGAATGTGATATATAATTTATCTTTGGTTTGATTTAGATATAGTGTTTATTTTATTCTTTTTGTTATTGTGATGACTAGTGGTATGTTATATCTATTATTTTCAATTTTATGCTTATATTAGGGTATAAGGTCCTCCTAATATCAACATATACCCTCACTGTTGCTCATAAAACTCTATTATATGGGAAGGTGATTTTAAGGTGACACAGAACCCCAAACTAATTATTATAGAGTGATTCAGCCAGGCATGATATTACATTAGTCTCAAATCATATAATAAATATGATTAAGTTTGTTAATGACTTATAGAGACTATAAAATTCCTATATGTCTTATTTAGGTTATGGACATCATTATGTGATCATATTTGGAAATGTTTCAACAATGTGAACTTTTTCTTATAGTTTGAAATCTTATAAACTTATATTATAAATATATCACTAGAACCTTTAAATCACATATCATTATTATCTATTCAAAATAGTGTGAGAATATGGGGAGAACATTTTTCAAATTAATTCACATTGTTGAAACATTTCCAATGACGATAATTATGATATTTTTTATTTTAAATAAATTTATGCTCTTGGAATACTTGTAATAAAAAAATCAGATTTTAAAATAACAAAATTATGTTCAATAGAATATACGATATGAAAAAAGGAGCTTTACTTACTAGTGAAATACATTATATAAATTTGATAGTTACAACACATCCATTAAAATGGAGACTATGAATGAGACTATCTAAATTATGAAAATTATATTTCATACATATTTATAAAATAAATTCATTATTTATAAATAAATTTAGGAAATTGGAATGAAGTTTCTATATAGTTTTCATATAAAAACTTTTTATACATTTGATAACTTTTCCTTTGGAAAACCATATTTTCATCGCATTTTCAGGTTAAATTTTAAATTCACTTCGATCCATTCTATGAATTTAATATTGTAAAGTAAAGACCATATTTTGAATAATAATAATTAATATTATATAATAATTCCTACTGAATATTTGGAAATAATTAATATAAAAATAGTAATAATTAATTACCATGTACAATGTTAAAACTGGTTTAGCGAGAGGATTAACTAAAAATATATGTGTTAAATGACCCAAAAAATCCCAATTCTTATTGAATGGACTTATTTATACCTTATATAATATATTTTTTTATAATGATATATTCATTAACCTATATTAATTTGAAAAACATGAGTGCAATTTATTCTTTTCAAAAATTCTAATTGTGTCATTCCCCCAACTTATAAAAGGGCACCCCTATCCTCTCCTATTTAAGATTATAAAGTCCTTTTTTCCAATAAAAATCAAAATAACTTCCATAAATCCATCCTGAGTACTTAGATTCATTTTCATTACCATAAAAACAATATATTAAGTGTTTAGGTATAAACCTATAGATGTTTCTTAAGGACGAGGTATAGTTCTTGACCATGCATTTTTATTTTATTTATACATTTAACAACCTAAAATATCCATAAAAATGATAAAATAAAAAAACATTAATAAAAATATACTTATATTTTATTATATTAATGGTTTGAAAAATATTTTCCCCTCATCTATCAAATTGCCAACATAACCTTTAATCATGTGTTCAACATACTATCGCCTTGTGAGTCGATATAATTTTTTTTCCATAACTACCTCTCACAACTGGATAAAATGATGTATTTAATATATATATATATTATTTATTTCATAACTATACTTTGGGAATCATGATATCGCATCTACATTCTTACCTTTAATCCATTGGGAAATGATAACATCACTATTGCGCAAGGGTAGACTACTGCCACCATGAAGTAATTTCAAATGTTTTTCATTTTATTTTCATATGTATGGTAATAAGGATGTATAAAATGAATATATGTTATATATAATATATTATAATTATTCTTTAAATATGATATATTATTTACCTTTCTTTTATTCCATCCATCAAAAAATAAAAAAAAGCATTCATGCATACGTACGAATTATCATCTCCATGAATTGCGTAACATATTTTTCTATCTCAAAATTCAATGGAATATTATGAATACTTATATAATTAATATATATGACATTTATATAATGGGTAATATTCTAGAGATTATGGGACCATGAAAAAATTACAGGGGATAAATATACGAAATCAATACATAGGTGAAAAACAAAGCACTTATCACATGGAATAGTTTTTTTTTAAAAAAAATAACAGTTAATAAATATGAGATAAAAAGTTATAGGAAAATAAAATATGGTATAATATATATATATATATATATATATATATATATATATAATATTATGGTTTTTTAACATATTTATAACAAATCTATATTTTTATATATATTATTTTTGGACATGTATGATGTAAATCAGACCTGAGATAAGGGTTTATCATCTCACATTTTCTTCTATGAGACATATTACATATTTACCGATTTTTTATTTTTTTTTATTATATAATTCCCCTTTGATATGTTAAAATTTGAATATATTAATATTAATGTTATTTAAATTTTCATTTGAAGTACTTTTTTTCATGAAGACTATAATTTATAGGTTACCAAAGTTATAATGGTTTATTTCACAATCTCGTCATTTAATATGATTGTATACGTTTAATCCACTATTTAGGAAATTTTTTGATATTCATATCTAAAAATTTATATTTTTTCTTTTAATTTTTTTTAATCATGAAATTTTTAATTAATAAAATCATTTTATTGTCTTTGGTACTTAAAATTATTGAGAAATGTTTTTTAAGAAAAGATGACTTTATTTCTCTCTTCAGTTGAAAATAATTTTTCTACCATATACATGATTTCTAAAAATAATTTAAAAAATGTTTTAAATTTTCCAAAAATGATATATTATAGAAATATTTATCCATGTTTTACTTTTTACAAAATGGTTTGGAAGGAATATTTTTGTCATCTTTTGAACGGGGTGATTTTATCTATTTAACGACATTTTGAAAAGGATTTTTTTACTTATATGACATGTATGGAATTACCCAACATAATAGAAACTCTATTGACACTCATTTTTTCAGATTCATACAATATTTTAAAAAAAATTTTAAAATAAAATTTTTATCTCAAAAATTATGATAATTTTTGGTTTTCAAAAGTGATTTTCAAAGTGAAAAAGGATTTTCTCCTCAAGATTTTTTAAATTTAATTTTTATTCTATTTATATTAATGAACACAAAACCACTTATATTACATATAATCTCTTGGAGATATGTCATAATGTTACTATCCGCCTTATTTCTTTGGATGGTTTAGGACCATTTTGAACAGAGATGTACTATTTTTATAAGATTCGCCATATTACTCTAGATGGTTTATGATTATGTTTATTTGTTGGAAAAATTATTAATATATTTTATTATAGTTTTTAAAAAAAATTACATTGATTATGTTTTTCCATTAATAATAGGAATTCATGGGACTTTGTAAGTGACCTGAGGAGCTTTCAACAGTTGTCTGATACAGAAATAGGTGTCATGAAATAGACTAGTTTCGGTATTGAGCTGAGGTCTTAGAAATTTATATTTGAAGTATTGGAATGATGCCTTGATAATATGCTTAGAATTTCTATAATTTTTCATTCCCTAATTATAATATTGGTTATTGATTCCAATGTGATTGTTCTATTAGTTAGAATATCCATGGGTAAGTTTCTAGCTCTAGTGATTATTCATATGGAATTATTTTAATCAAGATCTATTCCTAAAATATTATTATTCATGTTACGTTTATTTATTAAATGAAATGTGTTTCATTTTTTTACCATACCATATTAATTATTCCATATTTGGTCATCATAGATTCTGTTGTAGGCATAACATTACTAAGAATTAGACCTCACCTATTTCTTATGTTTCCTTTCCATGGGAGGCTAGAAAGTGTATTATTATTGATATACTAGGATATAATGAAGGTAATAATTGTATTCCCAAATATTAATCTATGTTTTATTTCCTTTTTTCAAACATACTGTGAATTTCAAGTATGAATCTATTTTTCTAAAGATAATAAACTATTTGGTTCCTTAGGATGTTCTCACTTGAATCTATCACTAAGGTAATAAATTGACTATTGAATATGTGATACTAAGATCAGGGTTTTATAGTTATAATCAATTAAAATTTAGTAAAAACTATGGGAACTAAATTTAGGCAAACCAAAATTAATAACATTACCATATTGCATCTTTTGGGGATATGTTTAAGTATAGGATAACATATTAAAGTTTTGTAAAGGTATATAATATATGGAATTTATAGAAATTAATCCCTTTGAAAATACTTAAGGTTGACGTGGCTCATGAACAGTTGAATATAGGGATTATAACTCTAAAAAGGGTATATTTTTCTTTGAAACAATCATCACTTAGTGTATGAAAATGGGCATTTCTGTAAATTTTGTTTTACACTCTCACAGAATATAATTGTGTTACTCCGCACTCTTTTTATGAACCACATTGAATGATTTGAATATATTATTTCAATGAATAGCCTATGTTAAAACTAGGGTGTCTTATATAGAAAAAATATTTCATCATTTTAACATCTTATAACTGATTATATTTTTTCACTAGGATTATTGTTTCTCATGATGGAATTGGTTCCATAGAACCATCTTCTTTAGTACATGATTACAAGTTTTTTTTATTAGATAGTTTTCATATAAAATATTTATTATTATTCTTCATGATATTTGAATGTGAAAATGTACATAGAATATATGTCATGTGGAAAGCTGATAGCAATTACCTTCAATGATGAAAACCTAGAGGTTCCACAACATTATTCATGAAACTAATTCCATGGATAGAATATATTGTCTTATGAGACATAGAAAATACAATCCTTCCATATTTTGAGACTCATATGAAATTGAGACTCCTTCCTATGATGTTCTCCATTGGTAATCTCCAAGATAGGCGGTTATGAGAACATGATAATCAATATAAAATCATCATTTTTATGTGACATTGGATGATCCTCTCTTAAATTGTGTGTAGTGGACCTTAAACATTAATTTTGTAATTAAATTAAATCATGACATGCTTACATTGATTTATTGATGAAAACCATGAAAAAAATGCTCACGGTTAAGTAGGATGTGTTGGGTTGGTCATGAGTAATATAATATTAATGGATAATATGAGAATGGATTTATCCATTTTGTCTCTTGATGAAAGTTAAGATCTCAAGAAAATTAATAAAAATAGAACCATCTAAATAAATCAACATCCATAGTTTTCTAATGGTATGTTCAATTCAAAAATATTAAATAAATATACATCAAGTATATAGGTTGATGGAACTAGCATGAAACCTTCTTGATTTGAGATATTGTGACAAACAGTTTATATAACATAGTTAATGTACGTAGAATATTGGACACCATTGAGACATTAAATTATTTCTCTACAGATTCCAATGTATATTGTAAGATGATAACTTTGAATATTATGTGATTATTCCTAATTCCATTATGAATGAGGCCTAGAGGGTGACCCACTAAGTGTAGTATTAATCTCAATTAAATTATAGAATTGAATTTGAAAAGTTATAATAAATAACATTCATTAAGTTTTGTGTTATCTACCAAAATTTAATTATAAGTTATTCAAAATAATAAGTGATCTAAATAATAATAATCAAAATTTACTTGTAATTTTGTTGAATATAATATTTCTGTTTTTTTCATAGAATAATGTATTGACATTTATTTATTAAATATAAATTATTAGAGGGTTGATAAATTTCAATGAGGGAAGGAGGATTGAGCTTAACGGTCAGATAGTAAATAATGTAAAAGATATTTATTTACATTCTTAAATTAATTCCACATGTGATGTGATTAATAATATTATTATTATTAGTAGACATGAGGTCAAACAATAATATTAAAGTTGATAAGAGTTTAGTGATACATTTTCAAACCCTAAACCTTACATAATAAATATTAATTAAATAACCTTCATAAAATACAATTGGGGTGCCCAAAGGATTGATTTAGACTCGCTCAATCTATAGAGATGGGTCAAGAGATCTATAGTTCTCTCCTCCCATCCTCTCAAAATCCAATGATAGATCATCAATAGTTTTTCCTATTTTGAGACGAAATTTGTTGTGATCATCCAAAAACAACAAAACTACATAGAATCAATTTTTCTATCACCTAATAATTTTATGGTGCCATCCATAGATTATGGTTCATGTGTTTATAACCACTAGAGGGACACTATATATAGATCATTTAGCATAATGATTGTGTGAAGAGTATAATTCCATTGTATCATCAAGAAAAATCGAATTAAAAGCTATAGGTAATTTAAATATTCTCATAAATTAATTATAAGTAACATGTGACATCCCCCTCTTTTGGTTGTAGAATTTTAATCTGGTCAAGTAATCTACCTTTTCATTGGAAATAATTTTTTGATCGTGAAAAGTGATGATTATAATTTCTTTATTACCAAAATATGAGTTTTACATTCCTTTAACAATGATTTGACTAATCCTAGAATTTACAAGTGGTACCATAGGGGTCACATGTCAAATTTATAATTATTTATTACACATTTATTGATTTTATGTGCTTGAATTTTATTTTACATAAAACAATTCATTATAATATCATAACATAATAATCTATTTTTTTCATCATTACTGATAACATAACTAGTAATTGTTAAATGATTAAATATAAAGAATAATCCCAAAAACACCATCTTGACTTCACATAGGTTCTTCATGGACAAACCATGAATACACAACATGTAAATAGAGTATAAAAATCATGTGACTTTGTTTTGTTGTATATATCATTCTCTATCATGTCGAATATGAGAAAATAGGATCTAATATCTATATAGATCATACCGTGGTGTTAATTTGGAGACCAGAACATGAAATATATAATTTCACACCATGTGCATAGCTTATACGTCATTTTTTCTCTATCTTCTCATGGATATGAACATGGGGTGTTTCAGTGAGCCTTGAATCTTCCACATGGTTCACTATTCACATTCCCAAGAATACTTGGAGAGTTGGGGATATCTAGGGAATTTGTGTTCAAGATGATTGGCTACATTGAGTGCCTAGATATTTTGGGTTTTAACAGATTTGATGAGTTTCAAAAAGATCTCATTTTTGCCTCATTACCCTAGAACATCACTAGTTTCATTGTGATATATAATATGTTCAATGGAAAAGGAAAATTTTATAACATTTTAAACTTATTCCCCAAGTTTATAAAGACATGGTGTGTTAAAAACCATTATAATTTAGGTGATAAATAAGATTAAGAACAAGGTAAAGGTGAAAAAAACTCATTCCAAGTCTAAGGCTCTGGATCACCACACTTATAAAAAGAATAATATCTAAAATCATGGAAAATAAATAGATTTTTAATAATATTCATGCGTAAAGTTGGTCCACTGGAATAATAATTTCACCCAATCAAAGAAAAAAGGGTAATATTTAGATGCATTATTTATTTATTGTAATATTTCTATATCTATATGTTTTTTATTATATATTATATGTAGTCCTAAAATTTTTTCTCTAAATATAAGAACCAATTATTTTTTGAATGCTGGAGTGGGAGCAATATATTGCTCCTCCACATTTAAATTGATTGAAGGATAATGTAGATTTCGAAAAGGATTAAAGAGGTGAGGTGGATCAACAAGCTGATAATTGAGTGAGGATTGCTACTATATCCATTGGAGATTACCATCTCACATTGTTGACTGGATTGATTTTGGGTTTAAGGAACTTTCATTATGTTTAAAGTGTTATGGATAGATTGATTTTCATCTTTGGAAATACAAGTTTCTAAATTAATAAAGATATCATATGTTATGGACTTGAATAATTGATTAGTTATATTTATGTACTAAATTTTGAAAACCAAATATTGTTAATTGATTTAAAAAAATCTAATATGTGTGAATCATATAACACCCAATCATGGTATCACCATCTTGGCCATGTTAATGATATGTGGTTGATAATTCCCTATCAAGATGATTATTTACACTCTTTTGAGAAAAGTCTACATTAAAGATTTCATGCCTATTTTCAATGAGGTATGACCAAACATACATTTGGTGGTGAAGGTTAAAGGGCCATAGATATTTTATAATTGAACACATATATGTGTGTGTGTGTGTGTGTGTTTGTTTGAATTTATATCCTATGGTTGGGTTCTCATACTTTATTACTTTTATCGATTACTTGAGTAGGTACGATTATATCTACTTATTGAGGTACAAATCTGAATGTATTGAGAAGTTCATGGAGTACAAGAATGAGGTTGATAAATATCTTGGTAATAATATAAATCAAGTTTTATTATATCAAGGTGGGGAATATGTCAGCCAATTCATTATCGACTTCATTTGGGAGTATGGGACTTCTAGCTCCACTCATGTAACTTTACTCACCGTAGTAGAATAGTGTTAGTTAAAGGAGGAATCATACATTATTAGAAATGGAAAGGTCTACGATGAGTCACAAAATTCATACATTCTCTATTTTTTATATGAATTACATATATAAATATACTTACTAAATCCAATACCAAATAAAGTGTAAAATAGCACACCCTTCATTTTATGGAGGGGAATGAAACCTGTTTTTTCACATATTTTTGTATGGGGTGGTGAGGCATTTATTAATTATATCTCAAGAAAGAAACTCAAACCTAGAATTATGATGTGTGTATTTATTGGATATCCTAAGAAAATAATGGATACTACCTATATGTACCTTTATTCAAGAAATTAAATATTACAAGATGGTCTATATTTTATGAGAAGGAGCATATCCTCAAAAAGGATAGTGGGAGAAAGATTGACATTAATAAATTTGGTACTCAACATACAAAACAATTGGTATAGGAAATGATTCTACAAGTCACCATAGAAGATTTTATTCCTAAAACAAAAGTACCACATAGTATTATAATATAGGTTTGAGAACTATAGAGATATTGTTTCTAGGACACTGATGAAGGTGAATCATTATTCGTCGAAAAATACGATCATCTCTTATATAAGGAGGAATTAATGAGATCAGAGGCTATAATATGGAAATAATTTTAGAATTTTGAGATGGATTACATGTATCAAAATGAATTTTTTTTTGATTGATCAACCAGTTTATGTGAAGTATGTTGGGTGTAAATTTTTATTCAATAGAATTCTATACATGGACGGTAAAGTGAATAACTATAAATCACAGTTTGTTTCTAAACGGTTTAGAAAATATCAAGGAATTGAATATAGTGAATTCATTTCTCCAGCTTCCATATTTAAATCCATTATAATCCAATTTTCCAAAGTATCTTACCATGACTATAGATTTGGAAAATGGATGTCAAAACGAAATCCTTAATAGGAACCTTCAAAAGGATGTTTATATGACATAACCAAAAGGTTTTGTGGCTCTAGTAAATACCAAAAATGCATGCATGTTCCCAAGATCCATTTATGGATTATTGAAAGAATCCATGTCATGAAACATTCAATGAAATGAATCCATAAGGGAATTTTATTTCTTTAAGAATGAATGTGAGCCATGTCTTTAAAAGATATATTGTGGGAGTAAAATTGTTTTGATAGTAGTGTATGTTGATGACATATTTCTATTTGGAAACAATATACCATCCTTATAATAGGTTAAAGAAATGTTAAGAAAGTGATTCTCCATGAAGGGATTTAGTGAACAGGCCCAAATTCTAGAGATCAATATCATGCTGGATAGATCTGAGAGACTGCTCGGTCTAAGTCAAGGTACAATCATAGACCAGATACAGAAAAGTTTTAGTTTGGAAAAATTCAAGTAGTGATTGGCTTCATCATCACATTGTATATATCATTCCAAGAAAGTGTGTACTAAAAACAATAGTAATGAGAGAGAGAGAGAGTAAGATCTCAAACACTTCTACGATATAATAGATCATGTATTTTATATTATGTATGTGTATTAATATTTCTTATGCTTTAATAATGGTAAGTAGATATCCAGAAGACCAAGGTGAATAGTATTGTAGTGTTGTTAAGACTAACTTTAAGTATTTGAGGCATACTAAGGATATGTTCCTTCTATTTGAAAGAGATGAAGAACTATTTACTAGAAGTTATGTAGATTCTAGTTTTCAAAAATATCAAAATGACCTAATTATGTATTCTATATATCTATTTCATTTAAACAGAGAATTTTTTGGTTGGAATAGTTTAAAGAAACCCTTTATCACCAATTCTAAAGAAGATTATATGTATGTTTTGTCTTCTACTGAAAACAAGGAATCATATTATCTTCACAACATTTTCTAAAATCATGATATGAAACTTGTAAGTAAATATCATATCACAATTTAATGTGATTACATTATGTTAGTGGATATCTTCAAAGAGACAGGTCACACCTAATTAAAAAAACACACACTTCAAAAGTTTCATCCATTGATGGTTTTTTTAGGAAAAGGTAAAGTTGTAGTGTACAGAGTCTCTGTGGAGGAAAATAGGAAAGACCCCCTGATGATTACTTTAACTCATCCAAATCATGAGTGTCATGTGAAATCTAGTGTAATAAAAGTGGTTGTTAGTTAGATCTAGTTCAAGTGGGAATATTCTAGTGTTAGTTCCCTGAAAACCTTTTAGTACTTGATTACCGATTTTTTATTAAATAATTTTTCTTATCAAATATTGATTATTCTAATACATGATATTTGTATGAGATAATGTCCTCGGAATAAATGTCATGTTGAAAGGTCATAGAATTTCTCAGCTATGATGTGAACCTAGAGGTTCCACAACATTATTCTAGAATATTGTTCAGTGTCTAGATGATATAATTTTAAGGGACATATAAAATATAATATTTCATGGATACTAGGTTCATAAGATATTTACACACCTTATCATGGTGTTCTCCCTTGGTAATCTTAAAAATCGGAGGTTATGAAAATAGGACCATCAAAAGGAAACCCACATTTCTATATGTCATTGGATATTCTAATTTGTGATCATGTGTATTGTTCTATAAAAAATTAATATTATAATTAATAGATATCATGTCTCATGTACATTTATTTATTGATGAAATAGATACAATATATTTTCCTAGTAATGCATCATATGTTGGGTTCATCACAAGTGATATAACATTAATGGATAACGTGAGAAAGGATCTATCCCTTTTTTATCTTCAAAAAATTTAATATCTTAGGTGATTTGACGGGAATAGAACCAACTAAACAAATCAATGACATAGTGTTTGATGGATGAGTTCAATTTTAAAAATTCAAAGAAAGATACATTGATCATAGTGGTTGATTGCATCAACATGAATCCTTATTTATTTGAGATATTGTGATAAAGGTATTATATTACATGGTAAACATTTGAAAGAGGTTTGACATCATTGTGATGTTAAATTATTTATCTATGGATTCCTTTGTGTGTTTCTAGATTATAACCTTGGACTATAGTTTTTTATTAAAAATTCCACCAAGAAAATTCTTAGAGGGTCACAAACTAACTAAATTTTCAATGTCAATTAAAATATGTATTGAATTTAACGCGTTAATATAAATAATATTTTTTCGGGTTTGGTTGATCACAACAATTTAGTCACAAGTTATTCTAAATAATAAGTGAGTGAAATAATAATAATAAATATTTGTTTTCATGTTTAGTTAATATAATAATTATTATATTTATCATAGAATAATGTAGTGACATTTCTTTATTAAATAGTCATTATTTGAGGAATGAAAATTGATGATAAGGGAAGGAGGATCGAGCTTCATGGTCAGATTGGAAACAATATGAATGATATTTATTTATATTAATAAATCTGTTTCACATTTAAATATATTTGTAATATTATATCTATTATTAAAAAACATGGGTTCAAATAAGAATATTGAATTCGGTAAGGGTTTAGTGTAGAAATTTTCCTACCCTAAGCATTCCATAAAAAATATCAAATTGTATCACTTTACTAAAACACAAATGGTGTCAAAAATGGATTTAGTAAGAATTTATCAAGACCTAGAGATAGATTAAAATATCTATAGTTCTCTTCTCCCCTCCTCTCAAGATACAATTAGGGTTCATCAAGATTTATTCTTCTCTCAAGAATAATTCTAATGTGATTAACCATAAACAACAAAAGTGATCAGAATCAGTCATGGTACAACCTGAAAATTATATGGCATCATCTAGATATTTTGGTATATACATGCATCACCTCTATAGGAATTTTTCACTTGAAAATTGTAGTTAAATGATAGTTCAGTGAATTTTATTCCACTGGATAATCAATGAAAGTTGAATTACATGTTATAGTTAATTCCATATTTTCCCATAAATTAATTATAAGTTATATGTGATATCATCCTTTTCTAGTTATGTATCTTTAATCTAGTCATGTAATCTAATGATTTCATTATACATAATTTTTATCATATAAAGAAACCATTGCACATGATTCAAGAAAAAAAGTCGAGTTGGCCATACCTTCAAAGGTGACTTTCACTTTGCCCCATACCAATATCCCACACTATGATTTTTGGTTTTAGTTAGTGGTTAGAACCCAAGGAATTGAGTTAACATTGAATATGATATAAAATGTTTTAATTAGATTAAATAAAAAGGTATTATGACTAGAGTAAAAGATATCGGTATTATTCCTAATCATCTATCATGATATATTATTAACAACTAACATTATAACCAACTTGAGAACTCAAAAAAAAAAGAGAAAAATGGTGTTTATTGAGAGGTCAGGTAGTGCAGACCATGGAGGAAAGAATGATGAATTTTATTCCTATGAAATATATGTATAGTTAAACCTAGAAGAATTTATCAAAGAAATAAGAAAATAATTTATGAATTGAAAATAATGGTATATATAATGGAATTTTTGTGGAAAAGTAAGGAGTTCAATGGAGAGAAATAAATTTCATACTAGAAATTATTTTATTGTATTTTATATTAAATGTTTTAAACCTAGTAATTTTTCAAGTTAATACCCTCATTAAATTTTTAACTCCATGACCAAGGAAGAAACTATGTTATATCAATAATTAAAGTGAAAGGGTTGAATTATTTATGTATTGAGAATTAAGAATTATTTCTTAATAAGTATTTTTATCAATGGGATTTTGGTTATAATAATCATGAAAAATATAATTATTTTGTTAATTATTGTAATGATATATTTCATCATATAAAATAAGATTAATAGTTATGGATACCATCAAGGGTTTATGAGTTTAATATTAATCATAATTTCAATTTCAAAGAAACTCCTTTTATAGTTTTATGTGATGGAAGTCAAAGATGATTAGAGAATTTTGGAATATACATATGGTAATACAACCCTTAGGATTTTTATGAGTTTTAGTATAAAATTTATTTTAGGAATAATTAATGTACACTTTATGGTCATATGTTTAAAGTTATTGATTACCTTTTGGGTTAATATAATCATTTATTCTATGAAAATAATAATAAATTTAGATTATCGAATTTTGTGTAAAAAATTAAAATATATATATATAAAAGAATTGTGGTTAAAATGTAATTTGATTTATAATGTCATTTTTTAAAATGGTAATCATATTTTTGGTAATATTATAAGAATTATATTAATATAGTTTTTTTTAAAGTAAATACCATATGTTGGGTGAAAACTCATCGCATCTGAAGAGGAAACAATAATTGAACCCACAACTGATTGGTGATAAGGGTGAAGTGCCAACCATTTTTCAATGTGATGTATAAGTTAAAAAAATATTGTTCTTACTATATTGGTTTGATATATATATATATATATATTAAATTCATCAAATAATTTGCTTATAATTATAGGGTATTAATGATATTTCAGGAGATGTGTTATTTTTTTTGAAATTCATATAAAACTATAATGTTTAACATAAATTATTATTTGTTAAGAATGATAATAAGTTTTTTTGAGAATTAAATTGAAGGTTTATAAGGATAAAAAATTATTGAATGGATTAAATTGAACTTTTGGTGTTATTGTTCATATTTATAGATTATTGTTTTATATTGGATAACTTGTACTAACCATTATTTAGTAAACATTTAGATATGAATTAAAATAATTTTTTCTCTTTTATGGATCTTATGATATATTAAAAGTTAATTTTAGTGATTTAGGGATAAAAATCATCTTGAATATTAATTTATTGGAGTTAGAAATGGAGTTTATGTTTATTGAAGAACAGTCGAAGGATGGTATTGTTATTATGAAATAAAAATATATCATATCATAAACTTTTCTAGTGTTCACTATCTTTATAGTAAAAAATACCTCAATATTGGGGAAAGGATCATGAAATAAAAATTAAATACATTTAAATTCATTTTATAATAATCGAATGGAATTTTTTACACCGTATAAGTTTAGGGTTTTTTAGTTGTTAACTTCTTCTAAATCATTCACTTTCTTATGATTATTGATCCATATTACTCTTTTTAATTATTTATGCTTTTATTCTATGTCTTGCTAATATTCTTCTACTAGAAAAACTAGTTATGTTTTATTTCAGATAAACTTCATATTTTTCAGTTCAAATTTTTATGATAATGTTTTATTAACAATTTAATGATGGGGTTTTTTCAAAAAATAAATTTTCAAATGTCCGACCAGTAATTTCTAAGAGAAAGTTCAAACTCTGAGGATGAAGTTTATTGATAGAGGAAATAATGTTACCCCCAATAATTTATTATATATTTATTTTAAATAAACATAACCACTTTGATAAATTTTTATACATTTAACCCCATGACTTAAAAAATATTTTGTTTAATAGTGTATATTACAAACAACACTAATATTAAATGACCTATGAAATACATTATTTAAATATGACCAATAAAACCAAGAAATTAAAATGGTGTGTATGAATATGAGTAAATAAATTATGAAAATAATATGGTTTATACATTTATAAAATAAATTTTTTATTTAACAATTAGTATGAAATAAAAATAAAAAACATTTGAATGTAATAGAAATGTTTTTCTGGAGAACTGTTTTTTGGATAAAGTGTATTTTTATGATAATAAATTAAATTAATCAATATTGGTGAATTAATTTAATTAAACATATATATTATATATTCAATTAAATGTTTTATCATCAATATAATTTCTTTCCTAAACATGATATTAGAATAAACCTGGTTTTTATGCTTAAAACTGTGTTTTTCTAAAAAGTGGTTTCATCGTATTTTTCATGCATATTTCAAAATTAAAATTTAAAATATTAATAATATTAATTTGAAAAAATTAAATGAAATTTCAAAATTATCATTTAAAAATTGTCATACATTTAATTTTTTTATAATTTTTTGAAAATATTGTTTTTCGATGAATAGTGAAAAACAATGCTTTTTGTTACAAATGGATTTTTTATTTAGATAAATTAAAACGTTAAATTTTGATTAAAATTGATTTATAAGTAAAAGAATATCAATTATATCATAATTAATCAAATTTAGTACAATTTAATCAATTTTATGATGATTTTTTATATAAAAAAATTATATACTTTGGAAAAGAGTTTTTCACTCCATCTACAGGTTTAATTTTAAATTAAATTCTTACACTTTTTAAAATTTAATTTGGTTAAATTTATTCCATATTTTTATTCATAATAATTAATTTTATATCATATTTCCAACTTCATTTTTTATCTTAATGAATAGTAAAAAAAGAAAAATCAATTACCATCATTAAGGTTATAATGGGTTTACCAGGGGTTAAACTAAGATGATAAGGGTTAAAATGATATAAAAAACTTTCCAAATACTACTTTATAGAAATATTTTGACTTTATATAATCTAAGGTTCTATGAAGATCTATTTTATAACATTTCTCTTGTAAAAAATATTGGTACAATTTATTATTTTTAAAAATTTAATGTGTGTCATTCCCGCCACTTTGAAAAGGGTCCCCCCTCTCCTCTCATGTTCACAATTCCAAAGCCCTTTGGTTTGGAGAAAAACTACTAAAATACATTCATTATATAACTTTAAATTACCTATATTATTTTTTTATTAGAAAACCAATATATAAAGATTTTATATATAAACCTAAAGAGGTTGTTTGATGAATATATATATTTCTTAACCATTCATTATCAGATTATTTATTACTTTAAATACATAAAATATCCATAAAATGATAAACTTATTATGATAGTATCTCCCATACACATATATTTTATTATTTTAATTTAATGATGTATATTCATATCTTATCCCACCAAAAGGGAAATAAAATATCCATTGTGTGTACGACAAACTAATGCCTCATTAGCCGATATAATTTGCTTTCCATCACCATCTCTAATGGTTAAAAATAATGATAGATTTAACATATATATATATATATAATTTCATAATTAATCTTCAATTATTATGTTATCACACATACCTTCTTACATTCCTATCCATTCGGAAAGGATAATATCAGTTGAGTGTACGTGTTGTATACCGCATCCATGAAGTAATATGAATCGTTTATCATTTTATTTTGAAATGGATGGTAATAAGGATATATTTAATGAATTTATATGATATATATAATATAATAACAATTTTTTGATGTTGAAATATTATGTACCCTTCTTTCATCTATCAAAAAAATGAGCACAGTGTTCACGTGTACATAAAACCAACCATCTCCAAAAATAGTGTAACTCATTTTTATACCTATAAGTTTTTTTACTATTATGAAAAATTATATAATGAATATTTATTATACTTATATAATAGGTAAATTTTTTGATATAACGGAACCATTATCAAAGTACAAGGACTGAAACTTATGAACCAAAACATACATGAAAAATAAAACAATTATCACCCAAAAATAGTGTTTTTAATATAGAATTATTAATAAACTGGTGATAAAAAGTTATAAGGAAATAATATATGGAATTTTATATATATATATATATATTATTTTTGTTCTATAATAAATTTAAAAAAAATATATATATATGAGGTCCGTATGTGTATGATGAAATCAGACCTAAGGTAAGGGTTTTTTATCTCACTTTTACTTCAGTGAGACAAATTCCATATTCATCACTTATTTTTTTGGTTTATATTCAATAAAATTTATATATTATATCATGAATATATTTATATTTATGTAATTAAATGATTTATTTTAAGTAATATCTTTCTTGGGGGTTACAATTCAAACGCTACCAAACTGGTAAGGGTTTATTTCACAATCACATTATCATTCAAGATTTATTTTGTTTAAGCCTCCATCATGGGAATTATTTAATATTTTTATCTTAAAAAAATTATTTATTTTCTTCTATTTATTCATTAACTTTTAAAATTATAGTTTTACATTCTTCTCTTTGATGCTTAAAATGATTGAGAAAATGCTTTCCAAAAAAGTTCACTTTATTTCTCTCTTCTCCAAAAAATATTTTGTTCTCGATATCCTTTTTTAAGAAAATGTTCTCAAGAAAAGTTTTTAAAATTACCCAAATGATTTATTAAATAATTTTTTACCCATATTTTACTTTTGAACAATGGTTGGGAAGATACTCTCTTGTCATTTTTTTAATGTGGTAATGTTAACCTCTTTATAATAGTGTGAAAAATATTTAAATTATTTCTATGGAATGTACATAATTAATTTCCTTCATGAAAACTCATTTTTTGGAATCTTAAATTACATGGTAACATATTTATTTAAAAAAAGATATTATTCTATAAATTTTTCGTCTTTGAAATTGATTTTAAAATTAAAAAGGCTATTTTCATCTGGAATGTTTTTTATTGACATTTTTATGGTATTTCTATTTATCAAGGACAAAAATACTTGTTTGAATTATGTTACTTTTGGGATATGTTATAGTTATACCATCTACACTATTTATATGGATGGTTTGTCATCCATTTTACTGTGGACTTATTATTTTGATTCAATACTCCTTATTACTCTGTATGGTTTATGATATGGTTTATTGATTGGATAAATTATTAACATTTCACGTGATATTTTTTCTATGAAAATGTTTACATTATTTTTCTACTCTTTCATATGAGGAATAAATTAGAATTTGTAAGTGATGGTAGGGCCCTTCCATATCCTCAAAATTCATTGATAGGTCACATGAGACAAACTAGATTGGGTATTTCGTCAAGGCCTTACCTATTCATGTAATATATCTTGAGAAAAGGCCTTAAGGTTATAGTTATGTTTTCTATAATTATTTATTACTTAATTATGATATTATTTATTGATTTACATGTGATTATTTTATTATTTAGAACATACATGGAAAAATTTCAAGATCGTTTGATGATTTATATGGAATCATTTTAATTATCATTTATTCTTGTCAAATTATTACTCATGGTCATGTATTTTATTAAATTACATGTATTTTGGTTATTTACCTTTATATATTTATTTTTTCTTATTTTTTCAAGAAATATTCCTCTGTATGCGTACCCTTACTAATAATTAGATCTCTCTCATTTCTTTTGTTTCCTTTACCCAGGATCCCTAGAACTGTATTATGATTGATACGAAACGAAATGATAAAGGGGATAATGGTTTTCCCAACAAAAAATATATGTTTCTTTTAATTTTTTCTAACATAATTTAAATTTCATTTATGTGTCCAATTTTCCAAGAATAATATACTATTAGGTATTTTGGGAAATGATATATTGTATCTTTCACTAATGTAATAATTTATCATTCACCCTGGGATACTAATCTCTGGGTCTTTGTAGTGAATATTTCCATATAATTTAATTATCTGGAACACCTAAAGGATTATAAAAAATATATGGAATTACAGTTTAAGGAATTTGTGTTTAAGAAAAAAATTATTTTATTATGAAATGTATATGGTAAAAAATGTATATAATTCAAAGGTTGCTAGTCTATAAGAGTTTAAGAGCATGGTAATAATTGAGGGAACTATTTATTTTTATTCCAATACTAAATTAAAGGGTTGTTGAATCTTTAATTTGAATGAAAATGAAAATATCAATCACTAATGGATCTATACATGAAATATGTATTTTTAATTTTATTTATCTTATATGATAAGATAATTTGGTATTAAATAAGTAGTTTTTTTAGAATAAATTAGATGATGGTTCTAAAAAATGTGGTTTATAATAAATAAAAAAATTATAGAATACTTGAAAATAAGATAAGCATAAAAAAATATTTTATCCATGATAAATATTTTATCCAAAATTTTTGTTAAAATATAAAGAATATGATCCCACCACCCATTAGTGGGACATTTTAATGAATAATATCTTCTTTTATGAATGATACCTTAAACACATGGATATCATATACGATTTAAATAAGTATTTTATTTGTTAAATATTCCCAATAAAATAAAATAACTATTATTTACTAACACATATACTTTTTAAAATCATAGAATGATATTTTCAAAATAAGTAAGTTTATAAGAGGCTCTGGGGTGTATATTTAGACCTATTGAAGTTCCAAATATAGTAATTAAAAGATTATTCAACAAATATACAAATTGAATGCCAAAATAAATCCAAAAATTTTTAGGGTGTGTTTCTAAAATATTAATATATATTGTTACATTAGTTATTGAAAAAATTTATGGAAACATTTATATGAAATGGATTATAGGTATGATAATTAAAATTAAAATATAAATAGTTCTAAGTAGAAAATATAGTTTATTAACATTATACCATTTTATGATGTAAAGTTAAGGAGTATGAATAATATGTTCTAATACTTGAACAATTGGAATATTATACTTAAGTATCACCATTATTAAATCTAAATTACATTATATATGTTAATCAGAAGATATTTTAGTGGGAGTATTTTATGAGATGGTCACACAGCAATATGGTAGGAATCAGATAAAGATGTGATGAGTTTAACAATAACCAAATGTATAGTAAAAATATGGTAGATCTATAAGTATATCATATATGATATGAATAAACAGAATCTTATGTATGGTTTTTTAAAATTATTATAATATATTAGAATTCTAAAATGTATCATGTTATAAAAAATGTAATCCCCACTTTATCTTGTCATGTTAACTGCACATATACTATTGAAGTTTCATGAAAATTAACCTCTCAAATTTTAACTTTGACTTATCCCTAACAAATTTTCATTATAAATTATTATAGTTTGTGATGAAATTTTAATGTTAACATGAGTGGGATTTTATTATCAAGACATTTATTTTTCTCGTGAGGAACAAAACTGGTTTTTTGTACTATATGACCCATGAATTATACTACATGGAGTGTCATATGCCCAATTTTTTATAAAAATGGGATACATTATTCATATTTGGATTTCCCCATTACCAATATTTTTTGAGATATTGATCTTGATAACCTTATTATTTTGATAACACTCTTATTCAATTCTTGAGCCTTAGTTGATTAGGGGATAAGTTGGTATGTTTTTAATTATATTATCTGTTAGAGATTAACCAAGATGGTATTTGTCCTCTCATATGTTGAGTATGACATATGGTCCATCTATTGAGATAAATTGAGGAAGTGTATGGTCATATCTATATAAGTCATGTGACAAGCATATCTATTTTATTAGTGGTATGTAATATACTCATCCATAAGGGTGAATTACATGTGATGTATTTAACAACTTGTTTAGTATATACATAGAGAATCAAAAAAATATTAAGAGTTATATGAGATTGGAATACTTCATTTCATCTAGTTACATAATGTCTTGGATAAAGGGATAACAAGAGAATAAACACCTGTATATGATATAGCCAGTGTACATAGTCATAGAGGTACATGTGTTTAATAGATATCACATAAAATCCATTTTTAGTTTGAGAGAAACTAATTTTCTGTTAGAGGTTGTTCTTTGTTTACATTTATGAATTTTGTGAATTCATATTTGTGTTAAAGATATAATTTCATGTGGGGCCACACATTTTTGTTGATTTAATGTGGATTGAGTATTACTAAGTGATATTTTCTAAAATTGTTTTACAGTTTATCTAAAATGAGTTTTGGTTAGATATTTGTAAGGTATTTCATATGATGTGATAGACTGTGAGGGTGAAGATTACATTCTAAAATTGTTTTGGACGATACCGAAAAGTTTTATTTTCATATAATTTCACAAGTTGTTGTATATTATACAATATAATATGAAATGAAATAAATTCTTTAATTCATTAGTGTAAATATGATATTGAATGAGATATTCCCAAAAGTCTATGTGTATATAATGTGTTTAGGACTATGTCATATGGAAAAATATAAATATATATCTTATTGTGTTACATCCTGGTAAAAAATTATATTTCATTACTTATGGGTTTATTTTTTAATACAGTACTGAAATATTATATAGTTGCATCCCAAACTATATCATAAGGCTCGGATGATTCTATCATATGATTAGACGTATGATTAGTTATTTTTCTCAGACATTAAAATATTGATTTTTTAATTTTTTTTCTATATTTATTTACCATTAATAATAAATTTTAAATGATGAAACCGTTAGGAGGGTTCGATTTATAATGTGTTATAAGTACAGTAAACATTCCTAATTACTCATAACATGTGAGTAAATGCATAAGGCTTGGAAATGTCATGATTCCATTATATAAAAATTATACTTTCATTTAGATGATGGTTCCATCTTACCTTAGATTGATTCCCATTTTTTCTCTATTTTTCCAATTTCTTTCTCATTCCAATATATTATAATATCATTGTAAGGATGAGAATTTTACCTAAGCATTCATTTATTCTATTCATCCTTTGGATATTCCATAATTAATGGAGTCATTTTTCCACCTCTAAGAAACCACCTTCAAACCACCGTGATTGAATATTGTAGTAGAAACCATTCGGTGAAAGGTGCATGAAATTATTTATTTTTTGTTATTATGGTTTTAAGTTTCCAACATGGTTGATCTAGGGATGGGGTTTATTATTTATTTCATTTCATTAAAAATAGTGGCATCCAATACCTAGAAACCAATAACTAAAAACTATATTTTTGTTTTAAAAGGATAATATAGACATAAATTACTAAAAAAAGTGTAAAGTATTAATATAGAAGGCTAGTATGCATTAAACTAAATAGGCATAGTAAAAAGGTAATTTAAAATTTCAAATTAATTTGGATACTTCAACTAAATTATATCCAATTTTTTTTTAATAAATATATAGTGGTATGATGTTGAGAAAAATAAAGAGAAAAAAGATTTATTATTTTCTACAGATGGATTGGTTTGGTGGGAATTAAATAAGAAATATCCCTATTTTGTTGCTGAATCATGTAATTTTTGACTGGGATTTTTATATGATGGATTCAATAAAATTTGAAAAATATATACTTCATATATAACATGGTTAGTTTTGAAACACATTTATAACATTCTACCATGTATGTGAATAAACATCATTTTATATTATGGGTTTAATCATATTTTTTCCTAATAATCCTAGAAATGATATTGATGTATAATTTAAACCATTAGTAAATGAGTTGAAAGTGTTGTTTAATCTAGCCATAAAAGATTATGATGGAACTATAATGGAGTATTTTATAACAACTATAACAATTTTATGAATGATATATTATTTCCCTTTATATTGACTGATTTCTGGTTTGATTATAATGGGGGAAATTATCTTGTCCAGTTTTTATAAAAAATATATGTTCCAAGATCATAAGAATTTGTTGAAAATTCATCTTTGTAGTAAATCAGTGATTTCTACTTATAGATAATCTGTATAGAAACAATAATTGGTGATTTGATAATTTTGTATAGAAATAATTGAAAATATATATTATATTGGGGTATGTTATCTTTGAATAACATGATTGTATAAAATTTGTTTTAAAAAAAAGATCAATTTTATTTTTGAAATGGGTGAAACCATATATTTAACATTGTGATTTATTTATTCTTATTTTATCTTTTTCTTGGTTATATATATTTTTTGGGTAGTTCGGGATGAATTTTGAAGTTTCAATAATTTTCTGTTTTGTGGATGGTTTTCACCCATGGTTTAGAGAAAACTATGTTGTTACCCTTATATAGGTATATTTTGAGTTAAAATTGTTCTAGAATGATTTACTCTATATGAGAAACACATGGTTTATTCAAAAATATACAGAGAATATAATAAATTGTGCATAACCTTTGGTTTGAAATGGTAGGGGTGAATGGTTGGAACATGGTTACGTTGAACCATGTGAAAAACATGCGAATCTGGTTTGGAATTTAGTAGTTTTGTTCAGCATGGTTGGAACATGCACTAATACAATTAACTTCTTTTTGCGACCGCCAAAAGAAGTCTCTAATGGTCTTCAGCGGCCGCCTTGCAACCGCTTTTGGTGGTCACTGTTTCTTCATCGATAAAGACCAACAACGACCGCCAATGTCGGCCGCTAAAGGTCCTTTTAACAATATCGCATTTCATCTGTGTGGGAAACAATGTGGGAATGCGGGGACAACCGTGGTGATTGTGAGGAAATATAGAAGATATGGCCGCTAGCCATGGAAGATCTACAGCGGCCAGAGGGAGGGGTGGGTTCAACATTGAGGGTTCAGTTTGGCGGGTGGGGAGGGGTAACAGATGGGTTCAGTGGAAAGGGGAAATGGGTGGCATCGGGGGGTGGCGACGGGGGTAAACGAGGGTGGTAGGGGTGGAGGTGGGGGATGACACCGACACTGCTCTAGTTTTAGGAAGACAGCAGCTGTGGGGCGGCGGGTTGCAGCAATGAAAATGAGGTAGACAGTGGCGGGGGTGAGAAAAAACCCTGCTAAAATTATTTTAGTATTATCGACCACCATTGGCAGTCGTTAATATTATCAACAGCGACCACCTATGGTGTTCGCCTGTGTCTAGAGGCGTGAAAACCTAATTTTCTAGTCGTGATGGTTATTTATACCATTAAGTTCTTTAAAGTAAATTGTGCATAATGACCATGTGTGTCTATCTAGGGGTGTATAATAGGCCTATGATTTGGTATACCATGTATCCAAACCATGCATCCTATCTAGATTCATTAAATTGTGGTATAGAAGAATTTTCTCTACTTGGTTTTAAATATCCAACCATCCTATTATCCTCCCTCTCATTTTAATTAACTGTACACACATGGAGATCTCACTCCCCTACCTCCTGTTAAATTTTTCTAGTTTTCTACCATATATTCAAATGGATTTATTTTTCATTAGTCCTTATAAACACCTTCTTCCCATATATTGTTTCATATCATTTTCTTTATCATCCTCCCATAATCTCTGAAAATCATTTGAAAAAAATTAGTGATAGGTTTTGATATGATAATGGGGCTTTATCATTTTAGGGGTTATATAGGGTATGTCCTGGAATGATTGGATATTATTTACTCAATATGAAATCTTTCGAATTGTTTTCTATTGAACTATGGTAGGTTAGTCTTTATTATTGATTTATATTACATTTTGTTGGATACTTATTAGTTTTAATGTTTTACTTCGCTAATGTTATACCTATGTATGTGTTCCTTGAATGAAAAAATGATGATTTCTATGTAGATTTAAACATTGGCATGAAATGGTATTCCTTGAAAAGTGTTTTTAAAAATGACCAAGTGGCCTTCCAAATCAAGAGAGGATTTTTATAAATAAATTATTAATCCTAGATTGAATTCATAAATGGTAAATTTATATCAATTTATTTTTAACCATGTTTTTTACAAGATTGTATGTGTTAAAATTTCTTAAAATGGGAAGTTTTATTTGAAAGGGGTGTGTTGACACATGTGGGTCACCGTATAAAAACCTATAGATATATTTGGACAATTTTAAAAGCGGATATAAGGGAATTGTGAGTTTCTAAAAGGATTTGATGAAATTTTATAATAATATTTAGTACCAAGAGTTTATTTTGATGAGTTTTAAATATTAATAGTTGTCTTAGAATTCCAAACATGTTTTGAAAAATCCTCATTTAGAACCTTATTAAAAATGAGTATTCAAACAAGTGGTAAAAACCCCTTTTTCTATGGGTGATTATTACCTTCAATGGGTGGTTTTCTTGTATAGGGATATTGGGTGATGGATCTATAGGGATGATTTGTGTGAGATAAATAGAGGTAATGTGGGTATTTATTTTATAAAGGTGTTTTTTATTGATTCTCATTGTATGATCTTTATTGTTTTCTCAAATTCCTAATTGAATTTTCATAGGAGTTATAGAAGGATAAAAGGTGAAATGTATGATACAAATACATAGTGTGTTGTTGTGGTTTTTAATGGGAATTTTTCCCAACTCCACATCATCAGTTGGAATAAGAGATGTTGTGGGCAATGTGAGCTATAAATATTTTGGGGGTCATAGTAGTGTTGGATATCCTAGGAGGATTATTTTCAGATAGTTTGAGGACACAATCAGAGATGTGAACAACATCATTAGTGTTGTCCTAGGTTCTGTGTCCCCAGTTATAATCCTTATTACTATTTTATTAGGATTATTCCAATGATGATAGGATTCGACTTAGGATCATTTAGGATATTTTGTTTACTTTTCGGGATCCCCTAATTCATATATGATTTCATATAACCAATATTTTTTTATTCTTATTAAATATTTACATAGTTATATTTGTTTTTTTCATTCAATATTCTTTATATTGTGTCTTACATATCAAATGTATTTAAATGGTATTTTTAAAAACATTGAAATAAGACAACTATAATTATGGTTTTAGTTTTAATTCAAAAGGTTTTATCCAGATTTATAGGATTTTTTCTTAAAATAACTACATTTTTCCTTACATATAACTTTTGAAATGTGTTGATGAGGATTTCAAAATGGTTTTTTAACTCTGATGAGTGAATTTTGAAACATGGTCTCTCGAATTCATAACTAGTTTTACATGGAATTGTTTTCCAAGTATGTTTTGTAAAATGTTTTTTAAATTAAAAATCCTATTTTGAGTGATAAAAAGTTCATTTTAAAATATGTATTTAAGGTATGGTTTTAATGTGGAACTTTAGAACAATAATTTATTAATGGAGGAATTAATCAAGATAAATTGGTTTCCATGAAATTGTTTTATTTAATAAAAAATAAATAAACTGAGTTTTGACATAATGATGAAGTTTTATTGGTGTATTTAGGTGAATTATTATGAGAAATGTATAATTTTTTGTTCTATTTCGAACTTTAATTTTTAATATTTAATAAGAAATAAACTCCATATATTTAGTGGGTTTTATACAACTAGGTTGTTTATCTCATTCCAATGTTGTAATGGTTCCTGGTCCATTTTTTGATCAATTCATTATTCTTTTATCTTCTAAGGGAGACATTGATATTTTGTGACTGTGGAATTTATAGAAGTTCATTGGATCACTTTAGGGACTATTTTTGGGTTTTCAATATTTTTATTCGCCACTTTTTCCTACTATATTTTATACTTTTGTTTCCCTACTCTTTTTTTACATATAGATTCAGTTGTATAACGGTTTATTTGTTTACTTATTATATAATTGTAAAAGATTTTTTATTTTATAGTTATTCTATTTATTTATATTATTCTATGACTGATAATGTTTTACCATTGAATGTTCTATGATGGCTAAAAACTAGTTTCTAGCCCATGGGGTTGGGAATTCCTGTCAGGCCTTCTAGGAAATTGGGTGGGGTTTTGGTTATAATGGAATCCCATGATGGTTTGTTATCAAATTATATCATATCCTAGGTTTATATTGAGGCCTTGGTTTTGGAATCAAACTATAATTGTTTGAGAGTTATTTGTTTTAAAATAAGTATTTCAAAACTTAGGATGTAGGTATAGGGATAATTTCATATTATATTCTCACTCTAACCATTGATTTTTTATGGTATCCAATATTTTTTTCTTTGATTCTACATTATTATTTGATGGATTATTTATATTATGCTTTTATACCTTTGGTGGTGGCACTTTTTTCTAATTAATATTGAATTAGTTTCATTAGGTATCTCATTTTATACTTTGGGATAGAAACAAAAGGAATAATTAAGGTGTGAGTTTGAATTATATATCTTGAAAACCCAGGAGGTAACCATGCACTTGATTCTAGACCCATTATAAGGACCAATTCATGAATAGAATATGATCATAAACCATAAATCTAAGATGATCATGTTCTTGCATTATGGTTTTTTTCCCTGTCTATTTGCCTTGATGCTGAGATTTATTAGTGCATTAGTGAAATGGGAATGGAGTTAAGGTGGGTCTTGTGATGTGTTAGTATTATTGTATTGAACTTTCCATGATTCTTATGTTATTTCTTTGTTTATGTGATTTCATATATGAGGTGAAATTGGATTTTTTTCTATTAGAAATTTATTTCATAAGAAAAATACATTTAGTTTAGAACCAGTCATTAGGGATTTTTAAAAAAAATGACTTTTGGTTTCAAAAATTTTTTTAAAAAACCTGAGCTTAATTTTGAAAATTTTAAAGTGTCTTAATTGTGGTTGTTTTTTATCAATTCCACAGAGTGTCTTGAATGGTTTAAATATACAATTATTTTTCACTCAAATAGAAATTTTGTGAGGTTGGGTTCATATTTTATGGAAAGATAGTCATTTTATAAACTTGATATTGTGGATTTTTTTTAGATTTTTATTTTTCATGTTTTTGGAAAGGGAAAATGATTTCAAATTATTTCTAATTATATGTGGTTGTTTTTATTATGAAATTTGAAGTGGTATTTTAATTTAAAAACTAGTTGGTGTTTGTTTTGAAATTATTTTTTTAAATGTTTTATATTATCTATTTCAGGTTTTCAGTTGGGGTTAAAAATATAAAATCATTTTTGGGGTCTCTTTACCAAAGCATTAGTGGTTTTAAATACACATTTTTTAAATATTTTTCCATGTTTAAAAATAATTATATATTTTTATTGTTTCATATTTTATTTTGGGACTGACTAATGTAATTTTAGGGATATATTCATGTAATGTTTGATGTCGCATATTGTTTAGTGTAATCATACTAAAAAGTTCTAGTTGGGAAGTTTATTTCTGGTCTTTTGGGGTCTTTCTTCTTTTCGGATTTAAGGATACCCAAGATTAAAATAGAGTGGTAGGTTTTGTACTTTACTCTTCATGGTTTTTCATGGAATTTTATATGATAGTTTCCTATAGTGAGTATTTTGGACCTTATGGGTTGAGTGGGTTAGGATGTGTGCCCTGGTTTTATGGTTGGACTAGTGGGGGTTAGTTTTAATAGAGATGAATACATGGGATCTATTTTTAGATTTTTTTTATCTATCTCTGAGGATTCCATAGTATATGAAGTATATATTGATTTATGTACCCTTTGGGTGTTTGATAATGTTTTCTTTAGATAATGGACCATTGGTGGAATTATACTTTTTCATTTTCTAGATGTCTTGGATTGAGGAAATCGTTATGTGATGATTTCTTTAGGTGCCTTTTTAGTTTCTCATTATGAGAAGTGTTTTATTTTGGGATCTAAGTGAATCATTTCTTGGGGGGTTTATTCTTATGATTGTTTTAAGACTTATGGTGGGCATTTTTTATTGGTTTAGATATGGGAAGAACTAGGGTGTGTGAATGGGTAATTCGGGATTTAGTTTTCTTTCTAGTCAAATCATGGATGTTTACAAACTCAGTTTTCAACCAGAATAACTATAGCATGGTATTCAATGGATTTGAATTTACTTATATAGATATGGATCTTGTTACCCAAGGGTGAGATTCATCTTTTTTATTGATGAATGACGTATCTTATTATTTTACTCCTTGATTTTGGGATACCATGGATTTGGAAATCCGGTTTTTTTCCTTCGAGATGTTTCTCAGTTTTTTTCTCTAATGTAGATTTGAGCCAATAGTTTGTGGTTATTTATGGTTAGAATATTTTTTTAATTTTACTATAGATTTAAGTAATGTGTTTTCCCAATGGCATCCTTTCATCTTATAGAAATAATTTTTTCATTTATTCCACCATTTTATATCAATTATAAATGGAAAAGAAACTTATTCTTGGACTTTTACTTCTTTGAGATTCAGTTTGATTCATTGTTCATTGGTTCGAATTTAGGAGTTTTGGTGTTATTTGATTATTTATCAGTTTCTTTGATGACATTCATTTTCCATGAGTTTTTGTTTTAGAATTCAAAATTTCATTTTACTCTTCTTTGATCTGAGACTTTTTGTGGGAAAAAATTTTCATGGTGAGAGCTATGTATTGTTTTAAGGAATCTTGGTAGCTGGTATGTATTTCCAAATAAAGAAACAACTAGTTGTAAAATGGTTTTTTAGACTTTTCATGGCCTTAGGTGAAGCCATGTGAAGTTCCCAAGTGTGTCCAGTAAGGGGAACATTGTTGGTGTATAGTTTATAAAACCATGTAGTGAACCTATATTCATTAAAACATGAATTTTCATAATTTTTCATAGTTTCCTTTAAACATTTTATTCTACTACATGTTTTTCAAATGCCCGGGCATGCATCAGGACCTCCCTCCCCATCCTCTTCTTCCATTTTTTAGTATTTCTACCTTGGATTTGATTGTTTTTTCTTATTAAGTCCCACTAAACTTCTTTCTCTCTCCTATTCAACCCTTTACCTTATTTTATATTTTTCATATAATCTATAATAATCATGAATTCAGGTTTTAGTGTAGGTGTAAAAACTAATCATTAGTATTTGTCTTTTTAGTGGTTTTAGAGGTCATTTCCCAGCATGGTTGGGTGTTATTCGTTGAATGAAAAAACATTCATCTTATTTTGTATTGAATTAGGGTAGTTTATTGGTTATTGTATCTTTATATTACATTTAATTGGATACTTGTTTGTTTTAAAGTGTATATTTATTAATTTTATACTTATGTATGTGTTCATTTATAAACAATAGATGATTTCTAAATGGATTTAACCATTATAATATAATGGTATTCCATGCCAAGTTTTCGTAAAAATTCCCAAGTGTCCTTTTAAAGCATCTAGGTGTTTTATAAAAGTGTTTTTTATTGCTTCCTTGAATAATTGAGTGGGAATTGTGTACCAATTCATTTCTAAACCATGGTTTTGAGATAGTTTGAAGTGTTTAAGGTTCTTGAAATGGGTCATTTTCTTTAAATGGGTTTGCTGACCCATATATGTCACTATTTGAAACGTTTTTATATATTTGATAGATTTTAATGTAATTGAGAGTTAAAAATTTCATTTCAAGAAACAAAATTAAAATTTTAATCAAAATAGTGTATTAGGATGGGATAAAAATGGTGTGATTTGGAATAGTATGTTTTAAACAATATTAAAAATGAGTTTTAATCAAAGTGTTGAGACACTCCTTGTTGAACAGGTTATTATTCCTTTTAATTGGGGGTTCTTATTGTATGAGGAGAATAGGTTATAGATATATGGGGATATTTTATGTGAGGGAGTTAGTGGTGAGGTTATTATTTTTTATAAATGTATATGTTTAATGATGATCATCGTATTCACTTTCTTGATTACTCAACTGTTCTTTAACATGTCAATTGAGTCTTAGGAATATAGTATGTGAAATAAATGATAATAATCCCAAGTGATTATAAGTGATTTATCTATATAATCTTTCCCTTCTCTACCATATCAGTTAGACCAAGAGTGGTTGCAGGACATGTGGGGTAGAAACCTTTTATGGCCTATGGTAGAATATAATATCCTATGAGGTTTATTTTCAGATAGATTTAAGGGAATACATAGGACATGGATAGGAACTATAGTGTTGGTATAGGTTCCTTGTCTCAAGTTCTAATCCTTATTAATACAGCCTTTGGAAAATGCACTTGATTCTAAGATTCTACATATGATTATTTAGTGGATTTTTATTACTTTTTTTATACCTTACTTATTATATTATTCTGTGACACCAATTTATTTTTCTCTCCATATAATGTGATGTTAACATATTGGGTCATGATTTTGTGCTTTAATTATTCCTCGTCTCATGGTTTACTTTTAAAAAGTTTTGAAAAGTTATTTTTAAAAAGTTTTTAAAAGAAGGAATGTTTATGTCTGGTTTTACAATGTTTTTAATTTATTTTATCAAGAATTTGATAGGTGTCTTCTTTAAACATGAATATTTTTATTTACAAGTATATTTTGAAGTGTTTTCATAGAAAGTATAAATTGTTTTTTTAACTTCGGTGTGTTGGTTTTAAAAACATGATTTTAAACCATCTTTCGTAGTTTTACATAGAAAATGGGTTTTAACTACGTTTTGGAAAACCATTTGTAAATTGAAAATACTATTTTGAGTTTTAATAAGTGAATTTTAAAATAGGTATTAATGAGATTTTTTAAAGTGGGACTTAAAATGGTTGTTTCTAATAGAGGCTTCAGTTAGGAAAAATTGTTTTTTAAAATATTATTTTCATTTAAAAAGATAAAAAAATAAAGTTTGGACACAGCAACAATGTTCTATTTGTTTCATTGTGTAAAAACTTTTAAAAAATGTATAATTTTCTATTGTATTTTAAAATAATGTTTTTATGATGTAATATGAAAGTGACTACATAGATTTTGAGGGTGGAGATATATTAGGTTGTTTAGATCATGCATATATTTTACAAGTTCCAATTGTATTAAAGTATAATTCTTTCTTGATTTCTATTTCAAAGGAGTTGTTTAATATGGTTGGTGACTATTGGATATGCAAAGGTTTATTGGAGAGTTTTTTGTCTTACCTATAGTATTGGGGATTTATATTTTATAATTTTTCATATTGTATTTTATACATTGGTTTACCTACTCTTGTTTGTTTTAGGATGGATTAAATTATATGATGGGTTGGATTTTAATTTATATTATCTTGTTTAGAAGGGTTTTATTTTTATTTTAATTGTTCATTTATATATTTATATGACCTAAAAATAATTCCCATTGTATTTTATATAATTATCAATAATTAGTTTTCATCTCGTGGGAATTAAGAATGCCCTTTTGTCCTTTTAGTGGTTTGGGTCGAGTCTCAACTCATATAGAAGTTAGGGCTAGTTTGTTTCAAAATGGAAGGAATGTTCATTCAAATTCCAACCATAATTGGAAAAAAGAAAATTATACCATTTAAAATCCTTATTGGTTATCTATTTTTTTAACATTTCATGAATATAATGAATATAGAGAAATATATGTGTGAAATGTCACTTGATTATTATATGAAAATTACACTTCATGAAGATGGCGATAGCGAGTGTTTGGGGAGCTAGGGTTCGGGAATGGCAACGGTCGTCGTAGGCGGTGATGACCTCCAAGCAGCCCCTCCTCCATTGGTGGAGGAGGGATTTCCGCACCCCTCTAGTGATTGTCGATTTCTACCTTTCTTAAAACATGACCTATTGCCTTCGTTCCCTGAAATATCTTTCTCCCCCAAAGTTCCTGAGTTACATGAAGGGATTTCGCAGCTCTCGGTCACAGCTCGAGAGTTTAATGATGCTTCGTCCCTACTGAATCTGATGTTTCTTGCACGCTTCAAGCAGCGACGCCCATCTGTGGATTGTTTTGATCGACTCATCTTTGGTTCATGGAATCTTCAGGAGCATGCCACTATGGGTATTCTGGATTCGAAACATATAATGGTTCTATTTGTATCGGACGATGACTTGATCCGGGCCTGGTCCTCTACCCCGTGTATCTGTGACGGATGTCGTTTCTTGATCTTCCGACGGTCATATGATCATTATCTGAAGCGAGACTCCTCGACTATTGAAATCTGGGTAAGGTTTCCTGAATTACCGCTCCCATTTCAAAATCCTTCCATCATCCGTATGCTGGGTAATCTTGTTGGTCGTTATTTATTCTTAGACAGTAGAACTAGGATTTTTTCCATCCGATTTCACCGAGAATTTTTTTTGAAGTTGACCTTTTGAAAATGCAAGTTGAGTCGATCTTCATTGTTGTAAGTGAAGAATTTAGATGCAAACATAATGTTGTCTTTGAGTCCTTGTTTGATTACTACTCTCAGTGTCTTACATTTGGGCATTTGAGGGAGGAGTGCAGAGGTAGGAAGGTGGTCTCACAAGTGGCATTGGCCCCAAAGGTTGCAGAAATTGTGGCTTTACAACCTCAGCAAAGGGAGTAGAACCTGGGTAATGGAATCCGAACAGGAACAGGCCCTATGAGTAAAAGTTCTTTGCGCAGGGGGGAACTGAAGGAGTCTTTGAACCCGAAGGTTGATGAGTTTTTTTCAAGACTGAGAAATGATCTTGGGATGCCCACTACAGGAGGTTTGAGCAATGACTTGAGGGAGGCAGTTCAGCCTGCTGGGGTGGGCAGTGGCCAAGCGCTAGTTTCAGCAGGGGTTAGGAGGCAGTGGATAAACTTGTTGTATCTGTGCAGGTAGAGGCTTCTGTGGAGGAAGTTGATGGTTGGGTGAGGGCCTCCCCTGGGCTGAAGACTCCTCATATGCAGCAGGTGGATAGAATTGAAGTAAGCAATTGATTTTTTGGTCTCGAGAATGAAGAACTGGATGTGGGTCAAGATCAAACTGCTCCTGATTTGGTTCCTGGCCGACTGTCTGATGAAGCTATTGAGTCGCATGGCAGTGAAGAGATGGGTCTGGGTCTAACCTGTGCTCAGAAAGGTAGTAATAATGGATAGGTGTAGGGGCAGGGACCCTCTCATTGTACTAAAGATCAGGACTATGGGGAAATATGCCATGCTGGTGAGGATTCTTCAAGGAGAGAAAATGGCAACATGAAGGTTGTGTTACACTCCCAGGATGTTGTTTCTAGTGAAGGTTTCTTGTAGACCGGGGTGCTTGGTGATCTCAAGACTGTGGTACAACCACAGTTGTTAGCACTGATTGAACCTAACAGTCATTTAGAGCTGGATCAAGGTGTGAATAATGGTCATAAAATGGTGTGTTTACCTGGGAAATGGGGGGACTTGTCTAACAGTGAGAAGGATAATGATGGAAGAGACCAAACCTCGTTTAGTGATGTTGTTCAGTATGGGAAGAAGGAGATGGCGGGGAGTGTGGTTATTATGACCGCCCCTCCTAAAAGAAGGCATAAAAAAGATTACTCATTTATGCCAAGGCTGATGTCTACCAGATCTTCTTTAAACAAAGGTAAAGGGATGAATTCTTCTGAGGAGTTTTTGAAATTGGATAAGTTAAATATCAGACGGAAGTATGTGAAGATTATAAAGCAATACGAATGTTCGGAATGGGAGTTAGCAACCACAGATGAGGCATTTGATCAGGGAGCTGGTGATGGGTACAACGATGGGTATGGTTTCTAACTTGTATTTTTATGCTCTTGTTTTTAATGTTTTCGTATTCAACTTTTCCTTTTTTAATAAATGGTCAGGGACTTTGTTTCTGGCTAATCTTTTCTGGTATGTGTTAAATGTCACATGAAACTCTATTAAATTTTAAGGGAGAAAAGATTATTTACCTTGTTTTGAGGAATTAATGGATTTTGGTGTTAATAAAAATCTTCAAGAAGACCTAATAATAACATACATATGTATTTCATCATTATAATTTATTATCCGTTATAAATTATAATATATCACACCACTGGAACCCAATGGTTTAGTTTATTTTGTGATTAGGTACATAAACATACTATTTTACAACATGGTCCACATTTATTTTACTTATTCTTCACAATAGAATCATTTTCAGACATATCCTAAGTAATAAATTTATAAATTACCTATATAATGGAAACATAAGTAAAGTGTGAGCTTAGATACTCACATATGAGATATCAATTGAAACAACAAAAGTTATCATGAAGGAGTAAGCATAAAATGAACATGATGGAACTTGTGTCCCAAAACTAGGTAATATCATTAGATATAAATATTTAAATAATTAATTGGTAGAATATATTATTATAGAGTTACTCATCACATAATTATAAACCATAAACATATGTCCCATGTTATCATGAAAACATTCAAAAATACATCAAAACCTAATAAACTTATAAGAATCAAAGGAGTTTTATAAAAAAATTAAAAAGTCAAATAAAATACTAAGAGAAAGAAAATAGATGATTTTATAAAATAATATACTCATTATAAACAGAATAAAAGTCAAGGGCCTATAAAATATAAGGGTATTAACATGGAATAAAATTCCTCATAGAGAGATAAAAAATGAGTAGAAATCAACTGAAAATGTGCTCTATATTTTTACACTTTTAGTTTTTTAACCAAATAGATTGTAAATAATTGGTTTTAAAATGGTAGGATAAATGCCAAATAAAATTTTACTTAATTTATTAAAAAATAAAACATTAAATGAAACCTTTTTAATAAATATAGAAGAATGCGGTGATATAAAATGATTGAGTAGAAAATGTAAAGGAATAGTGATAAAAAGATTTTATTCCTACCATTTAAAAAAATAAACCATTATTAAGAGGATTTAATAAATCATAGAAATAGAGGGAAGAAAATAAAATAAATTCATTGAATAATATAAATAATATTTAAATAGAGTAGATACATTCTAATGAAAATATAAGGGAAAATGATAACTCCCCTTACAAATGTCATAGTCATTGCAATATAAATCAATGAGAGGGGAATGGTATTAGGAATGTAAATACCCAAAATAAATAAATAATAATATAAATAAAGGTAATTTATATGGAAATTTAATTTATATTCTCCCAATGTATTTTTCAGAGTTGATAATCTCAAAAAAAAAAGATATCGGGAGAGACGCCCATTAAATTATTCTCAGCTTCCTCAAACGCTCTCTAATCCCCATTATAATAAAAATTATGTTCCAAATAATCCAATTCAAAACCATAAATGTATTTATATAATTTTTATTAATAAATTATACATATTTATTACATTTAAATTATTTATTTATAATCTATTTATGTAATTGGATGTTATTAGTTTTGATTATTTTGTACTGGTTTTTGAATAGCAATGTTGATCACCATTATTTGTTATAAATTTCATCATTAATAGATTATTAAAATTAGTAAAATAATATTATTATAAATATTTATAAATTCCCTAGTCTGTTTTGTGAAATATATGGGTATGTTTTACAGAAACAAAATTTAGAGTGTGTGTATTTTGGTTAATATTTCCAATAACCACAAGTTATATTATAAGGATCATTTTTTAGGTAAACCCATTTTAGAACCATAATCATAAAATGAATTATATTTTGATATCATATATCACTTGAATTTTTTTGACCCTCATACATGATGAAAATGATAAAGATAGTATATTATTTCTCATTAATGAGGTTAAACTAACTTTAACAATAACAAGATATATGATTGAATGAGTAAAAAACAAAGTTATATTATAGTAATATAATTTTTATAGAATAATTATTAATTCAAATAAAACCTAATTTGTGTGTTTTATATTATTTAGGAAGAGTGATTATTATAAATGTGACACCTTGTAAAATTTCATGTATCGTTTAATATAAAAAAAGTTACATTAGTCTTAAAAAAGTAATCCTACATTGATCTATTTCAAAGAGATGTAACATATTTGAGGGGAGGTTTTCCATCCACTAAATCATAAATTTTTTCACACCCTTATTAGAAACTGCATCTGCAATCAATTTTTGTTCCTAGTAGGTGTATGTACTACTGATGTCAGTGGTGTCTAGAAATTTAAGGAACTCTATCCATTAAAGAATTAGTATATATCATATAAACTTGTTCTTGTTCTTGATTTCATACGTAATGGTTGAGGGATTACTCCTTATCCATATCTTTGGCCAGCCTCTTTGTTTTGATAAACTCTCTATGTTGATGATTATAGACATATCAGCTTAAAGAGTGTATCTGACACCACAAGGGGAAGAAAAACATACCATGATAGTACTATTGTCATCTTTGAACATAGATCTATATCCTGATGTCTAGGGATTTCCTTTAAAGGAAGCATCGACATTTATTTTTACCCATCATGAAAACGAAGGGTGCTAAGAAACCTCAAACATACCTGTAGGGGATAAAAATTTCAAGAGAAGCCAAGGTTCCTCATGGAAATTAATTCATATAAAGAGTTACTGCAACATCCCTTTTTCATAGATCTAGACTCCCTTGTGACTGAAATGTTATATGAGAGTGTATATTGGAGATTAAAGAATGTTTGTCTTGGGATGAAGTCATTTCTTCTTTTCCAGGTGATATGAACCAATTCTACAGTAGCAGATAGAAGGTGGTTAAGGAGTTTTAGAGTGATCTGTGCATTGATGTCGGAAACAATCATACATGATATAGTGGAAACATTGAAATAAGTCAGATCAAAGAAATAAAAATCGATGTCTCCAAAGTTGACGTAGTGACACCGCTTAGGAAGAGGTGATCCAAGTCTCCTCTATGTGGATTGCATAACACACATATTTAAGCCTCATTTATTAAACTAAAAGTTTCCAAAAATTTAATTGGGGTTTATGTGAGTAAATATGGTTTAATATTATATAGGAATCTTAGAGATATAATTTTTTTTGTAATTGAAAAGGTGGGTACCGTTTACAAATATTTTTGGCTGGTGTAAATCCAAATTTTCATTAATTAATGGCTATAAAAGTTCATTTTAACATGTAAAGTTGACCATAGGTGGAAAAAAGGATAGATGGTAAAAAAATAAAAAATAAAAATATTTTTTTATAATATTTATAAAAAAATTATAATATATTTTTTTTCAATTTTTACATTTTACTGACATCATCAACTATTCACCCTGGAGACTTTACCAAAAATTAAATTGGCATTCATTTATAATTCAGATAACCTGATTAAAAATATGAAACTCACATTATGAATTTTAATTTATAAATATTTTAAATTTAATATTTATATAAAAATATATAATAATTTATAAATAAAATCTTGAAAAAATGCATTGTCTCATGTAATGAATGATGACAATGTTATTTGTTAACATAAATTAAATATTTAATGGGTATTAATTACTTATTATTTATTTTAAATATATGATTTATAATACAGTATTCATTTCCACCAATGTATTATATACCCATTATAATATTTTCAACATACACATCGGTAATCAACATTCCCAACGATCATATATATTTCCAATATTTTTATTTTTAATTTTCACTCTAATATATAACCATAACTACTTCAATAAAATACATTAATCATAATATATATTTTTTTATCAATATATCTATCAAATATTAAACAAAGTTTATTATTTTCATTGTTATAATTGTTGGTATGATCTTTATAGAAAACTGCAAGTATAAACTTTTCAATTTTGTTGTCCTTTTGTACTTGTGATTTTTTCCCTCATATAGTTTTAATAACAATATTTCATATTGAATTCTCAAAATGTATAATTTCTTTATTGTGTTTAAATATTTTATTTTAATAAATTATATCATTTTTTATTTTAATTTGGTTTTTTCATCTGAAAAAGTTTATTCAACATATTCATAAATATGTGGGGTATAACATTCTACCCCACATAGAAAATATTTACCTAAATAGTTATGTAATCAAGTGAAAATTAATTAGTAAAATTATCACTCAATACATATTTGGGATCCCATATTATATCCAAAAACTTATGATGTCTCTAGAGAAATTTTACTTAGTTAGTGGTCAGTTTTCCGAACACATTATCTCTACAATCAAAGATCTCTGATAGTTGTTCCTTATAAGGGAAATCAAGTCATAGTTGTATAGAATATAACTTTAGTTCCTGTGATGGATCAAGTATGTACTCATATTAAATCAATACATATAGTACTATATGATATTGTTATATATTTATTATAAGAACTAGATGATATATTATTGTTCCCAATTAATGAAATATCCCAATGAGGCTAATAAATCTGGGCCAATGTTTTCATTCGTTATTGAATCTCATAAACCTCTTCCAAATGTGATATTTAATGGAAGATCTTTTCTTATAGTTAAAACTCTAAATATCATTGATGATTGTTGGTATAATTTTTTTTCAACTTTGGGTTGATTTAATATGTCCCGGATTGGTTGGATTCTTCTCTGATTATTCTTTAGAAAAATCAAGTCCTAATTTCACTATTTCTCCAACTTCATCCAATCAAGTTATGGGTATTAAAATCATCCCCTATAAAGCCTCATATGTTTCCAATTGAATGATTGAGTGGAAAAAATTATTTATTGATAACTAAACAAATGGGATATTTTGATCCAGACCTCCTTTTAAATACATCAATAAATATATCGCATATATTATAAGTTTAGTGAGACAACCCAAGATAAATAAACACATTTATTTCAATATTTTACATGAATTTTCATTCTATATCAGAAATAGTGACACTGACTAAAGAAATTAAGGTTTAGTGTAATATATTATAAGTTGTATAAACAAATTATTTTACAATACTAAACAAAATTTCTTTATAACTACTAATTGTTTAATCCCCCTTCTAAACATCTCACATGAAATACCCATCTTTATATACATGGGAATGATAAAATAATAAAGAGGTGAGCTAAAATTATCAATAAATTCAACTTAAAATATTGCTTATTTTGAGAAATGATCTTGGGTATTCTATCTCATGGATGATTGAACCTTCCCACCACTAGCGTGAATGTATTTCTCAACCCCCATGGTTGGGAAATGGTGTCTATGAAATATAATAATACATTTGTAAATTTGTTCTCATAGTAATGAAAGTTTAATAAATAATTAAAAAAGTCCAAGTCTCATTTATATAACAAAAATTCTAACTAAATAAAATAGTTATAATAATAATAAAATAAATAAAGAAAAACCTCATAAATAAACATATACACTAATCCCTCTTCCCACCCACCCACCCCCACCCCCAATCTCCCTCCCCTATAATGAAAAAATGAAAAAAAACCACTACTAAATTCCTTTTCTTCTAACAATAATAGATAACACTGCGCTCAATCAATAGAAATTAGTAAAAGTACATAATTTCTGGATGAAATAAAATAAACAACTCACCATGAATCCCTAGATAAATCAATGATCAAATAGAGGACTGGAATAGAACCAAGAAACTATAAATAAGATGAAAGATATGAATAAGCATAAACATGCCCAGTAGGTCACCACTTGATGAAACTATGGAAAACCCTCAGTAAAATAGATTATAAAATTCTAGTTTAAAAATTATATACAAAATAGGTTTTCACATTAGTTATAAAATAAAGCTAAAAAACATGCCACATGCACATCCTCAAACAAACATACCTCTTATAAAATAAAAATTACGATGATTAAACATTTTAATTCAATTTTTTAACCCAATACTTTAAAAATTATTATTTTAAAGTAAATTAAATAGGTCCTTTAAATCAATGAAAAATAAAACAAAACAAGTTTTCTCTTCTTTCCAAACATCTTAGGAAAATAAAATTTTAATAACCAATTTCATGAGAAATAAATCATTAAATTTCGTAGAGAAATAGAAAAAAATTACTTTTCAAATTCATACTTACTTACCATTATAAATGACCAATTTAGAATTTAATAAAAACACAAACAAGGTGACGAATACACCACACAAAGGATGAACTTCATCAAGGATGCCTAACCAAGCAATGGTTCCCATAAAATTAATTAATTTAGGAAGACATAATCGAATAAATAATCAAAACCCCTAATGTAAAGAGCCAGAAAATCAATCAAATATGTCCTCGGCACCGACCTAGGTCAGTAATATGATATAAATATTGCTTTATTACATTTTCTCTCATGGACCAACTGCCAGTATATACTGATTCCAAACTATAACCCACCTAATAATACCAAACAAGACTCATTATAATGGAACAAACCTCCTAACTGTAGTGTCTAGCATGAATATAGGACCACTGGTAGTTTTTTAAATAACTAGTTTAGTATAATAATAGAAATCCAAGTTATTAATTGGGTTCCCATTATTAATATAAATTTATGTGAGTGAATATGTTAGCCACGATTAACACAAAAGGCATAAGAAATGATTCACACTTCACCTTCCACACCCTCACATGCAGCATCAAGAAACATATATCTAGGTATCAGCATCAAAAAATGTATTTCAATATAAATCAAACCCCATGGGGATATATTCTAGAATAGTATGTAATTAAATAGGGCTTAAAGAGGATTTTTCCCATTCATAAAACCATTTTAATGTTCGAAACATGTAATAGATCAATCTCAAGTGACCCATATCTTGTGTCTTATTTACTAATTGGCACTAGATACAAGAAATAACATCTAAATGTGCCAAATAGTTTAGTAGTCTTAATGGACTAGATATATACAAGATTCCCATATTGTATTAGAAATATAAATTAAAAGAATTAAGTCATTCTTTCATCATAAATATTATTCATGGTATACTTATTCATATGATTGGGAAAAGAAAAAAGAGAGTGTAAGAATATATTCTCAATAAGGGTTTCATGAAGTGGAATCTATCAAGCACAAATAAGGAATAATTAATATGTAAAGGTAAAAAATGAAAAATACATACCATTAAATCAATAACTTGTGAAAGAAATGTATCCATGGATAATATTAATGAAGTAATCTCAAAGATAATAATTTCTAAATTATAAATAATGTAAATGAATTCTATTGGATTTCATGATCATACACATTATGATATCTATACTATCAAATCTTTGTGCCAAGATAATATAATTTACTTGTAGGCATACACCAGAATCCCATTTAATGCTAGCTTGCTCATTTGTCTCATGAGACCTATCAATTGATCAAAGGGAAATATAATTTTAGGTCCCACACATCACTACATGTCTAATAAATTCCTCATATATCGAATGATTAATTTAATTCATCATATATATTCTTTATTAGAAAATTCCATATTTAGTAAAAATATGAATTTTTCGAAGTATTCCTCAATCAGTCAAATAACATTAAAATTAAAAAAACATATATATAAATGTTATATGCTTTATGAAATAAAAATATGCATGGTAAATAATATATATAGTTAATAAAAATACAATTTTCAATGATCACAGGAAAGTTAATGTCTCAAAAGAAATTTAATGACTGTAAAAATAATCAACATATGTGATATGACCAACAGAATAGTAGCTTTATAGTAGAATCAATTATATTCATGTATAGATTAAATTAAAAACGAAATATTTACAATCTGTTTTTATAAAGATTATAATTTAAAAAAACATTTAAAATATTTAGAATAAGTTAAAGGTTTTTATACATATATGGTGGTGGGAAATTCAATTAATGTTGTATATGTTAAATGAAAACATTACTTTTGAATTTTTATAAAGAAGTTTAAAAATGAATATTTCAGGAAAAAAATATAAATATTCCATTAATAACATTTAAAAACTAAAAAATAATTTAAATTTTCATTAATAAATCATTTATTTAATATAAATTAATATTGTAAAACCAACTTTTAGAAAATATGGATATTGATGGAAAATATAACTGATCAGAAAGAAAAATATGTTTGACTATTATTATAGAAATTCCTCTTGAATTAGTGACTGGAATTAAATAATTAATCATCATGAATAAATATATTTTAATTTTATATTCCTAAAAGTGTGTGTACATACACTATATAAATTAAATATGTGTATAATACGAAATATGTTTCAATAGAGTGTAAATTGAGAGAAAACCTATACATTGTGTTTCCATTTAGTTAAACATTATTTAACCTAATTTATTATAAATTTATATTTTTAATAATTTTATAAAATAACCATATACATGTCTATAATATCATATATTATCCATTTAGAACATTTTATCACCCATTTTTAACAATCATTTATTATTATCATTGTTTTTATTGTAAATCGCTTCATTTTTCATGTATGTTTTGATTTGGTAGTTATGGTCCTTGTACTTTTATTATGATTCCACAATATCCAGAATTTTATTAATGGTGTAAATATAATATATATTTAACATATATATTTATTTATTTATTTATTTATATTCATCCATAAAATATAGATACAGAAAATGAATTGCATCATTAATGGAGACGATAGGGCATACGTAAGCATGAACGTTGTTTTCACTTTTTGATAGATAAAAAAAAGTTTAATTATAATTAATATTTAAAGAATAAATTATATATATTAGATATAATTTATTGAAATTAAATACATCATTATAACCACCCATATAAATTGTAAACAAAAAATAGATCACATCATTTTTTGGAGATGGTGGTCCACATGAACGCATCAGCGGCGTTATCATTTTCCAATAGATTGTAAAGTAAGAAGGTATATATGATATTATATTAAAATAATCATATTAATTTCATAACTATCACATATTATAATTATTTTCATATTTATAAACATATAGGTAAAATGATGATGTAAATGAATTACACCGCTGTATGGGGATGATAAGTTGTACGTATACACAAGCAATGTTTTCACATTTTGTATGATGAAAAGTAATTGGAAAGTGGTTTTCCAAAAACCGTAATAACATTTAAGTATATTTATGGTAATTTATTTATTATTATTTTGATGGGTACAATATATTAATAGAAATTATAAGATGTAATAAACTTTAAAGAGTTGAAAAACATGATTACCTCTTCTTTAGAAAACGTCATTTAGATCTCCTCTAAAAGGATAGGGTTAAATTTTTTGGATGGGAAAGAGCCTATAGAAATTGGATAAGGATGTTATAATTTTAATTTTCTGGTTTTTTTTGAGATAGATGGACCTAAGTAGTGTAAATAAGGGAAAGGGGAGGTGATCTTTTATAATTGAGGGGAAGGACATTCTTGGAATTTCTTGAAGTATTAAATTAATTTAAATTATTTTTCGATACCAAATGGATAAAAATTTATATAATTAGAATATATAATGATAATAAGTCTAAATACTCTCATGAAATAAAATATTTTTGACTTTTAGTCTATTCTCACACTTATCGTTCTGTTTTAACCCCCCCCCCCCCCCCCCCCGCCAACCCTTTTGACAATTACTATGATTTTAATGTTTTATAATCTTTAAGTGGTTATAATGTTACTATAAAATGATTAAAAACACCATAAAGGAAAAAATTTCATTTTTAGAACCATATCAAATTAATTTAAAGGAATATATGTTTTTTATTAATTTTAATTCATTTAATAAAATGATATTTATTATAAAATATCATTAATGTCATTTTTTATAGTATTCATTTATTATGAATATAAATACATCAAGAAAATATAGAACTTAAAAATAATCATTTAAAATTTTAATAAAATGTTATATTCATCTAAAAAATTTATGTAACACAATTTTTATTTAAAACTATATTACTTTTATTTTTCTATAAAATCGTTTATTTTATTTTTATATTAACTAACCAAATGTTGTGTCGGCATTGTGCAAGAAATTATGGTAACTATTTCATAACTAAATATTAGAAAAATAAATATCAAGATCAAAATAAACCAATTATATTTTAAATTTCTATTTATAATTTAATATAATTTTTATTTATCCATATCATATAATATTATAGATATGCAAAGAAGAAAAGTTACGTTTCTTTTCTTTATCTCCCATATAAATATTATAAAAATAAAAAACATTTATAAATGAAAAAATGTAATATATTTGGAACTTTTATGTATATAAATGTTATATACTAATCCAATAAAATTATTTAAAGTGTTAGGGTTATTTTTTGTCCTTATCATGATATTTTCAACAAAAACATCCAAATTTAACCTCGCTATGGTGGCAATTATTTTCTACGGTTTCTAATCATAATGATCAAAAAAATGGAATTTATTTCCTAATTTGGTCCTAATTTTTCCAAATATGGTATAAATTTTTCATGATTCGATTCCTATAATTGGAATAAATTAATTTAAGATAAAACCACAAAATGCAACCAAAAAACAATTTTATGAAACAGACTTTGAAGTGTTAAAATGTTTTTATACCAAATTAAATAATAAAATTACTTCCAATGAACTTAATTGGGTTATTTTTTATATAATATATATAATTTTACTTTGAAATTTTTTTTAAAAAAATGTAACTATCTACATTCTTGAAACAAAATTACTATTCTCAATAAAAAAAGCATTCTTTTTCACTAGCCTTTTGAAAATAAATATTTTCCAAACAAAAACATAAAATAACCCTAATATAATTTTGATATAATGATTTCAAAGGTTAATTTTATTTTATAAAATAAATTTTTTTAAATTGGAAACAAATTAATAAGATTATTTTCTCAATAAAAATCAATAAAAATCATTTTTCATGAAATGTATTTTTAAATAATAAAATGTATTTATTACAATTTGAGTGTTTATTTCCTAATAATTAATCTAGCTATTTTTGTTCAGTGTGAACTTTGTATTTATTTCATAATATTTTAATTATTATTAATAACTTCTAATTAAATGGTTGTCTTATAACAGTCGTATTTGAGTTTTTTTCTTAAGCAGGGTGTTTCATTTTGTATATTCTATCCAACTTGGAAATATTTTAATGTCTCGGTATATTACATTCCTATCACCTAAAAAAATCGTCCATAAAATTTTCATTGATATTACCTTCTAAAAAATGAGGTAATAATTCTTCATAACATCCTCACATTCCCACTTTTCTTTCTCTATTTTCTGATTTATTCAAACCACCTTTACCAGTTGAGCCATCTAGTTCCTCAACACTTACAATCTAGATTCATGAATCAAGATAGGTTCTGCACAGTAAGATAGATATGGTTTTATTTTTATTTCATCATAGGTGAGTACATGTGTTAGGTCTGGCATAGAATATCTTAAAAAAGAGATGTGGAATACATCATGTACTTTAGAGAGGATTTGTGAGATTTACAATTGGTAATCCTCTGGTCTAATTATTTCCAGAACATCAAAAGGTATGATGTATTAGGGGCTTAGTTTTCTATTCATATTGAATCTTATAGCACCATTCCATGTAGATAATTTCAATTAAAGATGATCTCACACTTGAAATTCTAAACTATTCCATCGGTTATCGGTATAATACTTTTAGTCTTCGAGATTGTTTCACATAAGTATAAATAGTCATACCTTTATCATTGTCTCCTTAATAAGTTCAAGGAAAATATTATTCCTTTTACAAACTTCATCCCAACAGGTTGGTGTATGAAATCTCTTTTATATAATGTTATATATAGTTTCATTTGAATAGTTGAATTGAAACCTTCATTAGATGAACACTCTTGCAGTGGAAAATACTTATCCCATGTACCATTAATGTTTGGTGATCATGGACTCAATATATAATCCAATGTTTTAATAGTTATTTTAGACTTACCATCAATTTTAGGATTATAGTAAATTCTTAAATTAATCTCAATATCAATATCCTTTGGAATAATTTTCCATATATTCGATGTAAATTATGTATCCTAAATAGACACAATTAAAATATGTACACCCTAAACTCTTACAACATCATTTATATAGAGATGTGTGATGTGATAAATTGGTAGATATTATTTTATAATAATTAATTGAAAATATTTGGTATGTTAATCAATAATAACCCATATTAAATCATTATTTCAATGATTATTTGGTAATCTAGTTACAAATTCCATAGTAATATCATCCCATTTCCACATAGGAATAGTAAATGGTTTCATGACACCCCATGGATGTTCTCTCAGCCTTTTTTCATGACTCTCCTAGGATGTTGTCTCTCAGCCTTCACTTATTGAAAAACTAAACACATGGACACCTAATTATAAATTTCCCAAATTATATTATCCCACAAAAAATGTTCCTTAAAATCTCTATACATCTTGTTAATGATATGGTGTATATATAAATTCAATCTGGGACCATCGTCTAATAATTCCCTTTTCATCTTCGGTATAGATGGAACACATAACCTCTCTCCTAATTTCAAAATTCCATCTTCATATAAAATTTATTATATTTTCCCAACATTCATGGATTTAATTTTCTTTTTCTAATTCTCATCGCTAGGAGGAGAACTTTTTATCTTTTCTATTAAAGATAGTTTGGTAATCATCTGAAAATAAAGTGATGGTTCCCCTTATTAAATAATTCTATAATCCATCATTACTAAATATTTGAACATATATTCCCAATTAATCATCATTTTGGTCAGTACTCAATGGTCTTTCCTACTCAATGAATCTATTTCCTTATTTTTATTCCCTGGGTGGTAGTGTATTGAGAAATAATAATCAGTGAGTAACATGATCCATCATCTTTACCTCATGTTGAAAAACTTTTGTGAGAAGATTTTTTTTATCTCTTATGATCTATTTATATCTCATTATTTTTCTATATAGTTAATGTCTCTATATATACAAAGAAAATATTGTCACCGCCAACTCAAGTTTATGAGTTGGATAGTTCATTTTATGAGTCTTTAACTTTTTTAATTCATTTTCAATAACTGTATCATTTTTCATAAGGACACAACCAATTAGCTTCTTTGATGAATGATTATATGTCAAAAAAATCATTTCATAATGGTGATTTAAAATTAGATCATTCACCAACCTCATCTTCAATGCATCATAACATTATTCACATTTATGTATCCATAAAAACATAAACCCTTACATGTAATATTGGGTAATGGGTTATCCAATCCTGGAAATTTTTAAACAAATCATTTTTAGTAACCTGCTGAACTAATGAAACTATGTACCTCAGTTATGTTCATTAGTATAGGACATTATCTTCTTTTATTTTTCTTTATAGCATAAACTGATATTCAATCCTTTGAAAATTTATCGTCAAGAAAAGAAACTTTCTAATCCATAATTAACACTTTTTAAATTTCTCACATAAATTTTTTCTTCTTATAGTCTCAAGAATGATCTATAAGTGATTCTCTGGATCCCCATATCTTTTTTAGTGCACCGTGATATAATCAATAAATACCACAAAAAAATTATTGATATATTTCTTGAATACTTTTTTCATTATATCCATAAAAACATATGATTTTTTACTCAACAAAAATGGATTTAATATAATCTCATAATGTTCATACCTCATTAAAATTTATATCATTAGAATGTATTATTTATTTACTCACAATTGGTGATACCCATAACAAATTTAAATCATTTAAAAATATTAAGACCCCTGAAGTTTATAAAATAATTCATAAATAGAATGAAGGGGAAACTTTTTATTTATCATAATAGCATTGATTTCTCTTTAATTAATTCATAACATCATTAATTTTTCTATCTTCATAGAAAATATAATTGGATCCCCCCGAGGTGAAACACTAGGGAATATAAATTCATTAAGAAAAAACACTATTATTTTTTTCATTAAATCCATTAATTACACATTTTCAATTCAATAGATAGTTTTGATATAGATCTTGCATCAGGGATATAATTAATAGAACACTCAGCTTCATGCTCTGGTGTAATATTAGGTAATTTATTAGAAAATACATCAATGTTTTTCTATACAATACATATATTCTCATTTTTAAGATCGCACTTTCCATATATAGATTGTGTCTTCTCTTCTTTCCAAATAATCTTATTAAAAAGAGTTATTAGGTATGGATAATGACACGAATTGAATGATTATGTCTCCCCCATAAAGATAAATAATTATATATCCTCATCACGAATCACAATTTCCTTCTCTTTGTAATAATTTCTTTATCATGTTTGAAAAATAAATCCATTCCAAATATCATATAAAAAACATCCATAGGTATAATAATCAAGTCTATAACTAAGGAACATTTATGTGTCTTAATGGGAATGGACTGACATTTCATTGTTTCTGTGAAATTTCCACAATGATTTTTGACTAAAAACTACATTCTAAAGGTGTTATGGAAATATCCAATTTTATTAGAAAATATGGAAGATATAAAAGAGTGTTAAGATACATAACAGAATAAAGTAATTGATAAATTTTAGGCTATAAATAAAGTAATTTCAACCATATTATTAGGAACTTAAACCTTCTATGTAGTGACTACATAAACTTGGTCTTCTCCCCGTGTTCGATTCTATAGTAGATTCCCTTGATTCTTGGGACATTGGTTTGAATAATTATTTATTTCTTTAAAATTTAATAATTTGATAGTACCGGTATCTTTATTTCACTTACATTCAGTATTAAAATGACCCTCATCTCTGAATATATAACAAACTCACATGACCTTCAAGAAATTTCTCGGATGTTTCTTTCAATAATTTTTACATGATGGAAATTACATGATATTATTTCATCATATCATGGATATGTTTGAGAAACTAGTGCCTTTTGGAGACTCAAATTAAAAAAAATTATGAAATTATCAATATTTCAATATAGATTAAGTATATATTATAAATAATTCTCGGGTAATTTTTTAAATTTATGTGCACTCTCTAAACAATTATCTTCTTTTTTCTTTAAATTAAAGAATGTTATCTCTATTTCATCTCACTTTTCATAAATAAATTATTTTACAAATTAAGTCACTATAAAACTTCTTCATTCCATAATTTGTGTTTCTTTAGACTCTTTACTAGTTTATATAAATGAAAACCATAGTTCTGAATATCCTTTAAATCAATACACTAATAGAATAACCTTTTCATCTTCAACACATCCGAAATATTGGAATATCTTTTTGAGAGACTTAATCCATTTCTTATTTACCAATGGATTAGTTGTTCCGCTAGAAGATGGGGTATTTTTTACATGAAGTGATCCAATATAGTAGAATTACAATGTGGAATAAAAGGTTTTTCCATAATGGAAAGATTATTTTTCATAACCAAAGTAATGTTCCCTAATATAGTAATGATCTGGTTAGTTCCAATATCAGTTGTATTAGATTTTCAGTAAGTAAATCTCTACTTTGTATATGGGTGTTTATTCCCATTTTTCATTAGGAGAATTCAATGAATAATGGAACACAACGAGTTATCACATTATCATCATGAATATTGACCAATAAGGTAAAATTTGTATTATATTAAATGGATTAAAATTCTATATGGGTTTATCATAATTTATATGTTAACTATGTTCATTTAAAATATAGTTCTCAAGTTTTCTACAAAACTTGATTCGATACCAACTATAGCAACCTAGAATCTATTAACCCATAATTGATATCTTATTTATTATATTGGAACTAGATATAAGTAATTGCATCCCTATGTATGTAATATTTTATTAGTCTTTAAAAACAAGATAAATATAATATTCCCATATTAATTTTGAAATATGAAATACCTAGAAATAAATCATTATTTTATCCATGATGTTATTCACAATATCCTTCTTCATATCATGTGAAAAAGAAGAAAAATAAAAGGATTATCATATATACTCAATAAGGGTAACATATAGTAGAATATAAATTTATAAAATAATTTATAATCATTATTTTAGGGCAAATAACTAAAATTACATGTCAATTATTCAATAACTTGAGCATGAAATTCACCCAGTAATAATATTAATGCAGTAATCTCATGGATAATAATAATAGAATTATCAATTAAGAAAATAAATACTCCTATAATTCATGTTTTCAAATATCATGATATATGTACCATAAGATCCTTGTTCTGATATAGTTTAATTGATGGGTAGGCCTACACTAGAAGACCATGTAATGAAATTATACTAATTTGTCTCCTGAGAACTGTTGATGCATTATTGGGACATATAATTATAGACACCACCAATCAGTACATGTCTAATGAATTTCTCAAACATTGAATTATTGGTTTAATTGATTAATAAAATACCTTATCAAAAAATAATTGTATTGGGTATCAAATATGGTTTTATCATGGTTTTCCCTAGTCAATAAAATAAAGTTAAAAGTAGAATATTGTATGTAGAAATGATATATAGTTTAATAAATATGAATGTCCATTATAAATAAAATGAATATTAAAGACAAAAGTAATCTCTAATGATCACAAGAAAGATAATTTTTCAAATAAAATTTAATGACTACAAAATTAATCACGATATGAGATGCAGCTTTTAAAAAATTAGATTTTATAGTAAAATGAATTTTTTTAATAAATAAATTAAAATGGAATAGAAACATTTAATTTTATTTTCTTTAAAGGGAATCATTTTAAAAATAAATTAAAACATTTATAAAAATATAAATGGATTAAAATGGTTATAGTGGTGGGAAATTCTGTTTACATGGTATACGTTAAAAGAAAACATTCTTTTTGACTTTATAAAAAAAGGTTGAAAATTACCCTTTTAGGAAAAAATTAGAAATATTATTTTAAAAGCATGTAAAAAAGTAAAATAAAATTTAATATTTCCACAATAAATCACTATATTAATAAAATTATCTTTTTCAAAACCATTTTGAAAAAAAATAGTCATTGGAGAAAAATATACCTAATCAAAATGATAAATAATATCAGATTTTATTTTGAATATTCCACTTGAAAGTTTAACTTGAATTGAATCATCAATAATCATGAATAAATATATATTAATTTTTAATTCCTAAAAGGTGAATTATATATACCACATAACGTAAATCGGTGAATAATACAAAATATGTCTCAATCGAGTGGAAATTAAGTTGAAATCTTGTGCCACATGTTTCCCTTTATCTGAATGTGATTTGACCCAATATATAATAAAATAAAATTTTTAATAATTAAATAAAAGAACCATATTCATATATATAATATCATATATTATGAATTTATAAAATTTTATTACCATTTTGTTGACAATCATTTATTATTATCATTATTTTGGGCGTTAACTGCTTCATTTTTTATATATGTTTTTATTCGGTAGTTCCAGTACATGTTATTTTATTATGGTAAAATCATATTCAAAATATTACTCACATTATAAGTATCCTATATATTCAATATATACATATCTATAGTCATCCATAAAATATTTATAATGAAAAATGAATTACATCATTTATGGAGACGGTGGGCTATACGTATGTATAAACATTGTTTGCACTTTTTGATAGATTTAATAAAAGAAATGTGAATGATAATTAATCTTTATAAAATAATTAATCTATCATATATATAATATATATTCATTAAATACATCCTTATTACAAACAATGTAAATGGTAAATGAAAAATGGATCACATCACTTCATTAAGGTGGTAGTTCAGACGTATGCATGAGAGACGTTATCATTTTTCAAATGATTATAAGATAATATTTTATATATGATATTATTGTTAAATAATAATATTTGTTTCATAAATATAATATATACTCACTATTTAATTATTTATAACCATCCATGTAAAGTGATGATGAAAAATAAATTACACTAGTACATGGAGACGGTAAGTCATATGTACGCGCAGGCTATGTTTTCACTTTTTACAGGATTGAAAATAGATGAAATATGGTTTTACCATAATTATAAAGAAACATAATTAATTTTATTATATTTTATTTATTATTTTATTATGGTTAAAACACCATAATAGTAAGTAGAAGAATAAATAAACTTGAATGAGACAGTAAAGATGATTACCCTTTCTTTGGTAGACATTATATAGATCTCTTCTTAAGAGACCTAGGGTTAGAATTTTGAATGTAAAAACTTCTAAAACATGAAGAAGTATTTTAATAATAGTAATGGATATTTTTTGGTTGATCTATGACTAAAAAATTTGTTTATATAAGATAAGTATATGTGTCCTTTTATAATTTAGTGGTGCGGCATTCTTCCAATTTCATGAAGTATGAAATTAATATAAATTCTATTTCAAGAAAAAAGAGCTCCAAATTTATATAATAAAAAATATAATATGATTTTAAGTATAAATCCTCTTGTATAATAAAATTTATACAACTTTTGTGTTTTTTTCAATCTTATCTTTTAGTTTTAACACCCTATTAACACTTTTGACAATTACAGAAATATTAATGGTTTCTGTCCTTTAAGGGTAAATAATGTAAATATAAAAAATAAATGACCCATAAATAGACCATTTTTTATTTATAAAACCATATCTATATAATTTGTTCGAATATAATATTTTTATAAATTTTAAATCATTTAGTAAAATATTATTTATTAAAAAATATAATTAATGTCATTTTTAACACTATTCATTTAATTTGACATTGAAAACATCAAGACAAAGGGATAACTTTAAAGTACTTATTTAAAACTATAATATTATTATATATATATATATATAATTAAACATAATAATTATTCTAAATAAAATACTTTTATAATTATTTAAAATCATTTAATTTATTTTTCAACTAACTAAATAAATATTGGGTGGTCGTTGCATAAGAATTTAAGGTAATTATTTCATCATTAAAAATTGTAAATAAATTACGATGATAAAAATAAGTAATATATATTTCAAATAACACGTTTTAAACAACATAAGTTGTATTTATCCCTATCATAAAATAGTATTGATATTAAAAGATGAAAATGAAATTTTTGACTTTATCTGTCAATTAAATAATACAAAGCTCAAAACATGTATATATAGAAAAAAGGTCGCATATATGAAATTTTTATTCTTATGGATGATATATTTTCGTCCAATAAAATTTAGGAAATTTTTAGGGCCACTGTTTTAGTCTTTATCAAGTTATTTTTAACAGAAATTGCCCAATTTTATCTAACTGTGGTGACAATTATTTACAATGGTTACTAGTTATAGTGACTTGAAATAAAGGGCCTTATTTATCATACTTTTACCTCCTGATTCCAAATATGTTAGTGATTTTTCAAAATTTAATTCCTATAATTAATAGAAATTAATTTAACATAAAAGCACAAAAGGCAACGAAACATAGTTTTCCATAAAAAATCATTTTAAGTATAAAAATAATTTTATTCAAAATTAAAAATAAAATTGAATTCAATGAACATAATTTTTTTTACTTATAATATCATAGATAATTTAGTTTATACCATTTAAAAATAAAATACAATTGTTTACATGATTGAAACGAAAATATAATTTTCAATATAACGTAATATCTTCACTATTCATTGGAAAATCAATATTATCATAAAAAGTACCAAAAATTCACCGTAGCATAATTTTTATATGATTATTTCAATTATTATGTTAATTTTATCAAATAAATTTTTTATCATTTTAAAAATATAATTGTATTATTTTCTCACAAAAATCAATAAAAATAATTTTTGACGCAAACGGATTTTTGAAGAATAAAATGACATTACAAAAATTTGAGTGTTTATTGCATAATAATTAAACAATAAATTTGTGTTGAGTAAAACCATAAAATATATTTTATAATGTTTTTATTTATGTTTATACCTCCAATTAAATGGTTTGGTTATAACGATCATATTTAAATAATAATATTTTTGTGGCCCACTTAAGCTCAATGTTGTGTATTGTATAAACTTTCAAACATATTGTTCTTTTAAAGTCCTAGGATATTGCAAAAAAAATAACTTTAAAAACAACACTTGGCATTCATATCCACATTCCCAATTCATACGGTCATTTGAAATCTAATTTCAAGTACCACTTCAAACCCAATATTTTAAAACAAGGTAACAGTCCACTTGAAACCCAACTATTTAATAAAATCACTATAAAAAATAAAAAATCTTTAGAAATCAGGTTCTCAGTTCCATTCACCCTTTAAATCGAGTTCCCAAACACCACTTTAAATCCTTTTCCCAAAATCACATTTAGAAACCCATTTCAAAATCCAGCCTTCTCCAAAAAACCACTTCATAGATTTGAAACCTTTTTCTCTTAGAATAAATAATGTCATGCACCCATTTATAAAACATCAACTCTCATTTTAAAAAAAATTATAGGAAACCACAAGTCCCAACGACCTCAAACATTTTAGATGTGGTAAACCCCTCATGGTTTGTGCACAACATGCCATTTAATAAACACACACCCATTTCTCTAAATGAAACTGGAATCCAAATTCCTTAAAACATTTAGACACCTTTTTTTGAAAAAGCTTAATGAGAATATTAAGGAACATTTGGAATGTTACTTAAGTCCATTTTTTAGTCTTTAAATTGATTAAAGTCCAATTAAAACCAATAATTCTCACCGCACTCATTTAAATCAATGGGAAAACATTTTAAAAATACTTTAAATACTTTTAATATTCATTTGGAAAACTTCCCACACACTTGGAATGAGTGAAAGGACTATGTCAAGTGCTCAAATATATTAAAAATCATTTCAAGAATATTATGGAACATGATAGGTTATAAAATTTATAAAATGAATTTATAAGAATATAAGTAATTTATAATATAAATTCACGTGGTTTTTGAATAAATATACCCATTAAAATGTAGGTTGGAAAGCAGAAAGGGTCTGAAACACATCACCTTTATATAAATATGTCCAAACACCCAATAAAATTACCCAAGATACCCATCGCACACACTAATAATAATGGAATCAGAAAAATCAGTTCAAAACCCTTGTCCTAAGATTTGGAAGAAATAAGATAGATGGCAGGGAGATGGGAAATGAGGGAAAATTGTATAAGTACGGGAGATATATCCTTACCTAGGGATATCCCACCAAAAAATAATAGAAAAAAAGGTCATATGGAGAGTATAGAAGGAGGGGGCACTGCCACCTAAAGAGATCTCTCCCAAAAGGCTAGTGTGTTGCGTATAAGAGGATAGGGGAAGTGTTGGAGAGCTTTAATTAATATTTTTATAAGTGGTACTTTTTAAATTTTATAATTTCTATTTACTAGAAAACACACCGTAAAAACTTGGATTTTCTATGTAATATTTTTTTCCATATTATATGATTTATTTCTGAGATCAGACATTAAGATAGTGTGTGATACTAAATCTCGATGTTCTTGGAAAAATGTTTGGAATATATTAAATATATTAATTAACAAATATGTGTGGCTTTACTGAAATGTTTAATACCTCTTGAATGGGGGTCTGGATAAGAAATCCAAGGGAATTGTTGATTTTATAACATCATTTTTTCCCTATACATGACATAATATTTGTCGGTGTGGGGTGTTTGTGAAAACGTTTCCACATGTGTAAATGAAAAACCTAAATTAATAAATTAATTTGTATTAATTATTTTTTACATAATGACCAAATCCCCCTATAAGTTAATGGTTATGAGTATTTCCTTATGATTTTATTCTCAAACCCTAGAGATCTAGAAAAAAATTTGAGAGATTTCTGAGCAAAGAATGAGAGATCATGGATTTTACACCAATGGAGTTTGTGGATCTCAACAACAACGACATCGTAGAAGAATTCTTCATCAATGATTGATTCAAATACTGGTTATGACATTTCATTTTAGAATTTTCATTAGGTTATTTTACCTCAATCAAATTAAAATCAATTCTATGAATAGAATTTATTCTCACATTGATGAATGGTTAAATTAGAGTAATTATTTATATTTGTTGCGCATTATTACTATTCCTCCATCTTCTTGTATAAAAAAAAATTAGGATGAATGAACAATGATAGATTTTTGTTCCTCACTTTTCATAGATTATGGGTTTCTCTCATGTTTCATCGTTCAATCACTATTGGTGTTTTACATGGCCAACGATTCGACCAATATGTGATATTAGGTCATTGCGCAACCATTCTTTGGAAAAATGGATCTATGTCGCATGTAATAATTGTGATGGTCCTATAATGTTTTGAATCAATGATGAAGTTGGATGGATCAAGTGAGAACGAAACCAAATTAGGAGCTCTTCATTCCTTCCGAGTGGCATATGGTATGTCTACAGATGGATCAAATAGATGTTATCCTAAGAAGATAGAGAACCTTAATCCCTACTAGTGATGATGGAAAATACCTTCCAACCTCAGATCTACAAGTTCCAATGAAATTGGTGGCTTTAGTGAAACTATGGATGACATGGATAAAGAAATAGGGTTTCTAGAAAATACTGGGTTACACGACATGTAACCTGTTGAGGCACACTATATGGGACCCCCTTGTCCCGCTCCTGGGTTCCACAGTGAGAAAAATATCACACACCATGTGATCTATATGTGAAGGCTCAGTATATACCTTAGAGGGTATACAGACATGGATAAGAGTACATAGCTACTGCCACTCTATGTACTCATACATTGATACAACCAGGTGTACACGGGTCAATACACAAGCATGGACAGCAGTACATGAACACGGCCAAAGGGACATGGGAAGGTGTCGGGTGATCTCTACATTTCGTGTACTATTTTTACATGTTGTTTATTTGTATACTTACATTTCAAGTGATAATTTTCCACATGGGTAAAACTGAGGATAGATGTACACATTGTTTACCCCTAGTACACATTTTTACCCCCATAAAGGGTGTTTTACCCATAGTTTCTTTAGTTGGACAAGTTTTGGTTGAGTATGTTTCTTTGGTCCATTCCCTCAAGGTTATATTGAAGCATTAAATCCTCATTATAGGATTATGGTCCAATCTAGAGGATGAGTCTTAGAGAGCATTCATGGTGTCACTCTATAACACTAGACAGTGATCTTATATCCTCTTTTTAACCTATATGGGGTTTGTGGAATCAGTGTTACCTCCTTGATCATGGAATTGATCATATATCCGGTAGGATGTATCATTAGAGTTCATGGAAGCATTTTCATGTGATCCCCAATGTACAGGGTTGATCTGGATTGGGTATGTGATGTCCCCCAATAGTTTTGGGCATCACATCCTATTGAGTATTAGTGTCTTCTAAAAAAATGAGCTTTATTGGGATAGGTCTGGTTACCTAAACCTCTTTGATGAGAGTCTTCTATGAGAGCATGGTTTGTTGAGTTTATTATCCCAAAATGAGTGTTTCTTGAGAAGAATCATGTGGTTGGCATAGGTTTTTGACTGCCTAGTGGTGTGTTGTCCGTCTTGTGAATATCTTGGTGTTTATATTATAAATTAATCTTTATATCTTATATTGAGATTACTATATGTGGTGTTTCGTATTTAGTTTTTTGTGGTGTCCTTCTAGGTATTGTTATACTCACCCTTGCATGGTTTATGCCCACACATGTCCTGTATTATGCAGATGAAGGCCTTTTTTATGGTGTCCTAGTAGGACAAGGATAATATCGATCACAGATGGAGCTTGAAAAAATGAGGTTTTTTCTTGGAAGATTAATTTGATCATAGTCATTTACCGTAGAGAAGGTTGGGCTCTTCAAAATTTATTGTTAGGGATTTTTTTTCCTTTTTCAATTTTATTACTTTATTCTCGTACTATGTTGTGGGATCTTATTTGTTTTCATGCATTAGTTTAGTTATTTTACATTTAATAATTTTGGGGGTTTGTAGATGAGTGTGATGGTATATGTACATTAGGCTAATACATCTAATGGGGTATGCATACTCGGTGATGGTTGCTAACCCCTGGCCTATTGGCGGTGAGCATGGGACTTTCATGGGTTGGACCTCGATGGTTCGAGTCATGACAAAGTGTTAATAGAGAATTTTTTTCTACCTTCAAACCAGATTCGATGAGATTGGATTGACAAAATAGTATTTACTATTTCAATTTCGAATTTTAAGCTAGTGACTCCAATTTTGGTGTGGTGGTCGATGTATACATACACCAGGAAGATGATTTCATTCCTTTCAACTTGGTGCATGTAGACATTTCTTATAGGGAAAACATTAGTGCATGCATCATATAGGAATGGGTTGCGTTTTCCATTTCATTTTTGGATCATCTCCCCATATATACACTTTTGATTGTGGTATATCTTGTTTTATTTTAGGATAACTCCATGTTGACAGTAGACCGGGATTCCACTATGTGATCACGAGGATGATTCACCTATTGACAAGGGTTCAATAAAAGGGCATGTACTATACATAGCACCTCTAGGTGGTTTTGCAACTATACGCCCACCCATTGAGCAATTACTAGAACTGGTTTTTCTAGTTGAAGATGCATGTAGGATGAGTGCACTATACTAGTTTTGGATGTTGAGACCACCTAGGTTTTTCTGTGATCCAGTCCCCCAGGTGGCTAAAGGGCTAGCTATAAGTAGTCACTTGAGTTTTATAGTTTGTGAAGACTCCTTCATATCAGATGGTCATCCTTGTGGTGAGTCTTATTCAGGGATTTTTGGGGGATGGTGGTTCTAAGTTACTAAGTCACACAATGAGAAAGATCTCTGCATATTAGAATTTTGGAATAATTTTATGGAGGATTTCTACTCATCCATGTTGTAATCAGTTCACATACAAGAGGTTCTTTATCTATAGCAGCATAGTTTTACCATGTAGGATAATTCAATGAGGTTTACTGATCTCTTTCATTACTCGATATATTTTGTGTGGGATCTATTCTTTAGAGGATATATCTTTTTGTAGGGATTAAACAATGACATAATACATTTAGTGGTATCCCATTTCATTCCGATGTATGTTGGGATTCTAGAGTGAGTCTTAGTGGTGGAGAGTTTCCTAGAATAGTAAGCACCAAAAGTGGGTGCTGGTAGTGGGAACCTAGTAGTTGGTACCTCGAGAGCAGGAATCTGATTGTTGTCACAAGGAACAAAATGTTTTATAGAATTTAGGTGTAAATCCTAGGACATTAGGTTAGTTGTGAAGCGATCTCAATGTGTGTTGAATCAAGTGAGGGAGATATGTTTTCCTCCTGTGATTGTTAGGTAAATTTGGCTTGAGATTTTCTGAACGGTCGTAAAACTAATCATGATATGGTCAAGGGACCACCAAGGCAAAGATATTGGGAGAATTTGGGTGTTACCCAGCATGGAGGATGTGGTAGAGGGTTTAGAAGACTAGTAGAAGGTGGAATAAGGTTCAACCTACTACTACCACCTCCCCATGTGATCTATGTAAGGCTTAGAGATATGGTGGTCAAGGACGAGCCCAACTACAGGATATAGAGGCTTATGGCCCCGAGGATCTATGGAAGATACAAGGTATGATATATTTCTCTTATACTTTAGTTACAGTATTGATAGACACAAATATGAGTTATTCCTTTATTAACACTTCTCCAGTTTGAGACTTGGAGATTCCATTTTAGCTCTTGGAATAACCCTTATGGTCAAAAACTGTGGTAGGGGTCACTCAAGGATGGACCACTTATGTGGATAGTGCGATCTGATGCTTGGAGGGGAATGTTTTTTATGGGATCTCATTGTATCATTGATCATTCATTATAGAGTCATCTTAGGTATGTACTGGTTATTCATAGTAAATCCCAAGATTGAAAATTTTAGGTGGAGGATGTGGTGTGTCTATAGTGATGGGTTGAGGCTTTCCATTGTGTGTGAAAAGGAAACCTTGGTGGATTAGGATGAATTTCGGCATAGGATTTTATAACCAATTACTCACCAGTTAGCTAGCATGAATCTTGGAACAGTGGATATGATGGGCTATAAGCTTCCAGTGGTGGTGGTGGATTATGGGGACATTTTTTCTGGGGAAATACCTAGTTTACCTCCCCATCGAAATCTAGACTTATACATTGACTTTCATCTTGGGACGGACCTGATATCTACACTAGCATATTGGATAATTCCCCCAGATATTAATGTTATAATGGTGAATTTAGAGGACTTGCAAGAGAAGGGACTTTTGAGATCTAGTGTTTCCCCTAGGCATCCCTAGTGATTTCTTCCCAGAAAGGGGATTAGAGCTTGAGGTTATTTGTGGATTACCAGTTCTTCGACCAAGTGGCTGTAAAGAATAATTATCCACTAACAGGTATCGATGAACTCTTGATTAGTTTATATGGGGTGCAATGGTTTTTAAAAATTTACCTTAGATCAAGTTATCACCAGCTGTGAGTATGGGATGAGGATATACAAAAGATGGAATTCGGATGTCACTATAGTAACTATGAGTACTCAGTGATTCTATTTAGAAAAAAAATTTCCCCAGTAGTGTTCTTGGGAATCATGAATCAGATATTTCAAACTTTCTTATAAATGTTTATGGTGGTCTTCATCAATGATATCCTAATGTATTCAGAGTCTAAGGAGGAGCACACGAGACACTTGAGAATGCTCCTAGACACACTCTAAGGGAACCTAAATCATGGGAATTTCTTGAAGTATTGGTTGTGGATTCTATAATCCCACTTTTTATGACACATTATCTCAAAGGTAGGGGTAGAACTAGACCCAATGAAATTTGAGGCGGTTCTTCATTGTGATCCCCCCAAGAGTGTTTCCAATGTGTGGAGTTTTCTATAGATGGCATGGTATTATTAGATGTTTTTACCCAATTTCTATAGAGTGTAAACACCTTTGAAATATTTAAAAAACATGGGTAGCCTTTTGTGTAGATAAAAAGGCAATAGTAGAGCTTTCAGATGCTAAGGAAGAGATTTATGAGCACTCACATATTAAGATTTCAAGATTTGGGGTCGTGTACATAGTATTCAGTGATGTATCATGAATCAGACTTGGTTTTATTCTAATGAAAAGAAAGGTTTTTATTGCCTATTGTTCACATCATTTGATACCAAATAAGTAGGATTATGTGACCCATTATCTTGAAATAGAATTAATAGTATTCACACTGAAGTTGTGGTGACACTACCTGATGGGAGATCGGTTTATCATTTCCTCTAACAAAAAAAGTATCAAGTATAAATTATCTTATAAGGATCACAACTCAAGACAGTGGTGATGTCTAGAGTTCCTCTAGGACTATCACCTTCAGATTATCTATACTTTTGGGATGGGTAATATGGTGGTAGATGGTCCCACTTGGAGATTTTGTTCTTAGCTTTTGGATGATGTGTGGGAGAAATTAACCTTCTTGTTATTGTCCTTGGTGGAAAAGGATGATGCTTCATATCTATAGTCTATGGTTTTTACCCCACTGCTTTTACAGCATGTCAAGGATGGTCAGTATGAAGATTATAACTATGAGACATTACATACTCATATATCACCTAGACATGCTCTTGATATATATTCTGAAGGTGGGGAGAACATTATCCTTTTCAGTGGATGGACAATGGTACCTTGAAATTATAGGAGGCGGTGATGGGGGAGTTTCATACATCCCCATTGGTGTTACATCCAAGTGTGTATAAAATGTACTAGGACCCATGATAATAGTTTTGGTGGGTTGAAATATAGAAGGGAGTTTCATAGTATGTCTCTTCATGCCTCACTTTTTAGCTAGTGAACATTGAGAAATAGGTTCTAATGGGTTTAGGTCAACCCCTTAAGGTTACGTAGTGGAAGTGGGATGGGATATATATAGAATTCTTGATGGGGTTACCATGTATGTCTAAGAAACATGATGCCATCTAGGTGATTGTAAACTGACTCACAAAGTCATCCCACTTCCTATATATTCACGTGCGAAATTTAGTAGATATCTTGGGATTCCACTACATAGGGGAGATAGTCCAACTCCATGGAATTCCCCAAATGACCATTTTAGATCATTATTCTCACTTCAGGTCAGGATTATACATAGGGTTATAGGAGTTATTTGGGAATCAGATACACTTGAGTACAGTGTCTCACCCCTAGAATGTTCTCCATTCAGAATGAACCATTATTGTCTTGGAAAACATACTATAGGATTTCATTTTGTACTTTAGAAGTAGTTGGGAGGATCATCTACCCTTGGTATATTTTTCTAAAAACAATTTCTATCATTCCACCATTGGTATGGCACCATTAGAGGCTTTGTATGGGAGACACTATAGATCCCCACTTTGTGGGACTTATCTGGTAAATTTATCACTCATGGGTCTAGAATTGGTATGAAGTACTACAGAGTAGGATCAAAATATCTATGAGTGGATGAGGACTACATAGATCCATCATAAGTCTTATATGGACAGACAACAAAGAACTCTGGAGTTCATGGAGTGAGACCATGTGTTCCTCATGTTCACAACTCGACATGGATTTTGGAGATTTTTTTTGGGAGGAAATTTATATTTGAGATTAATTGGACTTTTTTAGATACTCTGTAGAGTTTTCAAGGTGGCGTATAACATTAATCTACCTTCATAGTTGGACCAGTTAAATGATGTTTTCCATATGTCGTAATTGATCCATCATGTTCACGACCCTTCATTTGTTTTTTAATGGGGTAAAGTATGTATCAACAATGGAGTAGCATTTGTTTAGAACCTATTAGATATTGATGATTGGAAAGATATAATCCTCTATGGGTGATTGATTCCCCTTGTGTGTGTTTTGTGGCAGCACGGAAATCTTCATGAGAGTACCTGGGAGCTGCATACCTTGATGAAATCCTAGTACCCTCATCTTTTTTAGTAGGTTTTTTTTCTTTTCAAGATGAAGGTTCTTGTAGTGGGGAGAATGTAATTACTCATATTTTCTATATACCATTTTTTGATATTATATGGATTATTTTATAGTCTAATCACTAAGACATAATTTTATTCTGAGGCCCTGTGTTCATGGAATAAATTTTTGAAATATATTAAATATATTAAATAGCACAAGCATGTGGTTTTCCAAAAAAACTGGTATAAATCTGGAACATGGTCCAGAATTAGAAATGTGTGTTTAACTTTGAGTTCAGAACACATGTTTTACCCTAGGTGTGACATAATATTCATCATCATGGAGAGTTTTTGAAAAAATCATCATGGGCATAAATGAATAAAATAAATTAACTAATTAGTTTTATTTATTTATTTTTGATGCAGTGAGAAAATCCCCCTATAAATGTATGGTTATCAGGATTTCCTTAGGGTTGGTCACTTAAAACCTGGACATCTAGACAGCCATTGGAGATCTTTCTTAGAGAACAACCTCATATCGTTAATAGATCATAGATTTTTTCCACAATGGAGTTCGTGTATCTCATCAATGATGGAATTATAGAACCGCTATTCAAAAAAGATTGTTCCAAAATCTAGTTCAGATGTTTGATTCTTGAATTTCCATACATTTATTTTATCCCAATCAAACATGTGTAAATTCCATGAATAGAATTGACTCGTTCATTGATGGTAGATTAAATTGGTGGAATTATTTATTTTTGTTGTGCTTTATTCTTCTATGTTTGTCTTCTTCTATGAAAATGAATTTAGGCCGAATGAACAAAGGTTGGGGTACATTAAACACTTTTCATAGCTTATGGATTTCCCCCCCCTATTTATTTATTAAATCATCATTAGTACTTTCATTGTCTAATGGTTTGACCAGTATCTGGTATTTGGTAGTTGTGTGACCGTTCTTCAGCACAACCGATTGATTTCATGGGTACAAATCACAATGGGGGTTTATTTTTGGTAATCGGCAATGATAGTTAATTGATCGAGAAAGAACAGGACTGAATTGGGAGGTGTTAATTATTCATGAGCAATACAAGGTTCGATTACATATGGATTGAGTGGATGGTTTTCTAAGTAGATCGAGAACCCAAATCCCAGCTAGCGATGATGGAAAGGGCTGGATGACCCCGAATCTACATGCTCTGGAGATATTTGTTTCTCTGATGAATCGCAAAATAGTATAGATGAATAACCAAGGGTTTTTGAAAATCATGGATTTCACACCATTTAACTGGGTGAGTCACTCCATGTCCCCCCCAGGTGTTTCTAGGGTTGTACGGTGAGAAACATATCACTCGTCTTTTGACGTGGTCACAAGCCATGTGACCCATCAATGACGACTTGGAATGTTCCTCAAAGAGTATATATACATGGGTAGGAATAAATATCCAGTGGAATTCCATGTAATCAGACACAAACATGGCCAGATATACATGGGTATGAGAAAGTGTACACTAGTTGGTACACGGACATGGCTAGTAGTACATGGACATGGTCGGCATCACATAGGTAGTTTTTAGGTGAAATCTACATGTTGTTTAATATTCTTATATGTCCTATATTGGTAGATATATATGTTGTTTGAGGATTTACCACACATAAAGACTTAGAGAAATCTGGGCATGACCCAAAATCTGGGTATCAAGGTCTTCTGATATGAGTGAGATTTCTTGGGAAGGACCTAATGACATAGACCTCTTCTATAGGAGTCTCTAGTGATAGTATGCCTCATGGAGTGGATTATATTCAAATATGAATTTATAGATAAGATTCATGTGGTTGGTAGGTGGTTTCACCACTTAGTAGAGAGATGATATTCCTTAGTATATCCTGGTGTTTCTGTTAAACATTTATTTTTATATCTTGTATTGACCTGACTATACTTGGTGCTTCATGTTTAGTATTTTAAGGGTGTCCTACTAGGTATTATTATATTCACCCCAACATGGGCTCTGCCTACATATGTTGTGTCTTTTTCAAATGATGGCCCTTTTGATGGTATCATAGGAGGAAAGGGAGAGGGTGATGCATAGATGGATTTTTTTAGAGCAATGTGTTTTCTAGGAAATAGAATTTGAGCATAGTACTCACCCTTAGAGCTATTTTGACTCCTTAATTTTTTTTTCTTATGGATTTTATTTGGCCCCATTTTTTCTTTTAGTGCTATATTTCCATACTTTATCACGGTTTATTTGAAGTATAAATGAATTTGTTTCAGTTGTTTTACATTTCATCATTGTGTGGGCTTGGAAGTATGTGTGTATAGGTAATTTAGGCTAATGCTTTCCATTTATGGGAAATTTCTATTTAGAATAAGTCTCTATCCTTTGGCCTATTGGATGCGTACCTGGGGTATTCATGGGTCAAACCACAGGGGGTCGGTTCATGACACAAGATCAATTTACCCACATGGTTTTTCAAACCATGTGGTGACCCAACATGCCACATTATTTATACAAAAATCGTCATCTGATTTATCCTAAGACACCAAAAGGTTTATATTATGACCCTGCATAGCACTAGTGCCTATGAACCTACCGTTCCAATCGGTGTTGTCCCACTGATAGACCCCCACACATAATTGTCTCATAGTTATTCTTAACTTTGGGCAACCCGTACGCATTATAAAAATGAATAAAATTTTGAAATATTAACCTCGATATTGATAAAAAAAATATCTATCTAAAATTAAATTAAAAAAATATTAAAAATGATTATAGTTATAGGAGGGTGTCAAAATTCTTCCCATAATGCCACTTTATTCCCCCAAAAAGTCCCTATTCAGTATAAATATAATAGAAAAATAGGTAAATAACTCACGCATTTTCAATAAATATAAAGTGTTGGAGATAGATCAAGATATCCTAATATCACCAACAAACCAAGCATGATCCATAATATAAAGATCCACTAAAGCGCCTCAATGAATGATTACACCATTAAATGGGAATCATACTCAAGTATCCAATAGGAAACTCCAAATAAAGGGAGTATGAATAGAGTTCTCCCCACCATTTAATATTGATCTAAACAGTGAATCCTAAAATGAAAAATTCGGTAAAAGGAGAATCACCAAGGCCCATAATTCCTTAAACCCAAGTAAAATCTAATATCCTAATATTGTTTCTCCAAAATAAACTATAATTAAAATATCCAATACCACAAGTGTTCACAATACCAGGTTACCAAAACCATCACATATCTATGATACCCAAACAAAGTGGTTATTAAACACATGCCTCTATAAAAAAATGACATGATCTCTAACCTTAGATCAAAAACCTATAGAAACTGGGATGAATTAGCCCTCACTCCTGAGTTACCCTCTCATTGTTAATCCAAATAGATTCGATTTAACACCAGTCAGTGTGTGAACTCAATTTTGGTCATACCATCCCTAACACATAAATGACTCATCCAAGGTCATCCCGCATCCAATAAATGTAATAAAACCCATAAATGGACCTATATACATGTTTATCCTTACTAATGGATACCACAAATTACACAAAAATCAATATGTATAAATAAATCCAAATTGGTCACCACTCAAAAAAAAATTCATAGGGAAAACACATATCCCCAAACCAAAACCATTCACAAAAGAGTAACCAAGACAGTTTCACCTTGATTCTGTAAGGATCTAAACTTATGTATTGCAAATCCTCAAAATAATACATCATACGAATATAAAAATTACACCTAAAAGATTAATAAGATCAACCCTTACCCATTTAACCCATCTGACTAGCCATGGATTTCCTATCGTTATTTCCCAAGAATAAATGATTAGCTAACTCTCACCAAAAGTGAATCAATAATTTACACTACACTTAGAGTCCCAGAATGGTCAAAAAGAATATGTAAAGAAATATCTGTAAATTAAAATACTCAACCATAAAATAAACCTTTATGAGATTCATAATTATATAAAATAAAACACAGAACCAACTCAATATTTCTTCCCAAATCACATCAAATAGTCTCAACCGACTTAAAAGGACATGGTCGAAATATGCCAATAAAACAAGGTAACTCAAATTTCAAAAATCTCATTTCTCAAAAAAACACATTACCAAAAGAATAATATTTATTTTCCAGAAACACATAAGCTTTTAAAATTATCCAACCACTTGTAAAAAATATTTTATCATTTTTAAAACCTAATTATTTTGTAAAATAAGACTAAAGGATAAACCCACAAACCAAAATGATTTCATGAAATTCAAATCCAATTGATAAATATCCCGAACTCTACCCTTAAAATGAAATTTATTCTCTATAAAATCCATAATTATTTCAAAAATCTATTTTTAAAAGAATCACACCCAACAGGAGGAATACAAAAATTAAAAATTAAAACATGTCCACAAGATCCAATATCTCAAGACCCACTTTGAATTTTTCCTCACTATTAGGGATCTCTCAAGAGTTCCTTAATCCACAAACCAAATGTGATGTAGAACCATTCCAAACTCAACCACATGGTACGATGAACAATAGTCAGAATCCCTATAACATTTCAAGTTCAAGAGTATGTTCACTTTTTAGTTTATCTAGACATTTATACTAAACTCATGACACTAATCCATCTTTCATCCATATCTTCTTATCAAATACAACCCCAAAGTAATCTCAATCTATTCCAAAGAGGATCAAGAAATAATCAATGGTAAATCCAATAAAATTTCAATCTCAAGATTCAAATCCTACTTCCTATGGAAACTTGTGGCTAAGGGTAGTAATGATAAAGCTAGAATATCACCAGACCTAACACCCAAGTTTCAATAACAAATCAAACTTGATCTTACCAAAACACCCAAAATAACATAGGGCATATAGAAAATAAGTCTAGGTTTCCATCGAAAAACAACACTCTGATACCATTTTTAATAAGCCGACCCAGTTTATCTATATTATAGATGTATAAACCAGACAAAAAAATGCCTATTGAAATTATTGATCCCCATAGGATTGAAAATAGTGTATGTGTATCATAAGAAGGCACTTATAAATGGTTTCAACCAATAATAAGTGTTTAAGAAAAAATGGAAAAAATGGAATGAGACGTCTATATTATCGGATGTTCATACCAAATCAAAGTGGAAGTATAATAATAATAATAAAGTAAATAAAAATCATAGAATAAAACATGAACACTAATCCCTACACTCCCTCCCCTAATCTCCCTCATATTCAATGTAAAGATTCAAAAAACACACCACCAAATGCCTTTCCTTCGGCCAATAGTAGATATCACTAACCTTCATCTAGGTATTACTTGTCTGTTGAAATAGAATAATCAACTCTGGTAAAATCCCCATAAAATACATGCTCAAAGAGTAATTTGAAGCAAAACAAAGAACATGAAACTGAGATGATAGATATGCACATTAGCATATACATGCACATTAGTTCACTACTAATCTAAACTATTGAAATACCATATTAAAGAAATTTATAAAATTATAGTCTGAAGATAAGGTATTAAATATATGTTCACATGCTTCATAAAAAAAGATAATAAACAAGCCACATGCACATTTTTAAACAACAATCCCTTTTATAAAACAAAATCTAGTGATGATTAAACATTTGAAATTAATATTTTTAACCCAACACTTTTAAATTATGCTTTTAAATACAAGGTAATAGGGACATTAAATTGATAAATAAACCAAAACACTACTTTTCCTCTTTCTAAATATGTCATGAAAATACCATCTTCATAACCAATTTCATGGAAACATATTTATTAAAAAATAGAAAATAAATAGCTAAATAATTTTCCTTTAAAAATCATACTTTCAAATAATTATAAATGAATCCATTCAAAAGTTAACCAAAACACACATAATGTGATGGATACACAACATAAAGGAACTAATCTTTCAAGGAGACACAACCAAGAAATGGTTCCATGATAATTAATCATGATACAGAGATATAATCAAATACTATATCAAAAACCCCTATTTTCCAGAACCACCCAACTAGACCGCATAAGTCTCATTTCAAAGGAATTACCCTCCTAGCCCTAGCACCTAGAAAAAATGGAGGGCCACTAGAAGCATTTTATCCATATATTTTAATACAAGAACATACCTCCCAATTTGTACTCATGTTTCCATAACCAATAAAAACATTAAGTGAGTGAATATTCAATCCAAGATTAACACCTAATAAATAAGAAATAACTCACACCTCACCTCCTACACCTTCACATATAGTACTCCATAAATCCATTAATGAGAATCCCAAAAATGTATATTAGAATAAATCATCTCCCACATGGGTCAAAATCAATAATTGGAAGAGTAATGAAATGGGTATTAAATAGGGTTTTAGAAATTTATAAAACCATTTTAAAGTGTTCAACATTACTTTATAACACACCACTCTAGATTCCAAGATGCATGACCATTTATTAAGTCATTTTAAATATAATTTAAAATTACAATCTAAAACCAATATATTATACCATGGTAGAAGGTCCAATTAAAACACAAACAATTAACAAAAACTCTTTAAAAATGACCACTTTTTTATAAGGGAGGTTCTCAGTGTCATGCACCCTTGAAATCTAGTTCCAAGACCCCTCTTCAAATCATTTTCCCAAAATCACATTTGGAAACCCATTTTTAAATCCACCCATTTCAATAAAACCCACTTCCAAAAACTAACAACATATTTTTCTGTAAGAAATGGTTCCATGCACCCATTTATAAAAAAATACCATTTTGAAAACACTTTAGGAAACCATAAGGACCAGAATCCTTAAACATTTAAAACATAGACCAACCCTATTGGTTTTTAAAAAAATCACCTTTAAAGTAACACACACCAATTTCTCTAAATGAAACCAGTATACACATGTGTTAAAAATATTAAACCACACTTTGAGAAATCCAAATAAGAATTTTAGGGAAATTTTGGCATGTGATTTAGGTCTATCACAAAACGTTAAATTGATTAAAGGTGAATTAAAACTAACAAGTTTCACTATAACCTTTAAAATCACTGGGAAAACATTTTAAAAATAGTTTACATATTTTTAAAGATCCACAAGTGTAAATTTCACAAGCACTAGGAACACGTCTAAGGATCAGGCAAAGGGATAAAATCCATTACATAATAATTTTAAGCATAAAACAACATAAAATAGCCTCTAAAATTAAAAAAAAGGAGTTTAAAATCACACGAGAAATTTATAATATTAATTAAAATGGAGTTACAATGAAACACCAACCTCAAAACATTGATTGGAAAAGAAAAACGATCATTAACACATTTCCTTCAGGGGAGTATGGAAATACATTAAATAAAGAGACCCAAGATACTCATCACATACCCTAAATATTATGTAATCATAAAAATAAATTCAAACCCCTTAACGTAGGGTTCATCTGAAATACAAGGGGTGATGGGGAGAGTAAGAACTAGGAAAATTATTTTAATGGAGAGGGAGAAACCTTTACCTTGGGAAATCACACATGAAATCAAGATAAATAGTGGTTATATTGAGATAAGAGAAGAATATGGTGGCATTGAATGAAGGAATAACTCCTAGGGGTGGAACATTACATACAATAAGATAGGGAAAGTGAGGGATAGTGTTAATTAATCTTTTAAGAATAGAATTTTTTAAATTTGAAAATTTTTAAAAATTGTAAAACTCAAACTGTTTGTTAAACCATGTGGTGATTGTGCATCCCTCACTTCCCATATAATAAGAACCACAAGGTTTCTCCTAGGACTCTGTGTGGTCTCACTACTTGTATATCACACATTACAATTATTATCGTTTTTTTTATAGACCCCCTAACACGATTTCCCCATGGTAACTTCTATCCTTGGGAAACCCTTGAACAATATATAAATGATTAAATTTTTTATAAATTAATTCCAATACTTCCAAAAAATAGTAATCCAAAATTAAATTAAAATAATATTAAATAAATGAGTAAAGTGAATGGGAGGTGTCACACTAATGATTTTCATAATGATAAATATCTAAGTATGTGGGTATGAGATCATTATCAAGATTCAGGAACTTAACTATAGTTAAACATTCCCATACAAAACATGAAGCATGATATATGAGCAATGGTAAAAAAATTACGATTCAAAACATAAGAATATGTCACAAACATGAGAATATGAATCATACCATACTACATTGGGCATCAAAACATGTGTCCCTTAGTAGAATATACTTCACACAACTGTTTCCTATAGTATATTAGGATTCACTCACTTATTTCCCTTGGTAGGTCAATCATCTCAACCCTTCTCCCATTATCTCGTGAGATATAAATCTTTACCCAATGAGTTGGAGGGATATGTAGGACCTAGCCGTCCCTTAATGATAAAATATACATATGTGTTCCATAAGATATAAATCGTTGAACACATCATTAAAACCCATGGGAGAAAATATGTTTCATTCACTACATCATAAAGACCCATAAAAGAAAAATTATTTACACAAATCTAGATGGTATCACCAAAATTGACTTTAATAATGTAAAAGTTGATACCCAATATTAAATCACCAAAAAATAGTATTTTATAAGACAATTTATAGTAAAAATCATGAAAAATAACTCCCATGAATGTAAAATATGTAGAGATAAATAATAATTTTAGTGAAATCATAAAAAAATTAGAAAATGATTCTATATTTGGTGTAAGAGATGAAATTATAGTCACTTTTAAAATTCTTTTTTAGAAAGGTCAATTTTGAGAAATATAAAATATTTAATTTTAAAGAAATATATTTGGAAATAAATATCACTAATTAAGCCTCAAAAAAATAAATGGTTTTAAAAATGTGAAGTGAAAATATCATGAAAAATTTTACTTCTGAATATAATATTCAATAAAGAATCCTTTAAAAATAATTAATGTTTTAAAAATTTGAAGGGAATAAATTGGAAAATTCTTCTTTTTTAAAAAATAACATCAATAATATATCCATTAAATTACAAATTTTTTATCTAGTGGTAGATAAAATACTTTATTTGGAAAGGATGGAAACCCCTTTTTAAATATTTTAAAATAACTTTATTGAAAAACCACATTGTAAAAAGAGTAACAAAACATCATTTTGAAAATTGGTAATGGGAAAATAAAGAATATATTTGATAAGACATAATTGTTTTTCAATGTATAAATTAGAGAATCTGATGTATGAGAAAATATAGTCATGGAAAAAACTTCTTTGAAGAGAATGATAATTATCGTTAAAATTTTCAAACTTTTATGAGGAAGATATTCATTGGGGAAGAAAATTTGAATCAAACATTTCAATTACCATAGATTAAAATAGAAAGTAACATGAATTAAAATATTAGTGTGAAAGTAACAATATATGGAAGAAATAATTAATTAATCAAATTGATTTGAGTTAACAAATAACCTTACAAACTTAGTCTCCTTTGTATCGAAATTCATTTAAAGAGGGAACATTATATATCTCTTTAAACCCCATGAATTACATAAATATGGTAAAATAAATTCATTAGGTATTAATCTCACCATATAAAATATTTCATGGTGTAAAATAAGAAATACGTCTCAAGAAATTAAATTTGATATAAAAAACTCACTTCTATTAATTCCTAAATTCATCTAAAGTGCTTGAATGTTTTTGAGGACTTGGGATTTACCATGGTTAAATACTTATAAATTTATATATTAGGTTAATATATTATGAATATAAGTTCATGTAAAATAAATAATATTATAGGGTAAGTAAAAAAGGGAATATTTTCAAGAGGAAACAGACTTTTCTGGGTGGTCTTGAAGTGGTGGAGCGGGGCCCTTTTAGAAGTTGTGAGAATGGTATTTTTGTGAATATTACATCTTAATATGATGAGAGAACATGTCTCACATTTCATAAAGACATGAAAATATAAACTAATGGAGTGTTGAATGATATAATGTGATCATGTATTAATAATTTATTTTCAAACATGTTTTAGTCATGATTCAAACATGTTTTTAAGTCCTTTACTCTTAGAATTTTTACTTTTATATAATTTTTACCTAATTCATTTACATATGATGACTAGAAATAAAATGGACCTAATGATTATAAATATAAAATCCATTTTTATTGGATAATTATTCTCTATATAATAAAATTTGGTTTGAACATTAGCGTATATAATGCATAGAAATCCCATTTTTTTAAAAAACCGATTTTTAAAAAATAAATTTCAAGTGGGGGAAAATTATTAATGTATTTTATTTTCAGGATATAAAATTTTTTATTTTAAAAAATAAATTTAATTTTTATTTCAAATAAATAAAATATATTTATTTCTTTATTTATTTAAAATATAAGAAAAAATTGTTTCTTTTACTAGAAAATATTTCATATGTTATTAAATATTAGTTTTATAAACTAAAAATATTATTTAAAAATGTATAGTTTTACTCCTTCATAAATATTTTATTATGATTTTTTTATAATTTTCTAAGTTACACTTACCTCTTGATATATTCATAAACTCCATCATTTTGTTAAAAACAATGTTTTTCAATATTCATCTAAAAATAAATGATTTCATAAATATCTGAAAAATAAAACATAAGATAATTTTGACATTATAAATTCCAAAAGATAGTTAATTTTATAAAATTTAATTTTTTAAATTAATATATTTAGTAATTTAAATGAAAATTTAAAATATAAATGAAAACCTCATTTATTGAACAATAACATTTATAAATATTAAGTGCTCGTGGCATTATTTTATATCATTTTATAATTTAAAAAATGTTAATAAATTAGTTCATATATTTTAATATTGTATGTTCTCATAATTATCATTTACAAGTGTCTGGTTTAATTTATTAACACCTTAAACAATTATTTTCAACATAGAAATATTTTAAATGTTAAATAATATTAATTATTTATCCTCTAAATGTAATGAATTTTAATTTATTTCTATATTTTTATTTAAAATAGGTTTTATTAGTCTTATATTTTCTTAATAATTTACATATAATATATTGTGGATTGTTTTATTTCAGCATGGTGTGTGAAAGAAGCTATTAGAAGAAAAAATAAACACCATAATCTTCAGTTGTTACATTCCACCTCCATTAAAAAAATTACATCCTCATAATTTTAAATATTACACATTAATTAAATTACATTAAGGTATTATTAATATATTCATAATTAAATATATAACTTCTAATATGACATCTACCCTACTCTCTTAGACTATATCAGTTTCCTTATCATTCCTCAAGAAACATTAATCATTGATACAATCATATACCCATGTATATATAAATCATATATTCTCCATAATGTACCTTTCAAACAACTATTTAAAAATCCTAAACATTAAAAAATATAAAAGACATATATTATTCCTAAATATAATTTATATTTAACCCTAAAATGGTATTAATCACTAGTTTATAAGTTCACAAACTAGTCATTGTATATCATTATCCCAAAAACAAGATAAACTCCACTAAAAAATCATGGATAACTTTTTTATTTAATCAATAATTGTATCCAAGATCATCAGTACTATCTAACTCAATTTTCTCAAAATAAAATATCCTTTTAAACCTAAGTATTACATAATCCTCAATTATTTATTCTTCAATAGTTATCCCCAAAAATATAACCTTTCCATAAAATCACTTTTCATGGTTATTAATAAAATTCAATATCTGTTTCCACCCTTTAAAGTAAAACTACTAACAAATAATCCTTATATTTTCCATTTTATCATCATTCCTTTTTAAATATACTAGAATGTAACATCATCACTATATTTTTTGTATGTGATGTTTTGAGTTTAAAAATTTATTCATTCTCTTTCCATTTTTATTTTTTAAGGGTGTTTAGTGTTTAGTTTTTGTATATAAGGAATCTAGGAATCTGAGGTATGGAATATGTTTTGAGGATGAGTTTTGTGGGGTATGTAATGTTTTAATCAATTATTTAGTGCTAATATAGTAGTTATATAGTATTAAACACAACCAACCATCCAATTTGGGGCTAGGAACTAGCTCAACAGTGGAACCACTAGTCGACCGATGAGGCCCAGTGGCTGACTGGTCAAACCAAGAAAAGTGTGCATTAATTTCACCTAAAATATTTTTAATTTCCCTTGGGTTTTGCCTTATTTATTAAAAAATTGCAACTATAAAACCCCATTTGTAATTTGAGACCTCCTCCATTGAAACATGATCTCTTCTATTCTTATCCCCTTGGATATTTAGTGTGAGATCAATCATGTGAGGCTAAAACAGTATGGTCTCTATAGATCGACACCATATTACTCTTCTTTATTAAGATATGGTCATGTATTTATGATGATTCCATCATTTCTATATTAATATAGTGATATATTCTTTTATTCTTTATAGATTAGTGATAGATCTAGAGATTTAACCATGGATCTTCATCAGATCGATATCTACCATCAACTACAGGCATCTTATTGGTACAAACATATGAATAATCATAATATAACTATTATTGGTGGAAAATTGATGATATAACTCTAATATATTGAAGATAATGTGGTATATTGGTGGGGTGTTCGATATTTTGATGAAAACCCCTTGACCGAAAGTAGATTTATCATTAATAGTGTATGTTTCCGGATAAGTTGTCTTAGATAAACCATCTTGAGAATCTATTCTTATTGAATCTCATCATGTATCTCTCTTATAATAATGTTTTTTTGTAGGATCAATGTTTTTTGGATATACCCAATGTAATATTATATAATTAATGAGGAATTAATGATCTATTCTAGAATCAACTATAGGTAAAGTGAGTTAAAATTCTCTCCTTCAACATATCTCTCATCTATTTCCGTCGACCGACACTGAGAGGTATATAATTATATGACTATATTTTTTGACATGAAATATCAATGGGTATCATTTATGAACATCTTTTTTGACGAATATAGTAGTACTTTATGAATGATCTTGAGGTAGGAAGTTCCTTATCATTTATGTAAAATTATATTCTTTACTTGAGATGATTATCGTGTTTCCATATCTTATATTACCTTTATTGGTGGTGATCAAATGTAGTTGTGTTTATTGCCCATGATACCTGTTTATGATGTTTTATGCCATTAATATTCTTTTGTATCTTGTTTCCATGTTATATTTTGATCACATGTTTATGTATATTGTAAAAAATTTCTCAGGATTACATGATTTGTGTTTCGTTATATACTATATTCTATTTATGTATTACTATGTTATTAGAGTCACTGCTTTGGCACTCAAAAAACGTGGGAAATTGGGATATGATTATACCTTAGAGGGGTATTGAACATGAAATGTTACGATGATGATATTGGACCTATACATAGGTTAGTAGAATTATGTCCTTATGGACAATCATGAGACATGATGTTAGTTTACAATGGTTTTGTGGATTTTCCCAAGGTCGTGTTGAGGTATGAAAGCCTTGTGTCCCAAACAGTGATTGTGACATGATCAATTGATTCCTTGTGGATTCTAATTGACATGTTCACCTGACATGCAGATAGATCTGGATCACTTCTAACATCCACTGCAATTATTATTTTTGAATAGATCCAAATATTCCACAGTTGGAACCTGTAGTGGCTTGGTTAGTACCTAAGTGCTCATTATATAATTGTAATGAATTCTTACACATTTATTATTATCAAGGAATTCACTTGTTATACTTCTCCACACATATTATCAAGGAATTTTTGGTGTATTTCTTGGTTTTATTACTCACTCTTAATGCAGGGATATCAATGTGCATGAAAACTTCATGTATAGGGATCCAAGAAAGAGAAAGGGGACCATGGAGAATAGTTGAGCAGTAGAGCATAGAACTAGTATAAGTATTGAGATAAACTCCATAGGATTCCATAGTGTTTCATTTTTATCTACCTTGATTTACATACTCTAGTTTTTCTTTCCACATTAGGAGACTCATTTATTTATGAGTATTGACCTGTGTTCCATTTATTTTATTACATTATGATTTTTTTCCTTTCAATTGATATCTAATTATTATATTTAGTTAGGTTAATTGTGTATTGATATGATACTAAGGGTATAGTATTTCCAATAATGGTATTCAAACCCTTATTTCTAGTCCAAATCCACATGTATATGGGGAGAAGTGCATGAAGTCTTGTGGATCTCTGGCTTGGACCAATTGTTTGGGTTAGGATGTTACACTAGAATACCATTGATAACTATCACTCACTAATGAAAAAATATAATATTTTGAATATTTAATTTCTATAGATATATCAACTATAGTACCTTAAGTATTAGTTTGAAACTCACCTTTTCCATCATAAAATTCATATACTAAGATATCAACCATTTAATTATGCTCACATATTCAGTTAGAATACATAGTTTATTTAGATACATGCCTTTATCAGATTCTTTTTCATGATAATATTTCATCCAAATAATAAAACTAATATGGAAATCATAATATCCAAAATTTAAAAATAAAAAAAATTAATGGATGGTTTTACCTATGAAACCTTAATTTTTAACATATTGTTCTTTTAGTTCAACCTACGAATCTCTATTCAATTATTGGTTATCCATGGTCATTGTACTGTTTGGTTATCTAACCAAATTAGTTAACATCATACTCAAATCCTTCATAATGGTTCATTAAAAATAATATGAATTAACACTAGAGTACCCCTAGGTGTGTCAAACTAGTTCTATAGTTAGGCCACTTCATCATATACCAAATGATGACTGATTTAACACCCAATCCACCCTTATTACCACTAGGTACATCTATGGGGGGCCAGCATCAACATTTGGTATTCATACATGGTTGTAGTTTCTAGGAAAACCACACAATCTCTATAGTTCCAAAATTTCATGATATCATCCTATAATTATTTATACCTTTATACTTATCCCTAGAGTTTTCACTAATATTATCTGAAATAATTCACAAAAATAACTAAACCCTACTTTGATACCAACTCAGGTGACTTAAGCTACATAAGCACATTTATTTCATTATTTTTCATGAATAACCATTCCATCTCAAAAATATTCACACAAACTAGAGAATTTAAGGTTTATTTTCTTAGAAGATTAGTTATATAAACAAATTATTTTATAAAACTCGTCAACATTTCTTCACAACCACTCAACTATAAACCTCATTATAAAAATCTCTCATGTAATACCCATCTTTATATCTTGGGGAAACTAAACATAATAATGGGTTGAATTCATATTCGAATTAAGGGAGACATAATAGATAACCAATGAAGATCATAAGTGAAAAAAACATAACTATATTGATATGAGATCATAATCAAGATCCATGTTCCAAAAATTTAGAAAACAAGCCCAGATAAAACATGGATCATAATACATGAGAAATTATAACAAAATTTAGTTTTAAATCATAATAACATGGTACAAACATAATCATAAGAATCATAAAATAGTAATTCATGCATTATAATGTGTTTCCTTGAGTGGATTAAGCTTCACTCTTCTATTTATCTTGGTGGATCAGGATTCACTCACCTATTTTCCTTGGTTGATCAGGCTTCACTCACATATTTCCCTTGGTATACTGTGTATTAAAACTCATTTCCCATTATATCACAAGATATAAAGCTTTACCCATTGAATTAAAGGGCTATAAAGGGCCCAACCATCACTTAATAAAAAACCGCACCTGTTTGTTCCAAAAGATACTAATCTTTAAAAATGTCATGAAACAAAATGGGATTTAATGGTTTTGATTCATTATATCATAAAGAACCCATGAAAAGAAAAATTGGTTTAATAAAATTTCTAGATAGTATCACCAAAATTAACCTCAAGAATTTAAGTTGTTCATACTTATAATTTAATCACCCAAAAATAGTATTTCTTAATAACATTTATAGGGTTATTCATGAAACATAACTTAAAAATAAATTAATAATTTATAGATAAACATGAATTGATAGTGAAATAACAAAATAGGTTTTATAAAATTATTTTATCATTGGATGAAAATATGAAGTTACATGCAATTTGAAAATTCATTTTCTAAATGGTCAATTTTAAGAAATTTAAAAAAAGAATTTAAAAAATCTATATTTTCAAAGAAATATAAATAATTAATCCTTGAAAAAAACATAAATGATTCAAAATGGTGAAGTTGAAATATCTTAAAAATGTTTTCCTTCAAAAAAATATTTAATAAATAATCCTTGAAAATATATACGGGTTTCAAAATGTAAATTTAAATTTTTTGAAACTTTTACTTTTGAAAAATAAATTCAATAATACATACTTGAAATGAAATAATGGTTATTAAATGAAATTTGGAGTGGAAGATAAAACAATTTATTTTTAAAGGATTGAAATCCCTGTTTTAAATATTTTAAATACCTTTATTGAATACCAACATTGTAAAAATAGAAACAAAACTTCGTTTTGAAAATAGGTAATATAAACTTGAAGGTAACATGATATAACACATCATTGGGTTTCTAAATAGAAAATAAAAATTTGGAAGGAGGATAAAATATGGGGAAAATCATCATTAAAGATAATGGGATTTTTCTTTAACAATGTAATATTTTAATGAGGAAAAAAATCATTGAGGTGGGAAATTTTAATCAAATTTTTTTTTTCCCATGAGATGAATGGAATATAAAATAAAATAAAATATTTGTGTTTAATAAATCAAACATGGAATAAATAATTTCATGAATAATAATTTTAAATTTTCAAAGGTATTTTAGTTAACAAAGACCCTTACAACCTTGGTATCCTTTAAATTGGAATCCATTTAATGAGAGAACATGATATGGTTCTTAAAACCCCATGAATTATATAATTATGGTAAAAGACATAAATTAGGAAATACTCGCAACTTATTAAATACTTCATGGTGTAAAATAAGAAATATTTCTTAAGAAATTAAATTTGTGACAAATAACCCTCTTACCTTAATTATCGACTTCTACTAAAGCACTTTAATCTTGTTGAGGACTTAGGACTCCCCATGGAGGATTTATTATAAATTTAGGGATTATAATAATATCTTGTAACTAGATGATCAGGAAAAAAATTGGATTATTGGGGAATTATAAACGATATCTTTTTAGGAGAAAACTAAATATTTTGTTTGGTCTTGAACAAGGGTGAGTTCCCCCTTTTGTAAGTGGTGAGAATTTTATTTTTATAGATATTTTAAATTAATATAAATTGATAACAAGTTTCACATTCCATGAAGACTCCAAAATAGATAATAATGGAGTTTGGAATATGGTCAACAATACCACAACTATTCATCTTAACAAATGGTTTAACCACGTTTTAAAATCTTTTACACATTGAATTTTAACTTTTACCATTTTTAGTTTTATCATGATATCTTATTTTTCCTAAATAATTTACTTTTAATGGATAAAATAAAATATAATTTACTACATAATTTTTAACTAATGATTGCAAATAAGAAATCCATTTTATCAAATAAAATTTCTATATATGAAAAAAACTCAATTTTAACATTAGCACATGTAATGCCTAAAAAACTCGATTTCTATAAAATGTTTATTTTTAATATTAAAATTTATCTGTAGGATAAAATTATCAATGTATATTATTTAATGATAAAATATTATTATAATACAAATAAAATTTATTTGGACTTCGAATCATACAAAAAAATATTTAATTAAAAGAAAATACTAAACGGTTTCTTTTGTTTGAAAATATAACTTATGTTATTAAAATTGATTTTTGAAATTCATAAATGTATTTAGAAATGTATATTTTTAATCCTCCATACATATTTCATTATGAAAATAGTTTATATGTTTTTAATCAATACCTACTTATTGATACCAAACTCTCTGATTTTTGTAAAAACTATATTTTTCACTATTCACATCAAAAATAATTTCCCTTAAAAATATTTCATAAATATACCCTAAAAAAAATTTTAAATTAAAATTTCAAAATTAATTTAACATTGTAAATCAGAAATTATAAAATTTAAATATTTAATATTTTAAACAAAATTTGAAAATAAAAAGAAAAACTACTTTTAATTGAAAATGATATTCCTAAAAACTAAGTGTTCTTAACATTATTTCATATCAATTTTTAATTTAAAGAATTTAAATATTTTATTTAAATATTTTATTATCCTATATTATCATAATAATCATATAAAATGGTTTATTTAATATTTTATCACATTAAATTGTTATTTGAGATAGAAAAAAATAAAATATTAAATCACAATTATTTTTAATCCTCTAAATATAAGATTTTTAGTTTACTACTAAAATTTTATTGACTATATGTTTTATTTATATTATAATTTATTATTAATTTTCATCTAATATTTTATATCTTGTTTCAGTTAGGTGTTTCATGTGAAACGTGTTATCAAAGATGGTATCAATTTAAAGAAAAATATATTCCAAAATCTTATTCCGTTTTAGTTTGAATGGTAATTTAAAATTAACCTTCCATTTAAGGATAATAAAATTTATTAAATATCATCACTGTATCTAATTCATGTTGAACACTCCTCTATATTTTAAAATTGAATATTGAACCATGATCACATATAATTGAAATTAAAACACTATAAAACATTAACAACTCCTTATATAAATGTTGGAAAGTATATAAAATGAAAAATATTCTCAAATATAAATTAATTGTGATAAATATTATAAGTTAATAAACCATATTCAAAATGAAATTATTTCAATTATATTTATTATAGATACCTATGATTAAATATTTGTTATTGTTCTCCCATTTCCATACAAGTATAGGTAATAGTTTCATAATCCCCTTAGACTTCTCCCATTAAGCAATAACTTGGTGGTAGACCCGAAATGATTATGTATAATCAACCACTTCATGTTTTCCCACCCAAAATTCACTTAGAAATATCTATTCACATTTCTGGATCTAGTATGAATAGAGAATGATATGATATAAGTATTATAAAATATCTCATTCTTTGTTAATGGTATAGATGAGACATATTTTTGTCAATTGAATCTTATAATTCAAATATTATAAAGGTATAAATTTAGAATATTTCTAAACTTATTTTATAGTTACATATCATCCTTTTATGCCGCACAAATATTTATATGGATATATGGTTGAGAAACCATTTGGGAAAGATATTAGTTCGTCCATTCCCTTATGATTTTCATGTCTATCATTAGAAAATCTATGTGAATTTTGTTTATATAAATTTTTAGGATGGACAAAGAAGAATAATCCTTTTTTTAAGAGCATCAGTTTAATTTTTTCCATTAAAATGGGGTAATTTATTAGTCAATAATAAACTATGATTAACTATAACTATATCATTTGGTGAATATTCCACTCTTTCTACTTGAATATACACTTTAATCTCTTTCGATTAGTGTATATATCAGAACTCTCACTATAGAGATGGTTAGTTAAAATCATTAAGGAAAATAATTCCACTTCTATCTCTAAATCATGAATCAGGTAATGTTACTCAATGGTCATTAATTTATATGCGACATAAGAAACCACCCTATCACTTTTCATAAGGACACACCCTAATCTATTAGTTATTATATCAGTGTGTATCACAAACCATTCTTCATTATAGGGTAGTGTTAGTACATGGGTCCGAACTAATATCATCTTAATATCCTTGAATTTATCTCTAAATTCTTCTATCTAGAGATACTTAACACCCATTTGAGTTAGCTTGGTTAGTGAATTTTAGAATCATGATAAAATTATTATAAAGTGTTAATAGTTTATATCTAATTAATGAAAACTAAAAATATTAATTACATCAGTTCTTCTTGGCCATTCTTTATTCATCCCTATCATATAATTATCCATATAAACACCCTTTCTTATGATTACATGACCTGAAAGTGATACTTTCTATCACCAAAATCCACACTTATTGAATTTAAAATATAGTTTCTCTTTTAAATAGGTCTTCAACACAATCATAAAATGTTCTTCACATTCTTCCTTACTATTATAATATATAAAATTTTTAACTATAAATACTATAAAAAATTCATTGAGGTAATATCAATACAATCTATTCCTCTTATCCATGAAGATTGTGACGGAATTTAGAAGTCGAAATAGAATCACTATGAATTAATTGTGATTATATCTTGTATGAAAGGTTTTATCTAGTATATCTTCTCTGTTCATGCTTAGTTAGTGATATTCAGATTGAAGGCCCACCTTTGAGAAGAATTAAACCCCACAAATTTGATTGAATGATTCATTAATATGAGGTAGAAGATCATTTTTCTTGATCATGATCTTATTAAACTTGTGAAAATTTATACATGACATAGTAATAAATATTTCTTTTTAACAAATAGTACTAGATTACCCAATTTTGATAGACTACATTGTATAAAACCCTTTTCCAAATTCTCTTTTAGTTGCATATTTAATTCCTATAATTCAATGAGGGGAATTCTATAATGGATCCTTGATATTTTCATAAAATCATGTTTGATTTCATTTAAAAACTCACCTCATAGTTAATGAGAAGAATAGGGAAATTATATGTGATATAAATGAAGATATTCCCCCAAAATAGGTGTATTATCAGTGTTCTCTTTTACCCCAACCATTTGAGATAGATATACCTCTTTATTGGGTATTAAGTACTATATAAGGGGATTAGGTTAAAAAATGATATAAGAATTACATAGATGTATAACCATGGGATGATTTGGTATATAAAATGTGATTTACTTATCAAAAAAAATGATATGGTATCTATATAGAGTGTAACACCCTGAGCTTCCATGGTACACTTCTCTTTGAATAATACAGTAGCATGTGTTGTACGCAACTTCGAGTTCTAACACACACCACAACCAATCAAAGTAGCCATTATGAATATTAATACGTAATTTTTGAAATTTTATACATTTTATCTTGCTAAATGGACTTCGTTTTTGTATTCAGAATATTGAAATTATCCTAAGTTGAATTTTTTGTAATTTTAGGAGAACTTCCAATTTTTTATGAATAGTGAAAAATACTTAAAAACAAATTTTTTAATAAAAATAATTTATAGTGATAAATTATACTATTTAGTGGTTTTAAAGTATAATTATAATATATTTTTACCATTTTATCCAATGGTGTTCATTAGAATTAATTTCACTTTGAAATTGGACATAAACAGTTGCAAATCTTTTGATATATATTATTTCTTAAAAACACGCTATTTGTTGTGACAGAGGGAATTAATTATTAAATTAATTAATTCAACTTATATGTTTGTAATTTTTTAAAATAGAAATCATTTTTTAATTCGGAATATCAATTATAACTAAGGGTGAAATTTTGGCATTGTTCTGAAAAACTTCAATTTTTGATGAATAGTGAAACCACTAAGTGGTAGTTAGAAAACTGATTTTTCCTTTAAATGAATCATTACAACTTCTATGTTTTGATTTTCAAAAATACGACATACATGGTTGTCATTAGGAAGTAAAATTTGGTTCAATGGGATTAAAATAATTTTTGGTGAATAGTAACTTTTATGTTTACTTAATCGTGATTAAAGGTAATTAGTGTAATTTAAGGTAAATATAATGTTATAATAATATGAAATGACCATTAAAATTTTCCTACCCCAATTGGATGAGTCATGTCCGACCCAGACAATCCATGGGTCAACTTGGGGACCCCATGGAGCCACTTTGGTAGGAAAATGACATTAAAAACTTTTTATTTAATGTTAAAATAAAAATGTCACAAACATGAGTTGTTTTACTAAAACAATTTTTAAATGGGGTACTAAAAGTTATATTTTTGACTATAAATATTAATTAGAAATCTAAGAACATTTCCTACATCAGGATAATTTTTTTATAATTTTTAGACATTAGATAAATTAAATTATTTATGACACCATGATGATGCAGTAATTACCTCATTAATTAACGATTTAAATAAAATTAAATGATAATGTAAAATCCAGGGCTTAAACTTTTCAAAAACCTATTTGATGAGTATATTTAGAACCCTTATCACCTTATCCTAGAAATATATCATTGTGGGACCTTTATAATCCGAAAAGCATTTCATAGTAAAGTAACATTTCAATCTTTCCAAGAGTGCCCCTTCACTCCTCTTATAAAAGGCTCCCACCTCTACCACCTTATTCACACCTTCAATCCATTTGGATCCACCATACTCTACCCAAATACTCTCCCAACTTCCCTCTCTTACTCATTGAAGCCTCACTTTGGGTAGAACTCTTTCCAAGGAAGCCTTTGGCTCAAATCAAAAAGAGTTACCCGATTTTAAGGTAATGTCTTCTCTTATGTTATTTTGTTTTATTTTGCTTCTCCAACCCCCTAAAATCTTTTTATTAATTTATTTTGTAACAACACCAGTATCCTCAATATACTAGTATGTTGTTATAAGAATTAATAGAGCTACACTTATACACACCTACGTCTAATGGTTAAAGAACATACTGTTTATGTGGATGGCGAATTTCTGTCTCACGAAACGATGATTGATCAACACTCATATAACACCTTAAAAGGTGGCCATTAAGATGTCACTATATTTATATATGATATATAATATGTTTATTTTTTCCTTAGGCTTCTGTATTTTTCATTTATGGAATACCTTTATGGTTTCCATTATGGGTAAACACGATATTTTTATTTTAGGAAATGCGGACTACCGCCCCCTCAAAGTGATTTGAATCATTAATGCCATATGTGGGATGTATAAAGTATGGAGTAAATGGTATTATACATTATATTATAATGGAATTATATTATCCCTTTATATAATTATAACTTCATTACATTAAATATGAAATAGAAATGAAAGTAGCGTTCATGCGTACGTACGGCTTACCGTCTCCATGAACGGTGCATTTCATTCCTTACCTCTAAATGTTATGTAATGTTATAAATGAATATATATACTGGATATATATTATATATATGATATCTACATCATGAATATAATTATGGATATAATGGATATTTTACCACATGAACAACTTGTAATTTTAAGAAGTCTATTTTTGATTCAAGTACCAAAGATCGACGAAACGACCGTTATTAACATAAATAATTACATAATGTTCAAAACATGGTAATAAGAGATATAAAAGGATTAATAAACTTGAAAAGGGTTCTTAAGAAATTATAAATTAAATATATTTTATTATTCAGGAGGTTAAAGAACGGTCGAGTCAAGTCGGACATGAGGTAAGGGAATTTCTTAACCCAATTTCCATTCTTTGGGTTAATCTCCTACTTTCAAATTATGTCATGATATTATTATGTACTATCTTCTATTTTTACTTTCTTTATGTGTACTTATAGTGAATACACATAATAGATCTATTTTATTTTTAAAATTATCTTTTTATGGACTTCATCTCAATCTCCTTTCCTTGAGGCATATTTTGTTTTATACACAAATTTCATTTATACGGTGTATAAACACCTTTTACTTTTACTTTTATTCAAAAGGAATCTTTTTATACGAAGCGTTTTTACTAAACGACAAAAGGAATGTTTTTTTCTTACATATGTGGCGACAAAGACTTCTCTACTGTCGTGACTATTATTTGAGATTCGGCTTCCTCTATAAGCCATAACTTTTTTTAAAAGAAAAATAAATACCATGTTTTACTTATCTTTTATTTTGGTATTGAAAATGGTTTTGATAAAGTTTTTATTATATCAATGTGTTGTATTGAAATCTTGTGATTGAAGTGTGGAAATATTATGTTTCCTTTATGCATGTTTATGTGATAAAATTATGTTATAGTTTATTATATGTTTAAACTTGTTCATATGAGGAATGAATTGGACTTAATAAGTGACAGGCGGAGCCTGCTATAGCTCCTCGATGCATCGGCTGGTCTCATGAGACAAACTAGTGTCTTGGTATGAGGACTTGACAAAATCTTATTTGTAGTCTTGGCATGAGGTCTTGGCAATGTGGTTATGATATTCTGGCATTGTGCATTCCATCATTATGAAAGTGGTTATTGATATTGCATGTGATTATTCGACTATTAGAATATCCATGAGAATAAGTAAATTGCATTATTTCATTTTATTTTTCCATATTATGCTGAATTTCTTGTTTAAAAGGATTTTTTTTACTTATACATTTCCTTAAATGTTTATGTTTATTTATGAATGCTTCCGCTATATTGTTATCTTTACTGAGCATCTGAGCTCACCCTTTTCAATGTTCTAATTTTTCCAGGATGTGAAGAAGTATTTTATGAATGACCTGAAGGGATAGTATGAGGGGATATGAAGACAAGATGTTGTTGTAGTTTTGTTTTAATTTATGATGTAATGTACTAATTATGAATGTATCTAGTGTTTCCAAGGCTACTAAACTAATCGGTCTTTCGAGACTTGATCATTTGTGATCATGCCAATGTTACAGAATAATGCACCGACTCTGGGTAGCTGGGGTTGGGGCGTTACAGTTGGTATCAGAGGCAGTTTAGTACTAACCTTGGAAGCCAGATTTAGATAAACTCTAATTAGGGCACATAGCCCGAAGATGGACTTTGAGGATTAGTATAGAAGAACTTCCTAGAATTTTGGTATTATAGATATTTTGTGAGTTTTCCAAGCAATACATCCCTATCTGGATATGAGCAGGTAGAGGCGGCTCTGGTACAGATGTACCTAGGGGTAAAACCTGAAAACACCGCTTTGAGCTAGACTCGAACGGGAACTGGTGCACGACAACGGGCCTTGCTGCACTCTTGGTTACGACACTCCCGGGGGATATGCTTATGATAATTCTCATTTTCTTTTCAAACCTCTATTGAGGGTTATGAGTACATACTTCCTCAAAGAAAACATTTTTATGACTATGGATTATATCCATAAATAGTTCAATTTATGTTAAGTGTTTTACAAGTATGGAATTAGGTATTTCGATTCATAAACTAATCTAGTTTATGACATTGTTTAGAAATGGTGCCTAGTGGGAGGAATGAAAACCATATAAATGCACGCACTCCATGTAGGGATTTCCCTCCTACTCAAGATAATTATTGTGGAGCTGGAGATACAACTGGTGCTGATCAACTTATCACCATACTGGGAAAACTCACTCAGGTTATGAATAATAACCTTACTCGTATGGAGCACCCTGATCCGAAACGTGGAGAATCAATGTTAGACCGCTTAATGAGTCAAAAACCGCCAACATTTAATGGGGGTACAAATCCATTAGTAGCTGAGCAATGGATAAACTTCTTAGAGAAAATATTCCACTCCTTGGGGAGTAGAGAAAGGGAGAAGGTTTTCATGGCAGTTTACCAGCTCACTGGAGATGCCGATCAATGGTGGTCGCTGATTCAAAACACAAAGGAAGATGAAGATGTATCAAGTATGGAATGGAGGGAGTTTAAGGAAATTTTCTTAGAAAAATACTTTCCTCGTGACCATCGAGCAAATATGGAAAGTAAATTTCTGAGTCTGAGGCAAAAGGATGATGAAAATGTCGCAAAGTATGAGGCCAAATTTACAAGGTTAGTAATACATGCTACAGGTTATATACGACCCATGAAGTAAGATTGTCCGTTTCTTTGATGGGTTAAAACCGTTTCTCCGTCGAGATTTAGTATCACAATCTTTCTCAACTTACGAAGATATAGTCTTATGTTCTATCAAGACAGAAAAGGAATTATCTAAGTCTTATGACAACAAATTAAAACAAGAGAAGAAGAGAACAGTAGAACAAGAGACAGATAAAGGGAAAAAGGGAAAGAAGGATTTTACATTATGTGATAATTGTGGGAAGAATCACCCTGTTACTTGCCTAAATGTAATGGGAGTTTGTTATAAATGTGTAGAAAAAGGTCATCAGGCTCGTGATTTCAAGGGAAAGAAATAGTCTATCAATGTTGAATGCTACAATTATAGAGAAATGGGGCATTATGAAAATGAATGTCCTAAGCGTCAGGAGAACTTACCTCAGAAAAGGCCAAGGGATCAAGGCCAAGCTTATGCTGTTACTACAGATGAAGTTGAATAATTATTTTATTTGTGTTTTTTGACTCAATAACTAGATTATAGTTATAAGAATAATGTGATATATATAATGATTGTACTGTAGTACTTTTTGTTTTCATTAAGGTTTAATATGATGAAGGTAATCATATTTTCAGTATGTGATAATAAGAGAAACCTTACTTTGTTTGGGGAATCTAATGTTGAAATTGATTTTGGAATTTAAGGACATTTTAGAGAAAGTCTGGACAGAGGTATTTTGGATAACTATAAAGGTTGGAATGGATTAAGTTGATCTTTGGATAGTATTGTTTAAGGTTAAAACATTTCTAAAGGTTATTTTTGGAATATTATAATACTATAGTTTTAGGAAAAGGACAACCTACAGGGTGGGGCATAACCCGTCGCATCGGACAAAGCTGTAGGAATCAAACCCACAACCATAGTGCGACAGGCCTTTATTACCTACCACTATCCTACAGGAAGTCCCTGGTTATTACATAATAGTTTTCCTAATCTAAATGGTATGTGGTAATATTTAGAACCTTATACAATTAGGATAAGTAGAATATTTTTGAGTTCTGTTACCATTTGGAGTGAAAGATGGGTTTGTGGTAAAAATTTATTAAAGAACGAAATTCTACACGACAAGTAAGTATATTTCCTTAAATTCTTAGTAAATCTCTTAAATAAATTCCTCAACTTTATGAAAGGTAACTTAAAATAAAAACATTGTCGGTTAACTTTTCCAACAGGGGATTCAATGATCGTTCAACCAATCACAAGTTTGTGACTTTCTTATTGTTAACTTTCTCCTAATCATGTCTTCTACAACTCTCCATCAAACCTTGATGGTTTGTTTTTCTTCCATATCCATATTTTCATAGAACCCTAGTATGGGCTATCTCGGGTGACCTGTGTACTTATCTTTCTTTCTTTTAAAGTTATATTTTTATTAACCTTATTTCTGATGTGGGTTTTCCACAAAGGTATTTTCAATTTTCAACCGTTTATTTTCAAAGAAAATTTTCAAATTGCGAGGATTCAATTTATTGAAGGAGGGGAGAATGTAACACCCTGAGCTTCCATGGTACACTTCTCTTTGAATAATACAGTAGCGTGTGTTGTGCGCAACTTCGAGTTCTAACACACAACACAACCAATCAAAGTAGCCGTTATGAATAGTAATACCTAATTTTTGAAATTTAATAAATTTTATCTTGCCAAATGGACTTCGTTTTTGTATTCAGAATATCGAAATTATCCTAAGTTGAATTTTTTGTAATTTTAGGAGAACTTCCAATTTTTTATGAATAGTGAAAAATACTTAAAATCAACTTTTTCAATAAAAATAATTTATAGTGATAAATTATACTATTGAGTGGTTTTAAAGTATAATTATAATATATTTTTACCATTTTATCCAATGATGTTCATTAGAATTAATTTCACTTTGAAATTGGACATAAACAGTTGCCAATATTTTGATATATATTATTTCTTAAAAACACGCTATTTGTTGTGACAGTGGGAATTAATTATAAAATTAATTAATGCAACTTATATGTTTGGAATTTTTTAAAATATACATCATTTTTTAATTTGGAATATCAATTATAGCTTAGGGTGAATTTTTGGCATTGTTCTGAAAAACTTCAATTTTTGATGAATAGTGAAACCACTAAGTGGTAGTTAGAAAACTGGTTTTCCATTTAAATGAAACACTACCACTTATATGTTTTGATTTTCAAAAATAAAACATACATGGTTGTCATTAGGAAGTAAAATGTGGTTCAATGGGATTAAAATAATTTTTGGTGAATAGTAACTTTTAAGTTTACTTAATCGCGATTAAAGGTAATTAGTGTAATTTAAGGTAATGATAATGTAATAAAATAGGAAATGACCATTAAAATTGTCCTACCCCTACTGGATGAGTCATTTCCGACCACGACAATCCATGGGTCAACTTGGGGACCCCATGGAGACACTTTGGTAGGAAAATGGCATTGAAAACCTTTTATTTAATGTTAAAATAAAAATGTCACAAATATGAGTTGTTTTAATAAAACAATTTTTAAATAGGGTAATACAAGTCATATTTTTTGACTATAAATATTAATTAGAAAGATAAAATTATTTCCTACATCATTATAATTTTTTTATAATTTTTAGACATTAAATAAATTAAATTATTTATGACACCATGATGATGCAGCAACTACCCCATTAATTAACGATTTAAATAAAATGAAAAGATAATGTAAAATCCAAGGCTTAAACTTTTCAAAAACCTATTGGATGAGTATATTTTGAACTCTTATCACCTTAGCCTTGAAATATATCATTGTGGGACCTTTAGAATCTGAAAAGCATTTCATAATAAAGTAACATTTCAATCTCTCTAAGAGTGCCCCTTCTCTCCTCTTATAAAAGGCCCCCACCTCTACCACCTTATTCACACCTTAATGCCATTTGGCTCAGCCAAACTCTTCCCAAATACTCTACCAACTTCCCTCTATTACTCCTAGAATCCTCACTTTGGGCATAACTCTTTCCAAGGAAGCCTTTGGCTCAAATCCAAAAGAGTTACCCGGTTATAAGGTAATGTCTTCTCTTATGTTATTTTTTTTTTATTTTTCTTCTCCAACCCCCTAAACTCTTTTTATTTATTTCTTTTGTAACAACACCAGTATCATAAATATTCTAGGATGTTGTTATAATATTTATTCGAGCTACACTTACACACACCTACATCTAATGGTTGAAGAACATACTATTTCTGTGGATGGCGAATTTCTGCCTCACGAAACGATGATTGTTCAACACTCATATAACACCTTAAAAGGTGGCCATTAAGATGTCACTATATTTATATATGATATATAATATGTTTATGTTTTCCTTAAGCTTCTGTATTTTTCATTTATGGTATACCTTTATGGTTTCCATTATGGGTAAACGCGATATTTTCATTTTAGGAAGTGCGGACTACCGACCCCTCAAAGTGATTTGAATCGTTAATGCCATATGTGGGATGTATAAAGGATGGAGTAAATGGTATTATAAATTATATTATACTGGAATTATATTATACCTTTATATAATTATAACTTAATTCCATTAAATAAGAAATATAAATGAAAGTAGCGTTCATGCGTACGTACGGCTTACCGTCTCCATGAACGGTGCATTTCATTGCTTACCTCTAAATGTTATGTAATATTATAAATGAATGTATATACTAGATATATATTATGAATATGATATCTACATTATGAATATAATTATGGATATAATGTATATTTTACCACATGAAAAACTTGTAATTTTAAGAAGTCTATTTTTGACTCAAGTACCAAAGATCGACGAAACGACCGTTATTAACATAAATAATTACAAAATGTTAAAAACATGGTAATAAGTGATATAAAAGGAATAATAAACTTGAAAAAAGTTCTTAAGCAATTATAAATTAACTCTAGTTTATTATTCAAGAGGTTAAAGAATGGTTGAGTCAAGTCGGACACGAGGTAAGGGAATTTCTTAACCCAATTTCCATTCTTCGGGTTAATCTCCTACTTTCAAATTATGTCAGGATATTATTATGTACTATCTTGTATTTGTACTTTCTTTATGTGTACTTATAGTGAATACACATAATAGATCTATTTTATTTTAAAAATTATCTTTGTAAGGACTTCGTCTCAATCTTCTTTCATTGAGGCATATTTTGTTTTATACACAACATTCATTTATACGGTGTATAAACCCCTTTGACTTTTACTTTTATTCAAAAGGAATATTTTTATACGAAGCATTTTTACTAAATGACAAAAGGAATTTTTTTTTTCTTATGTATGCGGCAACAACAACTTCTCCACCGCCGTGACTATTATTTGAGCTTCGACTTCCTCTATAAGCCATAACTTTTTTTTAAAAGAAAAACAAATAACATGTTTTACTTATCTTTTATTTTGGTATTGAAAATGGTTTTGATAAAGTTTTTATTATATCAATGTGTTGTATTGATATCTTGTGATTGAAGTGTGGAAATCTTATGATTCCTCTATACATGTTTTATGTGATACAATTATGTTATAGTTTATGATATGTTTAAACCTGTTCATATGAGGAATGCATTAGACTTAATAAGTGACGGGTGGAGCCCGCTATAGCTCCTCGATGCATCAGCAGGTCTCATGAGACAAACTAGTGTCTTAGCACGAGGCCTTGAAAAAATCTAATTTTTAGTCTTGGCACGAGGCCTTGGCTACGTGGTTATGATAGTCTGGCATTATGAATTCCATCATTATGAAAGTGGTTATTGATATTGTATGTGATTATTCAACTAGTAGAATATCCATGTGAATAAGTAAATGGCATTATTTCATTTTATTTTTCCATATTATGCTGAAGTTCGTGTTTAAAAGGCTTTTTTTACTTAGACATTGCCTTAAATGTTTATGTTTATTTATGAATGTTTCCTCTATATTGTTATTCTTACTGAACATCTGAGCTCACCCCTTTCAATGTTCTAATTTTTCCAGGATGTGAACAAGTATTTTATGAATGACCTGAAGGGATAGTATGAGGGGATATGAAGACAAGATGTTGTTGTAGTTTTGTTTTACTTTATGATGTAATGTAGGACTTATGAATGTATCTATTGTTTCCAAGGATACTAAACTAATCGGTCTTTCGAGACTTGATCATTTGTGATCATTCCAATGTTACGCAATAATGCACCGACTCTGGGTAGCTGGGGTCGGGGCGTTACATAGAGAGACATAATCCCAGCCTAATATCACATCAAATTATACTAAGAGAAGAATAAATAAATTTATAAAAAGTATCCTCCCATAAACCTTATTCACATAAGAGTTGTTTGAATGATATATAATCGACCCACCACCAGGATTTTTCAATGATAATACAATATTCCATTATTGGGGTGGTGAATTAACTCACTTAGAAAACATTCTAAATATAAATAAGTTCTCATTGGGTGTTATCTGAGTTGTACCCACTGGTTGTACCCCTCACTCTCCAAGGGAACTGGCCCAGGTTCGAGTCCCACTAGACTCGGACACTATACATAGTATCCACAGGGCGATTCAAATCCATCTGCCTAGCTGAGGAACATGTGGTGCACTTTGGGCATGGTGGAGCCCCCTAGTGGGAGGTGAGTGTTACCCTTACACACGTTTTTCCACTTTGGTGGTGGTGCGGTGGTGAAGGATACTGGAACTTCCACGTCATCCTTTGGGAGGTTTAGGGTTTGAATCTTCGAAGTCTGCTTTCAGGGCGAGCCTCTCCCCCAGGATCCACCTGCCTTGTCGGGTGGCCCGGTCTTCTGGGTGGGAAAATTGAGGCGCGGCCCAATTTCTGACGGATCGCTATGACAGACCATCAATGTCGAGCTATTACCCTTCAGGATGCTCTGCTATCTTGGTTGGAAATGACTCATTCCCCAGCTAAGGTGCTACCTCATGGGAGTGACCTCTTTGTAGGGGAGGGGGTTCCTAGGTGTGGAGGGTTCGAAAAGGCCACACAGGGGAATTCCCTTTTATAAAAAGGATTATAAATATAAATAAGTGTGTAGGACTAGAATCAAATAATTTTTTTTTAGTTTTTGAGTAAATTATGTGTGTATCATTTAGCACTATATTTTCATAATCCAATTCAGTGATAGTGATTTTATATGCTTTCAATTTCTCTTGGGGATTTGAAGGCTGTTGATATTAATTTTCCTCATTAACCCTTAGATTAGTGCATATGTCTATATAATGCATGAAATATATACATTTGAAATATTTAGAGGTCAAAGATTAATTGGGTGGAACATACAATGTTTTAATTAGATTATTTATATCTTTTCTACACACATGTTCTTGATGACCGATCCTTCCACACATGAAACATCTTCTAGTTCCTTTGAAAAAATTCTCTAACTAATTATTCCCACATTTTCTCCCTATAAGAATTTGGATTTTATTTACCTCAATGAATATCATTTTTCTAACCAAAAAACTCCATTTTCTTATTCATATTCACAAATCTGTGGTTTTAATAAGATTATCCTATTTTCCATTTATCTTTAAGATTATATTAAATAATTTATTTATATTAACTAAATTTTATTGTAGTTAATTATTTTTAGAGACATGGTTTAAATCCACTAAATAAATTGTCAATTTTACTTTTAGGGTCAATAATAAAACTAGAGGAATACTTTTCAATTCCCATGAGGATTTATTTTCAGGAACCAATGGATTCATCCACATTTTGTATATTATATAATTATCATTATATTTTGATATTAAAATTTATAGTAAAATATTTATTGAAAAATATTTTATTAAACTTATCCCGTTCAATATTGTAAATTAATTCTTTTTCCATATGAACTTGATGCGATTATATCATTAATCTAATTCACCATCTGAATGATAGATAGCTGAAACAACCTTCTCATTATTCAATCATTATATTATGGAAAATAATATTTTGGTGAAGTTTATCTACTACACAGTAATTAGTGTATTAGAATATCCACTAATAGAGGTTGGTCATTGCCATATCAATGACTCGAGAGTGATTTACTCTACCTATAGGGAATTTTTATATCCAACATGGTGCATTTTATTTTTCATTTCTTTAGATATATTGGTAAAATGATCCTTGATATTTTTCACACTAACTCCCATTAATTTTAGTTGTTCTATAGAAAAATTATTTCATTTCCCATAAAACTCATTTTTCACTTGGTGTTTTATAGTTCAAATCATTGACTAATCCTAAAAAGGTTAGTGTAAGTTTATAACAATAAGATAAAGTGTAAATAACTATATGATAATAGGAATCAATCAAAATATTCCTAAACCAATGAAACTTTTTTATGAAACATTAGGTTTAACAGAGGTTTTTTTAGGTTTTCTCCATTTATTTTCCATATCCTAATCCCTAAAATTAACTAAACCTAGTTTTGATACCAAATAACATGACCCAACCTTCAAATAAATCAATATTAGATCATTTTTCTTTATTACCCATTACAAAACACAGTAAACCACACCTCTAGAACCTAAATATTTAGTATCATTGGATAATATTTATATAAATATCCTTTTTTTATAACACACTAAACATTTATTATACTTATTCATCACACATGACTCCCTTATAGACATGTAATACGCAATATTCTCCTTAAATATCTATGGAATGTAAACATAAGAAAATGGTGAACTCAAAATATAGGTATGGGTAAAATATAGGAGATATCAATTGAATTTGAATTGGTTATTGAAAAAGAACAAAAAATCAATAATTTTTTATAGTAATTAAGCTATTTAATCCAAAATAATTTCATAATAAAATTGAAATTATCACATTTTTGGTTTTTATTTTTTATTTGAGGTTTAATGTGAAAATTTCATAAATTATGGTTTTAATTGATTTTATAAATATTTTATATTTTATTGTAATTTCCATACTTATTAAATTGAGACTTTGTTGATTTTTTAGGATCGCATAAGAGTAAATATGTTCTTAATAAGTTGTGTAACATTAAAAATGAATTTTGAAGGGTGAGTGAGAGTATTGTGGATTCTTTAGTGTTACATAAGATTAATTTGGTGGGGGTCACCACATCGTAATAGCCAAGGTTAAATTCAATTATGTAATATTTTCTAGGGAACTGAGTCACTACATCCTGATAACTTTCAATAAGTGACTTATTTCATTATTGTAATTGACTGTGACATGATATACATGAAGTTCGCTAAGACTACCCTTCCACTAAGTAAAAAAAATGTGGCTAAAAAATATTAATTTTAAAATTTTCAAGGTTGAAAAGGAGTAGTTTCTATAACTCATGATGCAATTTATGAATTATATTATGAACCAACCTTGGTTGTCCCTCTTTTTCAGAATCCCAAACTATCCTATGGCATACATGAGGCATGTTCCCAATCACCCCAAGCAATTGAGAAGAACCAAAGACATTATATATTATAAGGTGGTAATTATTTCACGATTAAAATTAATTAAAAAAATTAGTGTAAAATATGATAAAATTTATACATGACCCATCCAAAAGTCATATGGCCACGCAACATCAAATAAGTATAATATAAAACCAAAAACATGGAAATAAATTAATTTTAACTATTTTAACAAGTTATTACCTCAGTAACCCTCCAAATCCATTACCTGAAACTAGCTCTAAGTCCCATAGTGATGTACATAAATATAATTGGATCCAATAATAACCATAAATTAAAGCATTATAAGGTATATTTGACATATGAAATAAATAAATATATAATAAAACCAAACCTACAAACCTCAATGTGACTTTACAAGTCACCATCTAGTACTAAAAATCCCAAAAATCCAAAATTAGTGATGAAAGATCTAAAACAAAAATAAAAATATTATGTAGAGTAATGATCTTGAGAGGCCAAAAATAATTCCAAGAAAAACTACACCCCATCTAATAACCTTCAATTAAAGATCTATTTTATTCTAGCCTTAAATAAAAATAGGAATTACTTTTATTTTATATTTAAAATCCAATCAGGGTTTCTCAAATATTTTTTAAAAAAATAATTAGGAATTGTAGGGTTATTATTTTAAAGTAAAAAATGACTTCAAGTATTTAAATGGACTAAATATTTGATTTATGGAAATAATCCAATTTCTAGAAATTAATAAATTAATTTACTTAAATAAAAAATAAAAAATAATTTTAGTTAAATAAATATTGAATTATGGGAATCCCAAATATAATAAGGTTAGGCCTCATCTGAGGATCCTTATACTCTCAGTAATAGAACCACACAAAACCATTCTTGTCCATGATCCACTAGGGAGGATAGATCCAAAGTTATTGTGGTAACCAATCCATATCATCATATAGTTTAGTTAGCATTGTAGTATATTTCAAAGGCTAGGGAGGGAAAAGCATTTCCTGGAGTACTTGTGTTATTCATCCCACATAGGTACCCAGGGTTTCAATATTCTATTACCTTTTTAAAAACCGTCTAATTTATATATACAAAATATTTATCAAGAATAATATGCCACCTTCCATCAATCTCAAATTCATTATAAAAAAGAAAACCATATAGAGAAATGAAAATTGTTAATTAGTAATCTACCTTGAAAATACATTTAAAATCATTCTTGAAATTTGGGTTTGGTTATAAAATTTAATTTCCTAATGATTATCTCTATCGTTAATACTATATTCATTTACATATATATAATTATATACCACGTATTACAAAAAAATCACATATCCACATGTGAATTTTCATACACACAGACACACATGTGTGTGTGTGCCCATGTATATTTGGATAACCACCAAATACATTGGAAGAGAATTTAAAATCATAGAATTCATTTATGAGGTTTTTTATGGAAGTTTCACAAACAGGTGGTGTATGAGATTAACTAAAACTAATTTTCAATGTATCTTCTATTAAAGAAATATCCATTACATTGAAGTGAAAGTCAAGTGAAAATTTATTTTCCATTTAAATGATCCTTAAAAATATTTAATAATATTTCTAATAAATTATTCCATTACTCTTTAATAAAATAAATTAAGGTTATTAAATTTAAATTGAAATGTGGGGGTAAACCTACTTCAAACATGTCACCTTTGTGATCTGAAGTGATAATCCATCTCAATAGAGTCCGAAGTGTCAAACACAATTAAGTGGAATCATAAAGCCACAAAAAACCCATAATTAAAATTAATAAATAGGGAACCTTATATCACCAAAATCAAAACCATGAAATAAGAAGAATGAAACATGAATAAATCAAGAGAGAGGAAAATTAGATTAATTTTTTGTAAGGAATTAGAAGAATCTAAAACTGAAAACCCTATTAGTAGTTGTTTGGGTGATGTATGGTGAAAAACATGGGATAAAATCAAGATAAATAAGAGAGATAAATAAGATAAGACTATGTAAAAGATATACCTTGAACATAAGTACAAGAAATTCCTAACTAAAATCCACAAAATTGACCAAGATAGAGGGTAAGATCAAATAGGAGGCACAACTCAAGCCCTCCTTAGTCTGGTGCATCATGATAATAGGATAAAGTATGGGATATCTTATAATGTAAACCAAGAGGAATAATTTTTTAAATAAACCCAAATTTAAACTTTCTAGGCACTGCAAATGAATTTTCTGAGTGGTTTTCCATACTACGTGACTCTTACTAAAGGGTCTAGAACATCCCACATGGTTAGGATGAAAACTTAGAGAACTATGTGCCAAAAATTAATTTTTGGTTCTCTTACATTTCAAATGTATTTTCACGTTTTTCACATGGTTTATACTAACTATGTGCCTATACTAAATTGCCAACATTTTAAAATTTTAAATCGGTTCGTCCAGAAATTGTAAGATAATATTAAAACAAATTAAATAAATAATGTAAAATGATATTTCATGTTTGGGGTGTAATAATACTTTCAATGGATTTTTATGTGAATTCTATTGTTCATAATCTTATTTGATTTAGTGGTGTGATATATATTCTCCCAATTCACTCACATGCCTCAATAAAGATTCCAAAATCTATAGAATGTACTTTGAACATCCTATTCATTGTCTATAATCACCATAATCCACTTTTTATTATTCAAATTCCATAGACTATATCCACTATACCATATCAACCATAATCATCTAGAACTCCCACAAACATCAATGCCATCAATAATGTACATAGTTTCATGAATTAAAGGATATTCAATGATAATATTTAATTTATTATTTTCCTGTAAAAATTAGGTAACAAATGAATAAAGTTCCCATGTGTCATGAAACCATGAAAAATCATATATAAGTGATCATGGGATATTTATTTAAATATGTGATTAATTTATAATATGTATATGTTGAATTATAATATTTTCTTGGATTTAACATGGAAATAATCCTTGACCATCAAGGATCACACCATTTACAATTTAAATTACTCACCTCATCCCTTTTAAAGGATTCAAAACATTGTTGTATGGGCCATGGCTATGAACAAGAATAGGTATTTTATTATATATATTTTCTATAGATTTAATAATGTAGTTTCTTATTCATTTATTTTATTCACTGTGTTGTGATTCTTCTCTCATACTTATCTATGTCCGTGTTTTGGGACAACTATCTGAGGGCCTTAATCCTTTGGGGGTTATGGTTCCTGAGTTCTATTCTTTAATGTTTGAGTATTTTTATTTTTATTTTTATTGGTCAAGTGGATATTTCATGATTTTATATGGTAGTTTCAAATCTATCAATATATCATCATTGTCTTCTTCCAACCTCTTATTTATTTCTTCCTCCCTTGCATGGATTGGTTTGGAAAATATATGGAATTATTTGGTGCTTTTAGGCATGATTTGGATGAGCTACCCTTGAAAACTCAATAAGGCTTCCGAGTTGTATTTTTACAAACACATTAATAGGAGGTAACACCTTCTATAATGGTTTTTTATCAGTTATTAAATGAATTTAAACCATATTAAATGGACAATGAAAGATGTATGTTCACCCTATGGATAATTCAGTTTTTCACTAGCCTTTGTGTTATCTTTTATTTAATTTTATTTCTTGAATTCACACCACACCAAAAACCAAAATTCATTTTACTTTTCTTTTCATTTTTTATTAATCTAAAGAAAGATAAATTAGTGGATTAGAATAGTAATTAATCAATAAAACACCTCTATGTATAGGACCCTAGTCATTTTCCTAGATATATTACATTAAATTTATAGTCTATTAATAAGATCATTGTGACATTATTTTCATTGATTTAGAATCTTTTCTAGGGAGATGATTTAGTATCTTATTATTTATTTAATTTTATAAATATTATTCATTAGTTTTTTTTAATTAAAAAATTTAAAAATAGAACTATTTTTTGACTCACCTAAACCAATAGAACAAATTGTCATGTAATTTTCTTAGTTGGTGAAGGGAATCTGAATCATTAAATATATAGAAAATGAATTTTAAGATATCATCTAGGATCTAAACAAGACTGTGAGAAACCACTTTTAAAATACTTTCCCAAGTATATCAAAGATATTTCACTCTTTTTTATAGAGTTACATAAATATCAGGTTGTGGTAAAAAATAATACATTCCCATAAAGTTTTAAATAATACATCATGGATGTGGAATATGTATTAAAAACTATTTCTCCCCCATACATCTATAAAATTCATCGAGAGGAAATCTATAAAGAAAAAGAAAATAAAGTTGATATTTTAAGGGGAAAGTATAGGAATTTATATTCATTTGTTTTTACCTTTTTAAAATTCATTTGAAAGTTAAACAACCCTATTTTGAAAATATTAATGTAACAATAAAAGAGTATATCCTAGAATCAAAAGATGAAATATACCCATCCACAAAAGAAAGAATGGTGGTGGAGTTTGAAGAGGACCCTTCCCAAGAGTTAGTGATTCAAGAAGAAGACAAACCAATGCATGAAGTAAATCCTAGAACTCCATAATTTTATAAATAATATCAACTAGATGAGGAACTACCACCAAGGAGAACATTTTCTTCTTCCTCCCCCTAATATAACTTCTTTAATTTTACCATTGTGTGGGTAGGATCATTTTTTTCTTTTGGTAGCCTTTACTCTTGGTGTATGCACATAGAAACTATGAGAAATTAAGTATGTTGGTTCCTATAAAAAAACCCATCCACCTCTAGATATAGGTTGAATAATAAATTTCCATTTTGAAGGAAGTAAAAAACAACACATCACGCACTTGAGGGAATAACCCAAGAATCTTTTATCTTTCTATCTTTATCATTTTATTTTTATTTTCATAAAATTTATAAAATTTATTTTGTTTATTTTATAATCTATAGAATCTAGAATGTATTAGATTAACTCTATATACTATAAAAGAAATAAAAATGTTTTAAATTTTCATTATATTTGTTTTCACTAACTATACAGTAACATTGGTGTTTTTAAGAGGTAGTGGATTTCAAGTGTGTTTCATTCTCAATCTAGTGTAAAAAAAATTCCTTATTTATTGGTTTTTGATGTTTTTTTATAAAATATTAAGATTATACATAGTTATTTTTTACACTAGAGTTGTATTTTTGAATTTATCAATGATTTTAGAAGAAATATATTTTAAATGATTATTAATATGAGGCATTATTCATTGAATTTGATTTTAAGACATTTTTATGATATTTAACATTTTTTAAAATATATTCCAATGAGAACTAAACCAAATTTATTCCCATTCCTAAGAATTTTTTTAGCTGATTTTGATATATTATTCGTGATATCGTCACTTCCTTATGAGAAACATGGATTTTTCATGAAAACCAAAACTATTGATTATTTATCTTTTAGAGAGTTGGAGTTCATGCAATGATTTTAATATGATTTAGGAATTATTTAGTGAGAATAAAGTTTCCATAAAACTACATGTTACATTAATTCTTGTTTATCACTTAAATTCCATGAATTTACTAATTGGTTTAAATACTCATTACATGACATATGCTTCCATAACTACCCTTTATTATTAAAAAATATAATGAATATTTTAAGGTTTTGTGTGTGGGTGAGACTTTATGTGTTCCCATTAGGTGGAATTTCATGTAATTGGAAATTTTGATTGTAATGGATTGGACCTCTATGGTCCATTACTTTGTCAAAATCCAGTGTTTATGGTGTTTTGGGAGGCAACTTTAGCTCATTTCAAGAGTTTTCTAAATTTATAGTTTTTCCATTGGCGAGTCAGGGCATCAGTGAGTTAGGGTGTAGATGAGTCTGGGTATCGGTGAGTTATAGAATTGATGAGTTAGGGCATTAGTAAGTCAGGTTTCAGTAGGTTGCATTGATGGTTTATCATCGGTGTCTCAGCATTGGTCATATAGTGTCAGAGACACACCTTCGATGGCTCATTATCAGTGACTCACCCATCGGTGACTCGTTGTCACTATAAGTGGATCTCCACTAGTGACTCACATGTCATTGAATCACTATCAGTGCAAGTGGCTTGCTTTCAGTGACTCGCACATTGGTTACTCATTTCATGTTTTTCCCACTTTTTCTGGTATCACCCCTCTTACATTTTATTTGACATAAATCGAGTATAAATCCTTGTTTGGGAATTTATAAAGTCATTTCCAAGGATATAAATTTTATATTTAATATTTTAATTCTTTGGGGACTATGAAATAGTTGAATCACGTGGTCTTTTCCATGATCCAACATTAATGTCCCTTGAAACTGTTTACCATTCTATTGATATAGGATCTGGCTTTTCTAAAGCTGTATATTTTTGGATGCCTATTATTCTAGGTAGAGATTCTACTATCTCTCTTTAACTTTGTATCATTTCGGGTGGGTGTAGTAAGTTTATTTTGTGAAAAACTATCGAATCCAACTTTTAACAAAGATAAATGCCAACGATGAAATACGGACTTGATAACGGGATGGGAGTGGATTGGTTTTGATATATTTTTTTATTTTTTATCTTTGTTCATGATGTGATCTATTATGATTAGATGACCATTGAAAATAATTGTTGTTGGTGGTCTTTTCAAGTGAATACGTGAATTTATAACTATTGTTGTTTCCCTGTGAATAATTACTGTAAATATCAATCTGATTAATCATGTACATTTGGATAAATAAATTGATTTCCCAGGATGAAAACCTTGATGCGATAAAACCTTTTTATCAAAGTGAAATTTGATGAATAGTGTTGGCCAAATCTGAAAACATCTAGTTTATAAGAGTGTTTGTGTGCTATGTTCTCTTGGTTTTTGTGCCTTATGTGGGTTTTGGTGGTGGTAGTTGTGTGGTTGTCTATATGGGGTGGTGTGATGGTATCTCAGGCTGAGAGATTAATTTATTGTGTAATGGATGTACCTATTATGCAGTGGGACTGCATCTGGGAAGTGGTTGGGTAGCGGAGCTGTAGGACAAGGTTGTGTTAGAAATTCATGTTTATGGGTGTAGTTTCGTTGTTCAGAAAGGCTTCCAGGTTTATTTTTGAAGGATTATTGGGTAGGATAACTTTGAATAAGGTTTTTTTTAGTTTATTTCTTTGTTTGATAGTTGGTAGTGGTTGAATGGGTGTTCGTGAAAGGTGAGTGTGCAGAGGTTTATTTTACCTTGGTCCTTTTTCTTGGTGTGTTATGACTGAATGTATGGTTTTTTCTTTGGTTGTGTATGGTAGTTTCATAGGTAGGGATGGAAAGAAATTAATAAATTATTTGATAACACGGAATGATAATTGGTTAAATAAATTGGACTATGGTATATTTCGAGTTGGGGCTTGTAGTGAAGCAGTGTTCAAGTGACTGTCGTTCATGGTGGTACATTCATATAGGGGTAGCAGTAAAGGAGTTTTTGAGTGGGCTGGTTGTATGTTTTTAATCCCATATGATGTGATGAGTTTTTTTACATATATGTATAAACCTTGAGTTTCTTATGTTTTCTATACGCACCCCACCCATGTTTTTCATTATGTTCTGAACACCACTATTGTTATGGGGCGAAGTTGTCTTTCCAAAAATTCCAGTGGGAGGATAGATGGTGGGTAACTGACTTTACCTAGCTCCGTCTTCTATGAATTTATCACAAAAGACTTTTTGGTCTAGCTATAGTGGCTTGAAGTTTATTACAAGATTTATGTTATTGGATGTGTGAGAGGTGGTTTGTTTCTTAGTTGTCTTCAGGATGAGGCCCAAGTGTTTTCAAGAAAGTTGTGGTATGTGTGAGGCCCAGGTGTCTGTGGATAGAAATGTTGTGTGTTTTGTGTCCCAGGTGTGTGTGGTTAGGTTGTGACAGTGGGGCTTGTGGAAGAGCATGGTGACTTTAGGACATTCTTCTTTAGGGATGAGCAGTTAACCAGTGGGAAGTAGTGCAAGGTTCCAAAATATCAATGTTATTATCATATTACATTACTATATTTGTGTTACTCGGTGAGTGGGCCTTGGTGAGGATGGGAGGTTATTATTCCTCGATATGCGATATTGGATTCTGGTATTTTCTCACATTGGAATTGGTATATTCCTCCTACTTATGCGCGGGTGAATTTGGATCCTCCTACTGAGTATACATGTATTCTCACTCTATATATATAAAGTTGTTTTGAGGTTTCTAGTGAGATTACGTGGACCATGTTGGACCTTACTAGCTAGGATGTTGGGGATGGTTGTTGTGTCGCTGCTTAGTTTTATTTTGGTACTTACTTCTGAGATTTCTTTGTATTTATAGTAGTTTTACTTTAGACATGAATGTGTGGTGTATTTTGGTTTATATATATATATATTTATTTATTTATTTATTTATTTATTTATTTATTTATATGTGTGTGTGGGTGTCTTAGAGTTTTTTGAGGTTTATACATCTTATCTCTAGATCATGGTTACTGTAAAAGTGGTAATGCCTCCCATTTTTGTGATATTTCTATACCCTTTGTGTTGGTAACCACCTCGGGGACTATTGGAGGTGGGACTCGAGGGGTCAATATCTCTCCTTTATCTTGATGAAGAAAGGTATCGACATCTTGTTATCTCTTCCCTAATCTTGAAGAAGGTGGGTCATGACAAAATGGTATCGTAGGTGATGGTTGATAGATAGAATGGATTTTGGATTTAGGCATAGTGAGGATTTCATGTGTTGGTAGGGAAACAATGTTAGATGATATTGGTACCAAAAATAGGTCAGGAAGGAATTGCTAGGAATTAGGATTTTAGGGCCCCCCGTGATCTGATGCAAGGACTCTAAGCTTACCGAACGACCAAGTGAGGCTACATAGATAGTGGTATGGAGACCCTAGGAAAGGTACATGCATCATGATGGCTTGTGTTCTTATTTATTTTGGAAGTTTTTTGAAAATAAAAATAAATAAAGAGTTAAAATGAATCTTAAGAGAAAATTGCATACTACTTGGGATTAGGAGTTCCTTGTTTTCCTTATATCTATGTATCATGGAATTCTCCCATGTGTGGTATAAGCAATAGAGGGTCAGAAAGCTAACTTGGTGGACTGGAATAGGGTTAGCCTAGTGGAGGAGGATGATTAGTAGTAGAAAACGCTTAGTTCTTTCCAGAGAAAGTCTCTAGGAAAGTACAAAGGTAGTGTCTCGAACATGGGGATGAAGGGTTTGACCGAGGAGAAAGTGATCACTTTAAGCTTCATCTAGGCTATGAAAAAGTACTGGGTTCCCCTGGAAGTGAGTCAGATGATGGGAGAAATGCGGTAGTGGTGGATTCTTTACCTCAGGGAGAGGAAGGAGAAGGTTTTTTTATGCGTCAACTTTTAGAAGGAGTTTTGGGAGGAATTCCTTTATTCCATGATGAAGGCTATGAAGAGGTAGGACTTACTCTCCCTCTAGTATGGGAGTATAATGGTGAGGGAATTTAGGATCAAGTTCAATAATCTCTTACATTTTTCTCTGGATCTATTCCCAAATGAGGAGTCACAGTTAAGATATTTGGAAGAGGCACATTTTCTTCCCCTCTAGTATGTGTCTACTCACTTCACCCTACAGATATACATAGAGGTTAAAAAGAAGGCTAAATAAGTGGAAAGGATTCACTCATAGGGAGGTCATCTGACAAACTCCTATCATAGGGCATGGTAAAACAATTTTTAAATTTCCTATCTGTAGTCTAGGGATTAACCCTACGAAGTCTTCGGAAGATAAGTGCACACAAAATCAGTTTATAACTTTTAAATGAGGGTAAAAAAATGTTGTGTTTTTGAATGAAATTTTGTAATTAAAATGATTGAAAAACTATGATATTAAAAGGGTGATTAGGTTGGGGTCGGTTTCCTAATTTTAAAGCTATCCTTGTCCAATTTAATTCAAAACTATTCTTCTTAGTTGATTAAAGTGAGTTTCCACAATCGTTTCTTCTCACTTCCTTGGTGAAATTATGATGGTGAGAGAAAACCTTACCAAGATCTCAGGTTGGTCAACTCTCCTTACATGTGCAAAATAATTGTATTGAATATCCTTAATTAAAATGGGCAATACCCGATCGGTTCTTGTTTATCCCAAACAATCAATAACATTCACTACACCTTTTACACGTACTGACGATCGTCGAGTAATTCACCACTAATCCTTGGTTTATTCCATCGTATTTAAACCAGATATTATTGGAGAAAGATAATGATTATTTTACCAAGGAAAAAATAAATAACGGAATTAAAATTAAAGAATGATCACACTTGATAATAAAATCTGCTATATAAAATTGAAAACAACTTTGAAGAAGAAATAAATTTCATTCAATTATGTTCAAGCACTCAAGCACTACAACATTGAAAACCAATCCTTACCCAATCACTCAAAAATTTTACCCCACCATGGTAAGGGTAATTGAGATGAATAGGGAATAATAAGGCATTACAAAACTATTAAAAATAAAATACATAAAAGAGGAATCTGAAAAGTTCTCCTCATTGGTGTCCCATAAGGAATGGGATGGAATGAGAGATGCTTTGAGATGGAGGAGCTCTCCTCCTTTTATAGCCAGAATTTTTCCCCCAAATGTTGACGCATTTTATCTTCAATAAATGACATCTTCACGCATTTCACACTTCTCTAAGGTTGTTCATAAATCTCTTGGGCGTTTCCCCTCAAAATCTCAGAGGATTTGGACAAGTATTCCGAGAGTTATTCCCATTTTACTCTCACAATATATTTTGTCCAGTAAAACATGCTAAATCGCAAAACCTCCAGATTAGGATGCTTTAATGACCCTTAAAACAGCCAATTCCTACTTCCTCCCCTTCATTAAAGATATTTTAAAACTCATTTTCCATCCAACCACTAAATTTTACAACAATTGGGCCCCCCAATAATTAGTTAGGGACCCCACACCAAAACATGGAAGATCTGTAATATGTTTTCATCCTCCCATTTGTGAGCTTCGTTTGAGCTTCCATATGATAGATACAGCTTTTGGTAAAACAGGATGAAATGAATACCTGTATGTCTAAATTCTGAAAAATAAATAATTTTTCAATTTTAATTAGTATAGAAAATGTTATTGTAAAACTACATAAATAATTTAAAACAGTTAAAAATCAGAAATGGGCCATTTTTACAATTAAGCTCAAAATAATACCAATATAATAAAAATGCAGCAATTCATCTTAACGTAACAATTTGGTGGGATTTAAAACAATAATATTAAATGTAAATTAATTAAAATATTTGTTCTATAAATTCCACCACACTTAGCACTTGGACTCCTGGACAAGTAAACATCAAAATCAAATCAAATCCAAAACACATACCAAGGAGATCTACCAAATCCATACCAAGAAACAAAAAGATATCATGCCTAATAAAAACAATTTTTTCAAGTTCTCCATTTTAGATTATTTAATATATTTCTACTTCATTTCTTATCTCATGCACACAAAACACCTACCTTGCATGAATTTTCTCTCATCTCACAAATATAAATGCTCAACAAGGCTTTTCTCATCCAAACTCACACAAGAGTAACCATATGCTTGATAAATTCCTACTTCTCCACCCAATATGAGTCACGGAAATTTGTTTCTCATAAGGAATTTTCAGGGTTATTCTGTGGCTTTCGGTTGGTAGGATTTAAATGTTAAAATTTCTAAAGCCAAAAAAGGAGGGCTAGGCACTTTTTGAAGCAAAATTGCAAGATTCTAATTTTCACTCAAATATGGTCTCCTTCTCCTCCCCTTTGTAGAAAATAGGATCCATCATCATTCAATCAGTTCATAATTTCAGCAGGAAAAATTTCAATTTTTCAAACATGATTTTTCATGAAAGATCCAGATAGGCACAACTTTTGTTTTACATAATAATCTCCAGAAAGTTACAACTTCTCTTATCATGAAAGATCCAGAAAAAAGCATAGATTTTAACAAAATGAAATATTCTGTAGAAACATCAGCTCTTCAACATTTTATATTCCTCCAAAAGTATCACCAAATGAGGTTTTACATCACAAGACATCATCCGCCACACTTAAGTCCAACTAGATCATGCAATTTCACTTCAAGAGCTGGTTGGATAGGGAAAATTGGATTGAAATGTGGCTAACCTAATAGGTTGTTCGTGGATTCTAAGGGATACAATGATTAATGTATAAGGTATGCCATAATATAAAGTATTTTTTTTGAAAGGGGTCTTGAAACCAAATAAATTCCTCAATCATTTGAAACACATGTACCCCAAACCCTCAAGTTTTGAAAGGAATAAATCAAATTTTGGTTAAAGAAAGCATGGTCTGGTTCTCTAAAAAAATGAGTTTAATGAAAAGAATATGACAAAAATGGTTCAAAAGCATCACAGGAAAGTGATTTCAAAGACATAGAAAGTGAAATATGGCATGGGATTCAAAAATTAGTGTACATTTTATGAAATTCCAAAATATTTGAACTTGAAACAAAGTAATTTCAGTATTCATTTAAGCTCAGTTTCATGGAATAGATTGTTTCACTCATTGGAATGGGTTTCAAAAATGGTGATGATAATCATTTTAGCTCAAAAGTTTCAAAAACACACCAAAAATTGAAAAATAAACAAAAAAAAATCTGAAAACACACAATTTTTTTAAAAAAATACAAAATGAAATACATAAACAAAAAAGGTTCCCTCACCCACAATTAATTCATGTAGTGTCCTAAGTGAATTAAAATGTATTTAACATGTGAGAAGATTTATGATTGATTCACAACAATGAATTAAGTATAAAGGAGAGGTACAACTTGATTTATTTGCAGTGAAACATTGAGTTAAGCTCTTAAGTATTGCACTCTGAAAACCTAAAAATAAAATAAAACATAAGATATTTATCGAATGAAAAAAAGTATAAATAGGATGAGAATAGAAGGATAGAACTTGTTTTAATCCCCCAAGTGGGCTATAGGTTTTGACTTCCTCCATAGTGGAAGTTCTAATTGGTTATCCCTAATCTGATGGTGGGTGAATTTTCTTACTCATGAACCAAAAAAAAACATTTCTTTCCTGGATGAACTTCTTCCTTTTTCTTGAGGACTCCATCGATAGAATACACCATGTCCACCCCCATTGTAATGAGATACAACATGCATGGTGGGGTTAAAATAATGAATGGGTCCTCCTCTTTCTTGGGTTCTACTTGAACAACATCTTCTTTATGCTCCAGTGGTTGTTGAAGGTATGCTAAATCAATAGAAAAATCAAAGGGAATGTTAGAATGTAATTATATTTGAACAAAATTAAATCATGATGTGTTAATATCAAATTCTTCCCTTTCAATTTCTACGTATTGTGCCTCTATTTCCTTAGGAAAATCCACTTTGATCTCCTCTTGAACACCCTCTAATAAATGTTCAACAAGTTCAGGGAGATCCAGATGTTCCTCTTCAAATAAATATTATTTTTTATCGTCTTCCTCCAAGGAAATACATGTATTGGATGAGTCTGAAAAAATAAAACAAGGGGAGGTAATAATCAATTCAGTTTCAAAAAAATCAAAAGATAATGAGTTCATGAAAAGATTATCTCCCTGAGTTTGTTCATCTTCAATATCTTCTTCAATGGACAACACCTCTTGGAGTTGAGTTGTACCAGGTAGAGGCAGGAAGTCAGTCTCCACTATATCTTGGATCTCCATAGAAAAATCAGGGATGGCTAATGGGGGTCCTCTTGGACCTTGGATACTTCATAAAATTCTGGAAAGTATTGGGATAACTCAGTTAGCTTTCGGGCCATCGCTACAAAAACATCTTTGTCTATGTCCTCCCTTAGTCCATCTATGAATTGTTTGAATGTTTCCCCTCATTATTTGTTTTCTAAAATAACCTCACCTGTCTAACAATAGAAGAAATTCCATCACCCTCAAAAAATGTTGAGTCAATAATTGGTTCATTTATCGGTGGGTGATTATTCCATGAATTAAATAAATAATCATTTGAAAACAACATGGAAAAATATTGTTTCTATTTTTTTAATTTGAAAAGAGTCAAATATTTATAATTAGTTTGTGGCACTACATCCCTGGAAACGGTTCCAAGTTTGACGCACAAATGTCGTAGGTCATGGAAAAACAATTTTTAAATTTCTTAAGTGTATTCTAGTGATTAACCCTAGGATGTCTCCTAAAGAGGAGCGCACACAAAATCAGTTTGTCACTTTAAAATGAGGGTAAAAAATTGTGTTTTTGAAAGAAAATTTGAAATTGAAATGATTGAAAAACATTGATATTAAAAGGGTGATTAGGTCAGGGTTGGTTTCCTAATTGTAATGTTATCCTTGTTCAATTTAATTTAAACCAGTTATTCTTAGTTGATTAAAATGAGTTTCCACAATCATTTCTGATCACTTCCTTGGTGAAATTATGATGGTGAGAGAAAACCTTACCAAGATCTCAGGTTGTTCAACTCTCCTTCCATGTGAAAAATAATTTTATTGAATATCCTTAATTGACATTAGAAATACCTGATCGGGTCTTGTTTATCCCAAACAATCAAGAACATTCACTACCCCTTTTACATGTACTAACGATCATTGTGTACTTCACCACTAATCCCCTATTTATTCCATTGTATATAAACTAGAAATTAGTGGACGGAGATAATGATTATTTTACCAGGGCAAAAATCAATAATGGAATTAAAATTTAAGTACGATTGCACTTGATAATAAAATCCTCTATATGAAATAGAAAACAACTTTGAAGAAGAAATAAATTTAATTCAATTACGTTCAAGAACTCAAGAATTACAACATAGAAAACCAACCCTTCCCCAATCACTCAAAATTTTTACCCTACCATGGTAAGGGTAATCGAGATGAATAGGGAAGAAGAAGGCATTAAAAAACTATGAAAAAGAAAAGAAATAAAAGATAAATCTGAAAAATTTCTCCTCATTGGTGTCCCCGAAGGAATGGGATGGAATGAGAGGTGCTTTGAGAGGGAGGTGCTCTCCTCCTTTTATAGACATAATTTTTCCTCTGAATGTTGATGCGTTGTATCCCCATGAAATTAAATATTCACACGTTTCACCCTTCTTTAATGTTGTTCATAAATTTATTGGTCATTTTCCCTCGAAATCTCAGTGTATTTGACATGTATTACGAGAGTTATGCCCATTTTACTCTCACAATTTATTCTTTCCAGTCAGACATGCCAAATCGCTAACCAACGGATTAGGATGCTTTAATGACCCTATAAACAGCAAATTCCCACTGAATTCCATACATGAAAGATGTTCTAAAGCTCCTTGTGCGTACAACCACCAAATTTCACAATAATTGGTCCCACCAAGAATTAGTTAGGGACCCCACACCAAAACATGGCAGATCTGTAATCTGTTTTCATGCTCCCATTTGTGAGCTTCGTTTGAGCTTCTATATGACCGATTCAGCTTTTGGTAAAAAAAAAGGATGAAATGAAGCCCTGTATGTCTGTATTCCGAATAATAAATAATTTTTCAATTTTAATTAGTGTATAAAATGTTATTGTAAAACTACATAAATAATGTAAAACAGTTAAAAATCTGAAATGGGCCATTTTTACAATTAAGCTCAAAATATTACCAATATCATAAAAATGCAACAATTCAACTTAAATTAATAGTTTGGTGGGATTTAAAACAATAATATTCAATATAAATTAATTGATAATATTTGCTCTATCATCATTCATGAGAGGCAAGTCAGTCAAGTTCTTCATAGGGGAAGGTCATCAGCAGCAAGTGTCTAGCATCAAGGCCTTCCAGGTTTTGTCCAATGTGGAGATGACCATAGCAGTTTCAGTTTTGACCCTTTGCCCTCGCCCTTTTCCTACAAGCATGGGGCCGAGGTGTTTCTATTGTGGGGGCTATGGGCTTCTTTAGAATTAGTGATAGAATTGAGCTCAGTAAGGTGTGGATGGGAAAGTTCATCGCTCACCTCAACAACATTTTCTAGACATTCCTTTCCATTAGTATGGACAAGAGACCCCCTCTACATCAAGTGAGGATGGTATAGAAGGAAAAGGTCCTCAAGGTTCTCCTCAACAACCTCTAACATGTCATTATTGAGGAGGAATCTAACAGTCGAGGGGCATAAAAGTCAGGCATGGGTAGTTTCACATCGCAGCGGCAGAAATTTCAGGAGGTCCTGAGATCGGTTAATGTACGATTAGTTTGTTTAGTACAATTTATCTCACCTTGTTTGATTAAGGATATTTTTACTCCTTTGTTGAACCTATTCTAGATCATGCTATAAGACTGGACATATAGATACTTTCCATGCCTTTGGTGTAGAGCACACCAGTCAGAGGTCAGACCAACTTCTTCGATGTTTTCTGAGGATTTAGACTGATTTTAGGGCTGCATCAATCCAATGGAGATCTCTTTATACTACATATGTAGTTGTATGATGTCATCCTTAGAATTGACTAGCTTTTTTTTGTGCATGTTGGTATCAACTTCTTCTAAAGAAGATTCATGTTTTCAGATGTCAAGGGCCATTGTGTAGCTTTCATTGGAAAGAGAAGCTATAAAGTGGGTAGTCAGTGTATGGGGCCTCTTCATTCCTTGTTAGTTGATATGTAAGTGGGATTGATGGATGCTGAGATGGTGGAGGTTTTGGGAGTTTTCAAATATTTTATGGATGTTTTCCTTGAAGTGGTTATGAATCTACCCCCTCAATGTGATGTTTAGTTCGGAATAGACTTGAAAACTGATACTAATCTGATTTCGATGGATCCTTATCAGGTGGAACATTTTGAGTTGTGATAGTTCTAGATCCAAATTGTTGACATGATGAAGAAGGGTTTCATCTAACCCGCTATATCATTTTGGGGTGATCCGGTCTTGTTTGTGAAGAAGGTAGACGGTGGTCTGAGGTTGTTCATAGACTACTGAAGACTGACTCAGGTAATGGTCAAGAACTGTTTACCTCTCTTGAGGATAGATAATCTCTTTGGCTATCCAAGGGGAGATAGTTGGTTTTCCAAGATCGATATGTGGTCTGGATATCACCAATTGAGGGTAAAGTAGGGTGACATCCCATGGAATATTTTCAAGCGTAAGTATGGGAACTTTGTGTTCATGGTTATGTCATTCAGGGTTACGAATTCCCAGGCCATGTTCATGGGTCTTATGAACTCCATCTTTCATGAGTTCCTGGATAGGTTCTTCATTATATTCATCGATGGAATCCTTGTCTAATCGAAGCCAGAGGAGGAGCATATATAGAATCTCAGTACCGTCCTAGAGGTCCTTTGGCACCACCATCTCTATAGAAATCTATCCAAGTATGAGTTTTGGAGATGGGAGGTCCACTTCATTGGACATGCGGTGTCTCAATAGAGTGTATCAATGGACCCGTCAAAGGTCTAGGCAATCATTCCATGGGTAGCACCCAAGAATGTGGCATAGGTTTGTTGTTTTCTCTATCTGGAAGGATAATATTGGAGATTCATACCTGATGTCTCTTGGGTAGAAGCTCTGTTGATGTCTATGACCATAAAATTCCAAGATTTTGTGTGGATCAAGCAGTACGAGGTAGAATTTGTCTATATGAAGTGGGTGTTGGTCAGTGCTCTAGTGCTCAGGCTTCCATAGGAAGCGTTGATGTTCGAGGTGTTTTACGATGGTTCCTGTCTGGTCTTGGGGTGCGTGCTGATGCAGAAATGGATAGTGATCTCTTATGGGTCTAGGAAGTTACATCTCCATGAACATAACTCTGTCAACCATGATCTAGATCTAGCATCAATCCTGTTTGCACTGAAGTTGTGGCGGAATTACCCCATGATTTTTTTTCTTCATAGATCACAAGATCTTGAGGTATATCTTTTTCCAGTGACATCTAAACTTTAAGTAGTGGAGTTGGAGGTACTTTCTCTAGGATTATGATATTTGATATCTCTTACACCTCAGAGAAGGAAACTTTCATGGCTGAACTTTGAGTAGGAAGTTGTAGAAGGAGGTTGTTTGGGAATCTGTGGATTCTTGGTGAGCAATAGAGGAGTTGGCTTGATTTCACTTACATAAAGGAATGGATAGTAGTATAGGTCATATATTTTAGATGATGGTACATTCATATATGAGGAAAAAGGTGGATGATTCTTAGTGGTGAGACTCATAGGCGGAGGTGATGTGTGATCTTTGTGACCAGGGTGATGCTTCGGAGGGATGGTCGGAGGATGGTCAGAATCAGATGTTGTTCTGTGGGAAGTTGTTTATTCTAGTGGCAGTGCATGAGGAAATTATTTGTGAGTTTTTTTGATCACCCCTAATGGTACACCTATGATTTTACAATATGTATTAGGGATTAAAGGAATAGTTTTGGTGTCATGAGATAAAGCGGGAAGTGGCGAAGTTTGTGGAAAAGTTATTGGTGTTCCATCAAGTTATGGTTGGGCACTCTATTTCTAGTGTTTTTTTGCATCCCCTAGATGTACCCAACTGGAAGTTAGATGAAATGTCGTTGGATGTTTTCACCAGATTACCTAGTTCATAGGGAGGATGCCATGCTATTTGGGTAGTAGTGGATGAGTTGAAGAAATTGGCTCACTTCTTAGCGATCAAGGAGTCAAGCATAGTGGATGCCTTAGCATGGATATATGTGGATGTGGTGGTGTGGTTTTATGGAGTTTTAATATCCATCATCTTATATCGGGAGACATGTTTTACATTATGAGTTTAGAAAGGATTTTAGCATGCCTTTGGCACTCAGTTATGCCTCAGCACTACTTCCCACCCTCAAAAGAATAGACAAATAGAGAGGACCATCCAGACACTTGAGGAAATTCGAGGTGTTGGGAGGATTTGGTGAGGTGGCATATCAGCTGGCACTTCCACCAAAGTTGGGGAGGTACCATGACTTCTTTAATGTCCCCCAGCTTCTTCGGTATCTTCATGATGAATCCCATGTCATTGATTGGAGAGAGTTGGATAATGTGGACGACACAACGTTCATGGAGCGACTAGTGGAGATCTAGGATAATATTAATAAGGTGATGTGTGGAAGGACCATTCCCTTGGTTTGTGTGTTTTGGAGGCATGGTGGTCTGGAGGAGAGTACATGGGAGTAAGATACACAAATGCATTCCCAGTACCTAGATTTATTTTTGAGTTTTTCTTCTTTGTTTTGATCTGTTTTATAGTTCTTGAACCTTGTTTGTTATAAAATGAGTTATTTCCTTATTCCATTGTATGTAATGAAGTCCTAAAATTTAAAAGGGGAGACCTAATTCCTAATCAATATGCATTAGTGTGGACACAATTAAACCTATGTGGGAAAGTCAGTGATGCCTAGAATGGATAGTCTATTGACATGAAGTAAGGAGTTACCTAATTCATATTTTTATAAAGTTAGTGATTGTGTGGGGTATCTTGTGAATGTTTGGGATAACATATGTGGCAGGAGGTGTTCTTGGATGTTGAGTTTTGACTCCAATAACACAAGGTGGTCTTTCCCTAAGAGGTATCTTACGGGGTGGTTGTTCGGACCCCTCTTTATTTTGGGTATGGTTTTGAATTCTTGAGGGTGAGAATAGTTTGAGAGGTATCTAATATAATTGCCTGGAACTTTTTGGTCCATTGTTTTGTAAAAATCCAATGTTTAGGGTTTTATAAGAGGCAACACTATCTCATTTAAATTGTTTCCCTAATTTTTTTTTTTCCATCAGTGAGTCAGGGTGTCAGTCAGTCAGAGTGTTGGTGAGTCTAGGCGTCGTTGAGTCAGGGCATCAATGAGTCAAGGAGTCAGTGATTCAGGGCGTTGGTGATTCAGGGAATTGTTGAGTCAGGGAGTTGATGAGTCAGATGTTGGGTGTCAGTAGGTCGTGTTGGTGGCTCATCATCAGTAGCTTAGCGTTGATGGCTCAACATTGGTTACTCATTGTTGGTAAATCACCCATCGGTGACTCACTATTGCTGGTGGTGGCTCACTTTCGGTGACTCGCCCATCTGTGACTTGATGTCAGTGTCAGTGTCTTGTTGTCGTCGACTTACCCATTGATGACTCAATTCTAGTTTTTTCAATTTCTCCCCTATAACGTTTTATATGACATTAATCAAGTAGAAATATTTGTCTGTGCATTTCTAAATTCACTTTAAAGGATATGAATTATTTCATTAATATCCTAATGCTTCAGGGACATTGAAATAGTCAAACTGCATGGTATTGACAATGATCTGAATTTAATGTCCCTTGAAACCATTTCTAATTTCGTTGATATAGGATGTGGATTTTTTAAAGTCAAGGTCATCTCTTATCTTTTCTCCTGGTGCGTGGAGAAATTTTCTTCCCAGACGAGCCGTACGCCTGTGATGTAGCCCATTGTTTGGTTTTCCTTGGAGTCTCTTGCTTGTGCAACCCCTCTGTTTTGGCACAAGGAGGATTTTTGGTCACATGTTATTCCAGGTAGGTATTCTAATATCTCTCTTAAATTATGTATCATGCGGGGTGGGCATAATAAGTTACTTTTCTGAGAAACCACCAAATACAACTTTTAACAAAGATAAATGATAATGAAGAAATATGGACTTGATAATGGGCTGGGGTGTATTGGTGTTGATCGTTTCTTTTAGTTATTATCTTTATTTATGACTTGATTTGTTTTAGTCATGTGGCCTTTGAAAATCATGGTCATTGGTGGTCATTTCCAATGCATGGGTGATGATTTATAATTGTTGTTGTTTCATTATGAATAGTTGTTCTAAATATCAATCACATTAATCATGTACACTTGTTTTAACAAATGGATTCCCCAGGATGAAAACCCTTATGTAATCCCCCTTACATATCAAAGTGAATTTTAAATAATAGTGTTGTCCAAATCTGAATACACCCTATTTGATAGTAGTGGTTGTGTTTTGTGTCCTTTTGGGTTGTGTACCTTGTGTGGGTTTTGGTGGAGGTAGTTGTGTGATTGTGTGTATGGGGTGGCGTGATGGTATCTCAGGCTGAGAGATTGATTGATTATGGAATAGATGGGATTATTATATAGTGTACCACATCTCAGCAGTAGTTGGGTAGTGGGGCTATAGGGTTGTGTTGTGTCATAATTTCATGTCTATGGGTGTGCTGGGTGTGGTGTTGTTTTGTGGCGGGGATGTTGGGTTTAGTTGTGAGAGGATGATTGGGTGGGATAACTTTGAAGAAGAATATTGTTTGTTTGTTTCTTTGTTTGACACTTGTTAGTGGTTGAATGTTTGTTCATGAAAGGGGAGTGTGCAGCGGGTTATTTTAACTTGGTCCTTCCTCCTAGTGTGTTGTGGCTCACTGTGTGTTTATTTCCTGTGTTTTGTTTGGTTGTTTCCCAATTAGAGATGAAAATAAATTAATTAATTATTTGATAATGCAGAATGATAATTGGTTAAATGATTTGACTGGGGGTATGTTTCGATTTGGGGCATGTAGTGAAGCGGCATTAAAGTGACTGTCATTCATGGTGGTACTTGCATATGGGGGTAGCAGTAAAGGTGGTTTTGAGGGGGATGGTTACATGTTTGGAATCCCATAGGATGGACTGAGAGTTTGTTACCTATTTGTATAAACTTGTAGTTCCTTATGTTTTCTATATGCACTCTAACTATGTTGAGAACTATGTGGCGAACACCCCCATTGTTATACGGGGAGGGTGTATTTCCAAACATCTTGGTGAGCAGATGGATGGCTAGTCACTGAATTTACACTACTCCATCTTCTAGGATTTTATCACCCAATACATTTTGGCATAGCTGTAGTGTCTTGAGTTTTATTACCATATTTATGGTATTGGTTGTGTGAGAGTTGTTTTTTTTCCTAGGGGTCTTTAGGATGAGGCCCATGTGTTTTTGGGTAGGGTGTGGTATGTGTGATTCACATGTGTCTACGAGAAGAAATATGGTGTGTTTTGTGACCCAGGTGTGTGTGGAAAGGTTATGATAGTGCGGATTGTGGAGGAGTATGGTAGCATTATGACGTTCGATGTAAGGGATGAGAAGTTAACCAATGGGAAGTGGAATAGGGTACCCAAATATCGATGTGCTTATTATATTACATTACTTGATTTGCGTTACTTGGATAGTGTACCTTAGTGATGCTGGGAGTTTAGTATTCCTCGATAGGTGCTCTTGGTTTCTATTATTTTCTCATAGGGGCATTAGTTTGTTCCTCCCACTTGTGAACGGGTGACTTTTTCTTTTCCTAATGAGTATACATGTATGATCACCCATGTATATAAAATTATATTCAGTTTTCTAGGGATATTACGTGGACCATACTAGACCTTATTATCTTAGATGTTGGGGATAGTTTTGTGTTTCTTCTTAGTTTTATTTTGGTTCTTACATTACACTTTTCTTTGTATTTAGAGTAGTTTTACTTTAAACATGCATGTGTTGTGGATTCTTGTTTCTTTATATATATCTATCTTAGAGTTGTTTGAGGATGATACATCTTGTCTCTAGATTTTGGTTACTATAACAGGGGTAATGCCTCCCATTTTTGAGATATTTTTATATCATTGGTGTTGGTCGCCACCCCGGGGCCTATTGGAGGTAGGACTCGGGGGTCATTTTCTCTATTTCATCTTGAGGAAGGATGGCCTCAGCATATTTATATCCCTTCCACCATCTTTAAGAATATGGGTCATGACATGAAGTATATTCATCATTTTGGGATCTTGAAATAAACTACCATGAGTCACACCAATTACATTTATTTATCAACCCATTCTCCCAAAAAATATATATATAATAAAATTATATATAAAAAAAGAAAAAAAATTGTGTACATATATAAAATGAAAATATATATATATAGGGGATAATGAGGATTTATTATCATTTATTATTATTTTTTGTTTGATGCATGACCCATAAAAAGTGTAATTTCATGGTTTTCACATTTATTAAGGGGAATTGAGTGAGGAATTTTATGAAACATATTTTAAAATATTAAATTGTATTTTAGATCATAACATCCTCTTGTCAACCTTTGATTTTTAAATTCTACCCAACTATCCATGTATGTATAAATTTCCATTAAATAAACCTCATGGTTATAAAAAAAATTATCATCTCATGGTGTGGTGAAACTGGATCTTTTACAAGAATATGGTAAGAATGAATTTTTCAAGTATGAGAATAACTTTAGATTAAATTTCTATTGGGTGAATAGTGACATGAATTTAAATACGGGGTAGCTTATAATTGGGACATAGTTGAATTATTGAGGTTAAATGAATTTATGTGTGAGAATATGAAAAGAATGAGTATTTTTTCAGACATGATAAATTCTATAATTAAATGATTTTTAAAAATTATATAATTTCTCATTATTAGTCTTTTTTAAAATGAATATATTTTAATTCCATGTGAGATAAATATTTTAGTTTAGAAAGTGATATAGCACAAAAATTCATTAATTTTTAAGTATTATAAAATGATTTAATCCATATTAATTTCATAATTAAAGGAAAAATATTATATATTTGGTTCATTGGTTTTATTTTATATTTAATTTAAAAATGGAAAAAAATTGTGATTTAAATTGATTTTATTAATATTCTATATTTTTAAGGGATATACAAATCAATTTTAGAATCTATTGATTTATTATACTAACATAAAATTAAATTGTTTCTTGGGTAGTTGTGTGTGAATAAGAAAGAATTTTAAATATTGTGTAAGAGTAGTGAAACCACCCTAATGCTATATAAGAGAAATTCAAATGGTGAGTCACTATGTTCTAATATACAGAATGGGAAAATGTTATATAACATTTCTTATGTGTCTTAGTTCCTATGTTAATATAACCTCCCATGGGCAAGCCACTGTGTAGGAGACATAAGTTTCATAGGTGTAACTAAAACTTTACTATTTCTATATATAAATAAAATAAGGTAGCTAAAAATTTACTTGATAATTCACAAGTATGTATAATAGTAACTGAGGTGGATATGGTAGCTACATATGATTCTTCCAAGGGATTTCACTATGTGAACCACTATTCATAATCCAATTTGTTTTAGTGATGCAATCATGATTATCCTAATATAATCTCATGACTTGGAGTAGCTTTCAAATTCCCTCCAATTCACTGTAAACCTCCTACTCAATTTTTATGATCATTATGATTCATTTCCTGAAACTAAAATGCATGCAGTAATATCCCTTATCACAACTCAACCAAAATCATCTTGAACCCTTTGAGTTGATGATCCTATCTATAAAACATGTGGGAGCATGCATCCTAGGATGTATAACGAGGATATTTTCAACTTAATTTTCTTTTTCAAATCAGGTAACATCCAAAATATCTTCCCATATCTCATTCATCAATGAAAAATTATAGGCAAATTAATATAGAATAATAACTTTCAAACTAAGAATAATCAAGAATATTTATACATAAAATAATCCTCTCTTCTTGAATTCTATATACAAATATACCATGAAAATATATAATGACAACTTTTCTTATTTAAATGACACGCTAATCCAATTAAAAGGACAGAAAACTTTATCCTCTCAGCCATAACATTGAAGTAGTATAAGGTTTTTTTGGTATTTCATTTTTCTATAATGTTACAAAATAGTTTCTTTTTCTTCATTTTATTCTCGATTTTTTTATTCCCCCATGATTCTCCATATCCATGGTTACGGAAAACTAACTGAGGGTAAATATCCTTGGGGAATATATAGTTCTTGAGTCTCTTTCTTTAATTATTGAGTGCTTTTATTTTTGTTTGTGATGGGCTATTAGGTGTGTCATGGGTATATATAATGGTTTTTAATATTTTAAGACATTATTTTAGTATCATTCAACCCATATATTTATTTTTTTACCATTATCATGACTAATTTAATCTAATGAAAATAATTCATTAGTGATTCAAGTTATTATTTTTAATAGGTGCACTTGATATTCTTAGGAAGGATTATGATTTTTTTCTAATGATTTTAAATGAAAGTATTTATTCGCCAATGTTTTTTGTGTTGATTATTGAATAAAATTAAAATATATTAATTGTAAAATTAAGGAACCATGTTAAATATTTATATCATTACCATTCTATATGATGTTTGTGTTTTTTTCTTATGTTTCATTTTATGAATTCATAGCACACCATAACCCCCTACATTTTCACATGGTTTTTATTTATTAAAAATATAAAAAAAAAATATTCAAAAATTGTATTATAATAGTGAGTAATAAATGAATATTATAATGATAGATGGTCCCAATAATATCCTTAGATACATTCCTAAAGTTTAAAATTTTATTGAAAAGATATCTGTGATTGTCTCTGCATCAGTAATTATAAAAAAGATAATAAAGGATTAAATATAAAATGAATATGTAGGTATGGGAAAAATAATCAAAAAATAATTATTAGAGTAAGAATCATATATCATAACATGAATCATAACATAAATCTAATGAAATACATAGGAATGTGTAATATATATAATCATAAAAAATAATAACATATGTCAACATTAATCATCAAAAAATTCATATCATAGTGGACTAGGCTAACCACCTTTATCTCATATCATAATATATTATTCTGACCATACACATACAATAATATAATAACTGAATTATATATAAATATTTAACCAATTATTTTTATGTTTATATTAATCTAGTCCCACCAAACACATAATGATAAACTATACATATATTTTCCACATTATCATGAAAACATTCATAAATCTATCATATTATAATTAACTAGTTAGAATGAAATGAGTTTCATAAAACAATTAACATAAAATTAATATATATCATATAGAGGATTAAATGGTTGGATTCTATAAAATTATATACTTAATAAAAATATATAAATCATCAATGTAGTATGAAATATAAGATCATTAACATAGATTAGAATTTATTTAAAGTAATGTAAGAAAATGTTTAATAATTAAGTCAAAATATCATTATAGTATAACATTTTTCTTCCAAAAAAATATATATTATAAATAAAAGGATTTAAAATGGAAAGTATAAATTAAATAAATATATTTAAATGAATCAAATAAAAATAAAACTTTAATTGTAATATTTGTAAATAATATAGAAGAAAGTGGTGGGAGAAAATGACTGAGAAGAAATCATGAAGGGAGGGTTATAAAAAGATTCCCTTACCAAATTTTCTAATAAATTAAAATCATTATAGATAGATATTTATAAATCATAGGATTATAGGTAAGTAAATATAACACATCCATGAAATATTATATATAATTTATACATAGAGTTAAATTTTCCTATTGAAATAAAAGAGATAAAAACAATTCCCCTTATAAATGTCATATCCAATTAATTATGAATCAATGAGAGGGGAATGGTAAAAATAATTTTGAATCCTAAATATAACATGGTGATAGTAAAAAAAATATTTAGTTATAAATTTTATATAAATCATTTTAATTTAATTTTAGGTATTTATAGTCTTGAATAAGAAATAAAATCAAGAGAGAATCCCTTACCTTTACTCTTGACTTCCTCAAACAAATTATAACCCCATATATAACAAATATTTAATTATTAATAATATAAATCATAACCTTATTTATATTAAATATATTTTACAAAAAAATTATACACATTTATTACATTTACATTACTTATTTATAATTATTCTTCACTATTAGATGTTAGTGTTTTTGAATGTTTTTTATTGGTTTTGTTATAGTGATGTAGAACATCATTATTTATTATTAAATTCAGAGTTTCAAGATTATTAATTTAATTTAAATCATAATATTATACTTACTTATAAATTCACAAGCTCAATTTATATAAAATATGGGTATGGTTTGAAATAATTGAATTCAAGGTGTGAATATTTTTCATAACATTTCCATTAAAAATAAGTTAATTTATTATGATAAATCACTTAGTTGAAACTATTTTAAAACTATTAGAATAGAATAAATTACCCATTAATATCACATATCACAAATATTTTTTTCAATACTGATACATGATTAAAATGATGAAAATGTAATTGCATCACTCATGTAAGTTATTGAACCGACATAAAAAATAACATGCTATATGAATAAATGAGTAAAACATTGTATTTATATTATAGTAATATAATTTTACAAACAAATTAATTATGTTAACAAGAAATAATTTGAGTATTGGATAAGATTCATAGAGAGTGTAGATGATAATTTAATTGATAAAGATAGATAAGATCTAGATACTTAATGTGACAGAATCAATCCTTCTTACAACAGATTCCTTCACAATGAAGGATTTAGGCCTCCTTTATAAGATTATAAGTTTCCAAATAAGAAATAGGAATTTATAAGAGTAAATTTGGGTAGATATTAAATATGAAACTAAAGGATGTTATATTTTTTAGATGGGTGTATTATGGGTCCTTTTATAGAAAATATTGAGTGACATACTTGGAGTTTCTCATTCCTTGATGGTTAAGGGAGGTCATATTAACATGAAAAGTGGAACACAACTAAAAAAATGGTTAGAAAAAATTACCTCCATTATCCTGTTTTATATTTTTATATCTTTTATAAAAAAATTAACTATATACTATATATTATTGTTTTTTAAGTTTATCAATATCATTCCTTGTTCACTCTACTAATTTTTTTCATCAAAAATTAAACATATCCTCTTAGATAATTTCAAGATCATAATTTAAAATATGAATTTAATTTCTATGAAATTAGATTTATTAATTTATGAAATTTAACTCTTAAATAAAAATACATAATACTTTATAAACAAATTCTTGAATAAAAACAATGTATTATGTAATAAATGAGAGTATTTTTATTCATTATCATGTCTTAATTATATATTGGGTATTATTTATTTATTGTTCATATTAAATATATGATTGATAATACATTATTCATTTATAAAAAAATATTTGATACACATTATAACTTTTAAAAAACCCATTTTTTTCCAAAAAGATTATACATTTCCAATGGTCATATTAATAATTTTCAGTCCTTTATATATCCTTACATACTTCTATGAAATTCATTCAATTTAGAAATTCTTTTAACCCTGCCAAAATTTCTATAATCATTTTAATAAATTTTATTATTTTCATATCTATAATTGATGGTATAATCTTCAAGGAAAAATAAGAGGATAAAGATTAAAATTTTACATTCTTTATTTACTTGTGGTATAATACCTCTTGTAATTTTCATATAATTTTTTTTGTTATTTTATCATAATTTAAAAAAAAATTATTATATTTTAATATTTTTTCATAATAAATAATAGTACTTATTCATGCAGTTTTTTGTGGAATAATTTATTCCACATATTCACTAAAATATGCGGTGTTACAAACTTCATTTTAATTTAACTGACTATAATAAGTGGAGACTTCCTTATTCTTGAATTTAAATGAAAAATATAGAGAAGAGTAAATTCCTTATTATTTTAGATCATCTAAAGTTTCAATGTGGTTATTCAAGTAACATATCTAAATGGGTGAGCAAAAATTAAGTCAAATGAAAATCTCTTAAAAGACATGATTATCCTATCTTTTTGCATGAGTTAGATCTTATATCCATTATTCATTTTCTATCAAATAATGTGAGGTCCATTTTGATTCACTTGGGCCACTATTATTAGGCCATTTTCACTAGTATTTAAAATTGTAATGTTTTTAATAATTTGAAAAAATATGATCAAATTTCACTATTATTTTTTATATGCATTTTACATGTAATCGTGTTTCTTCCCATAGAGGTTCTATTTTGGGGTCCTATTACTTATCAGTGGATGTATAACCTAATAAAATAATGGTCTGTATATTGAAATATTAAATGAGGAAAAATATTAATATTAAAGGCATAATTATAAAATGTTATTTGGAAATAATAACTAAAGATGAGAAATAAGAATCCACTGAACCAAAATTTCTATCATTACCCCCAATAAATGGAGATATTTAGATCATATTAACTACGTGATTTGATAATTTAAGAGTATGATATGAATAATACCACAATATTATTCAACCATAGTGTGATTTATGATTATATTATATAAGTAAATATAATATCATGTTTCTTTTTCATATTTAATAAATCATTTAACTACATGAAACATAATATTAGTAATGTATAGGGGAAATAAAGGGCTTAAAAAACACACCTATATTTTTCTACTAATAAGAGATAGAATTTTCACATTAAAGAGTTTCCTTTTTGGTTAAATCAAAGGTAAGGTGCTTATTTTTTAGATGGATTAATTATGGGATAATATTTAATCTAATATGTTGATATATTTTAGTCTAAGAGTTTAAAAATAAATGATATATCTTATAAGATCATAAAATTATACTTGGGTCCAAATAATATGGCATGTGAGTGTAATTCATTATTTATCAATAGATATAAATTTATTATATTTTAAAAACATGGAAAACTAACATGAAGATGTAAGACTTAGTAAAATAAAAAATATTATACTGGTGCCTCATACATTAATCCTTGGTGAGAAAAAATATATTATTATGGGGTTGTCGATAAAATAATATTATTGGATTACTATAGATAATGTCAAGATTCTCAGATGAAATGAAATTGGTATGAATTAATAACATGACAAAGTGTTCCTATAGATAATTTTGGATTAATTGTGATTGACATTAAGTATATTATTTCTACCAAGGATCAATATATTATCGATTTAAAAATAAATAAATCATTCTATGTAAATTATCATTTAAAACCATAATTTAGTGTTATTATTGATTTTATTTCAAGAAATATTTATAATGAATGAATGGATGGAATTGATAATTATGATGAAACCTTTGGTATTCACTAAAATGTTTCATATAATTTTATATAGGAATCATTTTTTAGAATATATTATGAAATCAAATTATATTGTAGAATTCATAGCATGCACGTAAGTTATGTATTTATTTTTTATCAAATATTTTCTATTGGGATATTACATCATTTTTTACTTTTTTTAATTAACATTTCCAATATAGTGGATATGAATCTTAAAATACCAAACTTTAACATGTGTTGGCCTTCAACATTTTAAATGTGATGTCATTATCATTGGAATTTTTTTGTTAAATATTAATTTTAAACCATTTTAATTTTCCACATTATTTATTACAATTTTAGGTAATTATGTTTTATTTAGAAGTTTTTATAATGTAAATAGAATAAAACGATTGTCACTTTATATTTTTATGGTCTACTAATATTATTAATCCTATAAGTACTATATTTTTTTATTTACTATGTATAAACTCTAAATATTTCATATTATGGGAACCCTAGATTAACATAGTAACATCATTATTATTCAAGAAATATTTTAGATAAAATTTGGGACCAATATAGTGGAAAATACATAGTATGAAATATGGGGAATATTTTTTTATACATTTATTTTCACATTCTCTATGAAGTAATATTAACACATTTTTTAAAATATTTAATTATGATGTGAATTTCGAAATGGTCGATAAAAACCTCAATTGGTCTAATAGAATTTGGAATGATGTGGAGGTATTACAAGATTGAATTTTTCTTTAGTTGAAAAATTAGATCAAGTGTTAATTTTGATATTAAACTTATCATTAATGAATGTACACTTATACAATACATAATGTTAATTTCTAATTGGAATAGTTTTACTTTCATGGTACTTGACTAAATTATAACTATAAGTTTTTTTTATTTCTATAATTGATCATTATTTTCCTTCCGTTAAGGCATTTTAATGGATAGTTAAACATTCTATGATGGTTTTATTTATATATTTTTTATGTATTTTATTTTAAATATTGAATAATAGTTTTTATATAGTCGAAAGTGGAATACATTTATTATTTTTCATTTTATGTGAAAATTTTATGCATCACACAAAATCATGGTATAAATTAGATAATCTTGTTTTATTAAAGGTATCTATTATGTTTATTAAATCTATGTTTGATGTTGATAAAAAATAATAGAATTTTTACCATTATGTTTTTTTTGGTCATGCCTTTTTTTTATTAATTTGAATCTAAGATGGTGATTTAATGTATAATTTTAGTTAGTAAATTATTTTTTGAATTGAATTTAAATTTGGTGGTTATTAGTGTGTTTGGTTATGTGATGTTTTAAAAAAAGAATTTTTTACCTAGTGTCTATAGAATTGATTTTTTATGTGAAAATAGTGATTTTTTTCCATTGTGACTTGTTTAATTATATATATATTTATGTTAACTTATAGGATTCATCTTAAAGGAATAAAAAATTAAGAGAACCATGAAATATATTCATAAATGGTGGTGTACATACATGATATATTATCACACCCTCATGTATTGAATGTTGTCTTTATAAAGAACGTTTTAGGTATTATATATTTATAGGGGATTCTCCAAAGTTTTAATGGTGTTCAAGGGGTCAAAGAGATATGAAATATCTTTTTTTAGAATTTCTAACCATGAATGGGTGTTTCATATCATGAAAGATAAAGGAAGAAGAATCCCTAAAACTCTTGAAATATATTCACAACGTGAATATAAGTTTCATGTCATGAATTATGTCTCCGAGGAAAACAATATGTTTTTTAGACTTTTTCCCTTTTTAGGAATTAAGACTTTTCAGGGTATCTTCTCCTTATCAATATAAATTTATGACTCCCAATATCCCCACCATTCATTCCTCTCTTCCTATTGGTGGATTTATTAGTTTTCCTCAAGATTTGGGTTCATTTCTTAAAGGTAGTCTCCTTTAGTCTCATCTTCTTCTTTTTTCTTCCTTATTTCTCTTTTTTTAACAAAATTGTGTTTTGGTGACCTAGGGTTACATTTATGTCAAATGTTATTTTGTTATTTTTTAATTTTTAAGTTTTTGAAGGTTATCATCTTTCTTATAAACCTTTTTTTTCCTTGTTTCATTGAGTTATCACAAATGGTTGAAAAATCGGTGATATTTCAATTAGTTTTCCCATGCATCTCTCTTTAAAACTAAATCTTTGAATGATTAAAATTTTTTATGGGGATTTATATATCTTTCAAATTTTTTTATTTTATTTTATAGTTATATTAAATGATGATATTTTCTTGAGTATCTTATAAATTAGAAAAATGGGGGTTTTCATACAATTGGATGAATAATACTATTTTATTTTTTCAAAACCTTAATTTAGAAATTGAGATACCAAGTTTCTTAATTAATAATTATATCTTGAAATTGATTATTGAGTTGATTTCCAAAAAAATGGGAATTTTTATTTTTTAAATATCATGTTTGTTTATCCCTTTTTAAGGACTCTTTCAAAGAATTTATTTATTAAGTTAATCAAATGATGAATTATGTGTTTAGTTTTCCAAAGTATTTCTCATGGATTTATTCATAAAGAATGATTCTAAAGACCGGTTGGAAATTTTATTGGTTTATTTGGAAAATAAATTCTCATAGGACATTCCCCATTACGTATGATGGATATTATATATTCTTGAATAATTGTAATAAATATTCCCATTGAGGGAAGTTGATTTATTTTATTATGCTTGGATAAAGGGTATTTTCACATATGGGTGTTCAAAGCTATGATCAAGTTAAATGTTAGTTTTATGATATGATTATATGGTATGATTATTATTTTGAAATTATCACATACTTTTTATTGTTTAATAAGAAGTCCTTATTAGTAAGGTGGTATGTTTAAGTACGCATGTATAGTAGTTTAGAATTATTCTCTAGATAATAGCCTTAGGAGGGACTTAAGTGAACATATGGGTAGTTTCTCCTCGATTAGGTTAGGTAAGGAAAGACCAGGTTTTAGGTTGGACTCAATTTATGTGTAGGTTTTTTCTAATTATAGAAATTTTCTTCCTTGGTGAAAATTTTTATCTATTTGAAATTTTTTCCCTTAAAAAATTTAGGATTTCATGATGATGATATATATTTTTTTAAAAAATTATGGTTAATCTAAAAATTATTCTAGAGGATGGGTCCTTCTTAAGTGATAGGGAATTGATTGGTTCCTTCTATTTTTATTTCTTTAAAAAACTTCTTGCTGATACTAATCCAAATATGGTAAATGGTTATCCTAGTGGGAATGTAGATTTCTTTGAGAGGATTCTGAATATGATGTCTAAATTGAATAATAATCTACTAGAAGATATTACTATTGATGAATAGATTCACGATTCTATGATGTGATTGAACACATAGAGTGATGTGGGTCCAAATGGTTTTCTAGGATCTTTTTAAAGAGTGTCATGGGAGATGGTTAAACCTGATGTGATTTTTTTTATTCAATATTTCTTTCTAGGTGGTTCTATACCAAAGGTGGATGGTTCTACTACTCAGGTTATGCTTCACAATATTAAAAATCCATCCTCAATTTGTGACTATAGGCCAGTAAGTATGTGTAATTTTTCATAAAAAATATTATCAAGAATCATCAACTTTTATTTATATGTCCATTCTTCCCATTGCATTTCGTTGGATCAGCATGGTTTTAGAGGTCGGTCTATCCAGGGAGTGGTTGCTTTGGATCATGAAATGATTCATGATATCAATATCAAATTCCATGGTTAAAATATATCTTTGGAGTTGGATATGAATAATGATTATGATGGGATGTAATTGGGGTTCATCATCAAGGTTTTGAGAGGTATGGGCTTCTCTTATTTGTCTTATCATTAAGAAAGTATCCACAGGTGATATTATACCATACCAGAAGAAAATGAATGAACCACTGACCTCTCTCTTGATGTTTTAGGAAGATACAGTAATCCCTATTAATATTAGTGTTAGATCAGTGGTGGTCTTATTAAAGTTTTGGATGAGTAAAGTTTATGGAGTGGGTAAAATATCAATAGGGGAAGATCATTTTATATGTTTCTAATAAATGTGGTGACAGGAAGGTCCTATCAATTTCCTGGTTGCTGAATAAGAAGAATGGTTTATTTACCTTAGATTATCTTGGTTCCCCTATTTCTCCTGGTCATATTAGTATTAGGGAGTTTGATGGTATAGTTACTAGAATCATGAGTTGTGTGCTTGATTGGAAAATTATTTTTCTATCTTTTGGAGGAAGGATTTATTTAATTAAGCGTGTGTTGATGGATATTACAATTTATATTCTATATTCTTGCATTGTGTTGAAGCGAGTTATTACATCTATTGATAAAATCATGGATGATTTTATTTGGGATGCTCACTTTGAGGGGAAATGTGATTGCACTTCATGGGAAATAGTTACTAGATCGGTTCAGAAATGTGGTACTAATGTCATATGTATAAGGGAAATAGTTCACTGGATGCATGAGAAACTATCCTGGGAGGTTATGGAGGGTTGTACGCTTTGAGGTAAAATATTATTCTTACAAAGAGAGAACTATATGGAAGAATGCAGATATGTATCTCCATTCTGCTCTTTAATTTGAAGTATTCTTCCGGACATCCATCAACACTCACCATGGATTATAGAGAGGGCGGTATTTTTTTTCAAATCATAATTGGCTAGGGTCAACTATTGGTTTCCCAGGGTTCCTAGTTCCTATGATTTCTTTTATAGAGGCCAGTAGATATTCTGATTTTATCAATGTTGTTCTGGATAAATATCAAAAAAGAACTTTTAACCTTATTTTTCTGAATTAATAATTAAACATGTGTGTTTTTTCTACTTCAATGTCTGGTATGTTTCCTTATAAAGAGTTTAGGATCATTTATATTACTCGGTATCAGCATGATATTTGGAATAATACGGTTTGGTGTAACAGAATCCCCACAAAAATTAATTTCCTTGTATGGAGAATTAGAAACCAAGATATGTCTATAGATGTAAATGTTAAAGGAATGGGCATTAACCTAGTTTCTAAATGCTATTATTGTATCCTTAATAATGACAAGTATCCAATCATCAATTCTTTGAGAGTGAATGGTCCATGGAGGTTTGGAGGTTCTTTGGAGAATTCACAATAAATTTAGAACATTTTAATTTTGGTACTTCTTTTCTGGAGAAGTGGTTTCTTGGTTTGAATGGTGCAGGACCTGAAAAAAATTGTAAGATTTGTGATTCTTTGTGCAGGGTGTTGGTTCATTTGGAAAGAAAGAGACAAAGCCCATTTTGAATGTCTTCATTTCACAAAGAGATTAGTTATCATCAAGACAATACTCATGCTTCTTGATTTGGTACATTATTCTAAGATATATAGTGATAATCCCTCTTTGAGGAACATGTAGATATATTGTCCCGATTTTCTTCATTCAGATCATATGAGAAGAGGTATTTGGGTTTGCTGGATTTTTTCAAGCATGGGTCTTAATATTAATTTTTATGGCTCGTGAATTTGAGGAATTATTCAATGTGGTGGTGTTGTGTGTTATGGGTATAGAAGTATACTTCTTTTTTTTACATATTTTATGGGAGGAGAATATCCATCCAGGCTGAAGTCAAGGAAATGTATATGGGAATCACACTGTATTATCAAAGGAATTTATACCTCTATAAAATTGAATCTGACTAAAATATCATCTATGGTTCGATGAGTGAAAAGATTTCTCCTCCTAGGTCGATTTCTTATATTATCAGGAAATGTAGAGGCAGCCTTGGAATCAACAAAACACAGTTTTATCATACATGGTGTGAAGTTAATAAAGTATCAGACTACTTAGAATCCTTGATGGTGGCAGATTAAGATACCAATATTTTTGTTTTTCTAGTTATATTCTAATGGAACCGTAAGGGGTGGACTTAATTAGGGGAGACCAACTCAGTCTCCACTATTTTAGACCGCCATAAACAATTTGTGTTCCTCCCCTAGCCCTGCTAGTTGTGGGTATTTAACTTTTATAATAAAAAATGAAATTTTGAGTGATTTAAAGTGAAATATATAATTCATTTTATTAATGTAAATTTCGGTTTTATTTTGAAATATCCATGGTTCTGTAAAAATATGTGTTTTCAAAGAAAACTGATTCAATCTTATTTTACCATAGAAAACCTAGAAAACATTTTTCATATATTTATTTTCAAACCTATATGACATTGATTTTATATTAATGTGCTATGATTTTGGTTAGTTCTTGTAGATATACTAGGCTATTTAGATCACACGCATATATTACAAGTTTATTTAGACACTTGGTTTTATAAAATATCCCTATATCACTCAATTTGAGTTATCATGGAGGTATATGTGGTGATGCCTTATTTCCACATAGATAATGTTTTTTAGTAACTCATCATTTCAATTTTATCATATTTATTTATATATTTCATAGGCCTTTTTTTGCTATCTTGTATTCATGATAATTTATTGATTATATTTTAGTTCTTGGTTAATTTGTTTTTGATTTATTATTATACTTCATATTTATTATTATTATTGTAAATAACATTAACAATGTGTTCTTATTGATCCCCAAGTGCTTGAAACCAACTTGTGGGGATTGGGAACTCCCTCTAGGCCTTAACTATGGCTATATTGAGTACCTGTTTTAGTGGTGACCTAGGTTAGTTCAAGAAAAATTGGTATAATAATGAAAGGTCTGTCCTGTTAATTGGGGAAGTCAGGTAGTTAGGATCCTAGATTTTTGAAACTCAATATGTAAATCTGAAGTAAATTCCTAGTCATAAACTTTCATGATGAGAACATTATTTCTAGTATTTCCAAGGATGAGTCTATCATATCATTGATCTTGGTTATTAATTGTTTTCATAATTTTGGCCTTTAATTTTTGGTAATTTTTGATTTCAAATAGAAATATGGAGGAACTTTGGGCTATATAGTACATGTATGAGGTTTCTAAAAACATGTGTCAAATTTTTTACCTAAGTGACTTCCATTACACTTTGTATGGTTAGAGTACATTTGGCCAGACTATGCAGTTAATCCTTGAATTAACATAAGTTTCCATGAATTTGGAATTTTTCATTCTTTGTAGAATTTGAGTATTTTACATTTTCTATGAAATTAACTTATATTTATTTATGGTGTTTTATAATTATTTATGTTTTTGATAAAAAACAAAATTTGGAAATATTAAATGGGAATGTTTGAAAATAGATTTTTAAAATTCATCGATTTTTATGAAAATAAATTAGAATAATTAAAAAATTATATTTAGTTTTGGAAATACTTAAAATAATTTTTATTCAAAATGAAGTTTATTTAGTCATTTTGTCAAAAAAATATTCAATTTAAAATAATAATTAGTTTTTAAAAAATATAATGACTTGGGAATAAGGGGTAGTATTAATTATTTTTTGGGTTTTCATGGGATATTAAGAAAGTTAAAATAGATTCATTTAAAGGGTTTTAGTTCAAATTACTTTAAGAATATATGTTTTTGAACTATTTTAATGATTGGTGTGTTTTACCAAAAATTAAAAACATGTTTAAATAGTTATATAAGGAAAGAAAGTTCTTTATTCTTGAAATGAGTTTTTCAAAATATTTTTACTAAAAATGTTAAACTAGAGAATGCAAGACCTTTTTGAAACAATTTTTTCGAAAATAATATTAGTTCAAATAGGAGAGTTTCTTCAACTTATTTAATGAAAAAAATATTTGGTTTTTTGGTTTTTTATAAATTTCTAATGTGATGGATATACAGATTATTTAAATAGTGTTTTCATATTTCACATTGATTTATGTTATGTATCACGGGTTTTATGTTCTAAAATTTTATTTGATGGTGTTTGGGATTTTTGTTTTATGTTTTCTTCCCCATTTAGTTTTAATGGACTCTTTTTCTGATTAATATCTTTTTGGTATGGTTTTTTCTGTTGGTTATATCTTATGGCTTGGGGTTCTTCCTCTCATTTACCGATGTGAGGAATTCATTCCAGAATTCCAAAAAACTAAATAATTATAATTTGTTAGAGAGAAAATATTATTAGGAAGAAATGGAATATTTTAATAGGTTTAAGAATATTTTTATCTAGTTTTATTATCATGATTCTCTCAAGGTTATGTTTTCAAAAGTTATGATATAGGATACATATTGGAATAGGTAGAATTCTTTAATCTAGACTAAGAATTAGAATGAACATTATTATAAAAATTTCAAGGAATATTCCATTCTAAAAATATTTCCTAATTTAGTGAATCATGTTTTAAGAGAGTTTTATAATTAATAAAGACTATATTAAAAACAAAACATGTCACTTTCATAGAGGAAGTAGTTCATACGTACTCACAGGCGAAATGTTTGTTTATATGGAATGGGAGAATGACAAGAAATTTTTTATAATTTATAAATATTTAAAATATTATAAATATCATATTAATCCATTAAATACCCTTTTTAACTAGACATGGAAGTCGATGGCCAAGAAATATAACCCATTATTCCTGGATGAAGTTGTCCACATGTACACATAATGATGTTTTAATTTCTCTAAAGAAAAATAGAAAATGTGAATAATTATCTGTCCCTAAACATACTATAATTAATTATTAAAAAAATAATTTAAATATATAATAATGGTAAAATAATATTTTTAATAGAAATATATAAGAAAAAAGAGGTCAGGGAAAGATTAGTACTCACATGAAAACCTGAATTTTTCATTATAGGACTTCACAATAATAGAGGAATTAGGGTTTTACCTAGGATAAAGAGGATCTAAATAGTGGGAGAGGTTTATAAGTGAATTAAAAAAAAGGTTGAGTTTCAATAGGAATTCTAATTTAAGAGTGGGCTTGAAGGGGTGGTGGAAGTAATGCATTTTTCTAAATATAACCTCTTGATATAAAAGAGACACATGCTTCATGTGGAAAGAGGAATAAAAAGTTGAAAATAATGGATTGGGTCAAACGTTAGGTTGATCCATATCTCATATAATCATTTATAAATATTTTTTAACATGTTTAATCATGTTTACCCCTATATTTTTCACTTTTACCATTTTTGGTTTTTACAGTGGTTATTAATCTTTACCTACACAATTTAATTTTAATTCCAAAAAAATGGCTAATAAATAATTTTGAACTAATGATTCCAAATATAAAATAAATTTTATCACATAAAATTTCGAAGTGTGATAAAAATTAATTTTAATGTTAGTGCACATAACGCATAAAAACCCACTTTTAGAAAAAGTGTATTTTTATGTTTAAAAATTATGATTAAGTTGAAATTATCAATTTTTTTATTTATAAATAACTATTTAATTTATAGTAATAAAAATAGATTAATTTGGCTTCAAATAAATCTAAAAATTAATTTTACCATGTAAATATTATATTAAAATAAAACGCCAAATATAATTTCTATTTTAATAAAATATCACTAGAGTTCAAAATTTATATATATAGATTTTATAAATTATACCTACTATTTTCAATAAATACTTTTAATAATAAAATAAATATTTTATTCATAAAAATTTATTATAAATTTTTATGTTACGCTTATGTCCTAATGATGTCATAAAATACTCAGTATTTGTGAAAACGGTATTTTTCACTATTCACTTAAATGTAAATATTTTTATAAACAAATAAAAAACTTATTAATGTCATCTTTAAATCGTAGATAAAAAATAGTTTATTTTTAAATTTAAAAGGCTAAAATTTATTAATTTTACATTAAAATAAAAATAATAAAGTTGTATTGAAAATTATTTTAATCAAAAAATTATTTTTTAAAACTTTAATTATTGTTATTCTCATTTTCAATCAATTAAAAATTATATTAATTTTATATTATTCATATAATAAATATTTAAAAAATATTTAGTTTCTTTAAAGAAATTGAATAAAAAGCTAATGTTAGGGAAAAACATTAAGAATAAAATGATCTCCTTAATCTTATGAATGCATTGGTCAACAAACAATCTTTGTATTTAAAATTATAAATGAAACAATTGTAAATTACATGTGAAAAGTTACTTATTACATAAAAAATTGAAAATTTATATCATCTTAATTTCTAGTTATGTCACCACTCAATATCTTTATGTAATATCTAACTATAAGGAAAGATATTAGGGAAATCATTGGTGGTGATTGTGATAGCATTGACCTCATGGAAATTTCCAAGAGCTTAAACTTCTATCACATATTATTTTTCTCATACATTAATTATTGGAGTTCTAATTAGGATTTTTTATAGTAAACCATAGTGGAGATACCTTCTTTATAAGATCAGATAAATGTTCTTCATTAGGGATACTTCCACAACCTAATGTAATTTATTTTCTTTTTATTCATATATTTCATAATATGGATACTTAATTTTCTACTCTCTAATTTAACATATATATTATAATGGTTAAATTTAATAATTTTATTCTAAAGTATCACAACCTTTTTCTAGTTTTTTGTTTCATGTTAAATAATTTTTTTAATGTATTAGGTTTTAAAAGGGATAAAATATAGTAAAATATTGGAGTGTTATAGATATAATTTTAGGTGATCAGGTACCACAACATGGGTATTCAAAATATTTTCACAAATTATGAGACATTAGAAAACATACTGTAAAACCCATTTCATCATGATACATTTCCCTATATCATTACTTTATCCAACTTACAAACTAGTGGAATGCCAAAAATTAATGGCCACCATGTTATAGCGTAATTAACTCACCAAAACTCCTCATAAAAAAAGTTTCATTAAATAACCATAAATTTTGATTCATGATACGCATGCATAAGATTGTCCCTCTTATTTGATTAATCTCATTTAAAATGAAACTTATTATAAAGTCTCGGACCCTTTCGTTCTATTACTTTTCCAAATTTCTATTGTTTGGGGTATCTGGGGGATCACCAGTGACTCAGTAAGGAGTTTTAAAAAATATCGGTTCCACCAAATGGTTCCACCAAAATGGTGGCACCGGTTATGGTGGCACCGTGATGGTAATGTCATGATGGTGGAATCATGATGGTGGAACCATAATGGTCACACCATCATAGTCGCACATCAAAACGATGGCAGCGCTTACGGTGTTCCACTGAATCGGTGGCACTGTTACGGTGTCTCACCAAATAGTGTCCCACCCTCTTCTTTTTTCCTGTTTTCGAGTTTTTACAGTTCCACTCCTGTAATGTATCTTTTAGAGTAAAATTGTTTTAATACTATTTTTAAATCCATTTAAAGCTATTAAAATATGTTTTAAACCCCCAAGACTTGGGCGACCCTTTAGTTACCAAAACATGTGGATTTTTTCCCAATGTCACACTTTCCCCGTGCCTTCTATCTTCTCCCCTATTACGTGATTTTATCTTTTTAGAGGATATCTATCAACATGAATCTCTTATCTTCACCATTTCCAAGTATAATTATTAAATAAAAAATAATTCCATCATGTTTAACCACCCAACTGCATGATGAAACTTTGATCCACCTTTTAAGAGGTTCGAGATTTCATATTCCATAACTCCAGGATCTGGCCTTTTATCACATGGAGGAGCTTTTCCTTCTTCATTGATTACTTTATTTTCCTTGGTTCACTTGGAGTACCTCTTTTAGAGATGAATCATGCGACCTTGTTGGAGTCCTTCCAACTCATCCTTAGAGACCTTCTCACAACCCTGGTTCTATGCACGTGAAGAAAACATCGATCATTGGTCATCCAAGTAGGGTTTTCTTTTTTCTACCTTTATTGTGTATCATGCAGGGTGGGTATGAAAAATTTTCCTTTGTCCATGGATGAAACCAAACCTTAATGAATATAATAAATGTTTTTTTAATAATTAAGGGTCGTGTTTGATGATGATGCTAATTTACTCTTTTATCTTCATTTATATGTTGTGAACTGTGTGGTCTTATGCACACAAAAAATCATGGTTGTTGGTGGAACTTTCTTGCGCATTAATGCACCTCTGTTTTTTTGGATAATCTATTGATTGAATGTTTGTAACATGGAAAAAGGTTAATCACGTAAACTTAGTTGATTAAATGGATTTCCAATGAATAATAATCCTTGTGTGATCACCCCGGTTAACCAAACGGAAATAAGGAACTTGATAAATGGTGTGGTCAAATATTAAAAATCTCTTTATTTGTTCTACTAATAAGAAAGGTTATTCTTCTTGAAGTTTTTGGGGTGATGGGGATGAGGATTGGATCTCCCATTGTTCAGTTGTTGGCTTGTGGATTTGTGCCTGTATACTGGGGATTGGTTTGGTTCTAGTACTTCGAGGGATCTTGTAGATCTCTTTTATTGTCATGACTTTACAAGAGAACTGGGTTTGAATTATTAAATTATTTTTTGGTTGTTTTCCTCTTCAATCCATAGTTGTTTTGAATTGGGGAAGTTCCTGTTAGTTTCCCGGTAGTGGGGAATTATTTTCCAAAAAAATCACTTGAACATGATAACTAAAAGGGGTGGTTCTCTAGTTGTGGTTGTTGTGCATTTGTGCATGTATGAATATTAACAAGAGTGTTTGTGTATAGGCTAGTTTTGGGACCCTTAGGTAAGGATGATTGCTTGTTTACCTATATATATAAACTTAGTTCTGGTGTTTATTATTCTCACCCCACCAAAGTTGATCACTTCATGTCAAACACCCCCATTTCATGGGGGAGGGTGTTTTCCCAACATTATTATTGGTGGCTTATTATTAGGTCTCCTCTTCTCCCTCTCCTAGGAATCCCAAGACTCTTCGTATAGGCTATGATGGCATGAGGTCCATTATAGCCCAAGACTCTTTGGGCAGGGTACGTTGTGCTGGTTGGCGCAGGTGAGTGTGGGTAGGTCTATTTCCCAAGTATCTTTGGGGTGAGGCCCAGGTGTCTTTGGGGGTGGTCGTGGTTGTTCTGGCCTAGGTTTCTGAGGGCATGGTTACATATAGTTATTCTAGACTAGGTGTCTACAGGCATGGTTACGTATGGTTGTGGTGGACCAGGTGTATGTGGTTGGGATACGTGGTTGTGGTGGCCCAAAAGGTTGTTATTGGGGCGGTAGTGGGACTGTAGTGAAAATGGAGGGGGAGTTATGATGTGTATGATGTCTTCAATAACCAGCGGGAAAGCAGTGTAGGGTACCCAAATATTGATGTGCTATAAGTATTACTTTACATGAATTGTGTTATTTAGGGAGTCTTCTTTGGTGAGCCCGAGTGGGTAGTTTCCCTTTCTAGGAATTTTGGATACCTCTACTTTCTTACGGGGCATTAGAATGCCTCCCCACTTTTGCATGAGTGCTTTTGTTCTACCCTACTGAGTATACTTGTATACTCACCCTACATATATAAAACTTCATTCAGGTTTCCAGGAGGACTTTGAGGATCCTGCCAGACTTTACTAGCTCGGACGTTGGGACAGTTGTTGTTTCTATTTTCTTTTCTTTGGGTACTTTTCATTTGGAGTTTTATTTTACTTTATAACACTTTATTTTGAACATACATGTGGAAAAGGGGTTTTTGGATTTACTTTTACTATTTTTATTTCAAGTTGTTTGAGATTTACCATCTTATCTCCCAATATTTTTCTATAAAAAGGGTATTTTTTCTATATTACGTGAGATTCTAAACCATTGGTGCTAGTCGCCACTCTAGGGCCTATTGAATATGGGACTCATGGGTCATTATCTCTCCTTTAACTTGAAGAAGGAAGGGTCAGGCATTTTTCTATCCCTTCCCTCATCTTAGTGAAGGTGGGTCATGATAGAATGGTATCAGAGGATGATGGTTGAGAGATAGGATGGAGTTAGGAGTTAGGCACAGTGGGAATTTCATGGGATGGTAGGGCAACATTGTTAGGCAATCTTGGTGCATGAAATAAGACAGGGAAGACCGGCTTGGACATGGGATTTTAAGACCCCCATGATCTGATGCAAGGACTCTAGACCTAATGAACGACCAATTGAGGCTTCACTGATTATAGGTTAGAGACCCTAGGAAAGGTACATGCATCATACTGACTTGTGTTCTTGTGTGTTATGGGTGTTTTTGTAATTTAAAATGAATAACAGGTTTAAGAAAAAAATTTAAAATAAATATTTTACACTACTCGGTCTTAGGAATTCCTTGTTTACCTTGTAGTTATGGCACCCCAATGACGTCCACAAGTATTACGGACGATCGAGGCCGAGGAGGCTGATCTGGCTGATCAACTGATGACTGATTGAGAGGAGAAGGATGACTAGTGGAAGAAGAAGATTTGTGCCTTTTAGTAGAAGGCCCTCAAGAATTACGAGGGAAGCATCTTATACATGTAAACAGAAATCTAGGTCGAGGATTTGGTGATAGCATTCAACTTGATCTCAGTTCTGGCGGATTACTGGTTTCCTTTGGTCATGGGCCAGATGTAGGGAATAGCATATTAGTGGTGGGCGCTATACCTTGGGGAGAAGAGGCAGGAGTTACTCTCCCTTCAACAGGGGAGTATGAAAGTGAGGGAGCTGGGGATCAAGTTCAAGGATCTACTTTGTTTCTCTCCATACCTCTTTCCAGATGAGGAGTCACGGTCAAGACACTTAGATGAGGTGCTTCAGTCCTCCCTTCAGTATGCGGTTACTCAATTCACTCTACCAACATACTTGGATGTCCAGAAGAAGGATGAAGTGGTGGAGAGGATTCACACACTAGGAGGTATTCCACAAGAGGGGAGCTAGTTGGGTACGTCAAAGGGGAAGTCCATTAGCAATAGGCCTCCAGCCACAGGGCCCTCCAGGTTTCCGTTTATGGGGAGCATGCCCCAGTAGTTCCAGTTTATATCTCCCCATCCTTGCCCTTTCCCTATGAGCTTAAGACCGAGATTCCTTATCTGTGAAAGCCTTGGGAACCATCAGAATTAGTGCCCAGACTGAGTTCAGTACGGTGGAGGTGAGAAGGTTTAACACCCACCTTAGCAGCGATAGTTTTATCCAGGCCCTTTCAGTAGCCGCAGTAGGAACAACAAGCTCCCTCTCCTATGAGAGTAGACATTGCAAGAGGAGGTCCACCTCAGGGTACTCCTCAGATACCTCGACCAGGGCATGGTCATGGAGGCTTCCAATAGCCAAGATGTATAGGATTTGGGCGTGGGCAGTTTCATGCCATGAAGGCAGTAGTTCCAACAGGGCCAGAGGTCGTTTGAGGTAGGATCAACTTAATTTGTACTCTTTCCTATGCCTTGTTCGATTCAGGAGATTTGCACTCCTTTGTTGTTCTCGATCTATCTCATTCCATGGGTATATACATATAAGGACTTCTCATTCCTCGGGTAGTGAGTACGTCATTTGGAGGATAGACCATCCTGTCTTATGTTTTCCAGGGATGTAGACTGATGTTGGGGCCACATCAGTCCAGTGGGGACCTTATTTTTCTATATATGCATCCATATGATGTCCTTTTATGTATCAACTATTTATTCTCTATGTATGTCATTATCGACTTCTTTCGGAGAAGGGTCTTGTTTTCAGATATGGGTGGCTAGCGTGTAACTTGCGTTGGCGAGTGGGGTTACTAGGAGGGCAGTCAGCGAATGGATCCCCTTATTTCCTTGTTATCTGAATAGTCAGTGGAGTCGGTATATATAGAGATTGTGGATGTCCCGGGGATCGTCAGGGAGTTCCAAGATTTCTCCCCTATAGAGGTGGTGAATCAACCCCCTCAATGTGATGTTGATTTTGGGATAGACTTGCAACCCAGTGCCCATCCGATTTCAAGGCCTCCCTATCAGATGGAACCTTCTATGTTATGGGAGTTGCATATCCAAGTTAATGACCAAATAAATAATGGTTTATTTGAAAGAGCGCATCGCCATGTGGTGCTCTAGTTTTGTTCTCAAAGAAGGCAGACGGTAGTCTCATCCTGTATATAGACTACTGAAGGCTGAATCATGTGACGGTCAAGAATCATTACCCCCTCCCAAGGATCAAGGACCTTTTTGACTAGTTGAAGGGAGAAGTTTGGTTCTCTAAGATCGACCTGTGTTTGGGATATCACCAGTTGATGGTGAAGGAGGATAACATATCAAAGACTGCCTTCAGGGGAAAATATGGGCACCTTGAGTTTGTGTTCATGTCATTTGGCATTACGAATACACCATCCCTGTTCATGGGGCTTGTGAACTCCATATTCTGCAAGTATCTGGACCAGTTCGTATTCATTTTTGTTGACAACATCCTGATCTACTAAAGGTCATAGGAGTATCATTCCAAGCATCTGAAGATAGTTTTGGAAGTCCTCTGAAACCACCATCTCTATGGGAAGTTTTCCAAGTGTAATTTGTGAACATAAGAGGTGAACTTACAAGGACATGTGGTGTCCCAACAGGGAATAGTAGGAGACTAATCGAAGGTCTAAGTGGTTGTTTCTTGGAAACCACCCAAGAACATGGAATAGATTCATAGTTTTCTACGTCTGGTAGGATACTACCGGTGTTTTTTTTTCTGAATTCTCTCAAGTTGCAGCACCATTGATAGTCGTGACCAAGAAAGAGCAGGCTTTTTTTGGAGTGGGCAGTGCCAGGCACCCTTCAGTTTTCTGAAGTGGAAGCTGGTTAGTGCCCCGGTGATGTGGTTTCCAAAGGAAGGGGTAACATTTGAAGTTTTCTATAATGCTTTTGGCCTAGGCTTGGGGTGTGTGCTGATGCAATAGTAGGGAGTGATCTTTTATGGGTCTAGTAAGTTACGTCCTCGCAAACATAACTATTCCACCCACAACCTGGATCTTATAACATTTGTGTTTGTGCTAAAGTTGTGGCTGCATTACCTCATCGGGGAATGCTTCATTGTCTTCAAAGATCACAAGAGATTGAGGTATGTCATCTCCCAGTGAGACCTGGACTTATGACAACGGGGGTGGATGGAGTTTCTTCAGGAATACGGCTTCAAGATTTCATACACCTCGGGAAAGGAGAACGTGGTAGCTGATTCCTTGAGAAAGAAGTCACTAAAGTATGTGTTTCGAGAGTCAGCAGATTCTTGGGAAGCAATGGAGGACTTTGGTACCTTGCACCTGGATGCAAGAGTGGAGGATGGTAGGGGATACCTATTTTAGATGACGGTGCAGTCTTCCTTGGTACAACAAGTGGAGGAGTCTCAGTGGGAGGAATTAGAGGCTAAAACAATGTGTTATCATGTTATCCAAATCAATGCTCAGAAATTATGGTTAGAATATGGTTAGAATTGGATACTCTTCCATAGTAACTTGTTTTTTCTAGAGACGATACGCAAGAGAGTTCTTGGTGGGTCCCATAACTCAGCCTTCACAGTACACCCAAAAGTTTCCAAGATGTACTGAGGCTTGAAGACTCCGTTTTGGTGGCCTGAGGTGAAATGGGTAGTGGCAAAGTTTGTGGAAAATTACTTCATGTGTCAGCAGGTGAATGATGAACACCACATACTAAGAGGTCTATTGCATTCTTTAGATGTCACTGAGAGGAAGTGGGATGACATCTTGATGGATTTCTTCATGGTACTACCATGGGTTCAAGGAATCTCTGATGTTATCTGGGTATTAGTGTATTGGATGATTAAATCATCTCACTTTCTAGCAATTAAGGAGTCAAGTGCAGTGTATAACTTAGCACGGAGTTACGTGGACATGGTGGTGCGGTTTCATGCAGTTTTGAGGTCTATAGTCTCAAATTGGGATACATAATTTACCTCACAAGTCTAAAATGGATTGAAACACTCTGTTTCCACCCATCTATTCCTTAGCACTTCTTTCCACCCCCAGATAGATGGGAAGATAGAGAGGACCATCCCAACTTTGGAAGATATTCTACGAGCATGTGTTTTGGACTTCGAAGGATCGTGGGTATGACACTTTCCTCTGGTAGAGTATGCCTACAACAATAGCTATCACTCTACCATTGGCATGGCTCTATTCTAATCATTTTATGGAAGACCGTTTCATTAACCTATGTACTGGACAGAGGTTGGGGAAGTAGGTGTTCTTGGACCAGAGGTGGTGTATAGCACAATGAAGAAGTTTTATCTTGTTCATGAGAGGATGAAGGTGGATCCAGACCGACAAAAGTAGTATGCTGACCATAGGAGGATACCCATGAAGATCGAGGTTGGGGACCATGTGTTCTTAAAGGTCTCTCCTCAGCATGGGAAACAGATGTTTGGCAGGGGACTAAGAATTCTCTTAGGTTCGTTGGACCCTTTGAGATGTAGTGATGTGTCGGCAAAGTGGCTTATCAGCTAGTGCTACCATTGCCGCTACAGAGGGTCCACGAAATCTTCCATGTGCCTTAGCTCTATCAGTATCTACATGATGACTCGCCCATCCTCGACTAGGGAGATCTAGATATATAGGATGATAAGATGTCCATGGAATGACCAATTAGGAACAAGGAACATGAGGAGAAGGTTCGTTGTGGGAGAACCATTCCCTTGGTTCATGTGTTATGGAGGCATGGTGGCCTCGAGGAGAGTACCTTGGAATGGGAGGCACATATTCATGCCTAGTACCAAGAGCTATTTGGAGTTTTGTTATTTGTTTTTTTGTACTTGACTGTGATGTAGTGATTGACCTTGTTAACTATAAGATGGTTTGTTTACCTTGTTCTCTAAGTGTGTGTGAAAAGTACTAACCATGGGGAGGGGAGTTCCTAATCCCTAATCGAGACGCATTATGTTGGATGCGATTAAACCTATGCGGGTGAGTCAGTGCTACCCAAAGCGGATATTATCTTGACATAAGGGAAGGGACACCCTAATCCATATGCCTAGATGGTGTGACCTTTAAATGTTTGTGTGGTTACTTGGGGGTGAAGAGTAGTGGTGTATTCGTAGTTGTTCAAGACATAGATAAGGGAGAGGTGTTCCTAGATATTGAGGTTTGTTCCGACCTTTGAACAACTCCAAGGTGGTTTTTTCTCTTAGAGGTATCATACGATGTGGTTTTTCAGACCCATGTATTTTCGTTAGGTTTACTCTTGGATTCCTGAGGATGAGAATAGTTTGAGAGGTATCTGATGTAATGGCCCAGACCCTCCCAGTCCATTACTTTTCCAAATTTCTAGTGTTTTGGGTATCCGTGGACAACCTGTGACTCATTAAGGAGTTTTCTAGAAACCCAATTCCACAAAATGGTTCCACCAAAATGGTGGAACCGGTCACAGTGGCACTGTGATGGTGGCTCCATGACGGTGGTGTCGTGATGGTGGAACCATGACGGTGGAACCGTGACGGTGGGACCGTGATGACAACACCGTATTGGTCACATCATCACAGTCTCACACCAAAATAGTGGCATCGCTTACGGTGTTCCACTAAACTGGTGGCACTGTTATGGTGTCTTACCAAATGGTGTCCCACCCTTTTCTTTTTTATAGTTTCTGAGTTTTTCCAGTTTCGCTCCCGTAATGAATATTTTGAAGTAAATGTGTTTTAATACCATTTTTAAAGCCATTTGAAGCCATTAAAAGATTTTTTAACCCCCAAGAGTTGGGAAACCCTTTAGTTACCAAAATGTATGGCTTATTCCCCAGTTTTACACTTTCCTCATGCCTTCTAACTTCACCCATATTACATGGTTTTACTCGTAGTCATTATCTCCACCATCTTTGAGAATAATTATTAAACAAAAATTAATTCCATCATGTGTAACAACCCAACAGTGTGATGAAACCATGATCCGCCTTTTCAGAGGATCGAGATTTCATATCTCATAACTCCAAGATCTGGCCTTTAATCACAGAGAGATTCTTTTTCTTCTTCCTTGATTCCTTTATTTTCATTGGTGATCTTGGAGTCCTTCTTTTAGAGAAGAATTGTACGATCGTTTTAGATCCCTTCCCGCTCAGCCTTGGAGACCTTCGCGCAACCCCAGTTCTTGGCATGACAATAAAACATTGATCATTGATCATCCAAGTAGGGTTTTCCTTCGTCTCTCTATATTGTGTATCATTTGGAGTGGGTATGAAAATGTTTCCTCAGGGCGTGGATGAAACCAAATCTTAAAAAAGATAATAAATTGTATTTTTTAGAATGAATGGGTGTTTTTGGTGATTATTTGGTTATACTCTTTTATCATTCTTAATATGTTGTAAACTATATGGGCTTATACCCACTGAAAATTGGGTTCATTGGTGGTCCTTTCTTGCCCACTAATGCACCTCTGTTTTTCTGGATAATTTTGTGATTGAATGGTCGTAAAATGGAAATGGGTTGATCACGTAAACTAGGTTGATTAAATGGGTTCCCAATGAATATGAATCCATGTGATATCACCCTAGTTAACCAAATAGAAATAAAGAACTTGATAAATGGTGTGGTTAAATCTGAGAACTCCCTTGATATGTTCTACTAAAAAGCATGGTTGTTCTGATGGATGCTTGTGGGGTGATGGGGATGGGATCTCCTATTGTTCATTTATTGGCTTGGGTTTCTCTGCCTATATGTTGGGGCTTGGTTCAGTTCCAGTACCTTGAGGGATCTCATAGATCCCTTTTTTCATGACATTACAAGAGAACCAGATATAAATGATTAAATTGTTGTTTGGCTATTTTCTTCTTTATTCTAGTGATTTTTTGACTTGTTAATGTGCTTATTAGTTTCTCGGTAGTGTGGAATTATTTTCCAAATAAATCACTTGAACATGATAACAAGAATGGGTGTTTCTCTGGTTGTGGTTGATGTGCATTTGTGTATGTATGAATAGTAATGATATTGTTTTTGTATGGGCTAGTTTCGGGACCCTTAGGCTGGGATGAGTGCTTGTTTACCTATATGTATAAACTTAGTTATTGTGTTTCTTATTAGCACCCCTCCAAAGTTGATAACTTTATGCCGAATACCCCCAATTCATGGGGGAGGGTTTTTTTCCAACATTCTTATGAGTGGCTGGTTATTAGCTCCCTTCTGCCCCCTCTCCCAGGTAGTCCAAGACTCTTAGAAGAGGTTGTTATAGCCTGAGGTCCATTATAGTCCAAGACTCTTTGGGAAAGGTATGTTGTGGTGGTTGGACTAGGTGAGTGTGTGAAGGTTTGTTTCCTAAGTGACTTAGGGATGAGGCCCAGGTGTCTTCGGGCATGACGGGGGTTTTTCTGGCTTAGGTGCCTATGGGCGTGGTTACGTATGGTTTTTCTAGACCATGTGTCTACATGTGTGTTTACGTATGGTTATGGTGGCCCAGGTGTCTACGGGTGGGATATGTGGTTGTGGTGGCCCAAAAGGTTGTTGTTGGGATGGTAGTGAGATTGTAGAGAAAATGGTGAGGGAGGTTTGACATGTAGGATGACTTTAATAACCAATGGGAAAGTGGTGTGGGGAAACCAAATATCAATGTGATATTACTATTACTTTACATTACCTATGTTATTTAGGGAACATGCCTTGGTGAGGCCAAGTGGCTAGTTTCCCTGGCTAGGTGTTTTGGCTACCTCTAATTTCTCACGGGGCATTAGAATGCCTCCCCCCTTGTTCACGAGGGATTTTGTTCTACCATATTGATTATAACTGTATACTCACCCTAGATATATAAAATTGCTTTCAGGTTTCTAGGAGGACTTTTAGGACCCTGCTAGACTTTACTAGCTCGGACATTGGGAGAGTTGATGTTGCTATTTTATTTCCTTTTGGTACTTTCCCTTTGGATTTTTCTTGTACTTTTTAGAAATTTATTTTGAAAATTCATGTGGAAAAAGGGATTTGGGATTTACATTTACTTTCTATATTTGGATTTTTTTGATATTTACCATCTTATCTCCTGATATTTTTCTATAAAAAGGGTAATGCCTTCTATATTATGTGTGATTTTACACCCTTTGTGCCAGTCGCCACTCTAGGGCCTATTGAAGGAAGGACTCGGGGGTCATTATCTCTCCTTAAACATGAAGAAGGAAGGGTCTGGTAGTTTTCTATCCTTTCCCTCATCTTGGTGAAGGTGGGTCGTGACACTTATTCAATTTAAAAATTAACCTTCTATATAAGAGTACATTTCTCAAATATAGAATCCCCATCATAGTGTAATAATGCCTTTCATGTTGTAATATGCTTAATTCAAAATAACTCTATCCCTTCACATATTTATAAAACTTCAATGACCTTTCAACTCACCCATGAGCATTTCATCAATAAATAAAATATTAAAACAGATCAAACTCTTTAATTAACTGTCTCAAGAAACTATTCAATGCTTTCCTCTAATGTGAATGTTTTATATAAACCACACTATAGAATAGAATGGTTTTTAGTATATTACTCTAACTCTAATAATAAGATAAATTTCATATTGACCATGTATCATTTGAGATACCTTCATAGCCCCCACCCCACCCCTCAATCAATTCAATTCATGGGGTATTTTTTAACTCTTCAAATTCCTCAAGATACAATCTTCCTAAGGGATCTTCAATTCTCCCCATTTATATTTATTGGGGATGTTAAATGAAAATAAGTGTGATAGATCTTCCTCAATATTCATCTAATAACTCCTCGAGTCAATTGTCCCCATTGACATCACTTGAAAAGAAAAACAAGAGTCTCTTCCCCTTAGTAAGAAGAGATCCTTTTATATCCTCCATATTTTTAAATAAATGTAAGGGAATTAAAGAGGTAAAATGAAGAAGAAAACTTATAGATATTTTTATAGAGAATTCACCACCAACAACATTCTCTTTTCTTACACCTATGTTAAAATTTTGGTATAATTAAAACTCTTAAAACATATCTAGGTTTGAACACCTTTGATCTTATCTCCAAGTATATTTTAATCTTCCAAATTTTTATTAATCATTATAAAAAAAATTATAATCATTACTGGATATTTAGGTTATATTCATTACTTGATATTTTATAATCATCATGTGGAATTTAAAAATATGTCACTTTATTCACATATATCCCATGTTGTCCAAAATAATAATGGATATATAACTCATTCATCTGTGCCTAAAATAGTGCGGTAATGGATTCCTTTATCAAATATTTTTTCAGTACTAATAAATTTTCCCTTTATCAGTTATTTTTATAACACTGATAAAGGGGTATACTGTTACATTGTGTTTTTAACAATATAGTACACTATAGTAGAAAAAACATAAAATATAGGAGAAAATGAAAGTGTAGATACAAAATTTAATTGAAACAGAATTTGAAGCATAAATACAATAATAGAAACATTATATTATAAACATTTTATGAATTATTTTTCACAATTACATGAGTAAGTACAAAATGTCACAGACATTCAAAAATATCCATGTTGTATTTCATTTGAACCCTAACCCAGGTAGTGCTATTAGTTGTAGAAAAAACCACCCCAGATCGTGAAAAATAATTCAACAGTATAATAAAACAATTAATATATTATTAATACTATAAATAAATAAATTAAAGATAAAGTATCAATTTTAAACTAAAAAACATATACATTGAGTCATACAACGCACACCATGTATCTGATTGAGTTTTGGTTGATTATTACATGTCACACCATTTCATGTTGATATCAAAATAAGGTGCTCCTAAATTGTATCTTATATTTTGTGATAAGAATAATCACTATGAATGTATAGACCCGAAGCTTGACGTACATGGACATTACATTACTTTTGCGGAATACTTAGTACATAACAAAAACACACACACAAGGACCATAATAGTTTAGTGTCTTTGGAAACTCAGAATATAATCTTCTAATCGTGGTGAAAGATCTTCAACGTCTCCCATAAAGATCTTCTTTTTTTTCTAAACCTAAATCCTTTCTTTATGTCCTGGGAAAATAAAACATTAAAGGGTGATATCAAATACTCAGTAAGGTTAAACAAAAGAAATATCAATCACGTCATATTCATAAGAACATATCTTTTGGAAATCTTAACCTGCAAAAGAGATCATAATTTCATAACATGGGATAAATCATAGTAGTGAAATGAAATCCCAATAATCATAACTTAAAACATGAAACTTTGTGGCATACACACATAATCATATAGAATCATATCTTATTAGTCAAGACTCATTTCCAAGACTACCTTAGTGGACAAAGTCTATTTCTGAACCGAGTCACCCTCGTTTCAGTCCTGTTTCACTGAACCGGTATAACCTACCGTTCCAGCCATGTCTATTTCATGAGATATAAAATCTTTACCCAATGCATTGGAGGGAGATATAGGTCCCACCCATCTTATAATGAATCCTTTCTAATGTGTTCCACATAATCATAAATCATACATCATCGCATAACACATGTAACAAAAATGGGCTTCTTGAAACATCATGACATCATAAAACAAATCATATAAGGTAAATGACTTCATAAAAATAATTCCCTCAAAACATAATCAAATCAATGTAATAATAGGGATAAAAACATAACCCTATATTATCTTATATGGAAAATAATTTTGATAAAATATTTGAACTCCATTCTTGAGGAAAATATACTTTCTACTTCAAAAACACTTTTCTTTTCTAAACAAGTCATACAATTATAAACTAAAAGAAGTTGATTAAAAATAAACTTGAAAACTTATAAAGGAATATTCTTGGAAATAATGTTTTAAAAATCCATTCTTTCCGTATAAGTTAAAAAAACATTCTTCGTACTTTTGTCGGAAAAGTCAAAAAGTGCCTCGTACGAAAAATGGAAAAAGATTCCTTTCATATTCTTTACTAAAAACTCACCGAAGGGTAAAATTGGATTTAAACATTTGTAGGTGGATGGAAATAATATTACATATTCAGGAAACATGGATTTGGATGATAAAATACACCCCAGTAAATACTAAAGTATAAACAATCTCGGATAAAAATGAGATTGTGATATTTCCCTTACCTTATGTCTGATATGCTTTGTACGTATCCGAAACTCCTGTATAATGATTTAAATAATGTCATTAACTTATTACAGAATCATATTCATTGTTATGATATCATATATGGTTCACTTATGACTTTATATTACCCGTTCTTTTGTAAATTCCATGTTAAAGAAGTGTTTTGGGTAAAATCGTTTTATTTATCGTAGGTGTTTGGACTTGTTGTTCTTGACATTATTATTACTTATATCATGATTTACTTACTTATAGAATATAAAAAATGATTTATATATCATATATATTCTGTATATATATATATAATAGATAGATAAATGAAATGAAACACACCGTTCATGGAGACGGCAGTCCGTACGTACGCATGAACGCTGTTTTCCTTTCCTTGTTATCTTGGATGGAAGTAAGTAGATGACATACATATATATATATATACATAAATACAGTAGATTTAACATGTCATATATTTAATTATTATTCATTATATGTACTTTATAATCATTCATGAATGGTTAATGTGGAGAATGAATCTCATCGCGTCGTGGAGACGGTAGTCCGTACGTACGCACGAGCGATGATATCATTCTCATGATCGTGAACTTGTGTTGAAGTATATGTATACTATTTTAGTATCAATATAAATTTATAATAATCATATATAGTTACTCATTACACAATTATACCCATCCAATTAAGGTGGTGGCGGAAAATAGATTACACCACGGCGTGGAGACGGTATTCCGTACGTACGCACGCGCGGTGATTTCCTTTTTATGTAGGATGGATAAAAGGTTAATTAGAGTTGTTTCATATTTATAATAACAGATCAGTATATAAGAAATACTGATGTTATTACTTTATCATGAAACAACTAAAGAAGATGAAGTTGAAGAAGAAAGAAATTGAAAAAGATCGGTAATTGATATTACCTCTTTTTGACGCGCCTTTTCTTAACCTCCACTTAGAGAACTAAGGATGGTCTTTGAAGAAGACCAGGACCTCTAGGATGATACTAGGGAAGTGGAGAAGAGATTTTGGCAGGGGTTTTCCGAGCTTGAATGCTCAAATTGGTGTGAGGAGGAGAGGGAGGAGGTTCCCTTTTATAAGGGAGGAGAGGGGCGCCTTTGGAATAACAAAAACTATTATTTTATTATAAAGTCAAATTCGGTTTTAAATAGCTCCAAATTGATTCATTTCTAAGATAAGGTGGGGATGGGTCGCAATCCTCTCATCCAATAGAATTTAGACAAGTTTAGGTTATTATTTTAACCTTATCAATTTGATTTAACTCTAAGTTAAATAATTTAACTTTTACCGTGTCTTTTTGTTTTCTTACACTATATGGTTAATAAACTTTCTATATCAAGCCCAACGAACCCCAAGTTGTTTATTATTAATATATATAACCTTATCTAAGTCATTTTTTCGAACCTTAGATTTTTAGGAATAAAATAACAATTAATAATATAATATTTGTTTTAAAAACTATTTTATGTCAATTTTGAAACTATTTGGTACATGATTATTATGAAATTCATAAAAGAATGATAAGTTCAAAAAAAGTTACTTAAATCAACAATAACATGTCATATTAACCTTTAAAATTATGTTAAGTCATAAAAAGTCTCAAATTACATTTATTTGGGTATTTATAACATCAATTATGTCAATATTTCATTAATAAGATAATTACTGCATCATCGTTGTGTCATAAATAAATTAAATTATTTAATGTCTAAAAATTACATATAAAATACCATTATGTAGGAAATCTTTTTATATTTCTAATGAATATTTATAGTCTAATTTATTTTATGTATAACCCCATATTAAAAATGTTTTAGTAAATAAACTTTGATTTTAACTCTTTTAACCCTTCTTTAAATAAATTAATAATAAATGTCGTAATCTAATCCAAGTGGGCCTAAATGGTCATATTTTATTCCTAAGTTTGTTTTTGGTCGAATTAAACTTGTCCAATAGAATTAGGACATGTGTTAGGGTAATAATAATATCATTTCTACCCTTAATTACCCAATTTACTATTAACCGTGGTAAAAAAAAGTAAAAAGTTACTATTCACCAAAAATTATTTTCATCTCATTGAACCACATTTTACTTACTAACATCAACCGTGTCTATCGGATTTTTGAAATTCCACTCACAGAAGCGGTAAAATTATTTTTATGAAAAAATCATTTTTTAACTACCACTTAGTGGTTTCACTATTCATCAAAAAATGAAAGTTTCCAGAAAAATACCAAAAATTAGGCCTAAGATATATTTGATATTATGAACTCAAAAATGATGTCTATTTGACCAAATTCAGAACATATTAGTTGCATTAATTAATTTAAAAATTAATTCCCATCGTCAAAACAAATAGTGTGTTTTTAAGAGATAATAACAATCAAAAGATTGACACTTGTTTATGACTAGTTTAAATGTGAAATTACATCCAATGACCAACATTGTATTAAATTGTAAAAATAAATTCTAAATATTCTTTAAAACCACTAAAATTAATAATTTATCACTATTAATTATTTCTATTAAAAAAGTTATTTTTAATTAAAATTTAGTAATTTTCACTATTCATCAGAATATGAAAGTTATCCGAAAAGTACCAAAATTTCACCTTTGGCTAAATTAGATACTCCGAATCCAAAAATGAATTCCATTTTGAAAAATAAAATTTACAGAATTTCAAAAAGTGGTTACTACTATTCAAAACGGATAGTTTTAATAATATTTTAATAGCATATCGTTGTTTAGTGAAACTCGGTATTGCATACTACACACGCTATTGAGGAAGGTCGTGATTGCGTGTAATGCAAGGCAATTCAAGGATGCGTGTTGTGAAAGCTCCTTTTGGTGTAGCGTACAACACAAGACATTAATGAAATTAAAAAGAATATTTTTTCATAAAATCTCGGGCTGTTACATTCTACCCCCCTTAAAATGAATTTCGCCCCCGAAATTCGTCGGGGTTATAAATGGTTTACTATTCGAAAGTTTCTTTAATCGAAACCCACATCGTAAAAAGGAATACCAAAACCAATTTTTAAAAACGAAAGTATGAAATGTAATGGTTACCCAAATAAATTAATCACTGGGTTTCCACATATGTGAAAATATGGATATGGAAGAGAAATCTAACCATCATGTTCTGGTGGAGAGTGGTAGAGAACATGGCTCTGGAAAAGCCAGCAATCACAAAGCCATAAATTTGTGACATTCTAAGGTACTATCTTATTTATTAGATATAAGAGCACTAGGAAAAAAAATTTGGTTTTTAAGATCATTTCCCTAAAGTTGATGAAATTAGAAGAAATACTTTCTTGATTTTGGTATAGTCTCAATGTTAGTCGTTCTTTGGACAATTTCCACTTCTTCTCTTAAATAAATGAAGTTGAATTTGTCATTAGTGATGTGTTAGCAGATCATGTGAGAGAATGATGGGTCATTGCATCTGTCTCAAACAATAGGTTAGAAAAGTTATCAAAAAAATACGTAAGTCCATATATAGTGAGATTAATGATATATGGTTCCTAAAATGGACATATAATTCATATATCATACTGCTTAATATAATAAAACTAGTTTCTACTAAACAGGGACTTCCTGTAGGCCAGTGGTAGGCTATAAAGGCCAGTCGCACTTTGGTTGTGGGTTCGATTCCCACGGCCTTGTCCGACGTGATGGGCTGTCGCCCGTCCTGCGGGTTGTCCTTTTTCTAAAACTAAATAATATCAAAAGTTATATCCTTAAATAATACTAACTTATGTCCAACATAATCCATTCCAATCTTTAGGATTATCTAAAATACTTCAGTCTAATCTCATAGTATAAAGAAAATGATTACTTGAAATGTCACATAACAAACACGTGAATGCCATCATTTATCCCCCATATATCATAAGATATATATTGTTGGTCAAATTACAAACATGTGAATACCTTAATCATGTATTCTCTTGAAGAATGAATATCCATTGAACCTTAGTGAAAACATGAATGTAGTTAAAAGTTAACACTTTCCACATACCAAAATCCTCAAAATTCTATATCCTCAAACCATGATATCACTTAGTCCTTATATCAATCATGAGCTCATGAATACTATCAAACATATTAGATTCTCTTTATCCCATCATTATTTTCATATCATCTGCTTTCCAAAAATATTTCAATCACTTTTCATGGTTACCAATTCCATAAAATTGCTGAAAACCACAATAGACCAAAACATAAAGATTCCAATATTCCACGATACTATATACAACATTATTCTGGAATCCCATTACATAAACACTTAATCATTCCACCACATTGTTGTCATATTCAACATCACCAATGGTGATCGCATGTGACTTCCCTTTGTCCTTTTCCTTAAGTGGTTGCTCACGTCGATCATCACTAACCCTTAGATTAGGGAATTTATTAGCATAATGCCCCATCTCCTTGCACTTGAAGCATTGAAGTGTTGGTGGTGCGTTCTCTACAGTGTTTGCATTATTCACATCATTAGAAACCCTTTTTCCATTACTTCGACACTCAGCTGCTCGATGACCTTCTTTTCCACACTTAAAACATTTTCTAGTCCCTTTAAGACAGTCTCCAAATATTCTTCTTTCCACACTTTATGCATAAGGAAACATTCATCTTCCTTTCACTATTATTCTGAGATTTCTCCTTGAACTCCATCTTTCGTTTCTTATCAAAACCATGAGATGGATATGTAACACCAACTTCCATTTCTACCTTTATAGCACAACGCACAATTTCTTCATAGCAACTGAAGTCTCTTATAGCTAATTCCCTTCGAAGACTTGGTTTTAAGCCACTGAAAAATCAATCAAATTTACTTTCAGGTTGGATGATAATGCCAGATGCATACCTTGCAAGTCTTGTAAAATTCGCTTCGTATATACCAAAAGATTCATCATCCTTCTGCTTCAGCTCAAGAAACTCCTTTTCCTTCTTTGTTCGAAGAACACGAGGGAAGTACTTACTGAAAAACAAGTTCTTGAACTCGTCCTATTCCATGGACTCAATTTCATCTCTTGGCCTTGTATACTTGATAAGATTCCACCATTGATCAGCTTCACCTTCCAAAAGATATACTGCTAAGATGACTTTATCATGTTCAGAACATTGAAGAACTGAAAATATCTTTTCAGTGGTACTGATCCATTATTCAGCAACAAGTGGATCGGAAGACCCACAGAAAGAAGGTGGACGTTGCCTCATGAAGGACTCAATAGAATATTATTCCCTTCTCTACTCATTTGGAAGTCCAGAATGATTCATAGCTTGTGTAAGTATAGCAATAAGATTTTGCACTCCATCTCCCATAACATTTGTCTGTTCATGAGGACAATCATTGCATTGTCCATTGCATTGATCAACACGGTTCCTTCGGGTTCCAGCCATCGTCTAAAACCCAAAAAGAATAGTGTGAGAGGCAAAAATCATGCTACGGAAAACAACATAATAAAGGGGGAGTACCCACAATATCTAACATCTTAGGTTAAATTCTAAGATCGTTAGCGCAATTCTAGGACTATAACCTATACGTATACTTAACCTTATAGAAATCCCTAGACATACCATAGAAATATCTCTAGGGATCTCACTAACGTTTTCGCATCCTAGTTTCCAAAGGTTGACTAAACCTTTCCTCCGATACCAACTGTAGAGACCCGAAGCTTGACGTACATGGATATTACATTACTTTTGTAGAATACTTAGTACATAACAAAAACACACACACAAGGACCGTAATAGTTTAGTGTCTTTGGAAACTCGGAATATAATCTTTTAATCGTGGTGAAAGATCTTCAACATCTCCCATAAAGATATTCTTTTTTTTCTAAACCTAAATCCTTTCTTTATGTCCTGGGAAAAGAAAACATAAAAGGGTGAGCTCAAATGCTCAGTAAGGGTAAACAAAATAAATATCAATCACGTCATATTCATAAGAACATATCTTTTGGAAATCTTAACCTGCAAAAGAGATCATAATTTCATAACATGGGATAAATAATAGTAGTGAAATGAAATCCCAATAATCATAACTTAAAACATGAAACTTTGTGGCATACACACATAATCATATAGAATCATATCTTATTAGTCAAGACTCATTGTCAAGACTATCTTAGTGGACAAAGTCCATTTATGAACCGAGTCACCCTCGTTTCAGTCCTGTTTCACTGAACCGGTATAACCTACCGTTCCAGCCATGTCTATCTCATGAGATATAAAATCTTTACCCAATGCATTGGAGGGAGATATAGGTCCCACCCATCTTAAAATGAATCCTTTCTTATGTGTACCACATAATCATAAATCATACATCATCGCATAACACATGTAACAAAAATGGGATTCTGGAAACATCATGGAATCATAAAACAAATCATATAAGGTAAATGACTTCATAAAAATAATTCCCTCAAAAAATAATTAAATCAATGTAATAATAGGGATAAAAACAGAACCCTATATTATCTTAGATGGAAAATAATTTTGATAAAACATTTGAACTCCATTCTTGAGGAAAATATCCTTTCTACTTCAAAAACACTTTTCTTTTCTTAACATGTCATACAACTATAAACTAAAAGAATTTGATTAAAAATAAACATGAAAACTTATAAAGGAAGATTCTTGGAAATAATGTTTTAAAAATCCATTCTTGCCGTATAAGTTAAAAAAACATTCTTCGTACTTTTGTCGGAAAAGTCAAAAAGTACCTCGTACGAAAAACGGAAAAAGATTCCTTTCATATTCTTTACTAAAAACTCACTGAAGGGTAAAATTGGATTTAAAAATTTGTAGGTGGATGGAAATAATATTACATATTCAGGAAACATGGATGTGGATGATAAAATACACCCCAGTAAATACTAAAGTATAAACAATCTCGGATAAAAATGATATTGTGATATTTCCTTTACCTTATGTCTGATATGCTTTGTACGTATCCGAACCTCCTGTATAATGATTTAAATAATGTCATTAACTTATTACAGAATCATATTCATTGTTATGATATCATATATGGTTCACTTATGACTTTATATTACCCGTTCTTTTGTAAATTCCATGTTAAAGAAGTGTTTTGGGTAAAATCGTTTTATTTATCGTAGGTGTTTGGACTTGTTGTTCTTTACATTATTATTACTTATATCATGATTTACTTACTTCTAGAATATAAAACATGATTTATATATCATATATATTCTGTGTATATATATATAACAGATAGATAAATGAAATGAAACACACCGTTCATGGAGACGGTAGTCCGTACGTACGCATGAACGCTGTTTTCCTTTCCTTATTGTCTTGAATGGAAGTAAGTAGATTACATACATATATATATATACATAAATCCAGTAGATTTAACATTTCATATATTTCATTATTATTCATTATATATACTTTATAATCATTCATGAATGGTTAATGTGGAGAATGAATCTCATCGCGTCGTGGAGACGGTAGTCCGTACGTACGCACGAGCAATGATATCATTCTCATGATCGTGAACTTGTGTTGAAGTGTATGTATACTATTTAAGTATCAATATCAATTTATAATAATCATATATAGTTACTCATTACACCATTATACCCATCCAATTAAGGTGGTGGCGGAAAATAGATTACACCACGGCGTGGAGACGGTATTCCGTACGTACGCACGCGCGGTGATTTCCTTTTTCTGTAGGACGGATAGAAGGTTAATTAGAGTTGTTTAATATTTATAATAACAGATCAGTATATAATAAATACTGATGTTATTACTTTATCATGAAACAACTAAATAAGAAGAAGTTGAAGAAGAAAGAAATTGAAAAAGATCGGTAATTGATATTACCTCTTTTTGACGCGCCTTTTCTTAACCTCCACTTAAATAACTAAGGATGGTCTTTGAAGAAGACCAGGAACTCTAGGATGATACTAGGGAAGTGGAGAAGACATTTTGGCAGGGTTTGGACGATATTGAATGCTCAAATTGGTGTGAGGAGGATAGGGAGGAGGTTCCCTTTTATAAGGGAGGAGAGGGGCACCTTTGGAATAACTAAAACTATTATTTTATTATAAAGTCAAATTCGGTTTTAAATAGCTCCAAATTGATTAATTTCGAAGATAAGGTGGGGATGGGTCTCAATCCTCTCATAGAATATAATTTTGACAAGTTTAGCTTATTATTTTAACCTTATCAATTAGATTTAACTCTAAGTTAAATAATTTATCTTTTACCATGTCTTTTTGTTTTCTTACACTATATGGTTAATAAACTTACTATATCAAGCCAAACGAACCCAAAGTTGTTTATTATTAATATATATAACCTTATCTAAGTAATTTGGCCGAACCTTAGATTTTTAGGAATAAAATAACAATTAATAATATAATATTTGTTTTAAAAACTATTTTATGTCAATTTTGACACTATTTGGTACATGATTATTATAAAATTAATAAAAGAATGATAAGTTCAAAACAAGTTACTTAAATCAACAATAACATGTCATATTAACCTTTAAAATTAGGTTAAGTCATAAAAAGTCTCAAATTACATTTATTTGGGTATTTATAACATCAATTATGTCAATATTTCATTAATAAGATAATTACTGCATCATTGTTGTGTCATAAATAAATTAAATTATTTAATGTTTAAAAATTACAAATAAAATACCATTATGTAGGAAATATTTTTATCTTTCTAATGAATATTTATAGTCGAATTTATCTTATGTATAACCCCATATTAAAAAAATTTTAGTAAATAAACTTTGATTTTAACTCTTTTAACCCTTCTTTAAATAAATTAATAATAAATGTCCTAATCTAATCCAAGTGGGCCTAAATTGTCATATTTTATTCCTAAGTTTGTTTTTGGTCGAATTAAACTTGTCCAATTGAATTAGGACATGTGTTAGGGTAATAATAATATCATTTATACCCTTAATTACCCTATTTACTTTTAACCGTGGTAAAAAAAAGTAAAATGTTACTATTCACCAAAAATTATTTTCATCTCATTGAACCACATTTTACTTACTAAAATCAACTGTGTCTCTCGGATTTTTGAAATTCCACTCACAGAAGCGGTAAAATTAAGGTTTATGAAAAATTCATTTTTCTAACTACCACTTAGTGGTTTCACTATTCATCAAAAAATGAAAGTTTCCAGAAAAATACCAAAAATTAGGCCTAAGTTATATTTGATATTATGAACTCAAAAATGATGCCTATTTTACCAAATTCAAAACATATTATTTTCATTAATTAATTTAAAAATTAATTCCCGTCGTCAAATCAAATAGTGTGTTTTTAAGAGATAATAACAATCGAAAGATTGACACTTGTTTATGACTGGTTTAAATGTGAAATTACATCCAATTACCAACATTGTATTAAATTGTAAAAATATATTCTAAATATTCTTTAAAACCACTCAAATTAATAATTTATCACTATTAATTATTTCTATTAAAAAATTTCTTTTTAATTAAAATTTAGTAATTTTCACTATTCATCAGAATATGAAAGTTATCCGAAAAGTACCAAAATTTCACCTTTGGCTAAATTCGATACTCCGAATGCAAAAATGAATTCCATTTTGAAAAATAAAATTTACAGAATTTCAAAAAGTGGTTATTACTATTCATAACGGATAGTTTTAATAATATTTTGATAGCATATCGTTGTTTAGTGAAACTCGGTATTGCGTACTACACACGCTATTGAGGAAGGTCGTGATTGCGTGTAATGCAAGTCAAGTCAAGGATGCGTGTTGTGAAAGCTCTTTTTGGTGTAGAGTACAACACAAGATATTAATGAAATTAAAAAGAATATTTTTTCATAAAATCTCGGGCTGTTACAATGAAAGGGATCCAATTTTAGAGGAATTTCTTTTTTAGATCAAGTGTTCCACTGTCACACAATTTCTTGTTCTTATTCAAACATTATCTCTGTGAAAATTAAATGAATAAGTATAAGATAAAAATGGTAAGAAAAATTATTAAGTAGTATAATATAAAAAGATAAGAAAAAAATATGAGCCTTTTTACATGGTTTTGGTGATGTGATGTGTGTTTTAAACTAAAATGATACTTATATGTTAAAAGACATACTTCAAGTCATACTGACCACATCACCTATTTGATTGATGTGCGGTTAATTTCATTATGTTAAAAATGAATTATGGATCATTATCATAAATTTTAAAAACAATATAATCTTTTTTGATTTATTTTGGCTCGTGATGCATTTTAAACTAAAACGGAAATTTTTCACTGAAAACACACACTTTGAGTCATATCTGTCACATCAGGTATCAGATTGATGTATGGCTAATTCTAGCACATAAAAATAAATTATGAACTATTTTAATAAATTTTGAAAATAATACAAGCTTGTTTTCTCAGTTTTGGCTATTTGATGTGTGTTTTAAACTAAAATTGTACTTTTTTATTGAAAAGACTCACTTCAAGTGGTATCGACCCCATCATGTATTGGATTGAGGTTTGGTCAATTCCTACACATGATAAATGAATTGTGGATATTTTTCATAATATAAGAAAATAATATGATCTCGTTTTATTTTTTATGGTGATGTGATGTTCATTTTAAACTACAATGACACTTATATATTGAAAACATGCACTTTGAGTCATATCAACCAGATCATGTGTCATATTGATATGCGGTCAATTTATATAAGTGAAAAATGAATTATGGATCATTTCAAAAATTTAGGAAAACAATATGAGCTCTTTTTCTTACTTTTTGCAAGTTAACATTGTCTTAAACTGAAATTACACCTTTATATTTAAAACACACACTTTAAGTCATAACTATCATGTAATGCCCCGAGATTTTATGAGATAGATTCATTGTAATTTCTTTAATTCCATGAGTTGTATACTACACCAAGACTAGCTTGTTCTAAACACAACACCTTATTATCTTACAGTATACACGAAAAATGCTTGGCTTCTGTTACATGCAATGTCAAGTTCTTTTGATAGAATTCGTTTCACGCAAGACCGAGTATAAGTGAACAACTAAATATTATAAAATAGTCTAGTATGAATAGTATTAATGTCCTTCTATAAAAAAAATTAAATAAAAATAAGTGAGCCTATAAAATAGAAAAATCACACTTTATGGATTCAATATAATGTTTAAAATTTATCTTATATGTTTTCTAGATATGATATAAGAATGAATTCATTTTTTTGGATAAAAGAAGTATTTTTCAAAAAAAAATAGTATTTTCATCTTTTGAAGGTGAACCCATTTTAAATCAATTTTTTGACACTTATATATATTATAATAAACAAAACATACTTCTTCTTTGGAATTGGGATATTAAAATTTTCTTTTGATGAATATTTGATATTTTTTTGATAAATTTTTTATTTTGATTAATAGTAAAATTATACTAAATCTTAATTGAAAACATCTTTTTTCATTAAAATAATTTTTATAATTAAATTATATTGTTGAATTTTTTTAAAAAAGAAATATAATATATTTTTATCATTAAAAATAATTTATTTCATTATCATTAATTTTACATTGAATTTAGATGTAAAAACATTTCAATCTTTTTCAACGTTTTAACTTTTAAAAAACTCATTCTCTCTTTCCGAAAATGAGAATAATTTTAAATTAATTACTAAAAATTATGTGTTTTTAATTTTTAAAAATGGATTACATTTTTAGAATAAATAGGATAAAATTATTTAAATATATTTATTTTATTTTGGGGCATTATGAATAGTAACTTTAGTCATTTTTATTAATACGGTAAAAGGGTAAACCAAATAACTATGGGTAAGAATACTTTTATAAAATTACCTAACACTTTTTTTAATATCTTTTGATGAGTTTTTTTTGACCTAAATCATCCTTGGTTAAAAATTGTGTCCTTTATAAGACACTTGGATGAGATTAGTACATTTAATTTAATTTATTTATGGAAAATTTAAATATATCTCACTCAAATTTTAATAACGAAACAATTTTTATATACATTTATATAGAAGATAAATTTTATTATAAGTACTTATTTTAAAGCTAATTTTTTTTTTATCGTGTTAATTTATTTGAAATTTTTAGTAAATATATAATTACCTTAAAAACATATACTTTGATGGTGTACAAATTAATTAATTGGTGAGAAATCAATAAAACAATTCTTATTAAAATTATAATAACTATAAAAAGACTCAAAAACATTCCCAATTATTATTGGTTGATTATATCTCTACCATAATAATCTAAGGGTCTAGGTATTGACCATTTGGATATATATGGAATAGATTGTGGTACTTATATTATTTTATTTAAAGTAATGTTAAAGTTGTCGTATTCATAATTTAATAAGTATAATATTTTTAATGTTGAATTTTCCATAAGATAAATTCGACTACAAGTATTCTTATAAAATAAATTATATTTATTTTCATTAGCGTGTTTTATTTTTAATTTTTACCCAACAAATTATTATATTAAATAATCACAAAAAACGGAGGTAGTAATTAATTTATTAATGGAAATATCAAATTAATGTTATTAAAAATATTTAAATAAATATAATTGAAGATAATTAATATGTCCACTGATTTTAATAGATGAAATAGACTCTATATATATGTAATAAAATAATTTTGTCGATGATAAAATCGTATCTTGATATTTTAAAAAACCCATGAATAGAATAGTGTCAGAATTGACACTATTGTTGTTTTGTAAAACAATGTTTTGTTAAATTATTTAAAAATAATAAAACATTTCTAATAAAATATATAATAATTATAGTATCATCCAAAATGCTCTAAGTTACTTATTTATTATAAAATTGACATAAAATAAATAAATTTTTTACCCTTTTAAAATTTAAATATTTGTTATCTTAATTAAAATTAAATAGAATAACTAAGTGTTAATAAAATGATAACAAACATGAACACTGGTCTAAAATTTATTGGTTGATGATATCACAACCCTATCTCATATAAAATTTGAAATCAAGAAATTTTTAGGTTTTTATAAGGGTTTTATTATATAATAAATTAATATTGTTGAGGATTCCAAAGTTTTCTCTCACCTCAATTATAAAAGGGTGCCTCCTCCCTCACTTCTTTACATCATTTTAGCCTTAAAGCTCGGCCATCCGCTGACCATTTCCCTTCTCATCTTCCATAAATGCATTCTATAGTTTCTATTCTTCATCAAAGACCATCTCTAGTGCTCTAAGAGGATATTTATAGTAAGCACATCAAAGAAGAGGAGGTTCGGATACAAACAAAGGAAATCAGACCTATAGTAAGGGATTATTTTATCTCACTTTTATTTATGTGGGGCATATTCCTTCTACACCACATATTTTTTTGGAGTTTTTTTTATGTTGACCATGAATATTTTTATGGTTCTAATTATGAAGGTTATGATATGAATATAATTTTCTTTATTTCTTGAGGCATATGATTTGACAGATTATAAATCAATAAAAAATAATTTTGAAATCTCATTATTATTCGATATTGTTTATACGTAATTATTTACTGGGGTTTAATTATCATCTATGTTCATGTTTTCTAATGATTTCATAAAATTTTTTACTATTATTATATGTATTCATAGAGGCATTTTTACCCATTTTTTAATTTTTACTACACGGTTTGGAAGGAATATTTTTTTTTCATACGAGGTACTCTTTGACTTTTATGGAAAAAGATCAAAGTGAATGTTTTTTTAAATTATATGAAAAGGATAAATTTTTACACCTTATTTCCATTAATATTCCTTTAAAATATTTCAAGTTTATTTTTAATTAAATTCTCTTGTTTAAAATTGTGTGGCATTTTGAGAAAAGAAAATATTTTTGAAGAAGAAAATATATTTTCCACAAGAATTAATTTCTAGTGTTTTATAAAAATTATTTTCCAACTAATATTAATGATATATTTCAAGTATACTATCCCTATTATTCTTATGGTTTATTATTTTAATGATATCCATTTGTTTTAAATGGATTATGTTATGATGGAATGATGTTTAAGAAACCCATTTTATTTTTTAGGTTATGTTATGATAAACGATTTATGTTTTTGTGCAACATATAATAATGATTTAATTATGAGATGGGTGGGACCTATATCTCCCTCCAATTCATTGGGTAAATATTTATATCTCATGAGATATACATGACTGGAATGGAAACTAAATATGGATCTGTAATACAGGTCTGAAACGGAAAGTTTATCCAGTTCAGTAATATAGGGATGGAATGAGGAGTGAACTCAGTTCAGTAATGGAATTTGTCTATTATGATGGTTTTAGATATGAGAATTGGGTAATATGGAAATGATTTTATATTTTTCTTTTTTTCCACAAGTTTTTTATGCCAATTCTATGTTATCATGGTTAACGTTCCTTTATGATTCATGCCTTATATACTGCCAAGATTTATTTTATGACTCAATATTTTTATATTCAAAATATATGTCTATGTTTTTACATTCTTATGTATATGATTTGTTTTATTTTCTCCATTTTTACCCTTACTAATAATTTGATCTCACACTTTTTATTTTTTCTTTCCCCTAAGATATAAAGAAAGTTTTTAGGTAAGAAAACTAAAGGACAAGATATTTATGGAAGATGTTGAAGATCTTTCTCCAAACTAGAATAATGTGTTCATAGTTTCCAATTCACTAAACTAATATAGTCTTTGGTTATCTATTTGTATAATATATTAAGTATTCATAAAAATAAATTTAATTTCCATGTACATCAATCTTGGGTCATTAGAGTTGGTATCAGAGTGAAGGTTTAGTCAACCTTTAGAAACTACAATGTGAAAACTTTAGTGATATCCCTATAGATATTTATAAGTATATGTATAGGTATTTCATATGGATAAGTCTAAGTATATGTTACAATCCTATGGTTTTTTAGATAATAATGACTAACCTAGGGTTAAACCAAATATATCATAGATTGAAATATTATAATTAATTTACCTTACTTATGTGTTTCTAATCTCGGATATGTATTTATCACACTTTGCTTTCTAGTCTTAGTCAATATCAATAACATCATAACAACATAGTTTACCATTGAATGTTTCAGATGTGTAAAACATAGGAATTATAAAGATATATTCTCTAAGTGGAAATATCATGAATAGAATCATGATGATGGTATGAGTATTGGTCATATTGCTGGGGATAAAGTGATTATAAATGACATGCTAAAGGTAAGTGATGTTCTTCCATTATTTTTTCAATTAAATCTAAGAATCTTGAGGTTGATAAATCTTAATACAAGATTAATATTTTAGGTAAGATGAAGATGATGGATCCTGAGTAATGGTTTAAGAATAATTTTGGATGGTTGAGGCATATAGGTTTCAGAATTCATATATTATGCCATATGAATCAGTAAATGTATAAGTGTTTTTAGAATTTTTTTCATTAAGAATTGGAAAGGATATGTTGAATAGTTTTAAGGAGAAAAAAAAAGTTATTTTAGGGTAAGGTGATATACTTGGAGAACACATGATTCAGTGAAATATAACCCTTAATATATTCCTTATGTTAATATAATTATTTTTGGATAAATATATTTTTTATTTAAATAAGTAAATTAAATGATGCTAGTTTCTTGATAACTAATTATGGATTTTTTGACAGGAGGGTTAAACTATCATGGATAAAGTATACAACTTTTTTAGACTTCTGGAATAATCCATTATGTTTTGGAATAAGGAAACATGCATGTTTTCAATAATGATATCTAATAATTAAGGTTGTTACAATGACTCAAGAGAATACATGATGAAGGTTTTCACATTTTTGGAATATAAAAAACCAGATATACCTTATGATATATAGGGGATAAATGTTAAGATAATTTTGTGAACCTTTTTCTATAGTTTTGGATTTTTATATTTCAAAAGGATTTTAAGTTTATCAAATTTTTGGAAAGTTTAAGTTAAACATCAGATGAAGTTTGTAAAAATAAAATATCATCTCCCCATATATGGACTTATCTATGTTTTATGACTTGCGCTATGTTCTTTGTGATAAAGACATATGGAATGACCTATCAATCAATTTATGGATTAAATGATCTAATAACACTTCAAAAATGACAAATTAAACTTCATTTCATTGAATAAGGGATAAAGTGTAAATTTTTAAAGGCACGACCAGTGATGAGATTATACTAAAATCAAGAAACTATTTCTTCTCATGTTCTTAAACTTTAGAAAAAGGATATTGAAACCCAGAATTGTTATCCTAGTAAATTCTTATAAAATTAATCAGACAGTCCCTTAAATCATCGAAGATTGATGGCTTTCAAATTGTTAACTTTCTCATAACCTTCTTTTCTATCACTCCCCATCAAAAATTGATGGTTATATTTTTCTCCCATATCGATGTTTTTAATTCACACCTATTTTCTCCTATGTGGAAACCCAGGGATGAGTTACTTTGGGTAACTGTTTTGTTTCTAACTTTCCTTTTTAAATTGATATTTTAATATTCCTTTTTATGATCTGGATTTCTAGAAAGAAAATTTCAATTAGTAAACCTTTTATAACCTCGAAAAATTTCAATGGTGAAATTAATTTTAAGGGGGGTAGAATGTAACACCCTAAGATTTTATGAGATTGGTTCCTTTTAATTTCTTTGATGTCTTATGTTGTATGCTACTCCAATATTATATTGTGTTATACGCAACACTGTATAAGATTTCAGTATACACAACACTATGTTTGGCTTGTGTTACACACAATTTCAAGTTCTTTTTATTAATTAATTTCACGCATGACTGAGTATAAGTGAACAACAAAATATTATAACCTAGTCATTATAATGGCGGGTATGAATAGTATTAAATTACTTCTAAAAAATATTTAAATGAAAATAAGTGAGTCTATAAAATATTAAAATCGCCCTTTATGGATTCAATCTAATGTTTAAAATTTATCTTATATGTTTTTTAGACATGATATAAGAGCAAATTCAATTTTTCATATCAAAGAAGTATTTTTCAAGAAATCTAGAATTGATTCCTTTTGATGGCGCACCCATTTTAAATATATTTTTGACACTTTTTTATATTATAATTAACAAAAAAACACTTATTCATTGGAAGTGAGATATAAAAATTTCCTTTGGATGAATGTTTTATATTTTTTTGATAAGTTTTAAATCTTGATAAATAGAAAAATTATACTAAATTTTAATTGAAAACAAAAAAATCCATCAAAATTATTTATGTAATTAAATTATTTTATTGAATTTCTTTGTAGTATAAATAGAATATATATTTATCATTAAATTTAATGTATCTTATTAGCATTAATTTTACTTTGAATTCATATGTAAAAACATTTCAATATTTTGCAATGTTTTAATATTTAAAAAACTCATTCTCTCTTTAAGACAATGAGAATAATTTTAAATTAATTACTACAACTTCTATGTTTGGAATTCATAAAAATGGATTCCATATTTGGAATAAGTAGGACTAAATAATGTAAATATCTTTATTTTATTTTTGGGCATTATGAATAGTAATTTGGGTAAATTTTATTAATATGGTATAAGGGTAAAATGGATAATGAAATGTCTCAGAAATTCCGTGTAATATTTTTAATTATATGTAATTATTCTGAGACCACACACTTTGATGGCACATGATTCAGATGCCCGGTGAGCCCAAAATAGAAATTTTGAACTGTTTTTAAGTACGCTTAAGTAAACATGAAAGTGGGTTTTTATAACTTTTGAACCGGTGCTCGGATCAAAAATTTGAGGGCACCGTTGAATTCAGAATGCCGAAATTCACTTAAAAATGACATAACTTCGTTCGAAAAGGCCTGAATGGAAAAGTTAATTTTTGGACATGTCGAAAAATAATAAAATAACTTTAAAAAGTTATTTTCTTTTCCTTCCTCATCGGTTGAGCGGCAGATAACGACGCTGTGGTGTAGAAACACGGCGTATTGATGAGGCTCAACAATGGCTCATTAACTCGCAGTGTAAAGACCCATTAATGATGAATAACATCATAACGACAAGACATCGCAATGTAACAGAACTTTTGTGACATGTTTTCTTTTATTTTTGTTGATGAATTGGTGAAATGGTGAAATACACTGTGAGGATTATCTGACAAACCAATGACGAACATCCTCTCCAATTAAGAACGAAAAATTCCAATGAATGTCAAACATCATTGACACACCTCAAAGAATGGAGCTGAAAGCGACGAACAACATCAACGTCTTAAAACCTCGAGGACTTAACATTAAGGAAATGAATGTCAAAGAGGTAAGCGTTATTTGATATTAAATTTCTTCCCATTTCCTTTTTCTAGAAACGAAAAATGCGGATCAACCCATGAAAATTTTAATCTGTGAATTTTGTGTTTATGCGGGAGGGTGACTTTTCTTTGGGGAGTTATTATCCAGGATTAGTTTATCCCTAGTTTGATTGAGCCACAATCCTCAAGCCTCCCCATGATTATAAACCTCTAACACGGAGGGTTCGGGCTGACATGAATAATGCCTGAGCACCTCTGATGTGTACGTTCTTTGTGGTCGCACACTAAAAGTGGTGACAAGATGATTCAGGGACCTTTGTAGTGAAGAGGACATTCTGGGAGAGCGCAAGCGTAGGAGGTGCGAAGAACAGACCACCGGAGTGCGTCTGGTGGTTTTCTGAACATCTCTCGGTGCGCCAGCAGTGGTGGCGGTGGTAATTGTCTGTAGCAGCGGCAATGAGCAGAGGTGGTAGCGCGCTCATCGGTGTCCAATGGCGGTGGTGGGGAGGTTTGGCACCCCCGGGTGCTGGGTGGAAGGACGGCCCACGTTCGAGCCGTCCGAGTGACTTGGTGAGCCGCGGTCACTCGGTCGTGGCAGGAGGACCCCGCATGTCTGCCTATCCGGCGGAGGCCGGATGCTCTAGTCGGTGGCTTCCCAGCCATGCGGTGCACCACCATCCCGCACAGTGTATTTTGTACCCATGTCGGATGGCTGGAACCGCACCCAGTAGGCCAAACCCACACCGACAGCCCAGACTCACTCTCTTTAGGTCAGGCCGGACTAGACCGAGTCATCGGGTGACCCGGCGGGTTGGACCCTTGGCTAAACAATTTTGGGTCTAGTGAGGCCCATTGGTCCTAACCCACAGGCTAGATCAGACCGGACTGACCTATACCCGAACCGGGTTAGGTCGACTCAGTCAAACTAAACCAGGGTATGTGGGACCCTCATGCCGGTTTGGTCGGGTTGGTCTGACCGGGTTGGACCAGATCTAGATGAAACCGGACCATGTTTACTAAAATGTTAATAACTTTCAAATAGGGCATCCAATTGATGATCCATTTGCAGTGTTGGGAATTATTAAATGAGGAGGATCTTTTTGCTTGCTCTGAGGAGGCTTTCATGGAAGTAGATATGTGATGAATAGCTTGAGGAGATTTTCTCCTCGGCACACTACGTACAGAACCCTATGGTTGGATGTGACCTAAAGACTGCTAACATTCGACTCTGTGAGACTCGACTATGGCCTAGTGTTAAGCACTTATGTGTGAATTTTTAGTACCATGATGGGAAGCACATATGTGTGACTTTCTAGGCCCACGATATGCAACGAGAAGGAGTACCTCTATTAGACAAGATTAGTGGGATTCACTTTTGTGTGACTTTACAGGATCATTGTACATGATGAGGAGGTGTACATAAGAAGTCCAAGGTTAGTGGGATGAAATTCTATGTGACTTGGTAGGCCCACTTTACTCGATATAGGAGGATTTCTCCAGCATTAGAGGTGTTCGGTGATGTGACTGATGATTCGTCTATCACCACCCTAAATTTATTCATGGTGTGAGATTTATTGTGCTTCATGATTTACTTTGAGGATTGTAGTGTGGTGTTTACTTTTTTTTGGGTCCCTACTGAGTATTTTGTTACTCACCCATCCACGGGCTTTTCTCGCACGTGTTGTGTCTGGTGCAGATGATGGACGTTTCGACAGAGGCTTTGGTGGACCAGGATCGAGAGGTGTTCAGGGATACAGGACCAATGGACACTATGATGGTGGATTTGGTGGCCTAAGACCAGGAGGGGCCTAGTATGATTGTGTGGATGGGACATTATACTTTGGCTTCCAGTAGGTACACTACTCTTATGATCAGGTGGGGTTTTCCATGGATGGCCATCAGAGTTTCCTTTTTTTACTTTTCTGTTTTATGTTCTTTTTGGGTTTTTATTCTAACCCAGTTATGTCAGTTTTACTTGTACACAGCTTTTTTTTAGTGATAATTGTTTTTTTCTCAGTGTGTGGAACTTGGTTGGGCGTGTGTGTGCATATAGGTACTCAGGAAAATGCATCACGCTTGCTGGGTGATGCCTTCGGTGCTAGTCGCCATCCCTAGGCCTTAGAAAGGTGGGCTTGGGGTTTTCATGGCACATGCCCAAGGGGATGGGTCATGAAAAAGTGGTATCAGAGAGTGTTCATTCCTCACATAAATATCAGGAGTCTGTGTTTTGTTTTGGGGTGACAATGTTAATAGTTTCAAGCTCGACTTCCAGATTCGGGGAGTCTAGTGTTGTTATAGTGTCTGATGTATCCATAAACGAGGACCCTGAATTCTTCTTTTTGGATATATACATGAAACCATTGGTTTCATAAGTGTATCCTAATATTCTTTTGAATAAAATTCAACTCACCAGTTATAACCTTCTGACCGTGGTACATCTTGATCTATCTAAGGATGCCCCCACATGGACGACTAGCCAGAATCTCGATACGAGGTCGTGAGGAGATCCATCCTAGTGATGAGGCATCTGTTCAAGGACCAGTTCTAGATATGGACCCACCAGGTGGTACACCAGTGATACCACCACCCAATGGTTACCATCTACTACTGGAGGTTCTTATAGAGGACGTGCACAGACTCAGTTCCCTGCATGATTTTCAGAGACAGAGACCACTCAAGTTTCGGAGAGTGACAGGTCCTCAGGTCGCTAAGAACTAGCTAGAGGTAGTGATGTGGGTCTTCCGCTTAGTGAGGACACTTCCTGACCCAATGTTGATCTTAGCAGCAAGCCCTCTATAGGGAATGGTAGGGAGATGGTGGATCTTGACCACCCAAACGCATCATGAGGAGACCCTCTCCTAGTCAGTCTTCAAGCAGCTTTTCTGGGAGGATATTTTTCTAATGACCTTCCGCTCTTTGCGCATTCAAGATATGCTTCACCTAAAGCAGGGCATTATGACATTGGATGAATACTCTTCGAGGTTTACTGGGATATCTATCTACTCGACATATATGATACGTGACCCTTTCTTTAGGGATTGATCCTTTGAGCAGGGACTCAAGTGGGATATCAAGGTTTCAGTGTTGTCTTTCGGCATCCATACTCAGGCTGGAATGTTGGAGCGAGCCCTTCTGGAAGAGAACTTCTTGGTGGAGCAGGCTTCCACAACTAGAGCTACTAGCTGGCTCCAAGTGGTGAAGTCTTCTTTAGGAAGTAGACAGCATACACAAGGGCCCAAGTGGGCCTGGTATTTCAGAGTATGACCCTAAGAGTAAGGGTCGGCAGTGTGAGGCTCCCAAACCGAAGGGAGTCGTCCAATAACCAGGATTTGTTTCTCGTGTAGTAGGCAGGGACACAAGGCAGATGACTGCCCGAACCGCTATACAGATGACTAGAAGAAGGTCAAGGGGTCATCAAGGTAGAGTTAGAGGTTCGAGCAAAGAGGTTTGTAGGGTGGGAGACATGGTAGGGGAGTAGGCTAAGTAACAGGTGGTGGGCGATGTTTTTAGGAGTTACCGCCACCACCCCCAGGTGGTCCACCCTGACCTCAAGAAGCATGCGGATACGGGTGAGAATAGCTTCAGGAAGTAGATTCTTATGACCACGACACTCAAAAGATGATTTGAGTTACGATCTGTGTCTTATCCACCCTATATGAAGTTCTTATATTCACATTTCTTAGTCACCCCTTTCTTTCCATGGATCTGGTTCGGATCTTGGAGATTCCAGTGGAGTCGTCGGCTTGATCCTTATTGCTAGAGACTCTTACGGAAGGGGATTAGACAATTACACACTAGTTTCAGTAGTGTGAGCTTACTCTAGGAGGCGATATCTTTAGCTGGGATATCCAAGTAGCGGCGTTGAGCCCTTACAACATCATCGTGGGTATGGACTAGTTATCTGAAGTCCATGTTAGATCAACTGTTTTAGGCATACAGTGCAGTGTGTCCAAGGAGATGGGACCAGGTTTTCCTTCACTGGAGATAAGGAAACCCTTTCAGTGTAATACATACATTCTTGGAGGAGGGTGCAATATATCACTCACCAGTTAGCTAGCCACACCCTCAGTGTAGTGGATGAGAGGAGTCAAAGTTTTCTGGTAGTGGTGGATGAGTATGAGGATGTTTTTCCTGAGGATGTTCCAGGACTACCTCCTCATAGGGAGGTAGACTTTTTCATCAACACATACCTAGGGATGGCACAGATATCCACACCAGCATATCATATGTCTCTCGTAGAGCTTAATGAGATGAGGGTACAGCTGGAGGACTTGAAAGAGAAGGGGTTCTTAAGGCCCATCATTTCACCATGGGCAGCCTGGTGCTTTTTGACAATAAGGTAGATGGGATTTTGAGGTAGTGTGTGGAATTTTGGTGCCTAAACTAGGTGATCATGAAGAAAAAGTATCCACTACCAATAATTTATGATCTCTTTGAAAAGATGAAGGGGAAAAGGTGGTTCTTAAAGATAGACCTCAGATCAGGCTATCACCATTTTCAGGTACTGGACAAGGATGTACTGAAGATAGCCTTTAGGTGTCGGTACGACCACTATGAGTTCTTGTTGATCCCTTTCAGTGTGACCAACACCCCAAAAGTGTTCATGGAACTCATAAAAAGGATCTTACAACCTTACCTTGACATATTTTTTGTGGTCTTCATTGATAACATCTTGGTGTACTCAGCATTAGAAGAGGAGCATGCTACACACCTGTGGATAGTCCTGGATACACTCTGAGAGAACTAGATTTATGGAAATCTCTCGAAGTTTCATTTTTGGATTAGGGAAGTCAACTTTATGGTACATGTCATCTCAGAGGTTGGAGTTTCAGTGGATATGTTGATGATTGAGGTGGTGCTTTCTTGGGAGCCGCCAAGAAGCATGACTGAGGTCTGAAGCTTCTTGGGGTTGGTTGGTTACTATCATAGGTTCATTATCGACTTTTCCAGAGTAGCATCACCCTTATTGACTTTGACATGGAAGGTATAACCCTTCGTGTGGATAGAGAAATGTCAGCAGAGTTTTTAGGAGCTGACGTAGAGACTGACTAGTGCCCCTATCTTGACACAACCATAGAGGGGTGTTGGGTATGTAGTTTACTGCGATGCATCAGGGACCGGACTGGGTTCTTCCCTGATGTAGGAGTTAGTATTGATCACCTACAGCTCATTCCAATTGAGACTGCATGAGAAAAACTACGTGACCGATGACATGGAGTTAGCAGTAGTGTTATTTGCCTTGAATATGTGGCTGCACTACTTGATGGGTGAATAGTTTATAGTTTACTCTGACCACAAGAGTCTTACGTATATCTTCTCCCAAAAGGATTTGAACTTTAGATAGCAGAAATGTTTAGAGTTAATCCAGGACAATAACTTTGAGATAGTCTATACTACTAGAAAGGGGGACGTGGTGGAAGACGCTCTCAATAGGAGGACCGGTTTGTAGCTGATGAGTGAGACGAAAGAGTAGTTGGTTGCGATGAAAGTGTCATTTGTTGATTATGGTGGAGTTGCTTACCTCAGTGGATGAATATTAATCCCCCACACTTACAGTGAGTCAGGGAGGCATAGCTAGTGGATATTGACTGCAAGGCCCGATGTGCTCAGTTATCATTAGGGAAGGCTCCTGATGGATTTTCGATAGGTGGGGAGCACACCATCCTTTTTAGAGGGTGCACTACAGTTCCAGTGACATTGTGGGAGGAGATGTCGAGGGAGTTCTATACATCCCATTTGGCAGTACATCTTGGAGTGGAATAGAAGAAACAGGACCTCCGACGTGTGTACTGGTGGCCAGGGATGAAGAAAGAGGTGGCCAAGTTCATTTCATGATGCCTCACTTGTCAGAAATTGAAGGATGAGCATTAGGTTCCAACAAGCTTGGCCCAACCACACAAGGTACCAAAGTGGAAATGTGACGGTATCTCGATGGACTTTGTGATAGGATTACCACGTACATCTAGGGGCCACGACTCTATCTGGGTGATCGTTGACCGACTCACCAACTCAGCTCACTTCCTAGCCATCCAGAAATAGGGACTAGTAGATTTATTGGGATGAATATACATCCCTGAGATGGTCTGGCTTCATGGGGTACCTTCAATGATCATCTCAGATTGTGATTCTTAGTTTACATCTCAATTTTGGAGGGGATTACAGGAGGTGTTCAGGATGCAGTTGTGATTGAGAATAGTTTTTCATCATCAGATGGACGGTCAGATGGAGCGAACCATACAGACCTTAGTGGACATGCTACATGCTTGCCTTCTAGATTTTGGTCACATTTGGGAGGACCACCTACCACTTGTTAAGTTTTCATACAACAAAATTTATCGCTCCACCATTGAAATGGAACCATTTAAGGCCTTGTATGAGTGGCCTTTCGGATCACCCATATTCTAGACAGACATATGGGAGTCAGCACTCATGGTTTTGAAGTCGGTAAGGGCTTTCAACGAGAAGGGGAAGATCATGGACGAGTACTCCACATAGTAGGCAGAAGTCTTATGCTGACTAGAGATGGAGATCCTTAGATTTTGAGGAGGGTGATCATGTATTCCTTCAGGTCTCACCCCGATGAGGATTGCGGAGATTTGGACAGGGTGGAAAGCTATCTCTGAGGTTCATCAGACCTTTTCAAATCCTGAGCAGAATTGGCGAGGTGGCATAGCGCCTTTCTCTTTCCCCATATATGCACTAAGTGTGTGATTTTTTCCGCATGTCGCAGCTAAGGAAGTACGTTCATGATCCATCGCACATCATCAACTAGGGTGAGCTAGACATTGATGATGGAACGATATTTGCAGAGATCCCGATGGAGATAGAGGATCGGTAGGAGCGGTTCCTACATGGGTGGTCAATTACTCTAGTGTGAGTTTGGTGGAATCCTGGGAATATTCAAGAGAGAACATGGGAGGGGGAGGCTAAGATTCATTCTCAGTACTCCCATCTGTTTAATTAGTATTTGTTTTGGATTTTGGGGACATAAATCCCTAAGGTGGGGACAATGTAAGGTATCAAAAATTCTGTGTCTTTTTTTAGTTATATGGAATTATTCTAAGACCACACACTTTAAGAGAACATGATTCTGAGGTCTGGTGAGCCCAGAACAGAATTTTAAACTTTTTTTAAGTACTCTTAAGTAAATGTCCGATTGGGTTTTTTTAACTTTTTAACAGGTTCTTGAATTGAAAATATAAGGGCACCGTTGAATTAAAAACATAGGGATACACCTATAAATAACTTAACTTCAGTTGGTAAGAGCCTAATAGAAAATTTAATTTTCAAACTTTTTAGAAAATAAAACAAATAACTTTAAAAAGTTATCTTCTTTTCTTTTCTCATCCATTGAGCAGCAGACGGAGACACTATAGTGCAGTGATGAAGCGCATTGATGAGGTTCATTAATGGATCATTAACTTGTAGCGTAATGTCACTTTAATGATGTTTAATAGTGATGCTACTTCATAAATGAAATAGTATAATGATGTGGCGTCGCAGCGTAACAAAAATGTTGTGACGTGGTTTCCTTTTATTTTTCTTGAAACATTAGTGGAACAGGGAATTACACTACGAGGATTCTCTAAAAAACTTCTGACAAACTTCCTCTCCAATGAAGAATGAAAAATGATGATGAACGTCAAACATCTTCAACACTCCTCAAAGAACAAAGATGGAAGCGATGAACGATATTGGTGTCTTGAAACCTCAAGGATGTAACACTATGACAACAAACGTCAAAGAGGTAGGGGTTATTTGATTTTAAAGTTCTTCCCCATTCTTTTTTCTAGAAATAAAAAAGGCTGATCAATTTATGAATAGGTTGATCTGTGAATGGTTCATTTATGTGAGAGGGTGACTTTTCTTTTGGGAGTTATTATCCGAGATTAGTTTATCTTTAGTTTTATTGAGGCACAATCCCTGAGCCTCCCCATGATTATAAACCTCTAATGTGCAGGGTGTGGGCCGACATGAACAAGGATCAAGCACCACCGCCATGTTCATTCCTTGTGGATGCACCCTCAAAGTGGTAACAAGATGATTTTGGGATCTTTTTAGTGGAGAGGACATTTCCTGGAGAGCGCAGGAGCAGGCAGTGCAAAGAATAGACCACCAAAGCGCGTCTGGTGGTCCACTGAACATCTGTCGGCACGGCAGTGATATCGGTGAATGTGGCCCACGGCAGAAGCTAGGGGCAGAGTTGGAAGTGCACTCATCGGCATGTCGTGGTGGCAGGAGGTCACTGCCAACTGGTCGTAGTGGTAGTGGGGAGACGTGGCGCCCGCCTGGTGCCGCATGGAGAGACAGCGTGCATCTGGACCGTCTGGGTGGCTCGGCGAGTCGCGGTCACTCGACCACGGCATGAGGGCCTCAAGCATTTGTGGTGCTAGTGGAGGACAGACGCAGTAGATAGTTGCATCCTGGCCAGGCGGCACTCCCCTGACCAGCACTACACGGGCCGAGCTTCGGGCAAGCGGGTTGCACCCCCATCCAGCCAGTCGGCCCCGTGGCTCAGCGGGCCAGACCCCCACCAGCATGCCAGGCCCACACTCAGTGGGCTGGACCCACACCGGTCACTCAGACTCACGCCCTTCAGGCATGTCCATACTAGATCGGGTCACCGGGCAACCGAGCGGGCTGGACCCTAGGCCAAATTAGGCCGAGTCCAGTAAGGCCCATTGGGCTTGGCCCACTATCCATGTCATACAGGACCGACCCAGACCCGAACAAGGTCAGGTCGAGTTAGTCGAACTAAACCAGCGTATGTGGGACTCCCAAGCAGGGTGGTCAGGTCGGTCCAACTAGGTCGGACCTGGCCCAGTTGCAACCAGCCCCTGTTTACTAAAACGCTAATAACTTGGATACCAGATGGCTGATTGACGAGCTGTTTGCGGCATTGGGACCCCCTCAAGAAAGCCGGATCTTTCGGAATACTCTGAGTAGGATTTCATGGAATTTGAGATGTGGAAAATTTCTTGAGGAATCATGTCAAAGAAGAGGAGGTTTGGATACATACAAAGAAAATGTGACCGAATGTAAGTGATTATTTCGTCCCACTTTTTTTATATGGGACATATTCTTTTTCCACTATCTATTTCTTTTGAGTTTTTTTATTCTTCCCATGAAGATTTTTAGGGTTCTAATTATGAAGGTTGTGATATATATATAATTTTCTTTATTTTATGAGTAATATGATTTGACTGATTATATATCAGTAATGTATCATTTCGCAATATCATTATTATTCGAGATTGTTTATATGTAAGTATTTAATGGGGTTTATTTATCATACAGGTCCATATTTTCAAAAAAAATATAAAATGTTATACTTTTCTTTTATGGATGTATAAAGTCATTTTTTCCCCATTTTTTACATATAAACTTCTCAGTTGGGAAGGAATATTTATTTCATTTTTCATACGAGGTACTTTGTGACTTTTTTGAAGAAAGAAAATACAAAGAGAATGATTTTTAACTTATATAGTACGGACAGATTTTTACACCTTATTTCCATGAAGATTCCTTTAAAATATTTTTAGTTTATTTTCAATTAAATTCTCTTCTATTAAATTTTCATGGAATTTTGAGAAAAGAAAACATTTTTGTAGACCAAAATATATTTTCCTCAAGAATTAATTTCTATTGTTTTATCAAAATTATTTTTGATCAAAGATTAAGGATATTTTTTAATTATACTATCCTTATTATCCTTATGGTTTATTATGTTTGTGATATCCATTTTTTTACATGGGTTATGTTATGATGTAATGATATTTAAGAAACCAATTTCATTTCTTGGATTATGCTATGATGAATGATTTATGTTTTTGTATCACATGTTAGAATTATTTCATTATGAGATGGGTGGGACCTATATCTCCCTCAAATGAATTGGGTAAATATTTATATCTCATGAGACAGACACGACTGGAATGACAAGTAAATATGGTTCAGTAATACAGGTCTGAAGTTGAAAGTATATCTAGTTCAGTAATATAGGGCGAGAAAGAGAAGTGAAATCAGTTTAGTAATTGAATCTGTCCACTATAATGGTCTTGGTTATGATCCTTGGATAATATGGAAATGATTTTATATTCTTATTTGTTTGACAAATATTCATGTTTATGTTAATTCTATGTTATCAGGGTTAATGTTCTTTTATGATTTATGCCTTACGTACTGTCAATATTTATTTTATGACTCAATATTTTGATATTCAGAATATATGTTCATTTTTATACATTCTTATGATTGTGTTTTGTTTTATGTTATCCATGTTTAAATTTAATGATCATTTTATCTCACCCTTTATATGTTTTCTTTCCCCCAGGATATAAAGAAATTTTTTACGTAGAAAAACTAAAGGGGAAGTTATTTATGGGAGATGTTAAAGATATTTTGGTAAGCTAGAAGAATGTGTTATGAGTTTTCAAAGACACTAAACTAATATAGTCTTTGGGAGTCTATTTTGGCAATGTATTAATTATTCTGAAAAAAATCTAATGTCCATGTATGTCAAGGTTTGGTCATTAGATGTCACATCGTGTGTCTGATTGATGTGTGGTTGATTATTTCACATAAAAAATTAATTATGGAAATTTATTATAAAGTTTGAAAATAATTAAATATCATTTCCTTGATTTTTTATATTTGATGTGTTTTTTAATCTAAAATGGAAATTTTGTATTGAAAACATGCACTTTAAGTCATATCGACCACATCATGTGTTGGATTGATGTGAGGTCAATCCCGACACATGAAAATTGAATTATAGATTCTTTCCTAATGTTTGAAAATAATCCAAGATTTTTTTCTTAGTTTTGGATATTTATTGTGTATTTTAAACTAAAATGGAACTTTTTTATTGAAAACACGAGCATTGAGTCATATCGACCACATCGTGTTTCAGATTGATGTGCGGTCAATTCCAACACATGAAAAATGAGTTTTTTATTTTTCTAATAAATTTTGAAAAAAAATATGATCTTGTTTTCTTGATTTTTAATAGTGGAATACATTCTAAACTAAAATGAAACCTTTATATTGAAAAAATGTACTTTGAGTCATATCGATCACATCGTGTGTCAGATTGATGTGTCATTGATTATTACATATAAAAAATGAATTATGGACTATTTCTCAAATTTTTAATGTCAATCAGTTTATCTTACTTGTTTTTTCTATTTGATGTGTGTATTTAACAAAAATGGACCTTTTGTATTGAAAACATGATATTCAATTCATTTTGACCACAATGTGTGTCGGATTGACGTGTTTTCAATACTACATGTGAAAAATTACTTATGGATCATTTAGATAAATTTTTAAAACAATTTCAGATCATCTACTCAGTGTTCTCTATTTGATCTGTCTATTAAACTAAAATAGAAATTTTGTATTGAAAAGATTCGCTTGGAGTTATATCGACCACATCATGTGTCGTATTTATGTGATATCAATTCCTACACATGAAAAATAGATTATGGATCATTTTCATAAAGTTTGAAAAGAAATATGAGCTCATTTTCTAGGTTTTAGATATTTGACTAACATTTTAAACTCAAACAAAACTTGTGTATTGAAAACATGCACTTTGACTCATATCAGTCGCATCTTATGTTGTATTGATGATTTAATGATTCTTACACATAAAAATTGAATTGAGAACCATATTACTAATGATTGAAATTAATCCAAGCTCATTTTCTTGTTTTTTTATATTTGATGTGTGTTTTAAACTAAAATTGAACATTTGTATTGAAAAAACACACTTCGTACCATATCGACCACATAATTTTTCATATTGATGTGTGGCCAATTCCTATATTTGATAAATGAATTATAAATCATTTTTCTATAGTTTTAAAATAATATAATCTCTTTTTATCTATTTCGGTGATGTGATGGGCATTTTAAACTAAAATGGCACTTATATGTTTAAAATATTCACTTTAAGTTATACCAACCACATCATGTTTCATATTGAAATTTGGTAAATTTATATATGTCAAAAATAAATTATGGATTTTTTCTTCATAAAGTTTGAAAGAAATCTGAGCTTGTTTTCTCTCATTTGGCTAGCGACATGTGTTTTAAACTAAAAATATGCCTTTATATTGAAAGCATACACTTTATGTTATATTGGTCACATCGTGTGTCAGATTGATGTGTGGTCCATTCTTATACATCACAAATGAATTTTGGACTGTTCTCCTAAAGTTTGAAAATAATACAAACTTTTTTCTAGGTTTTGTCTATTTAGTATGTATTTTAAACTAAAATGGAACTTTAGTATTGAAGACATTCACTTTGAGATATATCAACCACATCAATGTCGAATTGATGTGAGTTCAATTCCTACATACAAAAAATGCATATGGATCATTTTTGTAAATTTTGAAAACAATATGAGCATGTTTTCCCAGTTTTGGATATTTTATGTTTTTTAAACTAAAATGGAACTTTTGTATTGAAAACACACACTTTGATTCATATTAACCTTATAGTGTGTAGGATGGATGTGCATTCAATTCCTACATGTGAAAAACTAACTATGGATTTTTTTTATAAAGTTTGAAAATATTCTATGCTCATTTTCTCAATTTTTTCTACTTGATGTGTGTTTTAAATGAAAATGTCATTTTTTTATTGAAAACAGTCACTTTGAGTCATATCAATCACATTATATGTCTGATTAACATGAAATATATTATTTCATGTTACAAATGAATTATGAACCATTTTCCTAAATTATAAAAATAATCTAAGCTCGTTTGCTATGTTTTGGTGGTGTGATGCATGAGTTAAACTAAAATGGCACTCATATATTCAAAACATACACTTCAAGTCATTTTGGCCACATCATGTGTCAGATTTACCTATGGTCAATTTATATATGTCAAAAATGAATTAATTATATTTCCCTATATTTGAAAATAATCTGATCTCTTTTTATCAATTTTGGCTACTTGATGTGTGTTTTAAATTGAAATATAAATTTCTTATTGAAAACTTTCACTTTGAGTCATATCAGTTGTATCGTGTGTCAGATTTAAATGAGATCAATTCTTATATATTAAAAATGATTTATAGATTGTTTTTATAAAATTTAATAATAATCTAATCTTCCTTTCTTGGTTTTGGTTATTTGATGTGTGTTTTAAACTAAAACGACACTAATGTTTTGAAAACACGTACTTCGAGTCATACTAACCACATCGTGTTTAAAATTGAAGTTTTTTCAATTCCTACAGGTTGTAAACGAAATTTTACCATTTTCTAATGTATTAAAATAATCTAAGATCATTTTATCAGATTTGTATATGTGGTTCTTTTTAAACCAAAATGACACTTTTATATTGAAAACACATATTTGGATTCATATAGACCTAATTGTGTTTCATATTGGCATGAAATGAATTTCTACACCTTAAAAATGAATTGTGTAACATTTTACTAATTTTCTCAAATAATATGATCTCGTTTTCTTGATATTGGTGATGTGACATGCATTTTAAACTAAAATGGCGCATTCCAATTGAAAACTATAACTTTGAGTCATATCGATCACATCATGTCTTAGATTGATGTGTGGTCAGTTTATACACATAATAAAGGAATTGTGGTTCATTTTCCTATATTTTTAAAATAATATGATCTCATGTTATCATTTTTTACTTTTTTATGTATGTTTTAAACTAAAATGAAACTTTTGTATTAAAAAAATACTTGTAAGTCATACTGATCACATCAGGTGTCATATTGATGTGATGTCGATTCATATACATGGAAACTAATTATGGTTTTATTTCTTAAATTTTGAAAACAATAACACCTTGTTTGATCACATTTATCTTTGAAATGCATATTTTAAAATAATATAACACTTTTATATTGAATATAAATACTTCTGGTCATACTGACCACATTGTTTTTAAGATTAGCATTCAGTCAATTCCTCCACCTAAAAATTAATTATAAATCATTTTCAAAAATTTTGAAAACAATCCGAGATCATTTTCTTGGTTTTAGAAATGTGAAATGTCTTTTAAACTAATACGACACTTTTTTATTGAAAACATGCACTTCGAGTCATACTGACCACGTCATCTGTTGGATTGATGTGTGGTCAATTTTCACACATCTAGAATGACTTATGGATAATTTTCCTAAAGTATCAAAACAATTTGAATTTTTTTCTCGGTTTTTATCATGTGACGTGTGCTTTTTAACTAATGTGTAAATTTAAAAAAATAAGTATTAGATTAAAATGAAAAAAAAAATTAACTAAAAAAGTATATAAAATGATGAGAAAATTAACTAAATAATTATTATGAAGTCAAAAATTCATGATGTATGTATACATTCTAACACCATGTATCATGGGAATTCATTTCTAAAAATATTAATTTCCTCCATTATACTTCTCCTTTAGAAAAAAATAAAAGTATTATATAGGAATTATGATACTAATTTTTCCCACCCCAAATATATTTCTATGGGCATAGACTATACTAGATCACAAACAGAGTAGGTAATCACCTAAATTTTATTCCAACAAACATTATGACACCATGTATATTTCCCACTCATCTCAAAAAAAATTACGTCTTCTTTTTATGGTGTAGATTATTGGAAATATTGGTAGTACATAGAAAATACATACGAATAAATCATTAGGAAATATTTTTAATAATATTGTTATTAACTTCAAAAATTACCCATTTGGGGAAACTAGTATTTTGATCGTATATGATATATGTCATAAATTTACAAAAATAATATCCAAAATCATTATTTTTATCTTTCTTTAGACAATGTAGAAAATTAACAAAAATATTAAAAAAAATTAAATATTTTTTGATAGTTAACTATTTTTAAATATATATTTACATTTTTTACATTTGAACTAATCTATAGGCTTCTTATTTTCATCCATTGGCCTCTTACCATGATTTATCCTATATTAATATATCTCCCAATCATAAAAAAATATTATGACACATACAAAAACTTATAATTCGATGTTTATCTATAAAATGATGATAGGTTTTCATCAAAAATTCACAATATATATCATTTATGGTCAGTTAAATGTAAGTCAGTGTATTGGATCCAAAAAATAAATATTGGCATATCTAGACTGATTAAAATCAATATCTAGAGCTTCCTAAAAAACAGAAAACAAATAATTAATGAAAAAATAAAAAAAATTATATTATTAGATTGTATAGTTTTACCCCTATATTATAGGCATCAAAAATAGTCTGTCATTTATTATTTTTATCTCAAAATACTGGTTTATCTGATTTTATTCTTGTCAATTTCTTTCAAATCCAGTGGAATTTATTCTGTAGAAATGAAATTGGGATTAATGAGTCCAAAATGTGATTCACACGGTTTTCCTTTATATAGTAATAATATAAATTCCAGTAGAAAGTATATATAGTTACTAACTTCAATGAACAAATTAGGTCATTTTTTGGACAGAAAAATTAAGAAAATGTACATTATGTATGTATTCACAACTGAGACTCCCGACCTTTCAAAATTGAGAATCTCATTTATACTCTTGAGACCAACAATGTATATAATGATAGTTCCAAATATTTATTCTTCATTTGGAATGACGGAAAAATTTACATCTTTGAATTTGGTTTCTGTGTGAAGTTGTAATGATAATATATATTATAGTGGAATTGTATGGGAGAATATACTCCCAAAAGTTATTTTTGTTTTCTTGCTCGATTCAGTAGATTTTCTTGATCTGGACTTCTTTTTATCTGTTGTTTTATCCATCTGTAATACCATACCTCACTTTATACCTTTTTTCACCAACTATTATAGGTTTTTCATTTGAAAAATGAATGAATTACATACCTCATGTATCTCTCTAATATTAGATGAGAAATGCTACGAAATTTCATATAGAATAATTTTCCATTTTAATATTCACATCATTAAGTGGAATATGAATCACAACAATCAACTCTTGAGGCACTTCAATTACCACTCTCTTGTTAAATTTTTGGAGTAAATTATTGTGTATCATGTCTCGCGAGATATTATACACCATACCCCTCACAACATGGAAGTTCATGGGTGTTGATAGATAAAAATCACATTAAAATATACCCTGTATAATTTTTATAATATAAAGTTATGATAATTTATTTGATTCTCATTTAGGAAAAAGAGTAATGAAAAAAATTATTGACTTGGGTAAGTTATGAAATTGAGGGGAATGAAAAGCCTCAAAGTTAGCAGGGTAATTTGTTTGTTCATGTGTTGATTTTTGTTCTACTACTGGCTCCCTTTGATCCTTTCACATATATTTGTCTTCCAAACCATATCAAACAATAATATCTTGAAAAAAAACTTATTTTCTCTTATAATCCACTCGTCATCTTATATGTATCTTCTTAAGGTTTTATCTTCTCAATATATATTCATGGAGACACTCCAAAACCTATACCTCTAACACGGTTATATTATTCTTGTCACTTCAAAGCTACTAAAAATAGTTTTTCTTCTAGTACGGTCATAGTAGAATATTTTATCAAAACCATATAAAAATGAACATAAATATATATTTTTATATAATATAGACAAAAATCATAATGAATTAATATTACGGCATACTTACACATGTTTCCCATACTACTTTTGTGGTTTCATCAACTAGTTTACCCTCATTTTTGTGGGCCTCCTTCTAAAGCACATGATGTGGGATGGAAGTATCTTTTAATTTTGATTCATCCATATGTATATAAGAAAAGAGAACTATGTTGTTTCATATCAAATAAAACTTTTAATACTAATTTAAAATACATACCATTTTCTTCTCTAGTGAAGTGTATCCCATCCTCGCTTTCTGATAGGGGTGCATTGGTTTTGATGCACTTTTTTTATTTTCATCACTCCTTAACTATTTCATAAATTAAAAAAATGTAAATCAAATTGGATAAAATAAATATTTTCAAATAATATATTATCGACTAAAATTCACCTAAAATTATTTCTCATCATGAAAAATAATGAAATCATTGAATGTTTCCTTCTTTATAATGTGTGCATAGGTAAATGGTGGGAAGGGATTAAGTTTCCCATCAACATCCATAATATGAAACTTGATATGAAATTTTTAAAAGCCTCTATGGTATTTTACAGCAGTCATTAATACATATTTCTTATAAAAATTATCTAAAATAAATGAACTCTATAAGGGATAATGAAATAAAATCAACATTTCATTATATAATGTTTTGGTAAAATAGATAAAGTATATCCTAATATTACCTTAATATCTTCCCAAAAGTTTTCCTTTACTGTAGGATGGACATGGAACCAATAATCAATATCAATCAACACATTCATTCGTGTTGTGAACCTAAAAAATTCTAATGAACTTTGAATTGTTAGGGCTAAAAATTTGTCCATGTTGGTTCCATCCAACCTCAAATTTTAAACTCTTACTTCTTGACTTGATAATTTTAGTCAATAATGTGATGCTATGCCATTTGTTTCGTCAGCGCATTGTTGATACTCTGATAATTATTCAGTTTCATCATCAACCATATTTTCTTCCTTGATATTGGTAACATCATCATGTGAAGAAGTCATTGTGCGCATGATCAGTCAAGCATTTAATTTAAATTGTGTCAATACAGTAGAGAATACAAGATTTTATGAGGAAGAGCGTATTATATTAAATAACTCTTTAACCTGCTCATTGAACTCTCTTTCTTTTCTTTAAAGGTTGAAGAGATTTGGATCCCCAATCAAGCATCTAAAACCCCTATTTGTGTTCCCCTCAAATATACAGTGCATTGTCTACATTGTGACCTCCATGAAACAATTGTGATCTCTCAATGATAGGTTTAGCCTTGACTGAATTTTCATCTAACCCTATAGTTGTTTTAGTCACTATCATGATAATTGACTAATTCATGTTTTTTGGATCTAACACATAAAATATATGCACTTCATGGGTTTCAATGATGAATGAATCTTCCATTTATCCTTCCATACTTAAATTCACCTTCACAAAGACAATTTCATCAACTTTAAGTACACACCTATTATAAACCCATTTGTAATAGAAAATCAGCACTTTAAATGTTGCATAATCCAACTCATATATATTTTTATGATGGTGAAATATGATATATTCACATAAATTGGATTTAAAAAATTTAAACTAGATATTTTAATCACTACCCCCACAAGTTTAACTCCGCTATTTTTCATTTTCTTTTATAAAGGGAATTCACATGTTTGGCCTTTTCGAACCCTCCACACATGGTAACCCCCCTCCACCAGGAAGAGTTCACTTACCTAAGATATAACATTTTCATTTGGTCCCCTGGATAGCCATTAAAGACATTCAGTAATTGAGTTCATGTTTTCATATAAATGCTTATAAATAGGATCTCGGAACCATCCTATTAACTATTGATTATGTGTATTTGATATCCATTATTCATCCAATAATGAATTCAAATTCTTGAGAATTGATTTGTGGGCTTCAACGTATGGATAAACATATTCACTATTATGTAAAATGTAAATATGGCATTTCTCTTACTCTATGATGGTAATTGTAACAACATCTATTTCAGAAATCCCTTTGCCCATAAGGCATCCACTGTGATGAGACTTTGGGAGACTGATGCTATCAACATATGATAAGTGATCAGTATAGAATTTAATAGCTTCATCAACAATGTATCATTCTATAATACAACCTTTTTTCTGACTTTGATTCATGACATACTATTTCAAAATCTTTATATACCATTAAATGGGGTACATCCATCTATAGTGGAAAATACTACATAGTTGAACCTTTCTAACTAATTGAACCATCAGGTGGACCATTATATCAAAGAATGATGGTGGGGGAAGCATATCTAAATCATATAATATGACTACAACCTTCTTATTCATGATTAGAAACTTCATCGGGTCTATAACATTACTACATATGGATTTTAAAAATAAGTATATTCTGGTAAATGTGTTCCACGTATTTTTAGGTATAATGCAATTTAAAGTGATGAGAATCAAGTAAAGCATAAAAACATAGATTTGTTTTTTGATTTTAGTCCATGTAACTTCAAATTAGTCATTGAAATGAAATTATTAATATTTTATGAATACCCCTATAGAAATTTTACACCATTAAAGAAAATAAAACATTGCAGTATTTCTTGTCTGGATAGAGTGTAAGTTGTAGGAGAAAGAAAAGTCTAACTTTTACCCTCCATCAGTGCCAAATTGTTCCTTATCTGTATTTCAATCGTGTCCAACATAGACTTGATGTCTTATTTTATTTTCATAAGAACATTTAGTAACATTCCAATAACACTATAAAATAATTTTTTTCTTCATGCCTGACATTTAGAAATATTCTGATGTATAAATAATTCCACTACAGTAATTCAATGAAAATTGATCTCTCTTTTTTGAACTGATTTCTAATGGTTTTTGAAAATAATTTACCAAAAATAGTGTCAATATCTTTTACTTTATTTAATATTTGATAACCCATTAGTGGGGAAAGTGTTGTACTTGGTTCAGTATTCCCATCATACAATGTTGTAAAGCATTGGCATTTATGTCATAGAGGTAAAAATTTTGAATGTCTTAAAAACAATGTCTTCTAGCAGTGTTTCAACTAAACTGATTGTATGCATTCTTCACAAATAAGAAACCTCAACATTCCTTTAATGTTATATCCTAAAAAAATTAAAGTAAGAAAGTCATTTATCATCTCATACAATATATCCCTCAATGTGAATTATTCACTTCTATGAGCACAGAAAATTATAACTCATGTATCCCATATCAACTTCATATATTTGATCAATGGATCCAAATAGACATCAATATCATTATTAGGTTGTTTTGGTCCACATATAAGAGTAGATAACATAATTTATTTGTGCTTTATTCATAACCATGGTGTACAGTTATAATTTACCAACATAATGGTCCATGTACTATGAGTATTACTATGTACACCGAATGGATTTATTACATCTGTAGATAACTCAGATGGAAGTTTCTAACCTCAATTCTAAATTCAAGATATTTATAATAAATTTTCTTCCACTTAGAATAGTCTATTGGATGATGTAGTTTTCCAATATTATTTTTTTATCTGTGTTTCAGGAAAATTTTCTCATGGTTATCTAATATACGTATAGTCTCATAAACCTTGTAATGATAAGGAATTTCCATACATCATCCATAGGACTTGATTCACATTTTGTGTACCGATTTGAAACACACTTATGGAATTTTATGAGTGATTCATGGTAATTTTGAAATAATATGAAATCATTTAGACAATAATATTTTTTTATAGATAATACCGATTGAATGTAGCATTATTTTAGTGTAATGTGTTCAATAAAGAAGTTGATTTTTTTCTAGTATCATATCATTCGAGAGGCCAAGTAATTCTATAAAGCTGGTGTCACTTCATTCGCTACTAATTTTCAAAATATATAACTTTAATCCAGCTAAAAATGTTTTGTATTCAGTACAACCAATATACAATGGTCTCTTAGAAAATTTATTTAACTTATCAAATAACTTTAGAAAATCACAAAGTTCATCTTCAATTGTCATTTTCATTTCTTCCATGTGATATCCATCATCATTTACATTGGTATTCATATCAAATGATCCATAAACCACAGTATCATCCCAATTGGTGCATACATTCAGTTTTCCCATGTTTAGTCTAATATTTATATATTTGATCTATTCTGTGAAAAATCAAATGTTATTCCAACTCTTCTGAACTAATTTTACTTGAATAACAATAATGTAAACATTGAAAAATTATTTGATATGGTTCGCATACATTAACTATTTCAAGCATACTAAACACTTTAACTACATATTCATACTCTATTATCATACAATTAGCGTGAATCCATTTTTTATTCATATTCATTCTATTATATTTATAAAATATTCATGTTTTAATATTAATAAATAAATACACATAAGATATTCATAATAAAATGAGAAAGTTATAGATAATTATAATAACGGGAACCAAATATTTGAATGATAACGGTTATGATTCATAAAAATTCGTCATTTTATATAAGGGTGACCTAAAAAGATACAACCAAGGTTACACATATTTTTTTTGTTCTTGGTTACTGATTTTATGTTATATGGGACAAAAATTATGTAATAGATATATTGGTAAAGAAAATTTATTTATTATTGGGTGGAACACTTCCCTTGGAAATTTGTATTCTTTATTTTCATTTCATTATGACCTGGATTTATAAATTTTTTGTTAAAATACCATTCATTGGAACAAACAAGGTTAGGTAATCACTGAATTTTGACACAGGTTCAAGGATTTTGGAATTTCATAAAATGAATAGATGACATTTGTTTATGACATAACTGAAGTGGGATTCCATGTTACTCTCTTTTTCTATAGATTATTCTAGATTTTTTTTATAGAAATACAATAAATATATTTTTACTATAACCCACTAATGAACCCCTACTTCAAAAATAGTAGATTTGTAAATCTTAGGTATATTTCATATATCCTTAAATATCCAAAAGCACAATTTGATTTCCTTAAAACCCAGAAATTTATTCAATTAATGAACATTAAAAAAAAATTATCATGGATTTCACATCATTGAGCTCCAAAACATTCTGATTCCACATATAATAATGAAATAAAGCATTATAAGCTTTCTCCCACATCTATTATTCTAAAAAATCATAGGTATATACAAAATATTATTCTCATCATTAATAAAAACCATACCACATGTATTGTTAGGAGAGATTATAATAAACATTATAAAATTCATCCATTATCTTATAATATTGTATGTGTTAAAGATAAATGTGTTTTAAATTAGAAATTTGTATGGGTGACACTCAAACCATTCCTAATTATACATAATAGATCAAAATAAATATAACATTTTGTGCATGGGTTAATCAAAATAAATAATTTAAACTAACCATGCATGTTTTCTTACAGACCATACGTCTAATGTAAATACCCAATTGATGCCCATGTTTCTTAATTATGACTTTATACTTTTATGAAAACTCTACTCACAAAAAATTTCCTATTGGAGATGTGATTTATCTTCTCAAGACATGTTTAAATGAGTTTTAAACATTATATCACTTGTTTATTTATAAAACATCTTGATTATCATGAAAAATCATCAATGAAATGTTTCATTTTCATAATTCAAAAGTAAAATCAATCAAAAACAAACCCAATATGTCCATTTATTCATATTAAACATGGTCCAACCATGAATTATTAGTTTTGAATCCATGAAACTTAAACCAATATATACCCCTAAAACATCATGTAACTAATTTAACCTAATCAATTAAATACTAAACTCAATAACCCAAAAACATTCTACCTCAAAGATTCTTCATACCTAATAGAAATCATTACTAAAACAAAAATCTTTCATAATGAATAAAATCATAACAAAAAACAATTTCATATAACCAAACAAATGGCAACCCAACTATATTAACCAAAAATAAAAGGTGTTTAAAATCATAATATCCTAAAATAATTTTAAATATATATATATACTCACCAAAATAAGACATTACTCTTAAAATGGGTCACGAATAATCACATTTGTTTCTTAAAATATAAAGAAACTCATTTATTTATAATAAAACCTTCGAAACCAATGCAAAACAATCATCCTCAAATCCCCTACAACATTTTTGTTCCTAATAAAACTTCCCAAACCAGAAATAAGGTCATAAATTTAATTTATAAACACTTCACAACTCATTAAAGTATCACATTAGATAATAATTTATATATATATAAAAATAATAATCATATTAACATAAAAATAAGACTTTATTCAAAAATAATTAATTTTACTTAATTTAAAAATACAATTTATAATTTAACTCAAGAAATAATCAACTTCAACTATTTATTTAAAACATCTAATTCCATAATAAGAATCATTTAATAAATAATTTAGGTACCCTTTAAATGAAAAAATAACAGTTCTCAAAATCATTATACATGGATATCATAAAATTTAGATATATACATGAAATCTTTAAATATACATTAATCAAACACTTATAAATATATAAAAGAAAAAATTGAGAATTACATAAAGCTTCTTGAATCCCTTTGAACATATAAAATTTTAAAAACAAATTCCATTAAAAGGGGGTTATATTTTCAGTACATTAATTAAAAAATTGACATGAAATGATAACATGATATATTTTTCCCCTTCACACAAAAAATGATATGATTTAAAAATCTCAATGTCAATTTCTAAATCAAAATATCATTAAAATAAGATCCCCCTCCATGTGGTTTTTCAAAATTTAGAATAAGAATTTTGAAAACATTTTTCCCTTACATAAAATAAAAATTTTAGAATAAAAATATTATGTAAATAAAATTTCAATTTTGAAATGAGACTCAAATAAAACTATTTTTCTCTATTACATTATGCTACTAACTGATCCTTTACCCATTTCTGAACACCCTCTTAATGGTAGTTTCATTAAATTAACTCTCTTACTAACATTATCAGTGACTAAAAACATGTGTGACACCGGAGAATAAACATAACAATGTACTTCTTCTCAAGAACCACTTTATATAAGTCTGTTTCCATAGGATCCCCTATAAACATCCCAAATCATTCTTAAAGCTGAAAAGCCTGGAAAAAATGGGGACATGTGTGATGGGGAAAGGAAAAAAGGGAAGAGGAGGTTCAAGATAAACCAGAACAAAAAACTAAGGTAACACAAAAAACAAAACACAACACTGTGAACTGCATATCATCATAGCAAGAACTATGTGAGGTGTAGAAGGGTAAAATTAGGAATGGAGAGACCCAAAAACAAGGAACCGCTAAAAAAGGATGAATGACGGTGGGGACTTCATCGATATAGATCCTAAACATTGAACCACAAGTCAACCGAACCAACATAATGTCATGCTATCGCACACCACTAAATTCGAACATGAAATCAATGATAGAGGAGGAGAAAAAATAACATACCTTAGAGTTGAGACTTGATTTTTCTGAGAGAAGATTGAGTAGGAGCGGCAGTAGAGATAAACTTCCATAAGTGATTGAACAGGATGAAAGAAATCAGTTTGGTTAGGATTGTTTAAAAAAATTTGAGGATGGTTTTATCAACACTTCCAAAAAACACTCATAATAAGGGATTTTATCAGTAGTAAAATAATAATCCCTCATAAAAAAAACTCTTTATCAGTATTTTTTTAGCCCTAATAATAATTTAAACTATAATTATAAATAAATCTATTTCTAAATATTTTAATAAATCTTTTTATGTTATTATAAATATATTTATATCATTATATATATTTATATAACTATATATACATTTAATAAATATTTATAAATATAAATATATTTCATATATTCATTGTTTAAATATATTTATTATAATTTTAAATTTATTTAAATATATGATTATTAATTTATAATTATGTAAATATTTTTTTAGAAAATTTATATTTATTTATTATAATTGTAAATATATAATTATATATATAGTAAATATAAATTTATAAATATATTTATAAATAAATATATTTATAATTATTTATTTATAATTTTATTTATATTTATATCATTATATATATTTATAAAATTATATATATTTAATAAGTATATATATAGTAAATAAATTCATTATTTAAATATATTTATTATAATTTTATAATTATAATTATATTTATATCATTATATATATTTATATAATTATATATATACTTAATAAATATATATAAATTTAAATATATATATAGTTAATATTATCATTATTTAAATATATTTATTACAATTTTATAATTATCTAAATATATAAATATTTAATGGATATATATAGTTAATATTATCAATATTAATGGATATATAATATTGAATGTATAAATGTTTAAAATGACTAAAATTTTTAATAATTAAATATTTATTTACTTTAAAAATATTGCAAAAATGTATAAGTTTTATTAACTATAAAAAAAATTAAAAATAAAATATAGATATATATTGAAATTAATATGAATATATATTTAAAAAATTAAAAAATATTAAAAAAATATGTATAAATAAATATTAGAAAATTATTAAATTTCAAAATATAAAAAAAAATTAAAAATAATAAATAATACAAACTATAATAATATTTAAAACAAATAAATAAAATTTACTGATTAATACCATAATATATTAAATATATTGTTTTACTAAATTACATTCAAAAAATAATATTAAAATTTGAATAAATTATATAAATTTTAGGTGTTTGTCTTTATATATAATATTTCATTAATTGCGTAAATATTTGTGTGTGGGGAATTAATGAATATATATACAAGTTAGACATATGTTAAATAGAATAATGATATTATATAATATTTATCATCTATTAATGTAATAAATAAGAATAAGAATATATAAATTAAAAAAAACAAATAAATATTATTAATTATAGAGATAATTTAAAAAAATTTAAAAATGAATATTTATATATGTTAAAATGGAAATGAATACATATTAATTATATAAATTACAACAATATTAAAAAAATTAAATATTAATGAATAGATATGTATAAATAAATATTAAAAATGGATAAATTTATAAACATATGGAATAATGAAAATTTGAAAATGAATAAATTACAAAAATATTAAGAAAACAATTAATATTTTTAATGAATAGATAATATTACAAATGAATAAATTTGACAAAATATTAAGAAGTAATAAATATTATAACTTCAAAAAAATTATAAAATTGATAAAATTTACTGATTAGAAATGTAATATATATTTAATATATTCTATTAATAGATATAATTTTAAAATAAATATTAAAATTTGAATAAATTATAGAAATATTATGTGTGTCTATTGTATATAAAAATATATTAATTATGTATATGTATGTGTGAAATCAGTGTAACACACATTTGATATATGTTAAATTAAAAATTCAAACGACATTCAATTAAATGTCCATTACTCAATACAATTAGTAAATATTTTTAATTAATAATACTTTTTAATTATGAACTATCTTATACTAAATATATGAATTATTTAATTTAATCATAAATGTTTTTAATTATATAAATCATATTTTAGGACAAGGCACGCGTAGGCCCCTGCGTATATGTATGGGCTCATATAAGTGTGTGTGAAGGGTGTATGCGGGAGCTCATCCCTGCAGTAAGCTTATGGCCTTTGGATGTGTGGAATCTTGTATAGACAAGTGGTTGAACATCTGCAATTTCGATGTGGGACTCACGCATGTGATCAGGACCTTTATCAGTGCTAGAAAATTCACTAATAAAGTTTACCCATTATCTACCCTACAAATAAAGCATATATGACGGTGTCCTTTATTAGTTCTAAAGTAAAGCACTGATAAAGATAACCCTTTTACCGTCACTAAAAAAATTACTTATAAAGGGTACCTTTTATCAATGTTTTTTTAGGACTGAGTAAACCCAAAACTATAGTAGTGGATATATATGATATTTATATCAAAGTTAACATTATGGATATTATTGAACCATAATCAAAGTAAAAGGACTGAAAATACTTGTAAATCCCCAAGCTTCCACAATATGCTTCTTTTTAAATAATTCAATAACTTGTATTGCATGCAACACCAAGTTCGAGCACACAATGATCTATCAAACCAACCATTTAAATTTTTTTTATGACTATTATTAAACACATATGAAATTTATAAATTTTATTTTTTAATTTAGAATATCTAAATTATCTAAGGGTGAAATTTTGATATTTTTCTGAAAATTTTCAGTTTTTATAAATAGTGAAAAATACAGCATTGTTGTTAAAACCCAACTTTTTTATTAAAAATAAAATTTAAATTTAAATTTATTTTAAAGTCACAATGGATAAAAATAAATAAATTAATCCAATTTAGTTCATTGGAATCATTTTTATTATATAACTAGATATAAAAATTCATTGAACTTTTTTGTGTCTCTTTTACCCACCTTCTCGTCGCATTAGCATTACACTGAATTTCGCCACTTTTGTGAATTTAACATGGAAAAAATGGACATATATGGTTGTAATTAGTATAAAAATTATGATCTAATAGTATAAACTTAATTTTTTGGTTAATACTATCTTTAGTAAATTTTTATTTATTTACCACGGTTATGGGTAAATTGGGTAATTAAATGTAAAAAACTAATATACTATTATTAAATATTTACCCTAAAAATTATCATAATTTCATTAGATAACTGCCATGTGACCAAAATAATACTTATTCCAAAAAATATGATCCTTTTCAAGCAACTTGTGCTAGATTATGACTTTTATTATATTTTATTTAAAGACGAGTTAAAAATGTCATATTCAAATTTTAATAAATAAATAATTTTTAATATAAGTTTATATAATTGATATGGTTGAATATAAATATTATTTATAAATATAAAGTGTTTATATAAATAATTATAATTTATTTATAATTTTATAAAATAAATAATTCAATTAAATGGTGACACGTTAATGAAGTAGCAATTGATTTATGAAAGGAAGAATCAATGAAATGATATTAATAAAATTAAATTAAATATAATTTGAAATATTTTATGTCATCCACGAATTTTTTTGAGGGGTTTGATATTTTAGGGATGAGATAATGTATTTTTTTATAATTAATCAAGTTGTTATAATTTGTTAAAAATTCAATTACTAAATAGTGTCAAAATTGACCTAAAAGAGATTTTAAAATAAATAAAATTTTATTAAATGATATAAAGTTTATAAAAATTTATATTTCATCCAAATAACTATTATAATGTTATATATTTTATATATTATCTAATTTGGGTTCTTTTGTAATTATATTGTAACTATATTAACCCTATAGTATAAAAAGACAAGTAGTCACAGTAAGAGTTAAATAGTATAACTAAGGGTTAAAACCAAAATTTAAGGTTGGTGTTGTGATCTAAAAATGCCTAAAATTCATTTTTTGAGAGTATAAAGACCCATAATCATATTATATTTTAAATAACTCAATTTTTATTACTTTTAAATCTAAAATCAATTTATAATAAATTAATATTTTTTAGTTTCTTTAAGTGCCCTTCCCCTCTCTTATAAAATGAAACATCCCCTTCTCATTTATTCACACCTATAAAGTAATTTTTATATGCCAAATCATGACCATTTATCCTTAAAACTTCCCTCACTTAATCCTAGAGGCCATTCCTTTAGCATAAATCCAAAATAAGGTGCCCTTTTGTGAAAATCAAAAGGAGACACTTGAAGAAGAAGCAATTGTTTTACCAACTCTTTCAAAGTTCTTTTCTTCTTCTACTAAATTTTTATAAGTTGTTTCCACACTAAAGTAATAAATCCAAAATCTAATATATCATGATATTTTTTTTTTGATTATGGAACTACCATATTCATCCTTTTACCCATCATATGAAACATAATATCACTATGTGTGTGTACATACGGCTTACCATCTCCACACCGTAGTGTAAACTGTTTTTCAACTCTACAATATTTTGATGGGTATAAATATGAATTTAAAAAAAAATTATTACATGATATTTTTTCTTTATAAATAATATTCCATCCAATTCTTTACCCTTTACCATTACAGAATGATACCATTGCTCGTGTGTAGGTACGACCTACCGTCTTCATGACGTGATGAGATTAATCCTCCACTACAACCATTTAAGAGTGATTATGAAGATTTATTTAAGTAATTAATATAATATTTGTAAACATAATTTTATTATGGATATGAAAAATATATATCCTATGCATACGAAAAAATAATTACTTGACAAAATAAACATAAGGAAATGAAGATGTTCACGCCCGAAATAATGATAACAATAAAATATTATTAATAAAATGATATAAGAGGATCATATATGATATCATAAATAATGTATATAGTTTTGGTATAACTTAATAACATCATTTAACCATTATACAAGAGGTTAACACACCCTTAACTAAAGGATATTATGAGATAAGGAATAGTTTTTAAATCTCTTTATTATCCAGGATTGATTTTACGTAAGAATTTACTGGGAGATATTTTCTTTTTCCTTTCAATGTAATTTGTTTGACGTTTTTGAAAAAATATGAGGAGAAGGGTTTTTTTAACTTACAGATCATAAGAAGATTTTTTTTCCATCATGATGCCTTAACATTTGTAAGCTTCATTTACAATATTGAAATATTATTTTCAATTAAAATATTTTCTTTTTCATTTTTTTTATATCTTTTTAAATAACTAATTTCAATAAAATGGGTGTTTCTATAATGAAGTTTCTAATGATTTCATTATGAATATTTTTATCAATTTAAACATCCTTTATTGGATCTTATGTTTAATTGAAGTATTTTATGATAATACAAACTATAATATTATATTTAACGTTTTATGAATAGTTTTATTGTGGATTCTCTGCTGTTATACCATTCATGATTTGTGGATGGTATATTAAGATTTGGTATGACAGTTTTAATATGAATGTTTATGTTTGTTAGGACTTTCTACTTTTCATATGAGGAATTCATTGGCCTTATTAATTGATGGGTGGGGCCTGCTTTATCCCCTCGATGAATCGGTAGGTCTCATTAGAAAAAATATTTTTGGTTTTAACCCATTTATGTATAGTTTTTTGGCAGAAGTCTTGATGATATGTTTATGATCTCCAGTATTATGCATTACCTCAGTATGAAATTAATTGTTGATATTACATTTGATTATTAGGATAGTAGAATATCCATGTGAATGTTTAAGTGGAATTATTTTATTTTTTTTATTTCCATATTATGCTCAATATTATTTTTAAAAGCCTTGTGTTTTAGTTTTATACCTTTCCTTAAAAGTATATGCTTATTTATGGTAGATTCAGCTATATTTTTTACCCTTACGGATCATCTGAGCTCACCCCTTTCTTATATTTCATTTTTTCTAGGATGAAAAGAAGTATATTAAGATTTCCTTTAGGTATAGTATAAGGGATATTATTGTTTTCAAAGTAGATACTATTTTGTTTTTCATTTCATGATGTAATATAAAACTTATGTTTGTGTTTGTATTTAGTTTTTCCAAAGGTACTAAAATTATTAGTCCTTTAGGATTTGATCTATTGTGATCATGATAATGTAATAAAATAATACACCAGCTCCGATATTTTGGGTTTGTGTTATAGTTGGTATCAGAGGAAGTCTATTAAAAATCATGGAAACTAGATTTAAAAAAATACTTTAACTAGTGAACATTATCCATAGATAGACTTTGAGAATAATTATTGAATAACATCCTAGAATCTTGGTAAGGAAGATATTATGTGGTTATTCCTTGCAATACATCCCTATATAGATACTACAAGTGGATGTGGTTCTGGAACAAAAGTACTTATGTGTAATAACTATGACAAGGTGTTCCAGGCCTAACTTGGGGTAACTTGGTACATGAAAATGAGCCTCACCGCAAACCTGGATTGAAACTCCCATGGGACATGCTTAGGATAATTCACATTTTCTTTAAAAACCATTATGAAGTAATTAAAATTAAAGGTGTCCTTAAGGAAACCATGTTTATGATTATGAGATTAGCGATGTATAAATTTTTGAATTTATGTTAAGTGTTTTACTAGTAAGAAATTATGAATTATGATTCATAGCCTAATCAAATGAATGAAAAAGTTTAGAAATGTCACATATTAAAATAAATTGATATTATATTAATGAACTTAATCCATGTAGGGATTTTTATCCTATGCAATATAATGATGTTGGAGCATGAGCTGCAGCTGGTGCTAAACAACTTATTACCATATAGGTACAGTTTACTCAGGGTATGAATAATGACCGTACATGTATGGAGAATCATGATCCAAAATGTGGAGGAACAATGTTATAACACATCCGGATATAAAAACCTCTAACATCCATTGGGACTGTAAATCCATTTGATGTAGAGTAATAAATAAGTTCCAAAGAGAATTTATTTCTTACTTTGGAAATAAATGAAAGGGAGAAGGTTCTGATGGTAGTTTATCATCTCTCGGGATATATGGATCAATGGTAGTCATTGATTCAAAACACTAAGGAAGATAAAGAAATATAGAATATAGAATGGGGGGAATTTAAATAACTCTTCATAGAAAAATACTTTCCCCATGATCAGTGAGTGGATATGGAAAGGCAATTTTTGAGTCTGAGGTAAAAAGAGGATGAGAATGTTGCAAAGTATAAAGCTAACTTTAAAAGGTTATAAAGGCATGATAAACACTACATAAATAACCTAATGAGAATGATTGGTCAATTATTTGATGGATTAAAAGCATTCCTTCGAAAGGAACTGGTCTCCCAAACATTATTATCTTATGAAGATACAGTCTCATGTGCAATCAATACTGAAAACTATTTCTCTATGTCTTATAAAGTTAAAGGAAATAAAGAGAATAAGAGGGATTTTGAACACTCTGGAAAGAGAAATAAGGAAAAGGGGAAGAAGAGAATAATTGACTTTCCACCCTTCAATAAATGAGGAAAGAGACATCGAGGAACATGCCTATTGGGGATGGGATTTTGTTATAAGTGTGGAGAAAAAGGCCACCAAGCCTGTGATTTCAAGGGAATGAAATAATCTACCAATGTTCAATGATACAATTATAAATATATGGGAAATTATGAAAATCAGTGCCCTAAGTGTCAGTCAAACTTTCCATAGAAAAGGTAAAGGGAGAAAGGCCACGCCTTTGTGATCACAACTATTGAGGATGAAGTTCATAAGGATGTGGTGGTAGATACTTTAATTATCTATTTAAATTTAGTTAAATATTTATTTGATTATAGATCATCACATTAATTTATATCATCCTAGTTTACTTTAAAAATGAGATATTTATAATTCACCATTATAAGGGAGTTGTTAGTAAAAACACCTAGTGGAAACCTTATCACAAAAAATATGTGTTGAGAATTTCCTATTATGATCTATAAACATGCTCTAATTTCTTATTTTATTATCATATGTATGGTTTATTTTTATATAATTCTTGGTATGGATTTCATTTCAAAATATAATTCAAAATTATATTATAAAAACATAGAAGTTAGGATTCATGATGAGGATATAGAATTTATTATTTTTTGAGGGGAGACTTTATCATTTGAATCATACCAGGACCCACCTCATGTAGATCTTCTAAATGAAATTCTTTGGGAATAAGAGTAGATAAAACATATTAATCTTTAAATTGAGGATGTACCTATTGTACAATAATTCATTGTCGTATTTCCGAAGGACATACCTAAACATCATCTAGAGTGGGATATTGAGTTTTCTATTGACTTAATCCCAAATGAAGGACCAATATCAAAGTCTCCTTATAGAATGGTCATTGTGGAATTGGTGTAGCTAAAGAAAAAACTCAAGGAGTTGAGTAATAAGAGATTTATTCTCCCCAGTGTTTCACCATGGGGTGACCATGTTCTTTTTTTTATGAAGAAAGATGGATCTATAAAGTTGTGTATTGATTTTTGGGAAATAAATGTTATTACAATAAAGAAAAAGTATCTTCTACCATGTATAGATGATCAATTTGATAAACTTCATGGATTTTAGTTATTTTCAAAGATTGAACTTCATAATAGATATCATCAACTATGAGTGAATAAATAATACATTCTGAAGGCAGCTTTTTGGACGAGGTGTGGACATTAGAAATTTACAATAATGCCATTTGTATTTACTATTGTACCCTCGATTTTTAAGGATCTATAGAACAGAGTATTCAAATAATATCTTGATGATTTTGTTTTTGTTTTCATTGATGATATTTTATGGTATTCTAAAATCTATGAAGGTCATGTCAATCACTTATGAATCATTCTTGAGACTCTCAAAAAGGAAGAGTAATATGGTAAATTTAGATACTGTGAATTCTGTCTTTAAGAAATATCTTTTATTGGCCATATTGTATCTAAGGATGGAATCTCTATTGATCCGAAAAAGGAAAAGTCAATCCAAGAATTACTTACACCAATGAACATAACTGATGTACACAGTTTTATTATTTTAGCAGGTTACTATCAGCATTTTGTTTAGAATTTTTTCGGATTGGCTAACCCGTTAACCAAGAACACGCGTAAAGGGGTTAAGTTTGAGTTGAAAAAATAATTTGAATATTTTTTTTGAATAATTGAATATAAGATTAGTTAATTCTATGATCCAGATATTACCATTGGGAAATTGTGAATTTTTTATTTATAGTTATGAATCAAGGAACAGACCTGGTTGTGTCCTTATGCAGAATAATAGAGCTATTTTATATTCATTAAGATAGTTAGAAACTCATGAACAGAACTATACAACTCATGATATTGAGTTAATAGCTATAATATTTTATCTGAGGATATGGAGAAAATATCTCTATGGTGAAAAATGTTCTATTTATACAGATTGCAAGAGTTTGAATTATATATTATCATAGAAAGAACTCAATATGAGGAAAAGAATGTGGCATGAGTTAATCAAGGATTATTAGTGTTCAATACATTATCACCTAGGGAAGGAAAATAAGTTGGCATATGTTTTGAGTAAGAAGGTCCATGGAGTTATCAAAAAAACGGGAATTTAAAGGAATCTTATTTTCTTGAATCTAGTAAAGGTAGATATGGGAATTTTCAAGGACAGTCAAACATCACTACTTTTTCAAATCATTTCTAAACTATATTTAATAGAAAGGATAAAAACTTTCATTCTGATGATGAAGATTTTTAAAAGAAAATTAAAGTTTTGAATGATGGGAAATTTATAAGCTTCATATATGAACATGGACATTAGAAATTTGGAAAGTATCTAAGTGTTCCCTCTATACCCGATCTAAAAAGGGATTTGTTGGATGATTCCAATAGTTTAAACTTCTCTATACATCCCAGTTTCCCTAAGATGTATAGAGATTTAAAGGAACATTTTTGGTGGGATAATATGAAGTGAGAAATTCCTCACAATGTGTCAAGATGTCTTGTTTTACAGCAATTGAAGGCTGAGAGAAAACATGCTAATGGAATCATGAAACATCTTATTATAACTTTGTAGAAATGGAATGACATTATGATGGACTTTGTCATTGGAATATCAAAGACTCCCAGAAGTAATGATGCGATATGGGTTATTGTTGATCGCCTTACCAAATAAGCCCATTTTCATTCTATAAGAAAAGATTTACCTCTTTATCATTTATAAAGACTCTATATTAATGAATTCATATGGCCTAATGGTGAACCTCTATTGATTGTCACTAATCGAGATCCTCGTTTTACATCAAAATTATGTAAAATTCTTCAGATGGATCTAGATACTGATATTCATTTGAGCACTGGATACCACCCTCAAACTGATGAGAAATCAAAAAGGACTATCCAAAATTTAGAATACATGTTGATATCTTTCTCACTTAACTTTCCCAGTATGTGGATCATTATTTATCTTTGGTAGAATTTTCATAGAATAGTATCTTTTATTCAAATATTCAAATGGAACTATATGAAGTATTAAATGGAAAGAGATTTAGTACACCAACTTGTAGGGTGGAAGTTGGTGAAAAGAAACTTGTAGGCCTAGAGCTTGTGGGAGAAACAACAAAAAAGGTAAAGACTATTCAAACTCATATTAAAGAAGCTTAAAGTAGGAAAAAGAGCTATGTCGATAACCAAAGGAATGATTTGGAATTTCAAGTAGGATATAATGTTTTATTGAATGTACCTCAATAGAAGGGTGTTATAATATTTGGAAAGAAATAGAAACTGACCCCAAGGTATATCTGACCTTTTGAAATTATGGAACAAAATGAAGATGTAGCTTTCCATTTAATAATGCTACCAAGTCTCTCCAAAGTTCATGATGTTTTCCACATATCACTGTTAAGAAAATACATGTCAAACCTAATGCATTTACTAATATATGATGAAATAGAAGTGTAATCTGGTATATCTTACTATGAAGTGTTTTTCAAGATTACTGGCACTAGGGAACAAGTGTGGAGAAATCAGACAACACAATTAGTAAAAGTTCTCTGCAGAAACCATAGAATGGACGAGACAATATGGGAACCTGGAGAACTTATGATGAATAAACTACCTACCATTTTTATTAATTGATATTATAGAAATTTCTAGGATAAAATTATTTGAAGTTTGAAAGAATGTAACAGCACATGCTTCCACAATATGCTTCTTTTTAAATAATTCAACATCTTGTGTTGTATGCAACACCATGTTCGAGCGCACAATAATCTATCAAAATAGCCATTTAAAAATAATTTTTGAATATTACTAACCACATTATGAAATTTATAAATTTTATTCTTGAATTTGGAATATCAAAACTTTCTTATGGTGAAATTTTGATATTTTTCTAAAAAATTTCAATTTTTCATGAATACTGAAAAATTCTACATTGTTGTTATAAATCCAAATTCTTCATTTAAATAATAATTTTACATTAAATTTATTCTAAAGTCACAATAGATAAAAATAAATATATTAATATAATTTATGTCATTAGAAAATTTTTTATAATAGAATTAGATATAAAAATTTATTAAACTTCTTAGCATCTTTTTTACTCGGTTTCTTGACACATTTGCATCAAATTGAATTTAGCCAATTTTTTTAATTTAATTTGGAAAAATGGACATATATGGTTGAAGTTAGTATGAAATTTTTGATCTAATATGATCAATTTAATTTTTTGGTGAATAGTAACTTTAGTAAATTTTTATTTATTTTCAACAGTTAAGGGTAAATCTGGTAATAAAAGGTTAAAAACTAATATAATATTATTATTAAATCACCCTAAAACTTATCATAATTTTATTGAATAAGTTTGTTTCGACCAAAATAAACCTTAGTCTAAAAATATAATACTTTTTAAGAAACGTGAGCTAGATTATGACATTTATAATTTTTTATTTAAAGAAGAGTTAGAAATGTCATATTCAAATTTGAATAATTATATCATTTTTAATATGAGTTTATATAATTTATATGCTTGAATATAAATAGTATTTACAAATATAAAATTATTATCTACATCATGGTAATTAGTTTATAATTTTATAAAATAAATAATTAAATTAAATGGTGACACAATAATGGTACATTAATTTATTTATTAATGTAAAAATCAATTAAATGATAATAATAGTATTAAAATAAATATAATTTCAAATATTTTATGCCATACATGAAATTTGTGGATAAATTTTACATTTTATGGATAATATAATCTAGTTTTTTCGAAGTAATCAAGTTGTTATGATTTTGTAAAAAGTTAAGTACTAAAAAATGTCAAAATTGATAAAAAGATATTTCAAAATAAATAATATTTTATTAAATGGTATAAAAGTCATAAAAATATATATTTCATAAAACAAACTATTATAATTTTTAATATTTCATAAATTATCCAATTGGAATTTTTTTGATATTTTTTAGTAACAATATTAAACAAATAGTTTAAAAATGGAAAGTAGTCACGGTAAGAGTTAAACTGTTTAAATACAAGTTAAATCCAAAATATAATGTTAATATTGTGAAATAAAAATGTATAAAATTCATTTTTTGAGATTATTTATACCTATAATAATCTTATATTAAAAATAACTAGCTTTTGAGCTATTTTAAATCATAAATTAATTTATAATAAATTAAGAGTTTTGAATTTTCCTAAAGCCCCCCCCCCCCTCTTATAAAGGAGAACCTCTCCTTTTATTATATTCACAGATCTAAAAATATTTTTTCCAGAACAAACTATCCAATTTCTAATCCCAAATTTCATAAGTTAATCCTAGATTCAATACTTTCAGAAAAATCCAACCATTGAATTCCTTTTGTGCAAATCAAAAGGAGACACTCGAATAAGAGGTAATTTTTTTACCAACTCTTTCAAAGTTGTTTTTATTCTATTTCCACTTAATAAGTTGTTTCCATACTAAATTAATAACTTTACAATATAATATAATATTATATGTTGTTATTATTATGTTATATCTATATTCAACCATTTACCCATCCTACAAAAATAATATCAACATGCGTACGTACGTACGACTTACCGTCTCCACACCGTTATGTAAACTATTTTTCATATATAATTTATTTCGATGGTTATAATGATGAATATAAAAGATATAAATAATAAATATAAAATTATATTGTTTCTTTATAATTAATATTCCATGAAATTCCTTACCATTTACCATTAAATAATGATATCATCAGTCGTGCGTACGTACGGCCTACCGTCTCCACGACGTGATGAGATTCATCCTCCACTACAACCATTTATGAATTATTATGAAATTGAATATGATTAATTAATATAATATTTATGAACTCGATATCATTATTTATATTAATAATATATATCCTATGCATAATAAACAATACCTATGCAAAAAAATAACAGAAATAAATGAAGTAGTTCACAACTGAAATAATGATAATAATGAAATATTATTAAGAAAATGATATAATAAAATCATATATGATATCATAAATAATGGATATAGTTATGTTATAACATAATAAAATTATTTAACCATTATATAAGAGGTTAACTTACCCTCAACTAAAGGAGTGTATGAGGTAAGGATTAATTTCGCACTCTTTGTTATCCGAGATTTCTTTTATGTAAGAATTTACTAATACATATTTATCATCCATGTCCGTGTTTCTTAAAAATATAATTCAAAAAATTCTTACTATTCTTTTACAATTTTTTAAATTAATTTTTACCCATGTTAAATTTCATAAAAATAATAATCTTTTTGTCATTTTCCTTGCGAGGTACTTTGTTTGACTTTTTTGAAAAAATACTAGAAGAATGTTTTTTTAACTTATATGAAGTGAGTCGCTTTTTCCACCATCATGATGCATTAAAATTTTTAAGATTCCTTTAAAATCTTATAAGATTATTTTCAATGATAATATTTTCATTTTAAATTTTATGTCATTTTAAATAACTATTTTATATAAGAATGGGTGTTTCTCTAAATAAGTTTCTAATACTTTTTTTATGAACATTTTCATAAATGTAAAAATCCTTTATTGGATATTAGGTTTAATTGAGGTTGATTTATTATGATACATAATATCTTATTATATTTAAGGTAATATTAATATTTTAAATGTGGATGTCTTATTTTTATACCATTCATGGTTTGTGGGTAATGTATTAAGATTTCATATGCTAGTTTTAATATGAATGTTTATGTTGGTAATAATTTTCCTATTTTCATATATAGAATGAATTGGACTTTTTATGTTATGGTAGGGGATCAATATATCCCCTCTATGAATTGGTAGGTCTCATGAGACAAAATATTTTTGGTTTTTACATATTTATGTTTTGTATCGTGGACAAATTTTAAATGGTGTGTTTATGATATTCGTCATTATGCATTCCCGTGTTATAAAATTAGTTATTAATATTATATGTGATTATTAAGATATTATAATAACCATGTGAATGTTTAAATGGAGTTATATTATTTATTTTTGCCTTATTATGATCAATATTACGTTAAAAAGGGTCTTGTTTCAGTTTTATAACTTGTCTTAAAATTTTATTCTTATTTATGATAGCTTCTTCTATATTGTTTACCATTACTGAGCATTTGAGATCACCCCTTTATTATGTTTTATTTTTTATAGGATGTGAAGAAGTATATTATGACTGACCTGCAAGGACATTCAAAGGGATATGAGTTTTTTCAAAAGAGATACTAATTTTTTTATATCAAGATGTAATGTAAAACTTATGTTTGTATCTAGCTCCATCAAGACTAGTAAAATGATCAGTCCTTCAAGATTTGATCTCCTGTGATCATTCTAATGTGATAAAATAATAAACTAATTCTAGGCTTTTGGGGTCAATTTGTTACAATACAAAACCAAAACATACAAGAAAAAAAGCAATTATTACCTGAAATATGATTTCCACAAGTAATTGTTAAAATACAAGTAAAAAAATGTCATTAGTAAATCATATAATGTAATATATATATATATAATTAGAGTAATGTTATAGATGTATAACAAACCTTTATTTATTATACAATAGGTTCAAATGTGTGTGAGGGAAGTCGAGATTTAAGGTAAAGAAATTTCTTCTCACTTTTATTTTTGTGGGACACATGCCACATTAACCACTTATTTCTTTTGTGTGGTGTATATACTAACCATGAATGTATTTTATGAATATTATCATTAAATTATGAGATATACATATCTATTTAATTTTATTTATTTCATGAATCTTATGGTTCAAAAGGTACCAAAGTGGTAAAGGTTTTATGTTAAAACCTCATTGTTTATAGGGATTATTTATAATTAAGTATAAAATAATTGAATATAATGATATATCTCTCTATAATATATTCTATTTATTCTACAGTAGTTATTTATAGAGATTACATTTTTTCCTTTTATTTTCCTACCTATAAAACTAAAGCTACCAAAATAATTTTTTTAAGGAAAATATATTTTATTTCTCTCTTCGATTGAAAATACTTTCTCTTCCATGTGCATATTTTCTAGAATTGTTTTAAAAAATGTTTCAGTATTATCATATGGTTTTAAAAAATAAATTTTACCCATTTTTAAGTATTTATAAAATGATTTAAAAGAAAACTTCTTATATTATCCTAAAATGAGGTATTTTTAACTTTTTACCAGAAATGTGAATGGAATATTTGTTTTAACATATACGGTATGAAGGATATTTTATACCATCATGACTGCTAAATGATTTAATATTTACCTTAAAATTTTCCATGGTCATTTTTAAATAAAAATCTTTCTTTAATATTTGGGGAATTTTTATATTTTAAAGAAGTGATTTCAAAATGGAAAATTTATTTTCCTCATGAATGTTTTAATGATATTTTTAGGGAATTTATTTTCATCAAAGACAACAACTTTTGGTGTTTTTTACATTTTACTAGGTATATAATCTAATTATACCATCTTTATTATTTTTTTGGATTCTTTATGATTATGATGAAGAAATTTTTATGAAACACATTCCTTTTACATTGGTTATTCTCTGATGAATTTATGGGATGATTATAAGACCTATTTACTTTATATGGCTTATGCTATGATAAAATATTTATGAAACCCATTTCTTTTCATAGGTTATAATAAAATAAATGTTTAATGATATTTTGGCACAAAAATGTATGTATTATGTGATGTGTTGAACCTATATCTCCCTCTAATGCCTAATATAATGATTAAATGTTCTATGATCTCAAAGGGTACATGGGTCGTTATCTTTATCCAAGAAAAGTGTACACGGGAGGCTATACAAAGCCCAAAAGAGGGTACATGGGAGGTTACACCATGCTTAAAGTAGAAACATGGGTGGTTTTCCCAATAATAATTTGTTTTTAATGTCTTGATGGATATCCTATATGTAATATTTAATATTCTTATGTATATGCCACAAATATATGCTTTATGACGAAATTATACCCTTATGAATCATGTTTATTGATTCATATATGATCATGTATTACAAAATCCTAATATTTATTCCATGACTTATGTTTATGATCTAGGATATGCATGGAATGGTTTTAAAATGTTATTCTCAAGTTTGTGTACCCTTATTCTGAGGTTTTATTGTTATCTATCTTGTTTACCATTACTAAGAATTTGATCTCACACTTTCTTATGTTTATTTTCCCCAGGTTATGAGGAACTTTATTGGGTATTATATTTCTAAAAAGGGTTCTATTTATTAAAAAACTAGTGATAGTTGATGTAGTTTACATATTAATGAGTTTTCTATGTATCCAAATTTATAAAGACACTAAACCTCTATAGTATTTAGTTGTGTTTTTGTAAAATGAAATGAATATCCATATATTAATATTTAATATACATATATGTAAATAATGGGTCATTATATTTGGTATAAAATGAAAGTTTTAGTTATCTTTTGGAAACTAGGATGAGAAAACTTGACTGAGATCCTTAGGGATATGTATAAGAAAAAGTCTAATAATAATTCTAAGTATATGAAAATAAAATAGAATTTTGGTAAAGGATTGAGTTATTAGTTTCTAAGAAATTACATCCAGGTTTGGATACTACAAGTGGGTGTGTCTCTAGTATAGTTTTGCTTGGTGTTAATAACATTAAGAAGGGCGCATTGAGATGGAATCGATCATCACTCAGTGCACGACAATAGGCCTTACTTCACACCTCATTTAGAACTCATGTGTGATATGATTTGAAAATTCAAAAACTCTTTATGAACCATTATGAAGTATTTTAATAATGACCATAAATGACTTAGGTTATTCCTAATGTATCCTAGATTGAAAATAATGTGTCAGGATTTGGACATCTTATAAGTGATTTTTCATGATTATGTGGTTTTTCACTATGATTATTATTTATTAAACTATGTTTTTTGGTTTTATTCAATGATAGTAACCTGAAGGATCTATGTTAATATTGAGTGTTATGGGACTTAAATTAAATATATTTTTTCTATGCTCACACAACTTTCAACAAATCATGTTGAACTTCCAAACAAGAATATAATGGAACAAAATTCTATTCAGTCCTTCATGAGGTAACTTCCTCCTTTTTTAATGGTTCTACCAATCTAATAGTTGATGATAAATGGATCGGTATCATTGAAAATATATTTTTACCCATTTTTTGGAGCATGAAAAATTCATTTTGGTTTTTTATCATTTGGAAGGTGAAGTAGATCAATAGTGTAATCTTATTAAGAATATGAGCCAATAGGGATAAATCAACTCCATGGAGTGGGCTGAGTTAAAGATTTTTTTTATTAAGTACTTTCCTTATATTATTCATATGAAAATGGATAAGGAATTACTCAATCAGAAATATAAATAGATGAATTTGTTGGTACCTATGGGGAAATTTTACCAGACATGTGTGGTATGAATCTATTATTATCTATGAAATGAAAGTAAGTCTGATAAATTCTTCAATGGCCTAAAACCAAGTGCCTGAAGTGTGTCATCCATTAGGTACTTCTATAACTATGATGAAATTGTTTGATGAGCTATAATAGTGGAAATTTATATAGGAGTTACCCATAAATCTAATGGTTTTGATAAGAAATGAAATATGGAATTCAAAGGATACTCTAAAAACCACAGAGATAATAATATTAGATTTCCATCATTCTTAAAGTATCAAAGTAGACATAGAGGGAATTGTATTAATGAGGCCAATAAATAATTTAAGTGTTAAGGTCATCAAGTGTATAAATTATGAAGTCATAAGAATAAGTTAGATAATGATTTAAATATATATAAATCTCCATAGAATGAAAAAATCACTCAATAGTGTTTCAAATACAAGTAGCTTAAGAATAATTCTAAAAAGTACTCAAATATGAATTTTAATGATGATGACCAACATCAGCAACCTCTTAATGCAAGATACACATACCATCCACTCTATAACTACTAATGTCTTATTTGAATCTAGATCTACCCACTCTTTTATATCAAAAAAAATTCTAAGTGTATAAAAATACCACCTCAATGACTAGATATTGAATTAGAAGTGAAACCCCCTAATTGTGTGATGATATCATATTAATTCTATAATTCTTCTCCAATTGATGTTTGTAGGAATGTACTTCCTACAAATATTTATATTATCCATCTGATTTAATTTGATATTATCTTATGCAAGGATTGTGTTTCTCTACACAAGACCTGCATCAATTTATAATGAAGGGAAGACACATTTGATATTAAAAACTAACCTATGATTGTCTATCTGTGTAATGATAAATATGAACTTCTAATGGAAATCACATCCATTGTATGGGTCATGAGTCCTTTTTAAAAAGGTAGTTTATCTCATATGGTTGGGGGGAACTCAATATCGATGATATTCCTATTATGTGTGAGTATGTTTGTGTCTTTCTGGAATAATTTCCTAGTATTCCACTAAATTGTGGAGTTGAGTTCTCAATAGAATTTATACCTGGTTCTATGTCTATTTTAAAGACTCCCTGTAGAATGGACCTGATTGAGTTGTTGGAATTAAAGAATAAACACCAATAGAATCTCAATAAAGGATTATTTTGGATAATAGTATCACCATGGGGTGAACCTATTATTTTTATAAATAATAAAGATGGATTAATATGACTTTTCATTGAATATTTATAACTAAACAAGATCACAATCAGGAACAAGTATCCCATGAACCATATTGATAACTTGTTTGATCAACTGCATTGAGCTCAATAATTACCCAATATTTACTTTTATTCTAGATATCATAAATTTAGGTTTAAGAAAAATGATATATTCAATACAAAATTTTGATTAAGTCATGGACACTATGAATATATAGTGAAACCATTTGTTCTCACTAATTCCCCCACTATATACATGGATTTAATGAATAAATTATTTAGAGAGTACCTTGATAAATTCTTGGTAGTCTGTATAGATGGTATTCTTATCTATTAAAATAGAAAGTAATAGCATGAACATAACATGAGAATTAAACTGAGGAACTGAAGGAATTATAAACTACATGAAAAAATTACAAAGTTTGAATTTTTTCAATAAAAGGTTTCAATTTTTCATCATATAATCTTAAGTGAGGGTATATCAATGGATCCATCAAAGATGAAGGCTATTGAAAATTGGAACATACCAAAAAGTATGAATAATATCCATAATATTCTTGGTTTGGATGAATATTATTGATAGTTTTTTATAGTTTCCCAATACTACCTAATCCACTCACTAAGTTAACTCATAATGGATCCAAGTTCCTCATAACAGATGAATGCGAGGGAAATTTCAAAGACCTGAAGAGATTATTAGTCAATGAACCTATCCTTATATTACCATATAGTAGAGTAGGGTTTGTAAAATATAGTGATACATTTAATAATGTACTAGTATTCATCCTCATATAGAATGACATGGTGATAGCTTATTCCTCAGGGCAATTGAAGGTTTATGTTCAAAATTATCCAACCCGTGATTTGGAGTTAGCAGTGACAATTTTTTAATTGATGATATAGAGGCATAATCTTTATGAAGAAATATGTAATATATATACTAATAATAAGATTTTAAATTATATATTCTCATATAAATATTTGTTCAAACATTCGAAGATATGGTTGGATCTAATTATAGATTATGACTACTCATTACACTACCACCCAGGAAAAGTGAACTTGGTGGTCAATGCATTGATTCAAAATGGTCATGCTAGCTTATCAATGATGAGGATAAAAAAATATCCAATATTTATGGATTTAAAAATGATGTATGTTTAAATATTGAATGAAGGGGATAATTCTTACCTTTCTCAAATGAGTGTTTAGTCATTTATAAAAATGAATATTACACATAAGGAAGATGTAGACCTGCGGAAGAAGGTGAGAAATTTTCCTGAGTTTAACCTTGATCATGAAGGTATGATAAAGTTCAAGAACCATGCATGTGTTCCATTCATACTAGAATTGAAGAAATAGTTGTTAGAGTAAGTTCATATATTTCATTATCTATTCATCCTGGAATTATATAGATGTATAGATAAGTAAAAGAGTTTTTATGGTGGGATGAAATGAAGAGATATATTACATAGTTTTTATCTAAGTATATGGTATTTACACAAGTTAACGATGATATAAAAATTTCTAAGGGGATGTAAAACTATTACCCATACCACAAAGGATATGGGAAAATATCACCATATATTTTTTTCAATATACATCCCAAAACATCTGAAGGGAATAATGTTATATAGGTTGAATTAAATCACCTTAAAAAGTAAGAACACGGAATTACTACTAGAAAAAATTTATCTCTGGATCAGCTTTCTAGGATATACAATAAACAAGTGGTAAGGTCACATGTTGTATCAAATTCTGTTTTGCCTAATTAGGATTTGAGGTTTTCCTCAAAGTTTTAGGGATGTCTTTGTAGGCCCTAGATACATATATAATTTATAGCACTATACATCATCCTTAGATATATTTTTAGTCTGAGAGAAAAATTGTAACCATAGAATATATGCTTAGATCTTGTTTAATGGCCTTAAAATGTGGTAGGGATCAATAACTTCCTCTACATGATCTTTTTTACAACAATATATTTCACTTAATCATTTAGATGGATCCTTAGGATTACCTCTATGGAAAAAAGTTTAGAAATAAAACATATTAGGATGATGTTAGATAAATAAAGATATTAAAACCTAATCTAGTTGAGGAAATGTTATAGAAATTCAGATTCATTCAACAGAACAAAAAATCATCTAAAAGTCAATAGAAAATTTATGTTGATGATCATCATCATGATCTGAAATTTGAAGTTAGTAACAAGTTGTTTATATGAATTTTTCTAGGGAATAAGGTTATGAGATTTAGGAATAAAGTTTTGTTTCCCCTAGGTATATTATCTTTATTTAGATTCTTAATTTATTAGGTAAATTTTTTTATCATATAGCACCTCCATAAAATTTCTCTCAAGTTTACGATGTGTTCCATGTATCTCTTTTATGGATGTACATGGTTGAACCTTCACATGTACTAAACTTAGAGGATATAACAATATATTAAGATCATAATTATGAAGAATATGTAGTCAAGATTATTGATCATATAGATAAATCTCTATGAAGAAAAACCACTCACAAGGTTAATGTTTTGTGGTGAAACCACCAATTTGAAGTAGCTATAAGGGAACCTGAGAATATGATGATGCAGAAGTATCCTCATTTGTTTGTATAGGAGTGAGGAATTTTGAGGGAAATATAAATTCAAAGGGGGGTAAAATGTAACACCTTGAGTTTTTTTGAAATATTATTTTTCAAATAACTTTTATTTCTTTTATATCTTGTGTTTCACACAATATCGTGTTTTAACAAGTAGTGATATATTATTAATATCACTATTTAAACATGATCAATATAACCTAGACATTAAAATTGGTTGTATGAAAATGAATAAATACATTTTTAAATTTTATTATAATGTTTTTATATAAATAAACCATATTGATAAAAAAATACTTAATTTTTAGTAAAGACTTTATATGCTTCGAAAATATTTTTTTCTCAAAAAAACGGTCCTATTGATTTTTGTGTACAGATGGTATAATTAAATTTTTTCCACATTAAAAATTTTATTTGAAAAAATAAAAATTATTTGTAAAATCTACATGTCAAAATTATATTTTTGTGACTTTTTTATAATAATCTAAAAAGATTATTTTTTCAATGAATAGTAAAAATATACTGATTTTTATTGAAAATTGTCTTTTTGTTTAAAGTATTCACAAGGTTAAATTATATTTTAAAAGGATTTTAAAAGTTAAATTAGATAGATTATATTATTATTAAACTATTTTAGTTTATTCTAATCAATTTTATATTAAATATTGATATTAAATATTTCTACACTTAGGAAAACTTTTTCTTTGGGAAACTGCTTTTTCATCACGTCTACAGGATTAATTTTAAATTTAATTATAATAATTATGTAAATATAATTTTGTAAAATAGATTTTATATTTTTAAAAAAAATAATTAAAATAATTTAATAAGTTTAAACAGATTTTTTTCTTAATGAATAGTAAAAACAATAAAAAAATTATTATGGTAAAGGTTAAAACTAGTTTAATGAGGGTTAAAGCAAAATATAAGGGTATTTCCTTCAATAAAACATGTCAAAATCTTATTATATGAAAATATTAAAACCTTATCCTATCAAAAATTATAATATATGGTCATTTTGAATCAATTTTCTTGGCAATTACTTTATAATTTTGGATTCTTTTTTGGAAATTTTAATGTAGTATGCAAGTGGGTTCCTTTCTCCAATTATAAAAGGAAATATCATATCCCATTTTCTCCACACTCCAAGATAATTTTGGTTTGGAAAGTACTAAACAAAATACCTTTGTTAATTCTCTCCCCGTTTCCTAGATTCCTTATTTTTATTTAGAAACCCTCCTAAGAAGTATTTTGATTCTTGCCTAAGGAGGTTGTTCGAAGAAGAGGTATTGTTCTTAACTGAGAATTTTTATTTTATTTTTTACTCCAACTCATTAAAATATTATTATAAAATGATAACATAAAAAATAATTATCTCCAATATACTTATAATTAATTATGTTATTTTCATAATCGGCATCCATCTCCTCTTTCATCAAATGGTAAACGAAAATTTCAATCATTTGTACGGAGGACTACTGCCTCGCGAATCGATGTAATTAATTTTTCATAACCCCCTAAAACATATGGATATAATGATGGATTTAATATATTTATATTTTATTTATGAAATAATTATACTTCTATAATAATAATATCACGTCTACCTTTATACCTTCTAATCTTTGGGAAAATGATAACATCGTTCGTGTGTACGTGTAGACTACCTCGTCCATAAAGCATTTGATATGTTTTTCATTTTATTTTTGAAATGGATGGTAAGAAGGATATATTTATGTAATATATATTATATATATGATAAAAAAAGTATTTAGTAAAGGTGAAATATTTTTTAAATTCCATTCATTCCATTTGTCGATAAAATGGAAACAACTTTCATGCATATGTACCACTTATCATCTCTATGAACGATGTAATTTGTTTTCTATCCATAAATTTTATTTGTTAACATAAATACATATATAATGATTATATACTATATTTATATAATTTTTAACAATATTTATATGATTTAATGATGATCAATGTAAAAGGACAGAAAATACCAAACCAAAACATACATGAAAAACGAAGCAGTTATTTACTTAAATGTGATTTCAATAAGGAATGTTTCAAAAACCATTAATAAAAGGTTATAATTAATTCATATATGTTATGATATATATAATTATTTTTATATAATATATTTCTAATAAATTTATATTTATTATAAAGTAGTTTCTAAATGAGTGAAGTCAGTCAATACTTAAGGTAAGGTATTTTTATCTCACTTTGATTTCTGTGGGGCACATGCCATATTCAAATTTTGTTTCTTTTGTGTGGTTTATATACCTCACATGAATTTATTTTATTATTACTCTAGTGAAAAATAAATACTGATATAATTTTCTTTATTTCGTGGTTCTTATGATTCAAAAGTTACCAAAGTGGTAAAATTTTTATGTTACAATCTCATTGTTTATCATGATTATTTATGATTAAATTTTTGATGATGAAATATTATGATATATCTATAAATAATGTGATTAATTTAATATCATCTAGTTATTTTTGGATAATGCATTATTTCATTTCATTTTATTCTCTTCAATAACTAAAGATACCAAAATAATGCTTTTAGGAAAAATCTACTTTATTTCACTCTTCAGTAAAAAAAATATTTTCTATTACATGTGTATATTCAATAAAAATGTTTTCAGAAAAGTTTTAATATTATTATATTATTGTTAAAAGTAAATTTTACCCATGATTAAATTTTTATAAAATTATTTAAAATCAATCATCTTATTCTTTTCTAAAATGAGGTACTTTGACTTTTTATATAAAATGTGAAAAGAATCTTTATTTTAACATATATGACATGAATAGTATTTTCCTCCATCTTAACTGCTTAATTATTTAAATATTCCACTATAATTTTCCAATGTTAATTTAAAATAAAAAAAAATTCTTTAATTTTTCTGAAAACTTTATATTTTAAAATGTAATGGATATTTTCCTTAAGAACGTTTTAATGATATTTTTATGGATTTTGTATTCATCAATGAGAACAGAATTTGGTGTTGATTATGTTTTACTAGGTATATGATCCAATTGCACTATCCTTATTCTTTATCTAGATAATTTATTGTTATTATTAATAGATATTTTTGAAACTTTTTCCTCTTCCATGGGTCATGCTATGATGAATTGATGAGATGATTATAAAACCCATTTTTAATATTTGGGTTAGGCTATAATTAAATGTTTAGGAAACTCATTTCTTTTCATGGTTTATAATATGATGAATTTTTTATGATCCAGTGGACCACAAATTTATAGATCATGTTATGGTTGGGACCTATATCTACCTATAATGCATTGGGTAATGATAAATGTTCTATGAGCTCAAGGGGGATATGATAGGTTATTCCAAGTCCAAAAGAGGGTACGCTGGAGGTTACCCCATGACCAAAAAAGGCGACACGAGAGGTTATCTCAATACCAAATTAGGTACAGGAGTATTTATCCCAATCCCAACATGTTATAAATGTCTTGGTGGATAGCCCTGAATTAAGATTTTCTATAAATATGTGTATGCCAGAAATCTATATTTTATGAAAGTTTTATACCCTCACGGACCATGTTCTTTGATTCCTCTATAATTCATGTATTATAAACTACCAAGATTTATACCATGACTTGATTTTATGATCTAAAATATGAAGGGTATGGTTTTCAAATGTTATTCTCATGTTTTCATACCCTTAGACTCATGTTATGTTGTTATCTCTCTCATTTAAAATTATTGATCATCTGAGCTAACCCTTTATTATATTTCATTTCCCCACATTATTAGGAAAGGTATTTTATATGATATATCAATGAAGGGTTCTACTTATGAATAACCTTGTGGGAGATGATGTAGTTTACTTATGGACAAGTTTTCAATGTATCCAAATTTATTGAGACACTAAAACTTAATGGTCATCATGTGTGTTTTTATAAAATGAAATGAATATTCATCTATTAATATGTAATAACTATGTATATAAATCATGGGTTATTATACTTTATACTAAGACTAAAAATATTAACAATATAAATTCATTTTAAATCATGATATTGTTCGCCAAAAACATTTGTACAATATAAAACCCTTTTGAATGTGGAACGGGCCCATATTAGAAATGTTTTTTAGTGAATTTAATAAAAAATATTTTTTATTAATAAATCATAAAACTATTTCATGTTTTTTATTCAATATAATGTAATTCTTCCCAATTGAAAACAGATTTCAAAAATGAATTCCAAAAGGTTGATTTAATAAAAAATTCATGTTATGTAGTAGCTACCTCACTATTATACCATAAACAACAATATATTACTCTCCAACTGCACCATGTAAATAAAATTTCATGCATAATATATAAATCCATTGTCATTTTATGTGAAACAATGACATGGAAAAGTGTAGTTTTAAGATGTTATATTTTATGATAAAAAACACCACTATTTTTTTATATAAACACACTATGATTATTGAAGTGAAACATAAAATATAAGGTATTTCATTTAAAAAATCATGATTCCTAAAAAACTAATTTTACATATCTTAATATATTCAATATAAATGAAGTATAGGTGGATTTATCACCAATGTTGGGTTTCAATCAATATGACACTTGAAAAAATTACATATAAATAATCACTAATAAATATACCCCAAGTTCAAACCATAATCATGTGAATAAAATAATTGGAATTATGAAAATCAATAAATCATGGTTTTTATTTAGTGCATATTTATTTACTTAATTTTATAGGATAATGAAAATTATTAACATCGATCATAAGATAATATGTTACATCATAATCCATCCTAGGTCTTCATTAGAAACCTTGAGAAACTAATTATTCTTTACATCCCACAACTTCATTACATTCATTTATCTTTCTCATAAATACTCATCTTTAAACTCTAGGTTTAATTCCTTCTAGAGTTTTTATTATCAACCCCAAAACCCCACCATTACTAATTGATTCTAATTCAAATTAAATTTAAACTTTCCATTTATCCCAATATGATATATCATAGTTTTTATTAACTAATTTAGGATCTTTATCCTTATCAATAATATATATTGTCGTCTTTTATGAAAATATGTCATCATCAATGGTATCCACTTAGTTCCAATATTTTTTCATGTTAGTAAAATTTATCAAACATTTCTTTTAGTTATGATTATATACATTAAGTGAATTTATTTCTTGAAAATTTTATCTTTTCCTCATGTTCATTCAATTTATCAACTAGTATGTGATGATTTAATTTTCTCTGACATGGTTTTTTATTTTTTTAAACTAAGTGATCTACCATATTTCATGTATGGATTAAAATTATCTTTTTTCTTCATCATTATATTATACTTATATGATATATATTATAGTTGGTGCATATATAATAGGTATGTAATATTTTGTTACCAATTTTGAATCATTTAACGTATTATATAAATGATTTTCTATTTTACAAAAATTGATGACCTTTTTAACTTTTAGTTCACACATATTTATACAAGAATTAAGAATTAAGAATTACTTCATTTTCTATGGTATTTATTTTTATATCAATTGATTTCCATCATTAGTGATAAAAATATATTTTTCATCAAAATAATAGTTAAAAACTTTATAAATACATTTTGAGTCATTTCTTTAAACTAAATTTAAATTTTGTGATTTTAAATTCAACATAAATCCCCAAATTTCATTAAAGAACCATTTTATATTAAAGGGAAACTAATAACATATATCCTACACATCCAAATAACATTAAATGTGAAACATTTGGTTCAAAAACTAAAATAAAATTTTAAAGGGTAATATTATTTAAATTTTTATAGCCTTATTTGATATGATTTTTTTTAATTGAAAACGTTATGTCCATGTATCAAATTTATAAATTGAGTTTTCATATGAAGTGGTATAATGATAAGTTATGATCACTTTTTGAATGGTTTATCGAGAATGTTTTGAGTATAAACATAAATGACAGAATATTCAACACTTATTTAAATTGATATGAAATAATTATTGAACATATTTAATGAATATTCACTAGTATTATCAAATTTAATATGATAAATTATAAAATTTGGAAATTTTGACCTTAACCTTATTATTTGAGTAATAAATCTTTCAAATTTTAGGTTGTAGGTTGAAAATGAGGACACATGGGTCCATCTTGTAGATTAATCAATCAAAATCAAAATATTAAAAAGGTTGACATGGTACATAAATTATACCACATATATCATTATGGATTAATTACAATAATAGAGAGGATTTAATCTCAACTTTTGACGGTGACAGTCTTATAACTAATTTTCTCTAATAACAACTACAAAATGAGAAATAATTATATGAAAAAACCATTTTATCATGGATCACATGACCATACATTCATTTAATATCTCATTATCAACATTATTGATCCTAGATAACTTTAATGAACATTTCATACAATAAATTTTTCATGAATGATAAACTTACAGTTTACCATTTTTTATTCAATTGTGTGTATATATATATATATTCATATTGTATAAACTAGAAGTAAACCTCGAAATTATCTTTGGGATAATTTTTTTCTCATTATTAATTCATTTTATCTAAATGTATTTAACACCAAATTCATCCATAGTACTCATGTGATATTTTTTAATGAAAATATTTAAATAAAAATATATTTTTTGAGACATGAAAGAAAAAAATATTTATTAACATTTTTATATGACTATATATGTCATGACCCGTCCTCGGGACCCGTGTTGTGACTACCCCAAGCCCGCCTTCCATAGGCCAGGGGTTAGCGACTAGCACCAAGGGCGTAAATCCTGATATAAGGGAAGGAATTGCCTTTAAGTAATATAAAAAACACCATAGAGTATGCAAGAATAAGTAAACACTAAGTAAACTGAGTACAAAGGTGAGTGCTGGAAAGTAAATGGTCCAGAATACGAACCCAACTGAATGTAAACTACAACTGAAAAGAGAGTACAGCGGTAGAAAATTAAAGCAGCAACACTGAGTCATCCTCTGGAAATCCCACCTGAAGGGTGGGTACAGATAGTCTCCTCGGCTCCTTGCCTCTAGCCATCCGCTCCGTATACATCTCGTCCAGTGATCCACCTCCAGGTACCGTCCAGCTCCACGAGCTCCTACCTCGATCAGCGTTGTTCGTCGTCTGCATCCAACATAACATAGTGCGGGAATAGCCCGTGAAGGGGTGACTATACGCTACTCAGTAGAGACCTCGAGACCCCCGAAGGTCTCCTAGAATCCATGAACGATAATCCACAAAGGAAAGATACCATCATGAAGTATCAACCAACTCTACTTAGGTATATGCCCATACATATACCTAAGTCATCAATTCCAGTTCAGCTCCAACTCATGAGCTCAAGCACAACCCAGTCCACTCAGGAAAGTATAACTTAATCCACATAGGAAAGTACGACCCAATCCACGTAGGAAAGCATAATCCAATCCACACAGGATATCAAGTCAATCACATCTAATATAATGATTGAAAGTCAAGACTCAGCTCACAGAGGTATCCATTTACGAAGAGGGGTGGAGATGATTAGATGTAGCCTCTAAATCATCTCCTCTGTCGTACCCATGTAGGATCCAAGTTTAGTAGTTGTCGCTGCCAAACCCACGGAGGATCCATGTATAGTAGTCATCATTGTCGAACCCACGGAGGATCCCAGCACGGTAGTCGAACCCACGGAGGATCCTAGTACAATAGTCGTCCTCGTCTAATCCACGGAGGATCCCAGTATGGTAGTCATCCTAGTCGAACCCATGGAGGATCCTAGTAATGTAGTCTTCCTCATCGAACCCACGGAGGATCCTAGTACAGTAGTTTCCTCAGCGAACCCACGGAGGATCCTAGTGCAGTAGTCGAACCCACGGAGGATTCTAGTACGGTAGTCATCATCGTCGCAGTCGCAACCAGCTCTAGGGTTCCCGCACAAAGCATGCTCGATTCCGGGAGGGTCCGCTCCACGAGCCAAGGGGGTCGATACATCAACTGACACTCATTCCGGAGTTGATGTATCCCAAAGTTCCGTCTCGTCAATAGGAACTCAATGCAACAGACGACACGTCAATCGGACGCCCGGTCTGAGAGTTATTGGCATTTCCGTCCCAGGGGCCCGGTTGGTTTTTAACTCAAAATTAACCCGAACATACTCCAACTACATCCAAACCTCGATCGGAGTAATCCTAAAGAACCTTCTCACTAAGAGGAATCCAACAAAGTCGACGGAACGTCATTCGGGCGTTCGGGGTTCAAGTTATAAGCGTTTTCGCCTAGAGGGCCCGGTTGGTTTCGTGTTCGAGCCAACCCGGCCATACCCAAAGTTCTCCTAAACCTTTAGTATAATATACCAAAATAACAGTATCGATCCAAGGATCGCATCGCAATAGACAGTGCGTCAATCGGAGGTCCGTAGCCCAAGTTATGGGCCTTTGAACTGAGCTATCCGATTTTTAGGGGGTTTTGGGCCCAGACCGACCCAGCCCAAGACCCCCTGGGTTGGCCGGGCTGGCGCGGCCCGGCCTAGTGTGGGTGGTCCGGCCCGGCATGGCTGGTCTGGATCGGCACGACCCGCATGGGCAGCATCTCGGCCGTTTCGGCCGAGTGGAAAATGGGGGGCGCTGCCCCCTTGTCTTGAAACGGCGGCCCCCCACGTGGAGGGGGCCCGCCTGTCTGCTGCCAGGGGTTACGACCCCCGGCCTCCTCCGAACGGCCGACCCAGTGGGTCGGTCGGTGCCGCCTCTACGGAACCTCGTGGTCCCACCATTCGTAAGTTCCAGGGGCCGGTGATTCTGGCCGCCCTCCCCTGCACAACCGCAGCTTAGGCCGCAGCCCTTGTCCGTCCGGCACAACGCGACAGCGCCGCACCACGCCGTCGCGGCCCGACCTTGGCCATGGGTTCTTCAGCTTCAACGTGGCGCGACGGCACTGTGCTTCTTTCCCTCGGCCTGCTCCATCCGCGGTTCCCTCGTTCCCGCGCGGTGTGACGGCACCACGTTGCCTCCATCCCAATCCGCAACAAGACACAACAAAAAAGGGGAGGAGGTTCGGTCGTGTTTGTACGGTCCGGCCTCCACCCGTTAATTCGATAACATGCGTCCAAGAAATAAGGAAGAGTGTCAATTGATAATTCTTGAATGATGAAAAACACCTATCTCGAAGTAGTTGTCGAACGAAGATCGTCGCGGGATACGGCGTCGCGAGGTAAAGCTCCATATGTGTTTGACGGAGAATGTCCGAGGAAGAGTGGTGTCTCCCTTCCTTTGACGCGGGAAGAAGATCGAAAGAGGGGGCATCATCGTTCTTCGAAAAAGGCGTCACACACCGGCTGCGGAGAGGAGAAGATCGGCACGTCGATCACTCCTTGCGGTGACGGCATTCTTCGTCGAGGTCTTGACGTTCTTCACATTCTCCAACGAAGAAGATAAAGACTACTCAAGATTTTTGAGTATTCTCTCCCAATTCTTCTCACACAACAACCAAACCCCAAATAAAATGAGGTTCACCCTTATTTTATTAACCCAATCCATGAATTCCAAAGAATTCAAAATTCAACTCTTAGTAAAATACATTGAATAACTTAATCAAATAATTTAATGAGAGAGTTGACATGGAATTAAAGAGGGAGAGAGGATGAGTTACACATTAAAGCTACAGGAGGTGTTTAATGGGGTGTTAGGAAATTGAAGGAGGTGGGGGCTCATGTGGGCCCCAACCCAACTTCCTCACAACTTCCTTTCCCTTAACACTTAAACCAATAGTGGTATAATAAAATTATAATTGTAAAACAAAATAACTATAATTTTATTCTTCACATTTTTAACAACTCCTCTCGAGCAAACGCACCTTCAGAAAAGGTCTTCCTAAGCAATTACCGGCATTACAGTTTTATCGGTGTCCTCATATTTTGATTCCGAGCACCGATTCAAAAGTTAGAAAAACCCTCTCGTTCGTTCACTGAACGTACCCGAGCTAAACTACAAAAATTGATTTCGGGCACATCGGGCCTCGGAATCAGGTGCCGTCAGAAACGGCATACTCGTAAAATCTCAAAGAAATTAAGAAAAACAATTCCTTGAAATTTACGGGTCTTTACATTACTCCAACCTCAGGGATTTACGTCCCCGTAAAGATACATCACAAGCTAGGGGAACAAATGAGGGTACTGAGCACGCATCTGAGCCTCCCGCTCCAAAGTGCTCTCCTAGAGATTCATGTGCTACCACCTGATACATACTAGAGGAATCGACCGCCCATGTAGGACCCGCTCCTATCGATCCTCGATCTCCACTGGGACCTCCACAAAAGTCTCCCCGTCATCAAAGTCCAGCTCCCCATGGTCGATGATATTCGTCGGGTCATGCACGTATCTCCTCAATTGAGATACGTGGAAGACGTCGTGCACCTGGTGCAACTGAGGTGGTAATGTCAGGCGATAAGTCACCTCGCATATCCTGCTGAGAACCTGGAATGTTCCTATGAAAAGCAGAGATAACTTGTCACCCCGTCCAAATCTCCATAATCCACGTTGAGGTGAAACCCTTAAGAAAACGAGGTCTCCATCCTCAAACTCTAGTGGTCTCCACCTCCTGTCAGCATAAGACTTCTGTCAGCTCTGAGCTGTCCTCATTCGCTCCTGGATGACTTTGACCTTCTCTGGTCCTACAAGAGCTTCTAAGATTTCTTCTTTGCCGATAAGAGAAATCTGGTCTCATCCCCTGGATGAACCACATTCTTTGCCTAATACAGTCAATCCTGACATGGATGATACTAATCCATACCAAGAATTACGTCACAAGGCCTCGAAGCTACTACCAAGAGATCCAACCATTACTCTCGCCTCCAAGGGTTGTGTCACACTGTCGGCATCAGTGTGTGGTCATTTGGTCTCCTTCAGTAGGTATCTCAAAAGTGAGGGTCAAGTCAACAGTTTTAAACCCGAACCTCTTAGTAACAACTACATAAAAAGGACAGGAAACAAAACTTCACAAGAAAAGGTGTCTTTTATTACTACAACCCAAGGTACAAAGACACAAAACATCAACAAAGCTAGAAGCAACATGAACAAAAGTCCCCATGTCTAGGGCTAGTCCCGCTCCTGTCCATATGCTCTCGGAGCTCCATGGTCATAAGCCTCACCTGCCTGAAGCTGAGCTCTCCCATGTCCACTCGTTCCCTGCGGTCGGGGTGGTCTTCCTAGTGGTGGTGGTGGTGGTGGGGCCTCAAAGTGTCGCCCACCACCCACTGCTCGGTCAGCTCCCTGCCTCGTCTGCATGCTCCTTGTGGACCACCATGGTCTAACCTCTACCTATGAGGTCTCTCTACCGCCTGCTACTCATCTTTAGAATGGTTCGGGCAGTCTCGAGCCATGTGACCCTGCCCGATGCATGCATAGCATTGCGTGCTCCTCGTGTGGCTGGCTCTCCTTCGTGTGCCCTGCACAAGCGAATATGCATCCTGAGATTACTCATATGATGGTTTGACCTGCTTGGATCTCTGCTTCAACTGTCTACTGCCAGCTACAGAAGACTCCGCTACGGGTCATCCTGCGGAGGGTCTCGCTACTGGGGTCTGCTCAGTGAGAAAACTCTCCACTATAAGGGCTCTCTCCAACACCCCCGCCTGCTTCGGGATGTTGAGAGAAATCATCGAAGCCCTGATCTCATGCCTTGGTCCCTGCTCGAAGGTCCGGGCCCTAAAGAACGGGTCTCATACCAAATTTTTGGATTAGTGCGAGAGATCAATAAACCTCTCCGAGTACTGGGCCACAGTCATGTTTCCCTTCCGCAGCTATAATAACTCCTAAATGTGCACTGCACAGAGGGTGGCTGGAACAAACTCTGAGCGTAAGAGGCTCTCGAAGTCCATCCAAAGAAGTGATTCCTCGACGTGCACCTATAGCATCAGTCTCCACCATCTTCCTACTTCCGTGTGCAAGAGACTTGCTGTAAGGATCACCAAGAGGTCATCTGGTGTCCCTACTAACCTGAAAACTCAAACTACAGCCTTCAGCCAATCCTTGGCTGCCTGAGGGTCCATCTCCCTAAGGAACCTGGGCGGTCTATGACACTGAAACTCATGCAATGCACTAAGGCGATGTGCACTCTTAGCGGCTGGGGCTGCTGGCATCGGTGGCTCGGCGGGTAGAGGTACCACTGGTGCCTCCGCTGTAATAGGGCCCTGCACCGAGGCCTCGTCACTCGGTGGGCTGTCGTCTCACACAAAGCTTGGAACCCTAGCTGGTTGTCGTCGTGGGGCCATCCTTGAAAATAAACAGGTGCTCCATGGTTAATACAGTATACATGGTGATATAACACAAAGTAATCACAAATAAAACTTTTTAAACACACATTCAATCAATGTTTTCGTGCACTAAGTCGGAAATCAGAAGTCAGGGTCCTGGTGTATGGATACGCCAGCCACCGCACCAATACTGGACTCCCTGGACTAATAACCACACTCAATACCCTTAACACTATTTCTTCACATAGAAGAAATATCAGAGTCCCGAGTTCTGTGGAAGATCCGAAATCCTCGGATACCAATATGTCACGACCCGTCCTCGGGACCCCTATTGTGACTACCCCAAGCCCACCTTCCATAGGCCAGGGGCTGGCGACTAGCACCAAGGGCGTCAATCCTGATATAAGGGAAGGAATTTCCTTTAAGTAAGATAACAAACATCATAGAGTATACAAGAAGAAGTAAACACTAAGTAAACTGAGTACAAAGGTGAGTGCTAGAAATTAAATGGGCCCGAATACAAACCCAACTGAAAGTAAAGTACAACTGAAAAGAGAGTACAGCGGCAGAAACGTAAAGCAGCAACACTGAGCCATCCTCTGAAAATCCCACCTAAAGGGTGGGTATAGATAGTCTCCTCTGCTCCTCGGCTCTAGCTGTCCGCTCCATGTACGTCTCATCCAGTGATCCACCTCCAGGTACCGTCCAACTCCACGAGCTCCTACCTCGATCAGCGATGTCTATCGTCTGCATCCAACACAACGTAGTGCGAGCATAGCCCATGCAGTGGTGAGTATACGCTACTAAGTAGGGACCCCGAGACCCTCAAAGGTCTCACAGAATCCATGAAGGATAATCCACAAAGGAAATATACAATCAATAAGTGTCAACCAACTCTACTTAGGTATATGCCCATACATATACCTAAGTCATCAATTCCAATTCAGCTCCAACTCACGAACTCAAGTAAAACCCAGTCCACTCAGGAAATTATAACATAATCCACATAGGAAAGTACGACCCAATCCACGCAGGAAAGCATAATCCAATCCACATAGGATATCAAGTCAACGACATCGAAGATAATAATTGAAAGTCAAGACTCAGCTCACACAGGTATCCATTTACGAAGAGGGGTGGAGATGATTAGAAGTAGCCTCTGAATTATCTCATCTATCGAACCCACGTAGGATCCAAGTTTAGTAGTCGTCGCTGCAAAACCCATGGAGGATCCAAGTATAGTAGTCATCTTCGTCGAACCCATGGAGGATCCCAGCATGGTAGTCGAACCCACGGAGGATCCTAGTACAATAGTCATCCCCGTCGAACCCATGGAGGATCCCAGTACGGTAGTCGTCCTCGTCCAACCCATGGAGGATCCTAGTACGGTAGTCATTCTCATCAAACTCGCGAAGGATCCTAGTACGATAGTCATCCTCATCGAACCCACGGAGGATCCTAGTACGGTAGTCGAACCCATGGAGGATTCTAGTATGGTAGTCATCGTCGTCATAGTCGCAGCCAGCTCTAGGGTTCCCGCACACAGCATACTCAATTCTGAAAGGGTCCACTCCACGAGCCAAGGGGTTCGATACATCAACTAACATGTAGTCATGATTTGATGTATCCCAAAGTTCCGTCTCGTCAATAGGAACTCAATGCGACAGATGGCGCGTCAATCGGACGCCCGGTCTGAGAGTTATTGGCTTTTTCGTCCAAGGGGCCTGGTTGGTTTTTAAGTCAAAACCAACCTGACCGTACTCCAACTACATCCAATCCTCAATCGTAGTAATCCTAATGAACCATCTCCCAAATACGAATCCAACAAAGTCGATGGCACGTCATTTGGATGTCCGGAGTTCAAGTTATAAGTGTTTCCGCTCCAAGGGCCCAGTTAGTTTCGTGTTCGATCCAACCTATCCATACACAAAGTGCTTCTAAACCTTAGGTATAATATACCGAAATGACCATCTCGATCCAAGGATCGCATCACAACTGACGGTGTGTCAATCGGAGGTCCGTAGCCCAAGTTATGGGCCTTTCAATGGAGCTGTCTGATTTTTAGGGGGTTTTGGGCCCGGACCGACCCGGCCCAATACCCCCTGGGTCGGCCCGAACCGGGTCGACCCAACCCGGGTCCTGGTCCGGACCACTTAGTCGCAGCCCGGCCCGGCTCGACGCAGGAGGTCCGGCCGGGCGAGGGCAATCCGGCCCGGCGCGGCCGGTGGGCCTGGCGCGGGCGTGGCCCGCGTGGCCAGCTGCTCGGCCGTGTCGGCAGAGCGGAAAACGGGGGACGCTACCCCCTTATCTTGAAACGGTGTCCCCCCACGTGGAGGGGGCCCTCCTGTCTGCCGCCAGGGGTTACGACCCCCGGCCTCCTCCGATCGGCCGGCCCGGTTGGCCGGCCGGTGCCACCGCCGCGGGAACCCGCGATCCCGCCCTTCCGAAGCGCCGGCGGCCGGCGATTCCAGCCGCCCTCCCCTGCATAGCCGCAGATTAGGTCGCGACCCTTGTCTTTCTGGCACGGTGCAACAGCGCCGCACCCCTCCTCCGCGGCCCGACCTTGGCCACGGTTTCTTCGGCTTCGGAGCCGCGCGACGGCGCCGCGCTTCTTTGTCGCGGCCCACTTCGGCCGCGATTCCCCCGTTCCCGCGCAGTGTGACGGCACCGCATTGCCTCCGTCCCAATCTGCAATAAGACACAACAAAAAAAGGGAGGAGGGTCCGCCATGTTTGTGAGGTCCGGCCCCCTCCCGTTAATCCGATAACATGCATCCAAGAAATAAGGAGGAGCGTCAATTGTTAATTCTTGAACGATGAAAAACCCCTACCTCGAAGTAGTTGTCGAACGAAGATCATCGCAGGATACGGCGTCGCGAGGTAAAGCTCTGTATGTGTTTGACGGAGAACATCCGAGGAGGAGTAGTGTCTCCCTTCCTTTGACGCGGGAAGACGATCGAAAGAGGGCGCGTCATCGTTCTTCGGGAAAGGCATCACACACCGGTTGCAGAGAGGAGAAGAACGGCACGTCGATCACTCCTTACGGTGACGGCGTTCTTCGTCGAGGTCTTGACGTTCTTTGCATTCTCCGACGAAGAAGATGAAGACTCCTCAAGATTTTTGATTATTCTCTCCCAATTCTTCTCACACAACAACCAACCCCCGAATAAAATGAGGTTCACCCTTCTTTTATTAACCCAAGCCATGAATTCCAAAGAATTCAAAATTCAACTCTTAATTAAATACATTGAATAACTTAATCAAATAATTTAATGGGAGAGGTGACATTGAATTAAAGTGGGAGAGAGGATGAGTTACACATTAAATCTAGAGGAGGTGTTTAATGGGGTGTTAGGAAATTGAAGGAGGTGGGGGATCGTGTGGGCCCCACCCCAACTTCCTCACAACTTCCTTTCCCTTAACACTTAAACCACTAGTGGTATAATAAAATTATAATTGTAAAAAAAATAACTATAATTTTATTCTTCACATTTTTAATAACTCCTCCCAAGAAAACGCACCTTAGGAAAAGGACTTCTTAAGCAATTACCGGTGCTACGGTTTCATCAGTGTCCTCGGATTTCGATTCCGAGCACCGATTCAAAAGTTAGAAAAACCCGCTCCTTCGTTCACTGAACGTACCCGAGCTAAACTTCGAAAATTGATTTCGGGCACACCGGGCCTCGGAATCATGTGCCGTCAGGAACTTCATACTCGTAAAATCCCAAAGAAATTAATAAAAAAAAATTCCTGAAATTTAAGGGTCTTTACAATATAGTAATGTATTTTCTACTTCAAATCCTTTAATTTATTATTCAACACTAGCTAAGGTGCTTGAATGATCACTTCTTATTTTTAAATTGGAAAATATTTATCAATTTTAAGTATTTTATGTGTCATAGCACTATCAATGAGACAAATTTATTCATCATGAAAATTTATTCTAAAAAATTAATTAATTACATTTTTGTCTACAAAAATATAGTAAAATATACATAAAATGTTTTTAATAAATAATAAAAATAAATAAAACATTTATTATTCATTAAAAACATCATCAAAATAAAAAAATATTGATTTATGAACATTTATATATTATTATCACTATCAAAACCTATAGGGGAAATAATTTAAATATGTCAAAATTCATTAGGTATTCATCATGTTTTACAACTTGATCAAGAAATTTTTATTCAAAAAGTTTTTAATTTTTAATTTAATTGATTATTGAAAAGAAAAACAAAGTGATTTTTCTGGGTTTCTAAGGATCGAATAATCCTTATTCAAATAATATAAGACCTCAAGAAACCCAAAATCCAATATCACTATTCCATGAAAAAAATCATTTATAAAAAATGAAACAAATGTGTGGATACCATACATTAAATATAGTAGTAGATTTTTTCTTTAATCATTAGTTTTATTAGTATCTCTAATAATTATTTAGGGGTTCCTCGAAGCCTCACTCCTAGATCTATTGATAAAACATATACTTTAATTTCTAGCTTTGGTATCATGAGAGATTAATATAGCCAAACTTATATATATTTATGGAATATAAAAATTACATCTCACAAATGGTTTTAAAATCCTAGAACCTACAGGTTTAGTGTATTTTGAGATTAGCTACATAAATATATTATTTTAAACATTTCTCCATAATCACACCATACTAGATCCCCTTCTAGACATATACATGGTTAAACCCATATTCATAAATGCGGTAAAATTGAAACAATATAATGGGGGAGATCAAATACTCATTCATGGAAAAACTTATCAACATGTGATCAAGGGTTAGATCATAATCTTGTCAAAAAATAAGAAATGGATAAATATTTGATTAAATTAATATAAACCAATAAGATTTGTCCCCATAATAGAAGGAAATGTAATCTAAAATGGTAAAAATATATATCATGGAATAAGATTCTAGAATCATGATATAATAATCACATGAAAATATAATAAATAAGGAATATAACATAGAATTGTTTTAATAAGAATCATCATAATAAATCATAACATTATGAATATGTAAATTCACAATTATTAATGCACATAATCTTTTTGAGAAATTATAGCCACACTTACACTACTATAGAGTCTCTATGAGAATTTATAACCACAATTACACGTATTCACAGTCATTGTGAGATTATATAACTATAATTACACTCATGAACAGTCTTTGGGAGCATAAAAAACCACAATAACTCTCACACATGAAGTCATTATCTAATGAGATACAAATCATTAACCAATGAATTTGGGGAAGATAAAGTACCACACCCATCACATAAAAATAATTCATAAATATTATTGCCACATGAAATCAATAATATAACAAAGAAAAAAACTAGATAAAATGGGTTTTATATTTTTCAAAATGGTATCACCTAAAAATAAAATCAAGAATTTCATTAGATGATACCATAATTTAATTACCCAAAAGGATTATTTCATAAGGACATTCTGAGGGTGATTAATTAAAAATAATTACAAGGAATGTATATATATTAGAAATAAAAGGTAAAATAGAAGATAAAAATTAAAAAATATTTTTTGTAAAACATTTTTAAAATTATAAAAACTAAAATTACAAATCACTTCTAAAAAAGTTAAGAAGGTAACTTGAAAAAGTTTTTTTAAAACACCACTTCAAAATAAATCCAATTAATGGAGCCTTAACAATGCATCAATATTTTCTATAGTAAATATTGAGTGTAATATAATATATTCAAACATGAAAATAAAACCACTTTAGTATTTTAAAATACATTTATTGAAATCGGTATCATTTAAAAGAGTAATAAAGGCTTATTTTAAAAAGAGATAAATATAATTATGAATATAACATAAAATGATAGATATTAATATTTAAAAATAATAAATGATAACATTAATGTGAAATAAATCATGAAATATAAGTGAAAAATATTATTGTAGATTATGGTAATTATTCTTAACAATGTTATACTTCTTTGAGAATGAAATTAATCAAGGAAGAAGCTTAGAATTAAAAAAAATTATTTTACCCATATAGAAGGAGAATGTATTATATAATAAAATATTAGTCTGTAATAAACCAAAAATATAATAAATATGATTAATAAGAAGCATTATAACTCAAAAAAATAGGATTTGAGTTAACAAGATCCATTATAACATTATTATCTATTAAATTGAAAACCCATGAAATGTGGAACTTGAGATGGATTTTTAAATTCATTTAATAGCATGAAAGTTTCATAAAAACATAAATAGGACAGTATATATACTTTAAAATACAAAAAAATGCTGAATATGGAAGATTTCTCAAATAAAGAAAATTGACACAAGAAATACCATTATCTTTGTTCTCAACTTCCATGAAGGCACTTTAACTTCCTATATAATAAAAATAAACATATTGATAACTTATTTCATAAACATAATAATTTTTTTATTAACCTATATAATATTTAATTATAATAATTTATCATACATTTTTTAGTTATTTATAGGTTATTTTCCTCATTGTATGTTATTAGTTTTGGTTATTTCACACATTCTTTAAAATATCGATGTCGGTTCCCATTATTTGATACCAAGTTCAAAATTACAAGATTAAAAAGGTTTCTAAAATATATGATTTATAATTATATATAAAAAACTATTCTCAATACATGACAATTCTATTCATGATTAATGAATCAGGAATCGGTGATGATCTTGTTTTGAAAATTTTTGTGAATATAATTGGGTATGTTAATAACAACATTAATAGTAATAAAAAATTTACAAAATATTAATAATTTAATAAACATAATTATAATTCATTAAATAAATTAATATAATCATACAATTATGGTATTTATTAACAATGGTAGATATCATTCTATAAAGGCGGTAGTCTGTAGGCACACACGAACGACACTTTCATTTTCCATGGAATGGAAAAAATATATAAAAAATGATTATCATTTAAAAAATTTAATAATGTTAAAAATATCATATTTATTAACAATGTAATATATCATTCTATAAAGTCGGTAGTCTGTAGGCACACACGAACGACACTTTCATTTTCCATGGAACGGAAAAAATATATAAAAAAATTATTATCATTTAAAAAATTTAATAATGTAAAAAATATCATATTTATTAATTAAATACACCTTTTAAATTATCTATATAATGTAGTGGTAAAAAAAATTACATGTACATGGATTCAGTAGTTTGTATTTGGTACGAATGATGTTTTCAATTTTCTGAGGAAAAGGGTAAAGGTTGTCGATGGTTATTTCATTAATATAAAAAAATAGTATATTAACAATAATTTAATTATATAATAATCGTAAAATGTATTTTCAAAAAATATATAATAATAATATGAAATGGAATAATTATTATATAAGAGAAATAACTAACGTAAAAGAATTTTATTTCTTCTTAGAAACCATCTTGATGTAAAAGGAATTTCAGAAATATATAGGGACTTGAAGCTCAATAATGTGGTATAGGATTATTTGAGAAGTAAATGAGTGATATTATATTGTAAAGTATTATGTGGTATAGTATTATTATAATTTAGGGTTTAGATTTGAAGGGGTGGTGGGAGGCCCCTTTTATATGGGATGGGAATGACATTTTTATAGATATTCATAACTTAATGTTAAAGGCATGTCTTTTTCAAAGTAATATGGATGCTAAAGTGGAAAAAATTTAATTTATTGTGAGTAATGGAAAATAAACCTCTCATCCACATAAATAATGGATAATATTTTGAGATATTTAGCCATTTTTACTTTAATTTAACTTTTTACCATAATTTATTCCTACCATAATAACTACTTTTTAACCTCAGTAATTTTTTTTGTGACCAAAAATGAAATTAACCTTATTATATAATATGTATATTTTCAACCCAAATATAAAACCCATTTAATTCATTTATATTTTTAAAATTGATAAAACTTAATTTTAAAATGATAAATATATAACGAATAAAAATAGTTTTAGCGAAAAATATAAATTAAGTTCTAAAATGTCAAATATAGGTTTGTAACTTAAAATTAATTTTTCTAATTTATAATTTTAAAAATAAAATAAATATTTATTCAAGAAATATTTTATATTAAATATTAAATTATTAATATATCTTAATGAAGTCAAAAAATTCATGATATTTGTAAAAATTGTGTTTTGTATCATTAACATAAAATATAATATTTGTACAAAAAGAACAAAACTTATTAATATAATATTGAAATGGTGAAAAAATGAATTTCAATTTATGAAATTAAAATTATAAAATTTAGGAATTTAATTTTTAAATGGAGATATAATAAATAATGAAAGACTATTTTTATAAGATAATATCTCTTTAAATTTTAACTTTTCCTATTCTAATTTTCTATTAATTAAATTAAAATAGTATTAATATACTATTAATAACATAAATATATTTTATTACCATCTACCAATAATATATTTAATTTATTAAAAAAATCATAGCACCTAAAAATAAAATTTTTATGAAAAATACATTTTCATCATAAAATGATCTTATTAGTTATTTAGTTAAACTAATTTTATTTAATCAATTAATTGATAAAAAATAACTTTATTTTACATTAAAATAGATTTCATAATTAGGTTACTTCTATTTATATCCACTAATTATATAGCTACATTTATAATCATCACATTTTAATACTTGTAATTTTCTCTTAATGAAATGTGTCACGATTTAATTTTTGTTTGGTTTGGCATGTGAAACAGTATATTCAAAATAGTGTTTATTCAATAATAAAACTTACTAAAACCAAAAGGTATTACATTCATCCCCACCCCAAATAAATTTTGATGACATAATTTTAAATATCACTCACTAATGAAAATTATTTAAGGGTGTGACTTAAAATATAATTTCTAACTCACTATCATGGGTAATACTGCAAAACACATATTTTCATTTATAATCAACCATTTATTCCAAATATTAATCCCTATATAATTATATGTATTATGTGTTTTGAGATACATACCTTTCATAACTTCATTTTCTTGATCTATATTCCAACCAAATACTAAAAAAATGGTTATCGTGATAATATCCTATCAAATTAAACCATAAGATAAATTCATCCTAAGATGTATTATCATATGACACATTTTTTATCTTATTATACTTTCATTTCAATCAAGTTTTCTTTAACTTAGGTTCTTTTTTACTTCTTAATGTACTCCCAAAAATAATTATCCCAAAGTTATCATGAATATCCTTGAAATATTCTAAACTCAAAAATCACTGAAATTTATTCTCAGAAAATTTAATATCTTTGTTTTAATATATGTTATACATAATAATTTTTTATTAGGTTTTATAGCCTAAATATATTCACATCCCTCATAATGGTTTATAAAGAGAATATGAAACATAAAATCATATCCCTTGGGAGTATCAAACCAAGTGTGTAGTTAGGACCACTTTCCATAGAATGAGTGAAGATAAATTTAATTCCCAACAAAACCTTTTAGGGATATTACCCCAAGGTGAATCTATGATAGAGCCTTCATCCACTTATTTGTATCCATATGGGAATTTTATTTCTAGGGAACCATACACTCTATACTTTACCAAAATTTTAGGATTTTTTCTTATATTCAGGATTATACCATGGGTTTCCACTAATTTCATTTAGTAATAATTCCCAAAAATAACTAAACCATTCTTTGATATTAATTGAGTATCCCTGAATTCTTACTCCTAAATCTAGTGCTAAAACGCATATATTAATTACTAGATTTGATACGAAGTGAGATCAATCAATTAAAAAATTAAAATATTTAAATAAAATAAACATTACATCTCATAAATGATCACACAATAGCATAAACCAATGTTTTAGTGTCTTTTTAAATTATATACATATGAAATATTTTTAAGAAAATTTATCCATAATTGTACCATACTAGATACCCTTATATAAATTTCCTTGGTTATAATCATCTTCATTGCCTGGGGAAGAGGGAAAAAAGAAGTGGTGATCTTAAATTCTGAGAAAAGAAAAAACATATCAACATTTTATCAAGGTCTATTCATAAGCATGAGAAAATAAGAGAAATAAGAAATATACAATTAAAAGAACATGAACCAATAATAGTAATTCACATAATAGAAGGATATGTAATATAAAATTTACAAACATATATCATGTAATAAGAGTGTGAGATCATGAGGAAATAATCATTTTTTTATGAGCATAATTAAGTAATATATAATATAAATGTGGAAATATAATCAATATAGGAAATAATAACATTGTGAACATGGTCATTTATATTTATATCCATGTTCATACTTTTGTAGCATATCTTACCACACTAACACTCACACATATTATATATTGAGCATAGCTAGGATCAATTACACTCATACACACTCTTTGTGAGCATAGATAACTATAATTAAACTCATGCATAGTTTTTGTGAGACTAGTTCAATGCAATTACACTCACGCAAAAAGTCATTGTATCCTAAGATAAAAATCCTTAAGTAATGAAATAGATGGTGAAAAATTAGTCCACCGATTACTTAATAATCATTCATATATTTTTTTCCATAATAAATCATTCATATCTTAAATAATTCAATAAAATAAAATAGGTTTCATATTATTCCAAATGGTATCACATAAAAATACATCAAAAATTCGATTAGATGAATCCCAAATTTAATTATCCAAAATGAGTATTTCATAAGGTAATTTGGATGGTTATTAATGAAACATAAATACAATGGATATAATCATTTTGTATATCAAGTGTAAAATAGAAGAAAAACCTAGAAAAAGAGTTTTCATGAAACATTGTTAACATTATCGTAAAAAACCAAATTACGACTTAATTTGAAAAATAATTTCCATGAAAGTAAAATAAAACATTTTTTTGAAAGACCAATTTAAAATAATTTCAGATAATGGATCCTTAAAAAATACATAATTTTTTTCTAGATTAAATTTCATGGGGATGATAAAAAAAATGAATATGAAAAGAGAAACACATTAGTATTTCAAAATACCTTTATTGAAACCAACATCATTTAAATGAGTAATAAAGATTACTTTTAAAAAGTGGTAAAGATAATTGAGAATATTAAAAGAAATAATCCATAGTTATATTTAAAAAATAATAAATTATGATAATAGATGGAATAAATAACTTGTAAATGGAAGATAAGCTGCTTATTAGAGAGGATGTGAATTATTCTTCACAATGTTATACATTTATCAAAAGGAAATTTATCAAGGAAGAATCATCAAATTAAAAATATTATTTTCCCCAAATAAAAATATATATTATCATATAATCAAATATTAGGGTATAATTAACTAAAAATATAATAAATAATTTCAAAAATATGCATTATAACTCAAAGAAACTAGATTTGAGTTAATAAAATCCATTACAGTATTGGTATCTCTCGAATTAAAATCCCAAGAAACACAGAACTTGGTATGGATTTATAAAAAATTTTAATTTCATTAATTTATCATAAAAACATCCATATGGAATTATATACACCATAAAATATTTTAAAAATAGTGGTGAGTAAGTAATATGTCTCAAGGAAAGAAAAATGATATGACAAACACCATTACCTTTGGTATCGACTTCCCCGAAGTCACTTTAACATCCAACATGATAAACATAAACATATTAATAAATTATTTATTAGACAATATAATATCTTATTAACCTATATACTCTTCAATTATAATCATTTATCATACATTTATCAATTAGTTATAGTTTATTTTCCTCATCGGATGCTAGAGATTTTGATAGTTTCATGAAATTTTAATATGTTAAAGTCGATTATAGTTATTTGACAACAAGTTAATAATTAATAAATTATAAAATTTAAAATAATATATTATTTAAAACTATTTATTATTTTTCAATTACATTCCATGAGATTTTTATTCTCAATTTATGAATATGGAACCGGTCACAAGTTTGTTTCGTTATGTTTTGACGAAGAGAATTTGGTAAGTTAATAATAAGTTAAATATTAATATAAATCCTCTAGAAACATAATTATGTAATAAAACTAATTTTTATTAATAAAATTAATTATTTTAATAATCAAAGTAGGGTGGTGCTAAAAATGAAATATTTTGTTTCATGAAGCATCCCACACACACACACGGGCGATGTTTTCATTTTCCATAGAATGGAAAGAAGGTAGAAATTGATTTAGATTTTTATAATATTAATAATTTTATAAATATCATATTTATTCATTAAATACCCTTTTAACCTAAATTTTAAGTTGGTGATGAAAAATAAAACATGCCATTCATGGATGTGAGTTACAGACCACACGTAACACGGATGGTGTGTTTATTTTTCTAAGGATATGGGGAAAGGTAGATAATGGTTATTCCATTAATACAGACAAAATTCAGTATATTAACTATAATTACTTCATTTTAATATAATGGGAAATAAATTAAATAAGTGGTTATAGGAGAAGAATAAACTAAATAATGATTATAAGGGATAAAATACTTATATTGAAGAATTTTATTTCTTCTTAGAAAAATTATAGATTTAAAATTAATTTGAAAAATATATCGGAAAAAATCTCAAGAATTTATTGGAGGATTATTTTGAAATTTAATTAATCATATTATAGTATATATTTATAATTTTTAGTGTATCTCTAAAAATGTGGAGTGAGGATCCTTTTATAAGTGAAGGGAATGAAATTATTGTAAATATTCATAATCTAACATTAAAGCCATGTCATTATGAAAGGAAGGTGGATCTTAAAGTGGAAAATAATGGAGATAGGATGATTTGTGGTCAATTCATATCTCATACACATAAATAATGGATAATTTTTTTATGTATTTATCCATTTTTCCCTTAACATAAATTTTTACCAAAACTTACTTTTACCTTGGTAACTATATATTTTAACCTTGGTAAAAAAATTTAAGGAAAAAAATTAAAGTAACCTTATTTCATAATTTTTATATTTGGTTTAAAAATAATGAATCCATTTTAAAATATTAAATTTCAAAAAGTGATAAAAAATAATTTTAAAATAATAAACTTAGGAAACCTCTTAAGCCTTTATCCAAGTCTAAAAACAAGTCATTGAAGTTTTACAACTCTCGTAATTAATTTCTAAATCTCAGTTTAAATAACATCCCATCTAGTAAACACTAAAATTAAAATTTCCCTGTAATGTAACCTTGGATCAAAACACAGGTCATTATAACTTCTCATCCTTAAGAAGCCTTTAGTAACAACGAAGACATCACTAGACCTATGAGAGTCACAAATTCCCATTCAAACAGTTGTGTTTTGTTTTAAATCTCCCAACATAACTAAAATAATTGCTTAAGAACATGGAACATAAGACATCAAAACCCAATCCAACTCTCATTTTCTAAATGAAAAAAAATGAGCTTACTCGAGCTCATTTAGCTAAAGAAATGATTAAATAATTGTCACGTTAAATATTTGGAAAAATTTTATCCCCACCTTAGGATTTGACATTAAAAAATGGTCCAATTATGAACCATTTCACCTCCACTATTGTAATTTCCTATTAAGCATGCCCTAAGAGCTCTAACGATGCTCCCTGTGTTATTTCCTATAATTGGAAAAACCCTATTACATTTGATGTCATATCGGGACCTCATCAAGGATAAATGGTCGACTCCTGATCAACCCTACTAAAACTGGTGCTATAAACCTTCTAAAAACTCTATTTACATTTACACCACACCCTCCTTAAAATTATGACGTGTTTAAACCAGAACCTTTATACCATACTTATGGAACACGAAAGATAACAAGTCAAACCATTTCTGGATGACTATTCGCAATATGATCACCATATATGGCTAGTGTATTAACAAATAAACAACAACTCATTCTTCCAAGGAATATCTTATTTACCACAAACACATCCACCAAAGTCCATAAAAGTCTTATGATGATGTGCCTTGGTCAAACCATCACCTAACCATTTTAAATTGTGATACCTCGGAACAAAAAAGGGTGTAAACCATATCCATACCACTGGAATCCTTACCATTTAAACATCACCTTCTAAACTAATAATATTTTTGAGATAACCTTTGATTAATCTAATGGGATTCTAAGGAACTATCCTAAGGTAATCCATAATCCATGTTTACAGGTGAGAAATTGGTATAAAGCCAAGACTTCCAAGTCAGATCCTTGACTCAGCCCATAGTGGTATCCACCCGGTGGTTAAGTAAAAGGAAAATAGATGGTGTTCAAGATTCCATTCAAGTAATTCCTATACAGGAATCCCAATATCACTCAAGAATAACACAACCTCGATAAAAACCACACATCCAAGATAAAACTCTTATCGAAATCACAAAACAAGCTCAAAAGCTTTTAAAACTTTAGCACGGTGTAAGACCGACACTCTATTAGTGAATCAAGAATGATTTCAAGATAGGAGACACGTACATATATTATAGTATATTGCACTAAGATGAAACCAAGGATACCAAAAGAGGAATAGTCAAACCACTACTGGTCAACTTCTTGAAAGAATGTCGACTTCACCTGCTAACGCATCATCAACTGAACCATGATGCCTTTACCACCCGAGGCATTCTTTGATCATTATAGATTAATTAAGGACGTTCATCCATGACCAGTGGTGTTTCTAAAGGGGTTCTTACATATACAACCAAACCAAAGTCATGTTGTCAAGAAATCACCTACAAGATTCAAACTCTCCTACCCCAAAGGAATTCAAGAAAGACTGACCATTTCTAAATGGTCTTCTTTGGTTGTGTTCCTTCTACATGGAAGGACATGCATTCACTCAAATGAACATGACACTCCCCACTATAGGAGTATCTTATCCATCAAAATAAGGGACATACTATCCACTCAAAATCATACCAGGTCCGAACCACCATAAAAATATGTGGTTCACTCCTTCGAGTCACACTCACCACATCACAACATTGGAGCATTTGGTATGAAATCCAAGACCAACCTGACCTGTGTTTTGAATCACCTGATCCTCTTGAAACTCCATCTCAAGCATTAGGAAAAACTGATTCCTTTAACTCGTAGGTCACTCTACTACATAGATGACCTGATAATATACTCAATAGCTCAAAGATCAATGTTTTCACCAAAATCAACCAGTTTTTTATACCATTTAGCAACTCAATGGGTACCACGTATATCAATGCATACTACCTAGATATTTAGATGAAAAATGGAACATCCTTGATACTATCCATAGGTTTTTTACACTATGGATTCAAGTATCAAGTAGTTCATACAATATATTTAATCCCATATTCATATCTCCCTATATGACCATTAACTGGGATAACAACATACCGATTCATCCATCACTAAGGAAGAAGAGAGATTTACACGAACTACCAAGCGGATGGCCATGCCCTTATCATTTCTAACCTTTAGAAACTGATCATTACTTAATGCTCATACCCGTAAGAAAGTTCAATGATACCATGACCACCTTTTTGAACAAGGGTGTCATTTAGGAACTTAGAGTCCTATCAGGTAAAATAACACCCAAACGAAAACACACAATATAAATATCATGACATTAAGCAAGGTATTTAATATCTAAGATTGCTACCTACCTTAGATTATCCCCTTATGAAGCATAATCATCAACCCCATCACCAGGTCATGTAAAACAGAAAGTTACTAGGATCAAGAGCCTCTCACTTAAGCCATTTCTAGAAAGGAGAAGGCCTATGGAAAATTCTTACATTTCAATTCTAAGGAAACTCAATGAGACACTAAAACTACCCTTACACGAGGGTTTAAATGAATTACACCACTTAAAGTTCCATTTTAATTCTTTACATTGAGTCAAATAAATCTGTAAACATTAAAAAGATTTAAAACAGAACATTAAGGCATAAAAAGCATGTTATATCAACTTCCTTCTTAAAAACTAACCATTTATTGACATACCATCATAAATTGGAAATTTTATATAATTTCATTTTATGTTATAATAGATAATGTGACCTATGAGGGGGTCATTATACTAACTTCGGTTCATTAGAATGAAACCCAATAATATTTGTTTTAATTATCAAAATTTAAAAATAATCATAGCAGTTTTTCTTATAAGAAACATGCCCCAAATGACCTACTTGGGTCCAGTTGTGCATTTTAGAATTTATCCATTTGGGTCATTAATCCCAAGTAATTGAGTTACAGGCCTTAATAAGGCAGCCAAATCATTTTAGATTAAAACAAAAAAAAAATTAAATTTTAACCATTTTAAATATATAATGGTCAAATACAATAGTTCAATTATATGGGTGGCCATATACCAATATATATAGCACCCATACAATTTATAATTTAGTATTTTGATCCTATTAATCAAATTCAATTCACTTTAGTATTTGAACTTTAGTATCATTTTCATTTTAACAATGATCAAGATGTATATATACAAATCTCAAAGATGGTTTGAGTGCATTGGTTACCTTTTCCCAATCCTAAGGCACCCATACACCTTACAACTGAAAACGAGTTCCTATTTACTCACAACCCATAAATTTAGCCCATGAAACCATTTATATATATTAAAATAGAACTAGTATATTATCTCAAGTAATAACACAAATAAATATGAAAAATAAATAGGTATCATAAAATATAATCAACTAAGAATGTTATATAAGTAGACATGCTATAGAAAACAAAATCATAGCATATCACTCAAGGAACACAATTCAAATTAGTAAGAAAGCTACAAATGTGGCTATATTGAATGAAATATGCATGTCATGTGAATTACTATGTTCATAATATGATACATATAATGCTTCATCCTTTCCATACTAGTACTAGGGTATAATAAAATAAATTCCATAATTTAAAAATCAATGGAAATTACACCAATTACTCAAGGTGAAATCGTGATCAACATTAATAGAAAATGGCATGAACAACAATCCCATCTTTTCCCACTTGGATTTTCCCCCATAGGTAGGGTGATTAGTCCCAGACATGGATATTTACCAAGAAACAAAACATTACTAATCTCATATATACCAATTCCTAAAATAGTAATATGAAGGAAACAAAACCTTTGATACCACTTTAAAACTTCCCAGCCCGACTGACCACTAAGATGGTTATCGGACTGGTGGGTCACATGGTCTCAAGCATGCCTCCTTGTATGCCAAAGGGTTCTGACTAGCAATGAGTGTCTCGAGATGTGATAATGGGGAGACTATACCTTCATATCAGAGTATAAAATCATTTTATCATATGACATATAAGATTCAATAACAAAAGTAGTAATAAATGATAGATAGAGTAGAGAAAGAATAATATAAACTGAGTATAAAACATGAAAAATGCTCATATATAATAGGTTCATGCATGTCTACATGATGATACATAATATAAATTAATATACATAGAGAATACTACAAGGTACATCACAGTACAAAATAAAGAAATGAAAAAGAAAATCCCAAAGGGTGATCTCCATGAGCATATCGAGATCTAGCTCGGTCCATCTCTCTTAACTCCCAAGTATAAGTAAAATATCATATGAAATCATCCATGGTCCTGCAAGAAAGAGGTCTAATCAGGTACCCCATTATATTGTCAACCCGAGTAGGGTGTGAGATATAAAATACCAGTAGGCTACCACACATGTTTTCTATGACTAAATACATTCCATGAATATAAAGAAAATAGTGTCCAGGTAATATGAATAATAAAAAATATTTTAATAAATAAACAGTCCACTCAGGTTCCTAAAGGAAACCCGGCGGCTCTACTTGCTTTGGAACATAGCCGGAAAGAAAATTTCAGGATAGTAACCATATGTATATAGTAATAATATATACATAGTATAGTAATATATCACATCCACCTATATGAACCAATTGTGTGCTGATGTAAGTGTCCATACACCTGGAATACTAGGTGTTGAAAGGACCAAGGCATAACTCAGATGTCCATAGCCATTCTGAACAAGCATATAATTTTAAGATAAAGGGTGTATTCCCTACATCCTAATAGTGTGTGATATTTTATGCAAGAAACTTGAGATGGTGAGTATACCATCATGTCAAAACTCAAAGACATGAGTGTGCCATCATTACAACACTCAACAAAGTACATTGTGCATCAAGCCCACCATCCACATAGTATCAATGGTATGAGACTCCATGACTCAACACCTAATGTAAGGGTTCATGATTCTTCTATTCTCAACAAAAACCTTACCATAATTCCACATCTTATATCATGGAATATCATTTTTATAATAAAATCTACGAGACAATACCTCTCATGATTTACATGTAATAAGACTATTATAATCATGGGAATCACAATATTAACAATTCACATAATCCTTTTTTATTTAATTAAAATGAGATTTGTGGTCATACTAGCCAATTTAATTCCACTTCAATTAAAAAAATTAATTCATTCAAGGAAAGAAATCCATGATAAATAATTCATTACATTTAATACATGTTATTCAATTATATAAAACATGAAAATTACATTAACGGGTTCAAAGAGGAACTTAGAAGATACCCTAAACATAAGGGAATTAACCTACTTGGGAAAATCCATTTATAAGTCAAGAAAAGCCCTTAGGAGGATCTTTTTTCAATAGTCATTTAGGTAGGACATATTCGGATCCATTCAATTAGAAGGTGAAATTGTTTTATAATCATTTATAAAGGTAAAAATCAATTTTCTAATTCCATTAAAGGCCACGTCCTAAACAATACATATATCGATAATTGCATCAAACCATAGAATAATGAAAAAATCATTAAGCCAAGAACATCATAAACCACTTTTCATCATTTTACAATCTCGAATATAGTGCACCTCATCTAAGGGGTTTTATTATAAAACATGACATTTTCTCTCAAACAATTCACTTATCTCAATAAAACATACATTGAATCATCACATCTCAACTAAATAAATTATGAAATCTATAAAATAAACAACTAAACATGAAAAAACACTACAAGTATTTACATGGCACTTAGGAGGTTCTATTATCAATTGGGATTTCAGTTACACAAGGCAATTCTATTCAAAATCTTGGTAAAATTCTTAGAATTCATCCTAGTATTTTAAAAAAAAAAATTAATTATAGTAGGTATATAATATCCATCACACACAAAGGGAGCCCGTGATCAAGGCTAAAAGCCTCAAAATACTAAGAAAACCTCAACGAATGCATACCAAAGTGTGTAAACCATTTTAAAATGAAGAACTAAATTGTTAGGGAAACACGCAATAAAGGTTGTTGTGAGTCACAACTGAACTATTAAAAAACATTGGAAGATTTCAGTAAAAATATATAGAACACCTTCCATATTCTTAAGATGTTTCACTCATCCAATATCAAGGTCTCATTCGGTCTGGTTTAAAATAAATATAATAAATGTACATTCGCCTTGAAAATAGGAAAATTGATCTTGAACCAAAGTAGAGAATCTATTACCAAACTAAACGATGAATGGTAGAAAAAGAAAGTATATCTTACCAATGTGGTTCCATAGAGACTAAAAGTGCCTGAATCGAATGAAGGATGGAGGAGATACATCAAATCCTAGAATATGATTGGGAAGAGACCCAAGGTGCACTAGGAGGAGGCTCATGCTGGAGGAGGAGGAAAAAGAAAGAAATGAGTTTTAAAACACATTAAGGTAAAAAGTGGTAAATTTACCCTAAAATGGGTTGCAAGATTTGGCCACACAGTTTGTCCAAACCCTGTGCCAACCATGTGGCTCCCCCTAATTATGAAACTACTTTTCACGTTTTTTCCAGCATAGTTACCCTAACCATGTGCCAACCATGTGATTAATAGTGCATAGGTACTACCTAAGTGGAACTAACTGTATGGGATTGGTGAATGGTTTTAGAAAACTATGAAAAGCCTATGTGGGGTTTTTCTTATCACCTATTGCAGCTATACGGTTTGATTCTGGGGGCCTCGCAGTTTTAGATAAACCATGTGCCCTTACCAAAACACACAAACCATTGATTTTTGGGGCCCGGTGCTCCTGAAACTCAATGAGACACCTGGTAAACCTCTTAGGCCTTTACCAAAGTATAAATAAAACACATTTAAGTGTTCCAACTCTCATAATTATGTTCTTATGATTGCTTCAAAGAAAGGCCCATCCAGTAAACGTCAAAATTCAAATTCCCTTATAATTTTACCTTGGATCAAAACACGGGTTGTTACAACACTATACATCCCTCTTGACTTCTTATAAGTTATACTTATCTTCATAACCTAGGAAATATAAACATAATAAAATGGGTGATATAAAATGATCATTAAGGGTAAAAATAAATGAAAAACATTGAAGATATTAAATGATCATAAGAAGATAATATGAGTATAATCAAGATACATGAACATAACATAAGAAAATCATACCCAACAAAGAATATATCACAAATCACGAGTCATGTAGTAAGTCCTGGTATAGTATAACACATGAATCAAAATGTATTTGAAACATTTTTCAATAAATATAATTTGTGGTAGAATAATATTAGGATACCTTATAAATATGAAACAATCATTAATAGAGGGAAACATCACCTTCATGAGTCACTCACTTTCATCCATGATTATGTGTCAATAAATTGTTCCTATGTATACATGTCACATGAGATATAAACTTTTAACCACTTAATTAGAGGATAATATGGGACTTCACCCATTAATAATCCATACATATGTGCGCCACTTTAAATCAATCATTCATCATATCATAAAGAACCTATGAAAATAAAAAAAATTATATCCTTTTCAAATGGAATCACAAAAATAAATCATTTATAATTCCATCAATAATCATAACATGATAAACCCATGGAAAATAAATAGTCATACAAATATATTCATTAACTTTATAGGTAAATTACCATTAATTTAGATGATTATGTATATGGAATTTATACTATATAGATAAAAATGATATATGGTTAAGTTAATAATTTCCCAAATCAATCAATGTATAGAATCTAAGTTAACATTATTTGATCAAAGGAAGGAAATATAGAGTGTTCATAGATGAAAGGAATTGGAATATAAATAATATTTATATACAGTGGGTGATTAGTAAAGAAAAAATAAGTAATACATTTACATGAGTTTAATCACCCAAAATAGTATAAAGGAATTTAAAGGTTAATTAATGAAAATTAATTACCAAATAAATAAAACCCTTTTGTGATAAAGAGTAAAATGAAAGTGAAAACATAAAATAGTTTTTTGAAAATGTTTTTAACATTTTCATAAAAGAAGAAGTTATGAGTCCCTTTAAAATTATATTTTTCTTATTAAAAAGTGGTGTAAAATACTTTGAAAATTTTTCATTTTATAAATAATACTGAATAATGGAGCCTTATAAAAAATAAATAAAATTTATCCTAAATAAATGTGGTGTGTAAAATAAATCAAATGATCATGGAAGGAAAATCATTTTAATATTTTAAAATACCTTTTTTGAAACTCACATCATAAAACGTGATAACCAAAAATAATTTTAAAAACATAAAAATGGAAATTTTAAGGTCACATGAGATAATACATAATTGGGTTTCTACATATAAAGAAGATCATTAGCAGGAAAGAAAGATATGGACAAGGAGGGTAAACCGTTATTCAAATGGATGGTATTTATTCTCAATAGTGATATACTTCTGAAATAGACATTCATTAATGTTAAATATTTTAATTAAAAAGTAATTTTCACGCCAATAGGAAGATAAGATACCATGAAATAAATTATTAACCTATAAGAAATCGATCTTGGAATAAAAAAGTTTAAGAAGAAACATTTTGACTCAATGAAAGGGGTTAGTAAACAAAACACCCTTATAAATTTGGTATATTTTGAATCGAAACCCATGAAAAGTAATTTGTGGGATAGATTTTAAAATATATTATGTTTTATGAAAAAATTTATAGAATAAATATAATTCCAATATATACAACGCAAAAATGAAAAAATTTGTGAATATGAATCATATATCAATGAAGTAAAATTGTGATGCAAAAACCTATATGGTAATTATAATATAAGAACCAAAATAATATAATAGGGATACCATAAAATATAAATTAATATACCATGAAATGAAATATATTAATTATACTTAAAGTTAAGGGGGTAATTAATAACACCATATAAAATAAATTATGGTGTTCAACATCAAAAATGACTTACAGAATTGAAAATTGAGACAAATAAACCTTACCTTTAATCTGGCTTAGCTGATAGTGAATGAAAATAAAATATAATAAAAATAACTATCATAATTACCCATTTAATAAACTTATTCGTACCTGTAAACTTTTATAATGTTCATTTATAATAATTAATTACAAATACATTAGTGAGTTGTATTTTATTTCCATCATCAGATGTCATTAGCTTCAATAATTAGTTGGTAATAGTTTCATAATGGAGGTGTTGATTATTGTTTATATATATATAATTTATCATTATTATATCAATATAACTTTTTGAATATATTTTTTATATTTATTTATAATATTATAATTTCATTTCATAAGTATTTTTGTTATGATTTGTGATGATGAAGTTGGTGGAGAGCTTGTTTCGGTAGAAACATTAATGAATAAAGACTGGTATTAATAATAAGTTAACTATTAATGTGATATTTTCAAAACCATAAACCAAAAATTATTTTTTTTCATTAATTTATAATAACAAAAGTAGTTAGGTTTTCATAGTTATCCAAGATAGATAATTATATCATTATTCAAGTAGTGGTTAAACTGACCCAACCAAGGAAAATCAATAATCTAGGGATAAGTATGGTTAAGAAATAAATTTTTCATTAAATGGGAATAATTTTATTTTTTATATATTTTTAAGGATGTGATTATTTTTATAATATATTTAGATAAATAAGAAAATACTAGAGTGAAAAATAAAATACGCCACTTTCATGGAGGCGGTAGTCTCCACGTACACATGGGTGACGCATTAATTTATATAGAATGTAAGAGATAAATAATTGGTTAATATTTTTGGAATATTGATACTTTTTTAATTACTATATTTTTTTCATTAAATACCCCCCTTTTAATGGTCCTTATAAGGTTTTTATTAAAAATGGATCATGTTGTTTATGGAGTTGGTAGTCCACACGTAACAAATTAGACATTTTCTTTTTTAGATAGTTTGGAGGAGGGTATAAAAAAGATATTACATTAGTATAATAACATTTAAGAATATTTTTAATAATTATTTTTTCATAATTTTATTTATAGAGTTGTTTTGAGGTTGTACAAGAACAAAAGAAATAAGAGATCTTGGTTGAGAACATGACCTCACCCTTTGGATGTTGTCCCTTGGGTAACACCTTAAGGATCCATCGAATAATCTTTTGGAAAGAAAAACGATTCTATAAAGTGGTTATAGACTTTAATAGATACTACAGATGATTTTTGGTAGATATAATTCTTTTTAAAGGTTGTAAAAATGTTGTGTGAGTGATATCTTTTATAATTGAGGAAAATTGAGTTTTTGTAAATAATTATTACTTTTTCAATGATGGCATGACACTGTTCAAAATTAAATGGCTCTAAAGTGGTAAATAATGAATTATGGGGTTGTATAAGGTTAATAAAGCCTATAAAATTCATTTCAAACATTTTTAAATATTTTTCACATCTTTTTCCACTATATTTTTACACTACCATTTTGGTTTTTACCTTGGTAACTAATTTTTACCCAAGTAATTTATATTTTATTAAAAAAAATATGGTAACTCCTCTTACCAAATTTTAATGTTATAAACATAAATTTAAACTCCATATAATCTGATTAAATTTCTAAATAATATAAAATTAACTTTTAAATTAAATCATTTAATGTATAGAAAAAATATTTTTTAGAAAATAATGTTCTCACCATTAAGTTTTCTTAATTTTATATAACACTAATTACAAATTAAATGAGTGATAATATATTTTTATATATGTGTAAAAACATATCAAATTAATTCTATAAAATATATAAATTTAATTTTTACATAAAAATACATGACATTAAAAAAACAATTCTTTGATAATAACCCTTTCACCACTATCATGGTCATTAACTTTATTAATAGTAATCACACGTTTATGCTTAAAAATAAAATTAATATTATTAATTGATATATACATGTTGATATATAATATTAAACCTATTTTTTTATATTTAATTTCTACAAGTGATGAAAACAAATTTTCAATATAAGTGAATAAAAATAGTTTTTAGAGTAAATTATTGATTAAGTTTCCAAAATGATAAACTTGGGTTTTATAAAATAAACATGGTATTTTAAAATGAATAATTTTACTCAATAAATATATATTTTTTCTAATAAAAAAATTTATAAGTTTGTAAGAAATACTAACTTCATGATAAAGTTATAAACATTATAGTATTAGTAAAAAATAACATTTTTTACTATTCAGATAGAAATCAATTATTTTAAAAAAAACTCAAAAAATCACCCTAAGATATTTTGAAATTATGAATTCAAAAATAAAATTAATTTTAAAAAATTAAAATTCGTAAATTTTCTTAAAAATATTTATCTAATATTTTATGTATCGTTTTAGTTATGTTTTTTCATGTGGAGTAAGCTATAAAACATAGTATTAATTTAGAGAAAACATATCTTCCAAAATCCCATGGTGTTACAATTTATGTTATGTAGTGTTATATATCATAAGAATAAATCTAAATTGATTTAATCTGGATGTATATATTCATGAGGATAAAAATTAAAAGGAACTGATATTGGAGAGTCTTCATTTTACTCTTGTCTGATATTAAATGAGGAACAATGATAATGAGGTTGTGGAAATTGGGGATTCTAGTGAAGTGTCATTTAGAGAATTAAAGAGGCTCATTTGGAGGATGATCAAAAAAAAGTGTTTCATGAAATTATGACATTCCTTTTCCCAAATATATAAAGGGTAAAATTAAAATTAAAATGTAAACTTCAACTCAAGTGCTTATGATGTAAAAGTTTAGGAACCTTGTAGAAAATATTCTCAAGATGTTTCAAGATGATGATGAAGATGTAAAAGTAAGGAGAAGTATAAATCATAATTTCTTCAATAATAATAACCTTATTTCATAGTTTGATAATAGTTTAAAATAAATATAGGAAAAATAAAATAAATTATGTGAAGGTCATAAAGAATATTCTCTTATGGTTGTTGAAATCAGTTCCTAACTAGAAAATGGAAGAGAGTGATGATGATAAAGGATAAGTGTAAGGAAGATTCAATCTCCAATAATATTTGGGAACTTATCTTGAAAATTTATGTTTGGAGAGGAAAAAATAATAAATACAATTGAGTTTTTCTATGATTCCAATGCCAATATATAGTAAAAATAATAGGATAATTACAAGTTAAAGGAAGTGATTGAGAAACTAAAATCTAAAAATCAAGAAAGCATAGAGAAGGCAGTTGAGTATAATATCAAGATAAAAGAGTAGACCTGAATAATTGATTCTTTAAATAACACAACTAAAGGTAGATTAAAATGTTTCAAATAGTTATAATAATAAATCATTGGTTTACAATAAAAGGAATAAGACAAATAAAGACTCTTCACTCTCAACATGGCATCTGGATGTCAAAATGGGTGGGCTATAAAAAAAGTAGAATTGGAGAATGGGGGTATAGTAAATTTGTAACACCCAAAAATTCTAAAAGAAAAATATTGTATTCTATATTGTATTTGGCATGTAACATTGTTCTTAAACAACCAATGAAATATATTTCTTCAAATTTCATCTGTTTAATAGCTTGCAGAACACGCAGCCTCGAGTCGAAGTGAACCAAATATATTATACCTAGTAATAAAATTGTTGTTTCTGAATAGTACTAACTAAATTATTATTATTATTATTATCTATTTACTATAAATAAGATAATAATGAATTAAAAAAAGAAAAATAAATGTTTTCTAAAAAAACTGTAATTTTTTAAAAGACGGTTTAGTCTCCCTTTGCACACATAATTTAAAATTAATTTTTAATGATTTTAAAATTTTTATTCAATAAAAGGAACTTAATTTTTGAAATAATAAAATAAAAATTAGATTAGGGTGAATTTTTTAAATTTTTTTGAAATGTTTCATTTTTTATGAAAAGTGAAAAATACTGAATTTTAATTGAAAACTACTTTTTCGTTTAAATAATTTATAATGATAAATTATATTTTTAATTTTTTTTAATGTAAAATTAGTTTTATTTTATATCAATTAGTCCAATTTAGGTCATTGTATCCATTTTCATATTGAATTTTGATATAAAAACTTTGTAAACTTCTTAACATTTTCTCTTTAAAAACCTTCTCTCTCGTCACATTTCTGGGATTAATTTTAAATTAAAATTTTTTACTTCTTTAAATTAAATATGAAAAACAAATATTGAATATTTGGGATCATAATAATTTATATTATTGAATAATTTCAACTTAATTTTAGACAAAAATGAATAGTGAAGATAATAAAAATTATCTTCCGTTGTTAAGGTAAAAATGAATTTACCAGTGCTTAAACTAAAACGATAAGGATTAAAATGAACTAAAAAATTATCTATATCCATTTTATGGACATATTTATAACTTATGATGTCTAATTGTCTATAATTATCTATTTTTGACTCCATTTCTATGTGAAAAACATGGGTACACCTTTTTATTTTCAAAAATTACAAGTGTTCCACTCACCTCACTTATAAAAGGCCACACCCTCTCCTATTGCATTCACACCTTAAAACCCATTTTTGTTGGCCAATACTTTACCAAATACTTTCAAAATTCAATAATATAATCCTATAAGCCTTATTTTGGTCAAAAATTCAACCTAGTAAGGCTTTGTTGCAAACCTAAGGAGGATACCCAAAGAAGAGGTAATGTTCTTCAATGAGCGTCTATATTATTTCTTTCTCCATATCATTAAACTATTATCAAAACAATATTATATGAAAAAAAATACCTTACATATAATTATATGTTTTATAATAATATCATGACCTATAACCATCTATACTTCTATAAAATGGTTTATGAATTCATTGTTTGTGTGTATAGTGGACTACTGCCTCATAAACCGATGTCCTTTATTCTTCCATTACCACTTTTCAAAGTTGGTTATAATGATGTATATAAATTATATATATGATATTTATAACATATTTATATATCTAGAGTCATTATATCATATATATCATTTTACTTTCTATTCTGTGGGGTATATGATAACATTGCTCGTGTGTACGGTGGACTACCGCCTCGCGATGCAATGTGATTTATCTTTCACTAAATCTTTATATAAGATTTAATATGGTTAAAGTTAATTAATATATGTGATATAAATGAAATAATTATTATATTCCAGACATATTTATCATTATAAAAATATAGTATTTTTTCTTACCTTTTCACTCACATAATGATGATAGCATTGTTCGTGTAAGTGTGGACTACCAGTTTCACAAAGCAATGTGACTCTATTTTCATCACCCCACCATATAGATGATATATATAATTATATTTAAATAACTAATATTTTTTATATTATATTATTATCATTCTGAAAATATAAATTATTACTTACCTCATTTTCAAAATTATCGTTGAAAAATGAAAATGTTACTCATGCGTATGTACGACCTACCATCACCATAATTGTAACGAACTTCATTTTTTGTAACCATATTTCATGATTAATTTTAAAAGTATAAGTGATATAAAATTATGATAATTATTTCATTATTATTATTATTCTATATATTATATTACTATATTATATACTTAATAATTGTAGCTTTCATAACGAAACATGCATGAGAAAACAAGCCAATTAACACATAAAATAGTGAAAATAATGAAAGAATGTAAGGGTGATAATATGTTATAAAATTAAAATTTATGATGTTATAAATATTAATATTTTTTTGGTATAATTAATTAATATGTTTGAAACCATTTTAAAGTAGTTTAAATCATATTCAACCAAAGGAAGCGTGAGGTGATGGATTCTATCTCAATTTCCATTCATTGATACACATTTGTATGTTATACACCAATTATTTAATATGGTGTATACACTTCCCATTTAATATTTTATATCATTAATACTTCATAATTCATGGTAATTTATGTTTCAATTTGAATTATTTCACCCAATTTCATTTTTCTTGAATATTATTAAGTGGTAAGTTATTTTTTAACTCAATTTTCATTCATTAGGTTAAACTTCTAGTTTAATGATTATGTTATTCTAATATTATGTTTATAAATACATTTTATTAACTTATTTTGTATTTTCACTTGTTTTAAGTTTATTTATAATTGAAATAAATAATTGAATTATTGATTAATTATCACTTCAATGTTATGATCATTATAAGAGTTTATTTCACAATCACATTATAATCCAGACTGTTTATTCTTGAATTTCAAATGAAGGAAATTATTTGACCATATAAAAATAAACCCATTTTATTTATTTCCCTCTAGTTATTAATGATATTTTAAATTAATATTACCATTTATTTTGTCTTTATTACTTAAATTAATTGAGAAATTTCTTTTAAGAAAATTTGACTTCAATTCTCTCTTCAGTCGGAAATTTTTTTTCTTCCTTAACCATTTTTCCTAAAAATGTTTTAAAAGATGCTTTTTACCTTTCCAGATAATTTATTAAACGTGTTTTTACCCATTTTTAAAAATATATTATGTCATTTTCAAAATAATTCTTGTTTTTCATTTACCAAAAATGTGAAAATAATCTTCTTATCATTTTACAAACATGGAACTTTGCTAACTTTTTTACAGTGAAAATGGAATGTTATTTTTAACTTGTATAGAATATAAGGAATTACCCTCCACAAAGACCATTATTTCATTTAATATTACTTTTTAATTTTAAAAGGGTCTTTTTAAAGAGAATTTTTTTTTCTAATATTTTATAAATTCTTAGCTTTTTAATGTGATTTTCAATAAAATTATTTTTAAAATGTTTTATTATTTAAAAAAATGATTTTCAAAACTAAAAGGATATTTTCCTCAAGAATATTTTTAAATGTTTTTTTTTGGTATTTTTATTAATCAATGACAAAAACCATTTAATATTACTCCAATGGGTATATAATTTATTTTTACCATCCTTATTCTTCCTATGGATAATTTATGAACATTTTGACCAATGATAGTATTGAAATTTACTTACTTGATTAATATTTGTAGTCATTGACTTTCCCTTGAATTATTTACTTTTCTTTGGAAATTAAATTTACCCTAAATTTCATTTTTATTTATAATGGATATTTTTATTGATTAAAACATATATCATTTATATATACGTTGTTTTAATTTTAGAGTTATTTGATTGATTGGGGAAATATTGATAAATCCATATCTTTTACTCAATATGAATATTTTTTAAGGCATATTGTTCATGAATTATATAAATTATTTGATATATGAAAAATTATTTATACATACAGTTACGGGTGGGGGATATTAATAGAAATCCCATTGATGCATGGAAAGGTCTCATGAGACAAATAAGTTGTCCAAAACCTATGAGTTTATACCTCGTAGTTTTAAACAATATTTTAAATTATCCAGACAATAGAGACATAGTTGGACGAATGGGATCAGTTTGCACCCATTAGTTTTAAACTATCTTAAGGATAGATATTGGGAGTAGAGTTTTTCTTGTCCCTGAGACATGACATCCCAAAATAAAGCATTTCCTTCATTAATAATTTGGTTGTTATTGTTTATGAGATCTTTACAATGATATTATCTCTAGATGAATTTCGGTATTTGTTTATTAATTAAATGACATGTTTTTTTAGTTTTTTACCTCTCCATATTGATTATTACTTATCTATTCATGAAATCCATATATTTAAATAGATTATTTGTTTAGTTATTTACCTTTCCATATGGATTATTCTTTATTTATTCATGATGGATTCCATTATACTTAACCCTTACTTATCATTTGAGCTCACCCTTATTTTTTTCATTTCCCTAAGAATCCATGAAGTGTACTAAGAATGATATTTAGGGATATTCTAGAGGGAATAATGTTATTCTTGAAAAACAATTATGTTATAATTATTGTTTTCAAATTTAATATTGGAATCATGTATTTATCTATTTTACCAAGATTAATAACTATTTGGTCCTTTGAGATGTGGTTCATTGTATCTTATGAAAATGAAATAAAGCAGACACTAACTCCGAGCTACTAGGGTTCAGGTCATTAATGTTTATATAAGATTATTCTTAGTAGAATCCTTGGGATCTAGATTTATGAAAACATAGATTAGGGAACAAAAACCTATGATAGACTTTGAGTATATGTATAAAATAACATCCTAATGTTTTTATATGGAAATAATTATATGGGTTTAACTTGAAATATATCTATGTATAGATAAACAAGTGGAAATGGTTCTGGAATAGAGGTACCTAGGGGTAATAACTCTGAAAATGGAACATTAGGCTTGACCCGATCATCACCTGGTGCACAACAATGGACCTTACTAAGCATATGTCTTGACACTCCTAAGTAATATGCTTAAGATAATTCAAATTTTCTTTAAATATCATTATCAAGGATTTGAAAATATTGATATCACTAAAGAAACCATATTTATGATTATGATATTATCTATGCATAAAATTTTCAATTTATGTTAATTATTTCACTAGTTTTGGGATTATAAATTACATTTCCTAATTATGTGATCTAATATAGTGTATTCCGTACCTACTAAATAATTCTTAGAAGGAATGGAAACCACATAAATTCATGTAATCCATAGAGTGAGAATGATCATTTATTTGATGGGCTTAAGAAAATCTTTCAAAGGGAACTTTTCTCCCAAACATTCTTATCATATGAGAACATAGTTTAATTTTCTAACAAGATAATGAAATAATTATACAATTAGTATGGATTTGAATAGAATCAATATAAGAATAGGATTCTAGGGAAATATATGGATAAAAGGAATAAGGTAAATAAAGATTTTCCAACATGTTATAATTTTTTAAAGAAACACACTTGTTCTTGATTAAAAGGAATTATATTTTTTTTTATAAGTGAGGAGTGAAAGGCCACCATTCTTATGATTTTAGGGGTAATAAAAAAGTTTATAATATTAAATGCTTAAACTATAAATAAATGGGATAATGTATCAAAAATAAAAGGAATATACCTTACGATAAGATAATGGATCATGGTCAAGATTAAGTTATTACCAAAGATGAAGATTAATTATTAATGTTCTTGTGTTTGGATTCAAAAATTATTTCATTTGAGTATTTTATCAATGATATCCTAGTTATAAGAATTATGAAATATATAGGGATTGTACTGTAGTAATGTTTCATTAAATATTTCAAATTGTGTGTTGAATGGTATTGATTAACAAGAAAAATGATTCATTAAATAGTTTAGATTCTTGGAAAAAACAAGATTGAGGACCCGATATGTTCCTGATATTGAGATAATGATGTTGGGATAAATATATAGTTGATATGAATAAAGTAATTATATAGTATTGACTACCTTGGGACTGATTAATTATTTTTTGAAAAAGTGTTTTATACTGTAATTAATCGAGTTTAGAGAATCTTTGGATTTGAGGAATTTAACGCCCCATAAATCCAAAGTAAGAACATTGTATTCGACAGTGTGTATAACATGCAACACCAAGTGAATAAGGGAATATACTATCTTGAGAATCTCCAATATATTTACTATTTTAAACTAATTTAATATATTTTACAGTTTTCAATTCATACGACACTGATTTAGTATATTTCGCACGCAATAATGAGTTTCTTCAATGTCTTGTGTTACATTCAAGGTCGAGTTTTACTGAAAAATAATATATTATTAAAATATTATTATTTAATAAAATAAGATAAAACATAGCCATTAAATTAGTGGTAATGAATAAAATTAACTAACTTATGAAGATATATGTTTTAAAAAAATATTAAATAAATTCATTGGTCAATAATTAATTACAAATGAATATAAGAACCAATTGAATGACAATAGAATGTTTTTATAAAAAACTATTTTTATGCTCACAAATCTATTTTACCATAATAAATTAAATTATTTACAATTAGTGAGTGATATTAATGTAATATATATATATATATATTATATTCAATCAAATATTGTTTATATTCATCCAATATATTTTTTAGACAAAAGATAAGAATAACCCAATTTCATGCATAAAATATTATATTTTTACTAAGGCACTTTTACCACCTTTTATAGTGAAACAATTTTAAATACAATTTTTGGAACTTTTATAAATATTATATGTAAAAAAAATAAACTTTATATTTGAATTTAAACATAAAAATTATGTTATGGTTATATTTTGGTATATTTCTTTTAAGTTTCATTTTTTAATGAATAATGAAAAATACTAAATTTTAATTCAAAACTACTTTTTTATCTAATTTATTTATAAGGTTAAATAATATTTTAAATTGTTTTAAAAGTATAATTTGATCAATTTTTTATTAATTAATCCAATTTACATCTTTTTAATCAATTTAAAATTAAAATTTGATATGAAAACCTAGCAAACGTTTGAATGTTTTTACATTAAAAACATGCATTATCGTCCCATCTATGGGAATAAATTTTAATTAATTTATGTGAATTTTGTTATTTGACTTTATAAAAATTGATAAAATATTTGTATTAAGAATAAATTATAATGTCTAAGAAGGTTAAATTATTTTTTGACCAAAAATATTAGTGAAAGTAATTAAAGTTAATTACAATGCTTAAGGTAAAATTAAGATTAATAAGTGACTAAACCTTAAACTTAAGGGCCAAAATGACCTATAAACTTGTCCAAAATATATTTTATGGTAATATATATACCATATACTCCATTGGATATAATGCTTTTCATTATTGGATGCACTTTAAATAGTAAAATCATGGGTTGAATTCCCTTTTCCAAAATTTACAAGAGTGTCACTCCTCCTCAACTATAAAAAGGCCTCTTCTCCTCCCACTTCCGCACACTTATCCAGACACATTGGATCAACCAAGATATTCCCAAGTATATACCAAAAATACATTAACTCAAACTATAATCCACACATTGGTCATAAATCCATCCTTGGAATCCCTTTGGTGCAAACCAAAAGGAGTTACCTGGATAAGAGGTAACATTCTTCCTTATGCTATTTTGTTTTATTTCCATTATACACTCTTTAAATTATACTTATTAATTTATTATATAACAAAACAATTATAATAAATATATAGATGTTTTTTTATTATAATTTTTTAAACTAAATTTACACAAACCTCAATCAAATGGGTAACGAACATACAGTTTATGCGTATGGCAAACAAACACCTCAAGAAACAATGATTTTTCCTTTTTCATTTACCGCCTCTCATGGATGGGAATTATGATGGATAATATATTTATATATGTTATATATGATATTTATAGTATATTTATACTTCTATAATTATTTTATAACACATACCTTTATGCACACTATTTTGTGGGAATACGATAACATTGTTTGTGGAAGTGTGGACTATTGCCCCCTCAAAGCGATGTGATATGTTCACCCTATACATGGAATGAATAAAGGATGGTTTTAATAAAACTATGTAACATATATGACATATATATATGTGATAATAAAAATATATTATACATTTATATCCTATACTTTTCATTCTTTTAATACATCAAAGAAATGAAAGTAGTGTTCATGCGTACGTACGACATACCATCTCCATGAATAGTGAATTTCATTTCTTATCTATAAATATTATGTATTATTCTAAATACATATATAATGAATATATATTATATTTATATCATGGTTTAAATTCTAGAGATTATGAAACCATGATTCTGAAAACAAATAACAAGTTAAAAAATACTCGACAAACTAGGCAATTAACACCTGAAATAGTGAAAATAATGAAGATTATTTTTAAACATTTAATAAGATATTATAATAAGTTAATATATGATATTATAAATATGATTATGGTTATGATATTAGTTATTTACATATTTAAAACCATTATATAGGAAGTTAAAGGACATTCACCCAAAAAGTAAATGCAAGGTAAGGGATTTCTGTAAGAACATGGTTTTTAACTCAGGTCAGATCCTTTAAAATTTGGTCTAACTCTTTATTTTGGACCTAATATGGATGCCTAATGAGTTCAAGAATGTATCATGGGGATATGTGGATTGTTCGAGGAAAAAAACCCAAATTTTTGGGAGATTTTATTCTATCGCACTCTTATTGTAAACCATGTGGGTAGGGCGCATGATTAGATCTAACCATGAAGATAGTATGTATTTTCAGCAAGAGCCATTTAGTATAGTTGGAACACATTTTTTAGACCATGTAGACTAACTATATGAGTTCCCATTTTCTTTTAGGTTTTCATGCATGTTTTTCACATGGTTTGGAAAACCATGTGGCCAAACCGTGCACAGACTATTTTTTGGCTAATTTTACTGTTTTTACCTTAATGATCTAATTAAATAAACCATTATTATCTATTATAAATTCTAGTGGGTAGAAGATCCATTTTTCTCAATTTTTATATCTTTCAAGACCTAATATATTTATTAATATATCTCCTTAATCTGGGTTCTGATCGAGCTTATGTTTGTCATGTTTTATGTGCATCGATAAGCACTCGATTCCTTTTTAGTCGTTATTCATTTCTATTTCTCTCTATTAAGTTATATAGGTGTATTATTATATAAATTTTTTCAAATATACTCTAATATTGGAAAAATTAGAGGCCAATAATGGATGAGTATAATCATACGAGTACAAGGTAGGTGTTTAATAACTCATTCATTGATTTCCTTCGTTTTATAAATTGTTATGTGGTCGCGCCAATTTCATTGGGAATAATTTGTTAAAATTATATGGCATGATTATGGTCATTAGAACCATATTATTAGACTATTTCCATATATGTGATTTATTTTTGGTGGTGACATCCAGAACGTCGACCACCCCATGTAGGGTGTTATGTCATACATGGTTTTTTAGTGTTTTGACACGTTGAGCCATCGTTCAGGTGTTCCATAAGCTTGATCATCCTAATGGTAATCCTTACATTAATAGATGTCTATTGAATTATTTAATTTTGAATTGATGAATGGATTGGACCATGTTTTTTCCACTTAACCTACCTAAGGTAACTGCTTTTACTTTTTTAATAAATGTTAAATGGTATATTGGAAAGTATATGATATAAATATGACTTGGACTAATTAATGAAATCTAATGGTGGAAGGTATCATAATAAACCAAGTTAAATGAGCACAACTTAAATGAACTAATGAGACAGTTGCATGCTCCTTGTCCTTGTCACACTAATGAAAGGAAAATCTTGAACAAAATGAACTTATTTAATATTTATGACTTAAATATGAAATAAATAGAATGGTTTCATGGTCCTTGGCCTTGTAAAATTAATTAAAGGAAAGTCTTGAACCTCTTTAATTTATCAAATTGAATTACCTTCACATGTCTTGACTTATTAATTGAATTAAACATATGGTGCTTAATTGTATATGGACCTTGATATCATTATTTTATGATTAGTCATACTCAATTTAGATTTTTGATTCCTGAGGGAATTCCTTGAAAACTTTTAGAAGTCTTTATAATTCAAGGTTGATGGTTTCATTAGTTGAGACCCACCTTGGAAACCGATCCTTTTCTATCAGTGGATGCCCGATATGACACTGTTGGATCGCTCCTTTACTATTATAGGATTACATGGATACACTCCTTGGATAGAGCATGGTTTCTACAAAAATGAGGTTCCTTTCTTAAATCCTTGTGCCTAGCCATAGATTATCCAAGTTTACCTTGTATGTATTCCTTGGACTTAGTTAGATCATACTATTGTGGAATTCCTTGGATGATGCTCCTTGGTTTACACTCTTAACCCTTATCAAGGATGCATTTATTACATATTTTGTGAACCTTATGTTCTAGATTGCCTTGATTATTACCTTGGAACCCATTTATTTTATAATCATCATTATTTCCTTGGTTTATACCTTATAACCCTTTTATTAAGAATTACATTATAGGTTTCCATGTTACATCATGGAACCTTTCTATTTCTATCATGAGGTGATTTCATTGCTGGATATGTCTCATGTGACTTAAGTATATAAATAGAAACCTAATTAATTCATGAACTGGTTACATGTTCAGACCCCAGCCGAGGGATGAAGTAGGTACTTGGGTATTTACATTACTATACTATTTTACTTTTATATATTCATACTTCCACACCTTTCAATTTATATTACATGGATAGGATGTTATAGACACTGTTAGTGTTATCCTACTAAGGTTTATCTCATACCCTATCTAGGATATCCTTTGGTACCTGACCAGACACTATGTATGTAGTAATTGACAATAGGAAGTGTAAGGCTTCATATACATGATTTCTTGATGTTTTAGAATTAATATGGTGGAAGATGATCGAGCTGGAGCTCAGGATGCTTGGGATAGATTTTATGTTCCTTTTTCTACTTTATATAACACACTTATATACTGTTTGTGTACCTGTTTTCCCCAATTTCTAGTGATATGACATATATCATCATTAGTTTTTGTATGTTATTACATTTATTTCAGATATTATTGATTGTATCCTTCCATTGTGTATTCTATTTACATATATTAATTTTTCTATTTATCTATTGTTGTATTATATATATTTTTCATTGTGACATGCTCTATTAAGGAGGGAACAGTCTCCTCATAGACAACCCCAAGTCCCTCACTAATAGTCGACAACCAGTGGCATTTTGGGGAGATGCTCTTGAGCCCATGTGGCTCACCAGGCTCAAGGTACCTCCTAAGTGAAATCTGGGTCTGGTACATCACAAATTGGTATCAAGGAGGATTTTTTCTTACTTTTATATTTGGATACAATAGTTTGGATATTAGGAAATCTTTTAACTTGGTCATGAGCCATACATGGAAATTTTGAACCCATGTTCGGGGAAAAGGTTGGGTTTCTTAAATTATAATTATTGTTCTGATTTTGTCTATTATAGTGGATATCATTACACTGTTGGGTGAATCACATGTTATGTAGGTTTATTGATTATTATTCTGACTTATATTATATTTTATCCTTGTTTATATGATATGAGGTCAAGGATAATTTTTTACTTTCATCATATAGGCACATATAATTCACATGTAATGCATATTTCCAATCCATATAGGTGAATTTCACTACTTTTCGTTTCTGGATATTACTATGACTATTGAGTGAGCCTTGCCTTGTATATATGTTTATGATGATTTTGGGGTTGTGATTAAGTGATTTCATGTTTCAATTCATGATGTGTTATAGTCCCTCTTGGGTTGGAATGAGTAATTTACTGAATCAAGACTTTAACTAGAAATTCAAATGGGTTTTAATATTAGTGATAAAGAGTATGGGACTTTATTCAATAGGATGAACAACTCATTTTAAATTAATATTGGTATAAAGAAATAATAAAATGAAACTTGAAATTGAAACTTAACCTTTGAAATAAAATGGTTTCATGTCCTTATCCCTCCTTATCATGTTTATGAAAGGTAAATAAGTAAACCTAGAAATTAGATATTAAATGAATGAAATGGTTTCTAGTAAATGATAAGGAAGTATCCAATTGACCCTTCATCTACTAGAACCCCCATAACATAATACTTGATCACTTACAAATACATAGCATTCTATGTAGGTAGTTGGGGTACTATGCCTTGGGTAGTTACCCTTTCTTACATTCAAATTCCATTAGAGTTTCTTTGAAACTAATTAAAGCTTGTTTTGAGATGTGTTCTTGAAATTTATAGACCAATTCCACCAAGAATTCCTCATTTCATGCGATAGGAGGGTAGTGATGACCATGTTTCATATGTGGTGGGCCCAGAGCCACAATTATTACCTCTTGGAGTTCCACTTAAGACACCACCTTATGCACCTGAATTGGGCACTAATGCTCAATTTTTTTGATGGTTTCCTATGTATGATGCAATCTATTCATGGTGCTCCATAAGCTTTACCTACGATGGATGATCTCACTCATGAGTTCCAATAATATCATCCTTTTAAATTTTTTGGGGATGGCGGTCCATAGGCTGTTGATTCTTAGCTTGAGGTCACCTTGTCTATCTTTTTTCATCCTGAGACACCTCTAGATCGGAAGGTCAATATTTCTATGTACGTGCTCTGTGATTCAGACAAGCTTTTGTGGGATGTGATTACCCAAGGTGTCCACCATCAAGACATTGTATGGGATGATTTCTAGACTACCTTTTATGATCAGTTCCTTCCTCATATTCTAAGACCTAATATATATATAGATATTTTAGGCATATTGACCAGATTTATATGTTAGTTATGGAGTATTCAGTGTGTTTCACTGAGTTACAATGTTATTCATTTCTTCTAGTCAGTGATGAGATTTCATGTGCTAGACGGTTTGAGTATGGGATCACATATTCCATTTGTGCTCAGGTGAACATTTTTCGCCTACCTACTTTATTTGAAATAGTTAATCAAACTCTTATCACTGAGTGTAACCTAAGGTATAGTGACAACACTAATCATAGAGGACCAGTGTCACAGTTGGACAGTAGTTCTTCTGATAATAGGAAGAGATATATAGAGGTTTTTCATTAGGGAAGTGGAAGCCAGAGTACCCATTCTGGTTGTTCGATTGTGTGTAACCAGTGTAGACGATAGGGGAATCTGAAGCCTCAGTGTCATAGAGACCCTCTAGAGTGTCGGTCTTTCTACCATATGGGGAACTTGTAGATATTATTTGGAACCTTTCCATTAGCTTCTAGTGGAATATTTTATGTACCGACTCCGCCTTTAGGGGAAGGTTCTTTTACTCCATGTTAGGAGGCAAATTGGAGTAGTACCGATAGGACTAGTCGGGGAGGTGTTCTTGGACATGGTATCCAGACTAAAAATCACCAGTAGTTCCAGCAGAGTAGTTTTGATTGTGGTAGTACAGATGTTGCATAGGGTTATGGATCAGGCCATTTGCATGAATTATAGCTGATACCTGAGAATCAGGTTGTGGAACTGTCTACAGTATAAGGTACTATTCTAGTAGACTCCACTATAATATCTTAATTACTTGATAAAGGTTCTTTCTACTCTTTCATATCTTTATCTAGCATGAAAATTCTTGGGATGGAAATATAGTATTATTATGGTGTAATGACCCTATATGCACTATTGTAAATATGGTCAAAAGGCATACTCAAGTGTAAGGACTATCCCCTTGAGGTAGGCAGTTACCCTTTCTTGTGGGACCCCTTTATTCTTGTGATGAACGACTTTTATTTCATCCTCATGGTGGATTTTTTAGTTTTTTATCACAACTTCATATAATGTTATCTCTATAGGGTGTTTTTTATATCATAAGAGGGTAGTAATTATCTACACAAGGGTGAGTGGGATGCATAGGATAGTAGAGCTATACCATATCATCATGGGATAGGTGTAGTGAACATCCATATTTCTAATCTCTTCATAGAGGATAATGGTTTAGAACAAGTTGAATTCCCTCTAGTAGTAAATAATTTTAGGGACATTTTCCCAATGATTTTTCTGAATTACCTCCTAAGAGAGAAGTAGATTTTATGATTGATCTCATTCTAGGAGTAGATCTAGTGTCCATCCCTCTATAAATAATGGAACCTACTGATCTCCAGGATCTAAAGTGGAGGTTAGTTGAATTTGAGGCCAATGGTTTTGTATGGCCTAGTACTTCTTCTATGGGTACGCCCATGCTTTTTGCCAAAAATGCGGATAGGACCATATAACTATGCATGGATTATAGAACATTGAACCAGCTTATAGTTAAGAACTCAAATCCACTACCTAGAATAGATAATCTCTTTGACCAGCTCTGAGGAGCTAGGGTCTTCTCTAAGATAAACCTAAGATCAGGCTATCATCAAGTGCGATTCAGGGCATTATTCATACCTTGTATAGATTTTCGTAAAATTTATGGTCTGTATGAGTACCTCATTATACCATTCGGTCTTACGAACACATCCTATATTTTCAAGGATTCGATGAATGGGGTGTTCCACACCCATCTGGATTATTTTTTTTAGTCTTTATGGACAACATCTTGGTGTATTTTCGTACTCGTATAGACCATGCTAAGAACCTTGAGATTATTCTAAGTACACTTAGATAGAATCGTCTTTATTCCAAGATCTATAATTTCCACTTATAAATCAAAAAAACACTTATTAGGTTATATTATCTCAGAATCGGGAGTCTCTACTGACCCAGATAAGGTTAGTGCTGTTATTTTCTAAGAGAATCCCAACAACATGTTTGATATATGTAGCTTATTAGGAATAGTTAGATATTATAGTCAGTATATATAGAACTTATCAGGACTTTATTCACCTATTACTGGTCTTACAGAGAAGGGTGTTAAGTTCCTGTGGTCAGAGGTATTCATTAAAGCCTTTTAGGTTCTGAAAGGGAGGCATGTCTCGGCACCAATACTGATTATTCCCGAGCCTGAAAAAAGGTTATAACATCTTTTTTGATTCATCAAGAATCATCCTAGGAGAAGTGATGATTCTAGATGATAGATTCATTGCATGAAAATATTGGCAGTTGAGGCCTCATCAAATAAATTACCAAACACACCTCCTTGAGCTACTTGTAGTTTTTTGTGCCTTACGTTGCTGGGGAAGCTATCTATTGGGTGAGCTCTTCGTGGTGTACACAGACCACAAGATCCTAAAATATATCTTTTCACCATGAAAATTTAATATTATATAGAGAATATGGGTAGAATATCTTCATTACATTTATTTCAAGCTTTCTTATATGCCTAGAAATGGAAATGTAGTCGCTGATGCACTGAGTTGGAAAACTCAGGCACAGGATGTATGGAAAGCCAGTGATGAATAAAAATGGATAGACCTATTTTATGAGCTTCATCTAGAGTTTCATTATAGTCACAAGTATTATTACCTTTGATCCTTGATAATTAACTCTTCCCTATTTGAGAAGGTAAAGATGAGGCAATTTTCAGATCCTGTAGGCTTGGTTTTCCATGAGATTATTTTAGGATATGATCTACCTATGGATTGTTCTATGGGAATAGATGAAATCCTATATGTCCATGGATGTATATAGGTTCATAAATGTATGATAGAGGATTTGATGCAGGAGTCCCATGCTTCTCAGTGGGAAATTCATCTAGGAATCTCTAAAATGTATCAAGATTTGTGAAGCATGTATTGGTGTCCTAGGATGAAATGTTAGATAATAGGATATATCACTAGGTGTTCCACCTATCAGTAGGTGAAGGTGGAACACCAGATACCTACAGGATTTTTTCATCCAATTATAGTCCTAGAATGAAAATAGGTAGATATTTCTATGGATTTCATAGTCGGTTTACCTAGGTTATTAAGGGTAGCGATGATGTATGGGTAGTTATTGACCGACTGATGAAATTATCCCACTTTATTTATATCTAAGAGACTTTCTTAGTAGATGAGTTGGGAAGAATATATGTCTGTGAGATCGTCCAACTACACAGGGTCCCTCATACTATCGTTTCAGATAGGTATGATCATTATACATCACGGTTCTGGCAAGGATTGCAGAAATATATAGGTACATATTTGCTTATGAGCACATATTTTCACTCCCATACCAATGTATAGTCATAAGGGATGATATAGGTTCTCAAAGAAAAGATTTGATCATGTTTCCTTGATTTCATAGGTTCTTATAAGAATCATATCCCTCTCATCAATTTCTACTATAATAACTGCTCTCAGAAGACAATTCAAATCGCTCCTTTTGAGGACTTATATGGTAGGTCATGTTATTCATCCCTATGCTGGCTAAAGGAATGAGAGAGAGCCCTAATAGGTCCTCATCTCTTGTAGGAGACTTTGAATTACATTCAGCTGATTAGGAATCATATGTATACCGGTCAGTCTAGACAAAAATCTTATGTCGATCGCTGTCGATGACCTCTAGATTTTGAGGTTGGGGATCATGTTTTCATGTCGGTATAACCCAAGATAGGGTATAGACAAATACAAAGGCAATATAATATTTTTCCTCATTATAAAGGTCCATTTGAAATTATAGAAAGAGTCGGGTTAATAGTATATCGATTGTTACTACCTCAGAGGTATTGTTCCATGCACGATGTCTTCCGCATTTCATACATTCAGTGTTATCATACTGACCCATATCATAAATTTGATCCAGAGTAAGTTGAAAATGATGGAAATGATTCTTTTAAAGAGTATCCTATATGAATTTTCAAACTGAGCAAGAAATATCTCTGAGTCTAGTCTATTCCTTTAGTATGGGTGTTATGGCAATACGACCGTGTAAAGGACGAGACTTGGGAGAGGGAGGTTGGCGTATGTACTCAGTGATTAGAGTTGTTCTCAGACAATGTTTCGCTACCCCTAGTGGAAAATGACCAAGCTGATGCTTGGCATACTTGGGAAATATTTTACGTTTCTTTTTCTACTTTATATAGCATTCTTGTATGCTTCTTGTGTACTTGTTTTCCCATATTTCTAGTGACATGAAATATATCATCATCATTTATTGTATGTTATTCCATTTATTTTAGTTATTATTGATCTTGTCTCCTTCCACTATGAATTATATTAATGTATGTTTCTTACACTATTAATCTTTTATTGTATTATATATCTTATCTGTTGCGACACACTATGGTAATGAGGGCATAGTCTACCCACAGACACATTGTAGGCCCCCACTGCTAGTCGGAGGCCTCTGGCATTTGGGGAGATGCGCTTGAGGACATGTGGATCATCAGGATCTGGGAACCTCATAAGTGGCATCTGGTTCCAGGACATCATAATTTAATCACAATTTACATTCCATTGAAACTTATTTGTTGTTATACACCTAGTTTATTTTATATGGTGTATATACTACACTTTGGAATGTTATATCATGAATTTATTTATTCAAATAATATTCTAAGTTTCATTTAATGTTATTATTTCATGTATATTATGATTCAAATTTTTAAAAGTGGTATGGAATTTGAAACGTTTAAATATTATTTTCCTCAAGAACATTTTTAATGATTATTTTTTCAATCTCACTTCCTTTTGTAATTATTAACTTTACCTTAAAACAGTCACATTAATTTTGTTTGCCTAATTTCTTATATATGGTGTAAATACTGCAGATTTTTCATATAATATCATGATTCATTCATTTTTCATGATATTTTGGGTTTCAAATTGAATTATTTCATATAAGAATATTCGAGTTAAAGTTACCTAGTGGAAAAGAATTTCATAACCCAATTTCTTTTCATTGGGTAGTATTAATTTATCATTGTTGTTAATATTATATGATTATGTGTATATTGTAATTGACTATCTATTGAAGTATTTCCACTTATATATATGGATTTACTTTTGATACACATAATTTACTCATTGATTGATTCTCACTCCAACATTAAAATCTTTTTAAGGGTTTAATTTACAAACTCATTTTGATCGGGATTATTTACACTTAAATTTCCATCTGAGGAAATTATTGGATCATAGTCTAATAAAACCTTTAATTTTATTATAATTTGGTTATTAATGACCTTTTTCAAGTATTAGTACCATTTATCCACTCTTTAGTACTTAAAAATGTTTTACAAATTTTTTTTAAGAAATCCTGACTTCATTTCTCCCTTTAGTCAGAGAACCTATTTTCTTCTAAAAACCATGTTTTATTAAAATGTTTTAAAAAAATTAACCTTTTCAAAATTATTTTTCAGTAAATTTTAACCCTTTTTTGTTTTAACCATGTTTTCAAAGGAATCTTCTTGTCTCTTTCTGAACATGGAATTTTTTTAACCTTTTTTCACGCAAAAGGAATTCTTCTTTTATCTTGTACATCATGTTCGAATTTACCCACCATCATTTCTTTGAAGCTTACTTTGAAATTTTAAAAGGTTTATTTTTATATAAAATTTTAAAAAAAATTGATTTTCAAATAAAAATATATTCAAAAAAAATTTCATATTAAAAAAGTATATTTTCCTCAAAAAATGCTTTTAAGATGTATTTTATAGTATTTCTTTTCATCAATGACAATAACCATTTGTCTATACTCCACTTGGGATGTGTTTTATTGATACCATCCTTATTCTTCCACTGGATGGTCTATGATTGATTTGTCTAAGGATAGTATTCACATTCACTTCCTTGATTCCTTTTAGTCTCCTTAAAATATTCAATTTCCTGTGATCATTTTACATTGAATTTTCCTAAAGTGTCTATATCATTTTTCATGAATATGATTATTCTTGAACTGTATACCATTTTTTATACGGTTTTCACTTTGAAACTTATTTGATTATTTGGGGAAATATTAATAAATCTATATATTCAATTCATTATGGATATTTGATATGGAAAATTATTTATTTTTTTATTCGATATGGGGATTTATTTAGATGGTTAAGACATGGGTGGGACCCAATTATAGATATCCCCTCAATGTTTCAATAGTCTCATGGGATGAGTCAGTTGGAAAGCTACCTTAGATGGGTTTTTACTCAATATCCTAAACATTCTTGTGATAGGTCTTGATATTAATGGTTCCATATCCCTAGAAAACATGGCATCCAATAATTAAAAATTTTATACATTTAGTTTTAGTTATTATTCATCCATGATATTTTTCATCGATATATTTATAAATACATTTCATTTTCAGTTCATTGATTAAATGGAATGTTTTTCAGTTTCTTATCTTTACAGATTGATTTTTTCTTGTCTAATTATTTGAATGGAATGTGTTTCCAATTATTACCTTTCCATATTGTTTATGCACTTTCTTCTTAGTTTGATGATTACATGGTATATGTGTTTAGTTATTTACCATTCCATATTTATTGTTCTCATTGATTCATTGTTTCATCTGCTATAATTCACCATTATTGATAATTTTTTCTCACCATTATTATGTTTCCATTCCCCAAGAATATAAGAAGTATACTAAGAAAGATATTTAAAGATACTCTATATGGAATAAAGTTATCATCAAAAGAAAAAAATTGTAATTAGTGTGTTCATTTGTAATAAAAGACTCATCTATGTATTTGGTTTACCAAGTTGAATAAACTCATTGGTCCTTCAGGATTTGATTCCTTGTAATCATGGTAATGTAATGGTAGTAGACATCATCTCTAGGATTTATAAATTCGGGTCTCTACATTTAGTATTAGAGGAAGTTTAGTAGCAACCTTAGGAAATAGATTTAGAAAAACATAGATTATAGAAGGCATACCTAAGGTTGAATTTGAGGATAGGTATATAAAACACCCTAAAGTTTTAGTCGGATATAAATTGTGTAGTTTTCCTAGAAATAAAACCATGTCTGGATAATACAAGTGGAAGTGGTTTCGACATAGATTATCTAGGAGTAATAACTCATACAAGTTGTGTTAGGCTTGACTCTGTGTAACCTCGTACATGACAATGGGCCTTACTACACACCTGGTCTGAGACTCCTAGGGCATATGCTTAGGATAATTCACATTTTATTTACAAAACATTATAAAGTATTTAAATAGATAGTGATAATGAATGATCTAGTTTAAACCTTCGAATAAGGAAGTACCTATGTTGAAATAAAAATGATAAAGTATTTATGTATTGAGGTTGTATTAAAAACCTTAGTTAAAAGGATATTTCGTAATTAACCTTATCTATAGAATATCCATCATATTTATTTTGGAAATTGTATTAATTTAGTTTTAGAAAAGGAAAACCTATATATCGGGTGATAACCAATCAAATCAGGTAAATATGTGGGTCTTGAACCCTTGACCAAAGGATGGTAGTTTTTTCTCACCAACCACTAACCTACACAATGTCCTAGTTAATATGTAATTATTTTTAGTTAAAAAATTAAATGAACAAGTATTAATGACAAACATATAGTTTTGATTTTTTATTTTTAGAGATTAATGTATTAACCATGTCATCTTTGGAGAATATTTAAAGACAAATTTAAATATTTTTCAATCTTTTATGGACCTTACAATCTATTAAATGTTTTTTTTAGTTCTTTAGGAATCAAAATTTAATTTTTAGATTTGTGGATGAATTGGAAAATTGATAGAAGAATAACCAAATGATGAAATTATGCTTATAAAAATATACCAATTAATTATATTTTCTTATATTCTTAGGTAGTAAAGGAATTTATCAACATAAGGAAAAGGATAATAAAAAATGTAGTCTTAATTTGTTAATTGTTATTTAGCCGATGGTCCCCAAAGTCATCATAGATTTATGGATTTGAGGCCATGAACTTTCTATTGATCATTCAATTTTTTGTGATTGATGAACTTAATCACTCCCTATAAATGTTTACACTTTTCCTCTAAGTACATATCTCTACTTTCCACTAATGTTCTCCTACTTAAAGACCTAGTTATATGTGACCATTGTACTTCTCATTCTCTCTTTTATAGAGGAATTATTATAAAACCTTATTACAATGTGGGATTTCAAAAATATAAAATATCAAAAAATATATCACCAAGATCGCGTTTAAATTGTGAGGACACAGTTTAATTAAGTTGGGGATAATGTAACGCCCTGAAAATTTAAATTAAGAACATTGTATTTGATAGCATATATGATATTCAAAACCAAGCGTATAAGGGAATATAATATTCCAAGAATTTATAATATATTTACTATATTAAATAAATTTAGTCTATTTTATAGATTTCAATGCCTAAGACACTGAGCTAATGTATGTCACACACAACAATGAGTTTCTTAAATGTCTTGCATTACACGGAAGGACGAGTTTTACTAAAGAATAACATATATTTAAAATATTATTATTTTATATAATAAAAATATAACCTATATGTTAAATTAGTGGTTATAAATAGGATTAACTAACTTATTAAGATATATGGTTTACACAAATATTAAATGAATTCATTGGTTACTAATTAATTGAAAATGAATATAAGAACCAATTGAATATAAATGGAATGTTTTTATAAAAAACTATTTATATGATCAAAAAGCTATTTTATCCTAATAAATTAAATTAATTACAATTAGTGAGTAATATTAATGGAATATATATATTATATATTCAATCAAATATTTTTTTTATTCATCCAATAGATTCGATACACATAAGATAATAAAAAACCCAGTTTTATGCATAAAATACTATATATTTATTATAGAAAGTTTACCGCTTGTTTATGGCGAACCTATTTTAAATAAGATTTTTGGAACTTTAATAAATATTATATATAAAAATAAAATTATTATTTAAAATAAAAGCATAAAAATTAGTCTAGGGTGGATTTTTTATATTTTTCTGTGAAGTTTCATTTTTTAATGAATAATGAAAAATACTAAATTTTAATTCAAAATTGTTTTTTAATCTAATTCGTTTATAAGGTTAAAAAAATTTAATTGGATATAAAGTTTAATTAGATAAATTTTTTTATTAATTAATCTTTTTTATCTAATTGGAATCAATTTCACATTGAAATTTGATATGAAAACCAAGCATACTTTTGAACATTTTTACTTTAAAAATCCATATTATCATCTCGTCTATGGGATTAAATTTAAATTAATTTCTGACACATATGTGATTTTACATTTTTAAAATGGATTAAATATTTTCAATAATCGTAATTTATAATTTATAATAATTTAAACTTAGTTTTTGACCTAAAATTTTAGTAAAAGTAATTAAAATTAATTATAACGCTTAAGGTGAAACTAATCTTAACAAGTGACTAAACCTTAAAGTTAAAGACCAAAATGACCTAGAAATTTGTCCAAAATCCATTGGTTGGTCATATTTATTACCAATATTCTATTGTATCTAATTTGGACCATTATTGGATCCAATTTAAATGGGAAAAATGTGGGTGGAATACCCTTTTCTAAAATTTACAAGAGTGTCACACCTCCTCCACTAGAAAAAGGTCTCATCTCTTCTCAATTCCTCAAACATCTAAATACACATTGGTTTTACCAAGATATTTCCAAATATCTCCTAAAAATAACTCCAATAAACTTATTAGACTCAAAGTTTTCATAAATCCATCTGTGGAAACCCTTCGGTGCAAACCCAAAGGACTTACCCGAATAACTGGAAACGTTTTTCCTCAATCTATTTAGTTTTGTTTCCATTATCCACTCTATAAATTATAATTATTACATGATTATATAAAAATATAGTATCCTAAATATAATGATATTTTTTTATTCTTATGGTTTTACCTACACTTACACACACCTCCATATAATGGGTAATGAACATACTGTTTATGTGTATAGTGAATTACGATCTCATGAAATGATGATTGTTTTTTTACTTTACCACCTTTAATGGTTGGGAATTATGGTGGAAACACTATTTATATATGATATATATTATATTTATAATGTCTTTATACTTATTTAATTATTTTATAACTCATAACTTTATGCACTCATTTTTCTGAGAATACAATAATATCATTTGTTGAAGTGTTGACTACCACCACCTCAAAAGCGATGTGATTCATTCACACTATACATGGAATGTATAAAGGGTGGTTTTAATAAAATTATGTAAAATATATTATATATATATGATAATATAAATATAATATACATATATATCATTTACTTTTCATCTTTTTAATACAAAAATGAAATGAAAGTAGCATTCATTCATACGTACAGCCTACCGTCTTCATGAACAGGGCATTCCATTTCTTATATCCAAATATTATGGATTATTATAAGTACAAATATATTGAATATATATTATATTTTCAACATGGTTTAAATTTTTAAGATGATTAAACTGTGATATCAACAACAATTAACAAGTTAAACCATACTCAACAAACTAGGAAATTATCCTCGAAAATAGTGAAAATAATGAAAGATTATTATCAAATGGGTAATAAGATATTATAAGAAGTTAATATATGATAGTATAAATATGATTAAGGTTATGATATTTGTTATTAACATTTTTTAATCCATTATATAGGTAGAAAAAGTATTTTCACCCAAAAATTAAATGCAAGGTAAGGGATGTTGTCACAATTTACATTCCATTGAGACTTATTTGTTGTTATACACCTAGTTTCTTTTATATGGTGTATATAATACTATTTTACATGTTATATCATGAATATATTTATTATAATTATATTCTAAGTTTCATTTAATTTTATTACTTCATGTATATTTTGATTCATATTTTTCAAAGTGGTATGGGACACTTTGGAATGTTTAAATATTATTGTCCTCAAGAATGTTTTAATGATTATCTTTGCAATATCACTTAATTTTGTGATTTTTAACATTCTATTGAAACGATAACTTTATTTTTGTGCACATAATTTCTCATATATAGTGTATAAACTTCCACTATGTCATATGATATCTTTATTCATTCATTATTCATGATATTTTGAGTTTCAATTTGAATTATTTCATCTAAAAAGATTCGAGTTAAAAGTTACCAAGTGGAAAATAATTTTATAACCCATTTTATTTTCATTGGGTTATATTACTTCTTCATTGTCATTAATATTATATTATTATTTTTATAAGGACTTTAACTATATATTGATGTATTTTCAATTATGTATATGGATTTACATTTGATACACATAATCTACTCATTGATTTATTCTTACTCGAGCATTAGAATATTTTCAAGGGTTTAATTTACAAAATCAATTTGTTTAGGACTATTTAAACTTAAATTTAAATCAGTGGAAATTATTTCATCATTGTATACTAAACCCTTTCATTTTATTATCCTTTTTTATTCATGACCTTTCTTAAGTATTAGTATCATTTTTTCCACTCTTTGGTACTCAAAATGTTTTAGAAAATGTTTTAAGAAAACCCAAATTCAATTATCTCTTTTTTGAGAGAACCTATTTTCTTCTAAAAAACCATGTTTTATTAAAATGTTTTAAAAAGTTTCTTAACCTTTTCAAAATTATTTTGTAAAGAAATTTTTACCCTTTTTTCTTTTACCCATGTTTTCAAAGGAACCTTCTTGTCTCTTTCCAAACAAGGAATCTTTCTAACCTTTTACCATGAAAAAGTAATGATTATTTTACCTCCTAATGCATGTACATATTTACCCATCATCATTTCTTCGAATATTACATTGAAATTTTACAAGGTTACTTTTTAAAATAAAATGTTTTTAAAAATTGGTTTTCAAAGAAAATGATTTTAAAAATGTTTTTTAGAATAAAAAAGATATTTCCTCAATAATGTTTTTAAGATGTATTTTATAGTATTTATATTCATCAATGGAAAAACCATTATTTATAATCCACTAGGTAAATTTCATATTGATACCATCCTTATTCTTCCTCTGGATGGTCTATGATTGATTTGTCCAAGGATAGTATTCACATTCATTCCTTGATTCCTTTTAGTCCCCTTGAAATATGAAATTTTCTATAATCATTTGAAATTTAATTTACCTTAAGTATCTATATCATTTTTCATGGATATGATTATTTTCTGAACCATATACCATTTTTCATACAGTGTTCACTTTGAAACTTATTTGATTATTTAGGGAAATATTGAAAAATCTGCATCTTCTATTCAATAAAGATATTTGACAGGGAATATTATTTATTTTGATTATTCTTATGAGGATTGATTTTCACAAGTATTAAATGGGTGGTGTCTGGTTATATATATCCCCTCGATGCATTGGTAGTCTCATTGAATGAGTTAATTAGCTAGCCATATTAGATGGGTTTTTACTCGATATGTTAAATTGTCTTGTGAAAGCTCTTGATGGTAGTTGTCACGACCCCCTCCCCACAATGTGTACCCCCCATAGGAAGTAAATGTTATAAGGGAAACAGTGACCCCCAATTCCTACCTCCAGTAGGCCCCAAGTTGGAGACTATCACTGAGGGTATAGTAAACACACAAATGGGAGGCATTACCCTCTAAGAGAACACATGGGGAAGAGAGAGATAAGACATACACCAACCAACTCCAACTTATACTGAAATATAAAAGAAATTGCAAGCATACATATGTAATGTCATGAAAAAATACTTCAACTAGAAGTGAGAATAGAAAGTACAAAAAGAAAATAAAAATAGCAGCGACCGCGAAGCCTGAACAGCTCCTATAACCCCAGGCTAGTAATAACGAGCCTGATCTCCAACCTACTCAAAGTGACCTGAAAAGTAGTTTATATATATATAGGGTGAGTATAATAGTATACTCAGTAGGATACTCCCTAGATCCTCTCATGGAAAAGTAAAGAAAGCATGTTAAAGCACAATGAACAACAAGTGAAAATAACTCGTCAGCTAAACAAGAATACTAAGTTCCTAGCCTCACCATGGATAATCTCACCAAGTATCTCATATAAGAGTATATAATATAATAAATAATATCATGGGTACCTCACTACTACTTCCCCACTGGTTTCCCAATTTTCCCCAATATCACATGTCCTAAGAATCTCTCTCCAAAAAGGCTTCCCTACAGACACCTGGTCGAAGAACCACAATATGCACCTCATTCAACATAACCACTACATCAATATAACCGAATTAAATAGGTAGTTTCTGGGAGCCACCACATCTCGCATAATGTGTATTATACATCAGGAACTATAACACAATCCATTACAGCCCATACTCTGAGTAAGGATCCTCAATCCATCATAGCCTATACACATTACACCTATAGTAGTCCATAGGAAACTATATCCAGAATATATGTGTGTGAATAACCACAAGCCATTACATCCCTATAGAAACATATATGTGTAAAATTAACCATTTTTCTTACCAGTAAAAGTAACTACCATGAGAAGAGAGTGGGGACAAAGGGGGTAGTCATCCATCCATCATCCCACTAAAATGTTGGGGAAAACACCCCCCCCCCCCCCCAAGGATCAGAATCCCTGGGGTGTTAGTTTCCCTAACTAATGGGGTGGATTAGAATATAGAAACACAAAAATTATAGAATATATTATATCTCACAACCATACTATGGGCATAACCTAGTCTTAGACTCAAATTCAACTAACATCTCTCAGACTCCCAACTACCACTGCTAAGACTAGGTATCCTATAATCACACGACCATTTAAACATCATTATTATATTAATTCATTCATTTTTTATTAGTGGAACTTCATGTTAATTAATTATTTAATCATTAATTAACCATTAATAATTCCACATTATATTTCATTAACATTCCAACCAACATCCACAGTTCCTTTAAATTACAGACTCAACATTGCATCCCACCAAGCTCCAAACCCATGGGTTAACATTATTTATTCAATCATTTATTAACATAATTATTACTTTCCCATATGTATAGGCATTCTAGAAAAACATTCTAAGATACCAAACACAAGGGGGGTCAACATGGGGAGTAGATGAACTACCCGTCAAGTCTTTTCCACCCATAGAAGGAGTGTAGACCCATCCTCCCTCGAGAAGATAAAAATGGAAAGAACATTGAATACCCCACACATTGTCTCCTATTTTTGGAAAGAGGGTGGAAAAACGAGCTACCTTGAGCAGTGGGGAAAGTAAAGAAGATAAAAAACCAACAAGGTTCATCAATCATCCCGTATTCACATCCAACCTGTTTCATCATCTCTGGTGTACTCCCTGACCCCTACATGCATAAACTGGTGCATCTCACCACTCTAGGCATCAATAGCTACCACAACCAATAGGGCCTCCGAGCCCCCACATATCACAACATCCACCCAGACTCAAATCACTACTCAAGTGGAAGGAAAAAAACATCATATCAACTAGGCTCTTGGCCCTTAAACAAGGCATTAAACCTTCAAACATAATGAGAACTCATGGCTCCAAATCACAAGGAACTCAGCCTTATAAGCAAGAGGTTAACTCAAAACCCTACCATGAATTATAATTTTATCAAACAGCTGGTTATTTAATCCATCTATAATTAACTGATTTATTATTTGTAGGTTCCAACTACAGGCAACCTAAATAGTAAGCTATCACAAATAATTAAGCATGATTACTCCATCAGTTTGATTAGCATTGAATTAAAACAAAAATCATATTCATTTAAATGCCTATTTATCTTTGAAAAATAATTACAATTAATCCTAGTTTACATTCTTTATCTATTTCTATCAATAATGACATGAAAAACAAGGAAAGAATAGATATCACGCTATCTAAAAAACAAGATGAAATAACGTATGATCGATACCAATTTATTTATTCAGTTTAAATATTTATTATGTTAATTGCATTATGATCCAGTGGGATGAAACATGAAAACTCTACAATTTCATGTAAAATAATATAAAATCATTTAATCCCCTACCTCCAATGGTTCTTGATGTTCTTTACACGATAATGATCCATGCAACTGATCACGATCGCCTCCCCCGCGACAATTACATCCACCTAAGGACGTCCTAGAATGACCGCACCAACCAACACCCAAGAAAACTCTATTAGAATCATAAACATCACATTCCATAACATGGAAAGGATAAATGGAAGAATAAGGATCGAAGAAAACATAATAACAAAGGTAGATCATACCTTCTATCAATGACAGATCAACACTTGTTGCTTGCACCAAAAAAGTGGGTGCACATGTAGTAGGAAGAAACTTCAAGGGAAAATGATCTAAGGATTAATGTTAGATCACACCACTCCTATATGAATAAGGAAAATTTCAAGCATCTCGCACCAGGGAACAAGAAGGTAGAACAATGGAAGAAGATATCTTGTCCCTTTATAAGATTTAATGGAGCAACGGTTTAAGATACATTGGATTTTCCATTAAAATTGGATTGCATTAAACCACGCATTTTGACCAAGTAAAGGCATACCGAGCCTTGGGAAAAATAAGATAGGAGTAATGGGCTATGAATTGTTCTTAAATACCTTAAAAGAAGGCCTTGAATTCATTTTAAGTCAAAGAAAACATCAAAGGGATGAAATTGTAAGAAGCTGGAAACATTGTACACCTACCGATGGTTAGAAACACTATAAACTTGTCGATGGCTAGAAACATTGTACACCTACCAATGGCTGGAAACATTGTACACCTACCGATGCTGATAGTAAAAATTAATCACTGATATTGATAGTACAAATGACTCACTGATGCTGATAGTACAAATGATTCACCGACACTGAAAGTACAAATGACTCACTGACTCCGACAGTACAAATGAATCACTGACACTGATAGTACAAATGACTCACCGATGCCTACAGTTCAAATTAATCACTAACACTGATAGTATAAATGACTCACCGACACTGACAATACAAATGACTCACCGACACTGACAGTACAAATGACTCACCAACTCCAACAGTACAAATGACTCACTGATGTCGATAGTACAAATGACTCACATAAACTGATAGTAAAAATAACTCTCTAACGTCGATAGTAAAAATGACTCACTGACGCCGTAGTACCAATGAATCACTGATACAGATAGTACAAATGACTCACTGATGAAACTATTTAACATCTATCTCACAGATGAAATTGTTCACAAAACTGGAAACACTATTCACATAACTATAAATTTGGAAAAGTGTTGGGGATAAGTCACCCAGACCTCCTAGAACACCTCAGACACCATATTTCAGCAAAGGAATACACCATAGAGGTTCGGGAAATTACATCGGGTTCCTCTCAAAACATTATCATCCTCAAGAATTCAAAACCAACCTAAAAGGAAATAAAAAAGGGGCCTGAACAACCACCTACTGAGATACTTCTCAAAAGAGAGAATCCACAAAAAAAATAGAAGAAAGAATTCTCATAAACACTAAAGTTCTACAACCACAAAGCAAACATTGTGGCATGAAAAGAGTTAAAAACCAATCAACTCGGGGTGCTGATCACGTATCTACAACTCACGTTCCCAGGTAATCTCCTCTACGCCACCATGTCACCACAAGACATGAACCAAGGGGATAACATTCCCACACAACACCTTATCCTTGTGGTTCTTGATCTCTACAGGCCTCTCCTTGAACTTCACATCATCATCAATGTCGATCTCACCCCAATCGATTATGTGAGATTCATCATAAAGATAACGATGAATCTGTGACACATGAAAAATATCATCTACCCTGCTCATCTGTGGGGGAAGTGAAACCTGATACGCCACAGCTTCAACATGATCCAACACCTCAAAAGGCCCAACCAACCGGGGAGATAGCTTACTCCCATGACCAAACCTTTGCTGCCCATGATGGGGAGTCACCTTCAGAAATATGTGATCCCAAACACAAAACAACAAAGGTCTCCTCCTTTTATAAGAATATGATTTTTGACGATCTTGTTCTACCTTTATCCTATCATGAATCATCTAAAGCATCTCTATCATATTCTATACTAGTTTTGGTTTGAGAATTGCTGACTCTCAAACCCCAGTCTAGCATAACGTAGAATGTAAAGGTTGTCCATACAAGGATTCAAACGGCTCTATACCGATGGTGGAGTGAAAACTATTGTTGTAATTGAACTCCACCAAGGTTAAGTGCCTCATCCATGAACCTCCAAACTTTTGTACACAAGTACGCAACATGTATTCAAGAGTTTGGATGGTCTGCTCTATCTGAAAATATGTTTGTGGAGAAAAATAAGTGCTAAGACATAGTTGAGAACCGAAAGCATGTTGCAGACCTCTCCATATCCTGGAGGTAAAATAATGATCTCGATCATAAGTGATCATCCTCGGGACTCTGTGGATTCTAACCACCTCCTCCAAATACTAACTTGAAAAAATATCCACTGAACTCAACTCATGGATCACTATGAAGTGGGATTATTTCGTTAAACGATCCAATACCACCCAAATAGCATCATTTCCTCCCTGATATTGATGTAAACCAGTAAAAAAGTCTATTGAGATGTCCTCCCACTTCCACTGAGGAATATCTAATGGCTGGAGAAAACCACCTGGGACACAGTGTTGGGACTTCACCTTCTGACAGACCAAAAATAGAGACACAAACTCCACAACTACATGCTTTATCCCAGGCCAACAAAACTGACTTCTTAAGGATCGTTACATCTTTGTCATGCCAGGATATACCACTAAAGTTGAACTATATAACCCTCTAAGAACTATCTCACATATCTCCAAAGGAATGAAAATTCTTCCCTGATACAAAACTCATTGTTGTTCATCCTCAGACCAATCATCAAGGGCCTCGCCACAAATAACTCGATCCCTTCAGACCTCCACCTATAGATCCCACAATTGGGACTCTTTCACCTGTTGCACCAGAGATAACTAAACCGTCATCTGAAAAAGACAATCTATGCCCCCAACTTCTCATATATTGAGCTGTAAGGCTGAAAGTTCTTCTATTATTCTCTAGGAATCACCAAATTCATGCACTGCACCACTATGTGACTTCCTTCTCAGCGCATCAGCTAAAGAATTCCCCTTTTCATGTGTATAAAAGATTTTGAAGTCGTGTTTATGTAAGAACTCTATCCAACGACGTTGTTTCAATTTCAATTCACGCAATGAGAAAACATACCACGGGATCTTATGATCGGTGAAAACCACAAAGTGATCGCCAATGAATTAATGTACCCACAACATCCGAGAAAACACCACGGCTGTCAACTCAAGATCATGGGTGGAAAAATTATGTTCATGGGGACACAACTACTGAGACCCATAAGAAACGACTGATCTATACAGCGTCGTAATACAGCCTAACCGAATATGTAAAGCATCATAGAAAACATCAAACTGAAATCCCTCTACGGGAAGATAAAGAGCCAAATCACTAACCAACCTCTCCTTTAGATACTCGAAATATGCCTGACGCTGATCAGTCCACACGAATGTCTAATACTTCCTATTCAATGATGTTAGAGGATTCGCAACCCAAGATAAATAAGATACGAATCTCTTGTAATAGCCTACAAGACCAAGGAAAATTTGCACCTCTATCACTGTCCTAGGGGATTCCCAAGACACAACTGATTCTATCTTTGAGGGATCCATAGGTACTCTTTACTGGGATACAACCTTCCCTATGAAATGGAATTCTCAATCCCAAAACTCACACTTTGAAACTTCCCAAATAGATTTTGTTGACTAAGAACTCCCAAAACAGCATGCAAATTCTCTACATGATCCTCCTCAGATGCAGAGTACATAAGGATTTCATCGATGAAAACCACCAAAAATATGGATTTGAACTCATGGAACACAGAATACATCAACCACATTAATGCACCTGGATAATTCGTCACAATGAATAACATTACAATGAACTCGTAATTCCCATGACGACAACGGAAATCATTCTTAGGGATATCCTAATCCTTCACACGCATCTCATGATATCCTAACCGAAATTTTATCCTTGATAAACAACTTACACCCTTAAGTTCATCAAATAAGTCATCAATCCACAAAATCGGATAGAGATTCTTTACTATCACTTTGTTTAAGTGACGATAATCGATACACAACCACAAATTGTCGTTAGCCTTCATCACGAACAAAATCGGTGCACCCCATAGTGACACACTCATCTAAACAAAACCATAATGTAACATACTATAAAGATATATATGTATCTCCCATAACTCAGAAGGGGCCATCGTATATGGAGACATAGAGATAAGAGATGCTCTCGGCTGTAGTTTGATCCCATACTTGATCCCTCGTCGAGGGGGTAATGCTATAACCTCTTCTAGAAAGACATCAGGGTAATCTTCTACAACCTTAGGAAACGCCAACTACAGAACCTCTGACGAACTTAGCATCAGCTCAATCATTAAGGATGACAAGGATGGAACACATCTATAACCCATATGAGGGTCTCGCTCTCCAAAAAAACAATGTTGGCTCTCCATCGGCATCGAAAAACACCACCTGCCTCCAAAATCATTCTATTATAGCCTGCACCAAATACAACTAATCCATGCTGAGGATGAAATCATATGGTTATATCTTTAAAAAAAGGAAATCTCCCCAAGAGCGGTGCTACCCCAGCACTAGATCATAGTCTCTACATACTTCAAACAAGTTAGCTCGTGCACCAATTGTCATAGTCAATGCCAAGGGCACTAGAATCCTATCTACCTAAAATTCCACATATTGGACAAGTTAAATTGATATGAAGGAGTATGTCTCTGCTGAATCAAATAAGGAATACATCCAAGTAGAAAACAAGAAAAGGGTACCTCGAACAACGTCTGCCTTACCTTGTGCTTGCAACGCTAAAGCATGAAGTTGACCATGACCCTCTCCACAGCCTCTATGACACTAATAAAGACCAGAACCTCGGCCATGATCTGCTCTCTGAGAATGGGGAGAATCACATAGTTGTCCTCTGTCTGCCCCATCTTCTCTCTACTAATCCAAAGTTGGCTCAACCGGCTGCTGCTGCCTCGGATGGAATTTCCTCAATGGAGGAACCTAGAGAAAAACACCTGGTGCCCGATGGCTTCTCTAAAAGGTCGGTCACTCTTCAAATTGATGACCATGAACTTCACAAGAAAAACAATCACTTGATCCCATTTCATAGGCCTAAGATCCTCCTCCCCCTTAAAAATGAGATACTGAGGGTTGGGACCTACCCCTGGAAAAACAGAAACTCTTATGCCCTAAAAACCAAGAACCTCGGACCATATCTCTACTTCATGAAAAATCCTGACAACTCCCCTATCATGACAATCAGGTTCTGGTTAATGTCCTCTCGATGACCTCTACCCTAGCCAAAACCTCAAGATATGTCTTCATTATAGATGGTGTGACATGGAACTAGATCTCTGGATTCAAATCCTCCTCAAAATATCTCACCCTAGGCTCCTCATCTAGAAATAGTTCTAAATCATAACATAAAAGGTTCCTGAAATGGATTCTAGAATCTCTTACACTAGATCTCCCCTGATGCAAGGAAGTATCTCCTGGCGACTAAACACCTTTGCAGTTGAAGAGAGAAACCCATCTCTAAACTTGTCCCGGAACTCCTCCCATGAGATCTCCAACTCCTCATGATCCTCGAGGAACAAGAACCAACACTGCCTCACTACCCCATATAGCATCATCATAACAAAATACACTCAGTGCTCCTTACAAGCACGGATCGAACTAAAGGCTATCTCAACCTAATCAAATTATTCTTCTGTGACTGTATCTAAAATGGATCCCTCATACTTCTGTAGACTCTAGAGCTAAAACTCTAATAGTTTCCTCCTCCAAGTTTCATCATTGTCTACCTCTACCCAATAGTGATCAATTGGCACAACCTACTATACATTTTCTCCACAAACCTGATGAGGACTTCGACCTGGATCCATACCTACAAAATAAAAAATAGTTAGAGATCCTAAACCTAGAATATGGAAGACTCAACATTAATTAATTAATTGTTTTCATTTATTCATTTTAGTTTAACATATCCTAAGTTACACCCATTCTAACATAGTAACAAAGAATAATGATGCATGATCCTTTCCTAGGACTCTACCATACAACCAGTATCACCACATTTAGTAGCCATTATAAACTTAAAGGTTCGTTCATCAGATCACAGGGGTCCCTAAACTTCTATGTATCAGCCAGTCTCCAGTGTTTATATCACATTCTAAACTTAACTGACACTATTCCCTATCAACCCATGCAACCTCACTTGTTCCTAACACCAAAATCCATCCTATCCCTCAACCGGACCTATGATACCACTTTTTCAAGACACCCTCCTCATAAGGTGTACCCCTCTTGGGCCAATAATGTGGGAAGGGAGATACTGACCCTCTAGTCACACCTCCAGTAGGCCCTGAGTTAGAGACTAGCACTGAGGGTGTAGTAAACACAGAAATGGGAGGCATTACCCTCTAAGAGAACACATGAAAAAAGAGAGAGATAAGAAAGACACCAACCAACTCCAACTCATACTACAATATAAAATAAATATCAAGTACACATTTGTAATTTCATGAAAAACTAATACAAATTGAAGGGGGAACTTTAAGTACCAAAAGAAAATAAAAACTGCTATGACCATGATGCCCAAACAGCTCCTGCAACCCCAGGCTAGTAGTAACAAGCCTGATCTCCAACCTTCTCAAAGTGACGCAAAAAAACAATTTATATATACATAGGGTGAGTATAAAAATATACTTGGTAACATCCTCTCTGGATCCTCTCATAAAAAAGTAAAGAAAGCATGCTAAAGCATAGTGAACAACAAGTGAAACTAACTCATTAACTAAATAGGTATACTAAGTTCCCAGCCTCACCATGGAAACTATCACTAAGTATCGCATACAAGAGTATATAATATAATAAATAATATCAAGGGTACCATGCTACTACTTCCCCACTGGTTTTCCACTTTTCCCCAATGTCGCACGTCCTAAGAATCTCTCTCTAAAAAGGCTTTCCCACATACACATGGGTGAAGCACCACAATATGCACCACATGAAACACAACCACTACATCCATGTAACCAAAGTAACTAGGTATTTTCTAGGACCCACCACAGCTCTCATAACGTGTATCATACGTCAGGCATTATACCACAAGCCATTACAGTCCATACACCGAGTAAAGATCCTCAAGCCACCACAACCTATACAAGTTACACCTATAGTTGTCCATAAGAAACTCTATCCAGAATATATGTGTGTTAATAACCACAATCCATTACATCTCTCTACACACAAATATGGGGAAAACTAACCACTAATCCTACCAGCACAAGAAACTAACATGAGATGAGAGAAGGTCCAAAGTGGGTAGTCAGCCATCCATCCTCCCACCAGAATGTTGGGGAACACCCCCCCCCCCCCCCCCACCCACCCCTAGGGATAAGAATCCAGGGGTGTTAGTTTCCCTAACTGATAGGGTGGATTAGCATATAGAGACACAAAAAGTAAAGAATATACTATATTTCATAACCACTCTGTGGGAATAACCTAGTCTTAGACACTAATACAGCTAATGTCTCTCAAACTCTGACCTTCAACTCCTAAGACTAGGTATCCTATAATCACACAACCATTTAAATAGATTTATTACATTACTTTATTAATTTTTTATCATTTTCACTTTATGTTAAATAATTATTTAAACATTAATTAACTATTAACAATTACACATTATATTTTATTAGCATTCCAACCAAGATCCATATTTCCTTTAAATTGCAACCTCAGCATTGCGTCCCATCAAACTCCAACCCCATGGGTTAACATTATTTATTCAATCATTTATTAACTTCATTATTACTTTCCCATATTCCCAGGAATTTTAAAAAAACATTCTAAGCTACCAAACACAAGGGGGCTCAACACGGTGAGTAGATGAATTACCTGTCAAGTCTTTTCCACCCATAGTAGGAGTGTATACCCATCCGCCCTTGAGAATCAAACATATAAAGCACATGGCATACCCCACATGCCTTCACATATTTTTGGAAATAGGGTGGAAAAATTAGTTTCCTTGAGTAGTGGAAAAAGTAAAGAAGATAAACAAACAACAAGATTCATCAAGTATCCCACATTCAAATCCAACCCCTTTCATCATCTCAAGTGTACTACCTAATACCTACATGCATAAACTGGTGTATCTCGCCACTCAAGGTGTCAACTGCTGCCACAACCAATGGGCCTCACAGCCCCCACATATCACAACATACACTCAGACTCACATCACAATACAAGAAGCAGGAAACAAACATCATATCAACTAGGCTCTTGGCCCTTAAACAAAGCATCCAGACTTCAAACATAATGAGCATTTGTGGCTCCAAAGCACAAGGCACTGAGCCTTATAAGCAAGAGGGTAACTCAGAACCCTACCATGCATTTTATTTTTATCAAATAGCTGGTTATTTAATCCATCTAGAATTATTTGATTTATTATTTATAGGTTCAAAATATGGGAAACCTAAATAGTAAGCTATCACAAATAATTAAACATGCTTACTACATCTGTTTGAATAGCATCAAATTACAAAAACAAAAACCAGATTCATTTACATGCCTCTTTATCTTTGAAAAATAATTACAATTAATCCTATTTTATATTCTTTATCAATTTCTATAAATAATGACATGTTAAACAAGACAATAATAGATATCACACTATATATAAAAACAAGAGGAAATAACGTATGATCGATACCAATTTATTTATTTGGTTTAAATATTTATTACATTAATTCCATTATGATCCAGTGGGATGAATCATGCTAACTCTACAATTTCATGTAAAAGAATATAAAAGCAATGAGTCCCCTACCTCAAAAGGTTCTTGACATTCTTTACACGAGAATGATCCATGCAACTGATCACGATCTCCTCCCCCATTAAAACTCCATCCACCTGAGGATGTTGCCTCATGACTACACCAACTAACACCCAAGAAAATTCTATTAGAATCAGGAAGATAATATTCCATAACATAGAAAGGAGAAATGGGAGAATAAGGATCGAGGAAAACAGAAAAACGGAGGAAGATCATACCTTCTATCGATGATAGATCGACACTTGCTGCTTGCAACAAAATAGGGGGTGCGCATGTAAGAGGAAGAAACATCAAGGGGAAATGATCCAAGGATTAAGGTTTGATCATGCCCCTCCAATGAAAATAAGGAAAGGTTCAAGCATCTCTCACAAAGGAACAAGAAGGTAGAACAAGGGAGAAAGATGTCACATCCCTTTTGAAGATTTAATAGAAAAGTGTTTTAAGATATGCTGGATTTTCCATTAAAATAGGATCGCATTAAACCATGTGATTTTACTATGTAAAGGCATCTCGAGCCTTATGAAAATTAAGAAAGGAGTTATGGGATTTGAATTGTCCTTAAATCCCTTAAAATAAGCCCTTGAATGCATTTTACGTCAAAGAAAACGTCAAAGATATGAAATTGTTGGAAGCTAGAAACACTATACACCTACTGATGGCTAGAAACACTATACACCTATCGATGGTTAGAAACATTATACACTTACCGATGGCTGGAAACATTGTACACCTACCGATGTTGATAGTAAAAATGACTCACCGATGTTGATAGTACAAATGACTCACCTATGCCGACAGTACAAATGATTTACCGACGCCAACAATACAAATGACTCACTGATGTCAACAGTACAAATGAATCACCAATGCCGACAGTACAAATGACTCACCGACCCTGATAGTACAAATGAATCACCGACACCGATAGTACAAATGACTCACCAATGCCGACATTAAAAATGACTCACCGACACCGACAATACAAATGACTCATCAATGACACTGTTCATATCTCTCTCACTGATGACATTGTTCACAAAACTCGAAACACTATTCACAAAAGTATAAATTTGGAAAAGTGTTGGGGATAAGTCTCATTGACCTCCCAGAACACCTCAGACACACTATTTCAGCAAAGGAATGGACCAGAGAGGTCCTGGTCATTATAGTAATAGTTCTATGTACCTAGGAAACATGGTGTCTAATAATTAATAATTTTCCTCATTTAGTTTCAGTTATTATCCAACCATGACATTTTTCATCAACATATATATGGATACATTTAATTTTCAGTTCATTTATTAAATGGAATTTGTTTCAGTTTCTTACATTTCCATATTGATTTTTCTTTATCTAGATATTTAAATGGCATGTGTTTATAACTATTAACTTTCCATATTGTTTATACACTTCTTCTCAGTTTTTTGATTACATGGTATGTGTGTTTAGTTATTTACCATGACATAATTATTATTATCATTGATTAATTATTTCTTCCACTATAATTTACCCTTACTAAGAATTTGATCTCAACCTTATTATGATTTCATTCCCTAGGAATCCAAGAAGTATAGTAAGAAGGATATGAAAGGATATGCTAAATTCAATAAATTTATCCTCTAAAGAAAAAAAATTATATTATAATTAGTGTATTAATTTTTAATGAAATACTCATCCATGTATCTGGTTTACCAAAACTACTAAACTCTTTAGTCCTTTGGGATTTGATTCCTTGTAACCATGCCAATGTAATGGTAGTATACACCGACTCCAAGATTTCTGGGGTCGGGTCGATACAAGGAATATATCCAATAATTTTTTTTACTTAAGTAATAAGGAATCATGCATGTTTTCAATAAGTATTTGTGGTAATTCAGATTATTACCATGTTTCAAGAGAATACATGCAGAAGGTATTCACATGTTTGGTATGTGATGATTGAGGGATAATTTATATTGTTTAATGGAATAATGATAAGTTAATTTTTTAAATTCATTGACCTTATTTATAATTTTGTAGATATTAATCTATTGGAAGGGCTATAAGTTTAAACATTTATGAAATTGATTAAGTTTAAATTTGGATGAGGTTTTAGAGATTAATGTATTACATCACCATATGAAGATTCATGCATATTGGATAACTTGTGATAACCATTTTTTCATAATAATAACTAGATATTTAAGGAACAAATTATAATTATATTATGGATATTACAATCCATTAAAAGTGAATTTTAGTACTTTAGGAAAAAAATAATTTTTTGATATTCATTTATTAGAGTAAGCAAGGAATTAGATATTGATTGAGGCACAACCAAAGGATGAAATTGTGTATATAAAATATAAATATATCAAGTAAGTACATTTTCTTATAATCTTAGATAATAATATAATTTACAAACTTTGGGAAAAATATATTGAAAAAAAATTATTATGCTTCCTTCATATTTGATGAATCAAATGTTATTTTAAATCCTCACATATTTATGGTCTTTATGTACTTAACTTTCCATTGATCATTCACCCTCTTGTGATCAATGACTACTATCAATCTCTATAATTATTTATGATTTTATTCCATGTACATGTTTTTATTTACCAACTATGTTCTTCTACTTGTAAAGTAAAGTTATGTGACCTACATACTTTATTTTCCCTCTTTTTAAGAGGATGTTTTATTAACACTTTTACGGTGTTGGATTTTCAACAATGGTGTTTCCAAATGTCAAACCCTTGATTACTGAGATCAAGTTTAAATTGTGAAGGTGAAATTTATTTAAAGTGGGGAGAATGTAACACCCCAAAATTATAAAATAATAATTTTTTATTTGATATCATATGTGACATGACACACAAATCTTAAATAACCAATAAAATATATTTCTTTAAATTTAATCTCTTTGATAACCTACAGAACACACAACCTTGAGTCGAATTGAATCGTAATATATTATACCTTGTTATTAAATTAAAGGGTATTGATATTAATATATAATTATGAATATTGTGGTTATCTATTTATTATAAATAAAATAATTATTATTTAAAATAAAAAAAATTATTTCTGAAAAAATAATATTTTTCAAAAATACGATTCAATCGCTCTTTGCGCACAAAAAATTAAAAATCAATTATCGCTAATTTTAGAAAATTTATTTGATAAAATTTTCTTAATTTTTTAAATAATAATATAAAAAATATCTTAGGGTGAATTTTTTGTATCTTTCTAAAATGATTCATTTTATGATGAATAGTGAAAAGTATCGAATTTTAAATGAAAACTACCTTTTCATTTAAATGATTTATAATGATAAATTATATTTTAGAACTGGTTTTAAAGTAAAATTAGTTCAATTTTATATCAATTATATTAATTTAGGTTACTGTAATCATTTTTATATTGAATGTTTATATAAAAACTTTGTAAACTTTTGAACATTTTTTCTTTAAAAACATGTTTTCTCATCATGTCTGCGGGATTGATTTTAAATTAAATTTTCTCAATTATGTGAATGGAATTTTTAAAACAAGATTCCATATTTATAATAATAATAATTTATATTATCTAATAAGTTCAACTTAATTTTTTACCAAAATAAATAGTGAAAATAGTGAAAATTACTTACCATGGTTAAGGTAAAAATGGATTTGCTGGGGGTTATACTAAACAATATAATTGTTAAAATGAAAAAACAAACTTGTATAAAATCCATTGTATGGACATATTTCGACCCTAAATTGTATATGTATCGGTAATACTTCATTTTGGACCCTTGTGGCATGTGAAAAACGTGGGTACACCTTTTTCTTTTCAAAACATACAAGTATGCCACTCACCTCACTTATAAAAGGTCACCCCCATATCCTCTCTTATTCACACCATCACACTATTTTGGTTTGTAAAATACATACATAAATTAGTTAAAAACATCCCTCCTATAATCCTATAGTCCTTATTTTTGGAAGAAATCCAACCTATGAAGGATTTTGTGCAAACCTAAGGAGGATACTCGAAGAAGAGGTAATGTTCTTTAATAATCATATTTATTTTATTTATTTATCCACATCCTTCAATTATCATTAAACCATGATGATATAATGACCTAAAAATATTAAATTTACTTTTAATTTTTTTTAATAATCTCATGTTTTAAAACCATCTCCACATTCATCGAATGGGTTATGAAATCATCATTCGTCTGTACGGCACACTACCGCCTCAAAAATCAATGTCATTCGTTCTTCCATTACCACCTTTCACGGTTGGTTATAATGATGGATATAAAGTATATATATGATATTTATAACATATTATACATTTGGAGTCATTATATAATATATATATATATATATATATATATATATTATTTTCTTTTTTATAGGGGATATAATAACGTCACTTGTGTGTATGGTGGACTACTCTCTCGCGTAGCGATGTTATTCTTTTTTAACTAACTTTTTACATAGAATTTAATATATTTAAAGTTAATAAATATATGTTAAATACATAACATAATTATTATATTCATTATATATTTATCATTATGATAATATAATATTATTTCTTACCTTTTCACTAACTTAAAGATGATAACATCATTTGTTTACATGTGGATTACCACCTTAAAAAAGTGATGTGACACTCTTTTCATCACCACACCACATGGATGATATATATAATTATATTTAAAGAAATAATATGGTATATATGATATTATTATGATTATATAAATAAAAAATATTACTTACCAATTTTTATATAATCATCATTGAAAAATGGAAATGTTACTCATGTGTACGTACGACCTACCATCTCCATGATCACGATATGCTTAATTTTTCATAAACATATTGAATTATTGGTTTTAAAAGTATAATTGATGTAAAAATATGATAATTATTTCATTATTATTATTCTAGGTATGATATATATATATAATATGAACAAGTAATGGATCATTTATGATGAAACACACATAAGAAAACATGGAAATTAACACTCAAAACAATTAAAATAATTAAATATTATTAATAGAAGCTTGAAATGATGTTATAAAGAATCATATATGATTTTATAAATATTAATATGAATTTTTTATAAGTTAATAACATGTTTAAAACCACTATGCATGAGTTCAAAGCATGTTCAACCAAAATGATGTGTGTGGTAAGGGACTCTGCCTTAATTTCCTTCCATTAAGGCACATTTTTATGTTATAAACCAATTCTTTTATATGGTGTATAGACTTCCCATTTCACATGTAATTTCATGAATACTTAAAAATTCATGTTATTTTATGTTTTAATTCGAATTATTTTATCCAAGTGGAATTGTCTGTAATATTACCAAGTGGTAAGGGATTGTTTAACTCAATTTCTGTTCATTAGGTTAAACTTATACTCCATTAATTATTTCATTCTAAGATTATCTTTATAATGACTTTTGATTACCTTATAATGTATTTCCACTTGTTTTATGTTTATTTATGGTTAAAAAAATTATATATTCATTTATTAATTCTCACTTCAAAGTTATGATCATTGTAAGGGTTTATTTCACAATTTCATTATAATCAAGATTGTTTATTCTTGAAATTCAGTTAAAGAAAATTATTTAAACATTTAATAATAAGACAATTTCATTTTATCCTTCTATATTTATTCATGATATGTTTAAGTAATAGTACCAATTTTTCCACTCTTTAGTAATTAAATTAATTGAGAAATGTTTTTTAAGAAAATATGACTTCATTTATCTCTTCGATCAGAAATCAATTTTATTATAAAGAATGTTTTATAAAAAAAATTACCATTTAAAAAATATTTATTAAATGAATTTTTACGCATTTTTACTTTTAAAAAAATTATAGAGAAATATTATGCCTTTTTCAAAATAGTTCCCATTTGCCTTTAACCAGAAATGTGAAAGGAATATTCCTATATTTTTTCCAACAAAGAACATTCCAAAAAAAATAAAATGTAAAAGGAATATTATTTTTATCTTTTAAGGCATGTATATAATTACCCACCATAATTACAATAATTTATTGGAATCTTATTTTTAAAGTTTATAAGGATTTTTTTCTAATATTCTAGAAATTGTTAGTTTTTAAAGTGATTTTAAAATAAAAGGATCTTCCAAATATTTTATGTCTTGAAAAAATGATTTTCAAAATGAAAATGATATTTTACTCAAGAAATTTTTTAAAGATATTTTTATGGTATTTATATTCATTAATGAAGAAAACTTTTTATTATTACTCTAATGGGTATATATTGTATTAATACCGTCCTTATTCTTACTCTGGATGGTTTATAATCATTTTGACCAAGGAAAGTATTGACATTCACTTCCTTGATTCATTTTTATAGTCAATGACTTTAGCTTATATTATTCATTCTTCTGTGGACATTAAATTTTCACTTAATGTTAGTAATATTTATCATGGATATGTTTATTTCTTAAACCATATATAATTTATACATGTGGTATTTTTCTTTGAGCATTATTTGATTGACTGTGTAAATATTGATAAACCTGTATATTTTACTCAATACGGATATTTTTTTATAATACACACTATTTATGAATTAAATCTATTATTCAATATACAAGGAATGATTTGTACATGTAGTTAAGGATGGGTAAAATTTATAGAAATCCCCTAGATTCATCAAAAGTATCATGAGACAAATCAGTTGGCCAAACCCTATGAGTTTTTACTCGGTGGTTTTAAACTATTGTGTGAAAGGTATTTACAGTAGAGATATAGATGGAAAATTTGAATCATTTTTTACCCAATAGTTTTAAATTTTCTTGAGGATAGATCTTGACAATTGATTTTTTATGTTCCAAATACATGATGTCTGATAATGAAGTATTTCCTTTATTAGTAATTTATTTATTATTTTCCATGATATTTTCAAAATGATATTATCTATGGATGATTTCATTCTCATTTTATTTATTAAATTTCATCTATTTTCAGTTATTGACCTTTCCATATTGATTATGCCTTATCTATTCATGAATTCAAGTTATTCAAATGGAATATTTTTTTTATTTACCTTTCCAAATTAATTATAATTTTTTATTTCTGATAGCTTCCACTATACTTAACTCTTTCTGTTCATTTTATCTCTCCAATATTTTGTTTCATTTCCCCAGAAATACATGAAGTGTAATTAGAATGATATGGGGGTATATTTTATAGGGAATAATTTTATTCATGAAAAAATATTTTTTGGATTTTGTTTTCAAATATAATAAGGGAATCATGTATGTATCTAGTTTACCAATACTAATAAACTATTCAGTCCTTCAGGATATGATACCTTGTATCTTATGCTAATATAATAAAGTAGACAACATCTATGGGATACTGGGATCAAGGTCATTACAAAAATAATCAAAAAAAAATCAATAGAATAAAAATACACATCAGAATGAAGAATATTATATGAGGCTTGATCAAAAACAAAAAACATAAGTGGTTAAATCCAGGCCATAAGTACCCACTCCAAAGATGATGGTTGCTTTGGGTAATAATTGGAATCAGAATACTCAGAGAACCTAAGAGATAAATATTTTTTATAAAATACGCACAAGAATTCACATAATATCATATAATATTATTTTGGAAATATTTTACTTTATCAAAAAATTTATTCCATATGAAAAAGGTACTAAATCTCACAAGATAAAAGATGTCAGCTGAGTAAAGGTCAATATTTCTAGGAATTATTTTGATGATAACTATTTTTGGTGTGAATTATTTTGACATATGGTCAAATATTTCTCATTAAATTTGAATAATAATATTCTTATAATGATCCAACGTGATCACATTTAACAAATCAAAGAACCATCAAGTGGGATGAAAACAAAAAATAAATTTATAGCTTTACAAGATGGAGTTAGTCTATCATATTCAAAGGAGGATCAAGAATACCAATCAACACCATGTGTGAAGTCAAAGACATGGATAAAAAATAAAAGAGATGAGAAATAAATATTTGTATAGATTTTCCTAAGAGAATCAGAACATGTTGTTTTATAGATCCTTGATAGTGAATATACTTCCTATATAACAAGAAATAAGGATCTTTTCAGTAGAGTCTATTACAAAAAGGAATGTGTTGTCATACTTCAAAATGAGGAAGGATTAAAGATAATTGGATCTAGGAAATACAAATTTGGAGGTAAAGATATTATATTTGTATATTTATTGGTTTTATAAGGTTTTAATCATAAATTGTTGAGTTTTAGTCAATTTTATATCTCACGGAATGCAATAAACTATACGAGGAAGGATTTTATTGTAAAGAGAATGGATGGTGCAGATTTCATGCAAGTAATGAAAATTTAGGGGAATATCTACCTTGTTAGTGGAGAAGAATAAATTTGATTCCTATACAAGGAATAAGAAAATAGACTATGGTCTAAATGGATTGTCCATTTGAACTAAAAATCATTGGAAGAAATAGTGAAATGCTGGATTTGTGTAGCCCTAATCTGCTTTGAATGTTGTTGGGAAAAAATCTTACAGCCCATACTGAACATCAGGCTACAAATCTATGAGTTCAGATCTACAATGAACTCATTGGGGGTTTCAGGGGAAACACGCCCCTACTCAAGGGGTTTGGGGATCTAGTTGATGAAGATTCCTAGCCCAAATTGTGGTCCACTGTGGCATCTCTGACCAAATGTAGTTTAGATGACCAAGTAAAACCAACAGGGCACTGTAGTAGTGCCAACTTTGTCATGACTATTAGAGAAGGGATGACCAGAGACACTGATAGGGCACTGTAGTAGTGAAAACATTAGAGACAACATTACTATAGCCCTACGGACTTCCATCGACCAGCCATTATAGTATCTTGGACTTGGGTGGCCACATCACTATAACAGTGCAGACTTCTAGACACCTTTTACTATAGAACAATGGACTTTCTATGAAGTTGGTGGTATAATACTTCATCATATTTATTATCCCATTTAAATATATGGTTTTAGTTGTGTTAGAAACTCTAAAAACTTCATGTAATTGTTCTTCTAGTTTATAGTGATATTTTTTCCTCTCTGTGGACATAGTTATTATACCTGAACCATGTAAATCGTTGTGTCTATATTCTTCTTATTGTTCTTCTTTTTCTAAATTTTATTCATCCACAAACCTATTCTATCACTAGGACTCTTGGAACTTCCACAATAGTGAAAAGTGATAAATATCTCAATCTCCCTAAACTATCACATGATTGTATATACACGTGTGATATTTATTAAAAATTTAATATTATTAGAAAGAATATAAGGAAAAAAACAAAAAAAACAAGGGTAATTGAAATGATTGATATTGAAGCATGTGGGAAAATATCATCAACTGACATTTATGGAAAAAATATTAAACTTTTTACATTAATGTTTTCATAAATATAAAATGGTTTATGGTCATCACCCAAAAGTCTGAGATTCTTAGTTTCATAACAAAGTATTAAAGAAATATTGAAAATGTACTTGGATAAAAAATTCTAAAATTATGAATTTATAATTGAATGGAGTTCACCAAAATATAGGTGGAAAATTATCTTGAAAAACATGAGATATGGAAACAAGTCTCATAAGTGATAACTCCTTGAAAAATAGTGTGGTTGATAGGATAAATTGGATTATAAACAATATGGACAAAAGGATGATTATTGAGAAATACATACCAGATAAGTATTAGAAGGAAGTAGTAATGCCATCATTCTATATTTTTAATAAAGTTTTTTGTTATTAGAAGAATAAAATACTTCATATGTTATATTTTATAGAAATAATTCAATGTTGAAATACTTTTTTAATTTCGATAAGTGATTCATTCTCAATAAAGATAAACGTAATGAGTTTGAATATCGTAGAGATAAACGGATTTTCCTTGTCTGTTACAAAAAATAGAAAGGAATATAAATTATTTAATAAGTGGCTGGGAAAGGTTTTTGATATTAATAATGTCATTGTAATTGAGAACGTGCGGAATCTTCAGTGAAATAGTGATAGTATTCTTATTAAAAGTTATGAGGGGGTGAGTTGCTCGGGGGAGTGCAAGGGGATGAGGAAAATTTGGAATAAGACACTGATAATGATAAGGATTAAATTAAAACTAAATTTATATAGAATATGAATACCTAAGTTTAAATTGGTGTGTAGAATATCCTCCATTACTAGATATGAACATTACAAACAATGAGAATAGTGATTTATAGTAAACATATATCTTATATCAATTAGAGATAAAGTGTTTTGAGGAAGAAAATAGAGATGATAATTGGATTCAAGAAATTAATGAAGTGATTAAACAAAGCAAAAACGAATCAGGAATGTGTGGTTTTCTTGAGGAAAATGAATAAAAACATCATTAGGAACAAATGGGTTTTTATAACAAGATAAATTAATATAGTATAGTGATTTCAAAAAAATCTTAAATATTGTGAAAGTGATACTCCTAGATAGAAGGAATTTAATTGGATGAAACATTTAACCCCATGTAAAGGTTAAGAACTATATAATCTAAGGACCAAATAGACCAATGAGAGGTGGTGAATCAGTGATCCCTTTTTTTTAATTCTCTTTCACTTGACATCTTGAACTTGTTAGAGATCATGATCTACTAAATAATTAATCATAGCCTCACTTGATTTGAAATAATAATATGAAAGATATCAGTACATTGTATTTACAAGGTTAATCCTAAAAGACTTCTCCTTTCCATGTTGGTTATTGTTTCCAATATATATTCTCCATTATCTTCAACAATTATTATGATAACTGGAAAATATAGTACTATCTATACAAAGTCTATTGTGTCTTCCTTCAATAATTGTTTCCTAAAATAGAATCTAATGTGTTTCCACTAAATCTAGAATCCACTAGAAGACTTATACCATTATTCAAGGATGATCCACAACTAGAAATATATTCAACCTTTAGAATGATATAATTCCTCAACAATCCTATAATATTCGGTTTTCTCATGTAAAATTCTTCAAGTTAATCAATAGCCACATTTATAAAGTCTATTAACCATGAAACTCTCCTCAGATGTTGAATTATTTGATTCTTTCAATATTCAAATAATCAGGTGTGTTTCCTTCAGGGACACCAAGATTTGTCTCTCTTTATTTCTTCAATTCTTTGGTGTATCAGGTTCTATCAGATGATCATGTAATATTCACAAGTGTTATCCTTTTTTTACTTTAAACATTTATTCATGGCCTATGAATTCCATTTATATTCACAATAATAATAACATGAATATTTTTTTTGAAAATTGTGGTCTCTTAATCAAATACCAAGAAACAATTTATTGAAATAAGAAGGAATTACATGAGTCTGAAATAAGGAGTCTTATTACAATCCCTTTCATAAAAAGGGAGAAGATCAACAAGCAGATCATCCTTCCAAGTAAGGCCCTAGTTGATTCTCATGTTGTCAAGACCATCTGCAACCCTGTTCTCTTCACAAAAGGTATGAGTGACAATGTAGCTGATCTCCAGAAGTGAATTCAGGCATCTCATTCAAAGGGTAGTAAGAGGCCAAGAAAGATGGAATACACCATTCCAAATTTCTTGGACAATGGTGGTTGAGTTACTCTCAATCAAGATGTTGTTCTAGCCCTTTTTCTTGATGAAATCCACAGCATGAATCACACCCATCATTTTTTCCTGGAAAGGAATCATCCATAGAACTGCCTAATAAAATCTCTAAAGATTTCACCACAACCCGTAAGCCCTGGGTTTCCTTTGGAAGCTCCATCAACATTCACTTTAATCTATCCTAGAATAGGAGTTTTCTAAAACACTTCAAAGGTGCTCCTCAGTTTCTTGTAGAGACCGTCAACTATAAGACGGCGAAGGATATCGAAATCACCAATGGAGTTGTTACAATAAGCTTTCTGAATCGAAGTGGAATTCGTAATGTTAATTAGTATTCACTTCTGACCTACATTAATACTGAATGAGTAATTACTGTAGATAATGGAATTTATATCATACAAGATCACATAGAGTAGCTCTACCACCGCCGCTAAGAAGAGGTTCTTGATTTTCTGCGAAGAGTCAAGCTCCACACAACGTTTTAATTGATCACTAATAGAGTTAAAGTGTAACCATATACATCTAAACAAGTCAGCAATATAATTATAAAGCACTGAAGCCATAGCACAAGACGAAAACATATGGTTAGTATCTTATCTATGTTGGTGGATAAATTGGCACTTAGAACAAAGTTGGATTCCAAAATATTGAAGAAAATCTTCAATGGGAACACAGTTGTGGGAAATACGCCAAACAAGATTGAGTCTCGATGTCTTAATCCATGTCTTATCAAAATATTTTAACCAAACAAATCTGATATCCAGAATTGCGAGATTGGGATTGTAAAAACTTTTTGATTCAAGAAACCCATTGTGAGCAGGCTCCCATATAAGAAAATAATCAGTATTATCATAAGAGTATATTGACAATAATATGCATGATGTTTTCCGGAAAGTTGAAGTTACCATATTTTATGATATCCTTTATAGTACAGTTGGTGTTAACCGGGGTGGAGTTAGGGGGTAACATAGAAATTAGAGGGACACTAGTCCAATTATCCAGCCAAAAATTCATGGAAGAGTTATCACTAACCATCCATCTAGAGTTAACCATAATGTTTTCAAAGGATTTTCTAATGGAGGGCCAGATGGAAGAGTGGATATAGTTCAAATTTCCTTTCATAAGTTTTTCAATGAATCTTTTTCTAAGAAAATAAATAGATTCAGAGTTGTTATTAATCAATCTCCAAGTATTTCTAGCTTTAAGGGAATCGTTAAAGAGCCGAAGGTGTTTTATACCAAGACCACCTTTATCTAACGGTTTGCAATAAGTAGCCTAGGTAATGGTCACAAGCTTTCTTTCAAGAATGCTTCCAGTCCAAAAAAATTATTGATATAAAAATTAATTTTCTTAAGAATACCAATAGGCCATTTATAGATCATCAGTGAGTAGACCAATTTAGACACAATGGTAGATTTTATTAAACAAATCCTGCCAGCCATGGAGAGTGATTTACCCTTCCAGGAGGATAACCGGTTGATGACTTGTTCAACAATGGTGGAAAACAATATGGATTTAGGCCTTCCCCAAAAAAATGGAACCCCTAGATAGGTAAAGGGAAGGATCCTTCTTTGATATCAAGACTATTGATAATGTCATTTTTTCTGTTAGGACAAAAAAATTTCCCAAATAACACTAAAGATTTACTCCAGCTTATATATTGACCAGAGTTCCCTTAATAATGAGCCAAGGAATTTTTAGGATTTTGAATATTCTTTTTATCACCTTGTAAAAACAAGATGATATCATCAGCATAAAAAAGATGTGTAGGAACACTTAATTTTCTAGCCGCCTGAATGGGTTTAATATTTTTTTGATCAACCAGGCAAGTGAGAAGTCTTCTAAGGTCATCTTACACTATAGAAAAAAGGATTTCAGATAAAGGGTCACCTTTCCTGACACCCTTGGTGCATTTAAAATATCCCTTAGGGGTTCCATTTACAAGAATGGAAATAGAGGCCAAATTGAACAAGGAATTGATCCTACTGATGAAAATATCATTGAAACCAAAGGATTGCAGAACCTTGAAGATGAAGCACCAGTCAATGGTATCAAAGGATTTCCTAATATCAATCTTGATGAAAACATTACCTCCTCTGTTGGCGTTGTTCAGAGTATTGGTGTATTCTAAGGCAAGGAAAATACAATATTGTATAGATATTTCTTTGATAAAACCAAATTGATTCCATGAAAAAAAAATTGACATAGAGAAGAAAGTCTATTAGAAAGCAGTTTTGTGATTATTTTATAAAGAGGGTTAATAAGAGAAATGCACCGGAAGAGATGAATTTCTGAAGCATTGGCCACTTTGGTAATTAAAGTAAGGAATTTAGAATTAAGACCATGAGGGAGAACCACATTTGAAAGAAAGGATTTGACAAGTTTACAAACATCCATGTGGATTATCTCCCAATGATGTTGAAAGAAACCATTATTAAATCCATCAGGTCCTGGGGCACTATCAGAATTAAGGTTGAAGACAGTTTCTTTGATTTCATGCTCAAGGGGGATGCTTAAGATGGAAAGATTGTCTTCCTCATTCACCAAGATCTGAATGACCTCAAAAAGAAGGTCCTTATTGATATTTGGGACATTGAAAATATCATCAAAGTAGGTGACCACATGATTAGAAATGGCCTCCTCAGAGAGAAGGAGGGTGTCATTGTCCCTAAGGAAGAAAAGAGGATAACAAACTTTTCTCATTATTTGAAGATAGTTATAAAACTTAGTGTTTCTCTCACCATCCGAAATCTGTTTTTCTTTGAATATTTTCTTATGAATGTTGTCTTTAAGGACAAGGAGCGAATTTAGTTTCAGGGAGGTGTTGATTTCATCTTGAGGGTCTGAAGAGAAGTCCGAGCAAGTGGTGTTGTTTTGAATCTGGGAAGGAACATTCTCAAGGTTAGTGATTTCTTTGTCCATTTGTTTGTATTTAGTACTGCACCATCCCTTAAGACACTATTTTAGGTTCTTTAACTTAGTAATACAGGAAAAAGCATATTTGTAATGGTTCATCGACTCCCAGTAATTTTTAATGAGGATAGAACAATCCAAATAAGAAGACCAGACATTATTAAATCTGAATAGGGGAATGGATTTTAGCTTTTTAGAAATAAGACTGACAAGGATGGGGTGATGGTCAAAATTAATTCTGGGTAAAGTGATGTTGTAGAAGGTGTCCCAATAGTCCAGATCTTGGGTAGTAGTGAGATCCCTATCCAGTTTGCTGGCAACTATTCTATTGTAGTGCCTTCTATACCAAGTGTACTTGGAACCAATGAGATTAATTTATAAAAGGTTACAATCTTTAATATATTCTCTAAATTTTTCTAGGAAATGGAAGAGAAGGATGGTCCAATTTTCTCACAGGAGGTAAGAATAGCATTGAAATCACCTAAAAAAACAGGGATAAGGTATGATGTTAGAAAAATAAACAAGATCTTTCTAGAGGGTCCTATGATCCTGATATTTATTCTTATCATAGAGAATAGTACAAAATTTAAGCTTTCCATTAAGATAGAAATCACAAGTTAACATTTGTTCAGTGGACTTGAAAGCACTAATATTCTGTAAAGAGTCATGATAAAACACCCAAAGAGATTCAACTGATGATCCAGTTTTGCAAGAACCTAAATAATTATAACCATAAGAACAAATATATCTAAAATTCAAATAAAATTTTATTTTTTGTTCAACTATAGAAACAAATTTAGGCTTATGAGTCAAAATAAATCTTTTAAGAATAGTAAAGGTGTCAGGGCTCATAATTCCCTGACAGTTCCAAAAAAGGTAATCCATTAAAACCTTTTATTAGGGATAGAACCCCCTTTTTTCTTTTTGGATCCACCAAATACCTTCCTATTTGTGATCTTGTAACATTTTGGGAAGAAGTTTGACTGGTCCTCTTACCATGTTTACTCATACAAGAAGTATATTTTAAATTAGCAGCACCTGTAATGGGAGTAGACTGATTTTTTTCAGGTGTTTTCACAGTCACATTGGGGGAAATGTGATTGACTGTTGAGTCAATAGAGGGGTTAACCGCATGGGTTATAGAGATCTGTCCAGAAGGTTGTGTGCCTAATTCCATTGTAGGTTCCTTGACTAATGTCAAAATATTATGTTGTACCACTTCTTATTTTCCATTTCGATGATCCCTGCAAGTGACAGTGCAGTTTTTGGGAGAGTTTTGTGTGTTCACTGCTATTGCGGGTTCACTGGTTAGGGGCAATACCGTTTGTTGCGCTCCACCTGAATTCTCATTTAGGGAAGCCAAAAAAATGGTAGTTCACTTTCCTAGTGAAATGTGAGTGTCCACAGCCAGGTAGTTATTAACAGCAGCATTTAAATTCTTGAGAGTAGAAGTACCTAAGTTCTTCTCTAGTAAATTCAGAGAACCAGCATCCATGGAGGATATTCCTGCTTCAGCCTTGTGACCAGCCATTGTAGGCATGAATTTTCCATGCTCCTGTTTCATGCACATAGGCTCACCACCATCAAAGGTTTGTCCAAAACCATTTGGAGCTTTAGGAGGCTCGTGTTGCAGGTCAGAGACATCTTTAATATCCAATTTTTCCCCATTGAGACCTCATGTAATCTATCTTCTCCTATTAGTGTGGTCAATTCATATATGGGCATGTGTTAACTTCAATAAAAAACATGTGGTCGGTCCAAATAAGTTTTTCATTTGATTTGTATAAATTTATGTGGTTTATCCTCCTAGTTAAAGTCGAAAAAATATAAATTTCGGTTGATTTGTAGCCTTCATGTGGTCAACTTCCATAGTTTTATTGTTTAAATATCATAAGGAATAAAATTATCCTCATATTGATCAAATGATGGATATGAAATGATCATATGGATGGTGTTCTATCTATATTTTTAAAATGTTATCACAATGAAAAAAATTATCTTATCTTGCATCGATAGATTCCCTGGATAGTTGATCATTTATATAAAATATTTTATATTCATTATCTCAATGAGAGTAACCGAGTCCTCTTTATAATTCATCACTCAAACTCCCATGGTGTGCACAGCCCCACATGCACCATACACCTCTCATGAACCACTTGTGGGTACTGAAGAACATGGTCTCAATGACCTCATGCCACCTCAAGACAGCTATGTGGTATAGATTCTTCATGGTGAGTCTTTCTCCCACATGTGTGGTTGATATGGCTTCTTGGATTCCTTGGGGCTGGCCATGATTTTTATTAAACTATTATAAAAAGAGTCAGTAAATTATTTAACAAATACTGTCATGCCTTCTCAAAATAATTCTCATCATGTAATATCAAAATGTTACATAGCCATCTCAAATCATTATTTAGTGGATTCTCAAATTTTTTATCAATGTTGTAGGCCAATATTCATTCTACGTAAAATGTCATCAACATTTAAGAGGATTTTGACAAACAATAAATATCCAATGTCATTAAATGAATCCATAACAATATTCTAAGATTCATCACTTCGTCTCAACTCACAAAACACATATTCACTCATTGCAAATAGATACAACACTTGGGATCAATAATATCCCACTTTTTATTTTATTTTCAATATCAACACAAATATTTAAAATTCAATATGTGTGCATATTTATTTCTCCCCCTTATTAGAAATGAAATGCACAATGTAAAATAGGTGACTTCTCATATCTTCTTTTTCCTTTTAAGGCACTTGGCATTCTCTTCCACCATTTATTATAGAAGTGTGGTACCACATAGTTCACTTAGTAAAGTTATTTTTGTTGGTCTACTCTAAGTCTATGTGGGAAAACCTAGTGTATAAATCTATATAGATAAAATCAATGTTTTCAATGATTTTATAAACTACCATGTGTGTGATATCATTATTTAAAACTACTAATTTCCTAAATGGGGGTTGTATAAATAATATTTATAAATAAATCTATATTCCTACACACTTCAGCAAACACGTTAGAATATTCAAGTGAAAGAAATATAATTCCCCTTTCTTCTCATCATTTTAATCTATCAACACTCAGTCTAAAAAATATGTTTTAAACTATCAAGAGTTAGGATTCTAAGTGTGATTGGAATACTTCAATCCTCTAATTCTAAAATCTATCCAGAACTTCCAAATTCACCAAAATTTGGTAATATGACATTCTTCTCAAAGTTTCTAGCCCTTAAGGGATACACTCCTCTTATTCCCTTTCATGGTAGTCACTAGACTCCTTGGGGGTAAATCTCTTCATGATTTCTATATGTGATATCCTTAAACATCTCCTTCAATTCCTTACATGTTAGTATAAATAAAAAAATATTATATAAGGAGGGATGTATGGGTTTCTGAGAGGAAACATTGAAGTTAGAAGCTTCCCCTGAACTTGGGCCATTTGTTTCATCCAATATCAACATGGGAAGATTTATTTGAACTCTTTTTTTGACTCTTATCATTTTGATTGTATTCTTTCTTCCTTTGAACTTCTTATTTGTGTTAAATAGATTTTTCCTCCTCGATGTATCTGATCTTTAAGTTTCTAGTCTTGGATAACTTCTCATTATTTATCACCTCATATTATGAATCCATTTTCATTCCTTTATCCTCAGTAATATTTTCATCATCCTTCAATTTTTTAGCCACTTTAATTGATTTGTACAAGAAACTAGGCACTCTTTATTTACATTATCAGACTTCTTAAATTCATTACAAGACTTGACACTATTTTTCTTTTGAAATTTCATCCCTTTAACGATATAAGGATCCTCTGTTTCTAAACTTATCATGTATATCTCAACCTTTTAACCTTACAAAATACATCTTCCATAGAATTATTATAGAATCTGGATAAAAAAATTGCATAGATAGTTGTGGTGTAGATATAGTCAATGGTTTTATCCTTTGGGGTTTTTTTCTTATATTCTTGTTAAAAATACCCCTTGGTTATTTCCTCTTTTCTAGTAAAGACATATTAAACCAGAAATAATAGGTTTTGTGAACATTATTACTAAAACACTAGAAAAAACCCTTTAAACATTAATATTCTAGGTTGATTCTAGTTCTATCCAAATTCATATTGATGATTTTGTGTTTAAATGTTTTCATTCTTTGCCTAAGGGGAAATATTTACTTAGTTTCACATCTTCCTTTGATGGTGAAGTGTGTATCTCAACAACTTTTTTAGTCTAAACTTATACAAATTTATTTTTGATACCAACATTATCAATTATAATAGATATATATTAATAATTAGAAATATAATATTTTACCAGATAGTTGGAACCCTTCATCTCACCAGGTTGAGAATATTCTCCATTAACTTCCACTAATTTATTGAAGTCTTATTTGGCCTTTTTTAACTCACATTGGACTATGACACATATGTCTTGTGTTTTAGACAACTCTTCTTCTTTTTCAACCATATTTTCTTCAAGATCACTCACTGTCTTTTCAAGATCATAAGACATCAATTTATTCTACATGATTTCATCAATATAGGATTCTTCCTTCATGCTTATATCTTCCTTATCAGCATCCACCATTTTATTTTATTTCTAAATATTCTTTTTTTCTTTCTTACGGTATTTTATCTATACCGTTTAGAATTCTAATTTGTATTTTAGATCTCACACAAGTTATGTCCTTTATTATCTATCATCACTATTGTTTTCTAAATGTTACCCTTTCTTTACATGAGAAAATAAACCAAATACATCATCTGAAGAATACCTTAAGTATGAATCTTGATTTTGATTTCTCATTAAATTATACTTTTTTTGATGAAGTATTTATTATTTTTCTTACTCCAGTTTTTTTGTGAGGTATCTCGTCTTTTGATTCTAATTATTCATTTTTTTCATGGAAATTTTTTTAGAAAAATGATTATAGTCACCATAGCTGCAACATTTTAGTGATTTATTATTCTTTCTATTCCGCTTTCCCTTTTTAAATTATTTTGATATAAGAGAAATGATTTTATTGAATTATTCATCATCCTCATCACTATCTGAATCACATAATTCTGTAATCTTTTATTCTTTATCTTTCCCTTTTCTTATTTCTTCAAAATCTGAAATTTTCCCCATATAATAAGCTATGAGAATGTTTTGTAGTTCATCAAGAAAAAAAATCCTCTCTTTCTGCCAGGGATAAAATATTTGAATCAAAATGATCTGGAAAATTCCTTATAAAATTTTTAACAATGATGAAATCTTTAATATTCTCAAAAAAATATTTCTGTTTATTATAATATCATTTAACCTTGTAAATAGTCATTGAAAGTCTCATTATCATCCATCATTATGTCTTCAAATTAGATCATTCATTATTGTAGCTTGAATTATTTTACTTTGAAATTTCATTTATAACTTCTTTTTAATTTTTCTCATATTTTATGTGTAGTTTAAAGACCCATGACCATGGTATAAAACTTTTCTAATAAAGATGTTAAGATAGAATTTTGAGTCTTACTGTCTAACTCCATATTTCTCTTATCATCTTCATTCATTAAAGGTCTTTTAGAAATGGGTGGAAAACATATTATTTCATCATCTATCACTTATTTTTTGAGTGAGAAGATATACGATAGCATCGTAATCCTCCAATAGTGATAATTATGTTCATCTAATGTGGGAAAACCTCAGTTATTGACTAGGGTAAGATTATATATATTTTAAGAATTCTTCTAAGATATTTAGATGAAACCTACATCTGATACCAATTAAATATTTCAAGGACCATATAGACCACTGAGAGGGGGTGAATCAGGGATCCCTTATTATGAATTCTCTTTAACTTAATATCTTGAACTTGTTAGAGTTATCAATACGCTCCATAAATACTCATGGCTTAATTTCATGTGCAATAATAACATAAAATTGATCCGAACATGGTATTTATAAGGTTAATCATGAAATACTATTACTTTATATGTTAGTTATTCTCCCCAACACCAATTAATTATTATATTCAATAAATGATACAACCAAGGAAGATACAGTCCTATCTACATAGATTACACTATGTCTTACTTCAATAATTCTTTCCTAACATATAATCCAATGTGTTTCCACTACTTCAAAAATAAATTATAAGACTTTTTCACTTCTTCAAGTAGGATCTAAAATTTAAAATATATTTTATATTTTATATGATAGTCTTCCTCAAATATTATAAAGGATCAAGTTTTCCAATATTCAATTCTATAGGGCCTTAAAAAGCTACATGAAGCAAGCCTACTGGCCTTGAAACTTTTCTCAAATCTTGAATGGTCTTATTTTCTCAATCTTTGAATACCAAAGTGTTTTCCCTTTACGTGCTCATAGCTTCATATTTATTTCTTTATTTGATACTTTGGTGTATCTAGTTCCCTCATATGATCTTGTAATACGCACAAAAGTTATCCATTTTTTACTTCACATCATTCTTCATCTTCTACAAATTACATTTATAATCACAAAAATAATATCATTAATATTATTCTCATAATTATCTTAGAAATTATTTCCATAATTCATGGTAACACCATTATCATTGATACTGGGTATTTTTATTATTTTTCAATTTGATCAAGGGATCCCAAAATCTTTCCTCAATTATTTTGGATATTAATTCATGTTTAATATCCTAGAATTTCTCCTCATTTAATGTCACATGAACCATGATTCATGTATTATGATAATATTCACTAAAATATCAACATAAATACATTGTAACAAATTATTTCATTAACTTCTTATTATAATGGGTATTATTTCATTATTAATAACCCATAATAATTCCTCATAATTTCCATGATAATTAATATTTAAATACTTATATAATTCCCCATTAATATCATGGGTATTATTTCTTTTTTAATGTCCAATATTATTTTCCTCAAATAAATACCCAAATAACTCAGGTATTTTTCTTGTCGTGGAATAAACACATGTGGTTCATATAATATGCATGAATATATATCATATTCATGCATTACAATAATATAATGTATCTTTTCACATAGTGTACTCATGTAGCATACATCGGGTTTCCCTCAGGATGAACTATGAATGAGGGGATGTCATATTTATTCTTCTAAATCGATTTACAAGCATGTAAATTAATGTTTAATGTGTTCTCCACTATATCAATTTTATTCAGGTTCTTGTACAGTTTTATTATCATCCAAATGAACTACTCGAGCACTGGTATACAAAGAAGCTCGAGCTACTGTAAATGAAAATGGAAGTACATATTCATGAATAATACCTGCGTATACAGTATCTTACAACTCAATAATGTGGAAATTATTCTTCACTTTGTATTATATTCTTAATATATTTTTCATCTTATTTATATCACACAATTTAATGCATAATTTTATTTTGGATTCTATTTTTTCATATTGTTCTTCATTTTATAGAACCTTATCTTTGTAATTGATCTTCAGATGCAGAAACTCATTCGATTGTGTGAACTCATAGTATGTTCACTTGATTTTCCGTGTACAAATTATACATGTAGTTGATCTGAATTACACATACATTCAATCTTATTATATTCATGTGGCCAGTTTAGAGATGGGTACGCAGTCCCTTTGAGGAATAACATGTGTTTGATATGCCTTAACTCATACGGTTGGTCATACTGGGCATTGTAGATCCAAATAAGTTTTTAGTTCAATATTTAGAAAATCATGTAGTCAATCTTCTTGGAAATGTTCAATCAAAAATAATGTTCAGTTATTCCATATCCTTTGTGTGGTCTCTTATAGTGTTTTCTTATAGATATATCATGAGGAAGATGATGATCCTCAACTGAATCTAATAGTAGAGATGAAATGATCAAATATTTAGTGTTCTACCTATGTTTTTAAAACTCTAATATAGTTTTAGCACTTAATTTATACCACATTGGTAGATTCTATAGATGGATGATAATTTATAAAAAAAATTATTTCATTCATTTGGTCAATGTGAGTAACTAGGTCCGCTCTTAAACACTATACCCGCACACCCACGGTGCGTGCTTAGATTCTCAGTCTCAATTCCCTCCTACTTCCCTAGTCTAACCATGAGGATTGGCTCTACTGTGGTGATCCATACTCCTACATGTATATTTGAATTGTACTCTTGGATTTCTTGGTGATAGCCATATTGTTAACTAAAATATTATAAAAATAGTTAGTAAATTCTTCAACAAATAATTTCATTCCACCTTAAAATAATTTTCATCATGAAATATCAAAATATTTCACAGACTTATCAAATAATTATTTATGGTCTTCTCAAATTCCTCATTAATGTTGTAGACAAATATGCATTCCTTAGAACATGTCATCAATATTTAAGAGAAGTTCAATAATCAATAGATATTCAAGTATAATTGATAAATAATGACATCCAATTCCATTAAATAAATTCATAATAATACCCCAAGAATCATCAACACATATCAAATCACCAAACACATATTTACTCATTGAAGAAAAATGAACAACTTTAGTTTAAAAGATAAAATTCGACTATTTTTAGTCATAACAGTGCATAGGAAATTCAAAGTATTTTAAATGGATGTAAAATAAAAAAAATTAAATGGAGTAATGGAAGAAGAGGTGAACATTGAGATACTATATGGTTTTCCTATCCAAGAATATGGGGAAAATGTTTTCTAGCGGAAGAAGTCATTTTATAGGCTAAATCTAACACCAATAGAATGGTATTCAATACTATATTGATACTTGAAGAAGATTAGTTTCCAGTGTGTTGTAGTTTATTATAATATCTATATCAATAATAAGAGTGATCAAAGAATTATAGTTCTATTATATGTTTAAATCATAATATTTAGTGTATTAAATGAAATAAAATGTAAGAATTTTACATAATTCATGAAGTGAAATTTAAAAATTTACAAAATTATTGATTTTACATTTTCCCTTGGTCTGTAGGTGATACAAAGAAGGCATAGTACATTACCCTCTCAATAAAAATATTCTAAGGAGGATATAATAATATTTTTAATGGATAATTCCAAGGTAATTCAACACTAGTTACTACACAAATGAATTTTTCAAAGGATTGTGATGGAAAAGTGGTCAATATCATAGAATACAGGTAGATCATTAAGAGCCTCTTGTACTTGACAATGAAAAGATCCAGTATTATATTTATCATGTGCCAGGGGGTGCAGTGCTTCTGTAATCCTAAATAAATACACTTACCAGTGGTGAATAGAATATTTCAGTATATTAAAGTAATTTTGATTTAAATTATTTTATAATTCAATATTCAAACATGAGTTTTTGGGATTTATATATGTTGATTAGTTTGGTTCAAATAATAAAAAAATGTTTACTTTAGGTGGGGAATTTTAAATTTTATGATTTTATATTTCTTATGTTAGCATTAAAAAAATACTTTATTTAATTGATCACTATAGAGGATGAATTTATTTCAATATCTCAATCTTGCATGAAGTTATTATGAATGAATTGGTAACTTGAAGATATGGAATTTGAGGTGTATTATCTGATTGAAATAAATTTTTATAATTCAATTTATGTCAATATTATCAAAAATCCAGTCCATCATTCAAAGATGAAGTACCTTGAAATCAAATATAACTCTATAAAGAATAAATGTGATCATGGGATTTTGAAATTATAGTATGTTCCCACTAAACATAATGTTTTAGAAATTGTGAGAAATTATTTACCCAAGGAAGGATTTGAGAATAATCAGCTGGATCATGGAGTCCAATTGACCCCCCACACTTAAAAATTGTGAAATTAGAACGTCTACTCTCTTAGGTATGCTATAAATTTCAATTTATGTTGATAAATATTTTTCCCTTGTTTTTTAACACATAAAAATGACCTTTGGGTTTTTTCAAAAAGTGGGATAAGTCTTGTTTATAAATGTATGACAGTAAAGATGATTATGGTGGGGAGATCATATATGTTGAATAAATGGGACAAAGGATATAGATGGAGTTTAGAATACATAATGATGTTGAATTTAATCTGTCATTCCATAGAAATCATTAATGTGGTGAAAAGGATGACCATTGGGTTTATGATGAAAGTGGTTACCAATTATGGTCTGAAATTTGGTCTGAAAAGTTATATGCACAATTCAACAAGTGGTATTGATCATGGTATCCATCGATGAATAGTATTAGGATCTAAATAATGTTTTCTCAAGTGTTATAAATATCTGAACAAAGTGATTCATTGATAATTTTTTCATCTTACTCTTGTTTCTAAAACTAAGCTTGCCTTATGTGGGCTTATAGTATGTATTGATGAAGCCTTTTATCACTATTATAAGTCACATAATGTGAATTGTGTTTATAGTACATAGTGTTCAAGTTTGTTTAATGAGTTTATTAAGAAGGTGGAATTGTTTTCAGAAAACCCAAAGGGGGATATTTTTGGACAAATATCCATCAAGTTGATGTGTTTGTATTTATGATTGTGTTTTTTGACAAATTTGATTGAAAAATATATAGTGTGTTTGTTAACAAAATGGTTTGAAAACATGGTTATGGAAGAATTTTAAATATGTTCATGATTTTCATATAAAAATGGTGAAGTATGGTTTTTCAGTTAATAGGTACGCGATCACATAGTACATATGCATCCACATAGAAGTTACATGCTAGGAAAAGTCACAAATGTATTTCATGACTGGTGGTTCTTAAAAGAGGTATACAATTGGGACATTGTATATGAGTATTGTGAAGTCATGTTAAATATCGGTGAAGAAATTTTGAAGAGGTAAAATTTTTGTGTAGGAGTTTCTCATTAATGTGAAGTGAGTTTATGAAATCTATGTCATTTATGGTCAAGAGGTAGTAATCGTGGGTAGAATACGAAGGGCTTGTGGTATGTGATGCCACAAAGTAATTCCATACACATCTAGACTTTCATAAAGTGTTGAAAATTAATTTCAGGATTAATGGTTTTTATGGGTTTCTTTTCCTATATAAGGACCCCCAAATCAAGTATTTTAGTGAAGTAAAAAAATTATGTTATATTATCATTGTAGGGTTTTCTGTAAAGTAAGAAGGGATTTCACAACGAATCATTTTCACAATGAACATGAGTCTGTGAAGAGAAAGTTGTAGAAGGGAGTCCTTTGATGAATTACCATAAATCATAAAGTGTAAAGGAAATATTATGAGGCATTAACATGAATCAAAAATCATGAAATAAGTTCACTGATTCATTACCATGAAATGAAAAGGATGTTAAAAATGGAATTATTATGAAGCATGAAGGAAGTTCATGTGGGGAATTACGTGGAGGTAATATATGTAGGGAGTTTATAAAGGAATTTTTTTTCAGGTAGTCCTTATAGGGATCAGTTAATGAGGGAGATATTTCAAAGGCAGTACATAGTAAAAAATATCCTCTTAAGTCGGAATGTGGAAGGTTAGTTCGAGAAGGGAATAGTTCATTAATGAATTTTCCATTAAGAAAATGTTAAGATATAAAGTTTGTAATGAGACTTATTTTCATGAAGGTATGGCTCATTTTTTTTTGGTTTAAGTTCCTTTAAATATCCTTTATAATGTAACCATTTGGAGTCATAAAGGTCATGAGGGTACTCGGGGATTGTTCAGAACTCAGAACCCCATGATTTTGGAAAATGAACTAGGATTCATGGTTAGTAGAAACCATGCAGCGAAGATTTCAAGGTCTATACTAACTATGTGGGGAAAGACAGAGGAGAAGTAGGGGCCACATAGTTTTTCTACAATTGTGAAAACCCAGGTGCATGCCCATGTAAAAAACTATAGATGTTTGACATTTAGATTTCACATGATTTGTGCATAGTTAGGAAAACCGTGCACCGTAACCATGTGGATTCTTCCCTTAAGTAGTTGTATGACCACTATTTGCATAAGGTTTGGCTAAACTATGTGGACGAACTATGCGCCCTATATTTTGAGGGTGAGAAGTCCAAATTTTCATTAATTATTCTTTTAAAAAAATTTCTTTTCCTCCCTCTTCATTCCATTAGATGAAATTTACACTTCTCTCAAAGCTCACCCTCAATAAAAACCTAGGTGTTGAGATATATCTCTGATTAGAAGTCCAAATCAAGTGTCATTAAAAGCATCAGATCCATCTCCTTAAGATCTATAATCCTCTACCTTCCTATTTCAATTTATTTTTGGATTCATTGCACTATATAGCTATAAGCTATTTTTCCTTATTTTCACAAAGTTTGACTATTTCAATGATTTCTTCAAACCTAATTCAAATCTAAGGTCTCCATCAGACAAGGATTCATTAATGGCCCTAAGGTAGATGGTATCATCATTTTCCCCAAGAGTTTTAGTGTTTTATTATCTTTTATAGTGTGTCTCACACTGGCCTTTTCTGTGTGCCACCATTTAATTGAGTTCTTCATATTAAATTGATTTCCAAAACTTGATATACACATTTTGATTATTTTTTACTAAATTGAGGATTTTGACCTCGATCATGGGCACACCTTTGGCATGCCTTCTTGAATTTCACCTTTATAGTTAATTTTTTATTTGTTTGAAACACCTCCTAAGATTTTGGATCGGGTTGTAATTGAGTTTTACCACTCCTATATAAATATTTAATGAAGCCAAGGAACCTTTTAAGTTCTTTTACCAACTTATAAATGAAATTTAACATGCAGGTAATTTTCCAAATGATAATGAAACATCTTAAGTGCTCCATTGAGTAATGTAATTGAATTTACTTTGCATAATTAAATGTCTTAATTATATTTAATGGATTATTCATAATGGTTTCCCTTCCTTTGATGATTTTAATGATTTAAATGGAATAAACTATTAAAGGGAGGAAAGTTCATTCCAATTGTTTCTTACTTTTTAAATGTTTTTATTGAATTTTTATATAAATTATGATAGGTTATACTTCATGACTATTGTTATAAATATGATTACGCCTTGAAATAGGTTTTGGTATGATGTTAAGGGTTATATTGGTCATGACAATTCATGATCCCTTACATCAAGTGTTGATCATGACATCTCACGCCACTAACTCAATCTGGATGGTGGTCATGATGAACCAAGTCCATTGTTTCAGGTTTTGGCATGAAGAAAAAACCACCATATCAAGTGAAAAGCATGAAGTATCCCACTAATTATGAGATTTAGGGAATGTACCCTATTTCTTGATCTTATAAACTCATTTAGATTGTTCATGGATGTTTGAGTTATGCCTTGATCCATCCAGCACCTAGTATTCCAGGTATATGGCCACTTACATCCACACATACTTGGTTCATATAGGTGGATGAAATATATAACTATACATATATATAAATTAATACCATATATATAGTGACTGATAAAACATTCATCTTGACTATTAGCCGAAGCAGGTAGATCCTCCAGGTATCCTTTAGGAACCTGATAGGTCTATTATTTATTTATTAAACTTTTTTATTATTTCATTTATATGTGCACACTATTTACCTATGAGCACTACTTGGATTATGTCTAGACACAATTGGTGGGGGCCTATATGGATTTTATCTCACACCCTACTCAGGATGCCTTTGGTACTCAAGTAGATCAATTTTCTACATGTATGGATAAGGGAAAGTTCCCTGCTATATATATTTGATATGCTGGACTTATAGATGGAGAATAGGAGGAGAGGACTCAGAATATGCTCGAGATGCTAGTAGAGAAATTTATTCTTTTTGTATTTTTTTATAGTATAAATGTATGTGAATGTCCCCTATTACCCTTTTTTTATATCAGTATACCATGCATCCATGTATATAACACTGCCTATTATCTTTTGATATTATTATTCAGTTTCTTAGTTATTTATTCTTCCACTAATTATTATTTTATCTATTTATATATGCTTCAGTTTTTGTATGGTTATTGTTGTTGTCTATTATGCCACTCTCATATGAGGGTATAGTATCTCAACCTTACCACCTTTATACCCATTATACTAGTAGGTAGCTGATGCACGCTTGTCATAGGAAATGGAAAAAAGAAAATTTATTTTCCTAATGTAGCACAGTGGCTGACCAGGGTTGTCTCACTTGAGGAGCATTGCAGACAGTTCAATCACTTATTCTAGTTCAAATATTCTAATTATTTTGGTGTTTTTTTTATTATTTATTAAAAACAATGGTTTTAAGGGTTTTGTAAAATAGTGAAATTAAAATAATGAAATGAAAATTTTAAATTTAAATGAAATGCTGATGCTGACAGAATGAAATTAGGGAAGAAAGCACTTGGTCCTAGGGTTGGATAGCATGGGTTCATTAATTATTTATTTATTGTTTAAATTAAAATTGATAATTCATTTTATGAAACTTAATTAATTAATTACTTTACTTTTATTTAAAGAGTGTGTGATTTTAGCATGCCTCTGGCCCACCAAACGACACCTTCTACAGTAGTCAAGTAGGGCAACACCTCAACCAAGAATATTATTCCTACAAGACACCGCTCTACTGTATGTCATTTCATCCCTTATAGAAATCCCAACTCCATTATATTAAGGGTTTTCCTAAGAGAAGAGAAGTAAAATTATTAATCAAGGAAAATAAATGGATTTGAAAATACTGTCATGGTGGATGGTTGCTACACCTGTTCAATATTCTTGCCTCCACCACAAATAGATTTAAAACATTTTCATTTTGAATTGAAATAATAAAGAACATTGTGAAACCTCCACCAGGTCAAAGAATCGATTTATTCACTTTCCATGTCAAATTGAAAAGATATCACAATGGAAATATGTAAGAGATATAATGAGATAATTAGAGTTTGAAGACAATAAATGGGGGAAGAAGAAATAAGAAAGACTATAATAAAAAAGATGAATGTGTTACATGTGGAAAAACTAAAATAAAAAATAAAATAAAATAAAAATTCTAAATGGTCCTTGGGATCCTATCCTTGGTTTCCCATATGGTTTGGGGATGGGAAGGAATGATTTGAGAGGGGTAAGTAATGATTTTATAGGTAAGATCTCCTCTCCTTTTATAGAAATATTTTTGCCCTCTGAATGTTGACACATTTTTTACTCATTACTTGGATGATTCATATGTAGACCCATTCAATAAAGTTTTTCATAAATGTTTTTTCTATTCTCCCTCCAAATTTAATCTTAATTATCCATAGGATGTATGTGTTATACTTTTTTAATTAACGGTTTTTTTAAGAAGGTTTCAGGAAGCTTCCTTCAAAAATATGTCGTTCAATGGCCACCTTAACGGGTTCAAAACTCCATGTAATTTAATGGAGAAACAATAATATGTATCTTTGTTCTATTACATGTTTAATAACCTAAATTTAAGGAGTTTAGTCTAATATGGACTTCCTTTACGGTGGTGGGGTCCACACTATCCACCAAGAAAATTATTTAACTTCATTGATTTTTTACGGCCTCTAGATGATCGAATCAGCATCTAGTCTAGAAGAGAATGATGAAGGAACTAAATAAAGGATTATAAAAAATAATAATAACTCAATTTTGAATTATATTTTACAATAAATGAAAAAATACATTTGAAATAAAAAACTATCAAAAATCCATAATTAAGAACTTTTCACCATTTTTCTCAAAACACATCATAAATCCAAAATTGATCTATATAAACTAAAATTGATAATTTGGGAAGGTAAAAATAATTAAAATAAATAAAAAGAATGTGGAAAATATTAGCTCTATTAATTCCCCCACACTTAAACAGTTCTTGTCCTCAAGCATAAAATCTCAACATGAAATTCAGAGGACACCAATGTTACTAATATTCAAATTCCAAAGTAATAAAATTTAACAATTTTCAATGTAAAATAAAACATTAAAAAATCCACATAAAATGTCAATTTAATTTCACATTTTTCAAAGAAACAATAAAATCATGAATTTTACTTTCCCCTTTAAATAATGATTAAGCTTCTCCCATCATTCATTCAAGCTCCTTAATTAATTATTTTTAAACATGCCACATCATGATTTACCTCGCCTTTCAATTTTTCCTCCCATCTATCATGATGAAATTCAAGTAGATTTATGATCATATCATGTGAACATTAACCTTATCCATAATATTGTAAAGTAACTACTTTCTCCACTTTGTAAAGAAAAAAGGCGTATAAAATCATGAGAACTTTTCAATAAAGGTTCAAATGACTCTAAGGCTTAAGGTTGGTAGGATTTTTTGTTTTAAAAATTAAGGATCAAGGAGGAGGTTTATCTCTTAATTATAATGAATGATATCAAAAATTGTAATGCAATTATCCCCTTCAAATTAGCAACACCCACTTCCCCTAAAACTCAAAGTAAGGTCTTGATTAAAGTAAAGCATAATGAATTATTAATTCACCCTCTTAATTTTTTTTCAGATTTTTTAATATTTTTAGTTTTTTAAAAGTTATGATTATATCAAATCTCACATACATCACCTAACCACATATAATTATAATATCTTAGGTCTGTAAAATGGTGATTTTTGGTTCTCCCAAATCACAACCCATTTTTCTCATCTTTTTTTGTTTCTTTTTTTTCATTTTTTGTCATTTTTTTATTTCAAGAGGGTAAAACAATAAAGTACAATGAATGATTAAAAAACCTTTTATGATTCCCACAAAGAACCCCCACACTTATTCTTTATAATGTATAACATTCCTTTCAGCATTATTCCCTTCACCCCCACACTTTATCTTTAAAATGTCATGAAAAGACTAAAAGTAGGATAGGAATGGATAAAAATGGCTTGAAACATGGATCATCCCTATAAAGTTTATCCATGGTCTCTATGGGATAAAATAAGGATTTATGTAAAGGTAGACTTTTATGGATAAGGGATTTTCCAAATACGCCTCAATCATTTTAAATGTGTTTTTTCACAGTCATAGATTCGACAAGTTCAAATGCAAGTTCGGGTTGATGACATGTCCCATGATTTCTCAAGAAATATCCTCAAGAATAAATAGGAATTACTTGGTCTAGAAATTATCTTTGGAATGAGACATATGATATTTGGACAATCACTCAAGTAATGATCAATAATAACAAATCAATTTACATGAATTTCAGAAATTCAAAGCATGAAAATATAGTAGGGAAATTTCATTTACATAAACCAACTAATTCACTTAAATCATGAGTCATCATTTCAATATACATGCTTCGCTTTAAACATTATTTTTTCCATTTTAATCATTCAATCTCATTAACATTGAAATCTAAAACATTTAATCTCAAGATTTCTAAGAAACTCTTGTCTCCTATATATTTCAAGTAAAGGAATAATTCAAGTGTGGGCACGCAATTCTTATCATTAAATCTCAAAACATGTTTTGGACCAAAAAAATGTAAGGATTTCAAAAGTTTAAACATTAAAAGTGAACTCCCTTTTGAAATAAAGCTTTAGACCTCTTACCTTTTTATGGATTCCTTTTCCCATTTATGAACCTACAAAAGAGAATTACTCACTTAATAACAAGGATCATATCATTAAATCTCAAAAAGATAAGAATGAGTGGGCCTCATGATGGAATAATCTAAAAATGGAATTGGAAATATAAAAATCATGTAAAGATAAATCTTGGTATGATCCCCCAAGGGGGCCCTAAATTTTTACTGCCTCCAATGGGCAGTACTAGCTGTTATCCATAATGTGATGGTGGGTGGATCTTCTTTGACATGAACCACCACATGTTGTTCTTCCTATATTTCATTTATTTTTTCTTGTTGAGGATGACTACATGGATATAGTACACTAGATCCACCCCCTTTTCAATGTGGTACAGCTTTAATGGTAGGTGTAGGATGAAGTATGGAACCTCCTCCTTCTTTTTTTCTACTTGTGAAACATTCCCTTTATTTTATTATACTCCCTTTAGTGAATATTCAATGTCTTCTGGGATCTATATTTGTACCTCAATAGGTGCATCTTCTTCTTTCTCATCATCCTACAGGACATAATAAGATTCATCTGATTCTGAAAATTCAAAACAGTTGGGAGTTATACTCAAATAAGATTCAATAAAATCAAATGAGTTCGATTTCATGAATGTATCATCTCCCTGAGGAGGTTTGGATTGAATCATTTATTTAGTGCAGAGTGCCTCTTGTAGTTGATTATCACTGGATGGAGGTAGGTAGTTAGGCTTCTCCACCTCGAGTTTGGATTCAACTTCATGTATTCCTTCATTAAAATCTCAAAAGACCAGTGGAACTTCTTTCTTGGCCTTGAATCTTTGTATTTCTGCTTGGAGTTCATTGGACATGGACATCAAATCTTTAAGTGGGATTCACACATCAAGTACTATTGCCTTCTGTTTGAACCTTATCATTAGAGAATCATCCCTTCACTAGAGTTCCTTCTTAGTGTAGTCCATTTCTTCCTCCAGAACCTGTGACTAATTATTCCATGCATAATTATTTTAATTAGAATGCATCGTGGAAAAAAATTAGAATTTTTTTATAAAGAAAACAAAGAAAAATATTTACAAAAATGTGAATTTTGAAGAAGTAATCGAAAAACTTATTTATCTCCCTAGAAACGGCACCAGTTTTAATGCATGCCTGTCATAGGGTGTGGCAAAAGCAAATTTATTTTCTTAATGCAACACAGTGGCTGACTAGGGTCGTCTCACTTGAGGATCATTTCAATCAGTATAATCACTAATTCTATTTCAACTATTCTAATTATTTTAGTTTTTTTAAAAATTATTTATGAAAAAAAGGGTTTTTAGTGTTTTGGAAATTAGTGAAATTAAAATAATGAAATGAAAACATTAAATCTTAATATAGATTCAGATGCTGACAGAATAAAATTAGGTAAGAAAGAACTTGGTCCTAGGGTTGGATAACATGGGTTCATTCATTATTTATTTATTTTTTAAATTCAATTTGATAATTAATTTTATGAAAACTCGTTAATGAATTACCTTCCTTTTATTTAAAGAGTGTGTAATTTTAGCATGCCTTCGGCACACCAACAACACCTCCTCCAGTAGTCAAGTAGGATAACACCTTAAATGAGAATGTCATTCCTACAAGACCCAACTCCACCATATGTCGTTTCATCCCTTATAGAAACCCCAACACCACCATATGAATTTTTTTCCTAATATAAGATAGGTAAAATGATTAATCAAGGAAAATATGGATTTGGAAATAGTGTCGTGGGGGACGAATGCCACACCCGTTCAATATTCCCACCTCCACCACAAATAGATTTAAAACATTTTCAATTTGAAGCACAATAATGAAGAACAATGTGAAACCTCCCCCAGGTCCAAGCCTCGAGTTATTCACTTGGCATAGAAAAGTGAAAAGAAATCACGATGGAAATATAGAAGAGAGAGAATGAGATAATTAGAGTTTGAAGAAAAATAATGGTGGAAGAAGAAATGGGAAACACTATAATAAAAAAATATGAATGAGTTACATGTAAAAATAAAACTAAAATTAAAAATAAATGAAATTAAAAATTCTAAATGGTGCTCATCCTCCTCTCCTTGGTTCCCTCAGATGGTGTGGGTATGGGAATGAATGATTTGAGAGGTAGGAGCTCCTCTCCTTTTATAGGTAGATTTCTATCCTCCAGATGTTGACACGTTTTTGACCCATTAATTGGCCGATTCAAGCATGGACCCCTTCATTAAAGTTGTTCATAAATGCGTTGTACATTCTCCTTCCAAATTTAAGTTTAACTTTCCATAGTATGTATGTGTTATTATTTTTTAGTTAATGGATCTTTTTCTGGATGAAGGTTCCAAGAAGCTTCCTTCAAAAATATGTCATTCAATGGACACCTTAATAGATTCAAAAATATATGGAATTTAATGGATAAACTATCCTATGTATCCTTGTTCTATTACAGGTGTAAGAACCACAAATGAAGAATTTTAGACCGAGATGGACTTCTGTTATGGTGGTGGGGTCCATGATATCTTCCTGGAAAATTATTCAAATTCATTAATTTTTTACGGCCTCTAGATGATAAAATCAGATCCTAGTCCAGAAGATAAAGATGAAGGAAATAAATCAAGGATTCTAGGAAAAAAATAATCACTCAATTTTTAATTATATTTTTCAAGAAATGACTAAAATTCCCTTGATGTAAAAATCTATCAAAAATCTATAATTAAGCACTTTTCACTATTTTGCTCAAAAATAATCATAAATCAAAAATTGATCTATATAAACTCAAATTCATAATTTTGGAAGGTTAAAATAATTAAAATTCATAAAAAAATGTGAAAAACATTAGCTCTATCAGCAACCTCTAGCATACAGGGATGTGCATTTGAGTCCATATGACCCAGCGGCTTGGGACACTAGTTAAGTGGATCCCAGGTTAGGACGTTATAATGTTGTATCAAAGATTTATTTATCTATTTTATTATTATTTGGGTATTAGGAAGAAGACTGTGGGTTGAAGGAATTTGGAGATGACCTTGTACTTGGATGTAGCTAACCCATGTATAGGGGAAATCCAAATTACACGGGATAGGAAATTGATATTATTGATTATGCCTATTCTGGTCCATGAAACTTCATTGTTGGGTGACGCACTTGTTTTATGGAGTTATTATTTTTTTAATGGTTAATTATTTTAACTAGGCCTGATGAAATTAGGTTGATGCATTACATGCATCATTATATGCACAATAGGACTAATATTTAATTCAATTTTTCATGAAACATATATTTTCAACATGAAAATTTTTAATCTATATTGATGGTTTTAGAGACTCTATTTTTTCCATTTAATACTTTATAATATTTCTAGGAATATTTTCAAAACCAAGAGCTGAGACAGAGTATGATTATGAGGTCCGATGAGCCCAAAATTAATTTTATAAAAGAACATTAAATATATTTTTTATTAAGAGTGGGCAGTTTTCCTAAAAAAGGAAATATATCATAAAAGGAGTCTCAGATCAGAAATATGAGACCATAGTTGAGTCTGAAACGTAGTTTTTACCCTATGCATGACATAAAATGGGTCATCTTAGGATGTTCAGGCCCCTCACTCATTGGCGATGAGTTTAATGTGTTAATTAATTATTAAATTAATTAATTAATTTTTTTTAAACACAAAAGATACTCTATAATAGTATAACTAGGATTATTTTTCTAAGTTAATCCACATAAACCCTGGGATAAATCTAGAGCTCATCCACCCTCATCTGTTGGTGGATTATGATAAAACTTTAGATCATAGCATATAAGGACATAGGGAATGCAACAGATCCTCCAAAATCATTGACGAATGCGTTATTCACCAAAGATCGATCCATAATCAATGTAGGACTCGTAAATTTGTTGTTTTAAGACTTTTTAATTAAATTATTGAGTATATTTATTGATTTTCTTCAATATGAACCCTTTTTCAACCGTTGTATGTACCCATGTACAAAAATTAATTTGTTTTCAATTATTTTCTAACCTTGGGATCCCCGTTCTTGATCGACTAGCTTAGAATTCTTGGCCTCAATCTGTAAACTTTTTTCTTATGTGTTTCTCCCTGTTTTTCTTTTCTTTCATCATAGGTTGGATCCATGTGGTCCTAATTCGACTTTATTAGGAGGTATCAAGCCTAATTGGACCCCTGAATTTGTAGCGGATCGACGAAATGAGAACAGATCAATGAACCGAGCATGGACCTAGGAAGCACGCAGTGTGATGGGATTGATTCCGAGTGAAGTTTGAGCGCAAATTATCATAGTGGAGGCTACTCGATGTGAATGTGATGGTGTCTAGTATTGGATCTCTGATGGGGTGGTAGGACATGGTCAATATCATAGGAATTAATAATTACTATTAATAATAATAATGATGGTGGAATAAAACATTTGGTTATATTAAATTAAATGGTTTTAATTTAATAAAGAAAAATAATTTTAAATTAATTAGTTTTAATTTAATGTGATATGATATATAATATATGAGGATAGATAAGAGAAAATCATGGAATATGAGAATAGATAGGAAATAAGAGAGATAGGAAGAGAAATAAAACGAAATGAAAAAAAGGATAATAAACCATGGGTGGGGTGCCACAGGCATGGAGTCAAAGCCAAGGGTGTCGCCTATTTTGGGTTGTGTGTGGCCTCTCTTAGATATGAGTTTTTAAAGAAATGAATTTATAATAATATATTTTTATTTTTATTTTTATTTTTATTTTTATTGGTCATAAAAACTTAATTTGGTCATAGCTTCTACATGTGACCATGGTTTGACGAATCATTAGTGGCAACATAACACTAGATTTGAGATGGTCATTTTAAGACCAATTTTGGATAACTTTTTGAGACTCATTCCTTATGTCAATGAAACACCCAATAATATTATTATTATTGTGGAATCTTGTATTCGGCATATCTCCCTCATACGATGTCGGAATGATGAGTCGTCTATGACATCGTGAACCTAAAATTAAGGTATATTTTTCAAGAATAATTTTAGCTATTTAATTTGGACTCATGGATCGGGCCCACAAAGAACTATTCAAGTGTGATGTGGTGAAATGTGTCTTTTTCACTGGGTATAAAATTGAGGAAATTGAATAACCTATCATGAGATTTTTTCTATGAGGATCAAAATAGTGTGACTCATTTGTCTATACAGGGAAATGTTCAGAGGCATGTTAGTGGAATTACATTTTTTCTTTTGGACCAAAGATTATCCTTATGTGTTAGTCAGGATTTTAGTCGAGACATGTCATTTAGTTCCCTTACATGTTGTATAGTACTACATGTTAAGAAATCCATGTGCTGGAAAGAATATGTCCCAATAGTAGATTGGGACCACATACTGGGTGGGTCCCTTATGTATTGTGCACTACTCAATGAATCTTCAACCTTACATATATGCTTAGTTTGAACTCATATTTTTTCCTGCAAGTTTCTTATCTTGAGTTTTTTTCCACGTAGAATGTGATGGCACCCTCGGTGGAAGATTTTGAGATAAGATGTAAAATGTTTCAGGCTTGGCATGCACTGAGGAGGAACCTGATGATGGAAGTGATCATAAATAATCACCATAGCTTTCCTGGTGTTTCCCTCGAGTAGGGTTAGGCAGTGGAGTTCCCTAATGACCTTCCTCTGGTAATTACCCTCTAATAGGGCTGGGAAGTGGAGTTCCCCAATGGCCTTCTTTTGGGTGTTACCCTCAAGAAAGGTCGGGTAGTGGAGTTCCTCGATAACCTTTTTGGACATTACCCAATCTAGGCATTGGAGTTCCTTGAGGACCCTTCCATGGATTTCCCTCTAGTATGGCTGCGTAGTGGAGTTATCTTATGAATTTCATGAGCGTTACCCTCCAGCAGGGATGGGCAGTGGAGTTCCTCAGTGACTACCAGTGTGGCTCCCTACTGTCATACAAGGTCATAGAAACCTTACCTATATTTTTATCCCCCATGACTATGTGGTAGAGTTAAGATACATGGTTTGATGTAACTTTGGACTTACAAGGAATAAGGATGTTTTCCCCGTCGTAATACATTCTTGTGATGTGACCTAAAATCGTGTGGGTGATTCGGTTCATCCCAAAGCAGATAGTATCAATATTTGGTGATTTATTTCCTTATATTTTTTTGATTAGGTAATACATGTGGGATACTAAGCATTGTTTATGGACAATTGTAACTTTTGGATACTCTTCTTCTTGTAATGAGATGTGAGATGCAGATCTCCTTACTCTCTTGTTTGGGATTCTTTTACTGAGCATATATATTTGTCTTTATTCTATATCCCCAACTTGGATTTAGACACTCTTCTTCCATGTGAGTCGAAGACACATGGGGTGTGCCATGTTATTTACTTTTTTAGATTCTTGTGTTTGGATTAGTCTACTCTCCTTCTATAGACAGTGAAGTATCAATGATTAGTTCATTTAATCACCATGTTGAGCCCCTTGTGTTTGGATGAGGTTACCTTCACTCTATTTTTGGTTTGATCTCTACTCTACCACTACACCTTGTGCTATCTTCTATCTTTTTCTTCTATTATATCTCTTACTACTTCTCTTTCAGATTTTGGGGTGTCCTACTGGGTATGCTTTTACTCAAACATGAATGGGATTTTCCAACATGTATTGTGTCTTATGCAGACAACGAATAGGTTGAGCATGACTATAGAAGAGCATAGGGATACTGGGTGCTTGGACTACATACGATGGTAGTATCTTGGGATTCAGGAGCTGGGATATCTTTCATTTTTTTACATTTTCTATTTTTTATCAGGTTGGGACACATTTCTAGTTGGACATGTATTTATCACCTTTACTTTCAGTTTACACTACCATGATTTTGTATTTTCTATAGGTTCATGTATGCTTGGTTTAATTTATAGAAGTGTTTTATATTTAATTCTTTCCATCTATACATTTGCATCAAGATGGTTGTGTGTGTGTTTACAATAAATTAGAAAAATTCCTCCCTAAGTTATTTATGACTTTGGTGATTTTTTCCACCCCCTGGCCAATGGAGATGGGCTTGGGGTAGTTATGGCTTGAGCCTCGGCTTTGGTCAGGTCATGGAAGATTGGTATCAGAGCAAGTTCATTCCTAGGGACATTGTTTGGATGTATCCTCTTAAGAGGATTTGGTTGGCTTTAGGGGAACAATTTTAAAGTGTCTTGAGTGAAGTTCTTAAGCTATGGAATCCATTGATGGTGTGTTCTCCAATATATCCACTCACCATGATCCTGATTACCTGTTTTTCGACTCGGTATGTCGATACATTTATTACGGGGATTAAGGGTACATGCATCATATAGGATTAATTATTTGATTATCCTTCTTAATTCGTCTCCCTATTGTTTTTTAAATATATATATATATATATATATGCTAATCTTAATATAGTACTCCTTAGTAACTTTCAGGATGCCTCTACGATGAAATCCAGCCAAGATACCAGCTCTGTTTTGTAATGAAGATCTTATGAGTGATGAGGCCTCTATTTAGAGTCTATCCTAGGACCCCTTTCCTCTAGGTGGGAAGGTGGTAGTACTTCCACCTATCAAGAATCAGATCATCCTAGAAGAGCTAGCTAAGGATGTGCATAGGTTGAGTGCACTCTGTGAGTTTCAGCATCAAAGACAAATGAGGTTCTATGGAGAGCATGATCCTCAAGTAGCAGATAATTGGCTAGATTTGGTGGTCCAAATCTTTAGAATTATTTAAAAATTGACATATCATGTGGTGGCAGTGATAGCTATCCTTTTCCATGGGGTAGTTGGGTGTTGGTGGAGCCTGTTTATATAGATGCACGATGGGTCAACACTCTCGTGTGATGACTTCTAGTGGTTATTATGTGAGGATTACTACCTATCCTTCTTATGCTCAGTCCGGATCTAGGAGCTTCTAAAGATGAAGTAGGGAGGGATAGAGGTGGATAAGTACCCTAAAAGTTTTATATAACTTACACATTACTCCCTTAACATGATCTAATATTTCTACTTTCAAGCATGGAAGTTTGAGCAAGGACTCCACCAAGAGATTTGAGCCAGTGTTGTTCCCTTGTGCATCCCTGCCTATGCCAGGGTGCTAGAGTGGCCACTAATGATAGAGATATTTCTGTAAGAGTGATTCTAGGTAGTTAGATCTTCCAGTGGGCATCCAAGATTTGAGTCCTCTATTACAGCTATAAGGCACCATTCAAAGGGATCTCGGAGCAGGAGACCCTTTCACGAGTAGTCTCAAGCACATGGTCGTGTGCAGTCGAGGCAATGTAGAGTAGAAGGGTAGCCCGGAGAGGGGAATTGTTTTACCAATAATGGGCAAGGTCACATGGTATGACACTACCCGAGTAGGAATTCCAAGCAGAATAGGCAGATAGATGATGGACCACCAAAGTAAAGGAAACACTGTGATCAGGGACTTCCTAGGGGAGAGAAGCGTGGTCCCTTGGGAGGTGGAGCTAGTAGAGAAGTAGGAGGAGATATGGGTGGTGGTCACCATTGTGAGATCCTTCCACCACCACCACCATGTTTCCCATGTCAGGATCAGGGAGATGGTGGTTGGGTCCATTAAAATCTTCAAGCTTTGGAGGCTTATGACCCCATGACATATGAAATTATTAGAGGTGTGCTTTGTTTCCTTTCTACCTTATGCAGTAGAAATTTGTAGACACTATTTTGAGGTAATATTTTCTTTCTAATATTTTCTCTAGGTTTAACTGGGGTGATTTGGGGCATCGGTGTAACACTATGTTAGTGTTGTTTGATATAGCTTTAAATGCACGGGGAAGAGGGGTTATTCCCCCACCAAGATGCATTTTTGATATGCGAGCAAAACCATGGGGGTGAGTGAGTGACACCAAAAGAAAATAGTATCTAGGCGTGTTGGATGAGTCCATATGACTTGTGCATTCAGGGTGAGGTTGTGTGATGGAGTATAAGAGTGGGTCCTAGCATTGCCTTTGGAGTTTTTCTGATTTACCCTTTTTTCTTAGGATGCCACTAATGGGTGTGAAGGAGTTTCTGGTTTTGGGTTACTCTCCTTCTAAGAGAGGAAAATATGAATGGGGTATGCCATGTGCTTTTTGTTTCTAGCTTCTTGTGTTTTTATTAGTCTACTCACATGCCTTATTCATTAGTACCTTTGTGTTCTCGACATAAACTTTGATGGAGTGGTTGGAAGTTATAACATACGGGTTGAGGAAGTTGAGACCCACTGAACAGACTTAAGTGACTTACTACCTAGAGCTAGCAGTGGTAGTTTTCCCCTTGAGGATGTGGAGGCACTACCTTCCAGGGGAAATCAACTGTAAGGACTTGGGTGACCATATATCCTTAGTAGTTTCGTCCAATTGATTTTTCTAAATAAGGTAATCACACCATCCTTTTTCAAGGATGAACGGTGATTCTGATCAAGTTACAAGAGGAAGTGATGAAAGAATTTCACACTTATTCTTAGGTTCTATATCCCAGTACAGGAAAGATGTAAGGAAAATCTGTGGGCCAAGTATCCACAACTTTCTACTTAGTTGTGATTTTAAGGGATGAAAATATTTAAATAATGGAATAATTTAAAAACTCTGGTTTTCCTGTGTATGACTTTGGAATATTTATAGGAATATTTTCAGAGCCAAGCATTGAGACAGCACATTATTCTGAGCCCCAGTGAGCCCAGAATTAATTTTATAAAAAAATATAAAATATATTTTTAATTATGAATGCATAGTTTTCTTAAAAAAGTGTAATATCTTGTAAATGAAGTCTTAAATCAGAAATATGAGTCTATGGTTGAGCCTGGAATGAAGTTTTTACCCTAAGAGTGACATAAAACGGGTCATTGCGGGATGTTTGGGCCCCTCACTCATTGGTAGTGCATTTAATGAGTTAATTAATTATTAAATTAATTAATTAATTTTTTTTTAACACAAAGGATACTCTATAAGAGTATCACTAAGAATATTTCTCCAGGGTTAGCCACATAAACCTTAGAAGAAATATAGATCTCATCCACCCTCCTCTGTTGGCGGATTACGACGAAACATTAGATCAGAGCAGATGAGGACGTATTGAACACAAGACCTCCTCCCAAATCATTGAAGAATGAATTTTTCACTAATGATCGATCCATAATCAAGTTATGACTCCTAAATTTGGTGTTTTACACCCATTTTATTAAATAATTGAGAAGATCAAACATTGTTATTTGATCTATGACCTTTTTCAGCCTTAGCATGTGCCCATGTTTAGAAATTAATTTGTTTCCAATCATTTTCTAACCATGGGATCCCTATTCTTGATCGACTGGACACGAATGCTTGGCCTCAATCCCTAAACCTTTGTTATTGTGAATTTATCCCCATTTTTCTTTGCGTTCATCACCGGCTGGATCCATGTGGTACTAGTTCGACTTTGCTAAGAGGGACTAAGCCCGATCAAACCCCTGGATTCATGGTGGATTAATGAAATGAGAATGGATCGATGAACTGAGCGTAGAATTGGGATGCATGTGGTGTGACAGGATTGATTTTGAGCAGAGGCCATGCATATAGTCTTATGGTGGAGGCTACTCTGAGTGAATGTGATGGTGTCTAGGCTCAGATCTTCAACAGGGAGGTCAGACATGGTCAATGTAATAGGTTTTAATTATTATTATTATTATTATTATTAATGGTAGAATAAAACATTTGGTTAAATAAATTAAATGGTTTAAATTTAATGAAGTAAAATAATTTTAAATTAATTTTTTTTAATTTAATGAGATATGATATATGATATATGAGTATAGATAGGATAAATTATGGAATATGAGAATAAATTAGAGTGCATAGAGACAGGAAGAGAAATAAAAAGAAATGAAAAAAATGGGAGAATAAACCATGGGTGGGCGTGCTGGGCATGAAGGCAAAGAAAAGGGGGGCACCTATTTTGGGTTTTGCATGGGCTCTCTTGGATATGAATTTTTGAATAAATAAAGTATTAATAATAATATTATTATAATAATGTTATTATTATTATTATTATTTGTTATAAAACCTTAATCCAACCATAAGTTATATGTGCAACCTCGGTTTGATGAACCATCAACGACAGCATGACCCTGGAATTGAGATGGTCATTTTAAAAATGATGTTGGGTACCTTTTTCAGACTCATGCCTTAGGTCAACAAAACACCCAATAATAAAAAAAATTACTATTATTGTGGAATCTTTTATCTGACATATCTCCCTCATATAGTGTTGGAATGAAAAACTCTCTACCATGTTGCGAACCTAAAATTTAGGTGGATGTTTCAAGACCAATTTCAGATATTCAATTTAGACTTGTGGCTTAGGCCCATGAAGCACTATTCAAGAGTGATGTAGTGAAATGTGACTTTCTCACTGGGTTTATGATTGAGGAAAGATAATAGCCTATCATGAGAGTTTTTTTGTGAGGATCACAATGGTGTGACTTATTAGACCATCTAGGGAAATTATAAAGAAATTCTAGTGGAATTATATTTATTCCCTTCAAGCCAACAATGATTTGTGTGTGTTCTTAAATAGTTTGGCCGATAAATGTCATATAGTACCCTTACATGTGTTATAGTACTACATGGACAGGAATCCGTGTACTGTTGAGAACCTAGCTCGGAAAAATATCAAGATCATAGGTTTTGTAGTTCCCTTATGTGTTGTATACTCCTCAATGAATCTTCAACATTCTTTATCTCTGTAGTTTGTACTCAAATTGTGACATGCGAGTATCCTATCTTGAGTGTTTACTCACATATAACGTGATGGATCCCTCAATGGAAGCTTTTTAGATATGATCTAAATGTTTTGGGCATGGAATGCATTGAGGCGATATCCGATGATGGCAGCGATCATGAAAGATTACTAAAGATTTATGGGAATTACCCTCCAATAGGTCTGGGTAGAGGAGTTCCCTGATGACCTTATTTTAGGTGTTACCCTTCAGTAGGGTTGCGCATTGGAGTTCCCCGACAACCTTCTTCTAGGAATTACCCTCTAGTAGGTTTGGGTAGTGGATTTCCCCAGAGATGTTTCTGGGAATTACCATCTAGCAGGGATGGGCAGTGGATTTCCTCAAGAACCTTTTTGGGGGTTACCCTTCAATAGGGTTGGGTAGTGGAGTTCCCTGATGAATTTCCCAAGCATTACCCTCTAGTGGGGATGGGAATTGGAGTTCCTCTATGACTAGTAGAGTCGGACCCTCATGTCGTACCAAGACATGGGATCCTTACCTAGATTTTAAGCCCCCTTAACTGATAGGAATAGTGATGAGACGTAGTTTAACATAGCTTTGGACTCACAAGGAAGAGGGATGCTTTCCCCACTGAGACATGTTCTTGTGATGTGACCAAAACTATATGGGTGAGTCATTGCCTCCCAAAGCGGATAGTATCAAGGTGTGCTGATTGAGTTCCTTAGACATTAGTGTTTATGGCAGACACATGGGATTATCATTATCATTAATATACTTTTGGAACTTTTGGTTACTATTCTTATTAGGATGAGATGTGAGTTGGAGATCCCCTTAATCTCTTATTTGAGCTTCTTTGACTAAGCATATATATTTATATTTATTATATATCCACACCTTGTATTTGGACACTCTTCTTACAGATTAGGAAAATACATGTGGGGTATTCCACATTCTTTTCATGTTTATCTTTACATGGTTGGATGATACTACTCTCTTGTTATAGTTAGTGAAGACTCAAAGAGTAGTTCATCTACTCACCATGTCGAATGCCTTGTGTTTGGATGAGGTTACCTCCACTTTCTTTTTGGGTTGATCTATACTATTTCATTACACCTTGTTCTATCTTATATATTCCTAATCTATTATTGCTCTTAATGATCCCCCTTCAGATTCCATGGAATCCTACTAGGTATGTTTATACTCACCCATTCATGGGATTTGCCTGCATATGTCATGTCTTACATAGATGACAGACAGGTTGACCATGACTATAGAGGAGCTTAGGGATAGTGGGTTCTTGGACCACATATGGTGGTCGTATCTTGGGATTCAGGAGCTGGGATCTCTTCTAGGTGTTTAATTTTCCAATTTTATTTATTTTTGGTACACATTTCTGGTTGGGTATGAATTTTTTCCCTTTACATTCAATTTACATTATCGTGATTTTGTACTATCTAGAGGTTCATGCATTCTTGGTTTACTTTATAGTATTATTGCATCTTTTATTCTTTACCTCTGCACGTTTTCATCGATATCGTTGTTTGAGTGTGTAAAATTACTTAGTTAAAGGCCACCCCAAGTTAGAAATTCTTTCAGCCCTTATCTCCACCCCCTGACCTATGGAGGCAGGCTTGGGGTAGTTGTAGCTCGAGTCTTGGCTTGGGTCAGGTCATGAAAATAGTGCCTTATTTATGTATTGAAATGTAATGAAATTCTTATAGGGATTGGAAAACATAATTTACACTTAAATTTTCCTCCACACCCTAATATTTTTTTCCTACATAGGTTAAAGTAGACACCCTAAGCTGTCAATTATGGCATGTTGATCTTTGGACCATTGGTCACATGGTTTGGAACGTTTTATGGTATGGATTAAGTGCACACCATATTTTAGTTAATAAAGAGTATGGTCCTTTATGGATTAGAAATGGTTATCCATCTAATTCGACCATATAAATATATTTAAATATTGTAACAAAAAAATTTAAAATGAATATGACTTTTAAAGTGAAAACAACCATCTCATACGTGTGAAACAAAGAACTAGACCCAGAACTGACCTTATTAGTGGGTAGTTAGTGTGTCTCTTATGTTCTTATGGCCTGATATGGTCTTTATATATTACCCAGTCCTGTCTTTAGGAGCATGAAGAGGGGTATGATCTGTCTATAGGAAGACTATGCACCTATCCAAGTTTTCTATCCGCAATCTTTTCAAATGTTAAAAATCTATTCTAGGGAATGAATTTGGAATTGTAGCATCATTCCTCCACAACATCCTCCAATCACACGCCCTAAAGGTGATGACGACCATGCACTGTAGATATTGTACCTTGAGCTTCCAGTGATTCCCACTGTAGTTCCACCCATAGCACCTATTCCTATTACTAATATGCACACTGATACAGAATTTAGAGAGGGATTTTTGTGTATATTCCATAATATGAAAGGTGTTGTTAAACCTACCCCAAGTATAGAAGAGTTTATCCAAGAGTTCTAGTAGTATAACGCTCCCTCCTTTTTGGTGGATGGAGGACCACATGCTGTAGAGTCTTGGATAAAATCTATTCTTTCTATATTTGAGAATCTGGAGACTCCTCTAGAGTGGAGGGTTACACTTTTTTCTTATATGTTTCATGATTCTATCAATCTATGGTGGGGTATTATTACCCAGGAAGATCAGAATAGAGATATAGTTTGGGAATATTTCCATAGTATCTTCTACAACTATTTCTTTCCCCATACCTTAAGGGCTGACAAGGCTAGAGAATTCATGAACCTGTAGTAGGGAGGAATTTATATTATAGAATAATCTGCTCATTTTACAAAGTTGTAGTGGTTCTCTCCTAGTCAAGTGGGTGATGACCATATGACGTCTAGGTGATTCTAGGATGGGCAGGTATATTCCATCTGATCATAGGTCAATGTATTCAAGTATACCACTATTTTAGAAATCATCAACCACACCCTTATTAAAGAGAAAAATTGATGGAATATGATTGTGTGAGTGAGGGTGGTTTAACACCTAGATCTATCAGTGTTTCTTCTTCTAGGTGAAAGATACATTTTCTAGGTTTCTCACAAAGGTAGCGGTAGTTAGGCACTTCATGAAGAAAACTTTCTAATATGTCACCAATGTGGGAATACGTGACACATGAAGCCTTAGTGCTTATGATATCTAATGGAATGAAGAGGTTGGGGTAGTATGGGGAATATCCAGTGATTCTTTAGGAATTTTCCATTAGTGATTAGAAAGAGGGGATCTGCTCCTACCCTACATTCATGAGTGGGATCAGTAGGATTATGCTAGGCAGGCAGCTGGAATGCCACTGGCCGCTTAGTTTGAGGTAGTGGTTGAGGATGAGGTAGTCAGACTCCTAATTATCAATGCCAGTAGAGTGAGAATGATTCGGGCAGTCATGCAGTGACATGGGTATGTGGTATAATCCAGTTAAATGTAGTCCAGTCTATGATAGAGGAGAAGAGCACCAGACCTTCTATGGTTTGACGTACTATTCTAGTAGCCTCTACTTTAGTGTCTGCCTTATTTGACACAAGAGGGTCTCACTCATTTATATATGAGACTATTATAGAGAGTCTGGTCCTTGGTATTGAGAACTTCAAAGGCATTATGATGCTTAATACCCCATTATGTATTTAATCAGAGGGTGTTCTCTTTTGTAAGTATTTTCCCCTTGAGGTAGGTGGATACCTCTTAATATGGAATCTTTTCTTCCTCAACATGATGGGATTTTATATAATCGTCAATATGTATTGGTAAGTACTCTACAGATACCATATTGACTAATATCTTTTAAGGGTGATGTTTATATCACCATAGGGTGGTAGGTACATGCATAAGGGAGAATGGGAGGTTATTTCAACTAGATCTAGGCCCGAATAGTAGAGGTTGGGAAGTGTGACAGCTCAGATTTCCGGTCTTTTCTTGGATGATATGGGGTTATGACCTGTTGTTTTTCCTCCTGTAGTGAATCATTTTTAGGGATGTATTTCTTGATGACTTCACTGGTCTACCTCCAGTTTGGGAGGTATATTTCACTATTAATTTTTTTCCAAGAGCTGCACCAATGACCATTACTCATTATATGATGGAACCAATGGAAATTCTAGAGAAAAAGAAGTAATTGCTTGATCTGGATACTAAATGCTTTATATTCCCCAGCACTTCTCCTTGGGGTTCACTGATCTTTTTTTCAAAAAGGCAGACTATGCCCTCATGCTTTTCATGGATTACCATTTATTGAACCAGTTAATGATAAAGAATTGATATAAACTTCCTCAAATAGATGATATCTTTGATCATTTAGGATGGGTGAGTGTGTTTTAAAATATATATTTGAGTTTAGGATATCATCAGGTACATTTCAGGTCATCGGACATACCTCTCATATCTTTCATGAGCAGGTATGGTCTATATGAGTACCAGGTTATTCCATTCGGTCTCACGAACTCACCTACAATTTTTATGGATATTATTAATTGAGTTTTCCACCCATGTCTATATTCATTCATGGTAGTCTTTGTTGATGATATCTTATTGTATTCACACTCCAGAAAAAACCATGTAAATAATCTTGAGATCATGAAGAATATGTTGAGAGAGAATCATCTATATTCTAATATCAATAAATGAAACTTTTAGATCAATAAATTCCACTTACTAGGTCACATTATCTTGGAGTCAGAAGTTTCATTAGACCCAGATAAAGTGATAGTTATAGTTTCCTAGGAGAATCTCAAGAAAATATTTTACATATAGAGTTTCTTGGGGATATCTAGATATTACAGATTCTTCATCCTGGATTTATCACATATTTTAATTCTTCTTAAGGGATTGAAAAAGAAAGGTGTGAAATTTATATGGTTAGAAGCTTGTGAAGAATCCTTTTAGGATTTTAAGTGAAGGTTGAATTCAGAACTGATACTGATTCTTCCAAATCCATGCAGGACCTATACATTTTACTACGATTCATCAAGTATTAGGCTTGTAGTTTTCTTGATATATGATGAGTGAGTCATTGTGTATGGGTCTCGTCAATTGAGGCCTCATGACTATAATTACCCAATGTACGACCTTGATATAGTTGTTGTATTTCATGCTCTATGATGTTGGACAAACTATTTACTTGGATAGAATTTTGTGGTATTCACTGATCACAAAATCCTCAAGTACGCATTTACACAGTGGGATCTAAATCTCAGGTAGTGGAGGTGGGTTGAATACCTATAGTCATCTTATTTCTATCTTTCTTACATGAATGAGATGGGTTAGTATGATATTTTTGAAGTTTAGATACATGGAAGATCTTTTTCATGGTGTGGTATCTTTGGTCTAAGTGATATGGTAGCACAAATGTGTAAAGGATGAGACCTGGGGGTAGGAATCCAATATATGTGTGCAGTGGATGGAACTCTTCTCTACTGATGTTCTACTACCCTTGGAAGGGAAACTTTGGGATGAGTTGTCTAAAGGAGGGGAGGTTTTAGCATCTTGAATTTTCATAAAGGCATAGACCATTAATTTAGTTATTTGAATTCATTTAAACATCCCTTTTTATGTTTCCCAAAATTTTCAAGGAGTTTTTGGGAGTGTCTGAGACTCGTTCAAAGTTCAAAGCTCAAAAATCAAGGAGGCAAACTAGGCCACATGGTTTTTCTGAAATTATGTGACCCAGGGTGCACGACCATGCGAGTATTGTAGGTTTTGTGATAGTGTGATGTTGCACAGTTTGTGCATGATTAGTCAAACTATGCAGAAAACCATGTGATGTGCCCCTTATAGAAGTTAATGACACACGGTTGGAAAACGTTTTGTCCAAACCATGTGACAAAATCATGCGCAGTGTAAAAATGGGTAAAATTACTAATGTGCCCCTCTTAATTGATTTAAGCCTAAGCCTTCTCCCCCTTCTCTATTTTTTTCCTGCGTCTTTCTTCTTCTCCTGTAAGAACCCACTTCTCCTATCAATATAGGAATTCAAGAAACACCTTCAAATGATCCCATATTTTTTTACCGTTATATCTTATAGAAATCTAGAGGTACAATATCTTATCCTCTCTAATCTATTTCAAGGTTCTTCCTCCATCCACTGAACTATTTAGGTGTAATATCATTTTCCCCATTTTTAGGTAATTTGATGGTTTCATCGATTTCTTCCATTATATATCAAAAAAAATGTTGATACTAGATGAGGGAAGCTCTATGAGGATAATGTAGGTTTTCATGCCCTTTTCCCATCATTTCTTTGTGTTTCATAAATTGTGTTGTTGCGTTGAAAGCTAGTATTTTTCGGTTTCACCTTAAATTTGTAAATTATATTAAATTGAATGTATCAATGTGCCCTGGGTAACCTGAGTAAGAGAAGAATCAGCCCCTTGGGTTGATCACATTGATTTGGTCCATCCAATTTGATGTGTTCTTCCTTGGATGACACTTTGGCCCCTTTGTTCTAAATTGGCCCAATTTCTTTATGATATGTCATTACGTAACTGATACCTTGAGACTTTATTTAATTAAATTCAAGGTTGGGACATGAGTTATACCCTATGATCTATGAATTATTTTTATGGTAGCATTAAATTAATTGGATAAGGTTTAATGCCTCATACCATAAGCCTTGATTGGAAGTTCCCATGACATGCCTCGTCTAATGGGCCCAATGTGATCTAATTACTTCAATTAAATGAAATGGGAATTCCTGCTTGATTTATTATAAATGATTTTTTGTTTTAATGCTTCATCATATAATTGAGGGTGAACCAAGGGGGTTCCAACATAATTACCCCTTCGACGGAGTCTCTTCCTTTGTTAGATATTGAAAATTCTTATTAAATATGTCGGGTAAAACATTAGTTATGCCTTATATGGGATCTCTATGCATTATCTGTTTTTACCTCCAGAAAAGTGACATTAGTTCCCTAAGGGGACCCTTTGAATGGTATCAATGAAATTATTGGTTGTACTATGCTGTAAAAGATACCTTCACCCCTACATGAAATACTAGGTATGGACTCGGATGTCAATTCATGTTGCTTTCACATCATTCCATAGTGAAACTTGGGACTTCGTATTTGGGTTGCCTTTGATAGAATCCTTGGAAGTGGTCTTTTACCAAGCCCTATGAATGATACTTGGAAAGTCTATTTAGATTTCCATGTATGGGATCAAGGTTTCTTGACATGTTTTATAAAGATATTATTCAAATATTTTCAAAGGTAAATAAATGTTTTCAAATGATAATTTGGTTGGTTAGTTTAAAGAACATAGGTTTGTGTCCTCCAAGACTAATCACAAGCTTGGGGATAGTCCATCCTATGGCACCTTACTTTACTCACCTTACCCTTATAGGTTCTTTTTCTTCAGACTCACTGGCTTAGGCCGAAGCAGGTAGATAAAGTGGTTGTACAAGTGGAACCCAGTTCAATGTAATTAATTATTTAATTCTACTTTCATTTAAATTATTAAGTCACACTTTTCATTTATTATTTCTTAAAATGGAAAGGCCTAGAAATTATGGGTACCGATCTACTGATATTTTATCTCACAACCTAATTAGGAACATTTGGTACCCAAGTATATTTATGATTGAAAGTATAGATAAAGGGAAGCATCCACCTTCCAATGATTTTATTGCTATACTATGATGGAGTTTTTTGAGAAGAAGAACAAGCCTATGTTTGAGATATAAGTTGTAGCAGTTTTTGGACTTGTATTCATTTTGATAACATGTTTTATATGTTTGTATCCCTCGGATATTTCTTATTCATTTTGTATAACACATGAAATTATATCATCATTAGTTTCCTCTGTTTATTTATTCATCTTCTTCACTTTATTTCATTATCTTACATGTTATGATTTTGGTTTGTGCTGCTATATGGGTGTTGATATTACTTATTATGTTTCATATATATTCATACTATTAGTCTATACTCTGATTAATGAGGTTATAGTATCCCCAAATATATACCCAAGTCCCTCGCTATAAGTTGGTAGCCTCTGGCTTTAGGGGATGTGTGCTTGAGGTCTTGTGGACAACCATCTTGGGAAACTATTGAGTATAATTTGGGGTAGGATGCTATAATTAAGAGGAAAAAAGACACCAATGACCCTTTTATTTTTAGGTTACAAATCATTTTTTCTTGTGAGTCTCATCCAGGTTGACCTATAGACATATTTGGAGGTAGGGTAAACTCTCACCCAAGTTCATTTGACCCTTGGAGGTTGTGAAACGGATCATACCAGTGGCTTACTGGATAGAACTTCCTCAAAGATATTGGTATATACACTCTTTTTCATATATCTTATATTCATTGAAATTATCTAGACCCAACACATGTATTTCAGCCTGATTTGGTTGATTTTTATGTAAACGCTTCTTCTAAGGAGTATCCAGTTTGTATTGTTGATCAGAGAATGAAGACACTTTGGGGTAGGTAAGTTCCTTCAGTATGGGTTCTAGGGTAGCATGAAAGGCTATAGTATGAGAAATAGAATTTTGAAGCAAATATATGAGCTTTTGGGACTAAACTATTTGTTGGTGATGCCTCTTTACCCTCAGAAGACCAACTAGAGGATGAGTTACTTTAAGGAGGGATGGTTGTAACGACTTGTATTTTCATGAAGGTGTGGATCATTTGTTTTTGGTTTAAATTCCTTTAAATGAAACTTATATTGTTACCCTATGGATTCATAGAGTTCATAGGGGTGTTAGGGGCTTGTTAGGATCCCAGAACCCCAAGATTTTGGAAAATGAACTGAGTCATATGGTTAGTAGAACCCATGAAGCCAAGCTCACATGATCTCTACTAATCTTGTAAGGAAATAAAAATGAGCAATAGTGACCACACGGTTTTTCTACCACCGTATGAACCTAAGTGTACACCCATGTAAAAAACTGTAGGTGTTTGACAGTGGGATTTTTCATGGCTATGGAAATAATGAAACTTAACCGTATGGGGTCTTCCCTTAAGCGGTGGGTTGCGCATGGTTTGTGCACAGTTTGGATAAACAGTGCGGCTAAACTGTATACCCCTGTTTTGAAAATGAAAATTCCAAATTTACCTTAATTATTCTTTTAAACCTTTTTATTTTCCCCCCTCTTCATTCTATTGGATGAAATTCATCCTTCTCCTCCCGTAGCTCTCCCTCAAGCCAAACCTAAGGATTGAGATATCTATCAGATATGAAGTCCAAATCAAGTGTGGTTGGAATCCTCAAATCCATCTTATTAATATCTATAATTATATCTCTTCATATTTCAGTTTATATTTATATTTTTTTCACTAATTAGGTGCAATAACTTTTACCCTATTTTTAGGGAATTAGACTGTTTCTTCGATTTCTTCCAACCTACTTCAAATCTAAGGCCGCCATCGGATGAGGATTCATCAACAGACCTAAGGTATGTGGTCTCATCATTTTCCCCAAGAGTTTTTATTTTTTTCATAGCTTTATCATTGTTTCGCATGCCATAATCTGTCACACATCTCCGTTTAATTGATTTCTTCATATTAAATTGATCTATGCACCATGATATACACCCATTGATTATTGATTAGTAAATTGGTGTACTGACTTCAATTTACCCTTTATAATTAATTATTTATTTCTATGGAATGCCTTCTAACTATTTGAATTGGGTTTTAGTTAAGTTTTCCCACTCCCATATAATTTTTTAATGAATTCAAGGAACCTTCTAAGTTCTTGGCCCAACTTATAAATCAAATTTCCCATTTAGGTAATTTCCCAAATGACAATGACACCTATTAAGTGCTTTATTGTGAACTATAATTGAATTTCATTTATTTTCATAATTAAATGGATTTATTATATTTAATTTCTTCTTAATTATGGTTTCCCTTCCTTAAATAAATTTAAGGATTTAAATGGAATGAACTATTAAAGGGTAGCAAGGCCACACCAATTGTTTCTTACATTATTAGTGGTTTTTACTGAATTGTGATATAAAGTATGAGAGGTTATTCCTCATAACTATTGTTTTAAATATGATTATTCATTGATATAGGCAATGGTATGATGGTAAGGGTTACTTTGGGAATAAAAATTAATTATCTCTTACATCAGGTGTTGAGCATGATGTCTCGCACCATTAACTCTATCTGGATGGTGGGAATGATGCACCACGTCCCTTGTTTCAAGTGTTGGCATGAAAAAACACCCACCATCTTGAGTAACAAACATTAATTTTAGCACTCATTCTGAGATTAAGGGAATGTAACATATTTATTGAGTTTATAGGCTCATTTAGACTGGTCATGGATGTCTGAGTTACACCCTGGTCTATCCAACACCTAGTATTCCAGGTATATATCCACTTATGTCTGAACATACTTGGTTCATATAAGTGTATGAAATATATAATAATACTATATATGTATTAATACCATATATATAGTGACTGACCATACATTCATCCTGGACATTAGCCAAAGTATGTAGAGCCACCATGTGTCCTTTAAGAACCTAATTGGTCTATTATTTATTTATTCAACTTTTTTATTATTTCATTTATACCTATACACTGTTTAGCTATGATCATTGCTTAGATTACATCTAGACACCATTCGTGGTGTCCAACTTGTATTTTATCTCACACCCTACTTGGGACCCCTTTGTTACCCAAGTAGATCGTTTGTATGCATGTATGGGTAAGGGAAAGAGCCTTGCTATAGATATTTGATATGATTGAATTATAGATGGAGAATAAGAGAAGGGGAACAATCATATGTTCGAGATGCTAGTGGAGCACCCTTTTTTTATAAAATGAATGCATATTCTTGTCCCCTATTCCCATTTTTTTATATCATCATTCCATGAATCCATGTATATAAAATTTACTATTGGATTTTGATATTATTATTAAGTTTCTTAGTTATTTTATCTTCTGATAATTATAATTATGTCTATTTATATATGCTTATGTTTTTTTATGATTATTGTTTTATCCATTTTACCACTCTGTTATGAGGGTATAGTATCCCCACTAAAACACCTTTACACCCTCTCTACAATTTAGCAGCCTTTGGTATACATGGGGGTGTTCTTGAGGCCATGTGACCCACCAGATCTGGGCACAGGTTAAGTGGATCTCAGGTTGGGACATTACAAAGTTGAATTCATCTCTTTGATAGAAAAGGAGATTCATGTCACACCTATCTCAGTGTGAAATAATTCATAGTTAACAGTGAAAATATAAATATTATTATGGATAATAAGTGGGTTCTTTTTTAAATAGAAATAATTACTTTCTAAAGTGTTTGTGGTTTTAAACCATGTAGGATAGTGAGTTTGCTTCAAAAATTGTAAAATAGTAGTGCACCTTAGTGATTTTGGTATATTAACGCATTTACTTTATATTATAATTGGATTAACCTAGTTTAGATAAACCAAGTAAAAATTATTTTGTCTTTTCCATGCTCTCATTTCTTTATATATTATTGTGATAAAAAGAAAGAATAAATTTTTGTTTAATGAAAAAACATGATCCAAAATAGGATTCATTTTAATCCTTCATACCCTGATTCACCCCTAGAGATTTAACCTATTTGGGACAACATTTTCAAACATTTTATAGAGTTTGATGAATCATAAAACATGTATATTATATCTTTCATTTGATAAATTATTATGAATCGTTCATATTTGATCCTACAACACTGATACCTGACAAGGAATATCCATGAAGTATCCCAAACCCCTTTAGGTATCCTAGAAATTTTCATCATATGGAAACATTTACCATCCTTCCAAAAACCTTCTTTAGGATTCCAAAAATTTGTATGGCTACTCAAAAAAATTTAGAATTTCTAAAAAACTTTTCCTCTTCCAATTTTAGATTTTAACTATTTGTATCATTAATATGTTCCTTTAACCTAAAAATTTCATGTCCAACTCAGAAATCCTTAATAATTTTAGAAAATATTTTAAACTATTATTTAACTCATTCACATTATTCGATCATTTCCAATAATGATTATAGAATGAATTCCATAGCCAGAACAATCATTAAAGGAAAACTTAGTATCTTCAAGTCATTAATGTACTTAATAATATTTAGTATATTAAAAATTATAGGACAATAATTATAAATATTAAATATAAAAAATTACATTAGAACTTCAATTAAATTAATAAATTATCATAATAAGAATCTTGATCTACTTTTGAATAACCTCAACATTTCATTACTTGGGATAGTATTTCTATAGAATATAGAATTTTTTCCTTTATTAAAAATGATTTTAATGTTTTACCAATATGTAAAGTTACTATTATTAATTTTTTCCTTCTCAAAGATTTATCTCAAAGTAATGTTTGATGATGTTGATTCCATTATATCTACAAGTGATTTTTTTATAAAATTAGTATCATGTTTTACATTTATTTAATATGTAATTATATTAAATGTGTTCCCACTAAAATGATGACCCTATTTAAAGTAAATCTTATCCATTAGTGGTACAAGATCCAATATTTCACTAAGTAATAAGTTTACTTTTTCATTCCTCTAACCACATAGCTATATAGGTAGACCATTATTTCAATTATATCATATATGAATCTTGGATAGTTTAGTGGATAACTCTTTATCCTAATACATTATATGGATTCACTCAACATTATTCCTCCTTTATCCTGACTTTTAGGGTATCTCTGATAAGTGTGACCCAAAACTCACAATGTTATTTGGTTACCTATCTTTTAACGTTAGTTATTTCCACCATACATTACATAAGATAATACATGGTTAACCTACTTTGGTATAACCTACCCAGTTGAATGATCAAGGAATTAACATGTTTTTACATTGGAAGGAATCTTACACTTAGTATTTTAATGGGTTTTTAAATATCTCACCATCTTATCTCATTTAGTCCCTTTATATGTAATTATTCTTTCAATTATTTAGAATTTTAATTATATTTCTTCTACAAAATAAATATGTTCAAACCATAATGATGTGTCACTCTTTACATAACTCATATCTTGTATTTATAACCTAAATTAAAATACAACCTATATTTATAAATATTCAAATTAATTTCATGGATAACGTACATGAAACCCTTTCATGTAAAGGATTAGAATCATATGAAACTAATAATCCCTATAATAGTAAGCATGGAGAGATAGATATCCAACCCCAACTTTTCTAGATAGATCCTAAGCTCCCTAGCTAGTGAGAAATTTGACCCAATGTCCCTCTACCCTTGGTTCTTTACTAAATAGATATCTCAATCCCTTCACAATTCTAACACTGAATATATTTAAACTATAACTAACTTCTTAATTTAATCTCGTGACATAATACAATCCAAATTCAAGATAGAAGAATACTAAATCAGTTATCATACATAGCATGTAACTCTTTAAATACATATATGATAATGTAAAATCAATTCAACTATTTAAACTAAAGCATACATTCATTCATAATGAAACATTTATATTTATGTATAAATCAAGTAATACCACTAAATAAATGAATGGTTTATAAATTTAGATATGAGATACATATTTATAAACAATTCATAAATCAAGAAATTATAAAAAATTCATAATTTAGCTATGAATTATGGACATTCCATAATTTAAATAAATACAAATGATTTATAATTATTTCAAATATGAACTCATTATTATTATCCTTTTATATGGAATTTAATTAAATATATGTTATTTAGCATATAAATATTTCATATTTCATATCTATTACGTAAACAATTTAAATAAACAAAATATAATATATTTAAGGTTATTTAAACCATGATCATATCATTGATCAAAACTCCTTTAGATATGGTTCATATAATTTCTCAATTAGGGCATTTAAATTTTGAATATTTCAAATTAACAACTATGAATAATTCATAATTCGATATATATTTCTTTATATTTTTCCTTATTTTATAATTTATAAACACTTTATAAATTTCCATATAATTTCTACATAAACCATTTATATCAAAATTATAAGTCATGGCATATAATCCGAAGGTATCTTAATTTTAACAATTAATATTGGGGATATTTATTTATTAAATGTTTTGAAAATATTTAATAATTAATTATAAACATTTTATAAATAATTAGTATATAAATGTTTTATGAATAAAATAAATATCCCAAAATACCTTTTTCTAGAATTTACAAATATTTTATAAATTATATAATTAAATTCATAATTGAAAAATAGAAAAATTAAAATTTTCTACATGTCATATTTAATGGTATAAGATATATTGTATGACAAGATTTAGTTAAAAATTGATATCATGTTTTATGATTGTTGTGTCACAACCTATGATAGATAATATAGGTACTAACTAAAAATTATATTTTTATTATTTTCCTGAAAAAAAAATAATGTTTGAGTGTGAACTTGTGCAATAAAAAAAAGGTTACACAAAGAAAATAAACAAATAAAATTACTACAAAATGAAAAATTATGTCCTATTCCAAATAAACCTTAGTGTGTTGGAGTTGTGGACCCTTAAAAGTTAGATGGGTCTCATTTAATCTCCTCACAAGAAATTTACTCACATAGTGAATTCAATTTCTCCCAAATATGAATATACTCATCAAAAATATTATTTCATTGGTTGAAGCCTCAAATAAGAATTCAATTTAGTGTTTTAATGAAATCTTATTTCTTTTCATTAATATCAACTTGTATGTTTTTCCAAAAATCTTATCCTTCTCTTATTTTGGGGACAAAACCTCAAATTCGTCTTCCACTATTTCTTTAGAGTGTATAAGCAATTATACATTAGATGATTAGTCACTTATATATTGATTTTGACTACCATCCTCACTCCCAATATGAATTTTTACTTTGTATCTTCATACTCAGTCGTTTTCTTTTCAACCTAAGATGCAAGACCCTTTTTGTTGTCCTAATCTGATTTAATGTTTTTTTCTTTCAAGTGCCTTATTGGTCCCATCCATTATGGTTGAACTTGTCTCTATGGGTTTTGTTAGGTGAGAATAGTCTTTACAACCTTTATATTTATTTCCCTTATTCACTATGCAACTCCATGAGTCATGAATTCCCATTTTCCCTTTCTTCTTCCTTGGGTTGTGTAGTCCTCTAGCTTTCATTTCATCTTCATAGTCTACTGAAGACATGTTAGAGATTTCATCACCTAACCCAACCTCTATGTATCCTTATATAGAATTATATAGGAACTATATATCCTTTTTAATTATATACCCTATATTGTATTGAAGATGAAATACTCTATTTTGTGACATGGAAACAATGTATTCTAGCACTATCATCGGCTATGATAAGCCCATATCATATGTTGTGATATAATAAAATAGAATAAATAACACTATATCATGGACTACAGTATCCTATATCATATGGTGTGACTATATCATGGATTATGATATCATATATCATAAGTAATTATGTATAAAAAATTCATATCACTTTTATGATATCAAATATGATATCTACAACAATATCAATTTTCTTTATTTTTCAACATGATTTCATGAATCCAGAAGCATAGGATATCTCTAATACCACCATGTAGATTAAGGTTAAATGATCAGTATCCTTTTTATTCTACATCCATTACTAAGGGGTTAAAAATCCATATTCTTCTCCATTTGAAAGATTTTTTCTTATGTTTCAGTTGTGGGATTTTAGAAGAAAATTAGGATAGTTTAAAGGGGTAGTGTTAGAGGGTTGCAGAACTATATGGAAACAAGATCAACACCAAAAAAATATTGGAAAATGAGACATGCCCTGTTGGTTGGTGGGGAGGTGCAGGGATGACAAAACTTGTTGGATGCATTTGGGCATAGGCTTGCACAGAGATGCATCGATGGAAAGAAAAAAAGCTGGGAATACTAGCTATAGACTATAGGAATTTAATATATATAATATACTATAATATAAATAAAAATATCCTTTAGACCTAACTATTATAAGATTAAAAAAAAGGTTATGATTCCATTTTTTGGTTCATAAGGATTGAATAACACTTATTTATGTAGCAGAATGTATTAGGAAACCCAAGACCCAAGATCAACATGTTATGAAACTGAAACCATGTATAAACAAAATTAATAACATGTGTATATAATATACACAAATTTTGGATATAGATTCTTATTTTAATCATTAGTTTTATGAAGATCCCTAAGAAACATTCAAAGGACTCCTTCATATTTGGTGCATCAATAGGATGAATCAAATAACCTAAAAATTGGGTAGGATCCTTCTTCATGGCGTGATATGAACTACATGAATTAAATATATATAACATAATATAAAAATAGAATCTAGTTATTATTATTATAAAATTTGAAAATAAGTTTGTATTACTATTTTGTGGTTTTTAAGGATCAAATAACACTTATTTAAGCATCAAAAGGCATCAAGAAAACCAAAACTCAATATCACTATGCTATGAAATTGAAATCATGTATAAAAAAATCAAAAACATGTGTGTTTACCTTACACCAAAGTTGGTTGCGTCTTCTAAATTTAATCATGAGTTTAATGAATATCCCTAATAAGTAGTTAAATGAATCACCCAAAAATTGGTTGGGATACTCTTCCCACTACAATATAATAGTATCTCTCAAGGGAGGGGAATAAGGGGAAGAAATATTTATGATAATTTAAAGGATATTGGATATAACACCATTATAAAGGATTTAGTCTCTTTATATAAGCCATATGGATTCTATCTAAGCCTCCAAATTCATTTACTCATACACTCATAACTTAAATGTAAATGGAATTTTGGTTGGAAAGCGTGTATCCCTCAGTTATACATGAATTTATCACATAAATTCATTATAGAATTTCCCATATGTTTCATCATATGAAACACTCATGATAGACAATGTGGAAGATATCCAAGCATTAAGAGTTAACATTAAGATTCCAAAATAAATAATAGGATATGATTTACACACATGATAACAATTAAAATATATATATATATCATAAAATACAATATAGAATAAGTTAATGGTATGATATCACATATTTTTCCTTAGTATATACCCTACACTAAGTAGTATGATATAGATTAGTTTCCTATATGTCATACCATACAATATTTATATATCATGCATTATGATATCGGCTTAAACACATCATATTTATATAGAATTTATAACATATCTGCATCAATTTTATTTATGAAAAGTACTCAACTAATTCCCTTTTATACCACACCAAAAATAATCACTATAAATTTTCTTTGTTTCTTTAGATGTACTTATTTATAATTTGACTACTTTTTATAGTGTCATTATCTATTTTCATTTGATAAATTATTATGACCACCTTTAGCATATTATTTTTCTCAACCTTGACCACATCAATTGTTATTATCATAACCAAAGTTATAAGTAACAACATTCACTTCATGGAATGAATATAAAAAAGTTAGTTGGGTTTCATGATTCATCATTAGGAATTTTTTATTATTTTTTTTACAACAAGAATTCAAGTAGTTTATAATAATTTTTAAATTATTTTGTATGATATTATTTTTTCATAAGAACATTCAATACATGAAAATAATAAATTTATGCTTCTAACTTATCAAAGTTGGTAATATTTTCTCAATAAAATTTTAATTGTGAAGTTATTTTAAACACTGATGAGTTATATTTTCTTATCGAAATGAAATCTTAGAATCTTAAATGATTCGATTCATAATGATATTTTAATAAAATTACCGATATAAAATGATCATGCATTTAATTAATTTTTTTTCACAAAAACATAAGGTTGTCCATTATTAAGTACTCTTTTTTGAAACCACTGTGAAAATTATGATAGAAGAATATCAAGGCTCAAACACAACCTTGTATGAAATCATGGTTATTTACTCTGGCCATCTTTCCAAGGTCATTTTCAACCAAATGCATCTCAACATTAAAAATTCATTATATATAGTTTTTTTCAAGTGGTGTCCCTATAGAGGAAACCAAGTTTAGAAATAGTCTCAATGAAAGTTGATCTTTCCAATTAATATAAACTTTTTAAATTATGTTGAATTTATATTGATAATGTTTTGAAAATTAGATGATAACTCCAATTAAAATTGTGAAATAGTTCAATATTGGAACTCAAAGTCTATCGTAGATGAAAATAAATGTCAATTTTAGATAAAATTCATTATCAATTGACGAAAATAAACATAATCGCATTCAAATAAAAAATGGATATTGATAATAAATATATGGAAAGAAAGATGTTATGTCAACCTCTATTATTTAATAAAGATCCAATGTCTATGATTGAAAACATATAAATAATATAAATGAAAATTTACACCCATTGGAGAATTGTGAAATTAATAATATTATTTTATAAAAATTAAAGATTTTCCTTTTTATTATAAATATAAAGAACACTAAAAATGTTAAGTTTACTATATTTCATGAGTTATTTTATTTAAGATCAAAAAAAATACATTTTGGGTGATATTAGAAATATTTTAAAATATAAATATTTAAATTTTGTATTAATAACTAGTGTAGATATAGGCTATATCGACACTATAAATTTCCTTCACCAGCGTTAAAAATAGAATTGATAAGAGTTACCTTCATCAGTGCTAAAAAATACTGATAAAGTGGGCCCTTTATTAGCACTATTTTAGTGTTGATAAAGGGGGACCTGTATAAGTGTTCTTTGTAATGATAATAAAGAGAACTTTTATAAACATTATTTCTAGAACTAATAAAATCTAAGTTGCAGTAGTGTGATAATAAAATTACAGCACACTGCAACAAAAAATATATAATTTGATTTCTATTAGATTTATATCACAAAAAAACAAAAAAAATTATGCAATGCTTACAAACATTTCAAAAAATGGTATATACAATTACATTGGTATGTAAAATTTATCACAAGCATAAATAAATTCAAAAACATTAATGTTTTGTTGTCTTTTGACCCAGAACCCCTCTCAAAAGAGGCAGATTTTGCTACTATTTATCTAAAAAACCACCCCCAGCTAGAAAAAAAAAGAGTTTACCTATATAAAAAACAATTCTTATATTAGTAATACTTTAAATAAATTAATTAAATATAAATATGATACAATCCATTATATTATAAAATATAGCTATAACCATGGTTTATAACCATGGTTTATAACCATGGATATATGTAATAGAAGTGGTTTGGTTAACCATGGATACTATTATCATGGAAATAGGGCCACTGCTATAGCCATGGTTTAAAGTCATGGATATAAATGATCTTATAGAAGTCTGTAGCCATGGTTTGAAATCATGTAAATAGAAAAATAGCCATGATTTCCACCATGTAAAAACACTTGTAACAATGGTTTTAAACCATGGATATTTCTTCTGCCGCATAAGAATATAGCCATAGTTTGTAACCATAGCTATAGGTGTATTTCTATTGTGGAAACTATGGATAATGGTTTGTTTCTATGGTTTTAAATCATCGCTATAGACTTATATACCAAGTAAAAAAATATCTTCCTTTCTACTCCTGTAGAAATAGATAGAAACATGAATATAATAACACTTCAATATAGAAAAAAACAAAGAGACAAACCAGAACACTATTCAATATAATAATAATAAAACTAAACTACATAATAAAATTCAATATATAAATAAACAAAAAATACAATTTACATTCAAAATGAGCCTTAATATTTGTATAATAAGATCCATGATAACACTCATCCAGACCTCCTACAAAAACACCATCACCACCTATCAATCCCCTAGTATCATCATCATCACGGGAATCGGCAATGGCAATGGCATCTCCAGCGGTAGTAGAATTGGTAGTGGCATCATTATCAGCAGCAGAATCAGTACTAGAATGAGCATAGGAATCTACATAAGTAGAACACATTTTCATCAAACAAGGATCAAAAACTATATTATCTTCTTGTGTAAGTGTAGATGAAAGAGAAAACATATATTTCATTATCTGTTCATTTTATCATTTTTGATGTTGAGTATCTCTTCATGTTTTTTATTTTTTTATTTGATTGGGGAATTCATTTATTACATTGTGACCATACCATAACTGGTACTCAAATAAATGTTGTCATAATACTAGAATCTAGATGGTACAATCTTCTTACCAGGTTGACAACACGCTCTGTCATGATGTTTATCTCTTAATACCTGATGCAGATGATCATTGGGGCCCAAATTATTGGGTTCTTTTTCTACCAATACCTCCAAATCAATCTACTGAGTGATATATAACATAAATTAAAATGGTAAAATAACATAAATAATTAAATTATATAAAAATAAAATAAATTTAAATATGTTTACAATCATCTCCTGGGTGTTTCTATTTACCATAGTATTATCTCTCTTTTTCCCACTTATACAAAAACAAGATAAAGTGAGAAACATGTCCCTCAATATTCAATGTCATTTTATGGGAAAATAATGAAATAAATCAACACTAGAACTGAATTTATTTACACTAAACCTAGATAAACTGAATCAGATTTATCTTAATAAAATATATTTTAATATTAAAACCAAAAAAATCTAAAAAAAAATGAATTATAAAATAGAAAATTAAACTGGAAGAACAAACCAAATTGAATGAATGAGAACTAATTTAAACTATATAAAATTTTGAAGATGCTCTTAAGATTATTTTAAATTGTGAAATAAGGGTAAGATAAAATATTTTCATTCCATATGATGATACAATTCATATTATTATAATTATAAACATAGTAGTGATGGTTTGAGAAGAAAATATAAATCATGAAGAAATTTTTAAGTACAGACAAAGAAACTCAATCTATACCTTTGGAGGTATTTACTATTATTATGGAAAAAAAGGTCACCTAATCAGGGAATGTGGAATGATACTTATGGGTTATAATCCATGGATGAGAAGAACATCCATTCCTAGGGTCACATTATGGTGTAGGCATATAACTTACAATGCAATGAACCTTTACAGTAAAGAACTAAAAAACTTGAACACTTAAACCTATGTCATGCTACTATGTAATTATTCCCATCATAGTGCAATGAAACCCCCATTTTCTATAGATTTATTGAAAAAAAAATTATAACCCTACTTCGAATTCTTACCTTTGATCCAACAATCATGGGGAAACTCTCAGGTTGTTGTGTTACCAACCTCATACTTTTTTTAATATTGTGATATATTCCTATAACATAACATACTTAAAAGGAATTAATGTCACATGATTTAATTTAGAAGTAACTTGTTATATATGAAATGAATAACATATATATCATGTATAATATGTATAAATTTTACAAATTATTTTGGAATGATGTGATATATCCCCTATTAATTATTTCCCATGCTATGTTATGGATAAAATACTTAATAATTATTTAATGATCATGTTGAAATTTATCATATGATGAAGTGTTAAATTTATTCTTTAAATTCATGTATACAGTTAAATAGATTACTATGTTTAATTTATAAATTTTATATAAAACATATTATAATTTTACAATAGAAAAATGAAGCATTTAAAGGATTTTACCAATAATCATGTAACTCCAGAATTATGCTTTCCCTTCAACATGAACATGCTATGTAGGTTCTAATTAATTATTGAAATCTATGATGGTTTAACCCTATATGTTATATTTATAGTTATTATATTATTAATCATGTATTGATGATGTATCCCCTATGTTTTATTCTTGAATAAATGATTTATTATGGTTTGGTGACCTTGGTTGTGATGAATTGGTATGAAAATATTGTTGATATCCTGGTGTAGTTGAAAATTTTTGTGGAATAGGTGGACATTTCCTAGGGATATAGTGGTAATGATTCTTATAATAACATAATTAATTGTATAATGAAAAATGATGTTTTGGATGACACTGTATGGTTGGAATGATTCAATTCTTTGATTTATTATTTAATTATTCCTTAGTGATTGTTGGTTTTTCTTATTTACCATACTTATGATAATGTATTTTATTGAACCATGTTTATTTTTATTTGAATGATATAATGTTCTCAAAATATTTGATAACCCAAGTATTTTATGTCGAATAAGGACATGCCATCAAAACAACATCAAGATGTTGTACAAGGAAAGAAGAAATAAGAATCTCGGGATGTGGCCTTAATGAAATTTGAGTGGTAGAAAGTTCTGAGATTCCATGGTAGAGATTCTATTAATGAAGATGAGGAATGGGTAGAAGAGGTTGAGGTAGCCTTTAAACTGGTGAGGAATTTAGATTTGTTCTAGGTTAAAAAAACTCTTATTCTAAAACGTGGATTGAAGATGGTGGAAGATGAAGTGCGGCAGTCTAAATATGATGTTTTGGGATGAATTTATTAAGATGTTTGAGAAGGATTTTATTTCTTGTATTCTTATATATTTTTATATGAAATGTATCTAGGAAATCAGGAATAGTGGATATATTTTTTATATTTAGGAATAATTATATAGAACTCATTATTCAGTTAATGTCTTTTCTAACTGGTGGAGTTGATTGAGCATAACATTTTGGGTCCTCTCTGTGGTTGAACATTTAGAAATCTATTGTCCCTCTTTTTCTAGAGTCTTATGAAGTAGTTAGAGATTGTTCAGAAGTTATAGGGAGAGGCCTTTCCTTAAGGGGTGTTTTAGTAAAGATCCTTCTTGAGTTTCTAGAGAGGTCAAGGTGAATGTTCTAAATTGTAAACCTCATGTTTCACAAATGAAGATGGTGAGGAGATACTCTAGAGTTAGAGTGGGACTTTTATCCCTAAGGTTGAGTAGCTCAAGATGCCTCGGGTCAGGTGAGTTAATCTATTTTCATTGTAATGATTTGGGGAATCACCAGGAAAATTTCCCCAAATCCAACTGAGAATGAACTATAATATAATGAAACAGAAATGAATTTTAAGGATTTAATTTCATTATATTCAAAATAAATAAAATATGTAATAGATAGAAAAAAAAGGAAAGATGGAATTGAGGTTCTACAATTTGGGTATGATCAAGAAATTATCATGAAATTTAACTAAGAAACTATAATATTTGAAAGAATATTATTAACCCAAATGATCATCTATGAGAAATAATTCTTTTATTACTCATCATGGAAATAATTTGATAGATTGAAAATTCATGGCCAATACCTGAAAAAAGATATACTATCTCTATAAACATGATAGTTTATCATTACAAGTTAGTGGTGAATAATTTAAATTCAATATTTATCAAGCAATGAAGAATAGGGATGATGTAAAAAAAGATTTCAGTTTTTTGTAGTCTATTCTTAGGTATAGATATAAAACAATAAAAAACCAATTTGACACACACAAAAACTTTAAAGGTAATAAAAATATATTTCAGGAAAATGAACTTAAATATTTTAATTGTTAAATTTCTTATTCTTTTTCATGATCTAGGAGATAAGTGTTTACAAGAGTGTGAATGTATTTCATTGTACTTTTATTTCTTTATTTCTGTTAGATTTATCCTATAAAAAATATATTATATAATGTCATTAACATCAATAAAATAAGTAATTTATACTTTAAAAATAATTTTCAAATAAATACATAATTATATATATAAATTTAACTAATACCTTGAAATTTGGACATTTTCAATACCCGATCATCTCTCTGTACTCTAATATCAAGCAATAAATATTGATTAGTATTTATTCAAGATTTGTATCAACTATATCTTTCCAACCAACATAAAAGTCATACTTGTATGATCTCCATGTTTCACTCAACTCTATTAACCTTGCATCCCTAGAATTTTGTCCATCATGAAAATTATATCAGAGCTTTGTTAATAAAATATTATAAATTAATATATATATATATATATATATAATTTTATTAACATTACTTACCCAAATCTATTCCTAGGAATTGTCCTTTATATTGTCTCCAACTTCCCTCCAACTTATTGGTTGAATCAGAAAAATATTGATGTGCTTTTAAACTGTACCTATAAAACTTCTACATTCCTTACCATTTTTCCTAATGATGATATCATCCTTATTCTATTTAACCATGATCTGTGTGCATCGATTCCAAACCTATTTCATTTTTTTGTGACCACATTTTTTGGTAAAGGATGCATCTAATCATGAAAAAATGGTTATTAAAGGAAAATAATACATATGTATATATATATAATTAACAATAATAATTATCAGTAATGTTTAAACATATGCCAGTAGATGGTGAATCTATTGACCCCTAGAGTTTTAGATCTAGAGGAGGAGGGGGAGTATCCTCTATGTTGGGTAGGATATCTATAGTAGGGGTAATTTGTATAGTCAATGATGATAAATGTACTAATATAGGGGAAAACCTAGTGGATATCCCTATATAGATGAAGGTGTATATGGATATGGATGTGGTGGTGGAATATATATGGAAACAGTTCCCTATACATTGGATGGTGGGAATGGGTAATAAGGAGGGATGGGAGCCTGAGAACTACCATCATGTGTGGGTGCAGGCAGAAAGGGATATGAAAAAGGTGGGTATAGAAAATATGGAGATGAAATAATCGGAGGATGACCTCCTCGTGACTGAGGAAGGTTTAAGGGAGGATGAACTAAATGACCTCCTGGTGACTAAAGTGGTATAGTGGTAGGGTGAACTGTAGAATCGGTCGTACTAGTACCCACTGCCATACTGACAGGCTCTACAACATAATCCAATCATCTCCTCAATGTTGTATCCTAAAATAACATGGATAATAAATAAAACAAATGATAATAATATAAATAATATGAAAGAACATAATATTCAAACATAAAATGTACTTACAATGGTGATTATAGGATACATTTCGAAATCTCTAATACATTGTTCATTTATCTACATTCTTCTCCATCTAACTTCATCATAATCAAAAAAAATTAATCTATAAATTTAAAATAGTATTCTAAGATAAATATAAATAATGAAAATATTAAATGAAACAATTTTTTGACTCCAAAAACAAATGAAAAGATGAAAAAATATTTTTAATGTAAAGAGTTATCAACTTAAAAATAATAATTTCATTATATTTTAATATTCAGTTACCATACTCTAAACTTATTTTAAATTTTCATAATGTAATAAAAATTAATTATTTATTCACTAGTAAAATTCATGTTCCTGGTATGTGGATATTTATTGTTTTGATTTATGATCAATAACATAAACATTTATAGTATCTGAATTATTCCAAGAAGGTTTAAAATTGTAGCATAAAAAATCACTAATGAGAAGCAGTATTGCAATATCATCATTATAACAGTATTATAATATCATAATTAATATTAGTGGTTACATATTCACATATTTTACTTCATTAGTATCAGTGTTACTATATCATCATTTTGGTAGCATGCCTCTCTTATATAAAATATTACTACATCCAATATTATTAGCATCAATACACAAACAATGTTTAAATACTTTCACATTTAGATTATTTAGTATCACTATAAAATTGGCAGTGCTTACACATTTACATTATTAGTGGCTGCATTAATGTAGCATTTGTAATACTATATTTTTTTACACTAACAATTATTATAAGAACAAAATTAAACTAGTATTTTTTTACAGCAGAAATAGCACTGCTTACTTAAGTTTCATCAATTTTCTAAATTTAAAATTTGATATGTTTCTGGTTCACATTAAACAAGTAAAAAAAATAACAGTCCATATTGTATCACATCATACTTTAATTATGGAAACCAATTTTATTTCTCCACTCATAAAAAAATTACCAAAAATCATTGACTTCTAATGGGTTTATTATATATATTTATTTTTTCTACTTCTATACTTTGAAAAAAATCATGTGTTATCACTATTTCACATTTTTTCACATTAATAATTTAATTTATGGTAATTTTTTTAGACAACATGATATTATACAGTTGTAATAGTATATAATATTCAAAGAATGCATTGTTTGTTTTATGAGTAATGCAACTTATGTATGAAAAAAGTTCAAAATTATGTAAGTATCTAGTGTAGAAACTACAATGTGTCCCAAAAAAGAAAAAAAAACAAGGGTTTATATAATATTTAACTATAAATAATATTAAAATACAATATCATTAACTTTTGTTAAAAAATTTAAGACTTTTGGACTAATAAAATGTTTTTTTTACTTCTAGATTTAGGGTGTAGCTACTAATAACAAATTGTAGTATAGAAATTTCAGTAGAACTTTTCAAAAAACAAGTAATGTGGTTTATATAAAAACTACCTATGAACTCATAGATAACTTGATTCAGGTAACATTTTTTAAGTTAGTTTACTAACAAACTCTTATTTGATAATTTTTTATAATAACCATGAAATTTTTTCCAATCAAGCACAATGATGGGTTTATATTCCCACCTGAACTAAATATTATTAGGTCAAAATGGGTGTTGTTTTCTGTAGAAATTACTAATTAAAACATCTGGAATCATCACCTCCCTTCTAAAAATAACACCTATAAAAAAATCATACTTCTCATATTAAAGTAAATCTGTATATTTTCTTCAAATTCATTATATTAAACTAGGTTATTAATCCACCCTCTACTGCACATACTCTTTAAAGAACAATACTTATCATTCCAACTCAACATCACAAGAGTGACCATTCTATCCTTATACCATTAGGTTTGAATTTTATAATTGGTCTATAATTCATAAAAATTTGTTGTTTATAGTCTAATGTTTGATGATTTTAAATTTTTGGAACTATTTCACACAAAAAAACATATTCTTCAATTCAACCAAGTTAGTAGAGATGGTATTTAGTTGATTCCACTTTTTTTAATATATTTATATTAATGTTATTCAAAGAAAAATTTGTTTTAAACATAACTTCTAGATATGAATTTAGTCGATATTACTACCATGAACATGCATAATAGTTTCATATATAAATTATATAATAACATGATTTCCTTTATATGGATTGTGTGATACATCATTGTATAAAATTTCCACCCAAAAAATCAAGTCTCTAAAATTTCTAAGCATGTTATGTTTTATCTACAAATAAAGTTTTAAATTTTTTTTATTGGGTTAATATGTTGATAGAATTTCATAATTATGATACAACTCAAACTGGATTCTTCAACTTCTAAATGGACCTTTAATTCATAATAAATGAATTGTTTTTAAAACTAGAAAAAACACATCATATCCTAACTCAGGTAAATACTAGTTAACGTGATATCATGTATGAAATTTTAAAAAAACACATACAATATTGCAATAATATCAGGTAAATACTTACAAATGTGTCAATTATATGTGTGATTTTTGAAAAATTTTGGTTCATAATCTGTTCTAACTATGGAATCATATGTGTCATCAAATGAAATAATAGAATAAATACAGACAGGTTCATCTAAAAAAATCATTATCATCCATGCCTTCATCGAAAATATGTCTAGGTATAACATCAACAATAAAACTAAATGTTTATTTTAACAGGTCAGTTACATAAAATACCTATCTAACTTGTGATATAAGAGTATAAGGTTATTGGTATGAAGCTAACAGTTCATATCAATCTGTCTAAATCCACAGTTTCTATGTGCATTCCTTTCCATGTCGTTGAATAAAACCACTTGTATTTCATCATTGTGAAACAACCATGTGCATAGTAATCTAATAAAATTAGTCTTTAGAAAACCTTTTAATATGATATATATTTTTATCGAGAATGACTTTCTAAGTCACTCGTATAAAAAAAATTTGAGGTGCTTATCATGAAACTTTCATGCTATATTTTAATTTTTTTCACAGCTATTTATAACAAATTTAAATACATTGATAATCATTTCCTTACAACCACATACCACATTGTTTGGACCAAAGGAAAATACTCTTATTTTATCTGATACACCATTCATTGGTAAATTTATAACCTAAAAGATACCAATATCAAATATTAAATAGATACCTATTATTATGTTATGAGGAAAAAAAGTAAATCTATTACCTTTGAATTTAACCAAGTAGTAAATTATTTATTGTTAAATTTTTCATTCATCTTAATAAATAGAGAATGATTTATCCTTTTTATAATTTTTAAATGTTCTCTACCAATATGAGATCTTTAAAATGTTAGAAGTTATAAAAAATCACACAATAAAAAAAATATAATTATTAGTTTACTTAATTGATGTAATCATCAAGCATGCCATAGTTGAATAATATTATACGGTGATCCATTTACCACTCTTCCCTACTTAAAGTACATAATTAGTATGATCTAGATATCCCCCCTATTTGTGGAAGTGAAGTAAATGCAGGATTAATGGGATCATATTTCTCATATTCAATTCTCATTGGTTAATTAGACCACATAGTGATATTAATTAAGTACGATGAACATAAATTCTTGCATTATTATGCTAAATAAACTTTCACAATAGATCCTTTAGGATGGTATTTATTTCTCACATAATATTTCACTATAGAAATTATTATTTATTTTCAATGCATCCACTAACTTGAAATAGGACCACAAAAAATAACTTCTATGTCAATATTCATAGTCATGTGTAACATGCACGTGAAAAATTATGGTGGGACGATTTTCTCTAAGTCACAATGAATAATCAATACATCTCTCTATAATTTATAAAAAAACTTATTCTTGATATTTTGGCACAAAGTTCTTAATAAAAATGACATAAATTAGTCATTGAAACTCTAAAATTATGTTAAAGTAAATATCAAATGGAAATGGTAATCAAATCATGTAACAATGCATGGTAATCATAGCTTTTAAGAGATTTTAGTTTCAAATATAATGTATTCACCCTTTTAAAAAAAATTACTTGAATAACCATCTAAAACCTTCAAACTTTCCAAGACCTCAATAAAAAAAATTTCCACCACATTTATCATTGAATAATGGGAAAGGGAACATTCCAATTATTTTGACCACTTAACTCGGGATTAAGGCTTAGTCTTATACCCCAATCCATAAAATTAGGATGTTGCTGAAAATCGTATTTTGTTTTTACCTTGAAATTTAAAAGAGTAGTAAGAAAAATCTCACGAATGTTTTTCTTGATATGAATTTCATCCAAATAATGACATAATAAATTTCATGGCCAATATGGTAACACAAAGAATATACTTTTCTTTATCCAATTTCTATTGTAATTTGAATTATTATTCTTTCACTTTCTGGTATTTGATTTAATTTTTTCAACAACATAATTCAAACCATCAAGTTATCTATCAATATCATTCCTCAAAATTCATTGAATTATTTCATCTATATTAATGTCATTATCGAACTGCCTCTAATTTTTCCTATATGGATGATCCATCAATAGAAATCACTAATGTACTATAAATCTGAAAGCTCATCTAAACATTAATCTCTAAGAATATATATTTTTCATACAAGTATGGTAGGAAAATTTACCTTTTGTATTCCAACAATCCATCCATAATAATGGAAATAATTTATCATCTATAATAATGTTGCATGAAATATAAAGTACCCCTTCATGAATGCATCATATGCTTGTGAACCAACAATCCAGAGATCCTTTAACTCATATATTAATGCTTGAAAGTAAATTTCAATATCATTTCCATGATCACTGGGTCTATATATCAAGATACTCATGATAGTAAATATCTTTTTCATACACATCCATGGTAGAAATTTATAAATTTGAATGAAAACATGCCAAGTGTTGTTTCCAGTATGCGTTTGGAGAAAAGGGTTGAAACCATCACATGATAATTCCAATATAACAACTCATGAATCATCTACAAAATCAGGATGTAACCTATCAAATTTATTTCAAGATAACCCATCTGTAGGATTCACTATTTCATCATTATCCTTATTTATTTCATCTCTATGCCATCTCATATTTCTTACCATTTGTTTTGACATTAAAAGTTTTTAAATCTTGATAATTAAAGGGAAGTGACACATCACGTTATATGGTATGAGGAATTGATTTATGTATTTTTTTAGTATTCTACCTTCATGTACCACACTATTTTTATTGATTCAACTTGAAACTTTCCTTCTAGAATAGACAAGGATATTTAGGGAAAGAATGGATCTTAGTAGATGAAAGAAAATTAAACCAACTTTGATGCCATGTAATAATTTTCTAGAATACATGCATCATAGGTTAGTAAATCCTTAATAAATGTAATAATATAGTCAATTGAAGTATTAATAAATCCATATATTCCTTTACTAGGATATAATCACATTAAAATATTATGTTTTATTATTTTTCCACATGCTTGATATACCGAGGTATTTTTATCTTCCATCATCTTTTAACACTCTCCACATCATCATTATGATCAATAGAAAAAAAATGGGTTCCAGTATTCATTTCCTCTTGCACTTGTCTACATGAGGAGTTGGCTTCATAAACAAATGGAAAACGATCATAAATCAATTTTTTTATACCAATCCTTTCAGCTGAATCAATTTAATTCTCCACTTGAGCTTTTTCTCTATTGTGATGCCACATGTTATATATTTTTTGAAACCATGTTTAGTGATATTGTAACTCTCTTCCTCATAAATTAACCATGGTCTTCCAACACAATCAAAACATGGTCATCAAATCAATCCTCCATAATAATCATTATTGAATACAAAGTCCAAAGAATATTGGAACTCCTTCTGAAACTCATCGGTGATTTGTTTAACATTGTACATCAAACTTTTATCCATTCTGATGAAAATAAACATATTAAATAAATAATCTAGAAAATTCATTAATGTGATATGTATTGTTTCATAAGATAAAAACTAATCATCAATAACGTGTTTATAAAAAAATCATAAAAAATATATTAAATGGAAAGTAAAATAATATATTATATGTTTTTTTATTTTAATATATAATCAATTTTATTTTCATACTCCACATTATTTATTTATTCATTGTTTTGAAATATGTTATATTAATACTTCATAAAAAATAATTTTGTGAAGTTATTTTACAAATACATATTTTTGTGTTAATGTATTCACTATAAGTATATATTTTTTGGAATATCCTACTAGTTTATTATACTCAACCCTATATTAAAACACTCCTAGGAGATATCATATGTCATTTATTTCAATCTATTTTGAAAATTAATTACATAATTTATATGTTTCTATAATGAAATAGTTATGGTTGTTGAAGTAAGAGATCCCTATTGGGGAGATTTTATTTATCATTAGAATATTTTGGTGATTATTCTATATATATGACTTATATAATTTTTTATTTAGTATTTATCATTTAAGAAATTTGTATATTTGGAGAATAATAATCTCTAAAATGGTGTGTAAAATCATGATTTTAGTCACGAGTCATTGAAATTCCATGGAACATGCTTGGAGACAGTTGTAGTTAGGTATGGGGATTGATCGTTATATTGTATATTTCATTAAAACATCATTATAAAAATTTAATGATTTGGATATTAAAAAATTTAATCTCACCACAACAATATTTTAGTTATTAAACCCATAAATTGCATACATGATTAGAGTATTAATGTTTGATTAGTATAAATTGGTAATATCATAAATATTAGTGATTTTATTATACTTAATTTAAAAGGTGATAAAAATTATTAGATAATGATATAGAATACCCTTTTAGGGTTCCTATTCAAGGGATTACAAAGAAAAATGATTTCTCTTCCAATAAATCTTGATAGAGGATTCATGTTTATATTCTAACAATCACACTTTAATTATAACATTTAATATAACACAACCTAATACCCTAATGGAACACACCACATTTTATGGAATTGTTAAATACCATTCCATCATATCTCATGAAGCTATACATGATCCAAATTAGGAAAAAATCCTTCAATAGTTTAAATTCCATATAATGGACACCTTTAGTTCATGAAATAATATGGTTAGAACCCCAAAATAAGACTCGCTATAAGTGATCTGTCATTCATAGATGTTATATAGATCACTCAACCATACATGAATACCCTAATATCTAATGGAAAAATTTTAGTCCATATATATTCAAATTCCCCATAGATTTATCCCTCATATAAAAAAATAAATATAAATCAATGGAAGATTCTATAGGAAGAATGAGAGATTTGATAAACTTGGAATATATTTAGAGATCCCTTAATGGGATAGATATCTTCACTCTAATTATCAATCATGAAGAACTTCATTTAATAAAGCGCGGTAGGAATAATCCTTATGAGGTTCCATCTATGGTATCCACCACATATTATTCTATTCATTCAATAAATTCATGAAATTAATCTTCCAAGATATGTTCAATACCTTGATAATGAATTACAGTTGATGGAACTTATGGGATATGATGTGGTGGTAGTTCCAACTGAAATCAAACACCATATTGAGTGCAACTTATGCTCATTCTTGAGCATAAGGATATAGTGGTAACATATCATCATGCCATAAGAATCATATGTATATCATTTTAGTACACACTAAAAATATATTATTTATAGAAACCTAAGGGGAATATAATATATATATATATATAGGGTTCTTAATGTTTTTAAAATATTATGTTCTGATGATGTTTTCTAGAATATTCTAAATTATTATTAGTATGATAAAAAATTCTACTAAAAAATAGTATATTTTCACAAAAATAACACATATAAACTCATCCAAATAATTCTCTCTTTATCATATTCAAACTAATGTGATATCTCCTATGATTATCATGGAATTAAATAAATTATTATACCAAGGGATATCTAAATTTGTGTCTACCTTTGAATATTTATTCAACTTCAATTTATCTCATTTTAGTGGTCTTATGATAGTTATTTTTATTTATAACCTATTTATAGGTATTTGATATAATCATAGATTTATCTCATTTAATATTGGATTATTTTTAAGTAAATGAATAATAAATTCCATAAAACATGATGTAGGTGGTTTATAAGCTCTCATTAATGTCTCACTTCTTTTCTAGGTGCGTACACAATTATGTTGCACTAATGTAATGTGTAGTTGACCTAAAAAAGAAATAAATTATATAAAACATTCTTTATTATTAACAACTTCACATTTAGTACATGAATAAAATTTTTGTTAATGTATGACTATACCTTTGGAAACCATGTAATATAAGAAATATTTTGGAGAAAATGGTAAATTAAAAGGAATCCTAATTGATGCATTAAATAGAACAATGATATAGTACACTGATTATAGTTTCCTTGGGATATTTTCTATAATATGATGTGTGATATAATAAATGAGATATACCTGTAAGGTTCTATTCCCCCCTGATTAGTATTTTTGAGATATATTATACGGGTTCTAAAATAAAAAACTAATTTAATTTAAATTTTAAAACAACCATATAGGGATAACAGGTACCATGTACCCCTCCATAGGGTTCCTAATTATCCACCTGGTACTGAACTTACTTGGGAACACTCCCAAGGTACCTGGTTATATCTATAGAAAAATTAATGACATGTATACAAACAAAAATACTTAAAAACTCTCTAAATTTTATCATCTTAAAACAAAATTCCCTTCCAAATATAAACAAATATCCATATCATTATTAGGGTATAATGTAAAAATAAAGGACTACACAAAAACATGAATAAAATAGGGAAAATAAGAATTAAATATAAATTATTATTAATCATAGTATTATTTTATTAAAATAAGGAAAATGAAACACAGTCATATGGATGAAGGAAGAAGAATGATTGTGAGGATCCGGAGGAGTCTGGTTCACAGAAAAGGTAGGGTTCGGCCCGTGTAGGTCTCACTTTTAGAAGATCTTGGATGCAGTAATCATGTTTGGTCTACTCACAAAAGTAAAAGAAATCGATTGAAATACTAAATGGAGGAGAAATCAGTTACATCATTAAAATCATAGAAGGAATACAGTTTGGTTAATAGACTAAATAAAAGAGAAACATGTGATGAAGGTGGTGAAGGGGAGTAACATGCAATGACAGATATGGGATGAATCGTGAAAGGGATAGAGGGACCATATGAATAATTCAGTGAAAATTTGGGATCATTCGATCGATGATATGGAGGGAGAATAGATCGAGTAATGGGATGTGGTATGAGAGGATCACCATGGGTAGGATAGGAGAACTCTGTGGGGGTTGAAAAAATAAGGAAGATTATTTCCTTGGGGAGAGAAGCCCATGACTTTAAAGAATATATAGCCATGGTTTTTATTAAACCATGTCTATAAATTAAGATATATCCACATTCCTATAAAACCATTGCTATATGTCCATGGTTATCGATCATTGTTATAGTAGTTTTATTAATAAAGTTTCACTTTGAAATTGAAAACATATGCTTCGAGTGATAATAGGCACACCATGTGTTGAATTAACTATGGTTGATTCCTACATATAAAAAAATATTTATAGATCATTTTACTAAAGTATCAAGAAAATATGAGAGTATTTTCTTTTTTTAGTATGTGATGTGTTCTCTGAACTAAAGTATCACTTTTAAATAAAAACATGTCCTTTGAGTCATATTGGTCACACCGTGTGTCGGATTGATGTGAGTCTAATTTATGCCCCTCAAAAATGACTTATGGATCATTGTCCTAAAATACCAAGATAATTTGATTATTCTTTATTTTGTTTTTAGTGAGTGACACATGTTTTTAACGACAATTTCATTTTAAACTGAAAATGAACACTTTGATTAATATCGATCATACCATGTATTGGATTAATGTGCAATTGTTTCCTACACATCAAAAATGTATTATGGGTTATTTTCCTAAAGTATCAATACTATACAAATGTTTTTTATTATTTTTCAATGAGTGAAAAAAAAATTAACTAAAATTTCATGTTAAAATTGAAAACACACATTTTGAGTCATACCGGTCACACCATATATCGAGTTGAGGTGTGTTTGATTCCTACAATTCAAAAATGACTTATGGATAATTTTCTTAAAGTATCGAAATCATATAAATTTTTCTTCTTAATTTTAAGTATGACACGCATATTTTGAACTAATGTAAAGACCCTAACTCTAGTATCCCATAGGTAGTGGTTACTCTATTACATTGTCACTAGATATAATAAATTACACCCCAAAATAAAAAATGGTTTAGTATTCTTGGTAAACTATATACATACATTCTTCCCATTTTACATTGGATAAAAGAAATATAAAATGTGGTGATAGTAGTTATTCTACATCATTGAACTCATTAAAATATTCCTTCTTTATGTCTTGGAGAAAGGAAAAAAATTATGGGTGATCTCAGTTACTCAATAAGGGTTATGTATAGTTGAAGTTATCATAGAATAAATAACATATAATCAATATGAAAAGGTAACTAACTAAAAACATTTTTTAACTAATAACATGAGAAAAAATAATTATATGGATGGAATAAATATTGATCAAATAATACAATATAACTAATCACATAAAATTGAAACTTATACATGGATACAATAACTATTAAAATAGTCGCATGGAAAGCAATAACTAGTTTCATGATTTTTTTAAAATGATGATGCCTTGGTCAAAATACCAAAGCACTAAAATGTATAAAGATTAAAAAAGATTAAAAAAGTATAAAAGAGGGAAATTTATTATAATATTTTTCATGAAGCGAGATGAGATCTGTTGGGAGGTTATCCATCCATGCAATATCGCTGCCAACTCCTTTGTTGGAAAGACCATCTGTTACCCTATTTGCCTCACGGTAAGCATGGGTGATTATATGATTGAGATTTTTTATATGTTGGATGCATTCCATCCATCTTTTTGTGAGGTTCTATGCTAGGTGAACCACCCCATGTATAATTGGTTGTACGATGGTAGTGGAGTCACTTTTGATCCATATATTTTTTCATCCTTTTTTCTTGATGAGACCATCGGTGATAATGATGTTGTACATATCTACATATAAGGAAGATTAAAAACCACATTTACCATATAAGCATCCTAAAATATGTCCATTGTGATTCATGCACACTACATAATAGCCCACGGGGCCCGGGTTGCCTTTTGAGGCAACATCCACATTTATTTTAATTCATCCAGAGAGAGGGGTTGCCAGAAAATCTCCAACATACCTTTCATTTGGAAGAATCTTCCTTTTATGGAATTCATAATGTTGAAAATCATACACTTACCATCCAGGCCTCACTCCAATAAATATTACATAAATTGGTAAGGGCTTGTCCAAATACCCAAACTAGTTTGTCTCGTGAGACCTACTGATGCATTGAGAGGATATAATGGGATCTTACCATCACTTAATAATCCCAATTCATTCATCATATTAATAAAAAATACAACTTAATCAATATTCCTTAATAATTAAAAAAAATCTATATATAAAGAACTAGTATACAGATTGTCAATGCTTTCCTAGTCAAACTAATCATAAACCCTCTAGAGAAAGAATAAAGATGGAATAATTTCAACATATCCCTAGTGAATCATAAGTAAAATAAAGGGTTATTATTGTTGATGGATATAGATTGCATAAAAAATCATTAAAAATATTATTGATGAAAAAACCCTTTTTATGTTGAAATTCACTTTAAAAAAACTAAAAAATTACATAATATTAGGAAAAAAAATATATAAAAATAATAATGGAAAGTTTTAAATGAATATTTATAACATTGAATATTCATGATGTCTTGAAATTATGTTCACATTGAATACATTAAAACAAATATTTCTTTTACATTTTTGGTCAAAATTCAAAAAGCACCTCATTTAGAAAATGATAAAAAGATTCAATGTAGAAAAATTTTTTAAAATTAAATCATGGGTAAAAATGTCTTTAATAATTCATTATATAATAGTAAAATATTTTTTAAAAACATTTTAATGAAAATGTGGACATGGAAGAAAAATATTTCTGACTGAATAGAAAATAAAGTCTATTTTCTATGAAAACATTCTTCTGATATCCTGAGTACTTATAAGAGGAAGATAAAAGGAAAACTTACAATTTTAAAAAATAACTAGAGGAGAATAAAATATTTTTTATATAAGATAAAATATTATATAATTTCCCAAGTGGAGTCTTAAACATAAACAATCATGAATAATGATGAGATTATGAAATAAACTTTACCACTTTAGTAACTTTTGAATCATAATCCCCATAAAATAAATAACTTCAAATTAATATTTAAATAACATGAATATAAAGTAAATAATGATATATAATATCAAAGGGGAATTATATACACTACATAAAATAATATAGGTGCATAACATAAATTTATATACCAAAGAAAGAGAATTTGAGTTGAATAACCCTTATAAAGATCATATCATTAAATTGAGAATTAATAAATTGAGATATTATGTGTGAAAAATGTAATTACACACAAAAAAATTGTAAATATATGATAAAATAATTTAGATATCATTTCACACCTAATCATGGTATAGAAAAGTAAATGAAGTAAAAGTATAACCTAATGAATGGAAATTAAGTTAAGAAACACCTTACCACTTGGTAAATTTCAAGTCAAATCACCTTGGATGAAATAATTTCAACTATAACATAAATTTCCATTAATCATGAATTATTAATGATATAACATGTAAAAGGGGAAACATATACACCATGTAAAATAAATTAGGTGCATAATATTAAAATATACCTCAGTTAAGGGAAATTGAGATGAATCCCTTACCTCAGGTCCCACTCACTACGTACATTTTTTATCTTCCTAAATAATAAATTTATATTAATTATTTTACTTAATTAAGACCATTTTTATGTTTATAATTCTTTTTATTTTATTTATTACCATGTTATATTTAATTACTTTATCAATTAAGGTCACATCATACAGTTTGGTGATATTCAGTTTGTATGTCCAAAATGACTTTGGTAGGTTGAATATGATAAAGGAGGTCATTTTTACATCATATAAAAAATAATAATAATGAAATAATTATCAATTTTATATTTAAATTTTAATTTTAATACCAACCATGAAATATTTTTAAGAAAATAAACTATGTTACAATCATGGAAACGGTAATTCATACGTATGCATGAGTAATATTTCCATTTTTCACTGATCATGATGGAAGAAGGAAAGTATTATTTTATCTTTAAAATGATAATTATATCATAAATATAATATAAGTTATTTAAATAAACCCATATATATCATCCATGTCATGTGGTGATGTAAAATGAATCACATAGCTTCGTAAAGCGCGTAGTCCACATGTACGCATGAATAACGTTATCATTTTTCAATGGATGGAAAGGTAAGAAAAATAGATGATATATTATCTTTTAATAATGATAAATAATTAATTAATTCCATATATAAACATTAAATAAATTATTATAACCATTCACGAGAGATGGTTATGGAAAATGGATTACATCAGTCTACGAGATGGTAGTTTTCCATACACATGAATGATGATTTCGATTTACACTTGATGGAAGAGGAGATGAGTATAGAGTATTCCATTAACATAACAACATTTCATTATATTTAAGACATTTTTTATCATTTAATTGTGTTTAAATAATAATTTAAGGATGTATGATAATAAATAAAACTAAAACATTCATTTGAAGGATACACCTCTTCAAAAAAAAACCTCCTTTACTTTACACCTTATTCCCTCTACGACTACTATTTTTTCCAAAATAAAACCTCTAGAATGTTTTAAGGGATTTTATGAAGGGATTTTGGAAGGTATTTTTCCAAAAAAAATGGTTCTTTAAGTGTGAATAAAAGAGGATAGGGGGTATCCTTTTATAATGAGGGGAGGGGAAATCTTGGAATTTCTTAATGTATTAAATTAATATAAATTAATTTTCATGTTAAAATGGATCCAAATTGATATAATTAAAATATAAGATTATTATGATTATAAACATACTCATAAAAATCAAAGATATATCACACCAATTTTTCATATTTTAGAAACATGGATGGACATAAACAAAATATACTCATCAAATAAGATAAATTATAGTTTTAGGGTCTTTTTTTAGTTCATATAATATTATTTTTAACCTTAATTACCCAATTAACCATTACCATGGTGACAATTATTTAATATAGATACTTTTCATAATAACCAAAAATAAACTATAAATTTTTACCAAATTTGGACCTCATGATTCCAAATATAGAATCCATTTTTCAAGATTAAATTTCTAGAAGTGGCAAAAATAAATTTAAGATTAAAACACAAAACATAACGGAAAAAAGGTTTTTTAGAAAATTCATTCTAAGTATAAATGATTTTTTATACCAAATTCAAGTATAAAATTCATTAAAATAAAATAATTGGATTATTTTTAACCAAAAGGTACTAATTAAAATTTAAAAATAATCAAAAATATAATATTACTTTGTAGATACTTTAAAATAAAATACAGTTTTCAATAAAAATCAATATTTTTCACTATCTATTAAAAAACAAACATTTCAGAAAAATATAAAAAAATCACCATAAGATAATTTTTATAGGATTATTTAAAAAATTATATCATATTTATTAAATAAAATTTCTAAAAGTTCCATAAATTAATTATAATATTTCCTCACAAAAATTAATAAACCCCGTTTTTTAAGAAAGCATATTTTTGAAGAATAAAATAACTACTAAAAATTGAGTGATTATTTACGAAGTGGTTATCGATAAATTTATATTAATTAGTAATTTTATATATATTTCACAAATTAGTTAATCCGATTTATACTTTCTAATTTAATTTTTGGGTTATAATGCTCATATTTAAATAATAATATTTCATGGTTTATGTAGGCTTGGTGTTGTATGTTGTATATGCTATCAAACATAGTTTTCTTTTTCAAATATAAGGGTGTTACATTCTCCCACCTTTAATAAATTGTGTCTTAACAATTTGAACTTAATCATGATAAACATGGTTTTAACATTTAAGAATACCTCTGTTGAAATCTTGCATTGTAAAAAGGGTTAATTAAACTTATTCTTGAAGAGAGGGAAAAGGAAATATGAAGTTTATCTAGAATAACACATAACTAGTTTTTAAAATAGGATAACATTAGTGGTAATTGAAAATTTATACATTGAAACTAGTGCATAAAATGTTATTTATGTCGGTTATTTTTCATTTTTTACATCGGTTTTTAGCCGAATTTAATACGTACGATTTTATAAATAAAGTTTTTTACGTCGATTATTTAAAAACCGACGTAACAAACATAACATCGCGGTGTTTATCACATCGGTTAATTAATAACCGACATGAAAAAACATGGGGGGTAGGGTTTATAACATCGGTTATTATATAACTGCCTAGATAAACTGAGGGGGGGGGGGCTTTATCACGTCGGTTATACAATAACCGACGTTATAAACACGTGCGGGGGAGTTTATCACATTGGTTATTTAATAACCAACGTGATAAACTCTGGGGTGATGGTTTATCACGTCAGTTATTAAATAACCGATGTGCTAAACCAGTCCGGGGGGTTTATCACGTCGGTTACTCAATACCCGGCCTGATAAACGAACTGGGAAATGGTTTATCACGCCGGTTATTTAATAACCGATGTGATAAATCATTTCCCAGGTTCTTTATCACGTCAGTTATTACATAACCGACGTGATAAACCATGCCACAGGTGTTTATCACGTCGGTTATGAAAAAAACCGATGTGATAAACCCTTCTCGATTTCTTTATCACATCGGTTATAAAATAACCGACGTGGAAGACAAAAAAAATTAAAAAAAATCGACTGCAGTCCTCTGCTCTCCCCCAAAATCAACCAGAAACCAAATCAATAATTCGTACCACAAAAAACAGAAGGAGATCAAAACATGAACTAAAGCAAATTTCAGAATTTACATTGATAACATATAAAACTTACCCCACTTGATATCCCCCACCCTCATGTATACCCCCTGTACATCCCTCCCCCACCCCATTGGAGCCCACACCACACCCCTAGACTGCCCCCCGACCCCCTGGACAGCCCCAAACACCCCTCGACAACCCCCCCCCCACCCTCCTGAACAGCACCCCCTCACCCCACTTGACAGCCCCACCACACCCCTGGACTGCCCCCTGACCCCATGGACAGCCCTAAACACCCCTCGACAACCCCCCCCCCCCCCACCCTCCTGAACAGCACCCCCTCACCCCACTTGATAGCCCCCACCACACCCCTGAACTGCCCCCCGACCCCCTGGCCAGCTCCAAACACCCCGGGACACCCCCCCCCCCCCACCCTCATGTATACCCCCCACACCCTTGAAAGCCCTCCCCCACCCCATTGGATCCCCCCACCACACCCCTGGACTGCCCCACCCCCCCACCCTCCTGAACAGCACCCCCTCACCCCACTTGACAGCCCCCACCCCATTGGAGCCCCCACCACACCCTTGGACTGCCCCCCGACCCCCTGGACAGCCCCAAACACCCCTCTACAACCCCCACCCTCCTGAACAGCACCCCCTAACCCCACTTGACAGCCCCCACCACACCCCTGGACTGCCCCCGACCCCCTGGACAGCTCCAAACACCCCGGGACAACCCCCCCACCCTCATGTATACCCCCCCAAACCTTGGACAGCCCTCCCCCACCCCATTGAAGCCCCCACCACACCCCTGGACTGCCCCCCAACCCCCTGGACATCCCCAAACACCCCTTGAAACCCCCCCCCCCCCCCACCCTCATGTATACCCCCCCCCCACCCCACCGGACAACCCTCCCAGACCCCTGGACACCCCCAACCCCACTGAACACCCCCCCACACCCTTGAAACCCCTTCTCCCCAGACCAGAATCCATACCATAAAAACCATCATAAGTAGACCAAAACATAAAGTAGAGAAAAATTAAACATTCACATATATAACATTCAAAACTTACACAGTCAACTTCAAAAAAAACTAAATCCAACCTAAATTACTACCAAATACACAATTACAATGGAAATATTCAAAATTAAATTTTACATTACAAACAACTAAAATTTAATCAAACCTGTAAAATAATTTGCCCACTCCACTTGTAAGTGTTTGATGTCTTCAGCATTATAGGGTTGAGGGTCATCAAAAAGCTACAAATGAAAAGGATAGTAGTTAACGTGTATAATGAGTAAATTAAATTGAAATATTCTGGAAAAGTTTAAGATGAAATCTTACCAGGTCAAAATTCACAACTGTCCCAGTTGTGATTATTTCATACATAAATCTTAACATATAATATCCACATTCGATGAAGCCTTGTTGTTCATGAAAATTCTGTTTGAATGAGTGTAAATTCAATATATTATTTTAATGTAATAAATCAAAAAGTACAAATTATAAATGTATATTTACCTTCACATTTACATATTTGATCTTTGCATTCCTTTTCTTTGTGTTTTTTCAAAAGTAGGCCCATGCCCTGTTAGAAAATAATACTAATGGGGTAAATTTAAAATTCATTATAATATATAAAACTATTGAGAAATTGAAACTTACTTTTCCAATATATTCTTAAAACTTTCCCACACATCATCATGGACAGAGCATATCCAATAAAGTGCTTTCTCCCTTGGGCAAAAAACCCATAACATCCAATGATCACTGATAAAAGTAAATTTAACGTTAGTGGTTTTTTATGTTAAAAGATAATTAACTCTTTGAGAGATATGTGTTTCATACCTCTCACAAAAAGGAATCATCCAACATTGTGTGACTATATTCTTTTCAAGTCTTTCAGCAATATAAAGCATTCTTTGTTCCTCATCCAATGCGCATGCTTCAGGGGAAGTCAATTGCGGGTCCATGAATCCATATACATCTGTCAGCTCATTCCTCTCACAAATTTTATAAAGATACCTAATACAAAATAGACATAAGTATACATTTTTAATAAATATAACATAGGGAAAAGGTGTTAAGACTTACATGGAAAAAATTTGCACCACGTTGATGCCCAACTTATCTCCAGTAACAACCTCCTTGATATCAGTTTTCATAATCCCCACATTTATTTCACGTCCACTAACATGATCTTCCATTGGAAACTCATAATGACCCACTAACAAATTTGAATATCTTGACAATATGTCAAGACTACTAGAATCTTTATCTGATGTCATAGCCATTTGTCTTTATTGTTGTCTATACAGTATGTCTTTACCTTTGAAGTATTCCTGTAAAAATAAATTGAAAAATATATTAGTTTTCAAATGATAAAACAACTTTAATAAAAAAATAAAAGATATAACATTCATACCTCTATGGTAATGATTCGAAGAAGTTTGGATGGACAAATTAAAAAATGGTTGATACTATGTCCAGCTGTCACCACCTCATCTGTAGGTAATGGTACCCGAGCTGATCTATCTATAATATCCTGTACAGTGACCCTCTGATTCTCTAACTCTAATTGTTGATGATGAACTGTATCTCCTATATAATATACCAACCCATATGCTACTATATGATGTTTAGAATCATCAACATACAACTCGCAATAAGTAGGAAGCTACGGCGGAGGAGTAGGATAAAAAATGGGGTCAGCAGGCTGAGGTGGGGGAGTGGGAGCTACTGGCGGAGGTGGAGGATAAATAATGGGGTCTGTAGGGGGAGGTGGAGGAGTGGGAGCTGCAGTCTGAAATTGTCTTTGCATGTCTGCAAACATAGACTGCACTGACGCTCTAATCTTGTCCTCCATCGTCTCATTAATATTATAAACTTCATCCTCCAAGGATTCTATTTTTCTTATAAACCCCCTCAATGTTTGAAGTTGAAGAACGTGGCAACAATTTTCTTACCGATACACCTGTCGGATATCCTCTTACACAACCAGGATGTTCGGTCCTTCCCAATGCTACAGATAAAATATCTTCCCTCCCAATAGTTGTAAATGTCCTCTATGAACTCTTCTCCTCAAGAGAGTCCTGTATTAATTAATTGAACATTTCTGTAATGATTGAAATTATATGAAGAAAATGGTTAACTTAAATAAATAAAATATATATCTTACAATCCTCTCAGCTACGATTCTTGATTCATCCGAAAGATATTTCCCTTTTTTTCCCTTCCGAGCTCTCTTCCATTTTTCATGTCTAGATGGAGGGGATGTAGGGGCCACCTCTCCAGATCTTGAAGACTCATCTCTTAGTTGTTGAAATTTTTTCCGCCATCATTTGTTCTTCCAATAATGCATACCCTCCCTGAGATAAACTATGAGGGTATAAATTTTTAGATTGGATCTCTTGATGATATTTCCTTGTTTTTATAAATTAAGAATAAAAAATCATTAACAAAACGTTAATAAGATCATTTATATAAGAAATATTATAAAAGTTTACCCTGCCCTTACCAAAAATTACTCTTTTATTCTACTTTCAAAAAAATTTCTCCATGTATCTTCATCTATAAAAGGATATATATGACATGTATTATCATGACTCCTATGACCATAAATGAAATCAGATGAGAGGGTTGATTTGAAATCCCTCCATCTCCTGGAATCCAACGATAAGCATTTCTTCCTGACTCCTCCAGTGTCAGGAATATCAAATGTCATCTGATAAAGAAGAGGTTAAACATATTATATATACTAGAAACATTTAAATAATATTCAAACAATAGAAAAGATCTTACCAAAATTGTCTCCCATAAACTGATAGATTATCTCTTTATCCACACTTCTCCAGTCATTATACAGAATTCTTACTTTTCTCTTAGCCTGGGTTGCTACAAAACTCTTAAAATCTTTTACATTTGGACCTCTAGGAATATCATCATCATCAAACTCAACGACTATCCTCTGATCCTACATACGGAAAACTGATAATTTTGGTAAACGTGTTCACCCACGTTTACCAACCTTTGAACTCTTTGTCGTAATAGGAGCATGTGAATGTTCCTCCCCAGAGGTATGACCAATATGCTCATCTCCAGAATCATGTGGTTGATCAAATGAATGATCTGTCATTATCCTTCAAATCAAAAAAACAAACGTTAGTTCAAAAATATACAAATTTAAATATTTTAATACTAATGTAATCAGAAAATAGAAAAGTGTACTAAGTTATGTAATAGTAAACATTGGTAATATGGTAAGAATGTTAAACAACGGTAAAGATGGTAAAGATGGTCAAGATGGTAAACAAGGTAAACATGTTAAACCTAGTAAACATGGTAAAGTAATTGTCACTGAACAAAAATAATAGATATATAATTCATGTAATGGTAAACATGATAAAGTAAACTAAACAAACTTAAAACAAACAAAAACTTATACTTATTTTGTTTTAAAACATGTTTTAATAAATAAAAAACTTACAACATCTAAAATTTATGAAAAAAATAAATGTAAACAAGAAATAAACTTATGTTACCTGTAATTTTAGGAATGTACAAATGGATTTTTTTCCCAAATTCCTTCGTTGTGATCGTTCCTTATGGCACAAACCATGTCTTCAACATGCTCATCATTATGTTCTGTTAATCTTTCCATGGAAGTAGGGAGCTCACATAAATCAGCATCTTCATCAACTTCATCCTCACCAACATATTGTTTTTTCCCTTGTAAAAAAACAGCCCACTACATATCTGATTGATCTACTACATAGAAAAAAAAAATCATGTGTTGCCATTATAAAAGAATCAGTTGTGTCTTCCAATCTATTCAGATTAACAAATGTCATTCCAAATTCATCGTGTCTGAAACTATTGTTACCGATAAACCATTTACAGTTAAAAACAGGAACTTTAATTTTAAAGTAATCAACCTCCCATATGTCTTCAATCACTCCATAATATGCACTTGATGCAAAAATTGGGTTTTTGTCCTTAGCACTCGAAAAATGAATTGCTTCTGCAAACACCAATACACCACTATTCTGAACTGCACTTTTGTGGTCCTGAGCTTTCGTATGAAATGTATATCCATTAATTTCATAACCGTACCATGTTATCACATTTAAAAATGGACCACCCACTATCCATTTTAATGTCTCTGATACATCTAATCTACCAAGCAAAGTCTTTTTAATCCATGACAAAAAAAAATTGTTGTGCTCATTCAAAATCCACATTTCTTTCTTCTTTGGATGACATTGTTTCAACTCATTAATATGCAATGTGATATACGGTTGAGCATCAGCTATGTTATTCAAGATGTATGATTCTAACTTCTTCATCTGTTCAGCTGACAATTATTTGACTTTCAAGCCACGAATCCCCTTTCCCTCATTATTAACTCGTTCATGGTGAGATGGAGGAAAACCTATGTGTTGCGCCGCAGCCAAGTAGCTTGTACAAAACTCTGATACCTCCCCAGAAATATACTTTTCAATAATGGAGGCTTCAGGTCGATATGGATTTTTAACATACCCCTTTAATATTTCCATATACCTTTCAAAAGGATACATCCAATTAAGATATACATGTCCACAAAGCTTTATTTCTCGAACTAGATGAATCATTAAATGCACCATTATATCAAAAAAAGTTGGAGGAAAATAAATTTCCAATTGACAAAGTATAAAAATTGCATCCTTTTCCAAAATGTTTAAAGCATTCACATCAATCGCCTTGTTACAAATTGAATTGAAAAAATAACACAACTTCATCATAGTCTTTCTGACATGAATGGTCAATATTCCACGCAATGAAACTAGTATAATTTGTTGCATCATGACGTGACAATCATGTGATTTCATACCTATCAACTTCAAGTCCTTCAATGAGACAAAATTTTTTACATTTGAAGAATAACCTTGAGGCACTTTGATATCATGAAGACACTGAAAAAAGATAATTTTCTCCATATTCAATAATGTATGACAAGCCGGGGGAAGAAATGTTCGTCTTCCTTTAGGAGTGGGAGCTAACTCCAAATGTATTCCCATTGATAGTAAGTCTAATCTTGCATTCGACCCATCTTTAGTCTTTCCTTTAATATCTAACAATGTTCCAATCAAACAATCACATATATTCTTCTCCACGTGCATGACATCAGTATTATGTTTAACTTCATGATACCTCCAATATGGTAGCTCAAAAAATATTGACCTTTTCTTCCAAATATGTCTATCGTTACCATATTTCTGTGTCTTTCCCAATGTCACATCAAGGTTTTTCACCCTCTCAAAATACAGATCTGGGGATAAAGGTTTTGGAGCATTATCAAATTCTTGTGAGCCATTGAATTCCTTTTTCAGTCTTCTATAAGGGTGATCCATAGGCAAAAACTTTTGATGACCCATGTACATTGTTTTCCTCCCATGATGCAATTGACAATATGACATCTATTGTTCGCAAATTGGACATGATTTATGCCCTTTAACACTATATCCAGAAAAATTTCCATACACTGGGAAGTCATTTATAGTGAACAGAAGAACTGCATGCAGTTGAAAATATTCCATTTTATAAGAATCATACACCCTAATACCATCAGCCCATAACAGTTTCAAATCATCAATCAACGGTGACAAGTAAACATCAATATCATTGTCGGGTTTCTTTGAACCAGAGATCATTATACTCAACATGACATATTTGTGCTTCATACAAACTTCAAAAGAGAGGTTGTAAATTACCAATAAAACAGGCCATGAACTATGTGTGCTACTGAGGGTTCGGTATGGATTCATTCCATCTGTGCACAACCCTAATCTGAGATTTCTTATTTCATTTACAAATGTAGAATATTGCGCATCAGTTTTCTTCCATTGTGGACAATCAGCTGGATGACGTATTTTTCCATCACATACCTGCTCATCAGCATGCCATATTAACCTTTTTGCATCATGTGAATTAGAAAATAAACGTTTGAAACGATGAATTATAGGAATATACCAAAATACCTTTTAAGGGAGCATTGTAATCTCTACATCAGCCTGTGATTTTTCTTTCACCTTATACCGTGATGTCCCACATTTAGGACACTCTGACAGAAATTCAAATTCCTTCCTATATATAATGCAGTCATTCGGACAGGCATGTATTTTCTTGTATCCCAATCCCATCGGGCAAAATATTTTCTTGGCCTTGTAATGTGAATCTGGAAGATCATTATCTTTTGGAAGAATATCTTTCATCAATTGTAGCAGCTCTGTAAAACTTTTATCACTCCATCCATGCTTCTCCTTCCGGTTAATCAATCTTAACACCGTCGACAAAATCGTAAAATCTGTACAACCAGGATATAATGGTTTTTCAGCATCACCATATAGACGTGCAACTTTCGGTTCTATATCAATTTGTTCTGCTACAATATCGTGAATCATTTCTTCAATTCCATCAGAGTTACCATCTTGTGAATCATCATCATTTGTGAAATTTCATCCAGTTTCACCATGACAAATCCAAGGGCTGTAACTCAGATTAAAACCATGACATATCAGATGATCTTTTATCTCTCTACTTTTTAACTTCTTCATATTCAAACATTCAGGCATGGACAGAAAAAAATGTCACTACTTGGAACATTTCGTTTAGAAAATTTCAAAAAGGCATCAACACCTTCCTCATATTCATTGCTCATTCGATGTTCCATAATCCAACTTCGAATCATTATTACATATAAAAAATATCAAAACTATATATATATTTAAGATAAGACAAATAAAAGTTTATATGAAAAAAAATCATAATTTGAATGTAAAACAATTTTGAAATATAAAACAAATCTATGCGTATTTAAAAAAATATGCTTGAATATTATTATTAAAACAAAATATATTTAGATATAATAGTTTTAAATTCCATTGAATAAAAGAAAAACATGGCGCCTACATGGTTGATAAAAAATTGGATAGAATGGAGTAAACCTGAGAATCAAATCATATTTAGAATAAAAATTCAGATGGAGAAAATCACAATGTAAATCCAATCATCACGGCACAATCATCATGTCATAATCTCATAAACCATGATATAGTAGTCAATCCCCCTAGACACCCCCAACCCTCTGGACAGCTCCCCACCCCCCGGACAACCCCCAAAACCCTCTGGACAGGCCCCCACCCCCGTGGACAGCCACCCACACCCACCCACCCCTTGGACACCCCAACCCCTGGACACCCCCCAACCCTCTGGACAGCCCCCCCACCCCCTGGACATCCCCCACCCCTCTATACAGCACCCCCCACCCCTCCTGGACACCACCCCCTACCCCCGTGGACACCCCCTAGACACCCCCCAACCCTCTAGATAGCCCCCACCCCCTGGACAACCCTCAAAACCTTCTGGACAGGCCCCCACCCCCTTGGACAGTGCCCCCACACACACCCACACCCTTGGACACCCCCCTGGACACCCCCCAACCCTCTGTACATCCCCCCACCCCCCGGGAAACCCCCAAAACCCTCTGGACAGGCCCCCACCCCCTTGGACAGCCCCCCACACCCACCCACCCCCTTGGACACCCCCTGGACACCCCACAACCCTCTGGACATCCCCCCAACCCCCTGGACAGCCCCCCACCCCACTAGACAACACCCCCACACCTCCTGGACACCACCCCCACCCCCTACCCCCTTGGACACCCCGCTGAACACCCCCCCCCCCCCCAACCCTTTGGATAGCCCCCCACCCTCTGGACAGCACCCCACCCCTCCAGACAGCACCCCCCACCCCTCCTGGACACCACCCCCACCCCCGACCCCCTTGGACACCCCCCTGGACACCCCCCAACCCTCTGGACAACCCCCCACCCCCCCCCCCCCGGACAACCCCCAAAACCCTCTAGACAAGCCTCCACCCCCTTGGACAGCCCCCCTCACCCACCCACCCCCTTGGACACCACCCTGGACACCCCCCAACCCTCCGGACAGCCCCCCACCCCCCCGGACAACCCCCCAAACAATGGTTTACATATAAAAACTAGGCATGTTAAACAAATAAAAACACATGAATTTAATATATACTTCAGCATGAAATAGATGTAATTAAATATTATTAAATATGGCTACTTAAATGATCGTATGATAATTAAAAATAACCATTGATATTCAACTTGTCAAATGATCACAAGTTTTCTCGATAACTAATATCATAATGAGGTAAGGGATAATTCTAGAAATCTTAAACATATTTTTGAGGCCTTGGCCAAGGTCTCAAAAAATACTAGGTTAAGCCCTCAGTAGAACCCATTTTTATTTGGAATCATGAGACATAGCGATGCATCGAAGGGCCATAGAGGTCAACAGGCATTACATTATATGTCTAATAGATTCTCATATAAAAGAGGATAAACATAAGCAGCAAAAAAACATGAAATATCATTTCTGAATTTGTACATTTAATCAATAACCATTCTATGCAGTAATATAGGTGAATGAGATCATTAGTTGTCAATGAAAAAAAAAATTACCGTCAATGTCGGGCATTCGTGAAACAAAAACAAACTAAATAGAAGTAGTTGAGGCTTACATGAATATTGCGAGTCGATCTAATAGATCTAGGGATTATAAATAATATGATGATGGAAAAAAGAGGTAAGAGGGTTCGAAATCAAAGAATCTTACCTAGTTTAAACACAAAAATTGTAAAACATAAATATAGACTATCCGGGAAAAAAATGAATGAAATAAATTCGTGGAAGGCTTACTTGAGTGATGCGAGTTGAGATGATAGATCTGAGGAGACTAAATATGATAAACGATGAAGGCAAAACGAGTTTAACGCATTGAGATCGATGAGTTGATTAGGGTTTACCGCGCGAGAGAGACGAGCTGCTGGACTGTCGATCGAAAAATCGTAAATGACAATCCACGGGGCTTGTTAATTTTTTAAATGTTTTATAACGTCGGTTATTTAATAACCGACGTTATAAACAATTTTTTTACATTTATAACATCGGTTATTATAATAACCGACGTTATAAATGTATCAGATACAGGTTTTTTTACGTCGGTTATTCTATAACCGACGTAAAAAAGACATCAAAAATCACAATTTTTTACGTCGGGTATTGTATAACCGACGTAAAAAACGTTTTGTGGGTTGTTTTGTTACGTCGGTTATAAAATAACCGACGTCAAAAAGGCCTCAAAAGCCTCATTTTTTACATCGATTATTTTATAACCGACGTAAAAAATAAGTTATCTATAACCGACATAAAAAAAACCCCCACACTTTGGTTTTTTACGTCGGTTATTTTATAACCAACGTAAAAAAACTCGTAGACATCTTGTTTTGTACGTTGTTTATTAAATAACCGACTTAAAAAACCCCCGCACTTTTGTTTTTTACGTCGGTTAATTTATAACCGACATAAAAACCGAACACACGCGATTTTTGACGTCGGTTATTAAAATAACCGATGTTCAAAATCTACTCACCGCATTTTTTACATCGGTTATAAAATAACCGACGTAAAAAATCACGTTTTGCATATTATCACGTCGGTTATATATAACCGACATAAAAAATGGTGACGTAAATAACGTTTTCTGCACTAGTGTGAGAAGAAACATAATATTTAAATAATGATGTAGATTAATAGATATCATTGATCATAATAAATTGAATAATCAAGAGAAATTTAATGACCATAAATCATTAAGGTATGAAAAAGACCATTGATTCGTCATAAATAAAGGTAATATGATAAAAAAATTAAGATAATTTTCCTAAATTATAGGAATTCCTTCACCATATATAATAATAACACAAAAAAATATACTTACTTGATAAGTATAATTTCATCCTTAAATCATTTTCCACTACAATCTCATTTGTTTTACCAAAAATGAGTATTCAAGATGAATTTTTCATTCCTGAACCACAAAAATCAAATTTTAATATAGCACATGATTCCACAAAATTATATCAAGATATTCTTCTTATCTTTTTACATGAACCAAAATGAAAAATAGTTAGCACAATGTTAGATAATTCATACAATGAATAGACTTTCATATTAATATCCAAATCCAGAGTACAACTTAAATAATTCTATAAATAAATAACCTTATATCACAAATAACCTCAACATTAAAAAATTTAACTATGCTATTACCAAATAATATTTCATGTTAAATCACATGTTACAACTAAGGGTTACATATTCCTCAACCCAATGAAAAATTTCCCAAAATTTCATTAATCACCTCAAAATCTTAAAAATTAAAAAAGATTTGGTATTATAATATGTTTCCCAAAATAAACTTAATATTTATCTGTCAAATCATTTAAGTAAAAATAATTTTATACTGGCCATAACATCATGTAGTCCAATGGTAGGAATTTCACCCTTGTTACCATTTGGTTGCGGGTTCAAGCCTCACGACCTTGTTGGAAGCAACGGGTTGTCTCCGGGCATGTGGACTTTCCTTTTTCCAAAACTATATTAATATAATTCCTATAACATTCCCAAATTGTGATAATATATATTTACCTCAAAATAAAAGATAAGATAAACCCTAAAGGTTAAAAATAACTTTAAACTTATATCAAAAAAATGTAAAGGAATTCTTACTCAAATAACTTTTTCATTGAAACTAACAATGTAATTTCGGCCCTGGTCGGGCCTAGCATGAAAAAAATCGAGTTGTTGGACACTATTCGGGCTGGGTCGGTCCGGCCCAAACATCCCCATGAGGCGGCCCAAGCTCGTCCTCAGGCCGGCCCCAACCATCAGTTTGGGCTGGGCTTTTTTGGGTCGGGCTGGGTTTTTTCGAGTCGGGCCATGGTGGGCCTTTATTATTTTCAAAATAATTGTTTGTTTTAAAACTTGTTTTAAACGTTTTTATTTAAACATTTTTTTAACATTTATTTAAAAAAATTACATTTAGTTTTAAATGTATTTTTTTGTAAAAATGTTTATTTTATTTTTTATTAACATTTTACAGTGGGTGGATATTTTTTTTGTCTAAATAGATTTATATATTGTGAATCTATATATATTATTTGAAAATTGTAAAAAAAAATTAATGAGGGGTTTTGGGGGGTGCACAGCAGTGGGTGAGTTTAAATCCATGTTATTTAAATATTTTTTTAACATTTTTTTAAAACTTTTTTTTACATTTAATTTTTTTAACTTATTTATAATTTTTTAAGCGTTTGTTAAATTTTTTTAATTAAAAGTTTTTATTTAAACCATTTTTTAACATCTGTCTAAAATGTTTTTTTACATTTTTTTTAATGACTAATTTAAAACATTATTTAATTTTTTTTAAATGCATTCTGTTTACAAGTAATTTTTTAAAACATTTAACATTTTTCATATTTTAATGTAAAAAGTATTTTTTTAAGTGTTTGTTTTAAAAAAACTAATTTAACTGTTTGTTTAAAAAACTTTTTTAAAAGATTTGTTTAAAACATTTTTATTTAAACCTTTTTTTAAACTATTTTTTAAAACTTGTTTAAAAAAATTACATTTATTTTTAGACATTTAATTTTAAAAAAAAAATTGAATGCATGTTTTTTACATGTTTTTTTTTAAACATTTAACATATTTTATGTAAAGACATTTTTTTATTAACATTTTACAGTGGGTGGATTTGTTATTTTTTTCTAAATAGATTTATATATGTCTATGAATTTATATATATTATGTGCAAATTAAAAAAATATATTAATTAGGGATTGGGGGGTGCGCAGCACCCCCATAGTGGGTTTAAAGCGTTGTTATTTAAACGTTTTTTATCATTTATTTAAAATGTTTTTTTACATTTATTTTTTTCTAATTATTTATGAAAATTATTTTTAAGTGTTTGTTTAATTTAAAACATTTTTTAAATGATTTTTAATTTTTTTTTCATGGTAGGCCCGGCCCAATCCTATTCCAGCTGGGCCGAAATTACAGCCTTAGGGGGTACGCAGCAGTGGGTGAGTTAATTTTTTTCTAAATAGATTTATATATGTATATATAGTCTATATAATATATGCAAGTTTCATCATATTTAAAAAATAATAATGAGGTTGGGGGTGTACGAACATCGTTGGGTGAGTAGTTATTTTTTTGTTAATATATAATAAGTTATTATATATATATAATATGAGAAAATTTTAGAAAAATAATTAGGGGTTGGGGGGTGCGCCGCAGTGGGTGGGTTAATTTTTTTCTAAATAGATTTATATATAATATATGCAAGTTTCAACATATTTAAAAAAAAAATAATGAGGTTGGGGGATGTGCACGAACATCTTTAGGTGAGTGTTATTTTTTTGTTAATATAAAATAAGTTATTATATATATACTATTAAATCATTGATACACACACACAGATATATATATATATATATATATATATTATTAATGGATTTTTAAAAGCCACACTTAATTGATATATATTATTAATAGCTTTATATATATATATTATTAATGGATTTGTTTATATATATATATATTATCATATCATTGATATATATATTATTAATGGATTTGTTTATATATAAATATATAATATGCAAATTTCATCATATTTAAAAAAAAATTAATGAGGTTGGGGGGTGTGCATGAACATCGTTGGGTGAGTGTGTTATTTTTTTTGTTAATATATAGTAAGCTATTATATACATATAATGTTAAATGATTGATATATATATATAATATGATAAAATTGTAAAAATAATAATTATGGGATGGGGGTGCACTGCAGTGGGTGGGTTAATTTTTTTTTCTAAATAGATTTATAAATATATAGTATATATAATATATGCAAGTTGCAACATACTTAAAAAATTTAATGAGGTTGTGGGACGTACACGAACATAATTAGGTGAGTGTGTTTTTTATTAATATACAACAAGTTGATATATATATAATATTAAATCATTGATATATATATATATATTAATAGCTTTTTTATATATATTATATTAAATAATTTATATATATATATATATATTATTAATGGATGTTTAAAAGCCACACTTAATTGATATATATTATTAATGGATTTGTTTATATATATACATTATTATATATATATATATATAATTATATATCATTGTATATATATATACACACACACACACATTATAATTATATATAATAATAATTATATGTATATATATACACATTATTAAATATATAATATTATATATATATATATATTATATATTATTTTTTGTTAATATATAATGATATATATATATACATATATATAAATTCTGGTGATAATATAACAGGCACACCGCCTAGACTAGTTGGTCTAAGCGCAGCCTTGGAATCTTGAGGTAGGGGGATCGAATCTTCCTACTATCATTTTCTCATTATATTTTTTTACAGCGGGTGGGCTTCGCACGGGCCAGTGGGCTGGGCTTCGTACGGGCCAGCGGGTTGGGCTTCGCACGGGCTGGGCTTTTTTGGGCAAGCCCGGCCTGGCCTGCGGGCCTTCTTGGATAGGTCCAGGCCCGATCTGATGAACCTACGGCCCGAGACCAGCCTGGCCTGATGTGGGCTTTGCCGGGCTGGGCCGCTCGGGCTTCTAGGCCGGGTATGTCAGGCTTTCGGGCCGCCAGGCCAAAATTACACCCTTAACTAAAACCCATAATAAAGAAAGGGGTTGTGTTCCCATAAATGTCTATCAAAATATCCAAAATCATGTTAAAATATCATTGTATAAAACCTCAAAATGGGTATTTATGCCTTTAAACTTATGATAAACCTTAGTCTTATCAACTCAAGACACTTTAGGTTTATCCCATATCTTTATGGAATATCATAGTTTTCTATATCTTATATTATCAAATTCATCATGATGGTTCATAGAGAAAATGTGAATTGACCCAAGAATATACCCTAGTGGTTTCAAACCTAGTGTGAAATAAATTCACACTCACGAGGCACTATAATGATGGTTGGATATACTCAACCAACTCTTTTCAGGTTTATTACCCCTAGATGCATATGTTTCAAAACCATGTCCACTTATAGTATCTAGATAGGGATGTAATTCTTGGAAAACCAAATAATCTCTACCATACCAAAACTTTATGATGGTATCCTATACTATAATTATCCTTAAAACTATTCATATGGTTATTTTTTCTAATCTATTTTTTCCTAAATTTAGTTCCCAAGGATTCTACTAAACTTGCTCAGATACCAACTGTAAATACCTTGACTCCATTATCCCAGATCCAGTGGTTACTTTTTTACATTGGAACTAGTTACAAGAAATTGAATCCCAAATTATCAAATATTTTAGTGGTATTGGTAAACTATATACATACATTCTTCTCATTTTTCATTAAAAATTAAATATAAAACAAAGTGAGAGTAATTATTTTCATCCGTGAACTCATTCAAAGATTCCTTCTTCATATCCCAAGGAAATGAAACAAAAAAAAGGTGATCTCGAATGCTTATTAAGGGTTATGTATAGTATAATTTATCAAATAATAAATAATACATAATCAATATGTAAAGGTGAATAAATGAAAACATATTTCATTTAATCAATAACTTGAGTAAAAAGAATAATATGGAAGAAAAAATATTGGTCAAATAATACCATATAACTAATCACATAAACTTGAAAATTATACATGGATATAATAACTATTCAAATAATCACATGGAAAACAATAACTAGTTTTATAATTATAGAATTCATAATTTCATAAATCATAAACTTACCGTTAAGGCCTTGGGCCAATATATCTTACATAAATGGTTAAGGCCTTGGAAAAATACCCAAACTAGTTTGTTTCAAGAGACCTACCAATGCATCTAGGGGCTATAACAGGCCCTACCTATAAATTCATAAGTCCAATGCATCCATAATATGAATAAATAATATAACTTAATCAATATGCCTTAATAATCAAAAACTATCTGTATAGAAAGAACTAGTATATGAAATATCAATACTTTCATATCAAACTAATAATAAATCATCTAGAGAAAGAATAAGGATTGTATCATTTCAACATATCCCCAGTGAATCATAGGTAAAATAAAGTTTTATTTATAATGATTAATAGAAATACTGTAAAAATATAATTAAAAATATTCTTGAGGAAAATACTATTTTTATTTTCAAATTCACTTTTAAAAAACTACAAAACTACAAAATATTAGGAAAAAAATTATTTGAAAATTATCATGGAAACTTATAAAGGAAGCTTGAAATCATTGATCGATCAAGATGGTGGGAAATCTCATTCATGCCAAGTACATTAAAATAATGATTCATTTCAAATTTTTAATAAAAAGTCAAAAATAACCTCATTCAGTAAATGAAAATAAGATTCCATTTGAACTAATTTGTAAAAATTATAACATGGGTAAAAATTTCTTTAATAAATAATTTAAAAATATGAAAAATATTTTTAAAAAAAATTTAAGTAAAATATGGACATGGAAGAAAATGATTCCTGATTGAATAAAAAACAAAGCCAGTTTTTCTTAATAACATTATTTTGATCTCCTGGGTACTTAAAAAAAGAAAATTAAATGAAAAATAAAATTTTATAAAATAACTAGATGAGAATAAAATATATTGGGTTTAATATAGAAGATCATATAATTACCCTAGTGTATATTTAAACATAAAAAATTTTGACTAATGATGAGATTGTGAAATAAACTCTTTCTACTTTGATAATTTTGAATCATAATCCCCATGAAAGAAATAAATTCAAATAAATCTTTAAATACCATGGATATAAAGTTAATAATTATATATAATATCAAAGGGGAAGTATACACTACTATAAATTAAGGATTTATCCACACTTATATATCCACAGTTTTAAAAAACCATGGTTAAAGCCTAAGATATCCCCACGGGTCTTAAGTTACCCGTAGCGATATTCCCCCAACCCTCGTGATTCCACCCGATGTCGATGTCTCCTCCACGATTTAGCGGACCTCCTCACCCGATGTTACCACCCACCTTCCGATATACTCCGAAAATGACGCAGCCACCCAACATCGATCCTCCTCTGATGATGCGTCCACCCAACCTCGGGACAATCCTCCTCCGACAATGCATCCACCCAACCTCGACCCTCATCCGACAACACGACCACCCAACCTCAGGATGATCCTCCGACAACAATGCGGCCACCCAACCTCAGGATGATCCTCCGATGACAATTCGGCCACCCAGCCTCCTTTCGATCCTCTTCTTTTGATGTGGATCTGTCTTCACCTTCAGGACACTCTCTTCCTTCAAATCGTGTTTCTCTTCGGTCTTCACACATTCCAGGTGCCCCTCTACATCTCATTTGTGGGAATTCCATGACTCACAGCTTGTGAGTGGCCTATGGTAGGGTGCGTTAGGGTTTGTTTTCAATTTCCTCAAAACTCTATTATATTTATTCTATTGGGGTTTCAATTATCTCTAATTTCCTCTAATACACAGTCGCATACATATGAACCAGGATGGTTCTAATTCCTCACATGCCCTATGATTTCTTCCACGGAGAAGGGTTTCTTTGATTTTAGATCCACATCCTCTTCAATTTGCATTCGGTAAGATTTATTTTTTGATTTATTATCTTTTTAATTGTCACATTTTTCTTTGATAGGGTTTATTTGTTTTCACTTATTACATCGGGTATGATTTCTTTGATTTTTTGTCTGATTTTCATTAGGTTTGATTGTCTTATAGAGTTTAAATATGAAAATTCTGGAAATCAGAAGTTATAATGATATGATTTTAAGATGGATGAATGGTCTATAGTGAGTTATAAAAGAAAATTTCATAAATATATAGTATTTATTTATTATTATTACTTTGGTTAATATAAATATATGTTTCATAGTGATGGATATATGAAATATCATGATATTGTTGCAGTTGTTGATTAGAAGTAATGTTTGGTGATTTGTTAAATTCCATGTTGACTTATCAATTTTTTTAGAGAACATCATTTTCCCATATAAATAAAATCCAATATGATTATGATGAGTCACATAGAACATTTATGTTTTGAAACCACGATGTGATAGAAGCCTATGAGATTGTTTCTCCATAAGGTCTTATTCATTTCCCATTGGGTGTTTAGTCTTAGGTTTTGCTTCCAGAGGTTAATCCACACTACCCTATACCTCCCTACAAATTCTTATATAAATAAAACTTTGGGTTAAAAATTGGTTAAGATAAGTGTTTACCCGAACCTTTATTTATCAATGTATTTAAAATAATAATGATTTTTCCATATTGTCTTTTTAACTCCTTAAGATTGGAATCATGGATTCTCAAAGTATATTGTTGATTACCTTGGTACTCCATCTGTCTCTATATGTCCTTCATGGATGGATCTTGAATTTTTCCTTAAGTTTGGTAACTTGTTGAAGGTTGAGAGTTGTTACTTACCTACTGGAAGTGTGGGGGATGATAAATCTATTATAAAATCTATTAGAAATGTGATTTGGATTGATATTTATTTTTATATCCATATGATACTATTGAATACTCCTTGAAACCTTGGTTGTTCAACCAAAATTGATGGACCCCCCCTCCCATCAAGTGTCTACACTGATCTAGTGGGATCTATAATTGGTATGATAAAAAAATCTCTAGTTGGATTTATATTTTTTCAAGTTCTACTGATTTTTTTTTTGAAATATATGAACTAAAAAATAAAGTTTTATTAAAGGTCCTTGGATATAAAACTCAATTTCGATTCCCATTGAATTTGAAATGAATGTCTTAGCTAAGAATTTGAGTAACATCAAAAAAATAAGAGGCTACAATTCAAATAAATAATTCTTAGGAGAAGGTGATTACACCACTATTTGAAGGTAATCAAAGTGGTTTTCCTTCTGTTAAATCTACTGAGAATTATTCTTGTAATGAATTAAGTTCATGTTGTGATGAAGTTATTTCCATTGAATCATTCAGTGATATCAATTATGAAATCAAGGATTGTCTTAAAATGTACCCTATTGAAGTTATTATATACATATGTGAATATATCAAGGGGATACAATATTATAAACCATAGTTATATTTAGATTCTAAGTCAATGAAATATAAAGTCTCTAAAAAGGTAAGTAAATGTATCACCATCATAATTTTTATTGAATCTAAGGAGACATTTCTATCACTTTTCAATGTAAATTTGTTTATAAATTAATAAGAATTGAAAAGGAAAGTTTTTTAGGAGGTTGGTATTATAGAAGTGGTCTTTTCACTAGAAAAACTATATTCGACCTCTATGGTTGTCAAAGATTTATAGCTGGATGTTAAAGAAAATAGTATTAAAGAACTAGATAGTTCTTTTATAAAGGCTAATAAAGTGTATGGATATCTGATTCAGAAGTTAAAAAATAAAATCTCTTGAATATGATATGTATTATCTAAATCTATAATGATTGGAGTAAGAGGTGAAATTGATAAATCAAGAAGTCACCCAAGTTTAATCATTACTTGTTTTTAGGAAAATAAGAGTAGCTACCACACAAACTAATGATGATAATACTACTAACAAAAAGACTTGTAATTGTTTCAAAATAACTTTAATTGATCCACTAATTTTTTCAATTTAAGATAATGGAGGAATGTGACAGACTATCCTAATAATTTTGTTGGTACTCATACATATTTATCTATTACCCATGGTTTAAAAACAAATTTTGTACAAATATTTGTGTTATTAAATAATGATAATCCATCCATATCATCCAATTTGGATATGATCATGAATAAAGTACTTAGACCTCTAAATAAAGCTCATGGTCATATTGTTGTTTTCCAAAAATAGAAAGAAATAAAAACTAGATATACTATATACAATAGAAAGATAAGGTGTTTTATTTGTTAATAATAGTGATATTAGACATTTAGATAGAATTATAGTGAATTTTGGCATAATATGTCTACCTATGTAGGATATATAAGGTCTATATTCTAGGAGAGCAGACCATATTTTGAAAGAAAACATATGGTAAAAATGAAGAATTCACAAAATAAGAGTAATCTATCTATAAGAAACAGATTTCAATATTTTGAATATATTGGTTAAATATGGAAAAAATTATCATAGTTAAGATTCTTATTTTCATATACCAACTCAACACAAAGTACATACTAATTTTAGAATAAGAACACAATAAAAATTGAAGTAGGTAAGAAAAGTAAATGAATCTACCTTGGGGAGAAAAAAATAAGGATATTATGTCATGTAATCTAAATAATTCAATGAAGGTGTTTGAAGAGGATGTTGAAATAGAGATGAACTACCTAAACTATGGAAGAATAGTCTATATTATGGGCCATTGAAAATTAGCCATTAATGTCATGACTGATGGAAGTGAGCTAAAGTAACAAATGGAATCAATTTAGGAAAGGAATCATAGAATTCATTTAATTAAACATATCCTATAAGAAGAAGATTAATAATGACTTCTAAATAATTATATTCTAAATAATACCAAATATATACATGGAATTTACAAAATTCCAGGTCATACAACAAACAAATTCTAAACTTCACTTCCAGAAAAAGATGAACTATTTATGTAAAAATATAAAACATTATAGGCTCTAAATATCAAGAAATTTATTGTAGAAAAGGTTTCCACACACATTAATTAGGTATATTGTGTGCCTAAATTATGTGTGATCATATGGACTAAGTAATTGGTAGAGCCTAAGAATATGGATATAGTAGAAAAGTATAGAAGTGATCTATTTTCTAAAATAAGGTTGCATGTTCCATCTTTAATTAATGAATAAAAGAGCAGAAAATAATATTTTCCAATGATTTATATATTTTGAAAATCAAGGGTGAATCTAGCCTGAATAGATCTCAATATTTAATATATGGAAAAAATATTTTCTTGGTTGGGATATAATTCATGACTTTATTACCTTGATTATTTGTTCCAATTTTTGTTGGGAATTAAATGTGCTAATGAAAAAAGTTTTGAACTACTTAGAAGTTATTATAATTACATAATTATGGGTTTTATCCATAATGGTTCATTTAAACTGGTATAACTATCTCATAAAAATACCCAAAAAAATCCAATGGTTAAGAATAGAATTTATCTTTGAAAAACTATCCATGATGAAGACTGTTTGGAAGAATTTTTAGAGGTTGGGGGTGGGGCGTCTAAGGGGAAGTGGGAAGGCACTGGGGGTGAAGGTAGTGGGGAGGGTATGGGGGTGGGGTTCTGAGGGCTGGTGCGGGAGGGGGGTGCTGGGGGAGTGGTGCAGGGGGGGGGCGGGGTTGGTGTAGGGGGGACTGGTGCTGTGGGGGGGGGGGGGGGGCTGGTGCTGGGGGGTTGGGGGCAGTGGGGGTGTAGGTGGGGGCTGGGGGGAGGTAATGGGGGTGGGGTAATAGGGGATGATGCAGAAGGGGTGATGGGGGGCTGGGGGAGTGGTGCAGGTGGGGGTGTAGGGGGGACTGGTGCTGGGGGGCTGGGGCTGGGGGCAGTGGGGGTGCAGGTGGGGTTGGGGGTGGTGGGAAGGTGCTAGGGGGGGCTAGTGCTGGGGGGGCTTGGGGTAGTGGGTGTTCAAGTGGGGGTTGGGGGGCTGGGGGCTATGGGGGGTGGTGCAGGAGGGGTTGGAAATAAAATTTGGGAAGTTTTTTGGAAATTAACAGAATAGGTAAAATAGAAGGGAATGAGAATTATAAGATGAATATGAGTTCCTTTATATTCTATTTTTTTATTATATATTGACCATGTACAACTTTTTTTATATGATTTCATATGGTAATTGAGATATATATTGGAAATAAGTGATAATAAGAGAATATGGAATAGAAATGATAATATAGAAGAACGTGGTATGCTTCATGGATGTTTTATTTATATTTTTTATGAATGTATTGAAGCAATGATTATTGATATTATGATGAAAAATGTGTGAGTTTGTGGTTGTTTTGTGTTGACATTACCACCATAAATTATCAGTCTAATGGGAATGGCTAAATGATGATATTGTGGTAATAATAGAAAGGAATTATAGAATCTATCATGGTAATGGATTCATGTATTATTTATCATCACTGATCATATATATATATAAGAATTCGTTATATCTCATTTCTTTTCACACTATTTTATTACAAGTGGCTTCTTGTGATGAGGCTAGTTCTATCAACCACCATCAATGACAGTGATTTCAACATCATATTTGGGTAATATTTATTCCATTTTTATTCTTTGGCCAAATTTTAATTAGGGATTTTGTGATTTTTGGGTTCTTTATATTTTTTTAATACTTTTTGAATGTCGGTGAGGTGGATTCGAGTTATCATTGATGAAGGATTACATGTGTATGCGTAGGTAGGCATATACATATATAAGTTCCCCCTTTATACATATTCACTCATGGCAGTAAGAATATATATATTGAAGCTAGGTGTGCTTATATATATATAAAAAATGCATACATGTGTAAGTGTAAAGGGGTATATGCAAGTATAAACATATATCTAAGGACCCCCTTGTTCATATTTGGCCATTCAAATATGTACATAGGGGCTAGGTTTCCTTATATATATTTGAAGTTGCATATGTGTGCAAGCAGAAAAAAAGGAAGTTTCAAGTTGTCGTCGTCAAAAACAGCGCGCCTTGAGGTTGAGGTAAGTTCCCTCTAACTAACCCTTTAATTTGAATTATATAATTGCTTGGGTATTTTAAAAACTTTTTTTCATTATTATATAATGTTTATATGCTATGAAAATTGGTTTTGTCTCTTTGAAATGAAATTTTCACCAGTTTTATATGATTTATTTAAGTCTTCAACATGGACTAGTAGAAAGATTCAGCCAACTCAATAGTAGAAAATGAAATTTCCTTCACTTTAGAGATGATAGTGCCCTAATTTTGAGAAAACAAGAACTAAACATTCTCATAAAAATCTAAAACTTAAAGAAAATATTTGTTTTTAATTTCATCAAACACAAACAACTGGCCTTGAAAACTTGACACTTTCTTCAGTAACATCACTGTTAAACACTTGACCTAGAAAAAGACAGAATTTAACCTATTAAGATAAATCCACCTAGGCTTGATTCACAGTATAACCAGAGGTTTCACACCATGAATCCCTACCCCTATGAATTTCATGGCTTGAACTGAGATGCACAGCCGGAAATGTTTGAGATAGGGGGTTAACCCCTCAACCAACCCCATTCAAGGCATAAACCCGATGGGTCGCAGCATGAAAGGATACGGTAACTTAAATTTCAATTATTTTTCATGATGAACCACCACTAACTTCCACCCAAACCTCAGAGATTCCAACATGGGACTAAAAACAAATCCAAAAATACCATTTAGGAACATCTAATGTTCATATTTTGGATCCAAATTCTAATTTAACAAAAAACTTAGGATATCAGGGGGTGTTGGGTTTTGTTTCAAGGGGGATGGGGTGTGCTGGGTTTTTTTCAAGGGGTAGGGTAGGGTGCGGGGGGTGGTCATGGGGGTGTTCTTGGGGGTGTGAAGTGTGTAGGGGGGTGGGTAGGTGGTGTGTGCAGGGGGGTGGGGTGGGTAGGGGGTGTGCTGGGGAAGGGGGTGTGTAGGGTGAGGGGGAAGGGGGAGGGGGTAAGGGGAGGGGTGCAGGGGGGTCCAAGGGGTGTGCAGGGGAGGGGGTGTGCTGGGTTATTTTGCAAGGGGTAGGGTGTAGGGGGGTGTGATAGGGGGGCAGGGGGTGGTGAAAGTGGGAGGGCTGCAGGGGGGAGGGGTCAAGGGGAAGGGGGTGTCCAGGAGGGGGGTTCAAGGGGGCATGGGTGTGCAGGGGGTGTTCAAGGGGGTTTTCCAGGGGGTTCAAGGTTAACTTAATGAATTGAATGAGTAAAATGTAATTGAACATGGTTAACTTGGAACATGAGAGGTAATTCCTCATTTAGTGAATTATGTTATAGTTATGTCCCTTTTCTAAAGTTTAATTGGAAGGAATGACACTAGATATCAACCCAGGATCCACACAATTGCACCAAACGGTTTGGTAATTCTTCCACCATATTGGATTCACGAATAGGTATTAATTGAGATGACTTTGAGATCCAATCCATAATCCCCCATAAAGAATCCTATTTTCAATCCATTCTTAGTAAATATATGAAAAAATTGATAGTTATTTTCTCCAATTTCCACATAGATATAGGTTAGGTTTTCAACATGAAGGGGTGTTCAGGGGGCTGTTTAGGGGGTGCAAGGGGGTGTCCGGGGGGCTGTCCAGGTGGGGGGGTTATTCAGGGGGAGGGGGTGTCCAGGTGGGAGGGGTGTCGAGGAGGGGTGGTCTTTGCGGGGGGGATACTACAAGGGTGGGGGGTGTGCAGGGGGTGCTGTCCAGGGGGGGTGTTCAAGGGGGTGCAAGGGGGCTGTCCAGGGGGGTGGGCTACTACAGGGGGTGCAAAGGGGGTGTTCAAGGGGGTGCAAAGGGGATGTCTAGGGGGTTTCCGGGAGGGGGTTCAAGGGGGAATGGGTGTGCAAGTGGTGTTCAAGGGGTCATGGGTGTGCAAGGGGTGTTCAAGGGGGTTGTCCATGGGGGTGTCCATGAGGGGGGGTCGAGGGCATGGGTGTGTCAGGGGGTTTCAAGAGGGTTGTCCAGGGGGTGCAAGGGGGGTTTCTGAGAGGGGGGGTCTTCATGGGGGCTCTCTAAGGGGGTGTTCGGGAGGGTGGGTGTCCAGGAGGGGGGAAGGGGGGTGTCTAGGAGGGAGGGGGTGTCCAGGTGGGGGGTTGTCTAGGGGGGTGTTCAGGGGGAGGGGTGTCCAGGTGCGAGAGGGGTGTCCAAGAGGGGGGCAGAGGCAGTCCATGGGGGCTTTGTAGGGGGGATATTGTAGGGGTGGTGGTGAAAGGGGGTGAAAGGGGCTGTCTAGGGGGGTGGGATACTGTAAGGGGTGTTCAAGGGGGTGCAAGGGGGTTGTCCAGGGGGTGCAATGGGGGGTGTCCAGGAGGGAGGTTCAAGGGGGAATGGGTGTGGGGGGGTATAGGTGGGAGGGGGTGTCCAGGAGGGGGGGTCGGGGCATGAGGGTGTAGGGGGAATTCAGGGGGGTTGTCTAGGGGGTGAAAAGGGGCTGTCCAGGGGGGGTATGAGGTGGAGGGGGTGTTCAAGGGGGCTTTCCAGGGAGCATGGGGGTGCAGGAGGGGTGTTCAAGGTAGTGAAAGGGGGTTGTCCTAGGGGGTGCAAGGGGCTGTCCAGGGGGGCATGGGGGTGCAGGGGGATGTCCAGGGGGTGCAAGGGGGTTGTCCAGGGGGGCATGGGGGTGAGGGGGGTGTTCAAGGGGGTACAAGGGGGTTGTCCAGGGGGTGTAAGGGGGTTTTCCAAGGGGGCATGGGGGTGCAAGGGGGTGTTCAAGGGGGTGAAAGGGGGCTATATAGGGGGTGAAAGGGGGATATCCAGGGGCATGGGGGGTGCAGGGGGGTGTTCAAGGGGGTGCAGGGGGTTTTCACTAGGGAGCTGTGGGGATGAATTAATTTTTTTATACTATATAAATGATATAGCCATGGTTTTAACTAAGGAAATAATGGATTAGTTACATAGTAAAAACCATGGCACTTGTCCCCTACTACCATGGTTAAAACCATCACACTAGGCCCCTATTTCCACGATTAAAACCATGGCAGTAGGTAAGACCTACTGCCACGGCGATAGAGGCCCCAGTTTTCTGAAACTGTGGCCATAGGCTATTGCCATAGTTTTTGGGCATATGGCCATGATTCCAAACCATGGTTGTAGGTGAATTTTCTAGTTGTGATATACACCACATAAAACAATATAGGTTCACAACATAGATTTATGTCCCAAAGAAAGAGAATTTGAGACGAATAACCCTTATAAAGATCATATAATTGAATTGAAAATTAATAAATATAGAGATTATGTGTAACAAATATAATTACATAAAAAAATTATAAATATATAATAAATTAGTTTATATATAAATTAACACATTATCATTTCATAATAAATTCCATGAATTATAAGTATAACCCAATGAATGGAAATTGGGTTTAAAAACTCATTACCACTTGGTAACTTTCAAGTAAAATCCCCTTGGATGAAAAAAAATTAAATTGTAACTTAAAATACCATTAATTATTAAGGATTAATTATATAACATGTAAAAGTGGAAACATATACACTATATAAAACAAATTAGGTATATAATATTAAAATATGCCTCAATGAAAGCAAATTGAGACAAAATCCCTTACCTTGAGTTCCACTCTTCACGTACATTATTTATCTATATGAATAATGAAATTATGTTAATTATTTTACTTTCTTAAGAAAATTTTTCAAGTTTATTATTAATTTTATTTTATTTACTACTATTTAATACTTAATTACATAATAAATTATGTTCACATCAAACTTTTTTGATGATATTCGGTTTGTATGTCCAAAATGACTTTGGTAGGTTGAATATGGTAAAAGTGGTCATTTTTCCATAATCTCTAGAATAATAAAAAATAAATGATTATAGTTTTTATATATAAATTATAATTTTAAAGAAAACCATGAAATATTGTTATGAAAAATGAACTATGTCATAATCATGGTGATGGTAAGTCGTACATACGCATGAGTAACATTTCTATTTTTCAATGATCATGATAGAAAGATGGTAAATATTATTTTTTATTAAAAAATATTATCATTATATCATAAATATAATATTATTTCATTAAATAAACTTATATATATCATCCATGAGATGTGGTAATAGAAAACAAACCACATCGCTTCGTGGAGGTGGTAGTCCACACGTACGTACGAACAACATTATAATTTTTAATGGATGGAAATGTAAGAAATTAGATGATATATTATCTTTTAATACTAATAAATATTTAATTAATATCATATATAAATATTAAATCCATCATTATAACCATTTGTGAGAGACAGTGATGGTAAACGAATTACATCGGTCCGCAAGGCGGTAGCCCGCCATACACACGAACGACGGTTTCATTTCTCATTTGATGGAAGAGGAGATAGATATAGGGTATTACATTAACATAAAAACATATAAGTATATTTAAGATAATTTTTTATTATCATTTAATTATTTTTTAATAATATTTTAAATATGTATAAGAAGAAGTAAAACTAAAACATTCGGTTGAAAGTTGTACCTCTTCTTTGGACAACCGCATTTGTTTTACACATTAAGACATATATGGTTTCTATTATTACAAAAATAAGACCTATATAATATTATAAGGTATTTTATGAAGGTATTTTGGAAGTTATTAGTTGGATCAAATGGTTCTTTAAGTGTGAATAAAATAGGAGAGTGGTTTCCTTTTATAATGAGGGGAGGGGCATTCCTGGAATATCTTCAAGTATTAAATTAATATAAATTAACTATCATGTTAAAATGGATAAAAATTGATATAATTAAAATATAAGATGATAATGAGTCTAAATCCTTTAATATTATAAAAAATAGATAGGATTAAGTGATTTTTTCACCCTTATCTTTTTATTTTAACCCTTAGTTAACCCTTTTTGATAATTATCATGATAATGAATTTTTTACTCCTTAAGAGTTAATATAGTTAATATAAAAGTTAAATTGGTATATAAATATACCATAGTTGATATTTATAAACATATACCAATAAATTTTCTGAATACATGATTTTTAGGAATTTTAAATCGTTTAATGAAATATTATTTACAATAAAATAATATTAATGTCATTTTTTGAACTATTAATTTAATTTGACTTTGAAAATAGCATTAAATAAAAGGAATTAAAATATAATGTTTTTTAAAATCTTTAAGATGCTATATTTATCTAAAAAATCATGTAACATAATAATTCATTCAAATGGTATTACTTTTAATATTTTTAGAACCATTTATTTTATTTGTCTATTAATTAATTAAATATTATGCCTATGTTGTGTAAGACTTTAATGTAATTATCTCATTACTAAAAAAATAAATAAATTATCTTGATAAAAAATAGTTTATCTCTCAATTGACCACTTAGAACTGAACGTAGCCTCTGTTTATCCATATGTCAAAAATAAAACAAAGAGAATGACACTTTTTACTTTTCTTTACAAAAAATAATATAAAGGTAAAAATAAAAGAAATAAGGTATAAAGTTGCCATATTTTCAAAACTTGGATATACATGTATGAAATTCACTCGTCAGATAAAATAAATGTGAGTTTTATGTTCATTTTTTAGTCCTTATCATGTTATTTTTAACCTTAATTCATGATTTACTCATACCATGGTAACAATTATTTACTATGGTTACAATTCATAATAACCAAACAAATTGACATATTTATCAAATTTCAACCTCCTGGTTAAAAATATGGAATATTTTTTTTAATATTCAATTTTTATAAGTGGTAGAAATTAATTTAAGATTAAAACACAAAATGTAAGGAAAAATAGTTTTTTAGAAAAATGCTTTTTAAAGTATAAAATTGTTTTAATACCAAATTAAAGTATAAAATTCATCCCAAAGACTATAATTGGGTTATGTTTAACTAAAAGGAACTAATTAAATTTTAAAAATAATCCAAAATAGAATCTAACTTTGTAAATTCTTTAAAATAAAACACATCTTTTAATAAAAATCATTATTTTTCACTATTCATTGAAAAATCAAACTTTTCAGAAAAATATCAAAATTTCAACATAAGAAAATTTTTATATGATGATTTAAAAAATTATAAAAAAATCATCAAATAAAATTTGTAAATTTTCCATAAATTAATTATAATATTTCCTCATAAAAATAAATAATAGCCATTTTTTAAGAAAATATATTTTTGAAATCTAAAATGACTTTACTAAAAATTGAGTGATTATTTACTAAGTAGTTATCAGTACATTTATATTGAGTAGGACCATTATATATATTTCATAAAGTAGTTAATATTATTCATACCTACCAATTTAATGTCTTGGTTATAATGATCATATTTAAATAATAATATTTCATTGTTCATTTAGACTCAATGTTGTGTGTCATTTACACTGTTAAACATAGGTTTCTTTTTAAAATATCAGGATGTTAAAACTAAAATGTCCATTTTAGATAAAAACATACACTTTGAGTCTAATCAGAAACACAAAAAGTCATATTGGTTTTCTTTGATTCCTACACATAAAAAATGACTTATGGGTTTTTTCCCTAAAGTATAAAGGTAATTCAAAGGTATTTTCTAAGTTTTCCATGATTGATATGTGTTTTTAAATAAAATTTCATTTTTAAAATAAAAAATTGAACTTTGAGTCATACCAGTCACATCATGTATTGAATTGATGTGTAGAATATTCCTACCAATCACAAATTACTTATGGATCATTTTTCAAAAATATCAAGACAATGTGAGTGTCTTTTATCAGTTTTCAATGAGTGGTGTGTCTAAAATTTCATTTTTAACTGAAAACATGAAATTTGATTCATAAAGTTCACATCGTGTATTGGATTTAGGTTTGACTAATTAATACATGTCAAAAATGACTTATGGATCATTTTTGTAAAGTATTAAGACTATACGAGGGTGTTTTCTTTTCTTTTAGTGAGTGATGTACGTTTTTAACTAAAACGTCACTTTTAAACTAAAAAACACATTTCAATCCATAAAGGTAACATCGTGTATCAGATTATGGTGAGGATGATAAATCAATTATGGATCATTTTTCTATAGTATCAAAACAATCTAAATGCATTTTCTCAGTGTTGAGAACACCACATGTCTTCTGAACTAAAATGTCAATTTTAAATAAAAACACATACTTTGAGTAATACTAGTCATAACATGTGTTGGATTGATGTGTGGTTGATTCATACACATAAAAATGACTTATGTATCATTTTCCTAAAGTTTGAATTCAAATTGTGTTCATTTTATTGGTTTTCAGTGAGTGACACGTGTTTTTAACTAAAATTTCATTTTTAAATAGACTACGCACACTTTGAGTCACACTGGTCACATCATGTATCAGATTTATGTGCGGCCAATTATTACCCATAAAAAATAATTTATGGATCATTTTCATAAAATATCAAGATAATCTATGTGTTTTTCTTGGTTTTTAGTGAGTGGCATGTTTTTAACTAAAATGTCATTTTTAACTGAAAACACACAATGTGAGTCATACCAGCCACACAACATATCATATTGATGTGTGACTAATTCATACATGTCACAAATGAATTATAGATTATTTTCCTACATCATTAAGACCATACAAGTGTGTTTTCTTGGTTTTCAATGAGTGACACATGTTTTTAACTAAAATTCCACTTTTAAACTGAAAACACACATTTTGAGTCATACCAGTCACATCATGCATAAAAATGAGTTGTAACTAATTCCTACATGTTAAAAATGAATTATGGATAATTTTATTAAAGTATGAAAACAATATGAATGTGTTTTCTTGGTTTTGAGTATGTCGCATGTGTTTTGAACTAAAATGTCAATTTTAAATAAAAACATGCACTTTGAGTCATATTAGCCACACCGTGAGTCAGATTTATGGTTGGTTTATTCCTAAACATCAAAAATGACTTATGGATAATTTTTTAAGTATAAATATAATACATGTGTATTTTTTGATTTTTAGTGAGTGAAACATATTTTTAACTAAAATGTCATTTTTAAACTAAAAACGTCCACTTTGAGTCATATCGGTCACATCATATATCGAATTGACATGTGGATGATTCCTAGACATCATAAATGATTTGTGGACCATTTTCCTAAAACATAAAGAAATTCATAGTGGTTTATCAATTTTCAGTGAGTGGCATGTTTTTAAATAAAATTTCATTTTAAACTGAAAACACACAATTTAAGTCATATTGATCACATCGTGTATCAAATTGACATGTGACTAATTCATGTAAAAAATTATTTATGGATCATTTTACTAAATTATCATGACCATATGATTGTTTTTTGTCAATTTTTAGTGAGTGACACATGTTTTTAACTAAAATTATACTTAAACTGAAAAACACATTTTGAATCATATCGGCCACACCGTGTGTTGAATTAATATCCAAATAATTCCTACATGTCACAAATTACTTATGTATAATTTTTCTAATTTAACAAAAAAATATTAATGTGTTTTATTAATTTTGAGTATGTCACATGCCTTTTGAGATAAAATGTCAATTTTAAATATAAACAAACACTTTGAGTCATATCAGCCACACTGTGTGTCAAATTGATGTGCGGTTGATTCCTACATCTAAAAAATTACTTATTGATCATTTTAATAAATTATAAATAAAAATTACTGTGTTTTCTTGGTTTTCTATGATTGGAATTCATTTTTAACTAAAATTTCATTTTTAAACTGAAAACACACACTTCAAGTAATACTGATCTCACTATGTATCGAATTGATGAGTGGATAAATTTTTATCATAAAAAATAGATTATGAACCCTTTTCATAAAATATGAATATAATAAAAGTGTTTTTTATTAGATTTTAGTGAGTGGAACATTTTTAACTAAAATGTATTTTTAAACTAAAAACACACAATTTGATTCATATAAGTAACACTGTGTATCGAATTTACATGCGACCAATTAATATACATCAAAAATGAATTATGGATTATTTTAATAAAGTATCAAAAATAATTTGAATTTATTTTCTTGGTTTTCAGTGATTGAAAAATATTTTTAACTAAAATATCACTTTTAAACTTAAAACATGCACTTCGAGTCATTTTGGTCACACTGTGTATCGGGTTGATATGTGTCCAATTCCTACATGTCATAAATTAATTATGGATAATTTTTCTAAAATATAAAGATAATATGACTATTAGTGCTTATGATTTAGTATATCACACATCTTTTGAGCTAAAATTTCAATTTTAAACTAAAAATACATACTTTGAGTCATACCAACCACACTGTATGTCGGATTGATGTGATCCTAAAATATACACATAAAAAATGACTTATGAACTATTTTTTAAAATTATGAAGACAATTTGAGTGTTTGTTCTCAGTTTTGAGTGTATAAATTATGTTTTGTACTAAAATGTTAATCTTAAATAAAAACATAAAATGTCAATCATATCAACCACACTATGTGTCAGATTGATGTGCAACTGATTCTTATATATCAAAAAATACTTATTTATTATTTTCCTAAATTAACAAGACCATATGGGTGTTTTTTCATTGTTTTAAATCAATGACATGTGTTTTGAACTAAAATGTTACTTTTAAAATGAAAATAAGAACATTGAGACATACTAGGCACACCATGTATAGGGTTGATATGTGGTTGATTCCTATACATCACAAATTACTTATGAATTATTATCCTAAAGTATCAAGATAATCCGAGTGAATTTTCTTAGTTTTGAGTATGTAAAGTAGTTTTTGTACTAAGATGTTGATTTTAAATAAAAATACATACTTTCATACATACTGGCCACACCAAGTGTGAAAATTAACTAAATAAGTAATATATAAATATGATAAGAAAATTAAATAAAAATAAGTAGATAAAATGATAAGAAAATTAACTAAATAATTAGTAGGAAGTCACCTCTTCATGATATTTTTATAAATTCAGACACCATGTATTATGCCCACCCATTTTTTAAAAAAATTATTTCACCTTGACACTCCCAGCAGTACTATAAAAATTTGAATAATTAAATTTTTTATAAATATTTTAAATGAAATTGTAATTATTGTTGAAAATACCTCTTTTGGGATGCTATTTTATTGATGGAATATGATATCTTTCATAAATTTTCAAACGTAATAACCACAATAATTTCCATTAGTTTTTTTAAAACACTATAGAAACATTGAAAAACTAAGTAATTTTTTTTTATATATGTTTTGAGAGAGAAATATTATTATATATACCTTAATACTTATCAATTTATAGAATTTAATAGGCTTCTTGTGCACATGAACTATCATCATACCATGATTTTGACAATATTTAAACATTGTCCAATCATAAAAAAAATTTCATCCAAACTTAATATAAAACCTATAAATTGAATTTTATTGGTAAAATATTGAATGTATTGTATTAAAATAGATAAAATTTTCCATTTATGGTCGATCTGTTTGTAATCCATGCATTAAATCTAAAAAAATAAATCTTTATAATATCTAAATTGATTATAATGAGAACCCAATTCTCTATAAAAAATAAAAAGGAATTAGTAGTGAAATAAATGAAAATATATATGATATTATTAGATAGTATAGTTTCACCCCTGCATCGTGGGTATTAAGAATATTTTATGGTCTTTAAATTTATTTACAAACATTATAGCTAGTTGGTCCACTGTTATTAAATATTCTTTTTCTTCCAAATTACCTTTATTGTGTAGAAGTGATGTAAGGACTAATGAGCCCAAATTTTTATTCTTAGGGTTTTCCCTTAAAATAGTACCGATGTATATGCTTGTAAAAAATATTAATATTATTTAACTATAATTATCATAATAGATCAGTTATTGGAAATACAGTTTATGAAAATTTACCTAATGTATACATTTACAAATGAGACTCCCAATCATAAAAGATTGAGGATTTAATCTACATTATCAATACCAATATAGTCTATAATGGTCTCTATATCCATTTGTTCTTCAAAATCAATGATGGTTTTATTACCATCTTACAACATTCTGTCTATATAAAATTGAAATATTAGTAAATTTGGTAGTTGAACCGGTGGGGTAAAGGTTCTCTTCAAAGGTCTTTTCAATTAATTGGTTGACCCTTTAGTTGATCTACCCTTATATTTCCCCTTTTATCCATATATAATAAAATTACTCTATTCATGCCTTTTTTCATTAATTGTTAAAGTTTTTGTAAAAAAAATTAATTTGGAAAGGAAATGCCTCATTGTTGATGTGTATTTTTACAAGATCAAATATACATGTTATGAAAGTTATAATAGAAAGTTAAACTAAGTGAACATATATATTATCAAGGTTTTTAGGAAGCTTAGTGATCATCTTCTGAGCTACATGAATCCATACTCTCACATGATCTTTTAGAATTTTTTTAATGTGTATAATATCTCCTTGGATATTTTAAATTGTACCCATCGCAACAAGGTGGTGGGTAGGTGATGATAGATATAAATAAAAATCAAATTTTCCCTATAGAATATTAGTATAGGAAATATATCAATATCTTCCAAATTCACATTTCACAGAAACAGTTATGAGAAAATCGATTGTTGCTGGTAAGGAAGACCTTTGAGGAAAATGGCTAGCCTCAAAGATAGGGGGTTGGATCTTCATGTTACGGTTGTTTTTTGTTTTATTTACTCTCTTTTATTCCATCCCATAACATTCTATAATAACTCAGACTACCAATTAAGTTTTTATTCTAGAATATTTATTCATTTCTTCATCTCCTCCATTTTTTGTATCTTTATCCTCCTGTGCATTTATTTTCTCAAAATATTTTTGAGATGACACTCCAAAACCCTCACCTCCGACGCAACCATATTATTCTGGACACTAAAATTAGGAATTCATCGAGTATAGATGATGAAAACTCTTGTGTCTAAATCATATAAAAATACAAGAAAATGAGTATTCATTATTATGTAATATTTATTTAAATTAGAACAAATTTTTATTGTGTCATACTTGCACATGATTCGCATACTCTTTATATGTTTTCATCTACCAGTATTTTGTCTTTATTTACACAAGCCTTCTTTAATAGTACATGATGTGGGATCGAAGTGGATTTTGATTTTGATTCATCAATCTAAAAATAAACAAAGAACATATTTATGTTATTATTTTATTCCATATAAAACTATTACCATATATTTAAAATACATACCATTTTTTCAAGTGAATCATACTCCATCAATGTTTTACGGTGGGGGTATATTGGTTTTAATGCATGCTGCTTATTTTCCACATTCGATTTCTATTTCATAGATTAAAAAATCTTAATCAAATTGATTAATACATGTATTTCCAAGAAAAATATTACAAATCATAATGTACCTAAAATGATGCCACCCCATGAAGGTTAATAAATGAATTCCATATTTCTTATATTATCATGTTTGCATATATTTGTGGTGGGTGTAGGTCTGCTTTCCCTTTAGTATCCCTAAGATGATGCTTTATAATAATTTTCTGAAAGGCTCTATGAGCCTTTTTAGTGACCATTAATACCAATTTCATTCGATTTTTATCTAATATAAATGAAAACTATAAGGGATAATAAAGAGTAAATAAACATTTCATTATTTTATTTTTTAGTAAAATAGATAAATTATATCATAATTTCACTCTAATCTCTTCCCAAATTAGTGCCTTCATCACAGGCACAATATTATGCCATATATTTACATCAATCGGCATGTGTATTCAAGTGGTGAACCCAATGTAACTAATAAGAATGGACTAATTAAGGTTAATAGTATGGTCATGTTATTTCCATTCAACCTATAATTTTATTTATTTACTTCTCGCCTTAATAATTTTTTTTAAGACCATCACACTACAACACTCCTGATTTTTCTCAGAAATAGGTTTTTTATGTTCTACCAATTCCTCTCTTTCAACATTATCAATATATTGTTCCTTGGGATTTGTAGCATCGGAATGTGGAGAAAAAATTATCTGAAAAATTGGTTGAGTGTTTAATTTATATTATGTAAATACAATGGTGTACACATAATACTATAAGGTAATGCAATGTATATTAAAAAAACTTTAACATAATTATTTACCTCTATTTTTTTCTTTAAAGGTTGATGAGATTTTACCCCTATATAGAGTATAAAAATTCCATCATTTTGGTCTCCTCTAACATACAAGAACCCATATATATTAGGACCACCGCGAAATGATTACCGTGTCCTAGTGAAAGTGTCATCCTCAATTAAATTAACATCTAAACCTATATTAGTTTTCATCGATAACAGAACAATTGAACACTTTATGTTTATAGGATATAGGAAATAAAATACTTGTATTGCCTATGATACCACTATTAACGGTTCATCATGTACCCTTTTTTACTAAAATCCACTTTCAAAAATCCTAATTCATCAATTTTAACTACACTCATATTATCAACCCACTTGCATTGAAAAATTATCACTTTGAATGTTAAAAAATCTAACTCTCATATTTTTTTAGTTTATTCAAAATTATGACATATTCACATGAATTTTATTTCTATCCTTAGTACCAAATATATGCATCACTTATTCTACAAGAGAAACTCCACTATTTTGTATTGTATTTCATTCATTATGTTCCTTTGTATATAACATATAAACATTAATTAAATAAAAAATATAAGATAATACATGAAAAATTGGTCCTCTGGTAATCCATCATAGTCATTCTGAGATTGAATATAGATTTTCATTTGACTCTTAAAATATATGATCTCGAAACCATCTTATAAACTTCCGATTATGTGTGTTTGATATCCAGATTTCGACCTTTGATGGATTCAAATGCCTAAGAATTAATTTTTGGGTTTCAATATATGGTGAAACATCTAAATTTTTATATAATTTAACAGTAATTGTAACAACATATATTCTAGAAATTTCTTCACCCAAAAGTATCCCGATATGATGTGATTTTGATAGACCAATGCTCTCTACATCAGAAATGTATTCACTACATATATCAATGTATTACTTAATAATATATCACTCTACAATACAAGATTATGATCGAATTCAGTTTTTGACATGCCCTATCAAAATATTCATACACTATTTAATGGGGTTCATCCATTTATTATGTACAAGACTGAATAGTTGGATCTCTCTAACCAAGTGTACTATCAAGTGAACCATCATATCAAAGAATGATGGTGGGATGAAAATATCTAATTCACATAATATGATAGCAATTTTATTTTATATAGTTGTTAATTTCATTGGGTCTATAAATTTACTATATATAACATTGTAAAAGAAACAAAACTTGTTTAATGTATGATGGACATTTTAAAAAAATGTGATGTAAAGCTACAAGCATTAAATCTTACATCAAAACATGACATCCAATTGGTTTTAAGTTCATTAACTTTAAATCATTCATTGACACAATATTCTTGATATTTGATAAATACCCATATAGAACCTCTACATCCTTCAGGAAGTTACAAAACTGATATCTCTCTTGCTTGGAAAGAGTGTAAGCGGCTGGAGGAAGAAAAGTATACCTTTCACCCTTCAATGGAACCAACTCTTCTCATATACCCATGTCAATCATGTCTAACCTAGACTTAATGTCATCATTTGTTTTTATAAGTGCATTTAGTAACATGTCAATGACACTATCACATACATTTTTTTCTACATGCATTACATCAATAAAATTTATGATGTACAAACAATTCCAGTATGGTAATTCAAAAAAATTGATCTTTTTTTAACTAATTTTTATATGATTTTTCAAATAAGTTTTACCAAAAGCGGTGACCATATGCTTTTCTTTCTCAAATATTAGATCAGTTATTAGTGGATATGGTATTTTGCCTTCTTTTGTATTCCTATCGAATAATTTCATCTAATATCGGTATTTATATCTTTAGGGTAGAAATCTGTAATGTCCTAGAAACATAGTGTTCAGGGAATGTTTCAATCTAACTGAGTGTGTACCTTATTCAAAAATGGGATACTTTTATATTCCTTTAATGTTATATCCTAAAAAAATTATATAAGTAGGAAAGTCATTTATCATCCCATACAACATGGGTCTCAATATGAAATCTTTATTTCTATAAGAATCATACAATGTCACACTTTAATCCCACATTAATTTTAATTCTTCAATTAATAGATCCAAATAAACATCAATATCATTACCCAATTATTTTGGTTTTGATATAAGAAGAGACAACATAATTTATTTTAGCTTCATGGATAACCATAGTGTAAGGTTGTAATTTATCAACATAACTGGACATGTACTGTGAGTGCTACTTTGTAGACCAAAAGGATTCATTCTGTCTATAGATAGCACAAAATGAATGTTTTCAGCTCATTTCCATATTTGGGATACTCACGATCAATTTTCTTCCACTAAAGAGAGTTTGCTGGGTGAAAAAGTTTCCCATCTTAATTTCTTGTATTTGTGCTACATTTCAATTTTGCTACAATATCTTCACTTATATATAGGCACCTAAACCTTGGAGTGATTGGAAAGTTCCATGCATCTTTAGAATGACTTGATTCATATTTCTTGTATTGAGACACACCACACTTTGGGATTTTTTAAAGTGATCCATGGTCCTTGAAAAAAAATATAGTCATTTGGATAGAAATATATTCTTTCATAGATCATACCCATTGAATGTAGCATCCATTTATTTCCATATGTTTAATAAGTAATCTCATTATATTTTTGTATCATATCATTCAAGATGGAAAGTATCTCACTAAAGTTGGTGTCACTCTATATGTTTATAGATTTTCTGTTATATAGCTTTAGTATGGATGATAATGCTTTATATTTAGTACAACCATCATAAAATAGTGTATTTTCACAACTCTTTAACTTTTGAAATATATTTGAATAATCATGAAGTTTATCTTCAATTTTCATTGTCATTTCCTCAATTCAATCTTCATCATCGTTTACACCAGTAATCATATCCTGGATGTGATCTTCATCATTGTTCACACGTGTAATCGTATTAGATGATCCATAAAACACAGTGTTATCCCAATCACTATCTACATTTAGTTCTTCCACATGTTTAGTCCAACATTCATAAATTATTTTGTGACAGATCAAGTGTTCTTACAACTCCTCTGGACTAATCAGTCTTGAAGAACAACAACGTAAACATGAATAAAGTATTTCAGAAGGGTCATATGTAACACCCCAGGTAAATAAAGAATATGAAATTTTCACATTTATCCATATTTCTGAATAAAATATTAATATAACTTTAAAGGGGATTCTATGCTCTATGGCGTACCCAATACGCAACAACGAGTTTCTTGGGAATCTTACGTTGCACTCTAATAATAAAATAATATTATATTAAATTGTAGTTAACGCCTAGTCGTTGTAATGGAGGGAATGAACAGAACTAACTACAAAATTATTATATATGTTTGTCAAATATTTTTACTTTTTACAATAAATTTTAGAGGATTAAAAATGCGAATGAATCCAATTTTAAGCGTAAACATTCTAATATTCTTTAAAAGGTCGATTAACCGCCTTTTGATGACGAACCTCTTTTAAATCCACTTTTTGACAATTTTATGTGTTATATTTGACAAAATAAAATTCTTCTTTAGAATCGGGACATCAAAATTTACTTTGTGTAAATTGTTGGTATTTTTCCGATAATGTTCATTTTTTTAATGAATAGTGAAAATGTTGTATTTTAATTCAAAACCCCTTTTTAATCTAATTTATTTATATGATTATATTATCTTTTGAATTGGTTTCAAAGTGAAATTAGAATATATTTTTACCATTTAATCCAATAGTGGTCATTGGAATTAATTTCATCTTGAAATTGGACTTAAACTAGTGTCAGTCTTTTGGTACTTATTGTTTCATAAAAACACGTTATTTGCTCTGACAGCGGGAATTAATTATTAAATTAATTAATGTAACTTATATGTTTTTAATTTTTTAAAATAGACATCATTTTTGAATTCGGAATATCAAATATAGCCGATGGTGAATTTTTGGTAATTTTCTGAAAAACTTCAATTTTTTATGAATAGTGAAACCACTAAGTGGTAGTTAAAGAAATTGATTTTTCGTTTAAATGAAACTTTACCACTTCTGTGATTTTAATTTCAAAAATCCTATATACATGGTTTTCATTAATAAGTAAAATTTGGTTCAATGGGATTAAAATAATTTTTTGGTGAATAGTAACTTTTAAGTTTATTAATCGCGATTAGAGGTAATTAGTGTAATTTAAGGTAAAAATAATGTTTTAATAATATAAAAAGACCTATACACATGTCCTTACCTCATTTGATGTGTCATGGCCGACCAAGAAAATCCATGGGTCAACTTGGGGACCTCATGGAGCCACTTTGGTTGGAAAATGACATTAATACCTTTTTATTTAATGTTAAAATTAAAATGTCAAAAACATGTGTTGTTTTACTAAAAAAATTTATATGGGGTTATACAAGTCATATTTTTTACTATAAATATTCATTAGAAAGATAAAAATATTTCCTAAATCATGATATTTTTTTTATAATTTTTAGACACTAAATAAATTGAATTATTTATGACACCATGATGATGCAGCGATTACCTCATTATTTAACGATTTAAATAAAATCAAAAGATATTGTAAAATATAAGTCCTAAAATTGTCACAAACCTATTGGATGGGTGGATTTCGAAACCTTATCACCTTATCCTAGAAATATATCCTTTTGGGACCTTTAAAATCCGAAAATCATTTTATAATAAAGTAATATTTTATAACTTTCCAAGAGTGACCTTCCTTTTCTCTTATAAAAGGCCCCCACCTCTACCACCTTACCCACACCTCTCAAGCCTTTGGCTCGGCCAACCCCTGCCCATTGTATCTCTCCACATCCCTCTATTCATCATTGAAGCTTCACCTTTGGGCAGAATGCTTTCCAAGGAAGCCTTTGATCTCAAATCAAGAAGAGTTACCTGATTTTAAGGTAATGTCTTCACTTGTGTTCTTTTGTTTTATTTTGCTTATCCAACCCTTTAAACTCTTTTTATTCCTTTATTTTGTAACAAAACCAGTATATTAAATATACTAGGAAGTTTTTATGTGAATTATTCAAGCTACACTTACACACACCTTCGTCTAATGGTTAAAGAACATACTGTTTCTTTGGTTGGCGAATTTCTGCCACACAAAACGATGATTGTTCAATCTTCTTTTAACACCTTTAATGGTGGCCATTATGATGTCACTATACTTTATATATGATATATATGGTATTTATTTTTTCTATATGCTTCTGAATTTTATATTTAAAACATGCCTTTATGCTTTTCATGTTGTGTAAATGTGATAATTTCATACGAGGAAGTGTGGAGTACCGCCCCCTCAAGTGATGTGACTCATTCATGAAATACATGGAATGTGTAAAGAATGAAATTAATGAACATATGTGACCTATATAACATATATATTATACTTGAATTATAATATATATATATATCTCAGTTATTTTTAATTCCATTAATATGAAAAAGAAATGAAAGTAGCGTTCATGCGTACATACGGCCTTCCGTCTCCATGTAGGGTGCATTTCATTTTTTTTATCTCCAAATGTTATGGAGTAGTATAAAATGAATATGTACTGGATATATATGATATTTAAATCATTAATACTATTCTGGATATGATTTACTCATAACTACATGGACAATCATTTTCAAACAAGTTCATTTTTGACTCATGTACCAAACATCGACAAAAACATCTGATATGAACTCACATTATTAATCAATTATTATAACATTATAATATGTGATATAAACTGAATAATAATCTTTAAAATAGGTCCTTAAGAAATTATAAATTGACCAAAGTTTATTATTCAGGAATATAAAGAAACGAACAAGACAAGTCAGACTTGAGGTAAGGGATCCTACCCCTCTCTTTCTTTTTAAGTACACTCTTTTATGTAATTCCTTTTAAGATCATATTTCTTATGATTGGGATGTTATTTTATATTACTCATAATGTAATTTTTATGTTCATATTATTAGATACCCTATTTTATCTCATCAATCCATTTTGGATGTTTTAAGTGGCGTCGTTAGGGTGCTGAGTTTTCGTAAGGGACTTCGTCTCAATCTCCTTTCATTGAGGCATATTTTGTTTTATGCACAACTTTACTTTATACAGTGTATAAAAACCTTTTAATTTTACTTTTATACAAAAGGAATCTTTTTCTACGAAGCATTTTACTAAATGACAAAAAGGAATGTTTCTTTTAACGTACGTGGTGACAACGACCTTTTCCACCGCCTTGAGTATTATTTGGTATTTGACTTCCTCAACAAGTCGTAATGTTTTTAAAATGAAATAAATACCATATACTCTTTTATTTATTTTGGTATTGGAAATGGTTTTTATAATGGATTTGTTATGTCAATATATTTATGTGATATATTGTGATCAAAGTGTGGAAATGTTTTCTTTCCATTATATTTTTTTTATGTCTTATGATTTTATAATGGTACTTGGACATTTTACGGTTGGTTACGTGATAAACCATATGACATGTGGTGTCGTGAATACTAGGACGGGTGGTTACGTTATAACCTCCAATGCATTGGGTATGGAAGTCGTCCGTATGGATATTCCATTAAGTATGTGTGGAAGTCGATCGTATGGTTATTCCATTTAAGTATGTTTATGTCCCAAGTTACCCTTTTATGTTATGTGTTCTTTATATGGGTTTTATGGTAATATTTTGGTTACAAAAGGGTAATTAATGGTCTTTTATTCAGTGAAGAGTTTTTACTACTTATTAAAGGTGAAAATTATTACTTTGGTAAAGTATTCTTGGTTTACTTGTTGTTTTGAAATACTAATAGTTTTCCTTCTTTGTGTATCCTTTACTGGTCTTTTTATGCTCATCCCAAGTTTTTTAAATGTTTTCCATAGGACTTAAAGATGAATAGGTTCAATTATGGTATCAAGGAAAGACATTCTATCTAAAACATGGAACTAGACATGTTTCTTTTTATATTTTTTTTTATGTTATGGAAACTTAGTAGAAGTGTCTACTATGTAATCTTTTGAGATGTAATAGTTTTGACCTAATTATCTAAAACTCTAAACCTGAAAAGATCCTCAATGTGAATTATTCATTTAATTCAATATTAAGTAAGGTTTAAGGCCGAGGCCTTATAGTTGGTATCAGAGTTCGATTTAGATAACTTTAGAGGTTAGGGTATTCTCTAAGCATAAGTGACATTAACATAATGGTTAGGATTTCAGAAAGAGTCCTAGTTTTAGATAAAGTGAATGAGTAAGTATATCTTAGTGTTTATCTTCCTCATTAGTACATGATGGTTTTGTTTATATACTCACACTGACCTTTTTGGTTTTAGTAAATGGTTGGATCTAGCAGGCACTAAAGTAACAGTGGATGTGAAGGAAACTGTGATAGTTTTCTGAGCGAGAAACTGAATGATATGGGAGCGGCAATGAGAACACTTGTATTTATCCTCAACCAACTATCTGGAGTCATGAATTACCACCTAAACCTTGGTGATTTCTATAGGGCATCATATATGCGAGAAACAAATCCCTACGAAACTACAGGTAATAATCATAAAGGTAAGTGTGTTCAAAAACCTATGTGTCAAAGATGTGGAAAGAAACACCTAGGAAAATGTTTCAAAGGGACAGAAATATGCTATATATGTGGAAATGAAGGTCATAAAGCAAGAACCTTCCATGGAAAAAGGAAGCATCCAGTTGACTCGAGGAAAGGGAAAGAAGTTCTTTCTAAGGGATCAATTGAATGTTTTAAATGTGGTGTGCATGGTCATTATGAAAAAACATGTCCTATGAAGAAGTTTTGTGAATGGGATCACCAAGGTCGTATAAATATTTGTTTACCAATACCTAATGCCATTCCGATTGAGGATGAAGAAACTGACAATGACCAATCAAAGGTATGGATTATTTCATAACATTTGTTTTCCTATTTTGGAATCTTAGGATATGATTCATGATTTTGTTTGTAGGAAAGAAGTATTTCAGAATAAGTTAGAAAGGAATGGTTAATAGATCATGAATAATGTTGAATGATTAAGAAGTCAACATATAAGGGCTTCAAGAGTTATGGTGAAATTCTTAAGAGTATTAAGTCTCTTTTGATGATGGGGTTACATTAGAAGACTTTTTATAGTATGTGTAACCCTGATGTTTGATATATGAAAATTTTATTCAAGGAATAGTTATCTGTTCTTTGGTGGACATAGTTATAAAGAACCATTTGGGTTTATATGATCCTTACTTTTGAGGTAATTATGGGTTACTATTATAAGGCCCCAGCCTTAAACCTTACTTAATATTGAGTTATTACAAGATTACACATTAAGGATCTTTTCGGGTTTAGATTTTTAGAGAATTAGATCATAAAACTTCCATTACATTCCACATATAAAGAAAGTGATTACATAAAGATAGTATTCTTCATTCCCATCAATGGAAACACATTTAAAATAAAACATGTATTATTTCTTGACACATCCTTGACTCTATCATCTTATCATGTACCTTTCCCTTGACCTATGAAAAACATTTCAAAAACTTGGGATGAGCATAAAAACTCAGTATGGGTTATAAAAAAAACATGGAAAGGAAACATGAGTTCATATATACATAAGAATGAAATCATACTTTACCCATAAAACATAGGCACTTTAACATACCTCATAAAATCATGAATAAATCATAGAAATCATAAGACATAAAGGTAACTTGAGGCATTCATAACATTCTTACGTAGGGAGTAACCCTCTTGGTTACGTTTGGAATACCCATCACAGTATATTCCCTAAAATCTCTTCGGAGAAACCTTAACGTTTCACTCCTTCGCGTTACCTAATGCATTGGAGAGCTATAACGGGCTCACCCGCCCTTAGTTTATCACGAAACCACCCGTCTTCATAATAATGCCCAAGATCCATAACATAATCATATCACATAAAACATGCATAAAGGAAACATAACATTTCCACATTTCAATCACGAGATATAAATACAACACATTTAAATAATAAAAACATTATGAAAACCATTTTCAATACCAAAATAAAAGAAAATTAAAACATGGTATATATTTTTCTTTTAAAAAGAAGGTATGGCTTGTAGAGGAAGCCGAAACTCAAATAACGGTCACGACGGCGGAGAAGTCTTTGTCGCCGCATACGTACGACAAAAACATTCCCTTTTGTCGTTTAGTAAACGCTTCGTATAAAAAATATTCCTTTTGAATAAACGTTAAAGTCAAAGGGGTTTATACACCGTATAAAAGAAAGTTGTGTATAAAATAAAATATGCCTCAATGAAAGGAGATTGAGACGAAGTCCCATACCTCGTATCCGACTTAACCCGACCGTTCTTTAATCTCCTGAATAATAAACTTGAGTTAATCTCTACTTTCTTAAGAACCTTTTTCAAGTTCATTATTCCTTTTATACCATGTTATGAACATCATGTAATCAGTTAAGTTAATAATGTTCATTTTGTCGGTATTTGGTTCTTAAGTCAAAAATAGACTTCTTACACTTACATGTTGTTAATTTGGTCAAAGGTTCATTATATCCAGAATGGTATTCATGATGTAGAAATCATATATGTCATATATATCTAGTACATATATGCATTTATAATATTACATAATCATTTAGAGGTAAGAAATGAAATGCACCGTTCATGGAGACGGTAAGCCGTACGTACGCATGAACGCTACTTTCATTTATATTTCGTATTTTATAGAATGGAATCATAATTATATAAAGGTATATTATAATTCCAGTATAATATCATATATAATATCATAGTTCCATCCTTTATATGTCCCACATATGGTATTTAACGAATCAAATCACTTTGAGGGGGCGGTAGTCCGCACTTCCTAAAATGAAGATATCGTGTTTACCCATAATGGAAACCATAAAGGTATGCCCAAAATGAAAAAAACAGAAGCTTAAGTAAAACATAAACATATTATATATCATATATAAAAATAGTGACATCATAATGGCCACCTTTGAAGGTGTTAAATGAGTATTGAACAATCATCGTTTCGGGAGGCAGAATTTCGCCATCCACGGAAACCGTATGTTCTTTAACCATTTGATGCAGTTGTGTGAGAGTGTAGCTCAAATAAATCTTATAACAACATCCTAGTATATTGAAGATACTGGTGTTTTTACAAAAGAATTAAATAAAAAGATTTTAGGGGGTTGGAGAAGCAAAATAAAACAAATGAACATGAGAGAATGAATTACCTTTAAAAGTGTATCTCCTTTTGATTTGAGTCTAAAGGCTTACTTTGAAAGGATTATGCCCAAAGTGAATCCTCTAGGATGAGGAGAGGGATTTGGAGAGAGAAAATGGGCAGGGTTTGGCCGAGCCAAAGGCTTTAAGAGTGTGTGAAATGAGGTAGAGGTGGGGGCCTTTTATAAGAGGAGAGGAGGGGCACTTTTGGAAAGTAAAGAAACATTAATTTATTTGAAAATGTGTTTCGGTTTTAAAAGGTCCCACCTTGATATAATTCGTGGATAAGGTGATAAGGGTTCGAAATCCACTCTTACAATTGGTTTTGGCCTTGTTTAGGTTTTAGATTTTTCATTATCATTCCATTTTATTTAAATCGTCAAATAATGATGTCATCGCTGCATCATTATTATGTCATAAATAATTTAATTTATTTAATGTCTAAAAATTATAAAAAAAATACTATGATATAGGAAATCTGTTTAGCTTTCCAATGACTATTTATAATCAAAATTTGGACTTGTATAACCCCACTTAAAAATTTTTTTCTTAAAACATATTATGTTTGTGTCATTTTCACTTTAACATTAAATAAAAAGTAATTTATGTCATTTCCCAACAAAAGTGGATCCATGGGGTCCCCAAGTTGACCCATGGCATGTCATGGTCGGCCATGACACAACCAATGAGGTTGGGACATGTTTCTAGGTCATTTCATATTATTAAAGCCTTATTTAGACCTTAAACTACCCTAATTACCACTAATCGCGATTAAGAACTTAATAAGTTACTATTCACCAAAAATTTATTTTAATCTCATTGAACCACATTTTACTTCTTAATGACAACCATGTATGTCGGATTTTCAAAATTCAATACACATTAGTGGTAAACTTTCATTTAACTAAAAAATCAGTTTGCTTGATTACCACTTAGTGGTTTCACTATTCATCAAAAATTGAAGTTTTTCAGAAAATTACCAAAAATTCACCCTAAGCTATATTTGATATTCCGAATTCAAAAATGAAGTCTATTTTACAAAATTCAAATCATATAAGTCACATTAATTAATTCAATAATTAATTCCCGCTGCCAGAGCAAATAGCGTGTTTTTACAAAACAATAAGTATCAAAAGATTGACACCAGTTTAAGTCTAATTTCAAAGTGAAATTGATTCCAATGACCACCATTGGATAAAATGGTAAAAATATATTCTAATTTCACTTCAAAAGCAATTCAAAACATAATCTAATCATATAAATAAATTAGATTAAAAAGCAGTTTTGATGTAAAATGCAGTATTTTTCACTATTCATTAAAAAATGAATATTGTCAGAAAAATACCAAAAATTCACACAAGGTAAATTTTGATGTCCCAATCATAAAGAATAAGTTTATTTTGACAAACATAGTTTATAAAATTGTCAAAATATAGATTCAAAAATGGTTTTCCATCAAAAGGCAGTAAAACAATCTTTTAAGAATATTAGTTTATTCCATGCATAAGATTGTATTTATTTTCATTTTAAGCCTCTAAAACACTATCTTAATCATTAATAGACATGGATAAAAATATCTATTATTCATTACTTACTTGGGATGTTACATCCTTCCCCCCTTTAGAAAATTGCGTCCCCGCAATTTATTTACTTATCAAATAAATGAGGGTACTTATCCCTCATTGCATTTTCGGATTCCCATGTTGCCTCTTCAATCATGTGGTTTTTCTACAAAACCTTTACCTGGTGAATCACCTTATTCCGTAACACTTGCTCCCTGTGGTCAAGAATCTGGACCGGTTGTTCCTCATAAGATAGGTTCTCTTCCAGCTGAACTACCTCTGGACTCAAAACATGAGATGGATCTGGCATATACTTTCTCAACATCGAAACGTGAAAAACATTGTGTACCTGAGATAAACTCGGAGGTAAAGCCACTCGATATGCAACTGATCCAACTCTCTCCAGAATTTCGTATGATCCAACAAACCTTGGACTCAACTTTCCTTTCTTACCGAATCTCATCACACTTTTCCAAGGAGAAACCTTGAGAAAAACATGATCACCTACCTCGAAAGATAGATCCTTCCTCCGGTTATCCGCATAACTCTTCTGCCTGCTCTGAGCTGTTCTCATGTGTTTCTGAATCAGCTGAACTTTTTCTGCCATCTCTTCTACCAATTCTGGTCCCATCAACTTCCTTTCACCCACTTCATCCCAGAAAGCTGGAGTTCGACACCGCTTCCCATATAATGCCTGAAATGGTGCCATCTGTATACTGGAATGAAAACTGTTATTATATGAAAATTCAACTAAAGAAAGATGTTGGTCCCAACTTCCCTGATAATCCATAGAACAAGCTCGTAGCATATCCTCCAATGTCTGAATTGTTCGTTCTGACTGCCCATCTGATTGAGGATGAAAAGCTGTACTAAAATTTAATTCAGTACCCAACGACTTCTGAAGGCCTTTCCAAAAGTTAGAAGTAAACCTGGGATCACGATCCGATACAATGGAGAGAGGAACTCCATGTAACCTGACTATCTCTTTAAGATACAAACGGTAAAGTTGATCAAGAGAGAAAGCATCTCGTATAGCAAGGAAATGAGCAGATTTGGTCAAGCGATCAACAATAACCCAGATTGCATTATTACCTCGAGATGTATTCGGTAATCCAACAACAAAGTCCATGAATATATTCTCCCATTTCCACTCTGGCACTGGTAAAGGCTGAAGCATCCCTTTCGGTAACTGCCGCTCTGCTTTAACCTGTTGACATGTCAAACACTTCACAGTAAAATCAGCAATGTCTATTTTCATTCCATCCCACTAGTAATACTCCTGCAGATCTCTATACATCTTAGTACTGCCCGGATGAACTGAAAACGGAGAACTATGAGCTTCACATAACAGCTCTCTCTTCAACTGTGAATCACAAGGCACACACAATCTCTTCCCAAATCCCAAAACACAATCATTATCAATGTTGAATTCAGGCAACTTACCTTTCTAAACCAGCTCTACCCTTTTCTGCAACTCACTATCTTGCTTCTGTGCATGCTTGATTCTATCTGATAGAGATGATCTCACTGATACCTGAAACAAAACAGAAGGACTTCCTGCACCAACAACTTCTATGCCAAAGTTCATCAAATCGTTAACCAAAGGATCACGTTTCAAACGCAACATTGTTAATGAAGCATTACTTTTTCGACTCAAAGCATCAGCCACTTTATTTTCTTTTCCCGGATGGTAATGAATTGTACAATCATAATCATTGATTAATTCCATCCATCTCCTTTGTCTCATGTTTAACTCTTTCTGAGTGAATATATACTTTAAAATTTTGTGATCGGTATATATTTCACACTTTACTCCATACAAATGATGCCTCCAAAGTTTTAAAGCAAAAACAACAGCATCTAGTTCCAAATCATGTGTAGGGTAATTTACCTCATGATTTTTCAACTGTCGTGAAGCATAAGCAATTACCTGATCATTCTGCATTAGGACGCAACCAAGTCCTTTCAATGAAGCATCACTGTATATAACAAACTCACCATTCCTGGAAGGTAGTGCCAAAACTGGAGCATTCACCAATCTTCTTTTCAATTCCTGAAAACAATCATCACATTCTTTTGTCCAGATAAACTTAACACCCTTCCGAGTTAGCTTAGTCATTGGACTAGATAACCGTGAAAAAATTCTAACAAACCTTCGGTAATAGCCCGCCAAACCAAGGAAGCTATGAATCTCGGTTACATTTGTGGGTCTTGGCCATTCTTCCACAACTTTTGTTTTTGCAGGATCAACAGTTATTCCATCTTTAGAAACAATGTGACCAAGGAAAGAAATTTGTTGCAACCAAAACTCACACTTGCTGAATTTCCCATACAGTTTCTTTTCTTTTAAGGTTTGCAAGATAACCCTTAAATGTTTTTCATGCTCCTCTTTACTTTTAGAAAACACCAAAATATCATCAATGAAAACCACCACAAACTTATCCAAGAACTCATGGAAAATTCTATTCATTAAGTCCATGAATACAGCAGGTGCATTGGTTAGCCCAAAAGGCATTACTACAAATTCATAATGGCCATATCTCGTACGGAACGCGGTCTTCGGAATATCTGCCTCCTTGACCTTCAGCTGATGGTACCCCGATCTCAAGTCAATCTTTGAAAAAAACTGAGCTCCCTGGAGCTGATACAACTTCATTTGATGGACCGACATCTGCTGAAGTAGTTGCAAAGGATTTCACCACTCCTTTCTGCTTGTAGTCTAACTGCTTCCCATCACTCAAGCTCCTTGTCGGACACTCGTTTGCATAGTGACCCATCTCATTGCTCTTATAACATTTCACTAACTATAAGTCAAATTTGTTCTTACCTTCACCTTGATCCTTTTCAGTGCAATCACGAGCCTTATGTCCCATATTACCACATCGGTAGCACTTTCCAGAATTCAGAAGACATTCCCCAGCATGCCTTTTGCCACATTTATCACAAACTGGAAACTTAGTTCTCTTACCATCAGACTTTTTTGAAGAATTCTTACCTTTCTCCTGCCACCTCGGTCTCTTCTTCTGCTGGTTGTTATAGAAAACTTGGTCATCGGAGAACTCCATTTCCACCTTCTCAGCACATCAAACAAGCTTTTCATAACTTTTAAACTCACGAGAAGCTAATTCCCTTCGATACTTTGGATTTAATCCTGAGTAAAAATGATTGATTTTACTATCAAGGTCCCGGATAAAATTTAGAGCATACCTTGCCAATCGAGTGAACCTTTCTTCATAGGAAGCCACTGAGTCTTCCTCTTGCCTCAATTCCAAGAATTGCTTTTCCATCCTAAGTCGAACAGCCTTAGGAAAATACTTCTCAAGAAACATACCTTTGAATTCATCCCAGTCAAGAGCATCAATCTCATCGGCGTCCCTGATATTTTTAACCATAGACCACCACTGATCTGCTTCACCCTCCAAACGGTAAATAGCAAGACTAACCTTTTGATTGTCTGAACACCCCATGACATCAAAAATCTTCTCCAGTGCATTAATCCACCCTTCAGCTAGCACAGGGTCAGATGATCCTCTGAATGATGGTGGATGTTGCCTCATGAAATGTTCCACCACTGACATGTTCCTCTGCGGTTGATCTGGCTGATCTCGTGCATGGATACCACCGCCATTTATCGCTTGAGTCAACTGCGCCATTACTGCAACAAACTGTTCAGTTCCAATTCCGACCATTTCTGGCTGCTGATTCGGAAGGTTATTTCCTTCTGTATGCCTTCCTAGCACTACTTCCTTGTTTCCTCTGCGGAAAACCATTCTGAACAAACATGTCTTAGATGAAGCAACATGGTAATATTTAAATGCTATATCATTTAGAAAAAAAAATTATTTTTGGATAATCATTTAATAGAATTCTAACTCCTAAAGTTATCTAAACCGACCTTTGATACCAACTATAAGGCCCCAGCCTTAAACCTTACTTAATCTTGAGTTATTACAAGATTGCACATTAAGGATCTTTTCGGGTTTAGATTTTTAGAGAATTAGATCATAAAACTTCCATTACATTCCACATATAAAGAAAGTGATTACATAAAGATAGTATTCTTCATTCCCATCAATGGAAACACATTTAAAATAAAACATGGATTATTTCTTGACACATCCTTGACTCTATCATCTTATCATGTACCTTTCCCTTGACCTGTGAAAAACATTTCAAAAACTTGGGATGAGCATAAAAACTCAGTATGGGTTATAAAAAAAACATGGAAAGGAAACATGAGTTCATATATACATAAGAATGAAATCATACTTTACCCATAAAACATAGGCACTTTAACATACCTCATAAAATCATGAATAAATCATAGAAATCATAAGACATAAAGGTAACTTGAGGCATTCATAACATTCTTACGTAGGGAGTAACCCTCTTGGTTACGTTTGGAATACCCATCACAGTATATTCCCTAAAATCTCTTCGGAGAAACCTTAACGTTTCACTCCTTCGCGTTACCCAATACATTGGAGAGCTATAACGGGCTCACCCGCCCTTAGTTTATCACGAAACCACCCGTCTTCATAATAATGCCCAACATCCATAACATAATCATATCACATAAAACATGCATAAAGGAAACATAACATTTCCACATTTCAATCACGAGATATCAATACAACACATTGAAATAATAAAAACATTATGAAAACCATTTTCAATACCAAAATAAAAGAAAAGTAAAACATGGTATTTATTTTTCTTTTAAAAAGAAGGTATGGCTTGTAGAGGAAGCCGAAACTCAAATAACGGTCATGACGGCAGAGAAGTCGTTGTCGCCGCATACGTACGACAAAAACATTCCCTTTTGTCGTTTAGTAAACGCTTAGTATAAAAAATATTCCTTTTGAATAAACGTGAAAGTCAAAGGGGTTTATACACCGTATAAAAGAAAGTTGTGTATAAAATAAAATATGCCTCAATGAAAGGAGATTGAGACGAAGTCTCATACCTCGTATCCGACTTGACCCGACCGTTCTTTAATCTCCTGAATAATAAACTTGAGTTAATATCTACTTTCTTAAGAACCTTTTTCAAGTTCATTATTCCTTTTATACCATGTTATGAACATCATGTAATCAGTTAAGTTAATAATGTTCATTTTGTCAGTATTTGGTTCTTAAGTCAAAAATAGACTTCTTACACTTACATGTTGTTAATTTGGTCAAAGGTTCATTATATCCAGAATGGTATTCATGATGTAGATATCATATATGTCATATATATCTAGTACATACATGCATTTATAATATTACATAATCATTTAGAGGTAATAAATGAAATGCACCGTTCATGGAGACGGTAAGCCGTACGTACGCATGAACGCTACTTTCATTTCTATTTCATATTTTATAGAATGGAATAATAATTATATAAAGTTATATTATAATTCCAGTATAATATCATATATAATATCATAGTTCCATCCTTTATATGTCCCACATATGGTATTTAACGAATCAAATCACTTTGAGGGGGCGGTAGTCCGCACTTCCTAAAATGAAGATATCGTGTTTACCCATAATGGAAACCATAAAGGTATGCCCAAAATGAAAAAAACAGAAGCTTAATGAAAACATAAACATATTATATATCATATATAAAAATAGTGACATCATAATGGCCACCTTTTAAGGTGTTAAATGAGTATTGAACAATCATCGTTTCGGGAGGCAGAATTTCGCCATCCACGGAAACCGTATGTTCTTTAACCATTTGATGCAGTTGTGTGAGAGTGTAGCTCAAATAAATCTTATAACAACATCCTAGTATATTGAAGATACTGGTTTTGTTACAAAATAATTAAATAAAAAGATTTTAGGGGGTTGTAGAAGCAAAATAAAACAAATGAACATGAGAGAATGAATTACCTTTAAAAGTGTATCTCCTTTTGATTTGAGTCTAAAGGCTTCCTTTGAAAGTATTATGCCCAAAGGGAATCCTCTAGGATGAGGAGAGGGATGTGGAGAGAGAAAATGGGCAGGGTTTGGCCGAGCCAAAGGCTTGAAGAGTGTGTGAAATGAGGTAGAGGTGGGGGCCTTTTATAAGAGGAGAGGAGGGGCACTTTTGGAAAGTAAAGAAACATTACTTTATTTGAAAATGTGTTTCGGTTTTAAAAGGTCCCACATTGATATAATTCGTGGATAAGGTGATAAGGGTTCTAAATCCAATCTTCCAATTGGTTTTGGCTATGTGTAGGTTTTAGATTTTTCATTATCATTCCATTTTATTTAAATCGTCAAATAATGATGTCATCGCTGCATCATTATTATGTCATAAATAATTTAATTTATTTAATGTCTAAAAATTATAAAAAAAATACTATGATATATTAAATCTTTTTAGCTTTCCAATGACTATTTATAATCAAAATTTGGACTTGTATAACCCCACTTAAAAATTGTTTTCGTAAAACATATTATGTTTGTGTCATTTTCACTTTAACATTAAATAAAAAGTAATTTATGTCATTTCCCAACAAAAGTGGATCCATGGGGTCCCCAAGTTGACTCATGGCATGTCATGGTCGGCCATGACACAACCAATGAGGTTGGGACATGTTTCTAGGTCATTTCATATTATTAAATCCTTATTTAGACCTTAAACTACCTTAATTACCACTAATCGCGATTAAGAACTTAATAAGTTACTATTCACCAAAAAATTATTTTAATCTCATTGAACCACATTTTACTTCTTAATGACAACCATGTATGTCGGATTTTCAAAATTCAATACACATTAGTGGTAAACTTTCATTTAACTGAAAAATCAGTTTGCTTGATTACCACTTAGTGGTTTCACTATTCATCAAAAATTGAAGTTTTTCAGAAAATTACCAAAAATTCACCCTAAGCTATATTTGATATTCCGAATTCAAAAATGAAGTACATTTTACAAAATTCAAATCATATAAGTCACATTAATTAATTCAATAATTAATTCCCGCTGCCAGAGCAAATAGCGTGTTTTTACAAAATAATAAGTATCAAAAGATTGACACCAGTTTAAGTCTAATTTCAAAGTGAAATTGATTCCAATGACCACCATTGGATAAAATGGTAAAAATATATTCTAATTTCACTTAAAAAGAAATTCAAAACATAATCTAATCATATAAATAAATTAGATTAAAAAGCAGTTTTGATGTAAAATGCAGTATTTTTCACTATTCATTAAAAAATGAATATTGTCAGAAAAATACCAAAAATTCACACAAGGTAAATTTTGATGTCCCAATAATAAAGAATAAGTTTATTTTGACAAACATAGTTTATAAAATTGTCAAAATATAGATTCAAAAATGGTTTTCCATCAAAAGGCAGTAAAACAATCTTTTAAGAATATTAGTTTATTCCATGCATAAGATTGTATTTATTTTCATTTTAAGCCTCTAAAACACTATCTTAATCATTAATAGACATGGATAAAAATATTTATTATTCATTACTTACTTGGGATGTTACAACTATATGTTATGATGGAAAGTGAAAGGCATGAGATAAAATTGAGGTTAAATTATGTTATGGTTATTTTTGATGATTTTATCTCTTTTGGGGGAATTATTTGAGAATTATATACTTTGGAAAAAGGACAACACACAGACCGTGTGACAACCCGTCACGTCGAACAAAGCTGCGGGAATCGAACCCACAACCAAAGTGCGACTGGTATTTATCTCCTACCAATGGACTACATGAAGTCCCTGGTTAGTTTGACTACTTCTATTTTAGTTAGATGATTTTATGAATTAAGAGTAAGTTGATTTTGGGTTATCTATGGAAATTATTAAACCATCATGTATAATATGTGATTAGGTTAATTACTTTTCAATACGAGAATTTAAGAGAAACTAATGTTGTTTGGAGATAAATGATACGATTTAACTTGGAAGACTATGTGATTAAATCCTTCAAATATTTGGGTTTCAATATTATTTTGATTTACTTATGGTCTTCGTTGAACTTTGGGTTTTGTTGGACAAATTTTGGAGATTAAGAATAGATTTTCTTTTTATAAAGGGTTATCCTTTTCTGGATTATCTGATCTTGTACTAACCTTTTTGGTTTTGGTTTTGGTTAAAGTCTAAAGACATGGGAAGTATATAGTTCTCTTTTGTGGATTAGTTGATTCTCAAGAAGTTGATTATAGTACTCTTAATTTGAACAAGTCCTCCTAAATACTCGTCTTTTGGAGAAAATATGAGTTTGATTAAGGAATCTAGTAAAAGTTGAAAGTCTACGTGACAAGTAAGTATGTTTCATTATGATTTAGTTAAGCTCAAAAAATAAATTCCTCAATGAAGAGTAACTTAAAACCAAAAATGTTTCTTGTTAACTTTTCCTACTGGGGAATCGAATACTGTTTAACCCATCACAAGTTTGTGATTTTCTTATGGTTAACTTTCTCCTAGACATGTTTACTATCACTCTCCATCAGAACATGACCCTTTGTTTTTTCCTCCATGTCCATATTTTCATACTTGGAATCCTAGTATGGGTTAACTCGGGTGACCATTGCACTTCTCTTTCTTTATTTTAAAGTGATTGTTTTACTGACTCTTGTTCCGATGTGGGATTTTCAATGAAGTTTCTAAGCCCAATTTTAAAATTACGAGGACGCAATTCCCAAAAGGGGGGACGGATGTAACACCCCAGGTAAATAAAGAATATGACATTTTCACATTTATCCATATTTGTGAATAAAATATTAATATAACTTTAAAGGGGATGCTATGCTCGATGGCGTACCCAATACGCAACAATGAGTTTCTTGAGAATCTTACGTTGCACTCTAATAATAAAATAATATTATATTAAATTGTAGTTAACGCCTAGCCGTTGTAATGACGGGAATGAACAGAACTAACTAAAAAATGATTATATATATTTTTTAAATATTTTTACTTTTTACAATAAATGTTAGAGGATTAAAAATGTGAATGAATCCAAATTTAAGCGTAAACATTCTAATATTCTTTAAAAGGTCGATTAACCGCCTTTTGATGACGAACCTCTTTTAAATCCACTTTTTGACAATTTTATGTGTTATATTTGACAAAATAAAATTCTTATTTAGAATCGGGACATCAAAATTTACTTTGTGTAAATTTTTGGTATTTTTCTGATAATGTTCATTTTTTAATGAATAGTGAAAATTGTTGTATTTTAATTCAAAACCCCTTTTTAATATAATTTATTTATTTGATTAGATTATCTTTTTAATTGGTTTCAAAGTTAAATTATAATATATTTTTACCATTTAATCCAATAGTGGTTGTTGGAATTAATTTCATCTTGAAATTTGACTTAAACTAGTGTCAATCTTTTGATACTTATTGTTTCATAAAAACACGTTATTTGCTCTGACAGCGGGAATTAATTATTAAATTAATTAATGTAACTTAAATGTTTTTAATTTTTTTAAATAGCCATCATTTTTTAATTCGAAATATCAAATATAGCCTAGGGTGAATTTTTTGTAATTTTCTGAAAAACTTCAATTTTTATGAATAGTGAAACCACTAAGTGGTAGTTAAAGAAATTGATTTTTCGTTTAAATGAAACTTTACCACTTCTGTGATTTGAATTTCAAAAATCAGACATACATGGTTGTCATTAATAATTAAAATTTGGTTCAATGGGATTAAAATAATTTTTTGGTGAATAGTAACTTTTAAGTTTATTAATTGCGATTAGAGGTAATTAGTGTAATTTAAGGTAAAAATAATGTTTTAATAATATTAAATGACTTAGAAACATGTCCTACCCTCATTGGATGTGTCATGGCCGACCAAGACAATCCATGGGTCAACTTGGGGACCCCATGGAGCCACTTTGGTTGGAAAATGACATTAATACCTTTGTATTTAATGTTAAAATTAAAATGTCACAAACATGTGTTGTTTTACTAAATAAATTTTTATATGGGGTTATACAAGTCATATTTTTTACTATAAATATTCATTAGAAATATAAAAATATTTCCTACATCATGATATTTTTTTTATAATTTTTAAACACTAAATAAATTAAATTATTTATGACACCATGATGATGCAGCGATTACCTCATTATTTAACGATTTAAATAAAATGAAAAGATAATGTAACATCTAAGACCTAAACTTGTCACAAACCTATTGTATGTGTGTATTTATAAACCTTATCACCTTATCCTTGAAATATATCCTTTTGGGACCTTTAAAATCCGAAAATAATTTTATAATAAAGTAATATTTTATAACTTTCCAAGAGTGCCCCTCCTTTTCTCTTATAAAAGGCCCCCACCTTTACCACCTTACCCACACCTCTCAAGCCTTTGGGTCGGCCAAACCCTACCCATTTCATCTCTCCACATCCCTCTATTCATCATTGAAGCCTCACCTTTGGGCATAATCCTTTCCAAGGAAGCCTTTGAGCTCAAATCAAGAAGAGTTACCCGATTTTAAGGTAATGTCTTCACTTGTGTTCTTTTGTTTTATTTTGCTTCTCCAACACTTTAAACTCTTTTTATTCCTTTATTTTGAAACAAAACCAGTATATTAAATATACTGGGATTTTATTATGTGAATTATTCGATCTACACTTACACACACCTTCGTCTAATGGTTAAAGAACATACTGTTTCGGTGGTTGGCGAATTTCTGCCTCACAAAATGATGATTGTTCAATCTTCTTTTAACACCTTTAATGGTGGCCATTATGATGTCACTATACTTTATATATGATATATATGGTATTTATGTTTTCTATATTCTTCTAAATTTTATATTTAAAACATGCCTTTATGCTTTTCATGTTGTGTAAATGCGATAATTTCATACGAGGAAGTGTGGACTACCGCCCCCTCAAGTGATGTGACTCGTTCATGCAATACATGGAATGTGTAAAGAATGAAATTAATGAAGATATGTGACCTATATAATATATATATTATATTGGAATTATAATATATATATCTCATTTATTTTTAATTCCATTAATATGAAAAAGAAATGAAAGTAGCGTTCATGCGTACATACGGCCTTCCGTCTCCATGTAGGGTGCATTTCATTTCTTTTTATCTCCAAATGTTATGGAGTAGTATAAAATGAATATGTACTGGATATATATGATATTTAAATCATTAATACTATTCTGGATATGATTTACTCATAACTACATGGACAATCATTTTCAAACAAGTTCATTTTTGACTCATGTACCAAACATCGACAAAAACATCTGATATGAACTCACATTATTAATCAATTATTATAACATTATAATATGTGATATAAAATGAATAATAATCTTTAAAAGAGGTCCTTAAGAAATTATAAATTGACCAAAGTTTATTATTCAGGAATATAAAGAAACGAACAAGACAAGTCAGACTTGAGGTAAGGGATCCTACCCCTCTCTTTCTTTTTAAGTACACTCTTTTATGTCATTCCTTTTAAGCTCATATTTCTTATGATTGGGATGTTCTTTTATATTACTCCTAATGTAATTTTTATTTTCATATGATGAGAGACCCTATTTTCTCTCATCAATCCATTTTTGATGTTTTAAGTGGCGTCGTTAGGGTGCTGAGTTTTCATAAGGGACTTCGTCTCAATCTCCTTTCATTGAGGCATATTTTGTTTTATACACAACTTTACTTTATACGGTGTATAAAACCCTTTGACTTTTACTTTTATACAAAAAAAATATTTTTCTACAAAGCGTTTTACTAAACGAAAAAAAGGAATGTTTCTTTTAACGTACGCGGTGACAACGACCTTTTCTGCCGCCGTGAGTATTATTTGGTATTTGACTTCCTCAACAAGTCGTAATGTTTTTAAAATGAAATAAATACCATATAATCTTTTATTTATTTTGGTATTGGAAGTGGTTTTTATAATGGATTTGTTATGTCAATATATTTATGTGATATATTGTGATCAAAGTGTGGAAATGTTTTCTTTCCATTATATTTGTTTTATGTCTTATAATTTTATAATGGTACTTGGACATTTGACGGTTGGTTACGTGATAAACCATATGACAGGTGGTGCTGTGAATACTAGGACGGGTGGTTACGTTATAACCTCCAATGCATTGGGTATGGAAGTCGACCGTATGGCTATTCCATTAAGTATGTGTGGAAGTCGATCGTATGGTTATTCCATTTAAGTATGTTTATGTCCCAAGTTACCTTTTTATGTTATGTGTTCTTTATATGGGTTTTATGGTAATCTTTTGGTTACAAAAGGGTAAGTAATGGTCTTTTATTCAGTGAAGAGTTTTTACTACTTCTTAAAGGTGAAAAGTATTACTTTGTTAAAGTATTCATGGTTTACTTATTGTTTTGAAAAACTAATAGTTTTCCTTCTTTGTGTATCCTTTACTGGGATTTTTATGCTCATCCCAAGTTTTTGAAATGTTTTCCACAGGAATTAAAGATGAATAGGGTCAAGGATGGGATCAAGGAAAGACATGCTATCTAAAACATGGAACTAGACATGTTTCTTTTTAAGTTTTTTTTTATGTTATGGAAACTTAGTAGAAGTGTCTACTATGTAATCTTTTGAGATGTAATAGTTTTGACCTAATTCTCTAAAACTCTAAACCTGAAAAGATCCTCAATGTGAATTATTCATTTAATTCAATATTAAGTAAGGTTTAAGGCCGGGGCCTTATATCATATGCATGATCTTTTGAAAACTTGATGAACTCTTTAACCTCATCATCATACTCTTTTCTCATACAATTGGAATCCATCCATTTTTTATCCATATGTATCCTATTTGATTCAATAATATTCATATTTAACAAAAAATTCACAGAAGGTATGATCTTGGAATCCTAAAAGTATATTCTTTATATATACACACCTAGATATAATGTGATGGATTTTTTCATGGATATTTAAGGATTTAAATATAATATAAAGTAACATTAATATATAAATATATATATATATATGCACACACACACATATACACACATGGGTATATATATATGCTCTTAAACACACATAAACAAATATATATATACCTTTATAATTATACATATAAAAACAAATCAAATGCATGTTTATATATATATATATATCTAAGAAAACATCATATCTCATGTCATGTTTCTATAAAAAAACATTAATCATGTTCTTTGATCATTCTCATTTCAAATATAGTTACTAGTTTGACCCAAACCATAACCCAATGAATGATCTTGAATCCATTAATATTTATAAGGCCTGAACTTATTTGCAACATTATGAACATTGATTTCCTATCTAAAAAAACCAAGCTATTAATTAGACACCTAATCCATAAAAACAATTTACATTCCATTGAACTCATTTAAATTTTCAATTAATATCAAAAAAAATATGTTGTAGGAAATCTCTATCTATAGTCTATATTTATATATATAAAGAGGAATAACAACCCAAAAATCAGTAAAATCAAGCAAGATCGGTGTACCAAAATGGAAAGCACCCTAAAAGGGTCGATTCATCCAAAAATATTGTGAAGAAACTGATTATAGATGAACATATAGGGGAAGAATCATTACAGATGAACATGGGAAGATATACTCAAAAATATCATGAAAACACGTGAAATATTGATTGTGAATCCTTAAAAACAGGTTCATAATATCATACACCTCCAGTTATAAGATTCAATTTGTCCAAAATAAAGGAGTTCAGTTATTGCTGATGAATAGGGAAAGAAAAACTCAAGAAAAATCATGAAAAACACATGAAAAAATGATTGAGAATCCTTAAAAACATATTCATAGTTTCATACCTCTAGTTTTGAGGTTTGATTTGTCCAAACAAATGACTTCAGATGTTGTAGAGGTTCGATTCCACGAGAGCTTGAATGCAGTAGGAGGTGAAGTAATCTGTTATGGCTCAGTTTAAAAAGGATGAAGGGTTTTATCAAAACTTATTCAAAAGTGTGGAGAAATGACAATTTTTCGGTGCGTTTTTAGCCCTGATAAATTAATATCTTTATCAATGGTTAAAAAACATTGATAAAAGTGGTATTTCTCATTACTTAATTTTTAGCACTAAAAAAATAAACTATTATTAGTCCTTAATCTAGTGATAATAAAAGTGTAAAAAATGAATAAAAATGAATAAATAAATTATATTAATTATATAAATAACATAATTATTGAAAATGAATTATATTAACTATTTGATTTACAAAATATTAAAAAATGCATTTAAATAAATTAATAATTTAAATTACAAACATATTGATTTTATTAAAACATAATAAATATATATATATATATAAATATTAAAAAATGAATGAATTCAAAAATATTAAAAATTAATCAATATTAAAAATTAATAAATAATATTGAATGGATGAATATTAAAAATGAGTAAAAAATGAATAAATTATAAAAATATTAAAAAAGTGAATTTATAGCATTAATTATATGAATTAGAAACACATAAAAATGAATCAAAATGAATAAAAAGGTGATATTAATTATATAAATAACAAAATTACGAAAAATGAATTATATTAACTATTTAAATAATGAAAAAATTAAAAAAATGCATTTAAATAAATAAATTATATAAATTTCAAACATATTAAAAATATTAAAACTTAATAAAAAAATGAATAAATATTAATCATATAAATTACAAACATTTTGAAAATATTAAAACATAATAAATAAATAATATTAAATGAAAAAATATTAAAATTAATAAATAAAATTTAATACTTTAAAAAATATTTAAAAAGGTGAATTTGTAAGATTAATTACCTGAATTATATAAACACATAAAAATGGGACAACTGAATAAATAAATTATATAAATTATATAAATAAAAAAATTATTAAAAATGAGTTATATTAACTATTAAAATTACAAAAATATTTAAATAAATCATTTAAATAAATTAATTATTTAATTTTTAATTTTTTTAAAATATTAAAGCTTAACAAATAAAAATTAATAAATATTAATCATATAAATTAATAACATGTTGAAAATAATAAAACTTAAAAAAATAAATATGTATAAATAAATATTAAAAATCAATAAATTCCAAAAATATTAAAAATTAATAAATATTAAAAATGAATAAATAATATTAAATTAAAGAATATTAAAATTGAATAAATAAAATTGAATAAATTGCAAACATATTTAAAAAAGAGAATTCATACCATTTATTACATTAATTGCAAACATATAAAAAGTGAATAAATAAATAATATGAATTATATAAATAACAAATTGTTAAAAAGGAAATATATTAACTATTTAAATTACAAAAATATTAAAATAAAAATGTATTTAAATAAATAAGTAAATAATATAAATTTTAAACATATTAAAAATACTAAAACATAATAAATAAATATTAATAAATATTAATCATATAAATTACAAACATATTAAAAATATTAAATCTTAGAAAATAAATATGTATGCGCTTTTAAAAAATGAATAAATTCCAAAAATGTTAAAAATTAATATATATCAAAAATAAAAAAAATCATATTAAATGAAATAATATTAAAAATGAATAAGCAAAATTGAATAAATTTCATGAATATTTTAAAAAAAAGTGTATTCATTACATTAGTCACATGAATTACAAACACATAAAAAATTAATAAATAAATAATCTTATTATTGCTAATTATTAGTGTATGTGATGTATTAAAAGTATATAAAAATATAATTAATTATTAATCCTCAAAATTTTGAATAATAAATAAAAATATTGTTATTTAGTTAAATGTATACATTTTTAAAAATTTATAAATAACTATCAAAATTGAAAATATTGAAAACATATTAAATGAATAAATATTAAAAATGAATAAATTATATAAAATGTTAAAAATAAAGAAATATTTGAAATTAATAAACAAACATACACATTACATAAATACACATTAAATACATACACATACACATATACATGCATGGAGACATACACGTACACATACACATACACATACGCATTCATACATCCATATACACATGCATACATGTACACACATGTATACACGTAAAAATACATACAAATACATGTTGAGAAAGTGTTGTTTTCAACAATACATAATTTTATTATTAAAAAGGGGGAGATTGTTGAGAACAATACTCTATCTCTTTGTGATGATTTTGATTCTCACAAATACCCTTATTTGTTATTCTAATGATTTTACTTTAAGTGTATTTCAGGAATTTAATATTCGTTATATTCTTATTTATATAAAAAATATTTAAGTATTCGAACATCAAGAATTAATTTCTAAAGTATTCGGAAATCGTTTTTAGCGTGTTCTAGAAACACTATTCATACCGTACGTTGAGAAGCGTAGCGTAAGGATGAAATGCGGTGTTTACTCTATGAGATATCAGAAAATTATGGTAAAACCACCATACATTATCGGAAAAGTATGAAGGAATGAACCCTATTTTTGGAAAAAAAACCTTACGTTTGGAAGGAACCCTACGTTTGGAAGGAACCTTACGTGTGAGAAATCAGCAAATTATGGAAGAATATCATTACATAAGTATGGAATGATAAGTTTGTTTCTTAAAAGTATGGTTTATCAACCTTACTTTTATGAACAACCATACGTTTGAAAGATAAAGATAAAAGTATGGTTCATCAACCTTACTTTTATGAACAATTGTACATTTGATTGAAAAGTATGGATTATATACCATATGTTTGAGAGTTGAAGAGAAACGTTTGAGATCAACCTTATGTTTGAGATCAACCTTACATTGTGAACTTTACGTTCAGAGAATGTGTGCTATGCAGTTCAAACCTATGTTTGACGTCGGATGTTTAAATTATGACTTTATTAAAGCAACGGTATTTATGCGGATTTTCAGGATGATTTCAATCCAGATTAAAAGCTCAAATTTAAAGCGAGTCTTTGACTGATTCAAAGCCATTTATTTTTTATTCAAAGGATCAATTTAAGAGGAGATTTTCATGCTGAAATTTCAGAGGAGTTACGACTGCTCTGTTATTCAAACTTTTGAATATCGCAATTCTAAAGGTGGCTTTTGTGGATCTAAATTTAAAAGGAGAATGATCATCTTTATTCTATATATACTTGTATTATTTTGTTTCAAAAAAAAGGGGGATGAATTATTGAAAAAAAGATATGTTGTTACGAAGAGTGAAAAGGCTCTATTTTCTGAAGAAGAAGAAACTCGACTGAAGATTTACTGATCTACATCGAATATATTTTTGTGAATCAGCTACTATTAAAGTTGTGAATGACATTTCAAGATATATTGAAACTGAATCAGCTTAGAACTACTTTTACCTGAAGATCATCATTTCTGAAGATGAAGATCCATCTACGGTCAATTGCATGTTGTTGCAATTGTGAAGAATAAATGGGAAAGTATTTTCAACGAACAAAGTACTCTTTTATCTGGAGTGATCAGCTTCTCATTCTAAGTTGTTTATTCGGTTCTATGTATGAACCAGAAGGCTCTGTTTAGCCTTAATATTTTAAAGGTGTAAACTGCCTGTACTCAGTTGTGGAATGTTCTGTTGATAAGAGGACCAGATAGTGAAAATCACAAAGCTTGTGGAGTAGAGCGCTGGTGGAGTGGACTAGGGGATTTCTGTTCCCCGAACCACTATACATCATGTGTCCTGTTCTATTTATTTTTCACTGCTAAATCTTTGATATAAAGATAAAAGGAAAAATAACGATCATTCAAAGAAATTTAAAAAGGTACAATTCACCCCCTCTTGTGCGTATCTAGTATAACCCAATCCAACAATTGGTTTCAGATGTAGAGATTTTTTTAAAGCTATAATAAGCTAAAAGTTTTAAAGGATTATACTTAGATCAAGATAGATGATACAAGATATGGAATTTCTATGGTCAAAGCTCCATACTTCAATGGTGAGAATTATGGATGTTGGAAATCAAGAATGATAATCTATTTGAAAAACCTCAGATACAGAGTCTACTCAAAAATACTAACTCCTTATGAAATAACAGAGAAACCTGAAACATGGAGTGTAGTCATAGAAGCTGAGTATGACATGAATTCTAAGGCTATGAATGCAATCATATGTGGTATAGGACCAAATGAGTTTAACAGAGTATCTCATTGCTCAATAGTGTATGAAATGTGGCAGACAATTACAGTTTCTTATGAAGGAACTGACAATGTCAGACAGATGAGGTATGCTACTGCCAAAATAAAATTCAATACATTCAGGATGTTTGAAGGAGAAAGAATCACCCTAATGAATGGAAGATTGATAGAGATTTTCAACAATATAACTGCTTTGGGAGACCCAATCAAACAAGCTGATCAACCTTTGAAAGTACTGAGAGTACTTCCAACTCGATGTAATGGAATTTCTGCTACTATCAGACAATCAACACCTGTCAAAGATTTAACAATAAGAGAGTTAATTGGAACTCTAATGATGTATAAATATAAGATGTAGGATGAAGAAAATGAGCATAAATTTATGATCAAGAGATAAGATACTGCCTTAAAGGTGTTATCTCAAAGCAAAAGAAAAAATCTGAAGAAAAAAGAAATAAAGGTGAAATCAGAAAGTTCTGATTCATCCAATTTAGATGTGGAACTGGCTCAGCTGTCCAGAAAATTCAGTAAGTTTTATAGAAAGAAGAAATGTTTTAAAATTTCTTTCAAAAAGGATGAAAAGGAATTCAGATGCTATGAGTGTAATAATATGGGTCATATCAGACTTGACTGTCCATAATTAAAGGAAGACAAGAAGAAGAAATTCTTTAAGAGAAATGATTATGAGAAAAAAGACAAGAAAGCAATAAAGGATACTTGGAGTGTATCTGAAGACTCCCATAGCTCTTCAGAGTCTAATTCAGAAAATTAGGAATCAAATCTAAAAGCCAATATGTGCTTTATGGTAGAAACTGATGAGGTACAATACTATTATTCTTCTGACTCTAATTCTAAATGAAGCTATACAAATGATAAACTTGCAGCTTACTGCAACATGCTTGAAGAAAAAAATGACTCTTTATTTAAGAAACACAAATCTTTAAAGAATATTCATAATGTTGTTTTAGGAGAGAGAGATACTCTGCTAAAACAATATCAGGAATTACTATAAAAATATAACTCAATAAATATAAACAATACAGATCATGAAGCTAAAATAAAACACTACAAACTAATGTAGAAACATATAAAAGTGCAGCTCTTATTTTTTCCAAAAGAGAAAATACTCTAAATTAAATTCTTGGAAAGAATGTGATTAAAAATGAAAGATATGGAATTGTTAGTAAAGGTGAAATAACTAAACTATACAAGAATTACTTTATGCCAAGTACTATAAAAGTAATCTGTAACTATTTTCGTGCAAAAGGAGATCTATCTAAGAATTTTTATTTAAGGAAACCCCATATAAGTGGAATAAAGAAAGCCTTTATTTCAAATAATTTATATGGTTCTTTTGATTTTAGAAAAACAAAGCAAGTCTGGATTCCCAAATCTTTGCTGGCTAACACAACTGGACCCAATAAAATATGGGTACCAAAACAATCTATTTAAATGCCTTTGTAGGAAGTAGGTCAAAGGAGCAAAAAAGACCATATGGTATATGGACAGTGGCGGATCTAGGAATATTAGTGGAAATTAATCTAATTTCAAAACACTAAAACAAAAGGATGGTGGTCTAGTCACATTCAGTGACAATGCAAAGGTCAAGATTATTGGCATTGGAATAGTTGGAGATCCAGAAACTCTCTCAATCAACAAAGTACTCTATGTACAAGGATTGAAACACAGTATGATAAGTATCTCTCAACTCTGTGATGATGGTTATATTTTTGATTTTTCTAACAACTGATGTTCTATTTTCAAAGATAAATTACTTACATTTAGAGCACCCATAACTGATAATGTGTATACCCTGGATTTAAATTCCTTGTGTAAACAACAAGTAAACTACTTAACTACTAAGATAAATGAATCTTGGATATGGCATAGGAGACTTAGACATTGCAATGTATATGCTTTACATAATTTATCTAAGAAACAATTAGTTTCTGATTTTCCTAGTCTCAATTTTGAAAGTGATAGATTTTGTGATGCATGTCAACTTGGCAAGCAGCACAAATCATCCTTCAAATCAATTAACAAAATTGTTACATCTAAACCTCTAGAACAATCCATATGGATTTGTTTGGACCTTCAAGGGTAGAAATTTTGGCTGGTAAATTATATGTATATGTTTTAGTTAATGACTATTCTAGATTTACATGGATTTTCTTTCTAAAATATAAAAATGATGATTTTACAATATTTGAAAGTTTTTGCAAAGATGTTCAAAATGAAAAATGTTTTAAAATAATTTCATTAAGAAGTGATCATGGTGGAGAATTTGAGAATCTAGAATTCAATTCCATTTTCTCAAATATGGGTATTAAACACACCTTCTCTGCACCAATAACACCTCAACAAAATGGAATTTTTGAAAGGATAAATAGGTCTATTCAAGAAATGTCTAGAACTATATTAAATGAATATAGTTTACCTAACTATTTATGAGATAAAGATGTAAGTACAGCCTGCTATATAATGAATAGAGTTTTAATTAGACCAATTTTCAAAAAGACAACATATGAACTCTCGAATAACAGAAAACCCAAAGTAAATTAATTTAAAGTTTTTGGATGCAAGTTTTACACCTTAAACACCAAGGAAAATTTTGGTAAGTTTGATCCAAAATATGATGAAGGAATTTTCTTAAGATATTCTACTGCATCCAAAGATTATAGAGTTTTTAATAAAAAGACAAGGATTTTTGAAGAATCAGTTCATGTGAAATTTGATGAATCTAATCCCTTTGAGAAAAGGAAATACCAAATTGATGAATCTGACTCTAATGATAACATGAGACTTTAGAACTTGAAAAATGATTTTGAAAAAGATATAAATGAAATTCAGTCCAGTCCAGAAGAACATGACACTGAAGAACCTATAAGTGTACTACCTAGATAGTCAAGAACCCTAAAAAATCACCCTTTAGAAACTGTAATAGGAGACTTAGACACAGGAATAAAAACTAGAAGGAACATAGGAAATCTTATTGAGTTTTCTAACTTTCTATCCCAATTATAACCCAAAACTATAGAAGAATCCTTAGTTGATGAAAGTTGGATGATAGCAATGCAAGAATAACTAAACCAGTTCAAAAGAAATGAAGTTTTGAATTTAGTTGAAAGACCTCAGAACTACCCAGTTATAGGAACAAAATGGGTCTTTAGAAATAAACAAGATGATCAAGGAATAATAACTAGAAATAAATCAAGACTAGTAGCTAAAGGATATAATCAGGAAGAAGGTATAGATTATGATGAGACCTTTTCACCTGTAGCTAGATTAGAATCCATTAGAATCCTTTTAGTCTATGCATCTCATATGAACTTTAAATTATTTCAGATGGATGTTAAGTCTTCCTTTTTAAATGGTTATTTATTGGAGGAAGTTTATGTTGAGCAACCTCCTGTTTTTGAAAATTCACAAAAACCAGATTATGTTTTTAAACTTTCTGAAGCTCTTTATGGTCTTAAACAAGCACCTAGATCTTGGTATGAAAGATTAAGTTCTTTTCTTTTGAAAAATGATTTTACTGTTGGTATGGAATATCCAACACTATTTAAGAAAACCGTCAATTCTAATATTTTATTAGTTCAAATTTATGTTGATGATGTAATTTTTGGTTCAACAAATAAAACGTTATGTCATGATTTTTCAAACTTAATGCAAAAAAATAATTTGAAATGAGTATGATGGGAGAATTAAATTTATTTTTAGAACTTCAAATTTTTCAAAAATATTTTGGAAATATTTCGAATCAAAGAAAATACATTACTGATTTACTAAAGAAATTTGGACTTGAAAACAGCAAGACATATACAACTCTTATGTGTACTAATATAAAACTTGATTTGGATGAAACTGGAAAATCAGTTGACAAAAAGTTATATAGAGGTATGATTGGTAGTTTATTATATCTTATTGCTGGTAGGCCAGATATAATGTATTCATTATTTATTTTTGCAATATTTCAATCAAATCCTAAAGAATCCCATTTAACTGTTCTTAAAATAATTTTTAGATATTTAAAAGGAACTGTTTTTCAATCTCTACTTTATCCCAAAATGTCTGATTTTAATTTAATTTCATATTCAGATGCATACTTTAGGAGTTGTAGATTAGATAGAAAAATCACCTTAGGAACTTTTCAGTTTTTAGGAAAATCCCTAGTATCATGGTCTTGTAAGAAACAACACTCAGTTTCCCAGTCAACGGCCGAGGCAGAATATATATCTGCTAGCAGTTACTGTGCACAAGTTTTGGGGATGAAAAACACTCTTATGGATTTTGGACTAAATTTTAATAATACACCTATTTTATGTGATAATACAAGTGCTATAAATATTTCAAAAATCCTATTAATCATTCTAGGACTAAGCATATTGATATTAGACATCACTTTTTAAGAGACCATGTTCTTAAAAAGGATATATTTTTAGAATTTGTGAATACAGAAATTCAATTAGCTGATATTTTTACTAAACAACTTCCCACTGAAAGGTTTTATTTTATTTAAGGGGGTTTAGGTTTATTTAATTTTAAGTAATTTTTTTTACATTTGATTATTTTTTAAAAGAAATAGTTTAGTTACTTGTTTTTCAAATAGTACAATTTTATTTATCTATGTTTTTATATTTTTCTTTGTCGTGTGAAATTTTATTTCATTTTAAAATTTATGCATTGATTAGTCTATATGTAATGACACAAGAATCAAGGATGTCATAAACCATTTCAAATTCTAAACTTGTTCATTTTTTTTCAAAACCCTTTAAAACCTCGAAAACATTTACCGATATTCTCTCCCGAAACTAAACCTTCGAAACCCTAGTCCTCTTCGAACCTTCAGAAATTTATGACAGATATGGCCAAGACCAAGAGAACCGATGAGCCAGAGACCAGCACTGTGAAGAGGCAGTGCTCGGCAAGGAGAAAGATTTTACAAGGAAAATTCATAGATCTGGAATGGCTCTGTCAGACGAACCTATTGCTAAAGCAAGCTCTATATTTTCATAGATTAAAACAGACTTTTAATGGAGATTACACGGAGTTTCTATATGTGGTATAACTTCTTAATTTATTTAAGTTGGTATAGATTAGTCTGGGAAATGATGAGGATTCAATAATCGCTAAGATTGATGATCGAGATTTTTCAATCTCATCGGTGGAAATTGAAAAAATTATAAACTGCCCTCATATAGGAGTTTATCATTTTGATTTGAAAAATATTGATGATAGTGTACAAAAATCTGAAGATATTATGTCGTTTCTATTTGGATCAACTAATATCAAGAAGATGTTTATAAAGGATTTGGAACCAGACCAGAAGATATTGGTTAAGTTTGTGCAAACTGGTATTGCACCTAGGATGTCTGAAATGGAAATGATTCTTTATCCAGATATGTATTTAATATTTTTGCTGATAAGTGATATCAAGTTGAACTTTTTGAGATACATGGTGAGGTATCTCAGTTATTGTTGACAACCAGAGGCAAGAATGAATTTTTATCCTTTTGGAAGATTCATCTCAAAGATTATATTTAAGAAAGATATGATAAGATTGGTGGATTCTCGGGTGAGATGCCACCATAGTAACATCTTCAATGCTGGTACATTGAGAAAAATTGGATATTTCTGGTGCACAATAAAAGGCAAGATGTTTCCTATTGGAGCTGAAGATAATGAAAAAAGTGCTCAGTCCCAACTAGAAAAATCAAAGAAAGGACAAGCTGAATCAAGAGTCAGTGATGTATTAAGAAGACTCAAGTTTGAGGTTGTGGATTTATCTGAAGAAAGAAGTTAGGAAGGACTTTAGTTCAAAAGGACTAGGGATCCTAATCCTATTGAAGATCCTGCTGTAACTTTGAATGTTTTAACATCCGGTGATTTTTTAATCTATAAGTGTGTAAGAGAAGCTGCAGTTGAAGTAGAACCAGTAATAGAAAAAGAAGCTGAGATAGTGTCTGGTGAAGGAGAAGCAGTGGCCCAAACTCAAATTGATCAAGTAGAGGTTGATCAAGAACAAATTATTTTAGAGAATTCAGTGATAGAGGAAGAACATGCAGAAGATGCTCATGAGGAGCAACCTCCAGAACTTGAAAACCAGGAAGAGAATGCTTCTAAGATTCATACTGAGGTATTGAATGAGAATTTTTCTGTGGATGAGTCTGGTAAAGGCTCGGAGGAAAAATCTTTTGAGAAACCAGTACAGGGAGGGGATGATGAAAAATCAAATGCTGAATCCTTGCCATTAGTGTTGTTGCATCAAGTTGAAGCTGAAAATGAGAATCAAGCACAGTGTGCCTCTGATTCAGTAAATACAGATATGGGGGGACTGAACAGAAAGTTGACTGAATCTGAAAAGGAGAATACTGATCTACGGAGAGCATTAGAAAAGGAACATTTAAATTTTCAAAGGCTGAAAGCAAGTACTGTTTCTAAACAAGAAGTTGAAAGTTTTAATAAGGAAATGTTAAATGAAGTTGCATAGTTGAAATCAGAGATGGTTATGAAGACATATTTAATGGAATTTAGATCTTTCATGGAGAAAAAATTTAAATCTGTCAGAACCAGTGAGGCCAGTACATCAGGTACTTCACCTGATTTAATCAGAAGATTTCAAGCTATTACAGTGGTCATGGAAAATATGAATGTCAGACTGTAGAAATTGCAGTGTAACACTGCTCCTTTTTCAGTATTGTTAGATAATAAGAAGTTTCTAGTTGACCAGTTGACTTCCAGTGAACCAGTAATTAGAACTATGCTGACTCGGTTCATAGAAAAGTTGACTCTTTTTATGGAGAATGAAGAAATACTTCATAAGTTTTTCAGAGTCAATCTGATTGAAGATATTCATTTTTCTAAATAAATCATAGATCTAATTATCCATTTTAGAGATGGATTGATGAGAAGATTGAGGGAACAATTGATAGAGATCAAGACAATAGTTCAAAGAAGATGAACCCTATCTCAAACTATTACCCAACCTTGATTTCTGTTGTTTTTCATTACAATATTTGTAATTCTATGAAATATCTTTACATCTCATTTTTATGTGTTTTAATTTTTTTTACTGTACTGTCTATGATCGAAAAGACAGTAATCCATATTCACATATTGATAAATAGTTTATAATAGCATTTACTTAAATTCAGTTCTTCATTAAAATGTGTTATATTCCTTCTTTTATCATTATTTTTTATATCACAAAAAGGGGGAGAAATTAGGATAAACACAACATTTTATTTTTATATATTTTAATTTATTTAAAATTTTACTTTAATATTTTTAATCAAAAAGGGTATTATCTTGATCCTTTAAGGGGAGAAATTAATTTAAACCTAACATTGTATTTTTTAAGTTATTTTATTTTTTTTAAATGTTATTTTAAGGAGATATATGGAGAACCATAATCTTTTATTGGGGGAGAATTTTTTTTTCTTTTTATGACTTTAGATAATACAATGTTTATTTTTGTTAAAATACTTTTGTTCAAATTAAATATTGTATTTATCTTTGAAAAATTCAAAACTATATGTAATTAATTCTGTAAGTTAATTTCACTAGTTATTTTATGAGTTTTGTGATCATCAAAAAGGGATAGATTATTGAGCAAGTGTTGTTTTCAACAATACATAATTTCATTATTAAAAAGGGGGAGATTGTTGAGAACAATACTCTATCTCTTTATGATGATTTTTATTCTCACAAATACCCTTATTTGTTATTCTAATGATTTTTACTTTAAGCGTATTTCAGGAATTTAATATTTGTTATATTCTTATTTCTGGAAGAAATATTTAAGTATTTGAACAGTGAGAATTAATTTCTAAAGTATTCGGAAATAATTTTTATCATTTTCTGGAAACATTATCCATACCCTATGTTGAGAAGCGTAGCGTAAGGATGAAATGCGGTGTTTACTCTATGAGATATCAAAAAAGTATGGTAAAACAACCATACGTTATCGGAAAAGTATGAAGGAAGGAACCCTATGTTTGAAAGGAACCTTACGTTTGGAAGGAACCCTACATTTGGAAGGAACCTTACGTTTGGGAAATCAGCAAAGTATGGAAGAAGAGAATTACGTAAGTATGGAATGATAAGTTTTTTTATTAAAATTATGGTTCATCAACCTTACTTTTATGAACAACCATACGTTTGAAAGCTAAAGATAAAATTATGGTTCATCAACCTTACTTTTATGAACAAATGTACATTTGATTGAAAAGTATGGATTATATACCATATGTTTGAGAGTTGAAGAGAAACATTTGAGATCAACCTTATATTTGAGATTAACCTTGCATTTGAGATCAACCTTATGTTGTGAACCTTACGTTCATAGAATGTGTGCTATGCAGTTCAACCCTACATTTAACATCAGATGTTTAAATTACGAATTTATTAAAGAAATGGCATTTATGATAATTTTAAGGATGATTTCAATCCAGATTAAAATCCTGATTTTAAAGCGAGTCTTTTACTGATTCAAAGTTGTTTATTTGTTATTCAAAGGATCAATTTAAGAGGAGTTTTTCATGCCGAATTTTTAGGGGAGTTACAACTACTCTGCTATTCAAACTTTTGAATATCGCGATTCTAAATGTGACTTTTGTGGATCTAAATTTAAAAGGAGAACGCTTGTATTTATTCTATATATACATTTATTATTTTGTTTCAAAAAAAGGGGATGAATTATTGAAAAGAAGATCTGCTGTTACGAAGAGCGAAAAATCTCTGTTTTCTGAAGAAGAAGAAGAAACTCGACTGAAGATTTAGTGATCTACATTGAATATCTTTTTGTGAATCAACTATTGTTAAAGTTGTGAATGACATTTCAAGATCTACTGCAAATGGATCGGCTCAGCACTACTTTTACCCAAAGACCATCATTTCTGAAGATGAAGATCCATCTACTGTCAATTGCGTGCTGTTACAATTGTGAAGAACAACTGGGAAAGTATTTTCAACGAACAAAATCCTCTTTTATCTTGAGTGATCAGCTTCTCATTCTAAGATGTGTATTCGGTTCTGTGTATGAACCAAAAGACTTTATTTAGCCTTAAGATTGTAAAGGTGTCAACTGCTTGTACTCAGTTGTGGAACAGTTTTTTTATAAGAGGACCAGATAGTGAAAATTACCAAGCTCGTGGAGTAGAACGTTGGTAGAGTGGACTATGGGATTTCTATTCCCCAAATCACTATACATGGTGCATCCTGTGATATTTATTTTCTTTTGATAAATCTTTGATATAAAGATAAAATAACAAATCACGATCATTCGAAGAAATTGAAAAAGGCACAATTCACCCCCCTCTTGTGCGTATCTAGTATAACACGGTCCAACACTACATACACATAAATATGCATACATACACATATTACATAGACATACAAATGATACATAAGCATCCACATATATTATTCACATATACATACATAAACATGCATACAAACACACACACACACACACACACAAATATGTGTGTGTGTGTGTGTGTGCACATAAATACACGCATACATGAACGTAAATCCACATTCATGCACATACACATACATATAAATACATGTATAAAAACACATAAACACGCTATTACTATAGATATTCCCTTTAAAACATGTAAAAAGAACTTTAATAGTGCTAAAAAGTTTTTTTTGTCCTCAGTGTTGTTAAAGGGGAGTCCCCTTTATCAGCGCTTTCAATAGCATTGATAAAGGCCCCCCTTTATCGGTGCTTGAAATAACACTGATAAAGGCCCAACCTGCTGCAGTGTGTTGTTTGAATAACAACACACTGTAGAAAATACCTGTAACCTATATGCAAATATATAATTTAATTGAAAAAAAATTACATCACAAATACAAAAAAAACACAACTCTATACTTGTTAAACATTGTTTTGTATAATTATATTTACAATTACTATCCACAAATATTTAAAAACATTAATTTTTCATCGTCTTTGGAATCCGCAATCCCCTCTCAAAAAATTCCATCCATGGTATCAGTTTCTGAACAAATCACCTCAACTCTAGAAAAAGAATCCACCTATATAAGAAAAAAAACTTATGTTAGTAATACTATAAATAAATAAATTAAACATTAATATGAAAGAATACATTAATAAAATTTTAATTTAAAAAACACACTTGGAGTTATACCAGTCACACTTTGCATCATATTGAGGTGAGGTTGATTCCTACATGTTGCAAATAATTTATGGATCATTTTCCTAAAGTATCAAAATAATCTGAATTTGTTTGCTCAGTTTTGAGTATGTCACTTGTTCTTTTTATGAAAATTAATGTCAATTTTAAATAAAAATACACACTTGAAGTTATACGAGTCACATTGTGTGTCGAATTGTGGTGCGGCTAATTCCTACATGTCAAAATTTACTTATGGATTATTTTACTAAAGTATCAAAATAATCTTAATATGTTTTCTCAGTTTTCAGTATGTCACTTGTGTTTTTTACTAAAATATCATTTCAAACTGAAAACACGCACTTTGACTCATATCGGTCACATCATGTGTCTTTTTTATGTGATAATACTTCCTAAACATCAAAAATGATGTTTGAATCACTTTACTAAATTATAAAGACAATAGGAATATTTTTTCTTGGTTTTCAATGAGTGACACATGTTTTGAACTAAAATGTCAATTTTAAACTAATAAGGGACACTTTGAGTCATACCAGTCACACCGTGCATTAGATTGAGGTTTTTTTGATTCCTATGCATGAAAATGACTTATGGATCATTGAAATAAAGTATCACATAATCTGAATGCATTTTTTAGATTTTTAATATGTCACTTGTTCTTTTTACTAAAATTAATGTCGATTTTAAATAAAAAGACACACTTGGAGTCATATCGGTCACACTGTGTATCGGATTGGAGTGATATTGATTCCTAAACATCAAAAATGACATATAGATCTTTTTCCTAAAGTATCAAAACAATACAAATATTTTTTCTTGGTTTTTAGTATGTCACTTTTTCTTTTTACTAAAATTAATGTCAATTTTAAATAAAAAGACACACTCGATCTTATACCTATAACACTATGCATCATATTAAGGTTTGGTTGATTCTTAAACATCAAAAATGACATATGGATCGTTTTACTAAAATATCAGAATAATCCAAATGTGTTTTCTTGGTTTTTAGTATGTCGCTTGTTCTTTTTACTAAAATTAATGCCAATTTTAAATAAATAGACACACTCGGAATTATACCAGTCACATTGTATGTCGGATTGAGGTTCAGATGATTCCTGAATATAAAAAATGACTTATGGATTGTTTTATTAAAGTATCAAAACAATTTGAATGTGTTTTCTCAGTTTTGAGTATGCCACTTGTGTTTTTTATTAAAATGTCATTCGAAACTCGAAACTCACACTTTGAGCCATACCAGTCACATCATGTGTTATTTTGATGTGAGAATACTTCATACACATTAAAAATAGCTTATGAATCATTTTCATAAATTATAAATACAATCAGAGTGTGTTTTCTTGGTTTTTAGTGAGTGAAACATTTTGAACTAAAATGGCCATTTTAAACTGATAACATACATTTTGAGTCATACCAGTCACATTGTGCGTCGAATTGAAGTGATGTTGATTCCTACACATAAGAAATGACTTATGGATAATTTTAATAAAGTATCAAAATAATAAGAATTTTTTTCTTGGTTTTCAGTATGTCACTTGTTCTTTTTAATAAAATTAATATCAATTTTAAATAAAAGACATACTTTGAGTTATACCGATCACACCATGCATCAGATTGAGGTGGAGTTGATTCCCAAATGTCAAAAATAACTTATGGATAAGTGTCACAAAGTATCAAAAAATATATGAATATGTTTTCTCAGTTTTCAATATGTCACTTGTTTTGCTTACAAAAATGTCATTTGAAACTGGAAACACACACTTTGAGTCATATCGGTCACATTGTGAATCGGTTTGACATGAGACTGCTTCCTACACATCACGAATGACTTATGAATCATTGTACTAAATTATCAAGACAATTGGATTATTATTTTTTTGTTTTTTAGTGAGTGACATGCATTTTGAACTAAAATGACAATTTTAAACTGCTAACAGACACTTTGAGTCATACAGGTTGCAGCGTACATCGGATTGAGGTGTGGTTCATTCATACTCATCCAAAATGACTTATAAACCATTTCCCTAAAGTATAAAAACAATATGAATGTGATTTCTTGGTTTTCAGTTTGTCACTTGTTTTTTTACTAAAATTAATGTCAATTTTAAATAAAAAAGACACACTTGGAGTCATACTGGTCACACTGTGCATCGGATTGAGGTATGGTTGATTCCTACATGTCACAAATGACTTATGAATCGTTCTACTAAAGTATAAAAAAATAAGAATGTATTTTATCGATTTTGAGTATGTCACTTATTCTATTTACTAAAATTAATGTTAATTTTAAATAAAAAAAGACACACTTTGAGTCATTTTGGTCACACTATGTGTCGTATTGAGGTGCAGTTGATTCCTGCATGTCACAAATGACTTTTGGATCATTGTACTAAATTATGGAAGTAATCTGAATGGGTTATCTCAGTTTTGAGTATGTCAGTTTTCTTTTTCACTAAAATTAATGTCAATTTCAAATAAAAAGGCACACTTGGAGTCATAACGGTCACACCGTGTGTCGTATTGAGGTGTGTATGATTCCTATACATCGCAAATGACTTATAGATTGTTTTTTAATGTATCAAAACTATAAAGACTCGGAAATTTAAAGGAAATTTTTTTCTTAAATTCTTTGTAAATTTACGAGTCCGTGGTTTCTGACAGCATCTAATTCCGAGGCCCAGTGTGTCCGGAATAAATTTCTGAAGTTTTGTTAAGCTTAAATTAACGCACGTAAGCATTTTCCCTGAAAAAGTGGAATAACTCTTAAATGGTTACTCAGATCAGAAATCTGAGGGCACCATCGCACTCAAGATGGTGGGTTTACCCTAGGCGCGACTTAAGTTTAGTCGGCGCGGGCCTCCTGTGAGAAATTCCAAAAATGGCATAACCGTAAATAAAATAATTAAATAAATTATTTTATTTTTCAAATGCTTATAACTCACAAACGGTAGCTCGGATTGAAAATCCGAGACCACCACTGAACTAGTGAGGGTATTCTTTATTTAATCAGATACTAACTTTGGCCAGCGCGGTCCACCAGAAAAAGTTAGTTTTTGGCCGCAAATAAAATAATTAAGTGACAATTATTTTATTGTAAAATTCATAACTTCTAAATGGTAACTCGGATTGAAAATCCGAGAGTACCGTTGGGTTCTTTGGGGTGTGTTTCACCTAGGAGGATCCTAATATTGACCACGGTGGGTCGAGGGTGACTGATAATAATTTTTTTCTGAAGTTTTGTTCGGGTACGTTCAGTAGACGTACGAGCGGGATTTTATATCTTTTGAACTGGTGCTCAGAATTGAAATCTGAGGGCACCGATGAACTCGCAGCGCTGGTATTCACCTAAGGGGACCTTTACCGTAATTGTGTTTGGTCGGGAGGAGAAGTTAAAATTTTTGGGGATTTTTATTAAATTAAAATTTATGTGTGACATAATTTTTAAGTGGTGGTTAATTTCTCCAAAGAGAAGTTGGAGGTGGGTCCCACCGCCCACATAACCTCCCATGGGAGGATATTGTGTGGTGGGGCCTGCACGAGTTCCAAACTCTTCAACTTCCCCTTAAACTCTTTAAACCCCTTGAACTCCCAAATTAAGGAGGATGAAACTTCCTTTATTAATTGGGAGCCTCTTCATCTCCTCCCTTCCTTTTTAATGAGCCAACTCAACATTTAATTAATTAATGGATGTGGCTTAATGAATTTGAATCCCTTTATATTCATTAAGCCATCCTTTAAATAAGTGGTGTGTTTTTATTTTATGTTGGTTGGACATATTATCTTGGGAGGCTTTGGAGGATTAGAAAGGAAGCGTTCTTCCCACGAAGAACACGAAGGACATCTCCAACGTGGAATGACGAACTCTCGACGAAGAACGTCGTTTCCACCGAAGAACGACAACGTGTCATCTTCCTTTCCTCGACCTCCTTCCGCGTTAAAGGAGTAGACGCCGCCCGTAAGGAACGTCGATGGCACACCATCCTCGAACGTTTCCCGACGTCAACGAAATCGACGCCCGCCCTCTTTCCCGCGACTCCGTCAAGTGAGCACCATTTTCGAGGTAGGGGATTTGATTAATTTTAATGGAATAAAATTATACCTCGTTCTTCATTGAATACATTGGTTCGCCATCGGCCAAATGATATCATCTAATACGGAGGGCACGGGCCGAACCAACACGGCACGGGGTTCCTCCGTTGCTTGTTGGTTTATTTGGCGACGGAGGCGGAGTCGGAAGGGTGCGGTGTCGTCGCACCGCACCGGAGAAAAATACCACGGCCATAAGGCGGTGACGACCGAAGGCCGCGGCCAGGCCGGGCCGCGACGGTGGAGGACCGGCGCCGGCCGCGTGGAGAAAGTCGTGCGCGCATCCGCGGGCCGCTCGGCGGACGAACTGAACTCGCCGGCCATAGCCATCCGGGCTGGAGGACTGTGACGCCCCCTTGGTGTCGCGCTGCGTAGAAGACCGCGGCCCGCTGTGCGGGCCGCTTGCTGGACGAACCGGCCGGCTACGGCCGGCCGAGCTGGAGGAGCGCGGCGTCCGCAGGTGCCGCGCGGAGGGGGAACCGCGGGTCGCTCACGCCGGACAAAACCGTTCGGCTTCGGCCGGCCGGGCAGGGAGAGGCGGCACCGCTTGGCGCCGTCGGGCGAACCGGACCGGCCCGCTCTGCGGGCCGGGCCGACCCCCCAGCCGGGTCGGACCCGCCAAACCGGGCCAGGCCGACCCCCCAGCCGGGTCGGACCCGAAAAATCGGGTCGGGCCGACCCCCAGCCGGGTCGGACCCGCCGAACCGGGTCGGGCCGACCCGCCAGCCTACTGGGCTTGACGGGTCGGGCCCGTTTCTCTTAAACACGAATATCTTCTAAATCGTGTGTCATATTGACGCTCCATCTGCGGCACTGGGACCCTCGAGACGAGGCAGACCTTTTGCGATACTCTAAGTGAGTTTTGGACGACTTTGGAAAACAGCCGGGTTTGGAACGAGCGTAAATCCAACCGGGCCCTAGGAACGGAAAAGCCAATAACTCTCAGACCGGGTGTCCGATTGACGCGTCGTCTGTCGCGTTGGGTTTCTTTTGATGAGACAGAACTTCGGGATACATCAACTCAAGGCTTCGTGATAGTTGATGTATCAACCCCTTTGCTCGAGGAGCGAACCCTCCTAGAATCGAGTGTGCTGTGAGCGGGAACCCTAGAGCTGGCTGCAACTGCGACGATGACTACCGTACTGGAATCCTCCATGGGTTTGACGATGATGACAACTGTACCAGAATCCTGTGTGGGTTCGACAGTTCTGACAGAGTAGCTGGTCCTTTATCCTGTGTGGGTCCGATAGCTTAGATGAATCAGTAACTACATCAGATCATCTTTATTACTCTAGAATAGCTGGACTGTATCCTGTGTGGGTCAGACAGCTTAGACGAGATAGCTGGACTGTATCCTGTGTGGGTCTGAAAACTTAGACGAGATAGCTGGACCGTATCCTGTGTGGGTCCGACAGCTTAGACGAGATAGCTGGACCGTATCCTGTGTGGGTCCGACAGCTTATCTGATCCTATATCCTGTGTGGGTCCGACAGCTTAGATGATCCAGTGGCTACATCTGATCATCTTTATCTCTCTACTATTTTGGAATACCTGTGTGAGTTGAGTCATGTCTTTCAACCATTAACATCATGGTGCTTGACTTTACTTCCTGTGTGGACTGGGTTGTGCTTGGGCTCGTGAGTTGGAGCCAGACCGTGATTGGTAACTTAGGTATATGTATGGGCATATACCTAAGTAGGGTTGGTTGATACTTCGTGATTGTATCTTTCTTCTTTTGTTTATCCTTAGTGGATATTATGAGAACTTGCGGGTCTCAGGGTCCCTACTGAGTATCGTTATACTCACCCCTGCACGGGCTATGCCTGTACCTCATTGTGTTGGATGCAGACGACGGACAGCGCTGACGGAGGCTGAGAGCGCCAGGACTGGATGGTACCCGGAGGTGGACCTTGCGAGGAGTCGGCACACAGAGGAGACTGATGGTCTTGAGTGCTGAGGTGGCCATCTGTACCTACCCTTCAGGTAGGAACCCCGGAGGACGATCCAGGAGATGCTCTTTACTTTCAGTTGTTTGTACCTTTCTACTTGTACTTGTTGTTTATTTGGGTTTGTATACTGGCTCATTTACTTTCCATCATACTCCTTTGTATTCAATTTTACTTAGTGTTTACTTCTTGTTGCGTACTCTGTTGTGTTTCTTTACTTTTATAAAGACAATGCCTTCCCAACTTAGGGATTTACGCCTTTGGTGCTAGTCACCAGCCCTTGACCTATGGAAGGTGGGCTTGGGGTAGTCACGGCACGGGCCCCGAGGACGGGTCATGACAAATTGGTATCAGAGGAGTCGGTTCTACCGCAGAACTCGGGACTCTGGTAATTCTTTTCTGTGAAGCAATAGTGTTAAGATTATTGAGTGTGGTTTTTAGTCCAGGGAGTCCAGTGTTGGTGCGGCGGCCAACGTATCCATACACTATGACCCTGACCTCTGATTTCTGACTCAGTGCACAAAAACACTGATTGTGTGTGTGTTTCAAGAGTTTCCTTATGGTCTCTTTGAGTCAGATCACCAGGTATAAACTTATTGAACGTGGCACACCTATTCCTTATCAGGATGTCGCTGTGAAGAAATCCAACTCAGGTTCCCGAGTGAGTACACAATGGCGGCCCACCGAGCGGCGAGGCTCTGATGCAGGGCCCTCTTACTATGTTGGCACCTTCGGCTGATGTACCAGCAGCACCACCACCCGTTGGGCAGCAGATTCCACCAGCCGTACTAGCAGACGGTGCATGCCAACAGAGCGCATTTCACGAGTTCCAACAGTAGAGGCCTCTGAGGTTACGAGGCGAGACAGATTCCTAGGCAGCAGAGGACTGACTGGAGACGATTGCTAGAGTTTTTCACCTATTTGAGACACCAGTAGAGTGGATGGTGGACTTATCTACTAGTTTTTTCTAGTGAGTGACCATGAGGTTGGTCCGCATAGTGATGAGGCATCGGTACGTGGACCGTTGCCCAAGTTGTACCTTCAGGTAGTGTGTCAGCTATATCAATGCTTGTTGGTTAGCTGTTACAACCAGCGGTACCGGTAGATGACACATGTAGGCTTAGTGTCTTACACGTGTTTTAGCATCAGATACCCCTCAGGTTCTGATGCGAGCCTGACACACAAGCGGCTGAGGACTGGCTTGAGGAGGTGGCTAAGAGTTCTCTAGAACTTATATAGCTTTGTCAGGATGACATGTCGGTAGCTGAGTATTCATTGAGACATACTGATCGTTCCGGGTACTCGATGAATACTATACGATCGGTGCTTTGGGGCTCGGACTACCGAACGAGGTGTGTTTAAAGGACATCTGAGCCAGCACTTTTCCTCTATGCATTCCTAATTATTCTAGGGTTCTAGAGAGAACCTTTGTGGTTGAATGTTCTTTGGCTGAACGAATATAGCTGGTGAATGTTAGCAGTGGGAAAGTAGGGAATTGGCGTCTGTCTTAGAGACTTGGGCATGCGAAAAGTTTCTAGAAGTGGATGTGACATGGACAGATAAATCTGCAGGGCAACAGACGTGGAAGCAGATCAAGGAGAGCAGCATGTGGTGGTGTACATTTCGACATGTTACAACCACCCAACTTTGTAGTCCCTGCCAGGCTCAGGGAGCTAGAGGGCAGAGGAAAATAGTAGCTGCCTGCGGTTAAGGAGTGTAACCCAAGGTCTCTAGGAATGATTCGAGATACGTTCTATGTATACTACTATCTGCTGTATCAATATACATAGGTACCAATCATTCATTCCTTCCACAAATCTTGTCCCAGACCTAGAGATTCCTGTTAAACTGTTGACTTGACCCTCACGTCTGGAGATACCTTTGGGAGGAGACTCAATAATCACACTTACTCTGACGGTGTGATCTGACCCTTGAGGTGAGAGTTTCGGTTGGAAACCTCTTGGTGGCAGCGTCAAGGCCTTACGATGTTAGTTTGGGTATGTACTGGGCAACTACAGTTCATACACAGATTGAATGTATTAGGAAAAAAGGTTGTGGTTTATCTACAACGTTGGTATGGGGTTTTCCTTGGTCGGCGAAAAGGGAAACCCAGGCAGCACAGGATAAACTCACGCTTGGGAGGGTGTAGCCGATCATTCATAAGTCGGTCATCCTTACCCTCATGGCAGCAGGAGTTTTGAGTTTTGAGTTCCTCTAGGAGTATGACTTCGAGATAGTCTATACTCCTGGGAAGGGGAATGTTGTAGCAGATGCACTCAGTTGGAGATCTGGTGTACAGCTGCTAGGCGAGACGATAGAGCAGTCGACTGCTTTACAAATACCCTTTGTGGATAGAGATGGAGCAGCCTTCCTTCAGTCTCTTACAGTCACTCCCCCACTTCTTCAGTGAGTTAAGGAGGCGCAGCGAGGGGACGCTGACTGCGAGACACGACGTGCTCAGATATCCACAGGACAGAGACCTGATGGATTTTCTGAAGGTGGGGAGCACGTCATCCTCTTCAGAGGACGTACTATGGTGATCAGGTATGAAGAAGGCAGTAGCAAATTTTTTCTCTCGATGCCTCACTTTTCAGCAAGTGAAGGCGGAACATCAGGTACCAGCAAGCTTGGTTCAGCCTTTAGAGGTCCCAAAGTGGAAGAGGGATGAGATATCCATGGACTTTGTGATGGGTCTTTCGCGTATATCCAGAGGACTTGACTCTATCTGGGTGATCGTAGACCGACTCACCAAGTCGGCCCACTTCCTACCGATCAGAGAGCAGGGCTCAGTAGAGATCTTGGGACACCTCTACGTTTAGGAGATCGTACGGCTTCATGGTGTGCCATCGACTATCGTCTTCGATCGAGATGCTCGTTTCACTTCCCGACTATGGAAGGGGTTACAGGAGGCTTTTGGGACGCAGCTTTTCTTGAGCACCGCCTTCCATCCTCAGATGGATGGTCAGACTGAGAGGACCATTCAGACTCTTGAGGAAATGCTCTGTGCATGTGTCCTCAACTTTGGTCGCAACTGGGAGGATCACTTACCCTTGGTAGAGTTTGCATATAACAACAGCTACCACTCCACCATCGGGATGACACCTTACGGAACACTGTACGGACGACCTTGCAGATCACCACTGTGCAGGACTGACCCAGGGGAGTCATCACTTGTAGGACCAGAGATGGTTTAGGCTATGACAGAGAAGGTGCAGATCATCCATGAGCGGATGAAGGCTGCACAGAGCAGACAAAAGTCCTATGCTGATAGAATACGGAGACCACTGGAGTTCGAGGATGGTGACCATGTCTTTTTTTTACGGGTCTCACCTCGACGAGGTCTACGGAGATTTGGCCGAGGCGGCAAGTTATCTCTGCATTTTATCGGGTCATTCTAGGTCCTCAGCAGGATAGGCGAGGTGGTTTACCGTCTGGCTCTTCCACCTCAGTTGCATCAGGTGCACGACGTCTTCCACGTATCTCAACTGAGGAGATACGTGCACGACCCGTCCCATATCATCGAACAAGGGGGAGCTGGACATCGATGACGGGGCTACATTCACGGAGGTCCCAGTGGAGATTGAGGATCGACAGGAGCGGGTCCTCTGTGGATGGTCGATTCCTCTAGTGCGCATTCGTTAGCAGCATGGGAACCTCCAGTAGAGCACATGAGAGCGGGAGGCTCAGATGTGTGCTCAGTACCCCCATTTGTTTTCCTAGTGTGTGTTGTATCTTTATGGGGATTTAAGCCCTGAGGTGGGGGTAATGTAATGACCTAGAAATTTCAAGGAATTTTTTTTGTTAAATTCTTTATAATTTTACGAGTCCGCAGTTTCTGACGGCACCTGATTCCGAGGCCCAGTGTGCCAGGAATCAATTTCTGAAGTTTTGTTAAGCTTAAATTAACGCGCGTAAGCAGTTTACCTGAAAAAGTGGAATAACTCTTAAATGGTTACTCGGATCCAAAATCCAAGGGCATCGTTACACTCAGGATGGCGGGTTTACCCTAGGCGCGACTTAAGTTTAGTCGGCGCGGGCCTCCTGTGAGAAATTCTAAAAATGGCATAACAGTAAATAAAATAATTAAATAAATTATTTTATTTTTCAAATTCTTATAACTCACAAACGGTAGCTCGGATTGAAAATACAAGACCACCACTGAACTTGTGAGGGTATGCTTTATTTAAGCAGATACTAACTTTGGCCGGCGTGGGCCACCAGAAAAAGTTAGTTTTTTTCCGCAAATAAAATAATTAAGTGACAATTATTTTATTAAAAAATTAATAACTTCTAAACGGTAACTCAGATTGAAAATATGAGAGTACCTTTGCTTTCATTGGGGCATGTTTCACCTAGGTAGAGTCTAACCTCGATCGCAGTGGGTCGAGGGTGACTGATGATAATTTTTTTCTGAAATTTTGTTCGGGTACGTTCAGTAGACGTACGAGCGGGATTTTATATATTTTGAACCGGTGCTCAGAATTGAAATCTGAGGGCACCGATGAACTCGCAGCGCTGGTATTCACCTAAGGGGACCTTTACCGCAGTTGCATTTGGTCGGGAGGAGAAATTAAATTTTTTGGGGATTTTTATTAAATTAAAAATTATGTGTGGCATAATTTTTAAGTGGTGGTTAATTTCTCCAAAGAGAAGTTGGAGGTGGGGCCCACCCCCCACATAACCTCCCATGGGAGGATATTATGTGTTGGGGCCCACAGGAGTTCCAAACTCTTCAACTTCCCTTTAAACTCCTTAAACCCCTTGAACTCCCAAATTAAGGAGTATGAAACTTCCTTTATTAATTGGGAGCCTCTTCATCTCCTCCCTCCCTTTTTAATGAGCCAACTCAACATTTAATTAATTAATGGATGTGGCTTAATGAATTTGAATCCCTTTTAATTCATTAAGTCATCCTCTAAATAAGTGGTGTGTTTTTATTTTATGTTGGTTGGACATATTATCTTGGGAGGCTTTGGAGGATTAGAAAGGAAGCGTTCTTCCCACGAAGAACACGAAGGACATCTCCAATGTGGAACGATGACCTCTCGACGAAGAACGTCATTTCCACCGAAGAACGATGACGTGTCATCTTCCTTTCCTCGACCTCCTTCCGCGTTAAAGGAGTAGACGCCGCCCGTATGGAACGTCGACGACACACCACCCTCGAACATTTCCCGACGTCAACGAAATCGACGTCCGCCCTCTTTCCCGCGACTCCGCTGAGCGAGCACCATTTTCGAGGTAGGGGGATTCAATTAATTTTAATGGAATAAAATTATACCTCGTTCTTCGTTGAATACCTTGGTTCGTCATTGGCCAAATGATGTCTTCTAATACGGAGGCCACGGGCCGATCCAACATGGCCCGGCGTTCCTCCGTTGCTTGTTGGTTTATTTGGCGATGGAGGCGGAGTCAGAAGGGTGCGGTGTCGTCGCACCGCACCGGAGAAAGAGACCACGACCATAAGGCGGCGGCGACCGAAGGCCGCGGCCGGGTCGGGCCACGGCGGTGGAGGAATGACACCGTCGCGCCGGCCACGTGGTGGAAACTGTGGCCCGCATCCGCAGGCCGCTCGGCGGACGAACCGAACTGGATGGCCATAGCCGGGCGGGCTGGAGGACTGCGACGCCCCCTTGGTGCCGCGCTGCGGAGAAGACCGCGGCCCACTGTGCGGGCCGCTTGCTGGACGAACCGACCGGCTACGGTCGGCCAGGCTGGAGGAGCACGGCGCCCGCAGGCGCCGCGCGACGGGGGAACCGCGGGCCGCTCATGCTGGACAAAACCGGCCTGCTTTGGCCGGCCAGGTAGGGAGAGGCGGCGCCGCTTGGCATCGCCGAGCGAACCGGACCAGACCGCTCCGTGGGCCGGGTCCGCTGGTGGGTCGCGCCCCACCAGGACGGGTCGACCCCCCAGCCGGGTCGGACCCGCCAAACCGGGTCGGGCCTACCCCCAGCCGGTTCGGACCTTCCAAACCGGGTTGGGCCGACCCCCAGCCAGGTCGGACCCACCGAACCGGGTCGGGCCGACCCGCCAGCCCACTGGGCTTGACGGACCGAGCCCGTTTCGCTTAAACGCGAATATCTTCTAGACCGCGCGTCCGATTAACGCGCCGTCTGCGGAACTGGGACCCTCGCGATGAGACGGACCTTTTGCGATACTCTAAGTGTGTTTTGGAAGAATTTAGAAAATGGTCGGGTTTGGAACGAGCGTAAATCCAACCGGACCCCTGGAACGGAAAAGTCATTAACTCTCAGACCGGGCGTCCGATTGACACGTTGTCTATCGCGTTGGGTTTCTTTTGATGAGACGGAACTTCAGGATACATCAACTCAGGGCTTCGTGATAATTGATGTATCAACCCCTTTTCTTGAGGAGCGGACCCTCCCGGAATCGAGTGTGCTGTGTGCGGGAACCCTAGAGCTGGCTGCGACTGAGATGATGACTACCGTACTGGAATCCTCCATGGGTTAGACGATAATGAAAACTGTACCAGAATCCTGTGTGTGTTTGACAGTTTTGATAGAGTAGCTGGTCATGTATCCTATGTGGGTCCGACAGCTTAGTTGAATCAGTAACTACATCTGTTCATCTCTTTTACTCTAGAATAGCTGGATTGTATCCTGTGTGGGTCTGACAGCTTAGAAGAGATAGGTGGACTGTATCCTGTGTGGATCGGACAGCTTAGACGAGATAGATGGACTGTATCATGTGTGGGTATGACAGCTTAGAGAAGATAGCTGGACTATATCCTGTGTGGGTCCGACAGCTTAGACGAGATAACTGGACTGTATCTTGTGTGGGTCCGAGAGCTTAGCTGGTCCTGTATCCTGTGTGGGTCCGACATCTTAGATGATCCAATGGCTACATCTGATCATCTTTATCTCTCTACTATTGCGGCATACTTGTGTGTGTTGAGTCATGTATTTCAACCATTAACATCATGGTGCTTGACTTTACGTCCTATGCGGACTGGGTTGTGCTTGGGCTCGTGAGTTGAAGCCGGATCGTGATTGGTAACTTAGGTATATATATGGGCATATACCTAAGTAGGGTTGGTTGATACTTAGTGATTGCACATTTCTTATTTTGTTTATCCTTAGTGGATATTGTGAGACCTTGCGGGTCTTGGGGTCCCTACTGAGTATCGTTATACTCACCCCTGCACTGGCTATGCCCGCACCTCGTTGTGTTGGATGCAGACGACGGACAGCGCTGACGGAGGCTGAGAGCGCCACGACTGGACGGTACCCGGAGGTGGACCTTGCGACGATTCGGCACACGAAGGAGACTGACGGTCGTGAGTGCTGAGGTGGCCATATGTACCTACCCTTCAGGTAGGAACCCCGGAGGACGATCCAGGAGCTGCTCTTTACTTTCAGCTGTTTTTCCCTTTCTACTTGTACTTGTTGTTCAGTTGGGTTTGTATACTGGCCCATTTACTTTCCATCACACTCATTTGTATTCAGTTTTACTTAGTGTTTACTTCCTGTTTCGTACTCTGTTGTGTTTGTTTACTTTTATAAAGGCAATACCTTCCCAGCTTAGGGATTTACGCCTTTGGTGCTAGTCACCAGCCCCTGACCTATGGAATGCGGGCTTGGGGTAGTCACGGCACGGGCCTTGAGGACGGGTTGTGATAAAAACAATCTACACTGCCAATGTTTCCACGCTTTACATTTCCTTTCTTTTCCAAACTTCCACCACTGCATATTGAGTTGATATTCTTAGCCTAAAAATCTTTCTCTAATCTTATAGTTTTCAAAAACGAGAAAGGTTTTTTGACTAAGAACATCGACTCAATATGTAGTGTTGTCAGTTTGACAAAGAAATGAAATGGAAAGAATGGTAACACTGACATAAAGGAACATTTTATCTCTTTTGTGGATTGTTGTAGATAGTTGAAAGCAAGATATGACTTCCCCAGAATATCTGTGAAAAAAATAAGTATTAAATAAAAATGATAATGAAATTAACTTACAAATAGTAGATAAAATGATGATAAAATTAATTAAATAAGTATTAAGAATTCACCTTTTCATGATGGTTGTATACATTCATAACCCATTTACTTGTTTTCATTATCTCAGTTGTACACTCAAAGTCCAATCTCTTATGAGCATGAGAAGCTTCAAACAAACCACCCCAACTCGAACAAAAGAATCCACCTGTATAAGAAAACAATTCTTATTTTAGTAATACTAAAAAGAAATAAATTAAACATAAATATGAAGCAATCCATTACTTTTATGGATAATAATTTTACTATACAAACATCTAGGTTACCTATGTGATTGAGTAGAGGTAGTGTCGTCGCTCTTCCTACAAATAAAGTGGAGGGAACTTGAAGGAAGGTGATAAATTTCAACACTGTAGGGGTGAAACGGTTTTGAGGGAGAAGAATTTTATGGAAGTTTTGACGTATAAAGGCATGAAAGATGGAGATGAATCTTCTAAAATAAAGAAACACTGTGAGTAATAATGAAAATTAAATCAATATTTAATTTTATAATTTTTTGGTAAAATAGAGAAAGTATATCGTAACATTACCTTTACATCTTCTCAAAGGGTTTCCTTAATTATAGTTTATTCTTCTATGTGATTGGCAACATCATCATGTGTAGAAGACATTATCTGCATCGGTGGTCAAACATTTAATTAAGATTATGTTAATGTAGTAGAGAACATATAATATTATGAGGAAAACAAAGTATATTAAAAAAACACTTTAACGTTATCATTGAACTCTATTTATTTTTTTAAAGGTGGTATGAATTCACCTTTTCATGATAGTTGTATACATTCTTGACCCATTTCTTTATTTTCATTATTTCAGTTGCAACCTCGAAGTCCAATCTCGCACGAGGTCATTTCTTTATAATCTCTGTGTAAATTAATAAAATAAGTATCAGATAGAAATGATGAGGAAATTAACCAAAAAAGTAGATAAAATAATGATAAAATCAACTAAATAAAAAGTATGAAATCACATCTTCATGATATATGTGTACATTCTTCCATCAGGCATGCTTCCCATTCATTTCTAAACAAATATATTTTTTCTTATGAATACGAGGATTTTCGACAGTCATAGTAGTGCTGGAAAAATAAAAATACATAAAGTATTAATAAATATTTTAAATGAAATAGTAATTATCTTTTAAAATACCTCTTCTGGGATGCTAGTTTGTTTATGGTATATGATATCTCTCATAAATTTACAAACATAATAACCACAATCTTTTCCATTTGTTTATTTTGGATACTGTAGAAACATTAAGAAAAATAAGTAATTTGTTTTCATTTATGTTTGGATAGTGAAATCTTATTATATATACCCTCATACTTTTCCAATTTTAGAACTTTTTAGGCTCCTTGTGCGCATGGACTATCCCCATGCCATGATTTTCATGATATTTAAACACCTACATGTTATAAAAAAGTCTCATTAACACATAAAATAAAATATATAACTAGAATTTTAGTTCTAAAACATTGGATGTAGTGTGTTAAAATTTGACAAACAGCATCATATGTGGTCGGTTTGTTGGGAATCTATGCATCAAATCGAGAAAATAAATCTTTGGAGTATCCAAATTGATCGCAATGAGTATCCAAAGTTTCCTAAAGACACAAAATTAATAAGTAATGAAAGAAATTAAAATACATTTGATATGATTAAATTGTAGTGTTTTACCCCTGCATTGTTGGTATTAAGAAGAGTTTTTCTTCTCTAAGTTTGCTTTCAAATGATTTGGATGGTTTTGCCACTATTTCATCCTTTTTTATTCCATTTCCGTTTGGTATGTAAAAGTGATGTGAGGACTAATGAGTCCATATTTATGTTCATGGGGTAATACATTTGATTGGTATTCATATATACACCTGCAAAAAATATGAAATGTGTTTAGTCATAATTAACAAAGTATATTAGCTATTTGAAAAAAAAATCATGAAAACACACCTCATGTATACATTTACAACTGAGACTCTTAGCCATTCATACATGAGGATTTCATTTACATTCTCAAGAGCAATTTAGTCTGTAATGGCCTCTTCGTACATTTCTTCTTCAAAATCAACTATGTGAGAACTACCACTTTGTATCTGCATGAACCTTCAATGTTAATAAATGTGGATATTGAACAGGCATGGTAAAGGTACTTTCTGGAGATCTTTTCAATCATTTGGTTGATCCTTTAGATGGTTTTGATTCGATTGTTCATTTCACCCCTTCCCTTTGTACGTCTGTAATAACATTCATCGGTTCAGACCTTTTTCCATTAATTGTTAAAGGTTTAGCATAACAAATAAATTAGAAATGAATACCTCCTTGACAACATGTTTTTTTTACAAGATCTGATGTCCATGCTAATAATGTTCCAATAGCTTGGTCAACTGTATAAATATCTACATCATCAAGTGGAACAGGTAACTCGGTGCTCGGATCATTAGCTATGGTAATCCCCGCTCTTACATGACCTGTTGGAAGTGGTCTGTTGTGTAGACTGTCTTCTTGGATATTGAACATTGTATCCCTCACAACAAGGTGATGGGTGAGTGTTGATAGATATAAATCATAGTCATTTTTACCATGTATAATATCAATACAGGAAAGGTATCAGTGTTCGTATGATTCACATTTCATAGAAACAATTATGAGAATATTGATTACCACATCTAAGACAACTCTTTGACGGAAATAGTTCTCCACAAAGTTGGTGGGGTGGGGCAGGATCTTCATGCAGTGGTTGTTCTTGAGTTGTTTCTTCTCTTTGCTTCCCCCCATAACATTTTCTAGCAACTCAGACTGCCAATGAAATTTTTCTTGAATGGTAGCTAATCTTGCTTTCATCTCTTTCATTTCATTACCTCTATCATCCTTTTGTTTTCTTTTCTCAAAATATGTTTGAGGTGTCACCTCAAAACACGCACCTCTAATGCGACCATACTATTCTAGCCGCTTCAAGGACACTGATACTAAGTGTTCATCCGATACAAGAAGTGGTGATTCATGTGTCTAATTCAGATAGAAAATATAGGAAAATAAGTAATCATTGTTATGTAATAGTGATTTAAAGAAAAAAATATTATTTCATACTTACACATGATTCCCAAGCTTTTGTGTGTTTTCATATATTCGTATCTCATATTTATTTACACGTGCCTCCTTCCATGACACATGACGTGAGATGGAAGTGGCTTTGGATTTGGATTCATCATTTTGCATATAAACAAAGAAACATAATTATGTTGAGTATGCCGCTGAACTTGAAATAGGGTGGTTACCTTGGAATATAAATTTGGAATAGTAATTGGCTCAAGAACAATTTATGAGCATGATTTTCAAACCTTGTGTGGTCAAGGAATGGGTAATGTAACTTTACACAATCCAAACCATGATTAGTTATCCATGTGTGTTAACTATACGAGCCTATTTTTATTCAATACATAAAAACTATATTGATATGTTTTTGTTATGTGTTATCAATTTTAAACCTCCTCTCTCGTCCTTAAACACCCATTCATTGCACTAAAACATGTTTGACCGAGTTTACATTTTTTATAGGGAAATTTTAAGGGTTTTCTATCATTATTCAATTATTTTATCTTATTATATATTGAGATAAATCTGCATGAGATTAAAGGTGAGAAATTCAATATCTCGTTTGTTCATTGACCATTCTCTTTTTTTATAAAGCTGTATAAAAGTACATATATGTTATAAAAGTATACAAAATTTATAGAAGTATATAGTTTTACAAATTTATAATGGTATAAAATTATAATATATAAAAAGTAAAATTTATGATAGTATAAAGGTATAATGATTTATAATGAATAAAACTATAATTGTATATTAATTTATAAATCTAGAAAACTATAAAAGTATAAATAATTAATAAAATTTTATATTTAAACTATATATGTAAATATGATAAACTATAAAATTTATAAAAGTATATAAATTTATAAATGAATAAAACTATAAAAGTATAAGTATTTAATTAAAAAATATTATTAAATTATATTAGTATAATACGATATACTGTAAGATTTATAAAAGTATATAAATTTTAAATTATATAAAACTATAAAATTATAAACTTGAAACACTTTGAAAATGTCAAAAGACATTTGCATACCATGCATTTTTTATTCAAAACTAAACTTGAATCACTTTATCAACACTTTGAATTTCAAGTATTACTTGAAATTCCAAGTAAAATTAAGAACCAATTGAAAATTCATTTTGAAGTCCATAACAACTTTTTAAATTACATACTTCCTTCATAAGGGTTATTCCAAAAATTTAACAAACAAATGGTGCACAGGGCAATTGAAAAACAATTTAAAACTTATATTTTTTTTAATATAAAAACATTTAACATTCATTGGAAGTAGAGAGAAAACATTTCTTTCATCCTATAGATTCCACTAACATAATTAATACTGTTATTAGAAGTCTAAAACATGAATTAAAAGACCAAGCAATCAAAGATCCAAAATTAAAGAAATAAGTGTGGGGCAAACCTACTTACAACTCACTACTTTCAATAAGGGAGGTCCAACTCTAATTTAACCAAGTCCAAGAAACCCAAAAGAGAGATCGCAGATGCTAGTCCCATGAAAAGAGTGAAAAATCGATTATCCATACACCCTAGATTTTGGCCTACAACGTGTGTAGCAAGGGGAAGACAGGAGGAGAGGATGGTTAAGGATGAGGACATAAATAATGAACACCAATAATTAAATGAAATCATGTCATTTTTGAATCTCATCTGAGAGATCCTTTCTACATTGAATATGCATCAAAGTTCATAATTCTAAATGAAAACTCATCGATTAAAACTCGATCTCGACGCTAAAAACTCACTCCTCATGTTTGGTCTAGCTCACTCTTACAATGATTTGTTTCCGAAAAAGAAAATCATAGTCATCGTGCAGCGCTGTAAATCTAACACCTAGAGTCATCGAGCTCCTGTAGTATGACACCTTCTCAAACTTGACCCTCACATAGATCAACACGGCCAGATATAATAGGGATGGTTGTTTTAAAGGCTATTCGTTCAGTTCATCGAGAAGAAGCGAAGACATGTGATTCAACGAGATGCGATTGAAGAAATAGTGCGGTCCAAGATGCTAACAAGACAAATCGAACACATTCCTTAGATTTGGAGAGGTCGATTTGTCGAGAATATCAATCGGCGGTAGCAATAGGGTCCAGCGACGGCGTTGGTAGCAGCGGCAGAGTTCGGGTTCTGCGAAATCTTCAAGTCGTGAGCGGTGACACCCCTATGTTAGGGTTCATTCTATAAGAACATTTATGACTTTTATCGGCGCTTTCAAAAAAGTACTGATAAAGAGCGGTTTTATCAACACTAAAATAGAAAGTGCTGATAAAACTTCTCTTTATTAGTGTCAGGGATGGTGTTAAATGAGCCTCATCCATGGCTTTCACTGAAATCATGGATGTGCAGAATATATCACCTGCCATGGAGGATTACAATGTGGGTGTCACAGCTCAAGCGACCCTTTGTCTTACCTCTTCGAAGGTTGAAACAAAAGATCAAAGTGAGGAACAAGTGGCAACTGATATGGATGGCCATAGCACTTCACGACCGAACTCCCAATGGAGGAGTGGTCGACATCCGGCGAATTGTGTCACACTTCTATTTGCAACTCATCTCTTATTTGTTTGTTACACTTTTTTTAATAAAATTCGTGGGCGTGGGTTGACTTTCCAACTCACACTCAGACCTCTTTTAGTATATTTAAAAAATTATAAATATAATAAATATATTTTTTTATAATTTTATAATTATTTAAATAAATATTTATTTAGAGTTATATATATATATATATATATTATCATCATTTTTAGCTAGTTCGGATAAAAAATCTCCATTTATTATTATCGTTTTTTGTTTAGCTTTGGTAAAGATTAACTTTTAATAAACTCGAATCAGTAAAAGTGAATATGCAATTAAACTGTATCTTTAAATAAATTTAATTTTAAAAAATTTAAGCCGTGGAAAAGGACATTTAGGGTGATATTTAACATTATTTTAAAATCTCAAAATTAAAAGTTAAATTAATTTGTAATTTAAGTAAATTTATAAAATAAAAATTAAAAAAAAAATCACCCATAATTGTAGAATCACTGAAGAATGTCCAAAAGAAGGTTATGATTACCGGAGTAGTTCAAATCACCCGTCTCGAATGACATGAATAATCTAATTTTAATGATTTAATTATGATTGTTTCAAATCGGGTACCCGAGCAGAATTCGGGTCGGTATTGGGTATATTTATTTTATACCGTACAAGGACCGTAAGCCCCGGATATCATCCTCCTGCAAGTCACGCTTGACGCCGTCGTATTTGGGGAACATGACGGAGCTCTGGACGGAGCTATGCGCGAGGCCAAGAACATGGCCCAGCTCATGCACCGCCACCGTCTCCAAGTCCACAACCGCCCCCCTAAAACGGTTCGCCTGCTTCTCGTCCGTCGTCCACTCCTCCGCCGCGTCGAAGTGCACGAAGCTGTGCGGCGGCGGCGCCGCGTGCGCCAGCACCCCGCCGGCGCCGTCGAACCGCCCGTCCAGCCATTTCCAGTCGGAGTGGACCCTGGCCTTGAACCCCACCTCAATTGCCGCGCCGCCCGACCCCTTCGGGACCCTCTGGAATCCGAACCCGGCCACGTCGGCCCACTTCTGGGCGGCGCGCGACATCGCCGGCCCCAGCTTCCGCCGCGCCCTCCACGCCCGCCACCTCGACGACCGTATCTGATACGTTATGTTACGCGTTTCCGCCGCCGACCACGGCGGCCCGCCGTGGGTGAAGGCGTAGCGGGACACCGCGTGAAAAGGCGGCCTCGATGGCGGTGGCGGCGGCGAGGCGTTGGCGAGAATGTCGGCGACGCCGCATCGCGGAACCGCCATGGAGGCGATGGTGGCGCGATCGAGATCTCCGGTGGCGTTCAGGCGGTAGAAGGACTGATATAATTTGACGGCCGACGCCAAATCCTCGTCGTACAGATCATCATCCGCCGTCGAAGGAGCGTTGTTGAGGTACCCGTATCGCCGGAGGTGCCGTTTTACGGCGGAGAGGCCTTTTATGGGCTTCCCCTTCAGGGTTCCCTCGAACTGAGCCGGTAAATTGCGGGAAGCGCCGCCGCCATCGTCGCAGGACTGAACCGTGAGAGAGAGAAGCAAAACGAAAGCTACTAATGCAATGGGACGGCAGAAATTATTGCCCCGCTCAGCCATCTCTGGTATTTCCATGGATTCAACCGGCCCATCCGAATTATAATGGTCGTGGAAAGATGCTTGATATACGGTAAAATATCGATGCATTAAAGGTCCTCAGGTCTGACCTTTGACTTCTGAAAGATTTGTTTAGGTAAAATGACATTCAGATTAAATGAGACCCCTCTGAAAAGTGTTTCTTAGAAGACTCAACCCCTGTCTATTGTAGCAATATAGAAAACCAAAAAATATAAGAAAAGGAATACAAAACACAATAAATGTACTAAACAAACAAAAAATTAGACTAAAAAGCAAAACACAAATTTCTTCAAACCAAGTATATGTTAATAACATACTAATAAGTTTCTTTGGAATCATTTGAGGTCATGCCATGAATTTCCACAGGTACCGTCTATCTTCCTAAGAAATATAAGTTCTAAGACATTTTATATTGTCGACCGCTTTTAATCCTATGTTTTCCTATATGAGCCCGATACTTTTAACTTTTCTTCCAACCTCAAAATTTCCTTCTACACTTCCTGATCATCAGCACTACTTGAACCCCCACTGGATGGTGTAGCCGTAAAGAATGGTTTTGACCTACCAAAAACATTTGATGGGATCTGACATTGGATGGTGTTGGATTTGTTGTCAATAAGTGTTGGATTTAGTATCAACACTTGTGGCTGTTGGTGTTGTAGTTATCAACAAGCAAAGCAGTAAAGATATCAAAAAAGTAGTTTTAGAAGAAGCTTGGAGGAGCTACAATAGTCTCCTAGAAAAAAGTCAAGTCGTGACACCTGAGGTCACGCCATGAAAGGAGTATCTAAGAAAATGAAAAAGACATGGAATTTCCTATATATGTAAGATTCTTTGGAATCATTCGTAAGAGTCATTTAAAACATGCGTGATATTTTATACTTTTTCAGTGGCAAAAGATTAGCAGTTACCCCATGACACTTCTGGTCGTACCATGAATTGGCTACAGCAGAGAAGCCAGTTCTAATGGTTAGAATCACAAGATAGATTTTCATCGTAACAGGATATCACGAGTATTCGACTTAAGAATGTTTTGCACCGTGAAGCTTGATATCCCACCGTGAATCAAGTTTTTAGAATTTTAGTAAAATCCTATGCATAAGATTCTTCATATGTAAGGTTTTTGTTTTTAAGCACAGGGTTTTGTATGGAGTTGTGTAAGGTTTTTGTGAAATCAAAGATCATTTCATGCTCTGAGAGAGAAAGGCACATCATGAAGAGAATGCGTGAGTACGTTTCACGTTGTGGGAAAAGAAGTTTGCACCGTGACCACACTTAGGGAAGATTTCATTGGTACTGTTTAGGTGGAGGTGCTCACATTGTGGAGAAGAAGACCATATTGTGATGCCAAGTCACAAATTATAAAAGAGTAAAACATGCTGCGAAGGGGACCCCATGAAAGTTAGGGTCCAAAATGTTTTTGTTGGTTCTCACTGTGAAGAAAAAGGTTGCTCTGCCACCGGTTCGATAATCAAAATAGATTGGAAATCTATTGTGATCTTCAAGGGATTAAATATAATATATAGAGCATATTTAGTGGATTTTATTTTTTAATGAACATCTTGCCATGAACATGGAAGTCATTTCATGATCAAGTCGGAGTCAAGGAACAATGCATCGTGAAGCATGAAGTTGTTAGGTTCGGAAGGGTAATGAAAGATGATCTAGACGGGGGTGAATAGAACAAATTAAAATTTCTTAAAGAAATTGATTAATTATATCTAAATTAATTATTAACATTAATTAAAAGAATTAATTAATAGAGAAAATAATAGAGAAATAAAAGAACACAAGGATGTTTTTTTATAGTAGTTTAGTTCAAAGTCGACCTAGTCTACTATTATACCTCTCTATTTGGTGAGAGATATGTTGTGCACTAATCTAATTTTTTAAAGGGAATCATAACCCGATTACAAAATCATTTTCTATAAAGTGGAGGGATAACCACACTGACACACTAACTTTTGTACGAGGAGTCACAATCCAAATAAAACACTGAATTTAAACACTAAGGGAGTCACAACCCAAATGGTCCTGACTTTAGATTCCGGGAGTCACATCCTGAAAAAAAAGATAAAGAATGCTTTTGTATGTAAAAGTATAAAAAAATGAGTGCACGTAAAAGATGAGAAAATTTTTTACAGACACAAGAAACCAGAACAAATTAAAAGAGAAACAAGGAAAGCACAAGTACCGGTTCTTAAGTAAAGTATCAATTCGTCTCATTAAGGAAGTAGAAGTGGAAGAAGTTTTCATTCAGTGCTTGAGAGGTTGTCCAAAAAATTAAAACTTGATCGCAAAGGTACAACACTTCAAAGTTCAAAGTAAATCTATTTTGATTCTCAAATGTCTGTGTTCTCATAATTCATCTGTGTCTATTCTTTGAATGCCCCTAAAAGCCTTTAAATAGGATCTATAAAAACTAAAAATCCAATATCCAACCGAGAAAATCAATTCAAATTCAAACTATAAAAATTATTCAGGGGAGAGAAAATTATCATTTTGGAATAATCATAACAATAATTGTTTGAATTCAAAATTTAAAGACCAATTCAAACCCATTTGAATTACCCATTAAATAATTATAATAGTCTCTATAATAATAGGTCAAAGCAATTCCATCATAAAAACAATTTGACTATTTAAATTTAAATTTCAAAAGGATTTCTAATTCAACATAGTGCATATTTTATAAAAAAATAATTATACTTTATTAAATACCAAAAAATAAATTTGAATAATTTGGTTGTCATTAACTATTAATTTAAAAAATAATAATACCATGAAATCAATTCAAAATATAAAAATATAAATATTGGAAATATATTATGTATGAGTATACGTAAATAAAGAGTAAATGAAAACATATTTTAAAACAGTTTAAAATATTTTGAAAACATTTTTAATGTATTTTATATAATATATATGAATTTTAGAAATCAATAAAACACTTAAAATAATTAATATAAGCATGTAGTTAATCAGATTATAAAAAATAATGAAAAACATAGCTTGTTGAAAAATTCAGATTTTAGAAAAACTAATTAAAGGGACTGACCATTCATGACAAGTGGTATTGTGCTTAGTATACTCATCATGAGGTTATAAAATGGGGTTACTTTACTTACCATGCCTTCAAAGGGTGCGGCCGATTGAAATAGTCATCACACAACAGGTATAGTTAATGTGTGAACAAATATAGGGTGTGATCAATATACTTATCGTGTGAAGATTATAACATGCCGTAAGTATATTTTTCATAAATATAAACATAGAATGCGTTATCTTTGGTGGCCGAGGTTCTCTATAAAAACTTCAACTAATGCACACAAATTTGTTTTTTGAAATAAATGAATCATATAGCCATATGCAGACATATAATACTGATTATACTATAAAAATGAGTATGTAATGATACCGTCATATGGACCATAGATCGCGGACTATATGCGGATCTTCAACCAGGGAATGCTCATCCTAGAGTTGCTATTTGAAGACTTCTATGTATCTTCTAGTGTCACTCGAGCACCCTTTTATCTTCCTCAAATTTGGTATTCTCTCTTATTTGTATGCTTTATATCTAAGTGAGTTTAGAATACTACAATTATTCTTCTATCTCCTCCTCCAGTGATTATGCTATCCCCCCCTAAGGCTTGGAATCCCAAACTACAACTCAGTCCTCCACGAGTGCTCTATCATTGTTTATCTACATCCTTAATCATGACTCAAGCGATCCCCCTCATAAGCCTCTTGACCTTCACACGACTTTGATTCTTACAATAAGGGAGAAGCTCATGGTGCTAGGGTTCATGGAGAAGCATCCTTCGAACACCATGAAAATTTTCGCATCCTTGGACACTAGGTTCACAGTAGGTTGGGTTATCATATGCGATAACTATAGTTCTTCAAATCCAATTCATGCGATAGGTAGGAGAAAGTCATGGTCACTTTAAAGAAGGTTCAAGATAGGTACTCAAGTCATGCAGTATGCATGAAAATGGTTTCATGGTAGGTGTTGTAAATAGGAGGGAGAACCTATATCACCTTGTCTTCATAGAATTCAGTGAATTTTTAGACCATCAAAACATTTGAATTTGTCACTACCCCTCTCCCAAAAGAGTACTCATCTTGGGTCTATAATGAGAGAAGGGAGATGGTGACTTCCTGAGTCCCACATCCAGTAGGTCCCAGGTTGGAAACTAGTACTAAGGATATAATAAACATACATATGTAAGAAATTACCCTATAAGACAAAATTATGAAGAGAGAGATAAGAAAAATACACCAATGAAAATATTCTTTTTAAGATAAAATAAATCCCAAGTGCATACATGCAATTTCATACAATACTAAAACAACTGAAAGAAAAACTACAAGTACCAAAAAGGTAAAGAATAAATTACCTTTGTGATGAATTATTTTAACAAAGTTTTTATATTTGTTGAAAACTAACTTTTTAGTATTAGAATTTTTTGTTTTCTATGAATCAGATCCATCTATATTGTATTCAGTTCATTCTGAGAAAATCAGATCTAGAATTTTGAAAAAATCGGCACCGACATTCTGTGATAATCAGATCCAAAATGTTGAGTGAAGAAGTAATTTTTTTGATGAAGAGTTTTGAAATAAGAATATGAATTCATGAGTTATAAAGTTTTCAAACTTCCTAAAAATAAATTAGATGATACTTTTCTGATCAAAAAGTTCTCACAAATCATGAAGACTTTCATGATAAAATCTTTTGAATAAATGGTGGAGATGTTTGAAGGAATTCAAATATACAGAGTGAAGAATTCCATCATAATGGGAATTTGTTCATAATGATAATTCCATCATAATTATAATTTTATCATAATGAGTATTTCATCGTAATGGGATGAGAAAGAAAAAGCTGATAAAGGAAAATATCATAATGGGATGAGAAAGAAAAAGCTGAGAAAGGAAAATATCGTAATGGGATGATAAAGAAAAAGATGAAAAAGGAAAAAAGCATAATGGGTTGAGAAAGAAAAATCTGAGAAAGGAAAAGATCGTAATGGGCTGGGAAAGAAAAATATCATAATGAGTTGAGAAAGAAAAATATTTTAATGAATCTAAGAAAGAAACAAATCATAATGAAGCTAAGAAAGAAAAATATCACAATGAGTCGAGAAAGGTATGATGAATTAAAGTGGTCAAACTTGAATTTCAATTTTTCGTAAATCTTAGGGAGGAGGTTAGAAGAATTCAAATTTGAAATTTTAAATGCGAGATATTTTCATATATTTTGAGATTTGAGGAAGCATGAATGTTTTCAAGTTTCCCACATTTTTTTCCTAGTCACCCATAAATACTTCCTTAGATCATTTTTTCATTCACAACTTTCCCACACATGCAAAAGGAAGAGCACTAGAGAATTCAAAAGTGAAAGTTCCCATATGATTAAAGAAGTATTTAATTTATCATTCTATCTGATTTTGAGTTTTGCAGATTTAGAGTGAGTTCATTTTATTCAGAGAATCGGATCCAACATTATCGTATTCAGGAAATCAGATCCAAAATTATCATATTCAGGAAATTAGATCCATAAATTATTGTATTCAGGAAATCAGATCCAACATCATTGTTTTGAGAGAATTGGATCCAACATCTTTGTGTTGAAAAAATCAGATCCATAATCCAGCATCATTGTATTGAGAAAAAACCGGATCCAACCAAATTTGACTGAGGATTCAGACTGATCAATTTTGGTATAGATTCAACAAAGACTTTATTATTTTATTTGACTCAATTATATTATAAGAAAACATTGTAAACTGATAGGAGTCAGTATAATCATTCCTATCGGGAGTTAGACGATGTCTAATGGGAGTTGTCACAAGTGGTATTCACTTCTTAATAGTGGATTTCCATAGACCCATGGGAGTGACTATGGAAAGGATGTAGGTTCTGTAACACCCCGACCCCATTTACCCAGAGTCGGTGAATTATTACATATCATTGGAATAATATAAAAAATCATTCCTTAAAAGACCGAATAGTTTAGTAGCCTTGGATGTAATAGATACATTCATCAGTTTTACATTACATTATAAAATAAAAAACAACAACAACATTGTTTCCATTGACCACATTCATATCCCTTAGACTATCCCTGCAGGTAAGTCATAATATAATTCTTCACATACTGGGAAAAATAAAACATATAAAGGGGTGATCTTAGATGCTCATTAAGGATAACAATATAATGAAAACTTTCATAAATAAGCATAAACATTTAAGGCAATGTATAAAACAAAAACAAAATCCTTTTAAACTTAAACTTCAGCATAATATGGAAAAGATAAATCAAATAATTTCAATTACTTATTCACATGGATATTATAAAAGTCGAATAATCACATGTAATATCAATAACTAATTTTATAATGATGGAATGCATAATACCAGACATCATAACCACATAGTCAAGGCCTTATTCCAAGACTACAAATAAGATTTTTTCAAGGACTTGTGCCAAGACACTAGTTTGTCTCATGAGACCAACCGATGCATCAAGGAGCTATAGAGGGCTCCACTCGTCACTTACCAAGTCCAATTCATTCCTCATATTAAAATGTTGAAACCTAATATAAACATTCATATTAAAAGTAGCATACGAAATGTTAATACATTAACCATAAACTATGAATGGTATAAAAATAAAACATCCACAGTCAAACATATCACAAAACCTTCAATATAATATGAAAGATTTGTATCATAATAAATCAACTTCAAACAAGTATAAAATCCATTAAAGGATGTTGACATAGATGAAATCAAAACTATTTAAGAGAAATATCTCTTTCTATTTTGAAATCATTTAAAAGTCATGTAATTATAAAAGAAAACATTTATTTTGAAATATTATTATAAGCTTGTAAGGTAAGATTCAAAGGTTTTATAATAGCGGAGAATATCCGCACCCACCGTATAAGTTAAAAAACATTCTTACCTTAATTTGTCAAAAAGGATATAAAGTACCTTGTTTGGAAAACAACAAAAAGATTCCTTTCAAACCATTTTATAAAAAGTAAAACAAGGGCATAAATGAATTTAACCCATAGTCTAGTAAATTATAAAAATGTTTTGAAATACATTTTTAAGAAACAAGGATGTGTATGATAAATAGGCCCCAATAGATATTTATGTAAAAACAAACTCGGATAAAAAAGAGATTGTGAAATTAACCCTTACCTTGTACTTTTCTTGGTCGAGGGTATGTTAACCTCCTGTATAATAGTTAATTCATTGTTATTAAATTATAAAAGAACCACATACATAAATATTATATCATATATGATCTTTTAATATTTCTTTGTTAATAATATTTTAGTAGTATCATTGTTTCGGGTGTTAACTGATTCATTTTTCCTTTATATGTTTTGTTACATAAGCCATGTTTGTTATGGATAGGATGTATTTGATTCATATCCAGAATTATATTAAGTTCTTAAACATTATTTTTAATAACCAAATGAAAATTATTCTTGAATGGTTACGATGGGGAATTAATCTCATCACGTTCATGGAGACGGTAATTCGTACGTACGCACCAACGCTACTTCCATTTCATTTTTTTACTTTAAAAGGAAATAAAACCAAATGATATATAGGTATATTATTATTATAGTATAATATAATATTATATATACATTATTTAAGTTCATTAACACCATCATTTATACGTTCCATGTATGATATGAACGAGTCATATCACTTTGAGGGGGCGGTAGTCCGCACTTCCTCAAATGAAATTATCGTATATATACAACATGAAAATAATAAAGGTATGCTATAAAAGAAAATTATAGAAGATTATAGATAAATTAAATATCATAAATATCATATATAATTATATTTACATCATAAGAGGTGGTAGTAGAAGATTGAACAATCATTGTTTTGTGAGGCAGAAGTTCGTCGTCCACAGAAACATTATGTTCTATACCCATTAGATGGAGGTGTGTGTAAGTGTAGTTCAAATAATTCTAATAAAAACAACCTAGTAGATTGAGGATACTGGTTTTGTTATAAAATAAATGAATAAAGATATTTTATGGGGTTGGAGAAGTAAAATAAAAGAAAAGAACTTAAGAGGAGATGTTACCTTTAAATCGGGTAACTCCCTTTGGTTTGAACCAAAAGGATTCCTTGAAGTGCCTTATTCCTAAGGTAAGGCATCTAAGAGGAAGATAGGGATGTAAGAAGCTTAATTGGGCAGAGTTTGGATGATCTAAGGGGATTAAAAGGTGTGAGAAATGGGTTAGAGGTGAGGGCTTTTTATAAGGGGGAGGAGGGGCTCTTTAGGAAAGTATGAAAATATCATTTTATTATATAATTATTTTCAGTTTATAAAGGTCCAAAACTAATTAAAGTCAAAGATAAGATTTCTAATGTTCGAAATAAAATTATCCATTAAGAATTGTATAGGTTTGGATATTGTTTTAATTTTTATAATCTTATTTATTTAAATCATTTATTAATGAGGTAAACACTGCATCATTATTGTGTCATAAATAATTTTATTTATTTGATGTCTAAAAATTATAAAAAAAATATCATGATATAAGAAATATTTTTAGATTTCAAATGAATATTTATAGTTGAAAATATAACTTATATAACCCAATGTATTTTTTTTACTAAAAGATATATGTTTATGTCATTTTTGTCTTTACTTTAAATTAATTAATATAAAGTGTCATTATCACTCCCAAGTGGCTCCATGGGGTCCCAAAATCGATCCAAGGATGCCCATGGTTGGAAATATATCAAAAAATAGGAATATGACACATGTTAGGGTAATTTAATATTATTATAATATTATATTTTACCCTTATTTACCGGGCCCCTTTAACCATGGTAAATAAAATATTTACCTAAATAATTATTCATAATGTCTAAAAATAAATGTTACCTATTTAAAAAATTTGGACCTCCTGATTCCAAATATGGATTCCATTTTTCCAAATTCAAAACACAGAAGTTTCAGAAATTAATTTAAAATTAATTCCCATTGTCAAAACCAAAAAGCATGTTTTTAAGAAGTAAAATCTATCAAAAAATTGACATGTGTTTATATACAATTTAAATGTGAAATTACATCCAATGATCTATGTTATATTAAATGATAAAAATATAATATAATGATATTTTAAAACCACTCAAATTTATAATTTAACACTATAAATTATTTTTATTAAAAAAGTTGTTTTTAATTAAAATTTAGTATTTTTTACAATTCATCAAAAATTGAAAGTTTTAAAAAAAGTACCAAAAAATTCACCCTAAGCTAATTTTAATATTCCAAATCCAAAAATGAAGTCCATTTTGAAAAAAAAAAATTATAAAATTTCAAAAAGTGGGTATTACTATTTATAATGGCTAGTTTGATTGGTCGTGGTGTGTTAGAATCTCGAAGTTGCGTACAACGCAAGATATTGCATTATTCAAAGAGAAACGTACCGTGGAAGCTTGGGGTGTTACATTCTCCTATCCTTCAAATAATTTTGTCCTTGAAATTTCTAGAATATTACTACATAAAAATATTCGGGTGGTTTTTCATCATAAGTTCCTCAAGTTCCCACGTTGCCTCTTCCATCTTATGATTTCTCCATAGAACTTTTACCAGATGAGTCATCCAGTTTCTCAACATTTATTCTCTGGTATCAAGAATCTTGATAGGCTCTTCACAATAAGATAGATTGGGTTCCAGTTCTATTTCTTCATATGTGAGTACATGCATTGGGTCTATCATGTATTTTCTCGACAATAATACATGGAACACATCATGAACTTAAGAGAGACTTAGCGGCATTGCCAAATGGTAAGATACATCCCCAATTAGTTCTAGAATTTCAAAAGGTCCGATGTACTTGGGACTTAATTTACCCTTCTTACCGAAATATATAACTCCCTTCCATAGAGATATCTTTAAGAAAACATGATCACCTACTTGAAATTCCAAATCCTTCCTTCGGTTATCGGCGTAGCTCTTTTGCCTACTTTGAGAAGCTTTGATGTGGGTTTGGATAATCTTAACCTTTTCTATTGTTTCCTCAACATGTTCTTGTCCTATGAGCTTTCTTTCACCAACATCATCCCAACAAGTTGGTGTGCCACATCTCTTTTCATATAACGCTTCATATGGTGCCATCTGAATACTTGAATGGAAGCTATTGTTATAGGAAAATTCTACCAGAGGTAAATATTGATCCCACATACCTTGAAAGTCAAGTAAGAAATATATCAACATGTATTCTAATGTTTGAATAGTCCGTTCTGATTGTTTATCAGTTTGAGGGTGGTAGGCAGTGCTCAAATGAAGTTCAGTATCCACGGCCTTCTGAAAACCTTTTCAGAATCTTGATGTAAAATGGGGATCATGATTAGAAACAGTTGATAGGGGTACTCCTTGAAGTCTTAAAACTTCATTAATATATATTCTTACTAAATGTTAAAGTGTTAAATCTTCTATTATAGAAAGAAAATGTGCTGAATTGGTAAGACGATCAATAATGATCCATATTGAATTATTCCTTGTAGGAGTATTTGGTAGTCCCGTGATAAAGTCCATCATAATATAATCCCATTTCCACTCAGGTATGGGAAGAGGTTGTATGACTCCTCTAGGATGTTGTATTCCAAACAACCTGTTGAAAAACCATACATCTTGACACATAATCAGCAATCTCCCTCTTCATGTTCTTCCAAAAAATGTTCCTTCAAATCTCTATACATCTTAGTGCTACCAGGGTGTATAGAGAAATTGAAGATATGAGCATCATCCAACAATTCCCTTTTTAGATCAGGTATATTAAGAAAACAAATTCTCTTCCCAAATTTTAAAATTCCATCTTCATATACAAATTCAATCAATCTACCATCATTCACATATTTAATTTTCTTTTGAAACTCTTCATCATCAGTCTGATAACTTTTTATCCTGTCTAGTAAAGATGGTTTGGAAGCCATTTGAAAAAGTATTGATGTTTCACCTTCCATGATTAATCCCATATCCATTTTTATTAGATCCATGAACATAGGATCCCTTTAAACTCTCATATTGTTCAAAACTCAATGATCCTTTCTGCTCAAAGCATCTTCCACCTTATTTTTCTTCCCTCGGTGGTAGTGTATAGTGAAATCATAATCCTTGAGTAGTTCAAGCCATCTCCTTTACCTCATGTTTAGTTCTTTTTGTGAGAAAATATATTTCAAGATCTTGTGATCGGTATATATCTCACATTTTTCACCACAGAGATAGTGTATCCATTTCTTTAAAGAAAATATTACAACTAATAACTCAATATCATGAGTGAGATAGTTTTGTTCATGAATTTTTAGCTGTCGTGATGCATAGGAAATAACTCTATCATTCTGCATAAGGACACAACCAAGTCCTTTCTTTAAAGAATCACTATAAATAACAAACCCATCATTCCCCGATGGTAGATTCAAGATAGAAGCATTGAATAATATTCTCTTCAGTTCTTCAAAACATTATTTACAATCTTTTTTCCAAACAAATTTAACCCCTTTACGTGTGATCTTGGTTAATAGGTTAGCCAATCAGGCAAAATTCTGGACGAAACGCCAATAATAACCTGCTAAAACAATAAAACTGCGTACCTCAGTTATATTCATCAGTGATGGACATTCTCAGATTTATCTTTCCTTAGAAGGATCAATGGAGATTACATCCTTAGAGACAATATGGCCAAGAAAAGAAATCTCCTGAAGCTATAATTCACACTTGCTAAACTTCCCGTATAATTCATTTATTCTAAGAGTTTTCAGAATAGTGCGCAAGTGATTTTCATGATCTTCATAGCTTTTGGAGTAAACTAAGATGTCATCAATAAATAATACTACAAAGTTATTAAGATACTCCTTGAAAACTCTATTCATTAGATCCATGAAGACAAAGGGTGAATTAGTCAGTCCAAAAGGCATTACTGCAAACTCGTAATGCCCATACCTGGTATGAAATGATGTCTTTAGAATGTCTTCCTCCTTCACACACAATTGATGATATCCAGATCGAAGGTCAATCTTTGAAAAATATTGAGCTCTATGAATTTGGTCAAATAAATCATCAATGCGAGGTAGGGGATACTTGTTCTTTATTGTTATAGCATTGATCTTCCTATAGTCAATGCACAACCTCATAGATCCATCTTTCTTCTTAACAAAAAGAATAGGGGCTCCCCATGTAGAAACACTAGGGAGAATAAATAATTTATTACTCAATTCCTCTAATTTTTTCTTTAGTTACACTAATCCCATTATGGCCATTCTATAAGGGGTCTTCGATATGGGCCTTGAACCAGGAATTAAATCAATAGAAAACTCAATTTCTCATTCTGGAGGATGTCCAGGTAATTTCTTTGGAAACACATCAACATATTCTTGCACAATAGGTACATCCTCTATTTGAACATTCCTTTCCTCACCCATTGTTATTTCACTCTATTCCTCCCCAATAATTGAATTTAGTAGAGCTACTGGGTGGGGATCTAGATAAGAATTATATGGTGACGTTTCTACTTTAAAGATAAGGTGTGTTTTAACATCATCATCAAAAATTCTAACCTCCTTCTTCTTAGAATAAATTTTCACATCATGGTCCGAAAGAGAATCTATATCGAGGATTATATCAAATTCAATCATGGGTATGATGATGAGATCAGCAGATAAAGACCATTTATATTCCCTAATGATAACTTATTCACAAAACTTTGTTATAATGATACCCCCCTTAGGATTTTTGACTGAAAAATCCTTTGTTAAATCAAACTAGAAATATCTAATTTTCTTAGCAAACTATGAATATATGAAATAATGTGATGATCTCGAATCAAATAAAGCATTGGATAAACTTGAGAAAAACATTAAATTACCTTCCACCATGTCTTTCAGAGCTTTAACCTCTGCAGTAGTGATCACATAAGCTTGGCCTTTCTCCCTTGGACTTTTCTGAGGTAAGTTTCCTTGGCGCTTAAGAAATTAATTTTCATAATGCTCCATTTATTTATAATTGTAGCATTCAACATTGACTGCCTCTTTATTTCCCTTGCAATCACAAGCTTGGTGGCCTATTTTCACCACACTTGTAACAGACACCCATTCCCTTTAGAAAAGTACTGGGGCATTTCTTCCCACATTTACTGCCGGATGGATATTCAACTTTTCTCTTCTTCCCCTTATTTTTATTTCCAGAGTGTTCATCAGATCTCTTCTTCTAATACTTTTCTTTAAAGTCGGTAGACTCAGAGAATTACTTTTCTGTCTTGATAGCACATGAGACAATATCTTCATATGACGAGAAGGATTGTGAGACTAATGCTTGATGGAGAAATGGTTTTAACCCATCGAATAATCGATCAATATTACTCCTTGGGTTATGTATATAATCTGTTTCATGCCTTTATAACCTTGTAAAGTTAGCCTCATACTTTGTGACATTCTCATCCTCCTTTTTCCTTAGACTCAAAAATTGCCTTTCCATATCCGCTCAATGGTCACGAGGAAAGTATTTTTTAATAAAATATCTTTAAACTCCCTCCATTATATACTTGATACTTCTTGATCTTACTTTGTGTTTTTAATTAATGACCACCATTGATCTGCATCTCCTGTGAGGCGATAAACTACCATGACAACTTTTTCCATTTCGCTACTCCCCAAATAATGACATATTTTCTCTAAGGAACTTATCCATTGCTCAACTACAAATGGATTTGTAGTCCCATTGAATGTTGGTGGTTTTTTCCTCATTAATTGGTTTAACATTGATCCTCCACATTGTGGATCAGGGTTCTCCATACGGGTAAGTTTATTATTCATAACCTAAGTGAGTTGTCCCAGTATGGTGATAAGATGATCAGCAACAGTTGCATCACTAGCTCCACTATAATTATCTTGATTAGGAGGGAAATATCTATATGGATTACGTGCACTGATATAGTCTCCATTCCTTCCACTAGGATCCACTTCTAAACAATGACATACACTAGATTAGTTTATGAATCACAATACATAATTCTAAACATGTAAAACACTTAACATAAATTCAACAGTTTATGGATATAATCCATAATCATAAAAAATGTTTTCTTTGAGGAGATATATACTCATAAATTCTTCATAATGGTTTGTAAAGAAAATGTGAATTATCCTAAGCATATCCCTCATGAGTGTCGTTACCAAGAGTGCAGCAAGGCCCGTTGTCATGTACCAGGATACCCCAGGTCAAGCACAAAACTCCTTGTTGGAGTTTTCACACCCAGGTACATTTGTTCTAGATCCGCCTCTACCTGATCATATCTAGACAGGGATGTATTTCATAGAAAATAAACAAAATCTCTACATTACCAAAATTCTAGGAAGTTCTTCTATATTAATCCTCAAAGTCTATATTAGGGTAATGTGCCCTAATCAGAGTTTATCTAAATTTAGTTTCCAAGGTTTATACTAAAATTCCTCTGATACCAACTATAACACCCCAACCCCAGTTACCCAGAGTCGGTGCATTATTACATAACATTGGCATGATACAAGAAATTATGCCTTGAAAGATTTATTAGTTTAATATCCTTGAAAGTACTAGATACATTCATGAGTTTTACATTACATTATAAAATGAAAAACAAAAACATTGTCTCTATTGACCACATTTATATCCCTTAGACTATCCCTGCAGGTCAGTCATAATATAATTATTCACATCTTGGGAAAAATAAAACATAGAAAGGGGTGAGCTCAGATGCTCAGTAAGGATAACAATATAGCGAAAACTTTTATAAATAAGAATAAACATTTAAGGCAATGTATAAAACTAAAACAAAAGCCTTTTAAACTTAAAATTCAACATAATATGGATAAGATAAATCAAATAATTCCATTTACTTATTCACATGGATATTCTACTTGTTGAATAATCGCATGTAACATCAATAAATAATTTTATAATGATGGAATGCATAATGCCGAACATCATAACCACATAGTCAATGCCTCGTGCCAAGACTAAAAATAATATTTTGTCAAGGCCTTGTGCCAAGGAACTAGTTTGTCTCATGAGACTTACCGATGCATCGAGGAGCTATAATGGGCTCTACCCGTCACTTACTAAGTCCAATGCATTCCTCATATGAAAAGGTTGAAACACAACATAAACATTCATATTAAAACTATAATACGAAATGTTAATACATTAACCATAAACCATGAATAGTATAAAAATAACACATACACAGTCAAAAATACCAAAAAACCTTCAATACAATATGGAAGATTTGTATCATAATAAATCAACTTCAAACAAGTATAAAATCCATTAAAGGATGTTGACATAGATGAAATTAAAACTATTTGAGAGAAATATCTCTTTCTATTTTGAAATCATTTAAAAGTTATGTAATTATAAAAGAAAACATTTATTTTGAAATATTCCTATAATATTATAAGGGAAGCTTTAAAGGTGTTATAACGGCGGATAATATCCTCACCTGCCTTATAAGTTAAAAAAAATTATTACCTTAATTTGTCGAAAAGGTCATAAAGTACCTTGTTTGTAAAACAACGGAAAGATTCCTTTCAAACCATTTTATAAAAAGTAAAACAAGGGTATAAATGAATTTAAACCATATTCTAGTAAATAATAAAAATGTTTTGAAATACATTTTTAAGAAATGTGGATGTGGATGATAAAGAGGTCCCAGTAAATACTTACGTAAAAGCAACCTCGGATAATAAAGAGATTATGAAATTAACCCTTACCTTGTACTTTTCCTTGGTCGAGGGTACGTTAACCACCTGTATAATAGTTAAATCATTGTAATTAAATTATACAAGAACCACATACATAAATATGATATCATATATGATCTTCTAATATTTCTTTGTTAATAATATTTTAGTAGTATCATTGTTTTGGGTGTTAACTGATTCGTTTTTCCTTTATATGTTTTGTTACGTAATCCATGTTTGTTATGAACAAGATGTTTTTGATTCATATCCAGAATGATATTAAGTTCTTAAAAATTATTTTTAATAATAAAATGATAATTATTCTTGAATGGTTACGATGGGGAACAAATCTCATCGCATTCGTGGAGACGGTAATCCGTACATACGCACAAACACTACTTCCATTTCATTTTTTTATTTTAAAATGAAATAAAACCAAATGATACATAGGTATATTATTATTCCAGTATAATATAATATTTTATATACATTACGTAAGTTCATTAAAACCATTCTTTATATGTTCCATGTATGGTATGAATGAGTCATATCACTTTGAGGGGGCGGTGGTCCACACTTCTTCAAATGAAATTATCGTATATATACAACAAAAAAAAGAATAAAATTATGTTATAAAAGAGAATTATAGAATATTATAGATAAAATAAATATCATAAATATCATATATAATTACAGTTCCATCATAATAGCCACCATAAGAGGTGGTAGTAGAAGATTGAACAATCATCGATTCGTGAGGCAGTAGTTCGTCATCCACAGAAACATTATGTTCTATACACATTAGATGGAGGTGTGTGAAAGTTTAGTTTGAATCATTATCATAAAAAAACCTAGTATATTTAGTATACTAGTGTTGTTATAAAATAAAGGAATAAATAGAGTTTAGGGCATTGGAGAAGTAAAATAAAAGAAAAGAACTTAAGAGGAGATGTTACCTTTAAATCGGGTAACTCCCTTTGGTTTGAACCAAAAGGCTTCCTTAAAGTGCCTTCTACACAAGGTAAGGCTTCTAAGAGGAAGAGAGGGATGTATGGAGATTAATTGGGCAGAGGTTGGATGAGACAAGGGGCTTCAGAGGTGTGAGAAATGGGTTAGAGGTGAGGTCTTTCTATAAGGGGGAGGAGAGGGTCTTTAGGAAAGTTTGAAAATATTATTTTATCATATAATTATTTTCAGTTTCTAAAGGTAAAAAACTTATTAAAGTCAAATATAAAATGTATAATGTTTGAAATAAAATCATCCAATAAGAATTGGACAGGTTTTAGATATTTTTTTAATTTTTATAATCTTATTTATTTAAATCATTTATTAATGAGGTAAACACTGCATCATTATTATGTCATAAATAATTTTATTTATTTGATATCTAAAAATTATAAAAAATAAAATGATGTAGGAAATATTTTTATCTTTCAAACGAATATTTATAGTTAAAAAAGATAACTTATATAACCCCATGTAAAAATTGTTTTACTAAAAGATATATATTTATGTCATTTTTGTCTTTACTTTAAATTAATTAATATAAAGTGTCATTATCACTCTCAAGTGGCTGCATGGGGTCCCAAAATCGACCCAAGGATTCCCATGGTCGGACATGTATTAACAAATAGGAATAGGACACATGTTAGGGTAATTTAATATTATTATAATATTATTTTTTACCCTTATTTATCGGATTTACCCCTTTAACCATGGTAAATAAAATATCTACCGAAGTAATTATTCATAATGTCTAAAAATAAAAGTTACATATTTACACAATTTAGACCTCCTGATTCCAAATATAGAATCCATTTTTCCAAATTCAAAATATAGAAGTTTCAGAAATTAATTTAAAATTAATTCCCGTTGTCAAAACTAAAAAGCGGGTTTTTAAGAAGTAAAAACTATCAAAAGATTGACATGTGTTTATGTACAATTTAAATGTAAAATTACATCCAATGATCTACCTTATATTAAATGATAAAAATATAATTGAATGATACTTTAAAACCACTCAAATATATAATTTAAATCTATAAATTATTTTTATTAAAAAAGTTGTTTTTAATTAAAATTTAGTATTTTTCACTATTCATCAAAAATTGAAAGTTTTTAGAAAAGTACCAAAAATTCACCCTAAGATAATTTTGATATTCTAAATCCAAAAATAAAGTCCATTTTGAAAAAAAAATTTATAGGAATTTAAAAATTGGGTATTACTATTCATAATGGCTAGTTTGATTGGTCGTGGTGTGTTAGAATCTCGAAGTTGTGTACAATGCAATCTATTGCATTATTTAAAGGGAAACGTACCATGGAAGCTTAGGGTTTTACAGGTTCTCATATTGAGGCCAAAACTTGTAAATCTTATTTTCTTTACTTTATTTCCTAATTTTTCATGCATGAGTATTTACTATAAGTTGATAAGGAAATAAATCTTAACAGGTTGCAAGGGTTAAGTTTCTAAATGTTTTTAAACTTATAAAAAGTAAACAAATGATTCAACCACCATTCTAAGTTGTTATTCGATCCTTTGGAACTTCAATTGGTATCAGAGGTAAGGTTCCCTTATTGAATCCTTATCATGGATAATATCAATTCTGTCAATGGTAGAGGAATTCCTAAATTTGATGGAAAAAATTATTATGGATGAAAAAATATGATGATTCTTTATCTCTTATCTATTGGCCTTGAAGTTGTTGATACTGCTACTATTGGTTTTCCATCTATTGAGAAAGATGCTCCTATGACGTTTGCTGATAAGAGAAATATAGAATTTTATGGAAAGGATAGAAATTAAATCCTTATGTCCTTATTAGAGAATGTTTATCAGAAGGTGATGGGTCTCAAAAAATTCAAAGATTATGTGGGACAGGATGGAAAGTGTTTTTGAAGGGAATACAAAATTTAAGGAATCAAAGGTACAAATCTAGCATAGTAAGTATGAAGACATCAGAATAAGATATGAAGAAACAATTGATGAAAACTTTACCAGAGTAAATGAAATTGTTTGCAACATTATAGGATTCCAAGATGTCTTGTAAGATTCTATAATTATGAAGAAACTTATGAGAAAATTTCTAGATAGTTTTGATTCTAAAATTTATTATTTAAAAGATAAAGATGATTTTTCTCTTGATGAATTGTATAACTTTATTGTTTCTTATGAAATGAGGAAAGCTCCAATATTTAAAAAGAATATGAAAGATGAAATGGATTTTGAATCTATGATAAATTTGAAAATTTAATATGTTGAAGATGTTGATCCTTATAACTCTGAAGATAAATAGGATGATGAGTTGAATGAAAAAATCATGCCTCTTGTATCTAAGAACTATCAAAGAGGAAGAAGGAAGTATGGAGGAAAACTTCCTCAAAAAATATTTTGAGCATGGTGGAATCAGATAATTTTCTATGAATTTCCCCAAGAATAAAGTTGGATAATATTGAGATGATTCCGATGGAAAACCTCGATGTAAGAAGTGGAACAAAAATGATAAAGAAAAAAAATCTTCCAATAGATACAAGAAGAAGTTTACTGGACACAAAATAAGTATATTGAGTAAGAAAGTTGAATCAGACTCAACTAAAAACAATTATTCTGAAGATAAATGTTCAGAAAAATACATAACCTTCATTGAAAAAGTTGAGAAAACAAAAGAGTCCTTAGAGAGTGAATAAGGTTGTGAAGAATATTATAGAGATTATGAGCTCAGAACCGAGCTTGTTGCATGTATTGAAAAAAACAAAACTCTCAAGAAAGAAACTAGTGTTATAAAGAAATATTGTTAAGAAGTTGTTGATGGAAGAAAATATGTTATCAAGTAGGAGGAATAATACATCGAGGAGATTTTAAGTCATAAACTTAGAATTGATGAATAGGAAAAGATGATTGAAGATCTTAGTAAGAAGCTGACAACTAAGGAAGAAGAAGTTAACAAGTTTTAATCAAAACTTCTTGAGTCTGAAAGCACCTTGAGGAAGATGAATGAAAACTTCAATAAATATTCAGAAGTAAAACCCAAGACTTCTAAGGTTTCTAAGAAGACTCAATACGAGAATCGAGTGAAATCTTCTCCTTCCAAAAATAATGTTTCATCTGATTATTTTAACATTTTAGGTTCTAGAAAAAGTATTGGGGAAGATTGGGTGAAAAAATTATGTGATAAACCTATAAAATCTAAAAAATTAGAAAACCCACTCAAAATAAAAGATGGTCCACATCCTGAGTATGTTAGAACTGAAAGAAGTTACCAACCCTTGCAAATTTTTAATAAATAAAGATCCTATTTCAATAGAAAATCAAGATTTGATGATTATTTTTGGTGTTGTGGAATCTATGGGAACATTTATTATAATTTTTGGAACAACTTATCCTTACCTATAAGAGTGTTTGAGAAAAGTGGAAGAAATAGTGAAAGTAGAATGAGAAACGTTCCTAACGTACAGAAAGATAAAAAAGTGAATTATCAAGATGTTAGAAACTTTCCAACAATAAATCAATTTAAATGTATGGAATAAGTTTTTGGAAGATTTAATCAAGCTGGTCATCATGCCTAAATATGTATGACAATCCTTTCAGAACAAGTTTCTTATAATAGAAAATAAATGAAAGATGAAAAGAATAAAATTGAGGAAAGAGATTTTGTTATTGAAACAGCTTTGAAAGCATGTAAAAGGAACAAACCATGGATACTTGATGGTGGTTGATCTTCACATATTATAAGTGAAATAAAAATCTTAAAAAATGTTGAAATTTATGATGGATTAGTTACGTTTGGAATTATAGTTTCTTAAAAATTAGAAGAGTCAGAATGACTGTGATTGGAGCTGAAAAGTTAAAATATAAAGAATTTTTTTTGTTGATGGGATAAAACATAAATTACTTAGTGTAAATAAATTTTTTATGATGAAAAATAAGTTTCTTTTAGAAAAGATTTTTTTATAATCAAAAGTGTTAAATATAGAAAAGTCATTAATAAAGGAGAAATAACTAGTGAGAATCTCTTTCAAATAGGAGAGTTTAATAACTCATGTTACTTGAGTGCTGAAGATGAAAAAAAATTGTGGCACTGAATATTTGGACACCTTGGGTAGAAAAACATGAATAAAATTTCTAAATTTAATGCTATTCAGAATTTTCTAGAATTTAAAAGAAGAGATTAAGAGGTTTGTATTACTTTTCAGAAAGGAAAAATGACTAACAAAAGTCATAAAAGATTTGAGATTCAATCTACCAGACCACTTAAGATTATTCAATCTGATTTATGCGGTCCTATGAGACATCGATCAACAAAAATAGATTTATAGTTTATCACTTTTATTAATGATTTCACTCTGATGAAAAACATCATGTTTATGAAGCACAAGTCAGAGGCTATTGAAATGTTCACATTATTTAGAAAGGATGTTGAGAAAGAAATGGGGGTTTCCATAAAGAATTTGAGAATAAATAATGGTACAGAATTCACAAGAAATACTTTTGAAACATATTTGAGAAATCATGATATCAAACATTAGTATAGTTCTCCTTATACTCCAAAACAAAATGGAGTAGTAGAAAGAAAGAATAAAAGCTTAGTGGAAATGGGAAGAAGTATTTTAGCTAAATACAAACTTCTAAAATTCTATTAGAGAGAAGCTATTAATACTGCTATACATTTTCAAAATAGATGATTGTTGAGATTAGAAACTAACATGACTCCTTATGAAATGTGGTATAATGAAAAAACTTTATTGAAATAATTCAAAGTTTTTGGAATTCTATGTTTCCTCAAAATCAAAAATCCGGATTTGGGAAAGTTTGATGAGAAATATGAGGAAACATCTTTTATGGGTTATTCAATAAATAGAAGAAGTTAAAAATACATGAACAAAAATTTACAAAAGTTTGTGGACTCATATGATGTGAAGGTAATTGAAAATCCAATTTCTTAAAAAAAAGTTGTTGAGAATGCTGAGGAGGATAAAACGGAGAATTCAACAATAGTGAAAGTAATTTAAAACAACCTTATCAAGACTCAAAATAATAGTGTGATGAAGAAATTTCAGATGGGAAATAGACTTTGAGATTTCCTACCTTACAAAAACATGTTGAATCTAAAAACATTATTAGGAATCAGAAGGCTCCAGTTTAGATAAGAATAAAGTGGATATTAGATAATCATACTTCACTTATCTTAAAAGTTGAATCAGAATCAGTTTTGGAAGCTATTCAACATAAAGAATGGGTGGATTCTATGAATGAATAATTGGATCATATTGAAAATAATGAAACATGAGAACTTGTTTCATGTCTAGCAAATAAAAATATTATCAGAACCAATTGGGTATATAGAAACAAGTTAAATGAGCATGGAGAAGTTTCAAGAAACAATGAAATACTTATTTATAAAGGACATGCATAGGTGGAAGATGTGGATTTTGATGAAACTTTTTCCCGAGTTGCAAGATTGGAATCTATTAGAATGTTTCTTTCAGTAGCCGCACATCGGAATTACAAAGTTTATCAAATGGATGTAAAGTCATATTTCTTAAATAGTGAGATAGATGAAGAAGTTTACATTGATAAAACCTGTGGGTTTCTACTTAATGATGACTAAAATAAAGTTTGTAAATTGAATAAAGCTCTATATAGGATAAAATAAGCTCCACATGCATGGTATTCTAAGCTTGAAAATTTCTTGAGAATGTTGATTTTTTCTAAAGGAAAAGTTTATAACAACTTACATGTGAAAGATGTTGACTTCAAAGCTCTCATTTTAATTGTTTATGTGGATGGTATAATTTTTAATGGGGATAGAGAAGATGTTTGTAAAACATTTTCTGAGGAAATGAATAATAATTTTTAAATTTCTATATTGGGAGAATTAACTTTCTTCCATGGCTTACAAGTTCAGTAAAAGGAAAAATAAATTTTCCTATCTCAAGAAAAGTATGCCAGGGAAGTTTCAGAATTTTTTGGGATGTCAGAATCCAAATAAGTTTCAACTCCTATTTTAGTGAGCACAAAGTTGAGTAAAGATGAATCTAGAATAAGTGTGAATCAAAAAGACTTTTGAAATATAATAGGAAGTCTTTTTTACCTTATAGCCTCAAGAACAGATATTGTTTATACTGTGACTTTATGTGCCGGGTATCAAAGTAATCTAAAAGAATCACACATGTTGGTAGAAAATTATGAGATATGTCAAAGGAACAACTTCACATGGGTTGTTATACAAAATAAATAGTCAGATAAAGTTTCATGATTATACGAATACTGATTGGTCTAAAGATTGTACTGATAGAAAATAAACCTCAGGAGAGACATTTTTCTGGGGGTGAATGTTGTGTAAGTTGGCATAGTAAGAATCAAAGCTCATTAACTTTGAGAATAATTGAATCCAAATATGTTGTAGATACTCAAGATTTTACTCAAATTTTGTGGATGAAAGTTCAGTTGGAAGATTTGAAAGTAAAAGTTTCTAAACCATTTAAGATAATTTGTGATAATCAGAGTGCAATTGATCTTTCTAAGAATCCTATCTAACATTCAAGATCAAAACACATTGATATAAAGTTTCACTTTATAAAAGAGATAGAAACTTCTGAAGATGTTTTTCTGGAATACATTTCAAAAAAGTATCAAATTTATGATATCTTTACAAAATCAATGCTGAAGGAAAGGTTTTTTAATTGAGGCTCCAACTTCATGTTCATCCTCCTCCTATGTCTTTCTAAAACTCATAAGGTAGACCCCCACCTTGCTTTGGATTATGTTGAAAACGGGGGAGAGAAATTAAACAAATTTATACTTTTTAATAAGTTTTTACTCATATTTATTTTATGAATCTGAAGTTGTGGTTATCATATAATGGGGGAGAGAAAGAAAAAAAAAGTGAGAAAATAAAGAATGGGGGAGAGAAAAAAAGTTTGAAAAGATAAGTGAGGAGAGTTTATCCTTACATGGCCGTAAAAATTTCTTTCCACCAAGGGATGAAAATACGTCAAAAACATTAATTTATCTACTAGTGTGGTGTTAGGATACTCTTTTTTTAGAAAGAATATGTTTTGATAAAAGTTAAAAAGTTGAGTTCTGAAAAAATTATGAGAGTTGGAAAAGTTGTTAATGAGGGTTTTCAATAAATCCAAAGGGGGAGATTGAAGTACCTTTGCGATGAATTGTTTTAACAAATCTTTTTTATTTGTTGAAAACTAACCTTTTTGTGTTATAATGTTTTGTTTTCTAGTAATTGGATCCATCATCATTTTATTCAGTTCATTCTAAGAAAATCGGATCTAGAATTTTGAAAAAATCAGAACCAACATTCTAAGATAATTAGATCCAAAATGCTGAGTGAAAAATTCATTTTGTTGCTAAAGAGTTCAGAAAGAATAATGTGAAGTTTGGAGTTAAATTTTTTTCAAACTTTTTAAAACTAAATTAGACGATGCTTTCTTAATCAAGAATCTCTCAGAAATCATAAAGAATTTCATGACAAAATATTTTGAAGAAATGTTGGAGAGGTTTGAAGGAATTCAAATATGTCGAGCGAAGAATTCCATCGTAATGGGAATTTTTTTGTAATGATAATTCCATCATAATGATAATTTTATCATAATGGGATGAGAAAGAAAAATTAATAAAGGAAAATATCATAATGGGCTGAGAAAGAAAAATCTGAGAAAGGAAAAGATCGTAATGATTTGAGAAATAAAAAGATGAGAAAGGAAAAGATCACAATGGGATGAGAAAGAAAAATCTGATAAAGGAAAAGATCATAATGAGCTGAGAAGGAAAAATATCATAATGAGATGATAAAGAAAAATATAGTAATGAAGCTGAGAAAGAAACAAATCATAATAAAGTTGAGGAATAAAATGATCGTAATGAGTTGAGAAAGGTACGATGAATTGAAGTGGTCAAACTTGAATTTCATTTTTTTAAATCTAGGAGAAATATAAGGAAGTTTAAAGAAGTAAAATTTGAAGTTTTAAATGCAAAATATTTTCAGAGATTTTGAGATTTGAGGAAGCAGTAATGTTTTCAAGTTTCCTGCATTTTTTTTTCTGAGTCACCTATAAATACTTCCTCAGATCATTTGTTCATTCACAAATTTTCCAAACGTGTAAAAGGTAGAGCACTGGAGAATTCAAAAGTGAAAGTTACCATTTGATTGAAGAATTATTGAATTGATCATTCTATCAAAGTTTGAGTTTTTAAGATTGAGAGTGAGTTCATCATATTCAGAGAATCCAATCCAACATTATCGTATTCAAGAAATCAGATCTAGAATTATCGTATTTAGGAAATTAGATCAAAAAATTATCATATCCAGGAAATCATATCCAACACCATTATTTTGAGAGAATTGGATCCAACATCTTTGTATTAAGAAAATCAGATCCAGAATCTAGCATCATTATATTGAGAAAAAATTGGATCCAGCCAAATCTGTGAGACGATTCAGACGGAACAATTGTGGAGCAGATTCAAAAAAGTCTTTATTCTTTTGTTTGGCTCAATTTTTTTATAATAAAACATTTTAAACTAATGGGAGATAGTATAATAGTTCCTATCGGGAGATATATTGCATCTAACGGGAGTTAGCACAAGTTTTATTCTCACAATGAGGCTGAACCTTGTAAATATTGTGTACTTTACTTTCTTTCCTACTTTTTCATGCATGGGTATTTACTATAAGTTGATAAGGAAATACATATTAATATGTTTTAGGGGTTAAGTTTATAAATGTTTTGAAACTTATAAAAATTAAACAACTGATCCAACCCCCCTTCTTAGTTGTTATTTGATCCTTTGGAACTTCAAATATAACAATGATTACAAAGACCAAATAGCTAATTACAAACTAAAATCTAGTAATATCCATCCCATATCCAACTTGCTCCTAATGAGATGAAAATAGTTCATATATACATGGGGTGAGTGTAACAATATACTCAATAGGATCCTCCCAGGATCCTCTCATGAAAAATATAAAGAAGGAATACTGAATCCTAGTATATAACAAGTGAAACTAACTCATCACCTAAATAAGTATACCAAGTTCCCAGCCTCACCATATCCATCTCTCACCAAGTATTAGATACAAGAGAGTATATAATATAATATCAACAACAATGGTACCTCACTACCGCTTCATCATTAGTTTTCCACTTCGCCCCAATGTAACACATCTTGATCCATCTCTCTCTAAATGTAAGCCAGTCCACAGACACCTGGGCTAAGTATCACAACATGCACCTCATGCATCACATCATCATATCATCCCATATCATATCACTATATATAATAACCAAATAGTTTTTGGGAGCCACTACATCCCTCATGACATGTATCATACATCAGATATTATACCTCAATCCATCACGGTCCATACACTGAGTAAGGTACCTCTTGCCATCACAACCCACATACATCATACCTATAATAATTATTTGAATACTATATCATGAGATACATGTGTGTGAAATAACCATAATCTATCACATCCCTCTACACACATATATGGGAAAACTAACCACCATGCATACCAATTTATAATACTATCAGAAGAAGAGATTATGGCCATAGGGGGCAGTCAAGCATCCATCCTCCCACTGGGATATTGGGGAAAACACCCTCCCAGAATCAACTAGGTGTCAGTTTCCCTAAAAAGATAGGTGGGTTAGAGTATGAAATCACATAATATACAAGATATAATATAGATCAAAACCACACTATGGGAATAACTTAGTCATATGATCAACTGTATCTATCATCTCTCAAACACCCAACTACCACTAGTAGGGACTAGATATCCTATAAGCACACAAACATTTAAAAGATCCATATTAAACTACTTATTTCCTTTTTATAGTTATCCTTTCATTAATTAATTCATTATCTATTAATTAACCATCAACATTATTTCAAATCACATTACATTAATCATTAGAGTGAAGTCCATGCCCTCCAAACATATTCTAAACCAATTTAATAGTTTATCAAGATAATATCTTCTACATTCCAGCAATAACCAACCCCATGGTTTAAACATTTATTAAACATTATTAAATATTCCATTATCTCTAAGTACTCTAAGAAAACCATCCTAACATACTACCAAGAGAAATGTAACTAAGCATATCTAGCTACCTCAAGTAGTGGGTTAAGAAAATAAAATAAAAAAACAACATGGATATCAACCATTTAAATAGATTCCACAAGAAAGAATCCCATATTTCAACATCACAATAACAAGTAATCCCAACATCAACCTGTTACATCATCCTGGTTCCATCCCTGAGATCACCATGCATATCACATGCATCTCACCATCCTAGGCATAAAATGATGCAACAACCTCACCCCCACCCATATACCATCATTCATTACCATCTCATCCATTCAAGGATCATGTCACTTCACAACAATCTCACATCCATAGCACATCACAAGGCAACAAGAAAACAAGCATAGTCAATAGGGAAATCTAGGCCATAAAGTAAGGCATTCAACCTTGGCACACAAACAAGACCTCATGATACCAACACAAGGCATCCATCCTTTATAAACAAAGAAGCACTCCTGACCCCAAATATTTATCTTTATCAAACAATCAATTTTATTCTATCTTGAATTAACTGATTCATTATTTATATGTTCTAACTATAAGAAACCTAAGGCATCATCTATAAAAAGCTATCAAAATACTTAAATATAATCTCTAGTATAGTATACTAGGACAAACTATTTGTATTTTGATTGCATTTATAATTGATAATTTTATAATTAATAAAAACTTATTATGTATTGTTCATTGTTCTATATGGATTTATTATAATATTGTCCTAGGGAATCTATCACATTGATAAGGTCAGTATAGTTCCCTACTATGATGATAACCTTTGAGTGATATGATGATATTCTTAAATATAGTTATATGGTCTGATGAAATTCTATGAAGGGACACATATAATGTGACTATTAGGTTCTAGTACCCACTAGTGGATGATACTTCTTCTCATGAAGTTCACACTTAGTAATTTCCAAGATGAGATATTATGAGAATAGACCTACTAGTAGTTATTTATCATGTTTTGTTGACATAAGATATTCCTATCTATGAGCATGTGTAACGGTACTTAGAATTTAATATTATCATTAATGCATGAAATAACTCACACACTTGTATTTTCTAATGAAAACTGTGATGCCATATGATCATGGTGAGGTAGGGTACATTGGGTGAGTTATGATTGAAATATCATTAATGGATAAGTCGAGGAAGGATTTGTCCCATCCATATTAATTAAGGTTGATATCTTGGCCATTTTATTGGAATAGAATCGTTGCATTAAATTACATGGTCATAGTGAAACAATGGGTTTATTTTAGATATTCAAAGAAAGACATATCAAGCCCATAGGTTGATGACATGGATGTGAAACTTGCTTGATGAGATATTGAGATAAAGGAATTATATTACACATTGAGCATTCATATGTGGTGTTCATCATTATGATATTAAGTTCTTTCTCTTGGGTGAATTGAATCATTTATAGATAGTAATCTTGTACTTTAGATGAACCCATATAATGGAAATGAGAAAGAATTCTAGAGGGTCACACACAAAGTGTTTATGTTGATGTTGATTAAATTCTATTTGAATTTAATTAATGTAATAAATATTATTATAAATACCAAGGAATAATTTTATTTACGTATTATCAATCGAAAATATTTATTTATGAATAAAATATTTAATATGTTTATTATGGTGTTCAATAAATTCTATAGGTGTTCGAATGGACCAAGACTGTATCTGATGGAAAATATTAATTTACAAGCCGGTTAAATAATATTTTTTATTGCACAGGTTAACATGAATGCCATAAAATAATAATAATAATAATAATAATAATGGAATGGGGTTTAATAAAGATTAATATATTATTTTAGGGATGAAATGCAATTAAATAAAATTTTATCCTAAACCCTAGCTCTATAAATAGATGGTTATGTCTATTGTGTAGGGTTAATCGAGATATAGAGAATCATTGTGGACAACTAATTTCTCTCTCGAATTTCTCTTTCTCTCTCCATATCAAGAATAAGAAACACAAGAGATATTCCTTCAAAATTAAAGGATGAATGATCAACATGAACAATATAATATAATTGATTTTCTGTGTTATCACCTATAAATAAATTGGAGTTTATCCAAGATTAAAGGAGCATGTGTGGATCATCGCTAGAGGGTTATACACTTAAATCCTTATAGTGCAATGAAGGCAACCCAAAAGGATTTTTGGAAGATCAACATTATCAACAAATAAAGGATCTAAAGACAAGGTAATCAATTATTCTATATCTAAATAAATTAATTATAAATTTAACATGAAATACCCTCTATTGAGATTTCAGAAAACTATAAATTAGAATAAATTTTAATTTAACTCCCACCAAAGGCACTTTCATTGTGACCATAGCCTTCAAGTAATATAAGAGTGGTCACATTTCAAATTTATAGGTATTTATTTGATCATTTATCTTTATGCACAATCGTGGTTGAATCTTCCATTTCATATTATTCATTCTTTAATTTGATTTGAATTAACATGATTTGATATATTAATCATCTTTATATAGTGTTTAATTTTCTTAAAGTTATAATAATAGATAAAGAACAATTTGAGATTCGATTGGGAAGTGCTAAATTTTTGGCTAGTAATACTGGGTTATAAGGCATGTATCAAGAGTACATACCGTATACCCAAGTACCCTATATCTAGACATACCGCAGGATACACAAAATTCCAAACAATAATTACACATGTTTCATTTATTTCACACCATGTGTAAACCAAGATAGTCTGGTACACAGGTTGCTGAATTACATGGCATGTAGCTGGCATATAAATCGTGTAGTATTCACGGGTTAGTAGTGAAATTCATGCAATCCGTGTGGTCATTATACACGTTCAAACCACATGAGATTGTAATACTCAAGAATTATTAATATAAATGATGTTTATGCAGTGTAAACATAGATTATTTCATCATTTATCACATTCAAAATTCAAATTGAGTCATTCAGAGAGTTATGAAGACACATAACATGAGTGATACATCGCATGTAGCTGGTCTGTACATGTTGTGCAATTACAACCGACAAACAAGATAAGTTCTTTAATGAGTTGCACAGACATATGGTAAGAGTGACACATGACATTTAGCTGGCTTGTATACTCCATGTAGTTTGATTGAGGTACATGCTAAATCCCCAGGAGTGTAACCTAGGTACACAACAACTGATATACATGGTGTGTAACTTGTAAGTAAATTCCGTATAGTCTCCCAATTAATGTTATAATTAAATTACATTAAATTGATAATTATAGCATTAAAATATTATTTTATTGATTGGAATCTATTGTGTTTGAAAATTTAATAACGTTTTTAAATAATTTTACATGCTCAATTAATTTGTTGTAATTAATCAGTGATTATTGGTTCTGTTGTTTATTTTCCATGAATTCCATTATGATGGGTATATCAATATGAATTCAGATGGTCATTAAGATGAAAGAGAATTAATTTATTAATTAATGTAAACATTTTTATCTTAATAATAAATAAAGAATGATAAATGAATGCTAACTGTTTTAATTTTTCATATAAGTTTCATGTATGCCCATTAATGAGCTTGAAAATGACCTGTATATGTGTTGTACATTTTAATTTAATTTATTGCATGAGTTTACAATTATTTATTATTAAATTAAAATTTATGGCCTACGATCCATCCCTTTCTCCATTATTATGTAATAACTATGTGTCCGTGGTTATTTATACTATTCCCATTGACCAATACTTTAGTTTCCCTCACCTATGTGTGAGTTATAAATACTTGTAATTAAAGGAGTATCCCAATCCGTGTGGATATGGTCCAAAGATGGAACCATAATAATGCCAATTTAGGTGATACATAGGTGGATATGTGAAATTATATTACTCATTCCAAGACAAGTAAAGGAGTTTTCCCCTAGGTCAAAGGTTGATTTATTGTATGCTCAATAAATCAACCGTTAGATAAGATCATGATTGGGCCATTTATTATTTATTTATTTGTGTCTTATGCAATATTTATTTTATGTATGCAAGATTGCTATCACATAAATAAATGAATTAATGTAAAAATATGGAATTTAAATAAATGGATTATGCTTAAATGTTTTATAAAATATGGTTAATTAGTTAATTAAAACCCACATAATATTAATGAGTTGTGTAAAGGATATAACAAGATAAAATTTACACATAATAAATTAAAATCCGTCAAATATATATTATTCAGACTTCACATTCCATTAATTGATTAGGAATGAAACTAATAGAACTACGTGTTTTACCGACCCTTTTTGGGACACTTACTTTTATAAGGGGAGTTCTTATGAAGGTTTTGGGTTCAATTGACCATTTTACATCAAGAGGAGTAGCCCTTTCTAGACTTGGTATGATTTAGAGGCAAGTGTTGAGGAAATCCAAGTCAGGATTTCTAGATTGGGTAATCCATTCAATAGACCAAGGAGTTGCAATCCCATAGTTGACAAAGACCTAACTACCTAAATACCTTCATGTAGCTTGACCAACCCTTATTGGGGTTATATTAAGGTGCATATGGATCCTTTATAATAAAATTTAAAAGAAAATAAACATTCCAAATTCAATGATGAGGGATATTGGGACTTGATAAAATAGTGGGAGATTTAATAAAATTAATTATTACCATTTCTCACATAATTTTCAATCAATCAAAGTACTAATTTTAACGTCCTGAACCCGATGCTCTATCAAGTGACCAAGATGGTTGGCTACGTGAACTTAGGCATGCCTCCCCATACACCAAAGGTTGCTGACCAATAGCAAGGTTGTAAGGAATATAATGGGGAGACTATAACCTCTGGTACAAATTTGCAACGAAAACAAAAAATAATATCAAAGTAGAGGCAATAATGGAAACAATACGAATAAATAAACTGGCAACCAAAGATGAAACTAGACAACTAAACCAATCAAAATAATAATAGAATAATGTAATGAAAACCTGAATGAAACTGAATGACATGCTGGAAGTCATACAGATAAAAGACTAAGTTGAATCAAATAAATACTCCAAAGACCCTGGTCCCAAACCCCATGTCAATATCATCACTAACTCTAACCCATCCAGCCAACTATAAATTAACAAAAAGATCCATTTTCTTTTCTAAACCTACATCCATGAAATATGTCTGGGTACTAAACAATGACCCATCTAGGGCATGAGTACAAATCATTAGGTCGACACCACTGTGTCTAAAAAAATATAGTATAAGAAATATAGTGCATGCAATAAAGAGAATAACAATTTATTAATTTAATAAATTAATACCATACATGAAATAAATTGGCTGGCACTTAAATTATGGGTTAACACCTATGTCCATGTAAACTTGTTTTATCACCCTGCTAGGTATCTCTAACTATGGGTGGATCCTTCTACATCAGGATGGATCACCTAATCGGTGGAAGATTTTCCCTCTGAGGATGAATTAAACAAGAATCAATTTCACAAATGGCCTCTTCCCAAAGGCTATCTAGAATCTCACCCTCAGGCATCTAGTAACCATGAATATGGTCCTCATATATCCTATATAATTATACTATCTACCCTCAGGCATCAAGTACCTATGCACCTAGCCCTCAGGCGGTAATAAAATCATGCACCAAGCCCTCAAGTGTCAACATAAATCATGTATCATATCAGGGAAACCTAAACATGCCTCAAAGAATCCCAACCTTAGGAATCAATATCATCAGTTTCATATAAACAAAAAATCTATGGAAGTAAAATCACAAGGTCAATAACACTCATACCATATATATCATCATAATACAAAATTATCAATTTATAAAATTATTATCTATCTAACTGAATTCATTTAATTAATTTAGGTTCCTAATTATCATCAAAATTTTATCAAATCTATTTTATTTATCATTTAACCCTAAGTTCATTAATGTATCAGTTATCCCAATTTAAATGAGGTGTAACTACCTTAAGCAATCACACAATTTATGTATTATGCCAATTCAAAAGACTAAGCTGAAAATAAATAAAATTTTACAATTTATCATAGGTATTTAATATAAATCTAACTAAGTCTCAACAATATTGAAGGCTAAAACACCTATCAGATAGCCACTGGTCTCAGTCTCCACACCCATGGGTCCAATGAGATCCAATGGATGGTCTAATAAAAAGGATTGTTATTTAATAGAGATTATCCAATTAATTAGGTCACACACATGTTGTGCAGGTGAGATCACATATATTTCACATATTATGGGTAATTAAACAAGAAAAAAGGGATAATATTTATACCATCCACCTTGAAAGAGGAGGAGGCGATGAAAAAACATCACGTCCATGGTAGCGATCGACTCCTTCATTCCTTTAAATGAGAAATAGAAATTCTGTATGAAATAGATCAAGAAGTAGAAGAAGAACCTGATAAATTACCTTATAAATATAGGTATGTAAAACCAAGATCCAATGTGGAATCACTTATAGATCAAAGTGTACTATCAGATATCTATGAACGATTTGTAGCAGAGGGAGGGGAATGTGTTTAGAAAAATATGATCCTAGAGGGATTTAAAAAGGGAAAGGAATGAATATTTCCTGATGTGAATTTATTTTAAATTGTGAAAGTATAATTCCCTTTATTTTCCTTAAATTATAATTTCCAGAAATTAAAAAAAACATTAGATAAACATTTCACATTATGTAACATTTTCAAGACATGATACCCTTTTGATGGGGTATTTATAGGGGGTGTAAATATTACTAGGGGTGTAAATATTATAGGGGTGAATTAAATTCATGGATTATTCCTAGAATAATTAACACTGTAAATATAATTCATGGGGTATTACTTAAACAATTCACATTGTGAATATAATTCATGGGGTCTACCCAGATAAATTCACATCGTGAATTAGGTTTACTACATGAATTCATTATGCATCCAGAACTCACCTCCCATTCTTGATGAACCCCTAAAACACATAACCCAAACCATACCTAGTCTTTATAAACAAGGTATAAAAAAAATAAAACCCAACTCAAATATATTTGTCCAAAAATTTAAATAGATACATACTTGAAAAAAGATGAGATCTTAAAACCTCCCCACCATATAACATCTCATCCCTGAGATTCCCCATGCATCACTATGGAGTTTCCACAAATAAGGATTTCCAATATGATCACACATCAAAATATCTCTCTCAGGTATCCTCTTGAACATTCCCATGCTTCCACTATAATTATACTAGAGGCATGGTCTTCCCCTGAATATTCTTCTCACTTGGGTCCACAAAATGAATCAAATTATCCTCAAAGGTCGCATCAACATCCAAATCAATGTCATAAACTTATATCACTTGAGAAGAGTCATAATGATATCTCTAAATCTATGACATGTGAAACACATCATGCATGGTTCCGTATTACCATGGAAGGGAAAAATAGTATGCCACTTTACCGACCCTCTCCATTATGTCGAATGGCCCGACAAACCTGGGTGCTAACTTCCCTTATTTTCTAATACAGTGTTTCTCCATAATAGATGAAACCTATAAAAAACTTTATTAACAACTTCAAAATATATAGGTCATATTATATGTCCAACATATGATTTCTATCGACTCTACATGGTTACCAACTGCTTTCATATCAACTGAACCTGCTCAATCATCTCCTACACGATACTAGGACTAACAAGCACTGAACCACCAACCTCTAACCACAAAAGAGGGGAATGACATGTTATTCCATGAAAGGGATCTAAATTATCCATTTGGATCTATTCTTGGAAACTGTTTTTATAGGAGAAATCCACGAGTGTGAAATTATATTCCCATGAACCATCAAAATCTAAAACATAGGTTCATAACATATCCTATATAATATAAATAGTCCACTTAGATTAGCTGTTACTCTAATAATGGTAGGATTTAATCAGAAGAAACTACAATCCCAAGACCTTATGTATACCCTACTAAAACAATAATTGAAATGAGGATCTTGAGAAGAAATAATGCTCCTTAGAACACTTTACAACCAAACTATTTCACGCATTTAAAGACTACCCATATAATCAATGGTGAAGGTCTAACTAATATCAAAGAAGTGTAATAACTTCATTAGTTGATCTAAAATCACCCATAGATCATTTTCATGCTAGTTATATTGGGTAATAATGTCAAAAAATCTATAGTGACATCATCCCACTTCTACTATGGAATGGGAAGAGGCTGAACAACCCAGCTGGCCTCTGATACTCAAACTTCACACACTGATAGGTGAATAATCTCACCATGAAGCCCATTATCTCATTATTTATTCCTATCCACCAGTACTATCTATGGAGATCATGGTATATATTTGTCAAACTAAGATGTACTACCCATATAGAAGCATGAAACTCTCTCATCATCTCCTCATGCAAACACATATGAACCCATACTAAGCTATGTAAGAGAAGAATGTCACTACCACCTAGAGACCATCCTTATAGGGGATCCCCACCATATATGATGTCCCTTAGAGATAATACCCATATAAAAGATAACTGTTACGTCTTTATCCAATCAAGAAGAACTGGTATAACAGACATCGAAGTTAGAGATACTTATCTCCGGGACTCCTGAACATCAAGATGGATATCTGTAAAGAGTTCCATCAGTCGCCAATCATCTCAAGATTTCTACACTACCTTTTTATGTGACTTTCAGATCAAGTCATCGACAATTATATTGACCTTTCCTAGCATGTAAGCTATCTCGAAGTCGAAAGTTTGAAAATACTAAAACTACATCCTCTGCTGAAGTTTTAGGTTTCACTAAGAAAAGATTCACTTGAGGATATTATGGTCCATGTACACCACAAAACTCTCAACCAAAAGGTAGTGTCTCAAGAATATTAGGGTTTTTACCTCCATAGAAAACTCTAGACCATGAGTATGATAATTCCTCTCATGCGGTCTCAACTTTCTAGATCCATAAACAACCACATGGTTCTTATGCATCATAAATTATTCAAATAGGAACATAGATGCATAACAGTAAATCATATACTCTTTACTAGGATTAGGCAAGGTGAGGATCGGTGATGAGGTCAAACCACTCTTTAGATCTTGGAAATATCTCTTGTAAGAATTTGACCAAACATACTTCACCCCTTTCTTGGTTATCCTGGACATTGGTGCTGCCAAATGGGAGAATTCCTGGATGAAGTATGGGTAATAACCTACTAGAATAAGAAAAATATGAATCTAAAAGAAATTATTGGGTCACTCCCAAGATAATATAGCTAAAACCTTCTCTGGGTCCACTGACACTCCAACCTCTAAGATTACATTACCTATGAAGTTCACTCTATCAATACAGAAACTATATTTGGATATATTGGAATAAATCCAATGCACCCTCAATGTACTCAGGATGATGTCAAGATGTTGGGTATGATCAGCTGTATACTGGGAGTACACTAATATTTCATTAAAAAAAATACAACAAATTGATCCAGGAAAGGATGAAAGATCATATTCATCAATTCCATGAATACCGTTGGTACGTTCATCAAACCAAACAACATCACTAAAAACTCATATAATCCGTACCTTCTCCTAAAATAATTTTGGGGTATGTTTGATGGTATAACCCTCAACTAGTGGTAACATGACCTCAAGTTTATCTTGTAAAAAATCCTGGAACCTCTCAGCTGATTGAATAGATCCTCAATATTCATAAGGGGACAACGGTTCTTGATTTTCATCTGGTTCAGTCTCTAATAATTCGCACATAAGCGCAATGTCCCATCAGACTTCTTAGATAAAAGAACTGGAGAACCCCATGTGGATGTACTAGGTCATATAAAACCCTTGGCTTCTAGATCTTCCAACTGGACTTTTAACCCATTAAAATCTATTGGTTCCATCCTATAAGGCAGGATAGAATCTGGTTCTGACCAAACACCAGCTCGATCATGAACACGATCTCCCTCTTAGGTGGTAAGCTATATAACTCTTCAAGAAAACATCTTGAAATAGTCTACCATTGAAGTAAAAGTATCTTGTTTCATTCCTCTATCATCCAGAACAAGGATTACAATCAGAACCATGAGATAATCCAATCTACACTGAATTGGTCCTCTATTTTGTATTTGTCTTTATTCTTTAGTTTTAGACAGACAAGATCTATATGCCCTTTGTTTTTATACTCAAAACAAGTAACATCTAAAGTATTATAATTAGTACTAACTTTATTATCTCCCTTGTATTTTTTATTTTGATGGTTTTATTCTAAATTATTTATTGAATCATTTATTTTTCATTCATTTTTATACTCCAATCCTAATCTATGCCATATCTTCCTTTTCATTATACTGTAGTTTAAAATCATAAGAGTTAGTAGAGGAAACATTCATAGATTTAAAATATATACCTTTTATTTTCATTGTATCCTCTTCAATGATTTTCTTTAATTCTAATTAATACTGAAGTAGTGATCCAATAAATTCATCAAGAGTATACTCTTTTAATTTCTTTCTTTCTTTAATGGAGACCTTCTTTTTATTCTATTTATTTAGTAGTTCTCTTAGGACTTGTTCAAAAAGTACTGGGTTTCCAAAGATTATCTAAGGGAATTCATTTTATTCGCAATAATTTTGAATCAGTAGAAGATATGGTTCGCAGTTTCGTTTTAACCCATCTTGAAATCTTAGTACTTAGATCGAAGTATTCTAAGTTTGGTTTTGATCAATTTGTTTAAGATAAGGTGAGTAACTTATAAAATCTTCTAGATCTCAAGAGATTTTTTACAAGTAAAAACATTATTAAACACATTTATATTAATCGAAAATTATAAAATATTCACAACTCTATAATTTAAAACATACCTAGTAGCATTGTTTCCTATAATAGTATCTAGGTCAACTTTAGGTTGTTTTTATAGTTTTTTCATGATTGAACAGTGTTCTATGGTTAACTACTTGAAGTTTTCCTCTAGTATAGATTTCTATTATCGATAATAATTACCATAAAAGTGAGGTGGATTATGAGGAATCCAAGATAAACTTAAAGATATTTCTCTTAGACTATGAGATCTAGGAAAGGGTTAGCACAATAAAATAAAATATAAAATAATAAATTCACAATAGAACCAAGATTTGATACTAATTTTTGGTATCAGTAAACAGATAATATCTAAAATAAAAATTCTTAAAAAGTTCAAGATCTGATACAAATTATTTTGTCTAGAAGGGTAATATCAGATATTTTAGAGGGGGGGGGGGTGAATAGGCCAAATTAAAATTTCATAAATAAATATACTAATTATCTAAATTAATTATTAATTTTAATTAAAATAATTAATTAGTAGTTCGGTCCAAAGTGGACCAAGTCTACTCTTATAACTCTATACTTAGTGAGAGATACATTGTGCACTAATCTAATTTTTGAAGGGGAATTATAACCCAATTACAAAATCCTTTTCTATAAAGTGAAGGGATAACCACACTGACACACTAAATTTTGTATAGGGAGTCACAACCCAAATACAATACTAACTTTAGACTTTGAGAGTCACAACCTGAATGGTCCCAAATTTAGAATCTGGGGGTCACAACCCAAAGAAGGAGAAGAATGATTTTTTATATAAAATAATTAACTAGAAAAATGTGTTCACCTGAAACATGGGAATAAGTGTTAAGAAAACCAGAAAACATGATGAAGTATAAGATAAATGAAGAAATCACATGTATTGGTTCTTGATTAATGTATCTATTTGCCTCTTTAAGGAAGTATAAGTCAAAGAAGTTTTTGTTTAGTACTTGGGATACTGTCTAGTAAATGAGAACTTAACCGCATATGTACAAAACTTAAAAGTTAATAGTAAATATCTTTTTATTGTCAAATGTTCGTGTTTTTGTAACTCACATGCCATTGTACTTTGAATTCATCTCAAATCCATTAAATAGGATCTGTAAAAAATAAAAATCTAGTCTCCAACCGATTAAAGTAATTAAAATTCATACTACAAAAATTATCCAAGAGTGAGAAAATTATCATTCCAGAATAAACACAACAATAATCGTTTGAATTCAAAAATTAAAGACCAATTAAAACTAATTTTAATTTCCCATTAAATAATTCAAAGAATATCTGTAATAATAGATCAAATCAATTCTATAAACATCATAAATTTTTTTGCCTATTTAAATTCAAATTCAAAAAGATTTTTTAATTCAATGTAGTGCATAATTTATAAAGCTTAACTATAATTTATTAAATATCAAAAGAATAATTTTAAATAATTTGGTCATCCTTAAATATTAATTTAAAAATGAATAAGACCAATAAATCAATTCAAAATATAAAAATTTAAATATTGGAAATATATGTTGTATGAGTATATGTAAATAAAGAGTAAATCAATTTTTTTAAACATTTTAAAATATTTTAAAAAAATTTCGCATGGATTGTATATAATATATATGAATTTTAGAAATCAATAAAACACTTAAAATAATTAATGTAAGCATATAGTTAAATGGATTATAAGAAATAATGAAAAATAAATCACGCTAAAAAATTCTTATTCTAGAAAAAATAATTAAAGGATTGACCATGTGCACAAAGTGGTCTTGTAGTTAGTACTTAACATGACTTCAAAGGGTATGGTTAGTTGAAATAGTCATTGTGCGGTAGGTATATTTATTATTTGAATAAATATAGGGTGAGGAAAATATACTTACCATGCGATGATTATAACACACGGTATTATAATTACCTTGAGAATAAACATAACATGTGGAAACTTTAGCAACTGAGGTTCTCCATGGAAAATTCAACCAATTCATGTACATTTAGTTTCTAAAATAAATTAATCACATATCCATATATAGAAATAGAATACTGATTATTTTGTAAAAATGGGTATGTAGTGATACTATCATATCGACCCTAGATTGTATATTTTATGCATATCTTTAACCAAGTAATGCTTATCCTCACATTATTATTTGAATTATTCTGTGTATCTGCTAGTATTACTCGATCTCCCTTTTGTATTCCTCAAATTAGGTCTACTCTCTTATGTGTATTCTTCCTATTTAAGCAATCCTAAAATACTATAATTATTATCCTATCTCCTCCTTTAATGATTCTTCTATTCCCCCCTAAGGCATCGACTCATAGTCTATAGCTTGAGCCTCCATGAGTTCTCTATCATTATTTATTGGAATCCTTGATTTTGAATCAATCGAGATCCCCTTGTAAGCATCACAACTTTCACATGTATTTTCTTCTTGTGAGAGGGGAGAAGCTCATGGTGCTAGGGTTCATGGAGAAGTATCCACCGAACCCATGAAAATTTTCTCCTCCTTAGATAGAAGGTTCATGATAGGTTGGGTTAACATATTCTTATAGTTTATCAAATAAAATTCATGAGGTGTGTTGGATAAATTCATAGTCACTTTAAAAATGGTTCACAGTGGGTACTCAAGTCATGCGGTAAGTATGAAAATGGTTTCACGGTAGGTGCTGTGAACTGGAAATAGAAACTATATCACATTATATTCATAGAATATAGTAATTTTTTAGACCATCTAAACATTTGAATTAACAAATGTTCCAATTTAATTAAATAAATATAATTTCAATATATTTACAATAGATCAAAAAACACTTCAATCCAACATCCATAGAAAAAATATGATAAAAAATATTAAAAAATAACAAGAAAGTTACAGAACATAATCCATTATTAAGGTATCTAAATGAAATTTTCTTCCTTTAATGAATTATAGTTAAATATAGAAAAATGTCTTAATATTCTAACTTAACAAACCGAGTGAAATTATTAGGTATATTATGATAGTTATCATAAAAAAATAGAAGATACTTAATTTTAGAAATTGTAGATTTCCCAAAATATTGAAAAGAATTTGGGAAATTTTTAGAGAATTAGAATAATGATTTTAGACATCCATTTAGATTTATGAAATGTATATACATATAATAGATATAAAAAAATTCATGTGAATATTCAAGATATATAAGTCATTTTATAATAGAATAACCAAAGAAATCTATGAAGTACTATAAAATCAAAATTATTAATGAAAAGAAGCATGAAAAATGTTCAGACCAAAATGAAAACATACTAGATATTGATTTAGACTTTATGATAGTCGAATAAAAGTTAGATAAACTTATTATATTTTATATGAAATAGGATTTATAAAAATACAATCATGATAAATCAAGATATAATAAAAATATAGTGAAATAATAAAAATTTATTTCCACATAAAATATTGAGGGATTTTGGAATATATAAAAAATTAAGAGGGTTTGGAATATTAAAAAACATAAAAAAATTAATAGATAAGAAAAAACTCCCAACAAAATCCCCCCTTTTTAAAATTAAAAAACCAAAACAAAATTTTATAAAATCCTTACACTTTTTTGAAATATTTCAAAAATCCAATATTAATAAATATAAAAAACAAGAATATTGAAAAAAATAAACCCCCTTTAACGAATTCATATCAAGGTAAGTTAAAAATAAAGAATAAAAAAATTTTCAAACAAAATTTATAACATACTAAGTTCAAATATTAGTTTCTTGAATATTGCATAATCCAACAGTTTGGTGAAAATATCTATGAGTTGATTTTTAGTTGGAATATATTCAAGAATAATATCACATTTATTAATATAATCTTGAAGAAAATGAAAGCACATATCTATATGATTAGTTCTAGAATGAATTAAAGGGTCCTTTGAAATAGAAATGGAAAAATAGTTATCACAATAAATAGGTATTTTTTCAAAAGTAAAACCATAGTGAGAAAAAGATTGTTTAATCCATAAATATTGAGAGAGAAAAGATGCAACAGAGATATAATCACTTTCAGTAGTTGAGAAAGAAACAATTTTTTTTCTTGAACTCTATGAAACTAAATTATTTCTCAAAAATTGGCACATACTTGAGGTGATTATTTTGATCAAGTTGACATCCTCTAAAATCACAGTCAGAGTAACTAATCAAATCAATTTTTTTCTAGAATAAAATAATCCACAATTAATAGTTTTTTAAAATATATAATAATACTCTTAAAAAAATTTAAGCGATATTCTTTAGGCTCTATTTGGAATCTTTCACATAAAAAGAAAATAAATATTATATCAGGTCTATAAGTAGTTAAATACAAAAATGATTCCAATCATCTTTGTAAATAATTTAAATTCAACATATTTTCAGAAATATTAAAATCTAGTTTATAACTAACACTCATAATTTTTAAATTTAACTTCCATTACATTATCACATAATTAATATATTATAATTAAATCATGTTTTAATCCTCCAACATATAAAAATTTATAAATAAAAGTAGAATTTAAATACTCACTTTACCAAAAGATTTTACTTTTCTTGGAATTATCTACAAATGAAAGAGTTCATCCATCACATTTTTTGTAAGTAATAAATATTGATAGGTCTCTAGTCATATTCCTAGAGAATCTACTATCCATGCACCATATTTTGTTCTTGAGACATCCAATACATTTTCCCCACAAAATATATTACTTTATATTTTTGGAACCCAATCTACTTTGGGTCCAATCATATTAGAAAAAAAAATTAGGTACCCACATAGAATTTTAAAAAGTATTGTATGGTACTCTAGATAAAAAAGATTTAGAAACACGAGTATTTGTAAATAACCAATACTATTTGAATATAATAGAATAATAATTTTCATAATGACCTTTCATTCTATATTGAAAACATGTAACAATAGTAGTTTAATAATTTATATTTTTAAAAAATTATTTTGATATGTTTGAGTTAATCTTATATCATACCCAATAAAATCCTTATTTTTATTATTTTATTCAAATACATCATCTTATGATATTTTTTATGACACTGAATAAAATAATACAAACTTTTATTAATAATTTCAACTTCCTTTTTCAAAATTTTATTCAAATATTGAGCAGATTTCAAATCATCATAAACTTTAGAATGAGAAGCATAAGTTGTATTTATTATTTTTTTATTCTATTGTTTAGGAAATTTATTTTTAGAAACAAGTATCTCAAAATTTTATTTTATCTTATTATATAAATCAAAATCTTTGAAAACATATTTTATCAATCTTTAAATTTCTTCATTTAACTCATAAATATCTAGATTTTAAAAATCATAATCAAAATTAAAAGATACAAAATAAAATCTAAAATCACGAACCCCATTTAGAGAATCCATAAAGAAAAAGTTAGTATATTATTTCTCATTTATGGATTCTTCAATAGAATTATATTCTTTGGTACAATTCCAAATAGTTATCAATGACTTATTTCCTTATTTTTTTATTTTTATTTATTATTTAGTTTTTTAAAGTTAGGATTAATATGAAAATTATTTATGAACTTAAAAAAGTAACAAATGAAGTATTATAATCAATATTTCCTTTATTATATCCCTTTTATTTTTCTTTTTGATGGTTTCTTCTAAATCAGTTCTTGAATCCTTAATTTTTCATTTGTTTATAGACTCTAGTCATAATCAGAGTCATATATTCGTTTTCACTATCCCATAGTTTATAACCAGAAGAGTCGGTATAAAAAAATTCATAGATTTAAAATCTATAAATTTTCTTTTCATTGCCTCATCTTTGATGATGTTATTTAATTCTAGTTCATTCTAAAGCAGTGATCCAATCAATTCATCATGAGTGTACTCTTTGAAGGTTTTACTTTTTTCAATGGAGACCTTCTTTGCATGCCATTTATTTATTACTGCTTTTAGGACCCAGTCAACAAGTATAATATTTTTCAAATCTTCTCTGAGGGAAGTCATTCCATTCACAATGGTTATGAATCAATGGAACATTTGGTTAATATTTTCATCTTTACTCATAGTTTTTTAGAGAATGAGAACTTTCCCAAAAGGAAAACCCTTATTTATTGAATAAGAAAAAAATTATGGAAGTCTGAATTATGATTTTTTATAATAATACCTTTTAAATAAACACTACTATAAATTCCCCCTATACTCATGATTTGAAACTATGGATATATCCCACAAAACTGTGGGTATAGGCTATACCCATGGTTTTAAGGAACCGTGGGAAACTGAGGCATCAATATAGCCTTGAGATATACCCACGTTTTTTCACAACTATACCCACGATTTCCAAACTATGGGTATAGGTTTATTCCACCATGTCATTAAACTTATACCCATAGTTTTAAAATCGTGGGTATAGCTTTTAAAAAATAAGAGGACACGAGATTCAATCTCTGGACTGCTTTTTTATGGTTCTAGCACCTAACCACTACCCCATTATTTCTTATTGGTATATAAATATATATTTTCTCAAATATATTTTTCTAAACCGTTTCTATAGGTGAAAAACCATGGGTATAGGCGTTCCCACCAAATATTTTTTTGTCCCATGGAATTATTTTTTCCCCACTATAACACAAGAAATCTATACCCACTATTTTGAAAAAATGTGGGTATAAGTCTTCAGAACAAAAACCCTATACCTATAGTTTTTGTAAAACCATTGGTATAGGTCTAAAAAAACCCTATACCAACGGTTTTGGAAAAACCACGTGTATAGGTATTGAAAAAAAAACCTATACCCACCGTTTTGGGAAAAATCATGGGTATAGGTTCCCATTACATCCCTATACCCATGACTTTCCAAAACTATGGGTATAGGGCCATTTTATAGCAGTGAAAGGAAAAATATCATTAGGTGCATCATTGATCTAAGTCAAATCAGGAGAAATTACCCCTTTATTTTCAATCCCATTAGCCAAATAGTTTGCTTCATGATATGCATGCATGATGATATAATTCATGAAATAAAAAGATTCCATGAAATTGATTCATATGGCAGTAAAATTCCATGAGAGATGAATAGTTCCAATTATGATAGCTTGCATAATAGTGGAAAAATTAAATTCAATCCAAAAATTGAACCAACCGCATTTATTTTCCATTTCAACCATATTTATTATAACAAGAATTTCAACATTAAGATATGAAATGATTCCACATGGACCATAGAGGCACCCCATTGCGTCACTATTATGATTTCTAAAAATCACACCATATCTAGAAGGACATAGGTTTCCTATTGAATCTTCATCTATGTTACATTTAATCTAGTCCAAAAATAAAGGATCCACACGAATTCAAAGGTTTCAAAAGAAGGATGATAATTACCTATAATTTAAAAATTCTTAAGCATGGTAAGATCATTTATAGAATTATCACAATAACCATTTTGAAGATAATTTTTGTTTTTTCATAAAAATAATAACTCGATCTAGATCCAAATGTAGACAGAAAACAATATTCCAATGAACCAACTTTTTCTGGATGATCCACATAACATGAATAACTTCATAGCTAGCCATAAGGATGAGATTTAGAAGCTACTTGGAAAGAGGCATATTAATGTATACAGTTAAGTGGCTCCTGAATAATGGTTGTATTGGGAATCCTAACTTTGAAAAAACCTTCAATTGCAGTCTATAATCTCATTATAGTAACACAACTTAAAAACAGGTGGTCAATGTCATCCTTATGTTAATTACATTGGATACATATAGAGAAAAAAATGATTCCAAAAAACTAAATAAAATCATTATTAGGAATCTTAGAACACATCACTCTCTATGAAAAGGAAAATTTGGATGGGAGAATCCTGTTTCTGCTCAAAATATTAGCCAAACTATTCATATTCCCCTACACAACATCACAATAGAATAATTTGGAGGAGCACCTCCCATTGGAGATAGGTTCCCAAACTAAAATTTCATCTATATTAATGAAGTTATAATTCAAAACCATTTCCTTGATTTTAGTAGGAAGAATTTATAAGTAATTATCTATTTTTCTCATTGATTGATATATTTATGTCAAGTGATTGGTCAAGATAATTTAAGATATTAAGAAGATGTGTACCTATCTAGTTATACGACCAAAATTTAATAGTATAATTGATGTTTTCCAATGAGTGAGAATTATTTGAAATGATGGATAAATAAACCTTTAGGGCAGGACATACAGAAGAGTCCAAATAGTTTAGATTCCCAACTTTGAGTCTGCTGGATCTCAAAAAATAAAGTGCCTTTAACTTCTCATTGATGATCCTCCACATGAAATTATCCTATAAATATTGATTGAATTTTTATATATTTTCAATACCAAGACCTCCATATTAAATTGGTTAACAACATTATTTCCATGGGAAAATAACAAGTATTTTTTCAAACATTATTCCACTCTAGAAATTTTTTTAATAGAATTGATGATATTATTAATGATGTAAATTGACCATTTATAGACCATAAATGAGTAAACAAATTTTGACACAATAACAGCTTCCAAAAGGCTAACCCTACCTACCATCAAGAGAATTTTTTCTTTCTAGGAATATAAATAATTTATAATATAGATCACAATGTGAGAAAAACACCCAACACATGGTTTTCCCCAAAACAAAGGGACTCCAAGATAAGTGAACTAAAGAAAAAATTCTATGACTCCCAACTCATTGATGATATCCACTTTTATAGTTGCAGGAATATTTTTTCCAAGGTATAAGTATGATTATTTACAACTGATCTCATACTAAGATACTTTTTGATAATATAGGAGAGATTTATTTATGTTCTTAATGTTTATTTTGTCACCTTGAGTGAAAGGGATAATTTCATCATTATATAGAAAATTATTGGGGGAAGCAAGTCATCTAGAATCTTTTATGGATTTTATTTTTTGGCATTAACCACGTTGAAGAGAAGCCTACTTAAATAATATTTAACAATGTAAAAAATAATGGTTGAGAGAGGCTCATATTTTATGAAACCTCTAGATCATGTGAAGTATCCCTCTAGAGATCCAATGATAAGCACTAAAATATGGGCTGATCTCAAAAGGGTTTCAACCCATTTAATAAAGACCTCATGAAATCAAAAACTAGTTAAAACCATGAAAATGAAGCCCCAATATAACTTATGAAAGGATTTTTATCATCAATCTTGAGAGTGATGTTACCTCCTTTGGTGGATTTCATGACAAGCTTAACACATTTGGAAGTAGTGATAATGAAACTTGAATAGTTATACCTTTAATGAATCGAAACTGGTTTGGGGACACAATCCCATTGGAAATGTTTGCAAGCCCATTAGCAAGAATTTTTCAAATAATTTTGTATATAGTGTTGACAAGAGCCACAGGTCTAAAAATATAAATCTCATTTTCATTATCCACTTTAGAAATGGGGGTAAGAAATTGATCATTAATTCCCTGTGTTAGCTAAGAACATTTGAAAAAATTATTTAAAAGTATACAAACATCACAATTAATAGTCTCCCAAAAGGTCCAAAATAAAGAGTTAGTGAACCCATCCGATCTAGGAGATCCACCAGATTTTAAACCAAAAATAACTTTTTTGATCTCAAATTCAAGGGGAGTTTTAGTAATATTTGAATATCCTCATGATTTATAAGTATAGAAATTATGTCTTCTATTAGGTTAGTGCTAGTTTTGAGAACATATAAGAGGTTCTTGTAATAAGAGACAACATGATAAGACAAATCCTCTATATTATAAAAAAAATCCCCACTATCACTGAGAATAGAAAAAGGTCTTTTGAGTTTCCTAACTCTTTGAAGAGAATTAAAAAATTTAATATTCCTCTCATCCTCCTTAAGCCATTTAACTTTAAAATCCTCTCTTTACATACCTTATTTTAAGTTTAGGAGGATATTGATATCAATAATGATCTCATTTTCCTACTCAAGACTTGTGGAAAATTCACCACCAGTGTCATTCTCTTGAATGGTGTGAGGTAAAGATTTAGGATGATAAATGTTTTCATCAATGTGACTAAATCACTCTTGAATCCAAACTTTCAGCTTTATCTAAAGAATTTTATGATTTAAAACACAATACAAGGAATTATCCTTATAATTTAAAGAGTTTAGGTGTCTTGAACCAATTTTTTACAATTAGGATGTGAGGTCCAAACATTATTGAATCTGAATAGAAAAGGTGGTTTAGCCTCTCTAGTGAAAATATTTATCAAAATATTATGGTGATATGAATTATATTTTGTATGAGTGGATCATGAAATTGAGGCCCTTACATCAAGGTACACATCATTGAAAAAACTCTATATAATTTACTGTACACTATTTTATTGAGGTGTTTTCTATAACAAGTATATTTGGAACCCAACATGTCAACTTAATGAAGGATTCTATTATCAATACATGCCCTAAAATATATTATTAATGTAGAATAGTTAACCATGCTAAGCCTCTCATATGTATTTATTATGGAATTGAAGCCTCCAAGTAGATTCCATAAAATATTTATTGAGCTACTCAAAACTGATATATTCTACCACAATTCCCTTCTCTCTCGATAACCATTGTAAGCATAAATGAAAGAGAAAAATTGTTTCATTCCCATATAATTATAACTGAGAGTAACTATATGTTATATAGAATTTATATATGAAATACCATCCATTATAAAATGATCTAGGACCCAATGTCTTCTGATGTAATTACCAGAATAATTTGTGTTTATAAACTGGTATCCTATATTATCAAGAGAAGAAATCCTCTAAAAAATAATCCTATTTGGTTCATAAATACCTAGAATATTAGGTTTGTGATTATTGATTAAAATATTAAGGGATATAATTGTTTTAGTTTTGTCTAGGACTTGATAATTCTATAATAGGATCCTCATTTAAACTTGTGTTTGAAGCTAGATCCACATTTTTTCTTTCCACCATAGTTTTTATTCCCAACTGATTTTATGATGATAAATTTTTTTTCCCATCATTACCTGGACTATATTCTTTTTCATTGTATAGTGTTTTTGGGATAGAGAATATCAATATTTTATTTTGATCTACAGAATTATTAGTAGCAAGTCATTGGAATTATACTTAAATAGACTTAGTACTACCCTCAGATAATAAGATTACCTATTCATTTGTAAGCTCCATTAAAATATCATTCTGGTTGTATATAGAGGCATGTTTTGTTATGGTTTTTTGTTTTATATTTTTATATATTATGAATTCCTCAAAAATTGTATTTCAATATTAGTGGAAAATAAGAGTACATATCTTACTGGAGTTTCCATCATTCTTTGAATCCATATGTGCATGAGAAAGATCAATCATTTTTACATATTGAGTATAGTCGCTATAAGATTCTGTATTTTCCTTATTAGTGTCTCTATTAGAATTTATAGAGGATTTGTGTGGAATTTCATCAAAGACCCTAAATACATGTAAACTTGAAGCATTATGGGATCTATCATGCTGAGTGGGAGTCTTATTGATTTTACATCATTATATGAATCCAACCGATGAAGAGTTTTACTAGGCATATTGGTATCTTGAGGATTTATAGAGTCACAAGATATGCCTTCACCATAATTGACATAAGTTTTGATAGGAATGTTATTAGTAGACCTACCTTAATGAAAAAATAGAGGTGTTTGATTTATTTTAGGCTAAGATATTACAACACCTTCATACTTGTCAGAGGCTCCATTGAAGTGATCATCTTGAAAAGATTCAGCAAAGCTATTAACGCCATAAGAAATTTCAAGATAAATGATCTCATCCTCACTGTTCCTAATTCCATTATCTTCTACACTGACACCAAGAGGCACGAAAATATTATTTAGATTTTTAGAAGGAATAACTAATTCATTTTCCCTTTCTTCTTCACCAACAAGAGTATCCCAATACTCTATACTAGAATTATTTAAGTCAAAGGTAGTTGATTTCCTTTTCACCCATTTCCCAAATTCATAATTTATTAAAGGCTCACATTTTTCCAAAAAAAATAGCTTTTAATTTATTATTTTTATTGACATCTTTACATGAATTAACTTTAGGTGGTGGATTCACTTGCTTCTAGAAAACTTTACATTAATCAATGTAATGTCTTAAAATTATACAAAAACCACAAAGGGGGTAAATATTCATACTATACCATTACTTTAGATTTTTGATCATTGGAAATGAAATTAATCAGATTCATAAGATTTGAATCAAAATTGGTATAAAAAAATATTCTATCATATAGTCTAAGTTCACCATTAAGAGTGAGATGATCTATATTTAGAGTAATTCCAATGCATGTAGTGAAATAATTTAGAATTTTAGGATGCCAAAACACCCAATAAAGACCATGTAATCTAACCAAAATTTGGCATGTCTAATTCCTTTGGTTGAAGGGGTTGAAATTAATATCCCATTTGGAGATCCTAATAATTATAGGTTTGAGATGAACATTCCTGATATTCTACACTGAATCAAGGTCAACTTTACTCTCCGAGAATGTGAAATAAGCCTCTCCTAATAAGAATAATTTTCCATTCACTGACTCCCTAACAATGTGTAATACTAGATTTAAGGTCCATAATAGACCATGGTTTTCTCCCTTAGAGTATGCGACATGTCTAAGGATAAATAATTTTCATAAATCAAGTCCTTGTTGAAGTGTTTCCAGAACCAAAACAACTAAGAAGCCTCTATCCCCCATTTTCATAATATATAAGGCCCAAGAAGATCATCCTTTGAAGTATTCATGCTATAATGATCCTCCACAAAAGAGATTTTGTTCCATTTCATTGTCCATGGAGCCCAATAAGGTTTAGGCTTTCAACAAGTTTTTCTTTCTTTCAAAATATTTACATAAAAAATCCTTGAAGGATCACTCTCATTTTTAATTGAACAAATCCATGAAATTAGAGAAGGTAAAATTGAATAATAATCATTGCTAAATTCCAATGGGAATCTTGAAATATTTTTTGATAGATTCATATTCACAATAATAATGAAATCCATATTCTTCCCAAGGGTTATTTCAAACTAATTATATAAAAAATATCTTAAATTCTAGTTTGAAATAAAATTTCACCCATCTTGAAATCTTGGTACTCAACTTGAATCATTCAAAGTTTGGTTCTAATCAATATATCTAAGCTAAGGTGGGTAATGAAGGTTCAGGGCACAGTGGAAGCTCATGGGTGGATGTGTCCACTTGGGATTTTTGTCATTAACAATGATCAATCTAGGATCAATACGACGATAAATGCCATAATCCACGGATCAAATCACAGAAATAGACAAAGAAGAAGAATAGTCCTGGAACCACAAATGTGGATCGTCACAGGTTGATTATAATTGATTTAATTAATTGAAAATAAATACCTTTTATGGCATTCTTTCTTCATTGATATTTCTGATCACATTCTGATGTGATTTGTCATTGCGTCACAGAATCCAAGTGTAGAATTCCTCTAGCAGTGATCCACACGTGCACCACATATCTCTGGACATCGCTAAAGGAGTCTCTAGGTGCTAGCGTAGAGAAGCCTTTGCTTGTGTTTTCCACCTAAGATCACTTTGGTCCGATGGAATAGGATCTCTCTTAGTCTCGAGAGCGTTCCTGGAGTAAAGAATTCTTTTGGCCTTGAGATAATTCTTCAGAATTGTTGTGAACAATGATTAGGGAAAAGTGTTGGGGTTGTGAGGATATTTATAATTGGGTTTGAGGCTATAGAGTTATGAAAATAAATAAATGCGTTACGCATTTTATTTATTTAATTAACTCTTATTGAAAACCCCTATGTTGAATTATTAATTCATTGACATGCACCCATGCTGATTATAATAAATATCATTTAATGAAACAATATTATATCCTCAAAATCCCGACTGTAAAAACTATACGGCATGTATTTATAAATACATGATATGTACTTGTTTTTCATAAAACTACACGGTGTGTAATCATTAATACATGACATATACTTATTTTACATTTCCTTTCCAAAATAAAAACTACACAGCATGTACTTGTTTTCAAAATAAAAACTACACGGCGTGTAATCATCAATACACGGAATGTACTTGTTTTCATTTTATTCTTCCTCCAACATTAAAATTATTTAGGCTTCCTTGAATAATTATTAAACCACATACGGGAATAATCTTTATTCTACTTGAGATACTTGGATACACTTAGTGTGTAACCCTCTAGGTCTCTTTCTTATTGGCATTAGGCAGGCTTGCCTAATGTCCAAGATTACTGTCTAGAAATGGGTCAAGGAACCCAAGAGAAAGAAGTTGATGCTACATTGACGTGTTACCTCATACGAATGCTTACTATGTAATTTAATCCCTTTATCTAAATATCTCATCAAGTAGGTTTCATGGTAGTGTCATAAACCAATATGCTTGATCTGTCATTCTTTGACTACAGAAATAAACTCATCGTTACACCATGGCCATGGAATTTGGGTGACAGTTCTATTTCAATCAAAGGGCCCTAGATATCTACTTCCATAAATATGGAAGGAAAAAATCCTTCCTCGACTTATCCATTAACAACATGTCATTCATGATGCACCCAATGTACCTTACTTCCCGCCAACTGTCTACGTGATAGTTTTCTTCATCAAATATAAGTGCGCAAGTCATGACATGAGTTAATGATAATCTTCCAGTCTAAGGACCATTACACACGCTCACAGATAGCAATATCCGATGAGACCAAGACATGCAGAATTACTACTGGCGGATCTGTTATCATAATCTCCCATCTTGGAGATTTCCAAGAGCGAACTCCATGAGAGAGAGTCTCATCTTCTTACGAGTCCTCGCACATGACAGTCTGTATACTATGTGTCCTATCATATTATGTCATCCAACTATAGAACTTTATTTAAGAATATTGTTATAGAATTTCAAGGTTCATATCATAGCGGGGATCTTCAATGACCTTATTAATGCAACAAATATTCTAGAACATTATTATATTATAGTAATGTAGAACAATGAACAATATATAATAAGTGTACATTCATACAATCAAAGTAAAAATAGTTGGTTCTCAGGACACCAACTCTAACAAACTTCCACTTGAATGAGAGCCAATTGCCTACGAATTTTAGTCTTCTAGACATTACATGGTGATCATGTTTCTGCTGAGTCAAGGATTTAGTCAAGGGGTCTTCCACGTTGTCTTCTATGGAAATACTACTCACTGAAACTTCAACTCTCTGAGAAATATCCCTCAAGAGATGATACTTCCTAAGTATGTGATTTGTCCACTGATGTGACCTTGGATCTTTTGAAAGTGTCACCACTGTAGTATTATCACAATAGAGTGTGATAGGATCTTTACTGCTAGGTACTACATCCAAATCTTGGAAGAAGATTCACATCCATGCTGCTTCTTTAGCTGCCTCAGAAGCTATGATATACTTGGACTTTTCTGTAGAATCTGCGACCACACTTTTCTTTGAGCTCTTCCAACTCACTACACCTCCATTCAAACTGAATATGTATCCAGTTTGCGACTTTATGTCATCTTGATCCATATGTAAACTAGAATCTACATGTCCTATGATGACTAGTTCCTCATCTCCTCCATAAACCAGGAACATATCCTTAATATGCCTTAGATACTTAAGGATAGTCTTGACTGCCATACAATGGAAGTCTCCTGGATCAGCTTGATATCTGCCTACCACACTTAATGTGTAAGAAACATCTAGCCTTGTACATAGCATAACATACATGACTGGCCCAATCATGGATGCGTAGGGAATCCCTGCCATTTTATTTACTTCCTCATGTATCTGAGGACACATTTTCTTGGAAAGATGAATTCCATGTGACACTGGAAACAATCCCCTCTTGGAATATTCCATATTGAATCTCTTTAGTATCTTGTCAATGTATGTACTTTGACTCAGACCTAGTATTCTCTTGGATCAATCACGATGGATCTTGATCCCAAGAATATATGCATCCTTTCCCAATTCTTTCATGGGGAATCATTTATCTAACCATGACTTAACTGACTGTAAGAAAGGTACTTCATTTCTGATTAGTAATATGTCATCAACATATACTATTAGGAAAATGACTGCACTTTCACTAAACCTTTTGTATACACAAGGCTCAAATTCATTATTAACAAAGCCAAATTCCCTTACGACTTCATCAAAAAGAATGTTCCATGACCTTGATGCTCACTTTAATCCATAAACGTATTTCTACAACTTTCATACCTTGTTGGCATGATTTGGAGTCACAAACCCTTCAGGTTGTGTCATGTAGACATCTTCCTGGAGATCCCCATTAAGGAATGCTGTTTTGACATCCATTTTCCAAATTTCATAGTCATGGTAAGCAAAATGGCCAATATAATTCTAATGGATTTTAGCATTGCAAACAGTGAAAAAGTTTCATCATAGTCAATTCCTTGATGTTGTCTAAAACTTTTTGCAACCAGTCATGCCTTATAGGTGCTGACTTTCCCCTCCATGTCCATTTTCTTCTTGAATACCCATTTATTACCAATAGGCTTTACATCAATAGGAGGATCTACCAAAATCCAGACATGGTTTTGGTACATGGAATCCATTTCAGAATTCATGGTTTCCTGCCACTTGGCAACGTTTGTGCCTTCAACTGCTTCCTTATAGGTAAGAGGATCATCATTGTCAACCAATAATGAGTCACCATCCTTAGTGATAAGAAAACCATATCATTCTAGTTCTCTCACCTCTCTCATGCTCCTACGCAGTTCTTGTGTCTCTGGAACATATTTTTCTTCCATGGGGCTTTGTGGAATCTCTTCTTGTACCAACTCCTGTGTATCTTGAGCCTCGACTTCATTGAAGTATATCTCGCTCCCACTATCTATTTTGGAGATGTGCTCCCTCTCAAGTAATATGGTTTGTCTTTCTATTGTAACCTTTTTATCTGAGGGGTTGTATAGGTGACATCACCTTGTTTCCATGGGATATCCTATAAAGATACACTTTGTGCCTCAGGGTGAAAGTTTATTACCTGAAGAGGACTTAACAAATTCTTCGCTACCCCACACATGTAAATTTGAAACATGGATTTGCATCCACTCCTTAACTCGTATGGAATACCATTTATTGATTTAGTTGGTACTTGGTTTAGTATGTGTGCTACTGTTTCTAATGCATATCCCCAAAAGGATAATGGAAGACTCGCATGACTCATCATTGATCTCACCATGTTCAACAGGGTGTGGTTCCTCCTTTCACTCACACTATTCCACTAAGGCGTGTAAGGAGGAGTGAGTTGAGATAGAATCCCAAACTCCCATAAGAAATCAATGAAGTCCTAATTAAGATATTCTCCTCCTCTTTTTGATCAGAGTTTCTTAATATTCTTACCAAGATGGTTCTCAACTTCATTCTTGTATTATTTGAACCGATCAAAAGAATCTGACTTATACCTCATTAAGTAAATATATCCATATCTACTAAAATCATTAGTAAAAGTTATGAAGTACAAGAACCCACCCCTTTATTCAACTAGAAATGGTCCACACACATCTGTGTGAACTAATTATAGAATTTCTTTATCCCTTTAACCTGTCCCACTAAATGGGGCTTTGGTCATTTTTCCTTGTAGATAGGCATGACATACACCAAGTGGTTTTAGTTCGAAAGAATATAAATACCCATCTTGATGTAATTTTGTCAAACCTTTCTCATTGACATGACCTAGCCGATGATGCCAAATTTGGGTGTGGTATGAGTCATGTGAATTAATTTTGTCATCGATTTCCATTACTTGGTTTGTGTAGTCTAACACATAAAGGCCGTTATATAAATGTTCCCAACCAAAACAAATGCTATCTTTATAAAAGTAGCAACATCCACTTCCAAAATTAAAGATGAACCCATCAGTATCTAATCTGGATATTAAAATAATGTTTTTGGTTATAGAGGGTACATAATAACATCCTTTCAAAATCAAGACCATCCCAGTAGGCAATGTGAGGTGGTAGTCTCCGACAACTAAAACAGCGAGTCTGGATCCATTGGCTACTCGCAGATCCACCTCACCTCGGTCAATCTTTCTGAATCTACTTGGTTTGTGTATTTTGATAAAGATGTGAGCACCAAAAGTAGTATCTAATACCCAATTGATATAAACAGATAGATTTCATTCGATAACAAACTTATCTGAAGCTTCCCCTTGCTTCCTTGGTTGGGTGCAGTTTTTCTTCCAGTGGCCCTTCTTGCCACATGCAAAACAAACAACATCTTGTTCTCTTGCCTCCCCTTTGATCTTCCTTTTCTTGGAAGGCCTTGAAGAAGCTTTGGGATTAAATCTCTTCCCCTTCCCTTTCCTTTTATTCACCATAAGGATAGAATTCTTTTCACGCTTCATATCATTGTCCACATGGAGAATAAGGATGAGAAGATCACATAGAGACTTCTCAATGTTGTTCATGTTGGAATTTACAACAAATTTAGAGAAGCTCTGGGGAAGTGATGCAAGAATGAGATCAGTACCTAGTTCTTCGGGGAGTTTAAACCCTAGAACCTCCAAGTGCTCAATGTAGCCAATGAGCTTGACTACATGAGGCCCAGCTAGGGCACCCTCTCCAAGCTTGCTCTGAAATAGAGCTTTAGAGATCTCAAACCTTTCCTATATTTCTCTCTCCTGATATAGACCATGGAGGTGCTCGATCATGCTACAGGCATCCATGTCTTCATGAGACTTCATGAGATCACTAGAAATTTATGACAACATCAAACATTGAACGTCGAGTGAATCGTTCAAATGTTGATCATAGACCAGGAAATATCCATCACTTTCCCCTTGGGGAGGCAAATCAGGAAGTGAGGACTCCAGCACGTAAAACTTTCGTTCATGGTGTAGGATAACCCTAAGGCTCCTAAACCATTCCTAAAAGTTACTACCGGCAAGGATATTGTCTTTATCTATATTGATCGTAGAGAAAATGTGTTTTAGGATATTTTCATATTGATTCTAAAAATTAAAATAAAATATTTATCAGTACCTTTTGATTACATTTTATGAAAAATATTAAATGAATTTATTAAGTCGCACACTATTTTATCATGTCCTAATGGACCTAAACATTGAACTCATAATGTCTAGCTACTTTGAAATTCTAGTGGCAAGGATCCATATTCCCCTTCGCTTAACCCTAACAAGGGTTGGTCAAGCTATTTGAAGGTATTTAGGTAGGAAGGTCTTTTCCAACTGTTAGATTACAGTTCCTTGATATGTTAAATGGATTCCCCAATCCTAAAATCCTAACTTGTATTTCCTCAACACTTGCCTCCATTTTATAATAATTATAGCAAGGGCTACTCCTCTTGATGAAAAATGTTTAAGTTAACCCAAAACTTTCATAAGATCTTCTTTTATAAAAGTAAGTGTCCCAAAAAGGGTTGGTCAAACACATAGTTTTATTGAGTCTTTCCCTTAATCAAGTAATGGAAGGATTGGTCTGACTTAATATGGTATTTGAGGGATTTTATTCTTTATGTGTAGTTTTTCATTATCAAATTCTTGTTAATATTAAGTGATGCTTGCTTATGTGATTAACCATGTTCTGATAATGTTTACGCATAGTCCAGTTTTTATTTTATTCCATCTTTGCATGCTTATTTATTTCATTAATTATGTGATCGCGATAGCACATACATAATAAATAAACCATGAAATCAGAAAAAAATAAAGTAATATGGCATGATCATGAGCTTCCATTGGTTAGCTTATCTAGTGGTTTGATAGGCTAACCCTAACCTAGGGAAAAACACCTTGAACAGATGGTTCATGTTTTGCAGCTCCCACCTGCCCACCTTTGTATCTTATTAGGTTGGTTTCACCTCAGCTTCAGGTTTTGAACCATATCCTTTGGCTTGGGAGATCCTCCATTACATGGGGTTTACATTAAAGAAACCATGGGCACGTAGACCCTACATTTTATTGGAAGAAGGCTCACAGGCCAATGAATTTTAAAAAATTTAAATGAAACCATACACACATACAAAGGGTCTTTGGTCTAGCTCATGATCTGCCATAACATGCAACTACATTTACACATATTCAAATTCTTTTAATAGTTATATTATTCAAGATAAGTTTTGCTTGAATTCAATTAATCATGATCTTATAATTAATCAATTCTTTATCTTAAATTCCTTTCTGAATTTCCTTGAGATTCTTCTCATCCATATTCCTTGTACAGGTCTTTGTACTTTTGGAGGAAACATGGTGAAATTCGATTTCTGAAAAGTACATGGAATGTAATATAGCCTACACACCGTGTATTTTTCACCCTTTATCCAAAGTACATGCCGGAGGCTTTGGCGTGTTTTCTGTACTTTGGAAATTTTTTAGTACACGGTGTGTAGATTAATCTAACACGACGTGTACTTCCTTGTTACACGGTTACCAGACTGGAAATCCCATGTACATGGAACACAACTTCTCATTGTACATGGTTTCACCTAGATCGGATCAGACTACATGATGTGTTGATTCAACATACACACCGTGTATTCCGGTTTCCACGTGCCGTTCAATTCTGGTCAACATGGTGTAATAAAACTTATGTATACTCAATTCACATGGCGTGGTTTGGTGGACTAGTACCGACTCGTTGAACCTAAGTACACGACGTGTAGTTTTTACTACATGTCATGTATTATTGTGTTGTACGGACAGAAAGAGCGGCTCCTCCAAATGAGTTCCTCGTTTTTTAATTTAATCAAAATTAATTTTAAAAGGTCATTTTTGTGATTTGAATTGAGAAACAAAGGAGGAAGAACAGATCTTGTTCATTCAGTTTTATATAACAATTTATCTTTAATTGAATCAAATATAAATGCATAAATTATCAACAAAAATTAAATAACTATAATCAACATTTTAACCTCACTCTGATACCAATTGAAGGTTCCGAGCACAGCGGAAGATCATGGGTGGATGTGCCCACTTGGGATTTTTTTCATTAATAATCATCAATCTGGGATCAATACGATGATAAATGCCAGACTCCACAGATCGAATCACAGAAATAGACAAAGAATAAGAATAGTCCTGGAACCAAAAATGTGGATCATCACAGGTTGATTATAATTAATCTAACTAATTGATAAGAAATACCTTTTATGCCGTTCTTTCTTCATTGATATTTTTGATCACGTTCTGATGTGATTCGTTGTTGCATCGCAGAAGCCAAGTGTATACTTCCTCTAGCGGTGATCCACACGTGCATCACATATCTCTGGACGTCACCAAAGGAGTCTCTAGGTGCTAGCATGGAGAAGCCTTTGCTTGTGTTTTCCACCTAAGATCACTTTGATCCCATGGAAGAGGACCTCTCTCGGTCTTGAGAGCATTATTGGAGGAAGGAATTATTTCATCCTTGGGAGAATTCTTCAGAATTATTGTGCACAACGATTAGGGAAAAGTGTTGGGGTTGTGAGGATATTTATAATCGGGTTTGAGGCTATAGAGTTATGACAATAAATAAAAACGTTATGAATTTTATTTATTTCATTAACTCTTATTGAAAACCCCCATGTCAAATTATTAATTACTTGACATGTGCCCATGCTGATTATAATAAATATCATTTAATAAAACAATATTATATCCTCAAAATCCCAACTAGAAAAACTAAACGGTGTGTATTTATTAATACACGGTGTGTACTTGTTTTTCATAAAACTACACGGTGTGTAATCATTAATACACGACATGTACTTGTTTTACATTTCCTTTCCAAAATAAAAACTACACGACCTGTAATCATTAATACACGACGTATACTTTTTTTCAAAATAAAAACTACATGGTGTGTAATAATTAATACACGACATGTACTTGTTTTCATTTTATTCTTTCTCTAACATTAAAACGATTTAGGATTCCTTGAATAATTATTAAACCATGTATGAGAATAATCTTTATTCTACTTGATATACTTGGATACACTTAGTGCGTGACCCTCTAGGCCTCTTTCTTGTTGGAATTAGGAAGGCTTTCCTAAAGTCCAAGATTACTGTCTAGCAATAGATCAAGGCACCCAAGAGAAAGAAGTTGACGCCGCATTGACGCGTCACCTCATACGAATTCTTACTATTTAATTGAATAACTTTTTCTCAATATCTTATCAAGCAGGTTTCATGGCAGTTTCATAAACCTATATGCTTGATCTGTCATTCTTTGACTTCCAGAAATAAACTCTTCGTTACACCATGGACATGGAATTTGGGCGACAATTCTATTTCAATCAAGGGGCCCGAGATATCTACTTCCATAAATATGGAAGGAAAAAAATCCTTCCTCGACTTATCCATTAACAACATGTCATTCGTGACGCACCCAACGTACCCTACTTACCGTCAACTATCTACGTGACGGTTTTCGTCAGCAAATCTAAGTGCGCGAGTCATGAAATGAGTTAATGATAATCTTCTTGTCAAAGGACCATTACACAGGCTTGCAGATACCAATATCCGATGATACCAAGACATGCGGAATTACTACTGGCAGTTCTATTCTCATAATCTCCCATCTTGGAGATTACCAAGTGTGAACTCCATGAAAGAGAGTCTCGTCTTCTTATGAGTGCTCACACATGATGATTTGTATACTATGTTTCCTATCATAGTTTGTCATCCAACCGTGGAACTTTATTTAAGAATATTGTTATATCATTTCAAGGTTCTCATAATAGCGGGGATCTGCCATGAGATTATTAATGCAACAAATATTCTAGGACATTATTATATTATAGTCATGCAGAACAATGAACAATATATAATAAGTGTACATTGATGTAATTAAAGTACAAACAGTTGGTTCTCAGGACACCAACTCTAAAAAACTCCCACTTGTACTAGAGCCAACTGCCTACGACATTTAGTTTACTAGAACTCACATGATGATGATGTTTCTTCTGAGTCGAGGCTTTAGTCAAGGGGTCTTCCACGTTGTATTCCATGGAAATACTACTCACTGAAACTTCACCTCTCTGAGAAAAATCCCTCAGGAGATGATACTTCCGAAGTATGCGCTTTGTCCACTGATGTGACCTTGGATCTTTTGCAAGTGACACCGCTGCAGTATTATCACAATAGAGTGTGATAGGATATTTATTTCTAGGTACTACATCCAGCTCTTGGACGAAGCTTCGCATCCATAATGCTTCTTTAGCTGCCTCAGAAGCTGTGATATACTTGGACTCTGCTATAGTATCTGCGATCGTACTTTGCTTTGAGCTCTTCCATCTCACTGCACCTCCATTCAAACTGAAGATGTATCTAGTTTTCGACTTCATGTAATCTTGATCCATCTGGAAACTAGCATCTATATGTCCTCTGATGAATAGTTCCTCATCTCCTCTATAAACCAGGAACATATTCTTAGTACACCTTAGATACTTAAGGATAGTCCTGACTTCCATCCAATGGCGGTCTCCTGGATCATCTTGACATCTTCCTACCACACTTAATGTGTAAGCAACATCTAGCCTTGTACATAACATAACATACATGACTGACCCAATCGTGGATGCATAAGGGATCCTTTCCATTTTCTTTCTTTCATCATGTGTCTGAGGACACATTTTCTTGGAAATATGAATGCCATGTGACACTAGAAACAATCCCATCTTGGACTGTTCCATATTGAATATCTTCAGTATCTTGTTAATGTATGTACTTTGACTCAGACCCAACATTCTCTTGGATCAATCACGATGGATCTTGATCCCAACAATATATGCTGCCTTTCCCAAGTCTTTCATGGAGAAGCATTTATATAACCATGCCTTAACTGACTGTAAGACAGGTACTTAGTTTCCAATTAGTAATATGTCATCAACATTTACTATTAGGAAAACAACCGCACTTCCACTAAACCTTATGTAGACACAAGGCTCAAATTCATTCTTAACAAAGCCAAATTCCATTATGTCTTCATCAAAATGAATGTTCCATGACCTTGATGCTTGCTTTAATCCATAAATGGATTTATAAAACTTTTATACCTTTTTGGCATCCTTTAGAGTCACAAACACTTCAGGTTGTGTCATGTAGACATCTTCCTGGAGGTTCCCATTAAGGAATTCTGTTTTGACATCCATTTTCCAAATTTCATAGTCATGGTAAGCAACATTGTCCAATAGGATTCTAATGTATTTCAGCATCGCAACCAGTGGAAAAGTTTAATCATAGTAAATTACTTGAAGCTATCTAAAACCTTTTGAAACCAGTCATGACTTATAGGTGCTGACTTTCCCTCCATGTCCAGTTTCTTCTTGAATACCCATTTATTACCAATAGTCTTTACATCAACAAGAGGATCTACCAAAATCCAGACTTGGTTTTGGTACATGTAATCAATTTCAGAATTCATGGATTCCTACCACATGGCATCGTCTGTGCCTTCAACTGCTTCCTTGTAGGTAAGAGGATCATCATTGTCAACCAATAACGAGTCACCATCCTCAGTGAAAAGAAAAACATATCGTTATGGTTATCTCACCTATCTCGTTCTCCTATGAAATTATTGTGTCTCTGGAATAGATTTTTCTTCCACAAGTCTTTGTGGAATCTGTTCTTGTACCAAATCCTGTGTATCTTGAGCCTCGACTTCATAGAATACTATCTCGCTCCCACTATCTCTTTTGAATATGTGCTCCCTTTCAAGGAATATGGAGTGTCTTGACACTGTAACATTTTTATCTGAGGGGTTGTATAGGTAATATCCCTTATTTCTTTGGGATATCCTATAAAGATACACTTTGTGCCTTGGGTTGCAAGTTTATTACCTGAAGAGGCCTTAACAAATGCTTCGCTACCCCACACATGTAAATTTGATAACATGGATTTGCGTCCACTCCATAACTCATATGGAATACCATTTATTGATTTAGTTGGTACTTGGTTTAGTATGTGTGCTGATATTTGTAATGCATATCCCTAAAAGGATAATGGATGACTCACATGACTCATCATTGATCTCACCATGTCCAACAGGGTGCGGTTCCTCCTTTCAATCACACCATTCCACTAAGGCTTGTAAGGAGGAGTGAGCTGAGATAGAATCCCAAACTCCCATCAATGAAGTCCTAATTAAGATATTATCCTCCTCTGTCTGAGCGGAGATTCTTAATCTTCTTACTAAGCTGGTTCTCAACTTCATTCTTGTATTCTTTGAACCGATCAAAAGAATATGACTTATACCTCATTAAGTAAATATATCCATATCTACTAAAATCATCAGAAAAAGTTATTAAGTACAAGAACACACCCCTTGATTCAACTGGAAATAGGCCACACACATCTGTGTGAACTAATTCTAGAAGCTCTTTAGCCCTTTCACCTTTCCCACTAAATGGGGCTTTGGTCATTTTGCCTTGTAGACACCCATGACCAACACCAAGTGTTTTTAGTTCGAAAGAATCTAAATACCCATCTTGATGTAATTTTTTCAGATGTTTCTCATTGACATGACCTAGCCGGTGATGCCAAAGTTGGGTGTGGTATGAGTCATGTGAATTAATTTTTTCATCAATTTCCATTACTTGGTTTGTGCAGTCTAACACATAAAGGCCGTTATATAAATGTGTCCTACCAAAACAAATGCTATCTTTATAAAAGTAGCAACATCCATTTCCGAACTTGAAGCTGAATCCATCAGTATCTAATTTGGATACTAAAATAATGTTTTTGGTTATAGAGGGTACATAATAACATCCTTTCAAAACCAAGACCATCCTAGTAGGTAATGTGAGGTGGTAGTCTCCGATAACTACAACGAGTCTGGCTCTGTTGGCTGCTCGCAGATCTACCTCACCTCGGTCAATCTTTCTGAATCTACTTGGTTCCTGTATTTAGATACAAATTTGAGCACCACAAGCTGTATCTAATACCCAATTGATAGAAACAGATAGATTGAATTCAATAAAAAACTCACCTGAAGCTTCCCCTTACTTCCTTGGATGGGTGCAGTTTTTCTTCCAGTGTCCCTTCTTGCCACATGAGAAACAAAAAGCCTCCTATTCTCTTGGATCCCCTTTAATCTTCCTTTTCTTGGAAGGTATTGAAGAAGATTTGGGCTTAAAGCTATTCTCCTTCCCTTTCCTTTTATTCACCATAAGGACAAAAGGATTTTCACGCTTCATATCATTGTCCACTTAGAGAATAAGGATGAGAAGATCAGATAGAGACTTATCAATGTTGTTCATGTTGAAATTTACAACAAAGTTAGAGAAGCTCTGGGGAAGTGATGCAAGAATGAGATCGGTACCTAGTTCTTCAGGGAGTTTAAACCCTAGAACCTACAACCACTTAATGTAGCCAATGATCTTGACTACATGAGGCCCAGCTAGGGCACCCTCTCCAAGCTTGATTTGAAATAGAGCCTTGGAGATCACAAACCTTTCCTGTCTTGCTCTCTCTTGGTATGGACCACATAGGTGCTCGATCATGCTATAAGAATCCATGTCTTCATGAGACTTTATGAGCTCACTAAACATTTATGACAACATCAAACATTGAACATCGAGTGCATCATTCAAATGTTGATCATAGATCAGGAAATCTTCATCACTTTCCCCTTGGGGAGGCGAATCAGGAAGTGATGACTCCAGCATGTAAAACTTTCGTTCATGGCGTAGGATAACCCGAAGGTGCCTAAACCATTCCTGAAAGTTACTTCTGGTGAGGATATTGTCTTTATCTAGAATTGATCATAGAGAAAATGTGGTTGGCGAGATTTTCATATAGATTATACAAATTAAAAGTGCAAATTTATCAGTACCTTTTGATTACATTTTATGAAAAATAATAAATGAATTTATTAAGTCTCCCACTATTTTATCAAGTCCCAATGGCCCTCACCATTGAACTCAGAATGTCTAGTTTCTTTGAAATTCTATTGGCAAGGATCCATATTCCCCTTCGCATAACCCCAACAAGGGTTGGTCAAGATATTTGAAGGTATTTAGGTAGGCTGGTCTTTGCCAACTGTGAGATTACAGTTCCTTGATCTGTTGAGTGGAATCCCCAATCCTGAAATCCTGACTTGGATTTCCTCAACACTTGCCTCCATTTTACAAAAAGTCTAGCAAGGTCTACTCCTCTTGATGTAAAATGTTTAAGTCAACCCAAAAATTTCATAAGATCTTACTTTATAAAAGTAAGTGTCCCAACAACGGTTGGTCAAACACATAGTTTTATTGAGTCTTGACTTTAATCAAGTAACGAAAGGCTTGTTCTGACTTAATATGGTATTTGAGGGATTTTATTATTTATGCATAGTTTTTTATTATCACATTCTTGTTAATATTAAGTGATGATAGCTTAAGTGATTAACCATGTTATGATAATGTTTACTCATAGTCCAGTTTTTATTTTATTCCATCTTTGCATGCTTGTTTATTTCATTAATTATGTGATCACGACAACACATACATAATAAATAAACCATGCAATCAGATAGAAAAAATAATATGGCATAATCACAAGCTTCTATTGGTTAGCTTATCTAGTGGTTTGATAGGCTAACCCTAACCTAGGGAAAAACACCTTGAACAAATGGTTAGTGTTTTGTAGCTCCCACCTGTCCACCTTTGTATCTTCTTGGGTTGGTTTCGCCTCAACTTCGGATTTTGAACCATCTCCTCTGGCTTGGGATAACCTCCATTACATGGGGTTTACATTAAAGAAACCATGGGCATGCAGGCCCTAAATTTTATTGGAAGAAGGCTCGCAGGCCAACAAATTTAAACAAATTTAAATGAAACCATACACACATACAAAGGGTCTTTGGTCTAGATCATGATCATCTATATCATGCAATGACATTTATGCATATTCAAATTCTTTTAATCATTTTATTATTCAAGATAAGTCACTCTTGAATTCAATTAATTATGATCTTATAATTAATCAATTCTTTATCTTAAATTCCTTTCTAAATTTCCTTGAGATTCTTCTCATCCATATTCCTTGTACAGGTCTTTGTACTTTTGGAGGAAACCTTGTGAAATTCTATTTCTGGAAGGTACATGGCATGTAATACAGCCTACACGCCGTTTATTTTTCACCCTTTATCCAAAGTACACATCGGGGGATTTGGCTTGTTTTCTGTACTTTGGAAATTTTGTAGTACACAATGTGTAGATTAATCTAACACGGTGTGTACTTCCTTGTTACGTGGTTACGTGCTTGGAAATACCGTGTACACGGAACATGGATTCTCCTTGTACATGGTTTCACTTGGACCAGATCAGACTACACGACGTGTTGATTCAACATACATGACATGTATTCTGGTTTCCATGCAGTGTTCAATTCTGGTCAACACAGTGTAATAAAACTCAGGTATACTCAATTCACATGGCGTGGTTTGGTGGACCAGTACCGGTTCATTGAACCTAAGTACATGGCGTGTAGTTTCCACTACATGTCGTGTATTCTTGTGTTGTACGGACAGAAAGAGAGTATCCTCCGGATGAGTTCCTCATTTTTTAATTTAATCAAAATGAAAATTAAAAGGTCATTTCTGTGATGTGAATCAAGAAATGAAGGAGGAAGAACAGATCTCATTCATTTAGTTTTATAGAACTATTTATCTTTAATTAAACCAAATATAAATGCGTAAATTATCAATGAAAATTAAATAACTATAATCAATGTTGTAACCTGACTCTGATACCAATTGAAGGTTCTGGGAGAAACAAAAGCTCATGGGTGGATGTGCCCACTTGGTATTTTTGTCATTAACAATGATCAATCTGGGATCAATATGACGATAAATGCCAGACTCCACAGATCAAATAACAAAAATAGACAAATAAGAAGAATAGTCTCGAAACAAAAAATGTGGATCGTCACAGGTTGATTATAATTAATTTAATTAATTGAAAAGAAATACCTTTTATGGCGTTCTTTCTTCATTGATATTTCTGATCACGTTTCGATGTGATTCGTCGTTGCGTCACAGAAGCCAAGTGTAGACTTCCTCTAGCGGTGATCCACATGTGCACCACGTATCTCTGGACGTTGCCAAAGGAGTCTTTGGGTGCTAGCGTGGAGAAGAATTTTCTTGCATTGTCCACCTAAGATCACTTTGATCTGATGGAAGAGGATCTCTCTTGGTCTTGAGAGCATTCTTGGAGGAAGGAATTATTTCGGCCTTGAGAGAATTCTTCAGAATTGTTGTGCACAATGATTAGGTAAAAGTGTTGGGTTTGTGAGGATATTTATAATCAGGTTTGAGGCTATAGAGTTATGACAATAAATAAACACGTTAGGTGTTTTATTTATTTCATTAACTCTTATTGAAAACCCCCATGTAGAATTATTAATTTCTTGATATTCTCCCACGCTGATTATAATAAATATCATTTAATAAAACAAAATTATATCCTCCAAATACCGACTGGAAAAACTACACGGTGTGTACTTGTTTTTCATAAAACTACACGGAATGTAATAATTAATACACAGAATGTACTTGTTTTACATTTCCTTTCCAAAATAAAAACAACATGGTGTGTAATCCTTAATACATGGCATGTACTTGTTTTCAAAACAAAAAACTACACGATGTGTAATCATTAGTACACAACATGTACTTGTTTTCATTTTATTCTTCCTCAAATATTAAAACAATTTAGGCTTCCTTGAATAATTATTAAACCATGTACATGAATAATCTTTATTTTACTTGAGATACTTGGATACACTTAGTGTGTGACCCTATAGGCCCCTTTCTCGTTGGAATTAGGGGGGCTTGCCTAAAGTCCAAGATTACTGTCTAGCAACGGGTCAAGGCCCCCAAGAGAAAGAGGTTGACCCTGTATTGATGTGTCACCTCATAAAAACGCTTACTGTGTAATTTAATCCCTTTTTATCAATATCTTATCAAGTAGGTTTCATGGCAGTGTCATAAACCTATACTCTTGATCTATCATTCTTTGAATTCCAGAAATAAACTCGTCGTTACACCATGACCATGGAATTTGGGAGACAGTTCTATTTCAATCAAAGGTCCTGAGATATCTACTTCCATAAATATAGAAGGGACAAATCCTTCCTTGACTTATCCATTAACAACATTTCATTCATGACGCACCCAACGTACTCTACTTCCCACCAACTGTCTACGTGATGGTTTTCGTTAGCAAATCTAAGTGTGCGAGTCATTACATGAGTTAATGATAATCTTCCAGTCTAAGGACCATTACACACGCTCACAGATAGAAATATCTGTTGACACCAAGACATGCAGAATTACTACTGGAAAGTCTGTTGCCATAATCTCCCATCTTGGAGATTACCAAGTGTGAACTCCATGAGGGAGAGTCTCGTCTTCTTACGAGTACTTTCACATGAAGGTCTGTATACTATGTGTCCTATCATAGTATGTCATACAACCGTAGAACTTTATTTAAGAATATTGTTATAGCATTTCAAGGTTCTAATTATAGTGGGGATCTGCCATAACCTTATTAATACAACAAATATTCCAAGACATTGTTATATTATAGTCATGCAGAACAATGAACAATATATAATAAGTGTACATTCATGTAATCAAAGTACACAAAGTTGGTTCTCAGGACACCAACTCTAATAGGTAACTTGTAGAATCTTCCATATCTCATGAGCTTTATTACAAGCAGACACATGACTAAACAAACTTTTATTAATATCTCACTATAAAATTATCTCAAATTTTTAATTTAAAACATATCTAATGAAATTATTTCCTATAAGAGTATCAGGGCTAGATTGAGGTAGTTTATATGTTTTTTTTTCATATTTAGAGAGTGTTCCATGCTTAACTTCTTGAGTAATTCCTCTATTCTATATTTCCAGTATCCATAACTGTTTCCATCAATGTGAGGTGGATTCTAATGAATCAAATAATTTTTTATATTTATCACTACCAAATTAAATATCTTTCCCATAGAATGTGTCATCTAGGAAAGGGTTAACCCAATAAAATAAAATATAAAACAATAATTTCTTAATAGAACAAGCTCTGATGCCAAATATTGGTAACTAGAAATATACAATTGATCTAAAATTAAAATTCCTAAAATGGTCAATCTATAATATCAATTGTTAGGTTCTAAAGGGTTACAAAAGATGTATGGGGGGGGGGTGGATAGACCTGATTAAAATTTCTTAAAGAAATATATTAATTATCTAAATTAATTATTAAATTTAATTAAAATAATTAATTATAAAAAAAAGAGAAAGAAAAGAACACAAGGACATTTTTATAGTAGTTTGGTCTAAATAAGACCTAATATACAATCATACCTATCCAATTAGTAAGATATATATTGTGAACTAATCTTATTTTTGAAGGGTAATCATAAACTGATTATAAAATCCTTTTCTACAAAGTGTAGGGATAACCAAACTGTCACAATAATTTTTGTTTGGGGAGTCAAAATCCAAAAAAAATAATGAATTTATACTATGAGAGTCACAACCCAAATGGTCCTAACCTTAGAATTTGGGATTCAAAACCTGAAGAAAGTGAATAATAGTGTTTGTGAATGTAAAAGCACAAACAAAAAAACAAGTGAATGTGAAAGATGGGAAGAAGTGTTACAGACACAAGAAACTAAAATGAAATAGAAGATAAAATATGAAAGAACATGTATTGGTTCTTGAGTAATGTATCAGTTTATCTTTTCAAGATAATAGAAGTTGAATAAGTTTTCATTCAGTTCTTGAGATACCATCTATCAAATGAAAACTTGATCACACAGGTACAACAATTCAAAGTTCATAGTAAATATAATTTTATTCTTGAATTTCCATGTTCTCATAAATCATCTATGTCTATCCTTTGAAATCATCCAAAAGCCTTTAAGTAGGAAATGTAAAAACTAACAATCCAATCTCTAATTGGGTAAAGTAATTCAAATCCAAACTATAAAAAATTATCAAAGTGAGAGAAAATTATCATTCCAGAATAATCGTAACAATAATTATTTGAATTCAAAACTTAAATAATGATTCAAACCCATTTTAATGACTTGTTAAATAATTAAAATAGTCTTTGTATCAATAGATCAAGAAAATTCTATAAATATAATAAATTCTTTTTGATAATTTAAATTCAAATTTTAAAAGACTTTAATTCAGTAGAGTACATAATTAATAAAAACTGAATTATAATTCATTAAATACCAAAAAAAAGTTTTAATAGTTTATTCATAATTAAATATTAATTTAAAAAATAATATTTCCAAGAAATAAATTCCAAATATAAAAATTTAAATATTGGAAATATATGCTGTATGAGTATACGTAAATAAAGAGTTAATCAAAACATATTTTAAAATAGTTTAAATTAATTTAAAAACAATTCAAATAGATTTTATATAGTACATGTGAATTTTATAAATTAATAAACACTTAAAATAATTAATAAAAACACGAATTTAATCAGATTATCAAATATAATGAAAAATAGAGGATGTTGAAAAATTCAGATTTTAGAAAAAATAATTAAAGTAAAGGATTGAATGTGTGTGCTAAGTGGTCTTTCAGTCGGTATAATTACTGTGATATTATAACATGTGGTCACTTTACTTACTGTTCCTTTAGAGGGTGAGGTTGGTTAAAATAGTTATTACATGGTAGGTATAGTTACCATGTGAACAAATGTAGGGTGCGGTCAATATACTTATTGTGTGAAGATTATTACGTAAAGTATATATAGTTATAATGATAATAAACATAAAACACAGTAGATTTAGTGACCGAGGTTCTCTACAAAAACTTCAACCAATACATTCACATTTGGTTTATGAAATAAATGAATCATATTTCCAATTAAAAAAATAGAATACTAATTATATTGTGAAAATGAGTATGTAGTGATATCATCATATGGCCCATAACTCACAGATTGTATGAAGATCTTGAACTAAGTATGTAGTGAGGCCTCCATGAGTACTCCATAAATTTTTATCAGCATCCTTGATCATGAATCAAGTGATCCCCCCTCATTAGATTCACATCCTTCATATGTGTTTTATTCTTGTGATATGGGAGAATCTTGTAGTACTAGGGTTCATGGAGAAGCATCCTCCGAATGCCACATGAATTGTCTCTTCCTTGGACATCGGGTTTGTGGTATTTTGGGTTAATATATGTGGAATATATAGTTTAGAAAATCCGCATAATGAAGTAGGTAGGATAAATTCATGGTCAATTTAATTTTTTTTTACAGTAGGTACTCAATTAACATCGTATGTACGAAAAAGTTTTCACGATCGATGTTGTAAATTGGAGAGGGAAACTGTATCACGTTCTCTTCATAGAATTTGGTAAATTTTGATACCATCTAAACATATGAATTACCAAAAGGTCCAGTCTACTTAAATGAATATAATTTCAATATATTTCTGATGGATCAAACAACACCTCAATATAACATCAATAGAGAAATATATGATAAAAATAGTAAAATATATATATCTAAAAAATTCAGAAAAAATAACTAGAGAGTTACATAACTTAGGAAAAATTTAAAGGTATTTAAATGGAATTTTAATACTTTCATGTAGTTTAATGAAATTTATAAAAATGTCTTATATTTCCATATCTACAAACAAAGTGATATTATGAGGTATATTGTGAGAGTTATCATTAAAAAACTAAATATACTTAGTTTTGGAAAATGTAGAATTACAGAATTATTAAAAATACTTTGAGAATTTATTAAAACATTAAAATAATTATTTTAGACTTCCCCTTAGTTTTATAAAATATAAATACATCTAATATATATCCAAAAAACAATTCATGTGAAGATCCAAGCTATATAACTCAAGTTATAATAGAACAACTAAAGAAAACTATGAAACACTATAAACTAAAAGTTATTGATGAAACCAAAAGAATGTAGAATGTTTAGACCAAAATGAAAACCTTATAGAGATTGATGTATAATTTTTCATAGTTTATTAAATGTTATATAAACTTCTTATCTTTCATATGAAATAAGATTTATAAAAATCCAATCACTATAACTGAAGATATAATTAAAATACTCTAAACTTATAAAAAATGATTTTCACATAAAATATTGTGAGATTTTGGAATATATAATTTTTTAGAGGGTTTGTAATATTCAAAAACATAAAATATTAATAGATAATAACAAAATCCCAAAAAACTACCCTTTTTAAAAAAAATTAAAAAATCGAAACAATATTTTATAAAAGAAATCCCTTTGAAAACAAATAAAATATCCCTTAATAAATGCATATTTAGGTAAGTTAAAAACAGAGAATATATATATAAAATTTTAAACTAAATTTCACTACAAAAAATAGAACTTTTATAAGAACTAGATATTAGCTTTATCAGTGCTAAAAAAATGTTGTTAATATAATATTTGTTAAAATATGACCTCTATCAGTGCTAAAAAATCTCTATTAAAGGCCCCATTTATCGGAGCTAAAAAAACAATGATAATGACCACCTTTATCATTGCTAAAAAAATCATCGATAAAGGGAAACTTTATTGGTTCTATTTTTAGTGGTGATTAATTTTTTAAGAAATATTTTTTTAGATCACTCCCCCCGTTTATTAGTGCTTCCCCATCTTTTGTCAGTGATTTTCAGCCACTTGCCCCACACCCCACCAAGAACTCAAGCTCCCCCTAACCTTTATTAGTGCTTGGAATTCCATTTTTTATGTTCTTTTCCACTACCCAACTTCCTATTCACCCATGTGCGCACGCCCGAATTCGATCCTTGGACCCCCCTTTTACATTTTGAATGCCTTTACCACTGCACCAAACTTGTTTTATTCTATTTTTCTGATATTTCTATTTATTTATATATATTTACATATATATTTTTTATTCATATATTTATATAATTATTTATAAATACATTCATAAAATATATGTTTTTGTGTTTTCATGATATATGCATACTTATATTTACTTAAATATATTATATATTAATATTTATTTACATATATTAGAATATAAATATAAATATATATCTATTTATTAATACATTCACATATGTATATATAAACATTATATATATACATACAATTTGTAATGTAAAAAATTGTTAGATATTGTTTTAAATAAAATGGATAATAATTGATTACATACGATTTATATAATTATTTTTAAATATATTTTTAAAATATGTCTATATATTTTATATTTAGATATAAATGTTATACATCACATATATATTTATATGTATATATATATTTATATATATTTACACATAATCGTATATTTATATATAAATTTGTTATAATGTATTTATAAATATTTATTGTAAAAACATTTATATACTATATTTAATAATAGTAATATATTTATAAAAATACATTTATATATGATGTATTTAGACAATATTAACACACACACACACATAAATGTACACACACACATTCACATTTATATTTCTCATATTCACACACAAATATTTATATATATGTATTTTTTTACATATATTATAATATACACATAAATATATATTTTTTATTGACACATACATATTTATATATAAACATTACTTTTATAGGTATATATATATTAATGAATTTTTATAAGGAAAATAAAATGGAAATTTTTTTATTTTAAATAAAATGAATAATAAATATATATATATATTTTAATAGTTAGGGAGAAACTAACCCTTTTTATTAATGAAAGATAGACCTATTTTCAATAGGGTTTAGAGGTAACCCTTACATGACCCGAAGGTCCAGTGGATCGGAGACCCATTACAATTTTGGATGGCCTGAAGGCCTTTTAACCCAAAAACCCAGTCTGAGGAGCCAAGCTTCATACAACGATCCCAGTATTTTCATCATGACATCCCCCCTTCCCATCAACTGTCGCATTGCACTACCCCACTGTGATGAATTCCAAATAGCACCCCTCTTTAAACCCACGTTTAGGTAGAGGGCGAGATGATGGGTTCTAGTAAACCCATCACTCTATCGATATTTCCACCCAGCAACACCTGCATGTCTCTATGCCACACTGCCTCCAACTTTTCCTCTTTGGTTGTTGTTGGTCGGAGTAGATTACTCAATAGGGGGGGGGGGTGAATTGAGTATCTATGAAAATTTCTATTACAAAATTGGTTCTTTGAAAACTTCCCCCAATAAAGAATACAAACCAGTTAATCAAGGTAATATGGTTATAATAGTTTGACTATTCAAATAACTTCTCAAAAGATTGATTAATTCTCAGTAATATCAATATGAGTTATTAATATAACTTTTAAGGTTATTTTAATAAGGAAAAATAGTTATAACATATATCCAAGACTAGCTATCAAAGTAAAATATAGTTTTTTCTAAAATATACAATAAAATAGAGAAAAAGTAAATTAAAAGACACATTAAATAAAATAAGTGGTTCAGTCTCAAGATGAGACCTAATCCACTCCACTTAGTGATCACCTACCAACAAGAAATTTTTATTAATAAAATTGATCCACACCCTAGATCGCGGTAAAAAATAGTGCAAAAGACTGTCCAGGTCACACAACCTCTTCCACTATTCTTCATGGGTATAAAATACCAAGTCAGACAAAGACCTCTTCAACAATTATCTGTGGGAATAAACATAAGTAAGAAGTGATGAGAGGATTTATATCTTGTATCCTTCAGTTTAATAAAGAAGATAGTGTGTGTTTTAAATACAGACACACACACACACTGCTTGAAAGATGAAAACAGTACACAACAGAGAAAAGATGATGAGAAAGGGTTAGAAGTGATCTGAGTGTTATTCTATATAGATCTAGACTTCTAGGATGAACCAGATGCAAGTATCAAGTCTTCTTGTGAAAAATAGAGTATCGTAAGCCAGATGCTCTAGTTTCCAGTTAGATCTAGCTCATGTTCTTCTTGGATTTGGTGCTATGAAGATGATTTTGGCTATGATCTACAATAGTCTAGCCTTTTAGAGTCGAGAGTGCTTCGTGTGTTCTTTAGTTGTTTCTTGTTTCATGTATCAGTTCACTTTAAAAAAAATTCCCTCACTTCTTCAATATTTTTGTGTATATTTGCGGCCCATCTTATCTTCCTTTTTAATTGTAGGTGCACCCATTGAAATTGAGAGGATGCATGTATTCTGTACCTCTTACCTCATACTGTCAGGTGACATGTATACAAAGAAACATTAATTTTGTCAGTGTATTTAAATGAATCAAATATGACCATTAGAAATTAAATTGAAAATGAAAAAATGGATCAAATAATGGTGTCATATTTTGTCTTGAAACAGTATCACTTGGAAATAATGTCACCACAAAATGATGTCTTCTTCTTTTCCTTTGATCAGTGACATATTCATGATGCTATGGTTGCATTGAGATTAGGAACCGATAGCACAGATGTGGTGTTAGGATCACGGTGTTTGGTCACGGTGTCTGGGTCACAGTGTCTGGTCACAGTGTCTAGGTCACAGTGTCTAGGTTATGGTGTCTGGGTCATGATGTCTAGGTCACGGAGTCTGGGTCCCGGTGTCTGGGTCATAGTTTCTGGGTCACGGTGTCTGGTCCTTTGCCATAAAACCATAATTGCTGGTAGACTCATGATTTCTTAGGCCTAGCCAAATATCTATAAATAGTATTAATCAGTAATATTCAAAGAATAAATTATACTTAATCATTCATAGAACAAAGATTTATAGTATAAATTTAAACATAGTTTATAATAATCAAAACATAATTTATAGGAATCAAGATCTTGTGAAAGTTTATTTAAATCATAGGGAAACAAACCATCTCTATATATGATTTGAGATAGATAATACAATATTAACTGGATTTGTGATCATTAAAACATGATTAAAACATGAGGAGTCCAACAATCTCCCCCCTTTTGATGATCACAAATCATATGAATGTTTTTAGTGTGTGTTTCTTCCCCTTAGTGTGCTTTTCTCCCCCTTTTGGGATTATCAAAAATAGTTCAGGAAAAAGAGAAAAGAAGGAAAGTAAATAAGAGAATATATAACAATAGTTCAGAATGCATGAGATATAAAGATATTTTTCATTAGAATCAGTAGGAAAAAGTAAAAAAATCTCTATCAAGATATATTTTTTATTTTTCTTCAGCATTAGATGTCTTGTTTTTACCCTTGGCAGCAACATCAGAAAGATCCATAGGTGCATAAGTAGAGGTTGAAGAAGGGAGTGAGCCAACAGTCAGAGAAGGAAGAGAGATCCCTTAAAAAATAGAAGGTGCCAAAGTAGGTTTGGTGGAAGACTGAGGCAATGTTTGGTCAAGTATAACAGGTCTGATCTGGTTCAGAGCCTAAGATACATACATTGAGGTAGAATCAAAGCTAGTGGATGAGGAGGGAGTTAAACCAGGATGAAAAGGTGCATATGCAGGAGCCACAATGCCAGTGATTTTCCCATGAAGATAATGCTTCAATAATTTATTGAAGTTATTAATGATATCACCACCATACTACATTACTTTCTTGAAATCATCTTTGTTCTCCATGAACTTTTCCAATAGAGGAGTGAAATATTTGATATTTTGGACTTGAGTCTTGAAGGATTGAGTGACAAGAGGTATTTTTAGATTCTCTACAACATATTTGAAATTATTTCTCATATCATGCTTAGAGAAGATTCTCTTAAAGTAGAAATCCACTTTCTTAGTAATTTATTCCTTATCATAATTTTCAATCTTTGAATGAATCCTCACTAAATCAAGTACTCTGTCACTATTCTTGAAAAATATTGGTAAAATCTCTTTATTAAAGACATTGAGCACTGATTGAAGTTCCTCCTTAATAATAATTCTGATCAGATCACTATCAAAGGGTTGAGATGACTGTCCAGATGCAGTAGAGGTAGTAACAACTGAGGTGAGGTACTTGAGCTGATTGAGAACTTTCTATAGACATCCCTTATACTCATCAGTCAGTTTGTTGAGACCAACAACAAGATCATGCATCTCATTGACTATCTGGATATTTCTCTCAACCACTTTGTCAAATAAGGAAGTCAATATTGGTTGAATCAGAGAGGAAAATTTCTATGGAATCTGATCACCAACATTCTCAATAGGATGAGCAACAAAATCTTGTCTTGGTTGCAACACTTTTTTCATATCTTCAACCGTAACTTGGAGAGAATTCACCTCATCACTCAATTACTTGTTTTAAATTATATCCTCTTGTATTTCATGGATCATTTTTGGTTGAATATTCCATATGATTTTCTCTAATAGAAAAACAACACCTCTTTCACTAAGATTTGTCACAGGAGGAGGTTGTGTGTTCATGATATTTTCAAATCCAACCAATAAAGTATCTCTAAAGGATTTCGAATCAATGTGACTCATAGAAGTATAATGTTCTTGAAAAGGTCCAGGAATATAAACTAAGATAGGTTCAAGTTCCTTTGTAGAGACTACTTCTTGACCAGAGACTGGTTTTAATTGAAACACAGTTGATAGGTTTGTGCCTTTAACCGAGGCCTCTAAGGAATTATCCACATCAAAGTAGCTAGGGAATTTATACCCGGTATCCATAGTGCTTTGATCAACAGGATTAAGAAATTTAATACTTTCTATACTGGGGTGCTTATCCCTCTCAACAAGTGCATCTCTCACAATACTAAGAGGTTCAGTTCCTTGATTTGTTTCTAAAATTTCATCTCTTATAGACTCACCCATTTCTTTTCTAGCGAGTTGGAAGGATTGTTCCATTATTTCCTTAGCAGATAAGATAGGTTCATGATTAGCTTGTTCCTTTGAATGTTTCTCAACATAAGCCTCTTCCTCAATAATAATATATTCTTCTAGATGCTCCTAACGTACAACATTTTCTTCTACACTAACAACATATTATTTTCTAGAAGTCTACTCTTCCTCTAGATCAACAATTATTTTAGTAACAGGTGCTTCCTTATCAACTATATTTTGTGGAATAGGTAGACCACTGTCTTCCTTATCCAAGATATTTTCTTCCATAGGCACAAAAATTGCCTCTTCTTCTTCATCAGAAGGATAATCAACAATTTCATCTGGTTCCAAACTAGGATCAGATATGTTCTTATGTATTGAAGGATGATCAAACATATTAAACTTTTCATATATCCTTTCATTATCCTCCACACAAGACTTTTTCCAAGGATTCCAACTTATTTTCATCCATTTGACAGTAACCTTTGAAATATAGTACTCATGGTATTTGATGACTTCTTCATTTGGTCCAACCATTCCTTTTGTATACAACATTACAGAGATCAACCTAGAATAGAACAATGAGGTATACTTTGAAGTTTTCTTAATCAACTTACACATGTGAAGTATAACATACTTACATAGATTGATCTTGTGTCCATTTTCCATGATATATATCAAGAATACATATTGATACTTGAGGGTAGAAAAATCTCCTTTCCTTGGACTAATTAGATTTTGGATAAACTTAAACAACAACCCCAATTCCCCATCCAACTCTGCAGTAATTGATCTTATTTTCTTTTTATTTCCATTCAAACTTCCCAAGGCTTATTCTAAGATAAAAATATCAATTATAGAAGGAGGAACTCTCTGGTAGCACTAAAAATTTCTTCATGAGGTATCCCTAGGAAGGAATCCCATAAACTTGAGGAATAGGAACATCTTTGGACATTAATCCAGCTTCTTACAACAAAACCATCTTCTGTATCAAATAAGAACTAGACAAACTGATAAAACTGAGCAACAAGTTTTGGATAAATTGGCTTTGCCTCTTTTGTGAACAAGTTCATCCATCCCTGATCTTTAAGTACTTTCAAGAATAAAGACTTACTTGTCAGCAACCACTTAGGATAGATTTCCTTTTCTGGTACTACTATTCGATCAACAGGATTCGGTTTTAATGGTCCTTTGGGAATTACCTTCGGTGCTCTTTTTACTTTCTTCTGAGATCTGTGCTTCTTAGGAGTTGATGAAGATGGGTGATTCGTCCCGGGCATTCAACAAGGGTTCAAAAGAGAGATGAAGGGCTGAAGGACTTATGGTTTGAGATAAAGGTTTTAGTTTCGAGAGAAGAGAGATTAAGTGAAGAGAATAGTGAAAGATATTTTGATTTTATCATTTAGAGATTTCAAGCATCGCAAATTCAAAACCATGAGATAAAAAAAATCAATATAGCGATATGAGTAATAAAATACAAATAAAACAAAAAAGTGTCATTACGGTGAGACCAAAACAGATTTCACAGTGTCATCTTTACGGTGTGTCACCACATGGTGTGACCGTATTATTTGAGACAGTAAGCGCAAGATGATAACTGAGAGATAGTAACTATGAGAACATAATCATGAAACAATAACTTTAAAATAGTAATATATAGAACCGTGAGAGTGAGATAGTAGTTCTAAGATAGTGAATTGTGAAACTGTAAGTCATGAAACTGAAAACTGTGAAATAGTAAGCTGTGAAATAGTAAGTTTTAAAGAAGTAAGTTTTGAAACAATACACTTTATACTTGAGATTTATCATACCTAATTCATGTATGGTGTAGTCTATCCTTTCGGAATTTAATGGTTTTGTGAATATATCAGCAAGATGATATTCATTTCTAATGAATTCCAAGGTGATATCACCTTTTTGATAATGGTCTCTCAAAAAGTGATGTCTTACATCAATATGTTTTGTCATGGAATGTGAAACAGAATTCTTTGAAATGTTAATAGAACTTGTATTGTCCCAATTTATGGGTACATGCCTGAATTAATATCCATAATCTAGTAATGTGTGTTTCATCCAAAAAATTTGTGCACAATAGCTACCAGCAACTATGTATTAATCTTTGGTAGTAGATAATGCAATATAAATTTGTTTGTTACTACACCATGATACTAGAGACTTTCCTAAAAGGTGACATGTTTCAGAGGTTTTTTTATCTAACTTATAACCACAAAAATCAACATCATAATAGCTAAGTAACTCAAATTATTGTCCTCTAGGGTAGAATAGTCTTAGATTGGGTGTACGTTTGAGGCATTTGAAAATCCTTTTAACAACATTTAAACGATATTATTTAGGGTTTGTTTGAAAATGATCAAATATATATACACAAAACATGATATCAGGTTGGATAGAAGTTAAGTAGAGTAAGCTCCCAATCATTCCTCTGTAAGTGGTTTGATCAAAAAAATTTCCATCCTCATCAAGATCCAACTTACAAGTAGTACTCATTGAAGTATCACTAATTTTAGTGCTATCCAAGCCAAAACGTTTTAGAAGATATTTGGCATATTTTATTTGATTTAAAATAATACCATTTTTATTTTGAAATATTTTAAATCCAAGAAAGAATTTTAGTTCACCCATTAAACTCATTTCAAATTCGTTTTGCATCATTTTAGAAAACTCAATACATAAAGAATTTTTTGAAGATCCAAAAATAATGTCATCTACATAAATTTGAACTACTAAAGCATCATTAGAAATTCGTTTTATAAAGAGTATGACCAGATATACTTTTTGTTAAACCTTTGAAAATTATAAAAGTACTTAGTCTATCATACCAAGCTCTTGGATCTTTCTTTAAACCATACAAAGATTTTGATAATTTAAAAACATTATTTGGAAAGTGAGGATTTTTGAAACGAGGGGGTTGTTCAACAAAGACATCCTCAGCTATATAACCATTTAGGAATGCACTCATGACATCCATTTGATATAGTTTGAAATTCAGATGGGCATCATAATAAATAAGGATTCTGATTGCTTCAAGTCTAGCAACAGGTTTAAAGGTATCCTCATAGCCAATTCCTTCTTCTTGACTATATCCTTGTACAACTAATCTATCCTTGTTTCTAACTATTTTACCATCTTCATCTATATTATTTCTAAACACCCACTTAGTGCCTATGGTAAATATGTCTTTGGGTCTTTCAACAAGTTTCCAAAATTTGTTACTTTCAAACTGATTATGTTTTTCTTGCATATCCATCACCCAAAATTCATCATTGATATCATCATTAATGTTTTTAGGTTCAATTTTTGACAAGAATACTTGATGTTCAACCTGATTTCTAATAGAAGATCTAGTTTTAGTTCCTTTATCTAAATCTTCTACAACAACATTTAAAGGATGGTTCTTAAGGGTTATAATAGCTCTAGAAAAATAGGGGATAATTATTTTAGGTTCATCAATAGGTTTGAGTTCATTATGACTTGAATCTAGAGAATTTATAGAACTGTAAGTTTTTACAGATTCCTTTACTGGATGGTTAGAAGGTTTAGCATTTATGTCTAGATTTGACATATCATCCTCAAGATTCTATAGAGAGGTCTTAGGCTCATGTGGATATGTCTCATCAAACTTGACATGGACATATTCTTCCACAAATATATTTATTTTTTTAAACAATATATAGGCTTTAATAGAGATTGATTATCTTAGAAAGATTCCTTCATCACTTTTGGATGCAAATTCTTCAAGATTGTCCTTAGTATTAAGGATATATAATTTATAACCAAAGACTTTGTAGTATTTTACTTTGGGTTTTCTATTATTTCATAACTCATATGGATTTCTTTTAAGAATAGGTTTAATCAATACTCTATTAATATTATAGCATGCTATATTTACAACTTCATCCCAAAAGTAAATAGGTAAGTCAAATTCACTAAGCATGGTTCTATAAATTTATTACAAGGTCATATTTCTTATTTCTAAAACTCCATTTTGTTGAGGTGTTCTAGGGGTAGAGAAATTATGACTATAGCCATTTTATAGGAAAAATGATTCAAACTCTTGATTTTGAAACACACGGCCATGATCACTTCTTAGAGATTTAATTCTAAGTCCACTAATATTTTCAACAGTTTTAGAATATTTGGTGAAAGGATAGAAGGATTCACTTTTGTGAGCCAAAAAGAAGGTCCAAGTATACCTAGAAAATTCATCTACAAGATCATAAACATAGTGCTTCCCATTTAAACTAGAAACTCTAGATGGACAAAACAAATCCATGTGAACCAACTCGAGAGGTTGAGAAGTTGAAAATTCTTTCTTTGGTTTGAAGGAAATTTTGTGTTGCTTTCCCTTTTGACAAGTATTACACACTTTATCATTTGGAAACTCTAGTTTGGGTAGATCTTTGACTAAATTTTTTTCTAGTTAGCTTTATAAGGGAGTGACTATTAAAACGTCCTAGTCTTCAATTCCAAAAGCAAGATTCTTTGTGAAATACACTTAAACATGAGTCATTTTGAGAAACTAAAGAATATAAGTTAATAGAATATACATTTTCATTTCCCAATGTAGAAAATACTAATTCATTTTTAGAATTAAAAACATTTCAAGCATCATTTTAAAATTTAATATAAAATCCATCATCACATAGTTGTGAAATACTAAGCATATTGTATTTCAGCCCATAAAAAAAGTACTTTGGAAATTAAAATTTAGTTAGAGTTATTGATTTGGATAAGGAAAATGATTTTTCCTTTGTCATTATCACCAAAAGTGACATGTCCACCATAAATATTTATTAGGTTCTTAAAACATGAATAATATTCTATCAAGTGTCTTGAACACCCACTATCCAAGTATCATAAGCTTTTATAGGAGCTCTTCAAACAAATTTCCTACAAAATAGTCAAATAAAAACAGACTTTGGTACCCATATTTGTTTGGGTCTTGTAATATTAGTATCTATTGCTTTAGGAACCCACATCTGCCTCATATGTTTCTTATAAGAATTATTTAAAGTATTTAAGAAATAAACTCTATTTGGTCAAGGAAAACACGAAACAATAAAGAGTGTGTCATAATTTGAACTAGTAGAATGTTTTCCTGAACTAGGAGTAAAGATGTATGTTCTAGATTTAGAAACAAAATTGGTTTTTACAAAATTTCTTTTACCGGGTTGATAGTCAATACTAGTAGTGTATTTAGGAGAAATATGTTTTCCTAGAATTTTTACCAAGGTATATTTACCATTAGTAAACTTTTAAAGGTAATTTTTCAGTTTCTCATTAGATATATTTAATTCATTGTTTTCTTTGAGTAATTTGAACATTTTTCTCTATTTCTACAGCAAGTTCAGATTTAACAGTTTAGTTAATAGGATAATGTTTATTTAAAGACTTGTATTTATATTTTAGTTCATTATATGTATCTTCAAGCATATTTTAGTACTCAAAAATATATTTTTTAGATATATTTTCAGAATCACTTTCATCTCCAGAATAATAGGAATTTTGCATAGGAGATTCCAAGGTTACCTCAGACGTGTTTTTCATGAAACACATATTGGATTTATTATCTTGTTCATCATCTAAAGACTTTAAGTCACTTAAACTGTCCTCAGAAGCACCCCAAGATGCTTTCATTGAATTTTTATACTTTCTATATTTTCCTCATATTTTTTTTTATATTTGAGCTTGGTACAGTCTGCCTTTACATGTCCCTTTATCTTACATTCATAGGTTACTATCTCATCAGACTTGTCATTTCTTTTCCAATATTTCTTCCAACTTCCCTTTTGATCATATCTTCCTTTCAAGTTATGATTTCAGAAAAATTTATTCCTTTTGTAAAATATCTTAAAACTTTTGTCTAATTGATCCATATCCTCATCACTGTTAGGGGAAGATTTTTCAATGATGGAACTTTCTAGAAAGAATTAAAATTTCTCATTGTATTTGTGTTGAGAGGTGGTGGTCTTGAATGCCATATATTTTATTTTGGGTTCATCATCCAATTTCTTGTTGACTTTCAACACCTATTCATACATCATTAGTTTCCCAATGAGTTCTTTTAATGGTAGTTTACTAATGTCTCATGACTCTCTAATAGAGACAGAGTTTCCTATCTATCTATTAGGTAGGAATATTATAATCCTCATGATTTGTTCTTTGGTAGTAACATCTCTTCCTAGAGAAATCATTGTGTTGAAAATTTCATTGAACCTAAGATACATGTCAAAAATAGGCTCATTATGATTCATTTTAAAGTTATCATATTTAATAATATAAGTATCAAGTCTCATTTCTTTAACACAAGAATTTTCTTCTTGTGAAATAGGCAAAGTATCCCAAACTTCATGGGCAGTTTCACATACAGATATTCTGTTAAATTCCTCATCTCCTAAAGGGAAATATAAAGCATTCATGGATTTGCAATTGTTATTGTAAGCAGTTTTGGTTGGTCCATCCCAATTAATTATATCAGTAGTAGAAATATTATACTCATCTATAATTGAAGACCAAATTTCGAAAACCATACTTTCTAAATGAATTTTAATTTTAATTTTATATTGGGCATAATTAGTTCCATTAAAGAATGGCGACCTATTCATTGCATGACCTTTGAGTCTATTATCCATAATAAATAAATACTTTTAAAGAGATAGAAATTTTGAATTAACAGAAATTTACAGATCTTTAAAGTACAATTAAAATCATAGTTGAACAGTTTTAAAAAAAGAGTCTTATTAAGAATAACACCCTATGGTACCAAATGTTGGTCATAGTAGATTACTCAAGAGGGGGGGGGGGGGGTTGAATTGAGTGTGTATAAAAATTTTTGTTACAAAATTGGTTCTTTGAAAACTTCTCCCAATAAATAATACAACCCAGTTAATCAAGGTAATACAATTATAATAGTTTGAATGTTAAAATAACTTATCAAAAGATTGATTAAATCTCTGTAATATCAATGTGAATTATTGATATCACTACTGGAAATATGATCTATACCAACAGTTTTTGGGAAAACCGTTGGTATAGTTCACTAATTTGGACCTATACCAACTGTTTGGCCAAAACCGTTGGTATAGGTCACTTATATAGACCTATACCAACAGTTTTCCCAAAACCATTGGTATAGGTCACTGATTTGGAGCTATACTAACGGTTTTGGGCAAACCATTCGTATAGTTCACTAATTTGGACCTATACCAACGGTTTTGGGAAAACCGTTGGTATAGGTCCATTATAGAGACCTTATACCAACGGTTTTGGCCAAACCATTGGTATAGGTCCCCCCTATATGAAAGGTTTGTCCAAAACCATTGGTATAGGTCCCAAAATCAAAGAACCTATACCAACAGTTCTCAAAACCGTTGTTATAGGTCTATACCAACGGTTTTGAGAACCGTTGGTATAAGTACATGTATTTTTAATGGAATCTTCTTATAGAGGATATTAAATAAATCAAAATTTAAAATACTTATGATAATAAATATATATATTTTTGAAATTATGTTCACAAAAGTGAGTTAGGTTAGTGGTTAGGTCATTCAATTTCAAATGGGTGGTGCTGGGATCAAAACCAATCGAATGATCCTTTTTTGAATTACATATACCAACAGTTTTATGGAACCGTTGGTATAGATTTTCATATTACTTATAACAATGGGTTTTCAAAACTATTGGTATAGTTATATACCAAAGGTTTTCCCAAAACCGTTGGTATAGACCTATCCCCGTGTCTTACTTGGAAATGATTCTCTAAACCATTGGTATAGGCTATACCAATGGTTTGGAGGCCTATTCCAACGGTTCCAAACCGTTGGTATAGGGTATTTTTCTAGTAATGTATAACTTTTGTGGTTATTATAATAATTAAAAATAGTTATAACTTCTATCCAAGACCAACTATCAAAGTAAAATCTATTGTTTTATGAAATATACAGTAAAGTAGAGAAAAAATAAATTAAAAGACACAACGGATAAGAAAAGTGGTTCAGTCACAAGCTGAGACCTAATCCACTCCACTTGGTGATAACCTGCCACCAAGAAGTTTATATTAATAAACTTGATCCACACCCTGGATTGGGGTAAACAATAGTGCACAAGACTATCTAGGTCACACGAACTCTTCCACTATTCTTCATGGGTATAAACTACCAGGTCACACAAGGACCTCTTTTACACTTATCTGTGGGAATAAAAGAAGTAAGAAGTGATGAGAGGAAGGATATCTTTTATCCTTTAGTTTAATATAGGAGATAGTGTGTGTTTTAAATACAGACACTCACACACACTGCTCAAAAGCTAAACATAGTACACAATAGAGAAAAGATGATGAGAAAGGGTTAGTAGTGCTCCAAGTTTTATTCTATGCAGCTCTAGACTTCTAGGATGAAGCATATGCAAGTATCGAGTATTCTTGTGAAAAATAGAGTATCGCAAGTCACGTGATTTAGTTTCTAGTTAGATCTAGCTCGTTTTCTTCTTGTAGTTGGTACTATAAATATGATTTTGGCTACGATCTATGGTAGTCTAGCCTTTTGGAGTTGATAGTGCTTCGTGTGTTCTTCAGTTTTTCTTGTTGCATGCATCGGTTTGCTTTTAAAAAAAATGCTTTCCCTTCTCTGGTATTTCTGTGTATATTTGCAGCCCGACTTATCTTCCTTTTTAATTTCAGGTGCACACGTTGAAACTGACATGATACATTTATTTTTCACCTCGGACCTCATACTGTTAGGTGACATGTCTACAAAGAAACATTAATTGTGTTAGTGCATTTAAATGACTCAAATATGACCGTTAGAAATTAAATTGAAAATGGAAAAACAAATTAAATAATGGTGTCACATATTATCATGAAATGGTATCACTTGAAAATGTTGTCACCATGAAATGGAGTATTCTTATTTGCCTTTGAGCGGTGAGACAATCGTGATTCTACAGTTTTATTGAGATCTAGAACCGGTACCATAGATGCGATGTTAGGATCACAGTGTCTGGTCATGGTGTATAGGTCACAATGTCTGGTCACGGTGTATGGGTCACGGTGTCTGGGTCACGGTTTTTAGGTCATGGTGTCTGGGTCACGATGTCTAGGTCAAAGTGTCTGGTCCTTTTCCAGAAAACTAGTGCCAGTGGTATACTCATGGTTTCTTAGACTTAGCCAAATATCTGTAAATAGTCTTAAGCAATAATATTCACAGAATGAACTAGACTTAATCATTCATAGAATAAATCTTTATAGAATAAATTTATACATAGTTTACAAAAATAAAAACATGATTTATAAGAATCAGGATATTGTGAAAGTTTATTTAAATCATAGGGAAACTAACCATCTCTACATATGATTTGAGATAGATTAATATAGGATTAACAGGATTTGTGATCATTAAAACATGATTAAAACATGAGGAGTCCAACAGTTGTCACCATTCACACAATGCATCACCCCCTATACCAAGAACCATCACATTATGAATCCCTTTGAAATAATTTATAATAGAACCCATCTATCCCATGTGGTTAAAGGGCCAAATGATAGGTTTCAATAGACCTATCGATCCTTTAAGCAGCCCACTCAGTGTTGATTCCTGAAGCCAAGCGGCACTGCCTACCTGATGCATCGTACTGATCAGTTGGTCACTTTATTCATCACCTGTTTCTCTATGGTGGCCCTAGAGTCCCCAAGGCACTGTTTCCCAAAGACCCTATGGAACGAAACCCAATTCCATGGATTATAGGCCCAAATTGTGTGAATAGTTCTGCTGCTATAGTAACTACTACACTACCCGTTATAGTAATTGCAATAGTACTCAGAAATTTGACCCCTGCCCCAAATTTGATCCTAGGTATGTTGGATGCTAAGAAGGATCTTTTAGCACTTAGGTACAAGATCGTTGGAAATAATAAATATTTATTTCCATATGGTTTATATATTTAAAAATAATTTTTTTATGTAAATATGTTTAAATATTTATTTATACAATTGATTTATTATATGTAAATATAAGAAAATATGTATATATTTAATTATAAATGAAACTAAAATATGAAAAACAATAAAATTTTAAGACCTTAATATCTATATGAATGTAATACCTAAAAATAAATTCAGTCTCTACTAAAAAAGGACAAGAAGACCAACTTAAAAATAGTCAGAATCCCATTGAATATTAAAAAAATCGGATATCCAAGCTAAAAAAATCAGTTTTGGAGGACTTAAAGGCCCTTTTGACCAAAAAAATAGATACCCAGGTACCTCTAGGTCAAAAATACATAGACCTATTTACATTATTTAAATTGATATGTGGTAGAGCCCAAACAGAAACTTGGATCAAAAGTTTTTTCCGTTTGAAGTTCAAGTCCTGTTTTCAAATTATCTTAGACCTTTCATTATTTTATTGAATTTTTATGTCATAAATTTTTTAATAAATGAATATTAATTGATAATACATATAAAATAAATAATTAATATTATTTTTCAATGTTTCGAATCGGCTCACCTCTAAGACAGTGGCTGGACCGGTGGGTCACATTACCTCAAGAGCATCTCCCAGAATGCCAGAGGCTTCCGACTAGTAGCGAGGGCCTTTTTTATGTCTGTGGGGGAGACTATGCCCTCATAGGTAATAGGTAATATCAAAATAGAAGTAACAAAATAAATAAATAAATAGAGGAATCATATAAATGATTAAATTGCAGCAAAAGCAATATAAATAAACCAACTGAATAATACTCAAGTGCAAAATCTCACAAAACGATGTCATGCCATGATATCTGTATAAACTGGAAGTACAGAAAATAGAAACTCAAGAACAAAATCAACTAAAATAAAAGACCCAAAGCAATATATGTATCGCGATAAAGGCTTGGTCCTCTACCCTTGTCTCTATCCTAAGCATCAAAGAACAATCAAGCATTAGAAGCAACACACTTCCCTTTGTCAATACCCACAAGCATGTAATCTAATTGGGTATCACTGATGCCCGAGCAGGGTGTGAAATAAAATCCCTGTATGCCGGAACCCATGGTGTCTAAACCTTTCCATTTTCTGCAATAATAAAATGCATTGTGCCTTTATATAATAATTTTAGATAATTAAGTAAGTACACTAAAATAAATAACTCGGCCCGGGTTCCCAACAACACCCATCCCTAATCACCTTCTTCGGCCTAAGTTGGAAGTCTAAAATGAATACCTGTAAGAAGAATACACAAATGCATATATATAAATCCTGGAAGAGTAAGGTAAGACAAGGAAGGGAATACCCCAAGCTTGTGCTTTTACTTGGGGTCTAAGTCATGTGTCAACCAGGTGTGCTTCAACATACCAGAAAATATCACAAATCTCAAGAACTAATAGCAAAGTTAATATAAACCCTTAGTGCATCATTGGTAAGGTTTAAATTGAGTGTTGGATTCTGAGTTTGTACTAAAGGTATCTCTACAGAACAACCTTTAATTTATCCAATACCACCGAGCCCGTCCAAGGCAATCTTTCGAAAGACCAAGTATCGCTCGAGGCATGGATTTACCTTGAGTCCGTTTCGATCTCACAAAAAGGGGTCAAAAATCATACAAGGATGGATTAAAATTTTTTTCAACGGATCTGTCTCAATGGTTCCTTTTGGAATTGGTGTCACTCATAAGTATTAGAAAACCCAGGGAAGTCTCGGTCTGGAAAATCCAAGACACCACCCCCGGTGCGTAGTGGTAACAATCAGGAATACAGGGTCTAAGCATGACCCTTAATACAAGACCCACCTCCTTTACCCACCCTGAATTTAATTAAAGTTTTCATAGAAGAAAATATTACATAACAAGCACATGAAATTGCAGCTTGAAAACTAACCAGATATGCTCGTGCATCACAAGGTATAAATTAAATATTTCAGCATAACAACTTAATAAGGAAAGATAACATATCAATATAAGCAAATAATTCACTTTTTCAATAAATAAATAGCTCAGGACAAACAATTACCAACAATCCAACAATTCAAGTTCATGTTCAATGAAAACTAATTATTTAATTTAATTACAATAAAAATGGGTTGTGAAACACCTGTATGTAAAGACCCGTAAAAATTCAAGGGAATTTTTTTTCTTAATTTTCTTTGGAATTTTACAAGAGCGCGGTTTCAGATGGCACCTGATTCCGAGGCCCGGAGTGCCCGGAATCAATTTCCGAAGTTTGGCTCGGGTACGTTCAGTGAACAAACGAGCGGGAATTTCTAACTTTTGATCCGGTGCTCTGAATTGAAATCCGAGGACACCGATGAACTCGCAACGCCGATATTCGCTTAAGAAGACCTTTTCCGAAGTTGCGTTTATTGCGGGACGAAAGTTAGTTTTTAGGAGAATTATAAAAAGTTGAATAAAAATGTGGAACACTTTTTATTTTACTTTTGTTGGTTAACTTCTCTCAAAGGAAGTTAGGGGTGGGACCCACACCCACTTAACCTCCCTTGAGAGGATTAAGTGTGGTGGGGCCCACATGAACCTAAAACTTCCATCTTCTCTCAAACTCCCTTTAAACCCTCTTTAAATGACATGACAACTTGTTATTTAATTTTGGAGTTATCTTATTTGAATTTCAAACCTTTGAAATTCAATTTGTTAAGTTTGTGAATAAAATAAGACTCTATCTTATTTTATTTGGTTAGAATTGTTTAGCCATCTTGAGAGCTTTTGGGTTCTTCTCCTTCTTCTTCAAACTTTGACGAAGAACGCTCAAGCTTTGACGAAGAACGCTCAAACTCCGACGAAGAACGCCGCTCCTCTCTTCTTCGTATTTCGTGTCAACGAAAAGGAACGCCGCTTCCTCCTCGGACTTCCTTCGTCGGCATACGAAGATTCGCAAACAACGTATCTCTTCGGACGTATCTCTTCGTCATCGGATTTGACGAACGACTACCGCGACGCCAGACCTCCGCGACGTTGTCTTCCGCGGGTCGTTGACAATCTTCGAACTTGAACCCAAGGTAGGGGTTGTTGTTATTTGTTTATTTATTTATTCTTGTTTGTGGTTCTGGCATGACTAACGTGAGGATATTTAAATATGTATTATCATTTAAAGCGAGGGGGTCCGGACCGCATGAACATGGCCGAACCCCCTCCTTTGTTCTTGTTGATTTATATTGCGGATGAAACAAGATGGCGTGGTGCCGTCGCACCACGCGGTTATTCGCACGCTTATATTGCGCGGCACCGTGGAAGGATCATCAAGAACGCGACGCCGTCACGCCGTGTTGAAAGGAATCAAAGGCGCGGCGGAGGGGCGCGGTGCCGTCGCACCGCGCCGGACGACGAACACCGCGGCCGGTTCCGGGCCGTGGCGGGATGAGAAGACCGGCGGCCGGGCCACCGGCGTCGGAGGCCGGAAAGGGGACCGGTTTGCTGGTCCCGTTAGAGAAAAACCGCCCGGCTAGGTGGCCGGACGGATGGTCAAAGGCCGGGGGAATTTAATTCCCCCGGCCAGTGCTCAAAAGCCCCCCTCCCCATTTAATTGGGGGGGCGGTTTCATTGAGGGGGGCAGGCGGCCCCCCAGTTTCCCTCAAGCAGGCCCCCTCGAAGGGGGGCCGGTTCACACAATGGCGCGGCTAAAAGCCGCGCCGCCAGCAGGATGCGGGGGCCATGCCCCCCGCGCGTGACCCCAGCGGTGCCAGGCCGCGCCGCCGCCGGCCGGGCCGCGCCGCCGCGCCGGGCCGGGTCGGGTCGACCCGGTTCGGGCCGACCCAGGGGGGGTCGGGCCGGGTCGGCCCGGACCCGGACCCCCCGTTTTCGTGTCGTCTTCGGTCTTTTGGACATAACTTGAACCACAGACCTCCGATCGATGAACCGTCTACGGCAACGCGATCCTTAGATCGAGACGATCGTTTCGGTATATTACAATCAGGGTTTCGGAACACTTTGAGTTCGGCCGGGTTGATTCGTACACGAAACCAACCGGGCCATCGGAGCGGGAACACTCATATCTTGAGCTACGGACGTCCGTTAGACGTGCCGTCATCTTTGTTGAGTTCCTATTAGTGAGATGGATCTTTTGGAATACTCCGCCCGAGGTTTGGACGCAGGTGGAGTACGGTCGGGTTGGTTTTGCCTTAAAAACCAACCGGGCCATGGGGACGAAAATGCCAATAACTCTCAGACCGGGCGTCCGATCGACGCGCCGTCTGTTGCGTTGAGTTCCTGTTGACGATACAGAACTTTTGGATACATCAACTCTGGACTTTGTGACAGTTGATGTATCAGCCTCTCGGCTCGTGGAGCGGACCCTCCGAACGAGCTTGCTGTGTGCGGGAACCCTAGTGCTGGCTGCGACTGTGACTACTGCTACTGCTACTGTGACTGCGACAATGACAGTACAGAGATCCTGTGTGGATTCGACGACGACGACTACAACACTCAGCGATCCTACGTGGATTAGTGCTACAGGTCCTGTGTGGGCCCGATCCTGTGTGGGTCCGATCCTGTGTGGGTCTTTGCACTCAGCGGTCCTGTGTGAACCAGCGCCTACAGGTCCTATGTGGGCCCGATCCTGTGTGGGTCTTTTGCGGGGGTTAGTTACCTATCGATCCGTCGTGGGTCCGACGACTTAGATGGATCAGAGATCATCTTTATCGTCCTTTGAAGAAGTATTCCTGTGTGAGCTAAATCCTGTTGCTTTCCTGTGTGGATTGTGTTGTGCTATCCTATGTGGATTACGTTTTGCTTTCCTGTGTGGAATACGTTTACTTTCCTGTGTGGACTGAGTTGTACTTGGGCTCGGAGGTTGGAGCGTATTTGAAATTGATGACTTAGGTATATGTATGGGCATATACCTAAGTAGTGACGGTTGTTACTTCGTGATTGTACCTTTCTTTGTGGTTTGTCCTATGTGGATTTTGAGAGACCTTCAGGGGTCTCGGGGTCCCTACTGAGTAGCTTATACTCACCCCTGCACGGGCTTTGCCCGCACTATGTTGTGTTGGTTGCAGACGACGGACAGCGTTGATCTTAGCTGAGGCTTGCAGAGCAGAACGGTACCTGGAGGTGGACCACTGGGCGGGACATGCTCGGGGCGGACGGCGGGACCCGTGGAGCAGTGGAGCTATCTGTACCCACCCTTCAGGAGGGATTTCCAGTGGACAACTCGGTGTAGCGGCTTTTACTTTTCAGTTGCTGTTTTCCCTTTTGAGTTGTACTTTACTTTCAGTTTGGGTTTTTATACTGGCCCATTTACTTTTCCGCACTTTCAGTTGTTCTCTGCTTTTGCTTAGTGTTTACTTTCCGCTTGCTTACTCTGTGGTGTTTGTTTACTTTACAAAGTCAATGCCTTCCCTTTTTACCGGGATTTACGCCTTGGTGCTAGTCGCCATCCCCTGACCTATGGAAGGCGGGCTTGGGGTAGTCACGGCACGGACCCCGAGGGCGGGTCGTGACACTGTAGTTAATTAAATTAAATACCCAGCTAACGGAAAAAAATATACCGAGCATATCGGCAGACCAAAAAAGGTGTCCGACCTTGTTGCAAGAATTCAAAAAATTTAATTTAGGATAATTAAGTCTACAAAAATTAGGCAAACCAATTATATTAAATTGGGTTAATTTGCACAAAGTCGGTAGGCACCGACTAACAACACAATGGTGCATTTTTATAAACCACAAAGAAAAAGAGAGAAAGCGAGTAGGCACCCTACCTTATAGTCATAGATGAATCTAAGATCTGTGTTAGGCTTTGATTTGACCTAAAAAGGAAGAAAAAAAATAAGATTTTAGAAAAACACCAAAATAAGGTAAAATCTTTCCACGACAAACTACACACAGGATACTCAACAAAAAAATACGATTCTAAATGAGTAAGGTTATCCTTACCCTAAGGTTTACTGCGCACCTGACAGCGAAGTAAACAGATGACGAACAGAGGAGCGGTGGCCTTCTGAAGGGGCTGTAGGGTGGTGTGCCACCTAGGGGAGAGGGGGAGTTCGACGTGAGGGAGAGGAGGAGAGGAAGAGAAAAAAAAATAAAGAATGAAAAGAGAGAAAAAGAAAGGAAAAATAAGAGAAAAATAAAATAAAAGGAAAAAGGAAAATAAAAATAAAAATAAAATAGAATAAAATTATGGAAAGGAAAATGATAAAAATAAATAAAAATGGAAATATCCCATTTTAATTACTTTTATTTTTCCCTAACCCCCTTTCTATTTTATTTCAAAATTTCCTTTTATCCCTTCTTACATTATTTTAAATCTACTTTGAATCTCTTATTATTCTTTTTCAAACTTTAATTAATTATTTAAAATCTTTTACACTATGTTAAAGCGCAATCTAACATCTCATAAATCTCAACAGTTATTTAATTAATTTAAATAAAGCTGCCCGAGACCCACAGCGGGGTGCATAGGGGAGCACCCCGGGTCTCTTTAAAGAAAAAAAAACAAAATTAAAAATGGTCCATACCTGATTAAGGCTAGGACGTTACAACCTCCCCTCCTTAAGACAACTCGTCCTTGAGTTTCCCTTCCGAGGGTAGTGGAACGTCACCAGAGGGAAGTTCCAAACACTGTGCACGTACATCCGTTTCTCGCTCCCAGGTCTCATCCTAAACACGTTCGTGTTGCCATAATACCCAGACGAGAGGGACTGACTTGCCTCCAAGGAATTTCGTGATACGGTTGACGATATCGATCAAATGCTCCATAAAGGATGCATCAGTGTCAAGCTTGATGTTGTCAGGGTCAAAATAATGAGATGGGTCTGGATGATATTTTCGGAGCTGAGATATATGGAAAACGTCATGCATGGAATGGTACCTCTGAGGAAGCAATAAACGATATGCTACTGGCCCAACTCTCTCCACTATCTTGAATGGATTGACGTATCTCGGTGATAACTTCCCCTATCTCCTGATCTGCCTGTGACCCAAACTCAGAGAAATACACATAAAAAATCGATGTCCCTCCTCAAACTCCAAATGCCTACGACAACGATCGAGTATAAGTATTCTGTCTAGACTGATCTATAGTCACATGCTTCTGAATCAGATGAACTTGATCAAAAGTCTCCTGAACGAGATGAGGACCCAACATAGCTGCCTCATCTACTTCAAGCCAGCATAAAGGTGAACGACATGGTCTACCATAGATATCCTCATACAGAGCCATTTAAATTTTCTCCAAGAAGCTGTTATTATAGGTAAACTCAACAAGAGGCATATGCTTCTCCCAGGAACCTCCAAAATCAAAGATATAGGCCCATAACATATCCTCCAACACTCGTATAGTTCTCTCAGACTGCCAATTGGTCTGAGAGTGATATACAGTACTTAGAAGTACCTATGAACCCAGTGCCTTTTGAAACCCTTTCTAGAATCGTGAAGTAAAATGGGAATCCCTATCCGAGACAATAGAACGAGGTACACCATGAAGTTGCAAAATATCTTGGATATACAGCCTACCCAACTCATCAATTGTAAAGGTCTCTCAGATAGGCAATAAGTGCACAACCTTGGTCAACCTATCGACAACCACCCATACTACATCACTACCTTGATAAGATCTTGGAAAGCCTGTAATGAAATCCATGGTGATTTCATTCCATTTCCATTTTGGAATGTATAGAGGCTGTAGGAGCCAATCTGGCCGCTGGTGCTCTACCTTCACCTGTTGGTAGGTGGAGCACCGAGTGATGAAACTTGCTATATTCTTTTTCATATCAGGCCGCCAATACTACCGACACATGTCTCTGCACATCTTGGTCAGCCTAAGATGAACTTCCCAAATAGAGTTGTGCGATTTCTACATCAACTCTTCCCGTAAACATGAAGGTTCCCATACACGGCCATGACAAAGGAGAGTTTTACTACCATTAACAACCCAACTAAGAGCTGGGTTCTCTCCTGTAATTATTTCACTCAAAATAAGCCCCTCAGGATCAGTCATTTGTTTCCCATGAACTTTCTCTAGGAGAGAGGATGTCACTGCAAGAGAGAACTAGTTTCCCGCTCTGCTCTTGGACCTATAAATGAATCTCTGCAAATAAGGATGTCATCTTCCACTCACTACTGGATACCTACACTACCCATGTCTATGTCCTATGACTTAAAGCATCCTCCACAATATTACCCTTAATAGGGGTATAATCAAGCTCAAAGTCGAATGACTGCAAGTATTCGACCCACCTACATTTCCTTAAGTTCAAGTCTCGTTGAGTGGAGATATATTTTAAGATTTTATGATTAGTGTAAACAAAAAATATCTCACCCAAAAAATAGTGTCTCCAATAGCATAGATAATGAACCAAAACTACTAACTGAAGGTCACGTGTAGGATAGTTCTGCTTGTGAGGTCTCAACTGGCAGGATCCATAAGCCACAACTCGATCACCCTGCATCAAAACTACACCCAGTCTGATTCCTGAAGCATCACAATAAATAGTATAGCTCTTACCAAGATCAGGAAAAACTAGGATCAGGGCTGAGTTTAGTCTTCAATTTAACTTCTGAAATGAATTTTTACAAGCTTCTAATCAAATAAACTATACACATTTCTTAGTTAGGGCTGTAAGAGGTGATTCTAAGTAAGAGAAATCTTGGATGAAACACCTATAATAGCCAGCAAGCCCCAAGAAACTGTGGACGTTAAAGATACTCTTGGCCTTCTCCCATGAAACCATGACCCTCAACTTTTCTGGGTCAACTGATACCCCTTATTTAGATATAATATGACTCAAGAAGTGTACCTTATCATTCTAGAAGTGGCATTTTCTGATCTTAGTGTATAGCTGGTGCTCTCTTAGTGTACTTAGCATGATCCCAAGATAGGTTTCATGGTCATGTATGGAATGTGAATACACTAAGATGTCATCCACAAAGACTACCACAAAGGAATCAAGGTACGGATGAAAAACCCGGTTAATCAGAGCCATGAAGACTACAAGCACATTCGTGAGGCCAAATGGCATAAACAGATATTTGTAAAAGCTGTACCTACTTCGGAATGCTCTATGTGGTATGTCAGAAGGTCGCACACGCAACTAGTGATATCCCGACCTCAGATCAATCATAGAGAAAATAGTTTCTCCCCAGAGCTGGTTAAAGATATCATCCAAACAAGGAAATGGATATTGATTCTTTACTATAATCTGGTTGAGTCGACGATAATCCATGCATAACCTGAGGGTGACATCTTCCTTATTGGAAAAAAGAACAGGTGAACCCCATGGCGATGTGCTAGGTCTGATGAAACCCTTATCATCAAGGTCTTCAAGTTTCTTTTTGAGTTCTTATAGCTCTGTTGGTGCAATATTATAAGGAGGAATAGACACTGGTTCCACACCTAGAATGAGCTCGACAGTGAACTCTACGTCTCTCATAAGAGGTAAGTCGGAGAAATCGTTAGGGAAGATGTCCCTGAAAAGATCCACCACTAGAGGGAATTCAACTAGTTGCGTTCCCTAATCGCTCATGAAGAGACTTGCCAACTGATCTGTCACCCTACCCAACCCTGTGTATTTAGGCTTGGATCAGTCTACCCACATATCCCATTCTCCTTTGTGAAGATATGTGTCACCCTTAGGGGATGTGAAGGACCCCCGACAAAGATAGAAATCCACGTGATCACGATAAGAAGAAAGCCAGTTCATACCGAGAATGACCTCGATGCCAAACATGTCAAGGATATGGAAATTACAAACAAAAGGGTACCCACCTATCTCGAGGGGGCACTCTTGGAACTGGCATATTCCCTCTTTTATGACCCCAAGAGGAGTGTCGAGAGACATGATACCACAATGGTACTCAATTGGGAAACCAAGACTTTCAACAACAACAGTAGATGTAAAGGAGTGTGATGCACCGGTATTAAAAAAGAGTAGAAAATAAAGTAGAGGCTACTAGAATAGTGACTCTCACTGTAGATGGTCCTGCACTCTATTCCTTTGGTGCTGATTGCACTGTGTACATGATACCTGATGCATGACGCTAATACGCTTCCTGGTTGGTCTAAGTAGGTCCACTCCGCTGACACTGATAATCTAGAACTGGATTTCCTCAACCACAACCTCCACCATTACCTTGTCTAGATCGGCCAGTGGAAAAAGATCTTCCAGCCTACTATGGAGTCATAGATCCCATACCTGACAGAGGTGCAGGTGCAGATCCTCTACCACTGGATACTGAAGATAAGGAATGGAAAAAACGCTGAAGGTGACCCATCCTTCTAAAATATCTACACTCCTTTGGATCTATCGTACACTGTGGCTTCTTGTGACTATCCTTTCCGCCCTAATAACATGTGATATATACCTCTACACATGCTATTTTGATAGGATTTCCCATACATGCACCCTCAAAATGGCGTTTTATGCTGCTAGAAGAGTGATCACCCTATCTTGGAACTGAACCGCCCTTGCTCACTGGTTTATCTTCCCTGATATTTCACTCTAATATTAGAGCCTGATTTTTAATATCTGTAACAGTGGTCAAATGGAAGATGTTAACCTACGAGTGGATAATATACTCAAGTTCATCCTCAAAACGTCTCGCAATAGTCTTCACATCGCCAGTCAGAGATGGGTAAAAATGCTGAAGTTATGTGAAATGAGTAGAATACTCTAACATAGTCATAGCACCCTACCAAAGATATAGAAACTCCTGTGCACGATCATCTCTCAAAGTCTGTGGGAAAAAGTGATCGTAGAAGGCTACTTGGAAATCAGCCCAAACCATGTCACTGGTCTGCTCAGCCTGAGAAACAACGTCCCACCAGTTCTTGGTGGAGTCGCTAAGCATGTAGACTTCCAATTTGACCATTCATTCCAGAAGCATCTCGAGGTGGTCAAAGATAGACCTTATAGCTTCTATCCATGACTCTACAACATGAGGACCACCACTTCATAAGAAGATAGTAGGGTGTTGCTGCAGAAAGTCCCGCATGAGGTCTGCCATAGACGGGGTAGGTCTGGGGATTTGAACTATCTACATAAACCTGAGGAGACTATCCCTGAACTAAGCATCAGGTTCCCTCTAAATATCAACAGGAGGTAGTGCCATAGGAGTCTCTAAAAGAGGTACCACTAGTGGTTCCATACCCACCATCTCTGGAATGTGCTCATTGCCACTCTCCTGAGGCACGACATGAAGAAGTCACAATGAAATTTGTCTACAACATCCAACACACACCTTTAAATAAGGATTAAATAAGGTGAGAAAAACAAGTAAGGCACAAAAAAAGACGTTAGGTACATAGCCTGACTCTGAGCACTAAACAAAAGACAACTTGCTTCAAGAGATGGGTTTCGATATGGAAGAGACAACTCAAAAGGGTTACTAAACAAGTTCTATAGTCTATTCCTAAGTTAAGTCAGGCTAACATCTAACATACTATCAAAAATTTATATTTAAAAAACCAGACTTTCAAAATTTTACCACTAGGAACAACAGTACTCACATGCAAACCATAAAATGTACGCTAAAAGTAGATATGGCATGGCAATATGCATGGCATTTTAAATTCTATAATTCCTATTATGATGCATGGAATTTATTGTCCTCACATAATCGGGATGCAATGGTAAACCCATTATCTCAACAATACCAACACAATAACAATGAAATATAAGTGAGTCTCCTAACGGTGAAATCATATCAACGGTAACTGACATAATCAATAACTGCAATCCCAACCCAAGAATCTGGATTTTACCCTGTACATGGGTTAGCTACGTCCAAGAACAAAGTACATTCCAAATCCCTATATCCTAGTCTTCTTTCTAACCCAAATAGTAAGAAAAAAGGAAAAACCGGCTCTGATACCACTTTGTAACGTCCCGACCATGCTCAACTCTAAGATGGTGGCCGAACCAGTGGGTCACATGACCACAAGTTCATCTCCTAGAATGCCATAGGCTACTGAATAGCAGTGAGTGCCTTTTTCCTATCCATGGGGGAGACTATGCCCTCATATTTAATAGGTAATATCACACCGGAAGTAACAAAAAATAAATAATAAATATTAGAAGCATATAAATGAATAAACTACAGTAGAAGAAATATAAATAACCCAACTGAATAATACTCAAGTGTGAAATCTCACAACACGATGTCATTCCATGATGTCTATCTAAACTAGAATTACAAAAAACAGAAACTCAAGCACACAATAAACTAAAAGAAAAGGTACAAATAAACAACTGCATCATGATCAAGTCTTGTTACTCTACCTTAGCCTCCATCCTAAGTAGCAAGGAACGATCAAGCATCGGAAGCAACACACTTCCCTTTTTCAATACCTGTGAGCATGTAATCTACTCGGGTGTCACTGATGCCTGAGCAGGGTGTGAGATAAAATCCCAGTAGGCTAGCACCCATGGTGTCTAAAACTTTCCATTCCATGAAAAAATAAAATATAGTATACCTTTATATAAAAATTTTAGATAATTAATTAAGTACACTGAAATAAATAACTCGACCCAGGTTCCCAACTGCACCCATCCCTAATCACCTACTTCGGTCTAAGCCAGAAGTCTCAAAGGAATACCTATAAGAAAAATACACAAATGCATATATATAAAGCCTGTAAGAGTAAGTTAATACAAGGAAGGGCATACCCCAAGATTGTGCTTTGACTTGGGGTCTAAGTCATGTGTGAACTAGGTGTGCTTCAACATACCAAAAAATATCACAAATATCAAGAACTAACAACAACGTTAATATAAAACCTTAGTGCATCATTTTTAAGGTTCTAGTTGAGAGTTGGAGTCCAATACCATCCCAAAAGTATCGCTACAAAACATACTTTAATTTATCCAATACCACTGAGCTTGTCCAAGGAAATATTTCGAAAGACAAAGCATCGCTTAATGCATGGATTTACCATGAGTCCATTCCAATCTTGAAAAAAGGGGTCGAGTACCATCTGAGGCTGGCTTAGCCACATTGCCAACGGATCCATCTTGATGGTCCCTTTTGGAACCAGTGTCACTTATAAGTATTAGAAAGCCTAGAGAAGTCTTGGTCCGGAAAACCCAAGACACTTCCCCCAGCATGTAGTGGTAACAGTCAGGAACGGAGGGTCTAAGAGTGAACCTTAATATGGGATCCATCTCCTTTACCTGCCTTGAATTTAATTAAAGTTTTCATAGCAGCAGATATGAAATAATAAGCACATGAAATTACAGCTTAAAAACTAACCAGATACGCCCGTACATCACAAGATATAAATTAAATATTTTAGCATAACAACTTAACAAGGAAAGATGCCATATCAACATAAGCAGATAATGCACTTTTTCAATAAATAAATAGTTCAATACAAAAAATTAACAACAATCCAACAATTAAAGTTCATGTTCAATGAAATCTAATTACAATAAAAATGGACTGTGAAACACCTGCAATTAATTAAATTAAATTCCAGGCTAACAGAAAAAAATATACCAACCATGTCAGCACACCCAAAGGGGTGTCTAACCTTGTTTCAAAAATTCAAACAAATTAATTTAAGATAATTAAGGCTGCAACAATTAGGAAAAACAATTAAATTAATGAAATCGGGTGAATTTTCACAAATCTGGTAGGCACTGACTAACGACACAACGATGAGTTTTTATAAAATGCAATAAAAAGGAAGAAAAGAGAGTATAAACCCTACCTTACAATCATAGATGACTCTAAGATCTATGGTAGTCTTTTATTTGACCTAAAATGGGAGAAAACAAAAGATTTTAGAAAAACCCCAAAATAGGGTAAAATCCTTCTGCAACAAAATGCGCATAGGATACTCAATGAAAACCTACGATTACAAATGCGCAAGGTTATCCATGACCTAAGGTTTACTGCTCACTTGATGGTGAAGAAAAAAGATGATGGATGAAGGAGCAGTGACCTTTCGAAGGGGCTGTAGGGTGGTGCACCACTTAGGGGAGAGGGGGAGTGTGACATGAGGGAGAGGAGAGGAAGAGAGAAGAAAAGAAAGAAAGAAAAGAGAGAAAAAGAAATAAAAAATAAGAGAAAAAAATAAAATAAAAGGAAAAGGGAAAATAAAATTAAAAATAAAATAGAATAAAAGGATGGAAAGGAAGATGGTAAAAATAAATAAAAATTGAAATCTCTCATTTCAATTACTTTTATTTTTCCCGTAACCCTCTTTCTATTTTATTTCAAAATTTCCTTTATCCCTTCTTGTATTCTTTTAAATCTTCTTTGAATCTCTTATTATTATTTTTCAAACTTTAATTAATTATTTTAAATTCTGAACATCTTGCTAAAGCGTGACATAACATCTCATAAATCTCAGTAGTTATTTAATTAATTTAAATAAAGCTACCCAGGACTCGCAGCGGGGTGCGTAGGCGTGCGCCCTGAGTCTCTTTAAAGAAAAATCCAACAGAATTAAAAATTGTCCGTACCTGATTAAGGCTGGTACGTTAGAATTTTATAATTATTTTATAATCCATTTTTCATTAGATATCTTATATATTTAATTTAAAGACATATTTAGTCTTCTATAAATAATTTTTTATAAAATATATTATATTTATATCAATATAAATAAATAAATATATATATATTATTAAATAAACCTTTTAATAGTGCTAAAAAAGGCACTAATAAAGGGTTCCTTTTATCAATACTAAAACAAAATCACTGATAAAAGACCCCCTTTATTAGTACCTTTTTTAGCACTGATAAAAGGTACCCTTTATTAGAATTTTTTTCTACCACTGATATACATACCCATTATCAATGTTTTTTTAGCATTGATAAAAGTCACCTTTATTAGTTTTAGTAAAAAAATCTCTTAAAGGGTACCTTTTATTAGGGCTAGAAAAAACTAGTGCTGATAAAGGGATCCAATTATTAGATCTTCTTTTAGCATTGATAAAAGGCACCCTTTATCAATTATTTTTTATAACCATGATAAAGGTATCCTTTATCAATCGGTTTTTTCTAGCTCTGATAAAGTCTATCTCTACATAAACTCAAAATTTTAATAGTTTTTCTGGCATACCAAGTTCAAATTCTAGTTTCTACAACTTTATAGAATATAACAGTTTGGTGAAACTATATTCTATTAGATTTTCAGGTGGAATATATTCAATAATTATATCACATTTATTAATATAATATTGAATAAAATTAAATTTCATGTCTATATTATTATTTCTACAATAAACTAAAGATTTATTTGAAATAGAATTAGAAAAAGAATTATCATAATAAATAGGTTTTTTTTCAAAAGTAAAACTATAGTCATAAAAAGTTTGTTTAATCTATAATGATTAAGAGAAACAAGATGAAAGATAGATATAATCACTTTCAATAGTTGAAAAAGTAATAGAGTTTTGTTTTCATAAACTCTAAGAAACTAAATTATTACCAAGAAAGTAATACATACCTGAGGTGATTTTTCAATCAAGTTGACATCCTCTAAAATCAGAGTCAGAGTAAATAATCAAATCAATTTTTTTCTAGAATAAAATAATCCACAATTAACAGTTCATTTAATATATATAATAACACACTTAATAGACTTTAAGTTATATTACTTATCATTTTATTGGAATCTATCACATAAACAAACACTAAATATTATAGTAGTTCTAAAAGTAGTTAAATATAATAAACTTCCAACCATCCCTCTAAATAATTTAGATTAAATTTTTTTCGAGAAACTTCAGAATCTAATTTACAACTAATAATCATCATTTTGAAATTTATATTCTATTAAATTATCACATAATTGAGATATACTAATTAAATTATGTTTTAATCCTTAAATATATACAACTTTAGAAATAAAAGTAGAATTTGAGATACTTACTTTACCAAAACATTTTACTTTTCCTTTGGAATTATATTCAAATGTTAAAGTGCATCTATTAATTTTTTTGTAAGTAATAAACAATTATGGGTCTCTAATCATATTCTTAGATCACTAACTATCTATGGGCTATATTTCATTCTTGAGACAACCAAGGAATTTTTCCAATAAAAATCAATTACTTGATGTTTTTGGCACCCAAGATAATTTGTGTCTAATCATATTAATAAAAAAAATTTAGGTACCCATACATAATTTAAATAAGTAATTTATGGTACTCCAGATATTAAAGATAAAGAAATCCAAATTTTCATAAATCCAAAAGACTACTTGAATTTAAGAGAACAATCACTTGCATAATGTCCTTTCAGGACACATTTATAACATGTAATAGTATACATACAACCAATTTTTTCTTTTAAAAAAATGATTTTGATACAGTTGAAGTAATCTCCCACCATAGAAAATACCATATTTTTTTTATTCAAAGACACCATCTTATGATATTTTTCACAACCTTGAATAAAAGTTGATATAATTTTATTAATACTTTCAACTTCCTTTTTCAAAATCTCAATCAAATCTTGAGTATATTTTAAATCATAATAAACTTAATAATGAAAATAATAAGCAATATTTCTTAATTTTTTATTCTCTTGTATAAGTAATTTATATTCAAAAATACTTTTCTCATTATTTTATTTAATCTATTATATAATTCTGCATCTTTGAAAACATATTTTCCCAATATTTTAATTTATTTATTTAATTTAAAAAAAAATTGATTTTCAAAATCAGAATCAGAATCAGAACATCCAGAATAATATCTAGAATCACTATCTTTATTTAGAGAATACATGATGCATAAGTTATTATGTTCCTTCTCATTTATGGATTCTTCATTAGAATTAGATTCTTTGGTACAACTCCAACTTGTTTTCAATTAATTTTTGTCCTTATTTTTGTATTTTTATTTATTCTTTAGTTTTAGACAATTAGTCTTGATATGAAATTTCTTCCACCACTCAAATCAAGTAACATACAAATTATTATAACTAGCATTTCTTTTCTTATATTCCTTTTATTTTTTATATTTTAGGGTTTCTTCTAAATTTTTTCTAGAATCCTTTATTTTTCATTCATTTGTAGTATCCATTGAAAATATAATCCATATATTCGTTTTCACTTTCCTATAGTTTAAAATCATAAGATTATGTAAAAAATCCATTAATGGATTTAAAATATACACCTTTTTTTGTCTCCTCTCCAGTGATGTTCTTTAATTATAATCCATACTAAATCAATTATCCAATCAATTCATCATTAGTATACTCTTTAAAGTTATTACTTTTATTAATGACAACATTATTTTCATTCCATTTATTTGGTATTTCTCATAGGAATTGTTCAATAAGTACTATGTTTTATAAATATTTTCTAAGGTAATTCATTACATTTATAATGGTTGTGAATCAGTAGAATATTTGGTTCAAAGTTTCATATGCACCTATGTTGAAATATTGATACTTAGCTTGAATCATTCCAAGTTTGGTTCCGATCAATTTGTATGAGAAAAGGTGAGTAACTCATTCAATCTTCTCTATATCATGAACTATATTACAAGGAGACACATGAATAAACACACTTATAATAATAGATAAATATAAAATATTCACATTTTTTAACTTAAAATATATCTAATAGCACCATTTCTTGTAAGAGTATCTAGTTTAGCTTCATGTACTTTGTACGATTTTGTCATGATTGGTTAATGTTCTATGCTTAACTACTTAAGGTATGCCTATATTCTAGATTTCTAGTATCCATGATCATTTACATCAAAGTGAGGTGGCTTCTGAGGAATTAAAAAATCATTTATATTTATTCTGACCATCTTAAAGATCCTTCCATTAGACTGTGAGGTCTAGTAAAGGGTTAAAACAACAAAATAAAATATAAAATAAGAAATTCCTAATAGAACTAAGCTATGATACCATTTTTTGGTTCCATTAAATAGACAATAGAGCTAAAATAATAATTCCTAAAAGGTTCAATATCTATTACCAATTGTTAGGTCCAAAAGGGTAATGAAAGATTCTCTTGGTGAGGGGGGATATAACATATTAATATTTCTCAAAGTAATATATTAATCATCTAAATTAATTATTAACATAAATTAAAATAATTAATTAACAACACAAATAAAATATAAATAAAATAACACAAGGATATTTTTTATAGTTGTTCGTCCCAATGTAGACCAATTTTACTCTTATACTTCTCCACTCGATGAGAGATATATTGTGCACTAATCTTATTTTTGAAGTGGTATCATAACTTGATTTAAAAAATAATTTTATACATAGTGGAGGGATAACCACACTAACACACTAAATTTTTGTATGGGGAGTTACAAACCAAATACAATAATTAATTTAGACTAAAGGAGTCACATACCAAATGGTCTTGAATTTAGAATATGGGAGTCACAACCTTAAGAAATAGAATAATATTTCTTTTGTTTGTAAATTCATAAATAGAAAAATGAGTGCATGTGAAATATTGGAAGAAGTGTTACAAACACAAGAAATCATGATGAATTATAAGATAAATGAAAAAGCACAGGTACTAGTTCTTAAGTAAAGTATCAGTTCATCTCTTCATGGTAGTAGACGTTAAAGAAGTTTTCATTCAGTGCTTGAGAGACTCTCTAGCAAATGAAAACTTGATCACATAGGTACAACACTTCAAAGTTCATAGTAATTTTTTTATTATCAAATGTTTATGTTCTCATAAATTTCCTATGTATGTAATTTTAATGCATCCCAAATCCTTTAAATAGAATCTTAAAAAACTAAGAAACCAATCTTCAATCAGATAAATCAATTCAAATTAAAACTACAAAAATTATCCAGGAGGGAGAAAATTATAATTCCAAAATAATCGTAACAAAAATAATTTGAATTAAAAAATTATAGACTGATTAAAAACAATTGGAATTACTTATTATATAATTAAAATAATATATATAGTAATAGGTCAAATTAATTCCATAAATTTAAAAAAACAATATGAATATTTAAATTCAAATTTCAAAATACCTTTTAATTCAATGAAGTGAACAATGAATAAAAACATAATTATACTTCATTAAATACCAAAAAATAATTTTAAATAATTATTCATCAATAAATATTAATTTATAAAATAATAATACTTGGAAATAAATTGAAAATATAAAAATTAAATATTGGAAACATATACTGTATGAGTATACATAAATAAAGGGTAAATCAGAACATATTTTAAAACAATTTAAAATATTTTAAAAACATTTTTTAGGGATTTTATATAATATATATGAATTTTATAAATCAATAAAATGATTAAAATAATTTATATAAGCATGTAGTTAACCAGATTATCAAATATAATGAAAAAAAATCATGATGAAAAATTCAAATTTTAGAAACAATAATTAATGTAAAGGATTGACTGTGCATGCCAATGTGTCTTATGGTTTATATACTTACCATGAGATTATAAAATTCTATCACTTTACTTACCATGACTTCAAAGGTGGTGGTCAATTGAAAGAGTCATCATAAGGTAGGTATAGTTACCATCTGAATATATATAGGGCGTATTCAATATACTTACTATGTTAAGATTACAATGTGAATTTGGTATAGTAAATATGAGAATTTAAATAACTTGTGGTATCTTTAGTGACTGAGGTTCTCCATGAAAACTTCAACCAATGCATGAATATTTGGTTTCCAAAATAAATGAATCGTATAGCCAAATAAAAACATAGAATATTGATTGTACTATAAAAATGAGTATGTAGTGATACTGCTATATGGACCATAGCTCAAAGACTGTATGCAGTTCTTCAACTGAGGAATGCTCATCCTCATACCACTATTTGATGATTTTTTGTATCTTCTAGTGCCACTATATCTCTCTTTTGTCTTACCCAAATTAGTTAAAATATTCCATGTGTATTATTATTGTTTAACTGAGTCTATAATACTTTAATTATTCTCATATCCCCTCCTTTGACGATTCTGCTATCCCCCCTTAAGGCTTCAACTCTCAGTCTACATCTTAGGTCTCTATGAGTGCTCCATTTTTTATCTAAATCCTCAATAGTGACTCGAGTGATCCCCCCTCGCAATAACCACAACCATTACATGGATTTTTTTTCTCACGATAGGTGAGAAGAACTTGGTGCTAGGGTTTATGGAGAAGCATCCTCCGAATAGTACACAATTGTCTCCGCCTTGGACAGTAGGTTAAAAATATGTTAGGTTAACATATGTATTATCTATAGATCAACAATTATAATTCATGTAGTAGGTAGAATATATTCATGGTTACTTTAAAGAGGGTTCACATTAGGTACTCAAGTATTGCAGTATGTATATAAGTGGTTTCACAGTAGGTGTTGTAAACTAGAGAGAGAAACTATATCACCATGTCCTCATAAAATTGAGTAAATTATTAGACTATATAAAAATATTAATTATCATAATTTCTAGTTGATTTGAATGAATATAATTTCAAGATATTTTGAATGGACCAAACAACACTTCAATATGACATTTTTAAAGCAATACACAATTAAAATAAAGTAAACAATATATCTGAAAACTTCATAAAAAACAACTAGAAAGTTAAAGAAATTAGATCTTTTTTAAGGTATATAAATGGATTTTTTATCCTTTCATGTAGTTTAATGAAACATATAAAAATTCATTATATTTAAAATTCAATAAATTGAGTGAAATTCTAAGGTTTATCATGATATTAATCATAAACAATAGAAGATACTTAATTCTAAAAAATCTAGAATTTAAGAACTATTGAAAAGAATTTGGAAATTTTTTATAGAATTAAAATAATGATTTTAGACTTCCAATTAGGTCCATTAAATATAAATACATCTAATATATATCTAAAAAAACAAGTCCTGTGAATATTAGAGCTATATAACTTAAGTTTTAATAGACTAACTTACGAAAAATATAAAGCACTATAAAATGAAAATTATTGATGAAACCAATATCATGAAGTATGTTAAAACCAAAATAAAAACATTATAGATATTTATTTGGACATTTTATTAGTTTAATAAAAGTTAGATAAACTTATTATTTTTTATATGAAATAGGATTTATAAATATCCAATCACTATAACTCAAGATATAATAAATATACAATGAACTAATAAAAACTTATTTCCTATATAAAATATTGAGAGAGTTTGGAATATATAAAATATTATGCGGGTTTGAAATATTGAAAACATAAAATATTATTAGAGAAAAAAAACACCCAACAAAATCCCCCTTTTGAAAATTAAAAAACCGAAATAAGATTCCATAAAATTATCCCCCCTCTTGAAAATTTTCAAAAATAGAATATTAAAAAATATAAAAAATAGGTAGTTTGAAAATAATGAAACTAATCCTTAATAAGTTCATATTAAGGTATGTTAAAAATAAATAATATATATAAACATTTTCCAACTAAATTTATAACATACAAAGTTTAAATTTTTGTTTCTCTAACTTTGTAGAATCCAATGGTTTGGTAAAAAATCCACCAATTGATTTTCAATTGGAATATATTTAAGAATAATATCACCTTTATTAACATAATATAAAATAAAATTAAAGTTAATTTAAATATTTTTATTTATATAATTCATTAATGTGTTATTTTAAATATTAATAGCAAAAAAATTATCATAATAAATAAGAATGTTTTTTAAAAGTAAAAACATAGTCAGAAAATGTTTCTTTAATCCATAAATAATGAGTTAAATAATACACACTAGAGATATAATCACTTTAAATATTTTAAAAATAAATAGAATTTTGTTTCCTTGAAATCCAAGTAACTAAATTCTTACCAAGAAAGTGACACATACTTGAGATGTTTTTTAGATCAATTCGACATCCTCCGAAATTTGAGTCAGTGTAACTAATCAAATCAAAACAATTTTTTACAGAATAAAATAATCCATAATGAAAAATTATTTGAATATATATAAATATAGATAAACACTAAATATTATATCATGTTTATAATCAATTAAATATAACAAAATTCCAATCATCCCTCTAAATAATCTATATTCAACAGATTTTACAGAAACATTAGAATATAATTTACAACTACCACTCATAATTTTGAAATTTAACTTCTATTCCATCATCACATAATTGAGATATAGTAATTCAATTATTTTTTAATCCTTCGAAATATAAAACTTTAGAAATAAAATAATAATTTGAGGTACCCACATTACAAAAACCTTTTACTATTTATTTGGAATTATCTCTAAATGTAATAGTTCCTCCATCAAATTTTTTGTAAGTAATAAACATTTATGGGTATCTTGTAATATGCCTAGAGAATCAACTATTCATGTACCATATGTATTTATTGATAAATCCACTGCATTTTTTCCTAAAAAAAAAAATAAATTTACATTTTTGGTAGCCAAGATACTTTTGGTCCAATCAGATTAGTAAAAAAAAATTTAGTTTCCCACAAATAATTTTAAAAAGTATTTTATGGTTTTATATATATAAAAGATTTATAAATATGAGTCCTTATAAATCCCAAAGGATGTTTGAATCTATGGTAACAATCATTTTCACAATGACCTTTCATGACACACTGAAAAACATGAAATAGTATATGTACAACGATTTTTTAATTTTAACAAAATGATTTTTATAAATTTTAGTTGACCTCCTATCATAGAAAATACTATATTTAATTTTATGTATTTTATTCAAATACATCACCTTATGATATTTTTTATGACCTTGAATAAAAGGAGACATAATTTGATTAATAATTTGAACTTTATTTTCAAAATTTTTCTTCACATATTGAGTATATTGTAAATTATTATAAACTTTATAATGAGAAGAAGAAGAAACATTTCTTAATTTTTAATTATCTTATATAATTACTTTATTTTCAAAAACATGTTTCTAATTTCCTCCTTTAATATTATTATATAAATCACTAGATTTGAAAATATCCTTCCACAAACTTTTAATTTATTCATTTAATTCGAAAATATTAATTTTTTTAGAATCATAATCAAAATTAGAACACATAGAATAAAATAATGAATCATGAACCTCATTCAGAAAATCTATTAAGCACATGTTTTTAGATTATTTATCATTTATGGATTATTCACTAGAATCATATTATTTAGTAAAAATCCCACTAGTTGTCAATTCCTTTTTGTACTTATTTTTGTGTTTATCGATATTCATTAGTTTTTGATAGTTAGGCTTGATATTCACTTTATTTATATAATAACAAAAAGTAACATCTGAATTATTATAATTTGTACTTCATTAATTATCTCCCTTACATTTTTCCTTTTGAGGGTTTCTTATAAACCGGTTCTTGAATCCTTTATTTTTCATTAATTTTTAAACTCTGGTCACAATATGATCCATATCTTCGTTTTCTCTACCATATATTTTAAAATCATAAGAGTCAATAAAAATTACATTCACATATTTAAATTATACACCTTTTATTTTCATTGTCTCATCTTCAATTATGTTCTTCAATTCTAGTTCATACTAAATTAGTGCTCCAATCAATTTATCAAGAGTGCACTATTTTAAGTTATTTATTTCATTAATAGTAACCTTATATTCATTCTATTTATTTGGTAGTGCTATTAGGAATAATTCAACTAGTACTAGGTTTTCCTAAGATTATCTAAAGAAATTCATTATATTCACAATGATTGAGAATCATTAGAACATTTGGTTCAATGTTTTTTATTCACCCATATTGAAATCATGGTAATCATCATGAATAATTCAAAGTTTAGTTGTGATCAATTTTTTATATCCAAGGTGAGTAACTTGTATAATCTTCCAGATCTCATCAGTTGTCTTAGAAGAAGACACATGAATAATCACACTTCTATTAATAGAATAATATAAAATATTCACAACTTTTTTTATTTAAAACATATATTGCAGCATAGTTTCTTGTAAAAGTATTTAGGTTAGATTTAGGTAGTTAGCATAGACTTTCCCTGATTGACTAGTGTTCTATGACTAACTACTTATGGAATTCATCTACTTAATATTGATAGTATCTATAATAATTTCCATCAAATTGAGGCGACTTTTAAAGAATCAAATAATTTTTTACATTTATTCCTAGAATCTTATAGATATTTCTCATAGACTTCATGGTCTATCAAATAGTTAGCATAATAAAATAAAATATAAAAAGATAAATTCTTAACAAGTATAAGCAATGATACAAATTTTTAGTATTAGTAAATAGAAAATAGGGTTAAAATGGGAATTCATAAAAAGGGTCAAGCTCTGATACTAATTGTTATGTCTATAAGGGTAATGGTAGATAGTCTAGAGGGGGCGAGTGGGTGGGTAAAGATAACATATTAAAAGTTCTCAAAAAAGATTAATTATCTAACTTAATAATTAATGGTATTTTATAGAATTAATTAGATTTTTAAATAAAAGAGAGAGAAAAGAAAAAATGACGTTGTTATATTTGTTTAGTCAACATGGTCCAAGTATACTCTTGTACCTCTCTACTAGATGAGAGATACATTGTGAAATAATATGATTTTTTAAGGGGAATCATAACCTCATTATAAAATAATTTTCTATAAAGTGTTGGGATAACCACACTAACACACTAACGTTTTTATGGGGAGTCACAACCCAAATACAAAATTGAATTTTTATTATAATATTCGTAACCCAAATGGACCTAAATTTATAATTATATTTTCACAAACCAAAGAAATATAATAAAAATGATTTTTTATGTAAAATCATAAACAAAAGATTGAGTGCATGAAAAATATGGGAATAAGTGTTACAAACACAAGAAACAAGGATGAAGTATAAGATAAATGAAGAAATAATATGTAATAGTTATTGGGTAAAATATTGGTTCATATTGTTAAGGAACTATAATTCGAATAATTTTTCATTTCACACTTGAGAGACTTTCTAACAAATGAAAAATTTATCACACAAGTACAATAGATAAAAGTTTACAGTAAAACTCTTTTAATTATAGAATGTTAATGTTCTCATAAATCATATATGTATCTTCTTTGAATATGTCCCAAATCCTTTAAATATGTTCCCTAAAAACTAAACAACCAATATCAAACCTGGTAAATCAATTTAAATTCAAATTTTAAAAATTTTCCAGGCGAGATAAAATTATCATTATAGAATAACTGTAATAATAATAATTTGAATTTAGCATATAAAGACTGATTCAAACCAATTCGAATTAACCAGGTAAATAAATTCAAATTAGTGTTGGAAGAATAATATGAGGAATTATTGGTGGGAGGGGGCTATAAAGTAGATAAAATAATGAAGATAATTCTAGATCTATGTTATAAGGAAGAAAAAGAAGTGCATCATAACTCGCTGAATATATTTCCAAAGATGAAGGAGGATCTTCCATGATGACTCATGTAAATGTGATGAATATATTCATGGTGATGTTCAATATATTAATTTTAAGGAGAAATAAGTGGAAATAAATGAAACTAATCAACATCTAGAGCATCAATATCAATAAAGAGGTTGTTGCGACTTAGTGAGTGAAGCCAAAGACATGATCCTTTATAGAGCATTGATAAAAAGATATGGGTTATGAGAATTAACATTGGTATGTAGTGATTTATCCTTAAAACATGTAAGGGGACCCAATAATAGGAGTGACCTAGCCTAAACCCACCCCAAATAGTTCTTTTAGTTAATTCTAGTGCATCAACACATTTCCAACTATAAGATCCTTAGATTAGCCCAATGTAGGTGAACCAAGTAAAATTATTGTGTCTTGTGTGCATGATTGTTTTATATTCTATAAGAAATAAATATCAAGTAAGGGTTAAGAAATAAATAATTAGATTTGGTAAGGGAAAGGCTAGGTGAAATAAAAATCAGATCATAATCATTGAGATAAATACAAAAGTGTGACCCTACTAATGAAGAGGTAAAGATTATCTGGGATAGTGAGGGGTTAAATAATATGTGTTTTATTTAGAAAAGTTTCTTACCCTAAATAACCCCCATCAGGGTATCTCTCACTATTTACTATTGTGTATCTAAAATATGGTATCAAAGTATAGATTCTTTTATTGGATTTGCTTTTCCTTAGAGCGACATGAATAGTTATTGGTGTTAATTTTTTTGTTTCCATTATATTATTATGGTGATATGGAAAAAGGGAAATAATTTTAAGAGGAATAAAAAATCCTAGGAAATTACATAATGTGAAATAGTTTATAGAAAAGTGATATTTAAATAAAATATTCTAGTAGCACTAAAAATGAAGGTATAAGTGATTTTGGTTATAAATTTATTAATATATTCAATGATATTACATTATTAGATGAGGTTCTTGATATACCAAGTGATATTGAAAATATCAATGACATATATATCCCAATGATGCTAAATGTGGGAATTATGAACCCTTTAGTGGATATAGATCAGTGATTTCAAGAAGAAAATGTGAAGTTGAAAGAGGTGAATAAGTCTCAGTAGATTCATGTGAAATATATCAAAATTGATGATAAAAATTTGAAAATCCCAAACAAGATACCATTTGAAATGGAAAATGATATAAGGTAAAATAACCATCCCCATATTGAGGAATTAGAGGATATTTCCTCTAAAGTGTATAAGATTAAAGCTGGTACCTAGGGGAATAAAATTTCCTCAAAAGAGGTTCAAAATATGAGTGCTATGAAGGTCAAACTTGATGCACACATGGAAAAAATAATTAAGGATAATCAAAGGATAGATTATGAATAGATGGAATTAAATTATGATATTATGAAAATGGGTAAAAATATAAATGGATAAAGTAACTAAATTGGATAACTTTAATAAAATATATAAGAACATATAGATACATAGAAAGTGATCAAAGATAATATTATCCCTCTAAAAACACAACTTGATTAGAGTGTAAATTCTATAATGGAATATGGTTTAATCTTGGGAGATATTTCTACCCAATTTATAGATAAGGATGAGAAAATTAAAGCTTTAGGAGAGGCTAAAAAACTAAAATGTTAAGAAGAATATCCCACCCATGCTAGAATTAATAAGCATAGTTCATAACTATATAAATATAGAATCTTTAAAAAAGTATAATATATTTGATAAATCTATAATAGAAGACTCCCAAATGAAGGTAGCTTTGAAATTTAAAAATTGTGGAATATTGAGACACACTATGTGTGTGTGTCTAGAATCCCAAGAGCTCAAAGAAGAAAAAAACCTACTATAATAACATCTTGACTGAGGAATAATTTTACAAGATATGGTTTTAATGAGAAATGTTTTATCTTTTATAACTATATTCACATGGAAAACAATTATAAAAATAAGAGGGTTAAAAGAATCATAATTAAGTACTTCATTCCTATATCAAAGAATAAGAAAACATATAAAAAATAAAATATTTTAATTTGGAAAATAGTTCTACTGCATTGGAAGAAACAACACTAGAGCTCAATAAAGGGTGAAACAAGTACAAAAAGCAGTTTATTCATAGTATCCCTCATGGAGAGAATGAATGAAAATAATGAGGAAAAATAAAAAAATTTCTCTTATTTTGAGATGGATGAATGAGAATTTAAATAAGGATCCACTAAGAAATAAAAAATCAGATTTTTAACTCATGATCATTAAATATAAGAAACATGAAGCATGACTAAATTATCTCACAAAAACAATGTAAGGAATGAGATAAAGACTGGTGATACATCCCTCATATGATAGAGAAATATTATTAAATGATGTATTTAGTAGGTATCAAAGGAATAAACACACACAAATGGGATTATTCTCATAATATATGTGAATCCCAATCCAAGGAATGATAATTCCAACGGAAAAATCCAAAACAATGTTTGAGTGAGAGATATCACTCAAAGAGTAGACAATAGAAAGGCTTGTAAAAAATTTGTAAGAAAAGGGTTGTTATACAAAGACCAAACACATTCCTTATCTTTAATAAATTGAAGGGATCCTATACCCTTTTATTTAAATTATATTAACTATTGTTGAAGTCTTTTAGGTTTTGGGGGAAATATGATGTATAAGGAAGTTGCATCAAGGGATGAAAGTGATATTGCTAAATTATTCAAAGTTAAAACTTATAATTGGATAAGTGAAATTGATATCATAATGATTTTATAATTAAAAGAAACTCATTACAATTAGAATCATTGGATCAGTAACTACTAATATTTTAATTGGTATAAATGTTCGGTTGAAGTGTTGGTATTAAGAACAATTATCATCAATTGGTATCAAAATTTGAAGATGGAGTTAGATTGTTTTCAATATTAGTAGTAATACACATATTTTAAATGATTTATTTATTTTATACTAACATGTGATATCAAATGACCATTTTTAAATTATCAAAGTCTACTAGGTGAATAATTTTTACGCTGAATTTTTATTCTATATTTAGTGATGAAGATGAAAAATTAAAGGAGAGTATAGAGATGAATAGCTAAAGGTGGTGACCCTATCAACTAAGGAAAGGAACCTGGTGATTAAAGCAATAAGTTTTTGTTAATAATTGCTATCTATTTTTAAAATTGGTATCAATTTTGGTGTCCATTGATGATTTCAAACCAAAATCTAATACAACTCACACACAATGTAATTTATATTTATTCACTAATTCTTTTGAAAGCATGGTTGAGTTCATATGAAGAGTTCCTTGGTAGATGCTTAATGTTGTGATTGATAATAACTTACGAAATCAAGTTAGTGTAATGGATAATAGTGACATTGTTATATTAATCTCGTGTTTCCTATATTGAATTCAAATTTAGTAGGCCTATAGGTTTTATTTACGAATCATTTCCAACAGTCAAGTTTATTTTCAAAAAATCACTAACTATAAAGACAAATTTGAAGGATTTTATGGAGCTTGAAAGTTAAATATAGAATAATGGGTGACAAGTGATGGTCGATCTAAAATTTTAGGCGTATTTAAGACATTGAAAAAGGTAGAGCATAGTCAATCTATATTTAGTGTTAATACTTTGTTTAAAAAGTAGGAGAATATTTATTGATTTTTCCACATGAAAAAGTGGTATTAAACTCTTAATTAGTATCATTTTTTATCTCCTATAATGATAAAAAAACTAACATCATGAAAACTAGTATCACGTAGTACTTTAAACATCTAAATAGGTGGTATCTTGATAAGTGGTATCAGGTGTTGTCCCTAAAAATGTTACAAGAGCTACCAAAGAAATTTAAGTTTTTTCTGATTGAAATGAATAAGAAATGGTAAGAATTACATTAAAGATGATTGGTAAGACCCTTTTCATCCAAGGTAAAGGATTTTTGAAATATTCTATATTTTTTATTTTTAGAGGAAGAATTTTCTTTGGATTTGATATCAACGGGGGAGTAGGAAGCATTATAAATGGATCCATGAAGCTGAAAATCTCTCAAAGTTAGAGAATGAAGTTAGAGGAGTTGGGATAATCATGATGATGAGAATGAATTTTTTATTCCAGATAGTGTTTTAAACAAATTCAAAGAGAGAAATTGATAGAATACAATTGAGTTTTGGTATCAAATAGTGTTTTATTTGTTGTTAATATGTGTTAGATTTATTGTGTTGGATTTATTTTTAACACATGTGATTATTGGTGTTGGATTTATCGATAATAAAAGGGATAAAGATAGCTAAAAATGAATTTTTTAATAATATTGGTGGTGATACAATAGTTATGTATGCATAACAAAACTCACACCATGATATTTTTTAAAAATTCATTGAAAATGTGTGTGATATTTTTTTACTTTTTTGTTATTAGAATAATAGTAGTCACTCCATGAAAGTTAAAGTCAATCTATTACTTGGATATGATATAGAAGATAGTTCTAATTGTTGAAATCATGGGATGCATTCTCACCACTATAGGAAATTGTGAGTATTTAACTTAGGGATATTTTAAACTAGTTATGTAGGTCATGAAGTGAAGGGTGATGTCACACTATGAATCATGTTTCTATATGTTTGGTAAGGTCCCATTAATAATATTTTTTAAAACTAATTATTTTTTAAAGTGTAAGGTTTTGTTTGTATTTTCATATTATTTTTGTAAAATGTAACATCATTTCATGCCATGAAGGGAATGCATGGGTAAATTTCATATTGAAAGAAAATAGGTTCCCATAATGAATTCACTTGGGAATATTTTAGTGGTACTATACAAGTGTATGTTCTCTTGACATGGAGAAGAATACCACACCATGACACCCAGTTGTTATTTATTAATTAGTATAACATGATATGAAGGGAACCCCTTGGAATTTTGGTCATGAGTTGTTTTTTGTTCACATCATGAAGAAGAAGGTCACACCTCAACCAGTTTAAGAATCAAAATGGATTGAAAATCCATGATGTGATCTTTGAAGGATTAAATATAAGATATGGAGTTGATTTAGTGGATATGGTTTTTAACTAAGCAACACACTGTGAAGATTTAATTCACACTATGATCATGGTAGACTCAAGGCACATCACATCACGAATAAGTAAGTGACACCATGATTTTTGTTTTCTATTTTGGTAAAATAGATAGTACAACATAGTGATTGAGAATTTTATTCGAATTAAATTAGATGACCATGGATAATATGGTGGACAAAATATATTTTCATATCTTTCACCTTTTAAGGAGTTAACTCAAATCTTAATAGAATAAAGAATCTAGGGAGATATGTTTCTCCATAAAATAAAAGATATATATTTCTAAAATAGGGTTAGAAGATAATTGAGTTAGATATATAAAAAATAAAGAAAAAATATTGCTATTTCCATATATTATTAAGAGAATAAGAAGAATAAAAATAATATTATTGTTTTATAGTAAAGTGAATAACATAAACATATCTGATTTAGTAATAAGAATAAGAGTAATTTCAAATAATAGGGGCCTAGAAAACAAATAATAAGATGAATATATTTCCATATATTCACTAGAATGAAGAATAATAAGAGCATTGAAACTCATTGAAAATATTTCCAAAGGAGGAGGATATTTTATGATAACTCATGGAAGGATAATGAATATATTCATTGTGATATTCATAGAAAATAGAGATCAACAACACCTATCTACATTCAGTGAATTAACAAAAACAATGAGGTTTTTGTGACTTAGTGAGTGATAGAAAATCCATGATCCTTTCTATAATAGTGATTTTAACCCCAAGATCAAGACTACTCACTAGCATCTCAGCTGGAACTCTATGTCACATCAGACACACCTCCCTGCATACCATAGGCTTCTAAGTAGTGGCAAAGGCCTAAATCACACATTATGGGAGACTATTAATTTGATATTATACTAATAAATAACAAATAAAATTATTAATAACCATCCACATCAAACATTGAAGTATGTAAAAGAAATAAAACACATCCATGTTATAATAGAATGAAATGATTTCATACATGTACATACAATATAACCAATCACCCACCAAGATGATCATATATATAAATGACCAAATAAAAAAATATACAAGTGGTTCTAATACCATCCCCAAGCCTTACCTCATCTCAAACTTTGATTCTCATCGAGATGCCCTATCCCAATCCACTGTACAACTTGTTCTCAACCTTGAATCATGCATAAGGTTTACACATTAACTAGAGTTCCTGTGTAGGTGGTGAGAAATACATTTCAGTAGGGTCCCACTAGGTTCCCCCAATATAAATCATCATATATGTGTGCATGTAAGAGGAAAAATAAACAATAGGAATAAAAAAACACACACAAGTTCCCTATAATAGCATGTGATAACCAGGAAACCATGAATCAATGTGATTTGGGTCATCTTGTGTTAACTAAGCCATAGGGACACTCAACCATACCTACTTATTATTAAGCTGGAATCTAGTCACATCATTCCATATGATCCAACTCATACATTAAGACTCAAGGAAGAGTGTCACAAATCCTTTAACACTACCTTAATTATAGGGTATGGTCCTCTGTCCAAGTCATATACTCACCGTTTCACTTAATGTGGTCTTGCCAACACCATCTCACTCAAGGTTAGGCTACCATTTAACTGGTACCCAAATCAACAATTTATAAGGATTAAAGAGGCTTAATAATCCACATGGGATGAAAACAAGTTCTATGGGTATCATAATAAAATTTCAAGGTTGATTTCACCCTTATATAACAATAAACATAAGTAGTGGAATTTTCCAAAAATCTGACATGACCCATCCAAATGTTTGGAATCCATACTAAAAAATAAATATAAAAAATTAAACATACCGACAAAAAATGGAATAATTATAGAAAGAACCATCCATAACATATACTTTAATCATTAAAAAAATACAATAGAATAATATACAATTATAATAGAATATAAAGTACACCAGGATGATTTGGCCAATACAACATCCCTAAAATAAAATAGAACCCAAAAAACTCCACAAAATCAACATGTGACCCACAATCACTCATCAAATCCTAACATGTACATATATAGACCAACAAAAACAATAGAAAAAACAAGATTGGTAACTTGGTACCTAAGAGAAAATATAATAACATCACACACACACATTGGTGTATATTCAGGGTGTGATCCAAACATGCCTAGTAGGATTTTACCAAAGAGTCTATGTAGTTCCTTATATATTAAATTACATAAATTATAGTTTGAAAATTAGTTTACAAATTAGTTTTTCACATGATAAACCATAAAGAAAAAAATATCATGATCTATATCTTTCATTCCAAAAAATGGGTAAAAACCATTTTAAAAATAAATGGGGATCATCGAACCTAAAACCTTGGTTTTAAACCCAATCAGTAAATCAAGTATTTTAATTAAAAATATATTTAAAACCATTTAAATAGGTCTTTTAATTATGAAATAAAAACACAATATTTCTTTCACTTTTTCCAAAACATTACTCAAATTACTTTTCAAAACAATCATCAATTCCAATTTTAAAACCATGATTTACAAATATTTTAAAAAGTAATTTGAGAGTAAACGAAAAACACAATAAAAATAAGGAATAAACATAATATTCACTAAGTAATCAATCGATCAAGCACAACAACCAACAACCAATTCATGGTGACTTGAAACCAAATAAATCTAGGGGATATAAACAAAGCATATAAGAGTAATCCCTAAATCACCATCATAACAATAAAGAATCATGGGAAACTCACAAGTATTTAACATGAATATTAAAAAACATGATTTTTTAGATAATTATATTTATAGATCCCCTGATATGTAATGAGAACATCCCATTTACACCCTTTACTGGTCCCTAGATACAAAATAAACCCATATGAGGGATTAAGTTTCCTAGGGAATCAGTTTTCTTATGAACACTAAGCTATCATAAAATGAATTCATACCTTTACATATTTTACTAGGTTTCCCATGATATCAACAAAAGGAGGTGAGAAACATCAAACAATATGATCATTACACAAATAAACATTTCAAAGAAGAATTGATAAACCTTATCTCACCTCTAACATCCCCGCACAAAACAGCCCCTTTCATATCTATTCATAAGCATCCATAATACACCTCCGCTTGAGGATAAAGTTCATAATGAATATAATAAAAATCAAGGGTATCATTAATGAGGGAAATAATATTTCCAAATCAACTCTTTTTAACATGGTTCCAAACAAGCCTTTGAAAACATACTTGTAATACTAAGAAACTTCATCCACATTTAAAACTATCAATTTAAGCATTATTTGAAATCAAAATTTTCCAAAAACCATTTATATAATCACTCACTTCCCTTTTGAAAAACATATCAAAACACCACTGATACTCAATAGTCTCATAAAAACTAAAATAAGGACCAACTCTCTCCTTTTTATAAATCATCCCTTTAAAAAACTAAGCATTTACTTTGAAAATGAAACCATTTTAAAAAATTGAAGGTTCGAAGAAAAGTGAAAGAACCTTGGTAGGAAAAAAATCAAAAAGGTTTTGTTGATTAATTGGATCATTCTCAATATTGTAAATTATGTGAATTCTATGTCCAATGATTTTTTCCACTGAATATTGATATAGTGAAACCATGTAAAACAAAGAGAGGATATTTGGTCATTAAATTTATAATTAATTTATTTATGATTGTAAGAAAAGGTTACCACATCATATAATATTTCTCTAAGGTAGATATTTATCATTTTGAAAATCCTATTCTGTTTACCTTCATTTAAATTATAGAATTCAAGTGTAAAATACCTCTAGTAGTGATAAAAAATATACACCCTTGACCTCCAAATGATGCTGATTGATTTTTGGGTACTAGAGCGGTGAATCAATCACCTCGTGTTGTTTTTATTGATCAATTTAAGTTCCTTTAGTATTGAAGGAGTTATTCTAATTCTAGAGAATATGAGATGAAGAATTTGAGAGATAGAAGTCTGTTGTTTACAATTATTCTCTATTCTCAATTTTTTGATTAACCCTAAATAATAGACATAACCATCTATTTATATTGATAGTGTTTAGGTTAAGATATTATGTAATTGCATACCATAGATTAAATAAAATAATAATTATTAGAAAACCCCATTCAATATAATAATAATAATAGTATTGTATTATGTATTTCACTAACTTTCATTGTGATAAATATTATTTACTAGCATGCAAATAAATATTCATAAATAGACACAATATTGGTCCACTATAACTCCTCAACATTTATTGAATACTAGAATAAATATTTAATTAAATATTTCATTCATCAATAAATATCCACAATCGATAAAAAATGAATAAAATTATTTCTTGGTCTTGTGAATAATATTTTTTACATTAATTAAATTCAAATTGAATTTACTCAATATTGATGGAAACACTCACTGTGTGACCCTTTAGGATTCTGTCTCATTGGAATTTAGAGGATTTGCCTAAAGTCTAAGATTACTATCTAGAGATGTGTCAAGGATACCATGATAAAGAACTTAGTGTTTCAATTTTAGAAACCAAATACGAAAACTCACAATGTAATATAATAATTTTAACATAATATATCATCAATAAGGTTAAACATATATTTCATCAACATATATTTCTGATATATTTTTCTTTGAATGTTTAAAATAAACACATTGTTACACCATAAACATGGAATTTAATGAGACAATACTCTTCCAATGAAATTCATGTGATATCAACTTCCATAAATATGGAAGGGACTTATTCTTACTCAACTTATTCGTTAATAACATGTCATTTTTGATGCACCCGACATACCATACTTCCCACAAACATATGGATTCATGGTTTTGGTTAATAAATCTAAGTGCATGATTCATGAAATTAATTAATAATGATCTTAAAGTCTAAGGAGCATTATATAGGCTCATATATACGAATATACAGTGACACTAAGACATGAAAAATTCAAACTAGATGAAATGTTTTCATAATATCCCATCTTAGATATTACCAAGTATGAACTTCATGAGATAAAGTCTCATCTTCTTATGAGTAATTTCACCTGAAAGTATACATACCATGTTCCCTATCATAGTATATTTCTCAAACATAGAACTATATTCAAGAATATTTACATGTTCATATGGAATCATTAAATCCACATGGAAAATCTAAATATAAATTTATATTGTTCCCAAACCACAATAACCACAAAGGTGTAAGATAGTGGTAGTATGAGATTAGCCCATGAAGTGAGGGTAACACAATGAAGAATTTTGTCCAATTTTTAGGTTGTAACAATTTAACAAATTAATTATAATATTAAATCACATGAAATTAATAGCTACAATGCTAATAGAAATACATGAAAGGAAGAAGAGAGGGGAAATGGTTTCTAGGGGTGGTTCTACTAGATAAATTAATTCATCTTCACTTGAAAAATAATTAGAATAAATAGATACAAAATCATCCAATTTTATAGATATAAGAAATGGTCTATCTCTATTAATTTACCCTATATTATAAATTTATCATAGTTTAAAAAATTAGAATAACTAAAGCATACTAAGATATATTGCCAAAATAAAAAAGAATACTTAAATTCAATGGTCATAAATTGATTATCATGATCATGATGGTATTCATTCACAATTGAAATCATATGTTCAATGGATCAAGGATAAATAAAATAAAACCAAAAATAAAACATGATACTATTGAATAAAACCATCTTACGAGTGAAGTAAATCAAACTTTGTTAGTATACACCCCTTTTAACCAATTCCTCTCTCCCATATGTAGTTATCCAATCATAATGTGGTCACCAATAATGAATAAACCAAATTCCATAGGGTATAGAATATAAGTGAAATAAAATATAAATAATATTTGAATTAAACTATGAATGATCCACTATTACAGAAAAAATAAAACAGGAAAAAAAATATAAAAACCTATCTATGAAGAATGATCTATAGGTTGGAACCCTAGCAATAACCTCCTGGTGGTCAAATATATATGACCAAAATCCACCATTTCTTTGGATAGAACCCAAATTTATAAGCCTCCCAGTAATGTGTATGGATAGAAAGGAAAACTCCCATTAAAACCCTAATTAATAGGTAAAAATGGTGTTTCCAAAATCCCCAAACAGAATGAATTAATGTCTTGAATTCATAATTCACATCCCAAGTTATTCAGAATTTGGAAGAATGCTTTTTGAACATTCTCAAACTTTTCATGATGGGATTGTATGATTTACGTTGTAAATTCATTCTATCTAGTATTCCATTGGTATTATCCTCTCCCATCTTCTTGTTTAAGCTGTTAAAACCTTTTACATTATGAATATGGTGTCCATGATGTGAATAAACAATTCATGATGTGAAATATAATAGCTCTATTTTTTTATCAGATCCTATTTAGCTTTAGTATATTGATCCATCTCAACTTCATTATTATTTTTCTAATGTCACAACCTGCATTTTCACACCATGGTGTGAAGTGTCTGTATCTTTCAATATTTCCACATCTTAAACCAATTTTTACCTGATTCCAAAGTAATTCTGATCCTACTTAAAGAGAATGAAAAAAATTAAATAAGACAATATTATTAATTAAATCATTCAAAACCAAATGTAAACACAAATAAAAACCATAAAATTATAGATTAAAAATAGATATATCAAATACCCCAACACTCAAAAAATTTATCATCCTTGAGAAAAATATCAATATTGAATCACCAAGGGTCCAATCATCAATAAGGGAATTTTTAATTTTTTATGCCCATAAAAACTAGTTATAATAGATTATTCTAAAATTAAAAATCATACTCAATAAATTAATTCATAAATAATTCTTCATTTATAATTTAAAATTCCAGGATTTTTCACTTTTTTACTTTTAGGTTTTAACCTCTTATCAAAATTCATGCCACTTATGATTTAACTCACCATGAATTTTCCTACTCATCACTTCAAGGTAAAAATTTAATAGATTTGTTTTCATACCTCAAGTACATGTTCATAATTATAGGCTTACATTGAATCCACTTTATCCACCCTATAAATAAAAATTTCACAAATAATTATGAGGGATTTACAATTAAGATTAATTGTTTATGAGGCTTAGGGTAGGTAGGTATTGATGTTAAAAATCAAGTAAGGATCAATAATGAGGATAAAATATAAATTATAATACATGATATTCAGAATATAAGATCAATAAAATTCTCCTCACCAAAATATAATTTTCTTCACACCCCCCAGTGCACAAAGGAATGGATCATGAACTATGTAGGAATAATGAATAAATATCCCCTATCGCTGTGTATTTTTATTTATCATTTTTCTTTTTTTTCAATATCTCTACCCAAGAAAAATATTACATCCCCCAACTAACCCCATATGATTTTGAAATCATCAGTATGGTAATGGAGATTTTTGACCTACCCAAATAAAAATCTATTTTTTTCTTTCAATTTTTTTTATTTTTTAACAATAAGAGGGATACAAAATAAAATACAAGGAATGTATTCATGATACTAAACCCTAAATCCCATGGAAAAACCCTACATTAACCTCTCAAGATAAAACATTCCATATAAACCTTGAAAAAACCCTCCCCAAGACTCAATCAATTAAATATCATAAAAAATACAAAGATTTGGTTAAGAAAGGATAAAATAGGATTGTACATGGATTAGTCCTAACAAGGTTATCCTTGTATTCTGTGGGATAATTAGGATAAATGTAAAGGTGGGTCTCAAATATATAATAGATCATTAATAAAATGTCTCAACAATTTTAAAAGTGATTTTTACAGTTATAGATTTGATAAGATATGAGTGTAATTTATAGTAGGTTTATATGCCCCAAGTGGCACTTAATAAATATGATAAAAAAGATAATATTTGGTCTAGAAACCTCTCTAGAATGGGAACATAAAATTAGTTAATTTTTTCATGGAGTGAAAATCAATAATTATTTTACTAAATGAAATATTATAGGAATCAACATAAGAAAAAGAAATCACATCAGTAATCATTTTTAAGAAACTCTAAATTGAAGTAATAAAGAAACTTTTAAAATTTTCATCGATATATTTTTTCATTTATGGGAATGATAAATCAAATTTTCTAACATATAAACATAATTTTATAAAGTGATTATGTATCTTAGACTAGTGAATAAAAGAAAAAACAATTTTAGTATTTTCGGGTGAATGTAATTCATTTTAGTTCATGAAATAATTTATCTTATTATTAAAAAACATGTGAAAGAAAAATTATAGAGGAAAAAATATAAAAAAGTAAAAACAATACTCCCCTTCTATAATGTTTTTCTATTATTATTTATTATTCTTCTTCTAATTTTTCCTCTCAACTTTGGATTATTTATTTAAACCATGAAAATCAAAAACAAATATATAAAAGTATAGGATTCAAAAAAATTACCTCAGACATATAAAGAGATGAAAAATTGGGAGAGTTATTAGAGTAATCTAATAAAATAAATTTATATCCTAGAAATAAATTTTATTAAATCAGGTAACTTTCCAATAGAACTTCCTTTTGGTCTGTAACTAGACCTTCTACCTTTGTTAACTAATTAGTACATGATATAGATCTAACAATCTTGGATTTGACCACTTTTTTCTATATTTTACATCTGAGGTAGTTCTTTGCTTCATCCTCCATTGGTTCTTCTTTACTGGTGCTCGTGGTGGGATGCATATTTAGGGAATACTTAAATAAAATACCAGTAAATCAAAATATAACAAGATTTTTTAGTTGTTTTTATCAACCAGTTATTATTTCATCATATCATTAGGTTTAAATTTTGGAATGAATTCATGAATTGGGACTGCCATATTCTTCTATTATTCTTGAAACTATAGGAGGGGTCCCATTATTTTTTGATCTCCAAATTTTAGTGAGGCTGATGCATGTTTTCTTGTTATCCTATTCCTTTAATTTTTATTCTTCTTTTTAATTCTATGGTTTATAATGGTTCAACCTCTTACTCCTCTTTCTCATTGACTATCAAATTAATAATTTCCATCAACTTATTTTCTTCTTATTCTTGCAGTTGAAAAAGGTATTATTATTCTAATCATTGAAGGGATTCCTTAGGCTCTACTTATCCTTATTCATAAGACGATGGTTCATTACATTTAGAAATTTTAGTATTCTCCAAATAGCATTCTTTGATATCATCTACTATATTTTCTTTCTTTTTTATCTGAACATCTTTCAATTCCTCTTTAAGGCTAATATAAAGTTTCATTCAAATTTTGAAGTTGGAATTAATCATACTCATAATAATCCAATTCATTATGGCTATTTTTTTTGCTATGACCACTCTTTTGAATTCAGTGTTTCCCATGTGGTTGGATACTCTTGATATTTTTTATATTTTGATGGTGGCATTGTATAATATTTATTTGACATTTATTCCATCATCCACAAAACTGAAAACTACCAGGTGCATAAAATAGAAAAATAAAAATTAAATCAAAATTCTAAATCAAAATTAGTAAATATAAATGTGATAAGAAAATTCATTTACATATGAAACGATTATCGAGTCATTTGAAATGCTATTCTTCTCCCTAGAAATGGAACCAACATATGATTGGCCTAAACAAAATTTTTATTTCCACATGGGAATAATAAAATTAGAAATTTATACTTAACCCCACTATCACTATTATAAAGGTATGAATAACAGTTTATGTACAGGGTTGAAACCGCAAAGAGGCAGTAAAAATGAGTTGTGATATAGGAATAAAAATATTTAGTGGATTCCTTACTAGATTTTGGTGAAATTGTATTAATTATAAAAAATAGTTTAACTATATATTTTATTAAAAAGAGTTTAGGATCAATTCTGGGGAGCCTATGCAAGGGGTATTATTAAATATAGTATAAACATGCCTATTATATTAGGCCATGAAGTTGTTCAAGAATCACCAAGTTAGTTTTAATAAAAAAACATATCTACCTAAATTGATAACCACTTTTTTATATATAGGTGGTTTGAAACCTAGATGCATTAGGTACAACTTCAAGGGAAGAAAAAAAAACTATTGGTCCTATCTTGATTCATTCCAATTATGTTAGGGCCCTTCCCTTATAATCCCATAGATCTAGTTCATACAAAGGAATGAAATTAGATTTTATTTTTAACCTAATTCCTATCCACTAGATTACCCATGGTTTTATTTAGTAATTCATTAAGTTTTTTTACCCCTACTATTAACCCCTAGCCCTAAGCGGTTTATCCATTAATGGAGATATTAGAATCAATCATGTAAAATAACAACATAATTTAAGAAATCATCATCATAGAGAAATATTTAAAAAAAGAAATTGAAATTGATACACTTAATTATAACGAGAAGAAAAAAACATGACAATAATTAAAATTGAAAGTAATAAGTTTGGGACAACAATGGAAGAATAAAAGACTCTTTAATATAATGAAAAATAAAGAATGACTAAAAATGAGAAAAATGGGAGAAAAATATATTAAAAGGAATGTAAAATATGAACTCCTAAAAAGTACGAGTTCCTAAACTATAAATAGGCCTACTAAATTATGACAAAAACTGATTTTACATAATAATTCATCATAATTTTCTTTCTGCATAGAACTTTTACATTATAAACCTATATCTTACATTGTGAATAACATCCTTAAAGTCTTATATATTTTATATCTCCATGATTTAAGACTTGAAATAAACTCACAGTGTCTTCGAGAAGCTTGAATGGAGGTAGTGTTTGATGGTTTTATGTAATATATATTCATTTTATATCATGAGTTTTCTTCATCTAAAGAAATATGGATTGAATTGGTTTGTGGATTTCTAGAACTTATTATTACAGGATTTTACATTTTAAATTATAAATTTATGATGAAAATCACTTAAAATTGCATAATTTTATAGTAGCACCCCCTTTTCAGCATCTTCTCTTATTATCTACAAAAACCAAAAAAAATTATAGTATCTTTGTATAAAACATGTAAAAATACCAAATAAATGATTCCAAAATGTATATATAAATTAATCTTATAAATTTAAAATTTGACCATATTGCACAATATCGTTAATTCCCCACGAGAATAATAAAATTATAAATTTATACTTAACCCAACTATCATTATTGTGAAGTTATAAAGAATAGTGGAAGTTCAGGGTCAAAACCATTGGGAGGAGATGAAAATGAGTTATGAACACTGAATTAGAACCTTGATTATATTACTCACATTATTATTATGAAGTTGCATTAATTTTAAACAAATTGGATTAACTGGAAGATTTTTTAAGACTAGTTTAGGATCAATTTTGGGGAACCTATGAAAAAGGTATTCCTAAATCTATCATGATAAGGCCTATTGGCATAGTCCATGAAGTTGTTCAAGAATATACATGTTGTTTTTTCATTACACAAAAAGGATTTACTTAAATTGACAACCACTCTTTGGTCCAGAGGTGGCTATCATCCTAGATGAATTAGGTGAAACTTCAAAGGTAGCAAATGACACAAACTATTAGTCATATATTGATTCATTATAATTAGAATCAGGTCCATCCCTTATTTTCCCCCATATTTGGTTTATTATAGGGAATGAAATAGGATTGTATTTTTAACCAAATTCCTAGACAATTGATTAACCACTATTTGATTAATTAATTCATTAAGTTTTTATACCCTTACTATTGACCCCTATCCCTAGGTGGTTTAGCCGCACTTGGTGATGGAAAAATAAAACATGTAAAATAGAAACAAAATTAAAGTAATAATCATAATAGAGAAATATATAAAAATAATAAATTGAAATTGATATGCTTATTTAGAATGAGAATAAATGGAACAACACAACAATCGAAACTACAAGAAATTGGTTTGGGAAAACAATGGATGAAAGAAAAACTACTTCATATGAGTCATAAAAAAGAATAATTACACAACAAAAAATGATAGAAAACTAGGTTAAAAAAATATACAAGCTGAACATCTAAAAAACCCAACCTCCTAAAATATAAATATTCTAGAGAACATATGTCATAATTGGATTTTATATCCTAATTCATCATAAGTTTTTTTTCCTAGAAATTATATTCTATAAGACTCCATATTATTTCATGAATAATAGCTTTCAAGTCTTCAATATTTTATATCTCTATGATTTACAACCTAAAATAAAATCCTAATGTCTTGGGAAGGTTTACTGAAGGTAGATCTTGATGATTTTACATTGTAAATTTTCATTTTATTTCATGATTTTTCTTCATTTATAAAATTATGGTTTTAGCTGGTTTGCGTCTTACCGGAACTTAGTATTAAAGGATTTTACATCATAAATTATAAAATTAAGACATAAATCACCGAAAATTATATAAATTTATAGTTTAAACTCTTTTGTAACATCAACTAAAATTATTTATAAAAACCAACCAAAAAACAATAGTATCATAGTATAAAACATGTACAAATCACGAAGAAATGATTCCAAAATGTATATATGAATTAAAATTATCAAATTCATCACACTTGAACAATTAATCATCCTAAAGAAAAAAATATCTCTATAATAATCTCATATAAAATTTTTTTTAATAGGAAACATGCATTACAACCATAAACATGAAACAAAGTGTTATTAGAAAGGTTCTAGTCCCCCAAAATCACCCCTTAAAGAAAACCATTCATACCTCATAATTAAGTTTTTAGTCAAATCAATCATTCCTTTAATTCTAAATTTTAAAATGATCCTAGGTAATTATACCCCTGCTGTAATTTTACTCACCGTGAATTTTTTTTCATCACTTAAGAAAAATTTAAATTGGAGTTATGATCATACCCTAAATACATTTTCCTAACTATATGATTGCATTGGATATAACATCTCCACTTTATAAATAAATATAACATATTTAATCCTGAGGACTTAAACATTATGGTTCAAATGAATTCAATGATGAGGGTAGGTGGGTAGATAATAAAAAATACATCTCAAAGGGAGGGTAAACTCTAAAACATTATGCATGATAATCATGAATAGTGTGATTAAGAACCTCCTCCAAAAAGTAGCTTCTCCACACTCACTAAATATCATAGTAAGTCCATGAATATTCAATGAAAGTATAATGAAGGTACAATGTTATTTATTTTTCATAAATCATGTTTAGGAAAAAGATCACATCCCCCACTTAACCATATATGACCTGTCATGAGATTCATCAGTGTGGTAATGGTGATTTTTGACCTTCCTAAAACACAACCCAATTTTTTAAAAACAGGATAATCATGAAGGTACATCGGAAGTAATGATCACATTCTATAAATCAGGTAAAAATAACACCAAAAATATCCTTAGTAGTAAGAATACCATATACAACAGAAATAATTGTCTCCCCCACACTTATTCGAATGAAAATTATGAAAAATACCAAGATTTGGGTAAGAAGGGATAAAATGGTCTTGAAATATTGATCAATCCTAACAAGTCCATCCATGGAAACTATGGGATATGTAGGGATAATGTATATATGGGTATTAGGAAAATGGGGCTCGTTAATGAAAATTCCTCAATCATTTAAATAGTTCATTTGTTCAATCATAGCCTCAATAAGATACTGATTCAATTTATAGTAGGTTTACATGTCCTAAGTTTCTCAAGAAATATAATCTAGGAAGAATTGAAAAAATTAGCACTAGAATAATCTTAGTAATGGGAACAAAAATAAAAATTCAATCACTTAGGGCATGATAATAGGTAATAATTCAATTAACAAATAATTTCATGAATTTATAATCATAATTAACATAATCAACTCAGCAATTGGGATAAAATTACAAAGATAAATAAGTAATTAATTTTAAAAAATTTCATCATAATTTATCTTTTATTTACATGGATCTAATGAGTTTCAAGTTAAATCATTCTTTTAATGAAAAATATCTCATATAATAATGAGAACAGGAAAAAATCTAAGTGTAAATGCATTAAATCTCAATAATCTTCCCCACACTTAAAATTATACAATGTCTACATTATTTTGGAAGTGATACGGGAGAGATAGAAATTAAAGAAGATAAATATAAGTAATTGAAATAAGTAAATAAGGGTCGGTAATCAAGATCTCCCTAAAAGGAATGTTATTCCATGAGGGAAAAATTTAGAAGGATGTTGGAAAACCAGATTACCTAAAATGACATTATAGAAAAATCACACATGCATTATAAAAATGATTAGTACATAATATATATTTAATATTAAAATAAAAAATGGGTAGGTGCACACCATAGTTAAATTTAATAACATCTCATATGAATTCATAGACAATATTATAATGGTGTTACTGAATAAACTTCTATTATAAAAGAATTAGAAATAGAAAAAAGACTAACATAAACACGACTAAGATACAAAATAATAAACTCTGGGTTGCCTCCCATAAAGTGCTATCAAAGAAATTATCATCCAAATAGATGAACAAGTATAAATTAGAGTTTTACATTAGTTTCATGGTCATTGACCTCTTGGGTGAACTAGAGGTAGTGTACTTGATCTCTAATGAACATTTAGGAAGATTAACTACCTCAGAAATTGATGGTCCAAACCACTCATATGGAAAAATAATCATACATTCATATCCTAGATGGATCTCTTAGGCCACAAATACATAAAGGAAGACCTTATATGGAGTCCAATTGGTATCCTAGCCGGAGTATCAATGGCGATAGAGTAAGGATACTAGAGAGACATGAAACAACTATATACATGACGAATGAGGAATGGGTAATAAGTGGATCTAGAGAAAAAATTGCATCCCTTACATAATTTCAAGTAGAAGATACAAAGTGGGGTAGCGAATACAATGAAATAAATCTACACCCATAAAGAGAAAAACTAGGGGGTACACAGGAGAAAAATATAATAAGAACATGTAGAATCTTCACTATCAGCATCAGTGGTCCCTTTCTTAATGATGGTTGGTTATAGCTATCCTAACATTTATATATCCGAGATAGTAGTAGTGGAAGGTAAATCCACCATTGTAACAAGTTCTATGGTGCTAGTAGAAGGATCAGTCATCATTAGTGGTACTAAGTCAAATGAAGGAGGAGGTGAGGTGATGATCTAGATAGAGGTTGTATGTCAAGCAACTGTATTGATGAATAAAACCTCATAGAGATTCCTAATAGTAGGGAATGTTCCCTATCGAGTGTGATCTTTGAATAAGTCCCTATGGTATGCAAGGTTAGTGATTTCAAAAGTAAGCTTAACCGGGGAGGTTACTGGTGCCATGGTGTATATAATGGGAATGAATCCAGATGTTGGACTGATGGTATAAGATTGAGGGTAGGTTAGTGTAGTGGTAGATGGTAGAGTAATATAAGGGGTTGGTGAAGAGAAATGATGATCTGGGGGCTCAATAAAGGGGATCCCTAAGCACTAGAATATGGAACACCATTTCTCCATAATACAACAGAGAGTCCCCCCATAGTATCTCAACCACACCACAGGGGTGATGAAGGAAGAATTTGATTAGGATGTGGAGGAAGCCTTGGTCTTAGTAAGAGTAGGATAGTCATCAGGGAATAAAATATTCACTGAGGTATTAGGGTAAAGTTCCTCATTGGTGGACTTAACACATCTAGTTTTGTTTTCACACCTTCCAAAGCAACCTTATCTTATGAAGCATGACAAGATCAATGGATTTCATAAATTATAAGGAAGAGAGAGACTAGGAGGAATAAAAAATTCCCAAATTAATATCTTAATGTTTGATGAAATATCATCCCATATAGGTGCCAAAATCCTCTTATCCTGGACCTCATAATATAAAGTGAACTTGTAGGCCATGTTAACCTTGGGGGATCTAATTATGGTGGAAATAATGACCACCTCTGTCCAAGTGATGGCCCTATGAGAGTCTCCTTACACCAAACAAGCATGGGCTAGATCATGATGAATGATCCTTAGAGTAGAACCCCCTACTGATTTATCTTTGTGGTAGGTGGATCATGGATGCTCTTAGCATCATGGATTATCATCACCCAACTCTTTGGTGTATTAGACTTATTCATATCTAGGAACAGGGTGACATAAACTAAAGAGGTAGTGAAATATTAGGAATAAATACACAAGAAAACTCCAAACTCTCCGAACATGATATCTCAATACCTACCTCCTAACCTGAATGTGAGATGAAAAATGATGAGATAAAAGGTATCCAAGGAATAAAAAAAGATCTCCCAGTATATCTCCTCATGAACCTTGATGATATGAGAGAGGTGCATATGAAGGATAACCTTTACATAAAAATATAGCATCTTGTTGGTCCGTATTGGCTTATCCTGCATGTGGTCCAAGAATACTTGATGTTGTTGGTCTAAAAAATAGAGGTAGGGGTGAATATGAGTAGGCTGGGAAGGAGATTAGGAATACCAGGATGTGGATTGTGATACCAAACCTGATGGGGGGGGGGGGTGGGGGATGATGGGAAGGATCAATTAGTGGTGGTGTTGTTAGATAATGAGTCCATACCTGAAACTTAGCTACCCGAGATTTATTTCCCCAACCAGTGCACTTGGAATGGATTTTGGGAGGTTAATTATTTTTTTCATCAATCGTGTGAGACATGGGTTTGTTGAGTAATGGATGAGTTGGATATGTGGAAGGAGGATACCCATAGTGGAGGTGCGAATGTGGATGGGTTTTGTGGATTAAAGAGGATGCGTGACTAAGGTTTGGGAGGATAATAAGGAGAGGGGTAGAGGAAGAGGGAGTGAATACTTTGGAGACTTGAAGTGGAAACACTATAAACCCTAGTTTCATGGTTTAAAACATGCAAGCCGGAAAAATTATGTCGTAAAATGATAAATTACGATTTATGTTTTGTGAGTGGAAAATGGTGAAAATTTGATAAAATATTGATGTAAATAATTAATTTATGTTGTAAAATGTTTTTTTTGGAATGAATTGTCATCACACAGCCATTGGTAGTGAACTATATGAGCTTAAATTATCCTAAAATTCCCAAGGTAACAAACATGGGTTGCCTCTCAGTCAACACTTTATTTAAATTATAGATCTAGACATGCCCTGAATCAAGTGAACATGAAATATAGAACACAATATTATTGAAACATATCTTGGTAAATTTTTACCCATTTTCCACTGAAAATAAAGGGTGTTCCCTCACCTCATTGAGTTTATACTATTTCATATGTGAAAACTTTTATTACATCTAATAGACCCGAACATCGAGATTTAAAATTTTCAGGGAAAAACTTTAAGTAAGAATTGAACAAAAGAACCCTATCCCCTAGAGTGAATTTCCTTAAAATGATGTGTGGGTCATTCCATTAATTTTTTTATATTTATATATTTTGAAATTTTAATATGCGATCCTTATGATTTCCTTAAGCTCATCTATTTTTTGGGGAATTTTCTTCCCACCTTTATGAGTATCCAAGTTTATTTTTTTATTTCCTAAAACTAAAGGTTTTCTAATTCAATTTGAAGGTGGAATGGTTTTCTGTAGACAAGTTATAAAGGAGTTTTTATAATAGGTTTTTTGAATATTGTGCGATAATCCTAGAGGGAATCATCTAGTTTTTTACTTCAATCCTTCCAACTCACATTTAATATAATTTTAAGAATTTGTTTGATTTATTTGTGGGATAGTTACACCTGACCATAGGTTTACTAGTGTTAAGGGGTGCTTGTATTATAAAATACCCCATATTTCTATATAATAACTTTCATGTAATGATTATTTAATTTCATTCCCCGATCACTAATGATTAATTGGGGAATTTGAAATTGAGCGGAAATGTTTTTCTTTTGAATGTTCATTATAACATCATCCATGTTAATAGTGGTTGCTTTAGCTTCTACCCACTTCAACACATATTCTACATAGACCATGATATGTATATTTATATAGGAATACAGAAAGTGTCCCATAAATTATATCCCCCATATATCAAATATTTCAACATCCAAAATGGGATTCTAAAGAATTTACGGAAATTTTATAATGGGGTATGTTAATTAGCACCAATTAGAGTATGAAGATCCTTGAATCCTGGTGAATAATGGGCCAGAAAAATCCACATTGAAGGATTTTAAAAATGGTAAGATCAGACCCATGGTGTCTTACAATTGGTGGGAGTGAAAAAATTCTTTTACACTCCAAAATATATCTTCTAGGATGCAGCGTTACATTAATCCATCAACACATTACTTTAATAATAGTGGTTCATTTAAGTAGTATTGTGACACATCTAACAAAAAATTATTCCTTCACTGATAAAAAAAGTGTGGGTACATGGTCCCATTGGTAAAGTAATTTACTATATCATAAAACCATGGTAGGGCTTGCACACCCACATAGAAAAGGGTTTCATTAGGTAATCCTTCTACAATTCTCATCTCTTCACTATCTTCAATATTGGGTAGCTGGAGTATGGAAAGATGATAAAAAATAACATTCTCATCCCCCTTTGTGTATTTGATGACAATGTCAAATTCTTTCAATAGTATGATCCATTATATTAACCTTGTTTTGGTATCCTTTTTATTTAGAAATCATTTCAATATTATATGATAATGGCCTTAGTAAGCATGTGATATATTCTAAATTTATCAAAAGCAAAGACTAATCTAAGAATATCTTTCTCTATAGTGGTGTAATTGATTTGAGAATCATTTATGGTGTGGATTTTATAGTAGATATGTTGAAAAAATTGACCGACCCACTATTCTAAAAAATTTCCCACAGTGAAGTCAGTTGCATCACACATCAGTTAAAAATATTTATCCCAGTTAAGATAAATAATAATAGGATCTTTCAATAGGTTTTTTTTTGAATTGTAAAAAGGTTTTTTACACTATTCATTAAATTAAAATGATATTTATTTGGAATGAAGGTGTGTCAGTGGTCAAGATATTTGTGAAAAGTCCTTTACAAATTAATGATAAAACCATACATGGCCTAGAAAAATCTTTTTACCCATCATAGTGGTTGGTTCAGAAAATTATTTGATAATTTTAATTTCAGATTGATCAACTTCTATTCCATAATCTAAAATATTATTCGCTTGGAATATTCCTCCCTATACTATGAAATGATTTTTTTCCCCGTTGAGAAAAGAAATTTTTATTTATATCATCGTAACAAAAGCTCTAGGTTACTAAAACAAACCTAAAAGGATCATACATAAATGGAGAAATCATCCATAAAGATGTAAAAAAACTCATACACCATATCATGAAAGACATGTGTCCTGCTCCATTGGATCATTGATGGAAAATTATACATTCCTAATGAAATTCATTGATAGGTGAAGGTTTCGAATGCATATGTGAATGTTTTTTTGAATGATTAGCTGAGTTGAAAAGGATTTGATTGTAACCTGAATATCCATCTAAAAGAAATATAATTCATGACCATATAATCTCTCTATAATATAATCCTTGAATGGGATAGAAAAATGTTCCTTCTGGGTTGCTAAGTTGATAATTTTTTAATCAATGAAGTCTCTCTATCCAGTAATGGTCTGAGTAGGAATTAATTCGTCTTCCATATTTTTTTAAAACTATAAGGAATCCCATCTTGGGAAGAGGGATTACCCATTATTATCTGATATATAGAAAATAATGTTACCATCTAGAATTTTTATAATTTTATTATTATAAAAAAATTTATATTATTTCTATTTAGTTATCTCTAAGATTATGATGACCATTAGTGCATATTTAGTCACTAGGAATGATTATTTTAGCTTGATTGGTAGAGGCTTGAGTACCAATTTTTGTGTCTTAATGATCGAAGGTGTGATCTCTAGAAAAGTGTCTCTTTTAAGAGGTTTGATGAAATTCGTCTACTTGTATTTTATACTATTACATTATTTTGATAATGGGTTTTCTTTCCATCTTCAAGAGTCATAATATCATCCCTTTCATCAGTGAGAAAAATATATTGACACTCAAGAGAGTCTCTACTTTTCCTAACTTCTTTAACCAGATCAGAGACTACTTATTCTTCACTGACTTGGAAGATAAGTGTAGAGACCCGAAGCCTGACGTACATGGACATTACATTACTTTTGCAGAATACTTAGTACATAACAAAAACACACACACAAGGATTGTAATAGTTTAGTGTCTTTGGAAACTCGGAATATAATATTCTAATCGTGGTGAAAGATCTTCAACATCTCCCATAAAGATCTTCCTTTTTTTAATACCTAAAAACTTTCTTTATATCTGGGGGAAAAGAAAACATAAAAGGGTGAGCTCAAATTCTCAGTAAGGGTAAACAAAAGAAATATCAATCACATAATATTCATAAGAACATAACATTTTGGAAATCTTAACTTGCAAAAGAGAGAATAATTTCATAACATGGGATAAATCATAATAGTGAAATAAAATCCCAATAATCATAACTTAAAACATGAAGCTTTGTGGCATACACACATAATCATAGAGAATCATATCTTATTAGTCAATACTCATTTCCAAGACTATCTTAGTGGACAAAGTCCATTTATGAACCGAGTCACCCTCGTTTCAGTCCTGTTTCACTGAACCGATATAACCTACCGTTCCAGCCATGTCTATCTCATGAGATATAAAATCTTTACCCAAATGCATTGGAGGGAGATATAGGTCCCACCCATCTCATAATGATACCATTCTTATGTGTTCCACAAAATCATAAACCCTACATCATAGCATAACCCATGTAATAAAAATGGGAATCTTAAACATCATGAAATCATAAAAAAATTCATATATGATAAAGGAATTCATAAAAATAATTCTATCACAACATAGTCAAATCAATGTAATAATAGGTATATAAACAGAACCCTTTATTATCTTAGATGGAAAATAATTTTGATAAAACAGTTGAACTCCATTCTTGAGGAAAATATCCTTTCTACTTCAAAAACACTTTTCCTTTCTTAACATGTCATACAATTCTAAACTAAAAGAAGTTGATTAAAAATAAACTTGAAAACTTGTAAGGTAAGATTCTTGGAAATAATTTTTTAAAAATCCATTCATGCCGTATAAGTTAAAAAAAACATTCTTCTCGTACTTTTGTCGGAAAAGTCAAAAAGTACCTCGTATGAAAAACGACAAAAGATTCCCTTCATATCTTTTACTAAAAACTCAACGAAGGGTAAAATTGGATATAAACTATTGTAGAAGGATATAAATACTACATATTCAGGAAACATGGATGTGGATGATAAAATACAGCCCAGTAAATACCAAAGTATAAACAATCTCGGATAAAAATGAGATTGTGATATTTTCCTTACCTTAAGTCCAATTTGCTTCGTAAGTGTCCGAATCTCTTGTATAATGATTTAAATAATGTCATTAACTTATTAAAGAATCATATTCATTGTTATGATATCATATATGGTTCACTTATGACTTTATATTACCCGTTCTCTTGTAAATTCCATGTTAAAGAAGCGTTTTGGGTAAAATCGTTTCATTTATCGTAGGTCTTTGGACTTGTTTTTCTTGACATTATTATTACTTATATCATGATTTACTTACTTCCAGAATATAAAAAATGATTTATATATCATATATATTCAGTATATATATATATAATAGATAGATAAATGAAATGAAACACACCGTTCATGGAGACGGTAGTCCGTACGTACGCATGAACGCTGTTTTCCTTTCCTTATTGTCTTGAATGGAAGTAAGTAGATGACATACATATATACATAAATCCAGTAGCTTTATAATGTCATATATTTCATTATTATTTATTATATATATACTTTATAATCATTCTTAAATGGTTAACATGGAGAATGAATCTCATCGCGTCGTGGAGGCGGTAGTCCGTACGTACGCACGAGCGATGATATCGTTCTCATGATCGTGAACTTGTGTTGAAGTGTATGTATAATATTTCAGTATCAAAATAACTTTATAATAATCATATATAGTTACTCATTACACCATTATACCCATCCAATTAAGGTGGTTGCGGAAAATAGATTACACCACGGCGTGGAGAGGGTATTCCGTACGTACGCACGCTTGGTGATTTCCTTTTTCCATAGGATGGATAGAAGGTTAATTAGAGTTGTTTTATAATAACATATCAGTATATAAGAAATACTGATGTTATTACTTTATCATGAAACAACTAAATAATAATAAGTTGAAGAAGAAAGAAATTGAAAAAGATCGGTAATGGATATTACCTCTTTTTGACGCGCCTTTTCTTAACCTCCACTTAAAGAACTAAGGATGGTCTTTGAAGAAGACCAGGACCAATAGGATGATACTAGGGGATTATAGAAGAGATTTTGGCAGGGGTTTACCGAGCTTGAAGGCTCAAAGTGGTGTGAGGAAGAGGGGGAGGTGGTGCCCTTTTATAAGGGAGGAGAGGGGCATCTTTGGAATAACAAAAAATATTATTTTATTATAAAGTCAAGTTCAGTTTTAAATAGCTCCAAATTGATTTATTTCGAGGATAAGGTAGGGATGGGTCGAAATCCTTTCATCCAATAGAATTTAGATAAGTTTAGGTTCCTATTTTAACCTTATCATGTAGATTTAACATTAAGTTAAATAATTTTACTTTTACCGTGTCTTCTTGTGTTCTTATACTATAAGGTTAATAAACTTACTATATCAAGACAAACAAACCCCAAGTTGTTTATTATTAATATATATAACCTTATCTAAGTCATTTGGCCGAACCTTAGATTTTTAGGGATAAAATAACAATTAATAATATACTATTTGTTTTAAGAACTATTTTATGTCAATTTTGACACTATTTAGTAATTGATTTTTGTGAAACTTATAACAAAATTATAAGTTCAAAAAAAGTTAATTAAATAAATACTAACATGTCATATTAACCTATAAAATTAGTTTAATTCATAAAAAGTCTCAAATTACATTTATTTGGGTATTTATGACATCAATTATGTCAATATTTCATTAATAAGATAATTACTGCATCATCGTTGTGTCATAAATAAATTAAATTATTTAATGTATAAAAATTAAAAATAAAATAAGATTATGTAGGAAATATTTTTAGCTTTATAATGAATATTTATAGTTTAATTTATCTATTGGTCGGAGTGGATACTCAAGAGGGGGGTGAATTGAGTTCCAATTAAAATTTTCTGTTAAAAACAATGTTTATTAAAATCCGCCTATTTCAAAAACAGATTAAACTGTAGTGAATTTATATAGATTATAAAGGTTCAATTAGTTTCTCAAAGATTGATTAGTTCTCAGTTAACTTAATCTTATGATTAAATTAACTTTTGAAACTAACTTACTGGTTTATAATAAATATAAACACTTGCGAGTTTAACTATCAAAGTAGCTTTGAAAATAAATTATATTTCAAAGTAATAGCAGTGGAATATGAAATACATATGTAGTATGGATATAGTATGTAGCTACAAACACAGAGAATTAACCAAGAGGTTCAGTCTCAAGCTAAGACTTAGTCCTCTCAAAAGTTTATATAAAAATGATCCACACCCTGGATCGGGGTTAACAATAGTGAACACACTGTCCAGGTCACAAGACCTCTACCACAGTTCTGCGTGGGAAAACAAACACCATCTTAGATCTGTCCAGGTCTCACACGACCTCTACCACTATCCACAGTGGGAAATGAAGTGTAAAAATGTTTGCTGAGGATTTACAGATCCTCCAGAGTAAGTACAGGAGTCAGTGTGTGTGTTTAATACAACTGATAACACACACTGCTCAAAATGTAAAAAAAATGTATCACAGAGCAGAGATGTAGAGTTTAGAAATGGCTCTGGTGATTTCAGTGAAGCTCTGGACTCTTTTGTATTTGGTCAGAATTTATTCTGAGTCCTCTTCTCGTTTTTGTTTGAGAAGAAGAGTGTCGTATGCTTCAGGTTCAAAGGCAGTGAGATGTAGTCGATGAAGTTCTTCAATGTTATTTTGTATGCACAGAACTATTCTTGAGTAGGCTTGATTGTGTATGAGATTCTATTCTGATTGGTTCTTCCTCCTCTTTCTTTTTCTCTGTATACTTCTTGTGTTCTTCCGTCAACTGCTCTTGTCTTCAGCAGAGTCTTCTTGTATTTATGTCACGTGCTTCGGAAGACAGAAAAAGTTTCCTTTCCGCAGGTACGAGGTACGGTTTCCTTACATCCGACAACCTTTATTAATTAATTGACAGAGCATTAAAATATAACTAATATGACCGTTGGTTAGATTAAATAAAGATAAAGATAAAGAAATTCAAACAGTTGTTTATGACTATTGAAGAATCAAGTGATCGGTAGGTCATCAGCATTAGTGAGTAATGATCGGTGAGTCAGTTTGATCAGCATCAGTGAGTCATTTGATCGGTGGCTCATTTTGATTAGCATCAGTGAGTCATTTGATCGGTGAGTCAGTTTGATCAGCATCAGTCTGTCATCTGATCAGTGAGTCAGTTTGATCAGCATCAGTCTGTCATCTGATCAGTGAGTCAGTTTGATCAGCATCAGTCTGTCATCTGATCGGTGAGTCAGTTTGATCAGCATCAGTCTGTCATCTGATCGGTGGCTCATTTTGATTAGCATCAGTGAGTCAGATGATTGGTGGATCATTTGCATCGGTGAGTCATTTGCATCGGTGAGTCAGATGATCGGTGGCTCATTTTGCATCGGATCGGTGTGACCGTTGTCCTTTGATATTGGATCAGTGCTTCCAATGTCTATTGATATTGAATCGGTGCTTCTGATGTCTGTTGAATGGATCGGTGCTTCCGATTGTCTGTTGATATTGGATCGGTGCTTTCGATTGTCTGTTGAATGGATCGGTGCTTCCGATTGTCTGTTGATATTGAATCGGTGCTTTCGATGTCTGTTGAACAGATCGGTGCTTCTGATTGTCTGTTGATATTGGATCAGTGCTTCTGATTGTCTGTTGAATGGATCGGTGCTTCCGATTGTCTGTTGATATTGAATCGGTGCTTCCGATGTCTATTTAATCCAGAAGACTTCCAAAATACTTTGTAAGTCAATAAGCATAGACAAAAACATGATAACAGATTCATTAACAGATTGTAATTAAGTTTATGAGAAATCAAACCATATTAAGCATTAATGGTATATGATGATTTGTGATTATTAAAACATCAATCATAGACATGAAATCAACAATCTTCCAGAGGGCTCAACAATCTCCCCCTTTTTGATAATCACAAATCTTTATCATAAAATATAAATAATATGATATATCATTAATAAAAACATAATGAGAATTAAACCATAAGGAGAATAAATATAAAGAGATATATAAATCTCCCCCTTAATGTAAATTCCCCATATATATGATACAGATTTCTCCCCCTGAGATATATACATCGCTCATATATCTCTCCCATACATCTTTCTTTTCCCATATATCTCTCTTCTCCCATATATCATTCTTTTTCTTCTCTCCCATATAGCATTCTTTTTCTTCTCCCCCTTTGGGATAATCAAAAAGGAGGGAAAACAGATAAGAGAAAGTGAAAGTAAAAGCAGAGAGTATAGATAGAAAAATATTTGATAAAGTACAGACTATTACAAGCATCACATTGTTCACCCTATCAAAAACAATACACAACTATTTGTTGGGATACAAAGGGGCTTTGCCTTTGTCTTTGGGATCAATAGTGGGTAAGTTTGAAGGCTTGAAGGCAGGCTGTACTTGGTGAATCTGAAGTGGTGGTAGGACAACTCGGGCAGGTAGAGGAGCAGGTGCCACAGAGGGTTGTTGGTGAGAAACAGGCACTGGTTGAGAAGCTTGCTGAGGGACTGGTCTTAACTGAGAGAGATCTTGAGCAACAGATAGCTGATTTGGAGCTACATCAGAGTCACTGAGAGGTTCTGAAGTAGGAAGTACTATTGCAGTGGCCTGTGCATGCAAATAGGGCTTCAAAAGATGAACGAAGTCCTGAATGACTTCTGCCCCATACTTCATAACTTTTTCAAAATCATCTTTATTCTCCATGAATTGTGCCAAGGAAGGGGTAAAATCTTGCAACTAATGAACTTGAGTTTTGAAGGCCTGAGTGACTAGAGGTAATTTCAGATTCTCTGCCAACACCTTGAAGCTTGCAGTCATCTCATGTTTTGTATAAATCTTGGAAAAGTAATTATCAACTTTATCTTTGATCTCTTGCAGAGCTTTCTTAGCATCTGCTGAATACACCAATGCCATCTTATGACTGTTATCACAGAGCTCTTTCATCTTCCTCAAAGATTCTAAATCAAGAATTTGTCTAATAGCAGCTAACTCATCATGCACAACTTCTCTTAGAGCTTCTAGCTCACGTGTAGTGATCTTGGTTACCTTTCCTGTACTGGCTTGGCCAACTATGTGAGTTAACTCAGCTTTCAACTTCCTCAGGTCAGACTTTTTGAGATGTTCAATCAGATTTTTCAAAACTTTCATCATACCAGAGATGGTTGATCGGAATTCTCTTGATAAAGATACCAAGCTGGTGTGAAGATCCTTCATAGTCTGATTCAAAAAGGCTATTTGCCTGCCAATAAGTTCACCGGTATTGGCTAGGTCTGGCTTCACAACATTAGATACTCTTTGTGAGAAGGATTCCAATGAATTGTCAGAAACTTGGAGAGACACTTGAGTAAGAGCATTAGAAATTTATTCTCTAACTGTGGCTCTTACAGTAGTTATCAATTCAATCTTAAACTTATCAAGATCAACTTGAGAGATTCCAGAACCAGGTAAATTAACATTTGTAGGATCAACAGCAGGAACAGACCTTGCTTCTCTTGGGAGGTTCCTCTTCACAGCTGCAGCAGATTCTGGCATTTCTTCTTCTTCTTCAGAATATTCTAAGCCCAACACAGCATAACCAGGGTAGTCATCCCAAACAGCAGCACACAGGGTGTATTTTGGTTTCTCATAGCTTGCTATTCCACTGATTTTTGGTGAATCAACCTTGCCACTGATATGTATTTCTTATACTGACTGAGGTGATTCTATTTGATCTTCAGAAAGACCATCCACTGGTCTGTTATCACCATCAACAACGGCCTCAGCATCATCAGTACGTCCATCATCACTCTTCTCAGAAGCTTCACTGTGATATTCTTCAGTATCAGAATCTTCTTCATCACCAAGAATAGGTTCTGATTCTGGTAGGGCTAAGGGTGGACTAGCAGGTCCAAATTCTATTCTTCTTTTGGGACTAGCAGTGTCAGGATCACTCCTATCATCGGGAGATGATATACTTCCTTCCTCAGTCGCAGCTTCTTCTTGCTATTGAGCTTTGGTGGCCTCATCCTTTCCTTCTTCTTGCTCATCATCATCAGAATAAACTGGTTCCTCATCTGGTTTCAAGCCAGGGTCTCTCAAATCCTTTGGCCTCTTGCCATGATCTATGGGATTGTAGGCTTCATACAATTTATCTTCATCTGCAACCCAGCACTTCTTCCATGGATTCCAATTTATTTTCATCCTCTTGCAGATCTCTTTGTTGAGACAGAAGGTATGATCTGTTTCATCAACTTCATCATCTTCATCAATACATTCTAGATTCTTGAGCATGGTAGATATCATCTTTGAATAAAACAAGGCAGTGGCTTTCTTGGATGGTTTTACCATTCCATCTATGTGCACCATCACATATCTACACAAATTGATCTTCTCATGTGTTTTCAGAAGAAACAACAGGAAAACATCCTGGTACTTTACAGCAGAAAAATCTCCTCTCCTAGGGAAAAGTTGGTGCTGAATAAACTTGAAAAGAAGTCTGCATTCACCATCTAATTCTGAAGCTGTGATTCTCCGTGACTCTCTGTTTCTAGTCAGAAGCTCCAGAGCTAATTCATAAGAGAAGTAATCAGATGTTGGAGGAATATTCCCAGCATAATCCTCATACCGACCTTCATGAGGTACATTCAATCACTCAGCCCACTGCTTAGATGAGAAGGATATTTTCTTTCCTTTTACCACAGACGACATCCTGGCAGCCTCCACACCATCTAAAGTGATTTCCATATTCATATAGAACTCATGTACCAGCTTCAGGTAGTCTATTCGAGAGTTTTCAGAAAACCAGTCTATCCATCCTTGCGATTCAAGAATTTGCAGCAACAGTGACTTACTTGACAAAAGCCATGCAGAGCTGACTTCTCTTTCTACAGCAACAATCCGAGTTTCCAGGTTCGGATTTACTGATCGTTGAGAGGTACTACTCGACTCGCCTCGATCACGCTTTGAAGGTACAGGGCTATCCGGTCCTTTGATCGGTCTCTTTTGCTTAGCCATTCGAGGATTTTGGGAAGGCAGGAGTTCGAAGGTTCGAAGTAGAAGGGAAGAGAGGTTGAAAGGTTTGGCGGGAAATGAGAGGTCAAAGGTTTAGGGAAGATAAATAGCCGCGTATCATTTATTTTATCATTTAGGGTTCCCATAAAAAGTATAAAAGAAATTTACTAATTAATTACAATATATAAAAAAAAGATCGGTATGACAGATCGGTTGCACAGATCAGTTTTACAGATCGGTTTCACAGATCAGTTTCACAGATGGGTTTCACAGATCAGTTTCACAGATCGGTTTCACAGATCGGTTTCACAGATCGGTTTCACAGATCGGTTTCACAGATCGGTTTCACAGATCGGTTTCACAGATCAGCTTCACAGATCGATCATACACAACTCTTGTTTAATAAATTTCATTCTTTCAGAGCATAAAGGCTTTGTGAAGATATCAGCTAATTGATGTTCAGAACTAATAAATTTTAAAGAAATATCACCTTTTTGATAATGATCTCTTAAAAAGTGATGTCTAACATCAATGTGCTTAGTTATAGAGTGAGACACAGGGTTCTTAGATATATTGATTGCACTAGTATTGTCACAGTTAATTGAAACATGTTTAAGATCAAATCCATAATCCAATAAAGTGTGTTTCATCCACAGAATTTGTGCACAACAACTACCAGCAGCTATGTATTCTGCCTCTGCAATAGACAATGCAACTGAGTTCTATTTCTTACTACACCATGATACTAGGGATTTTCCAAGCAAATGGCATGTTCCAGATGTGCTCTTTCTATCTAACTTACATCCAAAAAAGTTAGCATCTGAATAGCTAGTTAGGTTAAATGATTGTCCTTTTGGATAAAACAAACCTAAATTTACAGTATACTTAAGATACTTAAAAATCCTTTTAACAGCCAGTAAGTGTGATTCTTTAGGATTAGCTTGAAATCTAGCACACATACATACACTGAACATAATGTCTGGTCGACTAGCAGTAAGATAAAGTAAGCTCCCAATCATACCTCTGTAATTGGTTTGATCCACTGGTTTCCCAGCTTCATCTGTATACAATTTATAGGTAGTACTCATAGGTGTATCACTTTCCTTAATACTGTCCAATCCAAAACGTTTTAAAAGATCCTTTGTATATTTACTTTGATTTAAAATAATTCCATCTTTAGTTTGAAAAATTTGAAAACCAAGAAAATACTTAAGCTCTCCCATTAATCTCATTTCAAATTCATTTTGCATAATCTTTGAAAAATCAGTACATAAGGAATTTTTAGAAGATCCAAAAATAATATCATCAACATAGATTTGTACTATTAATACATCTTTTGAAATCCTTTTTATAAAAAGAGTGGGATCGGCTACTCCTTTTGTAAATCCTTTTGAGATAAGAAAGTTTGAAAGCCTTTCATACCAAGCTCTTGGAGCTTGTTTTAAACCATATAAAGCTTTAGAGAGTTTAAAAACATGATTTGGAAAATGAGGATTTAAAAAACCAGGTGGTTGTTCTACAAAAACATCTTCAACAATAAAACCATTTAGAAAAGCACTTTTGACATCCATTTGATATAGCTTGAAATTCAGATGTGATGCATAGGCAAGTAAGATCCTAATAGCCTCTAATCTAGCTACAGGTGAAAAGGTTTCCTCATAGTCAATTTCTTCTTCTTGATTGTAACCTTGTGCAACTAGCCTAGCTTTATTTCTAATGATGTTTCCAGATTCATCAACTTTCTTTCTAAACACCCATTTTGTGCCTATGGTAAAAATGTCCTTAGATCTTTATACTAATTTCCAGACTTTGTTTCTTTCAAATTGATTTAGTTCTTCTTGCATAGCCATTACCCAAAATTCATCATTGATAGCATCATTGATATTTTTAGGTTCTAACTGTGAAAGAAAAGCTTGATGTTCAACCTGATTTCTTAGAGAAGCTCTAGTTTGTGTTCCTCTATCTAGATTTCCTACAACAGCATCTAAAGGATGGTTCTTTAGAGTCCTAGATGGTCTTGAAAAGATAGGGCTAGAGATTTCAGATTCATCTACAGATTGAGGTTCAACAGAAGCACGTTCTGGAGAATTTCCAGAGTTGGATGTTTTAACTATAGGTCCATTTTCTTTATCATTGAGATTCAAACTAGAGAGATCATCTTCAAGAGAGATTTTAGGTTCATGTGGATCAGTTTCATCAAATTTGATTTGAACAGATTCTTCCACACATTTGGTTCTTTTATTGAAAATTCTATAGGCTTTACTAGAGACAGAGTAACCTAGGAAAATTCCTTCATCACTCTTGGATGAAAATTTGTCAAGATTGTCTCTAGTATTGAGAATGAAGACTTTACAGCCAAAAACTTTGAAGTAGTTAACCTTAGGTTTCCTATGGTTCCACAACTCATAAGGGGTCCTCTTAAGAACTGGTCTGATCAAGACTCTATTAATGACATAACAAGCTGTATTTACAGCTTCAGCCCAAAAGTAAATAGGCAGATCATATTCATTGAGCATAGTTCTAGCTATTTCTTGCAGGGTTCTATTCCTTCTCTCTACTACACCATTTTGTTGGGGTGTCCTAGGGGCAGAGAAATTGTGACTATAGCCATTGTGTGAGCAGTAAGAATCAAACTCATGATTTTCAAACTCACGACCATGATCACTTCTCAGGGTCTTAATCTTGAGTCCACTAAGATTTTCTACAGACTTGGAGTATTTAACAAAGTAAGAACAAGCTTCACTTTTGTGAGCTAGAAAATATACCCAAGTATATCTAGAAAAGTCATCTACAAGAACATAGACATAGTGCTTCCCATTTAAACTAGAAACTCTAGAAGGTCCAAATAAATCCATGTGAACCAACTCGAGAGGTTGAGAAGTTGACACTTCTTTCTTTGATTTAAAAGAAACTTTATGTTGCTTTCCTTTTTGACAGGGATTACAAACTTTGTCTGCTGGAAATTCAAGTTTGGGTAAGTCTCTAACTAAGTTTTTCCTAGAAAGTTTTCTAAGTGAGTGTACATTGCAGTGTCCTAATCTTCTGTGCCAAAGCCAAGACTCTTTATGAAAAGCATTTAAACAAGGAATATTCTGCTTAGCTAAAGAATCTAAATCAACAGCATAAACATTTTTATTTCTTAAAGCAGAAAATACTAAAACATTTTTTGAGTTAAAACATTGCACGAATCATTTTTAAATTTCACATAAAAACCATCATCACACAATTGAGAAATGCTTAACAAGTTATATTTAAGTCCATCGACAAATAAAACTTCAGAAACCAAGACTGAATCAGTGTTACCAATCTGGCCTAAGCCGATGATTTTTCCTTTTGAATTATCACCAAAAGTGACAAAGCCTCCATCAACTTTTACTAAGCTCTTGAAACATGAAAAGTCTCCTGACATATGTCTTGAACATCCACTGTCTAAGTACCATATCTTCTTGTGACAGCTCTTCAAGCAGGTCTCCTACAAAATAGATTTAGATGGAAGATGATTTTGGTACCCAGATCTTCTTGGGTCCAGACATGTTAGCCAATGATACTTTGGGTACCCATATTTGTCTAATGGGTCTCATATAATTTGTATAATTAATATTCTTTGAAAGATAAACCTTATTAGATCCATAACTATGAATATAACTGGTTGAGGCATATGAAGTTCCAGAATTAACTATCTTCTGTCCAGATTTAGGAATGAATCTAGTTTTGGCAACTTTTCTTTGTCCAGGTTGGTATCCTATACCAGTAGTATATCTAGGTGCAACTTGTTTTCCTAGCATTTGAGTTAGAGTATTCTTTCCATTTGTGAACTTCTCTAAGTCTTTTCTGAGTTGTTCATTTGACAATTTTAGTTCAGTATTCTCTTTTAGCAACTGAGCATTATTTTCTACTTCTATATCCAGATCAGATTTATGCTTAACACTTAAAGCATACCGTTTCTTTAAACCTTTATATTTATCTTTAAGCTCATTACAGGTTTCTTCAAGCATATCACAATATTCAAACAGTTCAGATTCAGACATGTTATCACATTCAGAATCATCTTCAGAATAAAATGAATTTGAAGCAGGAGTTTCTGATGTTACCTCAGAAGTGTTTGTCATGAAACACATGTTAGCTCGATTCCTTTCAGATTCTGAAGATTCAGCTTCACTTGTGCTGTCTTCTGAAGCACTCCAAGTAGCCTTCATGGCTTTCTTTTACTTGTTATCCTTGTATTCATACTTCTTTTTGTATTTCAGCTTTGGACAGTCTGCTTTTATGTGTCCTTTTCTTTTGCATTCATAACAGACAACTTCATCTGATTTATTAGACTTCTTCCAATCCTTTTTCCAGTGTCCTTTGTTATCATAATTACATTTGTAGTTTGGATTTCTGAAAAACTTCTTCTTCCTATAGAATTTCTTAAATCTTCTAGCAATGTGTGCCATCTCAGCATCACTGTCAGAATCATTCTCACTTTCCTCACTGCTTGAACTTTCATTGATAGCTGGAGGCTTTTCCTTATCCTTATTCTTTGAGGTTGTAGTCTTGAAGGCAATAAACTTCCTTTTAGGTTCATCATCTTCTTCTTTGTTTACCTTGAGTTCTTCTTCATACATCATCAACTTACCAATTAGTTCCTTGACAGGCAGTTCTCCAATGTCACACGATTCTCTAATGGAGACAGAGGTTCCTCTCCATCTTTCAGGTAGACATCTCAAAATTCTCATGATTTGTTCCTTTGATGGAACATCCTTTCCCAGAGAAGTCATTGTGTTGACAATTTCATTGAACCTGAGATACATATCAGAAATGGGTTCATCAGGCTTCATCTTAAAATTATCATACTTAATAGTATAGGTATTCAATCTCATCTCCTTAACATTAGTTGTTCCTTCATGAGAAATAGCTAAGGTATCCCAAATTTCATATGCAGTTTTACATGCAGAAATTCTATTAAATTCCTCATCTCCTAGTGCACAGTACAAGGCATTCATAGCTTTACAATTATTATTGTAAGCAGTCTTTGTAGGTTCATCCCAAGTAGATCTATCAGTACTGGGAATTTTGTATTCAGCTTCAATGACAGTCCAAATATCAAAGCCCATACTTTCTAAGTGAATTTTCATTTTTAGCTTCCACTGAGCATAGTTGTTTCCATTAAAGAAAGGTGGCCGGTTAGTAGCAGCACCCTCAAGTCTATTATCCATGATATCACAAAAAGAATTTTAAAGAGATAAAAATTTAGAAATAACAGAAATTTTAAGAACTTTAAAATACAACTAAAATCACAGTTGAAAAACAGAGTACTTTTAGAAAATATTAACCTTCCTCTGATACCAAATGTTGGTCGGAGTGGATACTCAAGAGGGGGGTGAATTGAGTTCCAATTAAAATTTTCTGTTAAAAATAATGTTTATTAAAATCCCCCTATTTCAAAAACAGATTAAACTGTATTGAATTTATACAGATTATAAAGGTTCAATTAGTTTCTCAAAGATTGATTAGTTCTCAGTTAACTTAATCTTATGATTAAATTAACTTTTGAAACTAACTTACTGGTTTATAATAAATATAAACACTTGTGAGTTTAACTATCAAAGTAGCTTTGAAAATAAATTATATTTCAAAGTAATAGCAGCGGAATATGAAATACATATATAGTATGGATATAGTATGTAGCTACAAACACAGAGAATTAACCAAGAGGTTCAGTCTCAAGCCGAGACTTAGTCCTCTCAAAAGTTTATATAAAAATGATCCACACCCTGGATCGGGGTTAACAACAGTGAACACACTGTCCAGGTCACAAGACCTCTACCACAGTTCTGCATGGGAAAACAAACACCATCTTAGAGCTGTCCAGGTCTCACACGACCTCTACCACTATCCACAGTGGGAAATGAAGTGTAAAAATGTTTGCTGAGGATTTACAGATCCTCCAGCGTAAGTACAGGAGTCAGTGTGTGTGTTTAATACAGCAGATAATACACACTGCTCAAAATGTAAAACAAATGTATCACAGAGCAGAGATGTAGAGTTTAGAAATGGCTCTGGTGATTTCAGTGAAGATCTGGACTCTTTTGTATTTGGTCAGAATTTATTCTGAGTCCTCTTCTCATTTTTGTTTGAGAAGAAGAGTGTCATATGCTTCAGGTTCAAAGGTAGTGAGATGTAGTCGATGATGTTCTTCAATGTTCTTTTGTATGCACAGAACTCTTCTTGAGTAGGCTTGATTGTGTATGAGATTCTGTTCTGATTGGTTCTTCCTCCTCTTTATTTTTCTCTATATACTTCTTGTGTTCTTCCGTCAATTGCTCTTGTCTTTAGTAGAGTCTTCTTGTATTTATGTCACGTGCTTCGGAAGACAGAAAAAGTTTCTTTTCCACAGGTACGAGGTATGGTTTCCTGACATCCGAAAACCTTTATTAATTAATTGACAGAGCATTAAAATATACCTAATATGACTGGTGGTTAGATTAAATAAAGATAAACATAAAGAAATTCAAACAGTTTTTTATGACTATTGAAGAATCAAGTGATCGGTAGGTCATCAGCATTAGTGAGTAATGATCGGTGAGTCAGTTTGATCAGAATCAGTGAGTCATTTGATCAGTGTCTCATTTTGATTATAATCAGTGATTCATTTGATCGGTGAGTCAGTTTGATCAGCATCAGTCTGTCATCTAATCGGTGAGTCAGTTTGATCAACATCAGTCTGTCATCTGATTGGTGAGTCAGTTTGATCAGCATTAGTCTGTCATCTGATCGGTGAGTCAGTTTGATCAGCATCAGTCTGTCATCTGATCGGTGGCTCATTTTGATTAGAATCAGTGAGTCAGATGATTGGTGGCTCATTTGCATCGGTGAGTCATTTGCATCGGTGAGTCAGATGATCAGTGGCTCATTTTGCATCGGATCGGTGCGACCGTTGTCCTTTGATATTGGATCAGTGCTTCCGATGTCTGTTGATATTGAATCGGTGCTTCCGATGTCTTTTGAATGGATCAGTGCTTCCGATTGTCTGTTGATATTGGATCGGTGCTTCTGATTGTCTGTTGAATGGATCGGTGCTTCCGATTGTCTGTTGATATTGAATCGGTGCTTCCGATGTCTGTTGAATGGATCGGTGCTTCCGATTGTCTGTTGATATTGGATCAGTGCTTCCGATTGTCTGTTGAATGGATCAATGCTTCCGATTGTCTGTTGATATTGAATCGGTGCTTTTGATGTCTGTTGAATCCAGAAGACTTCCAAAATACTTTGTAAGTAAATAAGCATAGACAAAAACGTGATAACAGATTCATTAACAGATTGTAATTAAGTTTATGAGAAATCAAACCAGATTAAGCATTAATGATATGTGATGATTTGTGATTATTAAAACATCAATCATAGACATGAAATCAACAATATTCCAGAGGGCTCAACATTATCTTATGTATAACCCCATATTAAAAATGATTTACTTATTAAACTTTGATTTTAACTATTTTAACCATTCTTTAAATAAATTAATAATAAATGTCCTAATCTAATCCAAGTGGGCCTAAATGGTCATATTTTATTCTAAGGTTATTTTTGGTCGAATTACACTTGTCCAATAGAATTAGGACATGTGTTAGGGTAATAGTAATATCATTTTTACCCTTAATTACCCTATTTACTTTTAACCGTGGTAAAAAAAGTAAAAAGTTACTATTCACCAACAATTATTTTCATCTCATTGAACCACATTTTACTTATTGACATTAACCGTGTCTCTCGGATTTTTGAAATTCCACTCACAGAAGCGGTAAAATTAAGTTTTATGAAAAATTCATTTTTTTAACTACCACTTAGTGGTTTCACTATTCATCAAAAAATGAAAGTTTCCAGAAAAATACCAAAAATTAGGCCTAAGCTATATTTGATATTATGAATTCAAAAATGATGTATATTTTACCAAATTCAAAAAATATCAGTTACATTAACTAATTTAAAAATTAATTCCCGTCGTCAAAACAAATGGCGTGTTTTTAAGAGATAATAACTATCAAAAGATTGACACTTGTTTATAATGGGTTTAAATGTGAAATTACATCCAATGACCAACATTGTATTAAATTGTAAAAATATATTCTAAATATACTTTAAAACCACTCAAATTAATAATTTATCACTATTAATTATTTCGATTAAAAAAAGTTGTTTTTAATTAAAATTTAGTAATTTTCACTATTCATTAGAATATGAAAGTTATCCGAAAAGTACCAAAATTTCACCTTAGGCTAAATTTGATTCTCCAAATCAAAAAAATAAAGTCCATTTTGAGAGATAAAATTTCTAAAATTTTAAAAGGTGGTTATTACTATTCATAACGGCTAGTTTTAATAATATTTTAATAGCATATCGTTGTTTAGTGAAACTCGGTATTGCGTACTACACACGCTATCGAGGAAGGTCGCGATTGCGTGTAATGCAAGGCAAGTCAAGGATGCGTGTTTTGCAAGCTCCTTTTGGTGTAGCATACAACACAAGACATTAATGAAAAAAATATTTTTCATAAAATCTCGGGGTGTTACATTCTACCCCCCTTAAAATGAATTTCGCCCTCGAAATTCGTCAGGGTTATAAACGGTTTACTATTCAAAAGTTTCTTTAATAAAAACCCACATCGTAAAAAGGAATACCAAAACCAATCTTTAAAAACAAAAGTATGAAACGTAATGGTTACCCAAATAAACTAATCACTAGGTTTCCACATAGGTGAAAATATGGATATGGAAGAGAAATCTAACCATCATGTTCTGATGGAGAGTGGTTGAGAACATGGCTATGAAAAAGCCAACAATCGCAAAGACATAAATTTGTGATGATCTAGGGTACCATCTGATTCATCAAATATAATATCACTAGGACAACATTTTTGGTTTTCAATATCATTTCCCTAAAGTTGAAAATTTTGAATTAGAAGAAATACTTACTTGATTTTGGTACAATCTCACTGTTGTTCGTGCTTTGAATAATTTCCACTTCATCTCTTAAAGAAATAAAGTTGAATTTGTTATTCGTGAAGTGTTAACAGATCATGTGATAGAATGATGGGTCATTCCATCTGTTTCAAACAAATGTTTAGCAATAGTTATCAAATATACATAAGTTCGTCTTTGGTGAGGTTAATCATATACGATTCCAAAAATGAACTTATACTTCATATATCATACCGCTTAATAAAATAAAACTAGTTTCTACTAACCAGGAACTTTCTGTAGGCCAGTGATATGCGATAAAGGCTCGTCACACTTTAGTTGTGGGTTTGATTCCCACAGCCTTGGCTGACGCGATGGGTTGTCGCACATCCTGCAGGTTGTCCTTTTTCTAAAACTACATTATTATAACATCCCATCAACAATATCAAAAAAAGGTTTATCCTTAAACAATACTAACTTATGTCCAACATAATCCATTCCAATCTTTAGGCTTATCTAAAATACTTCGGTCCAAACTCATATTATAGATAAAATGATCACGTGAATGCCATCATTTATCCCTCATATATCTTGTTCGTCATATTCTAGTCATGTGAATACCATAATCATGTAATCTCTTGAAAAATGAATACCCATTGAATCTTAGTGAAAAAATGAGTGCTGTCAAAAGATAACTCTTTCCACATACCAAAATCCTCAAAATTCTATATACTTAGTCCTTATATCAATCATGAGCTCATGAATACAATCAAACATATCATTATCTTCTTGTCCCTTCATTATGCGCATATCATCTACTTTCCAAAAATATTTCAATCACTTTTTTTTCCTGGTTACCAGTATCATATAATTATTGAAAACCAATACATAGATATTCCAAAATTTCACAATACCATAAATGAGATTCCATGATACTATTTTGAAATCCCATTACATAAACACTTAATCATTCCACCACATCATTGTCATATTCAACATCGCCAATAGTGATCGCATGTGACTTCCCTTTGTCCTTTGCCTTAAGCAGTTGCTCATGTCGATCATCACTAACCCTTGGATTAGGGCATTTATTAGCATAATGCCCCATTTCCTTGCACTTGAAGCATTGAAGTGTTGGTGGTGCGTTCTCTGCAGTCTTTGATTTATTCACATCATTAGAAACCCTTTTTCCATCACTTCGACACTCAGCTGCTCGATGACCTTCTTTTCCACACTTAAAACATTTTCTAGTCCCTTTAAGACAATCTCCACCATGCTTCTTTCCACACTTTGTGCATAAGGAAACATTCATATTCTTTTCACCATTATTCTGAGATTTCTCCTTGAAATCCATCTTTCGTTTCTTGTCAAAACCATGAGATGGATATGTAACACCAACTTCCATTTCTACCTTGATAGCACAACGCACAATTTCTTCATAGCTATTGAAGTCTCTTATAGCTAATTCCCTTCGAATACTTGGTTTTAAGCCACTGAAAAATCGATCAACTTTAATTTCAGGTTGGATGATAATGCCCGATGCATACCTTGCAAGTCTTGTAAAATTCGCTTTGTATATTCCAACAGATTCATCATCCTTCTGCTTCAGCTCAAGAAATTCCTTTTCCATCTTTGTTCGAAGAATACGAGGGAAGTACTTACTGAAAAACAAGATCTTGAACTCGTCCCATTCCATGGACTCAATTTCATCTCTTGGCCTCGTATTCTTGATAAGATTCCACCATTGATCAGAATTACCTTCCAAATGATATACTGCTAAGATGACTTTATCATGTTCAAAACATTGAAGAACTGAAAATATCTTTTTAGTGGTATTGATCCATTGTTCAGCAACAAGTGGATCAGAAGACCCACTGAAAGAAGGTAGACGTTACCTCATAAAGGACTCAATAGAATATTGTTCCCTTCTCTGCTCATTTGGAATTCCAGAATGATTCATAGCTTGTGTAAGTATAGCAATAATATTTTTCACTCCATATCCGACAACATTTTTTTGTTCAGGAGGACAATCATTGCATTTTCCATTACAGTGATCAACACGGTTCCTTCGGGTTCCAGCCATCGTCTAAAACCCAAAAAGAATAGTGTGAGAGGCAAAAATCATTCCAGGGAAAACAACATAATAAAGGGGGAGTACCCTTAATATCTAACATCTTAGGTAATATTCTAAGATTGTTACCATAGTTCTAGGACTATATCCTATACGTATACTTATCCTTAGGGACATCCCTAGACATACCTTAGAAATATCTCTAGAGATCTCACTAACGTTTTCGCATCCTAGTTTCCAAAGGTTGACCAAACCTTTCCTCTGATACCAACTGTAGAGACCCGAAGCCTGACGTACATGGACATTACATTACTTTTGCGGAATACTTAGTACATAACAAAAACACACACACAAGGATCATAATAGTTTAGTGTCTTTGGAAACTCGGAATATAATCTTCTAATCGTGGTGAAAGATCTTCAACATCTCCCATAAAGATATTCCTTTTTTTAATACCTGAAACCTTTCTTTATATCCTGGGGAAAAGAAAACATAAAAGGGTGAGCTCAAATGCTCAGTAAGGGTAAACAAAAGAAATATCAATCACATCATATTCATAAGAACATAACATTTTGGAAATCTTAACCTGCAAAAGAGAGAATAATTTCATAACATGGGATAAATCATAGTAGTGAAATGAAATCCCAATAATCATAACTTAAAACATAAAGCTTTTTGGCATACCCAAATAATCATAGAGAATCATATCTTATTAGTCAAGACTCATTGCCAAGACTATCTTAGTGGACAAAGTCCATTTCTGAACCGAGTCACCCTCGTTTCAGTCCTGTTTCACTGAACCGGTATAACCTACCATTCCAGCCATGTATATATCATGAGATATAAAATCTTTACCCAATGAATTGGATGGAGATATAGGTCCCACCCATCTCATAATGACACCATTCTTATGTGTGCCACAAAATCATAAACCATACATCATAGCATAACCCATGTAATAAAAATGGGAATCTTAAACATCGTGACATCATAAAACAATTCATATATGATAAAGGAATTCATAAAAATAATTCCATCACAACATAGTAAAATTAATGTAATAATAGGGATAGAAACAGAATCCTTTATTATCTTAGATGGAAAATAATTTTGATAAAACAGTTGAACTCCATTCTTGAGGAAAATATCCTTTCTACTTCAAAAACACTTTTCCTTTCTTAACATGTCATACAATTATAAACTAAAAGAATTTGATTAAAAATAAACTTGAAAACTTGTAAGGTAAGCTTCTTGGAAATAATTTTTTAAAAATCCATTCATGCCGTATAAGTTAAAAAAAAATTCTTCTCGTACTTTTGTCATAAAAGTCAAAAAGTACCTCGTATGAAAAACGACAAAAGATTCCCTTCATATCTTTTACTAAAAACTGAATGAAGGGTAAAATTGGATATAAAATATTGTAGAAGGATATAAATATTACATATTGAGGAAACATGGATGTGGATGATAGAATACAGCCCCGTAAATACCAAAGTATAAACAATCTCGAAAAAAATGAGATTGTGATATTTCCCTTACCTTAAGTCCGATTTGCTTCATAAGTGTCCGAATCTCCTGTATAATGATTTAAATAATGTCATTAACTTATTAAATAATCATATTCATTGTTATGATATCATATATGGTTCACTTATGACTTTATATTACCCGTTCTTCTGTAAATTCCATGTTAAAGAAGCGTTTTAGGTAAAAACGTTTCATTTATCGTAGGTGTTTAGACTTGTTGTTCTTGACATTATTATTACTTATATCATGATTTACTTACTTCCAGAATATAAAACATGATTTATATATCATATATATTCAGTATATATATATATATATAATAGATAGATAAATGAAATGAAACACACCGTTCATCGAGACGGTAGTCCGTACGTACGCATGAACGCTGTTTTCCTTTCCTTATTGTCTTGAATGGAAGTAAGTAGATGACATACATATATACATAAATCCAGTAGCTTTATAATGTCATATATTTCATTATTATTTCTTATATATATACTTTATAATCATTCTTAAATGGTTAACATGGAGAATGAATCTCATCGCGTCGTGGAGACGGTAGTCCGTACGTACGCACGAGCGATGATATCGTTCTCATGATCGTGAACTTGTGTTGAAGTGTATGTATACTATTTAAGTATCAATATCACTTTATAATAATCATATATATTTACTCATTACACCATTATACCCATCCAATTAAGGTGGTGGCGGAAAATAGATTACACCACGACGTGGAGACGGTATTCCGTACGTACGCACGCGCGGTGATTTCCTTTTTCCGTAGGATGGATAGAAGGTTAATTAGAGTTGTTTTATAATAAAATATCAGTATATAAGAAATAATAATGTTATTACTTTATCATGAAACAACTAAAGAAGAATAATTTGAAGAAGAACGAAATTGAAAAAGATCGGTAATGGATATTACCTCTTTTTGACGCGCCTTTTCTTAACCTCCACTTAAAGAACTAAAGATGGTCTTTGAAGAAGACCAGGACCTATAGGATGATACTAGGGGAGTGGAGAAGATATTTTTTCAGGGGTTGGCCGAGCTTGAAGGCTCAAAGTGGTGTGAGGAAGAGGGGGAGGAGGTGCTCTTTTATAAGGGAGGAGAGGGGCACCTTTGGAATAACAAAAAATATTATTTTATTATAAAGTCAAGTTCGGTTTTAAATAACTCCAAATTGATTTATTTCTAGTATAAGGTGGGGATGGGTCTAAATCCTCTCATCCAATAGAATTTAGACAAGTTTAAGTTCCTATTTTAACCTTGTCATGTAGATTTAACATTAAGTTAAATAATTTTACTTTTACCGTGTCTTCTTGTGTTCTTATACTACAAGGTTAATAAACATACTATATCAAGAAAAACGAACCCCAAGTTGTTTATTATTATATATATAACCTTATATAAGTCCTTTTTCCGAAACTTAGATTTTTAGGAATAAAATAACAATTAATAATATAATATTTGTTTTAAAAACTATTTTATGTCAATTTTGACACTATTTAGTAATTGATTTTTGTGAAACTCATAACAGAAGGATAAGTTCAAAAAAAGTTAATTAAATCAATACTAACATGTCATATTAACCTAGAAAATTAGTTTAATTCATAAAAAGTCTCAAATTACATTTATTTGGGTATTTATAACATCAATTATGTCAATATTTCATTAATAAGATAATTACTGCATCATCGTTGTGTCATAAATAAATTAAATTATTTAATGTTTAAAAATTAGAAATAAAATACCATTATGTAGGAAATATTTTTAGCTTTCTAATAAATATTTATAGTAGAATTTATCTTATGTATAACCCCATATTAAAAATGATTTACTTATTAAACTTTGATTTTAACTATTTTAACCCTTCTTTAAATAAATTAATAATAAATGTCCTAATCTAATCCAAGTGGGTCTAAATGGTCATATTTTATTCCTAAGGTTGTTTTTGGTCGAATTACACTTGTTCAATAGAATTAGGATATGTGGTAGGGTAATAGTAATATCATTTTTACCCTTAATTACCCTATTTAATTTTAACCGTGGTAAAAAAAGTAAAACGTTACTATTCACGAAAAATTATTTTCATCTCATTGAACCACATTTTACATACTGAAATTAACCGTGTATCTCTGATTTTTGAAATTCCACTCACAGAAGCGGTAAAATTAATTTTTATGAAATTTTTTTTAACTACCACTTAGTGGTTTCACTATTCATCAAAAAATGAAAGTTTCCCGAAAAATACCAAAAATTAGGCCTAAGATATATTTGATATTATGAATTCAAAAATGATGTCTATTTTACCAAATTCAAAACATATCAGTTACATTAACTAATTTAAAAATTAATTCCCGTCGTCAAAACAAATGGCATGTTTTTAAGAGATAATAACTATCAAAAGATTAACACTTGTTTTAACTGGTTTAAATGTGAAATTACATCCAATGACCAACATTGTATTAAATTGTAAAAATATATTCTAAATATACTTTAAAAACACTCAAATTAATAATTTATCACTATTAATTATTTTGATTAAAAAAAGTTGTTTTTAATTAAAATTTAGTAATTTTCACTATTCATTAGAATATGAAAGTTATCCGAAAAGTACCAAAATTTCACCTTAGGCTAAATTCGATACTACAAATCAAAAAAATAAAGTCCATTTTGAGAGATAAAATTTCTAAAATTTTAAAAGGTGGTTATTACTATTCATAACGGCTAGTTTTAATAATATTTTAATAGCATATCGTTGTTTAGTGAAACTCGGTATTGCGTACTACACACGCTATCGAGGAAGGTCACAATTGCGTGTAATGCAAGGCAAGTCAAGGATGCGTGTTGTGTAAGCTCCTTTTGGTGTAGCGTACAACACAAGACATTAATGAAAAGAATATTTTTCATAAAATATCGGGGTGTTACAATAAGTCTACCTTAATTTATGTTTATGAGAACTTTGCAAGTCATGATAAAATGTTACCCTAGAATTATGGGGACAACACATTCTTCTTCCATGTCTATGATGAGAAAGTTGGTAGGGAAAACAAACTTGACAACCTTTTCTAAAAATTATTCAAGAAGACTATGACGGTACATGAAAAATATATTTGCATACTATAGTGATACTCTTTTTGGACTTAGGTTTTCTATCCCTAGTATTTTGTAGACACTTAGTAGCATGAGGATGATACTCAACCTAAGATCACATAAATATTTTAGAAAATTACACATCTCAATGGTGCATGAGACTGAGAAAATTCCAGGGTCTCTTATCTTTGGTGGAATATTTTATTTCAAAACTATAGATCATTATTAATTTAGGGAGATAAATCCCAAGTCTTTTATTTTTATTTTATTAGATATAAAATCCTTTAATAATTTTTCATATAGTTGAATTTTTGAAATGTATTCATCAAAGGAAATATTTATGTGAAGGTGTTTGAACAAGTTAAATAATTTTTTATATTGATCCTCTATCTTCCCTTGTCAAATAAGCTCTGAATATAGAATATGAAGTTTCTATAGTGGTGGTGCTATATAAATTTATTCCTCAATTGGATACTTTGATCCTTAAAATTTTCATTTTTGTTCTATTTCAATATTTCATTTTTCTCTAACTTCTTCATTATTTTGATTTTAATAGATTATTTTATTTAGAGTGGGTTCTATTTCCTCTTTTCATTACATATACAAGGATGTTTAAAATTAATCCCTTTTATTCTTCAAAGGACCACAACCTTAGCATCCTATCTTAGTTGAGTCTCGATATTACTAAGTAGTGTACTCGATAGTTGATCTGAGAGAGTCTTGGAAATTTGAATGATATTATGCTTGAGATTATAGAGATAATCTCTTTGATTTTTCATTTTGGTTATTCATTAATCTACTTTTTGAAAAAAATAAGTGAGAATATTTTATAGCATGGATTGTGAAGGAAAGGCTTCTTATAGATGTCTAGGTAGATCTTTTTGTTGGAACTGTTGTTGTTGAGGCAGAAATAGCTGAGCCCTAAGAGGGTATGTGACACACGCTTGTTGTGAGGTGTGAAAAAAAAATTAAATCCCCCTAAGGGTTTAGTATGAATGGTAACCAGAATGTCGTTCTCCAAGGAGCAGTGTTTTAATCTTGGTGTCACTTAAAAATAACAAGTTTGAAAAATTAAAGAAAGTAAGAGGTTTTCTTAAAAAGGTTTGTGAATTTAATATGAGAGAGAAGTGATTGGATTTAGGTCGGGTTTTACCATTTGTGATGTCATCATATTTTTTATAAAAATATGAATCCTTTGGTTTTAGAAAAGATAATTAAGTGAAATGAATAACAATTGTTTCTTCGTTTCACCTTTGATTTAATTATTTATCAAAGCGTAGAAATCTTAATGGAATAATATTAATTACTTAGGAAATACCAAATCTGGTATTTACTTCCCTAAATAATTAAATTAATCTATCTTAATTTCTCCACGTGATTTAGCAATCACCAAATCACTCCCTTAGTTGATTTTCTTCATAGATTAACCAATCGGTGTAAAAATGAATAGATCAAGCAAGGGTAGAATAATATTTAAATCAAAGAAATTTAATATTTAAGAATAAATCATAATACAATCATATTTAATTTAAATTCAAAAATAAATTAAATTTATAATCATTCAATTAAAAGAAAAGAATCCCTTTGAATTAAACTTCAGAAACTCAAACATCACAAAATGGGGTCCCCTTCCCTTCACCCAATCACAAAAGATTCTACCCCTTCATGCAATGTGGGGTCATCGAATTCAAATGAAAAATAAACATGGAGGAAGTAATTAAAAATTAAGAACAAGTAAGAGGAGGTTCTTCTCCTCTTGGATGCTTTCCGCTGGCTGGAATGAGAGGTGAAGGAATGAATTGAGAGGTAGGAACTCCTCTCCTTTTATAGGCAGAATTATTTCCTCCGGATGTTTGCGCGTGGATGGCACATTAAATTACATTTTTTCGCGTTTACTCCTTCATAGAAGATGTTCATAAATGTTTTTTCTGTCTCCCCTAAAACTTTCAGCACAGTTGGAATCCGGATGTAGAAGTTATGAATTTTTCATTGAAGGCTTTTTTTTCTGGACGAAGCTTCCAGGAAGGTTCCTCCAAAGGTATGTCGTTCAATGGACTCCTTAATGACCTCCAACATCCACAAAATTTATGTTATAGTCGGATCTAGATGTACTCGTCACCTCTAAGGTGGAAAAAGCTCAGTTGGATGTGTGTAGGCCGCTTTTTGGTTCCGTTACTTTGCTGGTGTCCACGCTGTCCGCCCGAAACAATTGTCCAACTTCAATGAATTTTCAAGCCCTCTATATGACCGAATCATCTCCTGGTCCAGAAGATAAAAATGAAGGAAATAAAATAAGGATTATAAAAAAAATTTAATCACAAAATTTGGACATATATTTTATGCTAAATGACAAAAATACCCTTGTGGTCAAAATCTGTCCAAAATCCAGAATTATGCACTTTTCTTCAATTATGACCATTTTCATTATAAAATTCAAATTACCCATTATTTTAATAAAAAAATGAAATATATGGGTTTTATCATTGAAAAAAAGTAAAAAAATACTCATTATTGGGTAAAAAATATGCACGTAAATTTGCTCTGTCAAATACCCCCACACTTAAACCATGCTTGTCCTCAACCATAAAATCTCAACATGGAAATCAGAGGACACCAATGTTACCAATATTCAAATTTCAATTCAATAAAATCAAACAATTTTCCATGTAAAATCAAACATTCAATAATCTGCATAAAATATCAATTTAATTTCCCATTTTTCAACGAAACAAATAATTCACATATTTTACTTTTCCCCTTTGAAAATTGATGGAACTTTTCATTTCATTCATTCAAGCTCCTTGATTCATCATTATTAAACATGCCATGTCATGATTTACCTCACTTTTGATTTTTTTTCTCTCATCACTCATGATATAATTCAAGTAGAGTTATACTCATATCATGAAAACATGCTTCTTATCCATAGGCTTGTAAATGAACTACTTTCTCCACTTTGTAAAGACAAAAGACACATAAAATCATGAGGACTTGCAATTAAGGTTCAAATGACTCTGAGGCTTAAGGTTGGTAGGATTTGATGCTTTAAAAATTAAGGCTCAAGGAGGAGGATAATCTCTTAAGTACAATGCATGATATCAAATGTAAAAGTGTAATGAACTTCTCCCCTTCAAAGTAGCAACACCCACTTCCCAAAACTCAAAGTAAAGGTTGTGATCAAATTATGCATAATGAATGATTTGTGCACCCTCTTGAATATTTTTTTTTTACTTTTGTACTTTTTTTTCATTTTTTTCGAAAATTATGATTTGATCAATCCTCAGATACATCACCTAACCACATTGGTCTGGAAAATGGTGATTTTTGGTTTTCCAAAATCACAACCCATTTTTCTCTTTTTTGGATTTTTTTTTTCATTTTTGTCATTTTTTTATTCAAGAGGGGAAAATAATAGAGTATCATGAATGATTTCACAACCTTTTCTAATTTCCACAATAACACCCCCACAATTCTTCCTTACAATGTGTATCATCCCGTCCACCATGATTTCCTTTACCCCCACACTTCAACTTTAAATATCATGCAAATACCAAGAGTAGGGTAGGAATGGATAAAAATGGCTTGAAACATGGTTCATCCCTATAAAGGTCATTCATGGTCTCTATGGGATAAAAGAAGGATTCATGTAAAGGTGGTATTTTAAGGATAAGTGGCTTTTCAAAGGATTCCTCAATCATTTTAAATGTGTTCTTGTACAGTCATAGCTTTGACAAGTTTCAATACAAGTTCTGGTTAGTTACATGTCCCAAGATCACTCAAGAAATATGCTCAAGAATAAATAGGAAGTACTTGGTCTAGAAATCCTCTCGGGAATAAGAAATATAACATTGGACAATCACTCATGGCATGACTAATAATAATAAATCAATTCACATAAATTTTAGAAATTCAATGCATGAAAGATGGTTGGGAAATTTTATTTACATGAATTAATTAGTTCCTTCAAATCATGAGTCATCATTTCAATATCTATGCTTCATATTTAAAAATTCAATTCTGCATTTCAATCATTTAATCATATCAACCTTGAAATCTAAAACATGGCATCATTGGGTTCCTAAGCAACTCATGTCTCCTAGACAAGTCAAGTAAAACATGAATTCAAGTGTGGGTATGCAATTTCAACTTTTAAAGCTCAAAACATGATTTTGATGAGGGAAAAAATGAAGGGAGTTTAAATGATCATCATGATAAGTGAACTCCGTTTTGACATAAAGCTTTTGTTCCTCTTCCTCTTGCTCTTGGGTCTGCCTTGTGGCTTCCTTCCATGATGGTACTTGAAAAAAAAATTAAAACCACTCATACCAGTGTAAGAACCATTCCATTATAGCTCAATTGGGTGATGTAAGAGGTAGCTGACTAATAAATCCCATGAAAACAATGAAACTCGGGTTGCCTCCCGAAAGCGCCTTTGTTTAATGTCATTGGCTCGACCTTACCTCATGAAAAGAAATAAATATATGGGTTGGAGAAGATTGACCTCCTCAACTGGTTCTTGAGGTAAACTTCCATAGAACTTCTTCAGCCTTTGACCATTGACAGTGAATGGGTTTCCTCCTTGTTTCTCAACCGGAATGGCACCAAAAGGATATACATTAGTAACAATAAAAGGACCTTCCCACCTAGAACGAAGCTTACCAGGCATTAACTTCAATCTTGAATTGTAGAGTAGAACTTGGTCTCCAGGTTGAAAGGTCTTCGGTTGAATCAGTTTGTCATGTGCCACCCTGGTTCTTTCTTTATAAATTGTTGAATTTTCAAAAGATTCTCTCCTGATTTCTGAATCATCAATGGAGTCGCTGCCTTCTTCATGGGAAACCGCAAAGAGGGAATGGTTGCTTGGTGGGCTTCTTTTTGAGTCAAGGACAATGAATTTTACCTTGCTATCTCCTAGATCCATGGTCAGAGTTCCTTCATGTACATTGATGACTGTTTTTTCCATTTTCAGGAATGGTCTTCCCAAAATTATGGGTGAATGCCTCAGCGTATTGTCCTCCTCCATGGTGAGTACGTAAAAATCTGCTGGAAAAATGAGTTCTCTAACTCTTACCAGCACGTCTTACACAACTCTGGCTGGATAAACAGTGGATCCATTTGCGAGTTGGATCACCACTCTTGTGGGCTTCAACTCACCTATTTTTAAAGAAGAGAAAACAGAATTAGACATTACATTTATGGATGCACCAAGGTCATACAAAGCATCAGAAAAATCTAAAGAACCCATTGTACAGGGAATAGAGAATGTCCCTGGATCTTGAAATTTTTTGGGTAATGGTGGGGTGGAAACGGCTGAGACACTCTTTCCAAAACTGATTTTTCCATCCTCATCATGCTTCTTTTTCTTGGTGCATATTTCCTTTATAAACTTTTCATATTTGGGTATTTGGAGGATTTCATCCAATAAGGGAATGTTGATTTCCACTTTTCGGAAGGTTTCATGGATTTCTCTTTGAAGTTGTTCTTCTTCAGCCTTCGATGATTGAGTTAGTACAGAAGGGAATGGTACCTTGTTTCCTCCTTTCTCTTTTTGTTGCCTTTGACTTTTTGTTTCTGCCTTCTTCTTGGGGTGGATGAGTTTTTCTTCAGGTTTTTGTTTGGAATCTTCAAACTTACTTGGCTCAGGTGGTGGAAGCTCCTTTCCTCTTCGAGTCGTAATTGCACTAATATTCTCCTTTGGATTTGGGATAGTTTGGGATGGGAGTTTGCCTTGATTCCTAGTTAAAAGATCCATAATGTTATCAAACTTGTTGTCTAAATTTTTCACAGTCTTCTTCAACTCTTCAATCTCTTTTTCTTGGTGGAACTTTTCAGAACTTGATGGTGGCTATTCAAAATTATTTCGTTGGAAAGGTGGTGGTTGAAATGATTGTTGTCCCTGGAAGAACTGCTTGTATGGTGTATGGTTCTGAAATTACTGTTGAAATGGTGGCCTGGCCTAGTTTTGTTGTCCTCCGTATCCTTGTTTGGTTTGACCTTCTCTCCATTGTTGATTTTGTGGGAATTTCCTTTGTTGGAATGCAGTTGCACAACTTTCTGTATCTTGTATCTCAGCACATTGATCAGTATAATGATTTGGTGATGAACATAACCCACATAACTGAGGTGGAGATGGATTCTCATTCACCTGCTTGATGGCCATTTGCCTCACAAGGCTTGTTAGTTCTTGAATTTGTGTTGTAAGAAGAGGAGATGAGTCAGAAGTTCTTACCTCATGCATCCCCCTTGTACCGGTGCTTCTTGTCCCGAATTGTTGTGAATTCTGGGCGATCTTCTCAATTAGGCTTCGGGCTTCTCCATGTAATTTTTCAATCAATTCTCCTCCAGAGGATGCATCCAAAAGGTTCCTATCGCTATCTAGGAGTCCTTGGTAGAAAAAGACCAGGAAGTGGTGCTCCTCTATAGCTTGGTGGGGGAAACTTGCGCTAAGCTTCTTGAATCGTTCCCAATACTCGTAAAGAGTCTCACCGGTAGCTTGTCGAATGGCGTATATCTCCTTCCTGATTTCTGTACTCCGGGAGGCTGGGAAGAACCTTTGCATGAAACATTGTTGAAGATCATCCCAGTCTTGGATTTCTCCAGGTTGTAAGGTATACAACCACTCCTTCGCTGCTCCCTCAAGTGAAAAAGGGAATGCTTTCCACTTCATTTTCTCCTCCGCTACTCCTCTAGGTTTGAAGCTTGAACACACATGGATAAATTATTGAATGTGTCGATTGGGATCCTCACCTGCAAGCCCATGAAATTTAGGTAGCACGGGAATCATGTTTACTCTTAATTCAAAATCATTTGGTTTTTCAGGCATGTTTAATCGATTCTGCTGGTTAGCAAATTGTGGGGCACAGAGGTCCCTCAAAGTTTGTCGTGGGTTTTGTGCCATTATTGGTGGTTCTAATTGGACACTAGAGTCTTCTAAACTTATTTCTTCAAAATGGATTTCGATATTGAGATTCCTACGCCTATTAAACAATGTTCTTTCTATCTTAGGGTCAAAATCAAGTAGTTCCTCGTTAGAGGTCCTGGTCATGCAGATTTACACTTACTCCCCGGCAACGACGCCAGTTTTGACACACCCTTGTCGTGAGGTGTGCAAAAACAATTAAATCCCCCTAAGGGTGTAGTATGAATGGTAACCAGAATGTCGTTCTCCAAGGAGTAGTGTTTTAATCTTGGTGTCACTTAAAAATAACAAGTTTAAAAAATTAAAGAAAGTAAGAGGTTTTCTTAAAGAGGTTTGTGAATTTAATATGAGAGAGAAGTGATTGGATTTAGTTCGGGTTTTACCATTTTTGATGTCATCATAGTTTTTATAAAAATATGAATCCTTTGGTTTTAGAAAAGATAATTAAGTGAAATGAATAACAATTGTTTCTTCGTTTCACCTTTGATTTAATTATTTATCAAAGCGTAGAAATCTTAATGGACTAATATTAATTACTTAGGAAATACCAAATCTGGTATTTACTTCCCTAAATAATTAAATTAATCTATCTTAATTTCTCCACGTGATTTAGCAGTCACCAAATCACTCCCTTAGTTGATTTTCTTTATAGATTAACCAATCGGTGTAAAAATGAATAGATCAAGCAAGGGTAGAATAATATTTAAATCAAAGCAATTTAATATTTTAGAATAAATAAAAATACAATCATATTTAATTTAAATTCAAAAATAAATTAAATTGATAATCATTCAATTAAAAGAAAAGAATCCCTTTGAATTAAACTTCAGAAACTCAAACATCACAAAATGGGGTCCCCTTCCCTTCACCCAATCACAAAAGATTCTACCCCTTCATGCAAGGTGGGGTCATCGAATTCAAATGAAAAATAAACATGGAGGAATTAATTAAAAATTAAGAACAAGTAAGAGGAGGTTCTCCTCCTCTTGGATTCTTTCTACTGGCTGGAATGGGAGGTGAAGGAATGAATTGAGAGGTAGGAGCTCCTCTCCTTTTATAGGCATAATTATGTCCTCCGGATGTTTTCTTGTGTAAGGCCCATTAAATTACATTTTTTCGCGTTTCCTCCTTCATAAAATATGTTCATAAATGTGTTGTATGTCTCCCCTAAAACTTTTAGCACATTTGGACTCCGGATGTAGAAGTTATGAATTTTTCATTGAAGGCTTCTGTTTCTGGATGAAGCTTCCAGGAAGGTTCCTCCAAAAATATGTCGTTCAATGGACTCTATAATGACCTCCAACATCAACCAAATTTATTTTATAGTCGGCTCTAGATGTCCTCGTCACATCCCAGGTGGAAACACCTCAGTTGGATGTGTGTAGGCCGCGTTTTGGTTCCGTTACTTTGATGGTATCCACGCTGTCCGCCCTAAACAATTGTCCAACTTCAATGAATTTTCAAGCCCTCTATGTGACCGAATCAGCTCCTGGTCCAGAAGACAAAAATGAATGAAATAAAATAATTATTATAAAAAAATTTTAATCACAAAATTTGGACATATATTTTATGCTAAATGACAAAAATACCCTTGTGGTCAAAATCTGTCCAAAATCCAGAATTATGCACTTTTCTTCAATTATGACCATTTTCATTATAAAATTCAAATTACCCATTATTTTAATAAAAAAATGAAATATATGGGTTTTATCATTGAAAAAAAGTAAAACAATACTCATTATTTGGTAAAAAATATGCACGTAAATTTGCTCTGTCAAATACCCCCACACTTAAACCATGCTTGTCCTCAACCATAAAATCTCAACATGGAAATCAGAGGACACCAATGTTACCAATATTCAAATTTCAATTCAATAAAATCAAACAATTTTCCATGTAAAATCAAACATTCAATAATCTGCATAAAATATCAATTTAATTTCCCATTTTTCAACGAAACAAATAATTCACATATTTTACTTTTCCCCTTTGAAAATTGATGGAACTTTTCATTTCATTCATTCAAGCTCCTTGATTCATCATTATTAAACATGCCATGTCATGATTTACCTCACTTTTGATTTTTTTTCTCTCATCACTCATGATATAATTCAAGTAGAGTTATACTCATATCATGAAAACATGCTTCTTATCCATAGGCTTGTAAATGAACTACTTTCTCCACTTTGTAAAGACAAAAGACACATAAAATCATGAGGACTTGCAATTAAGGTTCAAATGACTCTGAGGCTTAAGGTTGGTAGGATTTGATGCTTTAAAAATTAAGGCTCAAGGAGGAGGATAATCTCTTAAGTACAATGCATGATATCAAATGTAAAAGTGTAATGAACTTCTCCCCTTCAAAGTAGCAACACCCACTTCCCAAAACTCAAAGTAAAGGTTGTGATCAAATTATGCATAATGAATGATTTGTGCACCCTCTTGAATATTTTTTTTTTTACTTTTGTACTTTTTTTTCATTTTTTTCGAAAATTATGATTTGATCAATCCTCAGATACATCACCTAACCACATTGGTCTGGAAAATGGTGATTTTTGGTTTTCCAAAATCACAACCCATTTTTCTATTTTTTTGGATTTTTTTTTTCATTTTTGTCATTTTTTTATTCAAGAGGGGAAAATAATAGAGTATCATGAATGATTTCACAACCTTTTCTAATTTCCACAATAACACCCCCACAATTCTTCCTTACAATGTGTATCATCCCGTCCACCATGATTTCCTTTACCCCCACACTTCAACTTTAAATATCATGCAAATACCAAGAGTAGGGTAGGAATGGATAAAAATGGCTTGAAACATGGTTCATCCCTATAAAGGTCATTCATGGTCTCTATGGGATAAAAGAAGGATTCATGTAAAGGTGGTATTTTAAGGATAAGTGGCTTTTCAAAGGATTCCTCAATCATTTTAAATGTGTTCTTGTACAGTCATAGCTTTGACAAGTTTCAATACAAGTTCTGGTCAGTTACATGTCCCAAGATCACTCAAGAAATATGCTCAAGAATAAATAGGAAGTACTTGGTCTAGAAATCCTCTCGGGAATAAGAAATATAACATTGGACAATCACTCATGGAATGACTAATAATAATAAATCAATTCACATAAATTTTAGAAATTCAATGCATGAAAGATGGTTGGGAAATTTTATTTACATGAATTAATTAGTTCCTTCAAATCATGAGTCATCATTTCAATATCTATGCTTCATATTTAAAAATTCAATTCTGCATTTCAATCATTTAATCATATCAACCTTGAAATCTAAAACATGGCATCATTGGGTTCCTAAGCAACTCATGTCTCCTAGACAAGTCAAGTAAAACATGAATTCAAGTGTGGGTATGCAATTTCAACTTTTAAAGCTCAAAACATGATTTTGATGAGGGAAAAAATGAAGGGAGTTTAAATGATCATCATGATAAGTGAACTCCGTTTTGACATAAAGCTTTTGTTCCTCTTCCTCTTGCTCTTGGGTCTGCCTTGTGGCTTCCTTCCATGATGGTACTTGAAAAAAAAATTAAAACCACTCATACCAGTGTAAGAACCATTCCATTATAGCTCAATTGGGTGATGTAAGAGGTAGCTGACTAATAAATCCCATGAAAACAATGAAACTCGGGTTGCCTCCCGAAAGCGCCTTTGTTTAATGTCATTGGCTCGACCTTACCTCATGAAAAGAAATAAATATATGGGTTGGAGAAGATTGACCTCCTCAACTGGTTCTTGAGGTAAACTTCCATAGAACTTCTTCAGCCTTTGACCATTGACAGTGAATGGGTTTCCTCCTTGTTTCTCAACCGGAATGGCACCAAAAGGATATACATTAGTAACAATAAAAGGACCTTCCCACCTAGAACGAAGCTTACCAGGCATTAACTTCAATCTTGAATTGTAGAGTAGAACTTGGTCTCCAGGTTGAAAGGTCTTCGGTTGAATCAGTTTTTCATGTACCACCCTGGTTCTTTCTTTATAAATTGTTGAATTTTCAAAAGATTCTCTCCTGATTTCTGAATCATCAATGGAGTCGCTGCCTTCTTCATGGGAAACCTCAAAGAGGGAATGGTTGCTTGGTGGGCTTCTTTTTGAGTCAAGGACAATGAATTTTACCTTGCTATCTCCTAGATCCATGGTCAGAGTTCCTTCATGTACATTGATGACTGTTTTTTCCATTTTCAGGAATGGTCTTCCCAAAATTATGGGTGAATGCCTCATCGTATTGTCCTCCTCCATGGTGAGTACGTAAAAATCTGCTGGAAAAATGAGTTCTCTAACTCTTACCAGCACGTCTTACACAACTCTGGCTGGATAAACAGTGGATCCATTTGCGAGTTGGATCACCACTCTTGTGGGCTTCAACTCACCTATTTTTAAAGAAGAGAAAACAGAATTAGACATTACATTTATGGATGCACCAAGGTCATACAAAGCATCAGAAAAATCTAAAGAACCCATTGTACAGGGAATAGAGAATGTCCCTGGATCTTGAAATTTTTTGGGTAATGGTGGGGTGGAAACGGCTGAGACACTCTTTCCAAAACTGATTTTTCCATCCTCATCATGCTTCTTTTTCTTGGTGCATATTTCCTTTATAAACTTTTCATATTTGGGTATTTGGAGGATTTCATCCAATAAGGGAATGTTGATTTCCACTTTTCGGAAGGTTTCATGGATTTCTCTTTGAAGTTGTTCTTCTTCAGCCTTCGATGATTGAGTTAGTACAGAAGGGAATGGTACCTTGTTTCATCCTTTCTCTTTTTGTTGCCTTTGACTTTTTGTTTCTGCCTTCTTCTTGGGGTGGATGAGTTTTTCTTCAGGTTTTTGTTTGGAATCTTCAAACTTACTTGGCTCAGGTGGTGGAAGCTCCTTTCCTCTTCGAGTCGTAATTGCACTAATATTCTCCTTTGGATTTGGGATAGTTTGGGATGGGAGTTTGCCTTGATTCCTAGTTAAAAGATCCATAATGTTATCAAACTTGTTGTCTAAATTTTTCACATTCTTCTTCAACTCTTCAATCTCTTTTTCTTGGTGGAACTTTTCAGAACTTGATGGTGGCTATTCAAAATTATTTCATTGGAAAGGTGGTGGTTGAAATGATTGTTGTCCCTGGAAGAACTGCTTGTATGGTGTATGGTTCTGAAATTACTGTTGAAATGGTGGCCTGGCCTGGTTTTGTTGTCCTCCGTATCCTTGTTTGGTTTGACCTTCTCTCCATTGTTGATTTTGTGGGAATTTCCTTTGTTGGAATGCAGTTGCACAACTTTCTGTATCTTGTATCTCAGCACATTGATCAGTATAATGATTTGGTGATGAACATAACCCACATAACTGAGGTGGAGATGGATTCTCATTCACCTGCTTGATGGCCATTTGCCTCACAAGGCTTGTTAGTTCTTGAATTTGTGTTGTAAGAAGAGGAGATGAGTCAGAAGTTCTTACCTCATGCATCCCCCTTGTACCGGTGCTTCTTGTCCCGAATTGTTGTGAATTCTAGGCGATCTTCTCAATTAGGCTTCGGGCTTCTCCATGTAATTTTTCAATCAATTCTCCTCCAGAGGATGCATCCAAAAGGTTCCTATCGCTATCTAGGAGTCCTTGGTAGAAAAAGACCAGGAAGTGGTGCTCCTCTATAGCTTGGTGGGGGAAACTTGCGCTAAGCTTCTTGAATCATTCCCAATACTCGTAAAGAGTCTCACCGGTAGCTTGTCGAATGGCGTATATCTCCTTCCTGATTTCTGTACTCCGGGAGGCTGGGAAGAACCTTTGCATGAAACATTGTTGAAGATCATCCCAGTCTTGGATTTCTCCAGGTTGTAAGGTATACAACCACTCCTTCGCTGCTCCCTCAAGTGAAAAAGGGAATGCTTTCCACTTCATTTTCTCCTCCGCTACTCCTCTTGGTTTGAAGCTTGAACACACATGGATAAATTATTGAATGTGTCGATTGGGATCCTCACCTGCAAGCCCATGAAATTTAGGTAGCACGGGAATCATGTTTACTCTTAATTCAAAATCATTTGGTTTTTCAGGCATGTTTAATCGATTCTGCTGGTTAGCAAATTGTGGGGCACAGAGGTCCCTCAAAGTTTGTCGTGGGTTTTGTGCCATTATTGGTGGTTCTAATTGGACAATAGAGTCTTCTAAACTTATTTCTTCATAATGGATTTCGATATTGAGATTCCTACGCCTATTAAACAATGTTCTTTCTATCTTAGGGTCAAAATCAAGTAGTTCCTCGTTAGAGGTCCTGGTCATGCAGATTTACACTTACTCCCCGGCAACGACGCCAGTTTTGACACACCCTTGTCGTGAGGTGTGCAAAAACAATTAAATCCCCCTAAGGGTGTAGTATGAATGGTAACCAGAATGTCGTTCTCCAAGGAGTAGTGTTTTAATCTTGGTGTCACTTAAAAATAACAAGTTTAAAAAATTAAAGAAAGTAAGAGGTTTTCTTAAAGAGGTTTGTGAATTTAATATGAGAGAGAAGTGATTGGATTTAGGTCGGGTTTTACCATTTTTGATGTCATCATAGTTTTTATAAAAATATGAATCCTTTGGTTTTAGAAAAGATAATTAAGTGAAATGAATAACAATTGTTTCTTCGTTTCACCTTTGATTTAATTATTTATCAAAGCGTAGAAATCTTAATGGACTAATATTAATTACTTAGGAAATACCAAATCTGGTATTTACTTCCCTAAATAATTAAATTAATCTATCTTAATTTCTCCACGTGATTTAGCAGTCACCAAATCACTCCCTTAGTTGATTTTCTTTATAGATTAACCAATCGGTGTAAAAATGAATAGATCAAGCAAGGGTAGAATAATATTTAAATCAAAGCAATTTAATATTTTAGAATAAATAAAAATACAATCATATTTAATTTAAATTCAAAAATAAATTAAATTGATAATCATTCAATTAAAAGAAAAGAATCCCTTTGAATTAAACTTCAGAAACTCAAACATCACAAAATGGGGTCCCCTTCCCTTCACCCAATCACAAAAGATTCTACCCCTTCATGTAAGGTGGGGTCATCGAATTCAAATGAAAAATAAACATGGAGGAATTAATTAAAAATTAAGAACAAGTAAGAGGAGGTTCTCCTCCTCTTGGATTCTTTCTACTGGCTGGAATGGGAGGTGAAGGAATGAATTGAGAGGTAGGAGCTCCTCTCCTTTTATAGGCATAATTATGTCCTCCGGATGTTTTCTTGTGTAAGGCCCATTAAATTACATTTTTTCGCGTTTCCTCCTTCATAAAATATGTTCATAAATGTGTTGTATGTCTCCCCTAAAACTTTTAGCACATTTGGACTCCGGATGTAGAAGTTATGAATTTTTCATTGAAGGCTTCTGTTTCTGGATGAAGCTTCCAGGAAGGTTCCTCCAAAAATATGTCGTTCAATGGACTCTATAATGACCTCCAACATCAACCAAATTTATTTTATAGTCGGCTCTAGATGTCCTCGTCACATCCCAGGTGGAAACACCTCAGTTGGATGTGTGTAGGCCGCGTTTTGGTTCCGTTACTTTGATGGTATCCACGCTGTCCGCCCTAAACAATTGTCCAACTTCAATGAATTTTCAAGCCCTCTATGTGACCGAATCAGCTCCTGGTCCAGAAGACAAAAATGAATGAAATAAAATAATTATTATAAAAAAATTTTAATCACAAAATTTGGACATATATTTTATGCTAAATGACAAAAATACCCTTGTGGTCAAAATCTGTCCAAAATCCAGAATTATGCACTTTTCTTCAATTATGACCATTTTCATTATAAAATTCAAATTACCCATTATTTTAATAAAAAAATGAAATATATGGGTTTTATCATTGAAAAAAAGTAAAACAATACTCATTATTTGGTAAAAAATATGCACGTAAATTTGCTCTGTCAAATACCCCCACACTTAAACCATGCTTGTCCTCAACCATAAAATCTCAACATGGAAATCAGAGGACACCAATGTTACCAATATTCAAATTTCAATTCAATAAAATCAAACAATTTTCCATGTAAAATCAAACATTCAATAATCTGCATAAAATATCAATTTAATTTCCCATTTTTCAACGAAACAAATAATTCACATATTTTACTTTTCCCCTTTGAAAATTGATGGAACTTTTCATTTCATTCATTCAAGCTCCTTGATTCATCATTATTAAACATGCCATGTCATGATTTACCTCACTTTTGATTTTTTTTTCTCTCATCACTCATGATATAATTCAAGTAGAGTTATACTCATATCATGAAAACATGCTTCTTATCCATAGGCTTGTAAATGAACTACTTTCTCCACTTTGTAAAGACAAAAGACACATAAAATCATGAGGACTTGCAATTAAGGTTCAAATGACTCTGAGGCTTAAGGTTGGTAGGATTTGATGCTTTAAAAATTAAGGCTCAAGGAGGAGGATAATCTCTTAAGTACAATGCATGATATCAAATGTAAAAGTGTAATGAACTTCTCCCCTTCAAAGTAGCAACACCCACTTCCCAAAACTCAAAGTAAAGGTTGTGATCAAATTATGCATAATGAATGATTTGTGCACCCTCTTGAATATTTTTTTTTTTACTTTTGTACTTTTTTTTCATTTTTTTCGAAAATTATGATTTGATCAATCCTCAGATACATCACCTAACCACATTGGTCTGGAAAATGGTGATTTTTGGTTTTCCAAAATCACAACCCATTTTTCTATTTTTTTGGATTTTTTTTTCATTTTTGTCATTTTTTTATTCAAGAGGGGAAAATAATAGAGTATCATGAATGATTTCACAACCTTTTCTAATTTCCACAATAACACCCCCACAATTCTTCCTTACAATGTGTATCATCCCGTCCACCATGATTTCCTTTACCCCCACACTTCAACTTTAAATATCATGCAAATACCAAGAGTAGGGTAGGAATGGATAAAAATGGCTTGAAACATGGTTCATCCCTATAAAGGTCATTCATGGTCTCTATGGGATAAAAGAAGAATTCATGTAAAGGTGGTATTTTAAGGATAAGTGGCTTTTCAAAGGATTCCTCAATCATTTTAAATGTGTTCTTGTACAGTCATAGCTTTGACAAGTTTCAATACAAGTTCTGGTCAGTTACATGTCCCAAGATCACTCAAGAAATATGCTCAAGAATAAATAGGAAGTACTTGGTCTAGAAATCCTCTCGGGAATAAGAAATATAACATTGGACAATCACTCATGGAATGACTAATAATAATAAATCAATTCACATAAATTTTAGAAATTCAATGCATGAAAGATGGTTGGGAAATTTTATTTACATGAATTAATTAGTTCCTTCAAATCATGAGTCATCATTTCAATATCTATGCTTCATATTTAAAAATTCAATTCTGCATTTCAATCATTTAATCATATCAACCTTGAAATCTAAAACATGGCATCATTGGGTTCCTAAGCAACTCATGTCTCCTAGACAAGTCAAGTAAAACATGAATTCAAGTGTGGGTATGCAATTTCAACTTTTAAAGCTCAAAACATGATTTTGATGAGGGAAAAAATGAAGGGAGTTTAAATGATCATCATGATAAGTGAACTCCGTTTTGACATAAAGCTTTTGTTCCTCTTCCTCTTCCTCTTGGGTCTGCCTTGTGGCTTCCTTCCATGATGGTACTTGAAAAAAAAATTAAAACCACTCATACCAGTGTAAGAACCATTCCATTATAGCTCAATTGGGTGATGTAAGAGGTAGCTGACTAATAAATCCCATGAAAACAATGAAACTCGGGTTGCCTCCCGAAAGCGCCTTTGTTTAATGTCATTGGCTCGACCTTACCTCATGAAAAGAAATAAATATATGGGTTGGAGAAGATTGACCTCCTCAACTGGTTCTTGAGGTAAACTTCCATAGAACTTCTTCAGCCTTTGACCATTGACAGTGAATGGGTTTCCTCCTTGTTTCTCAACCGGAATGGCACCAAAAGGATATACATTAGTAACAATAAAAGGACCTTCCCACCTAGAACGAAGCTTACCAGGCATTAACTTCAATCTTGAATTGTAGAGTAGAACTTGGTCTCCAGGTTGAAAGGTCTTCGGTTGAATCAGTTTGTCATGTGCCACCCTGGTTCTTTCTTTATAAATTGTTGAATTTTCAAAAGATTCTCTCCTGATTTCTGAATCATCAATGGAGTCGCTGCCTTCTTCATGGGAAACCGCAAAGAGGGAATGGTTGCTTGGTGGGCTTCTTTTTGAGTCAAGGACAATGAATTTTACCTTTCTATCTCCTAGATCCATGGTCAGAGTTCCTTCATGTACATTGATGACTGTTTTTTCCATTTTCAGGAATGGTCTTCCCAAAATTATGGGTGAATGCCTCAGCGTATTGTCCTCCTCCATGGTGAGTACGTAAAAATCTGCTGGAAAAATGAGTTCTCTAACTCTTACCAGCACGTCTTACACAACTCTGGCTGGATAAACAGTGGATCCATTTGCGAGTTGGATCACCACTCTTGTGGGCTTCAACTCACCTATTTTTAAAGAAGAGAAAACAGAATTAGACATTACATTTATGGATGCACCAAGGTCATACAAAGCATCAGAAAAATCTAAAGAACCCATTGTACAGGGAATAGAGAATGTCCCTGGATCTTGAAATTTTTTGGGTAATGGTGGGGTGGAAACGGCTGAGACACTCTTTCCAAAACTGATTTTTCCATCCTCATCATGCTTCTTTTTCTTGGTGCATATTTCCTTTATAAACTTTTCATATTTGGGTATTTGGAGGATTTCATCCAATAAGGGAATGTTGATTTCCACTTTTCGGAAGGTTTCATGGATTTCTCTTTGAAGTTGTTCTTCTTCAGCCTTCGATGATTGAGTTAGTACAGAAGGGAATGGTACCTTGTTTCCTCCTTTCTCTTTTTGTTGCCTTTGACTTTTTGTTTCTGCCTTCTTCTTGGGGTGGATGAGTTTTTCTTCAGGTTTTTGTTTGGAATCTTCAAACTTACTTGGCTCAGGTGGTGGAAGCTCCTTTCCTCTTCGAGTCGTAATTGCACTAATATTCTCCTTTGGATTTGGGATAGTTTGGGATGGGAGTTTGCCTTGATTCCTAGTTAAAAGATCCATAATGTTATCAAACTTGTTGTCTAAATTTTTCACAGTCTTCTTCAACTCTTCAATCTCTTTTTCTTGGTGGAACTTTTCAGAACTTGATGGTGGCTATTCAAAATTATTTCGTTGGAAAGGTGGTGGTTGAAATGATTGTTGTCCCTGGAAGAACTGCTTGTATGGTGTATGGTTCTGAAATTACTGTTGAAATGGTGTCCTGGCCTGGTTTTGTTGTCCTCCGTATCCTTGTTTGGTTTGACCTTCTCTCCATTGTTGATTTTGTGGGAATTTCCTTTGTTGGAATGCAGTTGCACAACTTTCTGTATCTTGTATCTCAGCACATTGATCAGTATAATGATTTGGTGATGAACATAACCCACATAACTGAGGTGGAGATGGATTCTCATTCACCTGCTTGATGGCCATTTGCCTCACAAGGCTTGTTAGTTCTTGAATTTGTGTTGTAAGAAGAGGAGATGAGTCAGAAGTTCTTACCTCATGCATCCCCCTTGTACCGGTGCTTCTTGTCCCGAATTGTTGTGAATTCTGGGCGATCTTCTCAATTAGGCTTCGGGCTTCTCCATGTAATTTTTCAATCAATTCTCCTCCAGAGGATGCATCCAAAAGGTTCCTATCGCTATCTAGGAGTCCTTGGTAGAAAAAGACCAGGAAGTGGTGCTCCTCTATAGCTTGGTGGGGGAAACTTGCGCTAAGCTTCTTGAATCGTTCCCAATACTCGTAAAGAGTCTCACCGGTAGCTTGTCGAATGGCGTATATCTCCTTCCTGATTTCTGTACTCCGGGAGGCTGGGAAGAACCTTTGCATGAAACATTGTTGAAGATCATCCCAGTCTTGGATTTCTCCAGGTTGTAAGGTATACAACCACTCCTTCGCTGCTCCCTCAAGTGAAAAAGGGAATGCTTTCCACTTCATTTTCTCCTCCGCTACTCCTCTTGGTTTGAAGCTTGAACACACATGGATAAATTATTGAATGTGTCAATTGGGATCCTCACCTGCAAGCCCATGAAATTTAGGTAGCACGGGAATCATGTTTACTCTTAATTCAAAATCATTTGGTTTTTCAGGCATGTTTAATCGATTCTGCTGGTTAGCAAATTGTGGGGCACAGAGGTCCCTCAAAGTTTGTCGTGGGTTTTGTGCCATTATTGGTGGTTCTAATTGGACACTAGAGTCTTCTAAACTTATTTCTTCAAAATGGATTTCGATATTGAGATTCCTACGCCTATTAAACAATGTTCTTTCTATCTTAGGGTCAAAATCAAGTAGTTCCTCGTTAGAGGTCCTGGTCATGCAGATTTACACTTACTCCCCGGCAACGACGCCAGTTTTGACACACCCTTGTCGTGAGGTGTGAAAAAACAATTAAATCCCCCTAAGGGTGTAGTATGAATGGTAACCAGAATGTCGTTCTCCAAGGAGTAGTGTTTTAATCTTGGTGTCACTTAAAAATAACAAGTTTAAAAAATTAAAGAAAGTAAGAGGTTTTCTTAAAGAGGTTTGTGAATTTAATATGAGAGAGAAGTGATTGGATTTAGGTCGGGTTTTCCCATTTTTGATGTCATCATAGTTTTTATAAAAATATGAATCCTTTGGTTTTAGAAAAGATAATTAAGTGAAATGAATAACAATTGTTTCTTCGTTTCACCTTTGATTTAATTATTTATCAAAGCGTAGAAATCTTAATGGACTAATATTAATTACTTAGGAAATACCAAATCTGGTATTTACTTCCCTAAATAATTAAATTAATCTATCTTAATTTATCCACGTGATTTAGCAATCACCAAATCACTCCCTTAGTTGATTTTCTTTATAGATTAACCAATCGGTGTAAAAATGAATAGATCAAGCAAGGGTAGAATAATATTTAAATCAAAGCAATTTAATATTTTAGAATAAATAAAAATACAATCATATTTAATATAAATTCAAAAATAAATTAAATTGATAATCATTCAATTAAAAGAAAAGAATCCCTTTGAATTAAACTTCAGAAACTCAAACATCACAAAATGGGGTCCCCTTCCCTTCACCCAATCACAAAAGATTCTACCCCTTCATGCAAGGTGGGGTCATCGAATTCAAATGAAAAATAAACATGGAGGAATTAATTAAAAATTAAGAACAAGTAAGAGGAGGTTCTCCTCCTCTTGGATTCTTTCTACTGGCTGGAATGGGAGGTGAAGGAATGAATTGAGAGGTAGGAGCTCCTCTCCTTTTATAGGCATAATTATGTCCTCCGGATGTTTTCTTGTGTAAGGCCCATTAAATTACATTTTTTCGCGTTTCCTCCTTCATAAAATATGTTCATAAATGTGTTGTATGTCTCCCCTAAAACTTTTAGCACATTTGGACTCCGGATGTAGAAGTTATGAATTTTTCATTGAAGGCTTCTGTTTCTGGATGAAGCTTCCAGGAAGGTTCCTCCAAAAATATGTCGTTCAATGGACTCTATAATGACCTCCAACATCAACCAAATTTATTTTATAGTCGGCTCTAGATGTCCTCGTCACATACCAGGTGGAAACACCTCAGTTGGATGTGTGTAGGCCGCGTTTTGGTTCTGTTACTTTGATGGTATCCACGCTGTCCGCCCTAAACAATTGTCCAACTTCAATGAATTTTCAAGCCCTCTATGTGACCGAATCAGCTCCTGGTCCAGAAGACAAAAATGAATGAAATAAAATAATTATTATAAAAAAATTTTAATCACAAAATTTGGACATATATTTTATGCTAAATGACAAAAATACCCTTGTGGTCAAAATCTGTCCAAAATCCAGAATTATGCACTTTTCTTCAATTATGACCATTTTCATTATAAAATTCAAATTACCCATTATTTAAAAAAACAATGAAATATATGGGTTTTATCATTGAAAAACAGTAAAACAATACTCATTATTTGGTCAAAAATATGCACGTAAATTTGCTCTGTCAGTATGGTTGTTAGGGAAATGGTCATTGTGGTTGAGGTTCTTTGTTTTTAAGAGGATACCTAGGTGGTCCCTAAATTATTGGAAATTCTTGACCACTCCTATGTTTATAATAAACATAATTGATTTTTTATTTCTATTGAATAAGTATCTATTAGTAGTATTACTGATGATACTGATGAATTTATTGATTGTAAATCACATAATTACAATATTGACTCTGATTTTCCTCAATTCTTACATGAAAATCCTAATATGGGTTTGGTCATCCACATATATCACATGATTTTATTTCCATAATAGGGGATGGTGGTGGTAGTTTTGGTTGGGTTAATAATTTTTTTTAAAATTTTGAGTGAGAGCTTTAAGGTGGGATGGATGGTAGGTGGTTTCTTCTACTTGGTGAAACCCATGCATTGGTGTCCCTCTATATATTTTCTAAAGGATATTATTGTGTGAGATTTCATTTTAAAGGGATCTACCGACTTATGGTGTTTTAATTATGAGTTATCCATGAACGAGGGCATCTATCACAATGTGAGTAGATGGTTTTAAGCCAAATTAAAAGTTTTGTAGTTGGATGTAGAAATCAAGCTCATGGTGGGGCACTTTTTTTTTTCAAATCGTTAAATTATTCCAATGTCTCTCATGCCCACTTTCCATCAATTTATGAGAAAATTTTAATTTCATTAAGTAACTTCTTTGTATGTATTAGTGGGAAATATTTATTTAATTATTTATTTAATAATTTTTTCCACATGGTAATGGATTAAGAAACCTAAATTTTAAAAAAATAATTGGATTTGTTTCAAAAGATGGAAATAAAGACCCCAATATAAATGGAATTATAAGATTCACCTCAGTTTCTAAAGGTTTCATAGAGTTTGAGGAAATTTTATAGATGATAATGTGGATCCTCACTCTTAATTCCATTGAGTTGACCCATGTTCTGGATCATGTGAATTAGGCTTGGTATAATTTCAAGTGCATGTTATTTGATGGGAGGGAGAATTGTGATGGGTACATCACTGCTAATGGATTGAGATAAATAATCCATGATGGTGTACTCTATCTATAGATGTTTCAATCCCCTTCGTTCAAGAAACATGCATTGAGAATTTTGAGGAATGGGTGCTGTAATATTATTGTGCTCATCCATGACTGTGAGACATTGTTCAGGTATGTATCTTTCAATTTAAGGTCTGAAGGAAAGAATTATTTGAGTTACCAAACTCCTTGAATGAGTTCAAGGGGTTTTTATCATGAAATAAATCTCATCACAAACGAAGCAACTAATGCACCTTAAAAATTTACAATAAGACAAGGGGAAAAGAAGGGATAGTGAGGTAATCTATGGTTCAAAATCGAAGGTCACCACGCCCAAGTAATTCCTCTACAACGATTCCAAAATTTGAAATGACCATTTAATTTAATTAAATCCACATGGGTGATGAAATTATAAATTTATATTGTTCCCAAACCATACTAACTACAAAGGCATAACATAGTTGTAGTATGGTGTCAATCCCATGAAGATATGGGACTATAGTGATTACTTTTTACCAATTTTTTAGGTTATCCCAATTTATTTAATTAACTATAATATTTAGAGACTCAAAATAAAATTGCTATGATTAAGATATAAAGATATAAAAGGTATAAGAGTGAGGAACTTGTTTATAGGGGAAAATTTACTAGATAAATTAATTGAAAATCACTTACAAATAATTAGATTAAATAGATTCACAACCATCCAAATTTATTGATATGATAAATGGTCAATACATATCAACATACCATGGGATCTCAATTTATCATGGAATGAGAACTTAAAATAACTAAATCAATCTAAGATCAAATTTCCAAAATCATAAGAATAATCCAATTCAATGTTTATGAATTAATTATCTCATTAATGATGGTATTCATTTACAATGGAAATAAAATGATCAATGAATCAATGATGAATAAAATAAACTCTCTGAAACAACATGATAATATTGGATAAAACCATTTTGAAGGTGAAGAAAAATGATATTTTTTTGGTATGCACCCCCTTTAACCGATTCCTCTCTCCCATACAGATTTAGCCAATCATCATTCGGTGATGGATACAAATGAATATACCAAATTCCTTCGTGAAGAGAATATATATAAAGAAGAAATAAAAATATAATTAAACTATGAATCATCCTCTATTACACTAAAATAGAAAACTTGAATTCAAAATAGAAAAAATTATCTATGATGAATGATCTCCAGGTAGGAACCCCTAAAAATCCTCCTAGTAGTTGAATCCCTATACCCTGAATCCTCCTTTTATTTGGTTAAAACCAAAATTTACAAGACTCTTATTATTTTGTAGGGTTATTAGGAGAAAACCACATTAAAACTATAATTAATGGATAAAAACAAAGTTTCCCAAATCATCCAACAGATTGAATTCATATATTTAATTGCACAGTGGTTAAAAGAATGATTTTTGAACAAAATCAAACTTTTTTACGGTGTGAGACGTAAATTCATTCTTTCCATTATTCTATTAGTCTTCTCCACTTCCAACTTCCCATGAAAGTTGAAAAAACCTTTCACTTTGTGAATATGATGTTCATAATGTGAATGAATATTCATGATATGAAATATGATATCTGAGATCCTTTTAATAATATCTTATGAAATGTTGGTATGACGATTTATTTTAGCTTCATCCTTAATTTTTTGGTGTCACACTGTGAGGCTTCGCACCCTGGTGCGTAGTGTCTACATATTCTGATATTTCCATATTTTCAACCAATTTGTCTTTATTTCTATAGAAATGATGGTCCTACTAAGAGAATATGAAAAAAATTAAATCATAAAAGATTATTATTTAAATAAATCAAAACCAAATGTAAATAAATATAAAAAAAATCAAAATATAGATGAGAAATAGAGATATCAAATATCATATTGGAACTTAAAGGTTCTCATCACAACAGGGAATTTCTATGAACTTATCAATGTGAAAAATATACCAAGACATCATTACATCAAATTCATTAATAAAAATGAACAATATATATTAATATGTTTCATTAATATAAAAAATTGAATAAACATGTAATCCAAATTACAAATAGCTGGTTCTAGAACACCAACTCCAACAAGTACCCTTTCATAATACATAAATATCTTTTTAAAATTTTGTTGGGAATTTTTATGAACACTTGGAATATGACATGTCCATTAAATGTGTTGAAACCATTTTTTTACAATACCCTCATGGGTAACATATATAGACATACTTTGTAAATAAAAAATTCAAAACATCATAGAATGTAATGTTATGTAATTCAAAGGAATGACATAAAATCACCTACATTGGTCTAAGAAGAAACAATATATAACACATCACATATAATGGTAAAAGTAAAACCAAGTAAGTTGACACCATTATCAAACCCTAACAACCCAAATCCCCATTAATTTATCTTACCCAAACCCTAAGATGGCCCACATTATGATTGGAGTTTTCAAGAGGAAGTAAAACTGAGAGGAATGTGGAAGAGGAAAAATATGATAAGAACTAAGGGAAAGATCATAAGAATCCAATTTAATCTGAGAAAAATGATAAATATACAAGGAGTAATAAAGGAGTATCTCCCATGGTTCACTCATGGTCAAATGTGTGATAGAGTAAGGATAGAAAGGTGGGAAAACCCCTAAAAATCTGATAGGGGAAAACTATAAGATGAAAAAAATTAACAGTTGGATACGAATCCTTATATCTCATTCCCTAACCTTACAGTATAACACACTCTCTCTAAGAATATCTATTTTATACTAATAGAGCTATAGTATGGGGAACCTCCCAAGGGTAGGGCCATCATCCCAAAGAATTGTGAGCCACTATGATGTAACACTCATCTTCAGGGAACCCCTAAGGAGTATCCCCCCAATAACTATATAGAGGTTTCCAAACTAGTAGGGTTAGGGAACTAAGACACTATGGAATAGACTTGTATGCTGCTACATAGCCCTACTCCCTTACACACCCAAAACACCCCCATAATTCAGCCTCACCCCTTTTGCGTGGCCTTCCTCCCTGACCCTTATGAAACACCCCCACACAATAGTTACTATGACACAACACCTTATCCACAAAAAATACACCCTTTTGAATAATAATTTTAAAAGGGAAAGGGGTCTAGTTGTGGCCAAAACTCATAGGGTTATAATGTGGCCTATATTAGACCCATACCACAACTCTAAAAAACTTCATGAACCCCCCATAAAATAGTGGGAATACCCAAAAATTCAAAATAATCCAAAATAAAATAAAATAAATACAATAGTGAAATAGGATGGGGGGTCACAATTCTTCCCAACATGCTAATTTTTACCCCTAGAGAGTCCTTGACATGGGTAAAACTAATAAAAAGTCAAAATTTTTACACTTGAACATAAGAGGTGGAATGATAAGAAAAAATAAAGATGGATCTGGTGTAAAGGAAACACCAATACTTAGAAAAATCTTCAAAACTTATAGAAATAATCCTTAAACATTGATAAATTTTTTTAACAATATAAAAACCAAAACCATAAAATATGAATATATAAGGAAACAATGACCTAGCATTGGTATCACTACCATTTTAAATTTATCTAAAATGGTATAACAACAAATAGGTACATGAAAAAGAACAAGCATCACCAAAATAACCACATTTCCACTAATCATCAAAGGTAATAATAAATTCTAAAAAACACAAAGAACCACAAAATACTAGCTAAAAACACCATAAGAGATCACCACAAACAAAGGGACATCCAAAAGACCATATATCTAAGTCACCAACCCAACACATCTGAGAGTGATGAAAGAATCATCTAATTAAAAACATGCCTTAACATGGAATATCATAGTTCTAACCTTTGGTCATGAATCTAGATTGAGGTTAATCAATGAAAAACTCATGGAACACTGAAACATAGTGATCCCAATAGAATCTTCCAACCTGGTAGCTCTCACAGTCTAACTAACAACCCACCAGTCATCAATGTTACCCCAGCTCGCACCCAAGGCATACCCTTGCTCAATCCATAAAACAAACTCATCCCATGGTCCACATTGTGAACAAACAACAATGAGAATCATCAATAAATGATGCATGAACTTCCCATATCACTCACACATAATCAATCTACAAAAGCACCCAAAGGATACACCAAATGATGATTAACTCAAAACTTAAACTACTATTTTCTCCTCAAGTAATAATTATAAAATAAATCATCTCCCAAATCATAACCATGTTTCATCCACCATTATTTACACATGAAACCACTAATGGTGATCTTAATGGACACCTAATAAAACACCAACATCTCACCACCACTGGGGATTTAAAATTCTTGTGTTCTACACTAGAACACATAAAAAATCCAAGGTTTGAGTGGGAACCAATTCTAAGAAAACAAGAAAAAATAACCATAAACATCCATTTCTCACTCTCCCTAATAGAAGGATCAAACACCCAGTGGCTTCTCCATCTACACAGTCTTGAGTTAATACCACTAAACAAGCATCTCCTTGGATAAGTCTCCAATACATACTAAAACATAAAAAGATAGAAAATTTAAATCTGCCACTCTATTTAGATCCCGGGTTATTCCAAACACTAAGAGGATCAGAAAAAACCAACCAGAGGTTTTACCATAAATGGGTTATCCCATGGGATAAGATTTTTATTTTGATCAAAACCTTTCTAGGAGGCATACCATAAACAATGAAAAACATGAATCAAACCCATTCATGTTTTCCAACCCCAAACAACCAATCCCAACCCACATGGTGGGATAAAAATCCAAAATAACATATTCATTAAAAAAAAATACATTCCAAAATACCTTTATTTTAAAAATTACCACATTACATTTTAAATTAAAACACTTTTTCTAGAAAAAAATTCTTTTGAAAGCACTCAACCACTTGAAAAATATTCTACTCTATTTTAAAAGACCAATTCACTAAAGTAATTTCAATTTATTTAACCTGGATTCAAAACCTAAAAAAATCCTTTTAAAATAATAATCCCACTCAAGAGTCACAAATCTCTCCTTTATTTCATTTTTTAAAATACACTTTATATTTAAAAGTTATTCCCCCTTCAATGAATTTCAAAACACCTTTAGTTTTTTTAAATCCACCTACTATTAAAAAAATATCTAATAGGTCTAAAATACTTTCCAAAAAACCAACCAAAATTTTTTAAAACCCAAAATACCATTTGAGTTTCATTATGAAATTAATCATTTTCCAAAAAAATTAATTAAAACTAATTTAATTTGCAACAAAGTCCTAAGGACTCATTTTAAACCAATTTTTTTCACGAAATTAAACTTTTTTACATAAAAACTAGTTTTCACAACAACCACATAAACAAAACATTCCAAAACTCTAAACATAATCCAATTCACAACAACAACATATCACAAAACTCCTTTTATTTCACCCCATCATTGGGTATCACCCAAGTGATATCTAAATCTCAATCCAAAATGTATTATAGGAACATGAAGAACTTTACCACTTGGTTTGATTAATCACGCACTAATCATGCACTAACCTTTTAAATAGTTCCAAAATCATTTGAAAAACCTCTATAAGGTTTATCAGGCCATGTGAGCTAACTATGCATCACTGATTGTTCTTATGTTCTTATACCAAGACCCAAAAAACCACAAGTAAACTCATATAATTCCAACAAAGATAAAAAACCATCATCCCAAACTATATTCCAATAAAGAATCAAAATGAAATCCAAATATCAACTACCCATAGAAACTCAGGTTTCTTCATGATAGTTAGTGATCAGGATCCTACTGATAGACAACCTCACAAGTCACAAAAAAAACTATTCTTTATTCTACCATGAGATAAAACATAACAAGAGAGTTCTTCAAAAACCTAGTCCCTTTTGAGAAGCTAGTCTCTGATTCAATTTTGTAATGAATAGACTTGGGATACCAATGAATCAATAAAGAACCTGTTTCACCATAAGTCCTGAAAGGAATTACTGATCCTTATAGGATGGAAATAAACACCAAGGGTATAAACATGAAATAACATGAATGATTTCACACTCATATATTAATAAACATAAGAAACAAAATCTAATAAAATTTTTACACAAACCATCCAGTTGTTGGGCATCCGTTCCAGAAAAATATGCAGAAAAAAATAAACATACCAACCAAAAATTGTGTAATAAAATAAATATCCATCTATAATATAAAATTGGATCATAAAATAAAATAAAACAAACACAGATACAATGGGGATAGAATATCAAGTATAATAGGCTGATTTAGATGATACAACATCCCAAAAATAAAACATAACTTGAAAAAAATGCATGATACAACTAAATTACCCACATTCAATCACCAAATTCCAATACATCCATTTAAAAATCAAATGAACAATCAATTAATGGGATCAAGAACTGGGAATATAAGAGAAAAGATAAGAGCTACACAAACACACATACAAAAACACACCAGTGTATATACAGAGTGTGAGACAAACATGAACATTAATATTTCACTAAAGGGTCTATGAGGTTCCTTTCATATTATATTCCTTAAATTTTACTCTTAAAATGATTTATCAATTTTGGTTTTCTCATGAAAAATCATAAATAAAAAAATATTATGCTCTACTTCTTTCTTTCCCAAATCGAGTAAAAAACTTTTTAAGAACAAAGGAGGTTTATCTAGCCTAAAACCAGAGTTTTAAACCCAAAAAATAAATACAATTTTTTCCTTAAAATGAAATTTCAAACCATGAAAATATAAATTTTAAATTTTAATATAAAACGTATAATTTCTTCTTATTTTCCCAAAAACATTTCTCAAATGTATTTTTAAATCAAACATCTCTTCCCTTTTTAACACCATACCTTCCAAACCCTTTAAAAAATATCTTGATAGTATACCAAATAAATAATTAAAATAATGAATAAATATAAAAAGAACCAAGTAATTTATTGAGCAAAGAGAACAACCAAAAACCAATTCAAGGTTCCTTAAAACCAAATCAATATAGGGGATATAAAGAAAATCATGTAATGGGATCTGATTAATCAAACTCAAAAGGATTAAGAATCATAGGTTTAATGAACTGACCTGGGTTTCCCTCAAACCTAACAACCGACCCAATCCATCACATACCCAAAGGGCATTCCTGATCTGCATGGGCTGGCGACAAGCACCTGGGCATCAAAAAAGACAATAGAGGGAATGATTTCTCCCAAACTGAACAACCACATGGCACATATATATATATATATAGAATGAATGGAGTATATGAATAATAACAAATATATATATTCCATAATTATAATAATGACAACTAAAACAGAACAACTGTAACAATATCTAAAACTACAAAATACAATTCCAACTACAAAGGACTAAAAACCAATAGCTACTCCAAGTGATGGTGTGAAAAAACCCCCACCATCTCACCACCATCTTCCCATACCAACTGACACAAACCTCACTGCCTCACTACGGAGCCTTTCCATTCCCTACACTGGAAGAAAAATAAAGGTCTATGCACTACTGAATAGGTGCGTAGGTTGTGAGATAACAGGCTCTGTAGGATCCCACCTAGGTGTTCCACAATAAGTATTTGTATAACAAATCTTGTATAGTCATTTTAAAATAAAACATGGCATGATAAGTAGTAAATAAGTTTTATAGAAAACATGATAAACATTTACCTTTTCTATAGTTCTAAAAAAAAGCAGGTATATCCATTTCAAAGCATATTTATCATATCATTTTTCATAATCATAAACATGCATATCAAGGCTAACTCAGAAATACAAGGAGTATAAAACAGAAGCACATGTATCACAACACTAAGGAATAATATAGCTCTAGGCTGAAAGCTACTCATACCACTACAATCAAGTGAAAAAAAAACCGATCTTAGAACAACAGATCTAGTAAGTAGAGGAATACCTCATGAGTAACCCTCCCTCCCCAAAAAAATGTCAATATTGGTCCCCTATCACAATAGGCATAGGAAATAGAGGAAAGTACCTTGATAAAACCCCCTTGACAATAACAAAACAATGGACGATGGGATCAAGATAAAACTTCAACATAAGTACCCAAGGTAACCCATGTGCTATTTTTCATAATTCATTACGATGCTTTGAAAACCATTCAAAACCATTTCACAATCCATTTATCAAAATCCAGAGAAAAACTATTTCTATTTTAAAACCATTTTTCAACACACACAAACAATCATACCAATTTCATAAATAAATTTATAAAGCAATAGAAATCAAGCTCATTATCATAGGCTAGATATGGAACCACATACCTCAAAGCTCAGGTCACACATTCCTACAATGGAATCTACTAACAATGAAATCCAACAATGTCAATGAAGTCCATAAAATCAAATCCACATCAATATTGATCCAAATTTAAACACAAGGCGTCAGTAGAAGAGAGAAAACCCACATACCTTAAAGACAAACACCCACTACACCACGACCAATGAAGGAAATGACTTATAAAATGAGATCTCACAAAAGATATAGAAGGATACATCAAGGTTCATCCAACATAGATCAATATATCTTGTAATGAAAAGCTGGGGTGATATCACGATCAGACGCAACAAAGAACCAGAAAGAACACTTACCTAGAGAGATGCACTGAAGATGCAACAAATATCCAACGCTGATTGGATCGATCCAGAAAGAGGGGAGCCTATGAAAATCTCCTAAGAATAGTAAAGGGTTTAGTGAAATAGAGTTTGAAAATAAAGGATTGGGAAAAATAGACAAACGTGTGATTTAAACCTGAATATGGGCTGATTCATGACATGTACCCCTTGGTCACATCATGTAGGCCATGCTAGATAAGTACGCCAAAAACCCATCAACTTGAGTTAAAAATATGATATTTAAACCCTACATGATGTGTACCTTAGGTACATGAAATGTACTAGTTCACATCAGTCAATATGTGATGTGTACCTCAGGTACACGGTGTGTACCTGCTCTATAGCCTACAGAAAGTCCAGAAAACCACTTCTAAGGACTTTTAACCAAAAGAGAACTTAGAAAAAAAAAGGAAAACTTACTCGATCAAGGTAATGAGATGTTAAAAACACCACACCATAATGAATTTACATCCTTGGGAAGTCATATGGAAGATGTAACTCCTGGAAAAAATGAGGCCACAACTCCCTCATCAACGACTCATATTTCCAAGTCTCATGAGAATTTGATCATTATTGCCATAGAACTCTAACCAATGGAATTGAATTCCCATGTAAGAATGTCTCTTAAGATTCAACGATCTCAATTAGTTCCTTAAAAACAAGAGCATCTAGTTCTAGATCAATTTATTCCCAACTCATAATGTGATAGGGATCAGGGTGATACTTCCTGAGTTGAGATATGTGGAAAATATCTTGAGTGTTCGTCAAATGAACCAGCCGTGCTAACCGATAAAAAACCTATCCAATCTGTTCAATGATATAAAATGGTCCAACATATATTGGATCCAAATTTCACTATTTTCCATGTCAATGATGACCCAAACAAGGATAAATTTTCAAGAAAACCCAGTTACCTATAGAAAACTCCAAAGGTCGACGCTGCTGATCTGCATAGGATTTCTGTTGACTCTGGGCTCTAACCAGGTATCATTGCACATCCTAAATCTTTACTGAAATCTACTAAACTAGGCTTGGTCTAACCTAATATACTTCTCCCACCTCTTCCCAACAAATATGTGATCTGCACCGGTGACCATACAACACTTCGAAATGATCCATTCCTATTGACGACTGATAACTATTATTATAAAAAAACTCAACCAGTCCCAGATGGCTATCCCATTATCCAACAAAATCCAAGACGTAGGTGTGGATCATATCCTCCAAGATATAAATTAAACCCTCCACATGACCATTTATCTATGGATGATAAGCTGTGATCAACTTGATCTGAGTTCCCACTGCCTCTTGAAGACTTCTCCAAAACATCAAGGTAAACCTAGGATCCCATTCCGAGACATTTACTGAATTACTCCCATGTAACCTCATGATGTTATGAATATATATATTACACATATTGTTGACTTTAGTAGTGTCTTTGATCAAAATGAAATGACGATACTTCGTTAACCGATCAACAACCAACCAGATAGAATTTTTCCCTCGGGGTGTCTATGGAAATCCAATAAAAAAAGTCCATAGATACCTCATCCCATTTCCAAACCGGTACTAGAAGAGGCTAAAGAATACCAAAAGGTTTCAAGTTCTCTTAATTTATCTATTGGATGGTGTAATAGTGAGACACAAACTCTACGATTCCACACTTCATACTCGGCCAGCAAAATCTTCTTCTCATGTCATAATACATCTTCGTAGCGCCTGTATGAATGACCCATGAATAAATATGATAATAAAAAAAGACTGAACTTATCACATGTGCTGGGATGAAAACCTGCTTTCCGAAGTGAAGTATTCCATCTAAAGAAAGAGACCAACCAAAAATAGTCTCCCCACCATATAGGACTTCTCGATTCTTCTAAAACTCATCATCCAATTGATGACTTTACAAAATAGACTCTAGGAGAGATGATTATAATAGAGAACCAGTAAGAACCATAACTGAAACATCATGTTGAGAATCCAAGTGTAACTGACCAAAAATCCCTATAATATTCCACTCCTTCATCGATTCCAAAACAGATTGTGATGATACTTTCTTGCTAAGAGCGTCAATAACAACATTCCCTTTTCTCAGGGTATAGGTGATATTGAGGTCAAATTTATGAAGGTATTTTATCCATCATCTCTATCTGAGATTGAAGTATTTCTGAGAGAAGATATATCTCAGACTCTTATGATCAGATAAGACTATGAACTTCTCCTCAAAGAGATAGTGCCACCAACATTTAAGCGCATGCATAACTACAATAGTCTCTAAATCATGAGTGGGGTAGTTCTTCTCATGCGGTTGGAGATGAAGGGATCCATAAACTACCACATTATTATCCTGCATCAGAATTAATCCTAAACCATCACCAGATGCATCACAAAACACCATGTACCCCTTAACGAGCTCAGGTAAGATCATAATAGGAGTTGATGTTATAAGTCATTTCAGTTCATCAAAAGATGACTGATACTTCGCATCCCATGTTAATTTCACCACTTTATAGGTAAGATAAGTCAAAGGTGATTCCATCTTAGAGAAATCCTTAACGAACAGTTGATAGTACCCAATAAGACCAAGGAAGCTTCTAATTTCAAATACATTTGGTGGTTATTTACAAGACATTACAACCATTACCTTCTATGGATCAACTAATAAGTCGTAATTTGAAATTCTATGCCCCAGAAAGTTTACTTCTTGAATCTAGAAAAAAAACTTTGAAATATTTTCATAAATATAGTGATTTTTCAGAATTTCCAAAACCAAACTCAGATGGTTCTCATGCTCACACTTATATTTTAAATAAACCAAAATATCATCTATGAATACTACCAAAAATGTTTCAAGGTATTGGTGGAATATCTGATTCATCAAAGCCAAAAAAAACTACATAAGCATTAATCAGACCAAAAGGTATCACAAGATATTAATAATGGCCATACCTGATCTTGAAGCCCATCTTCAATATATCAGACTCTCGAACTCTGAGTTAATGATAACCTGACTGAAGATCAATCTTCAAGAACCACTTTTCCCATTCAACTGATCAAAAAAATACTCCACACGAGGAAAATGATATTTTTTCTTACAATTACCTAGTTCAACTTCTGATAGTCCACACATAACCTAAGTGAACCATCCACTTTATTGGAAAGGAGCATAGGTGATTCCCAAGGAGAAACACTAGGGAGAACATAAACCTTTTCTAATAGGTCTTCCAACTAAACATTGATCTCTTCAAGCTCAGATGGTTCCATACGATGAGAAGGCATCAAAATCAGCTATGTACATGGAACTAAGTAAATCATAAACTCTACCTTTCTCTCTAGAGGAAGAACAGATAAATCATCTAGGAAAACATTAGGGAAATCTTGAACAAAAATAGGAAGGTCATCAAAAAAATAAATTTCATCAGGCTCAAATGCAATAGCCACCAACAAACTCCTGAGCTATGGGTGGGAAGGTCCTGCACAAACAAACCTTGGGTCCGACTCTCCCAGAAACACACAATAGCTCCAATAAATATAAAGAAAGGAAATACACCAATGATAATAATAAAACTAATCTTTATGAGAGATAAGACAATCCATATTGATGATAAAGTCAAATATATTCAGATTAAGAACAATAAAATCCTAGGCCGACTCTGTATCGGCTATCGTTAACGAACAAGAAGGAAACTAAAACCCCTACTCTTTCCTCTTACCAAGAGGTGTCTCTAACTACATTGTAAAGGGAATAAGTTCTATCAGAAGTTTAAGCACATCAACAAATAATGCAGATATAAATGAGTGGGAGGCACTAGTATCAAACAAAGAAACTATTATTGAATATGCAATAAGAAGCGTACCTCTCACTATTTCCAGACTTGAATCAAATACGATTGGAGACTCATTTACTGCATGTAAATGATATACTCCTGAGGCCTGTGGCTAGATCCATGTAGTCTTTGAAGCTTCTGACTACACTATAGTAGCCTTTGGAGCCGATGAACCTTGACCATAACGAGGTGTAGTCATAGCCTGACAGAAACACTGTAGATGACGAAACCATCCACATCTATTTCATGCCATTATGGACATAGAAAAATAATGTCAGGGGTGCCATCCCATATCACACTGATATAAAGTTAGAGACACACTTCCAGCTACAAAAGACGATGTAGAGGAGGCTCGCTACTAAGACCCAACTCCACCACTTTCCTGTCATATTCATATCTACCATTATAGCTTTGTCTATCATCTCTATATAGGTAGAAAGATTTAACATAAAGACCTAAAATATGATTTCTGGTCGCAAAACCTACATGTATTTTTGAGCCTTTAGCTGGTCATTCTTTACCACATCCGGAGCAAAATATACAAGCTCAAAAAACCAGTTGGTGTATGCCGACATCGAATAATCTCCCTGCTGTAATGAAAGAAACTCTAGATACTTTTCTAACATTAGTGACTATGGAAAAAACTTGTGAAAGAATAGGGTTTTGAAACCCTTCCAATCCAAACCCACATGTCTGTCTTCCTAAACTATAGAATCCCACCAATACTTGTTGTAACCCTTGAGTCCGAACACTACACACTTTACCATGATATTCTAAAGTGTCTCTAGGAAGTCAAAGATTTGATTGATCATATCCATCCGCTCCTCTACCTCTTGAGGTCCATTCATTCTTTTAAAGAACTATTTCTCACACAAGAATGCTCGCGGCCGATCTCACTCTCCTCCATCTCCTGGATGTACTTCGACCACTGAATTTTGGACTTGTGGCACATCCTGATCAATAGAATGGACTACCCATATGATCATATCGATGGGGTTCTGATCTATAGGTGGATTTCCTTGAGGATCATCAGCTGCACCCTCCTAAGGAACTCATGGAAGATGTCTCAAAGGCATACTACTGTGCACCAAAACAACAGAATGATCACAGAATAGAACAAATCCTTATCCAAACCAGAAAACCCATTAGCAAAATTTGAGATTTTTATAAAAAAACCAATACAAGATACACACATACCAAAATTCCATGGTAACTTGAGTCTCATTACAAAAAGATCTGGCTAGACACTTATCACAACAAACCTCTTAAGTCCTAACAATCTTATCTCCAGTTTAACAGACATCCCAAGACATGGAATCTTGAGGATATAAATCCTATGACACCAAACTATAATGAAATGACACAGGTTTCCCTAAAAACTAGCGCCCGAATCGATCCATCACATACCCGAAGGGTGTTCCCGATCCCCATGGGCTGGCGACAAGCATCCGAGCATTGAAAAAGACAACATTGGGAATGATTATTCCCAACCGGAGCAACCACATGACACACACACACAAACATATAGAAAGAAAGGAACAACAGAAGACTAATATATATATATATATTCCATAACTATAAGAAAGACAACAAAAACAGAAAACTGCAATAGTAGATAAAACTCCAAATGACAAGTCCAACTGTGAAGGACTAAAAACCAACAACTAATCCAAGTGATGGTGTGGAAAAACCCCCACCATCTCACCACCATCTACCCATACCAACTGACACAAAACTCACCTCCAAACTACATTCCTTGACTTTTCCTGCACTAGAAGACAAACAGAGGTGTACACAACACCTAAGATGTTCTCAAGGCGTGTGATAACAGGCTCAGTAGGATCCCTCCCAGGTGTTCCACAACAAGTCTTTATATGAAAAATCCAATATGCTCATTTTAAAATAAAACATGGAATGATAAGTAGTAAATCATTTTTATAGAAAAAATGGTAAAAATTTACCTTTTCCACAATTTTAAATAAAAGAAGGTATATCCATTTCAAAGAATATTTTCCACATCATTTTTCACAAGCATAAACATGCATATCAAGGCTAACTTAGAAATCCAAGAATTAAAAAAAAGAAGCACAGGTATCACAACACCAAGGAATACTATAGGTTTAGGCTAAAAACTACTCATACCACAATAATCAAGTGCACAAAGACTGATCCTAGAACAATAGGCCTAGTAAGAAGAGGAATACCCCATGAGTAAACTCCCAAAATTTCAATATTAGTCCCCTAGAACAATAGGCATAGGAAACGGAGGAAAGACTCATGAGAAAATACCCTTGATAATAATAAAAAAATGGACGATGGACTCAATCTAAACCTTCCACTTAATTACACAAGGTAACCCATGTTCTCTTTTTCACAATTCATTTTGATTCTTTGAAAACCATTCAAAATTATTCCACAATCCATTTATCAAAATCTAGGGAAAAACCATTTTTATTTTAAAACCCTTTTTCAATACATACAATCAATCATGCCAATTTCATAAATCAATTTATAAAAAAATAACAATCAAGCTCATTATCATAGGCTAGATACAAAACCACATACCTCAAAGCTTAAGTCACACATGCCTATAATAGAATCCACTAACAAAAAATATAACAATGTCAACTAAGGCCCTAGAATATGAACCACATCAAGATTGATCCAAATCTAAACAAAATAAGTCAGTGGAAGAGACAGAACCATCATACCTCGAAGATGAATGCCCCTGCACCATGAAAAATGAAAGAAAAGGCCTCGGGAATGATATCTCACAATAGATCTAGAAGAATACAACAAGTATTATCCAACATAGATAAACGGATCTGATAACACAAAACTAGAGAGATACCGCGATCAAATGTAGTGAAGAACTGGAAAGAACACTTACCTGGAGAGATGCACCACAGACTCAATAAAGATAAAAAGCTGATTGGATTGATCCGAAAGGATTGGAACCTCTAAAAAGTTCCTAATAAGATTATAGGGTCAAGAGAAATGAAATCTAGAAATAAAAGACTGAGAAAAACTACCGAACGCATGATTTAAACCTAGGTGAGGGTTGAGTCACGATGTGTACCCCTTGGTCATTTCGTGTAAGCCATGATGGATAAGTATGCCAGAAAACCCATCAACTTGGGTTAAAAATATGATATTTAAACCTTACATGATGTGTACCTTAGGTATAAGGCGTGTACCTGCTCTACAGCCTACAAAAAGTCCAAAAAACAACTCCTAAGGACTTTGAACCAAAAGGGAACTTAGAAAAAAAAAAGTAAAACTTACCTGATCAAGGTAATGAGATGTTATAACAAGAAACTCACTTGGATTTAACATGAACAATAATATACCTAGTTCATCATATCACTATTTATAGGGGCCCTCTATGTGAAACTAGAACACCCCATTCAGTGCCACTTATAGGCCATCGATTATAAAATAAAACCATTTGAGGGCATAAATTTCCTAGGGAAATAGCTATCCTACACACACTAAGGTATCCTAACACACATCCATATATTCTACTTAGTTTCCTAGGGTTTCCATGATGTTAACCAAACAAGGTTATAAATATCCAATTATGTGATCATCACATAAATCAACATTTTAAAGAAAAATAAATAAACCCCATATCACCTCCAACATTGTCACACAAAAAACCCCATTCAAATCCATGCATATGAATCAATAATAAAGATCAACATCTGAGATACAATCTATAAAAATATAATAAACACCAATGGGCTATATAATGAGGGTAAATACAATTAAAAATCAATTATTTTTAACAATATTTTAAATGGGCCTTTGAAAACATGATTGTAATTCAAAACTGCTTTATAAACATTTAAAACCTACCATTAAAACATTATTTGAAATCAATTGGTTACAAAAAACCTTTTTGAAGTCACTTAACATTTTTAAAACATTTCAAAACACCTCACGAGGCCTAAATTTCTAAATAAACTAAAATGAGGTATAACACCCTCTTTTTTATAAAATATTCCTTTAAAACATAAAATATTTTCTTTGAAAATGAAATAAGTGTAAAAAACCTTTTAGAACACTTTAATTCTTAAAAATAAGGTACTTATGAATTTTCATGAACACTTGGGATGATCTATGTCTATTAAAAGTATTGAAACCATTTTTAAACAATTTCAAACCCCTTATGGGTATCATATATAGGCATAGTTCATAAAGAAAACAATTCAAAATATCTAATAATACCATTTTATATAATATATAGTAAGTACATAAAAACACATACTTCTATCCAAGAGAAAACAAGTTGAAACATACCCCCTATAATAATAGAAGCCAAACCAAGTAATACGACACCATCCTTGAACCCAAAAAACCAAAATCGTCATGATTAGAATATACCAAAACCATAACACTAACTCGTGCAATGACTAGGGTTTTAGAGAGGAAAAGAATTCAAGAGGATGGAGAAGAGGGAAAAGTGAATAATAATGAAGTTAAATACCTTAATAATCTACTTGAATCTAAGGGAGATGAGAAAGATCCAATTAGAAGGAAATTATCTCCCATGGATCACCCCTGGTCGAACACGAGAGGGAGAAGGAGAGGAAAAGTGGCCAAAATCCCTAAAAAATGATAGGGGAAAATGGTAAAAAGAAAAAAAATGAATAGTTTGATAGTGTGTTTCATTGATAAACACATACCATTAAAACTTAAATCCCCCTCCCTAGGCACTTACACAATGTATTACTAGGGTTGAAACATGGAGAATCTCCGAGGGGTAGGGCCACTTACCCTGAGCACCTCAAACCGTTGTAGTATAGACCTCAAGGATACAATGTTTCACTCCCCCTATGGACACCCATGTGGCGTAGCCCTCCAGCTATGGATTGGGGGTGTCCAATCCAATATGGATGGGGCTCTAGGACACTATGACATAGCCTTATACACTATTTCATGGCCCTTATCCCTTACCCTTACATGGAACCCACTATGATGCAACCTCACCCCTGTAATGTGTCCTTCCTTCTTGAAACTAATGAAACACCCTTATAAAACTCTCATTACAGTGCATCCCCTTCTCCTTGGAACAAACACCCTTTGTCCTATAAATTTCACAAATTCAAGTTGGATAGCTACAGTGTGGTCTCTTAGGGATATGACATGGCCTGTTGCAGACCTAGACAGAAACTACTTGAAGCTTATTGAAACCTCCAAAAAATATAGGGAATACCTAAAAAGGTATAAATATCCTAAAATTAAATAAAATAAATAAGAAAATGATATGGGGGTATCACATGGATGATATCTTATCACTTAGGGTATATCCCCACACCACATCTCATGTCACATCAAGCCCTAGACCATCCTTCAAGTTCAAGGAAGACCATGCTAATATATTCTCACTCAAGTTAAGGCCATTATCATAACCACTACCATATCACTCTAGTTATAGGTTCTAAGTGCAATAAAAGTGCCTATTGGACATAGAAAACTCATATTTGTTTCATAATCAATTAATAATATGATATGTACATGTTGAAGACTATTATAACCAACAAAATTAAATCTAAGAATAATTGACTTATGAAAATTGAAACCAATAAGATAGTATCATCACATATAATTTATAATTTATTTATAGATAGATTTATAATTACCTTGTCTTGTAATTATTTATTTTTTTGTGATGTGGTTGACTATTCTCTTCATACCTTCACTACATCATAGGATCCATGGGTAGAATCCCTTTAGTAGTGATTCAGACATGCTCCAAAATCTCCAAATTTCATTGTAGAATCATAGGTGCTATTGTAGTGGTTCATTATCGCTTGTATTGTTTTTCATTGACCATAATTAGAATCTATTTGTGGATGAAAGATTCTAGAGGTTCTCTCAAAGTCTTGAGAGAGTGGAGGCGGATTGACTCTGTAGTTTTTGAGTGCGTTATTAAGAGGTTTATCTCTTCGGTATTGAGAAAATTCTCTCTAGGTTTGTTTTTAATAACAATTAGGTAACCCAATAAAATGGTATAACAAGGTTTTTATGGATCTATGTTAGGGTTAGTAATTGTACATAGGCCCTTATCAAATTCATTATTCCTTAGTGAACCCCATTTCTAATATTAATATATAAAATATTATTATTTTATTGACATGTGAATTACCTACAGATAAATAAATATCATTTGTTAAATAAGTAAATTAATATATATTTTTAATGATATTTAATATATCATTTCCATCCTGACCATTAAAATTGGTTTGTTTATCCTCCTCGATATTTATCAAATGTTGAATAATTACTATTTTTTTAATAAATAAATATTACTGCATTACTTGCTAATAAATGTAATAAATATTATATTCACCAAATCTTTCAAATAAATATTTATTATTATTTAACTCACATATTTATTCTTTAAAGTAACTCATGATTAAATATTTATTATAAAACAACCATTAATAATTATTAAACCACATATTGAGAATAATATTTATTATAACTTCTTCAATTCAAAATAAAATTTAATCAAGATTCTAGACACACTTAGTGTGTGACTGTCTAGGCCCTTTTATCTGAGCAATTATGAAGAAATATCTATAGTACAAGGTTAAACTCTCAAAACATTATAAGGAACCCTTAAAGAAACAAGTAAATGTCACAAAAACATACAATATCATATGAATGATCACCATGTAATATAATCCATTTATGACGATATCTATAATCAAGTAGGTTGCATACTGGTGTCATCAACCTATGTGCTTGATGTCGTTTTGTTTGAATTTTTTTAAATGAACCCTCCATATAACACTAAACACAAAGATTTAATTAAATTTTCCTATCCCCATCAAATGGAATAAGATATAAACTTCTGTAAATTAATATAAGGGATAAATATTTTCTTACATTATTCATTAATTAATTATCACCCATGACATACCCAATGTATTCTACTTTTCTATGAACACATTTCATGATGGTTTTCTTCAATACATCAAAGTATGTGACTCAAGATATGAATTAATAATCATCTTATTGTCTAATTATCAATACACATATCACCTAATAGGAACTTCCATTGTAACATATAAATGTGGATATCCTATTAGAGGTTTATGTTCTCATAATCTTATGCTATGAATATTACGAATGGCATACACAGTGTTAAAGTTTCAAAAAGTCCTATGAGGATCCACCCCTAATAGAGTGTATCATTTTCATCCGATAAAAATGATACCATATAGCCATAAAATATATATTTAATAATACAATCTTGGAACTTCTAAGTTCTCATCATAGCAAGAAAATGCTATGACCATTTCAGTGTGATAGTTACTCTTAGGACATTATCATATACCATTTAATGTAGAAGAATAATCATGATGTGATAAGAAGTTTATTAATATTAAAATAATTAATACTAGTAATGATAAAGTATAAATAAATTGATTATAGGGAACCAACTCAACTAGATTTCCACTTGAACTAGAGACAATTACTAATAACCTTCATTCTGCTAGATCTCACAAGATATTTATGATTCTGATGAGATAAGGATTTAGTTAGTGGGTACACCATAATTTTCTCCATGGAAACTCTACACACTAGGAATTCACCCCTCCAAGAAAAATACCACAATAGGTGATACTTCCAGAGTATGTTTTTTTCCTGTTAGTGTGAACTTGGATCTATTGTGAGAGACACCCTATAGTATTATCATAATATAATCTAATAGGGTCTTTATTTATATGAAACATATCAATATCATGGAAAAAGGTTTATATATGAATGAATTACTTGAATGAATAAAAATATCTTGTATACTCAAACTTCACTATAGAATTAGAAACAACTAACTACTTTTAACTCTTCCACCTCACCACTCATCTATTGAGACTGAAGACATATTCTAATTGTGATTTCAGATCTATATAAAAGCTAGAATCTATTTAACCCTAAACGACTAGCTCTCCATGTCCTCTATATACTTGGAAAAAATCATTATTTTTCCTCTGATACATAAGCATAGATTTAATATCATAACGATGATGTTCTCCTAGATCATCTTGATATACCCTTACCATGATAAAGGAATAGGTAACATCTAAATTAGTACATAAAATGAAATAAATTATTGATCCTATAGTAAAAGTGAATAGAATCTTACTCAATCTCACTCACTCACTCACTCTCTCTCCCTCTCCCACCTATTATCTCCTAGGGCACATATTCTTATAGAGATTTATTCCATATAACACTAGACCCGATCAACTATTTAATTGTTTCACAATAAATCTTTTTAATATTTGGTCAATATATGTAACTTTATTTAGAATAAGAAAACTCTTGGATCTACCGTGAATGATCATGATTCCAATGTCACGGCTTTCCTTCTTCACGATAAGGGAAGGGACAAAAAGTGCCACAAACTTCCTTCCTCAAGATGAGGGAGAGATAATGACCCCCGAGTCCTGCCTTCAATCGGCCCTAGAGCAGCGACTACAACCAAGGGTATAGAATCTCACAAAAAAATGGAAGGTGTTACCCTTTTTATAGAACAAGATCATGAGATAAGATGGTAAATCCTAAGAAACTCAAAATACTGAAAGTAAAATTAAGGCCAAAATCAATTCCCACATGCATGTTCAAAAGTAAAGATGATACAAAGTAAAAACAAAATCTCCAAAGGAAAAGTATCAAAAGAAAAGAGACTAAGAAGCAACAACAACTAATATTGACACCTGAGCTATTAAAGTCCAACACAGTCCTCAATGTCATCATGGAAACCTAAAAATAGTTTTATATACATAGGGTGAGAATACAGGTATACTCAGAAGGTAAAATAAAGAAACCCATGTACAATTATGGGAATATACTAATGCCCCGGTGAGAAAAAAGTAGAAACTCAAAGAAACTATTAAGGAATACTAACCTGACCAACATCACCAAGGAAAACTCACCAAATAATGTAAGTAAAGTAAAGTAATAGTATAAACACATCAACATTTGGGTACCCCGCACCACTTTCCCACTGGTTAAATGCTAATTCCTAACAGCTAACTTCTTGACGTTACCACTCTTTTTATAGGCAGTCCCACTACCACAACCTTTTTGCACACACCTGGGCCTCAAACCACACACAATCCCACCTATAGACACCTAGGCCACAACAACCACGTCTCTTTCCTGAAGACACCTGGGCCTCATCCTAAATACACTTAGGAAAACAAACCTAGCCTACAAACACATAGGCCTCTCATCTATAACAAACCATTTCCCAAAGGATCTTGGGCTATGGTAAGCCTCAAGCCATTACATCTTTCCTAGGTATTCTCAAGTGGTAAGAAGTAGAAAAAGGTTATGTGGAAGAAAGTTAGTAACCAACCATCCATCCTCCCACCGGGATGTTAGGAAATACACCCTCCCCCAAAAAATGGGCTTGTTTGACACATGGTTCTCAAAAAGGGTGGGATGCATATAGAAATCTCAAGGAACTACAATTAATACATATAAATAAGAAAACACTCAGCCCAACCTATGGGTTTCGAAACAAAAAACCATCCCACTCAGAATCACTTTCACTACTACCCCTATAAGCACAACTACACAAACCTAACCCATTTTCATTTAACCACATTCCATTTATTTATTTAAGGGATTCACTGTAATTTATTCCAACACTACCAGGAAACTACCAACCACAACCATACAAAAGCAACAAGCAAAACCAAACTACAGTCCCACTGCACAACAACAGAAAACCAGATTTACAGTTCACTACACAAACCATCAATATTTATATATATCTATTTAACTATTTCCAATAATCATTATTCAAAATTATACTGCACAATACTTCTATCACAACCCAGCCATGAAACCCCACTACCCAAACAATTCTTAGATGTATTCTCACTATATAACAAGTTCATAACCATACCGCAGTCCCACTGCATAACATCACTCCATAGCCACAACACAAACAAAGGCAGCCCGACTGCCTATAAGTATATCCATTCCATGATTAGTCAGTTTCTTAAACTAGGATACCAGCACAACCCCTGTACCACCCCACATACTCTCATACTAAGACAAAAGAACCAGAACACACAACACACAGCCACATCCATCAATTAAAGTGTATTTAGATTTAACCAAAAGAGGTTATTTAATTCCGTTTTGATATTACTGGGGTGATCACACAAAAAAGTTTGATTATGGGGAATACATTTATTTAACCAAGTATATGTTGTTTAACTGTTTTCATGTTACAACCATTTATCAAAGAATCATAACGAAACAAAACATCACTAGTGAACAAGAAAAGACCACCACTGATCATGATTTTCAGGAGACATACAGTCAAAAAAATCCATAAAAAAATCAATGATAACAAATAAAACAGGTGATCAACATCAAAACACTCCCTTCCCATTATTTTATTTACCCTTGTTATATTTTGATCATATTAAGTTGTTGTTTATTTGTCATTTTAAGAAAATTATTCTATCTTTCCTCACATAGAATCATTAGTACACCCACCCCTCCTGATGCACAAATAAAGAGAGACAAAATAAATCTCTACTTGGATGATCAAAGGATCAAAGTTTCTCCTTTCACCAAGAATATGGGATCGCGCGAGTAGTAGGAAACTCCAAGAAAGATGAGTATAAGGGTTCTAGAATAGGTGCACAACTTTTCTAGGGAGTAAGGATCTAGGAACACTATGGGGAAATTGAAAACACACTAGGAAGTGAAGATCCCAGCTTTGAAGAGCCAGATCCTATTTTAAAGGAAGAATGGTTTCCAAAAGTCATTAATATGGGATCGTGGTCAAGATCATGTGGGTTGGGTATCTCAAATGTCATGGGATGCTAGGATATTTAATGATATAATTAATACCCTTTGAAATTCCCTTAATAACACCCAAGTAAGGATTGAAACTCGGTTTACATCAAATAAGACGTTAGAGGGGAAAAACTGGGAAAACTCCAGAAACTGGAAAAAATTGGAAAAGAGTGTGGCACCGTTTCAGTGTGAAACCATCATGGTGTGACCATGATGGTGAGACTGTGATGGTGTGATCATAACAGTGTGACTATGACAGTGTGATCATGACAGTGCGACTATGACCGTGCGACTGTTACCGGTGCCACCGTAACAATGCCACTGTGATAGTGCGACTGTTACCAATGCCACTGTAACAGTGCCACCATGATGGTGCCACTATAATGGTGCCACAATGACGGTGCCACTATGATGGTGCGATCATTATCAGTGCAACTGTTATTAGTGCCACTATTTTGGTGAAACCTTTTGGTGGAACCATGTTTTTGGAAAACTCCTGGGACAAGCCACAATAACCCCCAAGAACACTACAAACACTAGATTTTCACAAAGTAAAGGCCTGGTAAAATCTTGGCCATTACATAAGATACCCATCAAGATATTATCATCCTCTATAATTCAAAACTAAACCAAAAGAAGAGAGATAAGAACAACAACTATGTAGATATCTCTTAGGGACAAACCACCTTGCATTGTTTGAGAACTGGAGAGAAAACCTCAACATCTGTGAACACCTCCTTGACATATATCTTCTGAAAAAACTGGGAAACACTAAGGCTCCACTAACCCCACTAAACCACTCAACTCCAAAGGTCATAGTGTCCATACACATATATTAGGGGGCTCCTTCCCTTATTCCAAGATAATATCCACTTTGGGCTGCACTGACTCACCCACACTAGTTTAATCGCATCCACATTAATGTGTATTGATTAGGGATCATGTACTCCATTCCCTACACATCATGAATTTTCACACACATACTCAAATAAATAGTTCATATCATATAAACAAGGTCAATAATTACATCACAAGCAAGGAACAAAAGAAAAAAACAAGAGAAAAACTCAAAACATTTCTAGGTACTAGGCATGCATCTATGCCTCTCATTCCCAAGTACTCTCCTCGAGGTCACCATGCCTACATAGCACAAAAAACAAATCAATTATACATCCATGAAGCACCTTCTCCTTATGATCCTTGATTCTTACTGGCCATTCTGAAAATGTCGCACCATTCTCGATATCCAACTCTCCCCAGTAAATTGCGTGGGAGTCATCATGTAGATACCAACAGATTTGAGAGAAATGGAATACATAGTGGATCCTCTATAAATGTGGTGGAAAAAATAGCTAATATGCCACCTCACAAACTCATCCCAACACCTCAAATAGTCTGATGAACCTGGGAGAAATCTTTCATCCTCTGCCAAACCTCTACTGCCCACGTCAAGGGGAAACCTTCATGAAAATGTGGTCCCCAACCTCAAACCCCAAAGTCCTCCTCCTACAATCAGTATATGAATTTTACCAGTACTAATTCATATTCATCCTATCACATAGGAGCTAAACCTTTTCCGTCATGCTATGCTCCACCTCTGGGCCAATAACACCTACCTCCCCAACCTATGTCCAACATACGGGGCAACGACACAGTCTTTTGTACAAGGATTCAAATGGTGACATCCCAATGATATAGTGATAGCTATTATTTTAACCAAACTATACCAAGGGATGGTGTCGTACCCACAATCCTCTAAAGTCCAGAACACACGCTCGCAGCATATCCTCCAACGTCTGGATGATCCTCTTTGTCTGCCCATCCATCTGAGGGTGGAAAGTAGTGCTGAGGCATAACTGGGTTCCAAAATCATGATGTAGTCCCTTCCAAACTCATGAGTTAAATAGTGCATCTTGAACTAAGATGATGGATCTTAGAACTCCAAGCAGCTGCACCACTTAACCTACGTACCTCTGTGCTAAGGCATCCACTGCGCTCGACTCCTTGATCACCAGGAAGTGAGCTGGTTTCTTCAATAGATCCACCACTACCCAGATAACATAAAATCCTCCCTGAGCCTTTGGTAGTCATATGATTAAATCCATTTAGATGTCATTGCACTTACACTTGGGAACATCTAAGGGATATAACATACCATTGGGAACACAGTGCTCAGTTGTGACCTACTGACACACTAGGCACTTTTCCACAAACTCTACCACTGCCCGCTTCACCCCGGGCCACAAAAACTATTCCATCAGGCCTCAATACATCTTGGAAACTCCTGGATGTACTGCCAGGGGTGATCTATGAAACTCACATAGAATTCCATCATGCATTATTTCTGGTACAAATATCTTCACACGAAAAAACATCCGATTCTTCCTATCCTCCAACCATCCTTTGAGAGAATCAACCTAGACAACATGATCATGCATCACATTAGCCTCTGATTCTCCCAATTGAGACTCATGTACCTATGTTATCAAGGAAGAATACAGTGTCATTTGAAATAGGTAGCCTCTGCCATTGTCCTCCCCAGCATCCAGGTGCAATGTGACCAACTCCTCCATCTCCTTCCAAGCATTCATGGATTCCCAAACTACCTAATTCTACAACTTCCTGCTCAAGGAATCAGCCACCATGTTCCTCTTTACTAATGTATAAGAGATCTAGAAGTCATAGTCCAGGAGAAACTCCATCCACCTCCACTATTGTAAGTTCATGTCTCGTTGGAAAAAAACATACCTCAAGCTCTTGCGATCTGTGAAGAAAACAAAGTGCTCCTCGATAAGTTAATGTAGCCATAACTTCAGTGCAAACATGAATGATACAAGTTCCAGGTCATGGGTGACATAGTTACATTCATGAGGAAATAGATTTCTAGACCCATAAAAGATTTCTCATTACTGCTATATCAGCACACACTATAATCCTAGACCAGAAGCATCATAGAACACCTCGAACAACACCCCTTTTTCTAGAAACCAGAGTACTAGAGCACTGACTAAATTACCCTTTAGATAGATAAAGGCTTACTAACACTACTCACTCTACATGAAGTTATGGACTTTTCTGGTCATAGATATCAACAATGCTGCAACTTGGGAGAAGTTGGGAACGAACCCCCAGTAGTAGCCAGCTAGACTCAAGAAACTATGAACCTATGCCACATTCTTGGGTACTGCATAAGAAAAAATTGCTTTGAACTTTGACAGTTCCACTTATATCCCTTGCTGGGACACCAAATTTCCAAGGAAGTACACCTCTTGTGTCCAGAACTTTCACTTGGACAACTTTCTGTAGAGTTGGTGGTGACAGAGGACGTCCAAGATAGTCCTGAAATGATCGGTGTGCTCCTCATCTAACCTTGAGTAGATCAGGATATCGTTGATGAACACGATGATGAACTAGTCTAGGTACTCATGAAAAATAGTGTTAATGAGCCCCATGAACACATCTGGCATGTTCATAACATCTAACAACATGACCATGAACTCAAAGTTCCCATACCTGCATCTGAAAGCATTCTTCAGGATGTCACACTCCTTCACCATCAACTTGTGATATCCGTACTATAGATCGATCTTATAAAACCAACCTGCTCCCTTTAACTAGTAAAAAATAATGTCGATCCTTGGAAGGGGGTAATGGTTCTTGAACATCACCTGATTCAGTCTCCATCTCCATGTCTGAGATGATACCCTCATACTTTCCTAGAGTCTGCTGCTGGAAGGCATGGAGCGTCTTTTGCACTGGTCATCCTCCTCCTCTCGATCATCCCTTCGCTGATCAACCAAGTCAACCATTTGATCCTCTACTGATCGTACCATAGGTGGGTGATGTCTGAGTGCTATAGTTGAAAAATGAAACAAGAAACTCCTTATCCCAGGTAGTGAAAAAAATTTATTTTTAAATTCATTTTAACTCATTATTTATTTAATTTCCCGAAACTCCCAACTCAAACAAGAACACAAGTCATTATGATGCACATACCTTTCTTAGAGTCTCTAACCTCCAATCATTTTATCCTTACTTGGTCGTTTAGTAGGTCCAGATTCCTTGAATTGGATCAGAGGGGGCCCTAAAATCCCATGTCCTAGCCAGTCTTCTCTGACCTATTTCACACACCAAGGTCACCTAACACTATTTCCCTACCATCCCATGCAATTATTACTATTCCTAACTTCAAACTTTATCCTATCCCCCAAAAACCTATCTCCTTTGATACCACTTTGTCACAACCCACCTTCTTCAAGATAAGGGAAAGGATAGGAAAGTTTCATGCCCTTCCTTACTCCAGATAAAGGAGAGACAATGACCCCCCGAGTCCCAAATTCAATAGGCCCTGAAGCAGTGAATAGAACCAAGGGTATAGAATCTTACACAAAAAGGCAAGTCATTAACCTTTTTATAGAACAAGATCGGGAGATAAGATGGTAATTCTGAAGCAACTCCAAATACTAAAAGTAAAAATAAGTCCAAAATCCCTTCCCACACGGATGTTCAAAGGTAAACCTAATACAAAGTAAAAAAAAATCTCTAAAGGTAAAGTACAAAAAGAAAAGATACTAAGAAGCAAAAATAACTAATCCTGACACCTGAGCTAGTAAATTCCAGCATGGTCCCCAAATTTCTCCTGGAAACCTGAAAACAACTTTATATACGTAGGGTGAGAATACAGGTATAATCAGTAGGGAAACTAAAGCTACCCATGCACAAGTGGGGGAACATACTAATGCCCCGATGATAAAACTATAGAACCTCAAAGCACCTACCAAGGAATAATAACTAGATCACCCTCACCAAGTCACACTCACCAAATTATGCAAGTCAAGTGAAGTAATAGTATAAAAACATTGACATTTGGGTACCCCTCACCACTTTCCCAATGGTTAACTGCTCATTACTAACAGATAATGTCTTTACGCTACCACTATTATCATACAAAGTACCACTACTAGAAACTGCCCACAAAAACCTGGGCCTCAAACCACACACAATCTTTCCCACAGACACCTGGGCCACAACAACCACGTCTCTCACCTGAAGACACTTGGGCCTCATCACAAAGACACATGGGAAAAAAACATTTCCCGCAAACACCTAGACCTTTCATAAAAAAAAAACCCTTTCTCCAAGTACATTGGGCTATGGTAAGCCTCAATCCATTACAGCCTACCTGGATATGCTCGAGTCATAAGAAATCGGAAAAGGGTGCGAGGAAGAAAGTCAGTAATGAGCCATCCATCCTCCCACCTAGATGGTGGTAAATACACCCTCCCCTAATAAATTGGGGTTTTCAGCACATGGTTCTCAAAAAGGATGGGGGTGCATATAGAAATGAAAAGGAACTAAAATTTATACATATAGATAAGAAAACACTCAGCCCAACCTATGGGTTTCCAAACAAACAAACAGCCCACTAAAAACCACTTTTGCTGCTACCCCTATATGCACAACCACACAAACCCAACCCCTTTTCATTTAACCACATTCCATTTATTTATTTAAGGGATTCACTGTAATTTATTCCAGCACTACCAATAATATACCAACCACAAACATACCAAAACAACAAGAAAAACCAAACCATAATCCCACTGTACAACAACACAATAACAGATTTACAGTCCACTACAAAACCCCCCAATCCTCTTAGACACCTATTCAGCCATTTCCAACAATCATTTTTCAAAATTATACTGCAAAATCCTTCTCTCACAACCCAACCCTGCAACCCCACTACCCAAATAATTCTCAGATACCGTCCCACTATATAATAAGTTCATAACCACACCGTAGTCCCACTACATAACATCTCTCCACAACAAAAACAAAAACAAAGTCCAACTGAATACAAGTATATCCATTCCACGATCAATCGGTTTCTCAAATTGGGATACCAACACACCCCCTGTACCACCCCACATACTAAGACCACAAAACCATAACACACAACACACAACCTCATCCATCAATTGATGTGTATTTATATTTAACCAACAAGGGTTCTTTAATTATACTTTAATATAACTGGGGTGATCACACAATAGGTTTGATCTGGGGGCATCCATTTATTTAACCAAGTATATGTAGTTTAATAGTTTTTCATGTTATAGTTGTTTATCAAAGCATCACAATGAAACAGAACATCACTAGTTTAAAAAAAAATATCACTAAAAATCATGATTTTTAGGAGGCTTATAGTCATTACAATCCATAAAAGAATTAATGACAACAAATAATACATGCGATCAACTTCAAACCACTCCCTGCCTGTTAATTTATTTACCCCTGTTAACTTTTTATCATATTTAATTCTTGTTTATTTCTCATTTTAAGAAAATTATTCAGTCGTTCCTCTCATGGAATCAATAGTACACCCACCCTGCATGATGTACAAATAAATAAAGACAAAATAAATCCCTACTTGGATAATCAAAGGATCGAAGTTTCTCATTGCACCAAGAATATGGGATTATGCGAGTAGCAGGAAACTCCAAGAAAGTTGAGCAGGAGGGATCTAGCACAAGTACACAACTCTTCTAGGGAGAAAGGATCTCAGAGAACCAAGGGGAAATGGAAAACACACTAGAAAGGGAAGATCCTGACTTTGAAGAGCCAAATCCTATTTTAAAGGAAGAATGGTTTCCAAAAGTCATTAAAGTTGGATCATGGTCAAGATCATGTGGTATGAGTTTCTCAAATCGTCTGGGATGTTAAAATATTTAAAGATATAATTAATACCTCTTTAAATTTCCTTAAAAATTCTCAAGGAAGTCTTGAAAGTCAGTTTATTTCAAATAATACATTTGAGTGGTGAAACTAGGAAAACTCAAGAAACTAGAAAAAATGGAAAAGGGTGTTCCCCCGTTTCAGTGTGACATTATAGTAGTGTCATTGTAATAGTGTGATCATGAATGTGTGACTATGATGGTGCAATTGTTACTAGTGCCACCGTGATGGTGTGACCGTGGAAGTGCAACCATGACGGTGCGACCGTGAGGGTGCGACTGTGATGGTGTGACCGTGACGGTGTGATCGTGATAGTGCGATAGTGATGGTGCAACCATGATGGTGCAACCATGACAGTGCGACCATGATGGTGCGACCATGACGGTGTAACTGTGACGGTGTGACTATGATGGTGTGACCATTACTGGTGCCACCATAATGATGCAACTGTTACCGGTGCCATTATTTCAGTGAAACCGTTTGGTGGAACCAGGTTTTTGACAAACTCCTGGGACAAGCCATAATGACCCCCAAGAACACTACCAATACTGAATTTTCACAAATAAAAGGCCCAGAAAAATCCAGGCCATTACGGCCAAGGATGTAGTAGGCTTCACCTAATATCTTCAGGGATAGAAACTTGTTCAACTAGTCTTTAACTGACTGTAATAATGATATGTGATCTCCAATAAGTAATATTTCATCAACATATACTACTAGGATAAAACCATATTTCAACTAAACTACTTTTAAACTTATGAATAACATTAATTTTTAATGAAACCATATTACTTTATAGCTTTATAACTATAAATGTTTAATAAACTAGATCCTTTATTCAATCCATAAATGTATATATGAAAACTGCATAAATTTTTGGCATTACATAGAGTCACAAACCCTTCTGGCTGTATCATATAGACATATTCTTGAAGTTTCCTATTAAGGAGAACTATTTTTATATCCATCTTTCAAATATCATATTCATGGAAGACTATTATATTAAGTACAATTTTGATGGATTTAAACTTGGGTACTAGATAAATGGTTTCATCATAGTAAATTACTGGATGTTGATTAATTCCTTTATCCACTAAATATATATTATAAGAATTCACATTACCTTTTATGTTCTGTTTTCTATTGAATATTGATTTAAACTCAATGAGATTTAAATAAAATGAAGAATAAACTATAACTAAAACATGGTTATTGTTGGTAAAAATACCTCTTGGTGATGCTTTTGTTTTTATTGTGTTTATTGAAAATGTTTTTATATTATTGACAAAGGATGGATCTCACATGAGGCATGAAGAGTTTGTATAAATGTATGAAATGGTCATGTAGAGCATGAATGTTATAATTGATCATGTGGATCCTGAATTTATGAAATAATCATACAAAGCATGAATATTTGAACTGATCACTTGAAGTATGAGTGTTTGAACAGGTCATGTAGAAGGTTCACACAAATCATGAATGTGCCTGGTAAATATCACGGTGATATCATATAAAGCATGACATGATTTTCAGGGGATCTCATGAAAAGATCACATGAAGTATCACATTATTTTTAGGAGATCTCATGGTTGGATGCATGAATGAAAATAGACTAGAAATGATAGATTTATTTTTCAGCTATTCCAAATCATGAAACCTCATGATATATAATTTACAATGCGATGCGATCACATGAAGGGCTAGAAAATAATGTCAATGACCACATGTTTTTTAATTGATCACATGAAGAGGTCATGTGAAGCATGCATGATTTTAAATTGATCAAGTGATGGGATCATGTAACATTCTCAAAGAAAATATAGGTGATCATGCAAAGTGCTTGTGAGAAGTGGAAAGTGATCACGTGAAGCGATCTCATGAAGTGCATAAGGATGACTACTGAGGTGGTGGAATGGATAGATATGATTTTTTGATTTAAGGTGGTGTATTTATTCCTATAAATATCCATTAAACCATCCATAATAATAATTAGTTTTTATTAAGTGGTTTGATCTAAAGCAAAGTATTTCATATGATCATTATAAGGTCTTGAGTTGGGATCATGTGATCCATGTAAATAGAACAAAGTCTTGTGAAGGGGTCTCACATAGTGGTCTCACAGAGGAGTATCATGATGCAATATTGTGAACAAAAGTATGATCAAATCATTTTCATACACAGGCATTCCCATGGATATTATACGATCTGCATAACAAAAATAAGGTATCATACTAGAGTCACAAGATCTACAAGAACAAAATAAATTCACGTGATCTGCATGAATATAAAAAAGTATTATGATTTAGGTAAATAGAATAAATACTTTTGATACATGTGAATAGAAGAAGGTCATGTGGAGGGGTCTCATGGATGAGTCTCATGTAAGGGTTACATGCCAAGATATCATGAAAAGATTACACACTAAGATCTCACACAAGGTTTTTGTGCTTGGGTCTCACATAGGGGTAACACACCAGGGTCTTTTTTCAAGGTGATACATAAAAGGGTTAACTTATGAGAAATATCATTGGAGTATCTTAATTCAGAGTACATACAATAATAATAATGAGGATATTCACAAACCAAAAATATTTTTAGAAGGAGATTATTCATCTCTACATAAAAAGAAGTGAAAGGAATAATTGGAATCTCTTGAAGATATTGACAAATTGAGGAAGATTTTACATGATATCTCATGGAAAGGTGATGCTCAAGGGGATTTTCACATCAAGGATGTTAAGAAATACATTAATTTCAAAGGCACCTCTCATACATTCAGTGAAAATATCAATAATATAAGATATTATTCTTTGGAATGTGTGACAATTGTCTTTCCTTCTAAAGTAGTGATAATAAGAGAGAAGTGTGAGGGAAGTGATCTTTGGGAGATATTGAATCTACCCCAAACATTGTAAGGTTAGTATTTTTAGATAGGATTGAAATATAATAAACCAAAAACATTTCTCTTTAGTGGATTTGGTACACTAGCACATTACCTCTGTATTCTCTTTGGATGTATCTTGAAAAGGGTGAACCAGGTAAAAATCTATGTGTCCTTGTAATTTCTTTCTTACTTTACTTTATGTTAATCATTATAAGATAATGTTGGAAAGGATAAGATAAATATAAACAATAAATAACAAAATAAGTGACCCTCATAATAAAGTGGTCAAGATCTAATATATTTGGAATAATTCCAAAAGGAATATCCTTACCCTGATACAACCCCTCTCATGGTATCTAAGACACTTTTGGGCCTAATAATTGGTATTATAGGGTAGGTTTATTTTACTGGATTTTTTTCTTTGAAAAGGTTTATTTTAAAGTTGTAATTGAAGTTTCAATTTTCCCGTATCTTAGTATTCTATGGAAAATGTAATAACTTCAATGAACAAGCATAATTATGATGGAATTACACGGTGTGGAAGTGTTTATTGAAAGATTTTGATTTAGATGAAGGAAAAAACAATGTATCAAACAAAGGTTTGGATGCATCATAATGTGAGAATATTTACTTATTCAATGATGCTACAGAAATGAGTGAAGAACCTGAAATGCTAGGTGATGCTAGAACTACTGATGATGAATAAATTTCAATAAAGAAAAAATTAGATATTTTCTACGTGATAAAGGAATTGTATTGGAAATTAAAATAATAAAACAAGTATTATGATATCTGTATCCAAACATAGGAAATTTAAGTTATAAATATAAATGGTTTAAATAAAATAATTATTTATGTTGCCATAGATATAAGATATAAGATTGATTTTCAAGATGAAGAATAGTAAAAACTCAAAAGTGATGACACATGAAGGAATCTGAACTCAAAAGAAGTTCAGAACATAGAATCTAGAAATCATGATCTTTCTACACACCTCTCAGAATTGGTTCAAGAGAATTCATGCTTTAAGGATTATATTTCTCAGATGAATTCAAAAATAAATGAGAAAAGTGACATGGTGGATAAGCTCTCCTAGGAATTATAAGATGACATGAATAGTGTTAAGACTCTCAATAGATAAATTAATACTCAACTAGAATCTGGGGACACGAAGATTCAGTAATTAAGAAAAGAGCTAGAGTCATTCCAGAAATAAGTGGATTAATCTAATGATAAAGACAATCCCAAATTGAAGGATGCATTGTATTTATTATTTGACTATCCTTCAGTCAGTAATAAAGAAATGAAAATAAAATATTCCATTTCATAAGAAAGACATGAAATGATTATCTCTTCCCAAAGGACATGCAGTTTGGGAAAACCTATAATTGTATATGATAAACCCTCTCTCATGCATGAGAGGAAGAGAGGGGTGACCAGTTCAAGAAATAGGTAAAATACTATAGGTGTTGGAAACATACCTAAAAATACTTATACAAAAAGTTATAAAAACATGTTCTATTTCTATGGGATGCATGGTAAAATTTAAAGATTTTTTATTGAATATTTTTATTATATTTGATACTATGAAGATAGAAATATTACTAAATATGAGAATAAGAAAAATCTTCTTAAGATGTATGAAATAAAATTTTCTTAGAAGAAAGTATTCATCAAATGATATTATTATGGAGGTCTAGGACACACCATGAGTGTTTTTCAATAATACTGAGGGCTCAATATAATAATAAGAACTCTAGATACATCAACATCTCAACTGAGAAATGATGATGTGAGATATGTTTTTAATGGTCGATGATCTCTATGTTCTAATAATTAGAATTTGGTAGGAAATTATAGCTGTAATAAAGCAAGGAAGTAAAAGGAACCCTAAATGAGATCCCTACCTCTGGTGGTGTAAATGAGAAATCCTATACTAAAATAAAACCTTATAAGTTGAAAATAGGTTTAAAGTATCAAAGTAAACACATAGATCTCAATGAAAGATATAGTGAGAACCTCCTATATTATACTCACAACAACTCTCTTGGAAATAATGTAAACATACCTGGGAGAAAAAGGGAGGAGCTACTCCAATTCTAAGTTAGAAGATTGTAATTCAATTGTAAGAATCACCCCAACATAAAATGGTGATGTGACCTGAATAAATGTTAAAATAAAAATTCATAAATAATTACTCAAAAAATTCATGTGTTATGCCACAATAGAAAGAGTTAAAGAAAGGGAAAGATCTCTAAAATGGTGGAATAATCAAGAGCATATGACCAGTAGAAGTATTCTTACTCAGAGAAAGAATCATGAGGAATGAAATATAAGTTGAGTTTCAAAGAAATAAATTTTTACTAAAGGGTTTAAAACCAAAACCATGAATAAGATCAAGCCTAAAAAACCTACAAATCAGAAGAATATTGAGAATGTGTGTAATTAATGTTTAGTTATATGGACAGACCAGTTGAAGATGGCTGGGAGTTGGAATAAATATAAAGAGTGCAATGTTTTTCATCAAAATATTAAAGGGTCTATAAATATCAACTAAAATACTATTCTTGAAGATTCTATAGGTACCCTTCTCCCCATGTATTAACTATTTCTAACATGTGTTTGAATTGGTACATGCTGAAGGGGGAGATACAATCCATGGGGTGTGTGTGTTATGAAAAGCCACAAGTGCATAAGTTCAATGAATAAACATGAGACAAGAATAATACTAACTCTTGAAATTTACATATAGTATTGGATTCCATAAGCGGTGCTAAATAATTAATTATTTTTTCAAATATATATCAATAATTTTCTTGTTATGGAAATGGATTATTATACAATGAAGATCCTGATGTGAAACTGAAGTGCTATAAAATCTATACTTTAATAATCTAGTGGTTCCAAGTCACATTGAATATTCAACCACTAGTATTAGGCTTCATTTCAATTGTTATTTGTCCACATAGAGAATATATATTTGTGGATAAGAAGAAAAATTCATGAATTTCTTGATTATCTATTTTTTTCTATTAATGTGGTATCAACTGACTATTTCCAATATACCAACAATCTACTAGAGAAAATAAAATGAATTTAAAAAAAGTCATCTCACTATTTTGAAATGTAATTCAACATCGAGATTCAACTCACAAATCATTATTAATAATATGTATCAGTCCAAAGTTAGAGGTTTTTAGGGAGATATGGTGACAATCACTCTAGGTGATATTTTTTCATCCAACAACATTTTACAATTATGAATATAAGAAAGTCATGCTATTAGAATCCACAGAAGTAAGTGAGTGACATGGATAGAATTGGTGTCTATTGTATCACATGTTTTTCCTATAAATAGTATAGAATCAATAGGCTTAGTGTATTTTTCAATGACACAATGTTAAGTGGTAATATTACACGCTTAAAATAAATTTTTAGTGTGCTACTCTGATCTTGAGAAGTGTATGGCCAAAGGGGGAAAATAATATCTCAATATCTGGATTTTAGGAGTTGGAAGAAAAATATATTCTCCATCAGGATTTTTTATTTTTTTGAAATTATAATACATATATATCATTTATTAAGGGAGAGTAAAGTCACAAATAAATGAAACTCATCCATATCATAGAATATCTAAAAATCATTTGCATTATATTGTACTCAAGAGAACCACCTCTTGATATTGTTTTTACCACATGCTAGAAAACCATATATGAATATAATACCAAATAAATCCACTTACTTTAAATGAAAAAAAATACTTTTTTATATCAAAGGAATGGTGGATCTTGGTTTACTATACAAGAAAACTCTCATCAAGATTTATTATGTTTTATAGATGCTGACTAGGACAATTCAACAAATGATCAGTAGTTAAAATCAGGTGGTTCATTATACCTTGGTGGAAAATATATTTCTTGGATAATAAATAAACAATATTTTCTTTATTTGATCATTTTATAAGATGAATACATTATAGAAACTCAATCATACCCACAATAATTGTAGATGAAGTAGCAGGTTAACGATATGGGAGTTGAAGTGATGTATCCTATCATAACCCATTGTTATAATTCATGTTCTGTAAATCTTATCAAAAATATTTACCATCAATAAAGGATAAATAAAATTAAAAAAATATCACTTTATCAAGGATAAATTTGAGAATGAAACTGATAATCTAGAATATATTCCTACTGAACTACATGTTGTAGAAATCCTAATAAAGGCCTTACCCAATGAAGCATTTGAATGGCATCAACTAGATCTTGGAGTTCATTATAATCCACACACATTAAAAGTGTGGATATGAGACCCTCTCTCCATAAGGTTTGGTGTATTTTTACCTTATGTACTGATGTGTTTTCATTACCATTTTTAGACCACAAAGGAACAACCTTTGTGTTCTTTTACAAAGGGGGAGAAAATTTATTTATAAAAAAAATCAAGATAGGGGGAGAATCTAATAGGGGGATAAGTTAAACAAGGGGAGTTTTAAATATTATGATACTGAAACTACTCTATCAATGAATATGAATTATGTAAATGAGTATCCTTTGGGTTCATCATGCAAGAAGTTGACATGTATAGGTTAAGAAGTGATCTTGAAGGCTGAGCTTGTTATATCTTTTGATGTCGAGAAGGTTTCTGACAGAAGGTTTGAAAACAAAGTGATTCACCAATGAAATTTTCATTCTGATCTTATTTAACATAGGGAGATTTAATCATGTGGGATTATAGTATGTGTTTGGGAAGTACTTGATCACTATCTAGTGTTATATAAGGAAAATGGTTTCGCATGCGCATGACTTGTCAACATGTTAGTATTGGAAATTTATAAGTGTTTTCAACAAACACAAAGGGGTAGGTTTTTAGTAAAAATCCATCTTGGTGGTGATTTTGGATTTATTGTGTTTTTTGATAAGTTTTGGCATTGGTGACAAAGGATGGTTTTAATAGGAGGCATGAAGAGTTTGAATGAATGTTTGAAATGATCACATGGAGCGCAAATGACAGAACTAATCATGTGGAGAAAAAATTTATGAACTTATCACATAAAGAATGAATTTATAAACTGATCATGTAAAGAATAGGATTTAAATTATCATATGGAAGGTTCAAATAGAGTGTGAATGTACTTAGTGGATCTTACAGTGAGATCATGTGAAACAACACATGATTCTCGGGGGATCTTGTGAAGAGATCATGCGAATAACTACATTATTTTATGGGATATCATGGTGGAATCATATGAATCACATAAAAAATACTCTTTAAATGTTGTAAATCTTTCATGTTCATTCAAAATCATGTGACCACAATATACTTAATTGATCATGTGGTGAGATCACGTGAAGTGAAGAGGAAAACATCGATGAATACATGATTGTTAATTGATCACATGAAAAGGTCATGAAACGAATGCATGATTTTCAATTAATAAAGTTATGGGATCACATAACATGATAAAAGAAAATGGAGGCGATCATATAAAGAACCTGTGACATGTGACAGATGATCATGTGAAATGATCACATGAAGCGTGTAAGGATGATTACTGAGAAAGTGGAATGGATGTCTAATTATGATTTGAGGGGTTAAGGATGTGTATTTATTTATATAAATACTACCTGACCCATATTTAATAATAAAGAATTTTTATTAAGTGGTTTGATCAAAAGAAATGTTTTCACATGAGTAGAATAAGATCTTGTGTTAGGATCATACAATCCGTGAAAAAAGAAAAAAGTATTGTGAATGGGTATCACAAAGGGGTCTCATAGAAGAGTCTCATTATGGTTTCTTGGAAAGATAATCATACATAGGGTGTTTTTATGTATAGACAGACCTATTCATATAACATGATCTATAAAACCTGATAAAGGTCTTATGCTAGAGTCATACTATCCACATGAGCAGAATAAAGTCACACGATTTGTATGAACAAAAAAAGTCTTGTGATCCACATGAAGAGAACAAAGACTCCCAATACACATGAATAGAAAAAGGTATCATGAAAGAGTATCACAGAAGGGTTACATGCCAGGATCTTGTACAAGGGTTACAAGCTAGGCTCTTATGCAAGGGTTATCTTCCGGGGTCTTATACAAGGGTAACATGCCAGGGTCTTTCACAAGGAGATATGCACCAAGGTTAATCTCTAAGAAATATCATTTTTATATTCGAATTATAAATAATTATATGAAGGAAAGGATCTTCAAAAAATTAAAATATTTACAGAATAAGATTATTCACCACTACATCCAAAACGGTGAGGAAAGAATTGTAATATCCTAAATATATTTTCATAGTGAGGAAGAGTTCTATGATATCTCAAGGGAATGTGTTTCTTAAAGGGATGTTTACATCAAGGATATGAAGGAGAATATGAATTTCAAAGTCACCTCTCACATATTTGGTGTAAATATCAACAATTGATGATATTTTTCTTTGGTCTACATTCCATTTTTTTTCTTTATAAAGAAGTGAGCATAAGACGGAAGTGTGAGGGATGTGATCCTATGTAGATAGGGGATAAAACTAAAATTTTTAAGGGTAGTGATCCCAAGAAGGTGTGAAATAGACTAAACCAATAGTAGTTCCCTTTAGTGGATTTGGTACATTATCACATTGCCTTTGTGTTCTCCTTATACATAGCCCAGTGAAGGTCAACCAAGTAAAAATATGTGAATCCTTGTGTTTTATTTCATTATTTAATTTCTATGAATCATCATTAAATAAAGTTAGAAAGGATAAGATCAACATAAACACTAAAGAAAAAAATAAGTGTCCCTCATAATAAATAGGTCAATATCCAATGGGGTAGGAATAATTTCAAAAAGAATATACATAATCGGATTAAACACACCACTTATGGTATCTAAGCCCCTTTTGGGACTAATAGTTTTGATATATAGAATACATATAATTATTCATGGAATCTTTCCATCTTAAATCGTCTAAGATTTATAACACTTCTCTATGGGAAATAGGATTATTATTTTCAACTAATAATGAGTGACCATCCTTGGTGACTAGAAAAACATATCTTTTTAGTTCTATAAAATCTCTGGTTATCAAACATAGTACTTGTGTTTCAGGAACAACATCTTATATTGGGACTTATGAAATCTATTCTTGTACCAACTATTGTATATATTGAGCATCGACTTCATTGAAGTCAATTTTATCCCACTATCCTTCTTGAGGATGTGATCCCTCTCAATAAAGGTGGCCAATACTATGATGGTTGACTTCGTATTTGATAGTTTGTATAGAGATTATCCCATTATTTTTATAGGATACCTATAGAGATACACTTTGTAACATGGGGTGATAATTTGTTGCCTTATTTTCCCTTAACAAATACCTCACATCCCCATGCATGATTATGTGAAAAACAGGTTTATTTCTACTCCATAACTCAAAGGGAATACTACTTTCCTCTTTAGTTTGTACATGGTTTTCTGTGTATACTACATTGTTTAATGCATATCCCTAAAAAGATAATAGAATATATGCATGACTCATCATCGACCTCCGCATGTCAAGAAAGGTATGGTTCCTCCTTTGACTAACACCATTCCACTATGGTGTGTAAGCTTGAGTAAGTTGATATAGAATCCAAAACTCCTATAGAAATTTGATAAAATATTTGCTAAAATATTCACCACCTTGAATAGTTCTAATTTTCTTTATCTTCTTATAAAGACAATTCTCTACTTCATTATTGAATTAATTGAATTTCTCAAAGTATTTATACTTATACTTCAACATGTATAAATAACTATATCTACTCAATTCATTTATAAAATTTACCAAGTCATAATATACACTACTATAATTTTCTAGAAAATTCCCACACACATAAGTTTGTACCAATTTTATAAGCTTTTTAACCTTTCATGAAACACCCCAAACTTCCATGGTATGCTTCTCTTTGAATAATACAATAGCATGTGTTGTACGCAAATTCAAGTTCTAACACACCACAACCAATCAAACTAGCCGTTATGAATAGTAATGCCCACTTTTTAAAATTTTATAAATTTTATCCTTCAAAATGGACTTCATTTTTGGATTCGGAATGTCGAAATTAGCTTAGGGTGAATTTTTGGTATTTTTCTGAAAACTTTCAATTCTTAATGAATAGTGAAAAACACTGAGTTATAGTTTAAAACCAATTTTTTTATTTAAATAATTTTTTATTTTATTTAAATTTATTTTAGGAAAAAATAGATACATAATACCTATATAATTTCAATGTGATTCATTGGAGTCAGTTTATAATAATTTTAGATATATAAAAATTTTATTGAACTTTTTACCGTCTTTTACCCACCTCCTATGAGGATTTAAAAATTTACATAAAACATAATTTTACCATGAGTTTAATTTCAAAAATATGAGAGTCACAGTTGATAAAATTAAGTAAAATTTGGTTTAATAGGATGAAAATAATTTTTGGTGAATAATAACTTTTTTCTTTTATTTACCACGGTTAAAAGTAAATAGGGTAATTAAGGGTAAAAATGATATTATTATTATCCTAAAACATGTCATAATTCTATTGTATAAGTATAATTCGACCAAAAACAACCTTAGGAATAAAATATTAACCTCTTTGGTCAACTTGGTTTAGATTAGGACATTTATTATTATTTAATTCAAAGAAAAGTTAAAAGAGTTAAAACCAAAGTTTAATAATTAAAATTTTTTTAATATAGGGTTAAACATAATATAAATTCGACTATATATATTCATTAGAAATATAAAAATATATAATACATAATGGTATTTTATTTATATTTTTCAGACATTAAATTATTTAATTTATTTATGACACAATGATGATGTAGTAATTACCTAATTAATGAAAGATTAAAATAATTGACATTATAAATATCCAAATAAATGTAATTTGAAACTTTTTATGAATTAAAATAATTTTATAGGTTTATATGACATATTAGGGTTGTTTAGATTAATTGTTTTCAAAGTAATAATGCTTTTATGAATTTAGAAAAAACAAAATACCAAATAGTTGACATAAAAGAGTCTTTAAAACAAATATTATATTATTAATTGATATTCCATTCCTAAAAATATAAGGTTCAGCGAAAAGACTTATATAATTATAGGTGTATCATTAATGAACCACTTGGGGTTACATTGGAAGTATATAGTAAGTTTATTAACCATATATTATAAAAATAAAAAGAGTCATGGTAAATGTCAAACTATTTAACTAAGAGTTAAATCTAAAAGACAAGGTTAATATAGTGACCCAAACCTATATAAAACCTATTGGTTGAGTGTTTTTCAACCCATACCCACCTTATTTTTTAAATAATAAATTTTTATCCATTAAAAATCGAAAATGGTTTTATTATAAAATAATATTTCTAGTTTTTCCAAAGGTGCACCTCACCCCTCTTATAAAAGGGCACTCCCACTTCTCTCTAATTCACACCTTAAAAGACATTTTTCTTAGCCAAACCCTGACCAAATACCCTCTAAAATATCCTCCATTCATCTTAGAGGCATTAATTTAGTCAGAAATCCAACCTAAGGGTCCCTTTTGATCAAATCAAAAGGAAGAACCCGAAGAAGTTGTAAATATTTCATCACATATTTCAAGTTACTTTCTTCTTCCACTTAAAATTTATTTGTTGTTTCCATTATAAAATAATAACTCTTGTATCTTATATATACTGTGATGTTATTATAAATATGGTAAAACCATATTCATTATTCTATCCATCCTTTGAATGACATGTCACCATACGTGCCTACGTACGGATTACCGTCTCCATGTCGTGGTGTAATTGTTATTCAACACATTATTATTTTGATGGGTATAATAATGATGTGTAATTGATTTAAATAATAAATATAATATGATAATTATTCTGTATATATAATATACCATCCAATTATATATTTTTTTAATATCAAAAGAATGATATTGTCACTCGTGTGTACGTACGGATTACCGTCTCCACGAACGCGATGAGATTCATTCCCCATCGTAATCCATTCAAGACTAATTTTCATTATATAATTAAAAATAGTTTTTAAAGACTTAATATCATTATGAATATGAATAAGATACAACTTATCCATAACAAACATTACTTACATAACAAATCATATAAAGGAAAACGAATCAGTTAACACCTGAAACGACGATAATACTAAGATATTATTAACAAAGAAATGATAAAAGATCATATATGATATCATATTAATGTATATGATTCTAGTATAATTTAATAACAATTATTTCAACATTATACATTAGGTTAACCTACCCTCGACCAAGTAAAAGTACAAGGTAAGGGTTAATTTCACAATCTCTTTATTATCCGAGGTTGTTTATACGTAATTATCTACTGAGACCTCTTTATCATCCACATCCATGTTTTTTAAAAATTTATTTCAAAACATTTTTAATATTTACTAGACAATGGGGTAAATTAATTTATACCCTTATTTGACCTTATATTTTTTTAAAGGAATCTTTCTGTCGTTTTCCAATTAAGGTACTTTATGACCTTTTCAACAAAATTAAGGTAAAAATGTTTTTTCAACTTATACGGCGGGTGTGGCTATTTTCCACCATTATAAAATCGTCGAAGATTCCATTACAAGATTATAAGAATATTTTTAAAATAAATGTTTTATTTACAATTATGTGACTTTTAAATGATTTCAAAATAGAAAGAGATATTTCTCTAAAAAAGGTTTTGATTTCATCTATGTCAACATCTGTTGATGGATTTCAAGTTTATTTGAAGTTGATTTATTATGATACAAAAATTCCATAATTTATTGAAGGTTTTGTGATATGTTTGACTATGGATGTGCTATTTTTATACCATTCATGGTTTATGGTAAAATTATTGACATTTCATATGATATTTTTAATATGAATGTTTATGTTATATTTCAGCCTTTTCATATAAGGAATGTATTGGACTTAGAAAGTGACGGGTGGATCCCTCTATAGCTCCTCGATGCATCGGTAGGTCTCATGAGAAAACTAGAAGTGGAATTGGATGAGGCATTTCCCAATTTGATATATGGTTTTGTCCGAGGCCTTAATCATTTTTAGAAATCTTGGCTGATGCCTTGTAAAAATGTTTCAGAATGTTTGTAATTATACATTCCCTCATTATGAAAATAATATTGATGGTTCAGGTGGTCATTTGACTAGTATAATACCCATGATTTTTTTTATTATGGAATTATTTACTCTGCTCATATTCCTTCCATAAAAGTATTCATGTTTATTATTGGTAAAAGGCACGTGGTTTCAATTATTCACCATGATTAATATTTATGTTATCGTCCGCTGTATTGCTTACCCTTACTAAGCGTTTGAGCTCACCCCTTTATTATGTTTCATTTTCCAAGGATATGAAGAAGTTAGTTATGAGTGACTTGAAAGCATAATCTTGGAGGCTTGGATGTTTCTAATGGAATAAATTTGTGTTTTATTTCTTTTCAAGTTGTAAAGTTGAACTTATGTATGAATATTGTTTCCAATAATACTAAAATGATCGGCCTTTCGAGACATGATTTCCTTGTGATCATGCCAATGTTATTTAATAATGCACCGAATCTGGGTAACTAGGGTCAGGGCGTTACATTTCACCTTGCCCACTAAATTTTAGTGTAGTCATATCACCTTATAAACAAGCATTAAATCCATAGAGTGATTTTAGATTAAAATATTCTAAATAACTATCTTGATAGTGCTTTTTCAGACTCCTCTCATTTACATAACCAAGATGATGATGCCACAATTGGGAGTGAAATTAGTTGTATAAAATTTATTTATTATCAGTTTCCAGTACTTGGTTTTTATATTTTAATACATAAATACCATTATTTTGTAGTTACATACCAAAAAAAATTCACTTTATATAAAAGTAGAATTATTTATTTATAAATTTGAAAAAAATCCATATATTTTGAGGAAATAAATATAGAATATTTTCTTAGTAACGCTAGTAACATAATAAAATTTATTTAAAACTATAAATAACCCCATTGAAAAAGTGAGTTGGAAGTATCCATTGGCTAGAGTATCCATCTTCACTCCATTGGAAGCCTATAAATCTCCTCATTTAAAATTTAAAAATAGTATATGTTCTTACATATGAATACAAAAGTAAGCACTAAAATCTGTATCTAATACCCAGTTTGTAGATAAAAAAAGATTTTAATTGATTACAAATAAACCTAGAGATTTCTCTAACTTCTTCAACTAGGTTTAATTGTTCTCATAGTGGCCAATCCTTCCACATACAAAACATACCATGTTTTGTTCCTTTTATTATCATTGGATATTATTCTTATTGAAAGGATAGTGCTAAATATCCTTAGACATAGAATTATTCTTATGGACCTTTTCCTTTTTCTTCCCCTTATTATCCTCCATAAGGACCAAATGATTTTATTACCCATTTATTTATCAACTTGTTGAATTAGATTAAGAAGTTTTAAAAGGGTCATATCACTATTTCTCTTATTTTAATTCATAATGAAACTGAATAAGACTTTAGGTAGTGAAGATAGAATGATATTTTTAAATAGATCATCAGGATCTTAAATCCTAAGATATCTAAGCAGTCTTTATAGCAGATCATCTTGACTACATGAGGCCCAAATGATGCTGATTCTCTAACAAAGCACATGAATAGTACTTTGGATATTTTAAATCTCTCGTGTCTCACCTTCTCTTGATAAATATCATTAAGGAGAGATATCTTCGTATATACATTCATATCTTTTTATCACTTCATTATCTCCCTAGAAATGGTTGATATCATTAAAAACTAGACATATGCATCATCATCCATGTGTTTATGCCAGATTTACACTTCTTCCTCACTACCATCTTTAGTAAGAGACTTAAGAACTGGGGTTCCCAACATGTGCAATTTCTGTTCCTAGTTTAGTATAATTTGTTAGTGCCTATACCATTCTTAGAAATTTGAGTTTATGAGAAGGTAATTCATATCTATTATGGATCACAATGATATACTAAAAATCTAATGGTTCTCTATTTCTATAAAAACAAGAACAAAATTTAAGTACTTTATCTAAATTATAAGTTTAGATAATAAAACTTATTTTGATATTTTATCCATATCCCAATATTTTAACAAAACTCAACATCCCTAACAATTGGTTTCAGAATATATCTTTTCATGGATATTATAGTGGAAAGGATCCATATTCCCCTTCTCATAACCAAGACTTAGGCTTGAAAAGTCATTTGAAGGGTTTTAGGTAGGAATAAATCTTAAAATAAATTAACTCAAAGAAAATTGATCTTTTTAGTAGAATACCCAATATAGAAATCCTAGATAATGATTTAATCAACCCTTATCTTTTAGTTACACTAATTCCTACTTGGGAAGTCAACCCTTTATGTGAACTAATTATACGTCAACCTGGAAACCTAAGCTAAAATTCCCAGATAACTGAAAGTATTCCGACTTATGAAAACCAAGAACTCTGAACTATGGTTTATTTATAACTTATATAGTGTAAGGTTAAACTTATTTAATATTTATTGATTTTGTGGATTTTATCTTTTATCTCTAAATTACCCATTTTATATTATTACATCCTTATTAATATTAAGTGGATTTTACTCAAGTGATTAAACATTTCTTTGGTATAGTTTAAGTATAATACAATTTATTTTAATTCCATCTTTCATTATTATTAATTCATTTATTAAGTGATTTCAATAAATCATCCATCAATAATAAACTATGTAACTAAATTTAATAAAATAATAGAAGTGGTATTATATTGATCTTTTCTAATGGTCACTTTATCTAGTGGATAATAAACTAACCCTTGACATTAGGAGAAAATACCTTGAACCATAACTTGATTTTTTTGAAACATTACACCTACCATTATATTATATATCTATTAGATTTGTTTCATCATGGCCTCAAATATGTACCTCCTCCTTGCATCTAGAAGCTCCATCCATTATATAATCTTTAATCGCACACAATTGAGGGGAACCAAAATACTGGCTTAAGGGGTTTACATAAAAGAAACCATAGGAATGAAAAACCTTACATAATAATATAAGGGAATAATGCATAGGGAATCAATTTATTTAAATAATAATAATAAATTAAATGGAATAAAATAACATAAATAAGTCTGATTTAAGCTCAGGACCACCCACATACATGTAAATAATATACATTTTCAATCTGAACATTATTCAATTAAATCCATTATTTAATTAATAAAAACACATTAAATGAACCAATTAAGTTTTTTATTAATAAATTAATTAAATTTATCTTAATTATATCCAAAATTTCCTGAAAATATCAATCATCCATAGTTTTAAAAAAATTAAAAAAATTAATTTTTTTTAAATTAATAAATTTCACATGTGTACTTGGAGGAAATGACATGTACCCATCCAAATTACTTAGCATGATACTTGAACTATGAATTCACATGGAATAAAATATATGTTGTGTGAAATGTAATTACAACATCTTTATTTTTCTATAAATGATTCAGGATCATATGTAAATTACATGACATCTGATCAAATTGATGCATCCAGAGTACACTACAAGAAAAGACCACACATAGTTTGTAGTTCATAATTTGAATTAGAATTAATTTAATACATAATTAATAATCCTATCAAATGGAATGAACTATCAATAAATGATACACAGAACAAATTTAAATAAGTTCAATGATATAATAAATTTTTTTCTTCAGGTTAAATTAATCATAAGAGTTATATAAGATTAAATGATGAATAATTATTGACACCGAATTTCAGATAGGGCCATGAAAGGGCACTGTTGAACAAAACTAATGTATATTAAGAATCCAAGGACAATTTCATGATTCCTGAGTGAGTTGAACACGTGAATTAAGAGTTGCACACAAGATTCCCATATGTGTGCAAACCCTTGCGATCCCAATGCGATGACAAACATGGACTTCCATGGTGACCAACCGAAACCCGCCAAGTCAATGGCGTGAAGGAAGATTGCCCAGCGCATAGGATTCCCATTTGCGTGCAAACCCTTTTGCGCCCAATATGACATAAAACAGTCTATTGCATATAAATCCTCTTGCGTGCCACCAGTAAAGTTTCTGGGTATAAATAGAAGCGTAACCCCCACCCTTCGGGGGATGGTTATGGAAGATGATCTAATGCTCTACCACGCGAAAGACACCACTTCCGCAACCGCATGAAAGACATGGCCTCAAGGTATCGGATCTTGTGTGATAGATCTCCCAGGGGTGATCTTTCATGTGGGCCCACTAGGTATTGATCTTCATCTAGTTTCTTTTACTCCAAGGAATTTCTGCACAAATGATTCCCTTTTCATGAAAGTTTCCCCTCATGTTGTAACAAACTTTCACACATCCACTCTATTTGCATGCAACCACTCAATCTTTCCCACAACCTCTCATCTTGTATGCACCCCTCCTTATGTGCTCCATGTGTCATTCTTACCCTAAGGCACCATGTCCGAGACCCTATTATGTAAGGTAACCCTTTCATGCACATAATTCTCCCATACAACCCTCTAGGTTTGTATGAAATGATTTTAGGGTCCCTTGGGCGGTGCTTCATATTGTGTTTCTTTGACTCGTTCTTCTTCACATAGTCACACTAACGACTATGGATTTTTTTTCCAGATCCATGCTAACGTGATCCCCTCAAGGTATTACTCCACAACCATGTATCCTAATGACATTGTTGATGCCTTCCCTTCACCATGGGTTAAATTGTGCCAGTTATGTAATTACTGGGAGTGGGGAGCGAATCCTCATCGTTCAAGATGCAGATGTTAAACTACCAAGAAACATCATCCCCATCACATGATGTTAAACTATAGCCTCACCCCGTGCAATATACATGGGGTGTCCTGCCTCAGACATTATTCACACAGCTCGTCTCCATGGGGGGTGAGATCTTCCTCACATGGAATGAGATCCTCCTTTCATGGAATGATGTCTATCCACAAGGGAGGGAAACCATCCTAGTGTAAGCCCCATATCTTTTTTTGTAGGAGGTTTCATCCTTTGTCCTCCTCTCTTCTTTTGTGCACAAGGACCAGAGGAGAGATGAGCATAGGGGACTCGATATCCCACCCCTATCTCTTTGGGATTTATCTTCATTGGGACACCATCCTAGAGTAAGTCCCAATCTCCATCTCCCTAGGTTGCTAGCTAAGTGTAATCCCCTATTTCCTCTTTGAGCTGTTAGCCACACATAAGCACCACACCATTCCTCATGGATGCACCTTTCACAACATGATCATCAGGTATTTTATGCCTCTTATTTTTCACACCGAGCATGAATCATGTGGGCTTAGAGTAATAATCAACCCTGAAACCCTTTTCGAGCCTCCTTAGTGTGTGAGCCTCATACCTTACCACCAAACTATGTGGAATTTGATCCTTTTCTTTTTTGAGCAAGGTATATAGTAATCCTCCCTAATGTTCAAGCCCATCACCCATTAGTCCCAACCATTTCACTTTGGTTCACCCTCATCCCACATGACGTTAAACTGTATCCCTCGCTTTTTCATCCCACATGATGCTAAACTGTACCTACTTGAACTATGTGTGTTTTGATCCTTGTATCCAAGATAGGGTACATAGGAAGCCCCCCCTAAGGTTCAATCTAAACACTAGTAAACTTAGGTGTCCCCTTTGTTGGGACCCATATCCTTGGTCTGACCCTTAGCGGCATCAGACCTACTCTAGGATTTCTAACCACATGTAACCCCCATCATGTCGTCGGGTTGCTGTCCTTTGTGTACACCCCAGTTCTATTACATATCTTGAAATAAGTGGACTTCTATTACCTTCCACGGGGATACATATGAAGCCTAACTCCGGTTAAAATCCATCATCCATGTCTCATCCTGGTCTATCCATCTAGCCTTTTGTGTTTCGGGAAGATCATGCCCCATCCCAGGGGTTCCACTTTCTTCAGGTTCTATCCATTCATCCATTCTCATGGGCCACCTCCTTAGGTGTCCCATCCCCCACTAAACTATGTGTACTTTGATTCCCCACCACAGGGATACATAGGAATCCTTTCCAAGGTTCAAGACCAACATCACCGTTATCTTCACGTTGGTTCCATCCCATTCTTCTCATCCACCCTATGCAACCATCCATTATCCATCCTAATTCTTACTCGGGCTGCCACATCCTAGTGAGATCATGCCATTAAATTGGGAAGATAACCATGAATAAGCACCACACAATCCATAACCATCCAACCAAGAGTGTCCCAATTGTGATGGGACGCAATCCATGCATAATCCCCGGTATGTCTTCAGGTCATTGTTCATTGTGTAAACCCTGATCCCCTGATTCACCCCTTCTAACTACATGGGTTTTGATCCTTATCATCTACACAGGGTACTTAAGAAACATCCCTGAGTTTCAATCCCAGCAAATGGTAAACCTTGGCGTCCCCTTTATAAGAACCCAAGAATCCTTGGATCCGTCATTATTGGACATCTTGATCCACTCATCCAGTAAATCCCTTAGGTGCTCCCTCTTGTGGGTGTAGCCATCTGATTCACTTATGTTAGTATTCTGATCAGTCCAATCCATCTCTTCTAGGATTTAAATTTGCTACATACCCTATATTAACATGGGAAGCTGAGGAAAACCTCAAGAAAAAACCTATGGAATATAATTCACTTCACTCGACGTGGGATGCATCAGGATTCTGCGCCCTCAAGATGTCCTATCATAAGGGGAAGAAAACCAGACACATCAGTGTTTTAGCATCCAAATATGATAGTAATTTCCAACATGAGTACTCTCCCAATTAAAGGTTGTTTCTCTAAATTTACCTCTTGGAATGTCTTGAGAGAACAAGCGTAATCAACCAACATCCATGAAGATATGGAACTGGGGAAGCGTTTCACGAAAAACATATTAATCATTAAGGGAGACCCGGAATAGGTGATGAATTCCAAGGAGGAATCCATGGAAGGAGAGAACGACATCCCATCATCCAATTTTAATCAAGGAAAAAACTTACTTGAATAAGCAAGATATGTTGTCTGCCTTTGGAAAGCAGGAATGTGGGCTACAATTTCTTGTTCTCGACAGACAGATGCATGCCCTGAAAAAAATGTCAAAAATAGAAATGGTGAAATTGACGTGACTCATCTCCTCAATGTGGAGATTAGTAGAGTTTGAGGCATTTTTGGATAATCATGTCACTAGATGTATCTATCTGGAACCATGTCCCACAAAGAAAATATTAGGTCTTGTGTGAAACTCACCATATGTTGGGGCAGTTGAATGTTGGACATCCCAGTCTGTGACATTGTCAGTGTGGATCCTTCTTACCAATCATGGGAGACGGAATGGCACTGGGGCACTAGATGTATCTTTCCTATTTTTAGTGCTAATGGTTGAATTTTATTGCTTTCCATGGATACTAGGTGCCGATGCCCAATCACACTATCTGAACTCATTTGGAGGAGGGTGATCAACGACCTCATATGATGGTATGAGGAAGAAGGGATTATCCCAACTCAGGATATGGCCCATCAGGACGTAGAGGATTTTGTACCTCACAGTCACCACCACCCACAAGGGTCATGAAGGGATCCACTTCTCCCCACTCCAACCTAAAACCATTTTAGGAGGCTCTACCAGGAAGGCCTTGATGACTTTCTCTCTTATGCCAATGAGGTGAGGGAAGTCCGGGCCAACCTGGCTGTGATCTCGTCCTAGGGGCTTCCAAGGAGGGATCCCACTAGGCCATGTCAGTAGAACCACCCAATCCCATAGTCTAAGGAGTGAGTGATTTACACACCTACACCACTGACCCTAGTCCATTTAACCCGACACCAATGTCAGGTGCGAGCTGAGGAGGAAGCACATCAGGGGGCGTCATCATCAACAACTAAAGTGACCCATTCCACTCCTGATGCATACTATTAATGCCCCATTTATACTAAATAGGGGAACTTATACTCCCAAACCAGATCAAGGCCCCAAATTCCCCATGGGAAGGTTGGGACAAATCTCTTGGTTTTAAGAATAGATAGTACCCATTTTGGGCTGACCCGCGACGATGACATACAGCACAGATGTCCTCCCTATTCCACCATATGAGAGAGAGAAGTCCCTTCCCTCTCAAAAGATTAAGATGGAGTTATCTCTCCATTCCACCATCATTCTAGGAGAATGCCCTCCCCACCGCACTGATATCCAGCTCCGAGGTTTCTTCTGCACCGGTGATCCCAGTTATGGAGCTGTTCCTCTTGTCGTTGGTGACCGATGCAAAGATCCTCCTCATGTGGTCAAAAATCAACATGGAGGTCTTCCTCATGTTCTTACTATAGCTGAAGAAGAACCTACCCATCCCAGAAAGCAGATAAGAAAAGGTTTTCCTCACTTCATTGGCATCCAATGCAGAGGTCTTCCCCATGTTCATTTTGAGTTGTACGAAGGCCCCCCTCGTACCGTCACCACTAAGGGAAACAAACATGGAAGTACTGACCATGCTCCAAAAAACTCCAACATAGGTCCTACCCACTATAACACTTCCTACAGAGGTCCTCCCCACACACTAGCCAACAGACATGGAGGACCTACCCATGTACCATTTGAAATTTCTTCAGGTGCTCCTTGCACCCCGACTCACCTTGGTTGAAGTCCTCTATAACCCAATATTAGTTCGGCCGAAGGTCCTCCTTGTATTGAAAACCTAACCTATCTCGAAGTACCATCCCAGTGTATGAGGGTGGGTCTCCACTTCCAAAGGAAGAATACTAATAAGTTTCATACCATGATCAAACCCATCTGCTTCTCATATTCTGAGGCGGAGTGTGATTCGTTAATGTAACCCTCACCCCGATCTTCTATGATGGGGGACAGGGTAGGAGAAAGGCATATAAGACTCATCATTCTAGAAATTGAGGTCCACCAGATCCCTACATACCTCTAAAGATACATCCAGGAGGAGTAATATTTGGCCTCTTTCTAGGGCCTGGCTGTGCAATCCTATCTATCGTCAATAGAATCATTCTCTACCTCAATGAGAGATCACAAAGAGTTGTTCTGTGGACCAATAAAGGAAGATAAACAACATAAACCACCATCAGTAATTTCATCCACTACATGGAAAGCTATTGTCATTAGTCAATCTTACCAGGATGTGGCAGTACAATCATTGAATCCTTCGGAAGACAACCCAAGATGCGACGACTTGTCATTTCGCGTGCCATATTCTCCACCGGCTAGTCTACCATTGCAACGGTCCACTTCAGTGTCATTACCAGTCCCTCAACCATCCTCAGTCAATGAGTGGGGAAAACAAGGACTGGATCATGAGTCTGAGCTAAGGAACTTTTGGGACATCCTTATAAAGGACTAGTTCCCAGAAATGTTCTCACCTATGGCAGTAACAGGTTTCAGCACTCCAGAATCTCTTACCTAGGAAGAGATCATGTGATTCTAGAAAACCCTCTAGGAAACACACTTCTGTATCATTCTTTGATAGCTGGATTACCCCAAGATCCAGAAACACTTTGAAGACCTCGGCCAACAATTCTTCATGGTCGACTTGGCTATGCTCCCCATGGATCATCGCCCTGAGTTACCCGATCACCATCAGACCCTCCAGCAACAATGCATCCAAAGCTTTACATTGCTTCATAGGATTACCAAAGAGGATTCCCCCAACATTCAGATCCATGGTTGGGGGTAGTATGCTACCCTTCATTTTAGCTCCATCCGGAGCTATCCCTAATTGTTGGGTGATATAGAGGATATGTCTTCAAGTACAGTCGCAGTCAACATGGCAGACCTATCAGAGGAAGAGACCAAGCTAGATCTAATTGAAGAGAAATTACCCCGATGGTGGTTCTACATATATTATATCCTTTGGGAAGGGTTACTCTCCAGTCAAGAAATTTACCAGGCATTCCTACACCTCTTGAGTAATTATCCCTCGGTCAGAACCCCAATAATGGTAAAGAGCACGTCGAGACCATAAAACTCTTGATCTAACTGGTTCAGGGAAAAAAATGGAAGATGATCCTGAAAAGGCTGTGTTGCATCAATAGCTTAGGGAACATAAAAAGATAGTCTATGACCTTCTCACCAAACGTGTTGCAGAATGACTACCAGACTATAGTAATCTTCGACCGAAGCAGCAGGGGCAAGTACAACTCCCCCAGTGAGTTTCTTCGAAGTGACCTTGACCATCATGCCCATATAGACAAGGTATAATCTAGAGTTTATGGAAATAAGGCATGATATGTGTCACAAAATCCACTCGATTTGCATGATAACCCTCCTCAGGACCCAGCTCAGGTTCCCCTAGTCACTCCACAGGTCGTTCCCCTAGCCGCCCCAAAGGTTATTTCACCAACCGCTCCACAAGCTGCTGTACCTGCTTATCATGTTGAAGAACCTACTAATGCACTATTGATTAGATATCCTCGTCAAGATGATAATCCCCTCCAAGGTGATCCAATGGAAGAACTCATCGCCTGCCTCGAGGCTCTAGAAACTCGACAGGTGGGAATACCGCTAGATGGAAAGTTGTATCTGGCATGGGTGGATGATATACCAAAACCTATTGGTTTTGGAAATCCTACCTTCACAACCTTTAATGGTACAAACGATCCACTGTAGTATTTGGCCCACTTCATCTCAAGGTGTGTACCCCTGCTGGTAACTCGAGCGCAGTAGGAGGCCGCTAAGATCCGGTGTTTCGTACAAACATTATAAGGGCCCACATTTTTCTGGTACAACTAGCTACCCATTGGGTCATTAGCTGGTTGGGAGGATCTTTGTAGGAAGTTTCTCTAATAGTTCAATTCCACCACCCAGAAGATGAGTATTTATGACCTCTTCAAGTGAAAAAATATGGCTGATGAGCACATCATAGATGTTTTCACCAAGTGGAAAGGCCTCATATATTCCCTTGATATGCTGTTGACTTAGGAAAAGTTTTTGATAATGTGTGTGGTGAATGTCATAACTGAATTGGTCCCCTATATAATCAATCAAAACTAACCAGGGGGATTTTGGGATTTCTCTGACAAAGCCCAGCGGCTAGAGGAAGCCTTGCAACAGGCCAAGAAAGCACATTCATTTCCCACTATGGCTCTTGTAAGAAGAGTTTATAAGGCCGAGCCTACTACGGTAGCACTAATAGAGGCCCATAGGTAGCTGGAGTTATTACTAGTATATCCACGTCTATAACATCTATGAGGCCCGCCACCTCAGGAATAGCCTTCGGCCCAATAGTTCCCACCTTAGAATCGGCATGCGCCCCCACGTAACGCGCCGCTGCCACGTAGGAAAGATAATCAGGTTCCACCTCTTTGATAGGCTCCTCCAGCCCCTCATTAGGGCCAGGCTCCTAGATATCCATTCACAAATAGAAGGAAATGAACCTAATAATTTAATGAAGCTTAGGTCTTGGTTATTTTTGAAGCACCTTTCTCCTGGGAATCCTACAGTTTCAGGAATGTAGGAGGCCCGAAGAGGCATATCTCACTGATCACCCCAATTATTTCCCCTATCACTGAATCCTTTTTACACCTTAAAAAATTGCTATGTGTTTAAAGACTATATCTAAGACCAGGTCAATAACAACATTGTTAGGTTAGGTCCAGACTTGACACAGGTGGCATGCATGTTTACAAAGCCTGATAGCGATAGTGATAATGAAGGTGATTGGCAGTAGGTTACTAACCATGGGTCCAATATATATGATGACCAGATGACCTGCAAGGTAGTGTCCCATGCCTATGGTATTATCCGTGCACCATCCTGAGCCTTCAAAGGTCACCACATTACTTGTAGCCGCTACTTCTACGTCAGCATTTCAATCTTCCTCTTCCCAGAAGGGAAAGCATCAGCAATGAAAGGGAAAGAAAAGTCCCCCATCGATGCCATCATCATCCCATACTCTTGGTGATTTTAGGACCCAAGAGATGGGATGTAAGTTTCCTCAAGTGATAATATAGGGTATGCTTTGGTTAAGACTGTGGAGATGGTAAACCCCTACATAGATCCTAATGATGAAGAGCACCAGAAAGATCCTCCTAATGTCCTTAGTCGACGCCAGTGTCAAAGGAGCCATGGTTATGTGAGTTTCTAGAATTCATTGATCAGTGCTTGCATCCAATCCATACATGCTACCAAGACCAGACAGCAGGCCCAACATAGAGCTCATCATGTGCAGCCTTCTCATCATGTTTCATTAGATTCACCTCCACTGCCATTTGTACTACTCGATCAGGAAGAACCACCAAGATTGTGCTACAATCTGACATGTTTTGTTATGGATCGAAATCATTCATCTGGTCCTCACCTGGTAGTCACTCCATGCGTTTCGACTAGTTAACAGCAGGACATTCCCAACACCAGTCATCCGTCGGTTCAACCAGAAGGCCCTGCTATACCTTCTGTCACAGAGCGACCTCCTATCAACATAAGTTTATGCTTGGCATGGAAGTATGATATCCTCAAGAATATTTCCAACATTCCTATGAAGCACTCTATCCTCTAGGCTCTTCTCCTATCAACAGATATGCGCGAAGCCCTTGTTGAGGCTTTAGGAAGCCCCCTCTAGTTTGAGGTGGATGTAGTAGCCACAAAGGCCTTCCATGCTAAGGCAGTTGAGAATGTAGAATGTCAGAACATTATCCCTTTCTCTCGAGAATATGAAGTCCCCCCTATACAAAGGCACATCCTCCCACTATACATCACTGGCCATTTTAATGGAATGGAGGTTTTCCATTGTCTTGTCGACACAGGCTATGGGATCAACCTTATCCTAACCTGGGAACTCCAAAAGATGGGACTATCCAAGGTTGATCTGATTCCCTTTGACCTAAAAATTAAAGGTTATTATAGGATGGAACAAACACCAGTTAGAAATATCATCCTAAAGAACCAAATCTGTGGATTATTTTCTAGCACCAAGTTCATGGTTGTCTCACAAGACACCTCTTACAACACATTGACGGGTAGGCCATGGATCCACCTACACGCGGCAATCCGTTCTTCATATCATCAATGCCTTAAGTACCCCCTTAATGGTTGAGTAGGCATACTCCAAGGTGATGCATCTCCCTATGACTTTTGTGAAGACCTCTACTTGGATGCCGACTATTACAATACCAAGTAAAAGTAGATTTAGGCTAACGAGGTTGAACACACTATAGTTGTGACTGGCCCGTGGATAGACCTAGATGATTCCTACATTTTATCAATCCACCGATTAGAGGCCACAACCCCAGATTTGGGGTAATTATTTGTTGTCTCTAGAATTAGGGGGTAGCTCATTACCAAGTATATGGAATTCCTAAAGATCACCTTGTATTCTTATACAAATCAGGCCCAGGTGATCCCAAATACCCCTACTCCCGTAAGGTATCAGGATGTCCGCCCCATGGAAACGACAATATGTTATAATTTATTGTTTCACTGGGTTGGTATAAATCGGCTCAATATTACATGCCACTATTTCTTTGATATCATCAAAGGTGGCCCCTTGGGTCAAAGGATATATGGGATCGGGTTGACAACTTTTGTCACTATGGATTCAGCAGTACATGAGCTCCCCAATGAGGTGTCCATCACCACTCAAGATGGAACCAGTGTCCTGCCAGGATATTTCAACTTGGAAGAAATGACTCCTATAGATGATCCCTCCTCTATGGATGAAGAATAGTATTTTGAGGATGCTCCTCCCACATTCACAGTAGGTGTCTCCACCACAGTTGATGAATTGGTACAGGTGAACCTCAGTAATGAGACAGATCCAAAACCAACCTTGATCATTGGTACTATGTCTATCGAAGTGAAACAATGATATGTGGATTTCCTGAAGCATCATCGTGATATATTTTCTTAGAGTTACAAGTATACGCTAGGAATAGATCCTCAGATTTCCATACACCATCTTAATCTTCCAAAAAATCATCATAGGTTCAAACAACATCCCAAAAAGATGCACCCTTCTCAATGTTCCATGGTTGAGGTTGAGGTTGATAAGCTCATCATAGACAACTTCATCAAGGAGATATAGTACCCCAGATGGTTAGCTAACATTATTCCCATCAGGAAGAAGAATTGATAGATCAGAGTCTGCATCGACTTCCAGGATCTCAACTGTCACTGTACGAAGGATGACTTTCCCCTTCCTGCAACATAACTATTGATTGATGCTACCACTGGGTTCCAAGATATATCCTTCATGGATGGGTATTACAGGTATAACCAAATTAAAATGGCCCCCGAGGATGAAGATTCTACCTCTTTCAGAGCACCACAAGGTTATTTATACTACCAAGTAATACCCTTCTGTCTAAAGAATGTAGGTTCCACCTATCAGTGTTCCATGCATCGCATATTCAAACTGATCCTTGGGACATTGGTGGAATGATACATAGATGTTCTGGTGGTCAAATCTATACAGAACCATGACTATCTCAAAGATATTAAGAAAGTGTTCAGCTTCCTATGATCCCTCCATCTTAAGATAAACCCCTTGAAGTGTACATTCAGGGTCACCTACGAAAAGTTTATCAGATTAATTGTCAGATATAGAGGCATTGAGATCGATCCAGAGAAGATTAAGGACATTAGTCAGATGTATCCTTCGAGCAAAATTCTGGAGCTCTAAGGCTTTCAAGGCCACTTAGCCTACATATGCCAATTCATCTCAAATATAGATGGAAAGTGTAATCCCTTTTCCCAGCTCATGAAGAAGGGTGACGATTATCAGTGGGATGAGGAGAGTCGGACTAATTTTGAGGAGATCAAGTAGTACCTACTATATCCTTCGGTTCTAATGCCACCCATTTCAGGAAAACCACTAGTCCTTTATGTGACCACTCTGGAATGATCTATTGGCACCCTTACTTCCTAGATGATCAATGAGGGAACAAAAACAAGTTTATACTATCTCAACTGTATGCTCCCTGATATAGAGACCATACATTCTTCTATGGAGAAAAGCTACCTTATGCTGGTATTCAAAGTGCAGAAATCATGACATTAATTTTATCACTATGAGATACAGTTTGTTTCCTAAGTGGATCCGCTGAAGTACATTCTAAACTGCCCCATGTTGACAGGCCGTCTAGCTCGGTGGGCAGTGATCATTCAATAGTTCAACATCATGTTTGTCCCTTATAAGGATATCAAGGGGTAGGCATTGGAAAACTTCCTCGCCGCCCATCTAGCTCCTGAAGAGTAGTCTCTAGATCTTGATTTTTGAGATGAGTCAATCCTATCGGTAGATCAAGCTATTCCATGTTGGAAAATTCACTTTTATGGTGCTTCCCAAAGCCCTACTAGAAGAAGACTCAATGATCCCAGACTCAACAGAGTGGGCCTGGGTATCACCTTCATCACACCTTTATAAGCTTCCCTACTATATTCATTCCTATTCATAGAAGGCTATACCAACAATGAGGTAGAGTACTGGGATCTCATTACTGATCTTGAGCTGGCCCTCAAGATTGATGTTTCCCACTTGTTTGTTAAAGGGGACTCTAAACTAGTCATCAAGTAGATCAATGGTGACTACTTAATCTAGAATCTGAATCTCCCACCACTATTAGAGCATACCTACTACCTGATAGACCACTTCCCTTCTCATCCAGAATTTAATCATGCCCCTCATTCTCAAAACGGTCAAGCCATTACCTCGGTCAACCTGGCCAAATCTCTTGGAGAGCATGATCGGGATGATTTGATTATCCATGTGGTGCATCAGAGATTCATCACTCCTGTTGCTATGGATGATGCTGATAGCCAACAGGAAAGAAACCTTACCACTAGTGCCTCCACGTCAGGACCCCCAGGTCCCCTTGTCACAGTTTTGGAAGTGACTCATAACTAGATGACTCCCTTTATAGAGTATCTCCAGCATGGTAATCTCCCAGAAGATCAAGCCGAGCATGAGTGAATCTAATCGTACACATTGAAGTTCACCCTCCAGAGTGGTCCCAGTCTTGAGAGGATCATCTATAGATGCAGGTTTGACTGGATTCTCCTCCATTGAATTCAAGGAGGTAAGATTTCTCAGGTCATGCATGAGGTTCATTCCAGTTCCTGTAGGGCTCATCAGACCGGGCCAAAACTCTCTCATCAGAATAAGAGATTGGGGTATTTTTGGCCCACCATGATTAGTAACTGTATCGAGTTTTCTAATAGGTTTTGTTTATTTCAGATCCACGCTAATTTTTTCCATCGGTCGCCAGAACCCCTCTATACTACCAAGTACTCTTGTCCCTTTGTGGTCTGGGGACTCGATGTCATGGGACTGTATCCACTGGTGATGGCTCATCAATGCAGGTTCATCCTAACTTCTTAGTATTTCTTTTCGAAGTGGGTAGAGGTAGTTCCACTCAAGGAAGTCAAGACCCTTTCTATCATTGTGAGATCCAATATCATCTATCTATTCTGAGTCCCTCACGACATCCTCACCAATAACGACACCAACTTTTGGGTAGCTAAACTGAAGAAATTTTACACCAAGTGCAACATCCATTCTAATCATACATCTTTCTATCATTCACAATAAAATGGGAAGATCGAGGCATTCAACAAAACCATCTATAACATTCTGCAGAAGATGGTTGGTTAGAACAAGAATAGTTGGCTGGAAAAACTTCCCAAAACTCTGCAGGCTTATCAGATAATGACTTGTAATTCCACTTAGGTTACCCCATATTCCCTGGTATATAGATTGAAGGCAATCCTACACGTGGAGATTTAGTTACCCTCATTATTCATATCTATCTATGATCAGTAAACACAAAAAAATTAGCCAAAATCGGTCTGGATAAACTGGAAGCGCTTGATGAGAACAGGATTTGTGCCCTGCACAATCTAGAGATGAATCTGAACAAGATATCCAAATCTTTCAACAAGAAATTTATCAGCCTATACTTATTACATGGTGAAATGGTGTTGTCTATGAGAACTCCAATGATACCTAGTAGGAAGCCACCTAAGATGGATCCCAAATGGTAGGGACCTTATATCATTCACAAGGTTTACCCAAATGGTGCGTACTCCCTAGTCACTATGGATGGTGAGTGTATTAATCCTCCAACCAATGCTAAATTATTCAAGAGGTATTTTTCTTAATAATCCCATATGAATTTAATTTGTCCCATATTCACCGTACGATGTTAAACTATTTGATCCTTCCGAGATGAAGGACATAAAACTACTTAGCACTCGTCCCACATGATGATAAACTACAAAATGGCTGGGAACTTCCATCCGTGGCCTAGTCTTAGTTCCCTCGACCTTTGCAGCCTTTTGGCCCAAGTTTTCACTTAGGATTTTGTGGTGTGGTATAGACTTTATGACCTCATTCACGTCAGGATGTTTTTTCTACACCACACACATCTGCTTAAGACACACTCCTTTATCCATCGTCCTTACCACAAGATGTTAAACGACATGGGTATCACCATACTTCACGAATTCTAACATTTTGGTTTACATCATTCATTTACATCCAAAAGGACCCCCTCTAATAGCTTGTTCTCATGCCACATTGTCTTACCTACTGTTTTGGGCCAACATCCCAGAGAATACCGAACGATAATCTGACACAAGTCCCACATTGCGAATATGGTCAGTGGTCGATGATGAATTGTTTGTTTGTATTCCTGGTAACATGAGAGGGATACTATGTTGAGAACATGGTAATCAGTTATCCTCAATCATTATTTTCATTCTATGGTCTCCAAAATGACAGGCATGATGATTCATCTTTTCTTCCCTTCTTTCCCACACACATGACATTAAACTGGGCATCTACAGTCTGATCTCTATGACCATAAACTAAGATATATCACATCCTTTTTTTAGGACATTAAACTGCATGGCATCTGAAGAACTACGTATGACATGATTCCCATCCTCATGGGATAAATAGGAATGCACAAACATTTTGTTTTTGGGCCCAGCTTGGGTTCATCCATTATTTCTCTCGGCCACCCGACCTGAGTTCTCTATTGGAAATATGAATGGTGTGATGTCTATGGGATTTTGTCCTTATTCATGTTAGGTTATTCTCCACTCCATGCACATTCCTCTTTGAGATGCCCATTCCCTACCATTGGAACCATGGTCATTCTTTTCAAAAATTGGAGTATGGTTTGTGTTTGTTTTCAATCCTTATTAGATGTTAAAAATGTTTTCTAGTAAAGTGATCATACAGTTTAAGCAGAAACCAGTACTGAAGGTGGTGTCATTTCCCAGTGTTTTCCAAATTTTTGGACCTGAAAATTGAGAAATGGGAAAATTTGTGTTTGGAAAAGGAACTTGCGTGAAAAAGTGTAGGTGTGTTGAAAACTTGCGTGTAAGGTATGTTTCAGGATCAGATCACCGAAAAATGGCAAAGGCATGAGCTGCATGAAATATTGGAGTGGTGTATGAAAAAAATAGATTGCACGTTAAATTGGGTTTTCATGAAATAGTGAATGTAGGTTGGTTTTGTCATGTAAAAGGTGTTTCAGGATTATAATGATGAAAAATTTCAAAGGCATAAGGTTCATGAAAAATACGAAGATGTGCACAAAAAATGGTGCCTGCGAAAAAAGGATTGCACGCAGAATGAGAGTTTTGTGTGACTAGGTGGGGTTTTATGCGTGGGGGTCAGTGACACCTATAAATAAGAGGTGACCCCCCTCATTTGGTATGGATGAAGACTCAAAGAATATCCGAGTTCTGATGCGTGTAAAAGGTGTGCGAAAAAGGAGTTGCGCGAAAAGGGGGAAGTTGCGCGTAAAAGGATGTGGTGCACGAAAAAGAAGAAGCTACACATAAAAGTTGAAGTTGCGCATAAAAGTCTGAGTTTCCCGAAAATGAAGATGTTTCATGTAAAAGTAGAAGCTACACATAAAAGATTCATTTGTGAGAAAAGGGTGTTGTTGCGTGAAAAGGGTGTTATTGCATTAAAAGGGTGTTGTTGCGCGAAATATTTTCCACGCAAAAAAACAAATATTTCACGCAAAAGTGTGATATTGTGCACAAAGGGTAGGTGTTTTTCACAACCGTTAGTATGAACTATTTGCACATTCTAAATATTTGGTTTAGTGGTTCAGTGATTTCAAGTGTATCTTTTTAGGACTTCGATGAAAGTAGTGTCTCATGATGAACAGAGACAAAGACTTCAATGAAAATATATTGAAGAGACCATCAAGCCAATAAATTGAGTTTAACTTCTCTCAAGGTAGTGAGCTAGGGGGAGTAGGTGGAAGTGATCCAAGGGATGCAATGAGTATTACCTGAACCTTTTTTAAAGGAAATATGCTAGGCACATAGTGACTGTGACCAAAACATGTAATTCATAAACTAGTGAATATTAGTGGATTTTGGTATGACCGACATACTGTCGGCATATGCTCCTTGGATGTAGCACTTTGTGGTGAACCAAGTAAAAGTGTTGTGTCAAATTCCTGATTTCATTTGTTTGATAGATTTAACTTGTTCTTACCAATTTGAGAACAAGATACACAACTTTAAAAATAAAAAGTTGATACCCTGATTCACCCCTCCCTTCTCAGGGTGTTCTAGGGTCCTTCACCTATGTCTTTATCATATGACAATAAGATACATGCTATTTTTGAAGAACTACATATGGATTGATTCCCATCCTCATGGGATACGTAGGAATGCCCAATTTTTTTTTCTTCATGTCCAGACCTATTTCTTAGAAACCTTATCTTCCTTCCAACCACTTTTCCTAAGTCCTATGAGGGGGTATGTAGTGTGGTGTGAGCTTATGTCCTCATTCACATCATGTTTGCAACAACCACACCACATAACTCTCTATTGAGAGCTATCCATCCCCCTTTACTCTACTTATCTGCTAAGGTCATCTACTCTCAAATAGGTCCCCTCGACCCTCTTTGGAAATTCCCCAACATGCCCAGGTGCACTCTGGTTTAGGACCTAGAGTGTTCGATTCTACATGAACATGTTTCATCCATTTCCATGCTTCACATTTCTCTTTATTTGGGATTTTATCATCTTTCACATCCAAAAGGACCCCCAAATAGCATGGATGCTCAACCTCAGTGCTCTCTTACCATCTCGGACCAACGTCCCAGAGAATCTCAAATGACAATTTGACACAAGTCCCATGTTGTAATATGGTCAGCAATCAATGATTATTTGTTCATTCCCATTTCAGGTCACACGATATAGATGTTGTGTTTTGAATACTGTAAACAGTTATCCTCCATCATTACGCCACCCCTATTAAGCCTTGAATATTGGCTAAGTGAACCACATCTCTTTCCATTTCATCATGTCTAAGTGGAATTTCGACACTCTTGATACTATCCCTCAGTGCGCGTTTTTGCTTTAAGAGGATGAATCCATGGCGTGGTGTCATTTGAGGTTCCATAATATTCCCCCTTTCCATTTATTCCACATGTTGTGAAGATCTTCTCCACCCTTGTTTCCCATATCGAGCACAACTCACATGGGCTAAGGGATTTGGTCAAGGTTTACACCTGCTTAGAATAATCTCACTTCTTTCGATCTGAGCTCTACAACCATAAACTAAGATCCCCCTCATCCTTATTACACGACATTAAACTGCACAAATATTTCTTGAACTATGTACAACTTGATTCCCAAATTTATGGGATACGTAGGAACACCTGTACATTTCATCTTTGGTTCCAGCCCGTGATCCAATAATTATCTCTTCTGTTCAACCTTTTGGCCCCAACTCTTATAGGATTGTGTGGTGTTCCATATGCGGACTTATGTCCTCATTCACATTGAGTCTATAATAGCCGCACCACGTACTCCCCCTTTAAGAGCTAGTCTCTCCCATAACCATCCTTGTCGCATTATGTTTAGCTGCAAAAATATTCCAGAACTACATATGGATTGATTTCCATACTAATGAGATATGTAGGAATGCCCAAACATTTCATCTTTGGGTCTATCCCTAGGTATCTCAAATCCATCTGTCTTTCCGGCCCCTTTGGACCGAATTCTGTTAGAAGCATGTGGTGTGGTGAGGGACTCTTGGGCCCTCATTCATACTAGGTTTATGATATCCATGGCATGTATTTACCTTCAGGTATCTTCTTTCCAATCTCCTATGTCCTTGTCGTATGATGATAAACTACAAAAATCTCTCTAGAACTATGTATGGTTTGATTCCCATCCTCATGGGATATGTAGGAATTCCTAGACAATTCATCTTGGGCCCAACCCAAATTCCACCTTTGGTTCCTTGACTTGGGGTTTCCCCTAAGAGCACACGGTATAGTATGGACTTCTAATATCCTTATTCACATCGAGTTTTGTAACAACCACACCATGTGTCCCCCTCTATCTGACACATCTCATTGGAATACTCTAATGCATCATGGAATAGAGCCAAAAGTGTTGGATTCCACTTGGACATTCCCTTGTTTCATGTCCACACTTCATGATCCATTTATTTGGATCTCCATCCTCTTCCATGTCTGAAGAGACCCCCTTTACATCCTGGTCTCATGACACTTTGTCACAACTACTGTCTCGGGCCAACGCCCCTGAAGACCTCAGATGACATTTTGTGACTGGTCCCGTGTTTCGAACATGGTCAGTGACTGACCCTCATTTGTCTGTCCCCACTCTAGGATAATGTAAAATAGATGCAGTGTTTTGAACAAGGTCAATAGTTTTCCCCAATCATCATGCCACCGTCATTGTGATTCAGATCTCGGGAACCATGACTCACATCATTCCACTTCCTTATGTTTAAGTGTAATTGCAACACACTCGGTTTTACCCATTGACGCATCTATGTGCATTATGTAGGCATATCGGTATTATTAGGACATTATTCACCTAGTGTCCCATTTCCCATAATGTGTGCCTCCCTGTACTTGGAAAATCCCATCACTACTCCCTGTTTCCCACACTGAGAATTACTCACATGGGCTTAGTGGTTTCGGTAGGATGTGTACTGGTGAAGCCGAACCACACATGCCCCTCATCCCGCATGATGTTAAACTACACTCTCATAACTACGTGTGGCTTGATTCCCATATTAATGGGGTATGTATGAATGTCCGAGCACTTTCCCTTTGGTCCATCCCCAAGTTAGTCCACCTATGGTCTATGTTCTAAAGAACCCCACTTGGAACATGTGGTGTGGTGTGGACTCTTACAGTCCTCATTCACATTGGGATATGTACCGCACCACACATTTCCTTTTTGAGTAACCCCATCCTCACCATAAGAAATTAAACTAAACCTCATCTACATTAGCATGATGTAAAACTGTGGGCCACTTTTGGTTATCACCAGAGAGATCCTTTCAGGAAATTAATACAATCTCTGATCATACTGATGCACTCACCTAATGTGTTTTCATCACAGTGGCGTAATTTCAAGAGTTTTGGACTCCACACAAACAACCCATCACTCTACCCTCTATGCTTTATGTGCCCTTTATTTGGATACTCATCCTATTTTATGTATAAATGATCCTCTAATAGTATGGATGCTCAGCCTATGGCTCACCTACTATCCTGGTACAACATTCCGGAAGACTATGAAAGACATTTTGAGTCAGGCCCCATGTTTTGAACATGGTCAGTGATCAGCCCTCATTTTTTATCCCCATTCCAGGCTAATGCAATAAGTATAATATGTTTTGAACATGGTCAACAATTATCCTTCATTGTCATGCCACCCCTACAGTGTTCTGAATTTTGGGTATCATGATTCAGACTTTCAATTTACCTCTGTTCGGATTGATTCTAACGACCTTGAAGTTATCCCATTCATGCAATAGAGCACCTTGGTAAAGTAGAAATTCAACTATTCTGAGGATACTATTCCCCAATCAGGACTCCCCTCACCATTTCAAAAACTCTAGGTGGTCATCCAGACCCCATGTTTTCAAAACTTTAGCTGGATCTCTCATACACAAAGTGAACAATTAAGTAATATTCTCTTGTTTCTCACACTGGGCATGACCCACGTGATCTTAGGGAAGGATCTCTAATCACTTAATAGTTATGGTCAAAATGCATTAAAATAAATAGGTAAGAAAATAACTAGTCCATGAACATAGTTCAGAATAATGAAAGAGAGATATGTTTATGAGTTTGGAAAAAACTGGGCCCTTATGGATCAATGCCTTCCATGGATTGCTCTAGTGCTGCCACCTTCTGGATCATAGCCTCTAGGGATGCTTCCTTATCCTTGAGATACCTCTCTTCATCAGTGGCTATAGATAGAAACTCATTAGATCTATCTTACAATCATGCCAACTCAACTTGTATTTCAATCATTTAGCAACTCACCCTCACTACCTACTCTTAGGAATCCATAAACTAGGCCCTCAATAGTTTAATGAGTTCAGAATGGCTCATGATAAATTCCACTCTTTTGTTTGATTTCTCTTCAAGGTTTCATACTTCTTTCTTAACTTTAAGAAGCTTCTAGGTATTATATGACTCCTTATGACACCAGGTAATATCGGAGCGTTGGGTACCCTCCTATATTTTCTTATCCATATAGTCATGGATCAATTTATGAATAAGATGAGAATCCACCTCTCTGGCGTAAAGAAAGTGTAGCCAGGTGCAAAGTGACCCTATCCAGCTCATCTATTCTGCATGTGACTGACTGAGAAAGTGTTTGATACAATTCCTTACCTTGAGCCATTTCATATGAATATCCTTAGCCATGTATGGATCAGAGTCATCCATCTCCTCAGGGTCTGCAGGCCAGTACTCATGAAAAGTATCCAAGAGCTTAGTGGTAGGGTTATCTTATGGAACTCTCTCCTCTTTAGTGCCCTCACTCTCATTGTCCTAGAGCTCAACCCTGGTAGCATTATCACCCATTATTGCATCTTCTTGCTCACCGAGTACTAGGGCGGGGCAAGCATGAATAGTTGGCTCTGAAAGATCTGGGGAAATCACTGGTAGGGATCTTGTAGACATTCCAGACTTAATGGTTTTCCAAGCCTCCACCCTTGAGATCACTTCACGGGGAATCAATATCTTTGTCAGACAAGTTTTCCAAAAAAATATGAGATCCAAAGAAGGTAAAGACTTAAAAGATCCAATTGCAGTGGTATCCAGTGCCTACATCATGGTGGGAGCCTCCACCACAAGAGATCCCTCACTAATTGTTAGCTCAATCATCAGTACCCGATCTCTCTGAATTATGGGAATATCTTGAGACTCAGAGGTCACCATTTTATCCCTTCCTTCCGGTTCATCACCACCCACTTCAACCATGGCCGGTTCTCCCGCCTTGCTCGATCCCAAATGTAAGCTCATGAGGATGTTCTTCTACATCCATGGGTATATCTTCATCTCCTGTAGATAAGGATCCCCGGCTACCATCGTCAATGTGTTCCTAAATTGGAAAATTTTTTTTCAATATATTTGAGTTACAAAAAGAGAAAGGCTAGCGAAGAGAAGAGTTAAAAACTCAACTCGAGCTGTTTATCTCATTCTTTGTCAGAGCCTGTAATTTTTTCACACTCACATGGGATTCCTTGGTGAGTGACTATTTCTGAGAGTCTCTCACCTCCAGGAACATCAACCCCTTACTCATCTTTTCCCTTATCCTCTTCTTCCTCTTCCTCAGTTCCTTCTTACTCCTCTTCATCCCCTTCCTCTTCTTCTTCCTCATCATCTTCATCCTCAAACGACAGCTTTAATAGGTCATGTTCCTAGCCAAACATCACTTTCACCAAGATATGAAGTTCTTCATACCTCCCTAATTGGAATGCGTACATATCCATGGTTGTCAGGTATGCATTACAACAAATAATGTTTACTCTATCTTCCACCTAGATGTGCCCTATGTCAAGTAAGTCAAGCTTGGTACACACCAGTCTCCACCATAGCTCTTCAGTGGACATAGATTGTCGCAGAGTAATCTAGGAAGACCATAGATATGGGAAGATAGTACCATCAGTCAGATTTAGGAGATACCTTAGTTTCTTCCTAGGGAGTTCCCTAGCAAGCCCACGAGGCCACCCGCAGGACCACCCCTCTTCAGAAGGCGGAAGTGAGGTATAACCTTGCAATGCTCTCGCCGATGAAGTTCCAGACCATGGTGTTCTAACCGGTTGTCCTATTCCTTGTATCATCTCCCCAGCAACACCTTATCTACCTCCTCTTTCTCACAACTCCACGCTAGCCACCTTGATTTTCTTGGTTCATTTCCACATAATTTCTTTTGGGTATGTTTTTGTTCAATGGTCGACATAGTCCATTGATAGGCTAGCATTGAAATCGGTAGGGGGGATGGCGATGATTTCAATTGAGTTTTTTTTCATGAACATGAGACATAGTTGGATAATAATGCCAAGGTCTCACTCTTCCCGAACCTCTATGTATAATTTGTTCAGAATATTCTTTATGTACCCAAACTGCCTGGAAAACCTTGTCAGCACATACGGTACATAGAAGATTTGGCCATCGATCCGGGATACCAGCACACCGCCCCTGATGCTTTGCAAGTACTCCCTCTACTCTAATGGTACTCTCCCATCACCTACCATCTGACCAAATGGGGTCTAAAATAGATGAAAGTTTAAGTTGGTATGGTTTCCAATCTTGATCTTGATCCCTTCTTATCTAAGTGTCATCGTGTGGATTCTAGCGATGTTCAAGAAAGATAGTCGCAGACCATCACCTGGAGGGAGAAATGAATTCAGGAAGTCATACCCACCGTAGTGAGCTACAACCCAACCATGGAGGATCTGGAATAACCCACATATCCTTCTGGGAATGCTTACCCTCAAGATATGTCCCATAATGCTTATATCCTGGCCTGTATGGGCACCCCCAAATTGACCTTGTTCTTCAAATCTATGATTCCATCCATCACTAGCATTCTGGGGTAGACCCCCATCCTCGTGTCCCTCACTGGCAGGATCCACCCACTCAGAAATGCAGCAAGGAACCTAACATATCATACGTTCAGGTCCCAAATTTCATTATGCCAAAGCCCCAAGATCAATACTCTCCTACTTTTAGGACCATACAGTATGATCATGCCTTCCCCCTCTGTGATGTATTCAGGCACTGGTTTCCTCGGCCTAACATCTTCACCGCCTTGTATTACATCAAAAAACATACTAAACCACCCAGAATAAGATATATCATTTAGGATGTAGTTAATCGACAACTTCTCCTTAGCCAGCACTAACACATGCCATGTCAGAATAGTGGTGTGCATCCTATCCCCCAAATGTTATATGTTGGTAGAAACTCATCATATTGGTACCTATCCAAGGGAATTAATCCAATGCAATGTAAATCCCACATACTGAATCCTACCTCCCCATGATGGTGGTGGAAGGTATTAGTGTTTGGAGACCACCAGCTAAACAGTTCTAGTATTAGGTCCTACTAATGGTAGAAGTGAAACTGTGATGTCCACACAACTTACAAAATCCTGACAGACCGTATCTCTTCCCCGAACTCCTCGCATGTTTGGCATACCCAGCACGCCCATGCCCATTCACTTATGAAATTTAACCTAGAACAGAAGTACCATTGTTTTCAACATTTTATCGCTTCGGTAATGATACTTATAAAGGTGCTTGTATAATGAGATAGAGATTCCTCAGGAACTAGATCACTTCCTATAATAGTCATGGTCTTCAGATTTTGGACAAAGATAGTTGTGTTATATGTCTCCCTTGTGGGATGACCATTGTTCATGATGTTGAACTATAGAAGGCTATCTTCACGTGTTACCCATGACCGCTGTGTATTAGTTTCAAAGCATGACATCAAAACCTACTCCAAAATATCTAAATTCCATATTAGAAGGCTTTAACTTAGGATGTAATCCTTTTAAGCTTACGTCAGCATGCCAAAAACCATTTAATTATTTGACACGACTCTTCTTGCATAAAGAATATAAGGTTTTGTCATCATCTGAGTTCTCCTTGCAGCTGTGGTAGCCACCCTCTCAGCATCAGTCTATTGAACATTTGTTTCTATTGGGTTTTCAAAATCACAAAGGGATGTGCATGAAAGAACAGTGGTCGACGCGCAAGAAATCGTATTTTGCGCAAAAATACCACAAAACTGGGTGCGTGGAAGAAGTAATAGCGGTGCGAAATAGTCCGAAAGTGCGCGCAAAACTCAGATTAGCCATGAGAACTTGCACGCAGAAATGAAAAATTTTCAAGCACGAGAGAAAAAGAACCTGTCATATGGAAAAGTCAAGGTAGGGACCAAGGCCCCCCCCTCAGTGCATTTATAGACACAGACCGGTCCTTTCGCATGCGTGGAAGTGGTTTGCGCGTCGAACGACAATTTTTTCATGCATCCACGGTCATTTGTTCTGCTTTTTAGTGTGACCCTCAGAATCTGACCTTCGGATACCCCTTAAGATCTGATTCTGAGGGGAGGGGGGGAATTTGTTGATGTTGAATTTCAGATAGGTACATGAACGAGAACTATTAATCAAAACTAAGGTGTATTGGGAATCCAGGGACAATTCTGTGATTCCCTAGTGAGTTGCATACAAGAATTAAGAGTTGTAGACCTGATTCCCATATGTTCACAAACCCTTGCACTCCCAATGTGACATTAAATAGGGCTTTCTGTGGAAACCAACTGAAAAAAGGCCAAGTCAATGGGGCGATGGAAGATTGCTCAGTGCGCAATATTCCCATTTGCGTGCAAACCCTTATGGGCCCAATATGATGTCAATCAGTCTCTTGCACACAGATCCTCTTGTGAGCTACCATCGAAGTTTCTGACTATAAATAAAATCATAACCATCTCCCTTTGGGGGATGTCTAAAGAAGACGAATTTATTCTTTACCGCGTGAAAGACACCACTTCCGAGACCGCATGAAAGACATGGCCTCAAGGTATCAGATCTTTCATGAAAGGTCTCAAAGGGGTCCTCCTTGAGGTGGGACCACTAGGGCTTGATCCTCATCCATTTCCTTTTACTCTAATGCATTTCTGTACAAACAATTCCTTTTGCAAGAAAGTTTCCCCTCATGTCGTAACAACCTTGCACGTATCCACACACTTTGCACACAACCGCTCCATCTTGCGCACAACCTCTAATCTTGAGAACACCCATCCTTATGCAATACATGTGTCATACTTACCCTAAGGCACCATGTTCGATCCCCTCTTATACACGACAACTCTTTCATGAACATACTTCTCATGTATGGCCCTCCAAGTTTGCACGAAGTAATTTTAGGGTCCCTTGGGTGGTGCATCATGTTGCATTTCTTTTCCACATGATTCTCCACATAGGCACACTAACAACTATTTATTCTTCACATAGCCATGCTAACATGATCCCCTCAATGGATCACTCCAGAACCCTATATCCACATGACATTGCTGATGCCTTCCCTTCACCATTGGTAAAGCACTCCAGTTATGTAAGTCCTGGGGGTGGGGAGAAAATCCTTATCATCCGAGTTGCAAGATGTTAAACTTCCAAACATCATAGTCCTGATCAGATGATGTTAAATCGTATCCTCTCCCTATTCAATATACATGGGGTGCCCCACCTCAGACATTTTCCATGCCGCTTGTCTCCAAGTGAGTGAGATGTTCCTCACATGGAATGAGATGCTCCTTACATGGAATGACATTTATCCCCGGGGGGGGGGGGGGGACTATCCTGGTGTAACCCCCTAGCTTTTTTTGTAGGAGGTATCACTCTTTAGAATCCTCTCTTATTCCATGTGCAAGGACCATAGGAGAGATGGGCATAGGGGAGTTGATATCCCTCCCCTCTCTCTTTAGCCTTTATAGCCATTAGTCCTCTATCCTAGAGTAAGTCCTAATCTTCGTATCCCTAGGCCGCTATCTAAGTGTATGCCTGTGTTTCCTCTTTGGGCCTCTAGCCATGAATAAGCCCCACATTATTCCTTGTAGACGAACCTTTCACGATGTGATCATTAGGTCTTTGCTACCTCTTGTTTCTCACACCGAGCATGACTCACATGTTCTTAGAGTAAGCATCAACCATGACACCCTTTTATTGCCTCCTTAGTGAATTAGACCCATACCTTCCCATAAAACAATGTTGATTTTTATCCTTACCATTTTCGAGCAAGGTATGTAGGAAGCCTCCCTAAGGTTCAATCCCATTACCCATATTTCCTAAGCATTTCAAACCGGTTCACCCTCATCCCACATGATGTTAAACTGTATCCCCCATTTTTTATCTCGCATGATGCTAAACTATACCTATTTGAGCTACATGGGTTTTGATCCTTGTCTGGTAGACATGTTACATAGGAAGACTCACTAAGGTTCAACCCCAAACACTAGTAAACATTAGTGTCCCCTTTACTAGGACCCACATCCTTAGTCTAATCCTTAGTAGCGTCAGACCAATTCTTGGGCCGCTAACCACACGTAACCCCCAATATGTCGTCGGGTCACTGTCCTTTGGGTACATCTCAGTTCTGTGCCCCATCCTGAACTACATGTAATTTTATTCCCTACCACAAGGATACATAGAAAGCTTCCCTGGGGTTCAAATCCATCATCCATGTCTCATCCTGGTCTATCCTTTGAGACTTTTGTATTTCGGGAAGATCATGGCCCAACCTGGGGGTTTCACATCCTTTAGGTCCCATCCATGCATCCATTCTCAAGGGCCACCTACTTAGGTGTTCCATCACCCACCAAACTACATGGACTTTGATTCCCTACCACAGAGATATATAGGAAGCCTTTCTAAGGTTCAAAACCAACATCACCATCATCTTCACATTGGTTCCATCCCATTCTTCTCATCCATTTCATTCAACCATCCATCATCCATCCAAATTCTTACCTGAGCCGCCACATCCCAGTGAGATCATGCCATTCTCTTAGGTCGATACCCATGCATAATACCTACATAATCCATAACCATCAAAACAAGAGTATCCCTCTTATGATGGGACACTATCCATGCATAATCCCCAACATCTCTTCGGGTCACTGTCCATTGTGTACACCCGGATCCCATGATTCACACCTTCAAACTATGTGGTTTTTGATCCCTTACGTAGGAAACCACCCTGAGGTTAAATCCCAACCAATGATAAACCTTGGAATCCCCTTTATAGGGACCCAAACATCCTTGGATCCATCTTCACTAGATGTCTTGATCCACTCATCCAATAAATCCCTCAGGTTCTCCCTCTTGGGGATGTAGCCATATGATTTACTCATGTCAGTGTTCCGATCAGTCCGATCCTTCTTCGCTAGATGTTATACTCATGACATACCCTATGTTAACATGGGAAGATGAGGAAAAATTCCAGGAAATACCTATGGAATAAAATTCCCCATACTTGATGTGGGATGCCTCGAGATTCAACGCCCTCGAGAAGCCCTATCATAAGGGGAAGAAACCCAAGTGCATTACTGTTTTAGCATCTAGACATGCCAGTGATGTCTAACATGACTACTCCCCCAATCGAAGGTTGCTGCCCTAAATTGACCCCTTTGAATGTCCTGATAGAATTAGTGTAATAAACTGGTGTCCATAAAGATATGGAACTGGGGAAGAGTTTCATGAACAACATCTTAATCCTTAAGGGAGACCCAGAATAGGTGAAAAATTTCGATGAGGAATCCACAAAAGGAGAGACCTACATCAAATCTCCCATTTCAATCAAGGAGAAAATATGCCTGAATCAATGACGGATTCTCCAACCTTTGGAAAGTGGGAATGCAGGTCTAGATTTATACGTTCTCAATAGACAGACGTGAGCCCTAGAGAAAGCATCGAAAATAGTAATATCTTCTTACCATTTCTACGACACACTCCTAGGGATGATGATAATTTTTTGTCTATAGATGTGTATGAGATACATAATGTTTATGAGATGACCCGAACCCCAGAATTCCAGGGGCCGGTTCCTGAGAACATGATGTGTGACTTTTAATAAAAACATTCACTGATAAATTAAACATCATATCCTATACAAAGGATCAAATTTAGTTCAGGTTCTGGGAAACCATCTACTTCTATTAGATTTCTTTAGCTCAAACTGACACCTGAAAATTTTAAATAAAAAAATTAGGGTGAACATATGAATTCGCAATAATAGGATTTAAAATAAACCAATATAAATTTTAAAAACATTCTTTAAACCTTTCCATAAAACATTTTTCTTAAAGAAAACTCATAACATAAGAAACATATCATAAAAGTGCTTAATTAAAAACATGCTAATAGAATTACAAGGGTACATGATTCATTTATAGGCATGATCATTTACAGTAATAAATAAAAGAAATTATAGCATGTATAACATATGAATATATAAGCACAAATTAAATAACTAAGAGTAATGAATAATCAGAGTTGTATGTAAATGTAATAACATCAATTTCATACACCGAATAAAAAATCACTGAGTGCTAAACATATGTCATGCCATAAGCATTTACTTTTTTGATACTCATTAGTACTGGCTCTTAACCATGGATATTCTACTAGTCAATCACCCATTTGGTTAATTAATTATCATACACATAATGAGGGAATGTATAATACTGGACTTTAATTTCTATTTCAAGGCCTCGTTCCAGGACCTAGGGGCTAACTATAACTGGACCCCAACCCAGAGAGCCTCTATAACCAGACTCCAACCCGGAGGGTCTGCTATAACCGGACCCCAACCCAGAGGGCTTACTTTTACCAGTCCCCAACCTGGAGCATACTATTCCAATACATTCCTCATATGTCCAGTAATTTTTGATATTAAAGGTGTCCTATACCACTACAGACATTTAAATTTTACTTCACATTAATCAAAGTTTCCCATAACACTTTGAGTAATTTAATTTATTATCTCATTATTATGGTATTCCACATGCATGCATCATTGAGTGAAACTATAAATAAAATGGAAAATGAAACCATTTAATTCAAAAATACATAATATGAAAGATAACATTGAAGATATAATAGTAACAGTTTACTGAAGACATACATGGTTTATCACACATTGTTTTCACATGATACAATTACTAAAGCACATAAAATAATGGATGATAAGGGGTTTTCCATATGAGATTTGAAAATGATAAATCTTTAATTTAAAATCCTTATTCCATGAATGAAAATACATGTTATTTAATATTATTATAAAAGTGTCAGTGACTAAGAAATTAGATTACATCACGACTTAACTAATAACAATCACCGCAGTTGTTAAAACATTATGTGAGCATAACATGATCACATGGTTTAACACACCCTTTTATCCTTTAATATATTTTGGTCAAATAAAAATTATATATTCTTTTTAATCATAAATCAAAACAAGATAAATTATATAATACCTTTGAAACATGAAATTATAACAAGGCTAATATCATTAAAAGTTCATTAACTAAAGCAAGTTTGAACTACTTTATGGATTAAGACATACATATTTACATAAATACCTATTGGTTTTTCTTACACAGAGACTGATATTCATTAAAGTCTCATAAGTATTAATTGCATCAATAAATTAATTAAATTTTAATAATCCATACATGAAATTAGGGTTTTGGAAACTATACACAAAGTGTATATATATGAGTTTTCATAATTAAAATAGGTTTAATAATTTTTCATAAGTAATAAATACTTTAAAATATATTTAATACACCATTATCACATGATTAAAAAGTAAACCATGTTAGGTTTATAACATGTGTGACCATATATATATATATGAAAATATTACAAAATTTTATTTCATCCTTAAACCTCAAAGTATAGAAGACTTGAAAATGAACCTCAAGGAGGTTCCTTTAAAACTGCATGTTTATATATATATATATATAATAACATACATAATTGGGTAAAAAGTTTTATACAAAATATAGTTCTTCACCTTTTTATGTTCTTAAATTAACTTTGAAGCTCAAGTTTAGAAATATTAAATCAGGACATAAGGGGTTTATGTAAATCTGGTGGGTTATATATTTATATATTTATATACATATATATGTATATACATAACAGATTATGTATATAAAGTATAAAATAAGTTTACATGAGGTATTTATGCTTCAGGTCCACTAATACCCTATAACTCAAAATCCCGAAGCTTTAAATCGGGTAAAGAAGGGTTCAAACTCAAACCGCAATATGCATATATATCTATATACAAGTGTATATAAATACACAACTTCAACTCAATGAGAAAGATAATATAAATCCCTTACCTTAGTTCGAGGAGGACAAGGAGCTCATGAGAACTCTGGAGATCTCAGAGGAGACTTGTTGAGGTTTGCTGGAAGCTATAATGGAAATAACTGAGGGGTTCTTGGGTACCTCAGCTGTGTTTTTTATTAACTATACCTACAAAGAATATTTTAATAAAAATTTCTTGGGATCCAAGGCTGAAATGGATTATAAAAATACTAGGGACCGGTCTTTGTGGAAACCGTGTGAAAGGAGGGGGACCAGTGGTTGTCAAGGGTAAAGAAAACAATGAAATATTGGGTGTAGGGGTAACGGTGTAGTGCACGCCACAAGGAAGAAGAAGGTGCTATGGGAAGAATGCCGGAATAAGATCAGACAGTTTGGATCAAATCAGGCCTTGATCTGATGGTTGTAGTGCGTCTGCGGTTTAAAAAATGTTGGGCGGCTCAGATTAAATCTGAGTTTGATCAGACAACCCTAGATCGACGTGGTGTTTTAAAACTCTTGGATGGTCGAGATTAGATCTGATGTTGATCGTACGGTGCACAAAAATGCGGTGGTATTCCATGGTTGCTGAGGGTCAATAACTGGATCGAGATCAACAGACCAGATCATGCGCGATGCGATCCAATAGCCCATATCTTATTTTGGTCAAAAAAACTCATCCCACATCGAACCAACAAGACATTCGTGACCCCTTTATAAGCCTAAGCCTTCGAAAAATGCCTCATAAAAAACACAGAACCCACATAAGGTGCCTTATACATGGGCTACTTCCCCCACAGGCCTTAGCCTACCCCCACCTTTCCATGACCCTCGCGCCCACAGTGGCGCGCTCTAAACCCCCATGCACTCCTAGGAGCCCTTTGGGGAACCTATACCCACGTTCCGGCTGTCCGGGGTTGGGGATGAGGGCTAGGCTAAGACACCTAGCGTGATCTACCTCCCTCAACCTGGCTTATAGGCTGGCCCTAGTGGGCTTAATTTTTTATTTATAAAAACTATCTTTCAAAATTATGTAAAATCATAAGGAAATTAATACATCCATTTCAACTATATAGAAAATATTTTTCAAAACATGATTTTTATTTAAACTTTAAAATGTTAAAGAATAAAAATTTCTTAATTAAGAGTATCACTAAATTTTTTTTATAAACCCTAATGTTTTAAAGAATAATCATAACTTCATTATATCCACATGAAAACATTTATCATTTTAAGAGAAATCAAAGCATATTCCAACAAGAAATCGAACATAGTTTAATTAAAACATTATTTAAGCATTAGAAATGAAAATGTTTATAATGTATTTGAAATATTTTCAAAGTGTTTTGAATTCCTCATCACATTTCAAAATCACTTAATTGTAACTCAAAATATTATACCTCATCTTCATAATTAGGGTTTTTTTTATAATTTTCAATCCATAACTTATTTATTTGGAAAAATAAATTACACTAACATGTTTTTAATTAATTCACCAACAAGGGAAACAAATATATTTATAGCCATTAGAATTCCATGGTCAGACAAGGAAATGGAAAAATTAGTGTCTTATAAAACCAAGCCTTAGGGTGTCCTAAAACTCAAGACAAAAGAAGAAGTTGGTTCACGTCATACCATTAGTGCTTAGTGTGGCTGCAGTGGCCTTGACCATTCTTATGATTGTTATGATGGATTCGAAGGACCCATATTATCTTCTTGAGGTTCTCATTGTTTTGGGTGGTCTCCCTATAATTTTGATAAGGTTTTTAATAGATATTTTTGGGTAGAATGGTTTCTTGTGATCTAGATACATAGTAAACACTTCAATGTCTTGTTTAAATGAAAATACTTGTGTTTATATTAAAAATTTTGTTTAGTTACAAAAAATTTAAACAAAAAAAAGCACAATATTATCATTATATGAGACAAAAGTTTTTGGGTGTTTCAATATTCTCCTTAAAAATAATTTCGTCCTCATAATTTCTTTCACATAACCCTATTAAAATACTCCCTTAAAAACTTTACCACATCCTCCATCATGGAGGTTCCTCTGGTGTGGCCAGGCGAATTCCCATATTGGTGTTCAACTCCTCTGCTTCCCTGGCCCAAACACAAATTGGGAAGAAAGGGTTGAACTCAAGCGTAGTGCATTCGATCTTCCAGAGTGTGTCTCAGATAGTGGAAAGTTCATAGATGTCTGAATGGACAAAGTCTCTAAGGACTCGCCAGACTATCTCCCGATTTAGAACGTCTATGTTATAGATGTGGCCGTACAAGATAAAACTAAGGAGTTGGTATATGTAGGCTATACAAAGGTTTCCCTCCAAAGAATCCTCTTAAAACCATACTCTAGCTGTGAATTTCTGGGCTAGAGTGAAGCATAGGAAAGGCCCTTAGGGGTATCTTCCCCTTCATCTGTACTCGGCAAGTTGGACCGTGGTTATGCGGTGGTATAAGTAAGCATTCCTTTGGAAGGAGCATAGAATTTCCAGACTGTTTGATATATCAAAAAGTTTCTTGGACATTTTGTTTCAAGTTTGTGAAAGGTAGGTACTATTATTCATAGGTTTTGAGCACAATGGTCTCTAGTATCTCAGTAGGGAGTGATAAGATGTGAGTCTGTCCTTCCATCTGAAAAATTTTATGAAAGTCCAATCGATGAAACCCATCCAAAAGTATAAACAAAAAAATATAGCAGAAAGAAGAGATAACAAGTTGTATTCTCATATAACCACTGGTACATAAAAAGTAAAGGGCTAATGGTTTCCCCAGTCCCCTAATACATGAATCCCCAAAACAAGTTCAAAACTCTCAATCTCCCAGAACCATATGCAACCTGAGCAGTCTGGTTCAATATCATTGGTGCACTTTTTTTTCTCTAGAGTCTTCCATGTGGGGTGTATAGCTGAGAGACATCAGTAAGTAATTTATATCTATAGGCAGAAAATGAGGCTTCAAATTCAATGATTTCAAACTCTATTACTTGGCCATAATGGCCATAGGACAAGACTTGACACATATATGATGCAAAGAGGTCTTCTGCTAATGCAGTTTCTTGGAAATCCATAAGGGACTAGATACCTTCCACTGAGATGAAGCATCTAAAAAGTCCCTCATATTACTTTCCCCATCATGCACTAGCTGGAAATTGGGTTTGCACCATAAAGATGTAGTCCAAACCCACCCCTCGGTGGAGTTCTAGTACCTGGGGAGAGTTTAATACGTCATAGAGACATTTTCATGCTATATAGATATGGGTATAGTTTATAAAATTTTCATGGCTGGATATAGAAATTATGGTTTCTAGGTCCTCATTGGGAAGATACAAAAGACTAGAACCTTTTTTTCCATCTGAAAGTTAGGAAAATCCTTTTATTTAGAAATGCTTAAGTAAATTTTTCTTTGTTTAAGTTCTGGTTTTACAGATTTATCTAAACTGAATCCTCTGATACCAACTGAGACGACCCGACCCCCAAAATGCTAGGGGCCGGTGCTTGAGAACACGATGTGTGAATTTTATCAAAAACATGCTTTGAAAAATTACACAACATGCCCCATATAGAGGATCGAATTCGGTTCACGTTCTGGGAAACCAGCCACTTCTGTCATACTTCTTTAGCTCAAACTGATACCTGAATTTTTTGAATAAAAAATGTAGGGTGAGCCTACAAATGTCTAGTAAGGGGTTTTAAAATAAACCAATATAACTTTTTAAAACATTCTTTAAACCTTTCCATAAAACATTTTTCTTAAAGAAAAATCGTAACACATGAAACGTATCATAAAAGTGTTTAATTAAAAACATGCTAACATAATTACAAGGGTGCATGATTCATTTATAGGCATGCTCATTTGGAGTAATAAATAAAATACATTCTAACATGTATAACATATGAATATATAAGCACAAATTAATCATCTAAGAGTAATGAATAATCAGAGTTTCGCGTAAAGTTAATTACTTCAATTTCATACACTGAATACTAAATCACTAAGTGCTAAACATATGTCATACCATAATCATTTACATTTCTGATACTCATAAGTACTAGCTCTTAACCATGGATATTATAGTAGTCGAATATCCATTTGGTTAATTAATTATCATATTCATAATGAGGGAATGTATAATACTAGATGTTAATTTCTATGTCAAGGCCTCATGGCATGACCTAGGGACTAACTATAACCGAACCCCAACCCGGAGAGTCTCTGTAACCAGACTCCATACCAGAGAGCCTCTGTAACCAAAATCCAACCTGGAGGGTCTGTTGTAACCAGACCCCAACCCGGAGGGCTTAATTTTACTAGTCCTCAACCCCGAACATACTAGTATAATACATTCCACATATGTCTAGTAAATTCTGATATTAAAGGTGTAACATACCACTATGAACATTTAAATTTTACTTCACATTACACAAAGTGTCCCACACCACTTTGAGTAATTTATTTTCTTATCTCATTATTATGGTATGCCACATGCATGCATCATTGAGTGAAACTATAAATAAAATGGAAAATGAAACCATTTAATCAAAAAATACATAATATGACATATAACATTGAAGATATGCCAGTAACAGTTTACCAAAGGCATACATGGTTTATTACACATTCTTTGTATATGATACAATTACTAAATCACATCAAATAATGGATGAGAAGGGGGTTTCCATATGATATGTTAAAATGATAACTCTTTAATTTAAAATCCTTATTCCATGAATAAAAATAAATTTTATTTAATATGATGATAAAAGTGTTAGTGATTAAGCAATTAGATTACATGATGACTTATCTAACAATAATCACTACAGTTGTTAAAACATTAAGGGAGCATAACATGGTCGCATGGTTTAACACACCCTTTTATCCTTTAATATATTTTGGTCAAATAAAAAGTATATATTATTTTTAATCAAAAATTACCACAAGATAAATCAAATAATACCTTTGAAACATGAAAATATAACAAGGATAATGTCATTAAAAGTTCTTTAACTAAAACAAGTTTGAACAACTTTATGAATTAGGACATAAATATTTACATAAATACCTATTGGTTTGGCATACACAGAGACTCATATTCATTAAAGTATCATAAGTATTAATTGAATCAATATATTAATTAAATTACAATAATCCATACATGAAATTTGGGGTTTGGAAACTATACACAAAGAGTATATATATGAGTTTTCATAATTAATCTAGGTTTAATAATTTCTCATGAGTAATAAATACTTTAAACCATATTTAATACACCGTTATCACTTAATTAAAAACCAAAACATGTTAGGTTTATAACATGTGTGACCATATATATATATATATATGAAAATATAACAAAATTCCATTTCATCCTTGAACCTCAAAGTATAGAAAAATTGAAACTGAACCTCAAGGAGGTTCCTTTAAAACTGTATGGTTATACATATATATATAATAACTTACATAATTGGGTAAAAAGTCTTATACAAAATATAGTTCTTTGCATTTTGATGTTCTTAAATTAACTTCAAAGTTCAAATTTAGAAATCTTAAATCTGGACATAAGGGTTTGATGTAAACATGGAGTGTTATATATTTATATATTTATATACATATATATGTATATAAATAACCGATTATGTATATAAAGTATGAAAATAAGTTTTCATGAGGTATTAATGCTTCAGGTATACAAATACTCTATAACTCAAAATCCCAAATCTCTAAATTGGGTAAAGAAGAGTTCAAACTCAAAACGCAAGATGCATATATATATATACAAGTGTACATAAATATACAACTTCAACTCAATGAGAAAGACAATATAAATCTCTTACCTTTGCTCGAGGTGGAAGAGGAGCTCGAGAGAACTCTGGAGATCTTGGAGGAGACTTGTTAAGGTTTGTTGGAAGCTTGAGTGGAAAGAACCGAGGGATTCTTAGGGTGCCTCAGGTGTGTTTTTAATAAATTATACCTAAATAGAATATTTTAATGTAAATTTCATGGGATCCAAGGCCCAAATGGCTTATAAAAATACTAGGGATTGGTATTTCTGGAAACAGTGTGAAAGAAGGGGGACCAATGACTATCAAGGGTGGAGAAAATGGTGCAATATAGGGTGTCGGGGTACTGGTGCAGTGCAAACTGCGGGGAAGAAGATGGTGCTACAGGAAGAAATCCAGAAGAGGATCGGACAATCAGTATCAAATTTGGCCTTGATTTGATGTCTAGGGAATGTCCGTGGTTTAAAAAAATTTGGGTAGCTCAGATTAAATCTGAGTTTGATCAGACGACCTTGGATCAACATGGCGTTTTAAAACTCTCGGATGGTCGAGATTATATCCAAGGTTGATAGGACGGTGCACAAAAATTCGGTGATATTCCTCGGTTACTAAGGGTTGAGTGCTGGATCAAGATTGATGGCCCAGATCGCGCGGGATGCGATCCAACGGCCCCGATCTAGTTTCGCTCGAAAAAAATCGTCCCACATCAAATCAGCGAGGCATTTACAACCCCTTTATAATCATAAGCCTCTGAACAATGGCTCATAAAAAACATTGAACACACATAGGGATCCTTATACAAGGGCTCCTGCCCCCGCCGGCCGTGGCCTACCCCCACCTCGCCGTGTCCCTCGCACCCAGGGTGGTGCGCTCTAAACCCCCATGTGCTCCTGCGAGCCCTTCGGGGAACCTATAACCACGCTCGGGCCGGCTTGGGCTGGGGTTGAGGGTGAAGCTCAGCCACCTAGCATGAGCTGCCTCCCTCAGCCTGGCTTATAAGCTATCCCTAGTGGGCTTAATTTTTTTTATAAAAACTAACATTCAAAATTATGAAAAATCATAAGGAAATTAATAATTCCATTTCATCTATATAGAAAATATTTTTCAAAACATGACTTTTATTTAATCTTTGAAAGTTTAAAGAATAAAAATTTCTTAACTAAGAGTATCACTAAAATTATTTATAAACCCTAAAGTTTGAAAGCATAATCATAACTTCATTATTTTCATATGAAAACAGTTATGAGTTGAATAGAAACCAGAGTATATTCCAATAAGAAATTGAACATAGTTTAATTAAAAAATTGTTTAAGCATTAGAAATGAAAATCTTTACAAGGTATTTGAAATATTTTCAAGTGTTTCGAATTACTCATCACATTTCAAAATAACTAAAGTGTAACTCAAAATATTATACCTTATATTCATAATTAGGGGTTGTTTTATAATTTTCAATCCATAACTTAATTATTTGGAAAACTAAATTACACTCACATGTTTTTAATTAATTCTCCAACAAGGCCAATAGCTATATTTATAGACATTATAATTACACAGTCACCCAAGGAAATAGTCAAATTAGTGTCTTATAAAACCAAGCCTTAGGTTGTCCTAAAACTCAAGACAAAAGAAGAAGATGGTTCACATCATACCATTTGTTCTTAGTGTGTCTGTAGTGGGTTTGGTCATTCTTATGTTTGTTATGATGGATTCTAAGGACCCATATTATCTTCTTGGGGTTCTCATTGTTTTGGGTGGTCTCTCTATAATTTTGACAGGGCTTTTAATAGGTATTTTTAGGTAGAATGATTTATTGGGATCTGGATACATTGTAAACACTTCAGTGTCTTGTTTAAATGAAAAGCCTTGTATTTATCTTATAAATTTTGTTCAGTTACAAGAAATTTAAACAAAAGAAAAGCATTATATAATCATTATTTGAGACACAAGTTTTGGGGTGTTATAGTTTATACTATCTACATACTGTATGACCCTGATGTTTTTTGGATTATCGGTCCCCATGTCATGTAGTAAATGCACTGAATGATTTAGACCCCTGATATTTGCTTCCATGAAAACACATAAACTACACATCATGTAATAATTTTGCACATCATGTAGTCAAAAAAACCATGCACCTGTCTAGCCTGGTCAACACACAAATCATATTTATTGCTTTCTATGTATAGTTATTTCATGATGATAGATATTTTTTTTCATGGTTTGTCCGAGTGCAAAAAACACAGGTACATGGAGTATACCAATGGGAAACATGCTATATAGTCCTATTGATTTAAGATATTCTTGGTTTTACGAGGGAGGATAAATAAGGGAAGATAAGAATTGGTTTTTTGGATTTAGAGAACAAATAATTCTAAAATTAATACTATAAATTAGTAATGTGACACCTTTGATGCCACTTAAAGGTTTCAGGTGGAGTGGAAAAACATATTAATAGTAACTAACTTTGATTTTTGTCACAATTGATTATTAATTTTAGATATACATGATGAAGAACACCATGAATTCCAAAATTAAATCGAGGATTAATTTACTTATGAATGATGAAACTAAGAATCGAGGATCATCAAATATAATTTATAATTGATGAATAGATAGTTTTAGAATTACCTTTTCCTATAACTCTTTTCGCATTGATGATGTGGCTGACTACTCTTTACATACCGTAGTTGTGACATTGGATTCAAGGGTACAATCCCTTTAGAAGTGATCCATATGTGGTCTAAAAACCTAGAACACAACTGTAGAATTATCGAGTTCTAAGACAATTGATCTTGATCCCTTGTATAATCTGTCATTGAATGAAATAAGAATATCTTCATCAATTAAAGACTATTTAGGTTATCTTAGAGGCTCAATAGAGTAAAGGAGGATTGGCTCTCTAGTTACTGAGTGTGTTCTTGTGAGGTTTCTCTCTTAGGTATTAGGATACTTCTCTCTAGGTTTGTTATGCATAAAAAAGGCTAACCCTAGAATGCGATATAAATGGGTATTTATAGAGCTAAGTTAAGGTTGGGAATTGTACATTAATCCTTAGTAATTTCTTTTTCCTGAGTAGAAACCTTGTCTAATAATAATAAAAATATTATTATTATATTCCTGACATGTGAATTAGCTATAAATAAATAAATATAATTTTTTAAATAAATAAATATTTATTTATTTAAATGAAATTTAATATATCTTTTCAACCATACCATTAAACTCATTCCATTTACCCTCCCTATATTTACTAAAAATTGAATAATGGTTATTTATTTAATAAATAAATATCATTTAAATATTCAGCAATAAATATTTTAGATATTATATTCACTAAATATTGTGAATAAATATTAATTATTATTTAACTCAAGTATTTTTTCTTCTCAATAACTCATCATTAAATCATAGGGATCGACTAACTCTAAATATTTATTAAACCATAAATTAGGAATAATATTTATTCCAACTTATTAAAGTTAATATAGAATTTAATTTAGTTTTTAACACACTTAGTGTATGATCCTCTTGGACCCTTTCTTAGTGGCATTAAGCAGAACCATGTAAATTGAAAGGTTAACCTCCAACAACATACCAATGCACTCATAAAGAAAGTAGTAAATGTCATAATGACATAAAATCTCATACAAAATCTAATTATGTAATGTAATACATTTACTATGAAATCTTTAATAAATAAGTTTTCATGCTGGTGTTATTAACATATGTTCTTGATGAATATTTCTTTGAATTTATAGAAATGAACCTTCCTACAGAGCACCATGGCCATGGATATAATTAGGTTGTTACATTACCATAAAAGGGATTAATATATCAACTTCCATAAATAAAAAAAGGAAAAAATCATTTCTTACATTATTCATTAATGAAATATCCCTCATGACACACCCAACATATCCTAATTCTCCATGAGTATATGTTATCATGGTTTTAATTAATTCATCAAAGAACAAAACTCATGATATGAATTAATAATAATCTAAAATCCTAAGGATCAATTCACATGTATTTATACAGTAATATCAAATGAAACATATAAATGTGTATTTTTTAGTTAGAGGTTCATGTACTCATAATCACATACTCTGAAGATTACTAAGGGTGTACTCCATGAAAAAGTGTCTCAAAGTCTTATGATTCTACAACCCAGATAGAATATATCATTTGTTTCCTTTAAAATGATATCATACCTCAACAGAACATATATTTTGGAATATTTTCATGACTCTTCTAGGTTATCATCATAGTAGGGAACTGATATGACCTTTTTAGTGTGACAGTTAATATTAGAACATTATCATGTAATATGTTATGAAAAAGGACAATCATGATGTGATAATGATTTTTTTAATATTCTAAAAAGTGACTATAAATAATCATAAATAACATATAATTTGGTTATAAGGAACCAAATCCAATACAATTTTGGTTCTGATCATAATTATCACTCAAGGTAGGGTTAAAGAAAAACCTTTTAACTCAAGGTGAGGACATTATCATGAACACCACCTATCATTAAAGATAGGTTATGATATCAAATCACAATAAGACTGCTCCCTTGTCACTCAATATTGAGTCCTTACGACACCTTATCACTAAAGGTGAGGTTGGTCCATGAGATTTTTCATTGGCTATGCTGAGATCTGTTACCAATCACATGCCCATGGTCATCAGATACATGAAATAAGAAACAAGACAATTAGCCTGTCCCATAGCTAAATAACTCATCATAGGGAACTAGTCACCAAGGAGCTTACCCTTAATCCCACAACATACCTTAACATACATCTGGCCTCATAGGATCATCTTATTAACATGGTTCTGGTTGCATAATCATAGTATTTCTATCTTCTTGTCACCCTCATATCACCCACTAAGGAATACAGAACGAGTCCTTTAAACCCATATCAACTCATTGATACCTAAAAAAACACATCACTCTAAGATTACCTCACAACCCATCGGTTGTTCATGATTATATCCTGAAAATCCTATTTTAAAACTCATCAAAATCCCAAATCACACCCCCACATTTCTTTCATCTCACATCACTCCCATAAGATCTCTCAAGCTCCTCACTGAAAATAAATCCATCTCCATCATACCACATCAATCCCTAAAGGACTCATCTCACTCATGGTTTATAATAACTATCAATACGCTCTTAAGAGGGTGCTCCACACCAGGCTTGAGATGCATGATTATCTCACTCATCACCTTAAGGTCTAAGCCTCCCACTAATATCTAACTGGACAAAAGAAACAATCCTATGATATCTATGTCACATTTCACATCATAATATCTTCCCAAGGTATCTGATAGACTCAAAAAACACCTTTTACTATTAGAAAAATGGTCACTGAGATATCCTAATTTATCTAAAGTACTAAAGAGAACTTGTTTTAACTAAAGGAGGATCAATTATACTCTATATTTCTAAAGGTATATTTATGTCCCTATCCACTAACATGATCCCTTGAAAACTTGAATTATTACACAATCATGTATAAATAATCATATACATTTACATTAAAGGTACCAATTACCTCTATACAGGAGTTACCACCCACGCCATGCTCTTCTTACCCTCATCCAAGACCGTCCACACCTCATCCAAGATTTCACCATAACCTGAACTCCTATCTCACATGAAAACACCCAAATACCTAATTATAATATAATATAATTAGTTATTCAATATAATGTAAGAGAATTATTTGTTGATAAACTCAATGGGCATCACTATATTACTGAAACCACATGAAAATATTTTCATTCATCCTATTGGGATGTACTCTATCCATAATAAAAAAAAGAACCATCATCCTTACTTAATTCTATGATGTATTGGAAAAAATCATTCCAAACCCTAACCCAAAATCAAATTGAATCAAAATATGACAAAGAGAAATAAGAATAAAGGAAAAAGAAAGGAGTGACTTAGCTTAAAACTTATATATAACAAAAAAACACCCCTCTTAAAGGAATATTCACATAGGGAAATAAGAGGGTGGAAGCTAAAAAATGGACCTATATCAATGAATATATAACCTTAAATCATGAAGGGGGGGGGGACTATAAAAGGACTATTCTGCTCTAGTTAGAAAAATAGGATTTCAAGTCAACCATGGTGTGATGGTCCCTCAACCAGAATGGTCATGATATGGCACTATTGGGCCATGATGAAAAAAAACATGGTAGAGGAGCCACCCCCAGCCTAGGTTCATCAGAGAATACCCCTCTATGGGTCACAGTGAAACCACTATTAGACAGAGTATCCACTCCTACCTATCACTATCACTACATGAACTGATAAGAAAAAAAACAATGCATATCACCCAGTTGTGGCCAAATAATTAAATTATTATCCCAACTACCTCATTTAATAGTTGTATACCCTCCTATCCATGATAAATTTCTCTTGTAAGGACAAAATTAGTCAACCTATGGGTCACAATGCAACTCGTTTCCTATTGATAAATTCTTCAATGGGGTCACCCCGACTATACTCCAACATTTTCTCTTGCACTCAATACTTATTATAGGATTTTATTCACATCCAAAACCATCTATTTGATATGTTCCAACCCTCATAAACCCAATTCAATTTCTAATTCCTAAAAAATCCCCTACTTCAGGACAAAAACATCAAATTCTCTTTAAATTTAACAACCTATAACATTATAGGTCATTACAGAGAGAAAATGATAGGAGTGAAGGGAGAGAATCTTTGGGGGAAGTGAGATATAATTAAACCATGAAAGGGGAGTAAACTTAGTCATATATATGACCTAGACTAAACCCACCACTAAAAAATGTATTTAGTGGATTTTAGTGCATCAACACATTTTTGATTGCATGATCCTTAGACCAACACAGTGCAAGTGAACTAAGTAACTTTCTTATTTCTTTAACTACTAGAAAAATATGATATAATACTGGTTTTGAACCATTTTTATAGGCCCCAAAACCATTGGTATAGCCTATAAAAGTGGTTCTATAAACCATGGGGCTTATAGTATTCAGTATAGAGCTATACCAATGGTTTTCTTTGAAACCATTTGTACCACTCACTATCAAATTTGAATGCCCACAGTTTACTTAAAACCATGGGTATAGAGGTCTATAAAAAATTGATGTTAAACAAGATTCTATGAACCATGGGTATAGAGTCCTACCCCCAATAGAAAAAAATAGCACCATCCAACACCTATCATAGAACCTAAAAATAAATTAAAAAACATGGTACAAATTTAATACAGTACAATTATTATATATTTATCATTTAACCATTAGGTTATCAATAATTTTAAAACCATTTACAATACTATAGAAAACATATAAAATTCACACCATCAATCAGTTTTATACATTAAACATCACCCACACATGTCCCTTTACCGTCAACTCAAAAATATAGGGGATCAATATATCCCTCATTTAGATGAGTTTCATCATAATTATCAAAAACATCATCACTTGTAGCACCACCACCACTAACAACATCATCATCATCACCACCACCACCAAGAACAACAGTATCATCACCTAGACCACCACTAAGACCGTCATTCACATCAAAAAGTGCATCATATATAGAGATAGCATTGTTTCCATAAACGATTCAAAACCATTAGATTACTCTGATGGGAGTGATAGACATATAACTAACATAGATTTCCAGAACTATTCAGTGACTAGTTTAACTATTGCATTCTCTTGTATAACTATTTTGTTGGCCTCAACTACTTCTGAATAATAAATTTGAAGCTCATTGGTGTGAGTTATTTGAGAGGCATCTGATGAGGTCTAATACCTAGTGGGGATGGTGTTTTTCCCAGGTTGACATTAGACTCTCCACTGGTGATCCTAACCTAATACCCATCTCAAATGATTATTTAGCCCAAAATCTTTGTATTATTTCTCATCGAGTACCTAGAAGGAACACTATTTAAAATATTAACATGATATTTAATTATAAATTACATATCAAAATATAAAATATTAATTAAAATAATACATTCTTTTCTTATGTCTATTCATTTACAAAACTTCCATCATTTTCCTCCCACTCGAGTAAAATAAATTTTCTAAAGGCACATGAACTTTGATGCCCTATGTAGCTTACATTAAATTAAATTGATTACTATAATAGTAAATTATTTAATAAGATTAAATTGATAAAAAATAGATTGTGAATACAAGTGAGATAAACCATCTCCTTACATCAAGTTAAAACATCCCCACTTTAGATTAAATTATAGTGGTGAGTCACTATGTGGTATAAAATTCAATTCTCACATTAGATTAAGATACAATTGAAAAAATCTAAATGTGATTAATTTAAGGTCAAAATAAAATGAGAATATTTGTTAAATTAATAATATAGTGAGAATATAATTTTAAACTAACCAATTTAAGTTAAATTGGCTTTAAACAAAACCTAGAATGAATTAAAGTTTTAGCTGTTGATGAAATCCATATAATAAAGAAGCATATACATATAAATTTAATTAGTAATTTAATACTAGTGGAATAACATAATCAATACAAACTAATTATAATGATAAAACTGGGTATGATATGAATTTCTCATGTATGTTGATTTCAGTACAATTCTATTTGTGTTACGTTATTTAGTTGTTTGATCAATTGGTTATTTTTATAATTTTTTATTTTGGTTCATTTCTTGGTTAGGTTATTTTGTAATTTTTTAATTTGGTCAATTAGTTAGAGTACTTTTCTTATTTTTTTGTTTAGTCATTTGATTCATTTTTGGTGGGGATGTTTCTTTAATTAATGATTTATTCCATTTGGTTCATTTTTGGGTTACATATTTTGGAACATTTAACCATTTAGATAGATCATTTGGTTCATTTTAAGTTAGTTAATTTAGGTTGATTTGGGTTATTCCGTTTTCTTAATTTTTGGGTTAATTCAATTTTCAGTTATATAATTTGGTTTATTATAGGAAATGTTATTTTGTTCACTTTGGTTTAGGTCATTTTGGGTACCATCATTTGGTTCATCATTAGGTTATGTCATATTTGAATTAGGTTATTTGGTTTATTTTGGGTTAAGGAATTTGGTTCATTTTTAGATTATGTATTTTTTGGTTAGTTTATTTGGTCATTGGTATATTTTTTTGGTTAGAATAATTGGTTTATTTATGTTTATGTTATTTGGACTATTTTGGGTTATGCCATTTTGTTCATTTCGGGTTAGGTATTTTTAGGTTTGGTTATTTTGTTTATTTTTAGGTTATATCTTTTTGATGTTAGGTTATTTGGTTTATTTTGGGTTAGATCATTTAGTTTATTTTTTTCTATTTATTTTTTTGGTTACATCATTTGGTTCATTTTTGTCATTATTTTTTTTGGATTAGGTCATTTGATCAATTGATCATTTTTTGGTCAGTTTAATTATACCATTTTGGGTTATGCTATTTATTTTTCTTTGGGTTAGGTTATTTAGTTCATTTTTATTTAGGGTATTCTCTTCATCTTGTGTTATTTCAATTGGTTAATTTTGGGTTAGTTTATTTAGTTTACAATTTTTTTAAACTGAGAAATTATCAATTTTATCCCTTTAGTAATGATACATTCATCAAATAATGTTTTCCATGCTATAAGGATTATATTGAAATATCATTGAGAGTTAAATTAAAATCAAACAAGCTAGTATTTCTAGATTTCAATTGAACATTCTACATATTTAGAGGAGTAATTCTAGCACAATCTGGAGGGAGTGTGAGGACTTCATTCAAGGTATAAATTCTATATTAAAGGGTAATTTATAGCCTTATATTAAATAGATTAACAAGAATAAAACTTAAATTTAAGCCTAAAAATATTACTAAACGAGGTATTTCCAGCCTTCTGTTTTAATGTGGAATTTCCATCCTTCAGTCTTAGGACTATGTGAGTAGGTTTTAGGATTTTTTTAATACTTTTTTATTAAATTTTAAATCCTTTTTATGACTATTTATGTTTCTATACTTCTTAAAAATACAAATAAAATTAAATGACCTCTTTAGGTTGGTTTGATTATATTAAATTAATGATAGTTTGATTTTAATGGTGTATAAGAAATTACATGTAAGAATATTTTATAGTCTAAATTAAAAATATTTATTAAAACTAGTTTACAATTTAAAAAATGAAACTAAAATAATGGAATTTGAATATAATGAACATGAAAGACTCAATTTGAGATAACAGGAATGAATATAGAACACAAAAAATTCATCCAATAATATCATTAGCAGATAAAAGAATTTATGAAAGTGTGGGATCCCTAGAGTATTCTTAACTTTTTGTTGAGAAAATATCAAAACAACAAGCATCCAGTTTTGAAAAATATAGGCAACATGTACTCTAAAGAACAAAAAAATATTTTAAGGTCAATGGTTGAACCATTATAAGTTTGGGAATAAGGAACTCAATTATTGTGGTTATTATTCAATAGTTATTTAAATATAGGATATTCTATTTCAGTTTACTCCCAACATGAAAATATTAAAGCCTATATTATAGAGAGATTCCCCCAAACATTAACTTCATCAAATAAATCCTTTATGCCAGAGTAAAAATATAAATATAGATATTATTTTTATTAAGATTAAAGTACCAGGTTCCTCTCATGCTCAAGAATTGTAGTGCACCCAAATATGTGAAAATACATCATAACATCCTTTTTATTTTTGTTTCTTTCTAAAACATCCTAAAAACTAAAATTCAATAAAATTAAAAAGAATTAAATTTTCAATGAAAACCATTAAAGATTAAGAATTCATTAAACTCATTACTCTCCCAATATGTGATCATTCCTGATATTGGGTTATTGTAAAATTAGTGAATATTGGTACAAACTCTAAATCTGAACCAACTCTACTCTTCCAACCAATATATAACATGTGCTTATATGATCACTAATACGCCCCAAGATCAATCAAACATGCAACCATATTAGCTTCACCATTAGTAAATTTTAACCGATGGTTAAACAAACATGTTAATTCATATAAATACAATAATAATATACATATCAATTTTAAAAAATTTATTACCCATATATCCACCCATGTTTTCTCCTTGATTTCATTATCGACGTGCCTTTATGAGACTAGTCTCATGAGAATGATATCATTGTACTTGGATAATGTTTCCATAAAAATTATATATTTTCTATCATTTTTAACTATAATTTGATTTTACTCATTGTAATCTAAAATTATTATTTTTTAAATATTCTAGGCATCATGAAAATGGGTATGCCCATGTATCCAATTAAAATATCTCGTATAATAATAAAAAATAAAAAAATAATAAGAATTAATTCGTAGTACATTATGAAAAAATGATGTGATATAATTTTACAAGTTTATAAAAACACCTGATGTATGATACTAATTAGACTCTAATGGATTTGTGGGATATCCTAGATTAGTATCCTTTGAAGGATCTTCCTGCTCCAATGTATGCACCGGGTCATTTGTATACAGTAGAGTGAAAGTTGAAGGAGAATAATCATTAAATTTTAGATGGATAGTAGGAAATGAAGGCAACATAGACATGGTAGGTTAAAGATAGAAGGGGTGGGGATACATTATAGGATATGGATATGGTATAGGTGGTAAAATACCTAGAGGTAGTGCAGACATGGTATGATAAGTAAAATTTAAATAAGACAGTGATGGAAGTATGGTTGGGAATATACTTGGAGGCTCATATAGAGGATGGAAAGATGTGGTAGATGGGATATCTGCTGGTGCGTATGGGTGTGAACGAGTGTGATTGGTGGTCTATGTAGCTCGAGGGGCACCCCCACTCAAACCCATACCAGTACGTTGAGGAGAGGTTGACTCTAGTTCATATAAATTTCCCAAAAATAAATTTTAAAAATAATAATAACATGATAGTAAATGTAATGTAAAATAAACATATTACAATTATTATACTCACTAAGGGAACCGTAGGAGGCAGCCCTTGCTTGCACATCCATCAATCATTATAAAATAACATCTTCCTTTAAATTTATTCAATATATATATTAATCTAAATAATAATGAAAAATAAATTTTTTAGAAATTGTTTTTAAAAATTCCTCATACAACTTTGAAGTCAAATAATTCATAAACAATATCATAACATGTTTTAGAAACTATAATTTAAAACCAAGCTATAATTTTTTTTAAAACCTATTTTAAACTCAGTTTTCTGAATTAAAAAAATTATAATTAAATTCATTGATAAAAGAAAATACTAAAAAAAATATATCATTCCAAACTAAAACTAAATTAAATTAATTATAGTATTACCAACCTCAAAAACCCACATCAAGGTAAACTAAATTAACAATGAACATATATGGTTGCTTCTATATATTACCCACCACTACTTCAAGTTCAATATTAATTCTAAAGATGGGAAAATTTGAGTCATCAAATATAATATTTTTTTCAAAACCAATGGGGGAGTCAATGGTGTCAATTTTTTCCCCACCATCATGATAAATATTTCATGTGATTAATTCAATAATGACACTGTAATCTGGTCTTAGAAGCTCTTTCAAAGAATTTTTTTCCATTGATTCCAAAATATATGGTTCATCAATATCTAGGAATTAAGTCATTCCAATAAATTTGAATCCACAGTCATTAGTAAATTTATCATGTCACATAATTAATCAAACTATTTACATTTCATCATAGTGACTCAACAAAGAGAGTAGTAATCCAATAAGTTTTTTTCTCAACAAGTCTGTAATAATACAGATTTTCATATTAAGGCCTACTATATAATTCATTATAATTACATATTTTTTTAGTTTACATAACACCATCAAGTTGTATTCTCATATTAACCTATCAATCAGTTGTAATAAATTTTTATGCATTGGTTGTTAAATATCTTCATTCACTAACTAATGAATTGGAACAAAAGCCAAAAATTTTTAATTCCTATGTGATGAAATCAACATGTAAACTCAATATATTAAATATATATGAATAATATAATTAAATTAATATCTATATTTTATTTTAATTAATGTAATGTTTATACCATTGATTTCATCCAACCAGGAAAATCTTTGCTATGTAAAGGCTCTCTCATTCTCAAAGGAAAATATCGATGAACACTACTTATAATTTTTTATGTTACCCACATAAAATGGTAATAAAGTTTTATGGTACATGTGATTAAGGTAACATATAAATATTCAAATTACTTACTTGATATGGTCATTGAACATACCATAGATAAACAAGATAGTTCAATGTGTCATATCTATCTCTTTAAGGATTAATGTGGAAAATGTATATGACCTAGTAATTCCTCATATTTAGGGAAGATATAGAAATGAGGGATCCATTTCCCCAAACTACACATTTTAATTTCTCATTGATCAGTTATTTATTATTCTCACATCAGCAAATAGATTGAAAAAATTCAAACATTCTTGAACCCGATAACCTCTCACAATGGAACCTTTAGTATGATTCTCATTTTAGATATAAGATTTCATTGTGTGCATATTTATATTAGTAGGAAACATCCATTAAAAAACAATAGGTCCCCCAAAAAATGTTTCAGTTGGAAAATGAATTGTTAAATATAGCATGCAAGTGAAAAATTATGGAGGAATTTTTTTCCAACCCAAGAAAAATTAATAGACCATCATTCTATATTTTTAGCAATAAATACTTATACAACATTTTAGAACAATGTTTTCTATAGAAATGACAAAAGAGAATCACTCTCACCCTTATATTGTTGGATAGTAAATTCCATATTTCTATTGGAATAAATTCTTAAAGAATGATGTGATAATCTTAAGTTTTTAGGGAATTTAGTTTCATATCCCTTATGTTGACTTGTTTAGATATGTTTCTAGAATAGCTATCCAAAACCCTAATAGTCTTCATTACTTTAAGAAATTAATTTTTCTTTAAATGTTTCATCACATAAGAAACACAAGTTCCTTTCTATTTTTTTCACTGATACACACAAGATGCAGTTCTGGTTGAATACCCAAATTCAATATGTCTTAGTGACATCATAAGTCATATTTGGTATTCCAATTGATTATTATAATAATTGAAAGAAAAATTTCACATATGTTTTATTATTTTTAATTACATCTAAATAATGATGTAACAAATTGGTTGACCAACATGGAAACTCAAAAAAGATACTTTTCTTTTTTCCAATTATAAGTGGTATCAATGTCAATAATATTCCTCTTTTTATAATTCATCGAACCCTTCCATAATGAAAAACTAAGATATTTCAATTCATTAATAACATCAGTTCCTCACATATTTTGAGGTGGATATTCAATGTCAATAGTATTTTCAAACCCCCAACAAATCTTCCTGTATTGATAATCCATTGGAAATAATCGTTGATGCCTAATGAAACTGTATCAATGATGATATTTAAGTATTATTGATCATGTAATATTTAAATAAATAAGACATGATAGTTTTTCCTTCATTATTCAACCAAAAATCATTTCCTAAGCTGTAAGAACCCGAGTTTTTAGAAACGGGTCAAAATTCCGACCCTGTTTGAACTTCTGATTGGTTTTTGAGAAGTCTAGAAAATATGGGCAATTTTTGGAAATTTCCAGACTACACGCCGTGTACTTTAAGTACACGCCATGTACGAGTTACCTGAGTGACCAACCATGTGCTTGCCGAGTACATGTCATGTGAAGACTGTGTAGAACTTTTCTACTACACGACGTGTATTTATAGACACTCCATGTATGCCTTACCCGTGCGAGGCCAGGTACATGTCGTGTGGTGCCCAGGTGTAAATTTCTATCTACACGGCGTGTAGCCTTCCTTGACACACTGTGTACCTTTGTCCCGTGTAGCGGCCGAGGCCCTAGCCGTGTGTTGACCGTGTACCCGGTCCAGGTCATGTGCTAGACTCTGCTTAAGTCAGAGTACGAAAACACATATACACGGCGTGTACTTTGGAAATACATGCCGTGCACTTTTATTTTTATTTGAGCGATCGAGACGTCATCGTGTCTCATTACCAGGTTTCTCTTCTTCTTCCCCTTTGGATGAACAATCCGTCTGAGAACTCCTGAAAAACTCAAACCCTTCCAGAATCTCCATACAACCTCCGTTCTTCAATCCGTCAGTAGAAGCGGGACCGCATCAGAAAGTCTAACCCCCCGCACCGTTCTTCGTCCTTGATTCCTCACCCGTTTCTCCACAGATTCCATCCGATGGAATTGTCGGGATTTGATGGAAATGCAGATCTACCACGATTCATTCTGATTCAGAGGCTGGAATCAAAGGAGTGTCATCGTACAAGTACGAGGTGGGTGTTGCATACCTTCATTCATGTTTTCGTAGACAATTTGGGGTTGCGACCTCCGGGTGCGACGTCGGGTGTTGAGAGAAACCATATTTTTTTGTTGTTAATTAATTATCTACATTGTGGGACGCCTCTGGGTATTCCCTGACCCTTATTGTGCTAGAGCAAGGCCAGGTGAGAGTTCATGGATCATTTGGGGAAATTCGGCCGGGGGTTCCGAAATGCGTATATTTTGGACCAATATTTAAACTGCTGAGTTGTTTTGCTAAAGCGTGTTAGTAAATTGTTTAAGGCATTTAATACCTTGGGTGCTGGTATGGATTTGCACAAGTTAGTGAGTTTTGACTGTTTAGTAATTTCCTGTTTAAAGTGACGCTTCCAAGTATGAATATGCATTGTGTGATTTTGTCTATGTTGAACTGCTCGTTGTATTGGACGTGGCCTGGATATTTGTTGAGTGATGAGGATCACAGGTTGGGGCTTTGGCTCGGGTTACTTTGGGTGGTTGCTACCATGGGATTGGGTATCATGGACGTCAGTTGAGGCAGTTGAACTGTTAGGTTGGGATTGGACTGGGATACTTGGATGGCGAGGCCATCAGACTTGAGCGAGAGGTTCGCAGGGACTCAAGGTGTTAGAGGTGTTGTGGATTGGGACATACTGAGGTGATTACCGCTCACCGGGTACTTTTGAGTAGTGTGCACATAGATAGACTCCGAGATGAGGTGGTACAGCCAGTCGCTGGGTAGAGGCCATGATAGTTGCAGTTAGGTATTTTGTATTGGGGGTGATTGCCATTGGAAGCCACATGGAAGGTGAGGAGCCTTCGGAAGACAGCTTTGAGGCGGTCAGGTTGGGGGAAGAGGCTCGCAGTGATTTGAAGGCAGACATCGCTGTCCCTCCGGATATTGTGTCGTGGGCAGGTGGAGCTTTCGAGCTGGGTTACGACGATTGGGTGTGACTTCGGGACTTCGTTACTTGAGACACATGGTGTCAGGTGGCACGAGGTGCCGAGCTGCAGATCAGACATTCCGGCGTTGGCCGAAGCCGGTGACACTTCCTGGTGGCTGTTGAGCACCAGTGAAGTCTTCGTTTACTTTTGGGCATTGCACTGTTTACTATTTTTTTCTTATATAATCATGTCTGCCTAAACACTTATATTAGGTATGCACCTCTGGGTGGTATCATACTGAGACTTATCTCACACCCTACAAGGGCCCTTCAGGACGCGTGTAGACTTTATGAAATTGCGTGCAGGTAGAGGGTCAGCCTCGGAAGCTGGACCTTAGTGCAGTTGACATGGAGACTGGCATGGACCTTGAGGTCGTGTCATACTGGATTTACTTGTTTTGTATTCTTTTTCTGGCAGCAGCATGTTTACTTTATATTATAGCTACTGTTGGTTATCCATTGGCACCATTACATATATATATTGATTTGTATGACTTGTTTAGATGCATGCTTGGTTGTTTTAGCAGTTATTGCAGTTGATTGCTGACATGATGTTCTGTTTACCTTCTGTTGCTGTTGTTTTCTATATTTCTTCCACTATTTATCTATATTGTTTATGCTTCCTCTCTATGGGTCTGGTTTGAGTTTGTTGAGTATTTCTTTCCACTGCATCTATACTAATATACTTGGACCATTAACCTTATTATGATCCTCCGTGAGGGTATAGCCTCCCCACTATACCTATCAGACCCTCGCTTCTAGTCGGAAGCCTTTGGCGTTCAGGGGAGGTGCGCCTAAGGTAGTGACACCTGAACCGTTCGACACTGTTCGAGTGGATGGCCAGGTCCGGGTTGTTACAAAGTGGTATCAGTGGAGTTCTTGACATGTATTTAGTAGCATTGCTTTGCTGGCTACTAATGAGTTTGAGACTTCTCTTTTTTTTTTATTTCTGCTAGTTTTACTTTTTGGGATATAGTAGGCTGGAGATAGGTTGTTGTTAGAACTTGATTTTTGAACTTGTTCTTGGGTGCCTGCTGCCCCATGTACGAGGGATGGATTGAGTTACCGGGGGTGGAAATTTATGTTTTCTTTTTTCTCAGATTACATTTGATATGATTTCCACCTCGGTGGCTCACTTGTTGTGCGATGTTATTGATTATGATATGTAAACCTTGGCCGGTATGGAAAGGGTTGCTTGCTTGGATTTTGATAGGCACATTTTAGGGTATTTCAATTTAATAACTGCATGTATGCTTTGTGAAGTGATAATACCATGTGAATAAAAATCAATTGCCTTGCTATGTATGCTCTGAAATGTGAATAGGTGAAATTACAGATAGAATTGCTTGTTATTTCAATGTGTATGCCATGCTTGTATTTTGTGGAATTGTATGTGCATGATATTTGGGTCTGGCTCTTATGAGAGTAGGCAGGTACTACAGTTGAAGCAGTGTAACTATCAGGATTGGGAGACTTGGTTGTCGGAAATTGAGGCAACATTGATTGTCAGGTCGGGCATGGCCCGGGTTACTATTTATACTTGGCTCTGTTGAGGGCGGGTAAGGAGGTCGTGAGGTCGAGATACTGAGGGGCATGGGTTGTTGTGAGGGGGAGTAAGGTTAGTTGTTATGCACTTCCTTTTACTGCTTTCCGTACCTGTGTAGAATATATTGTTATATATATATATGTGGGTTATCTGACCATTTATGTCATTCAGCGGGGTACTCCTTCACAGCACGATGGAGCGTCAGGCAGAAGAGGATACGGTACCGCAAGATTAGGTTCAGAATTCGGTGCAGGTAGAGCATGAGCTGCAGGTACAGGATTAGGTTCAGGATCCAGTGCAGGTAGGGCAGCAACCTGGTTTGGCAGTGTTCGGATCGTGGCTTGACGAGTAGCTCTGAGCTGGCCTGGTACATGTCTTGCAGGGGATTGACAGAGGCGCGCAGGGTGAAGAGCCTTCTATGGCATATCTGACATGGGAGTTTCAGTCGTAGTACCCGCCTCTTTTTCAGGGTGAGGGTGGTCCGCAGGCGGCAGAGAACTGGATAGAAATTATGCACATGATCTTCGAGCAGCTTGAGACGCCTCTAGGGAAGAGGGTCAATCTGGCGACGTACATGTTGAGAGGACCGGCGAAGCATTGGTGGGACGTACAGGTACATGCTTGTAGGCACGAGGGACTCGCTTGGAAGGACTTCGAGGACAGGTTCTTCGAGCACTTTTAGCTGGAGACACTGAGGGCAGAGAGAGCTCGGGAGTTCTTGAGTCTTCAGCAGGGAGATATGTCGGTCATAGACTACGCAACTACCTTCACAGAGTTGTCCTGTTTTGCACATGGTATGGTGAGTGACGACACAACTAGGGTGAGGCGCTTTGAGGATGGCTTGCGACATGCCATTCGAGTTCAGGTGAACATTTTCAGGCTGGGCTCTTTCTCTGAGGCTGTGATCTAGACACTTATAGCAGAGGGAAATGAGAGAGAGAAGTCTCTCTTTGGCAGGATGACAACCCCAGGTGACGGTTCAGACAGCAGGAAGCGAGGAAGAGATGAGTTCCAGCAGGGTGGGCAGGCCAAGGACTCAGCTAGACCACCTCGTGGTAGTTCAACGACAGTTTTCTTTTAGTGTGGACTTCTAGGACATGTTCGGGCTCAGTGCGATAGGCCCCCGAAGGAGTGTCGGGCGTGTGGACAGGTCGGGCATCTGGAGTGGTTTTGCAGGCAGCCTTCTCAGACAGCCGGTAGGCAGGGACCAGGAAAGACTGTGGCATCAGGAGTTGGTTCAGGTTCGGTACCAGTAGAGGGTAGTCGAGGTTCAAATTCATGCTGGGGACGTGACAGAGATAGTAGGACCCATCTGAGGGGTCCGTGGCCAGAGACTGGAGCAACACTGCAGGGGGGTCAGGCATCAGGCAGTCGGGCTTCAGGCTAGGTGCACGCTGTGGAGCTTCCAGGGATTGAGCCGGCTGGAGAGCCGATGACGATGGCAGGTACACCGCGAGTGTGGCCGTGAGTTTCTTTTATTTCTTTTGGCATGGCCTCTTAAGGCATTTCTGGTTGAGTGCACGAGTTTCATAGGTTACTTGTGGACTGACTAGAGACTAGTTAGTGGGATTGGCATCATATCAGATGCATTATATAGTTTATTATATATTTGAGATGCATGGCATCATGATCATCAAGGATGCAGGTTACTTGAGGTGTCGTGGGCATCGGGGCATCGTGGATGCGAGTTACTTGAGGTGCAAGGCACCGGGTTTTGATTTGAGCATCTATGAGATGCAGGACCTCTTGAAGGCAGACACCGATGCTGTGAGGGATATGTTTGGGTGTTGGAAACGACACGTGAACACCGAAGAGGTGAAGGGGGTGACGATGTATCACGGGAGGACCATGAGTCCGGGAAATAGGTCGTTGGGCCTTGTTTGGTTGTTTGCTGGTTTATTTGTTTTGCTTTGAGCTTTTTTGGTTGAGACCGAGTAGGCAATTCCTATGTTGGGGAGCCCTTTAGGAATTTAGCCAGAACCTTAGAACCGGGGTAGGCCATGTTGTTTAAACATGGATGGGAGTGTTCAGTGCCATCTCCTGGTTTCGTTTGGTAGCTCGGGGATGAGCTATGTTAAGGTGGGGAGTTTGTAAGAACCTGAGTTTTTAGAAACTGGTCAAAATCCCGACCCTGTTTTAACTTTTGATTGGATTTGAGAAGTCTGGAAAATCTAGGCAGTTTCTGGAAATTTCCAGACTACACGTTGTGTACTTTAAGGACACGCCGTGTACGAGTTACCCGAGTGACCGGCCGTGTGCTCGCCGAGTACATGCCGTGTGAAGACTGTGTCGAACTTTCCTACTACACAGTGTATATTTATAGACACGCCGTGTATCCCTTACTCGTACAAGGCCAGGTACAAGTCGTGTGGTGCCCAGGTGTAAATTTCTATCTACACGGCGTGTAGCCTTCCATGACACGCTGTGTACCTTTGTCCCGTGTAGCGGCCGAGGCCCTAGCCATGTGTTGACCGTGTACATGGTCCAGGCCGTGTGCTGGACTCCGCTTAAGTCGGAGTACGGAAACACATATACACGGCGTGTACTTTGGAAATACACGTCGTGTACTTTTATTTTTATTTGAGCGATCGAGACATCGTCGTGTCTCATTCCCAGGTTTCTCTTCTTCTTCCCCTTTGGACGAGCAGTCTGTCCGAGAACTCCCAAAAAACTCAAACACTTCCAGAATCTCCATACGACTTCCGTTCTTCGATCCGTTAGTGGCAGCGGGACCGCATCGGAAAGGCTAACCCCATGCTCCCTTCTTCGTCCTTGATTCCTCCATCATTTCTCCACAGATTCTATCTGATGGAATTGCCGATATTTGACGGAAACACAGATCTACCGCGATCCGGTCTGATTCAGAGGCTGAAATCAAAGGAGTGTCATCGTACGAGTACGAGGTGGGTGGTGCATACATTATTTTGTGTTTTCGTAGACAATTTAGGGTTGCGACCTCCGGGCATGACGTTGGGTGTTGAGAAAAACCCTATTTGTTTGTTGTTAATTAATTATTTGCATTGTGGGACGCCTCTGGGTATTCCCTGACCCTTATTGTTCTAGAGCAAGGCCGGGTGAGAGGTCATGGCTCATTTGGGGAAATTCGGACGGGGGTGCCGAAATGCGTATGTTTTGGACCAATATTTAAACTGCTGAGTTATTTTGTTAAAGAATCTTTGTAAATTGTTTAAGGCATTAAAGACCTTGGGTGCTGGTATGGATTAGCACAAGTTAGTGCATTTTGACTGTTTAGTAATTTCCTGTTTAAAGTGATGCTTCCAAGTATGAATATGCATTATGTGATTTTGTCTGTGTTGAACTGCTCTTTGTATTGGGCATGGCCCAGATATTTGTTGAGTGATGAGGATCACAGGTTGGGGATTTGGCTCAGGTTACTTTGGGTGGTTGCTACCATGGGATTGGATGTCATGGACATCGGTTGAGGCAGTCGAACTATCAGGTTGGTATTGGACTGAGATACTTGGATGGAGAGACCATCAGACTTGAGCGACAGGTTCGCAGGGACACAAAGTGTCAGAGGTGTTGTGGCTTGGGACATACTGAGGTGATTACCACTCACCAGGTACTTTTGAGTAGTGTGCACATAGATAGACTCTAAGATGAGGTGGTATGAACACTCCCTAGGTAGAGGCCCCGATAGTTGTGGTTAGGTATTTTGGATTGGGGATGCTTGCCATAGGAAGCCACGTGGAAGGTGAGGAGCCTTCAGAAGATAGCTTTGAGGCGGTCAGGTTGGGGGCAGAGGCTCGCCGTGATTTGAGGGCAGACATTGCTGTCCCTCCGGTTATCTTTTGAGGACCGATATCGCTGTTTCTCCGGATATTGTGTCGTGGGCAGGTGGAGATTTTGAGTTGGGTTACGATGGTTGGGCATGCCTTCAGGATGTCGTTACTTGAGACACATGGTGTCAAGTGGCACAAGGTGCCGAGCTGCAAATCAGACATTCCAGCATTGGCCGAAGGAGGTGACACTTCCTGGTGGATGCTGAGCACCAGTGATGTCTTGGTTTACTTTTGGGCATTGCACTGTTTACTATTTTTTTTATATAAGCATGTCTGCCTAAACACTTATATTAGGTACGCACCTCTGGGTGATATTCTACTGAGACTTTTCTCACACCCCACATGGGCCCTTTGGGACGCGTGTATACTTTATGAGATTTCATGCAGGTAGAGGGTAAGCCTCGAAAGCTGGAAGTTAGTGCATTTGACATGGAGACTGGCATGGACCTTGAGGTCGTGTCATACTGGAGTTACTTGTTTCATATTCTTTTTCTTGCAGCAGCATGTTTACTTTATATTATAGCTACTGTTGGTTAGCCATTGGTTCCATTGTATATATATATTGATTTGTATGACTTGTTTGGATGCATGATTGGTTGTTTTAGCAGTTATTGCAATTGATTGCTGGCATGATGTTCTGTTTACCTTCTGTTGCTGTTGTTTTCTATATTTCTTCCGTTGTTTATCTATATTGTTTATGCTTCTGCTCTGCGGGTCTGGTTCAAGTCTGTTGAGTCTTTCTTTATGCTGAATCTATACTGATATACTTGGACCAGTACCCATATTATGATCCACCATGAGGGTATAGCCTCCCCACTATACCTATCAGACCCTCGCTGCTATTCGGCAGCCTTTGGCGTTCAGGGGAGGTGCGCCTAAGTTAGTGATGCCCAACTGGTTCGACACTGTTCGGGTGGCTGGCCAGGTCCGGGTCGTTACATAAGATGGGAAATCAGTTACAGTACATAGAAGGACAACATTAATTTGGAATATTTTTTTTAAAGAAGCATTTAATGTACACACAACAATATCCAAAATATGATTCAACTCTATTATTAAATGTTTCAAGTAGACATGTATATCGTTACTAGGATTATTAGGTCTAGATATTTGTATACTTAAGAAAGTGAAATGTTTTTTCATACACATATATAGAGGAATATTGTAAATGTGAATAAAAATTTTCAAAATTCTGTGACCAGTGATCATATGACCATATGGATTAAAACCATTATAGGATAGACCCAAACTAACATTGGAAACCTCAGCTACAAAATCAAGATGTTGTGAATCAAATTCCTACCATACTAATACATCTGTAGGATAAAGAAACTCATCATTATCTTTAATTATCTCAACATTATTTCATCATATATTAGTTTATATTTTTATAGAAATGAATTGATTTTTAAGCCTATGTGTCAATGGAAAGTGTCATATGAATTTCTATAGAACAAGAGATAATGTTTCATAAGAATTTTTATTCTATAGAGATGTACCACATTATTTAGAGTCTTTACTATCTTTTATTTATTCCCAAAATATACTACAATATTTTGTAAAATTATAGATTCTATTAGTAGAAAATCAAATCTACTTAATTAACTTTCATGACTTATAATGATTTATGGGAATATATTCACCATCCGAAAGTAATTTATTTAAAAAGGTAAAAATATATTCAATGGTGGTATTATAAATTCCACACATTGTTTTTCAAAGATATAATGATATTAAAAATTCTAACATTGTCATTTTTTACATTCCTAATATATAGGAGTTTTGGCATCATCCATTAATTCTTTTACCCTCTTATTATTATCATATTCATTATTTATCTCATGTGTATTAATATAATTGGTTTCTTGAATTGTATTACTATCCCAATTATGATGATTCAAAAAAGGAAACCAATAAAATATCAAAATCTCTATACCACATCTTTCTTTTGTTTATGAATTGTAGAATATTATCTCATCTCTCCATTATGATACCAAACATAATAGTTTTTTTTTGAAATCAAGATTTTTTTATATGGTATCTAACTTCTTCCCAACTTAAAAATGGCCTTCAAACATAATTATAATATAGAAACTATATACAACCTCCATCTAAAGCATTTTAAAATGAAAAATATAAAAAAAGTATCCAAATTATTTTTGAAACTCGATTGAAATCCGACCAGTTTGATACTTCCATCTTCTATCCATTTTATTATAGGAAAAAAGATATATTCAAATAAAAAATGTAAACCATAATTACAAAATTCTTTACAATCAATTTTAAAATGAAATTAATAAAACAATCCTAACAACTAGAAAAAATAATAATATAAGTAATATATGCTATAAGTGATGCCTAATAATAAAAACCAAGGTGGGTATCTCCAACATTTAATAATTCTCTATAATGGTGGATGGACTGTATAACTTTGAGAAATTATAAAGTGTTACCAATGGTTCTAAATGTGAATACTTGATCCAAAATATATAAACAATTTCAAGACCATAAATATATGAAAAAAATTCTTACTTTACAAATGATCATAGTACTTTGAACATCTAAAAATAAATTATAGAGATCAAAATTATAATCGAAGGATAAAAATAATCAATATAAAGAATATGGGAGTGTAACAAATACCTTATAATATCCACTAATTCAACATTAATAACTAGAATATGGTATGTAAATTTTATTCTTTGGATAATTTAATCTATAATTTATTTTTTAGATATCCCAGCTAACCAAAAAAACAATTGGTCATTGGAAATTTTAAGAAATATGTATTGTAATTCCTATAATAGACACATTAGAAACATACCAATTCTTTCATTCATTCATTAAGAGTGAAAATTTAAGGATATGTATTCTATGATTTAGGTTTTCCCAGTTTATGATCTTCACTAAATGGGGAACCATTACTATCCCTAAAGGAGTTAAAGCTTCCACCCTTCTTAGGTTGTGACCAACTCAGAAAGAGTCTTGAATTACTCATGGGATTAATCTGTTCAGAGGTTAAAACCCCAAGCCACAAAATCATTGATTAAGTATTATAGGACCATGATAGTATAAGGATGATTCCAAAAAGAAAATGATGCATAATACTCAGTTTAATAATTAAAACACTAAAATAATGTTAGAAATCAACAACTAATTGAAAATTAAAATAAGAAAGAATGATGATGAATTAAGATAATGATAGAAGAAAATAAAAAAGGTATGAGACATATAATTACTTGGTTCATGTGCTAGTGGTTGTAAAAACTTAATTAATTATTCTTATTTTCACTGGAATTATGTCTAAGTCGCCCCCTCATCTAAGTGATTACACTAACTCACTTATAAATTCCTCTTTTTAATTGTCATATACTTTAGTTAATTAGTGGTAGTGGTACGGAAAAACTATTTTTAAATGTATAGAATATCATAACTAATGGTCATAGTGAAATTAGTATTATAGTAACTTCATTATATAACACTCCCTTAATAAAAAAACAATGTTAATGTATTGAAAAAAAGGTATAGAGTTCATTAATATAGTCTATACCAATGCTACCAATTGGGGTGACAATACTAATAATGAGGTCAAGATCATTTAGTTCAGTGAGGGTTTAAGGAATTTATGTTTCATTTAGAAATGTTGCATACCCCAATTCTTGATACCTATTGGAGAAACTCTCTCCAAAGAACCTTATGGGCCTAAAAAGTGGCCTTAGGGTATATGTTATTTTAGTGTATTTTTTTATAAAGTGATCTAATTGAATCTTGGAGTTAAGTTTTATGTTGACCTTATATTATTTTGGCTATATAGAAAAGGGAAATAATTTTGGAGAGGAAGTAGAACTACAAAAGAATTATATATTATGTAGTAGTTTATAGAAAATGAGAGTTGGATAAAGGATTCCAGAAACACTTAGGTATGTATGATTCTTATTAGTAATTTATTTATTCATTAAATGATATTTTAGGATTGATTAAGGATCTCTATATCCTATGTGATATTAAAACTAATGATAATGAGGAGGTCCCAATGAATTTAATGGAAGAAACTATTAACCTTTCTGTGGATATAGATCAGTGACTATAAGACAAAAATATATAGTTAATAGAGGATAATAAGTCTCAATATATTCATGTTAAAGTTATGAAAATTGTGGTTTAAATGTTTAAAATATTGAATAGGATACTGGTTTTAGTTGCCACTACTCTAAGTGAAAAGAATGAATCCCATATCGAATATTTATAGAATATATTCTCTATAGTGTAAGTGATTAAATCAAGTTTGTAGGTAAAAACACTTGACTCAAAAGTGGTTAAAAATACAAGGGCCAAGAAGGTTGAAGTTCTATAGTCATCGTAGAAATTTTTGAGTAGAATTAAAGGTGAAATAATTTTTAGGTGACCATAAATAAAGATATTATGAAAATGAGTGAAAGGATAAAGGATTAAAGTGATCTACTTGGTGAATATACATGCAATATTGAATAAAAAATGGCCATATAGAAATATCTCAAAGGTAGGACTATCCCTCTCAAAACACAACTTGATAAAATTATAAAGTCTATAAAGTAAGGTAGCTCAGGTTTTTGAGAGATGACTACCCAATTGATAGAGAATTATGAGAATATCAAGAAGATTATAGAGTGGTTTAAAACCACACATGAGAAGAAGAAGAACATCCCTTCTATGGTATTAAGAATACTTAGAGCCCATAGAAGTGGGAATTTAAAATATGTGAGAATGTAGAAGTCTTTTACTAAATATAGAATAGAATAATTCCAAATGATGGATACTATAAAATGATACTATTCTAGAATATTTGGCCACACTATGAGTGTGTGTCTACAATCCCAATTACTTAATTAGGAAATTTAACCCTCTATAAGAATATATCATATGAGGCATTATTAATAGGTATGGTTTAAAGGGAGATGTTTTATATATTCTAATTAGGTCCACATGAAGATAAATTAAAGCAAGGAGAGAGATAAAAGTGTTATAATGAAATACCTTATTTCTATGTTAAAAAATAAGATAATATAAACCAAATAAAAATCTATTGAGCTAGAAAATAAATTTACTATAGTGAAGAAAGATAATGATATAGCTAAATGAATGGTGCACTAAGAACCAAAATTAGTATACTCATAGGATCCTATATGGGGAGAATTAAGTAAAATATAAAGGATAAAAGAAAGGAGTTTCTTATAATATGAATAATATATATGAGGATGTAAATAAGGATCCATCAATGAAGAAAAATTCTGATGTGGCACTCATGGACATCAAATATGGGAAACATAAAGCATGAATAAGTGGTATAAAAAACCACTATAACGTAAGAGATAAAGACTGGTGGTAGAGGCATCCTATGGTATAGGAAACCTATTGAATGATATAGTGAGAAACCATTAAAGGATGAAACCTATATAAGTGGGATTAGTCTCATGATTGAGGTGAATCCCAATACAAGAAAAGATTTGTCCAAACGATACATCCAAAATAATGTTTTTATATGTGATATCACTCAAATAATAACCACTAGAAAGGCTTGGAATAATGTTGGAATAAAAGGGTTGGTCCAATAAGATTTACCACATTCCTTAAATTATAAAAATTTAAGTTCCATTCTACCCATGTATTTAAATGTTATTATCAACATCTTCATTATCTACACTATTTTCAACCTTCATCACTGACATTACTTATTTATTTACCTCCTCCATTTTAATTTATACTAATTTAATATTATTGTGGAAAAACTATTGAATGATTTATTATTGATTTTATTCATTGTAATAAAATACCAATCTATCCACTTTACCCATATCATACAAGTTTATTTATTCATAGTATAAAAAAAGATTACAACCTTCTTGTAAATTATCATCTAAATAATATAACACTTTATCTTTTGAAACCAAGATAAATGGATAATTATATTCATTCTAATTGGTATTTAACAATTGTGGTATTTATCAAGTGTGGGAAATTTATAGAAGTAAACCGTAACAAGTCTGTTATCTTACCCCTGTGAATGTTGGACCACTTGAATTTGAATAACATTACTTAATATTGACTATGATAGTTTAATTTGAGGATATAATATAACTTTCTATAGTATCCCATATCTATAAGTTTAAATATACCTTTATTTTTAATTTTTAATATTTCTTAATTATTAATTGTATTAAAATTAAATCCATTAATAATGTAGGCACCAAATCTATTATCATTCCTTGTAGTACCTCAAGATATTTTTTTTATATTATTTTGAAATTCATCTCAATTTTCAATATTTGTGATCTATATAAGAGAATATAAACAATTATTTCTTAAGTTAACTAAATAAATAATTAATAATAATATGAATATGAGTAAGTAATTATAAGATAAGTCAAAAATTTATTTATTATTATTTTATTTACTTCTAATTTTGATATATCCCCTTATGCGTGTCTCTGTTTGTAATATCAATTCACTAATGATTTAATATAACTACTAATTATCACACATATGCATGAAAACACGCACACACACACACACACACACACACATATATATTATTTTAGGTACTTCTATTTAGACAATATAAAATTTTATCCCTTTACAATAGAATGACCTACAAGTTGTAAAAACTAACGGGTGATTTTTTATGAGAATTGTTAGAGATCTCATAAACACATTCAGTATTATTTAATACTATATAAATTATATAAAAATAGTTAAAAAGAGTTCAAACACTCTTAGACTACGAAACCATAAAAAATAAAACATTCGGGTTGTGATTTACTTCTCACATATTATTTCAAATGGAATATATACCTGATGAAAAACATTTAAGAAAAAAAGTAAAAAGTTTTACATAATAATTTAATAAATTTGAATTCAAAAATTAAAATTGAATTAATTTTTTTTACCTCTTAGTTGGATGCATTCATTGATAATGTATAAGTCCTCTAAGTTTATCTTCCATGACTAAATAAACCAACATATAAATTATCACAGCAAAAAATAAAGGGATAAATAATAACATTAAAATGAAAAAGTTTCATTATAATTATTTCATGAAGTTATTCAGGCTCAGTTAGTTTTTTTGTTTGTTTTACAAGGTAATTTCATGAAGGTTTATAAATAAATATACTATATTTAATGTTTTAGGTAATTTTTTTTAATTCCAAGTGAAGTAACATTTCCATCATAATATGAGAGTCATGAAATTTCAATCAATGCAGATTTTGATATTTTAAGCCAATTCATCTTAAAATGTTACCCCATTATCCATTAATTACTTCTACACTCTTTAAATTTTAATGGAAGAAAACTTATTTGGGATTTTATAATGTAATTATTGTTTCTAGATACTTCGCATTCTAATTTTTCTACTAAAAATTATTTATATTTTTTTCTTATAAGTATTTTTGTGCTTTAAAGTGATCACATAATATACCATATTCATCAAAAAAATATAAAAATCACACTATCACAAATGATCTTCTAAATATTCTTTAAAAAAAGATTATGAAATTAAAAATTAAACTAATAATTTGGAAGTTTGAAAAATTTCTCATTTTCATCCATTTTTCTGTTTCAAATGATTTAGATATTGTACTAAACACCATTTCACCTCCCTTTTATTAGTAAAATTTCTTAAATTATATAATAATATTTATTTATTATCATAATATTTCCAAATTATCTAACACCATTAATGTCTTTATCAATTAAATTTCTCTATTTAATTTTTCAATGTTACACCTAAATTAATGGTAACCACAAAAAATTAGTTAAAAAACATGAAGATCCATTTTTTAGTATGATCAATTAGGTAAAAAATAAAAATTAGGAACTAGACAAGTTAAACTAGTATGAGTTCTCTATCTGGATAAGTTTCCTAGTCTATGTAAATTAAAAATAGACCACCTCAGAGCAACATGAACTTTTAAAGTTTTTTTCATTGATGAAACAATTGTTTCCACACAATAAATACATAATTCTTATAATTTTTTAATTAAAGGATAAATTTATACATCAACATAATTTATATGAATTTTATTTCTTGGAATAATCATCGAAATTGTGAATAAATTTTTCTTTAAACAAATATAGGGAGGTAAATTTTAAGGGATCAAAATAAGTGTCTACAAGCTATAATTGGCACTTAATGTACCAAAAGAGTGTAAACCATTAGAAAATAATACCTAATAACCATTTATAGGATTTGGAAAAAAATATAGATATAATGAATCAAATATCTCCCATGATCTTAAATATTTTGGTTATTTCATTAAGACACCATTGTTACTTTGAAAATAATTCCACTTCATATTGTCTACGGTGTTAGACAATATGAATCATATTTAAAAGCATGGTTATATAGGTATGTAATTCAATAACACCATAAGAGTTTCATTTTATCACATCTTCTCGATGTTACATTAAATCATACTCTAAACACTGATCATTGATTTCAATATACTTGTATGATATCTCATATTTTTTTACTAGAATCTTATCTCCAATAAATCATACGATCATTAGGACATGTATATATTTTAATATAATCTCGTCTAAGTTTTATGATAATTTAGTATATCTCATAGAATAATGTAGGGATATTAGGCTCATTAAATGAATTATAATTAAACTCGAATATCAAAAATATTTCTCTGTCAGTAATTCCTCAAATACACTAGATATTGAATAACTTTAAAAAAACGAATGACTCAAATACATTGCATATTCCTAATACAATTCTTGATTTCCATATTTATCAAATTTATAAAACTCATTTATTTGATTATTAATGTTTTAAGATACATTAACTTGATCAAGATCAACTAGAGATTTTTTATAAAAATATGGGTCATTGCATCCTTTAAATAAAAATACATCATTGATCATGTTTTGAATTGAAATTTCTTATTATGGATCACTTTTTGTTTCATTGAGAAGAATACCATTAATTTAAATTTTGATAATATTTATAATCTCTATGCCCACAATAGAATACATATCGAGTAGATTATTGTTTTAATACCAAGTTTTCCTATAGTATGTTTATATTTAACTATTACTTAAATTTATAATCTACACAATTTTATTTAAATATAACATCCATTGATCTATTTGCAATTACATAATCTAAAAATTATTCTAAGAAATTAGCAAACCGAGACATGTTTCAAGAAAAATTAATCTAACTTTTATCCGTACATAATTGATTACCTCTCTTCACCTTTTACAGTCAAAATAAAAATATCAATGTTTAATTTAAAAATTAGTATCAATCCATAATATAATTGTGTAATTTTTTCCTTAATTAAAATATTACATATACATAAAATTACACTAATATAAAATTTTACATTAGAAAAAACCATTCATTTGATATCCATTTTACCTTTCAAAACTCATTTTAAAATTATTTTATTAAAGTCAACTCGCTTTTAAACAATCTGACCATAAATAAAATGAAAATAATCTAAAACATTCTCTTACATCTACCACATAAAATTAATCAATACCACTGAAAACAAATTATTTATTAAAAATAAATTTTATTCTAAAAGAAAATTTTATCTAAAATACATCATTTATAAAACACTTCAACATTTAAAATTAATTTTAAAACTATATCATGATTTTAAAAGTAACTACAATATTTTCTAATTTCTATATATAATGATGATAAAATTTGTGAATTTATATATAAAATAAAATTAAAATTTAACATTTATTTTTATAATGTAATTTTTTTAAAATTTATATATGTAATGCATAAATATTTTTAGGATGATTATAAATCAAAAAATTAAAAAAATATTTATATATAAAAATATGAAAATATTATAATGCACAAGAAAAATATATAATGAATCCATATCTGATTGTTTCAAAAAAATAAAGTATTATAACTCAAAATCAACTTTCTAATTAAAAATATAAAATACATACATATATTTTAGTCAACTCAATAATAGAAGTAATAAAAATAGTTTTATCACAAATAAAACTATAGAATGATCATAAATAAAAAATATACAAAAAAATACATCCATTAATGTACCATAATTCATCTAAAACTATGAAAAAATCACTTAATTAAGTAATAAAAATTTAATCATAAAAAAATAAAAAAATATTAAAAATATTTTTCAATAAATAAATACTATTTAAAAAGGTTAATCTTAATATCAGTTCAAGAAAATGTGGTCAATTCACTGAGAGGGGGGGGGGATTAGGTGGGCTATATAGTTAAGGCGACATTGTATGGAGGGTGGATTCTTTGGGGTTGGTGTTGTGATGATTGGAAAGGGGATCCAATGATTTATGGTGGAGAGAGGGTAGATAACTCTATATAAAGGGGATATGGGATTTTCCATCACAAGGAGTGGAGTGGGGGACATTGGGAAATACATAGAAGGATTTTGAGTTAGTGTTGGGTGGTGCACAATGGGGAGGTCTGAGAGTGAAAAGGGGTGGAGTTTAGGATTTTTTAAAACATGTAGTAGTGGTTTCTTAATAATTATTTCTGTACGTGTTATTTATAGAAGGTTTTACAAAAACCACCGCTAAATTATTATTACTATTATTTAATTTTAATCTTCCAAGGGTTTTAAGAAATCACTACAATATTTATATTAAAAAATTAATAATAATTTAGCAGTGATTATATAAACCACAACAAAACTATCACTATTTAATTTATTTTTAAAGTGTTAAGATATATAAAACTTTTATATTTTTAATTAATAGTTATTTTTTAAAATAATTTTGTTTATATTTAATTGTAACCTACTAGAATTTTTATTTAAATTAGTTAATAAGTTTAGATGATTTGATTCATTTGTTTTTTTATCAATCAATATTTAAATTTTTTAAATATTATAATTAAATTGATTTTTATATCATTTTAAATTTTGATTTATAATATTTATATATGTTTTTCAAATTTATTTCATAATGATTGAATTATGTTTTTATTATTAATTTTATATTTTTTCTAGATGATCATAATTTTATATTGTTGTTGAGATTGAAAATTTGAGTTGAAGAATATATATTACATTACAGAAATCCATTTTTATTCATTTTTTAGATATAAAAAGACTTTTTTATAGGTATGAGCGATTTTAGGCACCAAAAAATGCAATGTGATTTTTTTATGGAGAAAATGAGATGATAATCACTTTGATGACATGAATTTGAAGGAGTTACTCTCTTAAAAAAAGATGATTGAAATAGAATCTTCATGGGACACATATTAGTCATTCATTGATTGATTAAGATACTTAAAAATCATTACCCAATCTATTGATGTGGTCATTATAACCTCTTATTTAGACTTTACATTCCTCAGGGGGGTGGATATCCTTTAAAAAAATTTCTATAACTGATTATATGGTAATGAGAATATCCTATATGGAGTAGGCTATGTAATTCATCCATTATTGATGTAAAACCTCCTATAATTTTTTAAATACATTCTTTAGGACTTCTCTTTTCACCATAAAAAACTTAATTTAATGGAATACCCAGTATCCAGGGGTAAATCAATCCTTTTATCTTAAATTTAGAAACATTTTAAGCAAAAAGGGACACATGGGTAAGAATAAATGATCGTAATAAGTTATAATTTTTATGGAGTAAAAAAAATTTTAGAGGGTCAACATGATCTAAAGTAAAGACACGGTGAGACCTACTATAGGCTGAAGACTTATCCTAAAAAAATCCATGATTCTCACCCAACTTTAGGTTTTTATACATGCACTACTCAAATACAATAAGCACCCAGATTAAAGTTCCCATATGCATCTTTATTAAAGACATGCATGTACCATACTATAAGCCAAACACAAATTATCACCCAAACTAGCATGGAAACACATGGATACCTAAGTTCCTTGAATGTTTAGTATAATAGATGGGAACCAGGGGTTGAATTTATTATTAAATGATCCCCTAACATATAAATTTTACATGATAGGGGACCCTAATAGGGATAACACAATAATCCCTAGGTTTAGTGCCTTAACACACCATGATATTTTTAGGTGATTTACAAATCAAAACCTAAAGTAAAGTGTTGGAAAATAGAGGTACTTGAGTCATATGAGGGTTTTGTACAAAGAACCATTATCAAAGTGTACTTTTCATAATTATTTACATAGACTAATATGAAGGTCCCATATGAAGGAGATATACAAGAAAGTACGGTGAAATTACATGGTGCCAATGTACCTGAAATCCAAGATGTCCATGCCTAGACCTTAAGGATTGAATTGGGAATGACAGTAACCTAGGTCATTGATATGGGAGAATTATCACCATTTCTTTGTAGTAGAACCCCATACCCTAATGAAACAATATCACCAAATTATGTACCTTAATAAAGTGGTTTCACCTAACACTTATGGCATACACTTGGCTTAATACTCTCTTAGGTCACATACTGGGTTAATCATCACCAATTCTCTCAAATGGATTACCTAACCCAAATAATCTAATTTCTCCCAAGTAGTTACCCTAACGAGTGGTTTTTACCGGCCCTAATACATGGTCTCAAACTTCACCAATTTAGTTGGGTATTATTCATCATTGGATACCATTATGTTGTAAACCCCACACCTTCATTGAGTTCATACAATGAATTTAGATTTACAGGATACCATTCCAATTAAATGCCCTCAAACACTAACCTAAATCATCTATCAGTGTAATCCATGAATTGGAAACTCTTGCATAAGTGACAAAATAAACCATATCTAGACACCTATTGGCTAGTGGTCATATTCATATGACCTCAAACTATGTTGAATTATATAGAGATGTTTTTAACACTGAGGGGTGGGGGTGAATCAAAATTAGTATACCTTTACTCCAATTTTATTTTCTTTATCCCTTTGAACCTATTAAATTATATAATGAGTGGATCTCTATCTATCTTTGTCACTAATTTATAAATTATGAATATATATAATAGGAAATAAACATAAAATAATACTAGTTCTTTTGACGAGGTCCTTCTCTCTAAATATGACTACATCCTCAATGCATTGTGGTTGTTATCCAACATGAAAAACATCATCCTTATTATCAAAGAAACCATTATAAAAATTATTGCCTTGGACTCATTTTTGGGGAACTCACTAGGTATAAATAATTTAAGGGCTTTATATTTTTTTATACTAGATAATAATATTATACTCTCTTGAAGAAAGATCATCTATTTTGGATAAAGTACCTCAAGGATTATATGGATTAATCTTATTTTTTAGTCACAATAATCAATGTGGAATAACTAAATATTATTTAAAATTATATATTATATTATGAATATAATATGGATTTATCATATTCTTTGACTAAATAGAATTACCAGTAGGGTAGGATATAAACACTTCTCTTCTTCACCCTCGTTTTTTCTTCTGTTCATAAGAAACCTCTTTCCATGAATAACTGGTTCTATCAGTCTCTTCATATAAGGAATAATTTGTAATAGGAAATGGTTACAATTTTCTCCCCTTCTTATTCTTCTTTAGTTAATCATAATGAAATTGGTCCAATCTTCCTTCTTCGATACACAAGATCCATTCTAGGTTATTGCATAAGTTCTTCTCTCTCTATCTCTATCTCCCCAAGTATTATAATATTCAACAACATGTAGTCAAATATTTCTTCATTACCATTATAATCCTATTAATATTCATTGTATATGAATATAATTCCCAATATTTAAATTCTCCAAAAAACAATTTATTCAAGAAATCTTAGAATCTTTATTCATCCATGTCTATTTATTATTTTATTTCTCAAAGACTCAAAACATAATTTCTATAATTATTATTTTCTATATTTTAAAATTTTTGAACCATAAACATTTACCTTATTCAAACACTACTAATATTGGGTTGTAGACTAAACCTTTCATTGAAATATTAATATTATCACTATCTTTATTCTTCAATAATTCCTTATAAAAAATATTCCCATTTCAAAAATCCAAATGTGCACATGTTTGACTTTATCATTCCAAACAAATCAACTACATCTCATTCTGATATTTCTTAACTAACTTTAAAAAATATCATAAAAACCCTTATATAGCTCCTAATTACCTTTACATAGATGGATGATAACCCTTACACAGCCTCATTTATTACCTTTATATTGACCAAAGTTTACCTTTACATAGATTACTACATTTTAGTTTACCATTATGAAGATTTAGTCTACCATTACATAGCTCAATTAATTTTAAATTTACCTTTACACATAGGATACAATGACATTTTCATAGAGCCTCAATGACCTTTATGAAGATAAAAAATAACCCTTATGCTTGTGTTTCTTCAATAATTTACCCTCATAAAATCCTTGAATTACCTTTATACAGGTTAGGAATGATTACTATTACATATCGCTTTGATATAGATCTTCTCAATACAATATAGAACCATAATAATGTCAACATGTTTGAATCATCATGAATTTTAATGATCATGCAATAATTATAATATTTTGATCATTAATAGTAAAACATAGGTTATAATTGGAGGCTTAGACAAGGAGACCCTTTATCTCCAATTCCTTTCATATTGGCTCAAGACTCTCTTATTAAAATTATTAACAAGACTCAAGTGTAGGGTATCATCACCACTACGGATGCGTGTCTCATTCTCATGGAGTCTCCCATATCATGTTTGTAGATGACATGATTCTATTTACTAATAGTAACAATTTATCCATAAGTGGTGTAAACAAAATAATTGATGAGAACTATAAATGTAGTGGAAAAAATAACAATCGTAACAAAAGTAGCATCAAAATTTCAACTAATTTTTCAGATAGGAGGGACCAATTTATGGAGTCAAACTTTTGAATCTAAAGAATGAAATTTCCAATAGAATACTTAGGTTATCCCATATATTTAGGCCTCCGGTGTGTCCTTGATTATGAAAAAATGATGGACAAGATTGTGAACCGAATTAAAAATTGTAAGAACATATTTATCTATTTTAGAGGTAGGATCACTTTAGTTAATTGTGTTTTATCATTGATAAAAATTCATATTCAACTGGTTCTTAAGGTACATAAATATTTCATCAAAGATATTGAAGATATCATTTCTTCTTTTATATGGGATTCCCAATTAGAAATTATTTTTCATTTGGAATCATGGAAAATAATGGAAAATCTTTATAATGTTGATGGTATTAATCTCAAACGTGTGAAGGAGATGATGAATATCCTGAATGAAAGGCTTGCATGTGAAAAATAAAGAAGGAAAATCCTTTTAGGAAAACATTATGGCCAAAAGGTACGAGACTTATCCAAATTCATCCGTTTTAAATGCCTTAGTAATTTGGATAATTATAGAAAATTATATGTCAAATTTATAGACACATGCATGGTGGATAATTGGCAGGGGAGATATCAACTTTTGGGATTATAACTGGGTTGGTTCGAAAATCATATTACCAGGTTTCTGAATGCAAAAAATGTCCTTACATCATACCTTTGCTTTTACTAGTTTCATTCAGGCCATTATTAGTGATGAACAATTAAAATTTTTCAATCTTATTTCCTTGAATCATGATCATGAGAGATCCATTTTTATAGGATCTTCTTAAGGGGACTTCATGAATAAAGCATATCACATATAGTTGTATGATAATGATGCTAAAGACTCATAGGGAGGATGAAATTAGTGCAGAGATATTCCAATAAATATTTTTTTTGATATGGAAAGAATGGAACCAAACTATTCCCATAGATGATTCCATCCAACACAAGGGGATTCATATGGAATATAAGTGTTACTACTATAGAAACCCAAAATTTTAGTCGATATCTCATTTAGTTTTTATAGGTGAGTGGGTATAGAGTATATGAAACTAAGTTGGTGTGTTCATGGGAGTGTCGTCACATTCCACCAATAGAAATGTTTTTATACAACAAATGATTAAAGGTACTGGGAGTAATCTTTAGGAGAAAAAGGAGAGGATCATAATATTCTCAACTAGGTTCTAGTACTTATAGAGTTCTTGGAACAAAGTTTGTTTAGATGGTTTGTAAACCTCGAGCCTGGAAATCATGGAAAGAACCAAATTTGTGGTGGTGGACCATGCTAAACTTATCATGTGTAGGTATATTACTCCATCTTTCAGATCAATCATGTTTAACAGGAATAAAAATTTTAGAATCATTAGTCACTCCATTTAAGGTCGATGGGTTTGTTCACAGCCACCAACCGACAGTTTCAAAATTAATGTGGATGGTTCTTGTTCATTAGGGGAAACAAGAGGCCAATGTTTAATTTGGGATAAAAATGGTTCATTTGTGATTGATTTCACTGATTCATTTGGTACAGGTGATTCTCTTATTATGGAGGCTCATTCCATGATACATGGATTAGAGTTATATAGATCTAGGAACATATATTTGGAGGCTATTGAGATTGACTCTATTATTATTCATGCATCTCTTAAAGGACATAAATATACCCCCTAGACCATTATCTACCACATTATAAAATGCATGCATCTCACTAATGAGCAGGTCAAGATCATTCACATGTGGCATGAAGGAAACCATACAGTGGATTACCATGCCTCCATGGTTACACATGACTATCCTTACTAATTTTTTTCCAGCATGGGATCAATTCCTAGTGATTGTGCAAATATTGCGAGAGGTGATTCTTATCGACTCCATTTCTAAAGACCCCCTTGAATTGTTTCTAACTCTTATTGTGTTCATCTAGTTTTTTGACTCAATTTTTATTAAAAAAATATTATTATGGAAATAGTACAATATATGAATAATTGCATTGAATATTTCAAGACTTTAAAGTCTTACAAACTGCTCATGATTTGAAATAAATACATGATATTCTCAACTTTATCAATATTTACTATTCCCTTACATAATCATTATAAATGTTCTATAATTCATTATTCTTTCAATAATAAGATATATTATGAATTCATGAACTTATAGTGATTCAAATCCCCTAAATCTCATCTTTTCTACTCTAAAAGTACCAATTTATGGTGCAACCAATAGACTTTCCATCATAGAAAGTCTTTAATAATATTATTATTTTAACCATACTATTTGTTCATCAATACAAAAAATCATTATATTATAATATTATCATAAATGTTCTCTAATTCAAATGAAGTCACTGACGCATTTGATCTAGGTTTGTAAGACATGGTTATAGTTAAATATGATGAGAGGAATGAAGTCACATTGAATCTCTATATAATTTTAAGTGGATGAATAGTGTAACACTTATACTACATCATATAAATTTTTTCATTATAATTAACCTTCATTATAATAAAATTATATCCCTATAACTAAAAATGACATTCGTTGGGATCCTATGCTCTCCAAAGACGCACCTTTCCAACCTGTACATGTGGATGCTGAGAACCATTTTCCCACATGAACTGTCTCATAAATGAACCAACCAATACATATGATATGAGTACTTTACTACCACTATTGGATATATCCTATATTTAGGCTCATCCAACTACCAATTTTTTTAGGATGCTTTGATGGTTGAGCAGGCTATTAGTCAGACAATATTTTTATAGTCAAAAAACAATTCATATGAGGAGTTCAAATAAAACATTACATAATATTACTTTTCCAAAATTCCATATATCTATCACATTAAAAAAAGTCATACAAGATATCTCCTCTCAAAATTCATACAATATATATCCTCTAAATTCATATAAAAAGTTCACATAAAATTCATAGGAGCAGCTTCCAAAAAATCATATGAGCTTCTTGGTGACTTCATCAACTTTAACAACAAAAAACTTAAGAGTCATATGACATGCCTTATGAATTCATGAAAATCTCAAATTCCTTTATTAAAAAATATAGAACCACCAATTCATATATAATCATATTTATTATTTATATATTTATCTTAATCCTATTAGTATAAGGATAAAATTCAGAATTATTTCTCATCAATCTTGGGACTCCAGATAAAATACAAGAAACTAATCATCATCATATTGAAATCATGAAACTCCCCTTAATTCCATTGATCCTCATTGAAAAAATATAAAACATACACAAAGTGAGTTATTAAATCTCCCCCATTTTATTTTTTTATACCTTATAGAAAATAGAATGCTACTATAGATGGATCCATTTATTTATTCTTTCTCATTTTATTTTATCTCCCCATTATTGATAATAAATACAAATAATATGGGATAGGATGGTATCATTTTATTATTAAGTAATAAACTTTCAACCATTACACTAATATTAAACATGATATATTATAAATCTAGAAAAATAGAGTGTTATTTAGTAATTAAGGGTTTCCATTAATTTAAAAAATATGATCCCAACTCATACTAACTCATAAAAACCATTATAATTTAAAACTGAAAGGATGTTCAATAATATTAAATATGAAACAATTTAATACTAATTTTTAACTTTATTTTCCTTGGTATAACAACATGATTTACTGCACCCATCTTATCACACATTTCAAAAATATTCAAGTACATGTAGTAGGTTTTAGAAAGAAGCATGCAGATATCCTCTAAATTTCCTTTTCATTGACTAAAATAATTGACAATTTTGATGTTATATTATATTCTGGAATATAGGTATTATAGAATTAGAAGTCATGCCTTTTATAATGATCAAGACTCAAGAACCTTTTATAAATTTTATATTTACATGAATTTTATGAATCTAGATGCTTCTTAAGTACTCTGTCCAGTTATCACCCCTCAATTAGATACTTATCATCATCATCATCATCAGGTTATATATACTATTATACTGTTATTTAGATTTATAAATGTTGAATCATACCAAGATGATGTATTTTTTTAGATCCAAAATAATTATCCTAGCTTAATTTTTTTATTTTTCCCTATTTAAGAAAAATCAACACCTTTAACTCCCTGTAAATACAAAACAAACAATATGATAATAAGTCATAACCTATTTTGTTCCTAAGTGTGATAAATAATGCTAATAATTTCTTATCAAACATGAAACTATTTACATTTTATCTTCATGTACTTTTTTCTCCTTATGAGAGATGTTACTTTTAACGTGAGACATTAATTCAAATTAATTACTTGGTGAAATTTTTATATTCTTCTTGATTTATTCTTGGTATGGTTTGATTGTGAGAAAATCATTTTTTCTGTGTCCAACCTACTTACACCTCACACACATCTCCTCATATGATCATAGGTTATACCCTTTTAATAGACTCTCATTACATCATGTGTAACCTTTTATTTCCCTTTGGAAATTTCCATCTACTAGGAACATATTTTTCTTACATTCTACAACTTATCTAGATAAAATTTTAAACATATTTTAGGAATGAGTTTAACCTTTTTATTCATTCATATGTTTTTTTGGAGAGTTATTTAGCATGTTGGTTATTTAATTTTTTGTTTGGATTTTTTTTTATATTCTACTTAGTGTTTTTCCTTTAACACACTCAAACATTGATTGTATTCCAGTTTCCATTCCCACTTTTTCCTAAAAAGAAGCAGGTTACTCTCCTTTATGTATTATTATTCAATGACTTATTGGGATTGATGTGGTTATACTTTTTATTTTTGCAAAATCCCAAAGGAGGTTCATATGTCTTCATTACTACATTATTGGGATAATTTTGTTCACCGTGTGTCTTTGGATTTCTTCCAAAGGATATATTTATTTCCTTCAATTGTTTCTATGGTATTTATTTTCTATTTTATTTTTATACATGTTTAATTATGTTTGAAGTTAATGTATCATTCCTGTTACCACATGCATTTAATATACCATATAGAATTTGAAGTTTTTAATTATTTTTAGTTTATATAGATTATTCTAATAAATCCATGGTTGTTTTATCAATTTAGAATCCCCCTTTTATAAGCTATACTATTATTTCATAGGTTGTTACATTATATTAGTAGTACAAAGTCATTCACCCAAAGCTATCACAAAAATAGCCAGAGACCCATTGTTTCTTTCTTTTTTCTACATGTTGTCGAGATTTTTTAGAACTATTTTCATGATATGTTTATCATTTATATAAACTAATTGGGTTTAATTTAGGGAACTTAATCTCATAAAAACTATTCTATAAATTTTTACGTGAAGGTAGGATTCTTATAACTTTTATTTTTCTATATTTATATATATTTTATGTTTAAATCTTCACACTTTGAAAAAATTGATTTAACAAAAACATTGGATTTTGATATAAATAGTAAGTTTTATTTTATAAATACATTAGAGTGATCATTAGATGATTTTAGAATGTTTTTAAACTATATGAATTTATTTCATAATAATATTACTCCTAGTAGTTTTTATGGAATCATTTTTCTTTTCATATTTTTATTGAGACATGGATTTAGTTGTTTCTAGATTATTTTATTTTACTTAAATCTCCAAACATATCATATTTAGAATGTATTTCTCATTCTCTATTATCTTAATTTTTTCTTCACATTACTTTCTCATTAGTTAGATTAATATTCATCCATTTTTGATTCAATAAGATGTTTAATCACTTAAATACTATTTTCTTTACCTTTAGAAATGTTTTTTTATAGTAGTTATTTTTTTAAATGAATGGTTCTTCTATTCAAGACCTTAATTATATTATTCACTCTCATTAATTATATTTATCCATTCATTCTAAAAATTTGACAATATTTATTCAAGATTCTCATTTATGAAATTCAAGGACCCTTGTTTTTTGAATAGATTTATACACTTTATCACCATTTGTTCTAAATAATTCTCAAACTTATTCAAATCTTCCTGAAGTTGGGTGATATAATCTAGCATACTTTTGATAGATCCAAAAATTTAGGTGACCACTTCTTAGTAAAAGTTTTGTTTAGTTTCATCAAATAAGAAAATTAATCCTAATATTCCTTATCAAACAATTCTGTAAGAATATGATATTATCAACTTTTGATTGGATATTATATAGGGTAGTTTTCACAAGAATGTTTTGTTACATACTTTTCATATATAGGTAATGAACTACATGGGGAATACATATTATCTATTTCCTTAGTTGTCAATTCCACCACTAGATCTTCACCTTCTATTCATTATTTTCTCTCTTAGGATTTCTATATAGGGAAATTTATTTTTATTCCTATTTACTTAAGTGGTATGTATTCTTATCATGAGTTTATTTAAGAGAGAAATTATCTAAAATAATATTATGATCATATATACTTTAATTTAATTCAATTAGTAGAGAGTCATTGTTCTCTTATTTCTTAGTTGAGGAATTTCTCAAAAAACTTCCTTTATTTTATTCCTATTATTCATGTTTTTTTCTATATTATCTTTCATGTAAAGGTCCATAGATACACTTCTAAGTACTGTTATAAAAACAACATCTTTAAACACTTGATTTGAAACTAAGTGGGATGATCCAAGAGAAAAATATCTTTATTTTACATAATTACCATATGATAAACATTGAATCTCATAATAAAGAAAAAATATCATGAATCAAAGGTTGTTTTTTATTTTAGTAATATCCACATAATAAATTTATTTTACAACACTTGTGAACATTTATCAATAATAGAGCAACACTGGACTCCCTTATAGATATCCTATAAGCTATACTCATCTTCATAACCTAGATAATGGAAACATGAGAGTGGAGTGAGATAAAATTTTCATTAAGGTTGAACTTATCAACATTTTATCATGGGATAGATCATAAAAATATGAGAAACAATGAGTATTATAGAAGTATATTATTAAAAGAACATGGAATAATACGAGTTTTCCATATGTCATGATAGTGGAACATGTAATATGGAATTTACAAACATGAAACATGGAATAAGAGTATGAGATAATCATGTAAACATAGAATAAGGGAATGAGATCATATGTTCATATAATTATAGATATGTGTTATTAAAATAAAGAATAACATTATGAGCATAAGTCAAGGTTCACTAGCAAGACAACATAACATTGAGTACTTAGGATCACTATCAGTGTACCATACATGGTATGTCAAGAGATAAAAATATTAAAAAATGAATTGGAGAATTATTATGAAACAACCCTCATATTAATTAAATTTAGTAGAATATGTATCAAAATAGGAAAACGTACCATATAAAAATTGTAGGCATGATAAAACCCATGAGGATGGAGTGGGTTTGATAATATTGTCTCAAGAAAAAACCGAATAATATATCATAAGGATTTTTGAGATAGAAGAAATCAAATTATTTAGAATATTAATATTTGAAAAATAAACATAGATATTGAACATTAAGTTTCAATATATAAAAATCCATGATAAATATTGGATAAGTAAGAATAAAAATGACACACTTAGGTAATTATTTATGAATTGAGTAAAGGATATTTTAAAGAAGTAATGAGCATATTATTTTCCTTCAGAACATAATTTAACCATGAGGGTTTTAAATAAAATAATATGGGTTTTAAAAAACTATTAATGGTTTAATTTTTTTTATTGTGGTGGTACTTGACAAGAATGAAGAAATTGCGAAGTTACCTTAAATTGGGTTCACTTAAAGGAGATAATTGTAAAGATAACTTAAAACATGTATTATCACCAAAAAATAAAGGTAAATTAAAATATGAATATATTCAGGGAACATATATACAAAATATTTTTGAATTATATGATAAGAATAAATATTAAAATGGAAAAAAACAAAGACAATGTTTAAGAGAAAAGTAATGGGGGGGGGGTGAAAGATCCCTTTTTATGTTTTAAAACACCTTTTCTCAAACCCACATCATTAAAAAAGATAGTATATTTTAAAAATAGGTAAGTATATATATAAGGATTATATGAGTTATGAAATATTTGTGTTCCAAAATTTGAAAGGAGAACATTGGTAGGAAGGGAAAATATAGACATAGTGAAGAAAAATTCATTAGAAATGATTAGTATTAATCCTAATAGTATTGTAACTTTTAGGAAGAAATTTACCAATGAAGAAGTTTTTGTGTTTAATAAGTAATTTAAAAAATTAAAAATTAGTTACCTTATAAAAATATATAAATGGATGAGTAAGATAAATTAGAAAATATTATACAAGAAAGATAGCTAAATACCCAAATGGAAAAAAATTGAGTAAAAAACCACTTATGGCTTTGTTATCTTTAGAATAAAAAACCTAAAACCATATAAAATGAGATGGATTTGTAAATAACTTATATTTAAAAAAATTTATTATTAAATTAATCTAATAGAAATATTTACATCAGAAAAATAGAAAAAGTGAGGAATATAAATCATATCTCAATGAATCGAAATTGAGTTTTGAAAACCCTCAACTTGTTTATTGATTCATTTTTTGTGTGTAGTTAACTTCCTGAAAAATTAAATTATGTTTAATAAATTTTTTTATTAAGAAACATTTTAATCTATATTTTATTTCCTTTTCTCTATTTATTATCATGTTTTATTTATTAAATATTTTTTTCTTATGTCGTTTACTTATGGTGGTTCGGTTAATTTTTATGTAACTTACTCAATAAACTTAACATGGTAAAATGTATAGTAAAATAGATTAAAAATATCCATATATATAGATATTCAATTATTTTAATTTTACATTATGATAAAATTTATATAGTTCCATAGTTTTTAAAAAATGGAATCAAATTATGAAATGTTCCTTGATATGTTCATTTAAGGCGGTTAAGTTAAATTTGAAAATTTATTGTTAATATCACTTATAAAATGTCCAATATTATAATTAAAAAATATTAATAGTGTTATAAATATATTTTATATACATTAAATATTTTTTTTAAAGTCATCCATGTTAGGAAGTATTGTAAAATGACATACATCATTTTGTGGAGGTGGCCGTATGCACACACACACATTAACAATGCTCTCATTTATAATAGAATGAGAGGAAGGTATAAAATAAAATAATTTATCATTTAATAATGTTAAAATTTTAATAAATATTTTATTTTTAAATAAAAAACTAGATTTTACATCCATTTAACTAGGTTATGAGAAATTGGACATGCCATTCATTCAGGCAGTAGTACACACGTATGCATGGCAATGTCCTTATTTTTAAATGATTTTGGAGGAAGGTATAAAAGTGATATTAAATTGGTATAGTAACATTAAATAATCTTAATAATTATAATAGTATCATAATTTCACGGATATAATAGTTTTAAAGGTGTAGAAGAAGAAGATAACTAAGAGAGCTCAGTTGAGAACATTACCTCTCCCTTTGGATGTTCTCCCCTGGGTAACACCTTAAGAATCCATAGATTGGTCTTTCTTTATGGACAAGGATTATAGGACATGATAATAGGTTGAGGATATGTTAAGAATTAGTTTTGGTTAAGATAATTCCTTATAATTAGTGGATAAATGGGGTGGAGGTGAGATACTTTTATAAGGGACAAGAATGTCATTTTTGTAAATATAACTTTTTTAATATATAGATAGAACACACATTTCACCTGCAATGTGGATAATAAGTGGAAAATAATAGAGTAGACAATGAGTTAAGGTTAATAATCCTATAATCATTTATTTTCACACATGTTTTTAAGGATTTTACTTTTTTATTTGTTTTTTTACTTCTACCTTTTTTTCTTTTTACCATGTTAACTAATTTTTACATAATTAATTTTCTTTTAATGACTTAAAATAAAATGGCCCTTATTAAATAATTTGAACATAATCATTGGAAATATTAAATATATTTTATCACATAAAATTTATATCTACCAAAATTATTAATTTAACAGTAGTTCATGTAATATGCAGAAACCTATTTTTAGTAAAAATGTATTTTAAGAATAAATGTTATATTTAGAAAACAATTATCAATGTTATCGATTTTAGTAACACTAATAATTTTATTATTAACAAATTTATAGTTACGAGACTTAAAATGATATCTAATACCTAATTTCACCAAGTGAAAACACAATAATGTGAGAAATACTTAAAATATTCTTTATTAAACAAATATTTCTTAATTTATAAAATGTTATACATAGGTTTTATAAATTAAAAATATAATTTTTAAAAGAATAATTTCACTATATGAAGAATTTTTTTATTAATAAAAATGTTTTATACATTTTTCCTTTATATATATATAAATATATTATGTGCTTGGGGGTATAATTACATTTAAACATACACACGCACCACACACAGGCTGAAAAGGCAGTGCATAGACCCCTTAAGGGGATAAACCACCCATCAAGACTATTTTTAAGTTATAATTAATTCTTGATATAGTCATAAAATTCTTGGTTTTAGTAAAAACTGCATTTTTTACTATTTAACTAAAAATCAATTATTTCATTAAAATACCAAAAATGTATCCTAGTATAATTTTATTTTTATGAATCAAGAAATGATGAAATTTTTATAAAAATTAAATTCTAAAATTTATAAATTTATCTTTTATATGAAAATTCAAAATATAAAGAAAAAATAATTTTATTGAAAATTTTCTTTTTAAGTGTTTTTAATAATATGTCATTCTAATTTATAATTTAAATAATTTTAATATATTATTTTATATATAATAAAACTTTAAAATTGGACAATTTAATTTATTGGGATATAATATAGAACACTTTAAGAAAATAAATTCTTTGAAAAATATTACTTTTATATTAATTAATTATTAACAACACCATTAGATTTAATTATTTATTTTAAAAATATTTAATTTTACTAATCTATTGATATTATCATATTTTATTTAATTTTAGAAATACATAATATCATAATTTAATAATAATATGTAACACATACACACATATATATTTAAAAAAAATATTTTTTCATTATTTATTATTCATGAATTATATTATTTTGAATTTTCTACTAACAATGCACAACATAATTATTCATTTTAGATAAAGGTATATCCAATGAACATACTTCCAATGACCATATTCTTAATGAACATATTCAAATGACTATATTTCCAACAACCTCATTTATAATGTCTAGATTTTATTCCTTTATATAGCCTTACTACCAATATTCAATTTATTAAAAATTATTAAGTCACACTTCTCATTTCCCTAGTTTTTATTTTATATATCACAATATGATTTCTCCTTTTATGATGTTCTTCCTCATTATAGGTTTTATTTGGATATTGGTGATCCTTAAGGTTTAAGATAATCTAGAACATCTCCTAGTATTTAATATTTTATTATTTTCTAATTAATGTCCCCTTTTAATTTATATTCTTATAATAAATGAAATAATCCATGGTGATTAATAATCCATGGTGTGTAATAATTAGTTTAATGTGATTTTTTTAATATTTTAATATTAATAAATATAGTTTTGTTTATTTAATTCGTATCTTTCATGAATTTTTTTCCCAACCTATCTCAATTCCTTTGAACAAATAGAAAAAATATTTTAGAATTAAAATCATATAGTTTATGGAAATAAAATTATTTCTAAAAACCTGGGGCATTAAATTATCCAAAAATTAAATAAATTTCATCCTCACAATTTTAATTATCACTTTATAACAATAATACTTAAGGGTACCTAAAATATTATCATGACCTGAGATATCAATTCCAAAAGGATAAAAACCTTTATATATTTTGGAAGACTAGGTAACATATTTTTTTTACTCATAATAGATATATATTAATTTTTTGACAATTTATGAAAAATATTATTGTTTATGTGGTTATCAGTCATTGGAGTTTCTGGAGACATACCTTTTTAAAATGAATATCACCACGTACTCATATTTCCATGTTGTTTTTAGAGGCACAAAAGTGAATCGGGTCATATCTATATGTTTAAAAAGTGAATCCTATGGTTTATAAATTCTTGTTCTAATGAAAACATGTGACATCATCATTGGGATTTGAATAATAAATGAAAAATATTTTTATATAGATGTGGATTTTGAACATATAGTTTTGAAATTTCAATCCGGACAAGTTTTCCATAAAAGCTTTGAACATAATCCAAGTAGAATGGTTTAAAACACATTTGGTTGTATAAATATTTAGCAAATACAATAATTTTTAAAATAATAATGATATATTCTTCTTAGATATCACCATCCTCTATAGTTTTATAAAGGATGATAAGACCTCTTTTGTGTTGTGACATTATGAAAAATCGATAAGGTACATTGCTGTAATTCCCAAATCAAGTAATATGAAAAAGTTGCATATAAAAAATACGGATAAATGATTTGAAATATCCATAATAATATTAAATAATATAAGGATAGTTGGATGTTTTGTATTGTAATATTAAAGTGAGCTAAATTCTAGAAAATGTGATAGAATAGCTCGAACTGGATTTTACAATAATGATTATAATTAAATCATCTAGGAAGGATAAGTGAGTCATGCAAGATTTATTTTCTTAAATATTGATAAAAGATATTCAATCTATTGAAAAAACATAATTAATACTTTAAATGAAATACACAAGAGATAATTACAATTTAATTAGTTACCTATATTTTTATTTTTCAAATAAATCCAATATAGTTAATCATGAGTGATCAAAAATATCTAAAGAGAATCAGAGTAAAAAAATAAATAAATATGGAATATTACATCTTATGAATGTATAAGGTACCCAAATTTTAGACTAGGATGCTTTCATTTCAACCTATATCACTCTTGGTTCAAGATAGGTTTCTTTAGTTTCAGTTCCCTCATATTCAATAACCTAATTCCTTTACATAATAAACCCTTCCCAATTTATTGTAAAGAGAATGTGATTAAGCAAATCATAACCCCAAAAAAGTGCGTTTCTGGGCCTAAAATACTAGGACCACCAATCATGTAATGAGTAAATATTAATTTAACACTCAACAATACTTTTTAATGTCATTACCTATAGGTTTATATTTTCCCTAGCCACATCCAATTGCTAATACCTAAAAAGGGATGTTAGTGTAATGAAAACCACATACACAAAACTTCACAAAAATTTCAGGATGTTATTATACACCTAGAATTATCCTTTAGTTTATACATGTTATTTTCACTAATGTTTAATTACCCTAATCAATAAAACTAAATTAATCCCCCCAAATAACTAAACCCTTCTCTAATACCAACTATAAATCCCCAGACCCAAACTCTCAGGTTTTTTGCTAAAAATAGTTTATCTAAACTCTATCTTTTGCACCAAGTGAGATGGTCAAGGTGAAAAATATCTTTATTTTACATTATTTTCATAGGATAAACATTACATCTCATAATAAACACAAAATCTCAAGAATGGATTGTTCAATGTCCTTTAGTACTTGCTAGACAATCAATTTAATTTACAATAGTTGTGAAAATTTCCCTATAATTGAGTCACACTAGACTCCATTCTAGACTTATGATAAGTTATACTCATATTTAAAACTAATGGAATATAAACACAAGGTAAGTGTTATATTAAATTCTCAATAATAGAGAACTTATTAATATTTCATCAAGGGGCAGATCATAACTATATGAGAAAATATGAGTATGAGATAAACATATTAATAAAAGAATATAAAACATAAAGAGTTGTCACTAAGTTATGATAGAAAAACGTGTATTATCAAATTTAAAAAATGAACCACGGAATACGAGTGTGAGATAATCAAGGAAATGTGATATAGGGAAATGATATCACAAGTTCATGAAATCATAAATACCTAGAAACAACATAATAAATATCTTCATAAGAATAAGTCAGGGATCACCACCAAGATAACATAATATATTGTGCATAGGCTCACCACCCATGCACCATACATGGTACATTATGATATGGGGAAATTACCAAATGCATTGGACGTGGCACTTTAAAGGAAAAAATAAATAATAAATTCCTCTCAAATAAGGTTCACTTAAAGGATAGAATTATAAAGGGTACTTAAAATAAAAAATAATAAATCATAATGAAATATGTTGTTATGTGAAGGTTATATGGAGGTGGTAGTATGCATGTATACATGAACACCTCTCATTCTGCATAAAATGAGAGGGAGGTAGAAAATCAAATAATTTATCATTTATGACTATTGAACATGTTATAAATATTATATTTTTTTAGTAAAAAAACTCTTTTTATGCATCCATTTAAGGAGGTTATGATAAATATAACTTTATGTTCATAGAGGTGGTAGTACACACATATGCATGAAAAAACCTATATTTTTTGAATGGTTTCAGTTGAATCTTGAAAAGTGATATTACATTAGTATAATAAAATTTGATCATACTAATAAAATTTATATTATTATAATTTCATGAATATAATATATTTCATGGGGGTATAAGTAGAAGATAATTAAGTGTTTTCATTCGATAACATTACCTCTCCCTTTGGATGTTCTCCCAAGGGTAACACCTTAAGGACCATTACCTTGGTTTTTTGAAAAGGTAAAGTATTTTACGATGTGGGGATTAGGTTGAGGATATAATAAGGAAGATTTCTGGTTGATATAATTCTTTATAATGAGTATAACAATGGGTTATAGGTGATCACCTTTTATAGGTGAAGTGAATGGCATTTTTGTAAATATAAAATTTTAATATAAAGAGAGAACACGTTTCACTTTAAATGTGGAGAAAAATCATAAAATAATATATTAGGGGATGATTTAATGTATATAATCCTTCAATAATTCATTTTAACACAAGTATTTACATTTCTTTAAGTCTATTACTATTAGTTTTTGTTTTTCTTTTACCGTTTTATGGATTTTTACTAGGGTAATTTATTTTTACCAAAGTAATTTACTTTTAATGCCTAAAAATAAAATAGTAATTATTATATAATTTTAATCTATTCATTAAAAATATGGAATCCATTTTATGAAATAAAATTTATATTTTCACAAAAAATTAATTTTAACATTAATACATGTAACACGTAAAAACTAATTTTTAGAAATAGTACATTTTTAAGAATAAATGTTATATTTAAGAAAAAAATCAATATTGTCAATTTTAATGGAATTAATTTGTTTATTATTAACCAAATTATATTTATGTTACTTTAAATGAAATAAAAAACATAATTTAACCTATAAAAACTTACATAAAATAGAAATACTAAAAATTCATTCTTATTAGAAAAATATTTCTTAATTTTTAAACTGTTATACACAAGTTTTATAAATTCAACATAGTATTTTTAAATACATAATTTCACTCCATAAATAATTTTTTATTAATATACTTTTTATATGTTTTTAAGTTATATTTACTTCTTTATATTGTTATTAATGTAATTCCTTTAGTAAAAATTGTATTTTTTTACTATTATCCAAAAAATCTATTATTTGATAAAAGTACAAAAAAATTATCCTAATATAATATTATTATGATGAATCAAGAAAGGAATTTAATTTTATAAAATTAAAATTATAAAATTTATAAATCTAGATTTTAAATGAAAATTCAAAATATAAAGAAATCTACTTTTATTAAAAAATTACCTATTTAAGTGTTCTTAATATTATGTCATATCAATTTATAAATTAAATAATTTTAATATATTATTTCATGTATAATTATTTTTTAAAAGTGGTAAATTTAATTTATTAGGATAAGATTTAGAACTCTTTAAGAAAAATAATTCATTGCAAAGGATATTACTTTTATATTAAATATTATTTGAGGAATACAATAAAATTAATTATTTATATTCTAAAATTTTAATTTTAATTATATAGTGATGTTAATATATTTATTTTATATTTATAAATACATAATATCATAATTTAATTATAACAATGTTAATAACAGTAAGTAACACATGAATAAATAAATATGTATATATATATATTTAAAATATTACATTATATCGTTATTTATTATTTATGAAGTATATTATATTAATATTACTACAAAAGATACAAAATTCATTATACTAATTTTCTACACGTATATCCCATGACCATATTTCCAATGACCATATTTTGAATAACTATATTTGTAACGACCAAATATATTTCTTATATATAACATTACGAAATCGTCCATTTCATTCACACTTATTAAGGAACACTTCTCATTTAAATAGTCTTCATTTTAGATTTGAAAAAATTATTTCTCTTTTCAGGATGTTCTTCCTAAATATAGGTTTTTATAGGCTATTGGTGGTCCTCAAGGGTAATGATCATCCAAGAGATCTCATAGCGTTAAAGATTATATTATTTTATATTTATTGACCCAAATTTGATATATGTTATTTTAATGGATGTAATAATCCATGGTGATTAATAATACATGGTGTGTAATACTTAGTTTCAGTTGATTTTGTTATAATGTTTTACAATAAATAAATATAGCACAGTTAGATTACTTCGTATCTTGTAAAAATTATTTCCTAATGTATTTTAATTCCTTTGAACAAATAGAAATAAGAGTTTAAAATTATAATCATATAGTTTATGGAAATATTATTCTTCTTAAAATACAAGGTTATTTATTCCATAATTTCTTTGATAGTAAATTCACAATATTATTCAAGTCTACACTTCATAAATCCTTTTAAAATAAAAATTTAATTTGAAAAAAACTTTAAATATGAAAATCTATATAACAACCCTTCTTTTATTATAAACTTAAAAATAATTTAATACATAAAATATTCAATTGATGCAACATAGAATATCAGGATTTCTAGTTTCCTTGGAGCTTATGAACATTATATAACATCTTAGAACATGAAATACAATATCTTTATTGAAAACATCCTTTACATGACCACTACATTCCCTCGTACTTGGCATTGCATTGGATAACCTAAGGACATGCATAAGAAAAGTGTGATCTATAAAGACTAGTAAGGGAATAAACATGGAATAACATGAGGAATACAATACACGTTAGACAATAGGCATATCAATGGAGTACAAGAGAAACATGAACATAAAGGCATGATAAAGCATGATAATCATAACATGGAAATGTGGCAACAACACTTAACATGGAATTAACATGAGCCAAGTCTCATTGAAAATGGAGCCTCAGTAAACCCTCATTGCACTTGAATTATCATGATTAAAAACTCATTTCACATGACTTATCATGATACTATTCTTTACCTAATGCATTGGAGCACTATCAGGTCACACCCTTCATAATCATTTCATTTAATGCAAAAGTGTGCCACATAGATCATAAAAAAATAGATTCATTGACATCATAAGTTATTACATGATTAAAAAAATGTGAAATAAATACATGAATGTAAAAATAAATATATATATGTTTATAAAGGTGACTACCCTTTATCGAGACATGGGTATGGTATTCACTACACAATGATCTAGGCTGGAAAAAATGCGTTATAATTTTGGCAGCATAACGGTGTGACACAAGAACACATAAAAATGGTTGATGAGAGATAAAGGGGTATATAATCATATGTACACGAAATGTACTGTAAGGGGTCATATAGATACATGTCCCAGCAAATTTAATGGAATTTAGATTCCTAATCCAAAAGAATTACTTGGATTTAAAAGAGGAGAGAGAAATCCCTCACAAAATTTCGGCATGGTAATAGGTGTACATGGGAGCCATTAATGAGAGATAAAGGGGTATCAAATAATCCTAACATAAATAGGAAAGTATGGGGGAGGTTCTAAATTATACCCCAACATTTTTAATAGGAAACAAAAGGGTATAACAACTTAAAGAAAATTGGACAAAAATGAGAAAGGAAGAAATCCCTTACTTGAAAGTGTGATCCCAAAGGCTTAGGAGAGGCTTGAAAGAGGCTTCTTGGGAGCTTGGGGAACCTTGGGAGGACTCTATAAAGAGGACGGAATGGGCTGGTTGAACTCAAAAGGATTTTAGTGAAGAGGAAGTGGGATCTTGGGCGGGTTTATATAGGAAAGGAGAGGGAATTCTTTAATATTTAGGTTTGGGTCACCACACATTAAAAAAATCAATACCACAAACCCGACCATGGGTTTTGACCATGTTGTTTTAAAAAGGGGACTGGAAAACAATATTTTATAAGTCCAATGACCTAAATTTTTAAAATAATAGGGTTTCTTATGAGTAGGTGAGTCACACTCTCAAGGAAAACAATTTAAAAATAAAAAATGTTTTATAAGCCTTGAAGGGTCCATGAAATCTTTGTAAAATAAATCAAAGAAACCCAAAATTACATTATTTTAATGGTAAAACATATATTGACTGAACATAATGTTTAAATAATTTTATTACATCACTATTGGGTCATTATGATGTCATAAAACACATTATATATTTAAACAGTATTAAATTTTTACCCAAAAATTCAACTGTCTCAGAAAATTATGAAAAATTCACCGTTGGATAATTTAGACATCCTGACTACCAAAATAATATTCATTTTATGTAAATAATTTTATAAATATTTTAATTTTGACTTTTGAAATAAAAACCTACATTTACCGAAAATTCATGGGTTTTGACAAAGACAACTTTCAAACCTTAATAAAAATTAAAATTACATTCAAAAAATTATATGATAATTTATATTTAATAAAAATTAATTTAATTATAATAATATTTTATTAAAATATTATTGAATTCAAAAATCCATTAATTCATCAAAATAGATTTCTTAGTTGAATATTAACAAAAAAAATACTTTTTGTGTTTTAAAAACAATTTACAAAGTAACAATAATAAAATGAATGCACATTATTTATACAAAAATAATGTATATAGTAATAGTGCTATGGTCTTGTTTCATAACCCCTTATAACATCTACATAATACTAAAAGATAAGGTGTGCGATGGTGACATGTTCTTGGGGTGGCTCAGATAACATTGCTCGGGTGGTAATCTCTATAAACTTTCACTTCTCCCGTAGTCAGTTTCGCTCAAGCGTAACGTTTTCAAGCTCGGCTTGGGTTTGGTCAAGATAGAAGCCCAATGATGCCACCTACTTTCTAATATCGGACAAATGGGCTTCATATGGGGAAAGTCTACTGGATGAGGTCATCCCTTCCTTTTTTTGAGTAAATTGGATTTGTTAAAGCCCTATATTTATACTAATCATGTGATCACTGTTCAATGGCTATATTAGAAACGATCAAAATTCATAAAATTATTTTAAAATCCAAAACATAACAACAAATAAGTCCATATGTTTTAAATAACCAAAATAATACATTTAAATAGACCAAGAGGAATTTTCATTAATGTATTTTTGGGTCATTACAATCAACCCCCTTAATAAATTTCTCCCTTCAAATTTCCTTTTCCCACTCTAAAAAAATGTAGGTAACTTTTCTTCATCACTTCCTCTGATTCCCATGACACTTCTTCAAGCTTGTGGTTTCTCCACAACACCTTGACGAGGGGAATTGTCTTATTTTTTAGAACATTTTCTCTACAATATAAGATCTTCACCAGTTGCTCCTCATAAGAAAGATCATCCTCTAGATGTACTACCTCTGAAGAGAGTACATGTGAAAAGTATGGTATGTACTTCATTAATAGGGACACATGAAACACATCATATACTTTGTCCATAGAAGGTAGAAGTGCTAGTCGATAGGCCACATCCCCAACATGATCAAGAATCTAGAAGGGGCCGATGTACCTAGGACATAACTTCCATTTCTTTCCAAACCTCATGACCTTATTCCATAGAGATATGCACAGAATTAACATGTCTCAAAATTTAAACTCAAGGTCTCAATAACGGTTATCTATATAACTATTCTGTCGACTCTGGGCTACCTTTATATGCTGCTGAATGGTTTTCACCTTCTCTAGCATTTCTTTGACCATTTCTGGTCCTATAAGCTTACTCTCACCGACTTAAACCAACATGTTGGTGTTCTACACATCTTCCCATACAGGGCTTCATAAGGTGCCATTCTGATGCTCGAATGGAAACTGTTATTATAGGATAATTAAACCAATGGAATATGTTGGTACCACCCTCCATTGAAGTCCATAGAACATGATCTTAATATATCCTCTAGTGTATAAATAGTTTGCTCCGATTGGCCATCCGTTTGAGGATGACATGCCATACTAAAGTATAGTTCAGTTACTAGATAATGTTGAAGACTCTTCCAAAATGTACAGGTGAATCTTGGATCTCAATCAGATACAATATATAGTGGTAATCCATATAGCCTTACCAATTCCCTGATATATATCTATTCCAGTTGATCCAATGAAAAAACCTCCCAAATTTCAATAAAGTGTGTAGACATTGTAAGACGATCGACAATAACCCAATTTGCATTGTTGGATTTGGATGTCTTCGGAAGTCCGGTGACAAATTCTATGGTGATGTTCTCCCATTTACATACTGGTATGGGCAATGGTTGCATCACCCCCTTAGACTTCTGCCTCTCTACCTTCATTTTCTATCACACCAGGCACTTTGATGTATACTCAACGATCTCCTTCTTCATATTATCCCACCAATAATGCTCTTAGAGATCTCGATACATCTTTGTGTGTAAAGTCCCGGTTCCGGGTGCCACTCAATGGGTACCCTGAACCTGGTTCGCCACATGACCTCAAGAACATTTTCCCAAATGCAAGAGGCTGCCGACTAGCAGCGAGGGCCCAGGTCTGATTATGGGGAACTATGCCCTCATTTGTCAAGTGTAGCACAACAAAATGAAATGAAACATACAAAAAACAGTGAAAGTAGTAAACTATACACAACTAAAATAAAAAATAGCAATGGATATAACCAACAGTATATAAATAATGATGCTACATGTCTCAAGTTCTAAGAAAACAACTAGAACATGTTATACATCAATACAGTACAACAAAATGCAGAGTACAGAAAAACAAAGCAAATAGATGGTAGCGGCATCGCGAGCCTAGGATTGGTCCCATTCCCTCCTACTCCACAGCAACAGTGATGTACCTGTATAGGGCCTCTTGTCTCTATCCCCACCTGTAGAAATCTAATCTGTTTGGGCCGAAAAGCGTGACCCAAATAGGCTGTGAGAAATATATCTCAGTAGGCACTCACCAAAGGCCCGTTCTCAACTATGTGTAAATCATGCAACACGTGTGCAATAATAAAATAAAATAAAATAAGCAGTACTGAAAAGTTACTAACTTAACATTTAAATTGCCATTGTATTATTCATTTAATCCATTTAATTTAGTGACATTCTGTGCTCAACAACACCAAGCCCTCAGGCCAACCAATATCTTGCCCTTAGGCTAATATAGTGAACCACAACCTCAGGCTATACAGAATCCAACCCACAGGTATTTCCCTCAGGTGTAATAGAAATTGACCTCAGGCATAGGAAGTGCCTCCCTTAGGCACAGAAGTCAAGCCCTCAGGCACAAAAGGTTTCCCTCAGGCGAAACAGTATGTTTCCCTCAGGCTAATACAGTCACACCCTCAGGCTAATACAGTGTAGTGCACACATGATAATCACAAAAACACCCTCAGGATAAACAGGTAACCGGGCCATGACCAACATGTAAACAAGTAGTAAACCAACAATTCATCTCAAGGCAATTCTACAATTATTACTTTAAAGGCATACCCTTGGGTATCCTGGCCAAATGGCTAAATAGTGGAACACACCCCCGGGGTGGTTCTGGATCCAAGAAATGATCCCAACCAGAATTTTAATATCATATTTAATTCACCTATTCAATTCTAGGTGTTTAATATAGCAACAACCTTAGCCACACAACACCCCAACATGGGTTTGTGGCACAAAAATGCACATAATGCACGGCGGTTGGAAAACAAACACCAAGCCACCTACCTTATATGCCAAGGACCGGTATACGCGAACGCTGATTCCAGAAACTCCCAAGAACGAAATAGATCCGTATGGTTCCAACGAGATCGTCTGAGGTGGAAACAGATTCCCGACGTGCGCTTGGCGGATATCCGAAGCTCCGGCCTCCCTCTCTTTTTCCTTCTTCCCGTTCTAAACCTTCCCTGTGAACATGGGAGACTACTGCCCATTTTAAGCGAAAAAAACAAAGTACACGCTGTGTAATTTCAAGTACCCGATGTGTACTTACTTCATTTAACTGTTCCTCTGGTGGCACCGCCACACTGTTCATCTGTCGACGTGAGTACACGACATGTACTCCTGAGTACACGGTGTGTACTGCCGCACAGCTGGCAGCTGCTCCACCGCCTTACTGTTTTGGCCTTTTGACTAACTACATGGCATGTAAAGGACCACTACACGACGTGTAGTCCGTTCCTACACCTTTTTTCACTGGCATGGCTACACACATCATGTACCCATCCCACATGGCCAAAAGTACATGGCGTGTGGGAAAGTACACGACGTGTAGTTCCAAAATTTGGGATTTTCCCCCAATTTTCCATATTTTCTCAAAAACTCTTAAGGAAAAGGGAAAAGAAGAAGCCCATACCACAAGACTAAGAACCAGGTTCTTACAAAATTCCACCCTTAGAGAAATTCATCCCCGAATTTCCCTTCCAAGGGTGGAGAAGGTATAGCCGTGAACAACTCTGGCCACTGAGCACGTACATTAGTCTCCCTCTCCCAGGTTTCGTCCTGCACTCAGCCATGTTTCTATAACACCCATGCGAGAGGAACTGACTGGCCTCAGAGAACCTTCGTGCTCCTGTCAACGATATGAATCAGATGCTCCTCAAAGGACACATCCATCTGAAGCTCAAACTCCTCTGGTTGAAAGGTGTGGGACAAATCTGAATGATAGCAACGCAACTGAGATACGTGGAAGACGTCGTGTATGGCTCGATATTGCTGTTGTAATTGCAACCGATAGGAAACCAGCCCGACTCTCTCCAGAATCTCGAATGGCCCCACATACCTCGGCGAAAGCTTACCCTGTCTTCTGATCCGTCTGTGTCCCAGCCTCGGTGAGACACACAAGAAAACCTGATCCCAATCCACGAAATCCAAAGGTCTTCTACGACAATCAGTATAAGACTTATGATGAGACTACGCGGTAGCCATCAACTTCTAAATCAGCTGGACCTGCTCAGAAGTCTCCTACACAAGCTGTGGTCCCAATAAAGCTACCTCACCTACCTCTGACCAGCAAAAAGGTGATCGGCATGGCCTGCCATATAAATCCCCGTAAGGTTCCATCTCGATAGTTGCCTGAAAACTGTTATTATAGGCAAACTCGACTAGGGGTATATGATTCTCCCAAGAGCCCCCAAAGTCTAGGACGCATGCACTCAGCATGTCCTCTAGCACCTGTATCATCCTCTCTAACTAGACATCTATCTAACGGTGGTATGCTGTGCTCAGAAGCACCTGTGTACCCAGTGCCTTCTGAAAGCTCTGCCAGAAATGGGACATAAAGAGGGCGTCCCTATCAGATACGATAGAAAGAGGGACCCCATGAAGACATATGATCTCTCAGATATACAGTCTTCTAAGATCGTTAATACCGAAGGTCTCCTTGATCGGAAATAAGTGAGCTAACTTCGTGAGTCTGTCCACAACAACCCATACGACGTCATTGAAACGAGGTGACCTCGGCAATCCTGTCATGAAATCCATCGCGACATCATCCCATTTCCACTCAGAAATTGGAAACTGTTGTAAAAATTTGGTTAGACTCTGGCGCTCCGCCTTCACCTGCTGATAGGTGGAACAACTCGTAAAAAAACCAGCCACATCTCTCTTCATACCCGGCCACCAGTACTGAAGTCTCAAGTCTCAGTACATATTGGTGACCCCGGGATGAACTGCCCAAGCTGAAGCATGAAACTCCTACATCAGCTCCTCGTGTATATCCCCTGGAACCCATACTCATGCATGGAAATGAAGAAGCTCATCATCGTCTATCGCCCAACTGGGAGGAGGGTCCTCACTTGCCACCAACTCCCATAGTACTAGGCCTTCCGAATCAGATAGCTGTCTCATCCTCACTCTGTCCAGGAGGGTAGATGTCACAGCTAATGAGGAAAGATAAGTCTGCCCCTGACTGTCATGCACCTCCATATGCATCTCATAGAACAAGGCCATAAGCTGCCACTCACCATTGGCCTCCTGCACTACCTGTATCTGAGTCTTCCTGCTCAGTGCATCATCTATTGCATTACCTTTACTAGGTGTATAGGCAATCTTAAAATCGAAGGACTGTAGGTATTCGACCCACCTCCTTTTCCTCGAATTCAGGTCACACTGAGAAAATATATACTTGAGGATTTTGTGGTCGGTGAAAACCACAAAATTATTTCCCAAAAGATAGTGTCTCCAACAGCGTAACGCATGCACAACTGCATCCAACTCGAGATCATGCATTGGGTATTTCCTCTCACATGGCCTCAACTATCGAGACCCGTATGCCTGAACTCGGTCGCCCTGCATCTACACTTCTCCCAGCCCAATACCTGATGCATTACAGTAAACTGTGTAGCTCTTCCCCTGCTCTGGGAGTATCAGGATCAATGCTGATGTCATCCTTCCTTTCAGGTCCTAAAAAGACGCCTTGAAAGCTTCTGACCAAACGAACTTCACACCCTTCTTAGTCAGTCCCGTCAATGGTGCTGCTAAGTGGGAGAGGTCCTATATGAAGCGTCTGTAGTAACCAGCCAGCCCCAAGAAACTCTGTATCTCAAACACGTTCTTAGGCTTCTCCCAGGAAACTACCGCTCTCACCTTCTTTGGGTCTACTGCAAGTCCTGACTCTGAGATAATATGACCCAGGAAGTGAATTTTTTCCATCCAAAAGTGGCACTTTGAGAGCTTAGCATATAGTCGATGCTCTCTCAGTGTACTCAATACGATCTCGAGATGGGTGGCATGGTCGTGTCGAGTGCGAGAGTACACCAAGATGTTGTCCATGAATACTACCACAAAAGATTCAAGATACAAATGGAACACACGATTCATCAGAGCCATGAAAACTACTGGCATTTTTGTGAGTCCGAACTGCATGACCAAATACTCGTACAGACCATATCTGCTCCAAAAACCTGTAAGCGGTATATCCGATGGTATGACGCGTAACTGATGATATCCTGATCTCAAGTCAATCTTCAAGAACACTCGTGCTCCACGAATTTGATCAAAAAGATCATTTATCTTCAGTACGGGATATCGATTCTTAACTTTGAATTGGTTTAGCTTCCGATAATCCACGCAAAGTCTGAGGGTACCGTCTGCCTTCTTCGCAAAAGGACCGGAGAACCCCAAGGAGAAGTAGTGGGTCAGATAAATCCCTTTGCCTGAAACTCCTCTTACTACCTCTTGATCTCCTGCAACTCAGGTGTAGCCATCCTATAAGGAGGAATGGACACTAGTGATACTCCTGGAACAATCTCGATAGAGAAATCCACCTCTCGCTCCGGAGGTAGACCCAAAAAGTCATCCGGGAAGACATCCCTAAAACGATCAACAACTGGGGGGAAATATATCTGACAAGTCCCCTAATCCTACAGATATAAGCTCATAATCTGGGCTATGACTCCACCTCGCCCACGATGCTCTGGTCCAGCTCGACTCACCTGAACGTCCCATTCACCCTTGTACAGAAACTCTCCGCCCTCTAGTGTCGTGAAACACACCCTTCGACGATAACAGTCGACAAAGGCTTGATAGGGAACCAACCAGTCCATCCCAAGGATGACGTCATAGCTTTTCATCTCTAAGACATAGAGGTCCCATAGAAAATGATAACTACCAACCTCAAGGGGGAACTCCTTGCACCGACGCACACCAGCCGTTCTAGTCCCCAACTGAGTGTCTAGCATCATGATATCGGAAGAAGTAGAAACACAGAGCCCAAGGATCTCCACAACGGGTACAGATATGAAACTATGTATAGCACCCGTATCAAAAGGTACTAAAGATAATACAGAAGCTACTAGAATAGTACCTCTGACTATCGAAGGTCTGAGATCCTGCTCCTACTGGGTCTGTTGCACTGCATAGGCTTGCCCAATGCCGCGACCCTATGACATAGCCTGTCTACCCTGAGCTGCCCCGCCCTGCTGCCTCTAAGATCCTGGTGTCTCGATACCATGGCCACAACCACCATCTATGCCCGAACGCCCTGATGTATCCCAGTTCTTTGACTGGTAAGAAGCCACTGGTCTTGCTCCTGCATGAAGAGTCTGCACAGAACACCTCTCACTAGCCACATGTAGAAACGCCCTACAAAAGTGCTGTAGATGACCCATCTTTTCGAAAGATCGACACTCCAATGGGTCATGTAGACACTGAGGTATCTTGTGCCCCTCTCTACCACACTGGTAGCACCAAATCGGGCCACCTGAAGAAGCTGCCTAGCTGGTACTACCACCCTGAGAGAATTCCATCTGTCTCTTCCTCTTCCCAGAAGAAATAGTACCAGTAACTGATACTGAACCACCTTGGACCACACCACTAGCTTCCCATAGGTTCCTCTCTATAATCAGTTCTTGATTCACAATAGCATGTACTGAAGGAAACCTGAAAACATTCACCAGCGCTCGGATGTCATAACGAAGACCATACTCAAAACATATGGCCCTCAACGTCTCCTCACCCATCATCATGGGTGGAAAACACTGAAGCTCTGTGAAATGAGCAGAATAGTCCATCACTGACATAGAGCCCTACTGCAGATTCATGAACTCTCGAGCTCTATCTGCTCTCAACGTCTCCAGGAAAAAGAAGTCATAGAAGACTGCCTGGAAATCTTCCCACGCCGTGTCCCTGTGATGCTCTGACTGGGTGGTAACATCCCACCACCTCTTGGAGGAATCACGAAGCATGTAAGTCGTGATCTTGACCCTCCGCTCTGGAGGCGTCTCTAGATGATTGAAAATAGTCTGTATCGATCCTTTCCAAGACTCTATAGCCTGTGGTCCGCCATCCCCTAAAAACGTCAGCGGATGCTGCTGCTGGAAGATACATATTAGCTTGGCCATAGATGTGGCAGCCTGCAGTGCTCCCTTAAAAGTCTGCATCAACCTCATAAAACCCTCATAGAACTGCGCCTCCGTGCCTATGTCCGGTATAACGGCTGGCGCCGCATCAGGATCTACTGGAAGATCAACTGGTAGCCCATGTCCCACCATCTCCGGAGTATAATCATCGCCACTCTCCTGGAGAAAAAAGTGTGGTAGTCTAGGTGGCATGACACTAAAAGGTAAAAAGCACACCTTAGATTCAAGATTTATCAAAACTGGAAGCGAAGGAACCACTAAGGGAACAAGAGGAAGAAGACATTTCAAGATTTGCAAAACAAGACTACACTGCAGGTACTATTACTGTACGACGTGTACTTGACTTCCCTTACCCTACCTGGGTCCTTCAACATGGCTAAGCCACAGGACTTCCATTCAAAAAAACTACACGGTGTTTATATAATCTACACGTCATGTATGGTGTTATTTTCCAACTTCCCGTGTTGTCTGTGACACGGCCAACTACTCATCTTACAACTACACGGCGTGTTACACTCGCACATGGCGTGTACACCACCCCGTTTCCCTAGCCACACGGCTAACACCACATAGTCTGTCCTCAGACAAGACTACACAGCGTGTCCCACAGGTACATGGTGTGCTCAAGAATAGGTGACACTGACCCGTGTTGTTAGTTACATGACCGATTCCCCAGGTCACACTACACGACATGTTCATCATTGACACGACATGTTCTGTATAAGAGTTCACCGACCCATGTTGTTAGTTACACAGTCGGACTCCAGGTCAACACTACACGGCGTGTACATTTGGTACACGACATGTTTTCCCCAAACATTCCCTACCCCGTGTCACCGCCTACACGGTTTGTGACACGGGAAGAGACTACACTGCGTGTACTCTGGGTACACGAAGTTTACTTAAAAAGTTTATTTTTTTCCCGAACAGAAGGCCATACACGACATTTTTAAAGATACTACACAGCGTGTATACTGGGTTTCCAGAATGTATGCCTCAGAAACTTCCCCAGAACCCAGAAATACTAAAAAAACAACACCTAAGTGTCAAATTCCGACCCGTGAGTGCCCATACTCCCCACAAATCAAAGTTTGACATCTTATCTATGTTGCAACAAAATTAACAGTCAATGATCCACCAAATTCCAGTCTATTGGGGCCCATAATCCCCAAAAACCAAAGTTTGGCATCCATTCTAGAAACTGGCTCACATAAGAAAATACCTTATCACAAAGAAGGTATTTATCAAGTGGCTATCAAAACAACATGCTTTTCTAGCACAAAAACTATCACCACAACAAGCAATTTCTAATGCACCTACATGGCATGGAAACTATGAATGACATGTGATTTATAGCATGTGCCTATATGATGCATGAGACGGCATACCCTCATCTCATCGGGTTGCAAATAAATAAGTCCCATTAATAAAATATAAACAGCACAATCCAAGTGCGTCACCCATCGGTGAAATCAAATCAACTATAAAATTTGCCAAATCAGAGAATTTCAAAAATACGAGGTAGACTGGATTTTCCCTATACATGGGTTAGCTACGCTCGGGCACAAATTATTACCAACTACCATTCGTCATATCCCTGACTACAGCTCCAAATAGTAAGTCAAAGAAAAGAACCCCTTTGATACCACTTTGTAACGTCCTGGTTCTGGGTGCCACTCAACGGGTGCCCCGAACCTAGTTCGCCACATGACCTTAAGGGAATTTACCCAAATGACAGAGGCTGTCGACTAGCAGCGAGGGCCCTGGTCTGATTGTGGGGAAACTATGCCCTCATTTGTTAAGTGTAGTGCAGCGGAATGAAATTGAAACATTCAACAAACAACGAAAGCAGTAAACCATACACAACTGAAATAAACAACAGCAGTGGATATAACCAACAGTATATAACTAATGATGCTAAATGTCTCAAGTTATAATAAAACAACTAGAACTTGTTATACATCAATAAAGTACAACAAAATGTAGAGTACAAAAAAACAAAGCAAACAGATGGCAGCGGCATTGCGAGCCTAGGCTCGTTCCCATTCCCTCCTACTCCACAACAACAGTCAAGTACCTGTATAGAGACTCTTGCCCCTATCTACACCTATAGAAATGTAATCTGTTTGGGCCGAAAAGCATGACCCAAACAAGGTGAGAAATATATCTCAGTAGGCAGCCACCAAAGGCCCGTTCTCAACTGTGTGTAAAGCATGCAACACGTGTGCAATTGTAAAATGCAATAAACCAATCAGTACTTAAAAGTAACTAACTTAATAGTTAAATTTCCATTTTATTATTCATTTAATCCATTTAATTTAGTGACATTCTGTGCTCAACAGCACCAAGCCCTCAGGACAACCAGTATCTTTCCCTCAGGCTAATATAGTGAACCATGCCCTCAGGCTATACAGAATCCAACCCACAGGTATTGCCCTCAGGCATAGGAAGTGTCTCCCTCAGTCACAGAAGTCAATCCCTCAGGCATGAAAGGTTTACCTCAGGTGAAATAGTATGTTTCCCTCAGGCTAATACAGTCACGCCCTCAGGTTAATACAGTGCAGTGCCCACAGGCTAATCACAACAATGCCCTCAGGCTAAAAAGGTAACCGGGCCATGCCCAACATGTAAACAAGTAGTAAACCAGCAATTCATCTCAAGGAAATTCTACAATTACTAATTTAAAGAAATACCCTCAGGTATCCTGGCCAAATGGCTAAACTATGGAACACACCCCCTGGGTGGTTCCGGATCCAAGCGACGATCCCAACCAGAATTTTAATATCATATTTAATTCACCTATTCAATTCTAGGTGTTTAATATAGCAATGAACTCAGCCAAACGACACCCCAACATGGGTTCGTGGCACAAAAATGCACAAAATACACAGCAGTTAGAAAACAAACACCAATCCCCCTACCTTATACACGAAAGAGCGGTATACGCGAACAATGATTCTAGAAACTCCCAAGAACGGCATAGATCTGTACGGTTCCAACGAGATCGTCCGAGGCGGAAATGGATTCCCGGCGTGTGCTCGATGGATCTCCAAAGCTCCGGCCTCCCTCTTATGTTCCATCTTCCCATTCTAAACCTTCCCTGTGAACAGGGGAGGCTACTGCCCATTTTAAGCAAAAAAACAAAGTACACGGCGTGTACTTTCAAGTACACGGCGTGTACTTCTTTCATTTAACTGTTTCTTTGGAGGCACCGCCACACTGTCATCCATCGACATGAGTACACGACATGTACTTATGATTACATGGAGTGTACTGTTGCCCAACTGGTGGCTACTCCACCACCTTAGTGTTTTGGCCTTCCGACTGACTACATGGCTTGTAAAGGACCACTACACGGCGTGTAGTCGGTTCCTACACCATTCGTTGCCGGCATGGCTACACGCCTCGTGTACCCATCCCACATGGCCAAAAGTACACGGTGTGTAGTTCCATAATTTGGTAGTTTCCCCCATTTTTCCATATTTTCTCAAAACAACTTAAGGAAAAGGGAAAAGAAGAAGCCCATACCTCAAAACTAAGAACCGGGTTCTTACATTGTGTTTCATGGGTGAATAGAGAAATTCGAACTATTTGTATCATCCAAAAGTTCCTTCTTCAGCTCTAGACTTTATGGAACACATAGTATTTTCCCAAATCTCACAATTTCTTCTTCATTAACATTAAACTTTGAGGATTTCCCTTTTCTGATAGCTTCCAATTTATTCTAAATCCCCGTATCATCCTTTTGAGAATCCTTTAACCTTTCAAAAAGAGACGGTTGAACAATCATTCTAAAAGGATAGATGATGTTCCCTTCATTATGATTCCCATGTCCATCTTCATCCAGTCTAAGAATATTAGATCCTTCTCAATTTTACACAATGATAAAATCACTGGGTCCTTTCTACTTAGAGAATCCGCCACCTTGTTCACTTTCTCAGGGTGTTAACGGATTGAGTAGTCATAGTCTTTAATCAACTCTAACCATCTTCGTTGGCGCATGTTCAACTCTTTCTGTGTGAATATATACTTAATGATTTTGTGGTTAGTATATATTTCAGAATTCTCCCCAAAGAGATAATGCCACCAAATTTTTAAAGCAAAGATCACCGAAACCAACTCCAAATAATGTGTTGGATAATTCCACTCATGAACTTTCAATTTCCTTGAATCATAGGCAATGAATTCGTCATTTTTCATCAACACATATCCCAGTACCTTCTTCGAAGCATCACTGAATACCACAAAAAGTTCTCCACTTGTGGTTAAAGTGATCATGGGCGCAGTGATAATCCTCCCTTTTAACTCTTTGAAACTTTCTTTGTATTCATCACTTCAATAATATTTTACTCCCTTCTGAGTTATCTTGGTAAGAGGCTTGGACATTCGTGAGAAATTTCTCACAAATTATTGATAATATCCAGCTAACCCCAAGAATCTACGGATATTCGTTACCGATGTTGGCCTCAAACATCCCTAAATTACATCTGTTTTAGAGGGATCCATAGATATCCCATTGCTTGTGATGATATGGCCCAATAATGAGACCTCCTTCAACTAGAACTCACACTTTCTGTACTTTTCATAGAGATTGTCTTTCTGCAATGTCTATAGTACAGTTCTTAGATGCTCCTCATTGTCCTCATTAGTTTTAGAGTATATCAAAATATCATCTATAAAGATTACCAGAAATTTGTCAAGGTAATCCAAAAAGTCTCTATTCATCAAGTCCATGAAGATTTCTAGAGCATTAGTGAGTCCGAAAGGCATTACTATGAATTCATAGTGCCCGTATCTTGTATAAAAATACATCATGGGGATATCTTCCTTATTCACTCTTACTTGATAATATCCTGACCAAAAATACACCTTGGATAAGTATTGTTCTCCATGCAAATGATTGAACAAGTCATCAATTCGTGGGAGATGATACTTGTTCTTTATTGTGATTTTATTAAGCTCACGATAATCAATGAAAAGGTGCATTGACTCATCTTTCTTCTTGACGAAGAGGACTGGTGCACCCCATGGTGAAGCACTTGGGTGTATATACCCTTTATCCAGATTCTCCAGTAGTTTTTTCTTTAGATACTCAGGCTCCAAAATAGCCATTCTATACAATGTCTTGAATATTGGAAATGCCCCAGGCATAATATCAATTGAGAATTCAACATCTCTTCTAGGAGGAAGACCAGGAAATTCCTCAAGAAACACTTCATTGAATTCCCTCACAATAGGCATGTCTTCAAGGATGGTGGATTCCTTGGACTCAACCATATGATCTAGATACACATGATTATAGGGTAGTAATATGCACTTTTTAAATGATGTAGGTAAAAAAGATTTATCCTCTTCCTTCTAGTTGTACAGAATCAGGGGTCGATTCTCCACATGGAGAGTGATTTCCCTCTCACATCAATTTATGTTGGCTCTATATAAGAAAAGCCAATCCATTCCTATAATTGCATCAAATTCCACCAGAGGGACTATGATGATGTTTGCTGGTAAATTAAATCCACAAATTATGATAGGGGGTGAGTTATATTCATGGGATGCAATGATTTCCCCATTTACCATACTCATCAACTTCTTAACTTCTATGATTTGTGGTGGTGCTGGGATTGGTCTACTAAACTTTTGGGATATAAAAGAATGCATAGAACCTGAATCAAAAAGTACATTCGCTATTCTTGAATGAATAACTAGCGTACCTATCACCACTTCATTTTCAGGGTTCACTTCAGGAGTAGTGATTGAAAAATATATCCCTTGCTGCCTTGGATATTGTTGGTTGCCTCAAAAAACCCTTGGCTTAGGGAACTAATTCGCAAAATGACCTGGTTATTTACAGTTGTATCAATGAAAAATGTGTTGAGGTTAGAATGGAGAGTTCATGTCCTCTGTTGCAGCTACAGGTTTTTCTTTCCGACAGTTAATAGCTAGGTGTCCTCTTCCACACCTAAATCATTTCCTCATCCCCTTCAGGCAATTTCTAGGGTGCTTCTTTCCACACCTTTGGCAAGTGGGGTGATGGATCTTCTTAGCACCGTTGAATTTATCCATCAGGCCACCAGCATTGAAGTCCACCTTACGCTTCTTATCCCCATGATACCCCTGAGATTCTCCAATCTCCATTTTGACCTTGAGGGAACATTAGACAATTTCCTCATAGCTGTCGAAGTCACGGATCGCCAACGCTTTCTGTAGGCTTGGTTTCATCCGAACAAAGAAGCAGTCAACCTTGCATTCAGGGTTAAAAACAAATCCAGAGGCATATCGTTCAAGTCTTGTGAAATTTTCCTCATATGCTCCGACATATTCATCGTCTTTTTGCATAATGGTAAGGAAGTCCCTTTCCATCTTAAGTCGGAGGGTGCACGAAAAATATTTACCGAAAAACATCTTCCAGAAATCCTTCCATTCCAACACCTCAATCTTCTCCTCCGGATTCATATTTTTGATCAACATCCACCATTGATCAGCTTCATCCTCCATACGATAAGCATCTAGGAGAACCTTCTCTTGTTCTGAACAGTTAATGATGGAGAAGATATTTTCAATGGAGTTGATCCATTGTTCGACGATTGAGGGATCATATGATCCATTAAAAGTAGGAGGCCATTGTCTCATGAAGATCTCGATAGAGAATTATTATTTCTGGGGGGGGTTGAAAATTACTCTTGACCCATGTTTCTACTCAAATCTTGAGTTAACTGAGAGAGAAGCATGACAAAGTTCATGATTCCCTCTCCCATCGGATTAAGTATCTCATTAGCACAACCATCACATTGATCTTCACATCAGTTGTTAGCCTGATTCCTTATATTACTGACCATTAGATAGAATAAAAGGAAATTTAGGGGTAACACATAAAGGGCAATCAAAGGAAAAAACTGATGAATTATAAATAACTTTTATTTCCTTAACTTATAAATCCATAGGATTCAATCTATGCTATACATGAGCTACTTTATAACATATATTCTTAGGGAATTTTTTTTAATACCCTTAATAAGGGTTCATACTAAGTTTTTGAATTTACTAAAGAATATACGCCAGGAGTTTCGTAACCAAGAGTGCAGCAAGACCCATTTTTGTGCACCAGTTCCCATTTGAGTCTAGCTCAAAGTAGTGTTTTCGTGTTTTACCCCCAGGATACATCTGTACCAGAGCCGCCTCTACATGCTCGTATCTAGATAAGGATGTATTTGATTGACAAACCACTTACTCAATACTCACCAATACTTAGGGAAGTTTTTATTATACTTATTCTTTTCTTTTAGTCTTCACTAGGGTTTTCTAATCCTAATCCCAAAAATAACTAAACCTCCCTCTAATACTAACTATAACAACCCTTCTTTTATTACAAACTTAAACATGATTTATTACATAAAATATTAACTTGATACAACATAGAAGATCGATAGGTCTAGTGTATTTGGGTATTAGGAACATTAAATAATATCTTAGAACATGAAATGCAACATATTTATTGAAAAATTCCTTTTCATGAACACTACATTCCCTCGTACTTAGCATTGCATGGGATAACCTCAGGACATGCATAAGAAAAAGGTGAACTATAAAGCCCAGTAAGGGAATAAAAATCAAATAACATGAGGAATACAATACATGTTAGACAACATTCATATCAATGGAGCACAATAGAAACATGAACATAAAGTCATGATAAAGCAAGATAATCATAATATGGAAATGTGGCAACAACACTTGACATGGAATTAGCATGAGCCAAGTCTCATTGCACATGGAGCATGAGTAAACCCTCATTACACAAGAAGAATGAGTAAAACCTAGTTTCACTTGAATTATCATGAGTTTAAACTCATTGCACATGATGTATCATGATATTATTATTTACCCAATGCATTGGAGCGCTATCCAGGCACACCCTTTATAATAATTTCATTTCACGCATAAGTGTGCCACATAGATCATAAAAACATGGATTCATTAACATCATAAGTTATTGAAAAATTAAGTAATGTGAAATAAATAAATTAAAGTAAAAATAAATATGTATATGTCAATAAAGGCGAATACCCTTGATAGAGACATGGGTATGGTATTCACTACACAATGATATTGGCTTGAAAAAACGCGGTGCAATTTCGACAGCATAACAACGTGACATAAGAACTCATAAAAATGGTTGATGAGAGAGAAAGGGGTGTCTAATAATATGTACATAAAATGGATAGTAAGGGGGAAATATAGATTCATGTACCAACAAATTTAATGGAATTTATATGCATAATACAAAAGAATTACTTGGATGTAAAAGAAGAAATAGAAATCCCTCAGAGAATTTTAGCATGGTAACAGGTGTACATGGGATCCATTAATGAGAGAGAAAGGGGTATAACATCATAAAAACATAAAGAGGGTAGTATGGGGGAGGTGATAAATTATACCCCATCATTTTTAATTGAAAAAATTCATAACAACTAAAAGAAAATTGGACAAAAATGAGAAAGGAAGAAATCCCTTACTTGGAAGTGTGATCCCAAAGTCTTGAGAGAGGCTTGAGAAAGGATTATTGGGAGATTGGGGAACCTTTGGAGGATTATAGAGAGATTAAAGAAGGGGTTGGTAGAAATCCAAAGGATTTGGGTGAAGAGGATGTTGGAGGTTGGGTGGGTTTATATTGGAAATGAGAGGGAATTTTTTATTATTTAGGTTTGGGTCACCACAAATTAAACTAATCAATACCACAAACCAACCCATGGGTTTTTCCCATGATTTTTTTTCCAAAGGAGAGTTTAAAAAAATATTTTATAAGGCCAATGGTTTAACTTCTTAAAATAATATGGTTTCTTATATAGAGGTGAGTCACACTCTTAAGGAAAACAATTTAAAAAGACAAAATGTTTTATAATCCTTGAAGGGTCCACTAAAGCTTTGTAAACTAAATAAAAAAAACCAAAATAAAATTATTTTAATGATAAAAAATATATTTTAAGAACATAATGTTTATATAATTTTATTACATCACTATTTGGTCATTATGATGTCATCAAACACATTATATATTTAAATGGTATTTAATTTTTACCAAAAAATTCAACTATCTTAGAAAATTATGAAAAATTAACCATTGGATAATTTCGAGGTCCTGATTCCAAAAATAATATTCATTTTATCTAAATAATTTTATAAATATGTGAATTTTTACTTTTAAAATAAAAACCGACATTTCTCTGAAAATTCATGGGTTTTGACAAAAATAGCTTTAAAACCTTAATAAAAATTACAATTGCATTCATAAAATTATATGATATTTTATATTTAATAATACGTAATTTAATTATAATAATATATTATTAAAATATTATTTAATTGAAAAATCCATTAATTCATCAAAATATATTTCTTAGTTTAATATTAACTAAAAATACTATTTATGCTTTAAAAACTATTTACAAAGTAACAATAATAAAATGAATGCACATTCTTTATACAAAAATAATGTACATAGTCATAGTGCTAGGGTCTTGTTACATAACCCCTTATAACACCTGCATAATACCAAAGGGTTAGGTGTGCGATGGTGACAAACTCTTGGGGTGGCTCGGATAACATTGATCGGGTGGTAATCTCTATTAGCTTCCACTTCTCCCATAGTCGTTTCTGATCAAGATTAACGAGTTCAAGATTGGATTGATCTTGGTCAAGATAGAAGCCTAATGACATCCCCTCCTTTCTGAGATCTAGAAAATGGGCTTCGTATGGGGAAAGTCTACTAGATGAGGCCATCGCTTCCTTTGTCTGAGTAAATTGTATTTATTAAATCCCAATATTTATACTAATCATGTGGTCACTCTTCAATGGCTTTATTAGCAATATTCATAATTCTTAACAGTATTTTATAATCCAATACATAAAAAAATAAGTCCATACGTTTTACACAACCACAAGAATACATTTAAATAGACCAAGAGAAATTTTCATTAATGAATTTTTTGGTCTTTACAATCTATATAGAGGTGAGAATTATTCTGATACTAATTGTTAGTATCATATATGGATATGTCCAATAGTGGGGGGGGGGGGGGTTGAATCAGTGTTTGTATACTTTCACTAATTTTTTTTTTCATTTTATCATTCCACACCTCTTCACTTATTTTATAATTGGATCTCTCTATATCTCTCTCTATCAATCCTTTAGTTGGCATGAAAATATAGAATAAGAAAGAAAACTAAGATAAGGCCAAGGTTCATCAACGAGGTTTACCTTCATAAAGATGACTATGTCCCTAATGAATTATGGTTATTATCCCACTTGAAAAACTTGCCTATTAATATTAAAGAAGCATGAGAAATGGTATTACCATGGGCTCATTTTCCTAAAACTGATTATGTACAAAGAATGTAATGGATCACTATACTTTCTTACAAGATAATAAGCTTGTAATATATTGAAATGAGATCACTTGTGATGGATAGAATCCTTATTGGACTATATAGATTGGTTTTATTTCTCATTTATATTAATGAAGTTATTTGATTAATTATTATTCTAACTTCTATAGAAGATGACGGCTATAGGATTTCTTTCTCATATTCTTGGTCTAGAAAGAATTAAAAGTAGGTTTAACCGGTAACACTTATATTCCTCTACCTCATTTATTTTATTTGGTACACAAGATACCTATTTTCATAAATCTATGGTTCTCTTAGTTTCCTTGTCTTGGGAATAAAACATTGTACGAAATTTCTAAGATTCTCTCCCCTCCTCCTCCTTATTCTTATTTTTAAATGCATCTAATGGAAACTGGGTCACTCTTCCTTATTTGATACATAGGATATATAATATGTTAATATATTAGTTCCTATCTATCTCTCTCTACAAAAAACTAAATATTCAGTAACATGTAGTTGAACACTTCTTCCTTCCCATTTTCCCAATATTAATATTCCCTATATGTGAATATTATTCTTAATGCCCCCAAATATTATCTATTAATGAACTATTATAATATTTAATCCCCCATATATGTTTCTTCATTCATTTCATAAATAATTGTACTTTGTTTCTATATTTATCATTTAACATATTTTAAAATCTTATAATCATTATAATTTTCCTTATTAAAACAACACAAAAAGTTTTTTCATAGACTTGGCCTTTAATAACAATATTATGATTACCAAAGTCTTAATTATTATTTAATTACTTCCATGTAATATAATCAAATAAAGAATATAAGTGTGAACATGTTTCCTTTTATCATTTATAAAGACTCAAATAAATATCATTCTAATATTTATTAGATACATTTACATGAAATCAAAATAACCCTGACACAATTCTTGATGAAATTTATATAGATTATACCAGAAATATTAGTCAGAGGTAAAGCCCCTAACAATTTATTAAAATAAAGGAAAAGTTCAGAAAAAAAGCGCAACATGACAAAAAGATAAACTACATACCATCAAAGTCCAACCCATCACCACCTCCACAAAAGAATTCTTCATTCAAAGTCGTTGTTTCCCATTCCAAGCTTTCAAATTTCTTGAGGACTTTAACATAATTTCCCCTAAGATTCATCCATTCCAAAGAGAGGAGTTCATTCGTAGATTGCATAACTTTATTTAAAGATCTTGTGGGCATTGTCCTTGGCAGGTAAGAGTAGTCCTTCCCCGGCTGTCTTCGTGGCGATGCAAGAATATACTCCTGACTCCCAATCGACACCTTCTTCCCTCCCTGAACAACATCGCTATATGAGGGTCTGACCATGCCACTATTAGTTTCTTAGTCACTATCTAATAAGTCCCACCATTTACCGGGGATCCACATATCCTGATAAAGCTCCATTCTGGTCTGATGCATTTGACAATTGGTGTCAATCACAGCTAAACATTGTGAATTTTCCATCACTTCAGTGCCTTCAAAAATCCCTTTTTCACTGCTCTTATAAACTGCAACCTCCTCCTACAAAATTCTCTGGGCCTATATGTTGGCATCCTTCAAGAGCTCCCCCATATCCTCCTGCTCTAGTCCCTGAAACCGGTTCCCCTTGGGAACAGAGGCTAGTACACCAGTGTTTCCATCAGCCTTACCCTGAAGCCCAGCAGCACCTACAGTTCCAACTGAGGGCCAATCCTCACATCCAAAAGACTTAAAAATTCCCACTACCCCAAAACTCTTCTCCTCATCCCACTCGACACCCTTGTTGTTGCCAAACTACTGCCCATCAGAACCAGGGACACCCTTAATAGAACTACTGTCAACAGCCTGCTTCACACCATCCTCCACCCTTAGACCAGCTTTGAGTTGCTCAATGACTACATTGACCAACAGATTAGAAGAGACCCCCACCTTTGCTCCCACTGCCACTACCCTTTGCTTCTCAAAATTAGACACCCTGCCACCACCGAGTACCTGACTCTGCCCCTCAACCATCCTAACCATTGGGGAAAACATATGTCTCCTCCCTTTACCATTGCAATACAACACCAGATGCCCCAAACGATGACAATTCGAACAATAGCTGACCCATGACTCAAACACCACGGCCTGCCTCCATCTAAACTCTATTCCAATAGCAATCCAAATCCAATCAACCAGGGGCTTCGACACGTCCACCTCAACATAGATGGCCGAATTTATGGGGTGACATACAACATAGGTGCAGACATCAGAGCATAATAAACGGCTTACCATATTTCCTATAATGCGGATAATTGTGGGATTTTCAAAGGGTAAGGGGAGGTGAGGTAGAATTACCCATGTCGCCTTAGAGGGAGGGTCACGCTTCATGCATAGATCGAAAGACCAGCGAAGGAGGAAGAAATTGTAACCACTGAATCGACGAGGAGCGTTAGACCAGGCCCGAATCAGGTCATCTTCTATGGAAAACCGAACCATCAGATGTCACGTATCAAGAAGACCAACTATTTCGCAATCTTGCAGGTCCCATTTTATGAACACAAATTGATCAAATTCATCAATAGAGGGCCGTCGGTGATTGAATCGGGCAACCAAGGTCAGATCCATGAGGCTAGACGCTTCCTGGAACTCTGACTGCGAAATCACAAGCTGAGGACCACCAAGATGTAGGTTAAGGAATTTCGGGCTAATCGATATTGTCAGGAAATACGAGAGGACGTTAGGATTAGAAAATGGGGTGAAAGGATTCCTTGCGCACAGAGGTGGCCGAACGAACTCATCCTCCCCCCTCCCACCACCGAGAAGGGGGGGGGGGAATTCCGCTACGAGCATCTAGGGTTTCATCGCCGGTCTCGAGGAAGAGGAGGCCCTCTCTTACAACTATTAAGTGTCCTATTTTATTTCATTTATGTAGATTATATTTACCTTTTCATGGATCACTGTACTTTAGTTTCCCATCACACCACTCCAGTTTACCCTTACAAAGGGAACTAAATTTCTATGTTAGCTTTACATAGGTTCTATGATGACCTTTACATGAAGATTTGATAAGCTTTATATATAAAACATCACCCTTATGATTGTGATGCTTCTAGAATATAAACTTACACAATCCCTATATTACCTTACAGTAGTATAAATAATATTTTAACATCGGAGATATGCCATCAATTTTTTTAAATGGATGCAAAATGTATTTTCAAGAGAGTTCGGGAATCAATTTTATTAAAAATTGGTGCCAAATTTTTTTCATACGCCATTTTTGGTGTCAGTTATTAGTAAAAATGACTCAAAAAACAATGGGACAATTTATTTTTGGCATCAGTGTTTTACAAAACTTACACCAAAAATAAAAAAATTATTTTTCACATTGGTTTTTAAGAAAATGGATATGAAAAAAAAATAAAAAATATTTTTATCATTATTTTTTTTGTGAAAACTGACGACAAAAATATTTCCTTGGGATTTTAGGTACCAATTTTGTAATAACCGAAGCAAAAAATCATTAAAAATTATCCATTGTTGGGAAACCCTCATTTTTTTGGATCTATGAAGCCCTCATACTTGCTATGATTTCCTCCCAAATCATGACAACTTTGAAGGCCGCTTAGTGATCTCAAACTCCATTGTTGTTGATTTTCATCGATTTGCACGATCTGCGGTCTTCATTCTACATCTTCTTCGATTACTTCATCATCTCCGCATTATTTTCTTCTCAAAATCCTATTTCCAAACTAAACATTGGTTTGATTTTAGTTTTTTTTCATATTTAATGTTCATTTTTACCATCAATTTTTTTTAGATCATACATTTAGTGTTTATTCCTATAGCACATTCAAGGGATGAAGTTTTGATTTATGATCGAGGATAATTTGAACTCTGAATTTTGTAAGTTGTTTATTTTAATTTTGTTGAATGAGTGATCATGCGTTTTACTAGGCCATTCAATGGTTTTAGTTTCTCATTTTAAGTAGTAAAACTCATAAAAATATATTGTTCCTAATGTATTTGTTCTTTTATGTTTGTTTGGTTTGTACATATCAATATTTTCATTCACTTTAGCATGTGTTAAAATTTTTTGATGGTAAAATGTAAAAGAAGTGAATTTATTGATTCACCCCCTAAAAAAGTATCATTATTTTTGTGGAACCTTATCATATATATAATTCCATATGACTTGTGATATATTCATTTCACTTTTCTGAAATGATATTTTTTATGACACCCATGTTTAGGCATGTTACAACTTGCAATATGATTAAACACTCATTTTATTAAATCTCTAAATTGGTTCTCCTTCAGTCATGATATATTTTATCTCATGATATCTCTATATATTCATGAAAAATATAATATTTTATTGTGGAATATCTTTTATCACCCTATGTTAAATCTTTTTTATGTATATAATTTTTTTTAAATCTAATAATCCTACGAATATTCATTGAAGTGGATTTGATTATATTAACGGGGTTTTTAGATATAATATTTGTCTAAATAATTTTTTTTCCTAATATAATTAAAAATAATATATGGTAAAATATATTATAATTAGAAATGTAGAACATCCCTTATTGTTGATACATAATTTCATAGTGAGTTTTATGCGATTACTTTAAAAATAGTCAATGGATTATTGTGTCCACTAGTAATCCACCACCAATAGAATCACAATTCATAATTATTAGAACTATCGATATTTACAAAGAGTTTTATAACCACCTTTAAATAATAAATTAATAGATAAATAGAGATTAATTTATAGATTATAACACTAGTATGTTTGTTTTTATTATTATTGGATCAATTTATATAGAACTTTAATTAATTAATATGGTTAAAAGAGTTCATGAATTTTATAAACTCCTTGTTTACTCCCAACATAATTAATCAATATGATATAATATATACAAAAATAATACAAGACATCATAAATTAATTTAATTCTACAAAAAACAATGAAACATGTCCTAAATTCTTATAATAGTGACATGATCTAATTTTTTTAAATATAAAATGTGATATATTCATATTGGATGTAAAAAAATTTATATGTCTACATTTTTATTGTAATATAATTCTACTGTACTGAACACCATTTGAACACCCAAATGGTATGAATGAGTATGTAACATCATATGTTTATATAAATATTATTATTATAGTATTAAATCATCCTGATCAGTAGCAATGTGAGAGTATTAATGATATTTTTCAATCTATTAGAGGTGTAGTGATGAGATTTGAGAATTCCGTATCTGTTATGACCAGTGAGTTTCACTTGTAACAAACCCCACTTTTTAGTAACAACTATGTACAATGAACTAATAAATTAATGCAATCTTTAATACTTTTGACACATGTAACACCGAACTAATGTAACAACTATGTAAAATGAACTAATAAATGTTATATGATTGAAAATAGTTAAATTATAACATCAATAAACCACATGTATATAATATGAAAATAAAAAGTTTACTATATGCAATTGTGTTTCATATATGATGTTTTCTCTCTGATTATCAATAGTTTTTATTAAATGTGTTTATATTAATATTTTATTAGTTTATATATATATATATATTTAAATGTTTATATGTTTTAATATATTCATTAATTATATTGAAATATTAGGTATTTAATGGATTGTAATTGGGTAAATTTACGGGGAACCACTGATGAATATGAAAAGCAGTTGATGAATTCTTAGAATTTTCTAAACAAAATCATTAAAACATTTATTTGATTTTCTTTCCAAGTCTGATGTTTTTTAATATGAGAAAGTTAAACTCTAGAGATATAAAGAATCATCTAATTTTTTATGGTTTTATCCTTAATTATACACGTTGGATCTGGCAATGTGAAAGAACTGTAAATTCAATAGATAATGTTGAGGACAATATTCATAATGTGATAGAGGATCGTATTAAAGATTTAATTCAAGATTTAGGCACAGAAACTATTGAAAAATATAAAGTTTTGAATGATTTTATTAAGATTACGAGAAACCATTATTCCTAGTTTTTAGTAAATATATAGTGTTATTAGTCGTTTTGAGATTGGTTAACTTGAAATCAAGTAATGGTTGGAGTGATAAAAGTTTCTCTAATTTACTTGTGATTTTAAAAAGAGTTACCTAAAGAAGGCAACGAGCTCCTAGATTCCAATTATGAGGAAACTAAAATATTACACCCAATGGTATTTGTGTCTAAAAAGATATATTCTTGTCCCAATGATTGTGTGTTGTATAGGAAAGAATATGAATTTTTCTCTAACTATCCTACATGTGGAACATCACGCTATAATATAGATAAAAAATCCAATTAAAATTCATTCTCAGGTACTGAGATATAACCTCATTCTAAATCAAACAATTTCATCCAATAACCCCTTCATATAATTCTGATAAATTAAGTCTGATTCATTTTCAGGAATTAAGATCATATTTCCTGCTAAAGCCATTTGATACCTTCTAATAATTCCATATTTGAAGAGTCTATTTTCAAATTCAATTTATGAAAAAAGGATAATATGGCATTCAGATGAACATATCTTTGGTGGTAAATTACATCACCTTGCTAAGTCATCACACTGGAGGATATTTGATGATCAATTTCATGATTTTGGATCTGATGTTGGAAATCTCAGAATGGGAGTGTGTAGAGATGGAATGAATCCATATCAGAGCTTAAATAGGAAACATAGTTTGTGGCCTATTTTGTTAGTAGTTTACAACTTATCCACACATATATGTATGAATACAAAATATTTTATGATGATATTGATGATTTCTGGACCAAAATAGATAGAAAATGACATTGATGTGTATCTTTCACAATTTATTGATGACTTGAAACTTCTATGGGAGCCATGTGTAAGTGTTTTTGATGCATACAAGAAAAAGTATTTTCTTTTACGTGCTATGATAATGTTCAGTATAAATGTCTTTGCTGCATATGGAAACTTATCTGGATATAGTGTTAAGGGACATAAAGCTTTTCTAATTTATGAAGACGTGACTTTATATTATCAATTTCAGAATGGAAGAAAGATAGTGTACATGGGACATCAAATATTATTTTGAATGGATTGTCCTTATCATAGATTGGAAAAATAATTTAATGGTTTACAAGAATAAAATCTCCCCCACAACCATTTTTAGTTGAATAATATTACAATAGGGTGAAAAATATTGATTTGACATTTGGAAATAAAATTATTTCTCAAATTCAAAAAGATATCTAGAAGAAACATTTTATTTTTTTGAACTATATTATTGGAGATTTTTAGAGATAAAACAAAACATTAATGTTTTTCATGTTGAAAAAAATATATGTGACCATTTTATTGTAACTTTATTAGAAATAAAAGGAAAAATAAAATGTGGATTTAATTCTAGATTGGACTTGATAACAATGGGAATATGTTTGGAGTTAGCTCCCACTATGAAAGGAAACAGAACATAATTACCTTCGACTTGTCACACATTAAGCAAGAGTGAGAATTTGAATTTTTGTCAGTGTCTGTATGGTACAGAAGTACCAAGTAGATATTCATAAAATGTGAATAATTTTGTGTTAGTGGTGGATTAAAAATAAATAGGTATGAAATCTCATGACTACCATGTATTGATGCAACAACTGTTATCGGTTGCACTGTGTGGTATATTGCCGTCAGCTATCAGAAAGACTATCATCAGGTTATATAATTTTTTCAAATCCAATTGTGTCAAAGTTATTGATCCAAATTTGTTAGATGAGTTGAATAAAGAATATGATCTTATACTTCTTTCCCTAGAGATGTATTTTCCACCCAAATTTTTTGATATAATGGTTCATCAGGTGATTCTTCTGGTGTGTGAGATAAGAATATGAAGGCTTGTTTATTTACGTTGGATTTATCCATTTGAAATGTATATGAAAATTTTAAATGGATATATTGAAAATACTTATCGGCTGTTGGCCTCTATTGTTCCAAAATTTGTATCAAAAGAGGTGACTGAGTTATATAATAAATATTTTTATGAAGTGGAGCATATTGGTCTCCCTATATCTTGATTGTAAAGACCCGAATTTTCTATGTAATTTTTATAAAATTATATGGAATTATTACAAGTCTGTGAAATTTAATGACACATGATTCCGAGGCCTGGTGTGCCTGGAATGAATTTATGAACTTTCTTTTAAGGTAAGTTCAGTAAACGAACAAGAGAAATTTTCTAACTTTTAAACCAGTGCTCAGATTAAAAATCTGAGGGCACCGTTGAATCTCCAACACTGGGATTTTCTTAAGGGAGGCTTTACTTCAACCACTACTGGTTGGGAGATAAAGATAGATTTTGGTACTTTTAAAAGAATAATAAAATAACAAATTTATTTTATTTCCTATTTTTTTCCTTCGACAGACAAGCAATGATGGTGGGAATGATGACATGTCAAGCCATTTAATGGCTTGAATACACAATTCTTTGTAACAGGAATATTGGAATTAGGATGTTTCCTTGATTAATTGAACCCCATTAATTTCACATGAATTACTCACCCTCCCCCTCTCCTATTTATATAGAGCTTGGGGAGGATTATTGGCATGACTTCACTAAGCGACAAAGTTCTGATGATGTGTTACGACACCATCCACTTGGAGGAGGGGACTGGTTCCTATGAGTGGTGACGAGCGCCACCGAATCATGAACTGAGGGATGACAATTGAGCGGTGTTGTTGGAGGCTTGTTGTGGGAACGAAGAATGCCGAATCTTCCTCAAACACAGACGTTCTCCAATGATTTTTAGGTAAGGATTTACCCTGTTTGAATTTCAAGACATGGTTGATTCATTACAACCCTCTTTCTATCAAGATAACGTGGAGGGAATAGGCCAAATGAATAAGCCCCAGACCCTCCACCATTTTGTTGGAATTTGGTGCATTCTTCATGAGCATTTTCTTTAATGTTGAATGAAACCTAGAGCGGTAGTGACGACAGTGGATGAAAATGGCCGACTGTAGGGGAGATAGTGATGTGCCCTCACGCATTACCAGCAGAGAAGGCCATGACCGTAGCCGTAGTGGGTGATGACGATGGTCAGCTCTGGCTGGCCATGAAATAGGTGGCGGCGCGCCGTCGGGCACTGCTGGATAAGGGAGCCACGACATACAACTAAGGTGGACAGTGGTGGTCAACATTGTCCTACCGCATATGGAGGCGAGCAGTGCACCATTGAAGGAGGTTGTGGCTCGAAAGCCGCGGCGGAGGTCTGGGACCCGCAACGGGTCCCGTGGGCGACCTGGCACCGCCAAGAGGCGCTACCGCTCCGCCTTTTGAATGGTGGAGACTGCTCCACCTAGGATTGCTTGGGAGAGCCCCACTCTAGTGGGCCAAGCCTCTAGCAGGCTGCTCCCCTCCGTGGGCTGGGCTGTGTGAGCCCCAACGGGCTGCCCGGATCTGTGGGCTGGGCCTCACCAGCCCAGCGGGCCGCGCCACCCAGGCTAGACAGACCAGTTCATGGCCCAGTGGGCCTATCTGTAACATCCCAAGTAAGTAATGAATAATAAATATTCTTATCTATGTCTATTTATGAATTAGATAGTGTTTTAGAGGCTTAAAATGGGAATAAATCCAATCTTAAGCATAGAATTCTCTAATATTTTTAAAAGATTGGTTTACCTCCTTTTGATGGAGAACCATTTTAAATCAATATTTTTGACAATTTTATAATCTCTATTTGTCAAAATAAACTTATTCTTTATTATTGGGACATTGCAATTTACATTGAATAATTTTTTGGTATTTTTCTGAAATGTTCATTCTTTAATGAATAGTGAAAATACTGTATTTTTTGCTTCAAAACTGTTTTTTCATATAATTTATTTATATGGTTAGATTATCTATTTAATTGGTTTTAAAGTTTAAATAGAATATATTTTTACCATTTAATCCAATAGTGGTCATTAGAATTAATTTCACTTTGGAATTGGGCTTAAACTAATGCCATACTTTTCATTGATATTGTTTCAAAAAAACCCGCTATTTGTTTTGACAACGAAAATTATTTTTAAATTAATTATTGGAATTTATGTGTTTGGAATTTGGTAAAATGGATTATATATTTGGAATCAGAAGTTCCAAATTATGTAATTAAGACTCTTTTGTTTTTGGACTTTGTGAATAGTAATGACGGTAATTATCGTTAATTATCTTGATTAATTAGTAATCAGGTAGTTAAGGATAATAAAATAATAACATAATAATATAAAATGACACCAAAATGTATCCTAATACTATAGGTTGTGTCATGGATGACCATGGGATGCCTTGTTCCAAACTTGGGGACCCCATGGAATCACTTCTGTGTGATAATGAGTTTTTATCTTTTTATTTTTTAAAGAAAGTAAATATTACAAAGAATGTAGCACCTGAGTAAAACATTTTTAATTTTGTCTACATAAATGATATATTGTACTATAAATAGTCATTGTAAATCTAAATATAGTTCCTACATCATAGTATTTTTTTTATAATTTTTAGTCATTAAATAAATTAAATTATATATGAAACCATGATGATGCAGCGATTACCTCATTAATGAACGATTTAAATAAAATGAAAAGATAATGTAAAATATAAGACTTACACTTGTCAAAAACCTATTGTATGAGTATATATAGAACCCATATCACCTTATAATCGAAATATATCAATGTGGGACCTTTTAAATCCGAAACACATTTCAATATAAAGTAACATTTTATACCTTTCCAAGAGTGCCCCTCCTCTCCTCTTATGAAAGGCCCCCACCTCTACCTCATTACCCACACCTCTAAAGCCTTTTTATTGGCCAAGATCTGATCATTTTGTCTCTCCACATTACTCTCTTCATCCTATAAGCCTTACCTTAGGCAGAAATATCTTCAAGAAACCCGTTTGGTTCAAACCAAGAGGAGTTACCCGATTCAAAGGTAAAGTCTTCTCTAATACTCTTTTGTTTTATTTTGCTTCTCCAACCCCCTAAACTCTTTTTATTCATTTATTTTGTAACAAAACCAGTATCTTACATATACTAGTATGTTTCTATAAAAAGGATTCTAGATACACTCATACACACCTACATCTAATGGTTAAAGAACATACTGTTTCCGTGGATGGTGAATTTCTGCCTCATGAAACGATGATTGTTCAATATTCTTCTAACACCTTCAAAGGTGGCCATTAAGATGTCACTATATTTACATATTATATATAATATGTTTATGTTTTCCTTAATCTTCTGTATTTTTCATTTATGTCATACCTTTATAGTTTCCATTATGGGTAAACGCGATATCTTCATTTTAGGAAGTGCAGACTACCGCCCCCTCAAAGTGATTTGATTCATTAATGCCTTATATGGGATGTATAAAGGATGGAGTTAATGATATTATATAATATATTATACAGGAATTATAATATATCTTTATGTCATTTTGATTTCATTCCATTAAATACGAAATAGAAATGAAAGTAGCCTTCATGCGTACGTACGTCTTACCGTCTCCATGAACGGTGCATTTCATTTCTTACCTCTAAATGTTATGTAATATTATAAATACATGAATATAATGGATATATATGATATATATGATACCTACATCATGAATATAATTCTGGATATAATGGATACATGAACAACTTGTAATTATAAAGAGTTTATTTTTGACTCAAGTACCAATGATCGAAAAAACGACCATTATTAACTTAAATAATTACATAGAGTTCATAACATGGTAATAAGTGATATAAAAGGAATAATAAACTTCAAAATTGTTCTTAAGAAATTATAAATTAACTCATGTTTATTTTTCAGGACGTTAAAGAACGATCGAGTCAAGTCGGACCCGAGGTATGGGACTTCATCTCAATCTCTTTTCATTGAGGCATATTTGGTTTTATAAAAAACTTTCTTTTATACAGTGTATAAAGCCCTTTGACATTTACATTTATTCAAAAGGAATATTTTTTTATACGAATCATTTACTAAATGAAAAAAGGGAATGTTTTTTTTCGTACGTATGCGGCGACAATGACTTCTCCGCCGCCATGACCATTATTTTAGTTTCATCTTCCTCTATATGCCATAACTTTTTTTAAATGAAAAAATAAATACCATGATTTTATTTTCATTTATTTTGGTATTGAAAATGGTTTTCATAATGTTTTTATTATATCAATGTGTTGTATTGATATCTTGTGATTGAAATGTGGAAATTTTATATTTCCTTTATGCATGTTTTATGTGATACGATTATGTTATAGTTCTTGGGAATTATTATGAAGACGGGTGGTTCCGTGATAAACTAAGGGTGGGTGAGCCCAATATAGCCCTCCAATGGATTGGGTAACGCGAAGGAGTTAAATGTTAAGGTTTCTCCGAAGAGATTTAGGGAATATACTGTGATGGGTATTCCAAACGTAACCATGAGGGTTACTCCCTACGTAAGAATGTTATGAATGCCTCAAGTTACCTTTATGTATTATGAAATCTATGATTTATTCATGATTTGATGAGGTATGCTAAAATGCTTATGTTTTATGAGTAAAGTATGATTTCATACATGGACTAATGTTTTCTTTTCGTACTTTTATATCCCTTACTGAGCTTTTTATGCTCATCCCAAGTTTTTGAAATGTTTTTCACAGGTCAAGGGAAATGTACATGATGTGATGATAGTGTAAAGGAAGTTTCAAGAAAGAATCCATGTTTTATTTTAAATAAGTTTTCGTTGATGGAAAAAATGAGTACTATCTTTTATGTAACCAATTTGATTAAATGTGGAATGTAATGCATGTTTTATGATCTAATTCTCTAAAACTCGAAACCTGAAAATAACCTCAATGTGTATTCTTGAAGTAAATCAAGATTAGGTAATGTTTAAGGATGGGGCCTTATAGTTGGTATCAGAGGTCGGTTTAGATAACTTTAGGAGTCATAATTCTAATTAAATGATCATCCAAAAATATTTTTTTTATGGTCAAATTGAAATGATATATCATTTGAAGATTACCATGTTGCTTCATCTAAGACATGTTTTCTCAGAATGGTTTTCTGCAGAGGAAATAGGGAAGCAGTGCTAGGAAGGCATACAGAAGGAAATATACTTCCAAATCAGCATCCTGAGATGGTCGGAATTGGAACTGAACAGTTTGTTGCAGCAATGACGCAGTTGACTCAAGTGATAAATGGTGGCGGTATCCATGCACGAGATCATCCAGATCAACCGCAGGGGAACATGTCAGTGGTGGAACATTTCATGAGGAAACATCCCCCATTATTCAGAGGTTCATCTGACCCTGTGCTAGCTGAATTGTGGATTAAAGAACTGGATAAGATTTTCGATGTCATGGGGTGTTCATACGATCAAAATATTAGTCTTTCTATTTACAGTTTGGAGGGTGAAGCAGATCAGTGGTGGTCGATGGTTAAAAATATCAGGGAAACTGATGAGATTGATGCTCTCGACTGGGATGAATTCAAAGGTATGTTTCTTGAGAAGTATTCTCCTAAGGCTGTTCGACTTAGGATGGAAAAACAATTCTTGTAATTGAGGCAAGAGGACAACTAAGTGGCTACTTTTTAAGAGAGGTTCACTCAACTGGAAAGGTATGCTCCAAATTTTATCCGAGACCTTGATAGTAAAATCAATCATTTTTACTCAGTATTAAAGCCAAAATATGGAAGGGCATTGGCTTCTCGTAAGTAAAAAAGTTATAAAAATCTTGTTCGATGTGTTGAGAAGGTGGAAATAGAGTTTGCCGATGATCAAGTGTTCTATAACAACCAACAGATGAAGAGACCGAGGTGGTAGGAGAAATGGAATAATTCTTGAAAAAGGTCTGAGGTAAGAAAACTAAGTTTCCAGTTTGTGATAAATGTGGTAAAAGTCATCCTGGGGAATGTCTTCTGAATTCTAGAAAGTGCTACCGATGTGGTAAGATGGGACATAAGGCTCGTGATTGCACATAAAAGATCAGGGTGATGGTAAGACCAAATTTGATTTACAGTTAGTGAAATGTTTTAAGTGCAATGAGATGGGTCACTATGCAAACGAGTGTCCGAAAAAGAGCTCGAGTGATGGGAAGCAGTTATACTACAAGAATAAAGGGGTGGTGAAATCATTTGCAACTACGTCAGAAGATGTTGGGCCATCAAATGAAGCAGTATTAGGTAATTTGTTTGTTTTTTCAGATTATGCTAGTGTGTTGTTTGTTTCGGGGTCTATACATTCTTTCATCTCTGAAAACTTTTCTAGTAAAATGGGAATACTATCTCAAGAAATGACTCCTGAACTTGTGGTAAAAACACCTGGGGGAAATGTTGAGGAAAAAATAATTTATAAGAATCTTCCTATCCTTATCCGTGGAAAGAACCTACTTGCAAACCTTATTATTTTACCTCTAGTAGAGTTTGATGTTATCCTGGGTATGGATTGACTCTCTATTTACCATGCTAAGATTGACTGTAGAGCTAAAGAAGTTTATTTTCAGAAAGACTTTCAGTTTTTGTACAAGAATTAACCCTTACTGTTGATAACATATCAAGAGGCCGAGAAACTTGTAAAAGATGGAAATGAATGTTACCTTGCACATATTGTTGAAAATAAGTGAACTCTTCAGATTAATGATGTGCCAGTGGTAAATGAGTATCCTGATGTTTTTCCTGATGAGTTGCCTGGAATAATACCAGATTGGGATGTTGAGTTTACTGTTGACTTAGTTCCTGATGCTAAGCCAATTTCAAAACCCCCTTATCGAATGGCTCGAATTGAACTTTTAGAGTTGAAGGAGAAATTACAAGATTTATTAAAGAAAGGTTTCATTCGACCTAGAACATCACCATGGGGTGCTCCTGTTTTATTTGTCAAAAAGAAAGATGGTTCTATGAGACTTTGTATTGATTATAGAGCATTGAATAACATCACTGTTAAGAACAAATATCCTTTGCCTCATATCGATTATTTGTTTGATCAGCTCCAGGGAGCTCAGTATTTTTCAAAGATTGACCTGAGATCGGGGTACCATCAGTTGAAGGTAAAGGAAGCAGATGTTCCAAAGGCTGTGTTTTGTACAATATATGGCCACTATGAATTTGTAGTAATGCATTTTGGGCTAACCAATGCACCTGCTGTATTCATGGACATTATGAATAGAATTTTCCATGAGTTCTTGGATAAGTTTGTGGTTGTTTTCATTGATGATATTTTGGTGTTTTCTAAAATTAAAGAGGAGCATGAAAGTCATTTAAGGGTAATTTTGAAAACCTTAAAAGAAAATAAATTGTATGGGAAATTCAGAAAGTGTGAGTTTGGGTTGCAACAAATTTCTTTCCTAGGTCATATTGTTTCTAAAGATGGAATAACTGTTGATCCTGAAAAAACAAAGGTTGTTGAAGAATGGCCAAGACCCACTAATATAACCGAGATTCGTAGTTTTCTTGGTTTGGAAGGATATTACCAAAGGTTTGTTAGAATTTTTTCATGGTTATCTAGTACAATTACTAAGCTAACTCGGAAGGGTGTTAAGCTTATATGGAAAAAAGAATGTGATGACTATTTTCAGGAGTTTAAAAGAAGATTGGTGAATGCTCCAGTTTTGGAACCACCTTCCAGGAATGGGGAGTTTGTTATCTATATTGATGCTTCATTGAAAGGACTTGGTTGCGTCCTAATGCATAATGATCAGATAATTTCTTATTCTTCACGTTAGTTTAAAACTCATGAGGTAAATTACCCTACACATGATTTGGAATTAGCTGCTGTTGTTTTCTCTTTAAAAATTTTGAGGCATCATTTGTATGGTGTAAGGTGTGAAATATATACTGATCACAAAAGTTTAAAGTATATATTCACTCAGAAATAATTGAACATGAGACAGAGAAGATGGTCATAATTAATCAAGGATTATTATTTTACAATTCATTACCATCCGGGAAAAGCAAATAAAGTGGCTGAAGCTTTGAGTCGAAAAAGTAATGCTTCTTTAACAGTGTTGCATTTGGAAAGTGATCCTTTGGTTAAGGATTTGATGAAATTTGGCATAGAAGTTGTTGGTGCAGGATGTCCTTCTGTTTTGTTTTAGGTATCATTGAAAACTTCTCTATCAGACAGAATTAAGCAAGCACAGAAGCAAGACGCGAGTTGCAGAAAAAGGTAGAGCTGGTTCAGAAGGGTAAGTTGCCTGAATTCAACATTGATAATTATTTTGTTTTGAGATTTGGGAAGAGATTGTGTGTGCCTTGTGATTCATAGTTGATGAGAGAGTTGTTATGTGAAGCTCATAGTTCTCCATTTTCAGTTCATCTAGGAAGTACTAAGATGTATAAAGATCTTCATGAGTATTACTGGTGGGACGGAATGAAAAGGGATATTGCTGATTTTACTGTGAAGTGTTTGACATGTCAACTGGTTAAAGTAGAGCGACAGTTACCAAAAAGGATGATTCAGCCTTTACTAGTGCTAGAGTGGAAATGGGAAAATATATCCATGAACTTTGTTGTGGGATTACTAAAGACACCTCAAGGTAATAATGCAATCTGGGTTATTGTTGATCGCTTGACTAAATTTACTCATTTACTTGATATAAGAGATAATTTTTCCCTAGATCAACTCTCCCGTTTGTATCTTAAAGACATAGTCAGGTTACATGGAGTTCCTCTCTACATTGTATCTGACTGTGATCCTAGGTTCACTTCTAACTTTTGGAAAGGCCTTCAGAAGTCGTTGGGTACTGAATTAAATTTTAGTACAACTTTTCATCCTCAATCAGATGGGCAGTTAGAATGAAAAATTCAGACTTTGGAGGATATTCTACGTTCTTGTTCGATGGATTATCAGGGAAGTTGGGACCAACATCTTTCTTTGGTTTAGTTTTCTTATAATAACATTTTTCATTCCAGTATACAGATGGCACCATTTGAGGAATTATATGGGAAGCGGTGTCGAACTCCAGCTTTCTGGGATGAAGTGGGTGAGAAGAAGTTTATGGGACCAGAATTGGTAGAAGATTTGGCAGAAAAAGTTCAGCTGATACAGAAACACATGAGAACAGCTCAGAGCAGGCAGAAGAGTTAAGCGGACAATAGGAGGAAGGATCTCTCTTTTGAGGTAGGTGATCATGTTTTTCTCAAAGTATCACCATGGAAAAGTGTGATGCGGTTTGGTAAGAAAGGAAAGTTGAGTCCAAGTTTCATTGGACCATATAAAATTCTGGAGAGAGTTGGATCAGTTGCATACTGAGTTGATTTACCTCCGAGTATATCTCAGGTACACAATGTTTTTCATGTTTCAATGTTAAGGAAGTACATGCCAGATCCATATCATGTTTTGAGTCCAGAGGTAGTTTAGCTGGAAGAGAATCTATCATATGAGGAACAACCAGTCCAGATTATTGACCACAGGGAGCAAGTGTTTCAGAATAAGGTGATTCATCAAGTAAAGGTTTTGTGGAAAAACCACATGAGTGAAGAGGAAACATGGTAATCTGAAAATGCAATGAGGGATAAATACCCCCACTTATTCGATAAGTAAATAAATTACAGGGACACAATTTTCTAAAGTGGGGAAGGATGTAACATACCAAGTAAGTAATGAATAATAGATATTCTTATCTATGTCTATTTATGAATTATATAGTGTTTTAGAGGCTTAAAATGGGAATAAATCCAATCTTAAGCATAGAATTCTCTAATATTTTTAAAAGATTGTTTTAACACCTTTTGATGGAGAACCATTGTTAAATCAATATTTTTAAAATTTTATAATCTCTATTTGTCAAAATAAACTTATTATTTATTATTGGGACATTTAAATTTACATTGGATAATTTTTTGGTATTTTTCTGACAATGTTCATTCTTTAATGAATAGTGAAAAATAGTGTATTTTACAACAAAACTGCTTTTTCATATAATTTAATTATATGGTTAGATTATCTATTTAATTGGTTTTAAAGTTTAAATAGAATATATTTTTACCATTTAATCCAATAGTGGTCATTATAATTAATTTAATTTTGGAATTGGGCATAAACTAATGCCAAAATTTTCATAGATATTATTTCAAAAAAACCCACCATTTGTTTTGACACTGAGAATTATTTTTAAATTAATTATTGAAATTTATGTGTTTGGAATTTGGTAAAATTTATTCTATATTTGGAATCACAAGGTCCAAATTATGTAATTAATACTCTTTTGTTTTTGGACTTTGGGAATAGTAATGACAATAATTATCATTAATTATCTTGATTAATTAGTAATCGGGTAGTTAAGGATAATAAAATAATATCATAATAATATAAAATGACACCATAATGTGTCATAATACTACTGGTTGTGTCATGGCCAACCATGGGATTCGTTTTACCAAACTTGGGGACCCCATGGAATCACTTTTGTGTGATAATGACTTTTTATCTTTTCATTTTTTAAAGAAAGTAAATATAACAAATAATGTATCACCTGAGTAAAACATTTTTAATTTTTTCTACATAAATGATATCTTGGACTTTAAATAGTAATTGGAAGGATAAAAATATTTCCTACATCATAGTATTTTTTTATAATTTTTAGACATTAAATAAATTAAATTATATATGACACCTTGATGATGCAGCGATTAGCTCATTAATGAACGATTTAAATAAAATGAAAAAATAATGTAAACTATAAGACTTACACTTGTCAAAACTCTATTGGATGAGCATATCTCGAACCCTTATCACCTTATCCTAGAAATATATCAATTTGGGACCTTTTAAATACGAAACACATTTAAATATAAAGTAACATTTTATACCTTTCCAAGAGTGCCCCTTCTCTCCTCTTACAAAATCCCCCACCTCTACCTCATTACCCACACCTCTCAAGACTTTGGCTCGGCCAAGATCTTCTCATTTTATCTCCCCACATCCCTCTTTTTATTTTATAAGCCTTACCTTAGGCATAAATCTCTTTAAGAAACCCTTTTGGTTCAAACCAAGAGGAGTTACCCGATTCAAAGGTAAAGTATTCTCTAATGCTCTTTTGTTTTATTTTGCTTCTCCAACCCACTAAAATCTTTTTATTAATTTATTTTGAAACAAAAACAGTATCTTCCATATACTAGGATGTTTTTATAAGAAGTTTTCTAGCTACACTCATACACACCTACATCTAATGGTTAAATAACATACTGTTTCCGTGGATGACGAATTTCTGCCTCATGAAACGATGATTGTTCAATATTCTTCTAACACCTTCAAAGGTGTCCATTAATATGTAACTATATTTATATATGATATATGATATATTTATGTTTTCCTTAAGCTTCTATATTTTTCATTTATGTCATAACTTTATGGTTTCCATTATGGGTAAACGCAATATCTTCATTTTAGGAAGTGCGGACTACCACCCCCTCAAAGTGATTTGATTCATTAATGCCTTATGTGGGATGTATAAAGGATAGATTTAATGATATTATATATTATATTATAATGGAATTATAATATATCTTTATGTCATTATGATTTCATTCCATTAAATACGAAATAGAAATGAAAGTAGCGTTCATGCGTACGTACGACTTACCGTCTCCATGAACGGTGCATTTCATTTCTTACCTATAAATGTCATGTAATATTATAAATGCATGAATATAATGGATATATATGATATATATGATACCTACATCATGAATATAATTCTGGATATAATGGATACATGAATAACTTGTAATTATAAAGGGTTTATTTTTGACTCAAGTACCAATGATCGACAAAACGACCATTATTAACTTAAATAATTACGTAGTGTTCATAATATGGTAATAAGTGATATAAAGGAATAATGAACTTGATAAATGTTCTTAAGAAAGTATAAATTAACTCAATTTTATTATTCAGGACATTAAAGAACGATCGAGTCAAGTCGGACTCGAGGTATGGGACTTCGTCTCAATCTCCTTTCATTGAGGCATATTTTGTTTTATACAAAACTTTCTTTTATACGGTGTATAAACCCCTTTGACATTTATGTTTATTCAAAAGGAATATTTTTTTATATAAATCATTTACTAAACGACAAAAGGGAATGTTTTTTTTCATACGTATGGGGCGACAACGACTTCTCCGCCGCCGTGACCATTATTTGAGTTTCGGCTTCCTCTACAAGCCATAACTTTTTTTTAAATGAAAAATAAATACCATGATTTTATTTTCTTTTATTTTGGTATTGAAAATGGTTTTCATAATGTTTTTTTTATATTAATGTGTTTTATTGATATATTGTGATTGAAATGTGGAAATGTTATGTTTCCTTTATGCATGTTTTATGTGATATGATTATGTTATGGTTCTTGGGAATTGTTATGAAGACGAGTGGTTCCATGATAAACTAAGGGAGGGTGAGCCCGATATAGCTCTCCAATTCATTGGGTAACGCGAAGGAGTTAAACGTTAAGGTTTCTCCGAAGAGATTTAGGGAATATACTGTGATGGGTATTCCAAACGTAACCATGAGGGTTACTCCCTACGTAAGAATGTTATGAATGCCTCAAGTTACCATTATGTCTTATGATTTATATGATTTATTCATGATTTGATGAGGTATGTTAAAATGATTATGTTTTATGAGTAAAGTATGATTTCATACATGGACTAATGTTTTCTTTTCGTACTTTTATATCTCTTACTGAGATTTTTATGCTCATCCCCAGTTTTTGAAATGTTTTTCACAGGTCAAGGGAAAGGTACATGATGTGATGATAGTGTCAAGGAAGTGTCAAGAAATAATCCATGTTTTATTTTAAATATGTTTTCGTTGATGAGAAAAATGAGTACTATCTTTTATGTAACCACTTTGATTATATGTGGAATGTAATGCATGTTTTATGATCTAATTCTCTAAAACTCTAAACCTGAAAAGATCCTCAACATGTATTGTTGAAGTAACTCAAGATTAAATAATGTTTAAGGGTGGGGCCTTATAATATCCCTCCGTGACCCAGCCCAGATGGGTCAGACCCAGACTGTGTTGGGTCAACCCAAACCAGGTCGGACTATACCTGAACCCTTCCTGACCCAGTTTCGCTAAAAGAGACATAACTTGAAATCCAGGAATTTGTTTGATGAATCGTCTATGTAATTGGGACCCTTAGAGAAAGACAATTATTTTTATATACTCCAATTGAGTTTTGGATAATGTTGGAGTTTTCATGGGTTGGATTGGACCCAAATCCAACTGGGATCTCCAAACAAAATGCTTATAAGTCACAGATCGGGTGTCTGATTGACGTGCCGTCTGTCACTTTGGAACCCTTACAACCTGGTGGTCCTTTGGGATACTTCTTCATGGAGATTCGTGGAGGTTGAGGTATGACCGATGTCTTGAGGAGAAGATCCTACCGGAATCAAGGGTACTATGAGCGGAAATCCAGTGGCTGGCTTTGAGGCTGAGGTTAGAGACAGATCATATGAAGGTTAGTACCTTGTGATCCTGTGTGGATCAGAACTGATTCTGTGTGGGTTAGATCCTGTGTGGGTAAGCGCTCAATGATCTTATGTGGGTCAGCGCATACTGATCCTATGTGGGCCATATCCTGTGTGGGTCAGTGGGGGTTAGTACCTATCGTTCCTGTGTGTGTCGGACTCCGTATGGTTAAAAATAGAGCCTTTCAACAAAATAAGATGATATTGCTTTACAACTAATCATCTGTACTTCAGTACTTATACCTAGTGTGAGATGAGTCTTTACCTTTGTTGTACTTTTACCTTCATGGTGTTACAATCGTGGTGTTACCTTTATGGTACTTTTACCTTTGTTGTGTTATCTTTGTGGAGTTACATTTTTGGTAATTTTACCTTCGTGGAATTACCTTCGCGGTGTTACTTTTGTGGTATTATTCCTTCATGGATCAGTTGTGAATGAGACAAGTATCTTTTGATAACTTAGGAATATGTATGGGAATATATATTATTAGAGTTGATGACTACCTAATGCTTTGTGATTGAGGTCTTTCTTTGTGGTTTTACCTTTGTGGAACTCTGGGAGACCTTCAAGGGTCTCAGGGTCCCTACTGAGTATTGTTATACTCACCCCTGCACGGGCTACACCCGCACCATGATGTGTCTTTTGCAGATGAAAGACAACATTGGTTTAGGCCGAGGGAGCCAGGACTAGATGGTTCTTAGAGGTGAACCATTTGACATGACGTGCCACAGTGTCTACAGATCATGAGATGTACCTACCCTTCAGGTGGGATCCTTGGTGGATGTTCTAGGAGTTGTTTCCTTGTTTTAGTTGTACTTGTACTTTTCAGTTGGGCTTCTATTTCGACCCCTTTACTTTCTGTACACTTTTTACCGCATCAGTTTAATTCATGGTTGCTTCTTGTTGTACTCTTGGATTGTGTGTCTGTACAGGTTTAAAGGCAATTCCTTCCCATTATAGGGATATGCCTTTCCAGTGCTAGTCGACATCCCCTAGCCTATGGAAGGTGGGCTTGGGGTAGTCATGACATGGGCCTAAGGGGATGGGTCTTGTCAAAGTGGTATTTGAGGAGTCAGTTATATTGAAGAACTAGGACTTTGATCTTTTCATCGTGTCAATAATGTTAAGTGTTATGAGTGTGGTTTTTAGTTTTGGGAATCCAGTGTTGGTGCGGCAGCCGACATATCCAAACACCAGGACCCCGAATTCTTATATCCGATTCAGTGCATGAAAACAATGATTACATGTGTTTTTGGAAAGTTTTTCATTGATCTCTTTGAGTCAGATCACCAGGTATAACTTTTGATAATGGCATGCCTATTTTCTTTCAGGATGCCGCCACATAGACAGCCATCCAGGATTCCCAAGAGAGTTCATGATGACGGCCCACCGAGCGATGAGGCTTTGGTGTAGGGTCCTCTTATGGTGATAGTACCATCAGGTGGTGCACCAGTAGCACCACCACCATTTGGGAAGAAGATGCCACCTTACCTACCAACAAAGTGTGCATGCTGACTGAGAACATTGTACAAGTTCCAGTGGCAGTGGCCTTCAAGGTTCTGAGGCAAGATGGACCCGCAAGCGACTGAGGACTGGCTGGAGGCTGTGACCAGAGTTTTTCTATTAGTTAGGACACCAGCTGATCTGATGGTGATTCTAGCTGACAATCTCTTCCAGGGAGTAGATGGGAGATGGTGAAGTCTGACACTCAGGTTACCCGACCCGGAGACCCTCTCCTGGGCAGAATTCAATTGAATTTTCAGGGCAAAGTTTTTCCTAGTGACTCTATGCTCAATTCATGTACAGGAGCTGCTACACTTACAGTAAGCCAGCATGACCATGGCCCAGTACTCGGCGAGGTTCACCGATCTCTCCCACTACTCCGTTGTCATGGTACGAGACCCTTTCTTCAGGGCCCAGACCTTTGAGTAGGGTCTCTGATGGGAGATCAGAACATCAATGATATCACTCAGCATTCCAACTCAAGATAGGGTGCTAGAGTGGGCACTTTTTGTGGAGAGATTCCTAGTAGAGAAGGAACCGACAGTGAGAGCCACTACCAGACATCAGGTAGTAGAGTCATCAGTAGCAGGAAATAGACAGATGGCATAGGGGCCTATGCAGGCCAGACCTTCTGGTGGATGACCTCAGGACACATGGTTGGTGGTGAGGGGCTCAAGGGACAGAGGAGGATAGACAAGGAACATGCAGTACTAATCATGTGGCAGGCATGGACACATGGCTCGTGACTGCCTGACCCTCTGTAAGGTGACTATATGATGATCGAGGGACCACCGAGGCATAGGAAGAGGTTCGAGTGATGAGGTCCATAGGGTGGAAAACATGATAGAAGAGATGGCCATGCTACAGGTGGTGGGAAACAATTTGATGTTCTACCGGCACCACCTCTAGGTGGTCCATCCTGACCACAAGGATTCGGTGGATAGGGATGAGCATAGCTCAAGGCAGCTGAGGCCTACGACCAGAGTGCTCTGGAGTTGATTAGAGGTATGATCTGTGTCTACTCCACCCTAAATATAGTACTTATAGACACAGATTCCAGTCAATATTTTATTTCCATGCACCTCATTTGGATCTCGGAGATTCTGATGGAGCCGTTGGCTCGATCCTTGTGATTATAGACTCATATGGGAGAAGATTTGATGATTACACTATGGTTTCGAGAGTGTGAACTTACTCTAGGAGGCAATATCTTCAGTTGAGATCTTCTAGAAGTGATGTCTAGGCCATACAATGTCATCATGGGTATGGACTGGTTATCCACACTCCATTATCAGATTTACTGTGTTAGGCATAAAGTCCAGTGTGTGTGTGAGGATGGGACTAGGTTTTACTTCACCAACAAGAAGGGAACCTTTGTATCATAATATTGATGTACCCGAAGGAGGGTATAACCGATCACATATCAATTGGAAAGCCTTACCCTTGGAGTAGTTGATGTTGAGAGTTCGAGCTATCCTATAGTGGTGGACCAGTATGACGATGTCTTCCCAAATGATGTTCTGAGAATACCTCCTCATAGAGAGGTGGACTTTTACATTGACCTAAACCCTGGGACAACAACGATATCTGCACTATCATATCAGATGGATACTGTGGAGATTTATGAGTTACGGGTATAGTTGGAGGACTTATAGAGGAAGGGGTTCGTAAGGCCCAGTGTTTCTCTATGGGTAGCCCTGATTTTGAGACTCTGTGTGGACTATTGACACCGTAACTAGGTGACCATGAAGAACATATATCCAATTCTGAGGATTTGTGATCTTTTTGATCAGCTGATGGGAGATCGTTGGTTTTCAAAGATAGACCTCAGATCATGCTATCATCAACTTAGGGTATGAGATGAGGATGTGTAGAAGACGACCTTTAGATGTCGGTATAGACACTATGAGTTCTTGGTTATGCCATTCGATGTGTCGAACACCCTAGTAGTGTTTATGGGAATCATGAACTGGATATCACAACCACAACTCGATCACTTCTTGGTGGTCTTCATTGATGACATCTTAGTGTACTCAGTGATGGAGGAGGATCATGCCTATCATCTCTAGATAGTTCTGGATACACTCCGAGATTGAAAAATTTATGGTAAGCTCTCGATGTGCCAATTTTGGATACGGTAGGTCCACTTTCTAGGACATGTTATCACAGAGGCTAGAGTTGCAGTGGATCTGGAAAATATAGAGGCTATGATAGCTTGGGAGCCACCGAGTAGTGTGATCGAGGTGCAGAGTTTCCTGGGGTTGGATGGGTACTACCAGAGATTCGTACTTGAATTTTCTTGAGTTGCGACACCCTTGTCAGCGTTGAAGAAGAATGAACAACCCTTCGTGTGGACAGAGAGATTCCATTATAGTTTTCAGGATATGAATAAGAGACTAATGAGTGCCCCCATCTTGAGGCTACTAGAAGAGGGTGTTGGATATGTAGTCTACTGAGACACATCAGGGACCAGACTTGGATGTGTCTAGATGCAGGAGAGATTAGTGATCACTTATGGTTCACGATAGCTGAGACAACATGAGCAGAACTATGCTACCCATGATCTAGAGTTAGCAGTAGTGGTCTTCACCTTGAATATGTGGCGACATTACCTGATGGGTAAAAATTTTACAATCTAATCTGATCACAAGATTCTTAGTTATATCTTATCATAGAAGGACCTGAACCCGAGACAACGGCATTGGCTGGAGTTCCTCCAGAACTATGACTTCGAGATAGTCTACACTCCTGGGAAAGGGATTGTAGTGGCAGCCACACTCAGCCAAAGGTCTGGTTTATAGCTACTGAGTGAGGCGACATAGTAGTTAGCCACGTTGCAGATATTATTTTTGGATAGAGATGGAGAAGCTTATATCCAGTCTATGACTGTCAGTCCCCCACTTCTTCAGCAAGTTCGGAAGGCACAACTTGGTGATGTTGACTACGAGGCTCGACGTGCTCAGATATCATCAGGATAGGCACCTAATGGATTTTATGAAGGTGGGGAGCATGTTATTCTCTATAGAGTATGTACCATGGTACCAGTGGCACTATGAGAGGAGGTGTTGAGGTAGTTCCATAAATCTCCTTTGGCGGTACATCCTGGTGTGGAAAATATGTACCAGGACCTCCGGTGTTTGCAATGGTGGCTAGGGATGGAGAAAGAAGTGGCAAAGTTTGTTTCACGATGCCTCACTTGTTAGAAAGTGAAGGCCAAGCATTAGGTTCCATTAGGTTTAGCATAGCCACTAGAGGTGATATAGTGGAAGTGGGATGGTATCTCCATGGACTTTATGGTAGGGCTTCCACGTATGTCCAGGGGACATGATTCCATATGGGTGATCATTGAATAACTCACCATGTCGGACCACTTCCTACCTATCGGAGAGCAGGGATCTGTAGAGGGCTTGGGACACCTCTACATACAAGAGATTTTGAGACTTCATGGGGTTCAATAGAAGACTGTCTCTGATTATGACACATGTTTACATCCTGGTTATTGAAGGGATTACATAACGTGTTTGCGAATCAGCTACGTTTGAGCACCACATTTCATCCATAGAAGGATAGTCAGACAGAGCGGACCATTCAGACACTTGAGGCCATGCTTCGTGCTTGTGTCATAGACTTTGGCCACAGTTGGGAGGATCACATTCCCTTGGTGGAGTTCACATAAAACAATAACTATCACTCCACCATAAATATGAAACCATTTGAGGCTTTGTATGGTCAACCATGAAGATAACCTATATGCTGTATAGACCAAGGGGAGTCAGTATTTATGGGTCCAGAGTTGGTATGAGCTATCACTGAGAAGGTGTAGATCATCCAACAGTGGATGAAGACTGCACATATCATGTTGAAATATTATGCTAACAGGAGATGAATATGTTTGGAGTTCAAGGAGGGAGACCATGTCTTCATATGGGTCTCACCTTATTGAGGTTTCCAGAGATTTTGCCAAGGCGGAAAGTTATAACCATTGTTTATCAAACCTTTTTAGGTTCTCAGCAGAGTTGTCGAGGAGGCATATCACCTGGCTATTCCCCCACAGATGCACCAGGTGCATGACATTTTCCACGTGTCATATCTATGTAGGTACGTGCATGATCCATCACACGTCCTCGACTGGGGCGAGCTGGACATCAATGATGGAGAGACTTTAACAGAGTTTCCAGTGAAGATAGAGGATTGACAGGAGTGGGTCCTTCATGGATGATCAATTCCTCTGGTGCATGTTCACTGGTAGCATGAGAACCTCTAGGAGATCACATTGGAGGAGGAGGCTCAGATTCATGCTCAGTATCCCCATTTGTTTCCTTAGCCTATATTGTGGCTTTCGAGGAAGAAAGGCCCTAAGGTGGGGAGAATGTAAATAACAAGATATTACCTGTAATTTTTTTAAAATTATATATAATTATTATGAGTCTGTAAAATTTTACAGCTTGTGATTCCGAGGCCCGATGTGCCCAGAAGTAATTTCTGAACTTTTTTTGAGGTATGTTCAGTAAACGCATGAGTGACGTTTTTTAACTTTTGAACCGGTGCTTGGATTAAAAATAAGAGGGCACCATTGAATCCGTAGCACCTGGATTCACTTAAGGGAAGCTTCAATTCAACCATAGTAGGTCGGGAGAAAAAGATAGATTTTGGGACTTTCAGAGGAATAATAAAAAACGAAGTTATTTTATTTACTCTTTTTTCCTCCAACAGAAAGTGGATTTTGCAGGACCCACGACATTTCTATCCATTAAATAGCTTGACTTCTCAATTATTTGTAAGAGAACCATTGGAATTAGGAAGGTTCCTTAATTAATTGAACCCCATTAATTCCATGTGCGTTACTCACGCTACCCCTCTACTATTTATATGGAGCTTATGGAAGAGTATTGGCACAGATTCCCCAAGCAACGAAGTTATGATAAAGTGCCACTATGACAACCAATTGGAGTATGGGACCGGTTCCAGTGATTGGTGATGAGCTCCACCAAATCACGAATCCAGGGACGATGATTGAGTGACGTCATTGGAGGCTTGTTTCAGGAATGACGAATGTTGACTCTTCCTCAAATGTGAATATTCTCCAATGATCTTGACATAGGGATTTATCTTGTTTTAATTTCAAGAGGTTGTTGAATCATTACCACCCTCTTTCTATCATGCAAACATGGAGGGCTTGGGCCAAACAAACAAGTCCTAGACCCTCCGCCATTTTGTTGGAATTTAGTGCATTCTTCGTGATCCTTTTCATTCAGGTTGAAAGAAACCCAATGAAATGGTGATGGTGGTGGCATAAAATGTCTATCCAGGGAGGAGATAGTGGCACACCATTGCATGCCACCGGTGGAGAAGGCCGTGGAAGTAGTCGCGGAGGGTGAAGATGGCGACCATCTCCGGCCGGCCACGAAGGAGGCGACAACGGGCCATCAAGCACCATCTGAGAAGGGAGACATGGAATACAGATGCGACAGACAACAATGACCGACATCAGCCTACCACGGATAGAGGCGAGTGGTGTGCCGTCACGTGACACTGAAGGAGATCGTGGCTTGGAAGCCACGACAGTGGGCCGAGACCCGCAGCGGGTCCCGCTGGTGACCTGGCAGCGCCAAGAGTCACCACCGCTTCGCCTTACGAATGTGGGAGACTGCTCCTACCATGCCATCTAGGGTAGGCCCAAATTTTGTAGGCCACACCTCCATCAGGTCGTGCCCCTCCACAGGCCGGCCCGCACGAGCCCCAGCGGGCTGCGTTGCTCTGTGGGTCAGGCCGTGCCTGCCCAGCGGGCCGTGCTGCCCAGGAAAGCCAGGCTGGTTCGCGGCCCAGTGAGCTGATGCCGCCGTGACCCAGCCTAGCCAGGTTAGACTCAGACATAGTTGGGGTGACTCGAACCAGGTTGGAATAGACCCAGACCCTTCGAGGCCCAGTTTCACTAAAAGAGCCATAACTTGAAATCCGGACATCCGTTTGATGAACCATTTATGGCGTTGGGACCCTTGAAGAAAGAAGGTACTTATGGTATAATAAATTTGAGTTTTGGAGAAAGTTGGAGTATGACTAGGATGGATCAAACCCAAATCCAACTAGGCCCTCGGAACTAAAACACATATAAGTCACAGACGGGGCGTCCGATTGATGCGCTGTCTATCGCGTTGGAACCTTTATGACATGACGGTCATTTGGAATAATTCTTTGTGGAGATTTAGGGTAGTTGAGAAATGATCGATGGCTTGAGGAGTGGATCCTTCTAGAATAAAGATTACTATTAATGGGAATCGAGTGGTTGGAAGTGAGGTGGATGTTGGAGATAAATCATACAGAGGTTAGTACCTAGTGATCCTATGTGAATCAGTACCGATCCAGTGTAGATCAGATCCTATGTGGGTCAGTGCTCAGTGATCCTGTGTGAGTTAGCGCATACCGATCCTATGTGGGTCAGATCCTATGTGGGTCATCGGGGGTTAGTACCTATCGATCATGTGTGGTTCAAAGTCCGTATGGTCAACAGCAATGCCTCTCGATAGAATAAGATGATCTTGCTTTACGACAAGGGATTTGTACTTCAGTACTTATACATGGTGTGATCTGAGTCTTTAACTTTGTGTTACTTTTACCTTTGTGGTGTTATGTTTTTGGTGTTACCTTTGTGGTGTTACATTTCTGGTGTTACCTTTGTGGTGTTACCTTTATAGTGTTACCTTTGTGGTACTTTTACATTCATGGTGTTACCTTCGTGGAGTTACATTTTTGGTACTTTTATCTTCATAGAGTTACCTTCGTGGTGTTACCTTTGTGGTATTCTTCCTTTGTGGATTAGTTGTGAATGAGATGAGTATATTTTGATAACTTTGGTATATGTATGGTCATATACCTAAGTAGAGTTGATGACTGCCTCATGGTTTTTGATTGAGGTCTTGAATTTTTTTTCCTTTGTAGAACTCTAGGAGACCTTCGGTGGTCTCAGGGTCCCTACTGGTTATTGTCATACTCACCCCTACATGGGATATATTTGCACCTTGTTGTGTCATATGTAGACGACAAACAATATTGATCGAGGCTGAGGGAACCAGGACTAGATGGTGCTCAAAGGTGGACCATTTGATATGATGTACCACAATGTCTATAGATCGTGAGCTATACCTAATCTTCAGGTAGGATCCTTGGTGGGTAATCAAGGAGCTGATTTATCTTTTCAGTTATACTTATACTTTTCAGTTGGGCTTTTATTCTGGCCCCTTTACTTTCAGTACACTTTTTTACTACAATAGTTTACTTCATGGTTTCTTCTTGTTGTACTCTGGGATTATGTGTTTGTATAGGTTTATAGGTAATTCCTTGCCATTATAGTGATATGCCTTTCAGGTGATAGTCACCAACCCCTGGCCTATGGAATGTGGGCTTGGGTTAGTCACAACACGGGCCTCGGGGGACAGGTCATGACATTGGTATTTGACAGTTGATAGTGAAGGTAGAGGGATTCGAGCCTCAAAGGTAAAGTTCATTCCACATGATGAAGTGATGCAGACACATTTCTATATTTTTAACTACACAGATGACATTAAATCATATATATCATCACATATTTCTGAATTAAATAGACGATATCCAAAAATAAATGAAAAATGGTTGATGATTGAGCATAAAAAGACATTTGTTTCATGGTTTAAAGAGAATGTTAGAACATATATTTCTATATCATAATAATTTAAATGGTTAGTAGGGGACCATCTCTTATTATGATAACATGGACTGATCTTGATATTAATGAGTACACATCTTACACAAAAAAATTTAGATGGCAAGTGTACTGTTCAAAATAGTGATGTGATGGTTATCGCTAAAGCATTGCATTTTTCAAGTGAAAAAGATAAAAACCCAATTTCTACTTTGTCGACATATTTTGGAGTTCTTGAGGATATATGTGAAATTGATTATACAAAATTTTGAGTCACTGTGTTTAATTTTAATTAGGTTGATTTAAAAAGTGGTGTGAAACATGATGATTGTGGATTTACACTGGTTTATTTGGAAATATTTAATTATTATGAGGAACCATTTATCATGGTGACACATTAAAAGAAGATATTTTAGGTCATTGATCCATCGAATGACTAATGGTCTGTCGTTTTTCAATAGAAAAGATTCCATGTGGTTAATGAGAATGATGTTAGTGATATTATTGATTTACATGAGTCTTATTCATCTATTACACAATTTACAGATGATTACAATGACTTCAAGATAGACATAGTTCATGAAGTACATAACAATCATGATGAAGGAATATGGGAAAACCCTAAATTAGTCTCCTAATTTTTATGGTAATTATTTGTATTTTGTTTCTTTTTTTGAAACATACAGATGCAAGCCAGTTTGTTTACTTAATTTTTTCATTCTTGTTTCTAGATATTTAATTTTTTAATAATATGTAGGCACACAAAATTTCATTACACTTTCCTATGTCAATGTAAGATATAGAGAGAGAGGAGAAATTACTGAGGAATATCTATTTTTTCATTTTGTTAAATATTTAGTAATATTTTTATTTAATGAAATAAAACTTTTAATTTATAATTTTTTTTACAAGACAACTAATGCATCCTCAATGGAGGAGACTTCTCATGTTACTAAAAAGAAATAAAGTTCTCAAGTTGGTATATGTGGTATTACACATTTACCAAAACTATCACTTTCTTGTGGAGATGAAATATTACTTATTCGTTTTGATGATAATAATAATGAAACTTACCAAAATGAAGTTCCGTTTATCAATTATATATCAATTTAGAGCCGTTGTAGGATTATTATTTTATATCCTGATTGGAAGTCTATAGACAGGGTTGAAAAACAACATCATTGGGATGTTGTGATAATGAAATATGTCAATTGATTTATTTTATCTCATTTTTTGAATATTAAATATTTTAAATGAAATATTTAGTTTATTAAATTACAGAGGACATTCAATTTTAGGGAAAAAAAATAAATTAAGAAAATACATCTCTTTTTAGGGGGGTTCGATGGAGAGATTTAAAACAAAGCTGACAAAAAATTATGTTTTTGAAAAGAAAAAGTTTGAAAAACCATGCCTTAAGTATCCGTACATAGATGCAGATACATGGAAGAAGTATATTGACACCCATCATGAAGAAAAATATTAGGCATGATAATTATTTTATATTATAAAATTCTAGGTATGTATATTTGAAATCTACTTTATAATAAAGTGCGTAGACAATTTTTTGGTTAACTAGATAAAAGGATTAGTTAATGAATACTACTGTTTGATTATTGCACACCGTGTTTTTGTTATATAGAGTATGATTATTTGGAAGTTTAATATTTTTAATTTTCTAATTTTTGTTAACTTCGAGGTTGATTTTTATAAAACCCAACACCGAAACATTAAAAAAACTAAACTTTGGGTTTTTACATCGATTTTTATAAAAACCGACGCTAAAAACCAAGCGTCGACTGGTTTTCAGTGTCTGTTCTTAAAAAACCGATGTCTACAAATTATTTTTATGTCTCCATTAAGGACGTTGGTTAAAAATTAACATCAAAAATTTAAAAAAACTGACATTAAATCTAGTTTTTTTACTAGTGTTAACACAAGTCATGAATGATGACCCTTACATAGCTCATTGATATGGATAATCTCTACACAGTGTGAAAAAATAATCTTTTCAACCTTTTCAACTTATCCTGAATTATAATGATCTTACAACCATTATAATATTTCGATCATTTATAACACAAAAAAATAATCATGACATTCAATATTTCAAAGATTTAAAGTATTTTGAACTTCCCATAGTATAAAATATATATGTGGAATTTTCAACTTTATTCTTATTACCTATTATCTTCCTTATTAAATATTTTTGTGATTCATTTAATTATTATTTCTACATGAAAAAAAATTATGCATGCATGAAATTCTAGTGATTTAATTCCATTGAATCTCATATTCCCTTCTTTGATAGTACTGATTTTTGATGCAACCAAAAAAAATTTCATTATAGTAAGTATTCAAGAATATCCTTATTCCAAATATCCTAAATATTAATTGATACATGAACTTCTTGTTATGAGAATGTGATCATTCATGTACTCTGATTAAAAAAATTTGTTGATTCCTTCGATCTTGGTTTTAATTACATGATAGGATATTGGAGATGTTGGGAAGAACAATGTCATATTGTGTGTGAGTATATTTTTTGTGTGGATTAAAAATGTAGTGCTTTTTCTGACCCACATTGGATATTGTTTCAAGATGATCCTACTTTATAAACAAATATGCTCTCTAGAATCTCTAATGAAGTATACTGGGAGCCAATACTCCCCCACAACCCATCGTGTTGACCTGCACATGTGGATGCTAATAATGCTATGTACTCTATACTATCTCAAACATGCACCGACCATCACATATGTTATGTATACTCTATTGAAACTATTATATATCTCTTACATTTAATCCTGGATATCTTCTAATGGTTTATATGATGCTTGGATAGTTGATCTACCTATTAGTTGGCCAATGTTTTGTGTAGATGACCAAAAAATATTACAAGGACTTCCAATAAATCATAATACAAGATTCTGACAATTTAAAAAATAAAAACTAGTTTTTTTATCATTAAAATTCATATAATATATCTACTCTCAAAATTAATATGATTTATCTCTTCAAAATTCCAACAAGAAGTTCACCCATAATTTATAAGAGTGTTCTTACAAAAAAACATACAAGCTTTTAGATGGCGTTGTCAAATATCCTAGAAGAAACTCAGAAATCATAAAATATGCCTTCATAAATCATTTAAAACTCATATTTCTTTATATAATATTATTGAACTTACTGGGGACATATCATATTCTTTATCCTTTAATATTTCTGTCAATTCTATTTGTATAAGTATGGAAATCCAAATTTTTTCTCATTAAACTTTTGAACAATAAAGAACATCCAAGTAACTCATCATCATCTTACTGAAATCATGAAACTCCCCTTAATGATTTTGATCCTCATTGAAAAAAAGTACAAAAAAATAAAAAGTAAGTTTATTAGTATATAAGAATGAATGGTCCTGACTACATGAACTTAAAAGATACAAATTTAGTACTTATCATATGACCTTAAAAGGTAAGATATTTTATGTTATATTTCACTGAACTATTTTTGTTTGCATACCTTTCCAATAATACCTAAAAGAAACTTTTCTAGTACTAATTCCCATACCACAACACCTTCCAATTTCATAGATGGCCTTAAATATTAGAGTACCTTCTATAAGTGTATAAATAATAAAGTAATTAAATATTTGAATTAAATGCGAGATAACATTTAGCATCAATCAATCACTTTCATAAAAAAAGTAATTAGTATTGTTGTTTGGAAGGATTTCATGAACATGCTTACATCTATGAGAGAGTCCCATATTAATGATTCTTTATTGGATGAATCAACCTCTTATCCTCTAAATTTCGACATTTATACCCCATAAAACCAAACTGAATGGGTATTATGATGAAACAACAAAAACCATGCCTTAATTTTATTTTTTTTATATATAAATATGTTGTGTTTGAGTAAAATTGATTATTTTAGTGTTTTATTTTTTTTGAAAAATATTATAAAAAATTAATTTTTATAGAGATGTTTTTTTATCTTTGATTGATTATCATTCGACCACAAAGAACATTTTATTACAAATTACTATTGAAAAAATATATAATTTAATTTAAATAGAAAATTTATTTTGAGTAATTAGAAAATATATTGGTTCAAAAAAAATGTAGTTTCATATAATATTCATATAATATTTTCCTACAATGAGTGAAATAGTAAAAAGAAACAATTTTCAATTAGCACATATGTTTTTTTAAAATTTAACCATTTAGCATTTTTAATCAAGTAGATATTATTTTTCATTCTTAAAAATTATTGTTATACATAAATTCATAGAAATTTTTTTAAAATGAGAGGAATAATATTAACATAACATTCTTCTCTTAGTATAATTTTATTAAGTTAACAATTTTTTTAAATCAAGTAGATAATCTTTCAAACACTTTTTTATTATCATATTACATATTAATTTACACAATATTGAGTTCCAAATGCTATTTATAAATCAATTTTTTTATAATGATACAAATAGTATTGACATAACATGTTCCTATTAGATTTTTAGAGTTAACTACAATTTTTTAATTAATTAGACGATCTTTAAAACATTTTTTTAATATCAAATAACATTTTCATTTCTTAAATATTTATTTTTACCTATTATCTATTTAACTTTTTATATCATGATAGAAATAATGCTGAAATAAGATTTTATTGTGCACACATAATTTTTTTGAGTTAACCAGAAAATATTTTCAATCAATTGTAATATTTCAAACACTATGTTTCTTAAAATATAACATATTTCTTAATATAATTTTTTTTCACATAATATTCATTGATCATTTTTCTATAATAATATGAATAATAGTAAAATAATGTGACACTAAATGTTTTTATTTTTTTTATTTTAATGTTTAAACTCCTATTTGAATGAGAAAATATAGAGAAATTTAAAATTTAACATTTTTTATAAATAATTTATTTTTTAAAGTGTAAGTGTAATTTATAGGTTACTATATATATAATCATTGAGGTGTCATATGTGAATATAAATAATTATATGTTATTTATTTCATATAACTTTTTTATTCATATTATTATTAGCAAGAAAGTTATCATCGTCATCACCATCTACTTATGATGATGATGATGATTATTATTTTTTATATAAGAGTTGTTAGTTTTTAATTTGACTGTTTATTAAGTCATTATTTATATATATATATATATTATTTTTATTTCTTAATAATATTTTTATATAATATATGTTTTTACTATTATAATTTAAATTTTATGTGATATATAATTTTATTTAAGGAAAGGGGGAGGTAGGTTGTATAAAAACATATTTAATTATAGGATCTAAATATCGATGTAGATAAAACAATTATAGGATGGGGTGAATTGTAAGTTTAAAAACATTCATTTTTAACCTTAAGAAAACTTTCTTTAATAATTTCAAACAAATTTGATTCACTTAACCCTCTTTTGTAAGCTTAAGGAAAAACAACATAGCTTAATAAGAATGTGTAAAGAAATAAGTAAAAATGTATACTTAAACAAGATTCTACCTTAAAGTGTATAGAATCTTATATCAGAGTTACAAAAAAAGAGAAATTATAAGAAATACTATCTTAATGTTACAAATTGCAGTGGAAATTTAAATTATATATAATTGAGTAAAATTATTTTATCTCAAAGAGGTGGGTATACAAAACAACTTGGATAAAGGTCCCTTGATTTACACATTCAACAAAATATGTATTAACCACACTAGGGTAATCCCTCAATAAGAAGATTAGTATCTATCTTACTATCCCATCAAGCCCTTGATCTGTAAGGTGATCAACTCCTCTATATTGATTCGAGTTGGAAGCCCTCGATTAAGTAGGTAACCATAACCTCTATCTTAATTCATCTTGGAATCCCTAGATTGTATAAAAAAACAATTAAAATCTCACAAAGAAAAATAGAGCTTGTTTATGATTTAAGTATGTGGAACAAGATGTTCAAAACTTATACTCTTCATGGATTTCACATGAAGAAATTTTGGAAGATCTCTCTTGGAGTATCAATTTTCCCAAAATATCATAGCTATGAAAAAGTTCTAATTATTGGGTATTTATAGGTGAGATCTCCAATGGTTGGGTTCTCTTCCAATGATTATATTTTTCCTAAAATTTCAGGGGGACCTGTACAATTGACACTTACAACAGTCAAATTATAACTAATTAGAAGATATCATTTAATCAAACAAAATATCATAAGAAAAAATAAATAAATATGAATATTTTTATATAAAACATTATATTAAACAAAAGATAACAACTTTAAGAAAGTTATGAAAGCATTACTTTAAGAAAATATCATAAATTTAAGAATGTTATAAAATAATTACATTACAGAAATGGCATAACCTTAAGAAAGATATAAAATTGGATTTTCAAATCTGAATGATTTCGAATTTAATAAATATAAATTAGCTTTAATTTTCTAGACATTTAATAATTTAAGGAAGAGAATCAAATTCCCAAATTTGATAGAATCTGAATAAAAAAACTGATAGAATCAGAATAAAAATTCTTGATGATTCGGAATTGAGAAGCATAAAACGTATTTGACCTTATTTGTGACTCAGAATTGAGAAAAAGGGATCTGAATTAGGTTTTTAATAAAATCAGGTTCATAAAATGGAAAGAATTGGAATTTAGAAATATGAAATAGGAATCATAATTATGAGAGAATTATAATTGAGAAATAAAGGAATTCCATGTTTCATTAAGTATCTCACTTATTATTTTTGGCTTAATGAAAATAATTTTAGACCTAACTATAAAAATAACATGCATATAAATTTCTTTATAGATAAAAATATTTATAAGAATTTTATGTGATTTATAAAACATAAATGAATAAGAAAAAATCATAAATAAACTTTTGGCTCAACACTAATATTTTATAAAAAATAGAAAAAATTACAATTTGGGGTCGATGTTAAGAACCTGATACATGGGAGATAAACAAGGGTGTAATAACCAAACCCAGATTATTTAGATTTAAATTTGAGCTAGATCACCACATTACCTCAACCGTACTTTCATGTATACTAGAGGCTATCAACTAGAGGTGATTCCCTACAACTATTTTTGGAGAGACCATTTCTTTGATATAATAAAACCAAGATAAATAAAATAAGTAAACAAGTATGTTTCTTTGTGGAATCAATCTATCATCTCCATCACCTATCAACACCCATGTCATAATGAATATATATAATTTTTGATGAATAAATAATCATGTATATAACAAATAAAAAATATATCTTTTGTGTAGATCATAATATAATAAATAAATAATGAAGTAAGACACACAAAGATTCTCCTAACACACCTAGAACACTTTTCCAATAGACCCACCATGTATTCATGCTCTTTTTGAGATCACTTTCTAGATACCTTTAGTTAATATATACATTCTTCTTGTGAGACATGGTGTATATATAATATGTGAGTAATAAAATTTATTAGGAACCACCAAGATGAACTATGAATATGTAATAATGTCCACATGTAGGTGCAAGAAAATTCTATGATATAACATACAATGAATAAAAAATTCACTCCAAATACATCATTAAAGTGCATAATAATCAACAATAATATCCTTGTTAGTTCTCTATGTGTTAGGTAGGTTATCATGGTCTCTGACCAAAACTGATTTAGGCTATGCTAAAATTTACTCTAAACATGATGATGTTTCACCACCTTATAGATTCCATCCTGGATATACGTCTCTCTATATCATGTATTACATTATAAATATAATAAAATTTCACCATTAAAAAATATTTTCCATGACCATGATCTGGTAATTGATAGAATTATTATGGTCATCCATGACATAGCCTCACTATCTTAATCTAATAACTACCCTAAGGCCATTTTATGTTTTCACCACATTATCAAATTTTTAGGACAATCTATGAGTTTTTCCATTGATAGAATCTGGTTTCCAAGTCAAATTATGATCCTATATGTTAATTAAATATCATTTCACTATCTCTATTCCACTAAAATTGCTTAACTTTTTTCCACTGGACCGCAACCCTAGAACACTACCATATCCCATTGAAAAGTAACTTTAACGTAGTGAATAAAAAAAATCCATGTTTAAAAGGAATCTTTATCCAACCATGAATAGGTTATAACTCATATATTTACTTTATTATATTTCATAAAATTATCACAACACACTAAAATGAGTTAGTATATTCCATCTAACCCACACACTAACCTCTATTGGTCATGTGTCATCACTTCAAGTCACCCCCTCCACATGTGACAATATTTTGAAAAATAATAAATTTAAATCCATGAAAATATATTAAATGTTATGAAAATAAAGCTCTTTAAACAAATATACAAAGGAAAACAAATAGGGTTTAAACATAAAATATCATATTGTAGTCACACTACAACACAACCAGCATACCATTGGTATGTGAATCTAACTCTTTCCACTGCATATCCTAGTCTATATAGCTTTCAATAAACATCCACAAGAGTTCTAGTGGATGCTATTGAAACCCACCAATTGCATTTTTTATCATAAACTCTAAAACATAACCTTTGAATTTTTACATGTCTTCTATAATTAAATCATGGAAATTTTCTCTGGATATATTGTGAAAAAAACATTCCAATTTTGTTTCAATATATGGTATGGTACAAATGAGTTTGATAAATTAGAAATTAATCTAGGTAAAAAAATTGATTTAAATTATCACCCAAATTAAGAGTCCCCACACCCCTAATCCACTATAGTTAAAATCCCTTCCATTGATACTATTCATCCTCCCCACCCTTTCTGTCTCCCCCTTTCTCTAATTTTCTATTACCTTACCTATTTTATATATCCTTCTTTATTAATCCAATTTATAATCTAACATTGGTGTGGTATCATGTTGTTTAGTATAATTAAAACAATAATTTCATTCTTTGGTCGATTTTATGTTCAAAAAGAGGCATCTCTAAGTTTCTATATTCGGAAAACTATTTTTGTATAGATTTTTTTGATCATTTTCCAATCTAATTTAGCAATTTATATTCTACTATATATTTAATAAATCATCAATGTTGGTAACCTATACTCTTATTAATTTGAGTGATCAATATGTGATGAATGTTTGTAGCTATTTATTTTAATTTTTTTATATTAGTTTGGTTATAAAATTTATTATTTAAAAATCTCTAATTTTTTTGGTCTTAATGTTATGTTGATCACTATTTATAATATATATTTTGTTATAAAGACTCAACAATAGGTATATTGAGTCAATTCTTGGATTAATTTTAATTTTTATTCTGTATATTTTATAAAAATAATGTTTGGTCATTTAAATGTTTTAAATGGGTTATTATTATTTTATAAAAGGGATTATTAAAAAGTATTTTTTTTTTGAAATAAGTTGGTTTAGGTCATTTATTTTATGGGAATGAATTTTTCAGTATTTGGGTGAATTTATTAAAAGGGAATAAATATTCAACAAATTTATAATCTTGTTTTTTGGGGCTGTACATGAAATATGATAGGTTTAGAGATAAAATACCACCATATGAATTTTTTTTCTTCCAATAACAAATTCTATTCCATCCAATGTGGTGAAACATGAATTACCTAATAATTTTTTATTTGCAAATATTCATTCACATGAGGTAACTTCCCTTACCCTTTTTTCTATAACCAACCATCCTCTAATATCTATTTATAACCTTAGTGATTATGGATGATTCCCAAATATATCAATTGAAAAAAGGCGTACATCTTAGAAGAACACCTATACTTAATCAATGATGTAGTCTCCAAGCATGATATTCCATTGACGACTCCCTTCACCTGTAGAAAAGATGATGCGAACTATGCTCCACAAATAAAGGTTATTATCCAATTATTAAGTAAAATTCAATAAAAAAATATAGTTTATATAGGGATAATGATGCAACCCATGATCCCAATAGTCAATGGAACAACTCTTCTCAACCTATGATCTTTTTCACTGATGAAGACTCAAAAATCCAAACTTATGAGAACCACTAGGTTTTGTCATATACTCTAAGTTCAGACATGGGATTTTTCCTGAAGCTGACATCCAAGGACCTCTATTGTCTTCTTATAATTTAGGAATAAAAATATAAAAAATATGTTTAACAAAAATTAGAGTAAAATAGAATAAATTCATTTTTTTAAATGGAAAATTATGGTTAATTTAATTTTTTTAGTGATTTTTATTTATTAAGATCCATTTTTAAAGACTCCTCCTAGAGTAGATAATGAAACTATGTGTGGAATTTGAAACTTACCTCTAATATGCCATATATTAATGAGTATCACATGGGGTATATACTCAGGATCATGATAGTGTTACCCTTGAATAGATTCTCACTTTAATAAAAATAATTACATAATAAAATACTCTATTATAAGAAAAAAATATCCTCAACAAAATATGTCCCTGAAATTTCATATAGAACCATAAAGGATATAAAAGTAAAATGAAATATGAATCACTTTAGTGTAAAATTGATAATAATAAATCATAACACAAGACACATACACTATCTAAATCTCTACATGCTTGAACTAATTCTTTCTAACAAAATGACTGAATTATATAAATATAAAACAATAACAACATATATATCACGGGTAAACATATAAATATACTCAATATGTTCCTACTATAATCTCCCACATGTCCACAAGAGAAAAAAAATTAATGTAATTTTAAATAGTATAGTTAACACAAAATAATCACCAAGAAAACTAACCCACTAAATCATGTCTACCCTAGAGATCATTAAAATTCATAATCCCAAATATGATATATAACAATATAAGATACTGCACCATATATGTATCTATGTATGTACATATGATTTTATTCATGCATGCACGTGTGTGTATATATTTTTACATGTACGTATGTATATACGTAAATATGTATGTATGCATGGATAAAAGTATATCTATATGGATGGATGGATGGGCACATGCATACATGGATGTAAGTAAGTAAGTATGTATGTATGTATGTAAGTAAGTGATTATATATATGGATTTATATATGTATATATGGATAGATTAATGAATACATGCATGTATGTATTATGTATGTATATGTGTTTGGATGTATGTGTTTGTGTTTTTGTATGTGTGCGAATCTATATATGTGTATATATATATGTCTGAATACATATAAGAACATGTGTATGTATTTATGTATATATATATATATATATATGAAAGTATAAATATATGTATGTGTACATGTCTTTATATGTGTGCGTGTGTGTGTGTTTTTATATCTGTATATATGTTTGTGTGTGTTTATCTATGTATGAATGCATGCATGTATCTAGGAATTTATTGTGTATGCATGAATTTCTATGTTCATATATATATATATCTATGTGTGTGTGTTTGTGTATTTTTGTGTGTGTGTGCATGTGTGTGTCATGCATATGAATGAATTAATCCCTCCATACCCACATCCCCAATGTTTAACATCACACCACCAACCCAAAACACATCCATTTCCAAAACCAAACCTCAATATATTCAATCTATACTAACTAGTGTGTGTGAAAGGTTGCACTAAATTGAACATCTAGTTAGTCTGCTCACCAATTGAATATTTCATAATCCCCAAGGAAACCTCTCTTAGGTGATGGTTATGTTGTGAATGATATTCTCATAGTTTTTAATGACATAAAATATATTAAAGTTTAATCTGTCAAATTTATATCCACATTTAAACTTATATCATTTGAACTCTCATATGTCAATAAAAATATTTATGTAAAACTATCGTAAACCAGCAATTCACCCACATTAATGTAAATGGTCATCATCATAAGAAGTTATTATGATTTTTTCATAATAATAAATCATAATAAAATTTCAATAATATTCATTAAAATAAGATATAACAAATTATATATTATTTTTTACATAATGTAAATAATATACAAGTTTTGTCAAAAAAAATGTAAATAATATACAAGACTAGTTAACAATCCCACATAATATTCTCATAGCTGGGTAATCCTCATACATATTATGAAATTATATGATAATACTTACATCTTAAAAAAATTTATTCAAATTTCAATATACAGATTTAATTAATATATCACTATGACTTTTTTTCCTAATATAACAAAAGAATAAATAAGGAAAAACCACAATATAAAAAATTAAAAATTCATTTCCATAATAATTATTATTTTTTAAATAAAAATAATTTTCTACCCGTTAAACATATTTAATTTCTCTTCATGACATCCTTAATGGCCAGTAAATCATAAATATATTATTAAAAAAATTTCACATAGAGACCATATAATAATACTATAACACCCTGCACGTGTTTAGGTATGATTATGTCTATATTTTTCCAAATCATTTGTATTTTTGTACTTTCAGACATTTGGAAGAGTTTATGAAGGCTAGTGGTTAGGATTTTAGGGGTTGTCCTTAATGTGGGATGAATTTTTATAGTATGTAGAAGATCATACCACAAAAGGGGTGTTGTGATGTGGCATTGAAGCTTTGTAGGATTATGTTCTATAGTTAGGGGAGGTCGTATCAAAATTTAATTGATGCACTGTAAACACCTGGCAATACCACAATGGGTGGTCGTGGTTTTCAAGTATCTTTCTAAAATGGGTGTTATGTTGTTACCCAAGTGGTTATGATGCAATGAACCCATGTGAAACAATTTATAATTGTATTTAAATTGATTTAAAAGTTAAAACCCATTAAAAAAGGTTTCCCCCATTTCATCCAAGTATACATGAACCCTTATCCTACTATCCTTGATCTATCTCCTTCTAAATATATTTATCCACCATTTATGATTTCATTTATGTATTTTTTCAGATAGATATCCATGGGTAAGGATAATGATCCCCTTTTTTATATTTTCACTATTTCTCATTGATCATATTTATTTTTTATAAATCCATAATTTATGGGTTTATTCCAGGTTTTGGGGTTCATTATAATTGGAGAATAATATTACAATGAAATTTAATGAGAGGGAGTGTTCTAAGATGAGGTAGGGTGGTTTATAAACTTTATAATCAGTTTAGTTGAGTTTTTTTATACATGGTATAGTGTTGGAGAAATCTACGATTTGGCGCATGGAATACAATAAAACCAAATAAGTTTCCTATAATTGATAAGATATGAATATTGTCTTATTTATATCATGACAGATCCCCAAATCATGAAGTGTTTAGTGTTTGAAAAAAGGGTTGTAATACCTTAGGAAAGTGGAAACATAAATTTGAAATGGAAACTATGATAGGTATACATGACATTTTCAAAACCATAGGATCTAGACATGGTTTTCTAGATGATTGTTTGATGAAAAAATGTGTTAGTGTGGGATTGGATAATGATGAATCATCCTGGTTGTGAAAACTGGTGTTAGGATAATGGCCTATTGATCTTAACCCTTATGAGATGGTTATTTTATAAAAAAACATAAAACTTGGTAAAAAGTGATAACTCATTTTCTAGTATGATAAGTGTAATGAGATGAACCAATCACTTATATTGTTTAAAGTGTGAGAGATCATTCAATTAAATTATTAAATTTGTGATATATTTTTACCCTTATTGAATGTCAATTATAATTCATTCACTATGAGGATAATTATAGTGTTATGTTATTCTCCATCCTTATAGAATGTGGGATAACTCATTAACTGTGAGATATTGTCATACAACTATATCTTCCACTATTAGTAATTTTTGTGTTATATCATCCATTTGTGTTACGAGTTTTAGTGATGTATCATTTTCTAGAAGGGTTATGATTAGCTGGTACATTATTTATTTTTAGGGATTATTTGTCAGTTTTATCTAGTTCTCCGTGGGGGTTTCAATAATGTATTATTCAACTCAAGGGATAAGATATAATGATGTGTTGTTTACCTTATGTAATATAAAATTGATCCCTCATTCACCTTGAAGGAATATTATGAAGATAGATTATTTGACTTTAATGTTGAACGTGTTTTGATAGATTGTTCACACTCATGTTTTATTTAGACCGTGGGAGCATTATCCTATTCCATCACTAAAAAGAGAAGCTATTATTTTTTATGGGATTGGATGTTGAGAAGTCAATGATATGATGATATTTTCTTATGTTTAAATTGTGAGAATTTAATAATGACCATTCCCTTATATTTTTTAGATTTTCTTATAGACACCATTGGCATTGGACTATTGAGTTGCACTCACACCCTACATGGTAATCTTAGTGTATTTGTAAGATTTATGATCAAGGATGTTAGTAAGGGAAAAAGTCCTTATAGACAATGGTTGAGTTGGGATATGTGGAATAATATGATTGAAGACTACATAGAGCCTTGAATCTAGTTTTTTAGTCATTTCCATCCTTTTGTTTTTTTGTAGAATTTGTATATGATTGACCCATATGCGATCCTACTTTTGATGTATTCATGTATGACAATATAGTAAAATTTATTTTGTTATATCATGTGTTGATTATTTATCCATGGTTAGGTTATCACTATAATTTCCATTTTATTTCTTTCTTATAACTGATGAATACTTTTTCATTTAATGACATTTATAGTTATCTAATATATAGGTAATATTTTCCCCACTAGTCATACATCAACCATTGTTGCTAGTTGGATACCTCTAGTAAATGAGGAAGTGTATCTGAGGTCATGTGGTAAACTTTGGCCTCTATCCATTTGGGAAAACAGATATGGGGACAATAAAAATTAGTATCAGTTTATTGGTTTATTTTTTATGATTTGGACATGGTAGTAAGAGATTGGATGTTTGCAGAACTTGAGAAATACATTATTTATGGGAGTAGCTAAGTTATGTGTTGGAAAATTCCATGTTAGTAGGAATGTTTTTTTGATTTATTTTCATAATTTTTATTGAGTGAAATTTTCTTAATATGATGCTTTGGGTTATTTATTTATTTTGTTGATAGTCTTAGACCTGTTTGGAAAGAAACATGCATTTATGCATTAACTTTGGCCCCTGGGAATCACATAAAAGTTGTATTCATGTATATTATTTATGACCTAATTAAGAGACAATTATTTTGTGGATTATTGGTTGGTAATATGTTATACATTGTGTGTGTGTGGGGGGGGGGGTGGTGAATCAGTTTATATGACCAATTAACACATTTTTAATCAATTTTTACTTTTACGTCCTTTATTGTTAGGTGATGATCCACTTATTATATTTCTATTTATCTTGGTATTTGGTCTGTTAAGTAGAGCCACTAAACACACAAACATAAGATACATGAAAAATTATAAGGTTCACCTTTCAAAATTTAAGGCTATTACTTGGTGTAATCTATATTCTGATGAGATCATACAATCCAATAGTGTCAACCTATGAATAAAATTGGACAGGGTTTACATTATACCCATGTTTGGATCATCCCAAACTCTATATAATCCCATTAAACTTTTATACTACCATAGTGTCACATATGTAGAGATAACAAACAAATATCCTTATTCATAACTAATACAAGGTTTCTGATGCACCACTTCCCTTTTTTTAGTTCACATATTACACTTCCACAACAACATGAAATGAAATTTTCTTCTTTTGAATGAAAATATAAATACATGAAACATCTTTATTTATTTTTCATTGTATAAATATCTCCGTGATACCTTTCTTTCTTAGAAGAAATAATCCTATTTCAGTATTTGTTTTTTACAAATCTGAGTCACACATAAAACAATCTTTCTTTTCTTCTTATTCATCATATATAATAGCTTTATATAACAAAAAATTTATACTGATATATTATTCAACTTTAGATCCTGAATCAATTTTCACTATATTTCTTCTAATAGATTCAAAACACACCAAATATTCAAATTTAGTGATGTATCAGATCACATTCAATCTTCAAACACACAAAAGACTATTCTCTCTGAAAATGGTAGTATTGAACTCCTTATCTTTATACTAAAGTGTATCTTCTATGAATACTTGTGTTCAAATTCACACAAATATTATCCCAAAATCCTTATTCACTTTTCTATGAATATATAAAATACTTTTCAAAATAGACTTCCTTATGTTTGTATTAGAATTTCAAATTCAAATAATCAAACTTTGTTAAAATGATTATATAGATTCATCTACTTTAATTTGATCCCTTAGAATATTTTGATCTCCTATATACCATTGATGCTGCTAGTAATGGCCTCATAGATCGAGTTATAGATCCCTAGATTCAACCATGAAGAAAAATCAATAAAACTAATCAAAATTTAAACAAAATCCCTGACAAAAAAAAAGCCAAAAATTGGTGAAAAACACTAATAAATTTTTCCTCCAAAACACCATAAACCACAGGTGTTGTCTATATACATAAGGTTTTTTCCCTTTAAATACAACCTATCAAACATATTTTGTTAGTCTATAGATGTCGTCACTAAAATCATCCCGTTTTGTATCCCAGATTCACCTATTGATGATAGCCTATCTTACTACATGTGTGCTCAATCAAATTTTACTCAGTAACCATATTTATCTACCATGAACAAATTTTACCGTAGGCCTAGTCCATATTATTTGGCTATTTTGGGTTTCCATTATTCCTTTTGGAAAAATTCCTCATGGATACCATCATGGGTGTAGTGACTTTTCCCATTTAACACAAGTATACCATTACTTAACCACAACATCTGACACATCTTCATCTGGCCACTTTACTGCCCATGTTGGATTTCTTACACTATATGTCTTAAATGTTGTAGATTATTTATACAATGGACTTAAAAAACCCCTAAAAAAGGTCTGGACTTTCCCATTTTGGAAAAATTTATCATCAATATTCCCTCTAACATAGGCATGGTATTCCTAGCTTGTCTATACATTTATCCAAGAACATTCATTACATCAAGATGCTTCTAATAACCAAAATGGTTCCTTAAAAACTTATAAAATCATAAATCAAGATAAACCAATCATGATAAATATAAACATGAATATCATATCACATGTAATAAAATGATTTAGCTTAATCCAATATTTCATGGATGAAACTTGTGTAAACTCTTTAATTATAGATATATTTAGACCATCTCTATGGAACTAAAAATATTCAAATCATTTTTACAATCAATATATAAATTATTATAAAGTAAATTTCTTAAAACTCAACCAAAATAATATTCCAAATGTTTTCATAAAATATTCCAAGATTTATAGTGTAGAAATCCCAACCCTAGTACCCAAAGCTGATGATTACTTGGTTATTTTGGAATGAGCTACAATTAATCACATCCTAAAGGACCAAATAGTTTAGTAGTATTGGTTAAATAGATACAAAATTGAAATTATTATTATGATTGAAAAAATCAAAAAACTATTTTCTTTGATAACTCCATTATTCCTCTTAGAGTAACATTGCATATCAATCAAAAAACACTACCTGGTATCTTGGGGAAACTAGAAGATAATAAAGTGGTGAGGTTTGATGATATGTAAGGGTAAGTGTACAATGAATTCTATGAATAAATAGGGAAAAATAAACATGGAAATATAAATAACTAAAACACATTACATTTAATAAATAACTTGATAATAATATAATATGAATAAATGATGATCAAAAAATTATATGTAAAAAATCACATGAGCTTGAAAATTAACCATGAATATTCTAACTCATAGAATGATCACCTAGGATATCAATAAATAAATTAATATTTATGGAATAAATAATTATACATGTATAAAAGATATCTTTTAGGCCTTGTTAAAAGATATCTAATACCATCGAGGACTAGTTCTAAGACATCCATATAAATGCATCAGGAATCATCCAAAACCTAATATAATTTGTATTATGAGACCTATCGATGCATCAAGGGGCTATAACAAGACCTGCCCATCACTCACTAAGTCAAATTCATTCCTAAGATGAAACTGGTGAAACATAATTCACATAAACATTAATATTGAAACTAGAATATGAAATTTTAATACATTTCCCAATTAATAAAAAAATCATAAACCATCCAGAGTATATAAAATGGTATCCGCATATTACATCCCCAATCAAACTGACCATAAACCATCTAGAGAAATAATAAGGATGGTATCATTGGTTTATATCCCCATTAAAGCATAATAAATATGAAAGTATGTATTATTAAATGGAAAATTATTTTTAAAGATCACATGGAACATTTCTTGAGGAATTTATTATATCTTTGAAAATAAACCTATTTTTGTAAAATAAAAAAATCATAAAATATTGTCAAAATCATTTTATTTGAAAATAGATTATAAATAACTAAGAATTTCTAGAATATTAGGGAAAAAAATTGATTTAAAAATAAATTTTTAAAATTGTAAAGTAATATTACAATAAATTAAGGTCATGGTGGATTGTAGTTCCATACATTATGTATACGTTAAAAAGAATATTCCCTTTTTCACAGTAAAAATGTTAGAAAAGTTCTTTATTCAAATAATAAAAAAGACGATTCCTCTAAAACCAGTTTTTAAAAAAGTCAAACATGGGAAAAAAATTATTCAATAAATCATTTTAACATTTATAAAAAGTTTTTGAAATATTTTTTTAGAAAACATGGATTTTAAAGAAAAATTATTTTTACCAAAGAGTGAAATGAAGTCATATTTTCTTAAAAACATTTTGTTAATCATTTTAAGTACCAAAGTTAAGAAAAATGGTAATATTAATTTTAAAATTTCATTAATAAACATATTATAATAAAATAGTTTGAATTAATGATATAAATATCAAACAATTCTCCTAAGGGAAACTTAGACAAAATCAACCCCGAATAATGATGTGTTTGTGAAATAAAACCTTACCAATTTGGTAATTTTTGAGTCATAAGACCCATGAAAGAAGTAACTTTAAATGAAACTTTAAATACCATAAAGATAATTTAATTCATGATATAACATCCAAAAATTAAGGTATATAGAACTAGAAGATAAATAAGTGGTGAATATGAAGTATGTTTCATGGTAGTAAAAGTGAGATTAGAAACCCTTACCTTGTGTTCGAACCATCAGATACGTTATTTATATTCCTGAATAATAAACTTATATTAATTATTTAATTTATTAAGAAATATTTTCAAGTTTATTATTCCTTTTATTTCACTTATTACCGTGTTATACATGACTACATAATAAATTAAATTTATGTTGAATGTTTTAATGATATTTGGATTATGTATCAGAAATGAATTTGTTAGGTTGAATATGGTCAAACAAGAAATTATTCAACCATATCTAGAATAATAATAATAACATATGTATTATATTTATAAATAAATTAATCTTTTATAACCAATTGTGAAATATTTTTATTGAAAATGAAGTATGTTATGATCGTAGAGATGGTATGTCTTATGTACGCATGAGTAACATTTCCATTTTTCAATTATCATTATGGAAAGAAGGTAAGTAATATTTTTTATTTGAATAATAAAATTAATATCATAAATAACATATTATTTATTTAAATATATTTTTATTTTTCATCCATGTGGTGTGCTGGTGAAAAGAGAGGTACATCACCTTGTGAAGGCAGTAGTCCACACATACATTAACGATATTATCATCCTTAAGTGTGTGAAAAGGTAAGAAAGAAATGATATATTATATTTTAAAAATTATAAATATTTCATTAATATTATAATTATTTTATTTATATCACATATAATCATTAAATATATCCTTATTACCTTCCATGAAAAGCATTCATGAAAACCAAATCACATCTTCGTGATGTGGTAGTCCACCTTACAAAAGAGGGACATTATAATATCTCATAAAGAATAGAAAGTAAATAAGTTATTTATGATATAATAAGTATATTGGTATAATTATTTTATAAATACTTTATTTATATGTTATATACATCATCATAACCTATTGTGGTAAGTGGTAATGGAAAAACGAATGACATTGGTTCTAGAGGCGATAACCCACCTTACACACGAATGTTGACTTCGTAAACCGTTTGATGAAATTGGGGATGGTTGTAAGTCATTACATTAACATAAAAAAACTAATTATATATAATATAGTGAGGTTATTATATCTTCCTTTTTTAATTAAAATTTACATTGGAAAAGTAAAAAAAATAAAAACACACGATGAAGAACATTACCTATTCCTCAGGAAACCTCTCTATGTTTGGACTGTAATATTTTCAGGGTTTGATTTATGACCTAAATATGGATTCTAAGACTATATTATGGATGTTGTAAAGTTATTTTGGTATGTATTTACTAAATGAAAATGGTCTGAAGGTGTGAAGAATAGAAGAGAGTGGGTGGCCTTTTATATGTGAGGTGACTAGAACACTTGAAATTTTTGAAAGGAAAAAAGTGTAAACACATTTTTTACATGATAAAATAGTAAAAAATAGAGTATTATCAAGTATTATAAATTATAAGTTCTAAATTTTTCCATACAATATATTTTATACACGGTTTTTGGTCATTTTAACACTTAAATGTTCAGTTTATCCCCCCCGTAAATCAGTTTTTACCTTAACAATGATAAATAATTTTCACTTTTTTCACTATTAATTTTGGTAAAAAGACATTTAGAACTTATTAGGTAATATAAATTTTTATTATTCCAAATATTAAATCCATTTTTCCAAATTACAGTTATCCTTTAGTTTTCCGTCGATCAATTATTGATTCATCATTTACTCCAAGAAATAAATATCCAAAAATGATTTTTCAGTATGTATGAAGCAATAAAATTCCATTTTAATGGATTAAAAGATTCATAATATAATTATAATTCATTACTTTAATATATAGTTATTATTATAAATAAAATTTTAGTATATTTTTTCCAATATGCACAAGTCATCATATAATTAAGTAATAAATTAATATCTAATACATCATCCAAATTTCAACTAAAACCATTTCATAAATGGTTAACCATATAAACCTTAAAAAATAGAGTGATCCAAAACATTATAAATAAGGTCCCTAAATTTAAAAAATTAACTTATCATTAATCCCCCAAACAATATGAAATAACTCTTAATCATCACTTACCAAACATGTGAATACCTTCATCCAGTATTATTTTGAATCATGTTAATAAACATAATTACCATAAAACATTATTGAAAACATGAATAATTTTTTATTAATCAAATAAAACATATATTATTTGATATATTCTTTATATCTTAAAATGTGTTTAACTTTATCAATGAGAGTAGATTTTTTTTTCAACAAACCATTAATCAGTTCTAAGTTAGTCAGTACTATCTAATTAACTTTACCCATATCTGTATTATCTTTTTCATAAAATCATTATATTAACATCAGAAACATATTTATGGTTATATTTACCTCAATCATTTGTTTTTATGAAGTTCAAATTTCCAAAAAATCATTTTTCTTAGTCAGTACTGTTCAACATATGCTTTTAAATCATTAATGAAAAGTACTCAAGTAAAATAATTATACAATTCATAATTCTTATAACCAAGATTTATTTGATAAAATATTAAAATGAAATAATTCATGAATCTAAACACAAGAACATTAATCATTCCACTTTGTCTATGTAAGTAGCCTAATATTAACTAGGATTCATTAGCTACTTTTTGAGGTACATTCCATCCAGTCTTAGGGAACCTGTTTTCATAGTTCCCTATATCATTAAAGTTGAAGCATTGAACATTGGAACCCTTTTATTTACCTTGAAATCACAATCATGATGGTCTTTCTCTCTAAACATATATCAAACTCTAATTCCCTTCAAAAAAGTACAATGGAATTTCATTCCATAATTACCACATGTGAGAAAATCATTGTTTGCCTTCTTCCCTTTATTTATACTAGAATTTACCCCTGTGCAATGCACAAGACTTCATAGAAGGGAATTTTTTATATGAATTGTTTCTGAGACATAAATTTATAACACATATATTATTAATTATAAACTATATTATTTTTATTTGGTTCAATAGGTGAGGAATAAGTTATGTGGTAAAAATATTGTATGTTTTGATAAAGTTGAATGGAAAAATTATATGAATACTAAGATCACAGTGTGAATTCCTTGAGGGTTATTTAAAAGGATGACATAGAAGTCAAACTGACCACTATATAGACAGATTTCATCAATATAATCTAAATTAGGGTTCATTATTGAAATGGATTAAAAAAATAAAATAGAATAATAAAAATAATTTTAAAAAATGGTTATAGAAAATTTAACTTCTAAATCATATATAGATACTTTTCTAAAAGAAAGAATAATTTAAAAAATATTTTTTAACTATTGTAACCATTTTTTTAAAAAAATATGGGAAAATAAAAATAATGTAACATTCATTTTCTAGTAGGAGAAGACAATTTGAGGTTCATCATCATTATTATATTCACATAGTAATCAAACCTAGTTTTTTTTAAAATAAAATATCCTTGGTATATAAGAAACAATATGATTTGATATTTCATGATGTACAATCAAAGAATCTAACTCAAAATTTTGTATTATCAAAAGGAAACATTATTAAAATACTTATTGAAAATTTAGGGGAAAAAATTATTAAAATTTTATATGTACCAATTCTTCCTCATAGAAATGAAACTTGAAATGGTTTATTAAATGAAAATGTAAGAAAAAAAACAAGAAAATGGATTTTACTGTATCTCATATTATCAATTATAATTATTAAAAAATTCTACTCAATATGAAATTCGTCTAATACATAGTGATACATAAGTTTTGTTTGAAACTGGAGTTTATTATATTGAACAAAAAAAGAGTAATATACTATAGAAATTATTTTATACGTTAATATATTTTTGTGTTTCTATGAACTGTAATATAATGTAGTATATAAATTTTATAGATTACTACAATTAAAAAAATATTCTTTACATTGAATATTAAGTAAGGATATCAATAATTAAGATTATCAATGAATTAAAAGGGTTGTTGAACTGTTAAATGGATTTATAGATGTATAATGAATAGAACTTTGAGAAATTCCATTTTATATAATCCCTAAACATACCCATTTCAATGATTTAAGGAACTTTTACAGTGTAAAAAATGTTTTTATATTCAAGTCATCTTTGATCATATTTGATAATTAATTATCATAATCATCAATACAAAAACCATATCAGATAGAAATATGTAAAATCATATCATATTTCATGAAGACTAATGTGGGTAGTACCTTGTGAAATATGAGAAACATATCCTTACAGTGACTAAATGTAATTTAAATAATATGTTCATTATTTCCTAGATTTTATTCTCCTAATTTATTATATATCAATGAAAAAATTTTCCTACCATGAATAACAACCAAAATTAATAAATCACTTAATTTTGTTTATAAGCATGAAAAATAAGATGTAAAAAAAATAAAATCTTGGTCAATGTACATATAATACAATTTATTGGGTTTTTTAGTTTTAGTCAGTCAATCCGATGCAAATAAAATTGTAACTAATAGAATTATGATACAACCCATAAATAACTAAAATAACAATTCTAGGTTTGAAGAGAATAAAAAGACTTTGCATTGTCTGATAGGGAATATGAAATGCTGTCAAAGTAATTTTCAAGAATTAAAAACACATGATTATAATTATCAAAATGTTTAATAAAATAGTACATCTGCAATGGTGAATCATATCTAGTTTTCCATATGTATGATTAGAGCGTGTTTAAATAATGTTAAGATTATGAACATTTTTTTTATTATTCTCATCCATAAAGTAAAGTGGAAAAAGGCACGATTCTTACACTTGTAAAAAACTAAAAAATTCCATGGGTACCTACTAATGAATAAAACATTATATTATCAAACTAATTTAGAATTTAAGAAAATACTAATTCTAAGATCATAAGGGAAATTGTAGAAATTATCAAATTATAATATTTTTAATTACTAAAAAATATCATAACACTGTTTTCAAACAAAATGTAGAAACATTCTAGTCACTTTAAAAATTTATTAACAAAGACTGTGCAAAATGTATGGATATTTATAATTTTAAATATGTAAAATGGAAAATTGAATGAATCTATACTTCAAACCTTTTCAAATTATAAGATCAGAACTACATTTTCAAATAGAATGAAAATTTTTATATCATTAATGGTGTACTAATCTATGAAATTGTTAAATATGTACATGATTTCATGAACTATACTGATATATACATAAATAATGGTTAAAAAAATCTATTCAAATTCAATGAATTTTTATAGTTTTAAATCTATAAAATCACAAGTTGTATAAATATATACATTAAATATTTTAAAAATGAAAGAATCAGTATTAAAAATACCTAAAAATAAAGTAAACTATCCAAATTGTATAATTTTTTTACATCAAATCCTTTCAAATGTACTATTAAAAGCAATTAATTAAAACTATACAACTATTTAATGAACCATAAAATTCTATCCATAAAATAAGAGTAATAAAATCTATAAAAAATATAAACAAATAGTATGAATCAGTAGATTTTTTAAATGAATAGTATATTACAACATGAAAAGTTAATGTACTTATAGATTTATTAATATTTAAAAATTGTTAAATGTATACATATATAAATTTATATTTATGTTAAATCAACACAAATTTTTATTAATCTTTTCTAATCTATATGTAAAAGCTGACTAATAAAAACCATTAAATCTTAAATGATTTTCATGAGGTTGTACATCTGAAAAATTAACTTCCCATGTCTATATAGAAATTATACACACACTATTAAATGTAAATAATTATATAATCAATATTATCTAACATACATATAAGGTATTCAGTAAATTGAAATCTTCTTCCTAGTGGGTCAAAATAAGAACTATGCACTTTAATTACTCAATATGTTTTTCTAAATTCTAACAAAACAAAAATTAAAAAATCATAACACATAAAAATTAAAACATAACTAATAGTTTGATACAAAATAGTGGAAAATAAATAATATTTTGAATTCCCAATATGAAATATATAATGTGCTATTATTATGAAAGTTAAATTTATGGTAGATTAATGTTGAAAAATTACCTACATGGAAAATAGTCAGTCACTTTTCGATGACTTCTTTTTCTTTGAAATGGAGGAATATGCTATTTTAAACTGAACATTATTGTTTTGTGATCTTTGAAAATTGAATTTTCTTCCATCACTTCCACTTTCTTGGCCATATACATGTTCAAAATCATTTATAAAATTCTTCTTCACATATATTGGGTATTAGATGTAGGGAATTTATTTACCATACATGTTCATACATTATATTTTGGTGCGCAAATAAATGTAGTATACATGTCAATGTTATTTAATTACTATAAACATCAAATTTCTAATGAAATTAGAATATTGTATCGAAGTTAAATCATTGTAGGGGGACATGTAAGATATTTTTACTTTTTGATTATTGGTGCTTGAAAATCCAACATGGTCTGCATCCTATAAAATAATATTTTTAGAATATACTCTGTGAAATTTTAGTTTGAAGAGTTTGTTTAAATAATGTATAAACTAAAGTTTGAAACATCTATTATATGAATTATATATTTACATATGATTTTTTTAATCCAAAAAATTTTAATATTGTTTTTTAAAATGAAAATAATAATAATATATATAAAAGTAAAAGATGTATCTCATTTTATTGGGAAATGTTGTCATGAATATTGATCTCAATTATATCATCTATAAAAAAGTACCTTGAATGTATTTTTTTCACATGGTCTATAACATTTGTGGACAATGAAATATGAAATCTCAAAAATCATGAGGAGTGTTTTATGTTTGAATCATTTCATACAGGAGAAAATGTATATAATGGATAAATAATCACTAAATAAATTGAATCAACCAATTTAAAACCCTAAATTAGTTTATGTGAATGGTATCAACATAATAACCATAGTATATTAAAATATATTTATTTTAGGATATAAATATAATATAATTCCTCAAGGGATAATTAAACAAAAAAATCATTAATAATGATGGGATTGTGAGATAAACCCTTACCAATTTATTAATTTTGAATTATAATCCCCATGAGATAAAATACATTAAATTAAAACTCAAATACCATGAATAAAAATTAATTAATGATATAAATTACAAAAAAATTTATTATATATGCCACAAAAAAATAATTGGTGAATACAGTGCATGTGACACAGATGTAAAATTAAGAATAGAAACCCTTACATTGAGTCCACTGAATCAAATAAATTATTTATATAATAGAATAATAAACTTATTTTAACTATTTAATTGATTATTAAAACTTTTAAAGTTCATTATTTTATTTATTTCACTTATTTCCATGTTAAAAATGATTACTTAATCAATTATGTTTATATCAGGTGTTTCGATGATATTTGGATTATGTGTCAAAAATAAATTTGGTAGGTTGACTATGATAAAAGACGAAATTATTTAAAAATATACATAAAAATAATCATGAAATAATTATCATATTTATATATAAATTATAAATTTAAAACATATCATGAAATATGGTTTTAAAAAATGAAGCACGTTACGATCATGGAGATGATTGGTCGTACACATGCATAAGCAATGTTTCAATTTTACAATGATCATTATAAAAAGGAGGTGAGTAATGTTTTATATTTAAATAACCATAATAATATCATAAATAAAATATTATTTATTTAAGGATACTTATATATATCATCCATGTGGCGTGGTGGTGAAAATAGGGTCACATCTCTTTGTGAAGGCGATTGTCAACATGTAAATGAAGGATGTTGTCATCTTTAAGTGAGTGAAAAGGTAAGAAGGAAAATGATATATTGACTTTTTATAATGATAAAATTTTAATTAAATTTATAATTATTTCATTTATTTTATGAATAATCATTAAATTTATCCTTATTACCATCCATGTAAAGCATTAGTGAAAAAAAACCACATTGCTTCATGAGGAGGTAATCTTTCATACACACGAGCAACATTATCGTATCCCCCAGTAAATGGAAATTAAAATGGTATATATGAAATAATTACTCCATAAGTATAATAAGGTTAAAAATATAATATATATACTTTATATCCATCATCATACCCAACTATGATAGGTAGTAATGGAAAAAAAATGATATTGGTTCATGAGGTGATAGTCCTCCGTACACATGAATGGTGATTTCGTAACCCATTGGATTAAAGTGGGGATAATTTTGGGTAATTAACAAAAAATAAAAATCACTCATTATATGTAATATAATTAGGTTATTGTATTATCATTTTTAATAATAATTGAAGGAGGTACATGAAGAAATAAAATAAAAATGCACAATGAAGATCGTTACCTCTTTCTTGGGTAACCACAATAGGTTTTCATAAAAATCATTTAAATGTTAGATTTTTATAGAAAATACGGATAATTTATTTAGTGGAAAGAATTTGGGAAGTTATTTAGTCAGTTATTGTTCAAAAAAGGTTTGAAGGTGTGAAGAATAGAGGAGAGGGGGTGACCTTTTATAAGGGAGGTGATAGATACACTTGTAATTTTGGAAAAGATCAAGTCGTAACGATATTTTTCACATGAAAAAGGTTACAAAATTAATTATTATTGATAATTATAAATTATTATTTTGAAATATGGAAATACCATACAGTTTAAATAGGTATTTATTTCATTTTAACCTTTATCTATTTACTTTACCCTCTCGAAAAATCAGTTTTTATCTTAAACGTAAAAAATGTTTCATACTAACTTTACCATTAAATTTGTTAAAGTATTATGTTTACCTTCTTATGTAATGTTAAAAATATGGAATAATTTGTTTTTAATTAAATTCAAAGAATTGGAAAAGTTTAATTTAACATTAATTCTGGAGTCGTGATGCGAAAGTTAGTTTTCAATGAGAAAATTTTCAGAAGTTTATAACATTTTTATATCATAATATAATATGAAATAATTAAAATGACTTAAATTGGATTAAAATATATATAATTGAACTAGTTTTACTCTAAAATATATTTAAAATATAATTTAATTTTATAAATAATTTAAACAAATAGCCAGTTTTCAAAAAAAATTTGGTATTTTTTACTATTTATCTAAAAATGAAACTTAGAAAAATACTAAAAATTCACCCAAAGATAATTTATATATTATGATTTCAAAAATATATTTCATTGTTTTAAAATAAAATTTTTATAAGTGTTAAAAATTAATTTTAAATTATTATCCTAATGCATGGCTAATCCACATGTTAGAAAAATACAATTTTTTAGAAAACATTTGTTTTTCTTTCAAAATGTTACAATTTTTCTTCTCGTCAACATATAACAATTTAGTCTATTTTATAAATGATTAAAAAAATTCATAATTTAGTTATTACTATTCATACCCTCCTTCTTAAAGGCTATGTTATAGTTTTAATTTTTTAATAATAATATTTTTATAGAGTATCGTGTTTTTTAGATGAGCCTCAACCCAGCTGGTGAGGTCTCTCTAAGTGCATCCATGAGACCCAGGTTCAAAACTAGATAGTGGCATAATTTTGGGGGGTACTATAGCAGTTTTGTAGCAATTACTGTATCAGTTACTGTAGCAAGCACTGTAGTAGGTACTGTAGTAGTCGGAACTGTTCACTTTGGGCCACCGGTTTGGGCTTGGAGTGTTAAAGGCCTTCGGTCCACCCAAGGCCTTCGGGTTAGTAAGGCTTTCGGGCCACCTCATTGATTTCGTTCCACCTCAAGGGCCTCGGGGCCACCTGATTTGCAGTTTCCCAGACAGATTCTACAAGGCACCACTCCAGAGGAGGAAAGAGTAGGGCACATCCACCAATGTAGGGCTTAATGGACTTTGGAAGAATGATAGGGTATGACATTTTCCATCGGTACTGTGCCTGTGGACCCCTCCACATGGACATGCTAGCTGAACAGTTATGCAAAGGTGGAGAGATGATCATGATGCAGATGCTGGGGAGGAGCAGTTTCAAGTAGTCATAGTATCTATGATTTCTTTAAGACCCAAGGGTCATGTAATGTTTCCAAGCCTACAGGAAATGTAATTCCTAATCCTATGGGACTTGTAAGGGTTCCCCCTCATCCCTTGGAAGAGGGGTTATCATAAAATATATAAAAAAGAAGGCCTTCAGGCCATTCAGTCAGTTAGTATCGTGTTTTGTTCAAACCCGATGTTGCATGCATTGAAAGCTATCAAAGAGATTGAATTTATCCTAGAATAAATATATAATAAAGTCTTAGGGTATTATATTCTATTATAATGTTTTTGTTTCATGTAATACACACTATTGAACATGGTATTCCTATTTGAAAATCTCATGGTGTTACATTTTACTCTCCTTAAATAAATTGTGTCACCATAATTTTATCTTGATCATAGTAATAAAGTGCTTGAAATTTTAAAATACCTTCTTTGAAAACCTACATTATAAAGAGGGTTAATAAAATTTCCTCTTAATAATAGATAAACGGGAGTATAAAGGTTATATGGAATAACACATAACAAAGTTTCCATGAAGGGGAACATTAGTGGAAAGTGAAGACATAGACATCGAAGAGAAGTGTAAATTATTAAAGATAATGATAAAGTTTGTTGATCAAAATAATGTAAATGATCAATTGAAAGTTAAGACTTCAAATCCAAAAATATGTAATGATTTAAAGGACCATTTGATTCCATAAATATAAAGGTAACAATAATTCAATTTTGTTTCAAGATACTTTTCCTAATGTTGAGTAATAATTTTACTATTTAATTATATAAGGAAATATACTTACTTGATACATTTTTAGGTTATTAAAACAATTTCATCCTTTTTTTTCTTTGATCAATTTTCAATTCACTTCTTACTATAAGAAATAAATATCCAAAAATGAATTTTTCTATGCCTGAAGCACTAATATTCACTTTTAACAGATCATATGATCCATAATGGAATGATAATTCTTTCCTTAGATATCTAGTAATTATTATATAAATATTGTTAGTAATGGTTATCCAATATGAATAAATCTTCTTATAGAGAAATAATAAATTATTCTCTAAAACCTCATCCAAAGTTCAAATTAAACAATTTCTTAAATGGTTAACCATATGAACCATCCAAAATATTAATATCCAAAACATTAGAAAGAAGGTTAATAAATTTCTAGAATGAAATTACCATTAATCCCACAAACAACATGAATTATCTCTTAATCATCACATACCAAACAAGTGAATACCTTCATCAGGTATTTCTTTAAAACAAGGTAATAACCAGAATGACCATAGAACCCTATTGTAAAAATATGTTCTCACTTATTCCTTAAATAAAACATAGATTGTTGGATATATTCCTAGAATCCAAAAAATCTATTAACTCCATTAATTAAATCATAAGCTACTTTGTCAAAAAATCATTAATCAATTCTAAGTTATTTAGTACTATCAGATTTGTTATTTACAAATCAATCATCTATTTATAAAAAAATAATTATCTCAACATCAAAAAAATATTTAGGGTTATATTTCCCTTAATAATGTGTTTTAGAAGAATTTAAAATTGTAACTAAATAATTTTTCTTGGTAATTTTCACTTTTAAATATATGATTTCAAATATTTAATGAAAAATTACTATAGTAAAATAAATTTACATTTCATAATTATTATAACTGGGATATAATTGATAGAATAGTCAATTGAAATAATTATTTAATTCAAACATAATTACATTAATCATTCCACTTCATCTGTAGTAATTGTGTAAGATTCACCATGACCCATTAGCTACTTTTGAGGTATATTCCTTTGACTCTTGGGGAACTCTTTTCCTTATTGCCACATCTCATTTAAAATAATGATTTGAACATTGGAAATCTTTTTACACCCCTTTCAATTATGATAATGGTGTACTTTCACTCCAAACATATAGAGAACTCACATTCCCTTGAATAAAGTACCATATGTTTTCTCTACATAATTATCACAATTAGAAAAAATAATTTTTTCTTTTCTTACTTTCATATGAATTTCTCTATGATGAACTCTTCTTCTCTTTATTCCATTAAAAGACAAAATACTTAGAGAATTCTATATATTTCTTGTTAGCATATTATAATATTTATTTATATGATGATATTGTTTGGGAGAATTGTTCCCTTTGAAAGATTGGATTAATCTCATCAAAGAAACTATCATTTTTACTCTTTAGATTATATGTACTAATGTAGTTCCCATTAATTCTACAAGGTTCCATTTATAAAAAATGGAACAAACTAGATTAGATCATATCATTATGAAACATAATTTATAATCCCCAAGCTTGTGAAATAATAAACATAAATTGAAAAAATTTATGCCTAAATAATCTCATAATTATAAACATGGTTTCTTTGGGGATATATTTATTTTTGAATCGTTTCTAATGATTTTAAATGAAAATGTGAATTATCCTGAGAATGTCCCCCAGGAGTGTTAAACTAGGTTTATAGAAAGGTCCATATTTGTGCTCTAGGTGAATATCAGATGAAGCCTAATGCACCATTTTTGGAGTTATACCACTAGGTATATATTTTCCATAACCACATCCCATTGTAGTATCAATTCAAGGTTATATTTCTAGGTATAACCACATAGTATATTTATCACAAAAACATTAGGGTGTTATTCAATATTTTTCACAAATTCAATCATAGTGCTATGTTCCCTAATATATGTTTTACCTAATATTTTTCTAAAGGTTTCTATTGATGTCACAAAGAATCCTAGGTTCCCTAGTAACCCAATAACTGAGTTGGTCTTGACATGGAATGAAGGGCATTCTCGATCCCCATGGGTTGGATACTAGCACCTAGCATCATAAAAACTGACAATGGGAATGATTTTTTCCACAAACATTGAGGAAGCATATAAACAAGTAAGTATGCATACAAAAGAAAACTCTATATGGAGTACTATACCAAAATTAAAATAGGTATGAAAACCCAAAGGACTATATAAAAGTATTATAAAAACAAGAAAGAATTGTCCAAATCCTAACAGTCACAACTCTCGAAGCCCCATGGATCAAAAACTACCACCACCAAGTGGTGCCTTACCCCTATTAAAACCTAAAAGAATATAATATATAAACACCCCAAGGCACAGGTTGGGTGTGAGATAAAATCCGAATAGGATATCACTAAGGATTCCACAATAATATTATAACATTAAATTAACCAATTAAATCCTTCAAATTTATATAAACATGTATAGATGATCAGATCATAATTATAATAATTTGGGATTTAAATTTCAAATCAGGGAAATACTTTAAACTATTGGATTCATAAAAAATTTATATAAAACTCTTCATATAAATTTATTAGGCATGTAAAATATTTTACAAATAGTGGGACATATTTATATCTCATATATAGACAAGTGATATGCATGGTCATATGCCAAAATGTACGATAGTTAAAGCTTAAAACATCCTCATACACTCAATGGTGATCATGAAAATATGTGTATATGAGTTTCCCTCTAACAGTAACCAAAGGTGACTCATCACCGACTCATCAAGGATGTGACCTATTGTATTAGGTTCTATTTTAATTGTAAAGCATCAAAAGTGTGCTATCTAATTAAATCACTAACTACATAGGCTTTCATGTGATATAGTTCAATAATGATGGGATTTTTTTTAAAACTATTCAAAATAAAATTCATCACATTCTACCATTTCAGAAGTGCCAATTTTCCATTTGAAAACCAAAAAACATGTTTTTAATCAAAACAAACCATTTCCAAGATAAAACCACGACATTTCTATCAAAAACCATTTCAAGACATTTTATCAAATACAAATTTGAAATAAATTTCAAAAAATAAATTTCATTATTTATATTCAACAATTTAAATTCCACAATTTTCTATCAATTTCATAGACAAACCCCAATTCAATGGAATTTGGGGGCTTTTCCCAATTTTTTGACACTATTCATATTAACATTAAAATCCCCAAATTAAAAAGAATTTTTTTTCAATAAAAATAGAAATAAGTTCAATTAATTGAATTTAAACTGAAAATTTTAATTTAAATGAACAAATTTATGGATAAACAAATTTTCCCATCACAACGAAACCACCTACCTTTCTTATGAAAACATGAAGAGCACGAAGGATCCCTTTAATAAGAATTAAGGCATAGGGGATTTAGAAAATCAATCTTGATATAATATTTTAAAAAAATTATTTTATACCCATAAATACTCTGATGATCTATTAAACTCTAAGGATGAAAAGATAAGGATATGAAGAAATAGTGAAAATACATACTCAGTGAGTCACAACACAACCAAAATAATGATCAATCACTGATTAAAACAACCCAGAAGGGTTTGAACTATCCAAAACGTCAAAGGAATGTCTCTTGGGTTGTGAGAAATAAAAACTTTAGAGAATGAAATGAAAAATAATCCACTATTCCTGTTCAAAAACAACCATCGATAATTTTCATGATGTGTAACCCATTTACACATCATGAAATTGAAAAATACCAAAGTCCCCAAAAAAACACATAAGCTTTTGATAAAATAAGATTTATTATTATTTTAGAATTTAAAAGTCATGTAACCAAGTTAGAAAAGTGTAAATATCCCTTAGATAATAGAATAAGGATGTTTTTTCTGGGAATCTAATAAATACCTCACTTCACCATCACATGATTCATCCAAAATCCTTCCTAGAAATATACAAACAAAAAAAAGAAAAAAAATAGAAAAAATTTAAAGAGTACCTTTCAAGAAGGTAATGAGATGTTACAATCTCCCCACCATAAAAAAATTATATCCACATAAAGGCTATCAAGAAGCATCCATACAAAAAAGTCGAGGCCACTGCTCTCTCATCAGTGCCTCATGTTCCCATTTCTGATAAAAACCTTAACTATGTTTCCATAACACTCAAACCAAATATATTTTACTGCCAAAAAGTAACTAGGTTTCAAAATAAACATTCCTAAATAGTTGTTAAGTCATAGATAAATTATGTTCAATCTCAATATCACTCGAGTTCAAAACATGATATGGATTAGATAGATATTTTTTAGCTAATATATATGGAACATGTTATGTATCAATGTTAGATATGGTGGATATTCTAAGAGGTAAGCCACATTTACCAAATTATAAAAATCATCAAAAGGTCCCAAAAAGAGAGGATAAAGTCTCCCTTACCTCACATGCCATCGTTGAATAATAGAGGTGAAACTCTCAATAATACCTGATCACTGAATAAAAATTACAATGGTTTATGATGATAGAAACATAGGATTTATATCAGCTCCATGCCATTAACATTCTTTGAAGAATAAATCAAATCATTATTGTTTAATCTTTTAGTAATATTTTTCTAACTACAAAAAATTCACCAATCTCCAACCAACATAATAGATATTTTCAAAGATAACCATACAAGGCCTCAGAAGGATCCACTCTAACTATGGGCTGGTAACCGTTGTTATATGAAAACACAACCATACAAAAATAATCATCCAAAGATCCAAAAAATTCAAGGAAAAAAGACAAAATAATATCTTTAAGGATATATATAGATAATTCTATATGGCCATATGAATGAAAATGGTTTTCCATACTCAAATAGACCTGAGATCCCAGTTCCTCATGGAGGCCTATCCAAAAGCATGGATTGAACTGAGGATCCTTGTCTGAGACTTTAGAAGTCATAACTCTATGAAAAGGAAAAATATCTTTCACATATATATTTCCCAACTCCTCAACTTTTTTCTATAACAAATGGTCATAAAGTGAGATGATTTAGTTAGTTAATCAATCCCAACCCATATTTCATTCTTCTTTCTATGAGTATGATGAAACCCAACCAAAAATTAAATAGATATCTCATCCCACTTCCAAGTAGGAACCTAAAGTGTATGAAGAAAACCCAAAGTTTTTTGGTGCTCAACATTAACCTATTGGCACATATAAAAATGAGATACAAAATTAGAAATGACTAGCCTCATACTTTTTCACCAAAATTTATGCCGCATTTAAAAGAAAATCATTATGGTTCTTGGGTGCACTACTCACTAGGAGTTATGAATATCCACCATAAACTCTTTCTATACTGCTAATAACACAAAAAATTGATTCCAATAGCATAGAATTCCCTCTTTGGAGAACTAAAACTCAGAAATGGAGTCCCCACTATAAAGAGAGTCTCCAATTCTATGAAAATCATTATCCAACTGATGATTCTAAAGAATTTATCTGAGAAGAGTAGTGGTCAACCAGACACTATCCAAATAAAACTCATCCCTTGATTTGAAGACTCTAATATAGAACTGTGAAAAAATATCCATCGAGTTCCACTCTTTTGAAGATTCTTTCACATCCTAGGATTAAAGTTTTCTGATTAAATCATCTACAATGAAATTCCCTTTCTTGGAAGTATAGGAAGTGTCAAATTCAAAATATTTTAGGTACTCCACTCAATGCCTCTAGTACGGATTCAAATATTTTTGAGAGAAGATATAACTAAAATATTATGGTTTAAAAACATAGAAAACTATTCTCTGTAAAGTTAATTATTCCAACTCTTATGCATGTGTATCCCAACTACAAGTTCAAGGTCATGTGTTGGATAATTCTTCTTAGGTGGCCTCAGTTGAAAGAATCCATAAACAAAGATATGATCACCTTTCATAAGCACACAACTCAACCCTAAACCCAATGCATCATAGATGACTACATAACCTCACCCAAAATTTGGAAGATTCAACATTAGAGCATTATTTAGAAGAAATTTCAGCCCAATAAAATAATTTTGACATCATTAATCCTAATAAAAATTTACTCCCTTTTGAGTTAGTGCAGTAAATGGAGAATCCAACTTTGAGAAGTCCTTTACGAACCAATGGTAATACCTAGCCAAACCCAGGAAGGTCTAAATCTAGAAAAATTTATGTAGGAGTTTCCATATTAAAACAACCCTTATCTTTTTACAATAGACTAAAATACTATGTTATGACACCTCATGTACCAATAATTTCAATTTCTGAATCTAGAAATAACTTTTCAAAAGCTTTGAATAAGGCCTATGATTTCTCAATAATTCCATCATTTCTCTTAGATAAGGCACATGATCCTCTTATGAATTTGGGTAAACAAATATTGCATCCGCAAAGAATACCACGGAATTATCAGGGTACTCATGGAAAACAATGTACATTAAATCTATAAAAATGGAAGGAGCATTTGTTAGACCAAATGGAATGACAAGTTACTCATAACTACTGCACCTATTTCAAAATATAGATTTTTGAATGTCAGATTCTTTTATTCCCATATGATAGTTACTAGAAATAATGTCAATCTTTGAGAACCATTTATCTCCATTTAATTTATCAAATGTATCTTCAATCCATGGAAATAGATACTTTTTTTACCATAAATCTGTTGAGTTGTTAGTAGTCCATGCAAAAGAGAAGTGGACTATCGGTATTCTTAGGAAATAGAAATTATGCCGCCTAAGGTAACATGATTGGGAATATAAATCCTTTATTTATAATATTATCCAATTTAATCTTAAACCTTTTCATTTTATAACGTTTCATGTGGTAAGAAGGAAGCGATACTGGTTGAGTACCTGATACTAAATTGATAGAAAACTCTACCTCCCTTACTAGTGGAAGAGTAGAGAAGTAAGAATTAAACACATAGGGAGACTTAAAAAAAATAGTGGGAGATCACAGCTCAAAGGCTCTCACTCCAGATCAAAATAGAACACCAATATTAATTTTCCCAACTCTAGATATGAGGGTCCATCTCTACTCAACCTTGGGTCCCATTATCGTTGAATGATTCGGAAAACCCCATCGGGTGAAGTAAATGTGTCCCGTCGGAGATAAAAATAAATTGGAGATTTATTGGAAATTAGCCAAAACTGTTGGAAAACTAACCTATACACACAGTTTGGAACTATGGATATATCGACTAAAACATTGGGTATAGGCTATACCCATTGTTTCATACACCATGGGATACTAATGTGTCGGTATAGAGTTATACCCATAGTTTCTATAGAACCATGGGTACAACCCTAGAGATTTAAATAATACCCATAGTTTTAGTTAAACTATTGGAATATATCTATACCCATGGTTTAAAAAATATTGGGAATATATTATCACACCATACATAATACACCCATGTTTTATAGAATCATGGGTATAAATACTTATCCTAAATAAGGTACTAGCCATCCTTCTATCCTTGACCTGTAAAAAAATACAGACCAGTAACAAAACACAACCACAGTACATGGTATATATCATGAGTGAATGGAAACATTTGACATACCTACTTGTATAAGAATTAATTTACATAAAAACATGGGTGAAAAATAAACTTAATCAACCTATCAACATGAATAAGTCTAACCAAAACTCATTTTAGTCGAGTCTAGTTTTGTTGCTTAATGATATATATCATATTTGTTTCAGTTTATAACTGAATTACTTCCCACACTATGTGATTATAGTTTTATATGTATCCATAGAATATTTCCAAACTACTCTATGGCCACCCATATTAGGTTTCACCAAAATAAATGAAAATGGGCTCCAAAATGAGTATGATATGAGTTTTTACAGTGCCATATCAGTTTTTAGGATATGTTCTTAGATGAAATGGGAAATTAGATGAATTAAAGTAGAAAAATTGAATGATAGAGATATAATGAGGGTAAAGATAAAATAAGGTGGTTTATTGATCAATCCCATAGTGGTGTTGAACACAAAATATATTCAAAGATGGATGGAGATGGGTGATGGGATGCTTCTATTAAGGATACAAATTCAAAATAGATGGAGGATGACACATAGAAAACAAAATAGATTTTAAGGAATATGAAGATGAATGATAGGATACTTTAGGTGACAAAACTTATTTAATGGTAAAAATAAAAACAAAAAGGATTCTAATTTATGAGTGGAACAAATTCAATGATAGGGATGAAACATAACAGAAGAAGGGAATGAAACAGGAGATGAAAATGAGTTTGAAGAGAAATTCAATAGATGAATTCAAAGACTAATAGAGACCAAGGTACATTGGTCATAATAGAACTGTAAGACATGTTTAGAATAATTAGAAAATTTATTGAATTATTTAAATGGAAAATATAAAATGAAAATAAAAATGAAAGGGTTTATAAAATAAATAAAAATGTGGTTTAATGTTTCATGAAAATAAAAATGAAAGCAGAGGAAAGTTATACATTTTCAAATACATTACTAGAAAATGAAACTATAAATTTCATCACTGTGTTCCAAACCAAACATAGAAAAATAGGTCAAACATTGATAATAAAATAAAGAATTCATTTTAAAAAAAAACATAGCCTTTTTTACATAGAAGGAAAATCATTGAACTTACACGAATCATAGAAGTTTTTTTTGGATTAAGAAATGTATTCAATTTTCATCAGACCAACTAAGAACTAGGGACATCATTGATAATAAACATTTCGTAGAGGGTATGTATGCATTTGAATGCATATAAAAGTAATCAATTCCAAAGCCTAACATCCCCAATTTATTTTAGAGACTTAACTCAGCATGATGAAATTATATACCTCAGTATAGTTGTATCCATTGATCTTTTGTTGCCACAAAATGAGTTCTAATGTGAAAATTGTAAAGTCTTTGAAACCCAGAACAAAATACAATAGGGTGATGTGAAATAATATGGAAAATATGAACTACAACTAACATATAATGTGGAATAAAACTAAACAATGGGAATGCACCACACCCTAACCATCCAAAATTGTTGTAATTGAGTCTATTTGCCTTTTTGTAGCAATCGAACAAGCAAGAAACCTGATTGGAAAACAATTTTCAAATTATTTCATATGGTATCTCAAATAATGACCTAATATTGTCAAGTGTATATGCTTACCAGGACCAGATTTCCAAGTCTTTTAATGTAAACATTTATTCCATACTTATCAAAAACATGATAACCTTAGGTATATTATTTAATAACTCGATTCAACTCTTCAAAATAAAAATTCTAGATACAACAAAAAAAAACATAAAAAATTCAAAGGATTGAAAAGAGTATCTAATTTACCACCCAATCATTACATAAATTCTAGAAACATGAGTTGAACATAAATATTTTTTTAATAAATAAAACAAGTATCCAATATAACCTTCAAAACAATGTGTTCACTAAAGTATTTTATCCACTAAATTAAGGAATCCCATATCTCTTTAGCTTTTTAATGATCATTCCTCTGTGCTTTTAAAAATCTATAGGAATGGAATCCAAAATAATTAATAAGCAATATTTTAATAAATATATTTGTTAAGGTGGAATAAATGTATGCATAAGCTTTTGGAAAGTAATATTGTTATTATGGAATACTTGGCTAGACATATTATTGATAGAAGCCCTTTAAATGCAATGATTGTGGAGTATTTGATCAAGGAAAATGAAGTCAAGTGCTTATAAAAGGTGAATTAATTGACTTATAAATATGTAAAATTAGTTAAATAATTCCCATTTACAACCCTAATGATTAATGAAGAGATACATCAGGTGAAAAAACATATTTGAAGGTGAAAATGAAGACAAAATAGATTAGTAGTTAGGATTGAAACTAAAACAATGATAGGGATGAAACAAAATATAAGAATAAGGGAATGAAATGGGAGATAAAAATGTGTTTGAAGAGAATTCCAATAGAGGGATTCAAATACTGATGAAGGCCAATGGATACAGTTCATAGTAGAATTCAAATAAAAAAACCATGATGATAACACAACATAGAAGTACATTAATCAGTTTGGAAGGACTGTTTATAAGAATTATAAAATATATTGAATAATTTAATTGGAAAATAGAAAATTAAAATTAAAGGGTTTTGAAAATAAATACAAACTTTGTTTCATGTTACTTGAAAATAAAAATGAAAACAGTGGCAAGTCACAAATTTTCAAATACATTATTGGAAAATGAAAATAGAAATTTCTTCTCTATTTTCCCAACCAAACACATGAAAACAGGTATATAATTGATAATAAATAAGAAAAAATCATTTTTCAAAACCAAACATTGCCTTTGTTACATAGAAGGAAAATATTTGAACTTATGTGAATCTTCAAAGTTGTTCTTGGATCAAGAAATGCCTTCACTCTGTTCTGGACCAGCTGAAAACCAGGACCATCACTGATAATAAACATTTTGTAAAGGGTATGCATGTATTTTTATGAATATAAAAGTTATCCATTCAAAATATTAATATCCCTAATTTTTTTAGAGATTTAAATATGCATGATGACATTATATACATTGGATAGTTGTATCCATCGATCTTTTGAATCCATAAAATGAGTTCCCTTAAAGACTTTGTAAATCTCTTGAAAGCATGAATATAATACAATTGGGTTATGTAAAATAATATGGAAAATATAAACTACAACTAACATATAATGTAGAATAAAACCAAACAATGAGAACACACCACACCCTAAACATCCAAAATTGTTGTACTTGAGTATGTTTTCCTCTTTGCGGAAATTGAACAAGCAAGAAACTTGATTGATTATTTTTCAAATTCATAAATAATGTATATCCAATAATGATCCAATGTTGTCACTTTTATAATCTTAACAGAGTAATATTTTCTAATTATTTCAATGTAAATAGGCCTTCCATCCTTATAGACACTATGAGAACCCTTGGTATAGTATTTAAGAACTTGATTGAACTCTTAAAACTCAAAATCCTGGAGAAAAAAATATAGGTAGAAAAAAATTCGAAGGAATGAGAAGAGTATATAATTCACCACCCAATCATTATATAGATTCAAAAAACATTATTTAAACAGAAATGGTGTTTTTTCAACAAAAAAAATAGATAGACAATATAACCTTCAAAATAATGTTTGAACCAAAGCCTTTTCTCCACTAAATCTTGAAAGCCTACATCTCTTTGTATTTCTCATGATCAAACCTCCGTGCTTTCAAAAAACTATAGGAATGTAACTACATGGAATTAAAAGATAGTATTTCAAGAAATACATAGGTTGAAGTAGAGGTAACACATATATAAGATTAAAGAATGTACTATTGTTATTATAGAATACCTAGACATACATATTATTGATAGAAACCCTTTTAATACAATGATTGTGGAGAAGATATTTAAGAAAACAAAAGTTAAGTGCATATTAAAGGTGGATGAATTGACTTATAAATAAGTAAAAGTACGTAAATAATTACCATTTAACACCCCTGATGAAAACATGAGAAAAGTGCATGTCATTTTCGGAAGAAATTCACATCATACAAGCAATTTATAAGTCCAAAAAAATAACATATCCAACATAAAACTAACCACACCACACCTTTAAATCAAATAAAAGACACATGTACATACTCATCCATACAAGCAATCAATTCAAGTTTTTAAAGTACTTGCACAATTTCCCAACTACGTCAAAAATGGAGGGGATTAATATCCCCCCATCACCAACATCCCCATACCCATATCCATCTCTATCCCCATCATCATCAGGAACACCGTCATCAGCCTCATCACCAACAACACCATCAGAAACATCATCAGTATCCTCATCACCAACAACACCATCAGCAACATCATCATGACCAATATCATTATCGTTATCACCTCCATCTTAATTTCTTTTAGGAATCTCATTGGAGTCACTTAAGGCATCATTTAAAGAGTTCATTGACACCATATATTAAAGAAAATTAAAATAATCCTTTTATAGAAGTGACTCACTCAAAATTGACATAGATTTCATGAAATATTTGCTTATCAATATACTTATTTCACAATCATATTCACTTCTTTCATGATACTCTAAAGATATTTTTTCCTAAAATTCTTCTGCATTTGTGATTTCCATATCAAAGGTCCGATAGGCTTGAGAGAATCCTGATGAAGACCCATACCAAGAGGGGGGCAATGTTTTTCCCTTGTCGACGTCACACTCTTTGTGGGTGTTCCACACCTAACACCTAATACAAATGATCATATGGCCCAAAATTTTTTCTCTTCTTTATTAGTGAGGGCCTATAAAGATGACTTATGAAATTATAAACATATTAAATTATGAATATTGAATTAATATTTTAAATATAAATAAAAAATTACAATCTTTTCTTGTATCTGTGTATTTACTACACTTCAATCATTTTTTTTCTGACTGGAAAAAAATATATTTTCACGAGGTACAAGGCCTTAAATAACCAATATAGTATTTTGAAAATGAGAAATATTCAAAAGCCACCCAAAATAATTACTAGCCATATATATTTATGTAATACCCTAAAAAAGTGGGTTTCTAATTGGAATGAAATATTTTCGTAGTAGTGGAAATATTCAGAATCCTCCCAAAATGACATAGTTGTCAAATATGAGTTTGATACTTCTAAATAGTGTTATAAAACATTTATAAACCACCCAAAATTATTATAATCTATATCTGATGGTGGAATACCCTAAAGGAGTGGATAAATATCCTTGTGAAAATGAAATAAATTTCCAACTAATATATTTATTTGTTATACTCTAATATGTTTTTTATACTTGAATGTTTTTTAGGAGAACATAATGCTTCAATCTAGAAGTAGATTCTTTTTATATTATATAAAATATATAGATGGAGGAATCTTATATAAGAAATTTGGTTCCAAAAAGTGGTGAAAGTACCTGACGCTTCTCATGCTTCGGTATTGAAATGCACCCCAATGCGTGTAGATATGTCATTACTTCTTTTTTCCTTTTGCTTTTCTATTATTATTCTTAAAAAAAATTCAATACATGTAATTAGAATTAAATTTTATATTCAAACCATTAAATATTTTAAGTACATTAAATTTATCAGTCTTCCAATATAAGATCATTTTATTATATTGAGTTTTTGGATAGTCAGGGTATGTGGGTATACCCTCTAAATTATTACCCACTCTCCTCCTCTAGCCAATATATAACTCATGGTTGTATGCCTACCAAAACTCTCCAAGATCCATCAACCTAGAAACTTTGGCATATTTACCATTTAGAAAGTTAAAAAAAATATACAATGAACATGTTAGTTCATATAAATACATTACTATTATATATATAAATTTTTAGAATTTTCTTACCCATATATGCACCCATGCTCTATCCTTGATGTCATCAATGATATGTCTCAATGATACTGGTTTAACTAGAATGATATCATGATAGTTGGCTAAAGTGGACATAAAAATTATACAATGCCTCACATTTTTAGCAACCATTTTAATTTTTTCATTGTAATACATCATAATCTTAGTTTCATGATTCCAGGCTTCTTGCATATGAGTGCACCCACATCACCTACTAGAATATCCCATTGAATAAGATAATAGGAGGAAAAGGAATATTTAAGTAAAGATGCAGTAGGAAAAAATGATATGCTATAAATTGACATTGTAATAATAAAAAAACTTAATGTATGCTCCTAAATGTGTTGTGATGCATCCATGGACGATCCTGGATTAGCAGCCTCCGAAAGAAGTATTTATTCCACTGCATTCTCTGGCTGATCTTCATGCACTAGAGTGGAAGTTTAAGGAACATTCTCATTATATGTTGTATGGATGGTAGGAAAAGGAGGCGGTATAGACATTTCAGAATATGGGTTGTAGGTTTTGGGATACATGAATGGATATGGAAATGGTAAAGGTGGGAACATCGCACAAGGAGGCATAGACATGGACTAAGTAGAATAGGATAAATGAGATGATGATGGGGGAATGGATGAGAAAATCCAAGGAGCCTCAAGTGGAGGATGTGAATGTGTGGTAGATGGGGTGTCCACTGATGCGTTAGTGTGGGCATTGGTAAGAAGGGTGCTCTGTTTATATCTAGAAGTATCCCCACTCGAACCAATGCTAGAAGGAGGAGTCAACTCTAGTGGAGATATATATCCCTAAAAAAATCAGATAATGAATATGAACAAGGGATTATATATAATATAGAAGAAAAATATTACAGTTATTATACTCATTAAAGGAACCAGTGGTGAAAAACCACACTCGCGTATATCACAGTCAAAATCAAATAATATCTTCTTATAAGATTCTATAGTACTTTTCATAATCTACATAAGAAAGAAATGTACATTTTTAGGAAAAGTTTTTAAAAATCATGCATAAAACTTAGAAGTCAAAGAAGACAAACAAGGTGATAACATCTTTTAGTAAAAATAATTTAAAACCAAGTTCTACATTTTTTTAAAAGCCCTATTTAAATCAAGTTTTCTTAATTAAAATAAATATAATTAAATGAAAAAAACAAAGAATACTAGAACAAAAATATCATTCCAAACTAAAACTAAATTAAATTAATTACAGTAATACCAACCAGATAAACTCATTTCAAGGTAAACTAAATGAACTCTAAACAGATATGGTTGCTTCTATATATTACCAACCACTACTTCAAGTTCAACATCAACTCTCATAATGGGAAAAATTGATTCATGAAGTGAAATGTTTTTTTCAACACCAATGGGGAAATAAATTGTTGAAATTTCCTTTATAGAATCATGAAAGATATGTATTGGGATTACTTCGTTAATGACACTGTAATCAGGTCTCAAATGTTCTTTCACATAAAACACAAGTTTTTTTATTAACTCCAAAATGTAAGGTTCATTGGTATGCAAGAATCAAATCATGTAAATAACTTTAAATCCACAATCATCAATAAATTTACCCTATCACATCATTGAATCAAACCATTTACATTTCATCAAAGTGACTCAACCTTGAGAGTAGTAATCTAATAACAATATTTTATCAATCAGTCCGTAATAATACACATCTTCATATCGGGCCTGACTATCTAATTCACTAGAATAAAAATCTATTATAGTAGATAACATAACTCCATTATACTTTGTTATCATTTTCACCTCTCTATAAATTGTAACAAACTTATATCCATTTATTATTAAAGATTTTCATTCATGAACGAAATAATTGGGACAAAAATTCAACACTCTGAATTCTTGAGAAACATAGTCAGTAGGTAAAATAAATATTAGAAATAGATATGAGTAATACAATTAAATGGATATATATATTTTAAGATAACTATTTTAATGGTCATACCATTTATTTCCACCAAGTTGGAAACTCTTGTCTACTAAAAGCCTCTCTCATTCTCAAAGGCCAAGATCGATGAACTCTACATATAATTTGTTTATGTTCCCAAGATAAAATGATAATAAAAGTATAAGGTATATCTGAAATGATATAGCATTAGATAACATATAGATATCCAAATTACTTACTTAATATAGTCATCTAACAAACTATAGTTAAATAAGACTGTGCGATGTGCCATATCCTACTATTCAAATCTTAATGTAGCCAATTTATATGACCCATAAATTCCTCCTGTTTGGGGAAGGGATGGAAACTAGGGCTCAATTTTCTCATACTACTCATCTTCATTTCTCATTGTCTGATTATGTATTGTTCTCACATCAGACTAATAAATTGAACAAAAATCAATACATTCTTGGTCCAGATAACCCCTCATAATAGAAACTTCAGGATAATTATTACTTCAGACATTTGATATCACTGTGCAGATATTTCATTTAGTGGGATACATCCACCAAAAAAAGATTGGTCCTCCAATAAGTGTTTTAGTTGGAATATAAACTTTAAAATGTAACATGCAAGTGGAAAAGGATAGAGGGATTTTTTCCAACTCACCTAGAATTAATTACACATCTTACTTCATCTTTATCAAGAATGACTTGGATAAATTTTATCACAAAGGTCTCTAAAAAATGGAACAACTGGATCACTGTCACCCTTACATTATTCAATAGAAAATTCCAAATTTATATTAGAATCAATTCTTGAATAAGGATTTGGTAATCATGAGTATTTAGGGATTTTAGTTTCAAATCTCTTATGTTGAATCATTTAGATATATTTATAGAATAACTGTTAGGAACCTTTATATTCTACAATGCTGAAAGAAAGTTATATTTCTCTTATTCTGTTTTCACATAAAAATAATAAGGAACTTACCTTTTTTTTTTCACAAATACACACATGATGTAGTTCTTGTCGAATAACCCAATCCAACAAGTCTCGATGAGATCAAAAGTCATATTTGGTATTCCCATTGATATTCATAAGAATTTCATGAAATATTTCACATATATTTTTATTAATATTAATTACTTATAAACAATGATATAATAAATTGGTAGACCAATATGGAAACTCAATAATGGTACTTATATATTTTTTTGAATTATAAGTGCCTTTAGCGTCAACATTATTTCTATTTTTAGATTTCAACTAACCTTTCCATAATGAAAAACTCAAATCTATCAATTCATTAATCACATCACTTTCTAACATATGTTGAGGTGGTTGTTCAATGTTAATAGTAATATCAAACCCCCAATGGTTCTTCCTATATTGATGATCCATTAGAAAGAATTATCGATTACCCATGAAACTGAAGCTGCGATGATATTAAAGCCATCGTGATCATGCATTCTTCATAAAAATGGGATATGGTTGTTTTTTATCCACGATCCACATAAAAATCATTACATAAGCATAGAAATAATTTATGGTGTATAGAAGTTCATTACACATCTGAAACATATTTTTTGAAGAAGATTTGAATGTCCAAACACCAAAATACCAAAGTTGATTCAACTCTCTTATTAGAGTTTACAAGTAGACATATATATCATTACTGGGATCATAAGTTATAGATATTAGTATACTTAAGAAAGTAAAAGGTTTTTTCATAAACATCCAAAGAGTATTATTATAAACATGAATAAAAAACAGGCCACGTGCTGTGAGTAGTAAGCATATGAACAAACGGGTTTAAACCATCACAATATAGACCCAATATGTCATTACTCACCTCCACTGCAAAATAAAGATGTTGTGCATCAAATTTACTCCATGGAAATCCATATATTAGATTAATGAACTCCTAATTACCTTTAATTTTCTCAGCATCCTTCCATCACATATTGGATAGGATATTTACAGGCATGAATATATTTTGATGCTTGGGAATCAATGGAGAGTTCCACATGACTTTATGTGGAACACAAGTTGGTGTTCCATCTGAATTTTTTTTCCATATATATATACCAATTTATTTATAGTCATTACGGTCATCTGTTTCTTCTCAAAATAAACTGCAATCTTTCAGACAAGAATGGACTTTATTAGCATCAAATTTGAGATTTTTAATTAACTTCCATTCCTTGTAATTATTTGAGGGAATATATATACCATTAGTAAGAAAGTACATAAAAAATGTAAGAATACAATCAATGTAGGTATTAGAAATTTCATACATGGTATTTCATGGATATAAATACATTAAAAATTCCAATTTGGTCATTTTAGAACATTTCTGATATACTGAAGTTCTTGCATCACCCAATAAATTTTTCACTCTCTCAACTTCATCATATTTAGTATTTTCATTATTTGTATTGATATCATTAACTTCTTTCACTGGCATACTATCTATCTTGGGATGATGTACAAATTGAAATCTATCAAATATCAAATTCTCCATGCTTGTTTCTTTTCATTCTTGAGCAGTATAAAATTGACTCGTCTCTCCATGGTGATGAAAGACATAATAGTTTGTTTGAAATCCAAATTTAATTATATGATAGATAACTTCTTCATGGATAAACCATGGTCATCAAACTCATTTTTAGCTAGGAAATTTTATAAAACCTCCATCTGAAGCATTATTAAATGAGAAATCTAAAAAAATATCCATTTTTTTGAAACTCGGTTGAAATCAAATCATTATGATACATCTAGATTCTATCCATTCTATAATAGGTAAAAAAGTTATTTTCCAATTATTTATGTAAACCATAATTTAAAAATTCATTACAATTTTTTTTATTAAATTAATCAAATCGTACTAGTAGCTAAAAAAAGAATAAGAGAAATACCATATGATATAAGTGACAATAAATATATATTTATAGCATTGGATTCAATAATTTAATATGGGGTAATCATAGTGATTTTCATCTAACCATGATGTGATGCATGGACAAGAACAACCACCTTGATATTTTCCCCTACTTGTGTTACACGTGTGGGTTTCCAAGGAAAAACACTTTTTGAAATAGAATTTTAAGCCATTTCACTTATCTTAGAGGAATTATAACAATAGAAGAAACTGTATAATTCTTAAACCATTTAAAATTATTATCAAATATGAAATTATCTACTGGTCATAAATCCAAGGTACTCAAAATTTACAGCACCACAACTACTTCTATGATGTGGTATACCATAAGAACACTAAAACTCCACTCTATTATCTAGATACCTTCACACTCACTCATGATTGCTCCATGCCCTAGAAAAAATTACATTGTATGGGGTTCCAAAATCCAGGACCCTAAATCAGATACCACACAATCTATTCTCATCCAAAATAATTAAAATGTAACCCCTAAAGGAATGAGAAAGGATATTTTTTTAATAACCTTGTGAGAAACAACTCATAAATGTCACTATAAACTAAACATAACGACCTCACAAGAACATGATTCTTAAACATATGACAATAAATTTTAAGGTCACACGAATATGGAAGATACCTCTCAAACATGAATGTTTCTACCATAAAGACTAAAGTTACAATAGAAATCTAATGGTTCAATGATTTTAAATAAACATTAAAAATTTTCTGTTTACATTAAAAAATTACAAAAATTTCTACTTGGTAAATCATGTAAACCCAACCAACAATGCATATCAATCATGATTTTTATGAAACTTTTAATATGAATTAATTGAGTTCATCTATAAGATCGTATCTCCAATTCAAAATAAAAATCAACTACATAAATTATCAGTTATTAAATATTTAGTATTTAATGTAATGGGATCCTCATGTTTTATCATAAAAAATACCATAGGATAAAAACAAAAAACAAGTAAGAAATCAATCAATTCACCCTGATTCCAAATAAATATCACAAAAATTATGGGCAATAATTTTATTTAAGAAAAAAATCATGTTATCTAGACATTAATAAAACTACACTTGGTTTTAGAAAATCAATTTCTAATAAGTCATATCAGTTTATCATGAAAATAAATAATCAAACTGTACATTATAGGCTATTTATAGTTTTATTAAAAATCATATATGTGAAATCTTCATTTTAGATACACCAATGATTTCAGATAGGTATTACCTGAAACTGAATTATACACATTATTTATTCTCATAAATCATGAAATTTATGACCAATTAAAGATTATTTGACTATTTTTCTATAAAATAAAACATTTTTTAATGGTATATAATTAATGAAATAAATTTAAAATAATATTTTTTACAACATACCAATGGTATGTAAGCTAAATTTTAGAATTCATCCCTATTAACCCATGAAAACTTTACTCATCATTAAATATTAATTCTTTCTACTGATGTTCATATTTAGTCTTCACTCCATATGAAAATTATCATAATAAAAATATTATATTAATATTTCATATCAATATATTAAAAAACTAAAAATTACATGACGTTTGTGACACATTGTATAAAAAAGAAATATTTCAGCTTTACAAAATATAAGCAATGTCAAAGAATAGAAAAATGGTTCATGTGAAAAAAATTTCTAAAATATTGACCGGTTATCACTAAGAATTACCTCAGTGTTCTAGTAATTTCACAAGTCAAGGTTAAAGTTGAAATATTATAATAAAATCATGACACATGTTTATAACATGGTCTGGATTGAAAACCTATACAAAATAAAATTTGGAAGGGAGTAATTCAACATGGTTTTAACAGAATAGTATGATATATATAATTAAAATTTAGTTTATTCTTTTTAACTTCTCTCATGGGAGGAAATTTTATATTAATAATGTCGTAAAATAAAGCATTTTGTTTAAAATAATCTTTTAAGAATAAGAAAAATTTTCCATCAATGGAGAATTTGTTTTATAAAAAAGCTCTTAAAAAAGGGTTGTTATAAAAATTATGATTTTTTTGGAATTATTCTTCATAAATGTAATAATTTAACATAACACCTATATAAGTTACTAAACAAAACATGCAATTTTATAACAGCATCTTACATGTTTATTAATTAATATGATTAAATATTTCAATGGTTAAAACTATCATGGAAAATTGTTTAAGAAATATCATCATCACATCATTTTAAATTTTTTAAAGAAACATGTTATCAATTAAAATTAATTTATTTTAAATAAACACACTTATATAATATTAATCACCTAAATAATAATTTTGAAGACCTTAAGTAAAACAAAAGTTTTTATAATAGTAAATTTATTCCATGTAACTAATTTATTTTAAAGTTTATATAAAAAAAACTATTTTTATAGGTTACCTTTAAATAAACCTTCAATTTTTTTTATAGGAACATGTAAAAATTATTTTAAATCAAGAGGCTAAAAAAACGTATTATTAAAAACTCTAAAAAAATTATAAGATATTTCTAAAATTATTTTAACTAGATTTAAAAGAAAACATGTCTCATATTATGAAATATGGTGTACCATGATCTAAATTAAGTATATAAAATAACTATAAAATCAAATCACATAATACAACATAAAATTGTATAACATACCAAAATGAACATGCTCAAAATCAAATTGGATTTCTTAGAATCATAAATTATAGTCTTCATATAAGGAACTTAAAAAAATCATTAAGTTAATCAAAATCAAATTAATGTGTACTATGGTTTTCAAAACAGTGGATATAGATGGATTAGGAACTACTTTTAAACAAGATCAGAATCACCAAAACACCCAATCAGAGTAGAATGATGGATGAATATGAGATGTTCCTCAATGAACAAAAACAAACCTCGACCTAGAGGGGATGCACCTCGATAAATAGAAGATTTATGTTATGATGTGTGTTAAAGAAACAAATTAGGGGATAATGTCGGAGGAGTATAAGGCCAGTCCTCGATCGGTTAAGGAAATTGCTTGACCTAGGGGGGAGAGGGAAACAAACCTATGGGGGGGGGGGTCAGCCCGATGAGTGAAGGGGGGGGGGGGGAGGTTGGGGCGGAGAAAAATATTCTCCCCTATATCCCCATAATTTAATAAAAACTACTGGGATAGATTTTTAACACCCATAGTTTTTTATAAATTGTGGGTATAAACTAACTCGATGCTGGTTATCCTCATAGTTTTGTAAACAATGTGTATAGATTCATGGGGATATCCCCATTGTCTGGACGTGTAATCCATTCTGAATATGAAATTAAGAGGTTTCATGTCGAGAACCAAAAAAATCCAAGAAATATCCACATCTGATAAAGAGAAATGACAAGATGGGCTATGGAGACCCTACTCTCTCTTCATTCCAAGTGGTGTAGTAATATCCCTCACATAATACAACAACTTTGTAAAAAAATTTAGTAGATTTATAATAAAGGTTGAAATTAATGAATGAGATGCAATAGTATCAAATAAAGAAGTCATTAATGATGAAGCAATAGTGATGGTACCTCTCACAGTCACTAGACTCATGTCTGCTTCCTCTAGAGACTCATCCACAACAAGAAGAAGATTATTTCTAGATGTCCATTTTTAGAACCCATTTACACATGAAGAATATTAGTTCCCCATAGTTTTTTTAGGAGTTGACAATCTCATACTGCTTCACAGGCTAGAAAAGATATGATATAACTTACGCAAGTGACCTCCTCCAAGTCAAAATTTTTATTATCATGAAAAATCACTTTTATAGGATATGTGAGAAACCACAAAAAAATCACACCTGATTTAGATAACAACATCCCAAAACAAAATTCCACACAATAGTATCACAATCAAAAACTAGCTAAAACACTTGATTCAAAATCCATAAAAACTAACATAACATTACATATTAAAATTTCCAAAGACATGAAAAACATGCATCTATGACTAATGTGCACCACCATTGATTACCATACCACCATACGAATATAATAAAAGAAATGCCTATTTAAATTTCATTTACTACTTGTACAACACGTCCAAAAGTCTCCTTGAATCCCCCTCACCAGATTGAATGGGACAGGAGCAATGGAACATGAAGTCAGAGCTGAGTTGAAGTGGATTCAAGACTAAATAGAGAGCCACAACTTGTGATAGGACCATCGAACCCCATATTATCTAAGTACCATGATCCAAGTTGCATTAAATCCTCAATAGAACCACTAGAGTATTAATACCACTAGGCAAACTGAAATCCCCCATTAAATTGGAGAAAAACATCCACCACCAATATATGAAACAAACACCTTCACGGGAATAAAAATTGTAAGCTAATGCTACCTCCTAGGAAACCAGAAAAGCCTCATCCAACATCTCTCAAACCATATCAACATACCAGATCTCTAGACCAACAATATCAGATTGAATAAGAAGATAGTAAGACAACAGGAAGAGGAACTAACAACTTCACCAGGGAGATGCGACAGCATAAGAAAGGCCAATAGGGGATAAAAAAGGATTAAAATCCACCAAACCAATATTAATACCAGACACTCAATGATTTCATAAGATATGAACCCTTCATAAAATAAACAAATTCCAAAGAGGAATAATCCAAAAATACCATGATAAGGGGAAGCTCAAACAAAGACAAATCCAAAGAAGAAGATCTTGATTAACAATAGAGGAAAACTAAGTCCAAATGAACGAATCAGGTTGAACAAACTTCAAGAGAGTAACATTGGGGAAGAAAATACATTTGACCAACATGGGAAGAATGAAACAAAGAAAACAAAAGCTAGAACCTACAAGAGATAGAGTAAATCGATGATAGAGGCCACCAAGAGGAGCTGCTGCCACAAAGAATCTCTGAGAGAAACTATAGAGGAGGGCTGAAGCGAGGGGACCATGTGACTACGAGGAACTTTTTCAAGTGACCTAAGAATCCAAAAGATCCATATATATTGGGTTCCTCATTGAAGACCCCCTTTGAGTGTCCAGGATATCCACACTAGTAGAAAACCAATGGGTCTCTTCCAGGCACTGTAGGAGGCTTATAAAAACCCTACTATTGAGATCCACCATGTGAATCTTCATGTTTCTTATTCCCCTTAGAGTAAAACACATTTACATTAGGAGAAGAATAAGATTATGTCATCCCAAACATTCCAGCTAGGTCCATTTCAACCAAAATGATATGTCCAACTCATCAACATAAGAGGGTAGATTCAATATGAAAACCTAAGAATAAATATTTGATTGAAGTCTTCACTCAAACAATCAGTTCTTCATCTTTTCTTTTGATACTACCTTAGGTTCAAACTACACAAGATCAAAAAAACAATTTTCACACCCTCACATGGTTTTGTAAACCTTCTTAATTCTGAATAACTCTAAGACTTGGATAACAACATTGACTCTTGAAATATCTAGTTGGTGAAAAGATCCTCAAACTCTTTCCATTCTAATCCCTACTTCTTATTTTCTATCATAATCGTGTCCCAACATCTCCTGTTGGGTCCCTCTAGCATGAAGGTGGAAGACATTACATTGATTTCATCAGGTTTTTCTAAGAACCCAAAAAGATACTAGATCATACTCAACCATTCCTCAGCCTCTTGAGGATCATTTGATCTATTGAAAATTGGTGTATTATAGTGAAGTATTTGATAAGAATGATCTCATAAATCATCCCTCTAAGGTTCCATAGCAAGAGACTAAACAAGGATTATCAGTGGTGCTTGTCCCTGAGCTTGGACAACATGTACGATCACCACAACTGGACTTGGGTCTATGAGAGGATTTTTTTGATTTGGTTCATCGACATCTGCTTCCTGGATATGATTTTCACATCTTATTAGAGGCAATATGCTTCAAAAAATTGACATAAAAATTTGAAGACATCAGATTAACACTCAAATAGAGTAACATGGGAAATGAATCCCAAATAACAGACACCAATATTTCTATTTTAGTTTATAAAAATAAAAAAACATGAAATTTATAGAACTAATTATCAAGACATCTTTCCAAAACCACCCATGGTGACTTGTGGTTCGTTAATATGAGAGATGATGAGGCACTCTGTCGGAACTACCTCTTAAATAATAATAAGAATACACAAATTCATACTAACATCAAGAGAAGAATCTCAACCTATATCTCTAATACCAATTTTTCACAAACCTGCTTGGGTACCATGGTAACCCGATAACCGATATGGTCTTGACATGGCCTCACGAGTATTTCCAATCTACAAGAGTTGGATACTTTCACCTAGAATCATACATAAAAAAAGTGAGAATGATTTTTTTCCACAAAAATTGCAGAAGTAGATAAAAAAGTTAGTATAAATACAAAAGAGAACTCCAAAGGGAGAATTATACTAGGTGTCCAAGAGGTATGAAAATCCAAAGTACTATCGAAATGTATCAGAAACGCAATAAAAACTACACAATTCCCAACTGATGAAACTCTCCAAGCCCTAATGATCGAGATCTAATACAACCAAGTGGAGACTTATCTGTCCTCAAACCTAGAAGAAGATAATATAGAAACACTTAAAGGCATAGGTTTGGTATGAGATAAAATCCCAATAGGGTTTCAACATGGATTCCATAATATAATGAAGAAAATTAATTAACTAATTAAATCATTCCTAATTATAAAAATGAGTTTGGAAAATCATAGAAAAATTAAAACAATTCATGATTTACATTTAAAATGATGGAAATACATTAAATAAATTGAATCACAAACAATTTATATGAAATAATTTATATAAATTCAATAGGCATGTAAAATAGTATAAAACAATTATAACACATTTATACCTCATATATAAAAAAGTGAGAAACATGGTCATCTGCCAAAAGGTATGATAGTTCCTGGCTATATGATCCTCAAATAATTGATGGTTGTCATGGAAATATATTCATAGACACATCCCTATGAGACTATCCAAAGGATACTCGTCACTATCCCATTGGTGATGTGAACTACTAAACTAGGTTTTATTTCAGTTTTAAATTAAAAAAGTGTGTTATCTCAATAAATCACTAACTACCTAGGCTTTTATGTTCTCTAGTAAAACATTAATGGGAAATTTATTTTAAAATTGTTCAAAATAAAATTCATCCCATTCTTCTATTTCAAAATCTTCAATTTTCCATTTAAAAACCAAAACAATGGGTTTTAATCAAAAAGGCTTTTTTGAAGATAACACCACTGAGTTTCTTTCAAAAACCAATTCAAACCATTTTATCAAATACAAATGTAAAATCAATTTCAACAAATCAATTAAAACAAATCAATATTAGAATTTAATTTTCGCAATTTTCCATCACTTTTCCAAACACATCCTAATTCAATGGAATTGGGGATTTTTCCTAATTTCATGCCATAAATTTAATTTAACATTCAAATACCTCAATTAATTGGAATTGGGATTTCAATAAACCAATTGAAATCAGTTAAATTAATTTACTATAAATTTGGAAATTGAATTTAAATCATGAAATTCATGGATTATCAAAATTTTCCATCACAATAGAACCACGTACCTTTGTCATGGAAAAAAAAGCATGCAATGGAACCCTCCAATAATAATGAAGGCATAAAAGATCTATGAACTCAACCTAGAAAAAATATTATCCAACACGAAGCTTAGAGCCATAAATTCCTAGATTATCTATCAAAATCCAATGAATTAAATATAAGGATATGAAGAGATAGGGATAACCCTTACCTTGTGAGTCACATCGTAACCACAACAATGACCAATATCCAATCAAAATAACCTAGAAGGGTTTAAGGGATCCAAAATCACCTAGGTTTTTTTATTGGTTCAAGATAAATGAAAAATGGAGATAATGAAAAGAAAAATCAACCAGGATTCCTGCAAAAAACAACTATTGGGAATTTACATGATGTATAACCCAATTACATGATGAGAAATTGAAAAATACCAAAATATTAGAAAAAACCATTGACTTTTGATAGAATCAAATTTAATATTATTTTAGAATTTACACATTATTTGACTATATTACATGGAATGTAAATCCACAACAGACTTCAGAATATGAAGGTTTTATATGAGAATCCATCAAATCTTTGACTTCACTATCATAGATATCCTCCCAAATTCTTCTCATCTCCACCCAAATAATGAAAAAGAAAACCATGATTTATTTAAATCATACCTTTTAGGAAGGTAATATGATGTTACAACTAAATATCCTCTGATACCAATTGTAACGACCCCAAACCTAGTAGCCTAGAGTCGATGTTCACTTTATTACACTAGCATAAGATACATGGAATCACATCTCGATGGAAAAATATTTTAGTATTCTTGTTATAATATATTCATACATGAAATTATTATTTCAATTGATTTTTTTTACAAATTAATTTCCTTAATAAAACCATTATCCCCTTTTCATATCCCTGAATATCAATGATAAGACACTTTATGGTATACTGGGGAAATAACATAAGAAAAGGGAGAGATCATATGCTCAGTAGTGGTAAGAATAAATAGAATCTATGAATAAATATAGCATAATCAACATGGAAAGGTAAATAACCGAAAGAAATTCCATTTAATCAATAACTTGATAATAATAAAACATAAATAAACAGTGATCAAATAATTCTATATAAATAATCACATGAGATTGAACAATAACAATGGATATTCTAACTTATCGAATAATCTAATATGATATTAATAATTGAATTAATTAGGATAGAATGAATAATGATGGACATCTAAAACATACCATAGTCTACTTATTCCAAGATATCTAATAAAATCGAGGTCTTGTTCCAAGAAATCTGTATAAATGGGTAAGGTCTTAGTTAAAACCCAATCTAGTTTGTCTCATGATACCTACCAATGCATCCAGGGGATATAGCAGGCCATGCCTATGATTTACTAAGTCCAATGCATTCCTCATTGGAAAAGGGGGAAAGATAATACATAAAAAACTTTCATATTTAAACTAGCATACAAAATGTAAATTTTTCCCCCAATAAATAAATAGAACCATAAACCATCCAAAGTAATGTGAAGGGTATCAACATTGTACATCCCCATTCAAACTAATCATTAACCATCTGTAGAAAAAAATAGTATCGTGTCATTGGAGTATATCCTCAGTAAATCATAAGTAACACAAATTTATTTCTTATTAGATGGAAAATTATTTTGGAAGATCACTTCGAACATTACTTAAATAAAATAAAATTTCAGAGAAAATTAAAATTTTTATTTAAAAAAAAATAAAAAAATATTTTCAAAATAATTTTATTTTAAAATATATTTTAAAAATATAATAATTTTCATAATTTTAGGGAATAAACTTTATTTACAAATAAACTTGTATTCTTGAAAATTAAGATTCAAAAAAATGATGGTCTTGATGATTGGTAATTATGTACATGCCATGTTAGTTAAAAAGAACATTCCTTTTTCATTGTAAAAAGGTTAAAAAAGTGACTGATTTAGAGAAGTACAAGAATATTACTTTTAAACCATTTTGAAAAAAAGTTCAACATAATTAAACATGTCTTCAATAAATATTTATATAATACTAAAACAATTATTTTTTTGAAAACATGGTTTTAGAAAAAGAATAATTTTTTACTGAAGAGAGAAATAAAGTCATATTTTCTTAAAATCATTTTTTTAATAATTTTAAGTACCAAAGAGATAAAAATTGGTGATATTAATTGAAAAAGTTAATGAACGACTAGGGGATAAGAAAATATATTTATTTTAAGATATAAATACCAAATAATTCCTAAAGGGATACTTAAACAAAACAATCCATAATAATGATGAGATTGTAAAATAAACACTTACAAATTTCATAACTTTTTAATAATAAGTCTCATGAATAAATAAATTTAAATAAAACTTTAAATAAATTAAAGATAAATTAAGTGAAGATATAACATAAAAAATGGAATCATATATAGCACATAATTTTCTTTGAATATGGAACATGTATAACAGAAGTAAAATTGAGATGAGAAACCCTTCCCTTGAGCCTTACTCATCACAAACACTATTTATCTTCTTGAATAATAAACTTTTGTTAATTATTTATGTTCATAATAACTTTTTTCATGTCTAATATTCCTTTTATTTCAATTATTACTATTTCATATATAATTTATTAATCAATTAAAATTACGTCATATTTTTTGATGATATTTTTATTACGTGTCAAAATTAATCTGGTTGGTAAAATATGGTTGAAGTGGTCATTACTTAAACATATTTAGAATAATAATCATGATATAATTATCATTTTTATACATAAATTATCTTTTTATAATCAATCATGAAAAAGTATTATTAAAAATGAAGTACATTTTGATCATGGAGACGGTAGGATATATGTACGCATGGGTAAAATTTCTATTTTCTAAAGATCATTATATGGTGTGGGGATGAAAATAGAGTGACATTTCTTCATGAAGTAAATAGTCTGCACATAAACGAATGATTTTTTCAACTTTAAGTGAGTGAAATGGAAATTAAAAAATGATATATTATCTTTTAAGAATGATAAACATTTCATGAATATCATAATTATGTCATGTATATCACATTCAATCATTAAATTTATCCTTATTACCATCCATGTAAATTGCTAGTGAAAAACACTCATGAGAGAAATTATCATACCCCCCTAAAGAATATTAAGTAAAAATGTGTATATAATATAATGAATCCAGATGTATAATTATGTTATAAATATCATATATGTACTTTATATCCATCATCATTCCAAACCTTGATAAGTGGTATTCAAAAAGTGAATGACATCAGTTTTCAAGTCGATTGTCCATTGTACACATGAATAATGATTTTATAACCCATTGGATAGAAGTGGGGATGTTGGTATGTCCTGAACATAACATGAAAACATCTTTTTTTACGGAAAATAATAATAATATTATATCAGCATGTGTTAATAATAATTTAAGGAGTAAAAGGAAGAAAAGTAATAATAATGTATGATGAAGAACATTACCTCTTCCCCGGGTGATATCCTGTGCATTTCACCAAAATCCTTAAAAGGATGGATTTATGACTAATAAATGTTTTATAGGATATTATTGGATAATTTGTAAAGTGTTTTTTGAAGGTATTGGTGGATCCAAAAGGGTTTTAAGGTGTTAAAAAGAAAGGAGTGGGAGAAATTTTATAAGTGGGTTGAGTGGCTCACTTGTAATTTTTGAAAATAAAAAGGTGTAACCACATTCTTCACATGAAAAACAGTCTAAAATGGAGTATTTTCGTGACTTAAAATTTTATGTTCTTAAAGAAAATATTGAAATGTTTACAAAGTTTTAATATCAAAATTTAATATTAAACCAATTTAGATAACCTAAATTAGATCAATAGATATTTTATTGAACTAATATTACATTAAAAACAATTTAAAATAAAATTTAATTTTATAAATAATTTAAACAAAAAGTCAGTTTTAAATTAAAATTATGTATTTTTCACAATTCATCAAAAAAGTTAAATTTTTAGAAAAATTTCAAAAATTCACCTTTAGATAATTTTAATATTCGGGTTTAAAAAATGAATTTTTTAAAAAATAAATATTCTTTATGTGGTAAAAGTTAATTTTAAATTATGTGAATAATTCATGATTAATTTTCCTTTCAAAAAATACATTTTTTTAGAAAACATTTCCTTATCTTTCAAATCATTCTTATTTTATTTCTAATAAATATATATCCATTTAATTTATTTTACGTATCTATAAAACATAAATTTTTTATAATTTAGTTATTACTATTCATACCCACTATCTGAATGGCTAGGTTATAGTGGGAATGTTTAAATAATAATATTTTAGCTGAGTATCATGTTTCATTCACACCTGGTGTTGCATGCATTTGAAGCTATTAAAGAGATTGAATTTATTTTAAAATAAATTTGTAGTAAATCATTAGGGCGTTACATTCTCTTCTAATCTTGGATTTTTGTGTAATACATGCTATAGAACATGGTTTACATCTTTTAAAATCACATGGTGTTACATATAGACTCCTTGGGAACTTATTTTCTACTTCAACAAGCTTGGATACATCATAACTACCACGATTATTCATCAACGCTTTGACATAAATGAATTATTCTTACTAATTTAAAATCTCATTGATGAAAAATAATTTTCACACAATGTGATATTAAGAAAATTCACGTTTTTATTTGTTATCAATAATCACAATAATGATATGTCGATATTTTCTCTTTAACTCACCTTCACTTCTCTATAATATTTAATATTTCATTTTATCCCCCCTTTATTAATAATATTTTCATTGTAATTTACCTTAAACTTTTGATAGTAAATACTATGTGTTTATAAATTATATAAATTCATACTTAGTAATGTGTTGTTAACCATTCTATTCTAAGTCTGCTAATCCATTCTTAGTGCAAAGAAAATGGTTTGATTTTGGAAACTATATTTTCTATAATCTATTGAACTTGATACCTATAAAAAATTAAATCACATAAAAATCGTCTTCAAGACATGTACTATAATTATAGGTTAAAAATTGATGATATCACCTGAGATACCAAATATGATACAAATATACCAAGAATTTTATCAACCTTAATTTCTTTCACTTACTTTAACAGACAGGTTAGTATATTTCAAGTACAAATAGTAGGGTACAACATCCTTGGAACACATTCAATTTTCCATTTTCATTTAATTGATAAAAATTAAAAAAATTATCTCCATTTATGTTAATATTTTATTTTAATTGAAAATGACGAGATTATATAATATCATACATTTTTAATGAAACCACCTTTAAGAACTTTCCAGAAAAATTAATATTTTCATGAGATAATATTTTATGGAATCATATTTTTCATTCTCCACCTGTATCCCCCTCAGGGGAAACCTTCTTTAACTTCTACATAACATTGAATCTATTAATGAATGGATTCCATGATATTAAAATATTAAAAATACACTAAAATGGTTTCCTTCATATGGATGTCTAGATTTTACAACATCAACATCTTCAACAAGGATGATCACTTCAATATATGTTCTTTATAATACAAATTTGTGAGATCAATTCAGTATGGTATAATTATCATCTTTCTTTCCATTATTGACAAAAAATTATTTAATATCCTCAAATATGATTTATTTCTCTCTTTTTATTTGAATACCAATTGATAAATCATTTTAAGATGGAATATTATTCATATTTACTATCCATAATTGGAAACATATATTCTTTGTTAGGTTATTTCTCTAAAATAATTCATGACCTTTAATTCCAAAAATTGTTAATTAAAATATAACACAAAAAATATATTAGTTAATAAGCTGGATCTCCTTTCCCATTCAATAAGAACAACATGGTTAAGATTTTATCAACCAAGTGGCTCAATTTACACTATTCTTTATACATTCACACATGTTATTCAGATCTTATTTTATATTTAAAAACATGGATCTCATCACTGCTTCCATTTCTTTGCGTGACATGTTTCTTTTCAATTTAGTCATCAAATCATATGTATATTTTGATGTAATCTTTATTATATGCTAGGATTATTATTATGCTAACAGTTTTATTAAAAATTCTTTGGAAATATGACCATATTTATTAAGTCTTTCACCCAAACATATCTAACACAAGATTTGTTATTTTTTGATAACCTCTCATGGAATTCATCTTCTTCTTGAAAAATAGTATTTTCTCTATTTTCATTGTCTTTTGTTTTTGTCTCCTCCAACTCTCTTGCCTTATATAAATCGTTTATCCAAATTATTAAAATATCTTTGGTTATATGGGATACCATTTTAGAGTTTCCACATGGCTTCCCATGAGTTATCTTGGCCACATTAGTTCCTTTAGATGAAAAATCATGTTTATTTTCATGGGATTATTAGAATTTCTTTGCATTTGATCTTTCTTATGCATTATTTCAAAGGATGAATTCTTATGAACCTTCTTAGGTATATTCTATTTTACATATTTCATAAAATATCTTCCCATTTTATACTTTTATTTCTTCAGAAAAAATTCATGTGGTTTTCAATTATCATTTCCATTAGATACATGTTTTTTAGAACATGCATCAGTTTTGTGACCACCTCTACTACAACTACTAAATAAATATATTTGAATATGAATTTTTTTTAAACCAAAAAATTTATCTTGTTTACTTATCTTTTTTTTAATATTATACAAATTTTTACACTTTAATTAGGATTACATTATGCTTCTAAATTTAAAATATTGTACCAAAAAATCCATCTCACAATTCCCAAATTGATTTTACAACCACCATTTCCTATTAAACCTTTATCTTCTCTTAAAATATGCTTACTATATATAATATCAAATTTTTTTGTAAATACATTGAGACTTATTTACCATTGGTTGGGATATAATTGGGGAAACATCAATCACAAATCTTATTCTATACATAATTAACATGGTTTTAGGTTATTCTTCATTTATCCTCAACATTGTTTTGCATTGTTTTTATTTAAACATAAACTTTTTATAGAAATAAATTTATAAAAATATTTATGTTGAGATATAGATCATACCATCTTATTTGATGATACTTTAAAAGGATCACTAGATGGTGTATTAATATTATTTACATTAGGTGAATGTCTACTAACATCTGAATGATCCTTAGAAAACTTAGTTGTAGAAACACCTCTTTCATAAATATTTTTTTAATATTAAGCTTGAATTGTTTCTATATTTTAAAATATAATTTCAAGATCTAGATTTTTCATATTGAGAATATTATTTTCATCCACAACCACCATCAATATATCTTCTCAATCCGAATTCATTCTTATAAAAATCTTCATCATACATTTTGATTCCTTATTGTAATGATGAGTCAAGTTCTTTAATCCTCTTGAACTTGTCATTAATTAGATCATTATTGATATGATGTGTTTCTTCAAGTGTATGGATAAATTATTCAAGAATTTTATTAATCTAAGTCATATCATTAACTTTTTTTCTATTACATTTCATTGTTGGAATATTATTATTTAAGATATATATTCGATGATTCTATGGAACCAACCTATTTAGTGAAATTTTAATATAAAAGAAACTTATCTTTTAAGGAATTATCCATTATATAAAACTCTTCTTCAAATTAAGTGATAATAAATTTTATAATTTCTTTAATTTTAAAGTTTAAAAATATATTTCATAGGGAAAATCCTGATTCATTTCCTTTAATCCATCAATTGAAATATATACTAAATTTTCATCACTCCCACTAGTTCTTGGATCATTTTTAGGTTAGTTTTGAGATTAATTTTACATACCTTTTGATCACTTGAGTTCATTGAATCAACTAAGGTAGATTTACTACCCATGACCGTATTTGCGTACTAAACCACATATTCTTATTCTTATTTTATACAAGATATTTATTCTTTTGAATTTTGAAATAGTGAATCATATTAATCTTTTAGAAAGGACATCTTTGTTGTATTTTTTCTCTTTATTTTTCAGGTTCATCAATGACCTGGTAGATAAATAATTCTGATATGGATGCTCTAATACCAATTGGGAGTCTAAAAATGGTTAACCACTTTTTTATACCTCTTCAGGAGGATTTTTTGTAAATAGTTTATACAATAAGGTTGTGTGTTGGGGGGGATTAATTACTATAGGCGACCAATTAAAAAAATTTCATTCCCATTTAACTTTGGCCACTTTCATAGTTAGGTAGAGATTCTCTTATTCTCTTTATATTTATCTTGTTCTTTATCCTGTTAAGAAAAACTATTAAACATATACACATAAGAGACATGAATAGTTATATGGTTTACCTTTTAAAATGAAAGGGTAGTAATTAGATTGATCTAGATTCTGCTGAGGTTATATGATCTACTAGAATATACCTATGAATACAATTGGGTATGTTTTATCCTTGTACCTAAGTTTGGAGCACCCATAACTCTACAGAATAACTCTGTATCTTTATTCAACTATCCTGAAAGGTGAATTTTTTTAATATAACAACCAAATAGCCTTATTCATAACTTCTACAATGTTGTTGATGAGATACTTCCATTTTTTCACTTCTTTCACTTGAAAAATAGAATGCAAGGACTTTAAATTATTTTTTATGAAAACATAAATTCACAAAAAATTATTATTTATTATTAAAAGTGGGAATATATAAGTTCTACCTTTCTTTATTTGAAGAAATATTTTATTTATTTTTATTCTTTATTTAGAAATCTATAGTGTACAAAAAACAATCTTCATTCTCTTCTTCTTCGTACTCTCCAAGAAATTTTCAGAAACAATAATTTATTCTTATATATTATTCAACTTTAGTGAATGAATAATTTTGAACTCGATCTATAATTATACATTTTACAAACATAGAATATTCAAATATTGTTCCATATAGGATCACCTTCAATCATGGCACAAACCCAAAGATTCTTATCTCTGAAAATGGCTATGTAAAATGCCTTTTATTGACACTAATGTTTATCTTCTTTTCATACTAGTCGAAAATTGCACACACATTTTCACAATACATGATTTTTCACATTTCTATGAATTTATAAATTATTTTTCAATAATTCTTATTTAGGAATTTAAATCTCAAATTCAAATTCTTAAACTTCTTTCAATCATTTTTATAATTTATTCTACTTAAATTAAATCTATTAGATAATGTTAATCTCATGCTTACCATTTATGCTACTTAAAAATACATCATAGATTGAGTTAGAGATCCCTTGAGTCATATATGAATCTACATCATCAAAACCATGAGAAAATGAAACAAACACAACAAGACATCTTCCACCATTTTCTTCCTACTTCACCTATCAAGCATGAACTATATTAATACGGGCATAGTCTATCCCCTTTTATCCTTCAAACCTTTCTGTATACCATGACCAGCTTCTCCCATGGGCGTGGACCATATTATCTGACCATTTTAGCTTACCTCTACTTTTATTGACCATGTTCATCAAGGAAACCACTACAGGTGTAGTGGAATTTCCCATTTTTTATAGGGAGACCATTTATTCTCCATGAAGTCTAGAACAAATTCATCAGGTCATTTCACTTTTTATGTTAGATTTTCCTAACATTGGATCTTTAATGATGTACATTCTTTAGACAACGTCCATCAAAATTTCCCACCATGGGTATAGCCTTGCACATTTTGGACTCACTTCTCATAAAAATCCCATCCAACATTGTCTTGGTACTCCTATATTGGACATCCTTGCTTCTAAGAACCTTCATCACTTTAAGAACCCTATAAAAACCAAAAACAATTCCTTCCAACTATATAAAATATTGAGTCATGGTAAACCAATCATAATAAATATAACCTTGAAGATCATTTAACATGGAATTTACTTATTTAGCTGAATTGAAAAATATTTGGATGAGGCTTTTTCAAAAGACTTCATCATAGAGATATTTAGATCATCTTTATGAAACTCCAAATCATCAAATAAATTTTTCATTTAACACATCAAGTACTTTCTAGGAAATAACTTCATCCTTAACCAAAGATATTTTCCAATGCTTTGTCATGAAATCTTTGAAGATATATAGAATCCTTCTTGATGATTTTTTATCGACTTTAAAAATATTGGATACTTCAAAAATAATCAATACACGATAATCACCAAGATTCCTCAACAATATATTAACATTAATGAATTCTTATTATTCATCAACAATCTCATTTACAATAAATACCCTATAAAAAGAGGGTTTAATAGTTTGGTTAATTAAATCATACAAAAACTTATATTGTGTCTTAATATATATTTTATTTGTAAAAATATGCTTCAATAAACTAAAGTTTGGGTCCATGTTATGATATATGATGATTGGTTATGTGGAAATATGAGTGTTTATTCTTGTCTTGGGAGTGGGTAGGTTGGGCTAGGATGAATCCAAAATGTGTAGGACACTTGTATAATTGGGATAGTGTGTATAGTATAATGTTATACTTTTTGTTAATGGGGTTTTCAGTTTTTATATCATGAATGATAAAATATATGTTCTGATCCATGATTTAGAAATTATATTGGTATGTCACCATAGTGACCTATAGTTGAGTTCCAAGTGAGAAGGGATGAGCATGCCCCACCAGTAGTGGTTCTAAAACATGTTGTTGCACTACTACCTCCTATTGATGAACATATTTAAGATAATATATTTCAGGTTTTATATTCTATGGGACATGGGGTGCTAATCAATGGAATACTAATTTAAAAATTGACAAGAGAGTTCTTACCACAAAATACACATCTCTTCATGGGTAAGGGTGGAAAATATTGTTATTGGTCACTATATTGAGTCCATGAAAACTATCATTAACTAGATTCAGATACCTCTACAAAATAGGGTCAAACAATATGTTTATATTATTTTTCGACTAGAAAATCACTGGTGGCATATGCTTATTGATCTCTTCTAAATATGAATGTGAATGAATTAAATTTAGGTTCATGTATTGTCCCAAGTGATTTTATCATTTTTAATCCATTATGAATGGATTAAATAGAATCCATTATTAATGGATTAAATAGATTAGATTCATTGAATTAATTTAATGAATAATTCTGATGGTAATAAAAATTTGCTGATATAATAAATATGGATTTCATGTTTCATTAAATGAATCATATAAAGGATTGCTATATAATGGGATTAGATATATATTGTTTGGTGGGACCAATTGTATGAAATATTCCCAATTATTTATTACTCCTAAAATATAGTTTATCAGTAGGTGAAGGTGTTAGGACTACTTATGAATTTTTGGAACCTCAACAAACATTTTGGTATCCTTTGGCTAGTATAATATCCTTATAGGATGGATAATTTCATTTGCTGCACTTTTGATCTTCATTAAGAAAACTACATTGAAGATTAAAGATGGATATTTCTTTCATATATGTATACGCATTTATATTCTTATTTTATATTTCATATTGATTTTGTTGAGATTATATCATACAAAAATGGAATTTCTTCAAATAAAAACATCATTTGATGATCCTTTAAAACCTATCCATGGTATCTGTGAAAGCTTCGTCATTAACTCACTACGTTTCATACCTCCAAATCCATTTTTTTGGAATTTTATAGAAATAATTTTAATGGATAAGTGTGAAACCAAAAAATAAAAACCATGAAACATACCAAGTAGAAAAAACCAACATATACTAAGCCAAAACCATCGCTGACCACCAACTAAAAAAAGTATGAATTTCAAAATCATCGCAAAAAATCCACCATGTTTCCTTTAACTTAAATAATCAAGCATAGAAAATTTAAAAGCAAAAAAATTGAAATGCCAAGCAAACAATGCCATGAGAACCCACCCCACAATCCTTGGGCCATGAAAACCATCATCAACCGCGAGACACACCCTGAGACATATGATTAATCATCAATCCACTGCCAAAAAACCTACTCACTGGTAATATACTAGCCACCATCACACTATCGAACCAAACATCATATACCTAATGCCGTTAGAACCACTACTATCATCCATTAAAAATATCCGAGAGTAGAAAACATGTATGAAGAACTCAAAATAATAAAAAAAAATAGAAAATAGATACACAAGTAAACATCTTTTCCAAACGAGCATCAAACGGATAGATCTCTTGTAGAAAAAAAAACAACAAACCTTCACCGATGGATTTGAGGAAGAAATACCGAGTATATCTATCAAACCAGTAACTGTATTCACAAGAGAATACCGACACATGTCACACCTGGGTCATTGATGGCTCCCAAACCACACATCCGAAAACAACATAGTTAGAACTACTTCAGATCTGACTAGAAGAGGGGCAGAAGAACATACAGTCAGAGTAGAGCTCTTAGTGGCAGAGGGATCTAAAAAATGCCATAGTCGATGAAGCAGAGAAGTAAAAGTTGACTAACAAAAGTATCCTTTATTCAATAGTTCCTGGAAACCCATCAACTAACAAACCACATAACCAAAAACCTCTTTGTTACAACCGAAACAACTTTAACTTGGAGAGGTGTAGAGAAACTTGAGGTCAAAGTAGGCTTTGAGAGGCTGAGGGATTCTAAAGCGACTAACATTCAATAAGATGATCAAAAGAGTCATCGAAGAAATCCCACAAGAGTGAGCATCGAAGTTGAGAAGAAAACCCAAGGAACAAAGAACTGTTGGAAATATAGAGATGATGAAAATGAACAAGAAAATCAGAAAGGAGGAAAGCAGGAGACGATGGGGAGATCCATCGCTGCCGAGGAGGGCCACAAAACCCTAGGAGGATAAGTGGTGCCAAGAGTAGAGAGGTGATCCAGGTGAGTGGGGAACTAGTTTTTTCTTTGGTATCTATACACTATGGAGAAATTGAATATTGACAACAATTTATTTGCAATAGGGAAGGGTCCCGTTGCAAATAAGCCGTCGGGATGAACTATGTGTGATGAGACTATCTACCAGTTCCAAATAATAAGTTATTTGCGATCGGCAGACGCCAACTTTCGCTGAAGGTCTCACGTGGGTTGCGCACCAAACTGCGGGAAGGGTATTTGTGATGGACATACAAACCTATCGCAAATACCCGATAGTATTTTTCAGTATTTGTGATGTGATTTATCCCCCATCACAAATGCTATGCCTGCAGGTTGGTATTTGCGACGAGACCATTTCCAAATATATTTTTAACCACCAAAACTAATTAAAAGGGGGTTAGTATTTGCGATGGGTCCCGTCACAACTAATCCTGTCGCAACTAATCTAACCTATATATACCCTCATTCGTTTTCCCTCTCATTCCACTCCTTTCTCTCATCCTCTTTGCCTCTCTACTTATATTGTCTCTCACAAAATTTTTCAAAATTAAAAATTTTAAATCAGAGAAATATTCATGGCGTAAATCCTCTAAAAGATTCAGTTTTAAGGAATTTATCTATTTGTTTTCTTTTTTATTTAATTCATTTTATTTGATATTTTTTATAATTATTTCCAATTTGATGTAATTAAATAAAATTAGAATAAGCTCATTTTATTTTGCATTATTTTTTTACAAATACGAGTGATTATTATTAATTAGTGTTTATTAATAGTTATATTAGTTATAATTAATTAGTAGTCATTAGTATTAATTAGAATAATTATTAATAATTATTAATAATTAGTCATAATTAGTAATAATTAGAGATAATTACTAAAAATTAGCTTTAATAAGTAGTAAATTGAAATAAGTTTTTGTAAATAATAATAAATTGTAATAATTAGAATTAAATAGTAATAATTAGAAGTAATTAGTAATTATTTGGAATAATTAGTAATAATTAATGATAATAAGTAACAATTAGTCATAATTTGTAATAATTAGGGTCAATTAGTAATAAGTGAGATTAATTAAAAATTATTAGGATTAATTAATAATAATTAGGTATAATTAGTAATTCTAACTATTAATTTATAATAATTAGGAATAATATGATTAATTAGTAATATTTTGTGTTAATTAGAAAAAATTACGATTAATTAATAATAATTAGGATTAATTAATAATAATTAGTATTAATTTATAATAATAAGGATTAATTAGTAATAATTAAGAATACTTATGAATAATTAGGAATAATTAGGGTTATTAGAAATAATTAGGAATAATTAGAAATATTTAGAATTAATTTGGATCAATTTGGATTAATCAATATTAATTATGAATAATTAGGAATAATTAAGAATAATAAGGAATAATTAGGAATATTAAGGAATAATTAGCATTAATTAGCAACAATTTAAAACAATTAGGAATAATTTGAAATAATTTGAAATAATTGGGAATAATTAGGAATAATTTTTAATAATTTGTAATAATTTGTTAAAATTTATAAAAATTTGTAATAATTAGTAATAATTTGGAATAATTAGTAATAAATAGAAATAAATAAGAATAATTAGTAATAATTATGCATAATTAAGAATAATTTGTAATAATTAGGAAAAATAGGAATAATTAGGAATAATTAGGATTAATTAAGAATAATTTGTAATAGTTGGTAATAATTAGTAATAATTAATAATAATTTGGAATAATTTGGAATAATTTGGAATAATTTCGAATAATTTGGAATAAATAAGAATAATCAAGAATAATTATGAATAACAGGGAATAATTAGGTTTAATTAGTAATAATTAGGAATAATTCAAAATAATTAGGAATAATTTGTAATAATTAGGAATAAATAGAAATAATATAGTAATTAGTAATAAATATGATTAATTATTAATAAGTTGGAATAATTAGTAATATATAGGAATAATTAGTAATAAATAGAAATAATTAGTAATAAATAGGAATAATTAGTGATAAATAGAAATAATTAGTAATAATTACGAAGAAATGGTAATAACTAGGAATAAATAGAAATAATTAATAATAAATAGTAATAATTAGGAATAAATAGGAATAATTATTAATAAATAAGGATAATTAATAATTAATAGGAATAATTAAGAATAATTTGGAATAATTTGGAATAATTAGTAGTAATTAGAAATAATTAGAAGTAATTATGATTAATTAGTAGTAATTAGGATTAATTAGGAGTAATTAGGACTAATTAAGAGTGATTAGTAGTAATTAAGAGTAATTTTTAATAGATACCTATAATTAGCAGTAATTAGAATTAGGAATAATTATGAATAATTAGGAATAATTAAGAAAAATTAGGAAAAATTAGGCATAATTAAGAATAATTATGAATAATTATGAATAATTATGAATAATTATAAATAATTTAAAATAATTTAGATTAATTATCAATAATTTGGATTAATAAATAATAATTAGCATTAGCTAGCTATAATTAGTAGTGTTAGGAATAATTAGTAGTAGTTAGGAATAACTAGTATTAGTTAGTAATAATTAACAGCAGTTAGTAATAATTAGTAGTAGTTAAGAATAATTAGTAGTAGTTAGGAATAATTAGAATTAGTTAAGAATAATTAACAGTAGTTATAAATAATTAGTTGTAGTTAGAAATAATTAAGAATACCTAGAAACAAATAGAAAGATTTAACAATAATTATAAATAATTAGCAATAATTAGTAGGAATTAGAAATAATTTACAAAAAATTAGCATGGTTTTCAGTGGATTGGAAACATTATTTTTACTCAATGGTTCATCCCCTTGTAGATTTCTCTCATTGAAATAACTATGAAAAATCTACCCCAATGTAAGTATATCTATTTTTATATTCATAAGAATTGATATGCGTATGTCAGAGCCTATTTTTCATACTGATTTTAGTGAGATAAAGTTGTAAGGAGATGAGAAATCAAGAAAAAAGAGGATCTTTTGTCTGAAGAATCATCCACTTGAAACTTTATATGACTGAAATCATTATGAAAATATATTATCATATTCAAATATCTATTTTCGTATTCATGAGAATGGAGAGAAGCACATCGAGTCCTCTATGATCTCCATTCTCATGCATAAAAAAATGGATATTCATAAGTCAAAGTAGATTTTTCGTAGTGATTTCAATTGGAGAAAGTTGCAAGGAGACGAGCTGTTGGAAAAAAGAGTTATCGCCAATCTGCTGGAAATTATGCCACTCGTAATTAGTGGTAATTGGTATAAATTACTTGTAATTACTAATAATTAGAGTTAATTAGTATAAATTATTATAAATTAGTGGAGATTAATAAAATTTTTAAAATAGATATTATAAATAATAAAAAAATAATTTAAATTATTATAAATTTCTAGAAATGTGAATTTAAATTTCTTCTCTTTTTTGGATAGTGTTTGTCTAATATCTAAGTATTCAAAAAACCTTATTATTTTATATTTTTTAGAGAAATATAGAACAAGGAAGTCAATAAAATTAATTATTTTGTGATCGTGTTTGGAATAATCAGTGCAAGAATCCAGACAGTTTTGGTTTAAATCATATATATATTAGGGGGTGTTGAATCTTTCTTATAATTTTCATCATCAAAAACAATTTTTGAGAAGGGAAAATTAAATTTCCTTGTAAAAAATGTTTTTTTAAGTACGTTTGAAATAGTTGAAAATGTTAGAGGCCATCTATTACAGTTTCGTTTTCAACCAGATTATGTTTTTGGTATCAATATGGTTAACTTAGTTCCAGAAAAATACTAATAATTTATCTCTAGAGCCATTATAGTTTCAAAATTTAGTACATGATGTGGCAGGTTCATCTGTCCAAAAAAAACTCAGGATGATATTGATTTAACTCGTGAGTTGGAACAATCTCAATTTTATGAGTTATTGTGTTCCTATGAGGAATCCTTATATCTTGGATGCAATATAAGAAAATTTAAAGCGGTTGAAAAATTGATGTACATTAAATTAGATAACAGAATGTGAATTAACTATTTTGATCAGATATTCTCTTTTCTTAAAACACTATTACTAATAAGAAATGTGTTGCCTAAAAATTTCTATGAGAGAAAGAGGATGATTCATAATCTGGTTCTCAATTATCAGAAGATTCATGCATATTAAATTGATTGAATCTTATATTACAGTGAAGATGAGTTATTGGAAAGTTATCCCACATGTGAAAAATCAAGGTATAAAGAGACATAACTAAGAAATTCATGATTTATTCCTCTAAAACAGTTGAGATATAACCTGCTTACCCCAAGATTGTAACATTTATTTAGGTATATGAAAACATCGACATTGATATCATGGAACCAAACCAATATTTCAACTTGTAAAAGCCAAAATAATCCCTTTAATAGTGATTAATGGAATAATTTTGACAAAGGAAATCCATATTTTTTCTTTAGAATCCCGAAACTTTTGATTGGGTCATTATAGTGATGGTTTCTGTCCATTTGGTTCTTATTATAGTCAGTATTCAGGTTGGCCTATCTTTATAACTCCATATAATTTACTTCCGTGGATGTTGATTAAAAAGCCATACATTGTTTTGACCATATTAATTTCTAGACATCCAAAACAGAAAATTGATGTATATTTAAAGCCACTGATTGATGAGTTAAATTCATTATGGAGTAATGGTGCTAATACATATGATGCCGCTGCGAAATAATATTTCATACTGAATGATATAGTGATTTGTACAATTAGTGACTTCCCAACACATGGAATGTCTTCTAGCGAGATTACAAATTGTCCAAAACCATGTTTGTACTATATGAGAGACAACAAAGAGTTTATGCTCATAAATGGAAAAAACCTTGTTTTTTCTTCTATCATTGTAGATTTCTTCTAGCCAATCATCCTTTTTAGAGGAACATATATCATTTTAGAAAAGAAACAATTGAAATATATGAACCTCCAAAAATAATCTCAGGTATTTAGGAAAAATCAATTGTCTCTTCATTACCTCCCATCACATTTAGAGCAACAATAAACCAACAAAACATTGATGGATTTTGGAAAGAACACAATTGGATAAAATAAATCATTTTTGGGATCTTCCATATTGGTCTGATTTTTTGTCCCATCACATGTTGAATTTCAAGGATACTGAGAAGAAATATTTAGATAATTTATTTCATACATTTTTGGATACACCAGGTAAGACCAAAGATAATGTAAAGGCATAATTAGATATTTCCAAAATTTGTGTGCGACTAAAACTTGAACTATTTGAAAATGTCATATCATAACAGTTAATGAATCCAAAAGTATCTTATAAACTGTCCAAAGAAAATCAACTATTATTTTGTTAGTGGAATATAGATTTGATATTTATATATGGTTATGCTTCTAATTTGGGTAGATGTATAAAAAATGATCATATTACCGGATTAAAAAGTCATGACTATCATATGATAATATAAAGACACAAACTAATTAGATTAATAGGTTTGTTGAATTCAATGATTTTGGATGAAATAACAAACATATCATATTTTTATGAGACATTTTGCAGTAAAAAAAGACTACAATTCACCAAGAATATTGGAGGAATATATTGTTTAAATTTTATATAATCTAGAAAAAATATTCCCTTCGGCTTTATTTGATTAAATGGAACATTTGATATTAAATTTTCAATATGAAGTAGAATGGGGAGTTCTGTTATAGTTCTAATGGATATACTTTTTTGAGATATGCATGTAGAAATTGGTGAATTTGTTTTTGTAAAAAAGCATCAGTTGAAGTCTCAATTACAGAAGCTTATCTGTAAAAGGAAATTACATATTTTTTCTGTGATCAACATTTTGAATCTGAATATCCCTAAAAACAAAACGACATGGTCTATAATGAGGGAAATATTGATGATGAAATGAGAAAGAAATTATCAGCTTTCAATCAGCCCAAACGTGGCTTCAGTGGAGTTCATGAAAAATGGATTTCAGATGATGAACATCACATAACTCATACATATGTTCTGTTCAACTATATAGAAATGAAACCATTTTTAAGTTGAGTAATCATTACACTTATTTTATAATCTTAGTTACAATAAATTAATCTTATTTTATTTTAGGTTATATGATAATCATATTAAGAAACAGCTTCCTCAAATTACAACACCTACTCTTGAAGAATGTCAGAAAAATAATATTTCTTACCAGTTAAAAAAATGAGTACCATAAATTATATATGGTTTAACATATAATATAAATTTATTACTTTTTATATTGATAATTTTTTTTACAAATTTTTAGGTATCTCAATATAATGATAAAACTGATAATCGCTTGTGTGTCTTGAGTAACCCACTATCTGAAATAGTTAAATATTATAATGCATATGTCATGAATGGTTTTAAATTTCATAGACATACTTATAGGGAATAAAAAAACAATGAATAATGGAGTCTTCTTGATAGGATATCATCATAGAGAAATTGAAGTTTACTTTTATGGCATACTGGATGAAATTTTTGAATTGTGTTATACTAGATAAAATTATATAACAATGTTGAAATGTAAGTGGTTGGATACTGAGAGAGGTTTGAATGTTCATTCGACCTATGGAGTCATTGGTATTAAATATAAAAGTCAACTTATAGTAAATGAACCATTTTTATTGGCTGATCAGGCACATAAAATTTATTATGCTTATTAATGTGCTACCTTAAAAGAGTTGGTGATTAGTGGATCATAATAAAAATTAAATATCAGGAAAATCAGTTTACTCAAAGTGAATGTGGTTCCCTTGAAGTGAAAAAAATTTAAAATTTTCAAGATACTACTCCAAATCCATCTTTTTCCTGAAGAGACATGAATATTATGGATGTCACCCCATAGTAAAGGGTTGATGGTGATAAAAATGTTAATGATGTTACAAATGAATTTGAAATGACAAGAGATAGTGCAGCTAAAACTAATATAGAAATTATTGGTACTGAGGAGGAATATAAAGACATTGACATCGTCAGATATGAATGTGGGGATGCAGATGAAGATTGAAAGAGTTAAATTATTTTTATAATCATATATAATATATATCTATATATAATAATTGTTTTTGACTATTTTCTAACAACAATAATTTTTCATTTCAGATGGACCCTAATATATTTTTTCAGTTGTAGGAGGCTGATCTAACTTTGGATGAGTAGGATATTGGATCATCTGACCCTTAAATTGTTGGAAGTTTAGGGAGGACTAAAAGGGTGTGTGCTCTTCCCAATTGATGATTCTTGACCCTATCACGGAGTGACATCCACATCTGGACTTTTATCCACACACGCATAAGTATGTTTATACATTTATTTTAGTTAGTATTCATTAATTTATTAACATAATAATCATTTGAATATTTTTTCTAATGTTTTTCACAAATTGATGTTGGACATGGGAGCACTATTTTGTGCAATTATTTTTCTAAAGCATGGGTCACGTGGGATGAGAATCTTGTTGATATTTCGCACTGCATGTTTGATCATTGGTTTGTATGTAAATAAATATTATTTATTTTGAAATTTATTTAATTTATAACTTGATATTATAATTATTTTTAAGGGATTATGGTATCCTATCAATGAGAGCATGTAGGTCGCTATTTGGAAGGCATGATAGGGGTGTATGCGGGAGCGTTGCTGTCAGTTTTTGCACAATTTGAGAAGGAAAACAATGACAAAAGTAGAAGTGACAGAGTTTGATGAGTTGTGTTTCACCCACTAACCTGATTACATTTCATCTCAGGTTTGGGATGAATTATGTTAACAATGGTTGGGTGGAAATTTTTAGAGGAGATCATCTATAGGTTGACAAAACTGAGGGAGACGGGAGGTGACACATCAAGCCAGTACTCATACATTTAGTACGCACATGGAACATATGGTAAATTTTTTTAAAATATTTTATATAACTTTAAATGTAACAGTTTATTTCATATTCAAATAGGCAGTCGAGAAATCTAATGTTACATAGTTCTACATTTATAGGAGGATGTATAGTGATCCGGTCACTGGAGAGATTAGAGGTAACCAAGGGTCAGACCAGTGCCCCCTGATTTGATGAGGCAACAAGGATAAAAGAGATCCAATATGCCTTAGAGAAAGGTTGAATTTTTGGTATTCACTCTTAATTGATGCATGAAAGTTGTTATGGTACAATTATGATTTTAATGTCCAGCTTGAGAGGAGCTCAGGGTGAGTCACCATCATCTCCTACACAGTATCCGAAGCATCTATGATCTCTGAGTGAGGTCATAGAGAGTATACGTAAAGATAATGAAGAGATGTGTTAATGACAGTAGCAAGAGATGCACCATTTGTAGTATCATTAAGAAGAGATCTGATGGCTACAACAACAACTTAAGGAGGAGATGTGTTGATTCCATCAACAAAAATAGGAGAAGATGAAGTACAAGTGATGTTTGGCTCATGATTTAGGAATGGAGTTCCCTCTACCATCTCCTCTATCTCGTCAAGAGAACCCCCTCAGTGATATATTTGTTTTTTATGATAGAACATTTGAATTCAATTTTTTTAATATTAACTATTTTTTATTTCTATATATTGTGTTTTTTATATTGTTGCGAATATTTCATTTTTTATATTTTATTTGATTTATTTACTAATTTTTTACTTTATTTTATTTTTTATTATTTTTATTGTTTTATTATTTTTTTATATTTTTACGAATATCAAGGTTTTAATAATTTTATATATTATTTATTTTACTAACATTAATATTTTTATTCAATTAATATTAATATTAATATTATGATTATATTAATTATGTTATTAATAATATTATTTTATTATTTCACTAATATTAATATTATTATTTCACTTATATTAATATTAATATTTCATTAATATTAATATAATTAATATAATTTTATTATTATTATTATTATTATTATATTAGTATTATTTATATTAATAATAATAATAATATTATTATTATTTTCCAATATTATTTAAATATTATTTTCTAATGTATTTTATTTTTATTAATAATATTATTTTATTCAATTTTTTTTTAATTTTTTTAAGATATTTGCGACGGGGCCCCCATCGTAAATAATATTTTCAGGGTCCTGTCATAAATATATTTTTTAAAAATATCTAAAAACAAATTTTCGATTGGACTTTTTGCGATGGCGTGTCACATAAGCCTTTTTAAATAATCTCAAAGAAAACTATTTGAGACAGGATGTGGTCCCATCATAAATAGTTTTTTTTAAATGGATCGTCATAATTTTTTTTGCGATGTGTTTTTCTGTAATGAGTCATTGGCGATGGGGTACCATCACAAATGACTCGTCACAAATAGTCCAATTTCCAATAGTGCTATTATTTTTCCACCACCATGTTTCATGAAATATTAAATTAGGAAAACATTCTACGAAATCATAAATGGGTTTTCTCATCATGATGTTACATTATACGATAACATAAGGTTTGGAGCACAACCCATTAGAGCTTCAAGTCATTAATAAATTTTTTTAAATAATAAAATCAAATATTTTTCAATTTTTGTAGAATTTATAAATAATTCCTATAAATTAATTAATTATAAAATTTTAACGGTTAATTGCTTTAATAATTTGAAATAATTATTATAAATATTATATTAATATTAAAGGGTTAATATTAAGAACATATTTATCAAATTTATATAGGACAACTTATAATTTGAATATGAATTTTTTATATGAAAAATTATAAGATTAATTAATAAAGAGTTTATAAATTACAAAAATAAGGCTGATTATAAATTTTCTATATTTATAGACTTTGAATTTTTCATAATTAATTAACATGCAATATTTTCATTAAGTTCTTTATTTGAATATTATTTCGACCACATAAAAAATTATTTTATGATCGATGGTTTAAATAGTGCTAGAATATAATATATTGATTATTTAAGACGTTTTCATATAAGAAAAATAATTTTTTTTTACAATTCATTAAATATCATATATTTAAATAGAAATTACATATAATTTTTAATAAGAAATATTAGTATTATGGAGTGAGTAAAAATGTTTTTATATTCAAGATTATATATTATCCGTAATATACTAACTAATTTATAAAATTTATATTTTTATCTTTTATTTATGATTTTTAAGCATTCTTATCTTAAGTTTTTGGAAAATAAATAATTTTTTTTAATTCCAAAATATTCATTTTTAGTAATTTTTTTATAAATATAAATTTTTATATGGAAAATTTATGTGATAAATTGATTATAAAAGATAGATATCATAATTACATTCTACGTACAGATCTATAAAATTTAGTTTACAAGTACCTTGTTCTCAGTTCATAATTTTTATTAATAACTTGATTTTAGTTGTTGGGATGTTTTTTTCATAGTAGGTTTTCAAGTTATCAAGAAATGGATTCACTCCTGAGTGAAGTATTCTGAGGGAGAGGGACTTGAAATTGGATAACCCATTATTCTGGAGCCTTATGCCTTTTTCTATAAAGGTAGGGGTTGGCTATTTATTATTTCAGACTTACTCATATGGAGATTATCAATATCATATAATAGTATTACTTTATAAGAAAATTTCAAATACATTATGCATGTGATTCATTTAGATATATATGGATATATTTTAATTTTATTTTTTGGTGAGTAACACAAACTTTGGGTTGTGAAAAAAGTGACACCTTAATGTGGTGTGAAAAAATTAATTCAGTGGATGGAATAAAGAATCCCATACAAAATCATTGAAGCATTAATATACTAAAGGAATAAATCATGGGAAGATAATTACTTTATAAAATAAAATATTTATAAATTTAACAATAATATTATTTATATTAAATTGGTAAGATTTCAAAATCCAAGAAGAACTGAGAGTAAGATTCCTTCTAAAGTGACACATTTTAAGAACACGATCATCAAACGAGGTAGGTCATTTCTAAGTTGGGTTCCCCAATATTATCTTCTATAAGGAAATAAATTTAAGAGTAACTTTTGATTACCATGTTAAGTAGGTCATGCCAAAGTTAGGACCCCTTTGATAATCCTTTATTAGCTTATTATTTCCATTTTTTGTGGGTTACACTAATTAAGAGACCCTAATAGGATTAAGTTTATTAATGAATAGAGTTGATTATTATCCATATGATAGATATGGAAAAAGTTCTATCCACTAAACTATTGAGGAGTCCCATCTATTTTGATTGGGATAATTCCCCTCCTAAACAAATAAGTGGTTATATAAATACCAAAACATGATCATTTTTAGTGAAATATGGATATTGTCTCACTAAATAGATATGCTATATAGGGGAATCATTTTAATAGGACCAATTTTGTTAAATTATTTGAGGAAAATATATAAATCAGGATAATAAACCTTTAGTATGTCAACATTATAAATTGTAGCACACTTAATTATAATCAAATTGAGATAACATATAGTTATTACCTCTAAAACAATTAAATATTAGCTTCTAGGGTTGAGTAGTTTTCTCAAGGAAAAGATCCCAGCACCTTTAAATTTGAATGTTATAGAAATAAATTTCTCTAACATTGAATCATGGTTATTATATACTAGGTGTGCATCACAAATTTGGCTAAAAATACAGAATTAGAAATATAAAGGAATTTATGATGGATAAATTGATATTTCTCTCTATAATAGATAAAGACTTTTTTAATTTTAGATAACCACTTATAATATTATTTTAAGAATTGGATTAATACAAAAATTGGAAATTTTTTATTATTTCCCCACCCTAAAAATAAATTTTATTTCTGTATCTTGTTTAGAAAACATGGGATATTTATTCAACATAAAGAAAAAAATTCATTATATATATAATAATGAAATATTTTTTATCATTAGGAATATGTTCAAAATTTTATAGATTTTTTAAATTGATAATCATATTAATAAAATTTAGAATAATAATATCATGATTGATTTTAATACAATATAAATTTGGCATTATCTTCTTTGACATATAACTGAGAAATGTGTTGGTTGAAACCTTGTTTTATGGATAAAAATCACATTTCTTATGTTATTAATGAGTCTATAATTTGTGTTATCATTTTATAATAAAAGGAAGTTTAGTGAAAATTTGGATATATGTTGGAATGTATCATTGTTTAATATGAGTCTCCATAAGACATGACTCACCATTGAGGATGAATCACCGTGAGGATGAGAATTTGAAATAGTGTTGTAAAAACCTACTGTCAGAGACAAGTCATTATATGCATGAAATTTCAGCTATGAATAGAAAATACCTACCGTCATCATTGATTCACTACTAGGACTGAAAATTGGATTAGTATGGGAAATAATCATCAATAAATGATGAATCACTATTAAAAGTTAGTCACCTCTAAATTTGGGAAATTTTTTATATGGCCTACCACCGATAAGACTCACTACTTAGATGAGTCATCATTGGATTGTCTCACTGCCAACCTAAGTCAATGTTAGTGTTGTGTCACTGTTTAGAAGAGTCGCCACTATTGTTTTTGTTTTCATTAATTTGAATAAAATATTTCTAACAACTATATTATTGAATTTGATGCTAACATTTATTTTAGTGATTACTCTTAAAGTATTGTAGAGATTCATTAAAGTCCATGCCAGTCATTTTGCATGAGAATTAGTGGATCCAGATGATTCTTTTTTTGAATGATGATTTTAAAAAGAGTATCATACACCCTTGTGTGGATGTATATTTTTATACATATATAGAAATACATATAAACATACATGAGAATATTTTCATAACTGAATTAAAAGAATAAGTGAGTGTTGTGAAGTGTTCCTTACATGAAGCATCCTCACATGCAACCAACTATAAAATTTTAAATCTCATCAAAAATTTAGTTCATTCCTATAGTGAGAATAAAAGAATTCATGTCACACTATTTTACGGAGATTTTTAGAAACCTGACATGAGATACTATTCATGCTATATCCAAGTAGTCACAAGATTCAGTGAAAATCATACCAAGAAAAAATATATTTTTACAACTTTTATTTTCTAAATCTATTTATATTATTTACATCATGAAAAATGTTTTTTTTCTCTATATTTTAAATATTATCATATTCTCTTTCACTTTAACCATAAGATACTCAATATCTTCTCAACTCCCATTATATTTGTTTTCCCACATTTTGTAAAAGAGGTCCCTTTGTGGCCTATGGTTGTTTATTACCATAGTTATTGTGGAAGAGGTCTTTCATTGCCTGAACAGTTTATTTGATATTGTATACATGATCCTGGTTGGGGATCAAAGATTATTTTATATAATTTTGTTGGAAATAGGTGATTTTCAAGTGGAGAGGATTAGGTCTTGGATTTATACTGAACATCTTTTATTTATTCCTCTGTGTGTTTAGTTTTATTTCGATGCTCTATAATGAATCTGTTTTATACTACAAACAAAACCAATACATTGATAGATAATATTAATTAGTATTTATATAAAATTTTGATTAATAAAATGTATTTAAACAGTTAAATTAATTGGAATATATTTTTAACTAAGACTTAATCAATCTTTGAGAAATATTTTTGAAGATCATAACTTATATCGATATGATATTTTGTTTAACTGGTATTTTATAATTATTTGGGGGTTTTGTTTAAACTGGTTCCTGAAGAATTTTTTTTGGGTACTCAGTTCCCACCTTCTTGGGATACTCACTCTGACCAACTTTTTGTATCATAAGTTTTTAAAATACTTTAAAACCGTGATTTAGTTGTGTTTTAAATTTCTTAACTTTCAATCAGTTCTAAATTTAGTTCTTTAAATGGATAATAGACAGGAAGGTTCTACAACCTGCATAACATGTTTATTTAATGGAAAAAACTATTCTCAATAGAAAATTAATAAGAAAATTCATATAAAAAGAATGGGGTTTGAAATTTCGTATGCTATAGAGGGAAAATATGTGGTAATTAAGACTTCTTGGAGTACATGGGATGAGGATACAAGGATTTATTATAAAAAAAATTAAAAATCCCTAAATTATCTCTACAGTTCCTTTTTAGATGAAAATTTTAACAGATTATTTTCTAGAGAAATTTATTTTGAAATTATAGATACACTATATATTTCTCATGAAGAAACTACTAATGTTAAATAAATGGTATTGAATACTAACACAATTAAATATGTTACATTTAATATGAGACATGATGAGTTGATTTATAATTTTTATCGAAAGTTCAATGAGATAGTGAACACAATAAGAACCTTGGAAAATCTAGTGTCAAACAAAGTTCAAATTATGAGACTACTAAGATGTATTTCTAAGATATGGTGAAGAGTATATGTTTCAATAAAGGAATCTTGTGACAATAGTGACTAACATTCAAGGAATTTATGGGGATGTAGATGATGTAAGGGGAAGATCCCAAGGTTACTCATGAAGAGGGTGATGAATCTAAGAGGAAATCTTGTACTTTCAAGTCCACTATATGAAAATATATAGAAAAGGAAAAATTTCTTGTTAAAAGCTCCTATGATGAGGAATCACTAGATGACTTTGATGAGAAAATGGATCATCTAAAAAGAAGGTTTAAGAATTTCTACCATAGGAAAAAATACTTCAGGAAACCTTTTAATAAGGTAATGTATAATAATAGAAGAAATTGGAATAAGGATGGTAAAAGAGATAAAAATTCAAATAATATTACCCGTTATGAGTGTATGAGAAAAGGAAATGTCAAGGATGGTTGTCTTATGTTGGAATACACGAATAAGTTTGAATATAAGGATATAGAGTATAAGAAATCATAAAATGAACATGGTGTGCCTCTGAGTACAACTCTAGTGATTCATAATTTACTCATGAAAAAAATTCTGACATAGCACATAAGCCTTTTATGAAAAATATATATGAGCTACCTAATGTCTTAATTATAATAATTATAGAGATGAAAATGATTATAATATGTCAAAAGTGGATGTTTTTTAATATTTAAATATACTCGAAGATAATTTTAATAAAATCAAATACAAATACAAAGTTCTTAATGAAATTTTTTTTATCTAAAAGTGTTAAAATTGATCTCAACATAGAAAAATAAAAGAATGCTCAATTGAAGAAAGAAAATTATAAAGTGAAACTTTTGATTGATAAACTAAATAATGACATATATTGATTCAAAAATGGAATATAAACTCTCACTCAATTTCATGGAAAACAATTACGCCAAAATATATTACTGGTCTAGGTTATCAACCTAGGAGAAGAATAATTGTTGATATCACCTTTATTCTAAAGTCCAATTCAGGTAATTATACTTCATGTCTAAATTCAAGTGTACCTAGTCAAGTTTTTAATTCATGTTGTTTTCTATATTCTTATGAGAAACCTATCCAGAAAACATGGGTTCCTAAATCCCTAATCACTAACATATCTCCACCTAATAAAATTTGGGTACAAAAATAATTCTTGGTATAAACTCTATTTTGTAGAGAATCTACTTAAAGAGCTCCTATAGAAATATGTGGTAGTTTGAGATTGAAAATTCTTGGTATATGGAAGGATATTACTTGAAATTTAGGGACATCATAAAGGTTGATGCCATAATGTCCCCTTTGGTGACAACATTGAAGGAAAGATCATTGGCCTTGTCTAAATTAGTAACACAAAAAAAGTTTCAATTAATAAAGCACTTTTTATTGATTATTAAAAATAAAATCTTCTTAGTATTTTATAATTGCGTGATTGTGGTTTTAATGTAAAATTTGAAAAAAATTATTGTAATCTTTTTAATTCTAAATATTATTTAGTATTTACTTCTTTGAGAAATGATAATGTTTATGCTATTAATATCGAGTCTTTGATTTCTAAAAAATTATATTTCATAAGTTCATTTCATAGATAATATTGGATTTTTCATAGAAGACTAGGTTGTTATAACATTCACTCACATAGAAAGATTACTATGATAGGTTTAGTCAGGGATCTAAAAAAACTTGTATTCCAAAATGGAAAATTCTAAAACCACTATTAAAAAGGGAAATATCACAAAATATCTTTTAAATCAAAGAAATAATTTTCAACTACTCAACCTCTTAATTTGGTTCAAATGAATTATTTAAATAATCCAAAGTTTATAGTTTAAAAGGGAATCACTATACCTATGTAATTATTGATGAATTTTATAGGTATACTTTGGTATTATAATTAGCACACAAAATTTATGCTTGTTCTTAGTTTTCAATGTATGATAGGTCTGTAGAAAACCTTAGTGGACTTAGAATTAATACCTTATTAAGTGACCCTGGACGTGATTTTGGAATTCAAGAATTTGAATCCTTTTTTCTCACAAAATAGCTACAGTCATAACTCATCTACTCATAGGACTCGTCAGAAGAATGGAGTTATAGAAAAAAGGAATATAACACATCAAGAGATAACCTAGGATATGATTAATTAATATGACTTACTATTATACATTTGGGTTGAGTCTATGAATAAAACCTGCTATATAATTAATAGAGTTCTAATTACACCAAATTTAAATAAAACCCTTTATGAAATTTAGAATATTAGTAAAAATGAGGTAAATTAATTTATAGTTTTTTGTTTAAAAGTATTTATTATTAATTCTAAGGACAATCTTGACATTTTTTCATCAAAAAGTGATGATGTAATTTTTCTATGTTATTTAACCTCTAGTGTATCTGATAGAGTTTTTAACAAAATAACCATGACTTTGGAAGAGTCTATCCATGTCATGTTTGATGTGGTAGATACACATGAACCAAATAACGATCTATAAAACATTGAGGATGATTTTTCTACTTTGAAAATAAATTCCAAACCTTTTGATTCTACTCTAAAATCATTCAATTCTATAGAACATCCAAAAAACTGAATGTATAGAAGACCCTTAGGTGATGATAAATTATTTTTATAGACCTTTTATTAATCATAAATACAATCATTTAGATGCTTTTGTTGAAGACTTATAAATATGCACACAAGAAATAGATTATCTAAAAAACTAGCTTGAACATCAATCATTATTGTCACAACTTCAACCTAATAATGTCAATGATGTAATTAATGATGAATTCTAGGTAATGGAAATGCAATAAGAACTTAATAAATTTTATAGAAATAAAGTTTGGGAACTTTGTGATAGACCCAAAGACACCATGACTATAGGAACTAAATGAGTTTTTAGAAATAAGGTTGATGAATCTAGCCCAATAGTAAGGAACAAGGCTTGACTAGTTGCACAAGGGTATAGTAAAGAAGAGGGTATAGACTTTGAAGAACCCTTTTCACTTGTAACCTAACTTTTATCCATTAGAATACCAATTTCCTATGTAGAATATCTATATTTCCAACTATATCAAATAAATTCCCAACGTTCATTTATGAATGGGTATATAATTGAGTATGTTTTTGTTGAAAAACCCATTGAATTTTAAAATCCTCATTTCCAAAATCATATTTTCAACTTAAAAAAGTTTGTATATTTTTTAAAATAAGCTACTAGAGCTTGGTATGATAGGTTAAACACTTTTATTATTTCAATTGTATTTTCATAATGTGTAGACTATCCTACCCTATTTTTAAAAATAATTTCGAAAAAAGTTTTATTTGGTAAAATTTATGTAGATGACAATTTTTTGAATCTTATAATAAATATTTATGTAATATTTATTCAAAGATGATGAAAAATTAATTTGAAATGAGTTTAATGTGTGAACTAAAATTCTTTATTGGTTTTTAGATTTTTCAAAATAAAGAAATAATTATTTTAAATAAAATTAGATATACTAAATACCATTTATAACATTTTAGTTTGGATATAAATAAGAGTAGTGAAACTTTTACTAGTACTACCTATAAATTGGTTCTTGATAAATCTATAATATCTTTGGATAAATCCAATCATAGAGTTATAATTAGAAGTTTTATCTACATAACTACTGGACGACCTGACATTCTTTTAGTGTGTGTATGTGTGCTCATTTTTAAGAAAATGAAAATGAGTCACACTTTATTTTTGTAACAAGGATTTTGAAATACCTCAACTGTATAACAAATTTAGAAATATTTACCATAGAGTAAAAGCATTTGAACTGGTTAGTTATTTAGATGTGGATATTGGTGGTTGTAAGTTTGATAGAAAAAGAACCTTTTGAACATGTCATATTTTGGGAAAGTCTATAATTTCTTTGTGTAGTAAGAAAAAAAATTCTATTACATTATCTTCTTATAAATTTGAATACATAGCTACTGGTATCTACTTCTCAAAAATGTTTTGGATGAAACACACTATACTATACTATGGATATAAATTTCTAATTTTAACTATAAATTGTGGTAAAAAACGTTTTATAAATATTTATTAGAACCCTATATTCACTCTAGAAAAAAGACATTGATGTAAGACATCAATTTTTGTGATAAAATTTTAAAAAGGGTGATACAACTCATGACTACATTTAAAAAAAATCATCTTACAAAGAGCTTCACCAATAATTTTAATTTAGAGAGAATGAACTTCATCAAACATGAATTAGGTATGATTAATTTTGGATAAGCTTAATTTTCTTTAACCCACCGTTGGGTTTTACCCACCATTGTAATTTTTTACAACATAGTATTTTATCCACAATTGAGTTTTACCCATAGTTTATTTTTAACCCTAGTTTGTTTTTACCCACCGTTGTGTTTTAAGCACTTTTGATTTGTACCCACCATTGCAAACAATTTTCCCTTTTCAATTTATTGTCGTTAGTTCTAAAGCCACTATTTATAATTTCTATTATATGAATTATTTATTTTATTCTTATATGATTAAAATGCAATTCAATTTTTATTTTTTCAACTTATAAATTAATAAAACACTAAATGATATATAATTAGATACCCATCTAATTCTCAACACGCTCACTCCCTCATGACTTGATTTCAAGTCCAATCACGACCCTTTCCATCCCAACCATCATCCTTCCCCTTTGTTCATCAAAGCCTTATGATTCGATCTCCATTGTTAGAGTAAATAGATCCATTTAATCTTCAACGGATGAGTCATGTTCTTCAGAGAACAAGAAATGGGAATTATTTATTTCATCTACTATTATGCCAATGAATTTGGAGCTTGTGAAGTGAGTTATGGTGCCTGAAAAGTAAGTTCATGAAAAAAATTTAATGGTGAGAAAGTATTTTCTGTTCATATTTATGTAATACTTGGTATGGGTGGAATGGTTTTCTTCTATTGAGAGACATTTCTATCATAGGCTAGAGCACTAGTTCTATCAACACATTGAGTTTAGTTTTGTTGAAGAATAAGATTGGGTAAGAAGAAGAATAAATGGATAAAATTTTGAATTTTCTTAAAGATAATGGGTTAGATGTTTGAGAGTACCTCATGAAGGAGTTTCAAAACACTATAAAGGAACTCTTCCTAATGAAAGTGATTAATTTGTGTCCGAGGATACTCTGTAAGAGTTGAATGGAGATGAGATAGTTAGAATTCCAGTTGCTAATAAAGTTTGTTGGAGAATGTTGCCTGATTTTATTATTTATCCAACATATTCTATTCCCAAGGAAAATTAATTTATCAATATTGAGGTATCAAGATATTTATATTTTGTGTCTTATTAAAATATAAGAAAATATTAATTTTGTTTTATATCTAATGAATCATATTATTGAGATGTGCAAGACATCTTTTATATCAAACCCCCTTATTTATCCAAAGTTTATTTTGGCCATGATTGTGGCCGAAGGATTATCTAATGAAATATAAGAAACAATATTTATGTGTGGAAGACTTTTCATTACAATTTTTCTTTTAAAAAGACTGAAGATTAGTCAGAACCCCCGAAGGAAACAATGGGTTGATCATAGTGAAAGGCTTTATAAAGAATTCAATCTAGATTATCATCCATATATACCAAGGAATATTATCGATCTTGGATTAGATCCAGATGAGATGATTTAATATTTATATGATGAAGTAGTGGAGGCTATTGCCTCAAGAATTGAGGATGAGGTATTTTCCATGGATGAAGGTAGTAATCTAGACCTACCCAGATGTTCTCCAACAAATAATTATAGAGCTCGTAGCCTTCCTACGTAAGATTCCTGACTTCATGGAGGTATGTTATTGTTTAATTTTTTTTAAATCTCTTAATTTTTCTTAATGTTTTTGTTTAATGGGTTTGTGATGATGATTGGGGGTATTCTAGGTGTCTGGGAAACAAAAGAAAGGGAATTCGGGACATTCTATGCATGTTGCAGGGTTATATTACAGTTGAAGTAAACCGTGACTAGGGGAAAGATGAATTATATAACCTTGGACAAAGGAGTTACACATGGTTGGATCATGGTTTTTCAAACTATGGAGAATACCTATGTAACAGTGAGACTTGGAACCCTCTTGGATAGTGGAAGGTACACATTTTTCTAAATATGTGGCCCATTAACATGTGAAAAAATTACCAAATTTCCCACATGGGATTTTAATTTTTTCCTATAATTTTCTCTCCATTTATATCTCCTCTAGCCCTAGTGATGACCCAAAACACCCCCAATCATCCCAAGATTTTATCTTCTTCAATTATAGGTAGTTATATGTTCCGTTGGTTTTGGATCAAATCCCCAAGTAAGCCTAATGCTTATCTTTCTTATCTTTTCCAGATTATGTATTATGGTTGTGTTCTTCTTCTTCCAAAGACCTATATCCCTCTTTTTTCCAATGGATCGTTTTTTGAGGAATAAATTGGTGCTTGAAAATGTATCTAAGGATAAGTTTAAGGGTGTGTTTATCATTGTATTTGATGTAGGTGGTCCACAAGTTATATCCCATAGTTTTATTATAGATTTGTGCATGTGTGGATGTGATATTTCTTATCTATTGATATAAATTTGATGATTTTAATTTAGAATTTGTATAATTGATTTATAAATTATAACTTTAAGCCTCATGATCCTCATAGGATACATTGAGGATGTATAGACTGATTTAGGTCCACTCATGGGGTGGGCCAATATTCTCGAACGTGGAAAATTGTATTGTGAATCTCAAAGTTCACCTATATTGAAATAGATACCATGATAAATGTGTTGATATGTTTTTTAAAATTACAAGTAAAAACTAATGGTTTTTGTGTATAGTTTTTTGAAATGGAATAAGGTATTGTTTGGCATAATGTGAAAATGGGTTAAATGGGGTAATGTGAATGTGTCAAATGAATTATGAAGTTGTAACGAAATTTCATTATAAGATTAAGGAATATAAAATGCTAAATGTGTTAAATGGACCAATGTTTGGTAATTTTTGAATATAATTAATGGGCTAAATCATGGGAAAGCCAAATGGGTCAAATAGGCTATGTAATGTAATTATTAGAAGTGCTAAATGGGTTAAGTCTTGACGTTTAATTCCGATGTTGAATAATTGTGGGATGTGAATGTTATGTTTATTGATTGTGGTCAATAGATAATTAATCTTAAGTACATGTCTTGGTAGTGGTGGGGTATTATACTTGAGGATCGATGGCCATGTTTTAGGCTAGACACACACTCTAAACCCCACCCCCTAATTTATGGGCTAGGGAAGGGAATGATAATCTATACCACTAACAGATGTATTTGATGCAACTACCTGGACCAAGGTTTCAAGGTATGTGTTATGTATTTGTTTATGAAATATTTATCCCTTATGAGATAGGGAACTTTACATATCCCCTTATTCATGATAATTGAACAAATTAGGATGTTGTGTAAATGACGTAAATGCCTAACCCATAAAACATGTGATGAAAATGAACACAATAATGCAGAAACTATAAGTGATGAAAATAGAGATAATGATGGAAAGGGTTAAAGTTAATATTTTTAACTAATAGAACCTTATTTATCTTCTGTTTAACTTTCCATTCATTTAATAATTTCATGCACTATATATTTAGATTGGATATTTTTTAGACATCGTTGGTGGTTGGCTACGGGGTTTTACTCACACCCTACTCGGGCCGCCATTAGGTACCTGAGAAGTGTATTGGGATTATGTCAGGACAAGGGAAAATAAACTATGCTAGGGAGTAGAGTTGTTCTTGGGATGTGCATGGATAGGGATTTAGACATGAATCCAAGACCCATTTTCTGGATTCAAATATTGGTATTTATTTTGGGGTTTCCTTTACTTTTGGTATTGTTCGCATGACAATTCATATCTATTTTTTAGTTGTGTTATAGCATGTTTTAAAATTGGTTGACAATTCATGTTTCTAGGTTATTATTATTTTTTAATTTATTTTATATGTTTTATATATTTTCTTACATTGGTAATCAGGGTATAGTCTCCACGTGTGATCTATTAGATCCTCACAGCTAGTCGGCAAGCTATGGAATATGGGGAGGCACACTTGAGGTCATGTGAATACCTAAATCATAGCACTAGTTTAGTGGATTGTAGGTCTAAGATGGGACATTACATACTAAGGGTGAAAGAATCATTTCATTTGGGCCATAAACACTGCTAGTATATTGGAAAACACAAATGAAATTACAAAAAATTCAAAAATACCATACCTACTCCTAGAAGAAGTCAATGGAATATCATAATGTTTCATCCTCATATGATGATAACTAGATCTCAAGTAAATCTTAGTGTACATGGATGCAGCTCTCAATTGGTTAAAAAGTTTCTTGATTCAAGGAATAGGGTATCAGTTCTTAACCTTCATCTAAGTGAGCTACTTATAATCATCACATTATCACAACAATCTATCTACTTTATTGAAAAAAAACATTGGTGATCCTCAAGGGGATATACTCAGATGAATGTACCCATTTTTTTCAAGTTACTCTAATTTATTTTTGAGCTCCTAGATCTGGTTCTATTATATAAGGTAGAATGTAAACTATATTTTCTTCCGGTAGTAACTCTATCATGAACTAAACATCCCTCTTGGGTGGTAGCCCAAAGAATTTATTCGGAAGTATATCCTGGAACTGATCTACCATACGAGGAAAGACAATCTTTTATACTGCCCCCATAAACAAGCATAAGACAAGCCACTTGGGCTGTGAGTTCACCATCTGTTGACAAACTAGTCTTGCACGACCAACTTGGACATCCCATTAACCAAGACAGACACACATGTATCTCTCTCAAGAGATATAAAATTTACCATGTTATAATAAATTTAAATGTGATCTTGGTAAAAAACTAGCCATTCCATACCCAAAATCTGATTAAAACCTGACATTTCAAGTAAAAAAAGGTCCCCTAAGAAATGGTTCCCACCAATCACAAGAGAACACCCCTTACATTGTCTGATATTATTTTTTCACACACATAATAGTGTATTAATTGATATATTCCCAAAAAAACGTTCCTTTACTAGACCAAACACGATAAAAAACTAAGTAGAAACAAAATAATGCGAGGAACATGTGTAAATTAAAGCACCAGAGAACCTGGAAGCTACAAGGATCATACCTCGAATAGTCAATGGTCTAGACTCACCAACTCCAGGTGTAGACTAAAATACATGAATTTGACCTACCCCTCTACAATGGTATCTAATATTTATTCATTATGATGCACTACCCTACTGATATATACACTCACTCCATAGAGTACGACATCCACCACTTTGACCTATACGACTTGTCGTGCACTATTTTCCTGCCTGATATGGGGTAACCAACCCACTAACTTCACTCTACACCGGTCATGGTCCTCCATACATGTATAACTATTGAGGGTTCTTAAATAACCTATACATATTCCCCACTATTCTTTACACTTTTCACTTAACTGGTGGTCAGGGGAACTGAACACACATGTTCCCTGACCTACCACACTGACAGAAAAAACACATGGTCACCATTCTTAGAGCCTACTTATATTTTTTTTTACCACTATGCACACATCCAACCTGGTGGATATTTTAAAAATGATGCTTCTTTCAATCATAAGTCGTACCACTGGTTCACCCAACTGGAACCACAAACCCCTTGCCTGAATATTTCTTGATGTTCCCTTCTAAAATAAAGGCATTATCCACCACTTCTAGAAACCTCTCTAAGAGGAAAATATTCTCCTAGGACTTAATCTCATGTTTATTCCCATCCATGAAACATATTTATATCTCATAATCATCCCCTATGAACACTATATAAAATAATTTCTTTCCCATAAAATGGGTATCACTAACATAGTTCCCTAGTTCAACCTCATTAATTTTGTATCCTACTCCTGTCTCGATGTTTCTGGATATAAATACTTCAAAAAATGTTCTTGAAAGTCTTTCTACAATATACCATAAATATGATGTGTTTGAACTAGAATATCCCACTACTGCTTTGATGGTCCCCACAAAATGTTTGATTATAACTTGTGTATCTTCTACCTAGGAGTCTCCAAATTATCATAGATTGTCTAAATAGAATCTCTCTCTAAATCTCTTCTACCTCAGGTCAACCCTCTCCAGAAAACATTGGAAGTTATTGTAACAGAAACTCTCTAGTTAAATCAAATGTACTCTGCATGACCCGACCTAGGTCCCTTTCCATCATCTACATAAAATGAGATAATTTCTCTTAGAACTTCTCTTCTCCTCAGTTATCTTGGGCCAACGGATTTCCTTTCCCCACTACAGGTGGATCTTTATTGATGATATCCTCTTATCGCCCACCCTGTACATTCCATTGTGGTGGAATTTTTATTTAATTCTAAACAAAATTTTTAGAACACATAACACAAATATTCCATAATATACCAAAAATAAGTCTCTCCACTAGACATAAACAACCCACTTGAAAAACACAATCCCATTAGACATTATCACATATATAACACTACCCTCTACCATCCCTACCACGGGTCATGGTCAACATTGGGTATAACAACCTATATAGTCATAAGACTTTAATTATACTCTCTTTTTAAATTATTTATACTTTAACAATGAAAAAAAATATTATTTAATAATATTTATATCTTGAAAGTTCATTATGACTAAAATTTCAGCTTATTAACAACTCATTATAACCAAAATTTTAACTCATTTATGTCACTTCACTAAGCACAATTTTTTAACCATTCTTTGATATCCTTTCTATTTAACCATTTATATCATCTTCATTAAGAATTAATTCCATTAAAATTTTCTATAAGTAAAATACATCATACCTTCATGTCCCACACACAAATTCCTTGTGAATATATCAAGATTCATTCCACTTATATACCTAGGTGCCTACAATGATGCATGAATGCAAAACCTTGTTCCATTAAAACCATGATAAAAATATCATAAATAGTCACATCACACAGTAAGTGCATCACCCAATGGTGAAATATCATTCATTTGTCACAACACACATCATGAAGAATAATTCCCCCCTTGGAAACATGGTTTTTCCCTCATACATAGGTAATATACTCCCATGAACGATCTATTTTCAAAGGCCCAACAATTAATAACCTCTCGTCTACCAACCCAAATAGTAAGAACAAAAAAAAGAACCACTAAAATACCAATTTCAGGTTTGAATAATAAGGTAGTCAAGTTTTAGTGGTCTTATGCATGTGATAATGATTCCCAAGAGTGAAAGTCATGATTGATAACTACCCTGATTCCGATCTTACCCAAGCCAGGTCAGAAGTATACATTATTTTGTAATGCATCCGATGTTAGTCTTGGGTAAGTGTTGATGCAAGATGATTGGGTTGTGGTGTATGGGTCATGATAGTTTAGGACTCATGAAAGAAATAACCCCACTCATTATCTTGAATTAGCCACGATGGTTTTTGACCTTTAATGTTGGTAGAATTACTTGTTGGGAGAATTATTTACTGTGTATACTGATCATAAAATCCTTAAATATGTATCCTCTTTGTGTTATTTGATTCTTAATCAGTGAACATGGGATGAATATATGAAATCCTTTGACATTGATATGGTTTACACACCAAGAAAGGGAATTATTGTTGTATATTCCTTGAGTCAAAAGTCTCAAAATCATGTAGTTCATGAATCAATTTTTGAGTGAAAGATGATGGCATTGTTTTCTGAGCTGTATTCTAAGGTGAAAGATGGCTAAGGGTAGATGAAACTTTCATCCTTAGCATTGTATTCCATGATTCTAATCCGGATTAAATAAAGGAAGCATGAGGATATATAAGGTTTAAATTTGAGGGAAATTATTAAGGGTGGGGAGTCAACTTCCTGTTGGATCGTTGGAGATGATGGGATCATTTATGATTGTGGCCATGTGGTTGTGCCAACATGTATGTGAGAATATTTCATATGATATTTTCATGCATTAAATTAGATAGTGCATACTAGTTTGGCCAAAATGTATCATGAACTTAATCAGAAGTATTGGTTTCCAGGGATGAAGAAATTTGTTGTAGTTTTTGTGGCACAATTCCTTTCATGATGATAGGTGAAGGCTGAGCATCAGCAGCTGTGTGGTTTGTTACAACCATTTCCCATTCCTGAATGGAAGTGGGATAATGAGATGATGGATTTTGTTATATGTCCTCTATGTATTCCTTTGAATAATGATGTGATCTAAGTTTTTGTGGATCATTTTATTATGGTGGCTCATTTGTTTCCAATTCGAGATTCTTTCACCGTGGATTAGTTGGGTGAGTTTTATATTCAATAAATAGTGTGGTTGTATGGGGTTCTACAAACTATAGTTTCAAATCAATATTTTTCTTTACATCATACATATATAAGGAATTACATAGAAGACCTAGTAGCCAGGTGCTTTTTAGTACATATATCAACCCAAATATGGATGGGTAATCAAAGCGTACGATTCAGGTACTAGAGGACATGTTGAGGGATTGTGTCCTAGACTTTGGTGGAATTTGGAAAAATCATCATGTGATGGTTGAGTGTTCTTACAAAAATAGTTACCAGGGTACGATTCCGATGGTACCATATGAGGCACTCTATGGTAGGATATTTATATCCCCATTGCATTGATTTGAGGCTAGGGAATTAGAGCTATTGGGATCGAGTCTACTGGAGATTTTAGAACAAGTTCGGTGGATTTGGAAATTTATAGAAACATATCAAAATAAGAAAAACTCATTTATAGAGAGGCATAGATGACCTCTTGAGTTGGGGGGGGGGGTTCATGTGTTTCTTCAGGTGTTTCTAAGGTTAGGTCACCATCATATTTGAAAATATGGTAAGTAGGGACCAAGATACTTTGGGACATTTTATATTGTGGAGAGGATCAGACCAGTGGCATACCAACTGGACATTTCAGAGTGATATAGTGTCATGCACAATTTTTTTCATGAATCATATCTTTAACCAAATCACCCTAACCCATCTCATGTGATTGATGCTTAGGATGTTGATATTGACGATGATGCATCCTTTGAGGAGCATTTAGTTCATATTGTGGATCATTTTGAGAATGTCTTATAGGGAACTATTATGCCTTTGGTTTGATTTTAATGGATGCATGGTAATATTCAGAAAGAAACACAAGAGGGAGAGTTGGATATGTGGGCCTAGTGGAATGATCGTTTTTTCTTTGGTAGCTCAATGATGCATGGGAGTGAGGAATGAGGATGGTCCATTATAATGTGGGGAGGTCATAAGATTATTGACATAATAAAGGTTTATAATTGTTTAAACTTTGTTTAAATCTCTAAATTTTGGTCAATAGAATTTTTACCAGGTGTATGAGGAATCCTGGGGGTGTTCTGGGGGTTCAGGATATGAAAGAATGAGAATTTATGCCATCCAATGCGTGTTTTACGATTGGTGCATTGTTAGAGTAAACCTTGCAAGGGGGAAATAAAAACCATGCAACTGTGGACAAAGTCATTTCACATGGTTGGAAATTTTTTTCAAAGTGTGAATAATTCCCAGGAAACCATGTGACTTGGAACCCACTTGGGCAGAGTCAGGTGCAAGGTTGGTGCACGGTTTTCCAAACCATGTGACCCATTACAAAGTAAAAAATTTATGAATTACTCCCATATATTTTAATTTACCCACCCATTTTCTCCCCATTTATTTCTAATCCATCCCTAGTAATGAACTAAAATCATCCAATCCTCCCAATGATCAATCTCCTTTGATTCTAGTCCATTTAGAGTGTTGTTGGTTGTAGATCAAAGCCCCAATTATGTCTATTGCTATGCTTGCTAATATTTTCTAAATTATGGCCTATGGTTTCATTCTTCTTCTTCTGAATTACTAAATACTTCTTTTTCAAATGGTTATTAGGTTCAGGATTCAAAGGGTTCTTGAATCCATATATAAGGATAAGGTTGAGGGTGCGTTCATCTTTAGATTCGAGGTAGGTGGTCTACAAGTTATATCCTATAGATTAATTATTGATTGGTGATGTGTGGTTGTGATATTGCTTCCCTCTTGATGTTTATTTGACTACATTATTAATATTTGGTATAATGGTTGTCTAAATGATTAATTGAAACCCCTATGATCCCTATGGGATGTGTTTTGGATGGCCCGAATGATTTAGGGCCACCCATGGGGTATTTCAATATTCCCAAACATGAAAAATTGTATTGTGAAGCCCAAAGTTCACATGTATTGAAATAGATCCCATGATAAATGTTTTGATATGTTGGTTCAAATTAAAAATAGAAACCAATGGTACTTGTTTCTAGTTATTGTCAATGGAATAATAGATTGTTTGGAATTATGTGAAAAGGGTTAAATGTCTTAATGCGAATGTGTCAAATGGATTATGAATTTGTAATGGAAATTCCTCAAAGTATTAAGTCACATGGAATGATAATTGTGTTAAATGGACTAATGTATGGGAATTTTTAGACATACTTAATGGGTTACAGAATGGGAATGGGAAATGGGTCTTGTAATCTAGGTAACAAAATTGGTAAATGTGCTAATGGGTTAAGGCTTGACGTTCAATTCACATGTTGAATAATTATGATAGGAGAATGTTATGTTTATTAATTTTTTATGGTTTGTGATATGGAATATGTGGTAAATGGATAAATATTCTTTTGAACATGGCTTGATAGTTGTGGGGTATTGGAAATGAGGATCTATACCCATAGGTCAGATTATACTAAGGCTCTAAACCCCACCTCATAATGTATGGGTTAGGGAAGTGGACTAAGGCTCTATACCCCTAACAAATGCATTTTATGAGACTACCTCAACAGAGATTCAAAGGTAAGTGTGATGTATTTATTTTTGAAATATTTATCAGCAGTGAGATAGGGAACTTTACTTATCCCCTTATGCATGGTAATTTAATGAATTAGGCCGTTGTGTAAATGACATAAATTCCGATCCCATGGAACATGTGATAAAAATGAACTTGGTAATGAAGAAAGTATACGTTATGAGAATGGAAATAATGATGAAAATGGTTAAAATGAATATTTTTAACAAATAGAACATGATTTGTCTTATGTTTATCTTGCCATTCATTTAATACTTTGAAGAACTATCTATTTAGGCTAGATATTTTGTAGACACCATTAGTAGTGACGTAATGAGTTGTACTCACACCCTGATCATGCCACCATTTGGTACTCGAGCAGACTATATGGTTTTATATCAGTAAAAGGGTAAAAGCCGTATGTTAGGGAGTCGATTTGGGATTTGTATGCTCAGGGTTGAATATCCATACGTGTAATTATGATCCGTTTTTTGGATTTGGTATTTATTTTTGATTTTCCTTCTATTTTGGCATTGTTAACATGACATAAAATATATATATTTTTTTGTGGTTATACCTTATTTTGTAATTGTTTAGTAATGAATGTTTCTGGATTATTATTTATTTTTCCTTAATTTTATATGTTTTCTTATGTGTCTTTTTCTAGTATAGAGGGTATATTCTCCCCACATGATCCATTAGACCCTTACTACTATTTAGAAACCTATGTTATTTATGGAGGCACATTTAAGATCATGTGGTGACCCGGTTCAGAGAACCAGTATAGTGGATTCTGGGTCAGGGATGTTACATCCTAGGTTTCCCCTTGTATGAGATACTATCTTAAAATATGGAAGTGAGGATGAAGAAACCAAAGTTTATTGGGAAATACAATTCAAGGTCACTTCTATGTCCTCTAAAAAAATAGAAGTGGTAAAAATGTTGATGAATATGAAGAAGAAGAAGAAATAATAGAAGGTGATTAAATAGAAATAGAGATAACATCATTGTGGTTCTAACCATTATGGTCCATCTATCCACATTATAGTTGAGGATTTTATGATACCTCAAGAACATAAATCTTTTGTATGTTTATCATCTGTGTCTAGATCTAATGATAAAGTGATCCTAGTCGAAGATGTTGATAGAATAATAAGAGATGTGAAGGAAGCATCAATTGAGGGGGAAGGATCCCCAATATTGGATAGTCATCCTATTGATTGTATATATGGTGTCCAAAGTTAACCTAAAACTCATGTATAAATGATTTCTGAGTGTATTATTATCGAATATTCAGTTGTTTAGTAGATGAATTTTGATCCTACTTTATTGAGAAGAAAACTATTTTACAGATATATGTTGAGAAGATGGATGTTTTACATACTGTTTTTGAGTCTATATTGGTTGAAACTATAGTTTCTATGACCTATGGTGTGTCTTCCATCCTATTGATGGACCCAGTTCTTGAGGAATGAGATAAGTACCCAGAGTATGTCAGACTTGGTCTGGACCACTCAAACTCAGATGATGAGAGAACTATTAGTCAAGAAGTAATGGATTTTAAGGGATCTTGGGAATATGATATTTAATTTTTAGGAAAATTTCCTAGTTTTTCTTCTGATGTTCCAACACCTACTATTTCCTCTACATCCTCACCTACATCTACTATTTCATCAGTTCATGTAGTTGTAGTATCCAGATCAAACATAGAATATTTTAGAGAAAATATTCTCTTTTATTTTGGTTTATTAGTGAAGAATCAAGAAACTCAGGTCACTAAGTTGAGTGAAAGAGATACTAGGTATCTATATGATCTTGTGATAAATCATATTTAGGTAAAAATGACGCATCACATTGAATAAGTAAAAGTAACGAAAATTAGGTTATCCAATGAGTTGGAAACCTTGATATCTTTTATGGATGAGACAATATATTCCTTTGAAGATTATAAGGTCTCTTTTGAGATATGGTGGAAAATATTACTTCTATGTATTGTACTTCTAGAGTTCCACCTCCCACTTTTGATATTGAGTTGATCCAGAAATTTTTTATAGAAGATCTTTATACTGTTTCTAGAGATTCACATAACATACCTCGAAAAATATTGAGTAAAATATGACATAATAGTGATGATTTCCAAATTATGGTTAGATAGTATATGGAGGATATAGAAATCTGATTGAGATACAATCACAAATTTTATAAAGTATTAAATCTCTTGAATTTATACTAAGCTTGTGCTAAATATTCATTTCAAGTTCCTTGGTGAAAATATAAGAATAAATCCACTCTATAAGTATTTTAAAGATAAAGTTAATTAGATTAAGGTCATATCCCTAGTTCTAAAGTTATTTATGGAAGGAAAGATTTTTTTTCAGTGATATAAAAAGGAGTGGTAATATAATTATGGATTTTATAAATATCATAAAGCACTTTATCCATGTTTTTGTAAATGTAGTAGTGGATCAAGATTCCATTCCTTTTACTACTCATCTCACCCCTCCAAATTTTAATCCATAGTTTTTATGGCTAGGTGTATCAGAGATATAGATGGACCCTTACCTCCTTGTTTCTAGTCCTTTATTATAACTCCCAGAGAAGCAGTCCAACAACTCAGAACAATAATTAATCTGAAGACTCCTTCTCTACCTTCTTTCCTAATTTCCATCCCTTCAGTTACCTCAAACACAACTTTTGAACCTTATAATTCTAACAAGGTGAAGGGAAAAGCCGCACTTGATCCTTCAACTCATCCCAAAAATAGTTGACATTATGATTTTAGTATTTGATCGGGATATTTTTATATAACCTTTTTTGTATATTTTTTTTCATTAATTCATTTTATTTTCAATGGAAATTATCTTATTAATCACATTATGTTTCTTTGAATTTTTTATTTTATTCTCACTTTTTCATAATCCTAATGGGGGAGAATTCATCTATGAAATTTATTTATTCTATGATAGTATTGTTCTATTAGTACAATATTTTATTTTATACTATCTTTTTTCATTATTTTTCTCACTTTTCTCTATTTAACTATCCATGATTACATTTGTATTTAAATTTATTCCTTATATACTATATAATTGATACATAATATATTTGAAACAATTTCTATTTTAAGATGCACCTATTTTCACACAACAAGTTTATTCTATTATTGTTTTATAAAATTCCATGATTTGTGATCATCAAAATGGGGGAGATTGTTGGAAACCTTGTTTTAGTGATAAATAAATCATGTCTATTATGTTCTTAATGATTTTTATACTCTGTGGTAGCATTTTGTAATATAAGGAATATTATCATAAATTTGGGTAAGTATTAGAAAGAGTCACCATTGAAGATGAGTCACCACTAGACATGAATCACCAATGAGGATGAATCACCATCAGGATGAGATTTTTAAAAAGTGTTGGAAACACCTACCATCAGAGATGAGGCACTTTTAGTATGAAATTTTATCTAAGTATGAAAAATATATATCGTAATCAATGAGTCACCACCAGGATAGAAAATTGTCGAAGTACACGAAAGACTCACTGATAGAGTATGACTCACCGCCAGAACTAAATGACCTCAAAATTTTGAAAAGTGTTGAGATGAAATTCCATTGAGAAAAATCACTACTTTGATGAGTCGCCATTGGCATGACTCACTGCCAGGGTACATCACCACCAGTGTTGTTTCACCATTCAAAAAAGTTACCACCACTATTTATATTTTTATTAATTTGTATTAAATATTTCTTATGCATATATAATATAATTTAATGTAGAGATTTATTTTTATTATTACTCTTAAAATATTTCATAAATTCATTAAAGTATGTTTCATTCATCTAGTATGAGGAGTAGAGGATCCATATGATTCCCCTTGCATGCTGATATTAAAATATGTAGCAGACTCTCTCCAGCAGATATGGAGTTGTATAAAGAGATAAAAAGACACATACACACAGAAGAAAAGAGGAAAAAACCAAATTTAAAGAATAAGACAGTGTTGTGAACTGTGCCTTACATGATGTATCCTTACCTACAACCAACTATGGAAGATTGAAGCTCATCAAAAATTCAGTTCCTTCCAACAAATAGAAAATAGATTTCATGACACTCAATTTTACTAATATTTTGTAAATCCCGAGGTGAGATCCTGTTCAAGATACATCTAAGGATTCACAAGTTTCAAAGCACATCAGACCATGAAACAATATATTCAATAAATATTTTATTTTAAATATCTTTTTAGTATCTTTACATTACAATCATTGTGTGTTTTCTATGTATTTCAAACATGCGCACTATATCCTTCACTTTAACTGGAATATACTCAGTATCTTCTCCAATCCCTTTCCATTTGTTTAACCACATGTTTTGGAAGAGGTCACTATGTGGCCTTTGGTTTTTTATTCCCACGGTTTTTTTGGAAGAGTTATTTCATGGCCTAGAAAGCTAGTTTTCTATTGTATACCAAATCTAGGTTGTGTATCAAAGATTATTTTATAAAATCTTCTTGGAAGTAGTTGATTTCCTAATGGAGAGGATTAGGTCTCATCTTGATACCGAACCTCTTGTATTTATTCTATTGTGTGTTTTGTTTTGCTTATATTCTTTAAAATGAATCCATTTTAAACTATAAACAAAACCACAAATTTGATAGTTAATCTTAATTAGTGTTTATATAATATTATTGACTAATTAAACTGATTTCAAAAGTTAATGTAATTTTTATGTATTTTTGATATGAGACTTAATCAATATTTTTGAAGTATTTTAAAATATAAGAACTTATATCACTCTGCTATTTTGATTAACTTGGCTATGTTAATTATTTGATGTTTTTATTTAATTCCGTTTTTGAACAGAAATTTTTATTGGATACTCATTTCACACCCCCATTAAGATACATACTCCGAAAATAATTTTCAAATACTCCATAGAGATTAATTATTGGCCTCATTATATTATGAATCATTTGATATGTGAGAATCATGTTTGTTGGAAAAAATTAAAAAAAAATCATTAGAAATGGATAAAGGGATATTGTACTATTAGATATCATATTTAGGAGGGTATTTTTACACATGTATGTTGAGTAAATAAATTTATACCTTTTCTTAATTGGACTGATGAAATGAATGATGATGTTTAGTTGAGTCATAAATGATTCTTTCAACATTTTAAGTGAGGTATACGTAATGTAATCATTTTTTATATAAATTCTATGTGATTCATTCATCAACCAGTTTATTATTTTTAGAATAATCAAGAAAATATGGGTTAACATATACTATATTGACATGTTATATATCTATTGTGAATTTTATATCTTTATAAAGATATTACATATACGTATATATGATGTATATAGTTCATCTTGTGGTGAATATAATTATATACAGATATGAATATGTTTGATAGAGATCACATTAGAGCTCTTAGTATCTTGAGTAGCACTAATGTAATGTCGCATAATTTTTATGTAATTTTTTTAAATTTTATGGAATTATTTCGAGAGAACATCCTTTGAAGACATGTGATTCCGGGGCCTGGTGAGCCTGGAATGAAATTTTGAACTTTTTTAAGTTCACTTAAGTAAATGTGCAAGTTGGTTTTTTTAACTTTTGAGCCGGTGCTTGGACCGAATATCTGAGGGCACCGTTGAACTCGAAAAGTTAGGATTCTACTAGAAAAGACATAACCTCAACCAACAAGGGTTGGATAGAATATTTAATTTTTGAACTTTTCAGAAAATAATAAAACAACATAAAAAGTTATTTTATTTTATTTTCTCACTGTTGAGCGGTAGATGACGATGCTGTGGTGCGTTGACGTGGGGCATTAAAGAAATCCCCTTAATGGCTTGTTAAGGTGTGGCATAATGACTATTTTAGTGAAGAGTAATAGCTACAATGTTTCATAACTGAAATAGTGTAATGATGCAACGTTGCAACATAATCGAAATGCTGTGATGTTTTTCATTTCTATGGAATAATGCATTAGAAAATTAAGGGTTAAACGATGGAAAATTCTCTGAAAATAAACCGGTGAGTTTTATATCCAATGAAGAATGAATAATTTCAGTGTAATGTAAAAAAAATCGATGCACCTCAAAGAATGTATTTGGAATGAAAAGAATGCCTTCGACTTCTTAAACCTTCATGGGTGGACCGCTTCAACATCAAACTACTTTTAGGTAGGGGTTTATTTGTTTTATGTTTTCCCCATTCTTTATTTTATACTACAAATTCTAATAAACCCATGAACAGGTTGATATTCTGATCTTCCATTCTTATGGTAGGGTGATGTTTCTTAGGATTTATTTTCAGGAGTGAAGTATTGTTGATAGAACACCATTTTCAAGCCTCCCTAGTTATAAACTTATAACGTGGAGGGTGCGGGATGATACGAACAAGGCCCAAACCCCTTATCCATTTGCGTTCTTGGTTGAAGAACATTTGAAATGGAGGAAAAGAAATTTAGAGGCCTTTACTGGGAAAGAGACACCCTATAGAGGATGTGTACGCAAGCGGTGTGAAGAACGGAACACTGGAGTAGACGCAGTGGTCCACAGAGTACTCTGCCAGTGTGCTGGTACCGGTGGTCGTGGGTGGGGGTGGCACATTGGGAGGAGCCCTGTGGCTGACCCGGGTCACAGTGAGGTGACTAGGACGCCAAATGGGACAGCGATCGGTGGAGGCAGACGCGACCCCTTAACCACGTCAGTGGAGCAGCCATCAGCCTCGGGGTGTGGGTCTCAGAGGCACGCGGTCTTCGACCACGTCCAAGAATCCAGGCCGTCTGTATTGGCCAACCACGAGACATTCTGTCTGCAATCACTTTACCATGGGAGAGGAAATGACCCCGCTTCGACTGAAGGGCGAGTAGGGATCCAGACACAGCTTCCAGCTGCCTCTCGGCTAGGCGGACAAACCGGTCTTCCATTGGCGGATTGGGCAGGGCACGAGTCATACCTGCATCGTCGGGCTGGAGTAGTGGCCAAATAGACCGGACCTAGTCTGGGCTCAATCTAGGTCAAGTCGGCGGACCCATATCAGGTCGGGTTGGTTCGGCCGAGTCAGACCAGACCCAGTTCCAACGAGCCCCTTTTTGAAAAAATGTCAAATATCTTGCAAATCAAGCATCCGATTGATGAGCCATTTGTGGTGTTGGAACCCTCGTGATGAGTTTGATCTTTTGGAATACTCTATCGAGGAATTAATAGAATTTTTAAATCAACTAATGGATTGGGAATATATTTTAATGAGATCAAGTGTGCTGCGTGCGGAAACCCATCGGTTGGATGAGACTTGAAGAATAATGATGAGAGACCATATGAATATCAGATACTATGGCCTAGTGGGAAGTGACTTCTTTGTGACCCAACAGGCCCACAGTGGGGAGTGGATTCTGTGTGACTCAAAATACCCATGATACTCAACAGGAGGAGTACCTCAGTTTGGGCATAGATTAGTGGGAAACTACTTCTGTGTAAACTAGCATGCCCACAGTGGGGAGTGACTTCTGTTTGGCCCAGCATACCCATGATAATCATTGGGGATTAGTACCAAAAAAGGCCTATGGTATGTGGGAAGCGGATTCTGGTTGAGCCGACACTCCCACTTCCCTCATTGAGGATGAGTTCTCCTATAGTCTAGGGTGTTCGACGGTGTGACTAATGGTTCTACTATCCTACTCTAGAATATAGCTTGTGTGAGCTGTCTTGCTTCATGATCATGCTTGGTGAACATGATTTATGGTTTGGTTTTAGATTGATTTGTGGTATTTAATTTGTTGTTTTGGGGTCCCTACTGAGTATTTTGTTACTAACCCTTTCACGGGCTTCACCCACACATGTTGTGTCTGGTGTAGATGACTGCCTTTTTGATGGAGGACCTAGTGGCCCAGGACTCGGTGGTTCCCAGTGTGACCATGCAGATAATCCATACTTCTAATATTTAATAAATCTACATTGTACTTACCTATCTGCTAGGGATTCCAGTGGATGACTTCCAGTGCTCCATTTTTACTTTCATGTTTTACAGTTTTTCTTTTGTTGGGTTTGTATTCTTCCCCTTTTGAGTTTCATTTGTACTTTTAATCAGTTATTTTTTAGTGTCATGCAAGTATAATTTTCAATATTTGGGATGTGTTTGAGTGTTCATGTGTATAAGTTCTCAGGAAAATGCCTCCCACTTACTGGTTTATGCCTTCGGCACTAGTCGCTAACCCCTGGTCTACGAGAGGCGGGCTTGGGGTATGTTATGACATGGGCCCCTGGGAGATGGGTCATGAGAAAGTGGTATTAGAGGTGGCTGGTTCTACCTTAAATACTGAGAGCCTATTGTTTTGTTTTTGGGGAAATAATGTTGAGTGTTTCAAGTTTGACTTCCAGATTTGGGGAGTCTAGTGTTGGTGCGGCAGCTGACATATCCATACCCCATGACCCTGAATTCTTTTTTTTTCTGCTCTATACATGAAAAAACCAGTTTCATAAGTGTATTGTTCTGATTTTATAAAATGAAAGTCAGCTCACCAGGTATAATCTTGTTACTATGGTAAATCTTTATCTATTTTAGGATTCGCCCACACAGATAGCCAACTAGATTCCGATGCGTGATCATGTAGACAACCCTCCTTGTGATGAGGTGTCGGTTCATGGACCAATGCTATAGATGGCCCTGCTGAGTGGTGAACCGATGTTGCCACAACCCTTTGATCAGTAGTTACTACCAGCATTACTAGTAGATGAACTATGTAGACTCAGTGACTTTCATGAGTTTCAGGGATAAAGACCCCCCATTTTTAGGGGAGAGACAAATCCTCAGGTCACTGAGGACTTGCTGGAGGTAGTGACGCAGGTCTTCTGCTTAGTGAGGACACCGCTTGGTCGGATGGAGAAATTAGCTGCAATAATTCTTTAGGAATCGACAAGGAGATGGTGGATCCTAAATATTTAGACTCATGATGAGGAGAACCTCTCTTGGGATGATTTCGAGATGCTTTTCCAGGAGGGATTCTTCCCCACTACCTTGTGTGTGGTGCGCATACATGAGTTGTTTCACCTATAGTAGGGTAGCCTATCAATGGCTGAGTACTCTACAAGGTTTACATACCTCTCTTACTAATCCACAGACATGGCGTGGGACCCTTTATTCAGGGCATAGAACTTTGATCAGGGACTCATACAGGAGATCAAGAAATCCATAGTTCCTCTCAACATCCCCACTCAGGATGGAGTGCTGGAGAGTGCCCTTATTGTGGAGAGCTTCCTTGCAGAGTAGGCACCAATAGTCAGATCCACCAACATGCCATAGAAAATAGAGTCTTCAATGGTGAGAAGCTGACATTAGACATGGGGGACCAAGAGGGCTAAGTCATTCAGGGGACGACCCCATGACTTAGGGATAGTAGTATGAGGTTCCCATAGTATAAGGAGTCATTAGGGACCCAATCTGTGATTCACGTGCTGCGGGAAGAGACACATGGATCATGACTGCCCAACCCACCATAGAGGTGATCATCAGATGGTCGAGGGACCTCCAAGAAATAGGAAGAGATTCGAGTGAGGAGGTCCACAGGGCGGAAGACATGGCGGGGGAGCTTGATGAGCGGTAGGTAGTAGACGAAGGTTCGAGGTGCTACCACCACTACCACCATGGTGGCCCACCGCGGGCTTAGGGAGCCAATGGACAAGGGTGAAGCTAGCTTCAGGCGATGAGGGCCTATTACCACGACTCTCTAGAGATGATTAAAGTTATGATCTAGGTCTTCTCTACCTTAGATACAGTTCTTATAGACACAAGTTGCAGTCACTCTTTCTTTGAAACAAACCTCATTCGAGGCTCAAAGATTCTCATGGAGATGTTTTCTCAATCCTTTCAATTAGAGACTCATACTGGAGGAGATTCAACGATTACACACTGGTGTCAGAAGTGTGAGCTTACTCTATGAGGTGAGAGTTTTGGCTAAGATCACCTAGAAGTGACTTCGAGGCCTTACGACATCATCTTGGGTATGAAATGGTAATCCACAATCCATGGTCATATCCACTATTTTAGGCACAATGTGAGTTGTATCTATGAGGATGGTACCAGGTTCTCCTTCACCCATGAGAAGGTAACCCTTACACCACAAGATGAAATCTCTTGGAGGAGGGTGCAGCTGATCACTCACTAGTTGGCTAGCCTCACCCTCGATGTGGTGGATGAGAGGAGCCCAATATTTCATATAGTGGTGGAAGAGTATGATGATGTCTTTCCTGACAATGTTCTGAGACTACCTCCTCACAGGGAGGTAGAATTATGAATCGATCTATACACTGGGATGACACCTATATCCACATCAGAATATCGGATGACTCATGAAGAGCTTTGGGAATTGATGGTACATTTGGAGGAATTTTAAAATAAGGGCTTCATGAGACCCATCATTTCACCATGGGCATCCCCAATGTTCTTTTCCAAGAAGGAAGATGAGATTTTGAAGCTGTGCGTGGACTTACGACTCGTAAACCAGGTGGCCATGAAGAACAAGTATACCCTAATGAGGATTGATAACCTCTTTGATTATCTGAAGGGAGCGATGTGGTTCTCGAAGATAGACCTCAGATCAAGATATCATCAGCTTCATATATGGTATGGGGATGTACCGAATACATCCTTCATATACCAGTATGGACACTATGAGTTCTTGGTGATTCCCTTTAGCATGACTAATTCCCTAGAAGTGTTCATGGGACTCATGAACAAGATCTTCCAGCCTTACCTCTATTATTATGGGGAGTTCTTCATTGAGGAAATCTTGGTGTACTCAGCATCGGAGAAGGAAGAAACTACACATCTTTGGATAGTCTGAGATACACTTTGAGAGAACCGATTTTATGGTAAGATCTTGAAGGTCCAGTTCTAGATTTGGGATGTACACTTTATGGGACACATTATCTTATAGGGTGTAGTTTCAATGGATCCGGTAAAGATAGAGGCAATGCTTGTTTGGGAGCCACCGAGGAGAGTGAATGAGGTGCATAGTTTCTTGGGGTAAGCTGGATACTACTGAAGGTTCGTACCTGAATTTTCCAGAGTAGCATCACCTTTATCAGCATTGATATACAAGGGAAAACCATTCACGTGGACGGAGAAGTTCTAGTATAGTTTCATGTAGATGATGTGGAGAAATACAAGATCCCCCATCTTGAGACTACCAAAAGAGGGCATTGAGTATGTAGTATTCTGCAACGCAACAAGGACGAAACTTGGTTGTGTTCTGATGCATGAGAAAGTAGTGATCACCTACAACTCACAGATGTTGAGGATGTATGAGTAGAACTACGTGACCCATGACCTGGAGTTATTAGAAGTGGTTTTTACCTTGATGATGTGGTGACACTACTTGATAGGTGAATGGTTTACTATCTACTCCAAACACAAGAGTCTCAGGTATATCTTCTCACAGAAGGACCTGAACTTGAGATAGTGGGGATGGATGGAGTTCCTCTAGGACTATGAATTTTAGAGTCTATACTCCTGTGAAGGTGAACATGGTGGCATATGAGCTAATCAATAGGTGAGGTTTACAACTACTGAGTGAGGAAATAGAGAAGATAGTCGCAATGCAGATATCCTTTGCGGATGACGATGGAGAAGCTTACCTTTAGTCATTGACTATCCCTCCCCCACTCATATAGTGAGTATGGGATGTACAACTTTTTTATGTTCACTATGAGGCTCGATGTGCTTACATATCCTCAAGGCAGGCACCTGATGGATTTTCAATAGGTGGGGAGCATGTAATCCTTTTAAAAGGACACACCATAGTACGGGTGATGTTATGGGAGGAGGTGTTAAGGGAGTTCCACACATCCCCTTTGAGGGTACATCCTGGTGTGGAAAAGTTATACCAGGACCTCCGACATTAATAATGGTGGCTAGGGATGAAGAATGTGGTGGCAGAGTTCGTTTCATGATGCCTCACTTGTCAAAAAGTGAAGGCCAAGTAATAGGTCCCAGTAGGCTGGGCACTACCTCTTGAGGTACCAAAATTGAAGAGGGAGGGTATCTCCATGGACTTCGTGATAGGGTTACCATGCACGTCTAGGGGCCACAATTCTATCTAGGTGATCATTGACTGACTCACCAAGTCAGCTCAATTCCTACCCATCTGGGAACAGGGAACGGTAGAGGGATTGGGGCGCCTCTACATCTAAGAGATAGTGAGGATTCACGGGTTCCTTCGATGATTGTCTCAGACCGTGATGCACACTTTACATCCTAGTTGAGTAAGGGGTTGGAGTAGGCATTTGGGACTCAGCTGTGCTTGAGCATAACTTTTCACCCCTAGATAGATGGTCAAAAAAGCAGACCATACAGACCATAGAGGACATTCTTGGTGTTTGTGCCCTAGATTTTGGTCATAGTTGGGAGGACCACCTACCACTGATGGAGTTTCCAAACAACAACATCTATCACTCCACCATTGGCATGACACTGTTTGATTCCTTGTATGGGTGACATTAAAAATCACCTCTATGCTAGACAGACCCATTGGAGTCTACAATCATGGGTCCAGGGTTAGTAAGAGCTACCACAAAGAAGGTGAAGATCAACCATGATCAGATGAGAACTGCATAGATTAGGCATAAGTCATATGATGATAGGAGGTAGACAATATTAGAGTTTGAGGAAGAAGACCATGTTTTCCTTTGGGTCTCACCCCGACGAAGATTGTGGATATTTGGCCGGGGGGGAGTTATCTCTGAGATTAATTGGAACTTTTTAGATTCTCAACAGAGTTGGAAAGGTTGCATACTGCCTAGATCATACCCCACAAATGCACGAGGTGCATGATGGTTTCCACGTGTCGTAGCTGAGAGGTACATGCATGATCCATTTCACATTATCGATGGGGGTGAGAAGGAATTTTATAATGGGGTGATGTTTGTAGAGTTCTTGGTGGATATAGAGGATTGTCAAGAGAGGGTCCTTCGTGGATGGTTGATTCCTCTGGTGTGCATTCGGTGGCATCACATGGATCTCCAAAAGAGCACATGGGAGTGGGTGGTTTAGATTCAGTCTTAGTTCCCCCATTTAGTTGATTAGTCTTTGTTTTGGCTTTTAAAGAAGTAAATCACTATGGTGGGGAGAATGTGATGTCCCTAAATTTTGATGTATTTTTTTAAATTCTATGTAATTATTTCAAGACCACAAGCTTTGAAGACACATGATTCCAAGGCCCAGTGAGCCTGGAATAGAATTTTGATCTTTTTTAAGTTCACCTAAGTAAAAATTTGAGCAGGGTTTTCTAACTTTTGAACTAGTTCTCAGATCGAATATCAGATGGAACCGTTGAACTTGAAATGTTGGGATTCACTTAGAAAGGACTTAACTTTGACTGAAAAGGGTCATATTGAAAATTTAATTTTTAGACTTTTCAGAAAATAATAAAATAACATAAAAAGTTATTTTATTTTATTTTCTCACCATTTAGTGGTTGGAGACGATGTTGCGATGTGGTGATGAGGTGCATTAATGGATGAACTTTAATAGCTCGTTTATTTTCCATGTGATGACACTTTAAGTAAAGCGTAACAGCTACACTATTTCATAAATTAAATAGTGTAACAATGAAATGTCACAGCGTAACATAAATGCTGCGACATGTCTAATTTTTGTTGAATAATGTCTTTGAGAACTAAGTGTTAAATGGTGGAAAATTCTCTGACAAACCACCTTTGAGTTTTCTCTCCAATGAAGAACAATGAATTCTGGATGAATGTTAAGAACTTCGATGCACCTTTAAGAATGGATTAAGGAAGAAACAAACATCTTAGACGTCTAGAAACTTTGCAGGCAGACCACTTCAACATTGAACCACTTTTAGGTAGGGGTTTATTTGTTTTATGTTTTCCCCATTCTTCATTATAAATGATAAATATCGATCAACCCATGAATAGGTTGATCTGAAAATTGTCTCTTCTTATGGGAGGGTGATGTTTCTAGGGTTTTCTTTTGGGTATTGATGTATTATTGATATAAGATCATTCCCAAGCCTCCCCTATTTTAAATTTCTAACACAGTGGGTGAGGTCCGACAAAAACATGGACCGACCCCCACCTCCTTGTGAATTCTTCATCGACGAATGTTAGAAATGATTGAAAGGAAATTTTGAGGCCTTTTTAGGGAAAGAGGCACCCCACAGAGGCCGTGGACATAAGAAGTGTGAGGAAAGAACCACCAGATCGGACCTGGTGGTCCGTGGAGTACTCTTTTAGCATGCCACGATGGCACACTGGGAGGAGAACTGCATCTAACCCGGGCCATAGGTCTCAGAGGTATGTTGTCTTCGACCACATGTGGGAATCCAAGATGTCCACATGAAAACTGGGCCACTTTTGTTTGAATGTGGTAGAGGAAATGACCCTCCGTTGACCGTAGGTCTAGGTCGGTTCGGTCCGATTGGGTCAGACTAGACACATACCGAATCAGACCCTTTCTATAAAAAACATCAATATCTTGCAAATTGGGCGTCCAATTGACAAGATGTTTGCGGAATTGGAACCCTCTTGACGAGGTAGATATTTTACATACTCAATGGAGAATTTCATAGATGTTTAAATTAGACAAATGGAATGGGGAGCGGTTCTCCTGAGATTAAGTGTGCTATGTACAGAATCCCTACAGTTGGTTGATACCTAAATGCTGCTGATGAGAGACCCTGTGTGGATCAGATACTATGGACCATTGGGAAGTGGCTTATGTGTGACCTGAAATTCCTACATTGGGGAGAAAATTCTATTTGACCTAATAGACTGACGGAACTCAAGAGGAGGAGTACCTTATTATGACCATAGATTAGTGGGAAGTGACTTCTGTGTGACCTAACATGCCCATGGTGGGGAGCGGCTTCTGTGTGACCCAACATACTCATGATACTAATCAAGGATGAGTACCAGAACCATCCTAAGGTTAGTGGGAAGTAGATTCCATGTGACCCAGTAGGCTCACTATATACTCATTGAGGAGGAGTTCTCCACCAGCCCATGGTGTTCGATGATGTGACTAACTGTTCAACTATCCTACTATAGAATAAACCTGGTGTGAGATGTATTGCTATTGATCATTCTTGGTGATCATGACTTATGTTTTAGTTATGGATTTATATATGGTATTTACTTTGTTTTATTTGGGTCCCAACTAAGTATTTTGTTACTCACCCCTACACATGCTTCGCCCGCATGTGTTGTGTCTGGTGCAGATAACTACCGCCTTAATGGAGGAATTGGTGGCACAGGACTCTGTGGTGCCCAGTGAGACTAGGAAGGTGGGCCATAATACTACGGTATCTAGAAGTTACTCTGTACTTACCAATCAGGCGGGGTTTCTAGTGGTGGACTTCCAGAGCTCATTTTGTACCTTTTAATTTCCAGTTAGTCTTTTGTTTGGTTTGTATTTTGGCCCACTTGACTTTCAGTTTTACTTGTACTCAGTGCTTTTTTAGTGTCATACTTGTTTAATTTTTAAAATTTCGGATGTGGTTGTGTCTGGGTGTGTAAAAATACTCAGGAAAATTCCTCACAATTGCATGCTGATGCCTTCAACGCTAGTCTCAAACCCCTGGCCTTCAGACGGTGGGCTTGGGGTATGTCAAGGCACAACCCCGGGGGATGGGTCATGACAACTAATGCTTTGATATATCCCATATTTTCTTATATATATGAAATATGAAAATAATATTTTTTTCAATGATAGTAAGGCCTCCATGGTCACACAGTTAGGTCTCTTATTATGGATTATATTTTGGACAAAGTGTTTGTTCCCAAATTAAGAGAGTATGTTAAAAGCATTTCCGAAAAGAGTTTTCTAAGGATTCAAAAATATTTGTGATGTTTTGAAAGAATTTATTAATGTATTTTAGTGAAAGTGGGGGATTATTAGATGTGCACTGAATTATGCATATGAATGAATTTAATTTATGTGAATATACCTTCCCACATAGTTTCATCATTTATAATCCATTATGAATGGATTAAATGGAATCCATCATGAATTTATTGAATGGATTTTATTTACTAAATTCCATCAACAAATAACTCCATCATGAATAAATGAATAATGATATGATGAATATGTAGAAAATATTTAATTAAAGGAAATTAATCAAAGATAGCTACATAAAGCGATAATATACCTTTTATTGGTTGTGACTGATTATATACATGATTCCCAATTATCTCTTCCTCCCAAAATGATTTTGTTTTCACTCAGTGAAGGTGTTTGAACACCTTCTGTGTTTATGGATCCTCAATAATCATTCTATAATCTTCTAGATATTGTAATCCCCTATAAGGAATAAGGCTCTATTCTATTGATATTATGATATTTATCAATAATGCTCCAATTATTATTGAATATGTATCTTGTTAATATCTAGGTATGCTCATTAATGTTATTTATTTATATTTCATGTTGATATGGTCGAGGTTAGATCACAGGAAAAAAATTTCTTCCACTTCCAAGATGATTTGATAACATCGAAAAACACATTAGTACTGGTCTTAGAAGATTAATATGTGGTTCTATCTTAGAATTATTTATAGGATTGTTTCTTTGAATAGTTGTTCCCTAAAACAATGAGTGAGGATAGGGTTAGAGAGTAAATGATTCTTGTTTAGGGAGGCATATTTGTGATAGATTATGCTAATCATTTGACTAATGTTATATGGTTCACACATATGTTCGAATGTAATGAGATTGATAGATTCATATTCAATTAGTTTAATTCTTATTCCAAACGAGGAGTTAATTTTTAGGAAGTAATTATTAGAGGCATTATGAGTCTCACTAGTGTAGAAATATTCAGCTCAGTCTGGGTGAAGGTTCTTCTCTTCCTTTAAGAGTTAAGACTTCTATTAAGTGAAATATGTGGGATAACTAGGGAATAGTATTCTAATATATGATAGGAAACTGACGGTGTTCCAATATTTTGGACATATGGGTATCCTTTAATGTGTAAAATCCCGCGATTTTACAATGTAATTTCTATTTAAATAAATATTTTGTTAAATAACTTGTTTTACAAACAAGTCTAAACTAAAACGAACCTTGATACATTTTATTAATATAAAATTATAAGTATGTTATTTGACCACTAGATTATAGACATTAAATTGGTGGGTATAATTAGATGTAACTACATTATTAAATATATGTAGAAAAAAGATTCAATGGAATCAATTAGTATGATTCATCCTTATAATAATTATTTATTTGATCTTGGAAAATATGTAACATCACTATGGTTTTACAAAGAAAATTCCCTTGAAGAAAATCAATAAGTATGGTTTGAGAAAAATCGTTTGAGAGAAATGTTCAAACTCATGAAAATCAAAATGAGATCTATATTAACCGAATCACAACCCAAATATTCCACATATCATATCTTACCCTTAGAACTTATGCGTAGGTCTTTACGTGTTTCTTATGTAGATGTTAGGATGATATTAACAAGCATCCATTAATGAAATAAATTTTACTTATAATTTTTTTTAAAACTATGATTAATTGTTTTAAATAATAAACGGTGAAGTTAATAAAAATATGATGATAAAATTAAATTAATTATTATTAAATAAGTAACCAATTTGGAATTAAATCAATAAATCCTAAAAGTCATATTGTTTAAAAGGATTGTGTTTTTATATATATTATGTATTTTTATATTGATAAACTAATTGATTAAATTTAAATAATTTTTCTTCTAAAACGTTTTAATTAGTGAATAAATTTATTAACACTAATTTTTATTAGTAATATATTTAAAAAATATTATGAAGTCTTTATATTTTAAGAAGAAATTATTTTATAAAAACAATTTTTCTATATATTATATTTTTAACATTAAAGTAAATTTTATCATAGTTAGAAGTTTAATTATATTTAAACTATTTCAAATTCACAATTATCATGTCAAAATTTGGTAATAAGGTTCATATAATATTTTTAATAAAAAATAAGTACAAAGGAATATAATTGATCAAGTTTATAAAGGTTAAGAAGAGGTAATATAACTTAAATCAAATTTTATTAAATAAAATTGACACATAAACATTATATAATATTTTTGTAGGTTTTTAATTCATACCAAAATATCTCACCAACATTTATTTACCTAACTAACATAACTCCTAGGTGATTCCATCTTTACACTTCACCTTTATCAAGTTTTCTATGAAATGTCCCTCATTTTCACCTATAAAAGGATATCGCATACAATAATTCAAGACACAATTTTCCTTTGAATTTCTATTGAATTCATACACATTTTACCTCTAGTATAATTTTATTCCACATTTCATATACCATTGTCACAATAAGGTTCCCCAAGTCCTCCATTTCTATGTGTCCCTCTCTGGGAATAATGAATCCCTAAATGTGAGTATTATTCAATCCCTAACAAATTCATATCTATATGTTTCATAACAATATCATTAAATTAAATTAAAAATATTTATAAAATATAATAAATATTATGATAATTATATAATAATGACATTATAATAAAATAATCACTTTCATTTTCAAACTCACCAATGAATTATGACATGATATTGTTTGGTTTGGTTTAACCATATATAAGAATGGTGCTATAAATTTATACCATGGATGACTATAGAAACATTATTAATTAAAATATATGATATAAAAATGGCAAATTATTTTATTAATATGGTTATTTAATGGTAACACATAAAATTATTCATCAATATATAGTAACTCATTGTTATCACCAAATTACCCAAAAAAATACAACATGAATTCCATTTTCAAAAACCAAAACCATGCCTTCCATTAAGTAAAAATGGGACTAAATAAAAAATTAAATCACAATCAATACACTATATTTAAAAATATAAAAATTATGAACTAGGTATTAATAAACTATAATAATTATCTCTAGTAAAAAACATGCACAAAATAAATAAAATTACTAACATTTAATGATGAAAATAATCTATAACTATCTAATATGTTTGTAGTAAATTATTATAAATGAAGAGTTTAAAAGGTAAAACACAATAATAAAGGTTTTTAAATAAGTTATTAAGATGGTTATGTTTATTATACAGGGGGTTAGAGCATGCCCGACCAAGAAGGAATCTATTTTAATGGTGTTTCCATCTCAAATTTACTTCCTTGGGACATGTTTCATATTATATACATAATCTTGTTTATATGGTGTATAAAATACCTAATTGAAATATTTTATCATGATTATAATTTTATTAATGGAATTTAATGTTCCATTTAATGTTCTATCTTTCAAATTATTTTGATTTAATTATTTTCAAATCTGTAAGGGGTTTTGAATACTCAATTTCCTTTCATTGAGTTGTAATATTATTCTTGAACTCCATTATTATAGGACTGATTAATTATATAATATTATCATGTTATATTTTATTTCACACAAAATTTATTGGGAATATACATTTTCACATCACTTTATTTTTTAATATATTTCTTTATAAAAGTATGACATTGTTAAAAACAATTTCCAACCTTTCTAATGGATCTTTCTCTTCTATGTGTGTATTATTTCTTTAAAAAATGTTTTACTATCCTATTTTTAATGTTAAAGATGTATCATCATCTTTAATCTTAATATTTATCTTTATATTTTTTCAAAATGAAGTTTTATTTTTCTTTTCAATGATTCAGGTTTCATTAAAATTATTTTACAAGGCTAAAAGGTATATCCCCCAATATCACACATTTTATCTTACACAACCCATTTTATGTTCTTTAATATTATTCCATTTTGAGAATCCATATTGATATTTTTATTTTGAAGTATTTTTTATAAATTATTATGGTAATCTTATAAGAAATAATATTTTAAAATTGATTGTGATTTCATTTTCTATTAAATTTTACTTACTTTACATAAAATGTGAAAGGAATATATTTTGGAATTTTTTTGCATAAAAATGAATTTTTCCTCTATATTAGAGAGTATTATTTAAGAAAAATACTCTCCACATTTTTAAGGTTTTATAAATAAATATCTTTTTCATATATCTTAGAATTTTTTTTTCTTTTTAAAAATAAATGGTACTAAAAATTTAATATTTATTTTTTCTTTTTCCACAATGTAATTTTAAATTTCATTATAAACATGTTTTTTTGTAAACATATTTAATTTATATTACGATTCAATGGGAATATTTATAATTATTATATCCACCTCTTCTCTTTGGATGGATTATGATAATATTTTGTCGAAATTTTCTTGAAATCTATTTGTTTCTTATGGGGCAATTAATCTAGGATGAAATTATAAGCATTTTCAAGTTCTTATTGAAAATATTTGTTTACTTTATCATTTTGTGATATATGGTCCCATTATATACCTCCAATTAATTTGTTAAATCATTATATATCATGATATAACTATGGGAAATGAATTTTGATGGACGATTCACTCTGTGAAAAAAGTTTTTATGCCCTATGTACTACAAAAAAAAATTTGTGATGATTGATCCATTAGGTTATCAGAAAAATGCAGTGATTCCTAATACAATATTATATAATGGTCTTGGTATCTAGCCTTGACACATATGATTTTTTATGATTATTCATGTTCCATATTTTGTATAGGAAATTTCAATGTTATGCCCTATTCTTTTTTCATGCTCCATGGATCATGATTATTGTATTGTGTTTCCACACACTTGTTATAGGGTATATGTTTGATCATTTGAGGATATATGTCCCTCAATAATGATATATAGAAAAATATTATGATTCCATGTTTCTTTTAATCTGACATTTCTACCATGATCACACTTTGTAACATGCTTATGATATATCCCTTTATGACTCATTTAAAATTTTTCAATTACTAAAGGATTAATATCACCCATTATTTTTTCCCCATGCCCCAAAGTAATTATATTCTAGATTGTGTTAAGGAGGAAGTTATTTGGGGATATTTTTTTGGAATATATTGAAGAAGTAATTTCAAATTAGACACCAATGTAGCTAATTTCCAAATATACTAAACCTTTTGGTGATGAAATTTTGTGTTTTTATCAGATGTATTATTTATATTATGAACATGATATAAAATTATATGATTTTTACGTCGATACATCAAACATTGTATCAAATATAGTGTTTAAAGTATGTGTTTTTAGCACCAAACCTGAGAGCGTGGGTTTGTGTAATCTCATAAAGAATCTATGGGATCTCACTACAGATAGCTAAAGGATTTAGTTTTGGGTAAACTCAAGGTTCTAAATAAGGTATAGGTATATGATAGTGGTCCGGTAGTTAGGGTTCCTATGGTCATTCAATACTTTGAGAGGGATATGGTTCTACTTGACAGGGAAATAATTCCAGTAGGGTGACACCCATCATGTGATTTTGGTAATGAGATCCTAGGATCGAGAATCTAGTAAGATTAATGCTCTTGAGAATACCAATTCTGATTATGGTGATGACCCAATGATTTTTCAACGTATAATTATAATGCAATATGATGTTACTAGGGAATAATAGAAGTAGTTGAGATCATTCAGAATGATGTTTTCCATCAACTTCACTGAATAAAATCATTACAATGGAGTAAACAAAACCTCTTAATATTAATATATAGAGTTTTTTCACAAATAATTTATAATTAATTTAATCAATAATTACTCATTAAGAAACTTCTTTCATTGATGTTGATCCATTTGGTAGACACTGCCATAGTCCTATAATTATGATGAAGAATCCAAAGTATAATTCATCAATAAGTATCCACACATGATCTATGAATCATAGAATGACCTCATTGGTATTATAGGTGATATAATAGATTTATTAAATGACTTTTGTACTCATTTTATGATTGTAACAAGAATTATCTCGATCTTAAAAACTCTATTATATTTTTTTCTTCATCTTTATAGGGAGGAAGTTGATGATTATCTCTTCATTATTGAAAGAGTACTTGAGAACATCTCTCTAGATATTTTAAAGAATTCTCTGGGAGAATCTTCTATGTGAACATTTCTATATTTCCTATAAAAATATATAATTCATATTATATACTTAGGGTTAGCCATACGTAATTAAATATCGGACCCAAAGTATTGTTAATATTGAACAAAAACCATGTTAAATAATAATAATAATATTACCATATTTTTTTGACATGATCTAACTCACAAATATTTAAATACCATTTAATAAATAACTAAATAATATTTTTTTAAATAGTATTAAATAAAATATGTCATTACCTTTAGGATCTTAACTTAGCCTATAAATCCTCTCTGACATTTATCAAACCTTGAATAATATGAATTTATTTGAATAAACAAATAAATATTTACATTATCCATTCATTAAATAAATTATTATTATATTAAATAATAGGAAAATAAAAATTTATTTAATATCCCACTGTCATTATTCTAGCTCTAATATCTTATGATTTAATTTATGTGATTAACCCGACTAGATAAATTATCACACTACAATCCATGTATAATATTTTTTCTAAATATTAAATTCAAACAGATTTTAATTTGGATTATAGATACACATATTGTGTAATACTATGTGCCACATTGTCTATGGAATTGAGAGAAATGGCCTAGAATCCAAGTTTAGTTTCTTGAAACACATCAAGAAACCTATATAAAAAGAACTTAATGTCAAAATAATAAAAATATCATACAAATGTTTACTATGTAATATAATCATTTTGTATCAATATCTCATCAATAAGGTTGTATACTTATGTCATCAACCTATATTCTTGGTTATTTTTATTTGATTACATAAAATGATCTTTTTGAAAAACCACCATGTTCATGGAATTAATCAGATAGTTTAATTTAAATCAAAGGTCTATAGATATCTATGTTTATTAAATAGAAAGGAGAAAATAATTTATTAGCATGAAATATACTTTTTTCTGTTATATTAGGTTGGCGATACATCTTATCATAGATACCATTGTTTGGTAAACCTTTAAATAGGAATGGTGGTGCTGGAACTCATCATTCAAAAATCTGTCCTCATATTATTGGATGGATGGTAACCCTGATTTGAACTTGCATAGTGTTTTTTCTTGATTTTCATTGTATCGGGCTAATAGTGTAGTGAGTTAATAATATATATTATACGGTGGGTGGCTCAAAAGAGAGATAGGTTTACTAGAAACTATCATACGGAACTCCCATCAAATGTTTATGACTTTAGGAGGGGTTATCTACCATGTTGTGTTGGACTAGCATGACACCAAATCTTGGGAGGGGTGATGCATCATCTTTGATTGATCTCACTATTACACCATCTATTAATGTTTGGGGGAGGGGGAGGGAGTGAGATGTGAATTTTTCACTTTCTTATCTTATAATTTTCTTCCAATTGAACTATTGGGATAATTTTTAGACTTATTATTGATGTTTCTTTAATTATTTATTGCCTTTGTGATTGTAATGGGTTGCCTCTTTCCCAATTCTCAAAAGATGTTTTCTTTGTTTTTTATTTAATAAAGGGGGTTCATGCTCAACCTGTAAAAATATAATATTTATTTCTACGAACCACATAAATATATTGGATGATGTTGTGTATCCAAATTCCGTCATTAGCTACCTAAAAATCCGTAATATTATCATAATATACTATAGAATCAACAATCATTGAATTCTTAGAAAAGTTTAACATCACAACTCATCCATTAAAGAATAACATGGTTTTCGACAATAATTTTAGAGAATTCAATTCTATACAGGAATACGAATAGTGTAGCCTTTAATTACCTGTTCCACATATCCTCCTTACAGAAGGAACATATCCTTCAGATGCATTAAATAATTTAGGAAGGGTTTTTATAGAAATATAATGATGCTCACATGGACCAGCTTGATTTGTTCCTACCATTTATAATGAATAAGGAAAATCAATCCTGCTACATATCATGGAATACAAGATATAACATATCAAAAAAGTTTATGGAATTATACTCATCCTCACTATCTCCTCTTATTCTTAAGATCACATTTTCTTTGAGATATGTATTCCTTGTGACACTAGAAATATTACCATCTTGTGTTGTTCCATACTAAATCCCTTCAGCACATTTTCAATGTATTTACCATTAATTAGTCAAATAAAACTGTTAGTTCTATCAAAAAATGATGTTGATACCTATAATGTAGTCTTCTTCACCTAATTAATTCATGGAGAAGTATTTGTTTAACCATATTTTAACTAAATGTACAACCATTATCTCATTTTCCAAAGACAATATATCATAAACATATACTAATAAGTGAAAAATTCACTCCCACTAAACCACTTATATATACAAGAATCACATTAATTTTTAATGAAACCAAATTATCTTATAGATTTATCAAAATGAATGTTACATTATCTTGATTCTGTATTCAACACATAAATGGATCTGTACAACTTGCATACATTATTGGAATTATTTTTTGTCCAAACCCTTTTGGTTGGGCCATATAGACATCATCCATAAGGTTTCCATTAAGGAAATCTATTTTGATATCCATTATCCAAATATCATAATCATGGAATGTTCCCACAGGAATAATAGTTTTGATGGCTTTCATCACAATTACTAATGAAAAAGTTTCATTGTATTAAATTCCTTGAAATTTATTAAGACCTTTATCAACCATTTGTTATTTATAGGTACTGATTTTTCCATCCATGTATATATTCTTCACAAATACTCATTTTCACCTAATAGGATTTACATCAACTAGAGGATATTCTAAAAATAAGAGTTGGTTTTTTTACATTGAATACATTTCAAAATTTATGGTTACATTGAACTTCAAACATCTGAGTTTCTTACTTCATCATTATTTGATAGATGTCCATCATTATCATCTAATAATTTATAACCATATTTCATTACTATAAAACCATATCTATCTAGTTCTATAACCACTATGGTGATCATAGGTAGTAATTGAGTCACTATAACATCTTCTATCATATTGCTTTTTGGAACTTATTCCTATTCCCACTATAGTGTATCCTAAAACTTGATTTTATCAAAGTCTATCTTTCTCCCACTATATCATTTGGATATGTGCTCCCTCTTATTGAAAATAGAATGTATGGACACTATAAAATTTTTTAACTAAGGGGTTTTATATACAATATCCCATTTTTTCTTTAAGACAACTTATAGAGATATACTTTTTGCCTCGAGTGTATGTTTGTTTGTAGAAGTGGAATTAACAAATGATTCATAACCCCAAACACATGGATTTACCAAAAAAATGCCCTCTTCACCATAAGTCATATGAGATTATAATTACCAATTCAGTTGGTACTTTTTTAGTGTGTATGTTGTTGTTTATAATAAATATTCCCAAAAGGATAATGGAAGACCCCCTTAACTCATCATATATCTCACCCTAATTTATAAGTTGTATTTTCTTTTTCAATGAAACCATTCCATAAAAGGGTATAATAAGGGGTGAATTGACATACGATCTTAGAATCCCTTTTATATTCAATGAACTATTGGTTAAGATATTCCATGCCACAGTCTAATAAGGGTCTCTTTATCTTCATACCAATATTATTATCTACTTCATTTTTGTATTTTTAATTATATCAATGAAATTCTACTTACACCTCATTATAAGTACCTATATCAAATAAATTAGTTAGTAAAAGTTATAAATTGTGGTTTTCCATATCTCGACTCAATTGGAAAATACCCACACATGTCAGTTTTAAATAACATAATAATATATATGGGCCTTTCACCCCTTTTACTAAATGAAGATTTGGATATTTTTCTATGAAAACAATAGCGATATATATTAACTAGTTTTTGTTTAAAATATTGTAATTATCATTATTTTTATAGATTTTTCAAATTATTTTCATTTAGATGAAAAATCCAATGATTCCATAACTGAAAGATATATGATCCTTGGGAACAGGGTTTATTATTGATTTCCAACACCTGATTTATGTATTATAGAACATAAAGACCATTATTCATATGTTCCATCACATAATATATGCTATGTTTTTAAAATTAAAAACTATTATTTTTTAACAGGAAAATAGTTTGATCTTTTTCTATAATGATAATGAATATTATGTTTCTAGTTACACTAGGAATTTAATAAAAATTCAATGACACTAAAATTAATCCAGTTGAAAAATTGATATTTTCATCTTAATAGATAGTGAGCTAATATTTTTCTATTAGAAACTCAAATAACCACATCATTACATGAATCCTTTGGGAATACACATGGTTCCAATATTTGTCAAAAAATTTGAGCACCACAAATTAAATGTAATACATAATTTATATAAATGGAGAGGTTATATTTGATAATGAATGCACATGAATCTTCCACTTGTTTCTTCACTAAGGTAATTTTTTTCTTCCAATGGTCTTTCTTGCCACTTGAAAAACAAACTTCATCCTACTACTTAGCCTTTACTATGACCCCCCTCTTCTTGGTAAGGTAATTCAAAGTTACATTAGACTTGGAATTAGTCGTATATATGTTCTCATTTACTTTCCTCTTTTTCACCATTATGATCAAAGTTTTAACATGATTCAAGTCTTTATTTTACATGGGAATCAGAGCCAGGATATCTGGGCTCAATCTCTATATTTTTTAATATTAAAAATAATAATAAAACTATCTAATATACTATGAAGTAAGGAAAGAATGAGCTTAATACAAAATTAATTGGGTAGCTAGAAACCTATATTTTATAAACACTTAATATGACTGATCATCCTGAATATATGAGGTTTGGTTAGAAAACCTTCTTCAAAATTTCATGTAAATACTGCCTTGGATATATCATACCTATTATTTTATTTCTCATCATAAAGGTCATGGAGATGGTGCATCATGGTTTATTCACCTATGTATTCATGAATCTTATAATGATCAGTTATCTTGGATGATAACATGGGGTGTTAGATATCCAATACATCACCCATATGTTTCCAGAAGAAAAAATGATCATCCTCGGTTTCCTCCTTGGAGGGAACATCATGAATTGGAGACTCTAGAACATAACAATTATGCTCTTGAAAAATTATGGTGTAAAATTACATGTACCACACTTTAAGGTTATCACCAACTAGGATATTGTATTTATCTAATATTAATCATATGGATAATGTAGTGTTTTAATTACTTTCCATTTTCAATAAAAAATAAAAGAATATTTTAATACTTTATCTTGATTCCGAAGTGTGATGTAATAGATTTTATTTTTTTATTCACCCACTATTTTATTAAATACTAATAACACATGCTATTGAATTCATAATATCATGTTGTATATAAATTCTAGTGGAAAGGATTCATATTTCCCTTCTCATAACTAATATGATGTCCTAGCCAAATTACAAGAAAGTATTTTGATAGTGGTCTTTTGTAATAGTATTAACGCATGGTTCCTTGATATTTTAAGTGGACTCCCCAATCCTAAAATCTTGGACTCCTATTTTCTCTACACTTAATTCAATACTACCCTATTTATTGTGTGGGTAGCTACTATTGATTCTAAATTTGTTAAGTCAACCCAAATTTATAATAAAAAATTCCCAATAAATAAAAGTGTCTTGATGGGCCCATACCAATACGTTGATATGCGATTGCATTCTAACTAAAGTAATTGAAGAAGTTTTTCATCTTAATATAAATTTGAGGTATTTTTTCATTATTACATAAATATTATTTATTCTACCCTTTTAATTGATTATTAATATTATTTGGATTTTATAGAATTAATTAATTATGTTTGATAAAATAATTTATGCATAATATATTTATTTATATTTCATTTTTTGTTATTATTAATTCATTTACTTTATGTGATAATTTTTATAAATCAAATTAACATTTTATCACAAGAATAAATAAATAAAGATACCCCTGAAAGAATAATATAAACATGTGCTGTGATTATGAGTTTTTTATTGCTTGATGATTTATTGAGTAGAAATTATACAAACCCATGAACCTAGGGGAGTAAATCCTGGAGATGATACCTAGATTGAGTTACAAAATTCTTATTTTAACCTATGTATCTCTTTGGATGGTTTCACCTCAGATTTTTCTTGAACCATCTACACCCACATAGAGCTCCATCTTTTACATATTCTATCTCACGTGAAGGTGAGGTATACTAAGGTTTTAGGGTTACATAAATAAACCATGGATACATAGACCCATATATAATAATAGAGAAGGGATGATAAACCAATCATCATATTTAATTTAGTAAAAAATTTATCATAAAAACCCACACACTAAATAATTAAATAAAATAAAAAACCAATACATATATAGGTTGGTCATGCTCAGGATCATCCAAAAAAATAAATGAGTAAAAATATGGAATTTATTTAAATTCGTTTTTATTAATAATGTTTCAAATTAACAAAAATAAGTATATTATTAATAAATTATTTATTTTATCATAATTATCCACCCAAATAGTTTTCTAGATTCTCATCCTCTATATTTTTGCAAAATGTATTTATATTAATTTAAATTTAAAATTATTTTTTACATTGTGCATATTGATTTAGTGCATGATTTGTTCCATTCTTGTTTTATTTTAAATTTCATCTGAAGTATAATATAATTTTTAGGTATTAGATATAACTTGTTTTGTTCCCATCTATATCCAATTAAACCCATTTATAGAGTTTTAATTTTTACAAATAATGTACCATCACATGAAATGGTGTGTGACTAAAGCTTGGTATTGTCTTTATCATGTACTATGTACTTACAAAGAATTCATACCTACATTGTGGGTCACGATATACATGAAATGTTATTTCACGGGTCATAATGCATAATCGGTAGGGAATGTATGACAAAATCGAATGCTTTTAATATGCATTGAGTGTACTACAGTTGAATCCCAAGAAGTACATGACATGTATTGTGACCATTGATATCATATATTGTAGAATTATATGGAAAATATTTATTCTAACATTTAATTCCACAAGACCGACTGAAATATTGGTGTAATATTTTGGTAAAAACCATATCACAAAAGATGTGAAAACCAAAGTAATATTAAATCAATTTCATGTATTATTAATATTCATGAAGCATATATTATATAATGTATTTTTTATAATAATATTAAGTATTTTTTTCAATCAAAACGTAAATAGTTTAACTTTTAATAAATTCGTTTTTATGTATTATAAGGTATTATTTAATTTTTTTTAAATTTTAGAATTATAATTTTAAAAAAAGAACATTATTTTTTAAATAATAAATTTAAAATTATCATTAAATGAAAATTTCAAATTGTTTTTGAAAGTATTATTTTAAGCAGATAATGAAATATTCTGATTCAGGTATAATATCATTTATTTTAATTAAATAATGTAATTTAAAAGTGACATTAATTTTTTTTGAAACTAATGTAACAAAAGTATACTTCAATTATAAATAATCTAATTAACTATAAAGGAACAAGAATTATATCAGATTTTGTTATAAGTTCTTTTTTGGGGTTAAAAATACAATTTTCTAAAAACAATTTCTACACTGAATTCTATGAATTTATATTAAAATTGATTTATGAAACTTATAGAAAATTAATCATGAAAAATAAATTCCATATTTAGAATAAATTGGAAAAATTTTGGTAAATATGCCACTTTTTTTTGACATTATGAATAGTAACCAAAATAAATAGTTTTTACATTAGTAAGGGTAAAACAATTTAAATTATGTTAAACTATGAGATAAGTCCTAGAAAACTATATAAATATTGTATTTATTTTATTAAATAAGTTTATTTATACCATAACCATCCATGGTTCTAAAATTTGGAAATTTATTACAACTTTCCCTTGATAATGACCTTAATATGATTTTTACAAAAAAATAAAATCAAAATGCCACTATCTTAATATTAATATATCTAATAGATTTTATTTGGGATAAAAATAGGTTATGATTGGTTATAAATGGTAATTCTAAATATAAATTTCTATTGTTTCCTGATTTTTTTGTTTTTTAGTAATGTAATTATTTCCATATGTTCTCACGCAATGTCAAAACAATACATGTTCAATTAATAAAAAATCTTTTAAAAGATTTTTAAAAACATTAATAGTGACAAAATTTGGATGAATTAATTTGTTTCAATAATTTTTTAGATAAATATAACATATTATTGTTGTGTTAAAATTTTATATGCTAATTCCATTTCTATATTTATGTCATTAATTTCCAACTATGTAGATATTCCATAAAATGACTTAAATGGTATATTATGTTAAATACTAATTTATTTAATGTTTTAAAATTAATAAAAATAATATATTTAGAAATGTCTTAATGAGGGTTAATACTAATATATAAGTGCGAAATAGTTACTAAAACTTATCTAAATTTTACTTTATGATAGGATTTCGACTCATAATAAACATAGATTAAAAATATGTTAATTTTTTCCACCTAAATTAGAAAATTAATTTATATAAATTTAACACTTTATGTAATTCCAAGGTGCCCCCCCAATAACAAAAAAAGGTTACACCCTCCCCTGTATTCTACAAAAAATTTTATTACCATAGTTCATTCGAACCCTAGACAATAATCTCCCCAACATCCCTCCCCATGTCCTAGAGGTCCTATTATCACGAAAATACCCAACCTAGAAGGATTAAGGTGTAATCCATAGAGGTTATCTAAGGTGGACCAATCATTAAATACATGGATATTTAATAACATTAGATGAATTTTCAATATATAACACAATTAAGAACACCCAATAATCATAATGTTTAAGTGAATTTGGATACTAGAAACCAAAAAATCTTATTTTAAGAAATATGTTCAAAATATTCCCAAATGTTCTTCATATTGTTACCCTTCTAGAAATATAATATAGGGAAACATCCATCAAATCTTGGGAAAGAAAATATTAAGAAAGGGTGAGCATAAATGCTTTGTATGGGTAAACATAGGGGATATAAATCAATGATAATTCATGAGAATAAGTGTATGGAACATAATCATGACACAAGGAAGGCATACCTAATAAGCTTATAAAATTTTGAAAATTTATAAATTTAAAAATGTTCACTCATTAAGTTAAGGACAAGAAATTAGGTCCTTTAATAAACTTATAGACATGAAACCAGGTATATGAATCATTTTTTAACCCAAAATTACACTCACAGATAACATAAAAATCTCATGAGTTTTCAATATTTACCCAATGCAATGAAGGGAAAGAAACTTCTCTTTTGTCCCATCACATAATGACAATCTAACTGAAAATTTTATTTTTATTTGATATTCAAAAGCCACTTTACATTTAGTGGTAACCTATACAGTAGGAGGTAACCAAAAAAAATGATACCCAATTTTAAAGTTCAAATTTTAAAAAGCACACAACACCCTAGAAGATCACAATTCAAGATCACCTACGTCACCCTATCACCATCCATTAGTATAATGAGTCACCATATCCATCCATGAAAACCATTTTCATCACCATCTAACTTCCAAATCAATCACCTGATATTATTAGAGTCCATTGAATCCACCATAAAACATTGTACTACACCATATTCTCATTGTCCCCCAGAAAAAAAAACAACCAAAGCACCAATATAGAGAAAGATCATCTCAACAAAAAGCATAAAAATTGAAACAATACAATTTAAAGTGACACCTATGGTTGAAACCATAACCCAGATTGAAAAAAACTAGAAACACAAATAAAAACACCACTAAAAAAGAAATAAATAGATCAAACACTGAGAAGAAGAAAACTTACCTTTACAAATAATATGATGAAGAAATCTGAAAAACCAAAACCATCGATGAAGGGAATGTGCCAAGAACATTGATGGTTGTTGAACCAAACCTCCTAAAACCTCATTGTTATAATTTCTCTAGACTTTACTAAGAGAGGAGTATTGGAAGTTGAGGTTAGAGAAGTGGTTTGAGTGTCTAGGGGATCCAAATGACGGCAACGTCGACGTGGAAGAAAACCATGATTCTTCAAAGTAGAAGAAAGTCATCCCAGACTATTATTTGAGACCCTTCAATCGTTGAATAACAAAAATAAAAGAATATTTTAACCACTGATCGATATCTTATTGGGAGATGTGCAAATGAAAGCGAGGTCAGAGCCGTAGAAAGAGTGTTTGAGGGCTTCAACAACAGACTTCAGGACCCCTAGAAATCATTAATAAGGATGATGTCGACATAAATAAAAAACAAAGAATAGATAATCTACACTTAAGGAATAATGTTGGAGGGGTGAGAATAAGGGTTGAAAGAAAATTAGTCTTTTAAATATTTCATCACAACTTAATTAACTAATGGGAAATAAATCAGTTTCATAGAATCCTCGTTAAATCATCATCATAACAAGACATCCAAATAAAGAAGGTGTATGGTATCCTATGATAATATATCTAGTGGAGAATAATAATCCTTAAAGGATTTTGAAAAATATGAAACATACCTTTAAAAGATCAAATGAGATGTGAAATTATCACCCATGCTTATGTGTGTGTTACCTCCTCCATAGAGCGATACAAAAAAATTTCCATCACCAACTTTAATAGATAGTAATTATGATGGGTTTGATGTTTAAAAAATTATATTTATGAAATAATAAATACTTCATAATTATAATATCATATCCAATTTCTTACCATTACTTAGGTTGGAAAATTATAGTTTCCTTTATACATACATGTGGACAACCACCTCCCCAAAGCGATGTTATTCATTTTTCATTTTAGATTTAAATGGATGGTAATAATGATAGATTTAATGAATGTATATGATATATATGATACACTAATAATTCTATAAAGGGGAATTATTATTAAAAGTTCTTAACTTTTTTCTGTAGAAAAGTGAAAATAACATTAGTGTGTACGTATGACCTACAATCTTCATGAATGGTGTAATTAATTTTTCTATCAATAAAAAATATGGATGTATTTAAATATATATATATATATAATGAATTTATATGATATTTTTATCATGATTAAAATTTTGTGGATGATGAAAATATGATCAAATTATAAGTATCATGACTACTAAACACAAACTCTCTAGAAAAACAAAATAGTTAATACAATGAAATGATGATTTTAATAAGGAATTATTTACAAATGGGTGTTGAAATGTTATAAGTGGGTCATGAATGATATTATAAGCATGTACATGAATGTTTTATATAATGATAATAAATATAAATTTATTATATAGGTGTTTTAAATAACATTTTAGACATGTCAATCTTGAGTTAAGAGATTTCTTTTACAATCATTTTTTATTTTAGGACATTTTAAGCTTGAATTTCCATTGTGGAAAATTATATTATACTTATCTAATTAAACATTTTAATTTTATTTTTGTTTAGTTATTCATTTAATTTTCAATTAATAGTAAAATATTTCTCTCTTAGAAACAAAAATATACATAGAAAATATTTTTAAGGTAAAAAAAATTATTTCCTATTTAGTATGAAATCGTTTTCTTCTATTTTGAATTTTTTGGAAAATGTTTTCAATTTTTTTAATATGGACCTATGATTGGTTAAATATATTTTTACCAATTATTTATTTTTTTATAAAATGTTTTAAAAATATTATTCTTGTAATTTTCTTATTGATGTGCTTTTGACTTTTTACAAAAAATGTAGAAGGAATAATTTTTAATTTACACAACATGAATAGAATTTACCACCGACTTGAATGCTCAATGATTTGAATATTTGTTTACATTTGTTATAAATTTATTTATATATAAAATTTTTTCCTAAATATTTTGGAAATTTTTAGTTTTTAATAAATTATATCAACGTGAAAAATAAATTTTCCTCATGAAAAGTTCCAATGATCTCGTAGCGTTTTTTTTGACTATGAAAGCACCCAATGATTTTATTGGGGATGTGATTTAATGGTTATATATTTATTATTTCTATAGGTGTTTGATGATTAAAATGTACTGATTATATTTATTATTGATTCAATTATAATAGTTTTTGATTTATTTGGTATTTGGAGAATGAATTATATAGATCATTCAAAATATAAAGGTTGTACAAGATGTGAAATTTATGGGTAGGGCCATGTTATAGATATCCCCTCAATGCATCAATAGGTATCATAAGAATAAATATCTTACATTCCATATAAGATGGTTATTTGGTTTAAACATAACCATTTATTGAGAATTATATATTGGTTGAGAGGCCATGATATTAAGATTAATGATATTTTGGTTGAGATGACTTGGACATGAATGTATAGAACATTCCATTCCCTTTATTAAGGATTAAATTTTATTTATACATGTGTTTCTTAAATTGATATCATATATGGAAACTCATTGAACTAAATTTTTGATTAAATGAAATGTGATTTGTTTATCGATTTCCCATGTTGATTATTCCTTATTTACTTATGATAACACCCTATGTATTTTACCCTTAGTGGGAATATGTGATCACCCTTTTTTTCTTTCCCCAATATCTGAATAATGATATTATGAATGATATAAAGTATGAAATAATGTTTCTAATTCTATGTTTTTGTATATTTCCAATTTGATATGAGAATCATGTTTGTATCTTATTTTCCTAGACTACTAAACTAATCAATCCTACATAGTGATATTCCTTGGGTATTTTACCAATGTAATAAGTAAACACTAGATTTGGCTTTCTGGAGTTGGGGTTCCTATAGTTAGTATCAAAGGTATGTCTAGTAGGAACAACTAGGGATTGATTTTAAACATACATAGATAATATGGGAATTATTAAAATATTTTATAGTAATTTAAATCTTTTTCCATTGAATGTATTTTTATGGATCAATATTCATGATGGTTGTGAGATAAATCAGTGTGTTCCATTGTTTAGTGATGGTCCCTAATGTTAAAAAGGGAATAAGCACCCATGGAAAATTTAGGGAGTTTCTTTCCAATAAATACAATACATTTGGTATTGTAACTAAGTAGATCATGGTTATATTTGGGAAGATGACTCTAGCTATGATGAATAACCTTACCCATATGGGAAAACCCATTGATCCACAAAATGATTCACCAATGTTAGAATATTTAACGTCACAACAACTGTTATATTTTAATGGAAATACTAATCAATTAGTAGTTGAATAGTGGATTAAGTTCCTTGAAAATATATTAGTTTCTTTAGTGTATAATGAATATTAAAAGGTTATTATTGAAGTTTATATTTTATTAAATGAGATGTCGATAAATGGTGTTCATTAATCCAGAACCCCAAAGAGGCGAGAGAAATATAAAACACGAAAAATAGAAACATTAAAGTGATATTATTAATGAAATACTTCCCTTGAGAACAATGAGTTGAAATGGAGATGAAGTTGGTCACTTTAAAGTAGAATAACGAAAAAGATATGGTAGTTTTTGATGATAACTTTAAAAGATTTATTATGCATTATCCTAACTATATACCTTATTTGAAAATTAAGATATATTATTTCTTGATGGTATTAAACAAATTAATTTAATGGAAATGGTTTTTAAACAATTTCATCATATGATAAAATAGTATCATGTATCATCAAGATAGAGAAAGAATTTTATAGGTCTTATATCTCCAGGGGAAGTCAAAAAATAACTGTCTGGTTGAGAACTAAGGAAAAATAAATGTGTCAAAGAAGAATAAAGGGAGGATGGGGTTTACATCATGTGATAATTGTGGAATGAAACACAAAGGTATATACTTAATAAGAACATGAGTTTGTTTTAATTGTGGATAAAGGGGTCATAATGCTCTTGAATGAAAGGTATAGAAAGAAACTACTACTATCTTGTGCTTAAAATATAAAGGGATGGGGAATTATTCAAAGTAATATACCAATTGTCAAGGGAACTTACCACTCATGAAGCCCATGGGATATGGCCTAGATTATGAAATTACTTCAATGAATTAGGAGTTCCTAATGATGTGGTTGTGGGACTCGTCATGTACTAATCATGTTTTAATGATCAAAAATCCAATTCAACCTGGTCAAATCCTGTAAATTATATCAAATCATGTGTACTATCGTTTAAGTATTATCATGTTTTAAGAAGAGCCATTGATGATATAAATTTATCTATATTCAGTTTAATTACTTTATACTATCTTTTGACTCAATTTATAATAATTTTAATGATAAATGATTAAGTATAATCCATTCTATGATCATCATTTATTGAGTTTGAATACAGTTATCTTAAAAAGTCTAAGACACCATGAGTCTGCCACTAGTTATGTCTTTCTGGAACTTGAAGCAGACACCATGAACCAGACACCATAAAGCAGACACCTTCAAGAAGACATCATGAAGAAGATACTGTGAAGCAGACACTGTGATGCAGACACCATGAAGAAGACACCATGAAGCAGACACCGTGAAGCAGAAACTGTGAAGGAGACACAGAGAAGCACACACTGTAAACATTAAGACACCATGACCATGAGACACCATGACCATGAGAAACCATGACCGCAAGACATCTTTACCATGAGACACTGTGACTACAAGACACCGTGACCATGAGACACCATGTGAAGGAGACATCGTTTCCTAATATGTTTTTGTCTTTTTTCAATTTAATTTCTAACGGTCATATTTGAAGATATTAATGCACTAAAATAATTAATGTTTCTTTGTAGATATATCATCTGACAGTACGAGGTATGAGGTGTAGAATACATGCAACATGTCGGCCCCAACACATGATTTACAAGATAAAAGAAAAGTGCTGCCTAGAAATAGGATATACACGAGAAATAAAATCAAGAAGGCATGTGCACCATAATGAAGAACACACTTAGAGATTTTTTTTCAAAGAAAGGCATATTGTATTCAACTCGACACTACTGAAGAACACACAAAGCATATATGAAGCATAGAGAACATATTTCAAACTGTCAAACCTCAAAAAGAACACAAACTGAATCACGACACTCTGTTTTACAGAAGAGGACTCGAATTCTGCATTAGCTTCATCTCAGAAGTCCAAAGAAACAAAACCAACAATCAGAGAACTTCTAAACCTATCTCAATCTTTCTTCTATGTTGTGTCACTACCACCAAACTGGGCAAGGAATGCGCCTGCCTTTATCAGCACTAATGGAAAAGCATTGATAAAGGGTGGGCCTTTATCAACGCTAAAAAAGTGCTGATAAAGGGAACATTTAACAGCACTTTAAATATCCATTTATCAGCGCTTTTCTTAGCGCTGATAATATTTATTGTATACATTAAATAAAAAACACATGTTATAACTATATATACATATATATATATATATATATTAAATAATTATAATATTAATACTAAATATATTTATTAGATTTATTAATTCATTATATATTTATTAGATTTATTAATTCATTATATTTAAGATATATTTATTATATTTCTTTATATTTAATGTATTTGTTTTAGTTATAAATATATAATGAGTTCTAATATATATGTATAATTGAAATTATTGAATATATATGTGTTTTCCAATGAATTGGGATCTATCAGTATCATACGTGCGCACATCTATATATATATGTGTGTTTTCCAATGAATTGGGGTCAATGAATATATCATACAAGCATATATATATATGCATATTGAATAATGTTCATTTATAGATTATAATACATTATGTTACCCATATATAATATATATATATAATAATTAAATTTACACTTAAAATTAAATTATATTTAAAAAATAAATATATATTTTATTATATTTTCAATGATATATATATAAATATACCTTTCAAATAATACCATAAGTATAAATAGAGATATAAATATTTAGAGTTAAATAAATATATAATAATATAAAGAAATTATTAAATTTATACATTTTTCAGTGCTTTTATTAGCACTGATAAACTACGTATTTATATATATAATTAAATAATTATATATATAATTAAATAATTATAAGATTAATAATAAATATATTTATTAGATTTATTAATTCATTATATATTTATTAGATTTATTAAATCATTATATATTAATTTCTTAGATTTATTAATTCATTATATTTATTAGATTTATCAATTCATTATATTTAATATATATTTAATATATTTATTTAAATTTAATGTATTTTTTTTATTTATAAATATATAATGCGTTCTAATATATATGTAATATAATTGAAATTATTGAATATATATATATGTGTTTTCCAATGAATTGGGGTCAATGAATATCATACATGCATGTATATATATGTGTTTCCCAATGAATATATCATACATCCGTATACATATGTGCATATTGAATAATGTTCATTTGTAGATATTATAATTCATTATGTTACCCATATAATATATATGTTATAAAAATGTACACTTATAATTAAAATTAAATTATATTTAAAAAATAAATATGTATTTTATTATATTTTCAATGATATATATATATATGCTTTCAAAGAATATTGTAAGTATAAATAGAGATATATATATATTTAGAGTTAAATAAATATATAATATTATGAATAAACTCTTAATAGATACATTTATCAGCGCTAAAATGTAATGCACTAATAAGCTACGTATTTATCAATGCTACAAAAGTGCTGATAAAGTAACTCTTTATCAGCGCTACGAAAGCACTGATAAATTCCGGCCATTATCAGCGCTAAAAAAGCGCTGATAAATGTGATATTTATCAGCGCTTTTCATTTTAGTGCTGATAAATACACCCTTTATCAGCGCTTTTTTACTAGAACTGATAAAGGTCCTCATGGGATTTATAAAATCCACTAGGTCCTCTTCCTCCTCCCCACACCTTGTCAAGCTCTCGCAGAAGCCCTCCTCTGTGACACTACTTCCAATGCCGTCGTTGTCGCCGTTGCCACCACCTCCTCCTCCTCCTCCAGCCGCCTCCTCCTCCTCCTCCTCCTCTGCGCCTCCTCCTCCTCCTCCTCCTCCACCACGACCTCGTCCCCCTCCTCGTCCACTGGTGCCTCCTCCTCTGCCTACTCCGCTGCCTCCTCTCCATCGCGGGCCCTCCACCACGGCCTCCTCCTCCTCCTCCTCCTCCTCCGCTACCTCCGAGCTGCTTCCGCTCCCTCCGAGCTGCTTCCGCTGCCTCCGCTACCTCCGCCCTGCCTCCACCCTGCCTCCACTACCTCCAGTGCCTCCGCTGTTGATGACTCCTTCTCCTCCGCCACCGGGTCCTCCTTCTTAAGGTGAGTAAAATTGAATTTCATGAATTAATTATGTTTGCATTTATTGTCAATATTGAGATTAGTTATGTTCGGCTTCTTGAGGTGTGGTTTGGTTTCTAAATGGCATAAATGCCCGTTTGGAATCTTCAGAGCTTACATGGTGTTTTCGCTTTGGTTTTGAAAATGGAATTTGATTTGTAAATTTTTAAGATCTATTGGTATTTTGTTGTGTTTTGAAAATTGGTTTTGAAACTCATCTGATGTATAGGCCCGGTTGGCACTTGTGTGTTATTGGTTTATACCATGCATGTGATGGCCTCTTCATTCTATGGTATACTACTATAATAGAGCATCAATGTTGGTTGTTTACTATGGAGGTAAACCATATGTTGGCTGGGGACTCTGAACCTAGTAAGTCTAGGGATTTCTTCTAGGTATGTTTAGGTAATTCTAATGATTACCTATCTATATGTTCTTATTTATTTTTCTGCACTTTGGTTATATAGTTTTCCTGTATTTTTCTACTTTTATTGTTTCAATTAATTTCATTATGGATCTGTGATCACCTTGTTTGGATTCTTATATTGAATTTTGAATTCATTTTTTAAACTAGATATCTATTTTAAAAAGGGAATTCAGGATTTGTTTTGAAAATGGATTTTTTAAATAATATGAGTTTGTTATTTAAATGATAAAAACCTATTTTATAAATGTATTTCAAACTAGTGTCTTTTTATTATTTCAGGAAAGGTAATGTATGGATTATGTGGTGCTTACCTACTAAGTTGTTTTATGCTCACACCCTACTTGTGACACTCGGCATCAGTAGACCCAAGTTATTTTTAGGTTGGGGTTTCTTGTTTAGGTTTCCTTTAAAGTAGGTTGGTCTTATAGTTAGTGGTAACCCAAAGGTCATGAGGATATCTGGTCGGGTTCTGATTTATTCTGTCTCTATTTTTAGTTTTTTTTTGTTCAGTTGATGCAGTATATGGATCATGTTTATGTATTCTTTATGTTCTATGCTTATGGATCCTCATGGTTTTGTTGTGTGTTCTATTTGGTTTATATATATCCCCATTTCCATATCTCACATCATATTATAACACCATTACTCTTATATATCATTAAGAGTGTGTTCCTCATCATACGTGATATATAAAACTATATGATCCATCTTCTTTAGGCCTAAGACTCTAATCAAATATCCTTATAAAACCTAACTAGGCTATACAAAACTCATACCATACCCGATCCTTTCACAAACACAACTACTCCATGGAGACATAATCCTTGGATGATCAAAAAATCACAAACATTCAATAGAACCCTCACTCTATCTCTCAAAAACACCCTATTTATTTACCTTGGTTGCTCTTGATTTCTATCCCTTTCACTGGAACACATATAATCATGCATAAATTGGAACATGGTTTTGTATTATAGGCTCCACCTACCTCACAAAACATGGTGCTTTCATCATACAAGGATAACCTCTAGCCAATACAATCAAAATCTACATCATATGAAATGATTTGAAGATGATATAGTGAAATCATCACACAAATCCTAGTTAAAATCATCCCAAATCATAGGAAAATAAAGGATATTAGTAATGGAGGAAGTATGACGGGAAAAATCACTAACACACTATAAAAAACTCCCAAGAACCACCCCTCATCAAGGGGGATCTAAGAGAGAAAAGATTGGATGAATCCCAAGAACCACCCAAGATTTGCTATTAATGAGCACGCCCCCTACCATTTTTGAAGTATCTAGTTTTTTTATCTAAATTATACTCATATTTCTTCTCCCCTAACCTATATAATCATCCTATGAATTTCAAATAGTATGAATATAAATAAAGAATGGAAGAATGCCAATCAGTTGAAAAAAGAGTATGAAGAAGGCGGGAAAGAGTTTATCAAGTTTGCAAAAGATCATGCATGTGACTCTTCTCAAATCCTTTGTTCGTGTTTACGCTATTGCTATTCAAAACAAATTAGTCTTGAGGAGTTGGAAGAACACTTGATCTGTCATGAAATAGATCAGAGTTATACATGTTGGAATAAACACAGGGAAACAATGAATGTAGGTAGTGACTGGGATGACACTGCGTTTTATGGATCATCTGATATGATTACAAACATGAACAATGAACATGACCATATGGAGGATGTGATTACAGATGTGAATGATGATGAAGATCGTATTGAGGAAATGACAAGGACCGTCGAAGATGAACTTCGTGATTGCCCAAAATTGTTTGAGAAGTTAGAAAGTTGTGGAAAGACGCCATTGTATGCTGGTTGCACTAAATATACAGCATTGTCAGCCGTACTGAAGCTGTATAATTTGAAAGAAGACAGCGGGTGGAGTGGCACCAGTTTTACGAAACTACTTTCTCTCATCAATGACATGCTCTCAGAGGACAATGAACTCTCGAGCCGAACATACGATGCCAAATGAATTCTATGCTCGATGGGTATGACCTCTAAAATAATACATGCCTACCCGAATGACTGTATACTATTTCGCAAGGACCACAAATCACATAAATAATTCCCAAAGTGTGGTTCTTCTCGATACAAGAAAGATGAATCCAGTCCTACTAAAGTTGTATGGTACTTTCCAATCATTCCAAGGTTTAGACGCCTATATAGAAGTGAGGAGACTGCAGAACAATTTACATGTAATGAAAATACAAGAATTAAAGATGGGATACTACGTCACCCGGCAGACTCTCCTCAGTGGAAGAGAATCGATCATGAGTATCCTAAATTTGGAAACGATTCGAGAAACCTTTGTCTTGCGTTATCTACAGATGGAGTGAATCTTTTTGGTTTTCAAAGCAACAGTCACAGTACATGGCCAGTTATGTTGATAAATTATAGCATACCACCGTGGTTATGCATGAAACGAAAATACATCATGTTATCTATGCTTATATCAGGACCAAAACAACCGGGTAATGATATTGATGTTTATTTAGCTCCATTGATTTGCGATTTGAAATTATTGTGGGATTCAGGTGTTACATTGTATGATGCTTACAGAAAGGAAGATTTCACTTTGAGAGTCATGTTGTACGGGACGATAAATCACTTCCCTGCTTATGGAAATTTTTCAGGATATAGCATTAAAGGAACTCAAGTCTGTCCCGTTTGCGATGAAGGTACAGAATCAATTAGGTTGAAACATTCATTGAAAATTGTATTTCTAGGACATCACAGATTTCTACTGCGACGAAATAAGTACCTCTCTTGGAAGACATCATTTGATGGAAGTTCAGAAAAACGTACAACAGTTTCTCCACTAATAGGCGATCAATTGTTTGAGAATGTTAAAAATGTGGACACAACTTATGGTAAACTGGCTTTGAAAAACCTTATGAAAATCGGTTGGAAAAAGAGATCAGTTTTTTTTTGAATTATAATACTGGAATTGTCTGTATGTAAGACATTTTATTGATGTTAAACATTTAGAAAAAAATGTATTTGATAGTGTTATCGGCACGTTGCTAAATACGTCTGAAAAAAAAGATGGAATTAAGTCTAGGTTGTACATGGTTGAGATGGGAATACGAAAAGGGTTGGCACCAGTGAAGGGTGAAAAATGAACATATCTTCCTCCTGCTGCTTACACTCTTTCCAGATAGGAGAGATATCAGTTTTGAAACTTCTTGAATGACGTAAAGGTTCCAGAGGGGTATTCTTCAAATATCAGTAACCTAATGTCAATGAGAAACCTGAATTTAAAAGGTCTGAAATCACATGACTGTCATGTTTTGATGCAATATCTCATTCCAATTGCTTTACGTTGCATTTTTACCAAGAATGTATGTCTTACATTAATGAAACTGTGTTTCTTCTTCAAATATATATGTAGAAAAGTTATAGACCCTATGAAATTGGCAGATATGGAAATAGAAATTGCTGTCATATTATATGAATTAGAAATGTTCTTCCTGCCTTCATTTTTTGATATGATGGTTCATTTGATGGTCCACTTGGTGAGAGAGATTCGACTATGTGGTCTTGTACATTACAGATGGATGTACCCCATTGAACGGTATATGAAGATTATGAAAGGGTATGTCAAAAATCGAAGTCGGCCAGAGGGTTGTATTGGAGAGAAATATATTGTTGAAGAAGTTGTTGAATTCTGTACCAAATACTTGTCTGGTGTGGAAAGAATTGGCTTACCAAAATCTCGTCACACTGGGTGGCTTGAGGGTGAATGAATTTCTGGAAGACAGGTTGTCACAAGAAATATTACAGATTGGGAGCAGGCCCACCTTTATGTTTTGCATAACAGTTTCGACGTTGACCCATATGTTGAAATCCACAATGAAATTCTTAGGTATTTGAATCCATCTAGGACTGGAAAATGGATATCAAATACACATAATCGATTGTTTATAGGATGGTTTCGAGATCATATTTTTAAGAATTCAGATGAAAATCCAGAGTCAATTTCGGAATGACTTCGATGGCTAGCCAGAGGACCAAGTGTGTATGCATTATCTTACAATGCTTATGTAGTCAATGGATATAAATTTTATACTAATGAACATGATGAAGATAGTACCATGCCGAATAGTGGGGATACACTTGTGGCTGAAGCGATGCATGTTTCTTGTGCTAAGGAAAGAAATCCAATTTATGTGAATATGTCATACTTTGGCATCATCAAACAAATATGGGAGTTGGATTATACAGAATTTAAAGTTCCTATATTTCAATGCAAGTGGGTTGATAACAGGAGTTCTGTTAAAATAGATGATTTCGGATTTGTGAAAGATGATTTCAGTAAGGAAGGGGAGAAAGACGAACTGTTTATAATGGCATCACAAGCAGTGTAAGTATTTTATGTTTCAGATCCCGCAAACTGAAACTAGTCAATCGTTCTATTATCGACAAAAACAGTTGAAGGGTCAAATGAAAATTCAATGGAAGATGACCCTTTCATTGGGACTTCGCAATCATTTTGCAGTGGTCCCAATGTAGATGAAAGTTTTTATGTCATAGGAGACCACAATGAAGGGATATGGATAGTTGATAGAGGGGTCAAATCCCTCCAGCCTTTAAAAAAAAGAGAGTTCAATAATCAGGTTATTTTTTTATTGTAAAATAGATTGTGTTACATTATGTTATTATCTGTTCACTGCTGCTTTTTTGTGATCTAAATTAAATGTTAAACCAGTTCTGCAGATAATGACTTCTTCACCTACTGATGCACCCAATCCAGAGACACAACAGGTCTCTCAACCTATTGCAGCTGGTCCCACTACTAAGAGACAACAGGTCTCTCAATCTGTTGTAGTTGGTCCCACTACCGAGGTACAATAGGTCTCTCATCTTGTTGCAGCTGGTCCCAATGCTGATGCTAGCCCTTCGTAGAAACATAATGATGATGCAGAAACCGAGTAAATGGTAGGTGATGAAACCCCGATGACACAAAAAAAACTTGTGCGCCGTAGTATGATAGTTTTAGCCAAAATTTGTAAGGAAAAAAAGCAAAAGGCGTCAAATATGAGGTGGGATGGAATAAACGAGGCCAACATGTAAACCCCAACAAAGTCATGTTTAGTAGCTACATTGGAATCGTCACTCGACAACACGTGCTGATTGATGTAGAGTCGTGGCACCATGTTGTCAGTGGGTTGAAAACATTAATGTGGGAAGAGACTACGGTAACATTACGATATCATCTATTTAATTTATTAAAATAAATCAAAATAAAATACTGAAATATTGCCTAAATCTTCATCATCTCTTGTAGAGTTAATTTATAGTAGATGTTTCGCACAAAGGATATGTATTAAGAATGGAAGGAAGGATTCATAGAGGATTTCACACCATTTTAACGAAACATCATATGAAAGATGCTGAAGGGAAAATCAAGCCGCACCCGCCTCCTCTTTATGCACACTTGATATCCCAAGGAATGTGGGATGCGTTTTGCAACCGTCGTGCGGAACAAACTTTTCAGGTACATTGTGTTTGTTTACACATTGTGTAATGTTTCTTGTATTCATCATGTTGATTGATAGGTTTTTATTTATAAAACAGCAATTGAGTGCTGAATATAAAGAACGGGCAGCAAAACCAGCGTACCCCTACCGTAAAGCAAGGCTGGGGTACGCTTCAATTGAAAAACAATTGGTACGTATTTTAAAAGTACTGTAATAATTTTATGTGACCTAAAACAACACTATAACCATGTTTCCTTGTTTATATGTAGATTGATGAAGCAAAATCCCTTGTCACTTCCATTCCACGCCTTGTGCTATGGAAGGAGGCTCTTGTTAATAAAGAGGGGAAACTTGTAGATGAAAACACACAAAAGTGTGGGAATCATGTGTAAGTATGACATAATATAATCTTGTTTTGATTTAAATCACTATTACATAACGATGATTACTTATTTTTCCATTTGTTCTATTTAACATAGTCACAGGAATCAACAACACCCGCACCGGATGCAGACATACTTTCAGTAACCTTGAAACAGCCAGAACAGTATGGTTGCATTAGAGGTGTGGGTTTTGGGGTGTCACCCCGGGCATATTTTCAGAGCAAAAAACAAGATGTTGAACAAACTAAATAATTTCAAGTAATGAGAGATGAAGTATCTACCCTTGAAGAAAAATTCCAAAGTCTGGGAGAGATAATAGCGATTTTGATGGAGGAGAGGTGTAGAGAACAAACAACTCAAGAACAACCCGTGCAAGAAGATCCCACCCCACCCTCCACCAGATTTGAGGTGAGCCATTCCCCTCAAAGACCTGACTTAACCGAGGTAATCAATGTTTTAATATTAGTTTCTGTGAAATGTGAATCACATAGACACTAATACTGTAACACCCTGAGATTTTATGAAAAATATTCTTTTCACTAATGTCTTGTGTTGTACGCTACACCAAAAGGAGCTTGCACAACACACATCCTTGACTTTCCTTGCATTACACGCAATCACGACCTTCCTCGATAGCGTGTGTAGTACACAATACCGAGTTTCACTAAACAACGATATGCTATTAAAATATTATTAAAACTAGCCGTTATGAATAGTAATAACCACCTTTTAAAATTTTAGAAATTTTATCTCTCAAAATGGACTTTTTTTGATTCAGAGTATCGAATTTAGCATAAGATGAAATTTTGGTACTTTTCGGATAACTTTCATATTCTAATGAATAGTGAAAATTACTAAATTTTAATTAAAAACAACTTTTTTAATTGAAATAATTAATAGTGATAAATTATTAATTTGAGTGGTTTTAAAGTATATTTAGAATATATTTTTACAATTTAATATAATGTTGGTCATTGAATGTAATTTCACATTTAAACCAGTTATAAACAAGGGTCAATATTTTGATAGTTATTATCTCTTAAAAACACGCCATTTGTTTTGACGATGGGAATTAATTTTTAAATTAGTTAATGTAACTGATATGTTTTGAATTTGGTAAAATAGACATCATTTTGGAATTAATAATATCAAATATTTCTTAGGCCTAATTTTTGGTATTTTTCTAGAAAATTTCATTTTTTTGATGAATAGTGAAACCACTAAGTGGTAGTTAAAAAAAATGAATTTTTCATAAAACTTAATTTTACCGCTTCTGTGAGTGGAATTTCAAAAATCCTAGAGACACGGTTAATGTCATTAAGTAAAATGTGGTTCAATGAGATGAAAATAATTTTTGGTGAAGAGTAGCTTTTTACTTTTTTTACCACGGTTAAAAGTAAATAGGGTAATTAAGGGTAAAAATGATATTACTATTAACCTAACACATGTCCTAATTCTATTAGACAAGTGTAATTCGACCAAAAAAAACCTTAGGAATAAAATATGACCATTTATGCCCACTTGGATTAGATTAGGACATTTATTATTAATTTATTTAAAGAAGGGTTAAAATAGTTAAAATCAAAGTTTAATAAGTAAATCATTTTTAATATGGGGTTATACATAAGATAAATTCGACTATAAATATTAATTAGAAATATAAAAATATTTCCTACATAATGGTATTTTATTTGTAATTTTTAGACATTAAATAATTTAATTTATTTATGACACAACGATGATGCAGTAATTATCTTATTAATGAAATATTGAAATAATTGATGTTATAAATACCCAAATAAATGTAATTTGAGACTTTTTATGAATTAAAATAATTTTATAGGTTAATATGAAATTTTATTATTGATTTAAGTAACTTTTTTCTAACTTATCATTCTGTTATGAGTTTCACAAAAATCAATTACTAAATAGTGTCAAAATTGACATAAAATAGTTTTTAAAACAAATATTATATTATTAATTGTTATTTTATTCATAAAAATATAAGGTTCGGCCAAATTACTTAGATAAGGTTATATATATTAATAATAAACAACTTGGGGTTCTTTTGGCTTGATATAGTAAGTTTATTAACCTTATAGTATAAGAACACAAGAAGACACGGTAAAAGTAAAATTATTTAACTTAATGTTAAATCTACATGATAAGGTTAAAATAGGAATCTAAACTTGTCTAAATTCTATTGGATGAGAGGATTTCGACCCATCCCCACCTTAGCCTCGAAATAAATCAATTTGGAGCTATTTAAAACCGAACTTGACTTTATAATAAAATAATATTTTTAGTTATTCCAAAGGTGCCCCTCTCCTCCCTTATAAAAGGGCACCTCCTCCCCCTCTTCCTTACACCACTTTGAGCCTTCAATCTCGGCCAAACCCTACCACTTTCTCCTCTAAACTTCACTAGAGACATCCTAGAGGTCCTGGTATTCTTCAAAGACCAATTTTAGTGCCCTAAAAGAAGGTCTCAAAGAAGAACTTCAAAGAAGAGGTAATGTCCGTTACCGATGTTTTCACCTTTATTTCTTCTTCCACTTCTTCTTCTAAGGTGGTTTCATTGTGAAGTAATAAAATCAGTATCACTAATATACTGATATGTTATTATATGTATGAAACAACCCTATTTCACCATCTATCCATCCTACGGAAAAAGAAATCACCGTGTGTGCGTACGTACGGAATACGGTCTCCACGCCGTGGTGTAATCTATTTTCCACCACCACCTTATTTGGATGGGTATAATGGTGTAAATAATAACTATATATAATTATTGTAAAGTGAAATTGATTTTGTAATAGTATACATACACTCCAATAAAATTCCACGATCATGGGAACGATATCATCGCTCGTGCGTACGTACGGAATACCGTCTCCACGACGCGATGAGATTCATTCTCAATGATTAACCATTCATGAATGATTATAAAGTATATATAATAAGTAATCATGAAATATATGACATAATAATACTGGATTTATGTATATATATATGTATATCATCCACTTAATTCCATTCAACTCAATAAGGAAACGAAAACAGCGTTCATGCGTACGTACGGTCTACCGTCTCCATGAACGGTCTATTTCTTTCCATTTACTGATCTATTATATATATGTATATTATGAATATATATTATATATAAATCATGTTTTATATCCTGGAATTAAGTAATCATTATCTAATCAATCATATGAATAATTACATGTCAAAACACGGACGAAAAATGAAACGATTTTACCCAAAACACTCTTTAACATGGAATTTACAAAAGAACGGTTAACATATAGTCATAAGTGAACCATATATGATATCATAAAAATGAGTATGATTCTGGAATAAGTCAATGACATTATTTAAATCATTATACATGAGGTTTGGACACTTACAAAGAAAATCGGACCTAAGGTAAGGAAAATATCACAATCTCATTTTTATCCGAGATTGTTTATAATTTGTTATTTACTGGGGTGTATTTTGTCATCCACATCCATATTTCTTCAATATGTAATATTATTTCCATCCACCTACAATTGTTTAAATCCAATTTTACCCTTCTGTGAGTTTTAGTAAAAGATATGAAAGGAATATTTTGTCGTTTTTCGTACGAGGTACTTTTTGACTTTTCTGACAAAAGTACGAGAAGAATGTTTTTTTTAACTTATACGACATGAATGGATTTTTAAAAAATTATTTCCAAGAATATTACCTTACAATTTTTAAAGTTTATTTTTAATCAACTTTTTTTAGTTTAGAATTTTATGACATGTTAAGAAAGGAAAAGTGTTTTTGAAGTAGAAAGTATATTTTCCTCAAGAATGGAGTTCAAGCATTTTATCAAAATTATTTTCCATCTAAGATAATAAAGGGTTCTGTTTCAATCCTGATTATTACATTGATTTGATTATGTTGTGATGGAATTATTTCTATGAATTACTTTATCTTATATGAATTGTTTTATGATGTCATGTTGTTTAAGAATCCCATTTTTATTACATGGGTTATGCAATGATGTATGATTTATGATTTTGTGGCACACATAAGAATGGTATCATTATGAGATGGGTAAGACCTATATCTCCCTCTAATGCATTGGGTTAAGATTTTATATCTCATGAGATAGACATGGCTGGAACGGTAGGGTATACCGGTTCAGTGAAACAAGACTGAAACGAGGAATGAACTCGGTTTAGAAAGGGACTTTGTCCACTAAGATAGTCTTGGCAATGAGTCTTGACTAACAAGAAATGATTCTCTATGATTATGTGTCTATTCCACAAAGTTTCATGTTTTATGTTATGATTATTGGGATTTCATTTCACTACTATGATTTATCCCATGTTATGAAATTATGCTCTCTTTTTCAGGTTGAGATTTCCAAAATGTTATATTCTTATGAATATAATGTGATTGATATTTCTTTTGTTTACCCTTACTAAGAATTTAAGCTCACCCTTTTATGTTTTCTTTTCCCCAGGATATAAAGAAAGGTTTTAGGTAAAAAAAAGGAAGATCTTTATGGGAGATTTTGAAGATATTTCACCACGATTAGAAGATTATATTCCGAGTTTCCAAAGACACTAAACTATTACGGTCCTTGTGTGTGTGTTTTTGTTATGTACTAAGTATTCCTCAAAAGTAATGTAATGTATATGTATGTTAAGCTTCGGGTATCTACAAATACCTTTCATGTAATGATATTTTACAGGGTGAAAATGACTGTGATTTATATCTGTCAACTCCCACCCATCACCTTGTAGCGAGGGCTACAGTGTTCAATATGCAGAATGACACGCTACACTCTAGACCACATCCAACCGGTCATGTAAAAGTGTGGATTAACATAGCTCATGAGACAAGCGCCGAGATACCCATGCCAAATGACGATGAAGACATTCATACAATGGAAAAATCTATTGGAACATTCGTTGCATGGACGTCGAATCTTGTAAAAAACATGTCGACCAGGAGGTATTCATTTCCAATTTATTTTTCAAGAATAACATTTAACATTAAATTAGAAAATGGCTGAACAGATGAATATTATTACAGAAGGACAAAATGGAGGAGCTAAAATGAAAGAGCGGCTCCAAATGATCAACCAACCGATCAAAATAATCTATTGAGAGCACGTTCACCCCACCCGTTCAATATCCACATTTAATATCATTGCAAGCTCATGTGGATATGAAAATTATAGGCGGAAAGTGTCACACAATTGTTTGTGAAAAAGATATGTACGTAGAGGAAACATTAGATTTCGTAATGCAGACGCTGTTGTTGAGATCATCACATACGACTGGCTAGGCACCTCAGTTATAAATGTATACATGAGGTATGTTTTCATGATTTGATTTTACAAAAGCTGATATACTATGATAATTATGTCTAAATACATCTCATATTTTTCACAGGTCTATATATGAAAAACAATTGAAGGTATTTTCCCATGAATACAAATTTGGACTCGTTAGTCCTCACACCATTTCTACACAACGAGAAGAAAAAGATTCTGATTTTCAACCTGAATTAATGTCAAATCTTCTCATAATGTTTCAAAGCAGAATTACGACTAATAGAATCTTTTTAATACCAAAGTTGTAGGGGTAAAACTCTACATTTTAATCATATCAATTATATTTTCATTTCTATCAGTACTTATTTATTTTTTTCGTTTTTAGGGATCATTGGATGCTCATTGCAGTCAATTTGGATACTCCAAAGATTTATTTTCTGGATTCACTGCATGGATATCCAACAAACCGACCACACATGATGGCGATTGTCAATTTGTAATACACTAGATCCAAAATTTTAGAACTAAATATCTAGTAATATAATTTATATTATCTTTTAATGAGGATTTTGTTATGATAGGGCGGTGTATGAATATCGTCTAAAGGCTTGAATGAATCCAGGGAATAAGGACGACAATGCCCACAAAATCTACAAATGGAGAAGTATCTGGGTATATTTAATTATATTTCACTATCCAAATACATATCAAAACAAATTACTTATTTTTCTCAATCTTTCTGCAGTGTCCAAAACAAACAAACGATAAGGACTGCGGTTATTATGTTTGTAAATTTATGAAAGAGATCATATTTCATGAACAAACTAGCATCTATGAAGAGGTATTTTTGAAAATAAGTACTACTTAATTTTAAATAATTATTAATCCTTTTTGTGTTTATATTTTTTCAGTATTACTATGACTGTCGCAAAAACTCATATTCAGAAGATGATATAAATGTGTTTAGAAACGAATGGGCAACGTACCTCACGGAAGAATGTAAATAAATAGGACAATGAAGGTGAATTCTTAATACTTATGTTATCTTTATATGGTCATTGATATCTACCTTTAAACTTATTGAGCATCTATGATCTCCCTTTCTTATGTTTCATATCCTTAGATTAGTGAATTCATACTACTCAATTTGAAATTGACACAACTTTAAAAAAAAACACAAGTGACATAAGGAATACTGAGAAAACACATTTGGATTATTTTAATACTTTAGGACAATGATCCATGAGTCATTTTTGACATGTACGAATCGACCACACCTCAATCCGACGCACTGTGTGACTGGTATGACTAAAAGTGTCTGATATCATTTTCAAATTGAGATAAACTTTAGAAAAAAACACAAGTGACATACAGAATTCCAAGAAAACATGTTCAGATTGTTTTGATACATTATTAAAATGACCCATGAGTCATTTGTGATGTGTACGAATCGACCGCACCTCAATCCGACACATGGTGTGACCTGCATGGATAATAGTGTCTGATATTATTTTGAAATTGACATAACTTTAGAAAACAACACAAGTGACATACATAATACTAAGAAAACGTGTTTAGATTGTTTTGATACTTTAGAAAAACTATCCATATAGCATCCCACCTTTTTATCACATAAACTTTCATTACATTATACAAAACTGAGGATCTTTAAGGTTTAGTGTCTTGGAAACCAGGAACTTAAAACATGAAAACATAAAACATTATTCTAAAAGACTTGAAAGGCTTCTCCTCATGTTCATCCTAGGTTCATTACGGAATCACATAACCTGGGATCATACATCAAAAGAAAGGGTGAGCAGAAGGCCCAGTAAGGGAAACAAGGGAAACATTTAACATGTGAACTTGAGATACATCAACTATGTCATGAAAAAGAACTTTAAGGCATGATAAAAAAAACATGTGTCATATCATAATAAAAATAACATTTTCATAACTTGAAGATGTGGCTACATCATTTAACATAGACAATCATGAACATATCACCATGGTCCATCCCCAAGGTGTCATTTGAAAATTACCAAGGTTATTCACCAAGGTATCGTGAAAATTGTAATCTCTAGTGGTTACATCATTACCCAATGCATTGGAGCGCTATCAGGGAGCACCCTTAAATTTGCCTTTATTATCATGTGAGCCACATATATCATCATCAAACATTTCATAAATAACCCATATAGCATAAAATAAATGGGTTTAATTTCATAATCATAACATTTTAAAAACTGCTTTAAAGACATGATCTTTACGTTACTTTAAACCCACGGAAAGGGAAAGTGGGTATCATGTATGTAAATCCCAGAATTTAAAATATAACATTTTTATATATATGTGAATACCCCTGTAGAAATATGAGCTTTGAGTATTCACTTTATAACATAAAAAAATTTTGAGAAAAGAGAGGCATTTTGAGACGAAAATTCTGCAGCATAACGACTATGTTACAAGGTTTTAGAAAACTCTGAAAGAGAGGGAACATAGGTCGAGCAATCATAATTGACCCATAAAATAGTAGAGGGACAGAATACGAAGTATATATGGACATGGTGGTGCAATTTCAAGGACATACCATTTGAAATGAAAAACATGGAAGGAAGACAAAAGTTTGATTTCTCTTATGAAAGTTCGGCAGCCTAACGGCGTTACTTAAACTTCAAAATACTGAATTGAAGAGATCAAATGGGGTCTCTCATCATATGAACATAAGAGTCCAGTATGATAGGTATAGAGATCATACCCCAACATAACAAAAAGGAACTTGAAGGAATTGACATGAAAGTATAACTTCAAAACGAGAAGGGTGAAGAACCACTTAAAAATTCGGCAGCCTAACGGCGCCACTTAAAACTTCAAAATACGGAATTGAAGAGATAAAATGGGGTCTCTCATCATATGAACATAAGAGTCCAGTATGATAGGTATAGAGATCATACCCCAACATAACAAAAAGGAACTTGAAGGAATTGACATGAAAGTAGAACTTCAAAACGAGAAGGGTGAAGAACCACTTAAAAATTCGGCAGCCTAACGGCGCCACTTAAAACATCAAAATACGGAATTGAAGAGATCAAATGGGGTCTCTCATCATATGAACATAAGAGTCCAGTATGATAGGTATAGAGATCATACCCCAACATAACAAAAAGGAACTTGAAGGAATTGACATGAAAGTAGAACTTCAAAACGAGAAGGGTGAAGAACCACTTAAAAATTCGGCAGCCTAACGGCGCCACTTAAAACTTCAAAATACGGAATTGAAGAGATCAAATGGGGTCTCTCATCATATGAAAATGAAATAGGCTGTATGATGAATATAAAAGGACATCCTCCAACATAAGAACATGGAGTATAAAAGAAATGACATAAAAGAGATTACTTGAAAAGAAAGAGAGAGGTCGGATCCCATACCTTAAAATGTGACTCTTAAACCTCAAAGGTTGGGACCTTGAGGGCTTGGGGGCACCTTGGGAGGGCTCCTTGGGAGGTAATGAGACCATAAATTCGTTGGGAATGAGTGGGGAGTCGAATGGATGAGAGGAGGGCTTGGTATTTATAGGGAAAGTGAGGGGACAAGGCATTAATGGCCAAAGGACACCTCACATGTGCCTTTCTCAAACCCATGTGCTCTCCCTTGGCATTTATCATGGAGTTAGGCCACATGGGGCCCCCAAAACAATAATTCATCACCCTTGGCCGGACAACCCTTAAAATAACTCATGACATCATCATGACACAGCTATGATTTCATTAAACATACCGAAACCCTAAAACTGCATTTGTACTATTCACTGAAAATTCAACTTTTTCAGAAAGATCCCAAAATTTCACCATAATCAAATATCAACGCTCTGATTACAAATATGAACTCCATTTTATAAAAATAATTTTCTAAATATTTTTAATTTAATTTTTAAATAAAAACACTATTCACCGAAAATTCGTTTTTTTTTCAGAAAAAACCCCAAAAATTACCATAGCATAATATCGGTGCTCTGAGTTCAAAAATGAAATCTGTTTTATAAAAATAATTTTCTAAATAATTTTAATTAAATTTTTAATTAAAAAACACTATTCACCCGAGAAAACTAATACTTGAATAATAATTTATGAAACCATTATTTAACCATTTTATTGAATCACATTACTAAATCAAGGCGCCTAGATTATTTTAAAATTTTCATTAAGCTAGATTACTAATCCATTTGGTCATATTACTAATCCTAATCATAAAATCACTCTTCATAATTTACTATTCATCAAAAATCATGTTGATCTTATTAGACTCCAAATTTCGTACTGGACATAATTGTAGAAGACCATTTTTTGAAAATCATTACACATTTTTAATTATTTAAGGTTTACACAACCATTTTTAAAATATCCTTTTTCTAAAATTCATCAAAAATATGCATACTATATTTATCCGGTCATTTCAAAATTCATAAACTTCATCATAAGAAGAAATCCCAATTTTTATTTAAAACAAGGATTACACAAGGTAGTTACGGTCTCGTTACATAGCCCCTTATAATACCAGCATAGGACCTAAGAGTAAGGTGTGCTAGGGTGATAGAAGCTTGGGGCTGCTCAGTCAACATTGCCCGAGTAGTAATTTCTATCAGTTTGAACTTCTCACGAAGGCGATTCCGTTCCAGCTTCACATGATGAAGTTCGGCTTGGATTTGATCCAGAGCAAAGCCCAATGGTGCTACCTCCTTCCCAAGCTCTGTTAGATGGGCTTCGATCGGTCCAAGACTACTAGGTGAGGCCATCGAATATTCTTTCTATAATAATTAACCAAGATTACTTATATTTAGAGACAATAATCAAAACATTTTGTTCACAGCGGTCATATTGACCGATGGTTATATAATAGTCAAAACCCACTGATCTCATTTTAATTATAATCATGTTTATCAAATAAAACATTTTTGTTGAGTATAAAAATAAAATAAAATAACACATGAAATTAGGAAACAATATTTATTCAAAATTTCGGGCCGTTACAATCTTCCCCCCTTAAGAAATTGCGTCCTCGCAATTTTTTAAAATTGGGTTTTGAAATTTCATTGAAAGTCCCACATCGGAAAAAGAGTCAGTAACACTATTACTTTAAAAGAAATAAAAGGGAGTACAAAGGCCACCCGAGTTTACTCATACTAGGATTCCATGTAGGAAACATGGACCTGGAGGAGAAAACAAAGGGTCACGTTCTGAGGGAGAGTGATAGAGAACAAGATTAAGAGAAAGTTAACCATAAGAAAATCCCAAAATTATGATGTGTGTAAGCGGTCTTTGATTAACTTGTAGGAAACGTAAACCAACAACGTTTTTGTTTTAAGTTCCTTTTAATAACTTTGAGTAATTCATTTACAACATAGAACAAAAACATAAGGAAATATATCTACCTTCATGTAGAGTTTCATACATTAATAAGTTTCTACCAAAACTAATCTTTTCTCCAAACGATGAGCATTCAAAACTACTTGGTCTCATCAAAACACAAGAATCATCTTCTAGAGAATCACATAATCCACAAAAGATCAACTATCTATTTCTTCTATCTTTAAACATTATCCCAAAAAACGAAAGGGTAAGGTAAAACAACTCATCAAAAATAAAGAATCCCATTGGAATGGAAACTACTTTTAAATCTTCAAAGTTCCATGGTACTACCCAAAGTTCATCATAGTCCATTCCATAAATAACGGTCCTTAAAATTCCTCAAAATAAACCAAACTAAGATTGAAACCCAAATACAAGAAAGATTTGATAACATAGTCTTCCAAAATAAACTTCATTGTTCATCTCCAAACAAAATCAACCACTCCTAACATCTTATAACAAAAGTAGCTAACCTAAACATATTTTTCCCAAGATAGGTTAATCATTCCCGTAAGTAACCTAAATTACTATAAGTCCACCTTAAATTCATTGATTCATCAAAATATAAATCAACCTTACTCCTCAATGAAAATACCATAGTAATCTATTTACCTTGATCATATATGGTCCTCAAAATAGTGAACGTCTTCCAAAATAATAATCATCTTTTAATCCCCTAATCATCTCTGTCGTATTAATACGACAATCATAGCATTTCCTATCACATTGGTTGTTGGGACATGTTCTTCCATTTCCCTCCATTAACTAAGAAAAGAAGCTATAGTTAGGGGCTTAAATACTTAGCCAATAATCATGAAAAGAAACTTAAAGCATCTAAGGATAACATGTAGAAGTAAAGTATACCCTAACTTGTGATCCCCTAGGTTCCCTTCTAGGTTATCCATGATCATATATTCTTATGTGAATCTTCATTTTATTTTATCTTTGTTCCTTTAACAATGGTTCATACTAAGCTTATGAATTTACCAAAGCATATCCCCCGGGAGTGTCGTAACCAAGAGTGCAGCAAGGCCCGTTGTCGTGTACCAGTTCCCGTTCGAGTCTAGCTCAAAGCGGTGTTTTCGGGTTTTAACCCTATGTATATATGTGCCAGAGCCGCCTCTACCTGCTCGTATCCAGACAGGGATGTATTTGTTTGATAAACCACTTACTCAATACTTACCAAAATACCAGGAATATTTCCTATATTTTAACTTTTCTATAGGCTTCTTCCTAATGTTTTCATATCCTAATTTCCACAAATAACTAAACCATCCTTTGATACCAACTATAGCATCCCGCCTTTTTATCACATAAACTTTCATTACATTATACAAAACTGAGGATCTTTAAGGTTTAGTGTCTTGGAAACCAGGAACTTAAAACATGAAAACATAAAACATTCTTCTAAAAGACTTGAAAGGCTTCTCCTCATGTTCATCCTAGGTTCATTACAGCATCACATAACCTGGGATCATACATCAAAAGAAAGGGTGAGCAGAAGGCCTAGTAAGGGAAACAAGGGAAACATTTAACATGTGAACTTGAGATACATCAACTATGTCATGAACAAGAACTTTAAGGCATGATAAAAAAAACATGTGGCATATCATAATAAAAACAACATTTTCATAACTTGAAGATGTGGCTACATCATTTAACATATACAATCATGAACATATCACCAAGGTCCATCCCCAAGGTGTCATTTGAAAATTACCAAGGTTATTCACCAAGGTATCGTGAAAATTGTAATCTCTAGTGGTTACATCATTACCCAATGCATTGGAGCGCTATCAGGGCGCACCCTTAAATTTGCCTTTATTATAATGTGAGCCACATATATGATCATCAAACATTTCATAAATAACCCATATAGCATAAAATAAATGGGTTTCATTTCATAATCATAACGTTTTAAAAACTGCTTTAAAGACATGATCTTTACGTTACTTTAAACCCACGGAAAGGGAAAGTGGGTATCATGTATGTAAATCCCAGAATTTAAAATAGAACATTTTTATATATATGTGAATACCCCTGTAGAAATATGAGCTTTGAGTATTCACTTTATAACATAAAATAATTTTTAGAAAAGAGAGGCATTTTGAGACAAAAATTCTGCAGCATAACGGCTATGTTACAAGGTTTTAGAAAACTCTGAAAGAGAGGGAACATGGGTCGAGCAATCATAATTGACCCATAAAATAGTAGAGGGACAGAATAAGAAGTATATATGGACATGGTGGTGCAATTTCAAGGACATACCATTTGAAATGAAAAACATGGAAGGAAGACAAAAGTTTGATTTCTCTTATGAAAGTTCGGCAGCCTAACGGCGTTACTTAAACTTCAAAATACTGAATTGAAGAGATAAAATGGGGTCTCTCATCATATGAACATAAGAGTCCAGTATGATAGGTATAGATATCATACCCCAACATAACAAAAAGGAACTTGAAGGAATTGACATGAAAGTATAACTTCAAAACGAGAAGGGTGAAGAACCACTTAAAAATTCGGCAGCCTAACGGCGCCACTTAAAACTTCACAATACGGAATTGAAGAGATCAAATGGGGTATCACATCATATGAACATAAGAGTCCAGTATTATAGGTATAGATATCATACCCCAACATAACAAAAAGGAACTTGAAGGAATTGACATGAAAGTAGAACTTCAAAACGAGAAGGGTGAAGAACCACTTAAAAATTCGGCAGCCTAACGGCGCCACTTAAAACATCAAAATACGGAATTGAAGAGATCAAATGGGGTCTCTCATCATATGAACATAAGAGTCCAGTAAGATAGGTATAGAGATCATACCCCAACATAACAAGAAGGAACTTGAAGGAATTGACATGAAAGTAGAACTTCAAAACGAGAAGGGTGAAGAACCACTTAAAAATTCGGCAGCCTAACGACGCCACTTAAAACTTCAAAATACGGAATTGAAGAGATAAAATGGGGTCTCTCATCATATGAAAATGAAATAGGAAGTATGATGAATATAAAAGGACATCCTCCAACATAAGAACATGGAGTATAAAAGAAATGACATAAAGAGATTACTTGAAAAGAAAGAGAGAGGTCGGATCCCTTACCTTAAAATGTGACTCTTAAACCTCAATGGTTGGGACTTTGAGGGCTTGGGGGCACCTTGGGAGGTCTCCTTGGGAGGTAATGAGACCATAAATTCGTTGGGAATGAGTGGAGAGTCGAATGGATGAGAGGAGGGCTTGGTATTTATAGGGAAAGTGAGGGGACAAGGCATTAATGGCCAAAGGACATCTCACATGTGCTTTTCTCAAACCCATGTGCTCTCCCTTGGCATTTATCATGGAGTTAGGCCACATGGGGCCCCCAAAACAATAATTCATCACCCTTGTCCGGCCAACCCTTAAAATAACTCATGACATCATCATGACACAGCTATGATGTCATTAAACATACCGAAACCCTAAAACTGCATTTTTACTATTCACTGAAAATTCAACTTTCTCAGAAAGATCCCAAAATTTCACCATAATCAAATATCAATGCTCTGATTACAAATATGAACTCCATTTTATAAAAATAATTTTCTAAATATTTTTAATTTAATTTTTAAATAAAAACACTATTCGCCGAAAATTCGTTTTTTTCAGAAAAAACCCCAAAAATTACCATAGCATAATATCGGTGCTCTGAGTTCAAAAATGAAATCTATTTTATAAAAATAATTTTCTAAATAATTTTAATTAAATTTTTAATTAAAAAACACTATTCACCTGAAAAAACTAATACTTGAATAATAATTTATGAAACCATTATTTAACCATTTTATTGAATCACATTACTTAATCAAGGTGCCTAGATTATTTTAAAACTTTCATTAAGTTAGATTACTAATCCATTTGGTCATATTACTAATCCTAATCATAAAATCACTCTTCATAATTTACTATTCATCAAAAATCATGTTGATCTTATTAGACTCCAAATTTCGTACTGGACATAATTGTAGAAGACCATTTTTTGAAAATCATTACACATTTTTAATTATTTAAGGTTTACACAACCATTTTTAAAATATCCTTTTTCTAAAATTCATCAAAAATATGCATAGTATATTTATCCGGTCATTTCAAAATTCATAAACTTCATCATAAGAAGAAATCCCAATTTTTATTTAAAACAAGGATTACACAAGGTAGTTACGGTCTCGTTACATAGCCCCTTATAATACCATCATAGGACCTAAGAGTAAGGTGTGCTAGGGTGATAGAAGCTTGGGGCGGCTCAGTCAACATTGCCCGAGTAGTAATTTCTATCAGTTTGAACTTCTCACAAAGGCGATTCCGTTCCAGCTTCACATGATGAAGTTCGGCTTGGATTTGATCCAGAGCAAAGCCCAATGGTGCTACCTCCTTCCCAAGCTCTGTTAGATGGGCTTCGATCGGTCCAAGACTACTAGGTGAGGCCATCGAATCTTCTTTCTATAATAATTAACCAAGATTACTTATATTTAGAGACAATAATCAAAACATTTTGTTCACAGCGGTCATATTGACCGATGGTTATATAAGAGTCAAAACCCACTGATCTCATTTTAATTATAATCATGTTTATCAAATAAAACATTTTTGTTGAGTATAAAAATAAAATAAAATAACACATGAAATTAGGAAACAATATTTATTCAAAATTTCGGGCCGTTACAATCCATGAGTCATTTTTGATGTTTAATAATCGACCGCACCTCAATCCAACGCACGGTGTGACCGGCATGGCTAATAGTGTCTGATATTAGTTTGAAATTGACATAACTTTATAAAAAAACAGAAGTGACATACGGAATACCTAGCAAAAGGGTTCGGATTGTTTTAATAATTTAGGGCAACGATCCATGAGTCATTTATGATGTGTAAGAATTGACCGCACCTCAATCTGATGCACGGTGTGACTAATATGGCTAAAAGTATCTGATACCAGTTTCAAATTGAGATAAAATTTAGAAAACAACACTACTGACATACGGAATACCGAGTAAACACATTCGGATTGTTTTGATACTTTAGGAAAACTATCCATTAGTCATTTTTGACGTGTACGAATCGACCACACCTCAATCCGATGCAAGGTGTGACCTTTATGGATAAAAGTGTCTGATATCAGTTTCAAATTGAGATAAACATTAGAAAAAAACACAAGTGTCATATGGAAAACTGAGAAAATGCATTCAGATTGTTTTGATACTTTAGGAAAATGATCCCTGAGTCATTTTTGATGTGTAAGAATTGACCGCACCTCAATCCAACGCACGGTGTGACCGGTATGGAAAAAAGTGTCTGATATCAGTTTCAAATTGAGATAAACTTTAGAAAACATCACTACTGACACACGAAATACTGATAAAACACATTTGGATTGTTTTTATACTTTAGGACAACGATACATGAGTCATTTTTGACGTGTACGAATCGACCGCACCTCAATCCCACGCACAGTGTGACCGGTATGGCTAAAAGTCTGTGATATCAGTTTCAAATTGAGATAAACATTAGAAAACAACACTAATGACATATGGAATACTGAGAAAACATGTTCGGATTGTTCTGATACTTTAGGAAAATGATCCATGAGTCATTTGTGACATGTACGAATCGACCGCAACTCAATCTGATGCATAGTGTGACCGGTATGGCTAAAAGTGTCTGATAACAGTTTCAAATTGAGATAAACTTTAGAAAACAACACTAGTGACATATGACAAATAGGGAAAACACATTCGGATTGTTTTAAAACATTAGGAAAATGATGTCTGAGTCATTCGTGACATGTATGAATCAACCGCACCTCAATCCGACGCCAATGTGACCGGTATGGCTAAAAGTGTCTGACATCAGTTTCAAATAGAGATAAACTTTAGAAAACAACACTACTAACATACAGAATACCAATTAAACGCGTTCGGAGTGTTTTGATACTTTAGGAAAACGATCCATGAGTCATTTTTGATGTGTAAGGATCGACCAAACCTCAATTCGACACATACTATGACTGGTATGGCTAAAAGTGTCTGATATCAGTTTGAAATTGAGATAAACTTTAGAAAACAACACTACTGACATACGGAATACCGAGAAAATGTGTTCAGATTGTTTTGATACTTTAGGAAAAAGATCCATGTGTTATTTGTGACGTGTACGAATTGACCGCACCTCAATCCGATCCACGGTGTGATCGGAATGGCTAAAAGTGTCTGATATCAGTTTCAAATTGAGATAAACTTTAGAAAACAACACTAATGACGTATGGAATACTGAGAAAACGCATTTGGATTGTTTTGATACTTTAGGAAACTGATCCATGAGTCATTTTTGATGTGTACGAATTGACCGTACCTCAATCCGACACACGGTGTATAAGGCCCCAGCCTTAAACCTTACTTAATCTTGAGTTATTACAAGATTACACATTGAGGATCTTTTCAGGTTTAGAGTTTTAGAGAATTAGATCATGAAACTTGCATTACATTCCACATTTAAACAAAGTGGTTACATAGAAGACAGTATTCATTATTCCCATCAACGGAAACATATTTAAACTATAACATGGATTCTTTCTTGACACATCCTTGACACTATCATCACATCATGTACCTTTCCCTTGACCTGTGAAAAACATTTCAAAAACTTGGGATGAGCATAAAAAGCTCAGTAAGAGTTATAAAAATATGGAAAGGAAACATGAGTACATGTATACATAAGAATGAAATCATACTTTACCCATAAAACATATGCATATCAAATCATGAATAAATCATAGAAAGCATAAGACATAAAGGTAACTTGAGGCATTCATAACATTCTTACATAGGGAGTAACCCTCTTGGTTACGTTTGGAATACCCATCACAGTATATTCGCTAAATATCTTCGGAGAAACCTTAACGTTTCACTCCTTCGCGTTACCCAATGCATTGGAGAGCTATATCGGGCTCACCCGCCCTTAGTTTATCGCGGAACCACCTGTCTTCATAACAATTCCTAAGAACCATAACATAAATGTGTCACAAAAAACATGCATGAAGGAAACATAACATTTCCACATTTCAATCACAATATAACATTTTAGTATATTGAAATAATGAATCCATTCAAAAAGAAACCATTTCCAAAACCATTTAAAACATTTAATAAAGAGATTTTTGAATCAAAGTGTCCCATACCACCTTGAAGATTTTAACATTTTAAACCATTAATATCCATATAAATAAATCCTTAAAAGCATTTTGAAAATATGGATATTAATAAGAACAAATCATTAAAACATTTAAAGCGATATTTTGGTTAAAGGGTTTTTACCAAAATTAGAGACACTTGAATACAATAATTGAAGAATAAAATTAAATCAGAACTTTATAATATCATGAGAATAAATGGATTCATGATATAATATTCCAAAGGACAGTATATACACCATATAAGAGTGAATTGGTGCATAACAACAATGAAGTCTCAATAGGGATGTAAAATGCGATGAAATCCCTTATAAAGAAGGTATCCTTAAGTTAAGGATAATTCAATCTCAAAATTATGTGTGACAAATATAAATACACCCAATATAATTGGATATTATGTGTAAAACAATAAAAGGTCATTCACACATATTCAAAGGATGACATAATCAATAACTACAAGTTGAACCCAAAGAAATCGAAATTGGGTTAAAACGTTCCCTTGGTAAAATTCGACAGCCTAAACAGCGTCACTTCAAAAATTCAGAAAATGAGTTGATGAGAGATAAAAGGGAATCTCATCACTTGGACAAAAAATTTACATCAATCAGGATATAGAAGAACATATCCAAACATAATAGTATGTGAATTAAAAGACTTAACAAACGGAGTCTTTTAAAATGAGGAGGGTGAAAGGTTCCCTTACCGACATGGGTATCTTTCAAAACATACACCTCGTGAAAGAAGGAAAATACAACATTGATGTAAATACTCATAAAAGAAAGTATATTACACAATGAGTAAAATAATGGGCAGTACATACACCACTCAAAGGAAATTGTGGCAAATGTAGCATAAATCTCACGGGAATAAAAGTGAGATGGAAAATCTCTTACGAAAAATTCGGCAGCCTAACGGTGCCACTCCAAACTTCAAAAATGGATTAATGAGAGGAAATAGGGTCTCTCATCATATGAACATAATAAGTACAGTAGTAGTAATATAAAAGAACATCCCAATCATAAGAAATATGAGATTAAAAGGAATGACAGAAAAGAGTGTACTTAAAAAGAAAGAGAGGTGTAGGATCCCTTACCTCGGGTCCGACTTGACTCGATCGTTCTTTAATCTCCTGAATAATAAACATGAGTTAATTTCTACTTCCTTAATAACCTTTTTCAAGTTAATTATTCATTTTATATCACTTATTACCATGTCATAAACATTATGTAATCATTTAAGTTAATAATATTTGTTTTGCCGATATTTGGTTTTTAAGTCGAAAGTGGACTTCTTACAATTACATGTTGTTCGTGTGGTCAAAGGTTATTTATATGCAGAATGACATTCCTGATTTGGATATAATATATATCATATATATCCAGCATATACATGTATTTATAATATTACATAATCATTTAGAGGTAAGAAATGAAATGCACCTTTCATGGAGACGGTAAGCCGTACATACGCATGAACGCTACTTTCATTTCTTTGTCATATTAATGGAATTAAAACCAAATGAGAGGTATGTATATTTTAATTACAGAATTATATTAATCATTTAGATGTATCATTCATCATATATATCCATTATATACATGTACTTATAATAGTACAATACATTTGGGGATAAGAAATGAAATGCACCGTTCATGGAGACGGTAAACCGTACGTACGCATGAACACTACTTTCATTTCTATCTCATACTTTAATGGAAATAAATAATAATGATATAGAGGTATATAATAATTCCAGTATAACATCATATATAATAACATTAAATCCATCCCTTATACGTCCCATGTATGGCATTAACAAATCACATCACTTTGAGGGGGCGGTAGTCCGCACTTCCTAAGTTGAAGATATCACATATACCCATAATGGAAGCCATAAAGGTAAGGCACAAATGAAAAATACAGAAGTATAAGTAAAACATAAACATATTATATATCATATATAAAAATAGTGTCATCATAATGGCCACCTTTGAAGGTGTTAAATGAGTATTGAACAATCATCGTTTTGGGAGGCAGAATTTCGCCATCCACGGAAACCGTATGTTCTTTAACCATTTGATGTAGTTGTGTGAGAGTGTAGCTCGAATAAATCTTATAAAAACATCCTAGTATATTGAATATACTGGTGTTGTTACAAAAGAAGTAAATAAAAATATTTTAGGGGGTTGGAGAAGCAAAATAAAACAAATGAACATGAGAGAATGAATTACCTTTAAAAGTGTAACTCCTTTTGATTTGAGCCTAAAAGCTTCCTTTGAAAGGATTATACCCAAAGGGAATACTCTAGGATGAGGAGAGGGATGTGTAGAGAGTAAATGGGCAGGGTTTGGCCGAGCAAAAGGCATGAGGAGTGTGTGAAATGAGGTAGAGGTGGGGGCCTTTTATAAGAGGAGAGGAGGGGTACTTTTGGAATGTAAGAAATATTACTTTATTTGAAAATGTGTTTCGGTTTTAAAAGGTCCCACATTGATATAATTCATGTATAAGGTGATAAGGGTTCGAAATCCACCCATCCAATAAGTTTTGGACATGTGTAGTTCATAGATTTTACATTATCTTTCCATTTTATTTAAATCGTCAAATAATGATGTCATCGCTGCATCATTATTATGTCATAAATAATTTAATTTATTTAATGTCTAAAAACGATAAAACAAATACTATGATGTAGGAAATCATTTTAGATTTCCAATGACTATTTATAATCAGAAATATGACTTGTATAACCCCACTTAAAAATTGTTTTAGTAAAACATACCATGTTTGTGTCATTTTTACTTTTACATTAAATAAATATATATTGATGTCATTTTCCAACCAAAGGGACTCCATGGGGTCCCCAAGTTGATCCATGGGATGTCTTGGTCAGCCATGACTCATCCAATAGGGGTAGGACAAGTGTCATGGTGTTTTCATATTTTTATAATATCATTTTTACCTTAAATTACACTAATTACCTCTAATCGCGATTAATGAAAAAAAGTTACTATTCACCAAAAAATTATTTTCATCCCATTTAACCACATTTTACATACTAATGACAACCATGTATGTCGGATTTTCAAAATTCAATACACATTAGTGGTAAAATTTCATTTAACTGAAAAATCAGTTTGCTTGATTACCACTTAGTGGTTTCACTATTCATCAAAAATTGGAGTTTTTCAGAAAATTACCAAAAATTCAACCTAAGCTATATTTGATATTCCGAATTCAAAAATGAAGTCTATTTTTCAAAATTCAAATCATATAAGTCACATTAATTAATTTAATAATTAATTCCCATTGTCATAGCAAATAGCGTGTTTTTATGAAACAATAAGTATCAAAAGATTGACATTGGTTTAAGTCTGATTTCAAAGTGAAATTAATTCCAATGACCACTATTGGATTCAATGGTAAAAATATATTCTAATTTCACTTTAAAACCAATTCAAAAGATAATCTAATCATATAAATAAATTAGATTAAAAAGAGGTTTTGAATTAAAATACAACATTTTATACTATTCATTCAAAAAAAATGAACTTTATCGGAAAGATACCAAAAATTTACACAAAGTAAATTTTGATGTCCCAATTCTTAAGAAGAGTTTTATTTGGTCCAATTGAATGTATAAAAGTGAAAAAAACTATATTTAATGACGGTTCGCCATCAAAAGGCGATAAGTGATCCTTTAGTAAAAACCAGGGCATATACGCCTAAAATTGAATTCTTTCCATATTTTTAGCCTTTATCTTTTATTGGATAAATGTAAAAACATTTAAAAACATATATAATAATATTTTAGTTATTTCTATCCATTCCCGCCAATACAACGGCAACATGTTAAGTACCATTTGAAATAATATTATTTTATTATTAGAGTGCAACGTAAGATTCCCAAGAAACTCGTTGTTGCGTGTTGGGTACGCCATCAAGCATAGCATCCACTTTAAAGTAATATTAATATTTGATTCAAAAATATGGATAAATATAAAGATGTCATATTCTTTATTTACCTGGGGTGTTACATCCTTCCCCCCTTTTGGGAATTGCGTCCTCGCAATTTTAAAATTGATCTTGGAAACATCCTTGAAAGTCCCACATCGGAACAAGAGTCGGTAAAACAATCACTTTAAAATAAAGAAAGATAAGTACAGAGGTCACCCGAGTTAACCCATACTAGGACTCCATGTAGGAAAACATGGACATGGAGGAGAAAACATAGGGTCATGTTTTGATGGAGAGTGATAGAAAACATGTTTAGGAGAAAGTTAACAATAAGAAAATCACAAACTTGTGATGGGTTAAACGGTGTTGGGTTCCCCAGTAGGAAAAATTAATGGACAACATTTTTTCTTTAAGTTACTTTTTATTGAGGAATTTATTTTTGATCTTAAATAAAACATAAGGAAACATACATACTTGTCATGTTGACTTCCAACTTTTACTAGATTCCTTAATCAAACTCATATTTTTTCCAAAAGACGAGTATTTAGGGAGACTTGTTCACATCAAGAGTACTATAATCAACTTATAGAGAATAAACTAATCCACAAAATATAACTATATACTTCCCATGTCTTTAGGCTTTAACCAAAACAAAAACTAAAAAGGTTAGTACAAGGTCAGATAATCCAGAAAAGGATAACCCTTTAAAAAGAAAATCTTTTCTTAATCTCCAAAATTTGTCCAACAAAACCCAAAGTTCAACGAGGACCATCCGATAAACAATTTGTCCATAAAATTCTTCAAAGTAAACCAATATAAGATTGAAACCCAAATATTTTAATGATTTAGTCACATAGTCTTCCAAGTTAAATCGTAACATTTATCTCCAAACAACATCAGTTGCTTCTAAAGTCTCGTATTGAAAAGTAATTAACCTAATCACATATCCTCCATGATAGGTTAATCATTTTCATAAACAACCCAAAATCAACTTATTCTTAATTCATAAAATCATATAACTAAAAAGAATCAGTCAAACTAACTAGGGACTTCACGTAGTCCAGTGGTAGGCGATAAATACCAGTCGCACTTTGGTTGTGGGTTCGATTCCCACAGCTTTGTCCGACGCGACGGGTTGTCACACAGTCTGCGTGTTGTCCTTTTTCCAAAACTATATAATTCTTAAAACATTCCCCAAAATGAGATAAAATCTTCAAAAATAATCATAACATATTTTAACCTCAAGTTTATCTCATTCCTTTCATTTTCCATCATATTATAGAGTAACCCATAATTACCTCAAAAGTAAGGATCATATAAACTCTAATGGTTACCTTTATAATTGTTACCTGAACTTCCACATGGATTGGTCATATCGTACATGATTCATTAAAGATCATACCAAGGTTCAAGTGGTTGATCATGACTCCTTGATAGTTGGTTTAGAACAACCACGAGTTTCCTCATTGAATCCCCCATCTCATCTAGTCTCTTAATCAGAGAACCACCATCGTTTCCTTCAAACCCATTTTCACTTTGGTGCCTTCTAGATCCATCGATTTACTAAAACAAAAAAGGTCAGTGTGAGTATATCAACATAACCATCATGTACTAATGAGGACGATAAACACTAAGATATACTTACTCATTCACTTTATCTAAAACTAGGACTCTTTCTGAAATCCTAACCATTATTGTAATGTCACTTGTGCTTATAGAATACCCTAACCTGTAAAGTTATCTAAACCGACCTTTGATACCAACTATAAGGCCCCAGCCTTAAACCTTAATTAATATTGAGTTATTACAATATTACACATTGAGGATCTTTTCAGGTTTAGAGTTTTAGAGAATTAGATCATGAAACTTGCATTACATTCCACATTTAAACAAAGTGGTTACATAAAAGACAGTATTCATTCTTCCCATCAACGGAAACATATTTAAACTATAACATGGATTCTTTCTTGACACATCCTTGACACTATCATCACATCATGTACCTTTCCCTTGACCTGTGAAAAACATTTCAAAAACTTGGGATGAGCATAAAAAGCTCAGTAGGAGTTATAAAAATATGGAAAGGAAACATGAGTACATGTATATATAAGAATGAAATCATACTTTACCCATAACACATAGGCATATCAAATCATGAATAAATCATAGAAAACATAAGACATAAAGGTAAATTGAGGCATTCATAAAATTCTTACGTAGGGAGTAACCCTCTTGGTTACGTTTGGAATACCCATCACAGTATATTCCCTAAATCTCTTCAGAGAAACCTTAACGTTTCACTTCTTCGTGTTACCCAATGCATTGGAGAGCTATATCGGGCTCACTCGCCCTTAGTTTATCACGGAACCACCCATTTTCATAACAATGCCCAAGAACCATAACATAAATGTGTCACATAAAACATGCATAAAGGAAACATAACATTTCCACATTGCAATCACAATATAACATTTTAGTATATTGAAATAATGAATCCATTCAAAAAGAAACCATTTCCAAAACCATTTAAAACATTTAATAAAGAGATTTTTGAATCAAAGTGTCCTATACCAACTTGAAGCTTTTAACGTTTTAAACCATTAATATCCATATAAATAAATCCTTAAAACTATTTTGAAAACATGGATATTAATAAGAACAAATCATTAAAACATTTAAAGCGATATTTTGGTTAAAGGGTTTTTACCAAAATTAGAGACACTTGAATACAATAATTTAGGAATAACATTAAATCAGAACTTTATAATATCATGAGAATAAATGGATTCATGATATAATATACCAAAGGACAGTATATACACCATATAAGAGTGAATTGGTGCATAACAACAATGAAGTCTCAATAGGGATGTAAAATGTGATGAAATCCCTTATAAAGAAGGTATCGTTAAGTTAAGGATAATTCAATCTCAAAATTATGTGTGACAAATATAAATACACCCAATATAATTGGATTTAAGTGTAAAACAATAAAAGGTCATTCACACATATTCAAAGGATGACATAATCAATAACTACAAGTTGAACCCAAAGAAATCAAAATTGGGTTAAAACGTTCCCTTGGTAAAATTCGACAGCCTAAACGGCGTCACTTCAAAAATTCAGAAAATGAGTTGATGAGAGATAAAAGGGAATCTCATCACTTGGACATAAAATTTACATCAATCAGGATATAGAAGAACATATCCCAACATAATAGTACGTGAATTAAAAGACTTAACAAACGAAGTCTTTCAAAATGAGGAGGGTGAAAGGTTCCCTTACCGACATGGGTATCTTTCAAAACATACACCTCGTGAAAGAAGGAAAATACAAAATTGATGTAAATACTCATAAGAGAAATTATATTACACAATGAGTAAAATAATAGGCAGTACATACACCACTCAAAGGAAATTTTGGAAAATGTAGCATAAATCTCACGGGAATAAAAGTGAGATGAAAAACCCCTTACGAAAAATTCGGCAGCCTAACGGCGCCACTCCAAACTTCCAAAATGGATTAATGAGAGGAAATAGGGTCTCTCATCATATGAACATAATATGTACAGTAGGAGTAATATAAAAGAACATCCCAATCATAATAAATATGAGATTAAAAGGAATGATAGAAAAGAGTGTACTTAAAAAGAAAGAGAGGTGTAGGATCCCTTACCTCGGGTCCGACTTGACTCGATCGTTCTTTAATCTCCTAAATAATAAACTTGAGTTAATTTATACTTCCTTAATTACCTTTTTCAAGTTCATTATTCCTTTTATATCACTTATTACCATGTCATAAATATTATATAATCATTTAAGTTAATAATATTTGTCTTGCCAATATTTGGTTCTTAAGTCGAAAGTGGACTTCTTACAATTACATGTTGTTCGTGTGGTCAAAGGTTATTTATATCCAGAATGACATTCCTGATTTGGATATCATATATATCATATATATCCAGCATATACATGTATTTATAATATTACATAATCATTTAGAGGTAAGAAATGAAATGCACTGTTCATGGAGACGGTAAGCCGTACGTATGCATGAACGCTACTTTCATTTCCTTGTCATATTAATGGAATTAAAACTAAATGATAGGTATGTATATTTTAATTAAAGAATTATATTCATCATTTAGTTGTATCATTCATCATATATATCCATTATATACATGTACTTATAATAGTACATTACATTTGGGGATAAGAAATGAAATGCACCGTTCATGGAGACGGTAAGCCGTACGTACGCATGAACGCTACTTTCATTTCTATCTCATACTTTAATGGAAAGAAATAATAATGATATAGAGGTATATAATAATTCCAGTATAAAATCATATATAATAACATTAAATCCATCCCTTATACATCCCACGTATGGCATTAACGAATCACATCACTTTGAGGGGGCGGTAGTCCGCACTTCCTAACATAAAGATATCGTGTATACCCATAATAGAAGCCATAAAGGTAAGGCACAAATGAAAAATACATAAGTATAAGTAAAACATAAACATATTATATATCATATATAAAAATAGTGACATCATAATGGCCACATTTGAAGGTGTTAAATGAGTATTGAACAATCATCGTTTTGGGAGGCAGAATTTCACCATCCACGGAAACTGTATGTTCTTTAACCATTTGATGTAGTTGTGTGAGAGTGTAGCTCGAATAAATATTATAACAACATCCTAGTATATTGAATATACTGGTGTTGTTACAAAATAAGTAAATAAAAAGAGTTTAGGGGGTTGGAGAAGCAAAATTAAACAAATGAACATGAGAGAATGAATTACCTTTAAAAGTGTAACTCCTTTTGATTTGAGCCTAAAGGCTTCCTTTGAAAGGATTCTTCCCAAAGAGAATCCTCTAGGATTAGGATAGGGATTTGGAGAGAGAAAATGGGCAGGGGTTGGCTGAGCCAAATGCTTGAGGAGTGTGTGAAATGAGGTAGAGGTGGGGGCCTTTTATAAGAGGAGAGGAGGGGTACTTTTGGAAAGTAAGAAATATTACTTTATTTGAAAATGTGTTTCGGTTTTAAAAGGTCCCACATTGATATAATTCGTGGATAAGTTGATAAGGGTTCTAAATCCACCCATACAATAAGTTTTGGACATGTGTAGTTCATAGATTTTACATTATCTTTCCATTTTATTTAAATCGTCAAATAATGATGTCATCGTTGCATCATTATTATGTCATAAATAATTTAATTTATTTAATGTCTAAAAATTATAAAAAAAACTACTATGATGTAGGAAATATTTTTATCTTTCCAATGAATATTTATAATAAAAAATATGACTTGTATAACCCCACATAAAAATTGTTTTAGTAAAACATATCATGTTTGTGTCATTTTTACTTTTACATTAAATAAATATATATTAATGTCATTTTCCAACCAAAGTGGCTCCATGGGGTCCCCAATTTGACCCATGGGTTGTCTTAGTCGGCCATGACTCATCCAATATGGGTAGGACAAGTTTCATGGTGTTTTCATATTTTTATAATATCATTTTTACCTTAAATTACACTAATTACCTCTAATCGCGATTAATGAAAAAAAGTTACTATTCACCAAAAAATTATTTTCATCCCATTGAACCACATTTTACATACTAATGGAAACCATGTATGTCGGATTTTCAAAATTCAATACACATTAGTGGTAAACTTTCATTTTACTGAAAAATCAGTTTGCTTGATTACCACTTAGTGGTTTCACTATTCATCAAAAATTGGAGTTTTTCAGAAAATTACCAAAAATTCAACCTAAGATATATTTGATACTCCAAATTCAAAAATGAAGTGTATTTTACAAAATTAAAATCATATAAGTCACATTAATTAATTTAATAATTAATTCTCATTGTCATAGCAAATAGCGTGTTTTTATGAAACAATAAGTATCAAAAGATTGACACTGGTTTAAGTCTGATTTCAAAGTGAAATTAATTCCAACGATCACTATTGGATTTAATGGTAAAAATATATTCTAATTTCACTTTAAAACCAATTCAAAAGATAATCTAATCATATAAATAAATTAGATTAAAAAGAGGTTTTGAATTAAAATACAACATTTTACACTATTCATTCAAAAAAATGAACTTTATCCGAAAGATACCAAAAATTTACACAAAGTAAATTTTGATGTCCCAATTCTTAAGAAGAGTTTTATTTGGTCCAATTGAATGTATAAAAGTGAAAAAAACTATATTTAATGACGGTTCGCCGTCAAAAGGCGATAAGTGACCCTTTAGTGAAAACCAGGGCATATACGCCTAAAATTAAATTCTTTCCATATTTTTAGCCTTTATATTTTATTGGATAAATGTAAAAATATTTAAAAACATATATAATCATATTTTAGTTATTTATATCCATTCTCGCCAATACAACGACAACATGTTAACTACCATTTGAAATAATATTATTTTATTATTAGAGTGCAACGTAAGATTCCCAAGAAACTCGTTGTTGCGTGTTGGGTACGCCATCGAGCATAGCATTCCATTTAAAGTAATATTAATATTTGATTCAAAAATATGGATAAATATAAAGATGTCATATTCTTTATTTACCTAGGGTGTTACACGGTGTGACCGGTATCGCTAAAAGTTTCTGATATCAGTTTCAAATTGAGATAAACTTTAGAAAAAAACAATACTAACATACGGAATACCGAGAAAACACGTTCATATTGTTTTGATACATTAGAAAAATTATCCATTAGTCATTTGTGATGTGTAAGAATTGACCACACCTCAATCAGACGCACGGTGTGACTGGTATGGCTAAAATTTTCTGATATCAGTTTCAAATTGATATTAACATTAGAAAACAACAAAAGTGACATACGACACACCAAGAAAACACGTTCGTATTGTTTTTATACTTTAGGAAAACGATCCCTGAGTCATTTGTGACATGTATGAATTGACCGCACCTCAATCTGACGCACGGTGTGACCAGTGTGGCTAAAAGTGTCTGATATCAGTTTCAAATTGAGATAAACTTTAGAAAACAACACCACTGACATACAAAATACCAAGAAAATGCGTTTGGATTGTTTTGATACTTTAGGAAAACGATCCATGAGCCATTTGTGACATGTAAGAATCGACCGGACCTCAATCCGATGCACGGTGTGACCGGTATGGCTAAAAGTGTCTGATATCAGTTTCAAATTGAGATAAACTTTAGAAAATAACACTAATGACATATGTAATACAGAGAAAATGTGTTTAGATTGTTTTGATACTTTAGGAAAACGATCCATGAGTCATTTGTGACGTGTACGAATCAACCTCACCTCAATCTGACGCATGGTGTGACCAGTATGGATAAAAGTGTCTGATATCAATTTGAAAATGACATAAACTTTTGAAAATAACACTACTGACATACGGAATACTGAGAAAACACGTTCGGATTGTTTTGAAACTTTAGGACATGATCCATGAGTCATTTGTGACATGTAAAAATTGACCGCACCTCAATCCGATGCACAGTGTGACCGGTAAATATTTTCATTAGATAAAGAATCAGTATTTATTAAATGAGATAAATCAATCAAAAACATATTTATTTTACATTATTCCTTTTCATTGTTATCAGAATGAAAACATTTGAGTTCAAAATTTCATATTTTAGTTTCACATTTCCATATTAATGTATTCTTTCATATTACTGTTTTAATTTATTTCATTATTGCATTACTAACATAATATTTGTTTGCTTATATAGGTGATTTTTTTCCTTGAGTTCAGATGCTTTGTTCGGCAACAAATACCATGAATGAAAAATTTTGAGAGTGGATCACCGATATCAAAGGATGAAACATGAATGTTTATAACTATTGTTGAGTAATTGCAATTGTATCCATGTAAAAAAATTCTTCAAATGTATATAGCAATGTGTTTTTTTGTATTCATGATTTTCAGTAAATATATATACCATTGTCGGTAAAAATATTGTGTGCGTGTGCGATTTTGTGCAGGTGTGCATGTGCTACTTTGTGCAGGTATTCTGGTGTGCAGGTGTTCAGGTTCTGTTTTTTCGGTGCAGGCGATGGTGGCTTTATCAACTCTCTTTTGAGTGCTGATAAAGGACAAGTTTAACAGTGCTAGAAGAGTGCTGATAAAGGACACCCTTTATCAGCACTCCGACAAGCGTTGATATAGGTGACCTTTATCAGCGCTTTTTTTAGCACTGATAAAGGTCGCGTATATTAGTTCTTCTCAGAGTGCTCATAAAGGGGACCCCCCCTTTATCTACACCGGCATTAACAACACTTTTCTAGTGTTGTTAATGCCGATTTTTAGCGCTGATAAAGGGCCAAGTTGTAGTAGTGTGTATATTTTTATTTACAATTCGAGCAGTGCATGTCAGTGTTTAATAACACACTCTATATCCCACATCAAACTGATGGATACAAGATATCCTTACTCAAACAATAATTTACCCTTGTGTATACCCACAGATAAGTGTAGAAGGGGTCCTTGTGTGGCCTAGTAGTTTGTACCCACAAAGAACAATGGAAGAGGTCTCTGTGTGGCCTGGAAAGTCCTGCGTACTATTGTTAACCCCGATCCAGGGTGTGGAACAATCTTTACTTATTTAAACTGCTTGGTGGCAGGTGATCACCAAGTGGAGTGGATTAGGTCTTCGATTGAGACTGAACCACTGGTTTCATATCTGTTATGCTTCTTAATTTAGTTTTCTCTATTTTACTACTTTTCTTCATAACTCAGAAATCACTAAATTCACTTTGATAATTTTTCTTGGAAAGAAGTTATAACTATCTTGTATTAGTATAATAACTTCAAACATAGTTTTAATAATTAATATTAAGAGTACTGAGAAATAGTCAATCTTCTAAGAAGTTATTTTAATAGTCAAACTCTTATAACAATATAACCTTTATTAACTGGGTGGTATCTAATCTTTTGGGAAAACCTTTTATTAATAATTTTTACAGAAATTTTTATAGTTACTCAATTCACCCCTCCCCTCTTGAGTAATCTACTCCGACCAACATTTGGTATTAGAGATTGTTTATTATGACTCTGTTTAATATTATTCAACTGTGATTGTAGTTGAACCTTAAAGATCTGTAAATTTTTGTTAATTATAAATTTCTAACTCTTTTAAAGTAATACTTTGTTATGGATAATAGATTGGAAGGTTTTGCAACCAATAAACCAGCATTCTTTAATGGAACCAATTATGCTCAATGGAAAATTAAATTGAAAATTCATTTAGAGAGTTTGAGTTTTGAAATTTGGTAATCCATTATAGGTGAAAATAAGATTCTTGCAACCAATAGAATCACATGGGATAAAACTACCAAAACTACCTACAATAACAACTATAAAGCTATGAATACTTTATAATTATCCTTAGGAGATGAGGAATTAAATAGAATTTCTTCTTGTAAAACTGCCTATGAAATTTGGGATACCTTGTCTCTCTCACATGAAAAAACATCTAGTGTAAAAGAAATGAGACTTAATACTTATACTATTCTATATAATAATTTTAAGATTAAATCTGATGAACCTATCTCTAAAATGTATCTTAGGTTCAATGAGATTGTCAACACAATGATTTCTCTTAGATGAGAAGTCCCTGCCAAGGAATAGATCATAAGAAATCTCAGATGTCTGCCTGATAGATGGAGGGGAACCTCTGTCTCTATTAGATAATCATGCGACATCAGTAAACTAACTGTTAATGATCTCATTGGGAAACTGATGATGTATGAGGAAGAGTTGAAAGTAAACAAGTAGGAGGAAGATGAGCCAAAGAGGAAATTTGTTGCATTCAAGAGCACCACCTCTAAGCACAATGAGTAAGGGAAACTGGAAGCTTTTGTAGAAAGTTCCAGTGATGAACAATAATCATCTGACAATGATGAAGAAAAGGCTCAATTAGCCAGAAGATATAAAATATTTTACAATAATAAGAACTTTTTTAGAAAGCCTAAATTCAAGGGTAAATATGACTAAAAAGGAAATTGGAAGAAGGACTGGAAAATAAGTGAAAAGACTAATGAAATTTTCTGATAAGAATGTAAGTGAAAATGACATATCAAGGCTAACTGTCCAAAGAACAAATACAAAAAGAAATATGAGGACATGGACATGAAGTATAAAAAGGCAATGAAAGAAACCTGGAGTGCTTCTTAGGATAGTTAATGCGACTCAGAGACATCACATGATAAACATGCTAAAAAATCAAATATGTGTTTTATGACAAACACATCTGAGGTAACACTGGACTCCTTTGTACATAATTCATACTATTCTAGAGAGGATAGTGACTCTGAAAACATGACTAATGAAGAAATTTTTGAATACTATAACATTATTGAGGTAACATGCAATGAACTAAAAGACAGATATAAATCATTAAAGAAACAACATGCTCTTACCATAACTATTAAATCCGAAATCACAACTAAAAAAGAGAAAAATACTAAAGTGATCAAAGAAAACGATGAATTAAAAATGTGTAATGAGCAATTAAAGAGTGACCTAGAAAATCTTATTAATGTGAAAAATACTCGTACTCAAATGCTAGGAAAAAAATTGCTCCTAAATACAACACTAGAACTGGTTATCAACCTAGAAAAAGAAATCTAGGTAGAACAAATTTTTTTTCAAAATCTAGGACATACAGTTTTACTCCCAGTTTTGGACACAAATCATCTTGTTCAAGTCATGATATATATTCTATTATTTATAGTTTTTGTTGACCAAATAGTGTCTATTTTTAGTATACTCTATGTAATACTTATAGGAAACCTATGAGGAAAATATGGCTTCCTAAAGCACTTATCACAAATATTGCTGGACCCAAACAATTATGGGTACCAAAATTTGTTTTTTCTTGATCTTTTTATAGGCAATATACTTAAATAGTTCCTATAAAAGTCTATGGTACTTGAACATGACATGTTACCTTTGGAGACAATGCCAAAGGAAAGATTATTAGTCTCATCCAAATCGGTAACTCTAACTCAGTTTTTATTTCTGAAGTATATTTTTTTGATGGATTAAAATATAATCTACTTAGTATCTCACAATTATGTAATGATAGATTTCATGTTAGATTTGAAAATGATGCTTGTAATGTCATTAATTCTAAAGGTGGATTAGTATTTTCTTAATTAAGAAGTGAAAATGTTTACTCTGTTAACATAGATTCTTCAGCTTCTCAAAATGTTTCATGCTTAAGTGTATTTCATTAAGAGTCTTGGCTTTGGCATAGGAGATAAGAACATTGTAATGTTCACTCCCTTAGAAAGATAACTTGAAAAATCTAAGTTAAAGACTTACCCAAACTAGAGTTTCTAAATGAAAAAGTGTGTAATAATTTTCAAAAGGGAAAAAAACACAAAGTTTCCTTCAAATCCAAGAAAGAAGTGTCAAATTTGCAACCTCTCTAACTTGTTCACATGGATTTGTTTGGACTATCTAGAGTTTCTAGTCTAAATTGGAAGCACTACATTTATGTTCCTGTAGATTACTTCTCTAGATATACTCGGACCTTCTTTATGGCTCACAAAAGTGAATCCTGTTCTTATTTTTCTAAATATTCCAAGTCTGTAGGAAATCTTAGTGGTCATATAATTAAATCCTTAAGAAGTGATCATGGTCATGAGTTTTAAAATCAAGAGTTTGAATCCTTTTTCTCACAAAATAGCTATAGTCACAATTTCTCTGCCCCTAGAACAACACAAATAAATTGAGTTGTAAATAGAAGAAATAGAACAGTGAAAGGGATTGCTACAACAATGCTTAGTGAGTATGACCTACCTATTTATTTTTGGGCTGAAGCTGTCAATACAACATGCTATATAATCAATAGAGTGTTGATCCGACCTATTATTAAAAGGACTCCTTATGAGTTATGGAATAATAGAAAACCCAAGGTTAACTACTTCAATGTTTTTAGATGTAAAGTCTATATCCTAAATACTAAGGACAATCTTGACAAATTTGCATAAAAAAGAAATGAAGGTATCTTTTTAGGATATTCCATGTCTAGTAAACCTATAGAGGGTTCAATAAAAGAACTAAATATGTGGGGAAATATGTTCATGTCAGATTTGATGAAACATATCCACATGAGCCAAAAACCATTCTAGAGAACCTGAAGGATAATGTATCAAATGTGAACATTAATCCAAAATCATCAAACCATTCTATGAAAGAATCTATGAAGACTTCCAGTTCTGTAAATTCTTTAGATTCAAGTCACAAAGAACCTGAATCTATTGATGAACCTGAAATCACCAGTCTCTCATTTTCTAGAGTAGTTAGAACTCCTAAGAACCATCCCTTAGATGCTGTTGTAGGAGATGTAGACAAAGGAACTCAGACTAGATATTTTCTAAGAAATGTGGTCCAACATCAAGCCTTCTTATCACAACTTTAACCTAAAAGAATTAATGATGATATTAATGATGAATATTGAGGGATGGCTATGCAAGAAGAGCTTAATCAGTTTGAACATAACAAAGTTTGGAAAATTGTTTTATAGACCAAAAGACACATTTACCATAGGCACTAAATTGGTGTTCAGAAATAAGGTAGACGAAGCTGGTAACATAGTTAGATACAAGGAAAGATTAGTTTCACAAGGCTATAGTCAAGAAGAAGGAATTTATTATGAAGAGGATTTTTCACTAGTAGATAGACTTTAAGCCATCCCAATCATTCTTGCATATGCTGCACATCTGAATTTCAAACTATATCAAATGGATGTTAAATGTGAATTCTTAAATGGGTATATACTTGAGGATGTTTTTGTAGAACAACCCCAAGGTTTTACAAACCCTCATTTTCCAAATCATATTTTTAAATTATCAAAAGCTTTATATGGTTTAAAGCAAGTTCTAAGAGCTCTGCATGATAACTTGAGTACTTTTAGTATTTCCAAAGGTTTTACAAAAGGAATAGCTAATCCTAACCTTTTTATAAAACTAATTTCTAATGATGTTTTAGTTGTTCAAATCTATATAGATGATATTATTTTTGAGTATTCAAAAAATTCTTTATGTGTTTATTTTTCTAAAGTGATGCAAAATGAATTTGAAATGAGTTTAATGGGTGAACTGAAATTATTTCTTGGATTTAAAATCTTTTAAAATAATGAAGGAATTATTTTAACTCAAAAAAATATAATAGTCATCTTATAAAACGTTTTGGATTGGATAACACTAAAAGTAGTGACACTCCCATGAGTACCACTTGAAAGTTGGATCTTGATGAAGATGGAAAATCTGTTGATAAAACCACATATAGAGGAATGATTGGAAGTTTACTCTACTTAACTGCTAGTCATCCTGACATTATTTTTAGTGTGTGTATGTGTGCTCATTTTCAAGATGATATTAAGAAATTGCATTTAAATGCTATAAAGATAATTTTCAAATACATAAAACATATAGCCAATCTATGACTATTCTATCCTAGAGGACAATCATTTGAATTAGTTATTTATTATGATACCGAATTTGGTGGCTGTAAGTTAGTTAGAAAAAGAACCCCTGGAACATGTCATTTTTAGGCAAGTCACTTGTGTCATGGTGTGATAAGAATTTTTTTTATTACATTATCTACTGCAAAAGCTGAATACATAGCTGCTGGAAGTTGTTGTACACACATTTTGTAGATGAAACACACACTACTAGATTATGGATATCAATTCAGGAATATAACTATAAACTGTGACAACACAAGTGCTATTAATATCTCGAAAATACCTGTTTCACATTCTAGGGAAAAGCATATTGACGTAAGACATCGATTTTTGAGAGATCATTATCAAAAAGGGGATATCACTTTGGAATTCATTAGTACTGAGTATCAGCTTGCTGATATATTCACCAAATCATTGTCTTCTGAAAGAATAGACTACATCCTACATGAACTAGGCATAATAAACCTCAAATATATATCTTACTGTTTCATGTCTTATTGTTCGATATCTTGTTGTTTCATTTATTACAGTTTGATATCTTACTATTTTATTTCTTAATGTTCAGTATCTTACTGTTTTATAATTTATTGTTTCATGATTACAGTTTCTAAGTTAGTGTTTCATGATTACCATCTCACTATAATGCCCAGTTACTCTCTCACTGTATTACTGTCTCACCGTAATGACCAGACATGATCTCACCATAAAAATTCATTATGAGTTTTTAAGTAAAAAATTGTATCACAATAATTATCGTTTTCACCTTTTTTTCCTGCACTTTAACTTTTGAGACATTTGGAATTCCTAAATAATAAAATAAAGAAAGTATCACTCGATTCTTCACTTGGGCTTTCTTCTATTCACTCATTTCAAACCTTTCTTCAACCCTATAACCCTTTTCTCTCTCTTGAACCTTTGGTGGATACCCAGGATGAAGAGCCCTTCATCGTCGACTCCTAAGAAGCGCAGTTCAAGAAGAAGAAGATTGCACCTAAGCTAGAACCCGAAGGACTTATAAATCCAAATCTAGAAAACCGAGTTGTTGTACCTGAGAAAGAGGTTTTCCTAAAATTGCTTTTGTCGAGTAAGTCTTTGGTTTTAAAATTTTTAGAATAGCAAGGCTAGTTAGAGTGGTTTTCCAAGGAATATAGACCCATCTAACCTAAGTTAGTAGCTCATTTTTATCAGTATGTACAATTCTCTTTTGATTCTGGTGATAGTTATGTCATGAGAAGCTGGATCAATGTGTAGAGATGCTCATTCTCTTCGAGGTTATGGGCTACATGCCTTATGATACCTCATGAAGGAATCTTTGAGGATTTTCAAAAAGGACCCCCTCCTTCAACCAAATTCTATGATCCGGAGGATGCTTTGAAAGCCTTAACAGGAAATGGCACCCATAAGAGATCCATTGCTACTGAACTAGATGGAGAATCAAGGCTCCTGTTCAAGTTTATATAGAATTTGGTTATTTCTAGAAAAGTTTATTTTGTTGTGATGAAATATAATGATGTGTTACTGATCATCCTTATCGAAAATGGGAATAAGATCAACTTGTGCAAGTATATCATACACCGTATTTCTGAGATGATCAAAGTCACATCCAAGTCAACTTCCCTATTTTAATCTTGTATAATCTCAGTCATGATTCTTTCCAAAGGTATGGTTAGACCTAATGAGGAAGTAATTAAGGATTTTGAATTCTACCTCTCAAAAGGAATTATCAAGAAAATGAAGATAAACTGGAATCCTTGGAAAAAGGAATGGGTAGAATAAAATGATAGAATTTATGAGAAATTCAATCCAGTGGAACATCCCTCAAGACCAATAAATATTTCTGATCCTGGTTTGGAACTAGATGAGATTGTTGAGTACTCTTATGAAGAAGAAAAATAGGCTGATGTGCCTCCTAGAGAAACTGTTTCTATTGAGGAAGACATTCCTCCTATTCCTCATGATGTTATTGAAGATGAAGTACATGCTACTAAAGATTCTATTAATCTAGTAGTTCAACCCGACCTTGTAACAAAATCTGTTACAAATGAAACTAAAAAGAATTCCATGAAAGATTCTATAGTGGAAGAGATACCTATTATACAAGAAGCTAAACTTGATGAACTCCCTGTGGAACAATCTATTCCTAAAATCATCCCTTCGGATGAAGAGAGGATGGATCTAGCTTTTCAGTTGGCTAGACAAGAAATCGGTGAGGAACTATGAGATGATTTTGTGGAATTAGATCAAGACCCTAAGCCTCTCAATCCTGAGAAGGATGCAACCGTTGAGGTAGAGCAACCCCCAAACCTGGAATCTTCTGAAGTACCAAATCAGGTTGTTTCAAGTCCTGTATCCACTCAATATAAGTTCCCCAACTTCTATGATGTGGATGACTCTCCGCAAGTCTCAACAAAAGGCCTTGACATTTTCTCTTTGTTCCAGTTGAAATCGGCCTCTAATTTTTCCCCTACAAAGGAACCTAAAATCGTATCAATTCCTATTTATGATCCTTCATCAGACCAATCATCCTTGGTGAGTAAGGATGATCTAAAGGACTTTGGTTCTACCCTCTTGTCTGGAGTTGATAAACTCTTGAATACCCAACCTCTTCCTATGACCAATTTAAGTGAGAGAGATGCCTCACTGTTATTGGAAAAGATAATCTGGAAGATTCCACCTAAAATGCTTCATGAGATTCCAGAAGTTAGAGTAAAAAACTGGTTACTTAGTGATAGAGTAAAGACACTGAGAGGTATGATTGAGGACATGCAAAAAGAGATGCACGATAGGTCAGAGCTTGTTTATCGTCCTGTAGAGAATGTTGTTACTCAAACCCCACAAGTTATTATGTCTCAGATTAAACCTTATATAGCTTCCTTAGATGAAAAGGTCAATGAAATATACAAATAGATCATGAAGGAGATGAGAGAGCATGTTGTAAATCTTATCCACCTCACTGATGAATATACGGGGTGTCTTCAAAAAGTGCTGAACTAGTTGAAATCTCTCACCACCACTGTCAATGCTTCTAAAGCCTTTGGTCAATCCTTTAAACCCTCTTTAGATAGTGATCTACTCAGAATAGTAGTCAAAGAAGAGATTCAGAATATACTTAGTGGTTTCAACACAACTTCTCTCTCTGAAGTTATCAAGAATAGTGACTGAGTTCTTGATCTAGTCCAAATCCACTCAAAAATTGCAAATGATGCTCAGTAAGAGATTTCCAAGAAAGTGGATTTCTACTTCAATAGAATTTTCTCAAAGAATGATGTGACAAATCATTTCATGTATATTTTGGAAACTTGGGGAACTCTCCTATGACTCCAGATTTCATAACCCAAGTACAAAAGCTCATAGAGTTTACTTGATTTTTGTATAAGTTTATGGAAAATAAGGATGAAGCCATGTAGTATGGTGGGGAGATCATTATAGATTTTATTAAGCTTATGAGGCCTTACATTCATGTATAAAGTAAATCCATTGTTGTTCCTGTGGCTGCACCTCTGAGACCTGGACTTCCTACCTTCTCCTCTGCCCTAGGCTCCCCTACTATGTCTGTTAGCCAAGTATTGAGTCCGATCAGGCCTGTGATCCTTGATCAACAACTGCCTCGATCTTCTGCAACTCCTACTATGGCTCCATATATTTTTGAACCCCTTCCTTTACCTTCTCTATCAACCAACTCACTCCCATCTTCTACCTTGACCTCTTCTTCTATGGCTTCTTCTTCTGCCACTGCTGCTAAAGGCAAAGAGACTACCTGCCCATGAATAAGAACAGTGATTACTTATTTTTGATAGTGGTGCTATTTCTTTTGTTTTTCTCTTTTCCATTTTTACTGAACCTTATTTTCTTTAATGAAATGTGCACTTTTTCATGCCTCCTCTTATTCCATCATTTTTGTTAATCCCAAAAGGGGGAGAAATCTCTATACATATAGTTGAATCAAATATACACTTTAAATCTACATGATTTGTGATCATCAAAAAGGGGGATATTGTTGGAATCCTCATGTACTAATCATGTTTTAATGATCACAAATCCTATTCAACCTGGTTAAATCCTGTAAATTATATCAAATCATGTGTACTATACTTTATATATTCTAATTTTTTAAGAAGAGCCATTCAAGATCTAAATTACTCTATATTCAGTTTAATTACTTTATACTATCTTTTGACTCGGTTTATAATGATTTCTCTGAAAAATGATTAAGTATAATTCATTCTATGATCACCATTTCTTATGTCTGAATAGATTTATCTTGAGATGTCTAAGACACCATGAGTCTACCGCTAGTTATGTCTTTCTGACACCATTAAGAAGACACCATGAAGCAGACACTGTGAAGAAGACACCATGAAGCATACACCGTGAAGCATACACCATGAAACAAACATCATGAAGTAGACAACGTGAAGCAGACACCATAAACATTAAGACACCATGACCATGAGACACCGTGACCCTGAGACACAGTGACCATGAGACACCATGACCATGAGACACAGGACCACGAGACACCTTGACCATGAGACACTGTGACATTCAGACACCGTTACCAATTCAAACACTGTGTGAAGGAGACACCATTTCCTAATATGTTTTCTCATTTTTCAATTTAATCTCTAACGGTCATATTTGAAGATATTAATGCAATGGCATAATTAATGTTTCTCTATAGACATATAATCTGATAGTATGAGGTAAGAGGTGCATAATACATGCAACCTATTAGCCCCAACACATGCTTTTCATGATAAAAGAAAATTGCTGCCCAGAAATAAGATATACACGAGAAAGAAAATCAAGCAGGCATGAGCACCATAACAAAGAACACACTTAGAGAAAAATTTTCAAAGAAAGGCCTATTTCATGCAACTATACACTGCTGAAGAACACACAAAGAATATTTGAACCATAGAGAACATCTTCACACTGTCAAACCTCACGAAGAACACAAGATGAATCACGATACTCTGTTTTATAGACGATGACTCGAATTCTGCATCTGTTTCATATAAGAGTCCATAGATACAAAGAACAACACTCAAAGCACTTCTAAACCCATATCAATCTTTCTGATCTATTGTGTATCTTTTTATTAACTATTCAAGTAGTGTGTGTTTGTGTATAATAACACACTCTGTCTCCCGCATCAAACTGATGGATACAAGATATCCTTACTCAAACTCTCATTTACCCTTGTGTATACCCCCAGATAAGTGTGGAAGAGGTCTCTATGTGTCCTGGTAGTTTGTACCTATGAAGAACTATGGAAGAGGTCCCTGTGTGGCCTGGACAGTCCTGCGTACTATTGTTAACCCCGATCTAGGGTGTGGATCAGAGTTTATTTATTTTAACTGCTTGGTGGAAGGTGATCACCAAGTGGAGTTGATTAGGTCTCGGCTTGGGACTAAACCACTTGTTTCATATCCGATGTGCTACTTAATTTAGTTTTCTCTATTTTACTACTTTTCTTAATAACTCAAAAATCACTAAATCCACTTTGATAGTTAGTGTTGGAAAGAAGTTATAACTATATTTTCTTAGTAGAATAACTTCAAAAGTAGTTTTAATAATTAATATTAAGAGTACAGAGAACTAATCAATCTTCTAAGAAGTTATTTAAATAGTCAAACTCTTATAACAGTATAACCTTGATTAATTTGGCTGTATCTAATATTTTGGAAAAAAACTTTTATAAATAATATTTATAGAAATTTTTATAGTTACTCAACTCACCCCTCCCCACTTAAGTAATCTACTCTGACCAACAGTGGTTAAAGGTATACTTTTTACACAGTTTAAAAGTGAAACTATTTTATTTGATTCATGTTTTCCAACAATTTTATATCTGAATAATTTACTAAGTGTATCACATCACCATCTCAATTATTAAATGCTAATTTGGTATTGAATACTCATAATTGTAAGATGATCACATCTCAACTCTATGGATCCTCTTTGATAGAAGTTTTTGGGAATATTCTTCCACTATATTTTAATATTCTTCCTCTAGATGAATTTGATATAATTTTGGGAATGGATTGGTTCTATTATTTGGGAGCCTACATAAATTTTTGGGGAAGGGAAGTTATATTTTATATTCTATATCAACCTACGATCATTTATCACTACATGGATGAAACTAAAATACTAATGAAAATTACTTCTATAATGTGAGTTTTACAACATCTTTAAGAGGGATATTTATAACAAATAGTTGGGTATAAACTTAAAATTGAGGATATTCCTATTGTATGATAATTTTTTGATGTATTTCTTAATTAGTTTCAAATTATTTCTATGAATATTAAAGTTTCACTAGTATAAAAATAGTTTATTACGTCAGATATTTTTTCCTTTTCACGTCAGTTTGGAATCGACCTGTTTGAGAGTGATGTTAAAAATATTTTTTTAATGTCGGTTATGTATTAATTGATGTTATAAATATTTTTTTCATGATTTTTCACGTCGGTTATTTAAAAACCGATGTGAAAGACCGTGCATTTTTCCAAAAAATGACGTTGATACTATATTTTTCACATCGGTTTTTAAATAACAGACTTGAAAATCATAAAAAAAACTTTTCCACATCAGTTATTAAATAATCGACGTGATTTTGTTTTTCGCGTCGGTTATTTAAAAACCGACGTGAAAGACCATTTGTTTTAAAAAAATGATGATTGAACTCTATTTTTCACGTTTGTTTTTAAACAACCGTCGTTAAAAGGAATTTTTTATGTCAGTTTTTTATTAATAGACAAGAAATTTTTTTACCATATTGTAGATAATTTTGTAATCTTTTATTTGATAGGTCGTAAAGATCAAACGGAGTTACAGTTCAAAAGTTATGACTATCAGAAGATTGAAATTTTTTCCGAGGAAACATCGAATGAGCGAACGAAAGCTTCGTCTTAAACATATTTTTTGAATACGAAGGAGGAATTTTCATTTTACCCTAATAAGAAACATTATTATTCATTATAATAAAATAATAATCATTAAATCTTATATTCATTAAGGAAACTAACCATAAAAATCATAAATCATGGAAAAATAATAACGAATGCCTTGATGAGATCGCGGAGTGAAGAACTTCATCTTAGAAGAATTTTTTGAATCCGAAAGATGAATTTTAGTTTTACCATGATTCAAAAAATTATTATTCATTACAATAAAATAATATTAATTAAATGGAATAATAATTAAGAAAAGTAACCATAAAAAACCTAAATCATGGAAAAATAATAACAAATACCTTGATAAGATCGCTAAAAAACGAAATAATGAATTCATGTTGAAGATCAAACGAGTCAACTCGGTTGGATAGTGATGGTTGAAAGAAATGATCATAAAAAACGGTAACCATATGTGCATAATGAAAACATATAAATGATATGGTAAAAGAAAATGCAGTATTAAAAGTTTTAGTCAGCAATCAAAAATCTCGATGTCGCGTTGTAAAAAAATCGAAATTCCACATTGGCAGGATATAAAACTTATCATTCACGTCAGTTTTATGATAATTTTCTCAAAAAGGTATTAGAATACCCATGTTTTCAAGATATAAAAAACAATATTCCATCACTTTTTCACGTCAGTTATTTAATAACTGACGTGTAAAATGCCTTTTAACGTAAGTTATTTAATAACTGATTTGAAAAATTGATGGATAATTTATTTTCATACCGGTTATTAAATAACCGGCATGAAAAATCAATATCAAACAAGCATTTAATTTCCTAACATTCTAGTTCATTGGTCCCGGAGCTCAAATGGAGTTACAGATCAAAAGTTATAGCCATCGAAATTTGATCACCTCTAAACGAAGTCTTAAATAATGTCAACTTTCGATGGCAATAACTTTTGATCCATAACTCTGTTTGAGCTCCACGACCACTCAAAAAGAATCTTGAAAAATTATCTACATGTTTGTAAATAACCAGCATGAAGAATTATCTTAAACGTCGGTTATTTAATAACCAATTTGAAAAATTAAGTTTTATTCGATTTTTCACATCAGTTATTAAATAACCGACATTAAAGGTCATTTTTAATGTCGGTTATTTAATAAATGACTCGAAAAATATTTAAAATCATGTAGAAAATTTTCCAAGATTTGTTTTGACAGGTCGTGGATCTCAAACAAAGTTACGGATCAGAAGTTATGGCCATCAAAATTTGACATTCATTAAGACTTTATTTAGAGGTGATCAACTTTAAATGGCCATAAATTTTGATCTGTAACTACATTTGAGGTTCAGGACCTGTCAAATAGAAGATTATGAAATTAAATAAATGTTTTTTATAGAGTTTTCATGTTGATTATTTAATAACAGATGTGAAAAAGTCATAAAAAATGTATTTTTCACATTTGTTCTTATATAACCGATGAGAAAACGCCATAAGAATTTATTTTTTAAGTCGGTTATTAAATAACCAACCTGAAAAATTAGAGAAAATCACTTTAAAATAAATTTTCAGTATACAAAATATTATGCGGAAATTAAAAATTTCAATGCCATGTTTTAAAAAAATTGATCTCATTATTGGAGGGATTCGAAATTTTAACTTTCACGTCGGTTTTTTTAAAACTGACGTGATAAAATCATTTATTTTGTTGGTTATTATATAACCGATATAAAAAATTTCCTTTATCACATCCGTTATTTTATAACCGACGTGATAATGTGATATATTTGATTTATCACATCTGCTATAAAATAAAAGACGTGATATATCAACATAATGCATTTTTAATGTCGATTATATTATAACCGACGTTGTAAATTAATTATACGGGTATTCAAATCTATTATTTTTAACTGACATAAAAAATGATGATGTAAAAAATGTTTTTGTACTATTGTTGAGCTTTCAATAGAACTCATACCTAGTGCTACAACTATTTCTAAGAATCCATATAGAATAGACCTGATCGAGTTATAGGAAAAGACTAAGAAACTTTATGAGAATATATATATATGGGATTCATTTATCCTTGTGTTGTTCAATGGGGAACACATGTTTTTTTATTAAGTTAAAGATGTGTCAACCCATTTTTGAATTGAATATGAGGAACATAAAAAGATCCTTATCAAGGAAAATTATCCTATATCATTTATTTCTGATCTGTTTTGATTAATTACAAGGAGATAAATATTTTTCCAAGATTTATCTTTGATCTAGATATCATCAGCAAAGTTTTAAGAAGGAGGATATATCAAATACAAACGTCCATACGAACCATGGCCACTATTAATTTATAGTAATACCATTTGGAATTACCAATGCTCCAACTATGTTCATGTATTTAATGAATTGATTCATTATATATTTCCTTTGTTTGTTTTTGGTAGTCTATATAGTTGATATTATTATATATTTGAAGTGTTATAAATAGCATGGAAAAAATTTGTGGATTTTACAAATGAACCTATGGAAATAGAAGGAATATTCCAAATTACCAATGATGAATTTTGGATTCAAAAAATATCATTCTTTTTTTATAAAATATCAATTGAGGATATATCTTTTGAACCTTCATTAATAGATGTTATTGAGAAACGTCCTAGAAGAACAACTATAACTAAGATCTATAGTTTTGTTGTGTTGGATGGATATTATTGATATTATTTTTTATATTTCTCATAATTATCTAATCCTCTCACCAATATGAACCAAATGGGGGTTATGTTCTTTTGGATAGATGAATTTGATAATAATTTCATATAACTAAAGATAAGGTTGGTACGTGAAAATGTGATTACACAACCCTTTGAAGATAATTTTTTTTTATATAGTGATGAATCAAAGAAGGTATTGGAATTAATCCTCATTTATAAGGATACAATTATATCTTATTCCTATTACAAATTGAAAATTCTTAAGTAAAATTACCAGACTCATGATTTGGAGTTGTTATCGGTGGGGTTTTCATTAAATATATGGTGGAAATACCAATATGAAGAATGGCGTGATATATATAATGATCATAAAGTCTTAAATTATATATTTTCATAGAAAGAGTTGAATATTTTCTTGATAATATAGTTGGAGTTGATCTAGATTATGATTTCTCTATACATTACCACCCTTGTAAGGTGAAAATGGTGGCTAATGATCTGAGTCAGAAAGACCATGGTAGTTTTTGGATGTTAAGGACTGAAGAAGATATAATATTTATGGATTTTCAAATGTTGGATATAAAAATATTATGGAATGGGAATAGATATTATCTTTTTCAGATTAATGTTCAACCATCCATCAATGATCGAATTAAGGAGGCATATATGGAAGATATGAAATGATAAAAGAATATGAGAAAAGTTCTAGAGTTTAACCATGATCAAGCTAGAATGATAAGGTTCAGGAACTGAGTATGTGTTTATCAATACTATACTTGAAGAAGTAATTGTTGGTTACATCTCATATTTCATCATTATCCATTTATCATAGATGTATACAGTTATATAATGATTTAAGAAAGTATTTATGGAGGGATAATATGAAAATAGATATTTTTAGGTATATACACCAGCGCCTGGTGTGTTAGAAAGTTAATAGAGAGAGAGAGAGAAAAAAGTGTAAGGGTATGTTATAACCATCACCTATACAAGAATGGAAATGGAAAACAATCCCCATAGAATTCATCATTGGACTACCCAAAATGTTTAAAGGCCATAAAACTAATTAGTTTGAAGCTGGAAAACTTATAAAATTAGTGGATTTTATTAATATTAAGAATGATTTATCTCTTTATTATCTTAGTTGGTTATACATTAAGAAGGTTGTGAGATTATATGGATTACCAATCTTAAATATATTGGATTGGGACCTGAGGTTTACCTCAAAGTGTTGGAAAAGTATTCACAAGGATCTGGATATAGAGATGTGTTTTAGTACAAATTTTCACCCTCAAATAGACGATTTTTATAATAGGACCATTCAAACTCTAGAAGGAATTTTTAGATATTTCTATATGGTTTTTCAAATTGGTTGGGATTAACACATTAATTTAGGGGATTTTTTTCAAAAAAAATAGATTTCACTTGATTATTCAGATGGATCCTTATGAAGATATCACTGTAATTATTTATAGAAATCCAATGTGCTGGGATGAAGTTGGAGAAAGAAATCTAATGGGTCCCGATCTAGTTAAGGAAATAATAGAGAAGTTTAGAGAAATTAAATAGCTCATAAGGGAATGTCAGAATTTATAAAAAAGTTGTGTTGACAATCATCAGTGAGATCTAGAGTTTGAATTTGGTGAAGATGTATTACTATGAATATCTCCTTGGAATATTGATGCAAGATTTGTAAATAAGGAAATTTATTCCCTAGATATGTCAGTCCCTTTAATTTTTTTGATCATATTTGGACAATGGATTATCATTTCATGCTTATACTTAACCTATATCTAGTTCACTATGTGTTCCATATATCTTTACTAAGGAAGCACATACCCAAACCTTCACATATATTGAACCCAAAGGTCATACAATTGATAAATTTCCATATTATAGGTAATAACAAGCGGAAATTTTGGATTTTAGAGAAAAAATCGATTTGAAACAAGACCACTCTGCTGTTCAAAATTTTGATGCAAAATAATAAAATTGAGGACGCTACATGGGAAACTGGGGGTGTGATGAGGCATAAGTATCCTCAGTTGTTTTAATTAGAGTAATGGAAATTTTAGGGAGAAATTCTTATAAAGGGTAGAATATAACACCCAAAGATTTTATTATATATGTAACTTAAAATATTTTTATTTTATTTGATAGGTTTCTTTACATGAAACACTGAGTTTAAACGAACCAAAACATAATATTGAAATGTTATTATGTAGTAGTTATCACCTAGATTTTTGATTGGAGGATATGAATAGGATTTACCCTATTATAAAAAATATGTATACATATTTTATTTAATGATTTTTTTGATTATTTCGAAAAAAAATTTATTTTATGATTTAATAATATGTTTTTTAAAAATGTTTTTATAATTTTTTTTACATTGATATTATAATTAATTTATTCTTATTTTGGAAAGGTAATATTATATAAACAATATTATTTTTGAAATAAGAAAATTAAAATTATCTTAGGGTGATTTTTTTTGGATTTTTATGAAATGGTTGATTTTTTGATGTATAATGAAAAATTATGATTTTTAAAAACTATCATTTATTTTTAAAAAATAAAGAAATTTAAAAGTCACATTATATTTTTAATTTAATATAAACTTTACATGTGATTCATTTTATTTATGGTAGTCTAATTATATATATTTTTAATATTAAATATTCATGATTTGATAGTATATAATTTATATGCTTGAAAACACATCTTCTTAAAAATTGTTTTTCATTCCAAATTACTCATTTAAATTAAAATTTGTTTTTCCTCCTTTAATTATTAAATATTGAAAAATAGATTCTATATTTTAGTCACATGTTCTAAATGTGGTAAATAGGTCCATTTTGTTCTTTGTCCTTATGAATAGTAACTGTAGTAAATAATTGTCACATAAGTATGGGTAAATTAGGTAATTAAGGTCAAAAATAATGTAATAAGGCCTATAAATCTTCAGAAAACTTTTATTCATTTTATTTGAAAATTTATTTTGACCATGAACATAAAAGTATCTAAAATGTGTTAATTTCCAACCAGTTTCTTTTGATAATGACCTTAATATAGTTTTACAAATAGAATAAATAAAATTTTTCATTCTCTTTGATTTAATATCTATATATTTCTTCACATGGATAAAAAGAGGATAAGTTTGGTTATAAATGCTTATTTTAAATGTTTTTTTTATCATAACAATTTATTTCTAATTTTCAGTATTTGAATATTTAAATTAAATGCCTACGCAACGCCGAAATAGTATTAATTCAATTAATAAAAAAACAATAAATGATTTCAAAAATATTAAAAGTAATTTGTTCTATAATTTTTCCAAATAAATATATAATAATATTAATTTTTAATAGTTTATTTTTCAATTACATACTTATATTGATGTCTTTAATGTCAAATTAAATGAATAGTTTCAAAAATGACATTAATGATATTTTATGAAAAATATTATGTTAAATTAGTTTATAAATCCTAAAAATACTATATTCAACCATGTAAATGGTATAAGGATTAGAATATCAACCATGGTTGATTTATGGATCACATATCATTTTACTTTAACATTATTGACCCATAAAGAGTGAAAAACATTAATATTGTGGTAATAGTCAAAAGGGATAAGGGGGTTAAAAGTAATATATAAGGGTGAAAACTACACCTAAACCTTTTAAAATATTATTAAAATATAGTATTTTTTACTTACCATTATCCTATCCATTAAATATATCAATTTGGATTCACATGATCCTGAAAATTAATTTATATTATTTTAATAATTTACGTTATTTCATAGGTTCCACCCTCATTTATAAAAGGATACCCCTTCTCTCTTTTATTTAAACCACTTTGAGTCATATAGATCATATAAAAACATCCCAATTATCTTCTGAACTTACATAGGAACTAAGCATAATCTTGGGTATTTTTAAAAGACAATCTCAAGGGTTTTTAAGAAGCGATCTAATGAAGGTCTATCAATGAATAGGTAATCATCCTGGATTAAATCTATCAATTTATTTACTATTATACATATTCTAATTATATTGTATTAATCATAAAATAAATAAATGTTTCCCCAATATATTTAAATGTTACAATGATTATGTATCTGCCATTATTCACCCTCTTTTTCATCAAATGGGAAGTGAAATTGTCACTCCTTTGTATGTGTGTATTATCACCTCCACATAGTGATATAATTAATTTTATATAACCATCAATAATTTATATTTATTTGGATGGGTTTAATGATGATATATAATATTTATCAAATAATATTTATCATAGAATTATAATATCATATATACATTATTACATACCCATCTATTGAAAAATGATAACGCTGCTCGTGTGAACTTGTAGACTACCACCTATATGAAGAAATGTGATTAATTTTTTCATTTTCATTTTACATGGATGATAATAAGGATATATTTAATGAATAAAAATTTTATAATAATTATTATTTAAAGGTTAATTATTATTCACCTTTTTTTAATCTGTTAAAAACTAAAAACAAAGTTAATACGTATGTATGGCCTATTATCCCCATGAATGGTGTAATTAATTTTTTTATCTCTACCTACTATGAATGACTTTAAAAATATAAATAATGAATATTGAGCATTCTTTTTAATTTTTTACTAAAAAAGTTTTGTATTTTTTGAAAACTCAATTTTTTATGAATGTTTTTGTTTACTGGATAAAGAATGCTATTTGAATTTTATTAAGAAACATTATTAACAAAGTTTTTTGGGAATGTTTTTTTTGTGAAGTTCATATAAATTCAGAAGTTTAAAAAGTTTTAAATTCTCCTAAAATTTTTTAAATTACTTTTTAACAATGTCAAAATATTCCTTGATGATATTAAATATCTTAAAAAATCATGAAACATCATAATTCAAGATTTTTCTCAAAGTGAGAAGAATATGGACTGATGTGGAAATTATGAATATTGAGTTTCAGAAATAGTTTACTAGAAATAAAAGATATAGATAATCTGATGAAGAGGTTATAATAAATATGGCATTGGAAATTTTCAAAAAAAATTAGAATGGGAGATGTTGTTATTTAGACACAATGTTCTGGATGAAAATTTTCATAATGAGAGATTTATAAAATTTTCTTTTTATTGACCTTTCATGATAGAGACTTCAAAATAATTTTAAATATGGGATTTTTGTTTAATGGTTATCAATTATAGAAGTTTATAAAGGGGATAAAGATGCATTTTTTTACCTAATTAACTTTATAGAAAATAAAAAATATAGAAAATCAAGAAAATGTTTTAGATGATGTTTTTTAAGAAGAATCTTAAAGTACAATTTAATGATGTTGGTAGAAGGGAAAGAAGTTATGTTATGTTTTGGAGAAAATATTTCAAAAAGGATTTTCCAAATAACTATTGTACATAGGATTTTTATAAAGATAATTATTGAAAAGTAGATGAGAAAGATTGATCGGACAAAGCAGATCCAAATAAATATTTTATTTTGAATTCATCTATTAAAAAACTCTTCTCAAAAATGGAAATTATAGTTGTGAAGTATATATGATCAAACAAAGAAGGATTTATCAGAATTTAAAACATATCGTGGACAATTTTGATGTCATGGGATAATTTTTTCAAAGAAGTGTTTTTGTAAAGTGTGTGATAATGGAGAGTGACTCAAAAAAATAATAAGACATAAATTTTGAGATGTCGAAACAAAGTCTGGAAGTGAATTGTTTTCATTGGGTATAGAGTATGTAAATATGTTTTGTACCACAATTTCTATGAATATTTTACCCAATAATTTGTACATAACTTGGTAATGATCTCAAGAATGAAGATGATGTGATAGTCTTCAAAGTTGTTATCACGATGAGTTTAGAAAAGTTTTTTTATGTTCCCTAACATTGAGTTTTATAAAATATAATAATGGTTGGGGATGTTTGAGAATTCAGAGAAGCTTCATGTATATTCTAGAAGTGTTTATAAGTATGTATAGAATAAGAAATGAGAATGAGATCTAAAATAAAGTTTCAGTGAGTGGGAAAGTAAAATCTGTTTCCCACTTATTCCATTGTAGGTGCACCTATATAAATTGGTAAGAACTAAAATATAATTTACACTATTCATACATATAAAAATATTAATTGAGGCAAAATTTTTATTTGTATGAGTGTCTATCCGAAGATTAGTTTTAGGTTGAAGAAATATTCTTTGAAGGGAAAAAATAGATCCGAATAATCAGAAAGTGTTTCAATTTATAGAACAAGATAGAAAGGCTTGGAGATTGTTTTTGAATTGTGTTTTAATTTTTTTTAAAATTAATCAGATAGAATGAAGGTTATAAACTAGTATAGTTTGATGTGTGGTGAAACAGGCCATGTTTTACCAAACATTAAAAGTTATGACTAAGAATACTTTATGGATATAGTAATCCTTGAAAACATTTTAGAATTACTTTTGGGATATGAAGTTATAAAGTTTCATATTTTTTGTGTGGCAATAGTCTTATAAGAAAAAAAAATATAAACTAATATGAGTCATTATAATAATACCCATTAAGATATTTAAGGAGTCTAATTGGATTTGACATAGGGTTGTGTTCACTTCTTTATAATAGTGAGTTTCCATGGATCGATAGTAGCATCTATAGAAAGGATTTAAGTTCTCACACTGAGGCAACAAATTGTAAATATTTCATGACATTTTTACTTTATCATATTTTTATGCATGTGATATTTCTATAAAATTTCATATAGAATGTAATTCTAAAAAGTTACCATGGATAAATTTTATATTTTTTATATTTGAAATAAGGTAGTCACTAATTCTACCACTATCTCATTATATCAAAAATCACTAGTAACTTCAATTTTTATAAGAGTCTAGGTTCCCATTTTGTAACTTTATCATTTAAAATATGAACATAGTGAATATTATAGGTATTCCTATATTTTATGGAAAACATTACCTTTTATTAAAAAATAGAATGATTACCTATATTATGTCACTTTTATTGGAGGTTTTAATATAATAAGAAATGGGTTTCCAACAACTAATAAAAATTATGACATAAATTTTACCAACAAGTAAAACATTGAGTTTTATGGAAAAAATATAAATTCTATTCTTATGTCTTTTTCAAAATTTCTTTACAAATTTGATGTGTCTTAGAATAGATACTAAAGTTTGGGACAAGATAAAAAGTACCTTTTATGGGAACACAAAAGTAAAATAGTAGAAGGTAAAAATCTGTTGAAGCACATCTAGATATATCAGAATGAGAGGTAAATAATCTTTTGATGAGTATTTCACCAGATTTAATGATGTTTTGTGAAAAATCAGAGCATTTTGAGAAGCCTTGTAATATTTAACAAATATTAAGAAAATCATGAGAAACCTCCTTCACAGGCTTGACTCTATAATTTATGCTTTACAAGATAAATATGATTTAACTCTTAATGAATTTCATAAATTTTCCCTTAATAATTTTGGAAATATATGATATTAGAAATAAGATGAATTATGAAATGAATTTTGAATATATTTGAAATCTAAATATATAAGATACTATTAATATTGAACTTAATGATTTGGAAGAAAAAGGGAATGAAAAATGAATGAAAACATCATGCCTCTTATTCCAAAAAACTATCTAATATATAGATGAAATATTGGTAAGAAACTTATAATCAATTTTTTTGAGTGTAGAGGGATTGGGAATTTTGATATGAATTTACACAAGAATAAAGTTGGTGAATATGAAGATAATTTTGAAGAAATACCATAATAGAAGCAGTTTAATAAATCTTCCAAGAAAGATAAGAAATATACAGGTGGTAAGAAAAATATAACTCGAAGCTGAAGAATTATGTTGGGTGATAATGTTGAGAATGAAACTACGAACAAAAATTCTACAGGAGATGAATGTTTAGAAAAAGATGAGAAAAATGGAGATTAAACAAGTAGTGAATAAGAAGAATGGGGTGAAGAATCTTATAGAGAATATCAACTTAGACCTAGGCTCAAACCATGTATTGAAAAAAAAACACCCATGGAATAAATTAAAATGATAAAGAAATAAAATGGGAATAATATTGAAGGATGTAAAGATGTCCTTAAATAAAAAGATAAGCATATTTAAGAGGATATAAACCTTAAATAGGGAATTGATGAACAAATAAATACAGCCGAATATCTTAGTAAGAATCTTTCTATTATGGAGGATGAGTTCGGTAAAACCCAATCCAAAATAATTGATGTGGAAGGTACCTTAATAAAATTAAATAAATATTTCAAAAATTATGTAAACTTAAAAGTTGAATAATATCAATCTACTAAAAAAATATAATTCCATGAATTAGGTGGCATCTCCCCCATACAATTTAAGTGTTTTTCTGATTTTACTAAACTTATAAGTGATAATAAAAATATTTGGAAATATTGGTATGGGAATGAATATTAGAAATATATCACATCACAAAATGTGAATAATAACCTCTATAATAAAGTTTCATCATTCCATGAGGAAACATAAATATAATATTTTATGACCCTTGAAAAACTGATTACTGAGAAAGATCATATTTCTATGGAATAATGAGATTGAGAGAATATTATTTGTGATATGATATAGTTTTACACAAACTATAAAATTGTTGTCACAACATGTCTCTTCCTAGATGAAGGTATAAAACAAGTGGGGTTTAAACTATAAAGGAAAAGTAATAACTTTCATATGTTATAAAAAGTTAGAAAAAAATCTAATGATGTTAGAAAATTTAAAAACACAAAATTAGTTTGGATGCTTGGATAAAGATTATGGAATAAGAGACCAATTAGGTAATTTTTCTTAAGAATATATGACTACTCTTTTTAGAAATGTTTCTTATGCAAAGAACGAAAAAAATGGAAAGTAAAATGTTAAAGAAAGAGACTTTCTTAAAAAGACACCTTTGAAATCCTGAAAAAGGAACATACCATGGATTATAGATAGTGGTTTTTTCTCACACATGATATGAAAAATAAAAATATTAAGAAATGTTGAAAATCATGATGAATGAGAATTTACATTTGGAAAAGATAGTTACCAAAAAATCAAAGGAATCAAATTAGCTTTGTTTGAACTGAAAAAAAAAGAAATCAAGGGATTTTTTTTATATTGATGGGATCAAGAGAAACTTAATTTATATGAGCCTATTTTTAAATAAGGTAAAGAAATTAATTTTTATAAAATATATATGAATCATCAGAATTTTGGTTCATATTAATGTTTTTACCATGGGATAAAGAATCAGTATAAAAATGTTTCAATTTAGAGAACTTAGTAATTCATGTTATTTGAGTGATAAAGATGAGAAAATGTTATAGAATCATAGGCTTAGGAATATTTTCCATAAAATTATGAACAAATTTTTTAAATAAGATGTTGTAAGACAATTAAAAACATTAAAAACGAATGAAGATGGAGTTTTTACTTTCTTAATGGATCGAAGGACTTCATTTCTTATTCATTTTTATAATCCACCTTTCAAGGGGTTAGTTGGAACCCTTACAATGACCGAAGGATTAGTAGAAAATTACATGACCTGTAGGTCTTAAGGTAATCACCCAAATAAGAAATTTTGGAAATGCTCCTCCACATCAAATGTCATGATAACTACACTCCACCTTCCCAAGGCTAGTCGCCTAGATGTCTTGTCTAGAGATGCACAAGAATGGTACTGATGGAAATTACATACCATCTCAATCTTCCAATTTTGATTAGCTCTATTTTGGTGAATGAGGATGCTCTGAATCCTCATCTGGATCCTTGTCCCTTGTAATCTGATTGGTACATCTACATATTTAATGTGGTCTAAAGGATTTGGGTGGACTGAAGGACTTGAGGGGCCTCTAAGGCCTTAAGAGATAATTGGCTCGAACACCTTGATAGAAATCATTAAATAAAAGAGGAATTTTAATTTAACACTTTTATCGATTTATTCACTAGGATGACCAAAATTAGGGTTTTAAGAAGAAATCTGAGGCTATGGAAATATTTATATTTTTAATAAGAGATGTATAAAGAGATTTGGGTGTTTACATTTAAAAATTAGAATAAATAACATAAATTTCTAAATATATAATTATTTTTAATCACCTATAAATAAATATTGAATTAAACATTAGTTTAATTTTTATTGAACCCCTTAATAAAATAGATTTATTGAAAGAAAAATATAAGTTTAGTGGAAATGGGAAGAAGTATGATAGATGAGTATAATTTTTCTATGTTTTTTCTGAATAGAAGTTGTTAGTAATATTTTATATGTACAAAATAGTTTTTTGTTATGGTTGAAATCAAAAATGGCTTCACATGAGATGTTTTATAACAAAAAACCTTTAGTGAAATACTTAATTGTTTTTGGAAGTCCCTATTTAATAATGATCTACAATATAGATTATGGAAAATTTGATGAAAAAACAAAGGATGGTATTTTCATTGGATATTCAGCAATCAAAAGAATTTATAAATATTGGAAAAAATATTTAAAAAAGTTGTTAGAAACCTATGAAGTAAACTTTATTGAAAATAAAACTTCTTTGAAAAAGGTTATTGAGAATTTTGTGGAAGGTAATTTAAATACTTTTAATGGGAATAGAAAACGTGAAGAAAAAATCGATACAAAATGAGTGAATAAATATTCAAAGAATTATGAATTGGGGAATTTTAAGAAAAAAATAAAACATATGATATTTTTTACTCAATAGAATTAGGTTGAATCTAAAAATATTATTGGTAATTAGAAATCTTTTTGATTCATACTAAAATACAGATGGGATTTGAAAATAAAATAGCACTCATCTCATATGGTGAACTAGATTCAGTTTTTAAAGCAGTTGAAAATGAATAATGGGTATATACTATGAAAGAATATTTTGAATAGGTAGAGAATAATTAAACCTATAAAAAGTTTCTACATACAACATTAAAGAATATTATTAGGAAAAAATGGGTGTTTATAAACAAAATGAATGAACATTGAGAAGTTTAAAGAAAAAAGAATGACTTTTTTGTGAAGTTTATTCATAGGTAGAAGGGTGACTTTTGAGGAAAACTATTCCCCTGTGGAGAGATTAGAAACTATCAGAATGTTCTTGATATTAGAAGATCATCATTATTTTAAAGGTTATCAAATTGGTTCAATGTCAGCCCTTTTAAATAGATTGATTGAGGAATAAATTTAGTATCTTAAACCTTGTGGGATCTTTTTTGATAAATGTGTAAGAAAGGTAATAATTTTAAGAATGACTTGTATGTTTTAAAAAAATCTCCATGATCATGGAACTCTAAACCTTATAGTTACATGAAAAATTATAATTTTTATAAAGGTAAAGATAAGTTCAAATTATATCTAAAGGTGATGAAATCTGGTACCCTAATTTTATTGTTTATGTTGATGATATATTTCTTACAAGTGATATATATAATTACTATAAAGTGTTTTTTAAAGAAATAAATAATTTTTTTTAAATATTATTTCTAAGAGAATTAACTTTCTCTTTTGGTTTAAAAGTGAAACAGAGGGAAATAAATATTTTTCTATCATAAGAGTAGTATCCTATAGAATTTTTTAAAAAAATTTGCTTGAAATATTTAAAATAATATATCAATCCTACTTACATTGGAATAAAAATTAATAAATATGAAACTAGGGAAGGTGTAAGTCAGAATGTTTTTTGGATGTAGTTTATAATTTTTCTCTTCCTTACAACTTCATGGATCATCATCGTTTATGCTATTACTTTGAGTGAATCATATCATAGTGATACCAAATAATCACATATACTGGAAGCATAAATAATTTTGAGATATGTGAAAGAAATATATTATCATGGGATGTTGTATAAAAGAGTTGGTGATATAAAATCTCATGGATTTACTGATATTGATTGGGATAGAGATTTTAGTGATATAAAATCAACCCTACCAGGAATATTTTTCTTCTGAGAATGTTGTTTGAGATGGAATTGTTAGAAACATAGATTAATAACATTAAGTATGGGTGAATAATAATAGGTTTCCACCCCCCATGATCATAGACAAATTATTTGGATGAAAGTTCAATTGGAATATTTGAAAGTGATATTTTTTACTAAATAAAAAATTATTTGTGATAGTAAAAGTGCCATTGATCTTTCAAAAAATCATATCCCACAGTTTAGATAAAAAAAATGATATAATTTATCACTTCATAAAACTGAAAATTCCTATTGGAGATATTATGTTGAAATATATTTTATTGAAGTATAAAATTTCATTTATTTTCCCCAAATATTTTCAAAATGAAATAATTTTTGAATTGTGACTATAACTTCATGTTTTCACACCACCAAAGGATTCCTAAATGTTTGTAAGGAAATCACCCATTGTGTTTTTGAAATTTTTTATAATGGAGGAGAATATGTATTTGTTTACCCTAAAAGGTGATGTGTAATTTTTATCAAAAAATGGTGTGAGTAAGTAAAATTCTTTCAAAAATTAATATAATGTTGTGGTTATCATAAAATAGGGGAAAAAGAAAAATTTAAGGAAGAAAAGTAAGGGGGTATTATCTTAATAGGTACAAAAAGTTTCTTATCACTGAGGGACTAAATTCATTAAATAAAATTACTTTTTTTAATAGTTTTGTGTCAGGACCCTCTCTATTATTAGGGTTATGTTTTAGTAAATATTTATAAAAATATTTTTGTTAAAAAAAATTAAATGTGAATAAGTTTTAGTGATGAAAAATGATGATTTATAGAATATTTTAACAAAAGTTTTCAAAAAATCTAAATAGAAATATTGAGGTTCCCTTGTAGTTTTTGGATAAGAAAGTTTTGTATTTGTTGTCAACTCACTTTTTTTAAGAATAGTTTTGTTAATATGAGAAAGTAATCTACACTAAAGTTATATAGAATTTTTTTTAATAATGTTTGGATTGAATGTTTTTGTTATGATGTTATTGGAAAGTGACAAAGTAAAAAAGTTGTAAAGTTTTCTTAACTTTTTAAAATAAATTCATAAAAAAATTGGATTATGGTTTATTAATATAATAATCCCTAGAACTCATGAGACATTATGATTAAATATTTTTATCAAAGGTTGATAAATTTTGAGTAAAAATTAATTTCCAAGCATATAATTCGAGATGAGCTTTACCAGATATACGAGATGTGGATCAGTGGGAAAAAAGTTTGTAAGTAATAATAAAGTGAAAATTTTCTAATTTTTTTACAAGTGTAGATGAATTTATTTTGGCTATAAATTTCTGATTGAATATTTGTGGATATGTAGATTTATACACAATTATTCAGATCAATCTTTTAATATTGAGAAATGAGAAGAAGTTTGATGTTGGGATAATGGTTCAAGGTGATAAAATGAATAATTTTATAAATGGGATAATGGTAAGAATTTGTTTTTGGAATATAATTACTAGAAATACAAAATGTAGCATACTAGAAAATTATTTTATAAGAAGTTTTTGTACGAATAATCCAATAGAACAATTTTCTAAAGTTGGTAGAAAGAAAGGGAAGAGAAGGGATATTGAGATAAAAAAACTCTATCATATAGGAATTTATTAATGTACATTGGATAGATAATGTTTATGAAGTTCATTAGTTGAAAATAATATGAGTAAGGGAGACCAAAAAACCCAGATTTGAACAGATAATTTGTTGTGAATTTTTCTAAAAAAACATCTGAATAATGAAAATTCGAGTTTAAATGTTTTTGTGATCAGATAGTGAAGTATTCATCGAATGGTTAAGAATAAAATGAAAAATTTTATGGCATAAAATAATATTTTTAGAGAAGTTTGTATTTCTAAAAGTGTACTCTGAGAAAAAGTGACCAAATGTAATCATTAAAAAAAATATTTCCAGCAGACAAAACAAAGTCTATAAGTGAAGTTTTGTCATCAAAATAAGAAGGATATCTCTAATGGAGAGTTACTAAATTATTTATGTACATAAATTCTGTAGACATAGTTTTTCCTAAGAATAATTACCTTACATTTTAAATCTCCCAGGAACAAAAATGTTGTGAGGATCATTAATTTTTGTTATTGTGATGAGTTTAAAGAAGTTTAATAAAGTTCCTTAAAATAAAGTTTAAGGAAATTAAATAAGATTTTTGGTTGTAGATAATTCTATGAATTTTTATGAATCTTATATAAGTGTTGATAAGAATATAGATAATATAATTAAGTGGGATATATGAAATTATAGTTTTAGTGAGAAGGGAAGATAAATGCAGTTTCCACATTTTCTACTATGGGATAACCTATATAATGGGGTGAAAAATACAATGTACTTAACACTATTCAGACGTATAGAAATCAAAATTTCTACAGAATTTGTGATAGTTTGACTTTCAAACCAATGATCATTTTCATGTTGAAGAAAAATTACTGACAAAATTTTTTTTGGTCAGAATAATTAGAAAAATTTTTAGTTCAGAGAACTAGACAAAGAGGAAGAGGTGGAGTTTTCAAACAGTGTTTTTTTGGTGTAGTGTTTTTTTAAAATCATATAGAATTATGGTTATAAAACCGAGAATTTTATAGTGAGGACCACCGTACATATTTTCCTTAGTCATTAAAATATCGTATCAGATGGCCTTTTCAGACAGAGGAAACCTAACATACATTCTTGATGAACCTTTGGGAGTTGAAATAAAAAAATTTATTATTTTTTAGGGCTCAGGTTTTATAAGAAGAACTTGTTAAATTGATGGTAGTCATTAAAATCATACCTATTTTTTTATTGATGATGTATAATGGTTGTTGGATCAAAGCTGTATTCACTTATTTTTAATAGTGAATTTCGATCGACCAACGTGAGTGTCAATAGAAAAGGCGTAGGTTAAAAGTGTTATGAAGAATATTTTAATTAATTTATTACCTTTTTACTTTTTAATATTTAAATTCCTATGTTTTTTTAAAATTTGACATGTAAATTAACTATAATAAGTTTCAAGGATTTAATTTCATAAAGTTAAAAATTCTTAAAAAATGACCACTAATTCAAACCACCTTTTTAACAGATGAAATATCCTCTGGAATATAAAATATATATGATATTTATATCATTTCTAAAATTCCTTAGATTATATAACAAGTATAAAACTATAAGGATATGAACTACCAAACCCATGTTCCCAAGAAAAACAAAATGGATAATACCTGGAAATGAAGATTATAATAAAAAATCATTAAAAATGGGTATTGAAAAGATATAATTCGATATAATATGATATTATATATATGTACATAAATTTTCTATAGAATTTTAATAAATCATAATTAATTATACTGGTGTTTAAAAACCTTATTTATACAATTTGAACTTGATTTAATGGTTTTATTTTACAATCTCATTTTATTTCTGAATTCTTAATGGTTGAATTTACATCGAAAGGAATTTTATAATACTTGTCAAATAAAAATCTTTTATATTCTTCTCTTCTAGTTATTCATGTAATTGTCAAGTAATTATATAAATTTCTTCTCTTGGGTAACTAAGAAGGTCGAGTAAATTTTTTTATAGAAAAAAAAATTTATTTTCTCTTTAGTGAGGAATCATTTTCTTCATTGTCTTTGTTTTTAAAAAATGTTTTAAAGAATGTTTTTAATATACCCCTATAATTGTTTAAAGTAATTTATGACCATTATTTAATTTTCAATTTTTTTTAAAGAAATGTTCTTGTAATTTTTTGAACAATATATTTTTGAATTTTTACAGAAAATGTAAAAGTAATCATTATTTTAATGTACACGACATGAAAGAAACATACCAAGGTCATGAATGTTCAATGCTTTGAATCTTCCATTATAATTTTACAACATTATTTTAAAGGGAAATGTTTTCTTAAATATTTGGAATTTTATTTGATTTTGATTCATTATTTAAAATTGATAAGGGTATTTTCCTCATGAAGAGTTCCAGTGATCTTGTATAGGTATTTTCAATTATGAAAAACCCACTGATGTTACTGAGGATATGATCCAATAATCAAATATTTTATATCTATCTAAATGGTTTATGATGGTGAAGTATTGTTGTTCCATATTATTTATTCAATATGGATAATTTTTGACTTATAGGGTATTTTGGGAATGAATTGTATTTATCATTCAAAATATATGAGATGCATAGGACATGAAAGTGATGGATGGGGCCTGGTTATATATAACCCCTCAATGAATCGACTACTCTATCAAGATAAAATAGTTAATGTGATTTATTAGTTTGGTATTTGGTTTTCACTTAAACATTTATTAATAATTATATCTTGGTAGGGATTCCATGATGGTAACATTCATGATATCTTGGTAGAGATTCCTTGTTCATGAATATATATAATTATACATTTCATTTATTAAGAACTCTATTTTTTTCCATGAAATTTATATATTGATATTTTCATTAGATACTCATTGAAGTTAAGTGGTTATGAATGGAATTTTTTTTAATATCCACTAATCCATGATGATTATTTCGTATTTAGTTATGATAACTTTTGCTATATATAACCCTTATTGAGCATCAAAACTCACCCATTATTCGGTTTTCTTTCCTAAGGATTGGAATAAAGATATTATGTATAATATCAAGGTTGGAAGACTGTTTCCTATGATATTTTTATATATTTTTTCAATGTAATATGAGAATCTTGTATATATCTAATTCTTCAATACTCAAAAACTAATCGATCCTATACGGGGAGATTCCTTATATCTTGTACCAATGTAATAAAGAAAACACCATCTATATATTCCTGGTTTTGGGGTTTCTACATAATACATGTGGGTTGAATATTTAATAAATATTTATTACCATATAAATATATATTTAAATACGAGAACACATACTATTTATTTATTATTCTTTATTAACACGGTAAAGAAATTTTTATTTTTTTATTTTAATGAATATTTAATAAATATTTATTTCGTTAATTCAAAAAATTTAATATTAATATCTTTTTAAGAGAATAGTGAGGATATATTTATTTAATAAAAAAATAGTCATTATTCAAGGCCTGATAAACAATGTGGTGGATTGGTGCATGGATTTTAATGGTTCAACTAGAGATATGAAATTAAATATTTTTTAAAAAAATATTAATTTATTATTTATAGAATATAATATTTATTTTATATTTTATTTTACTATATTTAAAGAAAATAATAATAAGAATATTATTTTTTAGGCATGGGGTTTACTCGGGATTATGATAATTATAAGAGTCCTTGGAAAATTATTATTTTCTAACTCGAACACTATTTAAAACTGGTTATAAAATTATCTAAAATCCTAACTACATTCTATCATTGTGTACATAATGTTATAGAGGTTTTTATATCAAGACCTAGAGAGAAATTCCCTTTAATTCTATAAATAATTTATAGATATTATCTTCCTCCACTAAATCAAATCCTTCTCCCCTTTAAGAATTCATTTGTGATCAATAGTGGCTACCTCAACTGTTAGATTCAGCCACACTATCACTTAAAGTATTCTATGGATATGATCAAAGTTTCAAGAAACATGAATAGATCAACAATAGAGGGAATATACCATTTATTATTTTGATGTAGTGAATGTAAGACCAGGGGTCTTGATCAGATCCTTGACAATGATGAAATAATTCAAAAAAAGCTATTTCTTTAATTAAAGAAATTTATTATATGAGAACATATGACCTTTATTTGGTTATGGGTTCTTGTTAATTAATATTAATATTATTTACATTGGCTATAAAAAAATATTCATCATTTACATAATATGTTTTCATCAATTTTGATAAAATTACTAGTCAACATCTACCCAACTAGATTTTTCAGTATATCTAGAACATTTACGTTGTATCAGAGTGATCACATCACAATTTATAATTTATTATTATTTATTGATCTATTATATAAAATTTTATTAAGTATCTGGATTTTATATTCCTCATTACTTAATCCATAATTTAATTATCTTTTTTTTAAATTTTAATATACTCAATTCAAGTTTCATATAAAATAAATAGCTTAAACACATATGAAAAAATCTAATATTTCATCAGGAGGTGTTGGGGATTCTACCTAGTAGACAATGATACACGATATGTGATCAAAATCATACATCATGTACCAAATTTTAATCCACCTAGAATTTTTATAAGATACATGACATGCTGAGTAGTAATAACATGTAGTGTATTTAATTTCCAACACATGTTGATCGACCGACCTAACACACTATATATCGGGCCACATGATGTGTAGATGGTGTATACGCTGAATCATTTACACATTTTAATTTCTATATTCACACTAACCGTGTGGTCAAATATTTGGAATACACAATATGAAACTGAAAAGCTATATATTTATTGGGATAAATTATGTATAATTGGTGTACACATAATGTTACTCATTAATCTATGTATATGAATATCATGATGAGTCCTAAAATGGGCTACATAGATAGATAATAAGTGGAATACATGATGTGTACCCCCTTAGTACATGTAGTGTACACAAATTGAGATATATTATGAGTCTCTAGGATTCTATCTCAGATACATGGAAAGTACAAAACATAGTGTTTAACTCAGTATTTCATGTCGTGTAGTCACCCAACAAAGAAAAAAAAATAAAAGTGCATAAATAATAATTCATTATAGATTTAAAATATAATTACATTATTGACAGCTAGTGTGTTGACTATGTATAGAGGATTGTAAAATTAATAAATGATTATTTAATTTCCCACAATAATATATAAATTTTATGAAAGTTGTTTACATTAAATGTTGCAATTAATGATGGGTATCTCCAAGAGACATCTGATGATACTTAAGATATATGGAATTTAATAAACAAATAATTGAATTAATTGAATTAATTCAATATTTTTTTACCTTAATAATAAATAAATAATTTAAATGAATGAAAACTAGTGTAATTTTGTATATTTTTTTCAAGTATGTGGATTTCAATGAGATTAGAACATCCAATATATTTGATAGGTTTAATTTTTTTTATTTCATGGTTTTTTATATTATTGTAATGACCCCAATATTTATCAATGGAATTGTTTCACTTCTTATAATTATGTTATACATTTTAAAACACATACATAGCATGTAGATCCTAATAAAAACATTATTCTCTTAAATTAATAACTAAATAAGAAATATTTGTAGAAATTATGGAACATATATCGTTAGAATTGAAACTTGACCCTTGGAATAGTAATATGGACATTTGGAATAGTAATCCAACCAATAGAATAGTAACCTCACCTATGAAATTAAAAATAAAATTTAGGCATCTTATAAATGAAAATATGCTATAATTATATCATTGTAATAGTAAATAAATGTTTTGAAAATGGTAAATTAAGTGTTGGTTTTTTTATAAAACAAAAATGTTTATTTACAATTTTATAATTAATATAATTATTTAAAATAAAAATAATTTTCATATAATGTATTCATAAATTATTATTTTTTGTATTGATTAGAAGATAATTTTATGCAACCTAAATTAATTTCTCAAAGGATCAAAAAATCAGTTATAGTTTTAAAACCGTAATTTTCCAAATAAATGATGATTTTAATTAAAAGTTAAGTTTCTCATATATAGAAAATTATTTTCACCAAATGGAGTTAATTTTTTAAGTCTACTCATCAAAAAATGGTTTGGGTAATTTTTTTGTATTATTAATTATACTTATAAGTTAAGTCATAAAGATCTTTTATCCATGTGAAAATAATTTTTGTTGTATTTTCCCACTCACCTCCCTATCCATTATTCATTAGAAAGATTATATTTTTTTATTTATGAAAATGAAAAAAGATATTTTTTACACTACATCTTCCTAAGAAATACCTGAATTATTAAGATATAGATGATTAATTAATGATGTTAGACCAAAATAATGAACTATAACTCATTATTTAATATATTTAGTAATAATTCTCAAAATATTTATAGTATTGAGACACAATAATTAAAAAATAAATAAAACAATGAGAAAACACCCTTATCCTCCTATATAAATACCACCTCTCACCACCTCTTCTCCTAACAGAGTTCTAGATTTGAATCTTGTCCAACTTCATCTGAATACTCTTTAGATTACTATTCCCCACTTCCAGGATCCTTTGGTCTCATCAAAAGAAAAAAAATCTAATTTTCCTATGGAGGTTTTGAAAGAGAATAAGTTCAAGAGGTAAAATCCTCTTCCATTATCTTTTAATTTCATTTTGAGTTATTTCCTTTACCTATTTTCTCCTCGACTCCCCTCATCCAAGTGTAATTATAACTCCATTATCCTATATATACTGGAATATTATTATATTAATCTAATAATCCATCATCCTACCACTTCCCCACCCCCTTTTATTATAAAAATGAAAACTTCCTCCTTTAGGTGTTGATTTATCACCTTTAGGATGAAAGTTTCGATCTTTCTTTACTGACATCAAGGATTATAATAAATCCATTAAAATTTTTGAAAAATATTTTAAAATTTTTTTATAACCTTTTTTATGTAATTTAACTAACATATATACATAATACTAAATAATAAAATATAACAATTTCATTATGATTGAGAACTGCCAAAATTCATCTAAATGACTATGATTAACATTTTATCTAAGGAGTCATCCACATATTTTGAAACTAAATAATATATTAAACCAATTACACTTCTTTAAGTTCACTAATAATTTTTAATTTCAATTATGGAGAATTATTTTTATCTTACATAAACTTTAATACTTTTATACAAGTGAGTCAATCTTGAAGAACAAGAAAATGAACACTCCTGAATAATAAAATTTAACTCTATAACTCATTATATTGGACATAAATGAACTTAATAAAATTATAATAAAGAAAATAAATGTATAATAGGTTCTGGATTTGTTAATTAAAAAATATAATTTTATGATCTAGGATATTAATGTGAAGAAATGAATAATACATAAGGTATAGGAATTATCAACCTAATTTAATTTCTTTGGGTTAATCCTCTTTCGTTCCAAATTTCAGTGTGGATGTGCATTTAATTTTACTAATATATAATTTCATTATTCATAGATTTTATTTTCTAGGATATTCTTGTTTGTTATAAAGTTTTATTAAAAATAAAAATATTTTCCAAAAGAACTATTCTTTCTAAAAACACATTTTTTACTTCTTTTGAGATTGTTTCTTCCCCATTGAATATTGATGATTCCTATACTAGTGTTCTAATCCCATTTTATAGCCCCAATGTTTTTTCCTGAATTTATTATTCATGAAATGAAACCCATTCCTTTCCATGGGTTATTTTATTCCTAAAATTTATATATTTTCTATGTGTCATGCAAGATTTTGCAAATTTTATGATGAGAAAGGTGCACCCAAAATTACATTGAACTCCAATGCATTCAGTAATGTGATGTATCTCATGAGATAAGGTGAAATATTCCCGAACATGATGTTGTATTTTTCCACAATGATGATGTTATTATTATTTACATATGTTATACATGAACATGATGCTAGCTTTGTTCACAACTACATGTGGTATTTGTCAACTTAGACAGGTTGTTTCATTTTTTTATCTGTTTCCATATTCCATGACATTTTTATGATGATTCATCTAATGAGTATAATGATGACCGCATAATTACTTTACGATGATTATGATTATGATCACCTATGTTATAATGGGTCATGTTCTTATTTATCCTCTTATAGGGATTTTAGATGACCTGTTTCTTTGATGTATATCCTCATGTGAGTAATTATACTATGGTGTACATGAGTTCCACTAAGAATCTAGAGAATAAGGAATAAAATAATTTTTATGTTTTATTATGTAAATGTTATGTTTTTTTTCTAATTTTCCCAGGACAGTAAATCATTGGATCTTGTTTTTATACCACTATTATATTTGTTATCCTAAAATTGATGTAACTGTCATGAAATAAATGTATGGTTACTATAGTTTGTACTAGATCATAGTTTAATTAATTTGGGAATTAGGATTAGAGAAAATTAGTGAAAAAATTTAGTCTGAATCTAATTAAATTTAAGCAACCAAGAAGCTTTGTGTTAGAAAAATGGTAAAAAAATCCCAAAAGACATGTATTTAGAGTAAATTTGACAATGGTATAAATTATTTATTCATGGGTTGTTGAATTATATTAATTTTGAAACTTTTCTATTTTATAAATTAGTGGAAATCAGGAGAAACCATGCTAATATCCCAAGTGAGTAACAATTAAATGAATTCCCAAATGACATCCCTAATTCAACGAGAGGTATAATTGAAAATTTAATGGTGATGTTTACCCAGTTATATAAGGATATGAAAAACAATCTAAATAATGTGGAGAATTCAACTTCACATAAGAGGGAGAAACTGGCTATCAATTCATTTATGATGGAACAAACACAAAAATTTAGTGGATCTTTCGATACACTTTTCAAAAAATAGATGGTCAACTCAATTGAGAAGGCCTTTTTCCACTTTACTATTACGATATAGAGAAGGAGACTCTTTCTATTTATCATTTAGATGAAGATGTTTATCAATAGTGTGAATTGATTAAAAACACCAATATGAAGGATAAAATTGAATAGATAGAGTGAAAAGACATTAAGAGAATAATTCTTAACAAGTGTTTCCCTTGAACTATTTTCATGAATATGGAGTGAGAATTTATATATTCAAAGAAAAACTAATTTGAATCTGTCACAAATTATGAGGAAAATTTCCCAAATATTTCAAGGTAGTCCTCAGGGTTTTTTATCAATAATGACTGAAAAATAGATAGATTCTTTATTGGTTTAAAAACACACCATTAAAAGTCTCTAGAAATTAATGACTTTAGGAGTTATGGATATGTTTTTTGACGTTATCTCAAAGTGGAGATGAATTTTGTGGATTGGTCCTGTGGATATGGTGATAAGAAAGAAATGAAGGAGTTTCAATATGTAGGAAGTAATGACAAATGAGGAAAGAAATCTCAACCACTCGCATGTTAAAAACATGGGAAGAAGCATCATGGGAATTGCCTCAAAGGCATGGGGAAATGATTTATGTGTGGGAGAGAAGATCCCAAATATCAAAAATTCCAAAGATACATAAGGAAGCTAGAAAATTTGGTGGTTGAAATAAGATCAACACTAATGGTTCAATGCTTAAATAGTTTTGAGAAAGGACACTATGCAATCTAGTGAACTAAAAATACAGAGGTTATGTTATCTTTGAGAAAAGAAAATTGGGAAATTATTGCATCCAAAGTATATAACTCATCCCTGGTTAGTGTTTCTATACTGAACTACCCAAAAAATATTTTCATACTTTCTTTAGTGGAGTTTGATTCTATATTGAGCATGGATTGGCTATCTTTACAAAAATAAAACATCAAGTGTCAGGAAAGGGATATCACTGTTTACATCCTGAGGCGTCCTCCAATTTTGTATAGGTGTAAGGAGGAGGATGAATATCATTCATATTTATCATCTCAATTGTGGATATTTTCCCTTTAAAATCAAGAATACCGGGATCAGATTATTGATATAAAGGAGAGAAACATGCTCAAGTACATTCCCATTATGATGGAGTACACTGTTGTTCTCCTCAGATAATTTTCTGGTCATCTTCCAGATAGATAGGTTGAGTTCTCAATTGAAATTATTCCTGGATCTATGCCTATATAAAAGAAACGTTATATAATAGACACCATTGAGTTGGAGGAACAGAAGAAACCATTACAAGAGAATCTATACAAGGGTTTCATATGACCAAGTACTTCACTATGGGTTGCATCAGTCCTGTACATCATGAAGAACTATGTGTCAATGAACATCTATATTGATTATATTGATCTAATCAAAATCATGATAGAGAACAGGTATCTGCTTCCATGGATAGATGACTTATTCATTTGACTGTGTGGGTCCAATTTTGTCTCTACTGTGGACCTTAGGCCAGGATCTCTCAAATTAAAGGCAAAGAATGAAGGTATTCCCAAGACATCCTTTTTAATAAGGTATAGAGACTATGAGTGTGTAGTGATGACTTTTAGAATAAATAATGATACCACAATATTCATGGAATTAATTAATAGAGTATTTAGATATTACTCCACCAGATTTGAGGTAGTCTTTTTAGATGATATTCTAGTATACTCCAAGAGAAAGGGGGAACAAGTGGATCATTTGAATGCACTAATAAATAATTTAAGAATGGATAACATTTATTATAATTATACTAAATATGAGTTATGGATTGTGGATTTATCATTATTGGGGCATGTTATCACAAATAGAGGAATATTTGTGGACCCTTCCAGTATAAAGGTAATCAAATAGTGTCCTAGAGAAACATCAATAACACAGATCCGTGGATTCCTTTGTCTAGTTGGGAATTACCATAAATTTGTGAAGAAAATATCATGATTGTGAAACTTACTAACAAAGATGACTTAGAAGGGAGAAACTTTTTTCTGGACCAGGGAATTTGAAGACTACATTAAAGAGTTAAAAAAGAGGGTTATCACTATACCAACACTTGAAATTCTGTAATGTGGGGAAATATTTGTGGTATAAAGTGATGATTTAAAGAATGGATTAGGATGTGTACTAATGAAAACTGATAAATTGATGGTATACACCTCATGGGTTTTGAAAATTCATGAGAAAAACTATCCCATGCATGATCTGAGGTTAAAATACTTGATCTTCGCATTAAAAATCTAGTGGAATTATCTTTATGGGGAGAAGTGTTAAATATATATTGATCGTAAGAGCCTCAAATATATATTCACATAGAATGATATTAATATTAAAGAGTGTATATGGATAGATATTATCATGGTTTATGACTTCTCAATCCACTACAATCATAGAAAAGTGAACAACGTGGAAAATGATTTAAGTAGAAAAGATCTTGTAACATTATCAATGATGATAATTTATAAGGATACAATCTTCTTAGATTTTGAATGGATGAACAAGGGAATACTTAATGAAAGGACATCCCAAATCATTTCTCAAATAATTGTTAAACTATCTCTAATAGAGAAAATAACTAATTACTAAAAAAATAATGTGGAAATTTAGAAGAAGGCAGAAGTCATGAGAAAGGGGAATCCTCAAAGTTCAAAATTTATTTGGAAGGAGTTGAAATACTTGGGTCTTGATTATGTGTAACATCCAATAAAGAGATGAAAAAAGAGATTTTGAGTGACTCACATAGATCAACCTTATCTATTCATCCATGGAAAACAAAGATGTGTTGAGATCTTTGAGAGAACTGTTGATGGGATAATATGAAAAAAAAGATTAATGAATATACATAAAAGTGTCTGGTATTTCAACAAGTGAAGGATTGAATACAAAAGTATAATGGGATTATGTAACCACTACCCATACCAACATGGAAATGTGAAAACATCCCAATGGACTTTGTCACCGTATTTACAAATACATATAGAGAAAACAATTCTATATGGGTTTCTGTGGATCTTCTTACAAATATTGTTCACTTTATGCAATTTTGTAGAAATTATCACTAGATAAAAATTCACTAATATACAACAAATAAAAGGTATGGTTGAATGGAGTACTTCTATCGATTGTATCCTATCAAGATCTAAGATTCACCTCCATGTTTTGGGAAATTCCCCAACATACTCTAAATTGTATGTTGAAATTTTGTACAACATATCATCCTCAAACTAATGGATAATACAAGAAGACTATTCAGACACTAGAAAACATTTTTAGAAATATTCTATGGAGTTTAAAGGATTATCAGACTAACATCTTCCTCTATCCATGTTATCTCACAATTATATTTTCCACTCAAGTATCCAAATGGTTCCATGTGAATCCTTTTGTTGGAAAAGATAATGAACACCAACATGTTGGGACGAAGTTAGTGAACATAAGCTGTTAGGACCTGAAATGGTCAAAAATGGTTGAAAAGGTGAAAACAATTATTCACCACATATAGGTAGCCCAAATATGACCTAATATCTATTAATAAAATCATTTATGGCTCATAGAGATTGAGGTTGGAGACATGGTATTCCTCTATATATCTCCATGGAAGAGGATCATGATATTTGGGAATAAAGGAAAGTTGAGTCCTAGGTACTTTGGCCCCTTTGATATTCTTGTTCATGTTAGAGAGGTGTCCTATCAAATATAACTTCCCAAAACCATGTCTCAAGTACACTATGTATTTTATGAATCCATATTAATGAAGTACATACCAGTTCCCTCACATTTACTGAAGCCAAAGGTGGTATAGTTGGAAAATTATATATCCTATGAGGAGTAGTTAATGATGATCTTGGATTATAGAGATGAATTTATATTCAATAAGGATAATCACTTGGTAAAAGTACTATGGAGGAAGCATAAGTATGAAGAGGTAACATAGTAACAAGGGGAAGTGATAAAGAAGAAATAACCCCACCTGTTTATGTAAAACAAAATTTTGAGGGTCAAATTTAAAAAGGGGAAAAATGTAAGGACCCAACCATTTATTAATGGAATGGTCTACCTTATTATAATTATGTTATATATTATAAAACAAATACATATCAGGGATATCCTTATAAAAATTTCACTCTCATAAATAAAGCATGAAATAAGTAATATTCATAGAAATTAAGAAGCACATACCGATGGAATAGTAACTTGACCATTGGAAGAGTAACACAACCATTAAGAATATTAATCTAGCCAATAGAATAAAAACATTACCTTTAAAATTATAAAATATATTAGGCATCTTAGAAATGGAAATATGATATTATTTTTTCATAGTATATGTAAATAATTTTTTTAAAAATGATAAATTATGTATTGGTATTCCTAGAAAACATAAACGTTTATTTAAAATTTTATTATGAATACAATTATTTAAAAGAAAATTTATTTTCCTTTAATGTATTCATAAATTAATATTTTATTTTCATATTATTATAAGAAACTTTTATGTGACCTTAATTAATTTCTCAAAGTGTCATAAAATCAGTTATAATTTTAAAACAAGTATTTTTTGTATTAATGATGATTTTATTTAAAAATATATTTATCATATATAGGAAATTACATTCAAAAAATTTATTTCATTTTTTAATTCTACACATTAAAAAAATTAGGGTGAATTTTGGTATTTTTGCAAAATAGTTGAATTTTTAGTGAATTGTGAAATACAATAATTTATGGTATTTAACAAATAAATGAATTATTTATTCATAAATTATTTTTGGCTTATATAAGACCATAATCTCAAAATATACTTCGTTATTTATTATACATAGTGATAAGGTTCAAACTATTCATACTCTTGATCCAAAATAAAAAACTAATGAATAATATAATGAAAAACCACATATCCTACCATATAAATACCACCCCTCACCACATCTTCTCCTCATACATTATAGGATTTTAACCATGCCAAAATTATTCCTAAAAATATTAATATGTCTATTTCCCATGTCCAAGAGCCTTTTTCCCAACAAAATACCAATTCTAATTTCCCTAAGGAGGTTCTCGAGTAGAAGAAGTTCAAGAGGTAAAATCCTCTTCCATTTTTTAATTTATTTTTTATTTCTTTTATTTTTTGATATTATCCTCACATACCCTCATAAAAGTGGACTGATAAATATATTATATTATATATAATGTAATTTTATTATGTCAATATAAAATCCATCATAAACCTCTTCTTCTCTCTCTTTTATTCTAAAAATGAAAACGTCATCCGTGAGGTTTTGATTTATCACCTTTGAGGATGAAAAGTTTTCATTTTCCATTAACTCCTTTAAGGATGGACAAAAAAATTATAATGGTTTAAAAATAATACAAATGTATGTTATAACTTTTTTTATGTTTTGTAAGAAACATATATATAATACTAAATAATGTAACAAAACGAGTTCATTGTGATCAAATACCACCAAAATTAATCTAAAAGATTATCATTAACATTTTATCTAATGAATCATCCTCATACATTGAAAAAATAATATTTAAGAAAACATAATCTTATATAAGTTCAATAATAAAACATAATTTAAATTCTATATAATTAAAATATTGTTACATTAACTCAAACATTTTTATACAAATGAGATGATCATGAAGACCAACAAAACAAACACTTTCGAACGATGAAATTGAACACTATAACTCATCATAATGGCTATAAATGAACTTAATAAAATATAAAAATTAAAATTCATGAAGAATAGGTTCAAGATTAATTAATTGATGAATATAATTTTATTATTCAAGATATTAAAGTGAATAAATTAGGTAGATATAATGTAAGGGGATTCTCGACCCAAATTTCCTTTCTTTGGGTTATTCCTATTTTGTGCCAAATTTCAGTGTGGATGTTCAATTAATAACCCTAAAATATAATTTAATTGTTTATGAATTTTATTTTCTAGGATATACTTGTTTATAATATGACTTTACATAAAATACAATGATTTTTTAAAAAGAAATACCCTTTCTAAAAATGCGTCTTATACTTCTCTTGTGATTGTTTCTTCTTTACTCAAGATTGATGATTCCCATACAACTATGATATTCCTTTATTGGGAACCAGAATTTTGTTCATGAATGTGTTATTTATGAAATGAGATCCATTCCTTTCCAAGGGTTATTTTATGTCTAAAATTTATATATGTTCTATGTGGCATGCCCGATTATGTATATGTTATGATATGACGGCTACGCCAGGAATTTTATTACACTATAATGTGATGGGTAATATAATGTATCTCATGAGTCAAGGTGTGATATGAGTATACTTGATTATATATTTTGTCATAATGATGATGTTATGATTATGAACATATGTTATGTGCAATCATGATTATAGTTTTGTTTAAAACTATTTCTGGTTTTTTACCACTAATAAATGATGTATCAATTTTATACACCTCCACATTCCATGCCTTTTTCTATTAATTCCTATCATGATTACAATGACGATCCCCTCCTTATGTTATAAATATGATTACTATTCTCACCCATGTTATATTGATTCATATTTTTATTTATCCTCTTACAAGAATTTTAACTCACCCCATTCTTTGAGGTATATCCTCAGGTGACTGATTGTACTAAGGTGCACAAGAGGGAAACTAAGAAGCTATATAATAAAGAATTAGATAATTTCTAGGTTCTTTCGTTGAAATTTTATCTTTTATCCTAATTTTCCCAAGACACTAAATCTTTGGATCCTTTTTTTGTAATACTATTGTATGTTTATCTTAAAAATAAAGTAATTGTCATGAATGAAAATTTGGGTTGCTATATATAACTTATTAAATTAAATAATTTATAGTGATTAATTCCTATAATCTTCTTATAAAATGGAATTCATATACATGGTTTATTTTATATAAACACCAGTTAACTAATACTTTTTTTACCTTAACTAGAGTGTGAGTAAAATTTAGTAATGGATTGAGCTCTCATGAAAGTGGAGGCAGTTCAAGTTCATACCTGAGGTGAAACCAATCCAAGAGGTACATAAGAGCATAGGTGTAATATTTTTACTATAACCTCAAATGGTTCCATGAGTTTATTCCCTATGATCAAGGGTTGATTTAACATCTTCTACATAAAACAACCTTAAGAAAAATTCATATTCCTATAAATTTATTTATTTTATTTCTATCATTTTCCTGGTAAATTATTTATGGTGGTTTAAATAATAAAATAAATGAACAAAAAATAATACATTATGGAATTAAAATAAATTTTATTATAAATGTATAAATTATCGATACATGGTTAATCATTTTTATAAAATGCACTTAAATATTAACAAAAATATAACAAGATAAAATGGGTAGTTTAAACATAAAGATAAAAATCCCTCAAATTAAATATTACTTTTGTAAATCTTCATAATAACTAATTTATAAAGATACAATAGTTCAGAGTTCTTTACCATCTCAAGTCAGGGTGCTTTCAAATATCAGTGAATTTTAACTTGATTTTTTGGATAGTATTTATTTATTTCACAACAAGGGTTGACTACCCATGTAAGAATTAGTTTAAATAAGAGGAAAATCATACTAGAAATTATTATATGTGAATTATAGATTGGGGATTCCACTCAATAGATCAAGAACAAATGAGTTAATGTATGATTCAAGTTACACCTACCTAAAACCATTCAAATAACTTTTTAGGCCCAGGTATAGGTTTTTAGAATGGGAATATGTATCCTTTAGACAAAAATATCTACTCAACATGATATTATAATACTAATGATGAGGTATATTTATTTTTAATAAAATAGTGGTAGAATAATAAATTTAAAATTAATCATATAATTTTGTAATTATACTAAATTACTAAAATTATATTCGTCTTTTTATAGAAATGGGATACCACATGGATTAAACTATATAAATGTGATCCATACTATAAAGGGATAAGCTTCACAGATGATCAAATTTCTATAAATGATATATAAGTTTATGAAATATACAATTCTAGGAATAGAAATTATATTTGGTGGAAAAACCCATTCTTGAGGATGAGAAAAAGTGTCTAGTTAGGATGAAATATCTCCCAATATGACATATTTTAATGATTCTATAGATTTATAATGTTTAATCCTTTTATCTATGCTCAGTGAGATTTCAAAACAATATGAGGATATTGATACTTAGAGCATCATCTTTGACCTTCATGATTTTTATCAAGAGATGTTGAGACAAGACAGACATGGTATCTCAAATTAACTATTCATATAAAACTTTAGAAATTCATTGTTAGTTATCCCTCATATAATCAAGATGATAGATTGTATTGAGTAATAAAATATCATGGGGTTTATAATCACTGTAGAGTTGGGAAAAAATAAAATTTTATATTCCGAACATAAGAGTTTCTCCAGTTTAATTTTTAATTGAAACATGATAATGAGTGATAAGAATTATTTATAACCCACTACCTTAATTCACTATATTGATAAAAAATGGTGTTTGAAAAACATACAGTGCTTACATAGAATATGAAAATGAAGAAAAAGGAAAATGGGTAAAAAAATTATTCCATGTATAAGGCTCACAAGAATTATTTTTCCAAGAAAAGGAAGATTCAAATATAGGAAAAGGAAATGGCTTGGGTATATTTTTCATGTAGAAAGTTTATCCACTAGAATAAGAACAACACCCAGAAAAAGAAGTAAGGAGGAAACTTCAGGTGTGTTCATTTTCAAGCGTAATATTTATATATTTATAAATTTAGTATTAGATACATCTTCTTGTGCTCGAATATATATTAGAATATAAGAACCAATTATATTTAAATACATGTATAGTGGATAGGTGAATTTATGATCTAGTAATGGTGTGAGGATAGCTAATCTATCCATTAGAGGATATCACATTCCATTTCCAATTATTATGGTCATTATTTAAAAAACTGTTATTATGTACAAACTATTTCTAGTAAAATAATCGATGTATAATTCCTAGATATATATGGTTTTATCTTCAATATTGGAAATAAAATTTGTTTCTTTTATAAAGAGAGAATATGTTATGGTATGGAACATTTAAATAATGGTATTTATGTATTAAAATATGAAAAAATATTTGAAAATTAATAATTAATTAGGTTCACATGACTCATTTCACACTCATCTCTGTCATTATTGTATTGGATATATAAAAGAGAATAATTTGATAAAGCACTATCCAGATTTATACTTGGAATATTTTGTGATAGAACCACTTGATATAAGCTGATCTTGTAGAAAAATATTGTTCTGTGATTATGGAAATCATTATTTATCTAAGTCATACTAAATATATGTTTTTGGTATATGGAGGAGATATAGAAATATTCATCATAGGATATACTGCTACTAGTTTCCAAAAATATCACAATGATTTGAAATCGTAGTCAGGATATTTCTTCAGTCTAAAAAAGGAGTTGTGAGTTGGAAGAGTTCAAATAATATCGTTGTTGTTGATTATATAGGGGAGTCATAGTATATTTTATCTTTTGATGTATCCAAATAATAATTTTGGAATTAAATTTATTTTCCAAGATCTTGATATGGATCTTAATAGTAGATATCCTATCACATTGTACTATGATAACATTTCCATGGTGGTTCATTAAAAGGAAACAAGGTCACATGAATGGAAGAAGAACATACTCAAAAAATTCAACCTCTTGAGGGATTTTTATTAGAGGGTTTAGAAGATTTTATTTGGAGGAAGAGGTGTCAGACAACTTTACTATGGCTTTATATCCATAGAAACATAAATATTATGTTAGTGATAACATACTTAAAATTGTTAGTATTTGGTTATTGTTCAAGTGGGATAATTTTTCCACACCATTTTTGGTGGGGTGGTAAGGGTTTGGGTGGTGAGGGGCAGGTCACGGGGTCAAGTCCCTGAGCTTGTGATTTAATGTAATTTTCTTCCTTGTGTGTGTTCCGATTTCGTGGTTATACCCAATTTTTTAACTGGGATACTTTTGGAGTTGGTACCCTAGAACCAAAATCTATGTACTTTATTATTACCTGTATTGATTATTTTAAATAATTAATATATTTTTTATCACATCATGATTATTTTTCTCATGAAATAGTACATTATAATGTCTTAAGTGTATATGTCACACTGAAAGGTCATATAAGTTCTCAACTATGATGAGAACCTAGAAGAGTCACAATATCATTCATAAATATATTTTCTATATCCATGTGATTTAATATTATGAGACACAAATGATATTGACTATTAGGGGTAGAGATTCATATGATGTTTAGACACATTCTCATGGTATACACCCTTAGTAATCTTTAGTGTAGCATGTTAAGAGAACATTAACTATTGGTAAGAAATATACATTGATATGTATTATTAGATGTTAATATATATAAAAATATATAATGTTCCTTTGACTTTAAGATAATTATTAATGCCTATCATGAGTTTTATATTTTATGTATTGATGAAAACCATGATTACTTTTCTCAAAAGTTAAGTAGGATAATATTGGTGTATCACAAATGACATAGTGTTAATGAATATTGAGAAAAATTATTTTCCCTTATTTTCTTTAATGTAATTTTTTATCTCAGGACTTTTGATGGGAATGGGATTTCATAATGATGTTCATGTCCATGAAGGTACTGCTGGCAAGTATTTTTTGGTAATTCCAAAAAATAGTCATTGAAAACATAGGTTGATGACACAATCATGAAACCTTCGAGATTAAAGATATCAACATAAAGAAGTTAAATTACACAGTGTACATTTGTATAAGGTTACATGTCATTTTGAATTTATCCTCTTTCACTATGGGATCCTTGGTATGTTACTTGACACAAACCTTGGACTTTAGGAAGTTTTTATTATTGCTTACAAGAAAGGTACCTTGAGGGAAACATACTAAGTGTAATCATAACCTCAGTTAAATTTCATATGAAATAACATGTTGGATAAATATTATTTTTTTATTTTTTTAATAGTAATTCATGTTTTTTGGATAAAAAATATTCAATCACCAGTTATTTGAGAGAATATATATGTGATTCAAATATTTAATAAATATTTATTCAACTAGTAATTAATTATTTAATCATATGAATATGTAATATTTATATATTCTAGTTTAATAAAAAGGAAAAAAACATATGGTTTTTTAATTATATGAATATTTAGTCAATATTTATTCATTAATTAAGTGAATTTAATATTTATATATTTATTGGTGAATAATTTAGTATATTTATTTATGTAAATAAATATTCATTATTCAATGATAGATAAATTTAGAGTAAGATTTTCAGACTGAGTATATTGTCTGATCAGAAATGTAAAATTAAATGTTATTTAAATAAAAATGAATTAATTTATTCAATAAAATATTATTTATTTAATATAAGTGATTATTTCATGTCAAGTATATAATAATAATTCTATTATTATTTATACATGGGGTTTTCTGGGGATTAAGAAAACAATTATGGACCTTGTGGAAATATTTTTCTAATCCCACCACTATTTAAACCATGTTATGCTATTCTCCAAAACTCTATCCACATTCTTTCATTGTCAACAACATGTTCTAGAGAGGATGCTCTCAAGCCCAAGAGTGAACGTCCATAGAATTCCTTAAATAATACAGAGTTATTATCCTCCTCTACTATAGAGGATCCTTCTCCCCATGAAGGATTCTATTTTCATAAACAACAACCATTGAATGTGTTATATTTATCTGCACTAGAACTGAGAGGATTCTATTGTGACAATTTTAGGTTGATCAAAAAAATGTGGATCACTTCTAGAGGGATTTACCATTTATTCCTCTTGAACAATTATAGTATAACAAGGTTCCTTCATCTAATAATCGATAATGAATAAGAAATTCAATGAAAGGTAATTCTTTAATTAGAAAAATTAATTATAAATTATATATGAAAAGATCCCATGTTCTTGGTTCTTGGTTCATTTCAATTAATTTTCATATTAATTTAATTAGTTATGATGATTATTCATAATGTAAATAAAAAATTATTCATATACTATGATAAAATACCTTGTTTAAAGCTAACCAACTAGTTGTTATGTTGTTCCCGAAACCTTTTGGAAAAACTTATGTTGCTAGAAAATATCTCACTTGTTTCTATGTTTTCAAAATTAAAAAATACATATTTTAATTCCAATTAGTTTTTTGGAAGTGTTTAAATTTTTATCTTTAACTATTCTTATAAGTTATTATCTATTTATTGAAAATATTTCAATGTAATTTATTGTATGGGAATTCAAATTCATTTATTTTTATGGAATCTAACTACGTGTTAAAATAATTTATCTTACATTTAGAGTTTATATTATGCATGAAATAATTTTATTATTAAAGAAACTCTATATCTAATCAGGAATTGATTTTTTCCAAATTAATTTATCTTTGGAATGTATTTTTTGGAAATTTTTTCTTACTAAATAAGAAAATAATCTTATAAACAATGAATATTATCTTCCGCATGCTCAAAGTTATAAATCATAGTCATAAATAAATTATGTGTAGTTATTTGTCTTATGAAAATGATATTCAAAAAATATTATCATATGAGTGTCACAAGAATCTATGGAATTCCATTAAAATATGCCATTATGAAATTATCTTATGAAGTGAAATTGTATTACAAAGTATTGAATTCCATTTATCAAATGAATCATCAAGGAAAAAATCCATAAAAGTTTTTATTATAAAGACAATCAGTAAAAAATATTATTGGAAATATGATATCAAACATTTATTTTACAAAGAATAGTCCATATTGAGGATCATCATGACTACCCCCATAATTATAGCATAATCTATTGATATTTCTGTTAATACTTTTAATTGCATCCAAAAAAGATCAATCCAAATAGGGAAAGTTTAATTAAGAAAATGTGTCTTTTTTTGAATGTAAAGATACAAAGAAGAATATTTATGATATAAATGCCAACTATGTTTGTTCTATATTTTGAAAATAAACAAAACATGTGTCATGAACCATCCCTCATGGCCCGTGTCATGACTACCCCAAGCCCACCTACCATAGGCTAGGAGATGGTGACTAGATTAGGAAAGGCATATCCCTAAAACCGAGAATGCATTCCCTTTGAACCTGTAAAATCACACAAACCAAGCACACTAAAAGACACAAACACAAAGTAATCTATACAGTAAAGAGGGTGTGTATAGTAATTAAAGGTTCCAGAATAAAAGCCAAAATGGAATGTATAAGTATAACTGAAAACAGCTCCGATGAACACCCACCCGGGATCCTACCTGAAGGGTAGTTACAGCTCTTGAACGATCATCTCGGTGGATTGTGTCATTTAATTTCCACCTCCGAGCAGCCTCTAGACCTGGTACCATCATCCTCGATCAATGATATCCATCATATACACAAGACACAACAAGGTGTGGGCATAGCCCGTGAAGGGGTGAGTATAACGATACTCAGTAGAGACCCTGAGACCCCCGAAGGTCTCTCAGAATCCACAAAGGATAAAACCCAAAGAAAGACCTCAATCTCAAAGTATGAAGAAATATTCATCTACAGTACTAGGTATATTCCCATACATATACCTATGTTATCAATATATACTCATCTCACACGTGAGGGAAGAATACCACAAAGGTAACACCACGAAGGTAGAAGTACCACACAAGTAACACCATGACGATAGAGGTACCACACAGGTAACACCATGAAGGTAAGTGTCACAAAGGTAACACCACATAGAGGAATACCAAAAAGGTATCACCACAGAGAAGTGTACCACCTAGGTAAAGACCCAACTCACACTAGGTATAACATAAGTATGGAAGTATTGATGATTAGCTATATTGCTATACCATATTACTTTGTTGAGAAGCTCTGCTAATGACCCACCTAGGATCGAAGATGAACAACACCAGATCTGAAAATGAACCCCACATGATCTAGAGATAACCCACACAGGATTGGTATGCGTTGACCCACACAGAATCGTAGAGCGCTGGCCCACACATGATCTGAAGATGATCCACACAGGATCTGGAGATTCTTTAAGTACAGCCAGACATAGGGTTTCCGCACTAAAAAGGATTGATTCTCGGAGGATTTTCTCTCCATTCCACCAGACAATACATCAAATACCCTGAATTCCCATTAAGAAGTATTGCGAAGGTCTTTAATGTCAATAGGATCCCAACGCAACTGAAGAAATCTCAATCAGACGCCTAGTTTGAACGCTATTAGCATTTCTGTTCTGGGGGCCCAGTTGGATTCGGGTTCGATCCAACCCGACCATACTCCAACTTTATCCAAAACTCAATTGATGTATAACAAAAGTACCATCTCGATCCAAGTATCCCAATTCCACATAAGATTCTTCGAACAGATGTCCGGTTCTCAAGATGTGGCCAAAAAGCTATATCTGGGTCTAGATGGGCCCGGGTCTAGTCCGACCCATCCTGACTTGGGCTGGCCCAACCCGAACCGGTTTTGGAGGATCCGACCCGGCTTGGGTCGACCCGACCCAATCCGGGTCCCGCCCAGATGGCCTGGGCTATGGCGGGCCCAGCCCACTAGACCGCGGTCCGTTCCGACCCACAAAGGGGGCGGTGCAACTGGCTTGGTGCAGCCAACTCGGCTGGGAGCCATCTGCCCAATTGGGTGCGGTCTGCCTAGCTGGGTACAGTCTTCCATGGTGGGGTCCGCCCTAGTTAAACCGGGGGAGGAGGTGCCCCCTGATATTCCGAATGGTGCGTTGGACCATTCGGCTTCGGTCAACACAGCGACGCCAAGTGGCGCCGCCTGCTGGCCTGTGGGACTCCCCATAGGGGTCCTGATTAGCATGATGTGGCCAGCCAGAAGACCAGTTGGCTCTTCTTCGAGCATCACAATGGCACCACTGTCCACCCATGTCTGACCGGATGTTAGCCGCCCTCCGGGTGCACCGCCACAACTAAGCAGCCGTGAACCTCTTCTCTACCAGCAGCACAGATGCACACCGCCCAGCCTCCATGTGGATTTTCGGCATGCCGGTCGTCATACACTTCTCTACCACAGGTGACACATAGTGACCTCCTCTGCTACCGGTGGTGCGAAAGTGTGCTGCCCCTGTTCCATATAGTCATCTGGTGTGCCGATCGCCGTCCTCCTCCGCCACCCGATCGAACTGCGGCCGACCGATTGTCGACCTCCATCCTCTTCTATGGGTCACCGCAGCTTCATTCTAAGCCCGAAAAATATGAAGACCGCATATTCACTATCCTTAGGTCGATATATCTGCGTCCATAAGTCACGACCAACAAAAAATTGTGTTTTTATCTCGCTTAATTATTTGGTATTTAAGAACACACAAAGAACACCGAAAGAAAAAATAGAAAATATCATGGTATTCTGGCGGATCTAAGGCCATGTTTGTTTGTCCATCATCCTTGGGAATTGAGAATATAAAAAATCAACAAAAATATAATTATCATATCTCAAAATAAACTCCCTACCTTGTTCGTTTTTTGGAGTTTGCGCGAGGAAGAGGATGAAGATGCCAATGTTTGTCGCGCCACAACATGTTCCCGATCCAAGATCATACATCATCCTCGTCGGAGTTTCGTTCTTCGTTGGAGGATTCTCTTCCAAAGGCTATCCCAATTCTCTTATTTTCTAATGATCCCCCACCATGATAGGTGATTATCAAACTTTAATTGAGTAAATTTTATTAATTCAATTAATTTTGGCACATTAATTGAGGGAATTATAAGGGTTTACTCAAATTAAAGGGAAGTTTGGGTGGTTCCCACCACTATGATTCAAAATGGAGGTTTCAATAAAGAAAAATAAAAAGTTATTTATTTTATTTTCCTTCTCCCACAAAAATCTAAAAAACTACCTTTCACCCTCGACCTACTGTAGTCGAGGGGAAGGTCTCCGTAAGCGAATATCGGCGCTTCAAGTTCAACAGTGTACTCAGATTCAAATTTCGAGCCCCGGTTCAAAAGTTACAAAACTCCACTCACGCGTTCACTAAACGTACCTGAAAATATTCAGAAATTAATTCTGGGCACACCGGGCCTCAGAATCACACGCCGTCAATTTTCACAGACTCGTGATATTTCCATATATTTAAAGACAATTACATGGAAAAATCGAGGTCTTTACATTCTCCCCACCTTAGGGATTTGCATCCCCAAAAGCCACAACACAAACTAGGGAAACAAGTGAGGATACTGAGAAACAATTTGATCCTCCCACTCCCATGTACTCTCCTAGAGGTTCTCGTGCTACCAACACATGCACACTAGAAACATCGATCGCCCACGAAGGACTCTCTCATTTCGATCCTCAATCTCCACAAGAACCTCCAAAAACGTTGCCCCATCATCAATGTCCAGTTCAGACCAGTCAATGATGTGAAAAGGATCATATACATATCTCCTTAGCTGAGATAAGTGGAAAACGTCATGCACCCGGTGCAACTGTGGGGGAAGAGCTAGGCGGTACACCACCTCGCCAACTCTACTGAGGATCTGGAAGGGTCCGATGAACCTCAAAGTTAAGTTTCCACCCTCACCAAATCTCCGCAAACCTCGTCGTGGTGAAATATATAGGAAGACATGGTCACCATCCTCGAACTCAAGAGGTCTCCATATCATGTTAGCATACGACTTCTACCTTCTCTATATAGTCTTCTCCGCTACTGGATTATCTGCACCTTCTCTGTGGTAGCTCGTACCATCATTGGTCCCATGAGTGCCAACTCCCCTGGGCCAGTCCAACACAGAGGTGATCTGCAAGGTCAACAGTATAATTCTTAGAATGGTTCCATATCAACAGTGTAGTGATAACTATTTTTATAAATGAACTCCACCAAGGGAAATTGATCCTCCCAACTGTGGCCGAAATCAAGGAAACAAGCATGCAACATTTCATCAAGGGTCTGAATGGTCCGCTCTGTCTGACCATGCTTCTAAGGAAGGAAGGCAGTGCTCAACTGAAGCTGTGTCTCCAATTACTCTTATAACCCCTTCCATATCTAGGATGTAAAATGTTCATCATGATCAGAGAGAATCATTGAAGGCATTCCATGAATCCGTACAATCTTCTGTACGTAAATTTATCCCAAGCCCTCTACTGATCCCTTCTCTCTAATTGGTAGGAAGTGGGATGATATCATGAGTTGGTCAACTCTTACCCATATATAATCATGACACCTGGACATGCTTGGAAGTCTTGTCTTGAAGTCATTGGAAATATCATCCCAATTCCACTCTGTCACCTCTAGTGGCTGAACTAAGCCTACTAGAACCTGATGCCTTGCCTTCACTTGCTGACAAATGAGGCACCGTGAGACAAACTCTGCAACTAATTTCTTCATTTCTGGTCACTAGTGCTGATGTTGAAGGTCATGGTACAACAACACCACTCCTGGATGTACCATTATAGGGAATGTATGGAACACCCTCAACACTCTCTCCCTAGGCGCCACTGGTACCACAGTACATCCTCTGAAGAGGATAACATTCTCCCCTCCTTCAGAAAATCCATCAAGTGCCTGTTTTATGGATATCTGAGCACGTCGAGCCTCACAGTCAGTTTCCCCAAGCTGCGCCTCCCTGACACGTTGATGGAGTGGGGGAGTGACTGTCAGTGACTAAAGATAAGCTGCTCTATCTCATCACCTAACAATTATACACCCGATCTTTTGCTGAGTGCATTTGCTACTACGTTCCCATTCCCAGTAGTATAAACTATCTCGAAGTCATAGTCTTGGAGGAACTCAAGCCAATGTCGCTACCTCAAGTTCAGGTCCTTCTAAGAGAATCTATACTTGAGACAATTGTGATCAGAGTAGACTATAAAACGTTCATCCATCAAGTAATGTTTCCGCATATTCAAGGGGAAGACCACTGCTACTAACTCTAGGTCATGGGTATCATAGTTTTGCTCATGTTGTCTCAGATATCGAGAACCATAAGTGATCACTAATCACTCTTAAATTAGGACACATCCAAGCCCGTTCCTTGATGCCTCGTAGTAGAATACATACTCAACGCCCTCCTCTGGTAGCCTCAAGATGGGGGCACTCGTCAGTCTCTGCCTTAGTTCCTAAAAACTCCACTGGAATCTCTCCAACCACACGATGGGTTTCCCCTTCTTTTTCAATGTCGATAAGGGTTCTACAGGTCTGGAAAAGTCAGGCACAAACCTCTGGTAGTAACTGGCCAAACCCAGAAAACTCTGCACCCTCGCCACACTCCTGGGTGGCTCATAAGCAAGAACAGCCTCAATCTTAACTGGATCCACTGCAACTCCAACTTCCGAGATGACGTGTCCCAGAAAGTGGAACTCTCAGATCCAGAACTAGAACTTCGAGAGATTAATAAAAATCTTGTGTTCTCGAAGTGAGTCCAAAACTATCTGTAGATTATAGGCATGCTCCTCCTCTGTAGCTGAGTGTATCAGGATGTCGTCGATGAAGACTACCACCATGCGACTGAGGTATGGCTAGAAGATCCTATTCATTAGTCTAAAGAACACTGCTAGGGCGTTGGTCACACCGAATGGAATAACCAAGAACACATATTGGCCATACCAACATTTAAAGTTCGTTTTCTATACATCCTCGTCTCATACCCTGAGCGAGTGATAGCCTGATCTAAGTTATATATTCGGAAACCACCGTTATCCCTTCATCTAATCAAGGAGATAGTCAATCCTTGGCAGTGGGTACTTGTTCTTGACGTCACCTAGTTTAGGTGCTGATAGTCCACATAGAGTCTCAAACTCCCATTCTCCTTCTTAGAATAAAAAATCAGGGCTTCCCAGGGAGAAACACTTGGCCTAATGAACCCCTTACTCTGCAAGTACTCCAGTTGTAATCGCTGCTCTCAAAGCTCTGTGGGAGCCATCTGATATGATAGTGTAGATATTAGTGTCGTCCATGGGTATAAGTCGATATAAAATTCCACTTCTCTATGAGGAGGTAGACTAGGAACATCATCTGGGAAAACATCATTGTATTGGTCCACTACTACATGATTGCTCAGACTCTGAACATCAACGAATCCAAGGGTAAGGCTTTCCAACTGATGTGTGATCGGCTACACTCTCCTCTGGGTAAGTCCAACCTGTACCGCAAAGGTTCCCTTCTCGCCAGTGAAGAAAAAAGTGGTCCCATCCCCACAGAAACACCGCAACATTGGCCTAATACAGTTGATATGAGCATGAACTATAGATAATCAATGCATACCCAAGATGACATTTTAAGGCCTTGACACCGCTACTAGAAGATGTCAGCTGAAGATCTCACCTCCTAGAGTAATATTACACTGCTGGCACGAGTGTGTAATCATCGAATCCTCTCCCATATGTGTCTATAGACATAAGGATCGAGCCGATGGCTCCACCGGAATCTTCGAGCTCTAAATGAGGGATGTAGAAATAAATGGGTGACTAAAACCTGTGTCTATAAGTACTACAGATAAGGTGTATTAGACAAAAAAAATTCCTCAAATCATCTCCAGAGCATCGTTGTCATAGGCCTCAGCTTCCTGGAGATGAGCTCTTCATTGTCCACGTGCTCCTTGTGGTCTGGGTGGACCACTTGGTGGTAGTGGTGGTGGTACCTCGTATCATTTCCCACTGCCTTCTGAACGACCAGATCATCTGCCACTCCCGCCTCCTACCAGAGGACCTCCTTGATCAAATATTTGGCTCTGCCCAGGCGGTCCTTCGACTGATTGCTGGTCATCCGTATGGCGGGTCTGGTAGTTGCGAGCTATGTGACCCTACCTATCACATGAGTAACACTTCTATGTCCTTGCCTGTCCTACTCTGTGTCGAGAGCCTCTCACAACCAACCCTATATCCTACGGTCATCCACCTATATGTCTGGTCCTCTTGGACCACTATGACATTTGTCTACTACCAGCTGCAGATGACTCCGCTCTGTGAATTTCGGTAGTGGGTCTCACTACTGGTGAATACTCATCAAGGAAAATCTCCACCAAGAGTGCTCGCTCTAATACCCCTACCTATGTCAGGATGCTAATAGAAATCATCGAAGCTCTAATCCCCCGTCTATGACCCTGCTCAAAGGATCGGGCCCTAGAGAAACGATCATGTACCATGTCAGCGGGGTAGCACAAAAGGTCGGTCAACCTCACTGAGTACTGACATACGGTCATACTGACATACTGAATGCGGAGAAGCTCATGTATACACATTGCACGTATGTTCGTTGGGATGAACAATCCACTAAAAGGATCTCTAAGTCTACCCAGATGAGAGTGACCTCATAGTAAACCTAGATAATCAATCTCCACCATATGCTCATTACTTCCGAAGAAGACTGGTGGAAAGTATCACCATGAGATCAGCTGGTGTCCCTACTAGTAAAAAAACTCTAACCATAGCCTCCATCTAGTCCTTAGCTACCTATGGATCCATCTCACCTTGGAACCTAGCTGGACTCTGGCATTGAAACTCATGCAATGCGCTCAAGCGGAGTGCACACTCTGCTACTGGGGCTGGTGGAATTCGTTGACCAATGGGGAGTGGTGCTACTGTTATACCACCCGATGGTACAAATTCCGAAAGGGGGCCCTGCACCGAAGCTTCCCTGCTCGGAGGGATGTCATCAAAAACTTTACCTGGATCCCTGGTTGTCTGTCTTCTTGGAGGCATCCTAGAAGGAAATAGGTTTGCCACTATCGTTAAGTTATACCTAGTGCACTGACTCAAAGTCATCACAAAGAAGACTTTTCAAAACACACACACAATCAGTGTTTTCAAGCACTGAGTCAAAAAGCAAAAGTTAGGGTCACGGTGTATGGATACGTCAGTCACCGTACCAACACTGGATTCCCCAAACTGAAAACCACACTCATAACACTTAACACTATTACCGATTAATAGATCAGAGTCCAAGTTCTTCGGTAGAACCAACTCCTCTAATAAATATTTGTCATTACCCATCCACCGGGACCCGTTTCGTGGATACCCAAATCCCTCCTTCCATAGGCCAGGGACTGGAGACTAGCACCCGAAAAGCATATCACTAAAACTGGGAAGACATTTCCTTTAAACCTTTAAACTCACACAAACCAAGCACACAATAAGACACAAGCACAAAGTAATCTATATAGTAAACATGGTGTGTACAATATGTAAAAAGGCCATAATACAAGCCCAAATGCAAAGTACAAGTAAAACTAAAAAAATATCCTAGGAAAAACCGCCAAGGATCTTACTTGAAGGGTAGGTACAACTCTCGAACTATCGTCTATGTGGATCATCTCATCTAATGTCCACCTCAGAGCAGCCTCCAGACCTGGTATCCTCGACCTTGATCAGCACTGTCCATCGTCTACGCAAGACACAACAAGGTGTGGGCATAGCCTGTGTAGGGGTGAGTATAACGATACTCCGTAGGGACCCCGAGACCCACAATGGTTTCTCAGAATCCACAAAGGATAAACCACAAAGAAAGATATCAATCTCAAAGCACGAAGCAATAATCATCAACACTACTTATTTATATGCCCATACATATACCTAGGTTATCAATATATACTCATATCACACATTAGGGAAGAATACCACAAAGGTAACACCACGAAGGTAGAAGTACCATAGAGGTAACACCAGAAAGATAGAGGTTCCACACATGTAACACCACGAAGGTTAGTACCACACAGGTAACACCACGAAGGTTAGTACCACAAAGGTAACACCACATTGAAGAATACCACAAATCTATCACCACACAGAAGTGTACCACCTAGGTAAATAGTCAACTCACACCAGGTATTACTTAAGTACAAAAGTATATATTATTAGCTCTATTTCTAGATCATCTTACTTTGTCGAGAATCTCTACTTTTGACCCACACAGGATCGAAGATAACCAACACAGGATCTGAAAATGACCCACACAGGATACAGAGATGACCCACATAGGATCGATAAGCACTGACCCACACAGTATTGCTAAGATCTGACCCACATAGGATCCGAAGATGGCCCACACATGATCTATAGATTCTTTAAGTACAACCATCCATAGGGTTCCCAAACTATGAATGCTTGAATCTGGGATGTTCTTCTCCTCAAACCATAATATGATACTTCAACTTCCATGAAGTTCCATGAAGTATCATGGAGGTCCATCACGTCAATAGGGTCTCAACGTGACTGACAGTGTGTTAATTGGACACCTGGTCTGAAATTTAGTAGCATTTCCGTTCTGGTGGCCTTGTTGGATTTGGGTTCGATCCAACCCGATCGTACTCCAAAATTATCCAAAACTCATGTGTAGTATACCAATAGGACCATCTCAATACAAGGATCCTGGTACCAGAGACGGTTTGTCAAAAAGATGCTCGATTATCAAGATATGGCCAAAAGGCGTATTTGGGTCCAGATGGGCCCAGGTCTGGCCCAACTGAGCCTGGGCCGACCCGACCTGGTTCAGGCCACCTGACCTGGTTCAGATGACCCGACCTGGTTTATTCCGGCGCCACCCTACCCGGTCAGGGTCCGGCCCGGCTGGGTGGGGCCGCGACGGGCCCGACTCGTGACCCCGTAGTCCAGTCCGGCCCATAATGGGGGCAACCCGTCCTTCTTGGTGCAGCCCGACATGCACTAGGTGCGGCTCACTAAGTGCGGCCCGCTCAGTGCAACCCAATCGGTGTGGCCCGCTGGGTGCGGCCATCTCGGTGCGGCCTGCTCGGATGGGTGCGGTCTTCCCATCTTGTTGTGGTTTGCCCGAATGGGTACGGTCCATAGTGGTAGGGCCCACCCTAGCTGCACCAAGGAAGGAGGCTCCCCCCAGTTTTCCGAACTGTCTATTGGACTCTTCGTCTTCGGCCAACCTGACAATGCCAAGTACCTACTGGCTCGTGGGACCTGTCGGAGGGGTCCCGCTCAGTGTGACGCGGCCATCCAGAAGACCGGCCGACTCTTCCCCCCGTGGCGTAATGGCACCGCTATCCACCCATAGCTCATCGGATGTCTGCCGCCCTCCGGGTGCACCACCGTGGATAAGCAGCCATGACCCTCTACACTACCGAAGGTGCGAATGCGCGCCGCCCTGCCATCACATAGTCGATCGACATGCTGGACACCGTCCCCTTCTCCGCCATGATCGACAGCCCGCTACCTCCTTTTCTACGAGCGGTGCAGACGCATGCCACCCTGGTTCGAAATGGCCAGCCAGCGTGCCAGCCTCCGTCCTCCTCCTAGACCTTCTCAAACCATGGTTGACCAATTTCTGACCACCCTCCTCTTCCGCATGTCCCGAAATCATTGTTCTAAGCCCGAAAAATATGATGAGGACATATTTGCGATCCTCAGTTCGAGATCTCAGTGTCCATATGTCGCACTCAACAAAACAGTGTGTTTTTAGCAATCTAAATTATTTAGAGTTGAATAATACATGAAGAATGCGTGAAGGAAAAAAGAAAAGATCATTGTATTTTGGCAGATCAAAGGCTGTGTTCGTTTGGCCATCATCATTGAGAATTGAGAAAATGAAGAATCAACAAATGGATAATTATCTTATCTCAAAATAAACCCCCTACCTCAATTGTTTGTTGGGGTTGGCGTGAGGAAGAAGATGAAGACGTCGATATTCATCGCGCCGCAACATGCTCTTGATCTGAGCCCATGCGACATCCTCGTCAGAGGTTCGTTCTTCATTAGAGGATTCTCTTCAAATGGCTCTCCCAATTCTCCTCTTTGTCAACAATCCTCCACCACAAGAGGTGAAGATCAGACATTAATTGAGTTAAGTTTATTAATTTAATTAATGTTGGTACATTAATTGGGGGAATTCTAAGGGTTTCCTTACATTAAAGGAATGTTCAGGTGGTCCCCACCACTAAGATTCAAAATGAAGGTTTCAAGAAAGAAAAATAAAAAGTTATTTATTTTATTTTTATGATCCCACAAAAATATGAAAAACTATCTTCCACCCTCGACCTACTGTGGTCGAGGTGAATGTCTCCTAAAGTGAATATCGACACTGTGAGTTCAACTTTTTCCTTAGATTTCAATTACAAGCACCAGTTCAAAAGTTACAAAAAGTCACTCACACGTTCCCTGAACATATCAGAAAAAATATTCAGAAATTTATTCTGGGCACACCGGGCCTCAGAATCATGCGCAGTCAATTTTCTTAGACTTTTAATATTTCCATATATTTTAAAAAAATAAATGAAAACATCAGGGTCTTTACAACACGCCATTAAAAACATGTGTCACCAACTTTTCAAAATAATTATCTACCAGACTATTGTGATTATGGGGTTTTCTTAAGTTTAAAATAAAAAATATATACTAATAGAAGTTTTTGTCTACGAATTTTTATATGATGGGGGATACAAACATGTGAAAAATAACCTGAGAGGCTACTTTTTGAGTTATTTTAATTCAAGAACATCCTTTACAGTTTAAGAAATTCTTGATTGGAATTTATAATATTTTCATCTTCTCTGGACATTCCATTAACTACTGTAAGTTGCGGTATCTATCTATGTACTGAATCATTATTCAAATCTTTTTTATCTTATTTTCTTCATTTTTATTGTGATCGAGTGTGTTAAGGATGTGGATAACTATTATCAAGGTATATCATGGTTTAATTTTGATGGAACATTATTACAATTAACAACTAATTTCACTAAGCTGAGAGCCCCTCAAAAAGTACCAGTATAGTGAAACTCCCCAAACTCATGGAGTTTTGTATTAGTGGGGTGGACTAGGGGATTTATATTCCATGAACTACTTTAAATATATTGTTTTTTATATTTATTACTTTGTTATTTTATTTTCCAATTCGTTTTTTAGTTATGTAAAAGATTATAACTCACATACCATAAAGGAGGTGGTTTTTGATGCAAATAAAATTTTCATGAACTCAATTCACCCCACTCTTGAATTATTAGTTATCTATTCATTAGGATAAGAATTGGTATCAGATCTAATGAATATTTATTTCTCATCTATTAAAGGTTTATGTCCAAATAACTTCTTTTAAATAGATGATATATTTGATAATAGAGAAGGTATGTCAATAGTAAGAGTTTCCCATTTTAGTGGGAAGAATTATGGTTATTGGAAGGAATGAATGACTATATATTTGAAGAACATTGGTATGAAGGTTTATATTAAATCCATAAATACATATGAATTTCAAAAGATACAACCCAAAACATGGGATAGTAATACAAAATCCTGTAATGATTTAAACTCTAAATAAATGAATGATATTATTTGTGGAAAAAGTTCAAAAGATTTTAGCTTAGTTTCTCAATGTCAAATAGCCCATGAATTATGGAATACTCTAAAGGTTACCTATTAATTTAAAAAAAATGGTTGTGATATTGGATATAATACTTCCAAATATAGATTTGATTCCTTAAAAATATATAAAGGATAAAGAATTACTCGGTTGAATGGAAGACTCACTGAGATTTTAAACAATACTGCTAATCTAGGAACAATAATTACTAAGACAATGTTAGGTTCGATTTTTTTTGAGTTTTACCACCTATTTGGAGAAGCATATCAACTTCCATTAGGTAATATATAGAGTTAATCAATTTGAAAATAAAATATTTCATTAGAACTCTTATGATGTACGAGGAATAAATGGAATCTCAAGATGAATAATATAAAATTATTACGAAGAAAAATGGTTCATTGAAGGTTATACATATAAATATGATAATAAGGTCAAAAGAATAAAAATTTCTTAATCACAGGAATAACAATATTCCCCAAGAAATTCAGGTTCAATTAATGAACTTTCACATTTTGAAATAAAGTTCATAAATTTCTATAATAAGAGAAGAGGGTTCGAAAGTCCTTTCAACAAGTACTTGAAGCACAATGGAAATTGTAAAGAAGTGACATACTATGAATGAAAAACCTTGGACATGTCAAGCTATATTTTTTTTCAAGTATTATAAATATAATGTTTGATAAAACGTTTTTCAAGAAGGATTCATATAAGAAGAAATCCAAGAAATCTATGAAATTCACATGGAGTGATTATGAAGACTCTAGTGATTATACATCATTAGAATAAAAAACCAATGTATCTAAAAAATAGTACAACATATGTTTTATATAACATTAAAATGAGGTACACTCTTATTATTCTTATGATCTTGAGATTGATATAAATGTAAAAATTTCTCAAATAATAAATTAAATGATGTTTGTAAACCCCCTCCCACCAAAGATACCATAACGGGAAGAGAGAGATGATGACCCCCCCCCCCCTAAATTCTCAGCTTCTGTAGGACCTGGGTTGGATACATGAACTGAGGGTATAAAAATATCATAGTATAAGAGGCATTAACTTTAATAAATTAAATAGGATCTGGAGGTAAGATAAAAAATATCAAAAAAATTAGAAGATAATATAATGGTAAACCAGAAAACAATTTCATAATGCATGAATAAATTAAAACTAATACAAAGATAAATTCTCCCAAGTAAATACCAAAAAAAAATGTCTATGGTTGTGAAATAACAACAGCTCCAACCCAACTAGTAATGTTCAGCTTGGTCCCTAAAATCCTCCAATAAACCTTTAAAAGTGTTTATATACATATGGTGAGAAAAATAGGTATAATTAGCAGGCACATAACCAATCCCTCAAGTGAACATCAGAAAATATCATCGTAAAGTTTATTTGAGAACATAATAGATCCAAAAAGAACCTATACAGGTCTTCTAACAAAACCCATACTCATCATGGATCTCTAAATAAATTATTCATCCAAGAAAATAACATATCACTGAGATCATAACAAATAACGGTGCCCTACTGCTGCTTCCCCACTGATTTCTCACTCTCATTCCCCAATTTCTAACATCATGTTCTCCCATCCCTTCCCCAAATATCACATCATATCACATCAAATACAACCTCTAGACACCTAGGCCACAAATCACATCATATCACTCCCATATACTCCTAGGACACACATCACATCCCATCACATTACACTAACCAAAACCAGGTCCACATATCACATCAAATCCCACCCATAGACACCTTCGACACACATCACTTCACATCACATTCCACCTATAAACACATCATCCACACATCACATCACATCACATCACATCACATCACATCCTGCTTGTAGACAGTAGGTCCACATATCACCACTGGGTAATCTCCAACACCAACCCACATCACAACTGTGGATGGAAGATCATGGTAGTGGGGGTTAGCCATTCATCTGTGTCACTACCATTCAAGATGTTGACGAAAAATCCTAGAACATAGCACCTTTGAGTGTTGGTAAGGCTGTCCAACTTGGGTGGGGAGTTTATAAAATAACATAAAAATTCATGACATATAGAGAGTAAAAAATACCCAAACTATGGGTTTAGATCAACAAATCTAGCACACATCCCATCACCACCATGTACCACACAAAAACCATCTCAATTGATAACACCGCTATATACAACACCACAGAACCACTACACAAGCCACACAACGTTTTCCAATTTTTTTTATAGGCTCCACTAAATTTTTCAGTTATCCATTTCATTTAACATTACAATACTCATTAATTTATCAAATTCAGTTATCTATTTACCACACATCCATTACTAGTCAGTCTTATTTATCTACCAATATTTTTTTTATTTATCAACATATTTCATCCCATGGCTAATTAAGAAACTATATAAACCATGAAAGGATATAACAATCCTAACTCACACAAACAAATCCACAATACCACACCTCCACAAACATCATTGTGATACATCAAAGAATCTATCAACTAGATTAACCACTCATCACAGATATCATGAAAATCTATCACCAAGAACAAAAAAACCACTACACCACAAACATTGGGCCACACCCCCTGCAACCCAACCACTGTTCGAAAAACACTAAAACATAATCTTTACACCAAAACCACTGCACCACAACCACTACAGAACAACCACATCACCGTAACTACTATGAAATAAAAACTGCACCCAAACCATTGTGCCATAACCACTACACCACAGCCATTATACCATAACCTCAACTCACCACATCACAGAACTTACCATATACATCCATGTAATTAAACCATCACATAACTACCCCACATACCGTATAGACCATATGGTCACTAAAATCACCATACAATAGCCTAAACCATGCTGGGAAAACACAACAAGCACAAGAAATCACAACAACACATAAACCGTCTTCCACAATCTTTAAGAGGAATTATCACTTATCTTCTATATTTTGCATAGGTATTATCACAGAAACCAAAATCCATGGGAAACCAGTTATTTTCCAAATATACATTCCTTATACTATTATTTATAGTGAGATCGAACAAAAAAAGTGGTAATTATAGTATACCAACAACAATACATAGAAGGACCATAACAACTATTATTTCTAGATTTGGAAGCATGAATGCATAATGACATCAAAAACATATATCAAATTCATAAATCATGAAAAAAACTCCACATTACCATAAATTTTATACATTCCAATTAATTATCTCATTATGAAGACCATTAACATTCACACAAAGGTAAGAAAAATCATGCATCTATCAAGCATATCACATAAATAGGAGAGAACAAGGATCCCCTGCCTCAAGGAATATTTCCAATCTCAATATTCATCATATGGTAAAGAAGAAAATTCCCATAAACCACCACCACACAAGTAATTCATCAATCGACCTACACTGCACAAATGAGATATCAAAAATGTGACCCCTACACACCCCGAACAAAAACTATAACATCATAATGGATATGCAAACAGGAACAAAAAGAAACCCACATGAAAGAGAGGATAACTCACCATAGTTTTCTAATGGGAATACACCATAACCCAAGGATCAAATAAAAGGATAAGTGGGATAGAATATATCCTTAGGTTATGTAGGTTTCATCTGGAATAAGAGAGGGGGTATCTATAAATTAAAGAAAAACATCTGAAAGGGTTATAAAATAACCAAGAACCTGACAATTTCATGTCATGAAACACATTCACGTTGTGAATTTAAATATTTCTAACTTTTTCCAAAATTCATGTTGTCGGGGATTGAATTAAATAGATGGAATTAATTAAACTTTCATATTTTGAGTCTATTTCATACTGCACTCCAAAACCAAACACAAGATGTGAATTTTCTGACTTTAAAATATGTGAATCAAAAATTCAAATCATCTAAACCATTCATCACATGAATATCCTAATGTAGCTATTTTTCACCTCCAACCACCTTGAAACTCCATCTAGCCACTTCTGAAACACCTTCAACACCCAAAATCATAGAATTAATAGATCAAAAAAGCATGAAATTTAACGTTATATAACTCTCAAATGATTCTCAACCTAAAAAATCCAAAACCCAGACAAGATGGAAAGGGTTCTAAACAACCACCCTATGAGATGCCTCTCAATGATCTTGTCACACTTTAATGATGGATCCAACAAAAAATACAAACCAAAAAACCTAGGAAAACAAATCTATAACCACATCACAAACTCTCACCAAGAAAAACACTATATCATCTAATACCAGCCAAAACCATGAAATTTTAACACATCCACACTAACCATCGCCCAACCCACATTAACGACTTCAATAACCAACACAAAATAGTACACCAATAACATAAATCAGAGAACATTATCCTCCATGTTAAGATACTATCATCTTTGTTGGTCATTGAATATCACACACTAGTTTAATTACGTTATATTATAATGCATCTTGGTCATGATTCTGGTATTCCCCTTTTCATATGTTGGGGATTTATTTCAAATCACAAATCAAGGGAAATAACAAATATCATAACATATAATGTTCCAAACATAACATCACAAGAAAACATAGAATAGAAAAACCTATAATAAATATGGGTACTTTGGATACATATAAATATCTCGCTCCCAAGTACTATCCTCTAGGATACCATGCCTCTATAACACAATAACCAAGGGAATGGTCTTGAAAAATGTAAAATTCTCTAAAAAATCCTACATATCTATCAGATGATCCACAAATGTTTTATCATTCTCTATTTGTAATTTTCCCTAATCAATAACATGGGAGTCATCATGAAGATAATAATGAAAATAAGAAACATTTTTGGAATAGTGGATCCTCTCTAACTGAGGGGGAAATTCCAACTAATATGACACCTTTCCAACACTCCCCAACACCTCAAAGGGACCAACTAGACTAGGAGGAATGATACTTCTCAAACAAACCTATTCTTCCTTATTTGAAGAGAGACTATTAGGAACACATGGTCATGAACCTAAAACTATAGGGGCATCCACCTATGGTTATAATATATATTTTGAAATCCCTACACCATCCTCACCCACTCATGAACTAACTAGATCTTATCAGTCATGATCTACCCCACACCAGGACAATGAACTTCCAAATCCACAACCTCCATCCAACATAACGATGAGAACAATGGTCTCCCATAAATTTCTACAAATAGAGCTATAAAAATAGACGAGTGATAGCAATTATTGTATGAAAACTTCACCAATGGTAGGGATCATACCAAAGCTCCAAAAAAATATATGATTCATCCCACAACATATCCTATATCATCTAGATGGTATGCTATATATTTCCATCATTTTGAGGGTGGAAATCAATGATAAAGGGAAATTGGGAAGAAAAAGTATGCTAAAACATCCTAAAGAATCATGTGGTATAATGAGGATCTAGATTAGAGATGATGGTCCTTGGTTTCAATTTAAGTTGTACCACATTATTCATATATCTTCTTTTCATAACATCCATGACAATTGACTCATAAATCACTATGAAGTGATCCAACTTCATCAGTCAGTCCACTATCACCCAAAAACACATCACATCCTCTCTATAGTCAGGGTGAAATTATTACAAAATCCATCAAGATATCCTGAAATTTACACCCAGGGACATCTAAGTACTACAAAAAACCTCCCAAAAATTGTGATCCATTTTCACCTACTAAAAACCTAGTCATTCTTCCGCAATCTCCACCATTGATTGTTTCATCACTGACCACAAAAGATATCTCCTCAAGCCATGAGACATTTTTATCACACTAGTAAGTATAACAAAAGGTGATCTATGAAACTCAGAGAGAACTACATCATACATCACCTATTGGTAAAAATAACTTTCCCTAGAAAAACACCATGTTACAATCATCATATGACTACCCCTCAGAAGCGTCACCATGACCAATATGATCATACATAACCTATTCCTATGAGTCTCCCCACTGAGACTCAACCACCTAATGTATCAATGATGAAACCATATTCATTTGATTAAGAAAACTTCTATAATTTCTCTCCATGATTTCAAGATGCATCACATCAAGATCCCTTATTCATTCACAAACATCTATAGATTCCCAAGACATATTTTGGGAATTATGACTCAATACCTCAGCAACTGCATTAACCTTCCATGGGGTGTAATAGATATCAAAATTACAATCATAAAGAAACTCCATAACCATATTCTGTCCTAGATTCATATTCTTATGAAAGAAACCATATATTAGGATTGTCTGGTCTATAAAAAAAATGCCAACTGATGAGGTAATGTCAAAATAGTTCTATATAAAACAAAATTACTATGAAAATCAGATCATGGGTGGAATAGTTATGCTCATGGGGATTTAATAGTATAAACCCATAATATATCACCACTCTTGACTGCATCAACACACATCCAATTCACAAACAAGTTGCATCACATAAAACCTCAACCAACATACCCATTTTTGGAAACCGATGCATTTGTGCACTGACCGACATCTCTTTCTAGAAACTGAACACCAATTTACACTAATCTATCTTCCAAAATCCTTGTACTTCTAGGTAAGCATTGGTATCAATTCTAAAAATCATGATAAACCAGGTGAAAATCTCATAATAATCACCAATGAGATGAAGAAAAATACAAAACTCTTCCATATTCATGGGTGTTTTCAAAGAAACAACTTGGTCAAAATTTGAAGGGTCCAGTGGAATAACATTATGAGAAACCATTTGTCTATGTGAACACACCTCTAAATTCCATTACTCAAACTTATAAAACTTCCCTTATTGATGGTGGTGTCAAAAGACCTACAAAAAAAAATACTGAGATGCTCAACATTCTCCACCTTTAACTTCATGTAAACTAAGACATCATCAATTAATACAACAATGAACTATTCATAGTTCTCATAGAATATGGATTTCATTATCCCTATGAACATGACTTGGTAGTTAGTAACACCGAATATCCTGACTATAGACTCAAAGTTATCATACCTACATATGAAGTCAGTCATTTGAAAATCCGCATCATTAACCCTCAATTGTGGATATACAGACCAAAAATTAATATTTGAGACCTAGATAGATCCAATAAACATTTCTAATAGATCATCAAATCTATAAAGATGGTAATGGTTCTTGAACATCACTTAATCCAACCTCTAGTAGTCTATTAAAAACCTCATACTACAGTCAACCTTCTTGGAGAACAACATTGGAGAACCCCATAGTGACATAATGGGTTTGATTAAATCCCTTAGGATCAGTTAATCCATCCTCATTCTCAATTCATGATACTTTGTGGGATTTATCCAGTTGGGATCCATTGAGATTAGATATGAACCTAGATACAAATCTATCCCAAAATCCATATCACTTAAAGGGGGTAGTGCCATAACCACCATTGGTAAAAAATATATGAGCTCCTCCAAAACCCTTGGAAGATCTGAAAACTAAATTTCTATTTCTATCTCCACCAATTACAAAAAAATAGGTTCCACTTTTCAACCACCCAACTGATAACCTTTCTCTTTAGCAAACTGCACTCGCTGGGCCTCTAAATAAAAAAAGAAACTCTTCTAAAAAATAATTCGATGACGGCATGCAGGAAATATAACTAATAAAATACTTGGATGATATCATATGGTTGTATCTACATCTAAAATAATTCCCCTACTAATCGGTCATATCCCATATTCAGTTTACATTCCCCAAAACCGTCAAATAAAGAAGCCTACCATCAAACCCACATAGATAACACCAGGGGAACTGAAAGACACTACAAATCTAGTCTAAACACATGGACCCATTAAAGAGAATTAAAGGAGTTTAAGAATCCTATAACAAGAAAATCACACATAAAGGTATATTATAACCTAATAGTACCTCAAAAAACTATCGGCTCTACTGGTGTTGCTGCCTCAGACATAAGAATCTGACCACACCTATATGCTCTTCCAGTACTCTATTGGCCTCCAAAGGCATGATTTTATCTAGCCACATATAGATGGGGACTATAATGAGGTTGAAATATTCCAAATCCACATGATATTAGATTTTAAACAATAACATGTGGTCCATACTACTAAAACTGCCCTAGAGGAAATTACTTCTACTAAAAAGGATCCTAACCACCCTTCTTAAACTTATATCATTGTGTGGTCAAACATTATTACCATTTCTTCCCATATCTAACATAGATAAGGAATTAAAAAACCATAAAAGAGATTAGAAACTATATTTACGTAATGGTTGGGAACGAAACAACAACAATTGATTTCACACTGAATTGAACCCTTACTTCTTGAACACCCATGACTCACTGCCTGAAGCTCTACTGGACACCTTTCTAAGGATCAAATCCTATGAAAATTATCTGATTGATAACATTATAATTTTTATATACCTATAGACATGTTAGAAGTGTAAATGAAGTTACCAAATACCTATTCATTGGGTATAAATCCTCCTTGAGATGTTGCGCTCTGGACTTCTTATCTGGAAAAAAACATCTTGAGTAAAGTTAATGAGTTCCTTAAACCTGATCTGAAACTCCCGCTCACTAAGAATCCCATACAAATGGGATATAAGATCCTAAATATTAGTTGAACTTATCATTGATGAAATAAACTCTACCCAGAACACCCTCTAAATTACATTCCATAACAAATCTACATCATTAAGGAAACCAAGAAACAATACCTATCACTAAAATGTAGCTACCCATATCTAAAAATTTTTTAGTGGCTCAAAAAACTCAAATCATGATATGATCAGAACAAAATAAATCTCATGATACTCCTACCAATGATCTATATCTAAATCAGAGGAACTCCCCTCATACTTATCTGAAATATTTTTCTGAAAGGCGTGAAAATCCTACAGCCATGTCTCATCTCTTTTGCTGGGTCCGCCCTCTGAAGATAAACCAAATCAACCTACTAAACCTAAACTATCAAAGAAACTCACATATAATGAACACATGCCCTTATTAAAAAGAATGATGAAAAACCTATGCCTAGTATCATGGGATTTTTTAAAATATTATATAATTTATTCATTTTATTTTCCAAAAACACCCAATTAAAACATGAACACAAGTCATCATGATGCATTTACCTACCATCGATATCTAATATGAAAACATATCAAGCTCCCTTGAATATTAAATAAGATCATATTCTATTCACTAGATCATAGGAGGGCCCTAAAGTCACATGTCATATCCTATCTCCCTAGACTATATCTTGAACCAAGTTAAACTGGTTTTATTTCCAACCAACCAACAAAAACCACATAGTGTTCCACTCCAAAATCTATCATATCTCTCAAAAAAACCATTGATAACACTATTTCATGACCTCCTCTATCAAAAGATACCACAACAAGGAGATATAGATGCTGACCCCCAGGTAACAAGTCTAGTAGGTCACATATTGATGATGAGAAATAAAGGTATAAAAAACACATAATGGGGGACATTACAATATATAAATGAAACTTGATAGAGAGGTAGGATAAAAAATTACAAAAAAACTCTAGTAGATAATAAAAATATAAACCAGCAACCATCCCATAATTCATGAATAATGTAAAACCAATAAAAATAAAAAATATCTAAAGTAAATACCCAAAAGACAAGTCTATGAAATAGAATTCAAAATAACCCTAACCCAGCTAGTAATATCTAGATCGGTCCACAAAATCCTCTTAGAGACTAGAAAAATAGTTTATATACATAGGGTGAGCATAACATGTATACTAAGTGGGGACATAATAAGTCAAAAAGTGCTAAAGTGAAAAGATCATGCTAATGCACTAGTGAACAAATAGTGGGACCAAAAAGCTCTTATATAGTCCATATAACCAAACCCAGAATCACCATATATCTCTCACCAAATCATATATGCAACAAAATAACATAGAATCTAAATCATAACAACGAAATAATACATTCTACTACTTCCCCACTTATTTTCCACTCTCATGCCCCAACGTCAAATGTCCTATGATCCCATCCCCTCCACACATATCACAACACATCACATCCCACACATAGACACCAGGGCCACACATAACATAAAATATTTCCCATAGACACTTGGGCCACAAATAAAATCACATACCACCTATAGACACCTGGGACTTACATAACATAAAATCCTAGTAGCAAACACCTGGTCCACACATTACATCACATCACATGCCACCCATACACAAATATGTTGTAATAATTTAATATTTACTGAAATATATTTTTAAAAATAAACTAAATCTGTTCGATATTTTTAATTTCACCCAAAACCGAGTATATAATTAGTTTCATAAAATATAGAGTTTATCCTAGGTCATATGTAATTTCATGTGTAGCATGCAATATATGAAACACTAATTTTAAATGAAGCATGACATACTATTAAAATATTATTATTATTTAGTATGAAAGTTATCAGCTAACTATTAGAATGGTAGGTATGAATAAGATTAACTAAATTATGAAAATATATGTTTTATAATTTTATATAGAATTAATTATAAAGAAAATTAAAAACAACTTAAAATAAAGGAAATATTTTTTTGAAAAACTCTCTTATGTGCAAAAATGGGTTTTACCATAATAAATTAAAATAAATGACTTTTGGTGAATGTTTTTAATAATGTAAACATATTATATATTTAATTAAATGTCTAATTTTCATCTTTTGTGTTTTTAGGCAAGTGATAAGAATAGATCATATTTTCTGCTTAGAATTATATCTTTCTAAAAATTATTTTTTTCTCCTTTTGTACAATCATTTTGAAATTAAAATTTTAAACTTTTAGAATATTATTTGAAAATATAAAAATTATTATATAAATTATCAAATCGAAATTATCTTAGGGTTAATTTTTTATAATTTAATGAGAAGATACATTATTTGATGAATAGTGTAAAATACAGGTTTTTATAAGAATTTTTATTTCATTTAATGCAATTAAAAACATCCAAATTGTTTTAATATTGGGTTTCAAAGTAAATTTTTTTAATTATACATATATTAATCCAATTTATTTCATTTTAATAAATTTTATATTTAATTTTGATATAAGTTTTTAAACTATTAAACATTTTCTATTTAGAAAACATCATTCTCCTCATGACTTCAGGATTAATTTTAAATTAAAATTTACCGCTTCTTTGAATAGACTTTAGGAATGTTTATTTATTATTTTAAACCAGAATAATTTAAATTATCTAATATATTCACCATAATTTCTGACCAAAATTAATAGTAAAATCTATAAAAAATATTTACCATGGTTAATGTTGAAATTCATTTACTGGGGTTGAACTAAAAATGATAATGGTTAAAATGACAAAAAAACATGTTAGAAACCAATTTTAAGAAAATTTAGACCATATATCTTCTATTATTGACAATTTTCCATTTTGGGCCCTTTTTCTATAAAAAATGTAGGTACACCTATTTTATTTTAAAAAATTACAAGTGTGCCACTCATATCACTTTTAAATGACCCCTTCTCTCCTCTCCTATTCAAATAAAAAACAATTTGTTCAGAAAATACCAAACCAAATCACTTAGTTAATTCCCTAATATAGTTATATAATCCATATTTCGTCAGAAATGTACTCTAAAAATCTTTTTGGTGTAATCCAAAAGAAGTTGACTATAGATGACTTAACATCCCTAACTGATCGTTTTATTTTATTTATTACTACTCCTTATTCAATTATTATAAAAATGTGATGATATAATATTCTCATTATATTACATATAATGAAATTATTTTATGTTATGTTCATGAACTATATACAAATTTTCTTCAATCAAATGAGATATGAAATCATCATTTGTGTGTATAACAGACTACCACCATACAAACCGATGTTATTCGTTTTCCATGAACACATCTAATAGATTTTTTATAATAATGGATTTAAGGCTTATATATTATATTTATGATATTATTATAAATATAGAATTATAATACTACATATTCATAATTACATACAATACCCATTGGGAAAACATTAACAACAGTCGTGTACATGGTGAACTACCGCCTCGTGAACCGATGTGATTTTTTCTAATTTTTGGTTTACATGGATGGTAATAAAAATAGATTAAATTAATATATTTTTTATTTTTTTCATAATTAAATTATATAATTATTGTATCACATAAAGTTTTTTAATTTACATTTCTTCGGGGATATAATTACGTCCTTTTTTTGTACGAGGACTACTTCCTCATGAAACAGTGTGATTCGTTATTTATGTACATTTTATATAAAAGGTAATAATAATAGAATTACATAAAAGTATTTGATATATATGACATAAAAATTATTCAATACTTTTAATATATTATTTTCCATTATTTCTTTCTTTCGATCAATAAAATGGAAGCAACATTTATGCATGTGTACGAATTACCCAAAATATGATTTTAACAAGTAATTATTGATAAACAGGTAATAATAGGTCATAAGTAAATCATATGTGATATAATAAATATGAGTTGGGTTCGTTAATATATTTATAATAAACTTATATTTAATTTAAATGATGGTTGAATGTATAAAAAAGAAGTCTATAAATAATTTAAGGGATTTCAAGTCTCTCTTTTATTTATAGAAGACATATGAAAATTCATCATTCATTTATTTTATGTGTTTTATAAACTATCCATTTGAAATGTTATAAAGTTTCATTTATTTTTAATGATTTCATGAGGATTATGATTAAAATTTACCAAATTGGCATGATTTTTACAATAAAATATAATCATTTGTTGGGATTGTTTATGATTACGCTTCCAAAGATGAAATATTATGATCTATCTATGAAGAAACACATGAATTATCTTATAAAATGGTTATGTAATGAGAATAAATGTTTTAGCTTAATGTTAATCTCTTTATATACTAAAGAGTTAAGAATAAGGTTTTTAATAAAATTATTGTATATTTCCTTCTTCTGTCAAAAACCTTTTTTCTTATAAAAATTGGTTTTCTTGAAATGTTTTAATTTTTTTGAACAATCTTTAAATAATTTATTAAATTGATTTTCAACCATGTTTGATTTTTTTGAAAGTAATATTCATTACTTTTTCTAATTAATTCCTTTTTGGATTTTATCAAAAATATAGAAGGATTATTTGTTTTTAGGTATACGATATGAGAAAAATTTATTACTATCATGAACATTATTTTATCTAAAGATTCCATTATAACTGTTCAACATTATTTTCAAATAAAATTATTTTCAAAATGATTTATTCCTTAATTGTTTTTCAAAGCACAAAGGATGTTTTACCTAATAAATGTCTTAATTTGTTTTTAAATCATCCTTTATAAGTTTTAAGGGTATTTTTAAATAAAAGGATTTTGGAAATGTTTTATTCTTTAAAAGAAAAATTCAATGAGGAAAGTATATATTCCTCAATAAATGTTCTAAGTGATCTTTAAAAATCATTTTTCATTTAAGATGACATAATTTGATTTGGCTTTTGATTTATTGATTGTAAGATTGAATTATACCATACCTATTATTTATCTATATAGTTAATGTTTAAGATGATGAAATATTTATGAACCCCATTTATTTTTTAGGGGTTATTCAATGGTGAATTAATGAAAATTTTATGAAACCAATTTTCTATTCACAGGTTACGATGTAACGACCTGATGAATGTTTTATGATATTGTGGCACACATTGGTATGGATTTCTATATGGGATGGGTGGGACCTATATATACCTCTAATGCATTGGTTAAATCTTTTTATATCATGAGATAACAATGAAAAATTCAAAAGATATGATACACTATGGGATATAAGTGATTTCTAATACATGATTCAAATCATACTATACTTGACCCACTATGAGATACAGGTAAGTTGAGATCCACTATGGTAAATAGTTGTGTCCGGATCCACTATGGGAAATAAGTGAATTTTGATCCACAATGGGAAATATTTTATAAGACCTGATCGACTATGTTGATGGTCTCGATAGTTGACCTTGAAATATAAAATATTTTTTCATATTTATGATCTTTCCACACCTTTTTCAAATTATGTTATGGTTATTGATTGATTTATGATGATATATCATTATTATAGACCATTTTTCTTAAATAACAATGTTTTATATCATGAATCCTGTTTATGATCTATGAGAGGCTGGGTATGAAATTATTAAGTTATGTTCATGATCATACATACTTATTCTTATATTCTTCTTTGATATGATCATATATTTTATATATCATATGTTTACCCTTACAGAGAATCTTATATCACCCTTTCTTGTGTTTCCTTCCCAAGTTATGAATTATTGTTTAGGCAGGGTACACCTAAGAGGATTACTATATGGGATGTTTTTTTGTATATGTTTAAGATATTTCATAAAATAAGAAGATTGTGTTTATAGTGTCCAAATATACAAAAATATTATGATATGCGAGCATGTTTTTATGAAATGTATTGAATATTCATCTAAAAATATGTGATATTTATGCATAGAATCTGGGGTCACTATAGTAGGTATCTAAGGAAAGGTTTATTTAATATATGGAAAATATGATGAAAAAACATTAGTAAAAGATCTAGGGATATTTATAAGGATATTTATATATATGTTAATAACTATAAGAATAATTATGAGAAAAAGTATAGAAAAATGTCCTAACAATTTGACGAAGGAAATAACAAGTTGTCTCTATGAAATTTCATCTCTATTTAAATAAAACAAGTGGATGTGGTTTTGGAACATAGGTACCTTGGTGTAAAAAATATTAAAAGGGCGTATCGGGATGGACTTGATTTTCACCTGGTGCACAACAACGAGCATTACTACACACATAATTTTACACTCTGAAGGGAAATGATTTCAAAATTAAAAAACTTTTTATGAACCATCATAAAAAATTAAAATAATGACCATGAATGACCTAGGTAAAGACAAAGGTTTCATATATTGAAAAGAATATTTCATGATTCAGACATCCTATGAGTGATTTTTTCTGATTATATGGTTTCCCAACAAGAATATTCTTACCCACACTATGATTTTTTTTATTAAATTGAGGGAACCAGAAGGAATTGAATCAACATTGAATGTGATAAAAAAATTTGATGAGTAAAAAAATTAGATGAAAACTAGAGTGAAATATATAATTATTATTTTTAATCAGTTATCATGATATATGATTAAAACTATGCACCCTAACCAACTCTCAGACTCACCAAAGAAGATACAGGTAGATATTGTTGAGAGTTTAGGCGGTGGATACCATAGGGGAAAGAAGATTAAGTTCCCTATATATTGAGAATGTGGGAAGAATAACATGAGTGGATGTATTATGGAATGAGAAGATATTTTGAGTGTGTATAATAAGGAAAAAAAGTAATTGTATAGTAAAAATGGAATGTTTGATTAATATAATGGATGTTAATAATGGCCTCTCTAAGATATCAAAAATGATTGGATGTTTCCAATGTGGAAATTATAAGCATTATGAAATTATATTAACTAAGGGGATAGATCATGAAGAGAATATATAAGGTTTTATAGGTAATGGCTATACTAATTAAGATGAGGGGAATGTAAATGAAATATAAATGTTATGGGATGTTGTAATAGTATTTTTTATGTTAAACATGACGAGTATAATTAAATTGATGTTCATTAATGTTAATACATGATTAATATTAAATATTATATTAATGATAAATTATGGAATAATATGATTAAACATTGTTAATGGTTTTAGAACAATTTTAGATGAATGAAGTTTTTATTTATTAGAATTAAAAAATTATGTTATATGAATTTTGAAGTATATAAATATTGTTTAGTATATGATTTTCATTAAGGATTTTTTATTTTTTTTTTGAATGATGTAGATGACCAATAAAAGTGATCTAAGTTAAATGTGATATTTTTATTAAGAGAAGATAACCATTAATATATTCCTAATGTTTAGAAAATGGCGATTATTTTGATTAAAGAAATGATTGATATGAATAAAATAAATTTGATTGTATTGATGAACTTGTAACTAATTAATGAATTTTGAACAAAGCAGTTTATCTTATTAGTCATGGAGTTTACAACCTTATTTTATTTATGAAATATATTCAATAATATATGGTTTTATTCATGGAATGATGAAGTATTCATTTTTTCATTATGGTTTTATGGTAATAATTATTTTTTACCATGATTTAAGATAATATATCACTAAGGTATTAACATATTTGTTATGTGGAAATCAGGATGTACATTATAATATTTTTGGGGAGTAATATAAATTTTATTATGAGAAATTTGTTGATCTTATTTATGATTTTTTAGGTTTGGAAGGGTCAGAAACTTAACCATTTAGGTAATGGTTTATTTTTAATTTTGGATTAAGATTTAGTGACTAAAGTATTATTTCACTATATAAATATTTATACATAACTTGTGATAACCATTTTGTTTTTGATAATAACTAGAGATAGATTTAATAACTTAACAATATTTTATGGATCTTATTTGGTGACTTAGAAATGAGAAATTCATATCTTAGAGTATATGATGAAGTTGAAATTTATCAAGGAATAAACATAGGATTATATTGTGCTTATGAAATGGAATGAATCTATGTAAGTGTATCTTCTCCTTAAAATTATACAAGATTAGTAAAATGTCATAGAAATAAAACATTGTCCAAATATCATAATTTTTATTATATCAATGAAATTTTTACTCCCCTTTGGTTTAAGTATTTTAGTCATTATCTTTCTCCAAAACATGTTCTCTATCACTCTCCATCAATATTTGGGTGTTAGTTTCTTCTTTTATGTTCATGTTTTCACATCCCATCAATGTTATCCTTTTTAGAAACCAAGTTATATGTGATTTTATGTGAACATATCACATCCCTTAGTCACATTTTAAGAGGAATTTTTATTAACCCTTTTTATGATGTGAGTTTTCCAAAAAGGGAATTTAAAATGTCAAAACCTTGTTTACCGAGAACAAGTTCAAATTGCAATGACATGCATTATTTATGGGGGTAGAATGTAACACCGCATGATTTTTTAAAATATTTATTTCTAAAATAAATTTAATATTTTTGATATTTCTAATTAAAAATAATAATAAGATGGACATATGTTACATGGAATACTAATTTTATCTTATATTACACCGAAAACTAAGTGTATCTTTCATTACACAGAACTCAAAGTTTAAATAAAACATGACATACTGTTAAAATTTTATTATTATATAATAATATAGATATCACCTAGATGTGGGAATGGTGGGTATGAATTATATTGCAAATTATGAAAATATATGGTCTAAAAATTTATATAAAATGAATTCTTGGGTGAAAAATTATTTAAAAATGCGAATAAAAACTATTTTAAAATAAAGGAAATATTTTTTTTAAAAATCCATGTTTTTGCACAAAAACATATTTTACCTCAATAAATTAAAAAAATAAATTTTAGTGAATTATTTCAATTAAATTAATATATTTTATATTCAATCCAATGTTTAACATCTTTATTAGGTGTTTTCTAGAGAAGAGATAATAATAAATCTAATTTAATGCATAAAATTTATTGCTCTAAAAAGTAGTTTTGTATCCTTTTATAATAAGTTTTTAACTATTTTTTATACTTTTAAAAAATTTATTTGAAATAATAAACTACATTTTTTGAAATAATGAAGTAAAAATTATCTTAGGGTTGTTGTTTGATAATTTTTGGAGAAGCTAAATTTTTTAATGAATTGTGAAAAATATTTGGTTATTTTAAGAATTGTCATTTATTTAAATTATTAAAAAACACCAAAATTTATTTTAATATGGTCATATAGATAAAATTATTTCAATTATATATCTATTAATACAATTTAGGTTATAATAATTAATTTTATATTAATTTCTTTAAAAAATATATTAACTTATGAACAATCTATCTTTAGAAAACTGAATTCTCATAATTATTATGAGACTAATACTAAATTAAATGTTTAAACTTATATTAATGAAATTTTAAAATATGGATTCCATATTCTCAATTGGGATTTTTTTTACTACTTAATAAATTCCAATTTATTTTTTACCATCATGAATAGTAAAAATATTAGAAATTATTTACCGTGGTTAAGGTATTAATGGGTTTACCAGGGGTTAAAATAAAAGTATAAGAGTCAAAAATGATCCCAAACTAGTTCAATAACCATTTTAGGCCATATTTAGACCTTATATCTTCTAATAATGAGAATATTCCATTTTATAACCTTTTTGAATGTGAGAAAACATGGGTACACCATTTTATTTTCCAAAATTATAAGTGTTCAACTCAACTCAATTTTAAGGGTTCACCTTTCTCCTCTCAATTTTCAATTCAAAAACCTATTCATTAGGACAATAAATATTAAAATTAATTAAGTCATTCATAAATCTAGTTCTAAAATTCTTATTTTTCTTACAAATCCAACATATTAATCCTTTTGTTGCAAACAATGATATGCTTTTTGAAGAAGAGGTAACCTCTATAAGAGAGAATTTTATTTTATTTTTTTCACCACCTCCTTAAATTTTTATCAAACCATTATGATATAATAGCCACAATATATTATATATAATGAATTTTTTTGTTATGTTCATGGCCTTTATCCTTCTCTTATTCCATCAAATGGGATATAGAATCATCACTCTTGTGTATGGCGGCGGGCTACCAACTCACAAACCGTTGTTATTCGTTTTACATAACCACCTATCACGACTAGATATATTGACAGATTTAATGTTTATATACAATATTTATTATATTATTACACATATATAATTTTAATACCACATATAACTACTTAACTACAAATTCATTGGGTATAAATTACATCGATCGTGTATACGATAGACTACCGCCTCACGAACTAATGTGATGTGTTTTTAATTTCGAATTCACTTTTATTGTAATAAAGATATATTAAATGAATATATTTGTTATTTTTAAAATAATTATAAAATTTTAATTATTATATCACATATACCTTCTTACTTTCCATTTCGTCCGGGATATGATGACTTCATTCATGTGTACGGCGGACTACCGCCTCATGAAGTGGTGTGATTCATTATTCACATGCATTTTACATAAAAGATTATAAGGATTGGTTTAAATAATAATATGTGATATATATTAAATAAAAATTATCTAGAAATTTTAATATATAATTTATTATTTTTTCTTTCTTTCTATCAAGACTATAAAAAAGTGTTAATGCGTACATACAGCTTACTGTCTCCATGAATGACGTATTTTATTTTTTATCTATAGCTTTTATGGATTATGATAAATACATAAATATTGAATATAGTGTATATTTATGTCATGGTTAAAATTATTGAGATTATTTTACCATGTTCAATGTAATAGGACCAAAAAAATTACAAAATAAAACCTACACAAACGGAAAAGAAGTTATTACATGAAATATGATTTTATCAAGAAATTATTGATAAATGTGTAATAAAAAGTCATTAGAAAATCATATATGGATTGAAAAATAAAAGTTTTCTTTAATATTAGTATAATAAACTTATATTTATTACAAATTGGGATCTATCATGTATGAAATAATATGTTTCTATAGTTAAGGGATTTCTATTCTCACTTTTATTTATTGGAGACATAAAAATTCACCACTTATTTATTTTGTATGGAGTATATTATTACCATTTTAAATGTTATATCATAAATATTATTCTTTTAATGATATTATAAGTTTCATTTAATTTTATTATTTCATGGGTATTATTATTTAATGTTACAAAAGTGGTAAGTGTTTTTTTGTTACAATCTCATCGTCTATAGGGATTGATTATGATTATTCTTAAAATGTTGAAATATTAGGATCTATCTATAAATAAACTCATGAATTTTATAATTCTTTTTTTTATTTCATGAGAATACATGTTTTACCTTCATTTTATTCTCTTTATGTACTCAAGATTGGAAAACATTTTTTTCAAGAAAAAGTATCTTTATTTGTATCATTGGTCAAAAAACCTTTTTACTCTAAAACCTTTATTTCTAAATATTTTTTAATTTTTTTGAATATTCTTCCAATGATTTATTAAATAATTTTTTCCTATTTTTTGATTTTATTTTTTTTAAAATGAATCTTCAGGTCATTTTCCAAACAATTCATGCTTTTCTTTTATTAAAAATATTAAATGAATATTTTTTTTAACGTGTATAGCTTGAATCAAATTTTTTAATGTTAATAGCATTATTTTATTTGAAGGATCTTTTATAAGTTTTCAAGGTTATATTCAAAGAAAATAATTTCCAAAATTTTCATGTTTTTAAAATAATTTGTTGAACATGAAATGAAATTTTCATCAATAAATGTTTTAAATGTTAATTAAAGCATCCTTAATAAGTTTCTAATATTTCTTTATGGAAAATAATTTATAAGATGTTTTATGTTTAAAAAATTTTCATTAAAATTGGAATGGCTGTATTTCTTAAGAATTGATCCATGAGATATTTCAATATCACCTTTCATCTATTAAGACATCGTTTTTTAAAAGGATTTTATGTTAATGAAATCAATATGAAAATCATTTATTTTTCTAGGGTTATTCTATGTATAATTGATGAAATTTTTATAAAATTTCTTTTCTTTACACCCATTATGATATGATGATATGATTAATGTTTTATTATATTATGACACACATAAGTATGGTTTTCAGTATTTTATGGGTGGGACATATATATATCTCCCAAATTCATTAGGTAAATATTTATATCTCATGAGATAAAAATGGGAAACAAGTCAATGGGATTGATCCACTATGTGAAACTAGAGAGTATTGATGTAATATGGGGAATAGGTGAGTCCTGATCTACAATGGGAAACAAGTGAATCCTGATCCACAAAGGTAAACATGCTATAAGTCCTGATCCAAGATGTTGATGGTCGTGGAAGTTAACCTTAACATATGAAATGATTTTTTATATTTTGAAGTGGGAAAACTTTTATGAGACGAGATTATGGATAATGATTGATTTATAATATTTGTCACTCTTTTGTGTCATGTTTTATTAAATAATAATTTTTAATTCCATGAATAATGCTTATGAACTATGATAGGTTGGGTATGACCTTCATAATTTATGTTCATGATAACATACCCTTATTCTTATCTTATACTTTCAAATGATCATGGCTAGATATCTTCTATATTATCCATCATTGATAATCTGAGCTCACCCTTTATTATGTCTTCTTCCCTTGGATATGAAGAATGGTATATGTATTTTATGCCTAAGAGGAGTACTATGTTAGAAGTTATTTGTGGGAGATGTTAAAGATCATTCTTGAAATAATAATTTTGTGTTTATATTCTCCAAAGACTCTAAAATATTAGGTCCTCGTGAATGTTTCTATGAAATATATTGAATATTCATCTAAAAATATGTGATATTTATATTTAAAAGCCTTGGTTTCTATATTGACCACACATCAAAGCAGGGTAATTTCCAAATACACCCTGTATCATAACTGCTAAAGAAAGAGTAGGTGAGTAGGGGTAACTAACCATCCGTATCAATACCATCTTTGATGTTAGGGAATACACCCTGAACTCAACACCTATGAACAGTGGTAAGGTTGTACAACTTTCGTTGGAATATATAAAAGAACATAAACATACATGATATATAGATAGAATACAATACCCAACCTACGGGTTCAGATCAATAACACTAGTACACACAACATCACCATGATGTACCACACATCAACCATCTCAACCACTGACACCACTATATACAACACTACACAACCACTAAAAAAGGAAAACAACATTCCCACTTTATGTTATATATTTTTACAAATTTCTTTGTTATCCAAATCATTATACATTACACTAATCATTTATTTACTCAATTCAGTTATCCAATCACCACACATCTATTTTTAGTTCATCTCATTTACCAACCATCCCATTTTTTAGTTTTATCATCACATTTAATCCCATGTATAACCAAGAAACTACCTCAACCATGTGACACTACAAATGAATTACCTCTCACAACCACAACCACAACCCCACACATCCACCATCCTTATTGCATCTCATAAACCAAGACATCTTACCATATAAACAAATCATACAAATAATTTAGGAAATTATATCACTAAACACCATAAAAATCTAACTAACCCCTAAAAACTACTCAAAAAACAGTACACCTAAAATTCTATTCCATAACCACTATGCCACAACTACTTTAACACTACCACTACACAACAAAATTTCTCCATAACTACTATTCCACAACCACTATACCATATCTTATATGACATAACCACTATACTAAAACATATATTCCACAAACTCATCACACGACATTGAACAACTACCCACATCGAATCAATGATATGAAACCACTACATTACTACCCCACATACTACACAACCCTTATGTTTTGGAAGGAATATGTTTCTCTAACATATATTCATGTTATTTATTTTGATAATTCATAAAATCCCTAATTTTATTATAATAGGTTTATTCAAAAGTTTTTTAAATTATTTTTATCTTAATATTTGTATAGAAGTATTTATTTTATGATATTAAATCACTTTATCTTATGCGAATTGATGAATTTAGTTTCACAGAATCAGAAAGTATCACGTAATACTTCATTTTACAATGTTCGATGATGCTACTCAAGACAGATTCTTTGGTCAGAATGAGATTATAAAAAGAATTAATCAATAAAAAAGAATTTATGAATCCAAAAATAAGTTAAGGAATAAAAATTTTATAGTAATATTGTATCTAATGATGGATACTTATCTTTTTCTTCATTGATGTTAGTTTATTTTACAAGGATGAGTTTCATTATCTTACAAAAATTATCTTATGATGAAAAATGATTTCATTCAATATCTTATGAAGATATAGTATTATAGAATATCATTATTACTTTTTCAACATCTTGATAAACAACTTCATTCCTTTAGATAACAAGAAAAAATATTATTCATTTTAGGAAAATTTGGTCTGTACGAGAATTGATTGAATAAGAAAATCCGATGAACAAGAGGATTTACACTACAAAATAAATTCCTATATTTGGAAAGTTTGGCTACATGTTATTAATGTCCTATACGGTAAAGATTAGTTTTTATGTCTTGAATGACTATTCTATTTATTCTACGCTCATGTTTAAACAATTATATAAAAATATCAGTTGGGAACTATAGAAGAAAATCGAAGATGAATGGTAGTTGATTAATTTTATAACACCACAGACTCTGAATTCTTGTACATAGTTATGAAATAAAATCATTCATGCCATTCTCACTAGTTCTATTAGTTTCACTAAATATTTTCCGAAGCCACATCAATGTCTATCTTTTTATCAGGATAAATGATTATCTACTATCAGTTGTTGCTTGTTACTGTGTTATGAAAACATACCTATCAATATTTATTTATATTTTATCATGTTTTCACTGAGTGGAACAGTGTGTTTGAGGCCTTTTATGTGTATTGAGAAATAAGGGGTGCTTCGTGAAGGTAGTTTGTTCTATGAAGACAATGGAGCTTCTCAAAGGAGCTTCTTGAAAAGAAGTTTTGAACATTTTATTGTAATTGAACTGTGCATTCAGAGTGCACTAACTCTAGTTTATGATGAAAGAAGAGTATCTTTCTAATTTAGGGACAAAGATATTAATTCCAGTCCATTGAAGCAAATTTCAAGTCAGTAAACTGAGTTAGACTTCTCTCAAAGCAATGAGCTTGGGGGAGTTGACCAAAGTGATTTTAGGGATGCATTGTGCTATCCATAAAATAGTTTAAAGGAAGTGTTCCTGGAATAATGTGACTATGTGAAAACTTATGTATTGCACATATAGTGATGATTAGAGGATTTATGTATGACCAACACCCTATTGGTGTTTTCCTTTTGGACTATCCCTTAATGGTGAACCAAGTAAAATTTTTATGTTTTCTTATTTCTTGTAAATGTTTTAATTACTACTCATTAAAATCCGAGAAGTTTAACATGTTCCTACCAATGTGGAAAAAATATATGTTTCTATAAAATAAAAAATTGACACCTTGATTTACTCCTCTCATCTCATGTTGTTCCAAGGTCCATAGAAAATTACCATGTTCATAGAGTAGATCATTGGTGGAGTGGACTAGGGGGTTTGTGTTCCCTGAATCACTATAAACATCTATAATCAATTTTATTTACACTTATTTTTTCATTTATAAAATATATATTCTTAAGGTAGGAATTAAAATTACATACTTCAAAGAGGGATCTATAATATTAAATAAAATTTTAGAATCTCAATTCACCCTCTCTTTATTTATTCAAGTAGATATTTTCTGGGGAAAAAAGATGTATCAGAGCAATTGACTCATGCATTATCAAATATCAATGGATGAAGTCCAAATATCTATCTTCAAATGGATTTTATGGATAATATCCTAGTAGGTATGTTAATGGTTATAGATCCATAATTTAATGTTGAGAATTATTGTTTCTTTAAAGGCCGTACGACCATCTATATAAAAAATCATGGTCTGAAAGTATTTCTCAAAGAAGTTAAGACATATGAAATTCCCAATACATAACTTGAAACTTGGTATTCTTTAGCTAAAATAAATTATAATTTAAACTCACAAGATAATTGTTTTTCATCCACAGGTTCGAACTACACGAGTTTAACAAGATATCTCAATATCCGAAAGCACATGAAATGTGGACACCTATAGCCGGAGCATATGAAGGCACTGACAACATGAAATGTTTTAGAGATGATACGACTAATATTAAGTTATATAAATAACGAATTGATGATGTAGAGAGAATTACACAACTAAAGGCAAGAATCACAGAGATTTTAATGACATTACTACACTAGGAACACCAATCACTGATCCTGAATAAGCATTGAATGTTCTTTGAGTATTACTATCTATTTGGAATGGAATGTAAGCTGATATTTGTCAATATATATAAGTTAATAATTTCAAGACAAAATATCACATTGTAACTCTCATGCTGTATTAAGTTGAAATGGAAACCAGAATTGAAGTGAAACAAATAATCAAGAAGTAAAACTATGCATTGACAGTGTCTACTTCTGAGGATGATAGAAAAATAAAAATTATACAAATATATGAAGCATCTGAACAAGAAGGATTCTCAGGAAAATCTAAATCAAATGATGAACTTGCCCAATTTTCTTGAATGTTAAAATATTTATAGAATAAAGGGATTGCTTTCAAAATATTATTTAGTAAGAACATAAGCATGGTGAAAAATATAAATAGTTGATATGATATGAATATAAAAAGGTGAGACACATCAAGAATGATTGTTTGAAAATTAGAGGTGATAAGAAGATACAACAGAAATATTTCTAGAAAATTAGACACAATAGGGATAAGAAATATATTAAGGATAGTTGGAGTGATTTTTAATATTCTATAGAATACAGGTCATCAGAATAATAAGTTCAATATATAAATCAAAAGTCCAACATATGCTTTATGGAACAGTTGGATGAGGTACAATCTTATTATTCCATTGACCATGAACATGAAAAAAAGAAAATTATCATATAAATATTTTAATGGGTACTACACCATGTTAAAAATTTAAGTATAAAATAATGAAAAAGAAAAATGAATCCCTAAAAAATTATTATAATAAGCATTTTGGTGAAGACGAGAATCCAAACAATCATATTTTTGACCTGAAAAAATAGTTGGAAAGATATACTATCTTTAATGATGAACAATTCAAAAATTTTAAGACCAATAGAAGGAGGATTAAAATTTAAAAAATTCTACAACTGAATTAACAAAATGAGAAGATTATTTAAACAATATTGTTGGTCAAAATCTACCTAGAAATGAAAAACATAGAATTTGAATCCAGGGTGAAAGGTACCAGATTTATAGAAAATATTTTTTCCCTGACCTAAATAATATATATTCCCAATGTTACTTGTTTTCATTATGGTGAAGCTGTAAAATTTTCAATTATTTAATATCTAAAAATTACTCATGTTTGTAGAATCATAAGGGTTTTTATATCAAAATATATTTCAAAACAAACTAAAAAGTTTTTTAGAAACAAAATAAGTCTATATGCCCAAATATCTTTTATATTACATTTCTGGGCTTAAAAGAAGTAGGGTAGAAGATAATTATGTGGTTTTATTGGTCATTGTATGGAACTGGCCATATGTAAAGTAATAAAAAATGGTATATGGATTGTGCTTGTTCAAGGAATATGATTGGAGAATACTCCAGATTTTATTCTCTGTCCACATTTGATGTAAGATATGTTATGTTTGGTGAAAATTAAAAAGGAAATATATTTTGAATTATATCAGTAGAAAATCCTTAGACTATTCTCATTAGAAAAGTATAGTCTTGAAGTAAAACCTAATAAGGATTTCTCAAATTTGTGATTATGGTTATTCTATAATTTTTTATAATAATTCTTACTTAGTTTTTAAGGATAAATGTCTCAAATTTAAATCACTGATAACAAATAATGTTTACACACTAGATATTAATTCCTTTTCTAGATAAAATGTATATTGTTTAAATACATAAATTGATGAATCATAGATATGGAATAGAAATATTGGACATTAAAATGTTATTCCTTGATAATGTTTAATTCAATACATTTGATTTCTGACTTTTTAGATCTCAAATTAGACACAAATAAAATATACGATCCATGCCAAATGAGCAAGCAACACATGTCATATTTCAAAGTAATTAAAGATGTTGCTGATTCTAGCCCTCTTTAGCTTATCAATATTGATTTTTTTCTGGACCAACTAAAATTTAATGTCTTCTCAGTAAGTTATTTTTTATGTGTTAGTTGACCATTTATGAAGATTTACATGGGTTTACTTTTTAATACGTAAAAGTGAATCCTGTTTTTTTATTAATTTCTGTAAACTTGTGAAAAATGAAAAAGATATCAAAATCATGTCTTTGAAAAGAGATCATGGGGGTGAGTTTAAGAATCTTGAATTTAATTATTATTGATATAAACAAAGAATTAATCACACTTTTTACCACCTAGGACACCTCAAAAAAGGGTTTATCCTAAAGGATGAATATGACTTTTCTAGAAATTTATAAGACTATGTTACATGAATATAAAATGCCCACACATTTTGGGTCTGAGGCTATTAACATTTTCTGTTATATCATTAACAATGTGCTAATAAGGCCTATATTAAATAAAAAACCCTATGATTTGTGGAATAATTAAAAACCCAAGGCCAGATAATTCAAAGTATTTGGATATAAGGTTTATATATTGAATACTGATAATAATATTGAAAAGATCTATCAAAAGGTAAATGAAGGTATCTTCTTAGACAACACTACTACTTCCAAATATTATAGAGTTTTCAATAAAAGGTTAAGAACTTTTAAAGAATCAGTTCATGTGAAATTTTATGAAAGTGAACCATTCAGTCAAAAAATGGCTCAAATAAATGATAAAAACATTAAGTAAATAATATGATACCGAAATATCTCTTTAATGATAAAAGGATGATGATTTGGAACATGATTACTCAAAATCAAATCCAATAAGGGTATAAAATATTGAATCAGAAAGTGTGTTTCCTAGAATACTTATAAACCATAATGGCCATCCTTTATAAAAATTTATAGGAAACCTAGATAAAGGAGTAAGAACAATAATAAACTTGGAAAAATTAGTATAATTTTGTTCCTTTCTATCCGAGCTATAACCTAGATCCATTGAATAAACCTTATCTGAAGGAAGTTTGTTCTTATCAATGAAAGAATAGCTAAATAAAGTTATAAGAAATATGGTATGAGAACTAGAAGAAAGAGCATTGAATAATCCTATAATTTAAAAAATGGGTTTTTAGAAATAAAAAATATGACCATGGTATAATTAATAGAAATAAATCTTGATTGGTGGAAAAAATATATTTTCAAGAAGAAGGAATAGATTATGAAGAGACTTTTGATCCCACAATTAGATCAAAAGCTATTAAAATCATTCTAGAATTATATGAATTTTATGTTATATCATATTTAAATTAAATATACCCTTTTAAAAGGTTTTTAAATGGTGTAAGTTTATGTAGAACAACTTCATGGTTTTGATGATCCATATTTTCAAAATTCTATCCTTAAAGATACCAAATATCTATATAGACTTAAACAAGATCCAGGGTTATGGTATGAAATATTAGGTTCCTTTATTTTATTAAATCATTTTATAGTAGGAATAGTGGATCCTACATTATTTAAGAAAAAAAATTTCTTTGATATCTTTCTAGTATTAATATATGTATATGGTGTAATTTTATGATCAACATATAAAAACTTATAGAATTAATTTTAAAAAATTATGAAAAAATAAATTTAAATCAGTATGATGAGTCCAATAAACTATTTTCTGGGATTTTAGTTTCATAAAAATATATTTTGGAAACATTTTAAATCATTGAAAATACAGACTCAACTTACTTAAGAAGGTTTTACTTGATAACAATAAGGCCTAATCAACTCCTATGAGTTCCAATATCAAACTTTACATAGAAGATACTAAAATACTAGTTGATAGCAAGTTTTATAGAGGAATCATGGGAAGATTTTTTACCTTTTTACAAGTATACAAGAATTCATGATTCTAGTATGTCTTCGCGATTGATTTTATAATAATCTAAAATAATCACATTTTAATTTTACTAAATTATTTTAAAAAATCTAAAAGTAACAATAACTTTTTCTCTTATTTTTCCAAAAAAACTATGATTTTATTCTAATTTTATACTCTGATGTTGATTTTGCTGTATGTAGATTAGATTGATATAGAATCTCAAGAACATATAATTTTCTTGGTAAATACCTAGTGTATTGATCATGTATTAATAAAAATTATGTATCACTATCAAATACTGAAGCATAATAGATTTCCACAGGATGTTGTTGTGCAAAGGTGCTATGGATGAAACACACATTAATTGGTTATGGATTTTTCTACAATTGTGTTTCAAACAGATGTTATAACACTAGTACTATCAACATTTTAAATAATCACATAAGCCATTAAATAATAAATAACATTGATTAAATAAATCATTTTTTGATAGATCATGCACATAAAAATGATATCTCTGTAGAATGTGTTTACACAGAAAAAAATCTTCAAGAATTTATAATAAATGTTTTACTACTAATAGATTTGATTTTATTAGGTCAAAATTATGAATGTATAATTTTACCAAATAATAAATTATACTATATCTCTCTCATATAAAGTAAACATGTTATTTGTTTTTTTGTTATTCTACCATTTCAAGTAATGGTCACATACAATAGACCACATCACCTACCATTAGTAATAATTACGCTGCACATTATTGTGATACCCCTCTATTATAGTTAAGAAAAAACATTATAAATCAAATATATGTATGAAACAACATGAAAACCATTGAAACCTTCCTTTTTTAAAGTTTAAACCATGATTACCCTGATATTAAAATCCTTCCCAAACCCTTTGTAAGGAAGAAGAAAAAAAATTGATGATTCCTAGACCAGTAGAATGAATTATCAATGGATTCCAAGAAAAGTGTTAAGTAGACGAGCTATTTATTTTTGATGGATGAATAAACCAAACATGTTGTTAAATAAAGTAATCAATCATCAGGGATGGGTGTATGTTTTTTATGAGTCATGGACCTCAATATTTTTCAATAAATAATCTCATGTGTTTTTTGAGGCATCCATTTTTCATTTCAGGGATGATGTAGACCTGGTCAGAAAAACTTTTAATCAGAAAAATATGTCTCTAAACCATGTTAGGTTAGATGAAGCAAAAAAAAATTACTCATGAAGGATACCCAATATACAAATAATATTTATCTACAATGGATGGATTTACCCCTTTTGAGATCATGAATACACTGTTCAGAGCCACTGTCTTTGAGAAAAATAAAATGAATAATTTGGATCATGATAAATAAATTTTGACCAAATTTACTCAATCAAGAAATTCACAATGAAATAGTGCGTTTGAAAAAATTATTTTTCAATATATTTCTTTTCTTTATCTTTTCATGTTAGAAAGTTCTACTAATATGGAATGATATATTATAGGATATATGTTCCATGTCCAAAACAAGTCTTTAGACATTTCCTCATATGGAAAAATATTAACCCTCATTTTTTGGAGTGATGAAGTTTTAATGGATGATAAAAATGAATCTCTGTGTCATAGGTTGACAAATTTAAATGTGGGTATACTAATAAAAATCAGGTTTCATTGAGATTTATCATTATTCAATCTGATTCCATTTTCCTCGATGTAAGAAGCAGACCCTGCTTTGAATTAGGGTGAGCCTTCTAGTTTGAATGAGACACCAATGATGATAGAAGAATCATATCACAATACTAAGATATGAGAAGTTCAAGATGATGATGAAAATATTACACTAAGGTAAAGAGTTCGGATTGGTATTACATCAGACCCATAAACTAGCCTAAAGGAGAGAAACACTCATGTTTCTACCTCTATACCTATTCAAGTTAAATAAGAAAATATACCCTCCTCTAGCACATGAATATCTTATATTTGTCAAGATAATAAATTTTAGTAAAGAAGGATAGGGTCTTCTAAGTTAATGGATTCTCACTCTCAAGTGTTAGAGAGAATGACTTAAAGAAGAATCAGAAGGGTAAAATCACAAGAATCACATCATGTACAGGAAGTGCCTATATTTGTAGAGAAACTATTATTTCAAGAATAAATTGTTTAAGTTCATTTGGAAAGTGATTCCCCTATTCCTCCAGATGATATAAATAAAGAAGCATCAATATTTGATAAAAATATTCCCAAATGAGCTCAACAGAGTTATTGAAAGATACATTTGTCGTAAAAACTTTAGAATCTCAAATCATTAAACTAAATCGAGAGGTAGGATTTATTTCTGATTATATGGAATTGAAATTTGATATTCAGGAAGTTATATTATGGGTTTAATCTATTTTAGATAATTTTTCAAAATAAAACTCTAATTGAACTTTGTATGGTTCAGATGTTCTATAAAAAATAATAGAGTTATCCTAGGATATTAGTATAGTAACTATAGAAGTCAACTCACTTTAGTGTGAAGTTTTCATATGATAAATGTTTAAAAATATTGTGAAAATGATCACATATGAAATTATAAGGCTACCTGTTACACCAAAGGAGGTTGTTAAATAAATTGATATATTACCAAAACAAAGAAGTTATACACTCAATCAAAAGCTTCCAGAAGCCCAATAAAATTCACTCTAAGTAAAAAAGGATTCTATTTTCATCATCAATCTACTACAAAAGTTGGTTGTATCATTTTCAAAAAATTATAGAGAACTAGAAAATAATGTTGAAGACCTTCATGAAGTAGTGGTAAATAGTCTCAAGTATACTTTCGTAGACAATGATGATGTAGAGGCTAATACCTTTTCAGAATATTTAAACACACTAGATCATTTAAAATAAAAATAAATTGTTTTTGTTGATGTTATTATAGAAAGTCATTTTTATCAATTAAGATATTTGATTTAAAATTTTGAAAATAAAGGAGACTTACAAAACTTAATTGTGAATTTCATATCAATTTGTATGGAATGGGATCACATGTATTTTGGATTTCTATATGAATGATATAGTAAGAAGGATTAATTCCTATACTAATTTAAATTTCCAAATTCATGGAAGAAGGATTCATAAAACGTAGATTTTTGACTATCACCCATCCACCCCTTAGTTCCTTAAATACATATTTGATCTATATAAGGTCTATCAAACAGAAAATCTTAGGTTTTCTAAATAAATATCATTATCCTCACCTAAACCATCCTTTAGATCAACCTTTTCTCATTCAGATAACTTTGATTTGGAAAGGTTAGAAAAATATTCTTGCAACATCTAGTAGAAACCAGTTAGGTTTTATCATAGATAGAGTGAAGGTCTTAGAGCATCCATACTAACATTGGGAAGTGCTCTTTGGAATGGCCAATGATGCTCCTATTCCATCATCTCTATTACCTCATGATCAACCTATTTCATTCAAAAACAAACCAGAAAAATTACATTCTTTTCAAGAAGATGATATAATTATCCCATTTTAGTTTGTTGAATGGTTTCCTAGTGGTTGGAAACTCTAAATACATTTTGATTATGATACATTTTATGGAACGAAAAAATTTAAATATTTTTTCTTTAAAATATTTTGGAATGATCATTATGCTTTATCTGCTTAAATTTTTTCTACACTGATCATTATTATTTACATTGGAATATTGTGTTATGATTCATTTTATATTGATCTATCATTTTTTGACTATAATATTTTAATATTTCATTATGAATTCTATTTATTGAAAAATCCTATTTATAAATAAATATCATTAACTGATTATTACTATTTCATTGTCCTATGATATCTATTTCTTATTATACTTCTTTTTGATATCACAAAAATGGGGATTTGAATAGGAAAACACAATAAATAGTTATTTGTATTTCAAAATTCTCAGAGAAGAGAAATAAAATTATGGGAGATGAAATATTTGTTTTATTATTTCTAAACGGGTAAATTTTAAGGCATTAAATATTTTTTTTATTTAATGGGTATTTTGATCACCAAAGGGTTATTGGAATGAATATTTTGATCTAATATATCTCTTTGTTATGTGTTTTTATGATTCATAAAATCCCAACTTTATTAAAATAATTGTATTCTAACATTTTTCATATTATGTTTTTAGGCTGTGTATCCAAGTATTTAATTAATGATATGAAGAAAATTTATCATATGAGAACTGAATAATTAAGTTGCTCAGAATCTGAAAGTATCCCATAAGACTTCATCTTACGATGATCAACTATGTTTATCTAAAAAGATTCTCTAGTAAAAATGAGATTATAAAAAGAATTTTTCTTCTAAAAAGAATTTATGAATCTATAAGAAGACGAGGGAGAAAAATGTTGTTGTAACATTTTATCTTATGCTTGATATTTATCTTACACTACATTGAAATTAGTTTATCTTATGAGGATGAGATTATTTATCTTATGAAAGTTATCATATTATGAACAATACTTTTAGTTGACATATTATGATGAGATAGTATTGAAGAACATCCTGATTAATTTTCCAATCTATCAATAATCTACTACATTCCTCAAGAGAACATAAAAAGTATGTTATCCATTTATGGAAAGTTTGGTCTGCACAAGACTTCCCAGAATGAAAAAAACTGAAGAAGAAGATAAAGATTTATTCTTCAAAATAAATTCACATATTTGGAAAGTCTGGATACATGTCCTTAATATCCTATCTCCTAAATATAACCGTTCATATATCGCTTGATTGTTGGAGTTATTATATGTACAAGTTTAAAAAATAATATAAAAATATCAGTTTTGTACTATAGAATAAAAGAGATGAATAATAATAGATGATTACTTTTAGAACACCACAGCGAATAAAATATGAAGACCTTCAAATAGTTAAGAAATAAAATAATTCATGTTATACTCATAAATTTTATCATTTTCACTAAATATAATCTCATGGTACTTCAAAATCTATCTTTTCACATTAATAATCTTTATATACAGTCAGTTTCTTCTTGAAACTAGGTTTTGAAAATTTACCTCTCAATATTTCAGTATATTTCATCATATTTTTAATTAGTAAAAGTGTGTGGTTAAGACCATGTATAAGTCTTGATAAGGGAGATCCTAGTTGAAAGATCTTAGAGCTTGTGCTATGTGAAAACTTCTTTTACTTAGATGGGATCCCATGGTAAAAGGGATGTAATAGTGAAAATCACATATCACATAGAGAAGAGAATTGGTGGAGTGAAATAGGGGAATTTGTTTCCCTAAACCACTATAAATATCTATGATTAATTTTCTTTCTATATGTTTTTACATTTATGCTACATATATTTTGAAGGAAAGAATTATAATTACATTCTTCAAAGAGGGTTTGTAAAGTCCAATAAATTTCAAGGAAAGTTTTTTCTTAAATTCTTTGGGATTTTACGAGTACGCAGTTTTTGATGGAACCTGATTCTGAGGCCCAGTGTGCTCGGAATCAATTTCTGAAGTTTAGCTCAGGTACGTTTAGTGAACGAATGAGCAGGGTTTTCTAACTTTTTAACCAGTGCTCGGAATCGAAATCCGAGGGCACCGATGAAACCGTAGTGCCCGTTTTTGCTTAAGAAGACCTTTTCTGGAGTTGTGTTTTCTTGGGAGATGTTGTTAATTAAATGGATTAATTGAAGAGTCAAATAAAATATATGTTACAATTTTATTTATACTCTAAGTAATTACAAACTATGTGTGGAAGTTGGGGTGGGACCCACTACATCCTAACTCCGCTTGATAGGATATTAGTGAGGTGGTGCCCACACGATCCCCACCCCCTTTATTTTCCCTAACTTCTCTAAACCTCCCCTCTTAAATTATGTGACTCTCCCTCACATTAATGTAGCCAACTTAGCACACCATTAATTTTGACAACTCAAAATTAATTAGGTGAATTCAACTTTTGAAGTTTTGAATTTTTGGAATAAGTAAACAAAATAAGGAAAAGCCTTATTTTATTTTTGTTTGGTTTTTCGGCGTGAAGAAAAGGAGAGAGCCCTTGTGTTGTTCCTTTTAAGAGCTTTATCCTTCAGCGAAGAACAACACTATTCGTCGAAGAATGCTGACACCATAAGAAGAGATGGACGCGCCGTTCCTTATCCTCTCCGCAGCCGGTGTGAGACATCATTTCCCCCCCAGATGTCCTCCATCGACCTATACATAGCCACACCCCGCGATGCAGTTTACTGCGACTCTAGCTTCTGCGAACTACTTTGAGGTAGGGGTTAATTTCAAATTTAATCAATTAAATTTGCGCTTGTTCATCGTTGTGTATACTCGTTCTTTGGATGCCTGCTATCGTCACAACGGGAGGAGGTCGGACCGCACAAACACGGACGATCCTCCTCCCCTTACTGTTTACCTTTGTTGTTCGGGGTTGCGAAGACGGTGCGGTGTCATTGCACCATGCAGGAACGAGATAATCTTGGCCGAAGCGGGCCACAGCGAAGGGGCGTGGCCCATCGCGCCGCGTCGGAGCATCAAGGGGCCGCGACCGGGTCAGGCCGCGGCAGAGGGGCGCGACACTATCACGCCGCGCCGGTCGAACAGGGGCCGCCGCCTTCGGCCGCAGCAGAGAAACAGGAGGCGGCCGACCAAGCCGGCCGCCGGTGATCAAGGAGGCAGGACCCCCACGGGTCCCGCGTGGCAAAACCGGCCCGCCGTAATGGTCGGACGGTTCCATGAATTCTAGGGGTCTGAAACCCCCGGATTCCACATAGGGTGGACCCCACAGGGGTCCTCCGTTTCCAAAAAACAGAGGGGCGACACCCCCCCCCATCCGCGCCCCGCTCGACCTCGAGCCGAGCCGCGACCCGCGCTGGGCCGGACTGGCCATGCCGGGCTAGGCCGCCCGTGCCGGGCCGGGCCGCCCGCTCCGGGCCGGGCCACACCCTAACAGGCCGGACCTGGACTCGGGTTAGGTTGACCCATTTCGGGCTGACCCAGGGGTATCTGGTTGGGTCGGACCGGGCCCGAACCCACTGATTTCAGGACAGATCCGTTCAAATGCCCATAACTTGGGCTACCAACCTCTAATCGATACCCCGTCAGTTTCATATAGATCCTTGGATCAAGTCCGTCAATTAGGTATATTAGACTCAAGGTTTAGGAGAACTTTGGGTACGGTTGGGTTGGTCCGAACACAAAACCAACCGGGCCCTCGGAGCACAAACGCTTATAACTTGAGCTTCGGACGTCTGATTGATGTGATGTCGACTTTATTGGATTCCTCTTAGTGAGAAGGTTCTTTTGGATTAATCCTCTCGAGGTTTGGATGTAGTTGGAGTACGTTCTGGTTGGTTTTAGCTTAAAACCCAACCGGTCTGCTGGGACGAATAAGCCAACAACTCTCAGACCGGGCGTCCGATTGACGCACCATCTGTCGCATTGGGTTCCTTTCGATGAGGCAGAACATTGTGATACATCAACTCTAGACTTCATGATAGTTGATGTATCGACCCCCTTGGCTCATGGAGGGGACCCTCCTGGAATCGAGCATGCTGTGTGCGAGAACCCTAGAGCTGGCTACGACTGCGACGACGATGACGATTGTACTGGGATCCTCCTTGTGTTGGACAATGATGGAGACCGTACTAGAATCCTCCATGGTTTTGGCAGCGATGACTATTGTTCTGGTATCCTATGTGGGTCCAACAGTATTTGAGTACTGTTCTTGTATCCTATGTGGGTTTGGCAGTATTTGACTCTGTACTTTTATCTTATGTGGGTCCGGCAGAGTAGCTGGTCTTGTATCCTTTGTGGGTCTGACAGCTTAGCTGGTCTTGTATCCTATGTGGGTCCGACAGCTTAGATGAATCAGTGGCTATATCTGATCATCTCTATCATCTTACAAATTGTATACCTGTGTGAGCTGAGTCATAACTAACAATCATTATCATCGATATGATTGTTGTGCTTTCCTATGTGGATTGGGTTGTGCTTTCTTGTGTAGATTGGGTTGTGAATTCCTATGTGGAATGGGTTATGTTTTATTGTGTGTACTAGGTTGTATTTGGACTCGTTTATTGAAGCCAAGCTGGAATAGATGTCTTAGGTATATGTATGGGCAAATATCTAAGTAGAGTTGGTTGTTACTTCATGATTGTATATTTCCTTTTTGGATTATCCTTCGTGGATTCTGGGAGACCTTCGGGGGTCTTGGGGTCCCTACAGAGTAGCATATACTCACCCCTGCATGGGATATGCCCGCACTACCTTGTGTTGGATGCAGATGACGGACAACGCTGATCGAGGTGGGAGCTCGTGGAGCTGGATGGTACCTGGAGGTTGATCACTAGACGGGACGTACACGGAGCAGACAGCCATAGCCGACGAGCATAGGAGACTATCTGTACCCACCCTTCAGGTGTGATATACAGAGGACGACTCGGACTCACTGCTTTACTTTTTAGTTGCTGCACTTTCTTTTCAGTTGTACTTTACTTTCAGTTAGGTTTGTATTCTGGCCCATTTACTTTCCAACACTTACTATTGTACTCAGTTTACTTAGTGTTTACTTCATCTTGCGTACTCTCTGGTGTTTGTTTACTTTATAAATGCAATTCCTTCCCTTATATCAGGATTTACGCCTTTGGTGCTAGTCTCCATCCCCTGTCCTAAGGTAGGCGGGCTTGGGGTAGTCACGACACGGGCCCCGAGGACAGGTCGTGAAAAATGTTATCAAAGGAGTTCAGTTCTACCGCAGAACTCAAAACTCTAATCTTTCTTCTATGAGAAGAAATAGTGTTAAGGGTATTGATTGTGGTTATCAGTCCAGGGAGTCCAGTGTTGGTACGGCGGCAGACATATCCATATACCAGGACCGTGACTTCTAATTTCTGACTTAGTGCACGAAAACATTGATTGCATGTGTGTTTCAAGAGTTTTCTTTGTGATTAATTTGTGTCAGCTCACCAGGTATACTGTATTGACCGTGGCACACCTGTCTCTTTTTTAGGATGGCCCCACGACGGCAGCCAGCTATGGTTTCGAGCTTTGTGCGAGGCGGAAGCCCACCGAGCGATGAGGCCTCAGTGCAGGTCCCTATTACAGTGGAGGCACCGGCGGTACCTCTACCTACCGAGCCAATGATGCCACCAGCTCCAGCAGTTGAGAGTACACGTCGCCTGAGGGAACTGAATGAGTTTTAGTGTCAGAGACCTCCCAGGTTCTGTGGGGAGACGGACCCTCAGGTAGGCGAGGATTGGCTAGAGGCTGTTGTTTGAGTTTTCAGATTAGTAGGGACACCAACAGACCTAATGGTGATCCTTGCGGCGAGTCTCCAGCATGCGGCAGCAGGTACATTGTGGAGCCTGATTCTACAGGTGCATGACTAGGCATCTCTCATTTGGTCGGACTTCGAGAGCCTTTTTCGCTCGGATTTCGTTCCAGCCACCCTCTGTGTTGTGCGCATCCAGGAGTTACTACAACTATGGAAGGGTAGCATGTCAGTAGCCTAGTACTCGGCGAGATTTACCGATATCCTGCGCTACTCCACGGACATAGTACGAGACCCATTCTTCTTGGCCCGGACCTTCGAGTAGGGACTGAGGCATGAGATTAGGGCATCGATGATCTCCCTTAGAATTCAAACGCAGGCAGGAGTACTGGAGAGATCCCTTCTTGTGGAGAGATTTCTTGCTGAGCCTACACCAGCAGCGAGACCTACCACAGGGCGACATGTAGCGGAGTCTTCTGCAACTGGCAGTCAGCGGAAGTCAGAGGGGTCCAAGCGGACAAGACAATCAGGCGGACAACCTCAGGATACTGGGTCCTAGGTGCAGGGCACACGACGTAGAGCCTGACTTACGAGGAGAGGACAATGCCATGCATGCAGCGGGCAGGGCTACATGGTTCATGACTACCCGACCCGCCATGCAGAGGAGCAGCAGACGGTTGAGGGACCACCCAGGCAGAGGCATAGGTTCGATCGTGGCGGTCCGCAAGGAGCAGGCGGATGAGGAAGAGGAGCTTTCCAAGCATTAGGTAGTGGGCGACACTTTGAGGCTCTACCACCACCACCACCAGGAGGTCCACCCCAACCACAGGGATCTAGCGGATAGAGGCAGGCTCGGCTTCAGGCAGTGGAGGCATATGACCACGGTGCACCTGAGATGATTCGAGGTACTATCTGTGTCTACTCCACTCTTGCTGCAGTTCTTATAGACATAGGAGCGAGTCATTCTTTCATTGCCGCTACCCTTGTTCGGAGCTCAGAGATTCTGATGGAGCTGTTGACTCGATCCTTTCGGCTAGAGACTCCTACGGGAGCAGACTCGATGATTATGCACTGGTGCCTATAGTGTGAGCTTACTCTAGGAGGCGAGAGGTTCGGTTGAGATCTTCTTGTAGCGGTGTCGAGGCCTTACAACGTCATCTTGGGCAAGGATTGGTTATCTACAGTCCATGCTCAGATCTACTGTATTAGGTGCAAGATGCAGTGTGTCCGCACCAATGAGAGCATGTTTACCTTCACCGGCAAGAAGGGAGCCTTTGCAGCACAGAACAGACTCACTCAGAGGAGAGGACAGCCGATCACTCATCATTTGGCTAGCCTCATCCTAGGAGATGTTGACGTGAGGAGTCCAAGTTTTCCTGTTGTGGTGGATCAGTATGCGGACTTTTTTCCTGACGATGTTCCAGGACTACCTCCTCATAGAGAGGTAGACTTCTATATTGACATGTACCCCGGGACATCCCTGATATCTACTCCAGCATATCAGATGGCTCCTGCTGAGCTTCGAGAGCTACGGGTACAATTGGGGGACTTTCAGGGAAATGGATTTATTCGACCCAGTGTTTCACCGTGTGCTTCCCCGATATTGTCCTCCAATAAGGCGGACAAAAGTTTGAGACTGTGTGTCGATTATCGTCGCCTGAACCAGGTAACTGTGACGAACAAGTATCCACTTCTAAGGATTGACTACCTCTTCGATGAACTCAAGGGATCATGATGGTTCTCAAAGATAGACCTCAGGTCAGGCTATCATCATCTCTGAGTTCAAGACTAGGATGTGCAGAAGACGACCTTCAAGTGTCGGTATGGACACTATGAGTTCTTGGGTATTCCTTTGGGCATAACCAATGCTCCAACAGTGTTCATGGGTCTCATGAATAGGATCTTCCAGAATTACCTTGATCGATTTGTCGTAGTATTCATCGATGAAATTTTGATTTACTCGACTACTGAGGAGGAGCACGCCTACCACATGAAGGTTGTACTGGACACACTCCAAGAGAACCATCTTTATAGTAAGCTCTCGAAGTGTCAGTTCTGGACATGTGAGGTCCACTTCTTGGGGCATGTCATCTCTAAGGCGAGAATTTCGGTGGATCCTGTGAAGATCGAGCCATTGCTAGCTTGGGAGCCACCTAATAGAATGACAGTGGTGAGGAGTTTCCTAGGTCTGGCTGGGTATTATCGGAGATTTATGCCAGACTTCTCCAAAGTTTTAGCACTGCTTTCAGCTTTGATGAAGAAGGGGAAACCCTTTGTGTGGTTAGACAAATGTTAGTAGAGATTCTAAGAGCTGAGATAGAGATTGACCAGTGCACCCATCATGAGGATACTGGAGGAGGGAGTATGGTACGTAGTTTACTGCGATGCATCAGGGATCAGACTTGGGTGTGTCCTGATGCAGCAGTAGGTAGTGATAGCCTATGGATCATGATAGTTGAGGCAGAATGAGCAGAACTACGCTACCCATGAGCTGGAGTTAGCAGCAGTGGTCTTCGCCCTGAAGATGTGGTGGCACTATCTGATGGGCGATCACTTTACAGTCTACTCTGACCACCAGAGTCTCAGGTACATCTTCTCGCAGAAGGACCTGAACATGAGACAGCGACGATGGCTCGAGTTTCTCCAGGAATATGACATTGAGATAGTCTATACTCCTGGAAAGGGGAACATAGTATCTGATGCTCTTAGTAGGAGGACAGGCATTGAACTTCTTGGAGAGGCGATAGAGCAGTTAGCCGGTTTGCAGATATCCTTCGTGGATAGAGATGGGACGGCCTTCTTTCAGTCACTCACAGTCACACCTCCACTTCATTAGTGGGTCAGAGAGGCACAACATGGGGTTGTTGACTGTGAGACGTGACATGCACATATTTCCATAGGATAGGCACCTGATGGTTTTCTATAGGAGGAGAGAACGCCATCCTTTTCAGAGGACGTACCATGGTACCAACTGCATTACAGGAGGACGTGCGGAGAGAGTTTCACACTTCCATTGGTGGTACATCCTGGGGTAGCAAAGATGTACCAAGATCTCAGACGATAGCACTGGTGGCCCGGTATGAAGAAGGTTGTGGCTGAGTTCGTTTATCGATGCCTCACCTGTCAGCAGGTGAAAGCAGATCACCAGGTACCAGAAATCTTGGTACAACCCTTGGAGGTCCGGATTGGATGTGGGATGGGATATATATGGATTTCGTGACTGGACTTCCACGTACTTCCAGAGGACACGACTCCATTTGGGTGATCATCGACCGACACACTAAGTCGGCCCACTTCTTACCCATCAGAGAGCAGGGCTCAGTGGAGAGCATGGGACGCCACTACATTCAGGAGATCGTATGGCTTCATGGTGTGTCATCGTCTATTGTCTCCGATCGTGACACTCGCTTTACTTCTCGACTTTGGGAGGGGTTGCAGGAGGCATTCAGGATGCAGCTTTTCCTGAGCACCGCCTTTCACCCTCAGACAGATGGTAAGATGGAGAGGACCATTCAGACTCTCGAGGACATGCTCCGTGCATGTGTTCTCGACTTTGGTCGCAGCTGGGAGGATTACCTACCCTTGGTGGAGTTTGTGTAAAACAACAACTACCACTCCACCATCAGGATGTCACCATATAAGGAATTGTATGACCGACCTTGCAGATCATCTCTGTGCTAGACAGAACCTGGGGAGTCAGCACTTGTGGGACCAGATATGGTCCAGACCACGATGAAGAAGGTACATGTCATCCAGGAGCAGATGAGGATAGCTCAGAGCCGACATAAGTTCTATGCTGACAAGAGGTGGAGACCACTAGAGTTCAAGGATGGCGACCACGTTTTCTTACGGGTCTCACCTCGACATGGATTACAGAGATTTGGCCGGGGCGGCAAGTTATCTCCGCGTTTCATCAGACCATTCCAGGTTCTCAGCAGGATAGGCGAGGTGGTTTATCACCTGGCTCTTCCACCTCAGTTGCACTGAGTGCATGGTGTCTTCCACTTATCTCAACTGAGGAGATACGTGCACGACCCAATGCATATCATCGACCATGGGGAGCTGGATATTGATGATAGGTAAACTTTTGAGGAGGTCCCAGTGGAGATCGAGGATCAACAGGAGCAGGTCCTACATGGACGGTCGATAACTCTAGTGCGCATCAGGTGGCAGCACGGGAACCTCCAGGAGAGCACATGGGAGCGGGAGGCTCAGATGCGTGCTCAGTAACCTCATTTGTTTCCCTAGCTTGTGATGTATCTTTAAGGGGACGTAAAGCCCTGAGGTGGGAGTAATGTAAAGACACGTAAATTTCAAGGAAATCTTTTTCTTAAATTCATTGGGATTTTATGAGTACGCAGTTTCTAACGGCACCAGATTCTGAGGCCCGGTGTGCCCGTAATCAATTTCTAAAGTTTAGCTCGGGTACGTTCAGTGAACGAACGAGTGGGTTTTTTAACTTTTGAACTGGTGCTCAGAATCAAAATTGGAGGGCACTGATAAAACCGCAACGCCGGTTTTTTTCTTAAGAAGAACTTTTATGGAGTTGCGTTTTCTTGGGAGGTGTTGTTAAATAAATGGATTAATTGAAGTGTGAAATAAAATATGTGTTATAATTTTATTTCTACTCTAAGTAATTACAACCTATGTGTGGAAGTTGGGGTGGGACCCACTACATCCTAACTCCACTTGATAGGATCTTAGTGAGGTGGGGCCCACATGAGCCCCACCCCCTTCATTTTCCCTAACTCCTCTAAACCTCCCCTATTAAATTATGTGACTCTCCCTCACATTAATATTTCCATCTTAGCACACCATTAATTTTGACAACTCAAAATTAATTAGGTGAATACCACTTTTGAAGTTTTGAATTGTTGGCATAAGTAAATAAAATAAGGCAAAGCATTATTTTATTTTTGTTTGGCGTTTTCTGTTCGAAGAAAAGGAGAGATCCCTTGTGTTGTTCCTTTGAAGAGCCTCAACCTTCCGCGAAGAAAAACCATCTTCGTTGAAGAAAGCCGACACCACAAGAAGAGATCGACACGCCATTCATTCTCCTCTCCGCAGCCATTGTGAGACGTCATTTCCCCCTGGACTTCCTCTGTCGATGTATACGGAGCCACACCCCGCGACGCCGTTTTCCGTGACACTCATTTCCACGAACTACATTGAGGTAGGGGTTAAGTTCAAATTTAATCAATTAAATTTGCGCTTTTTCGTCGTTGTGTATAATCGTTCTTTGGTCGCCAGCTATCGTCACAATGAGAGGAGGTCGGACCGCACAAACACGGTCGATCCTCCTCCCCTTATTGTTTACCTTTGTTGTTCATGGTGGTGAAGATGGAGCAGTGTCGTTTCACCGTGTGGGAACAAGAGAACCATGGCTGGAGCGGGCCGCAGAGAACAGGTGAGGCGCCGTCGCTCCATGTCGGAGCCTCAAGGGGCTGCGGTCGGGGCGGGCTGTGGCGGAGGCGCACGGCACCGTCACGCCGCGCCGGTCGGATAAGGGCCGTGGCGGAGCAGAAGGAGGCGGTCAGCCAAGCCGGCTGTAGGTGTTCAAGGAGGAAGGAACCCCCGCTGGTCCCACGTGGAAAACCGGCGGGGCGTTTCCAAGAAATCTGGGGGTTCGAAACCCCCGGCTACCACCTAGGGCGGACCCCACCGTGGTCCTCCATTTCGGGAAAATGGGGAGGCGCCCCCCCCCCCCCCCTCCACGTCCAGCTCAGCCTCGAGCTGAGCTGCGGCCCAGGCCGGGCCGCCTGCACCACCCGTGCAGGGCCACGCCGCCCCAGCCGGGCTGACCCAGGGGTATCAAGCCGGGTCGACCCAGGGGTATCAAGCCGGGTCAGACCGGGCTCGAACCCCCTGATTTCCGGACAGATCTGTTCAAATGCCCATAACTTGTGCTACAGACCTTCGATCGATGCACCGTCAGTTGCGTAGACATCCTTGGATCGGGTCGGTCGTTTTGGTATATTAAAATCATGGTTTCTGAGAACTTTGGGTATATCTGGGTTGGTACGAACACGAAACCAACCAGGCCCTCAGAGCGGAAACCCTTATAACTTGAGCTCCGGACGTCTGATTGACGTTCCGTTGACTTTTTTGGATTCCACTTAATGAGAAGGTTATTTTGGATTACTCCTATTGAGGTTTGGATTCAGCTGGAGTACGGTCGAGTTGGTCTTAGATTAAAAACCAACCAGGCCCCTTGGACGAATAAGCCAATAACTCTCAGACCGGGCGTCCGATGTCTGTCGCGTTGAGTTCCGTTCGACGAGATGGAACTTTGTGATACATCAACTCTGGACTTCGTGATAGTTGGTGTATTGACCCCCTTGGCTTGTGGATCAGACCCTCCTGGAATCGAGCGTGCTGTGTGCGGGAACCCTAGAGCTAGCTGTGATTGCGACGACGATGACGACTGTACTGGGATCCTCCGTGGGTTCAGCAGCGACGACTACTGTTCTAGAATCCTCCATGGGTTTGACGAAGATGACTACTATTCTTGTATCATATGTGGGTCTAGAAGTATTTGACTAATGTTCTTGTATCCTATGTGGGTTCGGCAGTATTTGACTATGTACTTGTATCCTATGAGGGTCCGACAGAGCAGCTGGTCTTGTATCTTTTTTGGGTCCGACAACTTAGCTTGTCTTGTATCCTATGTGGGTCCGACAGCTTAGATGAATCAGTGGCTACATATGATCATCTCTATCATCTTACGAAGTGTATACCTGTGTGAGATGATTCTTAACTTACAATCATTATCATCGATATGATTGTTGTGCTTTCTTGAGTGGATTGGGTTGTGCTTTCCTGTGTGGATTGGGTTGTGAATTCCTATGTGGAATGGGTTATGTTTTCTTATGTGGACTGGGTTGTATTTGGGATCATGTGATGGAGCCGAGCTGGAATAAATGACTTAGGTATATGTATGGGCATATATGTAAATAGGGTTGGTTGTTACTTCGTGATTGTATCTTTCCTTTGCGGATTATCCTTCGTCGATTCTAGGAGACCTTTGGGGGTCTCGGGGTCCCTACTGAGTAGCGTATAATCACCCCTGCATGGGCTATGTACGCACTACGTTGTGTTGGATGCAGACGAAGGACAATGCAGATCGAGTTGGGAGATCATGGAGCTGGACGGTACCTGGAGGTGGATCACTGGACGGGACGTACACGAAGCGGACAGCCGGAGCCGAGGAGCAAAGGAGACTATCTATACCCACCCTTCAGGTGGGATTTTAAAGAGAACGGCTCAAAATAGCTGCTTTACTTTTCAGTTGTTGTACATTCTTTTCAGTTGTACTTTACTTTCAGTTGGGTTTGTATTCTGGCCCATTTACTTTCCAACACTTACTTTTGTACTCAGTTTAATTAGTGTTTACTTCATCTTGCGTACACTGTAGTGTGTGTTTATTTTATAAAGTCAATGCCTTCCCTTATATTTGGATTTACGCCTTTGGTGCTAGTCACCAGCCCCTGGCCTAAGCAAGGCAGGCTTGGGGTAGTCACGACATGGGCCCCGAGGACGGGTCATGATAGGGTGGTCTAATATTCAATAAATATTTAAGAATACAATTAACCCACCTCTTGGGTTATTCATCCAGCTTTATCTGGCATAGTAATCTAGTTAAAAACATCACAACCCAACATCTTAGAACACATAGGGAGAATAAAAAGAATCATAAGTATACATAATAACATACAAACGGACTTCCATGATTATTCCGGGGTATTATCATATACCTCTTTTATCTAGAATGGGTACAATCACACAAACCAAAATCCAAGGGAAACTTGTTATTATCCAAATATAAGTTCCTTATCATTTTATTTAGTGTTTGATCAAGAAAAAATAGAGAAAGGTTAATTACATCATAAAAACTACAACACAAACAAGGCCCCCAAAAACTATTGTTTTCTTAATTGGAAACGTGAATGCATAATAACATCAAAATCATATATAAATGTTGTAAGTGTTGAGGTAACTCACCATACCCATAAATTTTAGACATTAAAATTAATTATCTCTTTATTAAGATCCTTAATATTCTCCCAAAAGGTATGAAAAACATTCATACCTCAGACATAGCATGTAAACTAGAGAGAAAACAGACCCCTTACCTTAAAGAAGCTTTTAAATATCACTTTCCATCGCAAGGAGAACACGATACTACCTCAAAACCACCACTTCACAAATAAATCATATATTTACCTACACCATGCCAAAGTGTTATAAAAAATGAAACACATACACGCCCTAAATAAAAGCACACAACTATAGTGTATCTACAAATAATAATGGAAGAAACCCCAAGGGAAAGAGAAGATAACTCATCCTGGATAACCAACATGCATCTACCAGAACCCAAGGGTCGAAGAAAAGGATAATAGGGTTAGAAGATATACTTAGGACTCCAAGGGTCAATTTATAATGAGAGATATAAGTATAGATAAATAATATAAAATAGATGAAATGGTATTAAAATCACCAAGAACTCAAAAATTTCATGTTGGCTAACAAATTCACGAGGTCAATTCCCATTTTCCATCTTATATCAAAATTCACATTACCTCAGATTGAATTAATTACCTATAGTGAATTCAACTTTCATGAAATGAATCCATTTCATCATGCACACTTCTGTCGAACACAATATATGAATTCCCTGTATTTATAATACAATAATTTCCTATTCACATTGTGTAAACTATTAAGGATTTGAATATCATATAGTAGCTCCTATACACGTCCATCCACCACGAAACCTCCTCTGAAACACCATCAATACCCAAAACTAGAAAATTAATATACTAAGAAGGAACGTACAATTAAATGAATATAATTCCATGTTAGAAACTAAGTATGAATTCCTGAAAAATAAAAACAAATCCATCAGAAATTTATGTGATAAAGTTGTTTATGAAGATGAAAACTTGAATAATCTGATAATAGATTTGAAAACCCACTTAGAAAATTCTAGAACATCATGTATTGAATAGAATTTAAAATTGAAATCTTTCAAAAAATAATTTCAAAATATTAAATATGGTACATGTATTTTAACTAAGTGGTGGATTACTTAAATGGAATCCAATGTAAAAACCATCCCATAATAGAAATTTTGGTAGTGGAAGAAAGGGTGAAAATCTCAATATTTAAAAAATTTATTTTATACTATATTCTAAAAATAAAACTATGTCTAGTATTAACTTCATTCATTATGGAATAAATAGTAATTATTAAAATGAATTATATCAAAGAAATAAAAAAAGTAAGAATAAATAAATATTTTGTATCTAAAAATTAATCCACATCCAATTTTAGTTTTTGAAAATGAAAAATTTGGGTTCCCAAATATTTTGAAACTAACATTCATAGACTGAAGATGTTTTGGGTAGAAAAAGAACTTGTTATTTGATTTTTCATTAAAGGTAACCTCCCACAAAAATTGAAATGAAATATAGTTCATCGAAAATGGACGTTATATGAACATGAGTGGAAATTTATCTAATTTTGAATCATTATATAAGATTTATGGATGATAAATCAAATTTGGTGATAATAAAAAATAAAAGATTATTGGAATTTGATCTATGGGAAATTGAAAATCTATCCCAATGAAAAAGTACTTTTTATTAAACCATTAAATAAAAACCTAATGAATATTTTTCTACTTTTTTATGATGATTATTTTTTTAATTTTTCAAAATAATGTTTGATTAATCCTTAAGCAAAAATATATTCAGGTTAGAGAAGAAAGAATATATAATTTCTATACTCTAGATCATAATTATTTTTGTACACATACTGTAAATTGATAGAATGTTAATGAAAATGAATAATTGATTTGGTATAGATTTATTTGACAATGTAATGTTTATTCCTTAAAAAATTTATCCAAATGAAATTTAATTTCACTTTTCCTAAAAAGTAAATTGGATAAAAAGAAACTTTGTGATTCATTTCAAATTGGAAGTAATAGAAGTCATTTTTATGATAAATAAAAGGTTTTATACTTATATTCTATTAGAGATTATCCATATGGATTTTTTGTACCTTCTGGAATATAAATATTAACTGGAATTTTTTTTTTCTATCTGTTGATTGATGATTTTTAAAGATTTACATGGGTTTAATTTTTGTTATCAAATGAAAAACCTATTTTTTAAAAATAATTTCTATAATCTTGTGAGAAATTTAACGTATAAAATAGTTGTGTCTTTAAGAAGCAATCATGCAATATAATTTGAAAAGAATTAATTAAACTTATTCTTCTAAAATAATGGTATTAAGAACACATTTTCTACTCCCATTACACCACAATATAATGGTTTTCTTAAATGGATGAGTAATAAATTTCAAGAAATTCTAGAAAAAAAATATATGAATATAAAAGTTTCTAATATTTTTGCACTTAATTGATAAGAAAAGTATTTTTTCTCATTAACAATGTTATAATTAAGACTATATTAAATAAAACACTGTATGAGTTATTGAATAATAGAAACCCAAATGTATGATAATTTAAATTTATTCAATGTAAGGTTCATATATTGAACATCAAGGAAATTCATGGCCAATTTTAACCAAAATCATATGAATTAATCTTCCTAAGTTATCCTATAACCTCCAGATATTATTAAGTTTTAAAAAAAAGTTCAAGTGTTTTGGAAGATTTAACTAATGTGAAATTTTATGAATGTGATCATTTTGGTCACAAAATGACTCAAGTTGATGATTTTAGTGAGTATATTGAAGATATTAATCCCAAAAAAATTTATCAATAAAAAATAAATGATTTAGAGTTTATATTTGGTGAACCAAATCTTGTAGGGTTTGACACTATATAACAATAAGGTGTATTACCTAGAAAACCTAGAAACTATAAGGACTATCCTGTATAAATACTTATATGAAGTTTAGATGAAGTAGTTAATACTATAAGAAACATAGTAAACCTTATAAAATTATCTTATTTTGTTTTGTAGGTATAACGTAGAACTATAAAAAAATATTTAGTTGATGAGAGTTGGGTTTTATCCAAAGATGAATGGACCAAAGTCCTTAATTTTTTATTACTTTTGATAATCCAAATTTCAAGGGGTTAGGTAGAACCCTTACAAGGACTGGAGGCTTAAGATACTGTTACATGACTCATAGGTATTAAGGGAATGACGCAGACAAGAAAACATGGAACTGCTCCTCCATAGAAAATGTCATGATATCAGCACTCCATATTCACAAGGATGGTCGGATTTCTATCCTATGTATAGATGCACATGCCTGGTACCGATGTCAATTTTATACACTCTCAATCTTCCAAATATAGTTAGCTCTACTCTGGTGAATGTTCCTACTCTGAATCTTCATCTAGAGCCTAGTCCCTTGTAATCTAATTGGTAGATTTGATTATTTCATGTTTCCCAAAGGCCTTGGGTTTTCTTGAAGGCCTTGATTTGGCCCTATGTCCTTGGGAGACATTTGGACCAAAGGCCATGGGTGGCCCAAAATCCTTGAAGTACTTGAGGACCAAACTGGTTTTTCGAAGGCCCAAATGGATGACTAGTTATAGCTACTAGAGTACCAAATAGTACTTTCTAAAATACCTTCCATGGTATCTACTTCATTGTCTATTACATTACTGCTACAGTAACTAAAAAATATTTATCCATCCAGATTTGATATCGGGTCTCTTGGATGCACTTAATTAGTCTTTACCAACCGAGCTGAGGCTCATGTGCGGTTTTAGCCATGAAATAAAAGTTAAACTAGTTCAAATGGAACAAGTTATGAGAATTTATTGATATATCATATGTCTATATTGATATTAGAAATAAATGGGTATTTAGGAAAAAATAGGATGATTAAGTTGTGATCACAATAAAAAATCTAGGTTAGTACAAAAAGGTTGCAATCAAAAAGATAAAATAGATTTGCAGGAGACCTTTTTCCGAGTATCTTGGTTAGAAGTAATTATAGTCCGACTAGCATATTCATCTCATATAAATTTTATATTATATCATATGAATATTAAATTTTCATTAATAAATGGTTTTTAAGGATTGAATTTTATTATTAACAAACTCCTAGTTTTTAAGATCCACATTTTTATAATTTTGTTTTTAATCAATACCAAGGCTCACTATGGACTTAAAAAAAATACCGAGACCAGGGTATGAAAGATTAGTGTCCTTTATGTTTTCAAATGGTCTGAAATTTTTAGTATAATACCCCACTATTTTTAGGAAAACTTCATTAAAAGGTACTTTTTATGTCAAAATATATGTTGATGATGTTACTTTTTGGTCAAAAAATAACAAATTTTATAATGGTTTCTCAAAACTGAGGAAAAATGGGAATGATGGGTGTGTTAAACTATTTTCATGGATTTCAGGTTTATAAAAAAATGTAATGAAACAAAGAAAAAACAAAATTTATTTACATAATTAGTTGGGACATAAAAATAGTAAGACTTATTCAACTCCCATGAGTTTCATCATTAGACTTGATATAAATGAGGTTGGAAAACTAGTTGATAATTAGTTATATGAAGAGATCATTAGAAGTTAGATTTATATTACAAAAACTATTCCAAACGTTATGTTCTTAGTATATATTTGTTTTATATTTTAAGACAAATCAAAATAATATCATTTAAATTCTGAAAAAATAACTTTATGGTATTTAAATGGGTTATGTCTCTTTATCTACTTTTTACAAATCCTCTAATTTTGGTTTCTCTTTATTTTTATATGTTGAATTTGGTTGGAATATAATAGATAGTAAAAGAACTTTATAAAGATGTTATTTTCTTGGTAATTCAACAGTATCATGGTATAGTTAGAAAAAAATATTATGTATCATTATAAATTATAGAAAATGAATATTTTATAGTTGGAAGTTTCTATGCATAGGTGTTCTGGATGAAACACATCCTTACAGAATTTGGATTTAATTTTTTTTATATTATGATCAATTGTGATAACTAAAGGGATATTAACATTCCAAATACCCCAATAAACCATTATAGAAAAATGAAAATTGATCAAAGGCATTATTTTTTAATAGATCATGCACAAAAGGTGAAATTTATTTAATTTTTTTTTTCACATAACATGAATTAAGAAACATTTTAAAAAAAAACCCTACATAAAGATTTTATTTTTAAAATATATATTAGTTTTGTTTAATTTTTCTTAATTAAATTTTACTTATTTAATTGTCTATAAAGCATAAATTTAGATTTTTTCAATTTTTTCTTTTTTTTAATAATTTTTTTCAACACCATTTTGAGTATTATTCACATTTTAACATGAAATGTTGGATATTTATATATGATTAATTTGTATTTCACAATGATCGACCCTTTGATTACCATAAATAAATAAATCAAGTTAATAATACACATTGAATTATTTTCCAACTCATTTAGAAATTTAGTACCGTTATCACCTTTCTCTAAACCCTTTTAACCCTAATTCATCAAGACCTTCATATTGCTTATGATAATGGAAAAAAGAAAAGATATCATGTATTGATACCATTGTAAGGTACATGCATTTAATATCATTAATAAAATTATTAAGTGTAAGATCTATTAATTTTTAATGTATTCATATTGATATTTTCATTTCATGAATTTAGTACCACTCTTTTCTTATTAGCTATTTATTTATTTTGAATTATTTTTTATTTAACTTTTATTTTGAATGCCTTCAGGTATTATCTTCCTTTATTATTTTTTAAGTATTATTGTTTCTTGTTTGAATTTATTATTATTATTTCTATATTTTTATTTGATTATTTTGATTGTTATATTCTGTATCTTATTAATTTTATTTCTAGTATAAGTGACTGCTAAATTCTATTCAAATGAATAATATCTTATTAAAACTATTTACACTTGTTCCTATGGAATATTAATTGTATTATTTTTCTTTATCCTACTTATTATTGATATAAAAAATGGGGATAATAAAAAGGATTTTAAAAATATTAAAACCATTTTAACTACTTTTTTGGTCAAATTTTATTATCAATAAATGGTTTCTGTGATCATAAAAAATGAGGGAGATTATTCTATTGACTTATTTTTTTCCAACATATATCAGTTCTTTATGAGTTTTGATGATTGAAAAAAACCCTATTTATATTCTATTGAGTCTACCATAAGTGGTCTAATTTTTGTATCAATCTATTATTATAAGTTGTGAGCTATTTATTAAATAGATTTTAAACTAATTTATTGTACATGAATGAAAATACATTTATTCTTCTAGAATATACATGTATATTAAAATTATTTATCTTATACTCTATTTTTATCTTATGTGTAACATAATTATCTTACAAAAGAAAAAAAATCTATGCTGGAATTTCTATCTAAACCAATATAATTTATCATAAAAAGTATAGTTTGAAAATTTTATCTTAGTACTGAAGAAAATCATATTATTGAAAAAAAAGTTATCTTTCATAGGCTCAAAGCTATAAATCTTTGTTGATAGGAAACTATGATTATTTTTTTCTTATTAAAATAAAATTCACAAAATGATTTTATCAAGAGATCCCTAGAAGATGTGTAATTTGATTTTCATACTCTAGTAAGAAATTATCTAATGAAGAGAAATTATTCTATGAGGGAGTAAATTCAGTTAATCTTATAAATAATTAAAGTTAAAGATCTAAATAATTTTTTCTTATGGAGATTCTTTGTAAATAATTTTTTGATATTAGTGCTATTATAAATTTATTTCATGAAGAACAATCTATTTTTTGGTTCATCATTATTACACCCATAACAATGGTATAATCTATGTATAACTCAATCCATTCTTTTAAGTACATCATAAAAAGATCCTCCAAAATAAGTAATGATCAATTTACACAATGAATTTTTCATGAATTGAAAGATATGATGAATAATATTTATAACATTTCCACCACATATGTTTTTAAATATTTCCAAAATTAAGGACACATGCCATTAAGATTGATTCTCATAAACTTTTTAAAAGGATTGTTAACTCAACCATTATGATTATTTAGTATCGTTATGTTTAAATTCAAAAGAGAATATTTAAATAGAAGAGTTTTTATCTAGATGTTCATATATTAGGGGTTACAAGCATGTGAAGAAAGGAACTCCTGAATTTATTTAAAAAGTGATTTTATTACATGAAGATTAATTGAAATCGAAAAAATTACATAGTTGAACCTGGAATATTTTAATATTCAATAGTTTTTTCTTCAACTATTATTAATTTCTTATAAAAAATGTGTGTTGTATCATTATTAAATTATTTTTTATCATATATTTTATGAACTCATTGTGATCATGTTTGTTGAGTCCATATATATGTCTTGTAAAGGTTAAAAATGATTGATATATTTTGGATCTTTTAAACAAGTAACAACTAGTGGAACTCAATTGGGATCCCCTAGAAAATAGGCTAATAGAGTGAAAATAAAAAAACTCATGGATTAGATTGTTGGTTGAATGGATTGGAGAATTTATATTCTGTCAAACACAATTCATATTTTATGTTTAATATTTTTTTAATAGTGAAATTATTTTCAAGTGCTTATTTTTTTTAGGAGAAGAGCTGACATACCTTGAATAGGGTGGTTTATTATTGTAAATAAAAATTTCAAGAACCCAATTCACCCCTATTGAGTTTTCAGTTATATATTCTATTGGAGGAAAAAACCTTCTCATGTCAAGGAATCATGTAACATACCCACCCATATTCCACTAATTCAGTACCTCGATCCGATTCACCACAAGGCCTCAAGTGCACCTCTCTATATTCCAGAGGCTACTGACTAGTAGTTAGGTCCTAGAGTGTGACAGGTGAGAGATTATTCCCTCATATAAAAGTAAGAAAACAACATAACTAACCATGTATCATAAATTAATTTAAAATAAAGAATACAGAAGAAGTAAATATTGTCAAGGATTTAGTAAAATGGAATGAATTGATGGCTGGGACGACCATGTAATAAATAAAACACTAATCACCCACAAGGTCAACCATACATATAATTTAGTAAATAAAATAAAAAATAAATTTTTAAGGATATACTTCTATTTCCAAGCCCCTCTAAATATCCATGATCCATGAAAATATCAAACCCATCCTGATAGATAAGTACCAGGCCTCATCCCATCCTATTCTTGTAGCCAAGTAAAAAATATTCTCAGGTACCAATGTGCAATAGCGTCCCAAGCAGAGTGTGATTAAAATACTTATTAGGGAACCACCAACGTGGTTACATACATAGAAAATAATACGAAGAGTATCTAAAAATGAGGCAATTATCATAATAAAATAAATAAATAAAAATGAAACCATAAAAATCAATAAGGATTTAAATAAAATAAACTGCAATCGATCCTTGGGTCTGTGATCCCGATCGACCATAACTGCTTTAGGTTAATCCATAATTTATCTGAATAAGGTGTCATCATATATATATAAGAGTGTTAATATACATCTCCCTAAATATATGTAAACCAATATATATATATATATAAAGATATATGATTAATCTAAAATATAATATATATAAAACAAAACCATAGTCAATCCTTGGGTCTATAATCTCAATCAACAAATACCAACTTCAAATAGGTCCAAAAAAGTCTTTGAGATAGAAATAAACCCATGGGAGATACATTTCATATACATGGGATTACCCTTACTAACATCCAATCATTTTAATGAGGGATTTCATGTATTGATAGACAATCTTGAAAATATGTCTCTACATCAACTATGTCTTATTCCAAATGTATCATGTATCAAACATACGAGGGCTAGAGCCTAGATCCATTGAAAAAAATATAATCTTTGACTCTATGGATAAAATACATAAAAAATTGAGTATATTAAATAACTTTGTTTTCCAGGATCTAGGAACATTGAAAAAGGTATCATCTTTAAGTCTACATAGTATATCCATATAAAACATAATATAGTGTAGGACTACATGGTCCAACACCCGAGACCACTAACCATGACATACTCCACAATTCCAAAGATCACATTCATAGAAAAATAATTATATACTATATCATAACATTATGAATTGTTGGTGCCATGATTCTAGGACCGCCATCAGTTCCATACCGTGATACCCATATCCATTAATAAGGTTCAGAAGCTATATCCCAAGAAGTACCTCTGGGAATCCTAGTCATGTAACATATTGCTTCAGGCTCATAAACCGAAATTAAGGAATAACCTCTAGTAACCATAGGTACATCAATAATAACTGATTAAAATATTAAATTAAATAGTGAGGGTGGATAAACTCCCAACCCACCACTACTTTCATAGCCGCACTGGATTACAATTTTGATGTAGGTTCTAGACGACACCCACAAACATCTCTACCCAACACCCAACACACTAGCTCTATGTTGTCCCAATAGTGGAGAACCCACCAGGTCCCTCATGTTAAAATACTAGAGAGGCATCATACTAAGGTATGTATAAGACAACATGTAAGTAAAGGAAACACTCTTTGGGTCCTGATAAGAAGTAATTAAGAAGAGTAATCCTACAAGGAATGTTATTGGTCAGATAACACAGAGGAATCCCACAGTGGACCTCAACCAGAGTGATAGGTAGAAGAATAAATCTAGTGCACATGGATTGTTAGTGACCCCGATAATTCATCAAGTTAATTACCAAATTAAATTATTTAATTTAATTGTTCTTTAGGGTAAATATAAATAGGAGACATCACCCTTAGGTGAAAGCCCAAGAATATAGATTCAACGTAACCATGTATAAAAAATATGGAGTAGGTACGTTAGACCACCTACCATTTATAAGATTTCTATTTATTTTTTTAAATGCTGAACTTAGTTTTCCAAGGTCTATCCAATCTCAACTATGTCATGTTGGGTGTAATATCATAGAATAACTACCATAAACAATTAATTATATCAATATAATAACTAATTAATTAAAAAAATAATTTAATTTAAAGAAAAAAATTATTTAAAATATGAATAATGCAATAAATATTGTCATCCAATACCATTGCACAATAATGATGACATAGAGCTCACTAACAACCTATAATATATTTAAAAAATCCAATTGGGAATAATACCTAAGAAATGAAATTAGGAAAACTATTAACCAATTTAATTAAGTCCTCAATTCTTTTTAAATTCACCACGGTGAGGTACCTCAATGAAAAGGAAGACATAGAAGTTCATACAATATCTTGGGATATCTTATTCCTAGGAAGAGTGAAAACCCCAACATTTCTATCTAATTCAACCCGAATATCACCGAATTGGGACTAAAATCCCTTACCAAAGATACCCAGGTTAGAGAAATTAAGAAAAAAACACAACCAAGGAAAATAAAGTCAATAGATAAACTCAAGGTTTCCAACAGACCCAATATCATCTGATTATATCCAACAAAAATAGACAACTAAAATGGAGGAAGGGATAGGGAGAGTTTCACAAATAGGGATGGGGGTGGGGGAGTAAAAAGGGGTAAAAATTTAAGGATCATATTTCCAAAACAATAATTTTCCTCTTTTAATGAGTAAGAATGTTTTGTTTCATGATTTACCAAACTGTGAGCTAATCATATAGTTGTCATTATATTGTCCCAAAATCTCCCATGGATGTAGAAAATTGATTAACAGACCACGTTACAACTTTGCGCCTCAACTATCCAAGGCACACTCCTCCTTGTATAGTTGAAACACATGGTTACTCAAACCTTTCAACAATCATGTGTCATGTATACATCAAATTTTAGACCTCCTTTATGGTTTCTTACTACCTCCCACATGATTTACCAAACCATGAGCCTATAAAAAATGGAATTAATGGTTAGGCCACACAGTTAGAATTAAATTTTAAAAAACACACACAATCGGCTATATCTTTCCAAAACATTGGTTTCAGGCCCAAAACCCTAGGATATTTCCCAAACATCCATACTAAAAACCAATCATTATTTCACAGATAAAAACATTGTTTAGAATAACTACATCCTTTAAATACATATTTTGAATCCTTGGTCAATATTTTATCCCATCCAATAATTGAAAACTCAAATTTATTTAGAAGATTCCACCTCATAAAAACATGAGATCTTACAAACTACCCACCACAAAACATCTCATACCTGAGAATAATTTGTGGGAATCCAAATGAACAACCCCACCTACATGGGTTTTAAATTATGTTTGAATGGACATGTAGCCTATTTGAACACCCATCATGCCACTATAAACTAGTTTAATCATACGATGTTAAACATTCATAACCGATCCAATTATCATAACCAAATTCAAAACAACTGGATAATTCTTATTAAATCCCTTCTAACCTGAGAGACAATCACATCATCATCCAATTCCTCAATCAGAATATGAACCTCTCTATCATAGGTGATTGATTTTAAAGTATAATCCTAAACCATGTTACCTTAACAATGAAATTTCATACAAGAATATCCCACTATCATTCCAACGATGGTCTTGGAATTATTTTTATCTCAATACACCCAATTACCCATGAGATCCCTTATCTTTTTTCCTTGTGATAATTTAAATGGTGAGATTCCAGTTAATCAAACTCAACTAGGTCACAATTACTTTTCATTAAAAGTCTTGGTCCGACCTATAATCTACACCTATCTCATCCAAATGGAATTCATTATATAGTTCCATGCTGAACACATTCTACTGTGAAAAGGAGCACAAGTCACACTTTCTTTGACCAAATATTCTCGAAACATCTTGACTTCAGTAGTCGACATGTCACCAAATCCAATATGATGCCTTTATCCCAAGGCATACTAATATTTTTGTAATCCTGCTCATCAAAGTCCATAACCACATTCTGGTGACAAATTTTAATAGATTCATCCTCTATTCAAAAATGTAGTTGTGTTATAACATAAAAACTGACCAAATACTTGGCCAAAAACCATTTGATCATCACAATATACTTTGTGTTTAATTCATGCACTCATACCTCAACCAAGAACATATTCTATTTTGTAAATGGAACTTTCCACGAATGTAACTATACATACATATATTTGTTAATGGTATACAAGATCCAAAAATATTATCTAATTTTTGGTCTCAAGATCCCATGAATCTTCTCACATTAAGGTCTCCCAATAGTTACTAATGCCTCACTCCCCATCTTAGGATCTTCTTCTTCGTCACTATATAAAAACTCAATCACTATAACTTATTCTCTATCCCTCTATAAAAACAACTAGCTTGGATTAAAAACTACTGATCCCAATTGTTAATGCCAACATCTCCCCTAATATGTTCATGATTCATAAGTATAGTTTGCATGATTCCTATCTAAATTGAAAACAAATGAGGGGTCACCACTATAAAATGTACAATGGTGTACTATGAACAACATATCTTACTTTTAAACTACTCATTGAGTTCACTTGATAGGTGTATTTTTTCCAACCACAATAGATACAAAGGTATACCAATGTGTTGATTACACTCCCTTAATGTAATCAAGATGATGTCAATTTATTGGGAATTATATAATATATCTAAAATTACACTATTATTTTATATAAATGTGTGTCTTACTCTCCCCATGCCACACTCATATCAAAACATGCATCACTTTCCTTATAAAACTCTTAAAACCACATTTATTGGAAATGTGTGTCTAGGTATGAACATTGCTAAAATTCCTCCAAACACCAAAATTATTATTGATATCTCATCTACCATAAAGATACATTTCTTATTTAAGTCACAATTTCTAGAAAACTAGTCTTGCAGCATTTCTTTTAATCCATATATCCTCAAGTCACACAACATTGCTCACCACTTTTTGATTTTAATGGTACCATGTGTATCCAACATATTCTAAAATTTCGTACACAATGGGTGCATAATATTATACCACTAGATCATCATACCTCAACCCCCCAAGTCGTTCTTCAACAAGTTGATACCGACCATGCTACATAGAACACCAGTATTAACATTCCGAGAGATCCCTTAGAACACCAATATAATATCAGGCACCTCCAATGTGCCACAGTTTATTTCCATGAACATATGTCACTCAAAATAATTACAATCATGTGCATCTACCAATACTATAACCATTTTAATAATAATTTAATCACTAGTCAATAGGGTCAGAGACTGAAAGAGTCATTCCAATAAAAGATAGTCACAATAAAAAATCACCCTAGGTGCTTCATCAATAGCCAAATGAATCAATATGATAATAATTTAAAACCCAATAACCTCTAGTACATCATTCTCTACCTGAGTGTATAACTAATCTCACTACGAAGAAAGGAATCCATTATCCAAGACCAACCTATCTAGTATGTTTCCCTAAAACATAGAAAACATCAACCTACAAGGGTCCAAACCCAAAATATGGGACTCTAGGGATCCACCTAGCCCTATTGATCATGTTTCACATGATGGACACCAGATCCGTCCACATAGCCCAAAATTAAAACCCCTCAAGGGAGGTAAAGACAAAAATGACCTATAAGGGTTAAAAATTATCAAGTATAGGCCTACATGGGCCATGATCCTCACTAAGAATCCTTATAAGGTACTTCCCCATGGATTATCATGATATAATATAGAAAAAAGAGATCAAAATCACTAGAAATCGATATATCTTAATATCCCCTTGAGGTTTTAGTTTACTAAAACATTTAGGTACCTATCGACATCCCACTAGAGGATTCTTCTGGGTAACAATAAAAACCAGTTAGTTATATAAAATATCATAGAAATCTATATGGAAAACCTCAAAGTAAGTAGTTACAAAGAATTATTTAAACATAAATAAAAATATATACTGATAAGGTGTCTTCTAAAAAATCATCAGCTGCCGATTTTAAACAATAAGAGAAAATAATACACACACAAAATAGCGTCTTAATAAAACATGTCATACCACACATTTTTTTGGTTAAAAAGAATTTCTTTCAAATATATATAGAAAAAAACCATATAGGTTTTTACTAACACATCAAATAATCAAACCTAATAAACAACACCACTCAAGGGGTCCAACACCTAGACAACATGTTTCATATCGATATACTAGTGTCACTACACCTCTTATGCATGAGTACTAATCCATCTAGCTCACCATAAATTATCTTACTAGAGATACACATTACCTTCCATGATAATAATATATATATATATCTAGTTGGATCAATGAAGTGGAATTCCACCAAGAACCTATATGGGAAAATACAACTTATGTTGATGTATAAAATTAAAACAATTAGTCTTTTTTAACAGTAATAATCACACACTAGATGGCCTATAACATGTGAATCCTATATTCTAAATATGAAGCATGTGATGCCTATTTATTTTTCTATAAAAAAGTAAAAATCACTCATTGTACTCAAGATAATGGTCAAAGAGAAAATAATCTATAATGAATCATAAGCTCCACAAAACATGTGTTTTAATAAAATAAAAAATCATATAAAATTTTGACATCCCATATCAAGAACAAAAATCCCATATTCTTGGTTAAATGGACTTCCTACTAAAAGAAGTTTTCTTGATTCACCAGTCCTATATCTTCAATAGATTCTGACACATTAAAAAAATATTTTCTACCTAACACAAAATAGTAACACAATATGATATAAATATCTCTAATACCAATTTGTAATTTTGTGACCCAAATGCCTCTAATCTAGATCCCCGATTTGGTTTCACACAAGGCCTCAACTGCACCTTCTTGTATGCCAGAGGCTTCCAACTGACATCAAGTGATTTGAGTCAAAAGTCATGAGACTATTCCATACTATTATAGTAAGTAAATATTATAAATAACCAAGTATCATAAATAGAAGTAGACGAAATAATTTATATGTCATTAATACATATAAGGAATAAATAAAATTGAATGCAGTGAAGGTTCAAAAGACCATGTCATACATATAATACTAATCTCCCACGGATATGAACATACATATATAGGTGTTAATAAATGAAAAAAATGGAATGAAATAATTCTTTCTCTAATCCCATCCACAAACCCATGATCGATGAAAATACCTCATCCATCACTTTCGAATACCCTCAGTCCTTGACCTATCATTTTCCTACAACTATGTGACCATCTTATCGGGTACCCTAGTGAAATGGCATCCTGAGTGGGGTGTGTGTACAAATATATGAAGGGAACCACCATCATGATCTTGAAAATATATAGTAATAGGAAGTGTATTGAAATGTGGGATACTCATGAGGATACCAAAAATAAATAAAATTTAAAGAATAAGAAAAAAATGTTTTGAATCAGGGAAACAATAACTGATACTTGTGTCCCGGATCCCGAATGACCATACCTGATTTTTCGTAGGAAATAATGTCTCTGAACAAGGTGTCATCATATATATATATATATATATATATATTAATGTGTATTTATATCCCCATAAATATATATACACAAATATATATATGTTTTTATTTGAAAAAAATAACATATATAAAATCAAACCCCACTTGATCCTTTGGTATGGAACCCTGATCAATAAATTCCTACTTTGGCTCACACTAGATATGTTCTTGACTAAGCTACGTCATTATTGGTCCATTGACTAAGGAACCTTATTTGAGTCCATGGAGTACACCTATTGAAAAAATAGTATAATACAAACCTACACGGGTCAGGACAACGGGCCATGGAATAAATAATCCTATTTGATTCCAAGGAGCATATCCATAGGAAACTTAGTATAATATAAACCTACGTGTTCCAAGAACCAAGTCCAATGAACAAGGTATTGTACTCTAGTCCACAGATTGAATACACAGAAAAATTTCAATTAACAGTGTTATACCATCATAAATTGTCGATCCCATACAAAAATGAACCTCATCGATGCCATACCCTAATACCCATATCCATCCATTTGGCTCAGAAGATTAATCTTAGGAAATTATTCTGGGAATCCCTGTCATGTATCATATTTTTCTAGGCTCATTGGACTGAAACTCGAAAGAACCTATGGTAATAATAGATTCATCAATAATAACTAAATTATAAAATACATAATAGAGTGATGAGGATTGAATGCCAACCCACCACTACTTGCAGAGGCTCATGGGATTACAAGTTTGGTATGAGTTCTAGGTGACACCCTCTACTATATCCTCCCATCCCCGAACACAGTAGCTTAGGGTCAGTCCAACATCAAAGAACCCACTGGGTCCAACAAGTGAAAATAAGAGAGAAGAATCCTACTAAGGTTTATCTAAGGAAACAAAAAATTAATAGCATCCATATTTGGGTCCTCACAAGGAGTAAGTATAATGAGATGACCAACATGAGATCATGTTGGTTAGATCATAACAAAGAGGCATGATAAGTCACAATTTTCTGCTATCACATACGGGTTGTTAGTTACCCTAGTAATTCATCCATTTAATTTTACAATTTATTGGGCGTAAATCTATACATGGGGTGTCACCCTATTGGGAAATAAGAAGAATTTATATACTAAAAAACATGAATAAATACTATAGAGTATGTACATTTGACCACATACCATTTAAGGGCTTTCAATTTATTTTCTCAATGGTTGGAAGCATCTTCCAAAGACTGTCCAAGCTCAACTGAGTCATGTTGGATCTGGTCTCATAGAAAAACCACCATAAAAAAATAATTATAACAAAATTACATTTAATTAATTAAAATCCAACAATAAAAATTTTAAGGATTGGTTTTCTTAAAATATAAATAACACCCAAAATCTTATTGGCCCATCTCATCACACAAAAAAATCAACCTAGTCCTTGATAACATCAAACAATGTAAGCTCTAAATCAGGATGAGAATAATCTCTAGGAAACAACATAAAAAACATTCAACAATTTAAATTAAGGCCGTAAATGTTTTAAAAATAAAAAAGGAAATGTACCTCGATGAAAAATAATGCAGGGAAGTGTATATGAACTCTCACACTCCATACTTCTTAGAAATATTGAGAAACCCAACATTGGTATTATATTCCACCATGATCTAGTGAAATTTGGAACAAAAATTTTAACCATAGAAACCCAGGTTATAGGAATAAGGAAATGAACGCAACCAAGGATAATGGATCCAAAATATTACGTAATGGTTTCTAATGAACATTAAGGAATTCTATTCCAGCACAAAATAATGTATAAAACCAATCTACAATGGGAGAATGAGGGTTTCGTGTGCACAAGGGGGGGGGGGGGGGGGGGTATAGTCTTTAATCCCTTTAAGTGTTAGAGAGGAAAAATAATTTTCATCATTTAATGAGAATCAAGCTATGGCCACAGTATATTCCAAATCGTGTGCTAACTATGTGATTAGAACTATCTTTGACCCTCATCTCACACAGTTTCCATTAGTCTTATATATAGATTCCCAAAACATGATCTTATACAAAATGGCCCTCATGGTGAGTTTGCATAGTTATCACTAAACACGTGAAAATTGTGCGCTATTGAATATATCATTCCAAATCTTCGACCTTGGACCTTGAACCTGTAGGATTCTACCAAAACCTACAAACTCCAAAAACAATAGTCATTTCACATTTAGAAACATTATTATGTTGCATTACAACCATTAAATTATAATTTTTAATCTTCGAACATGATTTTACTAGTCCAGTAATTGAAAATTTAATTTTTTTCAGAAAATTAAAACCCTTAAAAAAATAGGATTCTACATCCACCCACACTTAAATATTATCATCCCTGAGAATCCTTTGTGGGCCTCAAAATAAAAATCCTGACCTAATTAGTCCATGAATTTTGTTTTAAATGTTGTATTGGATTTTTAAATTCCCAACACACCTCTAATCACTATAATATTCATAATATGATTAACTTACAAAACCGATCCAATGCTCATAACGAAAGCTAAAACACTAGGTTGATTCTTATCTAAGCCTATCTAACCCATTAAATGATCACATCATCATTTGGTTCCTCAACTAGCCTATAGTGCTCCCCACCATAGGTTCTCACTCTCAAAGGAAATTCTGAAACATGATACCTTCACCATTGGAATTTACTTCTAAATCATGCTTTAATAATTATAATGATGATATAGACATGATTGTTATCTCACTAAAACTGATTAAACCTGATAACCATTCCCTTGGTCCTCCATCTGATTAGAAGGTCAAACTACAATTGAAAAAAATAAACATAATCTCACCATCTTTTCCTTAAAGGCCCCCCTACAACCTCATGTATATACCTGTATAATTTTAACTTCATGTTTGATGTCATTCCATATTAACCAAGTTTCTCTATATTAAGGAAGGAAAGTCAAATCACCTTTAGCAGAATATTATCAAAAAGCTACGCTTCAATAGCAGATGCATCACCAAAAACTTAACTGATTCCTTTATCTGAGGCATACTAATATCATTTTGAAAATGCTCATGGATGTACATAAGTTACTTCTAGGGACACCTTTTAACTGAACTATCCCCTATTCAAAACCATTACTGTGTTATAACATAAAAACTGACAAAATTCTCAACACAAATCCATTAGATCATACAAGATATTTTAGACATAATTCCTACACTTGGACCTGACCAAAGTCCATAATAGAATTTTTAACTTGAATTTAATGAAAATAAATTCGTACATTGACCTATTTATCTAATAGTATAGAAGGTCCAAAATGACCATTTAATTATCAATATCCTGATCCCATGACCATAATCACATGAGGGTCTCCCACCAGTGACTAACTCCTCACTCCCCACCTTTGAAGCGTCCTTATCGACACTCTAACAAAAAGAGAACCCAATAGCCACATCCTATTCCCTGTCCCTACCATATATTATAGGTATAATTGATTAGAACCTACTTAACCAGAGCATTATTGAAAACATATCCCATAAATTATTCCTACTTCCCATGAATGGTTTCCCTGATTCTTGTTGAAATTGAAAACAAATTGAGGGTCAGCACAATCAAATAAATAATGGTGTACTATACACCATCTGGATAACTTTTAATCTAAACCTCAATCACACATCCATGGATTTTCTCATCAAATAAAAATAGATACATATGTAGTTCAGTGTGTAGATGATGATCTTTCAGCATACTCAAAAAAATGTAAAGTTATTCAGAATGATCACCTCTCTCTAGGAGTACACTTATATTTCATCGATAGGTGGGTAATAGTCTCCCTGAGCCCCACAAACATCTAAACAAAGAAAAAATCCCTTATCTAACTCATGACACCACATTTTCTGAAAATGTGTTTATAGGTCCGACCACAGGTCAACTACTTATTGAAGCCCAATTTATTTTTGTGTCTTCTCCACTATAGAGAGATATTTCACTTTTAAGTCAAAAATTTAGGGCAACTTGGAACATATCATTTTTAAACCATTGGTCCTCAGCTCGCACACCTTTATTCACTGCTTTATGTTATAAATGGTACCATGTGTATTCGTTATGTACCAAAATGTTCAATTTAGTGGGTGTAAAATCTTGTACCACCTGATCATCATCACTCAACTGAAAAACCCATGAGTAACTCAACAACAAGAAGTAGGTGACCCTTAAACATAACATATCAGTCTAAACCTACAAGGATCTCCCTTGGAACGCCTCTTAAAAACTAGTCATATCACGTGTGGCACATTTCACTTCCATGACCACTCATCACTCAGTGTTTCTCCAGTCATGAGTATCTACCCACACTGTGACCATGTTAATGAACAGATAACAACTATTCAATAGCGTTACACACTTAAACTATTCCGATCATTGCAACCGGTCATGATACCAAATAACTATAGGTGCATTTTTGTAAGACAAAGGCATTAACATTCCTATAATAAAGAATATAACCGTATATAGTGCATCAATATCAACTTGAGAATATTACGAAGCTCAATTCATAATATGTAATCTGTAAACTTGAAAAAACATCTATCATATGATTACCTTGAACAAAGAAAACACCAAACTACAAGGGTCCAAACCAAAACTGAGGGCCTCCAGGTATCTCACCTTACAAAACTGATCAAGTTTCACAAGATGGTCACTATGTCTAACCACCTAGCCCCAAAGTAAAAACTATCCAAGTGAGGTAAAGATCATAATGACCTATGAGGGTCAATAACTATCATTCATCATCATTACAGGGCCTTGAACCCCACTGAGAATCCTTAAAATGTATTGACCATAGATTAACATGATATAACATATAAAATAAGGGAAAATTAATAATTATCTTGAATCTGTGTATGATAATACAATCTCAAGGTTCGAGTTCACTAAAATGTTTAGGAACCTATCAGAACAACACTATGGGATCTGACTAGATAACCATAAATTAAGGATAGTATATTTAAATATCCTTAAAGATATATGACAAGGATCTATATTAGTTGATACAAATATTTCGTTAATCATGCCAGAAAAGATATACCCCAAGGGGTCTTCACAAAAATAATCAAATTCTGAAGTAAAACTAAAAAGACAAACAATATGCACACAACATTGTCTAAATTATCCATGTTGTACCACACATGCAGTTCGATTAAGTGAAATTCCAATCCAATCTATTTAGTAAAACACCATAGAGGTTGTTAATAAAAATTAAAATGACCAATCCTTGGGTAAAAACACCCTACATGGGGTCAAAAACTAGGGAACCATGTTCGATGTCCACCTTATAGGGTCACTGTACCCCCAATGCAATAGGAAAAATTCATAAACCACACCAACAAACGTCTCACCAAAAATCAAGATAACCATACATTAGAAGGAAAAATATCTATGAATGTTTCCTCAATTGGTTCAAATTCCACCAAAAACTAATATGGTAAAACAATATTTAGGTCATTGTTGACACTTTAAACAATTGGATTATATTGTGAGTAATAGTCTAGCTCTAGAATTCCTATAACTCTGAATCAAACATTCCAAATATGATGCATTATACTCCCATTTCCTCTTTCTTCCAAAATTAATAATTAGTCATCGACCTCTTTCTAGTGATCCAAGAGAAAAAAATGTCCAATGAATCATAAAATATATAGAATATCTTCATTAATCAAAGAAAAAATCATGTAAATTTGTGACATCACATATCAAGAATAAAAATCCCACATCCCTTGAAACTTGGAATTTCTACCAGAACAAGTGTCCTCTACACACCAGTTTGATATCCATCACAGATTCTGACACATTCCTAATATTATTGTATACCATATACCAAATAGTATTACAATAGTAAAATAATAGCTATGATACCAATTTATAACATCACAGCCTTGATGAAACGAATTCACTTCCCCGATCAGGATCATCACAAGGTCTCAAGCATGCTTCCTTGTAAATCAGAGGCAATCAAATAGATTCGTGGGGATAAGGTGTGATAGTGGGAGACTATTCCCTCAAATCAGAGTAATAAAATATAAAAATTTACCAATTATTATAAAAATCAATAGATAAAAGAATACAAAAGTTTTAAATATAAATGTTGTTGTAATAAAATGGAATGCAATGAAGACTCAGGAGACCATGTCATACATAAAACATTGATCACCCACTAGGCCTACCATACATACACAAAAATAAATAAAATGGAAAAAATTAAAAGTACAAGGATATACTATTATATAAGATCCAAACTATTTACCCATGATCAGTGAAAATATTTTAGCCATCCTACTCAATTATCCCTAGGCCCCAACCCATCCTTTTCGTATAACAAAGTGAACATCTTCTAAATATCCCAAATGAAATTTTGGCATGAGTTGTGTATGAGTAAAAAAAATAGGGAACCACCAACACAATACATTATATAGCTAGTAACATGTTGTGTATTTAAATATGAGCTACTCATCAGAATAACATTAACAAATAAAACTGAAATAATAATTACAAACAATGACATAAATAAAATTAACCACATACAATCCATGGGTCAGTGATCCTGATCAACCATACCTACTTCAACCTATGCTAAAATGTCTTTGAACATGGGTTCATCATATATATATATATGAATGTGTTTATTTATGCCCAAAAATATACATATATATAATATGAAAAATAATATAAATAAAATCAAACCATAATTGATCCTTGGTTTTATTATCCAGATCAGAAAATACATGATTTATCAAACACTAGAAAACACTATGAGCAAGTTACATCACCAAGGATGATACATGTCCTATACTTGGGATCACATTTACTTGCATCTAATCACTATATTGAAGGATTCCATGTACTGGAGGACAATCCTATATTGAAGACACTACATCAACTACCACTTATGCTAGATGTATTAAGTATCAAACTAATGAGGGAAAAGACCTAGGGCCATTGACCAAGGCATACTCTTTGAGTCCATTGAAAAAATTCACAGAATACATAGTATAATATAGGCCTACATATGTCAGGACACATGGAAATTGACTAAAGCATCCTATTTGAGTCCACAGGGCACATCCATAACAAAATGGGTATAATATAAAACAACATGGTCTAACACCCAAGGCAATTAACCAAGGAGTTATTTTAGAGTCCATGGATTTCAACCATAAAAAACTCATCAATGTGATACCAAAATACCAACATCTATCAATAATTATTAGAATTACAATCCATGGAAGTACCTATGGGAATCCCTATCTTGTACAATATTGGATAAGGCTCATTGAAAAAAAAAATTAGGAAGAACATTTGTTAATCATAGTTTCATAAATAATAACAAGAGAAAGAATAAATAAAAGAGTGATGGTGGATAAACATCCAACCCACCACTACTACTCCATCCTCATGGGGATACAATTTTGTTATGGTTTATAGGTGTATCCTTCTACCATCTATACCCAACCCCCATCACACTAGATCTGGGTGAGTCTAACATTCTGTTACCCATAGGGTCCCTAAAGTGAAAATAGTAAAGAGGAATCCTAAAATGTTTTCACTAAGATAACACATATGTAAATTCATCCCTCTTTAGGTCCCCACAAGGATTTTGTAAAAGGATGAATCCTATATGAGACCCTATAGATCAGATCATACATGGAGGAATCACATAGGGGATGCTCGACCTTAGTGATAGGCCAATGTATGAAACTTTTGGAAAAAGGTTATTGCTGAAGCAAAGCATCCATCTATTTAATTACTAAAGTAAATTATTTAATTTTATAGTAAATTGTGGTAAATTTAAAAAGTGGATGTAATCCTAATGGGAAATACCAAGAATAAAAATACTATATAAACACAAATATATACTCTAGGGTAGGTATATAAGACCACCTACATTTTAGATGATTTCTATTTATTTTCCCAACAGTTGGAAGCAGTTCCCAATGCCTATCCAAGCTCAACCAAGTCATGTTGGTTCTTGTTTCCTTGAAAATCCACCATAAAAAGTTTATTATAAAAACATTAAAATTAATTAATTAAAACAAAATAATTTATTTTAAAGAACCACATTATCTAAATGAGGTATAATTCCAAAAATAACATAGGTCGATACCAATACACTGAAAGGATGAACTAGCACTCTCTAACATCTATAAACACAATCCCAAACTCAATATGGGTATAATAATTTACAAATAAATTCAAAAAAACCATTCAATATTTTTAATAAAGGCCTTAAAGATTTATAAATTCACTATAATGATGTAACTTTATAAAAACAAACATGGTGAAGTTAAGATAGCTTCTCATGTTATATTCTTCCTTGGTATAGTGAAAAAATAAATATTGGAATCTAATGACACCCTGACCTGATGGAATTATGACCATAATCCATAACTATAGAAACCTTTGTTGGAGGAAGAAGTAAAAGAACACAACTGAGGATAATGGAGTCTATATTAACCTTAGGGTTTCCAATACACCTGAGGTTTCCCGATTACATCCAAGAATGAGATAAAAATCCCTTAGAGGAAGGGATAAGGGTGGCTGTGAATGTGGGGGGTAAAAGGGAAGTAAAAATTTTTAAAACCCTTTATGGGTGATAGTGGAAAATAATAATTTTCCAATTTTAATTATGTGCACAATTTTCTATAAAATGAGTCAACCATGCTATTGGAATTGTCTTGGACTCTCATCTCACATGATTATATTTCTTGGTTTAATAGACCATGTGTTAACAATGTGCCTCAACATTCTAAGGCACACTCCACCTCGCATGATTTTAGAAAAGAGTAAATCTAACCAAGCACCCATCATGTTTCATTTATGCAGAAATTTGTTTAACTGCTTTATGATTTCGTTTAGCCTTCTAAATAGTTTCTTAAACTATGATCTTGTACAAAATAACCTACATGGTTCAGGTACATGGTTAGAACTAACCATATTCCAACTGTGCGCTATTGGATGTATATTTCAAAATCATCAGTTTCATGCCCAGAACCCCCAAGATGCTCCCGAATCTAAAAAACTACAAACCAATAATAATTTCACATCTAAAAAATTATTTAGAGGCATTTAAAACATTTAATTCCCATTTATAATCTCCCATCAATATTTGACTTGTCTAGTATTTGAAAATTCCAAATCCTTAAGAAATTTCCAAATCCTAAAAACATGGGATCTTACACACCGATAGAGAATTTAAATAATTTCAAAATGAAATAAATACTCATATGAGCAATTACTATTTTATATAACCACTCTGTATCAATATGTGCTTAATCAGGTAAAATAATTATGTCATCAACCTACATGTTTGATTATCTTTCTTTGAATATAAGAAAGTAACTTTTCAACAAACCATTGGATCCATGAATTTAATTATATTGTTCCATTTTAGTCAAAGGTCTATACAACCACCTTCTATTAATTTGAAATGGAAACACCCATTTGTTGACTTATTCAATTAAGGTCATATCACTTATGATTCACCCAACATATCATAATTTTTCTTGAAAATATTTTTTATAGTTTTTAAGAGTACATCAATGTACGTGATTCAAGATAATGATTAATATCAATCTCAAGTTTATGAACAAGTACACAAATCCATAGATAGAAATATACATTGACATATATAAAAATTTTAATTACTATTTTTGGTTATGTCTATATAACCTCATCTATTGGATATTAACATGCATGGAAGTTTTGAAGAAGAAGCATTATCTGCATATGAGCTTCAAATACATCACTGTGGAAGCATTATCTATATCCTATCAGATGATTTCATAGAGACTATATGAAATAAGTTTTCTAATATTTTCAGGGATTTATTTTTTCAATTATACATAACAACTGTTATAAACATCAAATGTAAAGAATAATCTAACAATATTATCATGGGAATTCTATGTAGACAAACACTCATATGGTGATAATCTATTTATTAATATTTTGTACATCTAATGTACAATGTTTGTTTTCTACAACGAAACATCTAAAATAAAATTTGATGAAGAATCAGTTATATTTGATACATGTGAATCAAATTCATTTACATTTTCCCATGTATCAAATTATTTTGTGTTCATGGAAAAGTATTTATATAGGGTCATTTCTATCAATACCCCCTTATAGATAAAATATTAGTATATTCTAGGATTCCAACAATTTTTTATCATTATTAGTGGATGTAAGTATGTCTTGTATTTTTTCTAAATATTCATTTTTTATGATTCTTAAAATGGATTGGCCAACTCATTACCAATAACATATCTAATTGCAATGATGGTAACTTTTCTTCAAATCCTCTATGGGTGATTTATATACATTAATTGAGGAGTGTTAAATATAAGGTGTTTTTTCATGATATGGACATTGAAAAATATATAGGATCATAGTAAATATTATAAGTATTATATTGGAGGATGATTATATGAGATGATTGTTCTTTGCCCTAATTGTTAACAAATTCCAGGATATCCTTTCGGAAAAATTATCAACAATTCCACATGATAGAGAATTTGAAATTGTTATTTGATGCTTGGTATGACGTTTATATCCACTCCTCTACATAAGATGGATCATATTGAACTTATAGAGTTGAAAATTTATCCATATTTCATTGAGTTTAAGAGATTCATTAACCTAATAATTTTCCCTTGGGGAGATCTGTCTTCTTTCATCTAAAAGGTAGATGGTTCATTGTGTTTTTGTGTTGATTACTAGAGTTTAAACCATGTCATAGTCACAAATAATTTTCTTGTTCTTTATATTAATGAATTTATGGATTATTTAATGTTATAAAAGCAGTTCCACAATATTGACTTGAGATTAAGATGTCATCAATTGTTGTTGATCCCTATTGATGTTCCTTATACTACTTTTAGGAAACATTTTGACTTGTATGAGTTTATTATGATGTTATTTGGGTAAAAAAATATATTATAAGTGTTTAGAGTCCTAATCAATGGATATATCTATGAATTTATGGATTCATTTATAGTTGTGTTCATTGATGATTTCAGGATGTACTCCCAAACATGATAAGACCATGATCAACATCTTGAGATTATTTTGACCTCATAGAGTGAAAATTCACTATATAAAAATATCTAAAAGTTTTAGTTTTAGGTATTAGAGTTTATTTTTTTGGACTGTGATATTAGGGTCTATTATGTTATTATACCATGAGAAGGTTAAGTTCATGGTTTCTTAGAAGGGACCCAAGAACATTTTCATGATATGTACTATCTTAGGATTGGTGGGATACTATAGGATATTCATTAAATATTTATCCAAATTAGTTATTCTCATGTAAAAATAACCTCGAATGGAGTGAATTTTGAGTGGAATGATTATTTTGAGAGGGACTTATAGGGGTTAAAATAATGGTTAATTACTGCACTAATAATAGATTTATCAGATTTGGGTAAGTGGTATACATTTTATTGAAATTGTTAAAAAATTGGGCTTGGAGTGTTTATGATGTAGAATGGGTGATTAGTTGTTTATGGGTCTAGGTAGATGGTACTATATGAGAAGAACTACCCAACACACTATTTTGAGCTTGTTGTGGTAGTGTATTCACTAAGATATTGGTGTCATTACCTATCAAGAGAGTGGTAAAAAGTATATAATGAACACAAGTGACTCAATTATTTATTTTCATAGAATGTACCAAAACATTGAAAAAGAAGGTGGTTCGAGCATTTAATATCCTTTGACATCAAGGTAGAATTTAACACTCAGAAGGAGAATATTGTGGTTTATACATTGAGTAAAAATATTCAGGTTGATATTGTGAGAGAGGATTATAGTGAGTGGCTATTAATGAGACTCTTGTATATGTATTTTTATTTCAATGAGTATCAGTTGAGGGAAACTCTTACAAATTTGATCCTTTCTTCAAAACTAGTTGAGTGGTTAAAAAAGATTCAGTTTCTTGAATAATATTATTGAGTTATGAGATATCATTTATATTTTTTGTGGACACTATCAGATTCATTCCAGGACGATGATTGGATCCTTTATGATCATGGTAGTTTTATGGTTCCTAGGATAATACACAAGGCGTTTATGTGGGATTAAAATGCCTCAATATGGTTTGATTACCCAAGGATGGCCAAGATGTATCATGACATCTTGAGGATTATTTATTGATTATGATAAGGAAAGAAATTTGAAGGTCTGTTTCATGATGTAAAACCCATCAAAAATCTAATACCAAGAACCAGTGAAAAATATTATTTTTTCCCCATTATCCATTACTATTTTTAAATAGTATGTTATGAATTTTGATTTCATAATGGGGTTTCTATGGTCTCCTATAGAAAACAATGGTTTGAGTTATTAATGATTGAATGATAATGGTTATGAATTTATTATTAATAAAAGACTTATTATGTTAATTATATTTGTATATTATATTTTTTTTAAAAATATTTAATATTTTTATGGTGTTCCTAGGCATATCATATCTAATATGGAGAACAGATTTACCTTATAGTTCTGGAAAGGATTATAGAAGGTGTAAGATATTCAAGTTAACTTGAAAAAAACAAACCATCATCAGAATAACGGGTAGAGGATGCATACTATTTTGGTTTTTATGTATAAATAAACCTACATATTTCATGTTTTTATAATATTTTTATGATAATAATAATATTAATATATTCTAGAATCTAATGTTTTAGTGTCTTTAGAAAATTATGTTCATTCAATATGAATGCAATTGAAAATTTGAAAATTATTCAAATCATTATTCATAGTCCTTGAATATGTCATTATATCGTTAATAAATGTAATTACCTGAGGAAAAATAAAAAATAAAGGGTGCACTGAAATCCTAGTTAGGGGAGGCATAATAAGTAAGGAACATGAGACCTGAATCGTTATAGTATATTTGTGAATATAATCATCATCACATTTACATAAGAATAAAATCATCAAAATAACAATGATATAATAATTTTAATAATACATGGATATGGTATATGAATAAAATTAAAACATCATAAGATATGTCGAATAATTCCATGCTTAATATGTGATGAAACCTATCACCATTTTCACACATAACACATGTGTACAAATCATCACTTCATAAAATGTGAACAAATATAACAACATGTTCTTATAAAATTTCCCTATCCGGAGATATAACACGTTACACAAATAATTAGGGGTTATATAATTCTATTTCCATCCATAATAACATAAATTGAAATAAACATACATGCCACATACAAATTAATATGATCTCAATCATAAACATGAATTTATACCATGAGAATATAGTGGGTTTTTATAATGACATCGTATGATAAATATCGATTAACAAAACATTGAGGTTCCACAAAAAATAAGGTAAAAAATATTCATTGTGATTAATTAATGGTACTAATAAAAAAAATGTTTCTAGACTTTGAAAGGGAGAAGAATGAACATATGAAGAATCGAGGAGAGACTTCAAGAATAAACCCTTTATCATTAATCATGAATGTGTCTTCAAATTCATCATAATGAAGTGTGAACAAACATATAACTTTAAAATGAATCCTAAGTTTTAAATAGAATTAATTTTTAATTGGTTATATAATAAACATATATAAATAATGGAGGAGAAGAAAATGAACCCAAATGAATTTATAATTGTTTTAGGTCTGATGTTGTTTTTTAACATTTAAACCTCATATATAACTAAGTTATCTTTATTATCTCATGAATATATAAGTTAATAATATGATTTTTGTATTTAATTACTAACTATACACATTATAATTTATTTTAAAATATTTCTTTAAATATTATATGGTTTTAAGAGATGTTTCTTTGAATTATCTCATTTTGTTTTTTAACAAATTACACACAAAAGCTTATAAAAGTTTTAAATATATTCATTGATATAATATATAACATATGTTAATAATAAATATAATTACTGATAAGTAAAATATATATATATTCCTCTTAGGGGGATAAAACCAACCATTAACAAGACTTTTCCAAAGAGAGAGTGGGAGAGAGAACGATAATATAATTTCAACAAATAGTTTTTAATAAGTATCAATTAGCATAAAAACATTTTTATAATTTTTATATAATCATCAATTAATTATGGATGGTTTCTCTTAGAATATGAAGTGTAATAATTAAAGAATATAATAATTATATTTAAATGAAAAACCTAAAAGTGTTACCTCACTTTTAAAGATTCTCTTTTACTTAGATCTTAATGCCTTATAGGCATAGAGATGTATGGAACCTTAACATCCCAAGGGTTATAAGAAGTGTTTATAGAAATAAATTAGGTAGATATTGGGAAAAGAGAAGTTATTGAGAAGTGATTTTCCATGGAGAAGGATATGAGGTATTTATACTTCAAGGGATGGGTATTTTTAGGTTAACATACTAAGTAACATATTATTCCCAACATTAAACTTTTAATAATGGTCATATTTTAAAATAAGAACTATATTTAAATAAAATTAATTTAGTTTATTAAATTTAAACCTTTTAACCATAGAATTTATTATTTTATACAAAATAAAAAAATGAAAAATTATATTTTATGATATTATTTATCTTTTTAGATTTGGAAATAACTTTTATAATTTATTTTTTTTAAATTCTTAAATTATTAAATTGTCTTATTAAATAAAATTTTACTTGAAAAACTAGTTTTCGAAAAATTAATCATTAATACATTGATATTAAAACCTAAAAGATTAGCATTTATAAAAATTGTGTTTTCACTATTCACTAAAACTTTTAACACATTAGAATTTTTTTTTTAAAATAGATTAAATTATACTTTATCAAAAATTCACTTAAACATTATTTGATTTTACCATTTGAATATTTATTTTATGGCATTATAAAATTTATATTTATTAAATTTATTAATCGTTAATATTATTTACACATCATTTAACTTTTAAAATAATGAATTTATTATTCTAACAGTTATGTTTCTATTCCTAATGATCAGGTTACTATTCGTAAAAACCAAATAACTATTCCAGTGATCATATTGGTTTTTTACTTCCTATAAATACATCAAATTTCCTTTATTTATCAGTCACTTAAATTAATCTCAGGCTAATACATTCATTATTTTCCCAAAGTTTACTATATTATTTATGTTTATTTATTTTTACAGTGTTAGTTTAAATCTTGATAATTATATGTGATAATGATGTTCCAGAGTATTATATCATAGTTATGTTATTTTGTGTGTGATTATTATCTCATTTCACTACTTTAAATTTTATAGAGTATATATATCCTTTATGTCTAATATTCTCATATTGATGAAATAAAATCTCATTGGATTATTTTAAATTTAGCATGTATTTTATTCTATTTCCTATACATAAATATGACACACATGTATAATCAAATGATTATTTAAATATTTTAAATTATAGTTTACTACATTCTTCACTATTTATAAATTTCATCCTCAAAATTTTAAATCAACTATTTGGTTGAGACAAGTTGAGGGATATTCTATTTCATTGCATCGTTGAGATTAAATATTTCCTCTTCATACTTATGGGTTTAAAGAAATAATTGAACAAGGTGATTTAACTTGTTTTGTAGAAATTTGTATCTACAGTCCAAAATCTTCATCAGATTCCCTCATATGAGTATTGATGCTTTAGTTGAACAAACTATAAATTCATTACAAGTGGGGGATTGGTTATGTACTTACATAGAAGAGACTTATGGAACACATCACACACTAACGTCATGTTTGGTGGAAGTTCTAGTTGATAGACCACAACTCCTATATGGCCAAAGATTTCAAATGGGATAATATGGTTAGGTATAGGAATTAAATTCTTTTTAAATCTCATTAATCTCTTCTTATATTATATTCTAAGAAGCATTTTTTTTTCTAATTTTAAACTCTAATACCCATAAAATATTGTTTGTGTATCTATTATTTCTAATCTAAGTTTATTTAATGTGTTAATAATTGGATTGAAACCTATCTAAACTTTCTTACACAAGTTTGTTCCAAAAAAAATTAAATTCACTAATTTCAACCCAACATGTTAGTTATAGACATCACTTCTCTTATAGAGCATCATATGGTTCCATTTAAATTCTTGAGTGGAAACTATTGTGATACGAGAACTCAACTAGGGGATGATATTTATCCCAAACTGTTTTGTAGTGCATTAATAAATATCTAAATAATTATTCCTAATTGAAAATGGTCATTTTCAAATTAACCACCAATCTTGGGGTGAAAGGTTATAATAAAGTTCAACTTATACTTTAGGTAATGCTAAAGACTCCTCCAAAACATATAAGAGTACCTTTGATCCTAATTTAATATAATTTAATTTGTTTCCCCATGAAACCTCACCACTTACATTACATATATATATATATTAAGGAGGTTTCATGGCCTAATAGACTAAGATAAATTTATTCAAAACAAAGTGAATTACAAAAGATTAAAAATAGATATTTTTTTTAAAATCCTTCTCATAAAAGGATTTTAAATATGAAGGTAAATCATCAATCCATATGCGTACATTTTTCATTACTTTTATCATTATCCCATATTCCATTTCATTATATTCTCAGTACCCATGTGTGACAATTTAGCTGATCTCTTCAAGAGTTTTCAGGCACTGCATCCATACAGTAGGGAGTTTCCTAGATAAATGAGTCACACCATTCTGAATGGTCTTGGAGACTATGGTGGAGTCTCTTTCAAACCCAAGATAATCCAAACCATTGAATTTTTCATAGTTAACATCACAAATCACATTGAGAAATTCAACATCTAATTGTGGGTGTGTTGCCACATGTTCCAAAGAAACATCCAATGATCCTGTAATTGTGACCCCGGAAAATCACACCACATCCAGCCAGTCCTGGATTTCCCTTCGAACCTCCATCAATATTAATTTTTATCAATACATGAATGGTGGGATACTATAACTCTTCAAGAATGTCTTTGCACTGCATGTACTTACCAGCAATCCTGGTTTTTTAGATAATGTAGATGCCATGCATCGTGTTGCTGTTGTGGTTAGACTGGAGGATATATGCGCCCTTAAATGTAGTGATGAGGAGGACTAAATCAGCAAGAATATGGATATCCTTATACCCATTTTTCATATCATTCATGTTTCTCTATATTATTTGAATAATTTTGGAAATAGTATCCAAGAATAAATTCTTGACTTGAGAGAATACTAAATATTAGTGCAGTATTTTTGTAAGTTTGAGACATTCAGAATAAAAAGTAGGAGAACATCAAAAATGTCTTAAAGTGCCTTCCTTAATTATATGATAGTATCACATGACAAGAAAAAATTTGAAATATACTCCTTGTGTAGATTATAGGACATGCATTTAGAACATAAGATAGTGCCAGGATTTTGTATATAATATTAGTATGAAGTTTGGTATGAGAAAACCTCTAAATGAAAGCCATTCGTGATGGTTAGATTCAAGGTTTATAAAAGCGCCTGATCTAATAGAAGTAAACATCTTAATTAAAACATGAGTAATAAAAGAATTTGGAATCTAGAATTCCATTTCTGGGCAATTCCCATAATAGTGTGTCCTTATTTGGTGTAAATAGATTGTTGTTCAGCAGCCTTTGGATTTCATAATTCAAATATGAAGTGGGAGAGGCCAAAAAGTCATGTATTGAGACACTAGTGTCTATAAGAATATGTTTCATATCAAGAGAATCTATAAGAGGTGTTCATGTCCAATTATCAATCTAGAAATTGAGAGTAGAATCCTTTCAATAAATACACACTGAGTGAGTCATGATGTTTAATAAAGATTCTTGGATAGATGACCCAATTCAAGATCCCATATATGAATTACTTCCCATTTTTAATTTTCCAAGAAACTTGTCTCCTTAAAAACCATGGGCCACAAATTCACTATAGAGGAGATTCCAGGTAAACATGTCTTGTAAAGCCTCTTTGAAAAGTATGTGTTTTTAATTCCCATACCACCCCTGTCAATGGGACTGTAGTAAGAACTCCAAGAGAAGATGACTAGTTTTCTCTCCAATATACTTCCAATCCATATAGAATTATCAATACAAATGTTCAGATGTTTGATAAGAGAGATATTCCATATATATATCATAAAATAGTGTACAATCTTAGAGACAATGATATATTTATCCATAATAATCCTACTTAACATAGAGAGATACTTCCCCTTCAATAAAGAACATTGCTTCTTTATTTTATCAACAATTTTAATGAAGTGACTCGTTCTTGGTCATCCCTGAAAGAGGGGAACCCCAAGGTATTTCATGGTCATTGATCCTTCTTTAATTCCCACTTCCATTACTAGTTGATATCTTCTATTTTTAGTAATTACTTTCCCAAAATAAATGAATGATTTATTCTAATTAATATCCCACCCTTAAACTATTTATAATGAGAAATTGCATTCTTTGGATTTCAAATATTTATTTTTCCTCCTTGTAGAAAGATGATCTCACCATCAAAAAAATGTAGATGTGTTGGGGATTTAAGATTCCTTGAATCATTTATAAGATAAATATTTTTTTGTTCCTTTATATGTGTGATAAGTCTGCTCAAACAATCCTTAATAATAGAGAAAATAATGGTAGAGAGAGAATCACATTGGCTGATACCTTTTGAGAATTTGAGATACCCTTTTGGAGAACCATTCACAAGCACAAAGGTGTGAAAAAACTCCAAGATAATTTTTACCCAATTCAAAAATGTGTGCTTGAATCCAAATTTGTGAAGAACATTGTAACTAATATGCCAATCCATTGTATCGAATGGCTTTCTGATATCTATCTTGAGAGAAATATAACCCCTATGAATGTTTTTTTAAGAAGATATACACATTCAGAGGTTGTGCTAATGAACTCTTGTATAGTTCCTCCTTTCACAAAAACAAACTTCTTCCAAGAGACAATTTTATGAAAAATATCATTGATCCTATTCACTAGATTTCTTGTGAAGATTGTATAGCTAGAATTGATGAGGGAAATAGTTCTAAAAAGCAAAATTTCAGTGGCATTTTCCAGCTTGAGAATAAGAGTGAAAATTGAGTACTAAGACCACGAGGTAAAACACCTATGATGAAAAATGTATTGACTATTCTAGTGATCTCAAAATGAATAACATAACAAAATTTATGATAAAAGGAATTAGATATGCCATCAGGCCCCAATGCACTATTAGGATTCAAGTTAAACGCTGCATCTCTGATCTCAAAGTCTAGTGGGATACTAGTAATTATAACATTCTCTTCATCACTAACAATGTTAGGAATAATTCATTTATCCTGGAATTTATTTATGGTAGGAAAATTGAATAGTTTTTTAAAATAGTCAATAATATGATCAGTAAGAGTGCCCTCTATGTTAATGAGTATGTGTCTATCTTTGAGATAAGTAAGAGGACTACAAGCCTTCTTGGATCTTTGTACGACATTATAGAATTTAGTATTTCAATCCCCCTACTTATTCCATTTAAATTTGAAGGTATATTTCTGAAAATTGTCTTTGAGGGAGGGAAGAACATTTGGCCTGGATGTAAGCTCAATTTCTTGATATAAATTCTACACAAAGTCAGAATTCATGATCTCAGATTGAATTTTATTAAGGAAATCTTCAAGAGAGGTGATCTCACTTTCCATATTCTTATAGTTTTCTCTGCACCAGCTCTTGACATTGTGTTTCAATAAATTAAGCTTCATGGGGTAAGAAAATTCATTGTTACCATAGTGAATAGAGTTCCAATAATTAGTCACTATCCTATAAAAATATGAGTGTGTGGTCCTAGCACTATTAAATCAAGAAATGAATCTTATTTTAGAATTTTTAGTGATAAGACTGACCATGATAGGATGATGATCTTAATTTATTCTCAATAAGGTAATGTGACTCCCCAAAACTTATCTCTCATGTAATAATAATATTATGGTTTTATTTTGTTATCCGAAAAAAAACATGAAAACGAAATACCAAACATTTTTATTTAAATAAAAGACCATAGTATTTTACATTATAGTAATATCAATGGAAAACAATATTAAACAAAAAATAACTATTAAAATACCTATTAGAATTACAGGGAGACCAACCAATACAAAAAAAACCCAAGAAGATAATATGGGTCGTTCGGATCTGTAAAAATGAATATTAGTATGGCTAGAGCCGCTGCAACAACACTAAGAATCAGTGGAATGATTTTCACCATATTCTTCAATTGTCTTTAATTTGGGGCACCCTAATGTGTGGTTTTATAAGAAATCAACTTGATCATTTACTTGGGTGACCATTGAGTTCGAACGGCTATAATTATAGTCGTTGGTCTTTTGGTGGATTAATTAAAAATATCTAAGTATAATTTAGTTTTCCAAAATATTTAAGTTATGCATTGAAATTATAATACAAACTCTTATTAATAACATTAAACGGAAAATGTTTTAATTTTTTGAGCTACAATTAGTGTGATTTTAAAATGAGGTGAGGCTTTCAAACACCATTCAAATATTTCAAATTTCATGCAAATGTTTTCATTCTTAATGCTTTTACAAGGTTTTAACTAAAATATGTTTTTATTTCTATAATACTAGTATAATTTTTTCATATGGATGTATTAAATTTGAATTTATAACTTTGTGTTTTAAAACATTGGTTTTTATAAAACTAAGGAAAATTTTGTTCTGAAAAGAACATATTTATTAGTAAGGAAACATAGTATTAAAGTTAACAAAAAATATACCCACAAGGGCCAGCCCTCTAGCCGGGTCGAAGGAGGCAGCACACGCTAGGTAGATGAGCCTAGCCTTCAGCCTCAGTACGGGCTGGCCAGTGGGAGAGTGTGCGCACTTGAAGAACACATGAGGTGTAGAGCGCACCAACATTTGGGGCGACATGGCTGCGTGGGTGGGCGCAAGATTGTGCTCGCAGAATCCGGTACAAGGTGGAACTAGGAGGGGGGAGGTACCAAGAAGAGGGTGGAAGTATTTTGAGCTTATTCCCAGAGTCTTAGGATGATAAAGGGATGAGAAACATCCCTCTGTTTTGATGTGGGATATGAATTTTAAGGTGAAAAGAGATCCAGACCATTGGATCATGTCACGCATGATCCGATCCATTGGATCAATTTGACTTTCAAACTTTCGCAGCCACGGTATACCTCCGCATTTTCATGCATCATCCAATCCAACACAAATCTAATATTGGTCATCCAAGACTTTTTAAAACACTGCGCTAATCTGAATCATCCATTCTATCCCAATATAATCTGAGCCATTCATCCTTTAAAATATCATGGACGCACTCCAACCATCAGATTATGGCCAGATCCAATCCTGGTCATCCATTCATTTTTCTTTTCTTCTCTTCCTATGAAATATTCTTCTTCTCTACATGCACCACATCAGTAGGTTTTCTTCCTAATTTCACCATTGTTTCCACACCTGTGGCTCCTTCCATCTCCATCCGAGCCTCATTTCTCTTATGTTCCACAAAGACTGACTTCCCCCGGTCATTTAATATATCGAGTGGGCCTCAGATTTCCAAAAAGTGGCCTTGAAATATTTTATAGTTTGTATAATATAGTTTATTTATATAACCAAGTTTCACCAATTCCCTTAGTTGTTCCTCCTCTCCTTAAACCTTCATCAATCTCCCACAAGCCTTTCCTGAGCCTCTCCTCCTACTCCAGCCAGGTAAGGGATTTAGGTTGTAGTGTATTTGTTGTTAGAGGGTATATATATATATATGTATATGTATACTCATAAAAATATATATATAACCTTAGGGTTTAGTTAAAATGTTCTCTTATGTCGATCCTAGTCTTCTGGATTTTGAGTTCAATAAGTACTATGAACGTTAGGGTCCTTTATCTCTTGTATTCTTTGTGAAAGAATATGTTTTTATACATTTTCTATTCAATTTATAAGAAAGGAATATATATATATATATATATATATATATATATATATTTATATGATCATATGGTTTTTGGGTAAACCTCTTTTATACCATATTTTTAAGATCTTTATACATTGATTTTTAGGCTAAAGTATAGTATTAAAACTTAAGGAATTATGTGTTGTACAAAACATATATATATATATATAGAATAGACATTTGTATATAATTATGTAGTTAATAAGACTCACCTTATGGACCAGATTTATGCCTTTTCAGATTGAACTCCAATAGTTAATTTATGTTTCTGATAAACTTGTTTTGGTGTAAGACCCTTATGTATACCCGGTTATGCATATAAGTTGTATATGTTCACATAAACATATATGTAATTCTTTTAATAAATAAATATTTTAAAAATTTATATTATTATTTTTAGGCACTCTTGTAAATTAATGTGACTAATATATTAAAGTCAAATGGGTGTCAATGGAATTTTTCTTTGGTTTAAACCCTTTAATACATAGTGAATATTTAGATTTGAGTATATAGGTGTATACATGTAAACTTTGATCCTCAATTTTATTTAGAATTTTCCAAGGACAACAAAGAAATAATCAAATATGTGTTTTTAAAATATGAATGTATTTATTCAAAAATACTAAATTTCATATACACCCTTGTGTATAAAGAGATTTTCACAACACACTTCCCTAGTTTTGGATACTCTAAATATTATAATTTTTATGCGTTTAGTATTTATGGAGAATTTCTGAGTATAATATTTTGGTATTGCAACTCTTACATACATATGAATAAATCAATTATTATCATATATATATATATAATTGTATTATTTAGGGTTGGGTTTCATTCTTTCCAATTTTATCTTTATGTATACCCTTGTGATGTGTTATACAAAAGCATATCATAAATAAATGTTTGAGCATCGGTGAGTTTAACACCCCACATGGAATATTGGGTTTGTCTTTTGGTTAATTTTGCATCCAAACCCTGATGAAATTCCAATATGTATATTTTATTAATAGGGTTTTAGAATTTAAAGTTATCATTTTGTGTGACAAGGCTTTTATTGCTTTTGTGCATTAGTTTTCATCACATGTGCTATAATCTGCTTAACATGCTTTCTATTTAATGGCATAGCCATTTAGTTGATAATTTTGTAATTAATACTTGTATGCCTGATTCACTATATATATGTAAATTCTAATGAATATAATTAAAAATCTTATGACCTTTTATGAAATTATGAATCTAATTATTAAAGGTGGTATGAGACACCTTGTATAATATGGAATGAGAAATTAAATATTCAAAGCAGTATGGGACATTTTGAACATATGACCCTATTTGGCATATGAGGAATGTAATAGAATTGATATAACAGGTTGGGGACCGGTTCAAGCAAGCCCATAGATGTATCAATAGTTCTTATGAGACAATCAGGTCATTTCACGAGGCCATTGACATTTCAGGTCTGGGCCTGAGGTCTTGACAGGGTCTGATATTATACGTTCCCTCGATATGTTTATGATAATTAATTAACCCAGTGGATATTCAACTAGTGGAATATCTATGGTTAAGAGCCAGTATATATGAGTTTTAGAATAAGTAAATGCTTATGGAATAATTTTTATTATTTACTCAGTGATTTATTATACAGTTTATGTTTCACTGTAGTAAAGAATGAAATCGATGTTATTACCTTTATAAACAACTATGGTAATGTATTACTCTTAGTTATTAAATTGTTACTTTCATATTCCTATGTCATGATTATTTAGAATTTATTTATTTATTATTCTAAAATAACATGCTTATAATTGTATCATGATTTCTTATAACTCTATTAGAATACCATGAAATGTGCCCTTATGATTCTTAGACTAAATGTTATGTTTGGATGTTTATGTTTCTGTATTGAATAAGAAAATGTTCTATGGGAAATTGTAAAAGAATATTTTCAAATTATATATTGGTATATTATGTTAATTTAAAACCCCTTACTGGGCATTCGTATGCTCAACCTATGTTTTTAAAATATTTTTTTTTCAGGTATCAGTTTTAGCAGAAGAACCATGTCAGAAGAGGCTTGTTTCCTAGAAACTAAAATGAATCGATCCTATTTATGGGACATGTTGTCTAATATCTTAGTGTATTTTTTTGTAAAAATTTACACATCATATTTCAAGGAACCATCTCTGGGTATTCTAAGTCTGGCTGTTACAGTTTGTATTAGAGGATTCGGTTTAGATAACTTTGGAAAACCAAGACTGAACAAAACAAATTACTTAATATTTACTAAGTATCATGTTTTATTAATTTTCAAATGGCTGTCAAATAACGCTTTATATCCCTTCTATCCAAAATATTAGAAACCATAGTGTCAAGGGAATGATTAGAAGGATTTGAAGCTTTTGAGAACCTTTGTTTATCTTCTCAACATCTCTATCATGTGTCCAATTCATCTCACGTACTCCAACTTGACTGAGGATATGGATTTGATTACTTTCTAATGATTCATGCCCAACTTCCCTTTTATGCACGTAAGGTAAGGTATCATGATGGTCTATTCCGATACTTCACCTTGGATGAAAAATTCTTTCACTAATGAACTTCCAAGAAGCTTCCCAAGAGGGTGACATCCGGGAAGCATACCTCTGTCAAATCGTAACCTATGGTCTTTGGGGTCAGGTCATGGACTTTGAAATCCTTGATGACAAATCTACCCATTTACATTATATACAACAAGTTCAAGAATATTTCACCCAAACCCATAACATTCATGATTTCCTTTGTTAGAACTTTAGATGCCCGCACCCAATTAATCCGGACTGCCTATGCTGCATCTGGAACCAAGAGATTGAAGATTTTGGAACCATTTTGGGGATCGTTTTGACTGGGAATTGGGGAAATCACTAACACTCGTGAATCCAGTGAAGTCCCATCTTGATGGACGTCAGGAAATCTGTACTCATGTTGTTGAGTGAATATTCATGTAATACCTTGGGTTTTTGAACTTGGTATAATTGAATAATGTGATGTGTTTTGGAACTTTAACATGATTTTACAAATGAAGTCTTTTTTCATTATGGTTATGTCTTGGCCCAATAAAACATACCTCTTAAAATTTTAGATAGAAGACATGATTTCACCAACCAAACTCCTGTCACTTCCTACCGAACTGTTAGAGATCATAATTGTTAAGACATGCTCTGAAGAATACCTCCCCTTTACGAACCTACGAAGAACATGCCAACATATTTACGATATATGTAACTATCCAGACATTCTCTGTTCCTGTCAAGGGAATTCTTATATCTACCACCATATATCCACTACTCAACTCACTGAGTATAGACGAAGGGGAGAGTTCCTATGAAATTCTTTTCTATTATTTAATCTATCCCAAAACTTTACAGTTAGGGTAAGGTTTCAAGAGGATTCCTTGAAGGGGAACATTCACATGACCAACATGAACCAAATCATGAGCCTCAGTTTATATGAACACATATATGACATTGACATTCACAGACATGAGATGGTCCGACGAGTCCTTTGATAGTTTGTCCATTCAGACATCTCTGAACTCTCTACCATTCGGCCATCCCACTAGAAGCCCGAGTGTAAACTGCATGAGTTTAACCATTACTCCCTGAGGTGTGTCTGGGCTAGGGAAAGAGAGGAATTTAACACCAATTTGGGTATTTAGTTGGCCACACCTGAGAATCCTCCATGACTGGGGATGTGGTGAATAATTTCAGAGAGTCTCTTTTTAGTATGGTTATATGAAATTAATTGCGAGGACACAATTATTTGTAGGGGAAATAATGTGATGCCCCAAATCTTATATCTCATTTAATAATAATATTATGATTTTATTTTTTATCCGTACAAAACATGCAAGCTAAATACCATAAATTTTAATTTAAATAAAACACCATAGTATTATACATTACATTAAGATCAAAGTAAAATCATAATAACAAAAAAATACCTACTAAAAGACCTAATAGAATTACTGGGAGACCGCCCAAAGCAAAGAAAACACCAAGAAGATAATATGGGTCATTCAGATTCATCACAAAAAACATTAGTATAGCTAGAGCCACTAAAAAAGAACTAAGAATTAGTGAGATGATGTGCACCATCTACTTTAATTATCCTAAATTTGGGACCCCCTAATGTATGTTTTTATAAGGAATCAACTCGATCGTTGCCTTGGGTGACCATTGAGTTCTAAGAGCGATAATTATAAGTGTTGGTCTTTTGGTAGATTAATTAAAAATATATATGTATAATTTAGTTCTTCAAAATATTTATGTTATGTATTGAAATTATAATATAAACTCTTATTAAGAACATTTAAAGGACAATGGTTTTATTTTTTGAGATACACATTCTGTCATTTTAAAACGAGGTGAGGATTTCAAACACCTTTCAAAAAATTTAAATGTTTTGTAAATGTTTTCATTATTAATTCTTTAATAAGGTTTTAACTAAACTATGTTTTTATTTCTATAATACTAGTATAAAGTTTTCATATGGATGCATTAAATTTTAATTTATGACTTTGTGTTTTAAAACATTAGTGTTTATAAAACTAAGGGAAATTTTGTTTGGAAAGCACCTATTTATGTGTAAGGAAACATATTATTAAAGTTAAAGAAATATATATCCACAAGGGCCATCCCTCTATCTAGGTCGAAGGATGCCTCATGTACTAGACGACCGAGCCTAGACTTTAGCCTTATCATAGGTTGACCTATGGACGAGTGTGTGCACTTTAAGCACACTTGGAGAGCAGAGTGCACCACCGTGTTGGGTGGCACGACAACATGGGTGGGCACAAGAGCACACCTGCAGAACCCAGAACGGGGTAGTACCAGGAGGGGGAGAGAGTATTTTGATCTTGTTCCTAGTGTCCTGGGATTATAATAGGGTGTGAAACTTCTATCCGTTTCTATGTGGGACAAGAATTTTAAGATGAAACTAGATCCCATCGATTGGATCATGCGACACGTGATCTGATTCGTTGGATCAGTTTGGATTTCAAACATTCATAGGCGCGGTATACCTCTACATTTTCATGCACCGTCTAATCCAATAGAGATCTAATCATAGCTGTCCAAGACTTTTTAAAACACTGCGTCGATCTGAACCATCTGATTCATCACAATATTATCTGAGTCGTTTTTTCTTTTAAATACCACAGATGCACCCCAACCATCAGATCAAGGGCAGATCCAATCCTGGCCGTCCATTCTTTTTATGGATCTTCTCTTCCCACAGTATATTCTTGTTTTCTATGTGTGCCACACTAGTAGATTTTCTTCCTACTTCCACCATTTATTTCCACACTCGTGACTCCTTCAATCTCCATCCAAGCCTCCTTGCTCTCATTTTCTACAAAGAACGACTTCCCCCATTCATTTAATATACTGAGTGGGCCTCAGCTTTCCAAATAAGTGGCCCTAAATTATTATTTTGTTCATATAATATAGTTTATTTATATAACCCCATTTCACCCATTCCATTATTTTTTCCTCCTCTCCTCAAACCTCCAACAATCTTCCACGAGCCTCTCCTCCTCCTCAAGAAAGGTAAGGAATTTAGGATGTCTTGTATTTTTTGTTTGATGGTATATACATATATATGCATTCTCATAAATATATATATAAAACCTTAAAGTTTAGTAAAAATTTTCTCTTATGTCGATCCTAGTCTTTTGGATTCTGAGTTCATGAAGTATTATGACTATAAGGGTCCTTTACCTCTTGTCTTCTTTGCAAAAGAATTTGTTTGTATACATTTCATATCCGGTTTATGAAAAAGTAATATATATATATATATATGTGTGTGTGTGTGTGTGTGTGTGTGATCATACGGTTTTTGGGTAGACCTCTTTTATACCCGATTTTTAAATAGAGTTTTAAAACTTAAAGAATTATGTGTTGTACAAAACTTTTATATATATTTATAGTATAAATGGTTGTATATAATTATATATTTTGTAAGACTCTCCTTTTGGACATGATTTAATCCTTTTCACATTGAACTCTAATGGTTAATTTATGTTTCTGATAAACTTGTTTTGGTGTAAGAACCTTATGTATACCCGGTTATGCATATAAGTTGTATATGATTAGATGAACATATATGTAAGTAGTTTATTAAATAAATATTTTAAATATTTATATAATTATTTTTAGGGACCCTTTATAATTAATTTGACAAATATATTAAATTCATAAGGGTGTTAATGGAATTTTTATTTGGTTTGAACCCTTTAATACATAGTGTATATTCGAATATGAGTATATATGTGTGTACAGGTAAACATTTATCCTCAATTCTATTTAGAATTTTCTAAGGACTGAAAAGAAATAAAAAAAGTGTTTTTGAAATATGAATTTCTTTATTTAAAATTACTACATTTTATATACAACCTTGTGTATAAATAGATTTGCACAACACACTTCCCTAGTTTTGGATACTCCAAATATTATAATTTTGAGGTGTTTTGTATTTATGGATAATTAATGAGTATAATATTCATGGTTTTCTACTCTTACATACATATTTTTTTTAATGGTTGGGGCCAAAGCCTCATTTTATTATTTAAAGCAAAGACCTCTTTAGACTGGGTAGAGGGAGACCCATTACATAGCCCGAATGCCCAAGGCCAAGTGGCCTGAATACAGGGCTTGAAAGCCCATTTTTTTGGCCCAAAGAGCCCCTTGGTGAATAGTAATGCTATAGTACCCGGGCTACTACAATACCAGCTACAGTACCGCCGCTGTTATAGTTCCTGCTACAGGGCGTCCGCTGCTACAGTTTCACCACTACTACAGTTCTGCCACTACTTCAGTACTGCTACAGTGCCCTGCTACAGTGATACTATAGTACCCTAAAATTAGTCCCTGCCTGGATTTGATCCTGGGTCTTTTGGATGCCAAGCAGGATCCTGTACCACTAGGGTACAAGCTCGTTGGCTACTCTTACATACATATGAATGAATCACTTATTTTCATATATATCTAATTGAATTAGTAATGGTTTGGTTTCGTACCTTCCATTTTTAACATTATGTATACCCTTGACATGTGTTATACTAAATCATTTTAGAAATAAATCATTGAGAATCGGTGAGTCTAATACACCCATGGAATATTGGGTTTATATTTTAGTTAATTTTTCATCCAAACCATGATGAAATTCCAAAATATATATTTGTTTAATAGTGTTTTAGAATTTAACGTTATCATTTTATTTGACAGGGCTTGTACTACTTTTGTGTGTTAGTTGTCATCACATGTGCTATAATTTTCTTAACATACTTTCCATTTAATGACATAGCCATGCAGTTGATAGTTTTGTAATTAATACTAATATGCATGATTCACTATATATATGTAAATTCCATTGAATGTAATTAAAAATCTTATGAACTTTTATAAAATCATGAATTTAATTATTCAATGTGGTATGGGACACCTTGGATAATATGTAATGAGAAATTAAATATTCATAGTTGTATGAGACATTTTGAATATGTGATGCTATTTGGAATATGAGTAATGTAACAGACTAGGTATAATAGGTTGGGGACCAATTAATGCAATCCCGTCGATCAATCTATATTTCTCATGAGACAATCGAGTCATGGAATGCAGCCATTGACATTTCAGGTCTTGACACGAGGTCCTGACAGGGTCTGATATTATATGTTGCCTCATTATGTTTATGATAATTAATTAACCAGGTGTATATTTGACTTGTTGAATATCCATGGTTAAGTGCTAGTACTTATGAGTATGATAATAAGTAAATGCTTATGGAATGACATTTGTTTTTCACTCAGTGGGTTATTATCAAGTGTATGTTTCATAGTAGTAAAGAATGAAATTGATGTTTTTACCTTTATGATCAACTCTAATTATGTATTATTCTTAGTTATTAAATTGGTACTTTAATATTCCAATTCCATTCTAGTTTAGAATGTCTTTACTTATTATTCTGAATGGGCATGCTTATAATTTAATCATAATTCCTTATAACTCTGCCAGAATATCATGAAATGTGCCCTTATGATTCTTAAAATAAATGTTATGTTGTGATGTTTATGCTTTTGTATTCTTTAAGAAAATGTTTTATGGGAAATTTTAAAATAATGTTTTCAAATGTTATATTGGTATATTATATTATTTTAAAACCCCTTATTGGGCATTCGTATGGCCACCCTACGTTTTTGACATAATTTTTTCAAGTATCATTTTCAGCAGAAGAAGCATATTAGAAGAGGCTGGTTTCCCAGAACCTCAACCAAATCGAACCTCTGTGTAGGACATGATTTTTAAAATATCAGTGTATGTTTTTTTGTAAAAATTTAAACATCATGTTTCAATGCACCGACTCTGAGTATTCCGAGTTAGGCTTTTATAAGTAATTCTGAAGATAGTTCCCTTGCATGAGGTCCAACAATTAATGAAGGCCCTATCAAGATTTCTAGAAACCATTATATTTTTTTGTCATATATATTTATTATAATTAGGTCCATCAGGATTGATTTCCATCAGAATATTTACATCCATGTAAACATTGTATTCCCTGGAGGAGATATTGTGATGAATATCTCCCAATATTTCACCTGGGAGAAGAATGTCATTGATGTTTCCAAGAAGAATCCAGGTTTCATGAATTTTAATGTTTATTGACTTAATATTATACCATGTGATCCCCCATTCTTGATCTATGTTTTTCACATAGAAAAAGGAGTAGTAGAAATGAGAATTTGGAATATCAGCCTCATAAGTAAAAATATGGTCATCAACATTGAAGGTAGTGACTTGACAGATAAAATCATGAGAAAAGACCCATAAGGTGTCTATGATTATTTGAGTATAATTTGTTCAAATGAGTTTATAAAATATATTTTCTAGTCTAGAAAAACCATGAGCATAACCCTTTTTAGAATTGATGATTCCCATAAATTTGGGTTTATATACATAAATAAATATGTGTAAGTAAGTTCCAGTATCATTGTCATCCACTCTATGGAAATTCAAAAAATAAAATATTCATTTATCCTTTTAGTTGGGGGTTGATCCCCATTTTTTATTTCCCCATGAATTTTTTTGGACTATCTGGAGGGCTGTCATTTGTTATTTTCATTTTCAGGGGTTCCCATATAGAAAAAAGAATGAGTTTTTTCATGATCTAATTTCCAATTAATAATAGTGTTTGGACACACTGTTATATTGTTTATGCGCACGTATTAGGATAAATATCATTATCTGGTCCTCTTTTCAGATTTGAGTGATTTATAAGTGATGAAAAAATTTTAGTTTCACTACTACTAGATACTGAAGAGTCAACTAGATGAGGTGTTATGACTCTATCCTTATTTTCTAGTTGTACATGCGAGTTTGAATGTCAATCCAATGTAAACTATTTTTAAACACGGGGATTCAGAATATCATGAATTTAGGGATTCATGCAATGAGAGGGATCTAAACAATCAACATTAGGATCTAAGATACTGTTATAAGTCCTTTCTACATGAATTTATGAAGGCTCCTTAGCTGATGTGGGTTCATTGAAATCCATATCGGCATTGTCTTTGTTATAATGCATGGAGGTAATGAAATTCAATAAATCATGTGAAAATTATGAATAAAAAAATCTCATTTTCATCATGTAGTTATTCTTCTTCAATAAGAATTTCCCCTGAGTTCTTTTCTCTAGATGTAGTAGTTGGAACTTAATTTTTAACCCATATATATTCTTCCATTTTATTTAAAGGTTCTCCCTTCTCATAGGTAGTAGATTTCCATTTTTTGTGTTTAGAAACACCTTTATAGGCATTTGAATCTGGGGGTTGATACATCTACTTCTTAAGAACACTACAGTTGGGAGAGGAATGACTTACCATTTTACATATATTAAAAATGGGGGTTTATACGCGTATTCTACCTTAACCTCAACTTTTTGATGATTATAATAAATTTTGTTGACTTTTCGAAGCTTGGAATCTAAATTTTCCTTAACATGAACACTAGAATAGTGTCTAAGATGTAAATTTAATATACAATGCTCCAATTTAAGTGGAGTTACAATGCTTGATGAAATGTCATTTAGAATTTTGGGATGCAAGAAAACCCAACATTATTCATAAAGTCATATCCAAATCTGATTTGAAGAGTTTTTCTATGAGAAGTTATTGAAATTAATGTCCCAATTGAAAATCCTTAAGACTCTAGTTTTTAGATGAAGATTCCCAAAACTCCAAGAAGTACCCAATTAATCCTTACACCAATCGATATTTTGGAAAAACCCTTTCCCTATCGAAATTAATTCCCAATTCCCAAATCCTCATTGATGGGAGATTCAATCCTTGAGATCAGAAAACAGCCATGGATTATCAACTTTAGTCTAAATCAGGTTCCTGAGAAGAGAAAATTTTCACTTATTGATCCTTTTATAAAGGGAAACAGGATCTACAACAACTAAAAAATTCCCATCGTCTGTCCTGGTGGGAAATTTAAATGAATAATTAGGTAGAGTCTCTAATCCCTATAGCTCCTGAAAGAACAAAATGCTTCTATATCTAAGTTTTCTCAAGAAACTACCTTCATCTATGAAACATTATTTTGATTCCTCAATGACCACCCCATTTAATTATCTCTCCCACCTTGGGTTGAATGAATCCATAATAGATCAATGAAATATTATATTGAAGTAGAAACATCCCGCCGGATTTTCCAAAACTATATCGTGGTATTTCTATAGGGATGAAATCACTTTCATCTCGAGTGTCATATTGGGTTTTAATTCTTTTCACCACTTATATTACATATATCCTAGAATATTGATCTCATAATAATTACTCCAAAAATAGTGATAAAGAGATAATAATGGATGAATTTAACCATCAAAACCCATTTTTCATCTTTAATTTTAGATATCTTTATGAAACTCATGGAAATATTGACAGTGATTTTATTCTAAAACTATACTAATATGGGAAATGGTTGAACCATCCATTTTTACTTCTAAAACTCTAATCTTACATTCTAACAAACCAGAATATTTTTTGGGTAATAAAAAATCTCAACATTTATGTTTCCCCTAATAAGTGCTCTTGAATATCTTTGTATATATTGGTACTTCCAGGTTGGATGTAGAATGATGAGATATGGGCATCATCCAATACTTTTTCTTTATGTCTGGTGGTGATAACATATGAATACTATCTCTATATCTAATAACACTTTTATTACCACTGTTGAATTCATAAATAATTCCTTTATTCATTAGCATCACTATCTTCTGATGTTTGAAAAAAAATCCTTTTTTCAAATCATTGATATTATCATAGATATATGGTTGTGAAATCATATCGATAGGGTACGATTTTATCACTATTATTATAATTTCTAGATTCATAATTTGAATATCCATGAAGTTATGGTCATTCTATATCCTTATCATGGATGGGTTAGCAATTTAATTCATATGAAAAGCATAAAATACTTTATTTTACTTTATAACATTATAGTGTATAGAGAAATCATAGTCCTTGATTAACTCTAGCCATCTTAGTTGATCCATGTTCATCTCAATCTATGAAAATGTATGCATTAAATTTTCATTATTAGTATATATGTTAGACTTCTTTAATAAAGGTAATGCCGCTAAATATTTAACAAAAAGATCACAACTACTAACTATAAATGATAAATTGGATATTTTTTGTTTAGGTATATTCAATTATCAAAAGGAATATTCTATCACATTATCATTTTTCATGAGTACAAAACCAAAGACTTTATTTTAGGAATACATTTATATCACAAACCATTTTCCACTTTAGGGGTGTGAACGTATAGATGTAGTGAGTTTCATACTCTTAAGATCCTTACAAATCTCTTCAAAGTATTCCATACATAAATACATTAACCATTTTTGTTTTGACTTAGTTAGTGGGATAGATATTACTGATAGATGTCTTACAAATCATCATTAGTAACTAACTAATATAAGAAAATAATGAGCCTTACTAAAATTTATTTGTCTAGGACACTCTTAAATGATATTTTTCTTTGAAAAATCCATAAACATTCCATAATTTATGAACATATTCCAAAATAATATAACGTCATATATAAAAAATACATACTTACTAAACTCATTGTACAACTTCCCCTTCCATAAATTCCTAAACAAAGTACTTAGTTAATCCACATGCTCTTCATTACAGTTAGATAACATGAGATTATCAACAACAATTTTCATTGAAATTTTTTCAAGGTAATCTAAAAGTATCTATTCATAATGTAAATATAGAATATTTGAAATTCCTCAAGTCAAAATGAAATAACTATAAACTCATATTGTACATATATTGTGCGAAAAGAAATAATTTGAGTTTATTACCTCTTTATCTTTAGTTAATGATATCCAAAGTGTATATCTAATTTTGAGTAGTATTTATTTACTCAAAGTTGATTGAAAATTTCATTAATACCTTGTAGTGGTAACTTGTTCTTTTTATTGATATTTTTGATCTCTCTATAGTAAATTGAAAGCCTCATTGACCCATCTATATTCTTGAAAAAAAATAACGCTTCAACCCATGTAGATAAACACGAGTTTATAATTTTTTTATCAAAATTCTTTTCCAATAGCCTATTTAACTCCAATATTTATATTAGGGATATCCTATATGGGATCATGGATAAAGGTATTTCATTGGGAATAAGTTATATTTCAAACTCTACCTCACAATATAGGGGAATGAGATTAATTTTTTGGAAACTAAATCAGTTTATTCCCTCACAATAAGTATTTTATCAAGTATGATTTTCTCTTTTATCTCAACCTTTTGATAAATATATGGTAATTCAGTTTGTATTAACACCCACACATTTAATTTATTTTACAAAGGTGATTCATAATATTCTTTTTAATTTGTATAGGATCATGTTACCATTTGAGATATGGAAAGAGAATTACATTCTCCCAAAATATTATGTACAATCCATATAATGAGAGAAAATCCTTTCCTAATATAGTATTAAATTGTACCAAATGAAGGATTATTTTATTCACTGGAATAATCATCTAATATAAGCTAACTGGAGAAAAACCCAACCCATGGGTTGCATTAATAATAACACTTATTATTTTCTGACATATATATATATATATACTTAATGGTATATCAGAGATTATATAATAGTTCTATAAAACTTATAGGATATAAAGGAATTTTTAGAATATGATCAAAACAAAATATTAACCATCCCTAAGTGAATAACAAATATACCATACATTTATTCATTTTCTTTCACTACCTTAGCGGTGGTAGTGGAATATTATTTCCCATTATTCCATGTATTAGGTGGTTGGGAATGTTTATTACTCTAAAAGACCCCCGGTTTTGTGTATTGGATTTCCTACCACCCATATTCCTTCCAATTTAATCATTTAACCATGGGTGGTTACTTCATTTACTCCATAATATTAGTTATATTATTAATGTATCTTTGATATTCATGATCTGGATTTGCTTCTTCTCCACACATAAATAATATCCTCTTTACTTTGAGTGTTTTCTTACAATTCTTCCTTCATCATATTTGAAATATGGATTATTGGATTTTCATAACTGATTTATCATTTTATCATTCATCTTGAATCTTTTTCCTTCATTTCATTTCTCTATGTATGTGGGTCTATTATCTAAACCCCATATCAACATTAAGAGTGAACCAAACCACTTCTTCATAACTCCCAAATTATATAATTTCTATAAAATTTTTATTTTTTGGATTTTGACCACTAAATAATATATATATATATATATATGTATTTCTATCATTTTTGAAAAAAAACCAGAGTTTTACCTTCTATAGTTTTTGTAATTCTCCTTATAAGTTATAATATATTTATTATCTTGTTTTATTAATCATTAAAAATTCACTCTCTATCTTTATGTGAATATTTTGAGTGAAATATTTTTTAATAATATTTTTTATTGTATTCCCACTACACAGGGGATACTTCATCTTTTGGCTTCATATATATTTTAATCAATGTCAACTATAAAGACCCTGAATCCATTAACCCTTATCCAGTGTATAATTTATTACATTGGCATTATAAATGAGTTATATCATCCATAATGATGAATATTTTAGTAGTATTGAAGAACTATACTTAAACATTCATCCCACTTTACAGTAGAAAAAATATAATACATAGTTAATGTAAATTTTCTACATCCTTGAACTCATTCAATGATTCCTTATTCATATTCGTGGAAATGGAAATAAAATTAAATTTGAGATCAAATTCATGGTAATGGGTACATATAATGGATGATATCATGTGAAAATAAGGTGTAATAAATATTGAATGTCAACTAACTAGAAATATGATCTATTTAATCAATAATTTGAGGACAAAATGAATCCATGGATAATATCAAGGTATAAATATCATGGATAATAGTAATTGAATACATAGGGAAAGAAATTATTAATGTTGGAAGTCCTAATTTTAGACATCATCATATATTTACTATCATGTACTTCTATTAATAAATTTTAATAGATGGGTTGGTAAACCACAAAAATATATTTAATAAGTTTGGAGAACTATTTTGTCTCATGAGACCTATCCATGAACTAAGGAGCTAAATTATTCTAGGACCCACCCATTACTGAATATCGAATTCATTAATCATATATTTAATGATCATTTTAATTAATTAAAAATACTTCATATCAATATATATACATATTGAGTTAGGAATATGGAATATAATGATTTTCCCTTGTCAAAAAATAACATTCATATTAAAAAACCGTATGATGAAATGGTATAATGTTTAGAAAATAAATGTATTCATAATATAAATAATATGTATATTTAATCAAAAATTAATTTCCAATTAAATATGATCACATGAAAGTTAATTTTTCAAGATAAAGTTAATGACCACAAAATTAATCAAGATATGAGAGATGATAATAAATTCATCAAAAATGAATATTTTGTTGAAAAATAAATTATTTTAAATAATGGATGAAAATTGAAGAGAAAAATATAAAATTATTTTTCATAAAGAGTTTTTTAAAATCATATTATATAATAATATAAATAGAATAAAACTGTTTTGGTGGTGGGAATGTATGTTAACACCATATATGTTAAAAGGAAACATTTCTTTTGTCCTTTTATAGAGAAATTGAAAAGTGTCACTTTAAAAAACATTATAAAAATTCCTTTCAAAAGTTATAAACATTAAATGATAAATTATGATGGATTTAGTAAATAATTTGAGTAAATATAAAGGAATATTGTATTTATTTTTGAAAATTATGATGATTGAAGAAAAATATATCTGATCTAAAGAGAAATTAGATCATTTTTTAACATTTTTTCCCAGATTCAAGTGAAAAAGAGAATAAATTTTTGAATAAAAAAAAGAATGTCTTAAAATATCAATAAGATAAGAGTATGTATGAAATTTATGAATGATATATTTTAATATTCCTTTAATAAAAATAATATCAATCCCAAAAATATGGTTATAAAATAAAGTCTTCCCACTTTGGTAACTTTAAAATTGGTAAAACTAGATAGAGAAATCATTAATTTAAGCATCAGTTACCATAAATAAAAATATATTCCTTTTAAATATATCATAGGGGTATTATATACACCATATAAAATAAAATAGATTAATAATACCAAATATTTATCAATGGAGTGAAATTTTAGGCGAAATTCCTTGCAAAGATCATATCATTGAAATGAGAATTAGTCAATGAAGATAATACATGTACAAATTAAATAATAACAAGATAAATGTAAAATGAACAAAAAATAATAATATTTCATTTGAAAAATAATAATTATATAATAAAATCAATGAAGACGTGTTATAATCCAATGAAAGAGAATTGAGTTAATTAACTTCTTACCTCATTATTCCCCTAAGTTGAACGCGATTTAAAAAAAGTATAATAAATTTGACCTTATTATAATTATATAACATATTAATGTAGAAACATATTATTTCATATATGACCAACTTATAACATTTCAAAACCTACTAATTAATAAATCATTAACAAAATCATTGTTTCTCTGTGTTAAGTGTTTTGTTGTTATGAGAATTTTGGTTTTGTAGTTCCTGTACATTAAATTTGATTATCGTTAAATCATCTCTAGAAAATTAATTGTAATATAAATTTTATATATATTTGTAAAATAATACTTTATATCAATCCTTAAAATATAGATATGGAAAAATTAATCTCACCATTCATTGAGACGGTAGACCATTCATAATCTTGATCACCATTTTCTCTTCTCAGAGGATGGAACAAAAGAAAGGTAAATAATAGATAAACTTTAAGAAATAATTTTTATATCATATATATAATTTATAATAATTTAATATACCATTATTTCAATCCATGTAATGCGGAAAAGAAAAATTTATCACATCGCATCATGGAGGTGTTATCCCCACATATGCATGAAAGCCAATATTGTTTTCCAAATGATTATAAGGTAAGAAGGTAAATATGATATTACAATTAAAGAAGTTTAATTATATAAGGAATATAATATAAAAATATTAATCCCATCATAATAACCATCCTCTAAATTTTGTGAAGAAAAATGAATTGCATCGCTATGTGAATGAGGTTGTCCACATGTACACACGAGCAGTACATTAATTCCCATTTGGTGGAAAATACAATGATAAAATGTGTTTACATGATCATGATAACTTTTAAGTATATTTATAATATTTATTTTATTTTATTATTGATTAAAAAAATTATATGAGGTAGAATAATGAACAAATTGAAAGAGGTACATAGCACAAATTTGGGTAAAGATAAGAGATAATTGGTGTCCTTTTATAAGTGAGGGGAGGGGAAATATTTAAATTTATTAATTTATTAAAATAATATAAATTAGGCTTCTAGTTAAACTTCATTAAAATTGATATAAATATAATATATGATTATAATGATTCTAAAAAATCTAATATAATAATATTTTGAAAGGATTAGGTGATGCTGTCACCCATATCTCTTTTTTTACCCCCATTAACCCTTTTTACAATTACCTCGATATCCATTTTTTTACACCTTTGGGGTTAGTAAATATAATATGCATAGAAATGTGATTTATAAATGAACCTAGTTGATATTTAAAACCATATCCCATTAAACTTTTAACATAGAGGTTTTTTATAAATTTTAAATCATTTAATAAAATATTGATTACTATAAAATATCATTAATATCAATTTTTGGAAATACATGAAATATTATAATATAATATGTGTCTAAGTAATTTAAAGTGGTTCCAAATAAAATTTATTTGAATATAATGGGAAAAGGTATTAGTTAATAATCTAATAAAATTTATATAGTCTTAGATATCATTTTGAACCTTATCTTTTTTATGAACTCCTTCAATAACTATTTTATCCTTAACTGTGATAATGACTTTTTCAATCATAAAGGGTTTTAATTTTGCATATAAGTTAAAAATTGGACCAGAAATGGTCAATGGATGATCTTTTAGACAATTTATAATCATAATTATATTTTTTATGATTTATAAAAAATTTAATAAAATATGTTTTTTAATTAGATACAATTAATGTAATTTTTGACACTATAGACATAATTTGACATTAAGGACCTTAGGATAGTGATGAAAATAGAATATAAAACTTGTAAAAATCCATAATTTGTTATATTAATCATAAAAATCATTGGTTAGTATAAATAACCCAACAAATTTACTTATATAGTTTGTGAAATCATTTATATGATTTTTCTACAACTTTCAGAAGCATAGTCCTAGTGTTCTATATAAAATTATGTTAATTATATAATCCATAAAAATTAAAAATAATTTACTTGTCATGACCCATCCCCTGGGGACCGTGATGTGACTACCTCAATCCCACCTCTTGAAGGCTAGGGGCTGGCGACTAGTGTCGAATGTGTCATCCTACAAGTGGGAGGCATTTTTCTTGAGTACATGTATGCAGAAACATGCCTAAACACATCCCAACACACTGAAAGGGGGAAAACAAGTATATCACTAAAATAAGGCTAAGTGAATGTACAGCTGAAAGAAGTCAGCCAGAATACAAACCCAACAAATAAATGAAAACATCAAGTACAAAAAACAAACTCTGATGGCCATCTACAGGGCCATGCCTAGTCCTGGGAAACTAAGTCCACCATCGTAACATCCGGAAGTCTCGTCTCCCTAAGCACCCCATCAAAACGTCAGTTGTCTTCTCCAGAAACAACACGTACGGGCGAAGCCCGTGTAGGGGAGAGTAACAAAGTACTCAGTGGGGACCCCAAAATAAAAATAAAAGACCACCAAACATTCCTCAAGGTTAAGCACGAAAAACAAGACAACTAACACCAAGTATATTCTTGGGTAGTAACATTAGCTTCATCAGTCACACCGCCAAACACCTTGACGGCTGGAGAAGTCCTCCCCTAGTGATAACAGTGGGCCTTCCAAGTCACAAAGAAGTGCTTCCCACTAACCTTGGACTACTTAGGTACTTCTCCCTATCACATAACATGGGCCTCCAAAGTCATATAGAGGTGCATTCCACTTTTCATGGCCTACTGAGGTACTCCTCCTCATCGCGTACCGTGGGCCTGCAAAGACACAGAGAGGTGATTCCCACTAGGCCCAGAGTCAATAGTCTTCAGGTCTCAGCCATTCGTAGAGTTCTTTATATAGAGAACCTGGGAAAACCACTCCCCAATCCCTTCATCACATCTCAACATCCAAAAAAGTTTCCATAGAGTGTGAAAAAATATCCTCCTTATTGAGAGGGTCCCAACGCCAAGAATGGCTTGTCAATCAGACACACGTTTTGAAAGATACAAGTGTTTTAGAAACCAAAGGACCAGTTGCGATGGGGTACGGTCTGAACTAGTTAGATTGACCTGACCAACCTAGCCCGGGGGTCCCACATTCCTCGATTCATTTAGATAGACTTGGCCCAACTTGGTACAGGTCGAGGTCGGTCAGGTCCGAAAAGGAAAGTGGGCCATGCCCCACATGCCCTGCCAAACCCGCCCAATTGGTTGAGGGTCTCACCTGCTGGGTCGCCCAGTGACCCAGTCTAGTCTGGCCTAGCCCAAAGGAATCATGTGTCTGGCCTGTTAGAGTGGGTTTGACTAGCTGAGTGTGGGTCTGGACCACAGACGTTGGTCCCACCTGTCGGTGCGGGTCTGGACGCCGGCGTGACCCGGCCTATTGGGGCTTGTCTAGCCTGTTGGGTACTAGCCGCATGGTGATTCCAATGGTGTTGACCAGTTGGGATATGGTTGGGCTGCCGCATCTAGCTCCCCCTGGCCCTGCGGGAGCAAGACCCTTCCACCAGCCACAGTCGATGGACAACAGCTTCTCCTGCCAACCGAATGTCCTGGACATAGGTTGTCCCTCCACACGGTGCCCCTCATGGAACTACGTCCTCTAACACGACTCTTCTACTGACCATCCATGGAAGATGAGAAACAGATTCCCAGTCAATGCTGCCCACTAGTTTGGGCTGCCTCCTCCAAGCAGTCGGTGCACCAGAACGACCTTTAGCAGTCCACCAGATGTGCTACAGTGGTCCGTTCCTCAAGTCATTTTCATCTGTAGCCTTTGGAGAGTTTTCTATTCATCACAAGGATCCAAAATCTTCCATGTCACCATTTCAGGGGTACAACCACCAATAATGCACAAGCGGAGGTGTTCGGGCCTTATTCGTGTTAGCCGAGGGCCTTTTCATTTGAGGTCTAATGAAGGGGAGGTTCGGGGAGTTTTTTTTCAATAATTTCATGCCAAGATTTGGACTCCAAATAAATTACCCAAAGAAGAAATCACTCTCTCACATAACGCACGAATTGTGGATCAACCTATTCATGGGTTGATCTGTGTTCATCATTTTGAAAAAATAATGGGAAGGGTGTCAAATCAAAAACCCCAACCTCTTATGATGTATGATGCCATGACATTCATCCACGAGGGATTGAGACATGGATATTTCTTCCCAGCTCTTATCTTTTAAAGGCATTATAGATGATGAAGTTCCACTGACATTAGTCATTCTTCGTTGGGGTGGAAATCCATCAGAGGTTTGCTAGAAAATCCATAAAAATTTGAATCCTTATTTCCCTAGCACGTCGATCTATAAACAAGAGTATGTTTGAGTGTTTCTATTAAGATTCATCATTGCGTCGTTACACTATTTCATTTATAAAATAGTTTCCCTATTACATGCCGTTAAAAAGTCATTACACTGCAAGTTAACGAGCCATTAATGAGTTTCATTACTACACATTGTTGTTGCCCTATTGGTGTCCCGCGGTGCCATCTTCCGCCACTCAACTGTCAGAAAGAAAAGAAAATAATTATTTTAAATATTTTATTATTTTTCTCGAAAAGATAAAAAATAAATTTTCTGATCGATCCTTGTTGGCAAAAGTTACATTATTTCCCGGGGAATCTCGGCATTCTGAATTCAACAGTGCCCTAAGATTTTTAATCCTAGCACTGGTTCAAATGAAGGAAAATCCTACTCGCACGTTTACTAAACGTACCTTAAAAAAAGTTCAAAAACCCATTCCGGGATCCCCGAACCTTGGAACCACATGCCGTTGAATATCACTATCACTAAATAATTACATATAAATAAATAAATATTTGTAAATTCCAAGATGTTACATTCTCCCCACCATAGGGATTTACGTCCCTGATGTCCCAAACAAAAACTAAATAAAAAGATGGGGGTAATGAGCACGAATATGAGCCTCCCACTACCATGGGATCTCTTGGAGATTCATGTTCTGCCATCAAACACACACTTGAGGAATCCAACACCTGTGTAAAACCCACTCTTTTCGATCCACTATCTCTATTGGGAACTCAGCAAAAAATTTTCCCATTGTCAATGTCCTTGTATCCACAGTCGATGATGTGCAATGAATCATGCATGTTCCACCTCAGCTGTGACCCATGGAAAAAATCATGCACCCAATTCATCTATGGGGGAAGAATTAGGCATTACACCATATCGCCAACTCTACTCAGGATCTGAAAAGGTCTAATGAACTTCAGAGATATCTTGCCGTCCCAGCCAAATCTCTCCAATCCTCATCTGGGTGAGACCTAAAAAACACATGATCTCCCTCCTTGAAGTTCAAAGGTGTTCATATCACGTTGGAATAAGATATATGCTAGATCTGTGAATTCCTCATCTTCTCCTGGATTATCTGGACCTTCTTGGTGGTAGCCCATACAAACTCCTGACCCATGAGTGTCGACTCCACTGGCTTTGTCTAGAATGAGGTTTATTTTCAAGGTCGCTCATACAAGGCCAAAAACGGTGCCATAAAAATGGTGGAGTGTTATTTTTTGTTGTATGAAAACTCCACTAGTTTAATTGGTCCTCCCAACTACAACCAATGTCAAGTACACAAGCATAGAACATGTCATCGAAGGTCTGTATGGTCCGGTCTGTTTGACCATCTTTCTAGGGATGAAAAGCTGTACTCAAGCATAGCTGTGTCCCGAACGCATCATGAAATCCTTTCCCAAACTGGGATGTAAATAGAAAATAAAGATTCGAGAGGATCTTCGAAGGCACTCCATGGATCCGCACTATCTCCGGGACATAGAGGCATCCCAAATCCATTATCAATCCCTACTCCCAGATGGGTAGAAAGTTATCCGAATTAGTGAGTCGGTCAAAAATCACCCGGATAGAGTTGTGACCATTAGATGTACATGTTACACCCATCATAAAGTCTATCGAGATACCGACCCATTTCCACACCGTTACCTTGAGTGGCTGATTCAAGCCTGCGAAAAACTGATGCTCGACCTTTACTTACTAACAAGTGAGGCATCGTGAATCGATATTGTCCACATCTTTCATCATCTCTCTCCACTAGTACTAACATGAGATGTCCTAGAACATCTTTTACACACTAGGATGTACTCCCATATGGGATATATGAAACTCCTTCAACACCTCATTTTGTAACATCACCGGTACTATGGTGCGCCCTATGAAAAGGATGATGTGCTCCCCACCTATCAAAAATCCATCGGGCACCCATCCGGAATATATCTGAGCATGTCGGGCCTCATAGTAAACATCCCTTATCTAATAATCTCTGTTATTCTATAAGAGTGGAGAGTAACTATCATCAACTGGATTTAAGAAGCCTCACTATCATCCATGAAGGATTTCTGCATCACGGCTAACTGCAATATTGCATCACTCATTAGTTACAACCCGGTCTTCATATTGAGTGAATTTTCCACCATAATCCCCTTTCTAGGAATATAGATTATCTAAATATCATATTCCTAGAGGAACTCTATCCATAGCCTCTGTCTTAGGTTTAGGTTCTTCTGCGAAAATATATACTTGATACTCTTGTGGTCAGAGTAAATGGTGAATCGCTCACCCATCAAGTAGTGCCACTACATCTTCCTGGAAAAGAACACTGCTAATAACTCCAGGTCATGGGTTGTGTCGTTCTACTCATGCTACCTCAACTACCATGAGACATAGGTGATCACCACTCGCTCATGCATTAGGTCACAAATGAGACAGATCTGTGATGCCTCGCAGTAAACTACATACCCAATTCCTTCCTCTTATAGTCTCAAGATGGGGGGGAACTAGTTAGTCTCTAACTCAGCTCATAGAAACTCTTATGGAATTTATCGGTCCACACTAAGGGTTTCCTTTCTATTTAAATGTTGTTATGGGTGCTACTACCCTGGAAAAGTTGGGCACAAACCTGCGATAGTCACCTGCTTACCCCCAAAAGCTCTGTACCTTAGTCACACTCTGGGGTGGATCTTAATGAAGAAATACCTCTATCTTCACTGGATCTAATGAAACTCAAGCCTCTCAGATGATGTTTCATAGTAAATGGATCTCTTGAATCCAAAACTGACACTTCGAGAGCTTACCATAATGTTGGCACTCTTGGATAGTATTCAGGACTTTCTGCAGGTGCACAACATGCTCCTACTCTAGCGCTAAGTACACCAAGAATCCATCGATGAACACCATGACAAACTAGTCGAGATAGGGCTAGTGGATCCTATTCATGAGGCCCATGAACACTGCTATGGCATTGGTCATGCCAAAAGGCATCACCAGGAACTCATAGTGGCCATACCGGCACCTAAAGGTTGTATTCGGTACATCCTCATCCCATACCCAAAGTTGGTGATATCCTGATCCGAGGTATATCTTTGAGAACCACTTTTCTACCATCAGCTGGTCGAAGAGGTTATCAATTCTCACCAGTGGTTACTTCTTCCTCATGGTCACCTGGTTCGGGCATCAAAAGTCCATGAAAAACCTCAAACGACCACGTGCCTTATTGGAAAAAAGTACCAGGTCTACCCATGGTGAAACTCTGGGCCTTACAAACCCATTCTAATTCAATTCCTCCAGTTTTACCCTTAGTTCGTAAAGCTCTAGGGAAGATATTAGATATTCTGTTGTATAAATTGGTGTAGTCCCAGGGTACAGGTCGATACTAAAGTCTACCTCTCTATGAGGAGTTAGCCATGGATCCTCATCCAAAAAAATCCTCGTACTTTTCCACCACTATAGGAAATATTGGACTCCTCCCCTCCAATGAAATGAGGGTGAGGCTAGAAAACTAGTGAGTGATCGGCTGCACCCTCCTTCGAGAGATTCTATCCTGCGCAGTAAGGGTTCTTTCTCCTCGGTGAAGGAAAAACCAGTCCCATCTCTACAAACACACCACACTATACACCAAAACAATCAATTTGATCATGGAATGTGGCTAACTAGTCCATAACTAGTATGAAGTTTTAGGGACTCAACACTGCTACTAATAGATCCCAGTTGACGCTCTCGCCTTCTAGAGTAACTTCACACTCTAGCCTTAAGGATCGAGCCAATGGCTCCACCAAAATCTACAAGATCTGAACGAGAGCTATGGAATGGATAGAGTGACTAGAACATGTGTCTATAAATACTTTATATAGGGTAGAGAAGACAAAAAACATATCTCAAATAATATATGGAGTGTCATGGTCATCAGCCTTAGCTGCCTGGAGCTGAGATCACCCTTGTCCGCTTACTCCCTGAGGTCGAGGTGGACCACCTAGGGGTTGTGGTAGTGACACATCAAACCATCAACCACTACCTTCCAGTTAGCTAGCTCCCATGCCATGTACACCACCTTTCAGCCCTCTTGAACTTCTATTGTTGCCTCAAAGTCCCCTCGAATGTCTTCTGATCATTTGTTTGGTAGGTCGGGTAGTCACATACCATGTGTCCCTATTCGAAATATGAGTAGAAAATATTGGGCCCCAGCTAAGTCCCTCTGGGAAGGGAGCCTCACACTACCGACCCTAAGTCTTGGGGTTATCCACTGAAAGACCTGGACCGCTCGGGCCCACACATCTTCTGTTCGCTACCGGCCAAAGACTTCGCTACTTTGAGTATGCTGGTAGCTCTAGATGCGGGCGCCCACTCTTCCAAGAAGCTCTCCATCAAAAGGGCTTTCTCCAACACCCCATCCTGGGCAGGGATGGTGAGAGACACCCCTAAATCCCTGATATCCCACTTGAGTCCCTACTCAAAGGCTTGATCCATGAAGAAATGGTCTCTCTCCATATCTTGGGAGTAGTGGTAAAGCTCTATGAACCTTGCTGAGTACTCAGTCACAATCATGTTGTCCTATTTTAGGTGAAGCTACTTCTGGATGCACATAGAGTGCAAGGTCATGAGTAAAAACTCCTCCCAAAAAAGCCTCTTGAAGTCTACTAAAGTAAGGGTTGCATCATCGTGTGTCTGGATGATCAAACTCCATCATCTCCCTACTGATCCTTATAGAAGGATTTCTACCAAGATCACAATCTGGTCTGGAGGTGTTCTTACTAATCCGAAGACCCATGTCACAACTTCCAGCAAGTCATTAGTGACCTAAGGATTCATCTCTCCCCTAAACCTAGGAGGTCTCTATATCTGAGGCTCATAAAGGGAATTGAGACTACAAACGTCCTCTGCCAGAATTTCCGGAAGTAAAAGATGACCATCGAGTGGTTGTATCATTGGTGCACCACCTGGTGGGGCCATCTAAAACACGGGTCCCTGAACGGACGCATCGTCACTAGGTGGGATATCCTCACAACCTCATATCAGGATCATGGCTAGTACTGTACATGGAGGAATCCTAAGATAGATCAAGATGTGCCACAGTTAAAAGGTTATACCTAGTGAGATGACTCTTATTCAAAAAAAGGAGACACTTATGAAATCAGTGCTTTTAGGTATTGAGCCGAAAATATAATTCAAGGTCCTGGTGTATGGATATGCTGACCACCACACCAACAATGGATTTCCCAAATATAAATTTCGAACCCACAATAGTTAACAATATTTCACAAAAACAAAACAATAGTCTCACGGTCTTTGTGGTGGGACAACTGGCCATTGATACAACTTTGTCACGACCCATCCCTCGAGGCTCATTCTGTGAATACCCCATGCCCATGTCCTGAAGGCCAAGGGTTGGAGACTAGAACCAAAGGAATAAACCTACAAGTGGAAGGAATTTTCCTTAGTACATGTATGCAAGCACACAAAAAAACACCACCCAACACACTGAAATGGAGGAAACTAGTTTATCACTAAAACATGGCTGAGTGCAAGTTCAACTGAAAGAAGTGGAAAATAATATATAAAAAAGAACTGAAAACAGAAAGTACAAAAAAGAAAATCTGATGGACATCCACAGAACCCCACATGATCATGGGAGTAATGATAATACTAGAAGTCAGAGTAGTATGTCATGTCCACCCAGTACTACTGGGATCCACCTAGTTCTGGGCCTCTATGTTCACCCTTACAGCATCCGTCAGTCCCATCTCTCTATGCAACCCTGTCGAAACATCGATCGTCTGCACCAGTCACAACACGTGTGTGTGAAGCCTGTGTAGGAGTGAGTAACACAGTACTCATTAGGGACCCCAAAACAATAAGGAAAGACCACAAAAAATACCCCAAGGTAAAGCATGATACACAAGATAACTCACACCAAGTATATTCTAGGGTAGTAACAACAACATCATCAGTCATTTTTTCATATATCTTTACTAATGGAAAACTCCTCCTCTATCATGTATAGTGGGCCTACCAAGTCACAAAGAAGTGATTCCCACTAACATTGGACTTCTTAGGAACTGCTTTGTATTGCGTACCATGGGTCTACAAAGTCACAGAGAGGTAATTGCCACTAGGCGTGGCCCACTGAGGTACTCCTCCTCATAACGTACAGTTGGATCGTAATGTCAAAGATAGGTGATTCCCACCTTGGGCCTACAAATTCATAGATAGGTGCTTCACACTAGGCCAAAAACCATCAGTCTTCTGGTCTCAGTCAGTCAAAGGGTTAAATGTGTAGCGAGATTGGGAGAATCGATATCCAATCCCTTCATTGCATCTCAAATTACATGACAGTCTCCATAGAGTGTACCAAAAGATTCTCCTTGTTGAGAGGGTCCCAACTCCACAAATGGATCATCAATAGGACATGCGGTTTGAAAAATATGGGAATTTTATTAACTAGAAGACTGGTTACGATGCGGCCCATTCTGACTTGGTCAGACTGACCCGACCAACCTAGCACAGGGGTCCCACACACTTTGATTCATTTAGACAGACTCAACCTGACCTGGTGCGGGTCAACGTTGGTCTGGTTCGGCCTCGCTAGTGGGCTAGGCCCAACAGGCCTCGCTTGACCAACATGGCTGGATGAGGTTCCATCCCATCGGGTCACCTAGCGACCCATTCTATTCTGGTGCATTAGGCTCTGGTCCAGCCCACTGGGGCTTGGCTCGCCAGCTGGGGACCGACTACGCGGTGTGCCCGGTGGCACCGACTAGTTAGGACATGGCCTAGATACTGTGTCCAACTCCCCTGGCCCTAATGGCACAAGGCCCTTCCAGCAGCTGCATTCAACGGACCGCAGCTTCTCCATCCATCCTGTTGGCCCGGACTTAGGTCGTCCCTCCACATGGCACCCCGCCTGGTACCACATCCTCTAATGCACCGCTGAGGCTGATGAGCCGCAAATTCCATGTCAACATGACCAACCAGCACGGGCTTGCTCCTCCACATGGCCAGCGAGGTTGGCCGGAACTAGTCCCAGTGCGCTGGAATGGAATTTAGTGGGCCACCAGATGTGCTTTGGTGGACCTTTATTTGATCAATTTGCGTTCGAGGCCTCCGGGGAGCACCCTTTTCTCCGTGAGGATCCAAAACCCGCCTCTCTATCCTTTCAAGGGTTCTATCACGACCCGTCCTCAGGGCCCGTGGCGTGACTACCACAAGCCTGCCTTCCATAGGCCAGGGGCTGGCGACTAGCACCAAAGGCATAAATCTCGGTATCTAGGAAGGCATTTCCTTTATAAAACATAAACACATCCAACCAGAGTACAAGAGGAAGTAATACACTAATTACAAAAGAAAGTGATGAAAGTAAATGGGCCAGAATACAAACTGAACTGAGAAGTTCAGCTACAACTGAAAAAATACAACAGAAAAGACAAACAGCTGGAAGATAGAAGCAGTTCCTGGGGTGTCCTCCTCGGATCCTACCTAAAGGGAAGGTACAAATAGCCACCTCAACGCTCTCACCTACCAACCTCCTCTGAGGACCGTCTTGTCATGAAGTCCACCTCCGGGTACTAACTCATCATGTGGTCCACCTCCGGGTACCGTCCAGTCCTCGAACACTCGATCTCAATCATCACTGTCCTTCGTCTGCATCCAACACAACGAGGTGCGGGCATAGCCCGTGCAGGGGTGAGTATACGATACTCAGTAGGGACCAAGAGACCCTCAAGGTCTCACTAAATCCAACAAGGATAATCACAAAGAAAGTTCTCAACAGATAACCCTTACTTAGGTTTAAGTCCATACCTATACCTAAGTTATCAAGTATCCCATCTCAGCCACGAGGTATCAAACAGATATGAAGTCGATGGATAACCACTACTTAGGTATATGCCCATACATATACGTAAGTTATCAAGTAACCTATCTCAATCATGCGGAAAACACAAAGGTCATTGACTCCACGCAAACTGGGATTTTCATTATCGAAACCAAAACTACTGAAGAGCTCCTCCTCTATCGAGTACACTAATCTTGTCACGACTCCGAGGCACTGATCACTAACCTTAGACTGCTGAGGTACTCCTCCTGTCTAGTACCGCGGGTTAGCCACCCAAACACAGTAGTGCTCCCCGCTGGGGTCTGCCACCCAAACATAGTAGTGCACCCCCCTAATAGCTTGCAGAGTTACTCCTTCTGTTGAGTACCGCGGGTATGCCACCCAAATACAGTAGTTCTCCCCTCCATGGTTCTGCCACCCAAACATAGAAGTGGTCCCCACTAGGCAATACAAGTCACTCTGACTCGAATCAGACAAGCAGTCATCAGGTCTCAGCCAGCTACACGGTCTCTGTACTCCGTACGCTCATCTCCGGGAGGGTCCGCTCCAAGAGATACTGGTCGATACTCCATGTATCACAAAGTCCCACGTAGAAGTATCTCAAAGGACCGCTTCGTCATAGGGGTCTCCACGCAATAGACGGCGTGTCAATCGGACACCCGGTCTATGAGTTATTATCCTTTTAGTCCTGGGGGCCCGGTTGGTTTCGTGTATGAACCAATCCGGACGTATCTCAAATGTACCCCAAACTCACATAGGGTATACTCAAAGGGACCGTTTCTCAACATGATCTCCAATGCCACTGAAGGTTCGTCAAATGGACGTTCGGTCTGAAAGTTATCGGTTTTTCCGTTCTAGGGGCCCGGTTGGATTTCGGGTACAATCCAACCCAACCATATTCCAACTGCGTCTAAATCTCAAGTGAAGTATGCCAAAATATCCTTCTCACCAAAATGAATTCAACTAAGTCTATGAAAAGTCCATCAGACGTCCATATCTCAAGTTATAAGCGTTTCCGCTCTGAGGGCTCGGTTGGTTTCGGATTCGAACCAACCCGGTCATACCCATACATTTCCAAAACATCGAGTTTAATATAACAAAATGACCGCCTCAATCCAAGGATCCCAACAGAACTTACGGTGCATCGATCGAAGGTCCTTATCTCAAGATATGGGCTTTTAACTAAAGGAGGTATGAAAATTGGAGGTTTGGGCCCGGTCCGACCCGGCCCAATACCCCCTGGGATGGCCTGAACGGGGTCGACCCGACCCAGGTCCGGCTTGGGTGGGCACGGATTGGCCCGGTACGGGCGGCCCGGCTTGGCGCGGGCAGTCCGGCCTAGTGCAGGCATGGCTCGGCTCGTGGCCGAGCGGGATGCGAAGGGGGTGCCGCCCCCCCTTAATTCGAAACGGCGGACCCTATGGCCCCCCCCCCCCCTAGGATATTACCGGGGGTTACGAACCCCGGTATTCTGGAGAAACAGCCAGCCATTATGGCTAGCTGGTTTTGCCACATGCGACCCGTGGGGGGTCCCACCTCTTAGAGCGCCGGCGAACGGCTTGGCCGGCCGCCCCCCTGCTGAACCGTTGCGGCCTATGGCCGCGTCTCCTGTCCGATCGGCGCAGCGTGACGACACTGTGGCCCTCCACCATGGCCCATCCCGGCCATGAACCTTTGAGTCTCCGACGCGGCACGACGGTGCCCAACACCTCTACCACGGCCCGTTTCTGGCCGCGGCCTCCTTCGACCTCAACAGCGTGGCGCGACGGCGCAGGGCACCGTCGCCCCAAACACCAACGGAGATCGTCAAGGAGAAAGGGGAGGATAATCGTTGATGTTTGTGCAGTCTGAACTTTTCCCATTATGTCGATATCAAGCAGGCATTAATTAAGTAGCAAAGAATGACAAATTAAATCTTGAACCACAATAACCCCTACCTCATGTCATTCGTCGTTCGTTGACGATATCGCGAAAGGGAAAAGGACATTGGTTCATTGATGTCGTCGCAAAGTAAGAGGTGATGGTGACGATGGTCGTTGGAAAGTTCCCCATGTCGATGTCTCCTCCTTTTCTATGGAGGAAGAAGAAGTTTGAAGAAATTTCTTCATGTCCTTTGGGTTGTGGAGCATTCTTCATGCCGTGGAGTGTTCTTTGCCGGAGTTATTCTTCGTCGAGGGAAGAGTGGTTTTCTTCCAATTCTCCAGAGTTTTCCCCACAAAATATTTGCTAAGGCGAATATTTAGAATAGATCTCTCACATCTTAAAGAAGATCCATGAAAAACTAATTAATTTCAACACTCAAAATAAATTAATTAAGTGAATCACCTAATTAATTATCATGGGTTGGCATTATTAATTAGAGAGAGAAGAAGGTGAAGGGTTATTTTAAAATTCAAAAAGTGCGGGGTTATACATTAATTACAAGGGGTTTAAAAGGAGGAAAGTCCATGGGAGTTAAAGGGAAGGTGAAGGGTTGGGGTTTTGTGTGGACCCCACCACCATTGGTCATACCCTCTCATGGGAAGTTAGGTGCTGTGTGGCCCCACCTCCTACTTTTCTATGGAAAAATTAACTTCCACTTAAAATAAATTGTAACACTAGAATTTATTTAAGACTTATCGAATCCCCAAAAAATTAACTACCTCATGTGAAAAAACGCAACTACACTTAAGGTCCCCTTATGCAATTCCTGGCGCTACGAGTTCATCGGTGCCCTCAGATTTCAATTCCGAGTACCGGTTAGAATCATATAAAAACCGTCTCGTTTGTTCACTGAACGTACCCGATCCAAACTTCGGAAATTGATTTTGGGCACACCGGGCCTTGGAATCAGGTGCCGTCAGAAAATGCGGACTCGTAAAATTCCAAAGGAAGTAATAAAAAAAATTTCTTGAAATTTCCGGGTCTTTACATAACTCCCACCTCAGGTCTTTATGTCCCCATAAATCTTCAACACACACTAAGGAAAACAAAGTGGTATTGAGAATGCATCTGAGCCTTGTGCTACCATATGCTCTCCTGGAGGTTCTCGTGCTACCAGTGAAAGCGCACCTGAGGAATCGACTGTCTACATTAGGAACCGCTCCTGTCGATCCTCAATCTCCATAGGAACCTCCGTGCATATCGCCCTGTCATCGATGTCCAACTCCCTGTGGTCGATGATTCGTGAAGGATCGTGCACGTATCTCCTCCGCTGAGATATGTGGATGACATCATGCACCCGAGGCAACTGAGGTGGAAAGGTCAAGAGATAAACCACCTCACCTACCCTGCTGAGGACCTAGAAAGGTCGGTTGAACCTCGAAGATAACTTGCTGCCTCGGCCACATGTCCGTAAACCTCATCGAGGTGAGACCCGTATAAAGATGTGGTCTCCATCCTTGAACTCTAGAGGCCTCCATTTCCTGATTACAACTGAAACTCAAAACTCATGCTGCCATTAGGGTAAGGTTGACTGACTCAAGAGTGATCGACCGCACCCTCCTGTGCATGAGTTTATCCTGTGCTTCATGTGGTTTCCTTTTCGCCGACCTAGGAATACCCATCACAACGTTGTAGATAAACCACAACCTTTTTTCCTAATACAGTCAATCTGGGTATGAACTAGGAATCCAATCCATACCTAGACCAACGTCGTAAGGCCTCGACGCTGCCACCAAGAGATTCCAACCAAAACTCTCGCCTCGTGGGTCAGATCACACTGTCAGTGTAAGTGTGATTATCGAGTCTCCTCCCAAAGGTACCTCCAGACATGAGGGTCAAGTAATTGGCTTACCGGAAACTCTAGGCCTGGGACAACATTCATGGAAGAAAGGAATGATTCGTATCAATTTCCGTTGTAACGACAGCTAGAGGTGGACACAGACTGTCCCTAAAATTATTCTTAGAGCCATTATGTCACACTCCTTGACCGCATGCAGCTACTATTTTTCCCTACCCTCCAGCTCCCTGAGCCTGGCAGGGACAAAAAGGTGGGTGGTTGTAACATGTTGAAATGTACTCCACCTCATGCTACTCTCCTAGCTCTGCCTCCACATCTGCTGCTCCGCAGACTCATCTGTCCTTATCACTTCTTCTTCTTGAAACATTTTATACTCCTGATTCTCTAAGACTAGCGCTAGTTTCCTATTTCTTACTGCACTGTACAGTCTTCATCTTCTCATAGATGATATGTACCTTCTCCATCGTAGCTCGTACCATCTCTGGTTGGTAGGAAGTTTCCCGATGTGGTAAGTCTGTCAATGACCACCCTTCTTCGCCTATGATCTGTAAGAGATGCAAAGATTTATCCTTTTCCAAAAGGAGAAACTTGGTCTCATCCCCTGGATGAACCACACCCATTGCCTAATACAGTCAATCCTGACATGAATGATGCATTCATGCCATGGACAACGTCGTAAGGCCTCGACGTTACTACCAAGAGATCCAACTGTCACTCTCGCCTCCAATGGTCGAGTCACACTTTTGGCATCAGTGTGAAGTCACTAGGTCTCCTCTAGTAGAAATCTCGAAAGTGAGGGTCAAGTCAATAGTTTTAACCGAGAGATCTTAGTATCAACCAAACAAAAAGGATAAGAAAGTAAGTGTCACAAAGATATGTGTCTTTTATTATTGCAACTCATAGTAAAAATACACAAATGTAACAACAACATGGAACTTGAAGCACTAAGAACAAAAAGACATCCACTAGTTTCACTCCTATCCACCTGATTCCAGAGCTCTACTGCCTTGTCCACCTCTCGGCTGTTTCTCATGCACCCACCACAGCTTCTATCTCAGTGGCTCCTCCAATGCCTATGGATCAACTGTATGGGGGGGGGGGGTTGGACAATCACGTGCCATGTGACCCTTCCTGCCACATGCATAACACATCCTGGTCCTCGTATGGTTGGATCTATTTCGTGTGCCTCGCACAACCAAACTTGTATCTCGAGGTCACCCACCTGCTGATCTGGTCCTCTTGGACCCCTGCATCATCTGTCTACTGCCTACAGATGATTCGGTTGCTGATGTAAAATCTTGTGGAAAAGGAAGCAGATCCTGAGCAATATCAGAGTGTAGAGTCACTGGTATAAACTCCACCCAGAAGAAGACCACGAAGTATCCCCAGGTGAAGGTCATCTCATCGAAAAACTGGAGCATCCGGCTCTATCATCTGCTTGCTGCTGCCTGAAGGAGCCTGGAAGCAAGGTTAACCATGATGTCTTCTGGTGTACCTACTATCCTGAGGACTCTCACCATACCCTCCATCCAATCCTCAGCCGCTTGAGGGTCCGTCTCTCCCCGGTACCTGGGTGGCCTCTGGCACTGGAACTCGTGAAACGCGCTCAAGCGGCGTGCATCACCTGCTGCTAGGGCTGGTGGCATCGGTGGCCCAACGTATGGTAGTACCCCCAGTTCCTCCGCTGGTACCTCAACTGAAAGAGGGCTTTGTACTGAGGCCTCATCACTCGGCGGGCTATAGGTATGTACATCTATCGGGGCCCTAGCAGATCGTCCATGGAAAGGCATCCTGAAAGAAACAGATGTGACACGGTCAAACGATTATAACTTGTGAGTTGACCTGGTTCGAGCTGTTTTAAGGGAAAACCTTTAAAAACACACACACAATTAGTGTTTTTGTATACTGAGTCAGAAATTAGAAGTCAGGGTCCTGGTGTATGGATACGTCAGCCGCCCGCACCAACACTGGACTCCCTGAACTAAAAACCACACTCGGTACCCTTAACACTATTGTTTCACAGAAAAGAAATATCAGAGTTATAAGTTCTGTGGTAGAACCGACTCCTTTGATAGAAATTTTTCACGACTCGTCCTCAGGGCTCGTGCTGTGACTACCCCAATCCCACCTTCCATAGGCCAGGGGCTGGCGACTAGCACCAAAGGCAAAAATATTAGTATCTGGGAAGGAATTTTCTTTATAAAACATAAACACATCCTACCAGATTACAAGTGGAAGTAATGAACTAAGTACAAAAGAAAGTGCTGAAAGTAAATGGGCCAGAATACTTACCCAACTGAGAAGTGTAGCTACAACTAAATGAAATGCAACAGAAAATAAAAATAGCTGGAAGATAGAAGAAACTCTTGGGGATTACTTGTCAGATCCTACATGGAGGGTAGGTATAGATAGCCTCCTCAACGCCCTCACCTTCCAACCTCTTCCGAGTACCGTCTCGTCGTGAAGTGCACCTCCGGGTACTGACTCGTTGTGAGGTCCACCTCCGGGTACCGTCTAGTCCTCGAACACTCGATATCAGTCAGCGTTGTCCGTCATATGCATCCAACACAACGAGGTGCGAGCATAGCCTATGCAGGGCTGAGTATACGATACTCAGTAGGGACCCTGAGACCCTCAAGGTCTCACTAAATCCAATAAGGATAATCACAAAGAAAGTTCTCAACAGGTAACCCTTACTTAGGTATAATCCCATACTTATACCCAAGTTATCAAGTAGCCCATCTCAGCCATGAGGTATCACATAAATATGAAGTTGATGGATAACCACTACCTAGGTATATTCCCATACATATACATAAGCTATCAAGTAACCCATCTCAATCATGAGGAAAACACAAAGTTCATTGACTCAGCTCAAGCCATGATTTTCATTATCGAAACAGCAACTGCTGAAGAGATCCTCCTCTGTCGAGTACACTGATCATGTCACTACTCCAAGGCACTGCTCACTATCCTTAGACTGCTGAGGTACTCCTCTTATCAAGTTTTGTGGGTCATCCACCCAGACACAGTAGTGCTCCCCGCCGGGGTCTACCACCCAAACATAGTAGTGCACCCCCCTAATAGCCTGCAAAGGTACTATTTCTGTTGAGTACCGTAGTTCTGCCACCCAAACACCATAGTGCTCCCCGCCATGGGTCTTCCACCCAAACACAACAGTGCTCCCCACTGAGATATACAAGTCACTCTGACTCGAATCAGACAAGCAGTTATTAGGTCTCAGCCAGCTACCCGGTCTCCATACTCCATACGCTCGTCTCCGGGAAGGTCCACTCCACGAGCTACTGGTTGATACTCCATGTATCAAAAAGTCCCATGTAGAAGTTTCTCAAATGACCTCTTCATCATAAGGGTCTCAATGAAATAGACGGCGCGTCAATCGGACGCCCGGTCTGTGAGTTATTTTCTTTTTAGTCTCGAGGGCCCGGTTGGTTTCGTGTAGGAACCAATCCAGCCATATCTCAGCTGTACCCCAAACTCACATAGGGTATAATCAAAGGTACCATTTCTCAATGTGATCACCAATGCCACTGACGGTTCGTCAAATGGATGTTCGATCTGAATGTTGTCGGCTTTTCCGTTCCAGGGGCCTGGTTGGATTTTGGTTACAATCCAACCTGGCCATATTCCAACTGTATCGACACCTCAGGTGAAGTATTCCAAAAGACTCGTCTCACCAAAAGGAATCCATCTAAGCTGACGGAACGTCAATCGGACTTCCGGAGCTCAAGTTATAAGTGTTTCCACTCTGAGGGCCCGACTGGTTTTGGATTCGAACCAACCCGGCCATACCCATACGTTACAGAAACTTCGAGTGTAATATGCTAAAACGACAGCCTTGGTCCAGGGGTCTCAACTCAACTGACAGTGTGTCGATCGGAGGTCCTTAGATCATGATATGGGTGTTTAACTGAAGGAGGTCCGAAAATAGTGGGTTTGGGCCTGGTCCGACCCGGCCCAATACCTCCTGGGTCAGCCCGAACCGGGTCGAGCCGACCCGGGTCCGAGTCCGGCCCGGTTGGGCAAGGCCCGGCCCGGTGGGCGTGGCCCGGCCCATTAGGCGTGGCCCGCACCGGTGCTGGCGGCCTGGCCCATTGCGGGAGTGGCTCGGCACGTGGCCGAGCAGGATGCGAAGGGGGCGCCCCCCCATAATTCGAAATGGTGGACCTTATGGGGTCCGCCCTAGGATATTGCCTAGGGTTACGACCCCCGGTCTTCTAGAGAAGCGGCCAGCCATTATGGCCATCCGGTTGTGCCAGGCAGGACCCGCGGGGGGTCCCGCCTCTTGGACGGCCGGCGGTCGGCCGCCCACCTGCTGAACTGCCGTGGCCCCCTCCTGCCTCACCGGCGCAGCGCGATGGCGCCGCGCACCTTCGCCACAAACACCAATGAAGATCGTCAAGGAGAAAGGGTAGGAGAATCGGTCGTGTTTGTGCGGTCCGAACTCCTCCCGTTATTTCGATATCAAGGGCCCATTAATTAAGAAAAAAAGAATGACAAATTAAATCTTGAAAAAAAACCCTACCTCATGTCGTTCGTCATTTGTTGACGATACTGTGAAAGGGAAAAGGAAGTTGGTTCGTTGATGTCATCGCAAGGTAAGAGGTGATGGTGACGATGGTCGTTAGAAAGTTCCCCATGTTGATGTCTCCTCCTTTGCTGCGAAGGAAGAAGAAGTCTGAAGAAGTTACTTCACGTCCTTTGGGTCGTAGAGCGTTCTTTATACCGTGGAGTGTTCTTCACCAGAGTTATTCTTTGTCGAGGGAAGAGTGGTGTTCTTCCAAATATCCAGATGTTTCCCCACAAAATATTTTCTATGGAAAATATTTAGCATAGATCTCTCCCATCTTAAAGAAGATCCATGCAAAAATAATTAATTTAAACACTCAAAATAAATTAATTAATTGAATCACCTAATTAATTATCATGGGTGGGAATAATTAATTAGAGAGAGAAGAAGGTGAAGGGTTATTTTAAAATTAAAAAAGTGAGGGGTTATAGATTAATTAAAAGGGGTTTAAAAGGGGGAACGTTCGTGGGAGTTAAAGGGAAGGTGAAGGGTTGGGGTTTCGTGCGGACCCCACCACCCTTGGTCATACCCTCTCATGGAAAGTTAGGTGGGGTTTGGCCCCACCTCCAACTTCTCTATGGTAAAATTAACTTCCACATAAAATAAATTGTAACACTACAATTTATTTAAGACTTATCGAATCCCCAAAAAATTAACTACCTCATGCAACAAAACACAACTGCGCTTAAGGCCCCCTTAAGCAATTTCAGGCACTGCGAGTTAATCAGTGCCCTCAGATTTTAATTCTGATAACTGGTTCAAAAGATAGAAAAACCCACTCGTTCATTCATTGAACGTACCTGAGCCAAGCTTTGGAAATTGATTCCGGGCACACAGGGCCTCGGAATCAGGTTCCGTCAGAAACTGCAGAATCGTAAAATTCCAAAGAAATTACGAAAAAAAATTCATTTAAATTTCAAGGTTTTTACAGGTATGACTACCACAAACCCACATGCATGGGTGCTCGGGCCTTGTTCGTGTTGGTCAAGGGCCTCCGGCTAAGACGTTTAAAGATAGGGTAGGTTTGGAGAGTTTACATTCAATTGTTCCATAACTAGATTTGGACCCTGAATAAATAACCCCAAGAATAAATCATCATCTCCCATAATGCAGGAATCACAGATCCACCTATTCGTGGGTTGATATATGTTCATCGTTTAAAAAAAGTATAGGAAGAACACCAAATCAAAAAACTCTACCTATTTTGACATCTGATGCTGCCACATTTTTCCTTGAGGGATTAAGACATCGATGTCACTTCTTGGCTCTGATAATCGAAAGGCATCAAAGATGATAATGTTCCACTGTTGTTTTTCATTCTTTATTGGGGTAGAAATACGTCTTACGTTCACTATAAAATCCTCCAATTTTTTAATCCTTATTTCCCATGTGTGTCAAACTATAAATAGGAGAATGTCGTAGTGCTTCCATTAAGATGTGACACCATGTCATTATGCTCTTTCATTTATGAAACAGTGTCTCTATTACACGCCATTAAAGCATCATTATGCTATGAGTTAACAATCCATCAATGAGTCTCACCAATGCACATTTTCACTACCCTATCTCCACCAAAAAATGTCATCATCCCCCATTCAATTGTGAGAAAGAAAATAAAATAATTACATTAAATTATTTTATTATTTTTCTTGAAAAGTTTGAAAGAAAAATTTTCTACTTAGCCCTTATCGGATGAAGTAAATCCATTTCTAAGTGAATCCCGGCGTTTTGAATTCAACGGTTCCCTCATATTTTTTATCTGAGCACCGGTTCAAAAGATAGAAACTCCCATGGGTACATTTACTAAATGTACCTTAAATAAGTTCAAAAACCTATGATAGGCTCTCCGTGCCTCGAAACCACGTGTCGTCGAATTTCACAGTCTCTAAATAATTACATATAAATAAATAAAATTACATGGAAATTCTGAGATGTTACCTTATGATAATAAAAATATTAATTAATCTTTAAAATAAATATTTATTTAAAAATTTATAAACTATTTATCATTATGTCATTTTTTAGAGATATTAAAATCAAGAGAGTGGAATTTTAAAATTTTCTTTACTTAAAAATGTAATTATCTTGGTAAAATGGAAACAAAATGCCACATAATATAATTAGGGGTGAATATGGGGGAATTTAACCCACTAAATGAAATAAAGTAATGTTCTTGGTTGATTTTGAGACTTTATGTCATGGTTTTAATAATTTTACCCTGACCAATGTGACAAATTTATATCACGATTACAATTCATAATGATAAAAATAAAAGAGTCATATTTAGAAAATTTTAAACTATAAATTCAAAATATTGTATCCATTTTTCAATAATAAATCTCTATAAGTCTAAAAAAATTTAATTTAATATAAATGGGAATAAATCAATGGAAAATAGTTTTTAGAAATAATATGTTTTTAAGCAGAAACATTAACTTATATCAAAATCATAATTTTTTCTAAATAGAAGATAATTAACCAGATTATTATAAATAAAATTTAAATAAGTCACTTTAGAACCAAATTCAAAAAATAATGTGACTTTTATGTTACATTATTTAATGGAAATAAATAAGTGTATTTGAAAAATCATTATTTTCACCAATTAACAAAAAAAACTTATTTCAAAAAAAATCCAAAATTTCACCCAAATTTAATTTTGATACGATGATTTCATAAATGATGTTGATTTTATAAAATATAATCTATAAAATATTATAAAATTAACTATAATTTCGGCACACAAAATTTAATAAAAACTACTTTCAAAGAAAATACATTTTTAAAACATAAAATTATTTTACAAAAAATTATGTAATTATTTGTTTTTAATCAAAATATTACATAAAACCTTAGAAATAATTTTGATAATTTGTTTTACAATAAAAAGACAAAAAAATAAATCATCCATGCATTAACTATTATATTAAATAATAATATTTTAATAGTATATCATGGTTCAAATAAATCTCGATGTTGCATGTTGAAAAAGCTACGAGGCATAATATTGTAAATTTTTAGGGTGTTAAATTATACTACCATTAAATAAACTTTACCCTTTCAATTTTACTTGGGTATAAATTTTTTTAATATTTAAAAATACAATTTTTTAAAAACAACATCGTATAGAGGGATAACAAAACATCCTTTAAAATGGGAGAGTGGGAAACATAAAAATTTCTTGAAATAACAAAAAATCGGGTTCCTAGATAAAGAGAAAATTGGTGTGAAGTTCAAATTTATACATGGATGAGAAATATTTAATAAAAGTTCTAATTGGAAGTGATATGTAATATAGTCACGAGAAATTTAATGACCACAAAACCATAAATCTATGATTGTTGAAAGGCTATTGTTTCATGAGAAATGATGGTAAAAGTTAATCATTATTATTTCAAGGTAGTTTTCCTATAGTTGACGGTTTATTTTACTATCACAATAATTAAAATGGAAAACTATACGTAATTTATTTCCATTTCATAAGAAAACATTCATCATTTGGTTTTTCTTTGATCAATTTCAACTCCCTCTCTTACTCAAGGAAATGAGTATTCAAGATGATTTTTTCATTCCCGAATCATTAAAATTAATTTTTAATGAATCCTTAAATCCAAAAAATTATGATAAATCATTCATCACATTCTTCAGCATTAATCAACCCAAAATGTTTAGAATAATTTTAAAATACAACTTTTGTGAATAATCATTTTTATGATGAAATATTATATCAATCACCAAATCCTCAACAACAAAATGCAATGTTCAACTTATATCACTCCAAATGAAAATGTTCTTAAAACTCATCAAAATTATTACCAACCATTTTAGAAACCGAAAAATCAGAAATATTTGATCACATATTCCACTAAGATGAATTTCACATTTATCTCCAAGCGACATTAATCACTAATACCAAAATATATATAACCTTATTGTATATTTTCATATATGTTCTAATAATTTCCTTAAATAACCTGAATCACCATAAAACCGCTAAAAAAATATTCTTTCATATTTTTACTTAATATTAATACCTCAAAATAAATTTCATGGTAATCTATTTAATAAAACATATATTCTAAAAATTTAATATACCTTTTTCTCAACTATCCATTAAAGATCATATTAATCCTACTGGTTATAAAAGACATTCAACTTATGTCCTCAAAATACTATATAGTTCCTCCTCAAATAACATTTTCACTACAACAAAAGATATATATATGGTCTATATGTTCCAAAAACTTATATTGAAACTCAATAAATGTCTCTATGGTACTTTCATCACATAAAATATCCATATGGGTATATTTCCCTTTAAAGGTATGATCAGACTTAGACTTATTAACCCACAATAGTATTTAAAAATATTAAAATATAGTCATTTGAATCATAAACTATATTTTGTTTGAAAATATCCTATAATCCAAAAAATATTATAAACTATTTTATAATAGAAGGTAAAGAAAATGTAAAATAATCAAAAAATATCCCTCATGAGTGTAAAAAAATTGATCAGTAAGGGAGCACTCACCATGTAAAATAAAAATGATAGAGATATACTTGAACAACTCTTTTTTACGGTCATTACCTCTTGATGCATCTATTCCCAATCCACATACACAAGTAATATCTAGATGGTGATATTTTTTTATGAAAACCACATAATATCTATCATATCAAAACATTTTAATATATTATTATAGGATTATACATATCATCAATTACATCATAGGGTTATGTTACCGAATTTAGATTTTCCTAAATGAAGTTTCCATGGGTTTTGCTAAAATTATTATGGTTCAAACTATAAATACCAAAATTTAGTAACCAATATATAGGGTCTAATTAATTACATTATCATAAGATTTAAGGGATCTCATCCTGAATAATTGATATGTTTATTAGTATTAAATAATTGGATACCAAATTCATCCCATTTTACATTTAAAATAAAATATAAAACCTAATGAATGTAAATATTCAGAATCCTTAAACTCATTTAATCAATCATTCTTCATATCCTATGAAAAATAAAACAAAATTATTTTGATATCAAATAATCAGTGAGGGTTCCAAACAATGGAGGTTATCATGATTAAATAAGGTATAATTAATATTGAGAGGTAAATAACTGAAAACAAATTCTATTTAATCAATAATTTGAGCTCAAAATGCATCCATGGATGATATAAAAATAGTAATTTCATGGATAATAATTACTGAATTATCAATGATGAAAGCTGTTAATTTTGTAAATCAAGAATTTAGACATCATGATATATTTACCATCATGTCCTTATTCCAATACAATTTAATCAATGGGTAGTTATACACCAAAACCCCATTTATATGTTTTCCAACTAGTTTGTCTCATGCGACCTATCGAGGCATTGAGGGAAAATATATTCCTAGCCCGCACCCATCATTTCATGCCTAATGAAATCCTCACACATTTAATGATAAATTTAATTCATAAAAAATATGCCTTATCAATAACTATATGTATTGGGTAAAAAATATGAAATATCAATATTTTCCGTAGTCATTCAAACAACAATCAAAGTAAACCACCATATGTATAAATGGTATATAGTTTATGTAATATACATATCCATGATATAGATATTATGTATATATAATTTAAATGAAAGGTCCAATGGAATATAAACATAATTATCTTGATATTTAAAGAGAAATATAATTTCTAAAAAATAATCAAGAGATGAGAGATGACCATTGATTCAACAAAAAGTATATTTTATAGTAAAATAAAGTCCCTTAAAGAATAGAGTAAAATGGAATTGAGTCATTTTAAATAATTTATTAAAAATAGTTTTCTCTCTATAATCATTAAAATATTTTCTAATAAACTAAATGGTGATAGTCCCTTAATATTTTACACATTAAGAAAGAAAATATTTCTTAAAAGTTTTTATAAAGAATGTTAAAAATGTTTTTTTCAATGAACATAATGAATATTACCTTAAAACATTTGAAAAAGCAAAGTATAACATAAAATTTAATTTATAAATCACTTGAGTAATTAAATAATAATTTTTAAAAACATTTTTTGTAAAATATGGATATTCAATATAAATATACCCAATTAAAATAGAAATAAGACCAAATTTTATTTTTAGCATTAAATTAATTGACTCAAATAAAAAATAGAGGGTATATTGTAAGAAAATATTGAATTTTTTTAAATATATAGAGGATAATAGTATAGCTAGAGTTTATGAAGGTTATACTATAAAATTAATTTGTTGAAAATAAGTTGAATTCCCAAAATATGTGTTTGTAAAATAAATAATTACCTGTTTGATGACTTTTAAATTGGTAAAACTAGAATAAGTAACCTTATATTGAAAATTTAATTACTTTTAATAAATATATATCAATGTTAAATACATCAAAGGAATATTACATACAAGAAATTAATGAAAATTGGGCCACAACCCAAAACATGTCTCAATGGAGTTGAAATTGAGAAGAAATCCCTTAGAAAGATCATTATATTGAAATAAGAGTTATTAAATGAAGATATTATGTGTAAAAAAATAAAATTAACAAAATGTAAGTGGAAATAAGACACAAAATATCTAAATATTATTTAACACATAATCATTTCATAATAAAATCTCTGTAGAAGTTGTATAACCCAATGAAAGCGAATTGTGTTAAGAAACCCGTTACTTCATGCTTCCCCTTAGTTGAACATTATTTAACCACAAATATAAAAATTTGAGTTTATTATCATTGTATATTATAGTTATTTACATACTTATACTATCATATATAACCCACTTATATGATTTTAACACATATTAATTAATGATTCCTTATTAAAATCTTCATTTACTTGTAATAACAATTTCATTTTTTCTGAGAATTTTTGTTTAGTAGTTCTTTTCCTCATATTTTTTTTATGGTTTCATAAGATCTATAATTTTTATCCTAATATGAATTATATATATATATTCATCACATATATTTTTATAGTCATATATAAAAGGCATATATAGAAAAATAAATTACACCTTTTATGGGGACAGAACGTTATACGTATTCCTGAATGTTGTTTTCAATTTTCAACAGATAGAATGAAAGAAATTTAAATAATAATTTTTATATAATGTATTTCATATATTTTCATTAAGTTTAGCCTTATTACCATACATGTATATAGTAAATGAAAAATGGATCACAATGCTTCGTGGAGGTTATTGTCAACTTGTACACACGAGCGACGTTGTTGTTTTCTAAAAGATTGGAAGGTATGAAAGTATATTTAATATTATAATTATAGAAGTATAATTATATAATTATTTTAATATATAAATATTTAACCATTCTTAATAACCATTATTTAAAGATGATTATATAAAATTAATTGTTTCATTATGTGGAGGAGGTAGTTCGCACGTACACACAATTTATGTTTTCACTTCCCATTTGATGGAAAACAGGGTGAATAAAGGTGGTTAAATAATCATAATGAAAATTAATTATATTTATAATAATTAATTTATTACTTTATGTTTAATAAAATAGATTTATTGGTTGTATAAAAATAAATAAATTGAAAGAGGTCTGGTAAGAATATTACATATTCTTTAGAAGGCCTCCTTTAGATCCCTTCATAAAGACCCTTGTAATGGAATTTTTAAAACATAACAATATCTACATCATAGAAATAAAATTTTAAATTATTATTGGAAAATATGTTTTTGATATAGATGGATCTATGTGGGATAAATAAATTAGAGAAGGGTTATCCTTTAATATGTAAGGGGAGGGAAATCTTGGAATCTCATAATTTATTTAATTTATATAATTTAATTTTCTTTTTCAGGATGATTAAAATTGATATAATTATAATATAGGACAACGATAACCCTATAAAATCTCATAAAATAATATTTCTATAAGTTTATGTGAATTTTTGACTTAGTTATATTTGTTTTAGTGTATCATAAACTCTTTTGACAATTACGTAGATATCAATTTTTTTTACTCTTTAGGGGTAAATAAAGTAATTAAAAAAGGTATATTGACCCATAAATGGACCATGGTTGATATTTTAAACCATATAAAATTCAATTAATTTAAGATACAATTTTTATGTTTTTTAAATAATTTTATTAAATAGTGTTAATTATAAAATATGAATAATGTAATTTTTGAAAAACATGAAATTATATAGTATAATATTTGTTTACCACACGTTAAATGGTTCAAAAATGAAATTAATTATATTATAATGAGGATAAGGTCTTAATAAAATCTTTAAATCAAATTTATATAGGTTTTTATATCATTTTAAACCATATCTTCTTGATGAAATTCATCATTAATCTTTTTTAACATTAATTGGGGTAACAACTTTTTCAATATTAAAGGTTTATAATTTCACTTATAAGGTAACAATTGGATCATAAATTTCCAAGGGTTGAAATTTTATACATTTTTTCATCCTAATTTTATTATTTCACGTTTTTTATGATTTGTAAATAATTTAATAAAATATTATTGAAAGGACCCATAATTATATCAGTGAGTTTTCCAAAATTATGTTTAGTTCAAATAGTTGATATCACATAAAATCACTAATATAAAAAATTAAAAACATTATAAATTAATAATGAATAAAATAAGAGTTGTTTCTAGAAGTTAACGAACCTATACTATAAGGACCCAGCCATAAACCTTACTTAATATTGAATTAAATGTATAATTCACATTAAGGATCTTTTCATGGTTTAGAGTTTTAGAGAATTAGGACATAACTATTACATCTCAGAAGATTACAAAGTTGACACTTCTACTAAGTTTCCATAAAATAAAAACTCTTAAAAAGAAAAATTTCTAGCTCCATGTTTTAGATATCATGAATTTTCCTTGATCCCATCATTGACCCTATTCCACATTATGTCCTGTGAAAAACATTTCAAAAAAACTTGGGGTGAGCATAAAAAGCTCAGTAAGGGATACACAAAGAAGGAAAACTTTTAGGTTTTCAAAACAACAAGTAAACAATGAATACTTTATCAAAGTATTAATTTTCACCTTTATGGAGTAGTAAATACTCCTCACTAAATAAAATATCATTACTTACCCTTTTTTAACCAAAAGATTACCATAAAACCCAAATAAAGAACACATAACATAATAAGGTAACCTAGGACAAAAACATACTTAAATGGAATAACCATACGGTCGACTTCCACACATATCACTTAATAGAATAGCCATACGACTGACTTCCATACCCAATCCATTGGAGATAATAACGTAACCACCCGTCCTAGTATTCAAGGCACCACTCGTCATATGTTTTATCATGTAACCACCCATCAAATGTCCATGTACCATTATAAAATCATAACAAATATAAAGAAAACATTTCCACGTTTCAATCACAATATATCACTTAAATATATTGACATAAAAAAATTCATTATAAAAAACCATTTCAATACCAAAATAGATAAAATAGTATATGGTATTTTTTATTTTTAAAAACATTATGTCTTGTTGAGGAAGCCAAAGATTAATAATACTCCCGGCGTGGAAAAGGTCGTTGTCGCCGTATACGTACGACAAAAACATTCCCTTTTGTCGTTTAGTAAAATGCTACGTATAAAAATATTCCTTTTGAATAAAAGTAAAAGTAAAAGGGGTTTATACACCATATAAAGGAATGTTGTGTATAAAACAATATATGCCTCAATGAAAAGAGATTGAGACGAGGTCCCTTACCTCGGGTCTGACTTGACTCGATCGTTCTTTAATGTCCTGAATAATAAACTTGAGTTAATTTATACTTTCTTAAGAACTTTTTCATGTTCATTATTCCTTTTATATCACTTATTACCATGTTATGAACACTATGTAATCATTTAAGTTAATAACGGTCATTTTGTTGATATTTGGTACTTGAGTCAAAAGTGAACTTCTTATATTTACAAGTTGTTCACGTAGTCAAATATCCATTATCTCAATAATAATATTCATGATGTATATGACATATATATCATATATATTCAGTATATAAATGCATTTATAATATTAAATAATAATTTAGAGGTAAGAAATGAAATGCACCGTTCATGGAGACGGTAAGCCGTACGTACGCATGAACGCTACTTCCATTTCTATGTCATATTAATGGAATTAAAACTAAATGAGAGATATGTATATTTTAATTCCATAATTATATTCATTATTTAGATGTAACATACATCATATATATCCATTATATATATGTACTTATAATATTACATTACATTTGGAGATAAGAAATGAAATGCACCGTTCATGGAGACGGTAAACCGTACGTACGCATGAACACTACTTTCATTTTTATCTCGTACTTTAATGGAAATAAATAATAATTATATAAAGGTATATTATAATTCCAGTATAATATAATGTATTATACCATTAAATCTATCCTTTATACGTACCACATATGGTATTAACGAATCAAATCACTTTGAGGGGGCGGTAGTCCGCACTTCCTAAAATGAAGATATCGCATTTACCCATAATGGAAACTATAAAGGTATGACACAAATGGATAATAAAGAATAATAAGGAAACAATAAACATAATATATATCATATATAAATAGAGTGACATCTTAATGGCCACCATTTAAGGTGTTAAAAGAAGATTGAAGAATCATCGTTTCGTGAGGCAGAAATTCGCCAACCACCGAAACAGTATGTTCTTTAACCATTAGATGAAGGTGTGTGCAAGTGTAGCTGTAATCCATATTATAAAAAAATCATAGTATATTCAAGATACTGGTGTTCTTACAAAATAAATGAATAGAAAGATTTTATGGGGTTGGAGAAGCAAAATAAAACAAAAGAGCACAAGTGAAGACGTTACCATAAAATCGGGTAACTGCCTTTTGTTTGAACCAAAAGTGCTTCTTGAAGAGATTCCTGCCTATGTTAAGGCTTCTAGGATGTGGATAGGCATGTGGAGAGAAAAAATGATCATATCTTGGCCGAGCCAAAGGCTTTAGAGGTGTGGGTAAGGTGGTAGAGGTGGGGGCCTTTTATAAGAGGAGAGGAGGGGCACTCTTGGAAAGTTATAAAATGTTACTTTATTTTCAAATGACTTTCGGATTTTAATGATCCCACATTGATGTGTTTCGAGGATAAGGTGATAAGGTTTCAAAATCCACCCATCCAATAGGTTTTTGACATGTGTAGGTCTTAGATTTTACATTATCTTTCCATTTTATTTAAGTAGTTAAATAATTAGGTAAACGCTGCATCATCATGATGTCATAAATAATTTAATTTATTTAATGTATAAAAATTACAAAAAATAAAATTATTTAGTAAATCTCTATATCTTTCCAATGACTATTTATAGTAAAAAATATGACTTGTATAACCCAATGTAAAAACGGGTTTAGTAAAACAATACATGTTTGTGTCATTTTAACTTTTACTTTAAATAAAAGGTATAAATGTCATTATCTTACCCAAGTGGCTCCATGGGGTCCCACAAATCGACCCATGGGTTGTATTGGTCGGCCACGACTAATACAATAGGGTTATGACAAGTGTCAAGATATTTCCATTTTATTATAATATCATTTTTACCTTAAATCACACTAATTTCACTTTAACCGCGATTAATAAAACGTAAAAAGTTACTTTTCATCAAAAATTATTTTCATCCCATTGAACCAAATTTTACATAATAATTAAAATCATTTATATTGGATTTTTGAAATTCAAATCACAGAAGTGGTAAAGTCCCATTGAAACGAAAAATCAGTTTTTGTAACTGCCACTTTGTGGTTACACTATTCATCAAAAATTAAGGTTTTTTCGAAAAATACCAAAAATTCACCCTAAGCTATCTTTGATATTCTGAATTCAAAAATGATGTCTATTTTACCAAATTCATAACATAGAAGTTGCATTAATTAATTTTATAATTAAATCCCACTGTCAAATCAGACAACATGTTTTTAAGAAACAATATCTATCCAAAGATTGACACTCGTTTATGTCCAATCTCAAAGTGATATTAATTCCAATGACTACCATTGGATTAAATGGTAAAAATATATTCTAATTTCACTTTAAAAACAATTAAAAAGATAATATAACTATATAAATAAATTAGATTAAAAATAGGTTTTGAATTAAAATAAAACACTTTTCACTATTTTTTAAAAAATGAACATTCTCAGAAAAATACCAGAAATTTATCCAAAGTAAATTTCAATGTACCAATCATAAAGAATAAGTTTATTTTGAAAAATATAGCTTATTAAATTTTCAAAAGTTATATTTAAAAATTGTTCTCCATCAAAAGGCGGTAAAACAAACTTTTAAAAATATTAGAGTATTCCATGCTTAATATTGGATTTATTCTCATTTTAAGCCTCTAAAACACTATCTAATTCATAAATAGACATTGATAAGAATATATATTATTCATTAATTAATTGGGATGTTACATCCATCCCCCCTTTTGGGAATTGCGTCCTCGCAATTTTATTCCCTTATCAAAATAAGTGGGGGTATTTATCCCTCATAGCATTTTCAGATTCCCACGTTGCCTCTTCAACCATATGGTTTTTCCATAAAACATTTACCTGGTGAATTACCTTATTTTGCAACACTTGCTCTCCATGGTCAAGAATCTGAACCGGTTGTTCCTCATAAGATATATGCTCTTCCAAATGAACTACCTCTGGGCTCAAAACATGATATGGATCTGGCATATATTTCTCAACATCGAATCATGAAAAACATTGTGTACCTGAGATAAACTTGGAGGTAAAGCCAATAAGTAAGCAAATGATCCAAATTTCTCCAGAATTTCATATGGTCCAATGAACCTTGGACTCAGCTTTCCTTTCTTACCAAATCGCATCACACTTTTCCATGGTGAAACTTTGAGAAAAACATGATCACCTACCTCAAAAGATAGATCCTTCCTCCGGTAATCCGTATAACTTTTCTGTCTGCTCTAAGCTGTTCTCATGTGTTTCTGAATCAACTGAAATTTTTCTGCCATCTCTTCTACCAGTTCTGGTCCCATCAGCTTCCTTTCACCTACTTCATCCCAAAAAAATATAGTTTGACACCGCTTCCCATATAATGCCTCAAACGGTGCCATCTGTATACTATAATGAAAACTGTTATTATATGAAAATTCACCCAAAGAAAGATGTTGGTCCTAACATCCCTGATAATCCATTGAACAAACACGTAGCATGTCCTCCAATGTCTGATTTTTTCATTCTAAATGCCCATCTGACTGCGGATGAAAAGCTGTACTAAAATTTAATTTAGTACCCAATGACTTTTGAAGGCCCTTCCAAAAGTTAAAAGTGAACCGGAGATCATGATCAGATACAATGGATAGAGTAAATCCATGCAACCTGACTATATCTTTAAGATACAATCAAGAAAGTTGATCTAGAGAGAACGTATCTCGAATAGGAAGGAAATGGGATGATTTAGTCAAGCGATCATCAATAACCCATATGCATTATTACCTCGATGTGTCTTCGGTAATCCCATAAAAAAGTCCATGGAATATTTTCCCATTTCCACTTTGGAACTGGTAAAGGCTGAAGCATACCTTTCGGTAACTACGGCTCTGCTTTTACCTGTTGACAAGTCAAACACTTCACAGTAAAATCATCAATATCCCTTTTCATTCCATCCCACCAGTAATACTCCTGAATATCTCTATACATCTTAGTACTGCCTGGATGAAATGAAAATGGAGAACTATGAGCTTCATATAACAACTCTCTCTTCAACTGTGAATCACAAGGCACACACAATCTCTTCCCAAATCTCAAAACACAATCATTATCAATGTTGAATTCAGGCAACTTACCCTTCTGAACCAGCTCTACCTTTTTCTGTAACTCGCTGTCTTGATTCTGTGCTTGCTTAATTCTATTTGATAGAGATGATCTCACTGATACCTGAAAAAAACAGAAGAAATTCCTCCACCAACAACTTCTATGAAAAATTTCATCAAATCAAAAACCAAAGGATCTCGTTCCAAACGTATTATGGTTAATGAAGCATTACTTTTTTGACTCAAAGCATCAGCCATTTTATTTGCTTTTCCCAGATGGTAATGAATTGTACAATCATAATCCTTGATTAATTCTAGACATATCCTCTGTCTCATGTTTAATTCACTCTGAGTGAATATATACTTTAAACTTTTGTGATCGGTATATATTTCACACTTTACTCCCTACAAATGATGGCTCCAAATTTTTAAAGCGGAAACAACAACAGCTAATTCCAAATCATGTGTAGGGTAATTTACCTCATGAATTTTCAACAGACGTGAAGCATAGGAAATTACCTGGTCATTTTGCATTAGGACGCAACCAAGTACTTTCAATGAAGTATCACTATAGATAAAAAACTCACAATTACTAGAAGGAAGTGCCAAAACTGGAGCATTCACCAATCTTCTTTTCAACTCCTAAAAACAATCATCACATTCTTTTGTCCAGATAAACTTAACACCCTTCCGAGTTAGCTTAGTCATTGGACTAGACAACCGTGAAAAATTTTCAACAAACCTTCTGTAGTAACCTGCCAAACTAAGAAAGCTACAGATCTCAGTTACATTTGTGGGTCTTGGACATTCTTCAACAACTTTTTTTTTGCAGGATCAACAGTTATGCCATTTTTTGAAACAATGTCACAAAGGAAGGAAATTTTTTGAAACCAAAACTCACACTTGCTAAATTTTCAATACAGTTTCTTTTATTTTATGGTTTGAAAGATAACCCTTAAATGACTTTAATTATCCTCTTTACTTTTAGAAAACACCAAAATATCATAAATAAAAACAACAAACATTTTTCACTCGAGTCAACTTAGCCATCACTGCAACAAACTGTTTTGTTCTGATTCTCACCATATCAGGATACTAATTTGAAAGGTCATTTCCCTCTGTATGCCTTACCAGAAAATATGTTCTAATTCATCTTTGAAAAAACCAATCTTAACATATAAATATCTTAGGTGAAGCAATATGGTAATCTTTAAATTCTATATCACTTCAATCATACCATAAATCAATTTATAATTTAACAATTTTCTAACTCCTAAAGTTGTCTAAAATGACCTTTGATACAAACTATAAGGCCCCAGACATAAACCTTACTTAATATTGAATTAAATGAATAATTCACATTGAGAAAACTTTCGTGTTTTATAGTTTTAGAGAATTAGGACATAACTATTACGTCTCAAAAGATTACAAAGTAGACACTTCTACTAAGTTTCCATAAAATAAAAACTCTTAAAAAGAAACATGTCTAGTTCCATGTTTTAGATAGCATGAATTTTTTTTAATCCCATCCTTGACCCTATTCCACATTAAGTCATGTGAAAAAAATTTCAAAAAAACTTGGGGTGAGCATAAAAAGCTCAATAAGGGATACACAAAGATGGAAAACTGTTAGTTTTTAAAAACAATAAGTAAACCATGAATACTTTATCAAAGTATTACTTTTCACCTTTATGGAGTAGTAAATACTCCTCACTGAATAAAATATAATTACTTACCCTTTTGTAACCAAACGAGTACCAAAAAACCCATATAAATAACACATAACATAATAAGGTAACTTAGGACATAAATATACTTAAATGGAATAACCATACGGTCGACTTCCACACATATCACTTAATGGAATATCCATAAGGCTGGCTTCCATACCCAATGCATTGGAGGTTATAACGTAACCACCCATCCTGGTATTCATGGCACCACCCGTCATATGGTTTATCATGTAACCACACGTCAAATGTCCAAGCACCATTATAAAATCATAACAATTATAAATAAAACATTTCCATGTTTCAATCACAATATATCACTTAAATATATTGACATAAAAAATCATTATAAAAAACATTTTCAATACCAAAATACATAAAAACTTATATGGTATTTATTTCATTTTAAAAACATTATGGATTGTTAAGGAAGCCAAAGACCAAATAATACTCCCGGCGTGGAAAAGGTCGTTGTCGCTGCATACGTACGACAAAAACAATTCCCTTTTGTCATTTATTAAAATGATACGTATAAAAAGATTCATTTTGAATAAAATTCAAAGTAAAATGGGTTTATACAACATATAAATGAATGTTGTGTATGAAACAAAATATGCCTCAATGAAAGGAGATTGAGACGAGGTCCCTTATCTCGGGTCCGACTTGACTCGATCGTTCTTTAATGTTATGAATAATAAACTTGAGTTAATTTCTACTTGATTAAGAACCTTTTTAAAGTTAATTATTCCTTTTATATCACTTATTACCATGTTATGAACATTATTTAATCATTTAAGTTAATAACGGTCGTTTTGTCGATATTTGGTACTTGAGTCAAAAGTGAACTTCTTTGATTTACAAGTTGTTCACGTAGTCAAATATCCATTATCTCAAGAATGATATTCACGATGTAGATTCCATATATATCATATATATACATTATTTACATTCATTTATAATATTACATAATCCTTTAGAGGTAATAAATGAAATGCACCATTCATGGAGACAGTATGTCGTACGTACGCATGAACGCTACTTCCATTTCTATGTCATATTAATGGAATTAAAACTAAATGGGAGATATGTATATTTTAATTCCAGAATAATATTCTTCATTTAGATGTAACATACATCATAAATATCAATTATATATATATACATATAATAGTACATTACATTTGGGGATAAGAAATGAAATGCACTGTTCATAAAGACGGTAAGCCATACGTACGCATGAACACTACTTTCATTTCTATATCATACTTTAATGGAAGGAGATAATAATTATATAAAGGTATATTATAATTCCAGTATAATATCATATATAATATCATTAAATCTATCCTTTATACATACCACATATGGTATTAACGAATCAAATCACTTTGTGGGGGCGGTAGTCCGCACTTCCTAAAATGAATATATCGCGTTTACCCATAATGGAAAACATAAAGGTATGCCACAAATGAACAATACAGAAGCATAACGAAAACATAAAAATAATATATATCATATATAAATATATTTACATCTTAATTTCCACTATTAAAGGTGTTAAAAGAAGATTAAACAATCATCGTTTCGTGAGGCAGAAATTCACCAACCACAAAAACAGTATGTTCTTTAACCATTAGATGAAAGTGTGTGAATGTGTAGCTCTAATCCTTATTATAACAAAATACTAGTATATGGAAGATACTGGTGTTAATACAAATGAAATTAATAAAAATATTTTAGGGGGTTGGAGAATCAAAATAAATCAATAGAGCACAAGTGAAGACATTACCTTAAAATCGGGTAACACCCTTTGGTGTGAACCAAAAAGGTTTCTTGAAGAGATTCATGCCTAAGGTAATGATTCTAGGATGAGGAGAGGGATTTGGAGAGACAAAATGATCAGAAAGTGGCCTAGACAAATGTTTGATATGTGTGGGTAAGGTGGTAGAGTTGGGGGCCTTTTATAAGAGGAGAGGAGGGGCACTTTTGGAATGTTTTAAAATGTTACTTTATTTTCAAATGAGTTTCAGATTTTAATGGTCCCACATTGATGTTTTTCGAGGATAAAGTGATAAGGGTTTGAAATACACCCATACAACAGGTTTTTTACATGTGTAGGTCTTATATTTTACATTATCATTCCATTTTATTTAAATCGTTAAATAATGAGGTAAACACTGCATCATCATGATGTCATAAATAATTTAATTTATTTAATTTTGAAAAATTATAAAACAAATACTATTATGTAGGAAATCGTTTTATCTTTCCAATTACTATTTATAGTCAAAAAGATGACTTGTATTACCCCATGTAAAAATTGTTTTAGTAAAATAATACATGTTTGTGTCATTTTTACTTTTACTTTAAATAAAAGGCATAAATGCCATTATCTTACCCAAGTGGCTCCATGGGGTCCCAAAAATCAACCCATGGGTTTTATTGGTTGGCCATTTCTCATCCAATAGGGTTAGGAAAAGTGTCAAGATATTTTCATTTTATTATAATATCATTTTTACCTTAAATCACACCAATTGCCCTTTAATCGCGATTAATCAAACATAAAAGTTACTTTTCTTTAAAAATTATTTTCATTCCATTGAACCAAATTTTAATTAATAATGAAAATAATTTAGATTTTATTTTTTAAGTTCAAATCATAGAAGTTTTAAAGTCCCATTTAAACAAAAAATCTGTTTTTTGTAACTACCACTTTGTGGTTTCACTATTCATAAAAAATTAAGGTTTTTCCGAAAAATACGAAAAATTCACCCTAAGCTATATTTGATATTTTGAATTCAAAAATGATGTCTATTTTACCAAATTCATAACATAGAAGTTTAATTAATTAATTTTATAATTAAATCTACTGATAAATCAAATAGCATGTTTTTAAGAAACAATATCTATCAAAAGACTGACACTCGTTTATGTCCAATCTATAAGTGACATTAATTCCAATGACCAACATTGGATTAAATGGTAAAAATATATTCTAATTTAACTTTAAAACCAATTAAAAAGATAATATAACTATATAAATAAATTAGATTAAAAATTGGTTTTGAATTAAAATATAACACTTTTCACTATTCATTAAAAATGAACATTATCAAAAAAATACCAGAAATTTATCCAAAGTAAATTTCAATGTCCCAATCATAAAGAATAAGTTTATTTTGACAAATATAGATTATAAAATTGTCAAAAGTTAGATTTAAAAATTTTTCTCCATCAAAAGGAAGTAAAACAATCTTTTAAAAATATTAGAGTATTCCATGCTTAAGATTAGATTTATTCTCATTTTAAGCCTCTAAAACACTATATAATTCATAAATAGACATAGATAAGAATATCTATTATTCATTACTTACTTTGTATGTTACATATACCTATGAAATAGTAATAAGACCATAGGAATAGTAATGTGACCCTTATGAATAGTAAACCGATGAATAAAATAGTAAACTCATCAATAAAATTATAAATAAAAATTTTCCATCCTATAAATGAAAATATGATATAATCATATCATATTATAAGTAAATAAATATTTTAAAATTTTAAAATTAAGTGTTGGTATTTTTTGTGAGTCGTAAATATATAATTTAAATTTTACAATTAATAAAAATCCTTAAAAGCGAATTAATTTTCATAAAATGTATTCATAAATCAATATTTTGTTGTATTTTGATTTTAGGATAAATTTATACGATCATAAATAATATTTTTACAGTGTTATAAAATTAGTTACAATTTTGAAAACTGTATTTTTCGAGTAAATAATGATTTTAATTAAAAATTTATCATCTCATTATTAAAAAACTATTTTCATAAATTTCAGTTCATTTTTTAATTCTACACATCAAAAATTGATTAGGGTGAATTTTTGGGATTTTTCTAAAATTCGTGATATTTTTGTAAATTGTAAAATATGACAATTTCTGATATAAATACATTAAAATATTAACAAACAATTACATAATTTAAGGACTTTGTAAGAAACACATTATAACACTTAAATTAAATATTTTAATATATTTTTTGATAATTTTAAAACTATTGATAGTCTTGAGCCAAAATAATAAAAAATGATTTAAATAATCAAAAAACACTCATCTCCTACACTATAAATACCACCCCTCACCACCCCTTCTCCTCACACATGACAATCTTTGGTCTCTTTCAAATTTATGCTAAATAATCTTAAAAATAATCTCCCCCATTTCCATGATATCTTTATCTCATAAAAAGACCAAAACCATTTCCCTAAGGAGGTTCTCAAGGAGGAGAGTTCAAGAGGTAAAATCATATACCTTTTCCTTTTAATTTCTTTTCAAGTCCTTTTCTTTTATTATTCTCTCCTATCCTCCCCTAGAACAAATAGAGTTAAAAATATTTTTATTTAAAAATAATATAATTTTTTATGCAAATGGAATAATCTATCATTGATCCTCTTCTCCTCTCCATTTTATTCTAAAAATGGAAACATTGTCCGTGAGGCGTTGTTTCATCGCCTTCAAGGAAGATAAGTTTTCATTTTACATCACCATCTCAAAGTATGCTAATAAAACCATTTTAATTATTTAATTACATTGTAAAATTTATATTAAACCCTTTATAATGTTATATAAGTAACATATTTACATAATACTAAATGATAAAACAAAATGAGTTTGTTGTGATCTAAAACTGCTTAAATCAATCGAAATGAATATCATTAACATGTTATATAATGATTCCTCCTCATATATGGTAAAAAAAATCAATAATACCAATTAAAATTATTTATGTTCATCAATAAGATATAATTCTATTTTGGTAGAAATATACCAATTTTACATTAACATTATTACTTTTAAACAAGCGAACTGATCGTGGAAACAAAGAAAATGAACGCTCCTGAACAATGATGTTAAACATTATTACTCATAAAAAAAAATAAAATGAACTTAATAAAACAAAAATTAATAAAATACATTTATATAATGTTCTTATGTAATCAATTAGTGGATTAAATTTGATTATACATGAAATTAAGGTCAAGTGCAGAAGACATTTGGGCATATGGTAAGGGATTCTACCCAAACCATCATTTTTCCTTCTTGTTATTCTTACACTTATATTTACCCTAGTGTAATGGTTATTTATTTTTTACTTATTATATATTCTATTTATATGTTCCAAACTCATATATCAAGATTAGTTCAACTATATTTTATGGGTAAGAATACGTTTTACAATGTCCCCTTCTCAATTAATCTAGATAAGAAATCTCATTAAAGGGAAATTCCCGATTTCTTACCCATTTTAAAGTACCATCCATAATATATTTTAAGAATCAATTATTTTTATTAATTAAATACTTATTTCATGAAAAATTATATTTTTTTCATTTCTATTTTTGTAGATTAAATAATGAAAAATACAACTAATTTTTTAAAAAATAATTCTTCTTTGCAAAGTAAAAGGGGTATTTCTCTCAAATATTTCTCAATTATTTTATTTTAATTTATTTAAATTCATATAATGAATTTAATTATTGATTGAGATTTATCTCTTATGTTTATCTTCCAAAATATTTTGTTAAATTGTTTATTATCAGTTTGATTCTCGATGTGTTGTCTTGATACCATTCACTATACTATTCACTATCGTTAGTGAAAATGAATTTATATTGGGGAATGTTATTTAAATTTAATATGTATATGTTTTTTATGTTTATCCCCATACATATGAGGAATGAATTTGGGTTTGTAAGTGATTTCTGGGGCCCGCTATGGCCCCTCAATGCATTTGTAGTTTTCATTAGAGAAACTAGACTAGATTTTTACACATTATGTATTGTGTCTTGGTCGAGGAATTGATGGTATGTTTATGATGTACAACATTATGAATTACATAATTATGAAATCAGTAATTGATATTCCATGTGATTATTTTACTAGTATAATATCTATGGTTATGTCATGGAATTATTCAGTCAGCTTTTATTACATTTATTTTATTTTCAATATAATGTTTTAATGACATGTGTGTTTAGATATTAACCATGGATTATTATTTATGTTTATTTTAGTTTCCATTGTATTTCATACCCTTACTGATCATTAGATACCAACCCTTTATTTTTATTTATTTTTACCTAAGATGTGAAATGTATACTATGAATTAGTTTGAGAAATAATCTAGGTGTTATGGGAGTTTTTAATGGATTTTATATGTTTTTTTTTATACTTTCATGTTTTAAGGATAAATTTATAGATGTATTCTGTCTTTCAAAACTACTAAATAGATTAGTCTATTGGGATTTGAGTATTGTACCTATGTCAATATAATAAAGTATGAAACCAGCTCTGGCATAATGTATACTATGTATGAACTTGAGGGATAATCTAGGAGTTATTATAGTTTCTAATGGATTTTATATGTTCTTTTTTACTTTCATGTTTTAATGATAAATTTATAGATGTATTCTGGGTTCAAAAAAAAACTAATCGGCCCTTTGGGATTTGAGTATTGTATCTATGTCAGTTTAATAAAGTAAGGCACTAGCTTTGGGAAACTGGGGTCAGGATCTTTATAGTTGGGATTATAGGAAATTTAGTTGAAACCATGGAAACTAGTTTTAGGAAATATAGATTAGGGAACAATAACATTGATAGAATTTTATTATAATGATAGAAGAACATCTTATAATTTTGGTAAAGTAGATATTATGGGATCCTTGCAATATATCTTTGTTTTAATTCTAAAAGCGGTCATGGTTCTGGAACATATGTACCTAGGTGTAAAAACTCTGACAAGGTGTCCCGAGCCTATCTCGGGGTGACCTGGTTCACAAAAATAGAACTTACTATTCACCTGGTTTGACACTCCTGGGGGATATGCCTAAGATATGTTACATTATATTTACAGACCATTAAGTATGATTTAATGTAAATATGTCCCCAATGAAACCATCTTTATGATTATGATATTAGATATGAATAAGACATTAGTCTATGTTAAGTGTTTAGTATGTTTAAGATTATAAATTATGATTCATAACATAATCTCGTGTATACCATCATTCTGAAATGGAGCCTGTTATAAGGAAAAAACTATATCAATTCACATATCCCATGTTGCGATTTCCCTCCTATATAAGATAATTATGTCAGTAGTAGAGCTACGATTGTTGTTAAGAAACTTATAACTATACTCAAAAATAAGAGTTAGGTTATGAACAATGAACATACCCATTTAGAGTTTGTTGATACAAAATGGGGATGAGAAATGGTAGACCTCTTTATGAGAAAAAATCCTCCATCATTAAATGGGAAAAAACCTATTTATAGCTGAGCAGTGGATAAGTTCCTAAGAGAATATATTTACTCCTTGGGATGTGATGAAAGGGATAAGATAATCATGGAAATTTATTATCTCCGGGAGATGTTTATCAGTGGTGGTTGTTGATTAAAAAAAATAGGAGGAGGATTAAATTGTAAATATGGAATAGAATGATTTTAAGAAAATCATCCTAAAAAAATATTTCCCTCACAAAAATATGAGTAGATATGGAGATAAATTCTTGAATCTAAGGAAAAAGGAGGATGAGAATGTTTCCAAGTATGATGAAAACCTTAAAATGTTATAAAGTAATGCTACAAACTACATACGTAATCCAAGGAGTAATATTGATCGATTAATTAATGGGTTAAAACCATTCATTTGATAGGATATAGCATCCTAAATAATCTCAACATATAAAAATATATTATCCAATGATATCAGTGATGAAAAATAATTCTATAAGTCATGTGAATTCATATGAAAATCAAGAAAATAAGAGGTTTGTTGAACACTCTAGGAAAGTAAATAAAGGAAAAGGGAATAAGGGAAGATGTGATTTACATCCTGTGATAATTATGGGAAGAAAAACCCTAGTAATTTCATAAAGGGTATGAGTGTTTGTTATAATTTTGGAGAAAAATGTCATGAAAACCTTGATTGAAAGGGAAAATCTACCATTGTTAAATTATACGATTGAAGAGAGATGGGACATTATTCAAATGATTTTCTTAATCATCAAGGATACATTCCCCAAAAAAAGATCAAGGGAGCAAGGAAAAGCTTATATAATCACTACTTCTACAGTTGAAGTTCTTTATAATGTGGTGGCAGATACTTTAATCATTTTCCCAAACTTATAAAATGATTTATTTAATTCTGGATCATCACATTCTTTTATATATGAAAAGTTTTCCTAGATAATTAGATATTTCCATTTTCAATTTAATAATGGATTTTTCAGTCAAAACTCATAATGGATGGATCATTACAATGAAGATTTTTTAGTGAGTCACCTTTATGATGCATAAACATGATTTAGTTTTATACCACTCCATCATACCTATGATTGAATTTTATATAGTCATAATTATGTATTGGATATCAAATTATGATAGAAAAATATATTATAAGAAGAATAAAGTTACCATTTTTGAAAATAATGTAGAATCTATAATCTTTAGAGAAAAAATCACGCTCAACTAAATATTATCCATACCCACCCCCAATAGCACTACTTAATAAAATACTCTTGGAGAAAGAGAAAACATCATCTATGGATTAGGAAATAAATATTCAAATTGAATATATACCTTTTTTTGAAAGAACATATAGGTGTATTTCCAGAGGATTTATCTGGACATCCTCTAGAGCAAGAAGTAGAGTTATTTATTGATTTAATTCCCATTGAAAGACCTATATCAAAGACTACTTATAAAATGGCCACTATGGACTAAGTATTACAGTAGAAAAAACTAGTGTAATTGGGTGATAAAGTATTTATTCTCCCAAGTGTTTCTCCATGGGGAGACCATGTTCTCTTTGTTAATAAAAAAGATGGATCCCTGAGTTTGGGTATTGACTATGGAAAAATAAATGCTATAACAATAAAGAACAAGTATCCCCTGCCCCATAATGATGATTTATTTGATCAAATTCACGAACCTCAATAATTTTAGAAGATTGAAATTCGATCTGGATATTATTAATTACATGTGAGGAAGCAAGATATTACAAAGACAAAATTTTGAGAAATTTTTGGTCATTTCAAATGTATAATACTTCCATTTAGATTGACTAATTCACTCTCAGTTTTTATGTATCTAATGAACAATGTTTTAAAGGAATGTCTTGATGAATTTTTGGGGTATTTTTTTATGATAACTTTGTATACTCCAAAATCTACGAAGACCATGAGAATCACTTATGGATTTTTAGGAAGACCCTTTGATGAAATTAATGATATGGGATGTTTAGAAAGTTTGAATTTTGGCTTCAATCAGTTTCTTTTAATGGATATATTGTCTCAAAGGAATGAATATCAGTTGATCCTATGAAGAGAATGGCAGATCAAGAATGTATGAAACCAACAAAAATAACCATGGTATGTTATTTTATTGGTTTATAAGGTTATTTTTGGAGTTTCTCTCAGAACATCTCCTGATTAGAAAACTCATTAACCAAGATTACTTGTAAAGGCTTAAAGTTCGTATGGAAAAAATAATGTGAAGGTTGTTTTAAATAATTGAAGAGGAGATTTTTTTAATGCTCTGATCTTGACTCTACCATCAAGAAATAGTGAATTTGTGATTTATAGTGATTCTTCAAAGAAATGAATCAGATTTTTCCTTATAAAAAAATAGATTTATTACATATGAATCAAGGAAGTTAAAAATTCTTGAACAGAACTATCTAACTCATGATCCTAAGTTAGTAGCTGCAATCTCTGCTTTAAATAAATGGATAAACTTTGTTTATGGAGAGAGGTGTGAGATACATATAGATCAAAAGTGATTGAAATATATCTTATCTCATAAAGAAATCAACATGAAGAAAATGATATGGATCAAACTACTCAAGGACTATGGTTTTTTAATAAAATAACACCCATGGAAGGATAATAATGTATTAGATGCGTTGAGAAGGAAGGATCATGGTGTTCTGGACAAAATGAGGATTGAAAAGGATATTGAGTACATGGATCTTACAAATATAGATATTGGAATTATCAAGGATGGTGAAACCACATTAATTATTCATCTGGTTTCTAAACCATATTGATTGAAAATGATTATAATTTCTCAGTTTGATGTTGAGAATCTTCAAAAGAATATTAATGTTTTCAATGATGAGAAGTTAGAAGACTTCATGTATAAGGATGCAATTCTGAAATCTGGGAGGAGGCTATGTGTTACCTCTATAATAGAGCTAAAAAGGAAGTTATTGAATGATCCCCATAGCTCAAATTTCTCAATACAACGTAGTAGAACTAATATGTATAGTTTTATAAAGGAACATTTCAGGTGGGATAATATGAAGTGGGAAATTGATGATTATGTATCAAGATATTTAGTATGTCAACAGGTGATGGATGAAACAAAATATCCTGGAGTATTAATGAAACCTATGATTATTTTTACTTGGAAATGGGATGACATTACTTTGTATTCCGACCATAGATAACCAAAAACTCTAAGAATGAATGATGAAATGTGGGTGATTATTGATCGACTTAACAAATCATCACATTTCCTTGTTATAAGAGAGTATTTTCCAGTAGAGTTCCTTATAAGAATATATATTGACAAATCTATAAGACTTCAGAGAGAAAATATTTCTATTTTTTATGATCATGATCCAAGATTTACATCGAAATTCTATAAAGGTATTCAGAACTATTTGGATATAGATATTCCATTTTTTATTGCTTATCACCCTCAAACTGACAGGCAATCTTAAAGGAAGATCCAAACATTAAAAGATATTATTTGATTATGATCACATGAATTTAAAGGTATGTGGGATGATTATTTACTTTTGGTAGAGTTTTCCTATAATAATAGTTTCAATTAATGTATTAAAATGGCACAATATGAAGCATTGTATAGAAATAGATGCCGTACACCAACATATTGGGATGAAGTTGGTGAAAGGAAGATTATAGGCCCTGAGCATGGAGAGGAAACAATAGAAAATGTAAATAATATTAGAACCCATATCCAAGAATATCAAAGTATGAAAAATATCATTGTTGATAATTGAAGTATGGATTTGGAATTTCAAGTGGTAGATCAGGTTTTATTAAAACATCTCCATGGAAGGGTGTTATATGATTTGGAAAAAAAGATAAACTTAGAACCAGATATATTGGTACTTTTGAAATCATAGGTAGAATTAGAGTTGTGTCTTATCTTTTGTAATTTCTTCCTAGCCTTTCCAATGTTCCAAATGTGTTCTACATACCTTTTTAATGGAAGTACATGAGATACCAAATGCACATTCTCACTTATAAATAATTAGAATTGGGACCTAATTTATCTTACTGTGAAGAGATTATCCATATTCAAGACACTAAAGAATTGGTTTTGAAGAATCAGATGACTCAAATGGTAATGGTGCTTTGGAAAAATCATAAATTTGAAGAGGTGACAAGGGATCCCGAGTAGCTTATGATGAATAATTAACCAAATATTTTTATAGGGTGACAATATAGATATTTCAAGGAAGAAATTTTCATAGGAGTTGAAAAAGTAATGAACCAGAATCCAATCAATGATATTTCCCCTCTCATGTTTATTTAATATAGTATAGATCACATAAAATCACTTATATAACACAATAAAAATAATTATAAATTAATAAATAATGCCATAAATAGTGTTTCTAGAAATTAAGAATCCAATACCGATGAAATAGTTTTATGAACGTATAAATAACAATGTGAATTTTATGAATAGTAAACTAGACAATAGAATAGTAACCTTAACAATGAAATTATAAAGAAAATTTATCCATCCTATAAATGAAAATATGAAAATATTATATTATATTATAAGTAAATAAATACTTTAAAAATTAATAATTAAGTGTTATAGTTTTTTTGAGTCATATATATTTAATTATAATTTTATATTAATATAATTATTTAAAAGAAAATTAATTTCCTAAAGATGTATTCATAAATAAATATTATGTTATCCTATGATTTTAGGATAATTTTATGAGACCTTAGTTAATTTTTGAGAGTGTTATAAATTCAGTTATAATTTTAAAAACTACAATTTTCATGTAAATAATGATTTTGATTAAAAAAATTATATTTCTCTTATTTCCAAAATTATATTCATAAAATGGAGTTCAATTTTGAATTCTACATATTGAAAATTGGTTAGGGTAAATATTTGGAGGTTTTTGAAATAATTGAATTTTCAGTGAATAGTAAAATATGATAATTTAGGTTATAAATATATTTTAAAATAAATAGACGATTACATGTATAATCAAAAATGTAAGCACTATAATCTCAAACTTCTTTTACATATTTTAATATATTTTGTGATAATGTTAAATCGTTTCATAGTCTCAAGTCAAAATAAAAATAAAATGAATTAAATTCTAAGAAATTCCACTCTCCTCCACTATAAATACAACCCATAGTCCTCAAAATTTCCAATATTTGAGCCCTGTAAAACACCAAAACCATTTACATAAGGAGGTTCTCATTGAAGATAATTAAAGAGGTAAAATCCTCTTACTTTTCTTTTAATTTATTTTCTAGTTCATATCTATTTTTATTATCTTCTCACCTCCCCTGATCCAAATAGAATGATAACCTGAGTAAATTAAATATGATGTAATGTTTTTATTATAATCTATTAGTCCATCTTTAAGCCCCTTATCATCTCTCTTTTATTTTAAAATGTAAATGTTGTATGTGATTTGTTATTTCATCACCTTCAAGGATGACATGTTTTTATTTTCCTTAACCGTCTAATAGAATGTTAATGAAACAATTTTAATGGTAAAATAAATTTTTAAAATTTATATTACAACCTTTATTATGTTCTATAAGTAACATATTTATATAATACTAAATGATAAAACAAAATGAGTTTGTTGTTATCGAAGACTTCTTAAATTAATCTAAAAGAATATCATTAACATGTTATATAATGAGACATCCTCATATATTGGAAAAACAATATAAATGAACAATTAAACTTTTTTATGTTTGTTAATAACATATAATTTCAATTATGGATAATTATAAAAAATTTACATGAACATCATTACTTATAAACAAGTGAAATGATCATAAAAACCAAGAAAATGAACTCTTCTAAATGATGAAATTAGACTCTATACCTCATCAAAAAGGACATAAATAAACATAATAAAACTATAATGAATAAAATACATGTAGAGAAGGCTCTGATTCAATTAATTAATATATTTAATTTTATTATCCATGACATTGATGTCATATACAAAACTTATTCAATAATAAGGTAAGGGATTCGATACGAACATTCATTTTTCCATCGGGTTATTATTCAACTATCTTTACTCCAATGTAATGATTCTTTATATTTGTGTACTTATTATATATTATTTGTATATCTTCCAAAATAATATATAAAATATCATTTCATCTATATTTTATGGTGAAATAAATGTTTTACATGGTTCCCTTTTCAATTATTCCCGATAAGCAACCCCATTAAAGGGAACTTCCATATTTCTTACCCATTTTAAAGTACCATACATAATATGTTTTATGAATATATTTATTTTACTAATTCAATTAATTTTTTTAAAAACTATATTTCTTAATTTATGGGTTTATACGAAACATTTGGACAAATACAAATGATTTTTTCAGAAGAACTCTTCTTTGAAATTTAAAAGGGGCGTTTTTATCAAGTATTTCTCATTGATTTTATTTTTATTTCTATCAACAAATCTATTTAATTTTATGATTTATTGAGATTTATATATTATGTTACTCATCAAACATGTTTTATTAAATGTTTTATGATTATTTTAACTGTGGATGTGCTTTCTTGATACCATTCACCATACTACTCAGAATGGTTAGTGGTTATGTTTATAGATTGGGAAAAATTACAAAAATTTTATATGTATATGTTTTTTATTATTATCCCCATTCATATGAGGTATTTTTTGTACTTATTAAGTGATAGGTGGGTCTCGGTATAGCCCCTTGATGCATTGGTAGGTCTCCATAGACAAACAAGACTAGGTTTTCACCCATTATGTATGGTGTCTTGGAAGTGGCCTTGATGGTATTTTCAAAATGTCCAAAATTACACAATACCTCATTATGAAACTAGTAATTTATAGTCCATGTGATTATGGATGTATTATAATATCCATGTTTATGTTATGGTATTATTTAATCATCTTTTTTTCCATTAATTTTATGCTCAATATTATGTTTTAATGACACATGTCTTTAGTTATTCATTGTGCCTTATTATTTATATTTATTATAGATTTCACCATATTTATTAACCTTAATGAGCATTAGATATCACCCATTTATTATGTTTTATTTTTCCCTTAATGAAGATATGTATATTACGAGTGAATTTTGGGGATAATCTAGGAGTTAATGAATTTTTTAATTGATTTCTATGTTGTTTTTTCCTTACATGTTGTAATGAGAAATTTGTAATTTTATTCTAGATTTTGAAACTACTAATCTAATCATTATTTTGGTATTCTAGTCTTGTATCTTTTCCAATGTAATAGATTATGGCACTGGCTCTAGGAAACTACTGTTGGGATCACGATAGTTATCTTCAAAAAAAATCATTAATGTCAATTTTTACACTATTTATTTGATTTGAATGTAAAGAAATCACCATAGAAGTATAGTTCATATATAAAACAATCACATATCCCTATCATATTATCTTAATTTAGAAAAAATTAATGGGATACTATCAATACTCTAAAAAATTTAATTTTATAGTTTTTTATATCATTTGTGTGATTTTTCTACAGCTTATACAAGCACTATGATAGCATTGTGTAAACATTTAAGGTAACTGTTACATCCCTAAAATATAAAAATTTATTACCAAGAAAAAAATTATTTAATATTTAAAAAATAATTATAACTGAATTTTTCCTCTTTTTATCCTTTTGTAAATAATTTTAGAGATATTAGCTTTTAAAGAGTGAGATTTCGGAAATTTCATTACATAAAATAATATAAATGTCATTTTCTTGGGAAAACATATCCAAAATTTCATATATTATAATTTGTGGAGACTATGTTTAAATAACTCCTAGAAAATGAAATAAAGGATGTTTTGTGTTGCATTTTAGACTTTATGATTTGGTTTTATCACCATCTCCCCATTCTACCCTTAAAAATATGACAAATATTTACACTTGTTACTATTCATAATAAAAAAATAAAAGGTACCTATTTACCTGATCTAAACATCCAAATTTAGAATATTGTATCCCTTTTTAATTATTAAATCTCAAAAAAATTTAGAAATTAATTTTAATATAAATTTTTAAAATTCAACAAATATTTTTTAGAAAAAAAAATTAAGCATAAAAATTATATTATATCAAAATAATTAGATTTTATAAATAAAATAGAATTGATTAGATTATTATGAATCAAATGAATCATATTTAACATTAAAAACAAATTTAAAATTTAATTTTACTTTTATATTTCTTTATTTAATGAATAGAAAAAAGTGTATTTGAAATTTTTTTACTTTTTAATACAAATAGAAAAATCAATCATTTCAATAAAAAATCAAAATTTCAGCCTATGATAATTTTGATATAATAATATAATTAAATATGATATTTTTGTAAAATTATATTTTTAAAATTTTTAGACAGTAATTATAATTTCCACGTAAAAATGTAGTAACAATCCTTTTTGAACAAAATTCATTTTGGAAGCATAAAATAATTTTACTAAAAATTGTGTAATTATTTATTTTAAATAGATAAAATATATAAATAATATATAAATATTTTTCATTATGTGGTTAACCATATAAATAATTTCAAAAACAATGTCTATGAAATAATTATTTCATTAAATCATTATATTTTAACAGTATATCACGTTTCACTTAAAGGTGTGTGATGCATGTTAAGAAAGCCAAAAAAATTACATTCTAGATTTCCAAGGTTGTGAAATCTTTGATTTGATAGATTCTCATTCTAAATTGTAGATGGCCAAAGTAACATTATATTTCTCATAATAATATATTATGATAAATGTATTTTCTATTTAGTTGACACTTTGTTCCAAAATAAGTGGATCGAAAGATCCAATAAATGGTTGTGGTCATTAGTGTGTTAATTATTATATGGTTAATTTCTACCTATCTAATGAAGGAGGAAAATTAATTTTTTTTTGTTATTTTATATAAACTAGGATAAGTATTTACTTACCCTCAAGAGTTTTTAAACATTATTTCTCACTGCATTGGGAGTGTCGTTCAAAAAATCATTGTGATATCATTTAAAATTATTGTTGGTATAATTTATTTTGGTTCCAAACATTTTCTAGAATAGAAATGCTTATTATGTAAAAAAATTAAAAAAATCATATATAATTATAATTTCACATGTATTAATCAATTTTAAAGTATAGAATTTTTGAATCCTTAAATTTAACCAAGGAAATCCATTACTTACCAAATTTTCAATGAAAATAAACCTTTCCCTCAGATTAGTTATAATGAATCAAATATTTCATTCCCTTTAAACCATTTTATTATAAAAATAGATGGATAATAATATTTTATAGAATCAAAATGTTTTGTGTATTCAAAAAATTAGGATCATCAAACATGAATACATATGAAATTTTAAACATTATGCCAATATTTGCTTAGAGACCTCCTAATATATTTCACGACCTCTTTAGTATATGTACTCACCCGATAATGATAATCAAATAAAGGGTGAGATTAAATAATAGTAAGTAGGGGGATAATAAGGAAGTAATATGACACATGAATCAATATAGTACATTGGAGATAATAATCTTCATTATCATACCATAAGAATAAGACCACCATTATAATAATGATGGAATCAATTGAAAGATAAATAGAATGTGGAATATTCAAAATAACAAGTCATTATAATATATGTTGAAATATCTCACATAAAATGTTAAAAATGATAACATCATGTTCATGTATAAGATTTGATCCCAAATAATCACTTATTAAAACATAAAGAAAGCTAGAGTCTTGTTCATGATTAAATTATATATCATGTTATATATCACTTTACCCAATAAATTATAGGGATATATAATTCTTGGTCTCACCCATTGGATCATAAATTCTTATAAACATATATGACACTTTTAAAGGAAAAATATATTAATCATTAATATTAATTTTACCCGTGAGGCTTTGAGAAGTGTAATAATCAGCCACACCTGCATCCAACACAAAATGAGACTGGTGTGACTCCGAAGGCTTATTTTTATTTAAAATTTACTTTAATTTTATAAATAAATACAATTAATGTAGTCTGAAACCAGAAAAATAATTTATATCATTATCATAATTTATGAAAATGGTCCATAATTTATTTCTTATATGTTGGAATAATTTTCAGCTCAATCCAATACAAGATGTTTCTGATATGACTCTAAGTGCTTGTTATTCATTTAAAATGGAAATTTAAATTCTGAAAGTGTCAATAATTGAAAAACAATTAAACATTATTTGGTTTCCTTGACAATTTATTAAAATGATTATCAAGACATTTTTTACATTTAGGAATCATCCTCACAACAAACTGATACCCATTGTAATTCATATGACTTTATGTACATGTTTCCAGTTTAAAATGAAATTTTAGTAAAAAAGTCATGTGATGTACTGAAAACTAAGAACGAACATTTGATTTTTTTGATAAATTTGGTTAATGTTCCATAAGTCAATTTGGATGTGTATGATTCATTATCAGCTTAATTTCACACAAGGTGTGACATGTATGACTACAAGTGAGTCTTATTATATAAAATAGAAAGTAATATTATTAAAAAAGATAACTGATATACTCAAGACTGAGAAAACACAATTATATTTATTTATACTATAATAAAATAATATGTATGTCATTTGGGATGTGTAAAAATTATCCATAGGTCAATCTGATACTTGATATGCCTGATATGACTCAAATTGCCCATTATTAGCTTAAAATTGACATTTTAATTCAAAAAGTATCACTCACTAAAAACTAAGAAAACCAACTCATATCACCTTGATAATTTTTAAAAAAAAAATCTTAAGACATTTTTGAACAATTGGAATTATTCTCACATAAAACAGTTACTCGATGTTTCTGATATGACTCAAAGTGCATGCTTCCAATTTAAAAGGATATTTTGGTTAAAAAGACAAGTGAGGTACTCAAAACCATGAAAAATAGTTGAGATTGTTTTTATACTTTAAGAAAATGATCCTATGTAATTTGAGATATTTATAAATCATGCACACCATAATATGATGCACAATATGACTAATATGACTCCAAGTGTGTTTTTTTATTTAAAATTTATATTAATTTTAGTAAAAAAAGACAACTGATATAATAAAAATCAATAAAACTCATTAGTATTGTTTTTATACTTTGGTAAACCTATCCAAAATTGATTTTTTACTTGTGGTTATTAGAATCACCCCAGTATGATACATGATGTGCTCAATAAGACTCAAGGTGTCTAATATGTGGTTAAAATTTTGATTTTTGTTCAAATATATTCCCTCACTGAATATTCAGAAAACACACTTGTATTTTATTGATAAATTAAGGAAATTATTCACAGATCATTTTTGATGTGTAGGAATCAATCTCATGTCAAACCAACACATGATGTTAATGGTATGACTCAGACTGTGTGTTCCTGTTTTAATATGAAATTTTAGAAAAGAAGACATGTGACATACTAAAAACAAAAAAATGCATTCTTATTATTTTTAGACATTAGTAAAATGATATATAATTCATTTAGGAAAACTATAAAACATACACACATCAATATGATACATTTTTTGACTGGTGTTACTCTAAGTGCCTTTTTTTTAAAAAATAGCATTAATTTTTATAAAAAAGAAAACTAGGATATTCAAAAAATATAAAACACATTAATTTTTTTGGTACTTTAGGTTATAGATCCATATTTCATTTTTGATTTATGGGAATCAGACTCACATCAATCTAACACATGATGTTTTCTGTGTGACACAAATTTCCTATTATCAGTTTAATATTGACATTTTAGTTATAAAATGTCACTCAATGAAAATGGAGAAAATGTTTTTAGATTTTCGTGATAATTTTGAAAAAAACATATATAATTTTTGAAATGTAAGAATCATCCTCACATAAAAACTATACATGATGGGACTGATATGACTCAAATTACATGTTTTCAATTTAAAATGAAATCTTAGTAAATAAGAAAAGTGATATACACAAATAAATGAAACACATTTTTATTCCTTTTATTCATTAGAAAACTGACCTATAAGTCATTTTGGGAATGTCAGAATTATAATCCTCTCAATCTGATATATGGTGTGTCCGGTTTGACTCCCAGTGAGTCAGTTTATTTTAAATTTACATTAATTTTGGTAAAATAGACAAGTGACATACTCAAAATTGAGAAAACACATTAAGATTATTTTAATAATTTATTAAATAAATATGTAACTAATTTTTGATGTTTAGGACTCACTCATACCTCATTTCAATTTTTTTGTGCCCATTATGACTCGAAGTGCACGTTATCAGTTTAAAATTGAATATTTAATTAAAAAGTTTCACTTGCTGAGAATTAAGAAAACATGTTTTAATTTTATTAATAATCTAGAAAAATGATTCATATAACATTTTTTATATATAGGAATCATTATCACATAAAAATGATACACGATGTGACAGGTATGACTCATAGTGTGTGTTTCCAATTAAAAATAACATTTTAGAAAAAATACAAGTAACATACTAAAAAGAAATAAAAAACAATCATATTTTTGATAATTAAGTAAAATGATCCATAAGTAATTATAGAAATATAGGAATCAACATCCCCACAATTTTATACACAATGTGATCATTATGACTCCATGTGTGTCTTTTCATGTAAAATTTGAAGTAATTTCAGCACGAAAGAAAACTGACATACTCAAAATTGAGCAAATGCATTTTGATTATTTTGATACTTTAGTAAAATGACCCATAATTTATTTTTGATTTGTAGGAATCATCCTATCATCAATATGATAAAAAATATTCAATATATGACTCAAAGTTCCCGTTATTAGTTTACAATTAATATTTTAACTCAAAAAGTTTCATTCATTGAAAACTAGGAAAACACAATAGGATTGTGTTGAAAATTTAGTAAAATGATTCTTCATTGATTTAAGATGTTTATAAATCGATCACACAACAAACCAAAACATGATGAGACTATTATGGTTCAAATTGCAGGTTTCTAGTTTAAAATGTAAATTTAGAAAAAAGGACAACTGATGTGCTGAAAAATGAGAAAAAACATTCATATTATTTTTATATTTTAGAAAAAAAATTCATAAATTATTTGGGTTGTGTATGAATCTTCTGAATCTCAATCCGATGTACGATTTTATTGTTATGACTCCAAGTGCACCTTATTATTTAAAATTGGTACAAATTTTCGTAAAAAACACAAATAACATAATCAAAAACAATAAACCACTTTCGGATTGTTTTAATTATTTAGGAAAATTATCCATAATTAAGTTTTGATTTGTAGTAATGATCTACACCTCAATCTGATACATGATGTGAAAGATACAACTGAATGTTTTTATTATGTGTTTAAAATTGAATTTTTTTCAAAAAAGTGTCACTCACTAAAAACTGAGAAAACACATTTGGATTGTCTTGATAATTTAGGAAAATAGTTAATTATTCATCCATGACATGTAGGAATCAGTCTCAAATCAAACTGATACACGATGTGATTAGTATGACTAAAAGTTTTTATTTCTAGTTTAAAATTTAATTATAGGAAAAAAGAAAATTGACATACTCAAAAATAATAAAACGTTTTTTGATTGTTTTTATACATTATTATGTTGATCCATAATTCATTTTTCATGTTTAGTAATTATACAAACCTCAATACAATTCATGGTATGAATGATATTCTTCCAACCACATATTTTCATTATATAAGTGTCATTTAAGTTTAAAACTCACATCAGATCACAAAAATAGGTAAAAAAGACTAGATTGTTTTATAACCATTATATCTATTGTTACTTAATTAATTTATTTATAATTTATTTGTATAATTATTTAGTAACTTTTTACAGAGACAATTCTTGAAGATGAACCAGAAATGGTGTCACATGATAGAATCAACTAGAACTCAATTTGATGCAATTTTTTTCAGGACTCAATGTTTAGGATAAAAATTAAATTTACTATTAATTTATTTCTTTATATTATTAATAAAATAAATTTTATTTCTTATACAAGTATTTGAATTTGATCTATATGGGGTGGGTTTTTTTGAAAATATCATAAGTCTGGGTTAGGATAAAAATACATCAGAACATTGATGTTTTTGAATGTATATAACAATTTGTAATTATTTGATTTTATAAAAAAAATGTTTCAATGGGTATAATATGTTGTTTTTTCTTGTATTTTTGTTTGAAATTTTATTTCATTTGGATTCTGTATTGGTACATGATTTTTTTTTATTTTTTTTTGTGTTTCTGGTGCTGCAGTTTCCTATTACAACACACCAAACTGGTAAACGTTTATGGATTTTTAATCTCTCTCCTCTAGTCAACACTTCTCCAGCACTGATAAATCCCATTTTTAGTATTGTGAAAGGCCTATTTTGTAGTAGTGGATATAACAACATCTTTTAATACAGATCTTATAGAATGGTTTTCACATCATATAAGTTCAAAAATATTGTAATAAATATTAATATTAGGTTGAAACATATATTTTTTTATCTAACAATGTATATTAATTTATTTAGATCATAAATACAGATACTCTAATTGACTTTTTAAAATATTTGATGTTTTTGGCTCGAGTTCCTTTAAAACAGACTATAAAATTCAATTATTATAATGTGAATGGATTTATATTTCATATATTTGATCAGGAAGAGTTTTTGAAAATATTGAATAGTGGTAGTATAAATCCTTTTCTTATTTTTAGACCATTTTTAAATGATCAAATTATAGGTAGTCAAACATTTAATGTATACCTGTATGAAATTATAATACACATATTTTTTTATAACATACGTGGATTATTTATCCATGGATGACATATCACTATATTGTCTATGTTAGGAAGTTCTTGTGATTTATTTATGATTTCACTTACAATTATTTATATATAGTTATTTAGTAAATAAGGAATAGTGTCTCCTCTAATCATACATCAACCCACATTGGTAGTTAGTGGTATTTGCATATGCCGAGGAATGCTCTTAGTAATGTGGAAGTCTCTTGCATGGATATGTTTAGGCTGACCGAGTTGGGGGGGGGGGGAATTATAAATACACCCCTAGAATCTAAATATCTAATGTAATTTTTTGAATTTCTAAAAAATAAAAAAATAATTAAACCATAATTTAAATTTTTTAAAATCTTTATAATATTCCATTAATTCAAATTTTAATGATTATAACTACATTTTAATATTTGGGGAAATACATAAAATAAACAGTAATTTATAAGTTTAGTGATTGGATAATCCTAATAAGGATAAGAATAAGAATTAGGAATATAACTATGGTGTGATAACATTTAAATCATGGGATGATAACATAAATAATGATAAATAATCATATAAAAACATGCAATAAAAGTAAGAACGTCATATGAACTTGGTAGTCATAGAAATATTGCATAAATATAATAATTATTTCTTATGAAAATGAAAATACTTGGTTATGAGACTTTATAATGTAGTGTACTAGGATAAGTTCCCCAGGACCACACATAACATCCCAATAGTATAAGAACTACCCAATTTATTATAAGGTTGTATAATTTTGATCCCACATTTCATATCTCAACTTGGTTATTTATATATAATCCACAAAAATAAAAATATCATACATCATTTTTATTCTTGATAAATCATGGAAAAATAAAAGTGATATAAATCATTTTTCTATGGTATAATCATTAAAATAGAAACAAATCATATAATTCCCTCAAAATGTGGAAAAACATAGTATGGGTTTCAAATGATATGTAAATCTGTTTATAAAATAATTTAGAACAATTGAATATAGGTATAGGTATAATAATGAATATAAATATAGGACACTTGAAAGGTACCTCCTACATGATAATGTATAGTAATATATAATCCTTTTAAGATAAGTAAAGGATTAATATGCATGAGTGACCCTGAAAAAATTGGAAAATTATTATTGTATATATTTAACAAATGAAGTATATGAAATTTAAAAGAGGTAAGACATGGAAGGAGTCTCCCTTATTAATATTAGAGGAAATGAATTTATAATAATAATAAAGATATGTGTAACAAAAAAATGGTAAACCAATTTTTAATAAGTTAAAAATATGAAATACCATATTTATATAAGAAGATGGTCAATGGGTTACAAGTACATGAAATGAAAAAATATTTTAAAAGTAAACCATCACCTCAGGTATAAATTTTCTTTAGATGCATTTTACCCTATTAAATAACTAAATATAACTAATTTTTTTATTATGAACTATATTCAATTAAATTTATTTATTATTATTAATTTATATTCATTTATTATTCTTTTATTAGTTTCACGTTGTTCATGATGATCATTTGGATATGTCTATTTCAAATTTCCAACACTGCATATGTTTGATGGCGATTATCAATTTTTTTAGAGGAATCCATGACCTCCAATGTTGTTTTGGTAGAGAGTTTAAATCATTACATAAGTCTTAATTTTATTTAATTTATCAAATTTATCAAAATAAATAACTCTCATGTAAATAAAATGTTTTATAATAAGCCACTTTCAGGGAGGTTAACCAACAATGATGCTTTATTTTTAATATTATTATTTTCATATATGGTTTAGAATTATACAATATTAAACATAAATAAAATTATAATTTAATATTATAATAATTATTTAATTCAACAATTATAACTATTTATGGAAATAATGATTTATATAAATCAACAATTTTCATGTATGTAGTATAAACGAACCATGGTATGGATGATAAATAAAAATCGAGAGAAAAGAATCAATATTTGATTATCGTAATTAAATCATAGTACTATTATAATACATATTAAATGGTATTAAAATTTATATTTATATTTATGTGGATATATATGAAGAAATAAGATGGATTTTTTTATAAGAATCCTTATGTCCCTCTTTTAAAAGATTATTTTTTATGTGTCTTTAGCCTTCGATGGATAGTGTTTTGGTGACACTAGAGCCTCAAAACAGTGGATAAAGGATTAGAGAGAGATATATTGGTGTATATTTTTCAAAGGAATATGTTTTGGAAGTAATTATAAGGTTTTGTAAAATGTTGGCATTTATAAGTGGAGGAAATTGTTTTTGAATAAAATAATTCAATAAATTATTAATTTTACAAAGAGTTGCCATTGTTGTTTCTCAATAGTAAATATTTTATCAAATGAACAATAATAATTCCATTATTTATGGAAGAAAAACTTTATAATTTAGACTCTTTGAATATTATTTTAGATTCCCTTGGTTATATTTGTGATGTTGGGGTTTATTCCTCGTAGTGTTGTAACTCTGACATAAAGTAAAAAATATTAATATATTACTAATTCCACAGACTAATTTTTAGGAATGAAGTTTTATTTCATAAATTAGGACTAAAATGTAAAGTATAGGAACCTTTTTGAAACTAAAACCTAAATTTTACCATAGGCATCACAGAATTTATATATGCATCAGGTTCCATGATAGTTCTCAATCAATGGAAGATTTAGAGGAATATTGATTAAATAAATTATTAAATTTTTTAATTAAAATTTAAACCAAAATATCACCTATATAATTATATATTTTTCAAATCACTATTTTTAGATGCACAACCCTATGATTAAAAATAGATATAATGGGAGAACTCTTAGTGTGGAGTCTGAGAGGAAAATGTCTACAACGAATGAGTCCACTAGATATTACCAACAACATCAACGGATACTCTTCTTTCCCAAACGAATGAAACATCCTTGAGGTAGGGATCACTTATTATGGGTTTTATTCATTTCTTTAGGATATATCAATAGTCATTAGTTGTAAATCATCTATTCCTTGTATCCAATCAGGTCCCTACAAATTTATAAATTTTCTATATGTTGATTTCATATTATTCATTCTTCTGCATGATCCATTTTATTTAATCAGCTTATTTTTACATCAGTGATTGAATTATGTGTTCATTATAGATATTTATGATACTCACATTGCTGTTTTTTTGGTTTCCCTCACCGTTATTCATGTTTTTCATCACTAATAGTAACGTAGTTGGTGGATCGATTATTGTTGGTTTGTTTCAAATCACAATCGAACCCCCAGTTCATTATTGTAGTGTTTCAAAAAACATTAAAGACCTTAAAACATGAATGATTAAAATATTATGATGGGATAATTTTTTGTGTGGGTATTGTTTATTATATTCATTCCAAGGAAGGACATGCTAAAGTGATGGAACATTGATTCCTTGTTCTATTTCAAGGGATGGTGTCTATAAATTTTCTTCTGATGTGATTCCTTCCCAAATAAATTTAGCCAATATAGATTACAATAGGAATTACATTGTATTTCATGGAAATTAAACAGATATTGGGAAAAACTAAAAATATCTGAAAAATCCTGACCACATGGTTAGTATTTTATAATAACACATGTCCCGTATACCAGGATGAGTAGTGGTAGGGTTTCATTTTGATATAAATATCACATACCATATAGAATAGCCAATTCATTGTGTGACCATATCTATCCATCTTGGAAGATATAGAGAGTAACAAATTGGTACATTTGTATCCTCATATTCCATGTATACCAGACCCACACACCTTGTACCTCAATCTAGCTTTCTAGGTATGTAAAGGGAGTTCATTCCTGGGTACCTTTATAGACATACATTCCATGAAATCTATAATCGGACACAATTTATTTGAATCATTACACACCTCATGGGTTCTAATATATTACAATTCTACTTCATAGGGTTTCACTCTATGTTCCCTAAGGAACATACCATGTACTCCTTCCTGAATCACCCATCAACCGTATCTTCTTATTCAAACTGAAATATCAACAATATAGGTAATCCATCTTGGGAAAATATCCAAATAGATCCCAATGGAAGACTTATATAAGTTATATGAGATAAAAAAATTTGGTGTAATTAGGATGTTATCATTAGCTTAGGGTGGATAGTGTGGGAATAACATTGATATATTTCTTATCTCTTCTAGATAGAGTTAGGTATAACACTTTAATACCCAGGTTGTGTGATCCCTTATATGTGGATCATTCATGGATTGGGTAAAGTATCCTTCCATGGTACTAGGGGCATAAAAATTTATCATGTTCTATAGGTCAGGTTAGGTATCCTATTTCATTTACATAGTCTTGTGATCCCCGACCTATGGGACAATAAAAATAAGATCAGTTATCCCCCTATGGCCTAGAATGTGATTCACTATTTGTGAGTGAAATTTATTTGATAGAGGTGTCTTCCAGAAACATGTGTATTTACCTTTTTTATTAAAATTCCATTTGAATTTATTTCTAGATAGTTAATATTCATTGAAATGTGTGAATATTTATTCCTTGGGGTCAACTATATATAAGGATATCTATTCTGTAATATTACATCCTTCTTTGAGCATGTTTGAGATAATGATTTTATCGTCCCTATTGATTTATGATATGACCTAAACAATACATTATTATTTATTTTTGGTTTTGAATGCATCGTATTGGGTATATATATATAATCAACCATTTATGGGAATCTTTCCCACACATTTCATGTCTTATATATAGGATATGATGTTTGGTGGGGATATTATTAAACTAAGTGATAGAGGATCTTAGTAGTAATTTCCAATGGTGTTCTCTAGTGGAGACCCAATCTTAGGGCTATGTGTTTAGTGCTTCATTATATCAGATTCTATGTTGGTTTCCATTTCCTTTAGGCCTGTATATTTCCATCTCTATAATCTTCACTATGTTTCACAATTTTCCTATGAATATTAGTGGTTTTTTCATGAATCTATTATATTTTTCTTTCTATTTCACTTATTTTTTCATTATTTTTGTGTATACCAACATTTGTTATGCACATATACTTTATGATATGGTTTCCTATTGACCATTATGCCAACTTAGTGCTAGTCACTAGTCGTTTTGTTCTTGAAGGTTGTCTTGGGGTGTCACACTTGGACTGACACCACTTAGTTGGGGTCTGGTTGGTTGGGTCTTTCATAATGGTATTAAAGTGAGGTTGTACTAGGGATGGAGTTTGGGGATAAATGTGTTGTGATTCTTGGTTTAAGAACTTATTCAAATTCTATAAATTAATTCCGAGTTTAGCTTTCAGGATAAGGAACATAGGGATTTTGTAGTAGTTAATGCATACATTCCCTAAGACTATAGTAAATATCTTTTTGACTAAATATTTTTTGACACTAGATGTGAAGATTTAATGGTACATGTGTTAGAAAATAATGGGTTACTATATTTAAATGCACATTTAGAGTCAGCTGCCTAAATATTCTCTTTTGAATATGGTTCATCTTGTTAACCTTTCACATTCCACCACATCGAAAGTCTATTAGTATTCATAAGAAGGGTTGATATAACAAAAAATTGGGTGGATAATACTATATTTAGTGTAAGTTTCTTGAGGTATTCCTACCAGGTAGGTAGATACATGTTCCACTGCCTATTGCGTAATATAAATGTCAAGCTTCCATGATTCTGGAATATGTTTCTCTACATGTTGAGTAGCTGGATGTCCCAATTATTATAGTGGATATTGTCATGGGCTATGTGAACTACATATACCCTAGAGATATATTCCTCACTAGTTTAAAGGTGAAGAATATCCTCAAGATATGTGGAATATATGTAGTTAATCTTTTCAAATTTCCATCTCTTTTGGACGGCTATTGATCATATAGTGGAATTTTTAGATTATTTTCTTCATGATTCATCAGGATGTTGATGGGTCTTGATTACATATACTCAGGATTATTAAAAATTCCCCTATTATAACTTTTATCACCTATTCCTATAGGATTATTGTTCGATGGATCATTCATATATACATATTCAAGTGTTGGTGGAGTTGCAGTGGGAGATACGACTCTTGTGAGTACCTGAAGAGTTTCATAGATCTCAAATGATACTCCCTTTATATCATCAGTGGCGGGTTATTTTAGAGAATTTTTTTTAGTAGTGTATGTACTAAAAGATTTAGGAAGGTTTAGTTCCTCAATAGATTCCCACTTATGCAGGGGTGCCAGAAAAAACATTGGGGATATAGAGTTTCTTGCTTTGGGAGTGTAACATATAAGGTGATGGAAATATTCTCATAGAAGAATAGATCTCATGATACAGAATTTGATTATAAACTGGGTGAATTAGATGAATGAGATGTTTCCAAGTATAGACTCAAAAAAGATGTTATGTAACTCCAGGATCATAGTGGGGGTCCAGTATGTTAGGAGATAAGAATCTATTTACCAAATATCTGTGGAGTCATATTTTATAGAAATGACTGACACATCATGAAATAATGGAAGGATATGAAGTGGGCATACCAACACATGATAGTTAGATACATGACTAAGGGCCTCCCAAGGGTGGTTATTGTGGCCTCTAGGGAGACATATTCAATAGTGGATCTAGCATTTCACTAAGATTAAGAGAAAATGGGGATGACATTATAATCCCCTTAAGTAACCAACACTTCTAAGTATCCCACTACAGGATTACAGGGATGGTTGTCAAGGAAGTTGTCAGTTTCAAGTATTTTATTGATATGATATAGAGGCATTTGTCATAGTCCAAGGTGCGATGTATGTATTTTCTACATTTTCATCCATATTCTATCTTTACCTTATTTGAGAAAAGGTGAATATATAATATACTCTATATTTACCATATTTTCCTAAAGATACCTAATGGGAGTAATCCCATAATCATATAAATGGGTATGGTGTTATTTTGGGTGATGTAGATAAAGGTGCAATGTGTTTTCTAAGGTATGGTGTATGTATTTTCATGCATTGTATTAGGTAACGTAGATAAATGTGTGAGGTTTTGTGGATTTTATTTTTTAAATTTGTTCTTAAATTTGGGTTTTTCAAATAATAAATAAATTTCTTTTTCTCATATTTATTTATCATTACTATATAATAAAATATGGAATATACCATTTTAATTTGGAAAAAAAATAACTTAAACAATTTCATGACCATTAAATAGTCTAGTTTTATATTGGTTAAAAAAATAATTGAAAGAAACATAATTTATTAATTCCATAATGTTTATAAAAATGATAATAGAGGGTTTTTTTATTAAGTAGAGGATACGAAGATGAATAATCCACCTGTTCTCAACTCCAAGACCAATCATAAACATCCAAATTAATTTGTAAATCCATTTTCAAACAACTTTTTTTCAAAAAAAAATTGTTTTTAAAATTTTAAAATAATTACATTGACCATATCACATGATGACATCAAAACATACACTAAATAAATTTAATTATATTAGTTTCATTTTTTGAGTTTTAAGTAGTAATTTAATTTTCTTATCCTTATAAGAATGTAATGACACCCTATGGGTAATCACTTAGAGACAATCATATTTTACTTTATAACTATTATTCTCAAAAAAAATTAAATAAACATAGATCTAGTCATTGATCATGATGGTTCATAGAAATATAATGATTAGTTATTTAAATCAATTAGATTGACTTCTTTTCATTTAATTTTTAAATAAAATAAAACATTCACCAGTTAACCAAGTAAATTATCTTATTAATAAATAAATAAATTTTAATTTATTTCATCCAATCACCTTGAAATTATCTGAAAATTATTTTGAATAAAAAAATTATTTTATTTTATTTAAAACTAAATTAAATAGTACACAGCTTTGTACATGTGAGAAACTGAATGATTACTTATCCAAACTACTATGTAAGGTATTAATAGTAAACAATGAACTTATAAAACATATTGTGTACCCGAAATGTGTCTTAATATCCTGACATATACAAATAAGTTATTCCAAATGAAAGACATAAAAATTATATAGCCCATACAATTAAATGTACTCAGTATTTAGTATACAATATTGAAATACGATTCACATTTTCAAATTTTTTTGTTGAATTAATTAAGAGTTTAATATAATATAAAACCTAATGATGGAAATGTACTATCAACATAATTGGCCATGATAATTAGGTTTATTCGGTATAATATAGTAATTAATTAAATATAAAATAAATAAAAATAGGTAATGTATATGGTGTGTGTTAGTCATCTACACAATGAGTACTTCTCTTTATTGGATATCTTCAGAACATGCCTAGGTGGTAGTTGTGTTCTTTTTTGAACATTTATGGATCCAAAAACATGTACATTGAGTTACATAGATTCCATTCTGTATGCATCATGTATTAAGTACATATAATGTGTTCATTACACAATGTGGTTTGATACTTTGTTGTACACCTTAAAAGGACATGCATTATAAGATATATTGTATGATAAATCTAGGTGCCACCATTGCTGGTCAACACATAATGAATTTTATTTACTCAATATGCACTAATTTCACAACAAAAAAGAGTCCAAAAATTAATCCTTCAGCAATGAAAAATGATACACGACATTTAATAAATGATTACATGACGATTTAGCGTACATTATCTAGCCATAATTCTTGGAACCTCTTGATTTTTTCTTCATATGTACCATCATTAATGATTATCTAATCTTTATAATATGAGTAGGAGATAGAGAAGGGAAAGAATACCTTTTGATGATTTATTAATGAAAAAAATTAAAAAATGAAATTAATTTTCTCTTTTAAATTTGTAATTATCAACAATAAAATAGATAATAAATAATTTTAATGTGCCCCATTTGATACCACTTTATGGTTCTGGGAATAATAGAATTTTTTATTAGCACTAATACCTGCTCAATTAATCTTGGATTTGATGGATTATTTTCATATTATACAATACATGAATGTAATGATTTTTTTTTCAATTTAATATTGGAAGGAAATATCACTGGAACAAAGAGGAGATATTTTGATTTCATATTAATAATTAATTTAATTTAATTAGAAGAAATATTAACTTTTTCTTGCTATTGTTTTCATTATATATATTGATCATCTGAATCCCTCTTCAATAATATTCCACTATGTTTGTAGTATCCAAGAGTAAAATATCACTTGTTGTGATCCACACATGCACCTATGATCTTTAAACTAAATATATGAATCACAATGTGTTAGTATATTCAATTTATTAGATTACATTTCTTATAATGATTTATTCACCATCCTTAATCTATGAATGAATTCTTCTGATTTACTTATTCATGAAATGATATGAGAAGTAAGAAGATAATTATAGAGATAAATCTATTGTGGAAAATAATTCTCAATTAATCTCTCTGAGATTGTATAAGTTGTATATTTATAGTCAAAGGGTTTGGGTTTAAATTAAATAAATTTCACATGCACCATTAATAAAATTTTAAACCCACGTCAGACCTCATTAAACATTCTAAAATAATGAAAAAAATTTGTTACTTGGTGTGTACTATCTAAAACAATGTTAAATATTGTTTTAATATATTTTAAATTCAGATTTATCATCACATGCTATTTCTGTTTGTTCATCATCATAGAAATTTATCGAATACCTAAATAAATATTTAATTAAATTTTAATTCATAACATAAATAATATATTTTTAATTTAGTAAATAAATATTTGTTAAATATTCAATAAACAATATATATTATATATATGAATAGTTTAACAATTACCAGGTGAATAAATATTCATTTAATTTATGTGACCATTAGTAATTAATAATATTATTCATCTCTCTTGATAATTACATTTATTATAATAATTAGATTCAAATATATTTTATTTTGGATCAATTTAAAAAATTAGTGTATGACACTCTAAAATTCCTTCCCATTGTCATTAGGGAGGCTTACCTAAGTTAAATATTACTATCCATCAACGAGTCAAGGAACCTATGATAAATAAGTTAATAGTGTAATGTTTTGACAACCACATATGAGTACTCAATGTGTAACATAATATATTTGTTATAATATGACATCCAAAGAGTTTCACACCCATGTAATCTACCTTTATGTTTGATATATTTTCCTTTGACTATCTAAAATAAAATATTCATTACACTATAGACATAGAATTTGAGGTGAAATTTCGATTTCAATCAATATGATGGGGTATCGACTTGTATAAATTTGGAATTTATAGATCCTTTCTCAATTTATTTATTTATAACATTTCATTTGTGACACATCAGATATACCATACTTCTTGTTGAATATATGGAATCATGTTTTTTGTTATCAATTATAAGTGCACGAATTATGCAATGAATTAATACTATCCTTAAAGTATAAGGACCAATACAAACACTCACACTAGAATATCTGATGAATCATATACATATGTATTTCTTAATGGAGGGTTCTTTATCATAATATCTCATCTAAGAAATTTCCAAGTGTGATCTTCATGAGATGGAGTTTCATTTGTTCCGGAGTACTCACACCTGAAAATTAACATACTATATCCCACATCATAGAATTTTATCTCACAATAGAACTTTGTTAAAAAATAGCATCATGGAATTTTAAGGTTATCATCATATAATGGATCTTTTGTTAACTTTACAATGCATTATATTCTCTAAGAATTTATTCTATTAATTTGATATAATACAATGAAAAATATATTATAATATATTATATTAATATTAACTTCATTGAATATACATATTATATAAAGTACATATATTTGATTCTACAAACATATCTTAAATAATAAATATGACAATATTTTTATCAATATTTTCCCTATGGCCACATTGATATCTTCTACGGTGTACCGGATGGCCCCCACTAACCATCAGGAGCTGCGGAGGTAGTTTAAGGAACTATAGTAATATTTTAATATTAGATAATGTGTTTCTATATTGGTGTATCTAGTGTTGTTCTCTAAGAAGGTAAATGGGATATTGAGTATTGTGTTGACTATTTCATCCTAAATTATGTGATAGGGAAAAAAACCTCATCCTGGGATTAGTTATCTATTAAATAATTGGAAGGGTTTTAATTGTTTCTTGAAGATAAATCATAATTCATTTTATGATCAATTGTGGGTTCAGGGGTATAATACCATGAATATCATGTCATAATTCCATTACTTCATTAATTAGTTCTTAGTGATTCTCTATGGAATAAAAACACCATATATTTGTTCATGGGATGTTTGATCTGGATTTTTTAGCCCTTACGAGACCAATTCCTTGTGGTATTCATTGATTAATTCCTTATTTATTCATAATCATAAGTAAATCATTTACATAATCCTAGGATGGTTCTATATTCCCTATGGGAGAATCTGTTATACAAAATTTACTTTATTTGTTCGCTCTAGATTAGTGAGTTACAGTTCATGGGACATGTTATCCTAATGAATGAAGTACTGATTACCCTATCTAAGATTGATTTTATTATAACATGGGAACCACCCAAGATAATGTATAAGGTCTATAGTTTCATTGGATTAGATGAGTATTATCATAGGAATGGGGAAGAATTTTCCAAGATGATAGTGCCATTGACATACCTTTCTGGAAATGGGTATCCATTTATTTGGTCGAAATAATATAAAAAGGAATTTTAGGAACTTAAAAATATGTTTACCAATGATACATTATGAAAAATTCTATCCGAGGAAGATAAGTTTATGGTGTTATGTATTATATCTAGGGAGAAGATCATATATGTGTTAATTTAGGGGAAGGAGATGATTTTTTATAGATCTATGAAGTTGAGTCCCTATAAGTAGAATTTCATAACCCAGGACATAGACCTAGTAGCAAAAATGTCAATCCTGAAAACATAATGGTGCTACATTCTTGGTGATTGGTATGTATTCCACTTAGATAACTAGAATCTTTGATACATATTCACTCATAAATATCTTAACTTTAATTAGTTACATTATCTTTATTTCCTTCTAGATAATGAATTTGAAAAAGTCAATACTCTAGGAAAAGCGAATATTTTGGATGGTGAGCATGGCGGGAAGTAATACTCGTCGAGTTGGGAGAAAATTCAGTGTAGTTGGCCTCATTTTAATATACCCTACTATAATAAATAGCATTATATTATCTCTAATTGATGGTGATGTCCCATACACTTCATTAATCCATGAGGGAGGTACAAATTGGTGAAATTGATTGATTTTTTTTTCCAAAATGTTTTTCACAGGATATATTATAGATGGGTTTTAAAAACCGAGGATCATTTCAACCTCTGCATATGAGCGATGGTACTGATCACTATTTGGTAGGATAAATTGAGAGAGTTCCTCACATATCTCTTAGTGGTACTTCTTGGCCTGATATAGATGTACCAAGATATTCAATGCTAAATTTTGTGGAAATGGATGAAGAGATGTTTTGACAAATTTTTTCCTCAATGCCTTAAATATCAGTAGGAAAATGATTATAATTAGGTTCCCATAGGTTGTTCTTAACCCCTGTATATTATATAGTGGAAGTGGGATGATATATCTATTAATTTTTTATAGGGATTATTTGATCACTAAGAGGTTATGATGTTATCTGGTTGATTATTAACAGACTAACCAAGTCAACTGACATCCTTTCTATTTAAATATAGTGTATAATAGAGAGATTTGGATTATTTTACATATAAGAGATCATCTAGCTATATGGTGAACCATATATTATAATCTATAATCAAGATTCATCATTTACATCATAATTTTAGAAAGGGATACAAGTGGATTTTATAGCACAGTTTCATATGAGCATGTATTTCCACCCTCATATCGATGTTCAGATAGAGGAAACAATTTATGTCCTTGAGGTTTTACTAATGTTATTTATGTTTGAATTTGGATAAAGTTGATATGATAATTTTTCCTTAGTATATTTTTCTTATAAAAATAGATATCATCTTACTATTATAATAGGACCATTTGAGTCTTTGAATGCAAGACCATATAAGTATCTAATATAATGGTCAAATATGGGAGATTCATCACTCATGGGTCCAAACCAAGTTCAGGTGATGAAAATTATGTTCTGGTGACTAAAATTTATATATGGACCACTTAGATACATTATAATTTCTTCAAATACTATTGGAAAAGGCCTCAAGAGTTGGATGAGGGAGATAATGTGTAACTAAAAGTATTTTCTTGGATACAGTTTTAGAATTTTCTTTTGGTGGAAAATTATCCTTGAGATTCATTAGATCATTCGAGATCCAATAGAGGATAGTAAATGATTATTACCACTAGGTCTTTCTGTTGTATTAGGATGGGGCACATGATGCATTCTAAGTATCATAATATTGTATGTATGTGCATGATCAATTACATAGTATTGGATAAAGTGGTTTGAACATCAACACCAAAGGAATTGTTTGGAGTACTCAGTGGATATTTTGGATTTTGAAGATATATCTCTTAGTGTAATATTTATTCCTTTGTTTCTTGGTCCTTAAAAATATTACAACATATTGGGGGAGATCATGTGAACATTAGTGGTAGATATGTTCTATGAACCCTTAGCTCCATGTTTAGTTTATTCATTTTGAGGGGAAAAACCTTGAAAGTTGGTAGGGTTTTACTAACCTTATTTTAATATTTGGGCCCTTATAATATTATTAGACACATGATGTATTTTATATACAATATTTTTGTGAATTGGGGTTGATGCTTGAACCTCTAAATTTATAAAATAAAATAATATAAACATTTTATTAATTTCACATGTATGTTTTTGCAGAGGATGTTGTATATCCTAATCAAGTTTTTAGATTATAAATCCAAGACCATAATTGAATCTGGAACATGGGTTTTAACCTAGGAAAGGAATAATTTCTCTTCACATAATAATATGTGATATTTAAAAGTAACATAATGATATAGAGGAATATTAATTAAAAAAATTATTAATTTTTTAATTAATGGTTTGATATAAATCTTATATATGGAATATCTTCATACGAAAATCCCTAGGATCTTCTACATAACCCAATAATTATAGGTGTTGAATGGGAATAACTATTGGTGTGGAGATCAAGTGGAATCCATCAAAAAAAAATTAATTCCATGCATATCACCAATAATTTTGAAACAAATTATTTATTATCAAATGATAAATCCATCCTTAATTATGAGATTCTTTATTTTTGAATTTATAAACTTTTTTATGGTTTATGAAGCATAATCAAAATTAAATCCTTGATTCTAGGAATCATAGCATATCCCAAAAAATATTGTAATATTACATATTTTTTTATCTTAGATTATTTGTTCTTAATAATGTAATGTTTTGTTGAATCCTTCAGTTTCCATACGGATAATTGATGGTTAGGTTCAAAATGTTCATAGATGATACTGACTTTGATGTTTTTGTTGGTTTCCCTCACTATTCATTAAGTTCATTATCATTGACCTCTATGTGATTTTCAGTTTGTTTATTTATGGTATGGTTTGATTCAAGATCGAACTCCCCGATTCATGTTATGATGTTGAAAATAAAAAGGGATACCATGGATCTCAAATTATTTGTGGAAGATGATGGAAAAAATGATTTATCAAGTGACATGGGATAGATTATTTCTAAGGGTGGATGTGATGGAGTGACAGAACATCAACAAAGTGCTCTATTTCAAAAAATGGTTGCTGAAAATAGACATCCAGTGAGGTTACTTCTAAAATATATAAGATCATGTCTAATTGTAGTAGTAATTATAGTCAATTTCTAGGAAAAAATGTGAAGATAAAAGAATAGAAATTTTTTGGGAAAAACATAACTAAACATTGTGTAATTTGGACAAAAAGACAATGTGCATGTAGGGAGGAGTAGTGATTAGGTTTTTGATTTAAGATTAATATCACATGCTATGTATCAAAACCCATACACCATGTCACTTTAGTTGATAATATTTGTATGTATGAGGAGTACATTCCTAGGTACCTATCTGGACCTTCCTTCCATGTATGTTATAGCCACATGATGTGTACCTATAGATATATCTCCTAACATGTATTGGGAGTACCACCCTATGTGAATTTATGACTATAAATATCACTTAATTTTGATACACATTCCATCTTTGTGATTTTTACATTCCTTATGTGGAACCAGTACATGGTTATGAAAATACGTAGGGTTTCACACCATGTTCCTTAAGAAATACACTATTTACTCTTACCCAAATCACCCACAAATTGTATCTTTTCATTATGATTTTTTTAGAAATGATTTTAGTCTATCATGGGTATTTTTTCATAAAACACACTAGTGTACTTATATTTATTACCCATGATGAAATATATGGGGGATGCGGGATGATATCTTCATATTTGGGTGGATTATGATGTTGGATGTGGGAGTAGTTATGATAGAGTAATTATCCCACTTATATAGGGTTAGTTATATGTAGTGACACAAAGCCTGACGTACATGGACATTACATTACTTTTTCAGAATACTTAGTACATAAAAAAACACACACACAAGGACTGTAATAGTTTAGTGACTTTAGAAACTCGGAATATAATCTTCTAATCGTGGTGAAAGATCTTCAACATCTCCCATACAGATCTTTTTTTTTCTAAACCTAAATCCTTTCTTTATGTCCTGGGGAAAATAAAACATAAAAGGGTGAGCTCAAATGCTCTGTAAGGGTAAACAAAAGAAATATCAATCACGTCATATTCATAAGAACATATCTTTTGGAAGTCTTAACCTGAAAAAGAGTTCATAATTTCATAACATGGGATAAGTCATAGTAGTGAAATGTAATCCCAATAATCATAACTTAAAACATGAAACTTTGTGGCATACACACATAATCATAGATAATCATTTTTTTGTTAGTCAAGACTCATTGCCAAGACTATCTTAGTGGACAAAGTCCCTTTCTGAACCGAGTTCATTACTCGTTTCAGTCCTGTTTCACTGAACCGGTATAACCTACCGTTCCCGCCATGTATATCTCATGAGATATAAAATCTTTACCCAATGCATTGGAGGGAGATATAGGTCCCACCCATATCATAATGATACCATTCTTATGTGTGCCACAAAATCATAAATCATACATCATTGCATAACCCATGTAATAAAAATGAGAATCTTAAACATCGTGACATTATAAAACAATTAATATAAGATAAAGGAATTCATAAAAATAATTCCATCACAACATAATCAAATCAATGTAACAATAGGGATAGAAACAGAACCCCTTTATTATCTTATATGGAAAATAATTTTGATAAAACACTTGAACACCATTCTTGAGGAAAATATCCTTTCTACTTCAAAAATATTTTTTCTTTTCTGAACATGTCATACAATTTTAAACAAAAATAAATTGATAAAAAAGAAACTTGAAAACTTTTAAAGGAAGATTCTTGGAAATAATGTTTTAAAAATCCATTCATGCCATATAAGTGAAAAACATTCTTCTCGTACCTTTCTCGGAAAAGTCAAAAAGTACCTCGTACGAAAAACGACAAAAGATTCCTTTTATATCTTTTACTAAAAACTCACCAAAGGGTAAATATGGATTTAAAAAATTGTAGGTGGATTGAAATAACATTACATATTGAGGAAACATGGATGTGGATGATAAAATACACCCTAGTAAATACCAAAGTATAAACAATCTCGGATAAAAATGAGATTGTGATATTTCCTTTACCTTATGTACGATATGATTTGTACGTATCCGAACCTCCTGTATAATGCTTTAAATAACATCATTAACTTATTAAAGAATCATATTCATTGTTATGATATCATATATGGTTCACTTATGACTTTATATTACCCGTTCTTTTGTAAATTCCATGTTAAAGAAGTGTTTTGGGTAAAATCGTTTCATTTATCGTAGGTGTTTGGAATTGTTGTTCTTGAAATTATTATTACTTATATCATGATTTACTTACTTCCAGAACATTATTTATATATCATATATATTATGTATATATATATATATAATAGATAGGTAAATGAAATGAAACACACCGTTCATGGAGACGGTAGTCCGTACGTACGCATGAACGTTGTTTTCCTTTCCTTATTGTCTTGAATGGAAGTAAGTAGATGACATACATATATATATATATACATAAATACAGTATATTTAACATTCCATATATTTCATTATTATTCATTATATATACTTTATAATCCTTCATGAATGGTTAATGTGGAGAATGAATCTTATCGCGTCGTCGAGACTGTAGTCCGTACGTACGCACGAGCGATGATATCATTCTCATGATCGTGAACTTGTGTTGAAGTGTATGTATTCTATTTCAGTATCAATATCACTTTATAATAATCATATATAGTTACTCATTACACCATTATACCCATCCAATTAAGGTGGTGGCGGAAAATAGATTACACCACGGCGTGGAGACGGTATTCCGTACGTACGCACGCGGGGTGATTTCCTTTTTCGATAGGATGAATAGAAAGTTAATTAGAGTTGTTTCATATTTATAATAACATATCAGTATATAAGAAATACTGATGTTATTACTTTATCATGAAACAACTAAAGAAGAAGAAGTTGAAGAAGAAAGAAATTGAAAAAGATCGGTAATGGATATTACCTCTTTTTGACGCGCCTTTTCTTAACCTCCACTTAAAGAACTAAGGATGGTCTTTGAAGAAGGCCAGGACCTATAGGATGATACTAGGGGAGTGGATAAGAGATTTCTTTAGGGTTTGTCCAAGCTTCAATGCTCAAAGTGGTGTGAGGAAGAGAGGGAGGAGGTGCCCTTTTATAAGGGAGGAGAGGGGTACCTTTGGAATAACTAAAAATATTATTTTATTATAAAGCCAAATTCGGTTTTACATAGCTCCAAATTTATTTATTTCGAAGATAAGGTGGGTATGGGTCGAAATCCTCTCATCCAATAGAATTTAGACAAGTTTAGGTTCCTATGTTAACCTTATCATTTAGATTTAACATTAAGTTAATTAATTTTACTTTTACCGTGTCTTCTTGTGTTCTTACACTATAAGGTTAATAAACTTACTATAACAAGCCAAAAGAACCCCAAGTTGTTTATTATTAATATATATAACCTTATATAAGTAATTTGGCCTAACCTTATATTTTTAGGAATAAAATAAAAATTAGTAATATAATATTTGTTTTAAAAACTATTTTATGTCAATTTTGACAATATTTAGTAATTGGTTTTTTTGAAAATCATAAAAGAATGATTAGTTCGAAAAAAGTTAATTAAATAAATACTAACATGTCATATTAACCTCTAAAATTAGTGGAATTCATAAAAAGTCTCGAATTACATTTATTTGGGTATTTATAACATCAATTATGTCAATATTTCATTAATAAGATAATTACTGCATCATCGTTGTGTCATAAATAAATTAAATTATTTAATGTCTAAAAATTACAAATAAAATACAACTATGTAGGAAATATTTTTATCTTTATAATGAATATTTATAGTTTAATTTATCTTATGTATAACCCCATATTAAAAATGATTTACTTATTAAACTTTGATTTTAACTATTTAACCCTTCTTTAAATAAATTAATAATAAATGTCCTAATCTAATCCAAGTGGGCCTAAATGATCATATTCTATTCCTAAGGTTGTTTTTGGTCGAATTACACTTATCCAATAGAATTAGGACATGTGTTAGGGTAATAATAATAACATTTTACCCTTAATTACACTATTTACTTTTAACCGTGGTAAAAAAAAAGTAAAAAGTTACTATTCACCAAAAATTATTTTCATCCCATTGAACCACATTTTACTAACTAACATCAACCGTGTCTCTCGGATTTTTGAAATTCCACTCACAGAAGCGGTAAAACTAAGTTTTATGAAAAATTCATTGTTTTTAACTAACACTTAGTGGTTTCACTATTTATCAAAAAATAAAAGTTTCCAAAAAAACACCAAAAATTAGGCCTAAGCTATATTTGATATTATGAACTAAAAAATGATGTCTATTTTACCAAATTCAAAACATATCAGTTGCATTAATTAATTTAAAAATTAATTCTCGTCGTCAAAACAAATAGCGTGTTCTTAAGAGATAATAACTATCAAAAGATTGACAGTTGTTTATGTCTGGTTTAAATGTAGAATTACATCCAATGACCAAAATTGTATTAAATTGTAAAAATATATTCTAAATATACTTTAAAACCACTCAAATTAATAATTTATCACTATTAATTATTTCGATTAAAAAGGTTGTTTTTAATTAAAATTTAGAAATTTTCACTATTCATCAGAAAATGAAAGTAATCCGAAATGTACCAAAATTTCACCCTAAGCTAATTTCGATATTCCGAATCCAGAAATGAAGTCCATTTTGAAATATAAAAATTAAAAAATTTCAAAAATTGGTTATTACTATTCAAAACGGCTAGTTTTAATAATATTTTAATAGCATATCGTTGTTTAGTGAAACTCGGTATTGCATACTACACACGCTATCGAGGAAGGTCGTGATTGCGTGTAATGCAAGGCAAGTCAATGATGCATGTTGTGCAAGCTCCTTTTGGAGTAACGTACAACACAAGACATTAATGAAATTAAAAAGAATATTTTTCATAAAATCTCGGGGTGTTACATTCTACCCCCCTTAAAATGAATTTCGCCCCTGAAATTAGTCAGGGTTATAAATGGTTTACTATTCGAAAGTTTCTTTAATAGAAACCCACATCGTAAAAAGGAATACCAAAACCAATCTTTAAAAACAAAAGTATGAAATGTAACGGTTTCCCAAATAAACTAATCACTGGGTTTCCATATAGGTGAAAATATGGATATGGAAGAGAAATCTAACCATCATGTTCTGATGGAGAGTGGTAGAGAACATGGCTATGAAAAAGTCAACAATCGCAATGCCATAAATTTGTGATGATCTAGGGTACCATCTGATTCTTCTGATATAAGATCACTAGGACAACATTTTTGGTTTTCAATATCATTTCCCTAAAGCTGAAAAATTTGAATTATAAGAAATACTTACTTGATTTTGGTACAATCTCACTGTTGTTCGTGCTTTGAACAATTTCCACTTCATCTCTTAAATAAATGATGTTGAATTTGTTATTCGTGAAGTGTTAACAGATCATGTGATAGAATGATGGGTCATTCCATCTGTTTCAAACAAAAGTTTAGCAATAGTTATCCAATATACATAAGTCCGTCTTTGGTGAGGTTAATCATATATGATTCCAAAAATGAACTTATACTTCATATATCATACCGCTTAATAAAATAAAACTAATTTCTACTAACCAGGGACTTTCAGTAGGCCAGTGGTATGCGATAAAGGTCCGTCGCACTTTAGTTGTGGGTTTGATTCCCATTGCCTTGGCCGACATGATGGGTTGTCGCACATCCTGTAGGTTGTCCTTTTTCTAAAACTACATTATTATAACATCCCATCAACAATAAAAAAAAGTTTTATCCTTAAACAATACTAACTTATGTCCCACATAATCCATTCCAATCTTTAGGCTTATCTAAAATACTTCGGTCCAAGCTCATAGTATAGAGAAAATGATCACGTGAATGCCATCATTTATCCCTCATATATCTTGTTCGTCACATTCCAGTCATGTGAACACCATAATCATATAATCTCTTGAAAAATGAATACCCATTTAATCATAGTGAAAACATGAGTGCTGTCAAAAGATAACTCTTTCCACATACCAAAATCCTCAAAATTCTATATACATAGTCCTTATATCAATCATGAGCTCATGAATGCAATCAAACATCTCATTATCTTCTTGTCCCTTCATTATGTGTGTATCATCTACTTTCCAAAAATATTTCAATCAATTTTTTTTCCTGGTTAGCAGTATCATATAATTATTGAAAACCAATACAAAGATATTCCAAAATTCCATAATACCATAAATGAGATTCCATGATACTATTTTTAAATCCCATTACATAAACACTTAATCATTCCACCACATCATTTTCATATTCAACATCGCCAATAGTGATCGCATGTGACTTCCCTTTGTCCTTTTCCTTAAGCGGTTGCTCATTTCGATCATTACTAACCCTTGGATTAGGGCATTTATTAGCATAATGCCCCATTTCCTTGCACTTGAAGCATTGAAGTTTAGTAGGTTCATTCTGTGTATCCCTTCCTTTGTTTGCATCATTAGACATCTTCTTCCCATCATTGTGGCATTAAAATGCCTGATGACCTTCCTTTCCACATTTGAAACATTTACTTGTCCCTTTAAGACAATCTATACCATGCTTGTTTCCACACTTTGAGCATATGGAAACATTCATCTTCTTTTCACCATTATTCTGAGATTTCTCCTTGAACTCCATCTTTCGTTTCTTGTCAAAACTACGAGATGGATAAATAACACCAACTTCCATTTCTACCTTGATATCAGAACGCACAATTTCTTCATATCTATTGAAGTCTCTTATAGCTAATGCCCTTCGAAAATTTGGTTTTAAGCCACTGAAGAATCGATCAACTTTACTTTTAGGTTGGATGATAAATCCAGATGCATACCTTGCAAGCCTCGTAAAATTCGCTTCGTATATACCAACAGATTCATCATCCTTTTGCTTTAGTTCAAGAAACTCCTTCTCCATATTTGTTTGAAGAATGCGAGGGAAGTACTTATTGAAAAATAAGTTCTTGAACTCATCCCATTCCATGGACTCAATTTCATCTCTTTGCCTTGTATTCTTGATAAGATTCCACCATTGATCAGCTTCACCTTCCAAACGATATACTGCTAAGATGACTTTATCATGATCAAAACATTGAAGAACTGAAAATATCTTTTCAGTGGTACTGATCCATTGTTCAGCAACAACTGGATCAGAAGACCCACTGAAAGAAGGTGGGCGTTGCCTCATGAAGGACTCAATAGAATATTGTTCCCTTCTCTGCTCATTTTGAATTCCAGAATGATTCATAGCTTGTGTAAGTATAGAAATAATATTTTGCACTCCATCTCCCATAACATTTGTTTGTTCAAGAGGACAATCATTGCATTGTCCATTGCATTGATCAACACGGTTCCTTCGGGTTCCAGCCATCATCTAAAACCCAAAAAGAATAGTGTGAGAGGCAAAAATCATGCTAGGGAAAACAACATAATAAAAGGGGGAGTACCCTCAATATCTAACATCATAGGTTAAATTTTAAGATTGTTAGCACAATTCTAGTACTATAACCTATACGTATACTTAACCTTAGAGAGATCCCTAGACATACATTAGAAATATCTCTAGGGATCTCACTAAAGATCTCGCATCCTAGTTTCCAAAGGTTAAATAAACCTTTGCTATGATACGAACTGTAGAGACTTGAATCCTGACGTACATGGACATTACATTACTTTTTCGGAATACTTAGTACATAACAAAAACACACACACAAGGACCGTAATAGTTTATTGTCTTTGGAAACTCGGAATATAATCTTCGAATCGTGGTGAAAGATCTTCAACATCTCCCATAAAGATATTTTTTTTTCTAAACATAAATCCGTTCTTTATGTCATGAGGAAAAGAAAACATAAAAGGTTGAGCTCAAATGCTCAGTAAGGGTAAACAAAAGAAATATCAATCACGTCATATTTATAAGAACATATCTTTTGGAAATCTTAACCTGCAAAAGAGATCATAATTTTATAACATGGGATAAATCATAGTAGTGAAATGTAATCCCAATAATCATAACATAAAACATGAAACTTTGTGGCATACACACATAATCATAGAGAATAATTTCTTGTTAGTCAAGACTCATTTCCAAGATTATCTTAGTGGATAAAGTCCCCTTCTGAACTGAGTTCATTCCTCGTTTCAGTCCTGTTTCACTGAACTAGTATAACCTACCGTTCCAGCCATGTCTATCTCATGAGATATACAATCTTTACCCAATGTATTGGAGGGAGATATAGGTCCCACCCATCTCATAATGATACCATTCTTATGTGTTCCACAAAATCATAAATCATACATCATTGCATAACCCATGTAATAAAAATTAAAATCTTAAACATCGTGACATCATAAAACAATTCATATAAGATAAAGGAATTCATAAAAATAATTCCATCACAACATAATCAAATAAATTTAATAATAGGGATAGAAACAGAACCCCTTTATTATCTTATAAGGAACAAAATTTTGATAAAACACTTGAACACCATTCTTGAGGAATATTTCCTTTCTACTTCAATTTTTTTTTTACTTTCTTAACATTTCATAAAATTTTAAACTAAAGTAAGTTGATTAAAAATAAACTTGAAAACTTGTAAAGGAAGATTCTTGGAAATAATGTTTTAAAAATCCATTCTTTCCGTATAAGTTAAAAACATTATTCTCGTACTTTTGTCAGAAAAGTCAAAAAGTACCTCATATGAAAAACGACAAAAGATTCCTTTCATATATTTTACTAAAAACTCACCAAAGGATAAATTTGGATTTAAAAAACTGTAGGTGGATGGAAATAACATTACATATTGAGGAAACATGGATGTGGATGATAAAATACACCCCAGTAAATACCAAAGTATAAACAATCTCGGATAAAAATAAGATTGTGATATTTCCATTACCTTATGTTTGATATGCTTTGTACGTATCCGAAACTCCTATATAATGATTTAAATAATGTCATTAACTTATTAAAGAATCATATTAATTTTTATTATATCATATATGGTTCACTTATGACTTTATATTACCCGTTATTTTGTAAATTCCATGTTAAAGAAGCTTTTTGGGTAAAATTGTTTCATTTATCGTAGGTGTTTGGACTTGTTGTTCTTGACATTATTATTACTTATATAATGATTTACTTACTTCCAGAACATTATTTATATATCATATATATTCTGTATATATATATATATAATAGATAGATAAATGAAATGAAACACACCGTTCATGGAGACGGTGGTCCGTACGTACGCATGAACGCTGTTTTCCTTTCCTTATTGTCTTGAATGGAAGTAAGTAGATGACATAAATATATATATATATATATACATAAATCCAGTAGATTTAACATGTCATATATTTCATTATTATTCATTATATATACTTTATAATCATTCATGAATGGTTAATGTGGAGAATGAATCGCATTGCGTCGTGGAGATGGTAGTCCGTACGTATGCACGAGTGATGATATCATTCTCATGATCGTGAAATTGTGTTGAAGTGTATGTATAATATTTAAGTATCAATATCACTTTATAATAATCATATATAGTTACTCATTACACCATTATACCCATCCAATTATGGTGGTGGTGGAAAATAGATTACACCACGGCGTGGAGACGGTATTCCGTACGTACGCACGCGCGGTGATTTCCTTTTTCCTTAGGATGGATAGAAGGTTAATTATAGTTGTTTCATATTTATAATAACATATCAGTATATAATAAATACTTATGTTATTACTTTATCATGAAACAACTAAAGAAGAAGAAGTTGAAAAAGAAATAAATTGAAAAAGATCGGTAATGGATATTACCTCTTTTGGACACGCCTTTTCTTAACCTCCACTTAAAGAACTAAGGATGGTCTTTAAAGAAGACCAGGACCTATAGGATGATACTAGGGGAGTGGAGAAGAGATTTTTGCAGGGGTTGGCCGAGAATGAATTCTCAAAGTGGTGTGAGGAAGAGTGGGAGGAGGTGCCCTTTTATAAGGGAGGAGAGGGGTACCTTTGGAATAACTAAAAATATTATTTTATTATAAAGCGAAATTCGGTTTTAAATTTCTCCCAATTGATTTATTTCAAAGATAAGGTGGGTATGGGTCGAAATAATATAATCCAATAGAATTTATACAAGTTTAGGTTCCTATTTTAACCTTATCATTTAGATTTAACATTAAGTTAATTAATTTTACTTTTACCGTGTCTTCTTGTGTTCTTACAGTATAAGGTTAATAAACTTACTATAACAAGCCAAACGAACCCCAAGTTGTTTATTATTAATATATATAACCTTATCTAAGTCATTTTGCCGAACCATAGATTTTTAGGAATAAATTAACAATTAGTAATATAATATTTCTTTTAAAAACTACTTTATGTCAATTTTGACACTATTTAGTAATTGGTTTTTGTGAAAATCATAACAGAATGATTAGTTTGAAAAAAGTTAATTAAATCAATACTAACATGTCATATTAACCTATAAAATTAGTGTAATTCATAAAAAGTCTCTAATTACATTTATTTGGGTATTTATAACGTCAATTATGTCAATATTTCATTAAAAAGATAATTACTGCATCATCATTGTATCATAAATAAATTAAATTATTTAATGTCTAAAAATTAAAAATAAATTACCATTATGTAGGAAATATTTTTAGCTTTCTAATTAATATTTATAGTCTAATTTATCTTATGTATAACCCCATATTAAAAATTCTTTACTTATTAAACTTTGATTTTAACTATTTAACCCTTCTTTAAATAAATTAATAATAAATGTCATAATCTAATCCAAGTGGGCCTAAATGATCATATTTTATTCCTAAGGTTGTTTTGGCTCGAATTAAACTTATCCAATAGAATTAGGACATGTGTTAGGGTAATAATAATAACATTTTTACCCTTAATTACACTATTTACTTTTAACCGGGGTAAAAAAGTAAAAAGTTACTATTCACCAAAAATTATTTTCATCTCATTGAACCACATTTTACTAACTAACATCAACCGTGTCTCTCGGATTTTTGAAATTACACTCACAAAACCGGTAAAACTACGTTTTATGAAAAATTTATTTTTTTAAACTACCACTTAGTGGTTTCACTATTCATCAAAAAATGAAAGTTTCTAGAAAAACACAAAAAATTAGGCCTAAGCTATATTTGATATTATGAACTCAAAAATGATGTCTATTTTATCAAATTCAAAAAATATCAGTTTCATTAATTAATTTAAAAATTAATTCTCGTCGTCAAAACAAATAGCGTGTTTTTAAGAGATAATAACTATCAAAAGATTAACAGTTGTTTATGTCTGGTTTAAATGTAAAATTACATCCAATGACAAACATTGTATTAAATTGTAAAAATATATTGTAAATATACTTAAAAACCACTCAAATTAATAATTTATCACTATTAATTATTTCGATTAAAAAGGTTGTTTTTAATTAAAATTTAGTAATTTTCACTATTCATCAGAAAATGAAAGTTATCCGAAATGTACCAAAATTTCACCCTAAGCTAATTTCGATATTCCGAATCCAGAAATGAAGTCCATTTTGAAAAATAAAAATTTCAAAATTTCAAAAAGTGGTTATTACTATTTATAACAGCTAGTTTTAATAATATTTTAATAGCATATCGTTGTTTAGTGAAACTCGGTATTGCGTACTACACACGCTATCGAGGAAGGTCGCGATTGCGTGTAATGCAAGGCTAGTCAAGGATGCGTGTTGTGAAAGCTCCTTTTGGTGTAGCATACAACACAAGACATTAATGAAATTAAAAAGAATATTTGTTATAAAATCTCGGGGTGTTACATTATACCACTGTGCTACTTTGGGGGAGTGATCACCTATATATATATTTTTTATGGACAAGGTCAGGTATCCCCCATGGGGTCAGGTTTGAGATCCTCTATTACCTTCCCATGGTAGGTTTAGATATCACATTTCCCTCACCAGGGCTTGTGAATGACTAACTGAGGGACATAACAGATAGGGTTAGGTATCCGTTTGTGACTCAGTGTGTGATTATCATTCCTTGAGTCAAATTTCTTCAACTGATATGTCTTCTAGGGATGTGTTTCTTTCACATGTTTTTATTTCTCTAAAGTCCTTGTGAATTTCTATCATGCTATTATGGATTTATGGAACTATGTGTGGATTTATTCCCTAGGTATGGTTGTATAGAATGAAACATCTTATATCATCTTAGTTATAAATTTTAACATATCTATGTTCATCGGTGTCTCATCCCTCATGATTTATTATATCTTTTGATTGAACCATAATTTTTTTGTGTTTTTAGGTCACTATACTGAGTGTAAATATACTCACCCCTATATAGGAATCTCTCTAACATATGGTTTATCTTATATAGATGATAAATTATTTTTTGGGGGATCTATGTGAACTAGGTGTAAGTGTATCTTAGAAGTGATTTATATTGGTAATAGCTAGTGGATACCGGAATGTAGGACTTTTTGATATTACATTACTTCTGTTAGATTCTTGGTTGAGTTCCCCTTTCAGTGGTGTGAGTATTTTTCTGCTTCAACATTTTTTATTATTTTTCCCTATTAAACCATGTATCCTAGCAATTTTTTCATGCATTAGTTATATTTATCTGTTGATTTAGGTTTAAATTTTTATTATTATAGTGCATAAAGGTGTTTGTTGTCTACAAGTACTTTTAGATAAAGCCTCCCTCTGTGCGTTATTCTTACTCGATGCTAGTCACCAACCTATGTTCTATTTGAGGTGGTTTTGGGGTTACACTCTTGGTGTACCACCACCTAGGTGAGGATTATAGGTTAGGTAATGTCCATTATAATATTTATTGTAAAATTTTGAAACTTCACAAATATCCATGCATTACTAATAAAAAATATTTTATTTATATGACATTACATTATTCACCTATTTATTTCATTACTTATTAAAAATTAAAAATATATTCTTTACTAATTTTGAATTTATAATTATAAAAATAGAATGAATTTTCTAAAAAAAATTATACATTATATAATTCAAATATTTAAATTTCATATAAAAATTTGTGTTTTAAAAAAATGTTAGGTCATCCTTTATTAAACGTGTGATATTATAATTCCTTCAATTTACATGATTTAAATATTAATTTTATGGTATTATGATAATTATATTTACTTATATTATTGATGGTATACATTTACTAAAAATTTTATAGCATTATTTAACCAAATAGTCATTATAATATTCTAATGGTTATGTTACTATTGTAATGGTCAAGTCACTATTCAAATGGTTACATGTTTAAGGGATACAATATCAATTTATGGTGGTTTTATAATAATTATAATACTTATAAATACCAATTAATTCATTAATTATTTATTTAATTAGTTTTATCTTAAGGCTCTATCAATTGTTTTACACAATACCCAACCCTTTATTAATATTCTTCTTTCTCAGGACATTGATTTTTACAGCTATGGTAATTCTAGGAGACTGTGAAGCACTACATGTTCAAATTATAGTAATATTATTTACCTGTGTTTATTATCACATTATATTTTTATTAATCATATGGAATGTATTTATCAAAAAAATTAATTTTAAGTTATGAAATAAAATAATGAAATTTTTTTCATAAGGTGTATATATTTTAATTCTAGTATAATCTTATAATAAAGATTAGTATGGAAATAAACACACACACACATATATAAATTTATATATATAAGGATAAAATTTTAGTATAAATGCATGATATGTTTCTAAATTTTTAATGAACCAATTCTACTGGAACCCCTCTTATGATTTTTATCAAACAGTGTGTGACACCAAAAGGATGCCTTCTATAGTGTACAACATGATGAGTAACGTCAATGGAATATAAAATGAAATATGAGAGGAATTATTTTATTCCATCATTGGATAGAAAATAAATAACAAATCAAAACCTAAATACCATAGTCAATAAAAACCCCATCATTCCCAGAATAATTAATTAAATTTATTTAATTCCATGCAACCCAAATAAAACATCACATCTAAAAATTCAACACCAACAAAAGAAATAGATTTTAAGTAAAATAATACCTTATATAGTGATTAATAATCATTAATTTATGGGCTACTAATGACTCAATATTTCTATAACATTATAATAAAAATTGGTAAATTAGTATATATATAGGGGTAAAAATATAAATATACTCAGTAGGTTCCTCTGCAAAAACTATCAAGATAAATATTTAAGAAGAATAATAATTTTTTACCAGATAAGTTGTGAAAATGACAAATTTTTTATCCCAATTAAATACAATAAACAATATCACCATAAGAACACCATATACAATATGATCATATAATTTTAGTATAATAAAATTTAGAAAATATAATAATAAAGGTAAATTGCACCCAATTTCCCACTGATCTAGTCAAACTTACATCCTTATAGAATACATCATGTTACACTAATCCATAACATATCAATATACCACATAGTATCATTACTATAATATCATAATACCAAAAACACATCCCATAACACCACATATCATTACCCCAAAACCACTAACATATTCAAAAAACATTTAACCCTAACCCTGATTAAAAGGGAGAGAAATAAAGGGGGGGGGGTAGTTTTCCATATATATCTATGAAATCATTTATGGTTTAGGTTCATGAAATACCCATACCTCATATTGGTTCAAGTCTACTAACCCTTATTTGGTGGAATCACATAAAAAAATAAAATATACACTGATATATAGTAGTTCATCAATTGCTTACTAGGTTCCACATCCTATAAGGCCACCATTATCATCAAATCTAATATTTTATCACTTCTACAAAAATAAAACCTATATAGTTAATAAAATAAAAAATTCCACACAATAATAAATAAAATATAGTTGAATAATTTTTCACTATATTAGTTTCCCTTTATAATCGACTACTAGTTATCATATATGTCATCTACCATATCAAACAGTTATTTCTAGATATTTATTTGTTCATTTCAGTTATCGATGCATATTTCATCCCTTTAAAATTAGTTTAACCATTCATATATTTAGTTATGATCCATATCCATACCCATAGCTTAACCTCATCAATCTGACAATGAAGAGCTCATCACATTACCACTTCTATACTATCTACCATGTAACATCCTAGATTTTCAATGAATATTTTTTAATAAATTTTCTTCCTTAAATTATATATGGAATGGTTAAATGAATTCATTTATTTTGATTATAATGATATGAACCTATAGTTTAAATATCTATTTATCAACTTATTAGTTTTATTCATTAATTAATTTATATATATAATATTAATTTTGATTTCAAGGAATTCTTTAAGTTAAGAAAAGGTAACACATAACACTAATAGAAATATAACCTATAATCATGGTCACAATTCCCATGGAGGCTATTGTAGTTGAAATATAATCAAAAAAATGAATATGGGAGTGAACATGGCTATAGCTCCGGGCCATATTCTTATGAATATAGTCCTATACTGGGACCCGCATATATAAATGGTCTTATAAACTTGTTTATACAGTTTTGTAAAAAAACCCCACCAGTTTCGAACCTATGACCTCTCATTTACTACTAAATTACTTTCCCACTCATATATCTCTTGAATTACATATATATATATATATATTAATATTATTATGGAAGGAATAATTAATTATATTATTAATTTAATGTAAGCATATAGCCACCCGACAACCATATTTGAGGGTCTCACCAAGGCTATTGTCCGTTCCTGCCACACTATAACCATGGTTGGACCTTGAATATGGCGACAGGCTATCTGTGACACCATATGAACATGTTCAGGGAACAAACCATGGATAAAGGGTTTTATGATGCCCTTTTCATGGGAATAAAATTTCCCATAGTGGGATGTAAAATCCTACTACCATGGTTGGGATGACCATTGATATTATGGTACCTAAACCCTTGCTCAGGTGAATTACCATCGCTATAGGATACTTATATCTATGAAACAAACCATATGTGGTTGTAAAAGCATGTATATATGATAAATTTCTACTATTGTGTGTAAAAAATCACAATTCATTATCATAAATAATGATAATTATATATGATAGATAAATATATGCCATAAAATAGAAAGTAGTACAATTAGATGAAAGAAATAAATAAAAAACATTACTATAATTTGGAAATCTATACGTCCATGGACTCTTTTAAATATCACACCTTATAAAAACATTATAGAAATAAAAAAATTGAAATATGACTGGAATTTTATAAATGTGAAATTGGTAACTATCAGATAAAATTGATTTCATAGTAACTGATCTTTGGAATAGTAATATGATCATTAGGTAAGGTAAGGGATTTTAATAATTCCTTAGTTGATTAACAAATGATACATCCAAAAGGGTAAGGTATGGACTTTTAATAATTCTATTTCTTTCACATTTATTTATTTATTATTATTTCAAATTTTAAATATAAAAAAGTCCAATATTAAGAAATAAATTTTATTAGAATAGTATAATAGGAATTTTATTTTCATATAATTAACATAATTATTTTTTAAATAAACATCCATCCATAGTTAGTATAAGAAACTATATAGATATTGTTATTAAGTAGATATTACCACCTTCATGGGTGGTCATAATAAACCATTTAATTGTACAATATGAACTTTATAATGATATTATACTATAATAAATTAAATTTAATGGGTAATGAATCATAACATTAAAAAATAAAAGTCATTCTCATTATATTTTGAAAAACTGGGTACTTAAACATACCAATATACAATAAAACTTACACTCATTTAACCTTTCTTATAAAAGATTATTTTCCTAATATTTTTAACTATTTTAAAATATAAATTTAATAATATATATATATATATATATATATAATTTTAATCTTTATAAAACCATTTAATAATGTAATTTTACCATTTCCATTACATCATAGCTGTTTTGGAATTTTTAAATGAGAAACACTAAATGATCAACATGAGTAGGATAATAAAATAAATGAATGATACTAGATAATTAATTGCTAATAATATATTGTATAAAAATTTATCATATTTTAATTTATTCAGGTAACATTTTTAATTAAAATATTCAGGAGGTTATAGGAGTATCTAATCGACTCGATACTTGAGGTAAGGAGTCTATTTCCCCTTTCTCTTTATTTTTTGTTATAATTATTCTTTTTACATAATATTATTCTATATTATGTCAATCACCATTAATAATGTATTTTAATTATTTTAACCATTATTTCTTTTAGGTGTATTCATATCTTTAAATTCCCAATTTTAATAAAGTCATTTAAGTCAAGCATTCTTAATTAATATAATGAAAACATTTTCATTATATTTAAATTTTTGACTAATACCTCTTAAAAGGATTATATTGTTTTTATATTATTTTCTGTGACCCATTTTTCATATCCCATATTACAGATATCTTCTATTTTTTTAATACCTTATTTCATTCATTCCTACAAAATATTCCATACCCATCTCTTTAAATTTTAAAAAAGAGGTTATCTTAATAATATACATTATTAAATACCTTTATTCCCTATGAGAAATTAATTAAACTAGTAATATATCATATGGAACCAACTATATACATTGAAACTATAAAACATGGGTTACTATAGCACCACAATAATTTATGAGCACATTTTTGATCTAGGGTTTCTACATCCTTGAGATTATACCTTGTGTATTTCTATAAAATTTTGTGATGTTTTATTCCCTCTATAGATTTATAGATTTTTCCAAAACCACATAAATTTTCATGTCTTGTGAAATTATTTTGGTTCTTTCGTTCTTTTTCTCAATTTTAATCATCTCCTAGAATATTGATTATCTTTTTTCTCATGGTGTTTCCATAACACATAATAAAATTAATCATATTATATGATTCAAAATATATTTTGTGAATGATTAATGATAGTAAAATGTTAAACTATAATGATTTATAATCTTCCAAAAAATAATATTATCAAATGAGATGTTTCATAAGATGAAATGTTTGGGAGTGTTTTGTTGGCCATAGATACATGTTATGTAACTGAATCCTTAACTCAAATGATTTGTAATGTTCAATTAAATGTCATTGGTGGCTCTAGGAGTGTCCACAATTTCTATATAAATAGTCTTATATCTATGAAAAAGGTGTGTTCATTATTTCTATTATTTATATCGAATATCTCTTCATATCATTTCATAGATTCCAAGAGATACTAGAATATTTTGGTTGTTATAAGGATCCTACATGAGTGTCAAGTGATTCATATTGACTCATGCATACCCCAAAAAAGGAATTTTTTTATGGAATCTTCTAATGGATCCTTATCTTGTATATAAACTAAAGAGAGTAATAATTTCAATCTTTAGTGCAAGGTATAACATTCTTCATTTCTTAATTATACATGGATTTGTTTTCAGACATTGTTGATATTGGAATTTGAGGTCTATAATGTCTCTCAATATATTGATATAGTGTTTTTCGATTCCTATAAACCCACCAGTGGAATCAATGAAATTCCATGTGTTTTAATTTAAAAAATAATTTTTTAAAATAAATTAACATTATGTCTTATTCTATGAAATATGGTCTATCATAAAATAATATTGAGATTTTATCTTTTATCTTTTTTTGGTATATAAGATATCATAAGTTGTGATGGGGTCATATCATATGATATTAAATATCATAATAAACTATCCATTGTAATTTATTTACTTTCATCATATCATAAGGTACTATATAAGGATTCATACTATTCCAATGTGTCAACTTGTGTGTTAATAAACAAAGAAATGTATCACCCTAATTATCTATGTGATATCATAATATATGATATATAGGTCACCCATATTGTGATTATCTTACACTAGTTTCATGTCATAATGAAACATTTCCTTCACATATTGGTTAATGTTACAGAGACACGACATTTAACTGCAATTCTTGCATCATTAATAACGAAATATGAAAGACAAATCTTATTTAATCCAAAACCCACCTCATAAAATACATATATATCATGAAAAAAAATTCTCTAAATATCAACTTATAAATGATTATAGAGTCTATAAATTCTATATAAACAATATAAAATTGTATTTTGAATATTTATTTAATATATATACATTTCATAAATAAATAAATTATAATTTTTTATAATTAATTATTAAATTTTTATCAAGAAATTTTTAAATAAATATTCCGTATTATTAACTATTAATATTAAAATACCTTTTTAAATTTATACTGCATGATTCGTAACTTCAATATAAAATTTTTATATGTAAATTATTAGGGTAATTTATAAAATGATTATAATTTAAAAAACTATGTAAAATATAAAATATTTTATCTTATATATTATGAAATTATAATATTTATTAATTTAAATTGTTTACATTAATGGGCCATATTTTGATAAATTATTTTAACCATATCAAAATATTTTTTATAATTGATATGATCATGGTTTAAATAATATTTAACATGCGTTTTTTATATTATTTAACTTTTTGATTTAATTGAATTTTAATTTAAAATTATTATGTTTATATTCATATAATAAATTTAAGAATGATTCCATGTAGATGTATATTATGAATGATTTAATATTAATGATTAATATAAAGCGTTTATATGTATCTATTATAGAATATTTATAATGATGGGATAAATTATAAAATGTATGTATGAACCATCAAAAAAAAATTTTATCTCGTGTTTACCTATATTTATAATTAATTTATTTAATTTATTACCTATTTTTTTCAATGATATAATTGATACATGATTAGTTTTTGATCAATGTATTTAAAATCCTATAAATTTTGATACATTCATATAACGTGTTAATTTCTGAGTATGGAGACTTGTACCTTGTATACAATAGTGGGGTTGGGTTGTCTAGTGATCCAAGCATACTATTATTAGGATTGTAAATTTTATATGAATTTATGAATTTAAAATAATTATTTTCATATACCTTATTAATGAGATGATTTTGGATGTGTGTGAATATAGATATCATTTAATTTTGGTTTGTAATAAAATGTTTGAGTTGTGTAAAGAGTTACATATCAATATAGTTCGAATATATTGATTTCCTAGAAGGAATAAGATTATAAAATAAATAAATATAAGCATACAAAAATGTAAATGAAATAACATGAGTTAATATAGAGATTTTTAAATCCACTTTAAGAATATGAAGTGTTATATTCCTTCAAAATCGAACACTTATCAAAACCTCGATCATCAAACTGGTTAAGTCACAATAAAGCTTGGTGAACCTAGATTATCTTATATAAGGAAAAAAAGTAATGGGTGATAGTAATAGGAATATATGCATATTATTAATATTATATTTTGTTTTTAAATATTTTGGAGACACTAATAGGATTGGGTTACCAAAGGATTAAGGTTGAGTGGCTCCTTATGATAGATTAGGATAAATAGCTATCTATTCGACTATCTAAGATTCATATTTGATATGATTGACATGTTTATCTAAAAAAATATATTAGTTATGGTAAAAATAATAAATTAATCAAAATCATAGAAAAATATAAGTCTTTTAAAACTAAATGGAAGGCTGTAAATCACAAACATGACATCATTTAATTGGGATCACATTTAATAATATTCCTTATTAAAATAATATAAAACAGGATAGTTATCTAATAAAAGATTTTATTATAGATTAATGGAATCATTATCATAAAAAATAACCATGATATAAATTAAATTGATGGAAAATATTAATTGAATCAATTTTCAATGATTTATTATAAAAACATAAGAATTGCCCTTAAGAAAAATTCTATGTGTTAAAACAATACCTTCCCGGGTAACCAAATATTGAACTTTCTCAAAAAATAAATCTATATGCTTTTGAGAACAATATTGATAATCCAATAAGGATTAAAAGTCATTAGATGATAAATAATATAAGAGGATATAGTCTCTAAACATATACTCAGTTAGATTGAGTTTACATATTACTTTTTTAGACAAAATACAACCTTTATGAACTGTTCAAGATAAAATAATCATTATAGAATCATTGTTGGAAGTATTATGACAATGTAAATTAGTTTTAAAAAATCTACACTGTTTTATTAATGTTTTAATTATATATGTACTAGGTAATGTGATATACATCTTATGGTGATGCTTTGATAGTCCAAGTTGGTAGAATCCCAAAACCAAAAGATAAAATATATAGTTTCAAAATCCAATAATGTTTCTTCATTACTAGTAATCAATGCCATTAAAATCTTACAGAGGACTTAATAATAATAGGAAATGTGTCATTATGTGATGGAGTTGACTATAATACCTAAATGGTTTTAGGAAAATTTATAGAATATTTATGTTAGGTATTACTATTATAGGAATTAATTCTTAAAATTTTTAATGTTATATGACATCAAATATATACTTCTAAAAATTTTTAACTATAAAAATTTTTATATTGAATAAAATAATTAATTTATATTTTATTATAAATTAAAATTATTAGTAAAAGAGTTTTTATATTAAAAATTTGAATATAAATGTAAATATCCTTTACATATAGGTAACACATCAATGAAATACAATACCATATATGATACAAATTTAATATTTTATCTATTAAAAATTTACCCTAAGGGAAACAATTTTATTTCATAACATATAGGGTGTTTTTTTATCTTATCATGATATTTTTAAAATTATATAGTATCTAAAAGTCTAGTTGATGTTTTTTCGGACCTAAATAAGTTTAAAGTATTACAAATTAAAGATTTAAGTACCCAAAATTCAATATAAGTTTCACCTTATATCCTAATTGTTTTAGGGAATGTCAGTAAAAGGTTACATATAATACCTCAAGTGAGGTGTTTAATGGAAAGTGTTTTAAGAATGATGATTATGGAGAACTTAGAAATGTTATACATAATAAATAAAATTATTAACATGGTAACATTGGATTTTTTTTAAGTATAAGAGTTTGAAAATTATTCTTAAAGAGTTGAACATTAGGAATATGGTTCCCAAGTATCACCATTATTCAAACAAACATATTTTATAGATTTTACCCATTAAATAGTTTAATGGGATGAAATTTACTATATTGAAACATATTGATTTATAATTAATTACAAAAATATGTATGAGATTAACAAAACACTAAAATTGTTTCCAAAATAAGGTTGATATGATAATATGTAATACACGATATAATTAAACATGCATCTATAAATGGTTTTATTAGTATTTTTAAAAGAGTTTATGAATTTAAAATGTATCAATTTATAAAAAAATGTGGTCTTTTCATTATTGTTTTTTCAATTTGGATGCATATATTAATTAATTGAATTGATATATTAAATCTAGAAAGAATGAGTTTATTATCCCCAAAATAATATGTTTTATATAGCATTATAGGTTGTGAAATATGATTTGGGTTAGTGTTTTTAGGAATTTATATAGAGATACAAACTTGTTTTATGAGGCATAAAAAAGTTTTTTGCGTGGGATGGACTAATAAATATACCAAATGGATTGTCAGAAACACTATCTTCCATACACTAGGGTTGTGTATTTTATATTGAAGAAAAATAGCTAAGGTTAGTGAGATAACTTAGTTAAAAGGAACTTTTAGGTTCAGTGTGATCATGGGGGGGGGGTGAATTAGTGATCAATTATTTTTAATTTTCTATTCATTATGACAATATTCACCTCCCATTATTGAGAATTGTCTCTAGTATAAAACAACAAACAAAGAAGCTCATAAGAATATAAGTATTCTAAATGTTCACTACTCTATAATAGTATCTAGTTATTTTCATGGTTTAGAAATAACCCAAGACCACATATCCAATTGAAACAAATACTTGTGCATTTAAAAAAACATGGAATATACTTTACTCTCTTTAACATCTTGGACAAAAAGGTATGTTTTTTTAAAATGTTTTGTGTATTTATTTAGGTTTGGAGGGCTTTAGAGATTTTTTGAGAGTTTCTATAGATCATGGGATGGGTACTACCTATAAGAGAATATTATTTTATAAATGTGTAGTTTATGAAATTAAGGTTTCCTTCGTCATAAGAGGTGAAAATTTTTACAAAAGAAATAATCATGAAAACTATAAAATCATTTTTATTCCATAAATTACTTTTACAACATCATTTCCTTTCTTATATAATAATATGGTCAATTTGGTTAAATTTAACTTGAGGTCAAGTTTTTTATGTATGAGTTATGAAATATTTATTCTCTAAATGAGGTTTTTACACCATAAATAATTCATACCATTATGTTTATATTGTGCTTCACATATAATGTTTTAGATTCTTAGTGTGAGTCCATTATCCCTCAACCTGAGGGTTTTTCTAGGCATGTTTGGTTATCTCCTCTATATACGAGTTCCTTCATTAAACATTTTGTATTTCTAGTGGTTACATCCCCTCTAATTGGTAATAGGTTTTTTATATTATTCATTTCCATTGGTCCCAATAGTGGTGTGGTACTACAATTTGTATTTTTTGACCTAGTAGCGATGTTTTTTAATCCATTATAAACATGTTGTGTGATCTTATTTCAGGGGATGATCATTTATTTTTTATGGTACAACGAGTGTATGTTCCTTAAGGTATATTGTGATCTTTCCTATCCACTATATATTTGTGTAATAATAATATATGATTTTAGAATCTATTTTAGGTCCTCAGTTGTTGTCATTATGTTACTTCATGTGTGGGTGGACCCTGTTACAGGAATGTGAAACCCAAGGTTAAGGTAGATGATTTCATCTCTAGAAAATATTTTATGAACCTTGAATTTTTTGTTTCAATTAACTATTTAATAACTGAATTTGAATGATTTATTAATTAGCATGTATAAAAATAGGTTTTTGAGAAAATTCATTTTACCCTGTTTTGGAACAATAAAATCTCTATTCAAATCATTGGGAAATGGATTTACAAAATCATTTTCAAAGAATAAATTTATAAATTTATTTGGAAAATGTAGCACATGGGAATTATTTGTTACATAGGTGGGAGACATAAAAATAGGCCTCATCCATTGTTACTATCAGGGGTTTATCGCTAGGGTGTTCCTCTACTCGCTAAATTGGATGAATATGTCTAGGGACATGATGTGAAAACTTTTATATGTTTGGGTATGAGGATTCAAGCTAGCCTAAACTATAGCGATTATTTATGCAGTGTACCTATGTTTTTGTTTTTATTACTATGATTTTTTTACCCATTTTGATATATATGATTTTATTTTAATTTGTATTATTTGTATTTTATAAAACTGTGCAAAAAGGCTACTGGTTTACAATTATTTGGATATAAAAAGAATTTAGATAATTATCTTGACTTGTTTTACTTAATAATGAGAATTTTTAGATTTTTATATAGATACTTGTCTTTGAATATCAAGGTGGGATTCAACTAAGCCTATTTAGATCACACCCCTCCCAACCCATCGAAAGTGTACATGCCTGGTTATGCCTTTTGATGCTGAGAAAGTAAAGCATCCATAATGAGGTAGATAGTTTCTTGTTAGATGTTATTGGAAAACTAGTGGTGAGATATTTATATGACATCCTCTCATCACATGGAGTATCTATTTCTAGATTTGGTTATTTTCCTTTATAGATGGAATTGTTCCATAGTGTTTATTTAGCTTCATTTAGTTCATATCAATTCTCCCTTTTTCATTTTAATTATATCATATTTTTCATGATTCTATTTGGTTTGATTTTTTATTTATAGATATGTAGTGTTTTCTATTTAGGTTGAGTGAAATCATTTTATAATGTTTTTATTGATTCTTTGGTGCTAGTCTACATACCATGGGGACAAGGATCACCCTCCTATTATGCGGTAGATCAGGTTGGGTGCTAGTCATGATGGTATACTGAGTGGGTTCATTACACTTTTATATCCCTATAATCATTCAACAATGTTTGCTATACTCACATAGATAGTATGATAAACAAATTACATAAAAACCCTAAACCAGTAGGATTTGACATGTTCTAAAAATGATTCATGAACTTCATTCACCCTACCCTAATTACAATTTCTTTTTCATCATCACTTTCTTGCACATTAGATTGTATGAAATTATCTATATTGTAGTATCCCATATATTATACATAGTATGGTCTTCCTATGTCTCATATCCTCAATCTGATATCCTTAGATTAATATCCATGGTCTAATACCATGTTCATCTAATCACCTCCATGTGTTATCTCTTAAATACCAATTGATAGAAAATTTTTGTGTTGTATCACTCCATCTGGTGCCACTACATTTGATATATTTTGAAAAGTTCTCTCAATATATTCAATTAAAACTTCAAATATTTAGTAATTTTCCCAAAAAAATAATTCAAAAAACATTTTCTTAGTGTACCAACTCCCCTATATATAGGAAGTATTCCTCTAAAAACATAAAGGTAAGTTATAAATTCTAATCCAACAAACCAACTCAAAAATTGAACATCCCACTCAAATATTTCTTTAGGTGACTACCATCAAACCTCCAAAAAAATAGAAGAAAACAATCTCCATAGAAATTTTATATAATAATCACTGTCAACATTATTCAAACCTTCTAGAAATCTAGGAAAGAATCATGAACATTACTTATTGATTATTGGTTCATTTTACATCGAAATTAGCATTTTCAAAATTAATTTCTTTACAAAAATTTTAAATATTCACAAAAAATAATCCTATTCAAATTTGTAGGACTTTCTTTATCTGGTAATGCTTCATCAGGTATACTTGTAAGTTTATCTTCTGTATAGTCACCCTCTATCTAGTAGGACTCATATTTTCATAGAAAATATAACTTCACAAGGTAATTTTTCTCCTGAGAATTATTTTTTCTCATGATTTCATGATCATTAATTTGGTAATCCTTGAATCAGGGTCACATAAATATTATTTTCTTAGTAACATATATCAAATTTTTTCTTCAACCTTCCTTTTGTCATGATATTCCACAATAACTAATCCAATCAATTGATCATTAGGTTTTTACTCTGTCCAATGGATTTTTTAGGAAAGTAATTTCCAACCATTATTAATCCTTGTTCTGATTATTTTCTTATAAATACTTCATATGATCCTTCAAATTCTTTAGTCTAGTTCCTTTTCCTAGATTTCCTACTTCCGACTTTCTTTGTCCCATGGAATTTTAAGGTTCATATCACAGTCTTCATACTTCTGTCTATCCACAATATTTTCGAGTAGAATTCAAAAAGTTTTACCCACTTCTTTTTTTGGATGCTTCTATCTAGAACCTTGAATATAAATAAATGAATACGATTTTTGAAACATTTGATATTAGAAAATAGTCACCTGATTTTACTCATGTAAACACCTTTTTATGATAGAATAATTAAAACAATTAGGTAAATATTTCTTTTTATTCTTTATCTGATAACCTTAGTCTGGTAAACTTTATCACTTTGGATTAGTCCATTCTACTTTTTTTGGGAGAGATCAATATTCTTACATGATTTAAATTAAGGAAAAATGCAAAATTCAATCAATCATTCTTCCTTCATAACAAACATCTTCTTAAAATAGAACTTTAGATTTTCTTAGTCTAAAAAATATACCCCTCTTGATCATGTTTTCAACCAAGGAGTATGAATCACTCAGTTTTTCAATCTCAAGAAATAGATTACTATCCAAAACTTCTAAGCCCATGTGAGTTAACCTAATGCAATAAAAAATAATCAGTGAAAAAAATTCCATATTTTCCATAAATTTCTGATTTAAAATAATTTATATCTTCTTATATTAATATACATTCATTACATAATCCTATTTGAAACAATTCCTAAAACCTATTAAAATAGTTCACACATGATGACATCAAATCTTACCCCTTTTAACGAACCTTGTAAATATATGGTGATCCTTGAAAGGAAAAGAGCATACCAATGGATATATTTATTTTATATATTATATACCCCATTGAAATCAATATACAATGACAAGATGAGATAGGGGACATATATCACATACCTTATCATTGAGGAAAGGGAGGTTGAACAACCACTATAAACCTCATCTTATGAAATGTTCCCTTGGTAAATAATTTAGTGAAGATATCAATGACCTAATCCACTAAAGAAACAAACTAAAAATTTAGTTCATTTATTTCAAGTTTTTATTTGAATATGTGATATTTAATGTAAATGTGTATAGATTGAGAATGTTTCAATGGATTCCTAGGTACTTTTATAGAACATTGATTGTCACAAACCAAGAGAAGGAGAAAAATTACATCAACCAATAAGTATTCCAATTGTATCTCCATTCATATTAAGTGTTATTTTACTTAAGCAGTGGATATGAATTCTTGTATTGTAGTGTTGAGAGTTATTGAAATTTTCTTTTTTATATTCCAACTCACACATATTTCTCCCAAGAAGAATACTCAACCAGATTTGGATTCTCTATCTACAACACAACCTAGAAAATTCACATCTATTTAACAAAAAAATCAATATTTCTCTAGCGATAATATTTCAATCCAAAATAAATTATACCATTAATATATATTTTATTTATTATTTTAGTTAAAATATGAGACACTTTTTGATAAATTTTATACCTGACATGATGTGTGATAACATGCACAAGATCTAACCATGATGTTGTTAAATATAACAAGCACACAATCATCTTCCTAAAGAATTTCAGATAGACATTCATTCCATGCCATCCCTTGAAAAATTATTTCTCATTTATATGGGTGTGTAAATATTATTTTACTCTTCAATTTGAACCTTATTTAAGGGTAACTTAGTATACTTTTCTTAATAAAGGAAAATATAAGTTTTCTTTTGAGATATTTATAGGCTAAAAACATATTTCATTTCTCATAGATAAAAAATTCCATATAACTTTTTCATCTCCTCAGTAAATTTTTTACACATTTCTTTATAATTATATAAAAATGATAACATTAAAATAAATAACCAAAATGATGGAAACCTCTTGATTTTCTTTTAGGTAATGCCTTTTTTAACTCTTCCTTTTCTGAAATTCAATTTCTTTAAGTATCTATATTGAAATACCAATATATTAGAGGGTGTTTAAATCCATAAAATTACTTTTCCAATTTGAAAACATAGTTTACATTTTTTCCAATCATGAAACCACATGGTTTATACGTATAAAAGTTTTCATAAAACTCTCTATTAAAAAAAGGTGACTTTACATCCATCTAGAAAATATAATATGTTCCTTATAAATAAATCAAAATAATAATTGTGAGGGTTTTAATTTGTACTATTGGGAAAAATGTATGATCCATTCCAAAGAATTCATCTTATGAATAGTATTTAGAAAATAATCATTCATTATTTCCTATAACTTCACCATTCTTTCAAATTTTTTGAAAACAACATTTTGGTCTAACCAAGTTTATTACTTTTGGTTTTGGAAAAAGATCACAATTTTTATTCTTCCAAATATGATTCATTTCTTCATTCATGGAATAAATACGTTCTTTATTCTATAAATCCTCATTAATATATTTTGGATCATCCTATTGAAATATAAATGCGTGTTAAATAGACTTCGATGTTCTTTTGGTTCAAATATTTTTTCCTGGATCTCCAATGTTATTATGAACCTATTATTTGTTTCAAATAAATATACAATATGAAGGTACGTCTACCTTATCACTCAAAATTTCTGAATAAAATACTTTATACTATATTACATTAATATTATAACTTCTATCAAATAATATGTCATATAATTTAATAGGAACGAATCCATATTTAATTCCACAGATATGACCAACTGGAAGTGATGGTTTTTTTATTAGAATATTGTATCAATTTTTAACCTATAGAATCAAAAATATTCAAAGTTTCATTGTAAAAACACAAGTATCCGCTACTAGTATGAGGGTTGTTAAGGAAGATACCATCAACACCTCTTTGGTCAAAAATAAAAAAAATCACTTTTTAATTTGATTAAGTTGGGGATTCAAAACACCCTTATGTATATCAAACAAGGGTTTTCATTGTAATTTGTATAATATAGATTCATTTCATAGTTTTTCCTATGAAAACACTAATTTTAAATTTTAAATTCTACTTTAAAAGATTTTATTGAAAATAATTTAGAATTATTATTTTCAATCAGTATAGTTTAATCCACCTCAATGAAACTTATATTAATTATCTCAAAAACACCATTTATTGGATTGTGTTGAACACTATGTTGATGAATAATTACATTATTTTCAATATAATATTTTAATTTTTAATTTTTTTTACACAAAATCATTTTTAATTAGACAATTATCATGAAATATCCACATCAGTTTTTAGCACATATCAGGAAACTCTTAAATATTTTGAGATTCTTTGATTTGTTATTCAAATACTTAATACATGTAATACGATAAAATTAAAAAAAATATGGATATATTTTACTTATATATACTTATCAATTTCATTCTCATGGACCAACATATGTCATAATGATAAAATCTAAGGGATAAGTTGAGCGTATCTCAACATTCTAATGTAATAAATTATTTATGTCTCTATTTTATATATCGAACCAATCTAATATCTTATTATTTTTATGTCAACAATTAAATGAACAATTTAAATATTTTTATATTTCTATTATTGCATTAGTACATATGTCAAATCCTCTTATGACATAACTATATTTCTAACATCATGCTTATATAGCATGATGCTTCTATATCTCCAACTTGAAATAGATTTCCATTAGGTTGTCATCTATTAGTGACAATTTTCAAATATTAAATAATTTTAATCTAAAGTAAAAATTTTCTAAAATAAAATATAATATATTTTCCATAAACCTAAGAAACACTCAACAATATGTGTTTCTACCCATCCATAAATAAGGAACTTTGAGATTTCATTTTTTCTTTTCCAATGACAACTAATCTGATGCCATTGATTTTGAGTTGACCATCATTCCCAAAATTCATTGTTACATCATTGAAATATTTTACATTATATAATAATTTTAAATATACAGTAATATATTTAGAACACCCATAATCCAATATCCAAGATCATTATGCTTTTGTATCCTTGAGAGCAGTTTCAACAATAAAGGTCCATTCCATTTATTTTTCCTTCTTTGCATGAAATATCTAAGATGTTTCATAATTTTTTTAACCTTATATCATTACATAAAATTTCATATCAATTGTTTTGGGAAGATCTCATTTTTCAAAAACAGTTTCCAAAGATTTAAATATATTTTTATTTTTTAGAGTTGATTTTTTCCGGTTGTCTTCATTGATTTTATTGACCTCCCATTAAAATATACCTCTAATGGATCATGGATTCATTATAGTGTTAATTATTAAACCATAATATTTTCATTTTATATCAAAAGTCTCTATAGTACCTATAATATCCATAGAAATAATATTTTTATTGTATAGTTTATATACTATCAAGAACTGTGAACATAGTTTCTATTATCTTTCTAACCATAAAACATTCCTCATTGTTTTCAACAAAATTTTTTGTAGTCTCTTGATATATTATTATTTGGTTTATATTTCTTCTAATTATTAATATAACATTCAGTCATAGTGGATTTTATTACTTATAAATTTCATAATTTTTGACATAACTATTTTTTATACAAATATCATCCCCCTAATTTTATTCTTCTTATGAACATTTTTGACCTTATTTTTGAACTATGAGGATGCTCATTTTTTATCTTTATAAGGATCAAAATTCATAGAACATTCACCAAATTCTAATATAGTGTTTTCAATGTTTTTTATTTTCAGAAAATCCTTAATATGTTTATGTTGAATGGAATCAAATTGTTTCTCCTTCATGATAATATTTTTCTCAAGATAGATGTTGAGGTTTTTCACTTTAACAAGAAACTTATTTAGATCTGTAATATCTATTAAAAACCTATACTTTTTGCCATAACATATTACATAATGTTTACTAATAGGTCATCTTTCATAAGTATATTGAGTGAAATTCTCCCAATTCTCTTTTCTGAATAAAATCCATCATAGTGTCCTCAGATTATTCATTAAATATAATTCTTTAATCAATGGTAAAGTTATCATCATTCACCTTTTCAATAATAAAATTTTCAATGACATCATCATTAGATTTTTAATCATCCACTTCACTATCATTACCTTTTTAAAATCTAGATAAAAGATCCTATTTTTCTATTGAGATAACTATTTTGTAGGTTTCGGGTGCAGTGGAAGCACTTTGGTGGGTTTTCCCAACATTAATATTAGCGTTGAACGAAGTTCAATCCGAGATATGTCACGATATAAAACACCGGATCTTCATAATATAATGAAGAACGAAATATAAAATAAGAGTCCCAGAACCATTGAGATATGATCGTCATATGTTGGTTATAATTAATTTAATTAATTCATAAGAATTGCCTCAGTGGAATTATTTCTTCGTTGGAGTCTCCAGTCACGATCGTGTGATCCGTCGTTGTGTCGTAGAATCCAAGTATATGATTCCTCTAGCGGTGATCCACATGTGCTCTATGTATCTCTGGATTTCGTCAAAGGGATCTCTAGCTGCTAGCGCGGAAGAACCATCGCTTGCGATATCTGCCTTCAACCGCCTTGATCTGGTGGATGATCTTTCTTTTCTAACTTGAAAGCCTTCTTGGTGGAAAGGGAATTCTATCTTGGCTTGAGAGTATTTCCAATCCGTTGTGCAAAACCAAAATGGATAACCTTTTTGAGAATAATGTAATTGGGATTTATAATACGTAGAATAACAAAATGAATTAATTGCCTAAAAGCATTTAATTATTTCATTTAATTCTTTAGTAATACCCCATGTCTTAATAATGACAGTTGACCATCATTATTACTTGACATGCATCCAATGTATCACATTTAATATCATTTAATTAAATAAATAATATTTTCTCACGAAACCCGAAAAAAGAAACTACATGACGTGTATGTATAAACATACACGACATGTACTTTTATTATTCCAGTTTTATTTATTTTCCTCCACCTCATTTATTAGACCTTGAGTAATGGCTATTTATTTCTTAAATAAATGTTACTACATTAATCGCTAATAAATACATATTATTTCACCCACAATATATTCTCTCGAATAACTAGTGTCAAAATAAATGCGATCATGCATCCTTAAATAATTTTTAAACCACAGTCGGGAATAATATTTATTTAACTTGTTAAATTAATATTTAACTCAGATACATGGACACACTTAGTGTGTGACCCACTAGGCCTCTTTCTCAGTGGCATTAGGCAGAGCCTACCTAACGTCCAAGGTTAGTGTCCAGCAACACGCCAAGGCACCCATAGAGAAAGAAGTTAACGCCTCAATGACGTGTCACCTCCTACGAATACTTACCGTGTAATATAATCCCTTTGTCTCGATATCTCTAATCAAGCGGGTTGCATGCTAGTTCCATCTACCCATGTGCTCGATTATTCTTTGTTTGACTTCCCGGAATTGAACTCTCCCATACCTTACCATGGCCATGGATTTATTTAGGCTATATAAATTCCATCAAAGGGCCTGAGATATCTACATCTGTTATGGAACAGAAGGGACAAATCCTTTCATGAATTATCTATTAATGCAGTATTACTCTTGATGCACCCAACGTATCCTACCTCACTGCGAACAGTGTGTCGTCACATTTTTCATCAATACATCTAAGTGCGCGAGTTGTAATACCCATTAATAATAATCTTAAAGTATAAGGACCAATACACACGTCTGCAGATAAGAACATCCAATGACACTATGAAATGTGGATTTCCTACTGGCGGGTCTCGTTCTCATAATATCCTCCTGGATATTACCAAGGGCGCACACCATGAGAAGGTTCCTCAAAGTTTTATGAGTCCCCACCCCTAATAGCCTATATTATTTGTTTCCCTCAAATAACATCATCCGGTCATAGAACATATATTCAAGAATAGTGTTATGGCACTTCTAGGTTCTCATCATAGCAGGGATCCCCTATGGCCCATTAATGCAATAGCTGTCCTTAGGACATTATCACATGCATTGTCACGCAGAAGAACAATCAAGATGTGATGAGGCATTTATTAATGAATAAAATGCAAAGTAGTTTGTTCTAGGCCACCAAATCCAATAGACTCCCACTTGGACTAGAGCCAACTGCTAACAACCTTTAACCCTCTAGCTCTCAGATGATATTCATGCTTCTGCTGAGATAGGTCTTTAGTCATGGGGTCTTCCACGTTCTCTTCCATGGACACTCTGCTCACAGCAACTTCTCCCATCTGATAGAAATAGCTCAATATGTGATACTTCTAGAGTATGTGATTTTTCTGTTGAAGTGACCTTGGTTATTTTGAGAGAGCCACCGCTGTTGTATTATCACAATACAATGTAATGGTATCTTTACTACTAGGCACCACATCAAGCTCCTGGACAAAGTTCCGAATCCAGATGACTTACTTGGATGCATCAGAAGCCGCTATATACTCGGACTCTGCTATAGAATCAGTGACAACTGGTTGCTATGAACTCTTCCAGCTCACAACTTCTCCATTGAGATAGAAAACATATCCAGATTGTGACTTCAGATCATTCTGATCTATCTAAAAACCAGCATCAGCATACCCTCTGATGACAAGATCCTCGTCTCCTCTATACACCAGTAACATATCCTTAGTTCTTCTCAGATACTTAAGGATAGTCTTAACAGCAGTCCAATGTTGTTCCCCTAGATCTTCTTGATATTTTCCTACCATGCTCAGTGCATAGGAAACATCAATCTTGGTACATAACATTTCATACATAATGGATCCTATAGTCGAGGCGTATGGGATCTTTCTCATCCTATCTTTCTCTTGTTGTGTCTGAGGACACATTTTCTTAGAAAGATGTAAGTGATGTGACACTCGAACCAATCCTCTATTAGATTGTTCCATACTAAATATCTTTAGTATTTGGTCAATGTTTGTAACCTGACTTAGTCCAAGAAGCCTCTTGGATCTATCATGGATGATCTTGATCCCTAGAATGTAGGCTGCTTCACCTAAATCTTTCATGGAGAAGCATTTTTTCAACCAGTCCTTAACTAACTGTAAGGATGGTATGTCATTTCGAAAAAGAAATATATCATAAACATATACTACTAGGATAACGACCACATTTCCATTAAACCACTTATAAACACATGGCTTACATTCATTGTTAATTAAACCAAATTCCTGTATGGCTTCATCAAATTGAATGTTTTATGACCTGGATGCTTTCTTGAATCAATAAATGGATTTCTACAACTTGCAAAACCATTTGGCTTCTCCTGGTGTCACAAACCCTTCTGGTTGTATCATATAGACATCTTCCTGAAGGTTCCCGTTAAGGAATGCTGTTTTGACATCCATCTGCCAAATCTCATAGTCATGGTAAGCTGCAATGGCAAGTATGATTCATATGGATTTAAACAAGGAAACTGGAGAGAAGGTTTCATCATAGTCAATTAATTGACGCTGTCTGAATCCTTTAGCCACTAGCCTTGCTTTACAGGTGCTAACTTGTCCTTCCATGTCTATATTTCTCTTGAATACCCATTTGCATCCAACATGCTTTACATCAACTGGCTCATCGACTAGAACCCAAACTTGGTTCTGATACATTGAACCCATCTCATAATTCATAGCTTCTAGCCATCTTGCAGCTTCTGAGCTTTCTACTACTTCCTTGTAGGAGAGAGGTTCATCATTGTCCAACAATAATGATTCACCATCCTCGGTGACTAGGAAACCAAATCTCTCTGGTTCCCTTACCTCTCTTGATTTCCTATGCAGTACTTGTGTTTCTGGAACCTCTTCCACAGAGACTTGTGGAACTTGTTCCTTTACCAGCTCTTGTGTATCCTGAGCATCAACTTCGTCAAATTCAATCTTTCTCCCACTATATTTCTTGAGGATGTGATCCCTCTCAAGAAAGACGGCTTTTCTGGTGACAGTAACATTCTTATCTTGAAGGTTATACAAGTAGTATTATTTCGTTTCCTTAGGATATCCTATAAATATACACTTCATGCCCCGGGGTGCTAGTTTGTTTCCTGAGAAGGCCTTAAAAAATGCCTCGCATCCCCATACACGTGTATGTGACAAAATGGGTTTCTTTCCATTCCATAACTTAGAGGGAATTCCACTTTCCACCTTAGTTAGTACTCGGTTTAATGTGTATGATGCAATTTGTAATGCATATACCCAAAAGGATAATGGAAGATACGCATGACTCATCATCGAACGCACCATGTCTAACAAGGTGTGGTTCCTCCTTTCACTAACACTATTCCACTTTGGTGTATAAGGAGGAGTGAGCTAAGATAGAATCCTAGACTCCAGTAGAAGATCGATGAACTCCTGGTTTAGATATTCTCCACCTTTATCCAATCGAAGCTTCTTTATCTTCTTTCCAAGCTAATTCTCTACTTCATTCTTGAATTCCTTAAATTTCTCTAAGGCTTATGACTTATACCTCATTAAGTAGACAAATCCATATCTACTCAAGTCATCAGTAAAAGTAATGAAGTAAGAATATCCACCTCTAGATTCTACTGGAAATGGTCCACATACATCAGTGTGTACCAATCCTAGAAGCTCTGTGGCCCTTTCACCCTATCCACCAAAAGGCATCTTTGTCATTTAACCTTGTAAACAAGCATGACATCTATCAAGTGGTTTTAGCTCAGTAGAGTCTAAATATCCATCTTGACAGAGCTTTTTCAAGTGCTTCTCGTTTACATGACCAAGGCGGTGATTCCACAACTGGGTGATGTATGAGTCATGTGAGTTTGTTTCGTTATCGATTGACAACACTTAGTTTTAATAATTTAATACATACAAACCATTATTCAAATGTTCCATACCATAACATATGTTGATCTTATAAAAAAGACAACCATTATTTCCGAACTTGAAAACAAATCCATCCATATCCAATCAAGATATAGAAATTATGTTATTGGTAACACTAGGCACAAAATAAAAGTTATGTAAAACCAAAATCATCCGAGTCTGCAATGAGAGGTGGTAGTCACCAATAGCCAACACAGCCAGCCTTACGCCATTGGCAGTTCAAAGATCCACCTCTCCTCTGGTGATCTTTCTAAATATACTTGGTTCCTACATTTGAATACATATCTGAGCCCCACAAGCTATATCTAATACCTAATGCGTAGAAATAGAAAGATTACACTCGATAACAAACGCACCATTAGCATCCCCACGCTTCTGGGTGCAGTTCCTCTTCCAGTGGCCCTGCTTGCCACATGAAAAACACACTACCTCCCGTTCCTTACCCTGTATCTAGATCTTCCCCTTCTTGGAGGGACGATGCTCAGGGGATTCAGACCATTTATAAGTCTTTGTCCCTTTTTCCTTGTCCTTCCTTTTCTTGTTCACCATAAGGACCGCGGGTTTTTCATGCACCATGTCTTTATCTACCTGGCGAATCAAGGTCAGAAGATCTGATAGACTCTTCTCATTTCCGGTCATATTATATTTGACAATGAAGCTAGAGAAGGTCTTGGGTAGTGATGATAGGATGAGATCTGTACGCAACTCATCTGGGAATTTAATCCCTAAGATGTCTAGGCGTTCAATTTAGCCAATAAGCTTGACTACATGAGGCCCAGCTGGCACAGACTCTCCAAGCTTCGTGGTGAACAAAGCATTGGATATTTCATACCTCTCTTGTCTCTCCTTCTCTTGGTAGATATCCTTAAGGTGAGACATCATGTTATATGCATCCATATTTTCATGTTGCATCAAAATCTCATTAGACATGGACGATAGCATGAAAAACTGGACATCTGTGGAATCATCCATGTGTTTCATATAGAGAGACAATTCCTCATCAATGGCCTCTTTCCCAGGAGAATCTGGAATAGGCTCTTCCAGCACAAACAATTTCCTTTTGTGGTGAAGGACGATGCGTAAACACCTATACTACTCTTGGAAATTGGTGCCGATGAGAAGGTTTTGCTTCTCGAGTATGGTGCCCAATAATATGTTTGATGTCATTTTCTTGTCGTTTCTAAAAATTATGATGAGAAAAGGTTTATTACTTTATAAAAAAATGGAGACAAATAAATAAATTAATACTTATTAGTCTCCCACTATTTTATCAAAATCCAATATCCCTCACCATTGACTTCAGAATATTCTGTTGCCTGAATATTCTAGTGGCAAGGATCCATATTGCCCTTCGCATTACCCCAACTAGGGTTGTCTAAGCAACTTAAAGGGTTTTAGGTAGGCATTCCAAATGCCAACTGCATTAACTCGCAACTCCTTGATTCGCTGAGTGGACTCCCCAATCCTAAAATCCTTTTATTTTGTATTTCCTCAACCTTTTCCTATTGGTCACACGAAGTCCTACTATGGCAGTCAACCCTTGATGCGAACCAAGTCAAGTCAACCCAAAACCTTGAATTATAATTCCCTGATAATTGAAAGCACCCCAACTAGGGTTTGTCAAGCACTTTGAACTATGGTTTGATTCTAACCAAGATTATGGAAGGCTATGCCGAATTAATATTTATTTTGAGGGATTTTATACTTATACGTAAATTTCCATTTTATTATCTTTGATTACATGCTTTTTTATATTAAGTGGGATATAGTTAAGTGATCAAAGATGTCTAAGATAATATTTATGTATAAGCCTATTTTTATTTTAGTTCCATCTTGCATTCTTGTTATATTCATTAATTGTGTGATCGTGAGAACACACCCATAATAAATAAACCATCCAACTGACAGAAATAAAATAAATGGTATGATCATGATCTTGTTCTATTGTTTAGTTTATCTAGCAGTTGATAAACTAACCCAAGACCTAGGGGAGAAACACCTTGAACCTTACGGGTTCGTGTTTACAGCTTTCCACCTGTCCACCTTTGTATCTCCTTGGATTGGTTTCACCTCAGCTCCTGACTTGAGCCACCTCCACTAGCTTGGGAGCTCCATCCATTACATATACATTTATCTCACACACAGGTGAGGGGTAAAAAGGGGGTTTTACATTAAATAATCCTTGGGAACGCCGGCCCTACATATTAATGAGGAGATGGCTCGCAGGCCAACAAATTTCATTTAAATAAATAAATTAAAAGAAACCATTCACATAAAAAGGTCTCGGTCTAGCTCATGATCATCCACACATGCAACGATATTTACGCATAAATAAAACTAGAATTCAATTATTTAATCATTATTGTTTAAGATAAATCATGCTCGAATTAATTAATTATATTTAATTAATCAATCCTTTTATCTTAAACCCTTTTATGAACTTCCTTGAGATTCTCATACATAATAATTTTAAAAAAAATCCATTTAAAATTATCCTTGTACATAACATGTACCTTGGAGGAAACCCGGTGAATTCCCATTCATTACGTAGATGTTAAATTAAACACATATATATAAAACATCTATCACGTGTTTTTCCTCAGCTTTATGCCTGCACCATGGTACACGTATCAAGGGTTTGTATAATATAATAATAACTTTTAATAAATCTACGTAATTTGGGTGAGTACACGGCATGTAGTTCCGACTACACGAATGTACTTTTCTTCACCGTCCATCTGAAGTACACGCCCGGGGACATGGCGTGTTAATGTGCTTCGGAAATTTTTAGAGTACAAGGCGTGTTATTTTGGACACAAGCCTTTTAGTTTCTGCATTACATGGTTTCCAGCTGGGCAAGCCGTATACTGGGTACACGGCCCAACCCTAACCCGAAGGGACTACACGCCATGTTCAGTTGGACCACACGGCGTGTAATCCGGAAACCGTGTGCCGCTTGTTTCTGGTCAACACACGGTGTCATAAATGACCTCAATACACGGCCTAATTTGGCGGATCGGACAATGCATTGAACCTAGACTACACGACGTGTACTTCCGAATACACGTCGTGTATTCTAGTGTTGTACGGATAGAAATGTTTGGATCATCCAGATGAGTTCCTCTATTTTATTTTAATCAAAATTAAAAGAAAATTCATTTATATGAGGTGAACGAGAAACGAGGTAGGAGGAACGGATCTCGATATTCAAATTTCCAGAGCGATTAAACTTGAATTGACACAAGTAAACTATTATATCCGTAAATCACCAATGAAAAACTAAATAATTATAATCAACGATATGACCACTCTAATACCACTTGTAGGTTCTGGGCACAGCAGAAGCGCACTGGTGGATTTTCCCAACTTCAATTTAAGCGTTGAACGACGTTCAATCCGAGATCCATCATGATATAAAACGCCAGATCTTTGGAATAGAATGAAGAACGAAAAAGAAAATAAGAGTCCTGGAACCATTGAGATAGGATCGTCATATGTTGGTTATAATTAATTTAATTAATTCATAAGAATTACCTCAGTAGAAATCTTTCTTTGTTGGAGTCCCCGGTCACGATCCTATGATCCATCGTTGCGTCATTGAATCCAAATATAGGATTCCTCTTGCAGTGATCCACACATTCTCCATGTATCTCTGGATATCGCTGAAGGGATCTCCGGGTGCTAGCGCGGAAGAACCTTCGCTTGCGATATCCTCCTTCAACTGCCTTGATCCGGTGGAGGATCTTGCTTTCCAAACTTGAAAGTGTTCTTGGTGGAAAGGGAATTATCTCTTATCTTGAGAGTATTTCCAACCCGTTGTGCACAACCAAAATGGCTAACCTTTTTGAGAATAATGTAATTGGGATTTATAATACTTAGAATAATAAAATGAATTAATTGACCAAAAGCATTTAATTATTTCATTTAATTCTTTAGTAATACCCCATGTCTTAATAATGATAGTTGACCATCATTATTACTTGACATGCATCCAATGTATCACATTTAATATCATTTAATTAAATAAACAAAATTTTCTCACAAATCCTGAAAAAAAACAACACGGCGTGTATGTATAAACATACATGGCATGTACTTTTATTTTTCCAGTTTTATTTATTTTCTTCCACCTCATTTATTAGATCTTGAGTAATGGATATTTATTTATTAAATAAATGTAACTACATTACTCGCTAATAAATACATATTATTTCACCCACAATATATTCTATCGAATAACTAGTGTCGAAATAAATGTGATCAGGCATCCTTAAATAATTATTAAACCACAGTCGGGAATAATATTTATTTAACTTGTTAAATTAATATTTAACTGAGATACATGGACATACTTAGTGTGTGACCCTCTAGGCCTCTTTCTCAGTGGAATTAGGTGGAGCCTGCCTAACGTCCAAGGTTAGTGTCTAGCAACACGCCAGGCACCCATAGAGAAAGAAGTTAACGCTACAATGACGTGTCACCTCCAATGAACGCTTACCATGTAATATAATCCCTTTGTCTCTATATCACTAATCAAGCGGGTGCATGCTAGTGCCATCAACCGATGTGCTCGATTATTCTTTCTTTGACATCCTGGAATTGAACTCGCCCATACCTTACCATGGACATGGATTTATCTAGGCTATATCAATTCCATCAAAGGTCCTGAGATATCTACTTCTGTTACGGAACAGAAGGGACAAATCCTTTCTCGCATTATCTGTTAATGTTGTATTACTCATGACGCACCCAACGTATCCTACCTCACAGTGAACTATGTGTCATCATAGTTTTCTTCAATACATCTATGTGCACGAGTTGTAATACCCATTAATAATAATCTTAAAGTCTAAGGACCAATACACACGTCCGTAGATAAAAAAACCAATGACACTATTGAATGTGGATTTCCTACTGGCGGGTCTCGTTCTCATAATATCCTCTAGGATATTACCAAGGGCACACACCATGAAAAGGTGCCTCAAAGTTTTATGAGTCCTCACCCCTAATTTCCTGTATTATTTGTGTCCCTAAAATAATATTATCCGTCCAAAGAACATATATTCAATAACAGTGTTATGGCACTTCTGGGTTCTCATCATAGTAGGGATCCGCTATGACCCATTAATGCAACAACTGTCCTTAAGACATTATCAGCTGCATTGTCACGCAGAAGAACAATCAAGATGTGATAAGGCATTTATTAATGAATAAAGTACAAAGTTGTTGGTTCTAGGCCACCAACTCCAACATACTTATCCTTGGATTTTGAAAAGAACGTCGATATGTTTATCCTCTTATACTTACATATTATTAACAATAAATTTTCATTATCATTATCTCTATCTTGAATTACTCTTATAAAACACTCTTCAAAATGTCCTATGGATCCAAAATAAAATCACTACAGGTTTGAATTTCCATTAATCTTTTTATGCCTCTTGTAAACATTTTAGGAAATAAAGACATGAATTAATCAATATTTTTACTTACTTCATATTTAGTGTCAAAGTTTCATGCTTTTTCTTTCAGAACATTGTTTACTTTTCTTTCTTGGCATATTTGGAAGACATTTCCTGAACAATATTTTCTTTACCATTGACAATTTTTTGTGTTCTCATTTCATATGGGATTATATCATCCATTGAAAGAGTTTTATGATATCTATATTCTAACGATGATACTTTTACATAAAATTTATTATGAATAACTCTTAAAAATATTTCCAATAATAGTTGAATCTTCCAATTTGTCACTAAAATATATTACGGTGATTATACTATCATTAAATCTTATAAAAAAGTCAACGAAAGATTCATCTTTTCCTATTTTAAGAACTAGATACTTTAATATCAAGATCTAAATATTTGATTTCACAATGTCTATATTTAATTTATAAATATCCTTTAAATTTTATAGATTCCTTCAGTTTTTATTATTCAATTAACTATAATAAACTCACTTTAAAAGAGTTAGGAATGTATAGAATTTTTAGATCTTCCATCTTACTCAAGATTCTTCTTGTCTATATCTATTATGGGGAATCCCTCATCAGATGGAGTGAAACTATATATTGTAGGTTTAAGGAAAAAATAACCAATAGTTAACAGGTAGTGTATAATTATATCATTTCAAATTTGATATTTAATCCCAAAAAAGATAGAAATCCCCTTACTATTAACATATTTCTAAACATAAATAGAAAATTTATTTATTTTTTAATCTCCAGATATCCAAATGTCAATGGAGAAAATTGGATCTATGATACCAATTTACTGGAATAGTCAGAATCTATTTGATAAATTAGTGTTTAGTGGGTGGGTACGGAATCTTTGATTAAACAATTTATGTTTTCATTCTTTTAGAAAAACCTTCACTTATATTTAGTGATAGATTTCTTTTCAAAAAAAAGAAAAAACACCCTCATGAACATAAGTATTTACATGTTTCATTAATTAATAATATTAGTTAGTACATGGAATGTTTTGGAAATAATCCTAGATCACAGATCCACTAAAATGAAATAATTTTGTTGTTTAATGCAACTATGTAATATCAACCACTTTCATAGAAATATATTCCCTCGATAGTGAGTGTTCCCCTTTCATAGGTATTATGAATTTTTTATTGAAAAAAGAAAAATAACCTTCATAAAAATTCCTTGATATGCTATCACAATAATACTTAAAATTTCTTCAGACTTTCCTTATTGAAATAAACTTTTTCTCTTCACTTTATTGTGCAATAAGAAACATTATATTCTCTATATTTATAGAATTCCATACAAAAAACTCCATCCAGTGTACCCAATTCAATCCACCTCTGTCTAATATCAATAATCTATTGTCCTCGATTGAAAATCCTTTTCCTAATACCAACTTCATTTGATTTCCTCTTATTATTGTTCGTTTGATACCAATTTATAGAAAACAATTATGTAGAATAACTCTATCTAGTGATACTCCATTTGATGATTCGAAATATGATATCTCAATATACATTGATGGAACTTCCATTGATTTGTAATTATCCTAATTAAAACAATTTAAACAACCAATTCTAGGTGAAATAGATCCAATTTATATAGGCAACATTCCTCCAAAACATATGGAGAGAAACAAGCTTCACATTAAAGTTTCCCTCTCAAACATTAAATATCCCATTAAAATAATTCTTTAATTGACAAACTTTAATCTCCCACACAATTAGAGGTCAACAGTCTCTGTAAAAACTATTCTTATGAACCTACATCAATTTTTCCCATCCTAATTTCTTGCATAGAATAAAAATACTTCCATCATGACTATTGGTGAATTGAATTCACATGACAACATCTATGTAATTATTGTCATTATAAAACATTATAAATATTTTAAAATTTTACTAGGTTCAGTTTAAAAAGTTATACTTCATATGATATTACTCTATCCAATAAAATCATGGGGTTCTACATTTTCCGACCATCCATTATCTAATTGACATCTAATTTGACAATTCGACAAACCATCAAAAGATTCATCATTAACCAATACTTATTTATCCAATAAACTAAAGGCTATTCATTCCATAATCTTCATCTCAAAAACTCAAAACTATTAATTTATTAGAAAACACTTTCAAATATAGTCTTTAATCATCCATGAATTCGAGTATTCCATGATAAATTCTATTTTCAATGATCTTTATGTGTTACCTCTTTCTGATGTATTAGGTCAAAATCATTTTCTGATCAATCTGAATACTCAATCAGATGATTTTCTCAGAACTCATTTGTTCAATCATTCCAAAGAATTATTTTGATTCCTTTTCTAAGATTTCACTTATCTAACTTTATTTTTCCAATGGACTCACAAATTCCATTATAGAAACTTCATACTTGTATCCATGTATAACACCTTCATCCATAGATCCACCATGTTTTACTATTTTTTTCATTCAATTGAAATTTTATAGAATCTTGAATATATTTTTCTAAGAATAATTTTTATAACTTTTGATATAAAAAAGTCACTTAATTTTACTTTACTAAACATATTTTTCTAATTGAACATTAAAAAAATTAAACAATCATTTGATTCCATTGTCTATATGATCACCTTTTTTTGATAAAAATTTTACATTGTAATCAACCCATTTAAATATTCCAAGAAAAAGGAAAAGTTTTAAGTGATTTATATTAGGAAGAATAAAGAAAAAACTTAAGAAATCCATCTTTCTTAATAATGAGCATGTTTTTAAAATTTCACCTTGATGATTCAATGTCTTAATACTTAAAATTATTTATTTTTTGTCTAACCAGATAAAGTACATAAGGGAATAGTTTTATATATTTTTCTGACAAATTCATTTTTCTCTCAATGTTTAATGATTATTTTAGACTATACATTATTATTAAAAACGTAACTTTTAAGATCCAATAATTTATGTACTTTATTTTAATTGGATATAAATCCTCTTATTATATATTCTCTTATTCAAGAATTATCTTATTCATTAACGCATAGTCTATAATATACATTTATCATTTTGAAACTTACTTGATTCTTCACAAAATTATGTTATGATTATTCTATACAAGAATGATTTGTTATCCATTTTTTATTTTGGGTTATTTGTTCATATAATTTAATGATAGTTGTCATTATAGAGGGTCCCAAAAATTAGATTATAAATTCCCCTATGTAAAGATGAAATATGACATAAAACATTGTCTCTTAGGAAGCCAAAACTAGATCATCTACTATCCTCACACTTAATTTTTTGTTTTTAGCGTGATAAAATGAAACACAATGAAATTAAGATGGATAAATAAAAAATAGAATAAATAAAATATAATATTGAAATAATTAAATCTAAGAAAAGATAACCACATGGATTTAACCTTAATTTTCATGTATTATATCACTACTCATTTTCCCTACCCAACTCAATGTGTTCTTCCAATCGGATAGACAAACCCTAAAAATATAAATTATGTGGTTGGGAATCATCGTTTATAAACCTCCCAGGTCATCTTCCCACTACTCCCTAAAATGGATCACAACCATGAGTGCACAAGACACTCAAAATATTATTCCCATCAATCATCCAGTATTGGAATAGTGGGTTTTAGAAATGTGAATAGAAATGTAAGAAAGATATTCATGAGCTACTATGATTCACCTATACTCTTTATTCATCCCCATATATAAAAATATAAATATCACATTCAAGTGTATGAGATATCGAACCACTAAATTTCATCTAATAAGTCATCCTTGATTAGTCTCTCATCATATATGAGAGATTGAGAATCAATGATATAATAATTAAAATAGAAAATAGAAAGGAATATTACATGTATAGATCGAATAGAATACAGTTGTATTAAAATTAAAAAAATTATGGAAGACCAATGTGAAGTAAAGGAAAAATCCACGGTCTGTAAACCTTTTATAAACTGGATAAAGAAAATATTTATAATCATTTTAAGTTATTATTATCACCTATATATTTACAGTGTTGTAGAGTCCCTTGATCTTTAGTTTAGATCATCTATAGTTTTATCATTTAAGGGTCATGATTCTTTAGATTAAAATATTTTTAGGCTTCTTAGTTTCAATTCCTTCCCCCAATCACTTTTTAATTTTTAAATTTATGGATGGGTTCTATGTGTATTACTTTGATATAATTTTACTATTTTATCTAATGTAATAAAATGATATTTGATTTGATCCCTTTTCATTTTTATAATTTCTTGTCTTAATACCCTTCATATTATTTTATAAAATTAAAAAATATATTTAAAATTATTAATCATTAATGAAACATGTTTTGAATCCCTTCACTAAATTTACACAAACTTTAATATATTACATTTCAGTTTTTTACTAGAAAAATTTATGTCAAATATTTCCTTCCTCTGAAAAATTATATTACCCCTTTTTTAAAGGACACCAGTAATATATGAAAACTAAAATATCACTTATAGCTCTAAAAAATACTACATATCATATATTATATATAAAATTTAACAGTTTTTCACCTCAATCATTATGAAATATGTTTTTAATCATGTATTTCCCCTTGAAAATAAGTTATGATGATCTAAAAATTATAAAAAATATGTTATTTATGGACTCAAGGGGAAAACATATGCTTTGTTTTTTCTTTGTTACTTTAAAAAATATCATTTATTAGAAGTTTATTCAATTAGTAAAATATTAACTCTTATACATTTCCCATTGTACCTCAATTTTTTTTAAAATCATATTCTATAGTGAAAAAATGATACACAAAAACTATTAATCCTAGAATTATGTTTTTTATCCATCATGTAGTGGAAAATTTTATATTTTTCATCATAATTATATAGTTCATAAATATAAATGACTTAGCATGAGAATTATTCACATAATTCATGAATTAAATTAAACATTGAAAATTAAATTTACAAGACTTTTAATAATTTAATTCCACTGTCCAATTGGTTTGGTTTTCCAATTAGTTAAAAAAACTAAAAAAAACTTCCAAAATCAAGATTTAATCCGTTTTGAAATTTTATCATATATTTATAAAAGTAATTTTTTTTTGAAAAAAAAACTAGAATAGAGTGAAAAATGAATCATATATTGTTTTAATAATCAAGTTTCATATATGAGTTAACTCACTCCCAATTGCATTTTACTTTTTTTTAACCTCTAATTTCTATCTAAGTCACTACAATACCTACCTCACTTAGCAATATTTCATTAACTAACCAAGTGTTTGACTCCCAACTCACTCTACCACTCTCTTTTTTGTGGATCATCATCAAGATAATGGATAAAATTTAACAAAACAACATATTTTCTCTTTTTTTTCTATTTTTCTTCTTTAATATAATGTCTTTCCATTTATTTATGTTTTATATGTACAAAATAGTGTTTATAAACATTTTTTTGGATATAAAGAAGGTAAATGTGTTACTTCGATTATGTCTTATAAACCCATTATACAAAAAAATTGTAAGGAACTTATTTAATCAATCTAACTTAATGAAATTTTTCTTTTAATTTCTTTAAAAAAACCATATCCCTTAAAGTATCTAAAATTATAAAAAAGAATTTACACAATATATGGATAATAAAGGATAAATATAGATTTTATTATTTACATTTTAATAGGTATTTAACAGTTCCTAAATCTTAATAGAGGTAAAATTTCTAGGTGGTCCATAATAGAAGTCAATGTTAAAAATGTATTTTCAACTGAATGTTTTCCTATATCACAAATATATAACCCTTGAATATTATAGATACAATTAACATCATCAAAATTTATGATTTATCTATGTCAACTGAGACTCCAAAAAAATTAATTATAAGAATGTATATATAATAAAGTTTTATAATGTCCCTTAGGTAAGGGACTAAAAAATTTTGGATAGTTAGTTTATTGATCTGGAAGTAATTTCAGGTTTATTCACCTAAGTTAAATTTTGTGAAAATAATGCACAATCTTTCTACTTATTCATTTCAATTTTTTTTTTAAAAAATTAGTATAATACTAAAAACAAGCATGTCTTTTATTTAACTTGGAAAGAATTTTTTTTGGCTCAAACATCCTTGAATCAAAACACTCTAAAAACCTAAAAAATACAAATATAATAAATATATCCTAATATAATATAATATGATTTTAATCTGCTTCTAAATAAGATTATACCCCCTACTATTATCTTGAACTAATCATTTAAGTACAATTGAATGAAAAAATTGTAGTGGTTTAAATAAGTGAAAATTAATCAAAGTAATATGGAAAATATTCCTTGTAGGTTTGAGTAAAGATATTACTAATATTTATCAATGGATTTAATTGATATATCCTACTCTATGTTTTACAGTTGAAAACCTATCAGAAAAAATATAAATAGGCACCATAAATTTTACTAAATTTTATTAAAAATAAATAAAACTAAAGAAAACATTGTTTGAACATGCAAGTGACTACTAGAGTTTGACTACCCTTAATGGAATGTTACCGTTATCAACCCTAACTGGAGTGGGGAGTTATTGTATTTGATAAAAATCCCCAAAAGTTATTTATTACAATTTTTATATTGGGGCAATGGTAATGGAGAACTTTAAGAATAGTGTATATCCATTCCAGCAAAAATCAAAAAAAAAATAGAAATGATAAGGAATGAGAATAAGATGTAGGTGGTATCCTTCTTTAATAGAAACCACCATAATTGATTTATTCCATTTTTATGAGGTAAATTTTTTTTTATAGAGCCCCAATAAAATACTACTTTAGTCCAAAACATTAATTGACAAAATAGAACTGATAAAAGTGTGAAAGTAAGATGTAAAATTTCACCATATTAGATAATTTTTCCTTCATTGATTGATGTTTATGGTGATGATGAATAGGTACTATATTTTCATATTATTATTATTTTCTTCTACATTTTTTAGACCCTACTCTTTATATTATAACAAAACAACTATATGGTTACCACCTCATATTATTTATCACTATAAAGGTATATTTGAAGGGTGTCAAAATCATAAACACTAATATATAGGTAGTTCGAGTTTAATTTAATAAAATGAAATTAAAACATATAATTGAAATTTAATTACACTCACATAGGTGTCTCAACCATGAGCTCATGTATTTGAATGAATGCCTCTATGATGGGTTCTGTTAGAGAGTGTAGTGGATATGTTAGTTTTTTTCTCAAATCCCAATATATCCTATTTTTCATGATCTTCCAATAATATTCCATTGACACTGAATCTAAATTTTAGAAAAAAATATGGTTTATATTCAATTGATTTTTTTAAAATACAAATAAATATTCATTATTTTTTTCATCTCCCAATAACGCCTCACCTTGTATCAATTCTTCTTTATAGAGAAGATTGGGAAATATCTCATAAATATATAGGAGTGAAGGTTGTTCAAATAATTATTCAACCTATTAGGTATATTATTGAATAGTGGAAATGGTTATTTAACTTTTGTTTCTTATTGTTTTTATTTCACTAGGAGTGTTTGGAGGGTGGTTTCTATTGTCGATATAATTTCTTTAAACTCTACAGTCTCACTTTGTTTCTCCGTAACATGTCGGTTCAGCTATAGAAAGTTAATGTAAATTAATTGGATAACATCTAATGATAATTATTCATCATTTTTATGATATGGGGAGTATTTATTTAATTTTGTTTTAATTAATTACGGTAGTATATTCCCTCTTCTTGACCATTTTTGTTTAATAATGTTTTCTTAATCAGATTTAGTGAAATTTATTCCTTGGGATCCTATAGAAAGAGCGATTGAATTGTGTTAAATAATTGGGTTATATGTGGTTCTGTGATCTCATATTTGACTATTTCATTCTTTTTTAATTGGGAAATATATATTGATCCATTAAAAATGGTTTCACTTTTATGCACAACCAATCTAGATAAAAAGATATAATGAAATAAATAAAAATTTTAGAAAATAAAAACAAATTAATGAAATAGTTAAAACATTACATTTATCCAAAAATAGTATTTTATTAGCTTATTTTATTAGTAAAAATTATATGCATTCATAGGTTTAATTTTTTTGGAATGTAAAAAAGATACATTTAAAATCCTCTTTGTATAGAAGAAAGTTAAAATATGATGTCTCTCAACGATCTAATCATATAAAATTTAATATACTTACACTTATGTTTATTTTTTATTGTTTTTATTATTTTAAAATATCATTTATAGAAATGGATATGGATGAACTCCAAATTTAAAAAAAATATATTAAATTAAATACAATAATTGAGACACCCTTAGAATTAACCATATAGATCCTTTATTGTCTCTATGCTCTAAATCCCTATTTTTATCTTAATTTTATTATAAATATATATTCACGCCTTAACTATATATATTGAGTGATCAAAAATCGCACATAGGAATCCCCTCAAGTGATCCTCCCATAACTCTCTCAAATATATCACATCTATAAGGCAATAAACCAATCTAATTACCAACCACATCGTACACAAGTTATTCAAATAGTCAGGAAGAAATTTATTTTAGCAATGTGAAAAGAAATAAGGGAAATTAAAGCTTGTTATAATATTATTAACCTTTATCTCTTAATAATTTTAATCTCTAGAATAAAATTGAATTTCATATTCATGTGTGTGAACTCTAAAATTACGTTTTTTCATTTAGTGGGTGATCCTTATATTGGGAACTTATCATAGATTTGATATTAAATATCATTGTAATTAATGTAAAAGGTAAAAGAGAAGGTAATATCACATAAATAAATTGAATATAATGAATTTTTATTAAATTGTATAAAATTATATAAGAACTAACTAATTAAACCAAAGGCCGAATCCAAAGTCTTTAATCCTTTAAAAAAGTGTGTATGAGATGATATTTATTAGTATCACATGGTATTTTTAATCTTCACTTAGTTATAAGTACACTATTATCCTGAAATCCCAGATTCAGTTCACCTCTTCAGGTATAAGACAATGGACCAGATTCATTACGTAATTAACCATGTCATTATAAGTTATTGGAGTATGAGGATTTTGTTTTATTTTATTTGGGTCAAAGAGGGAGAGTCATAACTGTATTTTAAATTATTTTTGTATGTTTTAGGCATGTTATTTGGTTAGAGGAATGACAAGAGATAGTTATCAAGCTTATATGGTTGAAATTATTTTTTAGTAGAAGGCTAGTCTACAACTCATAAGGGAAATGGTGAGATGGTATTGAAAAATGTATTAGGTCCCTATCCCTAGACTTGGTCTTTTTTGTGACTAGGATGGGATTTTCCCTAAACTAGATGGGATAAAACATATTTAGTGTTAGTCAAGGGATGTTCCCTCTTCGTACGGGAAGTTTTACCATAGCTTGGTAAGGGATGTAATATGATGATACTAGGATAAGGTAGGACCTACTACCTATGAGTAGTCATGCCAAAACACGAAAGAGGCTACACTAAAACACTATTTAGACATGGGTTGGCATCATACCTATGATATGGTTTGAATATGACTTATACGGTTCACAGTTATGTTGAGGGGGGGATTTTTCTCTTTAGAAGTCTTTTTCTATCTTTTTCCCTTCAATATGGACCATTTAAAAGGGTTTTATCGCATTAATTAATGGTAAGGCTCTTATACCTATCTATCGTCTTCTCCCCATGCTATCTTCATGAAATTGCACACCTAGTTAGGGTCATGGATATCCAATTCCAATTAATTTTGGAATAATAGTTCTAATTGATTGGGATTTACTTGGAAGCTTGTATATAAGATCTTGAGAGGGGATATTCTTGTACTAATTTTTTATTTACCTTAAAATGTGTCTTTATATTTTCTTGTTTTTTTTTTGAAGATTCCAAATTTAATTTAAAATTGAGTAGGTTTTATTAATTTGGTGTTTCATCTATGATAGGTCTTAGTATTTGTTAAGAGTGGATCACACCCCCTTTGCTCTTGGTTTAGTGATGTTATGTCATCAATTGATTTTAGAATTGATTATGACATGGTGGGATTTTGATTTCAATTTTTTTGTTTATTAATTTTATTGAGTATGTGGTTATATTCAATACTCATGGACCCAGAGGATGTCACTTTGTTATTGGGATTGATTCATGGGTCATTGGTTGAGGTACGCGGCTCAATGAAACACTCTTTAAATTTAAATATCAAATTGATTACATATTTTAGTGCATGATTTTAAATTAATAAAGAAAAATTATATCATATACAATTATAAGAATTTATTTAAATAATTTAAGGGGTCATTTAATGGTAAATTGGTAATAAAAGGGGTGTTTAATACATGGTGAATTTAATTGGAAGAAACTAGTGTTTTGAGAAAAAAATGTTTTACAAGATAAATATTGGAATTTTTATTTATAATTTCTTCTCAATCATTAATTATGGTTTGAAATTGTTTTCTAATATTTCATTATTACTTGAACGTTAATGAGGGATTTTAAAATTTAATAATGGATGTAATATATTTAAATTATTTTCAATTTATTTTTTAAAATTAATTTTTCGAGAGATTAAATTATAAATAATTTGTCTAAATGTGGTTAAAAGGCTAGTTTGGTACTTTATAAAAATAGTATTAATGATATAAGAATTTTAATGAAATAATCCCTTTAATTTATTTGTATAAATGTTTTTGTGATGTTTATATTTTTATATGTTTATGAATTTTTTCGAAATAAAGGGTGTGTTTCCTATACTTTATTCTAAATCAAAAGAGATTATTTCTATAAATATAATTTGAGGATAGGGAGAGTTATTATTCTTGGTTGTTGCATGTTTTTGGCATGCCACTGATATTTGATATGTTTGATATTATGGTTTATAATTCTCACCTATACATGGTTCATCATGGGTTCCATGGGTACCTAGGTAGAGACCTAACACACGTACCAATATATTGTTCCATATTCTCATTGATAATTGGACTACTCTACTATTAAAACTATACATTTATACTTCCATGATATAGATCATAAGTATTTATAGGGAAGTGGTATTCCACCCAGTGACTAATGGGTGGTAACATATATTTTTAGGGATGAGGATTCGTTCCATTATGTCTTATGGGTAATTATAATATTAATTCCACCAATATGATTGTATGAGGATTCTATGTCATATTGGCCATTGTTTCCTAGTGTATTCTCTTGATAATAGTTATTTATTATCTTTTATTGAGTAGATTATATTATTACTCGTGTTCATTTTCATGTAGTGATTTATTCCAATTTATGTATATCTTAATTTGAGTTTATTTATGTTAACCATGTTATTTTTTATGATATTTGGGGATTTTGTATTTGAAATGTATAAATTGATATGTTGGGGTGTTATTGAGGTGATTGAAAAGGTGAAATTAAAGTCAATTGTTTTTTATGTTTAAAATGTATGTATTTGAAAATTTTGATTTGAAAAATGATTGTTTTACTATTAAAAAATATTTTATTAAAATATTTTATGGATTAGTACTTTATAAATTTTTATGATATTAACAGTATTTAAAAAATGAATCTATTTTATGTTTTATGTGACTTGTTTTAATTAAAATGTATGTCCAAATTTATTGTAGTATTTTCAAAAACACATGTAAATGAATTAATTATGAAAGTTATTAATGGAGTGTGGGGATGTTACCTACTACTCTTTATGCTAGTTCCTATATATTATAGGTTTATTTTATGTATTGATTTTGAATAATAATTGGTTATAGGATTTTGGTTCAAGTATAGTATTAGTTCCATGCAATAGAGTACATTCTTATTAAATAGAGGTGGAAATTCTAGATCTTCATTTAATTTTAGTATTGTTAATTTTTTTTATAATTCCATTCCAACCTAAATTTATGGACACTTTTAGTTGTTTTTATCCTTGTTATTTTGAGATTCTTGGGTTATACTTTATGGGTTTTCATTATAGGGAAGGTGTTATATTTGTATATTTTTTGGTTATGTTTAATTATTGAAACAACTTAATTTAAATATGGGATATTTTTACTTAGAGAATGGTTAAGAAATATTTTTTGGTAGAATTTTAGTTGTATCCTTGTTTAATTGAAAAAAAACATACACACTTATTTATGTTTAATGACCAGGCAATACTTTCTTGCCCATAGGGATCAGGAATACTCTTTAGGATTTTATAGGGTTTGGATTAGGTACTTGGATCATGGGTTTCCTTGGTTGGATAGTTACACTTCATATGGTAATATTTTGACTTTTCTTAGATATAATTTATTCCTTTGATCATTATTTCAATCTTTAGATATTAGATGGTCTTCATGTGGAATGCGTAATGAAAATTTTTCAGATTTTACTGAGTAAGAGAAAAGATATTTAAGTTAAGAAATTTTAATTTTTGTATTTTATTATTTTAATCCCATTTTTAGGATGTTGGAAAAGTATAATTATTAATAAAAAGTTTCTTCCTTAAGAAAATATGGGAGAACCCATTCAATAAAATTTTCACATAATCCAATATATTCTATTTTATCTTAGAATCGGAAAAGGTGACATAACTTATTTTTAAATTTTTTAATTATATGTGATACATATTATTCTCCTTGGTGGTAAATTTTTAAAATGTAAATATCACTATTGCATCTAAAAAATGTTACATTTTATATTTTATTTAATGAATATTATACATATCAACTGAATCTTCAAGAATAATATTACACATCATCTTACGCCTCATATAAATATATTGTGTATCACCTAACATATCCTAAAAAGATATTACATATAGACTTAGTGGAGGAAAATTTCCTACTTATCAACCACAAACAATTAAAAAACCAAATATTTAATCAATTCCTTCTATAAACAAAGGGAAAATAATATACATTTCCAATTGTTTAATTAAAAAAGTGTTTGGTATCCTATTATCCAGTGAGAAATCGTTATATATTATCTCTTTATCTAAATACTATATGAAGTATCCCTTAAATATCCAACACTTTTCCTTTTTCTCTCTAAATTAAGAAATTTATAAAAATTACAAACTTAGTACAGATTTTTTTTTAAAATTTCTCCATAATTTAATTAAACAATAAATATGATAAATAAAATAAAATTACATAATAAACTAAAATACAATATATGGATTTATAATTATTAAAAAATAAATATGACATCAAAAATTAAATTTTTTTGGTGTATGGGAAATATGGATTTTCACACTATGTTATGAAGCAAGGAATTTAATCCAATCACACTATGTTATGGAAAATTAGATGTGACCCTTACATAACATGTTATGATCTATTAGTATCAAGGATTGAAATATTCTTATGATGATAAGTTTTATTGTTCCACATTATAATAAATAGTTATGAAATGCATTAATTTATATTAATCATGATTTGTTTGTAGTATAACCATATAATTTTTTCAAATATGTGTATTTATCGTCATTATTACTTGTTCCTATGATATCTGTTGTGATCTCATGAAATACTTGATGATCATGTGAAATTATTTAAAACTATAATATTCACATTCACTTGTAGTTATCCCTTAACTTTGTGTTTTTCCCAAACAAGGTAAATACTAAGGGTACGTTTTGGTATTTAAATTTTATTCAAAAAAACACTTTATAATAATATTAAGGAACTATTTGTTGAAATAATTATCTATCTAAAACAAAATAATATAGAATAAAGATAGAATAAATAGATATAAGAATTTTTTCTTAATTCACGTGAATTGGGAAATATCCATCAAGTAAATAAAAATGATTTTCCATTTTATTTTTATTTCCAATAATGATCTTGAATATTAAATCTTCTTTTTTAATATATGACTTACTTTACATTTTTTAGAGAAAAAAATATCTTCAAAGTAGAGAGAATCAAAATGTTTCATTCTGAATTTGTATTTAATTTCCCTCACATAGGATGAAAAAATTAATCAAAAGCATATCTTTAAGTTCTATTCAAACTTCAATAATTTTACTTTATTAAAATCAAAATAAAATTAGGTACTTTGATTTCTATAAATTCAAATTGAACTGAACTTATTGTAGAATGATTATAATAATCATAATTAATTCATTTCTCATCTACAATTCATGGACTTTACTCCTATGATAATATAATGATGAAATAATAGGATTATTTTTTTTAAACCCATTCATGGAAAAAATCACCATTCACTATAATATCTCTATATTTTGGGAGGATCACCACATATGAACATAACCTAACTCATGAAACAACATCATCATCTACAACATGACTATTCTTCTAGATCCAGATATAAAAATATCAATTCAATATATTGAATCCAATTTGGAATTAACATTACTATCAAAAATCACCTTTGGAATAATTTAATTCCAGAGATCACTTGTTACTGAATGAAAAAAATTATTGTGACATGATATATACACATTTCATTTTCTAATTCATTGGATCACTCCTATGTAGACTTAAATTATTTATAAACTTTGACATATTTATTATTATGAATTTCTATTTTGATATGGTTTCCTCATTCAGGGTACAATTTCCTTTTCAATCATAAAACAACGAATCTTAAATGAGAAACAAATATTTATCCATCTAGAAAAATTTACCCTTTTGTTAAATAAGCTGTAATGTGATCCCAAATGTTAGGGGTGTAATATCTATCATATAGGTATTACCTTCATAACTTATTCTAAAAACATTATGATTTTAAATATCAATGAATCCTTGGATATTTTAAAAAGTGTCTCCACCTATATTTTCCACAAATAGAATCCAAAAATGACTCAAGATCATTTTTTATCAAAATCACTCACATTTTTTAAATAATCCTTCGTCGTATAATTGTATATATATATAAACTTGAAAAATAAAAAAGGACAAAATTTATTTCCTCTATATATTATATCAATGATTTAATAATCATTTACTTTATGATCATAATATTAAATATTGGTGTATAAAAATTATATTTAAATGAAAACTTCATCAAGAAAACACTTCTGGATTCTCATACTCCTAAACAACCCTTAGTATTGGTACTCAAAATATCCCCCTAAATTAATTTCATCATTCCCTCCCATTTCATAACATTGATAACATAAGTGAACTCCCCTTTTTTAATAAGGGTTAATAATTCCATAATTCTCATAATCATATACAACTTCTCCCCACCTTTTTTATGAAAAGAAAAGAAATTATATAAAAAATCCTAATAGAGGATTATAAATCTAGAAAATTAATCTATTAGAATGAATATACCATTATAGGAATAAAGAACTCTATAGGGGAGTTGTTTTCCCTTTTCCAAACTTCATATTTGGATGGAGATGATTGGGCACAAAGGGTCATGTAAATACATTCAAATACATATTTGTTTCCTTCATAATGACTTCACTAACATGATTTTATGTCAAAAAAATCCAAATTAGATAATACTTATTCCATTTTCTCTATAATAATGTTTTATTTTAACTAGATGTTCCTTTTTCTTTATTTATGGACAATATTTGTTCTAATATAGATATCACTTGATCTATTTCACCTGATTGAAATAGGGGATTTGAGATTAACTTAATCATCCCCAAATTTTTTTCTTCATCGATAATAATTTATTATATTCTTGAGTAGATATGATATACTCTTCTTTTATAGTTCTCAATTAAATGAAATATTGATTCTTATTTTTGAAAAAAATAAAAAATCCACTATGATAGAATTCACTTCTTGAGGTCAACTTTTAATCACCCATTGAATTAGTCTACCCAGCATCCCTAAATCCAAATGGATCATGCTATGAACTAGAATAGTGAAATCATCCAAATTCCCCAATAATGTTTATATACGATAATATTCTTTTCACAATTTGTATATGGACTTCATTGGGATTTATTTAGAGTTGGGTTTCTTGGATAGAAGAAAATAAAACATCTACGTTTATAGATTTTAATTGCAATAGGAACCCAATAAATTTATGTATTATATCACATTGACCATTTTTATATCATTATCCATCAATAACATCCTTTAGATAGAATTCAGTGTTTTAATTACCTTAAAATACTCCATTTAAAATATCTCCAACACCTACTTGGTATATTTTTATTGAGAAATAATGGTTCCATGCATATATTGTATTACCAAACATTGAATAAAAAATGTTAACTCTCCAATATTTAACTTCTTGAACTCACACCCCTCATAAATAATATTAATTTATTAAACAATACATCATTTTATCCTAAAAATATTCTTCTATCAATACAAATGCGAACTATCATTCTTTAATCATTCCCCTATTTGATGTAGAGATTATGATGAAATCCTCATTATTGAGAGACAATATTTTTCATATAAAGATCAAGTCTATATTACCATACTCTTGGTGATTGATTTTTCTCATATAATGATTTCTTTAACTAGAATTTTTTTTAATCTACATGAATAATAAAACCTTTTAGATAATCAACATAAACATATTATTTATGTAAAAAATTATGGAATGTTAATATGACATCGATTTTGAATACCTTGAAACACATTTTCAATATAATTTATTTTAAATGTAAAATAATCTCAAGCTATGATGCATGAAATAATATCTCATCTATATCAATCAATTTAATTTGGGAATAAACATCATGCACTAGTCATGCCTTATTCTAAACTAGGTCATTAATTATTATGTTTTATGAAAAATCAATTATTTTTTAACAAATTTTTGACTTCTACTGTTGGAAAATTATCTCAAGTTGGATCCATATCAATTTTATCAAGCCCATAAATAATTTCCTTGATCTATTATCTATATTTAGTAGACTCATCAAAATATTTTGGCTCTACTAGAGATAAGAATGAATTTTCATTTAGATTCTTCACTATTTTTTCTTGGACTAGATATTTTTGGTCAAAAATAATATCCTCTTAATTGATATGAACCCAAATTTTTAACATATTATAGTCAATGATCTTTCATACTCGACATCATAATCAGTTTCATCATTATAATAATATATTACTACATGAATTACCCCTGAATGTATTATTTCAGTATTACATTCCATTGAAATATACTCTATTGCTTGAGAATTATTTTTATTTTCCACAATAATGATTTAATGGAATTTAATGAGTTTGGAAAGAATATTATTAAATAAATTGCATGACTTACCCTTAGCTAATTATTCTATAAATATACCTTCATCTCCATAAATTTATAATTTCGTTTCTTTCTCCTTATAAAGAATATAGAAATTTATTACAAATAATAAAAAATATTTTAACATTGGATTCTTTCAGTAGTACATAACATAAAGTGTTTTTTATTCACTTAGACACAATGAAGTCCCATTTTTAAGTCATAATAATTTCAAGAGTACTTATATCTAATATATCTCTGGTAGGTCCTTTTTAATGAGAATAATGTTGTCTATGTGGTTAATGATTCTGTTCCTCCTCTCAAGTACACTATATTGTCTAGGATTCTACACTACCAATACTTGATGTCCTATCTCATGATTCTTGAGATAATATTCCACCAATTATTGATAAATTAAAATAAATTATTACATATAAATTATTAAATTTCCATCCCAAGTATATTTTACCCCAATATTTGATAAGGTTTAATAAACATAAACACTTTGTATTTGTGGTAGATCACTGTTATATGAGAATTATTATTGTAATCATAGATTAATAAGAGATAATATCCTTTAATATCCATTTATTTAAGTGATTTTATACCAAACAAATAAATATACATCAACTCAAGAAACTTAATTGAATTATATTCCATTAGATAAAAGTCTTTTGAATGACTTTCCCTTTTCGAAAGTATCACACATATCTATATGATGGTGAAAAAGTTTTTGGATTTCATGAACTAATTCATTATTTACTATGTTTTCTAAGGAATTTTAGCTCATGTTGGAAATTTTTTATGACACAACATAGTCCCATAATATTTTCATAGAAATAAATTATCCTTTTATTTATTAATGAGGTAAAAATTCCCCTTTATATTCTTTCCAAGTATCATAATTTCTCCATAAAATATCCTCTTATTAACTTCTTCATTCCATTAGTTGATAATTATCATATATTATTAACATCGAAATCAAATTACACCATATTATTTTACATAATACCTATAAGATGATCTTTTTTTCACAATTTATGGGAATTATATCCATTTTTACGCATCTTCACCCCAAATCAATCTATTTATTTATAAGAAATCTTCATGAAATTTTTCTTCTAAGTCTTTCCTTCCATAATTCAAGTATTCAACTTCACCTCATTGGGTTTTAAAAATATTTTTTTCCAACTTTGGATTTGATGGATAAACTTCATCTTATAAGGATGCAATTTTTTTTGAGTTATTAAACAACTTCATAATGATTCTAGCTACTCTAGATTTTCTCACTATACATCATTTGGTACGTTCTATTGAATTATTGAATTTAAATTAAAGGGTTGGTGTTTACAATCTTCATAAAAAAAATCAATAGCTACAAAAAAATATCTTGTAAAATAATTTATACTCATATATTTTATTTTTTTATTCTATAATGGGCTTTTTTTCTCTGGAAAAATTCTACTAATTATTTCCCGTAATTTTACAATTATATTATAGGAATTTTGGGGTTTTTTTGTATGACTAGTTAAATGGTATAAAAGAATTTTTGGTGTTTATTATGTAATCCAAGATGGTATTTTTTTAAGATGTGGGTCCCTAGGTATTTGTAACAATGATCACTAATTTTTTTTATAATAAAATACCCACTCTAGTTTTGGAACTATTTTTAAAACCTTATATTTATTATTAGACTTTAAAATTCTCACTTAAATCAACATGTGTCTCATCCCCCTTATCTATATACCACACATTCCAATTTTATAATTTCATACTAGGAGTTATGATCCTTTAATTAAATTCAATCCTTCATCATAAAATATAAATTATTCATTTGAGCTCTGTAATTTATGTGATTATATTAATCACATTATTAATATTTTGTTATGATTAGATCTCACTATTTAAAAATGAGTTATTACTTAACCCCCTAATCCTTGTTTCCAAAATTAATGAATGTATCCATTCAATTTGATCCTTAAAATTAGAATTATCAACTTCTTATTTCCACATAGAAAGTTTAGAATCATGGTCAACAACATTTTTCAATTTTTTTTGGACCCAGAAGAATCAATTTCTTCTAGTGCATCTTCCATATCTACTTTGCGGAAAATTATTTCTTTAGCGTTGGTGTTTTGACAATCAATATCCTTTAGTTATGGTTTTTATATGATAGGAATGAGGTCTTCTTCATTGAGTAATTTATTATAAAAAATTTTATCCACCTATGTTTCTTCTGAGATAACATCCTCTTGAGATAGAACGTGTTTCTTCATTTTCTATGAAATTATATTTCCCTTCAGATATTTTTATATTTTATTCAGGAATAATATTTCTTCATTTTATTCTCAAAACTTATTAGGACACATTTCATTTAGTTGAATAGCCATTAAATGCTAAATGTGAGTAGAATATTTATATTAAATTTTCATTTCCACATTTTTAGATTTGAGGAAATAAAATAAAGAAACTCATCAATTTCCATATCATGATGATCATCTTACAATGTGAGTTTTTCTATTTATTTTAAAAAAAATTATAGAGACTTCTTCTTTTCTAGATAATCATTTTAATTTTTCCTCATCTTATATATATTGAGAGTGTTTTAAGAACTATTTTTTGTAACATTATTTTGGTGCTTTTTTGGAGCATTAGGACCATTTCTTTGAATTGTTGTAGTAATATTATAAGGATTATCTTTATAATTTTGATTTCTTCAATTTTTTCTCAATGTCTATGTATTTCCACCCCAATATCATTCAACTGATCAAGGAATTCATCAATGAATTAATTTTGGTCTATCATCAGGAATTTATAATTGTTCGATAAAACCTTTAATTTAGATTCACATACCTAGAAATTGACTTTATGTTTTTTATAATCTTTTTAACAAAAGTGTAATATGAGGATGTACATGACATCACCTTCTTTAATATTTTGTTGGAAAATTCTTCCCCTGATATATGGAATCCTTTGGCATCAAAATAAATCACTCATTAATCATTTTTATATAATTATTCACTCTTCATGTTAGCTAGGGAACTTTTTATGGTAGATATATAGCCATATATATTCGATGATTATAAGTAGAGTTTCATTAGATTCTTCTATAGTTAAAAATTTATACCATTGAATATTGAAATCACTTTACGATTTATAACTGAAACCATGTATTTTAATAGATAATTATCAATAAGAACAATTGAATATAATACCACTTAGCAATCCTTTACATATTAGATACCTTATTTGGGGTGAATCAGGGTATTTTATTTTTACTCAAATGACCATAGACAATGATCTTACTCTACTGTTAGTAAGAAAACTTCTCTCACTCAAAACAAATATGAAGCAATTGATTGATTTAAGGGATTCAATACCAAATTTTACTTTGTTCATAGAAACTAGGCTATGTACAAGGTATATAAACTGATTCTACGATAATGTACAAAAACTACTAAGTGTGATGCCTGTTTCTTTACATTTTGGAGTAGTCATAATGACCCTCAAGGTTTACAAACCACACAAATTAAACTTCTCACTATTCTCAATCACATTGATGATCATTGTTCCTATATATTCATGCCTCTTGATCATTATATATCAAAAATGAGATTAAAAAAATAATGGTTTATTAGTCAAAGCCTCCTTCAATTTGACAATGAAACTCCCTGGTCTTCTAGTGGTGTATAATCCTCTATATTTCTCTCATATCATATTTTATTTCTTATAATAACTAATTATTTTAACTGTATTTTAATCCATGATCCTCATTTTTTTAGAGATAAACACCTCCATGAAATTAATATAATCACATATTTTCCCTTCTAATTGATATTCATTTCCCCATACATTGGATGGAAAAATTCATACAAAATAAATATTTAATTTTGAGTCAAACATAAGTAATATGAATCTTATAAAATTATTATTAAATAATAAATTTGAATATATAAAATTTTATGGAATATAAATTTTAGTAGCTTGGCCAACATCCTGATATGTAATACCCAACTTCTGTGAGATTCATGGTTAAGAATATTTTAATTTATGTGTAGAGAAATAGTAAGAAAACATCTTTATCTTATCATCCATGGGGTAACATATACTTCATTGTAAAATCTCTACATTCATTACAGATCATCATGTTTTAGCTACAACTACCAATAAAAGCATGTAAGATGTGATTACATATTAATATTCAGACTAGATAAAACTAATTTTAAAAGGTGACTCCACCTTGATGTGAATTTTTCACATAATACACACCTTCAGAATAATTTAATTTGACATATCACTTGTTGTGATGTTACGTAAATTTTTACAACATGATATGTATATATTAAATCTACTAAGGCTATGGATTACTCATAACTATACATAAATTATTAGTATATAGGACACAATTTATTTTTATGTATGTTTACTATATAATGATTTCCTCGCAAAATATGAAATTTATATATTAAGAAGAAAAAATTATACTCTTACATGAGTGAAATTACTCATCTAGACAAACAACATTAATCGTATATGAAATAGTCTATGGTGTGATCCATAATGTTGAAATTATATCTTTTCTCTAGAGAAAATAAATATATAGTTTCTTTCATTTACCTCCAAACATCATGTTATAAATTCTACATGGATCCTTATAAATTTTCCAAAAATTCACAGGCATCTTATCCATCCAGAACAACCTAGAAATTAATCAGGCGGATTTTTAATAATTTTTGGATTTTTTCTCACCTTTTATATGATGTATATCCTCAAGGTATCACGTATAGTTATATAAGTACGTAATGATGTGATAAAGATATTATGATCATTTTATATGAGGTCTAGCATGAATTATTATAATGAAATTTCATTGTATGATTTGGTTAATGATGTATTTTTTAACTATCTTCAAAACACAGAAAACATTTTATTCTATAAGTTGGGTGTATTTTCATGATATGTGTAATATTATATATATTTGACATTATATTTAGATAAATTCATATAAGGGAATATATTTTGGTTTAAAAGAATAGTTTATTAATTTTTCTAAATTACGATTGTAAAACTATAAACATAAATATATATATTATAATCTTCTCTAGAGAATGAGTTTATGTATTACTTGTATGAATAAATAGGGTTGACATTTCCAACGTATTTATACTATGTCATATTTTGAGATTACTATAAATAAAATTTATTGTGACCATCAAGTTTTGTAATGTATGTTTTGAAAATAAGATAAAACATTATTATTTTTTTATCAACAACAAAAAATTGAAAAGGAAAAATTTTATGTAGGGGTATAATAAAACCTCCCAGATTTCTAATTAACACTTTTTTAAAAATTGCCTCCCATAAATAAAATTTAGAAATGTTAAATTATTATTTTTTCATTTAATTTTAATGATAGAAAATTATAATTTAAATATGGATTTTTTTCTTTTATTAAATACATTTTGTATAATAAATGTTAATTTAATTACAAATAAATACCAAAACTAAATAAAAGTAATCACATAAAGACACAATCACAATTTTATTTCACCAATATAAATAATTAAATATATAAGATAAATAACATTTATAAAATTAAAATTTTATTAATGGGGAAATAAAAACAAATAACGGTACAAGAATTTTGAAGCCCATAGTTTTAGGTTATCCAAGAAAAACTAAACACGAAAAAAACAATAAAAAGAGAAAAACTTTATAAATATTATTAGAATTTTATAAATGAAGAATAGAAAAATTTCTATAAAATTTATTAAATGAATAATGATAGAAATAATATGTATATATAGGATCTACAATGATTATATAATTTTTTGAATAATAACTAGACATTGGGAACCTCCAATTCCTGCTGGTCAAATCTCCACCTCAGAGAATGTCCAGACTGGGCAGCCTATTGCCCCTCATTTGGATGGAGCGAAGAAAGCCAGTTGGGCTGATATAGTATAAGGAACTAGAAAATCTGAAGGAGGTCTCTCATTTAAAGATATGTTGGTCAAAGTTATGGAATAATAAGAACATAATTTGGAATCAGAAGACAGTCAAATAGAGAAAGAACTCTTGGCTCAAGCAATGGCTGATGACAGAGTACGACAAGAGATACATGCTCTAAAATGGAGAAAGGGTAAGATCATTCTGGATGCTACATCCTTAGAGAAGGTTAATCTCAATCTACAATGGGTAAAAATAATGCCCACTACTGATATTGAAGTTGGTATACCATCTTGCCATTCCAATTCTCAAATAAAAGCTAAAGACCCGATTTTTTCATCACATGGACAAGCCTAAATTTGTTATAATTTGACAAATATTACTGGAGATACTTCATTACCGTAGGCTTCTGTTTTACACACTGATTTTGCACCCAAAAACTTGCACTATTATTGAATCTCCTCTCCCATTTAGATTGATACCATACTTCCCACCCCCCTTACGAGGCTACTGGATAGCGATGTTTTGCAGCCTGATAAGGCCACCAGCCATGAAGCAGAAACTAGGAACGACTCCATCAACAAGTAAAAGGTGGTTCAGTCCACTGCCATGCTGAAGCTGGATAAGCCTGATGACAAAGTACTAATGGAAATGCAGAACATTTCATCCCCACGTGAGAAGGTACTTTGTAATGTTAACATTTTTAACACTTTTGAAGTGCTCACTGGAAATTGTGAAAAAGTTGGATCAAAGAATGATGATCCATCGACGTCTACTCCCATTGTTGTGGAGGGTGATGAAGGTGGTGCGTAGAGGCATGCATGGACTGGGAAGAGGGGCGGGCATCCTCATGGAAAGGGTGGGATATTGCCTTATCACAACATGAGTACCCGCTAGAGACCCGGGTGAACTCTTTTTCTGTTTTCTGATGTTCCTTTACGGTTTTGTTTGGTTGCCCCGACATTTGACTTTTCTTATTTATTTTTAATAAAGAGGCCAGTTCCTCAACCATTTTTTTAAAAAACTAGACATTGGGAATATTAATTGACCATTGGAATAGTAAAATGCATATTGGGGTAAATAAAAAGTAATCTCCCAAATATTGTTTTCCATAATTTAAATTAGTTAAAAATAAGTATCTAAATAGACATAAATAATTAATAAATAAATTTAATATAATATATGAAAAATTATACTTTATTAAAAAAACATGTTTTATACTATTACAGAAAACAATAAGTTTTACACAATAATTGATTATAAAAAACACTTAATTTATAAGTGTTTTTGAAAAATGGTTTTTTTAAATCACATTGAACATAGGTAATGGTAATATCATATTGCATTTTTAGATTAATAAAATACAATAGTGAATATTAAAATACTATATAAATACTATATTTTATAATAATAAAGTATAAATGAATTTTAGTGTTCATTGAAGCTGTATTAATATTATAAAACACTATATACTATTAATAAACTTTCCCCTTATGGCTGAATTGCATTTTTATCAATATTTTATGAAATAATAATTTACTCCAATATTTTAATCTAAAACATCCCTATCCTCCTTTAAAATTCTCCCCCAACACCCCACTTCTCCTCGCACCATAATATTACTAACTTGAATTATATTAACCAATTTATAATTCATAATATGATAATCCATGTTGGGAAGCTAAAAGAGTCATCAAAAGAACACCATTTGAAGTCGTCAGTCTATCTGTAAAGAATCAATCCCAAAGAGAAAGCTATAGTCTCACAGTCAAAATCATTCTGTTACATTAATTTTTTTTTAATATTAACATTTTACAAATATAAACTAATTCATACCACAAAATAAATTTTATTATGATAATATAACATGAATAGTGAAATCATGTAAGGAACAAAATAGTTTTTTTAATAAATATTCATTCAAAGTTAGTATAACTACCTATAAGGATGTTATTTTTAAAAAACAATTACCAACCTCATGGATGGATATAATAAATCATTTTATGGAAAAATATATACTTAGTTACAATATAATATTATGATTCATATTATATAGTGGGTAAATAATCATCAAATTAAATAAAAATAAAAAAAATTCTTCATTGTTGGTTTTATAGTGGCCTAAAACCCAAACTCTCAGATCTACTGCTAAAAAATATATAATTTGCCTTTATAGAATAATACCAATAATTTTGACCCATTTTTATCCAGCTGAAACATATAAAATCAAAATTAAATATGGGATCACTTACATACCCCTTTTAATTTTAGGTTTAGTGTTTTAGGGAAATAGGAAAAACTATTATTAAATAATAGTTAGGTCTTAAAGTGAGTGTGTTTTCATATATACATTGATTTTCATATTCCACATTTAGTCATAAACATCATGCATACGAAATCTTTAAGGGAAAAATTCATTTAAAATCAGTCATGATAACCTATTGAAATGTAATAATAATAATGGTGAGTTCAAATATCCAATAAGGGTAAAAAAACCATTAAAAATTGAATGTTATCAGTGAGAATAAGATGATCAAAAGGAAAATATTACCTAATCCAAGTGCATGAGCATAAAGTAAAATAACTCTTACCCATAAAAACTAGAATAAAAATTCCTGAGACATTAAATAATGTTTTAACAAAGTAAATATCTATAAGAATCAATAATCACAATCTATGTGATATCAGTATAAGTCAAAGAACCCATTTAAAGCTCATAACAGAAAAAACATTTTTAGAAACTTGTATTATTATATTCAAAACCCTTGTTAAACACATTTCCTAAATAATTTGATACCAATTAAATCCATAGTAGAAACCATGGTATTTAACTCCCTCCATATTTTCTTTGTAGATAAAGAACATTACCCATTGCATTGGGGGTCTGTAATGAGGATCACTTGAATTATAACCAATGTCAGGGACACCTATCAATTATGATATATAACATGGATCGCTAATTGTATAATTTTTATTACGATCAATATTTTCTCATATATATTGATCAAGTACCATATCATGAATAAATAGTTTTATTCTTGAAATATTTCATCCCAAAACCCTTGAAAACAACCATAATTTATTTATATCTTCGTTAACCTATGGTCAAGAAAATGGTTTCATAAATATATTTTTAAAATAATCACTATAATCTATCCAGAGGAAAAATATGGATGGTATGAAATTACCATAGTCTTATTGAACAAAAGTAAAAATAAAATAATGATGATATATGGTAAAATACTTTTTAAAAAAACTTTTAAAAAACATATTTGATATCACAGTGCTTACCTTGGAAATTTTCTCAATAAAATTATATTGAGAAAAATAAAACCCTATAAAATATTGTATAATTTTAAACAATAAATAAACAATTGAATTAATATGTTCAATTAATTACCCAACCATATAAATTAAATATTTTAGTGGCTTTAAACTTGAATTCACTTTCTCACACACACAAAGAAATTTTAGGTTTAGAGTTATAGAGAGTTAAGTCAAAACTATTACATAAAAACCACATATTTTATAGTTTACACATCTTTTAGATATCAATTTTCCCACTAAACAAAAAATTTAAATATAAAGAAGTTTTGTTTTCATGAAAAGTATGGAAAAATTTCAATTTGACTTCTTCTTTTATATTACCCTTCCTTAAATAATGAGATAAGAATTTAATAATGTTGGATGAGCACAAAAATCATAGTAAGGGACATAAAATTTAATAAAGAAACCATTAATTTATCAATACATATATAAGTTTTCATTTTTCAAAATAAACTTTGGGTTGAAAATGAACATATTCTTAACCAATAGATAAAATTCTTTAGCTAAATATATTTTTAAAAATATTTCATATGAAATATAAAAAAATAAAACATATTAATATTTCCTTTAAATCCTGAAAATTTCATAATATATTTTTCAAAAAGTTATACTTATCATCATTATAAAGTATCATATACTTTTCATTAACTTATGTAATCATAATATTTCCATAAAAAATGAAAGAAAGAATAAATAAATCATGTATGTTACTTGGGGAAAAAATTCATATCAATATTATAATTAGGATAACCTTCATGGTTACACATAAATTAATAATCATAGTTACACCTAAAATAACCATAATTTTTACACATAAAATAACCATCACTGTCACAATTGGAAGAACCATCACGGTATTTTTCCATAATCTCATAGGAGCATCCCAATCATTTAATTTTGTCCCTTTACAAAACTAATTAGAGAGATTTAAATGGATCAAACACCATTATTTTATAATGTAACCACCCATGATCATAAATATTTTCCTAAATAAATAACAAAACTATAACACATAGAATATTTTAGTTTTTAAAATATTCCTTTTACCCATAGAATGCATTTGTAGATATTGAAATATACATTCCATTTTAAAACCCATTTTTGAAAACAAATAGAAAATAAGGAATTGTGGGTTTTCTTTAATTAAAACATTGAATATTGTTAAGGAATATAAAAATAAAATAACTTTTATGGTGGTGGAAATTCATAGTGTTTTTGTATATGTTGAAATGGAATATTCCTTTTTTAATATGTAAATAATGTCAAAAAATTATATTGGAATATTACTTTAGAAAACATTCTATATATAGTCAAAAAAGACCTAAAATTTCATTTTGAATTATTTTATGTCAATATATATATATATATATATATCTATATTTTCTTAATATATGAACACAGAATCCAGATAGAGTTTTAAGGGAAACCTTAAAAAATAATTTTTAAAATAAAAGTCTATTACATTGAGTCTGACTCATCATGCATGTTCTATATCCTCCTGGATACTAAAAATAAGTAAATTATTTACATGATAAATAATTTTTTTTTCATGTTTATTATTTATCTTTATTTATCTATTACCATTCTATATTTAATTATTTAATTAATTAAATTCTCATTGGCCATTTTGATGATATTCATTTCAAATGTCTGAAATGGAATCAGTAAGTTGACTATGGTCAAATAGGTTATTATTAAATCATATCTAAAATAATTATAATAATGAACTTACTATCATTTTTTAAATCAATTATACTTTTTAGACCAATCCTGAAAGATATCTATGAAAAATGAACTATGTTACAATCATAGAGACAATATACCATACATGCACAAAAGTAACGATACCATCTTCCAACAATCATTATAGAAAGAAGGTAAAAATAATTTTTTCTCCCCATAATGATAATAATGTCATAAATATAATATTATTTCCTTAATTGTATTTATATATTTCATCCTTGTGATGTGGTGATGAAAACCAAACCAAATCTCTTTATACAGGTGGTAGTCCACATTTACGCACGAATGATATTATATTTTTTAACTAAATGTAAATATAAGAATTTAAATGATATTTAATATTTTAATAATCTTAAATATTTCCTTAATATCATATATATACACTAAATTCATAAATATAACCCAGCTTGAAAGGTGGTATGGAAAACGAATTACATCTGTTCGTGAGGAGGTATCCCTCCATACACAAGAACAACGAATTCCTATCCAATTTGATGTAGGTTGGAGGGTGATATAGGTTATACCATTGACATAATGATATATATATATATGGAGTATAATTTTTTTTATTACTTTATCATGTTTTAATAATATTTGAATTAGGTTTTGGAAGAAATAAAACTACAGCACGTAATTAAAAACAATACCTCTTCTTTGTAAAGTCACATTTTCATAATACGTCAATCCCTCTAAGGTTAGACCTTAAAAAGATCTTGTGAATAAGGTTATGTATTATAGACATATATTTTAGAAGGTATTTGATAAACTGAAATGATTTTGATGTGTGAATAAATTAGAAGAACATTTTACTTTTTATAAGATTAGGGAGAGGAACTCTTGGAATTTCTCAAAATATAACAACAATATATATTAAATTTGACATAAAATGGAAAAATTTATAATATTAGAATATGATATGATTATTAGTCTAAATAATCATGTATAATAAATTTTTGACAAGTTAGATCTCATTTTCACCCTTATCTATTTGTTTTAACCCTTCTCTATCTCTTTTGACAATTACCATAATATTAAAGTGTTCTACCATTTTACGGGTTTATTATATCTCTATAAATTAAATATAAACAAAAAAATTGACATTATTTGATATCATTAAAAATATAAAATCAATTATTCTAAATATTCTATTTTTATTAATTTTAAGTCATTTAATAAAATATTTATTATTATAAAATATCATTAATTTCAATTTTAGAACTACTCATTTACTTTGACTTTAATAAAACCAATACAACAAATTAATTCAAATAAATTGAATACACACATATATGACATTAAATTTTTATCTGAAAAAATAGTGTAACACAAATACTCATTCAAATAAAAATATTATTAAGGTTTTTAAAAAATTTTATTTTATATTTCTATTAATTGAATGATTACAGAATCAGGGTTGTGTAAGAACTTAAGGTAATTATTTCTTCAATAAAAAATGAAGATAAATTACGATGATAAACAGAAATCATATATATTTAAATGGAAAACTTAAAACATAACATATCCACTTTTTATTCCTATTTTATAAATATTGTAGTTATTAAAATCATGGGTGTGGTATTTTTGGGTTTATATTCACATAAATATTATTGAGGTTAAAATCATGTTGAAATAGAAACAAAGAAAAAATATTTTACATTTATATGATTATGGATGATATATGTCAATAAATAAGTTATTAAAAGTGTTATATTCATTTTATAGCCCTTATTATTTTATTTTGAAATTTAATCATCATATTTACCATTTAAAATGGTAAAACAACTACCAAAGAAACTATTTGTAATATAAAAAAAATAATAGGGAACAATTTAAAAAATTTGTTCCCCTAATGGAAAATATTGATTCCATATTTCATAATTTAAAACATAGAATTAGAAAATTTTAGTTTATAATTAAATCCTTAAAATATAATGATTTTTTTTGGAAAAATGTGTTTTAATCCCCAAAAGGTACTTATTAAAAAATAACATATAAATATTATTAAAATATAATTAACTAGATTATATAAAACTAAATAATACCTATTTAACTTTGATATCAAATTAAAATAAAAAAATTACTTTATTTAATAAATGAGAAATAGTTTTTTAAAATATATACTTTTCAATATTCACCGGAAAATCATTCTTTTATAAAAAATATCAAAAAAACCTATCTTAAAAGAATTTTTATATGCTAAATTAAAAAATGGAATTAATTTTTTTAAATTAAAATTATATAATTTGGATATAATAATTTAAAAAAACATATATTGTTTAAAACCCAATTCCTCTAGAAATAAATCTTTCTTTCCTTTTGACAGAAATGGTGTATAATATTTTTATAATGAATTGAAATCTACAAACTTTTACAAATGAACATAAAGAAATTATTTATATAAACATTAAATATGATTTTACATCCTTCCCCCTTTTTAAAATTGTGTCCTTGCAATTTTATTGTTGTGTTCAACTAGTGGGGATATCTTTCCCTCATGGAAATTTCAAATTTTCATTTTGCTTCTTCAATTATATGGTTTCTAAAAAACTTAACCTAGTGAATTAACCAGTTCAAAATAATTTTTCTCTATGGTGATAAATTTGAATAAGGTTTTCCATATATGAAAGGTTACCTTCTCACTGAACTATCTTATAGTTCAAAACATGAGATGAATTGAAAATATATTTTATAAACATCAAAACATGAAAAATGTGGTGTACCTGGTGTAAACTCAGAGGTAGGGAAAATTAGTAGGTAAATAATCAAAATTTGTACTTAGTTTCATGTGATCTAATGAGTCATGGAATGAACTTCTTTTCCAACAAAATACATAACACTTTTCCAAGGATATGCATTAATAAAAAAATGATCTCCTACCACGAAAGAATGATTTCACCTCCAGTCATACACAAAAAATGTCATCAAATTTTAAATTTTATAAATATGTTTCTGAATTACTTTCACCTTCTAAACCATTTAATCTACCAATTATACTCCCATAAAAATTATCTCACTAATTTCATCTGAACAAAGTTAGAGTTTGACACCTATTTTTGAACTGAAAAATGCATTCTACAGGAATAGTCAATAATGGAACGACCAGTTCGAAGAAAATCCATGCTCAGATTTCACAAAATCCACCTTTGAAGTCAATTTAATGATGCAAAAATTCTTTTAAAATGTATTAAAGTCATGAATATCCATGGACATGTGTTTACATCACGAATGTGTGAAGATTTGATGATAAGATCTTCACAATGAGTTTTAGGGTTGCGAAGTGCTTCTAAAACACATGAATGGTTGATGGTGTATTAATGTGTCTGACAGAGACACACCCTTTCATTAACCCCATGATTTCTTTATAAAATTATTCCATGATTTGTGAAAAAAAATTCTGATAAATTCCCCCCTCATTTTGATACTTTAGGGATGATTATTCAATCATTAAACTTCAAAATCATTCCCCATTTGTGAACCTCTTGAGCCTTTTACACTAAAGAAAAATGAATCACCCAAGGTATTTAAAATTCTATAAACACCCTTTTACGTTTTATTGAAATATTCCACCCCATTTGGATATTCAATTCCAGAATGCATACATCCTTCATGAAGTAAAAACACCCCATAGAGCACTTAAGGTTTCTCAAAGCTTTCATCCTCCGTGAAATACTCTGTTCCCAGGCCAAAACGTCATCCTAAGGCAAGGTCACCCTATTTTGTGAAGCCTAATCCTTTAATAATACCATATAATCTATGAAGCATATAAAAGTATTGAACAACCCATCTAAAAGGATCCAAGATTCAGGAAACTCCTCTCATAGGCCTCTTTATTGTACCTCCCATTAGCTGACACTCCTTCCTATAGGTTGAATGCCTAGAGTCCCTACACTATTTGAGACAAATCCAATTGCAGCTCAAGTGACTATGTGACCAATCCACCTTCTATTGTTTCCGCACACTCAACTGGATGAGTTTCCGAACCCTACCACCATTTTTTTCTTCTTATCATAGGTATTATGGACCCCGAAAACTATCATAATTGGGACCATAACAAGGACCTTGTGATTGACCACATCATTAAGACCTCCCATAATTGTACCCTGTTAGTTCCAAAATACATTCCATACACAAACGTGCAAGAGTAATGGTTACATAATCCCAAGGGTTTGGGAGTGAGTCAACCCACATCATAGCTTCATGGAAAAAAAATTACTAGCTCCATTCCCTATTCATATGATATTAAACATCAATACAACGTCCTTATAACATGACATAAAATAGTGGCATTAACTTGTGCGATAATAACTAAAATCACCATGTATAAGTGGAATGTGATTACCCCAAAACATATACGACACAGAAGGAATGATATTCTCCTTAGGAAGCTTCCGTTCATAATCCCCACACCATACTAACCAATAGTAATCCTCTTATAATGGGAAGCTTCCATGAGAAATCCTCACATAATTACTCGTTACACTCCTTTCATGGAAAGAGCATCAGATCTGCCACTTAGTCTTAAATCTCACATTGAGAATGACTCACATGGGTTTAGAGGTTAGCGACGATCTCGAAATATGCATGACCATATTCTCCAATGGGCCTTCTATTTAGAATAAGCCACAAAAAAACACCATATGGGCCTCCAATTTGGTATAATCGCCAACCATCCTCCATATGGACCTCCTATTTAGTATAATCCACAAAAAATATATCTTTGGGCCTCATTCCAAGTATAATTAACCCATTCTTAATTTTATGAGATTTTATTTCCAACCAAATATGATACATTGGAATACTACCCAAGGTCCAAACACAATATCTAATTCTACCCCCATGTTCTATGGGCTATACTCACAATAACATTATGCCCCTCACCTAGGAGACTATTTCTCCTCTATTCCTCTAATGTAGTTTTCACATATAATCCCCACACAAACTCCAACAAAGATTAATCCTCTAGCAATGGGAATCCTTTATGTGTAATCCCTAAACCATCCCTTGTCGATGGTCCTTTCATGACATGGGCATCATTAAAACATGATATTAAACTAAATGGATAATTCTTGTCACACGACCATAAACCGAGACATAGAAATATGTGGGTTGTGATTACTGTCTGATGAACAGGGTACATAGGACACCTCCATGAGGTTAAATCCTAACCAAAGGTAATCCTATGTGATTCATCATAAGGAAAAAACTCCCAGATCCACCTCTATGGGGAATTCTGATCCATCCACCGGTAATCCTTTATGGTGTGAAATTTACCCGTTATGGGACAACCCTCCTTGATCCTACTTAAGAGGAATTATGATCAATTCAATCCCATTTACAAAACACATTAAACCCATGCCTTGATTCGTATCTAAAGAACATTATGACAGGTCTGCAAAAGATGTTGGACTCTTGACCTGAAGTGAAATACATATGGCATGCAAAGAATTATATGACACAACTGATATTATTGGAAGATGTGTTCCCATAGTGTCAACTAACTCATAAAAAACGTGAGATTCCTGAGGTATAAACCTTTTTAGGATTCAGTCCTCTTGAATCATTACCTCATGAATGACTTGGGATGCCTTGGTTTTTTTACCTAATATTCCACCTTGAGATTTTATCCTTATAGGAAGAATAGTGGTGGCCAATGTTCCCAGCATCCAGGCATTACAACTTTGTCTAACGTGATTACTATCTCAACCAAATAATGCCTCCCAGTCAAGAAATAATCCGAATGTCCAGACATAAATAGTGTAATTAACTAGTGTCTATAAAGAGATGGTAAGGGGAATGAGTTCCATGAACATGACTTAACTCTAAGAGGGCGACCCAAAATAGGTGATGTGTTCCAAGGAGGAATCCTTGTATGGTGGAACTGAAATCCCATATTCCTATTTTGATCAAGGAGCATACATCCTATTGAAAGTGATGAAACCCACATACCTTTTTAAAGAAATAAAATGAAGAAACAAAGTGACTAGCATGCACAGGCGATGTGCAGACACATGGGTACACCCAGACTAAAGCATCAAAAAATGGAGAACCTAATGTGAATGTATTATCCTCAATATGAGTACAAGTGTCATTTTAGGAATAAATAGATTTTCATGTCACCAGATTCAAAAATCTATCACCAGGTCCAACCAAGAAACAATGGGCCCATCAATGAACTCACTAGAAATTGTGGTAGTTAACATTATGTATTCTCGGTCTGTGACCTCGTCAATGTATATACTTCTCTACTTAAAAAGATTGGATGGTGCTGGGAGATTGGATATTTCTCCCCTTATACATGTACTGATGGATGATTCCACCATATTTTTTGACTTTAGATTTGGGGAATTTTCCACCCAGGGCCTGTAGGAACCGGTCCATGAGAACCAATGATGCTACAATTCTACATGACGTCTTTCCCAAAATGACCTTAATGATGAATTTATTTTTTTGGAACCCACAACCCTTATCACCCACTTAAATCATCCATAGGATGGTTATGGAAACTCTAGTAGATCAGTACGGGCAGAAGGGGTCTTTCCCACAATGGACATGGCCCGCCATGTAAGATCTCTACATTTTCTATATATGTATTTGGATTATTTATAGGTGATATATTTTCTTTTTTTGAGTAAATTTCTGATACCTTGGAGCGTTTTTGGAAGAAATTGGTTAAAAGGGTATGAGGGGAAGAAATGAACAATTGGATCATGGTTTGCGCAAACCATGCACCCAACCTGAAAAGTGTACAAACCCAAACATTGGGGATTCGCAAGGCAAACACATCATTGTTTAAACGTTATTCCCTTTTAGTTGTAACTATGACCCCCTATAAATGGTGTATTGTTAAGAAACACAGTTCAACAAACCATTCACCCCATCTAGGAAAGTCATGCATGGGATTTTAATTAACTGGAAACAATAATTTTAAAATTTCTTGATACTAGATATTACCCCCAAATCAACCCTAGATCAACTATAACAAATTTCTATCATTATTTGAGGATCTTATATGGATTAATAAGACTTATGACCCCTTTCCATGGTGATTCAAAGACTATATATAATATCATAACCCCTCCCGTTAAGAGGATCTTATCCCGTGTTCTTTCATTTCTCTATACAATTTACCCCTCATATTTTAAAGGTATGTTATATTATATTATGTAGGATATAGATCTATTTTTCAATAATATTGATATATGCTTGTTGGAACTAGATCAATGATTTTCAGATCCTAATTCCTTTGATTTTTTATTCTGCATTGTTGGAGTTAGGGCCCTGGAACAAACTTATGTGTACTTTTTGATAACATGTATTCATAGTTTTTAATATTAATAAAATTATCATCACATCATGACTATTCTTATTCATAGCATAAAATGTGATAATTTAATAAAAGTATTTGGTGCATTGAAAGTTCATATCATTCCCCTACTATGATGAGAATGTGGATGTGTTATGCCACTATTCTAAAAAATATGTTCTATAGATGGATGATATCATTTGAGGAACACAAATGAAATAGTATATCAGGGGTGGAGATTCATAGTACTTTAAGGAACCTTCTCATGATGTATTCCCTTTTTAATATTCAGTATGATATTATAAGTAAAATAACCACCAGTAGAAAATCCACATTTATTTTTGTCATTGAATGTTACTATATATGGATGTGTGTATTCGTCCATGGACTTGAATATTATTATTAATGAATTTAATGAGTCATGTAATTTTATGTATTGAAAAAAACCATTAATATATATGTTCTTAGTGAGGTAGGACACATTGAGTGTGTCACGAGTAATATTTCATTAATGAATAATTTGAAAAATGATTTGTCCCTTCTGTTCTTTAATATAAATTGATATCTCATGGCCCTTTATGGAAATGATATAGACTAAATTAATCCATTTCCACAGTTTTCTATAGGAAAGTACTATTTCAGAGAAGTCAAATAAAGATACATCTAGCACATAGGTTGATATCATCAACAAGAAACCTACATGATTTGTGATATCATGATAATGAGATTATATTACAAAGTAAACATATGTATGAGTTATTATGTCATTATGTCATTACCTTATTTCTCTATGGGATCCGTTGTGTGTTGCTAGATTATAACCTTGGACTTTAGGCTGCTTCGCCAAATTCCACTAATAAAGAGTCCTAGAGGGTCACACACTAAGTGTATCGAAGTTATAAATTATATAATAATAATATTATTTATTATTTAATAATTTGAATAATTAATATTCCTGCCTAGGGTTTAATAATTATTATTTAATTATTGATCACATTTATTCAGTTACCATATGTTTGAGAGAATATAATGAGAGATTAATTTTTAATAAATATCTATTTTCTATTTATTGAATATAATATTTATTTTTTTATTTAAAAATAATATTGTGATATTTATCTAATAAATAAATACTCATTATTCAAGGTGTGATAAATATTATGGAAGAGTGGAAGACATAGTTTAATGTTCAAGTGAGAAATAACAAATATTAAATATTATTTTATTAAATCATATTTAAATTAATTGAAAAGTTAAGCATATGTCAAGAAATAGTAATCTTATTATTATTTGAAATTGGTTGTTGTGGGGATTAAATAAATAATAATGGTCACTTGTGCAATTATTTATTTCTAACCATTATTGTATACAAACCCAATTATATTATTTTCTCAATAATCCAATTCATTTTTTTGTCTTTTCAAAATGTATTTGAAGAATCATATCAATACCTAGAGAGCACTCTTCTCCAAGAACACTCTGAAGAATAGAGCGTGATCTTCCTCCACCTCCCATTCTCATGTTAAGAGAGATCCATGATAATGCTTCTTATGTGGTTCTTGTGGTGATCAAAGGTGGGTGATGTGAGCGATAAGATCTGTTGTGCTAGCGCCTGGAGATTCCTACGATGACATTTGGAGATTTTTGGAACACAAGTTGATAACCACTAGAGGTAATATTCTTTGATTCCTATAATGAAATGACAAAACAACATAGATCTTTTGTCAGATCCATCAAGGAATAAATAATTTCAATAATTTAATTTCTTAATAAATTAAATATATTATAAATAATTTGTAATGATCTTATAATTCATTCTATAAGACTGCCCATTTTTATTTTTATTTCATTCAATTCTGTATATCATAACGTTAATTCTTGTGTAAATCTTATACTGATCATCAACCATGAAAAAAAGAAAGGTTGGGCACAACCCATCACACACTTCCACTATTCCTAGAACAAACAATTGGCATCATAGGGATAACATAATTATTTATAATTATTTAAATATTTTTGATTTATTTCTGCTTTTGAGGTTTAGTTTTCTATTCATTTTAATCATTATTTTAATCCTAATTGTGAGATCTTATTCTTCCTCATTTTTTTCTCATAGATATAATCTAGGTGATTAATTTTATGAAAAAAATAAAATCATAGATCTCATCTAATAGTTCCAAAAATTATTTTCAGATAACATAGAAGTACACACCATTTAACCAGAGTTACACATTGTGTACTTGTGTCCAATGCATCTATAATTAATTCAAAAATTTATTCAAAGCATGTGCATTGATGACACATGGGGTATTTAAATAATAATGATTAAGAATTGAATTCTAATTTTGTGAAATGTGTAATTCATTGCATGCATGTGGATGATCCTGAGCACATACCAGAACTTTGTATGTGATTGATTGTATTTAATTTATTATCAAAATAAATTTTTGGTATGTGTTCCTTATCTCCTCTCATTATGCAAGCGCCTACATGCCCATAGTTTCTTTTATATAAAACCTTTTCCCCTCACCTCCATATGAGTAAAAGCATATGTAATAGATGGAGCACCCAAGATAGGGGAGGTGGTTCAAGTTCAAAGATGAGGTGAAACTAATCCAATAAAGATACATATGTGGAAGGTGGAAAGATATAAAACTAACCTTAATTGGTTGGATGTATTTCTCCCCTTGGTCAACAGTTAGTTTATCAGCCATAAGATAAAATATCCCTTAGTAAAATATTAAATCACACCAATTTATTATTTTATTTCTTTCAAATTTCATCATCATTTCATTATATATGTTTTTTCGTGATAATATTACGTAATGAAATTTACAATAATGCAAGATAGAACAAAAATAAATAGGATTATGCATAAATATTATCTAATACATGGTCAATCACTAAAGTAAATCCACTTAGTATTAACAACCATGTAATAAAGATAAAAATTGGAAATTTATTTATAAGGTATAAAATCCCTCAATTACATATATTTAGTTGGAATAGCCATACACTACTTCTATTAATCAAAGTGACTAACTAGCCAAAGATGGGGTTCTTTCAATAATCGAGGAACTATAACTTTTAGTTTTGCATTAATTTAACTTAGTTCACATCAAGTATTGATTACTAAATTAGAACATGGTGTAACTAAGAGGAAAGGTTTGAGGAAATCCAATTTAAGGATTTCAAGATTGGGGAGTCCACTCAACAAATCAAGGAACTATGAGTTTATGCATTTCTCATTTGGAATGCCTAACAAAAACCATTCATGTTTCTTGACCAACCAACTATCGGAGAATGAGAAAGGTAATATGGATACCTTCAACTAGAATTTCCAAGGAACAGGATATTCGGATTCCAATTGTGAGGGATATTGGGTTTTGATGTAATAGTGGGAGTTAGTAAATATAATATTTATTTACTTGTCAAAATTTATCAGATAATGTACTAAAATTATATTCATCTTATTTTGTGGAAAAAACATTAAAATTACTTCAAATATATCATTGTGATCCATAAGTGAAAAACATATCCTTCTCACCATCATAAATTTTAGAGTGTGTTAATGAAGCTTACATGTTATCCTTCACTATGAAAAGAAATTTAATGTAATGGAAGAACCTATTCCTAACGTTCTAGGTAAGGAGGAATTTGGTGAAGAGTAATCACTCTATGATAATCATTTGAATGATTCCATAGATGTTCAATATTTCATAAGATCATCCATGTCTAATGATATTTTGATGAAACATGAGTACATGGATGTGTATAGCATGATATCTCACCTACAGGGAATCTATTAAGAGAAGGAGATACCAGAGAGGTATGAGATCTTTAATGATTTTTTTACTAATAATCTTCTATATTTTTCACTAAATGTGTGTAATTTAGTTAGGATTATTGGCCACATTAAACTCTTAGACATCTTAGGGATTAAATCCTAGAATGAGTTGTGTATAGATCTCATACTTTCATCACTGTACAAGGCCTTCTTAGGTTTTATTATTTATTAAAATGTGATAAATAATTATACGAGTCTTTTAGAACTTCTTACTTTGATTTTACAAGTGGATAAGGTCATGGGGTGTGAAAAATTCATAGTCCTTATGGTGAACAATAAATGGAATTACAAGGAGAAGGGGACTAACACTCATACCATGTGTAAATCCCATGATCATCGTCCTTCCAAAAAGAAGAATATACAAAGGCATGGAAAGGAAAATGAGGAATTATTTTTTTCATTTGGAAATTCAAGACACTAGAAGAGGAACTTAAACTAGAATCATGGGGAAGCAAAAGGTGTGTTTATTATTGAGTGTAATATTTCAATATCTACATGTTGGTTATTAGATAAATCTTGTCATGGTCACATATATTTTAAAATTTTTGAGCCAACTATATTCAAAAGGATTTCTAGAGGAGATGTGGAACCGATATCTATGAATGGAGTGAGGCTGGCTACTATATCCATTGGTAACTACAACCTTTAATTTCCTACATGAATGATTTTGGTTTTAAAATATTGTTAATATGTATTGATGATTACCATTAAAAACATTTCAATATCATTTTTAGATGCAGATGGGTTTATTTTCATACTTTGAAATAAAGGTTGATTCTTAAATAAGGAAAATATATGTTATGTTATGAATCATTTAAATAACAGTCTTTATGTATTATGTTTTGAAAACCCAGTTTTAGAAATTGATAATGAATTATGTTCAAATGACTCATACAACACCCTGATATGACGTCACCATCTTGGCCATGTAAAAGAGCAGTGTTTGAAAAAGATCTATCAATTTGGTTATTCATAACTGTATAAGCTAAATCCACTTGAAATATCACATGTTTATTTATAAGAAAAAATGTCAAAGCCACCAAACTGTGGACATGGTGAAAGGTCCACAGAGCTTTAGGGATTGGTACACATGGATGTCTGTAGACCATTTTTATTATAAGCTAGAGTTGGGTATTATTACTTCATAACTTTTATTGATGACTTGAGTAGATATGGATATATCTACTTTATGTGGCATAAGTTTGATTCCTTTGATAAATACAAATAATTCATGAATGAAGTATATAATCAATATGGAAAGAAGATAAATAATATTTGATCAAATCTAGGTGGTGAATATCATAATAAAATTTTTATAAACATTCTATGGGAGTTGGGGATTCAATATCAACTCACTAAACCTTATAGACCATAGTGGAATGGTGTTACTTAGTTAAGGAACATTACCTTGTTAGACATGGTAAGTTTGATAATGATTCATGCAGATCTTTCACTCTCCTTTTGGGGATATTAATTATAAACCGTTGAATACACATTAATCCAAGTACTAATTAATGCATAAAATGGAATTACCTTTAAGATATTGAGTGAGAATAAACCCATTTTGTCACACACATGCATATTGGGTTGTGAGGAATTTGTTAAGGTTTTATCAAGAAATAAACTAGAACCCCGAGGAACAAAGTGCATCTTTATCAGAAATACCTAGGAAAAAATGGACACTACCTATAAAACCCCTTAGACAATAATGTGGTCGTCACCAGACAAGTAATCTTTCTCAAGAGGGGGGTATATAATCAATAATGATAATGGTAAAATGGATGATATATATATGATATTGATGCTCAAGATACAAAATAGTTAGTATAGGAATAGATTCTATAGGTCCCCATGGAATAAGTAGTTTCTAAAACAAAAGTACTGTGTAGGAGCAGAAGAGAGGTAAGCAAACCCGAGATATATGGTTTTCTAGTCATTCAATATGGTGGTTCATTATTTGTGAAAAATGATGAACCACTCCCCTATAATAAGAAAGTAGAGATCTCAGAAGCTATATGATGGCAAGAATCCATGAATTCTTAAATGGATTCCATGTATCAGAACTATGTTTGGGTACTGGTTGATGTGCCCATTAATATAAATCCCATTTGATGAAAATGATAATTCAAGAGGAAACTAGAAATAGAAATTAATGTAAATACCTATAATGATAGTATGATGGATAATGGTTTTAAACAGCATCAAGGAATTGACTATGATTAAAATGTTTCATTAGTTTCTATGTTTAAATCCATCATAATTATACTTGAAATAGTATCTCACCATGACTATGGGATTTAAAAAATGGATGTAAAAACGGTATTCCATAATAGGATCATTCTAGAAGATGTCTATATGACACAGAAATAATGTTTTTGACTCCCGGTGACGCAAAATGGATTCTCATGTTGTAGAGATCCATTTAGGTATTGAATAAATCATCTAGGTATTGGAAAATTTGGCTAGATGTATCCATAAAATAAATTGGTTTCATTAAAAAAAGTGAGCCATGTATTTACAATATTTTTAGTTGGAATTCAGTCATTATACTAGTAGTATATGTTGATGACATATTAATTATTGGAAATTGTATACGAGCCTTACAGAATATTGAAGACTAGTTAAACAAGTGTATCTCCATGAAGGACTTTGGTGAGGAAAACTATATACAGGGGATAAATATTATCATGATGGGTTCAAGTGGATACATGGTCTAAGTCAAAGTACATATGATGACTAAATACTGAAGAGATTTTGTATAGAACAATCCAAGAGAGGATTGGTTCCAGTTTCATGTTTATTAACTATATCTAATAAAAAATTTCCTCAACAAATAGTAGGAGAAAGAGGGAATGAGAAAGATTCCATATACTTCATTGATAGGATCAATCTTGTATACCATTTTATATACTATATTTGTGTTTCATACACATTATGCATGTTAGGAAGATATCAAGATGATCGAGGAGAAAAAAATTGGCCTATTGTGAAGGCTATAGTAAAGTATATGAGAAGAACTAAGGATATGTTACTAATGTATGGAAGAAATGATGAACTAGCCATCTGGGGTTATACAGATTCTAGTTTTCTGACAGATTAGAATGATCTAAATTTATAATCATGATACATTTTATGTCTCCATGGAGTGACTGTGATCAATAAAAGTTCAAAGAAGATAGTTTTCACTGATTCGATATTAAAGTGTGAGTATATAGCGGCTTGTGACGCATCTAAGGAATCCTTTTGGATTTATAATTTTTTTAGGAGGTTTATGTGGTACATATAATTAAAGACCCTTTATCATTATATTGTGATAATATTTCTATAGTTTATCTTGATAAATAGCCATGGAAAAACTAACACACAAAGAATATACATCAAATGTATCACCTCTTGAGGGATTTTTTTCAAATGGGTTAAGTTTTAGTAAAAATATTACACATGTAAGTGAATTTGAAGGACCTCTTGACCAAAGTCATATCTCAGTAGAAGCATGAGTATCTTGTGAGAGATATTAGACTGATTGTTCTAAGTAGTTGGCTCTAGTGCAAGTGGGAGTCTGTTGAAGTTGGATCCCTAGAACCAACTTATGTGTAAATATTATTCTAGATGATAATAGTATTATTATTTTTTATTTAACAAGTTAAATAAATATTATTCTTGTATGTTGTTTAATAATTATCCATGTTTTCTTTATCACATTTATTCCATGACTTTTTATTCAAGAGAATGATATGAGAGTATAATATTTAATAAATATTTATTTTCAATTTAGTGAATATAATATTTTGTTTATTTGTTGGTGATTAATGAAGTCATATTTATCTAACAAACAAATATTCATTATTCAATTCCTGATAAATATGTTGGACTAAAAGAGAATCTATTTTAATGGTCCTGTGAAAAATAAAAAATATGGAATATTATATGATTAAATAATATTGAATTTTATTGTCAAGTTAATAGTGTATCTATAAATAATATTATTATTATCATTATCCAACATGGGGTTTCTAGGGATTAAACAAACAGTAAAGGGATCTTTTGAAATTATTTATTTTTATCCCTAGTGATATATAAACCCAATTTTGTTATTTTATCAACAAGCCAATTTATTTGTTTATTTATTCACAACATATTTGAAAAAACCTCTCAATCACTATAGAGATCCCTTTTCCAAGAACACTCCCAAGAACAGAGAGTGATATTTCTCCACCTCCCACTCCCAAGTCAATAGATGTCCAGGAGAAACCTTTGGAAGATGTTCTCAAGGAAATCAAAGGATAACTACGCAAGGGATAGTATCTAACGTGCTAGAACCTATAGATTCCTACGATGACATTTATAGACTTCAGAACACGAGTGGATCACTGTTTAAGGGGATTTTATTTGATTCCTATAACTCATTGATAAGAAAACACAGATCTGTTGTCTGATTATTCAAAGAAGAAAGAATCCCAACAATATAATTCTTTAATTAATTAATTATATTATAAATAATATGTGATGATCTTATATCTAGTTCTGGAATTAAATCCATTGCCTATTTTATTTGATTTAATTATGTATAACATTACGTTAATCATTGTATAAATATGAGATTGATCTCTGATCGTGAAAAAACTAAATATTGGGTATGACCCATCACATGCTTTCACTGTGCCTAAAACATATAAGGTTACTATTCTAGATCGCATTATTTATTGTTTTTTTGTTTCAATTGGGGATATCTGTTGGTGAGAATTTATCAATGGCATTGTGGTAGGTAGTATAAATTTTTAAATCCCATATTCTTGATTTCAATTATTTTTTGGTAATTATTGTATTCATGTTGGATGGTAAAAAATAGAGTTTCTTAAATTGAATTAATTAATTTGGTAAATTAATTAATTATGGTATTGGGTAATTGAGAATATTGATATTGTATAATTGGAATAATTAATTATTGAATTAGTTATGGGGATATTGGGATTGTGGAAATTTTATGAATTAATTGTAAAATTAATTAATAGATATTGTTGTGATTAAGAAATTTATTGAATTTCATTAATTAATTTATCAAATAATTAATGGAATTGATGTGATTAGCTAATTGGTGAATTAATTTAAGCTATTGACATGATTATTTAATTGTTTATTTAATTAATGGAGTATTGGGGTGGCTAAATTAGATTAACTAATTACTTAATTAATGTAAATTATCATGGTTGTGGAATTGATTGATTTGAATTATTTAACTAATGAATTAATTAATGGACATTGTTGTGAATATGAAATAGATAGATTTAGATTAATTAACTTAAGAATTAATTAATAGAATATTGTGATGTGAAATTTGATAAGGGGTTAATGTCAATTAACCTTGAAAGATGTGATATATGGAAAATTTTGATGCATATGATATTGTGAAATATGTGTTTGATTGAGAAATGGGGTGTGGGACACTGATTGACACTCCAAATACCCACTAGGGTGCTAGACATAGCATTCTAGACACAAATTCATGGATGAAAATATTTGTATGGTACTAATAAGGATGCTCCTAATACCCATGGGGTGTGGTATTGGTACTGATGCTCTAAATACCCATGGGGTGAGAGAAATGACATTCTACTCCCATGAAATTGACATTGGATTATGTTTCTATGTGGTCGTGAAATGAATTAAAATGAAATGGATAATGGTATCCCATGTGTTATAATGAATTTTGAATTAAATATTTGATATGGTTTAGACTCTGCTATGGGTAGAAGAAGGTATTGATTGGTTTGGATGTCACGAGGTACCCAAGGCTTATGTGGTTAATAATGAGTAATTGAATAAATGTAAGTTATTTACTTTATTGAATTATTTTATTATTTACACAACTACATACACTGTTATTAATTGTATATTATTCTAGACACCATTAGTGGTGGGCTATAACATTTTAATCTCTCTTTACTCATGATTCTTGATCGGTACCAAAATAGACTTCATGTTTGTAGAACATGTTATGGGAAAAGGCCTTATGTTAGATGGATGAGATGAGATGGAACATGGATGAAAGAACCAGATGTTGTTCAAGAACCTCGTATAAGTTTTTAGTGTCATTATTACTTTGGGTATTTACATATTGACACTTGACACATATTTTCAAGACATATCTATTGCTTAGTTTTGGATATTGTATTTCTTGTTTTGTTCATTGTGTAATATTATTATTATTCAGGTTATGGTTATATATTTTTGTTTCTTTTTATTTATTTTCTACTATTGTGCTACATTGATAAAGAGGGTATTGTCTCCCCACAATTTATATTTTCCCTAGCTACTAGTCAGAAGCCTCTAGAATATGAGGAGGCATTCCCTAGGTCATTTGATCGATGGACTTAGGGCATTGGGGTGTGGCACCCGGGTTCAGATGTAACAAAGTGGTATCAAAGGGGGAATTATTTATTTTCATTTATATATATATTTTTTAAAAGTGATATAGGAGAATATGATGATTTTGTCATTGGTTAAGAGATCTTTAATGGGAGCAGCTAGCCTATTTATGATGGTAAATTCTAAGTACCCATGGTGGGATTATTGTTTTTACTATTGTTGTTATAGTTGGGCATCATTTCACTTTAAGTGATGGAGTTGTTTTGTGAGGTAATTATTGTTTTTTAGTTTTCTATAGACATGAATCATGGTTTTGAATAGAATTAGAGTTTATTATTCATAAATCATTATAGAAATTCAGGATTATTTTGTGACATGAATCATTTTAGGCGTTCATGTGAAAATGGGTTTGGGGTAAATTGTTGTAATAGAACTATTCTTCCTTTATTATAAAAGTGAACTAAAAATTGTAAAAAATATGATATTTAGAATTTTTAAATGATGAAAAATGAGAATAAATATGTTTATAATGATAAACTTTAATTTTTGAATGAGTTTACCCTTTTATAAACCCTAACCTATACATTGGATGGTTAAGGGTAGTGATAGAACCTCATTTTTTACTGTATGGTGGGCTTGGGGGAATTGCTTTGTTGTGGTTTATTGTGAGTTTACTCTTATGAAAATGAGTTAAAAAAAATTGTGTTTACTGAGACATTAGTTTGACATTATAGAGATATAGATCCATGAATACGCTTGTTGACAAGACAAAATGAGGACATTTTTAGAGATTCTCCTCTTTTAGTGGAACCTGAGGCACATATAGTTTCAGGTGAGGAATTCAAAGAGAATATCCAAGAAAACTATTCTTGTTTTATTCAATTAATGAAAATAAACCCAGGGTGGATTTTGAAATGCACTTATGATATGAAAAGGGAGTTTTAGTTGTACCACCTTCCGAATTTCACCTGGTAGGGTGCACCTGATGAAGATGAGTTCTGGATTTATTCAATCTAGACTATACTTGAGCCCCGAGATATTCCTTCTAAGAAGAGTGTAAAATTATATGCTTACATGTCACATGGTAAATAAATTTGATGGTGTGACATCCATACTCAGGATGAATAGTTGGATAATATGGATTTGAAGGACCTTTAAGAGAAGTTATTTGAGCACTTTTGTCCCGAGACGCTATGGTAGGAAATATACGATGATTTCATGATGTTGACTCCGGTGAGTATGTCCATGATTTCATATGCTTGATTTTTTAATGGATTTTCCATGACCACCAGATGATTGTCAATCTTGAAGTAGGATTGGAAATATACAAAGGTTCTATAGAAATTTGTGACATATGGATAGGGATAGAGAAGCTAGACATAACAACAGTGTAAGAAGTGTATCTTCTACACCTCATCAGTTTAGTAGTTAGAGTTCTATGGGTTGTGGTGGTAGAGGTAGTATACTGAAGATTATAGGAATGTGCATCCATATCAGTAGAGTGGTGGTGCTCAAGGGACTCAAAATACATCACAAGTAATAGGGGTATGAAAATTACATTATATTCCGAATACTATTGTGGATAGATAGGTTATATCATTAATAGTAAGATGTACTATTCTTATAACTTCTACAACTGATAGTGCCTTATTTGATACAAGTTACTATCATCCCTTTATTTATCCAAAACTTGTGAATGGTTTGAGTCTATAGGTGGATTACATTTGTGGGTTTTTTATTATAGATACAATGTTGGGAGTATGATCTAGAGACAACAGTTTGTGTATGGGGTGTTCTATCGAGATTGGAGTGTATCAATTTTTGTGGGATCATTACATCATTTACATGTCAGTCTTTGACGTTATTTTGGGGATGGATTTTTATTAGAATACTGACCCAACTAATATTTTTACCACAATATATTGACTTTTATATCTCTCAAGGGTGAAAATTAAGTACACCGAGAGTGGGAAATCAGGGTGGGCCATGTTGGAACATTTTATTAGCTACTAGGGGATCTCATCAATTGGGTTTCTAGTATATTTGTTTATGAAGAGGGTGGAATGTTTGATTCATTTCCACCCATATTGTATAGGTTTCAAGATGTTTTCTAGAAAATTTCTCAAGGATACTTTCTAAGAGGGGTGTTGAATTTACAATTTATCTCATTCCACGGTATAAACCAATTTTTATTCCACCATGAATAATGGAATTCATAGAGCTTCAAGAGATCATGACTTAATTGTACGTGTTTATGGATATATATTTTATCCATATTAGTACATCACCATGGAGTTTTTATTTGTTTTTAAAGAAGGATGACAAGCCTCTATGAAAATTTATTGATTATTGGAAGTTAAATTGGATAAATATGATGACCTAGTGTCTTATTTCATGTATTTATGATCTCTTTGACTAGTTGAGTGAACATTTCAACTTCTAAAATATTTACTTGAGATCAGGGTATCATCAGTTGGGACTTCAACCTTATGATATACTGATAACAACTTTTAGAAGTAGGTATGGTTTATATGAGTTCATTGTAATTCCGTTTGGGTTGATACACACACTAATAGTGTTTGTAGCCTTGATGAATGGAATATTACAATCATACCTAGATCTTTTTTTGGTGGTATTTTTTTATGAAATGTTGGTGTACTCCAAGACTCATGAAAATTGTGCCCAAAATATTTACATCATCCTGAGTACACTAAGAGAACATTGGCTATACACCAATATATATAATTATCAGTTTTATATTGATTAGGTACACTTTTTGAGTCACATAATCTCTTTGGATGGTGTGTCAGTGGACCCATAGAATGTTCAATAAGTTGTTTCTTGGGAGAATCCCAAGAATGTTTTTAAAATCCATAGTTATATGGATTGATAGGATATTATCAGAGGTTTATCCAAGCATTTTCCCATTTGGAAACACCACATTCAAGCTTGAAAAAGAAGTGGATATTGTTTGAATGGTATGGATCATGTGATAGTTCCTTTCTAGATCTGAAGAATCAATTGAAAATAGAACCATTATTTATCTGACCAATATTTGGGAGAGGAGTATATAGTGTTACGTTACGCTTCTAGAATAGAAATTATAGCATTGTTGATACAGGAAAATTGTGTTTTAGTGTATGGTTCTCAGAAGTTGTGAAATCATGAATAGAACTACCCTACACACAACCTCAAGTTAGTAGTAGTTGTTTATTCCATGAAGTGTTGGATGTATTATCTATTGGGAGAGAATTTTACTCTTCTTACTAATCAAAAGATATAATGATGTGTGTAAGATGATGACTTAACTAGCTAAGATGCATGTTGTGGCTCAAGAGAGTCCGGAGTATATGAGTCTCATATCTGTTTCAATAGGTCTAATATTTTTAGATAGATCGGGGACAAGATGTACAAGGATAAATTTTTTTTGGCCTTGAGTAAAATCCATGAACGTGGGGAGACACCTTCCAACTAGATTATAGACGAGGATGAGATTGATATATGTTAGAAACTAGGATGTTATTCCTATGATTTTTCAAGATGAGATGATGTGTGAATTTAATTCCTTGAAGTGGGATGTGAATATAGTTGTGAAAGATATTTATTGTTACCTATTATGAAAATTTTGGTGGCTAGGATTGAAAAATTATATTGTAGGGTATGTGACATGTTGCTACAACTATTAACATGTGAAGTCCAAGCTTCAATGACCATGACCTTTACTACAAATATTTCCCATTGCAACATGGAAGTCGGAAAAAATTACTATGGATTTTGTGGTTGATATCCCAAGGATTACATAGAATGATGAATCTATTTTTGTGATTGTGGATCATTTGAAAAAGGTATAGCATTTCTTTCATATACAAAATACTTTCTCAGTGGATTAGCTGGGTGATTTGTATGTTTTTAAAATAATATGACCAAATAGGGTGCCACAAACTATTGTTTCAGCACTTGACTCTGGTTTTTCTTCACTTTTATGAAGGGATTGTAGAAGGAACTTGGTAGATAAGTTTTATTGAGTATTTCTTTTTTCCCATGGACAATTGTGAATTCAGGGTGTATAATATAGGTGATTAAGGATGTTCTTCTGGAATGTGTCCTAGACATTAGTAGTTCTTGGGAGAATACACTAGCTTTGGTAGAGTTCTCCTAAACAAAATTTATCATTAAAATATTCAAATGGAATAATGTGGGGTTATTTATGGTATTCCATATAGATCATCTATATTCTTCTTGGATGAAGGTGAGTTAAAGCTATTGGGACCAAGTCTCATGAAGGAGATGTTAGTGTAGGTTCCAATGATTCATAAGTGCATGAATATGGTCCATAGTAGACATAATTCATATAATGATAGATTTTTATGAATCATATAGTACACTAAGAGTGATCATTTATTCTTTTAGGTTTCACCAAGATTAGGTCACCACATGTTACAGTGAAACTGCAAGTTGGTGCCCAGTTTTTTTGGAAAATTTGAGGATCTCGAGAGAATTAGATTGGTGGCATAACGGTTGGCTCTTTAAGAGAAATACAGTGTTATGAATGACATTTTTAATGTTTCATAACTTCAGAAGTATCACTATGGCCCATTTCATGTGATATTTGTGGAGTATTTTGTGCTTGAGATAGATATTTATTTTGTGGAGAATCTGATATGTGTATCGGATCGTGGTGAGGAAGTGTTGTGGAGAAAGACCATGTTGATGTTTCGTGTATTGTGGAAGCATGGTTGGGCTCTGAAGGAGAATTGGGATAATTAATAGGATATGTGGGCTTAGTGTCCCAAAAATTTTGATTCAAAATATTCTAGATGATTGTGATTACATCTCTAGGAAGAGCTGCAATAAGGTGAGGAGATTATAAGAACCCATCCTTTTTGGAGATGTCTTGGGCTTATTATTTGGTAATATTTTTTTCCTTATTTTGAGTAATTTTTCGGTGTGTTAACGTGGATAGTTTTTTCTTGAAATTGAATAAAATTATAAGGAATAGAGACTATGCATGGTTGTAGAATGGTTTTCCCAAACGATGCGCCCATCTCAAAAAATAGTTCAAATCCAAGATGAGGGGATTCACACTGCCAGTGCATGGTTTTCCAAACTATACACCATTAAAAGTAAACAGTCCACCATTGAAGTGGTTCACCATTAAGGTGCATGGTTTGAAATACCCTATGCCCCTACCCTCGAAACTGTGCATGTGGTTTTAATTAACTATAAATTTAGTTTAAATGTTTGCATAACCCCTATATTAATACAAAATTGACCATAACTCAACCATAACCTATTTATCTCATTTTGGAGGCTCTTGTATGAAATAATAAGGATTATGAAATTTTTTTCTAGTAATTAAATTCCTAGTTTTATGATTGGAACCCATCTTGGAAAGAAGATCATTTCCCTTGTGGTTTCGTTTCTCCTTCATATCTCCCCCTCATCTTTTGTAGGAATGTTATCCTATGTTTTTTTGGATATAGATATAGATTTTTAAGATCTATATCTAGGGTTTTTTAATCTATATCTAGGATTTTTGAATCTTGATTCATTTGATTTTGTTTTTAGGTTCCCGTTTTGGATCTTTATTTTTATCGTTCTTCCATTTCAATTGGGGATATCTATTGGTGAGCATATTTCAAGGACATCATGGTGGGTGGTCTAAATTTGAAATCCTATAGTTTTTATTTAAATTATGTTTATGTAATTCTTTAATTTCTATAGGTTGGTAAGATATTTAGTTACCCTAATTTAATTAATTAATTTGGTAGATTAATTAATTAAGGGATCTCGAAATTGGGAATATTAAGGTTGTATAGTTGGAATAATTAACTGTTTAATTAATTATGGGGATATTCGTGTTATGGAAATTTGGTAAATTAAGTAGTGACATAATTAAGGGAGATTATTATTATTTTGAAATTGATTTAATTGGATTAATTATTTTTTAAATTGATTATTGAAATTGGTGTAATCAATTAATTGGTGAATTAATTAAAGTGATTGATGTGATTAATTAATTATTTAACTAATTATTGGAAGAATTTTTAATTTGAATAAGTAGTTTTTGTATTAATTAATAAAAATTATTTTGTTTATGTAATTGATTGATTTGAATTAATTAATTTATGAATTAATTAATGGAAATTTTTGTTATGATGGAATTGATGGAGTATGATTAATTAATAGAATATTGTAATGTAGAATGAGATAAGGGGGTTAATGTCTATTAACCTTTATTATTGTGATATATGAGAAATTTTAATAAATATGATATTATGACATATGTTTTGGATTGAGAAATGGGGGGTGGGACATAGACTGATTCTCTGATCTAGACATTAAATTCTAGAACCAAAGGCATGTAAGAGTATTTTTGTATGGGACTAGAATTGATGCTCTAAATACCCTTGGGGTTTGGGATAAGGACGGATGCTCCCAATTCCCATGGGGTTCTAGACATGATGTTCTACACCCATGGAATTGGAATTAGAATATGGATCATTATCTCCATGATATGAATTTAAATGATATTGATAATTATATCCCATGTGTTATATTGAATTGTGAATTTATTATGTGATATGGTTCATACTCTAGAATGGGATAAATTAGGTATTTATTGGTTTCATTGGGCTAGATAACCTAGTGGTTATGTGGTTAAATAAAGAATAATTCAGTAAATGTAAACTATTTACTTCATTAATTTATTTATTTGTTATACAACTGTATATGCGGTTATTGACTATATATTGTTTTAGACACCATTGGTGGTGGCCTACTGAGTTGTACTCTGACCCTACATGGGTGTCTTTTTTGGTACCTTAATATAATTCATGTTTGTAGGAAAATCTAAGGGTAAAGGCCCTGTGTTACATGGATGAGATGGGATGGAGTGTGGATGATGGAAAAAATATTTTTTCGAGACCAGCTTGGGAGTTTTTAGTTTCCTTATTAATTTGAGTTTTTCATGTTGACTCCTAACATGTATTGGAATGACATATCTAATTTTTAGTGTTTTATATTTTATTTATAGTTTTGGTCACCATTTTATATTAGTATTATTTAAGTTAAGGATGTATCTGTTGGTTTTTTATTTCCTTTCTATTGTATTTATACATTAATAAAGAGTGTAGAGTATCCCCTTGAACTATATTGACACCCAGTGCTAGTCGGTAGCCTCTAGAATGCAGGGAGGTGTTCCAGAGGTCATTTGAATGGCTAGATCAAGTCTCTAGGTTGTGGCAGCATTATCTGAATGATATAATCCACGACATGGGGGCTTTATCACCTCGATGACATTGTCGCCCCCAAGGGCCACGCAGGGAGGAACCACTCGTAGTTACAATAGTGAATCACTCTTGGAGTCTCTACCTGGAGTGATCATATGCATTTATCCCCTGCTTAGGGGAGTTTGGTGATGATTGTGTCTCCATTTCCATGACTACTTCACTGTATACTCCAAGTCAGGATCCCACTAGGCCCATCAACGCCAACAACGATCAGTATTTCAGGCCAAAGAACATGTGTACATTATGTCTGCTCCTCAAACTCTGGTCCAAGAAACCTGATGCCAATGTTGAGGGTTAGGACCACTAGATTCCAATGACATACGATCATAGATCCATCTTCTCTGAGTTGACATGGAGACCTCATCCACCCCTCCATTAGGCTGGGTTGACTCTTGCAATCACTAGAACCACTGAAAGTCAATACATGAAATCCTGCGATGAAGGGTTTTAGTCTGTAGTTCCTCCACACACCATCGACAATCTGTGCAGAGGTCCTCCCCTCTCTCACTGTTAGGGTGAAGGTCAGCATCTTGTTGTTCCCAGCATAAGAAAATTTCCTCCCCAATCCATCACCAATCAAAGGTTAGGTCATCTTAGCTTCATCACACGCCATTATAGAGGTCATCCCCATGATAAAACTATTATTATAAATGGAGATCCTATGAGTGTCACAACCAATTAGAGTGTATCTACTCCCCAATCCTTCAAAAGTCAACATGGATATCCTCCACATGTTTCCACCAATGAAAGAGGATGTCCTCTATATGCTTTCATAAACATGAATGGAGGTTTTCTTTATATTAAACATCCTCAACACATAGTCCCTCCTCATGTCCATTTCGACTAGCATGAGGATCCTCCTCATTCTCCAACTGACCAGTGTGGATGTCCTCCCCATGCTATTACAACCAGTTCACATGAAGTTTCTCTCAGTGTCACTACCAACCAAAGAGGAGGCCCTCTCTACGAAAACACCAAATAGTGTGGAAGTTGTCCCCATATCAAATATATTTCTTTTCCCTGAATAACTATCCCATCGTATAAGGGTGAATAACCTTTGTCAATGTTGAAATCCTATAAAGTTCCATGTTTTTGTCAACTACATTGAAATTTCTGACTCTGAGGAAATAGATGACTCTAGAATGGAGTTTCCACCCCAAATTATAGATTCTGAGGAAGGGTCTTGGTAATGATATTCTTTATCCCAAAATGTGAAATCCACTAGAACCCCATATCCCTCCATATGTACATGAAGGTGGAGGAGGTTCTGGATCCCTCTTATGGGATCATTGTGGTGCCATTTTCATAATCGATAGTCTTCATCTCTACCAATACCTAATATAATAAAGCATTGTTCTATTCTGGGATGAATCATTCCGATGGTGAGAAACCATAGGATTAGTGATGAGTGTCACCACCCTTTTACAATAAGTAGTTGTGAACACCTAGTCCTATAAGGACATGATGATGTGATAGGTCCCACCTACATGGGATGACACAATGTGTAGTGAACATGTTTCTCATTCAGTGGCTTCTATATTGTCCAAATAGCAACTGAACTAATCCATATTGATGTCACCACCAATATATCTTCCAGTTCTAATTGATTCATGGGAAATCCATGTATAGATCCCTGACATTGGAAAGAAACCCTATATCGAATCTAGTGGGAAATCAGTTTTTAGTGGTGTTTCATCCAAATGAAACTTCTGAATTTGATATCCCATAGCCCCTAACTAAGGGTCAGGTTGTATGTCTTTTCCAGACCATCTAGGGAACACTTCAATCCCTTAGTGTTCATTAGTTGATCTATCCATGAAGCCAAGGGCACTTTGAGGATATTGAATAGTAGTAATGAAAGGATGGGCAGTAATTTCTTTTAGTTGATCAACACCCTAGATCTCTTGGGTACCACTATACCCTCTAACATATATGTATCAAGATCCTCATAATTATCTAAAAAATCATGGAAGAGGTATGTCCTCACACATAAATTATGGTTTGGGGACAGCATATTGTTCTCCACTTCATCCCAATCATACAACAACCTAACATACCAATTGATATTTAGGTTTTACCTCAATTTATCGTTATTATAAACATGGTTGTTCCTGTTGTTTCTAAACAAATGGGCCCATAAATGGGTTTTATTATGAAAAAAAACTTCATGGGGTATGGAAATATCAGGTAGAACCTCAAATGGGGTTTCACACCTACCAAAAAAGGTGGTTGTTAAGCCTCATAGATCCCTATGATACATTACACACTAATTAAAACCTCAACAATGGTAAATACAAAATTTTGTACACCAATAATTCTGACCTATCTGGGATTTATCTAAAGACAGAGGTTGATCCCATGTTTTTTTTCATTTTGTAGTAGGTCATGGAGACGAATAGGATCATCAATTATCTTATTATTGAGATGTGTCTGGATTAAAACACCACCTCAAAGGATCCTATTTTTCCTTTAGTGGGGTCATATTTTCTTCTTATCTTAATGATCTCAGTTTATCATGATAATCCTACTCATCATGACAAAGATGAGGTAGGAGTGTATAGTGAGAATCCAAGGTATGAGTCACTACACCCTCCTGAGTAGCATGATCATCTTCCTCAGGACCTGGATCGGGCCGCTCCATGAGTTACGAAGCCTACATACTAAGTTGAAGACCCTTTCAATGAATTTGGGTTTAGGAATCCTTATCATGAAGAAGATACACACAAAGAATATTTGATATCCACTCTCACCGCTCACCTTGAGGCCCTAGAGATGTGATAGGTGGGAATCAAAATGGATGGAAAGCCGTACCCAGTGAGGGTAGAGTACACATGATCACCACATGATTTTGTAAATTAAATAGTGTCCCCAATTAACATATTTGGAGACCCACAATTGCATTTGAACCACTTCATATCGTGATATTGGCCCATGTTGGGATCCCCAGAGTTGCAGGAGGCCTCCAGGATCAAATTTTTTATTTAAACATTGTAAGGACATACGTTCGTCTAGTACAACTAACTACCCATAAGGTCCACCACTAGTAGGTATGATCTTCATAGGAAGATCCTCCTCTATTTTAGATCCACCACATTGAAGAAAAGCATTGAAAACCCCTTAAATTTCAAGAATAATCCTAATGACTAAGTCACATATTTTCTCGCTAGGTTAAAAGGCCTCACATACTCAGTAAATATGATGTTTATAGAAGAGAAAATACTAACGATGTGCATAAAGAACATTGATACAAAAAATTTTCCTACCCATATCACATAGAACTTCCCAAGTGTCTTTATTGAGTTTTCTAATAAAGAACAGTGCTTGGATGAATCCTTTCATCCTTATATGAAAGTGTTTCTATTGCCTCCTCCATCTCCCGTGAAAATATATTCCAAAATAGACACTACTAGTGCATTACAAATAGAGCCCCTCAATCTGTTAGAGGTATTGGAGCCTTTTCCATAATAGCCTATCAGAGTGTAGAATCCACATCATGATTCTCCTCTCCCAGTGTAGAATTGGAAGGAGATGCCTCACCAAGCATAACCACCTAGACAAGAAAATTTTGTCTCGACCTCGCTTCAGGCTCCAACACATCATTTGAGTGAGTACCCAATGTTACCTTCTATACAAAAGGAACCAAACCTATTATTTCAAAGATTCACAGGTTGAAAGATAATTTCTCAATGCCTTGGAGCTGGAAATTTTGAAGCTCACAGAGTAGAAGAGGACACATGAAGCTGAACGTACAAAAATACTTGATCATTTCCCTTAAAATTGGATCATTTGAGGTACAATAAAGTAATGAAATTTTTTCATGTATCGTCTCTAGTAACAAGGTGATAATGGTTTGGTCATGTTGTGAAACATCTTGGTAGAGGTGAAACATGTCTCCACCACTGATCCCTATAGAAAAAAAGATGGTTTAGGAGAATGGAGGTCGGTTTCCAATAGTGGGACTCAGACGTATTATGAATAGTTGTCCCATAGAGAAGTCTCTCGCACCTATAGTTTCATTCATGCCCTCTTAGGCCAACCTGAACCTTCTGAAGTCATCATACATTCCCCAACCTCTTCTTCTTAATTTATGTAACAATCCTCCAAATATCATTTGAGTAGGCACTGATGATGCAATGGAAAGAAAATCCCTCCTCTATTACCAAATCTTTGTTTAATCCTCACAAGTTTCATATATCAGAGTAGGGAATGACACCCAAAGACTTCCTATTATTCAATGACACCTTTTAGGATAAAAAATAGAATGTATCTATAAATTTCATCATGTTGGTGGACCTCTTCACACTTCACTATGATGATGAATTCTAGATAGACCCTCCCCCACATGTTCCACTAGATGATGCCAATTAAGAAATGGTCTAAGACATTTCAACGAATGGAATTCTCAATAAAGTGCCTCCAACTAAGCCATGTACGATACTGAGACAAGATAATAGGTGTTGTGTAGAGCTAATCAGGTGCAATCCTCCTTGTCCACTTCATAAGATACTTTACTATTGCTGACTGTGTTAACTGTCTAGGAAGAGTAGCCATAATAGCATCATGATAATCCGCATCCACATAAATCCATGATTCATCTAGCCAGTAGTCATTCAATTGTGGTTTTGGTTACTAAGTTAGTGAGAAGAAAAATATTTCCAACAGTATCTAGAACCAATAAGTATAGGTTTTAGTTATTATCACACCTCCTACTAAAGAGTGATGTAACATCCCATTGCCTTGATCAGGTAATTTTTTCCCTTTCTATAAGTTCTCTTTTGGTTCAAGTTCTTATGAGTGGTTTCCTGGATTTTTTTCATGCTATAGAGAAGGTACAATCTATTTACCTGAGGTACAAATTGTGTACTAGATGTTGTGAACTAGAATGAATCATATTCCAATGGTTCACATCATATAGGGTGTAAATGATGGATTTTCAACCCAGGGAAATGGATTATTCGATGTACTTATCTAGCATGGCCTACATGAAATGACCAAGGGGTACACATCGTGAGACATCCTGTGTATAGGTTTAAATCACATGTTTGACATTTTTTATTGGTTCTTTATTTCCAGAATCCATTCCTCTCAACCATATTTTCTTCCTATGTGATTTTTAGAGAAACCTCTACTTCTAGATAGATGTGATTAGCTTTGGATCTTCATTGATTCTACGGTGTATCTCTTTGGTTAAGCATTCATTATGGTTCTTCATTGCATTTGATCATGGTAGTGCAAGCTTTATATTACATGATCTATTGATCTATGTTGGGTGATACTTGTGGTTATATTCTAGATCCTTTGTGAGATGCTGTTTTGGTGGCCTTTCCTTTTGATGGTCATGGTATGATGGGTGTTCGTCAGTAAGGTATGGGGGATTCCACTCTTCCTCCGAACTTTTTTCTTTAGATTTGGAACAATCCTGTGATGTGGGGATTTGATTCTAGGGAATTCATTGAAATTATTGGATTTCATTATAGGCATGTGCGGCGTGAGCTTTGAGGTAGGTGGTTCTATCAATATCCTATAATAATGATCCTGATTGAAATGACATTACAAATTTATTTATGAAATTGGCATGATCATTTGTGTGCATTGAGAATGGGTTTTGAAAGAGAAATGGGTTTCCCTGGATTTTTATAAATGGTTTTGAAATGGTTCTGAATGATTATCAAAGCATAAAAATAAGTTGTGAAAAATAGAACACGGGTTACATTGGGTACTTAAGTGGAAGGTTTAGCTAGAGTGCATCTTCCATTGTTTGTGATTATCAAGGAGGTTTGTATTGGGTCTTTTCTCTGTTTCCTTGTATAATTGTTCTAGAGGACCAATATTTTCAATTTAGAGGTCTTACTCATGGGTAATTCCTCGGTGTCCTAGTCTTGTTGTTATAGGATCTGATTTGTGCACTAAATTATTTAGGTACGAGTAGTATGTGGCCTAGACCTATAGTATTCATTGGTTTTTTGATACTTGTGATTATGTATTGTATTTATTGGATTTATGATTTATCCTTGATATGCATGTTTATTCTTGTAGAAATTTATATGATAAATATTATTTAAAACTGTTATACATTCTTTTGTTTAGAAAAATAGAAAATGGGAATGTTTACCATGTTTTCTATAAAACTTCTTTACTATATATCGTGTCATGTTTTTTTTAAAATGATAATACATGAGTTTTTATACAAGGACTTATTGTGAAACACCTATGTGGGATCCTATTGAGCGTATTAGCTGACACCCTATGCACCTCTTCCGTGGTGCGTAGAACTTTTTTTGTATTCTAGTGCTTGGAAAGGCAAGGTGTTGTAGTGAGGTGGCAAGGTTTGTGTCAACTAGGATGGGTAGACAGTGGTGAGACAGTGGGGGTTTGTCCATGCCATCGCTTCAAGTAGCTATTAGTTGTAGTCCCTTACTGTTGGACTTGCCTTTTGGGATTTTTTATCTTATTATAGTTGTTCTATTTCTGAGGTCTTTCTTATAGTTATAGAATATATATTTGTTAGTGTTCTGTTATTTATTCCTTGATATAAAAATATATATTCCATGTGGTTGTTCATGTTGGGAGATTTTGTTCCCTTGGTTTTGTAATTTGCTTCATGGGTGCTTTTCACCTACCCATGTGGATCAGGAATTCCCTTCAGGTATGTGATGGATCGGGATGGGTGGTGGGTTTGAGGGGAACTCGGTTCAGTTCATTACAAGTGTCCCATTGTAGGTATAAATGTATATCTGGCATAGAAGTATAATGAACTAAATAACAATTCCAATATACCTGGGAGGCTCTCTATCCTCAAGTCCCTCCATTTGTAAAATGAAATTAAAGATTCCCTCATAGAATCCTTGAGAATACACCTCTAGTTTAAGGAAGAAGTAGCTACCACATAGGCCTACTATACTGAGGAGACTGATAAAGAGGAATTTTGAGCCATTATCTCATTCTCTGAAGAGGATAAATGATCCATAATACTAGGGAACATTCTACCACTATACATCACATGGAATTTCAATGGTGTTTAAATCCACCACTGCTTTTTGAATATAGGTTCATGGATTAACCTCATCCCAACCCATATGCTTTGCAATTTGGGACTGGATGAAGAATACTTGAGTCCTTGTGACCTTAAGATTTATGGTTATGATAGGAATGATCAGAGATAGTGTGGTACAATTCATTTGAAGACACAATTTTCTAGCTAGGTTGAAGTTGATGAATTCATGGTAGTATCCTAGGATACTAACTAAAACATGCTACATATAGGCCCTTTCTTCATCTATGTGAGGTAGTCACTTCCACATATAACCAGTTCCTTATGTACTCCCTCAATAGTAAAGTTGGGTTACTTCACGGTGATGCATCCCCCTTCGACTCTTGTTAATATGACTACCAGAATGTTGGCTATTACAAGAGGGTGGGGAAGAAAGTTCAGACCTACGAGGTTGAGTGCACATCCATCATGACCATTCCACTGAAATATTTAAATGATGCTTTCATTCTTCAAATTCATCGATTGGTACCCACAACCCCAGACCTAGGAAGAATCTTTTTCATTACTATGATAAAGGGATGTCACCTCATTAAAAAAGAGTAATGTTCAAATATGATGTCATACTCTTACACAGGATAGGACCATTTGATACAAAAATTACCTAGAATTTGACTCAATGGACACTATATTATGACATGAAGTCTTCTTCTATAGTGTAGGGTTTCACCAAAAGCTGACTTTCCTTCATTTCCTAGACATCAGGCACCAACCATGAGGTCAAAGGCCTAAAGGAATTAGCTCAGTACCCTCTATCACCATAGTCTTAATAAAAGAGGAACCCTCAATAAAGATTCCAAATCAACCCAAGTAAGAACCAATGTTCCCTCCAACTCATCCGGCATAGATGAACCACCTCTTACTGATTATCATACCTAAGTAAGATAAGAGTATTTTGAATAACATCATCCCACATTTGAATATTTTTTCTCTACCTCCAGTAATGTATTGATTTCGGTGAACCACAACACTGAGAAAGATCTAAGGCTGATGATGATTAGGGCAGCTATTCCCTCGGAGGAGTAATAGTAGTACATGACATTACCAATGTTGTATCATGATGTCTTTCCCTAGACCAGTGATGACAATCTAGGACTAGACCCATAGGTCACCACCCACTATCATGGACTCCTAGAGAGTCAACAGATATTCAGTAATCATCCCAAAATTTGCACCTCTAACATTATGCCATGGTTAAGGGAAAGGTTGATAACATAATCAAGGAAATTTTTTTCAGGGATTTCTAGTACCCAAAGTGGATATCCAACATCATCACATTAAAGAATGAGAACTTGAATATTAGAGTTTTTATTTAATTCTAAGACCTCAACCATTATTGTCCAAAATATTATTTTCCCCTTCCCGTGAAAAAAATGTTGATCGATGTAATATCCAAGTTCCATGATCTCTCTTTCATAGATGGATATTCCAGGTACAATCATATCTAGATTTCCCCCGAATATGAAGATTATACTACCTTCAGATCACCGTAGGGGACCCTCTAGTATTAGGATATTCTCTTTTTCCTAATGAATTTAGGATACACTTATCCTTGGGCCATGCCTAACATCTTCGAACCAATCCATAGTAAGAAAGTGTAACGCTACGTGGATGATATGATGGTAATCTCCCACCATTGTTAGGACCATCTTAGAGATTGTGATAATGTTTTTGGATTCCTTCTCTCCATACATTTTAATATGAACACTTTGAATTGTAATTTCGGTGTTACCCAAGGGTATTTTCTCATATTTATCATCAGATATGAAGACATCAATATAAACGACAATAATATTAAATCTATCAACTAGATTCCTCCCCTATGCATCCTATGGGATATTTGATGAATTTAAGTACACTTAACTTATATATGTTGATCCATCATAAATCTAGCTAGAAAGTGTAAGCCTTTTTCTAGGCTCCTGAATAATGGAACAATCTACAAGTTGGATGAGGTATGTTAGAACACCTTCAAGTGTATCAAGTTGTATCTACTAAAAACTTTGGTTTTGATGCCACCCATATTAGGAAGGCCTATGGTCCTCCATGTGATCACTGTAGAACGGTCCCTCGATGCACTTATAACCAAAACAATAGTGAAGGAAGAGATAAAAGTTTATACAACCTCACTCGATTATCCTAGATACGGATTCCATATACTTCCCTATTAAGTAGAGATTCCTCACACTTGTATTCGTAGTATAGAAGTTATGAAATTATCAGTATCATAACAATATATTGATGGTTCCACCAATATAATTGCTAATGCACATCTTGAATTGACTGATGTTGATTGGATCATTAGCACACAAGGTGGTGATCCTTAAACATTTTGACATCAGGTTTATCCCATAGAAAGTTGTCAAGGTGTAAAAAATGGATGAATTTCTGGCCACTCATCAGGCTCGTGAAGAATTTTCCATAGATATTAACTTCTAAGTTGAGTTAATCCTCTTAGTGGAACTGACTATGCCATGTTGGATGGTCCACTTTGATGGTGCTTCCCTGAGCCCAAATGGTTGAATGATTGATGATCCAAAGAACAAAAAGTGGGATTAGAGGTCATCTTAATCACTCCATCATAGAAATTTTATCTCTACTCATTCTTGTTATCAGTAGGCTACAACAAAAATGAACCATAGTATTAGAAACACATTACTAGTCTCAAGATAGCCCTCAAGATTTATGACCCCTTATAAGTGAAGGGAGACTTTGATCTAGTCATCTAATATATTCATGGTGATTAAAACATTAGAAAGCTAGAACTCATGCCCCTTATAGAGTGTAGTCACTAGATAATGTCATAGTTATTTTCTCATCCTGAAGTGAATCATGTCCCTCATTTATAGAATAGTCGAGACAACTCCTGGACTAGTCTACTCACATCTCTTGTAGAGCCCCAATATGATTATTTTTTCATTCATGTGGCACATAATTGATTCATCATTATTATCATGACATATTATAATGATAAGAATCGGGTAAAATAGTAGACCATTTTTGCTTCCACATTCATACCCTTGGGTTTCCCCATAGCATAGGAATAATCCAATTGGAAACCTCCTTTTATCGAGTACCTCCACTGTTTCATTTTATCACCATACCGAGCTGAGCGTGATTGATTCCTTAGTCTTTTAGCATAGTTTACCCTCTATAGTGGTCCTAACCTGGAATAAATTATTTTTAAATGATGGTTTAACATAATTATACTTTATTTCATCCATGTAGAGGAGGTTCTCTAGGTTATTTAGGAAGTTCATGGACAGTCTTGTGGTACCCATCATCTTGGATTAATGCTTTCCCACAAGATTCAGAGTCTGGATTAATTCTAGAAAACTATGGTCTATGAATATATCAAGATAACCAAGAGTTATAACATATGTCAGATCCAGGCCAACCTTTTACATCGACTGTCAAATCCCATCCATACCACAATGTATTCTTGGATTTTTTTAGTATGGGGGCTTCATTTTGTAGTATTGTGTACACCAGTGATCTCTTTATAGTACAGGTTCATTCTGAACATGATATATTTATTCTCCAAGTGGAACAACGAAATTACCATCATGGAAGTCAAGCCCTGATCTATGATAAAATTCATGAGATCCTACATCATCCACGAATTCAGAGTTCCTTATTCTATTCCCTGAAAATGGAATAAACTTCTGGGATGTTTAGTTGAAGAGATTTTAGGCCAAGTAGAAAAATCTGGTCAATCTAATCTTCTGACTATTACACATGAAAATTGATAGATCAAGGAATTTAATAAGTCCCTCTATAACATTATCCAAAGATAGTTGGCTAGAACAAGATAATTTCACTAGAAAATCCCCCCAACACCCTATGGTTCTATTATACAATGACTTCAAATTTTACTTAGGTGAATCCATACTTCATAGTGTACAAAAAGATGTAGTTCTTCCCAATGAGGTTAAAATACCATCACTTTTAATATTTTTCTATGATAATAAAATTCCATAAATAATAGAATAATTCCATCTTTCTATACTATAATCTTTTGAAGAGAAAATACTCCCAGCCTTGTACAATATAGAACGAAACTATAACATGATAGATAGAGAATTAAACCAGAAGGTTTTCCTCCACTCTTTCATATAGGGTGACATAATATGGTCTCTCAGTACACTGATGATACCTAGAAATAAGCATCCAAAGATGGATCCCATGTGGGAAGGACCATACATCATTCACTAGGTTCATTCCAATAGTTCATACTCATTGTTCAAAATGATTGGAGATCATATCACATCTCCCGCCAACACCAAGTTTCTCAAGAATTATATTGCGTGAGGAATACAATATGGTCCATACAAAAAGATATTAAACTCTTTATAGAGTTCTAAGATCTATGAACATAAACTAGTAGTCTAAGACAAAGAATCATGACATTAAAATATATGTAGGATTTATCATAGATGTGTTTTGTAGAGGTAGTAATAACTGGCCTTCCATTCACATCTTGTTTGTTACACATGGACACTATAAGTATCCATTTAAATCAATTACCCTATAAATTTCAAACTCCCTGACCTTAAACTTAGAGTCAAAGACCCAGTACCATGAATTAAAACTATATGTGATTCTCCTAGAGAATGTGTTTGGGACGAGGGCCTCCATGTTACTCATTCATTCCAGGTTATTATTAATGCACCACACATATCCCTTTTGGTTGATATTCTCCTTTCTAGAGTCCATGATTCATGACCTTAAACCAAGTTTCTATGTCCAATCATTACAACTCTAAACTGTATGTGAGTCCTCTCTGTAATATGTCGTGCGGAATTGGGCCACCTAGGCCATCATTCACAAATATCTTCTCATGACACTACACTACACATATAATCATGAGAGTCCTATCCCCGTGGTCTAAACTCTATGAACATAAAATAATATCCTCATTAGTTATAATTCTAAAACCTTAAACTAATATCCATCATATGGTCCTTGTGAGAGGACATTAAACTATCTAGAACAAGTCTATGAATAATGACATTAAATCATTTACAACCCATATAGTATGAGTTGTATGACTTAAAACATCAAATCCTAACATCCTCAACACATGATGTTAAATTTCTATTATACTCCATGAAAAATTGAGGTTCCTCACAATAGGAGATGACCATTACCTCGTCCCAAACCAAGATTCTTCATATGATAAGTATGGGTTGGTCAAAAAACCATACCCCATGGGATTCCCTATGATAATCATGGGATTCATTAAGTTCCCTTTCTAGAGGGGATCTCCCCTACCAGTGTCTATATTCTCCTCTAATTTGTTCAATGACTATGTCTAGCTTGATTCATATTAGTAGGGGATAAATAGAGAAGTTTGAGCTAATAGTCTCTAGGGCCAGCTGCAAATTGATCTATATTTTGACTTCTATATATGGTCCAAGAATTATGAACACAAAGAATGATTTGATGAATTCCAAATACATAGAAGGCTTTAGGACTCCTAGGAACTCATTCAAGTTAGGTTTTACCTCTTTCTTACCACACAAGAATTCTTATAGAAAACAACTTTTACAATCCATGCATCAAAACAATAAACTAATTATCCTTGGTTCAAATAGAATGAATCTGAAAGATATGTTATTTTCTAGAACATATGACATTTAAACTATGTATGATCAGATTCATGATTGTTTCATGTGGTATAGGTCGACCTTGTATCACTCGCACCTAGTTTTAACACTTGCACTATGTAAACATCTATGAATTTTCATCTCCTATAGTACAAATCATATGAACTTAAACTATGTGAATTGATTCCCAAAACAAAATTTGACTTGATTACCATCCTCATGGGATACATATTGAATCCAATAATTTCTTTCATTGGTCCAAACTGCATATTCAACACAAAAATATCTGTTTTCTATGGTGTAATCACCCTAAAATGTCCAATGGACCTAATTTAATTTATAACCCCCTTTCAATTACCTTGAACCATCAGTGATCCTAGATTCCCACATACCCTAACATAAGGAATTAATTTACTCATCACATGATGTTAAACTATAGAATTATCCTATATAAATTCTGGATTCCTTATATCCATGTATGAGAAGATTCAATACTCTCATTCAAGAGGGTATCCCACTAACTAGAATTGGTATTATACTATACTTGGTTTCACAACTATGTGTGGTTTGGTTCCCATCCTCATAGGATACATAGTGATGACCTAGTGTTTAATCTTGGGTCCAGTCCCTCGGTAAATCTACCATGGGGCCTTACCTTCCTTGATGTCATGGTATTGACCAGAGGTGTGGTTTTTCAAGAATTGGGTCGTATAAGGTACGATAGACTCTACAATTCATGTTGGTTTATAACTCTTTATGAAAAAAAATGTTACTTTACATACACAAATGATCCCATTATAGTCCAATAAGTGTGATGTAAAACTATTTCCAACTTTACCCTTATATTTCTTATGAAACATAGACCTTCTCGACTCTCATTCATGTTGGGTCATCACTCTATCATGCCATATAAAATGATTTAGGGAACCCCTTGGCATGTACATTATTAATCTATGAAACATCACCCTAAAATATCTCCCATGGACCATGACATAAGACCTTAGACTATGTGAAATATCCAAGACACAGGACATTAAACTATGAAATTTTTCCTGATCACACAAAGATAAACTATTCAATGCATTGTCATCACCATATGATGTTAAACTACATTTATAACATCTTTACAGTGTGATGTTTAACTAAATTTTTATGATCCTCATTGCATGAAATAAAACTAAAAGGAATCATAGTCCCACTCCTAATATTCCCTCTCCTCGAGTTTCAGTCATCTACTACATCATTCACATTTTCAACTGTGCCACTTGTAATCTGATATGGTGCTCACATGGAATATTATTTTATCTTTTATTCATTCTGATACTCCCAAAACAATAATGTATAGTCCATGGTGGAATAATTTCAGGAGTGTTAGAATCCATTTAAACATTCCAACACTTAATTTCCACACTTCTTGTTCCCCTTATTTGGATCCCCATCATACCCTATGTCTAAAGGGTCCCTCCTAATAGAATAGAGTCAGGACAAGGCTCACCTACCATCATGGTTACTCACTCTAGAATTCTTTGTACAAATTTTTGAGATAGGTCTAGAATTTTGAATACAGTCAGTGGCCAACCCTCAATGTTTTTTAATACATTCACCATCTTTGTGATATGGATTCTAAATATCAAATACGGCTAACAGATAGCCGTCATCAAAACACAACATTCCTTATGTTATAGTTTGTGTGCATGGTGATTAACACTTTTCACTCCCCTTTGTTATGGTAGAATTTAATACCCCTGAAATCAACTAATTCGTGAACTAGATCACATTGGAAATGAAATTTTTCTGTTACAAGTGCCCCATTCTCCAACCATAAACAATATCATATTGAGCGCTCTCAATGGTCATTCTAGAATATCAGATCCTAGGTGTGTGATGTTTATCAGACACACTAATAGAAGTGTTCAATCAGATGGTCATCCCTTGTTTCTCACACCGATCATAACCCATCTGATCTTATGGATTTCCCATTGGTTAATTCAAAAATATTATTAGAGTGCGATAATAGTGAAAATAAATATTTTCGTGCATGTGGGAATTAAAAAGACTATGTTTCAGAGGATTATAGATATATTGGAGTCTCTCATTTTCTAAATTCCTTCAAATATGGATCTCTTAAATTAGGAGATCGGTCTAGGATAGCCTCTAATAAGTATCATATATGGACTATTGTCACAACTCTAACTCCTCTTTATCTTTATTGGACTTGGAGTTAAAATATTCAGTTGTGATCCACTAATGGTTCTACTAAGACCAAAACGTAGCATATTCCTTCTTGGCCTTAGCCTCTTTAGAATCGGTCATTTTCAGTTGGGACCATATACTACTAATTATCTTATCATGAGTAATAGCCACCATTGCATGCTCATGTTCCATGCCCTCTAGATAGACCATATCTTCCTCATCATTCTAAAGTGCCTCAGATCTTTTATCATTGTGCCTCTACACGGAAATTCAATATACTTCCACTTTCTATGTGAACTCTAAATGAGGAAATAACAAGCTAGAATGTGAAGGTTATTGGAGTTCACCTCTATGGTACCAAAGATAACTATCCATTGGCCGAGAGACCCCATCCATTGTGGCTATTTACCTATCCGGGTACCAGTGAAGAAATTTATTAAATAACTCCTTGCCTTGATTTTCATGATTTGATTCTCCTCAATTACCTATAATACATAGTCCTCAAAGTCTTTGGGAGGTACAAGCTTTTATAGTGGAAGGAACACCAATATATTATCTCTCGGGTCCTCTAGGTGCAGGTTCTCAAATGTGAGTGTCTTGAGAAATTTTATATATGTGAACGTCAGTGTTTAGATAAAAATCAAAAGATAATAGTTCCTTATCAACCACTCCACATAAGGCAGAAGGCTCCACTGTAACATATAGAATTTATGAGGTGTAATAAGTCATCCAATCTTACATGGATACCCATATCAATAAGAAAACCATGGATTCATCTCCCACAAAAACAACCAGTGGCAGTTTGGGGATAATATCATTCACCATAGGTTTTTTAATCATGTTAAATTCGCCATAGTTACTGCCTCCTCCATCGTGAAATTAGTTCCAATAGATGAACCTAGTTTTTATAATACGATTAGATAAACACAATGGATCCTTAAACTTTCCCTATTTTGAGACTTTCCTTGACCCCCCTACCGAGGGTGTCGTCTCAATAGTCCCTTATAATAGAAGTTCCTTGGATGGTATGACCGTCATGAACTCCCTGGATATCATCAATAGAAGACCAAAATCTGAAAACACAACCTCATTCTCAGGCATAGCTAAGTAAATTATTGTCTCTAGTGGCTGAGTCTCAAGTACCCCTTGAACTACAATTCTAAACCTGAGCCAATCAAGCGTAAGAAGGAAATGAAAAATGGTCAATGTCCTAAAGGAGTAAGAGAGTTACATGAATCGTATAATCTAGCAAGGATATCATGGTGGTTCATGCCCCCCCCCCCCCCCCGAGTATGGTTACTCCTACAACTATTTCATCATTTGTAGGTATAGATGGTTTGATTCTCTAAGACACAACTATAGGGAGGGACACCACATTTCCCCTTCATGGGTTGAGGTACCACTACCCTCATTTTCAATTACATCACAATCATCCCCCTCTTTCATGATTGATTCCTGCATAATTTTAGAATAGAGTTAAACAATGGCTCTAATAACATGATATATCTGAAGCACATGAGACCTAGGTATTTACCAAGATGCCCACAGTGCTTCCTTCCAAGGGAAATTCATGGTAGGTTTCACTCCCCTATGAGTTTTCAAATCATCAGGAAGAGGTCATATCATATACCGATCAGTTACTAACTGTTTTTGATGAGGAAGGGAAGGTTCAATAAAACCCTTACCTTTTTAGTTAGAGGAACTGCATTGACCCAATAATAGACTATATCCACCACATATTATTGCACATCATACCATGATGCATGTAAGCTATCCTTGGAATGATCAATCCTAGTGAGATTTACCCCATTCCTATTGATATTCACATACACCCCATAGTCAATGAAAAATTGCATGTAGACATCCCAGTTTTCCTTGGCATTGGGGAAGATGGTTTCACTTGGAATGTACACACAACCCAACTGATTCCGAAGTTCTTATCGAAATTTCCTTTGTAATTCCCCATAAGACCCCCTTCTTACCATGACTTCTTTCCCAATAGTGTTGGTCCTAATACTACTATTTCTTATCCTATAGCTCTTTCCTATCCAAGACCACAAACTACTAGAACCACTGTGATTTCCTTTCCTACTGGGCCATCCCCACCACCATGGTGCAATTTAATAACCACTCAGACCAAAACTCTGGGTTGAGGACCACCACTGCATTGGCTCAGGTGGCTTTCTTTCTGGGAATGTCCCCAGGATATGTGCCCTCCCATATGAATGTCTAGTCATGGGTAAGACCATATACATCAGTAGGTGGTAGTAAATCATTTCACATCTTTACATCATCATGAGAGAACATGTGTAAAATAATCCTAAACACTGAAGGATGGAATTAAAGAGTAAAATTCGATTATACCATTGCTATTAACCTCTACAGACACCATAAATGTCTCAAAAACTACTTTGGAATGTATGGTTAATAGATTGGCTCACAGTTGACTTTGGAAACTAGTACCCCACATTGTAAGGCTAGAAGATGTGATCTCTACTCCATGGTCCATATGACTTCATCAATAATCAATCATATTTGAAGGGGGAATAATTGAAATATGTAATGATCCACTATCCCAACCTTCTCCCACATGTCTATAGAACTTAACTTCAATGTACAACTACCTGTGATATTCCTGATTACTTTCCATAAAGCTGTAATAGGAGGATAAATAGGGTTTTGGATACTCATAAACCACCTTCTGTGAGGTTGAACTACTATATTGAAAATGAAGAAGACCACAAATTTCCATTAAAGTCATCCCTTCACTGATGTAGAGAACTACATTTTACAATTTTTCTAGCATCGAGACAACCAAATTCATGCTCTACCCCAGAGTCGGTATCATAACCATTATGAAGTTCTTGGACAAACCCCCATGTGTGCATCCTTTTCTTGGAGAATCAGACCATATATGAGAATTACAATGAACCCCTCTAGTCTGACCATAGGTTGAGCCTCTTTATTAACATGGTATCCCCATAGCTTCCACTGGATCACTTCTAGAATCTTTTAGTATGGTCCCTCATTTACCCCTTGATATCACTCAAGACATGTGTGGGGCCTAGTCCAAAATTTAATTTCTAGATCTTCTCCATTAATATACTCTTCCACTAACTCATTCACGAAATATTTGAAAATCTACTTGAATGGAATGTTTTTTCCCTAGATTCTCTCGGTTTGTGTCTCGCACCAAATCCAGTCATGCCTTCTCTAAGGATGTAAATTACTATTAATCATCCCACACATTCTCTATGGGAAGAAACTCTTCATACATTACCTCCAAAATTTTAATTTCAATCATATGATGAATGTATTATAGGATAACATCGACCTCCCCAATGAGAAAATGAAACACATTGGTTCCAAAATACCATCTTCTTAATAGTTTAGGGGTGATCTCTTGTGGCCGGTAAACATGTAACTATAAACCCATGATGCTTCATAAATTCCTAACCACTTTATCTCTTACTCAAAATAATGGAATGACACACATGACTAATAGGAATATTACCACTAATCTATGAAGTTTCCACCTTACTGCAGATTATAGTCATTGTTCCATATTATGTGTGGGTTCCCCAAACCATCTTTATTAATCATAACATTTTGCAGTGGGGATAATTCATCCTAAAGATTATCCCTATACTTGTAGTTAATATAGTTTAAAATATGTTACACTATAAGTGTAACATGATATTTCTATATTTATTCCACAACATCCTTGTGACACCATTATTTTCCCAATATACCTCAGAACCTATATGATGGCTCTTCTCTTGTATCCTCTTGGATAAATACCTCATCTATGCATCTGAATCTATAGAGAGGTGGTCTATTGCACGTAGTTTATTCCTTATAAAATTTTTTCAGATGTCTGATAAATGATTATTGGTCCAAATATCTCTAAATTCTCTCTATGTTCATGAAGCTATCATCCAATTATTTCATCTGAACAACAAAAACATCAACTCTTTGAGAATCTATTTGATCTGAGACATAGTTATTTTCATTGAGTATGGCTTGAGAATAATTTTTGAGAACATCTTTAATAGATTTCGGTCATTGACCTAAGTCTCTCTGAGTTTTATTCCTGAAACTGCAGTTTTCTATGTCTGTGTCAATGAGAAGAACTCAAAAAGAAAAGGATTAAAAGTACAGGTTTTAAAGAAGAATTTATAGAGTGTAGTGTGTGAGGGTTGGGAGACTCATAAAAAAGGATAAAAAACCATTTAATTTCACAATTTTCGGTGGCTTTGAGGGGGACCCTCCACTATTTATACACATATGAACTTCAGGACTTCATGATGGCCTTCATGCCAGGTCCCATCGAGCATGGGCACCACAAGTGATCTTCATGAGTGATCTTCACAAAAGAAAGTTGATGAAAATTTTTAGAGACTCTATCTCGTAATATAACCATCATTTCCCATAGGTTTCCATTATAAGGGGGGTATTTTTTTAGTTTCTAAATATGAATTCCACATGAATAGTTTAAGAAGGGACAGTCAGTTCAGAGTTAATCTAAGCTCAAAAGGCCCAAAATCCCTTTATAGAGAATGTTTTGTGAATCTACAATACTTCATGAATGGACATAGCTGGAAAATATATTTGTATTTAAATTTACATAAAGTATTATTGAATGCTTGATGGTAACCTCCACAAAATGTGTTTCAGATTCATTGATTTCTTAGAAAATGTGAAAACTATTGAAGAGGTATTCACGAGTTCGATTGTGCCATGACCTTTCAAGAAGCCTATGAGGTCTTTGGTAAATGATTAAAAGATTCCTAAAACCCCTTACATATGAATATCTTCCCCCCATAATTCTAATATTTTAAAGTAGTTACCCAACATTCTAGGTTCCAAATCACTCGCCATTCATGAAACTCCTGATCATTGAAAACCAAAGTCAAATAAATCACCCAAGTTATCAATTCACTAAAGACCCCATTTTATATCTTCTTAAAAACATTTCCCCTAGTTTGGATGAATTTAAGGAACTCCTATTCCCTTTTTTATGGATGATGTACCCTTGTAAAACATGAGGGTTTCTAAATCATTCAGCCATATTGAAGCACTCATTCCCGAACTAGGACATCATCATAAGGTAGGATCACCCTATTTTGTGAATCATACTCCTTCAAAAATCCTATCACCTTCGTTAAGGACATGATAATTGTGAATAAAATCTCTAAAAGGCCCTAGTATTTGTGAAACACCTATCTTGGGCATCTCTATGGTGTCTCCCCTCTATTTACACTCCTTCATAATGTTTGAGTTGCAAGAGCCCCCATACCCATCCAAGACTAGTCCAACTACACATCAAGTCCCCATGAGACCTATGCCACCCACTCTTGTGTCCTCCCACTCAACTACAAGAGTGGATCAAGCCTACCTCCCAGGTTTTCCTTATCATAATATGTATCATAACCACTACTAATTCTCAACATAGGAACTATATCAGGGACCTTGTGATTGACAACTCCTCCCACACCTCTCATCATTGAAACCTCATAGTGCCGAAATCTTGCCTCTCCCAAAGGAGCATGAGCGATGGTCATGTAAGCCCATGGGTTGAGGAGTTATTCCACCCATGTCTGAGATACATGATGTAAAACTACCTAGACCCATGAAAAAGTCATTTAACATTAAATTGTAGGACAAAATTCTCAAAAAAAGACCTAAAACTATGGCATTACCTTGTTCGAAAAGCACATGATGCTCCATTCATATGTGTCTTAGAACAACCCCCACACATGTACAACTCACATGAAATGAGATCCTCCGAGGAAAGTTTCTATGCATAATACCCAGACAGCCCAAACCAAGATAAATATTCTTATAAAGGGAATATTCCAAAAGTAAGCCCCACGCCATCCCTTGTGAAAATCCTTTCACAATATGAGTTGAAAACCTACCACATCCCATTGTTTCCCACATTGAACACGATTCATGTGGGATTAATGGTTAGCTGAAACCATGAAATCTTCACTACCAAATTCTCCATTGGGAATCTTATTCATTTCATGTCCCAACCAACCTTCATATGGGCCTATAATAAGTTCTAATCACCAACCATCCTCTATATGGTTCAAATTCCAAGTGTAAGACCCAACCCATTTTTAACTATGTGGTCTTTGATATTAAACCATTTGGGATACGTAGGTATCCTACCTAAGTTCCATACCCAACATCCAAATCCATCCTCATGTTATTAGGGACCCCTCCCTGTTATGATCATACCCCTCACCTAGGAGGTCACATATCCTTTGGGTTCCTCAAGAATTTTCCTCATGTAATCCCTACACCAACTCCAACTAATATCAATGCTTTTGTGAAGGTAATCCTTTACACGTATGCCACAAACCATCCCACATCAACACTCCTTTCATGACAGGATAATCCACACCACATGAAGTTAAACTTCATGGTTCATTAATGTCAAACAACTATAAACTACAGCATTGAAATAAATGGGTTTTGATCCTTGTATTCTAAACTAGGAACATAGAATGCCTCCATGAGGTTCAATCCCGACTAAAGGTAAAGCTAGGTGATCCCTCCTAAGGAAAAACCTACCAGATCGACATCTATAGGTCATTATGATCGATCCATTGGTAAACCATCATATTGAAACATATTAACTTTATTGCATAGACCTCCATGATCTGCCTCAAGAGCCGCTATGATCAACTTCATCTCATCTCCATATTACATTAAACTCTTTTAATGATCCACCTCATTAGGGTGTTCTGATCTATCTACATAATACTTTTAACTTTTTAAAAAGCCTCAAATACATACCTCATGAATATAATGTGAATCCCAAGGAGAAATCCTTGGATTTTATACACCCATGGAGTGAGATACCTCATTAAAAAATTGGATTCCTATGTTAAAAATCCTTGGAGGATTCATGCCTCTCATGTCATTACCTCATGATAAACATGATATGGCTCAGGTTATGCATATAATATTCATATATAAGATGACCTTATACATGGAATAATACACGTCTCCAATGTTCCCAGTTTATGAACATGCCAGTGATTCCCAATATGAATACTCTTCTGATTGAAGGTCACTTCCCTATCAAGACAAAGTCAAAATGTCTAGATAGAAGCATTGTAATTACCTATCATCTAAAAACAGATAGAAATAGGAATGAGTTCCATGAACATGAATTAACTATACAGTGGAGACCCAGAAAAGGCAGTAAGTTCCAAGGATGAATCCACATAAGGAGGAACCGACATCCAATCATCCTGTTTCGATTAACGTGAATACATCACTATTGAAAGTGATGAATGCCTCCCATGTTCAGAAAGTGGGAGTTCAGGGCAATAAAGTATCCAAAAAATGTATACCGTGTGTGGATTCATGGGAGTTTGACAACAAAACTGTCAGAAACAATCACTCTCCATTTAATTTATCAAAATATTCCATTAACCTAATGGAGTGAAAATGATTATTATAAGAAAAACTCCAATAAAGAAATATGATGATCCGAAATTCCCTAGTAATCAAATAAACATGCATGAATAATTTTTTCCCAGGTCTGAATGATTCACTCGAGATGTATATCATATTTATAATGAAAATATGTATTAAATTGAATTAATTTCTCAATGACTTTTTATGTCCTTTATAAAAATTATAAACTATATTGGGATCACAACTATATGAAATAGAGAGAGGAAATGCATATAAGTTGACTATATTCTAAATATAAGGCCAAGAAAAAAAATATAGAGACATTATATCTCTAATGATATGTAAATGAGAACATGTAGTTAATTGATTAATAGTAACCCAAATCACATAATTACCTTAGGAAGACTTTTTAAATAACACTATGAAATCCATGGATATATTTTCCAATTTAATGTGTCATACTAATAGGGGTTGAAGAATCCCCTTCATCAAATTTCCTTTTTTTAACATATTAAAAAGTAAAACATTTCATTATAAAATCAGAAATATATCTATTCATTCCATATCATGAGTAATACTATAGAAGGTCTCTATATATCTTAGTTATTCTATGGGGAATAGAAAATTGGGAACTATGAGATTAAACCAACAATTCTCTCTTCAACTTGGAGTCACAAGGGGCACATAATATCTTTCCAAATATCAAAACACAATCTTTATTAATGTTAAATTCAGGAAACATACCATTATGAGGAAGTTATACCATTTCTTATAACCCTCTATATTCCTCCTAATCTTGGTCAATTATTTATAATAAAGATGATTATATTCAAACTTCAAATAAAATAGATGAAGATCCAAAATACACAACTTCAAGGAAAAAATTCATTAAATAATTAACAAAAATGTCATATTAAAAATGCATCATGGGTAATGCTGCATTAATATTTTTACTCTAAGAATCCAATACATTGTTCTCTTTTGTTGGATGATAATGAAATATATTGTCATAATCAATTAACAATTTCACCCATCTACACAATTACATGTTTAACTATTTATAAGTGAATGTAAATGCAATCTTTTATAATCAGTATATATTTCACACTAGTATCCATATAAATTACGTCACTAAATTTTTTATTAAGACACTATAGTTTCAGGTTTATGGTCAATTGTAGGATAATTTTTCTCATGTGGTTTTAATTAATGTGAAGCATAGTCAATTTCCTGATCATTCTATATTAGTACAAAACAAATAACTTTTAATAAAGAATATCTATAGATAAAAGAGTCGTCATTTTTTAAAGGAAGAACCAAAACTAGAAGATGTACCAAGATTTTTATTATTTCTTGGAAATAGTAATCAAAATATTTAATCTATATTAATTTAACTCCTTTTCTAGTTACTTTAGTTATCAGGATGGATAACGGAGAAACATTTTCAACAAACATCCACTAATATCATGGTAATCTAAGAAATAATGAAATCATAGTAACTTTTATGTGTCTTTTCCACTCAGTAACCACATTAGTTTTAGTGGGATCAACTATTAAGCCATCATTATTTACGATGATTTCAAATAATGTAATCGGTTGTAACCAAAGTCACATTTTCTTAATTTTCTGTATATCTTATTTTAATTCATGGATTGTAGAACATTATTTAAATTTTTTTAATGATCCTCATAAATATTTTAATAAATTAGGATATCATGAATAAAAAAACAAAAACTTGTCCAAATATTCATTGAAGAATCTATTAATAATATCCACAAATATAGAAAGATAATTTTTCAACCCAAAGTTCATAACCACGAACTCATAATTCCCAAATATAGTTTCAAAATATATTATTAAAATTTCATCCTCCTTCACCTTAAGAAAATAGTACCTAGACCATAGGTAATCCTTTCAAAAATATTGAGCTTCCTAATGGTGAAAAAAAATCATCTCTATGAGGAAACATATAATTATTTTTAATAATAATGATATTCAAAGATATATAATTAATAAAAATAGTCATGGAACCATCCATATTTTGAATGAACAAAATAAGCACACATTATAGTGACGTTCTAGGATGAGTGATTCATTTATCAAGAATCTTATGAAAATTATTTTTCACATTCCAATGTAGTACTCTAGCCATTAGACAAAGGGGTATTGAAATTTCCCTAGTATTAAAAACTATGTTAATAGTAAATTCAACATCTTGATTTGCTATAACACCAGAAAAGTCATTAGAAAAAACATCCAGATATTATTTTACACCCAGAACATCATTAATATAAACAATTTCCTTATATTCAACGATATGTGTAAGATAACATTTCATTCCATCTTTTAATTTTTTCTTGGCATCTTGATATCATATTAATGGTATGGGTTTATTATTGTACAAAAACTAAAACACTTCTTCAAAATAACATTTTTACCTCTACATTATATCTTATCATGGTAAATATAGTTCAAATAATTACCTATAATGACATAAACCAATACTAGGTGAAAGCCAACAAGGGTTTTATGTGATTTATTTCCATATACAATACTGATAATTCTAATATTTTTATCCCTTAATACTTACCCAATGAATTTTTAGCATATCATCTAGATTTATTTCATGAGGTGAATTTTCTAATTTAGTAGAAAATTTATCAAAAATGAAATGATGTGTAGACACTAAATCAATGAATACATTATAATAATTTTACTAAATAAGAAATATACATAATACAACTTAATTTGATGGTCCAACATCTTCTAAAGTAGTTGTAAAGGATTTAAACATGCCTATTTGATTAGACTAGATGATTCCTATCATTCAGGTTCTTATTCGGATGCGATTGTTCATAATTACCCACCTAATAACATTTAAAACACTTTAATACATATTTATGAAATTTTTTATTAGAACTACCGAGAACATTTTCAATATAATTATGAGATATATACCCAAACATACCAGATATGTAGTACTTACAAGACTTCATAATGAATTCCCTAGTGTGATTTTTACCACAACAACGACAAACTAATTACTTAATTTTCTTATCATCAGATTTATTTGAACCATTATTTCTCATTTCCTACCACACAGACCTCCTCTTCTACTGGTTATATAATTCCACATGATAATCAATAAATTCTATTTTTACCTTCTCAATATATCACAATATTTTCTCATAAATTATAAATTCCTGAGAATCTACATCCTTTGGATATATTGGCTTCAATCCTAAGTAAAAATAATTAATTTATCTATAAAGATCCAAGATAAAATGTGGTCCCCACCTTACCAATCACATAAATTATTCTTCATATGTGTACATTGAATCATTCTACCATTATTTCAATTCAAGGAATTTATTTCTCCATTCTATGTCTAACAACATTATTAAAATATTTCTCATGTATGATAATTTAAAATTTACCTGATTTTATGGAATCAATATCCTCTATTTCCATGTTATTCATGAAAATTTACCACAAATGGTGTACTTCAAAATTATAATGATAAATAAAATGACTTACCGTTTGATGATCCAAACATCCCATGAAATCTGATATCTTTTCTAGTAATTTAATCCATAATTTATTTATCATTAGGTCAGAAGATCGACTAAATGATAGAGTGTGTTATCTCATAAAATTATCTACTATCATCATGTTCCTCTGTAGAAATATTTTCATACTCTCTATCATGGATACCACCACCATTTATAGCCTACATCAACTAATAGACCCCTATAAAAACTACTCATTTCCGATTATAACCATTTTTGGTTCCTAATTCATAAGTATATCTTCCCCTAAATTCTTACCTACTTCACCTTTCCCATTTCCTATATAGAAACAATTTTTAATAGAAATGGTTTTGGAAATGAAACATGGTAATATTGAAATTATATGTCATTTTAACATAACTATAGATTAATTTATAGTTATTATATTAACATTATCCAAACCTCTAAATTTATCTAATACTTTATTTGATTCAGACTATATGGACCCAACCTTAGCCATTACATATTCTAGTGTCTTAAAATACGAATTCACATTTTAAATTACCAATGATCTTTTAGGTTTAGAGCCTATAGTGTTTGGTAATAAATTGTGCATAAAAACACATATACTATAAAATGGATACTTCTATTCAGTATCCATTTTTACCACAAAAAACATTGAAAAAGAAACATGTTTTCATTCTAGGAAACATCTTCACAAATTTAAAACTTATTTATTTCTGTCAATTAAACACTCTTAAAACCTATGATTTTTTTAAAAAAAAATGTTGGATCAGAAAAAAATATCTATATGGGATATAAAAATAAATAAATGAATCATTTTTACATAAATATTTATATAAAGGATTATTTTTAAAAATAAACCTTGGGATCCAAATAAAATTCTTCTTAATGAATAAATAAACTTCTCTTCCAAAATATTTTCATGAAACATATCATAGGTTATATAAATGGAAAAATAAATCTTATAATGGTTTCATTGAAATTTGGAAAAAATACTACTAAATTTTCCAATAAATCATAAATTTAATTCTTACTAAGTATAATATACTTTCTGTTACCTTGTGAAATCATAATATTTCTATAAAACTCATAACAATAAAAAAAATCATATAGGTGACTTGGGATGTAATTTTCCTAAAAATATTACAAATGGGATATCCTTTATAATTATAAATAGAATAACCATTGAAATTACACCAAAAATAACCATCATAGTTACACATAACATATCTATTTGGGTTACGATTGATAAATGTCGTAGTATGTTCTCATAATATCTTAGTAGAATTCTAATCATCTAGCTTCATCCCTTTACCCAATCCATTAGAGAGATATAATTTTATCACATTATGTTTCTTTATAACTAAACCACCCAACGTCATAAATAGTTTCAAATAATTTTAAAAATCATAACCCATAAAAACATATAGTTTTAAAAATATTCCTTTCATCCATAAGATGACACTAATAGATATTGAAATATCTAGTCAGTTTTCAAACCATTTTTATGAATATAAATAGAACATAATAAAGGAGGGTTTTTATTTAATGAAAAAATGGAAACTTTTAAATAACACAAAAAATAATATAAAATTTATGATGGCCTGAAAATTTATTGTCTCCATATATGTTAAATTAATTTTTATTTATTTTGTAAAAACAGTTATAACATTGTATAAAATATTTCTTTTGAATTCCATTGAAATAAAGTCAAAATAAACAAACAATTTCATAAAAAATTATTTTATTTCAATATAAATACCTCAATAATATGATTTAAAAAATATGGTATGGATGAAAAATATGTTTGTAAGGGAAACATTAAAAGTGTATTTTTAAAAAGAAAGTCCATTACCTTATGTCTGACACGTCATATTCAATATTTATTTTAATTAATATTAAACTTACGATAATTATTTACATTATTATGATTATTTTTTTATGTTTATTATTACTTTTATTTTATCACTTACAATTCTATATTTTATTATTTAATCAATTAATTTCACATTAAATGTTTTGAGAATATTCATTTCATAAGTGTCATTTTTAAATAATCTCAAGAATTATTTCGATGGAATAATTATAATTTTTATACAACAATTATGATTTTGAGACTAAGTATGAAATATGGATATGAAAAATGAACTATGTTTCATTAATGGATATAGTATGATGTATATAAGCATGAGTAACCTTTCTATTTCTCAACTATCATAATGGAATAAAGGAATGTATCATTTTATCTTTATATATGGATAATAATATCATTTTTATAATTTTTATTTTTAATTATACTTATATATGTCATCCATGAGACGTGGTTAGAAAAAAAAATCACATCTTTTCGTGGAGGTGGAAGTCCACCAGTACACACAAAATACATCATCAGTTTTAAATGAATGGGAATGCAAGGAAGTAAAAAATAGTTTATCCTTTTATAATTATAAATGTGTCATTAATATCATATGTATATATATATATATATATATTAAATCCAATATCATAATCATCTCCTAGAGGCGGTGATGGAAAATAATTTCATTGGTTCACGAGGCGGTAGACCTTTGTACACAAGAATGATGAATTACACTGCAATTTAATGGAGGGTAGAGACAAATACAGGTTATATAATTTATATAATAAAATATAAGTATATTTAGTGTACTGTTTTTAGTATTTTATCACGGTTTCAGAATATTTTAATGAGGTGTATGAAGAAATAAAATAAAAACTTGTGGTTAAAAACTATACCAATTTTTTTGGACTTCTCCTTTTATTAATACCTTAATCCATATAAGGTTGGTATTATGACAAAAAAGACCTCAATAATGATAATGGTGATTCTAGGAATGTATTTTGGTATGTATTTTCTGAACCAAATAGTTTTATAAGTATGAATTAATGAGAAGAACAAGTGCCCTTTTATAAGGGGGGCTAAGGGAACTCATGGAATTTCTCAAATTATTAAATTCATATAAATTAAATTTTCTATAAAAATTTATAAAAATTGAAATTATTAAGTGATAATATTATAATGGGTCAAAATAATCTCATACAATAAAATTTTTATAGGTTTGGATCACATTTTTACACTTAACTTTTTGTGTTACCCCTTTAATAACCCTTTTGACAATTATCGCAATATTAATAGTTTATACCCTTTAAGCGTTAATAATGATCAAATAAAAACCTATAAAAGGACCATTTTTCATTTAATTAACCATATTCCATTAATTTTTGAGAATATATGTTTTTTATCATTTTTAAATCATTTAATAATATATTATCAATTAAAAAATGTCACTATTGTCAATTTTAGAACAATTCATTTACTTCCACTTTAATAACATCAAGGAAATAAAGTAATTTCAATAAAATTAATCCATACCTCTATAATATTCCATGTTTATCTAAAAACACATTTATCATAATGATTCATTGAAATCAAATTATTTTTATCATTTTAAAATCATTTATTTTATATTTTTATTAATTCAATAACTACTATATTAGTGTTTCATAAGATTCTAAGGTAATTAAGTATACACTAAAATAAAAAAATATACCACGATGATGAAAAAAGAATTTATTTTTCAAATTGGACATACCTCATTTTATCCTGATATTAAAAATATTATAGCTATTAAAAGAAATAGTGTGACATTTATTGCTTTATATTCACTTAATTATTATGATGTTAAAAATCACAAACAAGTGGAAAAGAAAATATATTCAAAATTTGGATTGTTATAGAAAATATATAATTATCCAAGTTAATTAATACAATTTTAAGGGTCATTTTTATACCTTATCATTTTATTTTTATCTTTAATTACATAATTTACGCTTTATAATGAATTTTTTTAGTAAAGTTACTATAAATAATGTACAAAACTAAAATGGACCTACTTAAAAAATTTGGATACCATGATTCCATATATGGAATAATTTTTTAAAAATTAAAAACATAGTAGGGTAATAATTTAATTTAATATTATGTTTATAAAATTCAAAGAAAATGGATTTCTTGAAAAATGGGTTTTAAGACCCAAAATTATATTATACCAAAATTAGTTATAAATTTTATTAAAAATTAATTAATTGGATCATATATAACTAATTAATTAAAATTTTACTTTGATATGAAATTAAAATAAAAAATTAATTTATTTAAGGAAAATCAAAATATTATTATAAAATTTTTATTTTTTACTAATCATGGAAAAGTGAATCTTTTTTGAACAATAAAAAAATTGTAAGATAATTTTGATGTAATGAATTAATAAATAATTTTCATTTTTAAAAAATAAAATTATAAAATTTTTAAATAATGATTTTAAATAAAACCGTAGAGTGTATAAAACCAAAATTTGTTATAAATAATTCTTTTTTCATTTTGAATGGAATATTTTTCTAATATTTTTATGAAAAATTTATATTTATAACATATAATGAATAATTATAATAAAATAATTTATATGAACATTACCCATACTGTTACATGGTTCTTACTTTTGTAAATTACATCCTTGTAATTTTATTTACTTATTAATCAAGTTGTTATATCTCTCCCTTGTAACATTTTTTAGATTTCCATGTTATTTCATCAACCATATAGTTTGTCCAAAAAACCTTTACCTGGTAAATTTAATTTTTCTAAAATACATTTATCTATATTCAAAAATATAAACAATCTATTCCTCATAATAATGGTCTTTATCCAACTGAGCTATCACAGGCCACAAAAAAAGATATGAATATTATACATATTTTCTTATCATTGAATCATGGAAAACATTGTGTACCTAGGATAAAAACTTTTGTAAGGCTAGTTAGTAGAAAAAAGATCTACATTTGTCCAGAACATTATATGTTCTAATAAAATGTGTACTTAATGTAATGTCTTGTGACTTATCAACATGTTACTTTTTCAGTTATGGGTGTTGTAGGCCATTTTGAAGAGGCTTTAAGAGGTTCTATGAGTATTGGAAGTGAAACAAATATATAGTGGGAAATTCACATCATTAATGGGGTAAAAACCATGACTTGATGGTTCATATCCTATATATCAAACAAGTTTCACCGATTCTATGCAGTTTTGGGGGATCTCATGAAATAGATCCACTAAGTGAAATTAATTCCTGACATGTAATTAAATAAAGGCTAAGGCGATGTGATTTTTTATAATAGTGGTAATTTTAGGGAAATTGATATATTTCATGTTTATAATGGGTTACATGATGTGAATGTGTTTATTTCTATGTTTTATATAGTAATTTCAACATAATCTCTCCATATTTAGCTATGTCTTATCTCTTCCATTGTGGATGAACCATTGGTTATATAAGGAGATCTTTTATCCCTCTTCCACCTACATCAATTAGCTAGTTCCAGTGTATGCCGATTGTAAATTCATGGTTGTTCTCATCTCTTTACTAAGAGTTACCTTCAATTATTATTTAGAGATATACTATAGTTGAGTGGTTTCGGTTTTTGTTGTGATTTGTGCTTTGTTTTTTATAACCCTTGATGTGGTTTATATTGATCAATGGAGTTATTCTGATGTTTTGGTTTGTGCATGTTTCATATTCTCCATATGTTGGTCAATGAATTAGAAAAGAATATTTGATGTAGAGAATCCCCCCTTTCTCACTTTTTTGTATCATGTGGGAGGGTTTTACTCTTTTTTATCTATATAAGAAGGTTTTCACCAGCCTAATTAAGATAAATTAATTGATTAATTAATATTTAAGGATAACAGGAGATGATTCGTATGATCGTAAAAAGTTTTTATTATTATGATGTTGGGTTTGTACGACTGAAATTATCCATTGAAAATAATTTCTTTTGGGATATTTTCCTTGTGTTGTACACGGATTTATATGGAAGCCTTATTTAATTTTATTATGAGATAAACCTAAAATGAAAACTGGAAAACTACTTATATATAGATAATAAAATGGATTCCCCTTGATTTATTTCTTATGGGATGAGGCCCCTAAAATAAAGTGATATGTGATAAAAGTACCTTATCTAAATATGTAAAATGATATTTTATGTGTTTTGATGTGTGGTTGTGTTATGGGGTTGTGATATAAGGTTTAAATGTGGTGTGGGGTGATTTGTGGTTGGTTATCCATGCTTTTGGGGTAGTAAAATGATAGTCTAGTTGGAAATTCTTTTATTGTTGTGGGGTGATTGTTTGTTTGGCCATGTTTTTAGTGTTCCAAGGTGATGGTTTGTTTGGATTTGATTTTTGTGAGGCATTATGATGGTTTTTTTCCATGATTTTGGGGTAGTGTGGTGATTATTTTTTTGGTCATTCTTTGGGGGGGAGTTGTTGGTCCGTTTGGTTGTGATTTTTTGGTGGTGTGTTGATGGTCTGTTTGGACATTCTTTTTGAGAGGCAAGGTGATGGATTGATGTGGATGATGAGTGATATTTGATTTCTCTTTGTGCTACGCTGGATGTCTGGATAGCGATGAAATAAATATTTAATAATAATTAATATGGATGGGTTTTTGTTTCTTTCAAGGGATGGAATTAACTATAGAAAAAATTAATGGTGGGATGTTTTATTAAATTAGATTTTCTGTAAAAATGAAATGAATGGGATGTATAATGGAATTGGTTAGCAGTTTGATATGGGGATTGTGCATTATGTGTTGTTATACATTTATAAATGTAAGCAAAAATAGGGGATGTTGTGAGTTGGTTAGTGTTTTTTGTGAACCCATTGGTTGGTCTTCTGTGTTTTAATATGTATATACATATGTATTTCTTGTGAATTCTATGTACACCCCACATACATCTAGAAAAATAACCCAACATGAATATTTTTATATGGGGAGTGTTTTTCCAACATCCTAGTGATTATAATGGATGGATAACTACCCTCTATTTCTCAATCACCCTTATAGATGAGTATATATACAATGATGTGATGGGAGATGGTTTTCTAGTTCACTAGTTGATTGACAAGGTGTCTTTATATGAGATGTGATATGAACATGAAGTGGGTTGGGGACCCAAGTGTATTCAGTAAGGATGTTAGAAGTTAGTGGTGTGGAATGGATTATAGTGGGGTTCATTCATGGTAGGGGGAGGGAACAAGTTTTAGGCCCTTTATGTTCACAATACCCTACTACTCTAGTTAAGGCTGTGATGTGATGTCCCAAGTGTCCATGAGAATGGTGAGATGTGACCATGTTGTGGGGTGGTGGCCCAGGTGTCTCTGAGTGTGATGTGATGTGACTTTGTCATTGGGAGGTTTTATATGTCATTCATAAGCTATAAGAGTGATAGGATGAACAACATTTTGGTGTGAGAGTGGAAATTAAATTGGAAAGTGGTGTGGGTACCCTTTGTTGGTATGCTTCTTATTGTCTTATTACACATGGATTGCATTTTGTTTGGTGAGAATGACTTGGTAAGTTTGGGATGTATAACTGACATGTTTATGTGTTGTTTGATGTATTTTTTTCTCAATGGTGCATTAGTATGATTCTTTAACATATGCATGAGATGTGTTGTTTTCCTACAGAGTATACTTGTATTATCACCCTACGTATATAAATTGATTTTTAGGTTTACAATAGGATTAAATGGATTATAATGGAAAATATTAACCCATACCTTTTTGAATAGTTGTTATGTTATTGTTTTAGATTTTATTTTGGGTAATTACTTTTATAGAATTTTATATATCATTTTTATTTATACATGCATTGTAGGACAATTTTGGTTTCTTTTTGTATAATGTCATGGAGTTTCTCATGAATGATTCATCATATCAACTAATACTATATTATTATAGATATTAATGCCTCCAATTTAATGATATTTTTATACCCTCAGTGTATAATACCTACCTAAGGATACTGGAGGAAAGTCTTAGGGGATTTTATCTTTCTCCAATCATTATGATATCTTTGGACAGAGGGGGCCATGAAAGTGTTGTTTCAGAGGTTAATGTTTGCGAGATAGGACGAAGTCTAGAGTTAAAAATATGGGGATTTAATGGGATGGTATGGAGAAAATGTTAGTTGGACATAGAGTGGGACATAGGTTAGGGAGACTAGGCTGGACATTGGATTTTAGGGCCACCTCTGATTCATCTGATTTCCATAGGGTTGATATAGGAGAGGTTGTTTTGGATTGGTAAAGGGATTTTTGTTCTGTTTATTAGAAGGCTTTGGGGAAGTCCAAGGAAAGTTTTTTAGATCTGTAGAAAGATTGAGACAGAGGATCTTGAGATCACATTAAGTTTGATCTAGTACCTAGTGGAATATTACATCCTTTTATAAGTTAGTTGGGTATGGGGAGATGGGAATCTATGCTATAAGTTTTATCTAGGTGAGTGAAAGGACATGTATGTTTCATGGCTAAAGTTTTTGAAAGAGTTCTGAGTATTGTTCATTTTTTTATCATGAATGAATTTGAGAAAAGGTATTTTCTTTCTTTTCATAGGGGAAGTATGTTGGTGTGGGATTTAAGAATCTTTTTCTAGGATCTTAAACACTTTTCCCATTATGTTTTTCTAGATGAAGATTTTTGTGAAATATGTCTTGGGGATCAAATCCATCCTTTTATCCATTATAATGTTACTCCTTTTACATTTACAATATATCTATAGGTTCATAATATGGTTTAGGTGATCAAGAAGATTCCCTCATTATGAGGTTTTTTATTAGACAAGAATCATAAGGATTACTATAGGAGTATGATTGTTAGTGGTGGGTCTCAAGAACCAGGACCTTTATGGTTTTTACTGTTGGGAAATTGACCTCATAAGATTCCACTCAAGCCTTATGGGGAAAGTGGTTTCAATAATTTTTCAATGGATATTAGCCTAGTTTGTTTTTTCTTTAGAGTGTGTGTCTATAAACAAAATTATTTTCCATTGATCCTTCAACCTCATTTGGGGAGAGGTAGATAGGTTCAGTTCTAGTTTTGGAAGAAATTACCAGTGATACCATTTTAGTGGTATGGGAAGTTTGCTTATGCTATGATGAGGGGAGATGGAGTGGGAAGAGTCTAACCTTAAGATGTTTCTTATGTTCTAGTCCCTCAGCCTGAGCATGGTAATGTATGTGGACATTATTAGATAAATGGAGGATTTTGGTATGATTAGTTGAATGAAGTGGAGGAAACATGAATATATGGAAAATGATCATTCAAGGCATGCTCATTTTTTTTGCATACCCTTGTTTATCCCTTATTTAATTTTGGAGACTCACGCTTCTTTTTTTCACCCACTATAGACCATGATATAGGACATTTTTTAGAGATTTTTCTTGTACACAATGTGTTAAATATGACAGTTGGGGGCCATATGAACTTATTTGATGTGTTTTGAGGGTGTAAACTGATTATGTAGAAAATTTATCCTATGGAAATATTTTCTGTCTACAAATGGAACCATGTGATTTCATCCTAGTCATTAATTTATTTTATTCCATACATTTTGTTATCTACTACTTATATAGGATAGTTTTTTTCTTAGATATGAATGGATAGTGTGTGGTGTTTGTTAGAAAGAATAGTTTTTAGGTGGGTAGTTAGAGTGTGGAACTCCTTCATTTTTTGATGGATGAGTTGTCAGTTGAATTAATGTATTCTCGGATAGTGGGGGTCCCTATGATTTCTGTAGAGTTTTTTATGTTTTCCATGAAAATGTTGTGACACTACACCCCTCAACATGATGTTGAGTTCATGATAGAATTGAAACCTTGTTTTCTCCTATTTTGATATATCTATATTGGATGCCACCTTCTGAGTTGTGTTATTTGAGGATTTAGATAGATTATATGATATAGATGGGTTTTATTCAGCCCAATGTACAATTTTGGGGAGCTCCAATGTTTTTCACCAATAAATAGGATGGTATTCTGATGTTGTGTATAGATTAATATAGGTTTAATCAAGTGGTAGATAGGAATTGTGACCCTCTTCAGAGGATAGATTATTTTTTTGAACATATAATATGGTTAAGTTGGTTTTCAAAGATATATCTTTAGTTTGGAAATACCTTGTTTATGGGAATGTAGGGTGATACCCCAAAGATTATCTGTAGATGAAGGTATAAGAAATTTTAGTTTATAATCATGTAATTTGGTGTTGAACATGGAAAACTTTTTTTCATGGGACTATTGAGCTCCATGTTCCATGAATTTCTAGACTGGTTCATTGTAGCATTAATCGATGAGAAATTGATATACTAGAATTAATAGAAGCATGTATTCCATGTTAGAGAAAACATGATGGTTATTTTTTACCACCAACTCAATGGAATGTTGTCCAAGAATATTTTTGGGACATGAGAGGTTCATTTCCTCAGGCATTTAGTGTCTCAGAAGGGTGCGTCAATGAACCATTTCATGTTCGGGGAAGTTTTTTCTTCGCACTACTAGAAATGCAGGATTTTCCAACGATTATGAACTGTTGGGAAAGGATGCAAAACTGTTGGTATAATATATAGCAACGGTTCTGCAAACCGTAGGGAAGTAAGCCATTGGGAAAGCTTTTCCCAACAGTTTACACTGAACAGTTGGGATAGGTTAAAAAAAGAACCTATCCCAATGGTTGTGCCAAACCGTTGGGATAGATTTTCCCAACAGTTTGATTTGAACCACTGGGAAAACCAAGCAGAGGAGTTTTACCAATGGATCATAGAACTGTTGGTAAAACAAACTCAGAGAGGCTATGCCAACAGTTTGAAACCGTTGTTATAGCCTATGTTGTGCAAATTGCACAGCAGCCTGCAATTTTCACAGAAGCTCTCATTTTTGTGCAATTTTCACAGAATCATTCCCTCTCATTTTCAATCATTTCCAATGATCATAACATCAATAAACTAACACATACATATACAATTATTTTACCTGCAATAACCAACTAACACATACATATTGAGAACAAATTCATACACATTTAACATATAATGCATCCTGGAACTATACACATCCATAATTAAATAAAAATTCATAACGTAATTATAAACAATCATATTTCATTTATAATTAAATTTAAGATTTTGATGACAATTATATATGGAATCTAGAATTCAATTCATAATTTGATCGGTTTTTCGTATACCATATGTTTTTACTAGAAATGATGTCCATTTTAAAAAAATACATACACCTGGAGTGATACCGGCCACACCGAGCCTTTTATTGAGGCAAGGTTAACTCGTACACGTCACAAATGACCCATGGATCGTTGTCCTAAAGTATAAACTTATTCGGAAAGAGTTTGGTTGGTTTTTCGTATGTCAGTTGTTGTTTTCACTTAAAATTAAGTACTTTTTAAATAAAAGAGAGAAACTTTGAATGGTGTCTCCCACACTGCACCTCAGATTGAGGCGGGGTTGAATCGTACACGTCACAAATGACCCATGGATCATTGTTCTAAAATATCAATACAATCAGAATCTGTATGGTTAGTTTTCCGTATGTACTTAAAATGTTCTCCATTTTAAACATAAGATAGACACTTTGGGTGGTCCCAAACACACCACGACTTGGATTGAGGTTCGGTTGACTCATACACATAAAATATGACCCATGGATCATTGTCCTAAAATTTCAACAGATTAAAAATGCGTTTGGTTTGTTTTTCATATGTCAGTTGTTCTTTTCACTTATAATCCTGTCCATTTTAAACAAAAGAGACAAATTTAGAGTGGTACCGGCCACACTGTGTCTCGGATTTAGATGGGTTTTACTTGTACACGTCTCAAATGACACATGGATCATTGTCATAAAGTATCAAGACAATCTGAATGCATTTTGTTGGTTTTTTGTATGCCAGTTGATGTTTTCACATAAAATGATGTCCTTTTGAAACAAAAGATAGACACTTTGAGTGGTGCCAGACACACCGCATCTCATATTGAGATGAAGTTGACACTTACACTTCACATATGACCCATGGATTGTTGTTCTAAAGTATCAACACAATCGGAATCAGTTTGGTCAGTTTTCCATATGTACTTAAAATGTTGTCCATTTTAAACAAAAGAGAGCCACTTAGAGTGATCCTGGACACACTATGCCTCAGATTGAGGCGAGGTTGACTCGTACATGTCACATATGACCCATGGATTGTTTTCCTAAAGCATCAACACATTTAGAATGTGTTTGGTCAGTTTTTCGTATGTTAGTTGTTGTTTTCACTTAAAATGATGTCCATTTTAAACCAAATAGAGACACTATGAATGGTGTCAGCCACACCGCACCTCAGATTGAGGTGGGGTTGACTCATACATGTCACATATGACCCATGGATCATTGTACTAAAGTATAGACACAATAATAATCTATTTGGTCGGTCTTCCGTATGCTAGTTGTTGTTTTCACATAAAATGAAATCCATTTTAAACAAAATTGAGACACTTTGAGTGGTGTCAGCAAAACCGCACCTTGGATTAAGGTGAGGTTGACTTGTACACGTCACATATGACCCATGGATCGTTATCCTAAAGTTTCAATGGAAATCGAATGCATTTGGTTGGTTTTCCATATGTACTTAATCTTTTGTCCATTTTAAACAAAAGAGAGACACTTAGAGTGATACCGGGCACACCGCGACTCAGATTTAGCCCAGTATGGCTCGTACACGTCGCATATTACCCATGGATCATTTTGATAAATTATAAATAGATTCTAAATGAGTTTGGTCAGTTTTTTGTATGCCAGTTGTTCTTTTTACTTATAATCATGTCCATTTTAAACAAAAGAGACACAGTTAGAGTGGTACCAGCCCCACTGCATCTCAGATTTAGATGGGGTTGACTTGTACATGTCTCAAATGACCCATGGATTATTGTCCTAAAGTATCAACACAATCTGAATGCTTTTGTTTTGTTTTTTGTGTGCCAGTTGATGTTTTTACTTAAAACGATGTCCTTTTGAAACAAAAGACAGACACTTTGAGTGGTGCCGGCCACACCGCCTGTCAGATTGAGGCGGGGTTGATTCTTTCATGTCACAAATGACCCATGGATCATTGTGCTAAAGTATCAACACAATCAAAATCCGTTTGGTCATTTTTCCATATGTACTTAAAATGTTGTCCATTTTAAACAAAAGAGAGCCACTTAGAGTGATCCTAGCCACACCATGCCTCTTATTGAGGGGGGATGACTCGTACATGTCACATATGACCCGTGGATCATTTTCCTAAAGAATCAACACATTTAGAATACGTTTGGTCAGTTTTTCGTATGTCAGTTGTTGTTCTCACTTAAAATGATGTCCATTTAAAACAAAAGAGAGACACTGTGAATGGTGTCGGCCACACCACACCTCAGATTGAGGCGGGGTTGACTCGTACACATCACATATGACCCATGGATCGTTTTTCTAAAGTATTGACACAATCAGAATCCGTTTGGTTGGTTTTCTATATGCTAGTTGTTGTTTTCACTTAAAATTAAATCCATTTTAAACAAAAGAGAGACACTTTGAGTTGTGTCAGCCACACTGCGCCTCGAATTGAGGTGAGGTTGACTCATACACGTCCCATATGACCCTTGGATCGTTCTCTTAAAGTTTCAATGGAAATTGAATGTGTTTGGTCGGTTTTCTTTATGTACATAAAATGTTGTCCATTTTAAACAAAAGAAAGACACTTAGAGTGATCTCGGCCACACCGCAACTCAGATTGAGCCCGGGATGGATCATACATGTCACATATAACCCACGGATTGTGGTGATAAATAATCAACAGAATCTGAATGCGTTTGGTAGGTTTTCCGTATGCCAGTTGTTCTTTTCACTTAAAATGATATCCTTTTGAAACAAAAGAGAGACACTTAGAGTGGTTCCGGCCACACCGAACCTCGGATTGAGGTGGGGTTGACTCTTACACATCACATATGACCCATGGATCGTTTTCCTAAAGCATCAACACATTTATAATGTTTTTGGTTAGTTTTCCATATGCTAGTTGTTGTTTTCACTTAAAATGATGTCCATTTTAAACAAAAGAGAGACACTTTGAGTGGTGTCGGCCACACTGTGCCTCAGATTGAGGAGATGTTGACTCATACATGTCACATATGACCCATGGATCGTTCTCCTATTGTTTCAATCGAAACCAAATGCGTTTGGTCATTTTTCCTTATGTATTTAAAATGTTGTCCATTTTAAACAAAAGAGAGACACTTAGAGAGATCCCTACCACACCGAGACTCGGATTGAGCCCGGGTTAGCTCGTACACATCACATATGACCCATGGATCTTTGTGACAAATTATCAATAGAATACGAATGCGTTTGGTTGGTTTTACATATGCCAGTTATTCTTTTCACTTATAATATTGTCCATTTTAAACAAAAGAGACACTGTTAGAGTGGTACCGGCCACACCGCAACTCGGATTTAGACGAGGTTGACATGTACACATCTTAAATGACCCATGGATAATTTTACTAAAGTATCAACACAATCCGAATGATTTTGGTCAGTTTTCCGTATGCCAGTTGATGTTTTCACTTAAAATGTTGTTCATTTTAAACAAAAGAGAGACACTTAGAGTTACCGCACCTCGGATTGAGGTAGGGCTGACTCGTACACGTCACATATGACCCATGGATCATTTTCCAAAAGCATTAACACATTTCGAATGAGTTTGGTCAATTTTTTGTATGTCACTTATTGTTTTCACTTAAAATGATGTCCATTTTAAACAAAAGAATGACACTTTGATTGGTATCAGCCACATTGCACCTCAGATTGAGGTGAGGTTGACTCGTACACACCACATATGACCCATGGATTGTTCTCCTAATGTTTCAATGGAAACCAAATGTGTTTGGTCAGTTTTCCATATGTACTTAAAATGTTGTCCATTTTAAACAAAAGAGAGACACTTAGAGTGATCCCGGCTACACTGCGACTCAGATTAAGCCCAGGTTAGCTTGTACACGTCACATTGGACCCATAGATCATTGTGATAAATTATCAACAAAATATGAATGTGTTTTGTAAGTTTTTCATATGCCAGTTGTTCTTTTCACTTATAATCCTATCCATTTTAAACAAAAGAGACACAGTTAGAGTGGTACCGGCCACACCATGCCTCAGATTTAGACGGGGTTTACTCATACACGTCTCAAATGACCCATGGATCATTTTCCTAAAGTATCAACACAATCCAAATACGTTTGGTCAGTTTTCTGAATTCCAGTTGATGTTTTCACTTAAAATGTTGTCCGTTTAAAAAAAAGAGACACTTAGAGTGTTTTCGGCCACACTGCACCTCAGATTGATGCGGGGCTGACTTTTATAAGTCACATATGACCCATGGATCGTTTTCGTAAATCATCAACACACTTTGAATGTGTTTATTCATTTTTTTGTATGTCACTTGTTGTTTTCACTTAAAATGATGTCCATTTTAAATAAAAGGGAGATGATTTGAGTGGTGTTGGCCACACCACACCTCAGATTGAGGTGAGGTTGACTCGTACACATCGCATATGACACATGGATCGTTCTCTTAATGTTTCAATGGAAACCGAATGCGTTTGGTCGGTTTTCCGTATGTACTTAAAATGTTGTCCATTTTAAACAAAAGAGAGACACTTAGAGTGATCCCGACCACACCGTGACTCGGATTGAGCCCGGGTTGGCTCTTACACATCACCTATGACCCATGGATCATTGTGATAAATTATCAATAGAATCTGAATGCATTTGGTTAGTTTTTTGTATTCTAGTTTTTCTTTTCAATTATAATCCTATCCATTTTAAACAAAAGAGACACAGTTAGAGTGGTACCGGCCGCACCGCGCATCGGATTTAGATGGGGTTGACTCGTACACGTCTCAAATGTCCCATGGATCATTTTCCTAATGTATCAACACAATCCGAATGTGTTTGGTTGGTTTTCTGTATGCCAATTGATGTTTTCACTTAAAATGTTGTCCATTTTAAAAGAAAAGACAGGCACTTATAGTGGTGCCATCCACACCACACCTCAAATTGAGGCGGGGTTGACTCATACACGTCACATATGACCCATGGATACTTTTCTTAAAGCATCAATACATTTCGAATGCATTTGGTTAGTTTATCGTATGTCACTTGTGATTTTCACTTAAAATGAAGTCCATTTTTAACAAAAGAGAGACACTTTGAGTGGTGTCGGCCATGCCGGGCCTCATATTGAGGCGAGGATGACTTTTACACGTCACATATTACTCATGGATCATTCTCCTAAAGTTTCAATGAAAATCGAATGTGTTTTGTCAATTTTCCGTATGTACTAAAAATGTTGTCCATTTTAAACCAAAGAAAGACACTTATAGTGATCCTGGCCACACCGCAACTCAGATTGAGCCCGGGTTGGCTCATACACGTCACATATGACCCATGGATCATTGTGATAAATTATCAATAGAATACAGATGCGTTTGGTAAGTTTTTCGTATGCCAGTTGTTCTTTTCAGTTATAATCTTGTTTATTTTAAACAAAATTGACACAGTTAGAGTGGTTCTGGGAACAACGCACCTTAAATTTAGATGGGTTTGACTCATACACGTATCAAATGACCCATGGATCATTTTCCTAAAGTATCAACACAATCTGAAGGAGTTTGGTTAGTTTTCCGTATGCCAGTTGACGTTTTCACTTAAAATGATGTACTTTTGAAACAAAAGACAGACACTTTGAGTGGTGTTGGCCACACTGCATCTCAGATTGAGGCGGGGTTGATTCTTACCTATCACATATGACCGATGGATCGTTGTGCTAAAATATCAACACAATCATAATCTGTTTGGTCAGTTTTCTGTATGTACTTAAAATGTTCTCCATTTTAAACAAAAGAGAGACACTTCGAGCGATCTCGGCCACACCACACCTAGGATTGCGGTGGGGTTGACTCGTACATGTCACATATGACCCATGGAATGTTTTCTTAAATCATCAACACATTTCGAATGCGTTTGTTCAGTTTTTCATATGTCAGTTGTTGTTTTCAATTAAAATGATGTCCATTTTTAAAAAAAAGAGACACTATGAATGGTGTCGGCCACACCTCGCCTCGGATTGAGGCAGGGCTGACTCGTGCATGTCAAATATTTCTCATGAATAATTGTGCTAAAGTTTCAGTAGATACTGAATTTGTTTGGTCGGTTTACTGTATGTACTTAAAATGTTGTCCATTTTGAACAAAAGAGAGACACTTTGAGTGATCATGGCCACACCACGAATCGGATTGAGCCCGGGTTGGCTCGTACACGTCACATATGACCCATGGATCATTGTGATAAATTATCAATAGAATTTGAATGCATTTGGTCAGTTTTCCGTATGCCAGTTGTTCTTTTCACTTATAATCTTTTCCATTTTAAACAAAAGAGACACAGTTAGAGTGGTATGTTAGTTGTTTATTCACATTATTCAAATACACTATTTTACTATGGGTCTTTAAATTAATTTATTTATGAAACATATCAGAGCTAACAATGCCATGACCAATGAATACATCTCGTTTTATAACATACCAAGAATATATGATATAGATTTTCTAGTAGTAAATGAAATCAAGGAGAGTGGGGGCTGTCTGGGAGGGGGGATGTCCGGGGGCTGTCTGGTGGGTGTCCAGGGGCTGTTTGGGGACCAAGGAGGAGGGTGGGGGCTGTCCAGGGGGTGTTTGGGGGGTTGGCCGGGGTCCAAGGAGGAGGGTGTGGGGGCTGTCCGGGGGGCTGTCTGGGGGGCTGTCCGGGGGGCTGTCCGGGGTCCAGGGAGGAGGGTGGGGGCTGTCTGAGGTCTAGGGAGGAGGGTGGGGGGGGGGGGTGGCTACCCGGAGGGTGTCTGGGGGCCTGTCTGGGGACCAAGGAGGAGTGTGGGGGGCTGTACGGGGGGCTGTCCGGGGGGTGTTCGGGGGGTTGTCCGGGGTCCAAGGAGGAGGGAGGGGGGCTATCCGTGGGGCTATCCGGGGGCTGTCTGAAGGGCTATCTGGGGGGCTGTCTGGGGTCTAGGGAGGAGTGTGGGGGGCTGTCCGGGGGGGCTGTCTGGGGGGATGTCCGGTTCCGGGGAGGAGGGGGGGTTGTCTGGGGGGCTGTCCGGGGGGCTGTCTGGGGTCCAAGGAGGATCGTGGGGGGGGGGGGGGGGGGGGTTGTCCAGGGTCCAGGAAGAAGGGGGGATGTCTAGCGAGTTCCCAAATACACAACCACTAAAAGACAACAACATCCATAAAAATGTAAAATACATAAAAATAACTCACCTCCAATACTATACTACAGGTCTAGATAAAACCAACAACTAGAATAGACTAAACATCAAATCTCAGTAATATTAGTCAAAAATGTAACGGATCATTTGTCCCACATCACCATCACCATCATCACCATCATCATCACCCTTGTCCTTGTCCCCATCATCGTCCTCGCCCTCCTCAGCGCCCTCCTCACCCTCGCCCTCCTCCTCTCCCTCGCCTTCCGCCTCCCCCTCCCCTCCCTCCTATTCTGCACCAGACTCCTCCCCATCACCATCGTCAAGCTGGATATCGTTCTGACCAACACTAGAACTACCACCCGGTGCACCATATAAAGAACGTATTGACGACATATATTCATCAAATGTTGGGGTGTCCTCTTCTGGAAGTATTGGAGGTAGAACATCAATAAATTTCATAAATGCACTGTTTTCCCTAGAAGACTGTTCTGTCGTCTCTGTGGCCCTTTTCTTAGCCTATTCTGCCTGTTCCCTAACTTTCTGCAGCTCAGTGGCACTAAATCTCATACCTGAGGAGGGCCAATACCTCTTCGGGGCTATCCTAGGTTGGCAGCGTACTCTACCAGGATGCTCCTCTCCCAACACCTAATGTAAGTGATCAGTTGGCCCAAAATTTTCTGGTTCTTGGGCATCGAGGGCCTCTAAAGAAGCCTGTTACAAATATAAATATATTATTAAGTAACAAAATATATATTAAAATATAAAATCAACAGATTAAAACTTACAATCTGCTGCTGAGTCACTTCGTTGACGACACTTCCATCCTTTTTCCATCTACTCGAGCAAAACAGTTTTGCTCGAGGCACACATCCTTCAATATTCTGTATTTTCCTCTAAAATGAAATTGAAAACTAAAGTTATATGAAAACGTTAGAAAATTATTAAATAATTGAGGAAAAATAAGAAGATATAAGTAGTAATGAAAACGTATAAACAATTGTCATACCTTCTTCCTCTCATGATGTGGCATCATAGTACTTCCTAGTGTGTGGAGGTATTTTTTTGCATCAATGTATTTTTTCTAGATGATTCCTAAATAAAATTAGACAATTCAAAGGATAATATTAATGAAAAACTTGAAAGTTATTATTTAAATACCTCAAATGTAATTCATACCTTAAACGGGTTAGTCGTCCAATGAGTAATCACCTGACGATACTGCTCTTAGGACAATCATCAACGACTGGTACTGCCTCTGACTCAGTGCCAACTCTAGCATGCCATCCAATATACAACTCATTCTTGTAGTCTCTCTAAAGCTCTCCTAAATCCTTTAGATGTTGTGGTCGTGCCCCCCCACCATCGGGAAAATTAAATCAAGGATGACATCAAAATATTAATTCATATAAATACAAAAACAATTCATGGAATTAGAAACAACATATTTGTTTACCAATATCTTTGCCCAAGCTCTATCCTTGACATCATCTGGCAAATGTCTCCATGATAGCGGGCTCACGAGAATGATGTCGGAGTATTTGGAAAGCGTCACCAAAAAACTCCGACATTGCTGCCAGGTTTTCTCAACCATTTGGTTGTCTTCATTGTAATTCATCATAACCTGTGTGCGGTGGTTCCACACCGAACGCATGCGTGTATGCCCCTTCCCCCACCTCTTGTCAGTAGATGTATCTTTTATGAATGAAAAACAAATATTTTATCAAAACATGTTATAATGAAAAAAAATATTACAATAAAAATATGTTAGGGTTCTATAAATATACCTACGCTAGTCTGATCGCTGAGCACTGCTGGATCCACAAAAACTGATGGAATACCCTGTGGTGGAACAGGAGTCGAATACGATGGAATACAGAATCTCAGAGAGACATAATTATAAGTAAAATAATATGGGACAATAGTATGACCAGATTCTAACTAGGGAGTGGGAATCATCATGGGATGTGAAAATGATGGGCTAGATGATGAAAAAGGTGGCAAAAACATAGGAGGCCTAAATATCCCGTATGTCCCTAATGACACACTGAGATCAGAATGTGGGAAGGATGACATGTAATTGGGAGGGGCAGGGTCTAGTCAGGTACACGTAACTGCTCGTCCACCTCTGGTACGAACCCTTCTCGTACCACCGACCTGAGTACTAGGAATAGTACTAGGCTCCTTGTTGAATAATTGTTGACGTATAGGTGGTTCCTACAAAAATGATTACAAAAAAATTGTTCAAATGACATTATATATTCTTTAAATATATATATTTGAAATAAAGTACTCATTTTAGGCATTAATGGTGGAATTCCAATCTCCACCATTCGACGATTGTTCTCCATCATTTTTTCTTTTGTCTCTCTTCAATTGGCTTCATTTCCTACTTTTGAAAACAAATATGTAATTAATTAGAAAAAGGAAACTAATGTGTAAACCAAAAAACTAAATATATGAGGGAGTAGGGTGATTCATTGGTAATTTAGCTATAAATTGTTTTAGAAGAGCTTGAATGGATTTAATAAATCATAAAAGTTTTAATGTACACCAAGTTAGAAATATTGTTTGACTAGGTGTGAATAAAGTTCAATTCCAAATTAGAAAATGAAATTCAAATAAAACTGCAACCAATAAACAATGAAAATTCACATGACGGTCAAGTCAGCTAAAACATATTTGTGATCAATAATAAATAAATTTGAATATTTCCAACCTTAACAACCCAAATCGAGGTAAACCAAATGAATTGAGAACATGGATGAATGATTCTATATATTCTCAACCACAAATTTAGGTTCACAATAAAATTTTACAATTGAGATATTGGATTCATCAAAAGAAATAAATGGATATCTTCCAATGGAAATAGGGACAGTGTCAATTCCATCATCACCATCATCAAAAAATGTCTTGGAATTACTTCAACTTTGACACCAAATTCAGGTCGAAGTTGGTCATTGACATAAAAAACTTGTTTAGCCATTGATGCCAACACATATGGATCTTCAGTAGCAAGAGTGAGAGTCATATTAATTACTCGAAATCCACAATCATCAATAAATGTGACATATCTCGTCATCGAATCAAACCAATGGAATTTCATCATTGTGACTCGTCCATGAGAGTAATAATCCAATATTATTATTTTCTTAACAACTTAATAATAACCCACATTTTCAAATCACGATCTACTATCTGATGCAATAGCATAACAATTTGCTGTGGAAGTAACCATAACACCATCATATTGTGTTCTCATGTTCATTTCTCGTTCAGTGACAATAAATTTGTACCCATTGATAACAATTGATTTACAGTCACGAACCACGGTATTAGGACCAAAATCCAAATCTCCTATTTCCTCAGAGATAGAGTCAGCAGACAAAATCAATACCTACAATATAAATGACTATTAATCTTAATTAAATATTGATATAATTATTCTAAATAGTAATATTTTTACATTTAATTTTAACCAAGCAGAATACTCTTTTCTATGAAAAGTCTCTCTCCTTCTCAAAGATAAAGAATGATGATTCCTATTTATCATTGTTTTATGTTCCCTGTAGATAAAAAATATGAATAGTTTAACATATATATATATATAAGATATACATATTCAATTTAGTTACCTGATATAGTCATCAAACAAATCAGAGTTGAAAAAAACTATGAGATGTGCCATCTCTCGCTCTTCATGGCTTAATATCTTCAATGTATATGATCCAGGAATTCATCCTATTTGAGGAAGTGATAGAAAACTGGGTTTAATTTTCTCATACTATTCTTCTTCATTTCTTATTGGTCTATTCATTCTTGTAGTAAGATCAGACAAATACATTGGGCAGAAATCCATACATTCTTCATCCATGTAACCGTTCACGATAGAACCTTCGAGATGATTTCTGTTTCGTACATAAGACATTAATGTGAACATATTTCTTTCAGTTGGATACATCCAAAAAAATGAAATAGGTCTTCTGAGAAGTATTAAAGTGGGAATATGGATAGTCAGATGCAGCATGCATGTGAAAAATGATGGAGGAAATATTTTCTCCATCTCACAAAAAATTAATGGGGCATCTATCCACATTTTTGGAAATAAAGACTTGGATAACTTCTTAGCACAATGATCTCTAAACAAATGGCACAACTGAATAATAGTCACCCTTACATTATTGGACAAAAGATGGTAGATTTCTATTGGAAGCAACTCATGTAGTAGAACATGATAATCATGAGTCTTCAAAGATTTTAGCTTCAACTATCTTCTGTTGACCCGTTTAGATATGTTTCTTGAATAGCCATCAGGAACTCTAATAGTCTCTAATACTTCCAGAAATTGTTTTTTTTCATAGGTGTCATCACATAAGAAGATAATGGAAGTTTCCATTTATTTTCACTGATACGCACCAGATGCAATTCTCGTCTGATGCCCCAATCCACCAAGTCACGTCGAGATCGTAAATCATCTTTTGTCTTCCCAGTGACATTTAGAAAAACCGAAATCAACATTTCCCATATATTATTTTCAATATTAATTACGTCTAAGCAATGACGTAACAAATTGGTTAACCAATAAGGATAATCAAAAAAGATACTCCTATTCCTCCAATTGTAACAGGTTTCTGTGGAAACATTATTTCTCTTTCCGGATTTAATTTGACCCTTCCCAAATGAAAAATTGAAATCTTTCAATTCATTATGAACATAAATTCTAGATATACGATGAGGTAGATCATTGGTCTCTATGGTATTATAAAATCTTCGATGATTCATTCTATATGGATGATCATTTGGCAAGAATCACCGATGTCCCATAAAACTGAAATGACAGTGATGTTTCAGTCTTCTAGATAGTGTATTCTTCATACAAACTGGGCATGGCAGTTTTCCCTTTGGGCTCCATCTAGACATCATTGCATAAGACGAAAAATTATTGATCATCCACATAAGCATAGCACGCATCTGAAATATGTCTTTCAAACATACATCGTATGTGCACACACCCATATCCCAAAGACGTTTCAACTCTTTTATTAAAAGTTTCATGTATACATAAATATCAATGTTGGGATCAAAAGGACCAGATATGAGTATACTCCTGAAAGTGAAAGGATTTTTCATACACAACCATGGATGAAGATTATAAATATGTATAAAAACTGACCATGTGCTGTGTGAAGTAAGAATCTGCCCAGATGGATTAATACTATCGCATGAAAGACCCAGCCTCACATTACGCAAGTCAGCTGAAAAATCAGGATGTCGACCATCAAACCTCTTCCATGCAAATCTATCTGCAGGATGAAACAACTCATCATTAGTATTCTTTCTCTCGGTATCATTCCATATCATTTTTATTGATATTTCATCAGACATAAAAAGATTCTAGAGTCTGGGGATCAATGGAAAGTGCTACATTACTTTCTGTGGAATGCGGGATAGTGTTCCATCAGATTTTGACTTCCAGTGGGATGTGCCACATTTTATAAAATCATTTCGTTCAGCGGTTTCCTCCCAGAATAAACTGCAATCTTTTGGGCAAGCATGAATTTTGTTTCTTGAAAATCCACGTTCCTCAACTAACTTCCATTCCATATAGTGGTTTGAGGGAATATCTGTATCATCTGGAAGTAAATCCTTCAAGAGGGTAAGAATGTAATCAATTTCTATATTATAAATCCCATATATAGTTTTCCCATGAAATAATCGGATTAAAAATTCCATCTTTTACATTTTATCGCATTGTCAATATACTGGAGTCATGGAAGCATCATTCAATTTTTTCACCCTATCAATATCATCATTTTCACTAGATGCATCAGCTGTCCTCATATCAAAGTCTTCTTGAGTTGAAATCCTTTCTTTTTTATGATGACGAATAAATGGAAATCGATCATCTAACAAATTCTCCATTCTAGTCCTTTCATTTTGATCATCACCAATTTGAGATTTCATTTTCTCCCCATTGTGATACCACACAAAGTATTTTTCTTGAAAAACATTTTTTGTTATGTGGTAGTTGACTTATTCATGGCTCAACCATGGTCTACAAACACAATTGGAACATGGGCAGTGTATGCGACCACTATCTGATGCATTGTGAAATGCAAAATCTATAAATCTCTCCAAATTGTTTTGAAAATCGCTTGAGATCTGATTGGTTTCATACATACAACTTCTATCTATTCTGTAAAAAGAATTTATATAAGTCATTTTGTAATAAACAATTCAATAGGATTGAACTTTAATAGAAAATACATTTAAGTAAACGATAAAGGAAGAAGGTTCTAGTCAATATAGTGAACTATTAAAATAATGTAAAGAACAAGTAATCATAAATTAAATTAAAATTTATTTATATTCATTTTCATTATGTCTATAAGTGGCTCATGCCTCAGGTCCCATTATGTGTTATAGGCATCCCAAATCACTCACTCATGTTCAATAACTCATTATTGGCACCTCTATGGTCATACCATTCATTACCCAATTACCTTCCCAAGTCAAGAGCACCCCATGGGTGAATAAAGTTTAGGCTTCTATACTAATAGGTTGTTCATGGCTTGTAAAATGATTTAATTTCATTAAGTATAGACAAAAATATTTATTTTTAAATTTGATATTAATAATAAAGTATGTCAATGATAAAAACATTACTAAATTAAAATTGTGACTTATCTAACATTTTTATGGATGTTTACACATTCCAGCATGGGTAGTGAAAAGCATCCCACCCTCATAAAAGTTAGTATTGGCCAAGGACATATAATATACATCATACAATGGGAACCATATTTAATTGACCCGAAAGTTATATTAGTACAGTCATCTTGGAGGAAATGGAATATATGATCCTGGTTAACTGATGAATTCAAAAGCTCGTATTCCATATGGTGGACACTATCTATGGTATGAAATCATGTGAGGATGGGTTTACATCATTCAATTTGTTTCATTATAGTGAGAATGAAGGCTATAATTAATTACTTGAGTTCACTGATTAAATGAGGGTAGAGGTTACATAGGCTTTGTAAACAGAATAATTAAATAAGGGTAGTATTTTCATACACTGTGCATAGTGGGGGAGTCTCAGAAGATTTAGAAACTAAAATAAATTCCCATCATAGGTATCAATAAGAATCATCAGCATAAAAAGAAAATCCAAATAAAAAAGGACTAATGAAATCAATCATTTCAATAATTCACTACTATGCATGGTTTATCCACATTTTTATCAGTAATTGTATGTCTTAATCATGAACCACCTCTACAAATCCCAGTTTTAACCAATAAACATAGGGTAAATATCTCAAAATATCTTTAAACCACCTCATTAATAGGCTAAAAACGTAAATATAATCTTGAACCAACCATGGAATCTATTTCACAACACATTCTCACACACCAGTTATCTCATGTGTTACTAAATACCAAACATAGTCATATTGTGTAATATAACAAATTACATTACACAAGCCTTATTAAAAAAATTTCATTTTAATGAAACACTTTCCTCAAGGAATTTTAATGAAAACATTCAAAAAAAAACTTTTCTAAAAATTAATAAACACATATAAATAAATTTTCAAGTAACAATTAAATACAAGATGAAGAAAAATCATAAAAACACATACTTAAAAAATATAGAATCCAACCGCAATGAATTTGAGATGTTTCTTATTTGATGGATCGTTAAAGATTTAATTAATTAAATGGATTGGAATGGATAACGTCTAGATTAAACAAAAACACACAAAAATGAAATACAAATCAAAATAAACACTAAAAACTGAAATATGAGATGAATAACAATAAAAATAAGGTAGCACTTAAATATTTTATATGTATGAAGAAGTGAATACCTGATTTGAGATTATTCGGATGGATTTTCACAGGTTCGGATGGGGGAAGTCACGAGAGTAGCTGAGCTGTGCAGAGATTAGGGTTCTGTTGTGAATGGGGGGGAGCAGTGACCGACTGGGTATTTGAGGTTAACATTTACCAACGGTTTTTAAAAACCATTGGCAAAGGGGTCTCCAAGGCACCCTTTCCCAACGGTTCTAGTGAACCATTGGGAAAGTCCTTTTTTACCAACAGTTGGCTTAAATCATTGGTAAATAAGTGTTGAAAAAACCTGCTATTCCACTAGTGTGGAAAGAACCTAAGAAATTGGTAGGGGCTAATAGATTCTAGGGTATAATGGCCTATTATAGGCTATTTGTTTTTTGATTTATCTCAATTTCTAGACCCATTCTTCGTGTTTACTAGTAATAGACAAATTTTTTTTGTAGTGATCAGTTCTAGTAAGTAGTCAGTTACCTGAATGAGAAATATTTCAGTACTACAATTATTTACTTTCCTGAGGAGGGTGTGATTTTTAGGTGTTTTTTGGCACTTCCCATCTAGTCTTAGTATGTGTATTAATTAAGTTGATGGAAGTGATCTATTATGGGTCTATGAAGTTATGTTCTTATGAGTTTAGCTATTCCACCCATGATTTATGTTATCATTTGTTGTGTTTTCACTGAGGTTGTGTCAGAATTACCTCATTAAAGGGTGTTTTGTGGTCTTTATGGATCATAAGAGATTATGGTATATATTTTCGTAGTGTTATATAAATTTGTGAAAGTGAAGGTGGGTGATGTTTCTAAATTATTATGATTTTGATATCTTCTACACCTTATGAAAAGGTAATGTTGTTTCCAATTTTTTGAGCAGGTACGTGTGGAAAGATGTTTTACAAAAGTCTAAGGATGTTTCAAAAGGAATAGAGGAGTTGTAATTTATTCACATAAATTCAATGGGGTAGATGGTAGAGGATGTTTTTTTATATTAAAGTAAATTATTATCTAATTTGTAAGTTGGAGGAGTCTCATTGGTGAGATTTGGAGGAATTGGTGTTTCATGATCCTGAGAAACATTCTGATTCTCCAAATGGATTGTTGGGACTAGAATGGTATTGAGGGAGGTTTTTTGTTCTTGAAATGATATTAAATGGATTCCTTATTTATTTTGATATAACAACTTTGGTGGTGCACACAAAATAATATGTGATGTACAATGTCTTTAGGATGGTGTTTTGGTAGCACTTGGTGAAATAGGTGGTAGAAGAGTTCATGTCCAGGTGTTTGGTTTTCTAATAATTAAAGTCCTAGAAATGTTTTTATAGATGTTTACTAAATCCATTGGATGTTATTAACTACAAATGGGATGATATATCAATATATTTCGTCATAGGGATACTCCAAGCATATGGTTTATGTGATGTGGTTTTGTTGATAGTGGACCGACTGGTGAAATCATCCTACATATTAGCGATAAAGGAGTTAGGTGTATTAGATTTTTTAGTGAGGTAGTACATAGAGGATATGATTAGGATTAATGGGATACCAAGGGCCATAATCATTGATTAAGATCCTCATTTTACCTCATGAGTTTTGTGGGTATTTCAACATGATGATGGCTCCAAGTTGGGACTTAGCACTACTTCCCAACCTCAAACATATAAGAAAATGGAGTGGACCATCTAGAAACTAGAGGATATGTTGTGGGAATAAGTCTATGACTTTTTTATAATGGGCATTACACCCACCATTTTTCATGTTTTTATACAACAGTATATATCTCTTGCCCTTTGTTAAGGATCAATTTGAGGTTTTCTATGGTCGATCGTTCCATTATCTTTTCTGATGGATGCAGGTTGTAGAATCAGTATTTCTTGGTCCTAATGTGGTCCAAAGAATAGAACAGAATGCGTAGTTGGTTTGAGAAAGGATGAAAGATGAAAAATACTAGTAGATGTCTTAGACCGATCATAGGAGGAGTCCCTTGGAGTTAGAGTTTGTGGACTAGGTGTTATTTAAGGTTTCCCTTGATGTGGAAAGCATAGGTTTGGTATGGTGAGTAAGATTTCTACTTGGTTTTGGTCCCTTTAAGGTGTAAGGGAAAGTTGGAAAGGTAGAATTTTGGTTGGATTTTCCACCATCGCTGGAGAGGATCCATGATTTATTCAATGAATTACATCATTATAGGTATCTTCTTGGGGGATCCTGTGTCATTTTCTGGGGGGGTTACATATTGAAGATGATTGCAAGTTCATGTAGAATCTAGTAGAGATCCTGGATCATTTGGAGAATTCTTTGTGAGGATGAACCATCCCTTTGATTTTCATGTTGTGGGGGATTGGTTTTCTCTTAGAGAGTAGTTAGTAATGTGTGCCACAAATGTTTTACCAATAAACTAAGCATATTTCATTTTTTCATAAATCTATTTTCTAGTGATGAGATGTTTAGATGTTTTTGTGATATGTGATTTATTGTTTTTGGGATGTATAATAATGTTCTAACATATGAAAAAAGGTGGAAATAATACATAATTGATAATAATTATACTAAAATATGATTAAACCCATGTGAGTGACTCATTGATAACCTAAGAGGATACAATCTTGGCATAGAGGATGGAACTCCCTGATTTGGGTTTTTAGGGAGGTGTATTTTTTTTAGTGTAGAATTTTTTATTTGGGGATCTAGGGTGGTTTATGTTGTTTTTCAGTGGTTTTATGGAAGTTTGGTTGTGTGAAAGGATTCAGTTTGTGGATGTGTAGTGTGACTTGTGGGTGTTTGGTTGGAAGATTTTGATGATGGTATCATTTAAGAGTAATATGATATTTTATAGGTATGTCATGGGATTGTTTTTCAGAGCCCTTTCCTTCTAGTATTTGTTTTTGATTCTGTAGGGTGAGAATCATTTTATATTTATATGAAGAAATATAACATTCCTTACCAGTATATTAAGTTTATTTTGTTTTGGGAGTCATAGGAGTTTTAGAGGAGTATTTCAGAGGTTCTATGGTATTTGGATGTGAATAAATGTTGTTGTAGGAAATTCACATCGTGAAAGGGTTATATGGCATGAGTTGGTATTTCAAGAATTGTATTTCTTACCATTTTTATGAATTCTATGTGTTTGAGGGAGAACCTATGAAATATATTCACTTAATTAAATTAATTCATGATGTATAATTAAATAATGGTTGATGTGACGTGATTTTCAATAAAAGATATAATTTTTGGGAAACATTGTGATCTCATGTTGTGAATGGGTACATGATGTAAAAGTGTTGAGTTTTAGGTTTTAAATTGGACTTTAATAAAAACCCATCCTCATTCATCTATGGATTCACACATGTATTTTATAATAATTGGGATCACCATGAGGAAATCTATGATACGTCTTCCTCCTACTTTGATCTGTTGGATCTGGTAGATGCCTCTTAAAAATCCGTGGTGATTTCTCTTATCTTTTCCATGTGGTTCCTTCCATTCTTATTTGAATATCCACTATGATGGTGTGATTTTGGTTTGGGTTGTGATTTGTTCTGAGTTTCTTATAACCCTTGATGCGGTGTAGGTTGATGTATGGGTTTTGTGTGCAATTGTGGGTATTTCTTAATCACCATGTGGTACGTAGTGAGTTGGTAAAGCTTCGATAAGGTAAGTAATCCCTATTTTCTCAATTTTATGTATCATGTGGTAAGATTTTATCCTTTTCATTTAAAGGGTCATTTTTCTTCTTACCTAACAAATAAAAATTGATCGATTAATTAAAATTTAAGGGGGAAGGAGAATGATTCTCAGGATTTTACATACTTGATATTATTGTGATTTCTTATTTGTTCGGCATGAATATCCAACTAAAAAACATTGTTTTGGGATCCTTTTCTTTTGTTGTTGTTGTTTTGATATGGAAACCTTATTGTATATTTTTTTGATATCACCATAAAATGGAAAATGGCTAACCACATATTTTTGGTTAATAAAATGGTTTCCTCTAGACTTTAGGATTTTGGGTAAGGCCCCTAAAACAAATTGAAATATGATAAAGACCCTTTGATAAACATATAAAATGATCTTTGATGGGTTATGATGTGTGGTAATACTGTGTAGTTGTGTTGTATAGTATCAATATGGTGTGGCGTGATGTGTGGTTATTTGTCCATTCCTTTCTGGCAGTTAGATGATGGTAAGATTGGTTGTGCTTTAGGGAAAGCTAAGTGATAGTTTGTTTGGTTTTGCATTTGGGTCTACATGGTGATGGTTTTTTTTGTTCTTTTATGGCAGTGAGGTGATGGTTTGTTTGGACATTCTTTTTGGGTAGCTAAGAGATAGTTCTTTGGCCATGCTTTTTGGGAGGTGAGGTGGTGTTTTCCACATGATTTTTGGATAGAGAGACAATTATTCAATGGGTATGATGATATTCAAGTGACGTATGGTTTCAATGAACCAAATGCATAGTTAGTGATGAAATAACTTATTGATAATAATTGAAATTGATGGTGTTTCATTTGGATGATGGGATGGAATTGATTACTGAAAAAAATGAATTGATGTGTGGTTAAATATGGATATATATAAACAATTAAATGAATGTTATTAATAACTAAATTGGTTGGTGGTTTAATATGATGCTTTGTATTTTTTTTGTTATGAATTTAGATGTGGTAGTGAAATTGGGGATGTTTTTATTTGGTTAGTGTTTTTTATAAGCCCATAGGTTGGAATTGTGTATGGCTATGTGTATATAATTGAAAATTCGTTGGAATTTCTATAAACACCACACCCAAAAAAACATTTATAGAGATGTCCATACTTTCATACGGGGTTTCTTCCAACATACTATGGATGATAATGGATGGTTGGATATGTCACGACCCGTCCTCCGGGGCCCATGCTGTGACTACCCCAAACCCACCTTCCATAGGCCAGGGGCTAGTGACTAGCACCAAAATGAATATTCTCTAAAACTGGGAAGGAATTTCCTTTATAACCTGTAAACTCACAAAACTAAGCACAAAGTAGGATACAAGCACAAAGTGAAACTATATAGTAAATAGGGTGTGTATGGAAATAAAAAAAGGGGCCAGAATACAAGACCAACTGAATAGTAAAAGTAAATTGAAAAGTATAGGTAAAAATGAAATAGCTCCAGTGGACACCCGCCAAGGATCCTACAGGAAGGGTAGGTACAAATCTTGAGTGGTTTTCCCTGCAATACGCCTAATCTAATGTTCACCTCTGATCTACCTCTAGTTCTGGTACCCTCACCCTTAGTCAGCGTTGTCTATCATCTGCACAAGACACAACAAGGTGCGGTTGTAGTCTGTGCAAGGGTGAGTATAACAATACTTAGTAGGGACCCCAATACACTCAAAGATCTCACAAAATCCATAAAGGATAAACCCTAAAGCATGGAAACAATAATCAACCCTACTTAGGTATATTCCCAGACATATACCTAAGTTATCAAGTATAGCAATCAAATGCATGAGGAAACACAAGGCCCAACTGAAAAGCCCAGAGCTCAACTATTCCACAGAGGAAAGATTACCATGAAGGTAACACCCCAAAGGTAAGTACCACAAAGGTAAAGCCACACAGAAGTATACCACAAAGGTATCACCATGAAGGTAAGTACCAAAAAGGTATCACCACACAAAATAATTCCACAAAGGTTTCACCACAAATGTAAGGACTTATCTCACACCTAGAATAACATAGGTATGAAAGTAAAGATGATTAGATGTAACTACTAAATCATCTTACTTTATTGAGCGGCAGACCCATGTAGGATCCAAAATCATCAGACCCACATAAGATTCTATTACAGCAGACCCACTTAGGATCTTAGAGGAGTCACATGTGGATTCTAAGAGTGGATCCATGTGAGATCCTCAAACACAGACCCACTTAGGATCCCAAGTCACGTACCCACATAAGATCCCTTACTCATGATAAAGCCAGCTACACGGTTCCCGCACTAAGCTTGCATGATTCCGGGAGGGTCTGCTCCTCAAGCAATAGGTTGATACTCCAACATTCATGAAGTCCAATGAAGCAGTATCTCAATGGACCACCACATAATAGGGGTCTCAACACAACAGACGGTGCATCAATCGAACTCCCAGTCTGTATGTTATTGTCCTTTTAGTCCCGAGGGCCTGGTTGGATTCATGTTCAATCCAAACTGGCCATAAACCAACTTTATCCAAAACAAAAGTGGGGTATACAAAAAGTAACTTGTTGATCCAAGGTTTCCAGTGCCACAAACAGTTCGTCAAAAGGATGCTCGTAGCTCATGTTATGGCTGAAAGAGTGGAAAGGGGTCGAAGCTAGTTTAGGTCTGGCCCGACCCAGCCTGGGCAGACCTGACCTGGTTTGGGTCGACCCAGCCAGCAGGGTCTAGCCTAGCTCACTGGTTCAGGCCCGGCCTGGGATGTGCGGACCGCGTTGGGAGGCCTGCGCTGGGTGGCCCGTTGGCCCACGGTGGTCCGCAGTTGGGTGGCCCCGCGATGGGGTCTGCCCTAGACGCCCCCCAAGGGAGAGGCGCCCCTTGGGTACCCCGAATGGGCCAACCGTTTCGGTTGGTTGGAAGACCAGCTCGCACCCCATGGTGCCGACAGCTGGCACGTGGGACCCAGGGTCCCACTTGGCTCCCCAGCTGGTCGGACGACCAGCCCTCCTCCGTGGCGCGGTCACGCTCTACGCCACCCCTGGCGGCCAGAAGTGGGTTGGTCGCCCTCCCTTCACTGCCGCCCCCTTCGCACGGTCGTCCGCTGCCCTTACTCCACCGCAGCCTATGGGCCACAACCCTTCTCCGACTGCACAGTTTTTCTGTTACCATCGTTGCATCCGGTCGGAGTGTCGGTCATCGCTCTCGAGTCCCATTGGTGCCGGTAGCCGGCATGATCTCCTGTGACATTCATCGGGTCACCGGGCGCGCCCCGGTGGCCCTTTCTTCATTTTATAGACTCCCACACTCATCTTGGGATGTCACTATTGATTCAAGACCACCAAACTCTATAGAGGTTATTGAGGGGTCAGGTCGTGTTCATTTGGCCCACACCCTCCGCATTAGAACGGTAGCAAGCGGCATAATTGTTTTTGATTCAAGAAGAACGACAACAACGGGGTAAGGGGTATTCGAAACAAAAATACCTACCTTGATTGCTCATTGGAAGTGTCGCGAGATGAAGTCAGTGAAGGCAATGGGGGTGCCAACGATTGTCTCTTCCGCAACATGCTTCTGAAGTCGGGCTCATGCATCATCCTCGCTCTTGATTCCGAATTACGTTCTTCATTATAGAGGTCGTTCTTCATTTGGAGGAAATGTTTCTCCAAAGTTCTCCCAACTAACTTCTTTTCCAATGATTTCCAACCAAGAAATGTGGAGTCAACCTATTAAAAATAATTCTATCATTTAATTAATGTTGGCACAATTAATTAATTGATGTTTGCACAATTAATCATGGAGAGCTAAAAGGTTTTCCCACATTAATAGGGGTTCGGGTGGTCCCCACCACCCTGAATTCAAAATGGGAGGTTTTCCATCTCGGGTGTTCCCCACCTTCATAATTCAAAAGGACAGGTTTTAAAAGAAAAATAAAGTTTTAATTATTTTGTTTTTCTTCTTCAATGAAATACTGAAAAACTATCTTCCACCCTCGACCTACTACGGTTTAGGTGAAGGTATCCTTAAGAGAATATTGACACCGCAATTTCAATGGTGTCTTTGGATTTCAATTCTAATCACCGGTTCAAAATTTACAAAAAACCTACACGCACGTTTACTGAACGTACATAAAAAAAGTGCAGAAATTTATTCCGGGAACACCAAGCCTCGAAATTACGCGCCCTCAGTTTTTAAATTCTCAAATTATTCTATATTATTATTTAAAAAAAATTACATTGAATTTAAAGGTATTTATATTCTCCCCACCTCAGGGCTTTGTGCCCCTGAAATCCACATCACCAAAACTAGGAAAACAAGTGGAAGTACTAAGCATGAATATGAGCCTCCCGCTCCCACGTTCTCTCCTAGAAGTTCCCGTACAGCCAACATACATGAACTAAAGGTATCAACCACCCAAGAAGGACCCACCACTGTCGATCCTAAATCTCTACAAGAACCACCATAAATGTCACCCCATCATCGATGTCCAGCTCGTCGTGGTCGATGATGTGAGATGGGTCGGGCACATATCTCCTCAACTAGGATACATAGACAAATCACGCACTCGGTGCAACTAAGGGGAAACTGTTTGGAATTGAGCCACCTCGCCAACTCTAGTGAGGACTATAAAGGTTATGATGAACCTCAGAGATAACTTTCCACCCCGAACAAATCTTTGAAAACCTTGTCTAGGTGAGACCCGTAGAAAGACATGGTCGTCGTCCTCGAACTCCAGAGGTCTCCGTCTCCTATCGGCATAAGACTTCTGCCTGCTCTATACAGTCTTCATCCACTCCTGGATAATATGCACCTTCTCTGTGGTAGTATGTACCACATCTGGTCCCATGAGTTCTGACTCCCCTGGGTCTGTCCCGCAAAAAGGTGATCTGTAAGGTCGGCCGTACAAAGCCTTGAAAGGTGCCATCCCAATGCTGGAGTGATAGCTGTTGTTGTATGAAAACTCCACCAAGGGAAAGTGATCCTCCCAGCTACGACCAATGTCAAGGATGTAGGAATGCAATATGTCCTCGAGGTTCTGAATGGTTCGCTCAGTCTGTCCATTCGTATGAAGATGGAAGGTAGTTCTCAAATGAAGTGGTATCCCGAAATCCTCCCACAGCTCCTTCCATATCCAAGAAGTGAAAAATGCATCACAATCGAAGAAAATCATTGAGGGTACTCTATATAGCTGTAAAATATCATGCACATTGAGGCATCCCATGCTCTCTACTGAACCCTGCTCTATGATTGGTATGAAGTGGGTCGACATGGTGAGTTGGTCAATGACCACCCAGATAGAATCATGACATTTGGATGTACATGGAAGTCCTGTCATGAAGTGCATAGATATCCTATCCCACTTCCACTCTGGGACCTCTAAAGGCTGAACTAAGCTTGCTGGTACCTAATTCCCTACCTTCACTTGCTGACAAGTGAGGCACTGAGAGACAATCTCAACTACTGCTTTCTTCATTTCTGGCCACCAGTTCTTTCCTTAAAGGTCCTCGAACAACTTTTCTACTCATGAATTTACCACTAGAGGGTATGTGTGGAAATCCCTCAACACTTCCTCCAGAACTGACACTGGTACCATGGTACATCCTCTAAAGAAGATGACGTGCTCCCCACCTTCAGAAAATCCATCTGCTTCCTTCCCTATGAATATCTAAACACATTGAGCCTCATAGTCAGTGTCCCCACGCTGCGTCTCCATAAATCACTAAAGAAGTGGATGAGTGACTATAAGAGACTGAAGAAAAAAGTTTCTCCATCTCGATCCACAAAGGATATCTATAAAGTAGCCAGTTGCTCCATCACCTCACCTAGCAGTTGAATACCAGATCTCCTGTTGAGTGCATCTGCTATAATGTTCCCTATCCCATGAGTATATATTATCTCGAAATTTTAGTCCTAGAGGAACTCAAGCCAACGTAATTGTCTCAGGTTCAGGTCCTTCTAGGATAAGATATACTTGAGACTCTGGTGATCTGAGTAGACCGTAAACTGCTCGCCCATCAGATAGTGCTACCACATCTTCAAAGAGAACACCACTATTGCTAACTCAAGGTCATGGGTAGCATAGTTTGGGTCATGTTGTCTTAGATATCAAGAACCATATGAAATAAAAACTCACTCTTACATTAGGACACATACAAGCCTGGTCCCTGATGCGTCGTAGTATACTACATACCCAACGCCCTCCTCCAGAAGCCTCAAGATGGGGGCACTAGTCAGCCTCGACCTCAGCTCCTAAAAACACTACGGGCATCTCTCTGACCACATGAAGGTTTTCCCCTTCTTCATCAAAATAGATAAAAGTTCTACAACTCTGGAGAATTCTAGCTCAAAACTTCGGTAGTATCCGGAGAAACCCTGGAAACTCCGTACCTCCATCACACTCCTGGGTGGCTCTTAGGAAAATACCTCCTTAATCTTCACTAGATCCACTGCAACTCCAGCCTCTGAGAAGACATGTCCCAAAAAGTGAACCTCTCAGATCTAGAACTGGCACTTCGAGAGCTTACCATAAATATGGTGCTCTCAGAGTGTGTCCAATAAAATATGCAAATGATAGGAATGCTCCTCCTTGGTAGCTGAGTAAATAAGAATGTCATCGATTAAGACTACTACAAAGTGATCAAGGTATGGCTGAATGATCCTATTCATGAGTCCCATGAACATATCTAGAGCATTGGTCATGCCGAATGACATAACCAAGAATTCATATTGGCCATATAGACATTTGAAAGTCATCTTTTTCACATCCTCATCTCGTACTCGGTGCTGGTGATAGCCTGATCTGAGGTCTATATTTGAGAACCATTGTGGTCCCTTCAGCTGATCAAAGAGGTCGTCAATCCTCGGGAGTGGGTACTTGTTCTTCACGGTCACCTGTTTTAGGCACTGATAGTCAAGACAAAGTCTCAATCTCCCATCCACCTTCTTGGAAAAAAAATCAGGGCTTCCAAAGGAGAAAAACTAGGCTGGATGATCCCTTTTCCCTGTAAGTCCTCCAGTTGTACTCGCAGCTCATGAAGCTCCGTGGGAGCCATCTGATACGCTAGTGTAGATATTAGTGCCGTCTTAGGGTAAAAGTAAATGTAAAAGTCCAACTTTCTACAAGGAGGTCAACCCATATCATCATCAGGGAAGACATCCACGTACTGTTCCACCTCTACAGGATAACTCAGACTCTCCCCATCAACCACTCTGAGGGTAAGGCTGGCCAACGGATGAGTGATCAGATGCACTCTCCTCTGGGTAAGTCAATCATGTGATGTAAATTCTCCCTTCTCAATGGTGAAGGTAAACCTAGTCCCATCTGTGTGGACACACCGCACATTTAACCTAATACAGTCAATCTGAGCATGAACTGTAGATAACTGGTCCATACCCAAGATGATGTCATAAGGCCTCGACGCTGCTACTAAGAGATCCCAGCCAAATTTCTCACCTCCTAGAGTAATCTCACACTGCTGGCACCAATGTGTAATCACCTAATACTCTCTCATAGAAGTATCTAGTGGTAAGGATCGAGCCAATGACTCCACTGGAATCTTCGGGATCTGAACGAGTATCATGGAAATAATTGAATGACTGAAAATTGTGTCTATAAGTACTGCATCTAAGGTGGTGTTGACACAGACCGTACCTCGCATCATCTTTGAGCTCCATGGTCATAGGCCTCAGCTGCCTGGAGCTGAGCTCACCCCTGTCCACCTACTCCCTATGTTTGGGGTGGTCCACCTAGTGGTGGTGGCAGTAACACCTCAAATCGTCGCCAACTTCCAGATGCACAGGCAGCTCCTCTTCCATGTCTACCTTCTCCCAACAGACCTCCATAGTTGAACCTCTGTCTCTGCTTAGTCAGTCCTTCCACCATTTTTTGATCATCCATATGGCGGGATGGGCAGTCCTGAGCCATCTGACCCTGCCCGCCGCATACGTAACACTGCCTGCTCCTTACATAAATGGCTCTATCTCGGGTGCCCTGTACAATCGACCCTGAATCCTGAGGTTTTCCACATGTAGGTATGGTCCTCTTGGACCTCTGTGACATATGCATGTTTTCTACTACAGAAGACTCTGCTACATGACGCCTGGTGGTCGGTCTCGCTGATGGTGACTTCTCAGCAAGAAAACTCTCTACCATGAGGGCTCTCTCTAACACCGCTTCCTATGCCAGGATGCTGAGAGAAATCATCAAAGCCCTAATTTCCCTCTTGATCCCCTACTCAAATGTCCGAGCCCTGAAGAATCGGTCTTGCACCATATCAGTGGAGTAGCATGAGAGGTCGGTAAACCTAACTGAGTACTGATCCACAATCAATATTCCCTACTGCTGATGAAGAAGCTCATGTATGCGCACAACACGTAGGGTCATTGTGACAGACTCTTCCCTAAATAGGCTCTCAATGTTGGCCCAAAGGAGTGTCACCTCATCGTGAACCTGGAGTATCAAGTTCCAGCATCTACCAGCTACTACCTATAGAAGACTGGCAGCAAGGATCACCATGAGATCAGTCGGTGTCCTTAATAGTCGTAAGACTCTCACCATGGCCTCCATCCAATCCTCAGCCACCTGTGGGTCTTTCTCACCCCTGAACCTGGGTGGCCTCTAGAACTGGAACTCATGAAATGATCTCAAGCGGTGTGCACTCTCTACTTATGGGGCTCGTTGCATCAGTGGTTCAACGAGTAATGGTACCACCGGTGCCTCCGCTGGTGCATCTACAAATAAAGGTCCCTACATCAAGGCCTCGTTGCTCGGTGGGATATCTTCACGTACTATACTCGGAACCCTGGCTAGCTATCTATGTTGAGGCATCCTGAAAGGAAATAGGTGCGCCATGGTCAATAATTGATACCTAGTGAGCTGACTCAAAAACATAAGAAAGAAAACTTTTTAAAACACACACACAATCAGTGTTTTCATTCACTGAGTCATAAATCATAAGTCAAGGTCCTTGTGTATGGATAAGTTAGACACCGCACCAACACTGTATTATCTAAACTGATAACTACACTCACTAGACTTAACACTATTTCCGTAAAAATTATCAGAATCAAATATTCTACAGTAGAACCGACTCCTTTGATACCAATTTGTCATGACCCGTCCTCCAAGGCCCGTGTTGTGACTACCCCAAGTCCACCTTCTATAGGCCAGGGGTGGGTGGCTAGCACCAAAAGGCGTATTCTCTAAAACTAGGAAGACATTTCATTTATAACCTATAAACTCACACAACTAAGCACAATTCAAGATAAAAGCACAAAGTGAAACTATTTAGTAAACAGTGTGTGTATAGAAAGAAAAAAAGGGGCCAGAATACAATCCCAACTGAAAAGTACAAGTAAACTGAAAAGTACATGTAAAACTGAAATAGATCTAGTGAAAACCCTCCAAGGATCCAACCTGAAGGGTTGGTATAGCTCTCAAACGATCATCCCTACGGTACGCCTCATCTAATGTCCACCTCCGACCTACCTTCAGTCCTGGTACCCTTGTTCTTCATCAGTGATATCTATTGTCTGCACAAGACATAACAAGGTGTGGGCATATCCCATGCAGGGTTGAGTATAATGATACTCAGTAGGTACCCTGAGACCCTCAAAGGTCTCACAAAATCCAAAATGGATAAACCACAAAGCATGGAATCAATAGTCAACCCTACTTATTCATATGCCCATACATATACCTAAGTTATCAAGTACACCCATCTCATTCATAAATAAATACAAGGCCCCACTCAAAATCCCAAATATCAACTGTTCCATGGAAGAAAGATTACCAGGAAGGTAACACCCCAAAGTTAAGTACCACAAAGGTAAATCCACACAGAAGTATACCACAAAGGTATCACCATGAAGGTAAGTTCCACAAAGGTATCGCCACACAGAATAAGTCCACAAAGGTATCACCACAAATGTTTGGAATTAGCTCACACCAAGTATAACTTAGGTATGACAGTAATGATTATTAGATGTAACTACTAAATATTCTTACTCTATTGAGAGGTAGACCCACGTAGGATCATAAATCATCAGACCCACATAGGATCCTACTACAGCAGACCCACGTTGGATCCTAGAGTAGTCTGATGTGGATTCCTAGATTAGTTCCATGTGAGATCCTTGAACACAGACCCACATAGGATCTCAAGGCACAAAACCATATAGGATCCCTTACTCTTGTTACAGCCATCTACAGGGTTCCCGCGCTATGCTCACTTGATTCTGGGAGGGTCAGATCCTCAAGCCACAGGTCTATACTCCAGCTGTCATAAAGTCCCATGAAGAAGTATCCCAAAGGACTACCACATAATAGTGGTCTCAATGCAATAGACGGTTCATCAATTGGATTCCCAGCCTGTAATTTATTCTCCTTTTAGTCCCAAGGGCCTGTTTGGATTCGTGTTCGATTCAACCCAGCCATACCCCACCTTTATCCAAAACTTATGTGGGGTATACAAAAAAGGACCGTCTTGATCCAAGGTTTCTGACACCATATAATATTCAACAAACGACACTTGTAGCTCAAGTTATAGACAAAAAAGTGGAAAGGTGTCGAAGCTGGTTTGGGTATGGTCTGACCCATCCTAGGCCGACCCGACTCGGTTCGGGTCGACCCATCCTACTAGGTCCATCCCGAATTGCGATGGGTGGCTCGCTAGGTGAACCACAGGCCCACACTGGTCCGCAGCTGGGAGGCCCCATAGTGGGGTCCACCCGAGCCACCCCCCAAGGGGGAGGCGCCCCAAGGGTACCCCAAACGGGCCAGCCGTTCGGGTTGGGTGGCTGACCGGCCGGTGCCACGTGGTGCCAGAAGCTGACATGTGGGACCTGGGGTCCTACTCAGCTCCCCGGCTGGCTGAAAATCAAGCCCTCCTGCATGGCATGGTCGCGTATCGCACCCCCACCGGTGGCGGAAAGTGAGTCGGTTGCCTCCCTTCGCCGGTGTGGCCTCGTTTCACGGATCCTGCACACCCTTTGGCACAGACGAGTGCCACCACCCCCTTCGCATAGAAGACCGTGAGCCGTCCACCACCCTTGCTCCGTCATGGCCGACGAGTCGCGACCCTTATTGGGAGGGATGGTTTCACCATTGACATTGTCGCGGATGGCTGGAGTGTCGGCCGCCACTCCTGAGTTCCACCAGTGCCGGTCACCGACACGGTTGCCGGTGACATTCCTTAGGTCACCGAACACGCCCCGGTGGCCCATTCATCATTAATTAGACTCTCGCACTCATCTTGGGTCATCTCCATCGATTCAAGACCACTAAAATACACAAAGGTTGTTGAGGGGTTAGGCCGTGTTCGTTTGGCCCACACCCTCCCTGTTATAATGGTACCAAGTTGAATAGTTGTTCTTGAATCAAGAAGATTGACAAGAACGGGGTAAGGTGTTTTTGGAACAACAATCTCTGCCTCAATTTCTCGTTAGAAGTGTCGCGAGATGAAGTCAGTGATGGTGATGAGGGTGCTAATGATTGTAACTTCCGCAACATGCTTCTGAAGTCGGGCTCGTGCGTCATCCTCGCTCTTAATTCCAAAGTATGTTATTCGTTGGAGAGGGCATTATTTGTTTGGAGGAAATGTTTCTCCAAAGCTCTCCCAACTCTCTCTTTTACCAAAAATTTCAAACCAAGAAATGGGAATGCATCCTATTAAAAATAAGTCTATCATTTAATTAAAGTTGGCACAATTAATTAATTGATGTTGGCACAATTAATCATGGAGAGTTGAAAGGTTTTACCACATTAAGAGGGTTTCAGGTGGTCCCCACCACCATGAATTCAGAATGAGAGGTTTTCTAGATCATGGGGTCCCCACCTTCATAATTCTAAAGGAGAGGTTTCAAAAGAAAAATAAAGTGTTAATTATTTTATTTTACTTCTTCCATGAAAAACTGAAAAACTATCTTCAACCCACGACCTACTACGGTCGAGGTGAAGGTCTCCTTAAGCAAATATTTGTGATGCGAGTTCAACGGTGCCCTCAGATTTCAATTCCAATCATTGGTTCAAAAGTTACAAAACCCCGCCCCAATGTTTACTGAATATACTTAAAAAAAGTCCAGAAATTCATTCTGGGAACACTGGTCCACAGAATCATGCGCCGTCAATTTTCATGGACTCTAATATTTCCAAGTAATTTTTAAAAGATTAAATGGAATTTTAGGGTATTTACAAGATACATGCTCTTTCCTACTCTCTCATCTAAGTGAGTATATATTCATATAAAGTGTTAGACAATGGTCTATTAGTCAACTATTTCATGACCTAATTTTCTCTGAGTGTGATATTATATGACTATGGTGTGGGGTGGTGGATCATGTGTCTTTTGGAGGGATTTGATATGTTCATGCTATGGGTGGATTTTGGTGGGGGTCTTTCATGGTAGGACGATTTGATGGGGTTAATTTCATTATTGTTCATGATACCATAATACTATAGTTATGGTTGTGATGTGATGGAATAGGTTTATATGGGTGAGATGAAATGTGACTATGCTATTGGGTAGTGACCTAGGTGTCTGTAGAAATGATGTTATGTGAGCGTACTATAGGGTTGTGGTATTTTTATATTTATGGCATGTGAGTGACAGGTTATACGACGTTGTGGTGTTATAGCAACAAATCAGTGGGAAAGTAGTTTATCATACCCTTTATCAATATAATTCATATTGTGTTATCATATATGGAATACATTATTACTGAGTGTTCCTTGTTGAGGATGGGATAGAAAGCTGACTAGTTTAGGTACAGTAGGTTTTGATGTTTTCTCATAGGTGGATTAGTATGATTCTTTCACATGTACATGAGAGTATTTTTTTTCTCCCGATTATTCTAGTATACTCACCCAATGTATATAAACTTGTTTTTTGTTTTCCAAGAAGATTATGTGGATTATAATGGATAGAACTCCTTGTACCATATTTGGATAGTCTCTACATTGTTGTTTCATATTTTCTTTAAGGTATTAATTTTTGATACCTTTATATATATTAATTTTATTTATACATTCCTTGTGGGGTGTTATTTGTTTTATTTTAGATTAGGTCATGGATTTTCATACGGATGATTCATAATATCTATTAAACCATTACTATTATAGAGGTTAATTCCTTTAATTTCATGATATTGTTATACCCTCCATTTTGTCAACAACCAGAGGCCTACAAGAGGTAGGATTTTGTCATCATTCTCTGTCTCCCTGCAATGAGATATATGTGGCAGGAGGGGTCATGACACCTAACTTACCCTTATTACCAAAAAACATAACCCTTTTCTAGGGAGATAGTTTAAGAAAAATATTATTAGCTACCCCAGAAGAAATATATTTCTTATGATTATCTGCATAATTTTTATTCCTTCTCTTATCCATCCTCATATGTCTTTGAATTACCTCAAAATTATAAACCATTTTGATTACCAACATTGTTACATCAATATTTCACCAAATTCAACCCAAAAAACTAGTGTCTGAAAAAACTCTCCATAAAATGGTTCAAATAGTTCCACATGTATAAGAGAGTAAAAACATTGATTATAGGTTAATTCAACTAAAAAATAGTGTTAATGAAAACCATATTGGAATTCCATTGAATAATCATGAAACATGTTTTCCTGGTTCTGAATAGTCTACTCATACATTCAATTATATTGATGGGGAAACATTTTATTTAAATTTAATTTACTTCCAAATAAATTTTTATGACCTTTCCAAAAATTATAACTGAACCTGAGATCATGGTTAGATACAATAGAGAGAATAACTCCTTTTATCCTAACTATCTTCATAAGATATAGTCGAGAAAGTTCATGTAAATGTATAATATCTATAATGTGAATGAAATGCACTAATTTAGTTAATCAATCAAAAATAAAAAAAATCAGGTTATTACGTTGATAATTCTTAGGTGGTCCCACTATAAAATCTGTGGATTTAGTTTCCCATTTTAACTCTGGTACTGAATAATACTAAATTGTAGTTCAAAATGGATTTTCATCAAATTTATTTATAATTAAAAATTATATTTTAAATTTGTTTTAAATTTTAATTAGTTCATATTATTATCAATTTATTACAATTACATCATTGTAATATATTTCACTTTAAAATTGGGTGTAAAAACATGGAATAATTTTGGCTGTTTTTACTTTAAAACCCCAAATTATAGTCATGTTTGTGGGATTAAATTTATATTAATTTATACAACTTATGTTTTTGGAATTTAGAAAAATTGACTAAATAATTGGAATAAATATAATTTCTAATTTCTCATATGGTAAAATTATTTTTTTTCTGGAAATATTTTTAAAACTAATTAAACATAATTATAATAATTAATGTAAAAATAAGATTAATAATGGACTAAACCATAAACATAGGGGTCCAAAAGACCTATCCACTTATCCAACATCATATTAATGACCATAAATCATAAATTAACCTTGATTAATTGTTTTTGTTGGTTTATGTGGACTTTTTAAGGTAAAAACGTGGGTACACCTAACTTATTTTCAAAAATACCAAGTAAGTCCTTTTTCAACTTTATTAAAGGAGACCACCTCTACCACTTCCTTCCACCACCTAAGACACGTTGGATTAAATAATATCTAGAAAAATATATCCTAAAAGTCCCTAAAATCGTCCTGAAATCATCCCCTTGGGAATAAAGTAATCTAAGGATACATTTTGGCACAAACCAAAAAGAGTTATCCGATTAAGATGCAACATCTTTCCTTAAGCTCTGTAGTTTTATTTCTATTCTCGACCCCCTAAATTAATCTTATTACATGATTATATAATAACAATAGTATACTAAATATTTTATGATGTTTTTAGGTTATTATTTTGACCAACACTCACACACACTCCCATCTAATGGGAAACAAACATACTGTTAATATGAAAGGCGAACTACCACCACATGAAATGGTGGTGGTTCCTTCTTTCATTAACACCTCTCATGGGGGTCTTTATGGTGAAAAATATATTTATATATGTTATATATGATACATATTATGTATTTATGCATTTTTGATTAATTTATAACACATAGCCTTATACTTGTAATTATTTTTAAATACAATAACATCGTTTGTGGGAGTATGGACAACCGCCTCCTTAAAGCGATGTGATTCAATAAAATAATAAATGAAATATTTAAAGGATTATTATAAATAAAAATATGAAACATAAAAAATATATATGATATTAATTACATATTAAATTTCTGAAAATAATGTATATATATATATATATATCATTTTCATTTTACATTTTCATACACTAAAATGTCATAATATTTGTTGTAGAAGTGTGGACTACTACCTCCTCGACACGATGTGATTCCATTTAAATGATAATAATTATAAATTAAGTATATATTATTATATAAAATTTAATTTATTATATAATAATCATTATGTGAATATATGGTGTTGCCTTTTTTCTATAATGATCATTGAAAAATGGCAATGTTACTCCTGCGTACATACGACCTACCATCTCCATGATTGTAACGTTGATTAGTTTTTCATAAACATATTTAATGATTATTTTTAAAATTATAATTGATGTATAAATATGATAATTATTTCATTATTATTATTCTTGACATATTATATAATGAATCATTTTAACATTGTTTACCTACTAAAGTTGTTTTTAACACATGAACTGAATTTGGTCAAAACACCCGATGTAATCATAATTGTTTATGGAGTTATATAAAAAATGGAAATAATTGAAATAAATGTTATTATAAAATGAAAAAGTTTATGAATAAATTAAAAAATTAAAATATGTTAGTTACTCAGGAATATAAAGACACACAAGACAAGTCGGACTCATGGTAAGGGATTTCGTCTCAATTTACATTCCATTGAGACTTATTTTTTGTTATGAACCTAGTGTCTTTTATATGGTGTATATAATTCCATTTTACATTATATAAAATTAATATATATAATATAATGATATTATAACTTTAATTTGTTATTATTCCTTCATGAGGATTATGATTCAAAATGTTTCAAAGTGTTATGGGACACTTTGGAATGTTTAAATACTATTTTCTTCAAAAATAATTTTAATGATCATTCATTGGTATTTCAATTCAATAAAATTATATTACCATTGTTTAATAAAACCTTTTATTTCCCACTCATCAATTTATTCATAACCCTTTTCAATTATTAGTACTATTTTTAAACTCTTTGGTAATCAAAATGTTTGAGAAAATGTTTTTTAGAAGACCCAACTTAATTTCTCTCTTTAGATGGATAATTATTTTCTTATAAAAACAATTTTTATTAAATGATTTTCAAAATTGAGTTTATAATTTTTTAATATATTTTTTAAATAAAATTTTACCCTTTTTTATTTTACTAATGTCTTTAAAAGAATTATTTTGTCACTTTCTTAAAAAAGAATTTTTCTATCCATTTTACCATGAAAATGGGACATCCTATTTTACTTCATATGGAATTTATGAAATTACCCACTATCATTTATTTTTTTCTTCCCTTAAATGTTTTAAAGGTTAATTGTTTTAAAAGAAAATATTTTCAAAAGTTATTTTCAATCAAAAATATTTTCAATTTTTTTTTAAAAAGGACATTTTCCTCAAGAATGTTTTTTAAAATGTCATTTTATAACATTTCTATTGATCAACTAAAAAACAAATTATATTACTCCACATGGGAAATTTTGTTTTGATATCATAATTAATATTCCATTATATGGTTTATAACTGATTTGGAAAAGGATAGTTTTCATGTTCACTTCCTTGATTCATTTTAGTCCCCTTGATATATTCAATTTAATATAATAATTGGACATTGAATTTACCCAAAAAGTCCATATCATTTTTTGTGGATATGACATTTTCCTTAACTATATACCGTTCTTCATAAGTTTTTTACGTTTATTTATTTTATTATTTGGGGAAATATTGATAAATATGTATCGTTTATTCAATAAAGACATTTGATTAGGAATATGGTTTATTCGATATAAGGAATTATTGGGATATGTAAGTCATGATTTGGGGATCATTTAAGATAATCCCTACACATTGGGAACAGGTTAGTGAAATCCCCACATTGAATTGGTAGTCTCATGAGATGCGATAAGTTAACAAAAAACTCTTTATGTCTATTTAAAAGTAGAATAGATGGGTTTCTACAAGACTAGTTAAAATATCATGTGAAAGGTCATGAAGGTACTTGTTCCATATACCTAGGAATCATGAAATCCAATAATTAAGCATTTCTCTCATCTAGTTTCAGTTTTTATTCAGCCATGATATCTTGCATCGACAAAACTGTGGATACATTTCATTTTATGTTCATTGATTAAATGGAATGTATTTCAGTTTCTTACCTTTCAATATTAAAATTTTTTTATCTTGTTATTTCGGTGGCATGTGTTTCAATTTATTACCTTACCATATTTTTTATAAACTTTATTTTCAGCCTATTGTTTTCTTGGCATGTGTTCTATGTTAATTAGCATTCCATAATTATTATTCTCATTAATTCACTATTTATTCCATTGTATTTTGACCTTACTGTGCATTTGAGCTCACCCTCAATATGATTCTTTTCCCTAATAATAAAATAAGATTAATATGAAATATTTGTAGTGATATACAAGATAGAATAAAGTTATCCTTGAATTAATTAAAAAAATATTTTTTAATTAGTGCATTAAATTGTAATAGAATACTCATGTATGTGTCTAGTTTACCAAGACTAATAAAATCTCAGTTATTCGGTATTTGAATCCTTGTAATCTTGCCAATGTAATTGATAGCAAACAATGGTTATGAGATCTATAGGGTTGGGTCCCTAAATTATGTATTAGAGTATATTTAGTGGAAACCTAGGGAACTAGATTTTGGAAAACGTAGATTAGATACGGTACCCCTATGGTATAATTTTAGTATTATAATAGGAGGCCACCCAATAATTTTGGTAGATAGATATTATGTGGGTTTTCTAGTAGTACAACTCTATCTGGATAATAAAAGTGGACATCGTTCTAGCTTAGATGTATCGAGGAGTAAAAAATCTAACAAGGTGTGTTGATATTGAATCGGTGTAACTTGGTACATGACACTTAGACTTACTATTCACCTTATTTGACACTCCCATTGGATACACTTTGGATAATTGACATTTTCTTTACAGATCAAAGTGAATTATTTTGGAAATGTATAAACTAGGTTAAAGGTAAGGTGTTTTAGATTGAATATAGTGTTTTATGATTTATAAATCCAATAAATGATATTATAGATATACCCTAGACCAAGGAAGGACCAATGTGGAAATAAATGGATGAAGTATGTATGTATTTGGTTTGTATTGAAAATTGTGGGCTATTTAATTATTAAATTTCAAGGATGTCTGTTATATTTATTTTGTAAATTAATTTAGTTCTAGAAAGGGACAATCTATATTCCGAGTGACAACCAATAATATCCGGAAAGGCTGCTAGACTTTAACCCAAGAAAAAAGAATGATAATGGTTTCACACAACCCATTAACCTATACAATGTCTGGGTTAAAAGGTTATGGTTTTTTGTATAAAAATTTGATGAATAAATGATATTGATAATCCAATGGTATCACTTTTTAGGTTTATATATTGATATATCAAACGTATTTGTTTTGGAAGATATTTAGAGACAAATGGTTAGACTTGTCACTCTTTTATGGGCATTATGATCCGTTAAATATATATTTTAGTGATTCAGGCATCAAAATTAATTTTTGGATGAATTGGAAAACTGATCGAAGAAAAACCAAAGATGAAAATGTGTTTATATAAATATAAAAAATAATTATATCTACTTATATTATTAGGTAGTAAAATAATTACCAAACATTAAAAAAATGTCTTAGAAATAAAATTTTGTCTCAATACATTAATTTTTGTTGAATTGATGGTCTTCTATATAATCACAGATTTATGGAATTGATGCCCAAAACATTTTATTTATCATTCAATTATTTTTGATTGGTGACCTCAATCACTACCTATAAATATTTTTTCCTTTATTCTAAGTATGTATCTATACTATCCACAAATTCCATCTTACTTAGAAACCTAGTTACATGTTAGTCCATTCGAAATTTTCACATACCATTCTATCTTTTTTGGATGATTTCTTATGACCCCTTCTCATGATTTGGGATTTAAAAAATAAGAAATATCAAAAAATATATCACCAAGATCGGTTTTAAATTTTGAGGACATAATTAAATTATAGTGGGGAGAATGTAACTCCATAAAAATCTAAAGTAGAAACATTGTATTTTATAGCTTGTAAGACATGAAATATAAATCACATAAGGGAATATAATATCTTGAGAATTTATAAAATATTTACTATTATATGTACATTAAATATATTTTATATCTTGAAATTTATGCGACACTGAGTTGGTGTATGTCATAGGAAATAATCAGTTTCTTCAATGGTTGTCGTTACACGTATGATCGAATTGTATCGAACAAAAATATATTGTTAGATATTGTTATTTAATATAATAATATATAAACTAGATTTTAAATTAGTAGTTATGAATAGTAATTACTAACTTATTAAAATTATGGTTTATACAAATATAAAATGAATTCCTTGGTTACAAATTAATGAATATAAAAACATATCCAATATAAATTTAGTGTTATTTGTAGAAAACTATTTTCATGTTCAAAAACGTGCATTATCTGAAAAAAATGAATAAATTACAATTAGATATTGATATTAATATATATATATATATTCAATATAATAATTTTGTATTCATCTAATAGATTTTATAAATAGAATATAAGAACAAACTCAATATTACACATAAAAAACCATTATTTTATTAAGGAACTTTTACAGCATTTTAATGGAGAACCTATATTAAATATAATTTTTGGAACATGAATATATATTATATAGATAAATGATACTTATATTTTCAATATAAACAAAAGAATGGTTAGGTTGAATATCTGGAATTTTTCTATGATGTTTTTTAATAAATAGTGTAAAATATTGATGTTTAGTTCAAAACATCTTTTTAATATAACTTATTTAAATGGTGAATTTGTATTTAAAATATGTTTTAAAGTTTAATTATATCATAATTTTATCAATTAATAAAATTTAGTTCATTTTATTCAATTTCACCTTGACATTGGATATAAAAACTTAGCAAAGTTTTGGATGTTTTGATTGTAAAAACCGTCATTGTCATCCCTTATACAGAATTAAATTCAAATTAATTTCTTCCACTTATATGTTTGGAACTTGGATAAATTGATTCCATATTTTGCATAAAAAAAATATAATTATAATAATGTAGACATAGTTTTTTTACCAAAAATTTTAGTAAAAGTAATTAAAAATAATTACAATTATTAAGGCAAAATTAAGATTAATAAAGGACTCAATCTATAACATAAGGGTCCAGATGACATAGAAACCTATAAATGACCCACTATATAGAAATAAATCATTAATTAACCTTCCATTATTGATTTTTTGGATGTCTTTTGTTATGTAAAAATGTGGGTACACCAAACTTATTTGTAAAAATAGAATATGAGTCATTCTCCTCACTTATAAAAGTCCACCACCTCTCCCACTTACTCAATCCTCTAAATACACTTTTGATCGACCAGTATCTGCCCAAATAGATGCTAAAATAACTCCCATCATCCTATAAGGATAAAATTTGTAGATATAAATCCAAGTAATCCTTTTGGTACAAAACAAACGGAGGTACCTGATTAAGAGGTAACATCCTTCCTTAAGCTATTTAGTTTTATTTCCACTATCCAAACCCCAAAATAATATTATTCCATACTTCTAAAAAAAGTATCCAAAATATAATAGTATTTTCTTATGTTATGGTTTCAACTTAAACTTTCACTCACACATATCTAATGGGTAATGAACAAATTGTTTATGTGAATGGTGAACTACGGCCTCATGAAACGACGATTGTTCATTTTTGATTTTTCTCCTATCGTTGTTTAAATTATATTGGAAAATATGTTTATATATGTTTTATATGATACTTATTTTATCTTTATTCATATTTAATTATTTTATAACATATACCCTTATACATTCCATTTTGATTAAATACGATGACACTGTTTTTAGAAGTGTGGACTACTAACACCAATGTGATTCAAACACACAATACATGGAATGTATAAAAGAGTATTATAATTAAAAAAAATTATACATAAAAAATATATATATGATATTAATACATAATTAACTTTATGTAAATAATATATATATATATACCATTTTTTTATTACCCTATCACACACTAAAAAGTGATAATGTCAGTCGTAGATGTGTGGACTACCAACTCCTTGACCTGATGTGATTCCTTTTACATAACAAAAATTATATTTATGTATATATGATAAAATAAAATATTATTTATGATATTAAGATCACTATGGAATGATATGGTGTCACATACCTTCTTTCTATAATGATCATTGAAAAATGGGAACATTACTCATGTGTTTGTATGACCTACCATATCCATGATTATAACATCAATTTAGTTTTTATAAACATATTAAAAGATTATATTTGATTGTATAATTGATGTACAAATATTATAATTATGTCTTGATTATTATTATGCATAAATTATATAATGACCACTTTGACCATCGTTGACCTACCCAAACTTTTTTAACACATAAACCGAATTTGGTCAACACACCCAACGAAAAAATAATTGTTTATATAGTCATATAAAACATGGTAATAAGTGAAAAAAAGATATGATAAAGACAAAAAAGGTTATAAATAAATTAAATAACTAACATAATACTTTTAGTTAGGAATACAAAGACACACAATACTAGTCGGACTCATGGAAAAGGATTCCATATTAATTTACATCCCACTGAGACTTATTTGAAGTTATACACATAGTTTAGTTTATATGGTGACTATACTAACCTTTTACATGATATTTCATGAAAATTATTACTCACTTAATATTATAAATTTCATTTTATTTTATTCCTTTATGAGTCTTATGATTTAAAATTTTTCAAACTGTCATGAGACACTTTGGAATATTTAAATATTATATTCCACAATAATAATTTTAATGATGTTTCATTGGTATATCCATTCAAGAAAATTATATGAACATTGTTCAATAAAACCTTTATTTTTCCTCTCTTATATTTATTCATGGAATTTCTCATGTGCTAGTAGTATTTTTCTAATCATTGATACTCAAAATGTTTTGGAAAATGTTTTTAGGAAAACATGACTACATTTATCTCTTTAATAAGAGAACATGTTTTCTTCTAAATAAATTTTATATTAATATGATTTAAAAGTATATTTTCTCCTTTTAGAAATTAATTTTTAAAGATATTTTTACCATTTTATTTATTTTACCAATGTCTTCCAAGTTATATTTTTTTCCCTTATCAAAAAAGGCATTTTTCTATCATTTTTTCTATGCAAAAGGAATGTTCTTTTTTCTTCGTATGGAATAAAAATAATTACCCACAACCATTTATTTTTATAATCCATTCCATGTTTAAAATTTTATTTTCATAAAAATAAAATGTTTTATAGAGTGATTTTCAAATAAATGTTTTTCAATAAGGTTTAAAAACATGTATATTTTCCTCATGAATATTTTTTAAAATATCTTTTTATAATTTTTCCATTCATCAAAAATGAAAACCATTTATATTACTCCAATTGGGAAATGTTGTTTTATTACCATCCATAATCATACTATAGATGGTTTATAATTTATTTGGAAAAGGATAGTATTTATCTTCCATTACATGATTCTATTTAGTCCCCTTGATATATTCAATTTTCTATGATCATTTGACATTGAATTTTCCAAAAATATCTATATCATTTTTCATAGATATGACTATTGTAGAAACCTGATACCATTTTTTTCATACTGTGTTTTCTTTGAAATATTTTTTTATTATTTTAGAAAATATTGATAAATCTATATACTTCATTCAATATAGATATTTGATAAGGAATATTTTTTATTAGATAAGAGGAATTCTTTATATGGGTAAGACACGAGTTGGGGACCATTTCAGTTAATCCATATGGGTTGGGTACTGGTTAATGAAATCCTCTAAATGTATTGGTTCTCTCATGAGATGCAATTATTTGGTGACAAACCCTTTGAGTTGGTTTCCATGTAAAATAGATAGGTTTCTAACAGATATGCTAAACTGTCTTGTGGAAGGTATTGATGATACAAGTTCTATGTAACTAGGAAACAAGGAATACAATAATTAATAATTTTCCTCATACAATTTTAGTTATTATTCATCCGTGAGATCTTGTGTAAACATATATATGGATGTATTTCATTTTCATTTCATTGATTTCTTTTCATGTGTTTCAGTTTCATACCTTGACATATTTATTTTCCTTATCTAGTTATTTTAATGGAATGTGTTTCCATTTATTACCTTGAGATATTGTTTATGAACTTATTTTTCAGCCTATTTGTTACTAGTCATGTGTTTTTAATTAAGTATCATGCAGTAATTATTAATCTCGTTGATTAATTTTTTTATTTCCTTGAATTTTTATCTTATTGAGCATATGAGATCACCCTTAGTATTTTTCCTTTACCTAAGAATATAAGAGGACTATAATGATAGATATGAGAGGATATAATTTATGGAATTAAGTTATCCTTAAAGTTATTTAGAAAACAATTGGGTTGTATTTATTCTATTAATTTTAAAAAAAAGACTCATGTATGTATATGGTTTACCAAGAATATTAAACTCTGAGTTCTTTGGGTTTTGATTCCTTATAACAATTCCAATGTAATTAATATTAGACACATGCCTTGGGATCTTTAGGGTTTGGCTGTTATATCCAAAAGAATTAGTTTTATCCTGATCAGTTATTATGAAATATTTATTTTTGATTCTTCCAAGGAATGAAATTTTCTATAACCAAAAAACATATGTTCTAAATTTTATGTATAACTAATTTTATTTCATTATTTGATGAAAAATACTAATACTTTTTCAATGATCTATTATCTTTTGAATAATTCAGGATATCATTAGTAAAATAAAACTCACAATTATCCAAATATTCATGGAGGACTATATTCATAAGACCAATAAATAAAAAATGGGGAAAATTTACTCCTAAATGGAATAAAAAAACACATAATTAAAACACCTAATCTGAAACATAGTTTTTATAATTTCATTATCCATCACCGAAAAATGAAATTACCGGAACATTATGTCAATATTTGAAATATAATGATCTATCTAGAGCTATTAAAAAATCATTGTTATAATGAAATATATAATTATTAATAATAGTAATGTTTTTAGTGATATATAGCCAATGGAAATCCTCATGAAACCATATTTCATTTTAACAAAATTATATAACAACCCCACGGTGAATTCCTAGATCAAATATAACCATTATCAAGAAACTCCTTAAAACTCATCAATTCCATAAGTTCTACATTAAACATTCTATATGTGGTGTTTTTAAGTTGTATTACCATAAATGACTAATTTAATAATAAATTAAACTTGCGATGATTAATAAAACTAGGAATCTCATAAAGAAAAACATACAAGTACTATTTTAATATATGAACATCATTAATCTGAACTGTTCCTTTATTTTAAACAATAAGTGAAAGATAATCTTCATTTACAACATTTAATAGTTTCTCAATATATTAATACCTTATCAAATGAATGTGTTCATTATTGTATAGAAACTAAATACCCTCATGAAAACAACTTATTTTTCTCTAAAATCAATCTTAGTGTGGAAAAAAGGGCCAATCCTTACCAAGAATTACATCAAAGTCTACTAAGTGAAAAGAAAACATGGTTTGGTGGTAAAGTATTTCCATTGAAAAAAATGAATATTCTTATAAATTTTTTCATTAACACCCGATGTTTATTTATCCATATGTTACAGATTAGTTTCTTTTTGAGAAATTTCTAAACTACCAAAAAAATATCATAAATGAATGATTTTGTAGAACCTAAATCAAAAAAGACCTTAGTGTAATCTGAATAATAAATAAATGTACCTATTACCACTTCATTTTATGGGACAACATTTATTACAGTATTTTTTAAGGATTCCACCACACATTTTTTTATTATAGTATGGATGATTCCCATCATTCAGGTTTTTTTCAGATATACATGTGCATAATGAACCACATTAAAAAATTTAAAATAATTAAATGAATTTTTTATTAGAATTGGAATTACCACTACCAATATATTTTTCATTGAAATTTTTATTCATATCCCATGATTACCACAAAAGAATCACTTACAGGACTTCATAAGGTATTTCTTAATGTTCCTTTTTACTATAAATCTCACAATATAAAAACATAATTTTCTTACCATCATATTTCTTTAAAATATTATTCACCTTTTCCAGCCACCTGATCCACTTTTTCTTCTCATTTTCAAAGTGTACATGATCATCAATAAACTCAATTTCTATATTCTCAGAACATAAAAAAAGTTTCTAATAAATTTAAAATTCCGGGAAATCTTATTCCCTTTAAAATTATGTATTTAATCCTGAGTAAAATAGATTAATTTTTCTAACATGATCCCACACAACACCTGAATCTTCCTCCATTTGTTTCAATTACAAGAACTTATCTTAAATTCAATTTATAATAACTTCAAGAAAATATTTCTCAAGGAATGTACTCTTAAATTCATTCCATTATAAGGAATCAATAACATCTACTTCAATTTTATTCTTAATCATTGACCACCACAGGTTTGTTTCACATAAAAAAAATTAATAGAAAGACTTTCATTTTTTGGATTTAAAAAATCCATTGCATCTAATAACTTTTCTAGGGATTTAATTTTCATTTAGTTTCCATAGGTTCAAGAAGATCCACCGAATTCTAGAAGACTTTGTTTCTTAAAATTCTCTAATGTCATCATTCTCCTTTATAATAGATTTGGTTTCTCTTAATAATAGATACATATAGAATTTATAGATTACATCAACTGATCCATCATTTTAACAAAACACTTGGTTCCAAATCCAAATATTTTTGGATTATAATTCTAAAGGATTGTATCCCCTCAATGAAAGTCTACTCCAGCTTCTCTTTTTTATATGTGGAAAGCCATCATGAATAGTCATAGTTTAAATGAAGAAACATGAAAATATTAAACAAAAATATCATTTTAACCTAACCATAAAGTAAAAATTTTATTGGGTATTATATGAACATTATCCTTACACTTAAAATTATAAAAACCATGCTCTTATACAAATTATAAGGACCTAACTGACTTCGTTACATATTACAGTGACATTAAAATAGAATTCATATTATTACATTCCCAATAATCATTTATGTTTGGGGTGTTAGAGACATGGGTCATAAATAATACATAAAAAACCCATATACTACACACTATATAGTTATATTCAGTATTCATTTTCCTATCAAATAAAACATTTAAAAATAAACATGTTTTATTTTCATGACACAACTTTAGAACATTCAAATTAACTTCTTCAATTCAATTAACCATTATCAAACCCAATAAAAAACTTTTTAAATTGTGGTATGAGCTCAAAAATCATATTAGGGGACCTAAAAAATAATAAATATTTTATCAATACTTATACAAAACTTACGTTTTCATTATAAATTTGGACTCAAAATAGTAATATGATTACCTAAAAAATCAACTTATATTCCCAAATATATTCATAAAACAAATAATAACAAATATTAAATGAAAAAAATATAAAAATTTATTTTAAATCTTCAAAAAGTCATATTTACTTTTCCACAAACCAATAATTCTCAACCTTATAAAGTAGCATTTACATTCTTTTACATTGTGAAATCATTATATTTCCATAAAACTCTATAGAAATCATAGATAAATCATGTAGGTAATTTGGGGAATAATTTTCATATCACTTATAAATGGGAAAACCTTTAAGGATACACATGGAATAACCATTGTGCTTAAAAATAAATTAACCATAATATTTACACATAAAATCACCAACTCAGTTACAATTGAAATAACCATCATAGTATATTCCCATAATCTCTCAGGATAAACCTAATCAGTTATCTTGATCACTTTATGAAATGAATTAGATATCTATAATAGGTTCTCCCACCTTAAATTTATAATAGAACTATCAACAATCATATAAAATTCCCAATAACCATAACAAAATCTTAAAACAAAAATTCTTTTATATTTCTAAATATACATTTTACCCATAAGAAAAAATTGATGAATATTAAAATAATATTCCCAAATTTAAAACACTTTGGGAAAATAACCAAATCATTATTATGGTGGGTATTCGTTAATTAAAAATATATTATTGTAATGTAAGAAAAAAATAATGGTTATGGTGGTGAAAAAATTCATTATTGTCGTATGCGTTAAAATAGAACATTCTTTTTATTTTGTAAGGAATTTCTAAATATTACATAAAAATATTTCATTTGAAAATATTTGAAATAAATTAAAATGAAATAAAAATTTTACAATAAAATTATTTTATTTCCCTATAAATACATTCATAAAATAATTTAAAAAATAAGTATATGGAAAAAAATGTGAGTTTTAATGGAAAAATTAACAGAGGATGCTTAAAAAGAAAGTACCTTACCTAGAGTTAGACTCATAACATACATTATTTATGTTACTAAATAATAAAATTTTGTTACAAATTTAATTTATCAACAAAATTTTAAAATTTTATTATTATTTTTCTTCTTCTCTTACTATGCTATATTTAATTATTTATTAAATGAAATTCAATTCAGATGTTTGGACAATATTCATTTCATAAGTAGAAAATGGAATTACTGAGTTAACGATAGTCAAGTTGGTTATTATTATATCATTTAAAAAATAATATTAAGGTAATAACCATCATTTATATATAGAAACTATAATTATTTTACCAATCATGAAGGATTATTCAAAAAAAATAATTATGTTATTGTCATTATGATGGTAGGTTGTACATACGCATGAGTAATGTTTCCATTTTTCAATGATCGTTATAGAAATAAGGTAAGTGTAATTTTATCTTTCCATAATGATAATAATGTCATAAATATAATATTATTTATTTAATAATTCTTATATATATCATCCATGTGTTATGGTGATTAAAAATGAATCACATCTCTTTGTCGATGTTGTACTCCACATATACACACTAACGACATTATCATTTTTTAGTGAGTGAATAGATAAGAAATTAAATGATGATATAATATCTAATAATGATAAATAGATCTTTAATATCATAAATTGACATTAATACAGCATTATAACTAGCCATGATAGGCATTTAGGGAAAAAAATTACCTCAGTTCATGAGGAGGTAGTTTTCCATACACATGTACAATGAATTTCTCTCCCATTTGATGGTGGATGAATATGGATATAGGTTATTACATTAACATAATGTAACATACCAGCCTGGGTTCCATGAAATGGTTCCCTGAGCCGGTTCGCAACATGACCTTAGGCTCACCTCCCCATAAGCCAGAGGCTTCCAACTACCGTGGAGGGTCAGGTAAGTCAGTCATGGGGAGACTATACCTTTTTTATCACATTAATAAACCAGTGGAAGTAAAAAATGAAATAATGGAAGAATATATATACCCATAAAATTACAATATCACAAAAATAACCAAGACATAAAATACAATACTCAACTGAAAAAAAACACACCATGCTAAGTAAGTGCCAAAGTGTCTAAGATGAAAATGTAAATAAAGACACTAAAGACTCCCAAGAGGGTCATAAACCATATCTGGTTCCCTCATCCAAGCTCCATCCCCAATCAGAAATCTAATCGAGAGCCCTTTCCCTTTACCTGTCCTACAACAATAAATTCTAAACAAGTACCAATCTGGTAGCCCAAATAGGGTGTTAGTACGACTCAGTATGCCACCACCGATGGTGTGTAAAACAAATCCAATAAACAAAAAGTGTACGGAGATATATAATTAAAATAATTAAAATAAATAATTTAATAGTAATTGAATTATAAATTAATATTTATTAACCATATACACATTAAGGTTTGAATCATGTCACACATTCAATGAAAAATTTTCTAAACATATTTATCCTTAGTGTAGAATGCCATGTCTAACACTCAAAATCCCATCAGTGAATAATTCCTTGTCTAACACACAAAATATCATTTATTATAATTTATCATTGCTGTATAATTACATGTCCAACACCACAATTCACAGAAATATAGAGAGATCTATCAGCGTTGTAGAACACCATATCTACCACCCAAAATCCCATTGGTGCAGAACGACATGTCTAACACCCAAAAAACCAATTATTTATTTATATTATTGGTGAAAATTCCATGTCTAACACCCGAAATCCCATTGGTTCAGAACACCATGTCTAACACCCAAAAACCCATTGGTGAAAAACCCAATGTCTAACACCAAATATCATATTGATTTTTTTATATTATTGGTGCAGAACTGCATGACTAACAACCCAAATCCCATTGGTTCATAACTCCATGTCTAACACCCAAAAACCAATTAATTAATTAATTTGTAAATTAATTAATTTAGTATGTTAATTAATTCAAAAACTAATTAACAAATTCAATTTTCTATTAATTAAATCTATGCTTAATTAACCATTCAAAACCTTGAGAATGATTAATTAATTAACCAATTAATTATTCTTGATCAAAAAAATTACAACTCAATAATAAACCGAACATGTAGTTATCCCAATTTCTCCATCACTTGCATTGATAATTAATTCACCATTTAATTGTCCTTATTTCTCATTTAAATACACAACTCAATTATCTCAATACCATTATAATTAATTCTCACAATTAATTATATTATTCAACAAAACCTAAATCAAAAAATTTTAAAACATTCACAAATAAATAATTTAACATATTAATTAATTTAATTAGAGGTCTTAATTTCTAAAAAAGTATAGAAATCCAAAAAATTTATATATGAGAACAAAACATGACTGTGGGATTTATAAATTATACCACCTACCTCAAGAATTGGGTTAAAGAATGCTAACTAATCAATATACCCTAATTGAGTGTAATCTGTCAAGAACGTATCAATGAATCGGATTTAGATGTGACTCCTTAAAAGTGGAGGAAGCGGTGAAAAAATCCTTAAATATACTATAAAAATTAGCTTCTAGATTCCTCTCCAAAAGAACCATGTAATCCATTATCAATAGATATAGAGGAAGATTAATAGCATGAATGCTCGCCTAAATATATTGGTCCCAGTACCTAATATCTGATGCGATATCACTTCCAGATCAAAGCATACTCATGTAGAGTCAATAGTAGATGACCTATAGTGAAATTTAATATATGTGGAGGGTCTTTAGTTGAAGATCTGGATGCAAAGAGGTATTATGAAACAAGGAAGAGTTGTGAAAGATGTTTTTAGTTAAAGAAAGGTGGTGAACAGGGATTCTGTAGCCAAGAAAATGAGTTCCAGAGGGTTATGTGATGCTGAAAAACATTTTTTTACAAATTTATGCCTCATAATTACAAGATTTGAATTCATATTTTATGGAATGTAACTTATTTTCCCAATTTATGATTTAAATCCCCTCAAACCCTTTTAATAAAATTATATATAGATTACACGTGGTGTAAGAAAATTACACATTGTGTAATATTAAACATGGTGTAATCTAATTAAACGTGTTTTAATTTAATTACATGTGGGTAATATAGTTACACATAGAATAATCTTATGGGTGTAATGTTTTGAGTTTTTTAATTAATTTAAGCTGTGAATTTAATTCAAATACAACCCATCTTGACCAAAAATTTAAGAGTAATACCTGGGAAAAGATGGGGTCTTACAATCTCCCCAAATTACAATAGCTCTTCCTTGAACTAAACTTTTAGGCCTCTCTAAGATGTGGCATAAAAAAATCAGGAAATGTAGCATGCATATCTACCTCTCTTTCGCATGTATCCTCATGCACACATCTATGCTGCCACAATACATGAACTATCTGCACGGTCTTTCCCCACAACACTTTCTCTCTATGATCCAACACACCAGTCAGATGATCCTCATAGGACGCATCTATCTCTAGGTCAACCTCATCTAAATCAATAAAATGAGAAGGGTCGTGGTGATATATTTTTAGTTGTGATACATGGAAAAAATCGTGTATTTCACTATAATTTTATGGAATATCCAATCAGTATGCCACCGACCCGATTCTCTCCACTATATGAAAAGTCCCAATAAACTTGGGTACCAACATCACCTTCCTCCATATCCTACGGTGTCCCAACCTAGGAGACACTCAAAGGAATACATGACCACTCTATATAAACTCTTTGGGTTCTCTCCGTCTATTAGCATATGACTTTTTCATACTCGGATCCATAGCCATATGCTTCTAAATCAGCTGTACCATCTCTGATTTATCCTACACAAGACTCAGTCCTAACAACTCTAACTCATTTTTCTCCAACAAATATAGTGGTGATCTATATGACCTACCATAAAGAAACTTATATGGTTCCATCTGTATTATTTCCAGATAACATTTTTTATTGCAGAATTCCACCAATGCAAGGTGTTTATCCCATGACCCATCGATGTCAAGCACACATTCCCACATCATATTCCCAAGAACTTATATAGTATGCTTTGATTGCCCATTTGTCTATGGGTGGAAGTCCATACTCAAAAAGACATGTGTACCAAGTGATTTCTACAAGCCTTTACAGAAGCATGATGTAAATCATGAATCACGGTATGAAACAATAGTCTATAGAACCCCATGCAAACTGACTATCTCTTTAACATATAGTTCTCCTAACTACTCTATAGTAGAGGTTTCCCATATTGGTAAGAAATGTGCTACCTTTGTCAGTCGATCCACAATATTTGAGATTTAATCATTCTTCCTCAACATCTTAGGAAGACCTACCACAAATTCCATGGTAACATCATCCCAATTCTAATTCAGAATAGGCAATGGATGTATTAGACCTCTAGGTTGTCGATGATCTCCCTTTAGCTACTGACAGGTGTAGCATCACATCATGACCCCACTATCTCATTTTTCATACCAAGCCACCAAAACTATCATCACAGGTCATGGTACATTTTGGGCACACCTGGATGCACCACCCAATTAGAGGCATGAAATTCCCACATGAGACCCTCTCGCATTCTTATAGGCACAACAACTTGATTATTCACATAGATGATCTCATCCTCATCTATCTACCAGTCTAAAGGTGTCTCCCCACATTCAAAAATTTCCCTCAAGTATAAGCACTCTGGATCCTCATATTGTCTATCCCTGATTCCTCTCAAAACTATAGACACCATAGAAACTGATATGAGAGACATATTCTCCAGGCCCTCTTGAGCCATTTAATGCATCTCAGCTAGTATATTCATCATCTTCCACTAAGAACTAGACTCTTAAATGGTCTGATTCTTAGTCTTCTTTCTCAAATAATCAGAAACATTATTTCCTTTCACGGGTGTATATGAAAGCTCAAAATCAATTAAAGACATATACTCTACCCATCTCAACTTACAAAGATTCAAATCTCTTTGGGAAAATATATACCTCTATCTCTTGTGGTAAATATAAACTATAAACATATTTCACAAAATATAGTGGTTCCAACACTTCAAAGCATACACCACCTCCTCTATTTTGAGATAATGTGTAGGGTAGTTCTATTTGTGTGGCCTCAACTATTGAGACCCATATAAACAACTCGATCTCCTTGCATTAGCACAACTCCAAGTCCAATCCATGAAGTATAACAATACACTGTATACTTCTCACCTAACTCAGGTAGGATCAAAATCGGTGCTGATGTCCAATGATTCTTTGAATCTTGGAAATCTTCCTCACACGCCTCCAACCATTGAAACATTACACCGTTTTGGTCAATACCAAAATCGGTGATTCCAAATTGGATAATTCTATGTTGAATCTCTTGTAATATCTAGATAATCCCAGAAATCTTCCGATATCAAAAATATTCTTGGGATGCTCCCAAGAAACCACTGCCTGAACCTTATCTGGGTCCACTGACACACCTTCTTCTAAGATGGTGTTCCCCATGAACTACACCTGATTAATCCAAAACTGACACTTAGATAGCTTAGTGTATAGAAGATTCTCTCTTAGTATACTCAGGATGATGTAAACATATTGGTCATAATCTTCTTGAGTATTAAAGTACACCAATATTTCATCTACAAACACCACCACAAATTGATCTAGGTACGGAAGAAATGTGATATTAATCAAGGCCATAAACACTGCTAGTGTTTTTGTCTACCCAAACAGAATTATAAAAAGCACATAAAGCCCATACATACACTTGAAAGAAGTCCATAGTATATTAGAATTTCAAAATCTCAATTGGTGATGACCTGATCTTAAGTTGATCTTTGAGAAACACAAGCTCTATTCAACTGGTCAAACAAATCATCAATACGTAGAAGAGGATATCGGTTCTTCACAGTCATCTTGTTCAACCTTCAATAATCGGCACACAAACGTAAACTCCAATCATCCTTCTTTGCAAATAGACCAGTTAATCTCCAAGGTGACGTACTTGGATAGATAAGTCCATTATCCTTTAAGTCTTCCAGTCAAGGTTTGAGTTCTTGAAGCTCTGCTAGTTTCATTTCTTATGGTGGAATAAATACTGGTTCAGCCTCCCACATGAGTTCAATAGTAAATTCCATATCTCTCTCATGTAGGATCCCTAAAAAGTCTTCCAGAAATACATGCTAAAATTGGTCCACCACTAGTGGAAGAAAATCTTACATTAAATACAACCACAAAACTGGGTTTCTGCAGCGCCACCTTTTATCAGCACTAAAAAAAGTTATGATAAAGGGAACTTTTAATAGCAATAAAAAAGCGTTGTAAAAGCGACCCTTTATCAATGTTTTTTTATCCCTAAAAAAGGAACCCCCTTTAGTAGTTCTTTTTGTAGCATTGTTAAAGGGGCCCCCTTTATCAGCACTTTTTCAGTAGCACTCATAAAGGGGGGGGGGGGGGCTTTACCAGTTCTTTTTCCTAGCGTTGATAATGTGTATATTTCAAAACAAAATATTTCATTAAAATAATAAATTGATATATAAGTATATTTATATTTATATAAATATAATATATATTTTTTAAATATGTTTTAGATATGTATAAATAGACAATTACATTAAATATATATGAAATTTAGTGAAAATGGAATTTAAATTTTTTTAAAAGAATTAATTAAGAATTTGCTAATTATTATCAACTAATAATCATTTAATAACAATTTGAAGACACAAAAAATTAGTAAATTAATAAAAGATCTAAAATAAGTGGATAATGTAATACAAAATTCAAATGATCATAACTTTTGATCCAAGTGTCCATTTGAGCTCTACAACATATCAAATTGAAGCCTACGATGAGATCTATGCGTTGTAACCCAGGGTAACCTTCTTTCACATTTTTTCAGGCAAAGAAAGGCTAAGAAGGCCTCCAAAATAGTGTTTTTACTCTGCATGTCCAAATATTTTGACATTCAATGGAATTTCAGCCTTGTTTCAGGGGGTCTTTTGTGCTTTTTCAGTAGGGAATGAATTTATTCCGAGAGGTTAAATTTATAAAGATATTATGGAATTAAAATTTTATCATTTTTCAAAATGTAATGTTTCTTATAATCAATTATATAACAATATATACATATTGTTTATATATTCACCCATAAATATTTAATTTTATAAATAAATAATTAATCATATTTACATATAAAGTATTTTTCTAAATATATAAGGCTTATCTAAATAAAAAACTAATATCCATTTTATTTAAAATACAAACATATTAAAATTTATATACCTATATGATGTGTTTGTGTGTGTGTCTATTTGTATGCATCTGTATTGTCCAACTAATATATATTATCTATATATTCTAAAGATATGTATATACATATTAATATATAATATTTATAAATATATATAAATATGCATAATTATACTTACAAATACACATATAATATGTTTGTGTGTGTTATATATACATATTTATTTATTTATAAACACACACTAAAAAGCATATTTTATAAATGTATTTGAAACTGATCTTATAAATATATATTAATATATGAATAAATATATTAATATATAAATATAAATATATTAATATAAGGATATATATATATATATATATTAATATACAGATATATATGTATATATTAATATAGAGATATATATATTAATATAACTATATATATATTAATATTTATATATGTTAATATATATATATTAATATATATATATATATTAATATATATTAATATAAATATATATGTGTTAATATATATATATATTAATATACGAATAAATATAACTAAATATATACATAAATAAATAGATATATTAATAAATGAAGAGAAAAACAATATGGTGGAGTGGTAAAGGCTTAGGCGCACATACAACAGGTCCTGAGTTTGAATCTTGGGGGAGGCAGGTCGTGCCCGTAGGTGGGAATAATTTCAATATCTGTTAGGGGGGGGGTCTCTTAAAATGGGGTGAGGTGTTTGGGGTGTGCTGTCTCAGGTGGGGGGTGGGGCACTGTTGGATGGGGCTTTGAGCACTTTTGGAACCCCTCCCCGAATTGCAAAAATATGTATTTTTTTATTTTTTTAATTTTTTTTTAACTTTTTTCAGCGCTGAAAAATGCTGATAAAAGGGTTCTTTAATCAGCACTAAAAAAGCATTGACAAAGGACCCTTTTCAGTGATTTTTTTAGTGTTGATAAGAGACCCCTTTTATCAGCACTTTCATTTCGCACTGATAAAAGGGGCCTTCATCTTCACTTTTTTGAGGACTAATAAAATGGACCCCTCTATCTTCGCCTTGATTAACATCGCTATTCTAGCACTGTTAATGCCCTTTTCTAGAGCTGATAAAGGACATATTTTTAGTAGTGAAAGCTTTTACATCTATTAAAATATTAGAAACTTGGGCAATGAGCTCGCACAGTTGCTGAGAAACTGGCCTGGCTCGGCCTGTCGGGATATCCAACTCCCCATGGTTAATTTAATGGTCACCTGTAGGAGAAGTGAACATCAGCCACTGGAAGTAACAATAAATTTAGTATTGGTATGATAATATCTATTCTATACCCATAATTAGTTTAAATCATATCATATCAACGATAAATGGATCCCAAAGTAATCGGTACTCCCCATTCTAAAGAGAACATTCCTTGCACATACAGATGTCTCTAGACTGTACTTCAAAAGGTGTATCTATCATCACAACCCTTCTCAAAAACTCCACTACCAGGCTCAAAACATTAAAATTTTAGAAAATATAAATGAATGTGAGGAACCAGTATAAAATAAGGCACTCTCTAAGTTAGAACCAACAAAAATTGTACCTCTCACTGTTTATGGCCCGACCTCTCTATCCACAAGTGTAACTTGCACCGCATGTAACTTTATTATGCCTATTCCCTATAAAGTTGTATAACATACCTGAGTTACACTCCTCTACTAATATGGTCACTCTTTCCCAGAAGCACCAAATCCACTACCCCTACTTCCATGACTAGTAGAACTCAAACTGATAGACTATTATGGTATAGAATACCCTCTTCCCGCAATCTGGTTCTGTTTAGCTCCTCCATCACTACCTGATTACCTCAGGTTCTTATAGAAGTTATGTAGGTGTCCCATATTTCTATAGGATCAGAACTCTAATGGAATTAGGGAACAATGTTTTAGAAAATGTCCCATCCTACCATACTGGTGGAAATGTACAAGGGTACGATCTTGTGTAACTAATCCCTCTGACTATCCCCTCTTCTACCCACTAATCTAGCTGACATTCTCATAATATTTCTTCCTTCCATCAAAGTTCATACCACCCAACCTTCCAACAGGAATCACTTTACCACCACTAGAAGCCTCCTTTAGGTTCCCCTAAATAATGATAGCTTAATTTACAACTGCTGTAAACTTCTTCATCCTGAAAATATTAACCTAAGACTTAATTTCACATATAAGTCCTTCCTAAAATATTCTTTATAAAGTATCCTTGAAATCTTCCAATACCAAAGTAAAATGATTAATGTATTTGAAGCATCCTATATAGTCCATCATGGATAGGTTCCCCTAATTCAACCGCATAAACTCAGCTGATTTCTCCTTCCTGAATGTCTTTGGGTAAAAGTGCATAAATAACTTCTCATAAATGGCCTTCCACACCATAGTCTCTAGCTCTAAATCCCAAGTATTAATGTCCCACCAATGCTTCACTTGCCTGCATAACATGTAAATTGATGTCGTGACCCTCCTCTTAATAGGAGTCTCCAATTGGCTAAGTATAGTCTAGATAGACTCAATCCAGAACTCATCTCCCTTAGGTCCACCCTCTCTAGTGAATTTTGGACGGTGTTGTAACTGAAAATCCCTCATAAGGTTAGGAATTATCCTCACAACTCGCTCTGGGTCTCTATCCATCAATTTAATGAAGTGAGAAAATTTATCTCAGAACAACTCTATGACTTCCTCACTCGGCATAATAAGTGCCTCAGGTTCCACTTCTGGAGGATCATTCCTAGCCATGTCCTCCAATCATTCCCTCAAAAAGAATCATCGTAGAGGCATAACTCTAAAAGTCTAATCATGCACCTTAGGAAAAAGTTCACAAGGTTAATTCATTTATGTACGAAGGAAACACAACAGGAAACAACAATACTTTTCCCCATGTCTCGCCACACTTTCAAAACTGATGCGTTATAACTACCCTTAACCACCTTATACCAAGGTCTTAGTTAATAAGTTTTAACAATTTATCACATTCAACGTTCTCATTTAGACACAAAATAATTATTTTCTTTCCTCATTTTATATATTTTTCAAAATCATGTTAGGCATAAATTTCATTTAAATCTCTCAAAAATGGAAAATCGTTAAAATTAAACAGCTTACTTATAACCTATTTTTCTATGCATTCCTAAAATAATGCGTGTCATAAATAATACTGAGTTCATAGAATGGTTCAATAAACCTAAACTCTCTTGAAATTATGGGACATGAGTTAATACACAAAAAATATAAGAAAGAATAACCACATCACAAAACATATGTGTCACCCAAGGTGAAATAATATTCAACCCTAATAGAAAACAATAATAACAACAATCCTACCCCATGTACTTGGGTTTTCCCCCATACAAGGGTCTGCAACTCCTATGCACGACCTCATTACCAATCCCCAACTCTTTCTAGTCACTTTTCTCCCTTTCCCTAAACAGTAAGTCAAAATAAGAAGAATAGAAAACCTCTTTGATACCACTATGTAACGTCCCAGTCTGGGTGCCATGAAACGGTGCACTGATCTTGTTCGCCAGATGACATCATGCATGCCTCGCTGTATAACAGAGGCTTCCAACTAGCAGTGAAGGTTTGGTAAGTAATTAATTGGGAGAATATAGCCTCTTTTATTAGATTAGAACACCATCAGATATAAACAATCAAGAGAGGAAGCATATATTTAACCAAAATAGTACAATTTCACAAAAATAACCAAGACAAGGAAATACAATACTCAACTAAAAAGAATACATGTCATGCTAAGTAAGTGAAATAGTGTCTAAAATGAAACTATAAATAAAGACACTAATGATACCCATGAAGGTCCCTAACCATGTATGTTTACATTATCTAGGCTAAATCCCGAATCAACAATCTAATCCATGACCCTTTCCCTTAACCCAAACTGTAACAAAAATATTTATTCACTTACCAATTAGGAATCCCAAATAGGGTGTGAGTATGGCTCAGTAGGCCACCACCAACGGTGTCTAAAACAAATATAGTCAATAACAAGTTTATACAGCTGTATAAATAAAACAATTACAATACATAATTTAATAGTTACCACATTATCAATTAATCATAATTAACCACATAGAAAATCATGTTTGAATCATGTCGCACATTCAATTCAAAATTTTCTATACATATTTATCCATAGAGATGAAATCCATGTCTAACACTCAAAATCCCATTAGTGTAGAACACCATGTCTAATACCTAAAATCTTGTTCATTTTTATTTATCATTGGTGATGAACAACATTTCTAACACCCCAATTATCAATAATATAGATAGATCTATCAGTAGTGTAAAATGATTTTTCAAACACCCAAAATCCAATTGGTGTATAACTCCTTGTCTAACAAACAAAATCTCATTAATTTATATATATTATTGGTGGAAAACTACATGTCTAACACACAAAATATAATTAGTGCAGAACGCCATGTCTAACCTCCAAAAACCCATTGGTGAAGAACACTTTGTCTAAAACCAAAAATCTCATTCAGTTATTTTTATTATTGGTGAATAAGTCCATGTCTAACACACAAAATCCAATTAGTGTAGAATGCCATGTCTAATACCCAAAACCCATTAATTATTTAATTCATAAATTAATTAATACATATAGTTAATTAAATAAATAAAAGATTAAAAACATTAATTTCCCATTAATTTACTCTATAATTAGTTAACAATTCAAAATATAACCAATAAGAATTTAATTAACCAATTAATTATTCCTGGTCAAAAAAATGACAACTTAATAATTAATTCAACATTTAATTATCCCAATTTATTGATCACATACATTGATAATTAATTCACCAATTAATTATCCTTATTTCTCATTTAAATACACAACTCGAACATCTCAATCCCATCATAATTAATTCTCATAGTAAATTAACTTATTCAAAAGTCCCTAAATCCAATAATTTCACAACTTTCACAATTTACAATATTAATTAATTCAATTGGAGGTATCTATTACTAAAAAATATAGCAATAAAACAATTTTTTATACAATAATAAAACACGACTATGGGATTTAGAAATTAAACTACCTACCCCAAGAATGGTGATGAAAAATGCTCACCAAACAATATCTCCAAATTTAGTGTGATCAATCAAGAACTCATCAAAGAAAAATATTTATATTTGACTCCATGAAATAGTGGGAAGTGGTGAAAAAATACCTAAGTCTGCGATAGAAATTGGCTTCTGGATCCCTCTCAACAAGAACCAAGTAATCTATTAGGAACTGGTCTATAAGAAGATTAATAACTAGAAGGATTACCCTAAAAATCTTGTTCCTAGTACCCAAGATCTGATGCGATGCCACTTCCGAATCAAAGCAAACTCCTAGAAAGTCAACAACAGATGACCCAAAATGAAGTGGGAGATGCATGGATGGTCTTCGGTCAAAGATTTTGATGTGAAGAGGTGTTCCAATCCAATGAATATTTGCATAGGATGTTTTTAATTCAAGAAAGGTGGTGCAGATGGCTTCTGTAACCAAGAAAACGTGTTTTATAGGGTTACACGATGCGAAAATGTGTTTTTTTAAAAGTTGTGCATCATAATTACATGATTTGAACTATTAATTCACATCTTGTAACTTATTTCCCAAATTTTTGAGTGAAATATTTTAAAACCCTTTTAAAAGAATTATTTACAGATTGCACATGGTTTACTCAAATTACATGTGGTGTAATCTTACACATTGAGTAATCTAATTAAACATGTTGTAATATTACATGTGGTGTAATCTAATTACATGTGGAGTAATATTAAATGTGGTGTAATCTAGTTACATGTGGTGTAATCTTATTGGTGTAATTTTTTGTGTTTTTGAATTAATTTAATCCATGAATTTAAATCCAAAACAACCTATCTTGACCAAAAATATTTAAAGAGTCATAACTGGAAAAAGATGGGGTCTAACACATAATAACAACATAGTATATGAAGAATAATTATGTTATTATTTTTTCATGGTTTATGAATATTTAAAGGATGTGAGAGAAATAAAACTAAAACATGTAGTTCTTAACTATACCTCTTCTTTGGAAAGTACACTTTTCATAATACCTTTAGTCCTCTAGGATTATAGTGACCAAAAAAGACCAATATAACTGTGGGATTGATTATATGAATGTATTTGGGTATTTATTGAATTAAAAAAAATTATTTTTATTTATGAATAAAATAGAATAATAGATGCCCATTTATAAGAGAGGGGAGAGACACACTTGCAATTTTATAAAATTTTAAATGAATAAAAATTAAATTTGATTTCAAAATAGATAAAAATTGATAATATTAGAAAATAATATGACTATATAAAATAAAATATGTAATTTTTTTTATATAATTCTAACCCTTATATTTTTTTACCCTTCATTAACCCTTTTGAGAATTATAGTAATATTAAAGTTTTTTACACATTATAGGTTAATAATGTTACCATAAAATGAAAATAGACCATTAAATAGACCATGATTTATTTAATTAATAATATAAAATTCATTTTTTAAAAGTCCAATATTTTTATTAATTTTAAATTACTTAATAGAATATTATTTTTCTAAAATGTCATCAATATCAATTTTAGAACTATTCATTTACCCTTAATTTAATAACATCATGAAAATAAATAAATTAGAATACAATGAACCCAACCTCAATAATATATAATATTTATCTAAAAACATCTTGGAACACAAAAATTAATTCAGATAATTTTATTTTACAAATTTTTAAAATCATATATTTTGTATTTCTATTCCATTAGTTAAATATTTACTACATTAGTGTTACGTATTCTTTTAAGGTACTTATTTATTCGTTAAAAATTCAAATTAAATTACCATGATAAGAAAATAATTTATGTTTCAAATAAAAAATTATAATTTAACAAATCATCTTTTCATGCCTATTTAAAAATATTATATATATTTAAATCAAGAGTGTGACATTTCTGACTTTATATCCAAGTAAATATTATATTTGTTAAAATCATGCCCAAATTGAAAAAAAGCCATATATTATACTTTAGGATGAATTTTTACGAGATATAATCATATCAAAAAAATTAATTCAAGTGTTGGGGTTATTTTATAGTCTAAATTATTAAATTATTGACATTAATTACCAAATTCACCCTTATAGTGGCAACCAAAATTACTAATGTTACAATTGATAATGTCTAAGAAAAAGAAAAATATTTGAAAATTTTGAATCTCATGATTCAAAATATGGAATACATTTATCAAAATTCTAAAATATAAGTGCTATAATTTAATTTAATATTAAACCCTAAAATTTCAGTGCAGAACAATTTTTTGTAAAAATGATTTATTATGCCCCAATATGTACCTATACAAAATAAGGTGTAAAGATGATTAAAATGTAATTAATTGTGTTATATATAAATAAATAATACTTATGTTGCATTGAGATAAATTTAAAATCACAAATTAAATTATTTATGGAGTATAAAATACAGTTTCATAAAATATGTATTTTCACTATTTAATGAAAAATCAATCTTTTTAGAAAAATCCCAAAAACCGGTCATAAGATAATTTTTTCATTATTAATAAAAAATGAAATTCATTTTATCAAATTAATATTATATAATTTTTGAAATAATTATTTCAAATAAAACTATATATTGTATAAAACTCAATTTGGTTATAAATAAATCTTTTTTCCTTTTGAATGAAAAATTATCTAACATTTTTATAATGAATCTGAATCTATAAAATTTAAATAATTAATACATGAAAATGTTTTATATAAAAACTAATTGAGATATTATATAAAAAATAGGTAAATCCACACAAAACATTTGTAAATACATAATAAAAAAATTTATATATCAATTCCCATATAATCATGGCACAACAAAGATATTGATGTAGAATTATAACCTAATAAATTTAAATTTAGTTAAAAAATTACCTACCACATGGTAATAACATGGTGAAATTCCATTGGATGAAATAATTAGAATTAAAACATAAAATAACATGAATTATGAATTATTCTTGATATAAAATGTAAAGTGGTAATATATACACCATAGAAATGAAATTAGGTGACTCATATTATAATATGCCAAAAGAAAAAGAAATTGAGGCTAAATCCATTACCTCAAGTACATATATTCCATGCATGTCGTTTGAATACTGTATAATAAAAAAATATCATTAATTTTGTTTCTTAATAAACATTTCCATGATATATTCATTATTATGAAACCATTTATTTCATTTACTATAATAACATATTTAATTATGGAATCAGTTTTTTCAACATAATGTGTTTTGACGATGTTTAGTTCATACGTCCAAAATAGCCTTGGTAAGTCGACCACAGTCAAATGGTTCATTGATAAATCATATATAAAATAATTATCATGAAATAATTATCATTTTTATATATTAATTTTCATTTTAAACCAACCATTAATGATAGTGTTGAAAAATGAACTATATTACGATCATTAATATGATAGGTCATACGCACGCACGGGTAACATTTCCATTTTATAGTGACTGTGATGGAAAAAAGGTATATTTTATTTTATTTTTAAAATTTATCCTTAGTCATATATATCATATTTTTATATAAATTTACTTATTTATATTATTCATGTGTTGGGTGAAAAAGAACTAACCACGTCACTTTATGGAGGTGTAGTCCACACATAAACAAAAATGAGGTTACAATTTTTAATGAAATGAAAGGTAGAAAAATATATCATATATTAATTTTAGATATTGATAATTGTGTTATAAATATCATATATACATATATATATAATAAATCGATCATTATAATCATTCATGACTAAAACTGAAGGAAAATAAATTAAATAAGTTCACCATGTGGTTGTCCACCGTACTCATATTGAATGGCTTCATTTCCCATTTGATGAAACTAAGAGATGGATATAGGTTATTGCATTAAAATAATAACTTATAATTATTTGGTATAAAATTATATTACTATTAAATAAATTTTGAATAATATTTTGTTGACTTATAAGAATAATCAAAACCATAACATTCGGTTAAATGTTGTACCCCTTCTTTGGAAAATCATCTTTATTAAAACATTAATATATCAATGGATGGTATTATGAAAAAAATAAAAATATTATATCAAGTGGATGGATTTTAGGAATTTATATGGGTAGGTATTGTAAAAATGGTTATTTATGGGTGAAAAATTGCGGAGAGTATGGTTCATTTATAATGAAGGGAGGGGCATGTCACTAATTTCCTATAGTATAAAATTAATTTTAATTATTTTTCATAAAAAACTTGATCAAAATTGAAATAATTAGAATATATGATTAATATGGGTCTAGATAAACTCATAAAATAAAATTTTGAAATGTTTTGATAATTCTTCTCGTGTTATTTTTTGGTTCTAATCTGTGTTAACCCTTTTTGAAGATTACCATGATAACATTGTTATTTACGCATTAGGGGTCATGATATTTACAATAAAATGAACAATATACCATAAATAGACCATTAATAATATTTTAAAATAAATAACATTCATTTTTAAGAATATTTTATATTTTTTAATTTTAAATCATTTATTAAAGCATTTTTTATTATAAAATATCATTTATTTCATTTTTATAAATACATGAAATATTAAAATATAATATTTTTTAACTCTTTTAAAATGGTTCCAAAATTATATGTATTCAAATATAAAGAAGTTATTTTATTAATATAGTCATCCAATCAAATATTTATTAGGTTTTTTTGTCATTTTAAAACTTATATTTTGGATTAACCACTTGGTTGACCAAATTCAACCTTAAATGTGGTAATGACCGTTTCAATATTGAAGAGTTATAATTTTTCTTATAGGTGGAAAATGGATCCTAAATTGGTGGTATTTTAGACCATTTATCAACCTTATTATCATATTTCATGATTTTTATAGTTTTTAAATTATCTATTAAAGTAATATTTAACATAAAGTACTATTAATGTCATTTAAAGAACTATTCTCATAATTTAACTTTGAAAACAGCTTGACAAAAGTGTAATTTGAATATAAAAAATATAAAAAACTATAATATATTATATTTATCTTCAATATTCATGGTATATAATAATATTTTCAAATTACATTACTTTTAATATTTTTGAAATCATTTAACTTATTTTTGATTTAATTTAATAAAAACAATATCTGTGTAAAGTAAATATTTACGGTAATTATATCATCCCTAAAAAGAAGGAATAAATTATGGTAATAAATAAAGACAATTTATATTAAAATAAACACATATAAATAATCATAAATTTTTTTTATCCTTAAGATAAAATTTTAGAGATATATAGTTAGGAGAGAGACATTTTTACTATTATTTTATAAATTAATATAAAATTTATATTCACATAAATCTGACACCAAGTGGATATATATTCTAGAATTGGGTGGAAAAGAACAAAAAACACTCATAAATTATGATAAATTCAAGTGTTAGGTTCGTTTTTTATTCTTTATCATATTTTTTAACATTATTTACCTGATTTACCCTTTCCATCATGAAAATAGTTTACTATAGTTACTATTCATAATGAAAAAGGGAACTATTGTCCAAATTTTTAAATGCTGATTCAAAATATAGATTCATTTTTTTAGATTCAATTTTTATTAATTTTAGAGAGTAATTTAAGATTAAACCCCAAATTATAAGATGAAAATACATTTTTTAAAAACATATTTTTAAGTATAAAAATTATTTTAAACAAAACTCTATAATAAAAATAATTCCAATATACTAAATTTTATTTTTAAAAATAAAAGAGATGTAATTATACTTTCAAATTATTATAAATTAAAAGGGAACTTTTTTAATTCATGAAACACAATATAGTTAAAAATATATATATGTGAATTTTTAGGTATTCATTAAATAATCAATATTTTTAGAAAAATCTATAAAATTCACTATAATATAATTTTAACATGATGATTTAAAATAATATAACCTTTTTATAATATAAAATATCAAAAAGTTTAAAAATTTAATTTTAATATTTTCTCGCAAAAATAAATAAAATATGTTTTTCATCAATTAGTAACTTTATGTATATTTCATAATTTATATAATATTTTTCATACATTTCTATTCAAAACAGAGGTTATAATAGTCATATTTAAATAATAATATCTCATGTTTTGTTTATGTTTGGTGTTGCATATCCTATATGATGCTGAACATATTCTTTATTTTAAAATATCAGGATATTAAATTCTCCCCCTTAAATAAATCGCATCCTCAAAATTTGATTTTTACCTTGTTAATCAATGAATTAACATTTTAAAATACATTTTTTTAATCCAACATCCTAAATAATATTAATAAAATAATCTCATGATAAGATGTAAAGATAAATATAAAGGTCATCTAGAATAACTAATACTAGGTTTCCAAATATGAGAATATTTGTAAAAAATGAAAATATGGATATGTTGAAAAAAATAATGTCTAAATAAATATGAATAGTTGAAGAGATCATTGACCACTAAAAGGTGAATTATCAAGATAAATATAATGACCACAAATAAATAATACAAATTTATGTGAAAGAGACCAACAATTTATCAGAAATAATGGTAGTAGTATAAAATTTTTATTTGAAGATCCTTTTCCTAAATTTGGGTAAATCATTTATCATATTGACTTATAATGTTGGAAAAAATACTTAATTTAAAAGTAAAATTTAATCCTTTAACAAATTTCCACCACAAACTCAACTTTTTTTCTAAATTATGTGTATTTAAGATGATTTTTTCATTCCTAAAGAACTAAAATTACATCTAATAGATCACATAATTCCAAAAAATGATAAAAATAATTTCATCCTATCTTTTGATATTAACCAAAACCAAAATGGTTAGAATAATGTATGATAATTTATAAAAATAAATAAACATTCATATAAAATAATATAACATTAATCTCAAAGGAATCAGTAATAACACCAAAATTTCAAGTTAGATCATTTGATAAAAAAAATTATTTAAAATATTTATTACTAAGATTAAAACTCAAAAACCTTAATTATTTGATCAAATAAACATCTAAGATTAGTTAATCACTCATCTATATTTAACATTAGTGACTCATAATGTCATATACCCAAAAATATATATTCCTTACCTATATAATCATCAAAATATGATAACCATTTCCATAAATTACCCAAATTACCGTAAATACCTATTAAATTCATATACCCATCTAAAATATAATTCAACATTGATTACCCAAATAAAATACTAAAGTATCATATAATATTCCGAAAATAATAGTTATCACTTAATTCCCAATCCACTATTCAATACCATTGTTATCTATATGATATAAAATATTTATCAAAATTTTAATAACCCACCATTACCTTAACATAAAAGATCATATATACTCTAAAGGTTATAAATATCCTTAAATTCATGTATAGAAAATGTAATGTAATTCTTACAGAAATAATATATCATGAAAATCCTAAGGTTTATAGATACATAAACCCATTGAAATTTCTCCCATAAAACTCTTAATCATCTTATACTTCCATCACATAAAACCTTATAAGTGGTGTATATGTCATTGAACATTTGAGACAGAATATAATTATAAACCCATAACACAATCCATAACACTCAGTACATCCTCCCATAAAAATATCTGAATATCATAATTTGTCTAAACCCTTGTCTAATACCAACTATATTGGTCCAAGACCCTCACTCATATATCTATTCCTAAAAACACTAACTTTACATTTCTGTCTTGATACCAATAATTCTGACCCAATTTTTGGCATCTAAAACATATTACATCAAAATGAAATATTCAATCACTTATATAACCAAAGATCATTTAGGTTTATAGTTTTATACAATTAGGAAAAACTATTATATAAACCACACTCATGTCCTCAAGTGATTATTCTTACTACTATACCCATCTTTTTTATTCCAAATTATGTATTCATTATCATCTATAGGAAACAATTCTATAAATAATTTATTTATCATTATTATTGATAACCTATGGAATAAAAAAAAAGAATGGTTATCTAAAATTATTAGTGAGGGTAAACAAAAGAATTATTAAATGACTATCATCAGGGAGAAGATGTTATGAAAAGGGAAACATGACATGGTCAAAGTACATGACAATGAAATAAAAGAACTCATACACATCAAAACTAGGATAAAAATCATGATAGATTGAATGAATAATTAAAAATGAAATTTCACTAGAAATAAATAATTGTGAGCCATGTGATTTCATTCTTGACCAAAATAAGAATTGAATATTCATGTTAGGAAAATAGAAACCCATTTTAGAAACTAATATCATCAATTCATAACATGTGTTAAACCCATTCCAGAATTAATTGGAGACCTGTTAAATTAATAAGATAAAACACACCATTTTACTCCATCCATATTTCCTTTTATGATAAATAAAATTACTCAATACATTGGGGATCTATAATTGGGCTCACCCATCATATAATATGTATCAGTACTATCCATAAACATTGATCTATAATCAGAATCACCCATCATATAATCAATATCAGCCTATCCCATTTCTTTATTATAATTACTGAGTACTATATCATGAATAAAACATTTTACACTTGAACCATTTTATCATAAATCTATTGAAAAACACCATTATTCATTTATATATTGGTTAACCTATGGAAAATAAATGAGTTTCCAAATAAAATCATCAAATAAATTATCATAGGGTATTTAGAGAAAGAATATGTATGGTATCTTATAATCACAATCCTAAGAAATAAAATAACTAATTAAAGAATGATATCATAGCCAGAAATATATTCTAAAATAACCTTTAAAATGTTTCTATGAAAAGAAGGTAAAATAATCTTTTTATGGAGTAATTATTTTTAAAAATGAAAAATTTATTTACAAATAAACTTGTAAAATAACCAAATAATATTCTAATCAAAGAAAGGTCATGGTGGCATGAAAATGGGTTCATTTCATAAACATTAAAAATAAATATTCTCTTCAAGCATTATGAAAGGAGATTCAAAATACCACCATATAAATAATGTTACTAAATTTAATTTATATAACCTTTTAAAAGAAGATAAAATATAATGTAAAATATATTTAGAAAAAAATTTATGTTTAGAAAATTAAATTCATGAAAACATTTTGGAAAGAATGAATATTTAAGAAAAAAACTAGGATCTAAAAGAAGATATAGATCGATATCACTTATGAACAACATTATTCATGTCTCATTAATAAATAAGGGAGGAAATGGAAAGTAAACATATAAAATAAATTCATAAAAAATGGAAAATAAAATATATGTGGTTTAATAAGATAATTTCATACAATTCCTCATAAGGGAAACATGAATATAAACAATCCTGAAAATAAATGAGATTATAACATAAATATTTTACCACTTCAACAACATTCAAAATCAAAATTCATTTAAAGTAATATTTTTATATGTATTTCTAAATTATTTGAATTTATGGACAACATTTATAAATTTATGTATGAGATAGTAGGTACACTATTAATATAAATTATGGAACATGACCAAAAATAATTTCTATGAAATTGAGATTGAGAGAATGAAATCCCTTGAAAAGATCATTAATTAAAGGAAAAATTAAACCATGTAGTTATTATGTGAACATATGAAAATCAACAAAAAGTAGAAACAATAGAATAATTAAATTTAGAGATCAATCCACACATAAAAATGGAATCAACATTAGAGACCTATATTTTTTACCCAATGGATCGAAACTATGTTATGAAATTTCTTAATACATTGTAACATTCAATTCAAATACCCTTAAAAAAAATAATTAAAATTAAAACAAAAAATACCATGAATTATGAATAATTCATGAAATAGAATTAAATAATTTAGTGTATACATCATATAAAATAAATTTGGTTTATAACATTAAAATATTTCTAAGTGAATGGAAATTGATATGAAATCCATTACCTCTGTTCCAAACATACCATGTATATCTATTTACTCTTGTATAATAAAATTATAAGAATTTTCTAATTACTTAATAACCTTTTATATGATTAATACATTATCCATAAACCGTTTATTTAATTTGATATAATAATAAATTAAATTAATTAATCAGTTAACTCTACTTTGGGTGTTTTAAGGATGTTCAATTCATATGATAGAAATTGATTTTGTAGGTTGACCATTTTTAAACTGGTCATTGTTAGAAAGAATTAGGTTGTTCTAACATATATAATGTGTGTATCTGTTTTGATAATTCAAAAAATACTTGTTAATATTCTACTGATTCTATCTTAAGATTTTTCATGTTATCTTTATATCTATTAATAAGTCATGAGTTACCCTTAAGAAAATTTTAGAAGGAATATATCTTTTGCTAGAAATTTATCATATATGTAACAAAATCATTACACGAATTGATTTATGTGTTTTAAAATAAGTCTCAAATCTATTCCATATTTTTTTATTTTATGAAAACTAATTTTAGAAATACTAAAAAATAAAATATCATACTAAGGAATGAAGTATTCTACTACATGTTCAGATCTAGAAATATTAGAATGAAAAATAAATTATCTTATAAAGAAGGAACTTTTAAAATAATTTTCTTACAAAATTCAGTATAAATTTTTCATCTTATTGAAATAAATGATCATCTAATAAAATAAATAATGGTGTAAAATATATGAATTAAGATTATACAACACAACACAATATATGAATAATTTTATCTTATGAATCCATTCACAAATTTCTCTTTTGAGAAAATAATATTGGTTTTTTATCCTATAGATATCAAGCTATCTGACATATTATCATGATTATTATTGTAATGTCAGTGTAGTCTCTTTAAAATTAATTTCATTCTTTTTATCTTATTATAAAATTACATCTCTAACTAATCAAATAATTTTTTAGTGGAAATATTTTTTTTTAGTGAGTGGAAAATTACATTGAAGATGTTTTTCAACAACTCTACCTCATAAGGATATTCCACATTTAGAAAGGAAGGATGCATCATTAAGATAAAGTATCATCAAATTTTTTAATGAGTTATTCTCTCAACCATTGTTATTATCGAGTGTGATTAATTAATAAGGATACATAAAGAGTAAATTCATTTACTACATATATATAATAAACATATACATGTACTTATAAACACATGAACAATATGGATAACAACTTCATTCAAATGTAATAAATATCATACATGATCAACTAAAAGATTTTATGTAATAGATAAATGTTTACATTCTTAATCAAATAACATCCATAAATATTTTTTAAGGTTTGTTATCTTATCTTGAAGTGTATTTAATTTCTTTTATATTTTTATTGTAACTGAACACTGAAATGATTCATTAAATTTCATTCACCTATATGTTATCTCCACACATTATAATTTATTTTTTTAGGTTTTGGTTTGGTATTTTAAATAGATATCATATTTAAAAGATCTTGGAAATTTTTAACAAGTAACTATTTATTACACTTTGCTAAAATCCCCCTGAAAAAGGGTTTCTATAGTGAAAATCACAAAACTCATAGAGTTGAGTGTTGGTGGGGTAGACTAGGTGATTTATATTCCTCAAAACACTATAAATATCCCACGTTGAATATTTATTCATCTAAGATTTTATATTTTTTCTACCTTTTCTTGTTAACCAAAATATTAGATCTTGAAAACCCTGAATTTGGTGATCTTTAAAGTTAAAAAATTTCTAGAACTCCATTCTCCCACTATTTAATTTTCAATAATCCATTATCTAAAAAACCAATTGGTATAAAATCTCATGACTCTTTAGTTTAAAACAATCAAAGGTTGAAGTCCAAATATATTCATTCAAATGGATTCTATGGATGATAATATAGATGGTTTTTCAATATTTATATATCTATATTTTAATGGTGTGAATTATGGTTATTGGAGGGAATTAATGTCCATTTATTTGAAGAACCATGGTTTATAGGTTTATCTTAATGTATTGAAGCATTATGAAATTCCAAGAACAAAACCATTTTTCTGGCATGTTAATACCAATTCTAGTTATGATTTCATTTCCAAGGTAATGAATACTATTATTTTTGGACTAGGTTTGGATGAGTTTAACCATGTTTATAAGGCCCCAGCCTTAAACCTTACTTAATCTTGAGTTATTACAAGATTACACATTGAGGATCTATTTAGGTTTAGAGTTTTAGAGAATTAGATCATGAAACTTGCATTACATTCCACATTTAAACAAAGTGGTTACATAAAAGACAATATTCATTCTTCCCATAAACGGAAACATATTTAAAATAAAACACAGATTCTTTCTTGACACATCCTTGACACTATCATCACATCATGTACCTTTCCCTTGACTTGTGAAAAACATTTCAAAAACTTGGGATGAGCATAAAAAGCTCAGTAAGGGTTATAAAAAATATGTAAAGGAAACATTAGTTCATATATACATAAGAATGAAATCATACTTTACCCATAAAACATAGGCACTTTAACATACCTCAACAAATCATGAATAAATCATAGAAATAATAAGACATAAAGGTAACTTGAGGCATTCATAACATTCTTACGTAGGGAGTAACCCTCTTGGTTATGTTTGGAATACCCATCACAGTATATTACCTAAATCTCTTCGGAGAAACCTTAACGTTTCACTCCTTTGCGTTACCCAATGCATTGGAGAGCTATATCTGGCTCACCCACCCTTAGGTTATCACAGAACCACCCGTCTTCATAACAATTCTCAAGAACCATAACATAATCTTATCACATAAAACATGCATAAAGGAAACATAACATTTCCACCTTTCAATAACAAGATATCAATACAACACATTGATATAAATACATTATGAAAACCATTTTCAATACCAAAATAAAATAAAATTAAAACATGGTATTTATTTTTCTTTCAAAAAGAAGGTATGGATTTTAGAGGAAGCCAAAACTCAAATAATGGTCATGGAAGCGGATAAGTCGTTGTCGCTGCATACGTATGACAAAAACATTCCCTTTTTCCGTTTAGTAAAACAATTCTTATAAAAATATTCCTTTTGGATAAATGTAAAAGTCAAAGGGGTTTATACACCGTATAAAAGAAAGTTGTTTATAAAACAAAATATGCCTCAATGAAAGGACATTGAGACGAAGTCCCATACAAAGACGGTATCCTTGGATTAAGGATAAATCAGTTACATAACTATGTGTGAAAAAAGAATACACGAAATATAAGTGGGTATTAAGTGTAAAAAAATCAGAGGACATTCACACATAATCATAGAACGACATATTCAAGGTGTACAAGTTTATCTCAAAGAATCGAAATTGGGTTAAGAAGTTCCCTTGCAATAATTAGAAAGCCTAACGGCGTCACTTCAAAATTCAGAAAAAGAGTTGATGAGAGATAAAAAGGGTATCTAATCACTTGGACATAAAATTTACATCAATAAGGATATAGAAGAACATATCCCAAAATAATATTATGTGAATTAAAATACATAACAAAATAAGTCTTTTAAAAATAGGAGGGTGAAAGGTTCCCTTACCGACATGGGTATCTTTCGAAACATACGCCCCGTGAAAGAAGGACAATAAAACATTGATGTAAATACTCATAAATGAAAGAATATTACACAATGAGTAAAATAATGGTCATTACATACACCACTCAACGGAAATTGTGGCAAATGTAGCATAAATCTCACGGGAATAAAAGTGAGATGAAAAATCCCTTACGAAAACTCGGCAGCCTAACGGCGCCACTTAAAACTTCAAAAAATGGATTTATGAGATCAAATAGGGTATCTCATCACATTACAATAAAATGTACAGCCAAAGGAATATAAAATAACATCCCCCATCATAATAAAGAGGAGATTAAAAGAAGTGACATAAAGCAGAGTACTTAAAGAGAAAGAGAGAGGTTAGATCTCTTACGAAAATTCGGCAGCCTAACGACGCCACTCAAAACTTCCAAAATGGGTTGATGAGAGAGAATATGGTCTCTCATAAAATGAATATAAAAATTACAGTAAGAGTAATATAAAATAACATCCCAATAACAAGAAAGATGAGCTTAGAAGGAATGACATAAAAGAGTGTACTTAAAAAGAAAGAGAGGAGTAGGATCCCTTACCTCGGGTCCGACTTGACTGGATCGTTCTTTAACGTCCTGAATAATAAACATGAATTAATTTGAACTTTATTAAAAACCATTTTCTAGTTCATTATTCCTTTTAGATCACTTATTTCCATGTTATAAACATTATGTAATCATATAATTTAATAAAATTTGTTTTGTCGATATTTGGTTCTTAAGTCGAAAGTGGACTTCTTACAATTACATGTTGTTCATGTGGTAAAATGTTCATTATATCCAGAATTATATTCATGATTTGGATATCATATATATCATATATATCCATAATATACATGTATTTATAATATTACATAATCATTTAGAGTTAAGAAATGAAATTCACCGTTCATGGAGACGGTAAGTCGTACGTACGCATGAACACTACTTTCATTTCTATGTCATATTAATGGATTTAAAACTAAATGATAGGTATGTATATTTTAATTCCAGAATTATATTCATCATTTAGATGTATCATTAATCATATATATCCATTATATACATGTACTTATAATAGTACATTACATTTGGTGATAAGAAATGAAATGCATTGTTCATGGAGACGGTAAGCCGTACGTATGCATGAACGCTGCTTTCATTTCTATTTCATATTTTTATGGAATGGAATAATAATTATATATAGGTATATTATAATTCCAGTATAAAATCATATATAATAACTTTAAATCCATCCTTTATACATCCCACATATGGAATTAACGAATCACATCACTTTGAGGGGGCGGTAGTCCGCACTTCCTTAAATGAAGATATCGCGTTTACCCATAATGGAAACCATAAAGGTATTCCCAAAATAAAAAATACAGAAGCTTAAGGAAAACATAAACATATCATATATCATATATAAATATAGTGACATCTTAATGTCCACCTTTTAAGGTGTTAAAAAATGTTGAACAATCATCGTTTCGGGAGGCCGAAATTCGCCATCCACGGAAACAGTATGTTCTTTAACCATTAGAAGTAGGTGTGTGAAAGTGTAGCTCTAATACTTCTTATAAAAACATCCTAGTATATTTATGATACTTTAGTTGTTACAAAAGAAATGAATAAAAAGAGTTTAGGGGGTTGGAGAAGCAAAATAAAACAAAAGGACTCAAGTGAAGACATTACCTTAAAATCGGGTAACTCCCTTTGGTTTGAGCTCAAAGGCTTCTTTGGTAAGACTTATGCCCAAAGTGAGGATTCAAGGGGTAAGAGAGAAAAGTTTAGAGACCAAATGGGCAGAGTGTGGCCGATCCAAATGCTTTGGGAGCGTGGGTAAGGAGGTAGAGGTGGGGGCCTTTTATAAGAGGAGAGGAGGGGCACTCTTGGAAGGTAATGAAAAGTCACTTTATTTTAAAATGGTATTCGGATTTAAGAGGTCCCACATTGCTTTGTTTCGAGGATAAGGTGATAAGGGTTGTAAATCCACTCATACAATAGGTTTTGGACATGTTTAGGTCTTAGATATTATATTATCTTTCCATTTTATTTGAAATCGCTAAATAATGAGGTCATCGATGCATCATCATGATGTCATACAAAATTATTTTATTTAATTTCTAAAAATTATAAAAAAAATACTATGATGTAGTAAAGCGTTTTATATTTCCAATGAATATTTATAGTCAAAAATATTATTTGTATAACCCCATGTAAAAATTGTTTTAGTAAAACATTTCATGTTTGTCTCATTTTTACTTAAACTTTAAATAAAAATATATTAATGCCATTTTCAAACCAAAGTGGCTTCATGGGGTCCCCAAGTTGACCCATTGGTTGTATTGGTCGGCCATTACAAATACAATGAGGTTAGTACATGTGTCAAGTTCATTTCATATTATTAAAACATTATTTTTACCTTAAACTACACTAATTACCTCGAATCGCGATTAAAAACATAATAAGTTACTATTCACCAAAAAAATTATTTTTGTCCCATTGAACCACATTTTACTTCTTAATGATAACCATGTATGTCGGATTTTTGAAATTCAAAACACAAATATGGCAAAATTTCATTTAAACGGAAAAATCAGTTTTTATATATACCACTTAGTGGTTTCACTATTCATCAAAAATTGAAGTTTTTCAGAAAAATCCCAAAAATTCACCCTAAGCTATGTTTGATATTCCAAATTCAAAAATGAAGTCTATTTTACAAAATTCAAAACATATAAGTCACATTAATTAATTTAATAATTAATTCCCGTTGTCAGAGCAAATAGCATGTTTTTATGAAACAATAAGTATCAAAAGATTGACACCAGTTTAAGTCTGATTTCAAAGTGAAATTAATTCCAACGACCACTATTGGATTTAACGGTAAAAATATATTCTAATTTCACTTTAAAACCAATTCAAAGGATAATCTAATCATATAAATAAATTAGATTAAAAAGTGGTTTTGAATTAAAATACAACATTTTACACTATTCATTAAAAAATGAACTTTATCAGAAAGATACCAAAAATTTACACAAAGTAAATTTTGATGTCCCAATTCTTAAGAAGTGTTTTATTTGGTCCAAAAGGATGTATAAGAGTGAATAAAACTATATTTAATGATGGTCCTCCATCAAAAGGCGATTAGTGAACCTTTAGTGAAAACTAGGGCATATACGCCTAAAATTGAATTCTTTCCGTATTTTATGCCTTTATCTTTTATTGGATAAATGTGAAAACGTATATAATCATATTTTAGTTATTTATATCCATTCTTTCCAATACAACTCCTAAATGTTAACTACCATTTAAAATAATATTATTTTATTATTAGAGTGCAACGTAAGATTCCCAAGAAACTCGTTGTTGCGTGTTGGGTACGCCATCGAGCATAGTGTCCCCTTTAAAGTAATAGTAATATTTTATTCAAAAATATGGAGAAATATAAAAATTTCATATTCTTTATTTACCTGGGGTGTTACATCCTTCCCCCCTTTTGGGAATTACGTCCTCGCAATTTTTAAAATTTAGCTTGGAAACATCCTTGAAAGTCCCACATCGGAATAAGAGTAGGTAAACCAATCACTTTAAAATAAATGAAGATAAGTACAGAGGTCACCCAAGTTAACCTATATATAGAAAAACATGGACATGGAAGAACAAGCAAAGGGTCATGTTCTTGAGGGAGAGTGATAGTAAACATGTCTACAAGAAAGTTAACCATAAGAAAATCACAAACTTGTGATGGGTTAAACGGTATTCGATTCCCCAGTAGGAAAAGTTAATAGAAAAAAAATTTGTTTTAAGTTACTTTTTATTGAGGAATTTATTCATAAGGAAACATAATCATTTATCATGTTGACTTTCAACTTTTACTAAATTCCTTAATCAAACTCATATTTTTTTTCTAAAAGACGAGTATTTAGGGAGACTTGGTCGCATTAAGAGTACTATAATCAACTTCTAGAGAATCACCTAATCCACGAAAGAGAACTATATACATCCCATGTCTTTAGGTTTTAACCAAAACCAAAACCAAAAAGGTTAGTACAAGGTCAGATAATCTAGAAAAGGATAACCCATTAAAAAGAAAATATATGCTTAATATCCAAAAATTTTCCAATAAAACCCAAAGTTCAACGAGGATCATCCGATAAACAATTTGTCCATAAAATTCTTCAAAGTAAACCAATATAAGATTGAAACCCAAATATTTTAAGGATTTTGTCACATAGTCTTCCAAGTTAAATCAAAACATTTATCTCCAAACAACATCAGTTGCTCCTAAAGTCTCGTATTGAAAAGTAATTAACCTAATCACATATCCTCCATGATAGGTTAATCATTTTCATAAATAACCCAAAATCAACTTACTATTAATTCATAAAATCATATAACTAAAAAGAATCAGTTAAACTAACCAGGGACTTCACGTCGTCCAGTGGTAGGCAATAAATACCAGTCGCACTTTGGTTGTGGGTTCGATTCCTGCAGCTTTGTCCGACGCGACGGGTTGTCACATGGTCTGTGTGTTGTCCTTTTTCCATAACTATATAATTCTTAAATCATTCCACAAAAAGAGATAAAATCATCAAAAATGATCATATCATATTTTAACCTCAAGTTTATCTCATGCCTTTCATTTTCCAGCATATCATATAATAACCCATAATTACCTCCAAAGTAAGGATCATATAAAATCTAATGGTTACCTTTATAATTATTACATGAACTTCCACATCTATTGGTCATATCATACATGATTCATTACTAAATATACCAAGGTTCAAGTGGTTGATCATGACTCCTTGATATTTGGTTTAGAACAACCACGAGTTTCCTCATTGAATCCTCCATTTTATCTGGTATCTTAATTAGAGAACCACCACAGTTTCCTTCAAACCTGTTGTCTCTTTGGTGCCTTCTAGATCCATCCATTCACTAAAAACAGAAATGCCAGTGTGAGTATATCAACAAAACCATCATGTACTAATGAGGAAGGTAAACACTAAGATATACTTACTCATTCACTTTATCTAAAACTAGGACTCTTTCTGAAATCATATTATGGTAATGTCACTTATGCTTAAAGAATACCCTAACCTCTAAAGTTATCTAAACCAACCTTTGATACCAACTATAAGCCCCCAACCTTAAACCTTACTTAATCTTGAGTTATTACAAGATTACACATTGAGGATCGTTTTAGGTTTAGAGTTTTAGATAATTAGATCATGAAACTTGCAGTACATTCCACATTTAAACAAAGTGGTTTCATAAAAGACAATATTCATTTTTCCCATCAACGAATAAAATTTAAAATAAAACACAGATTCTTTCTTGACATATCCTTGACACTATCATCACATCATGTACCTTTCCCTTGACCTATGAAAAACATTTCAAAAACTTGGGATGAGCATAAAAAGCTCAGTAAGGGTTATAAAAAATATGGAAAGGAAACATGAGTTCATATATACATAAGAATAAAATCATACTTTACCCATAAAACATAGGCACTTTAACATACCTCATCAAATCATGAATAAATCATAGAAATAATAATACATAAAGGTAACTTGAGGCATTCATAACATTCTTACGTAGGGAGTAACCCTCTTGGTTACGTTTAGAATACCCATCACAGTATATTCCCTAAATCTCTTTGGAGAAACCTTAACGTTTCACTCCTTCGTGTTCCCAATGCATTGGAGAGCTATATCGGGCTCACCCGCCCTTATTTTATCACAGAACCACCCGTCTTCATAACAATGCCCAAGAACCATAACATAATCTTATCACATTAAACATGCATAAAAGAAACATAACATTTCCACCTTTCAATAACAAGATATCAATACAAAACATTGATATAAATACATTATGAAAACCATTTTCAATACCAAAAGAAAAGAAAAGTAAAACATGGTATTTATTTTTCTTTTAAAAAGAAGGTATGGCTTGTAGAGGAAGTCAAAACTCAAATAATGGTCACAGCGGTGGAGAAGTCGTTGTCGCCTCATACGTATGAAAAAAACATTCCCTTTTTTCATTTAGTAAAACGCTTCATATAAAAAGATTCCTTTTAGATAAACATAAAAGTCAAAGGGTTTTATACACCATATAAAATAAAGTTGTGTATAAAACAAAATATGCCTTAAATAAAAGAGATTGAGATGAAGTCCCATACAAAGACGGTATCCTTGGATTAAGGATAAATCAGTTACATAACTGTGTGTGACAAATGAATACACCAAATATAAGTGGGTATTAAGTGAAAAACAATCATAGGGCATTCAAACATAATAATAGAACGGCATATTAAAGGTGTACAAGTTTATCCCAAATAATCGAAATTGGGTTAAGAAGTTCCCTTGCAATAATTAGACAGCCTAACAGTGTCACTTCAAAATTCAGAAAAAGAGTTGATGAGAGATAAAAAGGGTATCTCATAACTTGGACATAAAATTTACATCAATAAGGATATAGAAGAACATATCCCAAAATAATATTATGTGAATTAAAAGACATAACAAAATAAGTCTTTTAAAAAGAGGAGGGTGAAAGGTTCCCTTACCAACATGGGTATCTTTCGAAACATACGCCCCGTGAAATTAGGACAATAAAACATTGATTTAAATAATCATAAATGAAAGAATATTACATAATGAGTAAAATAATGGTCACTACATACACCACTCAAAGAAAATTTTGGAAAATGTAGCATAAATCTCACGGGAATAAAAGTGAGATGAAAAATCCCTTACGAAAACTCGGCAGCCTAACGACGCCACTTAAAACGTCCAAAAATGGATTGATGAGATCAAATAGGTTATCTAATCACATTACAATAAAATGTACAGAAAGAGGAATATAAAATAAGATCCCCCATCATAATAAATATGAGCTTAAAACAAGTGACATAAAGGAGAGTACTTAAAGAGAAAGAGAGAGGTTAGATCTCTTTCGAAAATTCGGCAGCCTAACGGCGCCACTCAAAACTTCCAAAATGGATTGATGAGAGAGAATAGGGTCTCTCATAATATGAACATAAAAATTACAGTAAGAGTAATATAAAAGAACATCCCAATAACAAGAAAGATGAGCTTAGAAGGAATGACATAAAAGAGTGTACTTAAAAAGAAAGAGAGGAGTAGGATCCCTTACCTCGGGTCCGACTTGACTCGATCGTTCTTTAACGTCCTGAATAATAAACTTGATTTAATTTCCACATTATTAAGAACCTTTTTCTAGTTCATTATTCCTTTTATATCACTTATTTACATGTTATAAACATTATGTAATCATATAAGTTAATAATGTTTGTTTTGTCGATATTTGGTTCTTAAGTCGAAAGTTGACTTCTTACAATTACATGTTATTCGTGTGGTCAAATGTTATTTATATCCAGAATTATATTCATGATTTGGATATCATATATATCATATATATCCAGAATATAAATATATTTATAATATTACATAATCATTTAGAGGTAAGAAATGAAATGCACCGTTCATGGAGACGGTTAGTCGTACGTACGCATGAACGCTACTTTCATTTCTATGTCATATTAATGGAATTAAAACTAAATGAGAGGTTTGTATATTTTAATTCCAGAATTATATTCATCATTTATATGTATCATTCATCATATATATCAATTATATACATGTACTTACAATAGTACATTACATTTGGGGATAAGAAATGAAATGCACCGTTCATGGAGACGGTAAACCGTACGTACGCATGAACGCTACTTTCATTTCTATTTAATATTTTTATGGAATGGAATAATAATTATATATAGGTATATTATAATTCCAGTATAGAATCCTATATAATAACTTTAAATCCATCCTTTATATGTCCCACATATGGCATTAACGAATCACATCACTTTGAGGGGGTGGTAGTCCTCACTTCCTTAAATGAAGATAACGTGTTTACCCATAATGGAAACCATAAAGGTATGCCCAAAATGAAAAATACATAAGATTAAGGAAAACATAAACATATTATATATCATTTATAAATATAGTGTCATCTTAATGGCCACCTTTGAAGGTGTTAAAAGAATGTTGAACAATCATCGTTTCGGGAGGCCGAAATTCGCCATCCACAGAAACAGTACGTTCTTTAACCATTAGATGTAGGTGTGTGAAAGTATAGCTAGAATACTTATTATAAAAACATCCTCATATATTTATGATACTGGAGTTGTTACAAAAGAAATTAATAAAAAGAGTTTAGGTGGTTGGAGAAGCAAAATAAAACAAAAGGACTCAAGTGAAGACATTACCTTAAAATCGGGTAACTCCCTTTGGTTTGAGCTCAAATGATTCCTTGGGAAGACTTCTGCCCAAAGTGAGGCTTCAAAGAGTAAGATAGGGAAGTGGAGAGACCAAATGGGTAGAAGTTGGCCGATCCAAAGGCTTTGGGAGTGTGAGTAAGGAGGTAGAGGTGGGGGCCTTTTATAAGAGGAGAGGAGGGGCACTCTTGGAAGGTAAAGAAAAGTCACTTTATTTTAAAATGGTATTCGGATTTAAGAGGTCCCACATTGATGTGTTTAGAGGATAAGGTGATAAGGGTTCTAAATCCACTCATACAATAGGTTTTGGACATGTGTAGGTATTATATATTACATTATCTTTCCATTTTATTTAAATCCTTAAATAATGAGGTCATCGCTGCATCATCATGATGTCATAAATAATTTAATTTATTTAATTTCTAAAAATTATAAAAAAAATACTATGATGTAGGAAATAATTTTTTCTTTATAATTAATATTTATAGTCAAAAATCGGATTTGTATAACCCCATGTAAAAAGTTTTTTAGTAAAACATTTCATGTTTGTCTCATTTTTACTTTAACTTTAAATAAAAAGATATTAATGTCATTTTCAAACCAAAGTGGCTTCATGGGGTCCCCAAGTTGACCCATGGGTTTTATTGGTCGGAAATGACACATCCAATGAGGTTAGGACACGTGTCAAGTTCATTTCATATTATTAAAACATTATTTTTACCTTAAACTACACTAATTATCTCTAATCGCGATTAAAAACTTAATAAGTTACTATTCACCAAAAAATTATTTTTATCCCATTGAACCACATTTTACTTCTTAATTACAACCATGTATGTCAGATTTTTGAAATTCAAAACACAAAGATGGAAAATTTTCATTTAAACGAAAAAATCTGTTTTTATAAGTACCACTTAGTGGTTTCACTATTCATCAAAAATTGAAGTTTTTCAGAAAAATCCTAAAAATTTACCCTAAGCTATATTTGATATTCGGAATTCAAAAATGAAGTCTATTTTACAAAATTCAAAACATATATGTCACATTAATTAATTTAATAATTAGTTCCCGTTGTCAGAGCAAATAGCGTGTTTTTATGAAACAATAAGTATCAAAAGATTGACACTAGTTTAAGTCTGATTTCAAAGTGAAATTAATTCCAACGACCACTATTGGATTTAATGGTAAAAATATATTCTAATTTAACTTTAAAACCAATTCAAAAGATAATCTAATCATATAAATAAATTAGATTAAAAAGAGGTTTTGAATTAAAATACAACATTTTACACTATTCATTAAAAATGAACATTATCAGAAAGATACCAAAAATTTACACAAAGTAAATTTTCATGTCCCAATTCTTAAGAAGAGTTTTATTTGTTCAAAAAAGATGTATAAGAGTGAACAAAATTATATTTAATGATGATCCTCCATCAAAAGGCGATAAGTGAACCTTTAGTGAAAACTAGGGCATATACGCCTAAAATTGAATTCTTTCTGTATTTTATGCCTTTATATTTTATTGGATAAATGTAAAAACATTTAAAAACATATATAATAATATTTTAGTTATTTATATCCATTCCTGCCAATACAACGGCTACATGTTAACTACCATTTAAAAAATATTATTTTATTATTAGAGTGCAATGTATGATTCCCAAGAAACTCGTTGTTGCGTGTTGGGTACGCCATCGAGCATAGCATCCACTTTAAAGTCATATTAATATTTTATTCACAAATATGGATAAATATGAAAATGTCATATTCTTTATTTACCTGGGGTGTTACAATGTTTATCAAAGTCAAACATCACATGAAATTTGTACCACTATAGAAGATTCATATGAAACTACAAACAATGTGAAGACACTAAAATATGATATTTACAAAATAATTTCAACACTATCAAAATTTATAAAGGGGAAAATTTTATTCGTGAATGAAAGACTCAATAATATTTTGAATAATGTTTCACCTCTTTGAATTCCAATTATTAAGCTCTAAAAATAATTGAATGTTTTAATAGTTTTTATTGAAAAGTGGAGTGTAATATTGGTTTCTATCAGAAAATATATAAAGATGAATAATTTTAAATGAAAATATCTCATTTGAAATTTTATGATGTATCAGGAAGAAATGGAAGATAAAAATAGAGAATATAAAATTTTTAAGAAATAATATTCTACCTTAAATATTTTTACTTCTAAATATGAAAAAAGAACTAGGTTTTAAAGATATATAAATCATATATGGAACAGTATTCCTCAAGAAATTCTAGATTAGATAATGAACCTGCATATTTTTCTTTAATTAAAAATAATAATAAAAACAAGACGTGTCAAAAGACTTTTCAACAAGTATAAAAATCATGTTGTATATCTTAAAAAAGTAAAATTTTATGAAGGAAAAAACCATCATTACATCATACTATATTTTACATAATTATAAGAAAATAATTTTTTTGATAAAAATTATTTCATGAAGAATGGATATAAGAAGAAATACAAGAAGAATATAAAATTAAAATATAGTTCTTATAAATACTCTATTGATTATGTATCTTCATAGTTATAAGCTTTAATATCTAATAAAAAATAAAAAAAATCATGGAAAATTGAGATGCGGTACTCTATTATTATTCATATGGTCATGAGTATTAGTTTGATAATGAAAATTTGCCATATTAAGAATTAAATAAATACCTTACTAGGTAAGAAGCTAAGAATTAAAGCTTAAAAAAATAAATCTCATAGAATATCCTATATATTTTTTATTTAACGGTATGACTTTAATAAGAGAATTTGAAACCTGAAATACTAGTTGTAAAATTCAATTAATTCATATAATGATAGGAATGACAGAATTTAGAACCTATAGAAACAATTTCAAAATATCAAATATGTTTCAAGTGTTTTTAATAAGGTGTAGTATTACCTAAAAAATATTCAATAAAAATAAAACCATCAAATAAGAATATGGTATGTTAAGACAAAGTGAAATTACAAAGTTTTATAAAAAATAATTTTTTCCTAGATTAAGGGAAAAACCCTACCTAAATTTAATTTCCTTTTTTATGGAGAAATAGTTAACGACACCAATATTCTTAGTCTGGAACCTCCTTAACTATATGGGATTAGAAATTAATTTTTTTACCATAAGTTTTTAAAAATTAAATTTGGGATTTTTTGGAAAACACAAATATATTTGTGTTCCCTTGTTTTTTTATCTAACATTGATATACCCAAGAATATTTGGGTGCGAAAAAATCATCTGATATAATTTTTTTGTGTTTTTAGAAACCACATGAACATCAATGAAACATGTTTTATAAATCATGGTTGTTCAAGGCATATTATTGGAGATTTCATATACATTCACTCATTATCTTTTTTTGATGTCGGTTATGTCATATTTGAAGATAATGAAAAAAGAATTTTTTTATCATTTTATTGTTTGGAAATAGACATTGTATCCTTGTAAAAAAATCACTCTATGTTGAATGCTTAAATAAAAACCTAATAATTATTTCTCAATATTTTGATGATGGTAATTCAATTTATTTTTCTAATAACACACACTACATTTTTAATGAAAAATATATTATATTTAGAGCACCAAGAATAAAAAATAATTATACTTATGATCTCAATTATTGCATAGATAGAATATAAATTTTTATAATACTTATATTAATGAATCCAAGATTTTGAACAAAAGAATTTTACATTATAATATTCATTCATTGAGAAAATTATCTTAATGAAATTTGATTTATGATTTACATCATATTGTATTGAATAAAGATAAACTATGTGAGTAATGAAAAATGGATGAGAAACACAAGTTATCTTAACTAAATAAATATTTTCTACATCTAAACCCCAAGATATTATTCGAATGTATCTTTTTGGACCTACTAGAATAATAATATGTGCTACAATATCATTTTTCTATGTTTTGGTTGAAATTTTTTCAATATTTACATGGGATTATTTCATGAGATTTAAAAGAGAATCTATATATTTTTTATTTATTTCAAACAAAACATTGAAAAATAAAAAAATATTTCAAAAGTATGGCTTTGAGAAATAAAAATATAGTTGAATTTACGAATCAAAAATAATTTTTTTTTTCAAAAAATTTTATTAAATATACTTCTTCTACCCCTTAGACACCATAAAATATTGGTGTTGTTAGAAGTATGAATAAGATCTTATATGAAGTTGATAGAATAATGTTATGTGAATATAACATGCCTACTTATTTTTTGAATGAAGATATTAATACAGAATAAAATTTCATTACAATAGTTCTTAATATGGCCTCTATTAAAGAAAATACCCTATGAGTTATGGAATAATATAAAACCAATGGTATTTTACATCAAATTATATGGATTAATATTTTATATCTTAAACACCAATGATAATCTAGGGGCATTTTTTCTGAAAGATAATGAAGGTATATTCCTAGGTTATACTACTAATTTAAAATCTTATAGAGTTTTTAACAAAAGTTCAATGATTGTTGAAGATTCATCTCATGTGAGGTTTGAGGAAAGTTATTCTTTTGATCAAAAAATGACTTAATATGACGAGTTTAGTTATTCCCTTTACAAAATGAGACCAAAAACTTTTTAACAATAATAATGATGATGATTTGGAATATGAATATTTTGTACAAAATCATTTAAAGGTCAATACTTGTGAACCGAAAAGTGTGTTATCTAAACTACCAAAAAATATTAACAACCATCCTTTTGAAACACTCATCAGAAGATTAAATGAAGGAGTTAGAACATGAATAAATATATAAAATTTAGTATTATTCTATACCATTTTGTCATATCTATAACCTATAACTACAAGAAAATATTTAGTCTATTTGTATCATATTTTATAAATACAATAAGATTTAAACATATTCAATTATAACAAGTTATAATAATTAGTTGATAGAAATAATTAATATCCTATTATTGAACCAAAATTGGTATTTTCAAATATATAATATGATCATAGTTTGATCACTTGGGATAAATTTAGATTAGTTGGAAATGGATACGATCAATAATAAGGTACAGACTATGAAGATACCTTTGTCCCTATATATCAGTTTGAAGAAATTATAATTATTCTTGTATATTCATATTATATAAATATTAAATTATATTATACAGATGTTAAATCTATATTTCTGAATAAAATTTTAATGGAGAATTTTTATATTGAATATCCCCATTGTTCTGAACACCCTTATTTTCATAATTAAATTTTTAAACCCCCCCCCCCCAAATCTCTCTGTAGACCTAAAAAACATAGATCGTAGTATAAGAAACTAAGATCATCTATTTTATCCAATGGTTTTCAATAAGAATGAAAGAACCAAAAATTTTACGAAAAATTTATCTTCATATATTTTTCGGTAAAAAATATATGTTGATGATCTTATTTCTTAGGTCAAAAAACCAAAAATTGTGTAATGACATTTCAAATAATATTCTAAAATAATTTTAAATTAGTATGATGGGTGAGTTAAAAATTTTCTTTGGATTTAAAATTTATCAAAAAAGGTATTTTCAATTTATTAAATCAGTGAAAATAAAAGCATGATTTAATTATAATTCTTGGCCAAACAAATATTAAGACTTATAAAACTCCTATGATATCCATTATTAAACATAATTTTGATGAGTCTAGAAAACCAGTTTACAAAAAATTATATAGAGGAATCATTAGAAGGTTCCTTTATCTTTCTTCAAGTAGGCCGAATATTATTTTTTCAATATTTCATTGAGTTATATTTCCATTCAATGTAAATCATTATCATTTAAATAATACTTATGTAATTTTATTATAATTAAAATTAAATGTTTTCATTCCCTAATTTTTCAAAGAACTTCTAATTTTATTTTAACGTTTTTTTATGCTAATTTTGGTGGGTGTAGACTAGATAAGAAAAGTACCTCTGAAACCTGTCATTTCCTTGGTAAGTATCTATAATCATGTTCAAGTTTGGGAAACCACATTGTAGCAATATAAACTTCCAAATATGAAAATTTTGTAGATGGAAGTTTCTATATACAAGTGTAGTTGATGAAACAAACCCTAATGTATTTTTGATTCAATTTTAATTTTGTTCTAATGAATTATGAGAAAAAAAAATCTCTAAAAATTTCAAAAAAATAATATAAACCATTCTATAAAAAATAACACTAATTTAAGGCCTCATTTATTTAGAGATCATGGAAAAAGGTGATATCGCTTTAGAATTTTTTTTATAGAAAATCAATCAATAGATATCTTTATAAAATATATATCTGCTGATAGATTTGAGTTTATCAAATATGAATTTGGTTTGTTTAATTTTACTTAATGATATAATAAAAATTAAAAGTATATCTATATTTAGGAAATATTTTATTTTACTTATTTTATTTTAGATTTAGCACCACCATTCTGAGTAGTAGTTATATACTAGTAAAATATATAAGGTAGTTTTGTCATGATTACTCTACACAAATCACTATGTAACCCTTTGGTTACCCCAAACATGAAATAATATAAATCATTCCTATGTGGGAAATCCTTATGAGCCTATGAACCTTCATTTCATTTTCACTCATACACTTTATTATAAATATCAACTCTTCAATCCATTTTCAATGTAAAATTCTAAGAGAATTGATTATGAAACCTCTATAAAATCCAATTGATCCAGAAATATTAGGAATTTTTTAAGTTGAGTTGCTATCAATTTGTTGGAACCCTGGTTATAATGATAATAAAGTCATGATTGTCATGTTTATAATGGTTTCAATGTTTTACGATAGAATTTTATAACATATGGATGCCTAGAAATTTTTTTGGATAAGTATTTGAAATACCCACTTCCATACTTGACCCACCATAGAATTTGACTCACTATTATAGATTAGTCACTATAATAAAAGCCTCGCCATTAAATATGAGTCACCATGAAAAAATTCTCACCATTGAAGATAATTATCCATAAGAAAAGACTCACCATTGAATTTGATTCACTGCCAAAAACGAGTCACTACTGAAGATGATCTACCATCAGATGAGTCAATGTTGAGGTGAGTCTTCATTGAGAGAGTCAACACTGAGTTGAGTCTCCATTGAGAAGATATAATGTCAATATGTGTAATTGTTTAGATAAGTCACTATTGATACAAGTCGCCATTGAGATGAGTAACTATTGAGATGAGTTTCCATTGAAGTTGAGTCACCACTGGACCTAACCGACCCTTAGATGATCCATCATGAGCCTTAATCACTATTAGCCCGACTCATTACCAGAAATGAGTCACCATCTGATTGATAAACCATGGATATTGTGGTATATTTGAATTAAATGTTTCCAATATCTATATTATCAAATTTAATGTTATATATTATTTTAAGGACTATTATTAAACTATTTCATGTAAAATTAAGGGTTATGTCAAAGTTATGTATGTGGATGCAAGATACCGGGACAGTTGTTACTCGAATGATCTTCACATCTTGTGGTGATATATATTCAACTAATTCACCCTCATGGATTAGAAGTATGCAAATTGGTTGAGTGTGAACATATAATTAAGTGTTCCACATAGTAAGATCCTTACACGAAGTATTATTACCTGCAACAGAATTTGGAATATTTAAACTTATCAAACCTATGACCCTTAAACTAGTCAGAAAAAATAGAGCATATAGTTCTTTATTTTACTTTATTTTTAAAAGAAATGACTTGAGACCAACTCATAGCTATATCTGAAGAGAGCCAAGATCTCAAAGCACATCATACCTAGAAACTATTTATTTTTAATTTTTGTATAATTTCTATTTCTATTTATTTATGTAGTAAAGTTTTTTTGTCTTATTTAGAAACACACACTATCTCTTGTGCCTTAACTAGAAGATATAAGATATCTCCTCAATATCCTTTAATTTTTTTACCCACAGTGTTGTGGAAGAGGTCCCTATGTGGCTAGTGATTATTTTATTACCAAGTTTATTTTATGGAAGAGGAATCTGTGTGGCTCGGAAATCTTGTAGATATTATCTAAAAACTAGATTCATTTTGTGGATAAATATTATATTTATATAATATTCTTAGAATCAGGTGATTTCCATGTGTAGTGGATTAGGTCTCAGCTTGATACTGAACCAAAATTTTTATTCTATTATGTGTTTTCTTTTCTTTCATTTATAAGTTTCAAATTTAATTTATTTTAAACTATTTATAAAACCACTACTTTGATAGTTAACCATAAATAGTGTTTATATATGTATTTTATGATATAAATTAAATTCAAAAATTATTATTTTTAAATGTCATTTTAACTGAGTAGTAATAAATCATTAAATAATATTTAAAAATATCATAACTTATATGTACCTAATATTTTTATTAACTAGTAATTTTTAATTAAACTATGAGATTTTAATTTAACTATTTAAAAAAAACATTAATGGGGTACACAATTCACCTCATCATGAGATACTAAATCAGACCAACATTTGGTATCATAGGTTTTCAAAATATTTTCAACTGTGATATTAGTTGGGTTTTAAATATCCTAAATATTTGTTAGTTCTAAATTTTGTTCTTTAAATGGATAATATAAAATAAGGTTCTTCTACCATTATACCACCATTATTTAATAGAAATTACTTTCATAAATGGAAAACAAATAAAAAAATTCATAGTGGCATCTAGTTTTTTGTATATGATTTTTATAGAAGATAAACATGAATTACATAAGATTTCTATGAATACATGGGATGATGCAACTAAAAATTATTATAATAAAAACTTAATAGCCAAAAATTCCCTTTAATTTGATTTTGGTGATAAATATTTCAATAGGATATCTGTTAGGAAAACTGGTTATGAATTATGATAGACATTAGTTATTTATCATGAAGAAAGTACTAATGATAAAGAAATGATATCAAATACTTATAGAATTAAATATGCTACATTCAAGATAAAACTTTATGACATGATTTATGACATGTATCTTAGGTTTAATGAGATAGTTAATAAAATAAGATCCCTGGGAAATTCAGTGTCAGAAAAAGATCAAATCATGTGACTCCTAAAATTTATTATAGTGAGATGGAGAGGAATATCAACTTTAATAATATAATCCTATGATATCAGAAAACTAACTGTCATGGAATTTATTAGATAACCTATGATGTATTACAAAGAGATTAAGCTTAACAAAGAAGAGTAATATGATCCTAAGATGAAATCTATATACTTCAATACTGGTTTATCAAAAAATAACGAAAAGGAAAAAGTACAAGGTGAATTCTTCAGTGATGAGGAATCACCAGCATAAAATTATGAGGAAATAGACCATTTGGAAAGAATGTTTAATAAATTATATAAGAATAATAAATTCTTTAGGAAATAGAGATACATGTGAAAGTATGAAAATAGGGGGAATTGGAAGAAATATTTGAAAATAGTTGATAATTCAAATTACATTACAAGTTATGTGTGTAAAATAAAAGGGCTTGTTATGGATGATAGTCCCAATTTAATATAAAAAATAAGTATGATGATAAAGATAGAAACTATAGGAATTAAATGAATGAATCATGGAGTGAATTTGAGAAAATATATAATGAATCAAACTCAAATCATAAAGAAAATCATGATAGAGGAAATATTTTCTTCATGAAAAGCATATCATAGGTACCTACTGTATCTTCTATACATATTTAAATTCATTTTTGAGATGGACATAATGATGAAAATATGTCTTAGGATGAAATGTTTGAATACTATAATATTCATAAATATACCTTCAATAAGATGAAAGATAAAAGAAAATTTATTGATAAATAACAAGATTTATCTATTAATATAAAATATGATTTTCTTGTTGAAAAAATAAAATAATGCTTAGTTATTCAAATAAAATACTAAAATAAAATTGAATAACGAGAAACTAAAGAAACAGTTAGAGAGGGTTAGTCATGGTAGAGAAACTCTCACTCAAATAATAGTAAAACAAATTGTACCTGATTATATTATTGGTATGGGTTACCAACATGTAAAAAAAGAATTGATAAGAGCCATTTACTTCCTAAATAAAATTATTGGAATTTTTTTCCTAGTTATTATTCAAGTGGACTAAACAATGTTTTTATTTCAATGAAATAACTATCTATTTATATAAAAACCATTAGGAAAATATGGTTTTATAAGTATCTCATTACCAACATTTAATTACCTAAAAAATTCTTGGTTGAAATTTTTTTTGTATAAAATTAATTTTCGGAGAATATTCTTAAAGATATTGAGTTTAAATCTATGGTACCTAGATAGCTATTTTTCTAGATATATGATAAAATATTACTCATGTATCAAGAGATTGATAAGGGTTGATGGTGGACATGTCACAATTGGTGATAATTCTAACGAAAAAATAATTGTAATTGGATAAAATGATAACACTAAATATATTTTATTTTCTAAATTAATTTTTTTGATGGTTTAAAATATGACCTTAATTTCATTTCACATTTATGTGATGATTTTTTTCCTGTAAAATTTGAAAAGAATGCATGTATTGTTTTTAATTATGAAAATGATTTTGTGTTTTTTTTTGAGAAATGAAAATGTGCATGTTTTTAGTCTTGGTTCTTGTATTTCATAATTTTTTTTCTTAAGTTCATTTCATAGATAATCTAGGATTTGGAATATGAGACTAGTCCAAGATAATATTCACTCACTTTGAAAGATTACTATGAAATATTAAGTTAATGATCTACCTAAACTTTAATTTCTAAATTACAAAGTGTGTAATCCCAATAAAAACATAGAAACAACACAAAATATATTTTAAATTAAAGAAGAATTATTCAACTTCCCAACCTATTGAGTTGGTTTACATTGATTTGTTTGGACCATCTAGAGTTTCTAGTTCAAGTGGGAAACATTATGTCTCTTTCTTTGTAGACTAATTTTCTAGATATACTTGGGTATTATTTTTATCTCATAATATTGAAACCTTCTCTCACATTACCAAGTTTGAAAAAATATGTATAAAACCTAAGTGGACATAGTATTAAGACCATAATAAGTGAACATGGATTTGGGTTTAAAAATAAAGACTTTAAATCTTTTTTCTTACAAAATTCATATAGTCATAACTTCTATACTCCTAGGACTCCCCCCCCCCATTGAATTTTCGAAATAATAAATTCAACACGTAAATAGATATCCCAAAAAATGATTAATAAATAAGAATTAATAGTCTACATTTGTGTAGAAGTTGTGAATAAAACCAATTATATAATTAATAGAGTTTTAATTAGAACAATATTAAATAAAAAACCTTATGGACTTTATAATGATATATATCCTATGGTAAATTACTTTAGAGTTTTTTGATGAAAATTGTTTATTCTAAATAATAAGGATAATCTTAAAAAATTTCCCTTTAAAAAAGATGAAGGGATTTTCCTTGGTTATACAACCTCTAGTATATCATATAGAGTGTTTAAAAAAAGGACCAAGATTGTGCAGGAGTTTTTCCCTATCATGTTTGATAAAAAATATCCACATGATCTAAAAATACCATTACAGAAAGTTGAAGATGATTTATCCACATTTAACATAAATGAAAAACCTATTGAAGTTACAATAATGTATAAAGAAAAAAAATAAAGTTTTTAGCAACTTCCAAAAACTAAACCTGAACATGTAAAAGACCATGAGTTGACCAATACCTCATTTATTAGATCTAATTGGTTTCTTAAATACCACCATTTATATTAATTATTTGATACATATATATTGTTATAAAGACTATAGCTTCTCTAAGAAACCTGGTTAAAAATCAATAATTCTTGTCACAGATTGAACATAAGAACAATACTGATGCAATTAATGATGAATTTTTGGTAATGGATATGAAATAGGAACATAGTAAATTTGATTGAAATAATATTTGGGGTCATATTTATTGGCCTAAAGACACCAATAATAAAGACATTAAATGGGTGTTTATAAACAATGTTGATGAATATTGTAGAATAGTAAGAAATGAGGATAGACTAGTTTGTCATGGGTATAGTCAAGAAGAGGTTAAAAAATATGAGGAAATATTTTCACCACTATCTAGACATGAATCCATTAGAATACTTCATACATATATAACAAATATAGATTTCAAACTATATCAAATGGATGTCAAAATGCATTCTTGAATGATTATATAGTTGAGGATTCTTTGGTTAAACAAATACTAGATTTAAAACCCCTAAATTTTCAAATTATTTTTTCAAAATAACAACATATATATATGGTTTTAAACAATATTCTAGAGATTGGTGTGATATAATCTTCTCCTTTTTAATTTAAAAATGTTTTTCAAAAGGTATAGATGATCCTACCAATTTTATAATTTTTTTTCAAACATTTTTTATTTTTTCAAGTCTATGTAGATGATTTTATTGTATCTTATAACAATTATTTATATACGGATTTTTCATAAAATTATGCAAAATGAATTAAAAATGGGTTTAATAGGTGAAATAAAATTCTTTATTTATATACATATTTTTCAAAATAATTAATTAATAATTTTAAATCAAAGTAAATATATAAAATTCTTCTAAAACTATTTGTTCTGGATATCACTAAAAGTATTGAAACACTTATGAGTACCACCTGGGAATTATATCTTTATGAAAATGGAAAACTAGTGGATAAAAACAACTATATTTATATGATTGAAAGTCTTCTCTACATAACTAATAGTCGACTTGGAATTATTTTTAGTGTGTGTATATGTTCTTATTTTCATGAAAACCAAAAATATTGACACTTAAATGTTGTAAAAATAATTTTTATGCACCTTAAGTATAAAAAAATTTAGGTCTTTTCTACCATAGGGGAAATTTTTTTGAATTGGTTATTTATTTAGATTTGGATTTTTGTGGTTGAAAGTAAGATAGAAAAAGAAACTCAAGAACAAATTAATTTTCTCCCAAGTCTCTAGATTATTCGTTTTGTAACAAAAAAAATTAGCTTTCATTTTCTACTACTAAAGATGAATACATAGTTGTATGTAGCCACTACACTCATATATTGTAGATGAAACACATTATAATATTCTATGGATATCAATTTTGACATGAAACTATAAATTGTGACAACACTAGTAAAATAAAAATTTCTAAGAATCTTATATCTTACTATAGAACAAAGAAAATAGATGAAAGACATAACTTTTTGAGAGATAATTTACAAAATGGGGATATAACCCCTGAATATATTAGAAATAAACATCATCTTGTGGTAATATTTAATAACAAATTGAATTATAAGATAATAAACTACATCAATCATGAATTAGTGTTTACCAACCATTGGATTTTACCAACAATTTGATTCCCCCCCCCAATTAATGTTTACCAACCATTGGATTTTAAACACTGTTGGAGTTTACCCACCATTTTAAATGACCCGCCATTGTTTTTTTGTATTCATTCGAATCGTATATTAGTCCCTGAGAATGAAAAAAAATTTAGTAGTTGCTATCAAGCATATCATTGGCCCTTAGAGTAGTCAATACTAGGTATGGGTAGAGTGTTTCTCGAATAACAAGAGGTCATTCTATCCCAGGATAGCACATTAGTTTTATCAGAATATGGAGTTTAGATTTGGAGAAGAAAAAGAAGAGGTTGAAGTTAAGATAAATGTGAAGAAGGTTGTTTTATCTTCAAGTTAATGGGATAGTTTTCTGAAATTACTTCACGAAGGTGTTTTAAATGATTATTAAGGATAGATTACAAGTGATAGAGATAATTTTAAATATGGGGTTTCATTAGCTGAGCAGACTGGATATGAGACATTGAGAAGACCATCTAAAACTGAGCTTGATGGTGAGTACGGTCTATTGTTCAAGTTTATACAGCACATATTGTTCTTGAGAAAATGATATTTTATTATAATGTGATTCCAAGATCTTTACCTAGTCAGTATTATGAAAAGTGGATATAAAGTTAATCATTGTAGATATTTAACGGTTCATATGATAGAGATGTGTAAGAAATATTCCAGGTAAAACTCCGTAATTTATCCTATATTTAATTAGGTTTTTCTAAAGTCAAATGGATTGGTTTATGGGGAAGAATAAATCATTTTATCCTTTGGTGATTTTTGTTTGACCAAAGTAATGTGAAAAAGAATGAACATTAATTAGAACACCTAGAAGAGGAATTAGGTTGATTATGTGGAAAATAAATATAAGGATTTAAATTAGGTTGATCACCCTATAAAGATGAATAATCTTGTGGATCATGTGTTGGATACATATGAAGTGGTTGTGTACTTGGATAAGGAACTGAAAGAAGAGGAGGTTACTGAATTAGGTAATGTGGAATAATTTTTAGTTGATGGGGGTATTGGTCTTGACTTGCTTATGATCCCCCCTTCTATCACTTTCATTCTCTCTAGTACTATGGGATATCTCTCTATTAGAGGTCATATTTTTAGTGGGGATAGACCACGATTAGTCCAAGATAATGATATAGTTGTTAGAAATGAGTTGGTATAATCTGTTCAGGGGGATGAATTTCCAAGACTCATTATTCAACATGTTGATCATAATGATTAAAACCATATTTACTCTATAGTTGATGAGAAAATGGTTTATTCAAATAATGTTATTGATATTATAGGTTTTGAGCCTTATATGGTTTCTTATATCATGTTTTGGGACCCATCTCTTGATGAATGAGAAATTATCCATGGTATGTGAGGTTAGGCCTAGACTATGCTGATTATGATGATGATATGAGTCCAGAAAATCATGGTGGAAATGATATTTTAGTTTAAGTAGGTATGGATCATAAGGGACCAATGATAGAGTATATATATGTTATATAAGAGTTACAGAGATTTTCTTTAGATATACCTTCTAGATATTTGCTAGACGAGGATGTTGTTCCACCGTCTGTTGCTTCTCTTCCAATTGATAGTGTATCCATATTTCTCCTAAAGTCATTTAAAGTGGGAATTCTATCTAATTTTTTCATGATTATATAGAATAAACCTCCTTTGATAAAAACTATTAGTGATAAATATTCTAGAATTTATTTTAGATATTCTGATTCAACACATTCTGACCAAGATGATGTATCATATTAATGTAGTAGACATAGATAGCATAATAATTTTCAGTGAGATGGACTCTTTAAGATCAGAGATGAAGGGGATATAAACTTATTTTAGGCTAGTATGGATTAATTTCTATATTTTTTTGAGTAATTTATTTATATGAATTATAATTATAGTTCTCCACCTCCTACTCATTTCTTAGATATTTAGTGGATCCAATCAGTGGTTATGGAAAATATTTGCGTTATTTAATGATATGATCCTGATATACCTCATGAGAGTTTGATTACTATTAGGAATAATAGGGATCGTGTCCATAAAATAGTCAAGAAATTCCTCAATGAACTCATAGATGATATATAGAATATTTTAAAGTCAATCAAGAATTGCCTTTCATGTTATACCCTAAGAATGAACTCAACTCGCACTTGAAGTTCCATGCTAAAAAAATTTGTATGCCTCCAATTACAAAATTCTTCAAGGATATAGTTAATTATATGAAAGTGATGACCTCTATTCTCAAGTTATTTATTGAGGAGAAAAGAGTCTTTTTAAATTCCATGGAGTGGGAAAGAATTATCATCATGGACTACATCCATATGATGAACCCCTTTCTCTATTTTTTTGGAACCGAAGTAGTATATCACTAGGGAATTCTAGTGACTAATCATATAACTATGCCTTTAACTAATCCAAATTATTTCAAATTGGATAACTTTTAAGACCCAACTATATATTTACCTTATCAGTTAAATCCCTTATGTATGACTCCTAGAAAAGCTGTCATGTATCTCTAGACTATTTTTATCTGGGAGACTCCTTCTCTACCTACCATCCCAATAACCTCAACCAAATCTCACTTAGCCTCTACATTTTTTCCCATTTCCTATGAATATATAGATCACCATCCCTTCTACATACCATGTCTTATAATCCATGAAGTTATACTTTTTTTATAGGGACATTTTTGTGGCCATTTTTTATATCTCTTTTGAATGTAGTTCAATTCCTTTTTGTTGATAATTAAATTTCTCTTCTCATGAATCCTTTTTCTATTTTTATTTACAATTTTTATTTTATCTTTTAAAAAATATCAAAATGGGGAGAATTAATATCATATTTATTTGCTGTTTTACTGAGATTTAGTATTTTTACATTGATTTGCTATTTTTACAATATTTTATTCTTTGATACCATAATTGATGTTATTTATTGATACCAAGCCATTAATATAATATGTATTTCATTTATGAATTTAATACCTCTATAGTTAATTTTGAAAATTTACTTTTTTTAATTCTCTCATATAATATATTTTCTATAACTCTGAAACTATTTTTTATTTAATATCTTTGGTATTGTTTTATTTTAAAATTTTGAGAATATATATTTTAAGAAAAAGATTATTCTATACATTGTTTATAAAATTCCTTGATTTTTATCATTAAAAAGGTTTATACTATTAGAACCCATGATTTAATGATCACAAAATAATGTTTATTAGGTATTTAATGGTTTCATTATTTTTTTATATAATTTTGAAATATAAGGCAATATGGGAAATTTTGGCTCTGTATTGGAAAGACCCACCACCACACTTGAGTCACTATTGAATTTAACTCTTCATTAGAGATGATTCACCAATAATAAAGGCTCACCATTTAAAATTATTCACCACCATAAAAGACTCACTATTGAGGAAAAGTCACTTCTATAAAATACACACTAATAAAGATGAGTCACCACTAGAAATAAGTCACTACGGAAGATGAACTACCATCAGATGGGCCACTTTTAAGACAATTCACCATTGAGATGAGTCACCATTTAGATGATTACCCACTTAGATGAGTCTCTATTAAGATGATTTACATTTGAGACGATTCATCATTAAGACGAGTCACCATTGGTATGAGTTACTGCTAAAAATGAGTCACCACCAGACCTGACATGCCACCTGATTACCTACCACAATTCTGACTCATAATTTTTCTAACTCACCACCAGATAAGAGTGACCATTAGAATAATCCACCATGGATATTCTGGAATATTTGAATCAAACATTTTTAATGGATATATTATGAAATTTAGTGATGAAGATTATTTTAGTGTTTTTTATTAAACTATTGCATGAAACATTAAATATTATTTCACCATTATGTATAAGGATGTAGGATACCCAAATTACTATTACTTGAATGTTCTCTCTGTCATATAGTGTTATATATTAAAATAAGTCACCCTATGGTGCTTAAAGCTTGAATTATGGCCATGTGTGAACACATGATCATGTCTTCCACTTATTAAAGAGCCTTACATGATGATTTATTACATGAAAAAAACTATTAAAGAGTGTATAAAGGATCTTGAAAAAATCTATTTTACTTCATTTTTTAGAGAAATAACTTGAAATACTCTTCAAGATACATATGAGGAGACTCATGTTTTCATATCACACTAGAATTAGAAGCTCTATCTTTTTAACATATTTTTATAGTCTCTTTCTATTTATTGAATTTAATTTAGATCATTGTGTTGTTTTTTATTATTTATCAGCATGAATTTTCCCATTTTCTTTAACTAGAATATAAAATATATATTCATTACTATCTATAAATTTTTTTAGACAAAATTTTTGAGAAGATTTCCATGTGTTTCATGTGTTTATTTTATTCCCATGGTTATTATCGAAGAGGTGCCAGCATGGTCTGGACAACTTTTATCTATTTAATTATACCAAATCCTGGTTTTTGATCAAGATTATATTTATATAATATAATTTTCCGTGGTTGATTTCCAAGTGGAGGGTATTAGGTCTTAGCCTATTACTGAACCCCTTGTTTTAATTCTACTATGTGTTTTGTTTTGGTTTATTTCTAAGCTTCAAAAAATATTTGTTCTAAACTATAAAAAACTAATAATTTGATAGTTAATATTATATAATGTTTATATAATTATTTCATTAAGTAAATGTATTTCAAAATGAATAATATTTTTCAAATTATTTTTACTGAACACTAATCAATCCATAATAAATAATTTAAAAGATCGAAACTTATATAGATCTTTTGTTTTGATTAAAAAGGAATTTTTGATTAAACTAATAGATTTTAATTGAACTTTTTTTTTGTAGAAATTATATTGTGTAATCAATTCACGTCCTCTTGAGAAACTCATTTTTACCAAAATGATTTCACTTGGCCAGATGGAATTGATATGTTTCTTAAAAGGGTAAAACCCCCTCAAGGATGGGACTTTTTCTATAAGAAGAGGACTAATTTTTTTTGAAAAATAATTGACTGAGATTTATGAAATGAATTTATTTCATTTTAGTGATAGTGAATATATGGTTATAGAAACATTATACTTGTAATAAAAATAAATAACATCAATGGATATTGATTATTGTTTCAAATGACTCTATGAATGTTATGCCAAATTCAATACATCTCTTGATTCCATTGAAAAATTGAGTATTCTAGAGATGTTGAAGTCTCAATTTGGAATAGATAATGTTGAAAAGATTCAAGTTAAAGACATAAAACCAGATAATATTTTTTTATTTATTCATTTTAGAATAGCTCAAAAAAATGGTGAGTTTCAAAAGATTTTATTTCAAGAGATTATATTGTTATATCTATTTATAATAGATTATCACATTATTTTTGCATGTTATTTTATGAAATTCATATGTCATATTCAAAAAAATTAGTACATTTTTACCCTATTGGAAGTTTATAAATATTGGGTTTTTAAAGATTTTGCGTGATAGTGTGTCATAAAAAATTGGATTTTATAATAATTCATTATCAAGTATCTTTTTTTGACACTTTGGAAGAATTAGTTTAGATAGACCCTATAAATATTTAGTTTGAGTCTTCATGTAGTGTTGTTTCTAGCAAAATATCTGCACAAGTCACCACTACTATTCCTACACTTTCAATAAAACATGTTGTAGGTTTTCAAGTAGAATAATTCTTAGATATTGATACTCTTTTTTATTGCAAAAAGAGTTTTATATTTCTCATATCTGATGATATTTGATGTGACGAGGAAAATTATCCTGGATTTCATTTTGAATTTACTTAATTTCCATTAGATTATATAAGTCTTGATGTTGTTCCACCCATTTCTATCACAAGGTAATTATTGTATTCAACCATTAAAAAGTTAATACATGTTCTCCATGATAAAACTATATCCATTCAATTTGGAGATACTATTCTTTTTTAAATCTCTCAACCATAATAAACTGGTACAAGAGGTAAAATAAAGGTTTTTTATTTTGTTTGAAGTGAGATTATTGGTGATGATGAGGAAGAAATAGTTGAATTAGATGAATCCATATTTCTTATTGTGAAGATAAAATTGAGGTCATAACATGCTGAACTATCCCATGAATAATTATTATCCCAAGTTGATCTGAATAGTAATGCCCAACATGAAGAAAGAAACTAGGAAACGTTTTCTTCTGTTCGAGAACCTCAATTTATCCATCAAATTCCTATAGAAGGGATTAATTCTATTGATGCATGATAAAAAATTGGTAATTTCAAGGTAATTAATCAAGTGGAATCTTTAAATAATTATTTTATTGAGTCTATAACTAAAAAATATATATCTCATAATAAGTCTTATCAAAGAAGTATTTTTTATGAGTTAAAATTGTTGATCAATTTATTTATTAAGAAGGTTTTGAGATATTATTTTGGAGAAGAATATGGAGTGAGACATATATATCAAACTACCATATAATCAATGTTGCAAAAAGTATCTCATTCTATAGATAAATTAACTTCAAAAATTTCAACTTTGAAATATGATATTCTTTCTAAGAAAATGTTATAATAACTTTAAAGAAATTTGGTTTCCAAAACTAGGAGAAATACTATAAATCTTTCAAAACTATAATTTTATTTATTAATATATGAAGTAAATTAGCGACTTATTTAAAGATATTATTCACATACATTTAGATGTTTCTAAAAATACCAAAAAGGATTTCAGTTTTAATACCACCTATTTATGAAAAATGGTTATATTGTGGGCCAAAAATTTTGTAATTATTGAAGAATGGTTTGGAAAGATATATCACATGATTATGGAAATATTAATATCTAAATATTTAGAATAATAATAAGAATAATCATATCCATTTGATGAAAAGAAAGAATAACTGAATTCTTCAGAGGGAAAATAAATTTTCTTAGCAACATCAGTTTCTTATCTTGCTGTTTTTTAGGAATCTTATTTATTATAAAGTTTGGAGAGTGAAAAAAATTTGGTTTAAAATTTATCTAATAAAGGTTATATATATACCTTTTTTGGAAATTTTACTCAGAGGGAATGGAATGGTATTACTCCACTACTAGACTTATGAAAAAATGATATAGTGAGACGACTAGACTTTTGTATGGATGAAATCTTTCATCTAATAAGATAAAGATCTCTTGGACCTCCTATATCAAATATTTATACCAGAACCCCTCATAGATTTAAATAAATATTTGATCCAATTGAAATATATTTTGGGGAGAAACATAGGATTTCTAAAGAAATTTATTTACCTCTACCTGAACACTCTTTAAACAGATCCTTTACCCATGAATATAACATTGATTTGGTACACTCTCAACAAAGATATATTATCAATCAGTCCATTATAGTATGTGTTGATTGAGGATATGGAGTTATACTCGGATGATCCTTACATGAGTTGGTTGATTTTGATGGAGAAAATGTTGATGCTTTAATGACAACATCTTCACAACAAACTAGACATCCTCAATATTTTAATATTCCACATCTAAAACATCTAAGAGTGACACAAAATTTACTTAAATTCTTTGTTCAATTATTTAAATTGAATAGTTTCACTCAAACATTTGAATTATTGTTTAAAAAATTGATTGTCTGTTTATGTATTATTTTTGTTCATTTTTCTAGTTTATTTCATTATATTTTATTCACTATTTATTTATATCAAATATTTTAGTTACATAATTACTGAATGTTTTGATGGGTTATTTCTCATTGGTTTTTACTAATGTTTCTTGTTTATTTTCTTCAGGAATGGTTCTAACTTTTTCCTCTCAAATTGATTATTATTATTTTTAATCATTATTGTTTTCTTTTTTTTATCTAATTTACTATTCACAATTTTATTTTACTATGTTTTATGTTATTTATTATTTATCTTAGTTTTATTATTTAAATTATTATAATTCCATGCATAATTATATTCATATTATGTTTTTATTACTATTTAAACTTTTTCACATTCCATACGTATTTTATTATTTTTTTCCTTATCCTACATCAATTTGATATCACAAAAATGGGGAGAAGAAGAGAGAGAATTTAAAAATTAAAATACCCTTTTGTAAAAATTGCAATTTTTTAATCATCTAATGGGTATTGTGGGCATAAAAAATGGGGGAGGATATTGGATAAAATTATTTTTCCCAAAATATATTAGTTTTTTATGTGTTTTGATGATTCAAAAAATCCTTATTAATATTCAACATAGATTATCTGAAGTGATTAATTTTTATATTTAACATTGTTTATAGGTATTCTGTTTATTTATAGAAAAATATCAAAGGAATCATTTTTTGATGGATGTTTATTTATGTGTCACATAATAATTATGTAATGAGATTTCTTAATCTCTACCAAATTCCCAAATCTCTGAGAAAGTCTTTATTTTATGAAATCTTAGTTTAGAAATTCTAAGAAAAGTATTATCTTATAAAGGAATGAAATTTTCTCCACGTATTTCAATCCAAAATGATTATTATGAAAAATATATTATCATAAAAAGATGACATTCTTAAAATAATTGTCTAATGGTAATCATAATACATTATTCCTCTTATTGAGGTGAATGATCATATGTTAAAAGAATCTAGATTATAAAAACTATGAATAAGAAATATCCTACATAGAATAATATATGACGTATTTTATCTTATGAATATGTTAACAAAATTAACTTATAAGAATAAAAATATTGGATTCTTTTCCTACAAAGATCATGTGATCCCACAAATTGTTAAAATTATACTTGTGACATTGGTGTAATCTCGTGAAAATTAATTTCTTTATTTTAATATTATTATAAATGTATTTTCCTAAACATGAGATGAATGATTTAGTTGGAACTTCCTTTTGTCAATAATGGAAAAATCTGACAAAGAATATTTCTAAAAAATCAACCTCAAAAGTCTATTATATATTTGGAAAATAATAATACATCACTAATATCTTGATTAATCAACCTTTAAATGGATTATTATATATCCCTTTGTTATTATCAATATTTCTTACTCAAAAATGAGATACAAATAGGAAATTTAGCTACTATGGGGATATAACTGACATATACATGTACATATAAATGCATGAACAACATGAAGAGAAATTAATATACATATAAGAGATCTCATACATTCTCAATTCAACATTTTAAAGTTTTGATTAAAGTTTTATCTACTGAAATAAAATAACCACCATATATATTCTCAGTATATCATAATATTCTTGGGACATGCCTTTATCTACCATCAATTTCTTCTTGCAACTATGTGTGGCATCAATTCTTAAAATTTCATTCATATCTATTTCAAATCCAATATTTGTAATTGATTGTGTTAACTATGTGGTTAGCCCTTGTAAAGTGAGATCCTAGTTTAAATGTATTAGAACTTTGTAATAACTAACATCTTCTTTCACACTTCTTATAGCCCTTAGAAGAATGGATTTCATAATGTGAATCACCAAAGTCATAGTGTAGAGTTTTTGTGAGGTAGATTATGGGATTTCTATTCTTTAAACCCCCATAAATTTCCCATGTTCACTATTTTTCCCCAAAAAAATAATATTTCCACATATTTAATTTTTTAAATAAATTATTGTATTTAGTATACATTGAAGCAGGTGGATTTTACCTAAAAAATTTCATGGAAATCAAGTCAACCTCTCTTGAGTTCTTAGTTATCCATTATTTGGGATGACATTTATTATTCCACTATATCTTTGATAATAATCATGAAATAACGATCATTTTATAAACTAGTTATATTTTATAACCAACCATTAAATATGGTTAGGAAAAATTAACCATGTTACAATCATGGAGACAGTAGACCAAATTCACGGATAAGTAATGTTTCCATTTTTCAATGATAATTTTAGAAGTAAGGTAAGTGTTAGTTTATCTTCATAGAGTTATAATTATATCCTAAATACCATATTACATTGTTAAATGTATATTAATATATTATAAATGTTGTGTGGTGATGGAAAACGAATCACATCACTTAATTGAGGTGGTAGTCTACATGTTAGAATGAATGATGTTATCATTTTCAATGAATGAATGGGTAAGAAAATAAAAGATAAATTCATTTTAATGAATGATTATTACGACGTTAACATCATATATATATATATATATATTAATTAGATCATTATAATTATCCATGAGATATGGTGATGTAGTAAAATTACATTTGTTCGCGAGTTAGTAGTCCACCATACAGGTGAAAGATGGTTTCATTTTCTATTTGATTGAATAATAATATGGATATAGGTTATTACATTAATATTAAAACATCTAAAAATATTATCGGTACTTATTTTACTATATCAAACTATTTTAATAATATTTTTTGGAGGTTTAATAATAAATGAAACTAAAACATTTGGCTAAACATTGTACATCTTCTTCAGACAACCTCATTTACTCTACAACTTAATCATTATAAGAATGAAATTATTCAAAATAATAATAACACCAGGTCAGGGTTAGGGATGTTAATAATGTAAATGGGTAGGTATTGGATTAATAAAATGATTTTTGAAGTGTCAGTAATAGAGGATAGTTGGTTTCCATTTATAACGAGGTGTGGGGTACTTTTGGAATTTGAAAACGAATTATATAAATATAAATTAATTTTACTAGAGAAATGTCTCCAAATTGAGATAATTTTAATCTCGGATGAATATGAGTAGAAATAATCTAATCAAATAAAAAATTTTCAATATTATATTATTTTTTAATAATTATATTTTTTTAATCTGTGTTAACCCTTTTTTATGATTACCATGATAATACAGTTTCTTACTGATTACAGGTTATGATAATTACTATAAAAGGAAAAATGTCTCATAAATTGTCCATGGATAATATTTTCAGATAAATCCAAATTAATTTCCCAATGATATTATTTTAAGGAATTATAAACCATTTAAAAAATTATTATATATTATAAAATATCATTTGATTCATTTTTAGAATTACATAAAATATTAAAAAATTAAAACATGTCCAACTGAACTCAAATGGTTCCAAAATAACATGTATACAAATATAAAGAATATATAGTATTGATATAATCATCCAATAATTTTTTTATGGATTTGGATATCATTTTAATTATTATCATATAGATTAAACACTTGGTTAACCAATTTTAACCATAACTGTAGTAATGAGTTTTTCAATATGGAAGGATTATAATTTTATATATAAGGTGAAAATTGGATCATAAGTTTCCAAGTCATGAAATATTAGAAAATTTATCATCCTAATTTTCCCCTTTCATGAGTTTTATAATATAATTTATTTAAAATTAAATACTATTAACGTCATTCAAAAAACTATTCACATAATTTGACATTAAAAACAACTCGAAAACTATATAATTAGAATATAAACCTTCCAAAAAACTCTAATATGTTCTATTTATCGCCAGTATTTTTGGGAAATACTAATTCATTCAAATTATATTACTTTTAAATTTTTTTACATCATTCATTTTATTTTTATTTTTATTTAATAAACATTGTATCGGTACTGTGTAAGCATGTATGGTAATTATATCATCACTAAAAATTAGAAATAAAATAAAATTTTAAATTTATTTAATTTTTATTTCAAATAAACACCAATAACCATACATAAATTTTTTATAATTATTATTTGATATTGGAGATATTATATCATGACCAGCTCCCTCAAATATTTTCCTCTTTGGTCAAAAATGAAGGAAGATAGATAATGACCCCCCCCCCCAAGTGCCACCTCCAGTGGGACTAAGGTTGGTGACTAACACAAAGGGTAAAAGAATATCACAAATGTAATGAATTACCCAATGTAATAATACAATCAAGAGATAGTATAAATCCATCAAAATAAACTCCATGACATAATAAAAAAATAAATCAAAAACCATCCCAAAATTCATGTATAAGTAAAACAGATACAAATAAAAGTTTCCAAAAGGACCAAAAAAAAGAAAATATAGCAACATAGCAACACCCAAAAGGTCCAAGATATAAATATTTATAATGGTATATGTATTACCCTTATAAACATAAAATTTTGTTTATATACATGAAGGGATCATACAAGTATTATCATTTTGAACTTTCAAGTCTCTCATATATATGTGAAAGAATCACACTAATGAACTAGTTAGAAAAACAAAATTACTAAAAACAACTGAATAAGTCAACTAACCAAACCCATCCCCATTGGGGCCCTCTAACCAAATAATTCATATATATATATATATAATAACATAATATGAAGAAATTAAATAAGGGTACTCCTCACCATTTTCCCATAGATTTTTTCATCATAACACACTAATGTTTTACATCACGGTTCTAACAAATCTCCCATATAAAATTATTCCAAGCACCCCTCTTGAAATTGTCCATCACATTGCATACCCCATGTAGAAACCCTTGAAATATTTTATAATAACATACATAACTAGAATAGTAAGTTATCTTGAAAGTGAATAATATCAACCTTATTCTCTCCTCCTAATATGGATGACACCCACTATAAACCATCTCATCACATGACATCTGGACTAAAGACACTTGGGCTATAACATCACACCTTGACCAAATAAACCTAGGCAATCACATGACATAACATATTGAAAATGTAATTTTGAATCATAACCATCATAGAATGTGGATGTAAATATCTTCTTGAAGATATAGTGTAAAGGATTTGGTATCCATCCATCTATCCTCATTGCCAGGATGTTGGTAAAAACACCCCCCATATATATGGGTGTCGTAACATGGTTCTTTACATGGGTAAAATGGATATAAAAATCACAAATAATGAACATGGTGTGTATATATATATCCACATATAATAAAAAACTATGGTTTTATAACAATACACTAACCAACTCACATCATCACCACCCATATTTACAATACTACCACTTTCACTACCACATCTAAATGCACAACACCACATTACAGGATTTAAGACATATTTCACATTTATTATTCTTTCACATATTAATCCTTTTTCATCATCACACATTTCCAAATAATTCCATTATCTGTACCATTCATTTCATTATCAATCCCATTTAATTTCTTATTTAATATCAACCACATTTAATTGCACTTCTAAATTCAATTCATTAACTATCCATTTTTTCATCCCATTAACCCAAACTAGTATATGACATTTCAAATAATTATTAACCAATTACTTTACTATTCAACAAACTAGCACATCACAATGCTATAAAACAGACAACTCATCATCCTCATCAAGAAAACCCTCCCCACATCACCACTGTTCATAGCCATATCCACATTCACTTTTCCATCCCAACTACCCCTTAACATGACCTAACATCTCATCATATAACCAACTTACATAATTACTACACATCACCACCCAAAAATACAACCACACCACACCACATCACCCTCAAACACCTCAACCAAAAATTAACCACTTATCATATTTTAGAATTAGAAATGGGACTCTATCAATTATACTTATTTATTTTATAGAAATTATCACATATCCCCGAATATATAAGAGAAAAAATTTAATTAACTAGATAAAATTGATTTTGAAATTACATTTAATGTTATTCCAAAAGACACACAAAAAAGGTTCCAAAACAATTTCCAAAATAGAACAAAAAACCCTCCAATTATCTCAATTTTCTAGGTGGAACTTTTCCCCTATAATCAAAATGTAAAGTTATATCAAAAAGTATAATGACAAGTATATCATTATAATTACAATTTTATTTAGATTAACCAATTAATTAACTTTATTAAGACCATGGAAATTATAATCACATATATAAAATAGAGAAAAACACCTCCAATATGATATATAGTATGAGAAACGAGGGTTCCCCAACCTCAAATTTAGAGTTCCAATTTGTTGTGCAAGGTCAGATCGAGGAAAAGGATACCACTAATAACTAAAATGAAGAATAACACCTTAATCACCTGATACACAACAACCAAAGCACTCTTTTCCAAAAACACCACAAAACAACTGATTTTCCAATTAAATAAATTATAGGATAATGAAAATGTAATAAACTAGGGGAAAAGAAAACGGGGAACTCACCTATTCCACCACAGATATATCTCCAAATTCCTAGGTTAAAATATAATCATAAGTGGTTAAAAATACTACATGGGACACACTTGAGTCACTAAATAAATGAGATAAAAAATGAAAAAGTGATTAGGTCTAAGGGAACAATGACCCAGTCATTTTTCAAATGTTATTACAAGATTTGAAAATATAAACATTTTATAATTACAACCCTAAAGATCATCTCTCCTAGTGTATTTGAAACACTTAGTTCATAATAAATTTTAAGGAAACAAAAACATAAAATCCTTTTTTCATTCTCCATAATGAGATCCCAAGCCAATCTTAGGTCCCAAATCTGTATATGACAACCTGGGGAATATATAAAATAAATGGTTGAGATAAAAAACCAAGTAAGGGAATAAAAATTTTATGGAAACATCACATGTGAGTCAATGGTATAACATGATATCATAAAATTAAATTCTCATGAGAAATAAAACTAAATAATAAGATAAAAAAATTATATCATAAGATGATGGTAACTTATGAAATGTGGTATAAATATATAAAATGAAAGAAACATAAGTTATGGTTAATTCCCTAGAAAATATCACTTGGTTGACAAAGTCTTATAATGGATTAGTTTTACTCCCTAATCGCATACATGACATCTCATTAGACTAACACATTACCTCATTCCTTAGATTACAATATGTAAAAAACCATCATAACATGTTTATTACTTATGTGTTTCGTATCATGTAATTAAATCATAAGTAATAACATAAGAATGACCCATGGAAAAAAATTGGTATTATAATCATGCATCATATCATAATCAATGAAAATTTCACAATGATGGAATTTGAGAAATGAACGTAAGGTATGTATTACCCTATAAAATAAAAGGAGGATAAGATATGTATATGTGTTATAGGAATATATAAATAATTTAGAATAATTTAATAACATTATATATTGGGAGAAAAATTGAGTTAGAGAGAAAATGGTCATAACCCAATGAAAAGTGAGGTATAGAGTTATCCCTTACCACAAGCCCGATTCGTCACGTGCATTATTCATGTTAAAAAATAATAAAAATATATTAATTATTTATAGGTTTAATATAATTTATCATGTTTATTATTCCATTTAGTTTATTCATTAAAATTTTATATTCAATTTCTTAATCGTTTTTATTCACGTGGGAAATTATGATGATGTTTAGCTCATATATCCAAAATCGTCGTGTAAATTTGAATAAGGTCAAACTGATTATAATTTAATCATTACCAGAATAATAACAATTTATATAATTAAAATTTATATACATAAATTATAAAATTAATAATAACCTTGAGTTAGGGTTATGAAAAATGAATTACGTTATAATCCTTGTGACGGTAGGATATACGATTGCATGTGTATCATTTCCATTTTTCAAAAATAATAAAGAAAAGAATGTAAGTTTCATTTTAAATATACATAATTATATTTATATCATAAATATAAAACTATTTATTTAAATACACTTACATATTCCTTCAATGGGATACTACAATATAAAATAAATCACATCACTTTGCGAGGCAGTAGTCCGCCACAAACACGAATGACATTATCATTTTTCAATGGATGGTATATTAGGAAGGTATATGATATATTACATTTACCAAATGATTAATATTTAATTGTTATAAAATATAAATAATTAATCCATCATAGTTAACATATGTTAGAGTAAATTATGGAAAATGAGTTACAATGGTCCGCGAGGTGGTAGTCCTCGTTATACAAGAACGGTGATTTCATTTATAATCTTATGGAAGTGGAGATAGAGTTAATATATAAAATTAACCTAATAACATATTATTATATGGTATATATTTATTTAACTATATAATAATTTATTATTAATATTTTGAGGAGGTTTAAGAAGAAAATTATCAAAGATACTCAGTTAAGACAATACCTCTTCTTCTAACCACATATTTAGGAGTGTATCTAAAGCCTTACTAGATAGGATTTATAATCAAAATAATTATTATAGGGCGTGGAGAGGGAATTAATAAAGGTTTTTATGGGATTTTATGAATTAAAAGGTATTTGGGTGGGATGGGAGAGGGGTTCCCTTTTATAAGTGGGGAATAGGATACACTTGGATGTATGGAAAATGAAGAGTTATACCCACATTTTACAAATGAAAAAAGGAACATAAATGATTATTATCAAAAATTGGATGATATAAGGTCTGAATGGGATCATAAAATATGATTTTAAAAATTAGTTAGGTTATTTTAAGCATTATATATTTAGTTTTACCCATGGATAATGTTAGTTTCTCCATAACCATGGTAATTAAATTTTATCTTTTTTTACTATAAATTATGAAAAAAATTAAGTTGAAAATATTATATAATATTAAAAATTATGATTCAAAAAATAGAATCCATTTTTTCAAATTAAATTCATTTAAAAGGATGTATTTAATTTAAAATTAACCACATAGATGTGATGATAAAATAGTTTTCCAATGATTTTTTTTCAAAATTATAAAATGTTTTTATATCTAAATTTGACATAAAATTTATTCTAATAAATTTAGTTGAATAACTTATGAAATAATTGATATAATTTTATATTTATAAAATTTTAAATAAATTATAATCTTTGTAAATTAGTTAAATGTAAAGACAGATTTCAATATAAACTAATATTATTCACTATTTATTAAAAAAATAAACATTGTAGAAAAATACCATAAATTTAACCAAAGATATTGTTGAAATGTTTATTTAAAAAAATATTTTCATTTTTTCTAATTAATTATATAAAAATATAAAAACTTAATTCTATTATTTGTCCATAAAAAAATAAAAACATTTATTGAGAAAAATTATTTTTGAAGCCTATAATTATTTTACCAGAAAAGAAGAACTTATTTATAAATATATTTTATTCATCCTTCATAATTAATTTTATAAAATGTGTTTATTCATATTCATATATAAAATTTTTATGGATTGGTTATAATGGTGAGGTTTAAATAATAAAATTAATAGTATATTGAGGTTCTTTAAAACATGATGATGTGCGTCACATATTTTGTTGCACATAAATATCATTAAAAAGATAACTAAATGGGTTAAATTATCCCCTACCAACAAACTTATCCTTAAATTTTTTTATTACATATCAAGATAAAAATAAGTGAGGTAACTTATACTCATTTCGTTCTATGGTTCCTTGTTTTCTTCTTCATATTTATGGTTCTACAGTAGAACTTTGACCAGGTTAGTCATATTATTGTGTGTAACATTATCTATACATTCCTAGATGTTCAGTGAATTTTTCTAGTACGATATATAATTTTCATTTTATACCACCTCTAAATTAAAAACATTTGAGGCACCTAGTATAATCTTCACCATGAGGGATACCCGATGAACATGAGGAAGGGTGGGTGGAAGTGTTAGTCGATAAGACACGCCTATGCTGCAATCGAGAATATAAAATGAGATGAGGTACTTAGGGATTATATTTCACTTAATATTAAATATAATACCTATCTTATATAAATATATATGGAGGTACACATTATCCCCAACTTCAAACTCCCACTCTCATCAATTATCTTCAATATATCTCTTTTTCAACTCAAATAAGTCCCAATGTGTTGTTTATTGGTCTTGACTTTTTATACCATTCACTTAACCATATATGGTCCCAATAGATTTAGTTCCCCAACTTCATCCCAATAATAAGGAGACATACATCCCTCTGGTTAAATGGATTCATAAGGATCTATTTTGGATTCTTCAGTGGAAGCTATTATTATATGTGACCTAATCTAAAGGAATGTTTTGATCCCATCCTCCATTGATGTTCATAGAAGATGATATCAACATGTCTTCCTATGTATAAATATTCCAGCCATATTTTCCATCTTTTTTGAGATGATAATCTATATTATTTTTCAGCTCATTAGTTATGAAATATTAGAGGTTTTTCCCATACTAAGAGGTAAATATCTGATCTTTGTCATATAAAATTATAGTGGTGTTTCATGTAGCCTCACCACATTTTTTTATACATTCAAAATATAATCAGGTGTGAATTACTACCAAATATCAATTAATTGAGATGACCTTTTAAGACAATCCACCACAACCCACATAGAATTGTTTCCACTTGATATCATGGGAAGACCAATGACAAAGTACATGGTAATTTTTTCCTATTTCCAGGTAGGTATTGGAAATGGTTACATCATCTGATTAGAATTTTTTCCTTTCATTATTCAATTGGTGACATACGAGACACTTTGATATATATTCATATATTTCCTTCTTCATAGTGTCCCACTAATAGTTCTCTCAGAGATCTTTATACATATTTATGCTCATTGGGTAGTTGGATAAGGTTGATCTATGTACATCATTCAATATATCCTTCTTTATCACATGATTTTATTGTATACATAGTCTTGAGCCAAATATTTCAACCCCTTCATCAATTTGGATCTCTAAATATTTACATGTTCTTATAAATTCCACAGTCTTCTAAATTTTCACATCATTTATTTTATAATCCTATACCAACTATAGAATGGATGGTTGAGAAATAATTTAAGGAATGAATGATAATGTTCCTTCCTGCATGATTCCCAAGTCAATTATTTTAAAATATAAGAATATTGGATCCTTATCAATTATCATAACTGATAAAGTCACTAGAAAATTTATACTAAGTTCATCTACCAATTTTTATTTTACCAAGATTTTAAAATATTGAGAACTCATAGTCCATGATTAGCTCCTATTATCTTCACTGAATCATATTATGATCCTTTTAAGTGAATATATATATTATTGGATATTATGTATCATATATATTTAACGCTTCTCCCCATGGAGTTTATGTTTCAATATTTTTTAGGAAAATATCACTACAGACAACTCAATGTCAGGAATGGAATAGTTATTCTCCTAAAAATTCAAATTCTTTAAGGCGTAGGCTATGTAATTATCATCATGTATTAAACAAAAAACCTAATCCCTCTTTTCAATAATTGCTTTATACCATTAAAGTTCCCCACATGAGAGTAGAGTGAGGACTGGTGCAATGATATGCCTATTTTCCAACCTCTTAAAGCTCTCTTTACATTCACTAATACTGTAAAAAATTACTCCCTTCAGTATTATCTTGGTTAATGAGTTTTAAAATATCGAGAAGTTTCTCACAGATCATCATTTATACCTCTCTATTCCATGTTAACTATCGATCTCAATTACATATGGTAGTCTATCCTAGTCCCCATTTGACTCTATCTTATAATGGTCCCTCAATATCCTTTTTATTGTGATAATATTCCCATGAATGATACTTCCTTCATAAATAACTCACATTTTCTATACATTTTTTTATCTTCACCTTTCTCAATGGTTTTATAATAGTATTCAAATTCACATCCTGATCCTCCTAAATTTTACAGTAAGTTAGAATGTAAAATTTAAATACTACAAAAAATGTATCGAGTTAATCACTAAATACACTAATCATTATTTCCATAAATATTTTTTGAGAATTAATCATTCTAAAATGAATCACTTTAATCTCATATTTTCTATTCAATAGTTTAATGACACTTTGTTTAATATCTTCCTTATTTACCTTCAATTTTTTATATCCCAACTAATGGTCCACCTTATAGAAATACTAGGATATTCATAGTTTATTAAACAATTTTTTTATCCATGTGTGGGGATACTTGTTCTTTATAATTATTTTGTTGATTTCATAATAATAAATGAAAAATTTCATTGACCCTTCCTTTTTCTTGATGAAGAGGGTTGGGGCACCCCATGGTGATGCACATGGGTGTATAAGAACATTTTCTAGATTCTCATATAATTTCTTCTTCATCTTATCTAAATAAACAGTGTCCATTTTAAAAAGTTAATTGATATGGTCAGATATCTATATATATGTTTTCTTGATAAATCAACCTCTTGAACAGAATAATGACCAAGATACTCTTTGTGGAAATCATCAGTGTAGTCACTCAGAGTTAGTATGTCTTTAAGAATGATTATATCCTTTTTCTAAATCATTTATGCTGGATAATATATTTCAAAAGGAAATAATATCCATTATTGAACTGATAATTCTATGGGATATTCATCCACATCGTTACACTTTTATAGAATTAGAGGATTATTTGTGATGTGAATAGTGATATACATCTCTCGATAGTTGATGTTTTTTTATATAATGATATCTAATACATAGATAAAATAGAATCAAACTACACTAAATTAATTAAGATGATATTTCCTAGAAGATTGAGTCCACAAATGTTAATGGGAATGATTCATACAGGTGGGATGCAACCATTGGTCCATTTTTCGTTCTGAAAGATAGATTAACCCCCATGTTTTGAGTTGGTTCCCAAATAGTTAAACCAAACTTGCAAGAAATGAAACAATTCATAGAACCAGAATCAAATAGTACATTCACTATTCATGAATGAATAACTACCGCCTCTATCACCACATTATTTTTATGATCCTCCAAAGTAGTAGTGATAGAATATTCTTATTATTTCTATCTTATCTATATAGGTTGATGTTATTGATTGTCTCAAAAAACCCTTATATTATGAAATTAGATTCTGTAATTCCCATTTTTTTTATTTAAAACACTACACCATAGGCTGAGGATTTATCTGAACATTCATTTCTTCTTCTACATTAGTGGGTGTATTCATTTTCTGTTGAAAATTTTTATACAGATGAACCACTATTTTACATTTGAAATATCTATTAGTACCCAAAATAAAGTATCTAGAATTCTACTTCCACACATTTTATAAGCGGGATTCTAGGTATTATTTTTTACATGGTATTATCTACTAATAACCCAAAAAAAACTCAATTTTACATATTTTTTCTCCTATCTCACAATACCACTAAGGGTTACTGGCCTCCATATAAACATTTGAGAAACTATATACAATATCTTCGTAAATATTATTGTCTCAAAAAACAAAATATTTTTGTAGACATGGATTTGTTCTACTAAAGAAGAGTTCTAACATAATTTTTGAGATGATGACCCAGAAAGTGGCATACCATGAAATACTTGTGATTTTTTCCTCATAAACCCCAATAGAATTATATTCCTTTTGTTTGAGATGGATATATTCTATCTCTATTTTAATTAGAAGTGTTCTTGGAAAATATTTGTTCAAAAATTATTTTAATAAAATCGTATCATTCCATATTATCACATTCCTATTTAGATATTTTGTTATAGATCAATGTCAACCACTAATCATCTTCTCCATTAATTTGATAAAATTCCAACACCCATTTGCACTAATTTTAGGTGTCCTTTTACATATAAAATACTTTAGTGTGACATGATATTTTTAAGGAGTAGGGAATTACACATGATTCATTTTATTATTCATAACTTGAGGTAGTTAAACCATTACTCCCATGAAGCTCTCATATATTTCCCCAATTCTATTCGAAACTACATTGGGTTGATTATCACATTTCATACCTTATTGGTTATTGGAATGGTTTCTTCTATTTAATTCCATTAACTAATATAATAAAAATAATATGACAATATATTAACTAATAACCTCATAAAATAGAAACATGAAAACTTAAGAGGAATAAGTTATAAATGATAAGTATATCATAACATATGATTCTATAGGTTTAGTTGTAGGATATCTATATTAATTTCCATATTAGGTTTTCTACCTTAATAATTTGTTCAGGTACACCATAATTTTCCATAAATTATTTGGTAATATCCAAAAAGTATCAATCGGGAGTGTCAAACTAGTTCTGTATCATGTAATGTTACAAAGTACCAAGAGACAATTGATTCCTAATCAATACTCCCTTTTAGATGTTATTAAATCTTGGTAAAACTCTTTAATATCCACATAAACTTGTAATATCAATTTATTGATGTTTTGTTAGAACCCATCTGCTCTATACATCACCAAAATTCTAGGAAATTTTTCAATAAATAGTCTTATCCTTATAATTATAGATAGAATTATCCCCAGATTTCTCAATAAAGATTTATCATCCTATTATCTAAAATTAATCTAATAATTTTCTATGACACCAAATACGAAAACCTAAGACCTTAAAAATATTATTAAAAATTTTATGAACATAAATATCTAGTAAGTTAAAATGTAAAAATTGTGGGCCTAATGTCTTTTGAAGTTTATGTTAATAATACATTATAATGATACTAAAATGAAATATTATTATATAATTATCAATAATAATTTCTTAAATTCATTTTATCTCCTAAAAATTATACGATAACCTGGGGAATATTTAAATGAAAGGGGTGTGCTAACAATCACACTAAGTTAATAAACATTACAAGAAAACGTAACATGTGAGTGAAAAGTATAACATAATGTCATAAAATTGAAGCCTCATGAGAAATCACATTATATTAAACAATAATTTACATGGTATCATAATATTTTGTAAACACAGTAAATTTGGTAGGAAAATATATCAATACATAAATATGAGTCAAGGATAAATACCTAGACAGTGTCACATGGTGTCAAAAGTTCCATAATAGATTAGGTTTACTCCTTAATCCCCTAAATTATCTATCATGAGACTAAAATATTATCCAATGAGTTGATAACTGTTTGGTAAAAATATCATAAAATCTTCATGATTTATGTGTTACTCAATGTAGTTCTATTATAATTCATAACATAATAATTACCCTTGGATAGAAAATGGGTTGCATAATCATTCCTCATAACATAATCAAATGATGTTTCATAATAAAATAATTTTAGAAATTCACATATCTAATGAATTACCATATAAAATTAAGGGATGATATTATAGGTTTATATGTGAGAGACATATATTAGAAATTTAAAATCATTCGATAAATTTAGAGAGAGAGATATTATGGCCATCAATCCTTTTTTTATTTTATTGAAAAACCACTTTGAGGGTAAGTGGGAGCCTCTATAAACATTCCTTGTAGCATCAAGTCACACCCTCAGAAAAAACACATTATGGAATTAAAATTTCAAAATAACAAAAAAACTATATCACCACCACCAACACCGTAAACAAAAACCCTATTTGAAAATTAAATAGAGACTATCATCACAGCAGATCTTGTGAGCCGAACGAGGAAAGTGCGTCACTGCATCTCGAGCCTAGTGCACAGACAATGCAAGAACATTGCCACCAATAACCAACTACCTACAGAACCTGATCATCCTCCCAAAACAATCACCAATGATCAATAAACAACACACCAGCGGGATCCCAATTGGAGAAAACAGAGAATCATAAATGCACGCCACCTGGAACACCAATATCTGCTCGACCAACACATCCCAAAACCTCTTTGGAAACATTTGAAACAAACCAACTGGTAGAGGAACCAAGGAACATGAAGTAAAAGAAGATATCGAAGCAGACACAGTCTCGCCAGTAGGACATGACCTCTACCAAAATGGTTATCTACTTTCAAACCCTTCCAAGATAACTAAATGATCACTATCGTAATCTTACCAATCAAAACAAATTGATAGTAACAAGTTGAAAACATGGACTGAACTACATCTAGTCAATGCAGAAAGCACCAGTAATGGGATGAAATCTTGAATAACATAGAACCCACAATCTTCCATCCCATCTAGAAAGAACACCAACTATAGATATTAGCCATTAAACACCAACACATTGTCTAACCATCCAACCATCACAGGAAAATAATAGCATTACTAGGAACTTAATACAGCAGATGATGAAAAGAAACATTGCGCATACCATTATGAAAACCAAAGGGAACCACCGAGGTCAAATCTAAAATAATCAGTGATGAGAACCGCCACTTTTTCCTTAAACATAGAATCTAGTAAAGATCCAAATGAACTAAAAATGGGATATTCCCCAAATGGTGAGAAATCTAGAAAAATTGTAGGAGAGGAGGAAACAGAATCATCCATTAAGTAAGATGATGGGGAAACGGGAATCCAAGTATGAGACTAAGACTGAATCCTAAAAGAGAAAATCGAGGAAGATCTTAATATCGAGGCATGATGGATGCCAGAGTTGGAACCCAAAATCTGAAGCATGAGTAGAAAACCCTAAATTTCATGGTAGAGGTGGTCGGGAGAGTGTAGGGACATGAAGAGAGAGATATTTTGAGTTAGAGAGTTAATGGTTATAACCCTAAGAAAAATGGAGGATTGGATAAATCATGTAACCTAAGCCTGATTCAACACATGTGTTCCTTATCTTCATAATAAACTAATGTAAATTATTTAATTTTCTAAGAACCTTTTTAATGATTATTATTCCTTTTATTTTATACATTATCATGTTATATTCAATTAATTTATCATTTAGGTTCATGTATGATGTATTAATGATGTTCAAGTCATATGTCCAAAATCAACTTGAAATGTTTACTTAGGTAAATAAGATTATAATTTCAACCTCTAAATAATAATTGTCATGAAATAATTATAATTTTTAAAAATAACTTATATATTTAAAAATAACCATGAGTTTTGGTTATGTTAAATGAACTATGTTACAAAAATATAGGTGGTAGGTCGTACGTACACTTGTATAATGTTTCCATATTTTAATGGTCATAATGGGAAGAAAGTAATGGTTCTTCTAAATTTAAATAATGATGATTATATCATAAAAAACATATAATTTATTTAAATACACTTATATTTTCCATCCATATGATGTGGTAATTAAAAAATAATCACATCACTTCGCGAGGTGGTAGTCCATCATACACAGGAATAATGTTATATTTCTTAAATGGATGATAAGGTAAGAAGATATATGATATGATAATTTTAAACAATGTTTAATATCCCATTAATATCATATATAAAACTTAAATCTAGAATAAGGAATATCTATGAGAGGCTATGATGGAAAATGAGTAACATCGGTTTGCGAGACGATGGTCATATGTACAGATGACCGATGGTTTTGTTTCATATTTAGTGGAAGTTTAGATTTATTTATGTTATTACATTATCATAATAAAATATTATTATATGAGATATTATTATGTTATTATATCATTATGATTGAGTAATATTTTAAGGGGGTGGAAGAATAAATAAAACAAAGATGCCCAGTTAAGAACGATACCTCTTCTTTAGATGACTTATTTACGATTATACATAAGGTCTTCCTAGATTTGATATATGTTCATAAAAAGTATTATAGTAAATATATAGGTTGGTAATAAAGTTATTTAGATATTGAATTATGAAACCATTAATTTTATAAGTGTAAAGTGGATAGGAGAGGGTGTTCCATTTTATAAGTGGGGGAGAGGTATAATACAAATATTTAGTAATAAAATGTTATACCAATGTTTTTGAAATAAAAAAAGATAAAAATTGGATCATTATCAAACCATATATTTTATAAGGATTAAATATGGTAAAAAATAATATTGGGAAAAGTATATAGGTCATTTTAACACGTATCATTTTATTTTAACCAACAGTAAACACGTTTGAACCATAACCATTGTAATTAATTTTTAGTATTGATATAATTCATTATAACCAAAACAAATGTTCAACTTACTATATAATAATAATTATTTGAATTAAATAAATGGAATCCAATTTAAAAATAAATTTCACAGAAGTTTAAAATTTTAATTTAAAATTAAATTATCCTAGGTAATGGAAAAATGGTTTTCTAAACAAAATGTTTTCAAAGGTATAAATAGTTTTATATAAAGATTCAAAATTAAATTGATTTACATGACTTAAAGTAGACTAATAATAACATAATCAAACTAATGTTAATTTAAAACCATCTAAAAATGATGTCTAACTTTTTAAACGATTTAAATGAAAATATTGTTTTCAATGGAAACTTGTATTTTTTAAGAATTATTAAATTTTTAATCTTTTTAGAAAAATATAAAAATATTAATTCTATGATAATATTTATATTTTTATTCAAATAATGAATTTAATTTTTTAGAATAAATTGTATAAAAGTGATTATAATTAAATTTATTATTTGTTCTAAAATTTTAATGAAATTAATTTTATTTAGGAAAAGTATTTTCAAAGCCTATAAACAGAGTAGAAAAAATTAAGTACTTGTTTATCACTGTATTTTCTTTTTTCCTGCATAAATATTTTTAAAAATTTAGTAATTAATATTCTTACCAAAAAAATTTATGGCTATGTTACGATGGTCATGTTCAAATAATAATAATAATAATATATTAAGATTTGTTATAACTTAATTGTGTGTGTTGCATATGCTATTAAAAAAAAATTTTTTAAACCCACTAAAGGTTTAATAGAAGAAATTTAAAAATTTATAATCACTTTAACTAAACAAATACCACAGTACAACCACCTAAACCACACTGATTCCAAGTTGAAAATGAAGGGACTACGATGTAGGACCCCACACCATGTTGTAGATCTATTGCTCAAAGACCCTCGAGGATTAGTGACCATCCTCACAAGGAAGATCCTATAAAAGTGGATGGGAATAACACAAGCCAATATAAGACACCGCATCATAGAACCATAGGAAAAATTCACCTCTATGCCACAGCCACCCTGCAACTGCTTAGGGGGGTGCAGTACCTTTTAGTAAAAATCAGCCAAACCACCCCTTGAACTCCAATGATGCTGCCTAAACCTCCTAAACTACAACAACCACCAACACTATGACATTAATTGATTTATACACTCTAAAACTTATTTTAGAACCCACCTATACACCATAGACTCACTAAACACCATATCCATTACATAAATCTTAGAAGAAACAAAAGGGAATCACCTACGTCACTATGCCGCATCCTGTCACCCAACACTACAGTGACTGCCTTACGACTTAGAATCCTACTCCATTAAAATAACCTATGTCAATTGTATTTTCCAGATGAAACAATAATTTTCCCGCAACTACTCCTAGAACCTCCTCTTTATACCTATATCACCCGTATTATTTAAATTTTATGGGATGGAGTGTCTGAGGTGCTACATCATTTACTTATAAAACTATTATAACCCTTGTGAATCAAAACCATAATAGAAGGGAATGGTAAAAAAAGTTTAGAACAAATATTTCATGTGATACCTCTCAAGGATCTCATTACAACTAAACACAACTATAATCTAAACACACCAAACAAAAAAATGTGCAATAGATATCCTATATGACAACACCACCACACCACCTTACTATCTGCTCCACCAAGAATACCCCCACACCATTTCATATTGACCCCAAACATCCTCCCTTACACATAAACATATAAACAATACCCCATCCCTCATGAATCCCAATCCAATGATCACCGTAATGAATATAAAATACATCCCCAAGCATAAAATTCAAGGAATTATATATTCAATGTTAATAAATTATCCTATTTTGGGAGAAATGGCTCATGGATGTTGTTTTAATCATGTAAAAGTATCAAACTCTATGATTGGGAAGTAGGTTTTACCTTCCTTATGTTACTAAAGTTATTTCACACATCACATATTTAATAAGAATCACATCTCATAAAAAATTACAATCTAATCATCATATAATAAATTAAAAATAGTGTAACTTAAAACTCAAAAAAAATTCTTCGTTCTTGTAATTCATATTCATCTCATACTCCCATATAATATCCTCCAAGACACCATTCCTCGACAATAGAAAAACCAAATGAAGGGTTTGTCCATGCAATACATTCTCTTGAAAATAATGGACCTCCAATTCCCACTCTATTAATGTGAAATCATTATTAATATCTACTTCTCACTAGTCAATGACATGTGAGTAATTTTGAATATATCAACAGATTTGAGAGATTTTGGGGACATCAATGATATAGTCCAATCATGGTGGGATTGCTAATAAAAAATTTACTTCTCCAACAGACCAAAAAAAATCCGAGGAGCCAACAAACAATTCAATATCTTACTCCCCACCCTAACCTCTTCAACCCACATCAAGGGGGAACCTTGAAAAATGCATGGTATCTAACCTTGAACTCTATGTGACTCATCCTCTGATCTACTTATGACTTTTACCAATATTTTTGTACTTTAAACCACTCACGAATAACTAAAACATTCCATGTCATGCTCTACACCCCATTGGTATCAAGAACTAATTATCCCCCGACCATGTACCAAACCAATTGCAAATAAAATAGTCTCCCATATAAATTGTAAGATGGGACCATGACAATGGATGAGTGAAACCTGTTAGTATAAGTAAACCCAACCAAAGAAATGTTATTAGACCATGATCTACCAATGTCTAAAATGATTAACCACAACATATCTTCAAGTATTTGGATAGTATTTTTTATATAAAAATCCATATGAGTAGAAAATAAGTTATGAGAAATAATTTAGTTCCAAAGACTTGATGAAATCCTCGATAAACTCATGAGGTATAAGGAATGTCATGATCCATGAGAAAAGACATCACAAATTAATGTAACTACACCACCTCATCCAAATACCACATTTCCAAATAATCAGAAAATCCTAACTCTATGATTAATAGGATGTGATCTAATTTCCAAAATTGACCCCAAATCCCCCAAATAGAATCAAAAACCCTCTAAACATTAGGTAACATAATGATGAATCCCATCATGATTTTATCCCATTTCCACTTGGTAACTACCAAGAGACATAAAAACCTCCAGGTACATGGTGTTGTTTCTCTTGTTACTATAAAACCAAATAGTGAACCATAATCTCTTCCACTACTAATTTCAACTCAGGAAATCAATAACACGTAATCAAGCCACGGTACATCTTGGTTACTCTTGGTTGTACTACTAGAGAGGATCTATAAAACCTGTGATGAATCCTTCAAACATCTATAACAAAATTAATAGACTCCATTGAAAATTATTTTGGTTATGACCATCCTTCTAGATCATCTCTATATTCAACATGATCACACATCACCAATACCTCCATGTATCCTCCATGAGACCCCATAACCTATTGAATCATATAAAGAATCACAATTATCTGAAACCAAAAACATGAACCATAAACCACCCTCACATAAATGTTTCTAGCTTCTATCTCCTCCATAACCCTCCAAGAATCTATGAACACTTGAACAACATCCTTATACATTTTCTTTCTAAAAGTGTCATTAACAAAATTACCCTTTCTTGAGGTACATGAGATCTAGAAATCATAGTTCCAAATAAATTCAATCCACCTTCACTTTTATAGATTCATATCATCTAGAGAAAAGATTTTCCTCAAACTCTTGTGATATATGAAGATCATAATGAATTCCATAATTAATTAATGCTTTTATAAAATCCAAACACAAAAACACCCCACTAGATCCAGATCTTGGGTGGAAAAAAAATTCATGGTGTAATAAGTTCCCAGACCCATAAGATATCACCTCTACCTACTACATTATGACACATCCCAAAACCAAATGGGAATTGTTACAAAATATCTCAAGCATCAGCCCTTCCTCTAGAAACTAGAGCACCAAAGAACTGGTCAATTTACCCTTTAAGATGTAAAACATTTCCTTACATCAAGAAGTAATGATTAAAGCCAAGTCCTTCCTATTAAATGCTATAAATAGGGCAAAAATCATTGGAAAGTTGGATATAAGCATCTAATAATAGACTAAAATTACTAAATCTACAAAAAATTATGACATTCTTAGGTGATACCCAAGAAACAACTTCATCTACCTTTGATGAGTCCATAGACAAACCCTACTAAAAAGACACATATTTAAGGAAGTGAACCAATCAGGTACATAAAATTCACTTTCAAAACTCTCCATAAATAAAGAGGAGTCAAATAACTTACAAAAAATATCTGAGATGATAGAAATTCTCCACCTTTAACATCGAATTATTTAGTTTGTGATCGATGAAATTGACTTTGAACTGGTCTACGAATTCATGCAACAAAGATTTCATGAACCCCATGAACACATCTGGTGAATTAGTGACACTAAATTACATGACCATGATCTTGAGAGACCATAAAAGCATCTGATAGTAGTTTTCAGAACATCAACCTCTTTCACCAATGAATATTGATATACATATATAAATTTTATCTTAAAAGACCAATCATCTGCTAACATCATGCTGAAAAGATCATCAATCCTTGGGAGAAGGTATTGATTCTTGAATGTCACCTGATTCAACCTCTAGTATTCTATATATAGTCTCAAAATACTTTTAACTTTCTAATTAATAACATGGGGGAACCCCCATGATGAAACACTAGTCCGGATAAAGCCCTTATTCATCAGATCATCTATCTGCATCCTCATCCCAACCACTCAACTGGCTCCATATGACATGGATCCTTCAAAATTGGAGAAACATAAGGCTGTAAATATTTCCCAAACTCAACATATTTTCAAGGGAGTAGTGTCACAACCTCCTTGACAAAAAAAATATATAAATTCATTGATAATTACATAATAAAACTACATTGGTTGAATGAAAATATCTCTACATTAATGATGTATCCTCTTCTTACTTCTACACCCTCAATAGACATAAAACAATTTGTTATGGCCTTTGACTTGTGAACTCAATACCAGGGTCATGAGAATCCTCTCTATATGTAGTGATAAATAATGAACTAAAGAGGGTGTAACAAAAGATTTAAAATATTTAGAATCAAATAAGTCACAAATGATAGAAGATTATAAAACTAATTAAACCTTGAATGATATATGGCCAGTTTAGTGTCACCACCTCCACTGCATGAAACTAACCATGCCCATATCTATTGCCTCTCTATAGAAGGCCACACCAATAGACTCACTTATAAAAAGTTCCCTAAACATGAGAAACATGTTAGGGTCTACCATTACCTACTTCTTCCCTTATAATAAGATCATATTTCTACTGATCTTGCTGTTGGAAAAGCCTAACTTTTGTTTACTTATGAGTTTGATGATGAACATGACCTTCTCTTCCAACATGGGCTTGAAGAACTATTAGTAATTGATACAGATGATGGTCATGAACCCCATAGAAAAGAACACACTGACCTAAATCCTCCAAAAAATAATGAAAATTACTGGACCTATAAGGATGAAAAGGAATCTATTGAGGTTAACTCCTCACTAGTTAAAACCTCAAAGACCCTAGCGCCAGAGACCCACCACAAAGAACTCTCCTCCTTAAAGAACCTTTTTTATTCCCAACTCATGGTAAAATTATTCATGAGTGCATCCACTAGATCACATACAATTTCTTATGAACCTTTATATATTTCAGCAATGTAAAGGGATTAACTACATACTGGATAGAAGGATAGAATTCTTCCTTAAGAAACAATTCATGGGAATCCTTATTTAGAAAAAGGTTTTGGAAAAGATGCAATGGATACATGAAATTGATTCCATGATACCACAAAAACACACCCCTACTAAAGTGAGACTAACTTTCACCTATTTATTTTCATCATTGTTGATGAATGGAACCCTTACCAAAACTCTTTTTAAAATTCAACGCATGAAATATCTTCCTCATTATTCTCTCCAAGATACTACATCCCCCACTGACGCATATCTCCATACAACTGACTAACTACCAACATGACCCAATACTCAACTGGGGCATGGATCAAATTGAAAGTGATCCCAAGATATTTTAATGAGATATCTTTATCTTGATTTTATATTTTACCCTTGTACTTCTCCAAAGCATGAGCCTAAAAAGTGAACAATGTTTTCTAGAGCTAATACTCATCAAAAATGGGATCAACCCTCCAACGGTCAACTTGATCAACCTAATAAACCTCTATTTATTGAGCCTCATATAAATCATATCTTTTGAACAACATATGAAATAGAAACAATTATTCCCTAATACCGATAGTATATAAATTTATTAATTTTTATTTTATTCATTTTAACATCCTAGAACCAGAAACTACTAAATTAAAACTAGAATACACATCAATCATAATATGTGTACCTCTCTTAAGTATCAACCATGAATGTGAAGCCAGAACATGTGGTGTCTTAGTATCCTTGTATTCCTTACATTAGATCATGGGGGACACTAAAATCTCATATCCTAGTCAGTCTTCCTAAACCTATGCCATGCACTAAGGTCAACTGACACTACTGGCTTACCAACCCATGAAATCTTCACTGTTCCTAACTCTGAATAATATATTATCCCTCAAACTCACCCTGATAACACTCTATCATTACCCCCTCCCACAAACATTATCCCTTCTAGTATGATAATGAAATAGTAGAGATAATGAAACTTCTGTCAACCCACCTGTAAGCCTCAACTTGGTGAATAACAGAGAGGGTATAAAAATCTCAAAAATTGGAGGAATTAACCAACATAATAATAATATTAGTAGATATGATAATTAAACCGAAACAAAAAAATGAAACAATATGAAAATGAAAACAAAACCACTCCACATTTCATGTATTATAAAAATAAATACAAATAAAAGTCTCTAAAGTAACCATATGAAAATATAAGGTTGAAACACATCAACAGTCCAATGGTATGAGCTAGAAATATATAGAATGTTTCATATATTCTTATCATTGACTAAAAAAATTTTATATACATGGTGTGAAAATTAAAGTATAATCAATAGGAACTACAAACTCACTTGATTGCATATGAAAGAAGCACACTAATGCACTAGTGAGAAAAAAAGTACTAAAAACACCTAAACATGTCAACTAACTGAACCCTTCCTCACCTGGGATCACTCACCAAATAAAAAATCTATATATAAGAACATAATATGAAGAATATAAATAAGAATTCTCCCACACCAATTTCATGCTATCTTTCAGATCTCACACCCCTACATCATATTCCTTGGACCTCCCATATCTCTTGTATCACATCGTTTCAAGCAAATCATGTGCAACTGGCCATCACATCACATCTCCTCACATCCCACCCTCAGACACATAGGCCATAATATAACATAATAGTTATAACTATAATATTGAGGTGTCATGGAAATAATGGACATCAACCCCATGTCCTCCTCCGATAGTGCATGACTCACATTATAAGCCATCTCATTACATCACATTTATCTTGAAGACACCAGGATTATCGCATCACATCCGGGTTAATGATACTTGGGGAATCACATCACATCATATCTTCATAGTTTACTTTTGGCTTCTGACCATCAAAATTTTCCCAGGTCAATATCTCTTAGAAGATAGATCAAGAACGAGTGGGTATCTAACCAATATTATTCATCACTAGTATATTTTGGAAAATCACACCCTAAATATATGGGTTTCATAACATGGTGCTTGAAGAGGTTGGGGAGAATATAAATATCACAATGAATGTACATGTTACACACACACACAGATATATATATATCAAGAAACAATCCCAATGTATGGGTTCATAAAAAAGAACTAACCAAACCACAACATCGCCATCCAACCTTACAACATTTCCACTTTTTATTTCACCTCTAATGGCACAACACCACTGTAAGAACCCGAGGTTTTTAAAACGGGTCAAAATCCTAACCCTGTTTGAATTTTTGACTTGTCCCTGAGGAAACTACGGAAAATGGGTAGTTTTTGGAAATTTATAAACTACACGTCATGTAATTTTCAGTACATGTCGTGTATTGGTTTGGTGAGTGTTGGTCGTGTGCTCACCGAGTATGTTCCATGTGATGACCGTGTATAAATTTCTTACTACATGGCATGTATTTTTCAACATGTTGTGTGCCCTTGATCGTGTGGAGATGATACATGGTGTGTAGGCATATTGGCTGGGTAGAATCGTTTAAACCAAGTACACGATGTGTACCAATTGCACACTCCTTGTAGTCTCGCCGTGTATGAGGGATATACATGGCGTGTGGGTAAGTCGGTGAGGAAGAGAAGAAAAACTAAGTACACGCCATGTACCCCTAGGTACACGGTGTGTACTCATGTTGGAATGTTCAAGAAAGTATGCCTGTGGAATTCCAGTGGTCATATGAACAGTTAAATGATACGCACGACATGTATTCATAAAGTACATGACGTGTATTTTCTTTTTTTCTCTAAAATGGTTAGTAGCCTCGTTTTTTAGGTAGAACCCTAATTTTTTGCCGGGTTTAGAGAACCAAGCTGGTCGGGACTTCAAATCCATCCTGATTATTCATTAGATGTCGGTTTCGAACACTGAATGATCTTTTGGAACCCCCTCGGTAAGGTATTGCTTCCTCTTGAGCCGTTTTGTTTGATTTATGTTCTAGAATTAGTTATAGGGGTTTGAGAGGTTTGGATTATTTTATAGATCTACTGTGTTTTATACCTAACTGGAGGTTGTTATCAGAGGAGTAGCATCGTATGACTCTTAGGTAGGTGGTGTATACCCCTTTTTAGGTTTTCATGGTCATTTGGGTGGCACGGCCTTCGGTGCATTTTCGTGTATTTTGAGCAGGACCCATTTTTATTTGATATTGCATATTAAACAGTTAATTAGACCTGTGGGATGACTTTAGGAATTCCCTTTACCTGTTTTACTTGATTGAGGTCGTGCGAGGGGTCATTGCTCGATTGGGATATTTTGTCCAGGGGCGCCAAAATTGTATTAATTGAATAATATTGTTTTAAACTGTTGAGTTTAGTTATTAAACCTTGATATAAATTGTTAGAGGCCTTGAAGACCTCTATACGGGTATGGGATAGTGGTTGCTTAGTGAAAATCAACTATTTAGATTATTTTTCCTGTTTATGTGTTCTTTTTTATATGTTTTATATATGTAATTGATGAATTTCATATGATAGAACCCTTTTTGGTTGTGCTGGGCATGGACCAGATAATCTTGAGTGATGCTGATCACATGTTGGGCTTGGACCAGGTTGTGTTGGGTGGTTATGACCATGGGATTGGGTGTCATGGGTATTGGTTTGAGGCAGGATGACTGTCAGGTAGGGCATGGCCCGGGTCACTCAGATGGTAGGGAAATCAGACTTGAGCAGCATGGTCATAGGGACACGATGTGTCAGTGGTGTTGTGGCTTGGGTACTATTTTGTTGATTACCACTCACTTGGAAACTTTGAGTGGTGTGCACAAAGAGAGACTCGATGATGAGGTGGTTTTTACCACTCGTGTGGGTAGATTCCCCTGTTAGTTTTGGTTTAGGTACTATTATTTTGTTGGTGCTTACCGCAGGAATCCATGTGGGAGGTGAGGAGCCTTCGGGGGATAGCATTGAGGTTATCGGGTTGGGGGCAGAGACTCACTGTTATTTGAGGGAAGAAATAATTGTCCCACCAGATACTTTATTTTGAGGGCAGACATCACTGTCCCTCAGGCTATGTTATTTGGGGTCAGACATCGTTGTTCCTCTAGATGCTTTATTTTGAGGGCAGACATCAGTGTCCCTCCAGCTACGTTATTTGAGGGAAGACATCATTGTCCCTTCTGGTTACTTATTGAGGACATACATCGTTGTTCCTCCGGGTTACTATTTCTCAGGTTTGCCTTCAAGACATCGGTACTTGAGACACGCGGTGTCAGGGTGCACATGGTGTTAGGTTACATGGCAGAGATTCCAGCGATGGCTGTAGCAGGTGACAGTCCATGGTGGCTGCTGAGCAGTAGTAGAGTTTGTGTTTATTTGTGCATCTTGTTGTTTAATTCTTTCCTTACAAATGTATGCCTACTTAAACACTTATATTAGGTACGCACTGTTGGGTGGTATCCTACTGAGATTCATCTCACACCCTGCACGGGCCCCTCGGGACGTGTGCAGACTTTGTGGATTTACGTGTAGGAAAGTGGCCATCTTCATGAGCTGGGCTTCATTAGCTGTTGCATGGAAATGTTATGGACCCTGAGGTCTTGCCTAGTTGGAGTTTACTATGTTTTGTGTACTTTCTTGTATCAACATGCTTGTTTTTAATTACATTTGGTTAGCCATTGGCACCCTTTATATTTAGATATGTATGACCTGCATTGGATGCATGTTTTGTTGCCCAGTAGTGGTTACAAGTGATTTGTATGCTGTTGTGTTTATTTCCATTTCAGTTGTGACAATTAGGTACCTGTGACAGCACATACACCCCTCCATAACATGGTCGTCGGGTCCTGGCCCTCCAGGTACAACCAGTTTCCCCGTAGACATGTGGTCCCCACACAAGGGTCCACCCACATGCCTGAATGGGTCATATGACTAATACTTTTCCCCACAGGCCAACACATGTCCTTTGTAGTGTGCTTTGTCCTCACTCACACACATGATGAGAAACTTCCCAGAAGGTCACCCATCCTGATCACTAATCCAGGCCAAACATGCTTAACTGTGGAGTTATAATCAAACAGGATCCCAAAAAGGAAGGTGCACCTTGTTAACATGAGTCATATAATTTAGCCATATATCCCTTTATCATTTAGGGGTGTTAAAATTACCCCCCCCCCCCCCCCCAGATCACAACGTCCTCATTGTCGTCCCTACATCTCAACCCAGGTAGTGAACCGCACTAAAGGCTGGGTACCACCTCTGATACTAATTGTAACATTTAGGTCTCGGTGACAGCATAGACACCCCGCCTTAACATGGTTGTCGGGTCCTGGCCCGCCAGCTACCACCAGTTGCCTCGCAGACACGTGGTCCCCACCCAAGGTTCCACCCACATGCCTGAACAGGTCATATGACTAATGATTTACCCCATAGGCCAACAAATGTCATTTCTAGGGTGCTTTTTCCTCACAAGCACACAACCTGAGAAACTTCCTAGAAGGTCACCCATCTCGATCACTACTCGAGGCTGAATCATGCTTAACTGTGGAGTTCTAATAAGAAAGGCTCTTGAAAAGGAAGGTGAACCTTTTTTACATGAGTCATATCATTTAGACATATATCCCTTTATCATTCGGGGGTGTTACAGATTTTGTTTATATTTATTGCTTCTGTTGTTTATTGATATTGAATGTGCTTCTGCTTTGTGGGTCTGGTTTGAGTCTGCTGAGTCATTTATTCCACTACTTATTTATTGTTATACTTGGACTAGTACCATTATTATTATCCTCCGAGAGGTTATAGCCTCCCCACTATACATATAAGACCCTCACTTCTAGTCGGTAAACTTTGGTGTTTAGGGAGTTGCGCCTAAGGTAGTAGCACCCGACCCGTTTATCACTTTTCGAGTGGATTTTTGGGTCCGGGTCATTGTAACCACATAATAAGACATAAGCCACATTTCAAATTTCAGGTTATTTTTCAAAATAATCCATTTTATATATCTCACATTACCAACTGATTTAGTTTAACTACCCATTCATTTTATTATTCATCTCATATAATTTCATATTAATCATCAACCATATTTGATTTCTATTTCCCTTTTCAATTCATTCATTATATATTTTTCCATCCCATTAACCCAAACCAATACATTTCATTTCAAATCATTATTAATCAATTACATTACTACACATGAAACAATCACATCATAATTCTAAAAAAATGTATCATTCTTATCAATCCAACCATCCCCACTTCACCACTATTCCCAACCACATCCACTTTCACTTTTCTTTCACAATCACTACATAGTACAATGACACAACTCATTACATAACATCCCCCTAACAAAATATCACATCACTCCCCCAAAGCATGGAAACATCACACCACATCACCCATACACATGAAAACTACACAATTCATAGCCACACATTAATCACTTGTAATATTTTGGATTTAACAAGGGAGTTCAACTATTTTGCTTCATCATTTTCGTAGAATTATCACACAACCATGAATATCCCATAGAAACCATTTCATAAACCTAATAGAAGTTATTTTATAATTAAATTTTAAGTAATAAATTCAAACACACCAAGCCAGGTTCCATTAAACATGTCCAAATTGAACAAAAAATCCCCCAACAACCACAATTTTAAGTAGGGAACATGGCCCATATAGTCAAAATATATAGATAATAAAATATCAAAAATACATGAAAATAATTCCCCTATAAATTAAATTTTAAGTAACCATTTCTTTATCTGTGTTATGCTAGTAAAAACTATCTTCTCATATATAAAAAAGTATAAAACCCATCTATCATGATACACAAGATGATAAATGGGGGATTCTCTTCCTCAAATAGAGAATTATGATCCACTATGCATGGTTGGATCATAGAAAAGGTCACCAAAAATCAAAAAAATGTATAATATCACCTTGAATAACATAAATAGACCAACCAAATCATCTAATTTCCCAAAACACATTCAAGACACTGTTTCCCCCAAAATATATCCTCTTAGATGAGGAAATAGGAAGAAACTATGAGAAAATAATGAGGGGATCTCAAATAAACCATCATAGATCATTCTACAAAGACTAACGTTCAAAGCCACTGAGAAGGTTTCAAAAGGACTCCTTGAGAGAAACTTGGGTCGGCTAATAAATGAGAGAAACTTGGAAAAGTGATCGAGTTTAAGGGACTTGGAGAATTTATATGCTTCCTAAAAATTTAAGACCACAGAGTCACCAGCCAGAACATGACATTGCCTATTTAAAAATTAAGGGACTACGGTACTGGAACCGTCACCATGTTTTAGGTAAATTTATGAAATAACCTTTTAGATTTGAGGTCATATTTTAATTACATATCCTATAAAAGAGAAGGTAATACAATAACATTGGAGAAGATACCTCATTGAATACACCTAGTAAACTGAACCTCTATTTTATACCATCCATCCATGCAGCAAGGGGTACCATTTTGGAATAATCTTCCAATCCATTCCTCATACTCCCATGGTGTAGCCTGATCCTCCTATGCCATAGAGATATCCAATACTAAGACACTAGAAGATTAATATTCCATAACCACACAAGTGAGAAATGACATCCATGTCTTAGTATTTCCACATTCCAAAAACAATAATTAAATGAGAGAAGAAACAAAAATGATTTACTTGATACACTTTTTCATAGCCCCCCACCCTATGCTTTATCCAGTCCATGGCATCACAACATCCAACTACACACTGTAGAACCTATATCTGTTGGATTTTATAGCTACATCTTCCATTTTCTCCTAACTAACCTCAAAAAACCCTCTAAAACTCTACACTACTAGATTTTCCATAATCTAATGGGTCTAAAGTTCTTATTTATTGCATATTAAGGTCAATAGAGTGACATTTCTAAATTTATCTTCCCTTAAATTATTACTAGGTTCATAATCCATGAAATATGGTACTAACTGGTCATATTTTCCAGAATTTTATGGACATTCATTATCTAAACTCATAAAACAGGATAAAGTAAAGAGTTGTGGTCATTTTTTAGTTTATAAAATATTATTGTTGACCTTAATTACCAGATTTACCCTCACTGTAGTGATGATTATTTAATAATATTACAATTCATGATGAAAAAACAAATCATACTATTTACCTATTTTAGAATTTATGATTATAAATATGGAATTAATTTTTTATGATTCAATTTTTTGAAATTGTAGAAATTAATATTAGACTAAAACTTGAAAATAAGAATATTTTTCTAAAAGTATTTTTAAATATAAAATTTGTTTATCATAAATTCAACCATATAAATTATTATAATTTATTTATTTATATGATTAATAATATAATAGAACTATGTTTACATTTTAATCATTATAAAATAAAATTTAACTTTTCAAATTCATGAAACAAAATATAAATTTCAATAAAAATTAGTATTTTCTACTATTTATTGTAAAATCAATATTTTCCAAAATAAAATCTCAAAATATTAATTCTATGATAATTTTTATTTGATTATTTCAAAAATAATTTCATTTTTGTCCAAAAATATTATCAATTTTCCTAGAATTGATTATAATATTTTCTCATACAAATAATAAAACCCATTTTTTATGAAAACATATTTTTGAAGAGTAAAATGAGTTTACAAAAGATTGAGTGATAATTTGCTATGAATTAATAAATAAGATATTCATTGATTATAACTTTATATATACTTAATAATTTGGTCAATATTATTCATAAAAAACAATTCAAAAGCTAGGTTATATGTGTCAAATTTAAATAATAATATTTTGGGGTTTGTTTATGTTCAATGTTGTGTATCTTGTACGCTACCAAACATTGTATTTATTTTAAAAATATCAGGTTATTAAAGTTAAGAAAGGGTAAATAAACATAACATTATCTTATAACACGTTTACCTATTCGACCATGTTTATATAGGAAAATTTTTAATATTAATAGATATTTGAAATTCCAGAATGACATCAAACATATACCTTTAGAATTACATGTCTTAGGGATCCATTTGAAAAGGTTCTTTGACCATTACCATTATACCAAATGGGTTTTGGAATTATGAATTTAATTACCCTAGATGATTCACATGAGAAATAAGTTATAATAAATGGAAATTTATAGACCACAATATATGAAATTAAAATTAAAAATTTTCCTTATTATTTATTTAACATATGTAATTCAACTCTTCATGATTTTAGTGGAGTATCCATGTGAGTTAAGACTTGAGGTAAGGTTAATTTTCCCACCATGGATTTATTTGGATTTATACTCCCGATTTATACTGATTATTCTCTAATATTATGCTTGCATCCAATATTAATGTATTTTTATTCTTTTGACCTTTATTTATTCTGGTCACATTCCTCCTTTTATCTTACCATTTAAAATAATTTACATTAGGTCAAACCATTTCTAATTATATAAGTGAAACCATTACATCTCTTCTTAATTTTCATTTATCCCTCCTATAATAATATTATTTTTTTCTTTTTTTACAATACGTATTTTTATAAATACTATATTTTAGATCTCATCTTTTTTGGGAATAAAATATGCCATTAATTATATGAAATGATGTAATACCCATAATTGATATTTTTATAAAGAGTTTATCTTATAAATATCTATTTTTTACTCGTAATGTTTTATTATTTTCTATATTAACTTTATATCATATCTAAGAAGTTTTGAATTTATAACTTTCTAATCTCCCTTCATTTTTATTTTGTTATATATATTGTAATATTTATTTTGAATTAATGGTTCATATCATATGATGTTTTAAATTGATATTCATATATATATATATATATCTTTTGGGTTTCATTTTTAGAATTCATCACTATAATATGTGTTATTATTTTCCAAACGCCTACCTTTGAAATAAATTTTGTATGAACCTGGTTTTTCACTCAGGTTTGGATTCTTTAATTTTTAGTCTAAATATTTTCATTGGACCTAATATGGATTCTTAATGAGTTAGTAATGTTTATGAGGGTGTATGGGGCTTGTTCGGATCCCAGAACCCATCTTTTGGAGAAAAAAGTCTCTATGCATGGTTTTCCAAACCAAGTAGAAGGTTTTTTCGGACATTGACACCTAGCATGGTTGGTTCATGACTGTGCGTCCTAATAGTGAGAGTGCACCTTTTTTCTTAGGTACCCCTGCATGGGTTGTGCATGGGTTGAAAAACCATGTAGACCAAACCATTTGGGAAGAGCCGTCATGCACAGTTTGCGCACGGTTTGACAAACTATGTGGACAAACCGTGCACAAGTTAATTTTTCTGCGTAATGTTTTTCCAGTTTTTCCCTGAATGGTCTATTAAGCCACCCATACACCCCTAATATGAGTCTATGTGGGATTGACCTATTTCTACCTCAATTTGGGGTTTAAGATCTAATCTTGGAATCAAGAGATATCAATCATGTGACATCTGATCGAGCTTCCATTTTTCATGTTGGATGTACAATGGTATGTAATCGAGCCCTCTTTAGCAATTCTTCATCTATTTCACTCTCAACCTAGATATTTCCATGTGAGCATTTTTTTCACTTTTTCTTAGATATAATCCAATCTGGGGAAAATCAAGGGCCAATACCGGAGGATAACAATCGTACAACTCTAAGGTGGGTGGTCTGTAACTCATCCCTAAAGTTCATTGTTTTTGGAATGTTCATGTGGGACCCATCGGTTTTTTAGAAGCTATTTATTAAATTTACATGCCATGATTATACTTGATATAATGGTATGGTTATTCTCTTTTAAAGTATGTTATTATTTGTTAGTGATTACACCCACAACTAAATTCACTTCATGTTGAAGGTTATTTTGTATTGGGTTTTTACGGTTTCGGCATGTTTGAGCAACAATTCAGGTGTGCCTTTTCTTGGCCTTCCTAAAGGCGAGTGTTATTATAAAAAATGGCTTGTTATTAATGATAATTTCATAATGGCATGTACCAAGTATGCTCCCCACTTGACCTGCCTAAGGTAAGTTCTTCCGAATTATTATTAATTGTAAAATGTGGAATGGAATGTATACTAAGTATATATTTTGGAATTAACAAATGAGTTTGAATAAATGTTACGTGTCCATAACACCCATTTCCATGATAATGTAAGGTATCAGAGTGAACCTCTCTAATTGATCTTCCTTAATGGTTAATTAAGACCTAATTAAATGGTTTCAATGCTACTTGGCTTATCCACACTAATGGAAGACAAGGCTTGGACTAAAAAATAAATGGTTTCAAATCTACTTGACCTAACCACACTAATGGAAGGAATACTTGAACCAAATTAATTACTACATGATTAAAATATCAAATAAGACTGGAATGAATCGATCTCACCCTGGATTCTAAGAGTATAATACCTTGGGTCTTGGGAACCCCATTCTGATTCAAGGATGTAGTTTTCTTAGGTTGATACCCACCTAGACTATGGTTCTTTTCTATTTTTCATAATCCTGATATATTACCATACGGTTCTTTTTATTATTATAGAATACCTCGGATACTCTCCTTGGATCCAGTATTGACTAGTAGGATCCATTGTGAAATCCCATAGGGCCATGTCTTTTCTTAGCCCCATTTTACCTTGGTCAATCCCCTTGGAATCGATAGGTACCTTATTGCGGAGTTCTTTGGATTCTGCTCCTTGTATTACACTCTTTCCCCTTAGCTAGACTTATATACTAATGATTTATCATTCCGTGAGATTTACGTTTACTTGGTTATTACCATGGAACTCCCTCAACGCATATCATTTTCATGTTGCCTGGTTACGTATTGGGAACTTCACTACTTATACAATCATGAGGTGATGTCAGTGCTGGATATTACTCACATGACCTATTAGAATTAAATTGTAATTTCATAGTTAATGAATTGGTTACATGTTCAGACACCATCTGAGGGTTGAAGTAGGTACTTAGGTATTTCGTTATATTGTACTTCTTTCTTTACTTTATATATGCATTAATGCACACTACTATATTCTATTACACGGTATAGATGTTATAGAAACTATTGGTGGTGGCCTACTAAGATTTATCTCACACCCTCTTCGGGCACTGTTTGGTACCTATAGTATATTTCATGGTTGTAGTTATTGAAAAAGGGAAGCATAAAGCTTTCCATACTTGAATTCATGTTGTTATTATGGTGATTGATAGCAGATGACCGAGTTGGATCTCAGGATGCTTGGAGTAGTCTTTTATTTCTTTTACATTTTTCAGATGTTATGCCTATTTTCTTGTATCCATGTTTTCATGCTTTCTAGTGATATGACATTACATCAACATTATTCTAGTTGATACAATTATTATTACTCTAACTTACTTATTGCATTAGTTTTCTTCCACTATTTATTTATATCATTTATATTTCTTCCACTATTTAATCTCCCTTTATATTTTTTCTGTTGTCCTACACTTTGCTAATGAGGGAATAGTCTTTCCATGGACACACCCTAGGAACTCACTACTAGTCGACAACATTTGGAATTTGGAAAGATGTGCTTGAGGCCTTGTGGCCCACCAGGCTCGGGGCACCTATTAAGTTACACCTGTGTTTGAGATGTCACAAAGTGGTATCAGAACTAGGGTTCTTTATTTTCATACTTTACTATTTGGGGACAATATATTGGAGAATAAGAATTCTTGGGACTTGGTCATAATCTGTTATTGGGCATTGCGAACCCATATTCAGGGTAAAATCCAAGTTACCCAAAATTCAATTTTTGTTCTATTTTTCCTATTACAGTTGATATTATTTCACTATTGGATGATGCATAGGTTGTGTGGTGTTGTTTATTATTACTAGTTTTAGAATTTATTTCATCCTTATATATCCCAATGATATGAGAAAAAGGAGAATTGTTACATTAATCATTATAGGCACTGATAGTTCAAATATCATGCATATTTCTGTGACATATAGGTGCATTTCTCTTCTTTTCATTCCTTTACATGCTTGTAATTACTGAGTAATGTTGTGATAGTTGCTTGTACTTGTATTACATTGGCTTTAATTGAGTGATTTCTTGTCTCAATCCATGAGGTGTATAGGCCCTCATGGGTTTTGATGAGTAATTTACCATGTATATCCATTATACTATAATGAAATGGGTGTATTTTCTAGTTATATGTGTATGGGAACTAATTCATTGGAAATAGATATCCATTATAAAGTGAATCCTAAAATCTAAAATGAATTGGTTGCACACCGTTATCCTTCCTTATCATATTTATGAAAGGTAAAGGAGTGAACCTAGAAATTAACTGCAAAATGATATGAAACTTATACTTGATCACTTACTAATACCTAGCCATTTAAGTGGGTTTATTGGGTTGTACTCCTTGGGTAGTGAGTTTTCTTTTGGTCATCTTCAGTTAGTGGTGTTATCTTATGATTACAATCTTGTTCTGAGGCATGTTCTGGGCATTTGTTGACCATTGCTGCCACAACGTCCTCGTTTCATTTGCTAGGATGGTGGTGACAACCATGCTCTGGACTTGGTGGGCCCTGAGATGGAAGTATTACATATAGGAGTTCCACATGAGGCACCACCTGTTGTGCCTGATCTAGGAACTAATGCCCAATTCTGTGATAGTTTCTTACATCTGATGCAGTCTATGAAAGGTGATTCACAGGTTTCACCTATGATGGTTGATCTGACCTGTGAGTTCCTACAGCAACATCCTTCTACTTTTTCAGAGGATGGAGGTTCTCAAATTGATGAGTCTTGGATAAAGTCCATGTAGTCTATCTTTTAGTATCTAGAAATTCCTCTAGATTATATATTCCATCTTTATACATACATGCTTCGGGATTAAACCAAGCGTTGGTGGGATGTGGTTACCCAGGCCTGTTGGAATTAGAGAATTTTATGGGTTGACTACCAAAGTGCCTTCTATGATCAGTTATTTCCTAAGTCACTAAGGGCTCACAGAGCCAGAGAGTTCTTTCATCTTGAGCAGGGATCTACATCAGTTATGAAATATTTAACACATTTCACTTATTTAAAGCACTCCGCACTGCTTCTAGCTAATAATGAGCTTTCGTGTGCTAGATGTTTTGATTATGGGCTCTAGTACACTTTTTGAACTCAGGTGAATGCCTTTCACCTTCCTACCTTTTTTTACAATAGTTGATCATTCCCTTATCACTGAGCATAACCTGAGGGATGGTGCTAGTATCGGATTTAAAATATCAGTGTCGTGTCAGGCCAATAGTTCTTTCGGTGGCAGGAAACGTTCCCTTGAGGTTTTTCATTAGGGCAGTGGTATCTAGAGTTTCTAGTTTGATAGCTCAGTGGTTTGTCATCAGTGTGGAAGACAGTGGAATAAAAAGCCCCAATGTGACATAGAACCTATGGAGTTACAATCATGCGGTCGTATGGGTCATCTTAAACATTTCTGCAAGACCGTTCAACTATATTTGAGTGGAAAATAATCAGCATCTGCTTCACCTTCAGGAGAAAGTTCTTTTGCACTATGTTGGGTGGGGAGTTGGAGTAGCACCGGCAGGTCTGCTCAAGGAGGAGGTCACGGTAGTCTGACCCGTAATCACCAGCAACACCAGTAGAGAAGTCATGATCATGGAATTCCATCTATTGTATAGGGTTGTGGATCAGGTTAGTTCCATGTTATATAGACAATACCTGAGGATCGGGTTGTGGGGCCATAAACAGTGTGAGGTACTATTCTAGTAGCATCCACTATTGTCACTATTTTATTTTATATGAGTTCCTCAAACTCTTTTATTTATATATCTCTTGTGGAAAGTCTCAGACTAGAGATACATGATCACTATTGTGTAATGACCCTCGATACACTATTAGGAATACAGATGGAGGGCATATTCTAGTGCAAGGACTGTTCCCTTGAGGTTGGAAGTTACCATTTCTTGTGTAATATCTTTTTTCTTGAGATGAAAGGCTTCTATGTCATTATCAGGATAGACCGGTTAGTCCAATATCATGCCATTTTATATTGCTATCGCCGCAAGGTCTCTTTTACATCACCATAAGTTAGAATTTATCTTTTTGATGGTGAGTGGGATGTCCAGACTAGGAGAGCTGGACCGAAGCATTGTGGGATAGGTGAAGTGACTGCCTAGATTGAAAATCTATCATGGAGGACAAGGGTTTTCTTCAAACTGATTTTTCACCATTAGTTAATCATTTTAGGGAGGTCTTTCTAGGTGACTTATCTGGATTACCTCTTAAGAGAGAGGTAGAGTTTACAATTGAGATGTAGACCCCAGAAAACGCATTCCTTAAATTTTCCAAATGCTTTCATACATGATCCAGGATTGTAGAACTTTTTTTGAGCTTCGATTTGGTAGGTCGCAGCTCTCGAACGGAGCTACGGAATAGGAGTTATGGACATTTGAAGTTGGGCTGCAAATATGGTTTGAGAAGCCCCCTCCGTGATCGCGGAGCGCCGCCGCGAAGTAATAAGGTGAGAGGCTCCGCGAACCCGTTTGACGTTTGTGATGCGCCGCAAAGACCCCTCGCGAAGCACCGATGCAAAGCACCCGAGCATCGCAGTCTCGCGAAGCTCCGGAGGCTGTAACTCTCCGCGAACGAATTTGACGTTCGCGAGCCCGCCGCAAAGCTCCGGAGGCAGTACCTCTCCGCGAACGAATTTGACGTTCACGAGCGCGCCGCGAAGCACCTGAGGCGGTGTGGGAGGTCTACTTCGTGGCACCCCTTGCCTATAAATACCAAGCTCACCCACCTTCTCCAAAAGGACGGCCATGGCCACTTCGCCCCTTGGGCGGCCGAACGGAGCTCCGCATTGCGGCTCCGCAAAGCCATGCTCCACGAGCAGCTTCCTTCGCGTTGCTACTCCATGAGCCGAGACTCCATGAGTCCATGCTCCGCGAGCCTATGCTCCGCGATGCTGCTCCGCGAGACCAAGCTCTGTGAGAGCCCTTTGCTCCGCGAGCCCATGCTCCGCGATGCTGCTCCACGAGACCAAGCTCCACGAGACCCCTTTGCTCCGTGAGAGACCATTGCACCTCGAGGCCATGCTCCGCGAAGCTACTTCGTGAAGACCTATCCTTCGCGAGGATCCTACCTTCGCGCCCACCGGTCTATACCGCGGGGGCTGCGCCCCTACACCCCCGCTTGGGGTCAGTGCTGGGATGCGGTCCCAGCCCTCCGGGCTGGTCCCTTCGCTACCGTCACAGACCCCCATGAAAAATGGAGAGTCGCACCGCGAACTTTTTCGGGCCGGGATGCCGGGATTTTCCATTGCACCCTTATGTGCTCCCACCTTCAACCTATGGAATACCGTGATTTGATACACTCCTCCACACACCATGAAACACCTTGGGTTGATGTATTCCTCTTGTTTTGTTTCCTATGTCATGAGTTGAGGTTCTCATCATCAATTCCCCGAGTGCCTTGAGTCGAACCATTCCTCAGGCAACTCCTCCAAACCCAATCACTTGGCTCCTATGCCAGGTTCAACCAGAAAGGGCTGCCCTTGCGTAAGTCCCAACACCAACCATTTCTAGGCTCCTTCTGCCTAATAGTCCTATCTACAAGACTATAAACTGTAGTACTCCCTATCTAACAAACGATAGGATGCCTCTCACCCTATACGAGAGATGCCTCATGCTCCAAGCCTGAGATTCCAGTAGTCCTATCTACAAGACAATAAACTGTAGTACTCCCTATCTAACAAACGATAGGATGACTCTCACCCTATATGAGAGATGCCTCATGCTCCAAGCCTGAGATGCCAACAGTCCTATCTACATGACTCTAAACTATATCACTCCCTATCTAACAAATGATAGGATGCCTCTTTCCCTATACGAGAGATGCATTATGCTCCTAGCATGAGACGCCAACAGTCCTTCCTACATGACTCTAAACTGTAGTAATCCTTATGTTCCAAACATTGGATGCCCCTTGATCCAAGCAAGAGATGCCTTATTCTCCTAGCATGAGATGCCAATAGTCCTACCTACATGACTCTAAACTGTAGTAATCCCTATGCTCCAAACATAGGATGCCCCTTGCTCCATGCAAGAGATGCCTTATGCTCCCACCATAAGATGCCAATAGTCCTATATACATGACTTTAAACTATAGTACACCCTATCTAACAAATGATAGGATGCCTCTTACTCCAAATAAGAGATGCCTCTTGACCTATACGAGAGATGCCTTATGCTCCAAGCATGAGATGCCAGTAGTCCTATCTACATGACTATAAACTGTAGTAATCCCTATGTTCCTAACGTAGGATGCCTCTTGTTCCAAACATGAGATGCCTTATGCTCCAAGCGTAAGATGCTCAAGGCCATGACTACAGTGTCATGATTCCAATGCCCCTTGGCATTATCCCTCTTGTGCACCAGTGAATAGGTGAAGGCCTCAGGTCATCAGTGAGTTGGGATGCCCACATGGCCAGACATGAGGAAGACACCTGGGCAGCTTCCTAGCATAAGCCCCATCCACCATTGCCGCTCCATAGCGGCACCTGGGCAGCTTCCTTGCGTAAGCCCCATCCACCATTGCCGCTCCATAGCGGCACCCGGGCAGCTTCCTAGCGTAAGCCCCATCCACGATTGCCGCTCCTTAGCAGCATCCGGGCAGCTTCCTAGCATAAGCCCCATTCACCATTGCCGCTCCATAGCGGCACCCGGGCAGCTTCCTCGCATAAGCCCCATCCACTGTTGTGATCCCAATCAGCGGTAAGCCGTTGTGACCCTATGTAGCGGTAAGCTGTTGACATCCTTATTCAGCAGTAAGCTATTGATATCCTCATTCAGCGGTAAGCCGTTGATATCCTCATCCAGCGGTAAGCCGTTGCGACCCTATTTAGCGGTAAGCTGTTCACACCCAATCCAGCGGTAAGCCACTGAAACCCCCAATCGGCGGTAAGCCGTCATCAGGAGAACTATGCAGACTTTGATTCCCTGCCACAGGGATACGTAGGAAGCCTCTTCAAGGCTCAATCCCAAAACCATCATCATCCTTTTCTTTGGGCCTCCATCCTGGAGTAAGTCCCAGCACCATGGGCCGCCTAACGCGTAAGCCCCTCTTTGCTTCTCACGGACGCATCCTTCGCGACGTGATAGTCAGGTCCTTGCAACCTCTTGTTTCTCACACCGAGCATGACTCATGTGGGCTTAGAGTGAGCATCGACCCTGACCCCCACCCATAGCGAACTACGAGGACTTTTATCCATGTCAAGGCATGGTACGTAGGAAGCCTCCATGAGGTTCAAGCCACATTGCTCGGTCTTTCATTCATGTCGAGTTTCGCCCTCGTCCAACATGACGTTAAATTGTATGACCCTCCCTTTTTCCTGCATGACATTAAACTGCACACTCATTCCCATTTGGACTACGAGGTCTTTGATCCATGTCAAGGCATGGTACGTAGGAAGCCTTCCAGAGGATCAAGCCCACCACTCATTGGACCAAGGTCCACTTTCATGTCAGTTCACCGACAAAACCCCATTTGAACTACGAGGCCTTTGATCCATGTCAAGGCATGGTATGTAGGAAGCCTTCCAGAGGTTCAAGCCCACCACTCATTGGACCAAGGTCCACTTTCACGTCGGTTCGCCGACAAAACCCCATTTGAACTACGAGGTCTTTGATCCATGTCAAGGCATGGTACGTAGGAAGCCTTCCAGAGGTTCAAGCCCACCACTCATTGGACCAAGTTCCACTTTCATGTCAGTTCACCGACAAAACCCCATTTGAACTATGAGGTCTTTGATCCATGTCAAGGCATGGTACGTAGGAAGCCTTCTAGAGGTTCAAGCCCACCACTCATTGGACCAAGGTCCACTTTCACGTCGGTTCGCCAACAAAACCCCATTTGAACTACGAGGTCTTTGATCCATGTAAAGGCATGGTACGTAGGAATCCTTCCAGAGGTTCAAGCCCACCACTCATTGGACCAAGGTCCACTTTCACCTCGATTTGCCGACAAAACCCCATTTGAACTACGAGATCTTTGATCCATGTCAAGGCATGGTACGTAGGAAGCCTTCTAGAGGTTCAAGCCCACCACTCATTAGACCAAGGTCCACTTTCACATCGGTTCTCCGACAAAACCCCATTTGAACTATGAGGTCTTTGATCCATGTCAAGGCATGGTACGTAGGAAGCCTTCCAGAGGTTCAAGCCCACCACTCATTAGACCAAGGTCCACTTTCACGTCGGTTTGCCGACAAAGCCCCATTTGCACTACGAGGTCTTTGATCCATGTCAAGGCGTGGTATGTAGGAAGCCTCCACGAGGTTCAATCCCACCCATCATCCAATTCACGTTGAGTTCTATCTACGTCCAGCACGATGTTAAACTGCAATTCTAGTCCGACGGCAAGCCGTTGTGACCATCCCGAACTATGAGGTCTTTGATCGATGTCAATGAATGGTACGTAGGAAGCCTCTACGAGGTTCAAACCCACCATCCGGTCGTTCCGACCTCATTCACATCAGTTAACCCCTATCCCGCATGACATTAAACTGTATTCCCCAATCCGAACTACAAGGACTTTGATCCGTGTCAAGGCATGGTACGTAGGAAGCCTCCCTGAGGTTCAGGCCCAACAATCATTGGCCCAAACCGTCTCCTAGTCGGTATGCCAGTCCCCCATTTTCAAGCCCATCTCCCATTGGACCAAGGTCCCTCATTTACGTCGGTTTGCCGACACCCACCGCCCATCGTTTATTCACGTCAGGGCTCACTATCATCCTGCATGAAGTTAAACTGTATTCCATAAATCCTTTGAACTACGAGGACTTTGATCCATGTCAAGGCATGGTACGTAGGAAACCTTCCCAAGGTTCAAGCCCACCACTAGTGGACCCACGGGTCTACTTTCACGTCGGTTCACTGATGAAACCCTTTGAACTACAAGGTCTTTGATCCATGTCAATGCATGGTATGTAGGAAGCCTCCCCGAAGTTCAAGCCCATCTCTCATCAGACCAAGGTCCACCTTCACGTCGGTATGCTGACGATGCTCATTGGAAAAAGGTCCACCTTCACGTCGGTACGCTGACGATGACCATCGGACCAAGGTCCACCTTCACGTCGATACGCTGACGATGCTCATTGGACCAAGGTCCACCTTCACGTCGGTACGCTGACGATGCCCATCGGACCAAGGTCCACCTTCATGTCGGTACGCTGACGATTCCCATCGGACCAAGGTCTACCTTCATGTTGGTTCACTGACGACATTCATAGGACCAAGGTCCACCTTCACGTCGGTACGCTGACGATGCCCATCTGACCAAGTTCCACCTTCATGTTGGTTCACTGACGACATTCATAGGGCCAAGGTCCACCTTCACGTCGGTTTACCGGCACCATCCCGAACTACGCGGACTTTGATTTCCTGCCATGGGGATACCTAGGAAGCCTCTTCAAGGCTCAAGCCTAACTTCACTGTCGCCCCCTGCGATGGTCCCATTTCATTCCCCCTCCAATTCATTCATCCATCCATCACCCATCTTGATTCTCACCTGGGCCGCCACATCCCAGTGGGATTATGCCATCCACCTCCTCACTGCTCCTAGCGGCGCATGGGCCGCTTTCCACGTGTAAGCCCCATCATATCTCCGGGACGTTGTACTCTGTGTACACCCCGATTCATCACCCCCTTCCCCTCTAGGGAGTTCACTACCTCGGATCCATCCTCATTGGGAATTCTGATCCATCCATCTTCTAGATGTTCTCCCTTTGGGATATACCAATCTGATCCATCTCTATGGGACGTTCTGATCACCCTCATTCCGTCTCTGCAAGACGTTAAACTCGCGACCTACCTCGTGAAAAACATGAGATGCCTGAGGAAAACCTCGGATGACACGCCTTTGGTGTAACCGTCTCTGCTAGACGTTAATCTTGCAACATACCCGGTGTTAAACATGGGAAGCTGAGGAAAACCTCAGATACATGCCTCAGGCTATGCACCCTTGAGATGCCCTCTTATGAGGAAGAATACAGGTTACCCTATGTCCACGCACCCAGAGATGCCCCGACATGCCTGATATTGCTGTCTACTCCGACCGAAGGTCGCTACCATGTCCAGACTCTATGGAAAGTCTTGACGGAAGTAGTGTAATTAACCGGCGTCCATGAAGATATTGCACTGGGAATAAGATTCACGAACAACGTATTAAATCTATGAGGGAGACCCGGACTAGGTGACGAGTTCTGAGGAGGAATCCATGGAAGAAAGAACCGACATCCCATCATCCCGTTTCAATCAAGGAGCAGACGTACCTGAAGAAAGAACGAATGTCGCCCGCCTTTGGAAAGCGGGAATGTGGGGCAACAGCAGCGCATCCTCCACAGATGGATGCGCGCGCCCTGGCAAAAGCGTCAGAAACATGAACTTATTCCAGGAGCATATTTAGTGTCCATTCATGTATATAGGATGAAACTTATTGAGATTCAGGAGCTCAAGTGGTAGATAGAGGACCTAGAGGCCAAAGTCTTTACACGGCCTAGTACATCCTCTTAGGGTTTGCCTATTATTTTCGCTAAGAAGGTGGATGGGACTCTTAATCTATGTGTGGATTACTTAAATATGAACTAGATTATGGTCAAGAATCATTATCCACTTCATTGAATAGATGATCTCTTTGACTAGCTCTGAGGAGAAATGGTTTTCTCTAAGATCGACCTAAGATCGGGCTATCATCAGTTGTGAGTCAGACCGTCAGACATACATTGTACAGCTTTTCATAGTAGGTATGGTCTGTATGAGTATCTGGTTCTGTCATTTAGTCATACAAATGAACCTACCATTTTCATGGCTTTGATGAATAGGGTTTTCCACCCCTATTTGGACTCTTTTGTTATGGTATTTGTGGATGACATCTTGGTGTATTCTTGCACTCATAACGACCATGCCAAACATCTTGAGATCATTCTGAGTACACTAATAGAGCATCAATTTTATTCCAAGCTTGAAAAGTGTGACTTCTGGATCAACAAGGTCCACTTCTTCTGTCATATTATTTTATAATTTGGAGTTTATTTTGACCCAAAATAGGATAGTACTATAGTTTCTTGGGAGAATCCCAAGAATGTGCTTGATATCAAGAATTTCCTGGGGCTCCTTGGATATTACAAGAATTTCATACATGACTTTTCATGTATTGCTTCACCTCTTATATGTCTTAAAAAGAAGGGTTTAAAGTTCACATGGTCATAGGCATGTGAAAAAGCCTTTCAGGAACTAAAAGGGAGGCTTGTCTCGGCAACTATTTTGATTCTTCCGAAACCCGGTAATGGTTATATAGTCCTCTATGATGCATCAGGCATTGGTGTAGGAGTATTATTGATGTAGGAAAAAAAATCATGCAGATCTCAGTAGTTGATGCCTTATGAGAGAGATTACTAGACGCACGACCTCGAACAAGAAGCAGTTTTCCATTCCTTACGTTACTGGAGACATTATCTATTGGGTGGGCACTTTTTGGTGTATACAGACCACAAGAGCCTCAAATATATCTTTTATCATCATGAATTGAACCTAAAATAGTATATATGGGTCAAATATATATAATCCATTGATTTTGAGATTTCATATACTCTTGTAAAGGGCAATGTGGTCGCTGATGCATTGAGTCAAAAAATTCAAATGTAGGTCGTATAGGAAGCTAATGATGAATGGAAGTTAATGGCCCTCTTTTTTGAACTTCATCTAGAGTTTCATTATAGTATTGAGTAGTCTTACCTCTCATCCTTAATAGTTTCCTCTTACCTCATTGAGAAGGTGAAGAGTAGGAAGTTTTCAAATCCTAAAGGTTTGGTTCTACATGAGAGTATATCAGCAGATGAGCCACCTCTGGATTGGTCTATGGATAGAGACAACGTTTGGAATTTACATAGACGTATATGGGTGCCTGTAGTTATGAGAGATGAGTTTATGCAAGAGTCCCACGCTTCTCAGTGGGCAGTTCATCTAGGAATCTCCAAGATGTATCGAGATATGTGACACTAGTATTAGTGGCTTGGAATGAAATGTCAGATTCCTAGCTTCATCACTATGTGTTCCACCAATCATCATGTGAAGGCAGAGCACTAGAGACCTGCAGGCTTATTTCATCCACTTTCAGTCTCAGAATGGAAATGGGAAGATTTTTGTATAGATTTCATAGTCGTCTTGCCTAGGTTGATGATGGGTAGCGATTCTATATGGGTAGTCATTGACCGACTAATTAAATCATCCCACTTAATTCCTATACAAGATATGTTATTAGTTGATGAGTTGAGAAGATTGTATGTCTGTCAGGTCATATGACTATACGGGGTTCCACGTACTATCATTTCATATAGGGACTCTCATTTCACTTCATGGTTATGGAAAGGGTTATAGAAAGCTATGGGTAATCATGTGCTTCTAAGTATATCTTTTCACCCTCAGACCAATGGACAATCGGAATGAATGATATAGGTTCTAGAGGATATGATTTGATCATGTGTCCTTGATTTTGGTAGTTTTTGAGAGAAGAATATTCCTCTCATCGAGTTTGCTTATAATAACAGTTTTCAGGTGACAATTCGGATAGATCCTTTTGAGGATTTATATGGTAGGCCATGTTGTTCACCTTTGTGTTGGATGGAGGAAGTTGTGTCATTCCTACTAGGACCACATATCATTCAAGAGACTCCAGTATAGGTTTAGCTGATCAGGGAGCGTATGACTACTACTCAGTATATACAGAAATCTTATGTTTATCACTGTTGACAACCTCTTGAGTTCGAGTTTGGGGATCATTTTTTTCTTCAGTTTTCACCTAGTTTAGGGAATAGACGTTAAGGAAGTAGGTAAAGATGTCCCCTCATTATATCAGGCCTTTTTAAATTCAAGAGATAGTTGGGCCAGTAGCCTATCGGTTGAAAATACCTCAGATGTATTATGACATGCAGAATGTCTTTCATGTCACACAGCTTTACCAATATCATGCCAAACCATTTCATATCTTTGACCCCAAGGAAGTTGAGCTTGATATTGATGCTACCATTGGGAATTATCTGGTGTGAATCACTAACTAAATCATAAAGGTTCTCTGAGGCAAGTTTCTCCCTCTCGTATGGGTGATATGGCAGCACGACCAAGTACAAGACAAGACTTGGGAGAGGGAAGTGGATGTACATGCTCAGTGTCCAGAGTTGTTCTCAGATAATGTTTCTTTACCCATTAAAGGAGAAATCAGGGGTGAGTTCTTTTATGGGGGTAAGACTGTAAGAACCCAGTTTTTTACTCAAGTATGGATCCAATAATGTTTGTTATAAATCTTTAATTTGGACTTAATATGGATACCTAATAAGTTAGTAACTGTTATGAGGGTGTATGTGTCTTCTTCAGAGCCCAAAACCTATCTTATTATAGAAAACATATTTTTCACATGGTTTTCCAAACCATGTGCATGGTGTTATTTTAGAGAGAGCTACCTCGCATAGTTGGCGCACAGCCATGTGGCCTAACCGGGTGATCACCCCTTTTTTCCAAGTACCCTAGTGTGGGTTGCGCACAGTTTGACAAACATTGTAGACTAAACTCTTCAGGTGGATCCTTCCTGCATAGTTTTCTCGTGTTTTGATAAACCATGCAGACAAACTGTGCATAGTCTAATTTTTCTAGGGAATTTATTCCAGTTTTTCTCTTAATGATATACTAATCCACCCCTTCCTCTCTAATATGAGTCTATGTGATATTGACCTTTTTATCTCTCAATTTGGGTTTTTTCAAAGATCTAAATTGGTAATCAAGAGATCTTCATCATACAACATCTTAGTGAGCTTCCATTTATCATACCGGATGTGCAACGGTAAGTACTCAAGTCTACTTTATCCATTCTTCTTATCTTTCACTCTCAACCTAGATATCACTATGTGAGAATTTTTCACTTTTTCTTATATCTACTTCGTTCTGAGACAAATAAAGTGCCTACACTAGAGGAGAAGGATCATACAACCCTAATGTGGGTGGTCTATAACTCATCCCTAAAGTTCATTGTTTTTGGAATGTTCATGTGGGGCCCACCAATTTTGTTGGAATTTGTTTCATAAATTTACATTCCATGATTATACATAATAGAATAGTATGGTTATGATCTTTCCAAATATTTGATTATTTGTTAGTGGTTACACCCACAATTCAATCTGTTTCATCTTGAAGGTTATGCCATAGTGGGTTTTTAGTGTTTCGGCACGTTTGATCCACCTTTCAAGTGTTCTTTTTCTTTACCTTCCTAATTTGAGTCTTCCAATAATAAATGGATTGTTATTAATGAGAATTACATAATGGCATAAACCATGTATGCTCGCCACTGGACCCGCCTAATTTAAGTACATCCTAATGATTATTAAATGTGAAATGTGGAATGGAATGTATACTAAATATATATTCTGGCCTTAACAAATGTGTTTGAATTAACGTTACATATCCATAGCACCCCTTTCCATGTTAATATAATCTATAGGAGGGAACGTCTCTAATTGATATGCCTTAATGGTTAATTTAGTCTTGATTAAATGGTTTCAATGCTACATGGCCTAACCACTCTAATGGAAGACAAGGGTTAGACCAATAAAAAATTGGTTTCAAATCAACTTGACCTATACGCACAAATGGAAGGAATGAATTGAACCAAATGAATTAATACAGGATTACAATATCAAAAAGGAATGGACTGACTCGAGCTCACCTGGGATTCTGAGAGGATAATACCTTGGGTCTCGAGAACCCCATTCCAATTCAAGGATGTGGTTTTCTTATATTGATACCCACCTAGACTCTGGTTCTTCTCTATTACTTGGATGCTATGTATACTACCATAGGGTCCTTTTCAATATTAAAGGATACCTCAGATACACTCCATGGATCAAGAATTGATTAGTAGGTTACATGGTGAAAGCCCATAGATCCTTGTATTTTCCCAGCCCCGTTTTACCTTGGTCGATCAACTTGGACTCAGTAGGTGCCTTATTAAGGAATGCATTGGATTGTGCTCCTTGGATTACACTCTTACCCTTTAGCTAGACTCAGATACTACTAAGTTAGAGTTCCATGAGATTTAGGTTACATTGGTTATTACCCTAGAACGCCCTCACTGGATATCATTTTCAGGTTGCCTTGTTACGTCTTGGGACCTTCACTAATTATACTAACATGAGGTGATTTTAGTGATGGCTATGCCTCCCATGACCTATTAGCATTAAATAAAAATTTCTTAATTAATGAGCTGGTTATATATTCAGACACCAGCTATGGGATGAAGAAGATACTAGGGTATTTATTTATATTGTACTTATCCCTTTACATTATATATGCATGACTACACACTGATATATACCATTACATGGGATGGATGTTATAGACACGATTGATGGTTCCCCACTAAGATTTATCTCACTCCCTCTCTGACGTCGTTTGGTACCCTGAGTAGATTATATGGTTATAGGTATTGAAAAATGGAATCATACAGTTTCCGATACTTGATTTCATGTTGTTAGGATGGAGCTAGATAGTAGATTACCAAGTTAGATCTCAGGATGCTTGGATTAGTCTTTGATTCCTTTTACATTGGGGAATTATTATGTCTATTTTCATGTATCCATGTTTTCTATTTTTCTAGTGATACATAATTGCATCATCATTTTTATAGTTAATGTTGTTATTATTATTCTCATTTATATATTGAACTAGTTTTATTCTACTATTTATTTATATCATTTATATTGCTTTTTCTGTTTACTATTCCTTTATATTCCTTCTGTTGTGCTACACTCTACTAATGAGGGCACAGTAATTCCACGGACACACCCTAGGCCCTCGCTGCTAGTTGGAATCCTCTGGCATTCGAGAAGATGTGATTGAGTCCATGTGGCCCACTGGGCTCAAGGCACCTATTAAGTGGCACCCGAGTCTGGGGCATCACACATTTTAATTTAATTTTATCATTATTTATTTTTGGATATTAATTTTTAAACAATAATTTCAAACATTTAATTTATTTCCAACAATAAAAATTACTTAAGGGGAAATGATTCCATAAATTTTTACTTTATCTGTATTCCTCCTTTAATGAGTATTCTATTCTATGATTTTAAAAAAACTTTTATAAAAAAATAAGAAATATTATTTACTAGTTTTTTAAAATTAAATCAATTCAGTTTTTTTATAAAAAAATGGAACCTATTTATAATTTTTTTTAAATATAATCCTTTTCAAAGTCTTTATGATTACCATTATGTATGTTTTATTATTCTCTTGATGTACACCATTCTGTATAACTTGTATATGTCATCCCTTAATCTTTTAAAACTCAAATTTAAATTGATTCTATATATATTCATGAATTATATCTATTCACTCATTGATGATCTCCCCAACAATTTTGATGAGTGAAAAAAACACACACACTCCCTCTCTCTCCCACTTTCTTCCCTTTGGATTCAAGATTTCTCAATCATATCTACCCTCTAATATACTATCAAACCCTAACCAAAATTTTCCAAATTATTTTATTTTATTATTTATTTATATATATTCTTTTTTTATTATATTATATATTATATTTGTGATTTTAAACCATATTGAGTGTTTTAATAGTGTTTTGGGTGACCTATTGTATTCTACGATTGTTGTAGGTCACACTATGGTCAAGACGTACCGTGGTATGTTAGATATCTTTGGAAGTTATTGAATAATTAATTTTTATATATTATCAACCTTATACATGTGAATTATATTTTATATGGGTTTTATTATCCTTTTATTTAATACTTTGGAACTCAATATATTGTTTAAATTCCTTTATTAAAAACATTCTTAAAAAGATAAAATTACACATTTACCATAATAGAAAAAATGTATCTATTTTTATCATTACTTTGTTTACCATAATAAAAACTGTAAATTTTCATTTTTTTTAGAATGATAGATTCATTGTGTTATAATTCATTCAACTATAAATATAGTTAGATCTCATCATAAGAGGCCCAACATAACTCACAAATAAAAGATACTCTAGGTGAGGAAGATTGGAACAACCTTCAAGATTTGGTTCATATTAAGTGAATCATACCAAAAAATGGTATTATTATACATACATTGGATAGATAAATTGATGTACCAAATCTCCCCTGAATTAATGCCAGAAATGATAGTTTAGGTAATTTATCCAACCATTCTTTTTGGGGGGAGAAATTATTCCAATAATACTCGACTGGTCCATTAGACAGAATAATTATTTTTTTAGAATACTGTTGTAAGTGTACATAAAATAACATTTTACCTTAATTATAAATTTATTGTTAACAATGGGGTGATTTATTGATTATTGATATGTGAATATTTATCATCTATGGCTTCCTCCCCTTTCATATAGTTCAAAACTCATTATGATTATATGAGGAGGAATGTGATTTAAATCTTGAGATTCATTTTTTTATTATATAAATAATATATTAAATTTTAGGTGTATATTTTGTTTTCTCTAATCCTATATTAGTATTTAATTGATTTATTTGTTGTTATGTTATACTCAAACTCACATGATCATGTTTAATGATACACATTCATGTGATGTTTCACGCACTGTTCACCACTTCATCTTCCCCCTTTCAATTATGGTGATTGTGTGGTTCATATTGGTATACAGAATTCATATGAAAAATAACATGAATATTTAAATTAATCTCATGGTATGACACTAAAATAACATACAAATCTATATAACAAGTTGATTTATTCGTGTGATTCATGGGTGAGTTTTTTTTTGAATTCAGACCCAAAACACTAAATCATCAATGGCGGTAGGTGAATCATTTTGTTTTTATAACCAAAACATATAATATATCCTAGTAAAAAATTATTAAACTTCGAGTACTAGGTGTTACTTGCATTGTATTTAAATATATTACCCATTTTGGTTGATGAAATAAAGGACGAGCATCATGAAATTTTCCCGTATTGATGGCGCTTCATCCAAACTGTGAATTTATGCGCTCTTTTATCACATTCTTATATTTGATTAAAACATAAATGAAAATCCTCCAAATATTATATAATTAAATACCTCATTTTAATAATATTTTTTTGAAAAAAAATGATTTAAGTCTCCATCAAGAAATGACCCTGGGTTCCTGCAATATTGAATAAATTTTATTAAAATCATAAAATTTTAATTTTAATTACTCAAAAACATGATCAAATTATTTAAAAATTTCACCAGACCCAATTTCTTTTTACCTTTTCTAGTTATTTTACATTTTTTTATTACCCCTTCCAATACCCCCCACCCCGTTATTTTCTTCTTTGTTTTTTCTTTTCCCCCCTCTATATGTACCTCTCACTCTCTTCTCCCATCTATCCTATCTACTAATTTTTTTTCTTCATTCTTATTATTTTCATTATTTTCATTAATTCAATGTTAATTCTTAATTTTTTTATTTCTCCCATTATTTCTTCCTAAATTAGAAAAATTAAATTGAAACAAAAAACATGCCATCATTTTTATTGAAATAATTTAGTGAAGAAAAGTTACATAAAATTGACATAGAAATCAAAAGGTCACTCCACTCAGAAATTAGGTATTCTATAGTTGAAAAATATAGTATCACTGAGGATCCTATTATGGATTACTAAGTGGTATCATACCACGTTAAGATTGAACCACGTAAAATCCATAAACACATTAATGTAAATAACATCACCCTTAATGAATTAACCACCATTGATGTGAAGTACCAACCTATGTACATCTAATATCCCATGGAAGAATTAAACATTGAGTTAAGATTTTTCTTAATTAACCTACTTAAAAAATTTCATTTTATTCTTAATTAGGAGCCTCATAAAAATTTCAAGGAGTTTCACAAAGTGTTCTCCCATTTGAAACCCAAAATTGTGTTTGAGGACCTCATAAAATTTATTGACATCCCTTTTTCCCTTGGTGGTGTTTCCAAATATTGGATATACTATCTACCTACCATAATAAGGAGATAAAATGACCATAAAAAATATTTATAGATTATTTTTTATCAAACTCTCAAACTATATCCATTATTAAAGGAATATATGGTGTAAGAGAATCATAAGAAGAGACCCTTCATAAATATTAGAAAATATAAAAAATAATTTTTTTCTAGAATCCAATCCATAAAATTTGGGAAAAATTTCTAATTCTACACTTCTATGATGGACCTATCCTTATGGATCACGAAATAAGATATTATAAAAATATTGGCCCATGTATATAAAACTATTTCTATCAATATTGACTTCATAAAATGAATGGCTCAAAATTTACAATAATTTGTTAGACATTAAATTTCACCAACACGTTGAGATCATGAGAAAATCTAGTAATCCATAGAACAAAAGGAATATAATAAAATTAAAGAAATACATACCCATTTAGTACAATTATATTAGGATTATGTTAAATTACACTCTCCGCATGTTCTATTGAATTGTGATATTTGTTCTAAGAACACCCATGTCTATGATGAATTACCCCAAATTTTTTATTTTTCCTAGTTATTTATATCATAATTTATTAAGAATTGTTTTCAATAATAACCACCCTTAAAGCAATAATCATTAAGAAAAAAATCCAAACTCGGGGTGGCAAGTAGAATCACAGTAACTTCAAGGAGGAAAATCAAGCTACTATAAACAGAATTGGTATCTATATGGCCAAGGAAAGAAACCATATAATCCTTCACTATATCAAAATAACCCTCCCCCTCAAAAATTTTAACCAGGGATTGATTAAATATTAAATAAAATGGAATATGAGAACCTATTGTAAAAATAGACCGTATAATCGGCTACTCAAGTCATATGAACTCAGGTGGGACAACTAGAAAAAATCAGTGAGTAAAAGATGCACATTTATACAAATATACAATCTAAAACAATTTTAAATCACAATTAAAAATATAATAAATATGTTTTCCTGCTTCTTATTGGTAAATCAATCCTTTCAATAATTCTAATAAAATATTTATGTCCTCCTCTTGAAAAGTATTTTTCTCTACTCACAAAAAAATAATGTGGAAAAAAATGGTAAAACATTTATCATTAAGGATTCCCATGAAATATCCATCGACCTCATCATTCCCAAAATACTCGCTTAATCCATGAAATTTTTTGGTAATGATTTTAAAAATGAGATCATGCATATATTTAAAAAAGTATAAGTTAAAATTCAACTCTTGAATGTAGTTAAAAAAATTATCATGATTCCAATTTATGTAAATTATATTTCACCCAAAAATGATTAATGAAGTGGAATGATATAGTAAAACTTTTATGAAATGTATCATCCTCAATACACCTATTTATTTTAACCAAATGTATGGATTTTAGGACATTTATGATACCCTGCACCACAAGAGATAATTTTTTTTATGTAATGATTCATTTAGGATCATTGGTTAATGTGATGCCTCAATCCATGTATACATCTATTTAAGATGGAAAGTATCAACCAACAAGAATTTTCAAGAAAATTTTTAACTGGATCACAATACCCACAACTAGTACAATCAAGGAAATCCCCATGATAGTGAATAATCTAATTTCCCTTACATGTTAAACTATTATTTTTTATTTTTTTAAATAACGAAAATTTACAGTTAAGTGAGAAACATACAATGAAAATAACCAATAATAGGTCAATTTGTACCTTAAATAGATGTGTTGTCACATGCATTATCCTCTATCGGGACCACTACACACACTAAATAGAGATACCTCAATGCATTCCATGCATCCAAGTGTTGTTTCATATCACCATCTCCCACATCACTTTGGGACAAAATGGACTAAATAACTATTAACATATCAAAAGAAATGACACTAGACACAAGTAATGCACCGGAGACCACCATGACTACCAATTAGATAGATTAACAATAGGGAATCATAGAAAAAATGATACAGGATAAACCAAGGAAGAATATAGAAAAAACAAAAATGGAAGGTGAGAAAATAAATGAGGAGGATGCAACCAGAACACAATGTCCTTTCAAGGAGTTTGGACAATGTTGAGGGATCCATCGAAGGAGCTTCATAATGAGGATCACAGGACGGTCGATCCACCATAAAAAATTCCATAAATACAAAAATGCATTGTAATGGATCTACCTCCATAGAAGCCTAAGAAATGATCCCAAACATAATGGAGTATATCACACCTAGAAAAAATGGAGTTATGTGTGAAGGAGAATGATAAAAGTTCATAAGAAATCGAGGAGAATAAGGTCCAAATGGAATAGAAAATATAATAAAAATAATCATAGATCAAACAGTATGGGAAATGGGAAGTGAAATGGCTAAGAGAAGATGCACTATCCGTACTAAGAATCCCTGATGCTTCCATATAAATCTTCATATTTTCCTGGAAGTGTCGAAGAAAAACATACCACATTACAACTCAAAAAAACCCACCTGGACCCGTTGCAATGAGATACCCATATAAAAACCTAGAAAACCCAAAAACCACTAGATGTTAAACACTGATTCAATGAAGAGTCACCCATCAACAAAATATCATTTTCATGAAGTGTTGTATCTTATTGGAAGATAAGAAATAGAATCCAAATTAAGCAATGAGTGATTCCACTAAGGAAGAGGAAAAAGAACCTAAAAACGAATATAAGAGGAGAGGGGAGCCTCTGTCAGGAGAGTGACGAGCTATCCATGGGTTAAATTCATCTCATATACCTTATATATTTATATGTTATTCAGATAGAAGATACATATACTATAGAAAATTATACTCTAATACATATAAGGACTTTCATTAAAATGGAAAAGATAGTCATAAACATTGAAAATGGTACACTTTCCATGTAGTTTGTGTGATAAAAGGTATGCTTCAATATCCTAGATTCTACTAAGAACCTTGTTGAAGGTGACACCAATCTTCATTTATATTTTTTTTGAATTTATATCTAATGACACAAAAACAAAATATTATCTCATCAAATCATACTCTATTTTTTCATACCTTTCTTCAATATTTAATCATTCTGGTTGTAATTCATTTTTCATGTGTTGTGTAGTTTTGTAAAAGAGTTATTTTCTATTTTAATTTATGATATTTTTCATTCTGTTGTACAATTATGGCTAATGGTTATGAAAATATCATTTCCATTGATACTTCTTTTGTAGATAATAAATATGAGCATATAAACAGTTTCATGGACATCACTACCAATAAATCCATTACCTTAATCTAAAAACCATAGGATTTGGAATAAAAAACACTTTAATATATCTTAAAATACTACAATCATGAGGGTACTGACCAACTTCCAATCATTAATGCCAATAAAATCTCTCAAAAATAAGAACCAAAATTTTTAAAAATTTTAAGAGAGTGTAAAGAATGATATTTTATGGACACTGGATGATATTATTGGCATTAGGCCATCTATTTTCATAATCAATATACTTTTAGATGATGAGACTGAAACTACAATTAAAGTTCAACACAAGTTAAATACCACCCTCCTCGAAGTTGTAGAATTGGGATTTAGTAAAATTACTTATAATTGGGATTATATATACTATATCTATTAGTAAGTGGTTTAGCCCATTAAAAATTGTCCTAAGAGAAATGGAATAATGGTAGTGTAAAATGAATGCAATTAAATCTCTCTAATTGGTGTGTAAAATAGTTGGAATGTATATATTGAATATCATTGACTAAATCTAGACATATGAAAGGACCGCATTCTTCTACCTTCAATTGGAAAAATGTTATAAATACTGGATATTAAGTCCCATTATTGTTTCCTTTATGACTATTTAGGTTATTTTTAAATACATATGTCCCACAATATAACTATAAAATTCAGCTAATCCATTGCTAAAATTCATTTTTATAGTTGTATAAACCCTAGATATAGTTAACATCCATCATCCAAATGTTCATGGATCCTATTGGAAAGTAAACATGGAAAAAATATATTAATAGTTTGAAATCCATGTAATAGACTAAAAACCATGGGTTTATATTGTGTTCATAGGTCTATATCCATGGTATAAACCATTTCTATAGTCATATTTCCATGATTTCAAACCGCAGCTATAGGTATCTTACCATGGTTTCAAACCATGCTTATATATGTATTTATAAAGTTTCAAACCATTTATACAACACTATAAGTTTTGTACATAGTCTGTAAATAAAACATGAACTTCTAGATTTGAACTATAATCATAGACTTTCAGACAAAAACACTTCACCACTAGAATACATAAATTTTTTTACATTAATATGTATATTTTCAATATATATATATATATATTGAAAAACCATGAAAATATAAAGAAAAAGGTGTACATAGGTCCTCTTATGCATTTCCCAAAGAAAATTATTTTTATCGCAGTTGTGTAGGAAGCCCATAGCCATATTTTTCTAATATAGTGTACATATATTGTACCTATTTCCATGGCTATACCTAAAATGTTGTTATACCTTTTGTCTAAAAAACTTGTATCCATGGTTTTCTATAAACATGGCTTAATACTATACCTTTTAAAAAGATTTTATCAGAACCATGGCTATAGTGTGGGCCAAAAAACCTATAATCTAAATTTGGAAAACTGTGGCTATAGGTTTGTTTCAATATGACTGTTTTTTTCTAGTTTTAGGATGATTAGAAGAAAATATTTACCAAAATATTTAGTATATTTTAATACTATTGGATGCCATTTGGTGTCTGTAATACTCTTATAACATTTTAGTGTTGTGTTTTGAGTATTTTTCTGAGTGTCATGATAATTGTATGGATATTTTTTTGGCTGATTTAATTGTTTATGTCACTTATGATAATGATTTTTTTGGAACACTTCATTTCTATCCTCAATTTTTACTCTAAAAAATATATCATATTAAATTATGATAAAATTGGTTTCATGGTAGAGGTGGTGATATTTGCTGGAAATTTTATTTTGAGTAAGGGAAATCATATTTATAAATAAAAAATTTAAATATTTTCCTCCCATCTATTTACAAAATGTGTTCATGGGGTGATATCATTCATGATTCATGTTGGTTTTTACCTTTTATTCATTAAATGATTTATTAATATCACACTTCCCTTTTTTTATAAAGATTCTAATTTTACTTTTTGTAATAATTGTGAGTATGCATTTATTTCACTAAAAATAAGTCTCACATGACCACGCTTAATAAAATAACAAGGGGGAGATCATTTATTCAAACTTATGTGTGACTCCTTTCACTTTTAAGATAGGGTATTATTATCCAAAATGATTTTAATAGGATCCTCATGTAATGTAATATCCCATTCATACCCTTATCCCTCCAAAGAAATCTACATAACCATTGGAATAAAATAATATTATTTTATTTTCCATGAAATTTTTTGTTCTTGTCTTCTTAGTACAAAAATTAATTATACTTTCATACCATAATTCCATTTGTTTTATCCTTAGGGAAGCAAAATCTAAGCCCCACAACATATAGTAGATGGTACTCCTCCAGTTGTTCTACCTAGAGATTCGAGGTAAGAGGGTTTTGGAAAATATGGAAGTTGACCATATCCGTAGCATATAGCTTCACCCCAAATATATTCACATTATAATACCAAATAATTAAAAATGAGTGGTGATGGTACATTTGGGATAATCCATACTATTTTGGAATTTTTAGAGACTAGATTATTCATTGGTGTGTCATCTACATTGATCCCACCTCTCTTCTGAGATTCTAGCAAACTATGGCTTGTAGGGGATGCTTTCCCTTTCAACGTATAGCTTGGAGGTCACTCTACTAGGAAATTCATTGGAAAAAATTTTATATAGATTAAAATTGTTTTATTATGCCACACACAATATGTCAATTCATAAGTAATATCTCTAAGATTAATTAAATGACCTTAGTGGCATTCTCTTCTCCTGGTGGTGGATCGACACTTAGATGATCTCCCATGATAGTTGTAGTGGCTTGGTTCTTGCAGAAGAGGTTCTACATCATGACCATGGAATGGATTGGTGGATCGCAGAATAGATCTACAGATATGGAATCTCTCATGGTGGTTGGTGGCCCTATGGTAATTAGGAGTACGGTGGTGTCACGACTCAGGCGGTGGCTGGATATGGCATCGCTTCAATCCCAGATATGATGTCAGTATGGTTCCTGGTGGCATGGTGAGAAGAAAAATGGTACAAGGGATGGTTGTAGTGAGAGTGTCTTGGATATGCGATTTTGGGTGTCTATGGGATGGCTACAATGGAATCAGCGACATCCTTGGTGATAGGTGGTGGGTGCAGGCGGTGGGTCTTTGGCTTCGATAGGTGTAGTGCAAAGGGATTTTTCTTCCGGTTCTCTATGTGGTTGCTTGAGGGGTATAATTGTGGTATTTTTTGTTCTGAAATTTATCTACATTTAGTGATGATGTTTCATTATGGTGTAGTTAGATATGGGTGTGTGGATGCGGTGTTCTAGCTATGGGTGATGGTTGGTCCAGATTCAGTCACCGGACAATGGTGGGCGGTGCACAGATCTGATTGTGGTAGGTGTCCTATGGTGTGTGCAGTTGCAGACAAAAGTTAGGTCATCTACTGGGCCTTGAGATACTATTATTACTTGTTCTTGGTTCTATGGGACTTTGATACATGTGATTTGTAATGGTTTTGTGCCATTGGGCTCTTGGGCCAATATGGTTTAAGTACTATGTGCCTCTATGTTGTCGAATCTATGATGGGTTCCCCCTTTTACCACAAAATAGGTTTGTGTGTTTTGTTCTTTTAAATATAGGGTTTTTCCCCAACCTTTCTAGTAATTCATGTCACATTGAATTCAAGTGGAACTTTATAAATTTATTTTGTTTTTTAATAATAATATCATTTTGAATATTTCTATAAATGGGTGTAATAAAAAGGCACTAAGACTAATGAATATTTATTCATTGTTGATTTTAATAGATCTCATATTTTTAGTAGGTTGGGTTTACAAAGATTCATCGTTATTGATCAGGGTTCTCATTTTTGTAATTACAATAAGAAATAATTTTTCTATAAGTATGGAATTGTTCATAAATTATCCATATAATATCACCCTAAAAAGTATAGACATTATGAAATTTCAAATAGAGAAGTTACATAAATATTGGAAAATTTGTACAACCCAATAGGAATGTTTGGAGTTTGTTCTTGAATGATGCACTTTGGGTGTACCGTATAGCTTTTCAAACCAAATCAAGAGTGTCACCATATAGTATTGTGTTTGCAAAGTCTTTTCATCTCACTATGTTGGTAGAAAATTGTACATAATGTGCTTCTAAATAATTTAATACGAATATCTCAGATTGGAGTGATCATAATAAGTTAAACTTTTAGGAGTTTAAAGAATTTTGCGGTGATGAATATGATAAATCTAATATATATAAAGAGATTAAAAAGGATATATTTGAAAATATAATTCATAAGTTGGTGTTTTATATCAGCGATATGGTTCTCATGTGCAATTCCAGTCCAAAGATAAACCTTTGTAAACTTCATTCCTGATGGCTCAGTACTTATACAGTTACTAATTATTTTCATTTTGCAGAAACATATTTTTTTCATCAAAAAAGTGGTAAGAGGTTTACCATCAATGATAAGAGGCATAAACAATTACACGATAATTTCTAGAATCCACTAGTGCAGAAAAAATAGCATATGTATTCCATATATCGGACCATTTTTGAATGTTTTCCATTCTATCTCCCTTAATTTACTTTTCAATTTATTTAATGTTATTTCATTGAATGAAATTTATTTTTTTATGTGTGTAGGGGGGTGTCATAGAGTAGTTAGGGTAGTGTATCTCCTTTTAAACACAATGTATATATATATATCTAAAAAATAACAAACAAATCATTGTTTATCCATTTATGAATTATAATTTTTTAGTTAAAATTTAATCATAAAATGAGTATCCAAATTCATTTTCCATTCTATAGTCAACTTTTTTGAAAAGACCCCTATTTTTAAAAAACAATTGAAATGAATGTTGATATTTTTTTTTTTCTAGAATTGTCTTCATCAAAACATTCATAGGAGTTTAATGGATTTTCGAAACCCATTCCTCATTTGTATTGACCAATATTTTAAATCCTTTACCTGAGATACATTATGGCTCCTTATTTCATATTATTCTTTTTAATAATCTTATTTAGATGATAAATTTTGTAGAGAATATAGAAATTTCCTCGATTCTATTTGAAAACATAATATTTCAGTGTAATACATTCATGAGATATGTTTTCATTCATTGAAAACCCCTTGTACAATTAACATCTATTTTGGAAAATGTTAAATATTACCCTTATTTGGCTTTAGAGGCCATATAATACCTATTAAAAATCCACATTACAATATAATTTATCCTTAACCACCCATATCTATTAGCATTCTAGTTTTATTTTTCAAAAGTGGGGGGTGTAGGGTATTTCCATGGTAATTCTATGGAAAGATTCATTGTTATGAGTTACTTGAAAGGTTGATTGCAGTTGTATTGGGTTATAGGTTCATAAGATATATTATATCATTATTTTACACAACTTTCACTCTTTATATCAAAAGATATTTATATATAAAAATAAATAATAGTTCATTACATTGAAAAAATTCATTGAAAAAAAGAAAAACAAATAGAAAAAATAGAAATTTTAGTCATGATTAGTCACTAAATGGGATCTACCCACACAAAATAAAATAGGGGTAATTGATTTAGATGTTATATACTATATGATGGGTTGAGTGAGTGCATTGATTATGAACACCTATTGAATTTTAAAAATATGTGTACTTAAGAGATGAAACACTACTCTTTTCCCTTATATTTTTTGACATAAAATCCTACCAACCCTTAATCCTTATAAAAATCTATTGGAAAAAACCTTAAGTAGAGCACTATATTCTACGGGTAGAGAACATAAGTTCTTATAATGTTTAGATTAATATAACATGAACTCAGGAAAATGAGTATAACTCTACTTTCATATGTTCGTAGAGTGAAGTGGGGAAATTTATAAGTGTGGTATGTTGTGAAATGTTTCATGGGTGAACAAAAATATGAATAAATTTTATATGATATAAGAAAAATCATATGATCATTGAATTAATAATTTAGACATGATTCATTTTATTTCAAAAGAATCTTGTATGTTTTCCAACATTTTATTTAGGAATGTAATTTGATTATGGTACAAAATTTTACACATGAGTACAAATGTTTACATGTGGGTGTGTGAACAAAAAGTGACATATCATATATTATCATTATTATAATTTTGAATTATATTTTTAGGTGTTTTATTATCACATTATTAAATATTTGTTTACTAAATATATATTTTGATTTCATTAGTAATAAACATGATTAAAAATATGCAATTACACATTAACCCAATTAGACATCAGATTTGTATTTTTTTTATAAAATTATTTAAAATAGTCAAATTGGATGTTTCATCTTTAGTAGGATGAAATATTAATTGGTATATTATTTCTTCAACTATACCCAAATCTATATCTCATCAAAAGAGGCCCAATGTATCCCATAATGAGAAGTCAATTTGAACAATGTAGATTAGAAAACCCTTTTGTATTTGGGTCATATCCGGATCTTAGGACCCAAAATGGGTTTTATTACACATTCATTATATAGATGACTTGAATTTAAAACTTTACACACAATTCATGTCAATATTCAGGTTTTATGTTTTTCAACCATCCCGATAAATTGAGGGAAAAATTATTCCATGAATAGTCACTTAGTCCCTAAGAAACATGAATTATTTTGTAGACATTTTTATGTAATTTACCAAAAAAAACAATCTCCCTATAATTTTACATTTATTATCAACATTATGGTGAGTATTCTATTATTGTTATGTGCTTATTAATTATCTATGGATTATTTCATGTCCATGGAGTTTTAAACCCCTTAGGATCACTCGTGGAGGGATATAATGTAAATTCCAAGCTCCATTTTCATATTGTTTGAATGATAATTTAAATTACATGTGTATATTATATAAAACCTCATCATATATTATTATTTAATTTATTTATGTACTTTTATGTCATAATAAACTCAAATTTTCATGTTAAGGGGTACCCATTAAGGTGATGTTTCACGCAACATTTTCCACTAATTCTTCCCCTTTTAAATTGTAGTTTCTGTGTGGTTCGTATTGGTAGATTAAATTTAAATTAATGGTATCACATATATGTAAATTTATTTCATTTTATCAAACTGAAACTACATACAAACCTAGAAAACACTTTGAGTTTTTCAGGTGTATCCTTGGTGAGTTTTATTTATGAAGTCTGAAAAAAATCACCTAATCATTAGAAGTAGGAGGTGATTAATTTTTTATTCCTCACAAAACCCTAAAATACATAATAATATAAAATCAAGTATATTTTATTTCTATCTGTTATAATATATGGATAAAAATATATAATCATTATCTCTTCAAGCAAGGAAGGAGAAGCATGATGATATTTTCTCAGGTTGATCACACTTAATCAAAAATGTTAATTTATTATTTGTTTTATTACTTTCTTGTATATGATTACCATTTAAATAAACAAACCACACATTATGAACAATCTCATTCACCTTTTACAAAATCAAAACATTATTTTTAAATTAATAAATTATGGATTTTTCGAGAGATGACCTATGGTTACTAATATATTATATAATTTTTTTTAAAATATAATAATGTTGTTCAAAATGATCAACAATGTGATCAAGAGTATGATAAATTTATAATTAAAATATTTCAGGGACACATAATATAAATTTTAATCTTATTTTTTTTCACCTTTATTGGAAAGGATCCTAGAGTTTGTGATGAATTGGTTTTAAAGTAGGGATCACACTCAACGATAAGTATTTGGGATAGATAAATTTTTATAAGACGAAATCATAATATAATATAAGGTACTATTACATATGGCTACCCCATAAATTTAGGTACAAGACTTTTGAAAATATGTGATGAAAAAATGGCTGTGCCATTGATATCAATGTTGTGCTATCATGATGACATTAACATTTTATCTAAAAATAATTAAATTCCCCCCATATAAAGAGTGATATTTTTCTTTATTAAAATATTCATGAGGATAGTTTACATGTCAATAACATTGTGTTTTTACATGATGGGGGTGTTTCTACTATGTCTATGTAGTGATGCTACTCTAGGAAGAAACATTATGCCATGTGGTATGAATTCCACACAATGATGGACTTATATATGAGATCCTTGGATTTTTATAGGATACGTGTGCCATGTTGTGACTATATGAGGCTATGCTATAGAGAGGACCCCAAAAGATCATCACGAAATCACCTAAATGTTCATAATTAGTATTAGGGCCCTGGAAGTTGTTATAAAAAAATGTCCTTAATAATAAAATGTGTAATAAAAAAGGATTCCTTGTCTATTCTAGGGATACACCTCTTACCAAATACTTTTATCTACCTTTTATCCTCTTAGGAGAATTTATTCTTAATTTATCACTAAATTGTTTTCCCATTTGATCCAAATGATAAATGATAGTGTGTTTATCATTCATCTTCAATTTTATATTCATTTATCTTATGCTTATTAGCCTTATATTGGTTATGGATAATTATTCCCTATTTTAGGGGTTTCCATATATTCTCATGTTTTTCCATAATATCTAAAATTATCTTTTAGTATCACTAAAACTCACCCGAGTCTTATTCTGAACACAAAAAACATTTCATTATGTTAAAATTGTTTCAAATATCTTCAATGTAATAATCCTTATATTTATTAGATAATCATGCATACTCATGGTGATACTCTTCTAGAATTTTTCACTTTTCCACATCACTAAATTTATTATGTATTCTTCTTATAGAGTTACATATGCTTTTACAACATAAAATATTCTGGAAACAATCTTATGGATACTTTGAATATTCAAGTGATCATTAAATACTTTTTATTATTCCATAATTTTACAATTACAATTTGGAACTATTTACTTTTATGTATATTGGGAGTTTTTTGTTTTTACCAAACTAAATTCCCATTCTCAATGTAACAAGATTTTCCTTAATAGATATCCTATAAAAATGTTATAAATGTATTTATATTCACTTAAAATAATTATATATCCACTTTTAACTTCTTCATAATCCACATTTATAATAGAATACATCCAAAGTAAGTCCTGGATCTTTCAATGTACACCAAATTGTTCGCACATATTATGGGATCATGAACTTCTCTATGACTTATAGATTTTATTAAATAATTATTACTTAAATTATTTAATGATTGATAGAAAATAAAACAAAAATCACACCTTTGTCTCAAATATATTTCATATCCCCTCAAATATTCTTTTGATTTAGCTTTTTGAAAATTTCACATATAGGGTAGGTCACATCATGTGTGAGGAGTTTTTTCATGATGGAGGTGTCCCACCTGAGGACATGATGTTAGACTTTTCTTGGGAGTATATTTTCACTATTGAGGAATAATTCCATAATGTTATGGTCTAGGGTTGTTGGAACCTCGGTTCTTCCTATGAGAGGTGCACCATGATGTGAACAGAGGAGGCCACATAGTGGAGAGGGCCCTAAAGGATCATCATGACATGACTTTCATGATCAAGATATAACCTATGACGAAGGAATGTTTTATAAATACAATTAAATAAATGGTTTTAAAATTAAGAAGTATAATAAATGGTTGTTCCCCATTTATTCCAGTGACAAACCCCTTCCATCCTAACCCTCTTGACCTTTTTCTCTTATAAATAGAGATTTTATCTGTTTGTTTCTAGAATTGAGTTTTGTTTGATTTGAATGATATAATAAAGTGATTCTATAATTCTACATTAATTATATATTAGTTTTATAATTTTTGTTTCTTATACTTGTTATAGATTTTTATGACATATTTAATCATTTTCCTTCGAATATCTGAATTTTTCATCTAACATCATATTAGTTGTTGATATTGAATAGAATGTTCTATATGATCATAAGGTATTGTTATCCCCTAACATATATTTAATATTAAATCCATTTTTTCTCCTTCTTCTTGTATATTCTATGTTTTTAAATATTTTTCAGGGATATAATAAATAAATAATCATTTATTGTGAATGGAAGCTGGTTCATCTCTTGAATTTCATTAATGAAATGATGTTACACATTTAAAATTTTAAAATAAATTTTCATAAAACCAATCATATAATGTTTTTATAAGAATTACATAGTGATTCTTTTCAAATGTTTTTTTTAACAAAGGTATTTTTACTAATAAAATATTGCATTCAATGATCTTTGATTATTTGAGATTCTTTGATAATACATCCTTGATTTTGTTTTAAAATATGTTTTTAGTGACTACTTTCACTAATGATGTTAAAAAGGTCTTTTTATAGCCTTAATAAAACTGTATTTATTGATGAAATTGTACACTTGAAGTTATATCCTTCATGTTATTATATGAAACATAAAGTGGAATTTATATGATATATGGTGGAAAGAATTATACCAGTTAGGGACTTGTTTATTATTTTTTCATTATTAAAAGAAGGTTATGATTCTATAAATAGTGTTTATAGGTGAGTATGTAATATAATTTTTTTACCATGCATACTATCTTGTGTAATATTAATTTATTTATCACCTCTATTTTATTTCAGGGGAAACCATGGGTAGCTATGTGGAAATCCTAGGTATGAGTACTACATTAGTTCAAATCACTGCTCTAGATAGTGTCCCCAGGTTAAAACTGTGATCCAATAAGGGTATTTGACTATTTATCTAGATATATAGGGTAAAACAATGCGTTACTAAGTGAATCTGTATGAACTCGGATCATCGTTCAGGTATGTTTTCCATTTTTCTGGAGTTTTTAAGGAAAATAAATTTTTCTGGAATTTTACAAAGTACACACCCGGTACTTTCTAAGTACACGCTGTGTACTCTTCCCCGGCTCGAAGCCATGTGCGGCCGTGTCCGGGCCACACACACGGTTTATAAGGCTGAGGTGGAGGCTGGTTAATTCGGAGTACGGAAAACTGAAGTACACATCATGTACTCAAGAGGTACACACCGTGTACATTCTTTTTTTTCATTAAACGGACCAGGGTCGCGCCTAACCCCCTGATTCATCTTCTTCTCCAGATTTCGTCTGCCCGGGAGTGACCGTACAGCCAAATCTTCCCCGAGCTCCTGCCTCGCCATTCGTTCTCCGATTCATTCATGGTCGATTGCATTGGAATTGCAGCGGTGAGTTCTTCCTTCTGCTTTACCCTCGTTTCTTGATTCCTCCTCATTTCCAAGTAATCATGGGATAAACGTTTTGTGCGTTTTCTCAGATCTTCATCATTATAAGGGGAATTTGTCTTCGTTGTTCACGTATATCGATCTCCAAGGATCGAGGTAGGTGGTTTGTTCCTTTCCGTAGAAAGTTGATGAATATTTTTGTGCAAATTCCACAAATACCCTTGAACATGGTATTGCGTGTTTCTTGTTTTTCCCCTGATGTTTACCTTCTTTTCTTGATTGATTTAGTAGAGGTTATTTCTTGTGAGTAGAGTAATTTATTTTGTGCTCAGGTTTCTTTTCCATGCTTGTTTTTCTTATTAAGATTTTCACCAGTTACCATGCCTAGTTGTAGGATTGTTGACTGTTTCCTTGTATTGTTGTTGATCCTTAGTTGATAGCCAAGTAGTTCTTGAGGTTTACTTGGGATGATAAACATGTACTAAGAATGTTTAGTTTTACACAGGACTGTGAGAACCTAGTGTAGTAAACCACATGGAGAATTGACGGAAGGGCTTCTCTAGAGTGTCTTTTAATTACGATGCGAGACTATAGGGGGAATTGACATTGAGTGCTTCCTCAGAGAGTCTTTATATCCTCTACATAGGCCACAGGGGGAATTGAAGTTGAGTTCTTCCCCAGAGATCCTTTAGCACGATACGAGATTATAGGGGGAATTGACGGTGAGTGCTTCCCCAGAGAGTCTGCTTAATTACATAGCTGAACCAGAGGGGTGAGACTGTGTGTGCCTCTGAGAGGGTTTCTAGTACTATAGGTTGAACCATAGGGGTTAGGCTGTAAGAGATACCCAGAGGGTTACCTGTTTCCTTTATTGTTGATGGATGTTTACTTAAGTACTTTGTTTGTTAGAGTTGTGGATTGTAGCTGCTTGTGCTTTTCTGTTTCTGCTTCTTGTTTTATTAATGCCATGTTTTCATTGACTGTTAGGCATAGATCTTTGGGTGATTGCCTACTAGGATTGTATCTCACACCCTGTTTAGGCAATGCTTTTGGGCCCAAGCAGACTATGTTCCTGTAGGTATAGAAAAGGGCAAGCTCCCTTCTACTTCAGGTTCTTGATTGCACTGGAGCTGGGGAGAATGGGACCGAGCCGTGGCTCGCGATATTGAGGAGCTTACTTTTTTTTATTTTGCACTTGGTTTCATTTTTATTTCAGCACGTTTTTCTGTTTGTTGTTTTCCTTAGATACTTGTACCTGCTGCATCATTGTCATCTTAGTTATATATCTACATTGCATTCGTTGTTTGGTTTCTGTTGTAATCATGTTGTTTATTGCTTCTGCTGTTTATTGTTTTTTTCCTACCTTGTATACCTTGCCGAATGAGGTTATAGTATCCCCACCGACTCACCAAGGCCCTCGCTGCTATTCGGCAGCCTCTGGCATTTGGGGAAGCGCGCTTGAGGTCATGTGGCACACTAGGTACGGGGCACCAGTGGAGGGGCTCCGGATTTGGGTCATTACAAAGTGGTATCAAAGGAGTTCTTTTCTCTTGATTTACTATTTAGAGACCTTATCCAGGGATAGGACATATTCAGTACTTGGCATTAAGCTGTGATCAGGATTAGCTAGCTCATGTACACGGAAAAGCCATACTACCTCGTTAATCACAGTTTTTGCTAGTTTTTAGATTTTATGGTTGATCTGATTTCACCTAGAGTGATTCACTTGTCTTGTGCTATTATTATTTTGATACTTCGGTTCTATTTCTATCGTAACCTGATGAGATGAGGGTATGACATCTCATTCATCATATAGGCACTTGTATAAATCACATGTCATGCATTCTTGCCATGCCATCTAGGGTGCATTAGAGATTTCATGCTGTTGTGATAGACTTTGTGTAGAGTATACATGTTGTTGTGATATTTGTTTGATAGATTCTCTGCAGTTATGTTAGAAAACTATTTTTTTTGTTCTTTTCTTAAAGTGAATTCCAAATTTTGGTTATTGAGGTGTTATGGGCCCTCAAGGATCGGAATTTTTGAACCTTTTCACCTTGTTTTATTGTTTCTGGAATTCTGTGCATTTTCTGAGCTACTGCCTAGAAAACCCAGAATACATGGAGTGTACTTTTCGAATACACACCATGTAGTTCTCAGACCATGACACTGACCATGTGGGCAGAACACTGTGTCATGGAAGTAACTTCAGAAACATGCCGTGTACGGTAGCTACATGCCGTGTAAGCTCAGAGCCGTGTACCCGGCTGTGTCACTAACAACACAGGTTGGGGAAGCATGGGTAGAACACGCTGTGTCCATAGGGAACATCCCGTGTAGTCCTATCTAGGGACTCGGCCGTGTCACAATCAACCCGGGATGACGTTACCTTCCTTTCCACACGTCGTGTTTGTTCGGAACACACCGTGTAGTCTTGCCCAGGTACTTGGCCATGTTACGAACAACACGAGACGCTGTCGCCTTCGCCTATACACACCGTGTTTGCTCAGAGCACGCCGTGTAAGGTCCAGCCATATAGACGGTCGTCTACTCAACAACAGGGACCACCGAAGCCTTGTCTAGTGCACGTCGTGTTTGTTTCGAACACACCGTGTAGTCTCGGATTAAGTCGGACCGTGTGGGTTAGTCGTGTAAGGAACTTGGGTAGGGGGATAGTTTTCTTGTACACGCTGTGTGTTGGGGTCAACACACCATGTAGTTGAGGTGTTACACTAATTTTAGGGTGAGAGTACATGCCCATGTAAGTGGATTAAAAATACACACCGTGTAGTTTTATACATGCCGTGTAGTCGTGTTTCGCAATCTAGTGTGTTTTTCTTCCCTTGTTCTCATTTTTTACTCTTGTGTTCTCTGTTCTTGTTTTTATGATCCAAGGTGTAATTTTGATCTTTCAGAGATATGCCTATGAGACATCCTCTGGTCATACATCTGTCGTCAGGCAGTGATCAGACGCCAGACAGGGCTGATCAGGGACTTTGTACCGATCCCCCAGCCAAGCCAGCCTTGGCATCGGTTGTTGTACCAGTTGTGGGCACGGATGTGTAGTTTAGGGAAGGTTTCATGAGAATGATACAGGCCTTCCAGGGAGCACCTCCTCCTGCCACGTCTATGGAAGTCTTGACACAGGTCTCTCAGCAGCAGCATCATCCCACGTTCTCGGGGGAGGGAGGACCTCTGGCTACAGAGTCATGGATGGAAGTCGTGCTGACTATCTTCGAGCATCTGTAGACACCTCTAGAGAGGCGGGTCAAGCTCTCCACCTACATGCTCCGAGACTCCTCCAAGAGGTGGTGGGACATGATCTCATAGGCGGGTCAATAGCAGGCTATGACTTGGGAGGAGTTCCAGCGTGTGTTCTACGACTACTTCTACCCGGAGACCCTGAGGGCCGATCGAGCCTGGGAGTTCATGAGCTTAGAGAAGGGTACTCTATCTTTCATGGATTATTCCTCTTATTTCACTGAGATACATCATTTTACACCCTTTAGGGATGGGAGTGGGGTGTTCTTGGTGGGGAAGTTTGAGGACGGACTCAGGCGGGAGATCCGCTCGCAGGTGAACATCTTCCTACTGACTTCCATCACTTCCATCGTCAACCAGGCACTGATTGCAGAGCGCAATCTGAGAGACTCCAGAGCTATGAGCTAGGGTGGTTTTTCTTCCAGAGTTATATTTCCTCCAGATAATAGCAAGAAGCGCCATAGGGAGCCTACGCGCGGTGATTCGAGGAAGTGAGATGCATCATCAGGCAGCCAGGTGACATGCTACCAGTGTGGCCGGTCAGGGCACACGAGGTTTTCGTTCCAGAGAGACCCCGTGGAGTGCCGATATTGTAGAAATATGGGTCACCTTTATCATTTTTTTCAGGTTTTCTCACTAGCAGCTGGTGATCGGGGTTCTTCCATGACCCCTCATTCAGGAGCAGCCCCACCAGTTTCTCACCAGTTGGGAAACTAGAGTTCCTCCGGCCGTTTGGGCCGAGGTGGAGGTCGAGGCCATGGTGGTCAGCCACCAGTTCCTCAGCACCAGAAGGGAGGTTCAGCCCAGAGTGGTCATCCAGGGGCGCAGGGCCACGGTACAGGCCAGTCTTTCTCCGTGGAGCAGACTTATCAGGAGTAGGATCTCAGCCCTTCTACGGTTCGAGGTATGATTTTAGTAGCCTCAGTTTTATCTTCATCCCTTCTCGATACTGGTGCTATGAATATATTTATCTCGGTTGATTTCATGGAGAGCCTTGGGCTCTGCATCTTTTCTTCTGCCGACTCGTTGACACTAGACACACCTTCAGGAATGAGGACATCTAGTGTACGCCAGTGTAGAGAGTGCCCTCTCAAGGTTGTAGGGTATCGTTTCTTATGAGATCTCTATGTCCTAGAGATGACAAGAAAATGATTTCATCCTCAGAATGTACTGGTTGATTCCCTTCTAGGTATTCATTGACTATTATTGCTGCAGAGTCAGTTTCATTTCACCAGAGGGTGAATCTTTCCTTCATAGATGTGAATGGGACGTTCGGGCGAGTCGGGTGGGACTCAAGCATCTTGGGCAAGGAGGGGTGACAACCCAGATTGCTAGTCTTTATCTGGATGATCAGGGGACTCCACAGTTGGACTTTCCTCCAGTGGTGGATCGTTTTAGGGATGTCTTTCCAGAGGACTTTTCAAATTTTCCTCCAGAGCGTGAGGTAGACTTCTCTATTGAGCTCGTTCCAGGAGCAGCACCAGTGTCCATTCCTCCCTATAGGATGGCCACACTTGAGTTGCAGGAGCTCAAGAAGAAGTTAGAGGAGCTACAGGCTAAGGGTTTCATCTGACCCAGTACTACTCCTTGGGGTTCACCTGTTCTGTTTGCGAAGAAGGTAGAGGGTACCTTTTGGCTTTGTGTGGATTATCGAAAGTTGAACCTGTTGACGGTCAAGAACCGATATCCCTTACCATGGATTGATGACCTTTTCGATCAGCTTCGAGGAGCCTGGGTGTTCTCTAAGATCAACTTGAGGTTTGGTTATCATCAGTTTCACGTTAGACCATCAGATATACCTCTGACATCCTTCAAGAGAAGATATGGTCTATACGAGTATACAGTCATGTTGTTCGGTCTCATGAATGCACCTGTAGTTTTCATGGCACTAATGAACCGAGTGTTCCATCCATACATGGACTCCTTCTTTTTGGACTTCGTGGACGATATCTTGGTGTACTCTCACACTTGACATGACCATGCCACACATCTTGAGATCGTTCTGAGTACACTGAGAGAGCATAGACATTATGATAAACTCTTGAAGTGCCACTTCTGGATGGATCAGATTCACTTCTTGGGTCACATCATCTCAGAGGCAAGAGTATCTGTGGACCCAGAGAAAGTGAGAGAATTAGTTTCCTAGGACCAGCCGAAGAATGTCTTTGAGGTATGAAGCTTCCTACGGCAGGTCGGATAATACCGATGCTTCATTCGAGACTTTTCTCCTCTAGCAGCACCTTTGGTAGGTCTGACTAAAAAGGGGGCGAAGTTCTTATGGTCAGATACTTGTGAGATATCCTTTCAGGAGCTGAAATGGAGGTTGAGGTCGACACTAATATTAGTCTTTCCAGAGCCAATTAAGAACTATACAGTCTACTATGATGATTTAGGTATCGGTCTAGGATTTTTGCTTATACAGGGAGATGGAGTCATTGCGTACAGGTCTCGGCAGTTGAGGCCACATGAGAGGAACTACCCTACGCACGATCTGGAGTTGGCAGCTATTGTTCATGCCTTGGGTTTTTGGATACACTATCTTCTGGGAGAGCACTTTGTGGTCTTCATTGACCACAAGAGTCTCAAGTATATCTTCACTCAGTGTGATCTGAATCTGAGGTAGTGCAGATGGGTCGAGTATCTTCAGTCTTTTGATTTCGAGCTTGCCTATATGCCGGGAAAGGGCAACACTGTGGCAGATGCATTGAGTAGAAGAACTCAGATTCAAGTAGTTCAGGAGGCCAGTAGTGAGTGGCATCTGATGGCTCTGTTCTATGATATGCATCTAGAGGTGCACGACAAACGGGGACAGACTTTTCTATCTTCTGTAGCTGTTACCTCCACGCTACTTGATCAGGTATGGATGAGGCAGCTATCAGACTCAGAAGGCTTATTCCTTATGGGAGAGTTTTTCAGGAGGGGACCCTCTTCCCGGATGGACAGTGGGCGAGGATGAGATCTTTCATTTCCCGGGACACGTATGTGTGCCAGCAGACATACGCGAGGAGCTGATGCAGGATTTTCATTCCTTAGTTTGGGCAGTTCATCCTGGCGTCACCAAGATGTATCGGGATCTTCATCGCCAGTACTTGTGGCCAGGTATGAAGAAGGATGTTTCTAGTTTCGTCATGTGATGTTCTACTTGTCAGCAGGTGAAAGTAGAGCATCAGCGACCAGCGGGGCTTTTACAGCAGTTACACATTCTGGAGTTGAAGTGGAACGATGTTGCGATGGACTTCGTGATCGGGTTGCCAAGATCGCCTCGTGGAAACAATGTTGTTTCGGTTGTCATCAACAGGCTCACGAAGTTTTTCCACTTCTTTCCAATAAAGGAGAACTTCAGTGTCGATGATCTGGGACGACTTTACATCAGGGAGATTCTGTGTCTGCATAGAGTTCCACAATCTATTGTTTCAGACAGAGATGTGCGCTTTACCTCTCGGTTCTGGCAGGGACTTCAGAAGGCCTTGGGTACACATGTACTTTTGAGTATAGCATACCATCCCCATACTGATGGGCAGTCCGAGCACATGATCCAGGTGCTTGAGCATATGGTTCGAGCTTCCATCCTTGACTTTGGTGGTTCTTGGGAGAAGCATATCCCTCTGGTGGAGTTTTCCTACACCAACAGTTTCCAGGAGACCATTCAGATGGCGCCATATGAGGCTTTGTAAGGTAGGTCATGCCGATCACCCTTATGCTAGCTGGAGGCAGGATAGGCAGCTTTGCTGGGACCTTGTCTTGTTCAGGAGGCTTTAGAGTAGATAGAGCTGATACGGAAGAGGATGGCTACAGTGCAGTCTCGACAGAAGTCTTATGTTGATCAGCAGAGACGACCTCTGGAGTTTGAGGTTGGAGATCAGGTTTTCATACGTGTCACACCGAGGTTGGGACACAAAATAATTCAGAGATAGGGTAAGCATTCACTGCGGTACGTCAGGCCGTTTGAGGTGTTGGAGAGAGTTGGGCCGGTCACCTATCCGTTGTAGCTACCTCAGAGGTATCAGGCCATGCATGACGTCTTCCATGTCTCTCAGCTTCGACGTTAATTTTCAGACCTGTCTCACGTATTTCAGCCTGAGGAAGTCGAGCTTAAAGAGGATGCGTTGTTTGAGGAGCATCCTATCTGGATTTTCGATCGTAGTATGATGGTTCTCTACGGGCGGTCTGTTCCTCTGGTACGAGTGTTATGGCAGCACAGGCGAGTACAGGATGAGACCTGGGAGACGGAGGCCGATGTATGATCGCAATGGCCGGATCTGTTCGGGGTTTCTTCTTCTCCACCTCATTAGGGAAATTCAGGGATGAATTTCTTTAAGGGGGAAAGTTTGTAAGAACCCAAATAATCGTTCAGGTATGTTTTCACTTTTTCTGGATTTTTTAAGGAAAATAATTTTTTTTGGAATTTTCCAAAGTACACGCCGTGTACTTTCTGAGTACACGCCGTGTACTCTTCCTCAGCTCGAAGTCGTGTGATTTCTATGTCTGGGCCACACACATGGTGTGTAAGGCTGAGGTGGATGCCGGTTAATTCAGAGTATGGAAAACTGAAGTACACACCGTGTACTCAAGAAGTACATGTCGTGTACTTTCTTTTTTTTCATTAAATGGACCGGGGTCACGCATAACCCCTAGATTCATCTTCTTCTCTAGATTTCGTCTGCCTGGGAGCGGCTGTACTGCCGATTCTTCCCCGAGCTCTCACCATGTCGTCCGTTCTCCGATTCGAGCACGGTCGATTGCGCTGGAATCACAGCGGTGAGTTCTTCCTTATTCTTTATCCTTGTTTCTTGATTCCTCCTCGTTTCCAAGTTATCGTGTGATGAACGTTTTGTGCGTTTTCTCAGATCTTCGTCGTTCTAAGGGGAATATGTCATCATTGTTCATGTATATCGATCTCTTAGGATCGAGGTAGGTGTTTTGTGCCTTTCCGTAAAAAGTTGATGAATACTTTTGTGCAAATTCCACCAATACCCTTGAACGGGGTATTGAGTGTTTCTTGTTTTTCCCCTATTGTTTACTTGCTTTGCTTGATTGATTTAGTAGAGGTTATTTCTTGTGAGTAGAGTAATTTATTTTGTGCTCAGGTTTCTTTGTCGTGCTTGTTTTTCTTATTAGGCGTTTCGCCAGTTACCATGCCTAGTTGTAGGATTGTGGACTGTTGCCTTGTATTTATGTTGAGCCTTACTTGATAGCCAATTAGTTCATGAGGTTTACTTGGTACGATGAATGCATGCTGAGCATGTTTAGTTTTACACAGGACTATGAGAACCTAGTGTAGCAGACCATAGGGAGAATTGACAGAAGGGCTTATCCAGAGTGTGTTTTAATTACAATGAGAGACTATAGGGGGAATTGACGTTGAGTTCATCCTCAGAGAGACTGTAGATCCTTGACGTGGGCCACAGGGGGAATTGACTTTGAGAGCTTCCCCAGAGAGCCTTTAGCATGATACGAGACTATAGGGAGAATTGACAGTGAATTATTCCCCAGAGAGTCTGCATAATTACGTAGCTGAACCAGAGGGGTGAGACTGTGTGTGCTTCCCAGAGGGTTGCTAGTACTATAGGTTGAACCATAGGGGTTTGGCTGTGAGAGCTACCCAGAGGGTCACCGGTTTCCTTTATTGTTTATGGTTGTTTACTTGAGTACTTTGTTTGTTAGAGCTGTGGATTGTAGCTGCTTGTGCTTTTCTGTTTACTGCATCTTGTTTTATTACTACCATGTATTCATTGACTGTTAGGCATAGATCTTTGGGTGATTTCCTATTGGGATTATATCTCACACCCTGTTTGGGCCGTGCTTTTGGGAGCAGACTATATTGTTGCAGGTATAGATAAGGGAAATCACCCTTCTACATCAGGTTCTTGATTGCACTTGAGCTGGGGAGCATGGGACTGAGCCATGGCTCGCGATGCTGAGGAGCTTACTTTGTTTTTCTTTTGCACTTGGTTTCAGTTGTATTTCATCACATTGTTGTGTTTACTATTTTCCTTAGATACTTGTACCTGCTACATCATTGTCATCTTAGTTATATATCTACATTCCTTTTACTATTTGGTTTCTGTTGTATGGATGTTGTTTACTGCTTCTATTTTTTATTGTTGTTTTCTTACCTTGTATACCTTACCAATGAGGGCATAGTTTCCCAACTGACTCACCAAGGCCCTCGCTGCTAGTCGGCAGCCTCTGGTGTTTGGGGAAGCGCACTTGAGGTCATGTGGCGCACCGGGTACGGGGCACCAGTGGAGGGGCTTCGGATTCGGGTCATTACAGAATCACTTTAGGTTCAAATTATATGAATTTTATATTTTTTTTCTTAAATTATATCTAGGATTTTTGGGTGTTCCATTTATAGTTGAGTTTCTTATTCTCTAGAGATAGTTCACCTATATTTATTATACTCTATTTTTATATGTTTTTTATTTTAATTTTCATTTTATTGTTATTTTAATTGGGGTTTTTCTTTTTAAATAACCAATGGTTTCATTTTATAACATGATTACTCATAAGGTGTTATTTGAAATTATTTTATTTATGTAAAATGACATATTTTCATGAAATTAATTTAAAGATTAGTTATGTAAAATGTATAAATTATATAAAATGAGTAAAATTAATATGAGTTATAATCCCATGAAAATTATTTTAAATTAAAATGAATATCCTTTTAATATAATTTTTTTTAAACTAACAAGAAATGGATTTATTTTTATCTTTTTTATATGGGATGTGAGGGGACAAAAAATTGTCATTTTTTTCTCACACCTATCACATTACAGGTTTATGATAGTTTCCTCTTAGATGTAGTATTTAGTTCTTAACTTATCTGATTCAAATTTTTATAGGTAGTAGGGGAATATATTTTCTTGACATATAGTTATTATTTTTTATGGTTGTTGTTGTCTTAATTTTTATTTTTTTACTTAACACATTATATGTATCATGACATATTGTAAGTATATATTTAATTATTCTTAGATTATGATGGTTTTATATTAAAAGATATATTTCTTTACATTTATTGATTTTATATCTATTATAAGATTTCTGTTTACTTTAATTATATTATTTTTTCTACTTCTAAATAAGAATGGTTTATTTTATTTGTGTGGAACTATGACGTAAGGAGTGGTAATGATGATCTTCTAGGTTCAAGTCACCATCTTTTAATTTTTTATCAAGAGAATTAGTTCCCTATGATTCTCATGTTGATTCTCATGAACTACTTTCTACAACATTGAAATCAGGAATGTTCATTTGGATTTACTACATGTAAGCTTAGGCACTAGGTTAGGGTAGCCTCAGCTGATTTGTGAAAAATAATTTATTCCAGAAACATATTAAAAAATGGTTTTCAATTCCACTTCGGAAATTTATCATCATTTTTTATTTCATTCAATGATCAATGGCCAATATAACCATATATTATTATTAAAAAGTACCCATACAACTTTTATTTACAAAGGTATATATCCTCTTATTATTTATTATCCTATTCATGTATTACTCTATCCATTGACACCCATTATATACTATAAATTTATTTTTCATTGAGATTAAATGATTCTTCATTCACATATCTTATGATTATGTCATATGGTATTAATTTTCAATGAATTTATTTTCACATGGATTAATATTCCTTTAATTAAACTATATTCTTATTCTATATGGCACACATATTCATGCATAGAATTTCTATGTGATAGGTGGAAATAAAATTATTTATCCCACTAATTCATTGGGTATACATCATGAGATGTCATGTATGGTGAATGAGAAGTGGTCCTCACTCGCTATGTTATGGTGTATGGTAAGTGAGATGAGAACACTTTGTTATGGTGAATAGTTTTTGTTCCTAGGAAAACATGTTACGACATCTTGGTAGTGATCATTAACATATAATTATGATGACATGATTTATGTTTTTCCCACAATTATAAACAATATTATGATGTGATTGTATTATTATGAAACATAATTCATATAGAGTATAAACTCTTTTGTTTCTCAATGATCTTATTGTATTTCATATCATTATTCCAAATTCCTATGATATGAATTATTACATAACCATATTATTTATTATAAAATGAAATTATCACTAATTATTATATTTTTTCCTTTTTATTATCAATTTTATGGTTTTTTAACTCATACTTTCTTTGATGTATGTATCTAGGTTATACTAATCCATAATTAAAGTATATTATGACATTATAAAGATATTATGATATGTTTAAATTTTTTGAATAATGAAGGATTAATGTAAACTTTTATTATATTATTAGTTTTATAATGCAATGAGTACCTTATTCAAAAAGGTATAAAAAAATTTATTTTTGGATTTTTTTATAACTTTATTTTAAATTTAAAAGTATGCATATTTAGAACTTTATTTTAAATAGTTAGTAATTGGGTATCTCATAACATATTATAAATTTCACATCTATCTACAATAACTTTTTATTAAAAAAAATAGTGATAAAAATAATAATATGAACTCACATATATCACATAAATCTAACATTCCTACAAAAATAATTTTATTTCATATAATTGATTCTATAAAATATTCTTACTCAAGGATTATAATGCAGATAAATTTAATATAAATATTAATAAATAGAAGGTGTGTTCCCAAAAATCGACCAGGAGCTATTTCTTTAATTATATCATCATCAAAAGATGGATTATAATAATTAAATTACTCTATTCTCAAAAAAAATATATATTTATAGGTCAATTATGAATTGTATCAATATATAAATCATGGAAAATGAATGTTAATGTAAATTAAGGAAATATAGTAGAGAAAATAATGTATTAAATAGTACATTTACATTCATAGAATTAACCTCGTGGAGTGTGATATGAAAAATATCATTAAATGATAATCCAAGTGATTAAATAAAAATATAACAATCACAAAATGTTTCCCAAGATAATAAGAAACAATATAAAAATTATAAAAAATACTATAATTCATAAATAAATAGGGAATAAAAATAAAATATTAATGATAGTCATTATAACACACATAGTATTGGTCAAATAGAACGCCAAGAATCATTGTGAAAACCCATATCTTTATTAAATCTCACTAAACACTTAATTTACAAAAGATATATATATATATATATATAATAATTCAAAATTAATATATATCTAATTTCTATAATTTCTCTAGAGAAAATACCAATCTAAAATTCACATAGCAAGTAATTTACAATTCAAAAGCATATATAATTTTCTTTTTGAATTACCTTTAACCAAAAATACTTCAAGGAATAGTGGATATTACTATTGTGTAATATCTAAGCTCATATAAAATTGTGTCTTATAGTAATGAGATAAATTTATTCATATAATTAAAAATTTTAACAATAATATTTTTTTGATAAATCACATAGGCACAATAATAATGTTATATGATAACTAATAAATCCAATTCATAATGTATATAATGTAATGATTATCGGTGGAAAAAAATTCAACTCTAGAAATTAAGTAAAAATATATAGCCGTAGAATTTATTATAATGTAATGTAACCCTTGATAGTGAAATATTCTTATTGGATAACAATTTACTATGAACAATATTCCATGAAATCCTAATCCTTTTCCAACATCTATCACACATCAATAAAGGCATTCACTAAGAATATAGGCATTTACCTTATATATATCTCAAAGGATTATCCGCCTTAAAAATCATAGAAATACCTATTATTATAATGGTAAAAGTTCCAAAAAATAACTTCCACATGATATACTTATCGAATAAAAATATTTCCATCAAAAGAATCAATTATAATATGAAAACAAATGAATAATTGTAATGAAATCAATTAATTCAACTCAAAAATTAATCTCATCATCACAATAAGGATCATGGTTCCAAAAAACATTGACTATTGAAATTATATTTATGAGTACCCTCTCATATACACTATTGAAAACTATCATTCTTTAAAAAAAACTCACTAAAGGGAATGGCTTTTTCATATAAGACTTTTTCTTAAAGATCCTAAATCCCTATAATTAATTCCATAAATATCACATCCACCATAGTTTCCAAATCACCCAAATCATTAACATGTAATTCATCATATAGATAACAAAAGATTTATGATACATGGAAGATATAATGAAAATGATATATCTAAGGTGGATTTGAAAACCTTTATTATAGTTCACCAATATGATTTGACACCATGAAAGGTAGAATAACCCATGGTTAAATTTTCATACCTCTAAAAAACCTAGAGAGACCATGATTGAAATAAAAATTAAAAAAACACACTTGTTCAAAAAATTAATACTATAAATACCCCCTTATCTAATCTCTATAATAGTTTTAATTATCATCAACTTTCATTAATATAATCTCAAATCACCCACATTTTATCTCTCAAACTCTACATAAAATATGACTCGAAAATCACTGGATCTCCAACCTTATTATAACATAAGGGTTATATTCACTTCTACATATAAAACAAATTAATTGGTATTAAAATGTTCCATCCTAATTTTTATAAACCAAATTTTGGTTATAATTTACAAGTCCTTTTGGTAAAAAAATTAATAATATTAAATTTTATTTTTACCCTTGCATAGAGAATATGTTCTAAAATTGGGTAAATAATTTCTGAATATATGAATGATTTTGTTCGGAATTGGGTAAAGCTAACCCATAATTTTATAGTGTTATATAAGTGTAAACATAAACTCTATATGGATAAGATGAAATTATAGCCACTCCATAAAGGTGACTCATGTTCTATAAAGATTACATCAGTGTAATAAAGCATATACATATGGGTAACTCTTAGCTTTCAAAGTTTATTTAAGGGAAACATAGTACCCTCACAAAATATATATGATATGTGTAAGGGTAAATCCATGTTACCTTTAGATAGTTCCCTTTGGAAATTTAGGGGTTTTTAAACACAGTCATCATTTTCTTCTTCCTAGAACATTCATGAAATGTGTTTTTATAATCATAATAGCCTAAAATTCTAGGAAGCAACTCATTGACTCATTTAAAATTCATATCTCATGTATTATAAGGTTTTAAACACTTTTTATTAAATCTTCTATGAAAACACAAATTCAATGGTTTTTTAAATTTTGTTTTTGAACACTACAAACCATAGAAAAGTAATATTTATTTGAAAATACCCATACCATATTATGACTTTGAATTTTATATCCCCATAAAGTCTGAGAAGTCCATAAATGATTAATCTAATATATATGATTCTTTATTAGAACATTTAGTATTCTTATTCTGGTTTATAGGCACAGATAATCCCTCATTCTCTCATATTTCTTAAGTACAGTGTTCTTTGAATGGATAAGTCCTTGTGGGTTTCAATATTGTAATTTATTGGTGGAATTATATTTCATATTATTTTTGAAAAATTATAAAGAATAAATTTGTAAATTTAACTCTAAACTATTAAAAAAATGATACATAATGTCCATGTATATGTCGGGATTATTCTAGAGAGGCAATCCCACATTTCATGTCAAATTTATAATTTTTCTTTAATAAATAAATTACTAGCACAGGTTTTGGATTAAATTTATATTTTATAAATTATCCATAAGATAGAAATTGTTATCACTTGTGGTGATTATATTTATTTTTGAAATAAAATAATTGGAATCAGATCTAGGAATACATGGTGATTGGTTTTAATCAACTAATATACAAGCATGATTCATGTGATGATTCCATAGATAACCATTATAATTAATGAAAAAAAACTATTTATGTGTGAATTTATTTACCATGTATAGTCCATTTATAATATTAATATAATTAAATGAAATTGTGTGATTTGTTTCATAGAACATGATTTATTTTCATTTTAGGTTTGTGTGTGTCTTATGAGACTATGTTTGAGTTAAATGTGTGTGTGTGTTTGGATTTAGATACCCCTATTTGTTATTCTGTGAATATGCATATATGTGGCTTATATAACAAAAAAAATTTAATGTGATTTATTTGGTGTATTCTATGTGTTATTATCCTATTCATGGTACCAATGTGATTGTGGAACTCCTTTTGTCTCAATAAACCAAAAAGTGGTGCGTGTTTAGATGTTTCATGTGACATTATGGATGGAACGAGTTGGAGGAAGATGAATGATGGATTGGTGTGTTATAACATAGGGGGAATGATTATAGATACCTAGGCTTCACATAAATGTATATTACATCATTTTATATGAATATTCATCATATTAAAAAAAATATAATCTTGAGGACTGTAATAGTTTATTTCATGAAAACATGGAACAAAATATTCTAACTTGGTGAAAGATATTCAATGTTTCCCACAAAGATCTCCCTCTTTAGTACTTCTATATATATCCTTTATTCATAATCTTGGGAAATTAAACATATGAATTATGTGAGCTCAGATGATCTGTAAGTTTAAATAAAATAGAAAGACAAGCATAATGTGATCATAAGGGTATGAGAAGATGATCACAACAATATGAGATAGTACCCTTCATATAAAAGATCATAAACATGAATCATAAAACAAATATTTGAATTCATAAGACATGAATTACAAGATAGTTAATATCATGTGTATTCAGAACATAAAAAGGGAATACGACATGGAATTCTAGAAGACAAATAAGAATATAAAATTATTACCCTAGTAGTCAAAGAATAACTACCAAGGACATATAAGTAGTATTGGTTCACTCCCCATACTATATTGGTAGTCATGGTTCAATCCCATGGAAAATTATTTGTATTACTTCACTCCCCATACAATTTTTTTTATTAATGGTTCACTCCCATGGCTATCGTAGTTGTTTGAGTTCACTCCCCATACTATATTGGTATTAATGGTTCACTCTCATGGCTATCTTAGTAGTATGAGTTTACTGTCCATACCATATTGGTAGTCACAGTTTACTACCTAGTTATCTTAGTATACAAGGTTCACTCCCAAGACCATCTAAGTCTATCACATGAGATAGAAATCATTACCCAATGAATTGTAGGGAGATATTGGTCCAACCTATATCATAATGAAATCATACGTACATTTTCCACAAAATCATAAAAAATTGTATCATAACACATGAAATGAAAGGGGTGTTGAGTCAATAATATTTTCCTTATGATTTTTCCATTTTTTCATACATGGGGTATATTGTTGAGTTATTAATTCTTTTCTTATGAATTTACCATTTCTTCTTGTTTTGAAAATCACAAACACCTTATCTCAAGGAAAATATATTTTTAACCTATGTTTTACTTCTATAAGGAAAAATTTATTTTCCCAAGGAAATTTATATTTACCTTGTTCATTGTCTATGTCATAATTTTTCTAAGTGTAAAATTTGGTTTGAATCCAAAACATTAGAATCCTATAATTACCTAGATATGAAGCATTCTATTTTAGAATCCAAATTATCAAAATTCTGATTAAGAACTATTCTGAGTTCTGAATTTGAATTCTGAATATGAATTCTGGTAACAAACTCTTATGAGTTCTGACTCCAAAATCTGAATACGAATTCTGGTTACGAACTTCTCTGAGTTCTGACTCTGAATTCTGAATACGAATTCTGGTTACAAACTTCTCTGAGTTCTAACTCTGAATTTTGAATATGAATTCTTCTTACGAAATTCTATGAGTTTTGACTCTATGTTCTTTGAATACATAATCCGAAATCTTATGAGTTCTGACTCCAAATTCTCATGAACTCGGACTCCAAACTTTTTAAGTTCTGGTTCTGAATTCTTGTGAATCCATATTCCGAATTTCCTTCAAATTTAGACTCCAGAATTTTGTAGTGCTCAGGTTCTGAATTCCTAGAAAATAGAATCTGAATATCCTTGTATTATAGACTCCGAATTCAATTTTGGTTGTTATCTGAACTTTCATATTTCCTTCCATTATGAATATTGTATATTAGTTATATAACCATATTTTTTCTTACACTTGATTTGTTATAAAACGATGACGTGCTTTTAGTTACTAACTAACCTTTTTTGAGTGAAACGTATAAAGGTCCCTCCGAGATTCAAGGAAAAATATAATCATTGGAGGAGGGAACTGACCGTTGAAGTCATGCCTATAAGAGCTCATTTGAAAAGAGCTTAAAAAATGTTCTATGACTCTAGAGATTACATGGTGCTGAAGTGATTTCTATAGAGAGACTCTCATTGCATAGTTCATATGGAACTTCTGGTTCAGTTTTTCTTTGTGAAATTCCCATTGTTGCTATGTACAGTCGAGGGATTCTGGGGATAAGAAGATAGAGGTGTCGACTACCTTGAATTTGAGGGTTTCTTTGTTGAGGAAGACAGAGGTGCCGACTACCTAAAAGTTGAGGGCTTGCAGAGATATCAAGACAGACTCCGATCTTCGTATCGAGGGCTTACCATTGTGTGGGTAAAACAGACTTTCTTGAAAGTATAACTCAAGGGACCTTTATCCAAGGTATTTGGATACCCTACTCTTTGGGTTAAAATATTTACTACTTGTTACTTATTTTGTTACAAGTTTTCCGCTTCATTTGTATTGTTAAGGAAAGTATAACTATCTTTTACTTCCTTATTCTTGTACTCTGATTTAGCAAGATTTTGTACGCTTTAAGGTAGAATCCTTATCATTGTAAACATTAATTAAGTTTCACTTTCCGGAACCATATTTTCAAAATCACTTTCTCAGAATCATATTTCTGGTTTCAAGAAAGTGTTTATAACTTAGTTGTTTTTTTATTACCTTGTGTAACTTTGTTAAACATAACTATCCTTAAAATTTCCAAAGGAATATTTAAAAGTATTCAATTATCCACCCCCCCCCTCTTGTATTTTTAGTATCTTTAGATACTTCAAATAGTATCTCTATTATTTTGATCCGACATTTGGAACTTTAGATTATATCATACTCACATACCATCTCAACAATTGGTATTAGAGGTGGTGACCTGGTATCCTAAGCCAGTTCAACAATTGGATTTAAAATTTTGGTTCAATATAAATAATCCTCATGATTAGATTCAAAAGAGAATTCATATCATTCTTTTCCGGAATCATTTTTTCGGACTAGTATAGTTCGAATTCATTTTTTTCTTAGAGATACTCTTGAATTATATTTTCCTTGCTGAGGAATATTTTCCTTGTTTACAAACTTTTTCTATTAAAAAATTTCTTAAGGAACTTCTAGTCCTTACAGGTTGATTCACATCTCCAATGATGCTATCAATAGGATGATTCTTTATAAATGGCTGATTTGGGTTTTTTAAAACCCATTCGTCAATATAGGGTAGGAAATATTCTGGGGTAAATGTTTCAGAAGAATCTTCTTGGAAATTTTCCTTATCAGAAGGATCTTCTTACAAAGGTTGATAATCAGTTTTTGAAAACACATCTGAAGATGTAGTTTGGGGTTGTTTAAAAACAAAAGGATCAGTTTCATCAAATTTCACATGTACTGTCTCTTCTACAGTACAAGTGTTTTTATTGAAAACTCTATAAGACTTAAAAGTTGTGGAGTAGCCTAATAAAATTCCTTCATCAGATTTTGGTGTGAATTTATATAGATTATCTTTATTATTCAAGATTAATACCTTGCAACCAAAAACTTTAAAGTAGGAAAGTCTGGGTTTTCTACCATTACATAACTCATAAAGAGTTTTATTAATAAAAGGTCTAATCAAAACACAATTTATAGTATAACAAGCAGTACTTACAGCTTCAGCCCAAAAATGTTTGGCTACAGAATATTCACTCAACATGGTTCTAGTCATCTCTTGAGGAATTCTATTTCTTCTTTCAACATCACCATTTTGTTGAGGTGTTCTGGGTGCTGAGAAGTTATGAGTAATGCTTTTCTACTACAAAAAGTTCAAAATATGAATTTTGAAATTATCCACCATGATCACTATGAATAGTTTTCAATGGAAGGTTTTTTTTCATTTTTAACTTGGGCTCTAAATATTTTGAAATAATAAAAAACTTCATAATTCTTTGCTAGAAAATAGACCCACGTAAATCTAGTGTAATCATCATCCAAGACAAATACATAATACTTTCCTCCAATGATTCATGTTTGTGTAGGAACAAATAGATCCATATGCACTAGCTATAATTCTTCATTAGTTTTCACTTCACCGACTGATTTAAAACTTGATTTATGTTTCTTTCCATATTGATAAGGGTCAAAAACTTTTAAAGAATCAAATATAATCCCCTATAGATCCATAACTAATCTTTTCTTAGAAATTTTTCCTAAGTTCCTAAGGTTACTGTGTCCTAACCTTCTATTCCATAACCATGAATGATCTTCTATTACACTAAGGCAAGGTAGATCTTAGCTCCTAAGTTCTTCTATGTTTAGTGTGTATACATTCTCTTTCTTATGGGTAGAAAGAATAAACTCTTACTTGGAATTGTGTACTAAGCACTTTTCATTACTAAAATTCAAAAGGTAACCTTCATTACATAATTGGATTATGCTAATGAGGTTTTTCTTAAGACCTTTAACAAATAAAAAATTTGAAATCAAAATTTTTCCAGGAAGAACAATGTTACCTATACCAATAATTTCTCCCTGAACATTATCTCTAAAAGTTACTTTTCCTTCTTTCTTCTTGATAATCTTTTCAAAATAGTTTTTGTTACTATTCATATGTCGGGAACATCCACTATCCATGCACTAAGTATTGTTGTTGGTACTTTCTCTATTTTCCATAAAATAAGAAAAAGTTAGGTTTTTGGAATCCAGACTTTCTTGGATCCATAATTCTCAGAAAGAAAAATTTTAGGCACCCACATCTTCTAAGAAAAATATGCTTTATGAAATCATAAAGACTAAGTTTTGTTTAGGGAAAAATTTTTTGCCCAATGTCCACCACACTGACACTTAGTGCAGAATGGAGCACTTTGAGTAACAAAATAATTGTTACTAAAAGTAGGTTTAGAACCAGTATAACCAAAACCAGAACTATTCCTTAGATGTTGGAATTGAGAATACATTTTATCAAAATTTTCCTTACCTAAGGTAAAGTTTTACAAACACTTCCTCAAGGAAAATATTTTGGATTTTAGTTTCATAACCAAGTTCTTGTCTTCCAAAACATTTGATTTTAAACTAGAATTAGGCTAAAAAACATTTTCCTTAAAAATTACATTTTCGAGATCTTTAGAAAGTTTATTCTTCTAATAATTTACTTCCTCACGATTTTTTGAAATACTTTCAAAATCAGCATTTTTCTTATCAAGATCTTTAGAAAGATCTGTTATTTCCTTAGTGAGAATAGTATTCCTAGATTTTTTTATCATGCTTTTTCATGAATTTTGAATTCTCAATCTCAATAAGTTTAGAAAATATAGAAACTTCTTCATATGAAGGTAAAGTATTATTTTCATTAGAAGAAGATTCTTTATCAGAAGAGTTGTAATATTTACTATCATTACCATTCAAGGATAAATTGGTAATAGATTCATCATTGTGTACCTTATCCATAAAGCAATGATCGTTAATAGGTATTCTGGATATTATACCAAGATTCTTCTATCCAGAAGAATCATGATCTAAAGATTCATCTGAAGAGTCCCCACCACTGGCACTCCAGGTGTTATTATCTTTCCATACATTCTTTGCTTTATCCTTGTAATAGTTATTTGTGTTTCTCTCAGAATTCTTTTCCTTTCTTTCTTTCTTCTTAAGCATAGGACAATCAGGTCTTATATGTCCAGCTCTCTTGCATTAATAACATGTAACTTCTGAATATTTATTATCTTTCCTTTATTTCTTCTTATATCTAGATTGAAAGTTCCTCTGTACAACTATCTTGTTCATCCTTCGAGAAATATTAGCTAATTCATTCTCTGAGGATTCACTTCAACTAGATTTGGATTGGATAATAACTTTCTTAGATTTGGATCCGATAAATATCTCAGGAGTCTTGTCCTTCATATGATTTGAATTTGTAGTAAAAGAAACACTTCCATTTCCATTATTATTCTTTACATTATCAGCATCTCTCTCCATTCTAGTCTCATGCTGAAGAAGAGTCCATCAAGAGTAATATGAGTAACCTTTCAGTTCTCATAAATAGCAGTCCTCTTGGATTCCCACTCATTGGGTATAATTTCTATGATCTTATCAACAAGAGCTTAATCATATAATCATTTTTCACCCATTTATTGTAAACCATTCACAATATTCATGAACCTTTGATGCACCTTACATATGGGTTCTCCATAAGGAAAGTTAAAGCCATGGTATTCATATCTGAGCATGGTTCTTCTTGTTTCAATTACTTTGGATGTTCCAAAGTGAGTAACATCAAGTTTATTCCATATATAATTTTCTACTTCACAAGATGAAATTTGGAAATATATATTTTAGTCATGGAACAAAGTAAAGTATTGTGTACCTTATAATTTAGTTGATATTCATGCCTTTCGTAGTGAAGTTTTTTATGTTTTTCATTGTGAGGTTTATCATGGTTTTTGTAATGATGTTTTTCATGATTTTCATAATGAAGATTTTTTTAATGAAGATTTTCGTAATGAATATTTTCATACTCAAAGTTTTTGTAATGAAGATCTGCTAAGTTATTTTCTGTAGTGAGTATTTTCGTAGTCAATTTTTTTTGTCATGTTTTTCAGAATCTAAAGTTCTTCAAGAATGTTTTTCCTCAATACGAATAATCTTCCTGGAAATCCAAAAGGTATATTTTCTTTCTTAAGTTTTCATAATAACCTTTTACTTAATGTTTTTTTTTAATTTCTCAGATTCTAGATTCCTTAAATCTGAATGTTTTCTTAAAAATGTCAAAAGATCTGATTCTACCAAATTTTACTTGCGGCTATCATTTCAACCATTAGATCTGATAAGAATAATTCTCATCCATTAGATTGAGATGAGAAGTTGAATTGTATCTTCAAACACCTATAAAAGGGGACCCCTGATGGATTTCCCACATCAGTTATCAAGATTTTTAATGTCGAAGCTCTGCCCCACTTCAAAATCATGTTCCGGATTTTCAAAGATTTCTCAATTTTGAATGTATGGTGAAGTTACTTCTCAGGATATGTCTTCTGTCAATCCAATTTTGGAGTGGCATGTATACAGGGATATGTTGGTACATCCAATATTCTTCAACAAGTATGATTCTACTATTTAAAATAATATCAAGCTTAATGGACGGGAAAGCGTCTGTATATTTAAGCCAGGGGCTCAAGATGTTGTGTATCCGGATCTGCTGATAGAATTTTATGAATCAGTTTGTTTTTTCAAAGAAGATGGCAGAGAAAAATTTTCCTTCAAGAGTTATGAAAAAACATATGTACTTTTATACACCATGGATGCTAGCTTGGTAGGGTTATCCTATAAAGGAGAAGCAAAATTATGTTCTCACGAGTTACGGGATGTTCAAGGAAGTTTTATAAAGGTAAAACCTATAGAATGTCTTGGACTTGCAAATGTCAAGACCATAAAGATTGCTCACTTGTCTACCAACAATCAGATCCTTGAGTTATGGGTTCATGGTTTTATCATACCGAGAAAGGGTGACAAGGACACCCTGAAGAAAAGTGATATGTATATCTTAGATTTTTTGGTAAATATATGGATGGTCAATCTAGTGAAGCATATTTTCATTATGATAGAGAATATCAAGAATGGGAATTTGAGAGCACAGATAATCATAAATCCTTCCCTACTCTCCAATTTGATTGTTCGGTGTCTTGAGTCCTTCAAGATTCCATGCATTTCCAAGCTGAGGAATTGAAAATTTATGATAGTTAGTGATTACACTTTGAAAAGAATGAATTGACGCTTTTTTAAAGATTCTAGAGAGTTTTATGATCTACAAATGGAAGAAGTAGAAGCCATTCCGAAGAATGTAGAAGAGGTTGAACCGTCGAAGAAGGCTAGAAAGAAAATAAAATTGAAGGAAGTAGAAGTTGAAGGTGAAACTCCTAAAGTCAAGGAATCTCAAACAGCACCTCCAAATCCCAAAAAACAGAAAGCCTATCTGGATGAGGTCGTAGCCAAATAGAGGGAGGATAAGAAAAAATGGAAGGAAGGAGAACCACAGTTTTTTCTAGATCCTACTGAGGCCAAGGATATAAAAGAAAAGACTTCTGAAGAGCTTGAGAAGGAATCCAAAGAGAATAAGCTAAAGAAAAAAATGTCTGAGGCTGAAATTTTCCAATCCCTTCTAAGGGATACTGAAATTACATCTGAGAATATTCCTGTACCAAAAACTTTCATAGTAGAACAATTAACTGAGACATTAGGGAAGAAGTTCATGACTCCAGAAAAAGTACTAGAGAAGGTTGTTGAAGAAAATAAAGGTGTATAAGAAGTTCAAGAATCTGAAAGTAGTGATGATAGATCTGATTTGATAAAGCAAGTTGAATACTTTCATGAGAAGGAAATCCCTTCCGAAAATTTGTCAATACAGACATCTCAAGCCAGATCTTCAAAACTTGATACTCTTGTAATTGATGAAAAGGATGAAGAGGAAGTGAACAAGTTATCTGAGGAAAAAAGCTATAATAATCACTTTATTCAACCTGAGGATATTTAGGCTGGATCCGAGAAAGAAAAAATTGATGGAGATAGGATTGTTCAGTTTTCTAAAAGTGAGCATGAGTCTCCAAATGATGAATTTTTTCCAAAAACTGAAAAGGGGAGACAAGTGTTTATTGATACCCCAAACAAAGAAATTCTAAGGAATAAGGAAGATAGAGGATCTTCTAAAAGGAAGATGCTCGAGCTAGAGGAAGAACCATCACCAACCAAAGTGTCAGATTTGGAATCATCAGCTCTAGGACATGATTTTGTCATTAAATCTCTAAAGAAGCTTGTTGAAACAATTATGATCTTTCCAACCATGGACTCAAGATATCAAATGCTTCAACATATAATGAATTAGAAATCGGATAGGGGGACATTCAACATAGTCAACTATGAAGCCCACAAAAAATCTGGCAAGAAAATTGTTACCTCCTCAAAGAATGTAGTTCAAGATTTGAGAGAGCTTGATGAATTTCAAGGTGATGTTAAGAAAACTTTTGATAATCAAGATAGAAAAATCAAGGATCCGACAAATATATTTGATAAAAAGATAAATCTTGAGCAGAATATTCAGATTCAGGATTTCAAAGATCTTAATGGGAAGTTGAATTATGTTGTCCAATGTTGGAATATAGAAAGGGATCTTCTGATCAAGATTGAAGAGAAGTTAGTGAAGTAAGATGGCTTGTTGAAGGCTTAGGTAGATAATCTGAAGGCTCAGGATGATAGGATCAAAGCCTTAGAAAAACAATCAGAGGAAGATCGCAATGAGATGAAGAAGCTGAAAACCATAGTAAAGAAGTTAATACCCAAGGAGAAGGAAGGAAAATAGATCAATCTGATCTATTGTTGTATTTTTTTCCTTTCACAAATTCTTCCAGCCTTAATGAAATTATGGTTGATCATTTTTGTTTGGATTTTTGTACTAATGTTTCAGGTACAATATTTTTTTCCATTCCCTCAAACTCTTTTTGAAAATCGCAAAGGGGGAGAAGGAAAAATAATTCTAAGAAAAGAAGAAATATCCCTAAGTGAGGGGAAGTTTAGCTAATGGGGAGTTCTCATTAAAGATATTTCCATACTCAAGATAATAAAAATATCATTCTAGAAATCTAGAATACGATCCTTAGTGTTCCAAAGCCTAAGGGGGAGTTATTCATATTCATCTTTGCCAATGTAAAAAGGGAGATAAGTTTTATTTTCAAAGTCCAGAAAAATATTTTCTAAGTCCTTTTATTCTTTTTCGTAAGGATGTTTGTGCTTTCCAAAAAGGGGGATATTGTTGATCCAATAAGGTTTTCCTCATGAATTTTCCATTCTTTCATACATGGAGGAGAATGTTGAGTCATTAAGTCTTTGATTATGACTTTACCATTCCTTCTTGTTTTGAAAATCACAAACACCTTATCTCAAGGAAAATCTATTTTTACCCTATGTTTTAATTCTATAAGGATAAATTTTCTTTCACAAGGAAATTTATCCTTAACTTGTTCATTTTCCATATCATAATATTTCTAAGTGTAAAATTAGGTTTTAAACCAAAACCTCAAAATACTATAATTACTTAGATATGAGGAATTTTGTTTTAGAATCTGAATTCTTAGAATTCTGATTACAAACTATTCTGTGTTCTGACTCCGAATCTAAATACAAATTCTGGTTATGAACTCTTCGGAGTTCTGAATCTGAAATCCGAATATGAATTCTGGTTATGAACTTCTCTGAGTTCTGACACTGAATTCTGAATACGAATTCTAGTTAAAAACTTTTATGAGTTCTAACTCTGAATTCCGAATACAAATTCTGGTTACAAACTTCTCTGAGTTCTGACTCCGAGTTCTATGAATACAGACTCAAAACTCTTATGAGTTTTGACTCTGAATTCTCATGAACTTTGACTTCGAACTTTGTATGTTCTGGTTCCGAGTTCTTGTGAATCCAGATTCCGAATTTCCTTGAAATTAAGACTTTGGAATTCTATAGAGTTCAGGTTCCAAATTCCTAGAAAACAGAATCTGAATATCTTTGTATTATAGACTCCAAATTCATTTTTGGTTAGACTCCAAACGTTCATATTTCCTTACTTCATGAATATTGGGTTTTAGTTATGTAACCATATTTTTTATTACACTTGATTTGTTATAATATGATTTCATTCATTCAGTTACTAACTAACACTTGTTTGAGTGACATGTATACAGGTCCCTCCGAGATTCAATGAAATATATGACCATTGGAGGAGGTAGCCGACTGTTGAAGTCGTTCTTATAAATAAGAGATCATTTTAAAAGAGCTTAAAAAATTGATCTATGACTCTAGAGATTACATGTTGCTGAAGTGATTTCTAGAGAGAGACTCTCATTAATTAGTGCGTACTAAACTTCTGGTTCTGTTTTTCTTTGTGCAATTCTGATTGTTACTGTGTACAATCGAGGGCTTCCGAGGATAAGAATACAGAGGTTCTGACTACCTTGAAGTTGAGGGCTTACTTGCTGAGGAAGACAGAGGTGCCGACTACCTGAAAGTTAAGGGCTTGTGGGGATAGCAAGATAGACTCTGATCTTCGTATTGAGGGCATACCCTAGTGTGGGTAAGACATAATTTCTTTAAAGTATAAATCAAGGTACCTTTATCCAAGTTTGTTGGATACCCTTCTCTTTGGGTTAAAAGATTTACTACTTGTTACTTGTTTTGTTACTAGTTTTCTACTGCATTTGTATTGTTGAGGAAAGTATAACTATCTTATACTTCCTTATTCTTGTACTAGGATTTTGCAAGATTCTGTACTCTTTAAGGTTTAATCTTTATCATTGTAAATATTCATTAAGTTTCACTTTCCCAAACCATCTTTTCAGAATCACTTTCTCAGAATCATATTTTTGGTTTCAAGCAAGTGTTTAGAACTTAGAGGTTTTGTGATTTACATTATTTAACCTTGTTAAACATAAATATCTTTAAAAATTCCAAAGGAATTTTTAAATGTATAAAATTCACCCCCCCCCCCTTTTGTATTTTGAGTATCTTTAGATACTACATATAGTATCTCTATTATTTCGATCCAACATTTGGTATTTTAGAGTATATCATACTCACATACCATCTCAAAAAGGGGTGTCATAAACATAATATAATAAACCATGAAATGAGATGGGTATAATAACATTTAATCACATCATAACCCATGGAAAATATATAGGTTTCATAGTCATTTCATTATATAATAACCTGTGAAAGGAAGCGGATTTCATAAGAATATGTCATGGTATAACCCATTGAAGAGAAATTATTTTTATAAGAATGTAAACCATAGATTAGGAATAGAATTCATAAAAATATAACACATTTAGGAGGAATAGGTTTCATAAACATATAACCCATTAAATAGGAATGAGTTTTCACAAACATCATTCCATCAAATCCTAAACCATTCCGAGAAGGAATATGAATAGAAACTTTGGATCATTTCCAAGAAGGGAATAAATAATATCAAAAGATGTCATCTTATATGAAAAATAGTATGGAATAATATTTTGAAAACATTTCTTACAGTAATTATCCATTCTTCTTTGAAAAATTCCTCTTTAAAACATAAAACCTTTTGAAAACCATTTTCTTTGAAGACATATAAACAAACCTTGAAATGTTTGGAAAACATTTTTCCTTGAAAATTTATAACAGAAGATTGAAAAAAATTTGGAAACCTTTTTCCTTGAAAACTTATAAAAGAAGCATAAAAAAATTTTGAAAACCCTTTTCCTTTAATTATTACAAAGAATCTTGAAATCATTTAAAACATTTTTTAAACATTAAACATTTTTAAAAATCACTTTCTTTAAAAAGAGATTTGAAAACACATAAAGTCAAATTGAAAACAAAAAAACATTTTTAAAATAATTTTTCTTGAAAATTATATTAAAATATCATTTAAAGACAATTTTCAAATCATGGTTTTTGAATTAAACATATTTCCAACCGAATAGATAAATATGGTCATATTTTCTAAAAAAACTTTTTCTTAATTTTCTTATGTACTAATGATGGAAAAAAATGTAGTAATAAATTAAAACATAATATAAAACAATAGGATAATATAATTAATGATTATTATTGAGATATGAATCATAATGTTTCATCAAAGGAAGTATAATCATACACATTCTTGAAAAGTATTGAGACTGTTTCAATAAACTCTTACCACTTGGTAACATTGAACCATAATACCCATGTAATAAAATTAAATTTATTGGAGATTAAAATATAATTAAAATAATTGGATTCATTATATTACATATAAAAAACTTTATATACACCTCTTGGGATAACAAATATACTTGAATAACATGGCATGGGTCTCAAGATGGCAAACTAAGACAAAATTACATTATCAATTTGGTAACTTTTGAAACATAAATGCCATGAAAGTCATATAATAAAATGGTGATGTAAATAAAAATAAATTTAATTATAATAACCATTTTATATATAAATGGAAATTATATAAATATCATATAAGAAATTGTAGGTGAACATCGGTTGTGGGTTATGGAAAATAAAAGTGAGATAAGAAAAACTATTACCTTGAGTCCAAATTCTCATATGTGTCTTTATATTCCTGAATAATAAACATTTGTTTATTAATTTATTTATTTATAATTTTTTCAGTTTTATTATTACTATTCTTAAAATATTTCCATGTTTTATACAACTACTTAAAATTTTAAATTTAATTTCGGTGTTTTGACCAAATTCAGTTCAAGTGTTAAAACGGAATTTGGTAGGTCAAATATGATCAAAGTTATAAATATATAAACATCACCAGAAAAATAATCATGAGATTATTATCATATTTATACACAAATTATAATTTTAAAACCAATAATGAAGGATTTTTATGAAAACTGAACCAACGTTACAATCATGGAGATAGTAGGTCGTAAGTATGCATGAGTAACATTCCCATTTTCCAGTGATCATTATAGAAAGAAGTTAAGAAAAAATATATATTTCAAGAATTATCATTATATTATAAATAACATGTTATATAATCATATTTTCTTGTATATATAATTTTTTTCATGTAAAAGTAATCACATCACGTTGAGGAGGTCGTAGTCCATATCTCCATGATCAATGTTATCACTTTTTGTGTCTGAAAAGGGTAATAAAAAATTAATATATTATATATTCATAAAAGGTAATTATTCTAGGAATATCATAAATATTTTCTTATGTCACATATTTTAAATCAAAAACAACCTTAATACATTCCATTTAGTGTGTGAACGTATCACATCAGTTTGAGAAGGCGGTAGTCCACACATCCACAAACAATGTTATCTTATTTATGCCAAATAGAATGCATAAAGTTATGTGTTATATAAAAATTAATGATTTATGAAGATAAAATAAATATAATATATAAATATCACATAAAAAGATACCTTAGATCATAATTCCCACTCACGATAGGTGTTCTAGGAAGAACAAAAAACATCATTTCAGAAGGTTGTAGTTCTTCATACATGATAATGGTAAGTTTGTTATCCATTAGATGAAATTGTGTGTAAGTGTAGTTTAAACACTTAATATAAAATAATATAAATATATTTAGGATACTGAGGTTATTTTGAAATCATTGAATTAGAATAATTGATATGGTGCAAAAATAAAAGAAAAGAAAAGAGATTGAGGAAGGTTGTAACATATTATTTGGGTAAATCCTTTTGTTTTGCACAAAATGGGTTACTTGGATAGATTTCTACCCAAAGGGAGGAATCTAGTTTGAGGGGAGGGGTGTTGGGAAATTTTTTTTGGAAGATTTGGGATGATCCCAAGTGGCATGAGAGGAGTTAGGAAGGGGATGAGTTAATTCCTTATTATAGTGGAAGAGGAGTGTCACTCATGTAAATACCAAAAGGTATACAATAATGGGAGGTCTACCTTACATAATGATCCTAAAAAATAGAAATATAATATATTAAAGGTTAATAATGGTATTAAAAAATATACAACACACAAAAATAATTTTCTTTTTATAATTTTGTCCCTTAACATCTAAGTTTTTCCAATTTTATCATTTTGGTTTTTATTAAAGTATATAGTATTATAATATAAGTAATTTAACCAATAAAAATATTAAAGTGAGGTTTATTATGAAACTGATAGACATTGAATTATAATTATTACACCTTATTTAAAAAATAAACATACCATGTGTGTTGGAAATTAATTTTAAAACAAGCACATGTAACGCGTAAAAACACTACTTTAACTAACACTGTGCTGACACTATTTTTACTATCTATGGGTCAATATGTAAATAATAAAAGCTCAATTTTTCTAGTAATGGGATATATTTTAAATTTATTAACACTTAAAATTAACATGGTATAAGGTTGTATTTTTATTAATTTTAAATCATTTAATAAAATATATTTTATTATAAAATAACATTAATGTCAATTTTGAAATTATTTATGTAATTATAATTAAATAAAAATAAAAAAATTTGAATCCAAATATATTAAGTTAAAATATTTTAAACATGGTATAATTTTCTACTAAAATAATTAATTAACATTATTAAACCAGTTTATTAGACTTTTAATTTTTATAGTGTCATTTATTTTAGTTAATTATTAACTAAATAATCATTACCTTGTCCTTTCATAATAATTTTAAGTAACTAAATCATCTCTAAATTTTTTTGATAAGTAATTTTTATATAAATAACTCATTTAATTTTCGCAAGGGTTTTTATAGCCGAAAATATGTTGTCCTTGCATATCTCAAAGTTTTGTAAGTGTTAAAAGTGAGTAAAATTCCCTTTTTATCTTTTTCCTTATATAACTTATGAAATATGGAACTTTTATTGCATAGTATCCCAATAACTCATAAATTGAGAACCATTAACATATATAGTCCAAATATGGTTATTCAATGTATTTTGGACAAGTTTATAAGTCATTCCTTCCTTTAAGTTTAAGGTTTACTCCCTAATTAAGCTTAATTTTACCTTAATTTTTGTGATTAATTTTAATCATATTCAGAAATATTATTGGTCAAAAAATAATTTGATCTTACTAGAATAAAATATCATACATATTACAACCATTTATTTTCATTTTTCCAAATTCAAATCACATATGTGGGTTGATTTAGTTAAACTATAATCATAGAGACGTGGTGAGAAAGGATGTTTTTAAAGTAAAAAACATTCAATAAGTTCAACAAGTTTTTATAACAAATTTCAATATAAAAAAGATTATAGTGAAATAATTTATTAATATATTAATAATTTATTTATTGTGACTTTAAAAACCAAATTAAAATATAATTTATTATTAATAATTGTTTAATAAAAAAGGCAATTTTTAATTGAAATATAGAACTTTTCATTATTCATCAAAAAATGATAGTTCTCGTCAAAATAAAAAAATTAACACTTAGATAATTTTTAAACTCTAAATTCAGAACTTATATTTATTTTGAAAAATAAAATCTATAAATGTATCAAAAATTAGATTTGGCATATTTATTCCATTAAGAGGAGATAAAAAATGGTATTTCATATAACGCATCCTAACTCAGTATTGCGTGTACCACAAGCTAATATAACTATTTCATATAGTGAAGGATAAAATTGTTGTTTCATATAATGCAAACCAAAATTATTTATTTTAAATTTATATAAAATAAATACAATATATTGGGTTGCGTGAAATCTAAAATATTAAATTAATTGGAAAAAATTCACAAAATATCAGGGTTTTACATTCTACCCCCATTAAAACTAATTTCTCCATAAAAATTATTCTAGGATATCATTGTTTTAATAATTTAAATTTCTATTTATATAAACCCAAATTGTAAAATTGAATACCAAAACTTCCTCTAAAAAAGAAAAGTTGGAAAAAAATGCTTACCCAGAGTAACACATAACTAGGCTTCCACATAGAAGAACATCGCTAGAAAGTGAAAACATTGACATAAAGGACAAATAAATATATCAAGTTATTATGGAGAGTGATAGAGAGAATGGTTAGGAAAATATTAACAATCACAAATACATAACCTAAATAGTCTTGAAAAAGTTCATTTCTACCATTAAAAATGATGTTAACTTGAAAACATATTTATTTTCATGACCCTTTACTTATATTGAAATAATTTACATGAGAAGATAAACTTACTTGATCTTATCATATTCTTATCGCATGTTGTTTCTTAATAAATTTACACATCATCACTTGTTCAAATAAATGAGGTTGAATGTTTTTTCTTGAATCAATAATGGATCATAGGATCCATTAAAATTCATTGCATGTACCTTTAGTTGTCAACATAACTAAGTTTTAAGAACGGGTTATCCAATATAAATAAAACATTATATGTTGATATGATAATTTAATCCCTCAAAATTTTTCTTTAACATTTAATAAATTAATAACCTTACAATCCTTCTAAAAGATGAAAATCTAAAACATTAGAAATAAGTGAACTAGATCACATTAACATTGATCCTGCATATACCATAAGGTGTCTCTTGGTTGTCACATTCAAAACATGTGAATACCTTCATTATGCATTCTATTCAAAAATGGTAATAACATAAATTAATATACAACCTTATTTTAAACATTCATATTTCCTTATTCCATTGTTTATTAATTATGTTCCTTAAATATATAAATTTTTAAGCTTCATCCATGATAGCATAAAACATTTGTCAAGAAATCCTTAATCAAACACAAGGTAACCAGTACCATTGAATTTACTTATTCATATCCAATATATCATTATCCAAATATCATGATCTAAACATATGGAGAATATTAAGGTCTATCTTTCCCTTAATCTTGAATTTCTTATGAAAATAAAATTTCTATTAAGTCACTTTTCTCGTCAATCAGACACATTCAACATACTCTAGTGAATCCATAGAGAAAAACATAAACTGAACAATCATTATATATTTCTCAGTTCAAAATTCTAGGATAAAAATTAAAATACAATTTCATTATTGTACTTCATCTTTAATCCATTAATAAATATACCTTATCCTATTACGTAATACCTCTTTCCATTCACATGTCACATATAATCTTATCATCATTAATAACATAACCATTACCCATACCACCTAGTCGAATTCATTCTTGACCATTAAACTTGGGAAATTTATTTTCATAATGATCTTTCATTCACTGTATAATGAATTTACACTATGATGATGTCGTATGGAGGGAAATATTCTCATCCATTGTGTTAACTAAACTCTTCCTTTTTTCCTTTTCAATTACATTCTTTTTGTCCTTTTTTAGAATCAAAAAATTTTATTGTTCCTATAACATGTCACTTGGGTGATTTCATCCACATTATTAACACAAATTAAACTGAATATTCTTTCCTTCATAGTTTCCATTACCCAAACTATTAGTGAACTTTTTCCTTCTCTTCCTGGGTGAGTCTGAGAGTTGGTTATGGTAAATTTTGTAAATCATGTTATGTGAAAATTGATTATGCATAATCACAATATCCATTACTCTAATGATCATCCCATTTGATTTCACATCATAAACATTAATCTAGTCCCATATGGTTCCCTATATTGACTAAAACCAAAAATCATATTGTTAGAAAAACATATCATAGCGGGAAACCACAAAATACTGACTAATAACTTATGGGATGTCCAAATTATAAAACATTATTCTTATCATAGGTTATGGATAGCCAAGTTCTATTTAAATCCCTCATAATGATTCGAGAAGTTTTTTTAACATCCAAAGCATATCCCTCGAGAGTGCCAAACCAAGTGTGCAATAATACCCATTATCATGTACCAGGTTACGCTCGAGTTATGCCTAATTCACCTTGTAGTAGTTAATACCCCTAGGTAAATTTGTGCTAGAATCACACCCTCTTGTTCTATCCAGAGAGTGATGTATTTCTAGGAAACCACTCACTCTGTCCTTTACCCAAAATTCAAGGATATTTTCCTATACATTTCCTTATCCTTATACTTATCCTTTGAGGCATCCCTAGACATATCCTTAAAAATATCCCAAGGGATATCACTAAGTATTTCACATAATTATTTCTAATGTTTGTGTAAATCGTTCCATTAATACCAACTATAGTGACCTTGGAATAACTTACATGGATATTACGTCATTTTAGATTAATATTCATCATATTAAAAAAAATACATCCCAAGGACCATATTAGTTTTTTGTATTCAGAAAATTAGAACAAGATATTATAACTAGATAAAATATCTTCAATGTTTCCCACAAAGATATCCCTTTTAGAAATTATACCTACAACCTTTCCTTATATCCTAGGGAAAGTAAAAAATAAGAATGGGGTGAGATTAGATGATCTATATGTTTAAATAAATGAGATGCATAATAATAACATCAGAATAAGGGAATGAGAAGACAAACATAACAACTAAATATCATACCCTCTATATCAAAGAACATAAACACGAATCATGGAATATATATTAGAAGTACGTAAGACACAAATTATAAGTAAATTAAGTGCATATGTCATGAAAGAATTATATAGTTAAAAGATATGGAATTTTGTAATAAATGTAAGCATATAAAATTATTTCCATATTATTCAAGGCATCACTATAAAGGCCATATTAGTATTATGGGTTCACTCCCCACAGAATCTTAGTAGCCATGGTTCACTCTCATGGAAATCTCAGTAGTATGAGTTTACTTATCATACATCTAGATACGCATGGTTCACTCACATGTCTATCTTAGTAGTATGATTTCACTCCCTATACCGTCTTGGGAGTCATGGTTCACTCTCATGGACATATTAGTTGTATTATTTCACTCCCCAAATAATCTTGGTTGTAATGGTTCACTCCCCTAGCCATCATCTTATTTAGGGTTCAATCCCAAAACCATATTAGTCTATCTCATGAGATATAAATCTTTACCCAATGCATTGGAGTAAAATATAGGCCTCACCCATCTCATAATGAAATCATACAAACATGTTACACAAAATCATAAACAATCATATCATAAATCATGAAGTGATATGGGTTTCATAAACATCATATAATAACCCCTAAAATGAAATAGGTATCTTAAAAATTAATTAGATCCTAACCTATGGAAAATATATGGGTTTCATAATCATTGCATACTATAAAAAACCTGTTAAAGTATGCAGGCTTCATACGCATTTATAATGGTATAACCTTTTGAAGAGAAACAGGTTTCATAAGCATATAACCGATGGAAGAGGAACTGTTTTCATAATTATATAAACTGTTGAAGACGAACAATTTTCATAGACATATAACCAATGAAATAAGAATGATTTTTCATAAAAAATAATGACATAAAATCATAGAAAATTCATAGAAGGAATATGAATAGAACATTTGGATAATATCTTATAAGGGAATGAGTGACATCAACGAATGTGATTGTATATGGAACATAATATTCAATGATCTTCCAAAAACCATTCTTGTATAAAATGTATATTCTTCATTAAAAAATTCCTTTTTAAAACATAATACATTTTGAAAACCATTTTCCATGAAAACTTATAAGTAAAGATTGAAATGTTTTTGAAAAAATTTATATGAAAACTTATAAATACAGCTTGAAAATTTTGGGAAACCTTTTCCTTGAAAACCTATAAAATAATCTTGAATTCATTTTGAAAACAATTTTCTATAAAAACATATAAATAAGCATGAAATCATTTAAAAAACTTTTTAAAAACAAGATAAAATTAAAAAATTCTTCTTTGAATACTCAAAAAGGAAGTATTTAAAATCATAAAACATTGTGAAAATAAATTTTCTTGAAAATGGTATTAAAATATAATTTAAAACCCTTTTTGAAAACATTTTTTAAAACATTGTTTTTTAATAAAATAGATTTCTTACCAAAGAGAGAAATACTGTAACATTTTATAAAAAACAATTTCTTAATTATATTAAAAACCAATGAGTGGAAAAATTGTACTAATACATTAATATATCATTTAAAATTAGAGGATAATATAATTTATTATTTTTCATTAGATATGGATTATACGATTTCATCAAAGGAAGCATAATCATAAACAATCATGAAAACTAGTGATAATGTTTCAATAAACTCATAACACTTGGTAACTTTGAAAAATACTCCCCATAAAATAAAATTAAATTAAATTAATCTTAAAATATAATTTAAATAAATATATTAGTGACATAACATGTCAATGTTAGTATATACAGCTATCATAAAAATAATACTTTCATAACATGGAATGGGTCTCAAAGAAGAAAAATTAAGACAAAATTATGTAACTGATTTGGTTTTTTTTAAACATAAATCCCATGATAGAGATGTCATCAAATAGATATGAAAATATTCATAAATTTATTAATAATTATCATTTAATACATCAATGATAACTATATACATAAAATATAATAAATAGTATGTGAACATGGCATGTGTCTTAGGGAAAATAAATGTGAGATGAGAAAAACTCTTAACTTGAGTGAGACTTGCAACATGTGTCTTTTTATTCATGAATAACAAAATTATATTTATTAATTACTTTATTAAGAACCCTTTTCATGTTTATTATCAATTTCAATCCACTTATTACAATGTTTTATACCACTACTCAAACAATTATGTTTAATTTGGGTGTTTTGACCAAATGTGGTTCATGTGTTAAACACAACTTCGTTAGGTCATCTATGGTCAAAGGGTCCATTATATAAATAAATAAATAATAATTTTAAATAAATATATATCATATTTATACATATATTATTATTTTTAAACCAATAAATAATTATGGTTATGAAAAATTCACCAACATTACAATCATAGAGACGGTAGGTCGTACGTACACATGAGTAACATTTCCATTTTTCAATGAAATTTCTGGAAACACATACAAAACAGTATAAAAATAATACTCATTATATCATAAGTAACATGTTATATAATCATATATACTTTTATAGAAAATTCTTGTGATGTAAAAGAAATCACATCACATCGAGGAGGTGGTAGCCAACATGTCCACAATCGATGTTATCACTTTTTGTGTGTGAAAAGGATAATGAAGAAACTTATATATTATACCTTTAGATATGTAATTATTTTATTAAAATCGTATATATTTTTTTATAAAAAATATTTTTAATTAAAATGATACTTAATAAATTCTATATAGTGGGTGAACGTATCACATCGCTTTGAGGAGGCGGTAGTCCACACATCCACAAATTATGTTATCGTATTTACACAAAAAAGAACACATAAATGTATGTGTTATATAAAAATTAAATAAGTATGAAGAAAATATAAATATCATATATATAAATATATATCATATAAAAAAGAGTGAAAATAATAATGGTCACTCATTATAGGTGGTAATGGATGAACGAACAACATTGTTTCACGAGGAAGTTGTTCGTCGTACATGAGAATGGTAAGTACATTACCCATTAGATTGAAGTGTGTGTATGTTCAGGTTGAAAAATTGATATAAAAAATGTAATTATTTTTATTATATTTAGGTTAACATTTAATAATTGAATAAAAATAATCGAGGTAGTGGAGAATGAAAATAAAATAAAAGAGAATGAGGAAGGATGTTAACTCTTCTTTGGGTAACTCCATTTGGTTTTCACCAAAGGGATTCCATGGATGGATTTATTCTAAAATTTAGGATTATATTTTGAGGGTATAAATTTTGGGAGACTATTTGGTTAGATTTTTTATAATAAAAAGTGTCTTGAGATTTGTGTGGAAGGGGAGGAGTGAATTCTTTTTTATAGTGGAAGAGGAGTGGTACTCTTATAAATATTATAAGGTTACAAAATGGGACGTATACCTTACCTAATGTGCATAAAAAATTAAATTATAATTGATTAAATTTGAATAATTGTCTCAAAAAATCTACACCACACAAAAACAAGTGATTTTTTATAATTTTTTCATTAACTTCTATGTTTCCCCAATTTTATCATTTTGGTTTTTATTAAAATATAAAGTATCATAACATAAGTAAATTGACCATTAATTCTAAATTAAAGTGGTATTTTTTATAAAATATATACCCATTTAATTATAATTATTATATCTAATTTACAAAATTAAATACCATTTGTGTTGGAAATTAATTTTATAATAAGTGCATGTAACGCACAAAAACACTTCATTGACTGGGACTGTGCAAACAATGTTTTTACAATCTTTGGGTCAATATGTAAATTATAAAATATCTATTGGAATATTGATGGACCATATTGGATATTTATTAGCACTTAAAAATAACTTGGTCAAAGGTAGTATTTTAATTATTTTTAAATCATTTAATAAAATATCATTTATTGTAAAATAACATTAATTTCAATTTTGGTTATTTATTTAATTTTAATTTAATAAATATAAAAAAACAGTGAAATAAAAATATATTAAGTTAAAAACTTTCTAATGTGATATATTTATCCACAAAAAAAAATTAATGACAATAATTCAACCAATTTACTTCACTTTTAATATTTATAGTATCATTTATTTTAGTTAATTATTAATGAAATAATCATTATGTTGGATTTTGTTAAGAAATTTAAGTAACTAGAACATACCTAGAAATTATTGATAAGTAATTATGATAAAAATACTAATTTAATTTTCAAAAGGGTTTGTATAACCTAAAAAATATAGTTTTTTCCACATCTCAATGTTCAAAAAATGTTAATGGTTAGGAAAGTTCTTTTTTTGTCTTTCTCCTTAACTTATGAAATAGGGAAATGTTATTGAATAGTATCCCAATAGATCAAAAACTAGATCTATTAAGTTATATATTATGAATATGGGAATAAAATGTATTTTGGACACGTTTATAGGCCATTTTTTCCCATAAGTTTATGGTTTAGCACTTAATTAATCCTAATTTTACCATAATAGTTGTGATTATTTTTAATCACATTCACTAATATGTTTGGTAAAAAATTATGTTAATCATATTAGACAAGAAATATCATACTTATTACAACCATGTATGTATATTTTTTCAAATTCAAATGACATAATTGGATAGAATAAATTTAACGCTAATCCCACAGATGTGGCGAGAAATAGGGTAGTTAAAGGAAAACCGTCGAAAAGTTGAATAATTTTTTATACCCAAATTCAATATAAAAAATATTCCAAGAACTATATTGGATTAATATATGAATTATAGATCTATTTTGACTTTAAAACCCAAATTAAAATATAATTTAATACTATTAATTCTTTCAATGAAATAGATGTTTTTAACTAACATACTGTATTTTTTACTATTCCTTAAAAAATAAAACTTCACATAAAAATACAAAAAATATCACCCTAACCTTATTTTTGAATTATAAATTCCAAAATTATGATTATTTTTATATATTTAATATATAAAATTCTAAAAATTAGTGTTTACATAGGTGCACCATTCAAAGGTGGTAAAACTCGGTCTTACATGTAACACATGCTAACTCAATATGGTGTGTACTGTAAGAAAATATAAGTGTTTCATGTAGTGAAAGATCAAGTTGTAGTTGAATATTATGCAAGAAAAAATTATTTATTTTATATTTATATAAAAAACACTCTGTATATTATGTTGTGGGAATTGAAAAAGATTAAATTAATTCGAAAACAATTTCACAAAATTACGAGCTGTTGGAATGATGTTCTTATCTATAACATATTGGGCCTAGTTCACTCAAACATAACTCGATTTGTTGGGTTACATTTTATCAATAATTCATCTTCATAGAATAAAAGTTTTTAACTAATTGAAAGGGACTGAAGGTGGCACAATTGGGAGATTATAACCTCTGAATAAGAAACAAATATATCAAACCATTAATAAATGGAAGGAAACAAATAAACATAATCGTAATAATAATAAAAATAAATTGAAAAACATTCAACAAGTATCATGTAAAATTATGGCATGATGATGCATAAATTTAATAGGAATATAATGCAACTATAGTATATACAGTACAAGTATGAGAATGTGAAAAATGATCCAATAGATATCTACACAAGCATCCTAAGGGTATGGATCAGTCCTCTACAAACATCTAAAGAAATCAAGTTCCCATATTATAGGACCCCTGGGCGAGTATACCTTTTTCATCCTAAGCTACAATTTTCAATTAACATAAGAATAGTAAATTATAAAAATAGAACCCATGACTACAATGCCAGGCATCCATGTGTAAAACTAGTCATGTGGGATTCAAGGAAATACCAATTAATCAGTAAATAAAGACAATATTATGGGGTTTTGAATTTAAATAAAGGTGAATAAACTAAAGAATCTAAATCAAGGGGGGATGGAACACCATGTCCAACAATTGTATAAATAATTATAAGGAATGAAAAGTCCATTGAAATTCATAAATAATGATAATGAATTTCGTGTACAATGAAATTGTATTTAATAGTAATTCCATGAAATATAAATTCATCAATAATAATGAACTCCATGTACAATTAATTCATCATTAATAAGGAATTCCATATCAGATTATGTTAAAGAAAACATTGTCCATTATGGTGTAATGACATGTCCAATTATGAGGAAACACGATGTCGAACATTGTTTAACCATACAATTCCATACAATTCAACATGACTTATGATCCCATCCAAGGAATTCAGTAATTGAAGCTAGTAGTTTTATCATGGAAGATTATAATAAAAATTCTTTTTTCATTAAATAATTTTTCTTATTCCAAGGAAAATCCACACTAATTTATAATCATCGTGATGCGCTATATACCATTAAAAAATTTAATTTATGAACAAACTAGAATTCCATGAAACAAATCCCTAATATTTATAAATTAGTTTCTCTTTTAAATACATATGAATAATAAATAATTAAAATAAAAATTGATGTCTAATTTCTATAACAAACTTTATTTTTTTTCAAAATAATCATTCCTTTATAAGGAAAATAGACTAGGATATAGTACTCAAGCATTCAAAAATTATATATATATATACTATTTTTTAAATTACATTCAAGTTGTAAAATACTTCTGTGAAATACATTCCACTTTACATTAAATTAAATGATTTTATTTTCAAAAGGGTAATATGAATTCCCCCTCACACTACACATTAATTAACTATATTTATTTAAACCTTTAGAAATGGACAAATCAAAACACATCAAAGGTGGTTAAATTTGAATCAATGAGTATGGTTCATAGGAATATGAGTAAAAGACACCAAAAGTGGGGTGGTTCGAGTTAATTTAGACAACCTCTAATGACATAGCTAGGTGCATAAGGGATAAAAAAAATCAAGTAATTATGTATTATTGATATTCACTTCACAATTATTAGGTGATTCATGGGATATCTGGTGCATGGCACAGAAGTTCATTTTATAAATGAAAAAAATAACGGAAAAGAATATAGAACTCTTATTTTATTTTTAAAAAACTTCACTAGTCTATTATTAAGAATTTATTCAATCTAGAATAATATAAAGTGAAGAATCATAAAATTAAACATTTCTAATCTAATTTTCGTAACATCGTTCTATTCTACTTCGTACTGAGGGAAAACCATAAAATATTATATATGAGAAAGGAGGATCTTCTAATAAGATACTGTGTAGGGGAAAGAGGGATTAGAAAGTAGGTGGAAAAGATAAACGAGGTAGGGAAAAACAATCATTTACATACACATTAATAATTCTCGTGATTTGGAACATAGTTTGGATAATCTAACCCCAACTATGCGGTGCCACTCTGAAAAGGGTCACCCCATTTCTTAGATAGGCACGTGGTTTAGAAAACCCTGGGAAATACATGTTACCCCCCCCCCCCCATATTGATTATTATAGAGACTTACCATCACTATGTGACCTCATTCAGATGGTTTGACAACCCATGCACGTCCATTTGAGGGTTACATAGTAATCTAGGACATGTCACATAGTTCAGAAAAACATCAACCCACAACAGAATAGGATGAATGGTTGCGTTACATGGTTAGTAATAACTTTGTGCTAACCATGTACCTAAGATTGCCTCTCCCATAAATTTAGTTTTGGAAACCTGAGTCTTCTGAAACTCATCTAGACTCCCAAGATATAACTCAAACCTTAAACCCTCTCTAAAAACAATGTCTTTAAGAATTCAAAATCTCGTTATTTTATTTTTAATATTGTTTCAATGGTTGGACCATACACTAAATAAAAATATAAAATTACATAGAAAAGTTTTACCCAGTTAAAAACACTTGTTCTAATAACCTTCCCACATTAGATATTTCCATCCCTTTGAAGCATTGTAAAATAATGAAAACCTCACATGACCTACTTGTCTAATGATTTTCCATTCAAACAAATACATTTCATCTCTAATTCCCAACATTCCTATAATAATCACTTCAAACATATGGTACGTAAGACATTAAAATAGAAGAAAATTATCAAAAGTACTCTATATTCATTGATATGGTTCTTAACAAAGAACATATAACACAAGACATGATCACTTCATAATCTCTTTCATCAACCAGCACATGGTTCTATTTGAAATAGGTTTTACCCTCTAATTGAAAATTTCAAGTCATGATACTCTCAATATTAGATTTTCTGAATTAAATATGCCTTCGGTATACTTTCAGTTATCCCAAAACATTTCATAATTCAATGTAATGGTCAAATTCCAATCAATATATCTTATCATGGTTATAAATAACCTTCCTTGAAAATCCCTAGAAGACCTTAAAACTAAACTTGAGAATTTACACTAAAGTTTATAGCTGACTTATTGTTATTTATATTGGGAAAACAATTTATTTCTCATTTTCAGAACCATGCTTCACTATAATGGCTGGTGCAATTCTGATCTATCATCCATGGATCTTTATACTCCAACCATCAACAGAGCCTGAAAGAAAATCTGGGGTAACCTCGAGATCAACTACTTATTTCCAGAGAGATCATACAAGTTATTCAACACTATGTGTGGAATGTTAGTATATTATTGAGACATCCACGCATTAAAAACACTAATTGAGACTAATGGTGATATCTTAATGGGTGATAATGTTAAGGAATCATCTGGTGTGGAAAAATTCAAACATATACAGAGATCTAGGTCCCTGAACGTAGTCATGAATAAAATAACCAATACATTACCCAACATCCCTTAATCCCATGCTAGACATTTTTGTAGAATCCATAAATAAGTTATTTCATTTATATAATGACATAAGTTAGCCAAATAACCATCCAATAACCAATCTCAAAGTCCCACAACCCTCTGCATTAGGGTCTCCCACTAGTGATTGAAATAAGTCTCCATACCTTAGGACCATCATTTTTATCATACCAAACAAAAATTAAAAACATGATTATCACAACCCATTCCCTATCCATCTCAGGACATAATGACTGGAATGGAAAAGATCACACCCACTCACCATCACTAACACAAATTTCATGCATCAACCATTCTCAATCCATGATAATATTTATCATGGATTTCATTGAGTTTCAATGAACAATGATGGTTACCAATGTCAAACAACCAAAGGTTCACTCCCCAACTTATGGAATACATGAAACCTATTTTATGTGAAATTATGAAGGTTTCCATCTATCAAGTTAAAAAAGATATTTTGGTTTCATTGTATCCTAGAATATAGTTGACACTCTCCCAATGTACTCAGGAAGATATCAAGATATGGGTTATGGTCTCCACTAAAATAGGAGTACACTATGATCTCATCAATAATAATGTATTGATCTCTCTGATCCATACTCATAGAAACATTATATACTTCCCTTTTAACAACTCTTCAAGTCGTGTATCCCAAAAATTCTTTTTCAAGATCAATCACTGGTCTACCATCTGACAACACCCAATTTTAATACATATTATCCCGACTTGCATGGGAAAATACTTTAATTTATTGAAATCTCTAGGTTTCAATTCCTACCAACATCATATTTGAAACCTTAAATCCTGATCATGTGCCCAACATCATATAGATATTTCATATCTACCAATTTCCATGCGCAATTGGCATGAATTAAACTTATTGAATATATTAGACATACAATCTCATACCTCCCATATAAAGAACAAACTCATTATCCCATTAATTATCCATAAAAAATCAAGACAACTATTCTATATTGAACATCAGTTCTCAACACACCAAAAGATCCCCTGGAACTCTTATTCAAAATTGGTTACCTATAAGTTCCATGGTTTATTGAATAAATTTCTACCTCTCAAGAACATTTTAGTGATTTTTAAAGTTAACTACATCACCTCTTGTCAACATGGCTAGGATCCCAAACATTCTTTCCGTTGAATGATTATCTTGATACCTAGGCACTCTATATGATTTTCATAAAACCATAAGCATCAAAATTATTATATCACATAACTTGACACCCTCTTATTCTTTGGTCTCAAAAAAATATATTGAATCCCATTACATTAAAATTAATCGGTATATTCAATACAACCTTTCATTTATATTTCCTTGATCCAACCAAATACATGTCACTCATTAGGGTATGATTCATGAGTAAGGGCCTCTAGCTCTTCCATCTAACTATATGACCAATCCTCAAAAAGGGCCCTTGTTTCCATCTTCTGTTACCAAAGTTTTCTAGAATGAGAAACATATCCCACATAAGGTATTCTATTTCATTGAAACAAAAACACCTCTAATATATCTCGAAATAGGTAAAAATGGAAATGGGTGATAAGATCATCAAACTATAAGGGTTAGTCCTTTCAAACCAGGTGCAGTAATATCACCTTATAATCACTGAGTTATAGAACCAAGACTATCTTTGAGAACCCCCATTAAGAAATTCTCCCTTGAGGGTCATTATATTAATGTTATGAAGAAATAGATCTGACACTCAATATGTATCTTCATTTTCAACGGTGATACATCAACATAGATAGCCTCAAGTTCTAACATAATGCCTAAAATATTAAAACTAGTTTCATTCATAAATGGTCACTATGATCTACCAACTAATAGTTATGTCTAAGAAATAATATAAATAGTCCAAATGAGACACTCAGTAAACATCCATGCTCCTATTCAAGACAAATCTCAAGGTAAAAACTAAATATAACCCATACATGAGGGTTCTATCTATCAAACCCATTAAAAGTTATACATAATCCATTTCACAACATCATATTTATTTAAATTAAATTAGGGAATAACATAGACAATTTCATGTAACATTTATAAAGGAAACTATTTATAAGTGTAATTATAACTTTCTTTATCTAAATACATGAAACATTGTTGGAAAATTATCTCATAATTTTCTTTTATACCATTATTTACTCATAAGTTCTCACCACTAGATTAGTTATGGAAAATTTAAATTCCATGTTATACTAGAAAACACCCATTATGTTTTAATTTTATTTTTAATTAATTGATGCCTCATAATAATAATGATCAATACAGAAAACATGTCTTTATCATATAAGGGGGAATCAGTCAAATAGGATGCCACCATACATTTATACAAAATGTCATATAAGTGCCTACTGAAACATTAAATAACAATCCCATTGGTCATAATTATACCACCATGGGGTTAATATTTAATCATAGAAAGAGATAGTGTAAATATATTAGGGTTTAATCAAACCAACCGAGTTTCAATATTATGGGAGTCCATTCCTAATCTATGGAGTCAATGAACTACACATTGAAATTGGCACCACATTTAAGTGAAACCCATTAATAGTCAATTCATTAATTTTTGACACACCCCTATGGGTGTTATCTCATTGAAATAAGATGAAAACAAATAACCTACAAGGGACCAATGAAGCATATTGGGATTCAATTATATGGGTCCTCATTCCCATGTTATATAGGTACAAACCTCATTAAGTTGTAATTGAAACACTATTTCACAGATATCCTTAAGAAATTATATGAATTCATTAAGAAAAAATAAATTCCATTGAAATTTTAGCGATTTTATTCAAGTTAATTAATTAACCAATTAAAATAGTTTTCATTTTTTAAATTCACTTTTGTCTAGATAAATAGAATGCCACCATAAATAGTTGTATTAAAACACCATTTAGGATGATGTTAACACTTTATTTAAACAAATGTGTATCATAATTATAACAAGGAAGATATCACATAATTAAGGAATATAAAATCATAGTTATGAAGAAAATAATAATGGAATATAGATGACCAATCTAATTATCCCTCAAGAATAACATTTATATAATAATGCTAAATAATTACTGAAACATGGTATACAGTTTAGCATGTCAATGATGTGTGAATCATATGTGACTAAAATGGTTCATGAACACACCCCCTTTTATCTTTAAATATCAGTACAATATTTAAATCCATACAATACCAAAATCGATAATAAGAATAAATGTACATCAATTGCTAATGGTTAAAAAATATTCAACTTTAATAAAGAACCATCACTAACCACAATCTCATCATTAGAAACCTGATGTTTTCCTCATTATTGGGTTTGCCAAACCCAAAAATGAGATATTTAAAAAGTGTTGAAACATTACTAGACTCACATATACCACATAAAAGTAGTAAGTTGAGGAAAATAAGATGAAAAGTAAAATACCATTTTTCACATTTTTGTCTTGTTTCACTCGAAAGTATCATAACTTGGTGGGTCACATGGTCTCAAGAACACCTCCCCTTATACGAGAGGCCTCTGACTAGTAGAAAGTATTTGAAAGTAGTAAAATGAGGATACTATATGATATATATCAGAAATAAATAAAACAAAAGCATAAATAAATATAAGTAAGAGGAAGTAAATCATCCCGGTAATAATAATAATAAATGGATAAAAGTGAAAACTAATTTCATATAAAAATGGTTTCATTATGATACAAAAAATTTAACTTGATTACATGGAGGAGGGATTACATAAAATAAATATATGATAAGGAAAACAAAAACCCAACAAACTACAATGGAAATATTCCTGAGAACTCCACTTATTCTTTTTCTCCCTTTTAAAAAATAAAGCATCCATTACAAAGAGCTTCCCATTATACTGACTTATAACCATGACGTTTGTCTTGGTACCCAATGATGACCCAAACAGGGAGTGAGTAAAACTTAGTAAGACATCACCAATGGTGACTAATGAAAATAAAATCAGTGAATATAAAATGATTAGTGTGTAGCTATATCAAAAGTATACAACAAAGAATATAAAAACCATTTCAGTTTTAGGATTCTCACAGGACCCCAGACCAACTATACCTCCTATCGCCTAAGTCGGAATGTCTCTGAACATGAGGGAAAAAAGCAGAAAAATATTTCACATGGATATGAGCCTAGGTTTCCAGGTGTAACACTAGTCACATGGTATTCAAGGAAATACCAATCCATCCAATCATAAAGATAATCGTAGGTGTTTCACATTAAAATAAGGGAACCATCCCAAACATCAAAATAAAGGTGGTGTGGAATGTCATGACCCACAATTTTATAAATAATGAAAAGAAATCCATTTACATTGAATTCACACATAAATATAAGGGAAATGGTGTCCAATTAATTCATATATAATAATAAATTCCTTGTCTAATGAATTCATCAATAATAAGGAACACCATGTACAATGATTTCATGTTTAATAAGGAATGTCATGTACAATTATGTTGAGGAAAACCATGTACATTATTGAGTAACACCATGTCTAATAGTTATGAACTCTATGTCCAGCATATCTTAACTATAAAAATCCATGCAATTCAATATTACATACAAGTCTACACAAGGAATTCCATAATGGTTCCCAAGTATCACTGAAGAAAAATTATAATAATTATTAATGTTTTATTAAATATTTTAATATATGACATGGGAAACATCTATTAATATTTATAATTATTGTGATTTACTATATACCATTTCATTTATGAACAAATAATAATAACATCAATAATTGTTATTCCATTTATCAATTATTTTATCCATTAAGAATATATGAAGGATATATAATTAAATTTCCAAATAATGTAAACATTACATAATACACATTACTTAATTCAAATTGGAAGTTACATTATAATGGAAAGGGACTAGAAGATGGTATTAAATCATTCAAATATTTATTATATATATCCTATTTATTAAATTGAGTTCAATTTTTATGGTCGATGTGAGAAATAAATTCCACTTTATATTAAATTAAATAATATGGTATCGTCCAATGGTAATATATATCCCCTATCATGATACATATCAAATAATTATATTTATTAATCCTATTATCAAGGTACAATTCAACTCACCTTAAAGTAGTTTTAATTCGAATAAAGTAGTATGGTTCATACACATGATAGAAACACACCTTAAGGGGGTGATTTGATTCGAGGTAGAAAACTGCCATTGAGGCATTGAGGTGCACGATGGCTAAAAAATAATTTATTAGGGATTAATAATATTAAATTCTTATTTAAGAGGTGTTTCATGGAAGTTATGTTCCATATAAAAATAACACATTTTATAAATGACATAATATTAAGGGAAAATCATATAAAACACCTAAGTCATTCTTAGAAATATCCACACATCTATTATCGAGCATGTATTTTATTCTGAACCTTGTTTTAATGGTTTACCAATACACCAAAAAAAATTAAATTCCTTAGGAAATGATCATCAAGTTAAAAACAAGGGATGATACATTAAGTGATCTTACCTAATATAAATTTAAGGTGTACGATGTCCTGGTGTGGTTTGACCTAAGGCCCTAGATCTAGTATTTATAAGGAGAGATGACGACATGGTGTATTTTTACATGAGGCTCTTTAGCTTTGTGGATAATGTGGGATACATGTTGTGACTATATGGATGACTCTAGTTCAATAATCCATTGTGAATACATTTCTGAAATGAATCTAAAGTAGATATCATTAATGGTTTTTGGGTTGTTGTTAGAGCATAACTACTCAGTACATCATTTCATGTTGTTAGTTGAAATTTATTTATTATCTTGACATAAAACCTTAATCATTCCCACTAGTGTTAAGGAACCATTACTGAGACTTACTGGGTTTATACTCACACCATATATAGATAGATTCATGTGCATGTGGAATTCAAGAACAAATACATTGGAAGGAAAGACCCTAGTAACTGGGAGATCAAAGGCAAATCCTGATTGTTGGAGGCAGTATCAAAATATACACCTGAGAGAGTTTATATTATTTTATTTTCATTCCAATCTTTGTCATACTCTAGTTTTATATACCACTTTGGAGTTCCATGGTTTAATTATAAATATCCCTTAAGATAATTTTCATCTCATTCATTACAGAATTGCTTATTAAGTTTATTGACATATTATTTTTTATTGTCTTTATTGATACTAAGTGTATAATCTTCCCACTGGTGGTGTTTAGACCCTATATTATAATAAAAAATATTAATTACAGGAAAGTGTGCATGGGGGAAATTTTCACTCCATCATGTATTTAGTTATTTAGGTTGGTATGTCACACACATGAATTTATGGGTGATATATATAAATATTAAAAAACACAACAAAATAATTTTCTTCACCTACCAAACTTTTAAATTGAGGACTCATGAATTAAACATGTGATATAATGTCTAGATAATCTTCCCATCTATATAATGATGATTTTTTCTATGTATTAATTGATTTTTACAATCATTAAATATAATATTCCATACTCATGATGTAAATTAAGGATACAAATATTAAATAGTAAATTTTGTAAATTTATGAAGTTTTGAAAAATCTTCTACATGAATGAATAAAATGATCGTTGTTGAGGTGTATAGGTAGAAAATGTTTTAAATTAGTTCAAATATTGATTCTTTAATCCAAATAATGGCTTCCACCTACTTATTTTTTATTAAATATAGAAAATTAGCAATTACCATAGTCAATTTTCATATGATTTGATTCCTTATCAATGTTGTTATCATTATTTCTTAGATACTGAAAGGTAGAAAGGTAACATTTTATTAGTTTAAAAAAATAAAAAAATAATCCAGTCACACACTCTACTCATCGAAGTCTGAAATGATGTAGGTTGAGAGAATCAATCTTTATAACAATTTTCAATCATATGGAAGAGACCCCAACCTGGTGTATAAAATGAGAGAATCACCTAGAATCCCATTACTGGAAAGATAATCTTCCAAAAAATTTCCTTCTTTATAAGTGTCCCTAACTCGAATTTCCTAGTTGACAATAATTTAACATTTTTTTTAATAAGTTAAACAACATCCCATGGATAACTAACCATCCCTTTAGAAAACCCAACCAGCATAGCAAGAATCAATATTAATCTCAAAAATCATAATTCCATACAACCTGCTTATCTTGGGACCAGATATCAAGGCTCTGAACTCTAATTACAAGGAATTAACTCCCCCATAGAATACACTAAACCCCATTTACGTTGATCCATTGATGTCTCTCACAAGACCACCTCCACACATCACCCTTGCTAGATAAGATCCATCCACATTTAATTTGTGACTTGTATTGTGATCTCTCAATTTGATCCATCATCCCAGATTCATTTGATTTTCATCAATGATGGAATAGTGTCTTGTTAGCAGTCAACATAGGGTAGTAGATATTGGTTTTTCACTGATTAGAATACCCACATATACCACTATAATCTTCACGTGAACCTAGAAGAAACTAGGGACACCCTCTTTCCTTTTCTTACTTTATTTATCTCCTCCTAGATAGACCAACACACTGTTGATAAAACAAAAACTCTAAACTTTGTCTCCAATCCATGAAAACCATCCATAAAGAAACAATTTTCAATAAACTTCTGCATAGACTCCCCATCCCTGTATATTTTTGTGATAAACTCCAACTATCTCCATATTTACTCGGCCTAATCACCCTTGGAAAGTATCTTCCTTGAGGGTTCTTATTGAAGAATAGCTCAACACATATATCTAGAGGCAAACCTCACTCTTTTCTTATACAGGTTTTGATCTGTTGGAAGAGAACCATTCATTATTCTCAAGATAAGAAAAATCATTTTACTAGGAATCTCCTTATACCAAATCCTTGGTGCCCAAATATCATCCCCATTTTTAATATTCATCGTGTTCCTATAATATTTTCCATTGAAAATCTTAGGGGAAGAACAAATAAGGATACACATATTTGGTTCATCCACTAAACAAAAATTCTTGAGGATATTCATCAGATAATCATTTAAAATAGTATTAATGAAACATGGTTACCAAATAGACTCCTTGAAGAAGAGGATTGGTACTAGGAAGCTAGGAAAAAAGAGAGAATCAATGACCCATCTTTACTTCTAGAAATTAACATATCCATGCCCGACCACTTGTCTAACCTTGTCCTCTAGATATCTGAAGTGTATATCCATACAAAGATCTAAACGAGAAAAACCTCTAGTTTTGTAGGACAAATCCTTGAAATTAACTCCAAATAAATCTCTCAAAAAACAATCCTAGAAATAATTTCCTTCTTTGATTTCACATTTCATTTTCACATTCATTGCATTCAGGGTTTTTGATATAATATGAAAATTACTGCCTCTTTAATTGATTAGTTTTGCAAGTTGAGCCCATGATGCCTAGTGACATATCCCAGGATGATTTTTCTCCCATATAAAGGTGATCATGATCATATTTAGATTGATGAGTTTCACTTTTGGGGGTTTGATAATAGAAAGAATATGCATAGTCATCGAGGTAAGAACACTGTTAATAAAAGAAATCCTTGCTCCAATTGAGCAAAATATTTTTTCCAATTGAATATCCTTCATGTGACCCTCTTGATGATTCCATTGAATAAATCCTTTTTGATCCTTCCATTTGATATCATCTCCCTAATATAATTCATTTGGAAGTTTACTTGTTTGCATGTTGAGCTTGTCTTGGATTATGTTACAATACCTTCTTAATCATTTATTGGAAATAAAAACACTACTTTTCCATTGATTGAAACATTGACCAATAAAAATGCTATAGGAGGCCATAATTTTGTTGAAACAACTCACTAATTTTATTCTTCCATTGATAAAAAACATCATGTCCTCAATAAATAACATATGTGATATCATTCCACTCCCAACCCTATTTTTAAAAGGAAAAATCTCTCCTTATTCCAAACCAATTCTTCTATTTCTAGAAAGAGCTTCCTAGGATAAAATAAACAAAATAGGGGATAACATATCACATTTAATTACACTACAAACCGATTAAAAGAAACCAAAATTACTTCCCATTAGCGAGATAACAAGCCACGGTGAATCATTACATCTAAAACCAAGATCAAAAAACCATTCCTGGAATCCAAACATCTACATGACACTAATAAAAAATCTCTATTCAATTATATTGTAATCATTGTCAATTTCAACCTTTATAATGACATTGTAGACGTGTGTCTTCTTATTTAAGTCCTCGGCCATATTTTTTACAATACCATTGGCCCCTTGGATACTCCTACCTGGAATAAATCCATGATTCTCCTCTGATATTAGTCTTGGAATAACACCACTAAGTATCTTATTTATCATACTAGCTAGAATTTTATAAGAAATTATTACATAGGAAGATTGGTCTGTATTTATTAATGTTAATAGAATCTTTCACTTTAAGAGTCATAACAACCCAAAAAGAGAAATAAACCCTATTAAACACTCTACCTTTGAAAAAATGTTTCACTATATCACCCAGTGGACCCTTAATAATGTCCCAACCAACCATATAAAAAATACCTCGAAACCCATCAGGGCCAAGAGTGATTTTCGGGTTCATGATTAACATAGCGTCTTTAATTTCATGTTCCCATGTAATATCGACAAACACCACATTGTCTTTTTCTTCCTCCAGCTAAAGAATAAAGCACATAAACAATTTTTTTTCCTCATACCGATCCTGGATTTGAGTCCTATTACTAGTTTGTCCATCCAAATGGTTTTCAAAGTGATCCAAATCCATCTTCCCATCCACCTCATCATCAGGAATAAAAGAACTATACTCAAGATGAATATGAATTATTTTGAATACCTTCCACTCCATTATAAAAGCATTAAAATAGGTGGTGTTTCGATTCCCTTCCTTGATCAAAATATCTCTCTATTTTCTCATATATAACCTCTCTATTTCTAACAAATTTTAATCTAACATAATTTATTTTTCAGATAAATCTAGAAATAAATTATAATTCTAATTGAGCTGGAGTCCCTCCTATAGTTTTTCATTGTCTTCTTTACGCCACTCCAGATTGTTATCCCCATCATATCTATAATTGGACTTGTCCTGAACCTTTTTTTTCAAGCATCGTAGCCCCTGCACCAAACCAATCAAAGATGAACCCCTCACTAGTTCTCCCAAGGATCTCTTGACCAACTAAATAAATCTATCCATTCGATGTCAATTGGAAGAATAATGAAACATGGTATTCCTCCTATTGTCCTTTTTTAAACACACCAACAGTGGGTTACGGTATGATAGGGATCTAGTTAGATGAGAAACTGAAGCAATCACATAGAAGTCCAACCCTTGAATATTGGAGAGACACCTATCCAACCTACATCGAAACCTCTTACTCCCTTTTCTATTATTACACCAAGTAAATTTTCTTCTCGTGTAACCCAAATCCATAATACCCTTGTCAGACATGAAATCATTTAAGTCCTTCATTGATTTAGTCGAGAATATTGAGCCACCTATTTTCTCTGATGCCTCCACAATAGTGTTAAAGTAATTCTCAATAAACCATGGTATATATCCTATATAAAACATTAAGACATTCTATCATAAATTAATTATAAAGAAAACATCACATTTATCATAAACAAAATAGAAATAAAAAACTCATTACCCCCTTGAATATTTTGGATGTAAATGCTGGTAAGAAAAAAGAGACATCTGCTCAGAAGTTTTTTTTGACTCCAAGATCACTAAATTGGAAGACTAATAAAGAATCAGTTCTAAAGAAATGAAAGAATATTTCACCTAATAACCCATTCCCTTGGTATTCAAAATGATTATTGATACCATTTAATATAGGAGGATCTAACCACGCAACCACAAGAACCTATCCTGTAAAGTTATTTGGGGACTGGAGCTTCGCTCTTCATTGACATAGTGATTAGTCTATAGGATTTCTTCAAAGTTTCAACCGCAATTTTTCTTATATCCTTAACCTCTAGAAATATGTAACTCACTATATCTTTAGTTTCAGATAAAAATGAGAATCTATTAGAAACTTCACCCTGATGCAGACACTCCAACGACATCCCCCTCACAAAATTGACACAATAAACCTTCTCTTTGGAGATATCTTGGAATCACAAAGGTCCTTCAAGACTCCATCCATCATTGATTAATTTATAGACAAGCCTGATCAGCTAGATAGAGAGCCCATGTGCTGACAACAATGACCCTGATAAAACAACTACAAAGTGGGTTTCTAATGAACTGAGACCAAGGAAAGACTACCAGCATCACGGTCTAGAGGATCCTCTCTAACTGAACCTCTAGAATCGTTCATTGGAATAAAATTCCCTACTAAATACAAGTTTGGTTCATCCGAATTAGTACATGTCATGTTACTATATTTATTAAAATTAAAATATCCCACTTCTTTTGAAACCCACAACCAAAATCCAAATATGTCACCATTATTGGTATCGTAGATGGTAACTTTAAACCCTTAGACTCAAAATATATTGGATAAGGCATACCATCCATATAGGTAACAACTTTAGAAACAATGGTAACCTTCATATTCTTCACTTTGAATCCCACATCCCTTCTCTTACACACATTGGATGAATTACCCTAAAGGTAACATTCATGATAGAACCTGGTCAAAGCCTGAAAGAAGACATGTTTCCACCATGAAAATCCTTCCCCAGTTCGAATCATATATCTTGAAGGAAGAGAAGAAGATATATCATGATCTAGAAATATGAGAGTTTTTAACACTAAATGGAGGCACTAAGTAGCTATTGGGTCAAAAGTGGATTGGACCCAAAATAAAACACTATTGTGACAGAAATAATTGTGAGAATAAAAATGTAAGAAAATTCAAAATAAAAATATCATAATAAAATATGGGGACACGAATTTTTAACATGTAAAACCCCTCTTTTAATAGTATTAAAAACAGTGGGGAAACTCCGTGAAAATTCACTATGAATCAGAGAGTACAAAAATCTAGGTAAAACCCAAGACATGAATTGAAAAGAAAGTGTAGAAAACCCTGCATGAAAAACCACACCCTGATACACCTCTCGTTGCCTCTCTAATAATAGTCCATGACCAGATGTCACCCTTTGAAGATCAATCTCAAAATTATGGTGTCATTTCATCACCTTGTTTCATAACCCAATTTTCCACTACTCGCTATTTAATTCTCCCAAAAACTGTCACACAAATATCTACTCTCCTAGGGTTAATGTGAACAACAAAAACTTTCTCCATACTTGATCTATTGTCTCCCCTTTTAGAGGCTATCATGTTATATATATCATTTTTGAAATGGATATCTGAAAATATCTCAAAAATTATATCATTAGATATCACTTTTATCTCATGATAGTAGATATATTGTGGAAGGATCTTGAATATCCAAAAAAATATCTTTACATCTAAAAGATATAATTGTGTCAGTTGAACCCCAATAATCTCCCCCTTTATCCCATCAAATAAGGATATCGCATCCAAAAACTCATTTGTAAATAAAAATAATTGGTATCATACCAACCACCATCCTTTGCAGAAAATATGACATCCCTCTTTTGCATCTCTGGTGAAAACCTGAAATCTCCCCTTGCAAAAATAAATTCAAATGACAGAGTCTTCATCATACGTTTATATAAAACATCAATACCATAATAAAAAATATTTGGCTCCCCCATAATTTTGATAACTACATAATCTAGATCACATACACGAATTAGCGGCCCCATCTACTCAACATCCTCTAAGTTGTCTGAAACTCTCAACACATCTCTGTGATCTTTGATTCACATTCTCTCTTCACTACTGTCACTCTCTAAAGAAAAATAATTTGGTATACGACTTGAAACACCTTATATGGAATTCTTTATCTTTCAAACATTTTTCATCATATTTAATGGTATTTGACTTATTCAGGATGGTTTCCTGTGCCAAAAATATGATGAAGTCCTCTTGGAAACTGAATTCATGAAATAACTATATTCTTTTATTTCCCTCCTATAAAGTGTTTCATCAATTTTTCCTAACACATAAACCATAGATCCTCTAGAAAAGTCCCATATTCCACCACCAAATGAACTCCTGAATACATCACTATCAAGAGTAAAAGTGAATAAAAAATTTTGGCATATACCTAGAACATATCACACATCCCTCAATATCAATGTACAAACTGCATTCATAGTGATACAAATATCACCAACACTAATGACATTAGTAAAATATCTATTTCCCATATTCAAAACATCAAAGTCACCTTCTTCGTATGATGAAAATAAATCCTTCTATAATTTAATATGGAATGATGCTACTGAATCATCCACTCATTCAGTGTATGGATATGGCCTATGATAAAAAAAACCCCAACAAAAAGTAAATCACCCTCACCCTAAACAATAAATACCTCAGTATCCTTAGAATCAGTGTCATGTGCCTTCTCTTCCACCTTAATTATTTTCAATTCATAGAAGTATATCTTAACATGAAACTCCTTGTTCAAAAAGAAGAACTTGACCTTTCTTCTTGTCTTTGACCAACCTCTCTGATTACTACATCCATCTACCATAGCCAGAGTACCACCATTACATAAATATTCACCACCATTGGTCTTTCATCAAGTCTCGTTCATAAACAATGATGGAATGACGTCATCCAACTTTAGTGTGTCTTTCCCAAACAGCAATGTGGTGATAGGATTATCATATGAATCTAGTAATGAACACAAAAGAAAAAAACCCTTCTCTTCTTCTTCCATCCCAATGGGCACTGCATTAACCTTATCATTGATCTTGACCACCACCGAAAACATTTCCGTCAAAAGTTTGGTGAACTCAACTAGATGGTTACCTGAATCTCTATTCCTTGTCATTATATATTTTATAACCATTTTTTCATATATAAATGATTTTATGGGATTTCAATTTAAACCTTATTTCATGCTTTGCCCATATTTCCTCTAGATCTATCATATTCATAACTTCCTGTAGTGTATTATCACCCAAATAAATCTTAATCATTCTTGTCGTCGACTCTCACATTTTCTACCAATCAACATCGCTCATCATCCCTAGTTTCATTGAATTTTTCTTCAATGCCTTCACTATCTTATCACAGACCAGAATATTTTTAACTCTTTTATGCCAATGTGTAAAATAATTTTTCCATTAAATATTTCAATGTGGGTAGAAAGGCTATGATATAAATCCCCCATATTTAATTAGTAAGAAAACATGGATAACCTCCTCTGATACCTGATGTTGGTTTGGAAGTGGATCAACAAAAAAATTAAACTCAATTGAGACAAAAATTATTTTGAGAAAAACCAATGTAAGCGAAGTGAAAATCCAAATAGAAGAATAACAAATGGAGAGACATATTTTTAACATAGAAAAATCCTCTTTGTATAGAATCAAAAAACCAAGGGGAAACTCTGAGAAAATTCACTATGAATTAGAGAGTACAAAAACCCAGATAAATCCAAAGATTGGAATTGAAAATATAGTATAGAAAACCCTATATGAAAAAATATACCCTGATACGCCTCTCATCGACTCTCTAATAATATTTTGTAGCCAAACCTCACCCTTCAGAGATCAATCGTGAAATTGCAGTGTCGTTGTAACACCTTATTTCACAACCTAGTTTTTTGTTTCTCGATGTTTCCCTCACCCAAAAACTGTCACCCAAGTATATTTTCTCTTTGGGTTGTTGTGCACCACAAAAGTCGTCTCCATCATTGAGTCATTTCCTACCCTTTTATAGGCTCTCATGTGCCACATATCTTATTTGAAATGGATTTTAAAAAATATATCATGAGATATCACCTGTATCTTTTGATGGAAGATACATAGGAGAAGGATCTTGAATTTCCAGAAAAAAATATCTTTAAATCCAAAAGATAACAATGTGTTAGATGAAACCCAACAATATCTTCATCCAAGAACAGGTAGGTACCTAATACATTTCCCACTAATTGAAGAATCAATAGATTATGAACTGTAAGAGGGATCCCTAGAAGCCAAACCCAAACTGCTTCTATTATTGACTCCTTCCCATTATGGTCCTCCCAAGACCACTATATGGGAGAAAAGAACTAGGCACCATGGTACAAATCGGACCTAGAACACTCTTTAACAAAGTCCTCCTAAGAAAAAAAATGTATACAGAAAGAATATCTAGAGAGGATCGATACCACTATAGGATGACTGACCCCCCAGGAGTTCACATAATTATGGAAGAAAGGAAAGGAAGAGTTATCTCTAGAAAACCTCACAACCAATAAAAGATTTTGATATTTCAAAGCTTTAAGAAACTCATCATCTAAATGATCCAATGAAGGACAGTCGTTGACCATACCATCAAAGTATGGAGTGATGGAAATGGTTGGGATGGAATGGAGGAAGAACCCTAAAGGAAGATCCAATGGGCCCATGAGAACATAATTGAAGTATTTCAAAACTTTATCATCAGAAGAACCATTTAAAAACATTGTAGCATCTATCTTTAGATTATGATGAAGTGGGGGAATTGCTGGAGAAGAAAGAGAGATAATAGAATATTTCGATGTGTTCACTGGAAAATCCATTAATCTAAACATGATCTCAGGTATACAAACAAGTATCATTTCTCAAGGATTATAACATAAATTTCACTAGTGATATTCACACATAAAATACAAAATTTCAAATTTTATTATGGATTCTTTAGTTTATAACATGAATAACTGAGATCACTCTGCCTACCATATATCAACCTTAAATTAATTTATATTCTATATTTATCTATATCTCAAGAAAAAAGAGAATATTTTTCATTTTCTATATCAAATGAAAAAAAGGATAGTTGTGACTATTAACCCTAATTGACACAACCAAATGATATAACATTATTAGAGTTTTAGAATTAGGAAACCGCTAGAAGTTCTTAAATCTGTTTCCAAATCTAGAATTGAACCCCATGAAATTAATATCATTTTGATAGATTATTAAATAATAATATATAATATTTAACTATGGAATAATAACTCTAGTTTGAACTAATATTAATTCTATTTATGACTTGTTTAATTAATAATTACTTATGTGACATAATTAAATAAATCTCATGTTATAATTAATCAAAAAAAATTACATGTACTTAGACCTTTAACTTAGTATGATATATCTCCCAATAAATAAAAATCCAGTTATTAATTATCTAAAAAACCTTTTGAATATAGATACCTACATATATGTGAGAAATAACAATCAAATTACCATAAGTCTTGACCATGAATGACTTGTTGTTGAATTTTTATTAACATGAAACAAATAGTTATTGATCCTCAAACTAAAATAAATTTTATTTTGTAAAATAAAATTTGAATGAATATGATGACATTATTGATACAATTAACTTGTAACCCTATGCACATCGTTCTCTATGGAACTGATTTTAACTCATAAATGTTTATTGGTATCGATAAGGTCATTATGGACCCCACAGAGAAAGGAAAAATAAATAGAAAGAAAAAAATCCAAAAAATGTTTAGTATGGAATATAATATAATTTTAGTATAATCTATCATTAAGAAGGATTCATACATGAATCAATATCCATTAATTCTTGTTATATCATTATTTGACTTATCGAGATAAAATTTCATGTCATTAATATTTTCATGAATTTAAGTCATGATATTATTCCTTAATCAAGGGGCTAGAGATATCTTGTTTTATAACTAAGTAGAGAAAAATATATTAATAATCCAATAATAATCATATCACTAATGATGAACCTGATGAAATACACTTCTGGATAAAAATATACTTCATGGTTTCCATCATGAATCTATGTACGTTATTTCTATTATATATTAATAATGATCTCATTCATAAGAATTATTACACTAGATAAAAAATTGTATATATTCACTGAGAAAAAGTATATATAGTTCATTCCATGAGGTCTATAATCAATATATCCTCCTCTTAGAGATATAAAAATTCAATTTTATAATAATAATTATCAATCTATATAGAAAACCAACACCGAATAGTCAAACATCATTAGTTTCCTATCAAATGTATGTGTCTATATCATACAAGATAGTTATAAGAAAATTTTAAACCTTGGTTCTCATTATTGAGGGAAAAATATAACCAATATTTAAAATTAATAATCTATGTAAATTGTTATAGAATACACATAGAAGAGTATAATAAATATAATAAGAATACAATATGAAAATATCAAACTAAATAAATCTGGTTTGCTGATAAAAAGTAAATAAATAAACTTTTTTCAAGATCACTAACTCCACTAAAATCCCACATTCACTAGAGCTATCTGGTAAAATTTATTAACCCATTTACACCCAAATGTTACTAATTTTTTTAGTGATAAATTTATTTAGTTATGGGTATTGATAGGTTCTCCTCTATAGCTACAATTCTAGCATTGTCTTCACCTATTTATGTGAAATATCTTTCGGAAAAAAACTATTGTATTATTATCATAGTATATTGAGATATTATCTTAATTTCTAGGTAACACAATAATATTTTAAATATTATTACATATCTAAAATACTTATTTAATTATATAATAATAAATGATATACTTATAATATTCTATAGAATCAAAGACTATGAGTTTCATTTATCTTCTGAAGCTAAGAACACCAATATTTACTAACAAAATATATCATAACTATGACTTCAAATAAATATTATATGTTTAGAATTTATCATTTTTATAGAATCTCATCACTAGTTCCTAATATCCTCCATAAACTAGTAATAAATCCTTCATATGTATTAAGTACATTATATTAGTTTTTTTACTACTTCTCAATGCATATGTCTATGATTTTCTGGATATTTTATTACCATGATCAATGAATATAAAATAAAAATCCCTGTACATATCTTGACATTCATAATAAATCTGACAATAATATCATAATATATTATAATAATTTTATCTTTATAATAAAATTTTATAGTATATATCTTCTTGGAGACATTTATACCTTGGTAAAAATTCAATAATCTTCTATGGGATTTGTTTTATCTTGAATATTTTGAGGATATTTTATATGTTTGTACTTTCAGTTAGTCTAAGAAACCACTTTGATCTATATTTATAGATATTTATCCCAATATATTGAAAAAATTAATTATGGTCTTCATGGAGAAGAATTCATTTTTACCATGTCTTAACTAATTACATCATTGGTATCTAATTCAAAAATAATAATATTTCATTGACATATAATACTAGTAAAACAACAGGATTCTTATAAACATTCTTATATATAGATGGATCACTTTCGTTTTTATGATGTTAAATTAGTTTATGGACCCACCAAAATTAATTTTACAAGTTTATGATACTTGATTATATCTATATATATCAACATAAAATTCATACTTTATTAGAATCCTATGATGTCAACATAACTTAAAGATATGTCTGTAAAGTCCCACAAGCCAAGAACACTATTATGTGCTTATAATGTAAAGGCCCAAAATTCCCATACATAGATATTATATTTTTTTTAGATGAATATTCATTACATTACACAAACACCATTCTGTGGATTGTAAAGGTATATTTCCTTTTGAAGCATGGTACACAATTTTTCTATTCCATAAAGTATCTTCAACATCTCCCATAAATATCTTACTATATTGTACTTTTATTATAAGTACCGTAATTAAAAACATTATTCATAACCATTAGAAAAACATACAAGAAAAGGTGAGCTAAGATTCTCAATAATGGTAAACAAGGGAGATATGAAAATATCATGAAGAATAAGGGTATATGAAAAGATAATAAAATTTGAAAACCATATACATCATATAATAGATCAAAAACATGATTCATGACCTGAATAATGTAAGTTTGTAATAAATTAATCATAAAGAAATCAAATAAAATGGTCCATGGGAACATGAAATTAGTAGAAGACATAAATTTTCGGAATACACATAAAACTATAGTATCAATTCTAAAGTAGTCAAGGATCATTTCCAAAACTATCATTGTGAAATTGTTTTACTCCCCAAACCATCATCTTAGTCAAGGTTTACTCCCATGAATATCATAGTGGACAATTTTCTTTACAAAAAATGGTTTCACTCCCCATTAAATACTTGTTTATCACAGGATATGTCAACCTTTACCTAATAAATTATATGTATATATAGTTCCAAACCATCACATAATAAAAATAATACATATACATTCATTAGATCATAAAAATCATCTTACGAGAAGCCATGAAAAGAAATGGTATTAATAACCATTTCATCTAACCTAGTGAAAATAAAGAGGTTTGATAATCATTTCTTAAAAGCATAACCTATTAAAAAATAATTCGGTTCTATAATGAATTTATCCTAGTATAACTAATGGAAGATAAATATATTTCATAAAAATATTTTCATTATAAATATAAACTATCCATAGAATGAGTAAAAATGATATCCATTGATTATATCCCTAATAAAATATAAGTAACATCAAAGGATGTCATCGTAGATGGAAAATTATTTTGAAGGAACACTTGGAACATTTAATAAGGAAAACAACCTTTCTTGGAAAATAAGATTTCAAAACAAAAATGTTATAAAATATTTTGGAAATACCTTTCATTGAAAATAAACAATGAAAACTTATAAAAGAATCTTTAAAAAAACATTCAAAACATTTCTTGGAGAAAATATACACATCCCTTTGAAAAATATTAATCATAAAACACTTTAAAAATAAATTTCTTGGAAAATAACTCTATAATAATATAAAGTAACATATAAAATATCGAGTTTCCATGATAGAAGAAAATATTTTAAATCTTATAAACATTGAAAAAAAATATTCTTTTCACATTTTTAGAAAAATCCAAACATGCATTATTTGGAAAACAATGGGAATATTACTTTCATAAAAATATGTAAAGAGTAAAACATGGGTAAATGTATTTAATAAACCATTTATATAATGTAAAAAATAATTTAAATAATTATATAAATACATCTTTTAAATAAAATGGGTTTTCGAACGATGAGAGAAATAAAAATGATTTTTCTTAAAAACGTGTTTTTGGACTTTTAAGTACAATATGAGAGAAATATTAATGTAAGAAAATTATTCTCTTGAAATAACTATAGTAGAATGAAGTTAATTTTTTTCTTAAGGTATAGGTCATAATATTTCATTATTGGAATCATAATCATTAACAATCCTGATAAACGATGAGAATGTAACATAAACCCCTGACCACTTTGGTAACATTGAATCATGATCCCCATGAAAAAATTAAAATAAATAAAACATCAAATACCATGAGAAAAAATAAATTCATCATATTACATGTCAATTTGGTAGTATATACACCTCATAAAAAAAGATACGTGTATAGAATGACATATGACTCAAAGAAGGAAAATTGAGATAGAAATCCCATACTACCTTTGTAACTTTTGAACTGTAAGCCCAATGATAGGGATATCCTCAAATGGATATGTAAATCTCAATAATTTCTAGAAGAATCATCATAAAATACATTTATTTCCATTATATACACCACATAAATGAAATCGGTAGTGAATATGTAATGTATCTTAGAGAAGTAAAAAGTCAGACAAAAATCCCTTTCTTTAGGTCTGAATTCCTTTGTATACATTTGAAGCTCCTATATAAAAAAATATGTTTATTAAAAATATATTAAATAACCATAATTATATTTATCATACGATATATTATTTACTTATGACCCTTTATTATCCATTTATCAGTAATTCATTGATAAAATAAATTTTTAGATAGTAACTATTTTTTGGAGTATGTTTTGATTTGTTGTTTTCAGTAATTTTAATTTGATAGTGTTTTTATAATATTGATAATTTTAACCATGATATAAATATCTTCTATATTCAGTATATATGTATTTATTGTAATCTATAAAGGGATAGAAAATGAAATACATTGTTTATGGAGATAGTGGTTTGTTTGTTTGCATGAATGTCTGTTTCAGTTTTACAATGGATTGAAATAAAGGAAAATAATAAATTAAAATTATAGAATAATTTTTTTATATATATCAAATATTTTCATTAATCACATCCTTATTACCTTACATGTATAGAGTTAATGAATCACATCGCTTCACGAGGCGGTAGTCTATCGTACACATCATCGACAATATCGTATTCCTGCATAATGGAAAGTATGGAGGTATATGTGATATAAAAATTATAGATGTATAAATATGATACCATTATCATATATATTTATTTAATATATCCATATTACCATCCATTTCAAATATAAATGAAAAATACATCAAATTGGTTCATGAGATGATAGTTTGATATACACACGAGTGACATAACTGTTTTCCAACAGGTTTGGAGGTAAGAATTAGGATATGGTATTATAATTAAATAGGTTCAATAATATAATAAATATCATATATAAACATTTATTCTATCGTTATATCTATCCTGGAGAGGTGTTTTTGGAAAACTAATAGCATCTATTCGTGAGGGTGTAGTCTGTCGTAGACATGAATGATGATTTAATATCCCATTTATAGAAGAGGAGATGGTTTTAGTTTATACCATTAATATTATAATATATAATTATATGGAAGATACTGGGGTATTATATAATCATGGTTTAATAATAATTTAATGATTTTTAGGAATAAATTAAATAAAAACCCTGGTTAGGGGTGTTTCTTCTTCTACGGACAACTTTGTTTGGTTTTTCACTATAAGTATTATTAGGGTACATTTATAAACAAAATTAAGAATATAAGATAATAATATAGGATTAAAAAAGTTATGTGTATAGGTATTGTATGAACCAATGTGTTTCAGAAGTGTCAGTAAGAGTGGAGAGTGGGTGGGATTTTATGAGTGATATGAGTGGCATGCTTATAACTTTTTAAAAGAAAAAGGTGTGATCACATTTTTCACAAGGAAAAAATAATGGGATATTATAAAACCTCAGATAATATTTGGTGTAAATATATCTATAAAATATATATTCTACAAGTTAGTGTCATTTTTAACCCTTATATTTTTTCTTTAACCCATTTTAAATCCATTTTTACCTTAACAAGAAAATTAATTTTTCCAATTTTTACTATTAATTATTGTAAAAGAATTAAGTTGACATAATTAGATTACATATATTATTATTATTTCAATTATGGAATCCATTTTTTCCAATTACATTTACATAAGTTAAAATTTTTAACTTAAAATTAAACCTACAAACGCAATGAGAAGGTAGTTTTGCAAAGAGAAAATGTTCAAAACCTTTCAATGTTTTTATAGAATAATCCATTACTAAAAATTTTTCAATGAACTAAATAGTTTTAACTTATATATAATTGAACTAATGTTAAATTAAAACTATTTGTACTAAAATATTCATATAAACTCTTCAAGTCAAAAGATATTTTTCTATAAAAATAATCTTTTTAACTATTCATAAAATTATACTCTTTATAAAATACAAAAAAATTATTTAAAGAAAATTTGGACATAGAGATTTCAAAAATTAAGTATATTATATCAAATTAATTTTATAAAATTACTAAAAAAAATTAAAAATAGTATTTTTGAAACATATCATGATTTTACTAAAATATAATTAATTTTTTATCAATATGATTTATTAATATAATTTCATAATACCCAATATTTAAAATTTTAATAATTATATTAATTATAATAAGTTTAATGGATATCAAATTATAGTATTTTTTAAATATTAATATTAATATTTTTTCATGTTTTGTTATAACTTCATGATGCGTATAATACAAGATAAAATTGATGTTGTTTGTAATACAAGTTATCGTAGAAATTAACACTATTTGAAAACAAATTCAAAATCTCATGGTGTCACATGGATGGAAGGTTTACACTATACATCATGCATGCCTCCATATATTCCAGAGGCTTCTTTAATAGTTGCATGGTTCTAACAAATTATCATGGAGATACTATACCGTTTGGCTATATTATAATGGTAATGGAAACATTCAAGTAAAAAATAAAAAAAACCATGATGATATAATAATAAAGTCATGTTTCATAAATTCATTTCTATTATAATCATTAGGCACCAAATGTTTACAAATAAAAAATCACCAAAAAAGAATAACTCTTCTAAGGTGGGCTAAGCCTTATCTCCACTTCCATCACCTATCTTCATCATAGTGAAGAAGTCAACGATTTTTATAAAGTACATACACTTATCCTAACCAGATATCACAAAATAGGATCGAGTGCCAAATTAATGCCTAAATAAGGTTTCAGTACACCTCAGTATGCCACAGCTAATAAAATCTCTAAATTAATCCAATCTATAAATATATGTTCATGCTAAATTTCAAGTAACTAATAGTTAAAAAATTAATAATAAAATTACTAAAATAAAATAAAAAACCCCTTTTATGGGATACAAAGTGACACCCGCGGTTGAACATACCAACTTTGTCTAGTGAAATATATCTCTAAGTACATCACATTATAATTCCAACCCAGGTACCATAGTTTAACACCCCAAACTTCCAAGGTACGCTTCTCATCGAATAATATTGTAGCGTGTGTTGTACGCAACTTCGAGGTTCTAACACACACCACAACCAATCAAAGTATCTGTTATGAATAGTAATACACATTTTTTTAAAATTTTATAAATTTTATTATTAAAATTAGACTTCATTTTTGGATTCGGAATATCAAAATTATCTTAGAGGGAGTTTTTGTATTTTTCTGAGAACTTCCAATTTTTATGAATAGTGAATAATACTAAACTTTAATTGAAAAAAACGTTTTTAATAAAAATAATTTATAGTGATAAATTATACTATTTAGTGGTTTTAAAGTATAATTAGAATATATTTTTCCCATTTAATCCAATTTTGGTCATTGGACATAATTTCACATTTAAACTAGACATAAACAAGTGTCAATCTTTTGATAGTTATTATTTCTTAAAAACACACTTTTTGTTTTAACAATGAGAATTAAATTTAAATTAATTTTTGCCACTTCTGTGTTTTGAATTTAGAAAAATTGATTTCATATTTAGAATCAGGAGGCCCAAATTTTTTAAATAAGTAACTTTTACTTTTATACATTTTGAATAATTACTTCGGTAAATATTTTATTTACCATGGTTAAAGGGTAAATCCGGTAAATAAAGGTAAAAATAGTATTATAATAATATTAAATTACCCTAACACATGACCTAACCCTATTGGATGATGCATGTCCGACCATGGACATAATTGGGTTGATTTTGGGACCCCATGGAGCCACTTGTAAGTGATAATGACACTGTATTAATTAAGTTAATGTAAATACAAAAATGACATAAGCATAAATCTATTAGTAAAACAATTTTTACATAGGTTTATATATGTTATCTATTAGACTATAAATATTCATTAGAAAGATAAAAAGATTTAAAACATAATTATATTTTATTTATAATTTTTATACATTTCATAATTAAATTTATTTATGATACAATGCTGATACAGTATTTTCCTTATTAATGAATGAATGAAATAAATGGTATTATAAATGTTAAAATAAATATAATTTGAAGATTTTGAGGCCATATACTAATTTTATAGGTTAATATGACATGTTGGAAATTTATTAAATTAATTTAGTTCGAATTAATAATGTTTTTATGACTTTAACAAAAATCAATTATTAAATAGTGTCAAAATTGACAAAAGGAGTATTTAAAACAAATATTATATTATTAATTGATATTATATTTCTAAAAATCTAAGGTTCTGAAAAATGACTTATATAAGGTTATATATATTAATAATTAACAACTTGAGGTTCTGTTGGCTTGTTATAGTAAGTTTATTAACCATATAATATAAAAATACAAAGAGACATGGTAAATGTCAAACTATTTAACTAAGAGTTAAATAAAAATGATAGGGTTAATATAGTGACCCAAACCTGTCTAAAATATATTGGATGAAATGATTTCAACCCATACCCACCTTATCCTAGAAATAAATCACTTTTGAACCATTATAAACCGAATATGAATTTATTATAAAATAATATTTTAGGTTTTTCCTAAGGTGCCCCTCTACCATTTTATAAAAGGGAACTCACCCTTCTCTAAAATTAATACCTTCAAAGACTTTTGGTTCCGAGAACCCCTTCCCAAATATCCTCTAATCTTCCCTCAATTAATCCTAGAGGCATTCATTTAATCAAAAATCCAACTTAAGAATCTCTTTTGATCAAATAAAATGGAAGAACCCGAAGAAGAGGTAAGAATCTCACCACCTCTTTCAAGTTTCTTTCTTCTTCCACTTCCTTTTTCTTTGTTTTTTCAATTATAAAATAATAAATCTAGTATATTCTATATATTTTGATGTTATTATAAATATGGTACAACCAAATTCATTATTCAATTCATCCCTTGAATGACATGTCACCATACGTGCATACGTATGGCTTACCGTCTCCACGTCGTGGTGTAATTGTTATTCAATACACTATTATTTGTATGGGTATAATAATGATATTTAATTCTTTTAAATAATATATATAACATGATAATTATTCTTTATATATGATAAACCATCCAATTATATATTATTTTAATATCAAAAGAATGATATTGTCACTTGTGCGTACATATGGACTATCGTCTCCGCGAACACGATGAGATTCATTCCCCATCGTATCCATTAAAGACTAATTTCCATCTGATGATTAAAAATAATGTTTAATTACATGATATCATTCTGGATATGAATAAGATATAGCCCTTGGATAACAAACACAGCTTATGTAACAAAACATATAATAGAAAACGAGTAAGTCAACACCCGAAATGACGATAATACTAAAATATTATAAACAAAAAAATATTAAAAGATCATATATGAAATCATATTTATGTATATTATTCTTGTATAATTTAATAACAATTATTTAACTATTATACAAGAGTTTAACTTACCCTCGACCAAGGAAAAGTACAAGGTAAGGGTTAATTTCACAATTTCTTTTTTATTCGAGGTTGTTTTTACGTATGTATCTACTGGGGCCTCTTTATCATCCACATCCATGTTTCTTAAAAATGTATTTCAAAACATTATTAATATTTTATAGACTATGGTTTAAAGTCATTTATAACCTTTTTTGACTTTTTATAAGATGTTTATAACGGAATCTTTCTGTCATTTTCTAAACAAGGTCCTTTTTAACCATTTCGATAGAATTAAGGTAAGAATGTTTTTCAAACTTATACGATGAGTGTGGCTATTTTACACCATTATAAAATCATTGAATCTTCACTTAAAATATTATAGGAATATTTTCAAAGTAAATTTTTTCTTTTATAATTATGTGACTTTTAAATGATTTCCAAAAATATATATTTCTCTCAAATAGTTTTGATTCAATCTATGTCAACATCCTTTGATGGATTTTAAGCTTATTTGATGTTGATTTATTATGATACAAAACTTCCATATTGTATTGAAGGTTTTGTGATATTTTTTATTGTGGATGTGTTATTTGTATACCATTCATGGTTTATGGAGAAAGTATTGACATTTCATATGCTAGTTTTAATACGAATGTTTATGTTATGTTTAAACCTGTTCATATGAGGAATGCATTGTACTTAGTAAGTGACGGGTGGAGCCCGCTATAGCTCCTCGGTGCATCGGTAGGTCTCATGAGACAAACTAGTGTCTTGGTACAAGGCCTCGACAAAATTTTATTTGTAGTCTTGGCACAAGGCCTTCACTATGTGGTTATGATAGTCTAGCATTATGCATTCCATCATTATGAAAGTGGTTATTGATATTGCATGTGATTATTCGACTAGTATAATATCCATGTGAGAATGTAAATGGCATTATTTTGATCTATATTTTCCATATTATTATGAAGTTTAAGTTTAAATGGATTTTGTTTTATTATTATACATTGCCTTAGATGTTTATGCTTATTTATGAACATTTCCGCAATATTGTTATCCTTAATGAGCATCTGAGCTCACCCCTTTCTATGTTTTATTTTTCCCAGGTTGTGAAGAAGTATTTTATGACTAAACTGGAGGGATAGACTATGGGATCTCAGTGTTGTCTATGGAATCAATGTTGTTGTAGTTTTCCATTTCATGATGTAATGTAAACCTTATGAATGTATCTAGTATTTCCAAGGCTACTAAACTAATCGGTCTTTTGAGACTTGATATTTTGTGATCATGCCAATGTTATATAATAATGCACCGACTCTGGGTAACTGGGGTCTGGGAGTTACAGTTGGTATCAAAGGAAGTTTAGTACAAAACATGGAAGCTAGATTTTGATAAACTCTGATTATAGCACATAGACCTAAGATAGACTTTGAGGATTAATATATAATAACTTCCTAGAATTTTGGTATTGTATAGATTTTGTGAGTTTTCTAAGAAATATAACCTTGTCTGGATATGAGCAGGTGGAGGCGGCTCTGGCACAGATGTACCTAGGGGTAAAACCCGAAAACACTGCTTTGAGCTAGACTCAAATGGGAACTGGTGCACGACAACGGGCCTTGCTGCACTCTTGGTTACGACACTCTCGGGGGATATGCTTAGGATAATTCTCATTTTATTTAAAAACTATTATGAAGGGTTTATGACTATATAATTCCTCAAATAAAACATTTTTTTATGATTATGGATTATATCCATAAATATTTCAATTTATGTTAAGTGATTTACAAGTATGGAATTATGTATTTTGATTCATCAACTGATCTAGTTTATGTCATTGTTTAGAAATGGAACCTAGTGGAAGGAATGGAAACCTAATCAATGCACGCACTCCATGTAGGGATCTCCCTCCTGCTCAAGATAATTATAGTGGAGTTGGTGATACAACTGGTGTTGATCAGCTAATCACCATACTGGGACAACTCACTCAGGTTATGAATAATAACTGTACCCATATAGAGCACCCTGATCCGCAGTGTAGAGGATAAATGTTAGACTGATTCATGAGGGAAAAACCACCAACATTTAATGGGTGTACAAATCCACTAATATTTGAGAAATTGATAAATTCTTTAGAGAAAATATTCCATGCATTGGGGAGTAGCGAAAGGGAAAATTTTTTCATGGCAGTTTACCGCCTCACAGGTGATGCTGATCAATGGTGGTCATTGATTCAAAACACGAAGGAAGATGATGAAGTATCAAATATGGAATGGAAAGAGTTTAAAGATATTTTCTTAGAAAAATAATTTCCTCATGACCATCGAGTAGATATGAAAATACAATTTCTGATTCTGTGGAAAAAGGAGGACGAGGATGTTTCAAAGTATGAATCTAACTTTACAAGGTTAGCAAGGCATGCTACAGATTATATACGTAACCCATGAATTAATATTGATCATTTATTTGATGGGTTAAAACCATTTCTTCATTGATAATTAGTCTCACAATCCTTCTCATTGTACGAACATATTGTCTCATGTTCTATAAAGACAGAAAAAAATTATCTAAATCTTATGACTATAAAGAAAATCAATAGAAGAAGAGATCTGTTGATCACTCAAGAAATAGAAATAAGGGGAATAAGGGAAAAGTTGAATATCCATCCTGTAATAAATGTGGGAAGAAACACCCTGGTACCTACTTGAAGGGAATGGGAGTCTGTTACAGGTGTGTTGAAAAGGGTCACCAAGCTCGTGAATGCACGGGGAAGAAAGAAGCTATCAATGTTCAATGCTACAACTACAGGGAGATGGGACATTATGGAAATGAATTTACTAAGAGTCATGGGAACTTGCCTCAGAAAATTTCAAGGGATCAAGGCCAAGCTTATGCTATCACTACTACTGAGTTTGAAACTCTGAAAGACATGGTGGAAGGTAATTTAATGGTTTCCACAACTTTAGCCAATGCTTTATTTGATTCTGGATCATTGTGTTGTTTCATATCTTCCATGTTTTCCAAGAAACTTATATATTTCCAATTTGATTTAACAAGGGAGTTGTCAGTTAAAAATCCTAAGGGAAGTATCATCCCAACAAAGTTTTGTGAATCAATCCCCATTAGAGCATATAATTGTTCTTTATCTGCTGATCTCATCATCATACCCATGATGGAATTTGATATAATCCTCGATATGGATTGGCTTTCGGACCATGATTCAAAAATTTATTATAATAGTAAGGAGGTTACTATTTTTGATGACGATGATAAGGAACACCTTATCTTTAGAGTACAATCGTCACCACCTAATTCTTATCTAGATCCACCCCCAGTATCTCAACTAAATTCAATTATTGGGGAGGACAAGAATGAAATAACATTGGGTGAGGAAAGTAATGTTCAAAAAGACAATGTACCTATTGTGAAAGAATATATTGATGTTTTTCCAGACAATTTACCTGGACATCTTCCAGAACGAGAAATTGAGTTTTCTATTGACCTAATTCCTGGTTCAAGGCCCATATCGAAGACCCCTTATAGAATGTCCATTGTGGAATTAGTGGAACTAAAGAAACAACTAGAGGAATTGAGTAATAATGGATTTATTCACCCTAATGTTTCTCCATGGGGAGCCCCTGTCCTTTTTGTTAAGAAGAAAGATGGATCTATGAGGTTATGTATCGACTACAGGGAGATAAATGCTATAAAAATAAATAACAAGTATCCCCTACCTCGCATTGATGATTTATTTGAACAACTTCATGGATCTCAATACTTTTCAAATATTGACCTTTGATCTATATACCATCAGTTGTGTGTGAAGAAGGAAGACATTCCGAAGACAGCATTTCGAACTAGGTACAGGCATTACGAGTTTACAGCAATGCCTTTTGGATTGACTAATGCACCCTCTATCTTCATGGATCTAATGAATAGAGTTTTCAAGGAATATCTCAATGATTTCATAGTGGTATTTATTGATGATATATTGGTATACTCCAAAAGCTACGAATATCATGAAAATCACTTGAGCATTATCCTAAAGACTCTTATAAGACATGGATTATATGGGAAGTTTAGCAAGTGTGAATTTTGGCTTTAGGAGATTTCTTTTCTTGTCCATATTGTCTCTAAGGATGGAATCTCTGTTGATCCTTCTAAGACAAGAGCAATCCAGGAATGGCCAGCACCGACTAGTATAACTGAGGTATGCAGTTTTATTGGTTTAGCAGGTTATTATCGACGTTTTGTCCAAGATTTTTCCAGATTGGATAACCCATTAACAAAGCCCACATGAAAAGGGGTTAAATTTGTTTGAAAATAAGAGTGTGAATAATGTTTTGAAGAACTGAAGAGAAGATTAGTCAATGATCCTATATTGACTCTTCCATCAGGGAATGATGGGTTTGTTATTTATAGTGATGCTTCAAAGAAAGGACTTGGTTGTGTCCTGATGCATAATTATAGGGTTATTGCCTATACATCATGATAGCTGAAAATTCATGAGAAAAACTATCCTACTCATGATCTTGAGTTATAATCTATGATATTTTCTTTGAAGATATGGAGACATTATCTCTTTGGAGAAAAATGTGAGATATATACCGATCACAAGAGTTTGAAGTATATTTTCCCACAAAAAGAACTCAACATGAGGCAAAGGCGATGGCTTGAACTACTCAAGGATAATGATTTCACTATACACTACCACCCAGAGAAGGAAAATAAGTTGGTAGATTCTTTGAGAAGAAATGATCATGGAGTTTTGAACAAAATGACAGTTGAAAGGGATCTAATTTTCATGGATCTAGTAAAGTTGGATATGGGAATAACCATGGAAGGTGAAACATAGATACTTTTTCAAATGGTTTCCAAACCATCTTTACTAGAAAGGATAAATAGTTCTCAGACCAGTGATAAAGAGTTTCAAAAAAAGATTAAAGCTGTGAATGATTGGATATTGAGTGACTTTTTGTATGCAGATAGAATTTTGAAATTTGGTAAGAGACTTTGTGTTCTTGATATTCCTAATCTAAAAAGGGAATTTTTGGACGATGCTCATAGTTCCAATTTCTCTATACACCCTGGGAGCACTAAAATGTATAGAGATTTGAAGGAATATTTTTGGTGGTACAACATGAAGAGGGAGATTATTGATTTTGTGTCAATATGTATAGTTTTTCAATAGGTGAAAGCTGGAAGGAAACAGCCTGGAGGAGTCATGAAACCCCTTTCCATACCTGAGTAGAAATGGGATAATATCATGATGGACTTTGTCATGGGACTACCAAAGACTCCTAGAAGGAATTATGCAATATGGGTCATTGTTGATCGTCTTACTAAGTCAGCACATTTTCTTCCTATAAGGGAAGATTTACCACTTGAACGTTTATCAAAACTATATATTAATGATGTTGTGAGACTTCATGGAGTACCCCTATCGATTGTTTCTAATCGTGATCCCCTTTTTACTTCAAGATTTTGGAAAACATTTCAGAAATTCCTGGATACTGAACTTCATTTGAGCACTACCTACTACCCCTAAACTGATGGACAATCAGAACGGACTATTCAAACCTTAGAAGACATGTTGAGATCTTGCTCACTTGACTTTCAGGGTATTTGTAATCAATATTTACCTATGGTATAATTTTCCTATAACAACAGCTTCCATTCAAGTATTCAGATGGAACCATGTGAAGCATTATACAGAAAGAGATGTCGTACACCAACCTATCGGGATGATGTTGGTGAAAGAAAACTCGTAGGCCCAGAACTGGTAGAGTAAACGATGAAAAAGGTAAAGGTAATCCAAAACCACATCAAAGAAGCTCAAATTAGGCGGAAGAGCTATGCCGATAACCGAAGGAAGGATTTCGAATTTCAGGTAAGAGATCATATTTTCTTCAAAGTATCTCCACGAAAGGGAGTTATAGGTTTCAGTAAGAAAGGTAAATTGAGTCGCAGGTACATAGGACCTTTTGAAATTCTAGAACGAATTGGGGTTGTAGCTTATTGTTTGGAAATGCTTCCAAATATCTCCCAAGTTCACGATGTGTTCCACATATCACTATTGAGAAAATACATGCCTGGCCCAACAGATGTACTCACTTATGAGAAATTAGAACTGGAACCCGATCTATCTTAATGTGAAAATCCCATCAGGATTCTTGATATGAGAGAACAAGTGCTGAGAAACCGTACGACTCTTCCATTAAAAGTTCTATCGAAAAACCAAAAGATGGAAGAGGCAATGTGGGAACTCGAGGAACTTATAACGAAGAATCACCCGAGTCTTTTTTTGCAGTAATATTCTAGAAATTTCAAGGACAAAATTATTTGAAGGAGGGAAGAATGTAATACCCCAATATTCCATGGTACACTTCTCTTTGAATAATACAGTAGTGTGTGTTGTACGCAACTTCAAGGTTCTAACACACACCACAACCAATCAAAGTAGCCATTCTGAATAGTAATACCCTTTTTTTTAATTTAATAAATTTTATTATTCAAATTGGACTTCATTTTGGGATTCATAATATCAAAATTATCTTAGGGTGAGTTTTTTGTATTTTTCTAAAAACTTCCAATTTTTATGAATAGTGAAAAATCCTAAACTTTAATTAAAAACAAATTTTTTAATCAAAATAATTTATAGTGATAAATTATACTATTGAGTGATTTTAAAGTATAATTAGAAAATATTATTTCCATTTAATCCAATGTTTGTCATTGGATGCAATTTCACATTTAAACTAGACATAAACAAGTGTCAATCTTTTTATAGTTATTATTTCATAAAAACACACTTTTTGTTTTAACAATTGGAATTAATATTAAATTAATTTCTGTCACTTCTGTGTTTTTAATTTATAAAAATGGATTTCATATTTAGAATCATGAGGTCCAAATTTTTTAAATAGACAAATTTTATTTTTAGACATTTTTAATAATTAGTTCGGTAAATATTTTATTTACCATGGTTAAAGGGTAAATCCGGTAAATAAGGGTAAAAATAATATTATAATAATATTAAATTACCCTAACACATTTCCTAACCCTATTGGATGATGCATGTCCGACCATGGGAATCCTTGGGTCAATTATGGGACCCCATGGAGCCACTTGTAAGTGTTAATGACACTTTATATTAATTAAGTTAAAGTAAATACAAAAATGACATAAGCATATATCTTTTTGTAAAACAATTTTTACATATAATTATATATGTTATCTCTTCGACTATAAATATTAATTAGAAATATGAACAGATTTCCTACATAATGATATTTTATTTACAATTTTTAGACATTGGATAATCAAATTTATTTATGATACAATGGTGATGTAGTATTTTCCTTATTAATGAAAGAATCAAATAAATTGTATTATAAATGTTAAAATAAATATAATTTGAAAGTTTTGATGTCATAAACTAATTTTATAAGTCAATATGACATGTTAGTAATTGATTAAATGAGTTTAGTTCTTATTAATAATGATTATGGGACTTTAACAGAAATCAATTATTAAATAGTGTCAAAATTGACATAAAGGGGTATTTAAAACAAATATTATATTATTAATTGATATTCTATTCCTAAATATATAATGTTCGGCCAAATGACTTATATATGGTTATATATATTAATAATGAACCACTTGAGGTTATCTTCGCTTGTTATTGTATGTTTATTAACCATATAATATAAAAATACAAAGAGACATTGTAAATGTCAAACTATTTAACTAAGAGTTAAATATAAATGAGAAGGTTAATATAGTGACCCAAACCTATATAAAATCCATTGGATGAAATTATTTAGACCCATTCCCACCTTATCCTCGAAATAAGTCACTTTGGAGCCATTATAAATCGAATATTAATTTATTATAAAATAATATTTTAAGTTTTTCCTAAGGTGTCCCTCACCCCTCTTATAAAAAGGCACTCCCCCTTCTCTCAAATTCATACCTTAAAAGCCTTTCGTTTCATCCACCCTCTACCCAAATATCCTCTCAACTTCCCTAACTTCATCCTAGTGGCCTTACTTTAGTCAGAAAGCCATCTTTAGAAGCCCTTTTGATCAAATCAAAAGGAAGAACCCGAAGAAGAGGTAAAAATCTCACAACATCTTTCAAGTTCCTTTCATCTTCCACTTTCGTTTTCTTTGTTGTTTACATTATAAAATAATAACTCCAATATATTATATATACTTTGATGTTATTATAAATATGGTACAACCAAATTCATTATTCTATCCATCCCTTGAATGACATGTCACCATACGTGCGTACGTACGGCTTACCGTCTCCACGTCATGGTGTAATTGTTATTCAATACATTATTATTTGGATGGGTATAATAATGATTTTTATTTAATTTAATAATAAATATAACATTATAATTATTCTTTATATATGATACACCATCCAATTATATATTATTTTAATATCAGAAAAATGATATTGTCGCTTGTGCGTACGTATGCACTACCGTCTCCACGAACGTGATGAGATTCATTCCCCATCGTATCCATTAAAGACTAATTTTCATTTGATGATTAAAAATAATGTTTAAGGACTTGTTATCATTCTGGGTATGAATAATATACAACCCATGGATAATAAAAATGGCTTATTTAACAAAACATATAAAAGAAAATGAGTAAGTGAACACCCAAAACGACGATAATACTAAAATATTTTTACCAAAAAAATATTAAAAGATCATATATGATATAATATTTATGTATATGATTCTTGTATAATTTAATAACAATTATTTAACTATTATAAATGAGGTTAACCTACCCTCTACCGATGAAAATTGCAAGTTAAGGGTTAATTTCACAATCTCTTTATTATCTGAGGTTGTTTTTACGTAAGTATCTACTGGGACCTCTTTATCATCCACCTACATGTTTCATAAAAATGTATTTCAAAACATTATTAATATTTTATATACTATGTTTTAAAGTCATTTATACCTTTTTTGACATTTTATAAGATGTTTATAAAGGAATCTTTCCATCGTTTTCCAAACAAGTTCTTTTTTAAACTTTTCAACAAAATTAAGGTACGAATGTTTTTTAACTTATATAGTGGGTGTGGCTATTTTATGCCATTATAAAATCTTCCAAGCATTCTTTATAATCTTATAAGAATATTTTAAAAGTAAATTTTTTCTTTTATAATTATGTGACTTTTAAATGATTTCAAAAAAAGATATATTTCTCTCAAATAGTTTTGATTTCATCTATGTCAACGTCCTTTGATGGATTTTAAGCTTATTTGAAGTTGATTTATTATGATACAAAACTTCCACATTATATTGAAGGTTTTGTGATATGTTTGACTATAGATGTGTTATTTTTATACCATTCATGGTTTATGGAGAAAGTATTGACATTTCTTATGCTAGTTTTAATACGAATGTTTATGTTACGTTTAAACTTGTTCATATAAGGAATGCATTGTACTTCGTATGTGATGGGTGGAGCCCTCTATAGCTCCTCGATGCAACGGTAGGTCTCATGAGACAAAATATTTTCTTGGCACAAGGCCTTGACAAAATCTTATTTGTAGTCTTGGCACATGGCCTTGACTATGTGGTTATGATAGTCTGGCATTATCTATTCCATCCTTATGAAAGTGGTTATTGATATTGAATGTGATTATTTGACTAGTATAATATCCATGTGAGAAATTAAATGGAATTATTTTGATATATAATTTCCATATTATTATGAAGTTTAAGTTTAGAAGGCATTTGTTTTAGTCTTATACTTTTCCTTAGATGTTGATGCTTATTTATGAAAGTTTCTGCTATATTGTTATCCTTACTGAGCATCTGAGCTCACCCCTTTCTATGTTTTATTTTTCCTAGGTTTTGAAGAAGTATTTTATGACTAACTTGCAGGGATAGACTATGGGATCTTAGTGTTGTCTATGGAATCAATTTTTTTGTAGTTTTACATTTCATGATTTAATTTAAACCTTATAAATGTATCTAGTATTTCCAAGGCTACTAAACTAATAGTTCTTTTGAGACTTTATCTTTTGTGATCATGCCAATTTTATGTAATAATGCACTGGCTCTGGGTAACTGGGGTCGGGGAATTACACATAGTAGTAACATGAACACCCACATGGGGTGTTTTTACAACCATCCATTAAGGGTGTACTCAAAACCACCCATAAAGGGTGTACTCTGAACCACCCATAAAGGGTGTATTCACAGCCCCCAATAAAGGGTGTATTCAAAATAACCTATAAAGGGTGTATTCACAGTCACCCATAAAGGGTGTATTCATGACCACAAGAAAGGGTGTTTTCTTAACTATCCAAAACAAACTAGAAAGTTGTTTTCAACCCATGGAATAATCTAAAATTTACTAATTTTAATGAAAATATAAAATTTAAAACCCAATTCTCATTTACCCCTTCAAAAAAATTTCACAACATCTAATTTATAGTTGTGACATTTCAAATCACATTTCTTCATTTACAATCCCTACTAACATTTCTAATCTCTGATTCTTAATCGATGAATAACCATCTTTTTTTTATTTTCAAAAACAAATATATATGTATTTAAAATTTATCAATTAATTCCCATTATATTATTTTACCCAATGTAATTTAACAGTTTAGAAGGAGTGTGTGGAATTCTAAAATCACATTCAAATCATAAAATTAATGCTTGAGGTCACACCATGAATATTGGGATGATGAATTATAAAATAAAAAAATTAGGTGAAACAATTGGAAAAAAAATATGTAACAACAACATTAGGTCTAGAGGAGTCCACTCAACTGATATTAGTCATTGGTTTGTCATAAAATGGATGGAATCAAGAAAGGAAATAAAAAACTTGAAAACAAGGTGCATCGTGTATAAATAATAAGAGATATTAAGATAATATAAAAAATGAGTAAAGGAATAATGTGGGATAAAACTCCTAGCTAAAGCCTTTAACTTGAACCTATATCTATCTAAAGGTAATTGACTAAGGAGAACCATTAGGATCTAAGGTATATTAGTGTGGGTCAGGCTATAGTGGATTATGAGAAAAAAATCCAAAAACATGTTAAAGGAATTTTGGGTAGTGACAGCATTTTTTTATTTTTATTTTTACTTTTATTAGGGTTGAATTTTTTAATCGTAGTGTTTGAAAATTTGTGTTCCAACTGCACTACCCTTAATATACAGGACTTGTCATTTGGAATGGTTATAGTGAACATTTATTAAAATTTGTACCTACCATTCCCAATTCCTCTAATATTATCTACATACATATTCATGGTTTCCAAAATCCCCACACATTGTTAATGAATTGTGTGCCTATTCATATCAAATTTTATAGTTGGTAATCATGGTTAGCACTACCTATACACCAATCAGGCACGTTGGGTTGCAACTCCAATATCTATGTTTTGAACCCTGATCCTTTGATACACTCCTGATACCTCCCATACAAGTGTAACCATGAAAAAAAAAGAAACTACAAGAGGTTTAAGGTAACTAAAGTCAACACATAACTCAAAAGATGGATGTGGTCTTATAACATCCCCAACACATATCAGTTCTCCCCTAATTTAGACTCTTGATAATTATTAATATTCATTGAATAAAAACTCTAAAAACATTATTTGTCTATCATATTCTCATTACCATTTTTCCTTATGATTATGATCATTATTTTAGAGCACACATACCTGAGTAAAAGTACTGCCACATAGAGTTTTCTCATTGCCATCCATGATACTGATAGGAAATTATTCAAATGAACCCTATAAATACCACTTCATATCATCAATATGAATGATGTCAGTCATGAATAAATGATATAAATGAAGTTGAGAGTCATGGAGCATGTCATTAAATGTTTTGTATCTCAATTTAAGAGATTTTTAGTAAGGCACAGTGTATTATTTCTTAGTTACCCAAACAACCCTTCAAATATTAGAACCAACATTCCCAACTTACAAATCTAATAGTTTCCAAGTCTTGGTGATACTTTTTTCATAACCTGATTTCTAACCTTGAAATCGGAGAGATTATTTCCCTAGAAATCATATCAACTCATTATTACTTTGGGTAGTCACCAACCACTTCTTGTTCAACTAGACCTAGTCAGTGGTCTCTTATACAAGGATGGCCCATGTATGGATGACTCTATAGTTTCCAACCAACATAAAGGTGATTAGAAAAAACTCGTATATAAGGCTTCAATAGTATATATCTAAATGGATTCCAAATAACTATTATTGGAAGAAAAATAAACTAATATGTGTGACTCTCCCATAAGTTTCCAAAGTGAAGGACACATTCTTTGAGCATATCCTACAACACAAGTATAATATGCTAAAATTTCCCATTCATTTGCGGGTTGAAATCTATACTTGGGTGTACATATGTTCCCATTGACTTTTGAAATCCCTTTCAAAATATTTAGGTGAATTTTGAATCCCTATTATAGATAATTCTCCATAGAACCCCATACAATCATAAAACCTCATAGACATATAACCACCAAGTTCAATTCAGTGAATAAGTCTCCAGGATTGATATAATGTGGACAAATTTCAACCAATACATAATGAACCAAGTAGAATCGTGACCTCTAGGTGTCCTAAAAATCGTCTCATGAAGTCCATAATCACATTTCCCAATTCTATTATAGAATATTCATTTATATGAGATGCATAAGGTCACTTGTTCAATCCTTCACTTGATGATTGGGGGAGCATCCCGTAATGGAACATGAAATACCCTTCTTCATTCCATAACACCAATACTTTTAGTGGAAATCACAATACATCTTGGTCAGACTTAGACACAACCCCTTGTGAGGAATGTAAGTTGCCCATCAACTCATTGAGCATTCTTGTAGGTTCTTCCTCTCATCCTAGAACATAAAAAAATTAATTGAAATATAGATACCAATAATACAGTGGCTCACTACCTTATATATATCATCCCTCTTCACCATGTATTGTGGGTCTAGAAGTTGAAACTCCTTTACCTTGTCAGTAAGTGATGATGTGATATATTTGGAATCCAAATTCACTCTGAATGGTGATCATGAACATAGAATCATATCTCAGTGAATAATTCCATATTCGTCTAATCACTACTAAATTCTAGAACTACCTGGTTCCAATTCTTCATTCTCAACACATCTGCATTCACATTCCCTTTTGATTAGGTATATGTTAACTAAAAACAAAGGACTATAAGTACTCAACCTACCTCCTCAAATGAAGGTTCAAGTCACACTGAGAGTAAATATATTTCAAGATTTTATAATAAGTGTAAACTACTAACCACTATCCCATAATGTAGGGTCACCAAATTCTCAAGGTGTGTGCTGCTACTGCCAATTAAAAAATATGAGTTGGGTAGTTATGCTAGTGTGACTCATGTAGAATGGAACCATAAGTTACTTCCCACACATATTTCATCAAATATTCACCCAAAACAATTACTAATGCATCAAAATATAGAGGTTGATACTTTCTACATATTTTTAATATTAATATTAGTGTAAAAGTCAAACTATTATTCATATCTTAGAAGGATGCCTAATAATAATATGAATACTAAAATTTCACCACCTTATTAGTCTGTCCCATCCACAATGTTGTTAAGTAGGTGAATTCCTAGATAAATCTTTGATAAAAACCAGCCAACCCCAAGAAGAATAGATCTCAAAGACATTTCTTGTTTCCCCACTTAAATAAATGGACTCTGCCTTCTCAAGATCCTTAAAATCCCCTACCATAGAGATTATATATCCCATTAAGTGGACTCAATCAACCCAAAAAATTACTTTTAAAGAATTTGGAAAACATATGATTTCCTTGAAGTGTACTTAGAACTATATCTATATGTGAATAACACTACTTTATATACCATGAGTATGAAGAAGATGTCCTCAACAGATAAAAAAACAAAAGAGTCTAGATAAGGGTAAAAATCCCTAATTATCTAGTCTAAGAATACCACTAGCATGTTCTTCAACCCAAAATGAATAAAAGGGTACTCGTAAAGGATATTCATATTCTTCGATGACATGATAAGAATGTCATAATGTAACAACCTCAACTATTGGAACCCTAAGCCCAAGTTAATATTTTAAACAACCTAAGAAAATTTTATCTCATAGAAAAATATAGTCTATGTAAGGAAGTGGATATAAATTTTTAATAGTTACATAATTTATCATGTGATAGTTAACTCAAAATCTCTAGGATCCATTTCTTTTTTGGTGAATTGGATTAAAGAACCCACTGGTGATATATTGGGATTGATAAACATGTATTCTTATAAGTAACCTTGTAGATATTTCAATTCTTGATGCTATATTGGTGCCATAATTTTGGGATGTATATTTGTCTAATGCACTCCTAACATAACACTACTAATAGACTCGGTCCCATGATCTGGTAGAAATATTGTAAAATAATAAGCAAATACATCCCAAAACTAATTGATGATAGAAGAAATGACAACCTAGTGCATCTCTCACTTATCCAATATGATAATAGGAACTTGTGATATGATTCCACCAACTCACAGAAGATTTGATTAGGAACAACCTACTTTCATGCCCTAGTCACAAAAATACTTAAATATATCATCCATAGGATTTTTGAAGAACACTCATCGGCGATAAAAATAAATCTATTCTCAATAACATACAAGCTAGTCCAACCTAAGATTTACATTGAAACAACCCATTTGTAATATAAAGAAACCCCAAAGTAATAAACAACAACTAGTGACTAAGGATCCATCTTTACATTTTCAGATCCCCAATAAAATTATTCCTAAGGGTGTATCAATTGATTATAATCCATGCTGGTACTCCATGTCTATTCAAAAAAACTCTAAAAATGAGTTAAAATCAAATAATATGAAGCCCCTATATAAAAAAATAATAAATATTCAAATATACATAGATTGTACCTAAAATAGTAGATGGAATAACTTTTTTCACTATGGGGGTAGGATAAATGGACTGAAGCTGGTTTAGACTACAACACTAAGCTCCATCATAAATGTCTTATGATGAAACCCATTAATACCTCTACTGTCCCAGGCCTAGGGAACATAGTCCTCCACCGTGACATGAATAGATTACAGACTCCCAACTACTGGTAGTGGGGGATGAAGTAGTTCCCATCCTAGAACTCTAAGCTCATCCCATACCACAACTGTAGGTCTCATTCTATTCAGTCATCAAAAACGAGCACAAGTTCTATATTCTCCAACACTGATGGAACTCATGATAAGGTCAATTACATTATGGAATCATATAATCCAAACCAATAAACCTATAGAACTAAACCTCTCCATGTATTTAGTAAGCTAATGAAGTGTCTCCATTATAATTAATCTATCCACCACCTTCTTGTAAAGAGTCATCAATCTAATGTTTCTTACTCGAATAGGAACCACAACCCCTATAATCAAAATATGTAAAATTCCCAGTATGAAGGACCTAATTGAAATTCCTCTTAGTGATCAAGAAAGGATTGGAATATCAAAATAATAGGTCAGGTTGAACACATGTACCAAAACATTGAAATAATATCACAATCCCTCCATAAATTATTAGCCTTGGTGATCTCATCACCATCCAAGGTGGGTGAAAAATGTAGAAACTCTGTAAATCAAGAGACATAATCCATTAATGAAATTTTCATATACATCAAGCACATTAATGCATGGAATTATCTAATCACAAGGTCTCTAGGAATATGTAACTAAATAAATGGGTCTAAACATCTACCCAGGTCAAACCAACATTCTTTCCACCATTGATAAGAATATCCCACCAACATTGAGCTATTCCACCCAATGTATATACAACTACCTTCACACTCTTGTATTGAGGAGTCTAAAATGGTCAAGAATGGTCTGAATGGACTCCATCTATAGCTAAACCACTAGTTTATCACCTTATAACATGAAAAAGTGATTTTTTTCACTCAAAATCATGATTATGATCAAACATGGAAGGTGAAGCATTAGGTGTCACACTCTGTATTGAATAGACTACATGAAAAAGTTTCTTTTGAAGAAAATATTTCATTGATAGCCACTAAATTGAAAGAGGCTTTATCACACCTGTCGATGGGGCATTCTCAACCTCACCTTCTTATTATAGGACCCTAGCTTTCTGAGGCGACATATCACTACAAATCTTGCACCAACGTCTCACAAAAATATTAAAGAGAAACTATCAAATCTCAATAAAACCAATTAAAACATAAATCTATATGTTACATTGATCCATGCATACTACTCATGATCACATAACACCATATAATATCTTTATTATAAGTATTTATATTCCCATTTTTTGGTTAAATATGGTTTTATTCACAATATAAATGGGAAAAACCATATATGTTACTAACTGGAACCTTATTTAACCAATATCATTTTTGAATAATTCAATTATAACCAGGTGTTTGAAATGAATTTACTCAAGTATTCAGTCAAGTAGGATGACACCATATAATTATATGTTAAAAAAACATTATAAATCCCTACTATCACTATAAATGATCAACCCCCTATTATCCATTGAAGATGTATATATAAAAATATCATGGAATCATATGAAATATTCAAATGACATGTGGGTCCAATGTGCCTATAATAATGAAGAAGTACACACATTATCCCTTTCCATACAAACCCAAGATACCAAATTAAATAATAATAATAATAGAAACCAATTGAATCACTCTTGTTGAAAATAAAAAACATCTAGAATAACTAAATTTCATGAAAAAATAGTATCATCATTGGTGACTTAAAATTTCCCCTACACACGCGATAGCTAATCATAAGAACGAGCTTAATTCCAGGCCTTAATATATATTATAATCTTATCTACATTGACCAAGTAGGAAAAAAAGAATATAATTGATCTGATAAAAAAATTAATATCCCACAACCCCATAACACAAGGAAAATCCCAAACTGAAGATCCGCAATGTACCTCAAGCATGCCTCCCCATATGCTAGAGGTTTCCAACTAGTGGTGGGGGCATATCACTACTAAAATATTACACTTTACCAATGGTTAAAAACCATTGGTAAAGGCCTGGAAACAGTTGGTATATAGTATACCAATGGTTCCCTCAATCATGGGAAAGTAAGGCATGAAAATAGGCATATACCAATGGTTCTATGAAAATCATTGGTATAGGTGTCAAAATAGGAGGTATACTAATGGTTTTCTACAAAAGTTGGTATATGTGTGTAAAAGTAGAACATATACCAATGGTTTGTAAACTATTGGTATATATGAGTGAAACCTCTACCAATGGTTTATAACTATTGGTATAGAGGGCATATGCCAGGTCATAAGGCTATACCAACGGTTTGGTTATAACCATTGGTATAAACCAATACCAATGGTTATAACAAACCGTTGGTATAGCTTATATAATAGTATATGTACCATCTATTATAGAACCATTGGTATATCCTTGTATAAAAAAATTTATACCAACAGTTGCAGAACCGTTGGTATACAATTGTACACCTCCACAACAGTAGGCCCCTCTCCCCTCTCCAGACCTACATCAACACACCAACCCCTCTCCAGACCTGCAACATCACCAATACAGAATCCCCACCCAAAGTATTAAAAATTTAGAATTCATTCCAGAATTTAGAAATTTAGAATTTCAAATGAAATAATACCCATAAGAGAAAACACCTACATGTTATAGGAAATGCAATAACACTCGTAAGATTATTCCAAATTTATAATTTATTCCTCACTCAAACCACAACACCAATACACATAAGAGTATTCAAAATTTAGAATTCGTTCCTCACTCATACCACAACACCAATACACACAAGAGAAAAAACCTACATGTTATAGGAAGCACATGGGATGTTTAGTCATGGTCTTGGGTTGAGTATCTTAAAACAAATAGAAAAACTTAGGTAGTGTGGCAAGGATCATGATACCCATAAGATAGAAAGTGGTAGAGCTCATGTTCTTAGACCTAGGATGACTTATAAGAATCACATGGGATGTTTATATTTTTCTAATGACATTTCGTCTCCTTGTACACTTCATGAATAATAACTATGCTGTCTTCGTGTGATTTCAAGTCATTCTGATGTCGTTTGACATGCATTTGACTGTAAAACCAATGTTTTGGCCATTTTCGACACACCGAGTGCTTTTTCGGCCAGCATGGTCACACGACACCTCCGATTGACATGCCGTCAGGATGAAAATTTCACAATTCACCCACCCTTTCTTCTCTTCAGATTTCATTGTATTTCAAGGTCATTCGGCCTATTTTTGACCACCCCACGCATGCTTTTCAAGCGCGCTAAACACCTAAAAAACACATATTCAGTCGGGTCGCACAAACCATGCATCTGAATGATATTTCATCTCCTCTTACACCTCACAAATAATAATTAGGGTGTTTTCGTGTTATTTCAAGTCATTCTGATGTCATTCGGCATGCATTTGAATGTAAAACCCATGTTTTGGCCATTTACGACACGGCGAGTGCGTTTTTGGTCAGCGCGATCACATGACACGTCCGACTGACGTGCCGTCTGGCCGAAAATTTCACAATTCACCCACCCTTTGTTGTTGTCTGATTTCATGGCATTCTGAGGTCCTTTGGCAGGTTTTGACCACCCCACGCACGCTTTTCAAGCGCGCCGAACACCTAAAAAACACATATTCAGTCGTACCGCAAAAACCGCACGTCCGAATGTTGTGTCGTCTCCTCATACACCTCACGAATAATAACTAGGGTGTTTTCGTGTGATTTAAAGTCATTCTGATGTCGTTCGACATGCATTTGACCGTAAAACCCATGTTTTGGCCATTTACGACACGGTGAGTGTGTTTTCGGCCAGTGCGGTCACACGACACCTCTGATTGACATGGCTTCTAGTAGAAAATTTCACAATTCACCCACCCTTTGTTGTCGTCTGATTTCATTTCATTCTGAGGTTGTTCGGCCGGTTTCAACCACCCCACTCACGCTTTTCAAGTGTGTCGAACACCTAAAAAACATATATTCAGTCTTGCCGCAAAAACTATGCATCCGAATTATGTGTCGTCTCCTCTTACACCTAAAGAATAATAAATAGGGTGTTTTCATGTGATTTCAAGTCATTATGATGTCGTTCGGCATGCATTTGATTGTAAAACCCATGTTTTGGAAATTTAGGACATGCCGAGTGCATTTTTTCCCAATGCGGTCACACGACACCTCCGATTGTCGTGATGTCTGGCCGACAATTTCACAATTCACCCACCCTTTTTTGTGGTCCGATTTCATGGAATTCTGAGGTCGTTCGGCCAGTTTCGACCAACCCACGCACGCTTTTCAAGCACGCCGAACACCTAAAAAACACATATTCATCCATGCTGCTTACACCGCGCGTCCAAATGATGTGTCATCTCCTTTTACACCTCACAAATAATAACTAGGGTGTTTTCATTTGATTTCAAGTCATTTTGATGTTGTTAGGCATTCATTTGACCGTAAAACCCATGTTTTTCCCATTTAAGACATGCCGAGTACGTTTTCGGCCAGCACGGTCACACGACACCTCCGATTGAAGTGTTTTCTAGCCAAAAATTTCACAATTCACCCACCCTTTGTTGTCGTCTGATTTCATGAAATTCTATGGTCATTCGTCCAGTTTTGACCACCACACGCATGCTTTTCAAGCGCACTGAACACCTAAAAAACACATATTCAGTCGTGCCGTGAAAACCGCACGTCCGAATGACGTTTCGTCTCCTCGTACACCTCACGAATAATAATTAGTGTGTTTTTGTGTGATTGAAAGTCATTATTATGTTGTTCGGCATGCATTTGACTGTAAAACTCATGTTTTGGCCATTTACGACACGCCGAGTGCATTTTCGGCCAAGGCAGTCACAAGAAACCTTTGATTGATGTGTCGTCTAGCCGACAATTTTACAATTCACACTCCCTTTGTTGTCGTCCAGTTTCATGGAATCTTGAGGTCGTTTGGCAAGTTTCAACCACCCCACGCACGCTTTTCAAGAGCTCCTAACACCTAAAAACACATATTCATCCGTCCCACGCAAACTGAGTGTCCGAATGATGTGTCGTCTCATCATGCACCTCACAAATAATAATTAGGGTGTTTTCATATGATTTCAAGTTATTCTGATGTCAGTCACCATGCATTTGACCGTAAAACCCATGTTTTGGCCATTTACGACACACCGAGTGCGTTTTTAGCCAGCACGGTCACACAACACCTCCGATTGATGTGCCGTCTAGCCAAAAATTTTACAATTCACCCACCCTTTGTTGTCGTCTAATTTCATGGAATTCTGAGGTCATTTGTCAGGTTTCGACCACCCCACGCATGCTTTTCAAGCACGTCTAACACCTAAAAAACACATATTCAGTCGTTCCGCACAAACCAAATGTTCAAATGACGTTTCATATCCTCATACACCTCAGGAATAATAATTAGCGTGTTTTATTGTGATTTCAAGTCATTCCTATGTTGTTTGGCTTGCATTTGACCGCAAAACCCATGTTTTTTCCATTTACGATACGCCAAGTAAATTTTCAGCCAGCGCAGTCACATGAAACCTCTGATTGATGTGTCGTCTGGCCAACAATTTTACAATTAACCCACCCTTTGTTGTCGTCTGTTTTCATTGAATTCCAAGTTCATTCAGCCGATTTCGACCACCCCACTCACGCTTTTCAAGCACGTCAAACACCTAAAAAACACATATTCAGTTGTGCCGTGCAAACCACACGTCTGAATGATGTGTCGTGTCCTCGTACACCTCAAGAATAATAATTAGGGTGTTTTCGTGTGATTTCAAGTCATTTCAATGTCGTTCGGCATTCATTTGACCGTAAAACCCATGTTTTGGCCATTTACAACACACCAAGTGAGTTTTCAGCAAGCGCGGTCACACGACACCTCCGATTGATGTGTCGTTTGTCCGACAATTTTAAAATCCACCCACCCTTTGTTTTTGTCCGATTTCATTTCATTATGAGGTCATTTGACCGGTTTCAACCACCCCACTCACGCTTTTCAAGCACACCGAACACCTAAAAAACAAATATTCAGTCGTTCCGTGAAAACTACATGACTAAATGAAGTGGCGTCTCTTTTTACACCTCACGAATAATAATTTGGTTGTTTTTGTGTGATTTCAAGTCATTCTGATGTCGTTCGGCATGCATTTGACTGTAAAACCCATGTTTTGACCATTTATGACACGCCGTGTGCATTTTTGGCTAGCGTGGTCACACGACACCTCTGATTGACGTGTCGTCTGGCCGAAAATCTCACAATTCACCCACCATTTTTTGTTGTCCGATTTCATGTCATTATGAGGTCGTTTGGCCAGTTTTGACCACCCCACATACAATTTTCAAGCGCGCCTCACACCAAAAAAACACATATTAAGTCGTGTCGCGCAAACCGCGTGTCTGAAACTGATCTTATGTTATAAAAAACAGACTCTTGGTTTGGGATTGTGGCATGATAAAGATATATATTTTAAATTCTTTGTTTTTAAAAGTGGTACTAGGTAGTTGAAACTACTAATTGAGAGTCAAATTATCAACACAATCAGAATACGTTTGGTCAGTTTTCAATATGGCTGTTGTTTTTACTTAAAACTGTGTCCATTTTAAACAAAAGACAGACACTTTGAGTGATACCTACCACACCATGCCTCGGATTGATGCTATTTATTTTTATCCTTCCAACCTTTTGGTGGTATTGGATAATGTTTATTTTGCAAAAGAAGACATATTTGGAAGGATAGACTTGGGAGGAGATTTAGTGGATGCAATAATTATTCAAAGTTATTTTTTGGTTATAAAAGGAAGTACAAAAGTGTCTAGTATTTGTGTCACGACCCGTCCTCGGGGCCCGTGCCGTGACTACCCCAAGCCCGCCTTCCATAGGCCAGGGGCTGGCGACTAGCACCAAGGCGTAAACAGTAAATCCACACAGGATAGCTCAACACAATCCACAAAGGATGGTAAACAGTAAATCCACAAAGGATAGCTCAACACAATCCACAAAGGAGCATAAACAGAAAATCCACACAGGATAGCTCAACACAATCCACAAAGGAGAGTAACAGGATATTTAGCTCACACAGGTATACTTCTTTGGATGACGATAAAGATGATCACTGATCCATCTATGTTGTCGGACCCACGAAGGATCGATAGGTAACTAACCCCCGCAATAACCGACACAGGATCGGGCCCACACAGGACCTGTAGGCGCTAGCTCACACAGAACCGCTGAGCGCTGACCCACACAGGATCGGACCCACACAGGATCGGGCCCACAGAGGACCGGACCCACACAGGACCTGTAGCACTGATCCACGTAGGATCGCTGAGTGCAGTAGTCGTCGCAGTCTACTGAGGATCTTTGCACAGTCGTCATCGCAGTCCACTGAGGATCTCTGCACGGTCGTCACCGCAGTCCACTGAGGATCTCTGCACGGTCGTCGTCGGATTCCACGGAGGATCTCTGCACAGTCGTCGCTGTCGAAGAAGCAGTCGCAACCAGCAGTAGGGTTCCCGCACACAGCAAGCTCATTCGAGAGGGTCCGCTCCACGAGCTGAGAGGCTGATATATCAACTGACACAAAGTCTGAAGTTGATGTGTCCAAAAGTTTCGTATCGACAACAGGAACTCAACGTCGCAGACGGCGCGTCAATCGGACGCCCGGTCTGAGAGTTATTGGTGTTTTCGTCCCAGGGGCCCGGTTGGTTTTTAAGGCAAAACCAACCCGACCGTACTCCACCTGCATCCAAACCTCGGGCGGAGTATGCCAAAAGATCTCTCTCACTTAGAGGAGTTCAACAAAGCTGAGGGCACGTCAATCGGACGTCCGTAGCTGAAGATATTAGCGTATCCGCTCCGAGGGCCCGGTTGGTTTCGTGTACGAACCAACCCGGCCGAACCCAAAGTATTCTGAAACCTTGAGTGCAATATACCAAAACGACCGTCTCAGTCCAAGGATCGTGTTGCCGCTGACGGCGTGTCGTTTGGAGGCCCGTAGCTCAAGTTACGGGCATTTGAACGAAAACCGTCCGAAGACGGGGGGTCAGGGCCCGGGCCAACCCGGCCCGACCCCCCCTGGGTCGGCCGAACCCGGTTCGACCCGGTCGGACCGGTCTGGCTCAGCCAGCCCGGCTCGGTTCGGCCGAGCGATGCGGGGGGGGAGCCACCACCCCCGCGTGACACCCCCGCGGCTCCCGCGGGGTGTCTCCCTGGGCAGCCGAGCGACGCGGGGGGAGCCGCCGCCCCCGCGTGACAACACCGCGGCACCCGCGGGGTGTCGCTCGGACAACCGGACGCGGCATCAGCCGTGTCCCCTGCGTGCCGGACCCGCGCAGCTGCGGGTCCGCGAGCGCCGCCGCCGCGGCTTCTGCCGCGCCGACGCCCCGCGCCGCCGCCGGCTTCCGCGGGCCACCGGAGTCGCTCCGGTGGTCCGTTTTTGTTCCCGTCTGTGCCGCTGCTCCTCCCGGGACTCGCTCTTCACTGCGGAACCATCACACCTCCGTTGCGGCACGTTCTGTCATCGCCAGATTTGACGGGTGATGAAGGAACGTGCCGCAACGGAGGTGTGATGGTTCCGCAGTGAAGAGCGAGTCCCGGGAGGAACAGCGGCGCAGACGGGAACAAAAACGGACCACCGGAGGGACTCCGGTGGCCCGCGGAAGCCGCCGGCGGCGCGGGTCGCCGTTCCGCCACCGGACAAGGACGTCGTGGCAGAAGCCGCCACGGAGAGTCCGGCGCGCGCGGGACGCGGCTCATGCCGCATCCGGTTGTCCAAGAGACACCCCGCGGGTGCCGCGAGGTTGTCACGCGGGGGCGGCGGCTCCCCCCGCGTCGCTCGGCTGCCCAGGGAGACACCCCGCGGGTACCGCGGGGGTGTCACGCGGGGGTGGCATCTCCCCCCCGCGTCGCTCGGCCGAGCCGAGCCGGGCTGGCCAAGCCAGAACGGTCCGACCGGGTCGGACCGGGTTCGGCCGACCAAGGGGGGTCGGGCCGGGTCGGCCCGGGCCCGAACCCCCCGTCTTCGGACAGTTTTCGTTCAAATGCCTGTAACATGAGCTACGGACCTCCAAATGACTCACCGTTAGCGGAAACGCAATCCTTGGATCGAGACGGTCGTTTCGGTATATCGCACTCAAGGTTTCGGAATACTTTGGGTTCGGCCGAGTTGGTTCGTACACGAAACCAACCGGGCCCTTGGAGCGAAAACGCTCATATCTTCAGCTACGGACATCCGATTGACGTGTCGTCAGCTTTGTTGAACTCCTCTAAGTGAGACGGATCTTTTGGCATACTCCACCCGAGGTTTGGACGCAGGTGGAGTACGGTCGGGTTGGTTTTTCCTTAAAAACCAACCAGGCCCCTAGGACGAAAACGCCAATAACTCTCAGACCGGGCGTCCGATTGACGCGCCGTCTGCAATGTTGAGTTCCTGTTGTCGAGATGGAACTTTTGGATACATCAACTTAGGACTTTGTGTCAGTTAATGTATCGGCCTCTCGGCTCGTGGAGCGGACCCTCCCGAACGAGCATGTTGTGTGCGGGAACCCTAGTGCTGGCTGCGACTGCTTCTTCGACAGCGACGACTGTGCAGAGATCCTCCGTGGACTCCGACGACGACCATGCAGAGATCCTCAGTGGACTGCGGCAACGACTGTGCAGAGATCCTCAGTGGACTGCGATGACGACTGTGTAGAGATCCTCAGTGGACTGCGACGACTACTGCACTCAGCGATCCTACGTGGATCAGTGCTACAGGTCCTGTGTGGGCCCGGTCCTGTGTGGGCCCGATCCTGTGTGGGTCAGCGCTCAGCGGTTCTGTGTGAGCCAACGCCTACAGGTCATGTGTGGGCCCGATCCTGTGTGGGTCATTGTGGGGGTTAGTTACCTATCGATCATTCGTGGGTCCGATGACTTAGATGGATCAGTGATCATCTTTATCGTCATCCGAAGAAGTATACCTGTGTGAGTTGAATCTTCTGTTACTCTCCTTTGTGAATTGTGTTGAGCTATCCTGTTTGGATTTACTGTTTACGCTCCTTTGTGGATTGTGTTGAGCTATCCTGTGTGGATTTACTATTTACCCTCCTTTGTGGATTTTGTTGAGATATCCTGTGTGGATTTTCTGTTTACGCCTTGGTGCTAGTCGCCAGCCCCTGGCCTATGGAAGGCGGGCTTGGGGTAGTCACGACACGGGCCCCGAGGACGGGTCGTGACAAATTGGTATCAGAGGTGGTCGGTTCTACCGCAGACTCTAATCTTTCTTCTATGTGAAGCAATAGTGTTTAGCGTATTGAGTGTGGTTATCAGTCCAGGGAGTCCAGTGTTGGTGTGGCGGCCGACGTATCCGTACACCAGGACCCTGACTTCTGATTTCCGACTTAATGCACGAAAACATTGATTTCATGTGTGTTTCAAGTATTCTTTGTGATTACATGTGTCAGCTCACCAGGTATACTGTTCTGACCATGGCGCACTTGTTTCCTTTTCAGGATGGCCTGACGACAGCAGCCAGCTAGGGTTCCGAGAGTAGAGCGCGACAACAGCCCACCGAGTGACAAGGCCTCGGTACAGGGCCCGTTGACAGCAGAGGCACCAGCGGTACCTTTGCCCGCCGAGCCCCTGATGCTTCCAGCACCGACCGCTGACGATGCACGACGCCTCGGAGCTCTACACGAGTTCCAGCGCCAGCGACCACCCAGGTTTCGTGGGGAGACGGACCCCCAGGCAGCCGAGGATTGGCTGGAGGCGGTCGTCCGAGTTTTCAGGCTAGTGAGGACACCAGCAGACCTCATGGTGATCCTCGCGGCGAGCCTACTGCATGCAGCAGCAGGGTGATGGTGGAGCTTGATGCTCCAGGTACACGATGAGGCCTCCCTCATCTGGAGGGACTTCGAGAGCATCTTCCGCTCAGAGTTCATCCCAGCCACCCTCCATGCGGTGCGCATTCAGGAGCTTCTTCAGCTGCGGTAGGGCAGCTTGATGGTCACCCAGTACGCAGCGAGGTTCACCGATCTTTCTTGCTACTCGACCGACATGGTATGGTACCCCTTCTTCTGGTCCCGGACCTTCGAGCAGGGATTGAGACACGAGATCAGGGCATCGCTGATCTCCCTCAGCATCCCGACCTAGGCAGGAGTGCTGGAGCGAGCCCTTCTGATCGAGAGATTTCTGGCTGAGTCTACAGCGAGAACTACCGCAGGGCGGAAGATAGAGGAGTCATCAGCAGCGGGTAGCCGACGGATCACTCAGGGTTCCAGGCAGACCAGGCCTTCCGGCAGACGACCTCGGGACACTGGCTCAGCAGTGAGGGGAACACAGCATGGAGCCAGTCTTTCGAGAGGCAGGCAGTGTTACGAGTGCAGCGGGCAAGGCCACATGGCTTGTGACTGCCCAACCCGCCATACCGAGGGGCAGCAGATGGTGGAGGGACCACCCAGGAAGAGGCAGAGGGTCGACCGTGGTGGTCCGCAGGGAGGAGGCGGACGAGGCAGAGGAGCTGGCCGAGCAGCAGGTGGTGGGAGACGCTTTGAGGCTCTGCCACCACCACCACTAGGAGGCCCGCCCCGACCACAGGGAGCTGGCGAGTAGAGACAGGCACAGCTCCAGGCAGCGGAGGCCTACGACCACGGCACGCTAGAGATGATTCAAGGTACGATCTGCTTCTATTCAACCCTTGCTGCAGTTCTTATAGACACAGGAGCGAGTCACTCTTTCATAGCCGATGCCCTTGTTCGGAGCTCGGAGATTCCGACAGAGCCGTTGGCTCGATCCTTATGGCTAGAGACTCCTACGGGAGAAGACTTGACGATTATGCACTGGTGCCGGAATTGTGACCTTACTCTAGGAGGCGAGAGCTTCGGTTGGGATCTTCTTGTAGTGGCATCGAGGCCTTACGGCATCATCTTGGGCATGGATTGGTTATCTACGGTCCATGCACAGATTTACTGCATTAGGTGCAAGGTGCGATGTGTGCGCACCGACGGGAGCAGGTTCACCTTCACCGGCGAGAAGGGAGTCTTCGCAGCACAAGAGGGACTCTCGTAGAGGAGAGGGAAGCCCATCACTCATCAGTTGGCTAGCCTCATCCTTGGAGCAGTTCACGTGCGGAGTCCTAGTTTTCCTGCAGTGGTGGATCAGTATGCGGACGTCTTCCCTGACGACGTTCCAAGGCTACCTCCTCGCAGAGAGGTAGACTTTTATATTGACCTATACCCCGGGACAGCCCCGATATCCACTCCTGCATATCGGATGGCCCCCTATGAGCTTCGAGAGCTGTGGGTACAGTTGGAGGACATGCAGGGCAAGGGGTTCATCCGAACCAGTGTTTCACCCTGGGCTTCCCCGATTTTGTTTGCCAAGAAGGCGGACGGGAGCTTGCGACTGTGTGTCGATTATCGTCGCCTGAACCAGGTGATAGTGAGGAACAAGTATCCGCTACCGAGGATTGATGACCTCTTCGATCAGCTCAAGGGAGCACGGTGGTTCTCGAAGATAGACCTCAGATCAAGCTATCATCAGCTCAGAGTTCGAGACGAGGACGTGCAGAAGACGGCCTTCAGGTGTCGGTATGTCCACTATGAGTTCTTGGTTATGCCTTTCGGCATAACCAATGCTCTAGAAGTGTTCATGAGCCTCATGAACAAGATCTTCCAGTTGTACCTCGATCGATTTTTCGTGGTCTTCATCGACGACATTTTTGTGTACTCGACCACGGAGGAGGAGCACGCCTACCACTTGCTGGTTGTACTAAACACACTCCGAGAGCGCCAGCTTTATGGAAAGCTCTCGAAGTGCCAGTTCTGGTTACGTGAGGTCCACTTCTTGGGGCACGTCATTTCTAAGGCGGGAGTTGCTGTGGATCCCACGAAGATCGAGGCAGTGCTAGCTTGGGAGCCACCCAGGAGCGTGACGGAGGTGTGGAGTTTCTTGGGTCTAGCCGGATACTATTGGAGATTTGTGCCAGACTTCTCCAGAGTTTCGGCGCCACTATCAGCGTTGACGAAGAAGGGTAAACCCTTTGTGTGGTCAGACAGATGTCAGCAGAGCTTTCAGGAGCTGAGACAGAGATTGACCAGCGCACCTATCTTGAGGTTGCCTGAGGAGGGAGTTGGATACGTAGTCTACTGCGATGCATCAGGGACCGAACTCGGGTGTGTTCGGATGCAGGAGTGGGTCGTGATTGCCTATGGATCACGTCAGTTGAGGCCGCATGAGCAGAACTACGCTAGTCATGACCTGTAGTTAGTAGCAGTGGTCTTCGCTCTGAAGACATGGCGGCACTATATGATGGGCGAGCGCATTACAGTCTTTTCTGACCACCAGAGTCTTAGGTACATCTTCTCTCAGAAATACCTGAACCTGAGACAACGACGATGGCTTGAGTTCCTCCAGGACAATGAATTTGAGATAGTCTATACTCTTGGGAAGGGGAACGTGGTAGTCGATTCCCTCAGCAGGAGGACGGGCATCCAGCTACTTGAGGAGGCGACAGAGCCGCTAGCCGCTTTGCAGATATCCTTTGTGGATATAGACGGAGTATCCTTCCTTCAGTCTCTCACCATCTCTCCTCCACTTCTACAGCGGGTCAGAGAGGCTCAGTGTGAGGATGCTGACTGCGAGACGCGGCATGCATAGATATCCTCGGGACAGGAACCTGATGGTTTCTCCCTTGGAGCAGATCACGATGTCCTTTTCAGAGGACGTACCCTGGTACTAGTTGATTTACGAGAGGAGGTGCTGAGAGAGTTTCACACTTCTCCTTTGGCGGTACATCCTGGAGTGGCGAAGATGTACCAGGATCTCAGACGACAGCACTGGTGGCCGGGCATGAAGAAGGTTGTGGCAGAGTTCGTTTCACGGTGCCTCACCTGCCAGCAGGTGAAGGCAGAGCATCAGGTACCAGCAGGCTTGGTACAACCCTTGGAGGTCCCAGAGTGGAAGTGGGACAGGATCTCTATGGACTTCGTGACTGGACTTCCACGCACTTCCAAAGGTCACGACTCCATTTGGGTGATTGTTGACGGACTCACCAAGTCGGCACACTTCTTACCCATCCGAGAGCAGGGCTCAGTGGAGAGCTTGGGGCGTCTCTATGTTCAGGAGATTGTACGGCTTCACAGTGTGCCATCAACTATCGTCTCTGATCGGGACGCTCGCTTTACTTCCCGGCTTTGGAAGGGGTTGCAGGAGGCGTTCGGGACACGGCTACGTCTGAGCACCGCCTTTCACCCTCAGACGGATGGTGAGATGGAGAGGACTATTCAGACTCTCGTGGATATGCTCCGCGCATGTGTCCTCGACTTTGGTCACAGCTGGGAGGACCACCTACCATTGGTGGAGTTCGCGTACAACAACAGCTACCACTCCACCATCGGGATGGCACCATACGAGGCGTTGTACGGCAGGCCTTGCAGATCTCCTTTGTGCTGGACAGACCCTGGGGAGTCAGTACTTGTGGGACCAAAGATGGTCCGGGCCATGACAGAGAAGGTCCAGGTCATCCAGGAGTGGATGAGGACAGCTCAGAGCCGGCAGAAGTCATATGCTGACAGGAGGTGGAGGCCAATAGAGTTCGAGGATGGAGACCACGTCTTCTTGCGTGTCTCACCTCGACGTGGTTTGCGGAGATTTGGCCAAGGCGGCAAGTTGTCTCCACGCTTCATCGGGCCTTTCCAGGTCTTCAGCAGGATTGGCGAGGTGGCTTATCGCCTGGCTCTGCCACCTCAGTTGCACCGGGTGCACGACGTCTTCCACGTATCCCAGCTGAGGAGATACGTGCATGACACGACGCACATCATTGACTATGGGAAGCTAGACGTGGATGATGGGGAGACTTTTGCGGAGGTCCCAGTGGAGATAGAGGATTGACAGGAATGGGTCCTACGTGGGCGATCGATTCCTCTTGTGCGCATCATATGGCATCACGAGAACCTCCAGGAGAGCACATGGGAGCGGGAGGCTCAGATGCGTGCTCAGTACCCACATTTGTTTCCCTAGATTCTGATGTATCTTTACGGGGACGTAAAGCCCTGAGGTGGGAGTAATGTAAAGACCTAAAAATTTTAAGGAATTTTTTTTTTCTTAATTTTCTTTGGAATTTTACATGAGCACAGTTTCTGACAGCACCTGATTTCAAGACCCGGTGTTCCCGGAATCATTTTCTGAAGTTTGGCTCGGGTACGTTCAGTGAACGGACGAGCGGGTTTTTCTAACTTTTGAACTGGTGCCCGGAATCAAATTCTGAGGGCAACGATGAAATCACAGTGCCGGTATTTGCTTAGAAACGCCTCTTCCGGAGTTGCATTTTCTCGAGTGTGGTTTTTAATTTTTGGGCTTAAAGTTAAGAAATAAAATAATTTTACAACAACTTTATTTTATTTCACTTAAGCCACTTGGAAGCCACTTGAAGCCACTTAAAGACGTCTTAAACTGAGTTGATCCAGATAGGATTCTATCCAGAAATATCCTACCCCCTTGGTAGGATATTTGTGAGGTGGGGCCCGCACGAGCCCCGCCGTTTCTTTCCGTTAAGTAACGCACCCGCGAAAACCCGTCATTATGAAAGTCAACTGACGCGTTTTCTTAAATTCTTAACAGACCATTTAATTGGGCGGTTTATTTCGTAAATTAAATGAGATGTTTATTTCGTTGAATTAATTCAACGAATTGATGAGTCGTTACTTACCCTTTTTCGTGTGTTGGAATAATAATAAAATAAGACCAACCAATCTTTTGGGAGGATTACTGGTTGAGAGGTTTGACAGAGTCCTTGTGCCTTTATCCTTCTTCGCGAACAATGTGAAGAACGCGAAGAACGCCAGCCTCCAACGAAGAACACCGAACCCGGAAATCGACGCGACGCGACGCCGTGTTCCGCGACGCCGACGTTCCCTTCCTGCAACGTTCTTCTGCGATGTCTCTTCCTCTGCGATGGATCTTCGATCGGCTGCTTGAGGTAAGAGTCTAGGACTTTCTTTTTAATCTCCTTTGTGGTTTTTACCAAAACACGGATTTAATTAATTAAATTAAATCTGTTGTTTCATGGTCCGTTGAGTTCGCCGACTCAACATCGTGTTCTGCGACGACGCGATGCCTTTCCGCGACGACGCGTCGATCCCCACCTTCCGCGACGATCAATTCCGCGAAGAACACTCACGCGCGTTGACTACGAGGTAGGGATTTTATTTTTGGAAATGCCTCTTATTTCCCATGTTGTTTCCGTTCAAAAGAGGAACCTGATTTATGATACAATTTTATTTCATTAAAAATTGTTTCGGATATGCGTTCCTGTGTTGAAGTTTATTCTTCCCGTTGTTTATCCCTAATGCGGAGGGTGCGGGCCAAATGAACACGGCCCGACGACCCTCCGCCGTTCTTCGTTTTTGTGCGGATTTGACAGGCGATGACGGAACGTGCCGCAACGGAGGTGTGATGGTTCCGCAGTGAAGAGCGAGTCCTGGGTGGAGCAGCGGCGCAGACGGGAACAAAAACGGACCACCGGAGCGACTCCGGTGGCCCGCGAAAGCCGCCGGCAGCGCGGGTCGCCGGCGCGCCGCCGGACAAGGCCGCCGCGGCAGAAGCCGCGGCGGCGGCGCTCGAGGACCCGCGGCCATGCGGGTCTGGCGCGCGCGGGACGCGGCTGATGCCGCGTCCGGTTGTCCGAGTGACACCCCGTGGGTGCCGCGGGGTTGTCACGCAGGGGCGGCGACTCCCCCCGCGTCGCTCGGCTGCCCAGGGAGACACCCCACGGGTGCCGCGGGGGTGTCACGCGGGGGTGGCAGCTCCCTCCCCCCCCCCCCCACATCGCTTGGCCGAGCTGAGCCGGGCTGGCCGAGCCAGACCGGTCCGACCGGGTCAGACCGGGTTCGGCCGACCTAGGGGGGGTCGGCCCGGGTCGGCCCGGGCCCGGACCCCCCGTCTTCGGACAGTTTTCGTTCAAATGCCTATAACGTGAGCTACGGGCCTCCAAACGACTCGCCGTCAGCGGAAACGCGATCCTTGGATCGAGACGGTCGTTTCGGTATATCACACTCAAGGTTTCGGAATACTTTGGGTTCGACCGGGTTGGTTCGTACACGAAACCAACCGGGCCCTCGGAGCGGAAACGCTCATATTTTCAGCTACGGACGTCCGATTGACATGCCGTCAGCTTTGTTGAACTCATCTAAGTGAGGCGGATCTTTTGGAATACTCCGACCAAGGTTTGGACGCAGGTGGAGTACGGTCGGGTTGGTTTTTCCTTAAAAACCAACCGGGCCCCTGGGATGAAGAAGCCAATAACTCTCAGACCGGGCGTCCGATTGACGCGCCGTCTGCGACGTTGAGTTCCTGTTGTCGATACGGAACATTTGGATACATCAACTTCGGACTTTGTGTCAGTTGATGTATCGGCCTCTCGGCTCGTGGAGCGGACCCTCCCGAACGAGCTTGCTGTGTGCGGGAACCCTAGTGCTGGCTTCGACTGCTTCTTCGACAGCGACGACTATGCAGAGATCCTCTGTGGACTCCGACGACGACTGTGCAGAGATCCTCAGTGGACTACGGTGACGACCGTGCAGAGATCCTCAGTCGACTGCGACGACGACTGTGCAGAGATCCTCAGTGGACTGCGACGACTACTGCACTCAGCGATCCTACGTGGATCAGTGCTATAGGTCCTGTGTGGGCCCGGTCCTGTGTGGGCCCTATCCTGTGTGGGTATACGTTTTGCTTACCTGTGTGGACTGGGTTGTGCTTGGGCTCGGACGTCGGAGCCGAATGGGAATTGATGACTTAGGTATATGTATGGGAATATACCTAAGCCGTGTCTGATGTTACTTCGTGATTGTATCTTTCCTTTGTGGATTATCCTTTGTGGATTTCGGGAGACCTTCGGGGGTCTCGGGGTCCCTACTGAGTATCTTATACTCACCCCTGCACAGGCTATGCCCGCACTTCGTGGTGTTGGTTGCAGACGACGGACAGTGCTTATCGTGGTGGAGGCATGCGGAGCAGGACGGTACCTGGAGGTGGACCACTGGGCGGGACGTACTCGGAGCGAACGGCTGGACCGAGGAGCTGTGGAGGCTATCTGTACCCACCATTCAGGTGGGACTTCCAGAGGACGGCTTGATGCTGCGGCTTTTACTTTTCAGTTTCTATTTTTCCTTTTTTTTGTACTTTACGTTGTTGGGCTTGTATTTCCGGCCCCTTTTACTTTCAGCACAACTTGTACAGTTTTACTTAGTGTTTACTTTTTCGCTTGCTTACTCTGTGGTGCTTGTTTACTTTTCAAAGGCAATGCCTTCCCTTTTTGTTGGGATTTATGCCTTGGTGCTAGTCGCCAGCCCCTGGCCTATGGAAGGCAGGCTTGGGGTAGTCACGGCACGGGCCCTGAGGACGGGTCGTGACAATTTGGTCAAAAATAAAGAGTTATACTGAATTCAAAAATATCCATAATATAGTGAAAAACCAGGTTCAAAAATAAAGAGTTATACAGAATTCAAAAATATAATGGATCAATCTACCGATGATCACCATCACCATCACCATTGTCATCATCAGCCTCATACTTGTCGCCATGTCTGTCCTCATCTTCGTCCTCGTCATCGTCCCCATGCTCATCCTCAGCCCCATCCTCTCCCTCGGCCCCATCGTCACCATCGGCCCCATCCTCGTCCCCATCCTCATCCTCATCCTCGCCCTCATCCTCTTCAGCATCCACTTCATCACTAGGAACGTCATCATCTTGACCGCCACTAGAAATGTAGCTTGGTGCATTGGATAATGCACCCATCGACAACATATATGTTTGACAAGCCGCGTTGGCCTCTGGTGGAGGTGATGAATATAAATCTTTGATCATTTTCATAAATTATTTCTCCCTCGTTTGAACCTGTTCTTCCAACTCTATAACCCTTTTATCAGGTTTTCTTGCATGATCCTTGACTTTTTCCTACTCGGTGGTACTAGAATGGATACATGGAGAGAACCAATACCTCATCGGGGCTATATTCTTACCAGGTCGGCAGCGTACTCAACGAGAGTACTCATCTCCCAAAACCTGATATAAATGATCGTGTGGCCTTAAACTTCTAGGATCCTGGGTATCAAGGGCCTCTAAAGCAGCCTATTAAAAATATTAATAGATTATTAAATTTCAAAATAGATATTAAACTTTGAAATAAACAAATTAAAACTTATAATCTTTTCTTGTGTCGGTTTATTAATCATAGTTTCATCTTTTTTCCTTCTACTCAAGCAAAAAAAAATTGCTTGAGGGATACATCCTTCAATATTCAATTTGTTCTTATGTAATTACATTGAAACAATATAAAGTTCAAATATAATCATATATTCAGTATTCAATAAATCACATAATTTAAGTACGAAACAATAAAAAGGGAAAGTCCTAAAGAAAAATTATAAACAACTATATCGTACCAGCTACCTCTCATGATCTGGCATAGTAGTGTGCCCCAAAGTGCGGAGGTATTTCTTTGAATCAATGTTTTTTTTGTTTTTTCAGAAGATTCCTAGATAATATCTAATAATAAATAAGATAATATTAATGCAAAATATGAAAACTGTCATTTAAATACCTCAAATGGGATTAATACCTTAAAATTGGTAGTCGCCCAATGGGTAATCATTTGGCGATATTGCTCTATCGGGTAGTCATCCATGACAGGTAATGTCTCCAACTCTGTGCCCACTCTATCACACCAGCCAACATATAGCTCATGCTTATAAGCTCTCCAAAACTCTCTAAGCTCCTTTAAACGTGCTGGTCATGCACCTTCACCATCAGGGAAGTTAAACCAAAGCTGGCACCCAATAGATTGAATAATATAAATATAAAAAATACTACATTAAATCAAATAGATTTTTTACACATATTTGTGCCCACACATTATCCTTGACTTCGTGTGGAAGATGTCTCCAAGAAAGAGGGCTGGTTGTAATGATGTCTGAGTATTTGGCTATTATTGCCAAAAAAAACTCTGACATTCCTGCCCAGATTTATCAATCATTTTCCATCATCATTGTATTCAACCATAAAATATGTCTAGCGGTTCCATACTGCACACAAGTGAGTATGCCCCCTCCCCCGCCTCCTATTAGTAGATGAATCTGTTATTAATGAAAAAAATATCAGTAGAAGTTATAATAGAAATAAATTTTGGTATAATAATTTGTTAAAGTGATATAAATATACTTGTGGTAGTCGGATCAATGGGAATCACTGGATGTGCAGAATCAGAAAGAATATCCTATATAGGTGGAGTGTCCCTCAGTGTACACTCATCAGCCACATACTGTGTCGGAGCAGGAGTTGAAGAAGGTGGAATATAATAGCTCAATGATAATGAACCAGAAGCAAAAGATGATGGCACAGACGTCTGGCCAACTGGTAGTGTAAACATTAGAGGCCTAAATACCCTGTGTGTCCCTAAAGACACACAAGGATCAAAATGGGGCGTAGAAGATACATTTGTGGTAGGGGCATAGTCCAATTGGGTACGACCAGTGGATCATCTAACTCTCGCACCATGAGCCCTCATACCACCAGCCTTAGTACCGGGACCACCAGATGATCCTATAACGCTAACACCCCCCCCCCTCCTACCACCAGCCCTTGCACTGGTAGAAATATCAGGCTCCTCATTAGATATCTCTCATCTAGGGGGTTGATCTTGAAAAGAAGTTTAACACAAAAGTAAACACATGATATTATAAGTTATTGAAATATGTATATTTGAAATAAAATACTCACAACAGGGGTGAGTGGAGGAAATCCCATCTGTTTCATGCAAATATTATTTTCTTTCATCTTTTTTCACTGCCTCTCTTCAATGGGTGTCATTTCCTACAATGAAAACAAATATGGAAGTAATTAGAAACAGATAACTGAATCCATGTGTAAATGGGACGTTTTCAGCACCCCATGTGGCCAAACATAGTTTTCACCATAAGGGATAGGCCATGTATATTTACATGGATATCCAAGTCATGTACTATGTGTACATTCCCATGTACATTCCAAGGACACTAGATTATCATAGACACCATGTCAACCATTATACACACCATGTGAACCCTTATACCATATCGTTATTATTACAACCATTAAAAACAACTTATTAAACAACATCACTTGTCAAATATAATCTAATTGAACATAAATCAATAAAAATATTGGATATATCAAATAAAATGAAGTCATGCTATATTCAATCCTAAATGACCACCCACAACCATGATTAATGACCACAAAGATCCCCTTTTGGCCAAATCAAAAGTGAAAACAACATCACTTGTAAACAAATTGAACATAAATCAATAATAATATTGGATATATCAAGTAAAATGAAGTCCTGATATATTACATCTTAAATGACCACCCACAACCATGATTAATGACCACAAAGATCCCCTTTTGGCCAAATTAAAAGTGAAAACAAAAACACATAATTCCAGAACCACAAAATCAAGGAATCACTTACAGATTTGATGTGTAGAAGAAAAAAATTCCTTGATTGAATATGGATCGATATATGGAATAGGTTTGGTATGAGGAAGACTAGATTCAGGTCGCGGAGCGGAACTGCAATCGACCGGATTGGATTTAGGGCATGGAGTGGAACTGCAATCGAGCGGAGGGGGAATGGATGCCCGATCTAAATATAGGTAATTTTTTCCCAATAGTTTTTAAAAACTGTTGGGAATAATGGTTAATTTTCTCGCAACGGTTTTGAACCATTGGGAATATATGTCTTTACCAACAGTTTAATTAAACCGTTGGTAAAAAAGTGATATAAAAGGCCTTTACCAACATTTTTTCAAAACCATTGGTAAAAGCTTGTATAAATTCATCTATCCCAACGGTTTACATAAACCGTTGGTATAGATAGCCATTCCCAACCGTTTATGTAAACCGTTGGGAGGTAATTGTTGGTTAAACAAGAATTTTCAGTAGTTTCTGAAATTAATGTGGGAAGACTATACTATATATCCAAAGTTTAATTATAATGGAAGTAAACGAAATATCATTCAACAAATTTCCTTTATAGGTAAACATAATGGAATGTTCCAAATAATAAATCAAAAACAACTAAATAACCATATTGAGATAGAAATACAAGTTAGATGTCCTAAATACATGTCCATTATAAACAAAAGGTAAAAAAACTATAAAAGGGAAGATTAATAAAAACTACATGGCTCTAATAATGTATTCTATGATCTAGCTTGACTTCCATCTTCTATCTTATTCTTAACCATGAAATAAAACATATTTCATATGGAACATTACCATATCCTAACCTATAATCGTGATGTCTACTCAAGTACCAAATTGTGTCCCAAATATGGTGTGAGTAAGACTTAGTAGGCCACCAAAAATTTTGTCCATAAATAATTCAAATATGAAAATATTACTTTACAAAAAAGTGATAAGAAATAATAGTTAAATAATTAAAAATTAAATTACCAAAATAAAATAATCAACCTTGATACCCAAACTCTATGGTGACACCCAAATTTATTCATACCAACTTCAACCAGTGTTATATGTCTCTAAGTATGTTGTATTACAATTATAACCCATGTAACCATGTAATAACATGACTACCCACATAGGGTGTTTTTAAACTCATACATAAAGGTTGTATTCACAACCACACATAAAGGGAATGTTCTCAACCATACATAAAGGGATTATTTACGAAAAAAACACAAAGTTTCTGGTCACAACCACCTGAAATGGTGTTTTCTTGAGTAATAAAAACCATTCATAAAGGTGTTTTCTATCCAAGGGACAATTCCACATTTACCAATTTCAAAGAAAATACAAAACTTGAAAACAAATTTTCAATTAACCCTTCCATATTTTCCCACAACATCTAATTCATATTTATAAAAGTTCAAATCACATTTCTTAATTTTCCCGAACCAAATTCCATTTCCAATTACTCCTTTATAATCAAAACATAATCATCACAGTTTCTATTTTATAAGATAATTACATAAGGATTAAATCTTTATCAAGTATTTTTCATGAAAAACATTTTAAAAATATATTCTTATAGTTCAAAAGGAGAATAAATCATGGTCAGATATCAATTAAAACTAAAAATTAATTCTTGAGGTCACACACAAAATATTGGAATGACAGATAACACAAGTGGAAAGTAAAGTATTGTATACAATGGGAAATACATAGGAAAAACACAATATATTTCCATATGAGTCCACTCACTATATATTATCTATTATTTTGGATTAAATGTCAGGAATAAAAAAATAAGATAAAAACCCTAAGAGTAGGGCACATTAGAAACAAACAACCAGAGATCTTTAGAGTATTGAAAAGATAGAGAAAGGAAGAAGGAGGAATCATAGTCTTAGCTAAAGAATATAATTACAAGTGAATACTCTCCAAATGAGTAAAAACCAAGGGATAATAGCCAATATCCCATGGTAGAGGTGTATGGTGGGAGATAGAGGGTATTATCCTCAAAATGGGTTCAAATATTAGGTTTAAAGGATTTAGGGTCATGAGGGTAGTTTTGTAAACTTTTATGATTTTTGATGGGGAATGTTTTTTGGTCACATTTCCTGAAAATAATATGAACAATAGAATAAAACCTCACTGTAAATAAAATTCATTTTTTCTTGGTTATGGTACATGGTAACAAACCATGCATTAAATGTGTGAAATGCCTCTGTTATTCTATGTATACATGTGAATGGTTTACTAGATACCTACTCATGTTTTAAAAAATGTGTGAATATGCATATCAAAAAACATGGATAGGGTTAATGGTTTCCTAAATCCCCACACATAGTAGAAAAATTATGTGATTATTCATATCAGGTATCATGGTTGGGATGAACGATTAGCATTAATCATGTTCCAACCATACACCCATGATGTAACCCCAATATCTATGATTTTGAGCCCCAATATTTCAAATAACTCATGATACCTCCTATAATCCTATAATAAAAAATAAAATAAAGAAACAAATGTGGTTTATCAAAACTCAAGTTGGTTCATAACTCATAAGGTAGAAAAGGTTGAATAATTTCATATAGATATTTTCCAATTGTTTCTCATTTAGTAATTGTGTTTTGATAACAATCTTATAAATTTTATAATCATGGTTAACATCATTAAAAATTATCATTGTAATTAATTTATCATATAAAATGGTGAAAAGGTTTCTTTATATTTCATGCACTATCATTTCCTAAAACCTTTATGATCCAGTCACACCCTGTAGTAATTGACTTTAGCTTCTATGTATATTTTATTGTTGAATTATGTTTTTCACCCAATGGTTATTAACTTTATTATACATTTAATTTTTCTTGTTGAATTATTGTTTTAAAATAATGGTATTCATTCCAACTAAAGTTCATATCAATTTAAAAACATGAATTTTGTACATGGAATTCATTTTTTAATTCATATATTGTTTGCATGTTATATCTTTAGAAATATCTATTGTTTCCTTGTTGGATATGGGTTTATCAGCCTCTGTGAATAAGGATTTTGATTCATTAATTAATAAAAATTATTCTCTAAATTTTTCTATAATTTATCTTATTGACCGATTGAGTATATAATGGTATGTGCCTTCCCAGTCTGTTACATTTCTAGTTTTGGTCGGTGACGATGTTTGGGGGAGTTTTCAATGAAGGATGGACTTGTAACAGCATTACTGTAGGAAATACAGTACATTAAAATGTATTATACGACATGTAATAGTGGTTCATGACTTGTGTAGTTGGTTAGTTCATAGATTGTACGTGGATAATGGGTATCTCATGGAAAGGTTACATGTCTTATAAGTGGAATTCACAATGAGTAATTGAGAAAGTGTTAAATTCTTCGAGGCAAGTGATTTTTTAAAGAATATGGAATTTCCAAAAATATGAGAATTATACATCTTGTATGTTTATAAAACATTTTTATTATGGGATCAATGGTTTTAAGTTCTTTTCTAAATAAATTTTCATTCATTTGGATTCTTACCATCTCTCTTTCTTTGACAGAGGCCTAGGTGCCCGGAGGATCCCTTCAAGCCCCCTTATCCCTTGATTGGATTTGTTAGTCCTAGTTTTTTCATGTTAGAGATCCATGGTAATTCCTTATTTGTTTTCATGGTGGGTTTTATCCAATTATTATTTCAGTAAAATACTATAGTCATGCAGATTTCGTTTGGGTGTGTGTTGGGTTTCTTTTTGATGGACTTTGTGTGTGGTGTAGGTCAATCCATAGTTTTTCATTGTGTGGTTGTGGTATTTAGGCATTCTTCTTCTCCTTGTGGTGTGTAAGGAGTCGAAACTACCACTTTGAGTTAGTGAATCCCTCATTTATCTTAATTTTGTATCATATGATATGGGTTTACTTTTTTTGTCTATGGTATATGGTTTTAAGAATATAATCATAAATAAATAAATGGTTAAATTGAAAATGAAAAGGGTAAAAGGGGATTATTCACATATTTTTACATCTTTGTTATTATTTTCATATTGTGGATTTTACAGGCTTGATGCTCGGCTGAAAAGTATATCCATTGATGGATTTTATTATGCATATAGATATGTGTTAGGAGTATTTTTATTGGTGTTATTATTGTGATATCACCCTAAAATGGAAATTTTATAAGAAATTATATTTAGGTGATGAAATGGTTTCCTCAAGATTATATCCTGTGGGATAATTCAATTAAAATAATTTGGAATGTTATAAAAGACCTTGTGTGTGTCTATAAAATGATCTTGATTTGTTTTGATGTTTGTGAATGCTTGTGGGATTGAAATGTGTGGTTGGGGAATGTGTGGGATGATGGTTTGTTGGATGTGATTTTTGGGGTGGTGAGGTGGTTTTTTTCATTATTTTTGGGAGGTGAAATATTTTTATAATGGGGATGATGATCTATTTGAGATATGTGGTTGCTTTATGTTAGATGCACAGGTTCTAATGGAATGACTGATTTTTTAATAATCTATTAAAATGAAATGGGTTGTATTGGTCAATTAGTATGAAATAGATGTTGAATAATTAAATAGTGGGTTGTGTGGTGAAGTATTTTTTTTTTGTAAAAATAACTAAATGAATTGGATAGAATATGGAATTTTTTGGAATGTGATATAGGTATTGTAGCTTATTGATTTGTGTTATGAATTTAGTGGTGTCATTTAAAGTGATTATTTCTGAGTTATTTAGTGTTTTTTTTCAAACCCCTAGGTTCGGGTTGTGTGTGGGTATATTTATATACTTTTATATACTTTGTGATTTCTATATTCACCCCAACCATGTTGAGAACCATGTCTTGACACCCATATAGTCATGTGGGAGTTTTTTTTTCAACATCTTATGTGGATGATAGATGGTTGGGTACCTACTCTCCATTACTAGTGAAATAGGTATTACATAGGATGTGACAGATAGAGGTCTGTTAGTTCATTATATGGTGGTTGTGATAGAGCATGTGTTTTCGGTTGAGACGTTACTATGCTTATGGGGTTGTGTCTGGTGTTTTTTTGGGTGAGGTTTGATATGATTGTGCTTGTGGGGATGCTTCTTTTGTAGGTTGTTCATGGTAAGATTAGAGAATAAGGTTGATTTCCGACAGGTTCATGATACCCTACTACTCCGGTTATGGAAGTGGTTGAGATGTGATGGCATAGGTGTTTTCTGGTAGGTCGTGACCATTGTTATGGGATAGTGGAACAAGTGTTTTTGGTAGATATATGTTTTTACCATTCTTATAGGTGTGGTGTGGTAAAAAAGTAATGGGAGATCCATGACATACGATGTTGGGGTGTGAGAGTGGAATACCTGTCAAAAATTGGTGTGGAGTACCCTATATTGATATGATTATTATTATATGAGATTACATGGCTTGCATTATTTGGTGATCATGCCTTGGTGTGGTTGGGTTTGGTTAGTATACAAGTATAAGTGTTTTTTAGTTTATCTATTTTCTCACTGTATCATTTGTATACTCTTTTTACATGTTCAAGAGAGACTTTTGGTTTCCGATTGAGTATACTTGTATGATCTCCCATATAAAGTGATTTGCAGTTTCTAAGAGGACTATGTGGACAGTAATGGACATTAATACCTCTAAACATAAATATATTCCATTTCCATGCTTTACCGTTTCTTTATTTCATTTCATTTGGACACTTTTATCTATATCAATTTGTTTATAGATTCATGTGTGATGGTTTTGGTTTCTTTTTTTTGTTGTTTGGGAGTTTTTTTGGATGATTCATCTTATCAAACAATTCGACATTATTATAGAGGGTAATACCTTCCTTTTCATTAGATTTTTATACCCATGGTTCTAGTCACTAACCCAAAACTGACTAGAGGTTGGACTTAGGGGTTATTATATTCCACTACTCATTGTGCTATCTTTAGAGAGATGGTGTCATCAAAAAGTGGTATCAAAGGTGAAAATTGAGAGATAGAATAGAGTTTTGGGTTAGAAGCAGTGAGTATTGCTTGTCTTTATATGGAAATAGTGCCATTTAACCTTAGTATGTGACATAGTCTAGGGATACCAACTAGAAAACTGTATTTTATGGCCACCCATGATCCAATGCATAGATACTAAACTTATTCAACATCCATGTAAGCAGAAATATTTTCAAGGAAGATACTTAGAAGAGGTACATAAAAAATAATGATTTGAGTTCTTGTTTTAATTGAGTTGTTTTGGGATGGTTGAAATGAATTAAAGTGAATCTAAAAAAATTACATACTACATGGGCTTAAGATATCATTGTTTCCTATTTCATCTATAGAGAATTTTAATCATCTACGTGTGGATCGGATAGTTGAGGTTAAGTAGGAAGATCCATTTTATCTCTATAGGATTGATCTCATAAAGCAGGATGACGCTTGAAAAAGGGTTTTGTGTGATTTTCAGAAGTAGGATTTGTGGAAGTATGAGGACAGTGTCTTGGATGTGGAAAGAGAGAGATAGCTGAAGTAGTTTGAGATTTATTTTAGTTTGATCCAGGACTTGGTGGAGCATTGGTTCCCTTAGTAAGTTATTAATATATGGGGAGTTGTGCGTTAGTGGTTGAAATTTTTTTAAGAGATAAAAAAGAGGAAGATATTTTCTTGGTTGACTTCTATAAGGAGTTCTTGGAATGTTTCATTTTGTTGACCATGAAGGAAGTGAAGAGGCGTGAACATATTTCTATTAATTTTGTGATGTATGTCAATGGATATGTTGTAAATCATGTTTAATGACATTCTATTCTTTTCCCTAGATATTTTTTCAGATGAGGATTCTTGTGTGATATGACTTGAGGAGGCACTTTTTCCTTCTATTTAGTAAGTAATCACACCCTTTACATTGCCATCATATTTGGATGATTATAAGAATGATGAGGTGATAGGTTTGATTCAATCAAGAGGAGGTTTTATGTGATAGGGTATCCATCAGTGTTTCTTGAGGGGGATATTTTTTAGTGGAAGGTTTCAGGAACCAGGACATTTGATGTTTCGACCAGTGGGGAGTCGACCTTAGCAGCTACTTTTTGGACATCTAGGTCCAGTGGTTTCCATGATTTTATTAGGGTCTTTGTGACACTTTGTTTTTTTATGGGTTTTGTGGCCATCTCTAAAATGATTACCCAATGGTTCCCCAATATTAGTTTGGTGAAGGTGGGCAGGTTCAGTGTTAGCGTCAACAGCAGTTTCCTATGAGATCGTTCCAACGATAGGGGAAGAAAAATTTTAAATTTTTGTAGGGATATGAAGTAGTCAGAGTCCAACCTCATGATATTCTTCATTCATAGGGATCATGAATCAAGTGTGGTCATCATCAGAGAGGAATAGAAGTTGGGATTGGTTAGTTACACATAGTGGAGGTAGTAGTTCTCAATTGTCCATAGATTATCAATGGTAAAATATGTTTGTTTAGTACACTTGTTTTTCCTTTTTTGATTCAGGTGATTATAAATCCTTTATTCCACCCACTCTCATCTATTCTATGAGAATATATATAGAGGGCTTCCCATTCCATTGGTGTTGACTATTCCAGTCTAAGTCCAGACCAACTTGTTTGATGAATGCCAGGGGTGTAGACTAATTTGGGGGACACATCAGACCCATAGGGGTATTTTCTTACTAAAGATTAATCCATACGATGTTATCATTGGTATCAACTGGTTGTATTCCATACGTGTTATTATTGAAAAATTTTGGAGAAAATTTTTCAGTGATGTGGATTGCCAGCATGTGGTTTTCTTTGATGAGTGGGGTTTTTGGTGGGTAGTTGTTATTTAGATCCCCTTATTTCAATTTTGGCGGAGTTTTTGGTGGAATCAGAAGAGACTGTAACAGTGGAGGTCCTTAGGGTTATTGGGGAGTTTCTGTGTGTTTTCCCTAGATAGGTTGTGATGCTACCACCTTGATGTGATGTTGATTTTGGGAAATACTTTGAGCCTTATACTTCATTGATTTTGATGGATCATTATCTAATAATTCCTTCCATGTTTATGGAGATAAGGATTCGGATTCATGATTTGATGTGGAAGGGTTTTATCTGTCCTATGGTGTTGTTCAGGGGTGCTCTAGTGTTGTTCTCTAATAAGGAAGATGGTAGTATGATGTTTTTTATAGACTACTAGATGTTGAATCGTGTGAATTTCAAAAAACCATTACCCTTTTCCTAGGATATACGATCAATTAGACTAGTTGAGAGGGGACATTTGGTTTTCTAAGACCGGTCTATGGTCCAGCTATCATTAGTTGGGGATGAAGGGGGGAGATATCCTAAATATTTCTTTCAGATAAAGTTATGAGCACTAATAGTTTTTATACATTCCATTTGGTGTTATTAATGCACCATCTATGTTCATGGGGATTATGAATTACATGTTCTGTTAGATCGCAGATAGGTTTTTCTTAATATTCATTGATGATGTCAAGATCAACTTAATTCTATACAAGGATCACGATTAGCATCTCAAATAAATATTATATGTTCTTTGATTCCACCTAAACTATGGAAAGTTTTCCAAATTTATGTTTTGGAAATGAGATATTCATTTTCTCAAGCATGTGGTGTCTTATAATGGTGAGGTAGTAGACCCGTCGATGGTCGATGCAATTGTTTCTTGGGTGGAACCCATTGAAGTAGATGTGGTTTATAGTATTCATGGTTTTTCTTACTATTAATGTAGTTTTTTTCATTATTTATATTGAATTATATCCCCATTTATATCCTTTACCAAGGAGACCATGATTTTTTGTGGACTAATCGGTGCTTAGAATCATTTAGTTGCTTAAAGGGGAAGTTGTCCTATGCTCTGATGCTTCAGTTTTGCAAGGATGATGTGATGTTTGAGGTTTTTTTGGGATGCTTTCAATATGGGATTGGGATTTATATTGATGTAGAAACAAGTATTTTTTTCTTATGGTTATATTTATTTACATCCCCAAAAGAGTAACTATGCCACCCATGATCGAGAGTAAGTAGTGGTTTTGTTTGTGTTGAATTTGGGGAAACATTACCTCTTTGGAGAGCACTTTGTGGCCTTTAGAGATCACCAGATTTTGAGGTAAATATTTTCTTAGATATATCTGATCTTGTAAAAGTATAGGTGGATGGAGTTTCAATAGTTTCATGATTTCAAAATCTCTTACTACTAAAAAAATGGCAATTTTGTGGCTAAAAATATGATTATTAAGTCATGGAAGGGTATTGTTCATGGGTCTGCAGATGTTTGGAGAGTGATGGATGAGTTGGTATAATTTCACTTATATTAAAGGGTGGATAATGTTAGAGGATACTTTTTTTAGATGATAGGGAGGTCTTATCTAATGTAGGAGGTGGTGGAGTATCAGTGGGGAGACTCAGAGGGAGAGGTTTCACATGATTGTATTGGCCATGGTGATGATCCATAGGGATGGTTAGAGGATGGTTGGAACTGGTTGTTGTTACATGTGAGGTTTTTTGTTCTAGTATAAATGAATGGGGGAGTCCTTTGTGAGTTTCATATAACATATTTGTAGGTACACCCAAGAGATTAAAAAAACTATTAATTGAGGATGTAGTTTTGGTGGACCTGAATAAAACAAGAAGTGGAGATGTTTGTGGAAAAGTTATTAGTTTTCCAAAATTTAATGGTCAATAATAATGTTCCCAAAGGTATTTTGTAGAATTTCAATGTTCCCAAGTATAGATGAGACTAAATATCAATGGATTTAATCATAATGTTACCCAAAGATCAAGGAGGTTGTGATGCAATCTGGGTGATCGTGGATCGGTTGAAGAAATCAACCCACTTCTTGGTGATCAAGAATTCGGGTATATAATATGGTTTATCTAAGACATGTGTCGATGAGTTTATGTGTTTTCATATATCTCTTAGGACCATTATCTTAAATTAGGATGAAAATTTTACCTATTGAGTCTCTAGGGGATTGAAACATTCTTTTGGAACTTAGTTACACTTCAGCACTGATTTCCAACCTAAGAAATATGGGAATATGAACCATACTATCCAAAAGTTAGAGGATATGTTGTGATCATGTGTCACATACTTTAGTGAGTCTTGGATATGAAAACTTATTTTGGTAGAGTTTTCTTATAATAATATTTATCAATATTAAATTTGAATGTCTCTATTTGATTCATTATAAGGGATGTTGTATCATTATCTATTGTGATAGATACAGGTTGGGGGAATCAGTTCTTGGTCGTGATGTGGTGAAGATGATGATAGAGAAGTTTCATATTGTTCATGAGAGGTTCAAAGGAGAACAAGATCGGTAGAATTCTTATTTTGATCATTATAAGTGCACCTTGTATTTTGAGATTGTAGACCATTAGTTTTTGAAGGTTTATCCTTGACGTGGGTAGAGTAGGTTTATCTGGGTAAGTAAGCTTTATCCAAAGTCTATTGGACCCTTTGAGGTGTTGGGGAAAGTTTGAAATGTATAATATTGATTAGAATTTCAATCACATCTAGATTTCATATCTCTCATCTTCTTCGGTAACTTTACGATGACTCCCATGACATTGATTTGGGTGAGTTAGATATAGGGGATGACATGATATTTATGCAGAGGATAGTAGAGATCCAAGATCACATAGAGAAGGGTCTATGTGAATAGACCAATCCTTTGGTTCATGTGTTGTGGAGGCATGGTTTCATATATTAGATTACATGGGAGTGATATATGTATATGTGTAGCCAGTAATTGAAGATTTTTTGAGTTTTACATTTCTCTATTTTTATTTGTGATGTGATGTTTATACCTTGTTTTATATGATGGTATATTTTCCTATTTTTTGATGTGTGTTGTGTGATGTGTGATAATTTCCTAAAATATGAAAAAGGGAGGACCTTATTCCTAATAAAGTCACATTAATTATGATGTGATTAAACATGTAAAAGAGATTTAGTGATTCCCAAAGAAGATAGTATCTTGACATGGAGGAAAAAATTCCATGATTCATGTGTTTGGATAAGTGTGGTTCGATGGTTTTGTGGTGGTTGTGTGGCACTATGGTTGTGTAGAAAAAGACGGTTTTTGGTCATATAGTGATGGTGTTGTATGAGATATTTTGTTTCCATTTAATTTTGTATGTTTGGATTGTGGTATCATTTGAGGTATGACAATATCCTTTATATGTATATCATAGGGTGGTTGTTAGGTCCCCATTCCTTATGGGATTGGTATTGGATTATTGAGGGAGAGAGTCATTTCAAAGGTATATGATGTAACATTCCATTCCATCCTAGTCTATATTCCATTTTTTTGTTTGGTGTTTTTTAGGGGAGTTTTCATTGGATAATGGAGTTATAACATAAATATGGTGGAAGTACACTCTGTGTAAATTTATTACACAATGTGTAATGGTGGTTCATGGATCATGTAGATGGATGGTTCACAACTTGTACACAGTTAAATGGAATCTCATGATAAGGGTATACATTATGTCAGTGGTATTCACGACATGTAATAAATTTGGTGTTAAATCCATTGAGGTGACACAATTTTGGCTGGAAGAATGAATTTTTGGAAACCCAAGGAATACACACTGTTTAATGGTTACACAACCTGTAAACTTCTAGATTAATAGTTTTTAGTTATTTTTTTGATTTCCATTCATTCAGTCACCTATATACTCTCTCTTTTCAGTAGAGCCCAAGGCACCCCAAGGAGGCCATCTAGTACCCTACTACCTTTCTTCGATCCATTGGTCCCGGTGGTTTCCCAATGTTGATCCTTATAAATCCCTTATCCATTTTCATGGTGGTTTTTCTCATGTTCTACTTTTGGGAAACCACTACAATGGTGAATTTTTGGTTTGGGGAGTGTGTTTGGTTTCATTTTGATGTTATTTAGTTATGGTGTAGGTTGATCTATGGTTTCTCATAGTGAAATTGTGGTTCTATATCATTATTCATCCCCATATGGTTCACAGAGAGTCAGAAAAGCTTGTTTGAGGTATGGAATCCCTCATTTCTTTTTATTGTGTATCATGTGGGAGGGGTTTACTTTTTTTATCTACGGGAGATAGTTTTACTTACTTAATCAAACATAAATAATTTTTTAAGTTGAAATTTAATGGGGTAAAGGTGGTTGATTCACATATTTTAATAGCTTTTTATTATTTTGATATTATTAAATGAATGGGTTTGATTCCCCTTTGAAAATTATGGCCTTGGGGGATTTTTTGTGCTTGTTGATATGTGTTATGATTGTTGTTATTTTTTTGATATAACCCTAATATAGAAATTTTTTAACCACTTATATTTGGATAATTAAATGGTATCCCTATAATTATGACTTGTGTGATAACACCCCAAAAACAATTTTGAATGTGATAAAACTCCCTTTTTTATTCTATAAAATGATCTTGATGTGTTTTAATGTGGGGTCATACTTGTGGGACAGCGATGTGTGGTTGAGTCATGTGGTGGATTATGGTTTTTTTCATGCTTTTAGGGTGGCAAGGTGGTGGTGTGATGGGGATGATGAGATATATGTGATATGTGGTTTCTTTTTAATATATGCTCGAGTAGTGATGGAATAAATAATTGTTTAATAATGTTTTCAAATGAAATGATTTGGTTTGGTTAAGGGGTTGGAATTGGATGATAAATAATTAAATAGTGGGTTGTGTGGTAAAATTTGTGTTTTGATGCATAACTATATGAATTGGCTGGATAATGTAATTAGTTGGAAATGTGAAATGAGGTTTTTGGCTTATTGTTTTATGTTATGAATTTAGATGCGGCAGTAAAAGGGATAATGTTGTGAGTTGATTAGTGTTTGGTTGTGAAACCATGGGTTGGGGTTTTGTGTGGATATATGTATATACTTGTATATTTTTTTATATTTCTATACACATCACACCCACATCGAGAAACATGTGCCGACACCCACATAGTCATGCTGGGAGTGTTTTTTTAAACATTAGTTGAGGAGTATAGATGGTTGGGTACCCATCCATTCCCAATCTATCTTATAGTAAGGGTAGGTATTTCATAGGATGTGATTTCTAGAGTACCTTTATTACATTAGATAGTGGATTTCATAGCCTAATTATTTTTCGGAGATACAAGATAGTGCTTTGGGGTGGTGGCCCATGTGGTTTTGGGCGAGCTGTGATATAACCGTGCATGTGACAAATCTAATGGTGGGAGTCATTTATGGTTGCAGTAAGGAAAAAGATTTATTCTCTACATATTCACGATACCCTACTATGCAGGTTGTAGAAGTGGTTGAGATGTGATGGCCCATGTGTTTTCGGACGAGGCATGACTGTGATTGTGGGTCGATGGCCCAGGTGTTTTTAAAAGAGATGTGTTGTGACAGTTCTTGTTGGGTAGTGTGGTATACATAAGAGATAGTAGTTCTTAGAAATATGAAATTGGGGTGTGAGGGTATAATACTAGTGTGTACGTGGTGTGGGGTACCCTATGTAGATATGCTTCTTGTTATATTATGTTTCATGGATTTCATTATTTAGAGAGAAAGCCTTTGTGAGGTTGGGTTTTATTAGTATTAAATTATAGGTTATGTTTAGTTCTTATTCTTTCTTATGGGTGCATTAGTATAATATTTTCACAAGTGAATTAGTTCTTCTGCTCTTCTATTTGTTTCTACTTTTTCTCTTCTATTTTCTTACCAAGTATATTTGTATACTCACCCTATATATATATAATTTTTTCATGTTTCTAGTAGGATTACAAGGATAGTGCTATAAATTACTATATCAATCATTCGATAGCTACCATGTTGTTGAATTTTATTTTATTTTATTTTAATGTGGATAACTTTATCTCTATATGTTTTATTTATACATTAATGTCGGATGGTTTTCATTTCTTTTTATATTATTTCATGGATTCTTTTTTTTTTTGGATAATTCATCTTATATCATGTTCTTAAATTATTATATAGGGTAATGCATCCCATTTCATGATATTTTAACACCCTAGATACTAGTATCCAAACTAGGGACTATTAGAGGAAGAAATAAAAATTCATTATCTCTCTTCCCCCATTGTATTTTCTTTGGATGGAGGTGTTCATGACACAATACTTGCATGTCCTAAAAAAATAGTCTACGGCGTCTTGTGGATTTTTGATAATGTCCCAACTCTTATTATCATTAAACTTCATGATCATTGAATTCATTAAAGACGTTATTTCTCCCACTATCTCTTTTGGAGATGTGCTATATTTTAGAGATATTTCTCATCTTTTAACAATAAATTTTCTATCAGATGGTGTGTATTTTTTATATCATTTTATTTCCTTATGAAATCAAATAAAGATTCACTTTTTATCTCATGATACAAGTTTTTTCTAGGATTATACATAACAAATTCTTCACATCCCCATAAATGAATATTCCCATACTATAACTGATATAGTATTCATTCCACAACCTTATTCAACAAATTGTTAATTTTGTTTTTCGCTGCTTGAAATACATATCCCTAAAAGGATAATAAAATATTTTCCAAACTCATCATTGATCTCTCCATGTTTAATAAAATTATATTTTTCCTTTCACTAACACATTCCCACTATAGTGTATAAGGAGGAGTTAGTTAAGATAATATCCCATGCTATTTAATGTGATTAATGATCTATTTCATAAGATATTCTCAACCTTAATCATATATATGTTTCATTATTTTTTATCCATGTTTGTTCTCTACTTCATTCATATATTCCTTAAATTTATCAATTTAATCTGAATTATGGCTCATCATATAGAAATATCCATATCTATTGATGTCTCTAGTTGAGGATATAAATCATGAGAACAAAATTCTAATCTGAATAGAAAATTGACCTCATATTTCTATGTTATCCTATTAAAGAATATATGTGGATCTATCAACTTTAGAATTTAAAGATTTTTTTGTCATATTCCTTGTAAAAAACATGAAATAATATTTATATATGCTAATTAAAAAATGTTAAAATACCTTTATTGATATAACTATATCAAACACTTATGATTTTCCTGAATAACTTTCCTATTCCATAATTGGGTGTAATATAAATAATTTGAATTTTTATTGTCACTTATTTATATTATGTCATTTTATAATTCAAATATGTATAAAATATTATTTAAATATACTATAGAGAACATATTTTTCATTTATAAAAGGAATAAATCCTATTTATAATAATTAAAAAACCCCATTGTTTTTTGAACATGTCATAGAAATAATGTTCCTGGTAATATAAAGTACATAGTAGAAAATTTATAAAACCAGAACCATCATTATTGGAAATTGGATATTATATTATATTTTATTAATTTCAAAAATTTCATCTACATTTTAATATAAAATATCCACATTTCCACTCTAAAATCATATTAAATATACCTAGATTAACAATTTGGTACAATTGTGTATTTCCAAATTTGTATTTAATACCCAATAGAAAGACACTGAAATATTTACTTCAGTAATAATCATAAATAAAGATTCCCTTTACTTATTGTTCACTAAATCATATTTATTAGTCTACCGTCCCTTATTACCTCATGAAAATATAATAACCTCAATATCATTACAATAATTATGAATATTTTTATTCCTACAAGGACATTTTGAATTATCTTTTAAATTTATGATTTCATTATAAATTTTCACAGTGAACAAATTAATGTTCATCATAAGGGGTAAAGATTTACCTATTTTCATATACTTATCATCTTGTAAAACCATATCTAAATAGTCACTGAGAAACTCCAATATAATTTTCATGTAAAAATTAACAATGAATCTAGAGAATTAGGGTTTGGGAAAAAAGTATAAAGTCTTTTGATAGTTCCTTATCCTACATGAATCTAATTTTCTATTGTTGATTAATATACATAATCAACTTTAGTACATGTAGGTCATCTCAATTTGTTTCTCTTAAAATGAACATCAATGTAAATAACATATCTAATAACATTATTTCATATATTTCAAATCATATACATATTGGTGATTAGACAATATTGAATTTTTATCTTTATCCTAAAAATATTTTTTTCTCACTTGACATCAATGATAACATAATGGTTTAGATATCCCACAAACCAGTCATATATTTATTACTGGTCTCATTATCAACATTACATTATCACTAAGGAGACTTTCTAGGTTTAGTGGTCTAACATAAATGATTTCCTCCGTTGTCATACTATAATGATCAATGGATTATAATACTCTCTAAATTTCTCATAGATGAGGCTGTTTTTAATTTCATGAATTGTTAGAAGTGATAAAGTAATTTTTTGTTATTTTATATGTGAAAGATAAGGAAATATAAAATTATTAATTTTTTTTTATTATCAATCTAAGACATTTTTGATTTATTAATAAGTTATATCTATCATTATTTTTTTAAAATCCCAATAACTCTCACTATTGGATTAAAAATCAGTTGCTAAAATAGTTTAGTAGGAATTGATCTATATTTCACTTCTTAAAGTATATACTACGTACATGCTTCTTATAAAAGCTATTTAGTTATACTTTACTCTAAAAAATTTTATTAACTAACAACTAAATGATTTTTTAACGGGATTCGTTATCCATAAATCTAAAACTTTAATTTACTCAATGCATTCCTCCAAATTGCGCCAAAAAGACTATGACATTTTCAATTGATTCAAATTTTTTAATTTTGACCCAAAATGTGTATTTAAAACTATTAGATAAATGATAAATACCCTAAATTTTTCATAAAATCATCTTATACTATTTTTTTATAAATAAAATTCAAGATGGTTGGTGGTGACATAATATTATATATGGTGGATTTTATTTTACTGTAATAAACCAATTTGTATTTATTAATTATTTTCAACTATTATCCATTATTAGTAGCATAAATAATTAACCAAACAAGATGAAACAATACTATATTTAATACAATTTTTATCTATTCATGATTTTTTATTTTATAATCTACATGCTCATACAAATAAATAACCATGCATGGACAATTATAAAAGTATGAAATGATCATGAAATTTAAAATAACTAGTTGGTTTGCATAATAGAGAAATAATAAATAAGGCCTTATAATGAGTAACCCATTTAGTCTATTTGGACTAATTTTGGGACATCAATTATGCTCATATGATACTTATTTGTTTTTTCTTCCCTTAGTTCATTATTTGAACTGAATTCTCATGGGAACACCTCATTTATAATAATACACACATACAAGTGAGGGTAGGAATGTGGAACTGGTTAAATAATTTTTTCCATGGAAACATAATCATGTATATAAAAAATGTGGTAAAGATCATATATAGATGTTGATTATTTTGTTTAATAATTATTTCAAAAATAAAACCATTTAATAATTAAAATTAAATAACTAAATAAGGTTTATCATATTTTGGTTGGTCTCAATATTATAATCACCCACCATGAAAAGTCTGAAATAATTTAAAAAAATGACCCAACACTCTATAGTGACCCCAAAAATTTCATACAAAAAATATTTCATCTAAATATAAGAATATTCATCATATATCATTATGAGCCATGCCATAATCATAAAGGTTTAGTGTATTCTTGGAACTTGGATAAACAAAATACTGGTACATAATATTTCTATAATATCTAACACAACAACCTAATATTTTAAATTATGTCTCATCTTAAAAAAATTCAATATATTTGCTAGCTTATGTTTCACGCAACACCGAGCTTAAAAAACCATGATTAATATTATTATTTAAAATAAAATTATAACCTAGCTGTTAAATTAGGGGTAATAAATAATATTAACCAAATTATGAAATATATATGTTATATATTCAATAAAATATTTTATTATTCAACTAATAGTTTTTATAGGCATAACATAAGAACAAACCAAATATTACACAAAAACCTATATTTTTATAAAAGAATTTTTGCAACCTTTCAATGGAGAACCTATTTTAAATCCATTTTCTGACACTTTTAAATAAGTTATTTAGAAAAATAAACTTATTATTTTAGAACAAAACATAAAAAATTACTTTGGATCAATTTTTTGGTATTTTTCTGATAATTTTCATGTTTTTATGAATAGTGAAAAATCCTAAATTTTCATTGAAAACAATTTTTTCATTAAAATAATTTATAGTTTTAAATTATATTATTAAATGGTTTTAAATTATAAATAGATTATTTATTTATCATTTAACCTGATTTAGTAAATTTTAATTAATTTTACATTGAATTTGGATATAAAAACATTTCAATCTATTATATGTTTTAAACATTAAACCAGTTTTTTCACCCCGTTAACGATATTAATTTTAAATTAATTTCTACAATTTATTTATTTTTAATTTTGATAAATGGATTCTATATTTTAAATTCGTGGGAATAAATTATTTAAATGGTTTTTCTATATTTAGGGGCATATGAATAGTAAATTTAGTAATATTTTAATTACCATGATTAAGGGTAAATAAGTTAATTAACAGTTACAAATAATATTATTAATATTATAAAAGTACAATAACACTTGTTCTAATGTCATTGGATGAGTTGTTTTAGACTAAAATAATCCTTTGGACAAGATTAATTATAACCTTTTAATCCACTTCCATGAGAATATGGTATTTATTATGTTATATTCAAAGAAAAATCAATTTTTTCAAACCTTTATTTTTAACAAGAGAAATATTTTTAAAATGGTTTAATATAAACAATATGTTAGACTATAAATAGTCTTTATAAATATAAATTATTTACTTATATCGTGGTATTTTATTTTTAATTTTTAGGAAATAAATATTTAAATTAAATGGCAACACAATGATGATTTAGTAATTTCTTAATTAATAGAAAAATTAAATAAATGATATTCAAAATATTAAAATAAATAAAATTTGAGAAATTTAATATCATAATAGAATTTCATTGACAAATTTTACATTTATTAATGTTTTATAAGTATTTTTTCTAATTTATCTTGTCTTTTTATTTCTCTATAATAAAAAATAATGAATAGTGTCAAAATTGGAAAAATTGATATTTTAAAATAAACGACATTTTATTAAATGATATAAAATATATGAAAATATAAATTTCATCTAAATAATTCAGATAAGTCTACAAATTTATTCAATGAATCATTTAGTGTTCACTTGGCACCCTATATTAATTATATTTACCCTTAATATGTAAAATACATGATATCATAGTAAGAGTTAAAGGGGTTAAATAGGGGTTAAAACAAAAATATAATGATTGAAAAATAATAAAAACATGTCCAAATTTGTTTGGATAAATATAAGTCAAAGCTTTTATCTTTATGGACTAATTTTAATTTTTTTAATGGACAATTTTCTGTGAAAATAACTTATATATTATTTTTGCAAAGATAGTTGCAAAAATGTCACCCTCTTTGCATTTGATATATTTTATGTGTCAACATAGTCACCAAATAAATATCTTAATTAACCTAAATGTCTATTTTGATCATAATAGAATTATTTTTATTATACAAAAAAAATTAATTTTCATAAATTATTTAATTACCTTAGAATCTCATTCAATGATAAAACACTATATATTTAATTAATAGAAAAATAAAATAATTGATTTCAAAAGTATTATTGTTGATATATTTGGGATGATTTAATGTAAATAATTAATCTTATAGATCTATAGGTTATATTAATTAACTCGTAATGTAATATATTCTAATTCCCACTTTGTCTTGATCTTGTTTAAGTCAAATTAAATGAATAGTATGACATTTGATAATAATGATATTTTTGAATTAATATATTACTAAATTATTTAAAAATTAAAAAAATGTTAAATAATAATAGAGGGGAAAATATATTGTTGAAAATTTATTCCCATGTTCATTTATAGTCCATTTTAAATTCTTTTTCTCCAGAATAGCCTTATTAAATTTTAATGTTTTGAGGATTTCCAAAAGTAGTCATCACCTCAATTACAAAAGGGAACCTCCACCCTCACTTACTCAAACCCCTTTTAGTGATATTTATTGACCTAAATCAGCCCATTTATCTACCAAAAATCCATAGTTAAGTTCTAGTGGTTCTGTACCATCCAATATACCTACCCTATATCACTTATTAAGAGATTAATGGAAGTCTGCCGAAGAAGTACTCATTTTTACTAATTCATTCACGTTCATTTATTCTTATACATAGTATTAATGTCTTTATTCCATGATAATGTAATAAATACCTAATAATTTATATTCTAAGATTTTATTATGGTTATGGTACAACCATATTCTACCATTTATCTATCCTATGAAAAATGAAAGCATCGCACGTGCATACGTACATATTACCGTCTCCACACCATGATGTAATTTTTTTCATCACCACTTTAATTGGTTGGGTATAATTATAGACATATATATATATATAATTATGACTTGATATTGATTATATAAAATTAATATACCATAAACTTTCTTATCTTATTAATAATTAATGGAATGATATCGTCACTCATGCGTACTGTGGCATACCGTCTTCACGGTGCGATGTGATTAATTTTCCATATCCACCATTAAATAATGGATATAAAAATGTATTTAATGGTAAAATATTATTTTTATAACATTAATATCATTCTGAAGATTTTGGACACATATATTATGCAAAATAACAGATACTTTCATGAAAAAAAAATGCATAGGAAAATGAAGCAATTAATACCAGAAACGAGGGTAACAATGAAATATTAACAACGAATGGGTGAAAATTTTATATAAGTGGATATTATATAACATCATAAATATGTATATGTTTCTGTTATTAGATAATACCATGCTTAAAAACATTATTATAGAGATTAAATCATTTTCATCTAAAGGAAATGGATAGTAAGAGATCTTTGTCCTACTTTTATTTATGTGGGACACATTCCATATAGACTATTTATTTCTTTTGTGTGGTGTATATACTTCCTATGAATGTATTTTGTGAGTAATATTCTGAAGATTATAGTAGTTTATAATCCATATAATTTTATTTATTTCATGGTAATATGATTCTAATGATAGTAAAGTGATATGTATTTATTTAACAATCACGTCAATATTTGGGATTATTTTTGTTTAAGTCACCACTGTAGAATATTTCTCTTCCATGTCAATGTTTGATAAAATTGTTCTCAATTTGTTTACTATTATCCAATTATTATTTAATATAATTTTTCCTCCTTTTCTACTTTCTAAAAAATTCTTTAAAATGAATCTTCATGTTCTTTTCTAAAATAAGGTAGTTTATGAATTTTCCTAAAAAAGTAAAAGGAATGTTTTTTTAACTTATACGAACTGAATGGAATTTTCTACCACCATGATGACCTAATGTTTTTAATCTTATTTTATAAGTTTACAAGTTTATTTTTAAAGAAAATATTGTCTTTAATAAATATGAAACCTTTTAAATTAATTATTACCAAGTGGCCATATATTTTAATCTCCCTTATATTTTTGTGATATATGCTTTATTCACCACTCATTTATTTTGTGTAGTGTACTTATTTTATATATCATATCATGAATATATTTATATTTATGTTATTCAATTTTAATTTGATAATTATTTACTTGTATGGGGCTTAGGATTAAAATATTTCAAAGTGGTATGTGACATTTTGATTTAATAATATATTTACAAATCAATTATTCAGTATATGAGTAAATAATTGGACATAAAAGACATGGGTTGGGGACAAGTTGATGAAATACCCTTAATGCATCAGTGGTTTCATGATACGAAATCAGTTTGTGACAAACCCTTCAAGTTTGTTTCCAAGAAGAATTGATGAGTTTCTACCCATAGACTTAAACCATCTTGTTGAAGGTCTTTATTGTAGAGACTCATATTCCAGAAATATTACATCCATTAATTAAGAATTATATTCATTTCATTTATTATTTATCCATGGTATTTTTTCGATGTGTCTATATATTCATTTCATTATCATTTCATTGATTCAATGGAATGTGTTTGAGTTATTTATTGTGCTATATTGCTTATGCCTTATCTAGTTATTTGAAAGGAATGTGTTTTCTGTTATTTACCTTTCCATGTTGATTTATTCTCATTAATTAATTATTTATTATACTTTATATACCCTTATTGAGAATTGTATCTCACCCTATTATTTTTTCGATTTTCCCCAGGTCATGAAGTTGAAATTTTTGAATGAGTCCAACGATACAAATTATTTTTCTTTGTTATGTTTTTTTACCAATGTAATAAGGTAACCATTTATGTATCTACTTATTAAAGACTAATAAACATATTTATCCTTTAAAATGTGATTCATTTTAATCATGTAAATTTAATATAATAATTCACCGGACTTGGGATTCTGGGGAAGGGTTGTTAAATTTTGTATCAAAGGAATTTTAGTAGAAATATTAGGAAGTTGGTTTAGGAAAACATACATTAATGAACACAACCATTGATTTAGTATGTGTGAGACAGTTATTTACAGAATAATGCCTTTTCATTTTATGTGAATATGTTTAAAGGTAAGGATAACTTTAAGGGTTTATATAATCATTGAATTTAAGGTAACTGTGGGTATTTATATTATTGGGAAAACCAAATGAAACATATAAGATAACCATTTTGGTTAAAACATTTCATTAATTTTGAATATATTTAAATTGTTTTTTATGAATCTTATCACATTTTTTTGATAATATTAATATTTTTTTGAAAAAAGAAAACTTGCACACAATGTGACAATGTGTCGCGTCTGATAAGGCAGTGGGGTTTGAACCCACAACTCATAGGTGGAAAGGGTGAAACGCATACCACTATCCCATGTGAAGTTCGGATTAGTGAGAAATTTTTTTACTTAAACTATCTAATGGATAAATTTTATTTAAAATTTAGGTACATTTGTTTAATAAAATAGAAAAAATTGGAATTTAAATATGATTTGGTGATTAAGTGATTAATGTTATGTCAGAAGACGTTCGCTATTTTGATAATCTAATGAGATTTAAGTAAACACAATATTTTGAGGAATAAAGGTTAAATTTTATTTTAAAGTTAAATATGATTTTATTGTGTGATTATGTTAATTCAGGTAATTTATGGAAATACCTTTGTGATTATGTGATTTAGGAAATTAAATATTTGGTATAAGACATTAAGAGTGATTATTGTTATTTTGAAGAATGTATGATCACATACTTCAGATTTTTTGGTTTCAATATTAGTATAGAATATTTTTGATGAGTTATAGTTATTTAATAAATGTTCTATGTTGAAATTTGGGTAATACTATTGGATTTTAGAGATTAAATTTTTTTTCTGTTCAGAAAAACTCCCTCAAGGTTCCAATGAATCATTTATTTATTTTTTTTTGTTTGTTAAAGAAGTGGGTTTCTATGGTATGTTTTCAGGTTCCAGATATATTACTGACAAACGACGTTGACAAAGAACCGTGAAAAAGGAATGGATGATCTAGAGGTGGTAAAAAAAGAATAGATAAAAGGTGGTGTGGTTTTCCAGTGTATGCCAAAATATGGGTCCAAAAATTAGAGAATCGAGACAACTGTTTTTGGAAAAGGGATTTTTTCTCAAGCGTTAAAGAGGATTGGAATATTGTACACTAGCAATTTTTCAAAATCAGAACATCAAAATATGGAAAAGGAAACAGTATCTTGCAAGTCATTAAGTAATGTGTAATACATCAAGTGGCACACAAGTCATGAAGTTTCGCGCAATTCATGAAGTGGAACACAAGCCATGAAGTGGATCTCAAGTCATAAAGTGGCGTGGAAGTAATGAAGTGGTGAAAATGTTATGGAGAGGAGTTAGAGTCATGAAGTGGTGTGTAATGTGAGTTTTGTACCTCATGTTCTGGTTCACAAAAATTCCCATAAATAGAAGGCCACCCTCTTTATTTCATAGAATCTCAACACCTATAAAACATCTAAGATCTAATCACACAAGTGGAAGTTTCGCACAAGTTGTGACTGGTGCTTAAGTAGCGAGTTTCTTGCAAGGAGTAAGTGGCACGAAAATAGTGTTGTGCAAGCAGTGGTGCACAAGTAGTGAGTTTCACACAAGAATTAAGAGGTGCACAAGTAATGGAACACAATAAGTGGTGCATAAGTAGTGGAACACAAGTATAAAGTGTCATGCAAGTTGGTTGTGGCATGCAAGTAGTATCACTCAACTATAAAGTGGTGTTTAGTTTGGTTTTCCCGAAATAAAGGTAGAGGTTGTGCACTATTTAAAGTGGTATACAAGTCACCCTAGGGTTTCATGAAATTTGTATGCTTCCCACTACACCTATGGTAAAGGGGTATTGATCATTGGATGAAAATTGGACTTCAACAGAGAATATATATATAGTGGAGGATGCATTCATTAGATAGTATGAAAGGACCTAGAAGTATCTAAACTGTGATTGGATCTTATAAAGACGTAGTGAGCTCTGTTCAGTTGATAGAGATGTGAGATTTCAAATTGTGATTGGTTTTAAACTAGGAGGGATAGTGAGTTCACTCAAAAACATTGTAAACAGTAATGAACTAATAGTAGATTTGGTACATCGGTACATTGTCGGTGTATTCTCATTGGATGTAGCCCAATGACGGTGAACCAAGTAAAATTGTTGTGTCTTGTGGATGATTTAAGATATGTTCATACTCTGCAACAAGAAGGGAAGAGAAGAGAGTTTTGTTTAACAAATAAACAAGATGAAAATGGGAAATTGTTTTAATCTTTCATACCCCGATTCACCCCCCCAGGTATCAATTGTAGTGGACCTAACAATTGGTATCAAAGGGAATGATTAATATCAGTGTTTCTCTATCAATGTAAGTCACCAATCATAAAGATATTCTAACCTTTAAGGAGAATAATTTTAAATTATGGAAGAATCAGATGTAACACTACTTCTGATCTTTATGAATGTATGTGTTTACAGTAGTGATGCATGGTATCATAGCCGACATCTATAGTGGTGCATTATCAGAGGCTGAAATAATGGAACTGGATACTGATGCTAAGGGAATCAATGCTTTAGGTGGATCCATATCCAATGCTATCTATATGAAGGTGATGTCCTAAAAAACATCACATGCCATGTGGGAAAATCTAATGAACATATATGAAGGAGATTCAATGGTCATAGAGTAAAAGTTTCAAGTTCTTTGGAACAAATATGAAGATCTGATATTGAACCTGAATGATTCTATCAATGCATTCTTTGATATAGAAAATATTTTAGTGGAATACATGCATGGCCTTGTAGTATTTATTGAAGGCATAAATATTGTGTGGTGTATCTTGAGTAATCTTCCACCTTGGTTCAATTCGAAAGTTTTAGTATTGGAAGATAAAAATCTAAAATATCTGACACTGGATAACTTGCATAGTACCCTTATAGCATATGAAATGAGAAATGATGATAAAAATGTTGTGGAAAAGGGGAAATATAAAGAGGTGTCATTTAAGGCCAGGAAGAAGCTCAATATTGAAGATTCTTAGGAATAAGAAGAGAAAGATGAGGTAATGTCATTTATTTCCAAAAATATTCTAATAGAAAAAAGGAATGTTCAAGGGGAAACTTCCACTAGCATGTTTTCGATGGGTAAAGGTTGGTTATATTATAGTAAGGTAACCCAAAAATCTCCAAGAAAATGATGAGGATGAAGTTGAAATCCAAATGAAGAAGCCTCCAGCCTATGTGAAAGGCAATAAATAGTTCAAGAGAGACTTATTTAAGAAAAAGAATCTTCTTTCACAAGAATGTGTCAATTCTGATGAATTTGAGGTTTAAGAGGTTGAATAGATAAAGATATGCAATGACCATGGAGATAATTTTATGGTGGCAGTCATAGTAAGCACTCAGAAAAGGTAAGAGAGTGAAAATAATAAATAATATGTTGAAGGAAGAGTAGATATGAAGGATGAATTAGAGGAAAACTTGAGTAAATAGATTTTTAGAGTGAAAAAAATGAAAAAATCCAACAAATTGGTTCATGATAACAAACTCTATATGCAGTAGTAAGAAAAAGAGAAGTTTGATTGGATAAAAGAAATTTTAAAATATAAATCTTTAATGATAGAGAGCTCAGACAATTTTTTCTGTTTAGGTTGAAAATTGAGGAATATAAAAATAAAATCAATAGTTTAAATAACTTTAGAAGGGAGAAAGTAAAACATATTGAAGAACATGAAGATGAATATGTCGGTATGAAACCAAAAGTTAAGGATTAAGAAAAATTCTTGAATCCTAATGTGACATTAGAAAAGAGGATCACTCATAAGGTGAAATAGTTGAAGTGGATCATAAAGGTCCAACAAAACAAAATTAGAAGATCAATATGAATTATGAGGAATGTATGGGGCTTGATCATAAATATAAAGTGAGCATGGTTGAAGTCAGACCAAAATAACCCACTCTAAGATTGAAGATTGATTTGGGTAAGAAGAAGAAACATAAGATTTAGATTACCCAAGGAATATTTAGTGGTGAATACGTGACACAAAGGAATTCACCTCACATCTGGTGTCATTGTTGTGGAAGGATGAGACCTTCCCAAAATGTGTGTTCTATATCCAAAAGATACATAAGGTCATAAGAACCATAGTCCCACTCAAACATATAATAGTACTCTAGATCATATTTATGACGACATTGTTTTTTGTGTGTAATATTTGGGCACATGGATAGATATTCAACATAAACCATATAGGGTAATGTGCCAAAGCTGAACCATAGTGCTCACAAGAAAAAAATCAGGAAATCAACAACTGAGATAAAAATGAAAAAAAATCTTTGTAGCTTTCTAGGATGAGGCTGGTCCATCATATTCTAAAGAAGACCGGGTTTATCAATCTATGCTGAGTATGAATTCAAAAACATGGATCAAAAATAAAAGAGGTGAGAAAGAAGTGGTTACAGAAATTTCCCTTAAAGCATCAGATTGTTCTGGTGTATGGATCCTTGATAATGGTTTCACTTCCCATATGATAGGAAATAAGGATCTTATTACAGGTATAAAGTATAAAACAGAAGGAGTTTTCAAATTTTGAAACGATGAAGTCCTAAAGATAATTGTATCGGGAAAGGCCAGTTTTAGGGAAAAATAAATGACATATACTGATGTCTTAGTGGTTAAATGTCTCATTCACAATCTTCTTAGTATAAATCAACTATGTGACTCAGTGAATTCTATAATATTTAATAAAAATACATTTATTTTAAAAGGAATATATGGTGCAGTTTTCCTACAAGGAAAAGGGAAAAAGGTAAATCTCTACCTTGTAAGTGTAGAAGAAGATATGTGATTTTTTTCTACAGAAGAAGAGAAAAAGTTATGTCATAAACAACTGGGTCATCTATGACAACCATCCCTAGAAGATCTGATGAAGTGTGATACATCTAGATACATCCCTAATATATCATGTGATCGTAATCATATGTGTGATGCATGTTAATAAGGGAAAATCATTATAAAAACATATAAGTCTAAGGAAAATAAGTCACAAGGGTGCTTGAGTTAGTGCATGTTTATGTTTGTAGACCTATCTCACCAAGAGACTTTGATAGGAAGAGATATTAAATTCCTTAAATTGATGATTATAGTAGAATGACATGGGTATTTTTTATTTCCACTAATTCTAATGTGTTCAACTGCTTAGAAAGTATCAAAGGGAATTAGAAAGGATGATTGGGTAGAAAATTCTGATGATTCGTACTAATAATGGTACAGAATTCACAAACATTTAGGTGGAAGACTTTCTCAAGAAACACGGGATAAGGCATAAAATTTATTTAGTGAGAACTCCCTAATAGAATGGAGTGGTTGATAAGAGATATCATATCATCAACAACATGGAAAGAATGATGATTATTGAAAAAGAACTACCAGATGAATTTTGTAATGAAGAAGTTTTGACATCGGTCTATATTTTAAACTGGGATCAGTTGTATTCAAAGGAAGAAATGACTGCATATGATATGTGGCATAGAAATAAGACAATAGTGAATTACTTTTGAATCATTCGAAGTAAGTGATTTATTATGAACAATGAAAACATAGAAAATTCGAATCATGTGGATATAAATGGATATTCCTTGGCTACTCAAGAAAACTAATATCATATAAATTCTTTAATAAGGGGTTGTGAAAAGTATTTTAGAGTAATCATATCACTGTAGTGGAAAATGAAGATAATATTCAACAATACAGTGAATAGTTTACTGATGAACGTGATGAAGAGACAAGCAACATAGGGGGAGTAAAATTGGTAGATTCTGATTGAAAATAAGATTCTGACCATGATTAAGAAGAATTCATGTCCTTATCTGCAAAGAAGCCAAAGAGTTGAGTTTAAATTGACAGGAAAAATATCATCAGTGATCATACCATGCCTGTTAAAACAAGAATAATGAATTCATTATAGCATAAATATTTATTATCTTAGGTACAACCAAAATGTTTTACCAATGCATTTGGAGATGAGAAATAGGTTAAATCTATGAATGAAGAGCTAGATTAAATTGAGAAGAATCAGATATGGGAAATTATTTCTTGACTGATAGATAAGAATGTAATCACGAGTAAATGGGTCTTTCACAATAAGATGAATCAAGATGTCATAGTGATTCGAAATAAATCATGACTAGTCTGCAAAGGCTACTCCTAGATAGAGGGTATTGAGGTCGATGAGACATTTTCACATTTTTCAAGGCTGGAAACAATTAGATTATTCTTTTTTATTACAATGTAATAGATGTTCAAGTTTTTCTAGATGGATTTCAAATATGCATTTTTGAATTGGGTATTAGAAGAAGAAATTTATATTGAGCATCTATATGGTTTTCTCGTTCATGAATATGAGAAAAAGTTTTCTTGGTTGAAGAAAGAGTGATATGGCCTCAAACAAGCACCAAGATCTTGGAACATGAGGCTTGATCAATATTAGAAGAAGCCTGTATTTAACCATGGTGGAGTTTATTAAAATCTCTATTTCAACAATTATAGTAACAAAAATATTATGTTTATATTTTATGTGGAGGAATAATATTTGGTTGATCAGATAAAACTCAGTGCAGATGGTTTTTTTAATTCATGAAAGTGAGTTTGAAATGTCAATGATTGGTGAGCTGACATTTTTCCTTAGTTTATAGGTGACACAAGGATGGAATGGAACTTTTATTTCTTAATAAAAATATTCCAAGGTGGTTTTGAGAAGATTTGGAATGGAAAATTTCAAGGATATGGATACTCCAGTTGCTACCCTGATGAAATTATCAAAATATGATGATATAAAGGTAGTTAATATCATACAATAGAGGCATATTATTGGATATTTATTGCACATACTAGCAACAAGACCTGATATTATTTTCAGAACATTCTAAGAAGCAAGATACAAAATCAATCCCATGGAAAGACACATGCTTGCAGTGAGACGAATAATTTGGTATATTAAGGGCACTGTGGATTTCAGTTTGATGTATAATGATAAATATCAGCCAGAGATTTTGTGATATAAATGTGTAGATTAGTCCAGATCAGCAAATGACAGGAAATCTACATCAGTAGGTGCTTTCTATCTTGGTGGATTGTGTATTTCATGGATAATCAAGAAGAAATATTTCATTTCATTGAGAATTGTAGGATATGAGTATATTGATTCCAGTCAAGCATGCACAAAATTATTATGGGTGAAGAAGTAGCTTAGTGATATGGGTGTTGAAGTGAAGTCTCTGATCAAAATACAATGTGATAATCCAAGTGCTATCAATAATAGAAAAAATCTAGTTCATCACTCAAGGAAAAATCACATTGAGATCAAATATCATTTTATCATGGAGAATATGGAGCAAGGTCTAGTGAAACTAGATTATGTGCCTATAGAGTTACAGGTTTCTGAAATTATGATAAAGGTCTTACCCAAGGAAGCTTTTGAGAAGTATAGACTCTTTTTAAGAGTCTAGTCGACTCCCGTCACTTGAAAAAGTGTGGATTTGGGAACCCCTCTCCCTGAGGTATGATTTGTTTTTTCCAGATGAACTGATATGTGTTTCCACCTTATTGTAGACCGAAAAGGAGTGCCAATTGGGTTCATTGAAAAAGGGGGAGAAAATGTGATTATTCAAGGGGATAAAGTGTGGATTTTTATGGGAGAAAATGTTTTAGTCAAATACACAGGGAGAAACTGAGAGATGGAGTTGTGAGATAGTAGGAGAAACAATATAGGGGGAGTGGGATTTTTAAATTGGATGATGCTAGAAATGATCAGTCAAAGAAGATATATCACAACAGAAAAAGTTCATGATTAAAGAGGTTAATTGGTTTCAAGAATTTGATTCAGCAATAAAGTGATTCATTGATTAAATTTTCATTATAATATTGTTTCTCACATTGAGCATTACTCATGTGGGCTTAGAATATGTGTTGAGAAAATCTTTGATCACTATCAAAATCACAAGAGGTGAATGGTGGTTGAATATAGAAGATTTAATGAGGTATCAAATTAAGTATAGTTGTCAACAAACCCAAAGGGGGAGATTGTTGGTAAAAATTACCTCAAGGTACCATTGAATTATTTTTTGGTTGGTTTTTCTTGTTGAAAAATTAGGTTTCTGTGGTGAGTTATCATGTTATAGAGATATTGTTGAAAATCAACATTGAAAAAGAACCCTGAAAAAGGAATGTATGATCTGTAGGTGGTACCAAAAGAACAGATACAAGGTGGTTCCATTTTCTAGTGTTTTCCAAAATTTGGGACTAAAAATAGAGAATGGAGAAAAGTGTTTTGGAAAAGGGATTTTTGATCCTTTATTAAGGAGCATTGGAATGTTTCACGCTAGGAATTTTTCAAAATCAAAACATAAAATTATGGCAAAGGAAAGAGTGGTGAGCAAGTCATTAAGTGGCACACGAGTCATCAAGTGCCACGCAAGTCATGAAGAGGTGCGCAGGTCATGAAGTGGCATGAAAGTCATGAGTTTGTGTGCCATTCATGAAGTGGCGTGCAATTCATGAAGTGGTCCACCAGTTATGGAGCAGTGCTCAAGTCATGAAGTGGCATGCAAGGGGAGTTGTGAAGCCAACATGCAGGGTCTCCAAAATGCCTATAAATAGATGGTTAACATCTTCATTTTATATAAGCTCAATAATTAGAAAGTAACTGAGCTTTTATTGCACAATTGGAAGTTGCATGAAATTTGTGACTGCTACACAAGTAGCGAGTTGTGTGCAAGATGTAAGTGGCGCCCAAGTAGTGTCACACAAGCTGTGAGTTGTACGCAAGAATTAAGTGGTGTACAAGTAGTGGCGTGTGAGTATTGGCCCACAAGTAGTGGCAAAAAATTAATGGTAAGAAAGTATAGAGTGGCGCACAAGTTTTATGTGGCGTTCAAGTAGTGGAACTCATGTTTAAAAGGGTGTGCCAGTTCATTTTCCTGCAACAAAGGCAATGGTTGTGTACTAGTTAAAGGGGCACACAAGTCACCCTAAGGTTGAGTGAAAGTTAGAAGTTGTATAATACACATGCAGTAAAGGATTATTCATTAGTGGGTGAAAATTTTACTTCAACAGATCATCTACATATAGTATAGGATGCATTCCTTAGAGATAATTAAAGGACCTACAAGTCTCTAAACTGTGACTGGATCTTATAAATAAGTAGTGAGATCTGTTCAGTTGATAGAGCTATGAGCGTTCAAATTGTGATCATTTTTAAACCATAAGAGATAGTGATTTCACTCAATACTTTGTAAATAGTAATGTGCTTATAGTGGATTTGGTACATCAGCGCATCATCGGTGTATGCTCATTAGATGTAGCCCGGTGAGGGTGAACCAAGTAAAATTGTTGTGTTTTGTGCATGATTTAAGATTTTCTCATTAACTGTAATGGGAAGGAGAGAGAAAATATTCTTTTAATAATGAAATAATATTAAAAGGTTCAATTGTTTTAATTTTTCATACCTTTATTCACCCCCCCCCCCAATATGGAATCTAGACTAGTAGACCTAACATTTTCCATCATATAAAGGTTTATTCTTTTTGGGGAATTATCTTATATTATGTTAACCATTTGGTTTTGGTATAAAGACATAAGAAATAGATAGTTATATAATTTTATGATTTTTTTGATCCATAAAAATTGATTCGAAATATTCGAACATGAAAAAATTCATCTTAAATGCTCAATATTTTGTGAAAAAGATGAGTATGTGGTGGAAATCGATTAAAGGATAAACTCTACTTGTCATGTAAGTATGTTTACTTTTGTTTTTAGTATATAAAGTAAATGATTTTTTCAACTCTAAGGAAAACATATTTAAGCCCCAAAATTTATCTAAGTACCTTCTTTTCTAATGAATAAAATTATCCCTTAGATCATCGCAAATGTATTGCTTTGTTATTGTTAACCTTATCGTGACCGTGTTTTCTATCACTACCCATCATAAATTGATGGCTATATTTCTATTCCATGTTCATATTTTTCTACATGGAACCATGGTATGTTTTATCTCTAGTGACCTTCATACTAACCTTTCTTTATTTTAAAATGGAGGTCTCATCAATAATTTCTCTGATGTGGGATTTAAATAAAGATATTTTGAAAATTTAAACCCCATGTTTTTTATCCGAAGTTCAAATTACAATGCTGAAATTTATTAAAGGAAGGTAGAATATAACACCCTAAAATTTTATAGTATGTATCTTCTTAGATAAATTTATTTTCTTTGATAGCCTACGTTGCACGCAACATTGAGCTTAAACAAACCACAATTAATATTATTATTCAAAATGAAATGATAACCTAATTGTTAAATTGATAAGAATAAATAATATTACAGAAATTATAAAATATTTATATTATATTTTCAATGAAATATTTTTATTTTCATAAAATAGATTTGATAGTCATAAGATAAGAACAAACCCAACATTACATATAAAACCCTATATTTTTATAAAAATAAGTTTTACCACATTTTAATGGAGAACCTATTTTAAATAAAATTTCTGACACTTTTATAAAAATTATTTTTAAAAATAAACTTATTATTTTAAATCATAACATAAAAAATTACTTTGGTTCAATTTGTGGTATTTTTAGGATAAGTTTCATGTTTTTATGAATAGTTAAAAATGTTAAATTTTAATTGAATACAATTTTTTTCATCGAAATAATTTATACTATTAAATTATATTATTGAATGGTTTTGAATTATAAATAGGTTTTTTTATCAAAAATCACCATTTATTTCATTGGCATCTATGTTCCATTGAATTTAGATATAACAATGTTTCAATTTTTTTCATGTTTTAAACTTTAAACATGTTTTCTCACCCATCAACAAGATGAATATTAAATTAATTTATTTAATTTCTGTATTTAAAATTATAAAAAATGGATTCTATATTTTCAATTGGTTGGTTAAAATTATTTAAATATTTTATTTTCTTTTTGTTCATATGATTTGTAAATTTAGTAATATTTTTATTAAAATAGTTAAGTGAAAATTAAGTAATCGAGGGTAAAAAATTATATTATAACTCTTAAAAAATTAACCTAAAACTTGTCCTAATGTAATTGGATGAGTTTGTGTCAACTAAAAGGATCCTTGAAAAGAGATTAACACCTTCGGAAGCCACTTGTATGAGACTATGGAATTTATTATTTTATAATCAAAGAAAATTCAATTTTGTCACACCTTTGTTTTTTATAAGAGAAATATTTTTTGAAATGGGTTAATTTAAAAAAAATGTGTTCCAATATAAATAGTATTGAGAAATATAAAATTTTTAAATACATCATGGTAATTTATTTATAATTTTTATGAAACAAATATTTAAATTAAATGGTGACACAATGATGATGTAGTAATTTCTTAATTAATGGAAGAATCAAATAAATGATATTAAATATATTTAAATAAATACAATTTGAGAGTCTTAATGACATAAACGAATTTTTTTTATTAATTTGACATGTTAGTAATGTTTTATAAGCCTTGGTTATAATTTATTATGTTTTTTAAGTTTTTATAAAACCAAATAATGCAGTGTCAAAATTGAAAATGTTCATATTTTAAAATAAATGATATTTTATTAAATGATATAAAATATCTAATAAAATAATATTCAGAAAACTATTTGGTATAAGTATAAAAAATTCATCAATGGCTTATATAGTATTATTTTTTCATTTAATAGTAATTATATCAACAGTTAATGTTTAAAATATATGATATCACGGTAAGAGTTAAAGTGGTAAAATAAGGGTTAAAACAAAAGTTTAAGGACTAAAAAAATAAAAACATGTCCAAAAATTATTGGAGGAATAGGATTAACAACCTATCATATTAGTATCTAATTCGGAGTATTTAATGGAAATTTTTTCATTAAAATAACTTATATATTATTTAAGTCAATGATAGTTATAAAAATGTCACCCTCTCTGTATTTAATATTTTATATGTATCTACATAGAAAAAAATCAAGATATGAACTAAAAATAATGTTTATTTTGATCCTAATGTAATAGGTTTTGTAATATAATTATTTTTTATTTTCTGTACATTATATAATTACCTTAAAATCATATTCAAAACTAAAATAGTATTTATTTAATTAACAGAAAAAAAAAATTGATTTTAAAAGTATTAATCTCGATATATTTAGGTTGATTTAATGTGTAAAATTAATTTTATAAATCTATAGGATATATTAGATAAGTTTTAAAGTTTAATATTCTAATTTTCACTTTTTATTGATGTATTTGAAGTCAATTTTAATGAATGGTGTCAAATTTGACAATAATGATATTTTATTGAATTAATATATTATTAAATTATTTAATAATTAATAAAATGTTAAATAATCACAAATGGGAAAAGATTTATTTGATAATTAATTTCCCTATCCGTTTATAGACCATTTGAAAGTATTTGGCTCTAGAATAGCCTTATTATATTTTATTATTTTGAGGATCTCAAAAAGTATCCCTCGCCTCAATTATAAAAGGGAACCTCCCCTTGACTTCCTCACACAAATTTGATCCATATATATTAACCAAACCCTATCCAATTATCTTCAAAACTTCATTATTTATTTTATATAGGTTTTTTCCTTCTAAAATACCTACCTTATATGACTTTATAAGAGAATAAAGGAAGACCTCTTAAGAATAGGTATTTATTTTTACTAATTCATTGATGTTTATTTCTTCTTATACTTCCACTTCGTGTGTTGTATTAATGATAATGTAATAAATATAATATCATATATATGATTATATATTATTATTATTATGGTAAAACCATATTCTATCATTTATCCATCCTATGAATAATAAAAGCATCGTGTGTGCGAATATACCGCTTACCATCTCCACGCCATGGTGTAATTTATTTTTCATCACCACTTTACATGGATGGGTATAATGATGGGAATAATGTGTGTATATATATATCATAAATGTTACATGATATTGACTCTAGAAAATAAATATTCCATAAAAAAAATTATCTTTCCATTTATTAAGTAAATGATATCGTCGTTTGTGCGTACATATGCCCTACCGTCTCCAGGACACGATGTGATTCATTTTCCATATATAACAATCAATAATGGGTATAAAAATGTATTTAATGGTTAAATATTATATATATAACATTAATATAATTATGTATTTATATATATATATATATATCCTATTCAAAATAATAGATACTTTCATGAAATAACATGCATAGGAAAATGAAGTAGTTAACACTTGAAACAATGGTGACAATGACATAATATCAACAAATGGGTGATAAAATAATATAAGAGGATTCTATATGATGTCATAAATATAGATATAGTTTTGTTATTTTGTAATAAAATTCTTAAAAACATTATTCTGGAGGTTAAATCATGTTCATATAAAAGAAGCGTATGGTAAGGGATCTTTGCCTCACTTTTATTTTTGTGGGACACATCTCTTATACACTTCTTATTTAATTTTTGTGGTGTATATAATTCAGATGAATGTATTTTATAAGTATTATTATATATATTATGGTATATTTATATCCATGTAATATTATTTCTTTCATGGGAATACGATTCTACTAATTTTAATGTGATATGTATTTATCTCACAGTCTCATCATTATTTAGGATTGTTTTTTTTTTAACTTATTCAGGATTGTTTTTGTTTAAGTCTCCATAGTGGGATATTTTCCTTCCATGTCAGTGTTTTCTAAAAATGTTTTCCATTTTTTTAATATTTTAAAATGATTATTTAATTTCATTTTTACCCCTTTTCACTTTCTAAAAAATTATTTAAAAATGAATCTTTCTGTCATTTTCCAAAATAAGGTACTTTAATACTTTTCTTACAAAAGTAACAAGAATGTTTTGTAAATTATACGACATGAAAACAATTTTACACCACCATGATGCCTTAATTTTTTTAAGCTTCCTTTACAAGTTTATAAGGTTATTATAAAATAAAATATGTTCTTTTATAAATTTTTGGCCTTTTAAATAAATTATTACAAAGTGGTAAGGGATTTTAGTCTGAGTTTTATTCATGTTAGATATGCCTTATTCACCGCTTATTTATTCATTGAGGGGTACTTATAGTTTGATATATTGTATCATGAATCTATTTCTCTTTATGTTATTCAAGTTTTCATTTGATAGTTATTTACTTTTATGGGTCTTGTGATTCAAATATTTCAATGTGTTATAGGAAAATTTGACTTAAAAATATATTTTTAAATCAATTTTTAAATATATGATAAATTATTTGGACATGTAATACATGGGTTGGGGACTAGTTTTTGAGATCCCATCGCTGAATCGGTAGTCTTGTAAGATTAAATCAGTTGGGTAAAAACCCTTTGGGTTTTTTACCAATAATAATATATGGGTTTCTACCCACATACGTGAAAAATCTTTTGAAAGGTCTTGATGGTAGTGTTTCATATTCTAGATACATGATTTCTAATAATTAATCATTTCCTTCATTTTAATTAATATTAATCCATGATATTTTTCATCTAAATATCTATGGATTCATTTCATTCTATGTTAATTTATTATATATCATGTGTTTCACTTGTATACCATTCCATATTGATTATGCCTTATCTAGTTATTTGAATGTAGCATGTTATCATTTATTTACCATTTCATTTTGTTTTATTCTCTTCAATCCATTTTTTTCACCGATTTACATACCCTTACTGAGCATTTGAGCACACCCTTTTAATTTTTTATTTTCCCAAGGTTATGAAGTTGAATTTTTTGAATGAGTTCAATGATGGAAATTATTTTCCTTTTTTATGTTTTATGTTTTACCAACATCATATGGGAACTATTTATGTATCTATTTCTTGAATATTACTAAACTAATTAGTCCTTTAGGATTTTATGCCTTGTAATCATTGCGATGTAATAAAATAATGCACCAAATTCAGTATTCTAAGGTTGATGAATTTCTTTTACGATTAATTTCGACATAATTAGCACCCTTATTGAACATATCATACTTAAAAAATTTCTTCATATCAAGGGGAAAGGAAACATAATATAGGGTGAGATCAAATTCATGGTAAGGGTAAAAAGATGATATACAAATCCATGATTATAAGAGAAATAATCATATGGGTATGAGTACATTATTAAATATTAAAACAATCATACTCAATTGTTCAAAAATATTCAATTATAAATCATGTAATAATGTTTATTCAATTAAAATACATGAGAGAAAACATTTTCAAATCATCAATAATAAATAATGATCTATGAGAAGATATATTAAAAATAATACATACGTTTTTGGAGTTAATATAAGTATAGAAAATCACTTTTATAGTCATTGATCACCCCTAATAATATCATTGTGAAAAAGTACCACAATGGATATTTATACCCCGATGATTTCTAATATTCTCTTAGTCATAAATTTTATTTGGTAAACTATATTGTCTCTTAAAAGTTTCTCATCACTATTTTTCTTATGAGTTTCTCAACTACATACTATCTTGGGAGTTTATAAACTCCGTAATATTTACCAAATGTATTGGAGGGAGATATTAGTCCCAAAAACTTTGTTTTATAACATAACCACCCATTTTTTTATAATCTTACCACATTTCCTTGTTTTATAATGAAAAAACATGTCACCCAATCATTATCTATTAATATTAATACTACAAGATCATGAAAACATTTATAATTCCATAATAGCTTAAACAGTCTAGAAAAATAATAAATATGTTAAAATTTCATCATATACCCTTTAAAATGTAATAAAAATCAAAGGATGTTGTTATAGATGAAAATACCTTGAAAAAATATCACAGAATCACATCTTGAGAAAAATATCTTTTTTTTAATGCAATTATTTAAAATATAAAAATTTATAAAATATTATGGAAGAAATGTAATTTGGAATTAACCATGTAATATTGAAATGTAATCCTCAAAGTAAGGATAATACCTAATGATGGGAGAATCCATTAGTGTGATGTGTGTTAAAACAAAAAATCCTTTCATATTTTTGGTAAAAACTCAACAGTATGTCATTTTGAAAAAGGTAAAAAGACTCCTTTTATATATTTTTATATATGGTAAATATATTTTTAAAATTAATTCAGTAAAAAAATTTATAATTATAAAAACATGCATGAAAACATTTTATAAAACATAAATATGTTAGAAAAAGGATTTCCAATCGAGGATAGTCATAATGTTGGTTTTCATTAAAAACATTATTTCAATATGTTGAGTACTTTAAGAGAGGAAAATGAAAGGAAAATAATGTGATATATTGAAATAACCATAGGAGAATAAAATATTTAATATTTTGGAGATATATCATATAATTTAATTATCAAAAAATTTATGTATAAATGTTCCTGCTAAAAATGAAATTGTAACATAAACCCCCTATGACCATAGTAATCTTAGAATCAAAAGTTATTTGAATATTTAAAATAATATTGATATTCAAATAAAATTAATTAAACCATGGAGTATTACAAGAATCATTATTGGGTATTATATATTCAATAATGATAAAAAAAATTGGGGCATAACATTAATACATGTCTCAATAAAGATAAATTGAGATGAAAAACTCTTACCACATGTCCATTTTAATTCACAAGAAACCTAACCTACTGTATAATAAATTTTAATTTATTATATTTATACAATATAATGAAAAATAATACATAAAATACCATATATGGTTAACTTATAACATTTTATCACTCATTTATTAACAATCATTTGTTATCCTCATCATTTCAGGTGTTAGTTGCTTTATTTTTCGCGTATGTTTTGGTTCATCAGTTATATTCCTTTAACTTTGATCATGGTTAATTAATATCCAAAATATTAGTCACAAAATAAATATCATATATAATAATTATATAAATATTTATATCTATTCATATAAATAGTTGATTAAAAATTCATTTCGCCACTACATGAAGATGGTAGTTCATGCTTACGCATAAGTGATGTATCCCTTTTTTGATGGATGGAATGAAAGAGTATAAATATAAAATAACATTCCTAGAAAAATTATTATATAATAAATATTACATATATATTTGTTTGTTTTAAATATATCCTTTTTATTAACAAATTAAATTGAAAATGAAAAACGAATCACATCACTTTGTCGAGGTGGTAGTCTACACGAACGAATGAGCGACATTATAATTTTCCAATATATGGGAGTGTATGAAGTAGGATACTTTATTATAACTAAAATATAATTATTATATAATAAATATCATATATAAACATTATAACATTCATAATTAACCTTCAATGAAATATGGTGATGGAAAATGAATTATATAGCTACATGGGGCGGCAATATACACATACACCCGAGCAATAGTTTCATCTCTAATGTGATTAAGAAAAAAAGATAAATGGTTGTATCATAATTATAATACAATATAAATATAGTTATTGTATTTTATTCTTCATTTTTTAATTTATAAAATACTTTTTAGTGGACGTAGAAGAATAAATAAAATTTAAATATCTTTGTTAATATTTTTATCACTTCTTAGAGAGACCTTCATTGGATTACACCCTAAGCCCTGAAAGATTGTTCTTATGAGAAGAAAAGAATATATAGGATAAAGGGAAGGATATTATGAACTCTTTTTAGTTGGTATTTATATATATATATATATATATATGTCTCAAATGTTGTGAACAGATTAGGATAATAATTTCCATTTTATAAGTGAGGCGATAGAAACACATGGAATTACATAATAGTTTTCAATGATATAAGGTCAATTTCATGGGAAATTGGATATAAATGGATAGTAATTAAATTTTATTATAATATAATTTTTAATTATCATTAAAAAATAAAATTATACAATTTTAGGTGGAAATACCACCCTTGTATTTTCGTTTAACCCTCTCTAAACCACTTTTAACCACCTTCTTAACAAAATTTTACTATTTTTACTTTTCAATATAACCAAAAAATTAATTTGAGACTATTAAATTATATAATTTTTTTAAATTAAAAATTTAGAATCCATTTTACAAAATTTAATTTCTATAATTTTATGAATTTAATTTTAACTTAGTGCGCAAACCGCAATGGAAGCTCATTTTATAGAAATTCATTTTTAATCATAAATCATAATATAATTCCATTATAAGCATTGTAAAAATCATAAAATGAATGTAGTAATATATTATTTAATATAAAATATATAAAATTCATTAAAATAATTAATAAATAGATAATAATTTAATTTATTATGTTTAAAAAACATTTCATGCATAAAAACAGTTTTTTGAACAATGTCTTTTTATCCCAAAAATAGAATTATACCAAATTGTTGTATAATGATGATTCATATGTAATTAATTATATTAAATAAAATTAAAATTTAATTATTTTATATCAATTTCAATAAAAAAATAATTGGACATTTATTTGAAACGAAATGGTAGTTTTCAAAAAAATCGGTATTTTCTACTATTTTTTGAAAATAAACCTTTTTAAAAAATCCTAAAAATTCAGCATAAGATAATATTATCATGTTTATTTGAAAATTTATATTAATTTTAACAAGAAAAACTTCCAAAAATTATATAAATTAATTATAATTCTCACACCTAATAGGCAATAAAAACCAATTTTTAGTAGGGAATATTTTTGAAGCATAAAATGACTTTACTGAAAATTGAGCACCTTTCCTACTATGTATTGATAAATACATTCTAATTATATAAAACCTATATAAATTTTTTTTAATTTGTTTATTCCCAATTATATTTCACATTTTATGGCTTGTAAATAATGTATCATGGTTCATTTTGAGCTCAGTGTCGTGTGTGAAGCAAGCTATCAAACACATAAAATTTATTTAAATAAAAAATATATTCTAAAATACTAGGGTGATACATTATCCACCCTAAAAAAAATTTCATCTTCACAATTTTTATATTTAAAACCAAGGGATGAATATTTTAGAACACATTTTCTGATATCTCTCATTTTATAAAGGGATAACAAAACTTCCTTTGAAAAAAGTAATTGGGAAACATAAAAGGTTACGTCAAAAAACCCATAATAGGGATCTCATATTATGATAACATTAATAGGAAGTGATAATATGTACATGGAGGATAAAAATAATATCCAATTAATAATATATAGTGATAGAGAACATGGTCATAGGAAATCTAATTACTAAAAACGCTAAATCAGTGTATGGTGAAGATGAACATCAATTTATCAAAAATAACTATAAAAATTAAACAAAATTCATTTTCAAGGTTATTCTACAAATAATTGAGAGAATATTTTACTATAAATATAGTGAACATGTGAAAATATAATTAATTTATTTCATTCCATTTAAAAAGAATAATTTTATCCTTTAGTTTAAATTTGATCAATTTTCATTTCCACCTCATCTCTTAATCCATGAAATTAATATTCAAGATGAAATTTTCATTCTGGAAGAAAACAATTAACTTTAAATGGATCAAAAGATCCATAAAATAATTAAAACTCATTCCTTTTGTCTCTAGATATTTATCTAATACAAAAAATGGTTATAAAAAGTTATATAATGTGGATATATCTTCAAATGATGAAATAATACAGTAATATATAAAACCAAAATCATAACACCAAAAGTTCAATATAGAAAATTACATAAATAGTTAACCATAAAAATTCTCAAAGAATAAAAAAAATTTATCACATGTTCTTTTTTATTATAAAAATTTAAATTTATCCCCAAAAAACACAATCTATCTCATAATGTCACATACCACACATGTGAATACCATGATCATAAATTTTCTTAAAACATGATAATACTTTCCCAAAATAACCTGAATCACTATATAAACTCAACTAAAACATATATTATTAAAAATAATATCACCATCTATATTCCTCAAATAAAATCATAGACTATGTAATATATTCAAAAAATTGAAAACTTTAATAAACAACATCATAAATCACTTTTTCGTCAATCACTAATCAATTTCATAGTCACCAATACTATCCAGTTTTCTTTATCAATATCAGTCAACTATTTATCCAATCTAAAAATTATTATCTAAACATAATGCATATATTAATTCATATCTTTCCCTCGATCATGAGTTCTCTAAAAATATCAACTTACCACAAAATCACATTTCTACATTATTAGTATCATTAAACATATTATTGAAAATCCATAAATAAAAAATACTATAGAACAATCCTTATGTGATTCTAGATTCTTATAACAATAACTTCATTGTTAAATAACTTCTATAAAATAATTCTCAGATCCCAATACATAAACACTTGAATCATTCCACTTCATTATTAAACCATTAACTAGGTATCATCGTCTTAATACTTAATACTTTCTTCAAACAATAAAAATTATGATTCATGTCTTAAGATTAATCATACTAAATTTAATCATTATTATTACTTTTAACATATACAATACTGTTGAAATAACTCATACCTTTTATATTTCATTCATAGTATATTCATAATCAATAGTAAAACATTTACTTGAAATACTTTATTGATCCACTCCTTATGGTTTTCCATTAGGATATCAATTTCCATAATTTACATCATTTCTAAATTAAAAAATTCAACCATCAATGAAACCTTATGAAAACCATTATTCCCATGAATAATGTTAACCAAAAATTTAATTTTTTCTTTATCAATTACTAGATTTATTCACTTATTTTACACAAATAAAACATATTCTTGGACCTTTGAGAAATTTCACTAGGTTATTATTCCCACAGTCATGATATGAAGGAAGATAAAACTTCTTTCATCTATGGACTTTATGAAACTCCCTTTTCCCTTATTGGGTTCATTCAGAAACTCTCCCATGTTCATGTTTTTAATCAAATTTTGAGATATCCAGGCAAGAATAATCACAAAATATCACATTCTACCTCCCATTTAATTCGCTTTCTCTTGAGAATAATAATTGCATTTTCTATTAAATTTATTTTTAACAGTATTCATCTTTGTTCTATCCATCAACTAAAATAAAAAATAATAGTTTAAGGAACAATAATAACAGTGAGTTATAATATAATCATGAAAAATAATCCATATGATGTCTAACTTTTTACATATTCCTCTCAAAATAAGACACCTAAGTCTTATCATAGGTCATACATAGTCAATATCTATACAAATAATTTATAATGGTACAAAATATAAATGTGAATGAACCTAATCTATAGAGACCCTTATTTTCTTACATTAATATTACATCATTTTAAAGATAAACAATATAATATTATTATTATACAAGGATCCATATGATTAGTGTCTTGGAAAAATTATGACTAAACAAGACATTTACATAATAAAATATAAAAATTTATTTAATTCAAGCTTCTTAGTGGCCCTCGTGTAGTCCATTGCGTAATCATTCACGTAAGGATAAACATCAAATTAAGGGGTGAGATAGAAGCCCAGTAAGATGATAGATTAGAACATGAATCAATATAACATGGATGAGAATATTGATCAGTATAATAACATAATCATGGTATCATAAACATAATCACTAGAGGAATCATTAGATAAATTTGGTGACTGTGGAAATTCATAAAAATGAAACATCACATCTTAGTGGTAAAATACCATACATAGTTGTGAATAAACCCACCATCGTGTTCACGCATAACATATGTTCAAAATCAAAAAATCACAATTTTGAAATAATATAGCATAATTTTCACACATATTTCACATTATCTCATGATATACATCACATTACCTAATTTATTGGATCACTATATAATTTTTATTACACCCATCACATCATAACATTTATATAATCATGCATGCTACTTAGAAGGTATATCAATATTAGACATAAAATAATAAATGGAAATAGAAATGGGTTTCAAGATAATTTAATAAATAATACATTCATGAATGAACTTTGGGGTTCCGAAAATAGAATAGAATAACATACTTGGTATAATAATAATCTATCTTGAGTTAAGAAGAAACATTCTCAAGATAAGTAAAAAAGTTGTGTTTATCTTAGAAATGAGATTTGTTTTGGAAAAATATTTGGATTGGTCATAAAATATGATTCTAAACATGTATATCTTTGAAAATAAAAGGTAAATTAATTTTTAATAACATAATATAAACATTCATACCATGGAATATAGAATAACCCAGATAAAGGAATTGGGTTTGAGAATCCTTTTACTTTAGGTACGAATGAATTATTTACTTCAATATCCTAAATAATAAAATATTAATAATTAATAAATAAATAAATAACTTTTTATAAATTTATTTCATTAATTATAATATTAGTAATTCTATTTAGGGTCATTTTTTTGACTAATAGATTTTAATTTCGTCATTTTGAGAGTTTTCGTTTCTTGGTTTTCAGGATCGGTTCACTTGTATACATGTATGGAAGATCATGTAAATAGGGGTAATTATACATAATTGAAATTATATGTTATTACAAAACATACATAATTTTAAATGGACTTTCATATTATTTTTTTTGGATATGAGTATGATTTATTAGATAAAACGTTAATGATAATCACTTAGATTACTTTTATAGTTTTTGATCATTGCAAACTAGTTTAATTTTATTACTTAATATTATGTATATATGTTAGTTATAGAAAATAAAAATGTTTATAAAAATAATTTTAAAAATTATTCATCCATTATAATTGTTTTATGACCAGGCATGAATGTGGTAAAAAAATGAAAACGTTTTGTCCTTGAATGTGATAAATTAACACCTTACGGACAATGTTTTCAATTTTAGAATAATGGGAAGAGAATAAGAGGATTGATAGTGGATTATTTCATTAAAATAATAAAATTATAGAATATATAAGATACTGTATTTATCAAGACATTTGGATAAGGGGACATGGGTAAATAATAATAAAATTAAATAAATTAAGAAGAAATAAAAAGACAATGAAAAAGGGGTTTGCTGCTTAAATTATCCTCCTTGAGAACCTCCTTAGGGGAATTGGTTTTGGTATTTTGTTGATACCAAAGGATACATGAAGTGGGTGAAAGGACTAGGAAGGATATTGGGTAGAAATTGTACAATATTCAAGAATTTGGAGATGTGAGGAGAAGAGGTGGTGAGGTGTGGTATTTATAGGGCAGGAGAGTGGTGGTTCTTGATTATTTTATTCATTTGTTTATTATTTTGGATCAAGAATATTAATATTTGGAAATTATCAATAAATATAAAAAAATATTAATAAAATTTAGAGATTATGGTTTTAACATCATCTATTACTCAATAAATAGTGAATTTAAATTTTAATGTTATATACCATAAATTACAGATATTCCCTATTCAACAAAAAATCATTTATTTTAGAAAAATACCAAAACATAACCCTAAAAATTATTTGATGTTTAGAATTTAAAAATTAAATAAATTTTATGAAAATAATTTTATAAATATTAGAATTTTAATTTTTGATTAAAATCCTCATTTACTTGGAAAATACTGATTTTAAAATTATAACTGATTTTATAATACTTTGAAAAGGTAGTTAAGGTATCATAAAATTATCTTATAATAATAGGACAAAAAATAATAATTTATATATCTATTTTAGGAAAATAAATTTTCTTTTAAATGATGTTATTAATTATAAAATTATAATTAAATATTTATAACCTATAGAAATACAAACACTTAATTTATCAGTTCTATAAAATTCATTTACTTATACCATCAAATATATATATCATATTTTCATTTGTAAGATTACTACATTGTATTTTTACTTTCATAGGTGAGTTTACTATTTTATTGGCTAAATTACTATTCCTAAAGGTCACATTACTATTCCAATGGTCAATTTCTATTCTATTGGGATATGTTCCTCAAATTCTTCAAATTCCTCTAATTTAATTTATTCTTCATTTTTAAAGAATCTATTATGTTCTTAAATTGATTTAATGTTATTTATACTATATTACATAATTATAATAAGGGATTTTCCATTGATAAAAATATAGGTTTTTACATTATTCCCCCTTATGAAATTTCTCACTAAAAATTATATTTTACAAAATAATATGAGAAAAGGTGAGGGTAATTATCCTTTATTTCCTCTCTAGTTCCCATGTTCCCTCTTCGTACTTATGGTTCTTCTATAGTACTTTGACTAGGTGAGTAGTATTTTGTGTGTAACTTTATCTCTATGATCTCAAATCTACATTGGTTTCTCCACGTACGAGAGATCATTTTCCAACTGTACCACTACTGGATTTCATACATGTGAGGGATCTGGTATGTAATTTTTCAAGAGAGATGAATGAAATAGGTAACATCCCATAATTTATGGGTATTTATTTAGAAATTACATGGGTTAATTTTGAGACCAGGCGTTTAGACGACATGCGATTTTGAGGCCCGGTGTGCCCGAAACAATTATTTGAAAAATATTAAATTTTTAATAGAACGCACATAGGGTTTTCATAAACAAGTGGAATAACTACTTAATGGTTTCTTAGATGAGAATTCTGAGGGCATAGTTGAATTTAGAATAGAGTTTGTACCCTAGGCACAACTTAAAATTGGTTGGCATGGGTCAACTGTGAAATTTTTTTTGCAGGACACAATGGGAATAAAAATATTTTATTCGATGTAGTGGAATTTTTTTTGATAGATCATTGTCAAGAAATTCCGTGTTATCACCATAACCCTATAATTTTTCTAATATGGGAATAAGGGCATCTAGAGAAAAATGTTAGTGAAAATGATGGATCGATGCAACCTCAGATTTGGCAGATCAAGGATCGATGAATGATGATGATGTAGCTTCTCTCTTCTTCAATGATTGTTCCAACTCAAGGTGGGGTGTTTATTTCTGTTTTCCCTATTATTGGTTTTTATGATGAACTCATTTCAATACATGAATATATTGACTCGTGGTTTGATTGTTTCGGGATGGATTAAGACTGCGAGGTTCCTTATGGGAGATTAATTTTTCCTCTTCGTTTATTTCCTCTAACGAGAATGAATTGAGGCCGAAAAGAACAAGACCAAGGTTCATTCTTTCAAAATTCTTGTTCTTTTCTCTCCCATATTCTTAGATTTCTTAACTATTATATCCTCTTTGCAATAGCTCAACTTTTCAAGAGGCTTTGAAGAGGATAAAACCACAAGGATTGGAGGCAATGTGTCAAAGGATGAGGAATCTGTGTAGACCAGGGCCCAAGAAACTCAAATATACAATCCTTATAGATTTTGGAACATCGGAGGAGTAGCAGTGCCTCGTGAAAGGGTGCACTAGGGTGCCAGTTCCAATGACTAATGTTGACAGTGGCACAAAATGATAGCCATCTGTGGGAGGCGGTGCACGCGTTGTGGGGAAGCTGCGAGGATGTGGTAGATTGACCGTGTGGGAGACGGGATGTCATGCCATGGTCAATGGTAGCCATATATATATTTTGTGGTCGTGAGACATGGATTTCACCAAGTGAGAGATTCCATAGGGTGTAGACGCGGTGAGCTGGCCAACGAACTAGGTGGGGGACACGTGCTACGCGGGCTAAGGGTCTGTGCTAGGTCACGCTCCAGCGGGCCGGTCCAGGAGTTTCAATGGCCTAGGCCAGAGGGCCCAGAGCTCCATGGACTAGTAGGCCAAGTGAACTGGGTTAGTACGGTCCAGGTCAGGTCAGGTCGATCAGTAGGTCAGGTTGGCCGCCGGGCCGAGTCGGACCTGGATCAGATCTGGGTCTACGGACTGGTTTTCTTCATATGTCCATAACATTCAAACTATCCATCTATTTGACAAACCGTTTTTAGTGTTGGGACCCTTGATATGAGATATTTCTTTTTAGATATCCTAGGTGGGTATGTATAGAAGTTTTAAGATTACCTAATGGATTGAGGATTGGCTTCTCCCAGAACGAGCATACTATGAGCAGAATCATGTGGCTGGATGTGACTTTGGGACTTCATGACTTATAGAGACTATGTGTCTTACAGAGATGGTGTGTCTTATCAAGACTATGTTTCCTAAATATATAGTGTATCTTATCAAGATTTTGTGTCTTATCAAGACTATTTTTATTATGAAATACAGTTGGTAATCTTATTATGTGTACTATCAATTTATACCTATGTGAGTTGACTATAATTTTTCCATTGTGGTATACTGTGTGGTATCTTTTTTGTGGAATATTTCTTTTGTGTTATTTTTTGTGTTATATTATTTTTGATAATCCTTTGAGGTATTGGGGTATCTTAATGAGTATTTTTTAACTCACCCCTACGTGGGCTTTTCCTACACATGTCATGTCTTGTGAAAATGAATGACCCTTCAATGGAGTTCCAGGTAGAATAGGACCAGGCGGTGCCTTGTGAGATCATACAGGCCAAGGTGTTTTCAGGTAGCTTTTCAGATGATATTCATAGCACTGTTTCCTTAAAGTTGGATCAGGTAGGGTTTTTTTCAGATGAGTTTCAGGAACTTGTGTCTACAGACTATTTTCTTTTGGTGGGCTTGTATTTTGACCCTATTTACCTTTCAGTACTTTCACTATTGTACACTGGTTAGGATTTAGTGTTTTACATATATTGTTTATTTATGTTTTTACATTTCAAAATTTTTGTATTGGAGATGTGTGTGTGCGTATAGGTACTTATGAAAATGCGTCCCATTTGTGGGATATGCCTACTCGGTACTAGTCACCAGCCCCTAGCATATGAGAGTCGGGCTTGGGGTAATCATGGAATGGGCCCATCTTGGATGGGATGTGAAATAGTGGTATTAGATGTGGTCAGTTATACTTTAAATCTTAGAGTCTATGAGATTGGTTTGGGAAACAGAGTTAAGTGTTTCGAGTTCTGTTTTCAGGCCAAGAACTCCAATGTTGGTGTGGCGGGTGATGTATCCATACACCAGGACTCTAAATACCTTCTTTTCTACTCAGTACATGAAAAGAATTGTTGCATAAGAAAAACAATTGTATATGAATCATATAGGAATGGTTATGTTCTTCATGTCCTTATTGAGTCATCTCACTAGGTATACTCAATTAATTATGGTACATATTGTTTTACATCAAGATTCCTCCACATATACAGCCAGCTTGGATTCCACCATGTGATCATGAGGATGATCCACTGGGTGAAAAGACATCAGTATAGGGATTTTTACCAGATATAGCACCTCCAAGTGGTGCACTAGCTATACCACCACCTATAGAGTAGCACATTGTATTCGGAGTACTGGCGGATGAGGATCATAGGTTGAGAAAACTTCTCAAGTTTCAGTGAAAAAGACTCATCAGTTTTTGAGGTGAGCTCAACCATTAGGTTGATGAGGATTTTCTTGAGGTGGTGACCTGAGTTTCTATCTAGTTGGGACACCAACAAATCCGATGGTGGTCCTGGAAGTGATCCTTCTACATAGATCAACAGGGCGATGGTGGGGTGTGGTTACCTAATCTTGTGATGAGGAAACTCTTTCATGGAAAATGTTTTTGAACCTTTTCAAAGATGAGTTATCACCTTATAAACTAATGTATATGAATGTCCAGGAGATTTTATAGCTATGGAAGGATGACATGTCAGAACCTAGGTATTCATCAAGACATAACAACCTTTCTAGGTAATCGATGGATGTGATACACGACCAGTGCTTCATGGATTGGACCATTGAGAAAAGTCTTCATAGGTACATTCGAGGTATCTTTGTACCTCCATGCATTCCTACCTATTCTAGGGTGATAGATAGAACCTTTTTCGTTGAGATTTCCATGGCTAAGCGGATACATCCAATGATTGTCAGTAGTGGGAAAGCAAGAGGAGAGACCATGGCAGTAGGGAGCCGACATCAGTCTAAGGGACTTGGATGTGTAAGATGTTTTAGGAGGAGGTCCTATAATAGGGTATCTGTATCTTAGGGATCACAGGGTGGGTCTAGTTAACCTATACAGAGAAAATTATTTTCATGCGATGGTAGGTGACATCTCACTAAAGATTTTCAAACACGTTGTACTTCTAACAAAGAATTGGCAGATGGACCACTGAGGTAGAGATAGAGACAGGACCAGGCAAGTATATCGGGTGGTAGATATGGTAGTGAATATTTGAGGGTAAAAGGAGGTGGTCTACATTTTAACATGTTATCACCACCACCTCTAGGTGGTCCACACTAGGCCCAGGGGTCTGGAGGACAGGGGAGGGGATAGCTGCATGTGGTCGAGGATTATGACCCCAGAACTCCAAGTATTATTTGAGGTATGATCTATGTCTTTTACATCTTCACCACAGTTTTGATATATATGGGAGCTAGTCATTAATTTCCTACCATGAACCTTGCTCGAGACTCAGAGATTCCCATCGAACCGTTGACTCGACCCTCATGCTTGGAAACTCCTAATATAGTAGGCCCAATGATTAGGCATTGGTGCCGATAGTGTGGAATGACTCTTAGAGGTGAGAGTTTTGGTTGGGATATCTTGGTAGTGGTATTGAGGTCTTACGACATCATTCTTGCTATAGACTAGTTATCCACAGTTCATGCTAAGATTAATAATTTTAGGTGCAGAGTGTTTTGTGTCCATACTAATAGAACCAGGTTTTCCATTTTTGGTGAAAAGGACACACATACAGTGTGGGATGGACTCACACATAATAGGGTACATCCTATCACTCATTAGTTGGCTAGATAGAACCTCATTGTAGTGGATGATATGAGTCTTAGGTTTCCTACAGTAGTGGAGGAGTATGAGGTCATCTTCCTTGAGGATTTTCTGGGATTACCTCCTTGAGGGGAGGTGAAATTCTATAATGATCTATACACTAGGATGGAAATGATATCTAAACCTACATATCAGATAGATCCTGTAGAGCTTCATGAGATGAGGGTTTAGTTTGTAGAATTGTAGAGGAACAGCTTTGTGAAACCTTTTTTTTCACCCTAGGCAACCCCGGTTTTGTTTTCCAAGAAGGTAGATGGGATCTTGAAGTTATGTGTAGATTACTCATGCTTTAACTAATAAACTATGAAGAACAAGTATCCACTATCTAGGATCAATGAACTATTTGACTAGTTGAAGGGGGAATGATGGTTTTCAAAAGATCAATCTCAGATCAGGCTATCACCAGCTATGAGTACAAGATAAGGATATACTAAAGAGGACCTTAAAATGTTTTTATGAACACTATGAGTACTTTGTGATTCCTTTTAGAATGAAAAATGTCCCATAAGTGTTCATGGTACTCATGAACTAGATATTTCATTCTTACTTAGATCATTTATTGGTGTTCTTCATTCATGATATCTTACTGTACTCAGTGTCTGAAGAGGAGTACGTAAGACACTTGAGGGTGGTCTGGGAAACACTCTGAGAGAACCATCTTTACGAGAAGATTCCAAAGTGTCAGTTCTAGATTTAGGAGGTCCATTTTCTAAGAAAAATCATTTTATATGCTACAGTTGTAGTGATCCTGTAATGATTGACTCGATGCTTTCTTGGGATCCCCCCAAGAGTGTTACCGAGGTAGGGAGTTTCCTTGGTTCGGAAGGGTATTATCAGAGGTTTGTAATGAAATTTTCTAAAGTGGAATTATCCTTGATAGATTTTACATGAAAGGTATATCCTTTCATGTGGATGGATAAGTGATAAGAGAGTTTCCATCATTTTGAGGTAGAGATTGACGAGCACTCCCATCTTGAGATTTCAAGAGGAGGGTACCGAGTTTGTAGTGTTTTGTGATGCATAAGAAACTAGGCTTCGTTGGGTCCTAATGCAGATTCAAGGGGTGATTGTCTATGGTTCACACCAGTTGACACCACATGATCAGAACAACATGACCCATGATCTTGAGTTATCAGCGGTAGTCTTCGTATTGAACATGTGGCAACACTTCCTGATGGGTGAGCGGTTTATCGTCTACTATGATCACAAGAGTCTCAAGTATATATTCTCTCAGAAGGATCTAAACTTGAGAATAAGGTGATGTCTAGAGTTCCTATAGATCTATGACTTTGATATTTTTTATACTCTTAGGAAAGGGGACGTGGTTGCAGATTCTCTTAGCAGGAGATCCAGTTCACAGTTTATGAACGATGCATCAGAGAAGTTGGCCTCATTGAAAATATCATTTATGGATGGAGATGGAGCATCTTATCTCCAATAGATGGTCTTATCCCCTCCACTCTTATGGAAATTTAGGGAGGAAATAGTTTGGGATACCGACTATGAGAATATACATTCTCAAATATCCACAAGGCATGCCCCTGTTGGATATTTGAAAGGTGGGGAGCATGTCATTCTTTTCAGAGGATGCACAGTAGTAATAGTGGAATTTTGGGAGGGGGTTTTGAGGGAGTTACATACATTCCCATTGGTGGTATATTCATGTGTGTATAATACATACCAGGACCTCCATCCTTAGTTCTGGTAGCCCGGGATGAAGAAGAAACTTGAAAAGTTTGTTTCTTGATACCTCACTTGTAATCAGGTGAAGGCTGAGCACTAGGTTCTAGAGGGTTTGACGTAACCCCTTGAGGTTTCAAAATATAAGTGGAATAATATATTTATGGACTTCATTTTGGTTTTACCAAGTACATCCAGGAGACATGATTCCATTTGGGTGATCATTTACTAACTCGCCAAGTCGACCCACTTCCTAACTATCTGGGAGTAGAGTTCAGTAGATAGCTTAGAAAACCTCTACGTGTTGGAGATAGTTAGGCTCCAAGAATTTCCATTGATGATTGTTTTAGATCGTGATGCTCACATTACATATCTATTGTGGAAGGAATTGAAGGAGGCGTTTGGGACTCAGTTACGCTTGAACACAGCATTTCACCCACAAACGGACAACCAAACTGAGCAGACCATTCATGTTTTAAATGACATGTTGAGGACTTTAATATTAGACTTTGGCTAGAGTTGGGAGGATCCTTTGTGGGTGATTTATTCCTTTTTGGTGCATTTATTGGTGGAATGGGAATCTCTATGAGAGCACATGGGAGCAGGAATCTCATATTCGTGCACAGTTGGCCTTGTTTTGGCTTTTTGGGGACATAAATCCATAAGGTGGAGATAATGTAACATCCCATAATTTCTATGTATTATTTTTATAAATTAAATTGGTAAATTTAGAGACCAAGAGATGAGATGGCGTGCAATTCTGATGCTCTATATGCCCAAAAAAATCTTTGAAAATTATTAAACTTTAAATAGCATGCACACACGGTTTTCCAAAAAAAAGTGGAATACCACCAAAATGGGTGCCCAGATATGAAATATGGGAGTTCCATTGAACTCAAAATAGAGATTTTATCCTATTCATGACTTAATGTTGTCTGGAATAGGTCAACTGTGAAAAAATTGTCGTGGGATGTAACGGGAATAAAAATATTTTAATAAAAATATTTTATTCTACATAGTGATTTTTTTTTAATAGGCCTTTGTTGGAAGATTCAGGGTTATCACCATAACCAGAAAATTCTACTATGATGGGAAGAAGGACCTTTGGAGAAAAATGTTGGTAAATGATGTCATATCAATGAAGCCTTGGATTATACAGATCAAGGATCAACAAATGATGATGAAAAAACTTCTCCCTTTATTAAAAATAGTTCCAACTCGATGTAGGGGATTTTTTTCATTTTTCCCCATTCTGGGTTTTCACAATGAATGTGGTTCAATCCATGAAAATTTTGACCCATAGTTCCATCATTGCGGGATGGATAAAAACTGTAAGGTTCATTACAGGAGATTAATTTTTTCTCTTCATTTATTTTCTCTAATGAGAATGAATCAAGGACAACATGAACATGTCAAAGGTTTATTCTTCATGTGTTCTTGTGATTTTCTATCCTCCATTATTGGCACTCTTTTTCATTGGACCCCCATGGAAATTTCATGACTTTTCGGGGCTCCAAACAAGATTGGACCCCCCGGGTTAGAGGCAATGCATTAACAGAGGATACATCTGTGTAGATCAGTACCTGAGAAACTCGGATCTAAAATCATTATTGATTTTGGAGCATTATAAGAAGATATATGGCTCAAATAAGGGCCCACTATCATGCAGATGCTGGCAGAGATATGTGGACATGATGACCTGAACACGTGGGAGCTGCAACAGTCAGCCATGTGTAGTGGTCGTGGGATGTGGTGGTCACTGTGGGGGGATCATCTGTAGGTTTTGGACATGGTGAGCTAGACAAAAGGCCACATAGGCCATGTAGGATAAGTGGGATGGACCGGGATATGCTCTAGTTGGCTGGTCCAAGTGGTCCAGTAGGCCAGGCCAGATAGCCCAGCGGGCCGCAACCCAGCTGGCCTAGTGAACCGGGTCAGACCGGGCCATGTTAGGTCGACCAGTGGGTCAGGCTGACCGATGGATCAGGTCAGACCTAGATCGGATTTGGGCTACAGACTGGTTTTCTTCAAGTGTCCATAACCCTCAAGTCATGCATCTATTTGAAAATCAATCTACGGAATTAGGACCCTTGTCACCAGATGGTCCTTTTAATACATCCAAATTAGGTATTTTTAAAATTTTATAGATGACCTAATGTCTTAAAGAGTGGTTTCTCCTAGAACGAGCATACTATGAGTGGAATCCTATAGCTACTTGTGAACTTAAGACTTGGTTATTTATAGAGACTATGTTTCTTATATAGATTGTGTGTCTTAATGAGACTGTGTGTCTTAAAGAGACTCTATGTCTAATCCAGACTTTGTGTCTTATCAAGACTTTGTGTCTTATCGAATATGCCTGATAATATTATTATGTGTACTATCGACTTATACCTATGTGAGCTGACTATATTTTTTCTTTTGTGGTATACTTTTTGGTATCATTGTGTAATTAATTTGAGGTTTCAGGTTGTCTTACTAATTATTGTTTTACTCACCCCTTCATGGGATTTTCCAACACATTTCGTGTCTTCTGCAGATGAGGGACACTTCAATGGATTTCTAGGAAGACCAAGACCAAGTGGTGCCTTGTGAGACCAGATAGGCCGAGGTGTGTTCTAGTATCTTTTCAGATGATAGTCCAGGTGCGGGTTCCTTTAGGTTGGATCTAGTAGTGATTTCTTCAAATGAGTTTCAGGAACTTGTGGCTATATACACTTTTCTTTTGGTGGGTCTATATTCTGGAATTTTTTACCTTTTAGTACTTTCACTATTGTATTGTGGTTGGGATTTAGTTTTATACAAGCATTATATACTTAGTGTTTTTACATTTCATCATTTGTTTCTTGGAGATGTGTGCATGCATACAATTACTTCGGCCAAAGACTCTCGTTTGTGGGATATGCCTACTTAGTTCTGGTCACCAACCCATGGCCTATTAGAGGCACACTTGGGGTAGTTATAGAATGGGACCCTCTTAGATGGTTCGTGACATAATACATTGTGTATTTAAGACATGGTAGGTGGAAGTTCTAGTCAATAGGCCACAACTCCGACATGATCAAGAATATTAAAGGGTATGATATACCTAGGACTCACCATTACTTTCTTCAGATATCTCGTGATCCTCTTCAATGGAGATATTCATAGGAATAACATGCCTCCAACATTAATATCCTGATCTCATTGATGATTTTATGCATAACTCTTTTGTCAACTTTGGGATTCCTTTATGTTCTACTGAATGGTTATCACCATATCAGTCATTTATTCTACCATTTCAGGCCCTAGAATATTACATTCACTGACTTCATACTAGGATTCTAGTGTTCACATATTTTCCCATAAATGGATTTAGATGCAGCTGTTGGGATGCTTGGTGGAAACTGTTCATGTAAGAGAACTCATCCGGAGGCAGATGTTGGTCCCATCCTCCTTTAAAATCCATATAAAATTCTCTCGACATGTCATCTAGTTTTCGTATATTATTCTTATATTATCCATCATTTTGAGGGTAATAATCCACATTTATGTTCAACACTGTTTTTATAGCATGTTTTAGACTTTTCCAGAACATGGATGTGAATCTTAGATCTTGATAAAATATAATCGATAGTGGAACTCCTTGGAGACATAAAAATTATCTAAAGTATATATATACATGTTAATCCAATAATGAGTCCTCCAAAATTTTGATAAAGTGAGCTATCTTTGTAAGATGGTCCACAAAAACCCATATAACATTGTTTCCTCTGGATGTCTTCGGGATTCCAGTGACAAATTCCATGGTGATGTTTTCCCATTTCTATGATGGTATGAGTAATGGTTTCACCACCCCCTTGGAATTTTTCTTTTCACCATTCACTTGATGAAATACTATAAACTTTGAAGTATATCCAGTGATATTCTTCTTCATATTTTCCAACTAGTAGTTCTCTTAGAGAACTTGATACATCTTTGCACTCCCTAAGTGAATAGAGAAGGTTGAGCTATGTGTTCCACTCAGAATATATTTATTTATCTCTATATTGTATGGTAAACATATTCATGAACCATGTCTTACAACTCCTTCCTCATCAATTTGGAACTCTGAGGATTTCCCCTTTCTAACAGCTTCCACATTCTTCTGAATTTATTCATCATTTTTTTGAGAATTCATTATTTTCACCATGAGGGGTGGTTGGGAAATCATTTAAGAAAGGATTAATGATATTAATTCCTTAATGATTATAATTTCCATACTTTTAAAATCTTCTAATATTGGATCCGTATGAATTCTCATCATTGATAATGTTATATTATCTTTTTACTTAAAGAATTTTCCACATTATTTTCTTTTCCATGATGGTAGTGGATTGAGAAATCAAAATCATTAATGAGATCTAACCATATTTGTTGGTGCATATTAAAATATTTATTTCTAAATATATATTTAATTCTCTTATGATCAATATATATCTCATAATTCTCCACATAGAGATTATGCTACAATATTTTTAATATGAAGATCACATATACCAACTCCAAATCATGCATAGGATAGTTTTTCTCATGAATTTTTAACTTCCTTGAGGTGTAGGATATCACATTATAATTTTCAAATAGTACACATCCTAAGACCGTATTTTAAGCATCAAATTATACCACAAAGAGTTTCCCACTTGTCGGTAGTGTGAGAAATGGTGCAATGATAGGCCTATTTTTAAAATATTTGAAGAAGACTTCACATTCACTGGTCTAGAAATACATTTCTCCATTATGATTCATCTTGGTTAGTGGATTTTATAATTGTGAGAAGTTCTTCACTAATTTCCTATAATACCCAACTAGACCAAGGAAACTATGGATCTCCATTGCAAATGTTGGATGGGGCAAATCTTCCATTAACTTTGTCTTGGAAGAGTCAATAGTTATTCCTTTTCTGGTGATAAAAAGCTCTAGGGATTATAATTACTCTATTCAAAACTCACATTTATAGTAGTTTTCATATTGTTTCTCCCTTTGTAGTGTCTTTATCATTGTTTTCAAATTCTATTCATGTTCCTCCTTACTCTTAGAGTATATAATAATATCATCGATGAATACTAGCACAAATATTTCTAGGTAATCTCTAAATACTCTATTTATTAAGTTTGTGCTTATTTTTAGAGCATTTTGGAGTCCAAAAGGCATGAATGGACCAAATTCAATGAAATTTTATTTATTTTTAGATAATCCTCTTTTTTAAGTAGGTTGAGAGGGAATCCTTACATGACCCATAGGTCTAGTGTCACAATGCTCAATACATGGCCCGAAAGCCCATATGCATAAATATAATTACATGACCCAATGGACCAACCAAACAATACAAGAACTACCGCTACCAATCATCTACATCATTTAAGGTTCCTAGCTCTCCACTTCACATTACTAATCGACTAGAATTTTCATATACATTTCTGCATGGAGTTTGGTATCGATGTTGAGTGTCACACCCTATCATTCTTTTAATATTGTTATCTATTCTATATTGTCTACTACTTTCTCTCAATCCACATTTGGGACCTACTTTATTTGGTCTTTCTGGGTTGCTCCATGGTATTTTTGGCCTGAAATCCTCTGTCCTGAAGGCCTGAGGTGGCCCGAAGGACCTGTGGCCTGAAGGACTTGGGTGGCCCAAAGCCCACGTGGATCATATTCCCAAATTTGTGGCCCGAAGCCCAAATAGATTAATAGTTCTGGCTATTAAAATACTGTTACACAACTATTACAATACTACTACATTAACCAAAAATATTCCTCCATCAGGATTTGATTCTGGGTTTCATGCAGGTTTATGGGGTATGTTAACCACTCAGATACCACCCCAACTATAGTGAATCCAAAATTAATCACATTGAACTAATAGTGTCCACACCACATTTGAAAGTAATTCTTAGGAAAATCATCCTTCCTCACATTTAATTAGTGATATCTGGACCAAAGATCCACCTCACAAAAATACTTGGCCCAATATAGCTAATCAGACTAGTCATTTATGAATGAAGGGGATACTTGTTATTTATCATGATTTTGTTGAGATCATTATAAACAATGCATAGGAACATTTATCCATCCTTATTCATGATTAAGAGGACTAGATCACCCCATGGGGAAGCACTCAGGTGTATAAAACCCTTATACATATTTTCTTATAACTACTTCTTCAGTTACTTTAACTCAATGGTGTCCATTCTATAAGGTGTTCATGATATAGGTATAGATCAAGGAATAAGTTTAATTGAGAACTCAACCTATCGATCAGGAGGCAGACCAGTTAATTATTTGATGAATACTTCATCGTATTCCCTCCTAATTTGAATGTCTTCAAGAATGATTTTGTCCTTTGTCCCAATCATTGGAACAAGATATTATTTCTCATGAAAAAATAATATACACACATGAGACAATTATTGCAAAGTAGATTCATAATCATCCATACACTTATAAATAATTGGAGGCTACCTTGGGATGTTAAGAGTGATCTCCCTTCCCCGAAAATTGGTGATGACTTTGTATAAAGATAGACAATCCATTCCTAAAATGTCATCAAACTCCACCAAAGTGAGTAGGACTAGATTTACTGGGCGGTTCATTCCACAAACATTGACTATAGAGGAGTTATATACTTTAGATTCAATAATTCTCCATTTTTTATTCTCATATATAACTCAACATCAATATTTCTATGTGGTGTTTGATCTGTTCTTTTAAACTTGAAAGATATAAAACATTTCATATAATGATAATCAAATAATTTTTTCTATAATTTTGAATGAATAAAAATGCATATTTTAACCCATCATTTTCATGCTCCACCTAAGTACTATATATGAAATTATATTTCCCTTTATCATTTTTATTTGGTGGTTGATGATGCTAATTACCCTCTATGAATCAAGGATTGGTGGACTGGTTTGCATAGTTCTTTTTCTCCGTGTAGTTGAAGCATTGAGCCATAGGTGGTTCAATACATTAATCTACGAAATTTTATAACTTTCTCATGTCTCTTCAGAACTCATAATCATTGTAGCATTCTCTTCCTACCTTAAAGAATTTCTAAGCCCCATTGAGGAAATTCCCATGATTCTTCTTCCCAAATTTTTTAACATGTGAGTGGTTTAGTTTGTCTTTGCCTTTTCTATTAGATCCTCCAGCTTGAATATCCATATTTAATTTATTATCTCCATATCCATAGGACCACTCTCCCAACTCCATATCCACTTTTAGAGCACATCAATCAGCTTCTTTAAAACCCCAAAAGTCACAAATTTATAGATCCTTTAGAAGGTGTGGTTTTGAACCACTAAATAATCTATCTATTTTTATATTATTATTGAAAACAAAAATTTAGGTGTACCTTGTAAGGCTTGTGGATTTTTATTTTTAAGTTGTGAAAGATTCACCTTCATTTTTCTTTAGATTAATGAATTCTCTCTTTTTATTTATATGAAGAGTTTTAGGAAAATAATTATTATGAAATATTTTCTTAATGTCTTCCCAATCTATCTCTTCTATTTCAACCTTCGGCTTGGTGATCTTAATCAACACCAAAAATTTATCAGAATCTCCAACTAAATGATAAACATCTTGGGTCACCTTCTCCATCTTAGAATAGTGACATACAAAAATGATATTTTCTATTGAATTAACCCACTGTTCTATAACTAGTGGACCAGAAGATCCACTAAACATCAGTGTTCATTGCAGAATAAATGACTAGATAACTAGTTTCTCCCTCTTAGGGAATGTAGATGTTCCAAATTATTTAGGTTATTGTTAATATTCTAAGACATCTTGGTAATTATCTCCATAAAATTTTTAACTCCACCTCCCAATGAAATGGGGATGTCATTCAGAAAATCATTGCATTGTCCTTCATGTGGGTTGTTGGACAAGTTTTTCCTAGTTCCCACCTTTTCTAAAATGGAAAATGTTTGAACAAAACGTAAGTCAATATGTCATTAATAAATAATTTATTCCTTTTTTCAATTAAATCTATAGGCATATTTTGTGGGATCCCTATGTTTGGAATTTTCTTAAAACAAATATTTTTCTGTTATTTTATATATAGGGTATCAGACAAATGGTTTTCACTTATGTTCTATAATAATAATTCCTCAATTAACTAAACTCTTCTCTGATTCCAACTACAGAAACCCTAGATTATTATAATACTATTACATGATTTTAAAGATAAACAATATAATAGTGTTAAAAAAACTAGGATCCAAAGGTTTAGTGTATTGGGAAAATTTGGAAAAAACATCAAATTTAAATATTAAAACATAAACATTATTTAACTCCTTATCTAGATTCTTAGTGGCCCCCATGTACTCCTTAGTATAAGTAGTCAACAGAGGATATAAATCAAAGATAGTGGTGAGTTAAAAGCCTAGTAAGAGGATAGATAAGAACATGAATCAATATAACATGGGTGAGAATAATAATCATCATCATCATAAAATAATTATGGAATCATCATTATAATAATGGTATTATGCCATAGATAAAGGCATGGAATGTAGAAATTCACAAAAATGAAATATCATGTTTTAGTGGTCAAATTCCTCACATATTTGTGAATAAATCTAACATCATTTTTACACATAACATATGTGCATCATCATAATATCATCATTGTGAAAAAAATATAGCATCATGTTCACTCATATTTCACATTATCGCAAGAGATACATCACATCACTAAATACATAGGACCGCTATATAATTTCAGTGCATTGTCACATCAAAACATTTACATAATCATGTGTTCCACTTAAAACGTATATGAATCATAGACCTAAAATAACCCATGGAAACGAAATGGGTTTCATCAGAATTTCATAAATAATACATTAATAAATAAACTTTTGGGTTCCCAAAATAAAAAGGAATAACATACTTGGTATAAGAATCATTAATCTTGAGTGAAGAAGAATCATTCTCAAGATAAGTTAAAAAAGACGTGTTTATTTTAGAAAGAAGTGTTAATTTGGAAAAATCATTGTATTTTTCATAAAATAAGATTGGAAACATGTATATCCTCAAAAAAATGGAAATTAATTTTTAAAAAATATAATATGAACAATCATATCATGTAATAGAGAATAACCCAAAGAAATGAATTGGGTTAAATAATCCCTTTACCTTGTGTCCAAATTATTTTTCACTTTGATATCATAAATAATAAAATTATATTCATTAATTAATAAATACAAAACCTCTTATAAATTTATTTGATTCACTATAATTTTTTTAAGTCTATTTATTTCCATTTTGATGAGTTATATAGATTAATTTCATTGTTCTGAGAGTGTTCATTTCTTGGTTTTCAGTATTATTTAATTTGTATACATGTGTGAAAGATAATGTAAATAGGGGTAATTATATATAATTGAAATTATATGTGATTAAATAAAATATATAAGTTTAAATAGTATTATATATTTTTATTTTTTCTAGATATTTGGATGATTCATTAGATAAAATGGAAATTACAATCATTGGGATTAATTTGGCCGTTTTCGATCCTTGCAAACTAGTTTCATTTTATTATTTAACATTATTTATATATATTAGTTATGGAATATAAAAAGGGTTATAACATTAATTTTACAATATTTTTTAACCAGTATAATGGTTTTATTATTATCCTTTTTGGTGGTAAAAGAAAATTAAAACTTTTTATCCTTTAAGGCGACAAATTAACACCTCATGGATGATTTATTCATTTTAGAATAAAAGGGATATGAGAATCAGATTGATAATATATTATTAAATATAATTTGTAAAATTATAGTATATATAAGATAATAAATTTATCATTCCACTTGGATTAGGGGGTTCAGTATTCAATAAAAAAAGAAAAGAAATTAACACGAAATTAAAAGAAAATGAAAAAGGGTTTTACCTCTTGAATTCTTCTCCTTGAGAACTTCCTTAAGGAAACTGGTTTTGGAATTTTGTCGAGAAAAAAGTATCATGGATGTGGGGGAGAGGCCTGGGAATTTTATTGGGTAGAAATTAGAAACTATTAATGTCTTTTGAGTTCTGAGGAGAAGATATGGTGAGGGCGGTATTTATAGGGAAGGAGATGGGTGTTTTTTGATTATTTTATTCATTACTTTATTATTTTGGCTCAAGACTATGAAAAGTTTGAAAATTATCACAAAATATATTAAATATTGAGTGAGATTTCTAGATAATGGTACTTACATAATCCATAAATTTTGAAATAGTTAATTTAAATTGTACTTTTATATACTATAAATTACCATATTTCACTATTCACAAAAAATCATCTATGTTAGAAAGATCCCAAAAATTCACCCTAACTATTTTTAAATGTGTATTATTTAAAAATTAACTCCATTTTATTAAAATAATGTTATAAATATGAAAAATTTAGTTTTTAATTAAAATCATCATTTACTTGGAAAATATTGACTTTTAAACATTATAAATAATTTTATGATACTTTGAAAAAATTATTAAGGTGTTATGAAATTATCCTATAATCATAAAAAAATATTAATTTGTGAACATATTTTATGCAAAGAAATTTTATTTTAAATTGTTATATCAATTCTAAAATTGTAATTAAATATTTATAACTAAGAAAAAAACCAACACTAAATTTATCATTTCTAAACCATCTACTAACTTAAACCATGAAAAAAATCTAAAATATTTTCATTCATAAGTTAAATAAATTTTATATATACTTTCATTGGTGGGTTTACTATTATATTCGATAAATTACTATTCCTAATGGTTAGATTACTATTCCAATGGTCAAGATGCTATTCCATAGAGATAAGTTCCTTAAATTCAAAAAATACCTCTTATATCATTCATTGTTTAGTTATAATGTTTTTATTGTTTTATCAAAGTTGTTTTATAAGATTTATACTATATTAAATAGTTATAATAAGGGGGTTTCCATTGATAAAATATTGGGTTGTTACACAATCATATCCCCAATGAGTGTCTATCTAGGTGTGTAGTTATGACTCTTTTTCTTACACAAGATCACAGTTCAGTTAACAAAAAAAACTCCCTCTTCAAGATTATTACCACTAGGTAAAACTATGATAAATATGATATCCAAATTATAGTTTCTGTTCAATGATGTATTTTATAGGAAAATAACAATCATTACCATAACTTATGATATTCTCAAATTCTAAGGCTTATCCTAAGGGCTCCCACTAAAGTTTTCTCATCCTAGATTTTAGAAGTAACAAAAACTTTCTCTCATTACATCTATATTGACCCATATGCTTTTATACATAAATATTACATCTTAATAGATGAATATTAATTATATAACATTATGATCCACATAAAAACCATAATTTTTTAGTGTTTTTGGAAACGTGGATACAAAACAGGTGAACAAAATATCCAGATTATTTCCTATTAAGTTCATAACTATATCCCCTCATAGTCATATCCTGATTAAAACTACTATTTATAACCAAGGGAGATGAAATATAAGAAATAGTGAGATGTGATAATCAGTAAGGGTAAACATAATAGATATCCACCTTTGATCATAATTGATCATAAGATAATAATAAGTATATGAGGACAAAATCAAAACGCATAATAATTATACCCAATCAATTAATTATCATTAATAATTAGAAATGAAATAAGGTTTTGTTAATAAAAATACATAATAAACAAGTTTTTATAACCATAAATAATTAATCATGGTCCACAAGAACATATTATAATCATTAAACATAAGTTTTTTCCATTCACATAAGAAAAAAAATCACAACCTTACTCAATTTTTACTCCCAAAACTATCATTTTAGAAAAATACCAATAATGTAATTCGTACATGGTTATTTCCAAAATTTTGTTAGGTGTAAATTCCATATATATAAATCCACTATATCTTAGGATTTTCTCAAGTTTTTATATATTAAGAGTTTCTCAACTCGATCATCACTTATGAGTTTATCAAATTTTTTATATTTACCCAATGCATTAAAGGGATATGTAGGTATGAAATGTCTATGGTTTATCATTTAATCTCCCATAATTGGTCAGTAACATAATCATTTTCCCATTTTTAATAATATACCACCCCTCACACAATCATAATTAATTCATATGTACTCCACATGATCATGAAAACATTTATCAATACAGCAATGTAAAACCCAAGAAAAATAAAAATAGATTCATCATTACCTGATCACCACAATAATAAACAATCTATAAAAATAATTATGATAATAATAATGAATAATATCCCTATTAAATAATAATTAACATCAAAAGAGGACGTTATCAATAAAAATACCCGAAATAATGATCACTAAAACATTTCTTGAGGAAAGTAACCTTTTAATTTTGAAATAACATAATAAAAATATTATTCTTATAATTTTTTATTGAAAAAATATTCTTTAAAAATAATTATGGAATATTTTTATTAAAAATTAAAATGAATTAGAATATTGAATGTTTGATGAAGTGACTCAACCATTTTTTGTTAAAAAAATCCTTTCATATTTTCAGTAAAAAAATAAAAAACACCTCATTCGTAAAACTAAAAAAATATTCCTTTTCAACATTTTTACAGAAAGTAGAACATAAAAAATAATTTCTTTTTTAAATCTTTATAGAATTTTAATAACATTATTGAAACTATTTTAGAGAACACGGATATGGTTGGAAACAGATTTTTGACCAAAGATAAAAATGACAATGGTTTTCCATAAAAATATTATTTCAGTCTCATGAGTAATTAAAATGAGGAAAATGAAGTGAGAAAATTTAATCTTTATAAATAAATAATGTTTTATAAAGATATATCATATTATTTCATCATAAAAAAATATGCATAAATGATCGTGAAAAAAATTATATTGTAACATAAAACCATTATGTCTTTAGTAATATTAGAATTAAAAGGAATTAAAATCTTTAAAATCACATGGATCAATACCATTAATAAAATAATTTTTTTATTAAAAAATACATACCTTTTAGTATATAATCCATGTATATATGAAATTTTTTCATATCATTAATAAATTTCTCAGTAAAGGGAAATTGAGACAAAAAGCCCATACCTGAAGTTCAGCTTGCATCTTAAGCACTCCAAAATCATTTAAAATAAATTTTAACATATTATATTTCTATAAAAAACCATAATTAAACCTAAATTATAATACTTGGTTTATTTATGACTTATTATCTCATGTTTCTTAACAATATTTAATTATCCTAATCATTTCAGGTGTTTTTTGACAAATTGATACATGAGTTGGTCACCCAACTCAAACCTTCACAAAATTTATTAAATAAAACAAAGGTTATAATGAAACATCGAGGCTTAAATAGTATATACCATCAATAAAATTAATTTTATTTCATCAAAAATTACAAACATACACTATATCATTTCATGTGTTGACTGCATCATTTTTATGTATTTTTTGTTTACGAGTAAAGGTCCTTACACTTTGATCATGGTTACATCATCTCTAAAATGGTAATAATGATATAATAATTATATATATTCATTATATTAATATTTATAACCATTCATATAAATCAATTATGAAAAATTAATGGCATCACTATAGAGAGATTATATTCAAAACGTAGACATTGGTGACGTTTCCATTTTTCGATGGATAGAATAAATAAATGGAAAACATTAACTCTAATTTATAGAATAATTATTATATAATAATTATTAAATATATATAAATGCATATAAATTAAATCTTTTCTAATAATTATAAATGTAATGTATAAATGAAAAACAATTCACATCACTCCATGGACGTGGTAGTCCACATCTTTTCATGAGTGACATTATCATTTTTAAACAGTTTGGAATGTAAGAATTTAGAAATAATATTTTTTTTAAAAAAATTTATTATATCATAAATGTAACATCCCAAGTAAGTAATGAATAATAGATATTTTTATCTATGTCTATTAATGATTAAGATAGTGTTTTAGAAGCTTAAAATGAAAATAAATACAATCTTATGCATGGAATACACTAATATTCTTAAAAGATTGTTTTACTTCCTTTTGATGGAAAACCCTTTTTAAATCTATATTTTGACAATTTTATAAGCTATGTTTGTCAAAATAAACTTATTATTTATGATTGGGATATCAAAATTTACTTTGTGTGAATTTTTGGTATTTTTCCGATAAAGTTCATTTTTTAATGAATAGTGAAAATGTTGTATTTTAATTCAAAACCTCTTTTTAATCTAATTTATTTATATGATTAGATTATCTTTTGAATTGGTTTTGAAGTGAAATTAGAATATATTTTTACCATTTTATCCAATTTTGGTCATTGGAATCAATTTCAAGTTGAAATTAGACTTAAACTAGTGTCAATCTTTTGATACTTATTGTTTCATAAAAACACGCTATTTGTCATGACAGCGGGAATTAGTTGTTAAATTAATTAATGCAACTTACATGTTTTTAATTTTTTAAAATAGAAATCATTTTTGAATTTGTAATATCAAATATAGCTTAGGGTGAAGTTTTGGTATCTTTATGAAAAACTTCAATTTTTGATGAATAGTGAAACCACTAAGTGGTAGTTAAAGAAACTGATTTTTCGTTTAAATGAAACTTTGCCACTTATGTGACTTGATTTTCAAAAATCCGACATACATGGTTGTCATTAAGAAGTAAAATGTGGTTCAATGAGATTAAAATAATTTTTTGATGAATAGTAACTTTTAAGTTCTTAATCACGATTAGTGGAAATTAGTGTAGTTTAAGGTAAAAATAATGTTTTAATAATATGAGATGAGCTTGAAACATGTCCTACCCTCATTGTATGTGTCATGGCCGACCAATACAATCCATGGGTCAACTTGGGGACCCCATGGATCCACTTTGGTTGGGAAATGACATAAATATGTTTTTATGAAATGATAAAGTAAAAATGACACAAACATGATATGTTTTACTAAAACAATTTTTACATTAGGTTATACAAGTCATATTTTTTATTATAAATAGTCATTGGAAAGATAAAAATATTTCATACATCATAGTATTTTTTTTTATAATTTTTAGACATTAAATAAATTAAATTATTTATGACATCATGATGATGCAGTGATGACCTCATTATTTAACGATTTAAATAAAATGGAAAGATAATGTAATATCTAAGACCTAAACATGTCCAAAACCTATATGATGAGTGTATTTCGAACCATTATCACCTTATCCTCTAATTATATCAATGTGGGACCTCTTAAATCTGAATACCATTTTAAAATAAAGTGTCTTTTCTTTACTTTCCAAGAGTGCCCCTCCTCTCCTCTTATAAAAGGCCCCCACCACTACCTCCTTACCCACACCTCCAAAGTCTTTGGCTCGGACAAACCCTACCCATATTGTCTCTACACATCCCTCTATTACTATTTTAAGCCTCACTTTTGGCAGAAGTCTTCCCAAGGAAGCCTTTGAGCTCAAACCAAAGGGAGTTACCCGATTTTAAGGAAATGTCTTCACTTGAGTCTGTTTGTTTTATTTTGCTTCTCCAACCCCTTAAACTCTTTTTATTAATTTATTTTGTAACAAATACAGTATCTTAAATATACTAATATATTTTTATAAGAAGTATTCGAGCTACACCTACACACACCTACATCTAATGGTTAAAGAACATATTGTTTCCGTGGATGGTGAATTTATGCCTCCTGAAACGATGATTGTTCAACATTCATTTAACACCTTCAAAGGTGGCCATTAAGATGACACTATATTTATATATTATATATAATATTTTTATGTTTTCCTTAAGGTTATGTATTTTTCATTTTGGGCATACCTTTATGGTTTCCATTATGGGTAAACGTGATATCTTCATTTAAGGAAGTGTGGACTACCGCCCCCTCAAAGTGATTTGATTCATTAAATACCATATATGGTACGTATAAAGGATGGAACTATGATATTATATTTTATATTATACTGTAATTATAATATACCTTTATATCATTATGATTCCATTCTATAAAATATGAAATATAAATGAAAGTAGCATTCATGCGTACGTACGGCTTACCATCTCCATGAACGGTGCATTTCATTTCTTACCTCTAAATGATTATGTAATATTATAAATGCAAGTATATACTGGATATATATGATATATATGATATATAAATCATGATTATAACTCTGGATATAATGGATACATGAACAACTTGTAATTATAAAGAGCATATTTTGACTCAAGTACTAATGATCGTTAAAATGACCGTTATTAACTTAAATAATTACATAGTGTGCATGACATGGCAATAAGTGATATAAAAGGAATAATGAACTTGAAAAAGGTTCTTAAACATGTAGAAATTAACTCAAGTTTATTATTCAGGATATTAAAGAACGATCGAGTCAAGTCGGACCCGAGGTATGGGACTTCGTCTCAATCTCCTTTCATTGAGGCATATTTTGTTTTATACACAACCTTATTTTATACGGTGTATAAACCCCTTTGACTTTAAACTTTATTCAAAAGGAATATTTTTTATACAAAGCGTTTACTAAATGAAAAAAGGGAATTTTTTTGTCGTATGTATGCGGCGACAACGACTTCTCCGCCGCCGTGACCATAATTTGAGTTTCGGCTTCCTCTACAAGCCATACCTTTTTTTAAAAAAAAGAAAAAAAATAAATACCATGTTTTAATTTTCTTTTATTTTGGTATTGAAAATGGTTTTCATAATATTTTTATATCAATGTGTTGTATTGATATCTTGTGATTGAAAGGTGGAAATGTTATGTTTACTTTATGCATGTTTTATATGATACGATTATGTTGAGGTTCTTGGGAATTATTAAGAAGACGGGTGGTTCCGTGATAGACTAAGGGTGGGTGAGCCTGATATATCTCTCCAATGCATTGGGTAACGTGAAGGAGTGAAACGTTAAGGTTTCTCTAGAGATATTTAGGGAATATACTGTGATGGGTATTCCAAATGTAACCAAGAGGGTTACTCCCTACGTAAGAATGTTATGAATGCCTCAAGTTTCCTTTATGTCTTATGATTTCAATGATTTATTCATGATTTGATGAGGTATGTTAAAGTTCTTATGTTTTATGGGTAAAGTATGATTTCATTATTATGTATATATGTACTCATGTTTCCTTTCCATATTTTTATATCCCTTAATGAGCTTTTTATGCTCATCCCAAGTTTTTTTTGAAATGTTTTTCAAAGGTCAAGGGAAAGGTACATGATATGATGATAGTGTCAAGGAAGTGTGAAGAAAGAATCCATGTTTTATTTTAAATATGTTTCCTTTGATGGGAAGGAAGAATACTATCTTTATATAACCACTTTGTTTATATGTGTAATGTAATGCAAGTTTTATGATCTAATTCTCTAAAACTCTAAACCCTAAAATATCCTCAAGGTGTAATCTTGTAATAACTCAAGATTAAGTAAGGTTTAAGGCTGGGGACTTATAGTTGGTATCAGAGGTCGGTTTAGATAACTTTAGGAGTTAGAATTCTATTAAATGATTATCCAAAAAAAATTATGGTCAAATTTAAGTGATATAGTATTTGAAGATTACCATGTTGCTTCATCTAATACATGTTTGTTCAGAATGGTTTTCCACAGAGGAAACAGGGAAGCAGTGCTAGGAAAGCATGCCGAAGGAAATAACCTTCCGAATCAGCATCCTGAGATGGTCGGAATTGGAACTGAACATTTTGTTGCAGTAATGGTGCAGTTGACTCAACCGATAAATGGTGGTGGTATCCATGCACGAGATCAGCCAGATCAACTGCAGAGGAACATGTCAGTGGTGGAACATTTCATGAGGCAACTTCCCCCATCATTCAGAGGATCATCTGACCCTGTTCTAGCTGAAGGATGGATTAAAGCGATGGAGAAGATTTTTGATGTCATGGGGTGTTCAGACAATCAAAAGGTTAGTCTTGTTATTTACCGTTTGGAGGGTGAGGCAGATCAGTGGTGGTCTATGGTTAAAAATATCAGGGATGCCGATGAGATTGATGCTCTCGACTTGGATGAATTCAAAGGTATGTTTCTTGAAAAGTATTTTCCTAAGGATGTTCGACTTAGGATGGAAAAGCAATTCTTGGAATTGAGGCAAGAGGAAGACTCAGTGGCTACCTATGAAGAAAGGTTCACTCGATTGGCAAGGTATGCTCCAAATTTTATCTGATACCTTGATAGTAAAATCAATCATTTTTACTCAGGATTAAAGCCAAAATATCGAAGGGCATTAGCTTCTAGTGAGTTTAAAAGTTATAAAAAGCTTGTTCGATGTGCTGAGAAGGTGTAAATGGAGTTTGTCGATGACCAAGTGTTCTATAACAGACAACAAAAGAAGAGACCGAGGTGGCAGGAGAAAGGTAAGAATTCTTCAAAAAAGTCTGATGGTAAGAAAACTAAGTTTCCAGTTTGTGATAAATTTGGCAAAAGGCATGCTGGAGAATGTCTTCTAAATTCTGGAAAGTGCTACCGATGTGGTAAGATGGGACATAAGGCTCGTGATTGCACTGAAAAAGATCAAGGTGAAGGCAAGACCAAATTTGATTTACAGTTAGTGAAATGTTTTAAGTGCAATGAGATGGGTCACTATGCAAACGAGTGTCCGACAAAGAGCTTGAGTGATGGGAAGAAGTTAGACTACAAGTAGAAAGGGGTGGTGAAATCCTTTGCAACTACTTCAGCCGATGTCGGGCCATCAAATGAAGTTGTATCAGGTACATTGTTTGTTTTTTCAGATTATGCCAGTGTGTTGTTTGATTCGGGGTCTACACATTCTTTCATATCTGAAACCTTTTCTAGTAAAATGGGAATACCATCTCAAGAAATGACTCCTGAACTTTTGGTAAAAACACCTGGGGGAAATGTTGAGGCAAAAAGAATTTATAAGAATCTTTTTATCCTTATCTGTGGAAAGAACCTACTTGCAAACCTTATTGTTCTACCTCTAGTAGAGTTTGATGTTATCCTGGGTATGGATTGGCTCTCTATTTACCATGCTAAGATTGACTGTAGAGCTAAAGAAGTTTCTTTTCAGAAAGACTTTCAGTTTGTGTACAAGAATGAACCCTTACTGTTGATAACTTATCAAGAGGCCGAGAAACTTTTAAAAGATGGAAATGAATGTTACCTTGCACACATCATTGAAAATAAAGGAACTTTTCAGATTAATGATGTGCTAGTGGTAAATGAGTATCCTGATGTTTTTCCTGATGAGTTTCCTGGAATAATACCATATCGGGAAGTTGAATTTACTGTTGACTTAGTTCCTGATGCTAAGCCAATTTCAAAACCCCCTTATCAAATGGCTCAAATTGAACTTTTAGAGTTGAAGGAGCAATTGCAAGATTTATTAGATAAAGGTTTAATTCGACCTAGAACATCACCATGGGGTGCTCCTGTTTTATTTGTTAAAAATAAAGATGGTTCAATGATACTTTGCATTGATTATAGATCCTTGAATAACATCACTGTTAAGAACAAATATCCTTTGCCTCATATCGATGATTTGTTAGATCAGCTCCAGGGAGCTTAGTATTTTTCAAAGATTGACTTGAGATTGGGGTACCATCAGCAGAAGGTAAAGGAAGCAGATATTCCGAAGACTGTGTTTCGTACAAGATATGGCCATTATGAATTTGTAGTAATGCCTTTTGGGCGAACCAATGCACCTGCTGTATTCATGGAATTAATGAATATAATTTTCCTTGAGTTCTTGGATAAGTTTTTTGTGGTTTTCATTGATGATATTTTGGTGTTTTCTAAAAGTAAAGAGGATCATGAAAGATATTTAAGGGTTATCTTGAAAACCTTAAAAGAAAAGAAACTGTATGGAAAATTCAGAAAGTTTGAGTTTTGGTTGCAACAAATTTCTTTCCTTGGTCACATTGTTTCTAAAGATGGGATAACTGTTGATCCTGTAAAAACAAAAGTTGTAGAAGACTGGCCAAGACCCACAAATGTAACTGAGATTCGTAGCTTCCTTGGTTTGGTAGGATATTACCGAAGGTTTGTTAGAAATATTTCATGGTTATCTAGTCCAATGACTAAGCTAACTCGGAAGGGTGTTAAGTTTATCTGGAAAAAATAATGTGATGATTGTTTTTTGTAATTGAAAAGAATATTGGTGAATGCTCCAGTTTTGGCACTACCTTCCAGGAATGGGGAGTTTTTTATCTATAGTGATGCTTCATTGAAAGGAATTGGTTGTGTCCTAATGCAGAATGATCAGGTAATTGCTTATGCTTCACGACAGTTGAAAACTCATGAGGTAAATTACCCTAGACATGATTTGGAATTTAGCTGCTATTGTTTTTGCTTTAAAAATTTGGAGGCATCATTTTTATGGATTAAAGTGTGAAATATATACTAATCACAAAAGTTTAAAGTATATATTCACTCAGAAAGAATTGAACATGAGACAGAGGAGATGGCTGGAATTAATCAAGGATTATGATTGTACAACTCATTACCATCCAGGAAAAGCAAATAAAGTGGCTGATGCTTTAAGTCGAAAAAGTAATGCTTCATTAGAAATGTTGAGTTTGGAACATGATCCTTTGGTTAAGGATTTGATGAACTTTGGCATTGAAGTTTTTGGTGCAGGATGTTCTTCTGTTTTTTTTTCAGGTATCAGTGAGATCATCTCTATCAGATAGAATCAAGCAAGCACAGAAGCAAGATATTGAGTTGAAGAAAAAGGTAGAGCTGGTTCAGAAAGGTAAGTTGCATGAATTCAACATTGATAATGATTGCGTTTTGAGATTTGGGAAGATATTGTGTGTGCCTTGTGATTCACAGTTGAAGAGAGAGTTGTTATGTGAAGCTCATAGTTCTCTGTTTTCAGTTCATCCTGGCAGTACTAAGATGTATAGAGATCTGCGGGAGTATTACTGGTGGGATGGAATGAAAAGAGATATTGCTGATTTTACTGTGAAGTGTTTGACATGTCAACAGGTTAAAGTAGAGCGGCAGTTACCGAAAGGGATGCTTCAGCCTTTACCAGTGCCAGAGTGGAAATGGGAGAATATATCCATGGACTTTGTTGTGGGATTACCGAATACATCTCGAGGTAATAATGCAATCTGGGTTATTGTTGATCGCTTGACTAAATTTTCTCATTTACTTGCTATACGAGATACTTTTTCCCTAGATCAACTTTCCCATTTGTATCTTAAAGAGATAGTCAGGTTACATGGAGTCTCCTTCTCCATTGTATCTGATTGTGATCTCAGGTTCACTTCTAACTTTTGGAAAGGCCTTCAGAAGTCATTGGGTACTGAATTAAATTTTAGTACAGCTTTTCATCCTCAATCAGATGGGTAGTCAGAACGAACAATTCAGACCTTGGAGGATATGCTACGAGCTTGTTCAATGGATTATCAGGGAAGTTGGGACCAACATCTTTCTTTGGTTTAATTTTCATATAATAACATTTTTCATTCCAATATACAGATGGCACCATTTGAGGCGTTATATGGGAAGCGGTGTCGAACTCCAGCTTTCTAGGATGAAGTGGGTGAAAGGAAGTTGATGGGACCAGAATTGGTAGAAGAGTTGGCAGAAAAAGTTCAGTTGATTCAGAAACACATGAGAACAGGTTAGAGCAGGCAGAAGAGTTATGCGGACAACAGGAGGAAGGATCTATCTTTTGAGGTAGGTGATCATGTTTTTCTCAAGGTCTCCCCATGGAAAAGTGTGATGTGATTTGGTAAGAAAGGAAAGTTGAGTCCAAGGTTCATTGGAACATATGAAATTCTGGAGAGAGTTGGATCAGTTGCATACCGGGTGGCTTTACCTCCGAGTTTATCTCAGGTACACAATGCTTTTCATGTTTTGATGTTGAGAAAGTACATGCCAGATCCATCTCATGTTTTGAGTCCAGAGGTAGTTCAGCTAGAAGAGAACCTATCTTATGAGGAACAACCGGTCCAGATTCTTGACCACAGGGAGCAATTGTTACGAAATAAGGTGATTAATCAGGTAAAGGTGTTGTGGAAAACCCACATGATGGAAGAGGCAACATGGGAATCTGAAAATGCAATGAGGGATAAGTACCCCCATTTATTTGATAAGTAAATAAATTGTAGGGACGCAATTTTCTAAAGGGGGGAAGGATGTAACATCCCATGTAAGTAATGAATAATAGATGTTTTTATCTATGTCTATTAATGATTAAGATAGTGTTTTAGAGGCTTAAAATGAAAATAAATACAATCTTATGCATGGAATACACTAATATTCTTAAAAGATTGTTTTACTGCCTTTTGATGGCAAACCCTTTTGAAATATATCTTTTGACAATTTTATAAGCTATGTTTTTTAAAATAAACTTATTATTTATGATTGGGACATCAAAATTTACTTTGTGTGAATTTTTGGTATTTTTCCGATAAAGTTCATTTTTTAATGAATAGTGAAAAATGTTGTATTTTAATTCAAAACCTCTTTTTAATCTAATTTATTTATATGATTAGATTATATTTTTAATTGGTTTTTAAGTGAAATTAGAATATATTTTTACCATTTTATCCAATTGTGGTCATTGGAATCAATTTCACTTTGAAATTGGACTTAAACTAGTGTCAATCTTTTGATACTTATTGTTTCATAAAAACACGCTATTTGTCATGACAGCGGGAATTAGTTATTAAATTAATTAATGCAACTTAAATGTTTTAAATTTTTTAAAATATACATCATTTTTGAATTCGGAATATCAAATATAGCTTAGGGTGAAGTTTTGGTATCTTTCTGAAAAACTTCAATTTTTGATAAATAGTGAAACCACTAAGTTGTAGTTAAAGAAACTGATTTTCCGTTTAAATGAAACTTTCCCACTTCTGTGATTTGATTTTCCAAAATCCGACATATATGGTTGTAATTAAGAAGTAAAATTTGGTTCAATGAGATTAAAATAATTTTTTGGTGAATAGTAACTTTTAAGTTCTTAATCGCAATTAGTGGTAATTAGTGTAGTTTAAGGTAAAAATAATGTTTTAATAATAGGAGATGAGCTTGACACATGTCCTACCCTCATTGGATGTGTCATGGCCGACCAAGACAATCCATGGGTCAACTTGGGGACCTCATGGAGCCACTTTGGTTGGGAAATGACATAAATATATTTTTATTTAATGATAAAGTAAAAATGACACAAACATGATATGTTTTACTAAAACAATTTTTACATGGGGTTATACAAGTCATATTTTTGAGAATAAATAGTAATTGGAAATCTAAAAAGATTTCCTACATCATAGAAGTTTTTTTTATAATTTTTAGACTTTAAATAAATTAAATTATTTATGACATCATGATGATGCAGCGATGACCTCATTATTTAACGATTTAAATAAAATGTAAAGATAATGTAATATCTAAGACCTACACATGTCCAAAACCAATTGTATGAGTGGATTTCGAACCCTTATCACCTTATCCTCGAATTATATCAATTTGGGACCTGATAAATCCGAATACCATTTTAAAATAAAGTGTCTTTTCTTTACTTTCCAAGAGTGCCCCTCCTCTCCTCTTATAAAAGGCCCTCACCTCCACCTCCTTACCCACACCTCCAAAGCCTTTGGCTCGGACAACCCCTACCCATTTTGTCTCTCCACATCCCTATTTTACTCCTTGAAGCCTCAATTTGGGCAGAAGTCTTTCCATGGAAGCCTTTGAGCTCAAACCAAAGGGAGTTACCCGATTTTAAGGTAATGTCTTCACTTGAATCTGTTTGTTTAATTTTGCTTCTCCAACCCCCTAAACTCTTTTTATTCATTTCTTTTGTAAAAAATCCAGTATATTAAATATAATAGGATTTTTTTATAAGAATAATTAGAGCTACACCTACACACACCTACATCTAATGGTTAAAGAACATACTGTTTCCGTGGATGGTGAATTTATGCCTCCCGAAAGGATGATTGTTCAACATTATTTTAACACCTTCAAATGTGGCCATTAAGATGTAACTATATTTATATATGATATATAATATTTTTATTTTTTACTTAAGCTTATGTATTTTTCATTTTGGGCATACCTTTATGGTTTCCATTATGGGTAAATGCGATATCTTCATTTAAGGAAGTGCGGACTACCGCCCCCTCAAAGTGATTTGATTCGTTAAATACCATATGTGGGACATATAAAGAATGGAACTATGATATTATATATGATATTATACTGGAATTATAATATACCTTTATATCATTATGATTCCATTCTATAAAATACGAAATAGAAATGAAAGTAGCGTTCATGCGTACGTACGGCTTACCGTCTCCATTAATGGTGCATTTCATTTCTTACCTCTAAATGATTATGTAATATTATAAATGCAAGTATATACTGGATATATATGATATATATGATATATAAATCATTATTATAACTCTGGATATAATGGATACATGAACAACTTGTAATTATAAAGAGCATATTTTGACTCAAGTACCAATGATCGTTAAAACAACCGTTATTAACTTAAATAATTACATAGTGTTCATGACATGGAAATAAGTGGTATAAAAGGAATAATGAACTTGAAAAAGGTTTTTAAACAAGTAGAAATTAACTCAAGTTTATTATTCAGGAGATTAAAGAACGACCGAGTCAAGTCGGACCCGAGGTATGGGACTTCATCTCAATCTCCTTTCATTGAGGAATATTTTGTTTTATACAAAACCTTCTTTTATACTATGTATAAACCCCTTTGACTTTTACGTTTATTCAAAAGGAATCTTTTTTATACGAAGCATTTACTAAATGACAAAAGGGAATGTTTTTGTCGTACGTATGCAGCGACAATGACTTCTCCGCCACCGTCACCATAATTTGAGTTTCGGCTTCCTCTACAAGCCATAACCTTTTTTTAAAAGAAAAAAAATAAATACCATGTTTTACTTTTCTTTTATTTTGGTATTGAAAATGGTTTTCATAATATTTTTATATCAATGTGGTGTATTGATATCTTATGATTGAAATGTGGAAATGTTATGTTTCCTTTATGCATGTTTTATGTGATACGATTATGTTGAGGTTCTTGGGCATTATTATGAAGACGGTGGTTCCATGATAGACTAAGGGCGGGTGAGCCCGATATAGCTCTCCAATGCATTGGGTAACGCGAAGGAGTGAAACGTTAAGGTTTCTCCGAAGAGATTTAGGGAATATACTATTATGGGTATTCCAAATGTAACCAAGAGGGTTACTCCCTACGTAAGAATGTTATGAATGCCTCAATTTTCCTTTATGTCTTATGATTTCTATGATTTATTAATGATTTGATGAGGTATGTTAAAGTGCTTATGTTTTATGGGTAAAGTATGATTTCATTCATATGTATATATGTACCCATGTTTCCTTTCCATATTTTTATATCCCTTACTGATCTTTTTATGCTCATCCCTAGTTTTTTTTTGAAATGTTTTTCACAGGTCAAGGGAAAGGTACATGATATGATGATAGTGTCAAGGAAGTGTCAGGAAAGAATCGATGTTTTATTTTAAATATGTTTCCTTTGATGGTAAATAAGAATACTATCTTTATGTAACCACTTTGTTTATATGTGGAATTTAATGCAAGTTTTATGATCTAATTCTCTAAAACTCTAAACCCGAAAATATCCTCAAGGTGTAATCTTGTAATAACTCAAGATTAAGTAAGGTTTAAGGCTGGGTCCTTATAATAAATATCATATATAAACATTAAACCCATTATAATTAACCATCCATGAAATATGGAAATTGAAAATGAATTTTATTTTTACATAGATACGATAGTCTGCACATGTGCACAAGCGATACTTTCAACTCCCATTTCATTGATAAGGTGTGGAAAATAGTTTTAAATAATTATAATAATTTAAAAATATATTTATTACTATTTATTCATCATGTTTTAAAGGATAAAACTTTTTTATAGAAAGTAGAAGAAGAAATTAAATTGAAATATCCTGGATAAAATTTTATCTCATATTTGAAATACCTCATTTATCTTACACCTTAAGTCTTGAAGGATTAGTATTTATAGGAGAAAAAATCCCTAGGATGTTGTAAAGGGTTATAGTAAGGATTTTAAATAGGTATTTTCTAATCTATATGACTAAAAAATTTCAAATAAGGGAGGAGAGGTGGATATTTTTTATAGGTGTGGGGAGGGGCACACATAGAAATTCTAAAAATATATCAATGATATACAGTCATTTTCAGGGTAAAGTGGCCAAAAATGGCCCTATATTTTATTTTTAGATATGATAAGGTAGAAATTAATTTAATAAATAAAAAATATTGATTTTTTTTTAAATTATAACATTTTCTCTTAGTTTTAACCCCCCCCCCCCCAACAATAAACCCATTTTAACCTTAAACATGGAAAAAAGTCTATTTTTACAATTCACTATAACCAAAAATTAATTTCAACATATTTAAAAAATAATTATTATTATTAAAAATATGGAATTAATTTTACCAAATTCAATTTCTATAAATGGAACTATTTAATTTTAACTAAGAACATAAACTGAAATGAAACACCTTTTTAGAGAAAAAAATTTATGAATAAAACATAATACACATTAATTCCTTACATTGTAAAAACCATAAAATGACTGTTAAAATATTTTAATGAATTTTTAATATATATATTTAACTAAAACCAATAATCAATAGAGATAAATTAAATTTATTAATTATTTATTAAAGATAAATATTTTTATAAATATCCTAATATTCACAATAAGATAATATTAACATGATGATTTCAAAAATGATAATAATTTGCCCAAATATAATTTATTAAAAATAGAGAAATTAATTATAATTTCCATGAAAAAAGTTAATAAAAACCATTTTTGAATAAAACATCGTTTTGAAGCATAAAATTAATTTACTAAAAATTGAGTAGTTCTTATATTATGTATTGAAAATGTATTTGAATTATAAAAAAATATATACATATTTTTTATAATTTCATTATTCTTATTTATACCACAAATTTAATGGTTATTTAATTATATATCGTTGTTTGATTTATGCTATGTTTTGTGTTTTAGGAAGGCTATGTAACAATTAATATTTATTTCAATAAAATAAATTATTAAATCTCAAGTTGTTACACTCACCTCATTTAATAAGATAATTAAATACATAATTTCAATCAATTAACCTGAAGTATTTTAATAAAAATATTAAAATTTCAAATTATTTAGTGATACATATTTTAAAATTCATTTTAAAAATTTAAATAATACATGTTTTTTAACTAATTATATATATAACGAGTGAAACTATCACTAAACATGTAATATCATGACCAAGTAAATAATTGACAATTTCAAGGTTCTACTTGAGGCTACCTAGCTACTAATAATGACTACCCAGGCATAGCCCTGACATTAGGGACACTGAAGGTAGTGACCAATCTTTTAGGTTGTTTTTTGATCACTTGAATGAACAAATCATGGTCATATCTATTTTTTGGAATTATTATATGACTAATATATGTATCAAGTTCATTTTTAATGTTCTAATTCACGTGTTCTTAGATAATGAAATTCATGTACACATCATTTATTTTTCACTGGCGGTGATCAAAGTAGATATTTCTAATCCCAAAATACAAATAGTATAGGTGAATAGTAATGTGGGAGTGAAGGGTTAGACCCACAAGGACTACATTCATGTCAACAACTAATCAAAAAAAATTAAAATGATTCCTCGATTTCTCTCTTAAGGTTTGGTTTTAACAAAATACTAGTAATTTATATTCATTTAAGATAAGAAAGAAAGGTATCATGTTCAATTTTAGGGATTTAGATAGAATATAATCCATGATTTAGCTTTGGATGGTCCATCGTATTAGGCTGTGAAGTGGTGAAAAAGTCACCAATAGGTTTTGGTCAAACCAATTGTATATACCTATGTTGAAACTATCCCATAGTTTCCTATATTCTATGAATAATGTTTCACAGTCTAATGTTAATAGTCTTACTCAACTAAAATTAGGTTAGGTTCATTAAAGCTTAGTTACCATGGTCGTGGTTTTGGAATAGAATGTGATGAACAATTATTATTAAACAAATTACTCTTCATAGGGTCACCAGGGTTCAATCTATTGATTTATTAGGCTCATGAACACCCCTACTCTCAACCCTTAACCCTAGGTGGATTATCTACACATGATAGTGATTATCAAAATCAAGGAAATATAAAACATGCCACACATAATCATAAAATATATGATAAAGAATAAATCCATGATTAAAAAAGAAAGAATCAATGTTCAAAAATTAATAACAACACAAACCTAATAAAACAACTATTTCAAAAGAAAAAACAATGAAATAATGAACAATTAAGAATTGAAAAAAGTAACAATAAATCAGAAACTCACTATGAATGAAAAAATGTTGAAGAATGACAAAAGGATTAATGAAGAATGTTATACATTGTGGAAACAGATGTCAAGAATGGAAACAATATTGAAATGGATGTAGAATAAGTGTAGAGTGATTTAAAACTCAAAAGTATGTTCTAGAACAATTTATGTAATTAATTTAAATAGGTTTGGAATGAAAAAAATAAAAATAGGTTCAAATGTTGAACAAAAACAAGAGAAAAATATAGTGGCCAGATGTTTTATATGGTGAGGGTGCTCAAAATATTTATAGTCCTGAGAAGTATGTGGTGTGTAATCCATGAAGTTCATGTATTGGATTAAGTGACTTATGTCCCAATATATGCACATCATCAAAGTTTGTTTAATTTCATGTAATTAAGATCCAAATTAGCTGCTTAAGAATCGGATCTTATCTTTGACTAGTTGAGCCTTCAAACATTTCACATCATGCAATATATGCACACTGTGTATTTCATTAACTTTTGGTTGGCTTGTAATCATTGAAATCCACTCAATATTTATTGATTGTACACATCTTGTAATATCTTTACATAATTTCAGTGCTTCACAGGTTGGTATGTGGCCCTACATTTATGTTGTGAATGAGGTACACAAATTGTGTATGTGTTACATGAGGTGTAATGTCTATTTTTGGAATTTTTTAAATTTATTCCTTTTATTATATAATTCATAATTCATGTAAAATAAATAGACATTATTTCATTATTAAATAAATCAATAATTATCCTTAAATAAATGTATCAAATATGTATATATAATTCCATCTTATCAAATTACCCCACAATTGAATTATTTCTTTTCCCCAAGAGAAAAGAGTCTCTACAGAGATTTGAAAAGAAGAAAATTAAAATAGGAAACATTCATCTCCTCATGGAAATTAAAACTAGGTTTAATAAGAAAAAATTGTATTCCTCCAGAATCAACCCCACATAGAAAATATTTCATGCCTCATAGTTCAGTTCTTTATCCAGATTCTTCATTTCATTTAATTACAATTTCATAATTGTTCCTTAAATTTTATACCCATTTTTCAAATTTATATCATAATGAGTTTTCTATCATCAATCAATTAATAATGTAAATGGAGTTATCCTCATACCTTGACTTCAATTTTCTAAAAATAGGCTTTTATTAACTCTATCATCTCGACTTCGTAAAGACAAATACAAAATCTATCATTAGGACTTCATAAAAAAGGTTCAAATGAATCTGAGGCTGAGGGGAGGAGGGTATAAATTAAAAATAAATATCAAAATAATGGTAAGGTCTAAATTATAATTCATGATAAATGTACATAGTGCAATGAAGTAACTCCTTGAATGTCAAATGGTGTACATTCTCTAAACTACTCAAAGTGGATCCATGATTATATCAAGTTAGTTTAAAAAATATACCATTTTCCTTTCATTATATTTTTATTTATTTTTCAATATTCATGTTTAGGACATATAAAACATTTATCCCTTAAAAACATATAATCCATCATAGGATTCATCGGTATGGAAATGGTGATTTTGACCATCATAATACATATCACAAAATATTTTTATATTTCTTTGTAAAAATTTATTAAATGAACAATATAGGAAAAGAAATATTGAAAAATAAATCATACACTAGAGCATATAAGTCTGGTTAAAATTCCACAATACATCTCTTTAATAGAAACATTATGTTTCCATCAATAGTGAAAATTCCCCCACACTTATTCAATGTATAATCATGCATAATACCAATAGAAGGTTAGGAAAGGATAATCAGATTAAAAAAACTCGATCCTAAAAAGGTTATTCATGAATAATATTGTCTAAATAAGGGTTAATGTGAGGTGGGTATTAGGAAAAACTAGCTCAACAAATATTTCCACAAAGATGAAAAAAGTTTATTTTTTTCAATCATAACCTCAATAATATCTCAATACAAGTTCATAATTTTTACATACCCCATGTTTCACTCAATAAATATGCTCTAAAAATAACATGAATTCATGGGTCCAAAGTTCTGTTAGGAATAAGACTATAAAAAAATAACTGTAAATCACTCAGGGAAAAAAATCTAGTAACAAGTCAATCAAAACCAATTTCAAAAAAAATAATTTTAAATAAAATTACTAAACTTGGGAAACATGATAAAAATATAAAAAATTATAAGACATGGATTTCAATAAATTTTAACAAAACTTTTTTGTTTTATTTAAATGGTTTTAATGAGTTTTAAAGTTTAAAGTATGCTTTCAATGAAAAATGACTCCAAAATAGGTGAAAACTCTAAGTGAATTGTCAATAAAGTTTAAGAAAGTCTCCCCCCCCCCACACATAGAATGAGGAAATGTCTTCATTATCCAATAACTCATCATGGGAGATATGTCAACAAAAATATAGAAAAAAATGAAATGGTAGTTATAAATTTAAATGTAAGGAATCAATAGCTCACAGTGATGAGTTTCATTCCATAGGGAAACTTGGTGGATGGTGATTTAAAATTGGGATACCTATATAATTTGATAGAATGAAATAACCCTCACTATATAAAAAAGTAGTTCACAATATTTAAAAATAATTAATGTAGTGAAATTATAAGGTGAATATAATCAAAACCAGGAGAAATCATCTTAGATAAATGAAATAATGTGAGTATAGTTAATTTCATAAATGAACTATAAACAAGACTGCTACTGAAAGGGAAACAAAATCCTAATCATATTACTAAAATTAACGAAAAAAATAGGTATTTCCAACCATAAATATCTAGAGAAAAATTTATCATCTAGATAGGTGGAAAAAGGTATTAGAAATTGTTTTCAATCAGATCAGAAGTCTACTCCCACCTATAAGAACTAGTGGTTGTGTCATCAAGCTCACAAGGATTCTTGGTGGTTTTTACCAACTGTGAAGCGTACTGAGAAAGTATCACATGAGTAAATAATAAAACTATTTCTCATCATATTGGGGATCCCTGTTGAGCATATATCTTCAATGATAGATCAACAAGATGGAGCTCAACATTATCTATGTGCCGAGTGATCCGAAGGGGGAGGTAATATGGTGGTGGAATAGGCACATAAATAACTATAGAAGAGGAAGAAGATCTCAACATGGCTAATGTAATATGGTAATTAAATTAAAATAATATAACAAATAATGAAGAAAAAATATCTTTTACATGTATATATAGATAAATGGTATACCTATGATAAATTTAATACATTAAGGACAAAAAAAATTCACTCAAAAAGAATGAAAAATGGGTGAGGAGACTGGGAAAAAACTATGTAGTAATTTATAATTCATCTAGGTCAACATCACATGTCCCATCCCTAGCAGTGGGTGACTTCAATTGGAATTTTCTATTAATATCAGTGATGGAGGAAGGGGTTGGTGGATCAACTGCTCCGATGGGTTCCATGGTGCTGACAACTATCTAATTGGATGGTGGAGCTGAGGTACCAATCTTAATGTTGGAAATTTATTTGAAAGTATGGTAAATTAACAACACCTCAATGGATGGTGGGATTAAGGGTCAATTTCCCCATTGGGATTCCTTTGTTAAAAACTCATGTTGGGCCATAAGTACTTTCAACTCTGAATCTAGGTCAGATGAGGTGTTGGTTGTGGGATGTATGGAGGTAGATAAAGCTCCAGTATAGGTTGGTGTATGGAATGTTGTAAGATCTGATAGTGGGGTAGGGATGTTAAATAATTATGGTGTGATTAATAGGATATATAGGTGGTGGTAGATCTGACAAATTTTCTCTAAAATATCCTAGTTCATGGTCTATATATCTTACAGGTAGTTTGGGGTGGGTGGAAATACTGTAGGCCTAGTGGTGGTGGTGGTGGTGAAAAAACAGAGGTTGGGGGAATGGTGGTTGTTGGGATGGAAGAGGTGTTAAGGGTTGGGGTTGTGGTAGAGGTGGTGGGAGTGGTGGCTATAGGGGAATGAGTAGGGAATGTTTTTGTGGTTGGATCAGTTGCATGATCAAAAGAGTACTTGTCAGCATCCTACATATATATTGGCTCCCATTGGTAGATTCTTCTATCCCTCATGAGCTCCCCCATTTTATGGAGTAGTAACAGGCTGATGTCCTCCATAGGAATGAGGGAGTATAGGGTCTGGGAAGCCTCGAAGGCCCAAAGATTCCTCGCTAAGTGTGTAATGAAAGAACCACCCATCAATGTACCATGATTTCTCTTCACCAAGGTCCTGTAGAACTCTCTAAACTTTCTTACCATGTTAACATAAGGTCTTCTAATGGATGATTAAAGAATAATGACCTCAATTTGGCTCACCCCTACATTGCAATCACCATGTTTCAACCAAGAATGAGTTAAGGCTCTGTAAAGTATTTATAGGGAATCACATAAAAGTGAGATTCTCTTCATAATTTGAGAATCATAAATGATATTCTATTCTTTTGTGATCCACTTCTAAAGTGGTACAGCCTAATCCTTGTTAGTATTGATCTATAATGTTTGGAATATGGGGGTGAATAAGTCAACAAAAAAATGTTGAGTCTGATTCCAAACTCTCTGAGGTTGAGCTCCCATGGGTGACCTCCAAGTCAAAAGTGGATGGAAATGATGGCCTACGTAAAGGTGGAGAAGAACTCATAGAATATCTCCTTGAACATATCCCCACACAACTTGGTTATCAATTTCAAGTGCATATGGATTGTGAGTTCAAGGACCACCTGATGGATGTGGTTGTGATCTAGTACTGTGAGGTCCAAAGTAATGTTAGCCCCCATCGGCATGTCCTAGAGATGGACCATCCGAATCTAGTTCGAAAATTTAGAATAATATAGGTAGGGATGAAGATGAGTAAATGAAGGTCCTTGTGATCCATCGGAGGAAGAAGGTGAGTCCCCATAATCAAATAAGGGTAGATTGAAAGAATTAGAGGTAGAGGAGGATGAATCTGTGGGTGGTGGAGGTGGTATGACCTTCTTCCGCCTGGGTGGTGGAGGTGTGTCCTTGCACCCAGGCATACGGTCTAGGGACAAGGTGCAAACCATTTTGTTTCTATCCATTTTATATATAGGGGAAGGTGTGTGGGATAATAGGAGTAAATGTAAAGTCAAAGAAATGGATTGGATGAAGTTCGGTGATGGGGTTTTACTTCAGGTGAGGGACCTCATAGGAGGGGGTTGTAATAGGGTTGTGTAAGAGAGGGGGCATCAGGGGGGACCCTAAGTTCATATTATTTTAAAACTTACCCAAAAAACTACATGTTTTTTATTCGATACATGACATGTATGTTTTAAAAAAATTATTTTTTTGGGGGGATCAAAAAATTATATGTCATGTATATGTTACACGATGTGTATTTTGCTTTTTCTTCCCTTTTTTGGGCTAGTTCCTCTCAATCATCCTCCAACTGCTCTAAATATTCCATAATACTAAACTAACCTATGATAGAATATTGAACCTACCTTGGGTTCCCTCCCAGTTATATCTTTATTTATTGTCTGCAGTTATAAATTTTTTGAAGTACGGGAATTTAACTTTTAGTTCATACCCCTTATAAAATGATTCTTGAAGAACGAGTTGAGAAATGTGGGATTAAGTCCCTTGACAAATATTTAGTGAAATTCACATTCTTATTAGCATGGGATCCCTATTCAATATGAGATAGTTTTTTATTTTCATATTCACTTTTCACATGATCTTCATTATTATTATAATGGTAACGATTTAAAAATTTAGAGACTCTTTACTATGTTCAATGGATTTTATGAAATTGAACACAAATTGTTCTTTATCATCCCTAAAAAACAATATTCCTTGGTTCACATCAATCATCACATTTCCATTGGTGATAATTAGTCCTCTTAAAATTAAAGCAACATCGCCTTCCTCTTTTATATCCATAGTAAAGAAATATGAAAGTAAATTTAATTTTCCAACTTTTACTAATACTTCCTCGAGAAATCCTTGGTGATTCATGACTGAACAGTTAGTGAGTTGGAGTGAAACCCTTGTGGGTGATATTTCACTGAGCCCTAGTTTTATATAATAAATCTTGGGAATTAGATTAATAATGGATCCAATATCGCACAATTATTATTCAAAATTATAAGTCCCTATGGTGAAATGAATTGAGAAAATTCTAGGGTATCATATTTTTAGAGGCAGAATCAATTCAAAATTTGTGGGTAAATATTTATTTAGGTATAAAAAATCTAAGACTTCCATTTTATTTTTTCGTGAAAAAAGTATTTTAAAGAATCATGCATGCACGAGTACTAGATAAATTGCTTCTATAAGGAAATATTGATATCAAATAGTTTAAATATCTCCAAGAATCTTTTATATTACCCATTCTTTTTTACTTTTTGCATCTATTCTTAAAATGGGAGAGGAGGCTTGTATGGTGGTAGTGCTATGAAGATATAACCCTTATTTGGATGTTCCTCACCTGGATCTTTCTTATATGGTTCTATCTCTTGGGTGTTCCCCTGGTTATATTTTTTTGTTTATTTTAGCTGATTTTTCTCAACTCCTCATGGTTTTTTGAAAATCTATCACATTTTCACTTATAACAACTATAAATTGAGACTCTTAACTCATATGATCTTCAGTATTGCTAGGAAATTTACCCAGTATCAATTTAGATGAGTTCTTATAGATCTTCCCCATTTGATGCTCCTAGTTATGTAGTGAAGACTTGTGGTTTTTAATATTAGTTTCATGAAATTCCATCATTTGGTATACTTTTTACATGAAGGCAGCAATCATGTTTTCATGATTGGTCTAGAGAGGTTGGTCTTATTATTGTGGTCTTGGTGGATCTTGTGGTAATTATTCATTCTCTATAGGTGGAATCTATTCATCTCTAGTAATATGATGTTGTAATTTCTTTCATGATCGATGAGATAGACCTTGTGTCGGGTACCCTGGTGGTCCCTATTTTCTTGGTGGAATATTTCTACTCATATACTAAAAATAAATTTGGTTTTTTTGTGGTTGTTGAGATGATATTTGATGGTAGTATTCATGTTAGTACTGTTGGGGTTGTCGGTACTTTTGGCCTTGTTCATTATAATTGATGTAACTACAATTTTGAGATTGGGGTTATTCCATCTTTTCCCTACAGTTTTAGTAAGAGTGCATGCCTCTTTACATCTCATAGGATTAAATTTATATCCCTAGATCAGGATGGGGTGGTGAAAATGTAGTTAATGTAAACGAATCTATATTAATTATTAGATACTCAACTTGATTTTTTGTGTGGTTAGTATCTTCCAATTGGTAAATTATGCACTTAGGCTGTCCTCTATCAATTTTACATAGACTTTCATTGTGGGATATGCCATCTATAATTTCTTGGGAAACTTATGAAAATTTAATCATGATTCCACCATCAATAGTGGTGTCTACTATAGTTCATGTTGAAGTATAATGTACTTGATAAATTGTCTAAAACTAAAGCCACACGTCTAGTCTATGATATGGGAACTTTTGGTTTATCTCTTTAAATCTATCTCCTGCATCCCATACTGATTCTTCGTCCACCTAGGTGAGGTTTTGATTATATTTATAGATATTAAATTTTCAAAATAGGTGGGAAGTATTTTTCAATAAATTTATTTTCTAATTATTCTCAATCCATGATTGACTTAGTTGCTTGAATTTTTATTTAATCCTTAGATCTATCACTCAAGGATAATGGAGAAACTATTAACCAAATGGTGTCTGAGGATACTCCTTGGTTGTAAAGTGTATCAAAAACCTCTAATAAATTGGAGATATTGTCATGGGGGTCTTCATGTTCAAGTCCACTAAATATCCCCATTTTCTGTATCATGTGAATGATTCCAAGATTAATCTCAAAAGCAGGTGCCTTAATTGGTGGTAATATAATGTCACTAGAAACATTGATAATGGATGGCTAGCTGCAGTCCATGATGGTGAACTTTTGTAGAATTTTTCTCTCACCATAATTCTTAGGTGTTCCATTTTTTCATGATTTTTTTGTTTTTGAGGGTATGGTGGTGCAACATCATTATGATCAACCATTGAAAAGTGATGACATGCAATAATTGATCGATCAATCTAGAGATCGATGAAAACATTTTCTTGTGTGTCCAGGATTCTTGAGCAAGTCAAGGATCCCTAGAAGGTGAACTGGCTGAGAAAAAGAGAGCGAGGGAGAATGAGAAATATTACATAGGTGTTCCTGAAATATAAAAAATGTAAAATGATAATGGTAAGGAAACAGAAGAAATGGGGTACGGTGTGGTAATTTGGGGTTTGATCTAAATTTCACTATCCCTAAGAATCAATAATCCCCATCAATAGGGATAAAATTTAGAATTTTTACACATGTCATTATGTTTAAATTGTTGGTGAACACATTAGAAATTTATAATCCCCAACTACACTTACTACAATGGCATAGTAAAGTGGTAGTGAAAGTTTAAACTGATGAATAATAGTGGTAGGTAAGAATCTAGTCAAAAAAACCCTTTAGAATGATTCCTCACTTTATCTCTTCAGGTTTGGTTTTAACTAAATCTCGGTATTTTAGATTTAATTCTGATATAAAAGGAAGGGATCGAGGAAAATTTCATAGTTTTAGATATAAGATAATACTAGATTTATCTTGGGGTAGTCCAATATCTTAGGATGAAAAGTGGTAAAAATATCACCAATTGGTTTTAGTCAAACCAATTGGAGCAACCTATTCTATAACTATCCCATGGTAAGGTTATATATAACAACCTAGGTTTATTATGCTAGGATTCTATGTAGAAATTTTCATAATATAATTTTCAATGTCCTGCTCAACTCTAATTAGGTTAGGTTCAATCAATTGTACTTCTCATCATCATGGTTATGCAATAAATGTGAAAAAGAATTATTTTAACCTAATTACTAGATATAGGGTTAGAAAGTTTTAATATATAGATTCATTAGGATTAGAGAAACCCATACTCTTGACCCCTAACCCTAGGTGGATTACACATGCATGGAGGTGATGATCAAAAGAAAGGGAATAGAAAACATGCCACACATAATCATAAAATAATTTATAAAGAATAATTTCATGATTAAAGAAAGCATAAATCAACATCAAACAATTAAGATCAACAAAAAAATAAAAACATATTTTAAATAATGAAATAAGGATATAATTGTCAATTAAGAATCAAAATTAGTAATAATAAATCACAAAAAATCATTGTGAATGAATAAATGTTGAATAACTACACAAGTGTTTATGAAGAATTGTGAACTATGTTAAAACATAAATCAATAATTGTTAGGTCCACTAGGCTGGATACCTTGAGAGGGGGGGTGAATCAGGGTATGGCTAATTAAAAAATAATGCCCGTTCTGATCTTGTTTCGCTGTTAAGAAAAACACTCTTCTCTCTTTTTCCTGCTGCACGATATAAACAGAAAGTAAAGCAAGCACAGGACACAACAATTTTACTTGGTTCACCGCTAAGGGCTACGTCCAAGGAGCATACGCCGACTGGTTGCCGGTCGTACCAAATTCCACTAATCTTCACTAGCTGTGGATTACAAGGTTCGGGCTAGATCACTTCTATGCCCAGGCTCACTGCCTTTCCAATGTTTAGGGTCAGCTCACTGCTTTCCCAAGGGTCACTCCCTGTCTCTCTCTCTCTGGCTCACTGCCGGTGGAGAGAATCACCTTCTTCCTCTTCCTAAGCTCACTGCTCTTGTAAGGAATCCACTCACAGTTTATAGACCTGTAGGTCTCTTCATTTTCATGAAGGAATGCATCTTCCTCTGTATGTAGATGCTCTGTTGAAGTCTAACTTTCACCCGCAGATGAATCTCACTTTGCACCGGATATACCGGGCAACCTCAATTTTTACGCGCAACCCTTACGATGTGTTGCGCGCAATTTCTAAGATTTGCGCGAAATTCCTTTTTCGCGCAACCTCCAAATATTACGCGTAGCCTGGAAACTGCCTTGCGCGCAATTCACTGCTTTTGCGCGATATCCACTTTTCGCGCACCCTTCCTTTTACGCGCCAACACCAACTTTTTGCGTAGCCTTAGCTTTTCGCGCAACAGCTGACTTTACGCGCAAAATTTAAGTTTATGCGCAACACCTTTTCTAAATTCAATTTCGCGCACCAGATCTCGGGTATTTTCTATGTCTTGAACTCTGCTCAATGGAGGAGGGTCACTTCATATTTATAGGCAAAATCGACCCCGCGTGAAAAACCCTCTTTGAGCGCGTAATCCGCTTTGATCGCGAAATACAAATCTTCTGCGCACAACCATTTTCCGCGCACTGCTCCATAATTTCGCGCACCTCATGCCTTTGCCATTTTCCGAGCTTCGGACCTCGAAACACCTTTTGCGCGAAAAACTTCATCCACTATTTCGCGCGCCACTTCAATTTTTCGCGCACGCCTCCAAAATTTCGCGCGCCTCATGCCTTTACCGATTTTCAAGATTTCGGCCTTGAAACATCTTTTGCGCGAAATACAATTTCACGCAACCCGCTATTTTGCACGCCACACTTCAAGATTTCACGCAACCCGCAAATTTTGCGCGCCACGCTTAATTTTTCCGCACACCTCTTTCATTTCTCTCTCCTCAACCTTTGCCAAAAACATATCACTCCATTTTCCATTGGCGATTTTCAGGCCCATAAATTTGGCAAACACTGGGAAACGGCGCCACCTTGTACTGCTCTTTTGTACCGCCTCCAGATTGTCCTTTCCTTTTTCATAGTTCTTTGTCAACATGGAATGTCAACAACTTCTCGGGAACTCGACAATTCTCCATGGAAACCTGCTTTGTCAACAAACACAATTAACCCAAAAATACTGCAATGTTACCTTGAGGGATTTTTTCCCAACAATCTCCCCCTTTGGGTTTGTTGACAACTCTTCACAAATTTGCTCAGAAATATTTTCTGAACGTTGATACCTCACTGAGTCTTCTTCCAGCTGCTACCACCATTCGCCTCTTGCGATTATGAAAGAGTTCAAGGATTCACTTAACACGTACTCTAAGCCCACATGAGCAATGCTCGGCATGAGAAACAAGAGTAGTATGAAAATTTCATCAATGAATCACTTCATGTCAGACCCCAATTGTCGATTCCACCCTGATACCAATTCTTAAAATAAAACCAGTTGTTGATAGCTGGACATCGTCTCACACCATTCCAACACCACTGTTCTTCTTTTATCATGATCCTCAGCTGTCGTGATTTCTATGATTTGATCGATCACTTCTAGCATCGTCAGATTTTCATACACTCCCCGTTTCTCATAGCTCCCCCTTTCTGGCTGCTCCACCTAGAAGCTTCTCCCCGTATCAACTATGATTTATCAAATCTCCACACTATTTGCTCCTCCTTTCACAAACACTTTTCTCCCCCTTTGTCAATGAACCCAAAGGTAATTCCTTTGCAGTCTGTAACAGAGTAGAGAACACATTAGCACATTAGGGAAAACACATCATACCTCAGGGAGATGGGGGATGTGTTCCACATCCACACTATTTCAAGTGCGGGGAATCGACTGAACTCCCAGAGCCAGTCGATGCCTCTCAAAATCTTCCTTGGGTAAGGCCTTTGTCAGAATGTCTGCAACCTGTAGCTCTGTAGGCACATACTCCAACTTCACGATTCCCTGCTCAACCTTCTCCTTGATGAAATGATACTTGATCTCAATGTGCTTTGTCCTTGAGTGATGGACAGGATTTTTGCTGAGATTTATAGCACTTGAGTTATCACACTGGATTCCGATCGGAGACTTCACTTCAACTCCCATATCTTCAAGCTGCTGCTTCATCCACAATAACTGTGTGCATGCTTGAGTGGCTGCAATATACTCAGCTTCCGCGGTGCTCAATGAAATGCAATTTTGTTTCTTGCTTAACCAAGAAATACACAATCCACCAAGATAGAATGCACCACCTAACGTTGATTTTCTATCATCTGCTGAACCGGCCCAGTCTTCATCAGTATATCCCAATAACTCTGTCTGTGATTTGTCGTTGTATGTCTGCCCGAAGTCCACCGTGCCCTTGATATACCGAAGTATTCTTTTCACTACAAGCATGTGACTTTCCTTGGGATTAATTTGATATCTCGCTGCTTGGCATGTGGTGAAAACAATATCAGGCCTTGTCGCGGTCAAGTACAACAGACTTCCGATAATTTGCCTATATTCTGTGATATTAACCGCCTTTCCATCCTCATCTTTTGATAATCTCATTCGGGTAGCAACCGGAGTCTTCATCTCCTTGGAATTATCCATTCCAAACCTTCTTAGAACCTCCTTGGCATATTTGGATTGGGAAATAAAAGTGCCATTACTTCCTTGTGTCACCTGTAGACCAAGGAAAAACATTAGCTCTCCAATCATTGACATTTCAAACTCATTTTTCATGAATTCGGAAAACTGTCTGCACTGAGCTTCATCTGATCCGCCAAAAATTATGTCATCGACATACACTAGCACCATCATCCTTTGATTACTGTCATTGCTGAAATAGAGGTTGTAGTCAACTCCTCCACGCTGGAAACCAAGCTTCTTCAAGTACTGATCAAGCCTTGAGTACCATGCCCTTGGTGCTTGTTTCAGCCCATACAACGCCTTCTTCAGCCTGCAAACTTTGTTCTCATCCTCATGAATGAGAAAACCATTTGGCTTCTCAATATACACCTCTTCTTCCAGAACCCCATTCAAAAATGCGGATTTGACATCCATCTGGAACACTTTGAACTTTCTTTGCACTGCTATGGCCAAAAATAATCTGATTGTCTCCAGTCTTGCAACCGGTGCAAATGTCTCATCAACATCTATTCCCTCTATCTGGGAGTATCCCTTGCACACTAGTCGTGCTTTGTTCCGAATCACTATGCCATCTTCATTCATCTTGTTGCGATAGACCCATTTAGTCCCGATGACATTCTTGTCTACTGGCCTCGAGACAATCTCCCATGTCTGGTTCTTCTCAATCTGATCAAGCTCTTCGTTCATGGCCTAAACCCAGTTTTCATCTTCAGCTGCATCAGAAAAACATTTCGGCTCCACTTGAGAAAAAAACGATGCTTGCTGTGATGATTTCATTCTTCGAGTCTGAACTGGAGCTGTTTGATCACCAATGATATTCTGCCTATCAATTTCAGCTCGACTCTTTGGCTTTCTCGCAGACACCGACTTGACACTTTCTACTTCATCATCAGTATCTTCTTCTGAGTCGGCTTCTGCCACTTCTGCTCCCCCTGGGTTGCTTACCTCATCATCACTTTCATCCAGGAACTGTTCACTGGATTGTTGAGTATTCTGCTCATTTTCAACTATAGTGACATCATTGATTTCAATGATTTTTCCCAGCCTTTTGTTGAAACATTTATACGCTTTGATTTTCCCAAAATAGCCAAGGAATATCCCTTCATCTCCTCGTGCCTCAAACTTCCTATGATGTTCTTTGTTGAGAATGAAACACTTACTTCCAAAGATTCGAAAGTACTTCAACGTTGGCTTCTTTCCGTACCACAGTTCATATGGAGTCTTTCCTTGCTTCGGACATAACAGGGACCTGTTTGAAACATAGACCGATGTCAAAACTACTTCCTTCCAAAATTTCTCTGGCAGGTCCCTATCAATAAGCATTGTTCTGGCCATGTTGTTGATGATCCGATTTCTCCTTTCAACTACTCCATTCTGTTGGGGAGTTCTTACTGATGAAACTTGATTCCTTATCCCATGTTTCTCGAGATAGTTTTCAACCTGACTGTTTGTAAATTCTGTACCGTTATCAGTACGAAACTTCAGAATTTTCTTCCCAAGCATCTTTTCTGATTCCCTCCTATACTGTTTTATGCAACTGAACACCTCTGTCTTATGGGTTATGATGAATACCCAGGCCATTCGGCTATAGTCATCAATGAAAAGAACATAGTACCTTTGCCCATTTATAGCTCGTGGTGAGATAGGTCCACATACATCAACATGCACCAATTCAAGTACTCTAGTTGATTTCTGTTCCTTTGGCCTGTATGTCTTTCTGATGATTTTCCCTTGTTGACAAGCATCACACATATGAGTGCGATCATGTGATAGTTTGGGAAAGTCTCTAGCAGCATCACATTTAACGAGATCCTCCATAGATGGTTGGCATAGATGACCAAGTCGCTTATGCCACAGCTGGTTTTCTTCCTCTCTGGATAAAAGACAAGTATCTTCTTTCCCACCTACAAGATAGAGATTTACCTTTGACCTTTTTCCCTGCAGAACAGCTGCTCCATCTTTTCCTTTCACAACACACATCTTCTTGGTAAATTGGATAGAGTGCCCAGAGTCACATAGTTGACTGACACTGAGTAGGTTATGACTGAGACCCTCTACTACCAAGACATCAGCATGTCTCATCTCTTTGCCCCCAAACTTGGCTTTCCCTGAGCCAACAATCTTCAGGCCTTCATCATTTCCAAATTTGACAACTCCTTCTTTGTCATATTTGATGCCTGTAACAAGATCCTTATTACCCGTCATGTGGGATGTGCAACCACTATCAAGGATCCAAACACCAGATCGATCTGATGCTTTAAGGGAAATCTCCGCCACCACAGCCTTTTCATTTTTCTTCGTCTTGGTCCATACTTTTTCTTTCACACTCGGCATGGATTGAGGCTTCTGTTCTTTCTCAGAGTATGATGGACCACCCTCATCTTGCAGAGCTGCAAATCTGTTCTGAACTTTTAACTCATTTGTTGGTTTATTGATCTGCTGCTTGCGAACATTTTGATTATGCTTTGACACATTTCCCGGAATTGTTGAAGTGCAATACCTAGCCATGTGTCCAAATCCTCCGCACCAAAAACAGTGTCCTTCAAAATGTGTTCTGAAAAACCGTTCTCTGTTTGGATGCCATCTCTGTTCATGTTCTCTTCTGTATCTCTTGGATATGGAACACACATACTGTGAATGTCCCATTTTCCCACAGCAAAAACACCTAATATAGGATGCATTACCTCGTGATATTTCAGCACTATGATTTCCCCTTTGGGATCTCTGAATATTCTGATTCTGTTTTGTGCCCAAATCAACCTTCACTTTCGGGATGAGTGCTTGCGGTCTGACTGCAATTGTCTCAAATTTTTGTTCTTGACTAAGCCCAGAAACAACCTTAACATCTGAGCTCAATTGCTGCTTCTTCCCTACTGAACTGCTAGGCTCCGCTTTCATCTTCTCTATCTTCTGAATGGCCTGCTTTTCGGATATCACATTGGGGGTCAAGAGTTTATCTTGATCCTTAAGTTTTTGTCGCAGACTGACCACTTCTTCTTCAAGCTCTTTGATACATCTAACCTGTTCCTTTCCTGTGTTAGTCAAACAATCAATTTCCTTCTTTTGTTCCTCAATTTTAAGCTTATACTCAACAATATTTTCTGAGCTCTCTGGTGTTGAGGATTTTAGTCTTTCAATTTCTTCTAACAGCTCAGACTTTTCTTCATCCTATTGTTGCATATAGAGTTTGGCATCACGAACCACTTTATTGGCTTTCTTCGTTTTGGCTCTCTAAACATCTATCTCCTCAAGAGCTGCTTCCAATTCGGCTTCCATATCAATTCTCCCTTCAATTTCTTCTTCTTCTTTAGCATCAGCTTCTTCCACCTTTTGAGAACTACCAACAATTTACACCAAGGCATTTACCCCACGATCTCTGCAATTTTTTATTTCCTCAACTTCTTCATCCTCAGACTCATCTGAACTTTCAAATTCTTGGGAAAGAAGATTCTTTTTCTTGAAGAAATTTCTCTTGAATTGTTTCTTCCCTTTTACAAAAGCTGAAGTCTTCTTTTTTGGAATTTCAACGTCATCATCATCATAATCTTCTTGAAACTTCTTGGGGCATGTTGCCGCAAGATGACCAACCTTTCCACATCTAAAGCATGCTAGTGGAAGTTTACCTTTAAACTTTCCTCTTCTTCTTTGTAGATTTGAAGAAAGGAATGACATCACCTCATCTGTCTCTTCTTCTTCATTAGAATCTTCAATGGTGAGCTTCTTCATGGCCTTAAATGCCACCTCTTTAGACTTCCCCTTTTCCACAGCCTCATTATCATCGTTCCTCATTTCATATGCAACCAAGGTACTATGCAAATTGTCCAATGTCAGCTCTTTTGGATCTTTATCTTCTAGTACTGAAACTTTTGGATTGAACCGAGGTGGAAGTTTCCTCAAGATGCGCTTTACAATCTTTATGTCTTCAATGACTTCTCCAAGACCTCGCATATCTTCCACAACAATGTTTACCCTGTCAAAGAATGCGTCAACAGACTCATTCGGGTTCATTTTCAGATCTTCTTATTTGTTCCACAACACCTGCAGCTTTGCCTCTCTGACTTTTGTGTCCCCTTCATATATATTCAAAAGCTTTTCCCACATGGAATGTGACGTTTTGCATGACATCACCTTTGTGTAGATAGGATTGGAAAGGGCTCCCCCTAAGGCATTGATTGCTTTGGAATCAGCATCCAACTCTCTATGCTCAGCTTCTGATAAAGCACCACTATTAATATCAGCTGTGATACCATGCATAGCTGCTGAAAACACATCCATTCCCAAGGATCGGAAATAGTGTTGCATCCGATTCTTCCATATCTGAAAATTATATCCGTCGAAGATCGGAATCCCTTTATTATTGGTTACCTCCATTGAGAGAAGAACAACTTTCAACCATTCCCTTTGATACCACTTGTTAGGTCCACTAGGCTGGATACCCTGAGAGGGGGGGGTGAATCAGGGTATGGCTAATTAAAAAATAATGCCTGTTCTGATCTTGTTTCGCTGTTAAGCAAAACACTCTTCTCTCTTTTTCCTGCTGCACGATATAAACAGAAAGTAAAGAAAGCACAGGACACAACAATTTTACTTGGTTCACCGCTAAGGGCTACGTCCAAGGAGCATACGCCGACAGGTTGTCGGTCGTACCAAATTCCACTAATCTTCACTAGCTGTGGATTACAAGGTTCGGGCTAGATCACTTCTATGCCCAGGCTCACTGCCTTTCCAATGTTTAGGGTCAGCTCACTGCTTTCCCAAGGGTCACTCCCTGTCTCTCTCTCTCTGGCTCACTGCCGGTGGAGAGAATCACCTTCTTCCTCTTCCTAAGCTCACTGCTCTTGGAAGGAATCCACTCACAGTTTATAGACCTGTAGGTCTCTTCATTTTCATGAAGGAATGCATCTTCCTCTGTATGTAGATGCTCTGTTGAAGTCCAACTTTCACCCGCAGATGAATCTCACTTTGCACCGGATATACAGGGCAACCTCAATTTTTACGCGCAACCCTTACGATGTGTTGCGCGCAATTTCTAATATTTGCGCGAAATTCCTTTTTCGCGCAACCTCCAAATATTACGCGCATCCTGGAAACTGCCTTGCGCACAATTCACTGCTTTTGCGCGATATCCACTTTTCACGCACCCTTCCTTTTACGCGCCAACACCAACTTTTTGCGCAGCCTTAGCTTTTCGCGCAACAGCTGACTTTACGCGCAAACTTTAAGTTTACGCGCAACACCTTTTCTAACTTCAATTTCGCGCACCAGAGCTCGGGTATTTTCTATGTCTTGAACTCTGCTCAATGGAGGAGGGTCACTTCATATTTATAGGCAAAATCGACCCCGCGCGAAAAACCCTCTTTGAGCGCGTAATCCGCTTTGATCGTGAAATACAAATCTTCCGCACACAACCATTTTCCGCGCACTGCTCCATAATTTCGCGCACCTCATGCCTTTTCCATTTTCCGAGCTTCGGACCTCGAAACACCTTTTGCGCGAAAAACTTCATCCACTATTTCGCGCGCCACTTCAATTTTTCGCACACGCCTCCAAAATTTCGCGCGCCTCATGCCTTTACCGATTTTCAAGATTTCGGCCTTGAAACATCTTTTGCGCGAAATACAATTTCGCGCAACCCGCTATTTTGCGCGCCACACTTCAAGATTTCGCGCAACCCGCAAATTTTGCGCGCCACGCTTAATTTTTCCGCGCACCTCTTTCATTTCTCTCTCCTCAACCTTTGCCAAAAACATATCACTCCATTTTCCATTGGCGATTTTCAGGCCCATAAATTTGGCAAACACTGGGAAACGGCACCACCTTGTACTGCTCTTTTGTACCGCCTCCAGATTTTCCTTTCCTTTGTCATAGTTCTTTGTCAACATGGAATGTCAACAACTTCTCGGGAACTCGACAATTCTCCATGGAAACCTGCTTTGTCAACAAACACAATTAACCCAAAAATACTGCAATGTTACCTTGAGGGATTTTTGCCCAACAATAATGGAAACCATAATTCAATTGATTTATAATGGGTTTTGAGTAATTAAAAACTAAAAAATAATTTATAAAATTTTTAAAGGATTTAATTTAAATATGTTTGAAATGAAAAAAAAAAATAAAAAAAATAAGAAAATGTTAAATTCAAATGAGAGAAAGATAAAGTTTTTAGATGTTCTGTAAACAAAGGGAACTCAAAATATTAACAGGCCTAATAACTACATGACAAGTCGTGAAAGTTATATATTGGTTTAAGTTACTTTATTCCTGACATATTCTTATCATGTAAGTTTGTTACATTCCATGTAATTTAGATCCAAATTTCCCACTGAAGAATCATCTTGTATATTTGATAGGTCAATCCTTCAAACTTTTCATGTCGTACAATCTATGCATGTCATGTATGTGATTATCTTTTGGTGGGATTCTAATCCTTGAAATACACATGTTGTTTAATGAGTTTACACTTCATGTACTATCTTCGTGATATGAAAGTGTTTCAAAGGCTGGTATGTGGCCTTGCAGGCATGCTTTGAATGAGAGATTCACATCATGTATGTGGTACATGACATGTAAATATTTTGTTTTGAAATTTTTCAACATTTCTTCATTTGATTATAGAATTTCTAAGTCCCATGAAAAGAGACCATAACCCAGTGAATTATTATATAAATAAAGAATGAGTCTTAAATAAATGTATCCTATATATATAGTTTCATATTATTATTGAATCAAAAGCATATCAATATATAGGGTGGATTATAATATATAAAACAAGTGAAATGAATATATATTAATGAATAAAAATGTATTAGTAGAAAAACAATGCATGACTTCTATAATACAAGGTTTGGGACACCGTAATAGTATAATAGTGTTTGGTAGGTTCTAAATATAACATTTAATTCAAATGTAGATTCTCTTTGACATCGATGGTATCTTTTTCTGGTACAACATTTATTATTTACCATTTTTCTTTTTAATTTTATACCTAATTTTTTTATGATGATTTCATTGTTTTTAGATTGAGGGTGGAAAATATTCAACCATAAGAGCACCAAATCATGGATGAGTGACCACAATGTTGTGGAGGGATTTTCATTAGGTAAAAATAGTTTCTTATGAGGGTAGATATTTCATTATGATAACTTAGGGGACTTGAAACACCAAGGGAAGTAAAATGGACCCCCCCCCAACTATTTTCTATAATAATAGTTGGTTTTGGATAAACCATGGTAATATGCACGCCATGGATATCCCCATAGCATGTTGGATTGACCCCAATCCAAAATGGATAGGTATCATCATGCCATGGTGTGACCTTGTGTCTCTATTTTGGATGGCTCGTGGGGAGGTATCCATTTTGGTTAGACTATGGGGTTATCCACACCCTGAATCTCCTTGTTGTATTATGGGGATATTCCTATCCCAAATGGTGATGAGGAACCATGTTATGGTGCTCCCCTAGATATAGTTTTGGATATGCTTCGGGGCCCATCACATCATGGTATATGTGGTCCATGTTTTTGTGAACCCCTATCAAATTTTTTATCTAAGAATTAAAAATACTTCTTTTCTCATATTTAACAAATTTACTTCCCATTTTTCTCCATTTAAACATTATAAATTCCTCCTAGGAACTCCCACCTCACTTTTCCCTTATGAATTATTATCTAGTGCATTTTTTACTAGATCCTTCAAGGACCATTATGGACAGTGATTCCTCTCACCTCTCATTGCTTTATTTTTTTCTTACCTTGTTAATTATCTCTACCCTAATGCTATGATGGCCTGGAATTTCTATTGGATGTATATAACGAGAACTATTTTGAGACATAGGTCATTTTTCCTCTCTAAGGAGTTTTCTCTACTATTATAGTGGATTCCACTAGGTTTCATGTATTTTCACCTGTTTGAGGTAGGTGGTTTCATGAGATACACTTTATTTGTGGGAAAATATGATTTATTTTATTCATTAAATCCTTTTTAATGAATTTTCATTATTTAATGGTAATTTTTAAATACAATTTTCTAATAATTAGTTGTTTATAATGTTTCTCATTTGGTTTTATAAAGATTTATGGTTTAAATAAAATGATTAATAAGTTTTAAACAAAAAATGTCTATGATGAGATGATAAATTCCCCTATTTAGAATAAGAAATAAATATTTTATAACATAATATGACTTGTGGAATGGTGAAAATCACATAGTAATCCTTCTATCTTTGTGGGAATACTAGAATTGAGTATCCCTTTAGACCACACCATACTAACTAAATATATAATAATTGGATGAAGGTTGTGTTATTTTTTCTAAGCATCACTATATCGCTTGTCTGAGCAATGAACTACTTAAAAGTTAGTTGGATCTGGTGAAATATTAAAGTAACACCATGAATCCACACCATGTAATAATCTACTTAGTTTTATGCGCACACACTCTAGCTGATCGTTAGATTTAATGTTGATTTGAGGGTTCTAACATTCCCATGACCATAGGTAACCTAAAGCTCTCCCATGGTGAATGATTATGAAATATTTATCTTGATTTAATTTACTTCCATTTTTAAATTATGTATGTTTGTTATTTATTATCATGAATTAATAATGTTAACTACCAATATTCGTATAGATTATATCGAACTAGAATTCTTGTGCTTTCCTAACAAGAGTTTCTCATGAAACACTTGGTGTGATCTTATTGGGAAGGTATGTCCCACACTGTACATACACATAATGGGTGTATAGAGACCTTTTATTGTTCAATTCATGTAAAGAAAAAGTGGTATAGGTGTTTGGAGGTTTCTCATGTTATTAGGGTACGAATGGTGGTTGTAAAATGGTGTGTATTGATCCCTCGTGACAAATAGAGTTTAGTATATACTTTAGTTCATTTTTGGATTTTTAATTTATTTTATGATGCCTTATCTTATTTTAATCCCATCATTAGTTACATTTAAATCCAAATCCTTTCATTATGTATATGAATTTTGTTGATTTTTAAATTTTTATTTTATCTGTTATTATTTAAATTTGAATTTTCCTTGGTTATTGTATAATATTTTGATAATGTTTTGGTATTATTTCACTGAGGGAATGACTTTCTATGTTTTAAAAAATTCATAATGGATTCTTGGTTTGAGAATTCTTATTCATTATATTGGTGAAACTATTCCGAAAATAGTTTCTAGATACCCAAGAACTTTTTATATCCAATGGGGATCATCAATTCCATTTCATCCATTTTATAGGCTATCTTGGGTTTTTATATCATGGGCGTGCTAGGTCAGTTTGATAAAAAAGGATTTAAGCCCGGTTTGAGTTGTATTATTTGGGAAGTTAGGTTGAAAGGATTTAGGAATATCTATGATTGAGTAAAAGATAGAATCAAATATCTAAAAAACACCCTCAGTATCCACTCTTGAGTTTACAATGGTTTTTTATGAATGATATTTTGATTATTGATTAATTTATCCTTCTATTTGAGATAGTACAAGAGCTTCAGATTATGAACATACACCATTATTTGTGTAAATTCATGATTTGTTAAATTAATTTTTTTATGATTGAATTGAATTTTTTATTATTTGTTGTAGTTTTTGTTGATTTTTTTCTAATTTTTAGTGGTTTAAATTTATTTTAATTTATAGAGTGCCTTCCCCCTTAAATCCCTCCCATAAGTCCTCTAGAGGGTGTTGTAGATAATTTTCCACAAGGTAATCAAATGATATATTATATTCCTCCAAGGAAGAGGATAGTATAGTTCATGATATAGACCAATGTACTGGACCTAACCCTGCTTAGGATAAAGAAGTAGAATCAAGGATAATTAGAGATAATGATTTTTCTCAAGAGCTTCTTTTCAATAATACCCTATCTATTTGAGGTACTAATGAACTTATATATGGTTAGGATTGGTTGGATGATATAATAATATATTTTATTTCTTTGAGACTCCAACTTCTATTAAGGTTAAATTTGAATCCATAAATCTTGAAGGTCTTAGAAGAAGATGGTTGGAGACAGGTGTCTAGGATAAACAAAAATATTAGAATGGTTAGAAATATAGACTATCTTAATTTAGAAATTCAATCTATATGACATAGAATTATATAATTATAGAGAGTTATTCACCCTTAAACAATGTGATAGGATGGTTATGGAGTCTGAAAACTATTTCACTAAGCTTTTCCAATTTTTATTTAAAATGGTATCAAATCATGGATTGAAGGTTCATTGGTTGGACATAGGTATTATTCCAAATATTCATTCACATGTGTTATTTCTAAATATCCAGATGAATATTTATGTTGAGGAACAAGAATTGGTTGTTGAAATTGTTCATGATGGGAAATATTTATTGGATTGGGTTTTATATAAGTCCATTGAGATTCATAGTTTCCCTTATAATGGGAGAGGATTTAAGAAGATCCTCATAAATAGGAATGTGGGGTCTCTCTGCACCAGTCCTAGTCCTTGTTTTTGGTAGTGTATAACATTCGTAGTCTTTCTTTTTATTACTGTATAATGTTTAGGAATATAAATTCTTCTTGATTGGAAACCCCAAAGACATTTCACGCATGTTAGTGTTTGGGTCATGTAAAAAAATTGATCTATCTCATTTCTACATGGTGGAGTAGGTACTTTTCGTGTGGGGGAAGCTATAGTTTAGTATGATGCCTCCAAGGATATGGTATTTAAACCCCAAGGGCATGTGGGGGAGGGGATGACTAGTTCCTAAAATGTTAAAATCCTATTTAGGGCCAAGCCCCAGGTACGAACCAAAACTAAGGACCCCTCTAGAGTGATAAAGATGCATGTAGTAAAACAAATGTCAACGAAAAATGATGTGATCTCAACAATTTTAAGTGGTATAAAACATATAGATTAATTTTTGTGGATGATCTATTTGATACTGAATCATCTAACTTCTTTTTTATTTTATCATGTTTTGGATCTTATAAATCACATATATGAGTCCATGCCTTTTGTAATGGAGTTAGCGAAACCCCTCATGAAATAATGAGAACATGGCTCCTAGTGACCCTCACAAAGTAACTTCATAAAGGATTTTCATTTAATTTGGATTTTCATACATTAATCTCCTTATATCTATCATCAGTTAAGGGTGAATGATTTAGAAGTTTTTTGGGATGCCTTATGGATAGAATAAGTAGGATTTCTAAGGCATGTGATTTGTTAATATGAAATTTCTATTATAGTAGATTATATAATATCCTAGGGGGAAACCCAAAACATTTTTGAGATCAGAATCCTTTCAGACCATATCAGTTACTAGTAATGATTTGTAAAGGATTTTTTGATGCTCGATTCATAATTGAATACTCTCACTCAAAAGAGAGTGAAGTTTGTATAGTGTCCTGGGTAGTAGTAATCCTTTTATGGACTGAATTTATAGTTGACCAAAGTGTAATATCATATTTTACTAGAAGTAAATCGAAGTTATATGGCTTATTGTGATACCTCAAACTCATTCTTGTGTTTCATGGTTATATAGAGGAATAATGTGGTGGAATACATATCTCTTTAACTTCAATAACATGAAATATGCTACCCAACCCATGGTTTAGATCATTCAATACTTATGCTTACCCTTAAAAGATAGATACACTACTATTACAAGGAAAATTCAATGGTTTATTTTAATCACAATTAGTTGAATTATATAATTTTTTTGAAAGATGTAAACCTTAGATATAGGTGGTGGGTGGAATAACTTGTGGTTTTTGATTTGTAAATTACCTACATGATGGAAAAGGAGAAAATTGTTATTGATGCCTTCAATAGATGTTCTTTTTATTAGGCTCTAAAGGAATCAAATAATGAATGATACATTATGGGTATTCTCAATCAAATGCATTTAGAGGTGAGGGAAGTGAAGTGTGGTGTGTTCCATGCTAAAATTCAGTTGTACCCACCAAATCATAGACTCATTCATCAAGAGTGGTAGGGAGATTTTGATTTCTGGAGTATAAAAGAATCATTACACATTAGGGATACCATCAATAAGTGTTATCTATACTTAGAGGGAATTATTCATATTAGAGGCCCATATTTGGCTCCTATAACTGTAAAGAATATAGTGATAAATTATTTTAACCGACCTTAATGTGCCATCTATCCTAAAAAAACTAAGATATATTATGATATAAAGTATCGTTAGTTGTTTCTTAGTATGAGGCATGATCTAGAAAATTAGTCTTTTCAATTTCCTACATTCCAATAGTCTAAGGATAAACAACAATTACCCTTTGGTTTTATCTAGATGTTTCCAAACCCATCCTAGAAATGAGATGTGGTAGTGATGGTCTTTGAAATCACATTACTTTACAATTCATGAAGATATTATTCCATTTGGGTGCTAATAATATTGTTGACCAAATCATATCATTTCATCTAGTTCAAGGAAACCAACAATGTGTAATAACTTTGGAGGTTTTATGTGCAATAAATAAATTTTTTATACATGTTTTCTTTCAAGATAATTTTTTATAGGGACCCGAAGTTTTTTTATATGTTTTGGATGGTACTATTAGAGGATATGTGATCTCAGGTGATATTGAGTTCCAAATACCATCCACAAAAGAATCCCAAATAGAGTGGGAAATTCATATTTTGGATGATGTTATCTATGTTTGAATCCTATATTTTGGTTGTTATTGGGATAAATATCTAGGGATAAATGCATTTTATTATAGTATTAGTTATTCATAATCAATCAGAATGGATAATTTTGAGGAATTTTTTGGTAGGCCATTCCAATCCCCCCTTTATTGGACCGGAGTTGGTGAGGCCTTCTTAGTGGGACTGAGTACAGTTTAGAAAATTTTAGTGAAGGGTTGAGTTATTCATCATTAGTTGGTAATTAAGTAAAGTAACCATTGGAATCATGTATATCATAAATACAATCCTTTAGAATTTTTTATTAGTGATTAGGTATTCCTAAAGGTGTATCCTCAGTGAGGTCACTGATTATTGGGGAAATAGGGAAAAGTTTCTCCTAGGTATGTGGGGCCTTTCAAAGTCACTAGAATGATAGGGAAAGTAGCATATTAGTTCAAAATACTTCCTTATATGACATCAATTCATAATTTATTTCATGTCCCATAGCTAAATAAGTACCCCCATAATTTTTCTCGTGAATTTAAATAGGGAGATTTTGCATTAAAACTGAATGTTCTAATTGTTTAATAGTTGATCTTCATTTTTGACTTCAGAGAAAGTTTTTTACAATGGAAATTAATTTTGTTAGTATTATTAATATGAAAAAATTGTTGATATTCACATGATACTTGGATATATAAATCACTCATGGGTATAAATGGCCTAATCTATTTTCAACTTAACTTTTTAGGGGTAGGAAGTAATATGGTGGGGATAATTGTCACAGCCACATGGTCAAAGTCAGTTAAATAGTTTATTATTTACCATTTCCCTTAAAAAAATATTCATTATTTCTTTAAATCGTGATTTTGTTTCTTTTTAAACATTGTAGTGTAAAATATACACCTACAAGAGCACAATGTCGTGGCTAAGTGACTAATATGAAATTGTTGGATTTGGGGGGACTCAATTATGAGGGCAGCCAAGTCATGGTGATTTCCAAGAGTACTAGAAAATTTAGGGAATTTGAAATGAAATACATTTATGAAATGGTTCACTTGAAGAAACTATTTTACATAGGATATGTTGATCACCACACAATGGATCTCCCCATGGAATGTTGGGTTGTCCCTTTATCCAAAACAAAGAGGTGTCACCATGTCATGGTGTGACCTTGGGTATTTGTTTTGGATGTACCATGTGGAGGAAAAAAATTAGATCATAGGTATCCTTATTCCATAGAGTTACATATATAATTTTTGGGAATCCGTATCTAAAATGGTGAGGAATAACCATTCCATGGTGCTCCTCAAGACACCATTTTTTTCTGGGCTTTATGGTCCACCATGTCATCATTGATGTGGGGCACACTGTGGTGAACCCATATCAAATTTTTTAAAATTATTAATTTAAAATAATACCCTCGCTAAAATTTAAATTCTATTATTCCCCTTTTTTATCAATTTAGAACCATCTAGGATCCTCCCATGCACTCCCTCAACTCTTCTTCATTGTAGATCAATCTAATGTTTATTTCGGATTATATACTTAAATGAAATTTTTTTCTAGTGATTCCTCATTTCTTTCCTTTAATTATACTCTTATTTAAATATGTTTTCTCTCTACCCTAAGTCCATGGTGTAATAGGTTATCACTTGATAAAATCATATGTGAGTTTTTTTGATGTCTTGGGTCTTGTTTTTTCATATTAATGGTTTTACTATGATTTTATAGTGTATTCCACATGGTAGTAAGTGGTTTCACTAGATTGAGGTAGTTGGTTTCCTAAGATATACTTTTTGAATGAAACAAATGTTATTTATTTTATTCATTAATGGAATTTTAATTAGATTGTACTATGTAATGGTTGTTTTGAAATATAATTTACTTTGATGTAATTGTATATTTTCTTATAAATAAAAGTTTATAAATATAATTATTTTCATTTTATGAATAATAAATTATTTTTAAGGGCTGATAAAGGTCTTTTTTGGGAAAAAATAGATTTGGTAAAAGTATGTAACTTACAGAAGGGGGAAATGAACATGGGGACCAAAGTATAACATAGGGATGAATACAATTGAAAATCCATTTGGAACATACCACACTAACTAAACATATAATAATTAGATAAAGGTTATAGTGCCATGTATAGTAATTTAGACTTTTAATGAACATGGAAACAACTATTTAGAAGTTGGTTAGATTTGATTCTATGTTTGAGAGATAAAATGTGTCTTAGAAAAGGAATAATATCCATAGTTTTTTGCAAACAAACTCAATATATAAATTAGATCAGGAGTTGGTATGAGGCTTCAATGGTTCTCATGACCATATATTACATTAATCTCTTTATTGTTTTTTTAATTAAATTTTTATCTTTATATAATTTAAATCCATTTTAAAATTATTTAAGAGTATTTTGTATTTTAATTCCTTTAAAAGGTAAACAGCCTACATTTATATAATTTATTTCAAACTAGAATTATTATGATTACCTTAAAAGAGTTAATTCTAACACACATGGAGGGATTATACTATGATGATATTTCTTACACCTAACATGGACTCAATGAGTGTATGTAGACCTTGTGTTGGAAAATATAGGTAAAAAAATTTGGAAAGAGGTGGTGGGTTCTTATATTAGCAGGCCATGTATGGTGGGGGTGACATCGGGGAGATTTATCCCCCATTCTAAATATATTGGGGTGGTTTATTTTGTTCATTTTTTGGTTTATGATATATATTTTGATTTATTAATGGCTCAACATTCCATATTTGTTTATATGTTTACCGGAATCCTATCATTATGTATGTGAATTAATTAATGTTGACATTGTATTTGCATTAGTTATTATTTCTTATTTGAATTATTAATTGGTTTTTGTTTTATAATTGTAAAATATTTTAGATTTTTATCATTGATGGAATGAACTCACTACAAATAAAAACGTTGTGTTGTGTTATTTGTTTTAGTACAACTCTTCGTTATGTTGGAAAACCCATTCCTAAAAGAGTTTGATGATGCCCCGACCCTATTTTTCAACTTATAGTGATTGAAAATTCATTTTGGGTAATTCCATAGGCTAGATTAAGTTCCTGGATTATGGGTGTCCTGGGTTGGTTTGTAACAATCTCAAATTTTAAGAATAAGATATATGCACTCATTTTTATTCAAATATGAGAAATAAATAATTATATCAACTAATTGTCATGAAATTTGATCCCTAATTGAGGTAATTTTTCTAGTTTATTGTGTATACAAACATGAATTCCTCTATAAATATCCATACATACTCTATAAATCTTATGATATCAGTCTCAATCCATCATGTGCTAGTGTAGAGTATAATGGTCACTCTAATGGACAGTGTTAATTGTAGATAAATTTATCTTCTATTTCTATTTAGGTCTCAAGGATAATTTGGATAGAAAAAAATTTATGTTTCAAATATAAAAATATAAGTATAGAATAAAATAATAATTGAAATAGCTAAATTACATAATATGTTTTTGGTTTTAGAATTAATTAATAAAAAGCATGTTTCTTTTTTTTTCATAATTTAAAATTGAACCCCATGAAATTTATTATTATTTAATTTTTTCTTAAATAATAATATCTATTATATAACTATGAAATAAATAACTCTAGTGTTTTTATAATAATTCAATTTATCACTTATTAAATAAATAATTTTATAATTTTATTTAATAAAACCCATGTAATAATTAATCTAATTAAATAATTACATATACTTGGACCATTGACTCGGTTTGAGGTTTCTCCCAATGAATAAGTTTTCACTTTTTCATTAACTTAAATAACTTATTAAATATATATATGTGTGTGTGTGTCTATATTTATATATATGTGTGAATATTTTTATATGCATATGTGAAATAAAAGTATAATTCCCTTCATTCCCAATTAATAATTACTTTGTATTGAATTGTGATCAACATAAATTGAATACACATCAATCCTCAAACTAAGATTGATTCTATTATAACTACTCAAATTCAAGAGAATATAAGGAAATTTTAGGCATAAGTTTGTGTGTGAACCTATAGGTCCCTTTATCAGTGTCATCGATTATAACTAATAGAAAACGTGAATTATCCAGTAATACATTGTAACCCATATAGAGAAAGAAAAAATTTATTTTAATGAATGTCATCCTAAAAAAACTAACCTTATAATATAATTCATTTTATATTTACTATAACATCTTGAAGGATGAAATCATGTGCTATAATGTATTAATGTTTGAGTTATCCTTTTTCGAATTACTAAGATGAATTTTCTTATGATCACTATGAACATATATTTAATTACACCTCTTTCATCTCAATCAAAGTTCTAGATATATCTTATTCCTTAACCTAGAAGAGAAAAAATCTTTTTATATTATTCAATTAACATCATATCACTTATGAAACACCTAACCCAAGATACTTTTCCACAAAAAATTACATCTAGGTTTTAATTATGAATTCAAATAATCAATTATTAATATACATTGATGATCGTTTAATGTCTAAGGATCATTACACATGATCACATATAGTAATTTTTAATGACACATAGTATTTGGAGTTTCTACTAGTCGTTCTATTTTCATGATCCCCTCCTCTTGGATATCACCAAGTGTTAACATCATTAGAATTTATCCCAATGCTTATAGACCCCCAACACATGATAGTAAGACATTATATGTGCCTAATAAAATAAGTGTATCTAGATCATTTTACATAGATCTAATAATATTTTCAATAAATTTGTGGGATCTCATTAGTGATGGATTTATATAACCTATCATTGCCACAAATATTTTATTAACATTCTAACATAAGGCTTGAAAAAGAGTAAAAATATATAATAATATTAATAATAATAATAATAATAATAAAACATTCATATATCATACTAAATATAATTTATTTGGTAATCAAAATTTTACAATTAATGTTTTTTTAGGGAACTGGACCAAAAAATAAATCCTTCCCATCAAACTTATTGTATTCAACTAGTTTATCACCATGAAATGAGTCAACATAATAAATAAAACAAAAATAACCTAGATAGTGTCATATAATACTAAATATCAATGAAACCCAATCATGAAATAAATAGATATATCCTCCTACTTCAACAATATAATATACAAATGCTATAATAGTTAAGCTATAATTTGATGCTCATATTTAATTTGTTGGTAGACGTGGCATTGATACATGAACCATTCCACTGAGTTCTTCATACAAGGAGACCAAAATTATATCTTCAAAATAAGATGCATATGGGAAATTTTCGAATATACTATCTGAGGTGAGTTATGAAACTTATGCATAACAGACCCTTACTTTACTCATGGAATAAATAGTTTTTCGTTAAATTACACCCAGTGCTCAGCATCCTCTATCCATTTATCAGAAGTATCCACATGGAAAATGAAATATATACACACCTACACCTCAAGATCTCCCAATTAATATTCCTAAACCTATATAAATATTGTAAATTTCATTATTAATAGATATATTTATACTCAAAATTTATCATATTACATGTCTATATCTAAATCACCAAATTTCTACATCGTCTACCCCTCTTCACTATTCTCGTGAAAAACACCACCATACACATTCCTCATATGAATGTCAGTTAACAAGTCATAGTTTCATAGATTAGAAAATATATCTATGTCAAAATACTTTATAAATTCCACCTATATTTACATACACAAAATAAAATCACATTGATAAATTGTATAATGTAGGATTATGTGATTTATAAAAACAAAAATGTGTTCATTGATGATATTTGTTCACATATTTAAGGAAAATTGTATCATAATAAGATCAAGATGATAAGTGATATAGTTAAACTCATGGAGATTCAAACTCATAGTCCTGTAAGTGATAACCACCCACCCCTACATCGATACACAAAATATACTAAAATAATAAGAAACACAATAAACATCAATCAAAGTTGTTTCATTAGGTGGTTGAAAGAGAGAATCACCAATAAACCTTTCCTATAAATACTCAAAAACAACCTAGAATTGATCTTTCCATATGACATATTGACTCTTACTGAAAAATTGTCCATACGCATATTGACCCAGGAGAAATCAGTCACAAACCAACATTATAACTTGTTACAACGAGAATTATATATACCTATACAATGTTCTTGGTTGAGTCCTAAGAAATAAACCTCTCAATATTTATTTTTATTATTTATACATGAAATGTCTAGAAAATTTCACCTAAAATGCCAAGAACTAACACTTTGATAGATTTTTATTCAATTGGGGTCATTAATGGATGACTATGATAGTTCTCGAATTCGAAAATGATTTTCAAAAAGATTCAAACACAAAAAGATTATGTCAAAATAAGTATCACTATGAATCATTCCTAGAGTTGAAAACACTCTAAAATAATTTTCCACATGAATACTATTTGTTCATTCATATCTTTATAACAAATCACTATAAAATTAAAATTTTCATAACAACACCTAAAATCTATCTTATAAATATTTACTTCCTTCACAAGAATTTGATGATACCTCAATCATAAATAAAACTATTGTAAATTTCTATGTTCCATTAATTTAACAAACATTCCATCATCCCTCAGGATTTTATAAAATTTCCTCATCATTAATTGGTTTAATCAACTATAATCGATATTGCGTCAGATAACACTATTTAATTTTTTTATATACAACACTAGAGATTCCAAAAAAACACACTAGGTCAAGTAAATATATTTTAAAATAATTATTTAATTAAAATGAAAAAAAATCCCAAACCATTGAATGTTCCATCCTATACATAGACATAAAAATATAAGAAATGTTTAGAGGTAAGTTTATCAAAACTTTAATTTGGAATCAAGTGTGTTGGTTGATAATATCTTCAGGGAAATCCTCAACAAACACCTTTACAACTATTAGGACTCCTTTAACTATATCTCTATAGAAATCAACATTTATCCCAATAATATTGATATAATGGTAAAAAAACTTATAATTTATATGATGATCTAACTTACCAATGAGAAAGACATGTTCACCTACCACATTAGATAAAATTACTCATAGTTAATATAAATCAATGATAGAGTGTACGAAATACAAAAAATTCATACGACAGATGAAATTTTATTGTTGTATCAATAATAAGAAGTACCCAAGAATTAACTGATACTACCCTAACATCAGCTCACAACTCTAAAGCACACCCATCAATCTGAAATGACCCCCAACTGGCATAAACAACATGAAGGGTATGTGAATCTTATTCACCTTAATCCCTAATCAAAAAAACCAATAGTCATATAACCTAAATCTATAAGAATATATGATTTGTATAAGATATATTGTAATGAATGATATATGTGTGTGTGTGTGTGTATTATAGTATTAATGGGAGGAAACTACGGAATATCATTTTCTATTGATGAAGGGTATATTATAATTCATGATATGATATATCATTCCACTCCCATGGACAATCATAGTATATGATATATGAAAAAAAAACATTTTGATGTGTTATAATCATAATATAAAATTCACATATCATTTCATATTGATTATGGAATTCAAATGTTATGTGTTAAAATTTGAGAACCATTCAAGTTTTCTATAACTGACTATAATGTTTAATATGATTAAAATATATAAGAGGATCTTAAATTCATTTAAGTATTAATTTTATGGTCAAGGGTAAAAAAGTGTTGTAACTAAATTAATTAATTAATAATTATGTAATATCCAAGTAAATACATCGATACTGAGGGAGAATCCCATATGAGAATAAAAGGGGTCAATATCAATAGAATGGTGTTGTATCCATGAATTTATTCTTATTACACTATTTATCCCTACCAAGAATATAACTTCTCCTTCTTCAATTTCCTTGATAGGTACAAACATAACATTTTAGTTGAGGAGGATTCCACCCAAACATTGGGTGATTTAGGTCATCCCTTCGATACACCTCAATGGAAGGAATCCTTTAACTATTTCTTAAGAATATTCATAAAATGCAAGGTGAATGATTTGAGGAATGACTATATTCATTAAGTATAACACACATGTTCTATATTTTATTATTTATAAAGTTTTATTTTTATTTCAAGGTAAATTTTCTTTTAAGGTCTGTTTAATTCTTCTGTTTCTTGAATAATTTTTATTCAATCATAATAAACCCGACTATGGTATTAGATACATTCCATGGGTTAAAATATTTGAGAAATTTAGTATTAAAATAAAGAAATGTATATGGTTTTAGTATCATAATATAAATTATTAAAAATTATATGGATTTTCAACTCTAGAAGGATTTATGATATGGGATATCATAATAAATTATATTTATTTTTAATTATGTATTAATAAGTTGTTATATGATTATATTGTATAATTTATGATATGGAAGCTTAAAACATGGTTAAAATGCTTCAAATTTTGATATTGTCTAACATTTGATATAAATAGTCATCAGATACAATGAAATTGATATGAACTATTCATGAGATGTAAAACTAATCATCATATCACTAATATGATATAACCTATATCATAAAATATGATCCACGTGCATCGAATACAATATCGAAATAAACTATTGCAATATTAAACTTTTATTTAGTTATAAACTAAATAAAAACTTAAATTATGCATATATCATAGGTTATGAATGATAATTACATAATTATTTATCATAAGTCGCAATAACCTATCAAAACCCAAGATATTTTATTTACGCTATATTGTAGATACAACATAGATAAGTCATAGAATATGATATCATAAGAAAATTTTATTTTTTTAATTTCAATTATGAATTGAATTATATAATTGACAAATTATTTATAGCTTATAAGAATATGTATTTTGATATGTTTAGTAAATTTATAAATTGTTTATAAATTAATTGATTTGAATGTGTTTATAATTAATTATTTAATGTTTTTGAAATATTAAATAAATAAATATCCATGATAATAATTATTAATATCAATTATATTTTGGTTTATATGGAATGACTTATAATTTATATATAAAGTGTTTATATGAAAATTTTAAGGAAATTTATAAAGTCTTTAGAAATTAAAAAACAATGTAAATGATGTAGATTTATATTTATTTATGATTTGATCATAATATTTTATTTGAAATGTTAAAATAAAAAGTCTTTATTAGAGATATTATTTAAATAATTTTAAAATAAGTTTGGTAATTATCAAGGTTCATGCAATATTAAATGATTGATATTTTTATTATTTAGTTTTTTAAAATAATATGTTTAGAAAATAAAGCATTTGTATTTCATGTAATATCATATATTTAACTAAATATTTTACAAAAGGACTATATGAAGGAGTTCATATTTAAAATAAAAACAAATTATTTAAATATTATTAATTATGGAGTGTCTATAAGGAATAATAAAATTATTTTTTTATATATTCTTTATTTATGGTTTTTTTATTTTTTTAATGGGAGGTGATGGGGATTAGAGATGTGGTATATTCTCTCTCTAAGACTCAGTGCATCATGGGTTTTGGCATGGAGATTGCGCTGTTTCCTGGTGCAGATATTCTTCCTCGAGGTTGGTTTGACTGTGTTGTGGTGAGGAATGGTGTGAGTGGCGAGGGTTTGGTTGCGTACAGATCTGCGACAGCGTTACCCGATTTAGATGGCGGTGTAATATTGGTGGTGGGTGAGGATGGTGTGGGCAGCATGATGGTAGTGTCTTCTAGTGATGTGAAGATGGTGGTGCTCATCAGGGACGGTGCGAATGGAGTGACAACACGTTTCGGTGTAGCGAGGACTATGGTGGGCATTGTGAATCATGTGGGCAGCAAGATGGATATGATCCTGGATGAGGTGAATATGGTGATTATGACTAGTGTGGGTAGTGAAACCTTACTTCCTGAGGCGAATCATATTAGAATAGACCAGATCCATGGATCTAAAGTGATATATGCACCTACTGCAATTGCAAGTGTGGAAAACATGTTACCTTCATTGGTGATGGCTAGGAGAGATGGTATAGCAGCTGAGCACCAACTAAAAGAGGCTAAAAGCTTTTAGCTTGGAAAAATATATGTTTCTCATGTTAAAGATATTTCTCTAGAGATAATAGTCAATAAATATGAAACTTCTTGTGTGACTGCTATCATTTAAGTGATTCTGGAAAATTTTAAAATTTTCAAACACTCCATAATCACGAGGCTTGTTCTTCCTACTCGAGGAAAGCCATGGAAGTTTGTTGATTTGGTTTGGAAAATGACCTCTATATGGGGTTTTTTTGGGCTCAAGGAGTATCCTATAGGTTGGGGTTACTTTCATATCACTTTTCTATAAGAGTATCTAAAGCGAAGGGCATGGGGGATTGGCACAATATCTTTAGGGCCGGGTATGTTATGCTTTCAAGAGTGGGATTTTCAGTTTAATCCTTTCTCTATAAAAACCATAAATTTCAAGTTTGGATCAAGATTATTGGCCTTAATTGGATATTTTGGTATCCTAAAATCTTATTTGATATCGCATATTCTATGGTAATCCCAATCAAGATGGATAGAAATACTGGGAATTTCATATTTGGTCACTATTCCAGAGTTCAGGTCAACATTGTCTTGAGAACTAGCTTGATTTATAATGTTGTTTTGTTAGCACTGGATGATTATATTCCTCTAAAAGTGGAATATAAACGAATGCCTAATTTTTTCCAAAGTGTAAAATGATTGGTCGTGGCATGGTGAAATTCCACAAGTCTGGAGTTTGCTCGTTTTTCTTCTCTAAAGGGCGCTTGGAGGCTTTTGTAGAAAGAAATCAAGGATACAGTTGACACAGAATGAGGTGGAATCGATTGGAGTTGCACAACCCACTATTGAAAAAGGTAATGTAGATATTATAAATGGTTTAGATAAGGAGCTAACATAGGAGACTCGTAGATCCGGGGAGATGGCCCCAAAGATTCAAATATATGAGGTAGGACTTGTGACTTCGAAGTAAAAATCTGCCCATGAAATTGAGGGGAAACAAAATCTGGGTGATGATAACACTTCAAGGATTTAAGAGAAAATCAATAAATTGATAGAAAATCAGGGTATCTATGGAAGGCGGGATAACATCGAGGATGACTACCAAAAAATCCTCATACAACTAGTTATTGCCCAAATGGAAATATGTTGTTGTGGATGATGAAGGTTTTCAACATGTTCCACCTAGGAAAGAAAGACAAAGGAAATATTATCCCCACCTCAAGTCAACTATGGTCACCAAGTTACATATTCCATTAGATGAATTTGACTGGTATGGTGATTATAATGATTCATGTTAGTATTATTATGACATTTGACGACATGAGGGAATGATTCTTTTATGACCCCTTCCATCTCCTTTACATACCTGTTATTTATTTTTAATAAGAGGGATTTTTCGAATCCTTTCTAAAATAAATTATTCAAAAATGTGTATCTCATGCACATATTTATGAATTAATAATTTATTTGGTGTTATTACCTACTTTACTCTTAGATAAAAATGTTTTTTAATTATGAATTTATGTTTAATATAAAGTAATGTTTTAATCTAAAACTAGAAATTATCAAATGTTTATCTAATTAGTTTCATGCTATATATGATAATTGATTTGGTTTTGTTCTACTATGATATTTTATTATACTAGAATGAACCCCCTAATAATTAGAATTGTGATTGAGTTGAATTCTTTATTGAGTAAATAATAATGGGTAGAGTGAATTCAGTTTGAACTGCTCACTCGATATGGAGCATAAGATCTATCTACAAAAATGGTAGCTGGTTACATATTTATCCATTATTACACTTGTTGGGATTATTTATTTCATTCAATTCTAATTATTTACATGAAATTGGTTCATATAGTTTATTAATGGGATGAATTTGGATATATTATAATATAGTTTAAGTTTAATTTGGGGTTGTAAAATAATCCATCTGTTATGTAAAGAGTTATACATCAATATTATTTGAACATATTAATTTTGTGGATGGAACAATATTAAAAAAATCAATAAAATCTTGAATTCATATAAATGGAATACATGAGATAAGACAGTGAGATTGTGAAACCCAAATAAAATACTATGAGTTAGATTAATTCCAAAGAAAACATGTGTTAAGACATCAATCATTCTACATGGGTGACCATAACCATTAGGTTCCCAGAAATTTTCTTTTCTAAGTAATATATATTATAGGTGAACATGAACATTAGGTGATTCTTTCTGATATTGGATTTGGGTTACACTTAGTTGGGAACAACTAACCACTAAGATACAGGAGGAATACATTTTAGATAATCCAAATGATCTAATTAGTAAAGAGTTTTTCATTCTACAATCAAAGAGTCATATATGATATAAATTGATATGATTTTATACCATATATTCATGGAATATGTTAAGATTTTAGAAAACATAATTCATTATGAAATTTGAATCTTGTAATACTAATGTAAATGTTGTATATTTAATGGTCACATCATTTTAGTGGGAGAATATTTATTAACCGCCCTTATTAAATATATGTAAACATATTATTCTCATAAAATATTCATTTGTAGATAAAATGGGGTCATAATCATTAAAAATAAATTTTATGTCAATCCTTATGAAAGAGTTTCTAAAAAAATATGGAATTTCATATAAACTTAAGAATAATTATTAATCATGAAACAAAGTTCTATAAGTTAGAGAAACACCCTATTGAATAACCAAATGTTTTTGTTTTTTAGTAAGTGTATTTAAATGACTATGAATAGAATATATGTTTTAAACAATGGTTTCAAAATCATTGTGTATATAAAAGATGAAAAAAGTAACAATTATTATATTCTCATAAACTCGATATAATTGATTACAATAGTGATTTGGAGAGGTTGGGGTTTCCTTTAAGGCTTAATATAGCAGTGGAGTTATTCTATTTATATTAAAAATAAGGGTTTGATAATATAGTTTTTTTAATAATAATTTTAACTAATTTTTGAAAAGTGTTGATGATAACTGAACTAGTCATGAGATTTGTAGGTTCTAGTGTTTTCCTATCATTATAAATGGGTAAAAGGTCTTATTGAAAGAAGAAAATTTCAACTATAAATTCAAAAAATGTTTTTTTGAGTATCCTATTAAAATTATATAAATTTAAAATAGTTCATATAAATGAGGTGAAATGTTTAAGTACAATGAATGTGTCTAGAATAGCTAAAGTGGTTTTGAGAAATTCCTTGGAGATTTCAATTCATATATAAATTATATTTAATGAACTCATATATATTAAAGGATATATGAAACAAAAATCATATTTTACAATTTTAATAAATTTAGAGTATTTAATCAAGGTAATAATTTAGGTACCTAGTGATTTTCATTCAAATATAGAAGTAAAGGTTTTTATTATTGATGTTTGGAATGGAAGAATTATTTCAGTAATATAAGACTTTGAATAAAGGATATGTATAATTATCTTATTTCTCTTATACGATGAAGGAATATTTTCATTAACAAAGAGTTATTTGAATAAAACTGGTTAATGCACATGGTTTATGAATCATCAATCTATATTTTACTTTTTGAAAGGTGGAAATGATAAAAATATTTTACCTAGGGTAAAACATTTTATATAATTTTTTTAAAAATAAGTTGTATTAATATTCCCCCACCCATCAGTAGAATATTTTAAGGAATAATGTTTTATATTAAGTATATTTCGTTGAACATATGAAATACCATATGATATATGGATTTTAATATTTTATTTCCAAACTATTACCACCAATGTAAATAAGTGTTATTTGATCACACATATGAGTTTGTGTTTCTTAAAACTATATTACCTAGAGAATATTTTTTCTAATAAACTAGTGGGATTATGTTTTGAGTTAATTAAGCTCAATGGTATAAAAAATAAAATATTATATTAGAGAAATTTTAAAATGAATGTCACTTGATATGTAAAAATATTCTAAGGTGATATTCTAAATAAAAAATATAAAGAGTTACATTTTTCTATTATGATGATCTTAAGAAAAAAAATTAGTGGAAATGTTATAAATAATGATGATCATGGAATTAAATTAACTTCTAAGTAGGCAATTAAATTCATTAACACTGTATCTATTTATGTTATGATGTAAATGAGTTTTAATATTTTTTCAATGATCTAGACATTGGGAATATGATTCTTAAGTCTCTCTATTAATGAAACTTGATTTGTTTCATATGTTTTAGTCGTAAAAAGAGTTTTTATTCATCTAATTTTCATAAATAAATGTGGTTGGAATTACATTTATATGTAATGAATTGTAAGAAATCCTAAAATTATAGGAAAAAATATACCTTATTGAAGGTATATTATATAGGATATGATTATATAGGTTATTATGTATTATATTTCTAGTATTTTTAAAGGACTTTAAGAACATAAAATGTATCTTGTTATATAAAAGGAAATCTATAAATTTTCATTAATCCACATTGGAAACATATATTGTGTAATGCGTTATGATATTTGACCTCTCAATGTTTGAATTTGAGTTATCTATGACTGATTATCTTCATGGATCATTATAGGTTGAGAAAAATGTTAAGGTTAGAATGGTTAAATTATTGTATAAATATACATTATATGATCATTATACATTGAGGTAACCCAAACATTTCATACATAGATGTTACATCATTTTATATCAATATTTTATATGTAACACAATTATACATTCCCCAAAACCTTAATAGATTCATATATTTAGAGAGTATAAACAAAAATATATTATCTCATAAAGGATATTTAATATCTCCCATGTTATTCTTTTTATTATTACCCTTCTATACATATCAAACTCAAAACCTTCCAACGAAACATGAGGAAAAAAAGTAATAAATGTTGACCTAAAATGATCAACAAGGGTAATGACAGAAGATATCAATCAATTATCTTATATTAGCATCAGGGTATAAGAACATTATCATAACACAAATAATTCATACCTAATAAATTGATTATCATCAATTAGGATTCATGTTTTATATATCTTTCCTAACAAAATAAAAAATTCATAAGATGTCAGAATTTTCAATAATCAATCATGAGTCATGAGATCATATGATAAGAAAATAAATATGGTAAAAACATTAGCTTATAAAATTATGAACATGTATAAATAAAAACTAGTCTAGTTATTAAGTTAAGGATATAAAATAAGGTCCTTATAAAAACTTATGGATATGAAACTAGGTCCATGCATAAACTGAGGACATGAAACCATTTCCACATAGAAACTGATAGACTTGCACCAAGGTCCATACACCTTTTTGTTTACATTAAATTGGGTTAATACACTTCATATTTATCTCATTAGTTATCCATATTTACCCAACACATTGGAAGGATATAATAAAACCACCCATCATATAATCATAATCGATTCACTTGTATGCCACATGATTATGAAAACATTAACATATCATCATAACAAAGCACTTTGAAAATAAAATAGGCTTTATAAATATTTCACCATCATAACTATAAATAATCTAGATAAATAATAAGTATGACATAATATAATCATATCCCTAATAAAATATAAGTAACATTAATGGATGTCATCATAGATGAAAAATTCATTTAAAATATCACTTAAAACATTTCAAATAGAAAATAACCTTTTAATTTTTCAATCACTAATTTAAAATCCAAATATAACCAAAATAAAAAAGTAAAACCATTTTTTAAAAGAACCATGGAAGACTTCAATTAATTTAGTGTTCATGATGGTGGGTAATTTCTTTTCTATCATACTCATGAAAATAAGTTTTCATTTCACATGTTTAGTAAAAAGTATCGTCTCCAAAATATGATATGAAGAATATTATAAAATCATTTTTAAAAATTAAAAATGGGAAAAAATGAAATCATTGAATAATATTCAAAAAAATTCATGAAAATAATTTGGAAAAACTATATATGGAAGAAAATCTATTTTTGACTAAAAGAAGAAAAATATGGTATATTTTTTTAAAAACATTTTCTAAACCATTTTATATACACATAAGAGTATAAAGGTTATATGATTTTAAAATTTAAAAAATTTCATAAGTATGAAAAAAATAAACGGGGTTTATTATATAATTATCTTAAAATTTCTCACAAGGTAATTTCAATCATAAACAACCCCGATTATAATGTGATTGAAATATATATCCCTTATCTCAAGTCATTTCATGCTTTATATGTCTTCAAAAAACTTGTATAATAAATATAGATTAATTACAAATTTATTAAATTACCATATTAATACAAATTGATTCATATATGGTTAACTTATAATATCTAATCACATATTTATTAAAAATTATTTATTAAAATATCTATTTTGGGGGGGTTACTCTTATATTTTTCACACATGTAACAACTTAGTAATTCTGTTCATTTTAATTTTATCATGTTCCATCATATTCATGAATATTATGATTTCATAATTATCTTATTTAATCATTATATTCACTTCTATAAATATTCGTATAATGTTGTGATTAAAATAAAATACATCACTTCGTGGAGATGGTAATTCATAAATATGAAAAAGGGGCGTTATCATTTTCCAAAAGATGGAAAGGTGAGAATGTAGATAATAAATTATAATTATGAAAGAATAATTATTTCATAAATATCATATATAAATTCATAATAATATCCAACCATAATGTATGGTGATGGAAAATGAATCATATCGCTATGTGGAGTAAGTAATCAACACGTACACACGAGTGATAATTTTCATTTCACATTTGATGTAAATGTGGTTGAAAATGGTTGATGAGTCTTCATAATAAAAATTATGTATATTTAATATACTGAATTAATTATTTTATAGATAATAACAGAGATTTATATGATATTTAAGGATAACAAAAATTGAAAATACTCAGTTGAGAGTTAAACCTCTTCATTGAGAAACCTCCTTTGGATTACACCTCAATCCATGAAAGGATGGTATTATGATCAATCTAAGACCTCTAGGATGTGGGGAGAGATGTTAGGAAGGTATTATTATTTTTATTTTATGAGATATAAGGCACATGATGTTTGAGTAAGATAGGAGAGGGTGTATCCATTTAAAAGGGATGAGAGGACACAATTGGAATTTTTTATATGTATAAAATATAACAATATCCTACTTAATAATAGAATAAAAAATAAACCATTTTAATAGGTAATATGATATGGGGTATAATTAAGACCAAAAAATAGGATTTATACAGGTTTATGTAGAAATATAACCCTTATCACTTAGTATAACCCCTTGGATAACTCATTTTAACCTTAACCGTGGTGACAAGATTTTACAGTTTTTAAAATTCATTATGAGAAAAAATTAAGTTAATAATATTAAATTTTATTATTTATGACGTTTCAAAATATGAGATACATTTGGCTAAATTTAATATCTATGTGTGACATAATTGTATTTTAAATAATCATGTTATACGCAACGAAATTCAGTTTTAGAAGTATACGTTTTTATGCATAAAACTGAATTTACATACATTCATGCCAAGTAAAAACCATAAAATGAGTGACAATATTTTATTTAAAATATAATCTATAAATATCATTAAAAATTAATAAATAATTATATATTTATTTTATTAATATAAAAACAAATATTCCCTTAAAATTGTTATTATAAAAAAGTGATTTAAACCGAAAAAATGAACTTAAAAAAAATAAAGTATTTAAATATAAAAATATTTTAATAGAATGAATATGTTGGATAGGTCAAAAAATTCACTACACTGAGCACAATCAAACTGAAAATTAATATTATTTAAATATTACCTTTATAACATGGCAGTTAAAATAGAGTGTATAAATAGTATTTACTCATTTTTGAAATATATAGAAATATTCAAATCAGTAAAAATATATATATTATTTACTATTAAATATGAAATAAATTATTAATAAATCCATTTTATTTATAAAAAATACATTATCATTAAAATGGCTTTTATTTCTTTTCATGAGAAAATATTATAATTAATATATGAAAATTTTAAAAAATTTATTTGATAAAAATTTTACATTTTTTGAAATAATAATATAGAAATTATGTAAAGGTAAGATTTTGAGATCTTTATGAAAATTTTATTTTTCATAGACTATTGAAAGTACTGATTTTTAGAAAATTATTTTTTATTTTAAAATATTTATAATATAAAATTTTATTTTTTTGAATAGTTTAAAATTTTCTTTAGTTCATTTTTCTTTAAAATAAATTTTATACTTGAATATATTACAAAAAAATAATAATTAAAAAAGGTAACTATTTTAGAAAAAAAAAATCATCATGTTTTTCAATTTATTTTTAAATTAAAATTTTACACTTTGTGTTTTGAATTTTGAAAAATAAATTCCACATTTGGAATCAGTGGGTGGAAATTTTTGTAAATAAGACCCATTTATTTTTTTTGTCAATATAACTATTAAACTTAGTATTTTTTTGTTAGCATGATAAATGCACATGAAACTTGCGTTAATTTAATTGGATGAGTCCATCTCATCCATAATAATCTAGTATTTTATTATATGACCTTTTATTCCATTTATATTTGATTATGACCTTTATAATATCTTTCATAAATAAAAGTAAAAAATGTCACTCTTTTTTCATAACTATAATATATTTAACATGGGGACAAGAAGAGGATATTTTAATTTATAAATACTATATTTAAATATAAAAAAAATTACCTTACTAATTTTAATTTATTGATAATTTTTAGTGAAGAAATAATTCTTATAAATTCTTACACAGTGTTAATAAATGATTATTCAATTAATGGAAGAATAAAATAAATGATATTCAAAATATTAAAAGTAGTATAATTTGAATGAATTAATGTTACCCAATAAATTTATAGGTAAAAATATCTTTTTGGTATGATATTAAAAAAATAATTCAATTTTTTTTCTTGGTTTTTTAAATTTCCATGTAATTGAATAGTTCTAAAATTTACTTTATTGATATTTTATGAAAATATCATTTTATTAAATGATTTAAAATTAATAAAAAAACTTATAATCAGCCATGGGATTAGTATTTGATTGAGAATATAAAAAATGGTCGATTTATGGTAATTATTTCCATTTATGGTAACTATATTGAACCCTAAAGTGTATTAAAACATTATTTAACAGTAATTGTCAAAAATAGTTAAAACGAGTTAAAACACAAAATAAGGGAAAATGTTATCCAAACTTGTCTAAAATTTATTTTATATGAGTATTTGGAATTATCCTTATATTATATTCAAATATTATTAATTTGGTTCCATTTGGAGATCAAAAATAATTTATATTAATTTAATATCTTATGAAATTGCAAGAGTGCCCCTCCCCTCTCTTATAAAAGGGAACATATCCTTATCATTTATTCACACATAAAACCAATTTTTATTGTAAAAACTCTATTATAATCCAACCCATAAGTCCATTTAAATTATTTAGAGGCGTTATTTTTATATAATACCAATCATAGAGTTCATTAGGTGTAAATCAAAGGAAGTTGTCTGAAGAAAGGTTATTGTTCTTAATAGAGAGCTTTCATATAATTTCCTCTTCCACATCCTTCAAATCATGTCCAAACATGATATGATTAAAAAAAATAAGTATCTCTATTATACCTATATGATATTATTTTTATTAAATAACCTATATCCATCTCCTCCTCCATCAAATGGAAAACGAAACCATCGTTTATTTGTATGGTGGAATATTTCCTCACAGACTCTTGTAATTTTTTTTCCATCACCACCTCTCACAGATGGTTATAATAATGTATATAATGTATGTATGTATATATATGATATTAATAAAATATTTATCATTATTTATTGATAATATAAGATAAATGTTCTTAACTTTCAATAATAAATGGTATCATCGTTCATGCGTACGTGTGGACTGCACCTCTATAAAACGATGTGAGTCATTTTTCATCACCACGTCGCATAGATGTAACAAATAGGTTTGTTTACAGAAATAATTTTATATTTTTGAAATTATCATAATTATGTAATGATATAAAAATACTTCAATTATTTCCATATTGATCATTGTAAAATAAAAACATTACTCATGTGTACGTACGACCTACCATCTCCAAGATTGTAACGTAATTAATTTTGTATAAACATATGTAATGGTTGGTTTGAAAAGTATAATTTATGTATAAAAAATATATATATTTAATTATTTTTATTATGGATATGATGGAAAAATTACCCCTTTGAGAATTGTCAATATACCAAATCCATTTTGAAATTATGGATTGAACATCCTCAAAACACCTGACATGGATATAACTGATTAGGTAATTAAATATTCCATTGTAATAATTTAAACAATGGTTTAAGTATGAGTTATTAATCTAGTAATACTTTTTTAATAAATAAAATAATTCATATGATTCGATTATATAGGTGTTTAAGGACATATATACCAAGTATAGACTCAAGGTAGGGGAATTCCTCTGAATTAATCATCATTTAGGCATTCTTTAAGGTTATGAAAATAATTTATTTTATGTGATGTATATACTAAAAATTAAAATTTTATATCATGAATACTTTATATATCAAGGTATTTTATTTTTAAACTTGAATTATTTTATTCAAGGGTATTTTAAATCAATGTAATAATGTGGTAAAATGTTTTTAACTTAATTTTATTTCATTTGGTAATATCTATTCTTCATTGACATTTCAATTCCACGATTTTGTGTGAACTGATATATAAATTTTTTTATTTTAAATTTAAATTTTATCTGGGAATTATATCTATTACACATAATATATCCATTTATTAATTCTAAATTCATTGATATGATATTTATAAGGGTAATTCATCTCAAATTCTATTTATTCGGGACGCACATTTTTTATATACTTTTGAATTTTTTTTATGAGGTGTATATAATTCCACTTCGACATGTTATATCATGAATCACATTATTTTCATAATATTTAATATTTAATTTGATGTTATTCTTACATGGTTCTTATTATTAAAAAGTTAACAAAGTTGAAAAGGCTTTATGTTACAATATCATTCCTTTTAGAGATTATTTATATTCAAGGTTGATTTGGGGAAATCCTAAGATCTTATTTTATTAAACCACATATCATTCATTATTCTCTGATCATGAATGTGTCTTACATGATTAATTTATATTTATCCCCTTATTCTTTAAATAAACATCATGAATTTTTATATACCCATAGTATATCTTCCATTAGATTGGGGATCATTCTTTTCCATTCCATGTTTTATAAAATGTTCACAAAAATGATCATGTATAAAAAAAATATTTCCCAAAAAACATTAATATAATCTTTGTATTAATTTTAAAATGTTTTAAAAGGTGAAATTCTTTACGTTTTTCAAGTGGGCCAATTTTTATTTCCTTTTCAAAATCTATTTAATTAAATGTTCATTGTTAATGTTTACAACATGAATATAATTTCTTATCATCATGGGCATTGTTTTCATTGATGATTCTTTTAAAATTTTCCAATGATATTTTCAAAGAATTTTTTTTCAAAATATTTTGTAATTTTTTTTATAAAAGTTATTTTCAAATAGAAAAGTAAATTTTCCTTAGGAATTTTTTGAATAAAATTTTAATGGTATTTCTATTTAAAAACCCCTTAATGTTACTTATGCTTCACTGGGGATATTTTGTAATTATAGAATCCCCATTCTCTCTCTAAATAGATTGTTAATTTTTAAAAGATATTACCATAGAACCCATTTCATTTCCATGGTTGAATCATGTTATGAAAGGAATGATTTAATTTAACATATATGATGACAACAACACTTCCTATCTCCATAAACATTATTTCATGTTTGGAATCCATTATAATATTTAATGTTTTATTTAATGAAAAACCATCCTTCTTTTGTTATAGATTATTGATGTTATGAAAAAAATTATTTTTAAAATGAAAGTGTTATATAATGTTTTATTATGGGTATAATTTTATGGGATACATTGAAGACCTTAAATAGAATATGAAAACATAGGTATAGTGGGATAAATACTCTCTTAAAATCATGAGTGTTGTTTTTGTAAGATTTTATAATAATTCTATAAAAATATAATTATAAAAGGTCCTTGGATATTTAAATGATACAATATTTAATTTTGGCATTGTAAGGTTTGGATGTAAAAAATTTGATCACATTTATCATTATCAAGTTTATAAATGTAAATAATATGCTTTCATGATTGGATCTGGGATTCTTGGTTTGTGGTTGTTACATATATAATGCCAATTAATATGTAAATAATTATATTAGTTATAATTTATGGATTCTTATGTTAAATTAATATTCAATTAAAAAACAATAGGCTACTTTTAATTGAAAATAAATGACAATTAACCAAAAAATCGGTATTTTTCACTGCTCACTGAACAATTTAACTTTTCTGAAAAATCTAAATATTTCACCTTAAGATTATTTTAATATGATGATTTAAAAAATTATATCCTTTTTATAAAATATATTTTCTAAAATTGGTAGAAATTAATTATAATATACGCTCCCAAAATTAAATAAAATCGATTTTTGAAGAAAAAATAAATTTGAAGCATATAATGACTTTAAAGAAAACTGAGAACATTTATATTATGAATAAATCAATAAATTTTAATTATATAAAATATTTATACATGTTTTTCATTATTTTTTCATTCTTATTCATAACACCAATTTAATAGATTTTTTATAATGGTATAATATAATATAATTGATTTAAAATGAAGGTTTTGTGTATAGCATGATATCGAAGACACTAGATTTATTCGGAGAGAAATATATCATAAAATCATAAGGTGTTACATTAATCATAAGGTGTTATATTATAACCCATTATAATAATTTCACCATTGATATTTTTTCACATTACTACAAAAATTGAAGAAATTTCTTCTTCATTGCATCTTTTGTTTCCCACATAGAATCCACAAATTTATGGTTTCACCAAAAAAAACATTGACTAGGATAGTGGTATTATTTTTCAGCACCTTCCCTCTTCAATCTAGAATCTCCATCGGTTATTCCTCATAAGATATATTAAAATCTACTGGAATGAGCTTTGAGTTTATTTCACGTGAAGGATATATTATATACTTCCTTAGGAGAGATGTGTGCAATACATCATGAACTTGGGAGAGATTCGGTTAAAGAACCAATTATTAAGAAACCATCCTAATACGATCATTAATATTAAAAGGGATGATATATATAGGGTTCAAATTTTCCTTATTTTTGAATATCATAACCACTTTTCATTTATAAATTCATAAGAATACCTTCTCTCTGACTTTGAATTCCAAATATTTCTGATAATTTTCATCATAACTCTTCTGTCAACACTGTGCTTCCTTGATGTTATGATAAATGGATCTAACCTTCTCTAAAATATTTAGCAGATAACTATAGTTACAATAGATTTATATATCTTACTATATATTAGAACATTTGAGTCCTACATTTTCTACCATAGAGGGTTTCATAAGGAGCCATCATAATGATCAAGTGAAATATGTTTTTATATGAAAATTAAACCAAAGGAAGGTTTTGATCTCAAGTAGCATAGACATACATATTACAAGCTATTAACTTGTATTATTGAGCTTTTATGATCCCCTTTCACTAAACACCTGAATGAGCATAATATTTTTTATTAAAACTCAACACTATATCTAGAGCCTCCTAAAAAATTCTCCAAAATATTGAGTTCAACCTCTGTTCTCAATTAGATATAATTCAGAGTGATACTCGATGAAATCTTACCAATTACTTAATATATATCAATATGAGATAATAAATAGAGTAATATTATGTAAATTAAATTAAATTTTAAAACATCATAAGAAGATGAACTATAAACCAAATATAATAATGTCCTTTATATGTTTTGTGGAGTCCATTCATGAAATCCATGGTGATGTTTTCCCATTTATATTCTAGTTTGGGTAATGATTGTAACATATTCTTAAACTTATATCCATAATTTTTAACTTAATAACAAACCATGAACCATGATACATACTCTACAATACCACCCTTTATGTTTTCCCACTAGAAATACTCTTTTAGATCTTTAAAAATATTCATACTCAGTGGAGGAATAGGGAATAATGAGTTATTATCTTCTTCTAGTAGTTAATTGTATATGATAGGTATTAATGTTACACATACTCAGTTTTGGAAACTTATCTATCGTCAAAATCATGGTTGAAATCATGTATATTTCCTAAACTCTTCTATAGTATCACATTCTTCTAATACTCCTTCCTAATCCTTTCATGGATGAATGATTGAAAATTCATTAGAGAAAGATAATATACTTCCCTTTCATGAATATTTGAAGGTATATCCTTTGTAAATCAAGAAATATTAGATATTTTGTGATCCTTATCATAGTTAAACTGTAATTTTATTTCTGACTTATAACATCATCCACTTTGTTTAGCTTCTGAGGGTGGAAATATATTTATTAGTCATACTGTTTGTTAAATTCCAACCATCTTCATTATAGAATGTAAAAATCTTCTTGTGTAAATATATACTTAAATACTTTACAATCACTGTATAAATCACACCTTTCACCATCAATATAATTCCCTTATATTTTCAATGAACAAAAATTACTAATGGAAACTAAAAATCAAGAGTTGTGTAATTTTCCTAATGAATTTTCAGTTTATTTGAGGCATAATCTATCACCTTATCATTATACATGATTAATAATTCTTATATCATCTCTGATACATCCTTATATATCATAATCCCTTCCTGACTATAGGGTAGTGTAAGAATAGGTGCACATACCAAATTTATTTTCAACTCCATGAAATTATCCTTAAACCCCTATGTCCAAAGGAACTTTGTTCCTTTCAATTCATCTTGGTTATTGGATTTTATATCCATGTTAAATCCCTCTTGAATCACTAGTAATGACCATAAAAACTAATAAAACTACATATCTTAGTCACTTTTGTGGGTTTGGTCTGATGTCCTGTAATATCCTGGTTTTTAAAAAGATAATAAAAACCTCTTGTTGATTAATTTTAAGTTTCTTATGTGAAAAAATTGATTTATTAATGAAATGACTTAATAATGTGTTAAAGTTTTTGCATAATATAAAAATATCAGTTAACACTTTGAAGTATTCAAATAAATATTTTTGAAGTCAAATATTGAGTTAGTGAGAGACTCCAATGCTTATAATGTCTCAGGGAAGACAGAATAAAAATTTATATATATTGTACTAAACACCTGAAGTTTTTTCAAAAAAATTAGATAAATACAAAATAGTGTGATGTATGATAAATCTGAGACCACTGATTGGTCTAGGATGCGGTGTTTACCCTATAATGGTTATCGCATTTGTATGTGTAGAAATTTTGGATGGCTCACTCCCGATAGAAATACTTTTATTTTTATTTAATTTATTAATCCATTTTTTAATTAATAATTAATTAGTATCTTTCAAATGGTGATTCGTATAAGAAATATAACACCACCATTTGGTTCGAAATGGGGGGTTTACCCTAGACATGGTATAACTTCTATGTGCAATGGACATTTGGTATTATTTAATTTTTAAATTAAATAATTAAAATTTAATAATATAATATCTGAATTTAATTACATAAATTGTTTATTTTTTTAACCATTATTATTCCTCAAGGAGATGAATCTTCATTCCTCCATTGATGAACATGGTTTCTTTGGATAACCTTCAAATCCAATATTTTTTTATCATTTAATACTGATAATGCATTAATAGGATGAATCTACCCAGTCTGCTTAAATTCTTGGTTGAAACCATAGATTAAATTGGGGATTTGGTTTTACTAAAAAAATATGCATTTTGGGTTTCTAAAATCCCTAAAATCATTCATTTCTATGTTGTTGTTTGGTCTAGAAGAGTCTAGTAGACTACAGATTTTCCCTGTGCACCATAGTTGAATACTATTCATAAAAATTGGATGGTCATGATCTCCTTTGGATTCCCTGAGTAATGCATGCATCAACTTTTTGGTTCATTTGTGTTTTTATTTTATATTTATTCTTTTTATTTGTTTTTTTCTTATTTATTAAATTCAAATGAAATATTGGTGGAATTATAAGATAATGAAACTGGAATTATCTTGGGATATTTTAGAAGATTATTAAAGGATAATTTCGTGAAAAAAATATTTGTAAGAAATCATTAAAGTATAACTAAGAAGATTATTGGGAGATAGGTAAATAGTCATCTAAGATAATTATTAGAGATAATTTTTTAAGATAATCAAAAGTTGATTACTATGAAATTATTAAGAATAGTTTCTTAAATTTCTAATGATAATTACACTGATAATTTATTCCAAAGATATAATATATAGAATTATCAAAAGATAGTTTTGTTAAAATAAATTTTAATCGCAAATAATTATCAATAAATGGATAATTATGTGATTTTTTAAAATAATAACTAAAAAGAATTATTAAACAATAATTTCATCAAATTATATAATGAACTATTTTTATGAATTATAAAACAATAATTATTTTTGATTATCAAGAGATGATTATAATATAATTTATCAATGGATAATTGTGTGAAATTGTCAAAGGATAATTTTTAGAACATTTTCAGAAGATAATTATTCTGAATTTATCAAAAGATGAATTATTAAAAAATTAATGATGGATAATTGCAAACACATTCATTTATTCAAAAATAAAATTTAAAATATCAAGGAGAGATAATGTATCATCGCATGTGATATTTTATTTCTTTTTGAAATAAAATATATGTTTTTGGTTTTAGGGACACGTGGAATACCTCGATCATTGATGCATTGAAAACTTGGGACTTTGATGTTTCACCATTAAAAATAATAAAACCGCAAATATTTTTTTCTAAATTTTTTTGTAGGAGGTTCCCTCCCATTTTGGGCCATATATATATATATATATATATATATATATATATATATATATATATGATGTTATCATGATGTGATGTTTATATTGGACTAACCCATGCTAGTAATGAATTGCATGTGGGTGTGTGATTATCCATGAGCGTACTTGTTTGTGTTTGATTTTCTTGACTTTGATCTTGGTGTGACTTATTGTTATTTTCTCTAACATGTGTTATTGTGTGTTTGTATCCTATAGAATTTTGATGCATGTATCAAGATACTCAGGTAGAGCATTGAGTTTGGGTGTTTTGGGCTTAGTGGCTAGTCACCCAACCCAATGCAGTCCTAATATCCTAAAAGGTGGATGTGAATACCTCATTATAAGGGAATAAATACTAGATAGCTGGCACTTACCAGTCATTTCGTCCTACAAAATTGGGTCATGGGTGTTTTAAAAGGTTAAGTAGGTTGAAGATGCATAGTTGGTAGGTACTAATCATTGCTTCCTATAGACTTGTGTCATGGGTGTTTTAAAAGGTTAAGCGGGTCGGGGATGCATAGATAATATATACCGGTCATTTCTTCCTATGGACTTGGTTCGTGGGTGTTTTAAAATGTTTTAGTGGGTTAGGGATCTACTTGATGGAAGATGAGGTGTTCTAGTAACAACCACTAGGGGGTGGGGTGAGCCTTTCTGCCTTAGTGAAGGTATGTAACTTCTTAACATTCTTACCGAAAAGAAGTCGAAGCAAGTGGCATCAGGATTCGTGGTGGCTTGGTCAGTGCACGATGACTTAGAACATGTATGTTTATTGAGAATTTGCGTATCTCATTATATACACTATTATATATATTTCACAAACTTATGGTAAGGATGAATTGGTGGTGTCCTACTGAGTCTTATACTAACACCCTACTTTGGAATTTCGATATTCTAGTAGATTTCAAGACTAGAGATCTATTGAAGAGAAAGGTCCCTATAGAAGATAGTTGAGCGGCAGATAATAGAGCTAGATCAGGCCAGGATAAACACTGGAGTACCTCGTAAATAGATGTTTATTTACTTTTATCTTGTATTTTTCAACTTATTTATACTCTGGATGGGCTAACCACTTTAAGAGATCTTATATGTATGTCGTTATTTTGTTTATGTGTTTACTCTGATTGTTTATTATTTAGTTTTTTCATTATTATAGATCCTATGACAGTATATAGTCTCCCCACGGTTTCACTCATGACCATATCTGCTAGTCGGAAACCTCTTGCGTATGGGGAGGCATGGATGAGGTCCTGTGGCATTCCAGTTCAGACCAGGTGGTTCGAGTCAGGATTTTATAAAATGGTATATTAGGATTAAGACTCAATAACTTGTTTCTTCTCATATTTTGGTTTGGTAAAGGTTAGACAGAAGATAATAAATTGGGACTTGGGAAAATGAACTATGACACTGTCTGGCCAACACTGAATAGTGGACCTTTGAGTTTCCATAAAGTGGGGAATTTATGTTTTGTTGTTACTATTGATTCACCTTGGATGATGCACATGATGTTATATGTGATTTATGATATTTCACATATATTAATTCATCATTACTATGCACATAGATTCACATTCCTTATATATATGTGTTATTGTGTTGCATAGTAGTTCATTAATTAAATGCCTCGATTTGTGCTATCTGTTTGGGATAGTTTCTCAGTATGATATATCTATTTTTCCATGTTGTATGATATATCTTTATTGGAATTAATTAGTTGAACAAAGCATATTGTTGTGTTAGTATATATATATATTATAACTATAACTAATGTGTAGGGAACTAAACAAGGGTTAGTGAAAAGAGGGGTATACCATGAGTTAAGGGTAGACTCCTAGGAAAACCTTGTTTGATCCTAGAGAATGGTTTAGAGAACCCTTATTTTATTTAATAGACTGTTAGGATTTTTTGTGCTCTTAATAATCTATTTGTTGGAGAGGTGTCTCCTTAGAGACGTTTGATGGAACCACTAGCTGTGATAACCTAGGATGCTCTTGTGCCACCACTTATGGCAAAGAGGGATATACCCAAGCATGATCTTGTATCAGCATAATTAAACTGGGCCTTAGAGCCCACTCAACCAGAAATTTTTTGGTTGGCTCCTATCCATGGTGGAGCTATTCAAATGATTATGACCAACTAAGCTAGGTATTTCCAACTTTAGCGTACGATGACATTTTTGGGTATTGGTGGATCACAGTATGAAGAGTATTGGCTAGACTATATTGAGATAATTTTTGATCTAGTCCAGACCCCTAACGAAGGATGAGTAATTCTAGAAACCATAATGTTTGAAGGACCCTCTAGGATATGGTGGACTACCATTAATCAAGATAGAAGATTAGAAGGACTTACATGGAAAACTTTTAAGGAGTTATTCCTCAAGTAGTACTTCCATGAAATGATGAAGTTGCACCATGCCTAATATTTCATTGAACTATGACAAGCTTCTATTATTTTCTCTACTTGATCTACACATTTAATAGAGTTTCTTTACTTACCTATTTTGTTAGAAGGGAATTAGGCACAAAAATCTTGGAAGTTTGAGATAGTTTTATGAAGAGATCTTAGACATATGGTTAAGGTATTTGACCTAATGGCATGCTCTCTAGTGATTTGCAAGGCCCTGTACTTTGAGAAGAGGCTGAAGGAGGATAAGATAACAGGATTACTTCCAACTCACAGTGGGCTAGTGGCGGAGTTTTGTTTTTATACTATAGGATTTCTTTTAGATGGTAGGAAGAGAAAGGAAACCCAGGAGTAAAAAAGTGATGGGTAGTCGGGTAAGAACATAACCTTTTCAAGCATGTGCTACAATTGTGGGAAACATGGGCATTATAACAGCACTTGTAGAAATCCAATAGTGGACTTCCACCAGTGTGTAAAGTTTTCACATCATCAACATTTTTTCTCAAATGTTTGTCAAAGGAGTGTTAATAGGTCAGGACAGGTTGGGAGTGGAGAAACCCAGTTGAGGATACAGACTCCCCTGATAACAATGAATCAAAAAATTTGTGAATATGATCATGAAGATGAGTCATTCAATGTCTATTAAATGGATCTATCACTCAAATATAGTGATATGGAACTTATTACTATATGATTTATGGACTAGATAACATCTTTGATCTTCTGCCATGTTTTAATACTGTTTTTTTTCTTATATATGTGAGTCGTGTTTAGACCTGACTTAATAAAAGAGTTATGTTTCCCTAACTTTCCTTCCTTTAATATGTCATTAAATGATGACATGAAACCCTAGTATATAATAGAGTGATATTTAGTGTTCTTTTTGTGAGAGACTATGAAGGACTCACTCAGTGGATAGGGGTTGTAGCATATCATCTGGACCTCCCTTCTCACTATCAAAGTATGCATGATGTGTTCTGCATTTCTCAACTTCGGAGGTACAATCCCAATCCTATGGATATTAAATATTGAAAGGATGTTGAGTCAGAACCTATTTTATCTTATGATGAATTTTCTAAGTGAATTATAAATCAGAGTGAAAAAGTACTCTAGGGGAAATAATTCTACTAGTATGGTTTCAGTGTATAGATCCTGGAATAGATATAAAAATGTGAATCTAACGTCCGATCTTAGTGGTCTGAGTTTATTTATTAATACCACTAGATATTCTTCTCAAGTATGAGATGTCAATAAAGGGAGAGAATTCTAATATCCTAATTTTTATAAAGATAATAAAAACCCACTTGTTGATAAATTTTAAGTTTCTTACGTGAAAAAATGATTTATTAGTGAAATAACTTAATAATGTGTTAAAGGTTGTGCATAAGAGAAAAGACCCACTTATCACTTTTGAAATATTCAATGGAATATTTTCGGTGTCAAAAACTAAGTTAATGTGAGATTTCAAGGCTTATAAAGTCTTAGATAAGGCAGAAAATAATTAAAATATATTATATTAACTCTGCACAATTTTTTAAAATAATTGTATAATCCCATAACGGTGTGTCATATAAGAAATATGAGACCACCAATTGATCTGGGACACTATGTTTACCCTATACAGAGTAGAAAATTTATAAGAATATTATGTTTGGATAGATCACTCCCAATAGAAATATTTAAATTTTTAATTAATTAATTATTCCATTTTTTAATTCATAATTACTTCATATCTCTCAAACGGTGAGTCGTATGAGAAATATGAGACCATTGTAGGGTTCAAAATGGATATTTTACCCTATATAGGGTATAAATTCTATATAAAAGGGGAGTTTGGTGTTATTTATTTTTAAATTAAATAATCAAAATTTATAAATATAATATCCAAATTTAATTACATAAGTCGTTAATTTTTTAACCCTTCTTCTTCCTCAAGGTGACGAAGCTTCATTCCTCCATTGATGAATTTGGTTTCTTTTAAGAACCTTAAAATCCACCTTTTTTTACTATTTAATGATGACATTGCATTAATAGGATGAATCTATTCACTCCGCTTAAATTCTTGGTTGAAACCACAGATTAAATTGGGGGTTTTAGTTTACCAAACATATATGCATTTTGGGTTTTTAAACTACTCAAAATCTTTCATTTCTTTAGTTTTGTTTGGTCTAGACGAGTTAGGTACACTACAAATCTTCCCTATGCACAATATTCGAATAGTATTCATCAAAATCAGATGGGTGTGGTCTTCTTTGGATTCCCTGAGTGATGCGTGCAATAAGTTTTTAGTTTGTTTGTTTTTTTCCCTTATTGGTTAAATTATAAATAAATAATGATGGAATTATAAGATGATAATACTAAAATTATCTTGGGATAATTTAGACGATTATCAAAGGATAATTTTTCTAAAAAATATTTATAAGAAGTAATTAAAGGATTACTATGTATATTATTGGCAGATAGGTAAATAGTCATCTAAGATAATTATCATAGATAGTTTTTTAAGATAATAAAAATATTTTTACTATAAAATTATCAGGAATAGTTAACTAAATTATCAATGATAATTACACTAATAATTTATTCCAAATATATAATCTATAAAATTATCTAATGATAGTTTTCTTAAAAAAAATGTTAATCACAAATAATTATCAATAAATTGATAATTATGTGAATTTTTTTAATAATAACTTTTAAGAATTATTAAACAATAATTTCATCAAATTATAGAATGAATAATTTTTTAAAATTATCAAACAATAATTATTTTAGATCATCAAGAGATAATTATTATATAAATTATCAATGGATAATTGTGTGAAATTATCGAAGAATAATTTTTAGAATATTGGGAGAAGATAATTTTTCTGAATTTATCAAAACATGAATTGTAAAAAAAAATCATAATAGATAATTGATAACACATGAGTTGATTTAAAAAGATAATTAAAATTATAAATGAGAGATAACATGTCGTCTCATGTGATATTTTATTTATTTTTGAAATAAAATAGTCAGTTTTGGTTTTAGGGACCCTTGACATACCTTGAGCATCGACGTGCTGGCTACTTGAGACTTTGACGTGTCACCTTAGAAAATAATAGAACCACAAAGAGTTTTTTCTGAATTTTGAGGTAGGAGGTTACTTCCCATTTTGGGCCATATATATATGTATATGATTTTATAATGATGTGATTTTTATGTTCGTCTAACCCATGCTTGTGATGGATTTCATGTGGGTGTGTGAGTAGCTATAGGCATACTTATTTCTATGTGATTATCCTGACTTTGATCTTGGTGTGACTTATCGCTCCTTGCTATGACACATGATTTTGTGTGTGTATGGCCAACGGAATTGTGATACAGGTATCAATATAATCAAGTGGAACATTGAGGTTGTTTGTTCACAACACATTGTCCAGTCACCCAACCTAACGTAGTCATGATACCCTTAAAGTTAGATGTGGCTACCTCACCAGAGGGAAATGCATACTAGCTAGCTCAAAGACATTGGTTATTTCTTCCAATGGACTTGGGTTGTGGGTGTTTTAAAATTTTAATCAGACTAAGGATGCATAGCTGGAAGATATTGATCACTACTTCTTACGGACTTGGGTCGTGGGTGTTTTAAATGGTTAAGCGGGTCAGGGATGTATAGCTGATAGATACTGGTCATTAATTCCTATATACTTGGTTCTTGGTTGTTTTAAAAGTTTATGTTGGTTTAGGATCTACTTCATAGAACATGAGACATTATTGTAACAACCACTAGTAGAGTGGGGTGAGCCTTGTTGCCTCAATTGAGGTACGTAACTTCTTGAATTTCTTATCGGCAATAAGTCAAAGCAGGTGAGGCCAAGATTCATGGAGGCTTTTTCAGTGCACAATAACTTGTAACATGTATGTTTATTGATAATTTAATTATCTCATGATATACATTATTATATATATTTTGTTCACTTATGGTTAGGATGCATTGGTGGTGTCCTAATGAGTCTTGTGCTCACACCCTACATAGAAATTTCAGTGCACTTATAGATTTTGTGACTAGAGATCTGCTGAAGGGAAAGGGACCTATAGCGGATGGTTTAGTGGTGGAGCATGTAGCTAGAGAAGACTGGGACAGACACTGGAGTACCCCACAGATGGATTTATATTTACTTTTATCTTGTATTTGTCTACTTCCTTAAATTTTTTACATGCTTACCAATTTGGGAGCTCTTATATATATGTCAGTATTCTGTTTAGACATTTACTTTGGTTTTTTATTATTTGGTTTAGTCATTATTATCGATCCTATTACATGATTCATATGGTATAGTCTCTCTAAGGTTTCACTCAAGACCCTCACTGGTAGTTGGAAATATCTTGCATACGGGGAGGCGTGCATGAGGTCATGTGGAATTCCAGCTCAGACCCAATGGTTTAGGTTGGGATGTTACATGTTCAATAACTTATGTCCTTGATGGATCTGCTGATATACCCTCACTTGATATTATAAGACCAAAAAATGAAATATTATATATTCAAAATTCAAACTTGGTGATTTATTTATAAAACTTCTCCTTCCATAAGGTCTTCAATATAATATTCATGTTATCTTCATTCTCTTATTTGATCTTAGATAAAGTAATAATATCATTCATAAAGACTACCAAAAAATGATCAAGGTAATATATAATGAATCTTTTCAATAAATTCATATTGAATTTAAGGTAATTAGTAAGACCGAATGGAATCACTATAAATTCATAGTTTATATACCTTATATGGAAGGATGTCTTGGGTATGTCTTTAATTTTTTAATTTCAATTGATAGTATTCAGATTGAAGAACAGTATTAGAAAAAATATTGATCACCTTGTAATTGATCAAACAAATAGTCATTATGAAGTAGAAGATACTTACTCATGACTATGATCTTGTTCAGTTATCAATAATAAAAAAGAGTTACATATAAAAATATTTCATCTTAATAAAAAGAATAAGCTAACCCTTTAATGAAGTGCTTTACTGAATGAATCACATTTCAACATTCGCTTTTATTTTCTTCTTCAATTCATACTACTTTATTAAGTCCATTCAATATGGATTCTTTGAAATAGGTGTATCGCCAGGTTTGAGTTCTATTGGAAACTAAACTTCAAGATTTAGTGTAAATCTTGGAAACTCTTCTAGAAATATATGAACAAACTACCGTATAATAGAAATATCATCGATATTGAGTTTATCCCCAATAATATGTGATAAATACCTCATTTGAATAGTAATCATGACCCATAAAATGGATTCAATTAACATTGTGAGTTTATATTTATACTCACACTAATAAACCACCATATATTGATTTATGATATCAAATATGTTTCCTTTATTTTTGAAATATACATGGTATCCTTAAAGAGTGTATAAATTAATGGTCAAAATCCTATCTAATTCGACTATTTCAATATTTTTATGGGGGAAATTATTATGAAATTAATCTTTTAATTCCAAACTCTAGAGAGGGGGATTATTTTTCCATAATAATCATGATCCATATTATAGATTTAAATAATATAGGCCCTTCCATAGTATAAGATTTATCCATTGTAAATTTTAATTAACTTGGTTAATACCCAAGTTCTCTACATATAAGACATCGAATTACTTTTTTATTCATTTATGTAGGACATTAATTTCCAAATGGAAACATCCTAGCCATCATTTTACAATTTCCCATAGGTAATTCATTCAACATTCTTGACATGATGGAAATTGATGTTTCTTTCCTCTGTGATCATTTATACTTGATCTTTAATAAAATTATATTTTACTCTTATTTTACATATTAATAAACTCATATATATTGTTTTTGTTTTTAATCATATGTCATGATGGTTGATTAGTCATAATCACATGTTTTTACCTTCCAAATATCATCTCATTAAATTTATTTGGTGGAAAATCATTTATTTTCTGTTACATTTCTTTTCATCTCGATGATCTTGGTTCCTACCATTTACTAAAAACAAAAATAATAGAATGAGAAATATTAATCACATTGATAAATAATGTAAATCCCTTATAGTATGCCTTAATATTAACAACATCCTTTTGATCTATGAAACATTATGTATAAACTAGGTTATGCATGTTCATCATCTATTCAAATCCTTTATAATGGTTTATAAAATTATTGTGAATTTACCAATCCATATCCCCTAGGAGTGTTAAAATGGGTTCACAGTACGGGCCTATTCACCATGCACTCGAATGATGGTCAAGATATACTCAACTAACTATTTTTGGGGTTATTACCCATAGATTCATAGGTTCAAAACCAACATTCACTTGTAGTATACAAACATGCATGTATTATTAGGAAATATAAATAATATCAACTTTACCAAACATTATGATATAATCCTATACTTTGGATTATCTCTAGGGTTTCACCAATTTCCTCTAATCCTAGTATCAAAAATTTTACAAAACCATTCTCTTACACCAATTTAGATTAACCAATCATTTCATACATAAAAATTATATAATTTTATAAAAAGATTCAATATATAACAAGATTATGAATTCACCAGAACTATAATGGTTTAGTATCTTTGGTGAAGGTACAAAAACATCTTATTTTATAAAGGATATTCAGTATATCCTGTGATTTTATTGTTATTATTACCCTTATAAACATATCATAACTTGAACCATCCATCAAAATATGGGGAGGGAAAACATAAAGAAGGGTAAGATTAGATTTTCATTAAGGGTAAAATTGTTAGATATTAATCAATGACCATACATTATCATAGGGGTATGGGAATGTAATCATAACATAAATAAGATATATCTATTTAATTTAATATCTTTAATCATAAGTCACAACATAAATCTTTTTCAAAACAAAATAAAATATTTATAAGAGTGTATAATCATTAATAATCAATCATGATCCATGAGAGCGTATCATAAACATAGGAATGTGGAAAAGATATAATTTTATAACATTATGAACTTTTATAATTAGAAACAGGGTCACTCATTATGTTAAGGATATGAAATCGGGTCCTCACATATATTTATTGTCATCAAACCAGATGAAAACATATACATGTAGAAATGAAACCAAGTCCTTATAGAAGCTTATGGACATGAAACTAGGTTTACACTTCTTGTAATGAACATGAAATCAGGTTCATACATAACATAATTTTATCATTAGTTATCTATATTTACCCAATGAATTAGAGGAATAAAATATACCTACTCATAATATAATCATAATCCATTCATATATACACCACATGATCATGAAATAATTTAGTATATCATCATAAAATTACCCATGGAAAAAATAGGTTTGGTTAATATTTTATTTTCATAAACATAAAACATATAGATAAAAAAAAGGATGGAATAATAGTATAATATCCCCAATGAAACATAATAAACATCAATGGGTTTCATCATAGATTAAAAATTACTTTAATATATGGCATAGATTATTTCATGAGGAAAATACACTTTTCATTTTGAAATCACTTGTTTAAAATAAAAAAATAAAAAATATTATGGACAACATTTTATTTGAAAAAAACCATGGATACTTGTAATTTAAGATTAAAAGAATTAGGGAATCATGATGATAATAAATTACATTCATGTTTTAATTGTTAAAATAAATATTATGTTCACATCTTTGGTAAGAAAACACCTTGTTTAGAAAATGAGAAGAAGATGCTTTTTCAAATATTTTTTGAACTGTCAAAAAATGAGTAAAAAATAATTTAAGGAATCATTTATATAAATTTAAAAAAATTATTGACAAAAATTTAAGAAATCATAGATATGTAAAAAAATTATTTTCTAATGAAAGAGAGAAGTAAAGTCAGCTTTTCTTAAAAATAATTCGAACCATCTTGAGTGCCATGGAGAGAAAAATGTTACTAAAACCAAAAAATTACAAACAAAAACAGATATAAAAAAATATTAATGGAGTTTTTAGATAAATATCATATAATTTCCCTTATTTAAAATTCAATAATAAATAATCTCGATTATAATGAGATTATATTATAAATCAATTACCACAAGTCATTCTCTACTTTATATGAATTCAAACCGATTGCAGAATAGAAGAATATTAATTATAAATATATTATAGAATAATATTAATACATATAATACCATATATTATTTACTTATAATATATTATCACCCATTTTTAAGTAAGTCAAAATTAAAATCATTATTCTAGGTGATAACTGTTTCGGTTTACACGTATGTTTCGACTATGAAGTTCATGTCTTTGTACATTGATATTGGTTCTCTCGTATCAGAAATTCTAATCATATAATAATTATCATATTTTGTCATTGGATAAACTTTTATATCTATTCATATAATGTGATGATGAAAAATTAATACATCACTTCATGGAGATGGTAATTCATATGTACACACAAGTGTTGTTTCCATTTTCCAATTGATGAAATGAAACAAGGGAATACAATAATTAACCTTTATTGAATCATTATTATATTATAAATATATTATAAATTTATTAAATTTATCCTTATTACCATCTATTTTAATCATAATTTAAAAATAAATCACATCGCTTCAGGGTGATGGTAGTTTACATACATGCATGAGCGGTGTTCTTATTTTTGAATTGATGGAAAGGTAAAAAGGTATATAAGATTTTATAATTAAATAAGTGTAATTATATAATAAATATAATATTTAAATATTAAATCTATAATAATAACTATCCATGAATTATTTTGATGTAAAATATATCATATTCTACATGGAGGTGATCATTTACATGTACGTACGGGCCATACTTTTCATTTCCCATTTTACATAAAAGAGGTTGAAATGGATGATCTATTATACTAGTAAAAATTAATTATATGTAGTATATTTAATAAATTATTTTATAATTGATACCATATATTTATAATTGGTTTAATGATATATATAATTGTATGTACTCTTTTAAGATTTATACCCCTTTGTTGACAATCCACATTTGGCTTACACCTTAATCATTTAAATGATAGCATTTTGATTAAAAATGTACCTATAGGAAGTGGAGAGATGATATTAATGTATTAGTAAATTTATTGGGTGATTTTAAGTCTCATGAAGTGTGAGGAAGTGATGAGTGGGGGTGTCTTTTTATAAGTGAGAGAGAGGACACACTTGTAATATTTCAAAATATTAAAATATAAGAATTCCATACTCGAAAAAATGATACCAAATAGATAATATTATAATTTAATATGATATTGGGTGGAAATATGAACATAAAATAGGATTTTTACAAGATTGTATTGATTTATTACACATATATTCTATTTTATCATCCTAGTAAACCCGTTTTAACCCTGACCAATGTAATAAAAAATTATTATTTTTTCCATTCGTTGTGAAAAAAATTATTCTTACCCTATTAAATTATATTAATTAGGATGATTAAAAATATGAAATACATTTTAATAAATCCAATTTCTATAAGGGGTATAACTTAATTTTAAATAATCACTCCAAACACAATAAAAACTTGTTTTAGATAGATTCATTTTTATGCATAAAACTGAAGTTGCATACATTATTGGCCAAGTAAAAAACATCAAATGAATATTAAAATATTATATTTAATATTATATATATAAATTTCATTGAAAAATTAATCAATAATTTTTTATTTTATTTATTAATATAAAAATACCTTTCATGCATAAAAATAGTTTTTTAGAGAAACATGTTTTATCTAAATAATGAACTTACACCAAAAATATGATATAGTGATGATTACTATGTAATTAATTAGATTATTTAAAATTAAATTATAATTAGGGTAATTTAAGATAAAATTAACAACATAACATAACTTTTACATGAAATTTAATAGTAGTTTAAAAAAATTGATATTTTTAACTAATCACTAAAAAATTAATCTTTTCATAAAAAACACTAAATTATAATTTATAGTAATTTCGATATAATTATTTAAAAAATAATATCATTTTTATGAAATACAATTTTGAAAAGTGGATGAAATTAATTATAATATTTGTGATCAAAATTCAATAAAAACTATTCTTACAAGAAAACATGTTTTTGAATCATAAAATCACATTTTAGAATATTCTATAATTATTTATTATGAATGAATCAAAACATTTAGATTATATAAAACCTTTATACATATTTTTCATAATGTTTCTATTATGATTAATACTAAAAATTTAACTTCTAAGTTATGATAGTGTACAATATTACTATTCATTTAGACTTGGGGTTTCATGTATAGGCACCCATTGAAGAAAATTAATTTCTTTAAACAAAAATATATCATAAAATGTCATGGTGTTAAAGGAACATAAGGATTTTTTATACTAGATGAACCATGACATATAACACATAGTGTTACATACACCATTTCTTTAGCTTACTACAGTTCAATGTTTCTTACATGGATTTCCCCAATTATGAAGTTTTAACAAGATAACTATAATTAAAATCATAAAAATTCAATATATTTATTAAATTCTAATTATGTGTAAGATAATTAGGGGTGGTTGAATATGTTATTTATCATTTCATCAGATGATTTTATATATGATGGTATTTTTTCGCTCGAATAATTATTATAAATTGTGGGTCCTCAATTGAGATAAATTTATGGATTGTATGAATGTAACTAGATAATACATGTGATTATTATATTTATTGGATGAGGATAATGAAATGTTATTAACCATAAGGTTGAATAAAATGTGATTTGTTCATTTATTTGTTTAGTTTATACTTAAAGAATCATGTAAATATGATTAAATATATGGTATTTACCTACTTCATGTGTTATAGATACCTGATGTCTCAAACAAAGGTATTACATAGAAAATAATTATTATATATCATATAGTTGGTAGATATATATACAGGGATATATGTGTTTGATAAAGATATCTCTAAATAAATTTGTATCTTAAAGAGTATTAATTACTTTATATAGGATTTTTTTTATTGTATTTAAGAATTCAAGAATTTATATTTGTTTTCAACGCTTAAAGGGCTCATGGGTAACAATTTGTTTTTAAATAAATTAGGATTAAGTTTTATGAAACTCAAAGAGTATCTCTAAATTTTTTATAGTTCATCCAAATGGAATTTCGTATAGATATTCAAAATGTATTTCATATGATGTGAAATGTGGTTCTGTTGATTATAAAATTACAGAAATGTTTTTTAAGAAATAAAAATGGAGTTTTGGATATATTTTCACAAGTTATTGCATATGATACAAAATAAGGTGAAATAGAAAAAATATATGCAGTTTTAGTTAAAATGGTATATTTATAGAGGAATTTCTTATGTCAAGAACATATATTATATGTTTAGACTATATTATAACGTATGGGATAAAAATATTACATATGGTATGGCATTGATGAAACATGGAAATATATTATGACATTGGTGAAGGGCATATCATAATGAATGATATAGGATATTAATCCATTTCCTTAGCCAGTTAGAATGAATGACATAATAAATTTATAATGTTGTGTTATGTGATCATCATAATATAAAAAACACCTAGAATTTATAATAAATTATCACATTCTGATATTTATTTTTATAAATATTTAATCTTTTATATTAGTTATTATCAATTAAAATGTTTAAAATGATGAAAACATATAATAAAATAGTAAATGAATTTATGTGTCAAATTAATAGCTAGGGGTTAAAAAGTATTTTAACTTCATGAATTACTCAAAATGTTACACCCTACCCTAGTCTAATCATCAATTCATAGGATGAGTCTAGAATAAGTCCCAAGGCATGCCTACTCATACTTTATAGGGTGTCGGCTAGTGGAAAGGGCTTAAAATGTCATTACGGAGATTATTGCCTCTAATTAGAGTCATATAAACAATAGAAAAATAACCCAGTATCATACATTCCCATAACCATCAAATTACACATAATAATCAATTAAATCAACTAAGATCATACATTATGGTTTCAAATAAAACATACATACACTGATTTCCCACTAGATCAATCCAAAATAAAATGAAACCAAAATACAATACAAGTTCACTTTCCCAACTACCATCATTGGGACTCTTCCAAATATCTTGATACCATCAAACTATCCTAGCTTGATTCATGAAATTTCATGTGATTTGAAATGAAATACAGAAATATGGTCTGCACATGCATCAAGATGTCCATTCAGGGTTTGAGCATACAAATTATTAGGGTCTCACAAACTATCTTGCATATACAAATTCAAAAGGTTTGAAATATCTCCTTAAATAGAGGTAATATGGGATAGGGTGAGGACTATATTATAGCCTCTCTATGCATTCCCATTTGTCTTGAATAAATTAGATGAGTCCCTTTTTGAAAATGGATAACTTAACACTTAATGTAAAAACTGATGGTTCATGTCGAGAACCACTTGGGATAGGGATAGTGTAAGTTATCTATCCTAAAAACTCATCTTATGAATCCCTACATCAAGGCTTTAATGACCTACTACATCTCCCTACGATAGTCTTACCACACTTATGGCCCTCTAACACTCACTCAAACCACTGATTCTTCCACTAAAACAGAGAAAATTTCAAAAAACACCTTTTTTGGATGTTCAAACTCTCAAAACCTAATCTTGAAGCTCAATTATCAAAACAAACTTCCCACTAGACAAAAATATCAAATTCTCTATGAATTTATAACTAGTAACGATGCAAGTTCTTATAAAATTCCCACAAGAATGATTCTTATCCTTGAGAATCCATGGAACACCACAAACCATGTCCCCTAACAAATCTCGTACATCAATTCACCAAGAACATATCATGTTCTTGTATTTAATATCAAACACACTATTTATCCATAGCTAATAAAACCTCTCAATATCAATGCCAATATATACATAGGTTTCACTAAATCTATCTACCCCTCATACACCTCATTTTCATTAACTGATTAATTTTGAGTATTATGGTGCTCCCCAACATAAGAATCTGCTTTGCAAGGCTAATTACAAACCATGGTTCTCCCCACAATTTGAATCCACTATTTAAATTCCACTCCCAATGGTCAACCAACCCCCAAACTATGGTCTAAAAAATTTTCCCAATGTGGTTTCTATATCACCACATCCAAATCAATGAAAAAAAACCATTTTATCATCCTATATCTAACTATTCCTCTATGAGATCAACCACACCATACTAAATTTCCTCAAATAAAACTGGCCTCCAACTCATCATTTTCATGAATGACCCCCAGATGAATAGTCCTTCTCATATCCCGAGCCATGATTCTGAATTATCTTTCTTTACCGAGAATTTATATCATAATTGAAACCTTCACTACATTTCATCACATGAGTCTCCTCATGAATCACATCATGAACTAGTGTTCGTCCCCTAAAAAATATTATGAGTCATAGATAACCACAAAAATCTCCTTCAGATCACATTGAAACCACCTAGAGCCTATTTTTAATTCACCAAATCAAATTTCCACCATATGTGAACGTTAAATATGTTATTACATAAGGAACCAAATATCAATAGATTTTAGCAAATGTCAGTACGCATGTTTCACATTGGACATCTAATGGGTGATCTTATATAGAAACAATACATGTAACATGAGGGACATTCACCCAAAACTTATACCATGATACCCATGATAATAATATTCTTATCACTATATGAAGAATCCAAACAATCATTCTCCATGTCTCACACTATATTCATTACCAAATGTAATGACTAGATGTGTCTATACCACTCAAAAATGAGTTCCAACACAAAATTACAGTAGTTCCACCATCTCCCTAATCTTCTACAATGTTTTCCATAAATAGAAAAAAAATTACCTCCACTATATGGATTTCTAAAAACCGTACCTCAATCAGTAACCCAATTGGGATCCATATTTCACACATGTTTCTCATCCCAAGCCTAATTCAGCTTTTATCAACCTCTGATACAACACCTCATTGAAAATCTATGTCAAGGACTCCACTCTTTTTGGTCAAACCAAGGTACATTGATCCATGACTGATGTCACCCCCATCATTATGAGTAATATTCCAAATTTCATCCACAACTCCGAATTACCATTCCCTTGAGTATCTCACTGAACACACCAGTCATCTCACTCCAAGAGTGACCCAAAATAAAAAACACTATAGCATCATCTTTACTGCACCACTTACGGTTCAGGCCAATTGTAAAAATTCTCAATTGACCTACACATGCCTAACTGAATGGCCTGAAGGCCTTAATTTTTTATTAATTTTGGATAAAACCCCTTTTAAGGGTAAAGGGAAGAAACCTCACATGACTTCAAGGAGAAAGAGACATTAAAAAATCATAAAATTAAGAGGGCTGCAACCTAGAATAAGAATATATATAAATACCCATTCCCAACATCAATACCATTAAGGCACACATCCACAAGTGAATGACTGCTCACCAAGCTATCCCATGAAAAAACGCACGGGCCCGGTACCGATGGCAATGCCATACCCACTCAATCTTCCTAATCCGAGAATCCACTCACGGTGGAGGCGACTAGATCTAAACCACGTCTAAATAAATTCTTTGTAGACAATCTAGGTTCCCCAGCTGGAACATTCATGATTCCATTACACCTCAATCAGTGACCATCCTAGATGGACCCTGCCAAACTCCAATAGATATCCCCACCACCACACCTACAGAATATGAGAAGACAATCCAAGGGACACAAGTTCAAGCCATTGTCACCTAGGACTGGATGGACCACCACCGTGCTGAGGAAATTCCATCAATGAGGGAATCCAGGTCATCTTGAACCAGAAACACCACTCTGAGCATGTATCTTCTCTGATCAACACCATGGATTCACCCTCACTGGGTTTCGAAGAAATCCAGTCATGGTGGCAATGAAATCATAATGAAAGGGCAGTGATGAACTAGCGACGTTGAACTAGAGCAACCAAATACCACCAAATAATATCCAATCAAACAAAACACCAACATCACCAAATAAAAACACCTACAAAAATCTGACAGCAGTGCCTAAATCCAAAGCCTGTCCCCTCTAAGGAACTACAGATCACAATTAGAGACACACTGGGAGCCATTCAGAGGCATCACCTGGATCTTCTGGATGAACTAAGAATCTAGAGACACTTAATCGACGCCGAAAAGTCCACTGGAGGTGTCACCTGGACGCATCGGATGAACCGAGAATCTGGAGTACTCCAAAGATGCAGGAAATATCGAGACGCACTGAACCGATCCATGTAGGAACCGCGTTGAGCCACATAGTCATTGGAAGGGGCAAGCCACTATGAGCCAAATGCTGGAGCACCACTGAAAACTTTGTCACCAAGATCGGAGACAATGCCAAGCACTGATGGATCCCTATCATGCTACCCTAAAGCCAGACTACACCCACACCAATCTGAGACCAGAAGAAGCCACCATGAACTAATCCAGGCTGGAGGGGGTGGAGAAATGAAAGAGAGGGGAAACCCTAGCTACCATGGATGTGAGAGAGGAATCCTCTAAAAGGAGAAATGACGAGCACATGCCTCATTCAACATTTTATGACACAAACAGGAACCATGCATACACAGTGCACACCTACCCCCACACACCAAAACTATTTCCTTAATATCCTTTGAAATGACCAATCTTTTTTATATAAGGTATAGTGATCCTTTAAGAACCCTCTCATAGGTCCTCTTTCTTGATCTACCCTAATCTCAATAGAACACAAAAGTTTCAATCTATCATGCAACAAGATCGCACATCCTAACTCACACTCCCATGAGACACATCACATCGAGCCTAGGCTCATGAACCTAACCCACTAAAATGACACAATACCTATCATGATCACCCCAAAAAAAAGTATATCTCATTCTAAGTCTAAAACATTATTACTTACTACACAAGCATCATCACAAATCCCTAAGTGTTTACCCATGTTCCTATTACACTACATGAATGTGCACCCCAAGAACTGCATTTATAGTAATCCAACTGATCCAACCCTCAAAATATGACTCGATACTTGAAAATATTAGAGTGTTCAACATTTCAATATCAAAGGCATTTTACAAACCTTTCCTCAACCGACTCCAAGTTATTTGATTAACCTCCCTATTTGGTTATATAGAATTCTAATATTAAGATATATTTGAAAACAACATATATGTTGTTATAGATAATTTAAAAAACAAAATTGACATTACCAATGACCCAAAATGGCCATAATTCTAAGGTTACCTCATTTCCATCTGAATATCATCTCTAAATCACACTATTCACTCATAGAGTTATTACCAGGGCATCAAATTCCCTCACCAACCCATGATGGGTCTCCATATATCTCTTTATTAAGGGGATATAATTCTATCAATGAATAACCATACACTTTAATACCAATATTAAGTTTCATAAAATGGAAGTAAACCAATATACAAATAAGTATAATTATATTGAAAATCTAGAAGGAAAAACAATTTATAAGTTGTCGGCACTTTAAATAGTCCAAAATATTGTCATAAAATGGAAATACGAAAATATACATATGTCTTGTGAATCATATGTGAAAACAATAATATAGATAAATAAGAATATATTCAAAGTAATAAGTTCCCAAAACCATATAAAATCATAAATACTAAAACCAAAAACTCAAAATGTTTCACCCAAGGTAAATTTATATGACTGTATCACCAAAATCCAAGAATAGAAATCTCATTACCATATAACCTATAATTATTATTGGAAACTGTGTTCTCAATGCACCAGTATGTTATCCATTACAAGATTGGACACATCCATAGACCACTTTTCAACTATCTCACCAAATAATAAAACAAAACACAAATCTAATATGACTTTGTAACTCCCCACCCAAGAACAGTATTCAGTGCTAGATATGAGGTTCCACAAGACCATAAAAAACATCCCCATGCACTATAGGTAATATACTAGATGAAAGAGGCTAATAAAATAATTGGGTAGACTATTACCTTTATTAATAATCATAAAATTATTATAAAAATTACCAAGTTTCATACAAAAACATAAAAAAAATTACACTGAATAAACAATTAACATATCAAATATTATACATAATGTTGTCATGGAAAACATCTATACACTGATCACCCACTGCGAAAAACCCAAATATAATAAAACTAAAATATAGCACCTACACACACTACCCCTACTTTTTTTACATGCCTCATCCAAATATCTTGATTTCTTAAAGATATCACAACCTGATCCACCAAATTCCTTGTTCTCGAAATTGAAATACATTCATAATTCCTTTATGTTTACTAGGATTCCATTATATAATGTGATCATAAATCTCGGTAGGGTATCACCACGAAACCATAATATAATCTATCAAACTACACCAATGAACTTCTCAAATGGAATTAATTAGGGATAATAGGAGGTCCATCCAAGAGCCTCCCTACATGAAACTATCCATCAAGAACAAAATGGGTTGATATCCTTTTTTACAAAGGTATTTGAAACTGGCTATAACTGGTCTTGTAAAAATTAATTATTAATAAACCTTTTCAAAACTATTTTACTGATGAGTTGGGGTCTATACATAGAGAATGATGCACAGATATGTGTTTTTCTATGTAACCAAGGTAAAAAACCAAAAATAAACAAAATAAAACAAGAAGTGGGTAATAAAAATGTTTTGGTGATGAGAAAGTAAAGATAGTGATGGATTTGGGTGAGTGAAAGTGTAAGTATAGAAAAACCAAAAATAGAAGAACTAAATAGAAACTATAGAATATAATAAATTTATGAAGTTAAAGGAATTTATTTTATGGGTTTTATAATGATTTTCCATTATTCCTGCATTATAAATTAAACTAATCGGAAATGATTGAAAGTTACTAACCATATTTTTCCTCTGGTCAAACTATTAATGAATAATTACTATAACATTTCAATTATAGATGTCACTAATTCAATGAATTGAAGATAAGTTATCACTAAGTTCATTTTTTTCATTTGAAATCAGTATAAAACTCTCTCTTGAGATTGATTTAATTTTCAGTAAAATCATCTGAAGCTAAATCATTATGAAATTAATTTTGACCAAGATCAATTTTCACTAATGCTTGATAATTTGAAAAAAAATATCTAAATGAAATTATAGAGAAATATCCAATTAGATAAACAGAATAATGAAGTAAAATTGATTAACATATATAAATTACTCTCCCAAAAGTGTTTATCCAAGAATCATAACTTCATTAACAATATTCTAATGGTTCAATACATGAGAATCTATGTAGAAAGTGAATGAATAAATAGAATAAGAGAGAAAATTATTCTCTATATCATTGATCCTAATATAATTTATACCTATCATATCTAGTATTTCTGTATCTCCAATCTCCCCCCAATGTTCATATTTTAGTGTTTGTACTTGTATCCCCTTATACCCAGCTTCTGGACTCTTCTTCTTATTTTAATATTCTTGTTGCACACCAAGCCCCACCTCAAACTCAAAGTAACTGTTCATGTAAAAATATCTAGTGATGCCCTTGGATTGGAAAAATATTCAATCTCGATCATATTTCATCAAAAATAATGATATTTCAATCAGGTATTGTTCAGAAAAGTCAATTTTAGTTGTCCTTCTTAAATGGATTGAGATTTGGCTTGAGGGTCTCTATTAATTAGTGGCTCAAGGTCAATTTTCAAAGTAACTTTCTCAAGGATGGATTTGGTAGTATCCTTAGATATATTTGGAATCATTTTAGTATACAGTTTCAAAATGGATTATTCAATTGAAAATTTGGAGGTGGATCACATCTTTGAAAATTGTCAGGTATAGCTACAACGTCATCCCTAATCTTGGTCATGGATTCCCTTCATCAATCGAAATGACACAGTGGTAGTGATTCATAAAAAATGATTTGTTATAGGTGTTAATGATTCAAATAATTTGTGTCTACACATGATGGGTTCCAATTCATCATCAACAGGTTAGGGATATTCATCAGGCGGCATATTCATGGGTATAGTCCTTAGTCACCGTCAGGATTCGAGCACAAGTATTTATCAATGGTACAGATTTCTTCCTTATTCTATGGTGGGATCATTATTGGTTTTATTATTAGGTGATGTTTTGTTTAATGGTAAATTAAAAATAATCTCACATGTTTAGTTAAATTACATTCATGGTCGCTTTCAAAATCTCCCTCATGGTAAGTTGCAAATTCCACCGTATGTTAACATGGTTACCAGAGTGCACAGTTGGTTGGTGCCATTATTTCACAGTTAGTTGAGTCACTATAAGAGTAACTCATGGTATGTTTTTTGTGCATACACAATTACATGGAAAATGGGAATGATATAATGGTAATTATAATAACCATGTGATCTACCAAAATTTATGTATGGTTGGTTGAGGCATAGAACGTATACTAAACGTGATAGTTTCTCATAGTTAATTAAATTTTTATTGTATATTCACTAAAGTGAGTGTTAGAGTGACATGGTATCTCTTCTCATGGTTAGTTTACTTTTCAATATGTTTTTCCACCATTATGATAAAAAACAAAGATATGATAATTCAATGAAAATTAAAAAAATTCAATTAAAAAATCAACAAAAGAATTAAGAATTCATTAAAAATGAATTCAAATTAGATTTAACCAAATAATTGATGCATTTTCAAATTTAATATTACATTAAAATATTTTATATTTAAATAATTTAATTATAAAAAAAATTTGAAAATTTTGAAATCATCAAAAAATATCAAAAACAATTCCAAAAAATGTTGGTTCAAAAAAATGTGAATACTAAATTGGGAAATTTTTTTTCAATTTATCATAAAAAAATTTAAATAATATTAAATTAATTTCAAGTTTCATAAAAAATAAATCAAATTAGATATTTTACTCATTCAATTTACATTTTCACAATAATTACTTCAGTAAATCCCAATAAATGGTGGGGAAAATGAATTAAAAATTTCCAAATCAAATTCCCTCACACATAAATGTTTGTTTTTCAATAGTAAATTCCATGATTTTTTATATATATAAATTAATTAATAGTATTTTTACTATCTTTTCAAAATAATTCTTATTAAAAAGGTTATTTATTTATGTAATAATTCAAGGTGGGTGAATCTTTTCAAAGAATGATTGTAGTAATTATTTCCTAGATTAAAATAAAAAATATAGAGTGTAGTAACATAGATGCATTTATTATTGAAAATTCCATGCAAACTATATGAGATAAACCACATACCTACATAAATTCCAATTAATGTAACAATTGTAAGAGGGATGAAAAGTTATATTTAATTGGAAATAAGATCATAACAAGGACATTCAATTTTCACTCTTTTCTAGGTTCTAAAAAAATTAAAGATCCATTTTTTCTTCATTGATATGATTAAAGTAATTTAATTATAATTTAGATTTCCCCTATTTAATTTGGGTTCAATATTTCCATCATCTTAATGAACTCATCTTTAACTATAAGACACTTTATTGATTTTTTTGAATTCCTTTTTTTTTGAATTATTCTCAATAATGAATGTAAAAAAGAACTTTACAAAGAAACTTCTTAGATATGTTAAAAGTTAATACACACACCATATTCCTTAAGTATAATAGATTCATAGTGGGGTCACAGTTTCCCATTTTACTCTAGTATCAAAAGACTTATATGATTACCAATTGATTTCATCCCATAAGGTGTATTATTTTCAAATGTGAGTACCTAAGGTTTGTGATTAAATATATAGTTCCAAAATCCATAATAATAATTTCACAAAGATATATCATATATTAGTACCTTTCCTAGTCCCTAAATATAACCTCCATAAGAAAAAATATGCAACATCACTAAAAAATCATACACCACCAACAATTTCATAACAATGAAAAGATTTGTGACAAAAATGTTATTATCCACTAGGACTGGCATAATTTTTGTTCAAATTGAAGCTAAAAGACCCACATTATTTTAAATCTTTGAAAAAAAATAAACCTTTTTTGGAAAATATATTAAAGGGTATTTTAATGTGTCCATTCATTAAAGAACAACTTAGAATAAAAAAAATCCCATCCCCTCGCAATTAATACTCAAAATTTTTCCAATATTGAATCCTAATATGGGAGATATTTTAATTAAAAAAAATTGAAAAATTAGTAGTTAAAGAATTTTGAAAGGGTTATGTGAATTTTTAATAATTACATTTTCCACATTTCTATAGAAATTTTCAAGAATGTTTTTTATAGGTTCATGTTTATTTTTTGATTGAAAAAAGAAAAAAGAATTTTTAATTTGGATCACAAAGTATCATGATAAACAATGGTGTACAGTTATATTTGAATAAATGTCATTATAATGGGCGTAATCAGGTTTCACAATGCAAATCAAAATAATTTTTAATTCTCTTCAATTCAATAAACTGGATCCCAGGTAGAAATCAAGTTCAAAATTTTCACAAGATCATGGGAAATCCCCCCCCATATAATTCAAAACAAAATATAGTAATAGATGTGCTGATTATTGAAATAAAAAAAAATATCACCTCTTGTAATGTAAGAGATTTAATCATTAAGTTCATTCTATCAATATTTTCCTTGTAGCCTTTAGGTAAGCCCTCTAGTTTACCCATTTAATATAATAGAGAAATAAAAATGGGTACATAAGAATATGTAATTTAAAGATCTAGACAAATTAAAACCAATTTTAGAGTTTGGGTTTTTTTTATCCAGCTAATGTGGTGTGTTTTTTCCAAGGTTTTTCTTTTTTGAATTTATTATATTTGAAGCACTTTAGTGATAACATATCATGGTATAATAGAATATAGTTGATGTAGAAGATATTATAATCATAAATTATTGGTTAATATTATTCTAATAAATAAAAAAATAAAATAGAGAAGAAATGTGGGTCAGTTCCCATGAAACAATGAATTTCTAGTCATCGGCTTGACTTGAGAGACATTATTGTTTCAAGTAAGGAGAAGGTGTCCAATATTTTTGATTTCCCTTAAAAAAAATTGGATTTTATATAAATTTACCATAAATAGTCTTTTCTTCTATACAATAATCTTCATATCTCTATTAACAAGTACTCTCAAAATTGTTAAGGGACCCGGCCATTCAGTTTTTAGTTTACTAGTAAAATATTTTACCCTAGAATTGAATAGAAAAACTCTTGGAACAAACATGAAATACCTATTTTTAATGATTGATACATGAAATGATTTTATTTTATCTTAATAAATTTCATATTTTGATATGATTCCCTCTTAATTTTCTTTTGATCACTTAGCATCAATTATCCGCTCTCACATGCAGACTTGAAGTCATTGTTTAGGGCCTTCACTATGCAGAAATACTTTATATGTAGTTCCATGAGTAGGTTATATGTATTTAAAAAGAGATGTATATAAGTATATTTCTCTATATGTGTCCTTTATGCAATTTTTTATGCCCAAAAGACTTCACCCAACTACACAAAATAGTCTGTTCTTGAGCTAGAAACCATCTTTTCCAAAATCTGTTTGAGCTCTCTATTAGATACTTTAGCCTATCCATTAGATGTTTGAAATGAACGTATCTTTAATTACATGGGAATTAAATTTCTTTTGATTATTACAAAATACATTACACAAATATATTCCCAAATTTCATATTAGTTTAGTGTCTTTGTAAACATAGAACATAATATTCTAACTTTGTGAAAGATCTTAAACATCTCCCATAAATATCATTCTCTTTTGTTTTCCTACCTAAAACCTTTCCTTATATCATGGGAAAAATAAAACATCAAAATGGTGATCTCAAATGCTCATTAAGGGTAAACAAAGAGAACATAAAACATACCATATACATAATAATGTAAAAACATGAACATAAAGTTTAAATATCAAAATCTTCAGTTTTGAAATAAATATTGGTAGTATATAAGGCATAGATCATAAAGGAACATTAACCATGATAAAATAGTATTGGAATAAATCACGGAATTATTTAAAACAAATAAGCACATAATATGATTTCTATAGTATCCAATCCATTTCTTTCAAGACTATTATAGTGGATAAGTCCATTACAGAACCGAGTTTACTTATTCTTCTAGCTCTGTATTACTGAACTATATTTAGTTTCCATTCTAGCCTTATATTATTTAACTGAATTTACTTGTATTTCAAGCCATGTCTATCTCATGAGATATAAATATTTACCCAATGAATTGGTGGTAGATATAGGTCCCACCCATCTCATAATGAAATCATTCTTACATGTTCCATGAAAACATAAATCATTCATCATAGCATAACCCATGAAATAAAATGGGTTTATTCAACATCATTCCATCATAACATAATCCATATAAAATAAATGGATTTCATAAAAATAATTCTATCATTAACATAATAAAATCATAGTAATATGAGGGATAGAAACATAAACTTATTTAAAGAGTTTCATCTTAGATGGAAATTTTTTTTGAGAAAACAATTCAACATAATTCTTGAGGAAAAAATATCCTTTATTCTTCAAAAACTTTTTCTTTTCTCAAAATACCACACAATTTTAAAATAAAATAATTTAGTTGAAAATAAAAGTAAAATCGTATAGAGGAATCTTCATGTAAATAAGGCATCACAAATACGTAAATATATATTCATTCCATATAATTTAAAAAAACATTTTCCTCGTACTTTTTTTGTAAAGGTAAAAATGTACCTCGTAGAAAAAAATTCCAAATGATTCCTTTCATATTGTTTAATAAAAATTTACAAATGGATAAAATTGACTTAAACAATTATAGAAGAATAAAAAAAAATTTGAATATTTAGGAAAAATGGATGTGGTTGATAAATATACCCTAGTAAATACTTACATATAAACAATATCCAATAATAATGAGATTGTGAAATTATCTCCTACTTTAGGTTTTATATCCTTCGTATATATCTGAACCTCCTCTTTTTGAGTATCTCCATTTGATTTGAAGAAAGGTATCTTTAGGATGATTTTTTACCCAATGTGTGGCCTCTAAGTGTAATTTAGAGATTTTGGGATCTTATTTGAGTTGAATTTGGATGATCCAAGGGTCTTGATAGATGTGAGTAAGTGGGTAGAGGTGGTTCCCTTTTATAAGAAGGAGGAGGGGCACTTTAGGAAACTCTTGAAATATTATTTTATTATAAAACAATTTTCGAGTTATAATATCTCCAAGGTAATAAATTTAGAGGATAAGATGTGTATGGGTCTAAATCCTCTCAACCAATAGGTTTTATAGATGTTTAGGTCACAAAATTAACCTTATCTTTTAGCTTTAACCCATAGTTAAAAACATTAACTCTTACCATGTTTTCATGTATTTTCATAATATATGGTTACTATAGCGACTATAAAATGAAAAATAGAACCAAAAGTGAATCATTAATGAAATATTTAACATTATATAAATAATTTTTCCAAATCATATATTTTTAGGACTATTATATCATTTAATAAAATAGTATTTGTTTTAAAAACTCATTTATGACCATTTTGACACAATTTAGAAATTGATTTTTTTAAAAGTTATAACAACTTTATTCCTTCGAACCAAAGGCATGAAATCATAGAAAATATTTAATAGTCATCCATAAAATTCATATATGGCATAAAAAATTTCAAATTACCTTTATTTTAATATTTATAATATCATTTATTTGAATATTTCATTAATATGGTAATCGTTGCATCATCCTTGTGTTATAAATAAATTTATTTATTTAATGTCTAAAAATTATAAATAAAATTCCATGATTTAAGAAATATTTTTATATTTATAATTAATATTTATAGTCAAACAGATCAATTATATAACCCTACATTAAAAAATTTATTACAATATATATGTTTGTGTTATATTTCTCCTAACATTAAATTAATTATTATAACATGTCATTATCACACCCAAGTGGCACCCAAATGCAAAACATTTAGACTAAATATTTTTTTGGTCTCCTGTGACTCATCCAATAATATTAGGACCTGTTTTAGGGTAGTTTTATATTATTATAATATTTTTTTACCTTTATTCAACGAATATACCCTTTAACCATGGTAAATAAAAATAAATACTGAAGTTACTATTCATAATGTCCAAAAAAAAGCATACCTATTTAAACAATTAGTACCTTATTATTACAAATATAGAATCCATTTTTCTAAATTCAAAACATAGAATTGGCAGAAATTAATTTAAAATTAATTCTCGTTGTCAAAACCAGAAAGCGGGTTTCTAAGAAGTAAAAATTATCAAAAGATTGACATCTATTTTTGTCCAATATAAAAGTAAAATTACTTATAATGAAAAAAATTGTATTAAATGATAAAAACATAATCCAATTACACTTTAAAACTAATTAAAATGACAATATAACTATTTAAGTAAATTATATGAATAGGCAGTTTTGAATTAAAATGCGGTATTTTTTACTATTCATTAAAATATGAATTTCATCAGAAAAAAATGCCCGAATTTCAACCAAGGTAAATTTTGATGTCCCACTTCCAAATAAGATGTTTATTAAGTCAAATATAACTTATAAAATTGTCAAAACTATATTTAAAAGTGTTTCTACATTAAAAGGTGGTAAAACTGTATTTTTTTAATACTTCTTTTATCCAAAAAATGAATTTGTTCTTATATCATATATATATAACATATAAGATAAATTTAAAAAATTACATTGAATATATCACAAATATATTTCACTAATAAAATCTATAAAGAGTGGTTTTAATATTTTTATAGACTCGTTTATTTTCATTCAAATAGTTTTTTTAAAAGGAAGTTAATATTATTCATACCCACCATTATAACGAATAGGTTATAATATTTATTTATCACTTATACTCAGTCTTGAGTGAAATTAATTGTATCAAAATAACTTGAAATTGTGTGTAACACAAGCCAAGAATAGTATTGTGTATACTGCAAGCTAATACAGTGTTGCATATAGCGCAAGATAATCTTGGTGTAGTGTAAAACACAAGACATCAAAGAAATTAAAACAAATATATCTCATAAAATCTTGGGGTGTTACATTATACCCCCTTAAAATGAATTTTTTCCTTGAAATTATTCAGAGTTATAAAAGGTTTACTACTTGAAAGTTTCTTTCATAGAAACCCACATTGTAAAACTGAATACTAAAACTTCATTTTAAAAAGGAATGTTCGAAACATAATGATTACCCAAAAGTAACTCATCATGTGGTTTCCACATATGAGAACATAGGTGGTAAGTGAAAACATTGATATAGAAGAAAAATCTAACCGTAAATTTCTATAGGATAGTGATAGAGAACAAGGTTTGGATAAAGTTAACAACCAGAAATCCAGAAATCTATAATGATTTAAGGGACCATCTGATTCATCAGATAAGAAGGTAATGAGGGAAAAAAAATTCAATATCCTTTCCCAAAAGGTGAAATTTTTTTAATGAGAATAAATACTTAATTGATTTTGGTACAGTCTCGTCATTGTTCATGCCTTTAATAATTTACACTTCATCTCTTATTTAAAGAAATGAAGTTGAATTTTTTATTCTTGAAGTGTTAGCAAATCATGTGATAGAATGATAGGACATTCAATCTGTCTCAAAAAAATAGTAGCACATGTAATCAAATATTCATAAGTTAACCTATAGTGATATAATACATTAATATAAAAAACATTAACCAGAATATAACGTATACTATACATAAATGGATAACTTTAAAATAATTCAAAAAACTAAAAATATAAAACTTTAGAAAGAGGTGAACTAAATAAACTTAACATTTTTCTCCTATATCTTATATGGTAGTTCTTGGTTGTCACATTCAAAACATGTGAATACCTTAATCATTTATTCTCTTAAAACATAGTAATAACATGAATTACCATAGAACCTTATTGAAAACATAAATTCTTTCAAAATTAACTCTTTCCACACACCAAAAAAAACCAAAAATTATATATACTCAAACCATAATATCACATTCTCCTTATATCAATCATAAGGTCATTAATATTATCAAACATATCATTATCTCTTTATCCCTTCATTATGTGTATATCATGTTCTTTAAAAAAATATTTCAATCACTTCTCATGGTTACTGGTACCATATACTTATGGAAAACTATAATGGACCAATACATAGATATTCCAATATTCCATAATACTATAAAATAGATTCTAAAACACTATTTTAGAATCTCATTACATAAACACTTAATCATTCCACCACTTTGTTGTCATACTCAACATTTCAAATAGTGATCGCATAAGATTTTCCTTTTTCGTTGGCCTTAAGAGGTTTTAGATGTTGATAATCATTCATAACCCTTGTATTAGCGAATTGGTTAGAATGATTCCTCATTTACTTGAACATGTAGAATTAAAGTGTGGGAGGTGCGCTCTCTGTAGTATTTTCTCTATTCACATCATTAGGAACTTTTTTCCACTACTTTTTCACTAAACTACTTGATGACCTTATTTTTCACACTTAAATAATTTGATAATCCATTTAATACAATATCCACCATGATTATTTCCACACATTGATCATAAGGAAACATTCATCTTTTTTCCCCGCTGTTATGAGATTTTCCCTTGAACTGAACCTTTCATTTATTGTCAAAACCATGACATTGATATGTAACACCAACTTACATTTCTACCATGATATAACAAATCATAATATATTCATATCTAAAAAATTATATTATAGCTAATTCCCTTAAAAGAATTGGATTTAATCAACTAAAGAATCGATCAAATTTACTTTCAAGTTGGATGATAAAGCCAAAAGCAAACCTTAAAAGTCTTGTAAAATTTTCCTCGTATGTACCAACATATTCATCATACTTTTTCATAAGATCACGGAACTAAGTTCCCATATTTGTTCAAATAATATGAGGAAAGTACTTATTAAAAAATAAATTCTTCAACTCACCCCATTCCATGGATTCAATTTCATCTTATTGCCTTGTATTCTTGATTAGAGTCCACCACTGGTTTGATCCGCCTTCTAAACAATAAACAGCCAAAATGGATTTTTCAAGTTTTGAACAGTGAAGGATGTAAAATATATTTTCAACGGTATTGATCCATTTTCCAGAAAAAATTGGACCATAAGATCCAATGAAAGAAGTTGGATGTTACCTCATGAAGGACTCAATGGAATTTTGTTCCCTTCTCTACTCATTAGGAATTCCATAATGATTTATATCTTTTATAAGTATAGCAATAATATTTTTCATTCCATATACCATAAAATTTGTTTATTTAGGAAGAAATTCATTTCATTTCATAGTACATTGATCATTAACATGGTTCCTTTGGGTTCTAGTCATTGTATAAAACCCAAAAAGAATAGTATGAGAGTCAAAAATCATACTAGGAAAACAACATAATCAAGGGGGAGTACTTTAAATATCTAACAACTTAGTTTTAATCCTATGTTATTCATGATCATTACCATAATACTAGGACTATAACCTATAGTTATACTTACCCTTAGGAACATCCCTAGTCATACCTTAGAAATATCTCTTGGGAACTCACTAAATTTTTCGCATCCTAGTTTCTAAAGGTTAACTAAACCTTTACTGTAATACCAACTAAAATGACCCAATCTTGACGTACATAGACATTACATTTATTTTAAATAATACTTAATACATTACACAAATATATTCCCAAATACTGTATTAGTATAGTGTCTTTGGAAAATTAGAACATAATCTTCTAACTTGGTAAAAGATCTTCAATATCTCCCATGAAGATCTTCCCCTTTTGTTTTCCTACCTAAAACCTTTCTTTATATCCTAGGGAAAAGAAAACATAAAAGGGTGAGATAAAATTCTAATTAAGGGTAAACATGTAGAACATAAAACAAACCATATACATAATAATGTAAAAACATAAACCTAAAGTTTAAATGTCAAAATCTTGAGACTTGAAATAAATCTTGGCAGTACACAAGGCATAAATCATAAAGGAAAATTAACCCTGATAAAATAGCATTGTCATAAAATATGAAATTGTGGAAAACAAATAAGCACATAATATGATTTCAATATTAGCTAATGCATTTCTTCCAAAACCTTCATAGTGGATAATGTCCATTAAAGAACCAGGTTTACTTATCGTTCTAGCCCTATATTACTGAACCATATTTACTTATCGTTCTAGCCCTGTATTACTGAACTAGATTTACTTGTCTTTCCAGTCATGTCTATCTCATGAGATATAAATCTTTACCCAATAAATTGGAAGGAGATATATTTACCACCCATCTCATAATTAAATCATTCTTACATGTTTCAAAAAAACATAAATCATTCATCATAGCATAACCAGTGAAATAAAATGGGTTCTTAAACATCATTCCAACATAAAATAATCCATATAAAATAAATGGATTTCATAAATAAATTCCATAATTAACACAATGAAATCATAGTAATAATAGGGATATAAACATAAACCTATTTAAAGAGAATCAAATTAGATGAAAAATAATTTTTGATAAAACACTTGAACATAATTCTTGATGAAAATATCCCTTCTTATTCAAAAATGTTTTCTTTTCTCAAAATTTCACACAATTTTATAAGAAACTAATTTAGTTTAAAATAAACATGAAATTTTGTAGAGGATGATTCATGGAAATAAGGTATTATGAATACATAAAAATCTATTAATTCTGTATAAGTTAAAAAAACATTTTCCTCGTACTTTTTATAGAAAATTGAAAAAGTACCTCGTATCAAAAAATGCTAAAAGATTCATTTCATACTATTTAATAAAAATTTATCAATGGGTCAAGTTGACTTAAAAAATGTATAATAATAAAAATATCATTAAATATTTAGGAAACATGGATGTGGATGATAAATATACCCCAATAAATAATTATATATAAATAATATCTAATAATAATGATATTTTTAAATTATCCCTTACCTTAGGTCGGATATCCTTCGTATGTATTCAAACATCTTCTTTTTCGAGTATCTCCTTTTGATTTGCAGAAAAGGTCTCCTTAGGATGGATTTCTACCAAATGTGTGGACTTTAAGAGAAAGGGAGGGATTTTGGGATCTTATTTGAGAATAAGTTGGATGAGCTAAAGGGATTGAGAGGTGTGAGTAAGTGGGTAGAGGTGGTGTCCTTTTATACGGGGGAGGAGGGGAACTTTAGGAAAGTCTTGAAACATTATTTTATTATAAAATTATTTTTGAATTATAATTGTTACAACGTGATAAATTTAGTGGATAATATGAGTATGGGTCTAACTCTTCTCAACCAATATGTGTTAGATAAGTTTAGGTCAAAAAATTAACCTTATCTTTTATATTTAACCCTTAATAAAAACCCTAACTCTTACCATGTCTTCTTGTATTTTCATAATATATAGTTACTATAGTGACTATAAAATTCCAACTTAACTAAAAGTGGGTCATTAATGACATTTGTAACATTTTATACATTATTTGGAATAATTTATATTTTTAGGACTATTATATCATTTAATAAAATAGTATTTGTTTTAAAACTCATTTATGTCAATTTTGACACTATTTAGAAATTGAGTTTTTTTAAGTTATAATAACTTGATTAATTAGAAAAAAAAGGAATTAAATCATAGATAATATGTCATAGTCATCTGTAAAAAAAATTTGGAATCAAAAATATCAAATTGCATTTATTTTATTAATTATAATATCATTTATTTGAATATTTCATTAATAAGGTAATCGATGCATCATTATTATGTCATAAATAAATTTATTTATTTAATTTATAAAAATTATAAATAAAATACCATGATTTATTAAATATTTTTATATTTACAATAACTATTTATTGTAAAATATATCAATTATATAACCCCACATTAAAAAAAATTAGTAAAAGATATATGTTTGTATTATATTTCTCTCTACATTAAATTAATTATTATAAAATTTTATTATCACACTCAAGTGGCCCCCGAATGCTAAAAATTAGGCCTAAGAATTTTATTTGGGTCACCTATGATTCATCCAATAAGATTAGGACACTTTTGGGGTAGTTTTATATTATTATAAGATTATTTTTACCCTTATTCAATGAATTTACACTTTTACCGTGGTAAATAAAAATAATTATTGAAGTTACAATTAATAATATCTAAAAATAAAAGGTTAACTATTTACACAATTTGGACCTTATTATTACAAATATAGAATCAATTTTTCTAAATTCAAAACACAAAATTGGAAGAAATTAATTTAAAATTAATTCCCATTGTCAAAACCAGAAAGTGGGTTTTTAAGAAGTAAAAACTATCAAAAGATTGATATATGTTTGTGTCAAATTTAAATGTAAAATTGCTTCTAATTTCCAAAATTGGATTAAATGATAAAAAATAATCTAGTTACACTTTAAAACAAATTAAAGGACAATCTAACTATATAAATAAATTAGTTGAAAAGGTAGTTTTGAATTAAAATGTAGTATTTTTCATTATTCATTAAAATGTTAATTTCATAAGAAAAAATACAAAAATTTCAACCAAGGTAAATTTTGGTGTACTTCTTCCAAAGAAGAAGTTTATTATGTCAAATAAAACTTATAAAATTTTCAAAAACTATATTTAAAAAAGGGTTCTCCATCAAAAGGTGGTAAAAGTATTTTTTATTTAAAATTTGCTTCTTTTATCTGAAAAATTGAATTTCTTCTTATATCATATATAGAAAACATATAATATTAATTTAAAACATTAAATTGAATATATTACAAATATATTTCACTAATAAAATCCATAAATATTGATTTTATTATTTTTTTAGAATCAGTTATTTTCATTCAAGTAGTTTTTTTAGAAGTAAGTTAATATTATTCATACCTTCCATTATAATGACTCAATTATAATATTTATTTATCACTTATACACAGTCTTGTGTGAAATTAATTCTATAAAAAGGACTTGAAATTTTGTGTAACGCAATACAATAATAGTGTTCCATATACTGCAAGCTAATACGGTGTTTCGTATAGTCTATGCTAATCTTGGTGTATCGTACAACACAAGACATCAAAGAAATTAAAAAATATATATCTCATAAAATCATTGGGTGTTACAATATTAGTGTTTGGTTGTAATAGTTCTATGATAATACCAAAACTTCTTCAATAAATTCCTAAAATTATAATTATTGAAATGGTTTCTATTGTTTATAATAAATTAAATGGATACTCTAAACCTGTAAAATATCTTTTTATTACTAAATCTAACCACAATAGAAGAAATATTGTTTTGATGAGCCACTACCTCAAACAACATGGACACATATTCCATATCCAAAAGATTATATTCATTTTCATATAATAATGGGAAAGGCCTAATGAAATTGAAGCCCAAAAAAATTAAAAGTTAATCCTTAAATTTACCTTTTTTTGGTAGCTCCTTCTATGTAATTTTCCAAGCCTCTTGCACTTATCAAATCCCATCACAAAAATATTAGAGTCATTGATGAAATTTTTCTAGTAGAACCCAGCTTGGAAACCTTCTGATCAGGTTTTTTATCCATGGTGTCCACCGCAAGGTGATGAATGGAATCTATTGTGAATGTGAAAAATTTCCTCCTAAACCATACATATAGTTAAAAAACCATTAGAACATATTCCAAATAGAAGTATTTCATCCTAGAAGTAGTATTTCAACTTAGATATAATCCTATTTCACTAGTTCTATGAAAGTTCCTTGATAATAACACTGACAACTAGAATGTTAGGATTATTTATAAACCAAGTAGATTGTTTCACTAAAGAAATAAATAATTGTTCATGTACAAATGATTTATTGATTATTTTTTACTTTACTAGTTTTTGTTGAGGTTGTGAGTAATCTAGATAAGTGGGAAGTTATCACATTTTTAGCACCATTATTGTATTTTATGTCTAAATCAAATTATTGAAAATAGAAAAGTCCACCTCATAAGACTCGGTTTATATTCATTTATAACTGAAATATATTTAATAACAGAATTATCAGTGAATATAATTACTTTTGAACCTATGATATATTACATAAACATTTCAAATGAAAAAATTATATAAGTAAACTCATTCTCATTAGTTGACTAGTTCTTTGGGCATCATCTAGAAATTTATTGGAATAGTAAATCACATGTACATGTTCCCTTTTTTTTTGCTAAAACTAACCATACTTACCAATCAATAGCATCACACATAAACAAAAAAGGGAATTTGTAGTGAGGATAAGTGGTAATGAGAGAAGATATGATCTAATCCATAAGAAAAATAAAGGATTCTTGACATTTTTAATCAGTCACAAAAGGCATATCCTTAATTTGTAGAGAACACAGTTCCCTAGTTTTCTTATAAAAATCAAGGATAAACCTTCTATAAAATCTAGAATATCTTAAAAACATTCTAATCCCCTTGAAATTCACATATGGTGAAAAAAAATGATGACCACAATTTTTTCATTTTCAAACTCTAATCTCATATAATAAACTTTATGTCTCAATAGAATTCCTTTATTAACCATGTAATGAAATTTATAAAAACCTAATATAAGATTTACCTCTTCACCCCAATGTGAAATATTTTCCATATTTTTTAGACAAATATCAAAATTAGTACCAAATATAGAGAAATTATCCATAAAAACATCAATAAATATTTTAATTGTATATAAAATGTTCCCATAATACACCTTTGAAAGGTGGAAGTATCATTATACAAGCCAAAGGGAATCTTCCTGTGGGGAAATATCCCAAATAGATAAGTGATAGTGGATTTTTCATGGCCTTATAGGGATATGGAATTCTTATTATGACCAAAATAGAAATATATAAAATAGAAAAACTCATTTCTTGAAAATATATCAAAAATTTAATCTATAAATAGAATTATAAAATGGCCATTTCTATTGGAAGATTCATGATTTAAATAATCAATGCAGACTCCCCACCAGATATCTTCCTAACATGAATTTGTTCATTTTACTAATTTTTTACAATTGTGATACCTCCCTTCTTTGGGAAAAAATGTATAATACTAACCCATGTACTATTATAAATGGGAAAAATTAATCAAGCATGAAAGAGATTAATTAATTCCTCTCTAACTATCACTATCAACTATGAGTTAATACTTCACTATTCATCCACTCTATGTTTATAAAAATGTTTTATGGGGATATTAGGCATTCATTATGATGGAATTAAACCCTTAATATTAGTAACAAGCTATCCAGTGATAGAATTGATATTCCACAAGAAATTTAGTAGGTTGTCCTCTTCAATTACTACTAATTTGGATCATATAATGACTATTATAGTTATGAATTCACCTAAAATGAATATTTCAATTGTGTTGGTAGGGTTTTAAGCAAAATATTGGGAGGTTCTTATATTGGGGGAAGATACCTAGTTCTGGAAGGTCTAAGGTCCTCATGTTAACTCTTAAATATGGTAATGTAGAAATATTCTTCTTCATCACTATAGTTTCTAGAAAAGTGTTCCTCACATCCAAATTCCTTTATTGGGGTCAAAATGTGTTTTAAGGAAAAATCATCTAGGTGTTCCATTTCCCCCTCCAACACATCTAAAGGATCCTTTTTTCTAGAGATCATCCCCATTCAAGTTTCAACAAGGATCTCAATTACACTATTAACTTCTTCTTGTATCCTCAAAGTCTCATATTCCATAACATTCACTTATTTTTTATCTCTTACAATATCATCATTTGGTTAGATTTGGTCTTTGGTTGATTCATTTTTTTTTGAAAAAAGATAAATTACTATATCTATTCACCCTGATTAAAAATTAATTTTCCCTTTGACACATCTATGATATACCCCATTTGGACAAAGGGCCTAAAAAGTATGATAGGTACCTCCTGGTCACATTTTATATCCCATATTATAAATCCAGTAGGCAAAAATATCCTTCTTATTTTCATTAATAAGTCACTGACCCTACCAACTGGGTGATTAATGGATTGATCTTCAAGTTGTAAAACAAAAATAGTGAGTAGTGGAACTATTAATGTCAAGTGTTGAAATAATAAAAAGAGAATGGTATTTATACTTTCTCTAAGATCACATAGATAATTTAACTAGACACCTATTTCTATTAAGGGGAAATATATTATAAATCTCCTAGGATATTGAAGTTTGTGAGGTATTCTATTCTGTAATGCAAAACTATAATCCACTATGAGATTTTCAGTAGAAACCTCTTAAAAGGTATTCATATTTGGAAATATTTTATTATGTGATCTTAGATATCATGGTATCTGAATTAAGTCCTCTATAAAAGGAATTTTAATATTTAGTTTTTTATAACCATGAGAAATTTTAATATTTTAGAATAATGGTTTTATTTTTTTGTACTTTGTGGAAATGGAAGAATTTGTGAAAGGATACTCATAATTTTAGGCATCCATTAAAATTAATCTACAAGATATTTTTTCTCTTTATTTTATTTAATTTTAAATATATTTTCTTCTTGTTATTCAATAGGAATAATATGATTCAAATTTTTTTAGTGATGATTTCTAAAGTTCTATATTCTATAATTTATAGATTTTAATTATAATTTTCAACCAAAATTTATTTTTTGTGATGATTTGGGCAATTTCCTTACTTCTTGGTGGTTATGGAGACCACTTCTAGTTTCCTCTACTATAGAATTTTCTCTAGGGTTCACTTGAGGGGTTCTTGGAATTTTTCCATTTTCTTTACCACCAACATCGCTTTCCAAATACCCCATTTGTATTTCTAGATTTTTCATCATATAATATTTTTATACATTGTCAAAATAATATTAGGACCAATGTTTATGAAACTTTGATATAAGCTATTAGAACATACCCCACATGTCCTCTTAGAAGTTAGTATATTCATTATTTGGTTGGGGTTAAAATTTCTTCCTTGGTTGTTGCTGAAAACCTGGGGGAGTAGTCAGTCTAAGAACACCCTACTATGTCGAAGAGAGAATTGGATGGTATCTATACCCCTAATTGTATGCTTTTTAAAATAGGTAATACCTAGGTTGTATCCTAGGATCATATATAGAAAATTTTACATTCTAAGGATCTTGGGAAGTCATATAAAAATTGAGACAACATGATTGTAAATTCCCAAACATGGGACATGGATGATGTTTCTCCATAAGAGTGTTTTTAGTATTTTTATTAAAAAAATAAACATATCGAGATTTATCTTATGGAATTGTATTTTTTTTATTTTCTCAAATGGTTCTTATTTTAGTGAATTTTTATTTCCAATTTTGTTCCAATGTGTTAAAAATTTGTTTCAGCTCATTAGAAATTATAAAACTGAAATTCCCACTATTAGATTAGTCTACCAATGTTTGGTGTTATGAGGTCAGGCTATTGTATAATGTGTCCCTAAGTAATTTTTTATGGAATTGGTGATTATGTAATTGTCTATATAATCATATAAATTAATACCAATCTTTATGGAATAGTTCTCCATCATTTTGAAAAAAATATGATTTTATGCCTAATTTCAGATGTCATTTTCCTAGGTTAAAATTTCACGGTGAAAGCATTGTAAACCTGATCCCAAGTGTCAAAACATTTCTCTAAAAATTGATGAAACCATTTCCATGCATTAATTTTGAGGTATAATGGGAATAATCTCATTTTAAGTTCTTTCTCACTCATTCCTCTTGGTGGAAACTATTGAACACTATAGTTGAATTCCCTGATAATGTCATGGGAGTCTTCATTGGGAATTCCCTTAAAGGTTGGTAGTTCAGAAAATAAGTATTTTTTTATTTAATAGTTTCTATACCTTGATTATATCCTAATTTAAAATGTATTATTGGAGACAACAAGAAAGAATAATTCTATCAAACTATGCCTCTCTATCGTCTCTTTTCAATGTGTATTGACATTTATAGGCGGTTGATTTTCCTATTCTCATCCTCTATATCATCCTCTAATTTTTTTTTATGTTTTTCCTTTTTAAACCCCTAAGATAAATTTAAATTTATTGTATGGTGGACTCTATATTTTCAAATGATAAGCTAGTGTGTATTCACCAACAACTTCAACATATTTTAAACATTCATAGGGAATTTTTTATTTTAAATTTTTTAAATATAATTTTTGTTGGTTTCATATGTTTTTCACTCATTCACTCTATAAAAATTAATAAAAATTTAAATAGGATTTCATTAGAATTAGGAAAATTATTTATTTAAAACATGTGATAATACATTTTTAGTGATGATCGTGGGTCAATCAACACGTAAAGACTCACATATGTTAATTTATTTTTCATACCAAGGTAAAAAACTAAAAAAATAACATAAGCGGGTAATTAAAATTTTTTTATGATGAAATTTTATTTAGTGTGATGGATTTGTATGAGTCAAAGTTTCAAGTTCAATAAATCCAATAAGTGTAGTAACGAACAGAAACTAGAAAGGATAATTAGTTGATAAAGTAGGGGGGATATGTTGGATGGTTTTCAAAAATATTTTCTTTTATCGATATATTTTAGTTTTACTATTTGGAATTGATTTAAATTGGATGAACCAATTGTTCATTAGTTTAACTGGTGAATAAATGATTCATATAGTTTTTTAATTAGAATAGTCACTCAATCACTGAATAAAAGACCAATTATTACCATGTTCAATTTTTTAGTTTAACATAGCACGATACCCTCCCTCAATCACGATTAAAATTTCTATAAAATACTTAGATGATAAAAAAAAGATTGAAATTAAGTTTGATAAAGATTAGTTTTTACTAGAACTCAATTATTTTTAAAATATACTATTTAAAAGTAATGAGATAGAAGAATACAATTAGATAAATGCATGATCAAAATAAAAGTGATTAACTAGCATAGAATATTACACCAAAAGTGTTTTTCCAGGAATCACAGATCATTAATAATAATCAATGTTTTCAATACAGGTGAATTTATGGAAAAAAATTAAATAATAAATAGAGAAAGGGAGATTTGTATTCTCTATATTATATCTCTAGTTCTAATTCAAACCGATGATATATAGTTATTACTAGTATATAATATACTCCTATTTGAATATTCAGGTGTCTGTTATCATATCCCTCTCTCCCCTGCTTCTGTAATCTTCTTATTATTTTAATATTCCAGCTATATGTTATGTCCTGCCTTAATCTCATAGTAATTATTCTACTGGAAACTATTTGGATTCCATGTGGAATGTTTTTACTATACATTTTCCTCAATGTTGAATGAAGATAAGACCCCAAAGAATTAATTATCCATTAAAATAATTTCCAACCCCAACCATGATTCCACACCCTAGATGTTCACCATGTGGAATGTTCAAGGATTGTGATTGTTGGAATCAAAAATTTCTTAATGATCTCCTTTACCATTTATTGAAATTAAAATTCCTGATTATTCAAGACAAATAGAAAGATGTGATGTGTTAAGCATTGGTTTTTTTTATAAATTAAGTCACCCTTTGGAAATTTAGGTTGCATATTTGGTTCATGAAATTTTCTAGGATTTTTTAGTTCCCAACTTTGGCCCTATGTACTAAATCAATTTTTCTAGGATCAGAAGTCACTAGTTGACAATGGTCATCAGGTCTTCTCCCAAGTAATCCACATTGCAACTATTATTCTTCTTCCTCAGTAGTGAATGTATAGTATATTTCCACATATGTCTTGATTATATCTTCTATCTTGGTTGGATTTCATCAACATAAACTTTATTTATAATTTGTATTCTTCAGAAAAGGTAATCTCATGTGTCCTTCAACAGTTGACTGAGATTTCAGTCATGGGTATCCATCAGTCATCGAATTAGGGTCGATCATCATAGGTTCCACCTCAATGATGGATTCAATTTACTCATTTTCAAGATTTGGTGGCCTCATGTTATAAGGAATCAGTATAGAGGCTTTTTTTGAAAAGCATTGGTAGAACTCTACTTCAATACTTATCAGCCACAACGACAATTTCAGCCCATGTTTAGTCATAGATGCCCTTCTTCAACCATCATAGCTTGGTTGGGTAGATATGGATTCATGGTGGTCTACTAGGGGTTGTGATTTTTTAACAATGTTTGGTGATGGGTAGTCAGTCTTCAAATTGGAGGTAGCTAATCAAGATTAGTTCTTATTTATTAGTTGTAAATTTGGAATCCTATTCAAGTAGTGGATGAATGAGTATCATCCTTGGTCTCAATCAGGTTTAAAACTTTAATATTTATCAATAGTCTTCCTTTATTCCTTTTCCTATAGTGGTATCGGCCTTAGTCAAATCTTAGTCTCACAGCAGATTCAAAATAAACTCACGCGGTCGATTAGATTTCATTCATACTCACTTGTAGAATTTCTATCAATATAGGTTGATAAATACTCCTTGAGGTGTCTTGGTTTCCAAAACATATAGTGGGTTGGTTCCATTATTTCACTATTAGTAGTTTCATGTTGCGAGTGTCTCATATTAGGTTGTAGGGTTCATACAAAGTAAATTTGAAAAGGGGAACAGTGTGTCCTCACGGTCACTGTAGTGACCCTGGAATCTCCCAAAATTAACAAATGGCTTGTTGAGGCATAGTATGTATACTAACCATGAGAGTGTCTCATAGTAATTTAATTTTATTTCTTTCAGTCACTTCTCTCAATTGGATTCCTTTAAATAAAATTCTACGCTTACAAAAAAACCTAGAAATAAAAATTTAGTGAAAACAAAAAAAATTAAAAAAATAAATCGTATAATTAATAATTATTTAAAAAGTTTATCCAAATTAAATAACACCAAAAATTAACTATATTTTCAAATTTAAAATTCCAAAAAAAAGTATTATCATTTTTATTAATGTCATTATGAAAAAATTTGTCCGGGTTTTTTTTGAATTGTCAAAAAACATCAAAACAATTTCCAAATTATTGTTGTTTTAAAAAATGTGAATATTAAATAAAGAAAATTTTATTTCATTTATAACTAAAAAAATTTAAAATAATATTCAATGAATTTAATTCTTCACCACAAATCAACCAAATTAAATATTTTAATCCTTTAATGAACTTTTTCACTAATATGATTTCAATAAATCCAGAAAAATGATGATGAAAACTTTACTAAAATTATCCATAGATACTTCTTTCCCACTTCATGACCTGATATAAGGGTTAATTTCATGATCCAACCATTTTGGGGACCCCATGTTCCTCTATCCAAAATCCTCAAGTCATGAATCCTAGATTCATAGAGTGAATGACCAACAACAAATTCTTACTATAACACAAACACTATGGAACCACTTAAATGCTCACCCAAACCCTCATGGAATCCACCCAACCATAAAACATGTAATAAATCTCTTTTGGGACATTCAAACTCTAAAAAAATCATCCCATGTCATATTTTAATAAAAATTATCATCAAAATAAAAGTTTAAATTCCCTAATCGATTTTCAAACTGTAACAACATGTGTTATTAAATGAATGTTATGTATTTCTCTCAAGTAAATTCATGGTTACATAGGGAGAATCTAGAGGTATATATGAGGAGTAAATATCCTTTTAATAGTTTGATATTCATAATTTTATACATCCTTGACTTTTCCCCTAACCTGAATGTTATTTTCCCATTATTCATTTACTTTAAGAAGTATATAAAACCTTGGGAGGGTAGGAGAAAGTCATCCAAATATTGGGTGAATTAAGTGATCCCAAGGATTAAAAGTAGATAAAGGGTTCCTTTGGACAGTTCTTAAGGATATACATCAATTTTATTGTCAAATAAAAGAGATTCATATGTATTATATGTGAGGAAGACACACATTTTCTTAATTTTATAGTTTACATGGAATCGGTTTCATGGTATAGTGATATGCGGTTTAATTTTTTTCTTATACTACTTAAATAAGTGTTACTTGATCCTTATAAAATTAAAATGAAAATGTGATGAACAATAATGGAGTGAAAAGATTTTTTGTTGATCAATCCATAATCTAGTGTATTATATGAGAAATATGTTTCATAAATGGTCATAGGTACACTTAGTCTAGGGATTTACAACACATATAATAGACCATGTCATGTATATCTTCCTGATAACCCCTAATGTGGGACTCCATATATTCCACATTTAACTTAAGGTCCCTACAATAGATAAATATACCTGGTAAATCCTATCATTGATCCATCCAACATTTTAGGTTCAATATATCTATGACTAGGTCATTTTGGGTAAGGTTGGAGAGGAAACTGATGTTCGAGTGAAATAAGAAATTTTCATTGGTCTTCACACTATACCACATACATTTATGATAATAAATTTTAAAAATGTATACTATCGATGTCTCCATCCATCATAAAAATAACATATGATACCTAAATTTAAGGTAAAAGCCTATAGACTTTCTTCTCTAGAGAATTGAGAGAAGAAGGGTGGAGGAAGACTCATTTTACCTCAAAACATTGACTAAAATAATAAATTAAATAACCTCTATATATCTTCTATGTAACTTCACTGGCCCCAATCACCAAGATATGTTTGGTTATTTATTAGTTTTTTATAATACTATATGAGATTGCATACCCAAGATCACAGTTCAGTGGTCCTTAAGAAACCGAATACATAAAATTGCATTAAAAATCACATATTAGATTATTTAAGCATAAATATTTATTTATTATTTCTATCCATCGAGAAAATAATATATAGTATTCCTCTTCATTACCATAGATAATATGAAACATAAATAAAGGTTGAGCGTTGTTGATTTGTAAGGGATAACATATAGTGGAAGTTAACATGGTATAATAATAGCATAAATGAAAAGCTATAATAGATAATAAATAGTTACATATAAATTTGAAACATATGAATTATATAGTCTAATTATGTCATGTTAATATAAATAATTACATCTATAACAATAAATTTTTCAAATGATGAGAATTAATAATTTTAAACACCATAAACACACCATCAATACCCTAAATAAATACATTATACATAAATTGTAAGGATGATCTCATAACCCACTAGTAAAAAATATTCTTTATACATTCAGTTTTGGTGTTCTTATATTGGAACTTTAACTAACATCATTTTATGAGGTATTGTAACTACATTTTTAAAGTCTGTTTTAATAATAGTAGCTGATTTTTTTATAATTCAGGTCACCTTTGGATAACATAGTTTTCATATTATTTTTTCTGGAAAAAAAATCAAAGAACTTGTTCCACTATATTTATCTAGATAATAGATTTGAAAACATAACTATTTAAACAAATTATATAGAAAATATAACCCAACATAATTAGTTTTTAGAATCAATGGAAAAATTATAACTCAAAAGAAACTATTGGTTGCAATATTATAATTCAATTTCAAATAATGAAAATTTTAGTTTTGAATAATAAAAAAATAAAAATAAAAAAACTTTGAATAAATTATTATAACAATAAAATATAATATAGATAATGAATGGAAACAAAAATTATATGAGAACAAAAGAGATTATTCCATGAATTTTACCTTTGTGGAAAAATCATTGATGATCACTATTTGTATTGTCATAAATGTTACACTATATCCCTAGATACATCAATATAAGTAAATACCATGACCAAAATTAAATCACTTTTTGGCATCTACAAAGGATGAATTGTAACACTCCAAGATTTCATAGTACGTTTTCTATTCAAAGTAATTCAATAACTTGCACTACACGCAACACCGAGTCCGAGTGCACCATAACTTACCAAACTAGCTATTCAAAAAGCAATTATGAATAGTATTAACTGATTTTAGAATTTTATATACTCCATATAATTTTATAATCCATATTATGTGTTTCTTAGATATAATATAAGAACAAATTCATTTTTTTCAGATAAAAGAAGAATTTTTCAAAAAAAAATGCAATTTTACCGCCTTTTAATTGTGAACTTTTTTTGAATCAATATTTGAAACTCTTATATATTAAATTTAATGAAATTGAATTATTATTTAGAATTGTAACATAAAAAATTTTGTTTGGATAAATTATTGGTACTCTTCTGAAAACTTTCATTTTTTGATGAATAGTGAAAATACTAAATTTTAATTGAAAACAACTTTTTTAATCAAAATAATTTATAGTGTAAAATTATACATTAGAGTGTTTTTAAAGTATTATTAGATTATATTTTTATCATTTAATATAATTTAGGCCATTTTATGTAATTCCACATTTAAATTGGACATAAACAAGTGTCAATCTTTTGATAGTTATTATTTCTTAAAAACACGCTTTTTGTTTTGACAAGGGGAATTAGTTTTAAATTAATTTCTGCCACTTCTGTGTTTTGAATTTGGAAAAATAGATTCCATATTTGGAATCATGAGGTCCAAATTTTGTAAATAGTTAAATTTTATTTTTAGACAGTATGAATATTTACTTCAGTAAATATTTTATTTACCATGGTTAAAGGGTAAATCTGGTAAATAAGGATAAACAAATATTATTATTATAATATTAAATTACCCTAACATGTGTTATATTACTATTTGTTGATACATGTACAATTCTGTGAATCCTTGGGTATATTTTGGGACCCCATAGAGCCACTTTAGAGTGATAATGACACTTTATATTAATTAATTTAAAGTAAAGACAAAAATGACATAAACATATATCTTTTAGTAAAACATATTTATACGGGGTTATATAATTGATATATTAGACTATAAATATTCATTTGAAATATAAAAATATTTCCTATATGATGATATTTTATTTGTAAATTTTAGACATAAAATAAATTTATTTATTTATGACACAATAATGATGCAGTATTTTCCTTATTAATAAAAGAATCAAATAAATGATATTGTAAATAATAAAATAAATATAATTTAAAATTTTTGATGTAATACAAGAATTTTATAGGTGAATATTACATTTTAGGGTTGATTAAATTTATCTTTTTTGAATTAATAAATTTGTGATGACTTTCACAAAAACGAAATACCAAATAATGTCAAAATTGACATAAATTAATTTTAAAAACAAATACTATATTATTGGTTGATATAACATTCCTAAAAATATAAGGTTTGTCAAAAGGTCTTAAAAAATATTATATATGTAATTAATTAACCACTTGAGGTTCTCTTGGAAGTTTATAGTAAGTTTATTAGCCATATAGCGTAAGAATACAAGAAGACACGGTAAAAGTTAATCTATTTAACTAAGAGTTAAATCAAAAAGATAATGTTAAAATGGTAACCTAAACTTTTATAAAACCTATTTGTTGAGATTATTTCGACTCATAACCACCTAATTCTTGAAATAAATTCATTTTGAGCCATTATAAACCGAATATGATTGTATAATAAATTAATATTTGAATCTTTTCCTAAAATGACCCTCACCCCTCTTATAAAAGGGCACTTCCCCTTCTCTCAAAATCACAACTTCAAATTCATTTGTATCAGCCAAACCCTGCCCAAATATCCTACCAAATTCCCTCACATAAACCTAGAGTCATTACTTTGATCATAAATCCAACCTAAGGATACCTTTTGATCAACTCAAAAGGAAACACCCAAGGAAGAGGTAATAATTTCATCATCCTCTTTAAAGTTCTTTTCTTCTTCCACTTCCTCTTTCTTTGTTATTTCCATTAAAAACTAATAAATCTAGTACCTCCTACATACTATGATGTTATTATAAATATTTTACAACCATATTCTTTATTCTATCCATCCTATAAATGACAAAGTCACCATACGTGTGTACGTACGACTTACTGTCTCCACGTCGTGGTGTAGTTTGTTATTCAAACAATTCATTATTTAGATGGGTATAATAATGAGTATAACTGATGTAAATAATAAATATAACATTTTAATGATAATTTATATATGATATACCATCCAATTACATATTATTTCATCATCAATATAATGATATTGTCGCTCGTACGTACGTACGGATTACCGACTCCAAGACGCAATGAGATTCATTTCAACATTCACTATTCAAACATGATTATAAACATATATATTATTAATAAGTATGTAATATATGACATAATAATGCTACTGAATATATATATATCTATATATATATTTGTGTGTGTACTTACATATGTCTTATTCACTTACTTTCATTCGATACGATATGAAAATGGAAACAGTGTTTATGCGTACATACAACCTACCGTCTCTATAAATAGTGTTTTCCATTTTATATATCTATCTATTAGACATATTTATATTCTAAATATATATGATATATAAATCATGTGTTATATTCTTTAAGTATTTAAATCATGATCTAAATTATATGATCAAGAATAACAAGTTAAAACACGTACGATAAATAAAGCGATTATTACCCAAAATGTTAATTTAACATGGAAATCATTATTAAATGGGTAGTATAAAGTCATAAATGAATCATGTATGATATAATAAATATTAATATGGTTCTGGTATAATTTAATAACATACTATGGTCGTTATACAGGAGGTTAAACGTACCCTCGACCAAAGTAAAGTGAAAGGTAAGGGTTATTTCCTCAATATCTTTATTATTTGAGATTGTTTATGTGTAAGTATTTACTGGGATATATTTATCATCGATACACATATTTCATAAAAAAAATAAAATTAATCTTTTAAGGTTTTATGGGAGGTTATATTTAACTAGATCATCATTTTAAATGTTTAAATATTTATCTCTCTAAATCCTTTTAATTAATGTCCATGTTTTCAAAATGATTTTAAGGATTTATTTATATGGACATGAATGTTTTGAAATGATAATTATTTTCAAAAGTTTCAAATTGGTATGGGATACTTCAATTCAAAAGTATATTTTTAATTAATCCTTTATAAATGTGTGACTTTTAAATTATTTCACAAAAAGGGATATTTCTCTCAAAAAGTTTTACTGGTCATTTTCAACTATGTCTGCATCCTTTACTGGATATTATTATTGATTGAGATTGATTTATTATAATACAATCTTCTATATTGTATTCAATGAGTTATGATATGTTTGACTATGGATGTTTTATTTTTATACCATTCATGTTTTATAGTTAATGTATTAACATTTCGTATGCTAGTTTTAATAGGAATGTTTATGTTATGTTTCAACTTTTTCATGTGAGGAATGCAGTGGACTTAGTAAGTGATGAGTGGAGCCCTCTATAGCTCCTCGATGCATCGGTAGGTCTCATGAGACAAAATAGTGTCTTAGAACAAGGCCATGAAAAAACAATATTTGTAGTCTTGGCACAAAGCCTTGACTATGTGGTAATGATGTCCGACATTAGGCATTCCCTCATTATGAAATTAGTTATTACATGTGATTATTCGACTAGTAGAATATACATGTGCATGTTTATATGGTGATGGTTGATTTATTTTTTCCATATTATGTTCATGATTATGTTTAAAAAGGATGATGTTTTTATTACACATCTTACCTTAAAATTTTATATCTTCTGCTAAATTATTTACCCTTACTGAGCATCTGAGCTCACCCCTTTCTTATGTTTTATTTTCCCAGGATTACAAGAAGTGTATTATGATTGATATGCATGGTTAAGTTACATGGAATAATGGTGTTCTCAAAGAACTATCTATGATGTGTTTTATGTTTGAAATTATAATATAATGTTAATGTATGTAATCTATTTTCCAAGACTGCTACATTGATCGCTCCTTCGGGACTTGAATCCTTATAGTCATGCTAATTATTAAAATAATGCATCGGCTCTGAGTAATTGGGCTCGAGGCATTGCAGTTGGTATTAGAGGAATTTTAGTACAAACCTTGGAAACTATATTTAGATAAGATCTAATTATATCACATTACCCTAAAATAGACTTTGAGTATTAGTATAGAAGAACATCCTAGAATTTTGTAATGTAGATATTTTGTGTCTTTTCCAAGAAATACATCCCTGTCTGGATACGAGCAGGTAGAGGCGGCTCTGGAACAGATGTACCTAGGAGTAAAACTCCAAAAAAGAGTTTCTGACTTGACCTGGGGTATCCTGTTACATGACATCGGGCCTTGCTACACTCTTGGTTACGACACCCCCAGGGGATATGCTTAGGATAATTCCCATTTTCTTTACAATACATTATAATGGATTTAAGAGTAAATACTTCCTCAAATAAAACATTTTTTATGATTATGGATTATATGCTTAATATTTTCAATTTACGTTAGGTATTTTACAAGTTCGGAATTATGCATTGCGATTCATAAACTAACCTAGTGTATGCCATTGTTTAGAAATGGAGACCAGTAGAAGGAATGAGAACTCCAGCAATATGCATGATCCAAAGAGTAGGAAGGATCATATCTTTCATAGAATTAAGCCAACATTTAGAAAGGAAATAGTCTCCCATGTATTATTATCATATGAAGAAATAGTATCATGTGTTAATAATATAAGTGAAAAATTCTATGAGTCCTATATCTTTGAAGTGAAGAAAGATAAGAAAAGGATGGTAGAGAGAAAGATGGATAAAGGGAAGAGGGGAAAGAAGGATTTTTCCCAAATGTGATAACTGTAGAAAGAATCATATTTGTAAATGCTTAAAGGGAATGGGATTTTGATATAAGTGTGGAGAAAAAGGACACCAAGTACGTGATTGCAAGGGTAAGAAAACGGTTTCAAATGTACAATTCTTCATCTCCAAGGAGTTGGGACACTATGCGAATCAATGTCTCAGTCATTATAGTATACCTCAAATGATGATGTTGGATAATAATCAAGTTATGATATTACCACAGATGAAGAGTAATGACTAGTGTTCTTATGTTGATATTAAAGAATTGTGTCATTTGAGTGTTGTATCAACGATGTACTAGTTATAATAATTATGGAGTATATAAGGATTGTATTACAGTACTATTTCATTAAGGATTTGAGATTGTGTGGTACTAAGAAAAGTGACTCAATAGAAAGTTAAACTTTTTGGAAAATACCTGGTTGAAGTTAAGATAAACTTTAATATGGTCCTGATACTATGGTATTTATTTTGGAAGAAGAGATGATTGATTTAGATAAATTATATTGGATATTATTGACTACCTTGGAACTAATTAGTGGTTTTTTTTATTCCATCATTGTTGGTGATTACAAAATTTTTGGATTTAAGGAGTATATCCAGTATTCTATGATTTATAGAAGGAATAATAAAGTACATACCTATTTAAATATAGTTTTATGGAAATATATTTTATTTCCACATTTTAAGAGAATACACAATGAAGGTATTCACATGTATATTATGTGACCTTCCTTATTAATTTTGGACTATGAGTTCGGACAGAAGTATTGTGGATAAGTCTAAAGGTTGGAATAGATTAAGTTTGACATTAGATACTATTATTAAGGTTAAAGCATTTCTTAAGATTATTTTTGGATTGTCATAAAACAGATAACCCGGAGGTTGGGCAACAACTCGTCGCATCCGATAAGGCCGCGAGGCTTGAACCCGTAATCGAAGGGTGACAAGGGTACATCACCTAAAACTGACCTAAGTAATGTCCTAGTTTGTATAATGTAGTTTTTTTAAATAGTATGAAAAATGAATTATAAATTCATTATTTTTGGAACCCTATATTATTAGGATAAATGAAATATTTTTTAATTCTATTTTTTTTTGAGTGAAAGATGAGTTTGTGGTAGAATTAGTTGAAGGATGAAACACTACTTGTCAAGTATATTTTTTTCCTATTATTCTTTGAATAAATTAATTATTAAACCTTAGGGAAGGAATCTTAAAACCAAAAATGTTTTATCTAATACCTTGTGTTTTTTTGAACCAATTATATTTTAAATCATCGTAGATTGATGGCTTTGAGGCCCTCAATTTTACACTTGTTTGTGATTGATGACCCCAATCACTACCTATAAATATTTAAATTTTTCCTCCAATTATGTGTCTTTAATTTCAAACAATGTTCTCCAAATAGAGATAATAATTTTTTGGTGACTTTTTCATTTTTCTTTCCCTCTTATTAATATTATATTTCATTAACCCAATTTCGAATGTGGGTTTTCCACAAAGGTATTTTTCTTTTTTTAACCATCTATTTCAAAAAAACTCAAATTTTGAGGATGAAATTTATTGAAGGAGGGGACAATGTAACACCACAATATTTCATATTATGTTTTCTCTTCAAAGTAATTAAATAACTTGTGCTACACACAACACCGAGTCCGAGCGCACCACAACTTACCAAACTAGTTGTTCAAAAAGTGGTTATGAATAGTATTAAGTAATTTTGAATTTTATATACTCCATATAATTTTATAATCCATATTTTGTGTTTATTAGACATAATATAATAACAAATTCATTTTTTCAGATAAAATAAGTATTTTTCAAAAAAATTAATTTTACCACCTTTTAATGGAGAACTTTTTTTAAAAATCAATATTTGACACTTTTTATATTCAATTTAATTTAATTAAATTATTTTTTATAAGTGGAACATAAAAAATTTAGTTTTGATGAATTTTTAGTACTCTTCTGAAAACTATCAATTTTTGATTAATAGTGAAAAATATAAAATTTTAATTGAAAACAACTTTTTTAATCGAAATAATTTATAGATTTAAATTATAATTATGAGTAGTTTTAAAGTTTAATTTAATTAAATTTTTATCATTTAATATTATTTAGTTCATTTTATGTAATTTCACATTTGAACGGAACATAAACAAGTGTCAAACTTTTGATAGTTATTATTTCTTTAAAAAACGCTTTTTGTTTTGACAACGGTAATTAATTTTAAATTAATTTCTGACACTTCGTTGTTTTGAATTTATAAAAATGGATTCCATATTTAGAATCATGAGGTCCAAATTGTGTAAATATTTAAATTTTATTTTTATACATTATGAATATTTACTTCAATAAATATTTTATTTACCATGGTTAAAGGGTAAATATGGTAAATAAGGATAAACAAATATTATTATTATAATATTAAATTACCCTAAAATATATTCTATTCCTATTATTTGATACATGTCTGACCATGGAAATACTTGTGTTTATTTTTGGACCCCATGGAGCCACTTGAGAGTGATAATGACACTTTGTATTAATTAATTTAAAATAGAGACAAAAATGACATAAACATATATCTTTTAGTAAAAGAATTTTATATGGGGTTATATAATTGATCTATTAGAATATAAATATTAATTTGAAATATAAAAAAATTTTGTACATTAATATATTTTATTTATAATTTTTAGACATAAAATAAATATATTTATTTATGCACAATAATGATGCATTATTTTCCTTATTAATAAAAGAATAAAATAAATGATATTATAAGTAATAAAATAAACATAATTTAAAAATTTTGAGGCCATACACGAATTTTATAGGTGAATATGAAATGTTAGGGTTGATTAAATGTATCTTGTTTGATGTAATAAAATTGTGATGACTTTTTCAAAAACCAAATACCAAATAGTGTCAAAATTGACATAAATTAATATTTAAAACAAATACTATATTATTGGTTGATATAATATTCCTAAACATATAAAATTTATAAAAAGGACATAAATAATATTATATATGTCATTAATGAACCACTTGAGGTTCTATTTCAAGTTTATAATAATTTTTTTAACCATATAGTGTAAGAATACAAGAAGACACAGTAAAAGTTAAACTATTTAACTAAGAGTTAAATCTAAAAGATAATGTTAAAATGGTAACCTAAACTTGTCTAAAACCTATTGGTTGAGATTAGTTAGACTCATACCACCTAATTATTGAAATATATTCATTTGGATCAATTATAAACCGAATAATATTGTATAATAAATTAATATTTTAATCTTTTCCTAAAGTGACCCTCACCCCTCTTATAAAAGGGCACTTCCCCTTCTCTCAAAATCACAACTTCAAATTCATTTGTATCAGCCAAACCCTGCCCAAATATCCTACCAACTTCCCTCACATAAACCTAGAGTCATTACTTTGATCATAAATCCAACCTAAATAGACCTTTTGATCAACTCAAAAGGAAACAACCGAGGAAGAGGTAATAATTTCAGCATCCTCTTTCAAGTTGTTTTCTTCTTCCACTTCCTATTTATTTGTTGTTTCCATACCAAAATAATAACTCCAGTACCTCCTACATAATGTGATGTTATTATAAATATGTTACAACCTTATTTTTTATTCTACCCATCCTATAAATGACAAAATCACCATACGTACGTACGTACGGCTTACCGTCTCCACGTCGTGGTGTAGTTTGTTATTCAAACACTTCATTATTTGGATGGGTATAATAATGAGTATAACTGATGTAAATAATAAATATAACATGTTAATGATTTTTTATATATGATATACCATCCAATTACATTTGATTTCACCATCAATATAATGATATTGTCGCTCTTGATTAAGTATGGATTACCGTCTCCACGACTCGATGAGATTCATTTCCACATTCATTGTTCCAAGATGATTATAAACATATATATTATTAATAAGTATGTAATATATGACATAATAATTCTACTTAATAGATATGTGTGTGTTTTTATGTTTTTTTGTGTGTGTCTGTGTGTACTTATATATATCTTATTCACTTACTTCCATTCAATACGATATGAAAACGGAAACAACATTTATGCATACGTACGGACAATTGTCTCTATAAATGGTGTTTTCCATTTCATATATCTATATATTATAAAAATTTATATTCTAAAAATATATGATATATAAATCATGTGTTATATTCTGGAATTATGTAAATCATGATCTAAATTATACAATCAAGAATAACAAGTTAAAAAACATACGGTAAAGAAAGCGATTATTACCCGAAATGTTAACTTAACATGGAAATCATTATTAAATGGGTAGTATGAAGTCATAAATGAATCATTTATGATATAATAAATATAAATATAGTTTTTTTATAATTTAATAACATACTATGGTTGTTATACTGGAGCTTAAATATACCCTCGACCAAAGTAAAGTGCAAGGTAAGGGTTATTTCCTCAATCTCGTTATTATATGAGATTGTTTATGTGTAAGTATTTACTGGGATATATTTATCATTGATACCCATCTTTCCAAAAAAAATAAAAAAGGAATATTTTAAGGTTTTATGGTAGGGTCTATTTAACTAGATCGTCATTTTAAATGTTTTAAAGATTTATCTTTCTAAATCCTTTTAATTAATGTCCATGTTTTCAAAATGATTTGAAGGATTTATTTATATCGACATGAATGTTTTGAAATGATAATTATTTTCAAAATTTTCAAAGTGTTATGGGAAAAAATTATTCAAAAATATCTTTAAATTACTTCTTTCATAAATTTGTTACTTTTAAATTATTTCATGAAAAGGTATATTTCTCTGAAAAAAGTTTTACTGATCATTTTCAACTATGTCAACATCTTTTACTAGATATTATTATTGATTAAGATTGATTTATTATAATACAGTCTTCCATATTTTATTGAATGAGTTATGATATGTTTGACTATGGATGTTCTATTTTTATACCATTCATGGTTTATGGTTAATGTATTGACATTTCATATGTTAGTTTTAATACGAAATTTTATGTTATGTTTCAACTTTTTCATATGAGGAATGCAATGGAATTAGTAAGTGACGGGTGGAGCCCAATATAACTCTTTGATGCATCAGTAGGTCTCATGAGACAAACTAGTGTCTTGGCACAAGGCCTTGACAAAAATTTTATTTGTAGTCTTGGCACAAGGCCTTAACTATGTGTTAATGATTTTCGGCGTTAGGCATTCCCTCATTATAAAATTAGTTATTACATGTGATTATTCCACTAATAAAATATCTATGTGCATGTTTATATGGTCATGTTTGATTTATTTTTTCCATATTATGTTCAAGATTATGTTTAAAAAGGATTTTGTTTTTATTACACATCTTGCCTTAAAATTTTATAGCTTCCGCTAAATTATTTACCCTTACTGAGCATCTGAGCTCACCCCTTTCTTATGCTTTATTTTTCCAGGATTACAAGAAGAGTATTATGATTGATATGCAGGGTTAATCTAAAGGGAATAATGGAATTCTAAAAGAACTATATATTCTATGTTTTATGTTTTAAATTGTAATGTAATGTTAATGTATGTAATCTATTTTCCAAGACTTGATTCCTTCGGGACTTGATTCCTTGTAATCATGACAATGTATTAAAATAATGCATCGAATCTGGGTAACTAGGGTTGAATAATTCCATGAACAATATGAGAAATGAAATCTGGGTTAAAAATATTATGGGTACAATAGATTAGTAAATAGTGGCTAAAATGAATGCCTAGTATGGAAATGAAAAAAAATATGGGTAAGGCGTGATTGATTTCAATAATACAATGAAAAAAATGTAGCCATGATCCCAAAATTTTCATGTGTATAAAATTTATTTTTAAGATTGAAAGTAAAAATTCATGGGAATATTTTGAAAAAAAAAATAAATTAAATTTTAGAGTACTATTTTTAATATCAGTTAGCTTAATAAAAATGATTAAAAAATCAAGAATGTTAACATCAGTTGTTAAGATAACCAACATTAAAACCCTCCCCCATGAAGTATTTTAATGTTATTTATTTAAATAACTGAAAATAAAACCCTCACCGTCAAGGGTTTTATCATTAGTTATTTAACTAACTAATGTGAAAACCCTCCACTACTTAGTTTTTTAACATAAATTATTTAAATAAATTATTTATAAACCCATTTTATCAGTGGTTTTATTATATGATGTTTAAATAAACAATTTTAAAAACATCCTCAATTGGGTTTTAATGTTATATATTCAAATAACCAATGTTAAATCCAATTTTAGCATTAGTTATATAATAATGGACATCAAAGACTAGATGCCAAATATACTTTTTCTACTATTGACCCCATTATGGTTGTATCATTAGACCTACATATCAACTGAATGGTTATATATTTCTGGACCCACATTTCAAATAATATTATAATACATTTCATAATATACTAAATATTCATAGTTAATATATATCATAATTATCAATAACGAACAACTTATAAATACAAAGCATAATTTTATAATTAGTCTTATGTTATAGGATTTTTTATAGTGAAAAGGATTATATAGAAATATCAATAGGTTTCCCCAATAAATAGATTATTAAGAATCATTAGGTGAATTCCTATTAACATTAGTGTAAATAATTATAGATTTGTAATATTAAAATTATTACCATTACCAATTGAATATTATGGAATTGTTGCTATCGAGTACTTATAAAGACTATGATGTTCAATGTGTTTATTAAAAATTAAACTAGAATTTGTGATTGTAGGAGACTAAATAAATTATTGATAATTCACTGATAAAATTAATATTATTTAATCACACATATTTGATAAGCATTAGGGTTATAAAATTTCCTTAAGTGGAAATCTTCCAATTGGTATGCTTTGATGGAAATGTTAACGTTACTCCAAAATCAAGTTTAATCTACTTATGACCTGATGGAGACTCTACCAGTTATATAACTATCATCCTTCCCTAGAAAAGAATCCACTATTTCAAATAATTTATCTATAATATTAAAAAAACAAAGTATTTTTTTTGGATTTCTTATCATGGGATAATATAGAGTTTTTCTACCTCATAGGATAATTTCAGCATAATAATGTGTTATGAATGAAGTATAATTTGAGTGAAATTTGGGATCATATGCATAGAAAATCATATATAAAATAATTACATTGATATTATAAAAATATTTTAATAGTAAGTTTAAAATTTAAAATAATACTACTATTGAAATCGAAAGAGGAATTCAAAAGAGAAACAAAAAGGAACATTACCTCTCTTTAACTTATTAGCCTAGATTTGAACCTTCAAATCAACAAAACACTTAAATATTTTGGATATAACCATGGGAGGGACTCTTTAAGAGAGATATGAAGAGATAAATTCAATTTTTCTGAGTAATATATGAGATTCTGAAGTGGGTATTTATAGTTTTGGTTATTGGTATTTTTTGATTAACGTAATGAATATTTTATATTTCCAATACCTTATATGTTCCACTACTCCCCTAGTTACCCATTACCTCCCTCAATGATCTGGTAAAATAGTTAATTCCAAAATTATGTAAATATAGATATCTATTCTAGATTTATTCATTCTTACATATATATGATGTCATATTTTCTACATTTAATGTATTTCACCATTTTTTATCTTATTTTAGTATTTTTAGTCAAAATTACCAAATTTCACCCATTATATAATTTCAAAATCTTGATTAAAAATATTAAATCCATTTATAAAGTTCATGCTCTAATTACGTACATATTATATTTTAATTAATAATGATGTATTTTATATAAAAATTGTATCAGAATAAACACCATTTCACTACATAAAAAAATTAAAACATTAATACTACTTAACCCCAATACACATAACTTCTTATCACATTAGAATAATTCCTAATGATATGTTGTGAAATTTTGGTACTTTCATAGGGTATTTTAGAAAAATTATCTAGAAGCTATTTTCACTAAATTGAACTTCACCTGTAGATGATTTATCCTGAACTATAGTTATAGATGTTCAACTTGGTCATAGTCAAGGGTAAACCTCAATGATGCTACTTCCTTACTAATATTATATCAATGTTCTTAATAAGGGATGATACTACTAGTTTATTCCATGGTTTCACCCTTTTACACCTATTAACTCTTATCACTACCCTTAATATACTATAATTACAATAATTACTTTATAATGGCTATATAACCAATAAATATAATTCCCAATAGTCATATAATGTTCATATTTAATCTTAACTCTTCTAGGTTCATTCATACTAATCCAATAATTAGTATATTTTATTTTTAATTAATTTAATATGTTGATATAGTGGCTTGTATTATTTCTATTTTACAATTTACCTATGATATACATATTATATGTATAATGTTTTTAGAGAATACAAGCCATAAAATATTTAAATTGTTCTTGGATAATTTTTTTTCTTAATTTCAAATTCTTAGTTATAATAGTACGAATAAATCCATATCTTTGATCTATAATGAATTTGTTTATAATGAAATATGTTTATTGATTACTAAAATATATTGGGTATTACATTCTTCCATTCTTGAAATTATAAATCAATCCATGGAAAAAGTGAAAATAAGTACTTTTAATTGAATCCTCTTGTTACCATGTTGCGTCCTCTAGTTGGTGATTCCCTTAAAGAACCCTCACCAATAGATTCAACCCATTTCAAAATAGTTTATCTCTCATATCATGATTTAAAATAGTCTTGTAATTAAATTATAGGTTAGTATATATCTAAACTTCATGAACCTATATAATATGCAAAGGCTATGATAAATAGTTCCTTAAAATTGATATGTGAAAGATTTCATTCACTTTGGAAAGTTTTTCGATAAGACTAGTTGATATTACACAACTCTTATCTACTGGAACATTTCAAAAAACTATGTGTAACTCAGACATAACTTCCCTTTATTTCTAGATATCCTAACACTTTCCAATTATGATATCCTTAGGATAACATGTTTCCTTACTTGGAATTCAATATCACTCCTCCCATCATCAACATAACTATTTTTTCTACTTTTTCCATCATAATATACTTTCATACGGATCTTAATTTCTCTAATGGATCCTACATGAGTTTTAGAACCAATAAATTTATTTCTCCAAATTCATCCCAACATTCCATATTCTAAAATCTATTTCCATACAATACATCATGGGGTGATAGTTTTATACTGCAGTGGTAACTATTATTATATTAAAATAACACCATATATAAATACCAATCCCACTATCCATGGAATTCAACCAAGCTTAACTTACTATGTCGTCTAATTTTTAGATAATCCTCTCAGACTATGTATCCATTTGAGGGTAATAGGTTTTATTAATATTAATCTATGTATTTAAAGCTGTTTCATGAATCATCTAAAATTTTTATGTGAAATATGGATTAATATTAGATACTTTTTATAATATAAAATGATGATATCTCATGGATTAATTTGTATAAAACCTAGAATCATAGTTCATAAGTGAATCTTCATATATTTCTAGGAATTGGATAATGTTATAAAATGGCCTATAGAAAACCATGTTGCATTATTCCCCATGGATGTATTAGGTAGCCCAATGATGATGTATATAGTAATATTATACAACTTTCAATATATAATAGTTTATATTTAGATATCTCCTTTATGACGTTTTTATTCATCCCTCACTTAATGATCTTGAGGTGTAATCTGTGGTCTCTAAAATTATATTTTTCCCATTAGAAATTATCTAAAATATACATTACATCTTGGAAACACCAAAAAGTATAGAGAAGTCTGAAATTTGAGACATATCTAATATATCTTTATCAATATATGATATTTATATAGAACATAAGATCATACAAAACCATAAAACTCTATATTCACTAATATTAAACTCTCATAAATTTTTAGTTCTCAAATATTCCATGTTCTTTTATATATTATCATAATCATGTTGAGAATTATTAATCATATACATAAAAAAAATTTAGGTAATTACATGGAATAATTATGATGTTTCTCTTTTCATTTTAATACCCAATTCTATTTTTACTAAATCCTTGGGAATTAGATCATTATCTACCCCAATCATGGATAAGATACCATGATATTTTTTTATTCAATGCATCTACTACCATGTTTTCCTTCCAAGTTTAGTACTGTATAAAACAATTACTATACTTAAGTAGTTCCATATTTCTCTATTTACTTATATTATGATATTTTATGGTAAATATATAATTCAAACTCTTGTGTTTAGCTTACATATCACATCTTAATCCATAAATAAAATTTATCTATATCTTTAATGTAAAAAACCACAAACACTAAATATAAATCATGATTTTATAATAAATGTCATATTATTGTAACTATATAGATTCTTAGTCCCTCAATATATTAATTTTTATTAGAACTCATCCTAGACCTTTCCATGATGTTTTACTATAAACAATAGTACCTTCATTGCTGGACAAAAGAGTTAATAATTATAAATTTATTAATTGTCTCTTTAGTTACTCAAATCTACCATCATGTTTATTTTTCCATGTGTATTTTATCCCCTTACATGTTAAAATGGTTAATAGATTTTCTAATAGAGAAAAATTTCCAAATAATAGCTATCAGTATCCAGATAACCAAAGAAACCATGTATTTTAGTTATGTTTGTGGGACTAAGAAATTATATGGAAACCATAGTTTTTGAAGGTTAAATTGATATAAAATACCTAGATAACATATTACTAAGGAAATAAAATTTCTGAATCCAATATTTACATTTACTAAATTTCCTATATAATTACTTTTTCCTCAAAACCTTAAGAACAATTTTTAAATTTCATCATCTTAATAACATTTCAAGTATACATTAATGTCATAAATAAATACCACCTCAATAATTTCATGATATTACTTGAATTTTTTTTTCATAAAATCCATAATCATATAAGGTTCATTTGTTAACCCAAAAGTCATTATTGTGAACTCATAATGACGATACCTTATATAAAAGGCTATAATTGTTATGTTATTATTTTTAATAGTTCACTAATGATAACCAGAATAGAGATCAATCTTTAAGAGTATTAACCCCTAGAATTATATCAAGTATGTGATTAATAAGAGGTAATGGATACATTTTATTTATATTAATTCCATTAATTTTTCAATAATTGATGAAAACCCTCATTTTACCATCATTCTTTTTTGAAAATATAATAATATCTCCCCATCGTGGATGAATGGAACCATTATCACAAAAGTATTAAAATTAATTATTTAACATAATAAAATCTACTAAATCCATTCTATATAGATGTTTAGATACTAGTTTTTCATCAGAGATACAATCAGTAGAAAATTAAATTCCTCTATTGTGTGAAAATTCATGTAATTCTTTGAGAAATTCATCAATATATTCATTCACAATGGGTACATCTTCTATTATCAAAACTTTATTCCCCTAAGTAGATTATATTTCATCAATTTATTTTCCAAGGATCTCATTATTATGGTAAAAAAAATGGTTCAAAATATTATTAAAGTAATGAAATCTCCCCTAAAAAAATTATTAATTATATATTTTCTTCACAAATTCTAACATATTTCTATCTGTAGTAAACTATTTAGTCATAATTTGAGATTTAATACTTATAGATGATTACTTAAAAATGAACCATAGGTATGATAAATATATTTGAATCAAGAAAATACCCACACATTATAATCTAAACTACCTAATATATCTTTATTGAAGTCAAATAAATACTCGGTGTTATAACTAATAAATAAATGTTTAGTGTATCTAGGGTTGGTTAAATATTCTTTAAAAACATGAATCATATGAAAGTGTGAATAGATCCAAAATAAAGTAACATATTATCTAACATAGAGTGTATAATAACTTCATCAGCAAACATATAATTTAGAGATTCAACCATAGCCATTATTATTTTAAAATGGTGTGCATCAATGTTTAATTTTTATTTCATAGAAAACCCCTATTTCATAAAGATCTTATTTAAATAATATTCCATTTATTTACCACCATTAGGTTGTTAGACCAACAAAATGGTGGAAATTATTGCATAATAAATTGATCTAATGAAGAATATCCTTACTTTCGGGTAACTAGTAGTTCTATATAATCAGTGTTATTTTCCATCAACTCAGTTAATTTTGTTTGATTTGAAAGATTGTTTTGAGAAAAAATGTAATCTTTATTATCCTAATTACTCAACCATTCCCCATAGTATCATCAACTATTTTATTGATTTTCATTTTATCTAGAATACAACATTATGGAATAAACTGAATAACTTCATTAATAGTATTATATGATACTTATGTATAAAACCTTACTTATATATCTTGTTTCCATAAAATATGGTAATATACATAGAATAATTATCAAACTAACTCTAGAATAATCTATAGTATTTTTTATAGAGTTAAAATATATGTTCTCTATCAATGTTTTTTTGAATCTAGTTCCTTAGGTATTTATTAAAACATTCTTTTATACCAGTTGTAATTCCCCTAAGACATTCACTTAGATCCGTTAGTTTATTTTTTAAATTTAAATTATATTATATGAGATTATATATCCATGATCATATTTTAGTATTCATTAAGAGACAGCATACCTAAAATTTCATTAAAACAAAAAATATTACATCATTTGAGTGTAAATAATTATTCATTAATTTTATCTATAAATCCAGTCATACATAGTATTCTACATAATTACTAGGGAAAATGGGATACATAATTAAATGTTGAACTTTGATGCTTAGTAAATTATAACCTATATTGGAAGAAAACATGGTATAATAATGGCATAAATGATAATTTAGAATAGATAAACAATGGTTTTATATAAATGAATACATAAGAATAAATTAATCCATGGATATAATGATTGATGAAATAATCACATGGATTACAATAAATGATGGGAATATATAATGTCTGACATCAAAAACAAACCATCAAGTCCTATTTCATAGACTTTATACATAAAATCTATGGACACTCCCATTACCCAATCATAGTTGTTTCACGAGGCTTATCGATTCATTGTGGGGTTATATAATTCTATGCCACAACCATCACAAAAAATATAATACATTAAAATAAATATTAAATGTTCATCATAAATATATGATGTGATGTTTAAGAATTAAAATTTTAAAATTTATACTATAATTACTCAATAAAGGTTATTTTATTGGATTTTTCTATATAAAAAATGATAATAGGGAAATATCAATAGGAATACCCAATTAATGGATTGATAATGATATATAGTTTAATTACCTTTAATCTTATCAAAAATAATTTTAGATTCACAATTTTAAAATAAGTACCATTATCAAGTGAATAATATAAAACTATAACTATATAGTAGTTATAAAGACTAATAGGATCAATTTGTTATGTAAAATGTGTTTAATAACTTATAATGGTGGTATATTTTTGAAATTATTAATAAATTTCATCAAAAATTTTGAGTATATTGTCACACATATTTTATAAGAATTACAGATACAAAATTTTCATAAAGAGGAACATCCAGGTTAGTATACTTTGATGGAATAGGTCAACATATGACAAAATTGTATTTAATCCCCTTGGGATCTGGTAAAGGATCATCAAAATATATATATATATATTATCCATATTTATACAAGTCCCCTCATATTATAAATAATGTAAAAATAATACATAAAATATGTCTGTATTTTTTATCATGGAACAATATACAGTTTTATACCTCTTAGGTGAATTTTTTCATAAAAACAATTTATTATGGAAATATAATGTGAGTGAAATGGGGGATCACATGAATATAATATCTTAAGTAAAATAATAATAATTAAAATTATGATAATATTGGAATAATAAAATGAATTTAAAAAGAATACTATTGTGGAAATGTAAATAGAAATTGAAATGTGAGTGAAAAAGGTCCCTTACCTCTCTTGAGTTTATTTTCCTTGAATAGAACATTGGAACCAATGAAAATATTAATGATTAAAGATAAGGATATGGGAGAGACTCTTTAATATTTATATTAGGAGTTAACTTCAGAATTTTTATAGGATAAATGATAAGTGGGGGTGTGTATTTATAGGTTTAGTGGGTGGAATTTTATAAATTAATGTATTAAATATTATATTCCTAAATTATCTTTAGTTCTACACAACATCCAAAATTCCCATTATCAGCCTTAATGGTTCAATATAATTTTTAGTGATGAAGTCTAAAAACATAACTAATTATTGATGTTTTGAACAAAAATTGTATGGTACCAATTTTCACTAACTCAAACATCTCCTACTAATGATTCTGATCAATACCTAATTATTGAAGTTTTTATTTGGCTTGGACAAAGGTCAACTCAAATAATTCTACCACCTTCCAAATATATGAGAAATATTATTCTTATGTAATTTTCTTATTGGTATAGGTCATGATTTGTCCCCTTTATTCCAATTAACACACATCATTACCCTTAATATACACTAATTTTAGTAGTTGTTAAACAATGACTATATCACTAATGGTTTTAGAGACCAAAGGTCATATAATGACCATATTTACTCTTTAATCCTATAAATTCATTAATACCAATGAAAAAAGATAATAGTTTTCACTTTTATTTTATCCAACATGTAGATGTGGTTCCTTGTATTATTTTTCATTTGTATTTTTCTTTTTATAACAATGGGGTGTTTTGGAAAATAAGATCCTAAATACATATACAATGTACATTAATTATTTAATTTCATCTATTTTCTATTATTGGAAATAATAATCTTAAAAAATCAATATCTTTTATGTTTAAAGAGTCATTTCTTTAAAAATATATATTTTTTACTAGAATTTCTCTGGTAGTATAACTATTCCACTGAATGTTTTGATGACTCTTATATTAAAGTGAATACATCCACACTAAGTTATTCTCAATAACCTTGAATTTCATGTGAACTTTATTATAATTTAGTAATTTTAAGGGGTTGTATTGATTCTAAATATCTAGTTTAAATAATCCATCAAAATATCATTCACTTATATCCTTTTTATAATATGAAAATAGTAGTATAACATAGGTGGTTCATGAACTTCACCTTAAACTCCCACATTACTTAATTTCTTTTTCAAATGGTGATTAGATCAAAAATACACTCTTCTCATAGTTTGAAATAAAATTCAACTTTCAAAAACATACTCTTAAAATAAACCCACATAGACTTTGAAGCACCATAATCACCATGATAGGGAACCAATACTATCAATATCCATATCATAAAAAACAAACCACCTATAGAATCAAATTTTATGCCCATGGTTGAATCACCCCAAAGAAAAATTCTCACCTCCACCAACCATTTATCTGTCTTTTAGTCTAAAATGGGATCATAATACTTTGGTAAATTCAATATTTTGAAATCATATAATGTTATTCACCATGAATGATCCTCCACTTGATCGATTTTACAATGATCAGCTTAGGTATCTTGTTCACCTATCATACTTGAAATAGTTGAGGTCATCATCTCCTAGCCATATATATAGTTTCAAAGTAAATTCCTAATCCTCTAATATAAAATTAATTTAAACTTGATTTATTAAATTCATTTAAACCCATAAAATATTTCCCAAATTACAACACATACAAAATGAAGGATGATTCATGTAACATTACTAAGTTCCTACCCCCACAACCAACACTCTTCTACTTAAGTATCTTTAGTAAACCATTATATTCCTTATATCAAATTATTGTATACATTCAATATATTATATGAACTCCTTGATCTGTATCACATATTAATCTCAAAAACTATTTTTATTATACCAAATTAATGAAATACTAAATGGATAATCCACTAAAAAATCATAATAAAAGAAACAATCTATCTAATAGAAATGTTTAATCAATCGATTGATCTAGGAACCCTACTGGTTTGGTAGAGAACTTGATTGTGAAACCTAAATCCATCATTAAATTTTCCATGATTTGGAAATTATGTTAAACCCCAACCAATGTTTGGAGAGTGGATTTAATGACAATAAGAGTTTCATTTGGTGTAATTATGAACTTATATACATTGAATGATATGTAACTTTATAAGGGTATATACTATAGAATATGGAGTTACATAAAGTTATATATTTAGGTTTTGTATAGGTATATAACCTTGTGTAAGGTTATTCTTCATTTGTGTAGAGGTAATCATGCTATGTAAGGGTATATTGGTCAATGTGTAATAGTAACTATAAAATATGATCTTTTCGTAAGGGAAACCCACTCCATGTAAGGGTAAATAGGCTAAAATACCATGATATGTAAGGGTACCAGTGACACCTGCATAAGGGTGCATATACTTTCATAAATGTAACCTGCATGTTCCATGACTTTTGTAAGGGTACATGCAGAGGCCCAAATGAGGGCACATCTGACCTATGTATGGGTATTTTCAATACTTGCATAAGGGTATTTAAACTGATTCATACTCACTATAGAATGTAGAGGGAAATCATAACTATATAAACATAACTTGAACTATATAAGATATTTAGAAATATATTTAAGGAGGGATTTGTACCATAGATCTTATTTCAATTCTAAAATGATTAGTATGGATTATTTTTGGTATACTACAATTATACAGAATTCCACAATATATTAATGAAGTTAATCCTTAAAAATTATTTTGGATATATGGTTATGAGGATTTGAATTATTCTACATAATGGATGTAAAGGATAAAATGTTGAACTGAAGGATGCATTGTTCCCATTCTAGAAGAGTTCTTGATGATGTAACATACACATTTGAAAATGTGAGCTTTCACCATAGAGCTAATTTCTACTCCATAATATCCATGAGTAGATATAGGAGAAGACATTGAGAGACTCTTATCTTTCCTTAAATGCAGTAAATGTGTGTAGTTTTTATTAAATGGTGAGTCATAATGAATACCATGATCATAATGGGTGCCCTTTTAGTTTTTTATATATTATGGAAATACATGCTATGTATATGGATATATTCTTAAGTAGCTATATTTTATAGATATGAAAATATCCCATGATGTTTTTTTTGGGAAATATCTTCAAACATATGGAGATTTTAAGAGCATTTTGTTAAAAATAAAATGTATGTTATAGGGAATGTGATAATTATTTCATAATTACATAAGAATAATATCACATTTGAGATCTCTTGGAAGAATAAAAATAGAGAGGGAGAGAGAGAGAGATAATTCCTAGAGGCTTTTGCAGATTTCATCTGGAAGATAAATAGTCAAAATATGTGTTATTACAGGAGACCAATTTTCATTGTAAGTAAAAATATATATGTATAGAATAACCATCACTAGTTTATCCATCATCCTCATCTGAATAAAGAATGTTTAAACAAACAGATAAGTAAGTTCTTTATTGAAGTAGATTAATGAGTTCTTCAATTGTTTGTGGTTGTGAACTAGGAGGGTCAGGGATCCCACTCCAACTTAACATTAAAGTGGTGAGGTTTTAGTGAATTTTTTGCATTGGAATATTATAGTGAATACTCCTTGGATTTATCCATGAGAGGGTGTATCAAGTAAAATCCTTGGTGTTGTTTACTTATTTCATCACTTATTTATGGGAAATAGAGAGAGAAATCAGCATGTTCCCCATGGTGAGGGAATAAGATCCTCATTCTGGGAAGAATTACTTCTAACTTAAGTACTAGGATTCACACCACCACTTAGGTTTTTATCTTATATATTGATTTAAAAAAAATTCATAAAAAAAATATACAGTGAAATATGGATGGAATTGCACTATATAATATAAAAATAAAATAAACTATTAATCAACACCCAACCACAAGATGTAAAATAAAACCCTATATCTCTATAACACTATAAAATACATATAATATCATAGTACCAAAATAAAACATTACAACCCCAAATTACATACTATTAAATGAAATAATTTCAAAGTAAATCAATAACTCCTCCAATAACCCCAAATAATTGATTCATAAGATAGTAAAATCCATAATGATCTCTAATACCATCCTAAAAATATATAAAATATATATATAAGAATGGATGAACATATAAATATACTCAGTAGGTTCCTCATATTAAAATATCATGTGAATGTAGAAGAAGTGTGCTAAATATTTAGTAAATATATACTAAAATCAATACGTTCTTCTTGCAAGGTAGATTTATAAACCTATCTCTCCATAAGAACACTCTTTAACATTCTATCATATTTAATTAAGAAAAATATAATAATGACTATACCCCATATATACTTCCCCATTGATCAAGTCTACCTCAAATATTAAAAACATTCATTACAATGATCCAATCACTTCCCATATTCACATAGAACATAATACCAAAACCACAACCACATAATAATGCATCAATATCCTAGTAATCTATATAACATAAAAAAATACTAGTATATAATTACGACCACATAACCACATCCATGACTATAATAGATAGTAGTAGAGGGAGAGTAGTAAACCATTTATACCCATAAGATTTAATATGTTGGGGGTTCACTTGATACCCAATCCTAATTTTGGTGTTGGTTAACTTACTCAACTTGGGTAATGGGGTATATAAATAAAAAACATATAAAGATATATAGTATGTAATGAACCAACCTAATTCTACTTGAAACATAATCCATGTTGTCCTTCTATAAGGCCTAAATCATATTCTCAGCTTCCATGTGTTGGGGATAAGAACATGGGTATGGACACACATAAAATTATGAACAATTTCACCTAAAAGAACAACAACAAAAAACATGTCACATGTATAACAATATAAAGATTCAAAACCCAAGTAAATAATAGAAGAAAACAAATATAACTATGATGCATAAAAATCTATCTATAAGGATAACCCTAGAATCAAAGTATATTGAAGTCCAAGACCTAGTCTCCATGTGAGCATCTGTCACCACCATCCAAACCCACCATAAAAGAGACATAAAATAAGATAATTCGTTAAGATAAATAACACCCTAACCTTAACATATGTCATTAAAAACCGAATCTATATATTCCCAATGGCCTATTCTAGGTGTAAGGAAAATGCAGAGTAGGATACCACCACAAATCTATACAATATTTATCACTGTGAGAACATTAGTTCTAGATTTTAAAAAATGTTTTATATATCATTTCATTTGAAAAAAAATCTCATAAAAAATCCTTTGTTTTATATTAAAACAATTTATATTTAAATACATAAGAATGCAGAAATAAACATGAATTATATCATATATTAAATTGGTAAAAAATCATACATATGTAAAAAGGTAAGAATGAGAAATATCAGAGCATGAGAATTACTATAAACACAAAAATAAAGAAAAACAAGATCTATATTATGGGAATACATATCTAGAAAATACAAAGAACACTAGATAACATAATTTGATTGTTAATGGTACAAATTCCTAGAACATTCTAATAGTAACACAACCATAACCTCTAGTAATTCCATACTCACTAAGGTTTTCATATTTCTATAACATAGCACACACATGGTTCCTAATGTTATTTTTTCCCCAAAAAAATAAATATAAATCCTATTAAAAAGTTTATAAATCATTTCTACAAGAAAATCATTACCGCTTCCATGATTGAAAAACCATTTTATGGTCCACATCATCTTTGAGGCACTTCCTTGTACACCTAAAATGCATAAAACTATATTTAATAAAATTCCCCATTAAAACCATTTTCCATTACAATATATATGAATTTGCAAAAAATAGCACTCATAAATATAAAATAAATTATTTTCAAAATCCTAACCAAAATAAAATATAATAACAACAATGTATTATATGATAAAGGACTATTGTATAGAGAAGCATACCTCACTAACAGAGAAAACATATTCTCCATTAGAAATGGTGATTAGAAATGAAGAGATAAGGATCCCTCAATCCTATGTCATCATTAAACATCATCAATTACCCATAAAAATATCTATATAAAGAAATTAGATCCCCTAATAAGTTGAAAACATGAATGAGAATAGATATCGAAGAGGGATCTAGAAACATAGTGAGAAACCATGTAAAAATAAGAACGTACCAAGAAGGGATCCACTAAACTGAAGGAGAATGCCAAACGACCAAAGGATTAACCTCTAGAATCTTCTTATAATCGACCGGATTGTAAAACCTAGAAATATTAGGAAGAATAAAACCATAATTGATATGAAAATGGTTTAATATGCATTAAATAACTCCTACTAATGATCTCACATGGTTGTAATTATAGGTAGAAATTACCTAATAAGATTAGTGAAAAACTCATCCATTTTAATTTTTTAAAAAACCATCACCATGATGTGGTGATACCCACCATATATATAGTGGCCTAAAAAATGTCCACCCTGGGAATCTTAACATGGTGTAGTCTAAAAAATGTAGTAATTTTGGACCCATAATTACCTCAACCATAGTGTGGTGGTGGTCAGTCTAGTTTTGGTCCATAATAAGATCCACATCCCACACCTATAAAAAATCCCAACCATAGGAATTTTATAACCACCCATTTCACATGGGTAGTTCCCAAGATCAACACATCTGACACCATGGAAGGTTATAGATCTTATTTCAATGAAAATTTCTAATAAACCATTTTAAACCATCACACAAAAAGTCCATTTCTAAATCTTCATAAAACCATAGAAGTGATAAAAAAATATCAAAATAATACAAATTTTGACCCCAAGGGTGTCACAGTTCTCCACACCATACCACTTTATATCCACAAAAATCACTCTAGATTCTTGTCTCAAAAAGAGGTAAGGTCACTACAGCATCATCAATGACTCGCATTCTAATATTTCATAGATATATATTCTACACTTCCCTAATACATAGACCAAAGGAATAATTTCAATGCATAGAAAAATTTTCAGATGATCCATAATTTGAATTGATTTATCGAAAAATAAGGTGTTAGAATCAAGATCAAAATCTTCCCATACTATCACATGGGTTGCATCTGGATGATACCTCTTTAGTTATGAAACATCAAACATTTAATGAATCAATATTAAGAGAAATTCCACATCCAACCGATAATACACCTTTATAATAACTTCAACAATATAGAAAGTTCCAATAATCCTTGATGCCAAATTACCCTACTATGTGATGATGCCCAAACCTCTACTAAACTCTAAGAAAAACATGGTTACCAGCCTTAAAATACAATGAGTGATGGTTAAGGTATGAATAAGATTTTTGATAACTCTGATGTCTCTAACCTATTTTAGATAAAATACACCTTGTCAATTTTCTCCAAAAAAAGACTCACTCCAACTAAATACATCTCTTTAAACTCTATCCAACCAAAAGGAGTCTACATGGACACCCAAAAAAAATGGAAAAAGGAACCATTTTATTTGAATCTAGATAACCATTTTTATAAGAAAACTCATCAAAGGAAAAATTATTTTCCCATGTACTACTAAAATCAAGATCACACTCTAAAAGAATATACTCGTGAAATTGAATAGATCACTCAGTATTCATATTTTTCTTAGGGAGATATGTCAGGTTAATATCGATTGGGTACTCGCTACCTCTTGTAAAGGTTTCTAGGACTGGGATGTAAAATGTGGATCTCAACATAAAAAACAATATAATTAAGTCCATTGAGTATCAAAATATATTGGTTATATATTTTTCTGAGATATTCCACCTTATTAATATCTTTATTAGCACAAAAAATATCTGATTTCATGATATGATAAATGATAAAAAAAAATCCCACTAAGAGTCCACGGTATACTGATAATTATTTTCATTGATATATCATTTCACTTTCATACTATAATGTATAAATGTTAAAAAACTGGTAGGTATCTAGTGCTCCTTAATCTTCTAGAAGGTAATACATCATGATGTGAAGTATACAATCAACCGCCTCATCTTTGACCAAAAACATCGATGTCTCAAATCATGATACATCATGGTAGTCCCTAGGTGTATGGAAAAACTAATCCAATTTACACTATTCATTATATACTACCTCTGAGTTATTGGAATGGTCAGCCATCCTTTAAACACAAGACATTATCAACAGACTAAGATCAATTTCCTAAATTCTACCCACAATAAAGGATTTCATAGAAATATTGAAAATTAGTGCATGTTGATATTCAAAGTTGGATATTATCATCTAATAAAGAATAAATTTTCACAAAAGCTAATAACACATTCCCATTAACTTTATCTACATCGAAGAATATCTAAATGAATAGACTCATCAAAGATCACTCTCTAACTGATTCCTTTAATGCTTGAGTTGGTAAATTCCTGCTCGACACATCTATGACCACATTTCCTTTTCCCCATGTGTATTCAATATAAAAATTAAAATTATAAAGATACTCAACCTAAATTATCTGTTGTAGTTTTATATCTCTCTAGATAAATATAGACTTCAGTCTTTTTTGATCAAATATACATCAAACCTCAATTTAAAGAGATAGTGGAATGGTTCCTTGAGTGCATCCATCACTAAGTCAAATTTGAGAGCATGGGTAATATAATTATTATCATGAGGGTGTAATTGGTGAGATACATAATAAAATACATGTCTCACTTCCATCAGAACACATTCTAACCACGAACATGACGTATCATATAAAACATCATAACCCAAAACTGGTTGTGTAAGAATCCAATCTCGAGTGGATTCCATCCTCACCTTCAGTTCCTCAAATGATCTTTTACACTCTTCATTTCATTCAAGAATAATACCTTTAAGGTTATACTTTATCATAGGAGATGCAAGAATTGAAATTATGTAATAACCCAGAAATTATTAGTGATAATTATTTTCTTTAATAAATGTGTCTTATGTTATATAGAATTATACACATACAAAACATAGAAAAACAAAAAAAAACTTTTTTAATTAATAAATAATGTTACATTAGTCAGTGACTGAACCCATGAAAATTCTGAATATTACAATGGGGAAAAATATAAAATATGAAAAGTGTAATAGGAAACTTTTGATCTTCCAATATTCTAGAATCATTGTATATTAATTGAATCCCTTTACACATATTATTATATTATTTTAAACATATGAAGCTATTAATTATAACCTAATGATCATGATGCCTTGTTTATTTGGAATACTAGGTTCAAAATACATCAATCTGAGACTAAAAATAAAAATTATTTATTTTATTATCTATAATAAGATTTTATATCCTTTTGAGATTCTAAATCTCCATGGGATAACCTATAGAATACATATACAAAAGGGGTGATCTTAAAATCATGGTATTGGAATAAAAATGACAAGAAAACATAATGTGTGATTCAAAGGTATAACATGATATCATAAAAAAGAAGGATCAAGGGTAATAACATGGGTGAATATCATAAAGAACATGGTATCATAAGAGTAATGAATTATAGGAAATGTGTTAGAAATATATAACATAGAATATACATGAGTTAAGCCTAACTTATTATACAATATCATACGGTTGAAAAATTACCATAATGGATTAGGTTTACTGCCTCATCCCATACATGACACCTCAAGAGAACAAATTTATACCCAATGCATTGGATCACTATGTCATCTCACCCATCATAACATGTTCATTATTTAAGTGTTTCATATAAAAGAAATTAGTCAAAAGGAATAACATAATAAATACCCCTGGAAATAAAATGGGTTGCATAATCTTTCCTCATATCATAATGAAAGTAAGTTTCCTAATTAAGGCATTTTTGTGATAAACATAAGGCACATATTTCACCATCAATATAAGGTAGAATAATTTAGGTATATATATAAGAGTCATATATACATAATTTAAAATCAACCAAAACATAAAAGGTGGTATTCATTGATGAAAATGTTCTTTAAATATTGTATAATATATTTCTTGGAAAAAAATAACCATTTTTACTTTGAACTAAATTCTTAAAATATAAAATTTAGAAAATATTATAAAAAAATCCATAAAAATAACCATGGAAATATATAACGGAAGATTAAAATAATTGAGTGGTCCTGATGATGGTTAATTATGTATATGTCATAAAAGTTAAAAAAAACATTCCATTCAAACTATTGTGAAAAGCATAAAAATTACCCCATTCAAAAAAAACAGGAAGATTCCATAAAAATAGTTTTATAAAAATGAAAACATGGTAAAAAATTATTTAATAAATCATTTTCTAAATTATAACAATATTATTGAAAATATTTTTTGAAAAATGGATATGGAAGAAAAGGGATTTTGACCAAACAGAGAAATAAAGCCAAATTTCCCTAAAAACATTTTAAAAAACAAATTAAGTACCAAAGAGAGGAAAATGGTATTGTTAAATGCATATTTCATGAATATCTAGAGTATAATAAAATTAAATGGTTTTATGAGATAATTATATAATAATTTCCCACAACATAAATCCAAGTATAAATAATCATGATTAAAATGTTATAGAAACATAAACCCTTAGATATTGGTAACATTTAAATCATAACTCCCATGATTGAAGAAAATGAATTCTAATGTAAAATATCATTATTTACAAATTATTTTTGAAATAATATACAATGGTGATGTAAATAATCCATTTAAATTAAATTAAGTGCATAAAAGAACATGTGTCTCAAGGAAGCAAGTTTTTATATGAAACCCTCACCTCGAGTCCAAACATTATCATGTACATAATTTATCTATTATATAATAAAAATATTTTATTTATTTTATTCATAAGAAAATTTTATAGGTTTGATATATTATACTTAAACCATTTAGTTAATTTATTTTAATGATGTATTTAATTACCTAAATGGTTATGTTCCTGTATGGTGTTTTGAGGATGCCTAGTTCATAATTTCATAACGACATCGGTATGTTGACTATAATCAATAGGGTCATTATTCCATAATTTCTAGAATATTAATCAGGAAATAATTAAAAAAATTATAAATAAATTATAGATTTAAAAATAGACATGAATTATGGTTTTTAATAATGAAAAAAATTATAATCATAGAGATATTAGGTCATATGTACACATGTGTAAAGTTTCCATTTTTCAAAGAAAATATTGGAAAGAAGTTAAGTGTTATTTTACCTTTCCATAATCATAATAATATCAAAAATATAATATTATTTCCTTAAATATACTTACATATACCATACATGTGATGCAGTAACAAAAAAATAAATCACATCAATTTGGGGGGTGGTAGTCCACTGTACCCATAAAAGACATTGTCATTTTTTGTTGATGATAATATAAGACTGTATATGATATATTAATTTTAAATAATTATGAATTTTTAATTAATATAATATATAAAAATTAAATCCAATATCATTAATATCTATTAGAGATGAGGATGGAAAATCTATTACATCATTTTGATAAGTGGTGTCAGCCATACACATGAACGATGGTTTCGTTTCCCATTTGATAGAATTAGATTTGGATTAAATTTATAAAAAAACAATATAAAATAATATTATATTTGAGATGAATATTATTTTTTATCATAATGATTGAGTAATATTTTAATGAGGTGGAATTATAAATAAAACAAAGATGCTTAATTAAAAATGATGCCTCTTCTTCAGAGCACCTTTTTGGGATTAAACCTAAAGCCTTCATAGATTATCTTTATAATCAAGATAAGGATTATAGGATATAGGGAGGGAAGTAAAGAAGGTATATGGTTAGGTATTGGATGAAAATAATGCCTTAGACTTGTAAAGAGTATAATAGAGGTGGTTCTCTTTTATAATTGGGGGGAGAGGACACATTTAATTTTTTAAAAGAAAACGTTATATTTATTTTTCAGTGATTATTAAAAATACATTTTTTGTTTTTGATATGTTTTATGACTTCATATATAATTAATAATGATGTAATAATTAATTAAACATAATAAAATACCTAAAATAATTACTTTATTTTTCATTATATATTTTCATGGATGTAAATTATTTTCTAAAACTATAAATGACTTTCTAATTTTTAAAATAGAAATTATTATTTTTTAAACTGTATTTTTGGGAAAAATAATGTTTCCATGTAAAATGTAATGTAAAAATATTTTTTTGGTTCAAATAGATTAAAATAATATATAACATGACTCAAATTTCTAAAATAATTAGAAAAACCCATAGCAAATCTAATGGTTTTCCATTTTCCACCACCCATAATTTCAAGTCTTATATTTAGAAATTATTAAACAATTCCTCCTCTTTTAATATAAATAACCTCCCATCACCCCTTCCTCTACACTCTAAATCCATAATCCATGAATTTATTATCCTTTTTACTCCCAAAGTGTCTCTCTAGGGTTTCATTAATCCCTCATGGTTCCATCATCATGTTTGAGGAAGTAACTTCTCAATGTATGAGAATTCGATGATTAGTCATTCCATTCAAGTGAAAATTTTATGATATTCTTTCTAAGTGATGAATTAATTTCACTTCAAAATTTTTTATATTATCCCATTACTACCAAAATATTGTTTTATCTATGGGATACCATTTTTTCCTCTAACTATTTTCCTCACTTTATCCATAACGTACATATTTCATGATGCCAAATTCATTTCTTGAATTTATCTCTTTTCAAGGGAAATTATCATATTATGAATACCCAAAACTATTAGTTTTAAATAGATATTTAGATATATGTAAAACTTATTTATTTATTTGGGTATTTACATGTTTTAACCCCACATTCCCTATCCAGAAGTTAAAATTGATGTAATGTTCAATTCTTTAAGCACACATGTGCTCAATGATTTTATATGAAACCCATTAATTATTATCCTATAGATATTGATGAAATGATTTATTTTGATCACTGTGGCTCACATGAATTATGAAATATTATGTTTTTTACCTAATAACTCTCTATTACATTGATCGGTTAATTAATCTATATGAATTTCATGTGTTTATGATACATTGGGAAAAAACCTTGTTTATTATGATTTACGTCACCTTGAGGATTAAACTTGGTGATATGATTATGAATGTATCTTTTTTATATTTTTGGAACATTTCAATGTTATGATTCATAATATTTCTATTATGATATTCCTTGTGTTTTTATTATCATTCCCTATTTTTTCATCATATTCACATGGTAAATATCCCCTTTATTTATTCTCTTACTAGGATTTATGCTCACCCATTTACTTTGTTATATATCCATAGGATTTGAGATAAAATTAAATTAAATTAAGATGAACCTATAAATAATCATTCTTATTGGATTAGAAAAATATTTATGTTATTCATGGATTATATTCCTAATTTTAATGAAACCATACCTAAAAATATTGAATGTGTCTTTAACTCTTGTACCATGTAATGACTATTTTCTGTATTAAAAAATGGGATTTGATAGTTAGTATAAGAGGTAGTTTTAGTTATTTGTAGAAATTATGATTATAAAACTTTAGTAAGAACCCTTGGGGTGAGTCTAAATATAGTAAATCATCCTTTAATTTTGGTAAATCATTAATCAAGTGTTTTTTAACCATTAAAACCTCTGTCTGGACACTACTAGTGGATGTGGTTATAGCCTAGTTATAACTAGTTGTAATAAACATGAAATGGGTACATTATACTTTGAAAAAATCATCACCTGGTGCATGATAATGTGACTTTCTAAACAACTAGTTTGAAACTCATAGGGGATATTATTAGTCAATAACATACTTTTTATAAAAAAAATTAAAGGATATATAGAAAATGTAACAATTATTAGAGGATATTAAAATAATTTTATCTTTAATAATGTTGTTTTAGGACATTAAATCCCTCTAGAATTACTATATTAATAAAATTAACATGTTTCTCATGATGTTTTTTTTTCATTTAAAAAAAATCTGGTAAATAGAAGGAACCATGTAAATTATGAGTGAAATGGATAATGCACTAAAAACCTTCCTAACATCATGTAATATTTAATGGTAAAATTTATGAGGATGATAAATCAACTATATTAGGTTATGAATAACAATCTAAATCATGCTGAGTAGATATATTCACCTTGAAGGGACCAATTTACAATTAAGTCCTCCATGCGTCAATGACCACCTTCATTTAGTGGATCTATTGATCCACTAATTACCAAATAATTGATTAACTCTATCGAACATATATTTTCTATACTATATTTTTAAGAGATAGATAATTTCACCTTGGTAGTATACTTCTTAGAAGCAGAAGCTGATCAATGGTGGACACATAAAAAATATCCAAGAGAGGAGATTGATGCCATGGAGTGGGAAGAATGTAGGATAATCATTTTTAGTAAATATTTTCCTCATATGATGATAATATAAATGGAGAAATAATTATTATATCTAATTAATAAGTAAAATTAATTGGTGGGAAACAATGAAATGAGCATTACAAGCCTTGATCGATACCCCTATAGCTTTTTATGGATCTGAATGGAAATGTTGATAGGTTTTTTGGTGTGATCAGACCCCATTAGTGGATTAATATAAAATATTGAGGCTATGAAATCAATGATGAGATATTGTGGATTTTATCAAAGGTTAAAATGGATTTTGGAGAGATGTAGTGGTCACGTAAGCTGAATGAAAAAAAGAGAGAAATGGATCCAAATTCATAGAATAATTTTGTTCATAGAAGAGGTGGGGAGAAACTAAAATTACCCACATGCAAAAAATGTGGGAATAAATATTCTAGTAATTACTATATTGGGAGTGAAAATTGATAAATTGTTGGATGATATGGCTATATAGATCAGAACTATCATAGTGAGTTTAATCCATAACATATCAATGAAAATAAAAAATGGATGATGGTGTAAGGACAAACAGAAGATAAATTCCTCATGTGGGGATATATTTTTGACTTTGTAAATAAATTTCCAAATAAAATGTTGATAGATGGAATACACTATAAACTTCATCATAGGCCAAGCGATATTGGTCATTATTTCACAATCACAATATCTAAATGAGTGGATCTAAACATTAAGGTGGCATGTATACTCTTTCTACTCTCAAAGCTAGCAGGTAATTTTTTTGAATATGGTTTTATGCATTCCATTGTTTTATACATGTTTACAAATAATGTATAATCAAACCCTAAACTCCAAAAATTATTATTATTAGTTAATACTCTTAAAGAAATTATACAAGAATAAAATCTGTATAAAAACTATGGTACTAACTTTAGAGAGTATAATCTCCCAAAAATCTAGTATTCATTTACATGGTGGAATTCAATACTATACTTGGGATGGACTATATTTGAAGATAAAATGAAAAGATAAACTACAGAATTTTAGAAATTTAATTTTTCTTGAATGGAAATCCAAGAATTATTTTCATAAGAGAGATGTCCCAACCCAAAATTTTTCCAGAATCACCTCTTGTGCCCCTCTTTAAGGAAATTGTTGGTGAAGAAAAATAATAAATTAGATATCAAAAGATTGAAAATTTCCCACTATTTGAGAATAAATTTATGTATATTTTGATGAGTATCCCTAACCTCCCCCATAAATAGAGGTAGAGTTCTCTATTTAACTCATAAATGAATCCATGAAAATAGTGAATACCCCATATAGAATAGAATATATAGATTTGTAATAATTAAATAATGGACTACAAGATCATTTGGGGTAGTTTTATTCAACCATGTGTGTCTCTTGGGGAGAATTAAATCTCCTTGTAAAGAAGAAGGATAGCTCAATGAATCTATAAATTTATTATAGAAAACATAATGGGATCACAGTAAAGAATAAATACCCTCTTCCATGGATTGATGACCTATTAGACGAGCTTTAAGGGGATCAATTAATTTCAATGATTTACCTCTAATATTGGTTTTAGCAGTTAATTGTTAGAAAATAATATATCCCAAAGACCACATACCAAACAAGATATGGACCTTATGAATTTGTTTTCATTCCCTTCGGCTTGACTAATTTTCTTCATATGTTTTTTTATATAATGAATAGAGTCTTTTAAATATTTCCTTGAAAAATCTGTAGTTGAATATATTGATGATATTATAATACATTCTAAAGAATTCAAGGAGCATGATGATAATCTAATGGTCATATTAAAAACTCTAAGGAAAGATATTCTGGTTGGAAAATTAAATAAATGTGAGTTTTCTTTTAAAAAAATTGCATTCTTGGGGAACATCGTAACTGGTGAGGGAATCTCAGTGGATCTGGTGATGAAAATGTTCATAGGAGAGTGGCCACGTCCTATAATTATAACTGATATTCATAGTTTCCTTATCCAAGTAGGATACTGTAATTTTTTTAAACTGTCTATGTATTTCTAATCTACTAACTGATTTAACTTGAAAGGGAGTTAGGCTTATCTAGAAAAATGAGTGTGAATAATTTTTCCATTAACTGAAGAAGAGGTTGGTTGGTGCACTTGTGTTATCTTTACAATCTAATAAGGAAAGATTTTTCATTTATAGTAATGAATATTTAATAAAACATGGTTGTTTACTCTTAAAAATGAAAAATTTAATGTTTATACATAAATGTAGTTAAAACCACATGAACAAAACTATCCTACACATGACCTAGATTCAGCTATATTTATCATTACTTAAGGGTTTACAGACACTATATTAATGTGGGAAAGTTTGATATATACCTATAGCATAAAATTTTTAAGTATAAATTTACATAGAAGAAGATAAAAATGTGTTAGTGAATATAGTTAGAGATAATAAAGGACTATGATTACTCTATTCACTACCATCATAAAAAGGTAAATAATGTAGCTAATGATCTTATCATAAAAGAACCTTCTACACTATCCATGATAGTTATTGAGAGACAGATTATCTTCTTGGATATAGAAAGTATATATTTAGAAATCATGAATGTGGGTAATACATCTAACCATTCCAAAATTATTCCCTTGCAATCTAACCAATATAAGAGGCACAAAGTTGAGATCTAGGGCATCAAAAGAGGGTGAAATCATTAAAGTGGGGTAAGATTCATTAATTCCACATTGATGAAGATGATTTCATTCAGTTTATAAGTAGGCTTTATGTTCCTTCATCACCTGATATAAATAATGACCTATTAGATAATGTACATAGCTCGTCTTTCTCCATCCATCTTGGAAGTACTACAATGTAGTGTGAACTTAGAGAGAAATTTTTGTGGGATAATATGAGGAATGAGATCAATGGGTATACCTAAAATTATTTGGTTTTTCAACAAGTTAAAGTATAGTGATATAATCCCAAGGGAATGATGCAGCCATTTTTTATACCCACATTGAAATGGGAGAACATCACCATGTACTTTATAACTAGTATCATGAAGACATCCAAAGGAACATAATGGGACATGGGTTATTGTGTATTGACATGCCAAGTGTAACACCCCGGGTAAATAAAGAATATTACATATTTATATTTATCCGTATTTGTGAATAAAATATTAATATTACTTTAAAGGGAACGCTATGCTTGATGGCTTACCCAATACGCAACAACGAGTTCCTTTGAAATCTTACGTTGCACTCTAATAATAAAATAATTTTATTTTAAATGGTAGTTAACACCTAGCCGTTTTAATGACGGGAATGAATAGAACTAACTACAAAATGATTATATATGTTTTTCAAATATTTTTACTTTTTAAAATAAATGTTAGAGGATTAAAAATGAAAATAAACCCAATTTTAAGCATAAATCTTCTAATATTCATTAAAAGGTCGATTAACCGCCTTTTGATGAAAAACCCTTTTTAAATATAATTTTGACAATTTTAGATGTTTTATTTGACAAAATAAAATTCTTCTTTATAATCGGGACATCAAAATTTACTTTGTGTAAATTTTTGGTATTTTTCTGATAATGTTCATTTTTTAATGAATAGTGAAAAGTGTTGTATTTTAATTCAAAACCTCTTTTTAATATAATTTATTTATATAGTTAGATTTACTTTTTAATTGGTTTTAAAGTTAAATTAGAATATATTTTTACCATTTAATCCAATGGTGGTCATTGGAATTAATATCACTTTGAGATTAGACATAAACGAGTGTCAATCTTTTGATAGATATTGTTTCTTAAAAACATGCTATTTGATTTGACAGCGGGATTTAATTATAAAATTAATTTATGAAAATTCTATTTTATTAATTTGGTAAAATATACATCATTTTTTAATTCAGAATATCAAATATAGCTTAGGGTGAATTTTTGGTATTTTTCTGAAAAACCTTAATTTTTGATGAATAGTGAAACCACAAAGTGGTAGTTACAAAAACTGATTTTTCATTTAAATGGAACTTTACCACTTCTGTGATTTGAATTTAATTAATCCAATATAAATTATTTTCATTATTAATCAAAAAAAATTTCAATGGGATGAAAATAATTTTTGATGAAAAGTAACTTTTAAGGTTTTATTAATCACAATTAAAGGTAATTAGTGTAATTTAAGGTAAAAATGGTATTATAATAAAATGAAAATATCTTGAAACTTGTCTTAACCATATTTTATGAGTCATGGCTGACCAAGACAACCCATGGGTCTATTTGCGGGACCCCATGGAGCCACTTGGGTAAGATAATGACATTAATGCCTTCTATTTAAAGTAAAAGTAAAAGTGACACAAACATGTATTGTTTTAATAAAACAATTTTTAAATGGGGTTATACAAGTCATATACTTGACTATAAATAGTAATTATAAAGATAAAAAGATTTCCTACATCATAGTATTTTTTTATAATTTTTAGACATTAAATAAATTAAATTATTTATGACATGATGATGATGCAGCGATTACCTCATTATTTAACGATTTAAATAAAATGAAAAGATAATGTAACATCTAAGACCTAAACATGTAAAAAACCTATTGTATGGGTGTATTTCGAACCCTTATCACCTTATCCTAGAAATATATCAATGTGGGACCTTTAAAATCCATAACTCATTTGAAAATAATGTAACCTTTCTTGACTTTCCAAGAGTGCCCCTCCTCTCCTCTTATAAAAGTCCCCCACCTCTACCTCCTTACCCACACCTCTCAAGCCTTTGTCTCTGCCAATATCTGATACTTTTGTCTCTGCACATACCTCTCCTCATCCTAGAATCCTTACCTTAGGCATAAATCTCTTCAAAAAACCCTTTTGGTTCAAACCAAAGGGAGTTACACGATTTTAAGGTAACATCTTCACTTGTGCTCTTTTGTTTTATTTTGCTTCTCCAACCCCCTAAAATATTTTTATTCATTTCTTTTGTAAAAAAACCAGTATATTACATATACTAGGATGTTTTTATAATAATTATTCGATCTACACTTACACACACCTACATCTAATGGTTAAAGAACATACTTTTTCTGTGGATGGTGAATTTCTACCTCACGAAACGATGATTGTTCAATATTCCTTTACCACCTTCAAAGGTGGCCATTAAGATGTCACCATATTTATATATGATATATAATATGTTTATTTTTTCCTAAATCTTCTGTATTTTTCATTTGTGGCATACCTTTATGGTTTCCATTATGGGTAAACGTGATATCTTCATTTTAGGAAGTGCGGACTACCGCCCCCTCAAAGTGATTTGATTTGTTAATACCATATGTGGTAAGTATAAAGGATAGATTTAATGATATTATATATGATACCATACTGGAATTATAATAATATTATGTATCATTATGTTTTAATTCCATTAAATATGAAATATAAATGGAAGTAGCGTTCATGCGTACGTACGGCTTACCGTCTGCATGAACGGTGCATTTCATTTCTTACCTCTAAATGGTTATGTAATATTATAAATGATTTTATATAATGGATATATATGATATATATGATATCTACATAATTAATATAATTATGGATATAATGGATATTTTACCCCATGACCAAACTTGTGATTATAAAGAGTTTATTTTTGACTCAAGTACCAAGTATCGACAAAACGACCGTTATTAACTTAAATGATTACATAATGTGCATAACATGGTAATAAGTGATATAAAATGAATAATGAACTTGAAAAAGGTTATTAAGAACGTATAAATTAACTCAAGTTTATTATTCAGGAGATTAAAGAACGATCGAGTCAAGTCGGACACGAGGTAAGGGATCCAACCTCTCTCTTTCTTTTTAAGTACTCTCTTTTATGTCATTTCTTTTAAGCTCATCTTTATTATGTTTGGGGATGTTATTTTATATTCCTCATACTTTACTTTTTATGTTCATATTATTAGATACCCTATTTGATCTCATAAATCCATTTTTGGAAGTTTTAAGTGGTGCCATTAGGCTGCCGAGTTTTCGTAAGGGGTTTTTCATCTCACTTTTATTCCCGTGACATTTATGCTATGTTTGCCACTATTTACTTTGAGTAGTGTATTTACTGTCCATTATTATACACTTTGTGTGGTATAATTTCATTTATGGGTATTTACATATTCATTGTATGACCTTTTTTCCATGAGGTGTACGTTTTGAAAGTTACCCAACTCGGTAAGGGGACCTTTCACCCTCCTATTTTTAAAAGACTTCTTTTGTTATGTCTTTTAATTAACATAATATTATGTTGGGATATGTTATTATATATCTTTATTTATGTAAATTTTATGTCCAAGTGATGAGATACCATTTTCTCTCTCATCAAATCATTTTCTGAATTTTAAAGTGACGCTGTTAGGCTGTCGGATTTCTGTAAGGGAACTTCTTAAACCACTTTCAATTCTTTGGGTTAAACCTCTACTTCTTGATTTTATTATGCCAAGATTATTTGTGGAATATCTATATTGTAATTTCCACAAACCTTTGTGTGGATATACTATTTCTACACATAATCATCTCATTGATAAATTCTTACGAACTTGTATGGGAAATCATAACTCAATCTCATTTTATTGAGTTAAATATATATGTCATTGGTTTTGTTTTTTCAAGATTATGTGTGAATAACCTATGATTGTTTCACACTTAATATCCACTTATATTGGGTGTATTTATATTTCTCACACATAATTATGTGACATATTTATCCTTAATTTAAGGATACCATCTTTATAATGGATTTCATCTCAATTTACATTTTCATTGATACTTCATTGTTGTTATGCACCAATTCACTCTTATATGGTGTGTATATTGTCCTTTGACATATTATATCATGAATCCCTTTATTCTCATGATATTATAAATTTTGTATTAAATGTTATTCCTCAATTATTTGTATTCAAGAGTCTCTCATTTTGTTAAAAACTTTTTAACAAAAATATCATTTTAAATGTTTTAAAGATTTATTATTATAAATATTTATCTTTAATGTCCATGTTTTCAAAATGGTTTTCAGTATTTATTTATATGGACATTAGTGTTTTAAAATTATAATTCCATTAAAAGATTCAAAGTGGTATGGGACACTTTGATTCAAAAATATCTTTTAAATGGTTTTTGAAAATGGATTGATTAATTCAATATCTTGGAATTACTTATTGTGATTGAAAATGAAATTTTGTTATTGAAATTTTTATATTTTCAATATTTTATGTGTAATGATGGTACTTGGACATTTTACAGGTGGTTACATGATAAACCATATGACCGGTGGTGTCGTGAATACCAGGACGGGTGGTTACGTTATAACCTCCAATGCATTGGGTATGGAAGTCGTCCGTATGGATATTTCATTAAGTATGTGTGGAAGTCGACCGTATGGTTATTCCATTTAAGTATGTTTATGTCCCAAGTTACCTTTATATGTTATGTGTTACTTATATGGGTTTTATGGTAATATTTTGGTTACAAAAGGGTAAGTAATGGTCTTTTATTCAGTGAAGAGTTTTTACTACTTCATAAAGGTGAAAAGTATTACTTTGGTAAAGTACTCATGGTTTACTTTTTGTTTTGAAAAACTAACAGTTTTCCTTCTTTGTGTATCCTTTACTAGGATTTTTATGCTCATCTCAAGTTTTTGAAATGTTTTCCACGTGACTTAAAGATGAATAGGGTCAAGGATGGGATCAAGGAAAGACATTCTATCTAAAACATGGAACTAGACATGTTTCTTTTTAAGTGTTTTTTTAATTTATGGAAACTTAGTAGAAGTGTCTACTATTTAATCTTTTGAGATGTAATAGTTATGACCTAATTCTCTAAAACTCTAAACCTGAAAAGATCCTCTATGTGAATTATTCATTTAATTCATGATTAAGTAATGTTTAAGGTCGGGGCATTATAATTGGTATCAGAGGTTGGTTTATATAACTTTAGAGGTTAGGGTATTCTCTAAGCATAAGTGACATTACCATAATGGTTAGGATTTCAGAAAGAGTCCTAGTTTTAGATAAATTGACTGAGTAAGTATATCTTAGCGTTTATCTTCCTCATTAGTACATGATGGTTTTTTTGATATACTCACACTGACCTTTTTGGTTTTAGTAAATGGCTGGATCTAGCAGGCACCAAAGTAACAGTGGATGTGAAGGAAACTGTGCCAGTTTTCTGAGTGAGCAACTGAATGATATGGGAGCTACAATGAGAACTCTTGTGTTTATCCTCAACTGACTATCTGGAGTCATGATTGACCACCTAAACCTTGGTGATTTCTATAAGGAATCATATATGCGAGAAACAAATCCCTACATAACTACATGTAATAATCATAAAGGTAAGTGTGTTCAAAAACCTATGTGTCAAAGATGTGGAAAGAAACACCTAGGAAAATGTTTCAAAGGGACAGAAATATGCTATAGATGTAGAAATGAAGGTCATAAAGAAAGAACCTACCATGGAAAAAGGAAAAATCCAGTTGACTCGAGGAAAGGGAAAGAAGTTCTTTCTGAGGGATCAATTGAATGTTTTAAATGTGGTGTGGATGGTTATTATGCAAACACATGTACTGTGAAGAAGTTTCGGGAATGGGATCACCAAGATTGTACAAATATTTGTTTACCAATACCTAATGCCATTCCGATTGAGGATGAAGAAACTGACAATGACCAATCAAAGGTATGGATTATTTCTTAACTTTTGTTTTCCTATTTTGGAATATTAGGATATGATTCATGATTTTGTTTGTAGGAAAGAAGTATTTCAGAATAAGTTGGAAAGGAATGGTTAATGGATCATGAAGAATGTTGAATGATTAAGAAGTCAACATATAAGGGCTTCAAGAGTTATGGTGAAATTCTTAAGAGTATTAATTCTCTTTTGATGATGAAGTTACATTAGAAGACTTTTTATAGTATGTGTAACCCTGATGTTTGATATATGAAAATTTTATTCAAGGAATAGTTATCTGTTCTTTTTTGGACATAGTTATAAAGAACCATTTGGGTTTATATGATCCTTAATTTTGAGGTAATTATGGGTTACTATATATTTTGATAGAAAGTGAAAGGCATGAGATAAAATTGAGGTTAAATTATGTTATGGTTATTTTTGATGATTTTATATCTTTTTGGGGAATTATTTGAGAATTATATAGTTTGAAAAAAGGACAACACGCAGACTGTGTGACATCCCGTCGTGTAGGACAAAACTGTGGGAATCAAACCCACGACCAAAGTGTGAATGGTATTTATCACCTACCACTGGACTACGTGAAGTCCCTGATTAGTTTGACTAATTATTTATAGTTATATGATTTTATGAATTAAGAGTAAGTTGATTTTGGGTTATCTATGGAAATTATTAACCTATCATGGAGGATATGTGATTAGGTTAATTACTTTTCAATACGAGACTTTAAGAGCAACTGATGTTGTTTGGAGATAAATGTTACGATTTAACTTGGAAGACTATGTGATTAAATCCTTAAAATATTTGGGTTTCAATCTTAGTTTGGTTTACTTTTGGTCTTCATAGAACTTTGGGTCTTGTTGGACAAATTTTTGAGATTAAGAATAGATTTCCTTTTTATAAAGGATTATCCTTTTTGGGTATTATCTAATCTCATACTAACCTTTTTGGTTTTAGTTTTGGTTAAGGTCTAAAGACATGGGAAGTATACAGTTCTCTTTTGTGGATTAGGTGATTCTATAGAATTTGATTATATCTCTCTTAATGTAAACAAGTCATCCTAAATACTCATCTTTTGGAGAAAATATGAGTTCGTGTAAGAAATCTAGTAAAAGTTGAAAGTCAACATGACAAGTAAGTATGTTTCCTTATGTTTTAGTTAAGCTCAAAAATAAATTCCTCAATGAAAAGTAACTAAATTTTTTTTTTCTATTACCTTTTACTAGTGGGGAATCCAATACCGTTTAACCCATCACAAGTTTGTGATTTTCTGGTGGTTAACTTTCTCCTAAACATGTTTTCTATCACACTCCCTCAGAACATGACCCTTTGTTTTTTCTTCCATATCCATGTTTTCATACATGGAATCCTAGTATGGGTTAACTCGGGTGACCTTTATACTTCCCTTTCTTTCTTTTAAAGTGATACTTTAATTTACTCCTTTTCCGATGTGGGGCTTTCAATGACGTTTCCGAGCCCAATTTTAAAATTGTGAGGACGCAATTCCCAAAAGGGGGGAAGGATGTAACACCCCAGGTAAATAAAGAATATGACATTTTTATATTTATCCATATTTGTGAATAAAATATTAATATTACTTTAAAGGGAACGCTATGCTTGATGGCTTACCCAATACGCAACAACGAGTTCCTTTGAAATCTTACGTTGCACTCTAATAATAAAATAATTTTATTTTAAATGGTAGTTAACACCTAGCCGTTTTAATGACGGGAATGAACATAACTAACTAAAAAATGATTATATATGTTTGTCAAATATTTTTACTTTTTAAAATAAATGTTAGAGGATTAAAAATGAAAATGAACCCAATTTTAAGCATAAATCTTCTAATATTCATTAAAAGGTCGATTAACCGCCTTTTGATGAAAAACCCTTTTTAAATATACTTTTGACAATTTTATATGTTTTATTTGACAAAATAAAATTCTTCTTTATAATCGGGACATCAAAATTTACTTTGTGAAAATTTTTGATATTTTTCTGATAATGTTCATTTTTTAATGAATAGTGAAAACTGTTGAATTTTAATTCAAAACCTCTTTTTAATATAATTTATTTATATAGTTAGATTTTCTTTTTAATTGGTTTTAAAGTTAAATTAGAATATATTTTTACCATTTAATCCAATGGTGGTCATTGGAATTAATATCACTTTGAGATTGGACATAAACGAGTGTCAATCTTTTGATAGATATTGTTTCATAAAAACATGCTATTTGATTTGACAGCGGGATTTAATTATAAAATTAATTTATGAAAATTCTATGTTATTAATTTGGTAAAATAGACATCATTTTTGAATTCAGAATATCAAATATAGATTAGGGTGAATTTTTGGTATTTTTCTGAAAAACCTTAATTTTTGATGAATAGTGAAACCACAAAGTGGTAGTTACAAAAACTGATTTTTCATTTAAATGGAACTTTACCACTTCTGTGATTTGAATTTAAAAAATACAATATAAATTATTTTCATTATTAAGTAAAATGTGGTTCAATGGGATGAAAATAATTTTTGATGAAAAGTAACTTTTAAAGTTTTATTAATCGCGATTAAAGGTAATTAGTGTGATTTAAGGTAAAAATGATATTATAATAAAATGAGAATATCTTGACACTTGCCCTAACCCTATTGGATGAGTCCTGGCCTACCAAGACAACCCATAGGTCTATATTTGGGACCCCATGGAGCCACTTGGGTAAGATAATGTCATTAATGCCTTTTATTTAAAGTAAAAGTAAAAAATGACACAAACATGTATTGTTTTAATAAAAGAATTTTTACATGGGGTTATACAAGTCATATTTTTTACTAGAAATAGTCATTGGAAAGATAAAAATATTTCCTACATCATAGTATTTTTTTATAATTTTTAGACATTAAATATATTAAATTATTTATGACATCATGATGATGCAGTGATTACCTCATTATTTAACGATTTAAATAAAATGAAAAGGTAATGTAAACCCGAAGACCTAAACATGTCAAAAACCTATTGGGTGTGTTTATTTCGAACCCTTATCACCTTATCCTCGAAATATATCAATTTTGGACCTTTAAAATCCGAAAATCATTTGAAAATAATGTAACCATTCTTGACTTTCCAAGAGTGCCCCTCCTCTCCTCTTATAAAAGCCCCCCAACTCTACCTCCTTACCCACACCTCTCAAGCCTTTGGCTCAGCCAATCTCTGATCATTTTGTCTCTAAACATCCCTATCCACATCCTATAAGCCTTACCTTAGGCAGGAAGCTCTTCAAGAAACCCTTTTGGTTCAAACCAAAGGGAGTTACCCGATTTTAAGGTAACGTCTTCACTTGTGCTCTTTTGTTTTATTTTGCTTCTCCAACCCCCTAAACTCTTTTTATTAATTTCTTTTTTAACAACACCAGTATATTCCATATACTAGGATTTTTTTATAAGAAGTATTTTATCTACACTTACACACACCTACATCTAATGGTTAAAGAACATACTATTTCTGTGGATGGTGAATTTCTGCCTCACAAAACGATGATTGTTCAATATTATTTTAACACCTTCAAAGGTAGACATTAAGATGTCACCATATTTATATATGATATATAATATTTTTATGTTTTCCTTAAGCTTCTGTATTTTTCATTTGTGGCATACCTTTATGGTTTCCATTATCGGTAAACGCGATATCTTCATTTTAGGAAGTGCGGACTACCGCCCCCTCAAAGTGATTTGATTCGTTAATACCATATGTGGTACGTATAAAGGATAGATTTAATGATATTATATATGATACCATACTGGAATTATAATACTATTATGTATCATTATGTTTTAATTCCATTAAATATGAAATAGAAATGGAAGTAGCGTTCATGCGTACGTACAGCTTACCGTCTCCATGAATGGTGCATTTCATTTCTTAACTCTAAATGATTATGTAATATTATAAATGCATTTATATAATGGATATATATGATATATATGATATCTACATAATGAATATAATTCTGGATATAATAGATATTTTACCCCATGAACAAACTTGTGATTATAGAGAGTTCATTTTTGACTCAAGTACCAAGTATCGACAAAATGACCGTTATTAACATAAATGATTACATAATGTTCATAACATGGTAATAAGTGATATAAAATGAATAATGAACTTGAAAAAGGTTATTAAGTAAGTATAAATTAACACAAGTTTATTATTCAGGATATTAAAGAACGATTGAGTCAAGTCGGACACGAGAAAGGGATCCAACCTCTCTCTTTCTTTTTAAGTACTCTCTTTTATGTCATTTCTTTTAAGCTCATATTTCTTATGTTTGGGGATGTTCTTTTATATTCCTCATACTTTACTTTTTATGTTCATATTATGAGAGACCCTATTTTATCTCATAAATCCATTTTTGGAAGTTTTAAGTGGCGATGTTAGGCTGCCGAGTTTTCGTAAGGGATTTTTCATCTCACTTTTATTCTCGTGACATTTATGCTAAGTTTTCCACTATTTCCTTTGAGTAGTGTATGTACTTCCCATTATTATACACTTTGTGTAGTATAATTTAATTTATTTGTATTTACATCTTCATTGTATGACCCTTCTTCCATGAGGTGTACGTTTTGAAAGTTACCCAACTCAGTAATGGGACCTTTCACCCTCCTCTTTTTAAAAGACTTCTTTTGTTATGTCTTTTAATTCACATACTATTATGTTGGGATATGTTATTATATATCCTTATTTATGTAAATTTTATTTCCAAGTGATAAGATACCATTTTCCCTCTCATCAACTCAGTTTCTGAATTTTAAAGTGATGACATTAGGCTCTTGGATTTCTGTAAGGGAACTTCTTAACCCACTTTCAATTCTTTGGGTTAAACCTCTACTTCTTGATTTTATTATGCCAAGATTATGTGTGGAATATATATGTTGTAATTTCCAAAAAACTTTGTGTGGATATACCATTTCTACACATAATCATCTCATTGATAAATTCTTACGAACTTGTATGGGAAATCATAACTCAATCTCATTTCATTGAGTTAAATATCTATGTTATTGGTTTTGTTTTTCCAAGATTATGTTTGAATGACCTATGATTGTTTCACACTTTATATCCACTTATATTGGGTGTATTTATATTTCTCACACATAATTATGTGATAGATTTATCCTTAATTTAAGGATACCATCTTTATAATGGATTTCATCTCAATTTACATTTTCATTGAGACTTCATTGTTGTTATGCACCAATTCACTCTTATATGGTGTGTATACTGTTCTTTGACATATTATATCATGAATCCCTTTATTCTAATGATATTATAAAGTTCGTATTAAATTTTTTTCCACAATTATTTGTATTCAAGAGTCTCTCATTTTGTTAAAAACTCTTTAACAAAAATATCATTTTAAATGTTTTAAAGATTTATTATTCTAAACCTTTATCTTTAATGTCCATGTTTTCAAAATGGTTTTCAGTATTTATTTATATGGACATTAATGTTTTAAAATTATAATTTCATTAAAAGCTTCAAAGTGGTATGGGACACTTTGATTCAAAAATCTCTTTTAAATGGTTTTTGAAAATGGATTGATTAATTCAATATCTTGTAATTACTTATTGTGATTGAAAATGAAATTTTGTTATTGAAATGTTTATAGTTTCAATATTTTATGTGTAATTATGGTACTTGAACATTTTACAGGTGGTTATGTGATAAACCATATGACGGGTGGTGCCGTGAATACCAGGATGGGTGGTTATGTTATAACCTCCAATGCATTGGGTATGGAAGTTGTCTGTATGGCTATTCCATTAAGTATGTGTGGAAGTCGACCGTATGGTTATTCTATTTAAGTATGTTTTTTCCCAAGTTAACTTTATATGTTATGTGTTATTTATGTGGGTTTTATGGTAATCTTTTGGTTACAAAAGGGTAAGTAATGGTCTTTTATTCAGTGAAGAGTTTTTACTACTTCATAAAGATGAAAAGTATTACTTTGGTAAAGTACTCATGGTTTACTTGTTGTTTTGAAAAACTAACAGTTTTCCTTCTTTGTGTATCCTTTACTGGGCTTTTTATGCTCATCCCAATTTTTTTGAAATGTTTTCCACAAGAATTAAAGATGAATAGGGTCAAGGATAAGATCAAGGAAATACATTCTATCTAAAACATGGAACTAGACATGTTTCTTTTTAAGTGTTTTTTTATTTTATGGAAACTTAGTATAAGTGTCTACTATGTAATATTTTGAGACGTAATAGTTATGACCTAATTCTCTAAAACTATAAACCTGAAAAGATCCTCTATGTGAATTATTCATTTAATTCATGATTAAGTAATGTTTAAGGCTGGGGCCTTATACCAAGATAGTCCACTACATTTCTATTCAGGAATATTTCTCTCTTGAAAAACTTGACAAGATATATGTAATGGAATTTGTGAGGGAGCATGAGGTTCCACTTTTAATGGTTTCAAATTGTGATACAGGGTTCAATTCTAAATTCCATAAAAGGAATAAATATTTTATGGATATTGAATTAAATTTCATCATTTTAATAACATAGATTTCCCCAATTTTATTTTGAGAAATTTTTTGGGAAAATTATAAGACCAATTGAGATAGCGTATGATTCTGAGGCTCGGTGTGCCCGGAACAATTGTTTGAAAAATGTTAAGTTTTTAATAGTACGCGCATGCGGATTTTATAAAAAAGTGAAATAAATCTTAAACAGGTTCCTGGATTAGAAATCTGAAGGCACCATTGGATTTGAAACATAGTTTTTTCCCTAGGAATGACTTAACTTAAGTCGGCGCGGGTCTTCTGTGGAAAAACCTAAAAAGGACGTAGTCATCAATAATTAATTTAAAAAAAATGTTTTATTGACGCAGTGACTTGCTTCTTTAAAAAAATTATTATATCATAATTCCAGGGTTAGCCACCTAACCCTAGAATATTTGAAGTAATGTGCAAAAGAACCTCGAGAGAAAATGTTCGTGAATGACGATGACGGATCGGAGAATGGATTGTGGATCATCACAACAATGAAGTTGAGGATATCATCAATGATGACAATGCAACCATTTGTTCTCAACAAATGATCCAAACTCCAAGTAGGGAATAGGTTTCCTTTTTTTCTATGTTCTTGGAATTCAATGAATAATGAAAACCAACCCACAAACAGGTTGATTTGTGGTTCGATCATTCTTCCAAGATGGGATTAATTTTTGGGTTTTAAGAGGAGATAAAATATTTGTGATTATTTCTTCTTATTTATTCATTCTAACAGGAATTAATTGAGGATGACATAATCAAAGGTCAAGGTTTTTTCCTCTAGGAGTTCTTGTGATTATTCTCTCCCTCATTCATGCGTTCATCTTCATTGGACCCTCGTGGTTGTGGCTCGAATTGTTGGGAGGCTCCGAATTTGATCGGACCCTCAGATTGTTCGTAAGACAAAATCGAGGCCAGATCGATGTAGCTCATGACACAAGGATCATAGAGGAGATTCCATTTAAGAGTTTATACCACCATAGAAGGATTGTTGGCACACGGAAGTAGCAGGGGCGACAAGTGGCGCCGGTAGTGGTGCGGGATGTGGCGGTAGTCGTGGGATAAAATGTGGTACCACACCGAGTGGACTAGACCCAAGAATGGGACAGGTTATGTGGGAGGTTCTAGCCGAAAAAGTGGGTCAGGCCTCACCGAAGCAGGCCGGGTGGACCCAACTGACCAGGTCGGACCTAGCGGGTCAGCCCCGGGTGGCCAGACCAGACCATGGTTGGCCAAATTGAGGTGTGGTTGCGGTAGCTAGGTCACAGTCGGACCGAATGGTCAATCGCCATGGTTGGTGGACTGACCGCCCGATCGGTCCACGGCTAGTGGCTCCACATTCTGAATTTTCAAACGCCGATAACATTCAAACTGTATGTCTATTTGATGAACTGTCTATGGCATTGGGACCTGTGAGAAGAGAAGGTCCTTTTGAGATATCCTAAGTGGTTTTTTGTGGAATTGAGCATACAACCTAATGTATTGAGGAGAAGTTTATCTCAGTACGAGCATTATTTAAGAGGAATCATGTGTATGGTTGTGATATAGAGATTGGGTGTCTCATTGAGACTCTGTAACTCCCAAAGAATGTGTGTCTTATAGAGACCGTGTGTCTTAAGAATATTTTGTGTCTTAGATAGATTGTGTGTCTCATGAATACTGTGTGACTCCCAAAGACTATGTGTCTTACCGAGACTTTGTGTCTCATGGAGGTTGTGTGTCTCATTGGAGAGATTGTATCTATATATTCATGATATATGGCCCATGGGAATATATCTTTAAGGAGTTGAATGTACTATTCCTTCTTGGTATTTCATGTGTGGTATTTCTTGTGTTGTATTTCCTATGTGGTATTTACTATGTAGCATTCTATGTGGTATTTCCTTAGTGGTATTCTTGGTGTTATTTCCTTTGTGGTATATACTTCATGGTATTTCCTTTGTGGAATTTCCTCCAAAGTTTTGGGGTGTCTAACTGAGTATTATTTTACTCACTCATGCATGGGATTTACCCGCACGTGTCATGTATTGTGCAAACGAGTGACCTTTTGATAGAGTCCAGGGCGAACCAGGACCGGAAAGAGATTTGTGATTTTAGGCAGTTCAAGGTGCTCCTATAACTTTGAGCAGTAGTCCGAGTACCTTTTTCTATAAGTTGGACTTTTTTTTTATAGAATTTTTTTGTGGGCTTGTATTCTGGACCAGTTTACTTTACTACACTTTACTTTCTTGTCATGCTCTATTTTTTGGTAAATAATGTATGCATGCATTTTTTTACTTAGTGTTTTTAAATTTCATCATTTTTTTTCTTCGAGATGTGTGTGTGTGTATAGGTACTTAAGAAAATATCTCCCATTAGTGGGATATGTCTTCTCAGTGCTAGTCACCAGACCCTAGCCTATTTGAGGTGGGTTTAGGGTTGTCATGGCACAGGCCCCTCTGGGAAGGGTCATGATAGAGTGGTATCAGAGAAGGTCAGTTCTATATTATGACCATGATTCTATGAGTTTTGTTTAGGGAAACAATGTTAAGTGTTTCAATTTTGGCTTTCAGGCTAGGGAATCCAGTGCTGGTGCAGCAGCCGATGTATCCACACAGCAGGACTCTGATTTCTTCTTTTCAACTTGGTACATAAAAACACTGGTTTCAGGGAAAAAATAATATTACATTCATCATATTAGAATGGGTTGTTTTCTTCATGTCCTTCTTGTGTCATCTCTTTATATATACTCTATTAATCGTTGTACATCTAGTTTTATTACAGGATGCCTCTATTTAGATAGTCATCCGGTATTTTTTTGTGTGATCATGAGGATGATATTCCTAGTGAAAAGGCGTTGGTATAGGGTCGTGTACCATAGATAGAACCTCTGGGTGTTTTTCTAGATATATCACCACCTGTCGAGTAGTAGTTACTATCAGCATTACCGGCTGAGGATGCACGCAGACTGAGTCTGTTGCACGAGTTCCAGAGGTAGTGAACACCCAAGTTTCGAGGTGAGCTGGACCCTAGGTAGCTGAGAATTGGTTTTAGGTAGTTACATGTGAATTCTTCCTTGTGAGGATTCCCTCTGACTAGATGGAAGTACTTATCGTGATTCTTTTCTAGGGCTCAGCAGAGATATGGTGGAGCTTAGCGACCCACACACACGATGATATGACTCTCTTTTAGGAAGACTTTGAGCATCTCTTTAGAGATGAGTTTTTTTCGGCTACATTGCAATCAGTGTTCATATAGGAGCTTCTTAATCTATATAAGGGTAGTATGACTATGGTGGAGTACTCAATGAGGTTTACTGATCTTTCTCATTACTCCATGGATATAGTACAAGACTAGTTCTTCAAGTCTCGGACCTTTGAGCAGGACCTATGCCGGGAGATCAGGGAATCAATGATATCCATTAGCATTCCTACTTATATTGGGGTACTTGGGAGAGCTCTACCAGTGGAGAGTTTTCTATAAGAACAGAGTTTGGTAGTGGGAACTACTAGTAGATACTAGGTTGCTGAGACCTTAGCATTAGGTATCTAACCGAATTTGTAGGGACCCAAGTGGGTCAGGCACTTCAGGGGACAGGATCAGTGGTGTGGGGCTCATGGGGTGGCTTAAAACATCTGAGGGATAGGTTTTGTTACATGTGTGGTGGTCTGATACATTTGGCATGATATTTATCAACCCGTTGTATGGCCGATCAGGAGAAAGTTGAGGGACCACTGAGGAAGAGGCAGAGAGTGGAGCATGGTGGTCTGTAGGGTGGTGGATGTGGAAGAGGAGCAAGTAGGGAAGCATTATGTGGGAGGAGGTTTGATGTACTACCACCTCCACCCCCAGGTGGTCCAAGACAGGCTCAGGGAGCTTGTGGAAAGGGATAAGGCTAGCTTCAGGCGATGGAGGCTTAGGACCTCGGGGCTCCAGGTATTATTAAAGTTATGATATGTGTCTTTTCCACCTTAGCTATAGTTTTTGTAGACACATGTTTCATTCATTATTTTCTTTCCACAAACTTTGTTCGAGACTCATAGATTCTATTTGAACCATTGATTCAACTCTTAGTCTTAGAGACTCATACTGAAGAAGATTTTATGATCACACACTGGTACCGAAAATGTGACCTTACTCTTGTAGGCAAGAGTTTCGGTTGGGATCTCATGGTAGCAGCGTCGAGGTCTTACAATGTCATTCTCAATATGGACTAGTTATCCACATTACATGATTAGATTGACTATTTTAGGCATATATTGTGGTTTTTCCACGGTGATGGGACTAGGTTTTCCTTTTTCGGAAAAAAGGAAATGCATGCAGCATAGGATGGACTCACACATAGGCAGGTGTAGCCAATCACTCATCAGTTGGCTAGCCTGACCTTCAGCACAATGGATGATATGAGTCATCAATTTACTACAATGGTGGATGAGTACAAGGACATCTTTCTTGAGGATGTTCTAAGATTACCTCCCACATAAATGTTGACATCTTCATTGATCTATACCCCAGGATGGCACTGATATCTATACCTGTATATTGGATGGCTCCTACAGAGCATCATGGGATGAGGGTACAGTTGAAGGACTTACAGAGTAAGGGCTTCATGAGACCCAGTTCTTCACCCTAGATAGCCCCAGTTTATTTTTCCAAGAAGGAATATAGGATATTGAGGTTATGTGTGGACTTTCGGCGCCTAAACCAAGAGACCATGAAGAGTAAGTATCCACTACAAATGATCGATGACCTCTTCGATCAGTTTAAAGGGTTGCGGTGGTTATCAAAGATTGACTTCGGATCTAGATATCACCAACTTCGGTTACGAGATGAGGATATACCAAAGATGGATTTTAGATGTCATTATGGACACTATGAGTACTTTTTGATGTTTTTTGGCATGATTAATTCCCAATAAGTGTTCATGGGACTCCTGAACAAGATATTATAGATTTACTTAGACCGGTTCATGGTGGTCTTAATTGATGAAATCCTAGTATACTCAGCATCTGAGGAGGAGCACATGAGACACTTGAGGATGATTCTGGACACACTTCAAGAGCACCAGCTTTACAGGAAACTCTTGAAGTGTTAGTTCTATATTTAATAGGACTATTTTCTATGACACATCATTTTATAGGTAAGAGTTGTAGTGGATTCAGTGAAGAATGAGGTGGTGCATTCTTGGGATCCATCCAAGAGTGTTAATGAGTTTCAGAGTTTCCTTGGTTTGGATGGGTAGTATTGGAGGTTTGTACCCAAATTTTCAAGAGTAGAATCATCCTTGATAGCTTTTACATGAAAGGCGTTTCCTTTCGTGTGGACGAAGAAGTGCCAAGAGAGCCTTCAGAAGTTGATATAGATATTGATGAGTGCTCCCATATTGAGATTTATAGAGGTGGGTGCCGAGTACTTAGTGTTCTACGATTCATCAGTAACCGGTCTTGGTTGTTTCCTAATATATTTTAAAAAGGTGATTGCTTATGGTTCACACTAGTTGAGACCACATGAGCAGAACTATGTGACCCGTGATATTAAGTTAGGAGTGGTAGTATTCACATTGAAGATGTGGTGACACTACCTGATGGGTGAGTGGTTTATCATCTACTCTAACCAAAAGAGTCTCAAGTATATCTTCTCTCAAAAGGATATGAAATTGATACAGACGAAATGGGTAGATTTATTCTAGGACTATGACATTGAGATTTTATATACTCCGATGAAGGGTAATGTGGTGGAGAATGCTCTCAATAGAATATCTAGTTCACAGTTATTGAACAAGGCATCAAAGAAGTTGTTCTTTTTGTAGATATAAATTATGGATGGAAATGGAGTAGCTTACCTACAGTCAATAGTTGTCACCCATTTACTCTTATAGTGAGTCAGGGAGTCATAGATTTGGGATACTGACTACAAGGATCTACATGCTCAGAAGTTTACAGGGCACGCCCTTGATGGATATTTGAAAGGTAGGGAGCACATAGTTCTTTTCAGAGGATGCACAATAGTACCATTGGAATTACAGGAGGTGGTATTGAGAGAGTTTCATACATCCCCTTTGGTGTTACATCTAAGTGTGGCGAAGATGTACCAAGACCTTCAGTATTAGTTTCGGTGTCCATGAATGAAGAAGAGAGTTGCAGAGTTTGTTTCTCTATGCCTCACTTTCCAGCAAGTGAGGGTTGAGCATCAGATTCTAGTAGGTTTGACTCAACCCCTAAGGGTTCTATAATGAAAGTGGGATTGGATATTGATAAACTTTATGTTGGTTTTACCACATATGTCTAGGGGACATGATGCCATCTGGTAGATTATTGATTGACTCACCAAGTTGGCCCACTTCTTAGCTATTCAGGAGCAGAGTTCAGTAGAGAGATTTAGACACCTCTTTGGGAAGAATATATTTCAACTCCATGTAGTTCCATAGAATATTGTTTTATATAATGATGCTCTCTTTACATCCCTATTGTGGGAGGTATTTCTAGAGGCATTGAGACTCAGTTACACTTGAACACAAAATTTCACCCATATACGGATGACCAGACTGAGCAGACCATTCAGGTCCTCGATGACATAATGAGGACCTGCATGTTAGACTTTGTCCAGAGTTTGGAGGATCCTTCATGGGTGATAGATTCCTTTTTGGTGCCTTTGGTGGTGGAATATGAATCTCTAGGAGAGCACATGGGAGAAGGAGACTTAGATTCGTGCTAAGTAGCCCTTGTTCTGGATTTTTGAGGATGTAAATCCCTAAGGTGGGAGAATGAAATAAAATATATTTTCCTGATTTTATTTTTAGAAATTATTTGGGAAAATTATGAGACCAATAATTGAGACATCTTGTGATTAAGAGGCCATATGTTCCTAGAAAAATTGTTTAAAAAATGTTATGTTTTTAATAGCACGTGCATGAAAATTTTATGAAAAATTAAAATAACTTTTAAACGGATGCCTGGATCATAAATATGAGGAAATATTGTGGTTTTTAATATGGTATTTTCACTAGGCATGACTTAACTTAAGTAAACATGGGTCTTCTATGGAAAAACCTGAATATCACGTAATCATAATTAATTAATTTAAAGATGAATTATTTTATTGATGAAATGAATTGTTTCTTTAAAAACATCCTTATGTCATAATTCAAAGGTTAGACACCTAACACTATAATCTCTAAAGGAATTTGGAGAAGAGAATCTAGAGAAACATTGATGAACGACAATAACAGATAGGAGAATAGGTCATGGATATTCACGCCAATGAAGTTGGGGGATACCATTCATCGTCAACAGTCGATCCAAACTCTAATTAGGGAGTTTGTTTCCTTTTTCCCATATTCTTGGATTTCATTGACAAACACAGACTAACCCATGAATAAATTTATATTTGGTTCGATCGTTCTTGTAGGAGGGGATTAATTTTAGGGTTTTAATGGGAGATAAAATCTTTGTGATTATTTCTTCTTTTTTCTTTATTCTAATGGGAAAAAATTGAGGTCGACATGAAAAATTTTTGAGGTTTGTTCCTACATAAGTTCTTTTGATTCTTCTATCCCCCATTCATGGAATTCTTCATCGTTAGACCCTCATGGTCTCGGCTTGAATTTCCTAAAGGCTCTGAAAGTGATCGGACCCCCAGATTGGTGGTAAGATGAAAGTGAGGCCAGATTAATGTATCTTATGACTCTAGGATCATAGAGTAGATTCCATTTTAGAGTTTCGGCCACTAGAGGAGGAGTGGAAGCCCATGGAAGTAGTGGGGGCGGTGAGCTGTGATAGAGGTGGCCACGAGATGCGGCGGGGATGCCACATGGGATTCGATGGGCACGGAGGCTATGGAACATGGCGCGATACCACGTGGACCAAACCCAGCAATGGGCCAGTTCGGGTGAGTGGGTCGGACCGGGTCGACCCGATGATCGAGCCACAGTCAACTGAGCTACTATGCAGCTACGACAGCTGGGTTATGGTCAATTACCATGGCTGGTGGACCGAGTGCCCAGTCGGTCCACGGTCAGTGGCTCCCCTTTCTAAATTTTCAAACACCTATAACTTTCAAACCATGTGTCTATTTGACGAACCATTTGTGGTGTTGGGACCCTTGAGATGAGACGGTCCTTTTGAGATATCCTAAGTGGTTTTTGTGGAAGTGTGTATATGACCTAATGTCTTAAGATGTATGTTCTCCTGGTACGAGCATGATTTGAGTGAAATCATGTGGATGGCTGTGATATATAGACTGAGTGTCTCATGGAAACTATGTGACTTCCAAATACTAAGTGTCTTATAGAGACTATTTGTCTCATAGAGATTGTGTGAATCCCAAAGACTATGTGTCTTATAGAATTTGGGTGTCTCATAGAGACAATGTGACTCCCAAAGACGGTGTGTATTATTGAGATTGTGTGTCTCATGAAGACTGTGTGTCTCATAAAGATTGTGTGTCTCATGGAGCCTATGTGTCTCATTTGGGAGAGTATATCTGGATATTCTTAATATATGGGTCTTTGGCGTATATATTTAAGGATTTGAATGTACTATTCCTTCATGGTATTTCCTGTGTGGCATTTCCTTTGTGGAATTCTGTGTGGTACTTCCTTGGTGGAACTTCCTTCATGGTATTTATTTGGTGGTATTTCCTTCATGGTATTTCCTTTGTGGTATTTCCTCCATGGTATTTCCTTTGTGGCATTTACTCCTAGGTTTTGGGGTGTCCTACTGAGTATTGTTTTTCTCACCCTTGCACAGGCTTTTCCCAAACGTGTCATGTATTGTGCAGACGAGCAACCTTTTGATAGTCCATGGTAAAACAGGACTGGACAGAGTTTTTTGAGTTCAGGTAGGTCGAGGTGTTCCTAAAGATTTGATTAGTAGTCCCAGTACCTTTTTCTACAGGTTGGACTTTATGGTTTACAGACTTTTCCTTTGGTGGGCTTCTATTCTGGCCTAATTTACTATACTTCACATTAATTTCCTATCATACTATGTTGGTTGGGATATAGTGTATGCATGATTTTTTTTACTTAGTGTTTTTACATTTTATTATTTTTGGCTTGGAGACATGTTCGTGTGTATATAAACATGGAAAAATTCCTCCCATTTATGGGATATGCCTTCTTGAAGCTAGTCACCATCCCCTAGCCTATTGGAGGTGGGATTTGGGTAGTCATGGTATGGGCCCCTCTTGGATGGGTCATGATAATAATGGCCTACTACCCCCCAAAATGATGAAAAATTTAAAAAGACTATTCATTCACTCAAATACATTATAGGAGCTTTCTCAATGGATTTTTAAAGTGAATGGGATCAACATATCCCATTATTTGAGTTATCAAACGAAAATAAATTCCACCCGAGTATTCAGATGGATTTATCTGAATCATTATATGAAACTCTATATGGTAAGAGTTTATAACTCTTACTTTTGGTGATGAAATTGGCAAATTAATGCTATATGTACTCGATCTTGTGTAAGAGATGAAAAAAATGGATCAATCCATCCAACAACATATAAAATGTGCTCAGAGTCAGCATAATAGAAATGGTGACAACCATCGAAGTGAATTAGAGTATAATGTTGGATACAAATTCGTCCTTTTAATATTACCATGGAATAGAGTCATGAGTTTTGGAAGGAAAGGAAATCTTTGACCTAGGTAATTGGAACCATTTGGATCCTTGAACACAAATGAGAAGTAGAATATCGTCTAGAACATCCACCAAATATGGATCAAGTTCATGATGTGTTCAATGTATCACACAGAAGGAATTAAATACCTAATGAATTTGGAATTGGTTAAACTAGAGAATATCCCATATTATAAGGAGCATCTGTTGAGGATCTTGGACCATAGAGACAAAGTTTTATGTAACAAGACAACTCACCTTTTCATAGTTTTATCTTAGAACCATAAACATGATGAGGAAACATGGGAACTAGAGAAAAAAATGATTCATAAATACCCTCATTTATTTTCAACTAAGAATATGATATGAAATTTTAGGGATGAAATCTATTCAGCGGTAAGAATATAACTACCAAGAAAATATTAGTGAAGTTTTTTTCCTAAATAAATGTGTCTTATATTATATATATATACATATACATCACATAGAAAAATAAACAACACTTTATTTTATTAATTAATAACTTTACATTAGTCGGTGACTAAAAAATTAAAAATATAAAAACTCTAATGGAGTAAAATATATTAAACAAGAAAAGAAGAATGGAAAATTTTAGATCACTGAAATATGCTAAAATCATGATCCCCATGGAAAACACTATAGAAAAGAAACATAATATTAGTGAATATATCAAAATTTTAGAAAATAAATAAAATATAAAACATTGAGTGTAATTGTAGTGAATAATGTATAAAGAAATAGAGAGGGGTTTATAAGAGTTGATATGACTGTTGGAATAGTAACCAGATAATTAGAATAATAACCTAACTCTTAGGAATAATAATCTAATTGTTGGGAATAGTAATATGACCATTGTTTAATATGACCATTAGGAACTATGAGAATTGGTAATAATGCTACCATTAGATTTAATGTTTATAAAAAGTTGATAAAAAACTATAATTGATGCATAAAGGAGGAACGATGGTCTAAACCATTAGAGTCATGCCTTCTAAAGACCACTAGTAATAAATAGGGTGGGATGTAGAATCATCGGTGTTATCCCTTGACCAAGCCCATGTAGAGATTCAACAATTGAGGCTTAAAAAATTGACTATCAGAGAAGTTGAAGTTATTAGAGATCACTGCAAGGTCAATGTTAACTGAGCCACACCATGAAACTACCACCATCACACACCTTACCATTTGTGTGTATGCTAGTGTAATAAGGGGTAATGTGTCTAGAACATAGAATTATAAAAGTGTAAATTAATTTTTATAAATGAAATAGTTTTTTCACCCATTTTATTTTCATTGTTTTTTTAATAAAATATTCATGAAAATAAGATGATTTAGATAGTTAGATTTTTGGATAAAAATAATAAAAAATATATATTAATTTATAATAAACTCAATTATTATATATAAAAATTTATTTTCATGAAATATAATTTTAAAAAACTATTTATATAAATATAAATTATAATAAAATTTTACAGGGAACAAATAAATTTTTATATGAGTATGAAATTTGACTACGTCGTCAAAACAGTTATTTTTCAATAAATAAGTAGTTGTTATTTAAAATCTATGATTCTAAAATTTAGAAAATTATTTTGATAAAATAAACTTTATATTTGAAATTATCATGTCAAAATTATGTTAGGTTGAATTTTTTATAATTTTATAAAATACTTTATTTTTTAATGAATAGAGAAAAATACAATTTTTTGTTTTAAAAATGTTTTACACTACTACAAAAATGGGATTTATCAGTGCTCAAAATGGGATTTGACAGCACTAAAAAGGCACTGTAAATATCAGCACTGATAAAGGGGGTCCCCTTTATTAGCGCTAAAAAAGTGCTGATAAAGGTAGCCTTTATTAGCACTAAAAAAGCACTAATAAATGCTCTGCCTGTTGTGACATAAAATTCTCCAACAACACACCCAAAAAAGACCTACAAAAAATCAACATATCAACAAGTATACCCATACAAAATTAACACATAATTTATAAGTTAATTACAGAAAGTATACACATACAACAAGTATACCCATACAAAAAGTATACCCATACACCATTAACACATAATTCATAAGTTAATTAAATACATAAAGAATTCAATTTAGAATTCAGAGGGTTGGGGGTTGTTCAGGGGTTTGGGGTGGCTGTCTAATGGGGGTTAGGGGGTGTCCATGGGGTGGGGGTGTCAAGGGGATGGGGTGTCTAAGGGGGTGGGGGTGTTTAGGGGGGCTATCTATGGTGGTGTCCAGGAGGGTGGGTGGTGTCCAGGGGGTTGGGGGGCTTTCCAGGGGGTGGGGGTGTTCAGGGGGTGGGGGTGTCCAGGGGGTGGGGTGGTGTCCAGGGGGTGGGGGTGGTTGTCCATGGGGGTGGGGGTGTCCAGGGGGTGGGGGTGTCTAGGTGGTGAGGTTGTGTCTTGGAGGGGTGGGGGCCTTCTAGGGGGTGGGGCCATCCAGGGGGTGGGGGACGTCCAGGAGTGTAGGGGTCGTCCAGGGGGTGGGGGTGTCCAGGTGGTGGGGTGGTGTCTAGGAGGGGCGGGGGCCATCTAGGGGGTGGGGGCCGTCCAGGGGTGGGGGACATTTAGGGGGGTGGGGGTTGTCTAGGGTGGTGGGGGGCTGTCCATGGGGGTGTCTAGGGGGGTGGGGTGGTGTCCAAGGGGGGTGGGGTGGTATCCAGGGGGTGGGGGCTTTAATGGTTTTAATGGAATGAATTTCATGGATTTTAAGATCATTGGTCTTTTTAAAATAGTTTTGTAATCGTGTTTATTTCAATAGTATGTTTTTATTTAGGGAAACATGAATTCTTTTGGTGTGTATGGTAGGAAAAGGGTTTTTCATACGTCATTTGTTGTTTTCACTTAAAATTCTGTCCATTTTAAACAAAATAGAGACACTTTTAGTGATACTGGACACATTATGCCTCGGATTGACGTAGGGTTGACTCGTACACATCAAAAATGATCCATGGATTATTATCCTAATTTATCAACACAATATAAATGCGTTTTGTCATATTTTCATACGTCATCTGTTGTTTTCACTTAAAATTTTGTCCATTTTAAACAAAAGAGAGATACTTTGAGTGATACCGGCCACATAGTGCCTCAAATTGAGGTAGTATTGACTCTTACATGTCACAAATGACCCATGGATCATTCTCCTAAAGTATCAACACAATCTGAATGCGTTTGGTCAGTTTTACGTACATCAGTTGTTGTTTTCACTTAAAATTATGTCCATTTTAAACAAAAGAGAGAAACCTTGAGTGATACCGACCACACCGTGACTCGGATTGAGGAAGGGTTGACTAATACACATCAAAAATGACCGATTTATCGTTCTCCTAAATTATAAACACAATCTGAATGTGTTTGATTAGATTTCTGTACATCAGTTGTTGTTTTCACTTAAAATTGTTTCCATTTTAAACAAAAGAGAGACACTTTGAGTGATACTGGCCACACCATGCCTCCAATTGAGGTATAGTTGACTCATAAACATCACACATGACCTATGTATCATTATACTAATGTATAGACACAATATTAATGTGTTTGGTCAGATTTTTGTACGTCATTTGTTGTTTTCACTTAAAATTATGTCCATTTTAAACAAAAGAGAGACACATTGAGTGATACCAGCCACATTATGACTTATATTGGGGCAGGGTTGACTCTTAGATGTCAAAAAGGAACCATGGATCGTTATCCTAAAGTATCAACACAATCTGAATGCGTTTGGTTGGTTTTCCGTACATCAGTTGTTGTTTTCACTTAAAATTCTGTTCATTTTAAACAAAAGAGAGACACTTTGAGTGATACTGGACACACTGTGCCTCAGATTGAGGCAGGGTTGACTCTTAAACATCAAAAATGACCCATGTATCATTCTCCTAAAGTATCAACACAATCCAAATGCATTTTGTTTGATTTCCATATGTCAGTTGTTGTTTTCACTAAAAATTTTGTCCATTTTAAACAAAAGAGAGACACTTTGAGTGATACCAGCCACACCATGACTCATATTGTGAATAAGTTGACTTTTAAATATCACACATTACCCATGGATCGTTCTTCTAAAGTATCAACATAATCCAAATGCATTTGGTTGGTTTTTCGTATGTCAGTTGTTGTTTTCACTGAAAATTCTATCCATTTTAAACAAAAGAGAGATACTTTGAGTGATACCAGCCAAACCATGCCTTTTATTGAGGTGAGGTTGAATCTTACACATCAAAAATGACCCATGGATAATTTTTCTAAAGTATCAACATAATAATAATGTGTTTGGTTGTATTTACATACGTCAGTTATTGTTTTCACTTAAAATTATGTCCTTTTTAAACAAAAGAGAGACACTTTGAGTGATAACAGTCACACCATGCCTTGTATTGAAATAAGGTTGACTATTAAATATCAAAAAGGACACATGGATCATTATACTAAAGTATCAACACAATCTAAATGCATTTGGTTGGATTTTCATACATCAGTTGTTTTTTCGATTAAAATTTTGTCCATTTTAAACAAAAGAGAGACACTTTGTGTGATACTGGACACACCGTGACTCTGATTGAGGCTGGGTTGACTCGTACATGTCAAAAATGACACATGGATAGTTATCATAATGTATCAACACAATCATAATGCTTTTGGTCATTTTTCAGTACGTCAGTTGTTGTTTTCACTTAAAATTCTGTCTATTTTAAACAAAAGAGAGAGACTTTGAGTGATACCGGCCTCACCGTGCCTCATATTGAGGTGGAGTTGACTCATACACATCAAAAATGACACATGGATAATTCTCATAACGTATAAACACAATCCAAATGCGTTTGGTCATATTTTCATACGTCATCTTTTGTCTTCACTTAAAATTCTATCCGTTTTAAACAAAAGAGAGAAATTTTGACTGATATCGGCCACATCGTGCCTCAGATTGAGTTAGGTTTGACTTGTACACATCAAAAAAGACCCATGTATCTTTCTTCTAAAGTATCAACACAATACAAATGTTTTTGGTCGTTTTTCATATGTCAGTTGTTGTTTTCACTTAAAATTTTGTCCATTTTAAACAAAAGAGAGACACTTTGAGTGATACTGGCCACACCGTACCTCGGATTGAGGTATGGTTGACTTTTACACATCACAAATGACCCATGGATCGTTCTTCTAAAGTATCAACACAATAAAAATTTGTTTGTTTTGATTTCCGTACGCCAGTTGTTGTTTTCACTTAAAATTATGTCCATTTTAAATAAAAGAGACACTTTGATGATACCGGCCACACCGTGCCTCATATTGTGGTGATTTTAACTCATACACATCACACATGACCCATGGATCGTTATCCTAAAGTATCAATACAATCCTAATGCGTTTGGTTGGATTTATGTACTTCAGTTGTTGTTTTCACTTAAAATTTTGTCCATTTTAAACAAAAGAGAGACACTTTCAGTTATATCGGCCACACCATGACTTGGATTGAGGATAGGTTCACTCATACACATCACACATGACCCATGGATCATTATTATAAAGTATCAACACAATAATAATGCATTTGGTTTGTTTTTCATATGTTAGTTGTTATTTTCACTTAAAATTATGTCCATTTTAAACAAAAGAGAGACACTTTGAGTGATACCGGCCACACCGTGCCTCATATTGAGACAGGGTTGACTCATACAAATCCAAAATGACCCATGGATCATTATCCTAAAGTATCAACACAATATTAATGTTTTTGGTCAGATTTATGTATGTCAGTTGTTGTGATACCGGTCACACCATGAGTCGAATTGATCTGGGGTTTACTCGTACACATCACACATGACCCATGGATCATTCTCCTAAAGTATCAACACAATATTAATGCGTTTGGTCGGTTTTCCATATGTCATTTGTTGTTTTCACTTAAAATTATGTCAATTTTTATCAAAAGAGAGACACTTTGAGTGATAACAGACGCACTATGCCTCGGATTAAGGCAGGATTGACTCCTACATGTCAAAAATGACTCATGGATTGTTATCCTAAAGTATCAACACAATCTGAATGTGTTTGGTCAGTTTTCTGTATGTCAGTTGTTGTTTTCACTTAAAATTCTGTCCATTTTAGACAAAAGAGAGACACTTTGAGTGATACCGGCAACACCATGCCTTAGATTGAGGTGATGTTGACTCTTACATGTCAAAAATGGACCATGCATCATTCTCTTAAATTATCAACACAATTCAAATGATTTTGGTATATATGAAAGTATTTTGGATATTTTACTGGTTTTTCTTATCCAACTCCTGAAGAAAAGTGGTTCATCATTCTTGCATGTTGCTGGTGCATTTCATCTGTTAAAGTGAAAAAATGACTCATTGGAGAAAGTATGTTTTATTTAATAACAATTAAAATTTTCCTATGAATATTTATATACAACAATGTTTAATCTTTTGATCTCCTTAACCCCTCTCAAAAATTTCTGCCAATTATACACGTGCCCAAGTTAGATTTTCATGCTATTTGTGTACAATCTTCCATCAGGTATTTGGCCCACTAATTTCTGAACAAATATATATCATCTTGTGAATATGAGGCATGTGATGAAGGTTGTTGGACCTCAACACTAGGAGAAGCAACAGGTCTATAAACTTGTTGTTGCTCTGCACTGTAAGCAGCAGTAGCAGCTTAAGAGACTTGTTCATCCTCGAGGTTAGGAGCACCAGAACATACATAAGTCATTATCTGCAAAAGTGGTTGAATTGTTAATTTAGATTAAATAAATTTAGTAATCATAAGATAATAACATGATATAACAAGATCTATATTACAAATAAAATATAACCTGTTTATTGAACTCTCTTTATTTTTTTCAAAGGATGGAGGGATTTGACACCTATATCGATTATCCAAATCCATTCATTGTGGTCTTCTCTAACATAAAAAACATCATCTACATTGGGACCGCTGTGAAATTATTGCAACGTACCACTGAAAGGATCATTCTCAACTGAATTTTCATCGGACCCTTCAGTAATTTTGGATGATAACAGAACAATCGACCACTTTTGATTTGTGGGATCTAGAACATAAAATAATTGTACCACTTGTGATGACATTATAAATTGTTTGTCTTTTTACCCTTCTTTAATAAAATCAACTTTCACAAATCCCAATTCATCTATTTTAACACCACTGTTGTTATCAACCCATTTGCATTGAAAAATAAGCAATTTTAATGTCGTATAATCCAACTCCCATATTTGTTTGATAATGCCAAAAATGACGTATTCACATAAATTGGATTTCTGTCCTTACTACTAGAAACATGCATCGCCTCAGCCACAAGTGTAACTCCACTATTTTGCATGGTACTATCTTCATCATGTTCATTTGTATAGAATGTATAACCATTAATTACATAAATATTGTAATATAATACATACACACTTGGTTCGGTGGCTATCCATCGAAGTTGTTCTGAAATTGTATTCATATTTTTAGCTAACTCCTTAAAAATATGGTCCCAAAACCATCCTATAAACTGGTGATTATGTGTATTTGATATCCATTTTTCAGCCCTTGATGGATTCAACTACCTAAGAATTTCTTTGTATGTTTCAATATATAGAGAAACCTCCCAACTATTATGAAAAACATAAAGGTGGGTCTGCTCTGGATCTATAATATTGATTATCACAACATCTCTTCTAGAAATTCCCTCACCCTCAATGCATCCAGTGTGATGATATTTCAAGAGATCAATGCTTTCCAAATCAAATAAGTATTTGGTATATAATTTAATAGATTCATCAACAATATATTGCTCCATAATAAAACCCTTTATTCGACTTCAATTTTTGACATAACCTTTCAAAATATTCATATATTGTTCAGTGGGGTACATCCATCTATAGTGCACGGGGCCACAAAGTTGAATCTCTCTCACCATGTGAACCATCAAATGAACCATCATATCAAAGAATGATGGAGAGAAGAACATTTATATTTCACATAATATGATGAAAATTTCTCTTTCCATAGCTGGAAATTTCGTTGGGTCTAAAACTTTGTTACATGTAGCTTTGAAAAAGAAACAAAGTTTGGTTAACGTATGATGAAAATTCTTGGGAAAAATGCAATGTAAAGATATAATAATTAAATATTTCATCAAAACATGGCAATTATGTGATTTCAAACCTTTTAACATCAAATAATTCATTGAAACAATGTTCTTGATATTTAATAAATACCCCTATGTAACCCTTAAATCATTGAAGAAGTTGCAAAATTGATATCTCTCCTCCCTGGAAAGAGTGTAAGCAGTTGGAGGAATAAACATTCGATTTTCACCCTTCATGGGAGACAACTCTTCTCATATTCCCATTTCAACCATGTCAAACCTTGCCTTAATTTTATCCATTGTTTTTTCAGGGTAATTTAGCAATGTTCTAATAACACTGTCACATATATTTTTTTCCACATGCATCACATCAAGAAGAGTTCTGACATAAAAACAATTCTAGTATAGTAATTCAAAAAAAACTGATCTCTTTTTTCAACCGATTTTCATAAGGTTTTTCAAAAATAGTTTACCAAAAACAGTGTTCACATCTTTTACTTTCTCAAACAGTTGATCACCTATTAGTGGAGACGGTGTTGTGCGTTGTTCTGAACTTCCATTGAATGATGTCATCCATGATCGGTACTTATGCCGATGAGGTAGAAATATACGATGTCCTAGAAATACAGATTTAGATGAATTTTTCAACCTAATTGATTACATATCTTCTCTACACATGGGGACACCCTTGAGTTCCTTTAATGCTATAGCCTAAAAAAATTCATAAACAGGGAAATCATTTATCGTCCCATAAAACATCACTCTCAACATAAATTATTCACTTTTATAAGCATCATACAACATAACACCTAAATCCCACAATAACTTCAAATCCTCATTAAAAGGAGCCAAATAAACATCAATATCATTACATGGTTGTTTTGGTCCTGATTTGAGCATAGATAACATGATGAATTTCTATTTCATGCATAACCAGGATGGCAAGTTATAATTTACCAACATAACAGGCCATGTACTATGAATGCTGTTTTGAAAACCAAAAGGATTCACTCCATCTGTAGATAACACAAGACGAAGGTTTCTCGGCTTATTTCCAAATTTAGGATACTCATGATCAATTCTCTTCCATTGAGGAGAGTCGGATGGGTGACGTAATTTCCCATCTTTATTTCTTTTCTCTACATGCCACAACAATTTTCTTATAGTTTCTTCACATCCATATAGATGCCTAAACCTTGTAATGATTGGAAAGTACCATACAACTTTCGTAGGACTGGATTTATCTTTCTTATGTCTGGAAGCACCACACTTTGGGCATTCTGTAAGTGATTTGTTCTCCTTGTGAAACAATATACAGTCTTTCAGGAAATCAGGTATTCTTTCAGAAATCATACCCATCGAGCATAGCATTCGTTTAGCTTCATATGTCTAGCTTGGGAGATCATTATCCTCTGGGATCATGTCATTCAAGAGAGAAAGAAGTTTCTTAAAACTGACATCACTCTATCCGTTGCCTGCTTTCAATTTATAAAACTTCATTACAGCTGACAATGTTGTATATTTAGTGCAACCAGCATACAATGATGTCTCTGCACAACTCTTTAACTTCTCAAACAATTTTGGGAAATCACAGAGTTCATCTTCAACTGTCCTTGTCATTTCCTCAACATGATCTTTATCATCATTGACATATGTAATCACATCCTCCATATGGTCTTCTTCATTATTCATATTTGTAATCATTGATGATCCATAAAATGCATTTTTATCCCATCCAGTATCTACATTCGCTTTTTCTATGTGTTTATTCCAACATTTATAACTCCCATCTATTCAATGACATATCAAATGTTCTTCCAACTCCTCTGGAGTAATTAGTCTACAATAAAAACAATGTAAACATGGAAAAAGGATTTGAGAAGGATCATTTTCATGATCCTTTGCAAACTTGATGAACTCTTTCACTCTATTCTCATACTCTATTGTCAAATGATTAGTATCCATCCAATATTTATTCATCTCCATCCAATTTTAATATGAAATATTATTATTTATGATTCAAATACTCAAAACAATACTTTCAAATATAGTCGAAGATAACCATTTATAAAAATAGATATTAATAGAGCCTAACCATTTCCAATAAATATTTGGAAATCAACAGAACCAGGATAGACCCCCCATAAAAATCAACACACTTTCCAGCCCCCTTACCATTAGTTCTACCACCCACCACCCTTACAGCAAAACATTAAACATCCTTTTAACCACCCCTACCAGCCACCTCATTCATAATAAAATAATCACATTAAACAGCCCAAAACTATTGACCAAATTCAAATAAAATGAAAACAAGGATACAATTTTCATGAGAAAAATAATATAGTAGATACATTTCCAAACATAAAGGGGTTCGCAGGGGAGAAAAATAACCTAGGTTAATCCAAAATTACCATGGAATATCATAGCTTTTGTTACCCAAATTAACATAAGAAATAGAAAATTGAGGTTAGTGAACATAAATTCTATCATGAACATCTAAAGGATATGAAATAACTCTCCCTCACCTTCCCCAAACTTGTAACTAATATCCACAAACATGTATTGCATCCATTCTATAAAAAATAACATTCCCATACAGATGGATAAACAACAATCCCTTAGTGTTAAAAAATTCACACATGAGGGAGAAGGACCACATCAACTATCCCTATCCAAAACTCAAACCACCTCTCACTAACTATTAATACCTTCTATAATATTAATACCTACCATAAATAAATTATTTCCCAAAAGAATGACCTTTAGATTAGAAAAATTCCCATCCATTTAGGTAAAATAGAAATATACTTCCTTTTTTTCTTATGAATCATTAAATTTGGACAAACACACTAACCAACTCAATAAAATTAATATTTTCACAAGAATTTGAAGGTAAAGAGAGATAAATAATTCCATTGAAAATAATTCAACTGAATATTTTAGTATCAATTGAAAGAGGGTATTGGTTAATAAAGGGGTGAGGTCAATAACTCAGGACATAATCATGCCTAGACTCTCAAACCAAACTCACCACATCCCAAAATTTTATCAACTAAAACATGACCATTCGACTAAATAAAACTACACCATAATGAATATTAGCATAAGAACAAAAGAAAATTGGTGAGGATGCGCAGAGAAATCACTAAAGATCAAATATGGGAAGATGAGAATCTAACCTCATCAAAAGGAATCCCAAACACTTGAAGTAGGGTTCACAGGGGGTAGGGTTCAGCGGGGAGCAGGAGAAGTAGGGTTCGTGGGGAGGAGGATCCACAGAACGGGTTTGAGGGGGAGGATAAAGAGTAGGGCTAGCGGTGGCGGAGTAGGTCAGCGGCGGCAGAGTAGAGCAGCGGCGGCGGAGTAGGGCTAGCGGCAGAGTAGGGCAGCGGCGGCAGAGTAGGGTAGCGGTGGTGGAGAAGGGCTAGCGGTGGTGGAGAAGGGCTAGCGGCGGTGGAGTAGGGCAGCGGCAACGGAGTAGGGTAGCGGCGACAAAGTAGCGGCTAACAAAGGGAAGATCAGGGGGAGGGGAGTTGTCGTAGGGGTACAATCCCGTGAGATCTTGAGGGCGTGATAAACAGAGGGCACTGTGCGCCCTATTTTATAAAATGGGACTATGGTTTTATCAGTGCTAGAAAAGTGCTGATAAATGATCCCTTTATTAGCGCTACAAAAGCACTGATAAAGGGTGCCTTTATCAGTGCTAAAAAAGTATTGATAAAGGTAAATCTTTATCATCACTAGAAAAGAGCTAATAAAGTTACCCTTTATCAGCACTAGAAAAGCACTGATAAGGTGGCCCTTTATCAGCGCTTTTAATTAGTGCTGATAAAGAGTTACCTTTATCAGCGCTTTTTGCTTAGCATTGATAAAAGGCGGTGCTTCCCTTGCCCGTTTTTGTAGTAGTATTATAACTTCATATATATGTAATAATGATGTAATATTTAATTAAAAAAACTACAGCCTAAAATATATTTTTATATTAAAATTATGTATTTTAATATATTTAAATCAATTTATAAACCAAAAAATTAATTGCCAATTTCTAATATAATAATTATTATTTTAAAACTATATTTTGCAGAAACTAACTTTTCCATATCCAAATTAATATTAAAATATGTATTTTAGTTATAACATATTAAAATGTTTTTAAACATGACTCAATTTTCTAAAAACTCGAGTAAAAACTATGGGAAATCCAATGATTTTTCATTTTTCACAACCTAGAATTGGAATACCTATATTTGGAAATTATTAATCAATTTATCCTTTTTTACTATAAATACACATCCATCCCCCATTCCTCCCCACTCCAAATACATAAGACATGAATTTGTTGTCATTTACAAACCAAAGAATCCCTTCAAGGAGTCCTTAAGTCCTCAAGGATTATCATGTTTTAGGAAGAAACTCTTCTAGGTAAGTGAATTCTATGCTTCCTCTTTGCATTCATGTACCTCTTTTGTGATATTTATTCTATGTGTTGAATTGCATTCTTTTCATAAACTTTTTTATTCTACCATTACTGAAAAATTGTGTTTTATCAATGTGAGATCTTTTTTCCATCTCATTATTCCCTTTCCTTAATCCATGATGTAGACCCATAATGCTACTAAATTCACTATAAGAAAACCGCCGTTTAGCGGCGGTTTTTTCGCGGCAGTTTTTAAAACCGCCGCTAAACGCGTTTCGGGCCGTAATTTCGCGGCGGTTTTTAAACCGCCGTGAAATGCCATAAATTTGTTTTATTTTTATTTTTTTATTTGTTTTGAGGATTAGCGGCAGTTTTTTAAAAAACCGCCGTGAAATAGCGGCGGTTTCGGTAAACCCGCTGCGAAATGAAATGAAAAAATAAAAAAATACGAGAAACCCTGAAATCACTAAAATGACCATAACTTTTGATCCGGGCGTCCATTGGAGCACCACGACCAGTCAAATCGAAGCTTATGAAGAGTTCTAAAGGAACATATAATCAAAACCATGAGAAGGTCTAAGGTGTGGAAGATAGTAGAGTTATAAGAAAGTTGAAAAAAGTTCTCCAACTTCAAACGGCCATAACTTTCGCTCCGGGTGTCCGTTTGGGCTCTACCACATATCAAATCGAAGCCAGTGAAAAGCGATATGCACCATTTTGATAGTAGTATACTTTTGTATTTTTTTCAACCCCAAAAACCCCTCCGAAGACCTCCGAAACCCCGTTTCCGTCACCAGTGTTCCATCGAACTTGTCTTCAAACGGACTTAACTTTCGATCCGCGCGTCAGTTCGGACTCCTCCACCTTCCAGATCATAGCTCGTTCCATGAGATTCAGTTTGACTGGTCGCGGCGCCCACATGTACTCTTGGATCATATGTTATGGCCTTTTTAGTGGGTATCAGGTTTGTTATGTTTTTCGATGTCATGTTTCTAGCACCCGTTCCCCGTCAGCTTCTTTTTAAATGGTCGTAACTTCTGATCCGCCTGTCTATTCGGACTCTTTCACCTTTCAGGTCAAAGATCATTTCAGGATATTTGATTTGACAGGTCGCAGATCTAAAACGGACTCTCGGATCATAAGTTATCTCTATTAATGTGAGTCCAATGTTTTTGTCTCTTTATGACCGTTTTGACGGGTTTTAACGGTTGCTCCATTTATTACTGTTTATTTGGGTTTCCATGACTTGTTATCTTTATCAATGGTTTTTTGTGGGTTATTATGATGATTATGTTTAATTATTAAGGGGTTTTCCAGAGTTATCATGAGTTTTCATGCGTTCTCATTCTTTCTAATGCCTCGTTCTTTATATGCTTCTCCATCCGTTTTCATTCGTTTTCATGATTTTTTATCCTTTATCACGTCTTTTCATACTTTTTCATTTGTTTCCTTTATTATTTATTATTTATTATTTATTATTATATAATATACTTTAATTTATTTATTATCTATTATTTGTAACTAGTTATTTATTATTTATTAATTATTATTTATTATTTATTATTTATATTTATTTATTATTTATATTTATATTTATTTATTATTTATTACTTATATTTATTTATTATTTATATTTATTTATTATTTATTATTTATATTTATTTATTATTTATATTTACTTATTATTTATTATATATTATTTATTTATTATTAATTATTTATTATTACTAATAATAAAATATTATTATTATTAATAATATTTTTTACTGGTTATTTATTATTTATTATTTATTATTTATTATTTATTATTTATTATTTATCTTTATTATTTATATTTATTATTTATATTTATTATTTATTTATTATTTATTTATTATTTATTATTTATTATTTATATTTATTTATTATTTATATTTATTTATTATTTATTATTTATATTTATTTAATATTTATTTTTTATTTTTTATATTTATTTATTATTTTTTATTTTTTATTTTTTATTTTTTATTTTTTATTTTTTATTTTTTATTTATTATTTATTATTTATTTATTATTTATATTTACTTATAATTTATTATTTATTATTTATTATTTATTATTTATATTTATTATTTATATTTATTATTTATTTATTATTTATTTATTATTTATATTTATTTATTATTTATCTTTATTTATTATTTATTGTTTATATTTATTTATAATTTATTATTTATATTTATTTATTATTTATTATTTACTATTTATTATTTATTTATATTTACTTATTATTTATTACTTAAATTTATTATTTATATTTATTATTTATTATTTATATTTATTTATTATTTATTATTTATATTTATTTATTGTTTATTATTTATATTTATTTATTATTTATTATTTATATTTTTTATTTATATTTTTTATTTTTTATTTTTTATTTTTTATTTTTTATTTATTATTTATTATTTATTATTTATTATTTATATTTATTTATTATTTATATTTTTTTATTATTTATTATTTATTATTTATATTTACTTATTGTTTATTATTTATATTTATTTATTAATTATTATTTATATTTATTTATTATTTATTATTTATATTTATATATTATTTATTATTTAATATTTAATATTTATATTTATTTAATATTTATTATTTATATTTATTTATTATTTATTATTTATTATTTATTATTTATTATTTATTATTTATTATTTATTTATTTATTATTTATTATTTATTATTTATTATTTATATTTATATTTATTTATTATTTATATTTGTTTATTATTTATATTTATTTATTTTTTATTTTTTATTTTTTATTATTTATTCTTTATTCTTTATTATTTATTATTTATATTTATTATTTATTATTTATTATTTATATTTATATTTATTTATTATTTATTATTTATTATTTATTATTTATTATTTATTTTTTATTTTTTATTTTTTATTTTTTATTTTTTATTTTTTATTTTTTATTTTTTATTTTTTATTATTTATTATTTATTATTTATATTTATTTTTTATTTATATTTATTTTTTATTTTTTATTGACATTTATTTATTATTTATTATTTATTTTTATTTATTTTTTATTATTTTTTATTTATTATTTATTATTTCTTATTTATTGTTTATTATTTATATTTATTTATTATTTATTATTTATTATTTGTTATTTATTATTTATTATTTATTATTTAGTTATATTTATTATTTATTATTTATTATTTATATTTATATGTATTTATTATTAATTATTTATTATTTATTATTTATTATTTATTATTTATATCTATTATTTATTTATTATTTCTTATTTCTTATTTATTATTTATTATTTATTATTTATTATTTATTATTTATTATTTATTATTTATTATTAATTATTAATTATTTATATTTATTAATTATTTATATTTATTTATTATTTATTATTTATTATTTATATTTATTATTTATTATTTATTATTTATTATTTATTATTTATTATTTATTATTTATATTTATTATTTATTTACATTTATTATTTATTATTTATATTTATTGATTATTTGTTATTTATATTTATTTACTATTTATTATTTATTATTTATTATTTATTATTTATTATTTATTATTTATATTTATTTATTATTTATTATTTATTATTTATTATTCATTATTTATTATTTATTATTTATTATTATTGAGTTTATATCTATTATTTATGTATTATTTGTTTTTCAATTAATATATATAAGTATATTAAATTCTGTTTATTAGCCACATGACGAGCTTGCTGGAGTGGTAAAGTCTTTGGAAAATATGCAAGAGGTTGGGGGTTCAAATCTCACCAAACGCATTATTTCTTTATATTGCATGGGCATGTGCATGAAATGTGCATGCATGGACAAATAAAGTAAATAAAGTAATACGAAATAAATAAATAAATCAATCAATTAAAAAAAATTAAAAAACCGCTGGTAAATCATTTAGAAGCGGTTTAAACCGCCGCTAAACATTCTGCGACGGTTTTAAAAACTGCCGCGAATAGTTTCCCGACGCACGATTTCGCGACGGTTTTTCAAAATCGCCGCCAATCTATTTAGTGGCGGTTTAAACCGCCGCGAAACGAAAAAAAAAACCACCGCTAAATCATGATTTTGCCGTAGTGATTCATTTCTTGAATTCCTCCCATTTTCATGAGAAAATATCATATTATGAACTCCCAAACCACTTATGTTTCCATGGTTATTCACCTATATGTAAACATGAATTATTGATTTGGGTATTCACATGCGTGAAACTCACATTTTCTTTTCATGGGTTAAAAATGATATAGTGTTCATGTCCTTAAGAACTTCTGTACTCAATGATTTTATATGAATCTTGTTCTTTATTTTCATTGGGTTATTTATGAAATGATTTATTATTATCAATGTGGATCACATGAATTAAGGCATAAGAATAGTTCACCCTAGTAGGTCTCCAATGCATTGATTAATGAATTAATCTCTATTGATGATATGTTTTATGATACCTTGCTGTATAACATTGGTTGTTATCATTTACGAAACTTTGATGATAAACCATACTGATATTCATATGAATGTATCATTTTTATGTTTTAGCAAAATTTCCATGTTATGATACATGATATATCTATTATTATATGCATCATGTTCTTATAATCATTCCCTATTGTTATACCTCATGGTCACATGATAAATACCACCTTCGTTTATTCCCTTACTAAGCTTTATGCTCCCCCTTTCTTTTGATGTATGTCCCCACGATAAGAGATGCAGTAAAATTATCTTAAGATGAATCTGTAAAGAATTATTTCAAGTGTATTAGATGAGCTATTATGTTATTCATGTATTATGTTTCTAATATCCAAGAAATTAAACCTAAAAAGATACTCTATATTATTAAGTGGTGTACCATGTAATGAATGTTTTATGGTTTAAAAAAGAGGTATTCTATAAAAGTACTGGAAAAGGATTGCAATAACTAGCCAATCAAAAAAATTTCTAAAAATTAAACACATTTATATTTTTCTCTTAAGATAACACCACATAAATCTTTTCATGACCCATTGAGATGACCCTCTCAAAGATAACATGGAGTAGAAACTATACTTCTTGGATCCAAAACTATCATTTTGAAATCTTTCCATATCGATGATGTTCTTTTAGTGTTTTAAGTACACTAACTAGATGATCTATGTTTTACTCCTCTAACATAGATTACACCAAAATACCATTCACAAAAACAACCATGAGAGATCTTAATAACCGATGAAAAAACGGAATAATAAAATCCATTAACACCGCAATAGATTTAGAAAGATTGAATGGCATAACAAAATTCTCCTAATTTCAACAAATTATCCTCAATGTTTCCTTAAGAATATCCTCCTCTAATACTATAAACATATGGTACCCTGATCAAAGATAAATATTAGGAAAATATTCCACCCCCCAATTGATCAACCAAATCATCAATCCTAGGAAAAGGATACTTATTCTTATTATTCACCTGATTAAGCTTTCGGTAATTAACACAAAGCCAAAGGTTTCTATCTTTATTTTTTGTGAAGAGAACTAATAAAGACCAAGTTTACATGCTCGAATGAATAAGTCCCTTATTCTTAATATCCTCAAGATAAAAATTAATTTTCATTAACATGGTTCTATACAGTAAGATAGAAAAGCGAGGAGTCTCATCCCAAAATTCAGTTCTATAGTAAACATGACCTTTCTATGTAGTTGTAACCTATAAATTTCATCAGGAAATACCTTGTTGTACTTGTTCACTAAAGTAGGAAACATACCACTTAAAAACTAGTCAACAAAATCAAGAAACATATCTTCAAATTGATAGTAGATCATTTTGGACTTAGGAACAACAAGCCCAACCATTTGGGATCTAGGATCCCACTCACCCTTAAATATGTGACTAGCCCCATTGACGTTGTAATAGTGGTCTCCCTAGAACCAAGTAAATAGTACTTTTCAATTACCATGCCATGTATACAGTGAGTTATACATGAAGTTAACATTCCATTATAGTGGTGATATTTTTGCATCCACTATTTAAGTGGTAATTTCCATAAATTAGTTGGCATATAAAAATGTTATAACAGTTCCCATGCTATAATGAGAACCTCAAAATACTATGACATTAATATTAAACAAATGTCATATTGTATAGAAACATCATTATGACAAAACAAAGATGATGTCTAACTATCAGGTGATAGAGGCTCATAAGTGTTGAGACTTTTTCTCATGAAGTTCACACTTAGTGATCTCAAGTAGATGAGATCTTGAGGACTCACTCTTCAATAAGAACACCATATTTTTGGTTGTCATTGGTCGTTCCTATCTACAAACACGTGTATCGATCTCCAAGCATGAGATTATTATCGATGTGTATCATTTGATCGTGTACTATTATGCAACAAAAAAACAATGAAATTGTAGTCATTGCGAGGTAGCTTGTGTTGGGTATCTCATTGTTGTTATGATATTGATTGAATAATCAAGATATAATTTCTCACTTCAGGTAGGAAGATATATCTCAGGAACAGTTGATCAGGATGCTGGTACCTTTACTAAATTCATGGCCATTATAGAATAATGTAAGTTTGTCTCGTGAGGTCAACATATAATAAAGCAAGAGAGGATGGTGACACAAATTGTGTGTTTAGATTTATGAGATATCATGAGACAAAGAGATTATATTAAATGGTATGTCTTCATAGGAAGGTTGTCATTGTTATGACTACTCCTTATCTCTTGAGGGGTCGTGATGATTTTCAAGATTTTGCTCTTGGTTTGTGAATAGTCTTCACTACTATCAAGATAAGGGCCAAGATGGTCACACATAATAGCTTATCCAAATGTATTCCCCATTATGATAAATATGATTTTAGGACATGGTGGGCCCCACCACCGGGGTCCAAGATTTTTCCAAGCATGTGTGATCACCAATGAATAAATAAGTCCATATTATTTGAGGTTAGAATAATTAGTAATGAATTTATTTATTTAATGTATTTACAAGTATTAAAGTAAATTCAGTAAAAATATTATATGAACTAATATTATTTTTATATTCAAGGTTCATTTAATATTTATGGGTACAACGAGTCTAGTAATGAATCACTTTTATTATATAATATATTTATCTTTATTACAAGTGATAAATAAATAAATGATATTTATGTCTCAGTCAGTCAATCATAATATATCTTTTATAGTTTTTATAGAGATTGATAAATATTCACTGGACATAGTGTCTTTTTTTGGGTAATTTAATATCTCAATATATACAGGAGGATAGAGTCTATCAGATGATGACTATTCACTATGAGTTCTTAAGAGATTCTCTCTCCTATCATGCTTTATAAAGGGAGACTCTCTTGATCCAAGTGACTAGACCGATCTCTCCCCCACGCATTACAAGAACATCATAGCGGTGATCGTTGAGACATCAAAGACATCGTCAGATCTTCATTCTAGAATCCAAAATTCGACGATCGAAACTCCCATAGATTTTTGAAGCATGTGTGGAAGATCTAGATGAATTTGACTTCTGGTTCTTTGAGAAGCGATTGTTGGCGACAAATGGATGACAAACTTGTCGCTTTTGATGGAACCTAATATTTTTTGTGCTTAAAATTCATCACGTGTGCTCCTCAGGCGTTAACTAGGGTGTTGCTTCACTAGTGATGTCATAGTTACGATGATTGTCGGTGAAAAATTTTAAATCTCCAGCCCACCAACTTTTTCTATACACCTCAATACCATCAATTGGTATCAGAGCGATGCATGCTAATTTAGTCTATAGAAATAATTTAATATTCATTAAAGTTTATAGAGGGTGGTGTTCCCATCCCAACTCTGTAAACAACATTTCCATCTAACTATTGATGGTCAGTCCGTACCCATCCGAAGTTTGGATTAAATATTAATTTTTTTTGTGGGTTATTTTTTTTCAAAGAACATATATACATATATATAATACTATAATCATACGTTTGTCATCTAAATGGGTTTTATATAAATCGGTACCCTGACTGTATTTTGGAGATTGGAAAAGTAAATTCTGACCAACATGAATTCCACATATTTGTGGAAATAACACTATTTTAATATGTTTTTTTCTGTAGACAATTAATGTGGGAAATGGAAAAAATTAACAAAAAACTAAAAGGAACCCTATCGTTTTATTTTAATCCGGCTGCCCACGAAAAATTTGGGAAGGGCAGGTGGGGTATAATAAAAAGGAAAACGACGTCACAATAAGTGGTCGGATGGGTTAAAGTCAAAGAAAAAAAGTTCAAAAAAACACACACACACACAAAGGCTTCCCCAAGAAGGTTTAGCGTTGGGCCCAAACTCCTGCGGCGTGGCTCCATCTCCCGCACGAACCATACACCAGCACGATCGTGGACCCCGCCTCTTCATGCTGGTGCCTCCGCCCCTCGGTTAGATGAGTACCTCGACGATCAGCCCCCTCCACTTGACACCCCACACGCCAGCCAGCCAGCTTCCCCTAGGCTCGATCCCATGTGGCCTCCTTGATCCCGTGCCACATCCACTCTTCCCTCATGGGCCAGTCTTCCCGTGGGTGACCACCACTTATCCGAGCCCCAACCCCGCATGCCGGCAATCCCAGATCTGGCTAGACCCCACAACAACTGCCTCCAAGGTTGGTCCTCCCATTGGTGACCTACTGTAATCGCCAGCCACCCTTGTGGGGTTTTTTTATTTATTGGGTTTTTAAGTTTTTTTTTAAAATGGGATAAGGTTTCGGGTATTATTAAAAATAGGTACAAAGATGAGTCAACCGCGTTCATGCATCTCTCCTCGCCGGGAACCGTGAACCAGGTTCACAATTTCTCTAGAGTTTTTAATTAAAAAAAATCATCATTAATTATAAATACTATTAAAATTTAAGTACATATTAATTATAAAATCATCAATATATATAAAATATCAATAAAAGGGATCTCTCCACATTACATTCTTCTTTTTGTGGAGATTTTTTTTTCTTATTAACCTTCATGGATGATGGTAATAGAAGGCCGTAGGCTGAGGGAACCAGGGAGGGGAGGGGATGAAGGAAATGAATTCTGACACCCTTGGATTCAGATCGTTTGGAGGAGAGGAAACCATGATAAACCTCCAAGAGTGATGGAAGAGGTAGCACAATGACACTGTCATTGATTTTTTTTCTTCCGCTTTTTTGATTCAATCTCATTTAACCGATAAATATATAGATAAAATCTCGTTGTTGACAGGACTGTTAATCATGAACTCAGAATTTTGATGCAATTGAAATTTTTTATCTACTAGCAATTTTAACTCGATAAAACAGGTTTTATTTTTGTTATATTATACGATCTATTACTTGACGAATAATATATTATTTATACCTTATTCTTTGAGTTTTTTTCAGCGACACATAACATATAAGACTATATGTGTTTATTACAAATGGTCCGAAGAGGGGAACTACAAATCTACAAAGAAACACACACACACACAAATATGCTTATAACATATATATAATATGAATATATGTGCAATTTGTACTTTATTAAACATATGTTTATATATGTATTTATGCAGACAAAAAACATTAATGTTTTGTAAACATGTGTTATAGATATTAATAGAATATATATATATATATATATATGTAATGTTTACATTATATTTATATATACATACATATAACATATTTGTTAACATAATACATTTAATGACTCCACTATTTCTAAGGGTGGTGACAAACTCCCCGGCCTTCCATAATTTTATCACATATTGGTGGTATTTTAACCTTAAAATCCTCCAATAATAATTGTGAACCAATAGAAACTGTGTCCTTTTATAAAGTCTGAATATGTATCTTCTCAAAATTGATCAAATGAACTTCTAATTTCATACATTTCATATTATGCTTTTTATGATCTTCAATCATAATCACCCACCCTTCACATATATCCATTATTCATTCATGTTTTCTTCAAGCAACATTTTTTGTTAACAAAGATTCACTTTCCCTGATCCTATATGATTTTACATCAAATTTCAAATCGTTGAGATCGATACTATTTTTGAATATTTCTTCAAGTTCACAAATCTTTTCATCTAGAGTCGTTTTGAATTCAAAATAAGTAATATTTTTTATATTTATTAATGAATTTAAGAATATTATTTATTATACATTTATAGATAATAATACTAAGTATTATTATGAATATCAAAGCTGTAATTATTGATTTTGGTAGATAATATGATAGTAGTAAGACACGTATTAAATAGATGAACGAAACTCTTTAAATCATAAAAGTAAGGCACATACAACATGTATCATAAATGCAATATCAACCTAATCTACGTCTCTGGCGTGGATTCTCATTTTTCCCACAACCAGGCATATACTGGATGCATCCACGATGTGTCTGTCTATGTCTTCACTATGACATACGATGCTCCTGTATATCATCATCGACAACCACCTCCACATCCTCCCGTGTGACAGGCGGTGGATGTACAATCTCCACAAATCTACTCTATCATGCCTCTAAGGATAATGGATGTTGGCTGGAACTCTCACCAATATGTGAATAAGATGACTGTTGTGATGTGGATGTCTGCACAGCAGGGAGTAATAAAGCATCCAGCTGAGCCCAATCAACATCTATATATGCCTCTGGCTGTGAGTGAGAAGTTGGAGGAGCATCTGACTGATCATGTTGAACACCCTCCTCCTATGAAACAGTAGCATCTGGTTGATCATGAAGAGCACCCTCCTCCTATGAAACAACAACATCCACAACAAGGTCGTCACCCCCTAGTACATCTATATAAGGCTCTGCAGCCTCATCATCACGTGGTGGATCAAAGAAAATGTCATGATAAATCTTGTTCATCGAAAGAAGAAACTATGCCACATCACTGTGAAAATATGTCTAGTCAAATGCACCTTTATCTACTGGATCAGACAGTTGAAGTAGATGACTCATACGAGCATCCTGCGAAAACAAATTCTATTGTTAAGTAATGTTAATAAAAAATCTATTGAACAGTTGAAGGAAGAATGTATACCAACTCATGAAAGCTTCTTCTGTGTCGTGTTAGAAATTTGACCAGGGACCTGTAGTACCAGGATGCATAATCCAACTGATCAAAAAAAAAACACATGGTCCCCGCCCCTCGTAACCGGAACTCCTGTCATTTGTCCCATAGATCAATATATGCGGTATGATATCTTCTCCAATCAAAGTCTCTCTTCCCTGATATCTTCAGGGAATGAAGTGAAGCTAACTAACTGGGAGGGTCAGGAACATGCTGAAATAATCTGAACTGCCTCATAACTCTGTCGGTATGATGCCACTTGACTATATGAAAATGAATCAATGGAACCATGTAGAAGCCGATAATAATCATCACCATACAATATGGTGGAAGACTCTGGATGATATCATTTGTATATGAAATCCATGTAATCTGAAAGAAAAAATGAATAATCAATTAATAAATGAAGAGATGTACAATAAAGAATAAATATTTAAATATAAATAATAATCACTTAAATCGTATGGTCAAAGGCTGTCCAACATAATTCTATGGTGTGGACGTCGTGTCTAGTGGTATCTGAATGAAGATGTGCATGAATCCACCTATAGATAACATTATTATAGTTACAGTTCATAATAGAAAGATATACAATTAAGTTAGATATTAAAAGGAAGGAATAACATACCATCATCCATGCGGAGGCTCTGCTACAATATCCACAGGCAATGGCACTTGGACAAGTGGAGCTAAACGAGATATGTGCTCCCATACCAACATTTGTATAAGAACAACACATCCCGTGATCTTCATCTTATTGATGTGACATGCGCTGCATAGCGCCATGTATGCATATTCTAGACTAGAAGACCCCCAACTTTACCGTCCTGCCTAGTCGAAATCTTCCAAAAGAGGTAAATAAATCAGATGTACAAAAGTAGTGGAGTGATAAATGAAAAGCGTGCCATCAATTGACCTCAAAATATATGCATGTGCAAATCGCAGCACAGTGATCTTGTCAGCATCCTATGCTAGATGTGCGAAGTGTTGAAGTTAGTGCCCTAGAAACCAACTTCTTTATACTTTATGATAAACCTATATTCATTGTATAAATATTTATAAAATCCTTATCACATCATGATTGTTCTTCTACATGACATAATATGTGATAATGTCCTAAGAATAGCTATTATACTAAAAGGTCATAGTGAATCCTTGCTATGATGAGATCCCGTAAGTTCCATGACATTATTCTTGAATGTATGTTATATGGTCGGATGATATCATTTGAAGGGATAAAAAAGATACAGACTATCAGGGGTAGGGACTCATGAAAATTTGAGGCACCTTCTCTTGGTGTGCACCCTTGGTAATATCTAGGAGGATATTATGAGAACAAGAGCCACTAGTAGGAAATCCACATTCATAAGTTTCATTGGATATTTCTATCTGTGGATGTGTGTATTGGTCCTTAGACTTTAATATTATTATTAATGGGTATTATGACTTGCGCACTTAGATGTATTGATGAAAACTGTGATGATATATGTTCACGGTGAGGTAGGATATGTTGGGTGCATCACAAGTAATACTGCATTAATGAATAACGCGAGAAAGGATTTGTCACTTCTACAATAGTAGATATCTCAATCTGTTTTATGGAAATGATATATCCTAACCAAATCCATGGCCATGGTGTTCTCTAGGCAATTTCAATTTTGGGAAGTCAAAGAATGAGAAATCGAGCACATGAGTTTATGAGAGTTGCATGCAACCCGATTGATTGGAGATATCGGGACAAAGAGATTATATTACATGGTAATCGTTTATATGAGGCAACATATCATTGTGACATCAAATTATTTCTCTTGGGTGCCTTGACGCATTGCTAGATAGTAATCCTGGACTTTATGTAATCCCACCTAATGTCAACGAGAAAGAGTCCTAGAGGGTCACACACTAAGTGCAACCAATATCTCAGTTAAATAATTTATTATTTAACAAGTTGAATAAATATTATTCCTATTTGTGGTTTAATAATTATTCAAGTATGCCTGATCAAATTTATTTAGTTTCTAGTTATTCGAGAGAATATATTGCGGACAAAATATTTATTTATCGGTGAATAATGTAGTTATATTTATTTAATAAATAAATAGTCATTATTCAAGGCCCAATAAATATTGAAGAGGATTGGTGGACCAAGTTATCAGTCTGGTGAGAAATAATATTAAATATTATTACATTAAATAATTTTTAAATATAACGTGAAAGTATACACATGTCATGGAAATAATAGCATTGCTATTGTTATTTGACATGGGTTTTCACATGGAATAATAAAATAAGCATTGACACTTGTGCTAATTATTAATTATTACCTGGTGAATTAAATTCCCCATTATGTTATTATTCTCTAATTAGCCTAGGGGTCATTCCACTGGCTAACCAATGGTTGTGTGAACAACATCCTTGGAGAAAAGCTCTCATGCCTAGAGAACTCTTTCCTATCCAAGGATGCTCTCAAGAACACGAGTGCTCGTCCTCCATCAGATCAAGGAGAATGCTTTGGAAGCGATTCTCAAGGCAATCGAAGGCAGACATAGCAAGCATAAGGATCTTTCGCACTATCACCCGAAGACTCCTTCGGTAATGTCCTGAGATACGTAGAGCACATGTGGATCACCACTAGAGGAATCCGATCCTCAAATTGTACATCGCAACAAAGGTCCACCTTAGATTTTTGGTCGAACGCTTCAACGAAGAAAGAATCACCTTGGAGGAATTTTTTTAATTTAATTAAATTAATTATAAACAAAATATATCGATCCTATCTTATTGGTTCTGGGTTCTATCCTTTTTCTTTTATCTTTGATTCAATTTTGTGGATACTGACGTTTATCATTGTATTGATCCCAGATTAATCATCGATCATGGAAATTTTCAAATTTGGTTACATGCCCATCCTGAGCTTCCACTGTGCGCAGAACCTACAAGTGTCATGAGAGCGGTCATATTTTTGTTTATAATTATTTAAATAATTTGTTGATGATTTACGCTTTAATAACTTAGTTTATCAATTCATTTTTAATCGTTCTTGTAATATAAATTTGGAGATTTATTCTTCCTCTTTCCTTTCTCGCAGAACTAACAGAAACAAAAAAAAATTTGGTTTAAAATTACCTCAAGGATCTCATCAGGAGGCTCCAATGAGTCTATCTAGGTAACACGATAGCACACACCGTGTATTCAAAAGTACACATCGTGTAATCTACCATACACGCCGTGTAATCCGGATCACACACCATGTAATTGTGTTCATTGCATTGGGAGTAATTCGACAATTACTCAAGACGTGTGTATTAATGACATGCGGTGTAGTTAATTATTACACCACGTGTTGACCAGGACATACTGGCGCAAGGTCATCCAGACTACACGCCGTGTGACCTACTAGACACGACGTGTAGTCCCTTCGGGTCAGGGTCAAGTCGTGTATCCCATACACGGCTTGCCCAGCTGGTGACTGTGTAAGGTAGAGTCGACACGAAGTGTGACCCATTGGACACGCCGTGTACTCTAAAGATTTCTGAAATACACCTCACTCACTGTTTCCCCAAGTGTGTAATTTAGATAGACGATGAGGAAGGTACACCGAGTGTAGTCGAATCTACACGCGTGTTTACTTTTTTCAGATTACGCAGATTTAAAAAATTATTATTCTATTATGTTACCCTTGAGACATGTCTCTTCATGTGGGCATAAAGCTGGGACACAACATGTGATAGGCATTTGATATATATATATATATATATATATTTAATTAACATTTTCATAATGTCTAAAGATCTCTAGATCATGTATGAGTTGTATTATAATTATAATTCTGCGTGCATGCTACATGTCACAAAGAATAAAGTGTATACAAGTATAAATACATGCTGGGCAGTTTTGGATGTGTATTCACCAGGTTTCCTCCAAGGTACAAGTTATGTACTAGGTTATGGATGTGAATCTCAAAGAAATTTAGAAAAGTATTAAGATAAAAAGGATTTATTAATTAAAGATAATGATTAATCGATTTGAGCATAATTTATCTTAATAAGAACAAATAAAGAATTGAATGTTAGTTTTATTAAACATGTAATTAATTTCATGTATGTGGATGATCATGATCTAGACCAGACCTTTGTATGTGATTAGTTCCCTTTTAATTTATTAAATTAAAATTGTTGGCATGTGTGCCTTCTCCTCATTAATATGTAGGTCATACATGCCCATGGATTCTTTTATGTAAACCCCCCCTTTACCCCTCACATGCATGTAATTTAAAAGCATATGTAATGAATGGAGCTCCCAAGCTAGTGGAGGAGGTTCTAGTTAGGAGCCGAGGTGCAACCAATCCAAGGAGATACAAAGGTGGATAGGTGGAGATTAGTAAACAAAAACCTTAAACGGTTCAAGGTGTTTCTCCCCTAGGTTAGGGTTAGTTTTTCAACCTCTAGATAAAATAACCAATAGTAAAGCTCATGATCATGCCCTTTATTTATTTTTGTCAGTTTTATGGTTATTCATTATGGATGTTTGACACGATCACATAATTAATGAACTAACAAGCATACAAGATGGAACTAAAAATAAAATGGCTTATGTGTAAATATTATCTACACATGGTTAATCACTTAAGTATATCCCACTTAATATTAAGAAGAATTTGAAAAAGATAATAAGTGTCAATTTATGCATAAAGGATAAATCCCTCAATTAAATTTTACGTCGGTATAACCTTCCATTACTTTGGTTAGAATCAAACCATAGTTCAAAGTGCTTGACCAACCCTAGTTGGGGTGCTTTCAATTATCGAGGAATTTTAATTTGAGATTTTGGGTTGACTTAACTTAGTTTATATGAATGATTGACTGCCTTAATAGGACTTGGTGTAACTGAGAGTAAAAGGTTGAGGAAATCTAAAATTAAGGATTTTAGGACTGGGGAGTCCACTCAACATATCAAGGAAATGTGATTTAATGTTGTTGGCATCTGAAATGCCTACCTAAAACATTTCAAGTTGCTTGACCAACCCTGGTTGGGGTAATGATAAGGGAAATACAGATCATTTCCACTAGAATGTCCAAGAAATAAGATATTCCAAATCCAATGGTGAGGTCTATTGGATATCGAAAAAATAGTGGGAGACTAATAAATATTAATTTATTTATTTGTCTAATTTTATCAAGATAGAGTAATAAAACTCTATTCATCTTAATTGTAGAAACAGAAATCAGAATGAAATCAAACATATAATTGCGATCCATACTCAATAAGGAACCCCTTCTCACCGGCACTAATTTCCAGGAGTGGAAAATGCACCTTTGAGTTATCCTTCACCATGAGAGGAAACTTTATGTGCCAGAAGAGACTTTACCAGTTGCACTTGGAAATGAGTTGAGTGATGAGGAACTCTCTATGTACGAGAAACATCTGAATAATGCTACAGATGTTTAGTTCCTCATGCTATCATCCATGACCAATGAGCTCTTGAAGCAACATGAGAAAATGGATGCTTATAGCATGTTGTCTCACCTTCAGGATCTTTATCAAGGGAAGGTGAGATAGGAGAGGCATGAGATCTACAATGCATTGTTCATTACTAAGATTGGAGAGTCTATGCTAGATGGACCAAATGTAGTCAAGCTTATTGGATACATTGATAGTGTAATGGCCCGAACCTCTTTGGTCAATTCCTTTGTGAAAATCTGGTGTCTGAGGTGTTCCGGGAGGACAAGGTGACCTATCCCCAACACTTTACCAAGTTTCCAGTTCTATGAACAGTGTCATTGGTAACCTTAGGTGAAGAGTGAAATGGTGATCTTGTGTGAAAAATGTCATCGGTAACCTTAGATGAACAGTGCAACGGTGACCTTGTGTGAACAGTGTCATCGGTAACCTTTGGTGAATAGTGCAACAGTGACCTTGTGTGAAAAGTGTAATTGGGAGCCTTAGGTGAACAGTGCAACGATAACCTCTCTTTCCTTTTCCAAATTTCAAGTTCATGAATAGTGTTTCCAGAATGGTGAGGTTCCAATGATGACCTCTTCCCTTTGCCAAATTTCATGTTCATGAATAGTGTTTCCAGAATGGTGAGGTTCCAACAGTGACCTCTTTCATTTTCCAAATTTCAAGTTCATGAACAGTATTTACAGAACAGTGAGGTTCCAACAGTGACCTCTTTCCTTTACCAAATTTCAAGTTCATGAACAATGTTTTCAAAATAGTGTGGTTCTAATGGAGACCTCTTTCCTTTGCCAAATTTTGAGTTCATGAATAGTGTTTTCAGAATGGTGAGGTTCATGAACAGTGTTTCCAGAATGGTGAGGTTCATGAACACTGTTTCCAGAATGGTGAGGTTCCAACGGTGATGTTTCAATGGTGAGGTCAATGAATAGTGTTTTTCCTTTTCCAAATTTTGAGTTTGTGAACAGTGTTTCCAGATTCCTATAGTTTCACCCCTTTGACATTTCCTTTGACGTAAAATGCATTTAAACCCTTGTTTTAAGGACTCTAAGGCCGATTCAAAGGCCATAAATCCTATATCAATTTATTTAAGTCTAGGGATGCTTTTACTTATTCAAACCGCGTGGGTTAATGCGATCTTCTTTTAATGGAAAATCTAGCATCTCTTAAACCACTACTCCGCTAAATATTCTAAAGGGAAGATATATCTTCTACCATAGTTATTCCTCCTTGTTCCCAACTGTGAGATGCTCAAACCTTTCATTCCATCCTGTAGGAGTTTCAAAATCAAACTTTCCTCCTTAGATTGGTTCCCCTCTATTTTTGGTTCAACTAAGCCGTATCGATTGGTCTCCGATATAAGGAATGTTTTATCGTCATTTGTTTAGGTTCATCTTCTTCTGTTTCTACTTGCCCTGTTATGGTATGTGATCTCCATACTTCCAATAGATTTTTCTTGGGTTTCAGCTGGTGTGGTCGTACCGCGACATCCTCGTGTGGATACAGTTGTCATGGGAGGAGGTGATCGCAAAACTTTGTTTAGATCATTCTCATATAAAGAATGAAAAGAACCATTTGAGGTAGGGGATTCATTTCTTCTCTTTTCTTTTATGTGAAACTATATAGTTAGCATGTTTTATCCCACTGGAAAACAATGGAATTAACTTAATAAATATTGGAAACAGATAAATAAATTGGTATCAATTGTATGTTATTGCCTCTTTTTTTGCTAGATAGTGTGACATCTATTCTTTATTTGTTTAGCTTTTCGTTCTTGATGAAAATTGGTAAAGAACGTACAACTAGAATTAGCTGATAATTGCTTGGCTAAAGATAAAGGGGCATGTAAATGAATCTGGTTCTTCTTTTTTCAATTTGATGTTAATCAAATTGGTGCAATAAGAATGCTTAATTATTTGTGATAGCTTACCGGTTAGGGTTCCTGAATTTGGAACCTATGAATAATAAATGGGTTAATCCAAGGTGGATTAAAGAAATGGATGTTTGATAAAAGATAATTCATTATAGGGTTGTGAGTTACCCTCTTGCTTGTTTAAAGGCCAAGACCCAATTGATATGATGTTTGTTTTCCTACTGCTTGTGTTGTGATGTGATCCTGGATGGTTGTTATGATATGTGTGGGCATGGAAGACTACTGGTTGTGGCAGTAGTTGATGCCTAGAGTGGTGAGATGCATCGGTTTATGCATGTGGGTGTCAGGGAGGACATTAAGGATGAAGAAATGGGTTGGATGTGAATGTTTGGATTCTTGCTTATTCTTATTGGTTGTTTATCTACTTTACTTTCCCCAATTCTCAAGGAAGATGGTCTTGATTACCCATCTTCTGAAAGGGCCGAAGACGCATGGGGTATGCCACGCGCTTTCCGTGTTTAGCTTCTCAAGGGAGGATGGGTCTATGCTCTTGCTATAGGCGGCAAAGACTCAACGGGTAGTTCATCTACTCACCATGTTGATCCCCATTGTGTTTAGTAGCATAGAATGTTTTCTAGAATTCCTGGGTATATGGGAAAGTAATGCTGCAAATAAATAATTTAATAAATGATGTTAACCCATGGGGTTGGAGCTTGTTGGGACGCAATGCTGAGGTTACAATTTTAAAGGGACAATGGAATTTTGGTGTGATGCTAATGAATTTTAATGTAAAATTGTTAATGGTTAATTAATGTTTAAATAATTAATTAACATAAAGTGGAACTGATAAAAAAAGTTAATGAAGTAATGTAATAAATCTCTTTAAATTGTTGTGTTCTTATAGGATACCTAGTCTTAGAAGTAGCAGCCGAGAGTCCGATAGACGTTAGCTGATATTGAGTCTAAGACTTGGTTATTCCCATAGTGTGGTTGTGATCTATATTATATTATGTACTTTTTGTGTTTCTATACGCTACTCCACCCCATAAGTTAGGGAAACTGACACCCCAGGGATTCTGAGCCCTAGGGGGTTTTTCCTCAACATTTCAGTGTGAGAATGGATGGATGACTACCCCCTTTGGCACCACTCTCTTCTCTTGGTAGTTACTTGTGCCGGTAGGCACAATAGTTCGTTTTCTCCATATATGTGTGTAGAGGGATGTAATGGCTTGGGGTTATTCACATACATATATTATGAATATAGTATCCTATGTAATACTATAGGCGTAATGTGTATAGGTTGTGATGGGTTGAGGATTCCTACTCAGTGTGTGGGCTGTAATGGATTGAGGTATAATGCCTGATGTATGATACACATTTTGAGATCTGTGGTGGCTCCCAAAAACTACCTGGTTACTTTCTTGTGTGGACGTGGTGGTTTTGTTGCATGAGGTGCATGTTGTGGTGCTTCACCCAGGTGTTTGTGGGCAAGCCTTTTTGGAGAGAGATGCTTAGGACGTGCGATGTTGGGGAAAAACAGAAAACCAGTGGGGAAGTATTAGCAGGGTACCCTTGATATTCTTTATTATATTATATAATCTTGTATGAATTACTTAGTAATAGTAGCCATGGTGAGGCTAGGAACATAGAATACCTGTTTAGGTGACGAGTTAGTTTCACTTGTTGTTCACTGTGCTTTAGCATGCTTCCTTTACTTTTGCATGAGAGGCTTCAGGGAGGATCTTACCGAGTATACTGTTATACTCAAACTATGTATACATAACCTGTTTTTCATTTCACTTGGAGTAGGTTGGAGATCAAGATGGTTTCTACTAGCTTGGGGCTGTAGGAGTCGTTCGGGTCTGTGGTTGCTACTGTTTTTACTTTCTTTTGGGTATTTGTAGTATTTTCCCCTTTAAGTTGTAGTAGTTTTCATAACATTACATATTTTTACTTGGGATTTCTTATATATTACTCTCTGAGTTGGAGTTGGTTGGTGTCTATCTTATCTCTCTCTTCCTCATGTGTTCTCTTAGAGGGTAATGCCTCCCATTTGTGTGTTTACTATACACTCGATGCTAGTCGCTAACCCAGGGCTTACTGAAGGTGATACTCGGGGGGTCACTATCTCCCTTCTCACATTGCCGGCCCAAGAGGGGTACACTTTGTGGGGAGGGGGTCATGAAAGAGTGGTATCAGAGATCTGGTTGAGGGATATGACGGAGTTTGGTGTTTGGCACATGTGAGGTTGCATGGCTTGATAGGGCAACAGTGTCAGTAAAGTTTATCAAATGATGTAAACACTAGAGACTGAATGATACATAGGTGTTTAGGCCCCCCTATGATCTGATTTATGAACCTTTAAGTTTATAATGGATACTAAACGAGGTGATACTAGTTGCAGGGTAGAGACCTAGGAAAGGATCATGCATCATTCTTCTTTGTTCCTATGTTTGAATGGGTAGACCTTGGGATAGTTTAACCTAAAATGTATAAAAGAAAACAATTAATTTATTAATTAATGTTGAGTCTCCCATATTCTAGGTTTAGAAGATCTAACTATTTGTTATTTTTTAGGTATGGCTCCCGGTCGACATCCCTGTCAGGGTCGCATAGAAGATGTCTAGCAGGCTGTGCCTGCAGATTGCCACTGGGTAGAGGTTGATGACGACGACACTTTGAGGATACCACCTTGAGAGTTTCAGCACCAGAGTCTACAGAAGTATGAGGGATCCATTTCAGATGTAGTCACAGAAGAATGGTTGGAGGAGGTCAAGATAGTCTTTGGTTCGATCTATGATCGAAAGGAGAAATGGGTTCCTTGGTTGTGACGATGTTTCGTGGAGCAGTGAGGCAGTGGTGGTTCTTGTTCCTCAAGGATCACGAGGAGTCAACGATATCATGAGAGGAGTTCCGAGACATGTTTAGAGTCCAGTTTCTTTCTTTGACTGTAAAGGCATCCAGTCTCCAGTAGCTTCTTACCCTTCGACATGGGAGCTCCAGTGTGCGAGAGTTTGGAATACATTTTAGAAACCTTTTACGATATGCTTCGGACTTATTGCCTGATGAGGAGGCCAGGGTGAGGCATTTCGAGGACGCTTTACTTTCAGAGATCTAGCGCCAGGTCACCCCATTTATGCTGAAGATGTATATTGAGGTACTGGAGAGAGAAGAGGTCATCAAGAGGACATTGGCCAAAACCGGATCATCACGAGAGGGGAGTCGTCATGATTCCTCATGATGCATAGCTGTGGTCCGGGGTTCCCAGTTTTCAGGGCGGAAGAGTTTCTATTCGGCTAGGGGTAGGTCCCAGCCCTCAGCATCTCATTTCTCTAGGGGAAACAATTATTAGGCCTATGCCAAGGGATCATGTGCTTTTGTTCTTATGGTGGTTGAGTTCATCAGTAGAAAGAGTTCCCGACCTTTCAAAGCAGTCATCGTGCACTAGGTGTTCGGCTCCAGGTTCCTCCGTTCAGGCAGTTCCAGTCGAGGTAGCAGCAGCAAGTTGCACTAGCTTTAGATAAATAGAGGGTACATGGGGAAGGAATAGGACAAACCTGTGATGCTCCCCATCCTTAGAGAGTAGAGTGCGGCCATGGTGGTGGTCGTCATCAGGGTTAGAGAGGCTGTGGAAGAGGTCGTGGTCAACTTTATGCTTTAGCATTTCCAGCTCCAGGCAAGCCAGACGTCGTTCGAGGTACCCTTTTCTTGTTTTCTACCTTAGTGTATGCCTTGTTTGATTTAGGAGTGACACACTCCTTCATATCACCTATCCTTTTCCATGCTTTGGGACTTGAGGTAGTAAGGCTTCTAGTTCCCATGGCGTTGACTACGCTGGTTGGAGGCTGAGCTGACTTGTTTGAAGTATGTAGAGACTTTGATCTAGTGTTGGGGAAACACCGCTCTTGGAGAGATTTCCTATGTTTATGAATACAACCATATGATTCCATCCTTGGCATAGATTAGTTGTATTCGGTATAGGCTATCGTGGATTGATTTAGGAGGAAGGTTGTGTTCTTCGATGCGGATGGAGAGCCAGTGGTGTTCTTTGGCGAGCGAGACCCTCAGATGGGTGAGAGGGGTGTTCCGTCCTTATCATCCATGATGGATGAGCTAATACTGAGTTCTTCAGAGGTTCAGTAGTTGGTGTTTCCTAGGGTTGTAGAAGGGTACCCTGATGTCTTTCCAGAAGAGGTTGTAGCATTACCCCCTCAACGAGAGATCGAGTTTGGGATTGAGCTACAACTAGGAGCGTCTCTTATTTCTATGTCTCCATATAGGATGGCCCCTTATGAGTTACCAGAGATATTTATATATCTTGATGGTCTGTTACAGTGTGGTTTTGTTCAATAGAGTGTGTCACCATGGGGTGCACCAGTTTTTTTCGTGAAGAAGGCTAACAGTAGTTAGCGGTTGTGCGTCGATTATCATCACTTAAACAAAGTGACACTGATGAATCGCTATCCTCTTCCATGTATTGATGATTTATTTGATCAACTAAAGGGTTCAAGTTTCTTCTCAAAGATCGACTTGAGGTTATGATATCATTAGATGCGTGTGAAGGATGAAGATATCCCGAAGACTTCTTTCCGTTGTTGTCATGGGCATTATGAGTTAATTGTAATGTTATTCGGTATGAAAAATGCCCCAACTGTGTTCATGGGATTGATGAATGATGTTTTCCCTAAGTTCCTGGACATGTTCATGGTGTTTTTCATCGATGACATCCTTGTATACTCCATGTCTGAGGAGGATCATTCAGAGCATCTACATGCCATTTTGGGAGTTCTTCATCAACATAAGTTGTTTGGGAAGTTGTCTAAGTGTGAGTTTTGGGCTCAAGAAGTCTGTTTCTTGGGGAATGTTGTGTCCCAATAGGGAGTAGCTGTGGATCCATAGAAGATAGAAGCAGTTGTGTCTTGGGTATCCCCCAAGACAGTGTCAGAGGTGTGAAGTTTCTTTAGTCTCACCGGCTACTACAATAGGTTTGTAGCCAATTTCTCTCGAGTTGCGACTCCTCTGACAGCATTGACCAGGAAGGATCAGGCGTTCATATTTACTGATCACTGTCAGGAAGCTTTTGAGTATCTAAAAGAGAAGTTAGTAAGTGCTCAAGTTATTTGTTTTCCAGTTGAGGGAGTTTAGTTTGATGTTTTTTGCGATTCTTCACATCAAGGGTTAGGTTGTGTTCTGATGTAGTAGAGATCAATTGTTTCTTATGGGTCTTGGCAGTTATGTCCCTATGAACATAAATATTCCACCCATGATTTTGATTTGGAATCTATGGTGTTTGATATGAATTTGTGGAGACATTACCTCATTGGTGAGCGCTTTATGGTTTTCACCGATCATAAGAGCCTGAGGTATGTTTTCTCCAAGCACGAATTAAAATTGCGAAAACGTCAGTGGATAGAGTTCTTACAGGAACATGACTTTGAAATATCATATACACCTAGAAAGGGGAATTTTGTAGCTGATGCGCTGAGTCAGAAGTCATGTAGTGATGCAATGCATGAATTTGGTGACTCATAGAGAGTAATGGAAGAATTGTCAGCATTACATCTTGATATGAGAGAAGTTAGAGGTAGATGTTGTCTTTTTCAGATGACGGTGCAGTCATCTTTGGTGCATAAGGTGGAAGAGTTCTATTTGGGGGATCTTGAGGTGGAGGTCTGGAGAGAACAAGTTGTTTGTGGCGAGGCTCCTGATGGTTAGACTGAGGATGAACAACATAGAGTGTTGTATCATGGAAGCATTTTTGTTCCTTTTAAGATGTGCGAGATGGTTCTCAGAGAGTTACATAGTTCACCTTTAGCGGTGCATCCTGGTGTGAAAAATATGTACCGAGCCTTGAGGAGCTAGTTTTGGTGGCCTGGGCTGAAGAGTGCAGTTGCAGAGTTTGTGTCTCGATGTTTGGTCTACTAGAAGGTGAAGGTTGAACACTATGTTCCCGGTGGTTTTCTCTAGCCATTAGATATTCCATAGCGGAAGTGGGAGGACATATCAATGGACTTTGTTAATGGTTTACCTCAAGCTCTAAGAGGACATGATGCTATTTTGGTGGTAGTGTATCGTTTAACAAAATTGGCCCACTTCATAGCAATCATGGAGTCGAGCTCAGTGGATGTTTTGTCATGGGAGTATCTGGAGGAGGTGGTGAGAGTTCATGGAGTCCCAAGGACGATCATTTCTGATCGAGATCCTCATTTTACCTCTAGGGTGTGAAGAGGTCTCCAGCATGCTTTTGGTTCCCAGCTATGCCTTAGCACTGCTTTTTATCCTCAGACAGACGGTCAGACAGAGCGGACCATCCAAACTCTTGAAGTCATGTTATGCTCTTATGTACTGGATTTTGGAGGTTCGTGGAAGAGGCACTTACCCTTGGTGGAGTTCACTTACAATAATAGTTTTCACTGCACCATCGATATGTCACCATTTGAAGCCTTGTATGGCCGGCCTTTCCATTCTCCATTGTGCTGGACTGGGGTCAGAGAGTCAGTAATTCTTGGACCGAAACTAGTGTAGAATACAACAGAGATGGTTCAGGTGATTCGTGAGAGTGTGAAGACAACACAAGATCATCATAAATCTTATGCCGATCAAAGGAGGATACCTTTAGAGTTTCATGTTGGGGATCAAGTGTTTCTGAAGGTGACTTCCCATCGTGGGCAGTGAAGGTTTGGTCATGAGAGTAATCTTTCTCCCCGATTTGTTGGTCCTTTCGAGGTTTTGGATCGTGTTGGAGTCGTGGCATATAAGATAGTGTTTCCCCCACAGATGAGCCAAATACATGATGTTTTCCATGTATCAAAGCTCCGTCATTATCTTCATGATGACTCTCATGTCATTGATTGGGGAGAGATCGATGTTGATGATGATGAAACATTCGAGGAACAGCCTGTGGAGATCCAAGACCGAAAAGAGAAGGTGTTGCATGGGCGTTCTATCCCCTTGGTTCATGTCTTGTAGTGACATTGCGGTGTGGAGGAGAGTACCTGGGAAAGCGAGTCATAGATACGTGCTCAGTACCCAGAGTGGTTTGATGTTTAACTCTTTTCATATAATGATGTTCGCTTTGTGGTTGTAGACCATTCGGGTTTTTGAGATGGATTTCTTTGGTTTTTTCTTATGGATTGATCTCTTTTGAGAGGTATCTCGATGGTTGGTTGTTCAGACTTTTTTTGTTCTCTTTTAGGGTGGTTTTGAATTCTCAAGGATGAGAATGTTTTGATAGGTATCTGATGTAATGGCCCAAACCTCTCTGGTCTATTCCTTTGCGAATATTTGGTGTCTGAGGTGTTCCATGAGGACAAGGTGACCTATACCCAAAACTTTTCCAAGTTTCCAGTTCTTTGAACAGTGTCATCGATAACCTTAGGTGAACAGTGCAACGATGGCCTTGTGTGAATAGTGTCATCGGCAACCTTAGGTGAACAGTGCAATGGTGGCCTTGTGTGAACAGTGTCATTGGTAAACTTAGGTGAACAGTGCAATGGTGACCTTGTGTGAACAGTGTCATCAGTAGCCTTAGGTGAACAGTGCAACGATAACCTCTCTTTCCTTTTCCAAATTTCATGTTCATGAATAGTGTTTCTAGAATAGTGAGGTTCCAACTGTGACCTCTTTCCTTTTCCAAATTTCATGTTCATGAACAGTGTTTCCAGAACGGTGAGGTTCCAACAGTGACCTCTTTCCTTTACCAAATTTCATGTTCATGAATAGTGTTTCCATAATGGTGAGGTTCCAACGGTGACCTCTTTCCTTTTCCAAATTTTAAGTTCATGAACAGTGTTTCCAGAACGGTGAGGTTCCAATGGTGAAGTTCCAACGGTGAGGTTCATGAACAGTGTTTCCAAAACAGTGAGGTTCCAATGGTGAGGTTCATGAACAGTATTTTCAGAATGGTGAGGTTCCAACAGTGAGGTTCATGAATAGTGTTTTTCCTAAACCAAATTTTGAGTTAGTGAACAATGTTTCCAGCTTCCTATAGTTTCGCCCCTTTGACGTTTCCTTTGGAGTAAAATGCATTTAACGCCCTTTTTTAAAGACTCTAAGGCCGATTCAAAGGCCATAACTCCTATATCAATTTTCCTAAGGCTAGGGATGCTTTTACTTTGTCAAACCACGTGGGTTAATTCGATCTGCTTTTAATGTAAAATCCAGCGTATCTTAAATCACAGCTCTGTTAAATATTCGAAAGGGATGATATATCTTCTTACCTAGTTCTTCCTCCTTTTTCTCGACTGTGAGATGCTCGAACCTTTCATTCTATCCTATAGGAGTTTCACAATCAAACTTTCCTCCTTGGATTGGTTACCCTATGTTTTTGGTGCAAGCAAGCAATATCGATCGATCTCCGATATAAGGTATGTTTTATCATTGTTCGTTTGGGTTCATCTCATTCTGTTTATCCTTGCCCTGTTATGGTATGTGAGCTACATACTTATAATGTAGTTTTCTTGGGTTTCAGTTGGTGTAGTCATACCGCGACATCCTCAGGTGGATACAGTTGTCACGGGAGGAGGCGATCGTGATCCTTTGTGTGGATCATTCTTGTATAAATAACAACAAGAACCATTTTAGGTAGATGATTTGTTGATTCTCTTTTCATTTATGTAAAACTATATAGTTATCATGTTTTATCCCACTAGATCACAATGGAATTGACTTAATAAATACTGGAACCAGATAAATAAATTGATATCGATTGTATGTTATTGCCTCTTGTTTTTCTAGATAGTGTGATATATGTGCTTGATTTGTTTATATTTTCATTCTTTATAGAAATTGGTAAAGAACGTAATGCCGGAATTAACCGATAATTGTTTGGCTAAAGATAAAGAGGCATGTAAATGAATCTGGTTCTTCTTGTTTTAATTTGATGTTAATCAAATTGGTGTAGTAAGCATGTTTAATTATTTGTGATAGCTTATTGGTTAGGGTTCCCGAATTTAGAACCTACGAATAATAAATTGGTTAATCCGAGGTGGATTAAAGAACTGGATTTTTTATAAAAGATAATTCATTGTAGGGTTATGAGTTACCCTCTTGCTTGTTTAAGGGCCAAGATCCCAATTGATATGATGTTTGTTTTCCTGCTGCTTATGTTGTGATGTGAACTTGGATGACTGTTGTGATATGTGGGGGCATGGAGGCTTACTGGTTGTGGCAACAATTGACGCCTAGAGTGGCGAGATACACTAGTTTATGCATGTGGGTGTAGGGGAGGACACCGAGGATGATGAAATGGTTGGATGTGAATGTTTGGATTCTTACTTATTCTTATTGGTTGTTTATCTACTTTACTTTCCCCACTCCTCAAGGCAGTTGGTCTTGCTTACCCTTATTTAGAAAGGGGTGAAGACGCACGGGGTATGTCACGTGATTTCCGTGTTTAGCTTCTCAAGGGAGGATGGATCTACGCTCTTGCTATAAGCAGAAAAGACTTGATGGGTAGTTCATCTAATCACCGTGTTGAGCCCCCTTGTGTTTAGTAGCATAGAATGTTTTCTAGAATGCCTGGTTATATGGGAAAGTAATGCTATAAATAAATAATTGAATAAATGATGTTAACCCATGGGGTTGGAGCTTGCTGGGACACAATGATGAGGTTACAATTTTAAAGGGACAGTGGACTTTGGGTGTGAAGCTAATGAAATTTAATGTGGAATTGTTAATGGTTAATTAATGTTTAAATAATTAATTAATGTAAAGTGGAACTAATAAAAAAACTAAATGAAGTAATGTAATAAATATCTTTAAATGGTTGTGTTCTTATAGGATACCTAGTCTTAGAAGTGGTAGTCGGGGGTCTGAGAGACTTTAGCTGTAGTTGAGTCTAAGAATAGGTTATGCCCATAGTGTGGTTGTAAGCTATATTATATTATGTACTTTTTGTGTTTCTATACACTACTACACCCCGTTAGTTAGGTAAACTGACACCCCGGGGATTCTGAGCTATGGGGGGTGTTTTCCCCAAAATTATGGTGGGAGGATGGATGGCTGACTACCCCCTTTGGCCCCACTCTCTTCTCTTGGTAGTTAATTGTGCGGGTAGGCACATCAGTTAGTTTTCCCCATATATGTGTGTAGAGGTCTGTAATGTCTTGTGGTTATTCACACTCATATATTCTGGATATAGTATCCTATGTACTATTATAGGAGTAACATGTATAGGTTATGATGTCTTGAGGATTATTACTCAGTGTGTGGGCTGTAATGGCTTGAGGTATAATTCCAGACATATGATGCATGTTATGCGAGCTATGGTGTCTCCCAGAAACTACCTGGTTACTTTCTTGTGTGGATGTGGTGGTTTTGTTGCACGAGGTGCATGTTGTGGTGCTTCGCCCAGGTGTCTGCGGGCAAGCCTTTTTGGAGAGAGATGCTTAGGACGTGCGATGTTGGGGAAAAGTGGAAAACTAGTGGGGAAGTAGTAGTGGGGTACCCCTGATATTCTTTATTATATTATATAATCCTTTATGCGTTACTTGGTGAGAGTAGCCATGGTGAGGGTGGGAACATATTATACCTGTTTAGGTGACGAGTTAGTTTCACTTGTTGTTCACTATGCTTTATCATGCTTCCTTTATTTTGTATGAGAGGATTTAGGGAGGATCCTACCGAGTATACTGTTATACTCACCCTATGTATACATAAACTGTTTTTTAGGTCACTTGGAGCAGGTTGGATATCAAGCTGGTTTCTACTAGCTTGGGGTTGGAGGAGCTTTTCGGGCTTATGGTTACTGTGGTTTTTTTACTTTCTTTTGGGTATTTGTATTTTTTCCCCTTTTAGTTGTAGTAGTTTGCATGACATTACATATTTGTACTTGGGATTTCTTATATATTTTTGTCTAATTTGGAGTTGGTTGTTGTCTATCTTATCTCTCTCTTCCGCATGTGTTATCTTAGAGGGAAATGCCTCCCATTTGTGTGTTTACTATACCCTCGGTGTTATTTGCCAACCCAAGGCCTACTGGAGGCGGGACTCAGGGGTCACTATCTCATTTCTCACATTGCCGACCTAGGAGGGGTACACTTTATGGGGAGGGGGTCATGACAGAGAGTCTGAACATCTTAGGGATTAAATTCCTAGATGATCTGCATAAAAATATAATACTATCATCACTACCGAAGACCTTCTCTAGTTTTATTGTGAATGATAATATGATCTATAATGAGAAGAGTCTATCAGTGCTTCTTACCCTGATTTTCCAGGTGCATAAGGACATGGGGCATAAAAAACCCATAGTCCTTATATTGAATAGGAAGAGGAAGGACAAGGAAAAGAAGCCTAAGATTTATAAACAATTTAGAGCCTCAGAGAACCATCCCATAAAGAAGAAGAAGATCTAGAGGCAGGGTAATGAAAATGAGGTAGTATGCTTTTCTTGTAGCAAGTCAGGACACTATAAGAGGAACTGCACCCAGAGTCAGGGGGAATACAAATGTACATTCATTATCGTGTGAAAGTATTTCCATTTCTACACATTAAATATTAGATACATATTGTGGAGATCAAATCTATATTCAAATGAAAGAACCAAGTAGATTCCAAAAATTTTCCAGAGGAGAGGTGGATCTGCGAGCTACCAATGGTGCAAGGCTGGATACTCTTTCCATTGGTGAATACCACCTCACATTGTCGACATGAATGATTTTGGTTTTACATGGATGTTATTATGTACCTAGTGTAACCAAGGAAATAATTTTTATATAGAGTTTAGATACAGATGGATTTATTTTCAATTTTTGAAATAATTTTTTTTTACTTTTATAAGGAAAACATATGTTATGGTATGAAACATTTAAATAGTGGTCTGTATGTATTAAATTACAACAACCAAGTGTTGGAAATTGATAATGAACCAAGTTCACATGACTCATACAACACCCAGTTGTGGCATCACTGCCTTGGTTATGTAGACGAAAAGCACCTGACAAAACCATGTGAAGATGATTATTTAGACTCTTCTGAGCTAAAAACACTTGATAGATTTCATGCTTGTTTACAAGGGAAAATGACCAAACCACCATTTTTTGGATTGGGTAAAAAGGCCACAAAGCTTCTAGGATTAGTACACAATGATGTTTGTGGACCATTTCCAATAGAAGCTAGAGGTGGATATTTTTACTTCATTACTTTTACTAATGACTTGAGTAGATAGGGTTATTTATAATTAATGAGGTATAAGTCTGATTTCTTTGGGAAATTCAAGAATTTAAAAAATGAAGTAGAAAATCAGCTAGGTAAAAAGATAAAGAATCTTTGATCAGATTGAGGTGGAGAACATCTTAACGAAGAGTTCATTAAACTTTTACAGGACTCTGAGATTCTATCTCAACTTACTCCACCTTATACAACATAGTGGAATGGTGTTAGTGAAAGGAGGAACTGTACCTTGTTGTATATGGTAAGGTCAATGATGATTCATGCATGTCTTCCATTATCCTTTTGGGGATATGCATTGCAAACTGTGGCATACACATTAAACCAAGTGCCAAATAAGGTGGAAAATGAGATTCTCTTCAAGCTATAGAGTGGAAAGAAACCAACTTTGTCAGATACATGTGTATGGGGATGCGGGGAATTTGTTAAGTATTTCTCAGGCAACAAACTAGCACCCCGGGGCACAAAGTGTATCATTATAGGGTATCCAAATGAAACAAAGGGATACTACCTATAGAGCCCCTCAGACAAGAAAGTGACTGTTTCCAAAGATATCGTCTTTCTTGAGAGGGAGAACATCCTCAAAAAGGATAGTGGAAGAAAGATTTACTTTGATGAAGTTGATGCTCAAGATACATAGGAGTTGGTATAGGAAAAAGTTCCACAGGTGCCTGTGGAAGAGGTAGTTCCAGAAACACAAGTATTTCATAGGAGTACAGGAGAGGTAAGGGAATCAGAGGGATTTTGTTTTCTTGTCACTGAGGATGGTGACTCATTATTGTTGGAAAATGATAAACCTCTATCCTACATGGAAGTAGTAGAGAGCTCAGAAGTTGAAATATGGATAGAAGATATGAATTCTGAGATGGATTCCATGTATCAGAACCAAGTCTGGGTTCTGGTTAATGCTCCAGTTGATGTAAAGCCTATTGGGTGTAAATGGGTATTCAAGAAGAAACTGGATATGGAAGGTCAATTTAGCACCTATAAAGCAAGGCTAGTGGATAACGGTTTTAAACAACATCAAGGAATTGACTATGATGAAACCTTTTCACCAGTTTCTATGTTTAAATCCATAAGAATCATACTTTCCATAACATCTTTCCATGACTATGATATTTGGAAGATTGATGTCAAAACCGCATTCCTTAATGGGAACCTTTAAGAAGATGTCTATATAACACAACCAAAAGGGTTTGTGGCACTAGCTGATGCTAAAAGAGTATTTAAGTTATAGAGATCTATTTATGGATTAAAGAAAGCATCCAAGACATGGAACATTCAATTCGATGAAGACATAAGAGAATTTGGTTTCATTAAGAATGAATGCGAGCCATGTGTTTACAAGCGGTTTAATGGGAATGCAGTCATTATCTTAGTAGTGTTTGTTGATGGAATATTGCTTATTGGAAATGACATACTGGTCTTACAGTAAGTCAAGGATTATTTGAACAATTTCTTCTCCATGAAGGACTTAGGTGAAGCAGCTTACATTATATGAATCAATATCATTCGTGATAAATCCAAGAGGATGTTTGGACTAAGTCAAATTACATACATTGACCAAACAGTAAAGAGATTTAATATGAAAAAAAATCCAAGATGGGATTGGTTCCAGTGTCACATGGTATACACATTTCCAAGATTATGTGTCCCCAGACACAACATGAGAAATATAGGATGAGTAAGATTACATACGCTTCAGTGATAGGATCTATCATGTATGCCATGTTATGTACCAGACATGATGTTTCCTATATACTGAGCATGGTAGTAAGATATAAAGTAGATCCAGGATAAAAAAATTGGAATCTTGTCAAGACTATCCTTATGTATCTGAGAAGAACTAAGGATATGTTCCTGGTGTATGGAAGAGATGAAGAGATTGTCATCAGAGGGTATGTTGATGCTGGCTTTCTAACAGATCAGAATGATCTAAAGTCACAATCAGGATATGTTTTCTATCTAAATGGAGGAGCTGTAAGCTAAAAAAGTTCAAAGCAACCAGTTGTCTCTAATTCTACAGAGGAGTCTGAATATATATCATTATTTAATACATCAAAGGAAGCTTTCTGGATTCAGAGCTTCATCTAGGAGTTTGATGTGGTACCTAGCATTAAAGATCCCATTACATTGTATTGTGATAATACTATAGTGGTGGATCTTGTAAAGGATCCAAGGTCACATCAACAGATAAAGAACATACTCCGAAAGTATCACCTCTTGAGGTATTTCTATCAAAGGGGTGAAGTTTCAGTGAGTAGAGTGTCCACAAAAGAGAACGTGGTGGACCCCTTAACTGAAATCCAATCTCAATAGAAGCATGAATATCATGTGAGAGCTAGCAGATTAAAGGTTGTTAGAAGTTGTCTCTAGTGAAAGTGGGAGTCTCTTGGAGTTGGTTCCCCAAAAACAAACTTCTTTGTACTTTATGAAAAACCTGTATTCATTGTATAAATATTAATAAACTCCTTATCATATCATGATTATTCTTCTGTGTGAAATAGTATGTGATAATTTATTAAGAATCGATATCACACAAAAAGGTCATAGCGGATCCCTACTGTAACACCCCAAGCTTCCACGATACACTTCTCTTTGAATAATACAATAGTTTCGATGTACGCAACTTCGAGTTCTAGCACACCACGACCAATCAAACTAGTCGTAAGAAAAAGCAGTTATGAATAGTATTACCAAATTTTTGAAAATTTATAAATTTTATTTATTAAAATGGACTTCATTTTTGGATTTGGAATGTCAAAATTAGCATAGGGTGAATTGTCGGTATTTTTCTGAAATCTTTCAATTTTTGATGAATAGTGAAAAACACTGCGTTATTGTTTAAAACTGACTTTTATTTAAATAATTATTATTATTATTTAAATTTATTTTAAAGTAAAAATAGATACATAATACCTATATTAGTCCAATTTAATTCATTGGATTCATTTTATAATAATATTAGATATATAAAACTTTATTGAACTTTTTAACATCCTTTACCCACCTTCTAGGCACATTTGAAAATTTGCATAAAACGTAATTTTACTGCTTCTGTGAATTGAATTTCAAAAATCTGAGAGACATGGTTGACATCAGTAAGTAAAATTTGGTTCAACAGGATGAAAATAATTTTTTCCGAATAATAACTTTTGAATTTTATTTACCACAGTTAAAAGTAAATAGGGTAATTAAAGGTAAAAATGATATTATAATTACCCTAAAACATGTCCTAATTCTATTGGATAAGTGTATTTTGACCAAAATAAACCTTAGAAAAAAATATGATCTTTTTGATCCACTTGGATTATATTAGGACATTTATTATATCTTATTTAAAGAATAGTTAAAAGTGTTAAATTCTGATTTTAATAACTAAACCATTTTTAATATAGGGTTATACATAACATAAATTTGACTATAAAAAATAATTAGAAAGATAAAAATATTTCTTATATCATGGTATTTTATTTATAATTTTTAGACATTAAATAATTAAATTTATTTATGATACAATGATGATGCAATAATTACCCTATTAATGAAAGACTAAAATAATTGTTGATATAAATATTAAAATAAATGTAAATTGATACTTTTGATGAATTAAAAACATTTTCTAGGTTAATATGGCATGTTATGGTTGATTAATTTTTTTTTGAAAAAAAATCAGATTGTTATGACATTCACAAAAACCAAATACTAAATAGTGTCAAAATTGGCATAAATGAGTTATTTAAAAAAATTCTATTTTATTAAATGATATAATATTCATAAAAATATAAGGTTCTGAAAAAGGACTTATATAATGATAGATATATCATTGATTAACCACTTGATGTTATCTTGGAATTATATAGTAAGTTTATTAACCATGTAATATAAAAATACAAGAAGACATGGTAAAAGTTAAACTATTTAACTAAGAGTTAAATATAAAATATAAGGTTAATATGGTGACATAAACTTGTTTAAAACCTATTGTTTGAGAGTATTTAGACCCATCCTTACCTTATCCTTGAAATAAATCCATTTGGATCCATTATAAACTGAAAATTATTTTATAATAAAATTATATTTCAAGATTTTCCTAAAGTAACCCTCACCTCTCTTATAAATGGGTACTTACCCTTCTCTCAAAATCACACATACAAAGCCATTTGGATTCACCAAACCCTACTCAAATATCTTCCCAAATATCCTCACTTCATCCTATAGGCCTTACTTTGATCATAAAGCAAACCTAAGGACCCCTTTTGATCAAATCAAAAGGAAGCACCCAAAGAAGAGGTAATAATTTCATCACCTCTTTCAAAGTTCATTTCTTCTTCCACTTTCTCTTTCTTTATTGTTTCCATACCAAAATTATAACTACAGTACTTTATAAATACTTTTATGTTATTATAAATATGGTACACCCATATTCATTATTCTATCCATCCTATGAATGAAAAAGTCACCATATGTGCGTACGTACGGCTTACCGTCTCCACGTCACGGTGTAGTTTATTATTCAAAAATTCATTATTTGGATGAAAATAATAATGAGTATAATTGATTTAAATAATAAATATAAAATGTTAATGATTCTGTATATATGACATAACATCCAATTACATATGATTTTACCATCAATAGAATGATATTGTTGCTCATGCGTACGTACAGATTACCGTCTCCACGAACGCGATAAGATTCATTCCTCATCATAACCATTCAAGAATAATTTTCATTTGATGATTTAAATATAATGTTTAAGAACATAATATAATTCTGGATATAAATCAAATACATCATATCCATAAAAAACATGACTTATGTAACAAAACATAAAAAGGAAAATGAATCAGTTAACACCCAAAATAATGATACTACTGAAATATCATTAACAAAGAAATATTATAAGATCATATATGATATCATATTTATGTATGTGGTTCTTGTATAATTTAATAATAATTAGTTAACTATTATACAAGAGGTTAACACACCCTTGACTAAGTAAAAGTACGAGGTAAGGGTTAATTTTACAATCTCTTTATTATCTGAGGTTGTTTATACGTAAGCATCTACTGAGATTTCTTTATCATCCTCATCCATGTTTCTTAAAAATTCATTTCAAAACATTTTTAGAATATGGTTTAAATTCATTTATACCCTTTTTTTACTTTTTATAAATTTTTTAAAGGAATATTTCTGTCATTTTCCAAACAAGGTACTTTATGACCTTTTCGAATAATTTATGTAAGAATGCTTTTTAATTTATATGGCGGGTGCATATATTTTATGCCGTTATAATAATTTTGAATATTCCCTTACAAGATTATAATAATATTTTCAAAATAAATGTTTTCTTTACTTTTAAATGATTTCAAAGTAGAAAGATACATTTTACTCAATTAGTTTTTGGATTGATTTCATCTATGTCAACATCCTTTGTTGGATTTTACGCTTATTTGAGTTGATTTATTATGATACAATTTTCCATATTTTTTGAAGGTTTTGTAATATGTTTGACTATGGATGTTCTATTTTTATACCATTCATGGTTTATGGTAAAAATATTAACACTTTGTATGCTTGTTTTAATACGAATGTTTATGTTATGTTTCAAACAGTTCATATAAGGAATGCATTAGACATTGTAAGTAACAGGTGGAGCCTGTTATAGCCCCTCGATGCATCGGTAGGTCTCATGAGACAAACTAGTATCTTGGCATAAAGACTTGACAAAATATTATTTTTAGTCTTGGCACGATGCCTTGACTATGTGGTTATGATGTTCGACATTATGCATTCCATCAATATGAAATTAGCTATTGATATTACATGTGATTATTTGACTAGTAGAATATCCATGTGAATAAGAAAATAAAATTATTTGATTTATATTTTCCATATTATGCTGACGTTTAAGTTTAAAAGGCTTGCATTTTAGTCTTATACATTGCCTTAAATGTTTATGCTTATTTATGATAGTTTTTACTATATTGTTATCCTTACTGAGCATCTCAAATCACCCCTATCTTATGTTTTATTTTTCCAGGATTTGAAGAAGTATATTATGATTGAACTGAAGGGATAGACTAAGGGATATGAGTGTTTTCAAAGGGGAAAAAATGTTTTTGTTTTTTTTATTTCATGATGTATTGTAAAACTTATATATATTTCCATTACTTCCAAGGATACTAAGAAAATCGGTTTTTCAAGACTTCATCTCTTGTGATCATGACAATGTTATGTAATAATGCACTGACTTTGGGTAACTAGGGTCAGAGAATTATAGTTGGTATTAGATGAAGTTTAGTACAAACCATGGAAACTAGATTTAGAAAAACTCTGATTATAGAACATTACCCTAAGATAAACTTTGAGGATTAGTATAGAAGAACTTTCTAGAATTTTTGTAATGTAGATATTTTGTGAATTTTCGAAGAAATACATCCCTATCTAGATATGAGTAGGTAGAGAAAGCTCTGGCACAGATGTATCTAGGGGTAAAACCCGAAAGTACCCCTTTGAGCTAGACTCAAACGGGAACTGGTGAACGACAACAGGCCTTGCTGCACTCTTGGTTATGACACTCCTAGGGGATATGCTTAGGATAATTCAAATTTTTATTTACAAGACATTATGAAGGATTTATGAATAAATACTTCCTCAAAGAAAACAAATTTTTTATGTTTATGGATTATATTCATATACTGTTCAATTTATGTTAGGTATTTTACTAGTTTGGAATTATGTATTGTGATTCATAAACTAATCTAGTATATTCCATTGTTTAGAAATGGTGCCTCATGGAAGGAATGGAAACCATATCAATGCACATAATCCATGTATAGAATTTCCTCCCACTCAAGATAATTATAGTGGAGTTGGTGATATAACTGGTATTAAACAAATTATAACCATACTGGGACAACTCACCCAGGTTATGAATAATAACCTTACCAATATGAAGCACCCTAATCCGCAATATAGAGGATAAATGTTAGACCGCTTCATGAGACAACCACTAACATTTAATGGGACTACAAATCTATTTTTAGTTAAGCAATGGTTAAGTTCCTTAGAGAAAATATTTCATGCTTTGGGGAGTAGCAAATGAGAAAAAGTTGTCATGACAGTTTATCACCTCATAGGAGATGCAGATCAATGGTGGTCACTAATTCAACACACAAAGGAGAATGAAGAAGTATCAAATATGGAATGGAGGGATTTTAAATATTTTTTCTTAGAAGAATACTTTCCTTGTGACCATTGAGCAGATATGGAAAGACAATTTCTGAGTCTAAGGAAAAAGGAGGATGAGAATGTTGCAAAGTATGAGGCTAAATTTACAAGGTTAGAAAGACATGTTTTAGATTATATATATAACCCAAGGAGTAATATTTATCGATTATTTGATGGTTTAAAACCATTTCTCTATTGAGCATTAGTCTCACAATCCTTCTCATTATACGAAGATATTTTCTCATGTGCTATCAAGATAGAAAACGATTTCTCTAATTATTATGAATTTAAAGCAAAGCAAGAGAGGAATAAATCTGCTGAACACTTTGGAAATGGAAATAAGGGGATGAAAGTAAAAGTTGAATTTCCATCCTATATTAAATGTGGGAGTAAACACCCTAGTACTTTCCTGAAGGGAATGAGAATTTGTTACAAGTGTGGTGAAAAAGGCCACTAATCTTGTGATTAAAAAGGGAAGAAAGAGACTGTCAATATTGAATGCTATAGTTGTAAATAAATTGGGAATTATGCAAATGAATGTCCTAAGTGTCAAGGAAATTTACCTCAAAAAAGGCCAAGGGAGTAAGTCCAAGCTTATGTGACCACAACTGCAGAGGTTGAAGATCTGAATGATGTGGTGGTAGGTACATTAATCGTTTCCTCAATTTTATCCAATTATTTATTTGATTATGGATCATTGCATTATTTTATATCTTCCCATTTTTCCAAGAAAATTAGATATGTCCAATTTGGTTTAACAAGAGAGTTTTCAGTCAAAACTCCTATGGGAAGTATCATTGCAGCAATGTTTTGTAAATCAGTTACCATTATGACATATAAACATGCTTTATTTACTAATCTCATCATCATACCCATGATTGAATTTGATATAATCCTCGGTATGGATTGGTGTTCAGAACATGATGTGAAATTTTATTGTAAGAAGAAGGAGGTTACAATTTTTGATGACGATAAAGAATACCTTATCTTTATAGCAGAAACATCACCATATGATTCTCATATAGATCCACCCCCAATATCTCTAATAACTTCAATTATTAGGGAGAAAGAGAGTGAAATAACTATGGGTGAGGAAAAGAATGTTCAAATAGAGGATGTACCTATTGTATAAGAATATGTTGATGTGTTTCCAGAGGATTTATCTAAACATCCTCAAGAACGAGAAATTGAGTTTTCCATTGATTTAATTCCTGGTTGAAGGCTTATATCAAAGACCCCTTATATAATGGCCACTATGGAATTAGTGGAATTAAAGAAACAACTAGAGTAATTGAGTAATAAAGGATTTATTCAAACTACCAAACCAAAACATACTTGAAAAACAATGTTGTTATTACCCAGAATAGTGATGTTAAGAATTAATTATTAATAAACAGGTGATAAAAGATTAGATCTGTCTTCATATCCCATGAATCCCTTGATCAGATGGATTAGATTATAATCCTCATATCCCTAGAATCCCTCCATAAAAAAAATGGTCATACATGAATACAATTTAAATTGTTATTAATGAAATAACCTTAGTAAGGATTCTATAAGAATAAAACTCTCTAAAGAAATAAAAAAGATTAAGAATGAGTAGTTCATGCTATGTATTATTCAGAATACTTGAAAGAGAAAAAGTATCAACTCAAAAATATTCAAACGAATCTATACTTATATTCAATTCTCCAATGATCATATTTCCATGTTTGTTGTGAAATCCTCTGACAAATGGTTATTGATAGCACATTGGTAACTAAATTCCTGACATTGTATTGATTAAATCCATTTTAGAGTCAAATATTTTTCTTACAATATAAATTAGTCTTTTGTATTCCAATTATAAACTTATGTATGTTTGATGGACTTCCTTAACAATTTTCATTATGATAATACTTAGGAGAGACAATCAGATAAATCAAAACCAAAATTAGTCCGATAGCCACAATTTTTTTCAGTATGATAGAAAACGGAAAAGTCTAAATTTTAGTATGATTAATATTTAATATTATTATTATATTCATAATAAATATGATAATTTTAACGAAGAATGTAAATTTTATATTCATAATATATTTAAACTTATTCTATGTATGTTCAAAGTTAATATTTCTTGCAAAAAATACTAAAACACTTAGGACAAAAAAATTGAGTAAACATGTTCTAATAATATTTTTTTAAATTAAAAAACAAAAGGAATGGAAGATTAATAAGTATGAATTATTAATAAACAATCCCCCCTTTTTTGGTAAGCTCAAAACCCAAAACATAAATGAAAAATTACCTTAAAAAATTATATCCCTTTGTCCTTTTAAGAACATCATATTTATAGTTATTCATTAATTCCTAACTCCCCCTTAGTTTGTAAATCTTTTAAAAATTATGTTAAATATGAAGAGAGTATTTGAATATTTCTTCCTTAAAGATAAATTCTCCCTATTAGTAATTATTCTACCCCAATGGATCATAGCACCCATTAATAAAATATTCCCCCCTTTGAAATAAATACTCCTCCTCACAGATCCATTCTCACTTTGAAAATAATATCCCTGTTAATATTACAACTCCCCCAATTTAAATTACTATCCCACTTTGGTATTTTCAAAATGAAATGGTGAATAGTCTAGTATTTACTGAAATGTTAGAAAAAGTAACAAACAAAACAATATTGAACTAAGTAATCATCCATGAATAGAATGAAAGAACATGTAACCAATCATAATTGGATACACATTACCAAATCATATTTGGATGAAAAGATAAATCATTAAAAACATTATTTTATTTAAAAACAAATACATCCGAGACTTCATAAGAAAATATAAACCATTATTTCTTCATCAAAATTTTGACAAATGATTTTATATTCTTGAACTCATGGCAGCCCTTCTCCAGCTTTGAAATGCTTCATTCATGAGTTCAATCATGAGCATAAATTTTTTAACTTCCCTAGAGAGTTATTTGTTCTATTTTTTAAAAATGATCACTTTATATTTAGAAGAATTTAGTATGCTCATATCTCTCTATATCTAGTATATTCTACTTTAAATCATTACCTTATTCAATAAGTTCATCGGTAGAATATCTAAATGATTCAACGAACTTCACTATATCTTATCGTTCTTATGATAAATATTTTAATGAACCAGATGACTCTACCATAAGATTCATTATCTCATAAAAGTTATCATCATGAATTTGAATATTTGAAATTGGTTCGACCACATTAACTTTTGATTGCATTATCTCTAGTGAGTTTGAGAGTGTTCTTGAAGAATATTGAACTATGATTCAATCCAGATCACTGTATCCATTATGAATTTTAAAGATTCTAATCTATGACTAAAAATTTCTTGGATTATATGAATCCTTTATTTATGCTTTAAAACATATGGAATTTTAGTTTCTAATATTAAAATATCCTAGAAAATATACATAAATAATTTTAAGGTTATTGTTCTAGTATAATCCAATTATACCAGGTTAGGCTGAGGAGGTTTAGATTTTTTGATTCAGACTTTCATTTATTCTCCTATATCTTTATATTTATTCATAAGTTTCTTTTAACCATCCTTAAAATATTTATTATCATCTGATAATTACATAATTTCTACATCTTTTTTGGTCTCATCTATATCAATTTTTTTTTGAAATTTGATATTCTTCATCTTTATGAGATGAAGATTGTGCTTCCTATTCTAAAGAATATTATCCTTCTTATAAGCTTTCAGATTTTTTATCCATTACATAATTAGAAGATAAACTATATGAGGATGAGTATGACTATGATTATTCTTTTTAAGACAATGTTTCTTCACTATCCTCCACTTCCATATTTTATTCTTCCCCCTCCTCTTAATTATCAACTTCAACGTCTTCTTTTATTTCTTCATATTATTATTCTCATACTTATCCTTATTTTTATTATTTTTATTCTTTTCATATTCCATAAAACTCTTCATTAATTTCATTATATAGAATATATTTTAGTTATGATTGAGTTCTGAGAGCTCCCATACAATATGGTTCCAATACTAATTCTTTATGAGGATAATCTAGAACCATTTCTTCCACAAAATCTTTTAATTTTCCTTCATCATTAGTTTAAGGAATATCAACCTAAACCACTAAATTTTAATGAAATTTTAATCCAACTTTTGGATTTATATGATTGGTGTGAGATTCTAGAAGTACTATCTTCTATGAATCTCTTTCAATTTTTTAAAAACATTTCTCATAGTTTAGATTCTCTTAACTTATTATTTTGTTTCATTTTCATGGATTCTTCTTCTAATCATTCAACAAATTTTTTTTAAAGACTTTCCTTTTTCTAGGTTATTTCTGATCTCCAGATCCCATTGATTCATTTTGGCCTTACACTTTATCATCTCTTCAAAATAATTCATCATTAATTTTCTTTTATTTCTTTCTCTTCTCTATAGGAGAAGTCTCTACTTTTATCTTCCTTATATTTTCAACCATTTTTGATTTCCTTGATAGATGTTCTTTTGAAATATAACTATAAACATTATCAAATTTTTTTTGACTTACTATCAAAATCTTTTTTCATTATACTAACTATATATTCTATGATAAAATTAATTTTTCCTTCATTGAATACTACTTATTTTCCACTGTGAAAATTTCCATACAATTTACTACCATCATACAAATAAAGTCCTAGATCATGGTAATATTTGATTCGATAGAAGATTATTTAATGTATTTTTAAACTCTCTAGGTCTTAAATACTATTATCAGATTTATGTTGAATCTAATTATAAAGAGGTTTTAAAATCATAAAAAAATCAATAAGATTTTTTATAAAACTAAACATGTATAATAAAAACAACTATATTATCATAAATAAATAGTTAAAAAACTAAAATAATATAAGAGTACCTTTCAGCGTAGAATGATTCTTTGGTCTAAATAACATGTTCTTCTTGGTTTTTGTATACTAAACATATTACAATAGTTTTTGTTATGACAAAACTGAATGTGAAAATTTTTAGTAGAAAACTAAACATTATAGTTTTAATATCAAAAACAAAGTACAAAAAAATGAATTCATAGATTTTGTATCATAAAGTGAGTCTAGAAAATTTTATAACATTTTCAATGTTCAGATTATTTTTGAGAACATTAACTCAAATTTTTTTTTTAAAAAATTATGTGTTTGGAAAACTCATTATGAGAAAGGTTTTACAAAAACTAATAATTTCATAAAACTAAGTGTTTCAATAAAAACTAAAACCACTCATGAAAAATATAACATATGTACTCCCCCTATAAAAACTAGTCACTTAATGTAAGGATATGGGTAAAAAATAAGTAGATATGAATGATTAATTAATATTAATCTTTCCTAACTCATGTTAGATATATTATAATCTATCAAAACTAAGGGGATTTGTAAAAATGTCAGTAATATATTCTTTAATTTTAATGAATTCTAAAATTATATCTCTTTTAAGTGTGTGATATAAATGGAAATGGTATCTTATATTTATGTTATTAGAACATGAGTGATGTGATCTGTTATTAATTAATGTAATAAAACATGCATTGTCACAAAGTATTTTTGTTTTAGTAAAAATCTTTCCATATTCAATGAGTATGTGTTGCATCTATAATACATGAGCATAATAACTTCTAGTTCCCACAAATTAAACATTAGTAATTGAAAGTGATACTAATTTTTGTTTCTCACATGAATAATAATCTAAATAATCTCTTAATAAGCGACAAGTTTTGGATTTAATTTTTTTATCCATTCCACATCAACCAATGTCTGCATTTGAAAAAAAATTTAAATCAAAAACATTTCCAGAAGAAAATAAATGGCCTAAATCTACATTTCCCTAAAGATAACAAAAAAATAATTTTACATATTTTAAATGGGATTCTATTTTATTTTATTAATATCCTTTACATAATAATACTAAAATTATTAAATATAGATGACTAGAAACTATGTGAAGTAAAATTCCTATCACACCTCTAAAAAACATTTGATACACATGTTGCCTAGCCTCATAATGTTATAGTGCATTGGAGATACTGATGGGATTACTAATATATTTGTTATTTTCATATCCAAATTTAATAAGAATATATTTTATATACTTATGTTGAGGTATAAAAGATTCTTTGGGTTTTTGTGAAATTTGAAAACCAATAAAATATGTCAACTCACCCATCATACTCATTGCAAACTCATACATCATTAGTTCTTCAAAAGAATCTATTAAATATTTTTTATTTTATTGTAATTTAATATAATCAACATAAATTTTTATAACCATAATGTTTTTATTATCTTTTTTTACAAAAAGAGTTAGATCCACTTCTCCCTTAAAAAATAATTTTGTAAAAAAAATCTAGTTAATCTATCATAACATGTTCAGGGGATATTTTATGACCATATAAAGATTTGGTAAGTTAGTAAACATTTTTTGAATGTTTCATTACTTTCAAAACCAGGTGGTTGTTCAATATAAACTTCCTTATGAACATATATATAATGAAAATATGAATTCACGCCCTTTTAAAAAGGTTTGAAAAGAAACAATATTGCATAGGATAAAAGAATTATAATAGCTTCATGTGTCATTACTAGTGCATAGGTTTCTTAATAATTAATTCCTTACGATTGATTATATCCCTTATAAACAAGTCTATATTTATTTTTAACAATTATTCTATTTTCTTTACATTTGTTCTAAAAATACCATTTTACTCAAATTTTAAAATTTCTATACGTCATTCAACTAAAATCTAGACATTGGTTATTTTAAACACATTGATTTCACCATGAATTACCTTAATCCAATCCTCATCACCTAAAGCCTCATCAGGATTATTAGGTTCATATTTTGATAATAAATTTAGATGTTAAATTTTATTTTTTAAAGAACATCTTGTCATAACTCATTGATCTACATCACCAATGATACTCTCACTAGGACGATTCCTAAGAAATGAATGACTTATTCAATTTTCAATACTCTGTTATTCAACAATAGGTAGAAAATTTTGATGAGGAATAACATCATAATATAATTATTGAGTTCTTTCATTATGAGAAGAACATTCTTATAAAGGTTAAAAATTAGATTTAGAAATAGCATCTGAAGTAGTAGGTTAAGGTTGTTTGAAAATAAAAGGACCAGTTTCAACAAACTTATCATGCACTATTTCCTAAATAGAACAATATTTTTTATTAAAAACATTATAAAACTTAGATGTTGTGGAATAACCTTAAATTATTCCTTTATTATATTTGGGTGAAAATTTATGTATGTTATCTTTTATATTTAGAATGAATACTTTGAAACTAAAAACTTTTATGTAAGAATCTTTTGGTTTTATTCTTATACACAAAACAAAAGTTGTTTTATTGAAAAAATTTATAATTGAAAGTCTATTAATAGTATAATAGGTAGTACTAACCAATTTAGATAAAACAAATTTGCATCTGAGAATTCACTAAACATGGTTTTGGTTATTTCCTGAAGAATTATATTTCTTCATTCAACTATACAATTTTTCTGGGGAGTTCTAGGTACTGAAATGTTATATTCAATACATTTCTTATTAAAAAAAGTTTCAAAATAAAAAGGTACAAATTATCCATCATGATTACTATGATAATTTATCAAGGATTATTTTTTCTCATTTTTATATTTGGATACAATAGTTTGAAAATAACCAAATTCTTGAGATTTAATTTTAAGAAAAGAAACCCGTGTATATCTATTTTACTCCTCAATTAAGATATATACATGGAATTTTTCACCAATACATCCGGTTTTTATAGGAAAATATATATCCATGTTCACTAACAATAAAGAATAAAAATATTAGACCTCACTAATAGATTTAAATTAAGACTAATGTTTCTTATCATATTTATAAGGGACACAGACTTTAGAATTATCAAACCTGATTTCAGGTATATCCTTAAGAATTCCATTGTTAGTCAATATAGATAAGTTTATAGAGTTACAATTTCCCATCCTTATATAACATGAACAATATTTATCTTCCATTTCACTAATTCAAAGAAATTATTAGTTCTTATGGTCTTCTTAGTAAAGTGTGTAAAAATTATCATTCTGATTAGCAGAAAGAATAATTTCATCCTTGGAACTGTGTAGTGAAAATTTATGAATCCTAAAGATAAAAAGGAATCCTTTCCCATATAATTGAATTGTTTTTATATGGTTTTTTTAAATATATACAATAAATAAATCATAAGAAATAATAACTTTTCCAAGAAGGATAACATTACTGATTCCAGTAATCTCCCCTTGAGAATTATCTCTAAATGTCACTTTCCCACCTTTTATCTTGATGATATTCTTGAAGAAGTCTCTATTTCAAGTCATATTCCTAAAACGTCCACTATCCTTCCACAAAATAGTTTTTTGGTTCCTACTATATTTATTATTCTGAAAAAAAAAACATTAGACTTTTTGAACACATACCTTCTTAGGTCAGGTATTTTCAAATAAGATTTTTGGAAACCAAATTTGTCTAATTTTTTTTTGGGAAAATTTCATTTCATTTGAAAAATAGGCTTAATTAAATCTAAGTGATTGAACTTTATTTAAAGATTTTTTCTAGTGCCCACCACTCTAACACTTAGTACAAAAAGATGCACTTCTAGAATAGAGTAATTATTGATGAATTTTTTTATTTTTATTACTTATTTCAATATTATCATTATAAGGAATAATTTGTTTTTACATTTTATAAAAATTTTCCGTCGCTATTCTAAAATTTGATACAATTTTCATCAAAGAAGAAATTTTAGATTTTATTTTTAAAACTAAATTTTTATACTCACTAGTAATTATTTTGGAATTATGTTTATCAAAACAAGTTTTTAATCTATTATTCTCATAAATAATTTTTTTTTTCAAAATCTTTTGAAATATTTTATTTTTTAGATATAGTTTTATCAAGAACTTTGGAAATATTTTATATTTCATTTTTCAAAATATTTATTCATGAATCTTACTTAGCATGTTTTTCTTTAGATTTATCATGTTTTTTATAAAATTTATAATTTAAATTTTCTAAATTTTATAAAAAGCAACATCATTATAAGTTGGTAATGAAATATATTCTGCTGAGGAAGATTCTTCATCATAGGATGTATAATTTTTTGCTTATGTGTAATTATTATTCAAGTTCATGTTTTTTATATTTTCAATTGTTCTTACATTATTCATGATACAATTATTTACAAGGGTTGATTTATCAGGAAGGCCTATGTTCCTATGACCATAAATTTTATTATCAAATTAACTTTCATAAGAATCACCACCACTAAAAATCTATGTGTCAAAATATTTATATACTTTCTGACCTTTATATTTATAATAGTTCTTTTCATTTATGAATTTCATTATTTTCTATCTTTCCTCTTCATATTTGGAATATTAGGTCAAATATATCCATCTTTTTTTACATTCATAGCATGTGACTTTAGAATCATTCTTGTCACTTTGATCCTTATGAAATTTTTTTATCTTAGTATTGGAAATATATTTTTTCCAAAAATATTATTAATTTTTCTTTTTAGATTAGCTAACTCAATCATCGAATGTCCAAAATTTCTAGGATCAAAATAAACAATTTTTTTATTCTTCCATGAAGATTTATCCACTTTCTTTGGTGTTTGAACATTAGTAGGAATGGTAGTAGTAGGAAAAGAAACAATACCATTTTTATTGTTAGCTTTCCCATCATATCTCTTAAGTATACTGATGTATTGCATAAGAATTCCAATTAAATCATCCAGTTTAGGATTATTAAGATTTCTTATGTCATCTATAACTGTTTTTTTATTCACACTCATTGAGAACAATATCAATAATCTTTTAGAAAATAATCTCATCATCAATAACCTTTTTCCCAAGGTATTATAAGTTATTTATAGTTTTATTGAACCTTTTTTTAATCATTATAACTGATAATATAGGTAAGAAATCAAAGGCTTGGAAGTCTTTACTAAGCATAGCTCATCTAGTCTCAACAACTTTAGAACATCAAAAACTTATGACTTAATGCTTTTTCCATATATTATTTAAAGATTCAAATATAGATATATGAATGTATATACTTATTTTCATAGAATATACCAAAGTATTCCTTACTATATAGTTTAACTAATAATTTCGTTTTTCTTGATGTGTAAAATATGTGAATTTCTTACCATTAATCTTTTTGTCTCTTGTAACCTTAACAAAATTTTCAACTCCTGTATTGATAACAAAAGTTTCATCATATCCCTCAAGTACATATAATCAAGACTATCAGTGATAGGTGTTTTTTGGATTTAGATTATCTATAGAACCAATTTTATAACCTCACATCTTAAAGTAATAGAAATTATTTTCCATAGATACACATTAGTGTATAAAAATGTTTATAGACAAGAAGTTTGTATAAAAAATTTAGACAATATATAGTAATTAAAGAAATTAAAAATTGAGAAAGATAAATTATTTGAAACCTCCTCTAATATAAATTATAGGATTTTATTAATTTCTATAGATTGGTATACTTACAATAAGGGTTAATTTTAGTTTAAAACATAGTTTAATAGATTTTTTTAAAAAAATAGAAAGAATCATATAGTAACTTTTTTAGACTTGGAATAAGTCTGATTATTAGAGTCAAAGAATCATAACTAAAAGAAGTTTGACTATATCATATTAAAATATTATAATCACAAGGGATCTTATTATTATCAAAACATAGTTTTTATCATAATCAAAGTAACACCGATAAAACAATTTGAATATAAATATGAATACGATGACTCAACATCTATTATCCTGAATAATGGTATTATTACTTATAAAAACTATCAAAATAATATCATTTTAAGGTAATAATGACTTTGAAGAAATTATTAATAGATTTACCACTTTTAACATTAATAGTAATGTAGTCAATAACCATGAAAAAATATATCCTTTATTTTATACTTACAGTAATGTGTGTCATTTATCTCCAAGAAATATTTTGATTCAAAGGTAATATTTTATATTCCTTCATATCCCTAGAATCCCTTGATACGATTATCATATTAGATCTATCATCCTATCCATATAAGCACTTGATCTATTGGATAAGATTCACCATCTTCCTATCCTCGTAATCCCTCGATCATAACAATGACCATATGATACTACATTTTTAAATTTTATTAAGGAAAAACTTGAAAAAGAGTCCATAATAAGTCAACACTCTAAAATATTACAAAAGACTAAGAATGATTAATTCATGCTAAGTATTCCTGAGAAGACTTGAAAAAGAAAAATACCAGCTCTAAACTCTTCATCTAACTCATTTGTTATAGGTAATTATCCAATGATCACCCTTTCATGTTTATTTTAATATTCTCATATAGTTGGAGCTTGATGGATCATTTTTAAATAAATTCCCAACATCATATTGATTAACACAATTAATGTGTTAATGATTTTTCTTATGATGTAAATATGTATTATGTATTTGAATTATAATCTTATGTCGTATTGATGGGATTCCTTAAAAATTTTCAATATGATAATCCTTATGAGGTTTAGTCTGATATATCAAAACTAGAATCAATTGATAGTAATTACTTTTGTCAATATGATATAGAATAAAAAATTTTAACCCCAGTTCTGATTAAGTTAAATCTGGTAATCAGATTCACACTCAATATGATAATGATGATTAATAACATAATGGTTATATTAATAATAAATTAAAACTTATTCTATGTATATAAAGTGAAAATATTTTCTAAAAAAACATACTAAAATATATGGGACATTAAATTTTAGAAAAAATGATTTAAGAAAGTGTTTGTGGTTTCTAAAACAAAAGGAATGGAAAAGTAAGAATTATAAATTCTTACTCAAAATAAATGACAATAGAATCTATTTATTAGAATGAAAATAGTATTTTCTAACCATCATAGAAAAATTTCCTTCTGTCTTCCCTATAAAATTTTCTTGATTACCACTAGAATGATAGGTTTAATTTTTGATTGATATACTACCAGGGAATAGTATTATTTTATTTCTATCTAATATGATTGAACCAAAAGAACTGTGTTAATTTAAGGGCTAATTGGATTAATTATAAATAAATTGGTACATTTTTTTGAGCATGTCCTAGTTGGAAATAACATTTATTTTTATAAATAAGGAATATGAAACTTTTTGGATATGTGTGGATTATCATAATCTTAAAAAAATGAAAAAATGAATCAGTATCATCTTTATCATATTGAGGACCTATTTGATCAACTTAGGGGTTCCACATGGTACTCTAAAATTAATTTACCATTAGGATTCCATCTACTTCATGTGTGGAAGGAGGACATTGTGAAAAAATATTTTTTGGAGTCTCTATGTTTATTATTATTATTATTAGATTACCTTTTTCCAAGAAAATACACCCACAATTTTTATGGAATTGATGAATAAAATAATTCACATGTTTATTTTCAATTTTTTATGGTGTTCATCAATGATATTTGTTTTTGTATTTTTAGACTAAATCTAATTATGAGAAACACTTGGACAGAGTGTTTGGTATCTTATGGGAACATCACCTTTAAGAAAATCATTTGAAGTGTGACAACTAGATATAATATTTATGTATCCATGGTCACATAATCCTGGAAAGAAGAGTTTCTATATATCTTTAAAAGATAGAAGTATTTATCTCTTCGAAACATCTAAATAATGTTTCTGGAGATATGCATTTTCCTTGGCATATCATGATAATGTCGATGATTTTTCCCTGATTTTTCATTACTTTCTTCGAGGATTATAGCTATGACAAGGAAAGGTGTTAGTTTTCGATAGAAATATGTGTGATAAAAATCATTCTAATAGATTACAATTGTGATTACATCTGAACCTATAATTATATTTCTAATTTCAGGAAAAAACTATTTGGTCATTTGGGATTCATCGGGATATGGTTTAGGGTTTTTTCACAACAAAGAAAATAATGTTGTAGCTTATGTCTCATTCTGATTATGGGTGAATGAGTAAAAATTCCCAACACATAAGTTATAATTAGCTATTGTAGTCCATTCCTTGAAGACTTGATGTAATTATCTTTTTAGTGGAAAATTAACCATGTTTATAGATTATAAAATCATGATTTTTTTAATAAATATATTTGAACATTAGAAAATGAATACAGGTAGAATATAATCAGTAATTTAAGGTTGAATTAATGTATACAATAGGTAAAGATAATTCTGTAGCTGATGCATTGATTAGAAAGTCTTATAATTAGTTAGAAAATGAGGATTTGGAATAATGGAAACTAATGCTAGTCATAGTTGATATGAATTTTGATTGTATTGATCAAGGTCATGATGTGGTTTTTCTTGAAGTATATTTAATTCCAATTTTTATTTCATTGGTAGGGTATGATCAGAGATATATTCTATAATTTATGTCCATGATGTCAAAAATCAATAGTGGGGAGATAATTAAGGGATTCATGCAATATGAGTGATCAATGATGCATTATAGTGGTCAGATTGTGGTTCCTATAGCTTATTAGGAAATCATCTCAATGAATACCAATATTCAAAATGGGCTATTCTTCCTAATATTTTGAAAATGAACAAGGTATGGAGTGCACATTTTTGGTGGGTTGGAAAGAAAGGTAATGTGGTGGGGTTTTTCTCGAGGTTCCTCACCTATTAAAAGTTCAAGGAGGAGCACCAATAGCCAGATGGAATGTCACATTCATTACATATTCCCATAGGAAAATGGTAGTAGATAGAAATGTATTTTTTAGAAGGTCTATGAAAAATGGTTTAGAAACACAATTCTATATGAGTGATGGTAGATCTACTCATGATGTTATCTCATTTGGTTTTGATTCATGAAACCAATAAGGTTAATGACTTGTAAAAAATATATATTCGGGAACCCAAAAATCTATATGGAATATCAATTTTTATTGTGTCTGATTAGGACCCCATGTGTATATGTCAATTTAAGATGCCGTAATAGGAATCCATTGGAAGTGATCTGACCCTAATCATATCATATGATTTTAAAATGTACGGAAAATCCAAATGAACAATCCAAACATTGGAAGACATTATCAGAGTATTTATGACTGATTTTGGGGGTTCATAGGAGTAGAATATACCATTAGTGGAATTATTATACAATAGAAATTATCTAGCCCTTTTACATATGCTTCATTGTGATTCATTGTATTATTTTCCTTATCAATCTCCACTTTGTTGGGTTGAAGAAAGAGACTTATCATATAATACCTAGCCTTGTGCATGAGTCAATATAAAATTTTCAGATGATCATAAGGAGATCAATGATAGAACAATGTCAATATAAATTGAATGAGGAGATTCACTGTTGACAATTATCGTTTGATGTGGGTGATCATGTTTTCTTGAGAATCTCTCCAAGTCAAGGGAATATATTTTTTGGTAATAAAGACTTATTGTCTCCTCAGTACATTTTCCATTTTGAGATACTTGAATGAGTGGGATATGCGAATTATCTATTATCTTTACCACTAATTTTTAGTTCTATAAATAATGTATTTCATGTATCTAAATTAAAAAAAGTATTATCCTGACCATTACCATGTGATTTTATGGAACCATGAAGACCTTCAGTCAGATTCTACATTTATTCATGTTCCAATACTGTTTTTGGATATCTAATAGAATATCTTGTGTGAGAAAAGAATCATTTTAGGATTGTTTTTATGGAAACATGGTCATATTCAAGAAAATACATGGGAACATGAGTAGAAAATGATAGACCAGTGTCTTGAGAACTTCCAAATAAACACTGAATTCTTTATTTATGATGACAGATGGGCCAATGGTGTGTATAATTTAAGATCCCTAGTTTCAGGTACATGACTATTTCATTATGTTTTTTGATATTATATAATGTATGGGTTATGTTTTGGGAGTTTCTATAGAGTTTTTGAGTGTTTCATAATCATTTATAGTGATGCATAGTTAGTGCAAACCAAAAACCATCCCAAAGACTATGTAAGTGAGGAATGGATTCTCTAGGAAGGTGTGTTGTTAGAACAATGTTTAGATAAACTATGTGAACTAACAAGAGGAACTACATAAGGGGAACAAATATAAAAGAATAATTGGAACATGGCTTGTTAAACTGTGTGAACCAACCATGAAAGGGTGCGTCTTAATATAGTAGCACTACATGGTTAGTGAAGATTTAGCCAAACTGTGACGAACAACCCTGAAACTCTCTATGTTGGAGGTTGTATCATGAGTTTGATTGGAACACAGTTTGACAAAATATGTATCCTAACTCTGCAACATGCATTTAATTATTTGATAATTAGTTTTAACCCATATTAAGACCACATAACTCTTATTTTTTTATATTCTTCCTTGGTCTCAGACTCATCTTCCTCCCTAGGATGATTTAGTAAATCCCTTCGATCTAAAGTCCTATTTTGGAAAATAAATGTGCGTTATAGGTTTATATTGATTGGGATATCATCATATCCTCCATAAATCTTTATATCCCTTATTTCTCTCTCACATGTGTCATTTTATCTTGTTCTCCTTGAGAAGATATATATTTCTTATTGTGGTTATTGCTGATATTTTATTGAATCTTTTGAATTTTATTTTTTTGGATAAATCTAGATATTTTAGTGTAGTTTTTCATTTTCATCATCGATTGGGAGGTGGGTAGATTATCTCTCATCTACAAATGATTTAAAACATGAATGAATAGTTTTATTTAATGGTTATTCTTGGATTTACTGTAGAAACATTATTTTATTTTTTAATGGAATCTCTATTTGGTATCTGTTTTAGAAATATGGAAGATTGAATTTCATTTGGAAAACCAATTTCTCATATAATTTTAAAATGTAGATTTTAAAATTATGGAATAATTTTGATTCATGAAAAGTGTTCGATAAAATGATTTCAATGGAATAACTGTTTTATGTGAAATGTTTCAAAATGGAATTAGGAATATTTGGGTTGGTTTGATTTCATTTTTGATGGATTATAGTCACAATATATGACCCTCAACGGCCAAATTGAGTATAGTTGTGAAGTATCACCATCAATGTGAAACACAAAGATTGACTATGTGTGCATGTCAAAACATGAAATTTATTTTTAAAAATTTTAAAGAAGTGGATTTATTTTTTTGTGGTTTATATCTATTGGATTCTTCTTTATTACCTTGTTTAAAATTTTTATCTATTTTTCTACTACATTATATGTGAGGTGATAACCACTTATTATCCTAGTGGCGTGTGTGTGGAAGTCATTTGGGAATGCCTACTGAGTTTATACTCAACTCATTTCTTGGGGCCCTTGTTTTATTTACATATATTGTCTATTGGGAGATAAGGAAGTGAAGGTATATTTTTTCAAGTGATTCATTTTGATACCATGACATCACTTATGTAGTTGCGGCTTGGATCTAATACTAGTATTGTTTAGGATGATGCAACTTGGATGTCATTGGGCATGGTTGTGTTTTAGTCTGTTTTAGATGTTGTATTTCATTTATACTTCCACTCTTATATTTTTAGGTATTTTTTGAACAATTCAAAAAATATAATTATGAAGAATTACTAACTCTAGTATAAAATTTTTATATTTTATCTTTATTTCATATTTTATAACCCTTTATAAATTATTTAATTATTATTTCTAAATAAACACATTTAATTATATATCCTAATAATTGGAATATAATTTTTTAATGTTATTTAAATATTAACATCAAATATTTTGGAAAAAATAAATTTTCATAAAAATTTATTTAATTATTTATAAACTATTCATAATTAAATAATTAATTAATTAACCCTTTATAATATTCTCTGAATAAATTTTTTAAAAATTTATAATCATATTATAAACCATTGAAAAAATTTAATAATTTTTTAAAAATATTAAAAACTTTTTTTTACCCTTACACATGAAACTATTCCTTCATAATGGTAAGTTCGTTCTACCATTATGTAGACACTCAGTGTAAGGGAAATCAAATTATGAAGTACTTTTATAAAGAAAAATAACTGTTTACATTTATGCGGCTTCCTCATAATTTTATACGGATTTTGGAAATTCATTTGTAAACATACATACCATATTTATGTAATCTCCCACATATAGGTAATATATTAGATACCTTTAATCAACAAGTGTTTCACGTATGGATAAGTGGAAATGTACCTTTAGAAAACTTTAGGAAAACCATGTTTACCCTTATGTGGAGACCCTCACTTATTATAAATCCATTGGTTACTGTTACATGAGAACTCACATATAGGTAACATCCTAGATTCCCTATCACAACTTAGCTACATAAGGGTAAGACCATTTTCTACTTTACATAACCAAAATACACAAGGGTATGTATTTGGTTACCTTTATATAGCCCAACACATAAAGTTTATCCATCATTTCATATTCATATAAAATGCATGATATCATAGATCAAAATCATTGATCCATTTAATACTAATTTTTGGTATATATGAAGATAAAATTACTGTTTTAAATGAATCATAATTAGTAAAACCTAAATTTTAGGATCACACATGTGTGATAAATTAATCATGTGATAATATTACAAAATGAGAAACACATTATACTGGAATACATCGCAATAAATAGTGTTTTGAAACAATTTATCTTCATTTAATGAAATTGATTACAATAAAAAAATGAAAAAAAATCCCTTTTTGTGAGAGTATCCATGGGATGAGTTGAATCATCCAATGTTTGAATGTGATTCTTGTTCTCTCCACAACATACTATTACCATAATATGAAAAAGAGGAAGAATGAAGAGAGGAATAAGTTTTGGGGAGTTTATGGCTGAACATCTACTAAGAACACAAACTTACATCACATGGTAGTGTTTATATATATGAAACATGGATTATCCTAGAGATTTTTACATATAATCATGTATTACAATGCATGAATAAATGATCTGGATAGTGAATGAATTCATCATATGAATGCTTCACCTCCCATATATTTCAACTCAATTAATGGTATAATAAATTATATCCAAGGAAGAGTATTGATATGAGGTCTACCCAATACTACCAATGTAGTAAGTAAAAAATATAAATATATACATATATCTACACACACACACACCTATCCCATTATGCTTTCAAATAAAAAATTTCATGTTAGCGATAATATATATTATATATATAAGGATATTAGCCATCTATCTATTTCAATTTCATAAATAGTTTTAAAACATATTAAATTTCAAAAATGATAAATATATCACAAAATATATTATCGATATTATATATCAATGAACAATTTGACCATGGTCAACCTACCTAAGTTGTTTTAGGATTATGAACAAAAATTCCTCAAAACATCCGACATGATCTCAATAGATTTTTTAATGATATAATATATATTAATAAATGAAATAAAATAGATTATGAAATGGGAATAAACATATAAAATATTATTAAACAGGTAAATAATTAATATTGATTTCTTATATAGAAGGATGTAACACATCTGACCAAGTGAAAATCTAAGGTAAGGCTTCACTCTACAATGTCATTTTTATTCAGGGTTATTTATATTTATTTTTTCATTGAAATAAATTATAAGGTATTTATATGTTAAACATCATAATTCCTATTATATTCTTGTTCTTTATAGATTTTACATGTTTTCCATTCATTTTAATCTATTTTCTACTTACTTTGGTTGGGAAATGTTTTTAAGAAAATCTGACCTTATTTCTTCTTTGGTCATAAATTTTTTTCTTCCATGTCTGTGTTTCTTAAAATGATTTCCAAAATATTCATTTATATGATCAAATGATTATTTAGTGTCATTTTAAACCATATTTACTTTATTTCAAAAAATTTACAATGATTCTTCATTACATTTTCCAAATTATGTTCTTTTAACTTTTTTCCAAAACAATGAATTAATGCTTTGTTTTGAAATTTACTGAATAAAATGCTTTTATAGCTATAAAATTTGTTAATTCTAGTAAAACATAATTTAAAATTTATCAAGGGTATTATCAAAGAAAATCATTTTGTTAATATTTTGGAATGTTTTAGGTAGAATTGTATCAAAAGAAAATGATATATTCACATATTTCATGGAAGTTCCTAAATGTTATTTTAAGGGTATTTTTATATAAATTTACCTCATTTATTTATTTTTATAATATTGTATGTATTTAATATAATGATAACATTCAAATTATTTTTATAGATGTATTATGGTCTTGTTTTTGTATTTATTTACTAGGGAATATATTAACATTTTGTATGATTGTTTTTTCAAACTTAATGCCTACATTGATTATGTATTGAATTTTTATTCATTTATATCATTGGGGTGATTCATTTTATTTATTATGTAATTAGTGGGGACCATTATATCCACTCGATGCTTCAGTAGGTATCATAAAACGAACTAGTTTTTTTATTTGGCATAAGATATACCTACTTATGTATGATGTTTTGTAATGAGACATTGGTTGTAAGAATATGATGTTCAATATTATGAATTCTTTCATTATAAAACTAAATACAAATATCCATACGATTATTTATATTATTATTCGATCCATAGATTCATTCCCCATTACTCATATTACTTATATGTCATATTTTATTATAGTTTATCTATTCTATATTACTGATGTTCAATTTATTTTTTGAGAGAATATATTATATGATTTACCTTACTGAGTATCTAATCTCACCCATTATTATCTTTTTCAATCCCTATGGTACTAATTGGTAAACTAATATTGATTTCATGGCTCAATTAGAAAGCATAACAAATTTATCACAGTAATTTTTAGTTTTATTTAATACTTTCATTCATAATGTGATAATAATGTATGTATCTAGTCTCCCAAGACTAATAAACTATCCAGTAGTATTAGATTTAATATCTTGTATGTTGTACCAATGTAGTAAGATAACCACAAGTTCTAAGTTACTGGATTTGGATTATTACACAAATGAAGGTGAGGCTCTTATCAAGGATCCTCATTATTTAAAAAAATTATGATTGACATTTAACGTTGATCATTCAGATTATTTATTAGGGATTTATTCTAGTTATGGTGATAATTTTGAGAAAACAATCTATGATTTCCCATCCCTTGTCTTTTCAACCCTATAGATAGGGTGGCACAAGCATACAGTTTTCTATAATCGATTTCTAGATATTCCCCAACATCATCATTAATAGAGATTTCTTCCATTGCATTTAAAAACTAATTAATGGAAAATAGTATTAAAGAGGTCATATCTCCTAAAATAGTGTACTATTATATTTTAATTTATGTATATAAATGTATGGACAAGTTCCCTATGTCTATTTTCATTTATGTGAATAGATTCCAACCTATGGAGTTACTGGAAGTAGAGTCCCTTCATTCTTCTCCCCCAGAATATATAGTAGGAATAAGTCTCTCCATATAGTGTGTAGGGAGAGGAGACTAATACCAACATGGGACTCCACATGAACATGGTCATGGAAACCCCTATATCCCTCTCTAAAAACCTCAATAATGAAAATAATTCCATTGATAGTGATTCTAAATAAATTTCTTTATAATCTCAAATTTCATGGGTATCATACCCCTATATAGGTTAAAGTGTCAATGGAAATAAATTTAATGGTTGAAGTTTATGCTCATGTCTATCCATGAACCCAAGAACCAAATAATGGATATTATAGGTTAAATATTCAAAATTAACATGATATGATTCTTATGTATAGTTATTATAAATATCTACATATGTATTTTTAGGAACTGAAATTTAGAGTTAGATCTTATCAATTTTTGTTTCTAGTAAATCACTTTTAAAATTTTAGGAAATTATTCTTCTTTATTCCAAACTGTATATACTAATTTTGAAAATGATCAAGGGAGGAGATATAGAATGAATTATCAGATTTTATCTAAAGAATGTTACCATGGTTTATCAATAATGACTTCAATATCATTCTTGATGACTCATAAAATAAATAAGGGTGTATTTTTTTCTAGGATATCCAATAAATACTTACAATACATTATTTCATTCACTGAATTGTTCAATATTATATTCCAAAGTGAAAAATAGGTTTTGTTGAAACAATAAAAAGGTAAAAATGATCTTAGAGTAGATTATATAGAATTTATAATACTCATGATTTGAATCTTTATCTTAAATTAAATGTGAATAATCTTTCTTGATATTTTTATAATCTCTCTAATATGTTTTTCAACTTCAGAGTCCTGACCCCTCATTCACTCACATATAATTATATAAAAAATGGTGTGAGGATATGTAATTCGTATAAATATTCCATGGACCATGGTAAAGGAAAACAAAAGGGAAAGATGTGTTATTATTTTAAAAGAAACTTCAATATCTTAAGGAGGATATTAAAAAGAGGTTCTCAAATTGAGTGGAGGGAGATATCCCTATTGTGGAATTGGATAATAAAATTCATGAAATAGAACATGGATCTAAATCTAAGTGGATATTTGAGACCATTCCATCAGTTATTGATAATCAAAATATTTTATTGGAATGTTTTGTCGAAAAAATAATAGATGATGATTGTAAAGTCAAGGGAATCATGTATTAAATAGGGTGACACAAATACAAGCTATTATCATTATTATCTAAATGAGAAAAAAATTTCTATACATAAAACATCCAACTCAAGTAATGGTTTTCTCTAATGATGTGGAGAATCTAGGTCCTATGGTAGTGTATTTAATTTATTCCATAATTACTTTAATGAATAAGAGAGGTGTAAAAAATATGATCCACTTATATTTCCCCAAAAATTAAAAAAACTATTCTATGTTAAATGATGTAGACAATGACACCCTTTAAGAGATCCAAAAAGAAAGTGAAAAAAGTTGTTAATAGATTAAATGATGAATTTCCTCCAGGTTCGGATAGATTTCTAAGATCTATCTATATTGTTTCATAAGATGAAAAATAGAAGGCCCAAATTTATTTCATACAATGATACTTTAGGGGAAGGGATATTCACAAATCATATTACATGAATTTTTTTTTAATTCCCACAATTAATCATTTGATTTCATTGAAAATATATAAACTACTAAGCATTTATGTTTTCTCATTCAATTGTATTGGTAAAATCAACAATTAAACATTGTCACTGCTACTTCCTATGATGGTGGAGTGGGAAAAACATATATTTATTAGAGGGATAATTATCCAAGGATCTATGGATCATTCTTATATAAAGAGTTTATAAAATCCAAAATAAGTTGAATATTTGGATCATTATCTTTACGATAGATATAGATAATGTGTGTGGACATATGGAATGAATATTCATTATGAGAGTTATATAGTCTTTGGATCTCTCTAAATTGGTGTGTAAATTTCTTATTGATTATTTTTATCACCTTAGATATCCATATATTTGATAGTTAAATTGTTTTACTTTATTAAGTACACAATAGGAATATGACAAGGATATCCCCTATCTCCTAATATGACTTTAGAAAAACTCTCAAATAATATACTTTAAAATGGACAATTGGTATCTTTATGGGTGGAATAAACACTTTAGGTTTCTCTCATAGATTATTTTCTTACAATATGATGTTTTTTCTTTCATGTTCTAAATGGTCTCGTAGATATTTCAAAGGATTTAATGATTTAGATGAGAAGTAGAGTGGTTAGGAAGAAAAAACAAAGAAAAAACATTTTATGTAACATATAGAATAATTGATAGGAGATTCCAAATTATAGATAGGTGAAAGGTGGTTTAAAAAAACATTCAAGGATAATATGGGTGCTCCATTGTCAAATAGGTAGATTTGAATAATCCATATTAACTTCCTTATAATAAAAATCACTGAGCACTTGAGTAACTTGATGAATTAGTTTCTATCATTTTTGGTCATATATTACTTATAAAGAGTTTATTATCACATATCACTATAAATTACATATAAATGATCAAAGTCTTAAAATAAATCATTAATGGTATTTAAAGACTAATTATAAATTTAATTTGGGGATATAAAGTATAAAGTATTTGTCATTATCCTAGTTAGAGGAATATCTAAAGACCCTTTGGCATAAGGGGGATAAATATCTATGTACTGTAAGATAAAATTAATTGATTGTTGCCCAAAATATCATTGGTGTATTTGTATATACACACATTGTGGGATTCGTATGCTATAAAGAGATATGATGATGCAACGAATATTCTCAGGATGGGATGTTCCTCATATTTTATTTTATGGAACAATATAGTAGGGAGTATTCATGTTATTTTTTGATAAATCCCAATAGATAATTAGTCATAAAGATCTCTAGTTCTAGAAGGACGTCTAGCTGGTGACATCACATTACTATCTTGGCTGCCCGTTCTAAAATATAGACCAAAAAGTGGTACCAAAGTTTCCTAGTATGATTAATATATTTGTTGACACCAAAAAATAAATTTATCATTATAAAGTCTCTTTTTATGATGAGAAAAATGGTTTGGTTCGCAAAACCTAACGTTTTGGACTCTCAAGATAAATAGCATGAGTTTTTTATTCACCCAAGTATGGATAAAAAATATGGGGGTATACTGATATAAGATATTGAAATACCAAAGAATATAATCTTCTTATTCTATAGGATCCAAAACAATGTTTTTCCTACTGAAAATGAAATCCATCACTATATGGTTTCAATAAAAACTAATGATTTTAGTGAATATTCCTCTATAAATAAATATTGTGTTATGTATCTTATTTCACATTAAACATCTAACCAAAATGAATCATGGAATATCTTATTGAGACAAAAATAACAGTTTAAAGTGTCTATTTAATTAGTTGGTATAAATAATGCTGTTCACAAGATTAATTAGATATATAAATAAAAATAAAAAACACTTTAAATGCTTTTTCATTGATAAAATTCCTATGGTATATCTAAACAACTAAAAAGAACATTTTATAAAAAACAATATTTTGGTCAAAAAATATCTTTTTATCCACAATAAATTTCAATTTCAAGAAAATAAGTATACTATGGGTAAATTATTGAAAAATATATTGTGGATATAAATTATCAATTACCATCAATTTAATTAGAAATTAATTGAAAATAATAATAAAATAGTTAATATTTTAAAAAGTCATCATCTGATTATAACAAGTTTCATTATATATTATATTTCAATTTCAAAATTAAATTCTTAAATTTTAGCATTTGAATTTGAAAAAATTGAATTTATTTTTGGATTTATTATAGCAATAGTATCATGAGATTAGTTTTTGGGTTTTTATGGAAAGTTTAATTTTTATGTGAATAGTAAAAAATAATGTTTTTTATAAATGAAGTGACTTTTATTGAATAATTAGTATATAAGAATTATTTAAAATAATTTTAGTTAATAAATATATATTATATTTTATATTTATTGATTTTAAAATGTTATTTTTAATTTATAGGCCTATAATTGACATTTTGGAACCTAATTAATATTTTTTTAATTTTTTATGCCTTATACATTTACTATTTTAAAATTGGCTTACCAATTATAGATATTTTAAATTATAAAAAGTTTTTTTCCCATATTTTGAATTAGAATATAAAAATTAATAAATAAGGTTAATTTTATTTGTTTTCATAAAAATAAGTTACCGTAGTTGAAATATAGTTATCATGGTAAATGTAAATTATGATAAAAGTTAATACTAAGGGAAAAAGACTATAATTCCTAAAACCCTTTATACATATATGTGGTGAAGTGTTTTATTGACTCAAGTCTCATGAAATTTCCATTAATGTAAATTTTTTGAATCACATTCCATGAATAGTGACAAGTTATTTTTATAATTACAAAAATGTGACTTCCCTCACTTATAAAAGGATACTTCCATGACTCCTTCAAATGCACTAAAAAATTTTGATTTTTTCTTGACCCACTACCCATTTTACTTTCCCTGTATCCCTTTATCATGTCTAAAAGATCCTACGTCCATGTAAAATCCTTAAATCCTCTATTTATTTGTGGTTCTCTAATAGAATTCTCAAATTATCATCACGATTACTAATAACTTATTAACCTTTTCTTTTATCTAAATATATAATAAAAATCTATTTAAATTTTATGATATAATTAAATCAGTATTAAATATTCCCAATAAAGTTAAGCTTTATTATTTTGAAATAAAGATATGATTTATTTCATTTGATGTTTAAAATTTTCTTTTTCTATTTTCAGAAGGAAAATTTTCTACTCTTTTTATGATGTGGGTTTTAATAACTGCATTTCTTAACTGTTGTGCATGTTATTCCTTTCCCGATTATTCATTTTATCATCCACTTCAAATTTTTACAAAAAAATAATGATGAATTTTTAAAGGGTCCATTATTGTTACTCCTTTCCAAATTATAGATATAAAGTGTTATTAATGACAACTTCTTGAAAGAAACATTTTAATGTAATGTATAATTACATATTTTTATGATAATTTAAAAATGTTTTATGAAATCTAATTTAATGATTTAAATTCCATATTATTATTTAACTATAGGATATCATATTCCTCTAGGGTAATGTATTTTAAATCACCCTCTATTTTTTTATTATTAAATACTATTTTTGGGTGATTGAATTTTTGGTATCAAATAATATACTTTTAATATCATATTAAGATATATCAGTTGGAAGTGATATAAAACACATATTATTTCCATTATTTTTAATAATGTTATGATTGATTGAAATATTATATTATACATATGTATTATATTGATGGGTTGGGGGTATATTTGTCTCTCTAATGCATTGGTCATAGAATTTAATCACATGATAATAGTGTTGATCATGAATAGAATGTGGTAATCAATGTTCACAAGATTGAGCAAAGACACAATGTGGGTGGTAATGTTAAAATTATAGTGTTCGTGCATTATGTGGTGATCTATGTTTAAAATATTTAGTATATATAAGATATGGTTATCTTTATCCATACGATTGATCATGAAAATTATGTAGTTATTTATGTGCACATGATTGAGCGTGGACACAATGAGACTAGATGTTTTCATAATGTTATGATTTCTTTTTCTTATCCTTATGAAACATTTCCCTATTACATATATATATTATAATCCATGGATAATTATTATTATCTCACGACACCAAAACATAATCCATGGTATACATCTGATCATTTGAGACTAAATGTGCTGTTATTATTCCTTATAGAGAAATCTAATTGTTTCATTCAATTTTTAATATTATATTTCTCCAATTCTCATATTTTTTATATTATTATGATATATCACATTATGAAATGTTGATGAGTAGTTTCCTTACCTATTTTTTGAGCTCAACCCTTTTATATGTTACCATTACCAAGGTTATGAATACTAGTATAACTTTTGAGAATTATATCTGGTTTTCTAGTGTGGTTTGATTATTGAAAAATGTAAGTGCTATAATATAAGTAGTTTATATACCTAAAAATGAAAGTAAATAAAATATTGGTTCTCATTTTTCTGGAAATATGAGTGAGTTGAAATTATTATTCATGATAAATAAGGGAATAAGTGAGTTTATTTTATCTTGGGTCACATCAGTTTGTATCAAAGCATGGGGTAGATTTTTTTGTGGATCAATTTAGTTATTTTTTTTAGGATTACCATGACATAAATACAGTAAAAACCCTTGGGATATGTCTAAGTATAGGATAAAATCATATATATTTAGAATATATAGATTATGTGGTTTCTTATTTATAGAATCCTTATCAGGATATATAAAAGTTGTTTTAGGATATAGTAACGATTCACCTCAGGGTTATTACATTAAAAGTTATGGTTGGTTATTAACTTGGACTTAACCTAGTGAAAAAAAATCCAAACTAAAAACTTGGTTTCACACTATTGGAGTTATTATTAGGTGATTCACATGTTCTTTATTAACTATTTTTGGGGTTTCAATATATTTAGAATTTTAGAACCTAATAGGAAACTGTAAATGGATAATCTAGATTGAAACCTATTAATTGATAATTTAGGTATATATTTTATTTTTAATTTAATAATTATATGTTAATAGTTTTCCATTTCATAAAATTATAAAATTTATATCATCAACATTCCTATATTTAAGAAATTGTTGGAGAAAGTTGAAACCAAGTTAACAGTGGGTGTGATGAGAAATGTGATGAATGTATTAATGATAAACCAAATGGATGAGATAAGTATTATAAAATCTTATGGAGATTCTCACTCAACTCTCCTAGGCTAAGAATAATAACCCAAAACATGTTTATCTCTTGAATTCACCAATGATGTATAATCTTTATGTCAATTCCATTATGTTAAAATGTTATTCCTAAATAACATGGAATTCTAACACACTAGTTTATATGTAATGGGTCAACACTATATAGAAGCTATTTTCTATTATCCAGTGCATAAACCATGAGAATGGTGTCTTACCAGTGTATTGTCTTGAAGGTGAGGTTGACTAATAGTGTACCCTCATTAAGAAAATGCTGAAATAGGAATGATTGAACACTATGGGATGAGAGGAGTGGAAGAAAATATTATTCACCAAATATTTTCCCCAAACACTTTAGATGAAAATATTGAATGAATTCCATAAGATTGAACAAAATGAGAATGAATCCATTTGAACTTTTGAGTCCAACATCATGCGACACACAAGTTTTACCTATGGTTGATTAATTATCTAAAATGTAAGATCAAATGATTCATTAGTGTCATGAAACCAAGCCATCAAAAGTAATTATCAATGGAGGACTTTGGTATTTATGTAGAAGTATTTTTTCAGGTGTACTTAAGGTCTAAATAGAATATAAAGACCTTAATTATTGCTGAGATAAGAAAATAATTATGGAGTTTCATTGAAATGAAATGAAATATCTCATGAAAGAAAGAAATTGAAATTTCTAAAAAGCCGATAATATGGGATGAATAACTTAATAAAATAATTGTATGGAATATAGAAATGTTTCCAGTGTGGGAAGGAAATCCCTCAAGATCATGTTTTTTATTCATGCGAAAAGATGTTTCTTATTAAAATAGAGGGAAAATGTTCCCAACTAATACACTTACCACTCTTCAATTCATGAAATGAATTTAGTTTCATAATTTTAATAAAAAAATCATTAATTTAAGGGATAATATGAAAAATAATCCCCTGAAACCTCCTACACTGAGGGATCAAGGAGGATCCTAAGGGAACATTACAATGGAAGTGTGTTATCAAAATAAAATTTTAAAAGGTACACTAATCATCAACTATAAAACTATGAATGTATTGTTTTATTCTTTATTTACCCAATCCATTAGGCCTGGTACATTTTTTAAATACATAAATTCTCCACCCTAATAATTAGATATTGAACTATTGGGGACAACTATCTGTGGTTTAATAACAGTATATCATATATTCTTGTCCTATATGATAGAAGTCTATGCGAATTTTCTTCCTAAAATTTTTATAATTACTCTTTTGGTTGAATTTAATTTAACACCAGTAATGTATTAGATCTATTTATACGGATTATATATTCATTATTTGGATAGAAAAGATTAATTTAATATCTCAAATTATCATGTGGTTATCTAACAGTGCAAATCTGACTGTTAGCATCTAATAGAAATTATATCCATTATATGGTTCTTAAGACCCAATAAGGTTAAGTATTTAATATAAATGGTTGTATAAAAGATCAATAATAGAGATATACTTATTGTGTGAGAATATGTAGAATTTTTTCCCAAGGGGTTCCTTAGTCCTCCTATAGACTGTTAGGTTGAATTTTCTGTTGAAATCATTTCTAATTCTATTTGGATATCAATTAATACTTATATAATTATTATAAATTAATTATAGGTATTTAAGAATAAACTCTATGAAATTCCGAAGAAAAGTTATTTTTCTTCTATTTTCTTCTCCTTGGGGTGTGTCTGTTCTCTTCTAAATGAAGAAGGATGGATCAATTCTTCTCTATATTTACTATCATGAACATAAGAAGATGATCGTAGAGAAAAAATATCATATACCCCATATTGATGATATGCATGATCACTTATATGAATCTTAATATTTATTATATATCTACAATTAATTTAAAAAATAGTCGATATACCCAAGATAACCTTACACACAATATATCGACCCTGTGAATTCATATTGATTCCCTTCAAACATAAAAATGTTGTTGTTAACATTATTGATATGATAAATAGATCCTTTAGAGATTAAAATAAAACATTTAGAGTTTTATTTATTGAATACATTCTCATATATTCTATTATCATGTAATAACATGTATAGAATTTGAGTATTTTTCATAAAGACCCTACAAAAGGAGGAAATATGATTTCTCAGAATACCCTATTAATAGGGAAACTAAAATCCATGTGTTGAAAGTTTTAGTTATAGCTATAAAGTTATCCCTCTTAGGTCATGTAATCACAATAGAGGATATATATATATATATGGATTCATTGAAGACAAAAGTGGTCAATCAATATCCCAAACCAACCACTACGATAAAAATCAGAAGTATTCTTAGACTAGATAGATACTATTAATGATTTACGTGAAAGTTCAAAAAATTTTCCATTCTTATAACCAAGTTAACATGGATGAGAGGGAAGTGGCTCTAGATGGATGAATTAGAATAAATATTCTAGGTAATTGTGAATATATTTGTTATTGTACCTATGATAACATTTCCCTATAGTGGGGAATGTTTTGTAATGTACAATAATTATTTATTAATGGGTTTTGAATGTTTCATCATATATAATGATAATTTAATTTCTTATTCATCATTACATTTAAAAAGTTATTAGAAAAATTAAATAATGATTTATTTTTAACTAGTGGTAGTGATATTTTATTTGATGACTTCAAAATATTATCTCTATAGTTGAAAATATGGCATTTATACTAATAAAATGGATTTAAATATATATTCCAATAGAAGGAGTTAACAATACACCAAATGATATATTTTTAATTAAAAAAATATGATGATTTCTGAATAAATTACCACCAAGGGGAGGAAAATATGTGGATTATTCTTTGAGAAGGAAACATCACGATACATTATACATGTTATGTATTTAGAAAGATAAAATACTTCAGGTTGAAAAAAAAATCATTCTTGAATTTCAGAGGGGTTGGAATAAATTCCATATTTCCCAAATGGCTACTAAACCATCAATACATGTGAGAATATAAAAATACCAAAATTTTGATATATAACTATAGAAAAAAATTTCCATTATTATAGTGTTTATATTTGATAAATATGGAGTTATAAATTTTGGAACCCATATACATGTCCCATGAAGACCACAACAATAGTTGGAACTTTTATAAGATTCACATAAACCCTCCTTCCCTATTCATCGAAAAATATTTAATATGTATAAGGATATAAAGAAAACATTCTATTGGGATAACATGAGGAGGGAGATTTTAGAATATATATAATGACTCTTGGTATTCCTGGAAGTTGAGGATAAATGATAGAAGTCCGAGGGGATGATGAAATAATTTCACATTCTACTATTGAAATGGGATAACATCACCATTGATTCTTTTAGGAATCCCCATGAAATCTAAAGACAAAAATTCCATTTGGGTTCTAGTCAAGAAAATTATTATGTCCTTATATTTTATCTCCATAAATTAAGACTAATGTTTTTTGACAAACTCATCATTTTATATAAGATATTTTGTAAGGTTGTATAGAGTACCACTCTCCACTATATCCAATCAATATTTGATGATTTCTTTGAGGTTTCAAAAAAGTATTTAGTGATAATTGGAGATATAGTTGATATTCAGAACTATTTTTAACCCTCAAGTATATGTATGTCCTGAAAGAACTATTAAAAATCACGAGGATATGTTTAGAACATATTCTATGGATTTTCAAGGATATTGGGACAAATATATCTGACTAGTACTATCTCATATCACAACGATTTCATTTCTTGTATTCATATGGAACCATATAAGGCTTTGTATAGGAAGAAGTTAAATACTGAAATATGCTAGAATAGTGTTGGATAGAGGAAGATGATAGGACCTGAACTTGTTAGATAAATGATAATAAAATTTCAAACCATTATGTGGAATATGAAAATGGAACAATATCTATATAAGAGTTATGAGGATAATAATTACTGAGATATATAATTTTAATTTAGTCATACAGTGTTCCTCTAGATATTTCCTAGGAATTATGTGATGAGATTTAGGAAAAAGGGATGTTGAAAACTAGTTTGATTAGCCCCATTAGGATCCTTGATTTTGTTGTGTTTGTATATTATCTCATGTAAATACCTTAAGACCTCTCCCAAGTACATGACGAGTCCTATGTATCACAACTGAGGAATTACATAACAAACCCTTCACATGTACTGAGGTAATAACATATGAAACTTGGACACGATCTATCATATGAGGAATAATAAATGGACAAATTGTAATGAAGATAGAAAGTTTTAGAGGACAAGACCATTAATATCATCAGTTTTCAATGGTGGAATCATAAGTTTGAGGATGATATGTGGGAACATGAGGATGAAATATCCCAACTCATTTCCATCATAGTAATAAAATTTCATGGAATAAATTATTTGTATTGGGATATAATATAACAAATCATGATTTTATTTAATATTATTCCTTAAAGTAATCTTTTTCTAAGTATCTTGTTCTATAAATAACACTGAACCATAATGAATCATGAAAATATTTTTAATATAAATAAAACCTTTTGAAAAGTAGTTATTGAATTAGTGTTAATAAAAAGGGGAAACCATATTAATATATATATATATATATAATGGAAAATAAATGTCACTTTTAATACTAATAAACATAGAAAATTAAATTAGTATAGCTAAATAACTTATAATATCATTTTATGCTTAAAATATATTTTTTCAAAAATTAGTTTTTCTATGATATATAACTATATTTCAAGAAAATAATTATATTATGGTTAAATGATCATAAAATATATTGTGTATATGAATAATTTATTAACACTAATTTCATTAGATTTTTATGGGAAATAAGAATAAAATAGTAAATATTTGAAAAATTCATTTTCTTATAATTTTTTTTCAACATATTTTATATTTATTTCTAAAAATACAAATCTAAAATTTTAATATGAAAAAATGAACATATTTTATATATTCATCCAAATAACATTATCTTAGGATAAATTTATGAATTTTATGAGAATATTGATTTCTAGGAGAATAGTACGAAATACCATTTTTTCAAATACAATGATATAAATGATATAAATAGGATATAAGAATGACATAAAAGATTTTTCATGACCAATAATATATATTTTAATTGAAATTATACATTTTTAAATTGTTATTTTAATTTTGAAATCTAAAAATGACATTTTGGAACCTAAGTAATGTTTTTCAAAAAAAAAAATTTATGCGTTAGAAATTTATTATTTTAAAATTAATTTTTATCAATTAAATAAATTCGAAAATATAAAATGGTTTTTATATTTGAAATTATCATATTTTAATTATTAAATAAGATTAATTTCATTTGTTTTCATAATAGTAAGTTATCATGGTTTAAAAAATATTTACCATTGAAAACGTAAATAACGGTGAAAAATAAAACTATGGAGAAAAGGAATAAAATCCCTCAATAAATTTATACAAATATGTGGTGAAGTGTTTTATAAACCCAAAAATCTTGATACATTCATTAATTTAAAATTTTGGACTCATCACATGCCTTGAAAAGTGACATTTCCTTTTATTTTATTAAAAAATGTAACTCCCCTCACTTATAAAAGGTGACTTCCACCATCCCTTTACATTGAATCTAAATATTTGAATTTAAATTGAAACTCTTCCCATTTTTCAACCCCAAAGTCCCTTTCATGCATATATAATCCCCTTTATCCATGGAAAGTAACTAATTCCTTTATTTTTTAGACGCATTTTCATAGAAGGATAAAATGTTCAAAGTGATTACTATTCATATCTTCACCTTTTTTCTACTTATCCTTTATTATTTTGGAATCATAATTTTTTTATTTCCTTTGATATTCTAATTTACCTTTACCTATTTCTAGAAGAGAAGTTTCCACTATTTTTATAGTGGTTTCTAATAATTGTATTTCTTAACTATTGAACATGTTCTTCCTTTCCCGATCATACATTTTATCTTCCACTCTACATTTTTTTAAAAAAATTATGTAATTTTCAAGAGGAAATTATTGAGATTCCATTATAAATAGTTTATTTAATGTGTTTTCCATGCCAAATTATTGAAAAAATACTTTTGAATGTAACGTATAACTTTATATTTTTATGATAATTTAATTTTTTCATGAAATATTATTTAATTTTTTCAATTCAATATTATTATTTAACTATAATATATAATAATACTTTAGAGAAATGTTTCCTAAATCAATCTCTAAATTAATTTATTAAAAACCCATTTTGAGTGATTGACTTTTGGTATCAATCAATATAAATTTAATATCACATTAAGCGATACTATTTGGAAGTGATACAAATCCCATAATACATCCATTAGTTTTAATGAAATTATGATTAATTGATATCTTATAGAACACATATGTTTTTAATAGTGGGCGCCATATACCCACCTATTCTATATAATTATATTACCATTTCATGTACACAATAATTTATATATGTTTCTTACTTACAATTATAGTGTAGATATTTCTACATCCACTATTTAATGGTAATGTATAAAGATTAGCTATCATATCAGAAGGTTATAGTAGATCCTATGCTATAATGTTAAGATGTAGATGATATGACATTAAAATTAAAAAGGGTAATATTGTCTAGATACATCTTATTGACTATACATAGTAGATTTCTGAGTATTATGTGCCAGGTGATCATAATTATTGAGACGTATTCTCATGAAGTTCTATATTGGTTTTGTATAGTAGTGAGATTATGATGACAGATCTGCCAATAAGAACACCACATATTTTCAGTGTCATTGGTTATTCCTATCTACGATCTTGTATATTGGTTTCCTAACTTGAGATCATTATCAATGTGCACCATTGGATCACATGCTTTGATTCAAGGTAAATACCATGATAATTGAATCGTGACAAGGTAGCTTGTGTTGGGTGTGTCATTGGTGGTATTTCACTAGTTGAATGGTCAAAAAATGATTTGTTACTTTCAGTTTGAGGAAGGTATATGTCTTGGGACTTTTTTATTAGGATGGAAGTACCTTTATAAATTCGTGGACATGGTAGTCATAAGTTAAATCCATCCGGTTAGATCAGAAAATAATAATGAATGAAATGGGTGATGACAGAAGTATGCATCTTGCTTTATGAGATATCTAAAGACAAAGAGATAATATTACACAATGTGTGTTCATAGGATGGGTGTTATTTCTATGAATTTCCTTATCTATTTATGGGCATTTATTGGTTTCTAGACTCTACTACTGCTCTATGGATTTTATTCACTACTATCGAGATAAGGGCCTAGTGGTTCATAGACACTAGAGTATTCAATAATCTGACTTATTCAATTGAATATGTATATTGGATATAGTGGGTCCCACCATGAGGTTTGAGGGTTTTCCATGTTATCTATCACCAATAAATAAATAAATTCATCTTATTAATGTTATGAATAATTGGGTTTAATTTATTTAATGTATTTACAATTTATGTGAACATGAAAAAATATTAATTGAACAAATATTATTTTCATATTTTAGATTCATTTAATATTAAGAGATAATTACAAGTAGACTTAATGACTCAAGTATTATTAGGTAATATTATATATATATATATATATATAGATTATAGGCATGTGATTAAATTATAAATAATATTTGTGGCATAGTTTTGTTCTTCATAATTATTTTTTAGTGGATGTTAAATTTCTAGGGTCATAGAACCGTATCATATATTTTGGGAATCCACAATAAATTGTGTAGAGAGGATTTGAATAATGTACTATTCATTTATTTTTGAATGAGAACATTTATCTCTAAATATTTTATAGAGATAGAGTCTCTCTATCAGAGTGATGATCCAAGAATGTCTTTAAGTATCGAAGGAAGAAGATCGTGATGATTGCTGTGATGTTGAAGGCTTCATCGGATCTCCATGATGGCACAAAAAATTTGAAAATCAATGTTCATGAAGATATTGAAGCATATGTGGATGATTTGGAGGGGTTTGGAATTTAATAATTCATGAAATAATCATTGGCAGAAAGCTGATGTTGAGCACACCTTCAGATTGAAAAGGTATTTTTTCAGTTAATATTTCAGTTTTTTGAATAATTTAAGCATGATCCTCGGACTGGGTTTATATCATTAGAGATGACAAGTCCCGTTGTCCCGATGATGAAAATTTGAAAATCCCCAGACCACTAGATTCTGCTGAGAACCCTTGTACCTTTAATAGGTATCAAATGGATTGCGTAAATTTTTTTAGTTAATAAAAAATTATTTTTCATTTAAATTTATTAGAGTATTTAATTTTGGTTCTAGTAGAATACACCGCCTGATAATACAATTTTTAATGACCATGTTATGGTTATCTGAATGTTTTATATGGTTTAATTTTCAGTTTATGGGTATTAATATTTTATAAACATATATGTTTGATTCCAGTTAACTAAAACTTTTATGACAAGACACTGTGGTTAGAATTGTTTTTCTATTGAAAATAATAATAATAATTTTATAATAATAATAAAAATATTATTATAATTATAATGAAAATTATTATTATATTTAAAGGATACTTTTATCCATGATAACAATTTAAATGGGGGTGGACTATTTTTTGTTTGGACGTGTTAAAAAAAGTGTTGTGGGTTTCGTCAACTATTTTGTCTATATAAAAGATAAAATAAGAAAAAAAATGACTTTTGGATGAATCCAAGGATAGTGGAACCCCTTGTATCCCATATCTCATGTAGCCCACCTCCCTGGTTTGGCTTTTCTCACCGGTCAGAGAGGACCACCCCGCCCTCTTATGTTGTCGCGGCCCCGCCGGCCTACAGGCTTCCCTCTACTGAGTCGAGCCTTTCTCGAACAGGGCCACCTGTCTGTCTCACAGGTCTTCCAAAATATATGTCGAGGATGCCTGTTGTTGGTGATGCCCTGTAGTATAACACACTACTCTACCAGCTCGACAACACCACCTGCCGCTATCTGCAGCGATGGTGCAAGGAAACCCCATGCCGTATTTCGATGACATGCTGCCACACCTATGTGTGGTGATGCCTCCATCTCCAAATATATGGCACATCACCACTATGGACCAGCCACCACCCCATATCCCACCTGCTGGAATCTCTCTCTCCTCCTACTTAATCCCTATATATGAACGTCTTAATCCATGCACATGCCTTGACTATACACCGGCTGCTGTGGTAGTCCATATCAGACACCTCTACACTAGATCTAGCAACTTGGAGGTCCACAGTCCCATATCAGGACCCTCGTATCCCCTTCAACTGCCGCTACCAAGCTACAACCTCATAAAATAGTGAAATGTACACCCAGTTTTCCACCTGCACAGGTGTAGTGTCGACAACAGGTTGCGAGGTTCCCCTTTCGGGTTCTACTGAACACGTCTTACCCTGAAATGGGTCTAGGTCTGGGCTGAACTTCCTGGACTAAAAACATCTCTTCACATGATTTTCTCTTCCTGTTGTGGGTTTTCACAGGTTCAGCGCAACCTATAATGGGTCAGGGGTAATCTTATTAGACCCGACCATTTATTTCTCAATTAATCAAAATTATTTATTTTAATTAATTTAATTTTAATGTTAAATTAAATTAATTAATATATTACTTTTTGTTTTAAAAAATAATTTTAATACCCAATAAAATTAATATAGTTTTCATATTAAATTAAATTAATTAACTTATTTAATTTTTTGGACTAAAAAATTAATTTACAGTGGACAAAAAATAATTAAATTAGATGAATTATCTAATTCATTTAATTTAATTAAAAGACCTATTAGTTCAATTTAATTAAAATTATTTTTTATCGCATATTTAATTTTACCCACTTACCGTCCTTGAGCACCAACCTGTGTATATATGTATGTATGTATGTATTTATTTATTTATTCAACTGTGTATGATGTTTTTAATTAATTAAAATGGTCTACACATCATTTTTTATTTTTGATCCATATTTATAGGGGCCTACACATCCATTTTATCAAATGTACATATCTCCCCTAGTCCACCTTTCTTATGTGGAAGTATTTTTGTAAAATATGATGAAAATGGTGTATGACATGTAACTCGTGAAGACGATGCAGTACTCAAGAAGTGGTGTGGACCCAAAAAAGATGTGTCAGTACTCCAAGATGTGATGTAGACCCCTATAAGATGAGGTGGTACTCTATATGTGACGTAAAATCCAGCAAGACGAGGGGGTACTCCATATGTGAAATGGACCCTACCAAGATGATGTGGTACTCCAGACATGATGGGGATCCTTCCAAGATGAGGCAATACTCTAGATGAGATGAAGACATACTTGATGGGGAAAATCTAAACCAATAGTCAACCTATGACTTAGGTTTGATCCCCCAGTTCATTTTAGAAGATGAAGACCAATTGGGTAGTATACTACCTTCTTTTATTTATTTATTATTTTATGCATTTTTTAACAGTGGGGAAATACATAAAATAATATATAATAAAATGCATAATGAATAGATGAATGTTTTTCTATTAATGTTCTGTTGTGAGCATGAAAACATAGATGAAAAAGGTTAATGGAAATGGATTAGATTCATCGAGAGGAAAATACAAAAACCCTTAAAGAAGTATTAAGTCATAAATTCCTTACACAATTCAAATTGGGAGAAAATTGGGTGTTCTGGGTGCTTGTCAGCCAAATTTCAGGGTGCCTCTTACTACCAGAGAGTTCTTATGAGAGTGGTGGGTTGAAGTAACTAAAGTGGTATTATGTATTAGCTAAATCTAACTTGAAATCATTTTAGAGGCAATCATTGAGTAAATCATTATTTTTTGTTTTATAATTTGGGACTTCACTCAATAGATCAAGGAGCTTCAAGTTAACGTGGTTGTCTAGTCAAACACCTACCTTGTACCATATGAGTAGTGTCTTAGCCAAATCATGTAGACTAGGATAAGAGGTTCAAGAATCCTTTCCTCCAGAATACCAAAGTGATAGAATATTATGATTCTAGTATAGAGGGCTCCTACAGATATATAAAATAGGTGGAGACATATAATGATTTAATTAATAAAACAATAATGTCTAATTTTATAAAAAATAGAAAATTATGAATCCATTAGAATTTATTTTATGTAGTAAAATTCAAGTAATAACACAAGAAACACTGTGAAAATATTGGACAAAGTTAATGTTCAAAATATTAGGAATTTCCATGTGTTGTGTATCCACTTTTTCACAATATTAGTATATAGAAAAATCAGGTTGTTGGTGTCCCTATGCCTATTATGACACCTCATGATGTGGGGTTGAAAAACATCTTACAAGAGACACATGTATAAAGAATATGATGGTTATGTTATAATGTAATCATTGTGGTCTGATGTCTATTATGGTTACTACATTGTGACATAGATTATTAAGCATGTTGTCTCATCCCCAAGATTTTTGTGAGGATAAATAGAAGAAAAATATGAATGGGAGATAATTACGCTGGCTTTTCGTAAATATGAATGACAGATAATGATCTTTCAATCCATACCACTCTTATACCTGAATACTCTAGTTTGGTTTATGGTTAAAAAATGAATAGGACATAGTAAACACTTAATGAAATTTTAGAGAAGTTTCACCAAGAAATAAGACTATTAATGACTTATTAATAATTAATTCTTATGGAGGAAAAATTAAACAAAAATATGAAAACACCAATGCAAAGTGAAACACCAATGGAACCTTCATAATTCCATTTGAAAACATATATTAGTTATTAATCTAGAAGTTATTTTCATTACATATTATGAAATAAATTTATGGAAGTTTAAACAAAAGAAAATGAATTGAAGAAGCAAGTACTTACTTCTTCATTAGTGTATATTCCTCAATTAATGTTTATAACATTCTTGTTGGGTATTAAATACAATATTCCTTTCACATATGTGTATTGAAATAATGTAACCAAGTAAGTAATATAAATTGTTCAAGAAGTAATGTGTATTATACAAGAGGATGAGAAAAGGCGATTCTTAAGTTTGTGGTGAGAAAAAAATAAATTTTAATTTCTAAGTGAATGATTCTAGTTGAAAAAGTTATTGAATATAAAAAAAAAATTATTCTCATTTTTCCTTTGGAAATAATTATATATTATTCCATGTTTTGGAATGAATTTTTTTGGTGAATCATACTCAAAAAATATTTTAGTTGTACTTTAATCATAGTCAATACATGATGAATATTGAAATGTATGCCTTTTACCCAGTGATGGAAAAATAATTATTTTCAAGTAAAACTAAATGTGTCCAACAAAGATATACCCAATTTGGTATTTATAATTAGTAGATCTAAACACCTTTGGTATTATTGACCTATCTAGATTTAAAAAACAAACATTTAGAAATAAAGGTATGCCACAAAGATTCCGGAATTAGTTCAGCAAGAGAGTTAGAACTGTTCCAAGGGTAATATAGTGGTAAACATAAGTCATAAGATTCATTTAAGTAATTAAGTAATGGTAAGGTGAACATTAATATATGCATGGTAAAAAATATGAGTTCCTTTGGGCTGATATGCTAAATAATATCTTGACCAAGCATTCCTCGATCAATATAATGTAGTGTGGAGTCAATTGTAAAATGAACATTACCTTATTTACATCACAACATTGATGTTATTTGGGAGGATCGATGATAAGTCTTACAAGTTAACATTTATCAACAAAATGTATCATGGATTAATTCATAAACACACAATTTATACATTATTGTCAGGATCTACCTAGTATTAATGTTCCCACTTGCAGAAACATTAGTTATATTTCAATACATGCTTTGAATATAATAATGATATCCCATAACCACATTCCAATTACAATGGATAATGGATATCATAATAGTATTACTATTATTTAAGTCCATTATTTCATAAAAAATTGTTTAGAAGAAAACAGTTTGTTAGTATATCAACAATCCTTTATCAGGAAAAACACAATGTGAATCTAAGTAATTCTATTAACAGTTACTTTGTGTATTACATAAATTCCTAATATATAAAAGTGGTAGAAAAGTAATATAAAACATTTATATATGAGGGTGGACATATCTACTTGAGATAGTGGGAGAAATATTGACTTGGGTTTAGTCAATTCCAGAGATGCACATGTTGTAGGAATATGAATTAGTTCCATAAGTTCATGTGGAATGGGTATGTTACAGAGACACATATTGTGTTGGAATGTTAAAACCATAGTGATGGTTTTATATTCAACACTGTTGGTGATACATTATTCACATAGAATAATATTTCATATAAGTAAGCACTATATGGAAATCTGTTGGATCAAAAATGTAGATGTATATGTATATTAGATGGAACAATACAAGAGGGGGGTGAATTTTAGATTTAAAAACTTTGTGTTTAAACACTTAAGAGATTAGATTAAAAGATCTTAAACTAATACAATTCAAACAACCACAAATGTATTGAATATAAAGGTATGATGTAATGTAATACTATTAGAAAAATAAAGTAATTATATTCAAGATGAATACAATAATCAGAGTAATACAAGTGTGAGGGATTCTACCATAAATCATATAGAATCTATTAATACAATATTCAATAGAATAATTATAATTGAAACAATTACAATTGAAAGTGTAAAGAAGAAAGGAAAAAATACAAATTCCTTTCTAATACAAACAGCAGCGGAAATGTAAAAGTATTACAATTCTTTTGACCCAAAGAGATGGGTTATCCTTTCACCTAGGATAAGAGGTCTATCTTACCACCACCTTGGTAAGCCCTCGATACGATGATCAAAACGTCTATCTGCCTATCCCTGACAGCCCGCGATACGATGATCGGTTCATCTGTCTGCCTATCCCCGGCAGCCCTCGATACGATGATCGGTTTTTCCATCTTCCTACCCCCGACAACCCTCGATTTTGTAGGTAATCGGAACCTCTGTCTTTTAAACACTTGAAATCCCTCGATATAAAGATCAGTCACACAAATCACAAAGCAAGAGAGAAGTCACAACGTCTCTCTCTAGAACTCGATAGAAGCAAAGTATCATAGTTCTTCTTTTTAGGCTTCAAATGACCTCTTATTTATAGGCCTAAGGTTCCAACGACCACATTTCCTCTAACGGTCATATTTCTCCGAAAAACTCGGAGGGACTTGGACACTTGGAATTATAACGGTCATATTGAAACAAAAAGCACGACATTATTTTGATTATTTTGTAACTAACTCAACGAAATCGTATTGGTTAAAACAAAATATATATGAAGATGATGAATAAGAGTACGATTAATATGATATAGGTGTTTTTGACTAAGTACCAAAACAAGAAAGTAATGATAGTATGAGTATTATAAGTATTACTAAATGTAATGTATTGATATGATACAAAGTAAGATACACAAAAGTGAGTACAATTGACAGAGTCAGTACAATATGATTGACAGAGTCAGTACGAAACGATTGAAAGAGTCAGTACGAAAAAATATAGTCCATATGATCAGTATGGTTAGTACGATCAGCATGGTCAGTACGATCAACATGGTCAGTACGATCAGCATGGTCAGTACGATCAACATGATCAGTAAAATCAGCATAGTCAGTATGATCAGCATGATTAGTACGATCAGCATGGTCAGTACGATCAGCATGGTTAGTATGATCAGCATGGTCAGTACGATCAACATGGTTAGTATGATCAACATGGTAAAAGACATTTGTGATTTTAAAAGAAGGTATAGAAGTCAAAGGAGAACTTTTGACTCAACAATCTCCCCCTTTTTGGAAATCACAAAACACAGAGTAAATACGACAAGAAAAACTTATCTCCCCCTGAGTTATTGGAAACTCTTATGAATATGAATTTGAATAAAACTAACTCCCCCTTAGGTATATACTTTTTTAATGATTGTATTCATATATTTTCCTTGGTTTCGAAGTATTTGATTAAAACATTCTCCCTTTGTAAAACATTCTCCCCCTTTATAAAACATTCTCCCTCTTTGTGATTTAAAAAAAGAATGGGGTAACCTTGAGTTGCCTGAAAGAGTTAGAGAAAATAAATGTAGGACAAAAGAAAGAGTAACATAAATGTCATTACAAAACAAAGACAAGTTCCATAAGAAAAGAAAAACAAATACAACAGTCATTTGTTTTCTCTTTCCTTTTCCTTATTTATCAGCTCATGAAGAACAACTTTTATCTTTTTGATTTCTTTCTTGTCTTCAGAAATTGAATCACCCTGAGATCTAAGAAGCTCTTTTTGGTCAGAAAAAAGATGATCTTGATTCTTGATAGTCTCCTCCTGGACTCTGATTACTTCCTCAAGGGTATTAATTCTGTCTTGAAAATTCTTGTTATCTTTGGATATCACATAATTTTTTTCTTCAACAAAACCATTTCATCTTTGAAAGATGAAACCTTCAAAAATTCAGACTGAAAAGCATTCATTCTTTCTTGAAACTCTTTCACTGAAAGGATATCAGCTCCATGAGTTACCTAATTCAATCTTTCAACAGTTTCTTTGTCAAGCTTATTTAAATAAATCACAAGATCATTTGAAAACCTCCTTATATCTTCAATTGCAATCTCATGGTCATTCACTGAGCTCTCTATTTTGTATGACCACTTGGTCATCCTGTTGCAAGCCTTCTTATGAGTGGCTAAACTTTCAGATAGAACTTTCAAATCGGCTTCAACTAACAACACTCTCTTTCTCAATTATCTTACAGAGATGAAATTCTTTTTCTGAATGTCAGTAATGAAATCAATTTTTCCTTCTAGCCTGTGGAAATAGGGAATAGTCTTCTCAACCCTCCTTAAAACATGAACAATGTAATCACTTTTCTTGAGAGAAATTGTCTATTTTGAATCGGTATCCTCATCGTAGGAATCCAGTTCATTTGATCGACTTGATTCAACAACTGGCTGCTTTCCTTTTTCTTTTTCTTTCCCTTTCCTTTATTCCTCCACTTTTTCACTGATGAAAATAACTTTTTCTATATGAGAAGATTGATCACCTTTCTTTGCTTGAGAAGGTGTTTTATCTAGACTTTCAAAAGATTCAACCGGTGTTTGATCTCCATGAGGAACTTGTTGAATACCTTCACTCTGCTTTTGGTAAGATTATTCTCTACTCTTTTTCTAAATTTGAAGGAATTTGAAAAGAAAATATCCTTCCTTTTCTTCAACTTCCTCTATCTCTTCCAACCACTGTTTCCCTTTTTATTTCTCTGGAAGACTCTGTACGATAGGTTCTTGGTGTATTTCTTCTTTTAGTTTGGCACTAACATCCTCAACCATTCTCAGAACTTTAGAGATATCAAAGTATTGATCCTTTCTTTTCAAAACAGACTTATTTTTCTTTTCAGCTTTAAGGGTTTCTTCTACCCTTATTCTTTCTGCAAAATCTTCAGCAGGATCAAGTCCAAACTTTGGATCACCTTCCTTTCTTTGTTCCTTATCTTTTCTCCACTTGGCCACCACTTCCTTACTGTATCTTGGTTTCTTCTTTGGCTTTGAATTAGTTTGCGGATCTGACTTTTGAGGAACACCAAAAGAAGGATTGTTTTTGACTGGCATAGATGCTGATTGATTCTGAGCCGATTCAACTTCTACATCCTTTACAAAAAGTTTTGAATTCGGATCAAAACAAACATTCAACTTCTTCAAAGTACTCTTACTAATCCATGATGGATTCAGATCTATCAGTTTTCCTTTCAAAGGAATATTGCAAAACTTCATACTCTTGAGAATAAACTTTGTAAGGATAGCTAGATACACAATCAAATGAGATTTGATTGCTCCTGACTTGACATTCTTAATTGTTTCAAAGATGTATCCCATAATATTTACTTTTCTCATGTTGAAAAGATAGTCCAACATGAAGATATCAGAGACCTTCAAAGTCTCTCTATCCTATTTCCTTTGGACAAGAAAACCTTGTATCCAAAGATCCACAAATATATTATCTGGAGAAAGATGAGCTAATTTCCTCTTTTCTTCATTTAAAACAAACAGAGACTTTTCAACATTTTCTTTGTTAAACGTACCAACTTACTCTGGTAGTTTATGAGATGGACAAAAAGAATCACCTTCAATCAGAACATTCAGAAAATGAGCTTCTTGATTCACAGACATAGAAATCTTTCTATCGTACACATCAAAGTTTATAGTCATGTTCTTATCAAACGATACAGTTTTGTACAAATGACTGACCACATAAATAAGAACCAAATCTTGTGATACTGGTTTTTCAATACAAAAATGCTCCCATCCTTAGAGGAAAATGATTCTTTTGATTGTAGAATCGTACGAATGGAAAAATTCTCGAGAAACTAACCTTTCTCTGAAAAAGTCTTTCTCTGAGAAAGTCTTTGAAGACATTTCGCCAAGAGTATTAGTAGAGGACTGAGACATATAGGAGAAGAAACTTGATGGATCATACGATGACTTAAATTGGTGGAGCAAAGCTTCGCCAGTAAACTTGAAAAAACGCGATGTGGGTTTTGGGAGGGGGGGATATTTATAGGTGGAAAAATGGTGACTGTTGATCTTCTATGGTTGAGATTAAAAGAAATAAGATCAACAGATAGGATTAAAATGAAAGAATTTTTTATTTAAAAATGTACCTGCCGGAGATCGTAAGTTAATTGTTGGTTTTAGTAGGATTAACAACAAAAGAAAACACAAGCGTATGAAGAAAAATAATACAATCAACTGTCATGCCGATGGAAAACAAAGTATTGACCATTAACTGACGAGCCGATGGAAAACAATATTTTTACCATTAACTGACAAGCCGATGGAAAACAATCTTATTACCATGAACTGACAAGCCAATGGATAACAAAATTGTTACCATGAACGGACGTGCCGATGGAAAAGAAATTCATTACCATGAACGGACGTGCCGATGGAAAAGAAATTTATTACTATGAATGGATGTGCCGATGGAAAAAAAATTCATTACCATGAACAAACATGCTGATGAAAAAGAAATTTATTACCATGAACGGACGTGCTGATGGAAAAGAAATTTATTACCATGAACGGACGTGCCGATAAGAAGATAGGTAAATGATACAATAAACTGTCAATACGATAAATAGATAGATAAGTAAAACGATAAAACTTTCAATACGATAAACAGATAGAGAAAAACACATACTAGGAGAATAAATAATTAAAGATCATAAGATAAAAAGAAACATAGTAAGAAATGTTCTCCCCATTCTAATAGGAGTTGTTTAATGTAAGGAGAAATGTAATACATTAAGTAGATATGAATGATTATTTTAATGTAATCATTCCCAGCTTCTGTTTTATAAACATAAATGTATCGGAAGGTAATGGTTTCGTAAAAATGTCAGCAAGTTGTTCTTGCATCCTGATGAATTGTAAAATAATATCTCCTTTTTGTGTGTGATCTCTAAGAAAGTGATGCCTAACATCTATGTGTTTTGCATGAGAGTGATGTGTTGGGTTCTTACTAAGATCTATGGCACTAGTATTATCACATATAATTTGGGTTTTGGAAAAACTCAATCCATAGTCTGTGAGTGTGTGTTGCATCCATAACACTTGAGCACAACAACTTCCAGCTGCTACATATTCATCTTCAGCAGTGGAAAGTGCTACTGAGTGTTGTTTCTTGTAGGACCAAGAAATCAGAGAATCTCCTAATAAATGACATGTTCTAGATGTACTTTTTCTATCCATTCTACAACCACCAAAGTCAGCATTTGAAAAACTTTTTTAAACAAAATCATTTCCAGAAGAGTAAAAAAGTTTTAAATCCATAGTGCCTTTCAAATACCGAAAGATTCACTTTTATGACTTTTAAATGATACTCTTTTGGATTAGATTGATATCTTGCACATAAGTATATGGAAAACATTAAGTCTGGTCAACTAGCTGTCAAGTATAGCAAACTTCCTATCATACCTCTAAAAATTGTTTGATCTACTGGTTTCCCAGTTTCATCAAGATCAAGTGTATTTGAGGTGCCAATTGGAGTGCTAATACTTTTAGTATTGTCATAACCATACTTTTTGAGAAAGTATTTGATATACTTATGTTGGGATATATATGTTCCTTCTGGTTTTTGAGAAATTTGAAAACCTAAAAAGAATGTTAACTCACCCATCATACTCATTTCAAACTCATACTTCATTAGATTTGCAAAAGGATCAGTTAAAGATTGCTGAGTTGATCCAAATATGATGCCATCAACCTAGATTTGAATAATTAAAACATTTTTGTTTTCCATTTTTATAAAAAGGGTTGGATCTACTGTACCTTTTGTATAATTTTTTTGTAAAATAAATCCTGTAAGTCTATCATACCATGCTCTAGGGGCTTGTTTAAGACCATATAGGGATTTGGTAAGTTTAAAAACATGATTAAGATATTTTGGGTCTATAAAACCAGAAGGTTGTTCAAAAAACACTTCTTCTTGAACAAAACCATTTAGAAAAGAACATTTAACATCCATTTGAAATAGTTTGAAGTTAAATTATGCTACAAAGGCTAATAGAATACGAATAGATTCAAGTATTGATACCAGAGCATATGTTTCTTCATAGTCTATTCTCTCTTGTTGATTATAGCCCTTAGCAACAAGCCTTGCTTTATTTCGTACAATGATTCCATTTTCATCACATTTTTTTTTCTAAAAACCCATTTACTCCAATTACAGTTGTTTCTCTAGGTCTTTCAACTTAAGTGTAGAATTGATTCCTCTGAAATTCATTTAGTTCTTCTTGCATTCATTTGATACAATATTCATCACCTAAGGCCTCACTTGGACTTTCATGTTCAAATTGGGAAAGAAAAGAAAGATGTTCTATTTCATTTTTAAGGAATTTATGGTCCTTACAGGTTGATTTACATCACCAATGATATTATCAATAGGATGATTCCTAAGAAACAATTGATTTGGGTTTTGTAAAACCTGTTAATCAACATATGGTAGAAATTCTTCTGTGATAAATGTTTCAAAAGTATCTTCTTGAACATTTTCCTTATCAGAAGGATCTTCTAACAAAGGTTGATAATCAGTTTTTGAAAACACATCTGAGGATGTAGGTTGGGATGATTTAAAAACAAAAGGACCAGTTTCGTCAAATTTTACATGTACTGTTTCCTCAACAATACAAGTGTTTTTATTGAAAAATCTATAAGCCATAGAAGTTGTGGAGTAGCCTAGAAAGATTCCTTCATCAGATTTTGGTGCAAATTTGTGTAGATTATCTTTTGTATTCAGAATGAATACTTTGCACCCAAAAAATTTGAAGTATGAAACTTTAGGTTTTCGGACAGTCCATAACTCATAAGGTGTTTTATTAAGAAAAGTTCTAGTTAAAACATGATTTATAGTATAGCAAGAAGTACTAACAGCTTCATCCCAAAAGTGCTTAGAAATTGAGTATTCACTCAACATAGTTCTAGTCATTTTCTAAAGAATACGATTTCTTCTTTCAACAACACCATTTTTCTGAGGAGTTCTTGGAGTTGAGAAATTGTGAGTAATACCTTTCTTACTACAAAAGTTTTCAAATTCACAATTTTTAAATTCACCACCATGATCACTATGAATAGTTATCAATGGTAGGTTTTTCTCATTTTTAACTTGGGCTCTAAATGTTTTGAAATAAGAAAAGGCTTCAGATTTATTTGTTAGAAAATAAACCCATATGAATCTAGTAAAGTCATAAACTAAGACAAATACATAGTATTTGACTCTAATGCTTCCAGTTTGTGAAGGACCAAAAATATCTATATGCACTAGCTGTAATGCATTAGAAGTGGAAACTTCATTAATTGATTTAAAGATAGTTTTATGTTGCTTTTCAAATTGGAAAGGATCACAGACTTTTGAATAATCATATCTAAGACCCGGTAGTCCCTTTACAAGTCTTTTCATTGAGAGTTTACAAAGGTTTATTAGGTTGGAATGTCCTAGTATTCTATTCCATAGCCATGATTAGTCTTCTATTGCACTTAATCAGGGTAAGTTTTGGATCCTAAGGTCTTCTAAGTTAATAGTGTATACATTCTATTGCCTATTGGCAGATAGAATGAACTCATCCTTGGAATTGTGAACTAGAAACTTATCATTTCTAAAATTCACAAGGTAACCTTCATCACATAATTGTCTTATGCTGATGAGATTGTGCCTAAGACCTTTAATAAACAAAACATTTGAGAAAAGAACTTTTCCAAGAAAAACAATATTACCCATACCAATAATCTTTCCTTGAGCATTGTCTCCGAAGGCAACCTTTCCACCTTTTGTTTTGATAATATTTTCAAAGAAATCTTTGTTTCTGGTAATGTGTCGAGAACAACCACTATCCATGTACCAAATATTCTTGTCGGTACACTTCTTATTTTCCTGAAAAAGAAACAATTATTTTTTCGGAATCCAAACTTGTTTGGATCCAGAATGGTTAGATAACAGAATTTTAGGAATCCACATTTGTTTTGAAAAATGGACTTTATGAAATCCTAAAGACTGAGTTCTATTAAGAGAACACTCTCTTTTCCAGTGTCCACCACATTGACACTTAGAACAAAAAGTATTATTTTGTGAAACAAAATAGTTATTACTAAAAACATTTTTGGAATGAGTATAACCAAGTCCAGAATGATTTCTCAAAGGCCGGATGTGGGAATACATTTTGTCAAAATTCTCTTTTCCATAAGTAAAGTTTGACAAACATTTTTTCAAAGAAAAAATTTTGGACTTTAGTTTTAAAACTAAATTATTATTCTCCAAAACATTTGATTTTAAACTAGAGTTAGGCTCTAAAACATTGTTCTTAGAAATTACATTTTCTAGATCCTTAGAAAGTTTATCCTTATCAGATTTGACTTTCTCAAGAGTTTTTAAAATACTTTCAAAATCAGAAGTTTTCGTATCAAGATCATTAGAAAGATCTGATACTTCTTTAGTTACAACTGAAATTATAGAATTTTATTTATCAAGATTTTTCTTAAATTTAGAATTATCATGTTCAAGTAATTTAGCAAATCTAGATACTTCTTCCAAAGAAGGTAATGTATCATCTCCTAATGATGAAGAATCATCATTTGAAGATTCATAATATTTATTATTAGTATAATTTTCATTTAAAGATACATTTTTAATAGCTTTGGCATTGTGTACCTTGGCCATAAGACAGTGATCTTCAATTGGTAATCTGGATATAAGTCTAATATTTCTCTATCCCGAGGACTCATATTCTGAAGAATTATTTGAAGAATTGCTACCACTTGCACTCCAAGTATCATTTTCCTTTAAGACTTTCTTTGTCTTTGACTTGTAATACCTTTTCTTATTTATTTAAGAATGTTTCTCCTTTCTATATTTTCTCTTCAGTAAAGGACAATCAGGCCTTATATGACCCACTTTGTTACATTCATAACAAGTTACCTCTGAATCTTTCTTATACTTCCTATTTTTGAATCTGTATTGGAAGTATTTCTTTCCCACAATCTTTTTCATCCTTCGAGAAAGATTGGCTAACTCATTTTCCAAGTGATCACTATCACTAGATTCTGATATAATAACTTTCTTGGCTTTGGATCTTGTTATCCTTTCAGGTGTTTTAGCTTTAGATGTAAAGGCTACACTTCCATTTCCATTTTTCTTCTTGTTGAAATCATCATCTCTCTTCATTCTTGTCTCGTGCTGTAAAAGAGTTCTAAATAGTTCATCAGGAGTAATATGGGAAACTTTTCTGTTTTCCTCAATAGCTATCCTTTTTGACTCCCATTAGTTTGGCATTATATCAATAATCATATCTACAAGAGACTAATCATCAAGACCTTTCTCTCCCATAGATTGTAAACTATTGACAATTGTTATAAATCTTTGTTGCACTTTACATAATGGCTCTCCATAAGGGAAAACAAATCCATGATACTCTACTCGAATCATTTCCCTTCTTGTTTCTATAACCTTGGATGTTCCAAAATGTGTGACTTCCAATTTCTTCCAAATACAGTTGGCTACTTCACAAGAAGATATCTGACAGTATATATTCCTAGTCATAGAGCATAATAGAGTATTGCGTACCTTGTAATTCAGTTGATATTCTTGCTTCTCTTGATTAGTGAAAGTACTGACTTCTTTGTCAGGAATTTTGTAACCTCCAGTGAGCATAATAAAATTGTCTACACCAGTATTGATAACAAATGTCTTCATTCGATCTCTCTAGTACTCATAATCATTCCCATCAAAGATAGGTGGTCTAGAAGATTTAGATTTTCAATTGATCCAATATTCATTCCTACCATCTAATAAAACAAAAATCTTTTCCACTCCACACGTTAGTGTAGTAAGTAGTTAAAATGAAAGTTTCATAGAAATAAAGCTAGTAATACAAATCAGTGGAAACCACCTCTGATACAAATTGTTGGATCGAAAATGTAGATGTATATGTATATTAGATGGAACAATACAAGAGGGGGGTGAATTTTAGATTTAAAAACTTTGTGTTTAAACGCTGAAGAGATTAGTTTAAAAGATCTTAAACTAATACAATTCAAACAACCACAATTGTATTGAATATAAAGGTATGATGTAATGTAATACTATTAGAAAAATAAACTAATTGTATTCAAGATGAATACAATAATCAGAGTAATACAAGTGTGAGGGATTCTACCATAAAGCGTATAGAATCTATTAATACAATATGTAATACAATAATTGTAATTGAAACAATTACAATTGAAAGTGTAAAGAAGAAAGGAAACAATACAAATTCCTTTCTAATATAAATAGCAGCAGAAATGTAAAAGTATTACAATTCTTATGACCCAAAGAGAAGGGTTATCCTTTCACCTAGGATAAGAGGTCTGTCTTACCACCACCTTGGTAAGACCTCGATACGATGATCAGAATGTCTGTCTGCCTATCCCCGGCAGCCCTCGATATGATGATCGGTTCATCTGTCTGCCTATCCCTGGAAGCCCTCGATTTTGTAGGTAATCGACACCTCTGTCTTTCAAACACTTGAAAGCCCTCGATACGAAGATCGGTCGCACAAAGAACAAAGCAAGAGAGAAGTCACAACGTCTATCTCTAGAACTTTATAGAAGAAAAGTATCACACTTATTATTTTTAGGCCCAAATGACCTCTTATTTATAGGCCTCAGGTTCTAATGGTCACACTTCCTCCAACGGTCATATTTCTACGAAAAACTCAGAGGGACTTGGACACCTAACATTATAACGGTCATATTGAAACAGAAAGCACGAAATCATTTTGATTAGTTTGTAACTAACTCAACGAGATCATATTGGTTAAAACAAAAGATATATGAAGATGATAAACAAGAGTACAATTAATATGAAAGATGTGTTTTTCACTAAGTACCAAAACAAGCAAGTAATGATAGTATGAGTATTATAAGTATCACTAAATGTAATGTATTGATATGATACAAAGTAAGATACACAAAAGTGAGTACAATTGACAGAGTCAGTACAATACGATTGATAGAGTCAGTATGATACGATTGACAGAGTTAGTACGAAAAAATATAGTCCGTACGATCAGTATGGTCAGTACGATCAACATATTCAGTACGATCAGTATGGTCAGTACGATCAGCATGGTCAGTATGATCAGCATGATTAGTACGATCAGCATGGTCAGCACGATCAACATGATCAGTACGATCAGCATGGTTTGTAAGATCAGCATGGTCAGTACAATCAGCATGGTTAATACGATCAACATGGTAAAAGACATTTGTGATTTCCAAAACAAGGTATAGAAGTCAAAGTAGAACTTTTGACTCAACAAAATCAACTATGATTTACAAGTTCAATTAAAATTCAATAATGCATTTCATATATCATAGTGTAAATGGGCTTACTAATTGAATACTACGTTGGGTATTCAACTGAGTTGATACATAAATGGTACAAGTGAAGTACCAATAAGTCTATATTGGTAATAAAAAGTTGATATTATTGAAACCAATATAATTTTACTTTTTATAGATACTTTCAATGATATATTAATTGGGAGTTAGATGTCAAGATGAACTTTTATAGAAGGTGTCTATATGACACTATCATAAAGGGATAGTGACATCACAAAATTCCAATAAGTGTGTTAGTTACTTAAAACCCATTTAAGATTAATATAAGCATCTTGATCATAGAATATTAATTTAGAATAAATTATTTCCATGTGTCTAACATAGGTTAGTTAGGGTGAAATTTTTTTTCCATGTTTAATATAAACAAAAAACATAGAAAATAGATATTGTTCTTACAATTAGTTAAGACCAGGTTGGAATTAATTCTATAGGGATTGAGTTATAATAGATTCGTAAGTTTTATAGAATAGGATATTATGAGGTAGATCTAATGGCTTATTGGACCTATTTAGTTTGATATATAGTTATATAGTATTGAGAAATAAAAGTTGGAATAATTCAAGAGATGAATTTTTTTTAGTGTCACATGAAATAAATCTCTCCACGTAGACATGAAAATTCATAAGAGGATATTAAGTGGTTAGTTAAGTTTTTTATGATTTAGTGATAGATCAATCACATAATCCATGATATGTACAAAATATGATATTTCCAACATAAATTTTATGGTATGAAAATATCAGTTATATCCTAGAGTACTGTAAGTTAAGAAGTCAGAACTATTTGATTGTACTAGGAGAAGTACAAATGATATGTACCAAGTATATGGAGAAGAAGGTATACTAGTTATGGTGGGACACAAACATGACTTCCTTAGATCAATACAATCTATTATCATTGTTAGTCTAAGTTGTTAAGCAAGACAATATCATAAAATATAGTGGTTACCATACCTAAAAACCTGATTACATTACAGCTTCTAAGGTATCTAAGAATAAATTATTTAATGCAATGATTTCTTCTAGTTCTTGTAATTTCTCCTACCAAGAATTTTTTTATCATAATGATAAATCTGTTATAGTTGTTAGCCAAGACATCATGTTTTGATAGTTGAAAAAAGGGGTATACTCAAGGATACCATCTCTTGAGAAGTTTTACTCAAGAATATAAGGTCACACATCATAGAATAGGCACATGACAGAAACATGTCATACCTAGAAGCTAAATCCATTACTTATTATAAAATTTATCTTGATCACTTGAGAGATAACAAGTATAGTTTTCATGTTCTATCTAGTGAATATAGGAGTATTTTAATAGTGGGTTCCCTAGACCAAACTATACAATAATTTTAAATTGACATTTCATGTATATAGATATTTATACAAGATGTTTACTTACCATTATATTTTAGATATTTATGTTTCCACTATTTAATGGTAATTTCCATAGATTAATAATTATTTCAAAGGGTTTTAAGAGTTCTTAGTATATAATGAGAGCCTTGAGATGATATGAAATTAATATTCTACAAATGGATAATGGTCTAGATACAGATTAATGATTTGACACATTAGATGTCTGAATATCAGGTGTTAGGGGATCATAAGAATTGACACTTCTTCTCATGATGTTCTCACATAGTGATATATAGTAGTGTGATCATGGGGATATACCTGAAAATAGGAACACCAAATGTTTTGGGTGTCATTGGTTGTTCTGAAATATAGAAAATTGTATTGTTTTCCTAACTTGATATCATTTTCAATGTGTACAATTGGATCACATGCTTTGATTCCCGAAAAAAAAATGATAATGAAATCATAGAGAGGTATCTTGTGTTGGGCACATCATTGGGGGTATGGCATTGGTTGAATTATTAAGAATGGATTTTCCTCTTCTAGGATGAAGACATTATATATCTAGGGCCTTATTGATCAGGATGGTAGTATATTAATAAATCCTTTCGCAAGGTAGTCAGAAGTTATATCCATTTGATAGATCAACAAATAATAAAGCAAGAAAAGTATGATGACCCATGTTTGTGTCATTATTTATGGTATTATTGAAGACAGATAGATTATATAACACATCACATTATCATAGGTTTGTTGTCATTATTATCGAATTCTTTATCTCTTTGGGGGAATTGATATGTAACTAGACTCTAGTCTTGGTCTATTGATTTTAGTCACTACTATGGAGATAAGGGCCTATAGAGTAACACACAATATAATATTCAAGAATCCACCCTATTCAGTTGAATAGGTATATTGGACATGGTGGGACGCACCATGAGGTCCGAGTGCTGTCCAAGTTATCAATCAACAATAAATAAATATGTTCATATTTTTCACGTTTTGTGTAATATGGTTTAATTTATTTAAATTATTGACAAGTTAAGTGAATATAAGAAAATTTTAATTGAATGAATATTATTTTAATATTATAGATTCATTTAATATTAAGAAGGAATTATGAGTTGATTTAATGACTCAATTTTTATCAAATAATATATATATATATATATTACCTACATGTGATAATATTATAAATATTATTTATAGAAAAATTTATTTCATCATATTTATTATTTAGTAGATGATAAAATTTTGGGGGTCGGGGAACCCTAATAGTTATTTTGAGCATCCAATATAAATTTAGGAGATATGATTTGGTTTATAGACTATTTATTTGTTTTTGAATGAGAGCCTCTCTCTCATAATACTTTCTAGATAGATAGTCTCTATCTATGACTGATGATCCAAGAATTCCTTCATGAAATGAAGTTAGTGGATCATGGTTATTTCTAGGACATTGAATGATTTTTCGGATATCCATGATAGGAACTAGAATTTGAAAATCATTGTTCTTATAGATTTTTTATCATGTGTGGACAATCTTGAGGAGTTTGTCTTTAGATCCTCCAAGCAATTATTTTCAAAGAAAAGCATATGTCAAGTGCACCTTTGTATTGAAAATTTATATTTTTGTTTTATATTTTTGTTCTTTGAATAATTTACATGATATCCTCAAACCATACCCCGGTTTTGATCATCAGAGATGATACATCTCATCATCATGATGGTGAAAATGTTAAAAATCCACATCCCATCAGCTTCCTTTGAGCGCCCTCAAACCTTAAATATGTTTCTATATTGATTTCGGGGGTCATATTTTACTCTCAAATACATTGGTTATGGTTTTTACTCAAGGTATAATGGTTTTGATCATGAAAACGATATGTTTATCTATGTTTACAAGATTAAACATGGGGATGATGTGGTTAGAAATGTTCAAAATATTGTGTGGAGATGATGAAATTATTTATCCTCACAATATTTTGTATGTATATGATGTGGTTAGAAATGTTCACAAGATTGATCCTGGAAATTATGTGGTTATCTATGTTTACATTATTGAGAATGGACACGATGCAACTATATATGTTCAGGATGTTATGATTTCCAATACTTATGTTTATGCCACATTTCTCTATAACATTTCTATATTATAATCCATGGATCATTATTATTATCTTATTTTACCATAAACTTATTCCATTGTATTCATTTGATAATTTGAGAATACATTTTCTTTTATTATGACTTATAAACAACTCTCACTATTCTATGATAATAGGAAATTTCTTTAATGCTCATTTTTTCTCATATTTTTATAATCTGTCACTTTATGAAATGTTGATGAGTATTTTCCTTAACTTTTTTTGATCTCAACCCTTTTATACGTTTACATTATCAATATTATGAACATGAGTATAACTTATAATAATTATATATGGTGGGATCGTGTATTAGGGTTATGAGAAAATATTCACCTGCTCTATAAAATAGGTTGTTTATATACCTAATAAGGAAAGTAAATAAACTAATGGTTCTTATTTTTCTGAAAATATAGGTGAATGTAAATGATTATTCATGTTAAATAATGGAATAAGTATGTTTATTTAAAATTGGGTCACTTCAAATTTTATCAAAGCATGGGTTAGTTATTTTTATGGATTTTTATTTTATTTTTTGGGATTAGGATGACATAAATATAGTAAAACCATATGGATAAGTCTATTTATGAGATAAATTCATAAATATTTGGTAAAGTAGATATTTTTTAGTTAATTATAAATAGAATAATTGTTAATATATTAATAAGTGGATGAAGGCACTGAAAAAGATTCACCTAAGGGTTATTTCATTAATAGTCATGGTTGGTTATTAACATGAGATTCGCCGAGTGAAAATCAAAAATCCTAACTAAAAACCTTGTTTCACACTCATGAGGTTATTTTTAGATGATTGAAATGTTCTTTATGAATACTTTTTTGAGATTTAAATATATTTTGGTTGGATAACCTAATAAGAAAATGAACATGGATAATTTAGATTTATACCCAGAAATTTATAAGTTATGGTACATATGTTATTTTTAATTTACTAATTCTAATTTAGAAGTTTTCCTATTCATTAAATTTTTAAATACATATCATTAATGTTCATATATATATGAAATGGATGGATAAATTATAAATTAAGTTAAAAGAGGGTGTGATGTGAAATGTGATGATTTTACTAATGAGAAACAAAATGGACGAGATAAGGTGTATATAATCTTATGGGGATTCTCAATAAACTCTCCCATGCTAAGAATAATAACCCATACAATGTTGATCTCTTGAATTCACTAAGTTAATAGAAAATTTATATCGAGTCCATCATGTGGAAATTTTCTCCCTCCATTAGTAGGTTTTCTTACCCACACATTGATAAGTAATGGATCAATGCTATAGACAAGCTATTTTCAATTTTTTAGGGCTTAGACCATGAGAAGGGTGGTTTACCAGTTTACTGTATTGAAGGTGAGGCTGAGTAATGGTGTACCTTCATTTAGAATTTTATGAAGAAAGAAAACATTAAACCTATGGGATACGAGGTGTTCAAGAAAATATTCTCTACCAAATATTTTCCATGAACTCTTTATATGAAAATATAGTAAGAATTGCATAAGCTAAAAAAATGAGAATGAATCCATTTGATCTTATGATTATAACACCATGTGAAACACATTCCATTCCTTTAGTTTTATTACGTAACTACAAATTAAGATCTAATTATTCATCAATAGCTTAAAACCAATCCATCAAAAGGAATTTTCTATATAGGTAATTGGTATATATGGATATGTTGTTCGATGCATTCTTAGGGTGGAAATAGGAATTATAGTCTCTCATTATTATCAAGATAAGAAAAGAGATATGGTGTTTCATAGAAGCTCAATTGAAAAATATCATAGAAGAAGAAAATTCAAATTTCGTCAAAACAAGTAATGGGGGAGGAGTCACACATTTAAATACAGGAATAGAATATTGAAATTTTTCAAGTGTGGGAAGTGAGTCCATCTAGGTCATGTTTTTTATTCATAGGGAAAGATGTGTCTTAATTTAATGGAGGGAAAATAGTCCCAAATAATTTACCTTAAACTCATAAAATCATTAAATGAAAGTAATTTTGGAATTATTATAATAAATTCCTTGATCTAAGGGATAACATGGAAAATAGGCCTCAGAAACATCCTAGACTAAGATATAAAGGAAGAGACTATGTAATCATTATTATGGAATTGAATAATGAATATAAAGTTTGCCAAGGTACACTTTTAATCCTTTCTATAACTATAAATGTATTGTTTGATTCTTTATTTTTCCAATCCATTATATATGGGAATGTTTCTAAAGACATAAAATCATCACCCTAATAAATAGATACTAAATTATTTGTGAAAAATCTCAGTGGTTTAATTATTGAATATAAATTATTCTAATCCTATCTAATATATTTTTGTGGGAATGTGATTCCTAAATTCTAATAATTGTTTATTTTTTTTAATTCTATCTATATATAGGAATGTATATGCTCTCTTTATATAGATTCTATATTAATTAATAGGATAGATAAGTCACAATTAATATCTCAAATCATCACGCGATCATATATCTATTCAAGTCTGATTGTGAGACTATAATAGAATGTACATCCATTATATGGTTCTTAACACCCATTAATGTGATGTATTTTGATAATTTTTTTTGAGAAACTTAGTAATATAGATATACTTATTGTGTTAGAATATGTAGATGTTTTTCCAAAGGATTTTCCTATTCCTCCCACATGTCGTTTGGTTGAATTTTTAGTTGAAATCATTCCTAATGACATTTTTATATCAATGAATCCTTATAGAATTTATATAATTAAATTATAGGAATTCAAAAATAAACTATATGATATTTTGGAAAAAGGTTTTTATTCTCCAGTGTGCTTCTGTATTGGATGTTACTATTCTCTTTTTTAGGAAGAAGGGTGGATCAATTTTTCTCTGTATTGACTATCATGAACTTAACAAGATGATGTTCAAGAATAAATATCCTATACCCCATATTGGTGATATTATTTACCAGTTATAATAATCTAAATATTTCTTGTAGATTTACCTTCAATCTACATAACATAAATTTATGGAAAAATGAAATATATACCCAAGAAAACCATCCAAAAAAAACATGGACACTGTTAATTTATAGTGATCTCCTTCAAACATAAAAATTTTGTTGTTGAAATTATTGATATGATGAATAGAGACTTTAGAGATTACCATGAAAAATTTATGGTTATAATTATTTATGATATTCTTATATATTCTATTATTAAAGAATAACATGAATAGAAATTAAGGATATTCACACAGACCCTACAAAATGAGAAATTATGATTTAATAGAATACCCTATTGAAGGAGAAATTATAAACCATGTTAATTTTTTTTTTAATTTTAGATGTAAAATTGTCCCTCTTAGGTCATGTAATCGCATGAGAGGGTATATATACAGATTCATCGAATACAGAAGTGGTCGAAGAATATACCATAATAAGAATTATGATAAGCACATGACGTCTTATAAGACTAGATAGATAATATCAATGACTTCTGAGAACTTTTTCATGATTTTTATATCCTATAACCAAGCTAATAAAGAATACATTGAATTTACTCTATATGTAATAATTAGAATAAATATTCAAGGATATTATAAAGATATTGTTCATTGTGCCTAAGTATACATTTTTGAATAGTGGAGAAGGGTTTGTAATGTACAATGATGCTTCATTAATGGGGTTTGTAATTATCATCATATACAATGAGAAGTTAATTTCTTATTCACCATTCTTATTTAAAAATCAATTGAAATTTTAATTAATGTGTGATTTTTAACCAGTGGTAGTGATATTTTCATTAATGATTTTAAAAAATTATCTCCATAGTATGGATTATGATATATATACTATCCAAAAGGGATTAAAATATATATTCCCATAAGGATTTAACAATAGGCCAAATGATATAGTTTTAATTGGAAAAGACAATTATTTTTCCAAACATTACCACTCGGGGGAGGACATAAAGGTGGTTGATGCTCTTAGAAGGAAATATCATGATAACTTATCCATGAAAAATATTGATAAAGATAAAATAATTAAGGATTGAGAAATTATGAATTATTAATTCTTAAGGGATTGGAAAAAATATTATCTTTCCCAAAGCGATACTCGACCATCAATAAATGTGAATATCCAAGAAGCCCAAAAAATTATATGTAACTATAGAAAAATGTATCCAACATTATAGAGTTTATATATGATAAATATGTATATATAAGGTTTGGAACATGAATATGTGTCCCATCAGGACCACAAAAATGTTTTAACTTTTGAATGATTCGCATAGATCATCTTTCTCTATCCATCCAAAAATATTTAATATGTATAGTGATGTAATGAAGAAAATTGGGTGGGATAACATGAGCAGGGGGATTCTAGAATATATACCATGATGCATGGTATTCAAGGAAGTTAAAAATAAATGATATAATTCTCTGGGGATGATGAAATAATTTCTCATACCACTATGGAAATGGGAAAAAGCACCATGGATTTTTTATAGGACTCCCCGTGAAATTTAAAGACCATAATTCTATTTTGGTTTTAGTATATCACATTATAAAGTCATTATATTTTATATTCATAAAAGAATATTTATTTATTTACTAACTCTCTAATATATATATATAAGGGGATTAGTAAGGTATTATAGAGTACCAATCTCTATTGTATCTGATCAATATTTAAGGATTTTCTGAAGTTACAGATAAGACATTACTAAGAATTAGAGATAGAGTTGAGCTTCAAAACTAAATTTCACCCTCGTATATATGGTTAGTATGAAACAATAATTAAATATCTTGATGATATGTTTAGATCATATTCAATGGATTTCCAGGGATATTGAAAGTAACACCTCCACCAAATAGTGTCTCATATGATAAAAGTTTCCATTCTTGTATTCTTATGGAACTATATAATGCTATATATGGGAAGAGATGAAATAATACAATATGATAGGATGATTCTAGATAGAGGAATATTATTTGACCTAAAATTTTTCTATGATATTATAAAAAAGGTTCAAACCATTCAGTGGAAGATGAAAATGGTACAATTTCTAAAGAATAATTTTGAGGATAATAGATGATGAGATCTATAGATTGAAGTTAGCCGTATGGTGTTCATATAGATATCACCTTGGAATACGATTATGAAATTTTGAGAGAAATGTATGTTGATCATTATTTATATTAGCCCCTTCATGATCCCTAATTGTGTTGTGGTTCTAGCTTATCTCTTGTAAATACTATGATACCTCTACCAAGTAAATGATCTATTTGATGTATCACATTTGAGGAAGTACATAACAGAACCTTAACTTTTATTAAGATAAGAACATATGAATCATGGATAGGATCTATCATATGAGGAAAAAATGTAGATATTTTAATAAAGATAGAAAGTGTTACGAAACAATACCATTAATCTCATCAATGTTCTATGGTGGAATCATATGTTTGAGTATCCTAATGAGAACCTCAGGTTGAAATATCATCACTCACTTCAATCATAGTAATAAAATTTCAAGGAAGAAATTATTTTAAAGGCTTATAACGTAAAATACATGATTTTATTAAATCTTCCTCTTTAAAATAAACATTCTTCAGAGAATCATGCTTTAAAAACAACACCCAACAAAAATGAATCATGAAAATTTTTATATTGATAAATGATAACTTTTCAAAGATTTTTTTGAATTGGTGGTAATAAATAGATTTTACCACATTTCTAAATAAATATAGAATGAAAAATAAAGGTCACATTTCATACTAATAAACTTATGAAATTCAATTAGTATAGATAAACAACTTTTAATATAGTTGTATTCTTAATTTTTTTTAAATTAGGTTTTTTGTGCTATATAATTATATTTCAATAAAATAAGTATATTATGGGTAAAATATGAAAAAATATACAATTTATATAAATAAATTATTAACACTGATTTCATTATATTTTTATGGGAAATAAGAATAAAATAGTAAATATTTGTAATACTCATTTTCCTCTAAAATTGGTTTCATTATATTTGGTATTTATTTTCAAAATAAAAATTCCAAATTTTTTGAATTTGAATATAAAAAAATGAACATAATTTTTGGATTAATCCAAAGTATAATATCTATGAATGAATTTTTCAATTTTTCTGAAAAGACTGTTTTATAGGAGAATATTATAAAATACCATTTTATAAATACCATGGCATGCATGAATCATTAGGATATAAGAATGGAACAAAAGAATTTGTTGAAAAATATATATTTCACAATTAATATTAAAAATTTTAAAATATTGAATTCATTTTATAAATCTATTATTGAAATTTTGGAACTTATGTAATATTTTTCAAAAAATAGTTTTTTAACGTTATACATTTATTATTTTAAAATTTATTTTCATCATATTAAAAAAGTTCAAATTCAAAAATAGTTTTCATATATGAAATTATCATATTAAAATTATTTAATAAGGTTTATTTACTTTTTTTAATAAATGTAAGTTATCACAGTTTAATAAAATATTTACCATGGTAAACATAAATTATGTTAAATGATAAAACTAAAAATAAAAGGAAACAAATTCCTCAAAAAAATTATCCAAAGTTGTGGTGAAGACTTTTATAAATGCTGACAATATGATAGTTCCATTATTGTATAATTTTGGATTCACATTCCTTTAAAAGTGAATTTTTCTGTTATATTATGACAAAAATTTCACTCCCCGCACTTATAAAAGGAGACTTCTACCACCCATTTACATACACTATAAAAATTAGAATTATAGTTGATCCTTCTAAAATTTTACTTCCCCTATATCCTTTTAATACATCTATAATCCCCTTTATCCATATAAAATCCCTAAATCCTTCATTTATTAGATTCCTTCCCAATGAAGGTTTAAATATTCAATGCGAGTATTATTCAAATCTTCACCCATTTTATTCTCAATGAACATCCCAAAAATATATTTTATACACTGTAATATAATGAAATAGGTATTATTAATATTTTTGAATGTTATTATATTAATGGTATAACAATTATCAACCACTCCCCCTTCCCTAGAAAAATGATAACTTTATTTTTACATATGTATAATCTACCGACACTATGAAACAATGTATTTCATTTTTCGTAACCATAATATATTAATGGTTAAAAATATTATTTAATGAATAAATATTATGTTTAAAACATGTTTAATATTCTGTAAAGATAATTTTTTACGTTTCTATTGTTCTACGGAAGATGAAAATGTCATCTGTGTTTATGTGCATACTATTGCTTCCAAGTAACAACCTATTTTATTTTCATCACCAACCATTATGTAGTATAATAAAAATTTATAAAACTAATTAAAATTATTTTTATCATATTATTAAGGTTCTATAAGTTTTATATTATTATATTTCTCATCAGTAATATAAAAACTTTTGTTCATCAAAATTTAATGAAATAATCTCATCACCAATTCCTTCTTCATAAATCATGTAAAAAACACTCATTATATGGAATTAAAACAATATAAGAAATTTTAAATATCAATTATAATACAATTTAAAATCAATAAATTATGAATTTGGTATCAAATAAATATAATCCACATCAGAATTTTAAAGAATGCATGAAATAATCAAAATAACTGACATCCAATGATGAAAATAGAATATAATTAAATATGAAATGTATAATAAATTATTATAATTAAATAATATATAGAATCATGTATATGAATAATTTTTAAAAAAATATTATTATAATGATTATATTTATTATATAGTTGGTTGTAGAGAATATATTAAATTCTTGATAAAGAGGTAATGGGTTTTCTTGTGTCAACTTATTCTATTGAGTCATAATTGTTCTTATTTGACTATGGTATTGAAGGATTATTTTATTAGATAAAATGATGAAATTATATTTCCTTATCCACATTTTTTAAATTAAAATTTAACATGAAATACATATTATTTGATCTATTTCTTTCTTCCTATAATTGGATGATTCTAAGAATAATTATTATCCTCTCCTAATAAGCTCTTTCTCTTCCATTTATATATTCACTCTTCATGCGAGTGTTATTATTTATTATTTTTAAATATAAATATGTTTTATTTAAATTGATACTAAAATTTCTATTTACCTCTTTTCAAATGGAATATTTGTCAATCATTTTGCGATATGGGTTTCTAATTCTGTATTTTTAAAATATAGAATAAGTTATTCATTTCTCGATCATAAAGTTCTAATTATACTCCAAATTTCTACCAAAAAACCTATATATATTCTTAAAGTATAAATTTTTCAGATTCTATTACAAATAAAATTTCAAAAAAATAATTGTGACATCCCAGGAGAAAAATTTGTAAATAATTAATAAATTTTTCTTTTTATGATCATGTTAAAATTATTTTCTGAGATCTATTTTTCTAATTTTTGTTTGATTATACAATTTATCTAAAATATATCCATCTCATTTGAAATATCCCTATAAATACAATTATGGAATAATAATTTTGGGTGATTGGATCTTTAGTATAAATATATCTTCTTTTTATACCATGCTATGTGATAACATTTATAAATGACATAAAACTCATTTTAATTTCACGGGGTTCAATTAAATGATGAATAACAGAAATATTATAGCTTAAATATTTATGGATGTTGTCATTTAAGATTTAATATCTCATGGGATAATGATATTGAGTGTGAAAATTTGTATTTAACTATGTTCACAAGATTGAGCATGGACACGATGCAGTTATCTGTGTTCACAATACTAAATGTGGCCAAAATGCAGTTGGATATGATAATAAAATTGTTCTTGGATATGATGAATCTAGATATTTATATAATTTTATACCTCTATAATAATAATAATAATCCACATTTCAATATTATAGGCCTCTGTTATGGACCATTAATCATCCTTATTGTCTCATGACACCAAATACTTATTTCGTTGTATATATGTGATCATTTGAGAATACATGTAATTTTAGTAACCTTATAGATAACTCATATTATACCATATTTTATTTAATAATATATCTCTCACCTACTCATGTTTTCTCATATTCTTATGATATATCCTTTAATGATATATTTCTGAGTCTTTCCATTTTTTGAGTGTTTGAGATCATGATTTTCCTAGATTTATATTTCCTTGGTTATGAAGAAGAATATAACATATGAAAATTTTATAACTGGGTCTATAATGGTTCATTTATAGATTAATGTTTAGAAGGCTTATCAAATATGATCATTATATAATAAATATTTAAACAAACTAATCCTTTCGTTCCCAGTGTTGTGCATCTATGAGTGAAATTAATTGATTATTTATATGGAATAATGGAAATAATATGTTGTTTTATCTTTGTTTTCATTAGTTTATGCCACATCCAATTATTATTTTTTTATATTGGAATAATGGTACCCATAATAGTCATATTCCTTCATAGAGATTGGGTAAAACATCTTGGAAATCTAATTTCTTTTAGAATGGATATTCATCACAAAAACACGTACTACCTCATTTTTCTATATGTATGGGTTTTAAACACTAATATGAACTATTTTATGTTGTATTTAACCTCATTACTCTTTTAGTAGGGTGATATGTTACTTTGGATTCCTACAATAAATCTTGTAATCAAAGAATGCTGGTTAATCCTACTCAATTAATCTATTACTTATTCTCCATGAACCATGAATTGGAAATAATAATTAAATGTAATGGATAATATTAATCTATAAATATATTTTTATAGTAGGTTGAAACATCTCAAACCAGGTTCCAAAAACCCAGATTCTATGTGACCTTATGCAGGCCTCCCCATTCACGAGAGGCTGCTGACTAGCAGCAAGGGTCTAATAACAGTCCCAAGGAGAAAATACCCTCTTTGTATGAGTAAAACACCAGAAAAAATAACAACTCAATAAAAATGTGATATATTAACTAGAAAAGTACCATTATAACAAGATAACCAATACAAGAAATATAATATCAAAACTAAGTAGTAGATATTCCAAGTCAAAGTACATGTCTAGTGGAAAAATGAAACTCAATATAAAGATACCAATGACTCTAAATAGGGTCCTGAACCATGTCTAATTCCCTCTTCCATGATCCTTACCCTAGTTATTCATATAACACATGGCCTTTTCCCTTAGCCTATCATACAACAATGGAATCTATTCAGGTATCAACTAGGTAGCCCAAGTATGGTGGGAGTAAAACTCAGTAGGTTAACACCAACAGTTTCTAAAATAGTATCCAGACAATAACAAGTGTATACAATTGTATAAAGAAAAAAGTACAATTAATTGATAAATAGTTACCACATTATAAATTTTTCATTTTTTTAACCACATAAATTCCTTAAATTTCCTCGGATACCCCTACCTCAATTCCTAATTCAGACCATACTGGAGTATATACTATCCCCAAGGGATATCACATCATGGAATGGTATAATTACCATTCTATATCCCATGTCACATCTCAGAATGGAATTGTTTCCATTCATGATTACATTTCATATCTCAAAATTTCATTTTTACCATTCTATATATCATCTCACATCTCATAATTCCCTTTTTACCCTTCTATATTACAACTCATATTTTAATCACATTAATTAATTCAAGAATTACTCAATTTACTCAATCCCATTAATTAACAAAACAATTAATTATTAATCTCAGTATGGTTAATTATCTAAAAAAATTAATTAATCTTCTTAACCTGATTAATTAACTCAAAAACTAACTAATCTTATCAATATTATTAATTAACTCAAAAACTAATTAATTATCTCAAATTCATTACAAATTCGACAATTTGTTCTAAAAGTCAACACTCTTAATCAATTTCCCAATTAATTAATGAAAAACTATCATTAAAATAAACCCATAATTAAATCTTTAATTAATTATTCAACAAAAAAAATCAATATCCTATTACTAATTCATCAATAAATTTTTCAATTCATTAATCTCAAAATCCCTTAATGAATTTCACAATTAATTACTCAAATATATAATCTCAATTATCCCCAATTTCACATCACCATTAAGTAGTGAATTCTCCAATTTAATTAATTTAATCAAGACCTCAAATACTAAACAACAATAATAATTATAAAATTACATACAATAACTTCAATAAAGATAATTGGATTTTAATTATAGATTACCTACCTCAATTTTTTGAGGAATGATCACCCAATGGAAATCCCAAAATTTGAGCCGAAAACAACGTAGAACGATATCCCGATAGAAAATCCTAAATCATGATTGAATGAATCAAGCTCATTAAATTCTATATCTATATCATCAATCCTAAATCTAGATCTAATGAAAATTGGAATAAAAACCCCTTATAGTATGGGATAATAAAGGAAGGGGAAAAGGAAACCAAGTGAGATAGTATTCAATTTATGAGAGGGGTGCAAATCTTCAATTCAGGATTCAAATCGCAAAGAACAAAGGTCAGACGACCTTATAATCTATTTAGGTTGCTCTGGAATCAATAGAAATTGTTTATTTATTGAGATAGGGGGTTTAGGGGTATAATATACGGGATCATGAAATATTTTCGAAATTTTTGTGGGATTAAAATCACATACGCACGATTTGATACTCAGGGTGGATAGTTTCTTCGAACTATGTGCCTCTTTCGGGGGGTGCACAAGTTATTCTAAGAGGGTGCATGGTTAGACAAACCATGTTCTATCCATGAAAATTCCCACTTTCTAGGGTTGTACTATTTTTTGGGCTAGGGAACATGGTTAGGGAAAACCGTGTGCCGACTTTTGACTTCTATATTTCATCCATTTTTTCTCAAAATTTCCCCCAAACACACCCCATGGTAAAACCAAAACAAAAACGTCTCAAATAAAGTAAAAATAAATACTAAAAAATCAATCCTAATTCATCTATAGAAAGTTGAGGTTCATATATAGGTTATGTATAAAACATCATCCCATTGTACAGCCCCTAGAGGGAAGTGGATAGTATGGACCCCCACCCCCACCTCCCAATACCATGTATAAATTTCAAGATTAACACTAATGAATCTTATTCAAACAGTGAAATTAGAGGATACAAACAAGTTAGAGATTCCCAAGAATCCATATTTTTAAGTTTCTACTTTTATTTTGGTACTGATATCCCTCTCTTAGTGAATGTATTGTCCTTATATCAAGTCTTGGAAGTACATGTGATTTACCTTGGAGCATGTGAAAAATGATTTAAATATTATATACATGTCCATAATTGTGAGATATAAACATCATTAGAAATTGTTTTACATTACCAAGACCTATAATGTTATCTTTTATGGTAACAAAAAATCTCAATACTAGTGTTGTGAAGGAAATATGAAATATTATTCACTTTCTTCCATCATTAGTGTTGATGATAGCGTCAAAATGTTCATCTCACAAAAATCCCTTCCACTTTATTTTAAATATTTAATTATTTTTGATTCATTTTAAATTCATCACATTATATTTCGCTAATGTTTTATTTTCCCCATTAGATGTTCAATGTTTCTCCATTTTTAATAATAAAAATATTATATAGAGAAACATTATTTTAAAACATTTATAAATTATGCTATGTGTTGACCTGATTTAGTTAGCTTTATACAATGTGTTATAATGGTCACAGGATTTATCCTTTACATAAGTTATTATTTTCAATGTTTATACATGTGCCACATTTATATTTTATATTCCCATTTTTCTGGAATATTTTTTTTGGATTTTAAGCCCTTATTTAACGCATATGGTATGATTTATTGATCATTATTTTATAAATTTTATGACATGATCTAAGATTATGTTTTCAAATATCATGATTACATCTTATATTTCATGATCTTTTTACATTGATGATTTTATTTCTCTCTTGATCATGTCTCTCACATGTTTATGATGTATTTATAAATCTTTTATATATTAATATTGATTTTTCACTTTCATATAATTTTATCTCACTAATTATTTATATAACCAATTTACCTAGGTCATCGTATGTATTAAAGCTATTTTTATTTGTTTATAAGTGTTCTAAGATGAGGGATTTCAAAACATTATATTGAATCATTGTAGTTTATTTGTGTACCTAATTAACAAATGAACAATGTTCTTTATTTTTTATGTTAATTTTAGTTTCATTTCATGTGTTAAATATGGTATGCATTATAATATATCATGAAGTGTGGGTTTTTTGGGGGTTTAAAACTTGTATTTAGATATCATTAGGTTTTAGTTAGTGAGTAGGATATCCTAAAGATGGCGTTATAACATTATTATGTGCACTAAAATTTCATGGTGATATTTGTTAGAATGATGAATACCTTTCATGTGTTTATAGGACTCTTTACCCAAATCAATACATCGTTCTTAAATTAGATAATGATTTATTTCAGTAATTTAATCATCGACTATTCTATTTCAAAATATGATCACACAAAGAATTTTGAATATTTTCTTGGACATTATTTGATAACAAAACTGTATAGTAAACTTATGATGGTAAAAGTATGGATTTATGAAATCTCCCTCAAAGTTAATTTGACATAAAATGGTGGAGTAAAAATTATCCCCCTTTAATAGTTATGTTGGGTTTGTTTGGGAACCATATATTAATCTTTTTGAGTACATTGTGAAAGATTAGTGGATGATACCCATAGAAGGAAATTATTTTCTCAATGTGGTGAAAGAGGATCTATGTAGCTATCCTTGACGTGTTTTGTTTTAGTGAAAGTTAGAGGAATCATATTCCTTTTATTTATAGTTTCAACCCCCATACTTCTTAAAAAATTGGGGAAGGCCTAATTGTATTTATAAAATTTGAGATCTTTTATAACTTGATATTTTATGGTAATGCACTTGAAAAATTCTATTAATGTGGGGAGAACATCATCCACCATAAAATAAGAATCATTTTTGAGATTAGATGTATTAGGTAGTGTTTATGGACTTTCAACCACCTGGTATATCTATGTTTTGTGACAATTTACTAAGATCTCAAGTATTTGTATTTGTGGTCGGTATGAATAAAAGTATTATAGATATCATGTTGTGGTACACCATTGTTTTATTATTGAATTTTGAGCTACCAGTACTAACCAGTTTCACATTAGGTTCTAGAGTTAAATTATGGTGGTACAAATCCTCACCCTAGAATCCACTACTAAGATGCTTCATGTTGGGGAATCATAAGGCCTCAAGCTCACTTATTTATATTCCGGATTTTTCTAAAAAACATAAAGAAGTTGTGAGGTTACCATGTGGAGATTATTCCCTCATTATTAGTGTGAGAGACATAAAAGTAAATATATAATCTATCATACAAGAATGCATAAATAAATAATGGCATAAAATATGTAATATAAAAATAGATAGACAATGATATAAAAAAATGTGATGTAGTCCCCTCAGAGAGACATACATGTTGGAGTCATTATAAAATACAAAAAATGAGCTAGTGATCAAAAGGGTAAAAATTTCCAAAACACCTAAGAGGTCAGAGTACTATCTCTATCCCTCTCTCTAGGAACCATCCTGTCCCAGATCAAGCATCATACATAGGATTATTTATTTCATCCAATATTGTATCAATGAAGTATTATTGGGTACCATCTAGTAGCCCAATAAGGATGTGATCAATCCTCAGTAGTCCACCAATAACGATGTCTAAAAGGATATCCAATTTGATCCAATATAGTTCATGTAGATTTATAATATACAATTTTAATATAAAGTAGTCAAATAAATATTATAACATATCCATGATCCTTAGGCTTTATGATAAAACATGGGTAAAACCCATCTAAATTTTCCAATGCGTGATGTATCTATGAAATTCTCAATGACTTGCCAACCATAATGACCACGTAGAATCCCGATGCTCATCCTGGTATTGCAAACATCATGCATCTTAAATAATCCAATTACTAATATTTTTATTCCCATGAATATGGTATCATGTGGAATCTATAAAAGTTATCCTGATATTATAAAATCATATACTAAATGGAATCTAAGGATATCATCTTGACATTACCATATATGTATCATCGTGCATCATCTAGAATCTAAAGAGATTATCCCAACATTCACCTTTTATATGGAATTATATATCATATAGAATCCAAGGAGCTCATCAAGGCATTCCATTTTATTTATCATAAAGCATCACTCAAAATCCAAGGACCTCATCCCAGTATTCCTATTTATTTAGTTAAGACACTACAAAACAATGTATCTCATTTATAAAAATTTAGACCCAGGTCTAATAATAATATAATTTCAATTATTTTATACTCTAAACCTATCATTTTATTTTTAATTAATAAAGATCACACATTCATTTAATTATAATGTTTGATTCATCATTATGATTTCGATTTGATATAAAAAAGTAATATAAAATTGATTCTCCCCATAAAGGGATAGGTAAGGCCTTGACTATAATTACCAATAGTCAATTCATAGTCTTTAAGGGGTTCTAGAATCAATTTTAGGGAAAAAATAAATAATTTAGTCTATAGGTATAATGAAAAATAAATTTATATGGAGACACACATGGTATATTCTATAAAATATAGAAACCATGAGGGACAACACAAATAAACCCTAAAATTAGTTATTAGAGAAGCATTAGTTGAGTATTGACCTTTAGTTCAAGTGAAGATAAAGAATAATATAAACCAGAAAATAACTCAAAATAGGGAATCTATGTTATATATGAAGGGAGAGAACTACATGGAACACAAGGGTAATATTGGTAAAAAATAAGCATTATTATTTATACAAATCCCTGTAATGTGATGAAAACGTTAATCTAAGGTTTGATGAAGGAGAACAACCCAAAAAATCAAGGAGGGAGAGGACAAAATCACACTGTTACAAAATGGAAAAAAGAGTCTAAAATTTGACATAAACAAGTTATGTTCATAAGGGAATTTTGGTAAAATTCAACCTTTTTACTATTGTACCACATAATAGTGACCTAAACACTCAAGAGGGGGGGGGGGGGGGGGTGAATTAATTTATAAATATTTTATTTACATAAAATATCCCTCTTTATGTATGACCATTCAAATCATTATCCTTAATAATGATAGGAAATGGAAACAAAAAATTAATGGAAAGTGATCCAAAATTTGTGATTTATAGTGGTTTGGGGAATACAAATCCCATTTTACACTCCACCAACATATTTATCCCCAATTTTAGTGATTTTTACTATAATAGTACTTTCACTAGGGGCTCCTAAGTGAATGAAAGAAGCTATTACTTACTAAAATGTTTTAATATCATTCAAATAGGATATCCCTTCACAATACCTATCAATATTCTCAATACATACTCTTAGATTAAGGTAAAATAAAATATAATGAATAATGATTTTTACAAATCATTTTAGGACACAGTTTCAAGTAGTAACTGACAGTACTCAAAGATTCTTCTTGAGAATATGATAATCCTGATGGTACAGCTCAGGATGACATTCACTAAAAATGATAGAACTTGTAATCATAATATGATAATATTTTTTTGAACTCTTTTATGTATAGTCATTCAGAGTAATCATTTGAATATATGTGCATGTGAATCTGTATATGTATCAATCTGTATCTTTCCTTTCATGGTGACCAATTATTCATTTTATAACTCATTTTGAACTTAATAATGATATAGTCTTAATGGTCTAATGATCCATGTATTTTGTGATAAATAATATATGATATAAGAGACATTCATCTATTTATTCTAAATAATGAAATTAATTTTTCTGCAACGATGTTAGAAAACTTATCATTCTTTGGATCCTTCTATTCATGGAAAGGATTGTGTCGATCGATAATTCCTTAAATGGATAATATCTTCCATGATACATTCTAAATGAATTAAATGACTTATAAAGAGATCAGAAAAGTAACCATGACATTCTCTATATTGTTAATTCTTTGTACGACATTTCATATATAGTATTGTTCATTATGAGATAACTTCCTTAGAGAATTTGTAATATAAAATACTTCTTCATCTTCTTTATATGACAAATTGAATTCAATAGTACGTAAGCTAATTATTCAGAATATGATAAAAATTGACACCATAATGTGGAACATAACTTCTACAAAATCTTCTTGCCGTCGCAAGATGATATTTTTAAAATATACTTTTCATAAGATAAGTTCTTCTCTAATTTTCATTATGACTACAACATATTATTTGTACATTAACCAAATCAACCATTATATTAGTAATATAAATTATTATATAGTTAGATTAACTTCCAAAACTTTTTTATTTTATGTAAAAAAATATATTCTACAATTATCATAAGATAAAAGAATTTGGAATATATAGAATACATCACTCAATATAAGATAAACTTCTCATAAATATTTTCAGAAACACTTGGCATGAACTTGTAATAATAAATGTATGGATATTTTGAATCATAAAAAACATAAAAACTAAGATATGTTGGTGTAATATAATAATTATATAAGTCTATACCTTTTTTATGATCACAAAATTCACGAAATAGAAGACGAAAATTTCATAAAATTATCTTAAATATTACAAAAATTATCACAAGAGATGAAACATATAGAACTATGTAATATTTCATTAATTCTCCCAATTTAATGAAACATTCCATTTTAAAATTATTTTATTCACAAGAAAATTTATAAATATTTTAACACTTTTCAATTTTTTTATGTTTTCCTTCTTCAGAGAGATTGAATTTTTATTTTTCCCAATTTTTTAAAAAGATATCTTATCAAAATTTTAATAATTTAACATTTTTGTATTGTATTTTCCTCATCTGCCTTTTTATGATATCCAAAAGAAGTAGAGTATGGAATAAAATTAAAATTTGAACATGAACAATAGTAAATTAGTCATTCTATTGATTGCGAATAGAATTTGGTGTTAAATTGGGTAAATAAGTAATAGAGATAATTAAGAACATAAGGAAAATCAAATTTGAATAGTTTACAGATACTAAAACATATTGATCATATGGATAAAAATTTAAAATAGTATAGAGTAAAATAGATTGGGAATTTATAAGATAAGAATACTAAATAACTACTAAATAGAAAAAGTGTAAAAAAATCCTAAAAGGCACATTAAAATAATCCAAGCATTCAAAAGGTTATGTTATTAATATATTCAAATGTTAAAAAAATGGCATTAAAATGAGGCTTGATTCAAATGTTTTCTTAAATTTCCATCCACTCGGGAAAAAAATTCCCATACTGAAGAAAAAAGTTATATAATCTATTGAACATGAACGATGTTTTTAAGGGGGTTTTCTCATATAATAAAGTATATGCAGAGTGTAAAAAGGATTTAGGTATAGTGGTGTGAGGTATTTCTCAAAAAACAACACCCATTGTGAGGAGAGATGTTACAAGATCTGGTCAGTCTCATTGAGCGGTCCTTACTAGTGTGGATTTGAATTTTGAGAGTAGGTCATTGATATTTATCCAAATAGAATTTATCTACTGGTTAAAAGAAGTTTTTAATGGGTGGTTCAGAAGAAGGTAAAGAAACTTTTAGTTCAAACATGAGACTCTTGCATTGATACTCATTTATTAGGTAAAAATATCCTTTAATTTCTATGAGGTAGATCCATTCCTATAAAAAATATTAGGTCTTGGAATATTTCTCCCTTGTATAAGAAATAAGTAATTAACACAAACATCTCTCAATTTCAATAATTCATTTTTTGCTGTAGTCTTGGATAGTCATGAATCCATTCCAAACTTGTTTGAGAAACATTTTGTAAGAATCTTATTTATCCCCTTTATTTTCAACACTACAATCCAATTTCATTAATTATTTAAAGTAATAATCAAATATGTTTATTAGAAGACTCATAGAAATGATTTCCATACCCATTGTAGATATAACATCCAAGGTAATTATAGAATAAGACTTTTTTGTATTTATTAACTAGATATTAATTTTAATTTAATGGGGATTATATATTAGACAGTGTACCCAACACACAATAATAGGTTTTCCAAAATGCTTATATTGAACACAATATTGAGTTATACCAAAAAACAAATTATTATTAATATTATTATGTTAATTGGTAGTTATATCCTAGCCATTGTAATTGAAATAATGAATAGAACAAAGTATATTATGTTTAAATATGTTTATTGAATGTTTTTACTTTCTTCCAATAAATTTCATGGGATTAATATATGAATAAATCTAATTTTAAGCATAAAATGATCTAATATTTTCAAATGGCAGTTTTACTGCCTATTAATGGAGAACCATTTTTAAATCTAATTTTTGAAGGTTTAATAATTTTTATATTAAAAATTAAACATATTATTTAGAATAGGAGTATCAAATTTTACTTTGGTTGATTTTTTTATATTTCTGATAATATTCAATTTTTAAGGAATATTGAAAAATATTGCATTTCACTTCAAAACATCTTTTTTGTCCAAATTATTTAAATAATTAAGTATCATTATAGATGGTTTTAACAAATAATTAAATAAATTTTATATCAATTAATCCAAAGTAGTTCATCGTAATCAATTTCACATTGAAATTGGATATAAAAACATTGTGATCTTTTGAATATTTTTACTTCAAAAACTAGTTTCCTCGATCCGTCAATGAGATAAAATTTAAATTAATTTATCAACATACGTTAATTGAATATTCAAAAAATGGTCATACATGTTTTCACTTCATTGGAAATTTTTTCCAATAGGATAAAAATAATTTTTTTGGTGAATAATAACTTCAATATTTTATTTACCATAGTTAAAGATAAATAGGGTAATTAAAGGAAAAATTAATATTATAATATTATAAAATTACCCTAACACTGGTCCTAATATTTCTGGATGAGTTATTATTTATAATGGACGTCGTTGGGATGAAATTGTGACCTTTTTAAGCCACTTGGGTGTGATTATGATATTTATAACATTTAATTTATAGTAAAGAAAAATATGTCATAAATATATATCTTCTTACTAAAACAATTTTAATATGGGATTATATAAGTTATATATTTATCTTTTAATATTCCTTATAACACTACTAGAATTCAAGGTATTTGCGACAGGTTATTTGTAATGGGATCTCGTCACAAATAAGCTTCAGTGACGGGCCCCCATCGTAAATAGATCGTTGCAGAAAACGCCATCACAAAAAATATTATTTGCGACAGCCCCGTCACAAATAATATTTTTTGTGATGGGAAACTTCACCATCGCAAATAAGTTTCTGATTATATACTTTATATATATATATATATAAGATCTTTTGCGAGGGGCCCGTCACAAATACCTTTTTGCGACGGGCCCGTAATCCCATCACAAATATCATTTTGCGACGGACCCGTAATCCCGTCGCAAATACTTTTTGAAAATATTTTTTTAGACTATTTGTGACGGGCCCGTAATCCCATCACAAATACCTTTTTTAAGAAAAAATTATTTAGACTATTTGCAACGGGATCTCACCGCAACAGATCCCTTCGCAAATAATAAACAAATTTAAAAAAAAATAAATTTAATAAAATTATGATTATTAAATAATTAATTTTAATATTATTAAAATAATAAAAAATAAAAAATATTAAAAATCTCAATATTCACAAAAAAATATTAAAAAATCATAAAATATTATTATGATAATTGAAAAATTAATTTTAATATTATTAAAAAAGTAAAAAAAATAAAAAAAATAAAAATCTCAATATTCACAAAAAAATATAAAAAAAACATAAAATATTATTATTATTATTGTTAGTAAAATAAACAAATATTAAAAAATACAATACTGAAAAAATATATTTAATAAAATTATGATTAATGAAACAATAGTATTAATATTATGAAAATAATAAAAAAATAAAAAATATTGAAATTCTCAATATTCACAAAAAAAAATCATAAAATATTAAAAATTAAATTATGTAATAATAACACCAATATAAAAGACAGAAACTGTAAATAGTTCATATTAAAACAAATTTAAATTCAAATGTTTTTGACATAAAAAAAATCATTGGAGTCGGTCGTCTTCTGGAGGAGGTGGAGGAGCTGAAGGAGCTGGTGGAGGAAACTACATACCTAAACTACGAGTCAGACGGTGCATGTAATCCATCTGCTTGTGATGCTTCTGCTGCCATTGACGCATCTCCTCCTCGTGCTACTACTGCTGTTGCTGCCATCGGTGCATCTCCTCCTCGTGCTGCTGCTACTGCTGCTACTACTGACGCATCTCTTCTTGCTGCTTTTGCAAACTCTCTATAAGGTCATTCTGAGCTCAGAAATTCTCGTGATATTGTGAGTCATAAGATGATGCCTCTCCACGAGCTCCTCTCGAACTGGACGTCGACATTGCACCAGTACCATAATATGAACCAGGAGTCACATAAGAGTCGATACCAACTACTCGACCCTTCTCAAATCCATACTAAGTCGTATACATCCATGCCGCCTCGTCAAAATGGTGGGCACTAGTATGATCAGTCACCTTATCCTGACCCTCATCCTATGTCTGAGAAGTCGTATCCTTATATGAATCCTTTAATTCCAATTTGAAATTAAAATTGTGAAAATATTATATGTAGTTAATTGTCAAACTGAAAAAAATAATACTAACCACAATCTGACACTGGTGATCACCTCTAATCTCTCTGGTGGCTGGATCACTGTACATCCTCTGATAAACATCATACTCTGTAATATCGGGATGCTCGACTTCCTATATGAATATAAAATAAACTTTTTATATTTGAAGTTATATAATGTTTTAGAAAAAATACTTACCAGATGCTCTCTATGCGTACTGAATGTATGGCTACCAGCTCGATGCGTCACCTTCTGTCTCCCCTAGTTCTGCCGACCCAATGAAGACCTCCTCTGAAATCCACCACCCAACCAGTGTGCACATAATCCATCCCAAACCTGAGATGAAATGCACTCTGGTTGGTGGGCTCTACATGACTCATCAAATACTATCTCTCCTGCTTTTTTAATGGTCGTCTTTCTCAAATTGTGCAAAAACTGACACAAACGCTCACGCATAGACACCTCTCATGCGACATGGATATCGTCACGCATGCTATCATCGATGAGATACCATAAAACCTATAAATAATTTATAATATCAAGTTATTATTAAAATAAATTTCAAAATAAATATTATTTATTTATATACCAGTCAATGATTATACATGCCGAGATGCACATCAATAGGAATCTGTTCCCATGTGGTCCATGGCTGAGAAAAATAATTGCGCAAGATAGCTCTCCCCTGTCCAACAGTTACATGCGCAAAACTGTGAAAAAGAATAAATAATCAAACAATTAGTATATATATAAATAAATTAATGAAATCTAACTAAAATATACAGGTTACCATACCTCTGTGTGCGTGGATCGAAGCCAAGTCGTGGATGTCACTCAGGGATAGGGTCAGGAATCATCAGTCACACAAGACCGCGTCCCCTCCGCGTACCTCCTGAACCACCAGTAGGCTGAGGGTCAGATGATCCCACATCCCCCTCATCCAAAGGTAGCTCAACATCCTCTAACTCACGTAATAGATCAGAGTCCATTTAAAACACAAAATGATTGTTGTTAGCAGATAGTTGAAAATAACTATTATATATATATACATTAGTTATGATCATAACCAACATTTAACTATGCCAATGTTCACCTTCATCATCATCTTCATATCTAACGATGTTAATGTCTTCATATTCCTCCTCGGCATCATCAATATCCATATGAGTTTTTCTTTCATCATCCCTTGTCATTTCAATTTCATTTTTAACATCATTAACATCTTCGTCACTGTGGACCATTAATTGTGGGGTGTCCTCATCGATATTCACATTTCTTTGTGAAAATGATTTATTTTGAGTAGTCTCTTGAAAAATTTCAATTTCTTCCACTTCAGCAGAACCACATTCAGTTTGAGTAAATTGATTTTCCCAAGATTTCATTTTTATTATGCTCCACCAATCACCCAGGTATCTTGAAGTAGCACAGTACTTTGCGTAATAAATTTTATGTGCCTTTTGAGCCAGTAAAAATGGTTCATTTACTGCAAGAAGACTTTTATATTTAATATCAATGATTCTATGAGTCAGATGAACATGAAAGACTATCTCAGTATCCAACCACCAACATTTAAACATCATTATATAATTTTTTCCAAGATAAAATAGCTCAATAATTTCATCCAGAATGATGTAAAAGTCAAATTCAGTTTCTCTATGATGCGATCCTCTCAAACAAACTCCACTGTTCATTGTTTTTTTGATTCCCTATATGAATGTGTATGAAACCAAAAACCATTCACCACATATGCATTATAAGATTTAACCATTTTGGTTGGTGGGTTACTCAATATACACAATCACTTATCAATTTTATCGGCATGTTGAGACACCTGAAAATTTGTAAAACAATTATCAATATAATAAATAGTAAACTGAATTGATATTAAACCATCAATAATTTATGTTACCAGCTTTTTAAACCATTGAGAAAAATGTTTTTGTCTGCGTTTTTCAAGAGCAGCTGATGTAATTTGTGGAACTTGTTTCTTGATATGATTATCATATAACCTGAAAATAAAATAAGTTTACATACTGTAACATGAATTATAGAATAAGTGATAGAATCAATCACAGTACAAATGCTTTCATTTCTTCTCAGTTGAGTAGAACATATGTATGAGCTCTATGATGTTCATCGTCTGAAGGCCATCATTCTTGAACTCCACCGAAGCCAAGATTTTTTCTGATTAAAAACTTATAAATGATTTTACTTTTCATAATTAACATTTCCATTTTTCTGTCCCATGCAGTTTTGTTTTGAGGGATATTCAGATTCAAAATAGTGAGAGCATAAAAAATCAATTTCCTCTTAGAAATAAGCTTCACCGGTTGATCCTTAAACTGATGCTTTGTTACGTACTTTTTTCTTCAATTTCTGCATGCATCTCTCGAATGGGTACATCCATCGAAACTGTAATGTACCTCCACATTTAGCTTCATGTGAAAAATGTAATATCAGATTTTCTATTTAGTCAAAGAAAGCAGGTGGAAAGTTTTTTTCCAGTTTATATATAATTACAACAACATCTTCTTCCAGTTTTCTTAGTGCATCGTAGTTAGTTGTCGCTGCACAAATGTCTCAAAAAAATACATGATATGTCTGTTATCGAATACCAAATCATAGAATTCAACAAACCTTTGAATCCAATTGGAATAATTCTTTCGATTATAACATGACAATCCTGACTTTTTAATCTGGTAATATGACCATTTTTAACACATCTTCTCAAATTAGAATCATAGCTATCTAGAAGTCTCAAATCTGTAATCCACTGAGAAAATAATAAACGGATCTCATTGGAAAGTGTATAAGCTGATTTTGGCTTCATTAACCTCTATGATCTGACATTTTCAAATAGTTCAAGTTATGGTCGCCTAAAAATTTGGGCAAGATCTAATCGTGCTTTTATAGTATCTTTGGTTTTACCATGTGTATCCAAAACTGTATGAAATAAATTATCAAAACAGTTCTTCTCAATGTTCATGACATCCAACATGTGGCGGACCAACAAATCAGACCAATATAAGAGATCCCAAAAAATGCTTCATTTTATCCAATTATGTTCTTTCCCAAAGCCATGAATTTTCTATTGGTTTATCGTTGGCCCAAATGTGATGGGAGGTAATGAAAATACAACTGATTTTAACTCTGTACCTGAGATCATTTTTGGAGGTTCATCCCTTTCAATTGTGCCTTTTCTGAAATGAGATTTTTTCCTTCGAAAAGGATGATTGGTTGGAAGAAATCTGTGATGACAGTCAAAGTAGCAAGGTTTTTTTCCATTGACGAGCATAAAAGCTTTTTTATCTTTCATAAAGTAAGGACATGATTTCAGACCAAGTGTACTCTAGCCAGATAACATGCCATATGTTGGAAAGTCACTAATCGTCCACATCAATGCAGCTTTAAATGTGAAATTTTGTTTTGCAACAACATCATTTGTACTAACACCATTACTCCACAATGAATTTAACTCATCAATCAATGGTTTCAAATAAACATCAATATTATTTTTTAGGTGTCCTGGGATTAATAAGGTCAAAAAGATATAGGTATACTTCCTCAATATCCATGGAGGTAGATTGTATGGAGTTATAAAGACAAGAAAATATGAATACTAACTACCATAAGAACCAAACGGACAGAAACCGTCAGTATAAAGACCCAATCGCACGTTTTAGGCTTTTAAAGAAAAAGACCGATGTAGATGATCAAAATGTTTCCATGAATCACCATCAGATGGATGATTCAAGCTTTTACCGGTTGAAATATTGGTTATGTGCCATGACATCATTGATGCTGTGTTATGAGACCTGAATAAATGTTGTAGCCTAGGTGTAAGGGGGAAATATCTCAACTGTTTTATAGGAATTGATCCAGACTTCCCTGGTTGAGCTTCTTTATACCTCAATTGTCCACATGTTTGACAACTATCCAATGACTCATTTTAACCAGAATATAAGATGCAATCATTTTCACATGCATGAATCTTCTGATAACTAAGGCCTAGATTACGAACCAACCTCTTTCTCTCATAGTAATTTATAGGAAACACATTTCTTTCAGGTAATAGTGTTTTAACCAAAGAAAATATCTGATCAAAATAGTTTTTTGATGTTGCATTATATGATTTAATAGCCATAAATTTTTCAATTGTTTCTAATGTGCTTATCTTACAACCAAGATATAATGCATCCTCAGCAGACCTCAACAAATCATAAAATTTGGATGGTGCCAACTCAGGAGTTAAATCAATATCATTGTGAGTTTTAGTTTGTTGAACAGATGGACCTGCAACATCACGTACTAAATTTTGGAACTATGATGGATTTAGAATCAAGTTATCAATATCTTCTCTGGAACCGCATTCACCATGTTAATACCAAAAAACATAATCTGGTTGAAAACCAAACTACAAGAGATGTCCCCCAACATTGTCAAATGTGTCAAACGTTCTCAAAGCACATTCTTTACAAGGAAAATTAATTATGCCTTCTGAAACATATTATAGTTTTGATGATGAAAATTCTAAGAAAGCTTCAACACCCTCAATATATAAAGGATTTAAACCAGAACCATTTGGATTTCTGCACTGATTTATCTAATCGCGATCATCTAATAATGACTGATGATGACTTCTTTATTCCATATTTTTATACAAAATATAAAATCATAACTATTTTTGAATAATTTGAAATTATAAAAATACTATCTGAAAAAAGAAGATAAATAATTACTACTAATTATTAATAATTACCATTAATTAAAGGTGACACAATTTCTAGTGGATTGACGACTCCTCTTTTGTCTGACGGCTCATTTACATGCATCTTTCTCACACTGAAATCACAATGAAGAATCTGGTCAGAGGTACGCATATTCATTCTTGTATGCATGAGAATGAATATACGTAACTCTGACCAGATTCTTCATTGTGATTCCAGTGTGAGAAAGATGTAGGGAAATGAGCCGTCAGACAAAAGAACCCCCTTTTTGTTGATGAATAGTCTTCTTCCAACTGTCACTTCCTAAAAACGTTATAAAAAATATGATCCTACGAATGCATATCCAATCTCATGTATACGACATTGAATATGCCTATGTAGCAGCACATTTTTCATATTATATTGAGTTGGTGAGAGTTGAAAGGAGAAAAGTTATCAAGGAAAAGGAGTGCCGTTAATCCACTAGAAATTATGCCAGGTTCTTAGAATTTATTAAAATTTATTAAAATTTCTTTCTAACTATTCCTAATTTATTATTAATATTTATTATTAATTATTACTAATTATTACTATTTATTGCTAATTATTCTTATTTATTACTAATTATTCTTATTTATTACTAATTATTCTTATTTATAACTAATTATTCATATTTATTACTAACTATTACAATTTATTACTATTTATTACTATGTATTACTGTTTATTAAAATTTATTACTATTTATTACTATTTATTAGTATTTATTACTAATTATTACAATTTATTACTAATTATTGCAATTTATTCCTATTTATTACTAATTATTCCTAATTATTGCTAATTATTCCTAATTATTGCTAATTATTCCTAATTATTGCTAATTATTGCTATTTATTTCTAATTATTGCTAATAAGTTCTAATTATTCCTAATTATTTCTAATTATTACAATTTATTCATATTTATTGCTAATTATTGCTAATTATTGCTAATTATTGCTAAATATTCCTAATTATTTCTAATTATTCCTAATTATTCTTAATTATTTGTAATTATTACTAATTATTTGTATGTATTAGTAATTATTACTAATTATAGCTAATTATTACTAATTATTGCTAACTATTCCTAATTATTGCTAACTATTCCTAATTATTGCTAATTATTACTAATTATTGCTAAATATTACTAATTATTAGTATTTATTCCTAATTATTAGTAAATATTACTAATTATAAGTATTTATTCTTAATTATTACTAATTATTTCTAATTATTACTAATTATTACTAATTATTCCTAATTCTTACTAATTATTCCTAATTATTACTAATTATTCCTATTTATTAATATTTATTTCTATTTATTACAAATTATTTCTATTTATCACTAATTATTGCTAATTATTGCTAATTATTCCTAATTATTCCTAATTATTCCTAATTATTGCTAATTATTGCTACTTATTTCTAATTATTGCTAATTATTTCTATTTATTGCTAATTATTACTAATTATTGCAAATTATTTCTAATTATTGCTAATTATTTCTAATTATTACTAATTATTGCTAATTATTACTATTTATTTCTAATTATTGCTAATTATTTCTAATTATTGCTTATTATTCCTAATTATTCCTATTTATTGCTAATTATTAGTATTTATTGCTAATTATTAGTATTTATTAGTAGTTATTCCTAATTATTAGTAATTATTACTAATTATTACAATTTATTACTAATTATTACAATTTATTACTAATTATTACAATTTATTACTAATTATTACAATTTACTACTAATTATTATTATCTATTGCTAATTATTGCTAATTATTACTAATTGTTTCTAATTATTACTAATTATTGCTAATTATTCCTAATTATTGCTAATTATTCCTAATTATTGCTAATTATTACTAATTATTATTAAGATTTACTAATTATTAGTAAGTATTACTAATTATAAGTGTTTATTTCTAATTATTTGTAATTATTCGTAATTATTACTTATTATTCCTAATTATTCCTAATTATTCCTAGTTATTACTAATTATTCCTAATTATTCCTAATTATTACTAATTATTCCTATTTATTAATATTTATTTCTATTTATTACTAATTATTTCTATTTATTACTAATTATTGCTAATTATTTCTAATTATTACTAATTATTCCTAATTATTGCTAATTATTTCTATTTATTTCTATTTATTACTAATTATTTCTAGTTATTCCTAATTATTGCTAATTATTGCTAATTATTAGTATTTATTAGTAATTATTAGTACTTATTAGTATTTATTACTAATTATTACAATTTATTACTAATTATTACAATTTATTACTAACTATTACAATTTATTACTAATTATTATTAATTATTCCTAAGTATTACTAATAATTTCTATTTATTACTAATTCTTCCTATTTATTATTAATTATTCTTATTAATTACTAATTATTCCTATTTTTTACTATTTATTGCTATTTATTACTATTTTTTTCTATTTATTGCTAATTATTGCTAATTATTGATAATTATTCCTAATTATTGCTAATTACTGCTAATTATTACTAATTATTGATAGTTATTACAAACTGTTGCTAATTATTGCTAATTATTGCTAATTATTTCTAATTATTGCTAATTATTCCTAATTATTAGTATTTATTGCTAATTATAAGTATTTATTATTAATTATTAGTAATTATTAGTAATTATCAGTATTTATTACTAATTATTACAATTTATTACTAATTATTACAATTTATTACTAATTATTACAATTTATTACTAATTATTACAATTTATTACTAATTATTATTAATTATTGATATTTATTGCTATTTATTACTAATTATTGCTAATTATTACTAATTATTGCTAATTATTCCTAATTATTGCTAATTATTCCTAATTATTCCTAATTATTACTAATTATTAATATTTATTCATAATTATTCCTAATTATTACAAATTATTCATAATTATTACTAATTTTTTCTATTTATTACTAATTATTGACATTTATTACTATTTATTATTAATTACTACTAATTAGATATATACATTACTAATTATCGTCAATAATAAATAATTACTACTAATTATTAAAAATTAATACTAAAAATTTCAATTTATTAGTACAAATAAATACTAATGACAAAACAACTTAAATTTAATTTAATTACAACTAATCAACAATAAAAAAATTAACATAAAAAAAAGAAATAAATAATAAATTAAAAAAAACATAAATACCTTTATGACTGATTTTCTATTGATGCAGATGGCTTCACAACTTCTTCGTGAAAAAAAATTAACTTAGAAAAATTCTCTATCTAAAATCCGAGTTTAGAGAGAAACATGATCTAAAATTTGAGAGGAATGAGAGAAAAAACGGGTGGGGGTATATATAGGTCAGATTATTTGCGACGAGAGTATTTGCGACGGGTATCCCGTCGCAAATAGTATCTTTTGCGATGAGACCCATCGCAAATAGTATCTTTTGTGATGGGACCCGTCGCAAATACCTACGCCCGCATTAATTACTGTCGGCGGTTAAAAAGTTATTTGGTGCAGGACCCGTCGCAAATAGTCCCTGCCGACACACCTTTTGTGACGGGACGACATCCCGTCGCAAAAAACTATAAACCGCCGCCGGTTATTTGCGACGGTGGGATCCCACCATCGCAAATAACCTTCGCGCGGTTTGGCGCGCTATCCGCGGTAAACTATTTGCGACGGGAGTCGAAATCCCGTCGCAAATAGTTAGTTATTTGTGACGGGTTGTTACCCCCGTCGCAAAAAGCCATTTTTCCCGTAGTGTAAATCTAAAAATATTACCTATATCATGGTAATTAATTTATAATTTTTAGAAAATAAATAATTAAATTAAATTGTGATGTAATGATGATGCGGTAATTGATTTATTAAAGAAAAAATAAAATAAATGATATTAATAATATTGAAATAAATATAATTTCCAATATTTGATTCCATCCACAAAGTTTTTGTATTACTATGACATGTTATGATAGAGTTAATGAGTTTTTTCGAAGGAATCAAGTTGTAATGATTTTTTAAAGTCATATAATGAATAGTGTCAAAATTGTGATAATTGATAACTTAAATTATAATATATATAATTAAATGATATAAAAATTATAAAAATACAGGAAATGGCCAACCGGTATATATAACTGTACAAATGTCATTGATTACTCATTCAGTGGTAATTTCACATGATTTGGTAATTATTTTTACTCTCAAATGTAAATTACTTAATAAAACGATAAGAGTTAAAAAGGTTAAAACAAAAAGATAAGAAATAAAAAGATATTCAAAACATGTATAATTTTAATTTAATGATGATTATTTGACCCAATACCATCATATATTTGAAATAGATTAGTTTGAGACCATTTGTAATTGAATTTTAATTTATATTGACATTATACTTTTTATAATTCCAAGAGTACCCCTCCACTCACCTTTAAAAAGGAACTCTTCTTCTCTATTACACACACTTCAATGACATTTGGGATCAAAAAATACTATCCCAAAAATCTTCCTAGAATCCCTTCTCAAATTCTTGAGGCTTTACTTTTTGCAGAACACCCTCTTTATAGGTGTTAACGTGTTCATCAAAGGTGATCAACCAAAGAAGATGTATCGTTTTTATTTACCTATTCCTAGTTTATTTATTCTTTAACTTCCTTCAATTCTATTTCAATCCTATTAAAATAATAAATCCAGTATACTAAATAGAATGACATGTCATTCTGTTAATGTCACCACCTGAATCAGTCTCCAATTTCAAAAAATTGGAAATGAACTTTTCATTCGTGTGCACGGAAGACTACCGCCTCCCGAACCGATATAGTTTGTTTTTCATCACCATTTTTAAATACTAGTTATAATGATGAAATTATGGTTCATATGTGATATTAATGACATATTAATCATTATAAGATTATAATATATCAAATATTCTAATACATTCCATGCACATAAAAATGATAATGTCGTTCGTGTGTACGTGTGAACTCTCACCTCCACGAAGCGCGGTGATTCATTTTTATTCACTACATCACTTGCATGATGTATATAATTATATTTAAATTATTAATATGATATTAATTATGTGATTATAATTATGTAAAGTTGAAATAGTGCTGACCTTCTTTCCATAACGATCAATGAAAAATGATAAACGTTACTCATGCGTACATACGACCTAGCATCTCTATGATTATAAATAGTTCATTTTCATAAAAGTACTTAATGATTTGGTTTAAAAGTATACATGATGTTAAAAATTTATAATAATATCATGAATACTATTATATAGATGATGGACTTATGAACATATGGACAATTTACATTATACTAAGTTCATTTTCGACTCAAGTACCAAATATCAACAAAACATCTGATACGATATTAATTAATTATGCAATTATTATAACATGGAAATATTTCATATAAAAGGAATAATAAACTTGAAAAAGGTTATCAATGAATTATAAATTAAACTAAGTTTATTATTCATGAATATAATGACTATACATGATGAGTCAGACTCATGGTAAGGGACTCTGTCTCAATCTCCTTTCATTGAGGCAAATCTTGATGATATGAATTTTTTTTTTCTTATAAGGTGTATATAAAAACCTTTTTACACATTATAATATGAATTATTATATTCTCATGATATTTAATGTTTTTTAAATGTTATTCCTTAATGATTTTTATTCAAGTGTTTCTCTTATGGTAATGGTGCTTTTTAAACAAAAAACCTCATTTTAATATTTTAATGATTTATTCTTATAAATATTTGTAGTTTATGTCCATGTTTTCAAAATGTTTTTAAGGATTTATTTATATAGAAATTAATGTTATAAAATTTTAATTCCTTCCAAAATTTTCAAAGTGGTATGAGACACCTTGATTTAAAAATATTCTTTTTAAAATTTTTAATTGTGTTTTAAAAATTAATGTATTATTTCAATAACATGGAATGTTTTTTAACATATACTCTAGGCATGGAATTTATCAATTCCATTTTGAAATTATGTATTGATTTTTAATTTACAAGTATTACATTTTATTTTAACATAATGGTTTTTATGTTTTTCAGTGCGTGACATATAATGATGAAATGTGATTTCAAAGTGGAAATATTATTTGTTCTTTAAGCTTGTTTTATGTGTTATGATTATGTTATGGTTCTTGAGCATTGTTTATGTATATGTGTTTTTTTGTGATAAACCTTGGGTGGGTGAGACCATGATATATCTCAAATGAATTGTGTAATAAGACGAAGTTAAATGATTGGGTTCCTCCTAAGAGATTTAGGGAATATACCATGATGGGTAATCCAAATGTAACCATGAAGATTACTCCCTATGTAGCTTCTAATGCAACAATGTAAGTATGATTTGGATGCCACAAGTTACCTTTATGATTTATTATTTCTATTTTTTTTTCAAAAATATAATTATTTCTTGAGGTATGTTAAATAGGTTATGTTTTATTGGGGAAAATAATGATTTTGTGAAAATGTTTTCATGAGTTTAAAGTATTCACGAAATAGTAGTTTCTTTCCTACTTTTATACCCCTTCATGATATTTTTTCCCATCCCATTTTTTAAAATGTTTTTCACATGTCTTAAGATTGTTAAGGACAAAGAGTATGTCATTATGAATGTATCAAAGATTTGTATTGAAAAGAATTCATATTTTATTTTTAAAAGTATTTTCTTTATTTTGAAAAAAAGGATACTGATTGGAAGTTCCCACATTGTTTTATTGTGGTTTTATTATTTATGATTTATGGCCTAATTATCTTATGATAAAAACATGAAAAGATTATAAATGTGAAATAAATAAAATTTATTGACTTACCTCAAGAATATGTAATGATTAAGGATGAGTCCTTACAGTTTATATCAAAGTAATGGTTTATATAACATAAAGGTTAGGTTGTTATTTAATCAATAGTTAAATAGTTTATATAACCATAATGGATTTCATTATAATAAGATGTATAGTTATTTTAGGTAAATTGAATGAGTTTGAGATAACATGAATGAGAATGTATTAGTGTTTTCCTTCCTCATAAAATGTTTTATTTTACTTTTTTTATTTACTCACACTAACCTTTTTTGTTTTAGTAAATATCTAGATCCAGTAGACACCAAAATAACAATGGTTGTAAAGGTTCATGAATGGTATTAGGAGGACCATACATATATAGGTTTATTAATACCTAATTCCATTCCAATTGAAGATGAGGAAACTAAAAATGGATTATGAAAGGTAAGGATTATTTCTTATCTAATGTTTTAAAATTATTGAATATTAGGACATGATTAATGTTTTTCTGTAGGAACTAAATATTATGGAATAATATGGAAAATAATGGTTAATGGATCATGAAGAATTAATAATTATTAAGAAGTATACATATGAAGGATTAGAGTGCTATGGTATACTATTTGATGATGAAATGTTTAAAAGTACCAATGCTCTTTTGATGATGGGATTATAGTAGAATACTTTTCCCTCATATGAGTAACCTGGAAGTTTGTTATGAAAAAATTGTATTTGAAGAAGAAATGTATTTTCTTATGTGTATATAATTTTAAAGGTATGAATATCCTTTAGGGTTTATATGATCTTTTATTTTTAACTAAATATGGGATATTAATTTTTGGGATAAAAAATGAAAGGCATGAGATAAAATTTGTGGTTAAAATATGTTATTGTTATTTATAAGGATTTTATCTTGTTTTGGAAATTTTATAAGAATTATGTAGTTTTTGATAAAGGTAAACTGATGGGAAGTGTGAAAACCCATCGCATTGGAAAGTCCATAGGAATCGAACCAAAAACTGAAGGGAGATAAGAATTTACCACCTACTAATATCCTACATAAAGTAACTCTTAAGTATGGTGTTTTATTTTTAGTTAAACAAGTTGATAGAATAAGAATAAATTGATTGTGGGAACTTATGTTTTATTGAATCTGAATCCTTGGTATTGGAAAATGATTTGGTGATTAAGTGATAAATGTAATTTTATATGATGTTCAATATTTTAGGAACTATATATGATTAAGGTAAATATAATGCTATGAGATTTAAATTTAGGAGTGATAGTTGAATTATATTTTGGAAGAATATATGATTTTAATTGTGGACTTATGGTGAATTAGGTTATTTACTGAAGTGATTATCCTAACTTATAGAATATGTGATTATGTTAATTATTTTTTGGTATGCGACATTTATACTTATTGATGTTATTTGGAGATAAATGTTAACATTTATCTTGGAAGACTATGTGATCAAATCCTTTAGAATTTTGGGTTTCCATCTTAGTTGGATTACTTTGATGAATTTTTAGGATATTTATATGTTGAATTATCTATGTTGAAACTTAGGTATCGATGATGAATTTTGGATATTAATGTAGTTTTTTATCATATAATGGTTTATTCATTTTGGATAATTATCTTATCCGAACCATATTGGTTTTGGTTAATGTTTCAAGATGGGTTAAATAGATAGTTAATCTTTTCTGAATTATGTGATTCTCTAGAAGTTGATTCTATTGTTTTAGGTCTAAAAAATTCAACTTGTATATAAATATTTTAAAAGAAAAAAATTATTTTTGGTGGAATTTGGTTAAAGGATGAAACTATGCTTTTTATGTCATTTGATTTCCTTATGTTCTTAGTTTATTAATTAAATGAATTACTCAACATTATAAATGGGATCTTAAAATAAAAACAATTTTTTTTATTTTCATGCTATGAAATCAAATACCATTTAACTAATAAAAAATTTATGTTTTTTTGATTGCTAACCTTTTTCTGAAAATGTTTTGTTTCACTCTCAATCAGAACTTGATTGTTTGTTTTCTCTTCCATATCCATATTTTCCTATGTGGATCCCGTGTCTTTTTTATCTCGGGTAACCTTCTTACTTAACTTTCTTTCTTTTAATGTGTATTTTTTATTGAATCTTTTTTTGATGTTTTATTTCAATGAAGTAATTTTTTAAAAGTGAAACCTTAGTTACTGTGCCCAAATTTAAAATTGTAAGGATGTAATTTCAAAAAGGGGGGAAGGATGCAACCTCCCGGGTAATTATAGAATAATACCTTTACATATTTATGAATATTTATTAATTAGATATTATTTTTACTTTAAAAGGGATGCTATGTCTAATAGTGAACCTAACACGCAATAATGAGTTTCTTTGAAATCTTACGCTGCACACAAGATTTAGTTATACCAATAAATATTATATTATTAATATTATTATTTTAATTGGTAGTTATTGAATTTCCATTGTATTAGAGGGAAGAAAAATGACTAACTATATTAAATTTAAACATTTTTATTTAATGTTTTTACTTTCTTCCATATAATTTCATGGGCTTAAAATATGAATAAATCCAATTTTAAGCATAAAAAGCTCTAATATTTTTAAAAGGTAGTTTTACTGTCTATTGATGGGGAACCATTTTTATATATAATTTTTTTGAATGTATTATATATTTTATATTTAAAATTAAACTTATTATTTATAATATAAGTATCAAAATTTACTTCAGTTGATTTTTTGGTCTTTTTATGATAATATTAATTTTTTAATGAATATTGAAAAATACTGGATTTTATTTCAAAACCTCATTTTCATACAAATTATTTATAAAGTTAGATTCTCAATTTAATTAATTTTAATGTATAATTAAATAATTTTTTTTATCATTTAATCCAAATTTTTTCATTATAATGAATTTCACATTGTAATTGGAAATAAAATCAATATGAAGTTTTGAACGTTTTTACTTCAAATACCTTTTTCTTGTTATGTCAATGGGATTAAATTTAAATTAATTTAACCACTTATTTGAATTTAATTTTTGAAAACATACATACATGGTCATACTTAGAATGAAAAATGTATTCCAATAAGATCAAAATAATTTTTTGGTGAATAGTAACTTTAATATTTTATTTAACACAATTAAAGGTAAATAGGGAAATTTATGGTAAAATTATTATTATAATATTATAAAATTACCCTAAGAGATGTCCGAATTTTAATGGATGTGTTATTATTGACCATGACTATAATGTTTCTGAAATTTTATTCTTTGGAAACCACTTTGGTGTGATTATGACATTTGTAACATATAATTTAACGTAAAGGCAAATATATGATTAATTTGTCTATCCTTACTAAAATAATTTTTATATGGGGTTATATAAGTGATATATTAAACTATTAATACTAATAATAAATATAAAAATATTACAGACATCATGGTAATTTATTTATAATTTTTAGGAAATAAATAATTAAATTAAATAGTGACACACTTATGATGTAGTAATTGATTTATTAAAGAAAGAATCAAATAAATTATATTAATAATATTAAAATAAATATATTTTTAAATTTATGATTCCATCCACTATTTTTATGGATAACTATTATAAGTTATTATTGATTTAATGTAGTTTTGTTAAAGGAATCATGTTTTTATGATTTTTTTTAAAAAGTCATGTAATAAATAATGTCAAAATTGATATAATTCATTAAATAAATTATGAAATATCCAATTAAATGGTATAAAATTTATAAAAATAAAAAATTCTACAATAAATTTGAGATAACTCTACAAATGTTATTAACGATTCATTAATTTGCCGTTTGGCATGATTTGGTAATTCTTTTAACTCTCAAAAAGTAAATTACTTGATAAAATGGTAAGAGGTAAAAATATTTAAACAAAAAGATAATAATTAAAAAATATTCATAACTTGTATAATATTAATTGGTTGATGATATTTCAACTCAAAATAATCATATATTCTATAAAAATCAGTTTGGGGCCATTTGGAATCAAAATTGAATTTATATTAAATTTACACTTTTGATAATTCCAAGAATTTCCCTCCCCTCTCCTATAAAAGGCACCCTTTTTCTCTATTCATTACACTTCCAAGACATTTTGGTTCAGAGAATTCCTACACAGAACTCTCCATAGAATCAACTCTCACATTATTGAGGCCTTAGTTTAGGAAGAACACCCTCTTTAGAGGTGTTAAAATGTCCATCAAAGGTGATCAACCAAAGAATTGGTATCATTTTTATTTAAGTATTTCTATTTTATTTCTTCTTCCACTTCATTAAATTATTTTTCAAGCATAATGAAATAATAAGTCCAGTACCATAAATATATAGAGTTTTTATAATGTTAATACCATCACCTGAATCTATCTCCAATTCCATCAAATGGGAAATGAACTTGTCGTTCATGTGTACGACGAACTTCAGCCTCACGAACCAATATATTTCATTTTTAATGAAAATCCTTAAAAACTGGTTATAATGAAGAAATTAATATTAATATGTGTTATTCAGGACACTTTAATAATTATAAGATAATAATATATCATAAATGTTCTTACCTTTCATGCACATAAAAATGATATCGTCGTTCTTGCGTATGTGTGAACTATCACCTCCACGAAGAAATGTGATTTTTTTTTATTCAGTACATCACTTGTACGATATATATAAGTATATTTAAAAGATTAATATGATATTAATTATTTTATAATCATTCTATAATGATTAAATGATAATTATTTTTATTACATAATGATCAATGAAAAATGAAAAATGAAACTCATGTGTACGTACGACCTACCATATCTATGATTATAATGTTGTTCATTTTCCATAACAATACATAATGGTTTGATTTAAAACTATATTTAATGTATAAAGGTCATAATAATGTCATTAATATTATTCTAGAGATGATGGACTTATGACCACAAGGACTATTGAGATCTTATAAAGTTCCTTTTTGAATGAAGTACCGAATATCGACAAAACATCTGATACGAACATAAATAATTATGTAATTATTATAAAATGGAAATAAGTGATATAAAATTAATAATAAACTTGAAAAACGTTTTCAATAATGTATAAATTAACCTATGTTTATTATTCATGAATATAAGGATTGAATGTGACGAGTCACACTCAAGGTAAGGGACTCAATCTCAATCTTTTTTCATTGAGGTATATCTTGATGTTATGAAATTTTTAATCCTATAAGGTGTATATACAAGACTTTTTACACCTCATATTATGAATTTATATATTTTCATGATATTTAATGTTTTGTTTAATGTTATTCCTTAATGATTTTTATTCAAGTGTTTCTAAAGTGGTAAGGGGATTTTTAACTAAAAATCCTCATTTTAATGTTTTAATGATTAATTATTATAAACATTTATATTTTATTTCCATGGATTCAAAGTAGTTTTAAATTTTTACTTATATGGACATGAATTTTTTATAATTTTAATTCATTCTAAATGTTTCATATTTCTATAAGACACATTGATGCAAAAAATTCCTTTTAAAGGTTTTAATTGCGTTTTAAAAATGGGTGGATTATTTTAATAACTTGGATTATTTTTTAACATATATTCCATGAATGAAATTTCTCAAATTCGTGTCACTATTATGTGTATATATTTACATTACAAGTTTAACATTTTATTTTAATATAACGTGTTTTAACTTTTGCGTGTGTGACTTGTAAATATGAAATGTGATTTAAAAGTTAAAATGTTATTTTTCCTTTAATGTTGTTTTAGGTGTTATTATTATGTTATGGTTCTTGTGCATTTTTTTTAGTAAACTAGTTGTTCCATGATAAACCAATAGTGGGTGAGCCTATGATAGATCTCAAATTCATTGGGTAATAAGACATAGTTAAAGGTTTGGGTTTCTCTTAAATGATTATGGGAATATAATATGACGAGTATTCCAAATACAACCATGTAGGTTACTCTCTATGTAGCTCTGAAAGACAAAATATAAGTATGATATGAATTTCAAAAGTTACCTTTATGATTTATGATTTCTGATAAGTTTTTTAGGAATCTTATGATTCCATGAGGTATGTTAAAGTGTTTATTCTTTATGGGTAAAAATTATGATTTTGTGAAATTTTTTTCATGAGTTTTAAATATACATGGAATAACAGTTTCTTTCCATTTTTATTCCCTTTAATAATTTTTTTTTTGCTCATACCACATTTTAAAATGTTTTCCATAGGTCTTATGATTGTTAGGGACAAATAGGATGTCATGATGAAAGTATTTAATATGTTTCGTGAAGTGAAATCATGTTTTATTTTTAAAAGGGTTTCATTTGGGGAAAAATGTATATTGTTTGGAAGTGTCCACTTTGTTATATTATGGTTTTGTTATGAATGAGTTATGGCCTAATTCTCTAAATCTATAAACTTGAAATAACTCTCAATGTGGAAAAAAAGTAAATTTCTTGACTTAACTCAAGATTATGTAATGTATAAGGATGGGTCCTTATAGTAGAGGTATAAAATTCATATCTCTCCACAAAAGCAACTGCTTCTTCATCATCCACTTCAGACAATTCTCTCTATAAACTCCTTAAAACTATATAATGTAGTTATTCATCCTTTTTCTCATTAACTTATACACTATTTCCCAAATAATCAACCATATTTTTTAATCTATTTATGATTAAAATAACTTATGTATTCAATTCTGATGTCAAACCCAAAAATTATGGAACTTTTTATTTCAATAAAAAATAAATAATTTTTTTATATTGATCAATCGATACAAGTGATTCCCACTAAATAACATACATCATTATTACATCAGTAACTAAATTCCTTTAATAATATTTAATTATTTCTTTGGAGAGTAGATTGTACTTCATTAAAATGATATTGGTGGTTAGTGTGTCTATATATATAGCCACACTTTTTATCTTTAACAGTATATCATGTAGATTCATGATTTCTATGACAGATTGTGATGATAATTTCTATAGAATTTATAGAACTTGTGGCTTCATATCATTAATATCAACATTATAAATTAAACATTCATGAATATTAATGATTTCTTTTTTTGATTTAGCCAATTTGACATTTAGAGACTCCATTTATACTGCAAACATGGAATATTATTCTTGATAATTCTTTGAAAGACTTCTACAAACATCAAAAATTTCATTATTTCTATATTATTTATGAACATTAGTATATATATACTGGTGTAATTCCATACTCTTATCACCAAATGGTTGACATTGTTTAGCATGAGGTATATCTTCAATATGATGTGATTCCTAGGACTTAGACACAATTCTTATTACTTCTAATAGTTCTAATTACTCAAAATGAGAATTAGCAATGAGAGGATAATTTCTCTGTCTTACTGAGTTAGTATTGACTTGAAGAACAGAAAAAATGGGTAATAGAATAGTCTATTATTTCTCTATTGATTAGAGCAGAAATTGTAACATCCCAGGTAAATAAAGAATATGATATTTTCATATTTATTAATATTTGTTAATTAAAAATTAATTTTACTTTAAAGGGGATTCTATGATCAATGGCATACCTGACACACAACAATGGGTTTCTCCTAATTCTTATGTTGTACACAATGCCGAGCCATACTGAAAAAATAATAATAATATAATATTATTGTTTTAAATGGTAGTTAAAGCCTAGACATTTTACTGGAGAGATGAATAGAACAAACCATATTATGATTATAAATGTTTGTTAAATGTTTTTACATTTATCCAATAAAATTTAGAGGCTTAAAATGAGAATGAATCCAATTTTAAGCATAAATATTCTAAATTTTTAAAAGGTAGTTTTACCATCTTTTGATGGTGAACCCCTTTTAAATCTAGTTTTTTTCACTTTTATATGTTTCATTCTACAAAATAAAATTATTCTTTAGAAGTGGGATATCAAAATTTACTTTGGGTAAATTTTGGTATTTTTATGATAAATTTTATTTTTTAATGAATGGTTAAAAATACTACATTTTAAGTCGAAACTGTCTTTTCATCTAATATATTTATATGGTTATAATGTATTTTGAAATGGTTTTAAAATGTAAATGTATTATGTTTTTACCATTTAATCAAATTTTGTTCATTGGATGTAATTTCAAATTTAAATTGTACATAAACACATGTCAATATTTTTGTAGTTTTTACTTCTAAAAAACACACTTTCTAGTTTTGACAAAGGAAATTAATTTTAAATTATTTAATGAAACTTATATATTTTGAATTTGGTAAAATAGAAATCACTTTTGAATTTGGAATATCAAAATTAGCTTTTGGTTAATTTTTTCTTTTTTTTTTCTGAAAAAGTTTTATTTTTTATGAATATTGAAAACACTGCATAGTAGTTAAAAAACCAAATTTTTCATTTAAATGAAATTTTACCTCTTTTGTGAATTGAATTAAAAAAATACAACATATATAGTTTTCATCAGTATGTAAAATGTTGTTCACTAGGATAAAAAATGGCGAATAGTAAATTTTGATTTTTATTTACCGCGGTTAAAGATAAATAGGGCAATTCAAGGTAAAAATAATATTATAATTATATAAAATTACCTAAATTCTAAACTTATTGGATTAGTCAAGTCCAACCAATAGAATCATTGAGAAGAAACTTTTCCTTTGGAAGCCACTTGGGTAATATAATTACATTAATAAATTTTTATTTAATGTAAAAATAAAAATATCATAAACATATATTGTTTTGATAAACCAGTTTTAATGTGGGGTTATATAATTCATATATTTGATTATAAATAGTAATTATAAATATAAAAATATTTCCAACATCATAGTATTTTATTTATAATTATCATACATCAAATAGATAAATTTATTTACGACATAATAATGATGTAATGATTACCTCATTAATAAATGGTTTAAATAAATGAAAATAAATATATAAAAATAAATTTATTTTGAAATGTTGTATGCCATTAAAGAATTTTATGGATTATTATGACTTTTTATCTTCGAATTAATAATGTCTGTTCGAATTGATCCAGTTTTTTTGGATTTTTAAAAAGTCCTGATATGAATAGTAGAAAAACTGACATAAATGAGTTTTTAAATCAATTAATATTTTATTAAATGATGAAATAGTTCTAAAAATCTAAGATTCTTCCAAATGACATATATGATGTTAAAAATTTCATAAATGATCATTTTGGGTCTCTTGTAATTTTATAGTAAATATATTTACCATATAGTATGAATATACAAGAAGACATGATGAAAGTTAAATACATTAACAAAGGGAAAAATAAAAATAATAAGGATTAAAAAAATATCCAAAACCTATCCAATACAAATTGGATGATTTTATTTAGACACGTATTTATCTTATCTTTGAATTTAATGAGTTTTGGACCTTTTAAAACCTAAAATCATTTTATAATAAAATAATAATTTCAAACTTTCTTAAAGAGACCCTCCTCCCTCTTATAAAAGGACACCACCTCTAACTCATTACTCACACATCTCAAGCCCCTTGGATCATCCAAACTCTACCCAAATATTCTCCAAATATCCCTATCTTCCTCTTAGAATCCTTCCCCTAGGCATACGACCTTTCAAGATAGCTCTTTGCCTCAAATCAAAAGAAGTTACCTGATTTGAAGTAACATCTTCTCTCAAGTTTCTTTCCATTATTTTTCCTTCTCCACTCCCTATGCTCTTTGTATTATTGATTTATATAGAAAAACCAGTATCCTAAATATACTAGGTTTTTTTTATGATAAGGATTCATACTACACTTAAAAACACCTCCATCTAATGGATACGAATGTACTATTTCTGTGTAAGGTGAATTGTTGCCTCACGAAACAATGATTGTTAGATTTTCCCCTACCACCTTTCATGGTATCCATTATGAGGGAAATGTAATTATATACAATATTTATGTTATTAATTTTATCTCTATGATTCTATAATTATCTTTTAGTACATACCTTTATTCTTTTCATGTTGTATATATACGTTAATTTCATTTGTGAAGTGCGGACTATTTCCCCCTCAAAGTGATATGAATCATTTATACGATACACAGAATGTATAAATGATGGTGTTAATGAACATATGTAACATATATAATATATTATATTATACTGGAATAATAATATACCTATGTATCATTTGGTTTTCATTCCTTTAAAAATAAAAAAAATGAAATGAAAGTAGCGTTCATGCGTACATACGACTTACTGTCTCCATGAATGGTGCATTTCATTTTCATATTTCCAAATGATATGGACTATTATAAATACATATATATTGGACATATATATGATATATATGATATCTAAATCATGAATATCATTCTGAAGATAATGGACTTTTGACCACATGGACAATTTGTAATTATAACAAGTTCGTTTTTTACTCAAGTTCCAAACATCGACAAAATGTCCAATATGAACTCAAATAATTAAATAATTGTTATAGAAAGGTAATAAGTAATATAAAAGGAATAATAAACTTGGAAACGGTTCTAAAGTAGGTATAAATTATCTTAAGTTTATTATTCATGAAATTAAATAATGAACGAGTCAAGTCGGACACGAGGTAAGGGACTTCATCTCAAAATCCTTTCATTGAGACATGTTTTGATAATATACACCTAGTTATTTTACATGGTGTATAATTAACCACTTTGACTTTTTAATTTCATTCAAATGGAATCATTTTTCTATGAATAATTTTACCAAAATAGAAAAGAATGTTTTTAATGTATGCGGCGACAACAACATCTCCACCGTTGTAATCATTATTTGATATTTGGCTTCCTCAATAAGCCTTAATGTTTTTAAATGGAAAAGAGATCCCTTATTTCCCATTTTGGGTGTTTTCATATTGAAAACGTTTTTTGAAATAGATTGAGTATTTCAAATTATTTCTTGTGATTTCAAATAAATTTTTATTTGTGAAATTTTGATATTTGTAATATTTTATGTATTATAATTATATAATGGTACTTGGACATTTGATGGGTGGTTACATGATAAATGAAATGATGGGTGCTTCTGTGATAAACCGAGAACAAGTGGTTATGTTATAACCTCTAATCTATTGGGTATGTAAGTTGGTCGTATGGCTATTCCATTTAGTGATATGTGTGGAAGTCGACCATATGGTTATTCCACTTAAGTATGTTTATGTCACAAGTTACCTTTATATGTTATGTGTGCCTTATATGGGTTTTATGGTAATATTTTGGTTAAAAAATGGAAAATAATGAGATTTTATTCTATTAAGACTATTTACTAATTCATAAAGGTGAAAAGTATTACTCATGACAGAGTATTCATGGTTTACCTGTTGTTTTGAAAAACTATCAATTTTTATTCTTTGTGTATCCCTTACTGAGATTTTTATGCTTATACGGAGTTTTTGAAATGTTTTCCATAGGACTTAAATATGAATAGGGTCAAGGATGAGATCAAGGAAAATTCAAGCTGTCTAAAACATTGAACTAGACATTTTTATTTTTTTTAAGAGTTTATTTTATGAAAAAATGGTTACAGAGTGGATGTGTCTACATGTAATATTCAAGATGTTTTGTATAAGTTATGAACTAATTACCTAAATCTCTAAAACTAAAAATATCCTCAATGTGAATTATTTAATTAATTCAAGAATATGTAATGTTTAGGGATAGGGCCTTACAGTTGGTATAAAAGGTCATTTTAGATAACTTTTGAGGTTAGGGTATTATTTAAGCATAAGTGACATAACCATAATGGTTAAAATATTATAAAAAGTCAAAATTATTTTAGATATATTGAATTAGTTTATGATAACATGAACAAGTATTTTTTAGTGTTTACCCTCCTCATAAGATAATATATTATGATTTTACTAATATACTCACACTGACCTTTTTGGTTTTTGTAAATGGCTGGATCTAGCAGAAACCAAAGTAATAATGGATGTAGAGAAAAAATTATGGTTTTATAAATAAGAAACCAAATGAAATTGGAGCTGCAATGGGAAATATGGTAGTTATTCTGAACCAACTATCTAGAGTCATGATTGACCACCTAAACCTTAGTGATTTTTATAAGGCATTATATATGCAAGAAACAAATCCCTATAGAAGTTTAGGTAATAATCATCCAGGTAAGTATATTTAAAAACCTATTTTTCAAGGATGAGGAAAGAAACACATAGGATTTTTTTTAAAGGGAGGGGAATATTATATAGATGTGGTAATGAAGTTCATAGAGCAAGAAACTTCCATGAAAAAAGGAAGCGTTTATTTGGCTCTAGGAAATGGAAAAAAATTCTTTCCGAAGGATCAATTGAATGTTTTAAATGTGGTGTGCATGGTAATTATACAAATAGATGTCCTACAAAGATGGTTTGGGAATGGGATCATCAGGACCATACACATATATGTTTACTAATACCTAATGCCATTCCAATTGAGGATGAGGAAACAAACAATGACCAATGAAAGGTATGGATTATTTCTTAGCTGATGTTTTGACATTATTGAATCTTAGGATATGATGCATGATTTTTTTTTGGAAGGAAGTATTACAGAATAAGTTGGAAAATAATGTTTAATGGATCAAGAATAATACTGAATGAGTAAAAAGTGTACATATTTTGGATTCAAGATTTATGGTAGATTTTAGGATGATGAAATTCTTAAAAGTATTAAGGCTCTTTTGATGATTTTATTACTTTGAAAGAATTTTTATATTATGTGCAACCCTGATGTTTGATATGTGAAAATGTTATTTAAGAAAGAATTATCTTTTCTTGTGTAGACATAATTAATAACCATAGGGTTTCATATGATGTTTGTTTTTTAGGTGATAAATAGTTATTACTTTTTGGGATAAAAATGTGATGTAAGAGATAAAATTTGTGGTTAAAATATGTTATGGTTATTTTTGAGGAATTTATCTGATTTTGTGGGATTGTTAAAAAATTATATAGTTTTTGAAAAAGGACAACACATAGACCATGTGACAACCCATTGCGTCGAACAAAGCTATGAGATTCAAACCCAAAACCAAAGTGTGATTGAGATCTATTTCCTACCACTAGACTACATGAAGTCCCTAGTTAGTATGACTTATTCTTTTTAGTTAAATGATTTTATTGGTCAAAATAAGTTGATTTGTGATCTTATGTTTTATAAATTGGATATCCTCAGTATAAGAAAATTATTGGGTGATTAAGGGATAAATGTTATTTTGGAAGACATTCTCTCATTTGGGAACACTATATGCTTAAGGAAATTAAAGTAATATGGGATCTCATTTTTGGAGTAATTGTTGAAAATTTATTTTGGAAGCATCTATGTTTTTTTGTGGACATATGGAAATTAGGGTTATTTATGGAAAAGACTAACCTATCATAGCTAATATGTGATTAGGTTAATTACTTTTCAATATGAGATTATAAGAGTATCATATGTTATTTGGAGATAGATGTTAAGATTTATCATGGAAGACTAGGTGATCAAATACTTTTGATTTTTTGGGTTTCCATCTTAGTTTGGATTATATTTAAGGATTTTTAGGACAATTTTTTATTGAATGGTCTTTGATGAACTTTGGGTATTGTTTTCTCAATTTTTGAGATTAATAATAGTACTTTTTTTTATAATGTATTATCCTTTTTTGGGGATTATCTGATCTTGTGATAACCATTTTGGTTTTGGATAATGTATAAAGACAAGGGTAATATATAGTCTATCTTTTTTCGATTATGTGATTCTATATAAGTTTATTCTAGCATTTTAGGTGTGACCAATTCATATTGGATACTCATATTTTGGAGAAAATATGAGTTTTTGGTAAAAAATTATTAAAGGATAAAACCCTGCTTCAAAAGTAAGTATATTTCCTTCTATCCTTAGTCAATATCATACATAAAATTTTCAATCTTATAAAATGGAATTTAAAACAAAAACGTTGTCTGTTTACTTTTCCTACTGGGAAACCAATGACATTTAAAAAATAACTAGTTTGTGGTTTTCTTGTAGTTAACTTTATCTTGATCATGCTTTCTATCACTCTCTATCAGAACATGACACTTAGTTTCTCCTCTTTATCCATGTTTTCATGGAATACTAGTATCGTTTATCTTAGGTGACCTTTTTACTTATATTTATTTTTTATAAAGTGGTAGTTTTTTTACTCTTTTTCTGATGTGGGACTATCAATGATGTTTCCATGCCCAATTTTAAAATTGTGAGGATGCAATTTCCAAAAGGGGGAAAGATGTAACATCCCAGGTAAATAATGAATATCGAGTTTTCAAATTTATTAATATTTGTGAATTAAATATTAATTTTACTTTAAAGGGGATGCTATGTTTAATGGTGTACCCAACATGAAACAATGGGTTTATCTGAAATCTTATGTTGCACACAATACTGAGTCATACTGAAAAAATAATAATAATATTAAAATATTACTATTTTAAATGGTAGTTAATTCCTAGCCATTTTATTAGAGGGTTGAAAAGAACTAACCATATTATGATTAAAATTTTGTGTTAAATTTTTTTTATTTATCCAATAAAATTTAGAGGCTTTAAAATGAGAAGGAATCCAATTTTAAGCATAAATACTCTAAATTTATTAAAATATAGTTTTACCACCTTTTGATGGTGAAACCATTTTAAAGAGAGTTTATGTCACTTTTATATATTTCATTTGACCAAATAAAATTCTTCTTTAGAAGTGGGATATCAATATTTAGTTTGGGGATATTTTTGGTATTTTTCAGATAAAGTTCATTTTTTAATGAATAGTGAAAAATACTACATTTTAAGTCAAAACTGTCTTTTCATATGATTTATTTAGATGGTTAGATTATCTTTTTAAATGTTTTTAAAGTTTAATGGGATTATATTTCTACCATTTAATCCAATTTTGGTCATTGAATGTAATTTCACTATGAAATTAAACATAAACACATGTCAATATTTTTGTAGTTTTTACTTCTTAAAAACATGCTCTCTAGTTTTGACAATGAAAATTAATTTTAAATTAATTAATGAAAATTAAATGTTTTTAATTTGGAAAAATAGACATAATTTTTAAATTCAGAATATCAAAATTATCTTTGGTTTAATTTTATTCATTTTTCTAAAAACGTTCAATTTTTGATGAATAGTGAAAAATAATGAATAGTAGTTAAAAGACCAAATTTTTCATTTAAATGAAATTTTACCACTTCTGTGAAATGAATTTAAAAAATAAAACATACATGGTTTTCATCGATATGTAAAATCTTGTTCAATAGGATGGAAATAATTTTTTTTGAATTGCAACTTTTGATTTTTATTTAACGCTGTTAAAGGTAAATATGGAAATTCAAGGTAAAAATAATATTATATTGATATAAAATTACCTTAACACTTGTCCTAACTTTATTAGATGAGTAATATCCAACCAATAAAATCCTTGGGTAGAACGTTTGGCCTTTGGAATCCACTTGGGTAAGATAATTACATTCATAAATTTTTATTTAAAGTAAAAATAAGAATACCATAAACATGTATTGTTTTGCTAAAAAAAGATTAATGTGGGGTTATATAATTGATATATTTGACTATAAATATTTATAATAAATCTAAAAATATTTCCTACATTATAGTATTTTATTTATAATTTTTAGACATAAAATAAATAAATTTATTTATGACACAATGATAATGTAAGGATTACCTCATTAATGATTGTTTTAAATTAATGAGATTATTAATATTAATATAAATTTATTTTGAAACATTTTAGGCCATACAAAAATTTTACAGATTATTATGAATTTTTATATTTAAATTAATTATGTTTTTTCGAATTGATCATGTTTTTATGGATTTTCAAAAAGTCGTGATATGAATAGTATAACAATTGACATAAATGGGTTTTTAAATCAATTAATATTTTATTTAATTATAAAATAGTTCTAAAAATCTAAGATTCAAAAAAACTACATATATGATGTTAAAAATGTCATTAATGATCCATTTTTGGGTACAAGGAATTTTATAGTAATATATTAACCATGTAGTATGAATATAAAAGAAGACATCGTGAAAGTAAATTAAGTTAACAAAGTGTTAAATAATAAAAATAAGGATTAAAAAAATATCAAAAACCTATTCAATTCTTATTGGATTATTTTATTTAGACTTATATTCATCTTATCTTAGAATTTAATTATTTTTGGACCTTTTAAAACTGAAAATAATTTTTTAATAAAATAATACTTTCAAACTTTCCTAAAGGGACCTTCCTCCCTCTTATAAAAGGACTCCACCTCTAAACCATTAATCACACCTCTCAAGCCCCTTGGTTCATCCAAAATCTATCCAAATATGTGTCCAACAACCCTATTTTACTTCTAGAAGCCTTCCCCTAGGAATAAGGTAATCTAAGAGAGCCCTTTGGCTCATATCAAAAGAAGTTACCCGATTTGAGGTAATGACTTCTCTCAAGTTTCATTAAATTATTTTTCATTCTCCACTCCCTATTTCTTCTTATTTATAGTTTATATAGCTAAAAAAGTATCATCAATATACTATAATTTTGTTATGATATGGATTTGAGCTACACTTACACACACCTCCATCTAATGGATACAAACATTCTATTTTTGTGTAAAAGCAAATTGCTGCCTCACAAAATGATGATTGTTCAATTTTCCCAACCACCTATCATGGTGGAAATTATGATGAAAATATAATTATATAAAATATTTATGATATTTATTTTATCTCTATGCTTCTCTAATTCTCTTTTAGAACATACCTTTATGCTTTTCATGTTGAATATATATGATAATTTCATTTGAGGAAGTACGGACTACCGCCCCCGCAAAGTTATATAACTTGTTCATACCATGAATTAAACGTATAGAGGATCGTGTTAATTAACTTATTTAATTTATATAAAATTTTAAATTATACTATAATAATAATATACCTAGGTATCATTTGGTTTTCATTACTTTAAAAATGGAAAAAATGAAATGAAAGTAGCGTTCATGCGTACGTACGACTTACTATCTCCATGAACGGTGCATTTCATTTTCATATATCCAAAAGATATAGACTATTCTAAATACATATATATAGGATATATATATGATATATATGATATCTAAATATTTAATATAATTCTATAGATAATTTAATTTTGACCACATGAACAATTTGTAATTATATCAAGTTCATTTTTTACTCAAGTTCCGAACATCGACAAAATTTCCAATATAAACTCAAATAATTAACTAAATGTTATAGCAAGGTAATAATTAATATAAATGGAATAATGAAATTTTAAAAGCTTCGAAAGCAATTAGAAATTAACTTAAGTTTATTATTCAAGAAATTAAATAATGAATGAGTCAATCCAGACACGAGGTAAGGGACTTCATCTCAATCTCTTTTCATTGAGGCATGTTTTGATAATATACACCTACTTCTATTACATGGTGTATAATTGATCCCTTTTACTTTTACATTCATTAAAATGAAATATTTTATTTCTATTAAGCATTTTAATAAATGAAAAAATGAATATTTTAACCTAAGTGGCGACAACGACCTCTCCACCGCTGTAATTGTTATTTGATATTTGGCTTCCTCAATAAGCCTTAATGTTTATAAAAGGAATAAAGATCCCTTATTTACAATTATTGGTTTTTTCATATTGAAAATGGTTTTTGAAATAGATTGAGTATTTCAAATGATTTCTTGTGATTTCAAATAAATTTTAATTAGTGAAATTTTGATATTTTCAATATTTTAGGTATTATGATTATATAACGGTACATGGAAATTTGACGGGTAGTAACATGATAATCAAAATAATTGGTGGTTCCATGATAAACCAAGGAAAGGTGGTTAAGTTATAACCTCCCATGCATTGGGTATAGAAGTCGGTTGTATGGCTATTCCATTAAGTGATATTTGTGGAAGTCGACCGTATGACTATTCCATTTAAGTATGTTTATGTCCCTAGTTATATTTATATGTAATGTGTTATTTTTATGGATTTTATGGTAATATTTTGGTTAAAAAAGTGTAATCAATGAGATTTTATTCTATGAATAGTATTTACTACATCATAAAGGTGAAACACATTACTTATGATAGAGTATTCATGGTTTACTTATTGTTTTGAAAACTAACAGTTTTCCTTCATTGTGTATCCCTTATTGATCTTTTTATACTCACACCAAGTTGTTGAAATGTTTTCTACATGACTTAAAGATGAATAGGTTCAAGGATGGGATCAAGAAAAATTCCTTCTATCTAAACCATGGAAGTATACATGCTTCTTTTTTTAAGAGTTTTTATTTTATAAAAAAAAGGTTACTGAGTATAAGTGTCTACATTTAATATTCAAAATGTTTTGTATAAGTTGTGACCTAATTATCTATAGATATAATCCTAAAAAGACACTCAATGTGAATTATTTACTTAATTCAAGAATATGTAATGTTTAAGGCTGGGGCCTTACAGAAATAGGAGCAGGAGGTGAACACTATTGACGAGTAGTTCAATCATCACATTCAACAAAAACAATGACTCCTCTGTGCCTTTTGTTGTGAGTCTCTTCATAATCCTGACCATCCTTTATCTCAATACTCTAATTTGATCTTTCTAAGAAAAATATTCTTTATTTCTAGTGGGATGACTCACATTTAGTTTAAGATAAATTAACTTCAACATCTAATGTTAGTGTCACTAATATTTCCCATGAGGTATTCCAATAGAACACACTTTTTATCAAAACACTTACACGTAAAATTTTCAACCGATGACAATGAGTCTTTTTAAACTGATAAAAATAAAAAATAATTAATTAAGGACAAAGGTTAAGATTCTAAAAAATAGAACTAAATTTATAGACTTTTATTAGATGAAACATATATTTCGTAACATATCAAGATAAATTAATGGGATTTTCATTCACAAACAAGTATTAAAGAGTAACATTATTAAATTAAACTTTTTGATACTTCCTATTAATCTGAGCAATGGAGGATCAGATGAAATTGAATAGGATTATCCTTTGAGGTTCTAGATATATTATAAGATTATTCTCAATAAAAATAGATCCAAATAGACATTTCACAATCTTTGAAGGACTAAATTCATCCACGACGGGCAATGAGGTAATGAAATCAATGTAACCTTTATGTAGGAATTTGAAAACTTAAACCGTTTCCAATGAGGTTAATGAAAAAAATTTATGTTTCAATTTTTTTATGGACAAATATTAATTTTCACAAAAAATGAAATACTTTTTTCTTATCAAACTATTGAAATTCCTTTTTGAAAACAAATAAGGTTAATCTTTTATCAAAGACATTTTCCCATCCTTCATTCTCAAAAACTTTCTTAAGAAACAAAATTATTCCATAAATCCAATAAAAATATACCTCTCGTCCACTTAGCACTCTTCTAGATGTCCTTTTATGGTTGATTATACTCAATGAGGCACCATTGGTTCTCTTTATTTTAAATATTTACAAGGTATTTGGAGGGTCATTGGGTTAGGGTGAGAAGGACTTGGGTAGCAGAGAGAAAGAGGGTTCAAAGGTCAGCAAAATGTTTGATGTGTAGAGTTGATAATATTATTTTCATTTTCAGTAATCAATGGGTTGTATAATAGTGTTTAGAGTAATTATTACTAAAACTAAGGGGCATGATCTATTTGATATGACTTATACTCAAAACAGTGGAAGAAAAAAATTCAAAAAAATATAAGGAAACTAATGTATTTACTTTAAATACAAAAATATATTACATTAAAAAATAACTTTACATAAAATTAAATAAACCTAATTTTGATTTAATTAAATAAAATTTTCATCAGGAAATGGTTGAGAAAAAATGTCTAGTAATTTATTTTTGATGTAAAAAAAATTCTAAAGAGATATCATTGTTTTATGCATGACCTAAAAATAAATGATGTCTCTAATCAACGTGTTTTTTTATGAATGGTTTATAGGATTACATGAAATATTAATAGAACTTGTTCTATCATATTTTATTAGCACACAATTAAAATTAAATTTCAAATACATTAAGGTATCATTTATCTAAATCACTTGTACACAACAATTTAATAATGTAATATATTTAACTTCTTCAGTTGATAATGTAATAGTGTATTTTTTTACTTGACCAATATACTAGGGACTTTCCATGAAAAGAGAATCCTCATGAGGTTCTCTTACCATAAAGTCTAAATCGATCAAAATTAATATTTGAATATGAAGATAAATTAAAATCAAATGTTTTTGGAAAGATATGTGAAAGATACATAGTTATTTTTAAATATATTAAAATTTATTTTGCAGAATTTAAATGATATTATTTTGGATTATATTGAAATATTTCAAATATATTTTGAAAATATAATGTATGTTCTAATTTAAGTAAGATATAATGAAACTCTAATGATTCCCCTATACAAATTGCTGCCAACTGGTCTCCCAGTTTCATAAATATCTTGTGTGATATTGGAGTTCAAGCGAGTTTAGTAATACTTACAATATTTATTTCCACAATTCTAATGTAAATAATTTATCTAATTTCTATAGTTCAAAACAAATACAAAATATATTTTATATATTTTAAATCCTATAAAATAGTTTAACTCACCCATCATACAAATTTCAAAATATTTATTTATAGGTTTTGAAAAATCATTGCAAAGTTTTTTATTTTTTAATAAAGAAACATCATCAACATATATTTTTAATAACACCATATGTAAGGATGATGTTTTATTATTTAATGTAGGTTATTCCATTCCTACTATAAACTAATTTAAAAAGAAAGGTACTTTAACTTTCATGCCTTTCTCTTGGTGATTTTTTAATTTCATTTTGATATTTGGTAAGTATGATAACTGAATTTTGAAATTTAGCATCTTTAAAAACAAGAGTTCATTCTACATAAATTTACGACATAAAAAATGAATTTATAAAAGAATATTTATCAACCATATATCATAATTAAAATTTCATATAATATCTATATTATAGAATGGTTTTAATAGCTTAAAACCTATAAATATGAGAAAATGTTTCCTCATAATCTATTCCTTATTCTTGATTGTATCCTTTGAGAACTTATTTTTTTCATGATTTATAGTTAATAAACCATTATAATACCGATTATTTATAAAAACCCATTATATTCCAATTATAGGATAGTAAGAGTTTATATCAACTAATTCCAACAAAAAAATCATTTGAAATGATTTAACTGTTCTTGAATATCCAAGAACCAATACTAATATGATAAATCCACTTCTACAAATTTAGGTTATAGTTTGTAAAAAAAGATAGAGAATTCAACTAGATATAATATGCATCTTCTACTTCTTACTCCATCATCTATGTTTCCTATAACTGTTTATAGAGTGTGGTATTTAATATTTCAAGGTATTCTAGGTAACACACTTTTTGGTTCAGTAGTATCAACCCTTACTGTATTTGGTTTTAAGTAATCATGTTCAAAATAATCATCCTTATTGTTGTTAAAGAGGGCTTGGTGTCTCATATCATTGATAGAATCTATTTTTTTCATAAGTTTGAGTTATATTGTGATAAAAAAACCACATTTATCAAATTTCACATGATTTTATTTTTCAACAAACCTTGACCCTTTTTTTGACAACTCCATAGGATTTGTAATCTTTAGAGTAAGCTAAAAAGATCCCTTCATCAGCATTTGGATTGAAAATTACAAGATATACTAGATGTTTAAGACATAAACCTTGCAACAAAATACTTTCATGTATCCTAACTTTGGTTTTCTATTATTCAATAACTCATAGGGTGTTTTCTTTAAGATATGTCTAATTTGAACTCTCTTAATGACATGACACACTGTGTTGATAAAATCGACCCAAAAAAGAGTGGGAATGTTATATTCACATAAAGTAGTCCTAGAAATTTCTTGCAATGTCTTATTCCTCATCTTAATAACACCATTAAGTTGTGGTTTTATGGAGGCATAGAATCTATGTATGATTCCAGTATTATAGAAATAAGAATAAAATTCATGATTCTAAAATTCACTTCTATGATCACTTCTTGGATTCAGTATTTTAGTATCCTTTTCATTTTCACAAGCTTACATAAATCAATAAAAATAGAACAAGCTTCACTCATTAGTCTTAAAATGTAAACCATTTTAAATCTCATAAAATCATTAACTAACATATAGAAACGTATTTTATAGAAATACCTTCATTTATAGTTGGTATAAACTGATCCATATGGATAATATCTAGAGGTATAGATATAATAACTGCTTTAATTATTTTAAAATAGGACTTTTCTTGCTTTCCCATTTGATATAGACCACTTAGCTTATTTTTTCTAAGTTATGGTCAGGAAAGTCACAAATAATTTTTTTAGAAAAATTTCTCGAAGAATAAACATTGTAATGTCCAACCCTTATATTCCAAATCCATGATTCATCAATTTATGAATTTAAAAAATTTACCTTTTGACTACACAAATAATTAATATCTAGTTATTAAAAATTAATTTTTCTAGGTTCATTAAACATGAATAATTTTTTTTGAAAACTATACAATAATTGTTTGAAAAATAAATAGCATATCCATCATCACAAAGTTGAGAGATAATTATCATGTTGTGTTTCAATCCATCAAAGTAAATAATTTTTTTTTAAGATAATAGACTGAGGATTTCCAACATATCCAATCATAACTATTTTTTCTTTTTGTATTGTCACCAAATGTAATATAGCCACCATCAATCTAAGAAAGTGATTGAAAATTTCATAAAATAACCACTCATATGACTTAAACAAAATCTGTACTTAAACTATTTTTCTTTTTAGTTCATGTGGTTTGTTCCCAACAATGAACAAAAAAGGAATAGAATTTTTTGGTACCCAAATTCTTTTGGGTTCAGAAATGTTATCTGTAAGAGATCTATGTATCCAGATTTTTTTACATTCCAGAGAACATAGAATTTTTTTTTGAAAAATCATTTATAAGAAAATCAATTATGATTCCAAAAAACTAACTAATTTAAAAATTAAATATATTATAATAACTTCATACATGACCACAATGATAACTGGTAACTTTTGAACTGCTTTTGTATTAGGAAATAGGGAAAAATAGGTTTTGTAGAATTTGGGGTTTTCACCTAGACTTCCAAATACAATTTTTTTCAATAGTTGATTTTGATCAAGAATTTTATTTTGGTAATGTTATCTTTTAGTAGAGACACATATAATATCATTAAAATATTAAATTTCCTTCTATAGGTTCTCTATTATATTATCATGTTATGTATTTGAGGTAATATATTTTAATAATTGATTTTTCAAGTTTGAAATCTATTTATTAATGTCTTATTCTTCATTAAAAACATTACTATAGGATTTCCTAAGATCCTTGTTTTTATTATTTAGGATTCCATTCTTAGTCTCCAATATGTTATGTATTCACTTAAATTTTTATACGATAAGATTTCGTTTTCAAATTCATGCTCAATCCTAGAAGAATGATATAAATGTGCCTTACCCAAATGTTCAATAAAGTATATTTTAGGCTTTTTAAGAGTTTATGCTTCGGATTATGATGTTGTTCACTCTCCAGATTCTTCATAATCACTCCATGTATCTTCTATAACATTATTAGATTTATTCATTAAACCATCCTTCATGAAGTATTTATTTTCTTTATTGTTTTCATCCTTAATGTTTAAAAAACTGGGGTAGATGTTTACTAACTTCTTACTTTCATAACATATTATCTCTTTATTAATATCACTATTTATCATGTACTTGTAAAAAGGACTTATGAAACCACATTCCTTATTATAGAAATTTTTTATGTTTTGAGCAATCTGTTCTAGTTCGTCATTCCATCCAAACTTTCATGAGGTTTCTTATTCATTAGATGTTTCAGAGACTGTTGAGATTTATTATTTCTATCATCTTTAGATATAGAAACCTTGAAGGAAGCATTTTATTTCTTGGTCATATTATACACTTCAACAACAGTTTAAATTTTAGATTCAAACTCAATGATAGTTTAGATGAGGTATTTTATATTCATGTTCTAGATTTATATATATTGTATGATAGAAGTTTTAATTACACTTTATATGGGTGGTAATACTCTAAGAACATTCAATTCTTATTCATAATCAGTGGTAGGTGATCCTAGAGAATAAATATTATTTACAATAATAGTGATCCCTCCATTCAGTTGTGTAATACTTTCAACTTCATCCATTTTTAATGCATGGAAATTAATTTTGGTTGTGTCATATCTAAAAGTATTCAAATTTTCCGCACAATCATATGGAACTGCTATAGGGGTCAAAATTTCATGTGCTATTTGGAATTGACAAACTCTATTTAATTAAACTTTTCCTAATGTAAAGATTATATCATTCATATATTTAGAATTTTGATCATATTCTTCTTCATCTATTGCTTACCATATTTGATTTCCACTCTTCAGAATTTCATAGGGATTAAATACATTGAGTCAGCCCTTCAACCCTAGATTCTTCAGATAGATGGTCATGAAATCCATCTAGAAACCATTGTTTCCACCATTAATGTAAGTAACTATAACCATTGACATACCTTATTTGTTATATTCTAGAGAAGGAATATAAAAAAAGATCTTTGCAATTCAACCATTGACAGATTTGAAATCAAGAGTCACCTTCTCTGATACCAATTACTTTCCCAAATAATTTCTAGCTAAACATATAATACGGGGATGGATTGAGTTCAAATGCATTTATTTTTAGAATATATACCTCTTTAGGTATGACCATTAAAATATTTATCCCTAATAAAGATATTAATTGGAACAAAAAACTCAGTAGAATGATATAAAAATATGTGATTTATAGTGGTTTGGGGAACAAAAATCCGCCAGTCCACTCCACCAACACTCTACTCTATGAGTTTAGAAATTTTAACTATAAAAGACCTTTTACTAGTGCTCCTAGCTATGTACAAGTATACTTAACTTATTATAATGATCCAAGATCATTCAACCATAATATCTCTTTATATGACCTATCCATTGTCTCAATGCACACTCTTCCATAGAGTGTGAACACAATAATAAGAATAAACATTGAAATAAATAGTTGTATCACACAGTTGAAAGAATCAAATTAATGTAGTCAAAGAATAATCTTGAGAATATGATAGTCTTTATTATATAGCTCAGGATGATATTCAGTTCAACTGATAGATCTGATAAGAAAATCATGCACACTTATGTTTGATCTATTCTATATAAATGCATTATGAGTATTCATATGAATTTATATAAGTGTGTATCTATATATGTTTCTATATTTGTTCTTATCTAAGGAGAATCCAAATATTCATTGTATATGTTATTTTTAACATAATAATGAGATAATCCTAAAGTTATAGCGATCCATGTATTCTATGGTGGATAAGATATACTATAAAGGACATTCATCCATTTCTTCCAAATATAGATATTACTTTTGTGGTTGCGATGTTAGAATAAATATAATTCTTTGTATAATTCCATTAATGGAAAGGACTATATAGATTGATATTTCTTTAAATGGATAATCCATGTTCTGATATGATTGAAAATCCTAAAATTACTTACTAATATATTAGAAAAGTAATCATGACATTCTACATACAAACTAATTCTTCATTATATATTCAACAGGTTGTACTATTTTTTTATAAGATAACATCCTAAGAGGCATCATATAATGTAAAAATTATTCATCTTCTTTATAAGATAAAAAGAATACAATACCACGTAAGGTAAGTCTTCCTTAAAAAATTAAACATGTTTCCTAAATGAAATTATTATCATATTTTACATCTTATGTATTTCATAAGATCACATTTAATGAATATCTTTTTTTATGAGATAAAATCTTCTCACATGTTTATTTTGAATAGAACATCTAATTTTAGCCTTAAGAATATAATATATTATCTTTATTATATAAACTCTTACATTTTTATAATAACATCAAACAGATTCTGATTTTGAGTGGACAGAAGATATTCATATATTCTTGTAAGATAAACACTATGGCATAGATCAAATAAATCACTAACTATAAGATAAACTTTTCAAGACTATTATTTTAATCAAATGATATAATATTGTTAAAATATGTGCAGCTATTTTGTGAATCATCAAATCTCATAAAATATAAGATATGTTATAACAATATAAAATTTGAAACATTTACTTGGGAACACTATTTCCCCACATGGTTGACCAAACTGTGTGCCAACCATAAAAACTGTACTATCTGGAAACACTCTCTCTTCGTAGTTAGAAAATCTATGAACACACCATTTAAAATTTTATGAAATAAATTATAAGGTTTTCTTGGTTTCCAACCCCCAATCACATGATTTAAAAAACTTTTATTCCCATATTCTAGTCTACATGATTAAAGAACATGTATAGAATAAATAAAACACGTACTATGTACCCTATCCAGCCTCCCATAATTCATGAAATTATGAGCCTTAAAGCCCTTAATAATTTACCATGACTCTCCATTTTCCAATGGATAACCCAATATAAACCGACAATAAAAAATATGATCTTATGGATAAAATAAAAAATATTTCACCTTGTAGAAAAGGAAGGGTCACAGAATATCCATGCCATAAGATTCATCATTCCCTAAGTTTCAACATCACAAACCACAAATATCCTTGAAAAATAGTTTCATCCTTTGAGATTAGATATTAGATTTCCACCACCACATTTCATTCAAAACACATATGTGTTTTCATAACACATATACAAGATAAATAAACATGCCACAAAGAACCTTAACACTATGAACCTTAATAAAAATCAGAATCTCCTCAAATGAATCATTAGACTCAAGATCAATATAATAAACCTCAATATCATGAGATATATTGGGAAAGAATCATCCTAATTGAGATATATTAAACATTTTAGGAATGTAACTAAACCATTTTAGAAGGTCTAGTTGATATTCCACTAGGCTAACCATTTCCACAATCTCAAAATCCCAATGTACCCAGGATCATGTTTCCCCTACCTCTATAAGTTACAGGGTCCCATTTCTAGGTGGCTCATGTATGAATACCTGGTCACCAACCTCAAACTTGAGTGGTTAGTGACACTAATCCATATAATAATTCTTCCTATTCTATACAATATCCATGCTCTTACAAATCAGTTGGACCTATTCTATGATCTTATATATGATTCTTGATCTATTCAATAACACATCACCCATCCCTATCTAGTACATGGGTTGATGACATAGTCTCCCATAAAATCCCCATAATGATCCATCAAAATTGTATCCTTGAGCCTTTATTATAGAGAAATTTTACCAAGGACAAGTGCCTCTCCCAATGACCTCAAAAATCAAGGAAACATGATCTCATGATTTCATCTATGATCTATATAGTCTTATCTAACTACCCACTGGTATTTGGTGGTATTTATTTCATAAAATAACCAACATACCCAGTGTTTTTTGTAACCCCTCCAAAAAGCATAATGTTAAACAAGTGTCTCTATTTGAGACTATGGTACATGAACCCCAATGTAATTGAACAACCTCAAAGACATAATTTTTTCTAATATCATACCCCGAGAGGCCTCTCATATAGGCATGAAATGGGTGACCTTGGTCAATTGATCCAAATATATACACATACATTCATTACATTATGTTTTCCTCGATAGATCAGTCACAAAATCCATCGTAACATTATCCCACATCCTATCAAGAATGGGAAATGACTGTAAGAAGCTATTTATAAACTCCTTCAAATTACCTTTTTTATTATTTCTCACACATTGTTTGGGAAAAATTGGGAATCCACACATAGTCAAAACACATAAAAATCATGTACCAAAATAAATAGATGAACCATTAAAATTCAGTTTGATCCTATTAGAATAATTATCCCTAAATAATTTTCAATAAAGCCTATTTACCTTTATATAAGGGAAATCATTGATCATATATTTGAACCAATAATCCATATTGTCCTTTGTTTGAATGTAATCCTACACATTTATCTCTCTTTCATTGAATACTCTTTTTAGAATAAGATATTTCTTATTGATCCAATCACACTGTTCTTTGTATTTTCCCACTAGAATAAATCCCTTATACATCTGATATCCAACCTCTATGGGGGAAATTATTGAATAGACATCCTCAAATATTTATTCCTATGAATGGGTGTTGACATAACATTATGTACCCTTTGATTCAGCCTCTATTCAAACCATTCATTTCGAATCATCCAGTGTAGTTGAAGACTCAATGATGTCATGATCCACCAATATAGAGTCTCTCTATATCACACAAATTTCTTTCTATTGTTCTTAATAATACACACCTCCACATTATTTACCATAATCATCCATCTCCTTGGGAATTTCTATCATGAAATTCCTTGTTTCCATGGGATTGAGAAGGTAGGAATAATCCATCCACATATTTTGATTTCTTCCCCTTGACCAGAACACATATCCCAAAATCCATATTTCCCTTCAACCCCTTATTCCTCCTTGAGATATGAATCCCTTTTTCATGGAATCACTCTACATTGTCACTAGATAATTAGTTAGATTTATTATAACTTGGATCTTCCGCCATTAAATCCATTCCCTTCATTGGGGGAATCTGTCTATTCTGCCTCACTATGATCTAGAACTAGCACTTCATATTCAAGATTATAAAACCAGTTAATAAGGTTTAAACGAGATATGTTTCTATGTGGAATAGTCCCATTACATTCCTTCAACCCCTAGTACATTGAATTTAGTCCTCCAAATCCCTATAGATTAATGAAACTCCCTATATTGTCTCTTGAAACACCCCATCATGTTTATATCCATTTCATGATTTCACCACCACTATATAAGAGTTAAAATTCTAAATACCGGGATAGGTTCCAAGACAGCAGCACACATCCCCTTAGTTCCCACTAAGCCCAAAGGGTTTTCAACTATTGACTTAGGTGTAGCCAGATCATTCCTCTTATAGTTGAGAACATCGATGATCATTGGATTCACATTCCAATGACTTATAACTATATGAAATGAAAATACCAGTGTTGGACCACCAATATCAACCTAGTCTGTTGAATGAGCAGTGAACTTCTACGTTCATTAAAATTTCTCCCCATGCAAGAAAATATTGGTAACATGATCTTGGTGATTGTATGATGAACAAAAATCAACCCATTATTCAAATCATACATGTTTCTTCCATTGAAGTTCTCCCTCAACCCCAATGAAAATGAACTACACATGATCCTTGGATAGAACAATTCCAACAAAAATATTTGGATAAATTGGATGACATAGTGAACATGTGTGGTGACAGGATCACAACAAATGTTACATCATGTTAAAAATAGAATTTATAATCACCAGATTTTGAAAAGGAAGAGGCAATCTTGGAAGAGTAATCCAAATTGGTTCCAAAGGGAGATGTCATTTCATGTGTAACTTAAATGAACAACAAAAATTACAGAGTTGAAGCAGAAGAGAGCATGGGGGGTAGTGGCCCAGTATGATATTAGGTCTTATTACTTCATAAAATGAATCCAAAAATGATGTTGGTCAAAGATCCTTACAATACCAGACTCATGTAAACCCAAAAAATCGTACACATACCCGTTGAATACATCGTTTGAGGGACACCCCTTGCCGAAACAAGACAAAAAAAGAGAAAAGGTAGAGATGATGCATTATTAAACTCCAATAATAAAATCAGAAGTAGGGGGGGTCCCATATTTGATGAAACATAACTATAAGGATAATGTCAATATGAAGAAAGAATGGGTGATGATATGGGTCCATGAACGAGATGTAGGTTTAAAGATGAGAAACTAAATGAGAAGGGAAGGAATCTTATCCCCCCTAACAATGAAGGGGAGAGTGGAAGTGTGTGCATACTTTCTAAAAAATCACTAATAGAGTTGTTGAGAGACCTATAATTCTCTACATTCATGACTAGTGGTTAAATAATACATGTCCTTCACGAGTTGATAAAATAACACATTTTGATTAAATCCATTATTTCCTTCCACATTTATGTACACTAATACAATCATCACAGATCCCAAATAATTTTGGTTTTCCTAAGGTTCATAAAAAACTATGAATCATTATATACCCTTATTAGCTCTTTCCATATGTCTATATTAACCAAGAAACACCTATGAACATGAAGGATATAATCCCCATCAAGAAACTAGAATGGTGGTGGCTCTCCACCATAAATTTTTTCTCTAGAATCAAAACACTCAAAATTAGAAAACTATATCCTCTTGATATGATTTAGAGGTGAAGGAACCATAGATAATGAGGTGGAGTATGCTTTCCCTAATACTCTTGTACCCCAATTTGCAACTAAGTGAAGATATCCATCAATCTCCATTCCTTACTAGACTCTTAGATAACCTGATCCCATGTCATATTTCATTAAGAATTAGAAAATAAGGTCCCCTTTTAGGGGGCATAGGCTAATTGAAAATAAAAATAAGGGAGTTATACAACCCATCATAATTTCTTAAGGTTAAAACCCCACTACAAGATAATATAATTAACGATTGTTTACTTCGTATAAACTATAAACCTCTCCCTCAGTGGATAATTTCACCGGAATCTTATAGAATGCACTACTTCTACTAGATCAATGTTGTGTGTAAGATTATTTTGTTATTTTGGTGTTAACTACAGAGAAACATAATCCACTTCATGACCTTTATGTATCAAAAATTATCCAATCCCGATCTCTAATGCATCAATATATATAGTACACCACCTTCCAGTATGTGGTAGGGTTAAGAATAATTTCATTGTAAGTACCTTCTCCAACTCATGAAATGCATCCTCATTTGACAATAATAACTTCTTCTCCTTCATGGTTAGGCTCATCAAAGGAACCCCTAGTCCAGTTAAGTATTGAATAGATATTTAGTGGTTTCTTTTAAAAACCAAGAACATATATATGTAAAATGAATTTCTGGGGCTCTCCCAAGACACTATCGATCCCACCTTCTCTAGGTCAATAGACACATCAATATATGAGGTAATATTCCTTATAAATTGAACTTGGTACATAAAAAATTAAACTCAAAGAGTTTAGGACAAAATTTACGGTCCCAAAACATGCTCAACAAAAACCTCCAAATAATGAGTTTGTTCCCCTATTGAATTTGAGTATATAGCTATAAGATAAATGAAAGAAACCAGAAACAATTAAAAACATCAGTCAAAGACCCAAAAAACTAAGTCCATAAATAAAATTGAAAAATTTGTTATGATGGACAACATAACCAACTACTCATATTGACCATATCTTCTTTTGAAATTTATATGTGGTATGTATGATAATCTCTCCCTATCTTGGTGTTATCTCAAATATTATATTCAACTTGGAAAACTATAAGTATCCAGACATCTGATCAAATATGTCACTGATCCTTTAAAGTGTCTTCCAGTTCTTTAACATCAATTGGTTTAGAATCTTGTAATAACCACGTAACCATAATAAACCATCATCCTTCATAGAAAAATGTATTGGAGAGCTCAAAATAGATGTAATAATCTTGATAAAAACCATGGATTAAAACTCCTATATCTATATCATTAGTTCATATATCTCTATTGGAGTTATTATATAAGGTGTAATAGAAATAGGATCTCACCTATCATACGCTCGATTGTGAATTAAATTCCTCTATCATGTAGTAGTAAGATGAATTACAATAGAAAAACATACTATAATTTATCAAACATATGGGGAAAGTAATCTTGATGAAGCTATTTATCATCCCACATTATATCGGTGACCCAAGTGGTTTCCTCCCCTAGCTGATAGCAATCCTGTCTTGTATGACCTACCATTAAGTCCCAATCTACGACACATACATTCTGATTACTATTATGATATGTGAACGTCACCCTCCTCTAATTTTAGTCAATATCAACTCTGCATAGAACCATCCAGTCCATAATAAAAAACATGAAAAATCCATTCAATTCTAAAATAATGATATGCCACAAGAATATATTCCCTTTTATCTCTAAGGATAACTCTAGACAATTGTAGACACCCTATGAATTCACTCCCAATGAAGTGCCAACTAAAATAACTCCATATCATTACTCCATATATATGAAAAGAAATTCCACAAAAAATAGATATAATTGAGTGAGAATCCATTGTATCAAATAAAGAACATGATAATGTAGTGGTTATCCATTTCTTACGTCAAATTATAGATGGAATGACATCTCGATCCATGTGTTTATGTTAAAAAAATACAACTAGGAGAAATTTCATTCCTAAGATATATCCTAACTCCTCTACCCACTAAGGACCTTCAAGTAATCTTTCTCCTGAAACTATTCTCCACAATCTCTAACTTTTCCTGATTAGCCTTTAAAACCCCAACAACCCATCCATCATGATGTAGTTGAACTGACTTTAAAACCCCAAATTGGTCTAGATACTCAGTCACATGGTACCTATTTGACAATCCTAAAAGACCTCTTAAGGTGGCACATCAATACATTTTCTTATAACTCCATTGGTTCCCAGGTATATAGATTATTAATACGTATCACTCGACTAAATTGGTGACACTGTGGTGAATTAACACCCTATCTACCATTCCTACTAGTGACCTAGAGAGGCCCCTCAAAATGATGATATCAATTACAAGAAAACCCACTGTATTTCCCTATAGAGGTCATCTTCTAGGGGCCCTTTCACAAACATTGGTTTCTCTCATAGATATGTGCATAATTCACCACTTTAGAAAATGTGGTAATCTTGATGACATTCACCAACACATGGCTCACAAAACTCAAACTGTAACACCCCAGGTAAATAAAGAATATGACATTTTCATATTTATCCATATTTGTGAATAAAATATTAATATGACGGTAAATGGGACTCTATGCTCGATGGCGTACCCAACACGCAATAACGAGTTTCTTGGGAATCTTACGTTGCACTCTAATAATAAAATAATATTATTTTAAATGGTAGTTAACATGTAGCCGTTGTATTGGCGGGAATGGATAGAAATAACTAAAATATGATTATATATGTTTTTCAATGTTTTTACATTTATCCAATAAAAGATAAAGACATAAAATATGGAAATAATTCGATTTTAGGCGTATATGCCCTAGTTTTCACTAAAGGTTCACTTATCGCCTTTTGATGGAGAATCGTCATTAAATATAGTTTTGTTCAATCTTATACATCCTTTTGGACCAAATAAAACTCTTTTTAAGAATTGGGACATCAAAATTTACTTTGTGTAAATTTTTGGTATCTTTCCGATAAAGTTCATTTTTTTAATGAATAGTGTAAAATGTTGTATTTTAATTCAAAACCTCTTTTTAATCTAATTTATTTATATGATTAGATTATCTTTTGAATTGGTTTTAAGTGAAATTAGAATATATTTTTACCATTAAATCCAATAGTGGTCGTTGGAATTAATTTCACTTTGAAATTAGACTTAAACCAGTGTCAATCTTTTGATACTTATTGTTTCATAAAAACACACTATTTGATCTCACAGCAGGAATTAATTATTAAATTAATTAATGTGACTTATATGTTTTTAATTTTGTAAAATAGACTTCATTTTTGAATTCGGAATATCAAATATAGCTTAGGGTGAATTTTTGGGATTTTTCTGAAAAACTTCAATTTTTGATGAATAGTGAAACCACTAAGGGGTACTTATAAAAACTGATTTTTCCATTTAAATGAAAATTTTCCATCTTTGTGTTTTGAATTTCAAAAATCCAACATACATGGTTGTCATTAAGAAGTAAAATTTGGTTCAATGGGATAAAAATAATTTTTTGGTGAATAGTAATTTATTAAGTTTTTAATCGCGGTTAGAGGTAATTAGTGTAGTTTAAGGGAAAAATAATGTTTTAATAATATGAAATGAACTTGAAAAATGTCCTAAACTCATTGGATGTGTCATGGCCGACCAAGAAAACCCATGGGTCAACTTGGGGACCCCATGAAGCCACTTTGGTTGGAAAATGACATTAATATCTTTTTATTTAAAGTTAAAGTAAAAATGAGACAAACATGAAATGTTTTACTAAAACAATTTTTACATGGGGTTATACAAATCCGATTTTTGACTATAAATATTAATTGGAAAGCTAAAACGATTTCCTACATCATAGTATTTTTTTATAATTTTTAGACATTAAATAAATTAAATTATTTATGACATCATAATGATGCAGCGATGACCTCATTATTTAACGATTTAAATAAAATGGAAAGATAATGTAATATCTAAGACCTACACATGTACAAAACCTATTGGATGAGTGGATTTCGAACCCTAATCACCTTATCCTAGAAAAAAATCAATTTGGGACCTCTTAAATCTGAATACCATTTTAAAATAAAGTGACTTTTCTTTACCTTCCAAGAGTGCCCCTCCTCTCCTCTTATAAAAGGCCCCCACCTCTACCTCCTTAACCACACACCCAAAGCCTTTGACTCGGCCAACCCCTGACCATTATGTCTCTACACTTCCCTCTATTACTCCTTGAAGCCTCAATTTGGGAAGAAGTCTTCCCAAAGAAGCCTTTGAGCTCAAACTAAAGGAAGTTACCGAATTTTAAGGCAATGTCTTCTTTTGAGTCCTTTTGTTTTATTTTGCTTCTCCAACCCCCTAAACTCTTTTTGTTCATTTCTTTTGTAACAAATACAGTATAATAAATATACTAGGATGTTTTTACAAGAAGGATTCGAGCTACACTTTCACACACCTACATCTAATGGTTAAAGAACATACTGTTTCCGTGGATGGCGAATTTCTGCCTCACGAAACGATGATTGTTCAACACTCTTATAACACCTTCAAAGGTGGACATTAAGATTTAAATATATTTATATATGATATATAATATGTTTATGTTTTACTTAAGCTTCTGTATTTCTCATTTGTGGATTACCTTTATGGCTTCCATTATGGGTATACGCGATATCTTCATTTTAGGAAGTGCGGACTACCGCCCCCTCAAAGTGATGTGATTTGTTAATGCCATACGTGGGACGTATAAAGGATGGATTTAATGTTATTATATATGATGTTGTAATGGAATTATAATATACCTATATATCATTATTATTTCTTTCCATTAAATTATGAGATAGAAATGAAAGCAGCGTTCATGCGTACGTACGACTTACCGTCTCCATGAACGGTGCATTTCATTTCTTATCCCCAAATGTAATGTACTATTATAAGTACATGTATATAATGGATATATATGATGAATGATACATCTAAATGATGAATATAATTCTGGAATTAAAATATACATACCTCTCATTTAGTTTTAATTCCATTAATATGACAAAGAAATGAAAGTAGTGTTCATGCGTACGTACGGCTTACCGTCTCCATGAACGGTGCATTTCATTTCTTACCTCTAAATGATGATGTAATATTATAAATACATGTATATGCTGGATATATATGATATATATTCTATCCAAATCAGGAATTTCATTCTGGATATAAAGAACCTTTGACCACACGAACAACATGTAATTGGAAGAAGTCCACATTCGACTTAAGAACCAAATATCGACAAAACAAACATTATTAACTTAAATGATTACATAATGTTTATAACATGAAAATAAGTGATATAAAAGGAATAATGAACTAGAAAAAGGTTCTTAATAAAGTGGAAATTAACTCAAGTTTATTATTCAGGAAGTTAAAGAATGATCGAGTCAAGTCGGACCCGAGGTAAGGGATCCTACTCCTCTCTTTCTTTTTAAGTACACTCTTTTATGTCATTCATTTTAAAGCTCATATTTCTTGTTATTGAGATGTTATTTTATATTACTCTTACTGTAATATTTATGTTAATATGATGAGAGACCCTATTTGATCTCATCAATCCATTTTTGGAAGTTTTAAGTGGCGTCGTTAGGCTGCCGAGTTTTCGTAAGAGATTTCTCATCTCACTTTTATTCTCGTGAGATTTATGCCACATTTGCCACAATTTCCTTTGATTGGTGTACGTACTGCCCATTATTTTACTCATTGTGTAATATAATTTCTTTTATGAGTATTTACATCAATGTTGTATTGTCCTTCTTTCACGAGGTGTATGTTTCGAAAGATACCCAAGTCGGTAAGGGAACCTTTCACCCTCCTCTTTTTAAAAGACTTCTTTTGTTGGGTCTTTTAATTTACATATTGTTATGTTGTGATATGTTCTCATATATCCTTATTGATGTAAATTTTATGTCCAAGTGATGAGATACCCTTTTTTTATCTCTCATCAACTCATTTTGATGTGATGTCGTTAGGCTGTCAAGGGAACTTCTTAACCCAATTTCGATTTCTTTGGGTTCAACATGTAGTTATTGAATATGTCATCCTTTGAATATGTGTGAATGACCTTTGATTATTTTACACTTAATATCCACTTATATTTGGCGTATTCTTTTGTCACACATAATTATGTAATTGATTTATCCTTAAACCAAGGATACCGTCTTTGTAAGGGACTTCATCTCAATCTCCATTCATTGAGGCATATTTTGTTTTATACACAACCTTATTTTTTACGGTGTATAAAACCCTTTGACTTTTACATTTATCCAAAAGGAATCTTTTGATACGAAGTTTTTTACAAAACGACAAAAGGGAATGTTTTTGTCATACGTATGCGGTGACAACGACTTCTCCGCCGCTGTGACCATAATTTGAGTTTCGACTTCCTCTACAAGCCATACCTTCTTTTTAAAAGAAAAATAAATACCGTGTTTTACTTTTCTTTTATTTTGGTATTGAAAATGGTTTTCATAATGTTTTTATATCAATGTGTTGTATTGATATCTTGTTATTGAAAGGTGGAAATGTTATGTTTTCTTTATGCATGTTTTATGTGATAAGATTATGTTATGGTTCTTGGGCATTGTTATAAAGATGGGTGGTTCCGTGATAAACTAATGGCGGGTGAGCCCGATATAGCTATCCAATGCATTGGGTAACGCGAAGGAGTGAAACGTTAAGGTTTCTCTGAAGATATTTAGGGAATATACTGTGATGGGTATTCCAAACGTAACCAATAGGGTTACTCCCTACGTAAGAATGTTATGAATGCCTCAAGTAACCTTTTATGTATTATGATTTCTACGATTTATTCATGATTTGATGAGGTATGTTAAAGTGGATATGTTTTATGGGTAAATTATGATTTCATTCTTATGTATATATGAACTCATGTTTCCTTTCCATATTTTTATAACCCTTACTGAGCTTTTTATGCTCATCGCAAGTTTTTGAAATGTTTTTCACAGGTCAAGGGAAAGGTACATGATGTGATGATAGTGTCAAGGATGTGTCAAGAAAGAATCCGTGATTTATTTTAAATATGTTTCCGTTGATGGGAAGAATGAATACTGTCTTTTATGTAACTACTTTGTTTAAATGTGGAATGTAATGAAAGTTTCATGATCTAATTATCTAAAACTCTAAACCTGAAAAGACCCTCAATGTGTAATCTTGTAATAACTCAAGATTAATTAAGGTTTAAGGCTGAGGCCTTATAGTTGGTATCAAAGGTCGGTTTAGATAACTTTAGAGGTTAGGGTATTCTTTAAGCAAAAGTGACATTACCATAATGGTTAGGATTTCAGAAAGAGTCCTAGTTTTAGATAAAGTGAATGAGTAAGTGTATCTTAGTGTTTACCTTCCTCATTAGTACATGATGGTTTTGTTGATATACTCACACTGACATTTCTGTTTTTAGTGAATGGATGGATCTAGCAGGCACCAAAGAGACAACAGGTTTGAAGGAAACTGTGGTGGTTCTATGATTAAGATACTAGATAAAATGGGGGATTCAATGAGGAAACTCGTGGTTGTTCTAAACCAACTATCAAGGAGTCATGATCAACCACTTGAACCTTGGTATGATCTTTAATGCATCATGTACGAGATGACCAATCGATGTGGAAGTTCAGGTAATAATTATAAAGGTAACCATTACTGTTTATATGGTCCTTACTTTTGAGGTAATTATGGGTTACTATATGTTATGATGGAAGTGAAAGGCATGAGATAAAATTGAGGTTAAATTATGTTATGGTTATTTTTGATGATTTTATCTCTTTTTGGGGAATGATTTGAGAATTATATAGTTTTGGAAAAAGGACAACACGCAGACCGTGTGATAACCCGTCGCGTCGGACAAAGCTGCGGGAATCGAACCCACAACCAAAGTGCGACTCGTATTTATCGCCTACCAATGGACTACGTGAAGTCCCTAGTTAGTTTGACTGATTCTTTTTAGTTATATGATTTTATGAATTAAGAGTAGGTTGATTTTGGGTTATTTATGAAAATGATTAACCTATCATGGAGGATATGTGATTAGGTTAATTACTTTTCAATACGATACTTTAGGAGCAACTGATATTGTTTGGAGATAAATGTTACGATTTAACTTGGAAGACTATGTGACTAAATCCTTCAAATATTTGTGTTTCAATCTTATATTGGTTTACTTTGAAGAATTTTATGGAAATTTTTTTTATCGGATGGTCCTCATTGAACTTTGGGTTTTGTTGGAAAAATTTGGAGATTAAGAATAGATTTTCTTTTTATAAAGGGTTATCATTTTTTTTGGATTATCTGGCCTTGTACTAACCTTTCTAGTTTTGGTTTTGGTTAAAGCCTAAAGACATGGGATGTATATAGTTCTCTTTTGTGGATTAGGTGATTCTCTAGAAGTTGATTATAGTACTCTTAATGTGAACAAGTCTCCCTAAATACTCCTATTTTGGGAAAAAAATATGAGTTTGATTAAGGAATCTAGTAAAAGTTAAAATACAACATGATAAGTGATTATGTTTCCATATGAATAAATTCCTTAATAAAAAGTAACTTAAAACAAAAATGTTGTCTATTAACTTTTCCTACTGGGGAACCCAACACCGTTTAACCCATCACAAGTTTGTGATTTTCTTATGGTTAACTTTCTCCTAGACATGTTTACTATCACTCTCCCTCAAGAACATGACCCTTTGCTTTTTCTTCCATGTCCATGTTTTTCTACATATAGGTTAACTCGGGTGACCCTTGTACTTATCTTTCTTTATTTTAAAGTGATTGTTTTACCGACTCTTGTTCTGATGTGGGACTTTCAAGGATGTTTTCAAGCGCAATTTTAAAATTGCGAGGACGCAATTCCCAAAAGGGGGGAAGGATGTAACACCCCAGGTAAATAAATAATATGACATTTTTATATTTATCCATATTTGTGAATAAAATATTAATATGACTGTAAATGGGACTCTATGCTCGATGGCGTACCCAACACGCAACAACGAGTTTCTTGGGAATCTTACGTTGCACTCTAATAATAAAATAATATTATTTTAAATGGTAGTTAACATGTAGCCGTTGTATTGGCGGGAATGGATAGAAATAACTAAAATATGATTATATATGTTTTTTTAATGTTTTTACATTTATCCAATAAAAGATAAAGGCATAAAATACAGGAATAATTCGATTTTAGGCGTATATGCCCTAGTTTTCACTAAAGGTTCACTTATCGCCTTTTGATGGAGAATCGTCATTAATTATAGTTTTGTTCACACTTATACATCCTTTTGGACCAAAATAAAACTCTTATTAAGAATTGGGACATCAAAATTTACTTTGTGTAAATTTTTGGTATCTTTTCGATAAAGTTCATTTTTTAATGAATAGTGTAAAATGTTGTATTTTAATTCAAAACCTCCTTTTAATATTACTTATTTATATGATTAGATTATCTTTTTAATTGGTTTTAAAGTGAAATTAGAATATATTTTTACCATTAAATCCAATAGTGGTCGTTGGAATTAATTTCACTTTGAAATCAGACTTAAACCAGTGTCAATCTTTTGATACTTATTGTTTCATAAAAACACGCTATTTGATCTGACAACGGGAATTAATTATTAAATTAATTATTGCGACTTATATGTTTTGAATTTTTTAAAATATACTTCATTTTTTAATTCGGAATATAAAATATAGCTTAGGGTGAATTTTTGGGATTTTTCTGAAAAACTTCAATTTTTGATGAATAGTGAAACCACTAAGTGGTACTTATAAAAATGATTTTTCCGTTTAAATGAAATTTTGCCATCTTTGTGTTTTGAATTTAAAAAATACGACATACATGGTTTTCATTAAGAAGTAAAATGTGGTTCAATGGGATAAAAATATTTTTTTGGTGAATAGTAACTTCTTAAGTTTTTAATCGCGGTTAGAGGTAATTAGTGTAGTTTAAGGTAAAAATAATGTTTTAATAATATGAAATGAACTTGAAACATGTACTAACCTCATTGGATGTTTCATGGCCGACCGAAAAAACCCATTGGTCAACTTGGGGACCCCATGAAGCCACTTTGGTTGGAAAATGACATTAATATCTTTTTATTTAAAGTTAAATAAAAAATGAGACAAACATGAAATGTTTTACTAAAACAATTTTTACATGGGGTTATACAAATCAGATTATTGACTATAAATATTAATTGGAAATATAAAAATATTTTCTACATCATAGTATTTTTTTTTATAATTTTTAGACATTAAATAAATTAAATTATTTTTGACATCATGATGATACAGCGATGACCTCATTATTTAACGATTTAAATAAAATGGGAAGATAATGTAATATCTAAGACCTAAACATGTAAAAAACCTATTGGATGAGTGTATTTATAACCCTAAGCACCTTATCCTAGAAACACATCAATGTGGGACCTCTTAAATCCGAAGGCCATTTTAAAATAAAGTGACTTTTCTTTACCTTCCAAGAGTGCCCCTCCTCTCCTCTTATAAAAGGCCCCCACCTCTACCTCCTTACCCACACTCCCAAAGCCTTTGGCTCGGCCAACCCCTGCCCATTTTGTCTCTCCGCTTCCATCTCTTACTCCTTGAAGCCTCACTTTGGGAATAAGTCTTCCCAAAGAAGCCTTTGATCTCAAACCAAAGGAAGTTACCCGATTTTAAGGTAATGTCTTCTTTTGAGTCCTTTTGTTTTATTTTGCTTCTCCAACCCCATAAACTCTTTTTTTTCATTTATTTTGTAACAAATACAGTATAATAAATATACTAGGATGTTGTTATAAGAAGGATTCGAGCTACACTTTCACACACCTACATCTAATGGTTAAAGAACATACTGTTTCTGTGGATGGCGAATTTCTGCCTCACGAAACGATGATTGTTCAACACTCTTATAACACCTTCAAAGGTGGCCATTAAGATGTCACTATATTTATATATGATATATAATATGTTTATGTTTTACTTAAGCTTCTGTATTTTTCATTTGTGGCTTACCTTTATGGATTCCATTATGGGTATACGCGATATCTTTATTTTAGGAAGTGCAGACTACCTTCCCCTCAAAGTGATGTGATTCGTTAATGCCATACGTGGGACGTATAAAGGATGGATTTAATGTTATTATATATGATGTTTTAATGTAATTATAATATATATATATATAATTATTATTTCTTTCCATTAAATTATGAGATAGAAATGAAAGCAGCGTTCATGCGTACGTACGGCTTACCATCTCCATGAACGGTGCATTTCATTTCTTATCCCCAAATGTAATGTACTATTATAAGTACATGTATATAATGGATATATATGATGAATGATACATATAAATGATGAATATAATTCTGGAATTAAAATATACATACCTCTCATTTAGTTTTAATTCCATTAATATGACAAAGAAATGAAAGTAGCGTTCATGCGTACATACGACTTACCGTCTCCATGAACGGTGCATTTCATTTCTTACCTCTAAATGATTATGTAATATTATAAATACATGTATATTCTGGATATATATGATATATATGCTATCCAAATCAGGAATTTCATTCTGGATATAAAGAACCTTTGACCACACGAACAACATGTAATTGGAAGAAGTCCACTTTCGACTTAAGAACCAAATATCGACAAAACAAACATTATTAACTTAAATGATTACATAATGTTTATAACATGACAATAAGTGATCTAAAAGGAATAATGAACTAGAAAAAGGTTCTTAATAAAGTGGAAATTAACTCAAGTTTATTATTCATGAAGTTAAAGAATGATCGAGTCAAGTCGGACCCGAGGTAAGGGATCCTACTCCTCTCTTTCTTTTTAAGTACACTCTTTTATGTCATTAATTTTAAAGCTAATATTTCTTGTTATTGAGATGTTCTTTTATATTACTCTTACTGTAATATTTATGTTAATATGATGAGAGACCCTATTTGATCTCATCAATCCATTTTTGGAAGTTTTAAGTGGCGTCGTTAGGCTGCCGAGTTTTCGTAAGGGATTTTTCATCTCACTTTTATTCTCGTGAGATTTATGCCACATTTGCCACAATTTCCTTTGAGTGGTGTACGTACTTCCCATTATTTTACTCATTGTGTAATATAATTTCTTTTATAAGTATTTACATCAATGTTGTATTGTCCTTCTTTCACGAGGTGTATGTTTCGAAAGATACCCAAGTCGGTAAGGGAACCTTTCACCCTCCTCTTTTTAAAAGACTTATTTTGTTGGGTCTTTTAATTTTAATATTGTTATGTTGGGATATGTTCTCATATATCCTTATTGATGTAAATTTTATGTCCAAGTGATGAGATACCCTTTTTTTATCTCTCATCAACTCATTTTGATGTGACGCCGTTAGGCTGTGAAGGGAACTTCTTAACCCAATTTCAATTCCTTTGGGTTCAACATGTAGTTATTGAATATGTCATCCTTTTAATATGTGTGAATGACCTTTGATTATTTTACACTTAATATCCACTTATATTTGGTGTATTATTTTTCCACACATAATCATGTAATTGATTTATCATTAAACCAAGGTTACCGTCTTTGTAAGGGACATCGTCTCAATCTCCATTCATTGAGGCATATTTTGTTTTATACACAAACTTCTTTTATACAGTGTATAAACCCCTTTGACTTTTACGTTTATCCAAAAGGAATCTTTTTATACGAAGTGTTTTACAAAATGACAAAAGGGAATGTTTTTGTCATACGTATGCGGTGACAACGACTTCTCCGCCGCCATGACCATTATTTGAGTTTCGGCTTCCTCTACAATCCATACCCTCTTTTTAAAAGAAAAATAAATACCATGTTTTACTTTTCTTTTATTTTGGTATTGAAAATGGTTTTCATAAAGTTTTTATATCAATGTGTTGTATTGATATCTTGTTATTGAAAGGTGGAAATGCTATGTTTTCTTTATGCATGTTTTATGTGATAAGATTATGTTATGGTTATTGGGAATTGTTATAAATACAGGTGGTTCTGTGATAAAATAAGGGCGGGTGAGCCCGATATAGCTCTCAAATGAATTGGGTAACACGAAGGAGTGAAACGTTAAGGTTTCTCCGAAGATATATAGGGAATATACTGTGATGGGTATTCCAAACGTAACCAAGAGGGTTACTCCCTACGTAAGAATGTTATGAATGCCTCAAGTAACCTTTTATGTCTTATGATTTCTACGATTTATTCATGATTTGATGAGGTATGTTAAAGTGGCTATGTTTTATGGGTAAATTATGATTTCATTCTTATGTATATATGAACTCATGTTTCCTTTCCATATTTTTATAACCTTTACTGAGCTTTTTATGCTCATCGCAAGTTTTTGAAATGTTTTTCACAGGACAAGGGAAAGGTACATGATGTGATGATAGTGTCAAGGATGTGTCAAGAAAGAATCCGTAATTTATTTTAAATATGTTTTCGTTGATGGGATGAATGAATACTGTCTTTTATGTAACTACTTTATTTAAATGTGGAAAGTAATGCAAGTTTCATGATCTAATTCTCTAAAACTCTAAACCTGAAAAGATCCTCAATGTGTAATATTTTAATAACTCAAGATTAAGTAAGGTTTAAGGCTGGGTCCTTATAGTTGGTATCAAAGGTCGGTTTAGATAACTTTAGAGGTTAGGGTATTCTTTAAGCAAAAGTGACATTACCATAATGGTTAGGATTTCAGAAAGAGTCCTAGTTTTAGATAAAGTGAATTAGTAAGTGTATCTTAGTGTTTACCTTCCTCATTAGTACATGATGGTTTTGTTGATATACTCACACTGACATTTCTGTTTTTAATGAATGGATGGATCTAGCAGGCACCAAAGAGACAACAGGTTTGAAGGAAACTGTGGTGGTTCTATGATTAAGATACTAGATAAAATGGGGGATTCAATGAGGAAACTCGTGGTTGTTCTAAACCAACTATCAAGGAGTCATGATCAACCACTTGAACCTTGGTATGATCTTTAATGCATCATGTACGAGATGACGAATCGATGTGGAAGTTCAGGTAATAATTATAAAGGTAACCATTAGTGTTTATATGATCCTTACTTTTGAGGTAATTATGGGTTACTATATGTTATGATGGAAGTGAAAGGCATGAGATAAAATTGAGGTTAAATTATGTTATGGTTATTTTTGATGATTTTATCTCTTTTTGGGGAATGATTTGAGAATTATATAGTTTTGGAAAAATGACAACACGCAGACCGTGTGACAACCCATCGCGTCGGACAAAGCTGCGGGAATCGAACCCACAACCAAAGTGCGACTGGTATTTATCGCCTACCACTGGACTACGTGAAGTCCCTGGTTAGTTTGACTGATTCTTTTTAGTTATATGATTTTATGAATTAAGAGTAGGTTGATTTTGGGTTATTTATGAAAATGATTAACCTATCATGGAGGATATGTGATTAGGTTAATTACTTTTCAATACGAGACTTTAGGAGCAACTGATATTGTTTGGAGATAAATGTTATGATTTAACTTGTAAGACTATGTGACTAAATCCATCAAATATTTGGGTTTCAATATTATATTCGTTTACTTTGTATAATTTTATGGACAAATTGTTTATCGGATGGTCCTCGTTGAACTTTGGGTTTTGTTGGACAAATTTGGAGATTAAGAATAGATTTTCTTTTTATAAAGGGTTATCCTTTTTTTGGATTATCTGACCTTGTACTAACCTTTCTAGTTTTGGTTTTGGTTAAAGCCTAAATACATGTGATGTATATAGTTCTCTTTTGTGGATTAGGTGATTCTCTAGAAGTTGATTATAGTACTCTTAATGCGAACAAGTCTCCCTAAAAACTCGTCTTTTGGAAAAAAAAAATGTGTTTGATTAAGGAATCTAGTAAAAGTTGAAATACAACATGATAAGTGATTATGTTTCATTATGAATAAATTCCTCAATAAAAATTAACTTAAAACAAAAATGTTGTCTATTAACTTTTCCTACTGGGGAACCCAACACCATTTAACCCCTCACAAGTTTGTGATTTTCTTATGGTTAACTTTCTCCTAGACATGTTTACTATCACTCTCCCTCAAGAACATGACCCTTTTCCTTTTCTTCCATGTCCATGTTTTTATACATATAGGTTAACTCGGGTGACCTCTGTACTTATCTTTCTTTATTTTAAAGTGATTGTTTTACCGACTCTTGTTCCGATGTGGGACTTTCAAGGATGTTTCCAAGCGAAATTTTAAAATTGCGAGGACACAATTCCCAAAAGGGGGGAAGGATGTAACACCCCATGTAAATAAAGAATATTCCATTTTCATATTTATCCATATTTGTGAATAAAATATTAATATGACTGTAAATGGGACTCTATGCTTGATGGCGTACCCAACACGCAACAACGAGTTTCTTGGGAATCTTACGTTGCACTGTAATAATAAAATAATATTATTTTAAATGGTAGTTAACATGTAGCAGTTGTTTTGGCGGGAATGGATAAAAATAACTAAAATATGATTATATATGTTTTTTAATGTTTTTATATTTATCCAATAAAAGATAAAGGCATAAAATACGGAAATAATTCGATTTTAGGCGTATATGCCCTAGTTTTCACTAAAGGTTCACTTATCGCCTTTTGATGGAGAATCGTCATTAAATATAGTTTTGTTCACTCTTATACATCCCTTTGGACCAAATAAAACTCTTCTTAAGAATTGGGACATCAAAATTTACTTTTTGTAAATTTTTGGTATCTTTCCGATAAAGTTCATTTTTTTTAATGAATAGTGTAAAATGTTGTATTTCAATTGAAGACCTCTTTTTAATCTAATTTATTTATATGATTAGATTATCTTTTGAATTGGTTTTAAAGTGAAATTAGAATATATTTTTACCATTAAATCCAATATTGGTCGTTGGAATTAATTTCACTTTGAAATCAGACTTAAACCAGTGTCAATCTTTTAATACTTATTTTTTCATTAAAACACGTTATTTGATCTGACAGCGGGAATTAATTATTAAATTAATTAATGTGACTTATATGTTTTTAATTTTGTAAAATAGACTTCATTTTTGAATTCGGAATATCAAATATAGGTGAATTTTTGGGATTTTTCTGAAAAACTTCAATTTTTGATGAATAGTGAAACTACTAAGTGATACTTATAAAAACTGATTTTCCCGTTTGAATGAAATTTTGCCATATTTGTGTTTTGAATTTCAAAAATCCGACATACATGGTTGTCATTAAGAAGTAAAATGTGGTTCAATGGGATAAAAATAATTTTTTGGTGAATAGTAACTTATTAAGTTTTTAATCGCGGTTAGAGTTAATTTGTGTAGTTTAAGGTAAAAATAACGTTTTAATAATATGAAATGAACTTGAAACATGTCCTAACCTCATTGGATGTGTCATGGCCGACCAAGAAAACCCATGGGTCGACTTGGGGACCCCATGAAGCCACTTTGGTTGGAAAATGACATTAATATTTTTTTATTTAAAGTTAAAGTAAAAATGAGACAAACATGAAATGTTTTAGTAAAAAAATTTTACATGGGGTTATAAAAATCCGATTTCTGACTATAAAAATTAATTGGAAATATAAAAAGATTTACTACATCATAGTATTTTTTTTATAATTTTTAGACATTAAATAAATTAAATTATTTATGACATCATGATGATACAACGATGACCTCATTATTTAACGATTTAAATAAAATGGAAAGATAATGTAATATCTAAGACCTACAGATGTAAAAAACCTATTGGATGAGTGGATTTAGAACCCTTATCACCTTATCCTCGAAACACATCATTGTGGGACCTCTTAAATCCGAATACCATTTTAAAATAAAGTGACTTTTCTTTACCTTCCAAGAGTGCCCCTCCTCTCCTTTTATAAAAGGCCCCCACCTCTACCTCCTTACCCACACTCCCAAAGCCTTTGGCTCGGCAAACCCATGCCCATTTTGTCTCTCCACTTCCCTCTATTACTCCTTGAAGCCTCACTTTGGGCAGAAGTCTTCCAAAGAAGCCTTTGAGCTCAAACCAAAGGAAGTTACCCGATTTTAAGGTAATGCCTTCTTTTGATTCCTTTTGATTTATTTTGCTTCTCCAACCCCCTAAACTCTTTTTGTTCATTTATTTTGTAACAAATACAGTATCATAAATATACTAGGATGTTGTTATAAGAAGTATTCGAGCTACACTTTCACGTACCTACATCTAATGGTTAAAGAACATACTGTTTCCGTGGATGGCGAATTTCTGCCTCACGAAATGATGATTGTTCAACACTCTTATAACACCTTAAAAGGTGTCCATTATGATGTCACTATATTTATATATGATCTATAATATGTTTATGTTTTACTTAAGCTTCTATATTTTTCATTTGTGGCTTACCTTTATGGCTTCCATTATGGGTATACGCGATATCTTCATTTTAGGAAGTGCGGACTACCGCCCCCTCAAAGTGATGTGATTCGTTAATGCCATACGTGGGACGTATACAGGATGGATTTAATGTTATTATATATGATGTTGTAATGGAATTATAATATACCTATATGTAATTATTATTTCTTTCTATTAAATTATGAGATAGAAATGAAAGCAGTGTTCATGCGTACGTACGGCTTACCGTCTCCATGAACGGTGCATTTCATTTCTTATCCCCAAATATAATGTACTATTATAAGTACATGTATATAATGGATATATATGATGAATGATACATCTAAATGATGAATATAATTCTGGAATTAAAATATAAATACCTCTCATTTAGTTATAATTCAATTAATATGACAAAGAAATGAAAGTAGCGTTCATGCGTACGTACGGCTTACCGTCTCCATGAACGGTGCATTTCATTTCTTACATCTAAATGATTATGTAATATTATAAATACATGTATATTCTGGATATATATGATATATATGCTATCCAAATCAGGAATTTCATTCTGGATATAAAGAACCTTTGACCACACGAACAACATGTAATTGGAAGAAGTCCACTTTCGACTTAAGAATCAAATATCGACAAAACAAACATTATTAACTTAAATGATTACATAATGTTTATAACATGACAATAAGTGATCTAAAAGGAATAATGAACTATAAAAAGTTTCTTAATAAAGTGGAAATTAACTCAAGTTTATTATTCAGGAAGTTAAAGAATGATCGAGTCAAGTCGGACCCGAGGTAAGGGATCCTACTCCTCTCTTTCTTTTTAAGTACACTCTTTTATGTCATTCGTTTTAAAGCTCATATTTCTTGTTATTGAGATGTTATTTTATATTACTATTTCTGTAATATTTATGTTAATATTATGAGAGACCATATTTGATCTCATCAATCCATTTTTGGAAGTTTTAAGTGGCGTCGTTAGGCTGCCGAGTTTTCGTAAGGGATTTTTCATCTCACTTTTATTTTCGTGAGATTTATGCCACATTTGCCACAATTTCCTTTGAGTGGTGTACGTACTGCCCATTATTTTACTCATTGTGTAATATAATTTCTTTTATGAGTATTTACATCAATGTTTTATTGTCCTTCTTTCACGAGGTGTATGTTTTGAAAGATACCCAAGTCGGTAAGGGAACCTTTCACCCTCCTCTTTTTAAAAGACTTCTTTTGTTGGGTCTTTTAATTTACATATTGTTATGTTGGGATATGTTATCATATATCCTTATTGATGTAAATTTTATGTACAAGTGATGAGATACCCTTTTTTTTATCTCTCATCAACTCATTTTGATGTGACGCCGTTAGGCTGTCAAGGGAACTTCTTAACCCAATTTCGATTTCTTTGGGTTCAACATGTAGTTATTGAATATGTCATCCTTTAAATATATGTGAATGACCTTTGATTATTTTACACTTAATATCCACTTATATTTGGTGTATTCTTTTGTCACACATAATTATGTAATTGATTTATCCTTAAACCAAGGATGTCGTCTTTGTAAGGGACTTCGTCTCAATCTCCATTAATTGAGGCATATTTTGTTTTATACACAACCTTCTTTTATATGGTGTATAAACCCCTTTGACTTTTATGTTTATCCAAAAGGAATATTTTTATACAAAGTGTTTTACAAAATGACAAAAGGGAATGTTTTTGTCATACGTATGCGGCGACAACGACTTCTCTGCCGCCCTGACCATTATTTGAGTTTCGGCTTCCTCTACAAGCCATACCTTCTTTTTAAAAGAAAAATAAATACCATGTTTTACTTTTCTTTTATTTTGGTATTGAAAATGGTTTTCATAATGTTTTTATATCAATGTGTTGTATTAATATCTTGTTATTGAAAGGTGGAAATGTTATATTTTCTTTATGCATGTTTTATGTGATAAGATTATGTTATGGTTCTTGGGCATTGTTATGAAGACGGGTGGTTCCGTGATAAACTAAGGGCGGGTGAGCCCGATATAGCTCTCCAATGCATTGGGTAACACGAAGGAGTGAAACGTTAAGGTTTCTCCGAAGATATTTAGGGAATATACTGTGATGGGTATTCCAAACGTAACCAAGAGGGTTACTCCCTACGTAAGAATGTTATGAATGCCTCAAGTAACCTTTTATGTCTTATGATTTCTACGATTTATTCATGATTTGATGAGGTATGTTAAAGTGGATATGTTTTATGGGTAAAGTATGATTTCATTCTTATGTATATATGAACTCATGTTTCCTTTCCATATTTTTATAACCCTTACTGAGCTTTTTATGCTCATCCCACGTTTTTGAAATGTTTTTCACAGGTCAAGGGAAAGGTACATGATGTGATGATAGTGTCAAGGATGTGTCAAGAAAGAATCTGTGATTTATTTTAAATATGTTTCCGTTGATGGGAAGAATGAATATTGTCTTTTATGTAACTACTTTGTTTAAATGTGGAATGTAATGCAAGTTTCATGATCTAATTCTCTAAAACTCTAAACCTGAAAAGATCCTCAATGTGTAATCTAGTAATAACTCAAGATTAAGTAAGGTTTAAGGTTGGGGCCTTATACAAACCATCATCAAATAAACTCATTATAGCTACCTCATCCTCTACTATTGTAGGATCAAAGTACAAGAAGTCAATTTATGATTAACATAACCAATAACTTATATGACCCCCCATATTTAAGGTGTATAAACTATCTAGATTTTCAGTCCTCATAGTAGAAAAAAGGTCAAATAAGTGTGTAATGAAAATCATTACAAGAATTTTGGGGATTACCCTAGTGGTAAAGGATCCCCGTAATTTTGTATTTGAGCTGTGATTAAATCCAGGTGGGAGATAATTTATGTGAGTAATTTAGAATTACTTTAGTGAAATTTTATCACTATAGTAGTGTAGGTACTATAGCGAGGTATCGTAGTAGAAGTACTATTCATCCTGTTTAGTCCTTCGAACCACTAGGCCTTCAGGCCATTAAAGAGATAGTGACATATGCATTATGGGTAGGTATTGAAACATGCATGATTTAAGAAAGGAATTCAGGCCATCCAATGGTGGGTCTATGGTCGATGTACTATGGGACTTTGGGGAATGTAATGGTCTTCATCCACACTAGGACTTCAGGAAAAATTTACAATGTAATAAAGTGGCTTGTTGGGTTGGTTATCCTTTGGGGGGGTTATGACCTTCCTTGAAAGCTTGTGTGTCTGCGATGTGTTTGTGTGTTTAATGTAATTGTACCCTAGACCACCAAATATGTTATGAAATCATTCAAAATATTAGACTATAATACGCCATGCTTTCATTGAGATATCCCACCATCATCTCAATGATTCCCTTGTATATAAACTTCCAGCTTCACTATCCTATCTTGAGAGGATTAAAAATTCTAAAATATAGTCTCAATGGACATGACATAGAACTGGGTTTCCTGGGATAAACCTTTCCCCTTTAACCTAGGTGGATGTTGTATTTGTAAATTTCTCGTCAACTTTGATATAAAATAATCAATGTGAGGATCCTATCTCTCTATCAACTATACTTAACACAAAAAATTTTCTTGGAGTTGATCATCTTCAAATAAACCTAGAAGCACATGTGGATCTAGCCTGGCTCCCATGGGGTTGTGATCATATATCCCTTCCTGGCACTCAACCAGTTGTTCATGTAGATTTATTCCACTATAATTCCAAATTCACATATTAGGTAATCAAAATGTAACTATTTTGGAATTATAATTTAAGTGAATTAGTATGAGATATAACAACCTATTGGGCTATACACCACACAAGAAATGATTTATAACATGGGATTTCCCTATACCCATCTACCCACATGAGGTTCAAGTGAAAAAAAAGTTTAATGTAATTTATCTATTTAATTATTTAAATTCATTAATTTTTTATTTAATAGTTCTAGATGTTAACCTAAAAAAGGTGTAATTATTTGAAGGGTCTACAACAAGTTATAAAGGATAACTCTTTATAAGTTGTGATTAAAACCCCATTTAGCTACCACCAAGTATTATTTTAAGAATTTATTACTAAAAGTATTAATTTTAACCATTTAAAAGTTCAAATAAATAGAATGAAACCATGAATTTATATGAAAATAACATGTAAACCATATAGACACTTTAAATAATAGACCCATATTACATTACAATATAGATTAGGTCAAGGGTGTTTGACAATGAACTCAATCCCTAAGTACCGAAATGATGATTGAAAATGTTTTCCATTTCATATTAATCCATGAGTGACAAACCCATGAATCAATAAATTCACACCCATGTTCACCACTTGAGGTAGAAATCCCTCAACTGTATAAGAGTAAATTAGAAAAATAGTCACATCACTTGCATCTTGGATTTTTTCTATCTGCATGGGTTATAATCTTAGGAAATAGCTCATTACCAATCCCCAAAACGTCTTATTATTTTATCTACTACCCCAAAACCATATGGAAATGAAAATACCATATACCAATTTGTAACCCAACACTCCAAATTCCATTGAACTTGTGTTTTTTTCTTGTGAGTTCACCATCAAGAGAGTATTTCGTCATGATTAGAGTGAGAAACATATATGTAAACAACTAAAAAAGTCATCTACCAAAACATAAATAAATCAAGAATTACATTAATATGGTAATAGATAAATACACGATGATTCTATAAAAAAATTCATTGTACTACTCACAATAATTCATACATGTTAGAGTCATATATACAAGCCCTAAAATAACTATAAAAGAAAAGGGGATAAAAATTACAAAACAAAGAAGAGGTACAAGTTATTTACTGATCCCCATATCTAAGCTTCATCCAATCCTGTATCAAGTTTCATACTTAGGGAACTTTACCTTATCAAACACATTATATATTAAGTCTACATGGGTATAAACCAGTACCCCATTCAGGGTATGAGAATGCCTTATTTTTTCACCACCAATGTTTCATAAAATCATATATAGATTAATCCACCAAAGTACACTCTAATCTATGTCATAAAATAGAATTATAAATAAATAAAATCAATAGAATTAAATAACCTCTATCCTCATGCTCTACGATGACACCCAAGTTGAACCCACTTTCTTAGTCTAGTGTCAAATGTCTTTGAGCATTCCTCGATGACCATTCCAACCATAGTCACCACATATAATCATTCTACTCATATTATCATTACAAACAACATGTTTTATATAAAATCCATTTACTATTCCTATTATTCTCCAAAATCTAGTATTATATTGAATTGATAGATCTCATCTTGGAATTCCAAAATCATCCATTGAATTTAATCCAAAGATATCATCTGAGTATTAAAATTTATATATAATCAGGTATCATAATAAATCTAGGGATATCATCACAACATTCCCATTTCATTTAAAATCGTATATAATATGGAATCCAAGGAACCCATCAAAAAATACAATTTCATTTATCATAAACTGTCCCTCATATTCCAAGGATCTCATCCCAACATTCCCACCCTATTATTTAAGACAATAATTAACCATGAATTACATTTTAAACCACTTAGTCTGAGGCCCACAATCAAGATAGTTTACATTTTATTCCACTGTAAAACATTTATTTTAATTTTAATTTTCAAAGGTAACTCCAATAGTCTATTCTCAACTATAAGACATCCCTTGGATGTCTGTTTGATAGTAAAATAGTCATAAAGAATCTATAATCACCCTAATGGGATAGAAAAGGGCCCCAATTAAAATCACAAAGGCTATGTTCATAGTCATTTAGGGGATCTAGAATCAATTTAGTAGAAAAATAAATTAATTTTAAGGTATAGGATAAATTCATGGAAAATAGACATTGATACAAACTTAAAACATAATATAAAATGGAGAAAACTTGAAGGATTGCTTTAATACCACCAAAAATTAGTTTGAGGATCTCTATTAGTCAATTATTGGACTTTGGATAGTGTAGAAATGGAAGGGAAATAGATACTATAAAAAACTTTAAAAATTGGTAATTTATGTACAATATGGAGGGAGAGAACTTGAAGGAGTAAAAGGGGAGATTACAATATAAATGGGTTTTTGCCTTATTAAGAGCCTTAAAATTAGATTAACAAAATATTAATAAAAAGACAGATAAAAGTGAATGTCCCAATAAATAAACAATTAAGAGGAAGGTTTTATGATGATGAAATATAGAATTAATAGACTCCAAACTTGGCTAAATAGTGGTTAGGGACATACATGAATTTTGGTAAATTTATTATTGTTCACTAGGGTGCATCGTTCGATATCATAGTTCTCCAAACTGTGTGCCAACTGTGAAAAACCTACCTTCTGAAAACCCTAACATCACATGTTTATGTGGATGGTTTAACAAAACATAGGAATCTATACAATATGAATCATTAATAAATAGTATCATTTTTATGGCTTTAAGGCCACCAATCACTTGTTTTAAAAAACCATGACCCCCCTTTCCCAACCCTCATAATCGGTGTTCATAGTTAGCCTACAATGTTATCTAACATGGTTCCCTAGACTATCTCTTGAAAACATGAACTTTATAGCTCTAAATCCTCTCATAATTCCTTGGGAACCTCTGTTAACCAAATTTACAACCAAAATATATCCCTAATGAAATTTAATTGGTTTATGAGTTTAATTTGAAAATAAAAAAGAACACACCACATTGAAATGTTAGCTTCTTATATGTTGAATATTTATTGGATTTAGGGATGGATTTAGACATTTAATGGAGGTTTAATATTTTTTTTAATCATTCACCAATCAATTAGTCTAGATCACTTTCTATTAATCCAAGAATAGATTTTGGAAGAGAGAATTAGACATATATAAATGGATGATATAATATTTTTTTATGTATTTCCCTTAATGATTATTTCTAAATGAGATTATTAATTCATATCCTGGTATTAGATTTAAATTCAGGAATATTTGAAGATTATTCTGTTATTGAGTTAAATAATTTATAACTATATAGATATAAAAACAATGAATACCATTCAGGTTCTCAGGGATATATTTCAAGCTTTTATGCTCAATTTTTGGAAGGATATGGGCTGATCACCAACCATTAGAAGAGTATTCATAGAGAAAAAACTATCACTATAATATCAACATCTTATGTTTCAATTACCTAAATAGGAGACATGGAATGTCCTCCATGTGTTGGTCATAGATTGGATAATCAATTATTATAGGGCCGGAGTTTGTGTAGCTAACAAAGTGGATGGTGAATGTGATATAATAACATAAGAGGATTTATTAGTGTAGTTGAAATTATTTTCCACACTAATGTCCCTTGGAGTTTTAGAGAAAAAATCACTAATTAATAAAACTCATTCGATGAGGTGGTTTAGGGATATTTTTTCATGGAATCAGGTTATTACTAAATTTTTTTCAATCCATTCTATATCATGCACAAGGTAGGAAAGTTTTCTTACCACACACTATTACACCTATAGATGGAACAGGTGAAACAAATCATCCATGAATTGCAACAATACATATATATATATACACACACATTAACAATCATGAATTATCAAATAGGTTGATTTGGACATTAAGGAAAACCTTATCATTGCATAATACATAATGGACATTAAGAATCAGTAGTAGAATAAACTTCAAGGGTGGTTGAGACCATTGGCGTATAACCGTAAATATTTTTAGAATCTTCATGAGATTATATTAGAGTGTGAACATTTTATGTGAGATCAGTACCCTCACATATATAGGTTTTTTTACATTTTTGGATGATAATCCTTGAATATGAGAAAGATTACATTACTTATTTTTTTAATCAATTAAAACATTTTTATTAAAATTTTATTAACTATTTAAATGGTTGGAATAATTTTTAGGTTTGAGATCTCATTAATAGATGATATAATAAATCTATTAAATTGGGAGATAATATTGAAGAATCAACTGTCCACCAATGTGGAAGGGATTTTCCATTTTTATTTCCATTATTATTTGATTAAAATTATTTCTATTTTTTGGGAATGATTTTTTTATAATTTCATTGATTATTAAAACCATGTATTATGATTTATATATTTTAATTATTTGTTTATTAATGATTTTTAATAAAAATCATGGTGAAAATGAAGTACACATGACCAAAAAAATTATCATCCTCCCTCCCTTTATCCATATAGTTTCCCATTACCTAGTGTGACTCAAATCCACTAATCATATTTTGAAAAAGTAGATATAGGGTGTTCAGATTCTTGACAACCATATCCCCTCTTTTCTCCATTACTTATCACTCTATTGTGTTTTATTCCTCAAAATGAATGAACAGTATCCAAATTTATAATGGTTGGTATATTGAAGGTGACACCGATAGAAAAATGATCATGAGATGGTTTGAGATGGAATGTGTTTGGTGCTTAGTGGAATTAAACTAAGAGATCATAAAGGAGTTGGTGATATTATTTTTAGGATAGTGGAAAATAAATAGTATGGGTGAATATTGAAGTAGTTTTTTGTGGATTTCGGTCCAATATGTCAATATAATTTGATTTAAATAGAAATTAGAATAGTATCCTCCATCATGGATAACAACATTATTATTGGTATTGGTTTTTGATATTATTTATATGTTTTTATTAGAAAAAAATTATATCTCATAGATTATAGTCATTGAGCACATGTTATGACTCATGTCAATTTTTGGACAGAGTTTTTCAATATAGAAAATTATCAAATTGGGTTTATCTAATAAAAATATTCCATTTTTATAAATCAAAATGACCATGATGGTTATGAAGAATATGAAACAATAACCAATTTTTTGACATGACTTATATAAGGTAAAACACACCATGTTTGATAAACTACACATCCTGAGATTTAGTTTAACAGGTCTAAGAGAAATCTAGTGTACTATTGTCTTATCACAAAAAGGACACGTCATTTAAGCTAAAAGAAGTTGAATCATGTATGTATAGTATATTCTAACCACCAATATTGATTCAAATTTTATATTATATAGAGAAACCATACATTTATCAAACAAATAATACTAGGTGGTAGTATTACACACCCAACATATCCATTGAGGTACAAATGTTGTTTCAAGTAATGCACATGTTTTGTACCTTAATTTTTCTGGAATCATTAAAATATTTTCTCCCAAGAGTAAAAATTGGATAAATGAATAGCCCACTCTAGGAATTTTTTTATATAGATCAGAAAAGTAGAAACCTCTCATCGATTAGAGACCATTAACAAGGATTTTTATAGTCTAACCATCTTATACCTATAGTGGTTATAATGGAGTTCAACTATGGGGTTTAAAGTAGACACATGGTTAATAATCCCCTAGAATAAGACAAATATCATGAAATGGGTCCCACACATGCGTGATGAATTTTAGGTAACCCTCATGTGTCAAGACCCAATCATCTATTATTGAAAAATTACTTTATACACCAAATCTATAATACTCATGATAGGGCAGTTACCCCCATACAATATATATAGTTTAGGTACTCCCCCATGTTTTGAGGTGTAGTAGACTATTCATAGAGTTTGTATTCCATCATGTGTTAGGGAGAGGTCCTCCATAGGAATCATTAGTCCCTCTATGAACATCTATTTCCTTTCAATAGGTTTTGGTATCTAACTATAGTTATAAAGGTTGCATAGATGTTTGGGAGTATTGGATGTTCAAGTGTTGCAAATATTATAATTTATTATCATATATGGTTTCATTTAACATATGACATACAATTAGTTTGTGGACATAGAAATTTATCACTATATTGGTTATCTAATCCTTAAATCATATATAGGTTTCTCTATTTTTCCTTTAATTTATACTAAATCATTTTTTTCATCTGTTATTTCGTTTTCAAGGAATATTATATGTATTTTTATACATAAAACATTGGAGTAATTATTTCATAAAGGTATTGTGTGTGTGTAGATAACACATAGCTTAGATGTTATTTGGTATAAATTGATATGGTAATGATAGTGGAGTTTTGATGTAGTTGCAATTAGTGGTGTTTAATGGTGATGGATGTTTTCAAAGATCGTAACTTGTGTCATTGAATGAAAGAAGTTTTTTACCACAATAGTATCTTAATAATACATTTAGATATATATTTTTTTTCTTTTAGAGCCTAGAAATGGAAATTTTTTTGGATAGTCAAGGAATCATGCATATCCAATGTTATAAATTTTTTATTTATCCATAATAAGTTGATGCTAATTTTTTATTGATGATATATTTATTTTTAAGGTATTCATAAGTATAAGGAATTCCATGTTTTCTATCCCTTCTTACAATTGGTCAATAACAGATGGAATATTTGAGGTGGTTCTGGGTTGGTTCACTCAGCCAAATTGTTAGACTAGGTGGGGAACCATAAGAAAATTCTTATCATACTACATTCATAAACAATATACATTTTATTGATATTTATTTCAATGACATTATAGTCATCATAAAACATCATGTTCACCCCAATCATTCAATATAATATATATTTACATTCAGTATTATTTCATGGGAGATTGATATTTATAAACAAGACTACATTATTTTTTTAAAATATCAAAAAAAGATGAAAATAATAAAATAATATTATTTAATAAAAATTAACTTTTTTTTACATTTGAATTTAAAATGAAATTACTAAATTCAAACACCATGATACCCAATTTAATTTTTTTTCATAAATGTATTGGCATAGTAAAATATGAATTATTAAATTTTATAACCAATCTACTAATGCATAATTTTATAATAATATATAAAAAAACTAATCATGTGATACACATAAAATATATCAACAAGTTAATCTACACCATTTCACTGACATTGTATTAATGTGATTATGCCATTATCAAGTTATAAACTAAAAAAATAAAATAGAGAAATGTAAGTATGAAATAAAATAAAATAATAAAAACTAATAATAGAAATATATATTTAGAACTATGATTATATGGATTTTACTCCTTGAATAATTCACTAAAATTTTGAATAATTATTGAAATGAAGACCCATTATATAGGATCTTCAGTCAATCAATTATGAAGTTATTTAGATGACCATTTAATCATATAATAATCATTCTTAATGATAAATGGTTGGATCTTAAAATGGTGAATTTATTTGAGAATTTTTATATAAAATAATATAAGTTTATTTAAAATGAATCAATTATTTGATTTTATTTGACTTTATCAATTATTGAGTTAAATTACTACAAATTCACGATATATCCACGGTTTGGAGAATCGTGGATCCAATTGGTGTGGTAATTGGGTCATAGCTATAGCCACAGTTGGAAACTGTGGATATAGGTTTACTTCCACAGTGGAAACCATGGCACTAGCTAATGCCATGTTAGATTATAGCCACAATACAAAAGTGTGGCTATAGGTCTACTAACATGGTTTAAAACTTTGGACATAGGTCTACTGCCATGGTTTATAACCATTTATATAGCCTAAAGATACCGTAAAAAAATTTATTTCATACTTCTAATAAAAGGTTAATACTAAAAATAATTTTCCAACACCTCAACTACACAACCCAAAATTCTAATACAAGGTTAATACTAATTTTTTTATTTTTTCATGATTTTACATTATCAATAAAATATTAAAAACACACCATAAAAATGAACTTATATGACCTAGAAACTCCGTAATTCACCCACAATGTGTAGACAAAATTGTAAAACAGAAGGAAGAATGAAACTCCAAATGATGAGGGATATATGAAAGTAGAGAGGATGTTCTTAAGAGCGAACTCATATAATTTATATAGGATTATCTAATTCCCAATAATTCATTCTTCACCTTTATGAAAGCTGTTATTATTTAGACTTCAAATAGATCTTTCCATATCTAGTAGTAGATCCCACCACCTGCACTACTTCCTCTTCCATCCAACCCAATAGAACCCTCTTCTCATCATCGCTAGCACATGAAAACTCCTTGGACAAATTTTAAAGGCTCTCCATAATTCCATCCTTTAAAATGATCTTTCCCTTTCTATCACAACTAAATCCATGCTTATAGGAACCTGTAAGACAAGCCACAAAACTACATATCCACTGGAGTACGACTACTAAGTTTGATCATATAATACTCATTAGAAAACCAACATTTTTTAACATATATTAAATACGTGCATATGTATGACTTTGACCAATTTACTCAGTTACATGAATATAGATGAAAAAAACATTACATCAGGTTATCAACCAAATAATCTTAGAAGTAGATAATAAAGTACCTTGATGATCAATATCAACTACAAATGAAAACATCTTATATTGAAAGGATCTATACCTCACCAACCATTTTGGGTCTAAACACTTTGACCAAAATATTAATTAGATAAGGAAATGATGATTCCCTCCCCATTGAGATAATATCAACATACTTTAGTTTGTGGTTGAGTCATGGGTAAAACCCCATATCACAGAAAATTCAACATGAAAAGTAATTCACAGGGAAAAAAGAACTTCACATTATGGTTATATATAACCCAACATCCTAATATAATTTTACTAATGAGTAATATTGTTTAGGAATGGACATTTTTCATACTTTAAATTAAAGAATAAGAATTACATAAGCTCAGAAATGAAGATGTGAAGAGAAAGAATACAAAACAGTGATAATTTGAAACAAAACTATAAAGGGAAGCCCACTTTTCATACCTTAAACCAAATAGAGTCATTTTCGCTTCTTGTGAATACATAGTCACACAAGAAATTGTGGCATTCCAAGAATGAGGTTAATTCACCTAACTAGAACCATAGCTTCTATAAGAGAATAATTATTCAATGATCTAAAGAAATGAGAAGAGAATAATAAATATACAATGGTCAAGAACCCCATAAATAGGAAAATGTTAACAAATTCTACCACTAATACTAGACACATAGAGAGAACAACTTACTTTGACAATATATTTAGATTTTCCTATGGTTGTCTTCAGCAATTCAAGACCCTCTTTGTTTTATTACAAATTTTAGGGGAGAAAATAAAAATGATCTATTAAAAAATTATTTTAAAAAATACGTGTAGAAATTTTCACTTAAAATGTGAAATGATTAAATGAGAAGATTAGAAACAGGTAACTAAAAAATAATGGTGAAATACTCCTTGTTATAAAAATGCTACAAAATAGAGACACAGAGGCCTGGTGAGTTATAAAAAACCTAAACACTCATACGAGTCCTTCTTGTTTAAGCTCCCAGTTATAGTAATTGTGTGTGTTCCACTTGTAAATGTAAAATGAGAAATAGTTTATAAACAAAACATTTAACATATTCAGTATAGAAAAAGTGATAAAAAACTATTTAAATTTTTTATTAACACATACCATCAGATAAGTACCAGAGGAGGTAGGGAGGCAGCTACCATAGAGCAGTGTTGGTGGGAAGGTGTGATGGCTGCATCAGTGGAGGATACAATTCAATATAATAATAATAAAACTTAACTACTATTTTAACGAACACTATAATACAATAATTAAATACATGTAGAAATAAACAAACTAAAATAAAATTCAATATAACAACAATAGAACTTAGCTACATATTATAATTCAATATATAAGAAAACCCAAAATAGAGTTTACATCAAAATTGATCCTCAAAATCAGTATCATCAAAAGCATGATAACCCTCATCCACACCTCCTATAGAAACATGATCAATAACTCTAACATCACCAACTTCATTATCACCACTGGCATCAGCATCGACACTGGAACCGGTAGGAGTAGAAGGTTCTACATAAACAAAACATATTGACATCAAATAATATTCAACCGATAAAGTAGCATCTGGTGGAAGTGTAAATGAAAAATCAGACATATCTTTAATTATATGTTCATTTGTTGTCTTTTTACATCGAGCCTCTTCTAATTCTTGAGCTTCTTTTCCTTGTTCTATTACGACATTAATTTGATCCAATGTAACCATACTAGAACTAGAACTCAAAGAAATGTTCACAGAGACCAACATCTAGATGTTACAATCTTCTCCCCAGATCACCAATGCACTCTTCCATGCTTTTCATCTCCTAATACTTGATGTAGATGATCGTTCGAATCCAAATTGGTAGGTTTTTTTGCCAATTCCTCCAAATCAATCTGTTAAATGTAACATAATATAAATTGAAATAATAGAACAATATAAAGAATTAAATTCAGTCAAAATAAAATAAATTAAAATATACTTACAATCTTCCCCAAAGTATAGCTTTTTATCACAATACCATATTTTTTCTTGCTTGTACAAAACAATATAGAGTGAGGAATGAGGCCCTCGATATTCAATGCATTTTTGGGAAAAAAATAAAGAAACATTAGTATCCATTTTGAATATTTTAACTATGATTTCCCTTGATTTGGGAGTGAAGTATATCCAAGAGTATGAATTCATTTCACTTCCCTCTTACTTATTTTATTTCTTTCTGATTTCTCTTATAAATAAGAAATCATATAGTTCAATTAATATAAATAAAATGAGTTATTTAAACTTTAAAAATAATTTTCAAATATATAAAGGATTATATATAAAAATTCAACTAATACCTGAAACTCTGAGCTCTTCCAAAAACCGATAATCACTCTGTATTGTGATATTGGGAAATATTGAATGATTGGTATTTCTTCAAGCTCTATATCAACTCTCTCTTTCCAACCCGTATACAAATCACACTTGTATGCTCTCCACATATCACCTAAAACCATTAACCTTGCGTCCTTAGCATTTTTTCCACCAGGAAAATTATATCGATGCTATATTAGTAAAAAATTTTGTAAATAAAATAATATAAAATAATATATATATATATATATATAATAGTTGATTAACATTACTTACCCAAATCACTATCTAGGAATTGTTCTTTATTTGTTATCCAACCTCCCTCCAACAAATTAGTAAAATCGAAATGATAGTTGTGTGTTTAACAAGTGTTTCCATTAAAGTTTTACATTTGATACCATTTTCTCCAATTATAGTGTTGTTCTCACTATATTGAACCATGATCTGCGTGTCTTGATTCTAGACCTATCACATTTTTGTGTGGACTTGTCATCTGGTGGAGGAAATAACTAATCATGGAAAATAATTAGTAAAATAAAATAATATATACTAATTTATTATTAATAAATATCAGTAATGTTTAGACACAAAAAAATAGATGGGGGATCTTATAAGCGCTAAAGTGTAGTATTTAGAGGGGGATTAGCCTCTATGGTAGGTATAATATCTAAAATAGGAGTACTATTTATAGTCTATGATGATAAGTGTACCGATGGAGGGAAAAAACATGATGGATGGCCATGTACAGATGAGGGTGGATATAGATATGGATATAAAGGTGGGATATATAGGGGAGTAGTGCCCTGTATAGTGGATGATGGGAATGGGTAATAGAGGGATGGGATCAAGAGAACTACCATCATGTGTGGGTATGGGAGGAAGGGATATGGAAAAGGTGGTTAAGGAAAATATGGAGATTCCATAATTGGAGGATACCCTCCCTATGACTGAAGCAACATAGTGGTAGGCCGAACTATAGAATTGATCGTACTAATTCCCACCTCTATAAGATCAACCTCCCAAGTATAATCTACCTATCTCTTTGATGATGTAGCCTAAAATAACTTGGATGATAAAATAAAATGAACGATAACAAGTTAAATATTATGAAGGAACATAATATTCGGACATAAATTGTAATTATAGTGGTTATCGGAGGAGTCATGACCAAATATCTAATATGTTGTTAATTTCTCTATATTCTACTTCCTATAACATCATTATAATCAGATATGTTATCCTAGAAATTTAATATAATATTCTAATGCAATGATAAATTATGAAAATATTCTGAAATGGTTTCAAATTTTATTGCCTGGGTTTTGCAATATATCATCTCCTTGATTTTCTCTAGTAATGTTACCAAGGATGTTTTTTCCAATTTTTATGTTTTTTATATATTATGAAAATTGAATGCTCATTTTAAACTTTGTCTCATTTTTCAAAGTTTGAACTAAGGAGTAAAAAGTAAATTTTCAAATAGTTCAAATTAAGGCAGCCTACTCCTAGGTTGTACAAATTATAAATATTCCTTCATTGGATGAATTTTTTATCATCTCTGAATACACACTACTACAAGGTCAATAACCATTCACCCAAAATTTTAGATTGAATGTTGTGTACATGACCGGTACATTTGTAGTAATATATTTGGACTCTAATTTTCATAAAAAATAATATTTTGGGAACATAAATAAATGAGTATTTAATTTCAAAAATTATTTTTTTATAGTTTAGTGCTTGATATTTTTAATTCATAATTAACACAATATTTTATAAAAACATAGAATATATCAAGAAATTTCATAGGGAAATACTAGTTAATTTGACATCATCTGTGAAATTAAAAAAACAGAGTATTGAAATAATATCAAGTAAATACATACAAATGCATCAATGCGATGTGTGATCTGTGACAATTTATAGTTCAAAATCTGTTCTAACAATTGAATCATCTGTTTCATCCAATGAAACATTCAAATAAATACCAACAGGTTCATCTGTAGCATCATTATCATTCATTCCTTTATAAAAAATATGCCCTGTAATTACATCAACAATAACACAAAATTTTGCTTTAATAAGTCAGTTACATAAAACAAATTTCTAGCTTGTGATACTAGAATATAAGGTTCATTAGTATGAACCTGGAAGTTCATATCAATCAATATAAATCCACAGTTATCTATAAGAATTCCATTCCATGTCATTGAACTAAACCACTTGCATTTCATCATTGGAACATAACCATGTGTAGAGTAATCTAATAAAATGATTCTTTAAACAACCCCATAATAAGATATATTTTCTGATCATGTTTACTTTTTTGATGCACTAGTATAACAATATATTATAGTGATTATCATGACACTATCATGTTGTATTGTATTTTTTGTTTCACAACTATTTATAATGAATTCTAATCGATTGAAAACCATTTCCTTTCAATCACTTACCACATTGTTTGGACCAAAATACAACACTCTTATTTCATCTCATACATCATTATTTGGTAAATATAAAACCTAAAAGATGCCAACATTGAATTTTAAATAAATAACAATGATTATATTATGAGGGGAAAAAGAAATATATCACCTTTGAGTTTAACCAAACAAAAATTTTTTCATTGCACAATTGTTCCTTCCTCTTGATAGATATAGAAAAATGTCTCCTTTTTATAATTTCTAAATAATATATACAAATATGAATGCTTTAAAATTTTAGAGGATATGAAGAAATCAACAATGAAAAAATGCAAATTTTTTAAATTACTCACTTGATGTAATCGTCAAGAAAACCAAAGTTGAATAATAATGTATGATGATCCATTTCCAAATCTTCCCTTATTAATGTACACAACGAGTATGATCCAGATATCCCCCCTATTTTGGTAGTGAAGGAAATACATGCTTAATTAGAAAATATTCCTCATCTTCAGTTCTCATTAGGTGATTGTACCTTGTAGTGACATTAACCAAGTATGATGAATTGAAATCCATGAAATCATGTTCTAAATAACCTTTCACAATAGAGCCTTTAGGATGGTATTTATTTATAACATAATATTTCATTGTAAATAACATTCATTATATCAGATATATCCACTGACTTGAAATAGGAACACCAAAAAGAACATCTGTTGGAAGATGCACTATCAGATGTAACATGCATGTGAAAAGTGACGATGGGAAATTTTTCTCCAAGTCGCAAAAAATAATTGGTGTATCTCTCTATGATTTATGAACAAAACCTTTTCTCAGTATTTTTAAACAATGTTCTCGATAAAAATGACATAACTTAATCAAATCAACTCTAAAATTATGTGAAAGTAATTGTCTAATTACAATGAGAATCAAATCATGTAACCAGACATGGTAATCATGGGTTTTAAAATATTTTAGTTTTACATCTTGTGTATCCAAACTTTTCGAAATGTTACTTGAATAACCATCTGGAACCTTCAAACATTCCAAAACCTGAAGGAATTGTTTTTCCTCAACATTTGTCATCAAATAATAGGAAAGAGGGACTTTCCACTTATTTGGACCAATTAACTCGAGATGAAGTCTTTCTCTTATACCCCAATCCACAAAATCATCATGTGACTTCAAATCGTCTTTTTTTACTTTGAAATTTAAAAGAGTAGAAAGTAACATATCACAAATTTTTTTCTCAATATGCATTACATACAAAAAATGGTGAAATAAATTCGATGGCTAATACAAAAACTCAAAGAATATACATTCCTTTCTCCAATTTCTATTGAAATTCGATTTAACATTCTTTCTATTTTTGATATTTGATTGAACTTTTCCAAGAAAAAAATTTAATCCATCAAGTTATTTAACAATATCATTCCCTAACATTAATTGAGTTGCTTCATCTTTCTAGATGGAATTATCAAACTATCTTTGATTTTTTCTGTATGGATGATCCATCAATAGAAATCATCGATGCCCTATGAATTTGAAATTTTGTCAAAACTTTAATCTATGAGATCATGTATTTTTTTGTAAAAATAGGGCATAATAGTTTTCCTTTTTTACTCTAAAAAGAAATCATTCTGTAAGGATTTAAATCATTTATCATCCATAATAAAGCTACATGAAACATAGATTACTCATTACTGAAGGAATCATATTCTTGATCACCAACAATCCAATGATTATTTTACTCATCTATTAATGGATGAAAGTATATGTAAATATCATTTCCAAAATCACTGGGTATAGATATCAATATACTCTGGATTGTAAATGGCTTCTTCATACACATCTATGAAGAAAAGTTATAAATTTGAATGAAAACATGCCATGTACTGCGTGCAATATGCATTTCACGAAATGGGTTGAAACCATCATTGGAAAATACTAATCTAAAACATAATGAACCAGGATTGATGTACATGTACATTAAATTTATTTTATGGAATACTTAATACACTACACAAAATATTCCCGAAAGCTGTATTAGTTTAGTTTCCTTGAAACTCGGAACATAATCTTCTAACTTGTGATGTATCTTCAATATCTCCCATAATAATATTCCCCTTTTGTTTTCCTACCTAAAACCATTATTTATATCCTGGGGAAAAGAAAACATAAAAAGGTGAGCTCAAATTATTAGTAAGGGTAAACATGGAGAACATAAAGCACACCATAAATATTTGAATGTAGAAACATGAACATAAAGTTTAAACATCAAAATATTGTGTCATGAAATAAATCATGGCATTACATAAGGCGTAGATCATAAAGTAGCATTAACCATGATAAAATAGAATATTCATAAAATATGGAATTGTGGAAAACAAATATTCACATAATATGATTTCTATAGTTTCCAAAGAATTGCTATCAAGATCATCATAGTGGAAAAAGTCCATTATTGAAATAGGTTTACTTGAGGATCCATCCCTATATTACTAAACTAGATTTACTTGTTGTTCCAGTCATGTCTATATTATGAGATATAAATATTTACCCAACACATTGGTGGGAGATATAGGTCCCATCCATCTCATAATTAATTCATTCTTATATGTTCCACAAAAACATTAACCATTTTCATAGCATAACACAAGAAATAAAATGGTCTTCTTAAACATCATTCCATAATAACATAATCCATATAAAATTTCATTCCATAATTAAAACACTCAATTAATAGTAATAATAGATATATAAACATAACCATATTTATAGAGCATCATCTTAGATGAAAAATAATTTTGATAAAACACTTTAACTTAATTATTGAGGAAAATATCCTTTATCTTTTAAAAATGTGTTCTTTTCTCAAAATTCCATGCAGTTTTAAAATAAAATAATTTAATTTAATATAAACTTGAAATATTTTATAGGAAAATTATCTGAAATAATTCATCATGAAACTGTAAAAATCCATTTTTGTCATATATGTTAAAAAACATTCTCCTTGTACTTTTGTTGAAAAAGTCAAAAAAGTACCACAAATCGAATAATGAAAAAATATTCCATTCACACCATTTAATAAAAATTCACTAAAGGGTAATATAAACTTTAAAAAATTGTATAATAATATAAATAATATTAAAAACATTGGAATCATGGACATGGATGACAAATACAGCCCAGTAAGTACTTATAAACAACCTCAGATAAAAAATAAATTGTCAAATTATCCCTTACCTTAGGTCCCATATGCTTTGTATGTATCTGAATATACTGTATAATGATTTAAATAATGTTAATTACTTATTAAATAATAATATTAATTTTTATTATAACATTTATGATCATATTTTCATCTGTTTGTTAGTAACATTTCATTGTTACTCGTTATTCTGGTATTAACTACTTTATGTTCTTATACATGTTTTTTCAGATCAGTTCTTATTAATCTTTTAAGTTATAGTTATATCATTTAAAAAATGGTATTACTATAATATATATCATGTTTATTAATTCAATTCATGTATGTAATCATGGTTTAATGAAGATAATGTAGAATAGACCGCATCACATCATGGAGATGGTAGTCCGTACGTACGCACGAGCGCTGATATCATTACCAAAATTGTTGAATTATATTGAAGTTGATAGTGTATAATATTTCAGAACTAGTAATATTTTATAATAATCATATATAGTTATTATTTCCATCATTATACCCATCCATGTAAGGTGGTGGTGAATAACATATTACACCACGACGTGGAGATGGTAATCCTTACGTACGCATGTGCAGTGATTTCATTTTTCTTAGGATGGATATAAAGTAAATTCTAGTTTTTTAATATTTATAATAACATATCTGTATATTACTGATACCGATCTTATTACTTTATAATGAAACAAATAATAAAGGGGAAGTAGAATAAGAAAGAATTTTGAATGAATCGGTAGAATAGATTACCTCTTCCATGACGTTCTTCCACTAAATCTCTTCATAGAGCACTAGAGTTGGTCTCCAGAGATGACCAGAACCTCTATAATTAAATAGGTAATTTGATAAAGAAAAAGGGTAGGGGATGTCCTAGTTTGAAGGATCAAAATTAAGTGAAGAGTTGAGGCAGGAAGTGCCCTTTATAATTGAGGTGAGGGGCACTTTTGGAAACCTCCAAAATATTAATTTAGAATAATTATAAAATCAATAAAAACACCTCTAAAATGAGATATATTTGAAGCTAATATATGCTAATATTGAAATCACATCAACGAATAATGTTTATACAAGTTTTTTTATCAATTTAAACATTATCATTTTTATTGACAATTAGTTATTATATTTAATTTTTATTAAGATAAAAAATATTTCAATATTAAAGGGTTGAAATATTTACTTATTTGATTTAAATTAAAAAATAAATGAATAATTTTGTAACTTTAAGAATATATTATTATTATTCTATTTTAATTTTTTTTATGATTTTTAATTAATTTTATAAAACATTATTATAATAAAATATCAATTGTGTCAACTTTGACACTATTCATTTCATGGATTTTTAGAAATATCAAGGTAAGGTGTTATCCTAGAAAAAATTATTTTATTATATCCTTAGTGGGTGCAGGTCATCTATAAAATTCATTGGAAAAACTAATTTTATGAAATTATATTTATTTTAATATTTTTAATAACATTTATATGATACATCTGTTATTAAAATAACAACTACATCAACATTGTGAAATTAAATAATTTACATAATTTAAGAATAAAAATTTTAAATAAATACTATGATTAATAGAAATTTACTCTCTTTCATAAGAATATATGTAGTTGAATGTATATTCTTGAAAATCCAACATTAAAAATGTTATACTTATGAAATTATGAATGTGAAAACCTTAACATCAGAGTAAATAAAATAAAAGAAATGTCATAATCTCTTCTATAAAGATCCAAATGGTCACTTGCTCAGAACATGGATACTTATTATTGAGATATACTTGACCAACATGATTTTTTCATGTGTTTAGGCCTTTTTATGGTTATTAGTATTTTAATAAAAATTATTTTATGGATTTCTCATCAATTAATTATTTTTTACACCATCAAAGTATAAGACTTTAAGGAAATTATCAATTTTATAAAAATTAAAAATAAATTACCATGATTTAGTTAATTACTTTATCTTTCCACAGATTATTTATTTTTAAAGATATCACCTAGTTATCCATATATTAAAATTATTATACTTATAAGAAATGTGATTTTGATATTTTGTCACTTTTATTGGTTTTATTAAATTCTATGTCATTTTCATTGTCAAGTGGCTCTTAAATGACTATGTTTTGAACCTAAGATGTCAAGGGTAGAATTTTATTCCTCTAAAATGATTTTTTAGGTTTTATAATCATTTTATTTTCCTTATCGTATTATTTGTTACACTTATTTACCTGATTTACCTTTAATAATGTTAAATAAAAAAACCATATTTACGATTCATAATATCTAAAAAATTTATAGGTAACCTATTAAGTTAATTTGGGCCCACTAATTCCAAATATTAAATTCAGTTTTCAAAATTCAAAACAAATAATTTGCAGAAATTAATTTAAAATTAATTCTCATTGTCAAAAACCAAAAAGTGGGTTTTTAAGAAATAAAAATTTATCAAAAGATTGTCATGTGTTTATGTTCAATTTAAATGTGAAATTATGTTAAATAAACAAAATTATATTAAATTATAAAATCATAATCCAATTACACTTTAAAACCAATTAAAAGAATAATCTAACTATATAAATAAATTAGATGAAAATGAAGTTTTGAATTAAAAGGTAGTATTTTTCATTATTCATTAAAATATGAATTTTATAAGAAAAATACCAAAAACTAAAAAAAAGTTAATTTTTATTTTTTTCTTCCAAGAAAGATTTTATGTTTTCAAATATAACATATAAAGGTGTTAAAAATAAGATTTGAAATGGGTACACCATCAAAAGGCAGTAAAACCACATTTTTTGAAAAATACTTGTTTTATCTAACAAACTTAATATGTTTTTATACCATGTTCTAGAAAATACATTATCTGAATGATAAAGTTATATAAAAATCAAAATTTGATTAATACTATTTATAATGGCTAGTTTATATCCCATAATAATATTTTAATAATATATCATTGATTAGTGAAACTCGGTATTGCGTACAACATAAGCTATTGAGTAAGGTCACTCATGCATGTAATGCAAGGCAAGTTAGTATTACGTTTAACTCAAGCTTCCTTTAGGGTTTTTATAACATAATCCAAACATAGTTCTTTTATAAATTTCAAAAAATATATACTCACTGTTGCGTGAAATTAACTCTATCAAAAGAACATGAAATTGCCTGTTACAAAAGCCAATAATAGTGTTGCTTATACTGCAAGATAATATGGTGTTACATATAGCACAAGATAATACTGGTGGTGTACAACACACACTACTAAAAACTTACACATTTCCAATGGTTTTAAACTGTTGGTAGAGGATGGTAAACTGTTGGTATAAACTATACCAACGGTTATCCAAACCGTTGGCTGTGTAGCTATGGGGATAGATATATCCCAATAGTTCTGTGAGAACCGTTGGGATATGGCAGGAAAATTAATTATATACCAAAGGTTACATGGAACCATTGGTATAAATATTTACCAATGGTTTATAACCATTAGAAATATCCAACATAATGTCTATACCAATGGTTTTCAAAACGTTGGTATTTACTTTTACCAACAGTTCCCCACAAACTGTTGGTAAAAGTCAAGTAAAATGTTATAACTTTTCCAATGTTTTAGATAAACTATTAGTATATGTTTTTTAGACACATATGCCAATGGTTTATAACCATTGGCATAGGATTTATACACCTGTAGCAAGCGGCCTCCCCCCTGTGCACTTGGAGTAGTTCCACCACCACCAGGTCTACCTCTCCCTCTGTAGAATTAATATAGAATTCGCAATACCTGCATAATACATACAGAATTCATAAAACAAATAATTCTCAATACCTTCATTTCTGAATATAATTACACACATACCGATTTCATAATTCATAATTCATAAGTTAATTAACAATTAACTCATGCAAAATTCAATTCAGAATTCAGAAGTCAATTACCCTATGCAATAAATAATTATGAATTGAATACATACAAAAATGAATTATCTATAACACATGCACAATTTAATTTATAATCTGGAATGTAATAACCCCTATATAATAAAATCAAATTTCAAGTTTTTAATATGGAATTGTTGTTCATAAGCATGAGTAAATTAAGATGAGATTTGTTTTTTTGGATAATGTTGCATGCCATGTCGTAGTAAGGGGTAATGTGACATGGGGGGTGTGGGGTTGTGCCGGGGTTTGGAGGGTGTCCAAGGGGGTAGGGGTGTCCAGGGTATTGGGGTTGTCTAGGGGGAGAGGGGCTGTCCATGGGGGTGGAGGTGGTGTCCAAGGGGGTAGGGGGTGTCCAGGGTGGTGGGAGGGTGTCCGGGGGGGGGGGGATGAGGGTGTCTAGGGGGTGGGGTGGGGTGGGGGGGGGGGTGGTATCTAGGGTGGTGGTAGGGATGTACGGGGGGATAGGGGGTGTCTGGGGGGGGAGGGGGGTTGTCCAGGGTGGTGGTGGTGTGTGTGTGTGTGGGGGGGGGGGGGGTTCCATGGGGTGGGTGCGTCCATGAGGTATGGTGGTGTTCAGGGGGGTGGGGGGGTGTCCGAGGGGGTAGGGGGTGTCCAAGGGGTTTGGGGGGGATGTCCAGGGGGTGGGGGTGTCTAGGTGGTGGGGTGGTACCTATGGGGGGTGGGGGGGATGTCTAGGTGGGTGGTTGGGGGGAGGGGCTATCCAGGGGGGGGGGGCTGTCCAGGGGGTGGGGGTGTCTAGGGGGTTCCAAGGTGTGGGGTGGTGTCCAGGGGTTAGGGGGTGTCCAGGGTGGTGGTGGTGGTGGGGGTGGGGGGGGGTTGTATAGGGGTGGGGGTGTCCAGGGAGTGGTGGGGGGTGTCCATGGGGTAGGGTGGTGCCCAGGGGGGATGGAGGGGCTGTCTAGGGGGTTGGGGGAGCTGTCCAAGAGGGTAGTGGGTGTTCGGGTGGAGGGGGGGGGGGTTTCCTGGGGGGGGGGGGTTGGCTATGTGGGTGGGGGGTGTCCAGGGGGTGGTGGGGGTGTCCAGGGGGTGGGGTGGTGCCTAGGGGGATAGAGGGGCTATCTAGGGGTTGGGGGGGTGTCTAAGGGGGCAGGGATGGCCGAGGGTTTGGGTGGGGTGCTGTCCGTGGGGATGGGGGTGTCCATGGGGTTGGGGTGGGGGGGCTATCCATGGGGGTGGGGGTGTCTAGGGGTGGGGGTGTCTATGGGGTGGGGTGGTGTCCAGGGGGGCTGGGGGTGTGGGGAGGGGGACTGTCTGGGGGGATGGGGGTGTCCAGGGGGTTGGGGGGGTGGGCTTCCCAAGGGGGTAAGGTGTGTCCAGGGGTGTGGGGGGTGTCTAGGGGAGGAGTGAATCAGTTACAACAAATCATTAAGTCATGTTTTATTATTTATTGATAAAGAAATAAATATAATGTGACTTACCTAATCACACATACATTCAGGCACAACAAATCATCAAACATCAAATGTCAATAATATCTATAAAAAATGTAACAGATCAATCTGTCCCTCATCACCACCACTATAATCTCTATCATCATCAGCCTCACCCACATCCTCATTGTCACCCCCATCATCATCTATTCCCTCATGAATTACCTCCTCCTTGCCCTCGTACTCTGCCTCAACCTCCTCCTCACCCTCCTCCTCCTCCTCGGCCTCCTCCTCCACCTCAGCCTCCTCCTCGGCCTCCTCCTCCTCCGCCTCTCCATTGTCTCAACTACCACTAGAATTTCCACTTGGTGCACCATATATAGAACACAGTGATGGAATATATTCATCAAAAGCTATGCAGACCTCTGGTGGAAGTGTTGGACGTAAAACTTCCATCAGTTTCATAAATGTTGTGTTTGCCCTAGCAGACTGTTCTGCTATCTTTTTGGCACTTTTTTTAGCCTATTCCTATTGTGCCTTAACTTACAGGAACTCAGTGGCACTACAACTCATACTAGAAGAGGGCCAATAATTCTTCGGGACTATACTCTTCCTAGGTCGGCAGAGTACTATGCCGGGGTGCTCATCTCCCTACACCTGATGTAAATGATCATTTGGCCCAAAATTGTTAGGTTTCTGGGCATCAAGGGCCTTTAAAGTATCCTGTTGCAAATATAAATATATTATTATGTTATAAAATATATATTAAAATATTAAATCACAAAATTAAAACTTACAATCTTCTGCTAAGTCGGTTCATTAACTGCACTTCCATATTTCTTCCTTCTACTCAAGAAAAAGGGTTTTGATCGAGGCACATGTCCTTAAATATTTAATATTTTCCTCTAATACGACATTGAATGTAAGAAAAAATAATTAAAAATAGGTTACCAATAATTAATTTCATAGATAAAATTATATAAACAACCATCATACCAGCTTCCTCTCGTGATCTGGCATCGTAATACGTCCCAATGAGTGGAGGTATTTTTTAGCATCAATATTTTCTTTATTTCATCCGAATTATTCATAAATAAAATCCAATAATACAAAAGATAATATTAACCCAAAACATGAATATTTTCATTTAAATACCTCAAATGTGATTAATACCTTAAATTGGGTAGTCATCCAATGAGTAATAATATGCCGATACTGTTCTAACAGACAATCATCAATAATTGGGACCAACTCTAACTCTGTGTCAGTTTTAGCATGCCAACCAATATTCAAGTCATTCTTATAGGCTCTAAAAAGTTCCCCTAAAGCCTTTAGACGTGCTGGATATACACCCTCACCATTGGGGAAATTAAACCGAAGCTGACACCAAAATATTAATTCATATAAATACATAAAATAATATATTTCATTAAATACAATAGATTTTTTAACCAAATCTCTGCCCAAGCATTATCCTTGAGTTCATCTAGAAACTGTCTCCATGGGACTGGGCTGACAATAATGATGTCAGAGTATTTGGAAAGAGTTTCAAAAAAAATCCAATATTGTTGCCCAATTTTTTCAATCATTTTATTGTCTTTATTTTAATCCCCCATGAACTGCGTGCGGCGGTTCCACACCGCATGCATGCATGTACACCCCATCCCCCACCTTCTATTAGTAGATGTATCTCTTATGAAGGAAAAATAAATATTTTATCAATACATGTTATAGTGAAAATAAATAATGGTATAAAAATTTGTTAGGGTTGTGTAAATATAGTTGCGATAGTCTGATCAATGGGTACCGCTGGATCCGCAGAAACTGAAGGAACATCCTGTATAGGTGGAGTGGGTCCCAATGTATGCTCCATAGGGATAGACTCTGGAAGAGTAGGAGTCAATGAAGATGGAATATAAAAGATCATAGGGAAAGAAGAATAAGTAATAGAAGTTGACACTAATGGCTGACCGAATGCTGGATGGGGAGTGGGAATCATCATCAAATATGGTATAGACAGGTTAGGAGGCTCAGATGTAAAGGGTGGTGAAAACATGGGAGGCCTAAATATCACATGTGTCCCTAATGACACACTGGGATCAGAATGTGGGATAAATGATATGTCAGTGGGAGGGACAAGGTCTAATAGGGTATGCCGACCAGATCAACTAGATCTCGTACCACCCCCCTCGTACGAACACCCTTAGTACTGGGACCACTAGTAAGATGCTCATCAAATAATTTCCACCTAAGAGGTGGATCCTTCAAAAATTATTAAAAAAAAAATCACATGGTATTATATATTATTTAAATATATATTTGAAATAAAATACTCACTACAAGCACTAGTGTTGGAATGCCCATCTCAACCATGCGACGATTGTTGTCCATCATCATTTTCTGTCACCTCTCTTTAATTGGTTGCATTTCCTACATTTGAAAACAAATATGGAAGTAATTAGAAAAGGATACATATTGTTTAACCCAAAAAACAAAATATATGAGAGGGAATAGGGCGATTCCTGGATAATTTAACTATCCATTTTTTAGGTGAGCTTGAATGAATATATAAGAATTCAATAAATCGTACAAGATGTAATAAAAAAATTTAATTTTTAGTAGGATGGTTATTTACTAAGTTTCATCAGTTTACATATTATAAATTATTAAACCCTTAATATAGTTTTAAATGATGTTATAAATATATGAACAAGGATAAGATATCTACCATATTCATATGGGATAAAACACTTGTCGAAATTAAAGAAAAAATTAATATCTTTAGCCCAGGTAGATGATGCAGGTTTCTATACATGTTTTGTAGAAGAAGAAAAACAATCATGTTCATTATCTTGTGAAATTTTAAAGGTAGGTCTTAGATTTATACTAATTTTATACATGGTAAATAAATCATTTAATGTTTCACCATGTTAGAAATGTTGGTTTCATAGGATTGAATATAGTTCAATTCCAAATTAGAAAATGAAATTCAAGCAAAATTTCAGCCAGTAAACATTGAAAATTCACATAACAGTCAAGTTGGATAAATCAAATTTGTAATCAATATTAAATCAATTTGAATAGTACTAAGCTTAACAACCAAAGTCAAGAAAGACCAAAATAATTGAGGATATGGATGGATGACTCTATATATTTTTGACCACAACTTCAGCTTCATAGTCAACTCTAACAATTGAGATATTGAAGTCATAAAAAGTAATAAATGTATCACTTTCCAATGGTAGTAGGGATGGTTTCAATTCCATCATCACCATAATAAATGATATTTCTTGAAATTACTTCAATAATGACACCAAATTCAGGTCGAAGATGGTCTTTGACATAATATTTTTTCACCATTGATGCCAATATATATGGTTCATCGGTAGTAATAGTGCAAGTCATATCAATTACTCAAAATCCACAAGCATAAATAAATTTTCCCTTCCTCGTTATCGAATCAAACCACTGGAATTTCATCATCGCGACTCGTCCATGAGAGTAATAATCCTATATTTTTTTTTCAATAACTCCATAATAACCTACATTTTCAAATCACAGTCTATAATCTAATGCACTGGTATGATAGTCTGTTGTGGAAGTAACCATAACACCATCATGTTGTGTTCTCATATTATTTTCTCGTTCAGTGATAATAAATCTATACCCATTGATAACAATTGATTTACAGTCACGAACCATGGTATTAGGACCAAATGCCAAAGCTCTTATTTTATCAGAGACAGATTCAAAAGGAAAACTCAATACCTGAAATATAAATGAATATTAATCTTAATTAAATATTTTTTTAATTATTTTAAACAGTAATATTATTACCTTCAATTTTAACCAAGCAGAAAAATCTTTGTTATGCCAAGTCTCCCTCTTTCGCAAATATAAAGAACGATGCTTTATATTTATCATCACTTTATGTTCTCTGTAGATAAAAATAAGAATAATTTAATACAAACACACACACACACACACACACATATATATATAAGATATACATATTCAATTTACATACAAGATGTAGTCATTGAACAAATCACAATTGAAAAAACTGTGCGATGTGCCATCTCCCTCTCTTCAAGGCTTAATGTCATCAAAGTATATGATCCATGAATTACTCAGATTTTAGGAAGTTATGGAAAACTTGGTTTAATTTTCTCATAATGTTCTACTTTGTTTCTCATTGTTCTGTTCATTCTTGTAGTAAGATCAGACAAATACCTAGAGTAGAAATCCATACATTCTTGAGCAAGGTAACCGTTCATGATAGAACCTTCAGGATGATTCCTGTTTCAGACATAAGAATTTAATGTGCACATATTTCTTTCAGTTGGATACTTCCAACAAAAAGAAATATTTCCCCCAATAAGTATTTCAATTGGAATATGGATAGTTAGATGCAACATGAATGTGAAAAATGATGGATGAAATATTTTTTCTAACTCACGCAAAATTAATGGGGAATCTGCAAACATTTTTTTGCAAGAAAAACTTGGACAACTTCTTAGCACAAAGATCTCTAAATAAATGGAACAACCAAATAACAACCACCCTTACATTATTGGACAAAATATGACAGATTTCTATTTGAATCAACTCATGTAGAAGGATGTGATAATCACAAGTCTTCAAATATTTTAGCTTCAACTCTCTTATGTTGAACCTTTTAGATATGTATCTTGAATATCCATTAGGAACTTTAATAGTCTCCAATACTTCCAAAAATTTCTTTTTTTTCTATAGGTGTCATCACATAAGAAACACATGGAACTTGCTATTTATTTTCACTAATATGCATAGGATGCAATTATTGTCTGATGCCCCAATCCACCAAGTCACTTAGAGAATATAAATCATATTTTGTTTTTCCATTAACATTTAGAATAATCGAAAGAAAAATTTCACACATATTTTTTTCAATGTGAATTACGTCTAAGAAATGACGTAAAAAAATTGTTGACCAATAAAGAAAAATCAAATAAGATACTTCTCTTCTTCCAATTGTAACATGTTTCAATGGAAACATTCTTTTTTATTTTCATATTTCTTTTGTACCTTCCTGAATGAAAAAATTAAATCTTTCAATTCATTAAGCACATCAGTTCCAGACATATACTGAGGTGGATCATCGATATCGATGGTATTGTCAAATCTTTGAAAATTGTTTCTATATGGATGGTCCATTTTAAAGAATCGTCAATGTCACATAAATTTGAAACTACATAAATGATTTAGTCTTCTGGATCGTGTATTATTCATAAAAACTATACATGATAGTTTTCCCTTCGTGCTCCATCCAGACATCATTGTATAAGAAGGAAAATCATTGATCATCCACATAAGCACATCACACATCTAAAATATGTCTTTAGATCATGCATTGTATGTGCACACACCCATATCCCCAAGAAGTTTCAACTCTTTTTTTAAAGGTTACATGTATATGTCTATATCATTGCTGGGATCAGAAGGGCCAGATATGAGTATACTCATGAAAGTTAAAGGTTTTTTCATACAAAACAATGGGTGAAGGTTATAAATGTTTATAAAAATCATCCATGTGCTGTGTGAAGTAAGCATTTTACAAAACAGATTAAAATCGTCACATAAAAACCTACCTTCACATTATGCATGTCAGTTGCAAAATCAAGATATTGAGCATCAAAACTCTACCATGAAAATCCATCTGTAGGGTGAACCAACTCATCATTAGTTGTCTTTCTCTTGGTATCATGCCATCACATTTTTATTGATATTTTAGTAGACATAAAAATATTCTAGAGTTTGGGGATCAATGGAAAGTGACACATTATTTTCTGTGGCACACGGAATGGTGTTCCATCAGCTTTTTTCTTCCAGCGAGATGTTCCACATTTTATACAATCATTTCGTTCAGCAGTTTTCTCCCAGAATAAACTTCAATCTTTCAGGAAAGCATGAATTTTGTTTCTTGAAAATCAGAGTTCCTCAACTAACTTCCATGCCATATAGTGGTTTGAGATAATATCTGCATCATCTAGAAGTAAGTCCTTCAATAAGATAAGAATGTAATCGATGGTAGTATTAGAATTAACATACATAGTTTTCCCATGAAACAATCAGATTAAAAATTACAGGTTTTTCATTTTACCACATTTTAGATATATTGGAGTCGTGGTAGCATCATTCCATTTGTTCACCCTAAAAACATCAACATTTTCATTATACACATCATGTGTGCTCATATCAAAGTCTTCTCAGGTTAGAATCCGTTCTTTTTCATGATAATGAATAAATGGAAACTGGTCATATAAAAAATTCTCCTTCAAGTTCTCTCATTTTGATCATCAAGAATTTGAGATTTCATTTTCTCCCCATTTTGATACCACACAGAGTTGTTTGCATGAAAACCATATTTGTTTATGTGGTAGCTGAATTCTTCATGGATCAACCATGGTCTTCTAACACAATTGTAACAGGGTCAATGTACGTGACCACTATATAAAGCATTGTGAAATGAAAAATCTAAAAAGATCTCCAAATTGTTTTGAAAATCACTTGATATTTTCATTCATCCAACTTCTATCCATTTTGAAAAAAATTGTTATAAGTCATTTCATCAAAAGAAATTCAATAAGATTTATGTTTCATCAAAAATATATTTCAGTAAATAAGAATTGTTCACTTTATATGAAACCATAACTAACACACTACTCTATATGAGAATCCTAATATAAAAGACAAAAATACTATATTTATAAAAAAATATCTTTGAAGAACTATACATGAGTGTACAAGATCATGTACACTTGTGGAAGAGAATTATTCAGGAGTCGAGTAAATTTTAGATCGAAGAAATTTTATATTTTAATAGATTATTTGAGTGATCACATACACAGCCAAAGGGGGTGGAGGGTGTCCAGGGGTGGGGGGGGGGGGTATCCAAGGGGGTGGGGGTTTCCACCCCCAAAATAGGGTCATAGAATCCAATCTCTATCCAATTGTACCATGATTTAAAGCCTATTATAGATGACCCAAAAGATTGTTGGTGTAAACCATGAATATCGTACATATAAATCACAACACACCTAATTGTAAACACAAGTCCAAATATCATATATGGATCAGATTTAATCTTACAATCTAAATATCATACATGAATTCTAAAAAACACACCTAATTGTAAATACACCTCCAAATTTTGATCTATGAATGTGGCTTATTGATGCCTTGAGAGGCTAGCTGAGAGCTATTTCTAAGTTGTGATACATGGTGAATGTTTACAAAATTTTATGTGTGTGTCAAATATGATCCTATGTATGTTGTTTAGGAATACGAGCCATGTTTCAATGGGACACTACTCGTGGGAGTATGAGCCTTGTTATATCATTAGGTAATACGGAGTTATATGAATGTTAAATTTGTATGAGATCAATATGGATAGTGGATAAGAACTTGAATGAGATTTCTTTACAGAGATAACTTCTTCTTGGAAGGGTAAGAGTGAGTGTTGGTATGAAAACTCATGAAAAGTCTTAACATGTGAAAGAAACTATACATTGGTTATATGTAATTCTTATTTTCCTGTAGAGTATCAGAGTAGAAAAACCACCCCCATACATGGACATCCCACACCCCTTGACAGCCCACACCCCTCCCCCACTAGGATATCCCACCCACCACCCCTAGACAACACCCCAACCTAGAAAACCCACACCCCTGTATCCCCCTACCCCCTGTAGCCCCCCAGGATATCCCACCCCTCCTCTAAATAGCCCCCCACCGAGACAACCCCCTCCCCCACCTGGACAGCCCACCCTATCCTTGGACATCCCATAACCCTCACCCACCTGGACAACCCCCACCCCACCCCCAACTAGACAGCCCCCACCCCCACATGGAAAGCCCACCCCTACCCCAACTGAACATCCCCCACCCCCAACTGGACAGCTCACCCCCACCCCCAACTGGACAGCCCACCCCACCCCCACCTGGACATCCCACACCCCCTCTTCTACAGCCCCAAACCCACCTAGAAAACCCTCCCCCACCTGGATGACCCCCCAACACCCCAACTAGACACCCCCACCCCCACTTGGACAGCCCACACCCCCCTCATTAGACAGCCCATACCCCCTCCCCCACCTGGACAACCCACCCACCCCCTGGACAGCCCACCCCTCCGTGGACAGCCCACACCCCCTCCCCTACAGACCCTACCCCTGTAACCCCTAGACAGCCCACCCCCCCGCCGGGAACACCCCCACCCCCCACACACACCTCCACCTGGACAGCCCCTACCCCACCCCCACCTGGACATCCCACACCTCTTCCCCCACCTGGACAGCCCACCCCAACCCCCTAGACAGCCCACACCCCCTCCCCCTGGATAGCCCACCCCACTCCCCTGGATAGCCCCCCATGATAGCTCACACCCCCTCCCCCACCTGGACACCCCACCCTAACTCCCCTAGACACCTCACACCCCTCCTTTGGCAGCCCATACCCCCTTAGGATAATTTTATTTAAAATAATTTTATTTATTATGAAATGAAAACATTAGCCATTTCATTCCAAATAACCCATTCAATTTATCAAAACATGAAAAATTCAATTTATCAAAACATGAAAAATTAAATTTATCAAAACATGAAAAATTCAATTTATAAGGCTCCATGGGTCACTTAGGAAATGTCATTGGGGAATGGAGAAATAAAAAAAAATTGTTAATTCCAATTTAAAAACTGGGCCAAGCACTTCGAAGGTGAGGTGGTTTCCATGGGGGGCTGTCTAGGGGGGCTGTCCAAGGGGGTGGAGGGTGTCCAGGGGGTGGGGGTGTCCAGGGGGAATGGGGGGGGATGTCTAGGGGATGAGGGTGTGTCCAGGGGAGTGGGGCTATCCAAGGGGTCTTCTAGGGGTGTGGGGGTGGGAGGGTGGCGTCGATGGGGGGTGAGGGGTGTCTAGGGGGTGGGGGTGTCTAGGGGGGTGGGGGTGTCCAGGGAGGTGGGGGAAGGGGGATGTCCAAGGGGGTGGGGGTGTCTAGTGGGTGGGGATGCAGGGGGGTGGAGGGCTTCCCAATGGGGGGGGTCCAGGGGGAGTGTCTTGGGGGTTAGGGGTGGGGGGCTATCCAGGGGGTGTGGGTGTCTAGGGGTGGTGATGGGGGGGGAGGTCGGGGGGGGGGGGGGTTCGGCGGGTGGGGGCCTGTCCAATGGGGGCGGGTGTCCAGGGGGCTGGGGGGTGCCTAGGGGGGGTGGTGGGTGTCCAGGGGGGGGGGGAGGATGTTTATGTTTGTCAATACCCATACAATACCTTAAAAATTACTTATACCCAATCCAATCAACATCACAATTCCAATCCATCACCCAACCAACACCCAATTCATCATCAATATCAATACCCTTCCCATTATTCATTGAACAAAAACTATAAATCCAAAATCCAAAATCTGATTTTCAACAAAACTAAAGTCCATAGAAACTACCATATCATCTCACTACAAAATTAGAAAACCACCTACATCACTACCCCAACCATCCCAAATATTTTTACATGGACCATCCTTGTATCCATTACCCACCTTGATACCAAATGACTAAACAAACCCTTTACCATCTTTGAAGTGTAGAACAAAAAACAGAAAACAAATCAATGTGTTCCGTATGCCACAGACTGTAGGAAATCTGATTTAGCCCAAATCAAAATAGAAAATGGAAAAAAAATAAATGTCAAACATTAAAACCAAGGTAAGACATACTAATTTGAAGTGTATAAATAAAAAATTTCTTGATTGACATTACTGGAAAATGGGTTTATACCCACGGTTTTAGAAAAAACCATGGGTATAGAGTACCCCTATGCCCACAGTTTTGAAAAACCGTGGGTATAGGGTAAATATGGGGACCTATACCCCCGGTTTTTCTTCAAACTGTGGGTATAGGTTTATTTTGAACACCTATACCCACAGTTTTATACAACCGTGGGTATATGTGTTTTTTTTCAAACCCTATACCCATGGTTTGGCCAAACCGTGGGTATAGGGGTTTTTTTTGGAGGACCTATACCCACGGTTCTCCAGAACCGTGGGTATAAATTTCCCGCATTATGGAAGGAAAAGACACTACTGGAATGCTGGCCTTTCCCCACGGTTAGATACCAACGGTTCTATGAAACCGTTGGGGAAGGAGGTTTTTACCAACGGTTCATTAGAACCGTTGGCATAGAGGTTTCCAGGGAGCTTTTTCCCAACGGTTCATGAGAACCGTTGGGATAGATGGTTTTTTTACCAACGGTTCTCATGAACCGTTGGCATAGATGAGGTTTTTGCAGGTTTTTCCCAACGGTTCTGTAGAACCGTTGGGATAGATATACATATGCCAACGGTTTTTAAGAACCGTTGGCAAAGGTCCTCCCCAAATTCCCAGCCGCCTGTTCTCTCCCCCATTCGCGATACACAACCCTAAAACGGGAGCAGCAGCCGATTTAGGCGATTTTGGAGGTACTGCCAGCCTTCAATTTTCCAGCTCTTATTCAGGTTATTTTTCTTCTTAACTGAAAATTTATTCAAATGTTTGGATAGTATTTAAACCTATTTTCATTTTTCCCATCAGTTTAGGTGATTTTGGTGCTACTGCCGGCCGGACCAGCCTAAGGGTGAGTTTTCTTGAAAATTCCTTTTTGGATTTTACCCCTTGAACATGGGATGTCATTTGTGAAAGGTTATATAAATCGAATTGATTGTTCGATTTTTGAATTGAATTGTAAATTAAATTAATTAAGGGTATTTTATGGTTTGCATTCCCCTTTTAACACATGAATGCCAATTATTTTTTAACACATGTTTTAATTGTATTGCCTTGCCAATGTGAGTAAAGTAGAGACTATGCTATGAATCTATGAAATTGGATTGAATTTATCTTATATTTTATGTTACCATGTTAGATATATTATAACTAATGCATGTGATATCTTTATAGTCTTGTTAAAAGTGTTCTATTAAAAATTCCCATGTGAGTGCTTGAATTTTCATTGAATTGCTAGCCATTATGAGTTATGTTGAGACCATGATATGGAATTGATTGATTAAGCAAGGGAATCTCATTATCTTGTCATTACAACATGAGTAAATGAAGCTTCATTCTTTTCAGGTTATTATTTGATTGAGTCGCCATTTTGAGGTGAGTTGTATTAAATACCTTAGTTTTTTACCTTGGTATGTTTAATGAATTGTTTAAATGAAATGGAATTCATTAAATGATTAATAGTAAATAGTGATACATGGATTCTATTAGGATGCCAGGTATATAATCTTGTTTCTATTAACTTATACGCTTTATGTGATAAATGGATTCACAGTGGAATTCCACGGATAGACTCATTTCTTTGAATATTGATTAAGCCATGGGTGATACATGGATCCAAGGGAGGGATTCCATAGATAGACTTATTTAATGTAGAATTATATTCCAATTGATACATGGATTCTTATGATAATTCCATAGATAGACTTATTGAATGTAGAATTATATGCCAATTGATACATGGATTCTTATGATAATTCCATAGATAGACTTATTGAATGTAGAATTATATTCCAATGCTATGCGTCTTGTGTGGTGGTGGTGTGGTTTATGTGTTTTATGGTAGTAGTGAAGTGTGTGATTATGTAGTTAATGTGAACCCATAGGTTGAGTATTTTGTGCTATCTATATATCATGTATTTTTATGTTATTTCTACACATTCCCAACCAGAGTTGGATAAACTTACCAACGATCAGAGGTTTTGAGTTATGAGTATTTTTTCTAATATCTAGGATGGTGGTTATATGTTTGGATAGCTACCATGTCTTCCCTACTCTTCCTGCAAAAGTGATTGACCATGTGTTTTTAGGCAAGATGCGATGTGATTGTCCATGTGTCTTCAGGTGAGATGTACTATGATTTCCCTAGTGTTTTTCGGTGAGGTGTGATGTGATAAGGCTATAATAAGATGTGGCATGTGGTTGGGGTCATGTAGGGTAGGAGGATGGCACAAGGTTGATGTTATTCATGTTCATGATACCCTACTAATATGGTTATGGGATGAGTCATGTTGTTATGTGATATAACACATTAAGTTCTTGTTGGTTTTACATTTTTTCAATAACACATTTGTATGTTTTTTTGACATGTGTAGTTGATACCTTGATTATTTTCTTCCTTTATCGTTTACTTAAATGTATTTTCTATTATAGTTAATGCCTATTGAATTGTTTATGACAAAATGACTTATATAAATTCTTTTTACAGAATGGACAGAAGTTGGATGTATGAAACCGATCGGATCTCAGACGATTTTCAAAACAATTTGGAGAGCTTTATAGATTTTGCATTTCACAATGCTTCAGATAGTGGTCGCATACACTGCCCATGTTCCAATTGTGTTGGTAGACCTTGGTTGAGCCATGAAGAAGTCAGCTACCACATAACCAAAAATGGGTTTCAAGCAAATTACTTTCTGTGGTATCACAATGGGGAGAAAACGAAATCTCAAATTGGTGATGATCGAAATGAAAAGACTGGAATGAAGAATTTGTTAGATGATCGGTTTCCGTTTATTCGTCATCATGAAAAAGAAAGGATTTCGACTCAAGAAGACTTCGATATGAGGACAGCTGATGCATCTAGTGAAAATGATGATATTGATAGGGTGAAAAAATTGAATGATGCTGCCACGACTCCAGTATATCGACAATGCGATAAAATGAAAAAGCTGGAATTTTTAATCCGATTATTTCATGGGAAAACTATGTATGGGATTTCTAATACAGCAATCGATTACATTCTTACCCTCTTGAAGGATTTACTTCCAGATGATGCAGATATTCCCTCAAACCACTATATGGCATGGAAGTTAGTTGAGGAACTTGGATTTTCAAGAAACAAAATTCATGCTTGCCCGAAAGATTGCAGTTTATTCTGGGAGGAAACCGCTGAACGAAATGAATGTATAAAATGTGTCACATCCCGCTGGAAGTCAAAATCTGATGGAACACCATCCCATGTTCCACAAAAAGTAATGTGGCACTTTCCATTGATCCCCAGACTCCAGAATCTTTTTATGTCTGATGACATATCAATAAAAATGAGATGGCATGATACCGAGAGAAAGAAGACTGATGATGAGTTGGTTCATCCTGCAGATGGATTTGCATGGAAGAGATTTGATGCTCGACATCCTGATTTTACAGCTGACGTGCGTAATGTGAGGTTGGGTCTTTCATGCGACGTTTTTAATCCGTTTGGGCAGATGCTTACTTCGCACAGCACATGGCCCGTTTTTATGCACATTTATAATCTTCCCCCATGGTTGTGTATGAAAAAAATCTTTCACTTTCATGAGTATACTCATATCTGGTCCTTCTGATCCCGGCATTGATATTGATGTATACATGCAACCTTTAATAAAAGAGTTGAAGCTTCTTTGGGATGTGGGTGTGCGCACATACGATGCATGTTCGAAAGACATATTTCAGACGCGCGCTGCGCTTATGTGGACAATCAATGATTTTCCGGCTTATGCAATGATGTCTGGATGGAGCACGAAGGGGAAACTGTCATGTCCAGTTTGTATGAAGAATACACGATCCAGAAGACTGAAACATCGTTGTAGTTTCAGTTTTATGGGACATCGACGATTTTTGCCAAAGGATCATCCATATAGAATGAATCGTCGAAGATTTGATAATACTATAGAGACCGATGATCCACCTCAGCGTATGTCTGGAACTGATGTGCTTAATGAATTGAAAGATTTCAGTTTTTCGTTCGGGAAGGGTCAAATGAAATCTGGAAAGAGAAAGAATGTTTCCACAGAAACCTGTTACAATTGGAGGAAGAGGAGTATCTTTTTTGATTTGCCTTATTGGTCAACCAATTTGCTACGTCATTGCTTAGACGTAATGCATATTGAAAAGAATATATGTGAAATGTTGCTTTCAGTTCTTCTAAATGTCAAGGGGAAGACAAAAGATGATTTACGATCTCGTCGTGACTTGGTGGATTGGGGCATCAGACCAGAATTGCATCCTGTGCATATCAGTGAAAATAAATGGCAACTTCCATGTGCTTCTTATGTGATGACACCTACTGAAAAAAAACAATTTTTGGAAGTATTAGAGACTATTAGAGTTCCTGATGGCTATTCAAGCAACATATCTAAACGGGTCAACAGAAGAGAGTTGAAGCTAAAATCTTTGAAGACTCATGATTATCACGTTCTACTGTATGAGTTGCTTCCAATAGAAATCCGTCATCTTTTGTCCAATAATGTAAGGGTGGGTGTTATTCGGTTGTGCCATTTGTTTAGAGATCTTTTTGCTAAGAAGTTGTCCAAGTCTTTCTTGCAAAAAATGTTGACAGATGCCCCATTAATTTTGTGTGAGTTGGAGAAAATATTTCCCCCATCATTTTTCACATGCATGCTGCATCTGACTGTCCATATTCCAACTGAAATACTTCTCGGAGGACCTGTTTCTTTTCGTTGGATGTATTCAACTGGAAGAAATATGTTCACATTAAAGTCTTATGTTCGAAACAAGAATCATCCCGAAGGTTCTATCGTGAACGGTTACTTAGCTCAAGAATGTATGGATTTCTGTTCAATGTATTTTTCTGATCTTACTACAAGAATGAACAGACCAATGAGAAATGAAGAAGAAAAATATGAGCAAATTGAACCCAGTTTTCCATCACTTCCTCAAACAGGAGGAATTCCTGGATCATATACATTGAAGACATTAAGCCATGAAGAGCGGGAGATGGCACATCGCACAGTTTTGTTCAACTGTGATTTGTTCGATGACTATATTAGGTAACAAAATTGAATATGTATATCTTACATATATATCTGTTAAACTATTCATATTTTTTTTATCTACAGGGAACATAAAACAATGATAAATAGGAAGCATCGTTCTTTATCTTTGAGAAGGAGAGAGACTTTGCATAGCAAAGAGTTTTCTGCTTGGTTAAAATTGAAGGTAAAAATATTACTGTTTAAATTAATTATTTCAATATTTACTTAAGTTTAACTGTCATTTATATTGCAGGTATTGAGTTTGTCTGCTGACTCTGTCTCTGAGGAAATAAGAGCTTTGGCTTTTGGTCCTAATACCGTGGTTCGTGACTGTAAATCAATTGTTATCAATAGGTACAGATTTATTGTCACTGAACGAGCCAAAAACATGAGAACACAACATGATGGTATTATGGTTACTGCCACAACAGATTGTTATGCCAGTGCATCAGATAGTAGACCGCGACTTGAAAATGTGGGTTATTACGGAGTCGTTGAGAAAATAATAATATTAGATTATTACTCTCATGGATGAGTCACAATGATGAAATGCCATTGGTTTGATTCGATGACGAGACATGGCACATTTATTGATGATTGTGGATTTCGAGTAATTAATATGACCCGCACTCTTGCAACCGAAGAACCATATGTGTTGGCATCAATGGCTAAACAAGTTTTTTATGTCAAAGATCAACTTCAACCTGAATTTGGTGTCATAGTTGAAGTAATTCCAAGACATATTTTTGATGATGCTGATGATGGAATTGACACTGTCCCTATTTCCATTGGAACCAATCCATTTATTTCTTTTGATGACTCCAATAGCTCAATTGTCAGAGTTGATTGTGAACCTGAAGTTGTGGTTGGAAATATATAGAATCATTCATCCATGTTCTCAATTCTTTTGGTTTACCTCGAGTTGGGTTGTTAAGGTTGGTAATATTCATATTTATTTAGTATTGATCACAAATATGTTTTAGCTGACTTGACCGTTATGTGAATTTTCAATGTTTATTGGTTGCTGTTTTATTTGAATTGCATTTTCTAATTTGGAATTGAACTGTATTCAAACCAAATCAAACAATATTTCTAACTTGGTGAACATTACAACTTGTATGTTTTATTAAATTCATTCAAGCTCTTCTAAAACAATTGATAGCTAAATTACCAATGAATCCCCTCATTCCCTCATATATTTAGTTTTTTGGTTTACACATTAATTTTCTTTTTCTAATTAATTACATATTTGTTTTCCAATGCAGGAAATGAAGCCAATTGAAGAGAGACGAAGAAAAAAAATGGCGGAGAACAATCGTCGGATGGAGGAGATGGGCATTCCACCATTAGTGCCTACAGTGAGTACTTTATTTCAAATATATATATATATATATTTACAGAATATATAATGTCATGTGATTAATTTTTTTTGTAAACTTTTTTGTAGGATCCACCATTACGTCGACAGTTATTTGACAAGGAGCCTAGTACTGGTCCTAGTACTCAGGCCGGTGGTACGAGGAGGGTTCGTACCAGAGGTGGACATAGAGCAGCGTGTGCCCGACTAGACCCTGCCCCTCCCACTGACATTTCAGCCTTCCCACATTCTGATCCCGGTGTGTCGTTAGGGACACACGGGATATTTAGACCTCCCATGTTTTCGCTACCTTCTGCATCTTCTGCCCCATCATTTTCACATACCATGATGATTCCCACTCCCCAGTCAGCAGGTCATACAATTGTTCCATCTTCTTTTCCTTCTACTTCTGTCTCTCCAAGCTTTTATATTCCATCGTCTTCGACTCCTGTTCCACCAGAGGGTGTTCCATCAGGTTCTGTGGATCCGGCGCCACTCATTGATCAGACTAGCACAGGTATATTTATAAAACCCTAACAAATTTTTAGAGCAATATTTATTTTCATTATAACATGTTTTGATAAAATATTTGTTTTTCTTTCATGACAGATACATCTACTGACAGGAGGCGAGGGCGGGGCCGTACACACATGCGTTCGGTGTGGAACTGTCGCACACAGGTTATGGTGGAATATAATGAAGACAATCAGATGGTTGAGAAAACAGGGCAACAATGTCGGAGTTTTATGGCGACGCTTGCCAAATACTCTGAAATCGTTCGGCCCGTTTGGACCCCCCTCACGCGCGTTTACGAAGCGCGGGCATCACTTAAAACACGAATTTTGAGCCGTACCGCGCAAACCGCACGTCCGATTGACGTGCCGTCTATGCGTACACGTCACGAATAATAATTAGAATGTTTCCCGGTGGTTTCAGGTCAATCCGAGGTCGGCCGCTATGAATTTGACCGTTGGACGCCCGTTTTGGCCGTTTATGACACCAGAACTGCGTTGTCGGTCACCGCGGGCACACGGCACGTCCGATTGATGCGCCATCTGCTCGAACACTTCAGAAATAATTGTCCCGTATTTTTCGTCTGATTTCAGGTCATTCTGAAATCGTTCGGCCCGTTTGGACCCCCCTCACGCGCGTTTACGAAGCGCGAGCATCACTTAAAACACGAATATTGAGCCGTACTGCGCAAACCGCACGTCCGATTGACGTGCCGTCTGCGCGTACACATAACGAATAATAATTAGAATGTTTCCTGGTGGTTTCAGGTCAATCTGAGGTCATTCGCTTTGAATTTGACCGTTGGACGCCCGTTTTGGCCGTTTATGACACCAGAACTGCGTTGTCGGTCACCGCGGGCACACGACACGTCCGATTGACGTGCCGTCTGCTCGACCACTTCATAAATCAGTCACTTGTATTTGTCGTCTGATTTCAGGTCATTCTGAAATCGTTCGGCCCATTTGGACCCCCCTCACGCGCGTTTACGAAGCGCGAGCATCACTTAAAACACGAATATTGAGCCGTACCGCGCAAACCGCACGTCCGATTGACATGCCGTCTGCGCGTACACGTCATGAATAATAATTAGAATGTTTCCCGATGGTTTCAGGTCAATACGAGGTCGGCCGCTATGAATTTGACCGTTGGACGCCCGTTTTGGCCGTTTATGACACCAGAACTGCGTTGTCGGTCACCCCGGGCACACGGCACGTCCGATTGACGTGCCGTCTGCTCGACCACTTCATAAATCAGTCACCCGTATTTTTTGTCTGATTTCAGGTCATTCTGAAATCGTTCGGCCCGTTTGGACCCCCCTCACGCGCGTTTACGAAGCGCGAGCATCACTTAAAACACGAATATTGAGTGGTACCGCGCAAACCGCACGTCCGATTGACGTGCCGTCTGCGCGTACACGTCACGAATAATAATTAGAATGTTTCCCGGTGGTTTCAGGTCAATCCGAGGTCGTCCGCTATGAATTTGACCGTTGGACGCCCGTTTTGGCCGTTTATGACACCAGAACTGCGTTGTCGGTCACCGCGGGCACACGACACGTCCGATTGATGCGTCGTCTGCTCGACCACTTCATAAATCAGTCACCTGTATTTTTCGTCTGATTTCAGGCCATTCTGAAATCATTCGGCCCGTTTGGACCCCCCTCACGCGCGTTTACGAAGCGCGAGCATCACTTAAAACACGAATATTGAGCCGTACCGTGCAAACCGTACGTCCGATTGACATTCCGTCTACGCGTACACGTCACGAATAATAATTAGAATGTTTCTCAGTGGTTTCAGGTCAATCCGAGGTCGGCCGCTATGAATTTGACCGTTGGACGCCCGTTTTGGCCGTTTATGACACCAGAACTGCGTTGTCGGTCACCGCGGGCACACGGCACGTCCGATTGACGTGCCGTCTGCTCGACCACTTCATAAATCAGTCACCCGTATTTTTCGTCTGATTTCAGGCCATTCCGACTTCGTTCGGCCCGTTTGGACCCCCCTCACGCGCGTTTACGAAGCGCGAGCATCACTTAAAACACGAATATTGAGCCGTACCGCGCAAACCGCACGTCCGATTGACGTGCCGTCTATGCGTACACGTCACGAATAATAATTAGAATGTTTCCCGGTGGTTTCAGGTCAATCCGAGGTCGTCCTCTTTGAATTTGACCGTTGGACGCCCGTTTTGGCCGTTTATGACACCAGAACTGCGTTGTCGGGCACCGCGGGCACAAGACACGTTCGATTGATGCGCCGTCTGCTCGAACACTTCAGAAATCACTGTCCCGTATTTTTCGTCTGATTTCAGGCCATTCTGAAATCGTTCGGCCCGTTTGGACCCCCCTCACGCGCGTTTACGAAGCGCGCGCATCACTTAAAACACGAATATTGAGCCGTACCGCGTAAACCGAACGTCCGATTGACGTGCCGTCTGCGCGTACACGTCACAAATAATAATTAGAATGTTTCACGGTGGTTTCAGGTCAATCCGAGGTCGGCCTCTATGAATTTGACCGTTGGACGCCCGTTTTGGCCGTTTATGACACCAGAACTGCGTTGTCGGTCACCGCGGGCACACGGCACGTCCGATTGATGTGCCGTCTGCTCGACCACTTCATAAATCACTGTCCCGTATTTGTCGTCTCATTTCAGGCCATTCTGAAATCGTTCGGCCCGTTTGGACCCCCCTCACGCGCGTTTACGAAGCGCGCACATCACTTAAAACACGAATATTGAGCCGTACCGTGCAAACCGCACGTCCGATTGACGTGACGTCTGCGCGTACACATCACGAATAATAATTAGAATGTTTCCCGGTGGTTTCAGGTCAATCCGAGGTCGGCCGCTATGAATTTGACCGTTGGACGCCCGTTTTGGCCGTTTATGACACCAGAACTGCGTTGTCGGTCACCGCGGGCACACGGCACGTCCGATTGACGTGCCGTCTGCTCGACCACTTCATAAATTAGTCACCCGTATTTTTCGTCTGATTTCAGGTCATTCTGAAATCGTTCGGCCCGTTTGGACCCCCCTCACGCGCGTTTACGAAGCGCGAGCATCACTTAAAACACGAATATTGAGGCGTACCGCGCAAACCGCACGTCCGATTGACGTGCCGTCTGCGCGTACACGTCACGAATAATAATTAGAATGTTTCCTGGTGGTTTCAGGTCAATCCGAGATCGTCCGCTATGAATTTGACCGTTGGACGCCCGTTTTGGCCGTTTATGACACCAGAACTGCGTTGTCGGTCACCGCGGGCACACGGCACGTCCGATTGATGCGTCGTCTGCTCGACCACTTCATAAATCACTCACCCGTATTTTTCGTCTGATTTCAGGCCATTCTGAAATCGTTCGGCCCGTTTGGACCCCCCTCACGCGCGTTTACGAAGCGCGAGCATCACTTAAAACATGAATATTGAGCCGTACCGCGCAAACCGTACGTCCGATTGACGTGCCGTCTATGCGTACACATCGCTAATAATAATTAGAATGTTTCCCGGTGGTTTCAGGTCAATCCGAGGTCGGCCGCTATGAATTTGACCGTTGGACTCCCGTTTTGGCCGTTTATGACACCAGAACTGCGTTGTCGGTCACCGCGGGCACACGGCACGTCCGATTGACGTGCCGTCTACTCGACCACTTCATAAATCAGTCACCCGTATTTTTCGTCTGATTTCAGGTCATTCTGACTTCGTTCGGCCCGTTTGGACCCCCCTCACGCGCGTTTACGAAGGGCGAGCATCACTTAAAACACGAATATTGAGCCGTACCGCGCAAACCGCACGTCCGATTGACGTTCCGTCTACGCGTACACGTCACGAATAATAATTAGAATGTTTCCCGGTGGTTTCAGGTCAATACGAGGTCGGCCGCTATGAATTTGACCGTTGGACGCCCGTTTTGGCCGTTTATGACACCAGAACTGCGTTGTCGGTCACCACGGGCACATGGCACGTCCGATTGATGTGCCGTCTGCTCGACCACTTCATAAATCACTGTCCCGTATTTTTTGTCTGATTTCAGGCCATTCTGAAATCGTTCGGCCCATTTGGACCCCCCTCACGCGCGTTTACGAAGCGCGCGCATCACTTAAAACACGAATATTGAGCCGTACCACGCAAACCGCACGTCCGATTGACGTGCCGTCTACGCGTACACGTCACGAATAATAATTAGAATGTTTCCTGGTGGTTTCAGGTCAATCTGAGGTTGTCCGCTTGGAATTTGACCGTTGGACGCCCGTTTTGGCCGTTTATGACACCAGAACTGCGTTGTCGGTCACCGCGGGCACACGGCACGTCCGATTGACGTGCCGTCTACTCGACCACTTCATAAATCAGTCACCTGTATTTGTCGTCTGATTTTAGGTCATTCTGAAATCGTTCGGCCCATTTGGACCCCCCTCATGCGCGTTTACGAAGCGCGAGCATCACTTAAAACACGAATATTGAGCCGTACCGCGCAAATCGCACGTCCGATTGACGTGACGTCTGCGCGTACACGTCACGAATAATAATTAGAATGTTTCCCGGTGGTTTCAGGTCAATCCGAGGTCGGCCGCTATGAATTTGACCGTTGGACGCCCGTTTTGGCCGTTTATGACACCAGAACTGCGTTGTCGGTCACCGCGGGCACACGGCACGTCCGATTGACGTGCCGTCTGCTCTACCACTTCATAAATCAGTCACCCGTATTTTTCGTCTGATTTCAGGTCATTCCGACTTCGTTCGGCCCGTTTGGACCCCCCTCACGCGCGTTTACGGAGCGCGAGCATCACTTAAAACACGAATATTGAGCCGTACCGCGCAAACCGCACGTCCGATTGACGTGCCGTCTGCGCGTACACGTCACGAATAATAATTAGAATGTTTCCCGGTGGTTTCAGGTCAATCCGAGGTCGTCCGCTATGAATTTGACCGTTGGACGCCCGTTTTGGCCGTTTATGACACCAGAACTGCGTTGTCGGTCACCGCGGGCACACGGCACGTCCGATTGACGTGCCGTCTACTCGACCACTTCATAAATCACTGTCCCGTATTTGTCGTCTGATTTCAGGCCATTCTGAAATCGTTCGGCCCATTTGGACCCCCCTCACGCGCGTTTACGAAGCGCGCGCATCACTTAAAACACGAATATTGAGCCGTACCGCGCAAACCGCACGTCCGATTGACGTGCCGTCTGCGCGTACACGTCACGAATAATAATTAGAATGTTTCCTGGTGGTTTCAGGTCAATCTGAGGTCTTCCGCTTTGAATTTGACTGTTGGACGCCCGTTTTGGCCGTTTATGACACCAGAACTGCGTTGTCGGTCACCGCGGGCACACGGCACGTCCGATTGACGTGCCGTCTGCTCGACCACTTCATAAATCAGTCACCCGTATTTTTCGTCTGATTTCAGGTCATTCTGAAATCGTTCGGCCCGTTTGGACCCCCCTCACGCGCGTTTACGAAGCGCGAGCATCACTTAAAACACGAATATTGAGCCGTACCGCGCAAACTGCACGTCCGATTGACGTTCCGTCTGCGCGTACACGTCACGAATAATAATTAGAATGTTTCCCTGTGGTTTCAGGTCAATCCGAGGTCGGCCACTATGAATTTGACCGTTGGACGCCCGTTTTGGCCGTTTATGACACCAGAACTGCGTTGTCGGTCACCGCGGGCACACGGCACGTCCGATTGACGTGCCGTCTGCTCGACCACTTCATAAATCAGTCACCCGTATTTTTCGTCTGATTTCAGGTCATTCTGAAATCGTTCGGCCCGTTTGGACCCCCCTCACGCGCGTTTACGAAGCGCGCGCATCACTTAAAACACGAATATTGAGCCGTACCGCGCAAACCGCACGTCCGATTGATGTGCCGTTTGTGCGTACACATCACGAATAATAATTAGAATGTTTCCCGGTGGTTTCAGGTCAATCCGAGGTCGTTCCCTTTGAATTTGACCATTTGACGCCCGTTTTGGCCGTTTATGACACCAGAACTGCGTTGTCGGTCACCGCGGGCACACGGCACGTCCGATTGACATGCCGTCTGCTCGACCACTTCATAAATCAGTCACCCGTATTTTTCGTCTGATTTCAGGTCATTCTGAAATCGTTAGGCCCGTTTGGACCCCCCTCACGCGCGTTTACGAAGCGCGAGCATCACTTAAAACACGAATATTGAGCCGTACCGCGCAAACCGCACATCCGATTGACGTGCCATCTGCGCGTACACGTCACGAATAATAATTAGAATGTTTCCTGGTGGTTTTAGGTCAATCCGGAGACGCGGTGTGGCTGGCACCACTCAAAGTGTCCGTCATTTGTTTCAAAAGGACGTCATTTTAAGTGAAAAGCATCAACTGGCATACGAAAAACCGACCAGACGCATTCCGAATCTGTTGATAATTTATGCCAACAATCCATGGGTCATATGTGACGTATACGAGCCATCCCGGGATGAATCCGAGTTGCGGTGTGGCCGGGATAAGTCTAAGTGGCTCTCTTTTGTTTAAAATGAACACCATTTTAAGTACATACGGAAAAACGACCAAACGGATTCGGTTTCCGTCGAAACTTTAGGAGAACGATCCACGGGTCATATGTGACGTGTACAAATCAACCCCGCCACAATCGGAGACGCGGTGTGGCCAACACCACTCAAAGCGTCGGTCTTTTGTTTCAAAAAGACGTCATTTTAAGTGAAAATCATCAAGTGACATACGCAAAACCGACCAAAGACATTCAGACTGTGTCGATACTTTAGCACAAGGATCCATGGGTCGTATGTGACGTGTAAGAGTCAATCCCACCTCAATCCGAGGAGCGGTGTGGCCGACACCGTTCTAACTGTGTATCTTTTTTTTTAAAATGGACAAGATTATAAGTGAAAAGAACAACTGACATACGCAAAACCGACCAAACGCATTCCGAATCTGTTGATAATTTATCACAACGATCCATCAGTCATATGTGACATGTACGAGACCACTCGGGCTCAATCCGAGTCGCGGTGTGGCCAGGATCAGTCTAAGTGGCTCTCTTTTGATTAAAATGGACATCATTTTAAGTACATACGGAAAACCGACCAAACGCATTCGTTTTCCGTTGAAACTTTAGAAGAACGATCCATGGGTCACATGTGAGGTGTACGAATCATCCCCGCCTCAATCCGAGGCGCGGTGTGGCCAACACCGCTCTAACTGTGTCTGTTTTGTTTAAAATGGGTAGGATTATAAGTGAAAAGAACTGGCATACGCAAAACCGACCAAACGCATTCGGTTTCCATTGAAACATTAGGAGAACGATCCATGGGTCATATGTGACGTGTACCAATCATCCCCGTCTCAATCGGATTCCAGATATAATTGTCATCTAAATTTTAAATTGAATTCTATATGAATTATGTATGTTTATGAATTGTAATTTAATTATGGATGTGTATAGTTTCAGGATCCATTATATGTTAAATGTGTATGAATTTGTTCGTAATTGTATATGTATGTTTTATTTTATTACAGGTACAATAGTTGGATCGAAAATGAGGTGAAAATGAGGCCTGATGAGATGAGAGGTGCTTGATGTACATGGGAGAGGGGCTGCCAAATTGCAGGGGGCTGCAATTTGCAGCATAGGGTATGCCACATATAATTCTAATTAAGTTTTTACCAACGGTTCATTAAACCGTTGGTAAAGAGCTCTTTTCCCAACGGTTCTAAACCGTTGGGAAAGAGGGAACCCATGTGGTTTTTCCCAACGGTTTGGGAGAAACCGTTGGGATAGAGTGCCTTCTGACCCCCTACCCCAACGGTTCCCAGTAAACCATTGGGAAAGGTTTTCCCCACGGCCTACTTCCCCACGGTTGAGAGAACCGTTGGTATATTAGATACCAACGGTTTGAGGGGCTTTCCCAACGGTTCACAACCGTTGGGAAATAGTGTATTTCCAGTAGTGAGAAAACTACGCGGGACATGAAAAAAAATTGGCGGGGAAAACATTTTTTCATGGTTAAGATTAATATATTTACAACAATATAGATATGTTATTTCAAAAATCTTTAGCTCAGTTGGTAAAGACTTCTGGGTGGGATCTGTAGGTCGCGGTTTCGAATCATAGCGGCAACGATTTTTGAATTTAAATACTGTACCAGATTATATTAATATATATAATAAAATATATGCATATAAAATAGCTGAATGTCACAGATGGGTTGGTGAGTTTCTGCGACGCGGCTATGAAGAGTTTCACGAGACACGGGTTCGATTCTCTTAGGCTGCGTTTTTTGAAATTTAAATACTGTGCTGGGTTATATGAATATATATACGTGGTTATATGCTTATATATCAAAATAGAATCCCAGCTTGGTTGGTCATTTGTTGGGGCACGCCTGTTAGGCATTGCGTGAGGCCTGGGTTCAATTCCCCCCAGCGCTGAATTTTTTGGATTTATTGACCCCACGGTTTGAAAACCGTGGGGATAGTTGTGTGCCATGCTGTAATAGAATTGTGCCACATCTGACTCCCCTATACCCACGGTTCTCCAAAAACCGTGGGTATAGGTCAAGACCCCAATACCGACACCTTTCCAGCCCATGGTTCCCAAAACCGTAGGTATAGCCTATACCCACATTTTTGGGGGCTATACCCACAGTTTTGAACCATGGGTATAGGTCATTTTTCTAGTAGTGTGAATATGGATCTATAGGTGGAGGGTGGTTCACATCCTAGGGTAAAGAGAGACCTTCAAGAGGAGCATCAGATTAGGGTCTGTAATTAGGCGGATTGGGAGGTGGGATGCTGTGTATTTGGGGAAAATCTTTCCCAACAGTCTGTAAAAACCATTGGTAAATCTTCTCTATACCAGCAGTTTATTAAAACTTTTAGTATATTTTAGAAGAATTACAGATTTCCCAATGGTTTGAGTGAACCATTGGGAAATGTTAATTATTATAATACATTGCCAACGGTTTGTTAAAACCATTTGCAATGCTTCATTTTTTATAGTATTCCAATGGTTTCTTCAAATCATTGGTAAAACTTTATCGGTAAAACCTCCATTTCTATTAGTGACAAGTCATTAAAGAAATTAAAAAGAATATATCTCATAAAATCTTGAGGTGTTATATTCTACCCACCTTAAAATTAATTTCTCCCTTTAAATTCATCGGGGTTATAAATGGATTATGACTTGAATGCTTATTTCATAGAAACTGACATTTTAATAAAGAATACTAAAACTTCATTTTAATAAGGAAAGTTAGAAACATAAAAGATACCCAAATTAACTCATCACTAGGTTTCGGTATTGGAGAACATTGATGGGAAGTGAAGAAATGGACATGGAAGAGAAATCTAACCATAAAGTTCTAATGGATAGTGATAGAGAATATGGTTTAGAGAACGATAACTACCATAAAGAAATAAATATGCGAATCTTTAAGGGACCATCTGATTCATCAAATAAGAAGGTACTGAGATACCATTTTTGGTTTTCAGGATCCTTTTCATAAAGTTGAAGAGTTTTTCAAGAGAATAAATACTTTCTTGATTTTGGTATAATCTCACTATTGTTCGTTCCTTGAACAATTTCCACTTCATCCCTTATTTAATTAAATAATGATGAATTTTTCATTCATGAAGTGTTAACATATCATGCGATAGAATGATATCTCATTCCATCTGTCTCAATAAAACGGTTAGCAGTAGTAATCAAATATGTATTAGGACACTTATAGTGAGATAATACATTAATCTAACAAACATCAACTGGAATATAACTTATACCATACATAAATGGATAACATTACAATCCTTTCTAAAACTAAAAATATAAAAATTTAAAAAGTGGTGAACTAAATTGACTTAACATTTATCTCCCAAATCTCATAAGGTAGTTCTTGGTTGTCACATTCCAAACATGTGAATACCTTGATCATGTACTCTCTTTAAACATGGTAATGACATGAATTACCATATAACTTTAGTGAAAACATTAAATATTTCAAAATTAAATCATTCCCCACACCAAAAATTATATATTATCAAACCATGATATCACTTTGTCCTTATATAAGTCATGAGGCCATCAATACTTCCAAACATCTCATTATCTCCCTCTCCCTTCATTATGCCATATCATGTGCTTTCCAAAAACATCTAAATCAATTTTCATGGTTATTGGTACCATATACTTATGAAAATAAACAATGGAAAACTACATAGTTATTCCAATATTCTATAATATTATAAAAAATATTATACAACACTATTTTGGAATCCCATTACATAAACACTTAGTCATTACACCACTTCGTTCTCATACTCAACATCACCAATAGTGAGTGCATGTAATTTTCTATTGCCTTTGGATTTAAGAGGTTGTTGAAATAAATCATCATAATTGACCCTTGAATTTGGGAATTGGTTAGAATAATTCCCCATTTACTTGCACTTGTAGAATTGAAGTGTGGGTGGTGCATTCTCTGCAGTCTTTTCTCTATTCACATAATTAACAAACTTTTTTCCCATTACTTCGGTACTCAACTGCTTAATGACCTTCTTTTTCACACATAAAACATATTCTAGTTCCCTTTATGACAATCTCTACTGTACTACGTTCCACACTTTGAGCATAAGGAAACATTCATTTTTTTCACTATCACTTTGAGATTTTCTCTTGGACTCCATCTTTCATTTCTTGTCAAAACCATGAGTTTTCCATGTAAAACCAACTACCATTTCTACCTTGATAGTGAAATGAACAATCTCTTCATTGATACTGATGTCTCTTATAGATAATTCCCTTTGAAGACTTTCTTTTAATCCACTGAAGAATCGATCAACTTTACTTTCATGTTGGATGATAAAGCCAGAATCATACCTTGCATGTCTTGTAAAATTCTACTCATATGTACCAACATATTCATCATCCTTTTGATTAAGATCAAGGGTATCCTTATTAATATTTATTTTCATAATAAGACGGAAGTACTTATTTAAAAACAATTTCTTGAACTCATACCTTTCCATAGATTCGATTTCATCTTACTGCCATGTATTCTTGATTAGATTCCATCGCAGGTCTGCTTAACCTTTTAAATGAAAAAATGAAAAAAATGAATTTTTCATGTTCCAAACAGTTAAGTATGGAAAATATATTTTCAATGGTACTGATCCATTGTTTATCAACATGTGGATCATAATACCCACAGAAAGAAGGTGGATGTTGCCTCAGGAAGGCCTCAATGGAATATTATTTCCTTCTTTACTCATTAGGATGTCTAGAATGATTTATAGCTTGTGTAAGTATAGAAATTATATTTTGTATTCCATATACCAAAAAATTTTGTTTATCAAGAAGAAAATAATTTAATTTCCCAGTGAATTGATCATTAACATAGTTCCATCAGGTTCCATCCATTGTCTAAAACCCAAAAATATTAGTACGAGAGGAAAAAATCATACTAGGAAAACAACATTACCATGGGTATAACAACCCTGCTCTTAATTTCAAACTTAAAAATAATTTATTAACTAAAACAATCACTTTATACAACATAAAATATCGATGGGTATAGCATCTTTGGGGCTTAGGGACATTACATAACAACTTAAAACATAAAATAGAACGTCTTACTGAAAACTTCTTTTACTTGATGACATCATTCCTTCATACATAGCATTACATGGGATAACTTGAGGACGTGCATAAGAAATTGGTGAGATATAAAGCTGAGTAAGGGAGTAAAAAAGGTGTAACATAAAGAATAAAATACATTTTAGAAAATAATAATATCAATGGAGCATAAGAGAAACATGAACATAAAGGCATGATATACTATGATTATCATAACTTGGAAATGTGAAAACAACATTTAATGTGATATTAGCATGAGGTAAGGATCATTGCACATGGATAATGAGTAAAAACTCATTAAAATTGAGTTAAAATGAGTAAACCATCATTTCACTTGACGTATCATGATACTACTTTTCACCCAATGTATTGGAACAATATCAGGGCACACCCTTCTTAATCATTTCATTTCATGAATAAGTGTGTCACATGGATTAATTAAACAACATAGTTTATTCCACGATAAAGGAATGTTTAATTAATACATGAAAATATATAATCAATAAGTAAATTTTCATAAAGGTTAATAACCTTGATAGAGAAATGGGCATGGTATTCACTACACAAGGACTTTGGCTTGGAAAATCACAGTGTAATTTTGGCAGCATAACAGCATGACATAAGAATTCATAAAAATGGTTGATGAGAGATAAAGGTGCGTTTGATAATATTTACATGAAATGGAGAGTAAGGGGGTCATATATATACCTTTCCAAACATAATTAATGGAATGTATATTCATAATACAAAAGAATTGTTTGAATGTAAATGATGAGAGAGAAATGCCTTACAGAATTTCAGCATGGTAACAGGTGTACATGGGAGGAATTAATGAGATATTGGGGTATATAATAATTAAAAACTAAATATTCAAGTATGGTGGAGGTTATTAATCATACCCCAACATTTCTAATTGAAAACAAAAGGGAATAACATCGTAAAGAAATTTGGAAAAAAATGAGAAAGGAAGAAATCCCTTACTTGGGATCCAAAATGCTTGGGAGAGGGTTGAGAGAGACATCATGGGAGATTGGGTGCCTTAGTAGGATTATATAGAGAGGATTTAAAGGTTTTTTCAAGATCCAAAGTCTTTTAGTGAAGAGGAATTGGGATCTTGGGTGGGTTTATATAGGAAAAGAGAGGGAATTGTTTATTATTTAGGTGTTTGGACCCTACACATTAAACTAATCAAAAACACAAACCATACCATGGTTGTTGCCCATTATTTTTTACAAATGGTAGTGGAGAAAATAATTTTATAAGTAAAATTGACTAAGTTTATAAAATATTAGGTTTTATTATGTAGAGGCAAGTCACACTCTTAAAGAAATCATTTTAAAAAGATAAAATGTTTTATAAGTCATGGAGGGTTCACTAAGGCTTTTTAAAATAAATAAAATAAACCTAAAATAAAATTATTTTAATGTTAAAACATTTATTGGACGAAAATACCATTTATAGTATTTTATTACAACACTATTTGGTCATTATGATGTCATAAAACACATTCTATAATTAAATGGCATTTAATTTTTACCCAAAAATTTGACTGTCTCAAAACATTATGAAAAATTCACCATTGGATAATTTCAAAATCCTGATTCCAAAAAATAATATTCATTTTACCTAAATATTTTTTTTATATATTTGAATTTTTTACTTTTAAAATAAAAATTGACGTTTATAAAAAATTCACGGGTTTTAACAAAAATAGCTTTCAAGCCTTAATAAAAATTACAATTGTATTCATAAAAATCATACGATCATTTATACTTAAAAAAAATTAATTTAGTAATAATTTTTTCATAAAATATTATTTAATTAAGAAATCCATTAATTCATCAAAATATATTTCTCAATAATATTAACTAAAAAATACTATTTGTGCATTGAAAACTATTTACAAAGTAACAACAATAAAATGAATGTATATTCTTTATACAAAAATAATTTACATAGTCATTGTTCTAGGGTCATATTACATAACCCCTTAAAACTCCTTCATAATACCTAAGGGTAAGGTGCGTGATGGTGACAGACTCTTGGCGTGGCTCAGATAACCTCGTTCGAGTGGTAATCTCTATCAACTTCTAATTCTCCCGTAGGAGGTTTTGTTCAAGATTAACATGTTGAAGTTGGTCTTGATCAAGAGACAAGCTCAGTGATGCCACATTCTTTCCATGCTCTGACAAATGGGCCTCGTACAGAGCAATTCTACTAGATGAGGCCATCGCTTCCTTTGTCTGAGTAAATTTGATTTGTTAAAGCCCTATATTTATACTAATCATGTGATCAATATTCAATGGCTATATTAGAAATGATCACAATTATTAAAGGTATTTTATAATCCAAAAACATAAAACCAAATAAGTGTATATAGTTTATGTAACCATTTTACATAATAAGAAATTTAATTGGATCAAGTGGAATTTTCATTACTAAAAGTTTGGGTCGTTACAATCTTCCCCCCTTAAGAAATTTTGCCTTCAAAATTTTATTTTCTCAAACTAAAATAGATGCTGGTAACTCTGCTTCATCACTTCCTCTGATTCCCACATTTCTTCTTTAAACTTGTTGTTGTGCCACATCCCCTTGATGAGGGGAATTGTCTTATTTCACATAACTTTTTACCTATGATATAGGATCTTTACCAGCTTCTCTTCATAGAAGAGGTCATTATCCAATGGTTCCACCTCAGGATTTAGTACATGTGATGGTATAGGTATATACATCCTCATGTGTGATACATGGAATACATCATGTACTTTAGATGGGTTCGGTGGGAGTTCTAGTCGATAGGCCACTGCTCCAATGTGATCAAGGATCTCAAAACGGACGATGTACCTTGGACTAAGCTTTCCATTCTTCACAAATCTCATAACTCTCTTCCTTGGTTATTTGAGGAGGAATACCATGTCTCTAACATCAAACTCTAGGTCTCATCGATGATTATCAGCATAACTCTTTTTTCAACTCTTAACAGCTTTAATGCCCTACTGGATGGTCTTAACCTTCTCCACCATTTTATCAACCATTTCAGGACCTAAGAGTTTTTGCTCCCCAAAATCATCCCAACATGCTGGTGTTCTTAACCTCTTCTTATACCAGGCTTCGTAAGGAGCCATTTGGATTCTTGAGTTGAAACTATTGTTGTAAGAGAACTGAACTAGAGGAAGAGGTTGATCCCATCCTCCATTGAAGTCCATTGATCATGCTCTCAACATGTCTTTAAGTTTTTGGATATTCCTCTCATATTGGCCATCAATTTGAGGATGATAGGACATACTTAAGTTTATCTTAGTATTCAGAGATTGTTGGAGACTCTTCCAAAACATAGAGGTGAATCTTGGATATCGATCATATATAATAGATAGTGGTACTCAATACAACCTTACCAATTCTATAATATATGTCTATGCCAATTGATCTAATGAGAAATCCTATCGAATTGAAATGAAGTGTGCAGTCTTTGTAAAATGATCCATAAAAAAACATATAGAATTGTTTTCATTGGATGTCTTTGGACGTCCAGTGACAAAGTACATGGTGATGTTTTCCCATTTCCATGCTAGTATGGGTAATGGTTTCATCATTCCCTTAGACTTATGTCTCTCAGACTTCACTTGCAGACATACCAGGAACATTGATGTATACTCAACGATCTCCTTATTCATGTTTTCCCACCAATAATGCTCTGTAATATCTTGGTACATCTTTCTATTTCTTAGGTGAATGGAGAAATTTGAACTATGTGCATCATCCAAATGTTCTTTATTTATCTTTGGATTTGATGGAACACATAGTCTTGACCAGAATATCATGATTCCTTCTTCATTAACATTGAACTATGAGGATTTCCCTTTTCTAATAATTTCCAAGTTCTTATGAATTCCCACAACATCCGTTTGAGAAACCTTTAACCTTTCCAAAAAAATATGGTTGAGCAATCATTTGTGAAAGGATTGATGACTTTCCCTTCTTTATGATTCCAAAGTCCATCTTCATCAAATCTAAGAAGATTGAATCCTTTTAAATTATCATCAATGATAGAATTGTTGGGTCATTTCTACTTAGAGCATCTTCTACCTTGTTCTCTTTCCCAATGTGATAATGGATTGAGCTGTCATAGTATTTTATTATCTCTAACCATCTTCATTGTCACATATTCAACTCTTTCTATGTAAATATATACTTGAGGCATTTGTGGTCCGTATATATTTCATACTTATCCCTAAAAAAGTAATGTCACCCAATTTTTAATGTGAATATTACTAAAGAAATTTTCATATCATGTGTTGGATAGTTTTTCTCATGATCTTTCAATTGACTTGAAGCATATGAAATGAATTTTTAATTTTTCATCAACACACAACCTAAGACCTTCTTCAAAGCATCACTAAGTACCAGAAAAATTTCTGCACTTGTGGGTAGTGTGAGCACATGCACAGTGATAAGCCTCCTTTTAATCTCCTTGAATATTTCTTCATATTCATTACTCCAAGAAAACTTGACTCCCTTCCAAGTTATCTTGGTAAGAGGGTTGGAAAACCGTGATAAATTTCTCACAAATCTGTGATAATATCCAACTAATCCCAGGAATCTATGGATATATGTTACTGATGTTGGCCTTGTCCATCCTTCAATTGCAGTTGTCCTAGAGGTATCCACAGATATCTCATTGCCTGTGATGATATTACCCAAGAATGAGACCTCTTTTATTCAGAACTCACACTTGATGCACTTTTCATAAATCTTCTCCTTACGCAAGATCACTAGTACAGTGCTTAGATGCTCCTCATGATCCTCCTTAGTATTTGAGTATACTTTAATATATTCTATAAATACAATAAAAAATTTATCGAGTTAATATATAAAGACTCTATACATCATGTCCATGAATATTTTTGGAGCATTGGTGAGTTCAAAAGGCATTACTATTAATTCATAGAGCCTATATCTTGTATGAAAAATATTCATGGGTATATCCTACTTTTTCACCCTTACTTAATAATATCCCAACCACAGATCTACCTTGGAGAAGTATTTTTCTCCATATAGCTGATCTAACAAGTCATCAATTTGGGGTAGAGGATACTTGTTCTTTATCATAATTTTTTTGAGCTCACAATAATCAATGCAAAGGTGCATTGATCCATTATTCTTTTTGACGAAGAGGACTGGTGCACCCCATGGTGAAGCACTTGGGCGTTTAAACCCATTATCCCAATACTTATGTAGTTGTTTATTCAGCTCCTCAAGCTCTACAACATCCATTATATATGGAGTCTTGGATATTGGCAATTCCCCATGTGTAATATCAATTGAGAAATCAACATCTCTTCTAGGAAGAAGACCAGACAATTCCTCTGGAAACACATTAACGAATTCTCTCACAATAGGTAGGTCTTCAAGGACGTTTTCTTACTTAGACTCAATCATCTGATAAATATACGCATGCTCATAAGGAATTAATATTCATGCCTAAGATGATGGTGTTAAATAAAATTCATCCTCCTCCTTGCACTTGTATAGAATCAGGGGTCGATTCGCCATTTAGAGAGTCATTTCCCTCTCACGACAATTTATGTTGGCTTTATATAAGGAAAGTCAATCCATGCCATGAATTGCATCAAATTCCACTAGAGGGAGTTTGATGAGGTTCACTGGGATATTAAAACCACAAATTATGATAGGGAAGGAGTTATATTCATGGGATGTAATGATTTCCCCATTTTTCGTACTCACCAATATCTTTACTTTATTGGTTTGTGGTGGTGTTGGGATTGTTCTACTAAGATTTTAGGATATAAAAGAATGCGTAGAACTAGAATAAAAAAGTATGTTCCCTATTATTGAATGAATAACTATCATACCTATCACCACTTCATTTTTGGGGTTCTCATTGGCTGTAGTGATGGAAAATGCTCGCCATTACTGCCATGGAGGTTACTGGTTGCCTCCAGATTCCCTTGTCATAGGGAACTGGTTTGAAAATTGCCCTGGTTCATTGAAATTGATATAATGAATAATGTGTTGAAGGTCAAACAGAGCATTATTCTCCTCTATCATAGACATGGGTTTCTTTTGTCAACACTTAATATCCAGGTTCCCTTCTCTTCCACACCTAAACAATTTCCTCATCCCCTTCAACAAATTTCTGGGGTGCTTCTTTCTACACCTTTGGAAAGTGGGGTTGTAGGGTCCTGAAAAATCCGAAAAGGAGAATGATGATCCCCTATAACTCAAGGGAGATTCTGCCCAATTTCCCCTAAAAGGGATTGGGAAAATGTAGATAGTACTGAAGGATGGCGAAGGAGGAATCGGTCCGTGGACCGGTCTAATGTTAACGATGAACGACCAGTTCTGCGAAGCGTCCATCCTTCACGGACCGTCGTCATTCGAGAGATAGAGGCAGAGATCCTCTGCGGTCGCGAGGTGGGACAAGTGCCAACCTGGTTCACCATTCCGGACCACCCCAGCCGTGAGCTGCGTCAGCCGGCCCAAACTGCCTCCACTGTCACTCACAAAATGGAGGTGGAACCCTCCGTGGACGCGAAGAACTCCCTGAGTTTGGTTCGCGGAGGAGTTTTTAATACCCCACGAATTATGGATTTACAAAGTCATCCGTGAAACGGGTTTTTGGTCATGGGCCTCCACAAAAGGTGCTGCATGACCATAGATACATCCTTTTTCCCCACTCTATAAAAGGATATTGAAGAAGAAACAAAAAGGATGATGGAGAGGAGATCAGTCAGATTCGGGTGGAAGGATTTCGAAGGAAGGCTTAGGATTTCAGAAGTTCCAGTTCGCAAACCAGAGCTGGTATGAACCTGGGAATGAACTAATAAGAAACCAAAGGAACGCTTAATAACATGGTGAACCAAGAACTTAAAATAACAAAGAAGAGAAAACCACGAACCAGGGTCCCTCCGTGGATGTATTCCCCACGGACCAGGAAGTTTATGCCTCTTTTATGATCCACCGCACCACATAGCACCCTACTACACGGGCGAAGCCCCGACCAACATGCCTCCGGCCGGTGCCGCCCTTGGCTGCCGCTACCTGCATAGAACCCTCCGCGGACCACCCTGGTTTGCAGATCGAACCCGGAGCCACGGACCACCTTGGTTGACAAGATTACCATTAGTCCATGGACCACCCTGGTTTGCGGATGACCTCTCTAGCCGCGTAGCACTTCCCTACACAAAGGGCGCCACCACCCATACCTCTGTGTGGCTTGCCAAAACCTTCGCAGTTCCCATTCCCTAAGCCAGATAAAATCCTTCCAATTTCAATCCATCCCGATCCTTCGCAAACTCTTCATTAGCCTACTCATCGTCCCCGAGCTGAGGCCTCCACCAGAGCCACCGGATCCATGTGGTGTAACCCTCAGGTGCATCAGTGCACCATTTTGAGTTCACATACCCACGGTAAACGGGGGTAAAGGGGTTTCCCCGACCCTTGGGCGGATTCTAGAAGCATTCCTGGGTTCACATTCCTATGGTAATGCGGGGTCTGAGCTCGAGATCCCCCTTTCTACCTCTACTCTCCAGGATGGGGGACTGCACGCTTTGGCAGTCAGGCACTTCTCCCCTCCCCAGGGAGGGGGCGACATACCCATCCGAAGGCAGACATCCCCATGCACCTCGGTACTTCCCTGGGTACTTCCACGGGGAACAAGAGAGGTGATGGGAACAGTAGCACCCCTTTCCCTCTCCCGCTGCGCTTTGTCGCCCAAGGCTTCCATCCAAGAGTAATCCCCGACTTTATGGGCCTCCCTCATGAGTAAGCCCCACTCCACTTCTCACGGACTCACCTTTCGTGACGTGATCCTTTGGTCCCTACTGCCTCTTGTTTCTCACACGGAGCATGACTCACATGGGATTAGAGTAAGCATCGACCATGACATCCTCTTATGGGACTCCTCAGAGTGTAATCCTCAATCCCTCTCCATGGGCCTCCTTAGAGTGTAAGCCCCAATCCATCATTATGGGCTGCCTCAGAGTGTAAGTCCCAAGACAATGCAAACTATGAGGACTTTGATTCCCTACCACAAGGATACATAGGAAGCCTCCATGAGGTTCAAGCCCGATCACCAATGGACCCCCGGGTCCACCTTCACGTCGGTTCTACTTTGCTCCACTTTTGAAATATGTGGACTTTGATCCCTGTCCCCTAGGCAGGGTGCGTAGGAGGCCTCCATGAGGTTCAATCCCAACAACCGGTCGATCCGACTATCTTCACATTAGTTCACCGCACCACTCCTAGTGCCACCTCAATGAGTTCTGACTCCTCGGGGTCATTAATCCAACGAGGGATGGTTGACCTCGGGCATAAATGATTCCTAACCCCTGCGTTCAGCTGACCATTTCCAACAGGAGAAATCCATGGATAATATGCTTTGGTATAAACGAAAGATTCACGAACATATGAATACATATTAAATCTATAAGAGAGTCCCGGAATAGGAAATAATTTCCCCCAAAAGGGTGCGATGAGCCCGAATTCCCATCCTCTTGACCAATGTGAGTTCTTAAGAGTCGCTGGTCTAACCATTCGGCAAACGCCTGCCATTGGAAAGCAGGTCCACGTGTCATCGGATACAAAACCGTTGGGCGTTTTGAGACAGATCCGTAACAAAAATGGTGAACCCGACGTGAATCTTTATCCAAGAATGACGGATTTAACCTAATTCTAGTGTGTGCCCCCTTTTACTCACAAGGAGGGCCAAGAAATGTCATTAACTATGCATGGGATCATGAGATGCTTCTTTGACGGGTTTTGCTGCTTGTATTTGTTAAAATGTTTTACAGGTACTATACAGAACTCCCTTTGATCCAATGGCGTCCCGAAGGAAATGAAAAGCACGTGCTTACAACTACGTAATGAAAGGTCTTCCTCACCTACGGAGGACCTCGTCACCCACCCAGCATCTTCAACACTGGGTCTCAGACGCGTTGATTCGAGAGTACCACGTGAACTGTACTCTCCCAACGGTGGAGGCGGCCATGAACGCCCTCCAATCCTCCAGAACTCACCGGTCGCCTGCCCAGTAGTGGCGGAAAAGGCAGATCCAGATAGCCCCTGTTGCTGTCTCCAACCATTTCGAGAGTCTATCCATAGAACGGGATAATGCGTACCTTCATTATCTTAGGGAGGCAGATGAGGTCGACGTTGAGGACTTCATCCCCACCGAATGGGGGTTCCGCTCCAAGGCCCCCATCGTCAGACGTCATCGCGGTCACGCCGCGATTCAACATCCTCACGCTGAGGAGGATGTCTCCCTGAGGATTTAGTCCCACGCTCCCCGAGATCCGGCCCCTCGGACTGCCCGACGATGGTGGAAGATGTACAATCAGGGACCGATCATCACCCTGGTCCCTGAGGAGGAGCTCCGCTGCCCAGCAATAGAGACGTACCATGAACAGGTACCTACACCTGTTCGCTCCTCCCGAGCCCGCCATCTAGACATGGAGGCATCATTAAAGCCGACACACATCCCCACTGAGCTCTATCAAGACTGTCGCTCACACAGGATGGCACTTACCAGGCAGGCACCTCTCCCTGCCCAGGGTCATGAAGCCCACCAACCTGACATAGTGGCAACCCGGCGCCTGCAGGACCAGCTCCTAGCAGTTACTTATGACGCCCGCCATCCTGATATGGTGGATATCAACAAATCCTGCTACCCAGATGTGGAAAAATATCATAGGCGAGCACATCTCCCCGCCAACAAAGGCCACCGACTCGATACGGTGGGAAACCAATATATCTAGGGCCAGCTCCCTGTAGATGCAATTAAAGTCTACCATCCTGATGTGGAGGCAAACAGAGAGATAGACTGGCATATCCCGACACAGGGGCAGACTCGTTCACCTGTCCCGACACAGGAGAATTTTTAGTACCCACTGACCACCAGAGGACCAGAGCAAGATATTCCTACTCCGATACTAGATTGGGCCTTCATACTTTTTCAAGCCAAATATGTCTCTCTACATATCCTGGAAATGATGGAGGAGCAAGTATCGATCCCATATCATATCTTGCAGACTTTACAGAATGTAATTGCATCAGCTGTAACAGTAAGGACTCGGGCCTGTGAGCCCATCTCCCTAATTGAGGTGACTCATCTAAGAGACGAGATATCCGCCTTGGAGCAGATCTGCATCCCTGCTTCTACCCAGGAGGGTTTCCAGCCATATTCCACAATGCAAGGGCAACCGGATCGAGCAGCTTCACTCGTTCCAACTGGGGGACACCTGTCCATCACGTTGGATGCTCCAGAGCAGGCATATATCCCTGCTAAAAGTCAAGATGTTCTTCGGCATATCTCGGAAGCATCACAAGACAGAATTAGATAGTGAACCAAAGGTGAAGGCCATTATCAACAGTAGATGGTCCCCGATACCTGCAAAAGAGCGCCCCGAACATGCCAAAGGCAGTCAAAAAATAAAGAGGGAGTTCATGACTCCGCTTTGCTGGAATCTGGGGTTCCCAACACCGTTAAGCATACATCAGAGGCTCAGGATCCTTCCCATCCATTACCATATTATGGGAGTGGAAGTAGCAGTTGTGAAGGTCCCCCCCGCAATGTTGCTACCAGCAGCTCTGAAGGTCCTCCCCAGAGCACCCGTGGGGGCCTCCCCCACGTGCATATAACGATTGATCACGAGAGCTCCTCTTTTGATGCGAGTCACGGAAACCCTCCACGTGGCCAGAAGATCGAGCAGTAAGAATGTACTCAACTTGCTGCGGTCCACCCTGAAGGTCCTCCCCGGGGTATACGCTGCAAACACTCTCCATGCAGTGGGACCACAGATTATGATAGTAGTCCTCGCTATCATAGTCGCAACTGCAGAGGCCCTCCCCGAAGTGATGTATCATCACGACAAGAAGGTCCTCCCCTTGTCATAGACTGCCCTGAAGTTCCTCCCCAGGGGTTACGCTACAACGAAACTCCACGTATCCAGGCATCAGATCACGGTGGTAGTCCTCTCCACCGTGATAACGGAGGTCCTCCCCGTAGAGATGTCAAGCAACGAGAAGGACCTCCCGTCATTGTGGTACATTCTGGAGGCCCTCCCCAGGATGTATCCCATGGATATTCTCCCTACAGCAGTAGTAATGGTAGTCCTCACCATTTCCATAGCTGTGATGGTAGTCCTCACTACCACGACCGCCATTGTGAAGGTCCTCCTCGCATTAGCCCCAAGAAACAAAAAGGTCATACCCTTGTCACAGTGTGTCTTGAAGGTCCTCCCCAGGATGCACATCAAACTTCATGACATGATGGTCATCCTCACCATGATGGCAGTTGTTGCGAAGGTCCTCCCCATAACGACGCTACGCAGCCAGAAGGTCCTCCCCTTGCTGCGACACACCTTGGAGGTCCTCCCCAGGGTGTGCACTGCAAAATTCCACTATGCAGTGAAGCATCAAGAAGTAATGGTAGTCCTCTCCATTACGGCCACCATTGCGGAGGACCTCCCCATGATGACATATCATATCGATAGGGAGGTCCTCCTCTTGCCGAATCAAGCACCGAAAAGCCCTCGTATTCCGACGCACTCAGAAGGATGGGATCAAGCATGTCAGATTCCCAGTTAATCGCCGATGACATCCTTCTGAAATCAGGAGACAGTCCAGGGAAGCGTTCATCCTCTGAACCACCTTGGAATCACCCGCATAATGATTTAGCACCTATCGGTCCCACTGCCTCCGACCACATTCGCAGTGAGCGCCTCAGTTGGGCCGACCAGGTAGAGGAGTCACTACCGGGGGAGTATGCCGATATGTTTCACTTGAGGAAATGACTGGCCAGGGATGATATACCATTTATGTTTTAGCCTATGACCACCTCTCAGTTCGACATACCCAGAGAGTTGTCGGAATAATGTGTGCACGACATCCGCCATAATATATGGACAACCCTTCGCTGAATGAAATCAATATTCCTTCCCTATGATGGGTATGTAGACCACGTCAAGAAAATAGGGGACCTCTTGCATCACATTGACCTGGAATCTCTTCCTTCATCACGACAACAGTGACCCGAGAGGCGTAATGGAAACATGGAGATAGCCTGCCTTCGTGTGATGCACCAGCTGCGCCACCTCATCAGTGACGCTTCGACGGGAGTCCATATCATAGGATGGGGAGAACATGGAGCTATACATTTAACTCCACTCCCCGCCCATATGAACCCGTTCGGCATGGATTCTTGCAACGTCATCACATCAAGACCACAATTGAGTGGTCTCTTTATTCAGGAAAGGCAACACACCTAGCAGAGTCAGGCCTTGAGTAAGTCCCAGAAGTGTCAGGTCCGACGGGAACAATCCATTCAAGAACTCCTGAATCAGGCCATTGGGAGCATACAAAAGGCCTCTCGCCTAAGAGAGGCCAATCAGAAATCTTCGCCTACCTCCCCAGAAGGTATTGATTCACAAAAGAACGCGGCACCAAACCCAGTTCAGCCCCAAACAGGGGCACGAAAGATCAGGTAGGTAGCGATAGCCACAATCACTGCTGTAATCCAGGGTCAACCCCAGCCTACAAGTCTGGGGGCATTTTTAACAACAAATTCCCCCGTAAGACCAATAAAACTGGAAAGAGACTTGATGTACAAGGAACGGAGCCAACCCTAGCCCTCAGGGCTGGGGGAATTATTACCCCCTCAACAACAACCTCCCCCACGAGAGTCAATATTCTCTCAACTAGGGATGACAATAAGAAGAGGAGGTTTCCATCCTATCCCATCATTTGAATCATCATCCCCTCCAAGAGGAAGGCGCACCGTAAGGTCGCACCAAAGAACTCTCCGTGTCACCCTTCGTCAAGAATTCTAAAGGCAATCCCAGGCCGTGAAAGGGAAGGCCAGAAGAAGACGCGGGAGATCATCTTCCCATTTGGAAGATGACATCTTCTCCAACCCGCGATATGAATCTATAAATGTCATAGAGGTTAAACCCATGGGTGACACCAGAGATACTTCAAATCAGGAGGGATGAGGAGACGATAGTTCCGGTCAGGCTGTGAATCACAAAGAACCACCAGGTGTGCACACCCGGAACTAGAGGTCCGCCCTAAATATGGACCTCCTTCTAGCCAACCCTCCTCCACCTACCCTGCAAGCTTCCAACAATGATAAGAAGAAAGGACTGGTTACCCTTAACCCGCCTCCTTCTCTTAACAAAGATGAGCCACTAAAACTTGAAGAGAGATTCGCTCGAGAGGAAGAGGATATGAAATAATTGAGGAGGTGTAACGCCGAGCTACTCCAGAGGAACCGCCTTATTGAAAGTGCATCCTAGGAGGATCCACATCATGCACTCCCAACAAGTGCACCTCAAAGACTAAGGTTTGCCCCGACAAACAAAACACGATCAGGGCTCCTATCCAACGAGGCGCCCGACCCATCCAACTACCTAAACGTAGATTCAGATGAATACCAAGACTTCCCTCCACTCAGGAAGGAACCAGAGAGAGTATGCCCGAACCCTCCGAAGGTGCCACAAACGGCACACACACCCCTTGTTCTGGCCAATCCGGATCCTCAGGCTACGCCTGCCCAGGACCGGGCCCAACAGGATGTAAACCAGGGTCTCACCAACACCATCGAGGTACTAACAGCTCGATTGGAAGCAATGGAAGGGCGACGCACTCTGATACAGCCAGGGCGGAAACCCTACCCAGATTGGATGCACAACACACCACCTCCACCTAATTTTGGGATCCTTGTATTCCCTATCTTCAATGGATCAGGCGATCCAGATCAGCATTTGATGCACTACGCATCCTATTGAGACCTTATGATGGGAACTCCAGAGTAAGAAGAAGAAGTAAAACTCAGATGCTTCGTACGGACCTTGCAAGGATCTTCCTTCATCTGGTATATGAGTCTGCCAGCCCAGTCAATAAAGAGCTGGGAGGACCTTCGGCAGCAGTTCCTGTTCCACTTCATCTCAACGTTGCCCAAGACAACGGTCATCAACCTTATGAACTACAAGAAGAGGGAGAACGAGAGGGTCTCAGATTTTATCACCAGATGGAAAGGTCTAACCTATTCCCTGAATAGGCCAATGCCTCAAGATGAGATTCTATCCATTTGCATCGATAATATTCGAGATGAGCTGCGAACACCGCTCATACCAGTGGAGTGCACTACTAGCTTCCACCATCTCCCAACCATTACCAAGAAAATTGAGGACTCCCTGTAGCAGACTAATTTGAGGTCTCTAATAGCCTCGCAGGCTCCTGTAAAAATATCCCCTAGAGCTGAAGCGTCCTCCGTCACATTCAAGCCGGCCCCTGTGCCCGCTCCACCACTCAAGACTCCACCAAATCGTCAAGGGCCTCCTGCATATTAGTGGCCGCCTCCACCTAAACGGGATGACCAGAGAGGATCGAAGAGGGACCAGTTTGAGGAACGATGAAAAAAAGTATACTCGTTCCGAGACGATCAAGTACGCGGCTACTTCATTGCCTCCATGAACTGCAACTTGCTCTGCCTCTCGAAGCTGAGGAAACCTGAAGAGGTCGGCCACGATGATAGGCCATATTACTTCCCCTACCATCAGATGTTGGGGCACAGTATCCGAGAATGCTTCGTCTTCAAAGACCTCCTGTAGAGGATGGTAGAATACCGACAGGTCTAGCTGGGACCACCCCCAACACATGTGGCATGTATCTCTACCACCGACTCCGAAAAAGAGGAGGGGTGGCAGAAAGTCACCAGCAAGAAGGGGCATAAATTTGACAACTGGATGACTCAGAAGACTATCAACCAAGCCCAGGTCATACTCCGAGATCAACTACAGTAGCCAGTGTTGCCACCAACAACCCATGAAGCCACAGAGCTGACAGTATCAACCTCACAACCCTCCACGAGCTGGTCGTCCGGGCGTAATCGACGAAGGAGGGGACAATCACAAGAAGAGCAGTCCGCAACAGGGCCAAACTTAGTCCCGACCCTGGCAGATTATATGCCCTTGAATTTGGCACCACAGGCACCGACCCACCAAATGGAACCATCAGGGACAACCGACCAGGTTGACCTATCAGAGGATGAAGAGCCAATCTTTGGTTCTATTAACGTCACCCATCTTATGGAATCATTCCCTGACGAAGGATATGGTTACGAACCCGAGTTCCCTACACGAGGATCCAGGAGGAGGAATCGATGAGGTAGGGGATACCAGGGGAGGCGCAACCGCGGACGAAACCAACCCTGTGGTTGGACCCCGTCCCAAACCGTTATTATCACGGAAACCCATGGGAGAGCCCTTCAATGGACTCAGTAGGAGAAAGAATGCCCCTCCACCTCCACAAGCAGCCACTATGGCCCTGTTGTTCTGCGATACCCACCAGAGGAGGAAAAAGTGTCTAGCCACCTAGTGCACACAAAAAGACCGACCAGGCCAAGTACTGAAAACGCGGGAATGCCATAGATATCTGACCGCGCGACCTATCCCTCCTCATAAAATTCTCCAGCCCCTAAAGCACCCACTAAGACTCTCCCGCCAATGGAGAAGCGTTGGACGCTGGAGCAGAAATATGATATCCTTAAGTAGCTGGCATTGGTACCAGCCATGCTTTCAATCCTTGATGCCCCAAGTCTGTCAGCAGACCTCATAGAGGTGCTTATAGAAGCTTTGATCAGCCCCCAGGAGTTTCAAGCCGAGGTAGATGCCGCTGAAATTTACCAGACGGAGACTGAACCGGCTGAATTCAATGCGGTGATTTCCTTCACTGATTAGGATGAATATGCCATCATGCAAGGACACATTAGACCACTATATGTGTCTAGAACACTAAATGGTATTGAGATCCATAAAGTCTTTATAGACAATGGCTCTGGAGTTAACCTCCTTCCCCTACGGACACTCCATAAGTTGGGCTACAGTGAAGATGACCTAATTCCCTTGGCCATGACTTTGTTGGGTTATGAAAAGAGTGAGTAGAAACCAACGGGACAAATTAGGCTAAAGACCCATTTTGGTGACCTGGTAGCCTACACAGAATTCCTGGTGGTCCGGCAGAGCACAACATTCAATGCCCTGCAAGGAAGGCAAGCATATGGCCATTCCTTCATCCTACCACCAGTGTATCAAGTACAACATCAATGGAAAAAGTGGAACATTGCACGCCGACAAGGCCCCTTTCGAGCTCTCCGAGTCACATTACATTGACGCCGTGTTCTGTGATCAAAAGAAAAAGAATCCTTTGGTCGATGGTGTCGACTGGATCCCCACTCCAAATGGCCTGGAAATGGTTCCTGATGACCCCCTCAGGCAGCTTGGCAGAGATTATGTCCTTCCCATCAACCATGTTGAGAGTAGGAGTTCAAGTACGGACATGCACTCGGATGTCCTCATGACTTCAGCCACGATGGTCGAGCACGACAATGCTAGAACGTCTTCCAACCCTCGATCTAGAGATGAATACTCGAGTAAGGACGCCCACAACACCTCACCTCCGGACTCCCAAGAGCCTGTGTCAGGAGATCTCTCCTCATCAGATCAAGAAGATGAGGATTTGGGAGAAGAAGAGGAGGAAGATCTCCGAGATGCACCTCCTGCATTTGAGGAGGGTATCTCCACCACGGTGGATGAGCTCAGGGAAATAAACCTGGGTACCGAGGAAGATCTGAGGCCTACTCTCATTAGTGCATCCATGTCCCCCGAGGAGCACGAGGTATATGCCTCTTTCCTGAGGCAACATCGGGATGTTTTTCCCTGGAATTACACAGAAATTCCAAGACTTGATCCTGAAGTGGCGACACATCACCTGGGTCTTCCAGAAGACCACCGGGGCTATAAACAAGCCTCCAGAAGGATGCATCCCTCACATGCCGCCAAAATAGTGGCTGAAGTCGATTAGATCATTAAAGCAGGCTTCATTCGGGAGGTCCAGTACCCCATTTGGTTGGCCAAAATCATCCCTGTCAAGAAAAAGAACGGACAAATCCGCATCTGCATTGACTTCAGAGATCTCAATCAGCATTGTACGAAAGATGATTTCCCAGTCCCGATCAACGAATTATTAATCGATGCGACGACCGGGTATGAGGCTCTATCCTTCATGGACAACTATTCTAGATATAATCAAATCAGGATGGTCTGAGAAGACGAAGTAACCATTGCCTTCAGGGCCCCTCAAGGGGTGTTCTATTACAGGGTCATTCCCTTTGGTCTCAAGAACGCTGGCGCCACATATTAGCGTGCCATGCATCAGATCTTTAAACCGTTCTTGGGGAAATTCGTTGAATGTTATGTGGATGACCTGGTGGTCAAGTCCATATAGTGCTCGGATCACCTGTCAGACCTTGAGACCGTTTTCAACAAACTCTGATAGCATATCTTGAAGATGAAACCTTTGAAATGTGCCTTTGGGGTTACCCCAGGGAAATTCCTTGGCTTCGTCGTATTCCATCATGGCATCGAAGTCAACCCTGAGAAGACAAAGGCTATCCTTGGATTACCACCTCCCCAAAATATCACCGAGTTGAGGGGATTCCAAGGAAACCTAGCCTATATTAGGCGGTTCATAGCCAACCTAGCAGGAAAATGTTTTCCCTTCACGAGGCTAATGAAGAAGGGGGTCACGTACCAATGGATGGATGACTGCCAAGAGGCGTTCGACAACTTGAAGAAGTACCTATTAAGCCCACCGGTGCTCATGCCCCCAGTTGAAGGAATACTGATCATCTTGTACATGACAACATTAGAGTGATCACTGGAATCCTTCCTCACACAAAATAATGATGCCGACAGTAAAAATAATCTCTATTACCTCAACCGAACAATGATTGACGCTAAGAATCGATACGAAAACCTTGAGAAGAGATGTTTAGACTTAGTATTCACGGTTCAAAAGTTGTGAAATTATATGAAGCATCATGAAGTCCATTTGATCTCGTGGATTAACCCGCTCAAGTACATCCTCAACCGCCCTATGCTAACCGGATGCCTATCCCAATGGGCGGTCATCCTGAAAAAGTTTGACATCCTATTTGTGCCTCAAAAAGCCATCAAGGGTCAGGCATTAGCAAAATTTTTGGTAGATCACCCTTTGACAGGGACCACTACACCAGACACTGAGCTACCTGATGAAGACATCTTCTCAGTTTGAGAGGAGTTCCCAACATGGGAAATGTACTTCGACGGCGCATCCCGAAGCCCAAACGGGAAGAGGATGGAGGATCCCAGATTCAACAAAGTGGGTTTGGGAATAATACTCGTGTCCCCAGAAAAGGCAGTCTTTCCATATTCCTTCCTCCCATCATAAGGATGTATAAACAATGAAGCGGAATATCAAGCTCTCATTGCAGGCCTGGAACTCGCCCTCCAAGCACAAGTACAACAACTTAAGGTAAAAGGTGACTCAGAACTGGTCATCAAGCAAGTCAATGGTGACTATGCTATTAAAAAGGAGGAGATGATCCCCCTTTTTGACCATGTCTGAGGTTTAATGGTAGAATTCTCCACAGAACCAACATTGACCTATATTCCCTGGTCTTATAACGCTCAGGATGATGCATTTTCCAATGCGACCACAACCTTAGCTGAAACAGGCAGGGATGAAACAATTATCAGTATTTCTCAACTTCGAATGGTATTGCCATTTATTCAGACCAAGACGGAAGAAATCCACGAAGTTAGTCCTGTCCCCGAGCCATATGATCCTTTCACTGACTAGATGACCCCCATTGCAAACTGCCTTCAACGGGGAGAACTTCCAATAGACAGGGCTGAATGAGAGAAAATACGAAGAAGGGCAATCAACTTTGTCCTATATGGTGGCACAGGTCAGCAAGAGGTCCTCTACAAACGAGGCCTTGATGGAGTGCTCCTCAGATGCAATGATGGAGAAGAAACTGCTGCCGTAATGAATGAATTACATGCCGGAGCGTGTGGAGCACATCAACTGGGGACCAATATTTCCCATAAGGTTCGAAGGCTTGGGTACTACTGGTCCACAGTGGCACGATATTGTGAGTGTTTTATCGAAAAATGACACTCATGGCAGATTCATGCCAACTTCATACACCAACCCCCGAAGTTACTTAATCAAGCCAAGTACTCCTGGCCATTTGTCGTGTAGGGGATGGACGTCGTGGGACCATATCCTCCCGCCACGACTAAACAGCTGAAGTATATCCTCACAACAACCGACTTCTTTTCCAAATGGGTAGAATCCATACCCCTCAATGAAGTTGGGGCATGAAATATTGTCAGCTTTGTGAAGACCAATATCATCACCAGATTTGGTGTCCCTCATACCATACTGACGGACAATGAAACCAACTTCTACTCTGCTGAATTGGAGAAATTATACCACGAGTATGGTATCAAGGCTAACAACTCATTCCGCTCCCATGTAGTGGCCAACGGACAGATAGGGGATTTCAACAAGACCCTATCCAATATTCTCTATAAAATGGTGGAAAAAGACAAGAAATCATTGCCGGATAAACACCTCCAGGCATTGTGGGCTTATCGAACCACAATCCACACTACTACTTGGGATACCCCGTACTCATTGGTGTATGACCCCGAGATGGTCCTGCCCATTGAACTCCAACTTCCCTCACTTCTTGTTTCCATTTGTGATCAATTATCTGATGATGAGCAGTCAAAAAAGCGGCTACGTGAATTGGAATAGCTAGACAAGAAGCGATTACACACTTTTCACCATCTGGAGGTATACCAGAACCGGATCGCATGAGCCTTCAAAAAAAAGGTTCGTCTTTGGTCTTTCTTGGAAGGATAATTAGTGTTGGTCCTCCAGAACCCAATGATACCTGGCAAGAAGCCTCCAAATCTAGAGCCCGAATGGGAGGGACCATACGTTGTACACAAGGTCTACTATAACGGAGAATATACCTTAATCTCCATGAACAAGAAAGTCACCATGGATTCTACCAATGCGAGATTCCTAAAGAAGTATTTCGCATAGAAACCAAAAGTGAAGAACGTCCTCACCGCATGACGTTAAACTACATGGAGTTCGTCCTTAACGCATGACGTTAAACTGCACGAAATCTAATAATACCCCTCATCCTAACCACATGAAGTTAAACTATATGGATTTCATCCTTACCACACGACGTTAAACTGCACAGATAATAAAAGTTAAAAATGCCTTCTGCACCCCGTGTACGGACTAGACCTGCACGGGGTGTATTCCTCATCCTCACCGTATGATGTTAAACTGCAAAGATTTTAGAGAACTACGTATGGATTGATTCATGCCCTCAAAGGATACGTAGTGATGCCAGCATCCCCTATCCTGGCCTAGCCACTCCCAAATAAAAGTTAAAAATTCCTTCTTCCCCCCATGTATGGAACAGACCTGCACGGGGTGTATCCCTCGTCCTCACCGCACAACGTTAAACTGCACGGACAAGAAGTTTTAACAATGCCCCTCTCCCCCCGTGTATGGACCAGACCTGCACGGGGTGTACTTCTTTCAGAGAACTACATATGGATTGATTCCTGCCCTTGCAGGATACGTAGTGACGCCAGGGTTCCCCGTCCTGGCCCAACCACCTCCAAAATAAAAGTTATAGAATGTCCCCTCCCCCCGTGTATGGACCAGCCCTGCACGGGGTGTACTTCTTTCAAAGAACTACGTGTGGCTTGATTCCTGCCCTCACAGGATACGTAGTGATTCCAGGGTTCCCCGTCCTGGCCCATCCCCCTGAATAAAAGATAAAAATCCCCTTTTCCCCCCGTGTATGGAAGAGACCGGCACAAGGTGTACTCCTCGTCCTTACCGCACGACGTAAAACTACACGGATAGAAAGATTTAAAAATTATCCCTTTTCCCCGTGTATGGGCTAGACCTGCATGGGGTGTAATTTTTTCATCCTTGCTGGACGACGTTAAACTGCATGAAAAATAATGTAAAAAAATCCCCCTTCCCCCATTTACGGACCAAACCCGCACGTGGTGTATAATTCATCCTTACTACATGACGTTAAACTGCACGGACTTCATCTTTACTGCATGACGTTAAAATATGCAGAATTTAACCTCACCGCATGACGTTAAACTACACGGACTTCGTCGCGATCCACCCAAGACACATGGTGAAACGAGATAGAGATACTCCTTGCACATTTGGATGCATTTTATCCATACATCAGACTCCACGACCCGGATAATTGAAGATCTTCATAACCATTCATGGCCATCAGAAGTGGAAAGTCATTAACCCGTGGACACCTTTGCATGACTATTCATACCATGCCCTCAGCAGCTCTGCATATTGATAGCCCCTGGCTCTTCAACCAAAGGCAAGATTTTCTTTGGTGACAATCTTCGTTGCTCCGTACGCCTACCGGCCTCAGATCCCCCATATCACATCTCCCAATCCAAAAATTTATGGAGCAGTGGTTTACAAGTTCATTCCCCCTTTTACATCCAAGTGTTTCCAGGGTATCCCTATCTGGCTAGCCTATGTGTCCGCCGGTGGTTCACATAGTGACCTGCATCAACGAACATCAAGCCAGGACTAGGATACTTTGACTCAACGGAAAATGGTAGTAAAGATGTTTCTTGTATACTTGGACACCATTATCCCCACGTGATGAACTTTGCACTGTGAGCAATTGCGGATTCTCGTAATCATTCATGTCCATCAGAAGTGGAAAGTTATCAAACCGGGGACACCTTTGTACAACTATGAATACCATTCCCTCAGCGGATCTACATAATGATATCCCCTGGATCATCCATCAAAGGCAAGATTTCCTTGGGAAATACTATTCCTAGCTCCGTACACTTACCAGCCTCAGAACCCCCACACCACACCTCCTGATCTGGGAAAAATCAAAGTTGCAATTTACGACCTTTATCCCCCACATTGTTCCAAGTATATCAGAATATGTTGACCCAGTTATCCTTCGAGTGACTACAGTAATAGTCACCCAATGGTCCGAGGTCTATGACCGTTAAACTAAGAGTACCTCGTCCTTACTGCACGTAGTTAAGCTACATTGAATAAAGGTACACCCCCACATTCAAAATAAATTAGCACAGGGAGCTCTCTAAGCTTTAACAGCAACCAGGGCCAAGTATTCCCAACATATTTAGAAATTTCCTTCCCCGATGACAGACTTCGTGGCCCAGACAATAGCGGATCTTCATAACCATTCATGGCCATCGAAAGTGGAAAGTAATCAACCCGGAGAAACCTTTGCATGACTATGCATACCATTCCCTCAGCGGCTCTGCATATTGATAGCCCCTAGCCCGTCTACTAAAGGCAAGATTTCCCCAGGCGATACTCTTCCTAGCTTCATATGCTTACCGGCCTCAGAGCCTCCGTGAAATCTTTCCTGATCCAAGAAGCCCCAGAACCATGACTTACACCATCAACCCCCCTCCATGTCTTGGACATGCCAGGATACTCGGGCCCAGTTACATTATAATCAATAAAAGCCTTTTTAACCACGTCCTTGCCGCATGAAGTCAAAAGGCACGGAGCACATCTTGGCCACTTGGGGTAAGGCTGCAAAGACCAAGCATCAAACATCCAGGGGAATTCCTCCAACAAAAAGCATTTTCAATGGTTTAATAATGCTCTTCGTCCTTACCACACGATGTTAAACTGCACAGTTAATCATTCTTCCTGCACAACTTTAAACTGCACAGCATTATCAAAGGAAAGAAAAATTCCCCTCGTCCTCACTGCATGATGTTAAACTGCATAACATCCTTTAATAATGCTCTTTGTCTTTACCACATGACGCTAAACTACACGGTCAAACCCGTCATGGGTTCAGTAAGGAACATAGGATTTTCTCTGTCCTTCAGTGCACAGGTCAGACCGACACATGCCACCGTCACACACCCGCGTGAGAAGGGATTACTTCACCCATTCTCGGGAAGTTCAGTCTAGATGTTTCCCCCGTATCCAGTCACCCTCTCATCATAAACAATACTCTGTATCAGAAAAATCCGGACTCTCATAAGACACCCCTGGTGGTCCTAAATCTCAACTTCCCTAAAGTTTCTTGGCTATCGGGGGAATACAATCATTGAACTAAGGACACCTTTTCATAAATATGCATACCATACCCTCAGCGGATCTGCATATTGATCACCCCTGGAACGTCTACCAAATGCAGGATTTCCTCAGTCAATGCTTCTCTCCGTACAAATCTTGGCATCCGAGACCCCATGTCTATCCCAGGATTCGGAAACCCTCTGAGTTACAATTTACCAACCTCTTTCACAACCCTTCCTGAATATGGTGGAACCTGTCTGACAAGATTACTGAGGACTAGGAGAATCCGTTACATTCCAGATGATGTCCCAGCTGCATGAATTTAAACTATGACATACTTCAACCATCCCTTACGCTAACTAAATACGTAGGAACGTGGTATCCTGACCACACTACCGATTAGTACAGATGTTCCCAAAACCCTTTCAGATGTCACATTCCCTTTCTGAGCCACCCCTGGTGGTTTTCATAATTTTTCCAAGACACCCATGGTGGTTTCCAAAAGCCGGACTTCCATGAAGTCCTTGGGCCATCAGAAATAGACAGTTGTTGACTTAAGGACACCTTTCTGTGACTATGCATACCATGCCCTCAGCGGCTCTTCATATTGATCACCCATGGACCGTCTACCAAAGGAAAGATTTCCTTAGGCAATTATCTTCCTACCTCTGTATGCTGGTGCATCTCCCATGCCTTGATACATGCCCTGCGTGCCGTTCAAATTTAAAAATGCCCCCCCCACATGCATCTAAAGGACACTGAGACATATTTTAATCAATAAAACCACATTGGGGCCCTTGCCCCACCATATTTGGTCAAATCTGTTCAACCTAAAACATCAGTAATGATAATATTGATGGTGGGACTTCAAACCGCCCAAAAAAAGAGGCACAAGCCTGTTAGTCCAAAAACCCGAAAAGGGTGACCTAAGAAAAAGTCATGCCATACCACTGGGTTCACACTAAATGAGCCCAGGAAAAATTAGTGCATTAAAAGAAAAGACAAAAAGTTTGTGGGGTTTTTCTACAAAACCCTAGCAATAGTCGAACTATGCTCGCTGGACCCCATGGTCTAGCAAAAAGTTAGAGTTTTTTTCCTGAGTTATGATTAATTATGATTCAGTGAGTTGTTATTTACACAAAAATTGTTCTAGTAACAATCAAATTTTACAACGACAAGTGATTGATAGAGACTGTATTTCGTTCGAACAAAAAGGGAGTACGTCCACAAGCTGGGGTCTCTCCATCACAAAAAACGGGAGAGGGGTAAGTAAAACAGAGAGTACAAGAGTGGATCTGATAGTCAAAAAAAGATCCTGAATCACTCTCCCCACCAGATCAGCGACCGTGCAGCGGAGGACGTTGTAAGACTATTCCAACATGGCCTTCTCCCTGGCTTTAACCTCAGCCACCGGACGAGTATGATCCACTACTGTTTAGAGATCGTTGATCCATTTTCTAGTGGCTTCAATATGACTAGTCACAGCTGACAACTGATTCCTCAGCATCGATGCCCGTTCTTCACATTCATGCAACTCGGAGGATAGGACGACCGCCTGATCTCAAGAGATCACCTCCTGTGATATCAGTTGATGGAGCTGTATCATGGCTTACTCTAGGGCTCGGGTCCCGCAATGAGTGGTGGAAAAGTGAGAAAGTTTGCGTTCTCTAGTGGAAGCTTCCTCATGGGACATGAAAACTTGGCAATTACGAGAATGAAACTGCCGATAGTCAAAGTGACTCGACCCCAAACCTAGGAAGAGCTATCGAAGAGCTTCGGTCTTAGTTGTCATCTCAGCTAGAGTAGTTTCGGCAACAATCTCGCAAATCCGAGGCCAGGCCCACCTGTGCACCACCCGGTGGTCCTCCATGACACGAGGATCTTTGGTATCCTCGCCGGATAGCATGATAACGAAATATGGCATTGCAATCAGCGCAGGCATGTGCTCTCTAGAAGTTGGTTCCGAAGATGGAAAGTCTAGAGCCTCTAACCCTGGTTCAAGCTTGGGGATTAAGTTGCTAAGCTCGGTATCAACTGGAAAAACTTCCAGGATTGTCTTGCTGGGACCCAGAACCACATGGTCATCCTCATCCACGTCCAAGAAGGATGAACCTGTATGAACTTCGGCCACCGCAGGGCTGGGAGAGGAAAATCTCATGAGTCACTTTGATCGACCAGCCATCAGTCAATCATCAATTAGAGATGATGAGGAAGGTACGGTGGACGCAACAGCCACAATATCTCCTGATTTTGGAACCTACTGGACGGCCTTCCCTAGGATCCAATCGGGATAGTGTTTTTCCCACGCTTTTTAATACTCCATGGAAAGGTCGTCGGGCGCCCCCACGACAGGAAGGGGAATGCTCATGTCAGATCTCTACCACGTCAGCATCAACAACCATTGACGAAGTATGGCTGGGTGCAGTCCTCAAGCCTGAGGAGGGGGAAGGGAGACTTTGACTTGCATGCACCCAAACTGGAGAGAAAAATGATATGGGACATACAAATCGAATAGAGAAACCCTGTTGATCCGTGAAGACAGAAATCCATCCCGCATCGAGATCATGTAAGAATGCTCCTCTAGGCTCCCCCGACGGTTTTCAACTAAGACTCCAGAAGGGGTGTGGTAGGGAGTGAAAGAAAACTAGGAGAAGTCACTCAGAAGCTCGAGGACTTCACCAGAGCTGAGGGGTTTCAAGCGAACTCCAACTATATCAAGCAGGGTAGGCCGAAAAGTAGAAAGCGGGAGACCATGTTGTGATGATACTCATAACAGCGACAATGATCCGCTACCCAGCCATAAAAAAATTGAAATGGAACACTCAGATGGAAGGGTGACCCACCCTTCTTCATGTGACCCATTAGTTCATAAATACGAGCCAATGTGGGCACGACCAAATTCACCAGGTGTCCCTCTTCTAGATCAACTGCCATTATCAGGGTGCAAGCCCTGACGCCAGGATTAATATCCCGAGAAGGGAATAGCCACCCGCTCAGGAACATAGGAAACAAACCTGCCAGCCGGAGCATAGGAGGCACACCAGGGCAAACCTCGTAACCCCATGAAAGGTAGTCGCCCGCCTCTTGAACCACCCAGTAGAAACCTGGGGAGGTTTGTGACTATTGAGAAGGATGAGTACTGGGGCTCTTGATCTTTGGCATAGGACCAGTAGTGTTCATAAATAACTCTATCCATGTACTATAGAGAATAAGAGAGTGGGCACACAAGGCCTGACCCCGTTATTGCTCCGACATAATCATCAGATCCCTCGCCAATAAAGGCACTTGTTCAATGTCATCCCATGCGTCAGGGGCAGTCAGAAATTCATCATACATTTCACCAATAACCGGGGAGCCCTCCCAATTGATGGATATCCCACAGACTAATGCCAACTTCACCATGGGCAAGGTGGAAAGTATTATTGCTTGAACACCAGCGACTGAGTAGGTCTGGCCGGACCAAGGATGGTGGGTAAATATAAAATTGGGAATCCCACACTGCGGAGTATAAATTTAATGCTTCAAGTGATTCGGGAGACTCCCGACAGTGATGATGGACCCAGAAAGCCCAGGCCCAATCTTTTGAGAAGATCCCACCAGACTGAAGATCCCACCTAAGAATCCACCCCACATCAAGATCTACTCGAGAAAGGTTGATAATAGAAGGGTAACTCTTGAAGATAGATTCCTGAGAAAAGTTTCGGGTGTGTTGATCACTTTGGGTCCAAACAGAGCCTCTCAAAATGAAGGAGTCCTTCTGGTCAGAGTTGGAAACCATCTCTCCCAATTTGGTAAGGTTCGCCTGAATACACTTGGATGATGCTTCCAAGAAAGGATAAGGAAGACCTGAGAAAGTGGGGGGAATAGGGACATCGTCTTGAAGACCGAATCCATGAAGCAGAAGCCGATTTGATAGTGGATAATCCAGGAGCTCAGGAGGGAGAAAATATTTCAAGACACCATCATCATAAATGATAGACCGACTAGGGTCCTCTTCGATGTTCTCTGCTCTGCTAATCATAGCTAAATGTCTCTTTGAACCAATTGGGAGAGGCTCTACAGTAGGCCTCGATGCAGAACGAGGGGGAACCATATTTTCTCCCTGCACGACGAGAGCCAATAAGGGGTTAGTCTGGAATAAAAAAAAATTTCATAAAAAAATACCAAATATATGGCTAAGGATCAGTTGAGGAGCCATCATAGAAAAGTCCGCGAGGAAGCCTCAAAAGATGGTTCGCGATGACAGCATCCCGCAAACCAGCCCTTTGTGAAAGTAGTCCGCGAAACCCTGAACCACGGAGCGTTGGATAGGAAACTGCAGACCAGGTTGCTCTGCGGAATTTCAATCCCGAATTTAAGTGGTTAAGTTCTTAAGACTTAGAAACTTTTAAAGTTCATAAGATTTTAGTTCGTGGAGCATCGAAACTACGGAGCATCGAAACCGCAAAGCATTGAAACCGCAGAGCACCAAAAACCAAGAAGCGAGTTCCTACACGACCCATCATGGTTTAATTTTTAATTAATTAAAAGTGTTAGTTCGCGGCTGGGACATTGATCCACGGATGAAGAACGACAAGAACAAGAAATGGTTCGCAAAAGTAGTACCCAGTTTTCGGATGAAGTGTTTCGTGAAGGAACAAGCACGCGCACGCAAAAAATCTCTGGTTTCACGATGAATCCGGTAAACGAAAAAATGAAAGGGCCCCCCATATTTATAGCTAGGGTGCCCTACCCAGTCCACCTCTCTCCTGCGAACTACCGGTGTTTTAGGACCACTCTGCATCAGAATAGCCTCCTCTTCATTCCGATCAGACCCCATTCTGATGGGGGCATTTGTAGGGTCCTGAAAAATTGGCAAAGGAGAATGATGATCCCATAAAACTCAAGGGATATTATGTACAATTTCCCCTCAAAAGGATTGGGCAAATTTGGACAATACTCAAGGATGGTGAAGGAGGAACCAGTCCGCGGACAGGTCTAATGTTAATGACACACGACCAGTTCCTTGAAGCGCCCCTCTTCCGTGGACAATCTTCGTTTGTGAGATAGAGGCGGAGATCCTATGCAGGCGTGAGGCAGGACAAGCACCAACCCGGTTCACCATTCTGGACCGCCCCAACTGCGAGCTGCATCAGCCGGCCCGAACCGCCTCCACTGTCGTTCATGAAATGGAGGCGGAACCCTCCGTGGCCGCAAAGCACTTTCCAAGTTTGGTTCATGGAGGAGTGTTTAATACCCCACGAATTATGGATTGAACAAGTCATCCATGAACCAGGTTTTCGGTCATGGGCCTCTGAAAAATGTGCCACATGACCATACATACATCCTTTTCCCCGCTCTATAAAAGGAGATTGAAGAAGAAAGAAAAAGGAGGACGGAGAGGAGATCGGTCAGATTTAGGTGGAAGGTTTTTGAAGGAATTCTTAGGATTTCAAGAGTTCCAGTTCGCGAACCAGAGTAGGTATGAACCTGGGAACGAACTAATAAGGAACCAAAGAAACGCATAATAACTTGGTGAACCCCGAACATAAAATAACAAAGAAGAGAAAACCGCGAACCAGGGTCCCTCCGTGGATATACTTCCCATAGACCAAAGAGTTTATGCCTCTTTTCTGATCCAACGCACTGCGTAGCACCCTCCTATGTGGGCGAAGCCCCGACCGACGAGCCTCCAGCCGGCGCCGCCCTTGGCCACCGCTGCCTGCATGGAACCCTCCGTGGACCACCCTGGTTCGCGGATCAAACCCAGAGCCATGAACCACCTTGGTTCACAGGATGCCCATTAGTTTGCGGACCACCCTAGTTTGCGGACGACCTCTCCAGCCGTGTAGAACATCCCTATGCGAAGGGCGCCACCACCCATACCCCTGGGTGTCCTGCCAAAACCTTCAGAGTTCCCATTCCTTGAGCCAGATAAAATCCTTCCAATTTCAATCTGGACTGATCCTTCACAACCTCCTCATTGGCCTACTCATCGACCCCGAGCTGAGGCCTCCACTAGAGCCACCAGATCCATGTGGTGTAACCCTCAGGTGCATCAGCGCACCGTTTTGAGTTCACATACCCATGGTAAACAGGGGCAAAGGGGTTTCCCAGAACCTTGGGTGGATTCCCGAAGCATGCCTGGGTTCACATTCCCACGGTATGCGGGGTCTGAGCTCGAGAGCCCCCTTTCTGCCTCTACTTGCTAGGATGGGGGACTGCACGCTTAGGCGGTCAGGCACTTCCCCCCTCCCTAGATAGGGGGCGACATACCCATCTAAAGGAAGCCGTCCCCAAGCACCTCGGTACTTCCCCGGGGAACAAGAGAGGTGATGGGCATAGGAGCACCCCTTTAACTCTCCCGCTACTCTTTGTCACCCTGGGCGTCCATCCCAGAGTAAGCCCTGAATTTATAGGCCACCCTCATGCGTAAGCCCCACTCCACTTCTCACGGATGCACCTTTTGCGACGTGATCCTTTGGTCCCTGCTGCCTCTTGTTTCTCACACCGAGCATGACTCACGTGGGATTAGAGTAATAATTGACCATGATATCCTCTTATGGGACTCCTCAAAATGTAATCCCCATTCCATCGCCATGGGTATCCTCAGAGTTTAAGCCCCAATCCATCATTCTGGGCTGCCTCAGAGCGTAAGTCCCAAGCCAATGCGAACTACGAGGACTTTGATTCCCTACCACAGGGATACGTAGGAAGCCTCTATGAGGTTCAAGCCCGATCACTAACAGACCCCTGGGTCCACCTTCATGTCGATTCTCCGACGCTCCCCTTTCGAAATTTGTGGACTTTGATCCCTGTCCCCTAGGCAGGGTACGTAGGAGGCCTCCATGAGGTTCAAACCCAACAACCGGTCGATCCGACTATCTTCACATCGGTTCACCGCGCCACTCCTAGTGCCGCCTCAATGAGTTCCAACTAATCGGGGTCATTAATCCAACGAGGGATGGTAAACCTCGGGCATAAATGATTCCGAACCCCTGCGTTCAGCTGACCATTTCCAACCAAGAGAAATTTGTGGATACTATGCTTGGGTATAAAACAAAGATTCACGAACATATGAATACATCTTAAATCTATAAGAGAGTCCCGGGATAGGAAATAATTCCCCCCAAAAGGGTGAGATGAGCCTGAATTCCCATCCTATCAACCAATGTGAGTTATTAATCATCACTGGTCAGACCATCTGGCGAACTCTTGCCTTTGAAAAGTAGGTCCACGTGTCATCGGATATAGAACCATTGGGCGTTTCGAGACCGAACCGAAACAAGGGTGTTGTATTTTATTAGCACAATTGTATTTATCCATTAGACCTCCAGAATTAAATTCAATATTACAAATCTTATCCCCATGATACCCCTAAGATTCGCTGATCTCCATTTCAACTTTTAGGGCACATTGTAAAATTTCCTTGTAGCTCTCAATGTCCGGATTTCTATGGATCTATGCAGGCAAGGTTTTTTCCCACTAAAGAAGAGGTCAACTATGAATTCAGGGGTAATTAAAAAGCTGAAGGAATATCATGCAAGACTTGTGAGGTTTTCCTCATATGATCCTATGTATTCATCGTCATTTTTCTTGATGGCAAGGAAGTACCTTTCCATCTTATGTCAAAGTGTGCGCAAAAAATATTTATCGAAAAACATTTTCTAGAAATCCTTCCATTCCAACGCCTCGATATCCTCCTCAGGCTTTGTATTTTTTTTCAATATACACCATTGATCAGAATCACCCTCCATACCATAAGTATCCAGAATAACCTTCTCTTGTTCAGAACACTAAAGGATGTAGAAGATATTTTTAATGGAGTTGATTCATTGTTAAAAAATTGAGGGATCTGATGATCCATTAACATCAGGAGGCCTTTGTCTCATGAATATCTCAATTGGGACTTGTTCTTTATTTGTGGGGTTGAATATTCCCATTAACCCATGTTTCTATTCAAAACATGAGTTAATTGAGAGAGTATCATGATAATGTTTGTGATTCCTACTCCCATCGTATTGGGCATCTCATTAGAACAATCATCACATTGATCTTCGCATCGGTTGTTAGCTCAATCCCTCCTATTATCGGCCATATGATGGTATAAATGGAATGTTTTAGGTAACACATAAAGGGTAATCCAAAGGCAAAAATGGATGACATATAAATTAATTTTATTTCCGTAACTTATGAATTTATAGGCTTCAATCTATGTTATCCATGATCTACTTCCCAGCATATATTATTAGGATAATTTATTTATTCCCTTAATAATGGTTCATACTAAGCTTATGAATTTACCAAATAATATCCCCAGGAAGTTTCATAACCAAGAGTTCATCAAGGCCCATTATCATGCACCATTTCGCATTTGAGTCTAGCCTAAAGCAGTGTTTTCAGGTTTTACCCCTTGATACATCAATGCCACAGCCGCCACTACCTGATCTTATCCATATAGGGATGTATTTTCTAGATAAATCACTTACTCAATAATCACAAAAAATTGGGATATTTTTATTATACTTAGTCTTATCCATAAGGATTTTACTAGGTTTTTTAATTATAATCCCAAAAATAACTAAAACTATCCTCTGATACCCACTATAACAACCCCGCTCTTTATTTCAAACATAAACATAATTTGTGACATAAAACCACAACTTGATAAAACATAGAATATTGATAGTTCTAGTGTCTTTATGGTCTAGGAAAATTACATAACAAATTAAAACATAAAACAAAACATCTTATTGAAAACTTATTTTACATGACCACATCATTCCATCATACGTAGCATTTCACGGGATAAGCTGAGAACGTGTATAAGAAAAGGGTAAGATATAATGCCTAGTAAGGGAGTAAACAAGGTGAAACATGAATAATAAAATATATGTTAAGAAATAATAATATCAATGGATCATAAGAGAAACATGAACATAAAGGCATGATATAGAAGGATTATCATAACATGGAAATGTGGAAATGACATTTAACATGCTATTAGCATGATCCAAGACTCATTGCACATGGAGCATGAGTAAAACCTCATTTCAATTTAATTATCCTGAGTAAACCCGAATTTCAGTTGATGTATCATGATACTACTCTTTACCCAATGCATTGGACCGCTATTAGGGTACACCGTTCTTAATCATTTCATTTCATGCATAAGTGTGCTAGATAGATCATATAAAATGGATTCATTAAACATAATCATTTACTAAAAGATAAATAAATGTGGAATTATTATAGGAAAATATATAATAAATATGTAAATGTGCATAATGTTTAATACCCTTGATATAGAAAGGGGCATGGTATTCACTACACAAGGACTTTGGCTTGGAATATCGCGGTGCAATTTTGGAAAAATAACAGTGTGACATAAGAATTAATAAAAGTAGTTGATGAGAGAGAAAGGGGTGTCTAATCATATTTAAATTATATGGAAATTAATTTGGTCAAATAGATACATTTCACAGCACAATTTATGTAATTTAGATTCACAATTCAAAATAATTTCTTGAATGTAAATGAGGAGAGTGAAATTTCTTACGGAATTTCAGTATGGTAATGGGTGTACATGGGATGAATTAATGAGATATAAAGGGGTATATCATCATTAAAACATTAATAGGGAAGTATGGGGGAGGTGAAAAATCATACCCTAACATTTCTAATTGAAAAAAGGTCATAACAACGTAATAAAATTTAGACAAAAATGAGAAAGGATGAAATCCCTTACATGGAAGTGTCATCCCAGAGGCTTGGGAGAGGCTTGAGAGAGAGTTCATGGGAGCTTGGGATGATTATAGAGAGATGTTTTAAGGGGTTTTTCAAGCTCAAAAGGAATTTATTAAAGATAAAGTGGGATATTGGGTGGGTTTATCTAGGAAAAGAGAGGGAAATATTTATTATTTTGGTTTTGGACCCTACACATTAACCTAATCAAAAACACAAACCATACCATGGTTTTTCCCATTGTTATTTCCCAAGGGGAGGGGAAAAAAACTATTTTATAATGCCAATGGCCGAAAGTATTGAAATATTAGGATTTATTATGTGGAGGTGAGTCACACTCTCAAGGAAATCATTTTAAAAAGATATACATGTTTTATAAGTGTTGGATGGTCCACTAAGGCATTGTAAAATAAATAAAACAAACCTAAAATTACATTATTTTAATGGTAAAATATATATTTGCATAAAATACCATTTTCAGTATTTTATTACATCACTATTTGGTCATTATGACATTATAGAACACATTATATAATTAAACGGTATTTAATTTTTACCCAAAAATTTGACTGTCTCAGAAAATTATGTAAAATTCACCTATGGATAATTTTGACATCTTGATTCCAAAAATAATATTCATTTTATCTAAATAATTTTATAAATGTATGAATTTTTACTTTTAAAATAAAAGCTCACATTTATCGAAAAGTCATAGATTTTGGAAAAAAACACCTTTCAAACCTTAATAAAAATTACAATTGTATTCATAAAAATTATATGATCATTTAAATTTAATTAAATGTAATTTAGTAATAATATTTTGTTAAAATATTATTTAATTAAAAAATCTATTATTTTATCAAAATAGATTTCTGAATTGAATATTAACTAAAAAAATACTATTTGTGCTTTAAAAACTATTTACAAAGTAAAAATAATAAAATGAATGTATATTATTTATAAAAAAATAATTTACATGGTCATAGTGCTAGGTTATTGTTACATAACCCCTTAAAACACCCACATAAGACCAATGGGTAAGGTACACGATGGTGGCAGACTCTTGTGTGGCTCAGATAGAATTACTCGAGTGGTAATCTCTATCAACTTCCACTTCTCTTGTAGGTGGTTTTGTTCGAGATTAAAATGTTGAATCTTGACTTGGGATTGGTCAAGAGAGAATCCTAGTCCCTCAACTCCTTTATGAGCTTCAAAAAATGGGCCTCGTATGGAGCAATTCTACCAGATGAGGCCATTGATTCCTTTTTCTTGGTAAATTGGATTTGTTAAAGCCCTATATTTATAATAAGCATGTGATCACTATTCAAAAACTATAATAGAAATGGTCACAATTTTAATGGTATTTTAAAATCCAGAAACATAAAACCAAATAAGTTCATATGTTTTATATTACCATTTTACATAATAAGACATTTAATTAGATCAAGAGGAATTTTCATTTCAAAAATGTTGGATCATTACAATATTCCCCCGTTAAGAAATTTTACCCTCGAAGTTTCCTTTTCCCACACTAAAAAGATGCAGGTGACTATACTTCATCACTGCATCTAATTCCCACGTTTCTTCATAAAATTTGTGGTTGTTCCACAAAACCTTGACGAGGGGCATTGTCTTATTTTGTATAACTTTTTCCTGATGATATAAAATCATCAACGACTTCTCTTCATAGGAGAGGTCATTCTTTAATGGAACCACCTCTGGATTGAGTACATGCGATGGGTCTGGTTTTTAATTCATCAAGTGTGATACATGGAATACATCATGTAATTGATATAGGTTCGGTGGGAGTGCTAGTCAATTGGCCATCACTCCAATGCAATCAAGGATCTCAAAAGGTCTGATGTACCTTTGACTACCTTCTTCCAAAATCTCAATACTCTCTTCTATGGTGATATGTAGGGGAATACCATGTCTCAAAAATCAAACTATAGGTCTCATGAACAATTATCATAATAAATCTTTTGTCGACTCTGAGAATATTTAATTTTATAGTATTTGGTATTAACCTTCTCTCCCATTTCTTAAACCATTTCTAGACCTATGAGTTTTTCTCCCCAACTTTATCCCAACAAGCCAATGTTCTGCACATCTTTCCATACATGGCTTCATAAAAATCCATTTGGATTCTTGAGTGGAAACTATTGTTTTAAGAGAACTCAATAAGTGGAAGATGTCGATCCCATCCTTCCTTGATGTCCATTGAGCATGCTCTAAACATGTCCTAAAGTGTTTGGATAGTCCACTCAGATTGGAAATTATTTTGAGGATAATATGCCATAATCAAGTTCAACTTAGTATTCAGAGCATGTTAGAGACTCTTCCAAAACATAGAGGTGAATATTGGATCTCAATTGGATATAATAGATAGTGGTAATCCATGTATACTTTCCACTTCTCTGATATATATCCATTCCAATTGATCAAATGAGAAATCCTCTCAAATTTCAATGAAGTGTTCAATCTTTGTTAGACAATCCACAACAACCCAGATAGTATTGATTTCTTTGGATTTCTTCGGATGTTCGGTGAAGAAGTCCATGGTGATGTTCTTCCATTTCCATGCTAGCCTAGGTTGTCATTACATCATACCCTCAGACTTCCATCTCTCAGCCTTCATTTTCTGACATACCAGGAACATTGATGTATACTCAATGATCTCCTTTTTCATATTTTCCCACCAATAATGATCTCAGATATCTCAGTACATATTTATGTTTCCTAGGTGAATGGAGAAATTTAAACTATGTGCATCATCCAAAAGTTCATTCTTTAACTCTAGATTTTATGGAACACATAGTGTTGACCCAAATCACACAATTCATTCTTCATTAACATTGATCTCTGAGGATTTCTCTTTTCTGATAGCTTCTACTTTCCTCTGAATTCCTACATCATCTTTTTCAGCATCCTTCAACCTTTCCAAAAGTGATAGTTGAGAAATAATTTGTGAAAGGATTGATGATGTTCCCTTCTTTATGATTCCCATGTCCATATTCATCAAATCTAAGTAGACTGTATCCTTTTCAATTATAATCAATGATAGAATTGTTGGGTCCTTTCTACTTAGAACGTCAACCACCTTGTTCCCTTTCCCAGGGTGGTAATGGATTGAGTAGTTATAGTATTTGATCATCTAAAACCATCTTTGATGGAACATATTAAACTATTTTTTTGTGAATACATACTTGAGGCTTTTGTGTTCCATAAATATTTAACACTTCTCCCCAAAGAAGTAATGTCGCCAAATTTTCAAAAGAGAAGATTTATGAAACTAACTCCAGATCATGTTTTGAATAGTTTTTCTCATGAGATTTCAATTTTCTTGAAGCATAGGCAATGACTTTGTAATTTTTCATCAATAAAAAACCCATAACCTTCTTCAAATCATCACTAAATACCACAAAAAGTTATCTACTTATGGTTAGTGTGAGCCCAAGAACAATGATAAGCCTCCTTTTCAACTCCTTGTAGATTTCTTCGCATTTATCACTCAATGAAAACTATAATCCCTTATGAGTTATCTTAGTAAGAGGGTTGGAAAATCATGAGAAATTTCTCACAAATTAGTGATAATACCTAGCTAATCCCAACAAGCTTCAGATATCTATTACTAATGTTATAATTGACCATCCTTCAATTGTAGCTGTCCTGGAGGGATCCAGAAATATCCCTTTACTTTTTATTATATGACCCAATAATGAGAACTCCTTAAACCAGAACTCACACTTTCTATACATTTCATAGAGAATATACTTCTACAAGGGATGTAGTATAATTCATAGATATTCCTCATGCTCCTCCTTGGTTTTGGAGTATATTAGAATATCTTCTATAAAGACCACAACAAATTTATCAAGGTAATATTTAAAGACTATTTATCAAGTCCATGAAGATTTATAGATAATTATTGAGTCTTAAATCCATTAATGTGAATTTATAGTGCCCTTATCTTGTACGAAATACAGTATTAGAGATATCCTCCTTCTTCACCCTTAATTGATAATATCCCAACCACAGATCTAACTTGCATAAGTATTGTTCTCCACAAATTTGATCAAACAATTCAACAATTCAGGGAAGAGTATACTTTTTATTTATCGTGATTTTGTTGAGCTCACGACAATCCATGCAAAGGTGCACTGACCCATGATTCTTCTTGATGAATAGGACTACTACACCCTATGGTGAAGAACTTGGGCATTTAAACCCTTTATCCAAATTCTCATGTAGTTTTTTCTTCAGATCCTCATGACCCACAACAAACATTATATATAGAGTATTGGATATCGGCAATGCCCCAGGTATATGACCAATTGAGAATTCAACATCTCTTATAGGAGGAATACCAGACAATTACTTGGGAAACACATCATCAAATTCTCTCACAATATGCATGTCTTCAAGAATGGTTTCTTCCTTAGACTCAGTCATCTGAGAAAGATACATGTGCTCATAGGGAAGTAATATCTACACTTGAGATGATGGTGATAAAGAATATCCATCCTCCTCCTTACAATTGTACAGAATTGGGGGGTCAATTCACCATATAGTGAGTGATTTCCCTCTCATAGAAATTTATGTTGGATCTATATAAGGGAAGTCAATACATGTTATGAATTGCATCAAATTCCACCAGAGATAGTATGATGTGATTTTATGGGAAGTTAAATCCACAAATTATGATAGGGGAGGAGTTATATTCATGGGATACAATGATTTCCCCACTTAGCATACTAACTAACATCTTTACTTGCATGGTTTTTGGTGGTGTTGGGATTGTTCTAATAAACATTTAGGATATAGACGAATGTGTAGAACCATAACCCAAAAGTATGTTCGCTATTCTTGAATGAATAACTGGTGTACATGTCACCACTTCATTGTCATTTTTCACTTCGGCTGTATTGATTGCAAATGCTGGCCCTTAATGCCTTGGAGGTTGTTGGTTACCTCTAGAAACCCTTGTCTTAGGGTACTAGTTTTCAAAGTGCCCTGGTTCTTTGTAGTTGAATCAATGAACAATGTGTTGAGGGTCAAACAGAGTGTTCCTCTCCTATGTCGTAGCTATGAGTTTCTCTTTTTAGCATTTAGTAGATAGGTTCCCTTCTCTTCCACACCTAAATAATCTCCTCATCCCCTTTAAGCAATTTAAGGGGTGATTCTTTATGCACCTTTGTCAAGTGAGGTGCTATATTTTCTTAGAACCATTAGATTTATCCATTGGACCACAATAATTAAATTCCACCTTATACTTGTTATCCCCCAGATACCCCTAAGATTTACTGATCTATATTTCGACTTTGAGGGAACATCACACAATTTCCTTATATCTCTCGAAGTTAGGGATCTCCAGGGCTCTCCATAGGATAGGTTTTGGCCCACCAAAGAAGAGGTAAACCTTGCATTCAGGGTAATGAAAAATACAGAGGCATATCGTGAAATCATTTTGAAATTTTTATCGTATGCTCCGACAGATTTTTCATCTTTTTTCTTAAGGTCAAAGAAGTACCTTTCCATCTTAAGTCAGAGGGTGCACAAAAAATATTTATCAAAAAAAAATTCCAAAAATCCTTCCATTCCAATACCTCAATCTCTTCCTCAGGCTTCGTATTCTTGATTAATGTCCACCATTGATCATCTTTATCATCCAAATGAGAATAATCTAGAAGAACCATCTCTTTTTCGGAACATTGAAGGATGGAGAAGATCTTTTCAATGCAGTTTTTCTATTTTTTTGACAATTGGGAGATCAGGAGATCCACTAAAAGTAGGAGGCCTTTTTTGAATGAAGCTCTTGATTGAAGCTTGTTCTTTATTAGGGGGGTTGAATGTTCCTCTTGACCCATGTTTCTATTCAAAAAATGAGTTAACTAAGAGAGTATCTTGTTAAAGTTTGTGATTCTCGCTCCCATCAGATTGGGCATCTCATTAGAACAATCATCACATTGATCTTCACATTGGTTGTTAGACCGAGTCCTCCTATTACCAGACATTGACTGGTATAAAAGGAAAGATAGGGGTAACACATAATGGGAAATCCAAAGACACAAATTTATGACTTATAAATTACATTTAATTCCCTAACTTATGAATTTATAGGCTTCAATATATATAATCCATGATCTAATTCCCAACATATATTCTTAGGGGAATTTTTTTATTTCCTTAATAATCGTTCATACTAAGCTTATGAATTTACCAAATCATATCCCTCAGAAGTGTTATAACCAAGAGTTCTGTAAGGACCATTTTCGTGCCCCAGTTCTCGCTCGAGTCTAGCTCAAATCAGTGTTTTCGAGTTTTACCCCTAGATACAATTGTGTTAGAGCCGCCTATACCTTATCATATTTAGACAGGGATGTATTCTATTGATAAAACACTTAAAAAATAATCACTAGAATTTAGGGATATTTTTATTATACTTAGTCTTATCCCTAAGTCTTTCACTAGGGTTTTCGAATCCTAATCCCCAAAATAATTCAACCTATCCTCTGATACCAACTATAACAACCCTTCTCTTTATTTCACACTTAAACATAATTTATTACATAAAACCTTCACTTGATACAACATATAATATTGAGAGTTCTAGTGTCTTTTGGTATTAGGAACATTACATAATATCTTAAAACATAAAACACAACATCTTATTGAAAACTTCTTTTACATGACCACATCATTCTTTCGTACTTAGCATTGCATGAAATAACATGGGGACATGCATAAGAAAAGGGTGAGATATAAAGCCCAATAATAGAGTAAACAAGTTGTATCATGAAGAAAAAAATACATGTTAGGCAATAATAATATCAATGTAGCATAAGAGAAACATGAACATAAAGGCATGATATAGCCTGATTATCCTAACAAGGAAATGTGGCAACAACATTTAACATGATATTAGAATGAGCCAAGGATAATTGAACATGTAGCATGAGTAAACCATGATTTAACTTTAATTAACATGATTAAACCTTAATTTTACTTGAATTATCATGATACTACTCTTTACCCAATTCATTGGTGCTCTATCAGGGCACACCCTTCTTAATCATTTCATTTCATGCTTTAGTGTGCCACATGGATCATATAACATTGATTAATTAAACATAATAATTTATACCATGTTAAAGGAATGTGTAATTAATAATTAAACTATATAATAAATAAGTAAATGTGCATAATTTTGAATACCCTTGATAGATAAATGAGCATGATATTCACTACACAATAACTTTGGCTTGGAAAATTGCAGTGCAATTTCAGCAGCATAACGGTGTGACATAAGAATTCATAAAAAGGGTTGATGAGAGAGAAATAGGTGTCTAATCATATGTAAATTAAATTTAAAGTAATGAGGTCATATATATACATTTCCCAACCTCGGTAATGGAATTTATATTCATAATACAAAATAATTGCTTGAATGTAAATGAGAAGAGAGAAATTATTTACGAAATTACAGCATGATAATGAGTGTACATGCAAGGAATTAATGAAATATAAATGGGTATCTCATCAATCAAAAATAAATAAGGATTTATAGGGGAGGTGAGAAATCAGACCCCCAACATTTATAATTGTAAAAAAAGGTATAACAATGTAATGAAATTTGGACAAAAACAAGAAAGGGATAAATCCTTTACTTGGAAGTGTGATCCCAATGGTTTGGGAGAGGCTTGATAGAGATATCTTGGAAGCTTGGGGCACCTTGGGAGGATTATAGAGAGGGGAGAAAAGGGTTTGGTTAATCTCAAAAGGATTTTAGTGAAGATAAAGTGGGATCTTGGGTGGGTTTATATAGGAAAAGAGAGGGAATTATTTATTATTTAGATTTGGATCCTACACATTAAACTAATAAAAACCAAAAAACATACCATGATTTTTGCCCATGGGTTTTGAAAAATGGAAGTGGAGACATTATTTTATAAGTCCAATGGATTAAATTATTAATATATTAGGATTTTTAATGTGGAGGCGAGTCACACTCTCAAGGAAATCATTTTAAAAAGATAAAATGTTTTATAAGTCTTTGAGGGTCCACTAATGCTTTGTAAAAACAAAAAATAAAACTAAAGTCAAATTATTTAAATGTTAAAACATATATTGGAATAAAATTAAATTTATAGTATTTTATTACATCACTATTGGTTCATTAAGATGTCCTAAAACACATTATATAATTAAACAGTATTTAATTTTTACAAAAAAATTCGACTGTCTCAGAAAAGTATGAAAAATTATCCGTTGGATAATTTTGATGCTATGATTCCAAAAATAATATTAATTTTATCAAAATAATTTTCTAAATATGTGAATTTTTTACTTTTAAAATAAAAACCAATATTTATTGAAAATTCATGGGTTTTGATAAAAACAACATTCAATCCTTATTAAAAATTACAATTGTATTCATAAATATTATACGAGAATTTATATTTAATAAAAAGTAATTTAATAATAATATTTTATTAAAATATTATTTAATTAAAAAATCCATTAATTCATCAAAATATATTTCATAATTGAATATTGACTAAAAAAATACTATTTGTGATTAAAAAACTATTTACATAGTAACAATAATAAAGTGATTGTATATTATTTTTACAAAAATAATATACATAGTCATAGTTCTAGGGTATTGTTACATAACCCATTAAATCACCCACATAAGACCTCTGGGTAAGGTGCACTATTGTGATAGACTCTTGGGGTGGCTCCGATAACATCGCTCTAGTGGTAATCACTATCAACATACACTTCTTCGGTAAATGGTTCTTCTTGAGCTTAACGTGTTGAAGCTTGGATTGGGCTTGGTCTAGAGTGAAGCCTAGTGACTCCACCACTTTTCTGAGATCTGATAAATGGGCCTCGTAGGGAGAAATTCTACACGATGAGGCCTTCGCTTCCTTTGTCTGAGTAAATTGGATTTGTTAAAGCCCTATATTTATACTAATAATGTGATCACTATTCAACGACTATATTAGAAACGGTCAAAATTCTTAATGGAATTTTAAATCAAAAAACATAAAACCAAATAAGTGCATATATTTTATATAACCATTTTATATAATAATGCATTTAATTAGATTAATAGAAATTTTCATTATTAAAATTTTGGGTCATTACAAAGGGGGTGTACTTTAAATATCTAACATATTAGGTTTAATCATAATTCATTCATGATCGTAACCATAATTATAGGTCTGTTACATATAGTTAGAATTACCCTTAGGGACATCCCTAGACATACCTTAGAAATTTCTCTAGGGATCTCACTAATGTTTTTTAATCCTAGTATCCAAAGGTTAACTAAACCTTCCCTGTGATACCAACTACAATGAATCAAGATTGATGCACAATGTCATTACATTTATTTTTCAGAATACCTAATAAATTACAAAAATATATTCCCAAAGAAAGTATTAGTTTAGTGTCATTGGAAACTTGGAACAAAATTTTCTAAGATTGTGAAGGATCTTCAATATCTCCCACAAAGATCTTCCCTTTTTATTTTCCTACCTAATACTTTCCTTATATCTCGGGAAAATGAATACATAAAAAGGGTGCGATAAAATGATCAATAAGGATAAACATGGAGAACATAAAACAAACCATAATCATTTAAACGTAAAAACATAATCATAATGTTTAAACATAAAAATCACAAGTCATGAAATAAATCATGGTAGTATGTAAGGCATTGATCATAAAAGAAAATTAACCCTGATAGAATAACATTGGAATAAAACATGGAATTGTGGAAAACAATATGCACATAATATTATTTCCATAGTATCCAAGACATTGCTTCCAAGACCATCCTAGTGGAAAAAGTCCATTTTTGAACCGGGTTTACTTGTCGTTCCAGCCCTGTCTTACTGAACCAGATTTACATGATGATCTATTCATGTCTACCTCATGAGATATAAATATTTACCCAATGAATTGGAGGGAGATATAGGTCCCAACCATCTCATAATTAAATCATTCTTACATACTCCACAAAAACATAAATAATTCATCATAGCATAACTTGAGAAATAAAATGTGTTTCTTAAACATCATTCCATAATAACATAATCCATATAAAATATCATTCCATAATTTAAACACTCAAATCATAGTAATAAAATGGATATAAACATAACCCTATTTATTTAACATCATCTTATATGGAAAATAATTTTCATAAAACACTTTAACATAATTCTTAAGGAAAATATCATTTCGTTTTCAAAAATGTTTTCTTTTCTCAAAATATCGTGAAATATTAAAATAAAATAATTTAATTAAAAACAAGCTTGAAATATTTTAGAGTAATATTCATGGAACTAAGGAATCATAAAACTATAAAAATCCATTCATGTCATATAAGATAAAAAAATATTCTCCTCATGATTTTGCCAGAAAAGTCAAAAAGCACCTTAAATAAAATAACAAAAAAGATACCTTTCATACCATTTAATAAAAATTCACAAAATTTTAAAATTAAATATAAATTTTTTTATACGAATATAAATCATATTAAATAATTATGAAACATAGATGTGTATGATAAATATACCCCAGTAAATACTTACGTATAAAAAACCTCAAATTAAAATGATATTTAAAAATTATCCCTTACCTTAGGTATGATATGATTCATATGTATCCAAACCTATTTTATAATTATTTAAATAATGTTATATAAATAATTTTATTAGTATAATATATATCAGGATTATTATTTCAATTCATGTATATAATCATGGTTTAATGAAGATCATGTAGAGTAAATCACATCGCATCATGGAGACAGTAGGTTGTACGTACACACGAGCAATGATATCATTCCCATAATTATTGAATGGTATTGAAGTGGATAGTGTATGATATTTCAGAACTAGTATAATATAATAATAATAATGTATAGTTATTATTTAAATCATTATACTAATCCATGTTAGGTGGTTGTGAAAAATAGTTTACACCACGGCTTGGATACAATGAGATGTACATATGTACGCGCAGTGATTTCATTTTTCATTGGATGGATAGAAGTTGAAAAATAGTTATTTAATATTTATTATATCATATAAGTACATTAGTGATTATTTTTTCGTTTCTTTATAATGAAATAACTAATTAAGAGGATGTAGAATAACAATGGTGTTTGAAAGAATCGGAAGAAGAGATCACATCTTCCTTGACGTTTATCCTCTAAATATCATCTTAGAGCACTAGAGTTGATCTATTAAGATGACCTGAACATCTAGAAAAAAATAGGTAAGTTAATAAGGAAAAATGGGAAGGGGTGGAGGAGAATGAATTCTCAAAATATAGTGAAGAGTTGAGGGAGGAATTTCCCTATTATTATTGAGGTGAGGGGTACTTTTGGAAACCTCAAAAGATTAATTAATAATAATTTTAAAATCAATAAAAATACCACCAAAATGATATATATAAAAATATAAGATATTATATTATTTAAATATCATCAAAAAAATAAATTTTAGACAAGTTTTAATTTCAATTTAAACATTATCATTTTAATTGACAATTAGTTATTCTTTTTAATTTTTATTTAGATAAAAAATGTTTAAATATGAAAATGGTTATTTTTTTCAATTATACTAGAAATGAATTATTGAGAACATTTTATACCAAATAATATTTATTCTATATTTTTAAAATTGGTTTATTATTTTTAAATAATTTTATAATACATTATATTAACAAATTTTCAATTGTGTCAATTTTGAAAATATTCCTATCATTGATTTTTAGAAATATCAACATAAGGTGTTATCCTGGAGAAAATATTTTATTATATCCCTAATAGGTCAATTTCATCTATAATTTTTTTTGGCCTCATTAATTATCCCAAATTATATTTATTTTAACATTTTTAATAACATTTATTTGATATCTCCATTATTAAAATAATCAGTGCAACAATATTGTTTAATTATTTAATATATATTTTTCTTGAATAAAATTTTAAATAAAATACTATGATGAACAAAAATTTAATATAATTCATAAGAATATTTTTTTTTGAATTTATATTCTAGACAATCAAGCATTAAAAATGTTATACTTATTAAAGTATGAATGTGACAACTTTAGAATCATATTAAATAAAATCAAATAAATTTCATGATCTCTTCTATAAAGATCCAAATGGTCACTTACACAGAACATGAAAGATTATGGTCGACATATACTTGACCAATATGATTTGGTCACATGTTTAGGCTTTTTTATGGTTATTAGTATTTTAATAAAAATTGTTTTATGGATTTGTCATCAATTAATTAATTTTTAAATCATCATAGTATAAGACATTAATGTATTTATTAATTTCTTAAATATTAAAAGTAAATTACGATGATGTTGGTAATTATTTTATATTTACATGGGCTATTTATTTTCTATGATATCACTTATTTATACTTATATTAAAATTATTATAATTAAAAAAATGTCAGTTTGACATTTTTTTGCTTTCATTTGTTTTATTAATATCTATGTCATTTTCATTGTCAAGTTGCCCTTAAAATACTAAGTTTTGAACCTCAAATTTCAAGGGTAAATTTTATTCACAGAATATGATTTTTGTAGGTTTGAGGATCATTTTATTCTCCTTATCATATTATTTGATACACTAATTTACCAAGTTTTCCTTTATCAACGTTAAATAAAAATTATCGTAGTCACTTTTCATAATGTCCAAAAAAAATAAAATTATCCTATTAAAATAATTAGGATCCACTAATTCAAAATATGGAATCCATTTTTCATAATTAAAAACACAAAATTAGAAGAAAATAATTTAAAATTAATTCCAATTTTTAAAAACCAAAAAGGGGGTTTTTAAGAAGTAAAACCTTATCAAAAGATTGTCATGTGTTTATATCCAATTTAAATTTGAAATTACTTCCAATGACCAAAATTGGATTAAATGATTAAAAAATAATTCAATTATACTTTAAAACCAATTAAAAATATAATCTTACTATGTAAATAAATTAGACAAAAAGGAATTTTTGAATTAAAATGCAATATTTTTCTATATTCATTAAAATATGAAATTTATCATAAAAATACCAAAAATTCGACAAAAGTAAATTTTTATGTTCCACTTCTAATGAAAAATTTTATTTTGTCAAGTAGAATATATAATAGTGTTAAAATCAAGATGTTGAATGGGTGTTCCATAAAAAGGAGGCAAATATGCATTTTTTAAAAAAATACTTCTTTTTTCTGAAAATTTGGTTAATACAATTCATAACGGCTAGTTTATATCCCATAAAAATATTTTTATAATATATCATTATTTAGTGAAACTCGGTATTGAGTATAATGCAAACTATCAAGGAAGTTCACTCTTGTGTGTAATGCAAGCCAAGTAAGTATTACATTTAGTGAAAGCTTACTTTGGTGTTGTGTATAACATAATCCAAACATTGTTATTTTATACATTGAACAAAATATATAATTATTTTTGTGTTAGATGAATTCTATCAAAATAACTTGAAATTGTGTGTAACACAAGACAAGAATAGTGTTACATATACTATAAGATAATACACTGTTGTGTATAGAAAAAGATAATCTTGGTATAGATTAAAACAAAAAACATCATGAAATTAAAAATAATCTATCTCATAAAAGCTAGGGGTGTTACAAAACATTTCGTGGGATAGTTGAAAAATCATGATGTAACCTTTCAAATTTCTTCCAAGCTAACCCATATATAGGATGAACTATTTCATCATTAAACTGGTTTCATTCATCTTCATGCCATCTCATATTCTTTTCTATTCGTTCTGGCATAAAAAGTTTTTGAAGCCTAGGAATTAAAGGGAAACACCACATCACTTTCTATGTTATAAGAGATTAAGTTCTCTCTTTATTAGTCTTCCACCTTGACATACCACATTGTTTTCACTAACAAATCTTTTCATTTTATTTCCAGAACAAACAATAGACTTTGGGGTTAGTATGAATCTTAGTAGATGAAAATCCAAAATTTTCAGCCAAATTTGATATCATGGGATCATTTTCTAGAATAAATGCATCATCAGCTAGTAAATCCGTAATAAATGCAATGATATAGTCAACTATGGTATTAATAAACTGATACATTGCTTTCCGATGATATAATCACATTAAAAACCATGGTTTACTCATTTCTTCACATGCCTAATATATAGGGGTATTCATATCTTCTATCAGCTTTCTAACACTATCAGTGTCATCATTCGGGTCAATAGACAAAAACTATTTTTCAGTATTCATTTCCACTTGCACTGATATACATGATGAGTTAACTTAAAAGTCGAAACCGATCTGAAATCAAGTTTTTCAAACAAATCATTTTAGCTGAATCAATGTTATTATCCACTTGAACTTTTTTATGCTTTGTGATACCACATAAGATTTTTTTGGAAACCATGTTTAGTAACATGGAAACATACTTCCTCACTATTTAACCATGGCCTTCCAGCACAATCAAAACATGGACATCAATTCAATCTACCATTGGAATCATTACTAAATGTGAAGTCCAAAATATATCATAACTTCTTATAAAACTCATCAATGATCCGATCAACATTGTAGAACCAACTTCTATCCATCATGAAAGAAATAACATGTTTATTAATATATCATGAAAAATATATTAAATGAAAAGTAAAATAATATATGTACACACTCCTTGAAGATATCATATTAATTTGAGTTCAATAAATTTTTCATATACATTAAATAATGTATATGTTTCTATAGTGAAATAATTATGATTCTGGAATTATGGCACTATTGGAATGGTTATTTATGACGCATAGTACACAATGACGATAAGGTCCTCTAATGCAAAGGCTCATGCATAGCCCATCATGTGGAAGATATTAACTTGTGGTGCACAAAGGGCATATAAGAAAATTAAAATATTAACTACGATTAGCATAATAGAGAAGAAATAATTATTTTGCACCCATCTTTGTAGGTAACCTATCTTAACCACTATATGACATATCAAATTATGAAATAATTATTTTTTATAAATCTTGTGTTAAGGATTTTTTAGGAAACTAATATGTTTTGAAAAAAATACAACCTTATGAATGTAAAGTAACCAAATCATTAAAGATTATCATAGTAGGGGAACATATTAATCAAGAAAAATGTGTTATTTATGGTAGCATAAGACCTGCAATACTATATGTATATAGTATTATTGTAAAGAATAAATGGATGTAATACATAATTTCACAAATGTTTTTAATCATCTTAGTGGAATCTACATATAGATACAATATGAGTTCCCTAACCCATAATCTACTCGTCATGTATAAAAAACTATTTATCCCTATAGTACTCCAGTGAGGGGTACCCCTTGTCTAGGTATATGTGTATTGACCAAGGAATTACCTAAACCTTATGTTAGACTATTTCTTTATATATAGGGTATTACCAACTCCACTATTGGAGGAATACACCCTGACATGAAAGGGATTAATGAATCAACTAAACATATTTTTACCTCAATATATTAGATAGAAAGTGAACTCCATATATCATATAAGTAAATGTGACCTATCATGCATATGTCACCCAAGGATTACCCAAAACTCCATATATTGAGGATTGATCTTAATGACATGAAAAATTTCTTATCTATATATCTACTCCAAACATCTTAATCACTACACATCAACTCTAAAGTAGAGACAAGATCTCTAATATTCCCAAACTGTAATATTAGTAACCTCTAATGTGTGTGTGGATTGTACTGTAGTTCTCTATGAAAGTCATTACCCGTAATATACCACTCATATTTCATAAATGTTTTCATCAATATGAAGTCAAATTGAATAACATATATAGTTTAGTACACAACATGTCCAATTAGGTATATCATGTGTAGGGTTCTTGATCAAGACTAGTCATGTACTTGTGCATATCAACTTATATAGAAACCATATATGTAGTGTGTCTGGTATGTAACATGGTGTCTACCGATAATAGGTATATGATTTAATGAAACTAACATAGTATTAATTCCATGTTATTTTAAAAAGGACTTCATAAATACTCTATAAATAGACAATTTTTGGAAATACTCTCGGTGAAGGCATGAAATATAGATATACTCTAATCCATCTCTTTAGATGTACATTCAATTTCTGTGTAATACATGACACATAAGTATTACACATAAACTTGTAATGTGTATCTTGTACATTCCATTATTATATAACCACTATACATGGAATGTTTGAGGTAACTACAAGGCATGTTGGTCTATATTTATGACATGGTTTGTATGAATTTAAAAATTGAAAAAAAATTATATGAAATAATACAAGTGATATAAAGTCTCATAGATTTTGGTATAAAAAATCATGCATAACCCTACTGATTCCATGTATTAGTCACATGAAACGTCTCTTAGGGGTTACAAGCCCTGTAAAGTTAATGATAACATGAAATATTCATATGAAAAAAAATCCATGATGTGTGCTTTGGGACTATATGGAACGTGTTCAAAAAATTTATAGAATGTAATAATGTGTATTTAACCATATTCTTCACAGGGATAAACACCATTAGGATAGACATGATAAAATCATCATTATACCATTATTATGGTAAAATGTATAAATCAATGTAAAATATTATATAATACTACAATGAATATGATTCAAAAATTAATGCAGATAAATATTGTAACTGAAATAAAGAACACTCAGGGATTATAGTATCTAAAAATCCACCTATAATAAATATAAAAAAGAATAAATGTAGAATAATTCAGAAAAATGAATTTTTTTTAAAGTTAAAATAATTTTTATAATGAAAAGTATGATCATAATGGATGAAATATATAATAATTTAGGTGGTTTTAGTCTATTACATAATAATCTAAAATTCATAGGGTTATAATTAGAAAATTAATGTGGTAATTTTAATACTAGTGTAATTTTTATCTGAAAGGGATACTTTGTGTGTTGTATTTTTTTTCAATCATTTCCTTTGTTAATGGTTATCAATGAAATATTAGTATTCCACTGATTCCAATATGATTGATGTTTTTTATAGAATAATTTTCATTAAAGATTGGTTGAAGTATCTAATCCTGTTAATAAATATGATGTACCTTAGATGTTGAATGGATATGGTAGTGATGAAAAATCAAGGTTTTTTGAAGAAATAAGAAGTTATAAAGACTTGTTATCTTGGAAGAAGATAAATTGTGTTCTTTGCTTTGGATGATTTGGAATTTATTTAGTACATAAAGAGTAAATATTGAATAAATTTTTAGACTTAATTATAATGATTTTTGAGTTGTACTTAATGTATTAAACACATGAACTAGTGTTTGGTCTCACACATTTTTCAAAATAACAAATTTAGAACCTACTTATGAAGTTTTATATGGAAGGATTAAGACAAAGAAGTTTGGGTTGATCAGAATAAAATGAAGAGATGGAGAAATATAAGAGGAATTTAATGAGGAGATCAGAAATATGGTAGAACCAAATTTGTGTCTTACTGTATTAATAGTTATCTCAAATAGAGGTAATGTGATTTTCTTCCAATTATCTTTATGGGGACATCCAACTATGTGTTCTAAACAAAAAATAGTAGTTAATTCCAAGTGATATATTCCTCATTGAATCAAAATTATAATGTTTTGTGGATGTGATTCAAGATGAATATTGGATAAAGGAAAGTATGTATTAAATGGAAGTAAATCATGTGATGATTTACTTCATGTTATGAAACATCATTATCATTCTATGGAATTCATGATTCTCACTAAATTTTTTGAAAGGTAGATGTTTTCAGAAAATTGGTTGAAAAATGTTTTCCAAAAAGAGTTTTACTGAAAATTGTTACTAAAGAGTTGAAAATAAATAATTCTATTAGATGAAGATTTCCTATATAATTTTCCAATAGGAAGGTTTTTTAGAAGTTTCATATATAAGAAAGCTGGATGTTGAACTAGTATAAAAAACATGGATTTTATGAATGAATTTTTACTAAAAAAAGTTTTCAAATTAAAGTCTATTGAAAGTAAGTTTTTTAGTAAAGGGTTCTCTAAGAAATTATTGAGAAAAGGTCTCAGAAAAAAGTTTCTGAGTGAATCCATTGGAGATATTATTCTGAATAGAATCCAACCTATAGGGAATAAATTATGATGAAAATAGGGATAGATTTCTAATAGGAGGGATGAAACATATGTTTCCAGGTGGGGTCATTATATAAATATTTTCAATAAAATTCATCAAACATAGGTTTAAATGTGGATACTTTAGACAGAACCGTCATACAGATTAAATCAAAGACATCAGACACATTAATATGAAGTCATAATATTTTGGTTTTTAATTAAGGTCATAAAACATAAGAATCTAGAAAAATATATCAAATAGACACTTTAAAGTAAAAATTTGTGCATTTAACAAATTAAGAAGTTCCTTTGAAGAAGTACCAAAAAGAGGTTTGAATATCTTTTCACCAGTTGGAGTATAACATGACATATTAGTTACTATAAATTTATATTATAATAAGTTATTGGTATCTTTAAAATAATTTTGTAAAGTCCCATATTGTAATGATATTGAGTTGAACATTCAATGTTTTAAAAACCATAAAAGAAAAAAAATCATAATTCCGGAATATATTTTAAGAAGTTTGGATAGACAGTTTATAGAAAGATTTAAGGAAGTTCCTATAAATATTATTAAATTATATTTATGCAGAGGTTTGAAGGTATTAAACTAAAGAAATACTTGATTACATTCAATGTTTGAGAAAGAACATTTAATTTTATGTTCATGATACTCCCAATGTTTTTTGAGAAATGATACCTATATAAAGAGGAAAAGGTTAGTTTATAAGGTTGTATTTTTTTCTTAGGTTGTTGTGGATATGTTTTTTATTGATGATTTTTTTTGAAGTATGATTCTAAACACAAATAAATTGATTCATTATCATTTTCATTGAAGTATAATATATAGAAATACTAGATACGGAGGTATTAGATAGAGTAGTTAAAGTTGAAAACATACTCGATGAAGAAGGTATTGGATAAAGAAGATAATAAGGGGTCATATGAACTGGTATAAAATAGTTAGTCATTGGATGGATATGTATTAGAAAAACTAATATCAGATGGTAGAATTTTGAATGGACATGTGCTGAATAAGGAAGTACCTAATAAAATGCACCAAATGAATAATAACTAGTGAATATTATTTAGATATTCTTATCCAAAAGACAATATTTTTGAGCATTTCGAACCGGGATATCAATTTTAATTACTTTTTGAAAATAAATACTACATACCAAGTCTAGATAACACTTTATGAATTGATTCAGGTATTCTATATTCTAAAAATATTAAATTACATTTCATCATGTGCTATTATTTCTCTAAAATTTTATCAACACACCCTAAATGGTGAGCTATTTCATTATGCTATGAAACATTTTGAAGCTAAATTAGACTCAGAACAACTAGATTCCATTTAATTCATTTCTAATGATCACAAATAAGACATCAACGTTGAGTATGATTTTAAACCCACATATTGTGATGCATGAAAAATTTTTGGGTACTCATTTTCCAACTGTAGGGTAGCATAGAAGTAGGTGAAACCTCTCCCAGATATAAGTGATAAAAAATAAGTGAAGAAAAGAATGAAATTCATAGATATTCATTGATATAGGTGAACCATTAAACAAAAATAATGAGGCTAAATGGGTTAATAAATAAAGACCATCTTTAAATCCTAGACACAGGAAATCAGGGGCTTCCCTATATAAAGAATAAAATAAATAAAATGATGAGAGACATTCGGTGCTTGATCTTATTTATGATTTCTGAATTTTATCAAATCCATTCAATCTAATAGTGAAAAAAAAAGACTGTAACAAGATGAATATTTTAATAACATTCAAGGAGAATGATGTGTTGGATCTCTTAATGTTGTGGATGTTGATAATGAATCTAGAAATGTGGTTCCAATCATAGAAGAGTGTACACAACAACTAAATTATTGACCTATAGCTACTTTAACATCTAATACAAAGTAGGAGGTCTACACTATTGATCTATTTGCGAGCACACAATCAGAACAAGATACAAAAATACTTCCTGCTATCCGCTCTCCAAATCAAAAGTTACCCTATCTGGATTCCTCACATGTTTAAAACAATAGAATTAATGTTACTATTAATATATCTATGATCCAAGATAGTGTTTAGGAGAATGAAGACTATAAAAATAGGGTACCTGAATACTGTATTGATCTGGATACATTAGAATATAAAAATATGGTTGGATAAAGCATTAAAAGTCAATAACATCTTATGCACATAAAATTTAAGGAACTCCTGAGCATGGAATCAAAAAGTCTAATATAATTAGAATGTATTATCAGAGAATTAAATCCTTGGGTAAGAAGAAATGGGGCTTCACCCCAAGAATAATTTCAAATGAATCTCTTATTTTGGAATTATTAACGAGTTTCTAACTCTAACACACACAATGCCTTTCATAGATTTATATATGTACATAAAAAAATATTTGGACATTTCAAAACACAAAAAAGGATTATTAACTAGGGTATACATTTCTTGAAAATAATGGGTACAAAATGGTTGGATGTAATAATAGTTTTTCAAATTTTGACACCCTACAACGTTTTGAAAAAAACTCACTTAGTGATGCCACTATATATAATATTGATGAAAGGATGATTATTTGTGAATTTTACATATCTAACTGTCATATATTTTTCTCCATAGTTTAATAATTCTATAGAAATACATGGATTATATAATGTAGGGGATTCAAGGCTCTTGGATTATTCTAGGTGACTTCAATGACATCTTCTATCATAGTGAAATAATGGGGGAAGCTAATTACACTCTATCATCAAGGGAGTTATAATATTTCATTAAAATTAAATTTTTTATTGAAATAAACCTAGTTGAAGAAAATTACACAATGTATAGAAGACACAATAATTTTATGGTTTCTATAAAAAAGACCACATCTTCAAATTTTCATTATAATTATCATTTCATTTAGTGTACGGATAGAAACCTAGTCATGATAGCATATATGGGTTTTTTAAATCCCTCCAGAGTGAAAAATATAAAAAGGTAGGGAAAGCGTCCAAGGCATGCTGGATAAAGAGGTGGCGAGGCCGACTAGGAGTAACGTTTGTGGAGAGGCAAGGTATCTGCATTCCATGGCAGCGTCGGGGGAGGAGGCTCAATCAAAATAGAGCTCATGATTTTTTTGGGTTGTAGTAGGTGGTGGGTCGCGAGGGGAAGTATCACGAGGGGCATCGTCATGAGGAGAAAAGTCGTGAAGGGTTGTGTAGAGGGAAGAGGGTCGAGGAGTGGAAATCTCTCAAGGTGTAGTGTCAAAGGAAGAGGGATAGGGATAATAGAGAACACAGAGTAAGATGATCGCATAGAGGAGAGGGTTTGGGGAGTCCCTCATATTCGAGGCTCGGGGGAGTCGCGTAGAGGAGTTTGGGGGAGTCACATAGAGAATAGGATTTTGAGAGGAGGGATCTCAATAAAGAAAACCCTATTTCCATGATACATAATAAATTATGCAATCAAATACCTACATAGCCATGGTTTTAATGAAACTATGTCTAGAAATTAAGCTTTATCCATGATCCTATAATATCGTGGCTATATGTACATGGCTATAAATCATCTTTCTAGAGGTGTTATTTATGTTTGTTTATATAAAACTAAGAGATATGAGTTGTAAATGATGTAGTATAATAATGATGTGGACCGACCTAGTATCATATTTATTATCTTCCCTTATTAAATTTAGATTAAAAATTATTATTTTATTTTAGTTAATTTTTTCTAAAAAAATAAAAATAATATTCAATATATTGAATATATTTTTTACATTGTTTTAAAAAATATAAAATATAAGACATCCATATATTATATCATCATAAGTACAATACAATATTATTTGACTAATATTCAATTGTATATTAATCAATTTTGTGTTCACTACAAATTTTATTTATTTTAACTAGCTTATAGTGAGGGAGAATAAAATAAAAATCATAAAAATCATATCTCATGAGAAAAAAAAGAATGTAGGAAAATTTACTTCCATTGGTGGTCCCTGAGATCTGATTAAGTGACTTATTAGAGAAAATATTATACCTCTAGCCATATAAAATCTATAATGTGAATGTATTAATTACTAGATAATATATATTTATGGATCAACCTAGGAATAACTGGGTCATGAAAATCTATATAATTATATTATCTTCTCATTAATTACCTTTTAATTGATCCCACCTATCAATTTTTCATGATCCTATTGATTGAGATTATATTTTCATTTTTTTCTTTTTAAGTGATATTTATTAGAAATATGACTAAACATTTCACACATCCATGAATCTATAAATAAATATTTCATAAGTTTTATATTTTGGTCTAAAATCTGAATTCAATAGTTCTTTAAGAAGAGGAGTAATCTTTACCTATTTTTTATTTTTCACATGACACAATTTGAAAAAATTTTCATCTATAATAGTTTTTTGAACTTCCTCTTTAGTATAGCCTTTTCTAAATAGTGGATTGATAGTGTTTATGATTTTTGTATATTTACTTGTGTTTATTCTCTACCTAAAATATAAATCCTAAAAATTGTACCAACATTCCAAAGATCAGGGATATTGGTAAAGACATAAATTAATTTTGAACTATACTGTTTTTTATAATAGTTTCTTTTTTTACTCCATCTACTTTTCTCAGGACTGATTCTCCATGATCTTTACTATTATTCTTATTAATGATTTTCTATTTTTTATATATAAAAAGGGAAACCATCAAGTCAAATATATGTCATCATCTATCTCCAAATGTTCTTGTACTTCTTCATTCTTTATTTCTTATTAAGGAAATTTCTGTTTAGATGAACATAAACTAAGGTCAGGACACATCATTTAACTTAAAGTTTCTGTTATTTTATATCCTATAAAATTTTGATAAAACAAGATTATTTAGGTGATAATTTGTTTATCCTTATAGATCATTTTATTTAAATAAATATTATTCAACCATCTTCTAAACTTTATTTCCCTATCATGTATTCAATTTAGTTATAATAATCAATATGTTTATTGGAGAACCTTTCAATATTCCCCATTACAATGATTATTTTTAGGTTAAACAGTCTAGTAATTATCTGATCCAGGTCAGCTTATTTCCCAAATTAAATTTATTTTTGGGAAACTTAAAAAATCAATATATATTAATTATTCTCATCAAAAAGTATTTTTTTTCTTTTCATTAGTCTTTTCATTTTACATTCTCTTATGAAATGACCTTTATTGGTGAATAAAGAATATTAATATATATAAGACATGAATATGGTGGGATTCTAAAACTGATAATTGTCTTCAATTTCTATTTAAAAATCCTTATATTGTGGTTTTACTATATTAACTTAGACCTAAAAATAGGTTATGTTAATATGATTCCTAGTAGTTTTCCTTTTTTCATAAAGATAAAATTCCCTATTTAATTCAACAAAATATTTATAATAGATAGATTCTAGATAGGGTGAGGAAAACATGTAAGTTAAATCCATATCATTAAAATCATCGGGGAAAGATTCATGTTAAAATCAAATGAAAACCAAAACAATAGTAAACAAATTGATGTGATGAATTTAACCAATTTATACTACATAATATCAAAATATTTTTCGTCTAAAAATAATATGATAATGTGACAGGGTTCATGAATCTCAACCATAATATGATTAAATATCCCCAATTATATGTTAATAAACTAATGAAAATCATAAAAAATAGATATTTGATGACCAAAGTTTGCCACCAATGAGAAATAAAGAATATAGGATTCTTAAAAATACACAGAAGGAGTGTATAAAATTGTTTTTTGCCTATTAAGGATCCCAAAAACCATCATTCATAATAGAATTTTGTGATTTTCTTGGTAAAGTTGGTTCCCAAAACCCATATTTAGTAGTAAATTTCAATTATCTTATATTTTATAAAAAAATGTGTTAATGATACTATATTTCTATAATAGTGTTAATTCTTCTAGATACACTATTTACAATGTAATTTCCTTGGAATATTTAGCACATCAAAATCATATAGTGCATCCAAGGTGTAATCAGAACCATGAGATACTATGAAATTAATCTTAAACATATATTCTATAGTCTATATGCATAAATTTGTAGGGACATAAGTGAATTATAACAATAAAGTTCTAAGGGATCATAAGTATTGATACATCTTCACATAAATTTAACAGCATGTGTTATCATCTATATGATATCATAAGGAATTTTAGACCAAAAGAAACACCACAATTTTTTGGTTTGATTGGATGTTCCAATATATGAGAATGTGTATAGGTTTCATAATTTTATGTCATTATCAATGTGTATCATTATATATCATACATTGAAATAAGATAAAAATCATAAAAGTTATGTTTGTGTTAAGGTATCTTGCATCAGGAGTGTCATTGGTGATATTAAATTGATAGATTGATAATGATAGTAATTGTCACTTTCAAAAAGAAGAAGATATATTTGGCCACATGACTAGGATGGTAATGTATTGAATAAATCTACAGACATGGAATATAATGTTATTTTCATAAAATATATTTAATCTATAAAAAATAACAATAAAAGGATAATGACACAAAATATGCATCTAACATTATAATACATCTCATAAAAAATTTACTATATTATTTAGTGTGTGATTACAGGATGTTATAAAAATTAAGACATATAAATATCTATTTATAGTTTTTGATGTTTCTCAAGATACCAAATAATGTTCTATTAAAATTATTCAATGTTATAGATATAAGTTCCAAGAGGGACAAATGCTAAGTGTATCCATAAGTTCGATTAATTAAATTTAATTGGTGTTTTGGATGAGTTGTGCCTCATGTGGATGGGCTTGTGAATGTGAATGTTTGAACTATTTCAAGTAATTTAATTTAATTATATTAATGGAGTTTTTATTAAAAATAACTAAATTTATTTCACATTATAATCGTAATTTTTTATGTTAGTAAAGTTGAATGTGATATAATTTAATTCTCAAATGAATATTATTTATTCATGGTTGGATAACAAAACTGGAATAACATGGTATCTGAATGGATTTTATTTTATCAAAAGACGTGTTAGATAGTTAAATGTGAGTGATAAAATATTTTTTTACATTTAGAGAAATTTTAATAATATGTTAGTTGAATATTTTGTTTAGTTTCCTAGTAAACATTTTATAAGGACCCAAACAAGATTTATTAATTCATAAATTAATTATATAAATGTTTTTTACACCAAAAAAATATAGAGGGAACCATTTTTAAAAAATTTCTTATACTCTCCTATTTTATCTAACTTTATAAAGAGATAAACTAAAGGTAAGTGTATACCTCTGGTCTAAATGAACCACAAAGGTGGGTGATAAATTAGTTGTTTCTTTTTATGAATTATCTTATTTATTAAACCTCTATAGTTTGTTAAATCATATATATCTAGTTATTTAAAGTACCACCTCTCTCATATGAAAAAAAATGAAAGATCTAAAAAAACAAGTATTTTTACGAGGTTCATCCTTAATGAGAATTCCACATTTTCATGATCAACCATTAGTTATTTCATTAATTTTCTTAACACTTAAATGTATTGTTATTTCATGTGAAATAAATTTTCACAAAAGTGTTGGGTATGTATCATTCACTACCCGAATATGGAGTTGTTTATATTGGAAGAACCATTAATTTTATAGAATTGTTTAAATTGGCACCACTAGTTCGTCAAATGTCCTCCCAAAATCTTGTGAATAAGTCCTCAACTTCCACTAGATTATGATGCAATAATCTATTTTCTATGTTCTTACTCAAGTCTGAACTCACTAATATTTTGTAATATCAATTTATTCATCCTTGGACACTTTCTTATGTGAATAATGGAATGCAAAATTCTATTATTATTTTTATTATTTTCCCACTCAAATTATGCATAGAGATGTGAATAGTACTTTGTTATATTCTTCTATTCATTTAACTTCTGTTTTCATTGAATAGATGGACACACTAGATCTCTTTTATATTCATAGACTCTTTTTAATTTTTCCTAAATAATTTGGGTCATGATCACACTATATGTATTTGACACCACCAAATAATTCTTTATAATATGTATTAGATTAGTAATTCTTCTATAATAATGTTCATTGGAAACCTGTTATATATATGTATATTATAGTAATAATAAAAACAACATTGACGGTCTATTCTTTTATCTTGCAGGATTTCTTCTTCATGACTAGTTATAATTGAACATAGTAATTTTATCATTTAATCTGGCCAGAATGGAACCTGAATTAATCATCATATTAATTTTGGATATTATTTTTTTAATAATATCCCAATATTATTCTTCCCCAATATTGTGTTAATCATGATACATATATAATGATTAACTTCATTGAAGGGTTTTATTAATCAAAATATTAGTATTAAAGTTTTCTATAACTTCTCATTTTAATACCCATAAATTCATGTATTATTCCATCTATTCCATCACATTTTTTAATAATCATAATATTTCCATCTTCATAAATTTTCCATTTAAATCCTATTAACCTCATATGTTTGCATTACATAATTCACGGTTCATGAATGATGAATCACCCAGCTCATAAATAATCATTTATGACAGGTCATGTGTCACAAACATTGAATAACTCAATTAAGTATGGATGTTCTAGCTTTAATTATGTCCTTCCACTTTACTTCATTCCCATAACACTACAAAAATCATTTTTCTGATAACAACCCTGGCATAAAATATATACATTCATCATTCACATTTTATTCTTGATCATACATCATGAAAAGATCCTTCTATTATGTAAAAGTCATTGTATCACCTTCAACCATCGAGTGATCTCTTACAATTGATAAATATCATATCCTACCATAAAGTCATATCTCTTTATATTATCTAGTGGTAAAAATTTCTAAAATCAAGAATGATTGTAACATCTCCAGCACTAGTGGTAGCACCTTCTTTCAAATTACAAAAGCACATCCTTGTAACTAGTAGTAGAATATTCAATTCCTCTCCAGTGTATCCATTTACCTTCACATGAGCCATGCAACCTATTTGTTACCCTTATGTGATATCCTCGAACCATTACACAACCATCAACTACCCATATGTAAGCTTTCATATATGTTGGATACCCTTAAAATATTAATTATTTTTCTCTTATTACCTTCATTTAAGTATAAAAATGTTTTCTGTACCCATACATAGTAGTGTTGAGACCCTTCTACAGATACCTAGCTATACTTATGTGAACATCAATTACCTTTATGCATGGGAATGTACCCTTTTGAAGTGTATAAGAACTTCTTAAAACCCTTATTTTTCTCCATATATACCTTTATACAATGCATAAGAAGTCACAAATACCATTACATAACTCTATGTATACATTTAAATACGAGGGTACAATAAAACAATATAATTTTTTTCCTTTACATTGGTCATAACTAAAGTTATGTAGGTAATGAGTCTCTAATGTTCCTTTTTGTAAGCTGGAGTTACACTTTCGTAGGTAATATAATTCTCCATATAACATTATGTAAGTAAAAAAATTGTCTCAAAATTACCTCATGACTATCATAACAAATCAAAGGTCCTTCCACAAATAAAAAAAAAACACAAAATCTCAGCATGAAAAATTGAATCTCCTCTTTATTATAATTTTTAATTTAACTATAAAATCAAAAAATCAATTCTAAAAATATTACTTACATGAAAATATAAATATTTTCTCATGGAAATAATTCTTCTAAAATACAGAATGAATTATTCACTTCTCTTCATAAAAAAATAAATTATCTTTACATTGTATTCAATCAATACTACTTGATAAAATTCCAAGAGTATTTGATTTTCAGGGAACAACTTCTTAGGATATCTTCATCTTCATAGTTAATCTTCATTATATTATGTTGAAATATTTTTTAAAATAAATACAACATCCAAAAAATGGACTCAACATTATCTCCCTTTGTATTTTTTATTCAATACCCATATAACTTTGATGTTTCAATAAGTGCCATTCCATCTCCCCCATTTCTTATCAAATATTAATTTCAATTTATATCCCCCTTATTGATAAGAAATAAAAAGTACATTTGAAAATTGGTATTAATTCATATGTTGAACCCTTTGTAAAATAGTTGTTTTCATAATCACAAATCATGCTAATTTACAAATTATATTAATTCATATATTAAGTTATAAATCAAGATAATCATGTCAAAGAATATTTATAAGTGGATCAATTATTTCCCATTGTAAAATACATTTCAACAAGCCAACACATTATTTATATTTATGTTTAAATATGTTTACAAGTGTATATTTACATGTATATGTGACTCTCACTTGATCAGGTAGTTTTATGTATAAGACATACACTTTATAAGTTTTTCTGAGTCCATGGCACCAATAGTTCAAGGGAGTCACCATTTATCGACTCACCGATATGGAATCACTGATTGATGGAATCACTGATCGAAGAAAACACTGATGTAGGACTCACTGTTAGAAAAAATGACACACTGATGGACAAGTCATTGAGGCTTGGTTGCACTGATTGTTCAAGAGACTCACCATTTAATGACTTACCAATGAGAGACAAACTGGTGAATGAGTCACTGATGGGGTACTTACCAATAGATAAGTCAATGATGAGAGACACACGGATAGTTCTAAATGCATCTCAGATGACCACTGACCGATGCATGGATAGACCGATAGCACAAATGACTCAATGATGCCCAAAGTCACTGATACCGATGAAGATTACTCACCATTACAGAGTGTCACTAATGCTAACAGACTGATGCTGACACACCGATAATGGTAGACCGATTCCAATGAGACACCAATACTTATGACACACCGATATTCATAAAAACTGTCTTTTATTTATTTATTCAAATTTATATCTGACGGTCATATTTAAAAAAATTAGTGGTTCTCAAATTATTTAATGTTGTCTGTAGGAAATTTGGTAGACAGTATGAGTTACATTTACATGGGGAGATCTTCATGTGTGATGTACCTCAAATTATAAAATAATTAAAATATGGATCATTGAAGATATGATGAAAATTAAAAGGATTATACGAACTGTAAACTCATGCAACTATTGAGCTTACATAAAAATCCCAAGAACTCAAAGTTAGAACATATGTGGAGATCAATAAGAGAATCTAAGCCTTCTCAACTACATTGAACATATTTCAAACAAAGAAGCTGAACATTTCACACTCCTAGAAACCATACTACATAGACTAGGATACTCTGTTTTTAAGACAAATTCTAGAAGAGGACTCAAACATCATATTCACTATATTAAAAGAGTCCAGTGCTTTATTGCATAAACACAAAGACTTCTAAATCCTTATCTTCATCTTTATCTCTATTGTGTCTATCTACTTACATTTATGAGTAGTGTGTGTATCTATTTCTAACACATACACTATATCCTGTGCATAACTAGAAGATACTTAATATCCTCAAACTCTCTCTCAATTTATCCTTTGTATCCCACATAGAATAGTGGAAGAGGTTAAGTGTTAACTAGATAACCTTGTGTGATGTTGTGATCCCTGATCCGGGGTGTAGATGAAATTGTTTATTAAATTAAACTACTTGGTGGTAGGTGATCACCACGTGGAGAGGACTAAGTCTCATCTTGAGACTGAACCTCTTGTTTATACATGTTGTGCCTTTTTGTTTTAATCTATGTTTATTACATTTTACATAAAACTAAATTGAACGTTGATAGTTAGTTTAGAAAGTGTTTATAACTATTTTTAATCTGTAGGTTAGTTTCAAAAGTTGTATTAATATTTAGATTAGTATAGCTGAGAACTAATCAATCTTTTGAGAAATTAATTAAACATTCAGGACTTTTATAAATTCACTATAAACTGACTTTGATTAATTGGGGGAATTTTTAAAGAACTGGTTTTAACATAAATTTTTATAGATACTCAATTCTCCCCCCTCTTGAGTAATCTACCCTGACCAATATTTCGTATCAGAGGTATTTTAGAAAATTGTCAATTTTCAATGCTTTTTCAACTATTTTTCAACTGTGATTGTTGTTATATTTCAAAGATCTTAAAATTTATATTAGTTATAAAATTTAATCTCTTTGAAATATTTTTACAATCTATAATATGGAAAATAGACTGGAAGGAAATTCTAAAAATAGACCACATTTTTTAATGGAACAAACTATGTTCAGTGGAAGATTAAAATGAAAATATAGATAGAAGGATGGGATTTTAGATATGGACTACTATTGAACATAAATATTCAATTTATAAAACTTCTATAAACACTTGGGATGAACCTAGAAAGACTACCTATAATAATAACTATAATAAAATTAATGCTATATACTGTGCACTAGGATATGTAGAGTTTAATCACATTTCTTCTTATAATACTGACCATGAGATTTGGGACACTTTAGCTATTTCCCATGAGGGAACATCTAATTTAAAAGAGATGAGACTAAATAATTATGCTATTAAATATAAAAATTTTAGAATGAATCATGATGAATCTATTTCAGATATGTATCTTAGGTTCAATGAAATTTTGTATACCATGATTTATTTAGAGAGATTTTTCACAATAAAGGAATAGATCATGAGGATTCTGTGATGCTTACTAGAGAGATGGGGATCAACATCTGTATCCTTAAGATAATCATGCGATATTGATAATATGCAAGTGAATGAATTGATTAGAAAATTAATGATGTATAAATAGGAACTGAAATTAAATCAATAGGATGAAGAACCAAAAATAAAATCTATAGCCTTCACGAATACCACTTCCAAGAGTAATGACAAAGAAAAAATTCAAGTTGCTATTGAGAGCACAAGTGATGATGAATTAACATCAGACAGTGATGAAGAAATTTCCCAGATGTATAGAAGATTTAATAAATTTTGTAGAATGAAGAAGTTTTTTAGAAATCCCAACTATAAAGAATTATATGATCAAAAGGTAACTTGTAATAAGTATTGGAAAAGAAATGACAAGTCTGACGAGATAATATGTTATGAATGTAAGACAAAGGGACATGTAAAGGATGACTGTCCTAAGCTCAAATACAAAAATAAGTATAAGATAAATTGAAAATGGTCTAAGAAAGAAATAAATGCCACCTATAGTGCCTCTGAGGATATCTCTAGTGAATTTTATTCTTCTCATGATGTGATAGAAGATATAGAAAATATGTGTTTTATGAAAAACACATATGAGGTATCCTTAGACTCTCTTGCTCACAATTTTTATTAGTCTGAAAATGAAAGTGTGTCTAAAAATATGTCAAGTGAAGAACTATTTGAATAATATAACATGATAAAAGATACATGAAATGAGATAAAGGATAAATAAAAATCTTTAATGAAACAATATGCTCTTACTGTAACTATTAAATATGAAATTACTATTGAGATAGGGAAAAATTATCAACTGCTAAAGGAAAATAATGATATAAAGTTATCTAATGAGAAATTGAAAATGGATCTTGAAAAGTTAACCAATGGGAAAGACACAATTACTCAGTTACATGGTAAACAGATATCTCTTATGTACACTTCTTGAATATGATATCCACTGGGACAGAGGAATTTATCAAAAACACATTTTATAACAAAAACTGGAAAATCTGCTTATTTATCCAAAAATCACAATTTTACTGCAGGTTCTAGTTCTAAAATTCTTTTATTTAATCCACTTATTATTTAAAAAATTGAGTTTATTTTTTAAATAATCTATATTCTGCATATAGGAAACCCATAAGACAATTGTTGGTTCCTAAAACATTTGTTACTAATTTTTCTAGACCCAGACAAATATGGGTATAAAAATCGTTTCTTTAAAGAATTGTTTTTAGGTAAACTGTCTAAACAGTTCATGTAGAAATATGTGGTACTTGTATAGTGGGTGTTCAATACACATGACAAGGGAATACTCAAGCTTCAAGAATCTCGGAAAAATTGATGGAGGACATGTCACATTTAGTGACAATGATAAAAGAAAAATCATCAACCTAGGCTAGATTGGAAACCCTAATACAATTTCAATTTCCAAATTACTTTTTGAAAATGGATTAAATAATTACTTTTATAGAATATCCCAACATTGTGATGATGTAATTAATGTTAAATTCAAAAATTATTCAGGCATTGTTTTTTATTCCATGAATAATTTAGTGTTCACTACTCTTAGAAATGATAATGTATATGTTGTAAACTCAGACATACTAGCATCACAAAAATTAACTTGTCTAAGTGAATTTCACAAGGATTCTTTGTTATGGAACAGAAGACTAATACATTGTAATATACAATCCCTTAATAAGTTTACCAGAAAATATTTAGTTAAATATTTTCCCAAACTAGAGTTTCTAGACAATAAAGTGTGCAATACTTGTCAAAAGAGAAAGAAAAATAAAATATATTTCAAACCAAAGAAAGAAGTTACAAATTATCAACCTCTTGATTTGGATCACATGGATTAGTTTGGACGATCTAGTGTTTCAAGTCTTATTGAGAATCACTGTGTTTATGTTCTTGTATATGACTTCTCTAGGTATACAAGGACCTTTTTCTTAGATCAAAAAAGTGAATATTGCTCTCATTTTACCAAGTATTCTAAGAGTTTAGAAAATCATGGTGGAATTAAAATTAAATCTCTAAGAAGTGACCATGGTCGTGAGTTTGAAAATCAAGACTTTGAATCCTTTTTCTCAGAAAATGGCTATAGTCATAAGTTCTCTTCCCCTATGAAACCTCAACAGAATGGACTAGTTGAAATAAAAAATATAACATTACAATAGATAGCCTGAAATATGCCTAATGAATATGACCTAATAATTTATTTCTATGCTGAAGCTGTTAAAACAACTTTTAAATAATAATGATATTCTTGATCAGACCCATTCTTAAGAAAACTCTTTATGAGTTGTGGAATAATAGGAAACCCAGGGTAAATTATTTTGGAGTGTTTGGATGTAATGTTTATATTCTTAACTCTAAAGGAAATCTAGAGAAATTTTCCTCCAAAATTTATGAAGGGATATTCCATGGATATTCTACATCAAGAAAAGCCTATAGTGTTTTTAATTAGAAAACCAAATGTGTGGAAGAATCTGTACATGTCAAATTTCATGAAATAGAGCCACATGAACCTAAAACCTCACTAGAAAATCTTTAAAAGGATATATAAAATATAGAAATTAATTAAAAACCCTCAATTAATCATGTAAAGGAACATATAAAAACTTCAAGTACTTGAAATTCACCAGAATATATCCACAATGAACCAGAACAAAATAATGAACTTGAAATAACAAGCCCTACTTTTACTAGACCAATTAGGACCCTAAAAACCCATCACCTAGATACTGTTGTTGGAGATTTCGATAGGGGAACACAAACTAGAGCATAATTGAGAAATTAGTTTGAACATAAAGCATTATTGTAACAACATGAACCTAAATATACCAATGATGTAATCAATGATGAATTTTGGGTGATGGCTATGCAAGAAGAACTTAATCAGTTTGAAAGTAATAATGTATGAAATCTTGTGGATAAACCAAAAGATACTTTGACCATAGGAACTAAATGGGTGTTTATAAATAAAGTAGATTAATATGGAAATATTGTTAGAAACAAATCTATATTGGTTTCACAAGTCTATAATCAAGAAGAAGGAATTTATTATGAAGAGACCTTTTCACCAGTACCATGGATTGAAGCCATTTGAATCTTACTTTCCTATGCAACAAACATGGATTTCAAACATTATCAAATGGATGTAAAAATTGAATTCTTAAATGATTATATATTTGTGTATGTGTTTTTTGAACAATCCCCGTATTTTATAAATAAAAATTTTCCAAATAAAGTTTTCAAATTATTTAAAGATTTATATGGTTTTAAACAAGCTCCAAGAGCTTGGTATGAAAGACTATGTAACATTATTATTTCTAAATACTTTACAAAAGGAGTTGCTTATCCTAATTTATTTATAAAAATAATTTCATAAGATGATTTAATAGCTCAAATATATATAGATGATATTATTTTTGGATCTTCTAAATATTCTTTTGGTAATGATATTTCAAAAATGATGCAATGTGAATTTGAAATGAGTTTGATGGGTGAACTTAAATAATTTCTTGGATTTAAAATATTTCAAAATAAAGACGGTATTATTATAACCCAAAGTAAATATACTGAAGATATTTTGAAAAGATATTTCCTTGATAGCATTAAGAGTAGTGAAACACCTATGAGTTATACATGAAAGTTAGATCTTGATAAAAATGGAAAATATATTGATCAAACTACAAACATAGTAATGATTGGGAGTTTATTGTACTTAATTGATCGTAAGATAGATATCATTTTCAATGTGTGTATGTGTGCAAGATTTCAAGAAAAACCAAAATATTCTTATTTAAATGATTTAAAAATAGTTTTCAAATACCTCAAATATACAACTAATTTTGGATTGTTCTATCGAAGAGGAAAACCTATTGATTTGTTTAGTTATTCAGATAATGACTTTGGTGGATGTATGTTAGATAGAAAAAGCACCTTTGGAACATGCAATTTTTTGGGAATGTCTCTAACATCATGGTGTAGTAAAAAAGAAAAATTTGGTTTCATTATCAACCATTGAAGAAGTGTATATTGCTACTGGAAGTTGTTGTGCACAAATTTTGTGGATGAAACACACTTTATTAGACTATGGATTTAAATTTTGACATATCACCATAAATTTTGACAATATATGTTCCATTAAAATTACAAAAAATTTAATTTCTCATTCTAGAACAATACAAATTGATTTAGGACATCACTTTTGAGAGATCAATATCAAAAGGTGATATTACTCTTGAGTTTGTTGGACTGATCGTCAACATACTAAAATATTCACCAAACCCTAAAACTATGAGAGAATAAACTACATAAGAAATGAACTAGTAATGATAAATCTCTAATGACTATACAATCTTATCCCCTTATAAAAATCTATTTATCTATGATATTTGTATCTGTCCAACTGATGAGGTGAAACCGATCTATCGAACGGATCAGGTGAAACTGATCTGTTGAACCAATTAGGTGAAACCAATTTGTCAAACCGATCAGGTGAAATCGATATGTCAAATAAATCACATGAAACCGACCTATAAAACCAATCAGGTGAAACCAATATGTCAAACTGATCAGGTGAAATCAATTTGTCAAACTAATCTGTCAAACCGATCAGTGAAATCGATCAGTGAAACAATTTTCATGAAACCTATCATGTGAAACTGATTGTGTGAAACTGATTAGATGAAGCCTATTGGGTGATACCGATCAAGTGAAACCGATGCCTACAAGGAACTTTTTGTAAATTTGTCTATTTTTAGTGAAATGGCATAGTTTTGTGTTCTTTTTACCATTATTAAATATTATGTTTTTACAAACATCAATCCCTAAATGATAAAATAAATTCAATCTCCACTTCGACCTTTCACCCCCCTCTCTACCTTTGAACCTCACTCTACCCTTGAGCCTTTGACCATTCGATTCTCTTCAAACTCAAACCTTCAAGATGGTGAGAAAAAAGTGCATGATAGAAGAGCCCAGTGAGTCAACATCAGTTAATAATCAGAAGGGTGAATGTAGTGGTAATTCAGACTTTGGGAAGCTAAGATTGGGAATTTATGTTGTTACTGATGAGAAGGAAGTGTCTATTAAATAGATTTTTTCAAGAAAACTTCTTTCACTAAGAGTTATGGAATCTCAAAGTTGGACCTGTTGGTTTATAAATAAGGAGAGTTATTTTAATCATCATATAACACACAAATTATATCTTAACTTGAAGATAACTCTTGAACGATATGAGGAAGCATGAATGAAGTCAGTGGTGAATGGAAAAGAGATTCCATTTTCTTTGAAAGAATGGGATGAATGCTTAAAAATTACTCATGAGGGAATCTATGATAATTACTAGGGTAACATTCCTCCAACCTCATACTTATTTTAATATGAGGATTATTTGAAAGATTTGACTGTGAATAAAGAGTCAAGAAGAGATACAGCTACTGAGTTTGATGGACAGGCTAAACTACTCTTTAAGTTCATTTATCATCAAATCTTCCCAAGGAAGCGAGATTTTATAGCTATAAAGTATTAGGACGTATTCTTGATTTACCTATTGAAAAATGAAATAAAGTTTAACATATATAGGTACTTGATGGTACATATTTCATACATGATAAAACCCTCCAAGAAAGCAACATGTTTGTACTATCCATAGAATGATTTTGGTAATTCTAAGGAAGTTGGGTTGTGTAGAGGATGAAGATGAAATAATCACTACTTGTACTGGATTCTATCTACACAAAGGAATTTTCAAGAGGATGATGATATTTTGGAACCCATGGATGAAATGTTGGGTAAGATATGAGGACATGTTATATGATGATTACAATCCTACTGACAATACTACCAAACCAAAGGATCAAGCTAATAAAGGCCTTAAACTAGGTGAAGAGGCTGTTTATTCCGATGAGGAGACTGAAGCTGAGCTACTAAGGGAATAGGGGTCTCTTATAAATGACAAGAGTGACCGTCATATTGCTGATATCCCAAAGGATATGCCTTATGGACCTTCCATTACACCATTAGAGTTACACTCTAGAGATCTTTTATTAGGTGATAAAGAAGAGGAAGAGATAGAGGTATCTAGAGTGGAAGGTTATGTAAATAATTATGATGATGATGATAATAATAATAATGATGATGATTAAGATAAGGGTGAGTATGTCAATGAATCATTTAAATCAGGATAATAGGTTGTAGATAGGTCAAGTGAGGAATTTTTGCATGGATTTGATGATGGGAAAATAGACAGTAGGATGCTGGTCCTACTGAATAGGATGTTGTTTCTCATGCTGCTAAAGACGCTAAAGATAAATACATACCTGAACTCACTAATGGTGATCAAGGAATCATTTGGGAGATTAATGAAATTATGGATGGAGGCCATGAAGAAGAGGCTAAGGATCACATTGCCCCTATGCCTCCAGTTGAGGAAGTTTCTGGAGTAGCTGAAATGGTAGGAGTGTAAGCAGAATCTTAATCTCAGTTGGTATGAGTTCCTTGAAAAGATATTTTGGCTAGAGGGTTGGAATAAGAATAAGAAGATAATGATTAAGTTGAGATTGAACTTGAGCCTTAGGGAAGAAGAGTTTATATTGATATAGTGGAGCCAAGAGACTATACCTGTACTCATGAGTGGAATAGAGATCTTGGTTGCATTCTATTAGGTTTGGACAATTCCTTTGATGAGAATATGGTAGCTCCTCCTCCTACCATTCCACAAACACCAACTGAAGTAAAACAAAATGCAGCTGGTTGACCTATAATACATCCTGCCGGTGAGCCTTCTCTACAACCAGTTCATATTGACTATGTCACTACGACTATTTTAGTGCAATTCAAAGATGATATCTATGAGTCTGTAAGAACATCTATTGGAGCCAGAAGTGAAGCTTCTACATCTATGAGAATTTCAGAAGCTGGTGATACTTGAATTATAAGGATAGTGATTCAAGAGACTAAGGATAATCTCATTAATACAGTCGAGACTATCATTAGAAACAATACTATGTTAAGAGAAGAATTGAAGAGAATGAGTAATGAGTTGAAATCTCTGACCACTGATTTGAAGACCTCTTTTAGTGGTGTGATGGAGTTTCCAAGAAACTTAGTTACACATCTACTGAGTGTAGATTTTATGAAATTAAAAGAGGAACATGGCAAGATGATCTCTGGTCCCTCTAGTGATAAATGTACCATGGTTATTATTGCTCATATGGAGTCTCTCAGGGCTGTAATGAGAGAAGAAATCAAGAGTCTTTAGAGTGATTCTGATATTGAAACTCATTCCAAGGAACATAGAAACACTGATCTCATTTAAAACATGGTAAGGTTGTGCACCAATGCAGCCTTTGTTTCTCAGAAAGAAATTAGAGAAAAGGTGGATAAGTAATTCTCCAAATTTTTTACCAAGCATGATTTGATCAATAACATCAAGTACTTGGACAAAAATCAAATGCCCCCTCTATTGAAAAAAGACTTCAAAAATAAAGTGGAGAAGTTAAAGGAGTTTGCTCCTCTCATGGATACATTTATAGAAAACAAAAATTCTTTCGAGAAGTATATACCATATGGGGTTGAAATCATTAATGATTTCATCAAGCTTCTGAATCCATATCTGCATGTGCAAGATGAAGCCATAGTGGTCCCAACTGCTGCTTCCATAACATATGGTTATCTGCCTTCTACTCAGATGATAGAGTCTTAGGCCTAATCTCAGATCAGGCTAGTGATTACAGAGAAAACTCAATGTCATTCTATCAAAGAGACGGCCCAACCATGCAGTAAATGTTCCTATCAGTGTTGTTTTTCCTGGTGTTTTTATTTGACCAGATCTCGCTATAGCCACGCCCAAACCTTATAAACCTCTTCTTAAACCTTTAGGAAAAGAGAAATCACCCCGAAATCCAAATTCTAAACTTTGGATTGCTTATTTGATAGGGAATTGTACCTTTTTACTTTCATTTTGGCGATTCTAATTTTTGAACCTTACTGAATATCAATTTTTTCCTTCACTTTGTTTCTAATATTAGCTGGGTTATTTATATTTTTTCTTTATCTTTCTATTATCATTTTTTGATAATCCCAAAAGGGATATAATTATAGGCATAAATTATTAATCTAAGGGGGAGAAACTCTGGTATAAGAAACATGGCATGTACTCAACATAATATATCTATATATATTTCACTTCTAATAAAAACTGCTCTAATATAAAGGATTAGCATGAACATGCTCTAATATAAAGTCACCTTATATATATTTCATCTGTGTCAAAATTGAGGGGGAGCTTAAAATGAAATCCTTAGTCAAATTGAGAATTCACATTCACTCTAGTGTGATAAGTCAGGTAATTATTATTCATTAACATCATGTTTATTCCATGATTTTTGATTATCAAAAAGGGGGAGATTGTTGAACCCTTTGTTAAATAGTGGTTTTCATAATCACAAATCATAACAATGTACAAATTATATTAATTCATATATTATGTTATAACTCAAGTTAATCTTGTCAATAAATATTTATAAGTGAATAAATTATGTCACATTGTGTAATACATTTCAATAAGTCAACTCATTGTGGATATTTATGTTTAAATATGTTTACAAGTGTGTATTTACATGTATATATGAATTTCAATTGATCTGGTAGTGTTATGTGAAAGGCAGACACTTTATATGTTTTTTGGAAGTCCCTAGAACCAATAGTTCAAGGGAGTCAGGATAGGTTAACTCATTGATGAGGACTCACTGATCCAAGGACTCACTGATCAAAGAAGACTCCAATGCCAGACTCACCGATAGAACAAATGACACACTGATGGACAAGTCACTAATGATAAGTCACACCGATAGTTCAAGCAACTCACCGTTGGATGACTTATTGATGACCGAAACCCCGATGAACGAGTCAAAAATGGGCTACTTACTGATAGAAGAGTCATCGATGGGCGCCACACCAATAGTTCTAAATGAGTCACCAATTACGACTCACTGATTCTTAGAGTCACCGATACTGATGAAGAGGACTCACTGATATAGAGAGAAACCGATGGTGATTGACTGATGCTGAAAGACCGATGATGATAGACCGATGATAACAGACTGATGCCAATGAGACATTGATACTTATGACTCGCTGATAGTCATAAAAACAATTTTTAATTTATTTGTTCAAATTTATATCTAATATTCATATTTAGAAAAGTTAATGTTTCTAACATTATTTAATGTGGTCTATAAGACAGTCAATTGACAGTACAAGGTATATTCATGTGGGGAGATCTTCGTGTCTGTTGGACCTAAATTATAAAAGAATTACAAGCTGGATCATTAAAGACACGCTGAAAGGTAGAAAGAACAGACGAACTGTGAACTCGTACAAATCTCAAGGTAATTTTAAAATCCCATAATCTCAAAGGAATAACATGTGGGGAGATAAAAAATACAAGATAAACCTCATCAGCTACACTGAACATCTCTCAAACAAAGAATATGAAAATATCACACTCTTGGAAACCAGAGTAAAGAGACTATGATACTTTGTTTTGAAGACAACTTACAAAAGAGGGCTAAAATATCATTTCTACTACATTAAAAGTGTCTAGAGCGTCCCTACATAACAAAAAGATACTTATAAACATTTATCTTTTTCTTTAGCTCTATTGTGTTTATCTTCTTACATTTTTTAGTAGTGTGTGTATCTGTTTCAAACACACACACTATCTCCAATACATAATTGGAGGATACTTAATATCCTCAAACTCTCTCTCAATTTATCCTTTTTATCCCATATAGAACAGTGGAAGAGGTCAAGTGTGCCCTAGATAACATTTTATGATTTTGTGAACCCCAATCCAAGGTGTGGATCAAACTGTTTATTAAATTAGACCTGTTAGTGGCGGGGGATCACCAAGTGCAGAGGACTAAGTCTCAACTTGAGACTTAACCTCTTTTTTATATCCACCATGCCTTTTTGTTTTAATATATGTTTATTAAATTTTATATAAAAATAAATTGAACTTTGATATTTATTTTAGAAAGCGTTTATAAATGTTTTAAATTAGTAGGTTAGTTTCGAAATTTGTATTAATCTATAAATTAGTATAGCTAAGAACTAATCTATATTCTAAGAAATTAATTGAACATTCAGGACTTTTATAAATTCACTACAAACTGAATTTGATTATATTTTTAATTGGGGAAATTCTTTAAATAACCAATTTTAATAGAAATTTTTATAGATAATCAATTTTCCCCCCTCTTGAGTACTATACTCTGATCAACATCATACTTATCCAAGTGACATAAAAAATTCTAATATAAATCTACATGATCAATGAACATTATTGAAAAATAAATAAGTTGATCTGAAAAAAAAAATTTCCATCAAGAAAATATATTTTACCGAATGAAATGATAACACACTTTCCTCCTTATGTATTGTCGAACTATATTCCAAGATTATAAAAATGAAATACACCATTTTAAATTCAAAAAATATCAACCAAAAAAATCATATAATTACTTAATTAAATATAATAAAACATGAAAATAAAAATATCATGATTTTATAACAGCCTTGGAAGTTACTTCAACCTCTCTCTCTCATGTCATAGGTAAAATTAATTTTCTCAGAATTTATTTTGGAATATTGTTTTCTTTATCCAGGATGATAATGTTTTTAATACATAACATGTTAATGAAATTATCTTTTGGAACATTATTTAGGGATCAATTCTATATAAGACAATAATTTTGTAAGGTTCTTCTTAACTTATCTCTCATCAAAAGAAACATTCCTCAACTTATTCATAATGGTTAATCTCTTCACAATGTTCTTATATAGATAATAAAAAATAATCTTCTTGTGGTTTCCCATTATTGAATACTTCTAAACCATAATCACCAATGATATTATTTAATGGATCTCTTTTGAATACAAAACTATGAGATCAATCCATATTGGGATCATCATCCTTTTTATTGAATATTATTGACAATATTTTCTTCAAAGTTTCTCAGGTTCTCCCCCGAAGAACATTATTCACCTTAAATTTGTTTTGTTATATCTATAAATATAATACAAAATTACAAATGGAATAAGGTGGGTCTTCATGATACTCAATGTGAATAGTATGGTTAATGTTTATTTCTCAACCATACTACTCTATTTCTATTAGTATTCATGCTAGCATATCTGAACTTCAATAATGATTTATCTTGAGGAATTATGGATCTCATCATACCTTCCACTATTTATAAGAGATAGTGATTTTATCTTTATACATCATATCATATGTATCTCCTAATTTTATATTCATTCTCTTCCGAAATTATTCTTGTTCTAGAAACATAGTAAAATATCCTCTTACGTGGTGTCCTATATTTTTAAATTTCTCATATGGGACATCTTATTTACCACAAGGGTTGTCTTCTGATGAAATACTCTCTCTAAATTCAACTTCATAATGTTGAATATTCTCTTTAATTTTTTTGTGAAATTTTATTCTTTTTCTTCTAACATAATTCCTCTAACAAAATTTGTTAGGAAAATCACAAAAATATAATTGGGTATTATGGAAATATTCTTGGAGTTTTCAAATAGATTATCATGAGTTTCTATCAATAAATCCTTCTTATAATATGTATCAATCCTCTTGAAAATCTTATAGGACCTATTTCAAATCTTATATTTATTGTGTATTTTAGCTAATGATAAATTTTTATAAAACATCTTATGTGTAACATAATTTGAAACTTTTATATTATTTATTCCCAAGGATTATTCTAATTTTTTTTGGTATTTTAATATAATTTTCTGTTGATTAATGTTTAGATATATATGAAACACTTTTGTGACCACTATCTCTACTAACATCGCATAAATATTTGAATTCTTCAAATATAATTTATGTAGATATATTCTTAGAGTTATGTGAGTATTTTGTCTTTACCATATTTCTCCCGCTTGGAATTCCTTTATGACTTAATAGTTAAGGTATTGTATAAAAGATATAATGAAAAATTCCCAAATATATTACAAAATCAAAATTGACGAACAAATCCGGATATTTTATTATCTTTTTTATTCTCACTAGAATTTATAGCATAATCAACATACTATTTTTCGGTATTCTTTACCACATGTTGGGAATTTCTTGGTGAACCAACTTACATAGTTTTTCTTTTAACTATTGACATTGTGGTAGGATATTGTTCATTTCTAATCATCTTTATTTTTAATTATTTTTATTTAAATCTGATACTTTTATAGAAACAAACGTTTCAAAATTTTTATATTGAGATATGGATGGTACCTACTCCCACACAACATCTTGAGAAAGATCATAAGTAATGTATTGATTTTTTTTAAATAATGGAGGTATTTTTTCTATATAATCTTCCAATGAACATTTTGTTGTAGAATATCAATACCTATTTGATTGTGAAGTCTCACTATGAGTATTTTCAATATTGGCCAATTTGATTTTCAATTCAAGACATATCATATTGTGGGTATTATTTTGATTTTCTGAAAATGAAATTCTTTTTTCAAAGGCCTTACTCACTTTATCAACAACCTCTTCAGTCATAATAGAATTTTCAAGCATCGAACTATCATTCTCTTTGAATTTATAGGATTTAATATACAATTTTCCATTCTTAACATAATTCTTATTTTTAATATTTTATTTAAATGCATGGGTCATATAATAAAATTCAATAGTGGACTTATATTTCTCTTAGATTATGTTGATCCACTATAGTTGAATTTTTGGATTTTATTCCTTTAATCTCCTCAAACTCTACTTTAATCACATCATCTTTTATAGTGATATTTTCAAAAGTGTTGAATTATTCATCAATATTTTCTCCATTTTTTCATGATCGTCATAAAAAAGTGATTTAATTTTTCAGGATTACGGAAATCTCATAGATAATATAAATAATATATTTATAAAAACAATCCATCATATCCCTTAATTCATCATTACAAAAATAAACTTTCTTGTTATCACTTTTGCTAGTGAATTTATCATCATTAGGATAGATTAAACATAAATTAACACATACCTCATGTTCACCGGAATCCCTTGATACAACTAAGGTAATAATATTTTTTACATACTTGGTTATTAAAACAAAAAAATTTTCGTTTCCATAAATTTTATATCCTACTACATCATTACAAGGACAGACTAAAACATATTATTCCATTATCGAGAAGAGGAATATCACGTTCATATTATTCATCTCCTTCTTTTTCATGATAAAAAAAATCCAAGAAGAAACCATGTATTATTTAGAAATATAATGAACAACTCCACAACCAAATTTCATTTTTTTGTAAATTAATTAAAATGTTGAAAAAGAATAACTTTAATGTAGAAAATCCAACAGTGGTAACATTACTATGATACTACATATAGAACCCCAAACTGGATAAACCACTTAGAGGAAGTGCAAAAAACTAAACATTTATCAATAGAATTTATACCATATTATAATTATGTCATATAGTATAATCACAATAAATAATTGTATGAACACAATAAAAATGTTATGACTGATGAATGAATGAAATAATAGGTATTTCTAGAAGCTAAGGAACCTGTATAGATGAAATAGTAACGTGACTATTGAAATATTAATATGACCCTTATAAATAGTAAAACAGAAAATTCAACAGTAACCTCACTAATGAAATTATAAATAAAATTTATCCATCTTATAAGTTACAATATGATATAATTACATAATAGTATAAGTAAATAAACATTTTAAAAATTAATAATTATGTGTTGGTATTTTTGTAAGTTATAAATTTTAAATTCCAATTTTATGATAAGGTTAATATTTTAAAACAAAATTTATTTTCATAATAATTATTCATAAATTAATATTTTCATGTCTTATGATTTTAATATAATTTTATGAGACCTTATGTGATTTTTTAATGTGTTATAATAGTAGTAATAATTTTCAAATCTATATTTTCCATGTAAACTGTGACTTTAATTAAAAATTAGATTAATAATATTTAGAAAATAATTTTCAAAAAATGGAGTTAATTTTTAAATTATACACACTGAAAAATGGTTATGGTGATTTTTTAGAATTTTTAAAAAATACATTAATTTTTGGTGAATAGTAAAATATGATAATTTACTATACAAATACATTATAAATTAAATATACTATTCCTTAAGTCATGGATAAATTAAGAACCATTTTTTGGAACTCACATGATCTAATTACTTTATTTATTCTCAATAATCAATACTATTTCTTTTTTTGAGGAAAATAAAAAACTAATGAATTGAATAATGGGAAACTACCCCTTCCCTTCTCTATAAATACTACCCTTACCCCCTATTCTCTTCACACCTCTCAATATTTTATCCTTGTTAAAATTAACTTAAAACCTCCCCCAATCCCCTATAACACATCCATAATATCTTGGTCTCATCAAATGACTAAAAACTTTTACCTAAACAAGTTCTCGAGGAAGAGAGATCCAAGAGGAAAAATCCTCTTCCTTTTTCATTTAATTTCTTTTCAATTTCTTTTCATTTATTCTACTCTACTAAAAATATATTATAATAATGAAATATAACCCAATTATCTATGATATAATATTATTCTATCATTGAAATTTAAGACCTATCATTAATCCCCTCACTCCCTCTCTTTTATTTTAAAAATGAAATCATTGCTCATGATATGTCAATTTACCAACATCGTGGATGATGCATTTTAATTTTCATTTAACACATTTAATAATTCTAGTAAAACAATTAAATGGTTGAAAAAGTTTTTTAATGTGGATTTTAAAAAAATATTTATGTTTTGTAACAAAATTATATACATAATACTAAATGATAAGACAAACCGAGTTATTTGTGATCAAACAATCGACAAAATTAACCTAAAAGGATCATCATTAGATTTAACATAATGATTCATGCTAATACTATATAAAAAATTCATTATAATATCATTAAATATTTTTTTAGATCATTAATAACATATAATTACATTTTTGGGTATTTTTCTGCATACTACATGAACTTACATTCATGTATACAAGTGAATCGATCATGAAAACCATGAAAATAAATGCTCCTAAAAGATGAAATTAAACTCTATAGATTAAAAAATCCTATAATTGACTCAAAATAACCATAATGAATTAAATTATTGTATAAACAGTTGTTGTTTTTTAGTGTATCTAATGTTATTGTAAAGGATATTAAAGTGATTAAAGCATTTAGGCATAATGAAAGGGGAATTACCGAACCAAACTGTCCTTCTTTGAGGTTTCCCTATTTCACCCCATTTTTAGTATGGATATTTCTTAAATACAATTACTTATAATTATCATACCTTTAATTAGGTATACATGTTTTATAACTGAGTTTATGAATAATTTTTTTTTCTAAACAAACTCCTCTTTTTAAAAAACACACCTTTTACATCAAAAGATTGTTTCTTCTTCACTCATGGTTTATGATTCATATATCAAGTTTGTTATTCACTATTTCATTTGGGAACCCAAATTATTAATGTATGATTTATGAAATGAAACCTATTCATTTCCAATGGTTATTTTATGTCTGATATTGATACAAGTTCTATGTGGGATGCATGATAATGTAAATGTTATGATGTAACAGGTGCACTGAGAATAATATAGAGAAATATAAATATTATGATGTGACAGGTGAACTTGGAATTATATAGAGCTTAAATGAATTGTTTAATTTGATTTATCTCATAATAATAGTGAAATATTCATGAATATGATTCTATATTTGTTCAAAACAATGTGTGGTAGTTGACCACTAAGGCTTGATTTCTTATTTTGATGCATTGACACATTCCATGAGTTTATCTAATGTTTACTCTCATGATTATGATCCAATGACTATGTTATGATGATAATGATTATGCTCACCCATGTTATATTTTTTTCATGTTTTTATTTATCCTCTTATTGATATTTTATATCACCCCTTTTGACGTATATGTTTAAGTGAATACTTACACCAAGGGGAATTCAAGGGCCAACAGGAAGTTAGAGAATAAGGAATTAAATAAATATTTATCATTAATTTTATAAATGTTATGTGTGGTCATAATTTTCACAAGGAACTAAACCTTTGGATCCCGGTCAAGTAATTATTATTATTTTGTTTATCATTAAAATGATGTAATAGTATTTTAATAAAGTATAGGGTCTCTATAGTTGGTATCATAGCACAGTTTAGTCAAATTGGAAATTATGATTTGGGAACATAAGTGAAAACCCTTAGAATGAGACTTAGAATAAGTAAACACCCAAGAATAATTTTTTTTATAAAATGACAAATGTAAGGATCCCTAAATATATTCCTTTATACTTAATTTAAATAAATAAGAAGTTATTTATTATTTACTTGTTGTATTATTTTTGTTTCCTAACCTTTTATATTTTGGGAAATAGTGGGAACTAGAAGAAACCATGACAATCACCCATGCGAGGGAAAATGAAGTGATTTACCAAATTATATCCCCAATGTTTTTGGAGGTTTTGTGAAAAATTTAATAGTTATCATTACCCTATTATCATAGGTTATAAATAATAACCTAAATAATGTGGAACCCCCACCTTCACTTAATAGGGAGACATTTCCTATCAAGTGTTTTAAGTGGAAATCGCTACCACACTTTAGTGGATCTTCTGATCCACTAGTCATAGAACTATGGGTCAAATCAATGGATAATATATTTTGTATTCTTCAATATTTTGAAATGTATAAGGTGACCGTTTCCATTTACCGTTTTGATAGAGATGTCGACCAATGGGGGGATTTGATTAAGAACAGTAAGCCATCTAAAGAAATTTAAGAGATAGAGTGGGAATACATTAATAATTTTTTTATTAAAAAATATTTATCACTAACTCTTCAAAATATATGGATAGAGGATTCATAGAGGTTAATCAAAAGGAAGTAGAATCCATCACAACCTATAAAGTAAATTTCACAAGGGTTTTAAGGTATTCTTTAGGTTTTATTATAAATAATCATATAATTTTTTTGTATTAGTTAGTGGTTATAAACCACACATTCAAAAAGATGTTGATATTTAATACTTGGAGAGTTATAAAAAATTTGGTTGATGTGATCTCAAGGTGGATGTGGAGTCTAGAATATGGTCTCATGGATATGGTGATATGATATAAAAGATGTAGATTTAATATAGTGGATATCATGAGAAATGTGGAAAGAAAACTCAACCACCCACATGTCAAAAATGTGGGAGGAAGCATCATGGGAATTACCTCAAGGGGATGGGGAAATTCATAAAGTTTGGGAGATAAGGTCAACAAGATAATAAATGTTGAAAATAAATGAGGAAGAAGGACAATGTGATGGAGGAAAGAAGAGCACCACCATTGGACCAATGCTACAACTCTAGGGAGAAAGGGATCTATGAAAGCAACTGCACTAAATGTCAACTCCTCATGGATAATCAGTGTCATCATCCACAAAATCCAAAAGAGTAAGGAAAGGCGTATTCCATCACTAATGTAGAATTGGAGAAAGAAAATGAAGTCATACAACATGCACTTCCTATTCAATCAAGAATGGAAAATGTCTTATATGATTCTGGTTCTATGCATTCCTTTATATATTGCAATCTTGCTAGAACTATTGAATCATATCCCTAAAACCTTCAAGTAGAGATATCTATAAAAAAACTAAGTGGTGTAATCATTTCAACCCAAGTGTTGGAATCTTATCCTATTGGAATATGTGGGAATATTCTTCTAGCAGAATATTATAATACTACCCTTGATAGAATTTGATGCTATACTAGGGATGGATTGGATCTATTTATATAAGGAACACATAAAATTTTGGGAAAATGAAATATATTTTCATTTTTCAAACCATCCCATACTTTTCTACAAATGTAAGGAATGTTATGAATCTCCTTTTGAAACTTGTTCCACATCGTGGGTGTTGATTCCATGTGAAGAAGCATACCTCGATCAAATTATTGATCCAAAGGAATGTATCAATATAGGGAAAATTCCCATTATTAGGGAATGCGGTGATTAATTTCTAGAAGAGTTACTTAGACACCCCCCGTATTGTGAGGTAGTGTTATAAATATAAATTTTACATAGAGCTACTCATATCTAAAAGTGTCCCTAAAGGATTTTGTTTGTCGAATTGGAGGAGTTAAAGAAGTGGCTGCAAGGGCATTTGGACAAAGGGTTTATACGGCATAGTGCATTGCCTTGGGGTGCACTAGTTCTATTTTTATAAATAATGATGGATCAATGTAGATGTGTATCAATTATTAGGAACTCAACAGGACCGCCCAAAAGAACAAGTGTCAACTTTTAAGGATTATTGACTTGTTTAGTCAGTTAAAAGGAGATTCGTACTTCTCAAAGGTGAATCTTAATTCTGGATATCATTTGCTAATATTAAAGAAGGAATATATTCAAGATAATTCCTTCCATACAAGTTATAGGAACAATGTGATTTTGGTAATTCTCTTCGGACTTAATAATTCCACTATAATATATGTGGATTTATTTGAATAGAGTCTTTAGACATTACCTCGAAAAATTTGTGGGGGTGTTTATCAATGTTATTATCATCTAATATAAGAGTAGGGAGTAACATGAAGAAAATATAATGATTGTTTTAGAAATATTAATTAAGGATAATCCATAATCCATGTTCTGAATGTAAGACTTTTGGATGCAGAAAGTCACATTCATGGGACAAGTTATCACGAGTGAGGTAATTTATTTAGATCCTTTAAAAACAAAGGCATTTGAAGAATGTCCTAGATCATATAGTCTCACAGAAATCTAAAGTTCTAATCGATTATTAGGGTACTATCAATGTTTCATGAGAAGTTTCTAATGCTTATAGATCCCTATAACTATGTTAATAAGAAAAGGGGTAATGTATGTTTAGACAGAAGAAAGTGAGTAATGCTTAAAGGAGCTAAAAAAGACGTATATCACAACACCTGTACTCACATTTAAAAAATGTGTAGAATTTTTTGTGACATATATTAATGATTAAATGAATTTTCAGGGTTGTTTACTCATAAAAAATTATAAAGTGATTTCCTATGCCTCATGAAAATTGAGAATCCCTAAGCAAAACTACCCAAAACATGATCTAGAGTTAGAAACATTGATTTTTTCCTTGAAAATATGGTTGAACTACCTCTATGGTTAGAAGTGTGACGTATATACTAATCACAAGAGTTTTAAGTATATAGTCAAACAAAAATGATCTCAACATGAATCAAAGGAGATGTTTATATCTAATTAAGTACTATGATTTATCTATTCACTATCATACTGGTAGGGTAAATAATATAGTTAATGCTCTTAGAAGGGAAAAACTTGCTACTCTATCCATGTTGAGTATTGAGTAAGACCCTATATTCATGGATATATAAACGATGGATTTTTAAATCATAACAGCGAGGAATAAATCTGACCTTACCCAAATGATTTCCCAAACATCTATCTAAGAGAAGAGTAAGGAGGTAGAAAGTGATTATTTAAAGGTACAAAAGATGGATAATTCAGTAAAGTAAGGGAAACTTCAAGAGTTCCATATTGATTATGATGGTGTGATTTTCATTATAATGATGCTCTATGTGCCTTCAATTCCTGGGATAAAGAAGGATCTATTGGAAAATAAACATAGCTCAAAATTATATATCCATCCTAGGGGTAAAACTACGTACCATGATCTTCTACAACACTTATAGTGGGACTGCACAAGTAATAAGGTTTTAGAACATATATTAGGGTTCTTGATATGTCAACATGTTAAAACTAAGTGGTATAAGTACAAAAGGATTTTGAAACCAATGACTATAAAATTATGGAAGTTGGAGAATGTCACTATGGAATTTGTCATAGGTCTCCTGAGTAAATACAAAAGAAATAATGTGATATGGGTTGTGGTGGGCCAACTCACCAAGGATTCCAACTTTATTTCTATTCGGGAAGATATCTCAACTGAACAACTTGCTAAGACATATGGTAAGGAGTGGTGATACTGCATGGAGTTCCACTATTGATTGTATATCATTGTGATCCCAGGTTCATATATAAATTCTTGAGGATTATTCAACATTATTAGAGTAAATAACTAAATTTTAGCATGGACTATCACCCCCAAACAGAAGGCCAATCTAAAATGAAAATTCAGATTCTCGAATATATGCTAAGATCCCACTCTTTAGAATACAAAGGTGGAGGAGGTCAGTTTCTCTAATTGGTTTATTTCTCAAACAATAATATCTTCCACCCATGTATTTATATGGATCCATATGAAGCTATGTACGAAAATTATGTAGAACTCCAACCTATTGGGATGAAGTTAGGAAAAGAAAGTTACATAGTCCTGAACTTTTATAAGAGATAACATAAAAGGTTCTGGCCATCCAACAACATATCAAAATTTCTCATATTTAGAAAGAGATCTATTCTCACAACTATCAAAGGGATATGAAGTTCAATGTTAGAGATAAATTATTCCTTTGAATATCTCTTGGGAAGAGAGTCATGCTGTTCGGAAAGAAAGGGATGCTAATCCCATGTCACATGATCCTATTTGAGATCCTTTATTTCATAGGATCTATGGCCTATTAGATATCACTTCCACTAAATATATATCACATTCATGATGTTTTCCACGTATCACTCTTGAAGAAGTACATACAATATTCCCCACATGTACTCAACTAAAAGGTGGTACAGCCGAAAGATGATCTCTCTTAGGAGGAGCAGCCGGTAAAGATTATATACTAGAGATATAAGTTTCTGTGATTTAAAAGAATCCAACTTGTAAATGTGTTTTGGAGGAACCATAATCATGAGGACGAAACATGGGAACCAGAGGAAGCGATGGAGGATAAGTTCCCTCACCTATTTTTGTAAAAACAAAATTTTGAGGGAGAAATTTCATAAGGGAGGAAGAATGTAATGACCCAAACTTTTATCAATGTAATTTCTCCCCTATTATAATGATGTCATATATTATAATAACATAAATCCACATTAATAAATTAAATAAAAACATTTTATATGGTGAATGAATGAAATAAAAGGTATTTCTAGAAGTTAAGTTACTTATACGGATGAAACAATAACTTGTCATTGGAATAGTAATGTGACCGTAATGAAACCAGGAAACTAAATAGTATCCTCACCAATAAAATTATAATTAACATTTATCTATCTTATAAGAGGAAATATGATATAATTATATCATAGTATAAGTAACTCAATATTTAAAAAAACATTTCATTATTTTTTGGTATTTTTGTAAATTATAAATATTTAATTACAATTTTATGATTAATTTAATAATTTAAAATAAAAATTATTTTCATAAAATGTACAGAAAAATTAATATTTTGATGTCTTATGATTTTAAGATAGCTTTATGAGATCATAAGTAATTTTTAAAGTGTTATAAAATTATTTATAGTTTTAAAATCTGTATTTTCCAAGTAAATGATGATTTTAATTAAATATAAAATTACTCATCTTTAGAAAAATATTTTCATAAAATGGAGCTAATTTTTAAATTTTACACTTTGAAAAACAAATAAGTTAAATTTTTTATATTTCCATAAATAATTTAATTTTTGTTGAATACTAAAATATTATAATTTATGGTATAAATACATTATAAATTAAATACACTACTCTTTGATTCCTAGATGATGTAAGAACCATTGGTTAGAACTCACATGATCTAATTACTATATTTATTCTGAAGAAGAAACACTGTTTTTTATCTTGAGAAAAATAATAAACTAATAAATTAAATAATGAGAAAACACACCTCTTATCCAATATAAATACCACCCTTCACCACAATTATCCTCACGCCTCTCAAGATTTGAGCCTTGTATAAATACTTCCCAAACTCCTCCCCAATAACCTCTCCCACATCTAGGATATCTTGTTCTCATCAAAAGTCCAAAACATTTTCCATAAGAAGGTTCTCCCAGATGATAAATACATGAGGTAAAATTCTCTTCCTTTTTCTATTAGTTTATATACCGGATAAGGAAGTACGAGCCTATAGAATAAATCCTGTCCAAGTAAGGTCATATTAGTTTATATACATTTTCATTTATTTTCTTCTCTTCTCCAAACAATATCTAATCCAAATAGAATGTTAAGTCTAGTATGTTTGATATAATATAATTCAATTATGTTAATGGAATATCCATCATTAAACTCTTCCCTCATAATTGTTTATTTTAAAAGTGAAATCTCACTCGTGATATGCTAATTTACCGATATCATGGATAATGCAATTTAATTTTTATTTTAACGCCTTAAAATATGTTAATAAAACAATTAAAAGGTTGAAAAATCTTTTAAATTTTATTTTATTACCAATTTTATGTTTAGTAACTAACTTATATACATAATACTAAATGAGAATACAAAATGAGTTATTTTTGATTGAAAAGATGCCAAAATAAGCCTTAAACGATCATCATAAATTGTTCTATAATGATTCATCCTCATATCACTTAACAAAATTCTTTATAATATTATTTAATATTTTTTAAGTTCATTAGCAACATATAATAATAATTCTGGATCTTTATCCACATTTTACATGAACTTCCGCTCATGTATACAAGTGAATCGATCATGAAAACCATGAATACAAATGCTCCTGAATGATGAAATTAAAATCTATAACTCATACAAAGATAATTGATGAAATTAATGAAACCAAAATGAATAAAATTAACGTATAAGAAGGTTTTCGATTTGTCAATTAATTAATTTAATGTTATTATATCAGATAATAAATTGAATAAAGTATTCATACACAAGGTAAGGGGAATTCTCAAACCCAACTCTTCTTCTTTGGGTTCTCCCTCTTTCACACCATTTTAGTGTGGATATTCCATAAATATCATTTCTTCATCATTATGTTACCTTTTATATGATATTCATGTTTTCTACTTGAGTTTCTGATGAACAGAATGATTTCTAAAATAAATCTTCTTTCAAAAAAACACACCTTTTATGTCTCAGTATTGTTTCTTCTTCACTCAAGGTTGTGGACTATTATATAAAGTATTTTATTCACACATTCATTTAGGAACCGATGTTTTTAATGTATGATATATGAAATAAAATCCATTCCTTTCCATGGTTTATTTTATGTCCAATATTGAAATACATTCTTTGGGGCATGCATGATAATTTAAATTTTATAATGTGATGGGTGTGCCTAGAATTATATAATAATCCAATGAATTTGGTAATGTCATGTATCTAATGGTAAAAATAATAAAAATCATGAATATGTTTCTAGATTTGTTCACAACAATGTGTGGCATTTGACCACTAAGACATGATGTTTCATTTTCAGGCATTCCCACATTCCAAGTATTTATCTAATATTTCCTATCATGAATATGATCATACAATAATGTTATGATGATAATGATTATAATAAACCTTGTTATATTGTTTCATATTCTTATATATCCTCTTACTGGGATTTAATCTCACCCAATATTTATATATATCCATAGGTGGGTACTTGTACTAAAGGGAATTCAAGGGACAATAAGAATCTAGAGAAGAAAGAATTAAATAAATTTCCATATTTTATTTTTAAAATGTTATGTATTCTCCTAATTTTTTCAAGAAACTAAACCTTTAGATCTTATTCATGTAATGATTTTATGTGTTTTATCCTTAAAATGATGAAATAGAAATGTAAGAAAAAGTAGGGTCACTGTAGGGAGGGGTGAATTAGTGGTTTATTTTTATAAATTTCCTTTTCAATTATACCTAGGTGGAAAGTTAAATCCTCAATATCTCGTTATTTTTTGTCACATATCACTTTTATGCAAAAAAATGGAAGAAATAAAAATAAATCAATGTTATTTATTGGATCTGGCGTCAATGATAGAGCCTAATAATTACCATGGAAAACCTATGATTGTTTAATATATTTTATTATCATAATTATTTTTATTATTTACACATGAATTTAAATTCAGACCCATGTTTGGGGTCGGAATCATTCCATACCATGATACAATGTTTTTTATACTAGAACAACCACTTCGTCAATGTTGTTTTTTATATTAGAAGCATAATCTAGAAAAAAATTATCCCAATATACTGTGGACATGTATTAAACTTACACTGAATTTTGATGTACTGATCTACATCCCTTGTTCAACTTCATTTATAACATCACTGATATTTTTTAATATCATTACAACTATCCTTTCTAAACTTCTTCTGTGATAATAAGAATTTACGAAACTATTCTTCATCTATTTCTCATTTGTTTTCTCTTTCTTCTTTTTCTCCTTCATAGGAAAATTTAGGTTCACAATAACTTATTATCTTATTCACTTATTCCATCATTCTTATTCAATGAATAATAGACTACACAAGATCACCTTTTATTTCTTTGAATATTTAGAATGTATATAATAATAAGAGTTGGGATCACACTATTCTTCTTTTATACCATAAAATATTTCATTCAATATATTTATTAGATTAGAAACTCCTCCCCAAAAATATTCTCCAAAACCTTTAATATATATTCATATTATGTTGATAATAATAATAAAAATAATAATAACTAAAGATTCAATTTATTCTTTTCTCTTCCATAATATCTTTTGTTATAAAATATTATAACCGAAATAATTTATTCTCTCTTATAATTCATTCCGAATGAAACATGAATTAATCCTCACATTTGTTATGAATATTAATTGTTTTGTAATATCCAAGAACAATTCCCCATCAATGATATATTAATCATGATCCTGATATGATGATTATCCTTATTGAAAGATTTTATTAATGCAATTCCATGATTAAATCATCCATAACACCTCATTTAAATACCCAGGGAATCACATTTTATTTCACTCATTAATTAATGTTGTTTGTAATGACTATGAAATTTACAAAATCATAAATTTTTCATGTAAATCCCATGAACCAAATATGCATGTTTTTTATAATAAATTTTTCGCACAAGATGAACCATACAACTCATATTAAACAATTCATGATAGTTCATGAATCACATATAGTGAACAACTTGATGAACTATGGATGCACTCCCTTAAGTTATCTCATTCATCATTCATGAACTCATGTATCATTGCATGCATAATTGTTTCTGTTGAAACCTATGAATAATATTAGTTAAATAATAATTCATATTTACTACTCAACCAAACCTCACATGTAGCTCCTTCAACCATACAATAATCATAGTGTCTCCTCTTACCATCAAGAAATATCCTATATTCGAGTGGTATCTCTTCTTCACATAGAGAGTTATATCCTTCTACCATTGATTGGTAAGACATCATACTGTGGTGGATGATTGTATCATCTCCAAAATTACTCGTATCTCCTCATTACGACTAATGGTAGAACCTCTTTGATACCGGTAGTATAATATTTAGTTCTTTTGTAGACTAGACATTAAATCCTAAATAAGCTGTGATACTTGTGGGTTACTCTTATGAGAGATTACTCTACCCTTAATAAGACTTAAAACACCCTTATGAAAGATATCTAATAAAATTTTCATTCTTATAAAGCTTCCTTTACACTCACTACTTGTGATTACATACATAATAGAAGTTTTATAGTACCATTATAGAGTGACGATGATACACTTACACACATAGCCAGTAACCCTGAAACAAATTCATGTTACCTTTATTCATGGGCATAAATATTTATTTAATTCATATGGAATTATTTATTCCCTTACACACACACACACACATATATATATATATATTCATTTATGTCATGGATAATAATTCACAACTACCCTCAAGTAGCTACATACATACCTTTACATAGGAGGTTACCTTTAAACAATGGGCATGTTACATTTACATATGTAGTAAATACCCTTATGTAGTATATGATACTCATATATATGTAATTAAATATCAATTCAACATTATATAAGATGGATTTACCCTTATTTAGGTAACATAACTCATCACGTACCTTTACATAAGCAGCCAAAATATTATAAAATTTAAAAAGATCCATCATAATAAATCAACACTTCAAAAAACAACTCAAAATATCAACATGAAAAATATAATATACTACTTATTGTCATTATAAATTTAATTATATTTTAAAAAACTTTTTAATTGAAAATTTATTTAATAGAATTATTTTTTTCAAGTAATTAATTCATCTTTTAATTATTATTCAAATATCCTTAAATAATTATTGCTTTCTCCACATGAAAACAATAAATTATCTTTGTATGGTGTCTAATGAATTATACTTATTAAAAATCAATGAATATTTGATAATAATAAAAAAACTTATTGGGATATATTCATCATAAATATAATTATCTGTAATTTATATTGAAATATTATTGAACATAATTTCATATCAATAAATTGGACTCAACACTAAGATGCAGAACACATTGATCCATGCTTTCCTATTAATAGCATGTTTTTTGGTGTGATTAAACTAGTTTCATAAAGAACTAGATCTTCCACCAAATCACCGAGGAATTGAATAATGGTCTTTTAGGGGATAATGTGAATGTGTGTATGATATATAGGGATACTAACTCAGATCATTCAAGCAAGGATGATCTTTTATTGACTGATGTGTACCCGGATTATGCTATGCAACACCGTATTATTTATGTTTTTCTTCATAAATATATATTCTTCTTAAATAATTCATATAGTGAACCGTGGGTTAAAAAAATAGAGTTATATATTATTTTATGTACAAACATTGAACTCATGGGATGTTTTGAAAATTACATCACAAAACACTTACATAACACTTGGATTCCTTCAGTTATTATCAAAACATTCATGCAATTATTAAATTCAGAATTTCAGTTAAATTAATAAAATTTACAAAGAGTGATTTGATACAGTCCCAAAATCACTTATAGTGCATAGATCATAGTTATAATGGTAAATAGAAAGTCATTAAAAGAGGTATTTGATTTTACAAATTAAAAAAAGAGACACACACACATAAAACTACTGGAGGGAGTCCCGTTTTCTAAGAGTTGGTCACACCATTGGTGGGAAATTCCACATCAATCATAATATATAATAAAAAATTCATGATCACATAGAGTAAGATATATTAAAAATAGATGTTTTGTTAATGACATCAGAGGTGAACTGTGGGTGCCTCCCCTAATTTATAGGGGTGGAATTTCTATCCAAGACATCAAAAGGGAAATAAAAAAATTATTGTGTTTTCATGAATACCCATGTGTGTGGGTCACCTTATACCAATTAACTAACAATGAATATGTGAGTTCCCCCTATAATGAATCTGACCAACCCAACCAGGTTAGCTTACCTAGCTCTGGTACTTGAGAAAACCCACACCTAAACTCTTTATTATTATGCTAAACATATTTTCTTGACACATTTTATTTTATACCAAGTGAGATGAGTAAATCCAAATATACATATATTTCTATAATTTAATCACTTCTTCTAGAAAAAAATATCAAATTCGTAGAACTGAAATTCTTATTTTCATTATATATTAGCTACATGAATATCTTAATTTACAAAAAATTGAATATTTCACAAAAATCTTTTTATATTAGACCCGCTTATACAAATATCATATGTTATACCCAACTATATAACCCAGGGAATGGAAAACCTAAAAAATGGTGTCCTAAAATATCCATTAACAGAAAATATTATCAATTATTTATAAAAGGGTTTTGTTATATGAAAATTGTAAAAATATACATGTGAGAAAAATATGAAAAAAATACAATTGAAAGACAAGATTTGTCTATAAATAATGATAGAATAACATGTAATCTCAAATGATTACATATATACGATAGAATAGGTCTACAAAAATGATTGAAATTAAAAAAGATCCATGGATCATAATATACACATAAAACATGGTATTCCACTAAATAATGACATAACCTGGAACAATAGAACAAAACTATACAGAGAAAAAAAATTACATAATGGTTTGAAGATGAAGATACTTTATTTCATGACATATTTGATAAGATATCATGACCATGCATGTAATAAAATAGTTGATTTTGAATTATGATCATGCCTTCTATGACATAGTGTTTCAATAATATTGTACATGCATCTCATTATGTATATTGTATCAAAACTCAAACAACATTTTTTATCTCATGAGAAATAGACCTCAAACCAATGAATTTTATAGAGATATAAGACCCAATATATTAATACCCATACATATATGTTCTATACAAAATAAATAATTTACCACATCAGGATGTAACCATTGAATGAAAATGGGTTTCATAGCATTTATATATGGTATCATATAAAATTATTTAATAGTATATCATTTAATACAAAAAATTAAATCACAAAATGAGTATTTTATAAATTAATTTAGAGAGTGATTCATGAAAAATAAATACAGAGGAGAAATATCCTCTAAAGATAAAACACAAAGTGGAAGCCAAACCATAAAAATAAGTTTTAGATAACATTTCTTATCCATTTAAAAACAAAAAAAATGTCTAGAGTCACTTTAAAAAATTATTTTGTTTGAGGTGACATAAAAAAATGTTAAATAATTTGTTTAAAATATATCCAAAAAACATAATTTTTAAAAGTTATGTTTTTAATTCAACAAATTTTGAGTGGAAGATAAAACATATGATCATGAAAGAAAAACGTTTTAATTATTTTAAAATATTTCTTTAACTGAAACACATATCATAAAAAGAGTAATAATGGTAGAGATAAGTATTAAATTAATAGTAAATGATATATATTAAGTATTGTAAACATGAGATGATAACTTTTTAAGAATAAATATGGACATAGAAGGGAAATATATAATTAGAGTTGATGCAAATTATTCTTAAAAATGACATGTTTTTTTGAAGGAATCATTCCAAAAAAGGAAAAGAATTTTATGTGAAGATTAAAAATTAATAAAAGGGAGGAAATATAATATAACATAATCATAGGATTAAATAAATAAATCTAACAATAAAATCCCAATAGGAATGATTAATAATAAAGGAAAATAGTTGAGTTACAAAAAAGCCTTATAAACATTGTAATTTATATAGTAAGGATATCTGAAAAGTGAGATCATGAAAAAGAAAGTTTAGTCCCTATAAATGAAATTTGATATAATATATGATATAATAATAGGATCAAATAATAAAACATAGAATAATGAGGTTACATAAGAATGATTATATTTTATTGAGAGGATATTAAGTTATAAAAAACACTTACCTTGGATTCCTATTTTTTGTACATTCCCTAAAATCATGTATTAAAAAAATATATAGCTTAATGAATTATTTATTAGCCTTGTTAAAATATGTTAAATTTTTTAATATTTATTTATTTTCATTCATTATAAATTTATTTTTTAGTTATTAATTATCTTCATCATGAGATTATAGTGACTTTGATTATTTCACACACACTTTATAATGTTGAAATTGATCCTCATTGATTGAAACCAAGATAATAATTACTATATTACTTAAGGTAATAAAATATATTTACAAAAAAATTGATAGATTTCAAAATTTATTTCATGCTATTTTTAGTTTTTATGTATGATGAAAAAATTGATGACAAATGTGTTTTAATAAATTTTATCAAACCAAATGTAGTATATTAATAATGAGTAAAAAAATTAATATTACCCTTAAATAATATTAATCATGTCATAAATATATATTTTCATTATTTAAATACATTCTTGTAACCATCCATGTAAGGTTGAGATAAAAAGTAATTTTTTTCATTCATATTGGTGCTTCTCCTATATAACACAAGCACTGTTTCCATTTTCTAGTTGATGGGAGGGAGACAAATAGTTGTATTTCCATCAATAAAAAAACATTTCAGTGTAATTTATATAAATTTTTAATTATGTTATTACGATTTTAATATATTTTGAGGATATTGGATGATAAATTTAGAGAATAAAATGTTTTGAAGTGGATAATACTCATGTTGAGAACATGAATATTTCATGAAATACTTATTGGAAATAGAATATTTAGGATAATTTCTTGTAACTAGGGGATTACAATAAACAGAATGTGATATATGGAATGTAAAATGGTTACTACTTGAATGAAATTTATTTATGTATTTTTTTCATGAATTTAGTGTCAATGATAACCTTTTATTGGTGAAAACGAGGGCTACTTCTTTGGAAACTAGAGTTAGATGAAGGGTATAGAAGGAATCATGAAGAGTTATATGTCGTAGGTGAGTAAACGTTAGAGTGAAATATTTTTTCTGACATTATTAACTAAAAAGGGATATTTATAATTGTAATATCCAAATATTTCAGAATAATACTATGTTCATGATATCGAAAAATGAGAAAAAATGAACTGTGAGAAATTATTATTTAAATATGACTGTTACAACGTAGCTATTAAATCAGTGGGTTTGAATATTATTGGATAATTATTGACATATATATATATATATTCAAATCAATACATATTTATTGATTAATTTTTAGTAAATAACACATTATATTTTAGTAAATCCATTTTATTCTTCAAAGTTATGTTTTCATCAAAAATGGGGTTTGAATGATTTTTTTTCAGATAACAATTTAATTAATTTAATGAAATTTTTAAAAAATAATTGTTAATATAAATATCAACTTTGAAATAAAAATTTTAAAATTATCCTATGATGAAAATTTTAAATTTTACTAAGAAGTTTTATTTTTAATGAATAGTGAAAATACACATTTTTATTGAAAATTGTATTTTATTTTAAATTAATTATAAATTCAACATATTATTCTTGGATTATTTTTAAAATTGAATTAGATAATTTGTATTAAAATAAATATAATTAGTGTTTTTAATTTTATTATATAATTTAATTTGTACAAAAACATTATATATTTAGAAAAGACATTTTTCTTATTAATCGTTTTCATTGCATTTTTTCAGTTTAATTTTAAATTAAATTTTGATTATTATATGTCTTGAATTCTGAAAATTGGATTTTCTATTTTAAATTAGTGGACCAAATTTGTTAAATATTTTTATTTTATATTCTTTCAATATAAATAGTAACCATATTAATTTTAATTACCACGATAAAGGGTAAATCATATAACTATGGTGAAAAATTAAATTATATAGATTATTAAATTACTATAATGGATTAATAGATTTTATATATGAGTTAATTTTATCCATATCCATAAAATATTCTGCTATATTCCATTTTCCCATTTGGATGTGATGATCCCTTTATGAAATTTTAATTAAACAAAAGTGAAAAATGTCATACTTAGGTTTTTAATTAATGAAATATTTAAAAATAGGGAAAACATGAAGCTATTTTTGGTTATAAATATGTTTTTGAAATATAAATGGTTTATATTCAATATGATAATTCATTTTTAATTTTTAATGAAGAAATAATTACCTTAAATGATTACACAACACTAATGGAGTAATTATTAAATTAATGGAAAAATAAAATAAATTATATTAAAAATTTTAAATGTAACTTGATTTTAGTGAATTAATTCGACAATAATTTTTTAGAAACATGTTTAATTTTAACGATACAGTATATTGTTATATTCAAATTATTTTATTTTCATTAACTTGTAAAAATTCTATGTAAATGAATTGTTTGAAAATATACATTATTGATATTTTATGTAAATAATATTTTACTAAATGATATAAAAGTCCAAAAAATATAATATCCATACAAATTATTGGGATATGGATATTAAAATCAATTATGACCCATTTAATTTTTTTTTAATTTTTCCATAATTAACCCTTAAATTGAAGAAAATGTTAATATTGTGGTAATTGTGAAATTGGATAATGAAGGGTTAAAACCAAATGATAAGGGTAAAGATATAACAAAAAAACTATAATTTTTATTTTATGAGATTTATTATATCCAAAATATTAATATATTATAAATGAATCATTTTTTTGGAATTTTTATTTGAAAAATAATTTAAATTAGTTTAATATTTTGATAAATTTTAAGATCCCCCTTCCCATATATTATAAATTAGAATCACTTTTTCCCTTTAATTCACACTTACATAACCTTTTTTTAAATGAATTATTATCCAAATACCTTATTATAATAATTCCCCTCATTTTATAGATCTTTTTTAGGTAGAATACTAATATTTGAGGGATTGAAGTATTAATCAAAGAAGGCTTTTCATAGAATATGTATAGTTTTTAACCAAGTGTTTCTTTTTATCTATTATTATATCTCCATAAAATTATATTTGTCATTGATTATATAATAATTAAATTATAATAGATATTTTTTTCTTTATGTTAATTTCAAGACCTATATCTATAAAAATTTCAATCAAATTAGAAACAAAACTATCGTTTATGTGTATAGTGGACTACAACCTTGCTAATTAGTTTAGTTCTTTTTCTGTCACCATCTCAAATGGATATACTATATTCATGGAATTAAAATTTATATATGATAATCATGACATATTAATAAATATTAATATATTATATATCATTTACCTTGTCACCTTTACATTGATAAAAAAATAATAATGAAATTTGTGTGGGTTTGTGGACTCCCCCCTACACGAAGCGATATGATTCATTTTTCATCACCATATCACATTGATGATTTATATATTTATATTTTAAGAATTAATATTATATATATGATATTAATATAAATATTTAAAGGTAAAATATTTTTTAAATTATTTCTATAAATAAAATTGAAAATAGAAGCATTACTCATGCATTTGTATAACATATCATCTATATTATTGTAATGTAGGTCCTTTTTCATAACAATATTTTATGATTTGTTTCAAAAATTATAATTTATGTATAAATATTATAATTTTTTAATTAATATTAAGATTGATATGATGCAATAATGACTATGTTTTTGTAGTCAAATTACTGGAATCATTTTGGACTTATAAACCAAATATCCTTAAAACATCTTATGAGAACATAAATGATTAAGTAATTTTATATGACAAGGTAATAAGTAAAATAAAGGGAATAATAAACATGGATTTTTTTCCAAGAAACTAACTAATTAATTTATTTTACTATTCATAAAGACAGTAAATATACATAATGTGAAGACGTAGCGTAAGAGACATTCTTCTAAAAGAATACATTTAATGATTACATTTAAACTCTATTTTTCTTCAATATCAATATTTTTAAAGTTATTTTTTGAATTTTTATAGGCATAAAATATATATATATATATAATGTAAACTTTATGTCTCTTTTCAACTTCATTAAATGGTATTCCAAAAGAATATTTTTATAGAATGTTTTGACATTAATTCCAAAGATAAAATAAGATTGTTCTATTTTACCCTATACGGTGACAATAATTTTTCCTGGCACTATAATAATTATTTTATACTTGGATTCATTTTTAATCACCCATTTTTTCTTCAAATAAAAACTTTATTTTTCTCTATCATAGGAATTTTATTTTTGAAAATTGTGTTTTGAAAGAATAAGATTTATTTATATCTAAAAATGATTTCTTATGGGTGTAAAGAATGTTTTTATGATTTATGATTTTATGTGTTAATTATTTTTTTATGGTTCATGTGAATTATTTATGATAGTGGGTGTTTTATGACAAACCAAGGCTAGGTGTGCCTATTATAGTTCTCTAATCAATTTTTTAATGATATGGAGTACACTGAAAATGGTTCTCTGAAGTGATTATGGTAATATATTGTGTTGGTTATTCCAAGTATAACCTTGATGATTATTTGAAGTGTAACTATAATTATTAATCCATGTATAACCATGATAGTTATTCCACATGTAACTGTGAGGGTTACTTTATTAGTAATAGAGATATGAAAATGATGGGTCATGTTACCTACATGATTTACCTATACAAGCTATTGATTTTTATGGAATTATTAAGATTTTACATAGTAAAGGAATGTATATGCGTTTTTGTAAAGGGGAAAAGTATATCTTTATGAAAATTTTGTTGTTATTTTTTCATGATTTCAACTAATATTTTATTAGTTTTATTTTTTATGATTTATTATTAAATGTTTTATTAAATTATTTTGGTAGAGAAGTTGATTGATTCGATAAGAAAATTATTTTTTTGAGTCCAAAGTTTATTTTGTAAAAGGTTTTTATAACTATTCATAGAATAATAGTTCCTTTATTTATATTTTTTGTACCTTACTAATATTTTTTTACCATACTCTAATTTTAAAAGTTTTTATAGGATTTAGGGATGAGTAAAGGAAATGAATAACTAAAGATAGACGTCATGGATATTTTTCAAAAAATGATTTATTTTAAATGTTTATATTTTTAGGGAATAATGGATACTAAATATTAGTGTCTAATATGTAATATATGGGTTTATTATGTATTATCTATGAAATAAAAATATAAATATCTAAATCTAAAAGATATTATGGAATGAAAAAGTGAATTCAAGTTTAAAGTCACAAGAATAAGTAATGTGTAAGGTCATGTCATTATAACTGGTATCAAATATTGGTCTTGATAACATTATAAGTTATGATGTTATAAGAACATGAGTTCAAATCCTCTATAACTACAAAGGATAGTAGGATAGTGATAATTTTGGTTATTTGGATAAATATTAGGAGTTGAAGATATTATGATTAAGAAAAAAAGTGTTTATCATCTTCATAATATGGTATATTATGTTCTTATTGATATAATCAAAATGAAAACTTTTCATTTTATTAAATATCTATATCTAAATTACACCAAAGTAACAATGGATGTGAAGGGAAATACAATCATTTTTTAAATGAGTAATTGAATGAAATGGGAGATATAGTGAAAAATATTATGGTTATTCTTAACTACCTATCATGAGTATTGAAAAAAAATTAAACATCGAGAAGAACCAAGGAAATTAATGTGATAAGTCGTAAAGGTAAAAACATTCAACAACCCATGTGTCAATAATGTGGGAAGAAGGACCCAATATAATTTATTTAGAGAACATGAAGATGTTTTCTATATGGTAAAAGAGGGTTTAAAGAAATAAGAGGACAAAGAAATAGGAAGAGTACAGATAATGAAATAAAGGGGAATAAAATTATTACCAAGGTATAGATTGAATGTTTTAAATTTGGGGTGTATTGGAATTATGAAAATTTGTGTCCTAAGCAGAATGCCCCAAAACATGATCAAAAAGACTATACAAAAGATTATATACCAATAACTAATTCCAAAATTATTAAATATGAGGAAACTAAATATAAAATATGAATGGTATGGATTATATATTTACTTATGTTTTGATATTGTTGAATCTTAGTAAATGATTCATATTTTGATTATAGGAAGGAGTAGTTAAGGAATAAGATGGGAAATCAAGGTTAATAAAGAACACTGAATGATTATGGTACATTAAATAGAGAGTTATGATATAGTTTTATATTTAAGGATGATCATATGTTCAAATTAATATAAACCACTATTTTATTTTTTATTTTATTATAATACCTTAAAAGAATGTTTTCATGTTTTTATATATTTTTAAGGTGTATATAACCCTTAAGATTAAAATGTGAAAAAGTAATTTATGAAAAATTAAAATTTCTTTTTTTGGAAATTGTATTTAATTTAATGATAATGTTTAGGGTATATATGATATTTTTTTCATTTAAGATAATATTTGGAAATTTTCTACGAATCATATTGTTTTAGAGAAAAAAACCCCACAGGATGGGATACAACCTTTCATATTTGGTAAGCTCATAGGGCTTGAACCCACAATCAATGTCTATTAGGGTGAAGCACCCACCTCTAGTATATGTGAGGTCCTGGTCAATAAGAAATCATTTTTTATATACTGATAGATATTGATTAATTTGATTATGGGAAATACATTTTATTATATTGATAACCATGGGATTTAAAAGTGATTTTTTGGTGATTAGTGTTAGTTTGGAAAAAGTTTACTATCTTGGAAATCCATATATGATTATGGTAAACATAACATCATGGGATGTTATTGGAGGAGTCAATATTGAATTATTTATTTAAGGTATATATGATCTAAATTTTGTATTATAGCAATTTATGTTATTTATATAAAATCTTATCCTATCTTGGAGATTATATGACTAGGGAATATGCATTTTTGTTTTGATATAACAAGAGTCATTGATATTCTTTGGAGAAAAATTATAAATTTATCTTGGAATAATATTTGATGAAGCATGTTATATTTTTAGTTTTCAATATTTGTCTATAATATTTTGAAGAATATTGACTCTTTTTATTGATGTAATTATTTAGTTTGAACTCCATGTATTACTATTGAATTTTGGAGATTAATGTTGAATTTATTTATATGATAGATTATTCTATTTCAAAATTATCCTATCTTGTCCTAACCATTTTATTTTTGGTTTATTTATGAATATAGAAGGATAATGTTATTATAATTTTATAGAACATGTGATCTCCTATAAGTTTATTTAAGTGATTCATGCATGGAAAATTTATCTTCAAAACACATCATTTTGAGAAAAATATTAGATAATGGTAGAAATTGATTAAGGGATGAAATTATTATTTTTATGTAAGTATATTTCCTTACATTATTAGTATATATGAAAAATAAATTCATCAAATCTAGTAAAAGGGAGTTGAAATAAAGGTGTTATCTGTTTTTCTTTTCCTATCAATAAATCAATGGTCTTTTAAACCATCACAAATTTATGGTTTTTTTATGGATAACTTTCAAATGACCTTTTTCTATATCACTCTATATCACTTCTTTAGAGTAATTAATTTCTTCTATGCCTATGTTTTCACATACCACATATTTTTTCCTACATTTAAACCATGTTATGTGTTATTCTATATAACCTATATACTTTAATTTCTCTCTTATCAAGAAGATATGTTATTAAAACTTTTTATGATGTGAGATTTCAAAAAATATTTTTTGAAAATTCAAACCCCTGTTACGGATCCCGGTATCAAATTTCAATGATGAAATTTAGTGAATGTGGGAAATTTAATATCAAAAGATTTTGAAATAAGACAATATTCAAAATATGAAAAACTGAGGTTAAATGAACCATGAAAAATTATTATTTAAATATGAATGTCATAACATATCTATTAAGATGTAAGGTATGGATAAAATTAAGATTTTTTAAATATATATATAGTTAATTATTCTAATAAAAACCAATTTATTTACTAATTATTAGTAATTAATAACTTAGGTTTTTTTAAAACCGTTTTTTATTCAATGTAATGTTTTCATAAAAATGTTATTTGATTATTTTTTTCAGTGAATATATATAATTAATTTATGGATGTTCGATAAATTTATTTAATAAAATAAATATAATTTTTGGAGTCAAAATATAAAAATTATCTAATGATGAAATTTTTATGTTTTTCTAAATTTTTTTTAACAGATTGTGAAAATAATGATTTTTATAAAATAATGTATTTTTTTAAAGTAGTTAAAATTTAAAATTATATTTTAGTATTATTTTTTATATTTAATTACAAAATTTAGATTTAAAATAAAACTAATATTTTTTTGAAATGAATTTTAGTATTTAATATATTATTAAAATAATTATATTTGAAGAGAAAATTTTTACAAAAAAACATTTTTACAAAAAAAACATTTTTTAATGTGTTTTGATGATTTAATTTTAAATTAAATTCCACAGATTCATTGTTTTTAATTTTTAAAAAATTGATTCTATATTTCTAATTAGTGTGTCCAGATTTGGTAAATAAGTCCCATTAATTTTTGATCAATATGAATTTTAACCATACTAATATTTACTACCACGTAATGGGTAAATTTGAAAATTAATGATAAAAAATAAAACGATAAGAACTATAAATGACCCTAAAAACTACAATAATTTTATTATATGAGTCCAATTTTTTATATAATAATTTTATATTCGTTTATGTGGTCTTTTTTTACATTTTTATGTTATTATGTCCATTATAATATTTTATTTAATGAAATGTACAAAATATAACATTCTTGTTTTTAATAAATATAATATTTTAAAATAGGAATTACAAGAGGTTATGTTAAGTTAGAAATATTATATTAATATTAAAATGATTTATATTCATCATTATAATATATATGTAATTTTTAGTGAATAAATAAATACTTGAAATTCTTATACATTGATGATGGAGTAATTATTTAATTAAGAGAAAAATGAAATAAATGATATTTAAAAAATTAAAAGTAATATAATTTTAATGAATCAATGAGATACAAGAATATTTTAGACAACTATAATATCTTACGGATTTTTTAATTCAGTATACTCTAATTTTGTTTTTTATTGATGATATAAAAAATCAATGTAATTGGATAGTTCAAAAATTGACATTGTTGATATTTTGTAGAAATAATATTTTATTAAATGATATAAAATATAAAAAAATATAATTTTTTTAAAAGTAATGGTATATTTTTAAATACATGAACTATTTTAAATTTATGGGTCATTAATCATTTTATTGTAACATTATCGACCCTTAATTTGTAGAAAATATTAGTATTGTGGTAATTACCAAATGGGTTAACAAAGGGTTAAAACCAAAACATAAGTGTAAAAACATAGTCAAAACATATCTATGTTTTATTTTATAACATTTTTTAGATACATAATTTTCCTATATTCAAAATAAATAGGTTTTGGTCCATTTATAATTGAAAATTAATCTATATTAAATTAATATTTTTAAAAATTCAAGGAGTTACCATCACCTCTTCTACAAAAGTACATCTCTTCTTCCATTTATTTCAATTTTAACAACCCATATAGTTTGACCAATATGTTCCTAAATCCCTTCATATATTCCAACACCTCATTATATATGTATTTTTGGTAGAATATCAACCTTGTATGGCTTAAGGTGTTAATCAAACGAGACATTCCAAAGAAGATGTATATTTTTTTGACCAAGAATTTCTACTTTATTTTTTTAACCACATTAAAATATTAATTAACAATGATTATATAATAAAAAATTTATATTAGATATCATTAGGTGTAATTTTTTTTATTTCATGACATATATCCACATACTCTTCCATTAAAGGGGAAACAAAACCATTGTTTGTGCATTTGGAGGACTACCGCCTCACGAATACATGCAATTTATTGTCCATTATCGTATCCCACATATATATTATAATTATATATTTATAATTAATTTATGTTAATAATTTCATATTTAATATTGTGAAATTTTAATATATCATTTACATTATTACCTTTCCATTCTTTGAAAAATGATAATGTTGTTCGTGCGTACATGTGGACTACCACCTCCATAAAGCGATGCGATTTGTTTTTCATCGCCACATCACATGGAATATTTATATTGGTATATCTGAATATTTCATATGATATATATGATATTATTATCATTATATAATGATAGAATAATATATATCTTTTTCCATAATGATCGTTAAAAAATGTAAATGTTACTTAAGTGTATGTATGACCGGCCACCTCCATGATTGTAACAAAGTTAACTTTTCAAAACCAATATTCATGATTACTTTTAAAATTTTAATTTATGTAAAAAATGATAATATTTTCATGATTATTTTTCTTGTGAAGAGTAGATAATGAACTCATTGACTGTATTAAAAATAAATAAATAAATCTTCACTTATTAACTAAATATCATGAAAACATCTAATGGGAACATAAATGATTATGTACTTTTATATAACATGATAGTTATTAAAATCATATGAATAATAAAAAATAAAAAGGTTTTCAATATTTTAAATAATTGAGATATGTTTATTAATTAGGATGACAAGGAACTTTTATGACACATCTGACTAACATAAAGGAATTTATTTTAAATATAATAATATAAATATTCTCTTAAAACTCTATTATTATTCATTATCCATATTTCAAAATTTATTTTAACAATTTTTTTCTAGACATAAATGTTTTATAAATGAATTTATATATATAATTTCACATTTGTTAAAATTTTTTAAAAATAAATATCTTTATTGAATTTTTTGACATTATTTATAAAAAACAAATATTTTATTTTTATGTACACATCGACAATTAATTATCCCACCAATGTAAGTATTATTTGATATTTTGTTTCCTATATAATGTTACATGTTTTTTTCAATGAAAACCCATATTTATATTTATTATGGTAATTTTAGTTTTGGAAAGTATTTTTTTATTGAAAGAGAATCATTAATATCCGAAAATGAATTATTATGGGTGAAAAAATAGTTTTTATGATGAAATATTTAATGTGTTATGATTATATTTCAGTTCTTGGAATTTTTTTATGTGGTTTGATTTCATGATAAACCAAGGTCAGGTAACCACATCGTAACTCTCCAATTCATTTGGAAAATGGATGGAGTTATTTGATTTGGTTTCTCCTAAGTGGTTATTATAATTGAATACAATGATTATTCCTTGTTTAAATTTGATTAATATTTTAAATGGAACTATGATAGTTACTCCATATATAACAATGATGGGTTTTCTTTTTGTAACCATGACAGTTACTCCATAAACTTTTTGAAAAAATTATTTTGAGTTTTTTATGATTTAAAATAAACATATATGGGTTTTATTTTTTCTATAATTATTTTTTATGAAATTTATTACAAAATGATTTGGGTTCATTAGGTTCTTTCAAGGGTAATAAAATGTTTATTTTGTGCCTAATGTTATTTTTGAAAAAGTATATTTTTTATAAGTACTCATGGACTAATGGTTTATTTCTTTATTTTTATGTCTCTTACGAAGCGTTTTTTGCATATATCACATTTTAAAATGTATTTAACAGGGTTTAAGGATGGGTAAGGGATATGATGATATAATGTTTCAAGATGTGATGATTTGTCCAAAATATAAAAAAATTATTTTAAAACGTTTTTTGTGTGAAAAATGAATACTAAATAGAAGTGTACACTTTGTAGTATATGGGTTTGTTATGTAAGATCTTTGACATAACTCTGTAAAACACTAAAACTAAAAGTTTTTTTTGGAATGTCATAATATGGGACATTTTCTACTTTAAATGATATTTTTCTTCTACATTATTTTATCCCATTTTAATTTATGAAATTTTAGTATGATTAATCATACATGGTGTTGTAATGTTCGATTATGAGTGAATAAAGTATTTTTTTATTCATATATTTTCTAAATTGTTTTCTTCATAAGAAAATTATTTTGATCAATTTGGAAAACATTTTTATGAATGATTTACTTGTAGTTTAAGGGAAAAAATGTTTTCTAAATAATGGGGTGTTACTTTATCCACCTTACCAAAAATGTGTCCTCATAATTTTTATTATTACTCACTAATAAAAATCTATAAGGGTATCCATGAAATGTAAATTACTTAACATATAATTTTTAGTTAAATATCTTCATTAGTAACTTAGGTAAGACTAGGAAAGTCATATTTTTCTATATAATAGGCATATACCTATTATTAAGATACTCTATAATCATTCGATCCAAATATGACTCATTATTGTGTATTAAAACCCATATAGTTGAATTTATTTTATTTGGGAGTTCATTTCCATACATTCATTGATAGATTATCAAATGTTGATTTCAAATATGAATTTTGATTTCCATATTCCTGAAATTTATATAGAGGAAATATGGAGATATCCATTCTATTTCCAAAATCACAGTAAATTCATCTAATAAAGAATAATATTTTCTCTGATAACATTCCAAAAACTCCAAAATAAGATACAATAATAACATAATTAAAAGTATTTCAGTTATAATTCTACATTAAATCATTGTGGAGTTTATTTCTATCTATTAAAAAAATTCATATATATACTAGAGTGGAAATATATTGAAAATAATTATACATCAATGAATCTAGAGTGTATTATAGGTATACATTCATCATCAAAATCCAATTTAGTTGTTGTCATTGGATAAAATAATCCTAATTATCCCAGTCTTGGTGGTTTCCTAGGCCCATTATACAATTAACCCTTGGTTTAAGGCATTGATTTACAATAATCACCAAACACATTCATATAAGTCAATATAGTGTGAGTGGTTCATTTATTTGGGAATTTAAACCATAAATTACCTCAATTGACTTCTTTATATCTCTTTTGAAATCATGAAATTGATATCGAATTATTCCACACATGAAATTTTTTCTTTTACATTTGATATATTCATTTGGATGCGGTATCCCACATTTTTGAAATGTATAAAATTAAATATGACTTCATCCATGATCTTTACCATCTAAACCACAATAAAAATCCATTTTTTATTTTATTTCATGGGTTTCAATATTCATATAAGTCTATGTTTTTTATCAATACTCAAGATGTACTATTAAGGAAAATGATAACATTTTTCACTCCATATCTTATCCCATTTATTTCATTATTTAAAATAATACTACATTATCCATCACTCCCACTAAAAACTTGGATTATTTTATATCTAACCATTAATTTATATAAACTATTGTTAAGTTATGAGTGTGTATAAGTTAATAATGTACAAATGGAAAACCATGAAAATTTGAGAAATACATTATAAATTAATAACTTTCCCTATATTATGAATCTCTAGGCTTCAATCAAGGTTAACTATCATATTTTTTCATTTAGGTACTCCAAGATAAATATATAGAAATACCTTATAATGGATGGTAAATAGAAGTTGAACTATCTAAAGCATTTCCCATTGGAATATTAGTCCACATGTTTAGTTACACGCACTAATTATGAACTGAATGATAACCTAATTAATACCAAACCTCACATTTTTAGAGGATTAATAATCCAACATGATTTTCTTCTAGAACCTTAATAAAATTGATTTTATATAGATAGGTATTTCCTTTATATGAATACAGACACTCTTTAGATCATAAAAATTTTAGGTTCTTTTCCTATATATATAGTTTTCCTTATTGGTTTTCTATAATTTAATCTTTTTTGAATCCCTAAAAATAACTAAAATAATCCCCAAAAATAATTAAGCACTACTCTAATACCAGAAAAATCACCCCATATATGCACTCCTAGGTCTGGTGATAAAAAAATTTCATTACACATAGTCTTTAATACTAAGTGATGTGACATAGGCCACACATAAATAAATTTCCATAATTTAAACTTCGTATCTTTTAAATAAAAACCAAAATCCTAGAACCACAAGTATTATCACATTTATTGATTATAAAGGTATAAAACATATTTTCCTAAAATGTTATAATTTTTTTATAATCATTAAACATTATATTCTCTTATAAATATATAATATTTTATACTAAACACAATTACCTAAGGAATGGGAAATATAATATGGGTTGAGATTAAATGATTATAATTAAAAAAACATATTAGTAAGCCATAATGCGTTAAACCAAAAGTATACTAGAAAAAAAATAACATCAAAGAAATATAGGATATAAATGATCATTTAACAATAAGAGTTTCCCCTAAGTAATGATAAAAAACAATTTAATCTAGTATGATCAAACACATACACTGGCATAAGAATGTAGTAACATTAGATAATAAACATTATCTATAGAGGAAAAATATTGGAATAAATATATTTTTCATCATTGTAATGTAAAATAGAAAAAATAGTTGAACACAAGTAAGTATAGTAAAACATTAAATAGTGGGTTAGTAATCATGATCCCACCTCCCATAACATATTTGATCTGTAATCATGATTTTACCTCCCATAACATGGTGTATTATGAAACATAATCCCACCACCCATTACTAATCAATTAACATAACTCATGTCTCATTTTTCTCTCACGAGATATAGAACCTAAAATAATATATTTATGGGGTATAGTGTACTACTCATCAATACACAAACATATATGCACCATATAAAATTAATCATATACCATATCATAGAAACACCAAGTAAATAAACTAGGGTTTATATCATTTAAAAATGACACCTCACAACATGCATCAGGATTATATTGATCGATACCAAAAATTAAATCACCCAAATGTATTATTATATAAATTAATGTTGAGGGTATTTCATGTAAAATAACTCTATATGAGATAAATATTATATATATATTGAGGAAATCATATTTGAAACTATAAATAGTGTTTTTAGAAAATATTTATCATCATTTAACTAAAGAGATAATGTTAATATTAACTTTCATAAAAACGTTTATAAATATGTGAAATGAAAAAAATATCATATATTTAAAATAAATGCCAATAAATTATTTATAAAAGGATTGAAGTTTGAGTAATCAAATTTATAGTAGATGATAAAAGATATAGATGTGAAAGGAAATTATTTTTTCATATTTTAAAATATCTTTTTTGAATCCCATGTCATAAAAATAATATTAAATATTACATTAAAATTTTTTTAAATATAATTACACATGTCAATGTAAATAATATTTATTTGTGCATCCAATTAATAATGTAGAAAATTTTTGGAAATATTAACAATAAGTAAGAGAATGTTCTCTTTAGATAATATTAGAATGATTCTAAACAACATCATGATTTTGTGAAAGAAACAATTCCATTGAATAAAATACTTTCATGTGATGATTAAAATTAACCAAAAAAAATTAAAAGATATAATATATTATAAACATATAATGTATTAACAATTCATGTAATATTATTTTCAGAGAAGCATGATTATGACTCAAAATAATTCAAGTCAAGAAAAACACTTACCAAAATCATAATTTAGAAAGTAAGGATCTTATAATAGGAAAGTTAAAGGAAAAATTTATATCCCAAGAAAATAAATATGACACACTATAATTAAATAACATCATATATTAAATAATTCTTAGAATAATTAGGTTCAACAAGATAGATTACAACTCAATGAAATTAGATTGATTTATGAAAAACCTGACCTTTAGTTCCTAATTGGTTGTACATGATCTTATATATATAATAATAAAAATAAATATATTAATAAATTATCTCATTAACATATACAATTATTTTTACTTAATTATATGATTTATCTGTAATTCAATATTTTTATGCCATATGTTTTCAATTAATTTTGATTTTTTTGTTCAATATTTTTAATGTGGATATCAATCTTTGTTCATTGATACCAATTTCATATTTCTTATATTATATAAGGTACCTTAATATATGTCACATAATTATTTATGAAGTTATATTTTCAATCCATGTAAATGGTAGTTAATATTTATGAATATGAAATCAGTGTTGAGCTTGTTTCGATAGAATTTCACCAAAAAAAAATGTTGTATTAAGAAAAGTTTAAATATTAAAATTAACTTTATAGTCTTTTAATAATATAATAAATATTATTTTCATTCATTAAAAATTTCTTCAAATAATTAATATAATTTTATGAAGAAAAATAAGGTTCATTTTTCATGTAGGATGTAGTCCACACATAATGCATTGGTTGCATTAATTTTATAATACATTGGGGTAGAGATATAATGGTTGTTCAATATGCATAATAACATTTAACTATATAAAATATATTGATTTAATTGTATAATTATGGTAATAATATGTTTTTAGGATGGTGGATGATAAATATTGAGAATAAAATTTTATAGAGTAAATAATACTCACATCGAGCACTTGAATCTTCTCTTGAAAGGATTATTGGAAATAAAGGGAATGAAAAAAATTAAAAAACAAATATATATAAAACATGGAATAGGTATTTATGATAAGTAAAATCTATATAATTTCATAATACTTTTTATAGAGATGTTTTTTATAATGCGGGTGGATGTGGCCTCCTTTTATATGTTAAAAAGTGGGACATTTTTGGCAACTACATTTTGGTTAAAGGTAAAAATGAAATGAAATGGTTGTTAGGTGAATTAGGAGAGGAAATGTAGTTGAGAATAATGGGATTTAAATAAATCCCTAAGAATATTCTTCTATAATTTATATGATTCAAGACAATCTAGAACAACTTCACCCACTTTATGTTTTCCTATTTACTCTCATTAACCTTGATTTAATATTCACCATTGTAATTATTTTTTACTAAAAATGTAAGATGAAACCTATCACCAATTTTTGTTGAGTTATTTTTGAATTTGGACTGAATTTAATAAAATTCAATTACTAAATATGATAAAATTACCTTTTTAAATTAAAACCTTATATATATAAACACTTTTTATATAAAGTTTTCTTATAGATGAAGTGTTTTTATTCTTATTTACTATAAATTAATAATTAAAATTGTTTTCATATATTTTCTATGTCTTTAAACATCACATTAGAGATATAAAAAATAGTACATTTAATTTATTTAGATTAAAATTACCCAATGTTTATAAAAACAATAATTTTTAAAATTATTTTTTTACCATGGTGACTAATATTTATTTTATTAACTCATTTTCATGTTTAAAAATAATATTAATTAATTTTAAAATTTCTATATGATTATTAAAAATATGAAAACTACATTATTATACTCATACTCTTGATTTAATAAAAATTAATTTTAATATGAATTCTCTTATAAAGTGATTTTTTAAGAAAAAATACATGTTTTAAGTATAAAATAAATTTTTTATTATTACATTCAAAGTTTAACTATTTTAATAATGTTAATTTATTTTATTTTATATATTATCAATAAATTTCTTAAAAAATAATACCATATTAGATATAAATTTTCAATACAAAATTCATTAAATATTTTTTTTTAAATATCCATTTTGTTTATAGAAAAACTAGTTACTTTATATTTTAAAAAGTTAATTATATCCATAAATTAGTATTAAAGTATTTCATTTTATTTAATAAATAAATCATGTCATACATTAATAATAATAATATATACTCCATAAAAATATATTTCTAAATAAACATTTTAATTGTGTATTATATTTTTATGTCTCTCATTATTATATTTGCATTGAAGTATTTTAATTTGTTTTCAAACAATATATAAAAAAAATATTTCTTTTGGGTACATGTATATCCAAAAAAAATATTTACGCTGATGATATATCCAATTAATATATTTCCAATAAACAAATTTCCTAAGACATATTTGCCTTTATAATATCTATACCCGCACAATTAATTCCAATAAATTAATTTAATTCTTACATCTTAAATTACTCCTCTCATTCCCAAAATTCTTGTTTATATTTCACAACATGATTTCTCATTTGATTTTCTTAATCAGTGTCGGTTATGTTTTATTAAGGGCGATCCTAATGGGGAAATAAGATTTAGGTGATTTTCATTGTTTAGAAATATTATTCCATTGTAATTGTTATCCCATTTTAATTTATACACTTTTAATAGAAATAATTATCCATGGTGGGTAATAATCCATGTTATGTAAAACACAGTTTCATGTTATTTTTTAGGTAATTTTCTCCAATGAGTGAATAATATGTTTTTAGATTAATTCTTATCATGTATGACTTATTTTCTTCTCTTTTTATTTAATTTTTTATATTTATTTACATAAATAAAATGTTTCTTAAATCCTATTTTTTACAACACTACCCAACCAAACCATTCCTAGAATGCCTACATGGGATTGTTTTACTTATGGAATTCTTTTTATGTCTAAAATTAACAAAAAATATACTAAAAATTCCTAAAAATAGTTTTAAATTTATGGATTAATTTCTCAAACAATTTTAAATAGGTCATGATATGTTTTGAAAATTAATTAAATTTTTAATGAAATATTAATGAATAAAAAATACCACTGGTATTGTTTAAACATATTTAATATTAATAATAAATTATATTATATATTGAATACTCATGATTTATGATCAAACCTGTGTATGTTTGATTTTTATTTATTTAATTTAAGTTATTTTTATTCTGAATAATTTTAATAAATACTTATTACATATCAATTTTAGATGATATATATATATATATATATATATATTCCCTCTATCATTAAAGTTTATATGTGTATGTGTGCCAACAGTTATATGATAAAATTTAATTTTATCATCTTATGTTCCCCTTAACTATGTGTGTGTATATATTTTAAGGATCAAATAAGTTCACAAAGACCTGGTTTTAGTATGAGAACTTGAAAACTACCAAAAAAGAAAATTCATTTGAATTTATTGGGAACTACAATTTAAATATAAAAATTTCTTAAGGAAAAATTCAATGGTCTTGGTTAATCCATCATTATCTCAATGTATTTACTATTAGAAAACAAATCATGATCACATCATTGTTTATTTATTTTGTAATCCATAATTATTTATTTTTTAAATTTTTAATGATATATGATCACACAGAATAGTTTTCAAGCATCAATTGAAAGAATAAATAAACAATTCTAAATATTTATGATTATTTATTCATGGTCAAAGTCAATAGTGTGATCCAATAGTGACAATCCTGATAAATAATATCAAATTTTAGTCATGAATAAAAATAAAATAATTAAAAATACATCAAAGTAATTATTAAATATCAAAAAACTTCCCCCACATAAATTAGAATGAAATCATACTTCGGGAGGATAATTACCCATTGTTGAGGGTGTATCCTTTATTAGATGATTTCTAATAAGTGTTTTGGGTCAACATAAATAAAATTGACTCAAATAGAATATCCATAACTATCGTGGTACAATTTTAGATGCAAATATTCATGAAATAAAAGTTATGTATTTATAAAAGATGGGACTCCATTGGTAAATTCATGGAGTTATTAGTAAATATTATTTTCTTGACAAATGATAATTATAGACACTTGGAGTATCTTCAATTCCATTGATAAAGGTATGATGAAAGGTTTTTGGATCCTTTCCTTGTATAATACTCAAGTTACTACTAATCCCTCATATAGTCTTTGAGGGTTACTGGGATTTGAATAAAATAATAGAATTTATTTATCATTAAAAAATATAAAATGTCTAAGTAACGGTAATTAATATTAAATTACTAATTTTTTATATTTTTATTTCATTATAAAATATTTCAATAAATTCAAAAACATTCATTTGAAAAAATATTGGTCAAAGAACATGTCATAACTATTATAATTGTTCATTTTTTATACATGAAATTCTCTAGTGTAATAATATATAAAAGTACTTTATATGTGATAGAGTCTGCATTACTTGATGGGACCCTCAAGGACTAAGTTACGGTAAAGAGTATGCTTACAAGATACATATGGATGATAAATGTTTCGCATATATCATTTTGATATCACCATTGAACCCTAATTTTTGAAAGAAACATGATGGCATGTATGTTTTCACCATTTTTTCTCATCTATAATGAGGTTGTGAGGAGAAATAGGAGTAATAAATCAATGATATTATCATTAAACTAAACCTATGTTCTTTCAAATATGGAATTTAGGATGTTAGTAATGTACTCAAAATGATAAATCACATTGGTTGATTAGAAAAATTAGAATTACTCTTAAATAAATATCATCTTCTATATATAAGTTTCTCATCCTTATCACATAGTTACTGATGTTAAGTTGCAAACTATGAATATAAAAATATTAATGAGGTTGTTTAATATATTTTTCATAAATTTTCCATGTTGATAAGAATCTAAATAAAGAGAAATATTAATTTATAGTTATGGACATGATGAACGGAACAACAAAATGGCAAATGAAAAGTACAATTCCAAAGTAGCAGTCCTAAATTCAATATAATATATTCAATAAATAGAGAGATCATAAAACAAGATTCTATTTTATTCACATATGGAAAGAAAGTTGATGGGAATGGAAACTATATTGAATTTAATATAAAGTAAGTAGAATAAATTACCTCATGTATTTTCATAATTGAATGTAATATTTCTATTTTAATTATTTGGTATTAGATATGATATACAAATTATATATTTGTATCTAAATACATGAATAATAGATGATAAAAAACATTGAAATAATGGAGTGAATCCTCGTGTTGATGATGTATAATTACCCTTATGTCAACAAGAGAATATCAAATCCTCACATTATTAGAGGATAAATTATTATATTTGAAAAATATTATTATGTAATTATTCTTATATGGAACATTATATCGATATATATATTATAAAATTTTTGATTTACTTTCATGATCAAAATAATATTTTTTTATTATAGTTTGTGCCAATCAGAGATATCATGTGTAAATAGTTTATAATGAATATAGAATAAATGACATATAAAACCTATTTCTGTAAAGATAGTTCTCGGATGAGAAAAAGTAGAAGATCGTTTAAATAATATACCATATAGTATGTTTAGACTCTTTTGAGCTAAAAATATTAGGTATATGAAATGATATAATATATTTTAAAATGAAAACAAAACCTTTTGGTATTAAAATAAGATAAATTTCCAAAGAATCTACAAATAGTTCATCATGATATGTGTGAACTATTTCAAGTATAATCTAGTGGAAATTCTATTTACATTATGATGTACCATTAAGAAATGTAAGGATTGTAAAAGTGATGAAATGAATATAGGTTATTTGAATATAAAAGATATTTTGGGCGGGTGAGATAAATATTATTTTATCCTAACCTTAATCAACCAATAAAATAAAGTGTGGACTCTTTCATAAACTCACATATCCTAATACACATCATATTAATGATTAATAATGAGTCTTGAACTTTTTTAAAAGTATTCTATTAGGAATTACTCACAAATAGCATCATAAAACTTTAAACATAAGCATGCTATAATGAAAATTTTATTTTCTATGATTTATAACAAGAATTAAATCCATTATCTCACAACTTTTCATGTATAAATCAAATATATTTTTAAAGATAAATAAATATTAAGAAAATTTCAAGGGAAAAAAATTCCCTATTAGTTATATATCTTAAAAATCCATTAGGATAATAAATAAATCCCCCATGTGGAAAATTTATAGTCAAGTGAAGGACTTTATTTTTGTAATAGGGTGAACACTAATATTTAAGATAATTGTAGAATTATTGACTTGAATAAAGTCAAGGAATTATGCATTAGGAGAATGGGAGTAGGAGTAGGATAATTGACTAGGGTGTTCACTACATCATGGAATATGACTACTAGGTGTTAGACATACATAAAGGGTCATTCAAATCAAATGTTATGGATGTTTTGATAAAATCCATACTTTCATATTATTTTGATTTATCTTGGAATTTATGCCCCAATATAGTATCACATACATATCTTTTGGTTACCCTATCAATATTCCCCCAAAATGTAGTTGTGTCTTTTAAGTGATCTCATATTATTTCCATTTTAGCTGTTGATTTCCATGTTGTGGTTTTATTAAATTCAAGAACACTTTTATAAAGATCATTTTCATGTTAAACATTAACATGATTTTTTATTGATTCATCATGTATTTATAGAGCTTAAATCCTTAGTAGTTGTTGGTTTTATACAACACTACCATCCTTTTTATTATTTTATCTTAGTCTCTAGTTTTTCAGTAGCCTAGATACCTAATTATCAAATTTTAGCCCTCCAAATATATCTTCTCTTCTACTTTATATTGTAAATGAATAAGTTATTATATTTACATTGATTATTAGTTTGGATTTGGATACCAACCATTCCTGTCCCATTAAAAATTACATCATCATCAAATTTATATCAAAACACAATATTTATTTCATGTTTTCTAATAATCATTTAATGTGTTTATTTGAGGCTGGGTTTACTCACAATTCTATTAAGAATGATCTCTTACATATCGTTTTGAGAAACATTTAACATAGGGTTGATAAATATTGGTTTTGTTTAAATATATTCTCTATGATAGTGTGGTCCAATTGTGCTCCTCTTAGGGTCGACAATGACTCTATTTCTCCATATGCAGATACCATAGTGTATGATGCCAAATTTATAGATAATAAAAAGGATAATCTATGACCAAAATCTAAATACTATATAATAGATAATCATGATAATAATAATTATAGAATTGGTGTCCCAATATATGTTTATTTATCTTATGTGAACCATTATCACTCTTAGAATTCATAGAAGATCACGATGGACCGTGATTTCATTGGAGGGATTCCCATGTCCAATGTTCTTTCTCCCCCATTCATACCTAGTCATTACTGTATTGAAATTAAAAATCCCCAATGGTTGTGGTGTATTCTTTAGCCATATATTTTTCATTTCTAGTGATACGTTTTCTTATAAATAGTTTTTCTATATATTCTTGCATAGAAGGTCTTGGTGTTGGCCGACCTCTAAGAGAAATGTTGTTTCCTCCATTTTTTTACTGGTGAAGGAAATAAAATCCATGTTTTATTAGATCAATCTATATTTTAAGTGTTTAGAGTAGTTACAAAAGGTAATAAAAATTCTTCTTTCTTTAAAATCACCCCTTTTAACTACTTTCACCTCCTTGGGGAGATGGTAGTGAGGATTTACCTGGTGGCTAATCTCCTTGTATAAATAAGCTTCAGAAGCCGCAAATGAAAGGGAAGTATTTATAACTGATCATCATGGAATCAATCCTTATTTCTCTATCATTAAATAATTTGTTTATGTATTGGGATGAACTTCAACCTGATCCATAAATAACAGTGTTAATCAAATGTAATTCAATTCAAATATTTTTCCTAGGTTGGTGATTCTATTTTTGATTCTTTTTGTAATGAAATAAAATTAGTGTGTCTTAATATTATTACACCACAACTAATATAAGTGGAAATTTGTATAGGTTCCCACTATACACTAAAAGTGTATTTAAAAAAATACAAAAAAATATTTATAGGATAATGTCAAGGAAAAATATGAACACGTAGTCATCATTGGAATAAGTTCCACAAGAGATCACATAAAATAAATGTTCTAGAAACAAATAATTTTTAAGAAAGTTAAAACAATAGTAATATTATTGTATTATTAACAAATTCGGTGATCAATTATTTATTGGGAAATATTTTCAATTATTTTACAAGGAATTAGTAAATTAAAATAACCTAAAATGGAATGAAAATACAAATTCAATGAAATGGATTCTGTTAACTCAAATAAATATTAATTGTTTACAATTTATCTAATTGAGGAATAGATCATTGGGTAGGGATTGATATTCTGGGGAGAGTTTATCATCAAAGGTAATAATATTACTGATAAGGAATCAATCATTTTTAATGTTTAATATTAGTGATGTTGTTGACTCTATTGAATTTTTTTCACCAATAAAGATTCTGAAAAAAAAATCAATTCAAAATTCAATAATATATATCTTGATTATTATATTATTGAGGAAAATAATAATATATTTAAAAAAATGTAACATTAACTCGTGTATTTTTTATTTTACCATGTGTCCTGAAGAGTTTATTGTGAGAGTTATAGTTATTTCAATGATATATGGAAAACAATAATCAGTCTTATAGTTGGTGAAGACTGAATAAAAATACTTCATTAAAGATTTAATTAAATTATAAAATCAAGTTATAGAGAAAACTATTTCTTTAGATATATGTACAGATTTCATGGACCAATGTCAAATTATATAAATTCACAAAGTATTGAAATATTAGTTCGAACAATTAATGCTGGAATTATTATCTATGTCACAAAAAATAAATATATCTATAAATACATCTATTAGATACATGAGGAGATTGATATGAGGAATATAAATATAAACTCTTATATTATAGATGTATCACATATACAATGATGAATTCCATATTTTATATGTATAATACATATAATATATTAATAAAATATCAAATAAATCTTAGAAAACTACATAGGAAACATTAAAAACATTAAGATAGTACATGTGAATATACAATGGCTATTTACCTAGTACATGGAGAGGAAGGAACACTTGTTTGCAATGGGATAAAAATAAATATTCCTATGGATAAATTGATCTAATATCATAGTTATTCTAATGAAAGGAGGAATAAAAAATCATTTAATCCAATGGTAGCCTAATCCAAAATTTCCGAAAATGTCATGGATTCTAATGCCGATAAAGAGTCATTAAAAAAATTAAAATTGTTTATTCCAATTATTTTATTCATATGTATAATGTAAAGTACTATCATAACAAAAATTATTTTATGTTTATAAAAAATTTATTAGCTGATATTATAATGGTATAATAGGGGAAGAAAGGGAATACTTGAGGATTTCATCTCATTAGAGAATTTTTTACTTAATTATGGTAAATAGTGGATAATAGATTATCCATGAAAAAACATAGTAAAAAATATAAATAAATCGATAACTCATTATAAGCATAGTTTTATCTTGTGAGATCTAATAAGTTGATGGTTCTCAAGTTAGATCAGATGTTACAAAATGAATTATTATTTTTTAGATATAAGGTTATAAAAGGCAATCTGAAAGTGTCACATGGTGATGAGTGAGATACAACTAGTGAAAATTGAAAAGGAGAATCACATTATTTTATTAAGATAATATATGGACTTATTTAAGTATAATCCATTATATATAATGATTGATGAGTTTTTATTCAAAGATAATACTTTTTCAAATGGATTAAACACTTCATAAAATATATTATAATATGTTTTTAAAAAATCTAGTATTTTGGGAGGTTGAAGAAAATAGTATTATGGGGTTCTATTTATGTTTGAGTAATGTTTGTAATATAAACACATGTACTATGAAATTGTAAAAGGATCTACTAATAACTCATTTTATAGATACAAAAGAGTCATTTAATGAAGGTAACTATGTTTTTGACCATGGTAGAATAGTGTACGCTTCATAAGGAATATTCATATTAGAGACTACATGTTTTTATAAGTTTCAATTGGCATTTCATATGAGTCATGGAATCAACACATGGGTCATTATAAACATTTTATGAGTCATTATGTATTGATTCATGTGTGTATTAGTGAATTTAATAACTATAAATGAGTAATTTTATAGTACTATATTAGTCATTCTAGGTCTGTAGGATCTTTATATAAATCTTGTTATGATATGGTTGTGAAAACCATCTTCATATGGAAGATAAAATCCACAAAAAAATTTAAACCATCCCATGTATAGTTAAAGAAAACCTCCATGTTTGGTTGATACAAGTGTTTTATGTTCTAATAAGGTATAGAAAGGCATTATATGTCCTCATAAGTTTAATAACATAACTATTATGTTTTTTATGATATGTTTCATTATTGATAAATGTCATTTTAAGTTTCAGATAGACTATATATGGTTCAATTAACCTTACAAGAATTAGAAAATAAACTAGATGAGATTTCCAAAATTGAAAATTATGAAGAATTGTAAAATATATTAGGATGATAAACATGATATAGACACCACAGAAATAAATATTATATTAATGTTATACAATCATAGATGAATGAATTAATATGGATAAAATTCATTGTGTTTGATGTGAGTTTTACTCAGTAATGATGAGGTGCAATTTTATAGTTCTATTCACTCTTGGAGAATTCAAACAAATTAAATGTTATGGATATTGTGGAGTATTAAAGATAGAAATATATATAGTCTAATGGGATTTATAAAAGTATTAAGGATAATATTCTAATAATTACTAAATTTTAATGGATAAATTTGAATTTTATTAAATGATTTCAAAATATATCTGATTACCATGTGTCAATGATCATGGAGTTCCCATATTAAAAAATAAAAAAATAAAAAAATATTAATCTATGAATACATATATGTTGAAAAAAAAGGAAATGAAATTATTACCTATTGATAATATTCATCATTGGTATGTTAATGAGGAAACCTAAGATTAGTTAAATAGAAATGGAGAACCCAATACTATAAAGTATCAAAAGGAATAACTGAAGAACACTCGGAATCAATGAGTTATTTCACCAGAGAAGAAGACTTTTACATATGAATTTTTATATTATTGAGTATGTTTATGATTATTTATTATATTAATTTAGTGTTAATGTCTATCCGATATGATCCATACACTCGATTGTAAAAGTTTACAAAGAAATATTACATCAAAACACTATTAAATGATGTTTTTTCATGGAGGATATCAATATATGGTGATGTAGAAGCAACATTAAGTAGAAGTATTTCATATTGTTGTGGATCATGGTTTTTAGTAGTTAGTGAGAAGATGAGAACTCTACCATGGGACAATGGAGTAGTATATTTATGGTACTATAAGATAATTTAATTAGAAAAGGTTATAGTGTAACCACATGGTAATATAGTGGACAATTCTTTACTAGTGGACTAATAATTCTTGAGAAGGAGTAGGAATTTAAAGATAAACCTTCTAAATCCATTTGTGTACTTATTTTTCTATATTCTATTACATATATTGTGAGTTTGTGTTAATTTATAATTTGAAGGATCAAAATATTAATTATTCTAATATCTTAAATAAAAAAATATTTCATAAAAAAATGAGCACCACTAATTCACCCCTAGCCCCTCATAGGATCATAACAAGAGAAGGGTACTCTATGTAGTATTTGACTTAATTATAAGAACCCCTAAAGATCCAAGAATTTAATGACTGGTTAATCTAAATTCGTTTAATAATCAATTTCGATATACATTCTATGTAATAAAGTACTATTGATTGAGGAATATGGTGTTTTTCTACCATATATCACTTTCCCTAGAGGTATGAGATTCAATAGACCGTGTTTTTTCAACAATTTATGAGGTAACACCTATTTATTTTTCATATGAGACTAATATGTATGTTGATATAAAATCCCAAACTATCAATTTGATATACATATCAGAAAATTTTAACACAAAGGTCATGAGACTACAAACTACCAAATATATTTTTGGGGAACTGAATAATAGTTATGAATGAAATATGAATGTCATGGAAGAGAAATTAAATATGAGGTGTAGACTTTTTTAATATATTAGAATATAAGTTAACTTTTTCATTGGAGACTAAATTATAATACTTAACGAGATTATGAGTAATATCTATGTGTTTGGTGAGAATTTGGATCACATTAACTTGTTAAAAAGATAATGAGAATCTATCCAGATTGGTTTTATCCAATATTCCTAGATTTAAGTGATATAGAAGTCCTTTCATTGGATTATTTACATAATTTAATCATTTCATAATAAATTAGAAAGGATGAATTCCACAGTAAGAATGAAATATATGTGATTTCATTTTAATCGATGAGAAATAATAAATCTAGAGATGAATATGATTCTAAATCAAGTGATTCCAAATATGGAAAAGATGAGGAATATTTCAACATGATTATTTCTCTTCATTCACAAAAATTTAAAAAGGTAAATGGAATTCAACCAAAAAGGCATTACAATTATAATCGCAATGGAATTTTTTCTATAATTTTATCAATGAGTAAAATGAAGGAATCCAAATCAAAAAGTGTTTGATAAATACTTAAAGAATAAAAAGTGTAATATTAAGAGGTAATATTCAATAAAAAGGGAATGGGTTTTATGAGAAATATAGAATAATTGACTAAACATAAACTATTCTGTCAAAATATTTTTTAAATTTTATTGATCATGATTAAAAAGGTTTTCATATCTCAAGAAGTAATGATGGAAAAGAAAGGAAAACTTATAATTCATAATGATAGATAACTTGGAAATTTATTTTGATTAGAATACATATATCAAGGATGAAAAAATAAAATCATAGCAGGAATAGAAAAAGGTGTATGAAGAAAAATATGTTTTGGAAAAAAGGAATGTATCTTATGTTGATGAAATCAAGGAGCACAAGTAAGGAGTTGCTAATAAGGATAAGATATTGAGAGAACCTGATGAAAAGTTGGTTTGTAAAGAATAATAGTTAGGAAAACACAACCCATGTGTCTAATATTTCAAAATTAGTTAAATAAAACTAGAAAATACATCAATATATTAGTTTCTTTCAATGGAAAGTCTTATCAAGATAGTTAGAAGAAGGGTCCTAACATGTTGTTGAAATATATTTTGATAAATACAAATAAGAAATTTCAAATAGTTTACATTTAAATTTTTTTAAACTAATTTATGTTAAGAATATAAGGGACAATTCCTATTCTATATTAATTAAATATACTATTATAAAAAATATGATGTCTCCCTATACTTTTTTTTGTCGGGATAGTAGTTTAATAATAATAAGTATACTCTAGATATATTTTTCACAAATATAGTAGGTAAATTTTTATACTTTTTTGTTTTTTATGGAATTAATGTCCATAAAGTCTACACTTTTGGGAATAATATATCATTTCTAGGGATGATATGTGATCTAAGGGGGGATTTAGTGGGAAAATGGTGATATAATTTCAATATAATCAATTAGTGACCAATAATACATCAATTATTCCCATATAAAATATATATAATAATTTAGAATTATATTTTGGGAGATCTAGATAATATGGTTGTAGGGTTGATCAATGTACAAATATCATATCAGGATAGTTTCCCTATCATTTGAAAAGGATGAAACAAAAAAGGGTTAATAGTAGAAAGTCATATTCTACTAATTATCCCAATAATTAATTTAAAAAATACAAATAATATGTGTATTTCAAGAAATAATTCCTAATAGTTTATCTAAATTAAATCTAAATAGGTGAAAAATAAAGTGTTCAAAAATTAGTGTTATTTCAAAAGTAAGTCAAGTGTTTTATGGTAATGTAGTTAAATTAAATGATGATTTGTATGAAATTAATAACCTAAGGACTCTAAAAAATTTATTTATGAGATAGATATATTAGGTATATGGAATTAAGGATTGTATTTATATTCTACCAGCTCATTTATAATTAATAATGAACAAAATAAAACCATATAGTAATTTAGTTACCTTTTTAGACAAGGTAAACAAGAGTAATCCACACATAAAAGCAGTTAAAGGAAAACATACAAGAATTCACATAGAACACGCCCTAGAAGAGGATCAGAGCAACAGGAGTAGCAACCACCAGATGCAGAGCTAATTGGATTGGAAGAATGAGAGGGTATGACAGATGCCATCGGGACCAGGCACCGTGAAGCTATGTATGGGGCAATGCTAGCCGATCAGCAATGCATGGTGGGGATCTAAGGAGATCAATGATGCAAGATGTTGGGGAGGGGAAATTCTAGTGGGCTAGGCCCATGTGTCATGTAATGGGCATGGTATGCCTCTGGGCCTTCAGGTTATGTATTGCAAGTCATGCCGGGCCTTGTTCCTTGGGACTACGGGTCATGTACGGGTTCCCCTTCAACCCTGAAAAGGGGGATTATCTATAATAAAATAAAAAGAAGGCCTTCGGGCCATTCGGGCTAACTATGAAATTAAGAGATCCGTTATTATTTTAATATTTATTGTTATTTTTTGGTAAAATATAATGAATGAAATTATATAGAAGAATAGAAAGTTATTTAACATTAAATGAGAGAAAACAAAATAAGGATCTTTCAAAATAACATTTTTTAATGAATGTTGAATTTATGGTTCTCTTTGAAATACTAAAAGAATTAGGTTTTAAAATCACACTTATAACCCTTATTTATTATTATTTTAATAATTTCATAAAATGGTGAGTGTATTGATTGATAAAAATATAATTAAAAGGGGTATTTTATTAATTTTCATGTGATGTATGATTATGTGATTATTGAGGTGAGTGCAAGATTTAATTTTCCTCAGTCAATTTATTTGAAACAACCTAAAAAATGAAAAGTAATTTATCTGACTTGCATGCTGGTTTATATATATCATGGACCAAATTAGTTAAATAACTATTGATTTCTAAATTAGGTTCCCTATGTATATATAGATTTGAGTAACTGAAGGATCATTGTTAAGAAAATTTCATTGGTCTATCCTCCTCTAAAATGTGAATTTAGTAGTGATCCTAAAGGAAAATGGGAAAATAAGTTATTTTTGGAATCATGAAAGAAGTATGAAGAATATTTGAGTGGATGACCAATATATTACATTTTTATTTATTTTAAATAATTTAGAGATGGAATAATTTTAGTTTAATGAAGATAAAAGGTGTATTTCCTAAAAAATACATAAGAATATTGAAGTGACAAAATGAATTAACTATTTGTGTTTCAAATAAATACATGAAAGGTGAAATCTAATTTTTCTGGGAATATGAGTGAATTATTATTATGAAAAATTCAAAGAATGATTATACAATTTCTTAAATTCATTGGCTAGATAGATTCATGCAATATCCATTACATTCAATGATTTGTTTGTTCACAATCAATTTTAAGTTGTGTGTTAACAGAAGAAAAAATTTCTAAATAGATTGGAATATATTTTTAAAAAAAAATTATATATTCTTGGGATATTTATTAAATTACTTGGATGAGGTTATTTGTTTATTTGAGTAATTTATGGAATATATATAAAAGTTTTGATAATTTATAAAGTAATCCATGGATGATTCATTTAAGAGATTAGTTGGAGTCAAATGTAGAAGGTCACTATGTTTTTGAAAAAGATAGATGAATATATAGGTAATATGGAATCTTTAGTGAGTAATTTCACATGTTGTATAATTATTAATTGGAATTGTGTATGATTCATAGACTCAATGTATTATTCATTCAAAACATTTTACAAGTAATTGAAAGTAGATACCACTACATACAAGTGTATTTCATAACTTTTCACAAGCCATTTGAGAGAAATTCATAGTTCATTATCAGTCTACAAGATCTTTGTTTATTTCATAGTCTCATAAATTAAAGACAAGTATCATTTTATGGTATAGAAAAGTCAATATATATTAGAGGCTTTTCCTCATAAATATTATATAGCTATGTTAGTAAGGTACAAAAATTTAACTATAATGTTGAGAGTTATCCTTGAAAGGCTAAGAAAAACCTCCATGTAAGGATTATGAAAGTATTTCTTGTTTATGAAATGCTGATACAAGAACGAAATGTATTCGTAATTTTGATATAACTTTAAAAAGGTGATACATGTAACTAAAGGGTTGATACATTTCATCATAAGGTTCAGACATACCTTATATGGTTCAAATAATCTTATATCAATCTTAAGATAACGAAGATGATATTTATAGTATAATAAATCCATAAAAAGTTTGATATAAATTTATATGATGTGCATGAGCTAGATTGTTTCATTCCCATTCATGGAAGGTCGACTTCCATTGGGGGTTGTTCATGGAACCGAAAACAACCAACATTTATCACATTCATGATATCCATGATACATACTTCCAAAAGAATGTGGTCATTGGGGAACATAACCAATTAAAATTAAGATCTCATATTGGTCAATAAGATATTAATTTTCCATCATCACACCCTTTTGGGGGGAATTATTTCCTACTATGGGACTCTCTTATATATTTTAGACATATTCATGAATCTCTTTTTATGTTACAAATTTGAAACTTTTCACCCTTTTGTATTAACAATTAATTATAGATAATAAATGAAGGGAAACCATATTTATGTATATGATGTTCTTCGATGATGGAACCATTTGTTTATATCTATGGTTCCTGATTGATGTAACCATATGTTGTATTAGTGCTCCTATATATTGGTTACATTTTTTTTTGTAGTGATTCTAGTTTTAAGCCACACAGTTGTGCATTCTATAATTTATCATAATCTAGGGAGATGTTACCTGTTTTGATGTTGTTACAGGGTGTGTGATAGAGGATTTCTACATATCCTTATGAGAGGAATTTGAAGCCACATAGTTCGGTTCTGCTTAATGGGACACATCATACCTTTTAGGTTCAACTGATAAGGACCAGACCATGCGGTTTAACATCATGCAATAGGCATGTCTAGGATAAATATGTTAAGAAAAGGATGTTTTGGGAATAATTCTGAAAAAAATAGGGGTTTGAATAGGGAATATAGCCTCCCTGGTTGGGTATGGCCTTGTTGGGAATATATGAACAATATAGATGATCATGGAGGGTACCATAATGAATATGGCTATCCAAGTTTGATATGAACCTGCTAGAAATTTAGAATATAGATGATTAGGGTTAGTTTGGGGTGCTAGGTTTGAACCTCGAAGAGGATTTATATGTATCAATTTAAGATAGGAATCAAAGACTATACAGTTCGAATGGTTGGGTATTACACAATTAGAGGAGGTCCAAAAGGATGAATCATTAAGAATATAGACCTTTTATTGTTAGTGTGCATTTGGTGTTATAGGTTCGAACCTCATTGAGTATTTTTATATAATCCATTTAGAAAAGAATAAAATCCCATTTAGTTTGAAATGTTAGGGATTGTACCTATGGAAGAGGCCCAAAAGGATGCTTCATTATCAATATGGACCATTGATGATTTTTATCATGGAGAATGTGGCCCTTTGAGAGTATCGTAACACAGTTTTGGTGCTTACACCTATTAGTAGGGTCAAGTGATTTTTGATCGTGCTAATGAAATGATTCTCGTTAGTCTCTAAGACCACTTGTGTCATGCTTGATGTGATAAACAAGAGGAAGTGGATGATTTATAAATCCATACAATGTTCTTTGTCTACTAGTGGAAGAGTGTGAGGACATTAAAGGTTGGGGATATTCTGTAAGAAGGGCTAGGGACTTATTCTTGGAGGGATTCTATGTTGGTTTCCCTTATGAAAGGTGGAAGAGGGTATGAGGGAATGATTAAAAATGATAATAGAGTCTTTTTATATGACTCTCTTCACAATTTAGGTAACATATGTCACCTCCTGGACATAGCGGTCATATGAAACTATCCCAAATCATGGGATCCTCATTACCACAACATTAAAATATTGGGTACATTATAAATATCCAATATTCTATGTTCAATAAATGTGGGACATCATTTTTTCACATGAATAAACAACTAGATGGGGGACACACTAGTGTGTCATTTCTCCAGGTTGAGTGAATTAGGTGGTCATGGTGGAGGTATTAGTGAAATAATTCCCAGGTTCTGGTTAGAGGGAGGTGAATACATTTGGATAGTTCATGAAGGGAAAAATATTGGTATAAACACTAAATGGAAAGATTCCAGTAAATAAGGAAGGTAAAAACACCCTAAGGATACCTCATTCTGTATAATGGCCTTTTATTATTGTGGTGGGGGATTGTGAAGGCTTTCATGAAAGAGAATAATTCACGGTGAACCTCAATTGTGGAACAAGGAAACCCTTTGCGGGTTCCCACATAGTTTCTCTCATGAAGGATCCCTCTTATGGGTCTTCCTCATGTAATATAGTAGGTGAATTTCTTAAAGGAGTCTTCTCTTTTCTTTTCCTCTATTTGTATGTCTGCCTTCCCTATATTCCATTCTCTTTTTATGATCGGGTTTTCATAGTTATGATAAATAAATTCATTCATAGAAAGGATGGATGGACGCATAGTATACCTAGGTCCAAAAAAATGAGTAATAAAATTAGCATCCATAAATCAAGTTTTTGTTTTATAGGTGGTAGGGTGACCACATCACACAACAAATTGATATGTAACATACATGGCTATGAAAGGGACACCTGTACCCAAAAAATTATTCAAACCATTTGTGGGGTTAATTGAATTTCCATCTTCCCCTACAAATGAAAAATGTTGTTTTGCAGGGGGTTATTGAGGGTCCATTTCACTTTCTCGTATGGTAAAATGAAAATTTGTTTGTGGGGGTAATAGATTCACCACCTTCTCCAAAAAATGGATTTTTTAGGGGACATATCCTTATAATTTCACATCACAAATGATTCGTTTAGGGAGTTCCATACATAGCGATAGTGTCGTATAGTATTTTCACTATGTGAGGAAAATATGCCACTTTGAGGTTTTAATTACTTTATCAATTTTAACAACATGAGTATATTATCCCGTTTGAATCAATATTTTATAAAATTAATAAGATATTTATTGGTTATTTTTGGACTTTTCTAGGCATAAAATTCTACCCCATTCAAAATGGTGTTTGATCGGTAGAAAGAGGTGTCGATTTTGTGGAAGAATTTTTCCAGGATGAATGATTTTTGCAGTGCATGTGGACCTAGAGGAGGTCCTATGTCAATAAAAACATGTTTGGTTGACTAATTTTTAAACTTGGGATCTACAGGTTCATTGATAATAATTTATATCTCTTAGCATGTGATCCTTCCATACATAGTAATTTCCATTTTTCAAGAAACGTTTTCTCATACTAAGTACTTTCTATCCACGAATAGGTTTCCTTGTGGAAAAATTACAATATTCCACATTAAAATTATCTCTTCATATCTATTGGTTACCCACATAGGGATGATTATGATATGTGGCCTGTATACAAATTTGATTAATAAAACATTTTTTGTTGATTTTGTTTGTAAAAGAAAATGTGTCATGTCCAGTAGCCTTTTTATAAGTCAATGAAAATGATTAAGAAGATAATTACCATTGAATAAAATATTTAATTCAAACCAAGTCTTGATTTCATTCTATGGTAAGGTTTTCTAAAATTTAATCTTTCTCATGAATTTTATAATTTTTCACTTTCTAAAATACTACCTCTATACAAAATTAGACTATAATGAGATGACCCAATTCCATTGGATGAACAAAACCATCCATATTCACGTTTTTATTGTCTTTAGATCATGTCCAAGTGAATGTTTTTTTTGTGGGCCATGTCATTTCTGTCATGAGTCAAGGGAAATTATTCATTCTAAACTGTATGTCCTAGACTCAGAGTAACCATCATAACGATGAAATATCCTTGTAGTAATCGATTCAAGATTACACATCCAGTATAAATTTATCACAAGATGATTAAACAGGGAGATGTTCCTAAAATGGGAAAACACTCTGGAGGGAGTTTCCTTGATGGATGGGAATGGATGTTCTATGAACATCAGAATTGTATTGAATTTATAGAATAGTTGGATCCATCAAATTATAATAGGAATTATGGATTATCAAGTTCATAGTGTATTCACCAACCATCATCCTTCCAAAATTAATTAGTCACTCATGTTCTAGCATCAATACCTTTCACCTACCACATAGAGAATTAAATATTGTTTTTTGGGATATCTATCAATTTGGAGGAATTCCCATTATTGGTAAAAATTTTGATGAGTGTATTTTTTCATCAAATAGATATGAAGATGCTAAAAAGGTTTATCCATTTATGAGTGTTCCAATAATTTTAGTAGAGAATTCAATAGTCCATACCCTTTATCAATATTCACTTATTCTATTTTCTGATTGGATAATAAAATTCTTGCAAACTAATGGGCCAAGTCAGAAGGTTTGGTACACCAAGACTAATCGGACTCGAAAATAATAAGATGTACTAGGTTCATACTTGTCCACTCTCATATAAATCTAACATACCATATGGGGCTATAGGAGCCGTCCTGATATATCTCCAGACATTTTTCAAGCTAGATTTTCACCTTATTTTTGTGTGGATGGATCTTTCCATCTCATGATGTATACACAGGTGTCTACATTTACACCATAATGATGGTATCCATGTTAGTGGAGGGAAAACCCATCAACCATTTTGTACCCACCCATGATTGTATTTACCTGTTTTTGGGTTATATACTAGAGGTATGATCCACACATCACTTTATTAGACCATTCCAATTCATACATTACTGGGAAATAGAACACTTTCGATGTTTTGAGTATTAGTATATCATGGAAATTCATCGTTTCTTTCACCCAAAACTGATCAATATTTTCTATTGTTTTCCAACATCCCTATGCATCAATAGTATTATGGAGATGTTAAGGTTTGTGACCCTTTTTGATTTCATCCATAATTTGGAACCTTCTGGTAGGGTGATAGATAATGGCAGGAGAACTTCAGATGAATTCTCTTACATCATGTCATTTCAGGATGGTATTCTTAATACACAAATAGATGGAGTGAACATTTAAAAAATTTACGGTCTATATTGGTACACATGAAAATTATTATTTGTAAAAGAGGTTTAATCATAATCTATCGTTGGTATTGAGAGGAAATCACATCCATTAAACCTCCTCCAATTGCGGTTGATGCTGATGGGTTCAGGCACCAACATGGTGGTCAATTTTACCTCTCCCAATGTTCTGACCAACCTATCATAGGGTTATTCTAAAACATGGGTGTAATATTATTCAAATGTATTTTTGGGGTGACCATTTCAGTGTATAATAAGCTACTAGATTCTTTAGGTTCTTTTCATATTGCACCCACATCACCGGTATTCGTGGAGTAAAATCATACGTCTAAATGCTCAAGGAATTTAAGGGGAGTTTCACCTTCAATTTCCACACATTTTAGGAATTGTGAAGACATAAAATTATTGTATTACACTCTTGGATTACCCATTGACATTGGTACAGTGAAATTTTGTCGAGGACTTCATCGAGAGATTCTAGATATACAATCTTAGTCCTTGAAATTAAATGGTTAGCAGTGATGGGATACTTTACCACCACCGTGTCACAATATGGATTAAGCCCGTCCATTGAGAATTCGATTCCATATTATATACATGTTACAATGGGTGAAAACGATCTTGATCCCAATGCTTTCATCAAACACAAGTTCATGAAAAAGTGGCCCTGGTTCCAAGTCTTCACTATCATCCTGAAGACTCGTTTAGATAATATTGTTCATAAAGCATACATATTTCATATAAAATTACTTTGATTGGGAATAGGTTGGTTTTACCAATAATATTTTCATATACATATCGATTAAGATCTAATGAATCTATAGGAGTTGGATGTGTGTGAATGTGATCTTTTCTTTTACTATCATTCCAACCATCATGCGAACTCTATGAAAGTTTCTTCTACTAAGAAAAATTATTTTGTTTCTGAGGAAGAAAAACTAAAAGATTTGATTAGTGTGCATACTATAGAGTTATGATGTTATGAAGTTCACATGGAGTGAGTTCAAGAACAAATTTCAAAATAAAATACTAGTCTATAGTACATCAGACAAAAAAATCGATATCTAGAAACCCTCATAAGAAAAATGCAACCATTATTCCAAATTAAAGTTGGGCAGCAGGTCAATATTAAAAAATCCCTCAACCTCTAGCGTATGGAAATAACCGATTTTTTTAACATATATTATCAATAGTCATTTTAGTTATTTCTTATTTTTCCCATTTCTCAATAATATTATGAATATACTCTACAATGTGGAAATTCCTCCTTAAAATATTATTCTAATAACTAAAAACATTGTTTTTCCCAATTACCTTTTTAATACTCATTTCGTCACTTCATAACATATTGTAGTGTTTCAAAAGAGTAATTTTAAGATATCTTGAATCATTCAACTAATGAGTAACAAGATCAATCATATTTATGAATAGTTTATCCAAATAACCCCATAACTTTTTCTTTTGGTGTGAATCATGGATGTGTATAGGTATAATTACAATCATTATAACACAAGATTATTCTTATTTGAAATAATGAATAATAATTACTAATAATTTTTTGAATATCTAAAATAGATTATCATGAATATATGTTTGTCACAATCTATTTTTCTCTTTGGTATAGGGACCTAGTGAATGTATTATGACTTTTTATAGTTCCACACAATGGTCCCCATAAGCATTACGTCATTTCTATCACCAACCTATTTCTTTAAAAAATATGATGTGAAGTGGAATTAGCAGGTATGAATTGATTTTTTCTCATTATTCACGTTGTGGTTTTTTAACATGATGATTTTAACATATCCTTATATTGGTAGTTTATGGTCTTGCAAGATGGACCAATACAGATGATTTTTTGGATCAAATAACATTGAACACAAATTACCTGGAAAATATTTTCTAATCATTAATACAATGAAATATTTTTGTTGTGGGGGGGGGGGGGGGGTTAGGTATATTATTGGGGATATGAAATCAAGAGAGGATAACATGAGGATGTTACTCATGGTATTTCCATAGAACTTGTTTGAGAATAGAACTCCATTACGATGTTTTTATCATGTCTGGAAACAAAAGAATGATCACCTAGGAATGAATATTACTCTCGTTGATGGGCCATATTTAGGCCACACAATACAAAAATCCACTTATGGTAATAATTTAAATATTAAAAAATTGGTTCCTTTGATTTAGATGTTCTTATCACAAATAACCATGATGGGTTTGTGGAAATTTGATCTTCCCATGATAATGACATTTGGTTTACAAAATATGGGATGCAAACAAGATGTATGATGGGAGGAATTTTGATCAAAATTTTACATGGGTTTAAATATTCAATCCCAAATTTGATTTAAAGTAGGGGTGGAAGTTTTCTCCCATCCAGATTTTGTTAGTGATGGGATCCCATAATGATTTTCCTTGCCTGGTTTGGGATATAATTTTTTTATATCGCAGTTGATACTAGAATAAGTAATCCATGAATTACTACATTTCCCATTAGGATGAGAATCAAGCCTCATGAAGTTATATGGTAGAGGTTCCCTATACATATCTGAACCATATACAAGGATAGACAACATAGTGGAATCCACCCTGGATAGTGTTAGTTTACATGGGATAGACATTTAATTCACTATCCTTACTCATGGAATGGTGTGATCAAGTAAATCAGAAAAATCACTCAAAAACACCAAGATAACATGAATCGAGATCAGTAAAAAAACAAAGTAGATCAGAGGACTATATGAATTGTAAGAAAATTCTTAGTTTTAGGAAGGTTCCGATGGTAATTTTTGGGATTTTTATCACATAAAAAATACACTATCCTGAAAACCACATTATTTTGGGGAAATGCCAAATATTACTCCAGCGTAGCCCAAACCTAAGGTGAAGTAAGTGGTGGATGTCATAAATCCTTACATTGGGGAGAATTGGATATGAGAGGGTGATATGGGGTAAACACTCATTGGGTGAACATAGACCAAATTTTAAAAGAGGCTTATAGTTATGATGTCATCAGGGTGTACAGTGATAAAAAAGATTTCACCTGAGGAGAAACATTCCTCTGGTTGATGAGCCTCATTTTACAAAAACATTATGTAGATACATATCTAGGAATATTATACATAGTAAAAAAGAATGATTTACTATATATTTAGAAATGTTTATCAATGATATTCAATAGAATCATATAAGGGTTTTGTTTCCAACAACAAATGGGTGATATTTGAAAGAAAAAACTGTCTAGGTTAAAGTTAAGTTATTTAGACCAATGGTCCTCATAACAAATTAAATATTTTTATACATAGAGCTAGATCATATAGAGAATAATTGGGTTAGTGTTTTTAGAGTTTTTCCTCAAATTAAGGGTCTATGAATAACAACATACCTCATTATGATTAGAATCCTTCCACATGTAGTTATAATACCAAATGGTGTAAGAGATTCTAAACATGATTAATGGTCCTATGAAATGAATACCACAATATTTGGTAGTTTTATGGAATACAGAGAAGATGTGAAACAGGTAGTTTTAGATCTTATAGTGAGGGTGTTTCTTTGCAGTTTAATTTCAAGTGATAAGAAAAAATGGTGTTCCGTTTAAGGTCTTGCATCCCAACCCATTTTAACCCTGATTTGAATTGATATATCTCAATCATGGGGGGAGACATCAATTGAAATTTTATATAGAACCATGATTTCATATTTTTTTGTAGCTACAAATCTCATTAGGATAAGAATCAGTCCAAACATGGTTCTTATATTTAAAATCTTCTAGAATAGTTTGACCTATCATTGTGAGGGGAATTTTATATTGACACTGGAACCATGATTTTAAATCCTAGTGTCACTATGTATACTATGATAATAAGAATCAAGAATCATCTAGTTCTAAATAATGTTCCATGCATAAGTATGGTCATTATGTACGATGAGTTTTTTTTCATGGTTGGTACACAATTGATTCAATAATCACTAAGTATCTAACCATATAAATAATACAAACACATGTAGTTCAATGTTCAAACTACGGTGAGAGACTAAAACCTAGAATGGATGTCCCCTCAGGTGAGGTCTATAATAACATGTAGTTTTACATAAAAAAATAGGGACATGAACCATGTAGTTTAATGACAAGTGGAGGGGACATATCCATGCTATTTAATGTCATGGAATAAAGAAATAAATTGTGCCTTTTAAGGTCCTGCATCCATGACCCACCACTTCATGGTGTTCAGGATAAGAATGATATGACATTCTTTGGGAATGGTGGGGGAAGGTGGTAAGCAATGGAACTGGGGTCCTTAGATATGAAGAAATGTGGTGGGATGAGAATACATGGGATGACCACAAACCATGTTTGAAAAGAAATTTCCATTAAAATGTCATTAAAGTGTACAAATATAAGACGATTTCTATTGGGGATGAATATTCCTTTGATTTCAAGGACATATTTAGATGCATATTATGAAGATCAATGTTTATGATGTATTATGAATAGTGAAATAACATGTGTCCTTTTTAGTTGAACACTCTTATTACTAATAACCAAATTAAATCTTTTAGTGATCTAAAATTCTAAAATAATGGAGTAAATTTCTAAAAAGGAATGACCCAGAGAATGAACTGTGAATTTAGGCTGGAAATGACCAAGAATGGGTAGAGTACTCCTTACACTAGTCTGAGTTATATATAACAAAGGTAGATATTTTAATAGACATGTTATTTGAGATTCAAGAAAAACTACATATCCTATGGTAACTGGAATCATCCCACATGTAATTATAGATAATGTTTATTGAAAATGTCTAATTTGTATGGAGGGATGTACATTTGTTCAATATAGGTTCACGAATGAAAAGAGAAACTTCTATATAATCTATTTTATAGATCTATATCATACTAAGGAGGGTATTGGAATGCACATTTTTCTATGGTTGGGCCTATGTAAGATAATCTAGGTGTCACTGCGTACCTCATTGGGATAAGAATGAAACCTCAAGTAGTTCTAGGATAGATTCCCACACTGATCAAATTATCATACAAGGATGGTGAATTTTATTATATCTCACTTGGTCTAGGATATTAAATGTGATAATGAATAAATATCTAATTAGGATGAGAATCATTCGACACGTAGTTCTGATATATTGTTGTGGTAAGGGACCATCTTTGATAATGGTAGTTCTTTTAAGAATCATTCAAAAAATGGATAATTCAACATTGAATGAAATGAACATTGAATATAATGTTTAAAATCATGCAATGAGGACATGTGTTACCTAACATGACGATTAGTTATGAATAAAAATTCTATATAAACACCATGGAATCAAGTACACATAGTTTACGATTCTGGAGATTGGACTATGAGGAGACCATACCACGCAAGGAGGCCATTACCATGATTTTTAAAAAGACATGAGCTATGATTGGAGAGATAAAGAATAAATGGTGGGGGATTCCCTTATAATTGGGAATGATTCCAATAAATATAGTGAAATTGTTGAGTAACATCAGCTGGTATAGAGTGGATTCATCAATTGGTAATAAGGAATATAATATGAATGAATGTAATGGAGTCAAACATTAGTAACAAAAATAATACCCATGTTTAGAAATTGTGGGTGGTCCACAGATAAAATGTCTAGGAATCTTTTTGTATCCTTTAACAGCTAGATTCATGTTGTACATAGTCATTAGTAAGGATTCCCTATAATGTTCTGACTCATATACGGGGAATGGGGTGACATTTTCTTTTCCCTAGGATTAGGATAGAGAACCTAGGCAATAATATATTCCTCATCTAACTAGAATCTATCCCCATGAATATTTCATAATTCTATGTAATTAAATGTCATGTGGTAAATATTTTCTCATGCAAGAGCTTCCAAATAATTCGAGAAATCATCTCATATAATAAATACTATGTTCATCAAATAAGGCGCCATAGTCTTATCTCCTAGGGAATTATATGATTGGTGAATAGATTAAGACTATATTTTTAATGTCATGTGATGAAAAAAAATTTGTACAGCGTTACATATTTTTACTAAGAACGTTGTTTCATTCCATTTAGGGTATTGTAAAAATGAACATTCCATGAAATTTAACATCATATAATAAGAATGAATGATAATGTTTTTGGGTCTTATGACTAAGATCCCATGTCATCAATCATATCATTTTTTGATAAAACCTACATTTTTAGGGGGTTTAATATGTTTTCCACCCACATTGATAAATTAATATCACCCATTATAATAGTTTTTATGGATAGAAAAAGGTACTTCCCATTTTTGGTTCAATCATTAGACGTTTCTTACCTTCTAAAATTGGGGTCATAAGGACCAAAACCTATTCCCCTTATAGGTATGAAGGAAGGTGTAATTTATTGTTGAAACTGAAGCTATTAAATTTTGTTGAACCTATAAGTGATGCAAGGTGTGAAATATCTTCTCATAAAGCTATTACAATGTATGAAAATTCTTCTCAGAGTTATCATCTAAAGTAAACTAATAAAAAAATTCAACCAACATTGAATGAAATTTGACTTCGGTGGGAGAAAAATCTTATGTCCTGTATACCAATGAATACTGGGATTCTTGTGTTACAGAATAGGTTGTGGTATAGTAGGACCAGAAAACATGTTAAATTTTCCCAGTTATTTATTCCCTGTCATTTTCCACCATTTTATAGAGTATGTTCGATAGTTTTTTTTATTAAAATACTATATGTTTCCATTTATTGCTACATGATAACATGATTAATGGAAGGGATCAATGTTATATACCTAGTAAAACCACATCATCTCAGAAGAACGTAAGTCAGTTTTATTATCCATAATTATTTTATGATGGAAACCAAACATGGTATTAATGTTGGACATCATGAAATTGATAATTCTTTTTGCTTTAAATTCTTTGAGGGGTATATATTCAGCCCATTTGGGGAAGAATTTTGTAGCAATGAGGATTTAATTAAACAACATGGATATTGATAATCCTAATTTTTATTTAAAATTTTCTGTCATTTATTCATATATTTTCATTTAATTATTTTGTAATGAATGTGTTATATGTCTAACTTTGTAGGAATTAAAGCTTCATAGGTTTTCAAGAAAGAAAATGCTGGAAAAGTAAAAAACTATCCAAGTACACGTCATGATCACAACGTTCACATAGTGTACCTGACGATCATAGAATAACACAAGTCATGAATCCAAGCCATGACCATTCCATGAAGCATGATGAAAAGACTGTTACACATTGTGACTAATACAGACACATCATGAAGCTAGTCAAAGCCCCTGGGGAGATATCCATGACAAAATTTTTGGAAAATTTAGATAGAGATGAGGTACACATCATGAATGATCTATTCATGTTGTGTAACTAGTTAAACATCCTTATCCAAGAGAACTACATGACACGGTGGATATCCAATGGAAAATGACGTGGATTGAGGGTACATGTCATGTCCTATAGGTACATGTCTTGAGAAAATATTCCTATATAAACAGTGGTGCAATAGAGCAATGAGAGCAATTTGGGATGTTCTTCTCTTCTCCCTTTCATTTCCTTGAAAAATATTTCCTCCCTTTCCCCTATCAAACTATCAAACTCTTAGTATTTGTGTGTTTTTATTAATCCAAGAGTCGTGTAGCCTTCATTCTTAAATGCATTCAATACCTGCCATCATGTTTAGTTTCAATTCCAATTTCTATTTGTCATGTATGCCTTTTAATTATAATCACAATTCACTTAGTGCATGTTTATTTAAGTTTCATTTGCGAACCTTTTCATGATCCCAATTCCATTAATCAATCCATCAAGCATGCCGTCATTCGGTTATTTAATTACATCCTACACCACCTTGAGTAGATAAATTTCATAGGGGTTGGGATCAAGCAAAGTATCTTGATAAATAAATTTACCTTTCAATATAAACATGGAAACCCTAATTGAGTTAGTAACAAGGATATGAACCTTCTTTCTATATCATTTTTGCTAAAATCCCTGACCAAAAGATGGTAAAAAAATGACCATATATTAACTCGTGTAGAGAAATCTATGACCACTAGTTTAAGATAATTTATTCCTTAAATATGCCAAAAAAAAATACACCTAGGTTGTAACAATCTACAGACCATGGAATAACTCCTTCCTAGGTATGACTAGGAGGCTGAACCCTCATTTATCAATTTAATGTCATCCCAAAATATAACATAGACCAAAATCCAAACCAAAAGTCTTCCAAAAATGCCTCCCCTATATGTTTAGAAACTAGATTCTCTCCAAATTTAACAGCATTCTCCCCGTGGATTCGACCATGTAGTCCCACTACACTACATCTTAGTAGTTGGTGAAAGTTTGGCATAAACTATAAAATGAAATTTGATTCATGCTGAAGGAAGTAACAACACCACCGTGTAGAGGACATCAAATTTCTAGCACCATTTCATTGAAGAAATCTGGTTTTTATTAAAATATCGGATTACGTTTCCTTCATCCTTTTGTCTATCTTTCATTTCTAGATGCCCTTTCATCTTCACCTTCATCTCCAATGCATGTACCAAGGTCCCTTGAACTGATCAAGGAACCATGAAGCAAAAGAACCATTAGCCATTGATCCCAAGATCAAAATGCATTTTATTTCACTCCGTCTATCAGCAAATGGATGAGAAACATCACAATGTAGGGCCCAACCCACTAAATCATCAAATCATATTATGAGAACACATGATGCACCGTAAAAAGACCATCATGGACTATGGATTTCCATCATTCCATAGTGTGATTCCAAGCATCGTTCACCTGCCAATTCGAGACCATACCTTTGAAATCATGACTATAATCAACCATATGATCTAAAACATGGGACAATTTAGTGGTCTTTAGAGCGAAGACTCATATGAACAAATTTCCAATTTTCTGAAGTTTTGTGATACATTCCACAACAAGGTAGTTTATTCTGATCTGATAAGACTTTATCTCGTTGCTTTTTCATTATGATATAGAGCTAAAGATTGGATCAAAATCCAAGCTCCCGAGTCAATCCTGAGTTGTGATGAGTTTTTAAAATAATTTCTCAATAATTACATTCCACATATCTGAACCTGGATGCTACGAAATGAGATTCAAAACATTGCACAAGCAGATAGAGAGTCCTCATGGGAAGCATGGGACCAATTTAAAGAACTCATGAGGAAATGTCCATATCAAAAACATGACAAATGGATTAAAATTATATCCTTTTAGCAAGGACTCTATCTAGTGGCACAAATAGTTGTCGATGATGCCTCTGATTGAGGTATGATGTTCAAAATACCTGAAACAGGGAGTGTTATTTTAGACAAAGTATCCCATAATGCCATTTTGGGGAAAAGTGACCATGGATAACCATGATGTGGAATCCACCAAGTTGATGATACCACTTGGTTATCCATGCAATTAAAATCACTAACCAAGAATCTTGATTCATTTCAAATAGCAACCACACAACCCCTTCATAACCATGTCATGGAAATTTAGTCATGTGAGTTGTGTGATTGACCACACCAGTATCAAGACTGGAAATAAGGATATGAGGAACCACAAGATCTTAATTACGTTAATTACAATCAATAACGTGAACCATTTTAGCAGAAACAATAACAACCAAGTATTCAGTAGAGGCCTGCTCAACAGAAGCCTCAAAAAAATAAAGTATATTTTCAGAAGCATAGTAGTAATGCTTAGTTTTGCAACCAGGTACAATTAGGGTATCCAACAATGAACCCTATTTCAAGACCACAATAACATACATATCTTCAAAAATCCTATCTGAGGCCCCAAAAACAACAACAACAACAAAAATTTCCACCTGCACAGTCAAGAACATAATAAAAACCTCCACCACTATGAAGTAACTTGGAGAAACTTTTGACATCATTATTTCAAAATCCAGATCAATGGATGACTATGAAGAGAATGAAATGAAAAATCAGGGAGCATATTTAAGAAACATGGAGATGCAAATAGGGAAGATCCCAAAATCCTTATCCGATAGATTACTAGGTACTTTACATAGTACCACTAAGACATACCCACAATAGTAAGCTATGGATATAGTACTAAGGAGAGTAAAAGTATTAGATTTCCAATAATGAAAGGAAGAAAGGCCATAGGAAGATCCCACACAACAACCCAAAATATTAGAATCAATACCAACTGAGAAGGAGCAAGCCCCAAGAAAATAGAAAGAACTCATTTATGTATCCCCACATCCATACATGCCACCAATTCCATTTCTCAAACAAGTGAGGTAAGGAAGGCTAGAGGCTTGGTATAAAATGTTCCTCGAAATGTTCAATCAATTTCATATCAACATTTCTTTTGCTAAGGAAATCGCTCAAATGCCTATTTATGAAAAATTTCTCAAAGAATTTCTATCAAAAAATATAATGACAGAATATCTAAGATTGATTTCATTAAATGATTAATTTTATGCTATTTCAAAGCTAAAAATCCCACCAAAGATGAGAGACCTAGGAATTTTTTAAATTATATGTACAATCGGAGAGTGAAAATTTAAAGGAGAGCTCTGTGATCTTGGATCCAACATTAAATTGATGCCAATGAGTGTTTTCCACAAAATCAGACTCCAAGAAATCAAGGTAACAAGAGTTTCATTGTAGTTAGTTGATTATTCAGTTAAGGACCCATGTGGTATTCTTGAAGATGTTCTGATTAAAGTTGGAACATTCACTTTTCCAAAATACATTATAGTTTTAGACAAGGACGAGAAAGGAGATGTCCTGATAATTCTTAAAAGACCTTTTCTAGAAATAGGTAAGGACTTGATTGATGTTGATCAAGGACGTCTCATCTATAGATTCATAGAATAAATAGTTCTGTTTAACCTGATAAGGGATGACGGACATTCAGATGATATGATTGACTATCATGATATCTCTCTCACTCAACAAGGAGGGGATTACATGTATATAGAGGAAGATATAGATGATTCCGGTTTAGAAAAAGGAAGGATAATATTAATTAAAAGAAGTCATATTTGTTGAACCTCTTACTAGAGACACTATAAAACTATTTATCTCATCCACCATTCATCCACCCAAGTTGGACTTGAAACATTTACCCAATATATTGAAATACTCAAACATAAGAGAGTCATTATATTTACCAATAATTATCAATGTAGAACTATCTCAGTATTAGAAAGAAAAACTAAATGATTTCCTGTAAATGCACAAACAATCAACTGCATGGGTGGTGGCATATATTAAGTTGATCAATCCTTTAGAGTTCACCCAACAGATTTTACTCGAAGAAGATAGAAAACCAAAAAGACAACCTCAAAGGAGGATCACACTACAAATGAAGGATTTTTTCAAGAAAGAACTGCTGAAGTTTATGGATAATGGAATAATATTTCCTATATCAGATAGTTAATGGGTGAGTCCCTTCCAAGTCGTTCCCAAAAGAGGAGGAATAACTATATAAAAGAGAGAGAATAACGAACTAATTTCAACACACACTATCAGAGGATGAAGTGTTTTCATGGATTATAGATGACTGAATGTAGCAAAAATGAAAGATCATTTTCCCTTATTTTTATGGATAATATTATTGATAAACTAGTGGGATAAGATTTGAACTACTTCCTAGATGGCTATTCAGGATATAATCAAATTGTATTAGACCCCCCTAACTAGCACAAAACCACCTTTACCTGGTCCATCTGTACATTTTCATATAGACAGATGTGATTCAGTATGCGCAAAGCACCAATGAAATTCATAAGATACATGACATGCATCTTTCATGATATGACTGAAGAATCTCTCAAAATATTCATGAACGATTTCCCCGTCTATGAAATATAATTTGATATTTTTCTAAGTAATATAAAACTAGTTATCCAATACAATGTGGAGAAATTATTAGTGTTGAATTGGAAAAAATGTAACTTCATGAGGTAGGGAGAGATTGTGCTGGGACACAAAATCTCCAAATGAGGCATTGAGGTTAATCCCAAAAGATCAATGTCTTCAAGGATCTTCTAGAACCATCAATCGTAAAAGGAATAAAAAGTTCCATTTGGCATGATGGATTCTAAAGATGATTCGTAAAAGATTTATCTAAATTCAAATGTCTATTGAAACACTTTTTGTCAAAGGACTTTCCTTTTGAATTCAATGAGGACTTCAAAAAAAGTTTTGAAACACTGACAAATAGACAGATTGCATCTCTAGTTATCATTACACCAAGCTGGGAAAAGGTGTTTGAGCTTATGTGTGATGCTAGTGACCTTGATGTTGGAGATGTTCTTAGAAAACGTATTGAGAACATATTCTTCAAAATATATTATGAATACCACATATTAAATGATTCCCAGCTATATTATATGACTACAAAAAGGATCTCCTAGCCATCATATATTCCTTTGAAAAGTTTTGTTCATACCTCAGTTTATCAAAAGACATTTTCCATAAAGACCATGCTGCCATTCGATACCTGATGAACAATAATTATGCGAAACCAATATTGATATTCTGAATTATTTTTCTTGAATAATTCTATGTTTTAATCAAGGACACTAAAGGGACCAAAAATTTCATTATTGACCACCTCTCACGATTACCCATTACCATCATTAATGAAGATGGTGAGGCGGATATTGAAGAAAATTTTCCAGATGAGACATTTTTTAGTGTTAAAACCCATAGTTAGTTCTTAGTCATGGAAAACTATCTTTCCATTGGATATCTCTATGATGATCTCTCATACCAGCAATGCAGTAAGTTTCTATATGATTCTAGACAATGATTCTGGGGTGAACCATTGCAATTCAAGAATTGTGCTGATGGACTTTTATGACACTGTAACCCGGAGTAAGAGATACAAAATTTGATCAAAATTCTCCATACATAACCAATCAATGGCCATCACGGACCAGAGTGCATAGTGGAAAGGATCTTATAAAGCATATTTTTCTGGCCCTCATTAGATCACAATGCTAGGGGATTGTGTCCACAATGTGATAGATGTCAATGAATAGGGAATATTAGTAAAATAAATGTGATGCAAGAAAACCACATTTTGAATGTTGATGTTTTTGAAATCTTGGGTATAGACTTTATAAGACCACTCCCCTCATCAAATGGTAGGAATTATATTTTAGTCGCAGTGGACTATGTCTCCAAGTTGGATGAATCTTAAGCCACAACACAAGACAAAGCAAAGGTAGTCATGAATTTTCATCAAATGAATGTATTTTCACTTTTTTGATTTCCAAGACTACTAATTAGTGACCATGTGACACATTTCTCAAATCATCTATTATGATAAATACTACAAAATTATAACATTCGCTACAAAACCTGAACCACCTGTCACCAAAAAACAAGAGGGAAAGTTTAATTATCAAGTTGGAATGTAAAAAAATCATAGAAAATGATGTAAATAATAGTATAAGTGATTGGTTCCATAAATTGGATAATACATTATGGGCATACTGAACTGCATACAAAACACCCATAGGCACAACCCCTTTTAAAGAGAATTATGATAATCCATTTCATATTTCGGTGTAATTGAAACATCATTTATTCTGAGAAATTAAAAATATGAATATGGATTTAGAAAAGTCTTGAGAGTAACAATTATTAAAATTAACTTCATTGGAATAAATAAGGAAATATTCATAAGAAAGAGTAAGTATTTACAAGGAAAACACAGAAAATTGGTCGGACCAATGAATCGAAATACATACAATCATTCTAGGGAACATGGTTTTTCTATTTAATTTAAGATTAAAACTATTCTCATGGAAGTTTAATCCACAATGGTCTAGTACTTTAGAGGTTTTCCAGGTTTTTCCTTATGGAACAATCAAAATTCAACGAGATGGAGAACCACGATTCAAAGTAAATGGTCAAAGGTTGAATCTATTTCAGGAACCATTCCATAAAGGTTGTGTCCTCATCCTCAATTTCCACAAAACATAAAAGGATTCAAGATCATAGCTTTAATGCAAGCACTAACTAGGAGGCAACCTAGGTTAGGAAGTCATTAGGTGAGTCAGATTTGGATTGTTGACGATGACTCTAATGTTTGAAAGAAAACACAGTACAGAAGAAATAAGGAAAAAGGGAAAACAAGTGCTAAGTACACATCATGAACATCATGGACATGACATATATCTATTTTACTTAAAAAAATTACATTCCTCTAATTCAAAACATGAAAGAAAAGTAAACATCATGTTATATTTCGGTACACTTTTTTAAAAAAATTATAGGACACGACCTTCAATTCCACGAGACAAAAGTCACTCACCCTCTGTTCCCTTCCCTCTCCCTCACCCCATGCACCATTACCTCTCTCTCACCCTGTGCCCCCTTATCTCTCCCCCACCCTGTATTCCCTATCCTCTCAACTCCCTCACCCGTGTGCGACCCATCCCTCTCTCTCTTCCCTTTCCTACGCCCAACCCAAAATCTTTCAATGGCCTGCACCAAATAGTTATAACCGTCCACTACATTTTCTCCTCCTCATCCTCCCCATCCAAGGAACAACCCATATCCATGAATTTGAAGACTTCCACAGAGGAACCTTCTACACCAGCAACAACCTATGCTGCACCACCCCCTCATGCATGGTCCAACACCACCACAACTTCTAGGGATGAAGACCTACACAAACACCCGATATTATGATTCTCCAACCTGATGCACTGGGTTAATCTTATTAGATTATAAGAAAATACCATTCGAACAAATAAGACACTAAACATGCGGAACCTCACCCAGCTAAATATTGCAGATGCTATTACCAACCTCCTCGATGCTCTTCACATTTGAAATATTGTCGAGGTCTTTGAGGAGACATCCAAGGAGTTATTTCTTGAGTTTTTGGAAAGCTTTGAGATTGGATTTGACAGTATTTGTTTCTGGATTGGTGGCCACCCACATGAGTTGTCTTTTGTTGAGTTTGGGGTCGGGCTTGACATCTCTATATAGGAGTTTATAATTTCAGATATATATCTGAAGCTTCAGCTACAACCACCTTGTGACATCTCTATGCAGTTATAGCCTATGATAGCCCTTGACCCTCAGTAAAATCATGACCCACGAATCACCAAATCCACTCAGCCATGGGGTCTAACTTACACATCTAGCATAGAGACATTTCACATGGCTGGTTTTCCTGGGATGAGATTCATGGAATCATTATTCAAGAGGATGTGTTGATTCTTACAATAGCCATGGGAGGCCTCGCCATCAACATGGCCAAACAGTTCTCTTAGTAGTATAGGACCCTGGCATAATAGACGCAAGTAACACTCATGGGTGGATCTTTCTTCACCCCCTTAGAAAGGTACCTTGGTTTTTTTGACACTACAATGCCCCTAACCTCCATTGGATCAGAGGAGACGATCGATCTTGTGCTCCAGCACAAGAAGAGGATGTTGGTGAAGTAGGGAGACATATATTTCTGGGCACTCGACATCCATGAGCCATCCCCTCAGGAGTAGAACAATCGAGTGACAGCAGACCCACCTACCCATCCCCCACCTTCCACCACCACTCCACCTATACCCATACTATCCTCCAACATTTCTACCACCCATCCTACCACCTATACTACACCCTTAGAATTTTGGAGTCTCCAGCAGTGCATCCTAGTGAATCCTCACCCAATCACTGCCCATTTCCATCTCCCATTCATTGATCCTCCTACATTAAAACCATCACCCTCTTCCACCAAATCTTGACCTTATTCTTCCACCATTCCGCCACCCCCTTCTACCCAGCCATACCTCCACCCTGATCTCACTAACCCTACCGCCCACCATGACTTTTGGGAAGAGAAATCCCATAGGGGCAAGGGAGTAGCCACTAAGGCCATCCCCAAGGTTCCCTTAATTGATACAACTGTCAAACCCACACCCCTAGTACAAATTGGTACTTCACCACCTACCACCTTAAACCATCTACATAACTCTACTACCACACCACCTATTGATGCTGCATCCCCATCCTATACTACTACTTCTAGTGATGAGGATATGCCCATCCGGTATCTTGACACTCCGAGAAGTGGGATGACACTCAAGGAGATATTGGGCATAGATCTCTGATCTGACATTGATTTATCTTTTAGGATTTTTGGGACCTTTATATATAACCTAGTCTAGTTGTATTTTCATCATTTTATTTTCCCATGTTGTATAGAGTTTTTGATATCTATAGATAGATGGGATTGAATTGTTTTTTATTCGGTTATGTTTTGATTTTCATGTCTTTACATTACCATGTCATGATCTTAAGAATCATCTTCTATCCTCGATGGTTTAGTTCAGTAAGTAGTCTTAGAACAAAGGGTATTCAAGAACGTCTTTGACACTGCCCGACATCTTCACGAGCTCTCACTTGCAATCCACTACCACCAGCAGCCACCACGAACAACAATTTCATTATTACCATACCTCATTCATGCCCACAAAACTGCAGGTGGTGTAACAAAACCAATGAAGATACCACGAATTCTTGTAGATATAGCCTATAGAAGCTTTAAGAGGAAAATGAGAAACTTAGACGGTGGACCATTTGACACCAATCTCCGTCCACACATCTGGATGATGATTTTTAGTTAGTACTTTATGGGATACAACCCATAGTTCATCTCTATTTTAGTCAAATCTTACTTTTCATGTCTAGTTCCTTTACCTTTTCATTTTTCATGTCTATATTTCATAAAACTATATTGTAAACTTATCAAAATTTCAATAAAATGACTATATCAATTTCTCACTCTATATTCTTGCCCTTTTATCTACTATTCCATCTATTTATACCTTTGAACTAATAATTTTTATCTAGTGCATGATTTCCTTCACTAACACTTTTGTAGGTATACTAGATATTCATGTTACAATAGCACAATACACCCCCATGGCATATCACTTTTCCAAGGGAGCTATTGATTAACTCTTGTTTTCATTTGTTCTAATAAACCATTTCAAAAATATTAAAAGATCAATACCACACCACTCCCACCTATATTTCATTGATAGTAGGTACACTATCTCATTTTAAGTGGGTAGATGGGGTTCCTCAAAGTTTCACTAGTGATGCACTTGGATTTTTTTTATTATTCTCACTTTTCTAAAATACATTTCTCAAAATAATAAGCACTTTTTAAACATGAGAATCAATATTCATATGTAATTTAATAAAAAGTTAAGTGGAAAAGTTTCAAGGAGCATGTTTCACTCTTGATTATAAATGATTAAAATTATTTCTGAGCTTAGGTAATTAATTCAAATTCAAAATCTTTGAAATAATGGCTAATTAACCTATTACATAGGATTTATTACCTTTATGATTGAATTTTTTTTGATCTTCACTACCCGAGAGGACTATAAGACTTCAATTTCATACTCTTTTCTAAACATATTTCTTCAGAGATACCTAGGTCATGTAAACTGACTAGAACTTGCACTAAGATATTATCAAAGCATGGTGTGGGCCATGCATGGAATGAAAATGGAACCATGTTTTTTCATTTTTATGCATCATACCCCTCTATAATTGATGTGAGTTTGTGGTTTTGGCAACGAACCAATTCCAATGTGAGTGTTGGACCATAAAATAGGTTTATATTGGTGGGGTTATGGTCTAACCCACATTATCCATGACATGAGTATTAAATTAAATCCAATATCAAAATAGACAATGCACGAGGATGTGATATGTTTTTTTGTCTAATCCAAATCAATTATGACCTTTTTCATAATTTATATTCTTTTATGGACATTGAAGTGATTGAAGAACAAGATATTACTCATTGTAGATGATAGTGAAAAATAATTAGCGATGTTTTTTCAGAAAAAATTTCATTATTTGATGTATTTTTTGTGGTGGATGTGATATTTGGTCAGTATCCCTTAGTGATGTTGGGTTCTAATTGTACTCTTATAGGTACATGTTTTTTTTGATAAAAGGGAGCACAATGGATCTTATATTGAACAAAAAGAAAAGAGTTATACAATATGGAAAGAGGGGATATTAAATTTGTCCCGCACAATAAGAGGAACCATTTCATCAGGCACATTTTTGAGAGTTGTGAAATTAACTTTCAAGAGACCTTTGTTGGAAAGTAAATCTACAATGCATTTGGCTTCACGGAAGGTGTGCATGAAGAAATGATTCAAGGAGGAGATCTTTTCAAGGAAATTGATCCATTTACCGGCCAGTTTTTATGAGAGGTATTTTTGACCCACTCTTATGGCCTGCACAACCACCATTGAGTCACATTCTAGCCATATATTGCTCCAACCTTGCTTTTGAATAGTATCCACTACCTTAATAACCACCATCATTTCATCTTTGAGTGTTGTGGAATAACCACATGAGCTATAATAGCAATCCACCACTTCCACCTAGTGGTCCCTAATGATAACCCGAAAGACTGATGGTCTTAGATTTTCCTTGGAAGCAATATATGTATTACCTTTCAACTATCTGATGATAGGTGTCGACCAGAATACCTCCATAGTTCCTCTTGGCCTGGGAAAAAGCACTGCAACTTTCAGTCTCCGAAGGACACTAAACTCCTTAACCGATTTGCTTCAACATTCTTTGGTCTGAGATGTCACATCCTCTATGGCCATAATGACATCATCAAAATCATGTCCTTTATGAAATTTGGGCTGTCCATGAATGGAACTGTTGCAGTCTTTCCATATAACAGTTATTACTTCAGCACTTGTAGTGCATAAAAGAGCATTGGGTTTCTGTGAGTTCTGAGTTCTAGACAGCTGGTGTAGAAAATCTATAATGGACCCTGTTTGAAGAAATTTGAGCTCAAATAGGTAAAGAATAGCTTTCTAGAGGGAGGTGGTAGTGTTACAATACAAGAATAGATGGTTCACATATTCACTATGTTTATAGCATAACACACATCTTGAGCATAGAGATATTCCAACCCTTTGAAGGTTGTCATCCACTGGTAACTTGTTATGAAAGAGTCTCTAATTAAGTGTAAACTGTGAAGGAAGAAGCCATCTTTGATTCCAATTCCCAATCTAGTTGTATTCCCTCTACGTCAAGTGTTTTTAGAAGTTTTTTGAGTCCAGAAGATGAGATGAGTACCCTTCCCATAGATGTAGGTCCTCATGATTGATAAAATCATAACCATACACAATATAAATAATATCATTTGGTAGGCCATAAAAATTCTCTAGCTGCTCCTTGATAGTGATGTTACTTCCAGAATAGTGATCTGCAGATGTTATCCAGTCATACAGAGGAATGATAGTCCAATTGGTGTTCCAAAAATGAAGTGAGGAGTTAGCCATAACCGCCCCACGATAGTTTCGCATGATAATATGGAATACAAAACGCAGTCCAGACCAAATAGAAGAATCCATATAATCCCATTTCTTGGTAGTGAGCCTTGCGAGAATTCTGTTATTTAGGAATACTAGAGAGTCAGATTTATTGTGAATGAGATTCCAGATAAATTTAGCCAGCAACGATTTATTAAAACAGTAGAGATTTTTAATTCCCAGACATCCAAATGGGGTAGGCTTGCAACATTTTCTCCATTTAGTTGTAAGAATATTTTTTCCATCAAATTTATACTCTAGACAAAGTTTCTAAGAAATTAGTTGACTTTCTTAAGCACTGAGGTAGGCCACATGTACACCATGAGAGAGTAGACAAATTGTAAAATAACAACGTGCTTGACAAGTGACATAGGTCCTTCCATTGAAAGAGTTGTTCCTTTCCAAGAGGCAAGAGTTTTTGTGATTTGGGCTAAGGTTTTTGAGAAGTGTGATGCCATATGTTTAACCTAAAACATTTGAACCCCAAGGTAATTAAATGGAAGAGAACATTCACTAAGACCCAGATTGCTAATGAGATGAGTCTTTCTTACAACCAGAAATTTCTTTCCAATGTAGATAAAATACATGCTCCAACTAATTTATATCCCTAATACATTCTCATAGTGAAGAAGGGTCTTCTTCAAGTTATTAATTTTTTCCTATCCTCCTATGTAAGGATAACAGTGTCATCTGCAAAGAACAAGTGGTAAGGTACAGATATACCTCTGGCCACTTTAATAGTGGAATGTTTCCTGTCATCCAAATTGTTAATTAGAATTATTCTCAAATAATCTGCAGAAAAACTGAATATTATAGTAGATAAAGGACCCCCATGTCCCCCACCCCTTGAGCATGCAATGTATCCCTCCAGTGACCCATTAACATGGATTGAGATACAAGCAGACTCCATCAAAGTCCAAATCCACTGAATAAACACCACACTGAAGCCAAATCTTTGAAGTATTTGTCTAATAAAACCCCAATAAATCATATCAAACTCTTTTCAGATGTCCATTTTAATGGCCAAATTCTATCCCCAAGTTTTTCTCCTAAGGATATTGAAGGATTCATAAGCTGTGAGGATGCAGTCCTGAATATTCATGCCTTTGATAAAGCCAAACTGATTCCAGGATATAACTGTCTTAGCAACCCGAGAAAACCTGTTAGCCTAAAGCATTGTAATAATTTTGTGCATGGTATTAACCAAGGAAACCATCCTAAATTGACCAATTTCTCTTGCATGCCCAACCTTTGGAATAAGTGCAATAAACTGGGCATTGAACTCTGGAGAGATGTGTCCATCCCTGAAAAAGTGCTCAACCAGCATGCATACCTCATTTTGAATAAAATTCTAGTAACTTTGAAAGAAGAAATTTGTGAAACCATCTAGACTTGGTGATATGTATTTTTTAGGCCAAGCACTACATCGTTTATCTTAGTATCCATTGGTAGTGATGTGAGTAGTATGTTATCCTCCTCAGTAATTAAATTAGGAATAGTGTTATCCCTAACCCATTTTGTCTTAACTGGTCCATTAAAAAGGTTTTGATAGAAAGCAACAATGTGATCATCAAGCTACTGTCTACTCTCCAGGATTTTATCACCATACTTATGAAGGGATAAAGGCCTATTCACTTTCTAGACCCTTTGTATAGAATTGAAGAATTTTGTGTTTCTATCCCGTTCATTAGTCCATATAACATTGAAAGTCTCTTTGTTAATGATATCCCTAAGATTTAAGATGTTATTAAGCTTGAGATACACTTAATCCCCCTAGAACATGTCTCTCGAGAAACATAATCTAGTAGTCTCTACCTGAATATCGTGAAGGTTGCATTCAAGTCCCTCAATGTCAGCATCCAACGAGCTGAACTTGTCTTTTCTCCATTACCTAAGTTTAAACTTGATCATTCTTTTCATGGAGATACATAAAAGTGGGATACCACTATAGCATGCTAAGCTCCAAGCCTCTTTAATAAATTGTGAGTAACCCAGGAGAGAGACCCAAGAATTATTAAACCCGAAAGGAATTGGCATCCCTCTTTCCTTCCCATGCAAGCTTATCAGAAGGGGATGATGATATGAATTTATTTTTGAAAGGGTCACACATGAGAGTGATTTCCAATCTCAAATAATTTCCCAATTCATAAATGCCTAGTCAATTCGGTTGGCTCTCATTCAATTGATATTCCTCCTATACCATGTGAACTTGGGACCAATGAGCTTTATTTACACCTTTCTAGTTTTCTAAATGAATTATCGAAAATATTATGTAGATGTGACATTTGTAACTAGACCAATTTTTTTATCTTCATAGAGAATGGCATTGAAATCAACTGTAATAATCCGGGACCTAGAGATCATCATCTTTAAAAGGTGAATTTTATCCTATAGGAGTATCCCATCAACATAATAATTGTGAGCATACACAATAGAACAGAAAACATTCCTTCCATCCTCCATAAAACTACATTTGATAAATTGATTATCCACATAAAATATCATTGGAGAGTCAAGATTATGGTGTACCATAATATAGATCCCATCAGGACAGGAAATAGCCCGGTTGGTGCCTAGAAGGTCATATCCTCTACTGTTGAACAAATAATCCAGTTTTTTGGAGTTAATCTTGGGCTCCGGACTTCCAATAATCTCATGTTTATATTTCCCTGTGAGAAGCCTCAAAGAACTTTCCATGCTAATATTGGCTATGCTCTGGCAGTTCTAAAATATAATTTTCATTTTGATTTGTTTTTAAAGGCCATACCCAATTTTTTCCAATATTCCTTCCTGATTTTCTGGGTGTTTCACTTGTATTTCAGTGGCAACCATACATTGCTTCATGGCATAAAAACCTAGATTAGTCCGGATCCCTATTTGTATTCCCTTATGGGTATTCTCATGTGTTTCCCTATTCTTCACATCATTCCTAGTCTAAATAGATTTTTGGAGATTCCCTTTGTCAGTTGGTACAGTAACAGATGGTACCATGTTGGATTCTTTTGAGGCCAACTGCTTTTCTTTTTCACAATCAATAGTTTTGATAATGAAGTCCTCAGTCTATAACTCATATAAAGATTCAACCAATTCAATGTACAGTCCCAACAACAGGTCATTGATGACCTCTATAGGACTGAATTTATCATTGTTGTTAGTGTTGCAATCAAGAGTGATTTATACAATATGATTCTCGTCTTCCTAAACCAAAGATGCCTAAGATATCCCTACCATTTTTTCATTGATTCCTTCATCCACCTATTTTGTGGATTTTATTTCTGTATTTGTTACTCGGCTACCTTTTCCATTCCGTGTCACTTCCCTCCAAACTAGTTGGGATGGGGATGGGTGAACCAGATTCTTGACCACCCTGCACAGCTAAAAGTCATGTCCAACCATTTTTCAATGCTTTCAAAATTTGGGAAAGTTCTCAAATTCGTAATTGATCTCAAGTTTATGGTCCTTAAGTTACAAAAAGAGATGCTCCTGAGGTATAAAATCCATGTCTCTCTTAATCAGCACTCTCGTATAGAGTCCAAGATCACCATTTATAAAAAATCCATATTTCTCACGTAGATTTCTATTCTTGATTTGGAATATGTATAAGGGAAATGAACATTAAGGTATATGATAGTCCTCTAAAAACATTCGATCAATGAAATTAGACCACTAAGGGTTATGAGGGAGATTAAATTGTGATGAAAATATTATATATGTGAATAAATAATTAAACTAAAGGAAAGTAATATTGCTTATTTAATTCTATTTTTACATTAACAATGTTTTAGAAGAGGTATATATATAAATTAAAAAATGACTTATGATTTGGAACCCTTAAATTTAAATTTGAGATTCCTCCTTTGGAATTAAATTTATGTATTAAAAGTATTTTTTTGAACATGGCTTCCAAAAACATGTATATGATAGTTTATGGAGATAATTTTTTAGAATTCTTAAAAAGTAATAATTTTTGTTTGTGAAGATAAATTAGTGGAGAATAGTTATATTTAAAGGAAATTGAGTAGGGCTTTATTGAATAAAAATGTGAACAAATTATTATTTTTAAAATATTATGAATAGTTTTTATTATTATAATTAATTATTGTATTTTATTAAAATCGTATATTTTATTTACATATAAAAACATCCAAAATAAAATGGTATCATTTGAAATAATTTATTAAATGTAAAGAATCAAAAATATTTTTTCAAATGAAAACATAAATTAGACATTTGAAATGGATTCATAGATTCAGAAATTCATGTTTTTTTTCAATTCAATATTTTACCCATTACATGTATTTTAATCTATTCATAAAATTTTAAACAATATTTAGTAATTTTTTCATCATAATGATGTCATAAAATTATCACATATGAAAAAATTATTTTAACTATTCACTCAACAATTTATATATTTCCAGAAAAAAATAAATCTTGGTTAGTATTTACACAATTATTAAAAAAGTGGGATCCATTTTATAAAAATAAATTTTTTTATTAGATAATTATAATATATATATTTTTCCATAGAAAAGTAATGTTTTTATATATAAATTAAAATACTCCTTACTAAAAATTTAAACTTATACATTTTTTAGTCAGATGATTTCAACATTAATTTTTATGTTCAATATTATTTATACTGACTTATTTTAATCATGGTATTATTAAAAGAAATGGTATTAATAAGAGACTACAACACATTTATTTTCTAAATGTTTGTAATGATATCTATATATTTTATCAGACAATAATAATTATATTCATATTATGGAATTTATTCATCCATAATTTTATTTCTATGAAGTCAAACCATTTATACTATAATTCATTAAGTGAGCAATATATTTATACTATAGTATTTATGAAACTAACTTAATATTATGAATTTTATTGAAGGTAGTTTTATATAAATTCATGGGATGTTTCATTTACTTGTTATTCAACATAAAAATTTTCACTTTAGAATTATAAATCCTCCAGATTTAATATATGAGAGTTATATTGAATGTAATTCCTTGAGAGGGATATGTTGTACACATTATGTAATTGAGATTGGTTTCGTGGCTATTTCCATAAATAGTTAACAACTCTAACATGATCAAGAATATTTAATGGAAAAATATACTGGAAATTTATCTTTCTCTTCTTCAAAAAGATCATTACACTACCCCCAGAAGATATTCCCATGAATAATTCATCATAAACCTCAAATTATAGGTCTCTTAAATGATTTTATTCATCTATATTCTATTAATTATGTACTATAACAATGTGTTATTGAATTATTTATACCTTCTATATCATTTCTTCCATTAATTCATTATTAGTATCTTTCATTTAATTATACCAAGAATGTTAGGTTTTAAAATTTATTCCCATATAAAGATTCATAAAAGGTCATATTAACACTTTAGTGAAATGTATAATTGTTTAGGAACTCGATCGGTGAAATATATTGAACCCGAAATTATTAAATACCATATAATGGGATCTATTAATGTCTACATAAATTTAATGGTCCTTTTAGAAAGACTATATATATATGGTTAATATATCATATTTAAAATTAGTGAAAACTGAGAAGAATTTTTTATATGGTCCTATATATCCCATATAAAATTTTTGTTTTAGATATGTTTATAATAACCATGAAAATTTTCATAGTCACATTCTTTCATTTCTATATTGTTGTTTCTAATGTTATCATCATCCCGATTATCTTTTTTTTATTCTTTCTTAATTTTTTTATAATACTAAAACATTGATTTATTTTTAGAAATCACTTTATTTGTATTGTTCTATAAAAAAAATCTAATCAATAACTACTCATCTATATGAATTTGAGGTGGATAAGGAAATATTATCCGTTCATATAATTTAATATACCATTATTTATTTTTTACAATGATAACACACATAACTATATCCAAAATATTAAGGCTTCATCTATACCAATATTGAGATATGAAATTTTCCACAAATTATTATTTTACCATTATATATATATTCAATATATCCCTTTTTTCCACCATAATCTTCTCTAATATAGATTTTTGTGCATTCATTTGAGTAATAAATGTAATGAACTAACGTGATTCATCCTAACCCAATACCTAATTGAATCCACTACATCACCTAAATTTAATTATCAGTCATCATGGTTTATAAACAATTTTAATGGGTATAAAACATACACATTGCTAATTGTTTCTCCCTAAAAATATGAAAATGGTGGCATCAAATTCATACTAATAATCTTGTATGAACTATATGTGTAATATAAATCCATGAAAAACAAAAAGTTTCGAATAAAATCCAAATAAATAAAAAAAGGAATATGTATAATGAAAAACTCAAAAACATTCAATAATTAAATTATGAAAATAATAATGTCATCCATAATTTGTTAAAGATATAAAAGTGATCAAAATGAAAGGATAATGAATATGAATCCATTACAAATACATCCAATAAAAATCAAAAAAAATCCAAAATAATACTCAAACTTTCTACAAGTGATCCATTGTCACTATTATAATATCTCCATCACTAGAACATGAATAATGAATCTATGGAACACATATAAATGATAAAAATCCAGTCCCATTTCCTTCATCAAGGAGAAAATATTAGAAACATAGTGATGTGTTTGCATGGGGTGTGATGATATCCTAATAGGATACTAGAAATACATTGTTCCATAACATTTATGAGGAAAAATAAAAAACATATATTTATATTAGATAATCAATATCACAATTTTTCTATTTTATAATCATTATGGTGAATGAAAAATAGTGTAATTATTCATTTGAAAACAAATAAAACGTATTAAAACTTAAACCAATACAATTATAGGGTTTGGAAAAAAATAAGATAAAATAAATTAAAACACCTTTAATTACATGTAAATGAACATTTGAAACAAATAAACCATTGTATTTTAGTTCTAAGACATTTAGTTTTATTATAATTTGACTGAAATTTTGGAATAAAAAACTTTGGAAAACATAATAAAATATATATTATAAATAACATCAAGTGAATAATATATAAATTAAGAATTAGGAAATGAATAATTATCATAACAAAACTATAAATAATAACCATAAAAAAAACCATATGAATAGTTAAAAATAAATTCACTAAAATCATCATAAAACAAATATCTAATATGTCAACATTGTCATTGGAAAACACAACATTTCCTAAAAATAAAATCATGGATGGAATTGGGTGGAACCATCCATGAGTTCATGATGAGAAAATGATATCGAAACACATCTTACTCTCATGGAATGACTAAGAAGCATCCTATGTCTAACGAATGAACTAAAAAAGTGTATAGTAGCCAGTGCATAATCTCAAATAGTATTAAATTTTTTAATTTAATTCTTACATAGCTACCCAAAACATTCATTGATACTTAAAAAATAAAAAGAAATCAAAAAACATCATATTAATATACCTTCATCAAATAATAAAATAATATTATGAAAATATTTATATAATCACTCATATCACAATCAAAAACCATTCACAAAAAATTCCCCATTCCAAATTTTTTCCCATATTTTATAATTCAATACTAATATAAAAATAATAATAAAAGGATAGAATCAAAATTATCATAAAAAAATTTGTATCATAACAAAATAATCCATAATTTTATAAATGTGAACGTATAACTAAAAAAATATCTATTAAATAATAAATATGAAATCTAATTATCCATGAAAAATCTTATTTAAATTATAAAAAATCTAATAACATTTCATAAAATAGTTTTTTACAAGAAAAAAACAACTAATATAGTATTTGTAAATTATAAAATGAAACCTGAAATTAATTTACAAAACTATCATATATACTTTCATGAATTACTATAATAGTTTTAAAAACTAATAAATTTAAATTTATTCATTAATTATAAAAAAATAATACTTCATGAATTCTCTAATAAAACATCATAGACTTTTTAAAAAATATTTACTTTTAATTTAAACTTTTGTTATCTTGAAAATAAAAATGTTTTATAAAGACACTAATTATTACTATAAAACAATAATAAACCTAAACCTTCATTTGTAAACCAATCATAAATATCATATAATATATTTATTTATATATTAAAAAAGTTTTATAAAACAAAGCTCTTAGTGTTCCAGGAATGAATTTAAGGTAATATAAATAACTACCATTTAGAAGTGAAATCAATATAACTTCACTAACTAGAAATATACTTGGGTTTAATGGGGAATATACAGACCTTTTGAAACCACATCAATAAATTTTAGTCACCCAAATTCATCAAAATTTATCATGTGGTAGGTTAGTGTCAAAATAAATCAATATAGATATACAAAATTATATAAATAATAGGATAAGTAGGATTAGAGTCCCTAATATTTTTATTTGGAAGAATAATTAATGAGGTACATCATAAAATAACTATACCATGAGAGGAGAAATGATATATCAACTTGAGGTAATCCCATGGATGTTTCCCAAATCTCTTAGAAACATTAGTAACATAATAACCCAGATAAATAACAAAAAATAAAAAATATCTTTTCATGAACAATGATCAGTTAGGTTACATGGTTTCCTGAAACATGTTTCAACCATGAATTCTTCCAAGGATAAAACATCCACCCATACATGATTACACTTTATGGATTTCCATACTTCTCGTTATCTAATCACACTATTAAATGTTCTATATGTTTATAAATTTTAGCTTTGGTAAACCTAAAACTTAGGGAAATGAAATATAAGAAAGGATAAATTCATAAAGGTTTAATTATGGGTTTTGTAATGCAATATTTTATTCATTATATTATGAATACCTAGTCAATCATAATTATTTTTAAGAAGTATTATCATTTTGATTATCCTTGATGGATAAGGTTATAAATAATTTCCAATATAATGTAGTTGAAATTCTTCTCATAGTTTTAGGATGGTAGTAGATTAACTTGGCATAGTGTTTGATTAGATTTATCCATCTCAATTACATTATAATGATATATTTATATATGATTATATACCATTTATTTTTTGATAACTCTATATGTAACACTTCTCAAAATATAGATAATTCCTCTAAATAATTATTGAATGGTTTTCCATTTCCAACTGCAGATCATAATTCTAGTAAATTTTCATGTATCTTTTAAATATATTAATGCGCAATCTATCACTTTATCATTTTCAGGAGTAATAATATCATATAATTATTATAAGAATTATTATATATCAAAAACAATTTCCTACTTGAGGATAGTGTGGTTAAGGTATAATGATTGAACTCTTTTTTAACTCTTGACAACTATCCTAAAATTATTATTTTTCAATTAAATATATCCCTTACCTTGCTACATTTTATTATGATTACATTTCCTAAAAATTCAACATTATCAATATATAATTCATATTTCTTATAATTTTCATATAATTTTTCCTTTTTAAAGGACATTAAAACATTCTTCCCATGTTATTTATTTCCTTTGCAGTATATAAGAATATGAACATTATATATCATCACAAATATGTTAAGTTAATATCCATAGATTATATTCATTAAGACATAAATATTTTGAGATCATTTTTTAGTCTGAATTGGATCACTATAAACTTATAGTGCCTACATCATATGTAAAAGGAAGACTTCAAAATATCATACCATTTCACCCTTAATTAAATATATGTCAACAGAAGAGTCAAATTTATTATTTATTGTTCCCTTATTAATTGATAAAACATGTCACAATACCTAGTAGAGGAAACATATTACTTATCATGGTCTTATTATTCCCATGATAATAAATATCTAAATTCAAACAACCCATAATTTTTTAAAAAGAGGACTAGGTCACCCTATGTTAAAAAACTAAGTCATATAAAACACATCTAAATATTGTTTTATAGTTATTAATTAAATTATTCAAGTTCAATATGAGATATTCAATTGGGAATCTTTTATATGGATGGATCATCTAGTATAAATTCTATATACAACTCAACCAATCGATCATGAGGAAGTATATGCTATAGTTCTAGGAATACATTAACACGTTCTCTTGTAATTGACATGATTACATGTATAATCCTTTCCATCATAACAACCTTTTTTAAAAATAAAATTTATATTTATAAAATAATATTCTTATGTGTGAAGGATTTGAAATATATATTCACAATTATCATTTGATTATTATCCAACAAGATGATGACTTTGGATATGAAATAATATTTTCCTCTTCAAACATTTAACATTTTCTCTCTATAAGGAAAATTTATCCCCATCCAATATAACATCTAATTCATACAAATAGAGAGTAACTATATTTTTAATAATATTCATCCCATAAATGTTAATTATTGAAGACTTACATACATGAGATATAATAAATTCCACAATTTTTGTCTTCTATAATAAATGATACTCTCTTTCTAGAGTCCTTGTTAAAATATTTCTGATGAAAATTCATGATATGAGATAATTCATAAATCCAAAATCAAATATAACATTCAAACTTATTGAGTGAATAATAATTATGCATGTCACCAATTAGTTTTCATGATCCACCTCAACTACAGTGTTTATATGATCACTTACTTGTCCCATTTAGTTTGGTGATTTTTTTTAAATTATGATAATGGAACATCGGCATTGTTCCTTGAATATTATAGTGTTCATGTTCCATTCAATTCAATCATTGGGCCATGTATGGAACATTTCATGAAGAATAACATTATTCAATTATATTGATTTATTTTTTATTATAACCATTCTAATTTTGTCATGATGACTAAATTTTATATACATGAAACATCCCTTTCCTTTTTAGAATTTTCATGAGTGTTTCTTCTTAAAATTTTGAAATGTGTGTAATAAAATATTATTCCTCCAAAATCTTTATAATTTTAATATTTATATTTTTTTCTTCACTTCTTATCACTTTTCCCACAACACAATTAAGAATCCCCAGTCTCCATCTCTACCTAAAAGGTACATAAAAATATTTATCTATAGTTATCAATTTCTAAAATCACTAATGATTTTCAATGAAATGGTTTTAATTAAACAAATAAATTTTCAAATATGAATTTAGGTTTTTGGTTCCTGATGGCAATGTTAAATGGTCTAGATGGGGTTGAATATACCATATTAAAATTTTAAATAAGAAATATCAAAGTTAATTATCATATATATATATGTGATAGAATGTTTGGAAAAAAATTAGACAATTTAGACAATACATTCTATAGTAGTTTTGTCAAATGTGGACCTACTTATACTCTTAGACCAATCCACTCTTTGAGAGATACATTATGCATTAACTAATTTTTTATGGGGAATCCAAACCCAATTACAAAAATACTTTTTCTAGTGGAATAATAATCAAGACAACTAAATTTTGTGTGTGGAGTCATAACCAATAACAATTACTGATTTTAGATAATATGATTAAAAAAAGGAAATAATATTAGAAATATGGATTTATAACCTGAAGATGGAGAGAACATTTATCTAAGAAAAAATATAGGGATTAAGAAAATATGGTATTGAATGAAAAGAATTAATACAGACTTGAACATAAATAGTTAGAGATGATTATTAAAATATATTAAGATCAAACACTAGTCCATTGAGTAAAAGATTATTATAGCTCATCAAGAATTTACTAATAGTTATGGAATATTATGCTCTAATTAGGAGATCAACTGATATATAAGAATATTTTATTGCAATATAACTTGAATATTGAGACATTGAATCAATGTAAATCAATATATTAGTGTAGTGATGTATCATAGTATCAATCCCTTGGAATGGGTTTTGATTACCATAAAAAATACTTAAACAACAACTAAACTACCTCCTAGAAATTGGTTAGAAAATTCACATTCAAATAATGGAATAATGTTATAAGGGATATATATATATATACGTATTATCATTCCTTAATTATCATATTATATTCAAAAGATGAATTGTAATATAATCTCTTTTGAATTCATTGTTAAAATGTTAAAAATAACTCCACAATAATCTGTCAAAGTAATCCCTTAAAAATGAGAGCATTTACTTGTGTAAAATTTAAATATTTATTTTGTAAAACTATAAATATACATTCATGAAAATATAAATTAAAAAAATTAATAGTTATATATTAATAACTTTAATTTTTTAAATTTTTACTTTATCATTAATGAATAATAAAAAATTCATTCAAAAAAATTTGAATATTCAAAACATTATGTTTTATGTTTATGTTCAAAAAATAGAACAACAGAAAAAAATATTACAAAATATTTAAATATTCAACAAAAACTTTCCATAGTTTACATATGATTAATATGAAATTTATAAATATAAAAATAAAATAAATTAACTTATAAAAACATACACCCAACTAGAATATTAAAATATATGAACAATATATATCTTTAAATTAAAATATTTTTGTTAAAAAATTAATTTATTGGATTGACTGAGATATTTTTCTTATCGCAAAAACAAACCACGAGGATTAACTAACTATGAGGTATCTATCACATGAAAAAGTAACTATCTATTAGAACCAAGGATGTTCTTAGCTGGAAATAGAGTATGTTTTTTTTTCAGTTCTCAATCTACTTTGAGTTAATCAAGAGGATACAATTCATGTGATATTACAGTACATACCAAAGTAGGTGTTTAAAGTGGCGTAGTTTCCTAGTGTTTGAAAAAAATGGCCTCAAAATTGGGAATTTGTTTTTGTAAAAGGATGGTTTCTCCAACTAGGAAGTAAATGGAATGTGATTTCAGGGAATATTTTATGGATCATGAAATATGGTACATGGATTGGAGAACCATAATCCCACATAGAAGGAACAGTTCACATGGGAGGAAATCGATAGGTGGAATGTATAAGAGGAATAGTTCATGGAGTGAAGGAGGTTCACGTGAAGGCTTGGGGTTTGTGGAACGGAAATGGTCTACTAGATGGTGTGTCAGACATGAAAATGAGGTAGATTTTTGTGAATATTTTAAGGGTTTCATTTGAATAAATGAGGTAGTGATTTTTGTCACCACGTAGTAAGATTTATGGTACACCGACCGCATAGGGAAATGGTTTGTAACAGATGCACAATATGTAGTGAAGGCAGTTCTGTGTCAAAGGTATGCTAAAACTCAGTTTAGATGAATTTTTAGAACTATTTTCCTATATATGGATCACTAATACATTCATTATGTCTCGATACTGAGATTAAAAAATCTGGGAGAATTTCAGTGAAGTCTAGAGTGGTTCGTGGGAAGACAATCCCATGAAGGTGTTTCTGATTAGAAATTTGGTGGAATTTTTGGAACAGTAAAGTGGTCTTTGGAAAGAAAATTCCGAATAGGAGAGGCAGTATGCAGAAGAACAACTCTATCTATGGTACTCTTACAGTATGCAGAGAAGAACTGTCCACATATAGAAGGTTATATGCAGTGGAGAAACTATTTGCGGAATCAGATACATTTTGCAAAGTAGGAAAGGTTCGCACAGGAAAAGTGGTCCGAGTAAAATAAGCGGTTTGTGGTAGAGATGAGTTCTTAGAGGAAGAAGTCCATTATGAGAAGGAAAAAGTGTAATACATATAGGAACATGCCATTTCATGGTGGAGTATTTCATGAACAAACAATGTGAGGAAGAGTGAATTATACATACGTGTGATAAAGAGACTTCAACAGATCATCTGTTTACATTTAAAGATGCATGATTTAATGTCAATCCATTGAATAGAACTTCATATTGGTAAGATAAATTCATATTCTTCCCAATTTAGTGAGGAAGGGGGGGGGGGGGTCAATAGAAGTTATCTGAGGTACGCATTGTTCTATTTTTAAAACCTTGCAAAGGTAGTGCACCTGGATCATAGAAACTGTAATATACAATTTCACTCCAAAATCATTGAATTTTAGTAGACATTAGTAAAAATGAAAAACTTTTATCATACTCTATTTAGATACATCTTTAAGTGGTGAACCAAGTAAATTTCTTGTTTCTTTAATTTTCAAGTGATTGTTTGTTTTCTACAATTTCTCATCAAATGGGTTTGACATGTTCTTAACAACATGGGAACAAGATCCACCAGTTTAAAAGAAAAAGTTGACACCCTAATTCACCCTCCCCAATTTGGGTGTTCTTAGGGTGCTTCACTATCCATGATTATTAAATTACTATGAGGCATCTGATTCATAAGGAAATGATCGACCATGATATTCAGATCACCCATAAGAAGAAAAGATCAGCCATAAGAAGTTAATAACTAAACTCATTAACAAATGGGCATGTGGTATGTCAAGTTACTATGAGATATAAAATTGACCATGAGGCGTGTGAGTATATCTGGATTGTTTAATGTGTATGTATGGGAATACACCTGAGTTGAGCTGACTAGTTGTGTTTAGCTGAGGATAGTCACGAGATGGAGTTTCTCTCTCATCTGGGTTTCCTCTGGCTAGGTTGAGCGGACAGTTTCCTTTCAGTTTCTCTCTTTTATTTTGGGTTTTTGGGGGGCCTAATGAGTATGTTTATACATACCCCTGCATAGGATTTTCCTGCATATGTTGGTGTCTTGTGAAGACCACATGCCTTTCGACGGAGTCCCAGGGGGACCCGGAGCAGGTAGAGCTGAGTGAGCGAGACTGGCCGGGGTGTTTACCGGTGTGGTACCGAGGGATCTTTCCAGTGGGTGTTTGTGGCAGCGTTCCCCTTCTTCAGAGAATGTTGGATGTTCTTTATAGTTTTCTTTTGGTGGTCCCTGTTTTGCCCTTTTTGTACTTCAGTTGTACTCTGGTTGTGTGATAGTTGTATGCAAGCATTTACTTTTCAGTTATATATATCTCTGCACTGTTGTATGGATAAGTGACTATGTGAAATAATAAAATGAAAATAATAAAATTTTAAGTAGAAAAGTAATAAAGTTTTATAAAAAAAGTATATAGAAACCAAAATAACGATAATTACACTTTAAGTAGATCTTTATATGGAAAAATAAAACTTTCCATTAAAATTATAATAAAAATATTTTGAGACATTTAAAATCCTTAATTATAGTAACTATAATATTAAAATATAAAATATATACAACAAAAATATGAAAATATTCCAAAAAACACCACCTTTTTGATAATTATCAAACACTAATATAAGAAAAAACAAAATCCGTCCCTTTTAAAATAAATCAAAAACTATATAAACTAAAATTCATGATGATTTGAATCTTATTTAAAATAAATATATTTTTTAAAAACCATGAAAACTTACCCCAATAAATTAATATTAAATATTATAAAAAATAGATTAAAATAATATTTAAAATAAATCTCTATCATACAAAACTGTGATTTTATTTTCTTAAACATTACACACTTGAAGGGTTCATAAAAAACAACAGAAAGTTGATTTATGGTTGAAACATATTCAAGAAAAATATAAACTTTAATAACATAATCCCTAATAAAATGAAATTTCATGTCAAAATTCTCCATTTCGTAATGATGTAATATATTTTAGGATATTGAAAAAACTGAATAGTTATCACAATAAATAGGAATATTTTCAAAATTGAATCCAATATCAAAAGAATTTTGTTTAATATATAAATAAAGAGAATGAAATGAAGTAGTAGAAATATATTCACATTTAGAAATATTTATAGATATAAAATGTTTTCATAAAATCCATGATACTAATATTTTACTAACAAAATGAAACACAAATGATGAACATTTCATCCAGATTCGGCATCAATAAAAAATTGAATTAAAATATCTTTTAAAAGAAAATCATTTATGTGAGGAAAATAAAATTCCACAGTTAACAGTTCCATTAAGATAAAAAATATTTTTCTTAATAACATTAAGGTAGATATATTAGAATAATATTGAAATCTTTCACATAAAAAAACTAAACATGATATAACGTCTACAAGAATTCAAATATAACAAAAAACCAATCCTGCCCTTAAGGATTTATAATTTTCATATCAATAAGATTTATCTAAATCTAATATAAAAATAGTACACACAGTGGTTTTGTGTGTTTTATAAAAATTTAAACTAAGAAACATAACTATATAATTTATATATTTAATTTGATTGAGAACTATTCCATCATTTCATTGGAATCCCTGAAGACCAAAAAATTAATTCTAGTTCTCACATTAAACTCATATCAAATTCACCTTCTATTAAATTTGAAAACACTCTTCCTAGAAATTAATTTTAATAACCCAAAAAATCACAATAATAAATTTTAAATATCAAATTATCATTATAAATAATTTTAATAAAATAATTAGTGTTAAAATAACCTTTATCAAAATCAATTTCCAATAAGAAAAAACTAATTCCAATATTCCAAGCATGAGAAGATTTTTTAAGACCATATAAATTCATAGTTAAATTTAATAAATCAAAAGGAAACATCTCATTTTTAAAACATGGTAGTTAATAATCATAAACATCTTCAAAAAGAAAAATGTTTATAAATAACATTTAATATATATTTAAAATAAATTAGCACCTTCGAAATGTAGCGAAATATGGAAATATTATAATATATTCAATTTTAATAACATGAAAAATAGATTTATCAAAATTTATACCTTTTTATTGAAAATTTCCTTGAGACATATGAATAGTCTTTTTCATAAGAATTTGATAACATTTACCCATTTAATTACAAACAATCATTTTATTTCTAAAAACATTTTTATCTTCTAGGTGTTGAATTTAATTCCAAAAAATATTTCGAGAAAAATAACTAAGTCCTAATTTATTATTAATTATTTTATTAAATTCATTAAATTAATTGAAAACATCATTTTCATGCATTCATAAATAAAATAAAAATTTACATTATAATTCAAAAAAACAGATAATATTTTAATAATATAATCAATATTATCAGTAAAATTATCAATATGGGGTCTTTACAAAAAATTAGAAGACTAGGCCTTAAAATTAGGTGTAAGGTACTCGTCAACATTTATATTATTATAATTATTTTTTCTTCACTGAAATAAAAAACATTTAAATATTCTTGAAAATTCTTTAAAATAGAATCATTTTCAATACCTTTTACTAGAATATATTGGAATAAAGCCATAGATAATTTATTATAAATGTTAAAAGAATTAATTTGGTGAAAATTTTCTAGATGAGTTAATTTAGCACTTTTATTCTAAAATTTCTCAATTTTGTCTTTAGTATATAGAATAAAAACATTACACCAAAAAAATATGAAATAACCAACATAATTGTTTTTTATCATAAAAAATATATAATTATATTACATTAAAAAATATATTTAAAAATATATTTAAAATAAAACATGTTCTATTATCATACTTAGCCCAGAAGATTAAGTAAGTTATATTAATTTAATGAAATTATATCCATTTTAACAACAAGTCTATTTTTACACTCAATAAACAATTTTTTTTTGTTTTAGAGGAGTAAAATAAATATAAAAATAATTATTTTCTTCACATTTTTTTTAAATTCATAATAAAAAAATTACACTTTTTACTAAAAAAAATTATATAAAATTTTGGATCTTGAAACATTTTTAAAAATGAAAAGATTTAAAAAAATTGTATAATTTTATGAGACATAAAATAATCTATATAAATCTACTAAAATCATAACCAATAAAAAAAATATTTCCTTCGACCAAATATAGAATCATGAATAGCAAAAAATAAATCTAAATGGGTAACTTCTAATTGTATTGATTTTTTATATATATTATAATATATAAAAAATAGTCTATATTTTATTACATTTACATAAAAAATATTTTTAATAATTTTAAAAAATGGTAGCTATTGCACATTTCCTTTGTTTGATAGATTGTGTTATAGAATAAAGTTCATATGTCTATGAACCTGATGCTATAATAAATCTTATATTTTTTATGAAATTATGATTTTTAAAGTCTAGTAAGGTGACACCAAAATATCAATTGAATAGATAAAATATTTTTTAATTTTAATAGAATAAAAATATATCCATTTATCAAGACTAAAAATTATTATTTTCAAATATAACACTGATTCCATCATCATATATTTGTCAAATACTAATTAAGATATCTTTTAAACCATCAAAATATAATAATATGGCAATTTAAAAAATTTAGAAGTACTTTCTTTTCTATATCCTTTAACCTATTTATTTTACTTGTCAATGAATATCATAAAGTCTCCATCACATTGGTTATAATATAAAAAAATTGGACTAACTAATCTCTATATAAAATTTATCTTTGAATATATTTTGGAATGTTTCATGAAATTATTAATTTAGTAGAATTTGTTTTTGGTACCCATTATATCTTTGGTCTAATTGGGTTTGTATATGAATTATTAGGAACCCAAACATAATTTAAACTAGTATTATTTGGTATTAAAGAGGGTAAATTCAAGGAAATAAATTCTGAGTATGTCCTATGGAGCTATGAAATTTTAATGAGAATTATTTATCATAATGAACTATAATACACTATATGTAGAACCCATGAATTTTGGTAATTAGTTCATGATTTATGTATTTTCAGTATATAATGTAATTGGGTTTTGTATTGGAAAGATCATGGGTGTTTTAGAGTTTTCTGGGGATTTTTTTGAAGGTGTATGGTTTGAGGATGGTTTGTGGAAATCATGGAATGCCTCCCTAAAAACTATGAAAATGAATCATTGGTAACTAGGTGGGAACATGTCTAGGTGATGGTTTTATCCAAACTATGCAGAAACCTAGGAGAAACTATACAAGGATTTACATAGGGGTTTAGAATAGTTGGAACAAGGTTTTTATAACCATGTGATCTAACCATGCAAGGGGTGTTCTAAAGTCGTGTGTAGTGCACAGTTAGAGTATAGTTTTCAAAAACATGTGTCATAATCATGCACTGTTACATTGTAGATCTTAATTTTTATGATCTAAATTGACTCACCACTTAAAAAACTCATTTTCCCTTAAATAAGTCATAACTCGATTCCTTGTTCATCCCTTGGTTGTAGAGACTATTCCTCATGACCTGATAAATGATTTTGAGGCGAATTTAGCTTCTTTGGAGGACAGATTTATTTGTAAGTGGCAGTTATTCATTTTTTCCTTAGTTTTCATCTTATTAACTATATTGGATTCATGGATATTATCTTTTGGATATAGATTCAAGTATTACGATTCCAATAATGAAGAGATATGGTTTTTTGGTTGAATGGAACAAGATATAAGGTTTATTATTGATGTTATATGCCATTTTTTTGATGTTTTGTGTTATTCATTATTTTTTCCTAAGTATGCGAGGTATGTGTCTTCACTCACAACTCCTCTTGACTAGAAAAAAATGTATTCATTTCAAATAGAGTGAATTTCATAAGTTTAATTATGAAATTTATTTGAAATTCTTGATGGAAAACCTCATTAGTTAAGGTTTTATAAAATTGTAAAATTTGAATTTTTTTGAAGGTGTTTTGGTCCATTATTTTAAAATGATTATTATAAAATTATGGTTTGGTTTTAAATTCATTAAAAAATGTTATTAGAAATTATTTTCAATAAAAAAAAGTTTTAGTAAAATTTATTGGGATGAGTTTTGGAATATATAGTTGGAATTTGTAGATGTGCATTTGGGATGGATAAGTGCAGGAAGATCCTCCAATTAATGGAATGGGAAAGATAATAACGTGATGTTTACACCATAAAAATGGTTCACCAAGTGAAATATTTGTGAAACGATGACTCAACACTCATGAGTATAGGGAGGTCCATAGTTGCATACATGTGTAGATGTATGAAATGTGTAGAAATGAATTATAATAATGAAATGGAAATTGAGAAATTGTTTTAAATATATTTTTTATTTCATTAAATAGAAAACTTTTTGTCTTATAATGGGTATATAATTTTATTTAAACTAATTTTAATTGTTATACACTATTTTGTATAAATATTAAAACATTTTTATCCTAGTGGAATGGGTTGGGAACTCATTGGGGGAATTCTAATGATTTTTATACTCACCCCATACATGGGAACATCGATACATCTGTAGATTTTTTATAAGAAGACACTGTTAAAGGAAATATATTCTAGTCCTTTAGTTATGTATCATGATACCTTAGGATTGAATTATTGAGATATATCTAAGATCTAGTTTGGAGTTTCTAATATATGTCTTAGTTTCTTTAAGTTGTTGGTTTTTTTTGATTTTTAATATGATATAATTTATGGTAATAGATTAGTTTTGTTTTCAGTTGGTTTATAATGAGTTGGATTACATTATATTCATGTATCGTATAGTGGTTTGTTTGGTTATGGTTATCTTAGTTTGGTTGATTTGTTATTAAAGGGAAAGTTGTTCCCCAACTATTTATGAATCAATTGGAATTTATTTCTATCCTTTGGGGTCTTTAGGATGTCACATAATTCTTAGTAGCACACAAGTCACTTTTCAAGACAATAGGGAGGGGTGGGATGTTACAAATGGTCTCAGTGATGGCCCAACCATCATTCATTTTCAGACAAATGGTATTAATTTTTTCGATCTTAGAGTTGTAAATTCATTTCTATTTAGTACTATAGTTTTGTTGATACCAAGGAGATAAGTTCATCAAAACTTGAAATATAGAGTATAAAGAGTCATAAGAATCCTTTTTTTAGGATGTTTGTGTTACAAAATATATTGGGTAAATAAGTGTTTAGAGACATTCCGAGGAGTTTTGACATCATTTCCACTAGTTTAACCATTGAGAATAGAATGACATGAATTGACTGAAATGACTTCTTACTAGGTGTACAGATTTAATTATCATTAATGATTCAATATTTTCTAAAAAATTGATTATTTTCTAAAATAATTGAAAATGGTTTTATTTTCAAAAAGAATGGTGGAATTTTAAAAATTGGTTTGAGGGATAAAAATTGTTGAATATTTGAAATCCTTGTTGTGATATGTGTGATATGTTAAAATTGACATTGATAACCCATTATTTGTGAGAGTGTGAGACTAAATGGAATTGTTTTTCATAGAGAATGCAACCAATTTGGTGTAGAAGAAACAGACTGGAAGAGGCTCATGAGAATATTGCCATAACTAAGCCATAGTTGAACCTACAGTTGGTTCAGAGGGATTTTCATGTTGTAGATAGATGAACCAGAATTGATGAACCAAGGAATTCAAATCATTCTATTCAGTTCCAAAATTATAATTAAACCATCATTTGGGGAGATTAGTAACCAGAAAAGATATATTTTTGACTAAATAGGATGAATTGAATCATTGATTTCCAAGCCACCCCAGATGAGTTGAAATGAAATTTAGAAACATATATGATAGATGATTTTATATAAAAATGATTTTATTTAAAAGTTCAATCTATGATAGGTAAATTAATTATATGGAACTATCTCATAATAGTTGTTAGGCTGTGGAATATGTGGACGAGACTGAGAATAGTAGTTCTCTAATAAATTTTTATCATTTTCTTAATTATATTTTTGGAAAATTTTATACGGTTTCCAGCCATAAGGGAAATTAATTTTATGAATGATCTATTATCAGTGACCAACCATATCTCACTTCCATATTATCAAATGGAAGAAATATAATTAATTTAGTTGAATAATAATTTTTAAATGTTGGAATGAAATTTTTTTATTCGACCTTGTATATCTCTATGGGTAGCTCAAATTTTGTTTGCGAAAAATTGAATGAAACACTTCATCTATATGTAGATTGTCATATGATAAATCATGTTATTATAAAAATTATTATCTACACCCACATGTTGGTGAAATATTTGATTAATTGATAAGATCCCAGTGGTTCTCAAAAATTTACATGATATTAGCGTATCACAAACTATGGGTTTAGAAGGAGGATATTTCAATGAGAGATTTTAGGAGTAGATATATCCCTTATAAGTACGTCTTTATTCCTTTTTTGTCTTAATAATTAAACGAATAAATTTAAATCATTGAGGAATAATATATTTCTATTGTATCCATATTATTTTGAGGTGGTGATTGTGGATAACAAGCTGGTGCATTATAGGACAAATGTTGATCATGAGAAACACTTGGAACAGTGTGGGGAATCTTACAAGATCATCACATGTATGCCAACATTTCAAAATGTTATTTTTGGATACAAGAGGTATGTTTCCTTGGCCATGTTATCTCTAAATTTTTTTTTATTTAGAATAGAAAAATACAGAGGCTATGATATCCTGACAGCCTCAAGAGAATGACTTCGAGAAAAGAAGATTCCTGAACTAGTTGGTTATTACCAACATTTTTTCATGAATTTTCATAACAATATTCACCAATGAAATATTTGACATTGATAAGTGTTAATTTATAATATAAATATAAATGTTCAAAGACTTTTTAGGAGTTTAATATTCTCCTTACATCAACACAGATCATGATAATCTCAAAATCTAGATAGGGTTATGTTGTATATTTTGATTCATATAGATATGGTTTGGGTTTTTTCTCATGCAAGAATATCATGTTGTTTCTTATGTATCATGAAGGTTATGGTTTCACAATAAGAAATACCCAACATAATATTTGAAATTTTCTATTATAGTCCATGATTTGAATACTTTTCATAATTAAATATTTGCAAAGAAACTTATGGTGTTTACACATCAGAAGAGTTTGGAACACATTTTATCACAAATATTTTCAAATCTGAGAAAAATATGATGGATGGAGTCTCTTTAAATGTTCTTATTCAACTTCATGTTCACACCAGGTAAAGGAAATTTGTTGGTATATTCAATAATTAATAAGGTGTATAGTTTATTGGTGAAAGAGTATTCTGATCAATGGTAGTTGATGTAGGTTATAAATGACATGTACTATGATTGGGAAGTCTATGGTAGTGCTGTTTTTTTCATCCCATTTTAGTTTCGTCCTATTATAGTTCATCATGGTAAAGTGTATGGACCCAACCATTAACATTTCATAATGCAATTAATTCAACCAAAATACACTTATTATATTCCCCAAGATATTTTTCGTTTACGATTTTAGATAATTGTGACATAATTCATACATATCAAACCACAAAAATACAAAGTGGGTACCAAAAAAATAATTTCCATTTCTTCAATCATACAAAATTGTTTAATAAAACATGAAACTGTTTCACTAAAAATCTTCACAACATTCATCTTGGTTTTTTTATTTTACTTTACCCATACATAAACCATATGAAAAATATTTTAAAACTTGAGATAAGAACAAAAATATCATAAATGGACATAATGATAAAATATCCATTAGTATGTGAATACTTATTAAAATATTATATTATTTTCACAAAGACATACATCTCACCCATAAATTATTATATATATACTTTTTGAAAAATAATGATTTTCATAAAACATAGAAAACATGAATATAACCATGAAGGTAACATAGATAATTACATACATAAGATTGAGACCCTCATAGATACCATATGATTTGTAACCCTCCTAGATACCTTATAATGTAAGACTTATGGATGCCTTATTATGTAACCTTCACGACTACCTTATGGTATAACCATCACAATTTCACTTGTTGTAACCATATAGTCGACTTACAACATAAACATATCAATTGTATTGGAGGGATATATAGGTATCAAAATTTATCATAATTAATTATCAATAACTAGAAAGTAATCCTTAAATGGTAATACTTGCACAAAGAATTCCATTTTAATTTTTAGGAAATATAAATTAAGAAGAGTTTTTTAAAAATAAAATTCCCTTACCTCAGCTTTGTCTTACATAAAACTTGTTCAAACACCCTATATAATGGTTTAAATAGTGATATAAGAATATTAAATAACTATATTAATATTTATAATACCTTATATGAACGTTTTATAACATATTTCCACCCATTTACTAATAATATTATGTTATTTTCATTGTTTCGGGTGCATTTATTTCTTAGTTTCCATGGTTGGTACATAATGGTTTATCTTGCAGGAATGAAGAAATATACTGAAGTTTAATGAAATGGTATTAATATTTTTCCATGATTTTATATGATACCATATCTCATTTTTATTTGTGATATGTCGATGATTCATTAGATAAAACATTATTGAAAATGTTTTAATTTATTTTGGTTGTGTTTATATAACAATAATGAAGTTATATCAATTTATTTAATATAATGTTTATATATTGGTTCTACAAAAATATTTAACTAATTATATGTATAATATAATCTTATATAACAAAAATAATTTTTTTATTACCATACATGAAGACAGAAATGGAAAATGAAAGGGTATCATCCACCATGGCGGTAAATCGACACATCACTGACGATGTTATCATTTTTAGAATAAAAGGGAGAGGAGAAAGATTTTTATGATGAAATTTACCATAAAAATGATAAAATTATAGTATATATAATATAATAGAGTTTTCATGCCACTTAGATTGGGGGAGGTGAGTAGAAAATAATAAAATTAAAGAAATTAAAGGTAAAATAAACTAAAATGAATGAAAATTTTACCTCTTGAATTTTTCTTATTGAGAACCTTCTTAAGGGCATCATTTTTGGCCTTTTGGTGAGACGAGTAGTTATTAAATGTTGGGAAGGGTCTTGGGATGGAAATTTGACAGAAACAAAACAATCCATTTTTATTTGAGGTGTGAGGAGAAGAGGCGGTGAGGGTGGTATTTATAGTGAAGGAGAGGTGTGTTTTCTAATTATTATATTTATTAGATTATTATTTTGGATCAAGTATATGAATTGTTTTAGAATTATAAAAATGTTTTGTAAAATAGTTAATTTATGTTTGATATTAGTGTTATTACATTAGTAATTACTCATGTTATTGTTTATTTATCTTATAATTTATATATTTGGTAATTTACCGTATTTCACTATTCCCAAAAAAATCCAACTCTATTAGAAATCTACCAAATATTAACAATAACCATTTTCAACGTATAGAATTAAAAAATGAACCCCATTTATGAATTTGTATTATAAATATGATAAATTAAATTTTTAATTAAAATAATCATTTATTTAGAAAATCCCAAATTTAAAATTATAACATATTTTATAACATAATGAAAAATTAATTAATGTATCCTTAAATTATCTAATAATCATAAGATAATAATTATTAATTTATGAATCTATTTTTTTGAAAAAAAAAATTCATTTTAAATCATTATATTATTTATAAAATTGTGAATAAATATTTATGTATCACAACAATACCAAAACTTAATTAATCATTTCTGAAAAATTTATTTATGCATTAAATGATATAAATATATCATTATTTCACATATAAGATACATTAATTATTTTTATATTCCCACATGTGTGGTTACTAATATATTAGTATAGATTCTACTAATTTCTATAAATAAAACTTATTTTATTATACATTTATAATGAATTCAACTATTTATTTTTCAAAATGAGAAGAATGTATTTTATAAGAACCTTGGTTGTTACATTCTACCCACCTTCATGAAATTGGATCTCAATAATTTTTATTTTCTTATCAAAATATTGAGGATGACTTTACCTTATAGAATTTTCATATTCCCATGTTTCTTCATCAACCCTATTGTTTTCCCAAAAAACCATAGATTAGTTAAGTATGTTATTCCATAATACATGGTCACTATGATAAATAATCTGAATAGGTTCTATTCAAATTGAACTATTTATGGTCTCAGAATCATATATGAATCTAACACATACATTCTCAACATTAAAACATGAAATTCATTGTGTACCTTAGATAAATATTGAGTTAATTCATCTTTACAAGAAACTTATCCACCCTTATTTAAGATTTCATATTATCTATTGAACAATTTATGTAGCTATCATTTCTTACCAAAATGCATCATATTTTTCCATGGTGAGATTTTAAGAAAAACATGATCACCTACCTGAAAAGAAATTCATTCCTACTTTAATCTAAAAATCTTTTCTTCATACTCTGATATTTACACAAGTGTTTTTGTATCATCTTTTCATTCCTAGACACTTTCTCTACTAATTCCAGTCTCATCAACTTTCTTTCCCTATCTTTATCCCAAAATGATGGAGTTAGACACCACTTACAACATAATGACTCACAATTTTCAATATATTTACTATAATGTAAACTATTTTTATATGAAAACATAACTAATGAAATATATTGATTCCAAATTCAATAGTAATATAATGAGAAAAATATATGCATATCTTTCAAGGTCAGAATTGTTTGCTCACTATGTTCATCACTTTGGGGTTGAAAGGATGTGTTGAAATTTAATTATGTTCCCAACAACTTTTTAATTCCCTTCCAAAATATAAAAGTGAATCGGTGATCATGGTCAAATTCAATGGAAAGAGGAACTCAATATAACATGACATCCACTTTGAGGTGTAGTAAATAAATGTGATATGAATTCATTGTATCTTGAATGGGAAGAATGTGAATATTTAGTCAGTTATTAAATAATAACCCAAATCACATTGTTACCTTGATAATTCTTAAGTAGTCCCACCAAAAATTCCATATATATTTTTCCCACTATGTCACTAAAATAGGGTGAATCATAGCCATTGGATATTTTCACTCTACATTAAATAGTTAAAAAGTCAAACATTTTATGATAAAATCAGAAATATCTACTTTCATTCCATCCAAACAGTAATACTCTTAAAGGTTTGTGTACATCTTAGTACTTCCATGATGAATTTAAAATAGAGAACTATGAGTTTCAAAAAAAAATCATCCTTAATATAGAATAATAAGGAACACATAATCTCTTAGAAAATTTCATAACATATTTTTTATCAACATTAAATTCTCAAAACATACCCCTATTAAACAATTCTATCTTTTTTATAACTGACAATATTTCTTCTGCCCTTTCCTAATTATATTTGATAGAAGTGACTCGACTAACACCTGAAAAAATAGAGGAATTTCTTACACCAAAAACTTCTAATCCAAAATTCATCAAATCATTAATCAATGTCTAATGTTCCAAATGTGACATTGTTAATGTTGCAGGATGTTTTCTACTTAAGGTATCCACCACTTTTTTATTTCCCAAGATGGTAATTAATCATGGAATCAAAATCCATTATTAGTAAAAGAAATATTCTCTACCTCATGTTCCATTCCATCTACGTGAATATATACTTCAAACATTTACAGTAAATATATATTTCAAATTTTGATCCATGTAAATGATTTCTCTTAATTTTCAAATTAAAAAACATAACTACTAATTCCAATTCCTGGGTGGGATAATTAAATTCACGAGGTTTCAATTTTCTTAAAGAATGAGAAATTACCTAATAATTTTGCATCATAAGAAAACCATGTCCCTTTAATTATTCATTATTGTAGATGAAATAAATCCCTATTTCTATAAGTTATTCCGAAAACTAGAGCATTCACCAATTTCCTCTTCAATTCTTGAAAAAACAACACATTTTTCTATCCATATAAAGTTAATCTCTTTTCATGTTAACTTAGTTAGAGGGATAGATAACCATGTAATTTTTTTATAAAACTATCTATAATATCCTACTAATCCAAGAAAACTATAAATTGCAGGAAAATTTGTAAGACATTGCCATTCATTAACCACTTTTTTGCGGTATCAACAGATATACCCTCTTTATTCAGAATGTACCAAAAAAAGAAATCTATTGATACCAAAAATCACATTTTCTAAATTTCCCATATAACTTCATTTAATTGAGAGTTTTTAAAAAAATCCTTAAATGTTATTCATGATCCTCGTAAATTTTCAAATAAACCAAATTGTCATCAATAAAAACGAAAAAAAAATTCAAATAATCAGGAAAGATTCTATTCATAATATCCAATAATTTATTAAGGAAATTTTTAAAACCAAAGAAAATAAATAAACTCATAATGACTAAATATAGTACAAAAAGTTGTTTTTGTATTGACACACTCATTCACCTTTTTATGGTACCTAAATCTCAATTCAATCTTGGAAGTATATTGAGCCCCCTAGAGCTGATCAAAAAATTCATTGATTTGAGGAAATAGACCATTGTTCTTACTATTAATGTTATTCAATGCTCTATAATCAGTGAAAAGTTTCATGTAACCATAATTATTTTTAATGAAAAAATAGGATCACCCCATGGTGTAGTGCAAGGATGAATGAAACTTTTTATTAAGAAATTTCTGAAACATATTTTTCAATTTATGAAGTTCCAATTGAGCTATTTGATAAGGGGGTTATGAAATTATCTTTTCATCAGGATTAAAGTAACATTAAATTAAACATCCTGATCATTTATAACACTAGGAAGATCATCAGGGATAAAAATGTGTTAATTTACCACAGTCACATCATTAATCTAAACAGTTCCCTTATTCTCAACAATAAGTGTAAGAAAACATTCATTTACATATTTTAACATATTTTCAGCTTCCTTGTATGTTATTAACAGTATTGGTTCATTTTTGTATAAAAACATAAAATCATTCTAAAAAACAACTTCTTTACCTATACAATCAACACTATCATGATAAAAATAAATCTCACCCATTCCAAAAATAATATCAAAATACCGTAAATGAAAAAATAAGGTTTTCAGGTAATGTATTTCCACCGACAAAAATAAGAAGATTTTTATAATTACTCTATTATTTAATATATCTCCCAGTTGTTTTATCTGTATGTCCTGATTTCATTTCTTGAGGTGAAATTTATAATTTTCTAGAAAATTTCTCAGAAATAAAGTAATTTGTAGACCCCATATAAAAAAAATACATTATCAAAACTATAGTAAGTAAAAAATGTACCTTATAACCCTCCATTGGATAAACCAATATATACTAAAGATGTTGCAATAGATTTAACTATACCATTCTTCTTATAATCTGGCTACTTCCTATCATTCATATCTTTCTTTGAACATGTATTTGCATAATTACACATATCACCACATTTTAATGAATTTACATATTTATCAACAAAATAAAACATAACATCACTTTCATAACAATATAAGGACATATGTGCAGACTTACCACATCAAAAATACTTTTCTTATTTGTTAAGGCAATCCCTAGGGTGACTTTACCACACTTGATACAAAATAGAAACTAGAATGTTTTACCATTAGATTAATTTTATTGATTCATACCAATTCCTTGCCATCTAGACCTCTTCCTTTTCTTGCTGTTAAATAACATGGCAACATATGTAATTTCATTTCTACCCTCTGAATACATTGAACCATTTTCTTAAAACATTTTAATTAATAGGAGTTTAATTCCCTTCGATATCTTGACGTCAATCCTCCGTAAAAATAATTTATTTTAATATCAAGATCCTGAATAAGATTTCCAGTGTACTGTGGATATCAAGTGAATCTTTCTTCATACATGACCACTGAATTTTCCTCCTTTTGTTTCAATTCAATGAATTTCTTTTCCATACTATATAAAACCACATTAGGAAAATACTCTTCATGGAACATATCCTTAAATTGATCTCTTTCCAAGGAATCGATATCGTCGTTATCTCTTATATTCTGGATCATTGACCACCACTAGTCAAATTAACTATCAAAATGATAGATATAAAGACTAATCTTTTGATTACTTAAATAACCCATGATATAAAATATCTTTTCAAGTGTTTTAATCTACCCTTTAGTAACCAATGGGTTATAATATCCTTTGTATGAAGGAGGTGTTTTCCTCATTAAATGTTCCCCTATCATTATGTTTCATTGTGGTATCTTTGGTTTCTACCTTACATGGATGACACCACCATTTATATCTTGCATTAACTGATCTGTCACTATAAAAAACTGATTGATTATAATTTCCACCATTCTAGGTTGAAAATTCATAAAGATATCGTCCTCTATGTGCCTTACAACTTCATATTCTATGTTTCTTCTTTGGAAAACCATTCAGAATAGGCATATTTTAGATGAAGTTACATGATAATATTTAAATTCTATATCATTTCAACATAAATATAAGGTAAAAATCATTTTTGGTATTATATTAACATCATCATAACCCCTAATGAAATCTAAACTTTGTTCTGATACCTACTATACAAACGTGACCATAAACATTACATAATCTAGTAAATTCAACCAGAATACAATTATTATATTCCTACATATATTTTTCATTTAGGGGTTTTTAATAATTAGGACATAATTCATACATATAAACTTATAAGAATAAAAAGTGTATACTACTAAAACTATATCAATTTATATCATAATTCTAATTGTTTTAATAAAAAATGAAATCATTTCATGAAAAATCTTTACAACATTCATCTTGGTTCTTCTTCTCTCTTACCCATTCTTAATCCCTATGATTAATATTTTAAAACATTGGATGATCACCAAAAACTAAATAATGTTCAGTATAAAAAAACCATTATTCCATGAATATTTATAAACAAATGAAATTATTTTCACAAAGACTAAATTCTAATCCATATAGTATCACATACTTACTTTGTGAAATGAAGTGTTTTCCATAAAACATAGAAAACATGAAAAACAACAATAATGTTTTCTTGGGAAATAACTTACATAAGATTGTAAACTTGGTGGATACCATATAATTTAAAACACTTGTAGATACCTTATAATGTAACCATCACTACTACCATATGATTTAACTCTCACAACTATTTTATGGTTTGATCATCCCAAATACACTTGCAGTAACCATACTATCAAACACCAATATAAACATACCAAATTATTTTTAGGGAGATAAATTTCAGACAAATCATTATAAAAAATTCAAAAGAACCAAAAAATAATCATAAAATTAGAATACATTTATAAAAATATTCCTTTTGATGTTTGAATAAATAGAAATTTAAGAGTCTTTTTAAAGAAAAGTCTCTTACCTCAAGTTCATCTTACTTAAAAAATGTTTAAAATCCATGTATAATAAGTTAGTAAGTGTCATTAATATATTGATGAAATATATTTATATTTATGATACCTTATATAATCTTATTACAACATTTTCCATTCATTTATTGATAATATTTTGTTATTTTCATTATTTATAGTGCATTTATTTCATGGTGTCCATGGTTGGATCATTATGGATTTTCTTGTATAAATGAAGAAAATGTCCATAAGTGTAATTAAACGGAATTAATATATTTTTTATAATATTATGTTATATCATATATAATTATTTTTGATATGAGGACGATTCATTTGATAAAACATTAATAAAAATGATTTCATTTAACCATCAAGTACTTATATCATTTTATTTTAAAAAATGTGTATATACTAGTTAAATAAAATTATATAGCATACTATATGTATATTAAATAAATTTTAAACAATAATATTTGTATTATGACCATCCTTGAATGTGGTAATGGAAAATTAAAGTGTATCATCCATGATCACGGTAAATTGACACATCACAGATGATGTTCTCATTTTTAGAATAATAGGGAGAGCATAAAGAATTTGATGATTAATCATTTCATAAAAATGATAAATATCTAGCATATATATGATAATGGAGTTTTCATTCCACTTGTAAAAGCTTAAGGGAATTGAAAATAATAAAACAAAATAAATTAAAATGAAAATAATAAAAAGTGAAAGCGGGTTTTACCTCTTGAATTATTCTCATTGAGAACCACCTTAAGGAAATTATTTTGGACTTTTGGTGAAGCCAAAATGTATTGGACGTGGGAAAGTTCTTTGTTATGGAAATTAGGTATTAATTTAATAAAATAAAAGGCTTTGAGTTGTGAACAGAAGAGGTGGTGACATGTGATATTTATAGTGGAAGAGAGGTGTGTTTTCTCATTATTATATACATTACTTTATTATTTTCGACCAAGACAATGAGTATTTTGAGAATTATCACTAAATATATTGAAATAATTAAGGGGAGTTTGATATTATGGTTATTAAATAATATATGACTCAAGAAATAGTGTATTTAACTTATAATGTATATATACTATAAATTAACTTATTTCAAAATTCACCAAAAAATCAACTATTTCTAAAAAACCCAAAAATTCAACTCAACCATTTTTTATGTTTTTAATTTAAAAATGATATCTATTTTATGAAAATAATTTTCTAAATATGTGAAATTAAATTTTTATTTAAAACAATCTTCTATTCATAAAATACTAATTTTAAAATTATAACTAAATTTAAAATTCTTTGAAAAATTAAATAAGGTATCATAAAATTATCTTATAATTATTAGAAAAAAAAAATTTATGAATCTATCATATCAAAAAAATAATTTTTATGTCGTTATATTTGTTATAAAATTTTGAATAAATATTTACGTTTCACAAAATACCAACACTTAATTTATCATTTCCAAAACATTTATTTTCTTATTTCATGATTTTAATATATCATGTATTCAATTATAAGATACATAAATTTAATTTATACTCTCATAAGTGAGGTTACTATTCTATTATTATATATTCCATAATTTCTATAAATACTGCTTATTTCATTCTTGATTTATAATAAGTGTTACTATTTATTTCTAGAATGAAAGGAAATTATTTTATAAGTACCTGTGTTTTTACATAAATAGGCATAGAAATGTGATTCTGAATTTGTGTCTATTTGGTCATAACTTAATGGTGGGGAGACCATTGAGATATGTAAGCCCGTAGGGAGACTATTTTTGTGGTTTACAGATCACATGGTCATACCTATGGATTTTCTGGAATAAATTATTTATACATTCCACCATTCATGATGGGTTATTCATGAAGGAACCAAAACGATAGTAATACAATGAAATAAAAAAAATTGTGGGTTGGAATTAAACATAAATTGGATCATTTTTTTGTGAGATTATTCACCAATCAGTAGGTTACGGAAAAGAACCAATATCTAGTAAAATTATGGAGTTGGTTTCTTAGAACCAACATCTGTATACATTATGGTAACTTTTATTCACAGTTATGAATATTAATAAACATCTTATCACATCATAATGTTTCTTCTACATAACATAGTATGTGATAATTTCTCAAAAGTAGTTGTTCCATTTATAGGTCATATCAGTTCTCTGTTATGATAAGAACCTGGAATATCTATAACATTATTATTAATTATATGTCCTATAGTCGGATGATAATAGTTAATGGAAATAAATGATCCTGGATTTGAGTGGTGGAGACTCATATGAATATTAGACACCTTCTCGTGGTGTACACCCTTGGTAACCTCCAATGGGATATTATGAGATGGAGGCCTACTAGTAGAAATCCACATTTATATGTGTCATGGGATGTTCTTATATGAAATCTTGTGTATTAGACCTTAGAATTTAATATTATAATGAAAATATGTTATGGGACATGTAATTTGATATATTGATGAAAATGTGATGACATATGTTATTGGTGAGGTAGGATAATTAGGATTAATCACGAGTAATATTGCATTAATTAATAATGTGAGAGTGGATTTGTCACTTCTATTCATTGAATAAAGTTTATATCTTAGGCCCTTTTATGGATATGAAATAGCCAAAATGAATCCATGTCCATGTTGTACAATTGGCATGTTAAATCTCTTGAATGTTGAAGAAAGACACATCGAGCACATCAGTATGGAAACTGCATGAAACATACTTGATTTGAGATATCATGATAAGTGGATTATATTAAACATTAACCATTCTTATGAGGTATCATGTCATTATGAAATTAACATCTTTTTATATGGGTTCCTTAGCATGTTTCTAGATGTTATCCTTGGAATTTAGGTTGATTCACCAAATTCAATAGAGAAAGTGGCTTTGAGGGTCACAACACTAACTATATCGAGAATCTATGTTAAATAATATATTATTATTAATTATTTAAAAACTTTAATAAATATTAATCATCGATGTAGTTTAATAGTTTTTCATGTGTGATTGATCTCATATATTTCGTCACCAGTCATTTGAGATAATATTATTGTGAGATGAATATTTAATAAATCTTTATTTTTTATTTAGTGAATATATTATTTATTTATTTATTTGAAAATAATGCAGCTATATTTATTTTGAAAATAAATAGTTATTATTCAAGGATTGATAAATATTACGGATGAATGGAACACCAAGTTTAATTTTCAAAAGAGAAATAATAAATATTGGATATTTTTTATTAGATAACATTTAATTTAATTTGCATGTTAATTTCATGCTGAGAAATGATAATAAAAATAAAATTTTTTGACATAGGTTTCATAAAGGATTAAATAAATAAAGATGGGAACTTGTGAAATTATTTAATTTTAACCCCAGTTAAATATAAAACCAATTATATTGTTTTATCAATGAGAAAATCCAGTTGATTGGTTGTGTAAAATAGATTTGGATATTCCTCTTAAGCCCTAGAGAGATCCCTTATCATGGAATTCTCCCCTGAATGGATAGAGAAATTCCTAAACCTCCCAATATTTAGTCTATAGAGATCATGGAGAATTATTTGGAAGTGTTCTTCGAGGTGATCAAAGGAAGGAGGTAGAAGATATAGGATCTACCATTCTACTGCCTCAATATTTCTACAACAACATTCGTTGATTTGTGAAACACGTGTGGATCACCACTAGAGGGAATGTGGTTTGATTCCTATAACTCAACGACCAAACACCATGTATCTATTATCACATCCATCAAAGATGAAATAATCCCAACACTATAATTGAAAATTAATTTTGTTGATTATAAATAATATTTGATGATCCTCTCTCTGGTTCCATCACTAAATATCTTATCTATATTATTTGATTCAATTCTATAGATCATGATGTTTATCACTGTGTAAATCTTAGATCAATCATCGATCAAGAGAAAAAAAAGTTTAATCATGACCCATCGCACATTTCTGCTACACCAGGAATGTACAAGTCATATTAGAGGGTTCACATAATTATTTATAATTTTTGAAATATCATTTATGATGTAATCATTTGTGATTTAATTTTTCAATTAATATTTAATCGTTATTTTAATCAAAATTGTGAGATCTTCTATTCCTCCTTAGTTTATCATTAGATCTAATAAATATGATTAATGTTAGTATTGAAAGAAAATCAATGAACTCATCCAGAGGTTCTATGGATTCTAGATAGATAAGAGAAGAGTAAATCCTGTGTAACCAGTGTTATAAACAGTATACTTGTGTTCAAAAAATTAGGAATTAATTTGAAAATTAATTCAATGAATGGAATGTAATGGAACACAGTGTTTTTAATTCTTACATCGCATGTTGATTGGACTAACCTGTTGCTCTGTCATCTAGATTACAAAACATGTATCTCATGAACATAGTGTGTAGTCACTTTGAGTTAGAGAGGGGTCTTATGTTTCATACATAATCTACCTAATTCGTGACCATGTAACTTAGAGTCCAAGTGTCATTCAGTCTCTTTTATATGTCATGTACTCCATTTTTTCTAAGGTATGATTTACATTCGGAGTCCCTATGCATGTACCTCTGATAGATGGTGAGATATGTACATGCAATTTAGCTACCTTGTAAACTATATGTACTTATACCAAATTATATTGATTTAAAATTTATTTATTATACTGTATAATCCTTGAGACATGTTCTTGTGTGTGGTCATTAAGTTGATAGGACCCTCTATGTGATGGGTTATTAATATATATATATATATATATTTATATATTTATATATATATTGGATTAATTAATTTCTGTGTAGTTTTCAGATTTGTATGTCATGTATGAGTTGTATTACAGTTGTTACACTATGTGCCTTGAAGCATAACACATGATCAAAAAATCATGTAATTTGTGTAATAATTAAGTGGATAGTACATTTCATTAAATAAAGTGATGTGTTTTATATGCTATATGTCACAATAGTGAAACTGTGTATGCGTATAGTACATATTAGGTGATTTTAGATGCTTATTAACCATATTTCTTCCAAATTACATTTAATGTACACATGAATTGTTAAATAAATTTGTTAAAAATTGTTTAAAATTATGATGGATGATAATATTAATGAAATTGACATGATAATTAAAAAATAATAATTAATTAGTTAAGATAATAATTAATTGATCAAATTTCTATTTATATTTACCTTATATAAGAAAGGTTATGAATCGAATTATAGTTTTATTGAATGCATAATTTTTTTCATGTATATGGCTGATCAGAAGAATATAACAAACCCTTATATAAGATTTATTTCATTAAATTTGTTATTAAATTAAATTATTGGTTTGCAGCCATCTCCCCTCTTATTATGTAATGGTATACATACCCATGGATTCTTTATTGTAAACCCTTTTCTCCTCACATGCATGTGAGTAAAATAATATGTAATAGATTATCTTCCCAAGCCAGTGGAGGCTATTAATGTATGGATCCAAGTTGAAAGCAATCCAATAGAGTCACATAGGTGGATAGGTGGAAGGTTATAACCCAAACCTTAATTGGATGATGGGGTTTCCCTAAGGTCAATGGTAATTTTATCAACTACTAGATAAAAAAAACTTGGTAAAATGTCATGGTCATAAAACTTTATTTTTTATTTCTATCATGTTTCATGGTTATTTCACTACATTTATTTTTTCACGGTCACATAAATTAAAGAAATTAATTAGAATGAAATATAGAACTAAAATTAGTTATCTTACACATAAATATTATATAAGACATGCTTAATCAGTTAATGAAATATAGTTAATATTAACAAGAATTTGATAATGATAATAACATGCAATTTGTGCATAAATTATAAAATCCCTCAATTATTTATTTTAATTCGCTTCTTTAGTTAAAATATAACCATAGTTCAATGTTCCTGAGTAACCAATGTTGGGGTGATTTCAATTATTAGTGAATTATAACGTGATGTTTTAGGTTGACTTAACATAGTTCACATAAAGAGATGAATTCCAAAGCAGGATTTGGTATAACTAAGAGAAATGGTATTAGGATATACAATTTAAAGACTTTTGGATTGTGGAGTCCACTCAACGTGTACAGGCACCATGAGTTTATGTAGTTGGAATTTGGAATGTATTCCTAACACCGTTCAATTTTCTTGAAAAAAAATGCCAGGGTAATGAGAATGGGAATATTGATCCTTGACCCTTGAATATAAAATCAGAAATATATTTCATAACCAATGGTGAGGGATATTGGGTTTCGATAAAATGGAGGGAGAATAATAAATATAATATTTATTTATTTATTTTTCTTAATTTTATTATATAATGTGCTAAAATTATATGCATCTTATTTGTAGAAAAAACATTAAGATGGCATCAGACATATCATTTTGATCCATACATGAGAATCAAAACCTTCTCACTTGCACAGATTCCCAAGAATGGAAAACGTGCCTATGTGTCATCCTTCGCCATTAAAGAAAATTATATTTACCCGAAAGGTCATTTTCATAATGTGACTACAAATGAGGCAAGTGACAAAGTACTAAAACACTATGAGAAACCATCAGAATGATTCCACATATTTAAAATGTTTCATGTTATCATCCATATCCAATGAGATTTTGAAAAACACGGGGATATAGTTCCACATAGATTGATTTATCACCTTCCATATCTATATCAAGATAATAAGAGAAAATATAGGTATGAGATGTCCAATGATTTGTTTACAACTATGCTTGGAGATTCTGCACTAGCTGGGCCTCATATATTCAGGCTTTTTGGCTATATTGAATTCCTAGAGATCTCAAGGATTAAATTCCAGGATGAGTTGTGTATAGATCGTATACATTCATCACTACTGAATACATTCTCCAATATCATTGTATATTATAATATAGGAAATAATAAGAAGATAATTTCAAAACATATAACTTTAATTCTCCACGTGGATAAAGATATGGAGAGTGATAAACCCATAGTCTATATGCTGAATAAGAAAAGGTAGAATAAGGATATGTTTCTGAAAAATCATAAATTGTCAAAATATCCCAAGCATCATCCTTCCAAGAATAAGAATATTCAAAGGTAATGAAAAGAAATATAGGAAGTATGCTTTTCATGTTGCAATTTAGGCCATAGGAAGAGTAACTACACCCATAAGTAGTGGTAATATAATGGTGTGTGCATTATCAAGTGTATTATTTCAATATCAAAACATTGGGTATTAATAAATCAGGTGGGGTTCACATATTTATCCAAATATAGTAACCAAGTCGATTTAGAAAGATTTCTAGAGGATTTTTGGATCTGAGAGCTGCTAATGAATTAAGGTTGGCTACCCTACCCATTTTTTTCCACCACTATTCATTTAAAACAGGGTTGATTTTGGTTGTAAAAGATTGTTATTTTGTACCTATGGTTACAAAGAATATAATTTTTGTATCCTCTTAAGATGCAGATTGGTTTATTTTCATGTTTTTAAATGAATGTTGATTCTTTTATAAGGACCACATATGTTATATTATGAAACATTTAAATAATAGTCTTTAGGTATTAAATTATGAAAACCAAGTATTTTCAATTGATGACAAATCATTTCCACATGAATCATATAGCACTCATATTTGGCAGCACTGTGATGTTCATGTAAACAAGAAGCATTTGAAAAATCTATATGAAGATGGTTATTTAGACCCATCTTATCTAAAACTACATGAAATATTTTATGCTATTTTATAAGGAAAAATGTTAAAACCACCATTTGGTGGATATGGTGAATGTGCCACAGATATTCTAGGATTGGTACACATTGATGTGCACAGACTATTTCTAGTAGAAGCTAGGCTATGATATTCATACTTCATATCTTTTACTGATGACTAATATAGATATGGATATGTCTAATTAATGGGGTATATGTATGAGTACTTTGAAAAATTCAAGGAATTCAAGAATGAAGTATAAACTCAACTTGGTAAAATGTTAAAGAATCATCAGTTGGATCGAGGTGGTGAATATCTTAACCAAGTGTTCTTCAACCTTTTATAGGATTTTGGGATTTTATCTCAAATCACTCCACCTTATACACCATAATTGAATGGTTTTAGTGAAAGTAGGAATCATACATTGTCAGAAATAGTAAAGTCAATGATGAGTCATGTAGATCTTCTAATATCCTTTTGTGGATATTCATTATAATCTACTGTATACACATTAAAACAAGTTCCATCTACAAATAAAAACATAATTCCCCACATGTTTTTAGTTGAAAGAAACTTGTTTTGTTTCATACATCTGTATCGGGTTAAGAGTCATTTGTTAAGTAATTTTTAGAAAAAAAACATAGCACCCATAGGCATAAGGTTTATACTTAAAGGTTATACCAAATAAATAGAGGGATAATACATATTTAACACCTATGACAAGAAATTTACGTTTTTTAGAGAATAAATATTTCTTAAGATAGTGAACATACTCAAAAATGATAGTGGGTATATGATTTACTTCCAGAAAGTTGATGCTCAAGATACACATGTTTTTTTAACATGAATAAGTTCTACTAGTCCCCATGGAAGAAGTAGTTCCATAATCCCAAGAACATTGTAAGAGAACAAGAGAGGTAATAAAACCCTAAAGATATGTTTTTCTAGTAACTAAAGATTGTGACTCATTATTAGGTAACAATGATAAACCTATCTCCAACAATGATGTAGTAGATTTCTTAGAAGTTACATGATGGAAAGAATCCCAGAATTCTGAAATAGAATCCATGTATCATAACTAGTTTTTGGTTTTGGTTGATGCTCCAATTGATGTAATGCATGTTGGTTGAAAATGGCTATTCATGGTGAAACTATACATGGAAGGTAATGTAAATAACTAAAAATAATTTCTAGTGGATAATGGGTTTTAATGCCACCATGGAATTGACTATAATGAAACCATTTCACCACTATAAATGTTTAAATACATCCAAATTCAACTTTCTATAGAATCTTACAATGACAATGATATTTGGTAGGTGGATGTCAAAATTAAATTCCTTAATGGAAACATTCAGGAAGATGTCTACATGACACAACCAAAAGAGTTTGTGACTCCATGTGACCCTGAAAGGATTTTCAAGTTGTAGAGATCCATTTATGGAATGAATTAATAATCCATGTCCTGGAATATTTGATTTCATAAATCTATTAAATAATTAGGTTTCATTAAGAAATAATTTGATCTGTTTGCTTACAATATATTTACTGGAATCTTTTTCATTATCATAGTAGTATATGTGGATAAAATATTAATTATTAGGGATGAAATACTAGTCTTCCAATATATTAAAGAGTTGTTAAAAAAGTATTTCTCCCAAAAGGATTTTAGTGAAGTGGCCTTAATTCTAGGGATCATGTTTATTCATAATAGATTCAAGAGGCTGGTTGGACTATGCCAAAGTACATATGTTGACCAGATACTAAAGAGATTTAGTGTGGAAAAATCTAATAGGGTATTGGTTCTAGTGTAACTTGGTCTACATCTTTCTAAAAAAACAGTCCTCATACACAAGGGGAGAAAGACACTACCACAAAACTGGGTTTTCGTAGTGACACCCTTTATCAGCATTAAAAATAATCATTGATAAATAGGGGGCCTTTACCAGTGCTAAAAAATGCGATGATAAAGGTTTTATTTAATAGCGCTAAAAAAGAGCTGTTAAAAGTGGCCCTTTATAAGTTATTTTTTTAGTAGCACTGAAAATGGGGGGACTTTATTAGTGCATTTTCCTAGCACTGATAAAGATTTTATTTCAACAAAGTCATGAAAATAACATATTGTTATATAAGTATATTTAAAATGATATAAAAATAATATATATTTTTTAAATACATTTTAGATAAGATTAAATAGACTATTACATTAAATATATAATAAATTTAGTGAAAATTGCATTAAAATGTTTTAAAAAATATTATTAATTAATAATTTGATAATTATCATTGATTAATAATCAATTAATAATAATTTAAAGACACAAAAAATCAAAAAATAATAATAAAAGATCAAAAATAAGTTGAAAATTTAACAAAAACTTCAAACAACCATAACTTTTGATCTAGTTGTCCTTTTGTGCTCTAAAATATATAAAATCAAATCTTGCGATGATATCTACACTCAATTAATTGAAGGGAACCTTCTATCACATTTTTGAAGGCCCAAAAAGGCCCTGAAGGCCTCCAAAATTGAGTTTTTAGTCAGGATACCCTGATTTTTTAACATTCAAATAGTTATAACTTCTGATCCAGATGTCCGCTAGGCTTGTACCACATATCATATCAAATATTGTCTCATTTCCTTTGATTTTACTGTTTGTAGACTTGAAACATACTTTTGGATTAGAATTTATGGTCTTTTAAACATTCTTTGGCTTTTCAAATACACATATATATGTATTTATTCGTAAATATATGTGTGTATGTGGGTGTGTGTGTGTGTTGTGTTGTGTATAGGTATGTGTGTATTTTTTTTTTTTTTATAAACACACATAAAAAACATAATTTATATATGTATTTAAAAGTAATCTTATAAATATATATTAATATACAAATAAATATACAGATAAAAAATCGTTACTATATATATATAACTAATATACGAATAGATATATATATACATATATACTAATATATAAATAAATATATGTGCATTGATATAACTAAATAAATTTATATTAATATGAATCTATATTAATATACAAATAAATATAACTATATATATTTAAATATCAATATATATTAATATATGAATATATATATATATATATATATATATTAATATGTGAATAAATATATATGTATTAATATAACTAAACATATTTATACTAATATGAATCGTCATTAATATTTGAATAAATATAACTATATATATAAATAAATATAAATATATTTCAATATAAAATTAATATTCATATATTAATATGTGAATAAATACATATGTATTAATAAAACTAAATTTATTTATATTAATATGAATCTATATTAATATATGAATAAATATATCTATATATATATATATATAAATAAATAGACATATCATTAAATAGAGAAAAAATAGCTTAGTTGTAAAGGTGCAGACACACAAGGGGGGGGGGTCTTGTGTTCGAGTTCGGGTCGAAGTAGGGAGGGGCGCATGAACATGTGGGGGAGGCGCAAGCAAGGGCAGGGTATGGGAGAGTGGGATGGGGTCCACCTAATGCTGATGGGGGGGGGGTCAAGCACTGTTAAAATCTCCCCCTCATTATATATTCTATTATATTTTTTTTTAAATTTTCTTTTGACTTTTATGAGCACTTTAAAAATGCAATGATAAAAGGTGTCTTTTATCTACATTAAAAAGGCACTAATAAAAGACCTTTTTATCATCACTTATTATTAACACTAATTAAATAACCCTTTTATCTGAGCTTTTTTTAGCACTGACAAAAGGGGCTTTTATCACCACTTTTCTAAGAACTGATAAAAGGGACCCCGTTTATCTTTTCCATGATTAACAAAACTTTTTATAGTTCTGTTAATGAACTTTTCTAGCGCTGATAAAGTCCACATTTGTAGTAGTGAGAGGTAATGAGAAAGATCCAATACACTTCATTGATATGACCAGTTATGTATAGAATGTTAAATAGTAGACTTGATGTTTCTAATTCACTGATCATGGTAAGAAGATATTAATCAGGTCAAGGAGAAAAATATTGGTTTGCTATTAAGGGTAGCCATATGTATCTGATAAGTCCTGAGGATATGTTACTAGAGTTTAGAAAAGATGAGGAGATAAACATCAGAGGTAATACAGATTCATGTTTTTAGATTGATCAGAATGATCTAAGGTCATAGTCAGGATATGTTTTCTCTCTCAACTAAGGAAATATTGATTGAATAGTTCAAATAGGACAGTTGTTGCTGATTTTATAGTGGAGTCTGAATATATATTAGCTTTTAATGAAACCAAGGAAGCTATTTGGATTCAGAAACTTTTCCAGGAGCTTATTTCACAACATTCCAATGAAGACCCTATGACATTGTATTGCGACAAAACTGTAGCGGTGGATATTGAAAAAGATCCAAGGTCACACCAATAGACAAGTCATAATCTCTGTAAGTATCACTTTTTGAGGGATTTTCAATAGATGGGTGAGGTTCTAGTTATCAGAGATCCCACAAAAGAGAACATGGTGGGGCCCTTCCATAGAGTCCTATCTAAGTAGAAGAATTAGTATCTTTTGAGAGATAGTAGATTGAAGTTTGTTAGTAGTTTTATCTAGTTCATGTGGGAGTCTGTTTGAGTTTGTTTCCTAGAACCAACTTTTGTGTACTTTATGATTACCTATATTCATAGTTTTTAATATTAATAAATTTTTTATCACATCATAATTTTTCTTTTATATAATATTGTATATGATAATGTCCCAATAGTAGTTATTGAATTTAAAGGTCATATCAATTCTCCACTACAAAGAAAACCTATATGTGCTACGACAATATTTTTAAATATATTTCCTATATCTGTATGATATCATTTTATAGAAATACATTATACTATATTTGATTGGTTGAGAATCATTTTTATTTGAGGAAACTTCTCATGGTGTACACCCTTGGTAATATTTAGTGGGATATTATGATAAGGAGACTTGGTAGTAGTAAACCAATATTTAAATGTGACATTGGATGTTCCTATATGCGAACATGTGTATTGGACATTTGACTTTAAGATTATTCTTAATGACTATTATGAGTAGTAAACTTTGTTATATTGAAGAAAACTGTGACATAATATGCTCACAGTGAGGTAGGATATGTTCAGTCTGTCGTGAGTAATACTGCATTATGAATAATGCAAGAAAATATTTTTCCATTCTGTTCATTAATAACTGTTTTTATCTCAGTCCCTTTGATAGAATTTATATAGCCTAAATAAATACATTTCTATTGTGAACAATAGACAAGTTCAATTTCCTGGAAGATAAAGTAGGACACATCGAGCACATATGTTGTTAGAAGATGCATGGAACCTATTTGATTTGAGATATCATGATAGAGGGATTATATTAAACAGATAGAATTTGTATGAGGTATCATTTTTGTAGGACATTAAATTATTTCTCTATGGGATCCTTGAAATGTTTCTAGATTATAACTTTGGACATTATGCAACTTCTCCAAATGCCACTAAGAAAAGAGATTTGAGGTTCGCACACTAAGTGTATCCTGAATCTCAGTTAAATAATATATTATTAGTTATTATTTCTCAAGAATAATAAATATTAATCTCGGATGTGGTTTAATTATTTTCTATGTATGCATGATCACATATATTCAATCACTAGCTGTTTGAGAGAATAAAATGTGAATGGAATGATTAATAACTATTTACTTTCTATTTATTGAATATAATATTTATTTATTTATTATAGAATAATGCAATGATATTAATTTAATAAATAAATAGTCATTATTCCAGACCTGATAATTATTCTGGAGGAATAGAAGATAGAGTTTAGTGGTCTGATTTGAAATAACAAATATTGAATATAATTTGATTAAATAATACTTAATTTCATTATCTTCTTAAGTTCATGTCGATAAAAATTATTATTATTATTATTATATGACATGGGGTTATGAATGGATTAAATAAATAATAAAAGAAACTTGTGAAATTATTTTATTTTTACCATAGAGATATATAAACCCAATTATATCATTTTCTCAAAAGGCTATTCATTTTTTTGGTTCTACACAATGGATTTGAAGAATCCTATCAATCCCTAGAGAGATCCCTTCTCCAAGAGCACTCCCAAAATGGAGAGCAATCATCCATTACCTCCCACTCTCAAGTCAAGATAGATCAAGAAGAATAATTTGGAAGTGGTAGTTGAGGGGATCAAAGGTAGACGACGCAAGCAATAGGATATGTCGTGTTAGCACCCAGAGATTCCTATAGAAAAGTTCAAATATTATTCAAACATGTGTGGATCAATTCTAGATGAAATATTATTTGATTCCTTCAACTCAATGACTGAACAACACATATCTACTATCATATCCATCAATTAATAATGAATTCCAAAAAAGTTAAATCATAATTAATTATGTTTATTATATATAATTTTTGATGACCCTCTCTCTAGTTTTGGGATTCTATACCTTGTTTATATTATTTGATATAATTTCATAGATCATGACCTTTAAAATTGAGTAAATCAAGGATTTATTATCAATCATGATAAAAAAATTTGGGCATGACCCATTACATGCTTCCTATGTACCCAGAACCTACACTAGTATGGAACAATATTTACTGATTATGGTGTGGAAATTTTAGAAGATAACTAATGATTTTTTTAACCGATCTATGAAGGATGGTTCATAAACATTATGACATATGGGTGACAGTGGATCAAATCACCAATTCGTTCCATTTCATCTCTATTCATTAATCTTACACAATTGAATAATTTTCAGAAATGTATATCAGAGAGTTGGTAAGGAGGCATGGTGTATCATTTTTAGTAGTATCAGAGCAATATCAGATATTTACATCCTGTTTTTGGAAGTCCTTTCAGCAATCCCTTTGGACATAGTTGAAGATGAAAATGAGGTATAATCAATGAATGGATGGAAAATCTAAGAGGAATATCCAAAAATTTATGGATATTATTAGGGATCGTGTAATTGATTTTGGTTGCTCATGGGAGAATCTCATACCATTATTGAATTTCTCAAATAAAAATTGTTTTCTGGCCTTAATACATATGGCTTTTTATGGATCATTGTACGGGTTTCCATGTCGATCTCTACTATTTTGGGTGGAAATAAAGAGACTTCACTAATTTTACTGAGCCCTATACATAAGATAGTAGATAATATTTAGTTGATCAATAATAGAATTGAGACAACTTAGAGATGTTCGAAATCTTATGTGTCTCATCATCAATGGTCGTTGTCATTCAAGGTGTGTGATCACATGTTCTTGAAAATATATATAAGGATTCAGAATCATCTTTTTTTGAATTAGATCATGTTATATTATCAATACATAATAAATTTTTGGATACCTAAATGTGTGGTTAGGTGGAATATCAATTTTATTTTCCACCAATGATGAATTTAGGTCATAATGTGTTTCATGTATCTTAATTGAGAAAAGTTTCAACCTGATATTGGAGGTGTGATTTGATGGGATCACATTGAATGAGTGATGGATGCTACATTGGTTCGTGTTCAAGTATCGATTGAGGATAGAAAAAAAGTCATCTATGGGGAAAGCATTGTTCTAGTGTTTGTTTTATGAATCTGTATCATGTTTAGGAAGAAACAGGGGAAGAATAAAAGTAAATGGTCGAGAAATGGCCCAAAATATTTCAAACCAATGGAGGTCTTCAACTTTTTGAGAACAGAAAGACCAATAGTGGGGAGAATGTCACACCAAATGTTTTTTTGTAATTATCCCTTTATTTATGTATTTTTTGTATATGAAGTAATTGTGTTTAGTTTTAAGAGGTTTACATGAGTTATTGTGTTCTAGGGATTTTTGGAGGATCGTGATTTGAGAACAGTTTTTAGATACCACGAAACACATCTTAGGTTATTGTGAAAATGAAATAATGGGAGCTAGGTGGGTGAACTATTTAACAAAACCATGTGGCCACCTAGGAAAAATGTGAAAGTCTAGACATATGCGGTTTGGAATATTCATGCATGTTTTCTTTAGATGTGAAATCCAATGATGCCATGGTTGTTTGGAGGTAGTGGAAAGTGCACAGTTAGTGCTCAGTTTTCCAAACCACGTGACCTAACCTTGAATAATTAAAATTTAAATCAATTTTTGGATCTAATCAGAATCACCATCTAGAACAATGATCACCCCTAAAAAATAATTAACCCAAAATCCTCTTCATCCATAGGCTTTAGAGACCATAACTCTTGATTCTTGATCAATTCTGAGGCGAATCTAAGTGAATTGGAGGCTAGATTCATTGGTAAGTGGTCGTTCATCATCATTTTCTTAATATATCTTCTTTTTATTTCTCTTGGATTCATGGATATAATTATTTGGGGATATATTCACATTGAATTTGAAAATCATGATGATATATGGTATTTTTGGTTGAAGAGAATAAAATCTAAGGCTGAATATTGATATTTTATGATGTTTTTATGTTTTGGGCCATTATTCATTTTCTCTTAAGTTTGTGAGGTAGGTATATTCACTTGGGAATCCTCTTGATTAGTTCTTAAAGTCTTGGTTTCAAGTGGATAAATTTATTGAATTGAATTGGGAAATTTATGTTTTGTTTGGATTGAAAACCTCTTTAGTGAAGGTTTTTTTGAAATTTTGAAATAGGATGGTTTTGTGAAAAGGGTTTTGGTTCATGGTTTTGTAATGATGATTTGAAAATTATGGTTTGGTTTCAAATGCAAGGAAAAAATTTCTCTAATTTTTTGCATTATAGGAATTGATTTATAGAAATGGATTGGTATATATTTTTGAATATATGTCTAGAAAGTTTTCATGTATATTTTGGATGGATAAGGTGATGATGTTTCCCCCGTATAAATAATGGGATGGATAAAGATGTGACATTCCCCTGAAAAGTGGTTCAAAAAGTGACATATGGGGAATGGATTACTCACCAATCCTGAGTATAGGTAGGTCCATGGTTTCATTCATGTGTGGATGTGAAAAATGTGTGTAAATGAATGGGTATTATATAATGTAAATTGATAAACGGTTATAAATATTTGTTTGGATTCATTCCATGGAAATATTTTTGGATTAGAAAAGGTTGAGGATTTGATATAATCTTCATTAAATGGTTTTAACCTATTTTATATAGGTGCGATAACTTGTTCTATCCTAATTGTGTGATTTGGGAATTCAATGGAGGTATCCTATTAACTATTATACTCATCACATTCTTGGGAACATTGGTGTGTTTATAGATTTGGTATATCGATACACATGTAAATGAAAGGTAGCCCAGTTCTTTAGTGATCCATCATGACATCTTGGTAAGAGATTATTGAGTCCGATCTTGGATAATTTTAAGATTTTCTACTATATGTCTTGGTTTTCTTTGAGTTATTGGTGTTTGTTTTGGTTATGTACTATGTAATTCCTTGTTACCTTTTATCAGCTATGTTTATATTTTTTGGATTTCATTTTCTTGTGATAATTTTAAACCATGAATTGAAAAGATACCAGTAATGGTGAAGTCAAAGATTATTGTATTTTCAGATTTTCCTCGGCATTTTAGTAGTTCTCTAGGCAGTAATATCACACATAACTAGGGCTCATGACATGTAATTCTTTCGAGACTCTTTTCATGAGTTGAATTCAAAACATGAGAATTTACATGTCGTGTAAGGGCTACGTGTAATACAATATTAAAAATCTGATTTTTAATTGAAATAGTGGTGAATTTTTCATTATAACTTAAAATAAATGGAATTCATGATGTGTTAAATATTACATGCCAAGTAATTCCCTGAGTTTTATTTTCAAGGGTGTCGTGTTCATGTTTAATTGCTTGTTTGTTTTTACATATTCCTCTACCCATCCAAGGATATTACCCTAGGAGTTTTTGGTTGTCTTTCTTCCCTCCAGATTGATCCATTGAGTTATTAATTAGTAGGGTTAGGTTTTTTGTCTCTCCAGGTAAGCTTACCTATCAGTTTCTCTCTTATTTTTGGTTAAAGAACTACTTGTTACAAGGATTGTTAATTAGATAGTCTTTTATCAATCCCTTTCTTTCTATGGTCATAAAGTGTCCTTTGAAGTCATATCTTATGGTTTCTAATCCCCATTGTTAAAGGTGGTTATACATTCTATGCTCCTGAGGTAGTTGGATATGTTCAAATGTTCTAATTTATTGAATTTATTATTATTCAAATTTCTATCATGATATTTGAAAAGGAATATAATGTGTTTAAATAAGAATGGGATAGGGTTCACATTTCAATATTGGTTTTCATTCAAAACAGAATTGCATTGATTTGAAATGGAATATGTATTTTTAAATCCTGAAGTAGATTGGCTAGGATTTTAAATTGTATTTTTTTAAATTCTTATCACTATTTTTAAAATAAAAATTGGAAATCATTTCCAAGAGAGAAACTTTGTTATGTTTAACAAGATAAATAGGTTTCTGGAGTGTGTGTGACCCGACTTGGAAGTAACCTCTTGAATGATGATTTTCTATAGAAGGCCTTGATGTTAGTTGGATCCAAAATTATTCCTCATTAAGCATGTGAGTTTTTAAGAAATATTTTTCCATAGGATATAGCGTAATTGGTAGGTGCACTATCTTTCTAGTTGTTTATTCGATGACAGATTAATTTATGGATTTTTTCTCATAAGTTTATTTATATTTTGTTATCTTTATTTTAATTTTTCTTGTGTTTTGAAAATATGTCATAAGTTTTTTGAAAATGTAATGACTTTTTTAAAAATTATTTCAATTTTTTATTTATAAAAATTCTTGTAAAAATATTTTATTTTAATGCTTGGACTTGTTTATTATTATTATTAGTAGTTGTATAGATCTTTAGGTAGTATCCTAGTAGAATGTGTTTCTCACACCCAACATCTTCTTGTTGGAGGCTGTGGACTTTATTTTGTAGGACACAGATAATGGAAGGAGAATTCAGTCGTGATTTAGGATTTCTATTCATGTCACTATTTCATTTCTAGATAGTTTTGAGGTGACATGTTCACAAATATACATGTTGTCTAGAGTTTTCAATCTTTCTCGATTATCCTTTTTGGCATAGTTGTATCTCATGTTGTTTCTAATTTATAATATGGTTGTTTGTCTTATTTTTATTATATAAAAGACTAGTTTTTATTATCTTTAATTTACCCCACCCCATGATGTGATGACTTGGGTTCCTGGTATAGTTCACCTATGTTGGTCTATAATAATTTGGTATCAAAGGGGTTACACAACCTATTGTGTTTCAGAACTACTTGAGTTGGTTTAGTGTCTTGGGTAGATAGGATTAGGATTGTTGTAACTCAGAATGTAGGTCTGGAGAATGGGAATGGTCAGCTCACTCACATTACAAAATTTGAGTTTCCATGGGTTGCTGGAAAATCAATAATAAGTCCAAGACTAAGTATTTAAGATCATTTAAATAAATTGAATATTATTTTTATTTAAATTAACCTATTTATAATGTCTTGGGACTCGGTGTGTGAATAGTATTTTGAATAAACTATGTGGTGAGTTTATTTAGGTGGGAATGTTCCATTAAAAATTTGTTTCCTTTTTGTGATAATATTCAGAACTGTATAAAATTCTTATTTTTTAAGGCTTAGAGTTCGATTCTTATTTTTGATTCTAGGATTTTTCAATTTTCCCATTATTATATTTTTTGTTTTATTATGGTTAACAAAAAATTACTCCTAGAAGGTCTCTTAAAAATACAATAGGGGAAGCCGAAAGGTAGGTTTCAAAGGTGAATGCTATAGTAGAACCTTATTTAGTTGAAATGTTAAACCATAGCATTCAAACTCTAGGGTCAGAGGGAACAATGATCATAGGAAATGTAGTGGATTGTGGATCAAAATTTATGAAGAAACATCCACCTATCATCCATGGTGAAAATGGAAAACAAGAGTTAGAAGAGTTTCCTGAACATATTTAAAAATATTAACCTTTTCAGAAACTCTTTACGATTATCGGGTGGGTTTTTCCACCTAAAATCTCAATGGATCAGGAAAAATTTGGTGGAATTATATAGTACAGGATATGTTTTATGATGTTATTACCTAGTATTCCTTTAAAAATATTTTAAATCATCAATTTTATCCTATGAAATTATCTTTGGAAAGTTCCTAGGAGTTTCTAATGTTAGAGAATGGGAAACATATCATTTTGGAGAACTCCACTATTTTTTTCTTAGTTGGCGCAGCTGGAATCAGAGATTTTCAATAAGGATTAGTTAATGTCTTGGAGGTTTGATATGGGGTTATAGGAAGATGTTCTAACAATTTTAGTCCTTATGTACCTTACAAGATTTTTTGAGATAGTGGATAAAAAATATTTGGGTGAGGTAGACAAAGATGGAAGGAAAGGCTTTAGAGGAGCTTCATTGGGCGAAATAGTTTACCAGGGTTAATCTTCTGGTCTGGAAAGAAACTATAAGACTGCTTATTTTTCTACATGACCAGTTTTAGGGGATTCTATAGGGTAACAATACAATGTATACTATAAATGTTGGTGGAATTGAAAAACTTGGCTTTCGTGTATGGAGGCTCCTAAAAATTTTCATCTCTATGGGAGATTTGGCTATTTGAAGTGTTACTATTAAAAGATTTCCCAAGTCAGTAAGTCAAGATCCACTTTCACCAAGGGGGTCACATGTTAACATTCATTCTTCCAAAGGTGGTGGGTTTCATTAAAAGGCCAAGGGGGATTTTTAAGTGTCTATATCCAGGTGATGTTTTCCAGTAGAGTGTGCACCAGAGGAATCTGAAGTAGGACTACCTACTTTTAGAGGTATGGTGTTTATTTTTTCATCTATGGTGCTAGAATTTTATTTTATAGGATATAATAATTCTTTTATATCCTAAAATCTAGTCAATCTGATGTGTTTTTGTTTAGAACTTATTTCGTTCTTGATGGTTCTTTCCATGCCTTTGGAAATTTTGTTCAAACAATGTTTCAAATGACCCACGTATCGGGTAGTGATAAGAAAATTTTAGGTTGTTTTAGACTTATTAGTGCATGATCATGAAATATTAGAATTAATTTTCACCTTTGAGATTATTATCAATGTAAAGGACCATATATATTTTTATCACTATTGGGTACAATTATTATCTACTGATGGGGTCACTCATATTTTATAGGGTGAGAGGGACTCTAGATCTGGAAGGGAAGGGAGAAATATTCCTTTTTCCAGATTAATCTCATTCTAGTTAAAAAAATTTCCCTATGCATTTGACCTATTTTTTGTGTTCATACCTTGAGGTCTTCCCAATTTTTTTTTCTGGGATGCCGGGATAGAGAGAGGTCATATTTACTATTAACTTTCTACTAGAAAGGACATTCATTTCTTTTCCATCCAATTGAATCGAACCTTATTAGTTGGTGGAACATTGATTATATCATGAGGATATAGATGTGAAAGGATTTATTTATCCTATCATGTCATCATGGGATTTTTTTACTCATTTATAAGAAGGAAGATATGAGCTTTATAATTTATATTGACTATTAGTAGATGAATATAGTTACTGTTGAGAACACATACCACTTACATAGAATTAATGGTCACTTTGATCAGCTAAGAGGGGATCATTAGTTTATAAGAATGACCTATAGTCAAGGTACAACATGTTGAGTGTCCAAGAAGAATATATACCCAAGATAGAGTTTTAGAGTCGATTTGAGAATTTTGATTTTGATTTTTACCATTCGGACTCACTAATGCTTCAATGGTTTTCATGGATTTGATAAACTAAACCATTCATTGGTTTATGGACTATTTTTTGTTTTAATAGATGATATATTGGTGTACTCAAAGACATAGTAGGAGTTAAAAGACAATTTGTATATCATTCTTTGAACCTTGAGGGAGCATCATGTATATGGTAAAAATTCAGAGTGTTATTTTTTGGATATGGTATATGAAGTGTCTAGGGAATGTGATATCTAATAGGGGCATCTCATATAATCCTAAAAATCAACAGGGGTTATTTCATGGGATTAACCCAATAATGTGTTTGAGATTCAAAGATTCTTGAGTTTGGAAGATTACTATAGAATGTCTATTTGGAACATATCTATGATCACATACTTGATGAAATATTTAACCCATAAGGGTGTCATTTCTGAATGAAATTAAAAGTGTAAGAGATATTTTGAGTATTTGAAGATGAGGTTGACTTGAAAACCAGTTTTCATTTTTATGGAATGTAGGCTAGGTTATAATGTTTTTTATGCTTCTGGTATGGGTTTGGGATGTATCTTGATACAGGAGATACATGTTTTGGATTATGTATCATGCCAATTATTCCCTTATGAGATGATCTACCCTCCACATGTCCTTGAATTGGTTGAATTTACACTTGGTCTCAAAATGTTCCGTCACTATCTCTTTGGAGAGTGGTTTATGGTATATTATGATCACAAAATCCGGAAGTATATCTTCACCCGTACAGATCTAAACTTGCGATAGAGACACTTGGGTGATTATCTCCATACCATTGATTCTGATATCATATATACTCATGGAAAAGGTAATGTTACAACTGATGTGTTGAGATGACAGTTATTGACATATACCATGATGGAATTAGTTGAATAATGATCCCTGATGAGTTTTTTCACTAATATGTTCTTGGGTGTAAAATAGGTTGGTGGATAGGTGTTCATGGATTTAATAAAGTTTGAATAATCTTTTGATGAGGGATTTCTACTTCATAAGATAATAGTCCCTGCGATTAGAAGATTAGAATAAATCCAAAATGGTGGGGAGACCAGATGTGAGTTTTCTTGGTCTCCCATTAGAGATTGTGATTGCTTATCAAGTTGGATGGTCAATTTTCCATGAAGAAATTTTTTCTAGACTGTGGAAACCAATATTATTGGTCCTTACACCACGGTGACATAAATATATAACACTATTTTAGGAATCAATATTGGTGGATGGGGAGGAGGTGGTAAGATGAATATTTTTTATCGTGGTGTCTCACTTATCAAATAGTTAAGGTGGAAAACCAGAGACCCTACTATTTAATACTGCATATTCCTATTGTTTTATAGAAATATGATGTTATTTCTATGGATGTTTTCAATGGTTTACCACGAAATACTAGTGGGAAGGACTCAATTTGTGTGTTTATTGATAGGCTCGCTAAATTAGTTCATTTCATGCCAATAATGAAAATGATGCAGGTAGAAAATATTGAAAATTATATGTCTGATAGATTGTGAAGCTTCATGGGATTCCCATTCGAGTTTTTTTTTGATAGGGACATGAGGTTGATATATAGATTATAGAAATGTTTGTTTAAGTAAGTGGACTCCCAATTGGAGTTGATAATGGATTATCATCCATAGATGAGTGGACGGATAGAGAGGGATATCCATGTTAATGAGGATATTTCTTATGATTGTGTACATGATTTTGGTGGATCTTTGCATAGACATTTTCCTTAGTTAGGGTTCAACTATAATAATAGTTATTAGTTTTCAATGAGGATATAACCCTTTTGGAATTGTATGGGTGGCCATGTCAGTCTCTCTTGTGCTGGGCATAGTTGGGAGATAAGTCTTTCGTTGGGCTGAGCTTTGTTCAAGAGATGATAAATGTGGTCTAATTGACCCAGAAGAATTTTATTAGGACATAGTTTCATCTAAAATATTATGTGTATAGTAATTTTTAGGTGCGGGAGTTTGAGATTGGTGAATGGGCCATTCTCATAGTTTCACCTTGCTTGGGACATCATCAATTTGGTAAGAAAGTTATGTTGGCAATGAGTTTTTTGAACCCCTTTGATATCATTGAGCTAATAGGGAGGGTCTTTTATCCATTATTGTTGTAATCAGTCTTGGAATTTATACATGAAATTTTTCATGTTTCCTAGTTGAGGAGGTATATACCAGATATTTTCCATGTTATTAGATGAGAGGATGTCGTTCAAGTGTCTGATACAACTTAAGTTGAGAATCCAGTTCAGATTATGGATTAACATGATAAGGTTCCACGTGGTAAAATGATTCCCCGGTTCTAGGTACTTTACAAGCGTAGTGGTATACTCCTTTAATAGATCTTGGATCTTGATCTCTTTATGGGGACAGAAATCTTTTATGGTGGGTAGATTGTAATGCCCCATTACCTTTCAATCAGGTATGTTCTGATATTTTATTTTGGCTTTCCTTTTTCTGGGAGTTTTTAGACCATGAATTGAGAGGATACCTAAAATATAGAAGTCACATATATTTTGGAATTTCATTTTTTTTCCTAGATTTTCTGTAGATAATTGGGATATAACCTGACATGTAACTAGGGCTCATGTCATGTAATGACAACTGGACTCAACCTGTAACTTAAAATCACAATGTGAGAATTTACACGTCATGTAGGGGTTAAAAATCATTTAATGATAAAATATGCTATTTAATTAAAAATGTGACATGTTTTTTTATTTATCTTAATATAAAATAGATTCATGATGTGTAAAATATTACACACCATGTAATTCCCCATGCTATAGTTTTTAGAATGTTTTGCGTGTGTTTGAGGGATCGTTTGTTTTTACCACCTCTTCCACTTGACCAGAGCACTTACCTGAGGAATTAATGGATTTATTATTTTTTTATAGATCGCTTCGTTCAACGATTGATAAAAAGGGTTTTGCACTTTATCTATCCATATAATATTTCCTATTGGGTTCTCTCTCATTTTTATAATTGTAGTACCATTTTTTATTTATATTGGTAATATGATAAGGTGTATTATCAATAATTATTTCTCTATAGTCATTCCTAATCTTTTAAAGGTAGATCGTGTGGTTTCATATCATCTTTATTGAATGTAGTTACATTTTTTACACTCTTGAGGTAGGTAGATTTACTGAATAGTTTTAATTTCATGATGATCATATTTATTTCATGAGATTTAAAATACAATGTAATGTGTTGAAATTGAAAATGAGATGTGATTTAATTTGAAAATGTGTTTTTATTGGAGAACAAAATATCCTTGATTTGAAATGGAAAATGGATTTTTAAAAATTGAAACCTATTTTCTTGGAATATATTTTTTTTATAGAAAAGTTATCATGGTTTTAAAAAATTAAATTTATAAACATTATAAATTTAGAACCTTTTTCATGTCGATAAAGAAACATAGGTATCATTAGTGTGTGTGACACCGTAAGGAGGAAAATTATTTTCTATTAATGGTTTATAGTAGGACCCAATTTTAGTTGGATACAACCTTATGCCTTGTTAAGATTTTGAGTTTCTAGTACATTTTGTCACATAGGATAAAGGACGACTGGTGGGTCTATTATTGTCACGACCTGTCCCCCAGGGCCCACACCATGACAACCGCAAGCCCACCTTCCATAGGCTAGGGGTTAAGGACTAGAACCAGAAAGGCATATCCCTAAAACAAGAAGGCATTACCTTTTAACGTGTACAAACACACGGTGCAATAACACAACAAGAAGAAACCACGAAGTAAACTACAATAGTAAAAGTGTGCTGAAAGTAAAGGGGCCAGAATACAAGCCCAACTGAAAAGAACAAGTACAACTCAAAAGTACAAATACAACTGAAAAGTGAAAAACAACACCTGGATCGTCCTTTAAGGATCTTACCTGAAGGGTAGGTACAACTCACGATCAGTAGTCCCTGCATCACATCACGCCAAATGGTCCACCTCTGAGCACCGTCCAAACCTGGCTCCCTCAGCCTCGATCACTTTTGTCCGTCATCTCCACAAGACACAACAAGGTGTGGGTGAAGCCCATGTAGGGGTGAGTATAACGATACTAAGAAGGGACCTCGATACCCCCCACTACAAGTAAAAAAAATGCTTTTGCGATGGGCTATTTGCGACGAGATTAATTCCCGTCGCAAATAGTCCATCCCAGAGGTTATTTACGACGGGGGGAGGGGGGTGGGGGTCGTCCCGTCCTAAATAACAAGTTATTTACAATGGGTTTTAGGGTCTCATCGCAAAAAGTAATGCGCGATTTGGTGCGGGATGCGAGATGAAGTGCGGGAAGGTTATTTACAACGAGGGGATCCCCCCGTCGTAAATAGTATGTCTGTCGAAGGGTATTTGCGACAGGTCCCGTCGCAAATACCGGCGATGGTAAATTTTTTTTGCTATGGAATGTTGTCCTGTCGCAAAAGGTGTATCGACAGATCACTTTTTGCGACGGGCCCCCTCGCAAATACCTTTTTAACCACTGACAACAATTAATGCGGGCAAATGTATTTACGACGGGCCCTGTCGCAAAATGTTTCTTTTGCGATGGTAATCCTATCGCAACTAATCCAACCTATATATACCCCCTTTGTTTTTCATTATTTTCATCTCATTTATCACTTCCCTCTCTCTCTCTAAACACTTTTTTTAGAGTGAAATTTTTTGGAGTTCGTTTTTTACGGAGAAGTTGTGAAGTCGCTTACATCAATAGGATATCAAGTATAAAGGTATTTATATTTTATTTTATTTATTATTTATTTCATTTTTATGTTAATTTTAATTATTGTCGATTAGTTCTAATTAAATTAGATTTAAATCATTTTTTTATCTCCATATATTTGTAATAATAAATTTAGATTATTAATATTAACTCTTTATAATTATTAATAATTAATAATTAGTAATAATTAATAATTATTAAAGAAAATTAGTATTGTCTATAAATAATTACTTGTAATTAGTAATTAGTAATTAGTTGTTTTAAATTGTAGTTATTAATATCAATTAACGATAGTTAGTAATAGTTATGTTTAATTAGTAATAATTACAGGTAATCTGTAATAAATAGGAATAATTAGTAATAAATATGATTAATTAGTAATAAATAGAAAAATTAGTAATAAATAGTAATAAATTGTAATAAATAGTAATAATTAGTAATAAATAGGAATAATTAGTGATAAATAGTAATAAATAGTAATAAATAGTAATAAATATTAATAAATAGTAATATTTAGTAATATTTAGTAATAATTTTAATAAATAGTAATAAATAGTAGTAAATAGTAATAAATAGTAACAATTTGCAATACTTAGTAATATATAATAATAATTAGTAATAATTAGCCATAAATAGCAATAAATAGCAATAAATAATAATAAATAGTAAAATATAGTAATAAATAGAAATAAATAGTAATAATAACTAATAATTAGAAATAAATAGTAATAATTATTAATAAATAATAATAAATAGGAATAAATAGGAAAAAGTTGGAATAAATAGGAATAAATAAGAATACTTAGGAATAATTAAGAATAATTAGGAATAATCCGCAATAATTAGAAATAAATATGAATAATTAGCAATAATTAGGAATAAATATGGATAATTAGAAATAGTTTGGAATAAATATGAATAATCCTTAATAATTAGTAAAAATTTGTAATAATTAGTCACAATTAGTAAAAATTAGTTATAATTACTAATAATTAGTAATAATTAGTAATAATTAGAAATAATTAGTAATAATTAGTAATAATTAGTAATAATTAGTAATAATTAGTAATAATTATTAATAAATAGTAATAATTAAGAATAATTAGGAATACTTAGGAATAAATATGTATAAATATGAATAATTAGGAATAATAAATAGTAATATAGGAATAATTAGTAATAAATAGTAATAAATAGAAATAATTTTTAATAAATAGAAATAATTAGTAAAAATAGGAATAATTCGCAATAATTAGTTATAGTAAGTAATAAATAGTAATAAATAGTAATAAATAGTAATAAATAGTAATTAAATAGGAATAATTACGAATAATTAGGAACAATTAGGAACAATTAGGAATAACTAGAAATAATTAGGAATAATTAGGAATAATTACGAATAATTAGAAATAATTAGAAATAATTAGCAATAATTAGTAATAATTTGGAATAATTAGTAATAATTAGTAATAATTAGTAAAAATTAGTAACATTTATTAACAATTAATAATAATTAGTAATAATTAGTAATAATTAGGAATAAATAAAAATAAATAGGAATAAATATGAATAAATAGGAATAAATAAGAATAAATAAGAATTATTAGGAATAATTAAGAATAATCAAGAATATTTAGGAATAATTATGAATAATTAAGAATAATTTGGAATAATTTTGAATAATTTTGAATAATTAAGAATAATTTGGAATAATTATGAATAATTAGGAATAATTTGGAAGAATTTGGAATAATTAAAAATAATTAGAAATAATTAGAAATAATAAAGAATAATTAGAAAATAATAATCAGTAATAAATTATTAGAAATAAACAGGAATAATTAGAACTAATTGGGTATAATTAGGAATAATTAAGAAGAATTAGAAAGAATTAGGAAGAATTAGGAAGAATTAGGAAGAAGTAGGAAGAAATTGGAAGAAATTGGAAGAAATAGGAAGAAATAGGAAGAAATAAGAATAAATAGGAAGAATTGGGAAGAATTAAGAAGAAATAAGAAGAATTACGAAGAATTACGAAGAACCAAGAACAATTAGGAATAATTAGAAATAATTAGAAATAAATAGGAATAATTAGGAATGATTAATAATAATTAGGAATGATTAGGAATAATTAGGAATAATTAGGAATAATTAAAAATAATTATGAATAGTTTGGTATAATTAAGAATAATTAAGAATAATTAAGAATAATTTGGAAAATTTTCAAAAAATTATGAAAAATTAGGAATAATTAAGAACAATTAAGAACAATTAGGAACAATTAGTAACAATCAGTAATAATTAGTAACAATTATTAAAAATTAGTAACAATTAGTAACAATTACTAACAATTAGTAATAAATTAGAACAATTAGGAACAAAATAAATTGTAATAAATTGTAATAACATGCAATAACTTGGCACAATTTTCAATGTATTGATGACACTCATTTTAGTCAATGACTCTTCTACATTTAACTTTCACTAACTCAAAACATTATGAATAGTATGCTTATATGTATGCATATCCAATATCGTATGCATGAGTTTGAATATGCATTAAAAGGACCACATTCTTTATAATGTGTTTAGGCGGTGATAGTTGGAAGAAGATGATTCATCGACGGAAAGGAGGCTCTTTTGTCCGACAACTCATTTACTTGCAACATTATTAAATATTTTTTTTATTATATTTAGAATTTATGATGGGATCCCATCACAAATAATTTAAATATAATTTATTATTAATAGTATTTGCGATAGGATGACGGGCCCGTTGCAAAAGATTTATATATATATAATGTATATAATTAGAGGGTTATTTACGACAGGCCCATTGTAAAAGGTTTATTTATATATAATGTATATAATCAGAGGATTATTTTCAACGTCGTTTTCTATAACAGGCTCTTTGCGATGGGGCCCTATCTCAAAAGCCAATTTGTGACAGGATCCCATCAGAAATAGCTCGTCGCAAATACATCTAAGTCTAGTAGTGCCCGTAGGTCTCCTAGAGTTCCAAAAAGGAAATAACCCAAAGAAATACCTCAATCTTAAAGCTTGAAGCAATAGATATCAACTATACTTAGGTACAAGCTCATACATATACCTAAGTTATCAAGACATACTCACCTCATACATGAGGAAAGAATATCACAAAGGTAACACCATGAAGGTAGAATCCCCAAATAAGTAACACCATGAAGATTGGAGTAACACACAGGTAACACCATGAAGAAGACACCAAGAAGGTATAAGTATGACACAGGTAACACCATGAAGACTACAACATGTAGGTATAAGTACCACACATGTAACAACACAAATCTAGAAGTAACACATAGGTAACACCACGAAGATAACACAACGAATGCAAAAGTACCACACATGTAACACCACGAAGATAGAAGTACCACATATGTAACACCATGAAGATAACAAAATCATCTCAAAAACAGGTATAAACTATGTAAAAAAGTACAAATTATTAGTCTTAAGGCTATATCATCTTATTCTATTAAGAAGAATTACTGCTAACCCACACAAGATCGATAAGTACTAACCCCCGTTGACCCACACAGGATCTAACCCACACAAGATAAATATGTGCTGACCCACACAAGATCTGTTATATGATAACCCCCATATAATCAATAGATGTTTACCCACACATGATTGATAGATGCTGACCCACACAGGGTCGATGTTCTACATTCACGTTACAACATGCCACAAGATTCCTTGCACCTAGTGCACTCGAGTTATGCAGAGTCTGCCCCTTGAGATATCGGTTGTACCTTTACCACCGATCATCTCTATAAAATAGTAAACCAAAGTACCTCCATGAATTAAGGGTTCCAACGTGATAGATAGTGCGTCAATCGGATGCTCAGTCTGTGAGTTATAAGCATTTTAGTTTCGAGGGCCCTGTTGGATTCGGGTTCGATCCAACCCAGCCAGACTCCAACTTTCCCCAAAACCCAAGTAGATTATACCAAAAGGACAGTATCGATACAATGATTCCATCTACATAGATGGTTTTTCAAATAGACATCTGGTTCTCAAGATATTTCCCTTTAAGTGTTTCTGGGTTTGGTTGGGCCCGGGTCCGGTCTGACCCGTTCGGACCAGACCCGACCTGAATTGGTCTGGGATGGCCCAGCCTGGATCTGTTAGGCCATGGTGGGCCTAGACTGACCTGTAAGGGATCATGGCCTGACCCACAATGTGGGCATAGCCTGACCCGCAAGGGGGTGGCATGGCCCGAAGGGGGAGCGGCCCGACCCGAAAGGGGGCGCGATAAGCATGCTGGACATCTCTAGAAGCCCTATCACAATGTTCATAGAGATACCATCCCACTTCTACTTCGGAACCTTTAATGGATATTATAAACCTACTAGAACCTGATGCTCGACCTTCACTTTCTTACATGTGAGGCATCATGAAACAAACTCTACCACTAATTTCTTTATCCCTTGCCACCATTGATAACGCTGGAGGTCCTGGTACATTTTTTCCACACACGGATATGCTTCCAGATGGGAAGTATGTAACTCCTTCAAAAACACATCTCGCATCGCCTCCAATACCATGGTACATCCTCTTAAAAGGATTATGTGCTCCCCACCTTCAAAAAATACCTTAGGTGCATGTCTTATGGATATCAGATCATGTCATGCCTCACAGACATTGTCTGCAAGTTGCGCCTCCCTAACTCACTGAAGGTGTGGGGGAGTGACTATCATAGACTGGTGGTATGATTCTCTATCTCTATCCATAAAGGATATCTACAATGCGGCTAGATACTCTGTCGCCTGACTCGGTAACTGTAGACCAGACCACCTGTTGAGTGCATCTACTACCACATTCCCCTTCCCAAATGTATAGACTATCTCAAAGTCATATCCCTAGAGGAACTATAGCCATCGCCACTATCTCAGGTTGAGGTCCTTTTGAGAGAAGATATACTTGATACTCCAGTGATCGTAATAGACTGTAAAATGTTCTCCCATCAAGTATTGTCGTCACATATTCAAGGCGAAGACCACTAACGCTAACTCCAGGTATTGGGTAGCATAGTTCTACTCATTTTGTCTCAACTGTTGTGAACCATAAGTGATAACTGCTCACTCCTACACCAAGAAACGTCCAAGTCTATTCCCTTATGCATTGTAGTAGACTACATACCCAATTACCTCTTCTGGTAGCCTCAAGATGGGATCACTCGTCAGTCTCTACCTCATCTCTTGAAAACTCTGATGGAATCTCTCCATCCATATAAAGGGATATCCCTTCTTCATCAATGCTGAAAAGGGTACTACAACTCTGGAAAAGTGAGACACGAATCTCCAGTAGTATCCTGCCTACCCCAAAAAACTCTACACCTCAGTCACACTCCTGGGTGGCTCCCAAGCAAGTACAACCTCTGTCTTCGATGGATCCACTGCAACTCCAGATTTTGAGATAATGTATCCTAGAAAGTGGACCTCTCGTATCTAGAACTGACACTTTGAGAGCTTACCATAAATCTGGGTCTCTTAGAGTGTATCTAGAACTATCTTCAGATTATAGGCATGCTACTGCTCTGTCGTTGAGTATATTAAGATGCCATCAATGAAGTCCACCACAAAGCGATTGATTTATGACTGAACGATACTATTCATGAGTCCAATGAACACTGCTGGGGCATTGGTCATGCTAAATGACATAACCAAGAACTCATAGTGTCCATATCGACATCTGAAGGTCTTCTTCTAAACATCCTCATCTTGTACTCTGAGCTGATGATAGTGGGATCTGAGGACTATCTTCGAAAACCAACATGCTTACTTTATCTAATCAAAAAGATCATAAATCCATAGAAGAGGATACATGTTCTTCACGGTCACCTGGTTCGGGAACCAAAAGTCCAAAAAGAGTTTCAAACTCCCATATATCTTCTTGGAGAAAAAAAATCTGGGCTGCCCATAGAGAAACACTAGGCCATATGAACCCCTTCCGCTACAAGTCCTATAATTGTACCCGTAACTCACAAAGCTCCACGGGAGCCATCCAAAAGTCTGGTGTAGATATCGGTGTCGTCCCAGGGTATGGGTTGATGTAAAAGTATACCTCTATGCATAGAGGTTTTCCCAGTACATCATCAGAAAAGATATCAGCATACTAGTCCACCACTACCAGATAACATGGACTCTCAACTTCTACTGCTCTGAGGGTAAGACTATCCCACTATTGTGTGATTGGCTACACCCTCCTTCGGGTATGTCTATCATGTTCTGAATGGGTTCCCTTCTCTCAAGTGAAGGAAAACCTGGTCCCATCCTCACTGACACGCCTCACTTTACACCTAATATAGTCAATATGGGCATGAACTGTGGATAACCAGTCCATACCCATGATGATGTCATAAGGCCTTGATGCCTCTACTAGAAGATCCCAGCCGAATCTCTCACCTCTTAGATTATGCTCACACTACTAGAACCAGTGTGTAATCGTCGAATCCCCTCCCGTAGAAGTATCCAACCATAAGGATTGAGCCAATGCCTCCACCAGAATCTCCGAGCTCCAGACAATGGCCATTGAAATAAAAGAGTGACTTGAACCTGTGGTTATAATTACCGCAACTAAGGTGGAATAGAAATATATCATACCTCTAATAATCTATGGAGGGTCATGGTCCTAGGACTTAGCTGTCTAGAGATGAGATCATCCCGGCCAACCTGCTCACTATGGTCAGGGTGGACCACCTAGAGGTGGTGGCAGTAGAACCTCAAATCATTGACCACCACCTACTACATGGACAGCTCTTCTTCCATGTCTACCTGATGCCTGTGAACCTCCCCAATCGAATATCTACCTCTTTCTTAGTGGTCCGTCAACCGTCTGTCAGTTGTCCGTATAGCGGTTCGGGTGGTCACGTGCTATGTGACGCTGCCCGCCACATGAGTGACACTTCTTGTTCCTCAGTCGTTCTTCTCTATCCCATGAACCTCGCACCACAGATCATGTATCCTGGGGTCATCCACAAAAGTTCTAGCCCGCTTGGGCCCCTTGGTCATTCATCTACTACCTAATATAGATAAATTTTCTACCGTATGTCTGGTGGTGGCTCTCCCTATGGGTACATGCTCAGCAAGGAAGCTCTCCACCAAAAGTTCTTTCTCTAGCACCCTAGCCTCCATCATAATGCAAAGCGATATCATCGATGCTTTGATCTCCCATCAGAGAGTCTACTAAATGGTTTAGGACCGAAAGAAAGGGTCCTGTAAAATGTCATTGGAGTAGCAGAAGAGATCTGTGAACCTCACCGAGTACTAGGCCACAGTCATGTTGCCCTGATGTAAGTGTAGCAGCTTCTATAGACGCACTGAGTGTAGAGTCGCTGGGATGAACTATGCACCAAAAAGGCTCTTGAATTCCACCCAAATAAGGTTCACCTCATCATTGTATATGGAGTGTTAGACTCCACCACTTCCCAGCTTTTCCTTGGATGAGAATGGCATCTAGGATCACCATCAGATCAGCTGGTGTCCCCACTGCGTGAAAAACTCTAGCCACAGCCTCCAGCCAGTTCTCAGCCGCCTGTAGATTCGTCTCTCCTTGGAACCTCATAGGCCTCTTCCGCTGGAACTGATGAAACACACTCAGTTGGCGTGCATCCTCTACTGGTGGGGCTGGTGGCAACAGCTGCCCAACGATAGTGGTGCTACTGGTACACCACCCAATGGTGCTAACTCTGTAAAAGTGACCAATACTGAGGCCTCATCACTGGGTGGGATGTCATCACATACTCTCTCAGGAATCATTATAGGATGTATTCATAGCATAATCTTGAAATAAAATAGGTGTTACATGGTCAATATGTTATACCTGGTGAGTTGACTCAAAGAGATCATAGGATAAAATTTTAAATAAAACACACAATCTGTGTTTTTGTGCACTGAGTCGGAAATCAGAATTCATGGTCTTGGTTTATAAAGGCATCAACCGCCAGACTAACACTGGATTCCCCAAACTTAAAACCACACTCATAAGACATAATACTATTGCCTCATTGAAATGATCATATTCTTAGTTCTTTGGTAGAACTGACTCCTCTGATTCCACTTTGTTATGAACCGTCTCCCAAGGCTCGTGCCATGACTACCCCATGCCCGCCTTCCATAGGATAGGGGTTGGAGACTAGCACCAGAAAGGTGTATTCCTAAAACGGGAAGGCATTTCCTTTTAACCTGTATAGACACAGAATCCAAGAACACAACAAGAAGCAACCAGAAAGTAAACTGTTGTAGTAAAAGTGTTCCCAAAGTAAAGGGGATAGAATACAAGCCCAACTGAAAAGAGAAATTACAACTGGAAAGTACAAATACAAATAAAAAGTGAAAAAATAGGTCCTAGATAATCCTCTGAGGATCCTTCATGAAGGGTAGGTACAACTCATGATCACCAGTCCCTATATCACGTCAGACCAAATGGTCCACCTATGAGCACCGTCCAGACCTGGCTCCCTCGTCCTTGATCACTGTTATCCATTGTCTACACAAGACACAATAAGGTTTGGTGAATTCTTGTACAGGGGTGAGTATAACGATACTCAGTAGGGACCCCGATCCCCCCCATAGGTCTCCCAGAGTTCCACAAAGAAAATCCTACAAAGCAAGACCTCAATCTCAAAGCACAAAGAAATAGGCATCAAATATAGTTAGGTATATACCCATACATATACCTAAGTTATCAAAACCCACTCATCTCATACATGAGGGGAAGAATACCACAAAGTTAACACCACTAAAGTAGAAGCACCACACTCGTAACACAACAAAGATAAAATTACCACACAGGTAACACCACGAAGACAACACCAGGAATCTAGAAGTAACACAAAGGTAACACCACAAAGACAATGCCCGGAAGGTAGAAGTTCCACACAGGTAACACCATGAAGATAGAAGTGCCACATAGTTAACAGCATGAAGATAAAATAATGAAGGAAAAATTTCCACACAGGTACCACCACAAAGGTAGAAGTACCACATAGGTAACACCACAAAAATATTAGACTCAGCTCATAATTAGGTATAAATTAAGTACAAAAGTACAAATGATTAGTTTTATGGCTAGATCATCTTATTCTATAAAGAAGCACTACTGCTGACCCACACAAGATCAATATGTACTAACCCCCGCTGATCCACATAGGATCTGACCAATAAAGGATCGGTATGCACTGGCCGACATAGGATCACTGAGCACCGACCCACATAGGATCTGTTAGAAGCTTACCCCAAAGGGTTGATAGATGCTGACACACATAGGATCGATAGATGCTGACCCACAACGGATCGATGTTCTTTCACAATGTTACAGCCTGCCATAGGATTCCTCGCACCCGGTGCGCTCGAGTTCCGTAGAATCTGCCCCTCGAGATATTGGTCGTACCTCGACCACCACTAGGCTCCACAATGGAGTAACCCAAAGGACCTCCATGTCGTAAAAGTTCCGACACGACAGACGGTGCATCAATCAGACTCTCGATCTGTGAGTTATAAGCATTTTATTTATGAGGGACCAGTTGGATTCAGGTTCAATCCAACCCAGCTGTAATCCAAATTTCTCCAAGACTCATGTAGAGTATTTCAAAATTACTATCTGAATCCAAGTATCCAAACTCTATAGGATGTTCATCAAACAGACGTCTGGTTATCAAGATATGGACCATTAAGTGTTTCTGGGTCCAGTTGGGCCCTAGTCCAGTCCGACCTGACCCCTACCCAGTCCGTATCCGACCTAGCGGGGATGAGCCACGGTGGGCCCAGTGCACGGGGTCACGGTCCATCCTAACCCGCAAGGGGGGAACTTTTTATCCCACTAGGGGGCGGCCCATCCCACTGGGTGCGTGGCCCGCTGGGTAGTCAGCCTGGCCCGAAAGGCAGCGCGGTCCGGCCGCGTGAGGTGCTGCCCGCGGTCCTCCCGAGCTGGAAACAAGGGGGGGGGGGTTCTCCATTTTTTAGGCGAAGCGGAAGCTCCTTTTCCACTGCCAAGTCACCCACAGTTCCCGCCGCTATGGCTCGACCAGCGGCGCGCTGGTCGTGCCGCCATCCACTTCTATTGCCGATCAGCCCTTCCGGCCACCGCATCTGGTGATCCACGACCATTTCCTCCAGGAACGCGGGTGCGCCACCTGCTTTCTTGTGGCCGACTGATGTCGGCCACCACCATCGCCTGCTGCAGCTTTGGCTTTGGCCCCTATTTCACCAACGGTGCATGACAGCATGCCACACCTCCTTGGCGGCCAGCCGGTGCCAGCCACCACCATCACTTATCACCCTAGGGATCTTCTAACCTGAAGTAAAAGCTGGAGAAGAATGAAACACCTTTAAACAAAAGATCGTAGGGACTGAGCCTTATTCATTTTTGCATGACATCCACGTTAGGATGATAACAAGAGGTAGGAAGGATTCTAATAACTATTGAAAAACAAACAAGATTGAAACCTACCTCAAGAACAATGGTGAAATGACTGTGATTTAGAAAGTGGGTTGGTGTCTGTCGTCCCCCAAAACTAGCCTCCAATGATGTCGCTCGATTATCGATCTTCGGTTCAGGGTTTCAGTGTCACTCGTCACTGCTCGCCAAAACTGGCTACATCCTCCAAGGGTTTGGCTTCTCGTCACTTTATCAACAATTTGTTTCTTGGTGAAGCAATGCTGATACCTCTCCCCAATCTCTATATAAATAGGAGAGGGGGAAGGAGAGCAACGTTCATATAATTAATGAGGGGATCATTAATTAGGAACCTTACTAATTCCCCAACGTTGTAGTTACTTAGGATTGAAAGGCCAAGCCATTTATTGGATTGACATGTCATTGGTCCCAAGTTTCCTCTTGTCTGTTCATGGAGAAGGAAAGAAAGTAAAATAACAAAGTTATTTTATTCATTCATTTAAAATGTCTCAAAATATAACTTTTTTCTGTAGAGTTACTACGGTCGAAGTGAAGCATCCCTTAAGAGAATCCTGGTGCTACAGATTCAATGGTGCCTCAGATTTTTAATCCAAGCACTGATTCAAAAGATAGAAAACATCGCTCAGGAATTTACTAAACATACCTTAAAAAAGTTCACAAATTCATTCTGAGTACACCGAGCCATGAGATCACGCACTTTCAATTTTCAAAGACTCGTAAAAATTCCATATAATTAAAAAAATTACATGGAATATTCGGGTCTTTACAATTATGTTTCTAGTTGTTTATTGATGGATTGATTATTTCATGGATGTTTTCTAACATATTTATTTATATTTGGGTATCTTTAATATTTTTTTCATGATTTGGAAAATATGAGATGAATTTTTTTAAAAAAGAAGGATTATTTGAAAAAGGATTTCAATTTTTTATTTATATAAATTCCTTTATAACTATTTTTTTTAAAGATTTGAATTTTTATTTCTTGTTATTATAACATTAATAGATCTTTGGGTGGTATCCTACTGGGATCTATTTATCATGATCTAATTGTGCCAGTCGGCATTTGTTGAATTTTTCTTATAGGACATAGATAGAGTAAATTTAATTTAGTAGGGATGTAGGTTTTATCTTCATGTCTATATTTCATTTTAGGATAGTTTTTAAGGGATTTGGCCACATTAATTCTCATATTTTATACATTTAATTATTTCTAATTTAGCCTATTTGGCTTAGTTTAATATCTCATTATATTCTCTTTATACTATGGTAGTTTGTCTTATTTTTCTTATATATTAGACTGGGTTACGTTATATTTGTTTCAATCCACCCCATGATGGGCTTACATTGATGCCATGTCTAGTTGACATGAGATGGTCAGTTACATACTCTGATATAGTTAATGGTAATTGTTTGGTTTCGTTGTCAGTTTGTTTAGATTGATTTGTACTACATTGTAATCATGAATCATATACTGTTATCTTCTTTATGGTTATATGTGATCAGTGGTTTTAATTTCAAAGGTAAAATATTTCTACAAATCGTTATGAATCCCTTGGCATTTATTTCTAGCTTCTAGTGACTTGGGAATATCACCTAAGGAATATTATCACACTTGTAACTTCTCAAGACAATGAGTTTGGGTGGGATGTTCCACTATAAAAAAATTAATCTTATATATTATTTAATTATAACACTTAATAATGAATGTCCTATACAACATAGGTTTTTTTAATTTTATCCAAACCACTCCACTCATTATTCGGTTTAATCATTTTCATCACTTTATCATAATTTTATTGAACATGAATATAAGTTGATAAATTTTATTTAATATATATATATTCAGTTTTTTAAAACATTTAACCTCTAATTTTTTTTACTTGAACATGATGAAGTATATCTAAGATCATAATTTTCTTGATTTATTTTCTTTTTTTATTACAACCATTATTTCCCCCTTTTTATTTTTTATATAAATGAATAATTCATAAAATATCTTTTTGTACCTTATAATTTTTTTCAATTATTTATTATATATTAGGTCATTCAAATTTATAATAATATTTCCTATAAATATAATTTCTACTAAATTCATTAGTAATTTGATCCATCAAATATTGGTTAGCCTTTTCTTTATCACTATCAGTTTCATCAAATGAATGAGTTTCTTTTATGAAGCTCTATCCAACCATGAAATCTAATTTCCTGGTTTTCTTATATTTGCTTAATTTTCTTTCTAGATTTTATTTTAGACAATTATCAATTATATGTGGCTTATTTACCACTCATTATATGTTTGTTCAAAAAATCCTTATATTCAGGTTTATATTTCTTCTTTAGATCATCATTATGGATATCCTTTATAAATTATTTATTGAATAATCTAGTTCACTTTTTTATTTTGTATGTACCTTTAGTAATATTAGTAATTTCATTCCAACTACCATGTGATTCACAATTAGAAGTGTTAGTACAAATTGTTATATTTGAATATAACAAAAATCCTTTATTGTTTAGAGTCTATTATTTTGTGATATTCATGAGACATAGTTAAAATTATTATAATCAAAAAATAAGTTCATATAACTTATATTCCATAATTTTATTTGTGTCCTAAATTGAAACATTCTTCATATTCCACTACATGGGAAGTTCTCTTAACAATTTTTCAACAATCCCAAAAATATCTAATTTTTCTCCAAGGTAATTCATTCCATTCACAATTTTAGTCAATCATTTGAACATTTTATTGACACGTTAATATTCACCCATCATAAAAATTTTCTACTCTAAAACATGCATTTCATGTTTAGTTCTGATAAACTCATCTGATCTAAGGGGATTAATATGTAGAATTTTATAAATTTAATGGGTTGTGATACTTTTAAAATCATGGCTGAAGCTTTTATTTTAATATTATCATATATAATAATACCAAATTGTTAATTTAAGGCATACGTATAAGAATCACTTCAAATAATAAAATCTAGATTATAATTAGGGAACATATATGGTTTTACTATCATAGTCAAGTGTTTAATACAAGGTTTCTTTAGTTATTCCTCTATTCTCGATTTTAAGTCCCCAAAATCATTAACAAGAAAATTTAGAGGATTTCAATGAATATAAAAATAAAATTCCTTAAATAAAACCATATTATAAAGATCAGGTTATTTATACTATTAAGCCTATGATATTTAGGTTATCATTGTTAAATATAAACAAAAAATATAAACTAGTCTTTACATGGTACAAGATTCGATAACAGGTGTTATGCATGTGATGGCGATGTTATATAGTCTAGAGTTGTGGAGAATATTCCATATTAAAATTTTAAAGAAGAATTATTAATGTTAATTGTCATGCATAATATGTGGTAATGTAATTTAGAAGAAGTAAAGAATGAACTCTACAAATTGTATAGTAACTCAATCTAAAATAGAACTACCTCTACTCTTGAACCTCTCCACTATTTGAGATATTTGTTTTGTAATATGTGATTTTTTAATGGGAATATTAACTCAGTAAAGATATTATTTATTAGCTGAATTTATAAAAATTACAATTTTTTTATCAAGTGTCACAACATGTTATAATTATTGAATTTAAAAATCACTTTTCATAACCAAAATGGTCATGGAATTAAAATATGTGAGTCACAACCGATGAGTGAGTATGATTTGGATGAAAATTATACAATGTGAAGGTTTAAAATAAGTGATAAAAATAAAATATTTTGCAAAGGCTATAAAATAACCATGTAGGGAATATGATAATAACAAATGAAGAATGGAATCTCATCCATTGACTAAAGGATATGTAAGTCTCTTCAAGGTAGCAGTTGTAGTTGTAGAAGATTAAATTCCCCTTTATATATCCTAAAAAAGATATGAATTGACTCAAACAAATATCACCCTATGGGTTACTAGTATATTTGGATTCTTTTATCTATATTGTATTTCTAAATGATTTTGGGAGATAGGGGTTGATACTTTAGTGTTTTAAATGAAAAAATATACCAAAACACTTTTCATAAAATAACCATATGATAAGTATCTATGGATTATTTAAGAATTTCACATGTTTTGATCATTGGTTTTCAATCCCTGAGTGATTCCCATTAAAACTATTCATGTGGTTTTGTTTGGATATAGAATGATTTTCATGACTAACACATAATTTTTCTTACTACATTTATATTCCCAAATACCCATTCACATTTATTTTTAAGCGTAAATAGAGATAATATAGTCATCATTGGGTTGTTATAACTATGTATCCTAATAATGTGACCCATACTATTTGCTTATATATGAAAAATTATACCAATATTGTAGACTATTTTAACTTAAATTTTACCATAATTTGCCAATAGCTTTACCTATAGTTTCTTTGATTCCCAATGATGCTCTCTCATCAGTCCACTGGTGATTCTCCTACGGACGCAAAAAATCCAATCATGGAATGTTCTAATTTCTACCCAATTTCTCATCCTATTTCTAAATCTTTCCTTGGACCCTCTTCCCCATCATGTATTTAATATCTTAATGGATGCGATGGAAGAATATATTAGTTTTATGAGGAATTGTTAATGTTTCTTACGGATATAGACTCATGAGTAACCAAAATGTTCATTTCCAATCATTATTTATAAAGGATTATATGTTTCATCTGTTAGAGATGCAAGTGTCCCTATATAATGTTTAATTCTCCTAGAAATCATTTTATTTTTATTTTTTCTGTTAGTTTTTATTATAAAAATGGTTTAGTTGATATGATATTTCCTCTATTAAAGATGAAGGTGTCTCTATATAATTTTTTATTCTCCCAGAATAACTTTTTTCTTTTATTCCTTTATTTATTATTTTGAAAATGGTTTAGTTGTTATAAATTAGGTTTTGTTTTGTTTAAATACAACATTATAATCATGGAAAATGTTTTTAAAGGGTATTTCCTTTAAAAATAGCTTTACAGATTTTATGATATTAATAAAATGTCTCAATGTAGGTTTTGACTCTAAAATGGTGTTTTGAAGAATTGTAGCCATAATTATTTACTTGTAAAAATTTTTTATAAAAATTTTGGGCAATGTTTACGTAAATGTTTTTTTAAAACATATCCCATGAGAAAGGTGGGAATGACTGATTATGGAAAAATAAAAATTTCCAATTTGTATAAAACAACTAATGATTATGGTTGTGATACTGATAGGTTGTGAAAGGAATTAGATTCATTAGGACTAAGGTATACTTCATCTATTGTTCCATGCATGTCCAAAATTTTGTATTTCCATTCGCTAGAGCCCATTTTTTTTCTTTTTTCATTTTTTTCTCATGATAGTGATGTTTCATGCTTATATTTTGACATGTTTATCTTACATATGATTTTATTATTAACCCTTATTTATATTCCATGAATTTTTCATATATTCATGGTATATTTGAATATGCCATGTTCTAATGAAAATCAAAGGTCTTTTTTTGAATTGTTCTTTTTCAAATGAAATTTCATTATGAAACATGTTTCCATTTAAAGATATAATTGATGGTTAAATAGAGAAATATATTATATAGATTCATGGTGGTATTTAATGATATAATATTCTAAAAAAATAATTTTGATTTAAAAAATTTGATCCTGTAATTTCATACTTTTATGTATTTATTTTTATAGAGAAAGTTGATATCAATTGAAAAATTGGATTAGTTTGTAAATTTTAACATTTTCTAAATCAGTTTCATATTTTTACAATAAATTTTCTACAATGGTAGAAAGTGTGAAATTGTTTTTGTATAGGATATATAGTTTTTTATGTTATATTCCACTAAATAGTACTAGAGGATGAATCTATGAATTTAAATCCCAAATAATGCACACAATTCAGAGTATGTAATTTATGCCTAGTTTTTAATAATTTTTATGAACATACCATATCTTACATATTATTAGTATAATTAAGTTGAAATTTTAAAATTATATATAAAAATTATCATGGAAAAATTTCTTCAACTATGTATATGAATTATTCTTCCTCCTTAATGTATATAGTTAATGGGAAATTGATTATGTGTAATAAGTAGTGTCCCCATTTCAGAAATAATTTATTTATAAATTCATATTTAATATTCTATTAATATTCCCAAACAAGGTAAGATTAGGTGGGATCATTAAAAAACATAAGGGAATAACTTTTGAGAATGGAAATTTTCTAAATTACTCTATTTTTTGGTCTTCTAAGAAAAATATGTTTAAGGAAAATATTTTAGTGGAAACGAGATACCAATGTGGAAATAAATATATACTAACACTCCATTTTTAGTGGATGGAAATATTACTTAAATATTATATGTAGATAAGTAGGTTTTTATTTTTTTCTTTAATAATATTCTAAATATTTAATATATATAATTTATTCTTCATATATTAATTTTTTTCTACTTTGTATTTATCCAACTATGATTTTTTGAAGTCATTGAAAATAAAAAAGATATATCTCATTATTGTTTGAAGGGTAAGTAATAATGCTTGTGTTTATTATTTTTATATGTGTTTACATTATTTTATTATAATATTTAAATGGTTTTTAAAATAACTAAGTTTGTTTCTTTCTATTACACCTTCTACAAACATTCTCTTCCAATTTATATGTATTATACTAATTCATCATTACAATGTTTCATATGATGGAGTATTACTATGATAAGGATGTGTGGTGAAAAGATATTATAGCCAAATTTCAAGATAGTGTTACCCAACTTACAAATATATCAATTTTTAATAGTGACATTGGAAATGGAATTGTTTGTTGTGATAGATTTTGAGCACTACATTGAATTGGATGAGGAGTCATTTTTTAAAGAAGAATTATTGCTTCATCATAAACCCATGAGAACCATTTTATTTCCATTAATAATATCATTTTGTATTTTTTTTAATTTATACAAATTAATATCATATATATTTTTTAACCTCATATACTATATTATTATTTCTATTTTCAATAATATTTTTTAGTTTATAAATATTGACCATAGAAAATCAGTTTGCTTATATAGCCCCATTGAGATCAATCCAATGATTATATTACTCTTCTTTCTAAGTTAATTAGTGTAATGAAACTAAATCTATTGGACAATATTTAGTGTTTAATTTATTACACTAGTTTAAGATATAACCCTTTGTAGGCCATAAGACCTAATATTTTAGTAGCCTTGGAAAACTAGATACATATATGAATTTTACATTAAATTTGAAAACATAAAATACAAATTTGTATTTTTTAGAACACAATTATTCCCATCATCATATCCTATAATATCACTCATAATACAATTATTGGAATAATTTGAAAAGGAAACATAATAAAGGGGTGATCTCAGATGCCTAGTATGTGTATTAATGCACAAGAAACTAATATTGAATCAACAATTTGGAAAGAATTAGTCATGACAAAGTTATTCCATATAAATAATAACATGAGATAAAAACTTATCAACATATATCATAACTATTTAATTTATCAAATGGAAATAAATAAAATATTTCATAATGATTGAATGAATAATGTCAGTCATATGAAACATAAAGTTGATTCCTCATTTTAGGACATCTTACAAAAACGAGAAGATATCAAATAAATTCCAAATATATTTTTTATCATGATACATACTGATAAATTGAGGGGAAATGTAATTTTGGGTCCCATTGGTCACTTGATAATTAAAATTCATTCAAAAGTTAATAAAAACTAAAAATAATCAACATTACTTAAAAATCATTAAAAAAATTTTATTTGGAGAACTAGAATACAGAATATCAATAATTACCCTTGTAAATATAATAATAAACTATCTAGAGAAATATAGTTGTTGGAATCATAACATTATAAAATTAGTGAAGTATAATATTCAACAAAATATTATGACATAGTTGATGATACATTTAAAACATCACTAGAAAATTTCTTGAATAAAACCCACTTTTTTCACTTTGTATTCACACATTTAAAATATAAAAATTTATCAAATATTATGGAAAACATTTTCTTTGAAAATAACTTTGTAAATATTTAATTTATGTTTCAAATAATAAAGTGGCCTTTGTGGTGGGAAATTTTTTACATGTTGTATATGTTAGAAAAACAATCCTTTCACACTTTTGAAAAAGGTCAAAAAGTACATATTTTAGAAATTGGAAAGAAGATTCTTTTTTAACCATTTTTATAAATTTCAATCATGGTTATAAATTTCTTTAATAATTTATTCAAAAAAGGTAAACATTATTTTATATAATTTTTGGAATATATTGAAAATTAATAGAAATATTATCTACCAAGTAGAATAACAATATCAATTTTTCTTAAAAACATTATTTTAGTATATTGATTACATAAAGCAATGAATATGAATTGAAAATTTCTAGTTCATACAATTCCAAATAATGTAACAAAATATTAAAAGTTTACTATATAATGATAATATAATTTATCTAATGGAAACATAAGCATAAACAATCTCAAATAATTATATGATTTTAAAATTAACTCTTACGTCGTGTCTAATATTCTTTGTACGTTTGAAAACCTACTGTATAATAAATATTTCTTAATATAATTTTATTAAAGAAATATAATCATATATATAATACAAAATTATTATTTACTTATAAATTTTCTCACCCATTTATTAATAATTCAATGATAAAATAACTGTTCTGAGTAATAACTGCTTCAGTTTTCATATATGTTTTGGTTCGATAGTTTTAAATAATTTAAAATTATCATGGTTCCATAATATCTATAATTTTAATCCTAATAAAGAAATAATATATATTAAATATATACATTTTTATATTAATCCATAATATATATAAATATAAAATTAATTAAAATATTCATGGAGATGATAGGTCATACGTACACATGAGCGTTGGTTTCACCTTTTGACAGATAGAGTGAACGAAACATAAATAATCTTTAACTTGTCTAGAATAAGTATTATTTCATATATTTTTATTAAATCTACCCTTATTATCATTTGTTTAAAGATGAAAATTAAAACAAATCACATCCCTTCATAGAGGTGGTAGTCCACAATACCCTTATGCGGAATTATCAATTTTTATTTGATGTAAAAGAGAGTGAATAATGGATGTTTCATAATATTAAAAAACATAATTTATATTTTAGATTATAAAGATATTATTTTTTAATAAATACCAAATATTTTTAGCAGATGAAATAATAAGTAAGAAAATAATGTGATCAGTTAAAGAGATTACATTTTCATTGAAAGAAACACTTGAGATATGTTCATAATGAAACCCACAATTTGTCATTTGGGAATAAAAAAACTCTAGAAAATGTATAAGGTTGTTTGTAACATCCATGATCTGGGTGCCTCCCAAAGGTTCCCCGCACCCGGTTGGTCACATGGACTCAAGAGCATTTCCCTGAACACTAGAGGCTACCGACTACCGACTACCATCAAAGACCTTGAGTGTGATAGTAGGGAAACTATAACCTTATTTGCAGAGCAACACAACTGAATATCAATAATAAACAACAACAGAAATAGTAATACCATACAACATAAGTAAACAATGGAAGAATGATAGTAAATAAACAATTGTAACACATATATAAATGATTCCTGTCGCATATATCTGGGAAATAATCCAAACCAGTCCAAATGATGGAAATACAATACTAAACCAAAGTACAAAAAGAAACAAGTATAATCCTACAACAGCAAATGCATTATATTGGTCACATGCTCTCCACCTCTATCAACAATCACGTACCTGATATTGAGAGGAACTTTCCCTTATCTATACCTATAACCATATAATATGTTTGGGTCGAAAATCATGACCCAACCAGGGTGTGAGATAAATCCTAGTAGGCAACCACCAAATGAAATGTGCCTATCTATCAGTGAATATATATATATAACATGCAATATAAAAAATGAAGAAATGAACAAGGAAGTACTCCAAAGTAAACAGTCCTATAGTTTCCAATAACATTCATTTAAATTTATTAATTATCCAAACTGTTGAATAATGAAATCCCATGATCTAGCCTAAGCTCTGTATCCCCTATGTAAAATAAAAACTGGTTTCTCATAATACCATATGGCAATAAAGTAAGACAGAGTCCAAGATTGATCATTATCATGGAAGGATCATCCCAATAAATCAATCATTCACACACAACCCTCTCAAAATGTTCTCATAGTCCAACCCCTCTGGTTCAAAATATGATCAATTCAATACTGATATAACAACCCTCTAGGAATGGTCACACAGTCTAACCCCTTTGGTCTCACAAAAATAGAGACTCTCTAAGGAAGCACTCACTCTCAATTTCCCATGTGGTATTTAGATGATAACTACATACTCTATAAGGAAGAAATCAACATCAATTACCTCTATGGTCTCATAATAGTATACTATAGTCACTCTAAGGGAGAACTCACTATCAATCCCCCCTTTGGTCTCATAATTTAAATATAATAGTCACTTTGGGGAAGCCCACAACTTTAATTCCCCTTATGTTCAAACTGAACCAGGTTCTCACAGCCCTGTGTAATATAATAATACACAAATGATATTCAGAAGCCCAAAATAATCTCAACTATTACAAGGCTAAGCAACTACAATGCATAACATAGGCATTTAACCAGCAACAACAAGAATTCAATTCCCTACTAATGAGCAAGGAAAGGAAACAAGGTCTGCCTCATAGAAAACTGGGACCAAACATCCATAAACATCCAATCAAGGAACTCACCCATGGGGTGTCCCCTAAACATGAATTTTAGAAAAAAGCATCAATGATGGGTAATTTACACTTAGGCATATATAACTAAATGGAAAACACTAAATGGAAACAAATCACCTACATCGACTTTGTATGATAAACACTCTTGAATTTCGGCCCTTTAATCATCCTAAAATGTCGTAGGGTAAAAATCGTTTAACCATTAATAACTCAATAAAGAGTAGAGATCGAGAAGTGAGACTCTAGGGAAGGAGAGAAATCACTGGTTGGAATCTAATGCACTTTGCAGTGTCTCCATCAGAGATCTAATATAAGAAAGGGAGGAACTTAATGATTCTTGTACATAAGTCACTCTCCTGTATGATTCATGGGAATAAGAAACAAGTTATGGAGATGAGACGTGACCCTGGTTTGATTGATCAAATAAAAAGAAAAGTACATTTCATGTTCAGTTAATGTAGACACTGTGTAATCGCCATAACCAGCCCCCACTTTTGGTGGTCCACATGGCCATGTACTTGGCTGTTACACTCCAGTACACAGCTACCTATGGCAAATAGGTACACATTATGTATTTAGGGGTACATGGAATGCACTCAGAAAATTTCCAAATTGTCTTTTTCCTAAAAAATAACCTGAAATAAGATCTATACCAGAAATGAAGATCCGGTTTCTAAAAAACTTCTAATTTTGAAGAACTTCTCCGCTGAATTTCCCTTCTATGTGTGGTGAAGATAGAAAATCAAACAACTCTAGCCACTATGATCAAATGTTAGTCTCCCTCTCCCAAGTCTCGTCATGTACTTTCCTGTTCTACCATAGCACCCGTACTAGAGGAACCAACTTTCCACAAAGAACCTCTATACCATGATCCACAATCTGATTAGGGTGCTCCTTGAAGGCTGCATGTACTTCTACGTTATCTATGGTAGAAAACTTGAAAGGTCATCTAGAAATACATCTCTAAAACGTTCCACCACTAGAGGAAAGTCCATCTATGAAGTCCCCTAGTAATCCAGATATAAACATTCAATCTAGGTTATAATTCCTCTCAACCCATGATGTCTGGGTCCCACTCTTCATACCTGGACATCCCATTTACCATTGTATATAAAAGTCCCACCCTCTGGTGACATGAATATCACCCTATGGAAATATAAGTCAACAAAGTCCTAGAAATCGAATAATAAGTGCATCCCTAGAATGACATCGAAGCCTATCATCTCTATGAAATAGAGGTCCCATAAGAAGTGAAACCCACCAAACTCAGGAGGTAACTCCTTGAATAGATATACGATAGCCATTATACTCCCCAACATAGTTTCTAGCATCCTAACATCCTCAAAAGTAAAGATATAGAGTCCATGGCTCTCCACAAAACAATATATATGAACGTATGGGAAGATCCTGTATCAAAAGTGAAGAAGCTAAAACTGAGGAAACTAGAATAATACCTCTAAAATTAGAGTTTATGGGATCCTTCTCTAGTTGGGTCAGCTTCACTACAATGGTCTAACTAGTACTGTGGCCTGGTGACCCTACCTGACTACCCTGAGCTGATCCACCCTACTCTCTCTGAAAACCTGTAGCTGGACACCCATGGCCATGGCCTCTTCCTTGTCTTGAACAACCAAACAAACTCTAGTTACCTGAATGATGATAAACCGGTGGTCCTTCTCTTAAATTTTGAGTCACAGAAAAACCAATATCACTAGATACTGGTAAGAAAAACTGAAAAAAAAAACACAGAAGATGGCCCATCCGTCCTCAAGATAAATACTAATCTTGTTTTCTCAAGCACTAAGTATAAGGCCTAGCCATAAACATTACAAATTCTTGAGTTAATTCACGAATTCACTTTGAGGATCTATTTAGGTTAAGAGATTTAGAAATTAATCCATAACTATTACATTACATCTCAAAAATTAAAATGTATATACTTCTTATTTGTCTAATTTTATTAACAAAAATAATACTCCTTAAATAAAACAAGATTTCTTTTCTTCATATAAATATTTTGGAATACATCCTTTCTCTTACCCTTATACCAAATGATTTTTTTTCAAAAACTTGGGATGAGCATAAAAATATCCGTAAGGGTTATAAAATAATAAAAGAAAACATTATTCCATCAATACATACAAATCGATGAATTTATAATTCTCAATCATAAAACATATGCTCTTTAACAAACCTCAAGAAATCATAATATTTATGAATAACACATAGAAATCATAAATCATAATGGAATATTATGGCATCCCTAACATACTTACATTGTAGCTTCAACTATGTAGGGAGTTATGTTTAGAATACCCATCACGATATATTCTCTAAATAACTTAGGATAAACATTAACTTTTACCTCCGTCATGTTACCAAATGTATTAGATAGCTATCTCGGGCTCACCCGCCTTAGGTTTATCGCAGAACCACCTGTATATTTAAATAATGCACAAGAATCGGAAGATAATAATAACACATAAAACAATCATAAGGGAAACCTAACATTTCCATATTTAAATCCCAAAATATCATTTAAATATATTGACATAATCATGGCTTTCCAAAAAAACATTTTCAGTACCAAAATACATATAAAGGTAATGTGGTATTTATTTTCATTTTAAAAAACATAAAAACATTTTAAGGAGTCCAAATATCAAATAATGCTCATGGTGGAAGAAAGGTCTTTGTCATAGTGGATGTTAAAATGAAACATTCCTTTTTTTAATTTTGTAAAACACTTCATTTAAAATGATTCCATTGGAAAACCGTTTAAAATATTTAATAAATATATTTTTGAATCAAAGTTTCTCATAACAATTTGAAACATTTTTTGGAATTACCATTTGAAATCATTAATTTACATATAAATATATCCTTAAAACCATATGGAAACATCTACATTAATGAGAAATTTTTATAAAATTAAATCTTTAAAACATTTATAACAATTTTTTAGTTAAATATGCCCTTACCACTTAGGAAAATACTTGAATAAAAATAGTTATAGAATAACATTAAAAAAACTTATAATATCATGAGAATATGTAAATTCATGATATAATATGTCAAAAGGGAAGTATATACACCTTATATGATAATAAAGGTGCACAATATCTATGTATTCTTTAATGAAAGGAGATTGAAACGTAGTCCGTTATGAAAATTCGGTAGCCTAACAACATCACTTTAAATTAAAAAAAATGAGTTAATGGGAGAGAAAGGGTCTATAATCACATGTACATAAAATTTACATAAATAAGGATAAATAATAAAATATCCGAAAATAAGAAAATGGAAATTAAAAGACATAAACAAGAAAAAGTCTTTGACTAAAAGGTGTGGGTGAAAGGTTCTCTTACATGGAGTTCGACTCGTCATGTATGTTACATCTTCTACCTGAATAATAATATTAAGTTAATTTATATATTTTTAAGAACATTTTTTAATTTTACTATTTTTATATCACATTTTACCTTGTAATAAAAATCATATAACTATTCAAGTTCATATCGGTCATTTTGTTGAAGTTCTGTACTTGAGTTAATAATGAACTTGTTGTATATACAAATTGTCCATGAGGTCAAAATCACGTTCCCCACAAAATGATATTTGTGATTTAAATTTTATATATATCATATATATCATATATATCCAGTATATATGTATTTATAATAGTGCATAACATTTGGATATAAGAAATTAAATGCATCATTCATGGAGACGGTAAGTCGTACGTACACATGAACACTACTTTCATTTCGTTTTCATATTTAAAGAAATGAAAACTAAATGATATATAGGTATACTATAATTAATGTATAATATATATGTTTAATATGATACATAAATTCATTAATTCAGTCCTTCATACAATCCATGTATAGAATGGAAGAGTCATATCACGTTGAATGGGTGGTAGTTTGCATTTCCCAAAAATAAATTATTGTATTTACGTGTTATGGAAAGAATAAACTTACGCTGTGAATGAAAAATAAAGAAAAATAGAGACAATATAAATATAATATATATCATATATAAATATATTTCCATCATAATTTCCACCATGAGAGGCAGCAGAAGATAATTGAACAATCATCATTTCGTGAAGAAGTAGTTCGCCATTCACAAAAACTGTATGCTCTAAATCAATTAGATGGAGATTTGTGTGATTGTAGGTCAAATACATCTCATAACAACATCATATAATATTGAATATACTTTCATTATTATACATTAATGTAATAAAGAGATTTTAGGGGGTTGGAGATTGAAAATAAATGGAAAATCTTGAGATAAGACATTACCTCAAATTGGGTAACTCCCTTTAATTTAAGATAAAAGGACTTCTTAAATTTACTTCTGCCCAAGGTAAGGCTTCTAAGAGGAAGAGATGAATTTTTTGAGATTATTTGGGTAGATTTTGGAGGATCCAATGGGGCTTGATAGGTGTGAGTAAGGGTTAGGTTTGGTGACCTTTTATATGAGGGAGGAGGGGTACTTTAAGAATGTTTGAAATATTATTTTATTATAAACTTAATTTCAATTTTGAAAAGGTCCAAAAATAATTTAATTCGAATATAAGATGATGATTGTTCTAAATCCTCTAAATCAATAGTTTTTAGTCATGTTTTGGTTTCAAATTTATCTTTATCATTTAGATTTAACCCTTAGATAACTTATTTGTCTCTTGCCATGTATTCTTGTATATTAATACTATATGGTTAATATAGTTACTATAAAATGACAATCGAACCTTAAGTGGTTTATTAATGACATTTTGAACCTTATCTAAGATATATTGGCGAATCTTAGATTTTTAAGACTATTATATCATTTAATTAAGTATTATTTGTTTAAAAAACTCATTTATCTCAATTTATATATTATTCATATCAAGATTTTTAATAATTACATAACAACTTTAGTATTTAAAAAAACCTTCATTAATTAAAATATAAGAAGTTATATTGATACATAAAATTTGTTTATATCATAAAAAGTTTCAAAATAAATTTATTTTAATTATTTAAATCTCATTTATTTAAAACATTCATTTATAGGTTAATCACTACATCATTATGGTGTCATAAATAAATTTATTTATATGATGTTTAAAAATTATAAATAAACTAACATGATTTAGAAACTATTTCTATATTTATAATGAATATTTATAGTATAAGAGATAACTTATATAAACACATATAAATTTTTTTTTATTAAAAGATATATGTTTATGTTATATTTTCCTTCAATTTAAATTAAAAGTAATTAAATGTCATTTTCACACACAAGTGGCTCTATGGGGTCCTAAAATCGACCAAAGGATGTCTATCATTGTACATATCTCATATAATAGGATTAGTACATGTGTTAGGATAATTTAATATTATTATAATATTATTTTTTACCCATAATTACCATATTTACCAATTAACAATGGTTAATAAAATATTTACTGATGTTACTATTCATAATGTCTAAAAATAGAAGTTAGAAAAAATTCTACAAAAAAAGACACATAATTGTAATATAAAAAATTTTCTTTGAAATGATCCTTTTAAAATTGTAAGGGATTTTTAAATACATTTATTCTTCATGAAATTGGTAAATTCTTTAAATTATGTATATGTAAAAAATATTTCCTCTATATAATTTTGTTAGAAATTTTACAAAGCTTCTTTCTTAGAAAATGACAAAACATGTTCTTTTCAAATAATTTTTTATAAATTAAAACAAGGGAAAAAATAAATTTAAATATTCATTAGATAATAGTAACAACCTTTCTGCTTTTTTTTAAAATATTAACATGGAAGAGAAATACTCCCCAGTGCAGACATAAATAGAAAAAATCTCAATTAATGACGAGATTGTGAAATAAACCCTTAACATAGGTTTGATTTCAATCATACATATACAAAAAATCATTATAATAAATATTTTTTATTTTTAATATATTACAGAAACATTCAAACTTATATAATATAAATTTTTTTTACTTATATCCTTTTACCCCCAATTTAAAACAAATCATTATAAAATTACTATTCTAGGTGATAACTGCTTCGTTTTTAATGTATGTTTTGATTTGCGATTCACAATACATGTATATTGGTCACATTTCCATCATATAAATAATATAAATTATGATATTAATATCATATATATTCAAAATATAAGAATTTATAGTAATATTTATAAAGCAGAGATAGAAAAATGAATGACACTGTTCATAGAGATGGTAGGTCGTACGTACATATAAATGCTATTTCAATAATTTGACGGATGGAACGACAGAATGGTTAAGATAAATTAATATTTATATAACCACATTTATGTAATATATTTCATATATTCACATTATTTTCATATTTATAGCTATTTGAGTAAAGTAGTGATGAAAAACAAATTACAATGCATCATTGAGATAGTAAGTTTTACCTTTGCATGAGCGATGTTTCTGATTTTAGTAGGATGGAGGAGAGATGGAAAATGGCTATACCATAATCATAATAACATATCAGTAAATTTATGATAATAAATTTATTGTTTTATTATGGGTAAATCACATGAAGATGATGTATAAGAAGAAACAAACTCGAAAGAGTTGGTAAAGATGGAAACCTCTTCATAAATAATCCTCCTTTGAATCTCCTCTTAAGAACACTAGTGTTGATATTTTTGGAGGATCAAGATCCCCAGAACCTGGATAAGGATTTTGGGAAGATAAATAGTATTTTTTTTGTAGAACTAGAAGGATAATTGCAGTGTGAAGAAGTGAGGGAGGATGTTCCCTTTTATTATTGACTTGAGGAGAACTTTTGGAATTTCCCAAAATATTAAATTAATGAAAGACTATTCTGGAGCCAAAAAATTAAAAATATCCATTAAGTGAATAAGAGAAGACATTTTCAGCAACATATTATTCTTTTTTGGTTTATTTAAGATTTTTATGATTTTGAAAAAAATTAACAAAATATTAATTCAATATATTATCATTATTGTCAAATATGATACTACCCATTAAATTGACATTAAGAATATCAAGATAACAAGATATATTTAAAGGAATACTTTTAATAAATCACTAATATTCCATATACATCTATAACATTAATGGATTACCATAATTAATTCAAATTATGTTACATTATTATTTTTAAAATAATTTATTTGAATCTTTATTATTTGAATAATTACTTCATGATCATTGTGTAATTATTTAACGTAATTTTTTATTTACTAAAAATTAAAAATAAATTACTATAATATATATAAATATTTTATTATTAAAAATGTTATTTATAGTTCATAAAATCTTCTAGATAACACCATATTAAAAATATTATTCTTATTGGAAACAAAAGTATGACATGTTTGAATTTTAATTAAATAAAATAATACAAGCATCTAACTAATTTTCAATGTAACAATTGGAAATAAATTCGATTTGTGAATAATGAAGAAAATCATTTATTCATATTTTAAAATTTTTTCATTTATTATTTTAATGTAATGGTTCTTATCTATTTAATTTAAAAAAATTTATTGCTTCTTCTATTAATTAAATAATTATTACATAATTTATGTACAAGTATTTAATGAAGCTATTTCATCCATAAAAATTTAAAAAAATTTACCATGATGAAGATAAATATTTTATACTAAAAAATACAATTTATGGTAAAATATATCTTTTATAAGACCATATATTGAAAAACAATTACTTATTAAAGTTAATAGGGTGGCATGTTGGACATTTCCTAAAATAAAATACTCTAAGGGAATTAATTTCATCCATGTGTCTCTAAAGGGTAATAAATTAGACCCATGGATTATTGTGGTAGAAACATATTCATCCATTAAAATTAGTAAATCTTTTAGAGTAATTTTAGTAGCCTTTTCATATTATTCTTACCCATGATTACATTATTTACCCTTAACCATGGTAACAAAAATATAAATGTTTACTATTCGAATTTTCAAAAAATAATAGTGTACAATTTAATAAATTTTGACCAATTTATTTCAAATATTGATTCCATTTTTAATTATTCAAAATATATAAGTTTTATAATTTTAATTTCAAATTAAACAGGTGAAATGCGATAGAAAATATTTTTCCATAAAAATACCATTTTAAATATAGACATGTTTTTGAACCAAATTCAATCATGAAATTGATTATAATAAAGGTAAATGGTTTACTAATAATATAATATAACTATTTTTAATTAAAAAACAAAACAAAATTTCTCTTTTCAATTTTTGAAATAAAAATTCTATTTTAAATAAAAAAATCATATTTTCACATTTAACTGGAAAATATATATTTTGAGAAAAATACCCAGAAAAACCCTATGATAATTTTTATTTAGTGATTTCAAAAATTATGTTCATTTTATAAAATAAATTTTCTAATTGTTTTGAAAATTATTTATATCTATTTTTACATAAAAATAAATTAAAAACAGTTTTTGACTAAAACATATATTTGAAAAATATAGTGACGTTACTGAAAATTGTCTTTTTATTTACTATGAATTAATATATATAATATTTATTGAATATGGAATTCATATATATTTCATAAAATATTTATTCCTATTTATACTTACCAATTTAACTACTAGTTCATAATGGTCCTGTTAATGTAATATTTAATAGTATAACATGTTTTTAAGATCAGTGTTGTGTGCATTAAAAGTTAATTAAATTTAACATATTCTAAAATATTTGGATGTAACAATCTAAAAAAGATGATAATATCTAATCAAAATCGTCTATATTTAGTTCAAGATCTTGTAATAGGCCATTATCACACATCACAGCTAATACCCTAGGATCAGAGTGCATGACAATCTACTATATAAGTAACTATTATTGGAACCTCTAATATTGTTTTTTCATTTTTTGATAAAGGTTTTACTCATTCCTTTTTCAATTTATTGATAATGGAAAATGTAGATCTATAAATAAAGTATGTTTATGTGTTGATTACTATAGAAACACCATTGGGTGTCCATTTAGAGGGTATACATCAATGCAAAGACTACCCCTTGAGATAGACAGTTGTCATTTCTTTTGCGACCTTTTCATCCACAAGACGGTGAGAATCAATGGCATTCTTGAGAAGGACTAGTTGGTCCCTTATAATTCTTATGCAGTATTATGCCACCATAGTTTATCATTTACATTACTAGAATGTGATATTAATCTTCATAGGGGTCAGTGGGATGTCCAGGATTGTAATTCTTTACCAGAGTATCGTGGGATATGAGGAGTGACAAACCAAATTTCTAGACTTTCTTGGATGATTAGATGATGCATATGTAATATTTTATTCCCATGGTAGATCATTTTAGGGATGTATTTACTATTTATTTTTCTATCTTTCCACCTGAGTGAGTGGTATATTTTCTGATCAATATTTTTCCTAGAGCAGCTCTAGTATCTCTTCATCTATACAATATGGCACCAACTGAGGTCCATGAGTTCAAGAGAAAATTTTAGAATCTATATTCTACGGGTTTTATCTTACCCATCTATTCTTTATGGGGTTCATTAGTCCTTTTCACCAAGAATATAGTGGGACCCTTAATATTATTGTAAATTTATGATGGATGAACTAGCTTATAGTTAACAACAGATATCCTTTTCCTCAAATAAATGATCTCTTTGACCATCTCTAACGAGCATGGGTGTTCTCAAAGATCAAAGAGAGTTTGATATATCATCATCTGTGAGTCAAGCTCTTTGAAATAACATGTATAACTTATCATAGTCGATATAGCCTATATTAGCTTCTGGTTATGTCATTCAATCTTACGAACACACTTGTTGTTTTCATGATCTTGATGAATTATGTTTTCTAACCCTATCTGGAGTCCTTCATCGAGGATTTCATGGATGACATCATGGGATATTTTTATACTCATAATGACCCTTACAATCATCTTGAGATCATTTTTAATACACTAAAATAGAATCATTAATATTTTAAGCTCTCTAACTTCCACATTAATTATGATAAATTTAACTTATTGGGTTATATTAGGTCAGAATGAAGATTATCTATAGACCCATATAAGTTTATTTTTGTTGTATCCTGGGAGTACACAAAGAATGGATATGATATATGAAGTGTCATGGTTATGGATATATATTATAGTCATTTTATATTGTACTTATCACAAATTGTATTACCTCATTATATCCATTTTAAGAAGGGTGCAGAATTCATATTATCTGATCTGAATGGGAAGTCCTTTTCAGAGCTGAAAGGAAGGATCACTTCAAAACCAGTTCTAATTATTCCTGATACTGGAAGAGGCTATAAAGTTTAATATGACAAATAATTCATTAGTTTGGGTGTTAATTGTTTTGGTGGATAGATTCATTGAATATGGGTCTCTCTATTTTAGGCCTCATGAGCATAATTACCCGATGCACAACCCTGAGCTTGTAGCAGTTGTCCGTGTCTTGAGGAATTGGATGTTGCTGATCATTTTGAGAAGTATACCATACACTTCATTAACTAGATAATGAAGGATCTATAATGTCAATATATCCATTTGGTGTGGGTGGTACGGTAGCATGAATATATAAAATACATGTTGTGGGAGATTTTGGCTGACATACATTCTCAAGGTCCAGCGTTGTTCTCAAAAATAGTTTTACAACCCTTAGAAGAGTAACTCGAGGATGAATTCCTTTTAGGGGGAAGACTATAGGAAACTAGGTTTTCCTTGAGGTATGGATCATTTAATTTTCATTTCAATTCCATTATTTTATCCTAATATGAATTATTAAATATTTCAAAAGGGTTTCATGGTTGTAATAGTCTTTTTCATAGCCTAGAAAACTGACCAGTGAAAGAAATAACTAGGCCTCATGGTTAATAGAAACCATGTAGCCATGTCCACATAGTTATTACTAACCATGTGCGATGATTCATTACACATAAAGCCTATAAATATTTTACTAACTATTCCACCAAGGCCACACAACTTTATGAAATAAATAATGGTTTTAATAGATGCAAATGGCATAGTGTGGGAATTTTTTCTTAAACCATGAAAATAAAATATTTGGGTCCCCACCTTGGAGAGTAATTTGTGAACGGTTTTTCCAACCATGTCTCCAAAAAAAAATGTGAACATTTTATGTTGGGTAAAATAACCATTTTCCCTTAAAATTATTATAAAATCTCACTCCTAGTTCATTCTTACTTCCACGAATATAAGGCCTCTTCTTATATTGTGGAAGCTCTCAAGCCCCTTCAACCATGGTTCATTGTTATATTTTTGAAGCTCTTAGAAGACACCATTATGAATCATTAATCTAGTTTACAAGGTAGATACAGACTATATAATCTGTTATTTTTCTTATTATGTTAATTCCTCAGTGTTATAATGAAAATTCACTTTAAACTTCTCTTAGTATTACAATTCCTTGTATACACTCCTTGGATTCTGCTTATTATATCAGGATATTTAACACAATGGACTCTCACCATTGGTCTCTATAATTCCAATCCTATTATTACTATGAATGAAATCGATGGACTATATTAGACACTTTTACAATTAAATTAATTGTGTGTGCCCCTTGGATGACACTCAGACCCTTATAGCTAGATTTCATGTGTTATTACTATGAGTTGCCTTAACCCCTTAGGTCAATGATGCCGTTTTTATCTATAGATCCTCATTATTATTTTTATGATAAAATTAGATTTTGTTGATTCCTTTATGTTTTATTTCAATATAAACTAAATCATAAATAAATTAATAGAATGGAAACTGGTTAATACACTAGTTGAGGATGAAATAGGTATGTGTTGTTTACTTGTACTACATTGATTTTATATATCGACACATTATATAGTTTGTCGTCAAGAATTGTATTTTTGTAGATTTAATTGGTGGTGGCCAACTAATATTTCTCTAACACCCTATCCAAGATTTTTTTGGTAATAGAGACTGTTATATAATCCCATGTGTGGAAAATGGGAAGCATCCCACTTTGGACACATGAATTCCTTTCTTTAGGATGGGATATGGGTACCAGAAAACTAATCTAGAGCTCTAGACTCAAGGTTAGTTTTTAATTATTTTTTATTATTTCTTATATAATTTTTGGAACTATATTCTTACATCCATGTCTTCCAAATTTAAATTTTCTGATACCTTCCATCATCATTTTTTATATGATATGATTTCCACTTATTGAATTGATAGTTATTTGTTACATTATGATTCTATTTTTTTCCATTCTTATCTACATTATAAATCTTTTTCCACTTACATTTTGAAGTTATATCCTCTCTATGATACAGTATAACTAGTTGGAATAATTTCCCCATGGTCACACCCCATTTCCTCATATCTATTCGGCAGCATCCGTTATATGGGGAGGCAGGCTTGAGGCCTTGTTCCCCACCGAGTTCAGTAACTTGGGAGTGAACCATGTTTGGACATCACACATAGACTATATAGAATAACTTTTTTGGTAATAATTTTTTATCTAGATGTATATTCAATATCCCCGCTCTCTACCTAAATCGCCATATTATAATGTAATTTTATTCATGTCCCTTTCCTAAGATTCTATTTCCAAAATTTGTCCCACTCTTTATCATCTAAATAAATCTCACTTCCACCCTTTTAAAGAAACACCCATATTTCTAAATTCCAAAGAAAAACTATCCAATTTAATTACTATAGAACCCCTATAAACGTTTTTTATATACTATCCTCAATAATGTACCGTAGTCCATTCATTTTAAAAATATACTTCAAGAGAAATCCAAATTCTCAATATTAGTATTATGTACTAATATACATTATTTTTTATACTTCAAAATCACCCTCCTATAAACCATTATAACCATACATGTAAAAATTAATCCATATACATAATATTAACATATTTTATTATATTAATGGAATAAAATATTTCTATTCCCCTCCTTTCAATAGAAGAAATTAAAATGTTAGTCAAGTGTATGAGTGGAATATTTCATCTATGAATGACATATTTTTTTTACCATCACCACTATTTTGGGATGTTTCTTGAAATGGATTTAATTATTAACTAGTGTATGTAGTTCCTTAATCCTAGAATATCAAAGTTTCTACATTATTTTATTAAATTATCATGATTACAAGGAACCAAATCCAGAAGGACTGATTAGTTTAATAGTCTTGGAAAACCTTATTATATACATGATACCCATATTACATAGGAATATAGAAAATAAAACATGATACATAATAAAATGAAATAAAAATATCCTCTAATTCTTATAAAAATATTTATTCATTATAACATGGGAAAAAGATACAAAGTAAGGGTGAGATCAAATGCATGGTAAGGGGAAGTAACGTAGAATAGAATCTTAGTTGATAAGACTGACTGAAATGGAAAGGTAAATAACTTATTACACATTAAATTAATATAACTAGATAAAGAATAAAGAATATAAAAATTTATAAAAATTAAACACATGACATTTAATTGATAAAAGTGGAATAGATTTAATCCACATATAGGTCAAAGAAAAAATCTCATGGATAAATAACAACTGATTCTAAATAGGGTAAATGCTTAATTATTTGATTCCATGTTTCCTATGTAGTTAATAGTTTTACTATCAAGACATTTAACAAGGTGGTATATCATATCACGTGGAAACCCATAAAATTTGGCCAACTGATTCATCTCATGAGACTACTGATGCATCAAGGGGCTCTCTATAACCGGGACTGACATATGTTATACCTTTCAAAACCATTCCACATTTATTGAATAATTGATTTAACAACACGCCTTATAAAATATATCTATGGAGTAGAAGATCAAGATTTATTAATCATTTTCTAGTGGAGGATAAACAATAATAAGTTTTGTTGATGTTGATGAATAGAAATACTACTGAAAGATCCTAAAAACATTCTTGAGGAAAATAATATTTAAACAATCTAAAGTGTCTCACACATCTTTGTGACATTTTAAACATAATCACCATGAAGAATAACAATAGATGAAATTTAAAATATCATGATAATAAGTATATTAATGAAATAACAAGTCAAATAATAGAATATATATCATATAAATGTGAATAGGGTCATGATAAAAAAAGTCTCAATCGAATGTAAATTGAGAAGAAATCCCTTACCTTGAGTCTGATATGTCACAAATGTATTTATATTCCTGAATAATAATAATATGTTAATTATTTACTTGTTTCAGAATATTTAATATGTTTATAATTTCTTTTATTTCCCTTGTTATGATGTTATAAACAACTACATAACCCATTAAACTTTTTTAGGTCGTTTAGACCATATTTGGTTTATGTGACAAAAATGACATTGGTAGGTTAACTGTGGTAAAAGGAGTCATTATATAGACATATTATGAATAATAATCATGAAATAATTATCTAATTTATATAGAAATTATACATTTAAATCTAATCATGAAATACTATTTTAAAAAATGAACCATTTTTACAATCATGGAGATGGTAGGTCGTACATACACTTGAGAAAACTTCCAATTTTTCAGTGATCATTATAGAAATAATAAAAGTGACATTATATCCTCACATATAAATAATTATACCTTAAATAACCTATTATTAAATCATATATACATATATATAAAATTATTATGATGTAAAACAAATGTCATCATGTCGAGGAGGCGGTAGTCCACATATCGACAATCGACGTTTTCACTTTTTAGGGTGTGAAAATGGTAATAATGAAAATGATGTATTTTGTTTTAAAAATGTAATTATGTCATTAATATAAAATAGTTATTATTTATGTCACATATATTTTATTGAAACCTTCTTTTTTATGTTCCATGTATATGCTAAATGAATCACATCGCTTAGGGGATGCAGTAGTCCAAACTTCCACAAACGATGTTATCAATTTATATAAACTGGAAATAATCAAGGTATGTTTTATATAAAAATTAAAAAAAAATTAAAAAATTTTAAATATCATATAAATAATATATAAATTAAATTTCCATCATAATTACCAACCATGAAATGTTATAAATGAGAAATAAACAATCATCATTTCATGAGGTGGTAGTTCACAATACGTAGATGGTAAGCTGGAAACACATTTGCTGGATATGTGTGCAAGTGTAGGTAAAAACCACAACAAAAAAACATCTCAAAATATTGAGGATATTATGTTCTTTATTTTATCATAGAATGATAATATTTTCAGGTTTGGAGAATGAAAATAATACAAAAGATCTTGAGGAAGGATGTTATCTCTTATTTGTGAAACTCCATTTAGTTTGCACCAAAGGGCATCCTTGGATGGAATTATTCCAAAATGTAGAATTAAGATACAAGGTGATGGATTTAGGGTGCTTATTGGAGAAGATTTTGAGTGATAAAAATGTCATCAGTGGTGTGAATAAGTGAGAGGGGTGAGTTCTTATTTTAGGGGAGGAGGAGTGACATTCTTGTAACTATCGGAAAATAGAATTATACCCATGTTTATCCTTTGAACAGAATCTAAAATAATGGAAAATATTCAAGAAAATGGAGGAAATGGTCTAAATATAGATAGATTTTTTTTTAAAAAGTGTCTTGGTTATTTTTGATCTTTAATTTTCATATTAGTCCTTTGTTAAGTTAATTTTTATGTTATTCTTTATAATTAACTTAAATCACTTTAACTAATTTTTTAATCAAAAACTTTGATTATATTATTAGAAATAATAAATTATTCTAATAAAAAATTAAAAATCCATTTTTCAAAATTAGTATCAAATAAGTGGAACAAATTACTTTAAAATTATTCTCACAGATGGGACGACAATGCATGTTTTTGAAAGATAAAAAGTTCAAAAAATTGTTATGTTTTTATATTCAATTTCAATGGGAAATAAATTAAAACGAACTAAATTGGGTAAATAGATGTACATTTGATATAATTATTATTTAAAACAAATCAAATATATAATTTATCTTTTTATATAAATTATATCAAGAATCAGTTTTGAATTAAAATTATGTATTTTTCACTATTTATAAAAAAATTAAACTTCACATAAATTTGTTTTCTACCCTAACTTGATTATGAAGTTTTAATTTCAATAATGAATTTTATTATGTCATATTAAATTAATAAATGTGTCAAAATTAATTTGTAAAGTAGGTGTAAAATTAAAAGGCAACAAAATTGACTTTATAAAAAATATAGGATTTTGGGGTAATATATGGGTTGTTTTTATCATATATTTACCAAATCAATTGGAGGAATGTAAAAATTATTTGGTTGTATATATAACATATAAACACCCTATATAAATTGTATAACCCAAAGGATCGAAAAATAAATTTCATTTAATGCATGAAACACTAATTCACAACATAATGACACTTTATTTTAAAGATATAGTTATAATCTAACTCTTAAACATAATTTTTCCTCTTCTGTGTTTTGAATTTCTAAAAACTGACATACACAATTGCTATAAGTAAATTATTTATAGTCTGATGAGAGATACATATTTGTTTGGGGAATAGTATAATACCCTTCTGAATGGTAACATTCCCAAATAAATAGCAATAGAACCCTTATGAATAGTAAATCATCCAAATGTGTAGTAACCTCACCCATGAATGTATAAAAAGTGGTGCACCTTATATGTTATAATATATTCATTATATAAGTTTTGTTATTTTTTTAACTCATAAATATTTAATTAAACTTTTATGTAAATAATTAAAATGAAAATTTATTTTTATAAAATTGAATCATAAATTTTTATTTTATTTTCTTATGGTTATAAGATTCTTTTATGATAGCTTGATTAATTTTGGATGGTGTTATAAAATAGGATATAGTTTTAAAATTATATTTTTTAGAATAAATTATGATTTTAAATAAAAATCTAATTTCTCATATAAAGAAATTTATTTTTATAAAATGTGGTTTATTTTGGAATTCTACATGTTGAAAAATTTTTAGGGTGATTTTTTGGGATTTTTCTAAAATACTTGAATTTTCTGTGAATAGTGAAATTCGATAATTGAATAAATTTTCAAAATAAATAAATTTTTGCATCATGAATGGGTAATGGATAATTAAAATGGCCATTTTATTGAACTCATATGTAATTATTAATATTTTTTGTCACAATAATTAAGACTATTCATAGTATTGAGCGAAAATTTAAAATTAATGATTAAAACAATGGAAAACATCTCCTCTCCCCCACTATAAAAACCACCCTCACTACTCCCTTTCTCTCGCACATATGAAGATTTTATAATTGTCTAAATATATCTCAATACCCATCCCTACTCTCTTACCTATGTCAAAGACCTTCGGGTCTCACCAATAGGCCAATAATAAAGGCCTTATCGAGGATCTCAATGAGAAGAGATCAAGAGGTAAAATTTCTCGTTCTTGTTCTTGTGTTTTCTTTTGAAATTTCTTTATTTTCTTATACTCTATTGTCCTCCCCATATCCAATAAGAATTAATGATCTATTATCTTGTATATAACTTTTTTTGTCATGTTTATTGAATAATTCAGCATCATTCTTCTTCTCCTCACCCTCTTATTCTCAAAATAAAACCATCATCTATGATGGGTCGATTTACCGACATCATGGACGATGTGTCTTCATTTTTCTTTACTTTTTTAAAATTTGTTCATAGATGCGTTAGTATTGTTGAATACTTATACATATTTTATGATATAGTTTGTTTTTTAATCATTGTGTATGCATATTATTACTTAATAAACAAAAGTTGTTCGTAAAGATCAAAATTCACCAAAATAAACTAACGATTATCACTAATTATTTTTATAATGATTCAATATTATATAATATAATAAAACATATTTATAGAATCATTTAATTCTTTGAAATTATTTTAATAAAAACTCTTTCCACTTCTGGTGTTTCTTTTCCACTCAACAAGAAGATACAATACGAACAGACTATGGAAATCATGTAAAGAATGCACCCAAAACAATAGAAAGAACAAGATATTTTTAATTAATGTGTGGAATATTTTATAAAATGATCATATAAGGTATTATAAAAATTATTTTGAATTTTTAAGTATTAATAACACTCTTTTAACCATTATAAAGGAGTTTTAATCACATTTTAATTAAGAATAAACCAAAGTAAGGGAATTGTTAACCCAATTAAAATTCTTTGTGTTAATCTTATACTCATTATGTGGTATTATGATTTTCTGTGTGATGATTTTTTTATATTATGTTTTATAATGTGTATTTATATTATATACACATTTACATCCCATTCTATGAATTATCAATAGAATTATATTTATAAGGGTTTTTCCTTTTAAAATCTTTTTAAGTCACTTTAATAAAATTCAAAAAGATTGTTTTTTATATATATGGCATTAGTGGTTTCTCCTAATTTTAGGATTATCTATTACTATGATGTGTCTGTTGGGCATAGTTATATTGGGTGGATCCAATAATAGCTCATGATATGTAGGTTTGAGCCCATTGTAGCTCAATATATGATAGGTGAGCCCTATTATATCTCTCCAATGGATTGGGTACTCCATAGATAGAAGTTAATCGAATTGTTATTCCCTGTGTAAGGGTGATTGTAAGAGTGATATGATAAATATTTCCCAAGGGAACTACATTATGTTTCTCTTCAGGCTAATGAGTTTTAATAAAATGAGGTTTATTGGTTTTAATGTTATCACTTGACTAACGATTTCTCTATTTATATCTCTTAATGAGCATTTTGTGCTCATACCATGTTTTTAAATCATTTTCACATGTTATAAGGATGTGTAAGAGAAAAAATGTAGGAAATTTAAATGAAATTACATTTTTTCAAAAAAATTATGTTTTATTTTAAAAGTTTCATACTTATTAAAAATTGATACTATTTTTGGAGTATCCACATGTATGATTATGGGATGTTATGTAGGTTTTCTGTCCTAATTCTCTAAAACAGTAAACCTAAAAAGATCGTCAATGTGTAAAAATGTGTTTTCTTGTCTAAAACTCAAGAATATGTAATTGTTTAAGGATGGTCTTTATTGTTGGTATCTGAAGATGGTTATGATAACATTACTAGTTATGACGATGTTAATAGAATACCATAAATTATATTTACTTTATGTTTGATTTCAAATCATATAGAATTTAATGATTACCATGTTTTTCTATCTATGATATTTTTATTTAGATTGGTTTTTTGAAGAATAAATAAGGTATATATAGTTGGAAGGCCCAAAGAGGCAGACACTTATCCGAATCTGTAGCCTGGAATGGTGGGAATATAAAAAATATATGAAGTAAAGGTACTATCACATGGTTAATAAGTAAATAAAAATGGCGAGGACATAATTTTTAAAATGTGGGGAGAGTGTAACACCCAAATGTTTTAAAAATAAATTTAGTCAAATAAATTAAACAAAAATTCTCTATATAATGACACTTTGTTTTAAGAATATATTTATAAGCTTTTTGTTAAACATAGTTTTTTATCATATGTGTTTTGAATTTCAAAAAACTGATATACACAGTTGTAATTAGTTAGTTATTTGGAGTCTCATAGGACCAACATAAATTTTGGTGAATAATAACATACCCTTATAAATATTAACTTATCCTTATGAATAGTAACATGACCCTAATGAATATTAAATTTTCCAATTGTAGAGTAACCTCACCCATGAATGTATAATAAGTATGAAATCATATATTTGAAAATATGATCATTATATAAGTGTTGGTATTTTTTTGTATGTCATTAATATTTAATTAAAATTATATGAATAATTAAATAATTTAAATACAAATGAGTTTTCATAAAATTTAATCAAAAATTATTATTATTATTTTTATATTTTTATAATATTATTTTTTGAGACCTTGATTAATTTTTCAGTGTGTTATAAATTGCGTTATAATTTTAAATTTTTTATTTTTCAAACAAAATTTGAATTTAATTAAAAATTAAATTTCTCATATTAGAAAATTATTTTGATAAGATAGAGTTCAATATTTAATTATACATGTCAAAAAATGGTAGGGGTTCATGTTTGGGATTTTTCTGAAATATATGAATTTTTGAGGAATAGTGAAATTCAATATTAAAAAAAAGTAAAAAACAAATGAATTTTCACATCATTCTTGAGTCATAGCTAATGAAAATGTCTATTATATAGAAATAACATGAAATTATTACTATTTTTTTTTCACACTAATCAATACTATTCATAGTATAGAGCACAAAAATTAAACTAATAACTAAAATAATGGAAAACTACTCCTCTCCTCAACTATAATTAACACCCTCACCCCCCACCTACTCACAACTGTAAATCTTTGAGAATTGTATAAATTCTACCCAATACCCTTCCCAAGGCTCTTCCCCACGTCCAAGACCTTTAGGTCTATCCAAAAGACCCATACCTAAGGCCTTAAAGAGGACCTCTAGGAAAATAGATCAAGAGGTAAAATTCCACTTTCATGTTCTTGTGTTTTCTTTTTAATTATTTTATTTTCTGATAATCTCTTCCCCTACCTTTATCCAAGAGGCATGAAAAATCCAGTATCTTATATATAATTTATTTTGGGCATGTTTATGGAGAAATTCATCATCATACTTCTTCTCCCCGCCCTCTTATTCTCAGAATTAAAACATTGTCTGCGATGCATCAATTTACCAACATCGTGGACGATGTTCTTTAATTTCCTTTAATTTCATAAAATATTTTCATAAAACCATTAATATGGTTAAATTATCATACATACTGTATGATATATTATTTTTTTGAATAACCTTTTATGAATACTATTAATTAATATTCAAAATTAGTTCGTAAATATCAAAATTCACCAAAATATAATAACGATTATCACTAATTATTTATCTTATGATAAAACCTCATAACATATAACCAAAATGATTTATAGAATAATTAAATATTCTGGACTCATTTTAATAATATATCTTTCCACTTATGTAGTTTTCCTTCCTCTTGAAAAAAATATCCAATATGAACCGACTGTGGAAATCATGTAAAAATGCTCCTGAAACAATGGAATGAACTAAATATTATTAACCTTGTACTTATTATGTGGTATTAATCACATTTTATGTAATAAAATTCCGAGAAAAGGAAATTCGTATCCCAATTTTCATTATTTGGCTTAACCTTGTACTAATTATGTTGTATTAAGATTCTATGTGTGATGAATTTTGGTTTATATAATGTTTTATTATGCGTATTTATAGTATATACACATATCCATTCCATTAAATTGATTCTCACTCCAATTATATGTGTATGGGAATTTCCCTTTAAAATCCTTTTTTAAAGTATCTTTAATGAAATTCAAAAAAATTGTATATTTATATATATGGAATGAGTTTTTTCCTCTGATATCATGTTTATTTATAACTATGATATGTTCCTTGGACATACTTATGTTGGTTTGAGCACATTATAGCTCAATATATGTTGATTTGCGACCATTATAGCTCACGATATGACGGGTGAGGCCCATTATAGCTCTCCAATGCATTGGGTATTGTGGAAATGGAAGTTCACCCAATGAATATTCCATGTGTAAGGGGGATTGTAAGAGTGATATGGTAAATATTTCTCAAAAAACTAAATGATGTTTCTATTAATTCTAATTAGTTTTTTTTGAATTTGGGTTTATTGGTTTTTATGTTATCGCATAACTAATGATTTATCTCTCTATATCCCTTACTATGTTTTTTTTGCCCATCCCATCTTTTTAAATGTTTTTCACATGTTATGAGGATGTGTAAGTGAAAGACGGAAGACAATTTAAATTTTATAAAGATTTTTCAAATATTTTTATTTGAAGAGTTTAATATTTTGAAGAAATAGATAATGTTTTTGGATTATCCATATGTATGATAATGGGATGTTATATATGTTTTATGTCTCAATTCAATAAAACACTAAACCTGAAAATATCCTCAGTGTGTAATAGTTTATGTCCTTATCAAGAACTAAAAAATATGTAATTTAGTCTAATGTACAAAATATATATAAATATTATTTTTTCTCAATTGGGTGTTGCGTAAATTGAAAACTACCTCAATATTTCTTATTTTGAAATCTATAGACAAAATTAAATTTATTATAAAAGGAAAATATGGTAAAGTATTGGGGTCATACATTATTCTCTCATACAAAAAATTCATCATTGAAATTTCATTGCTATTACATTATAAAAATATGAGCGTAGTTATCCTTTATAGAATCCTATAATACCCATGTTGTTCCTTCCATTTTGTGATTTATCCTGAGTACCTTTTCCAGATGAGTCATCTAGTTCCTCAACACTTTCTCTATGGTCTCAAGAATCTGGATGGGTTCTCAATATTATGAAAGTTCATATTGGAACTGAATTTCATCATTGGTGATCACATCGTTTGGATCATGCAAGTAGTTCCTTAGAAAGGATATATGGAACACATCGTGTACATTTTCGAGATTTAACACCATTTCAAAATGATAAGTAATAGCTCCAACAATTTAAAGAATCTAAAAGGGTCTGATTTACCTAAGTTTAAGCTTACCATTATTGATAAATCCTATAAAACCCTTTTATAGACATAATATCAGTAAAACATGATCCACCACTTATAACTCAAAATCATTCTGTAGATTATCATCATAAATATTTTGTCTACTTCGAGCTGCGTTAATATGAGGCTAAATTGTAGTGAACTAACTACAGAGATGCAAGATCTAGTGTCTTCTAAAATTTAAATTATCATGATTACATGTAATAAAATCCCGAAGGACCTACGAGTTTATTAGTCATGGTAAACCAAATATATACCTGAGTCTTGTATTAAAATTAATACACTAATTTAAACAATAAACATTCCTAAAAAATAAAGATAACTTTATTCCATCCAGTATATCCTTACATGTATTTCATAGTATGCTTCTTACATTCCTAGGGAATATAAAAAAATAAGGATGAGCTCAAATTATTAGTAAGTTCAAATTATAGCGGAACAAATAATGAATCAATAAGGATAATAATTATGGAATGGTAAATAAATGAACACACATACCATATAATCAACAATCTAATAAGATTGTGAAAAAAATATCACAAGTTAACAACTAGAAACACGTGATATTTAAATAATTGGATAAGTAAAAATCAATATAGTAATGTAAGAAACTAAAACACATGTCATTTAATCACGAAACAGAAAATGAAATGCATCCCTAGATATGTCAATGGAAAATATCATGGATTAGTAAATATTGAATCAAAATTAACGTAATTATTAATTATTGGGCATCATGTATAAGGAACATGAAAACCTATACTAACATTATCCACCATCTAGATGGTTTACAACTATAGGTAGACACCCGTTTAATGTGCGCATCTTGTTTTTCTCATGAGAACCTATTAATTCATCAAGGAGCTCTATAAATTTCGTTCTCCACCCATCCTTGAATTTCCCATTCATTATTTATATCATGTAATCGATTTATTTTATAAAAATATGTGTTATCAAATATCCATATTTAATAAATAATACATAATTATTTATATTTACCAAAAAAATAAAATAAAATTCAATGTACACACCTTATGAAAAATGGTATATTGTTCAAGAAATTATCATATCCATGAAAAATGTTATCAATGTTTAGGAGAAGTTCATTATCAAATATTCATAGGAAATTTTATATTTTAATGGGACTAAAAGAATTCCAAGAATTGAATGTTTATACTATACTTGTCCAAATCAATCATAAACCATCAAGAGTAAAATTAACGAGGGTATCAATACAAAATATCCCAATTGAGGTAAAATAAAGGGTTATTATCATAAATGAAAAGAAATAATAAAAAAAATCTTTTAAAAACAAATATAAAGGAAAATATCCTTTTGGTTAGAAAAACTATTTGAAAACCCTTTTAACTGAAAATAACTCTTGAAAACAAATCATTAAAAATTAATCATTCAAACATGAAAAGGAATGCTTTAGATAAATGTTGGTGGGTAAATCTGAAAATGGCATATGAGGTAAAAAGAAAGTTCCTTTTTCATAGTAAAAATATTAGAAAAATTCCTTTCTAGAAAGAAAAAAAGGTTATTCATTTAAAAATATTTGTAAAATAAAAAAATGGTACAAATATATTTAATAAATAATTATATAATGGTTAAAATTATTTTTTAAATCATTTTTAGAAAACATGATATTTAAGAGGAAATATGTCCTCTGACTAAAGAGTTAAATAAATTTGGGTTTTCATAAAAATATTTTTCTAAAACATTTTAGTACCAAATATTGGAAAAATAGCACCATTTCATGATAATGTTAATCAATAACTAGAGGAGAATGAAATTAATGGTTTTACTAAATAATGATCAAATAATTCCTTATAATGGTAATTCAATTATAAAAAATCCCAACAAAAATAAGATTGTAAAATAAACCATTAAAAGGTTATATTGATTAATACCTAATCAATTAGTGATTAGATTAGTTATATCAAATATAAATACATATAATAAAGTAGAAATACAAAAATATATTGTTAAATAAATTATACATATAATCCTAAACTATTAAAGATAGTTAGGTCTGAGTTTAACTCATTAATAAGAAATGTGGTTATGAAATTATATTCCACTCGGTTACGATTAACTTAAAGCCCCTTATATAAAATAATTGAAATTTAACTCAAAATATATTGATGAATGATTGAATGATGGAATTATAAATCATAGTACCATATATAAGAAATTAATTTCACAAAAATAATTTGATAGTTTCATGATAAAGTTAACAATCACGAATGGAACTAAGATTGCAATGGTAATCATTAAAAATGTTTCAAGGAGAATAATCATTAAACATTCTAAAGTGTTTTATACCACATTAAAAAATTTAAATCATAATATATAGGAATTGATAACATTAAATTAATATTATAATAATATTATTATAAATATATTCATGATATAACATTTTGAAGGTCAGTATATGCAGTATTTAAAAGAAACTAGGTTTGTAACAACAAATAAGTCTCAATTGAATGGAAATTGAGATGAATTCCATTACAATGTATTTAATTTCTACTAAAGGTGTATTAACATCATAAATAATGAATTTATTTTAATTATATAATATATTTAAAACCATTTTAATTATTATCATTGCTTTTATTTGACTTATTATAATGATGAATACAACTACATAATCAATTTTTTTATTATGGCTGTTTTGATCAAATTTTGATTATGTGTCAAAAAAGACATTGGTAGGTAAAATATGGTCAATGGTGTCATTATATGTCATCTATAGGTTAATAATAATGACATAACTATCATACTTATACATCAATTATACTACTATAACAAATCATTTAATGTCGTTATAAATAATGAACCAACGTTATGATCGTGGTAGGTCGTGTGTACGCTTGAGTGACGTTCCCATTTTTAAATGGATATTATGGAAAAACCTAACTGTAAATAAAAAGATAAATACCATTATATCATAAATACCATTTTATTAAATCATACATACTTAAATATATAATTTTTTTATGTAAAAGGATCCACATCATGTCGAGGGGGCGGTAGTTCACACGTCCACAAACGACGTTATCACATTTTTAGTGTGTGAGTGGGTAATAAAGAAAATGATCTATTATATGTTCATAAGGGTAATTATGTAATTATTGTAATATAATTTTTTAAGTATCATAATTTCAATTAAAATAATTCTCTATATGTTCCATGTAGTGTGTGAAGGAATCATGTCGCTTTGGGGAAAAAGTACTCCACACTTCTCGAAATGATGTTACTATATTTTGAAAAAAGGGAAAGTATAAGGGTTTGAGATATAAAATAATTATCAATAATTAAATAAATAAAAAATATAATATATAATACAAATAAATATTTTATTCATCATAATTACCATCCATGAAATTTGGTAATTGAAAAATGAATAATCATCATTTCGTTAGTTGGTAGTTCGCCGAAAATATATAGAGAATGCTCCTTCCACATTAGATGGAAGTGTGTAAAAATGTAGGTCGAAACCATAGAATAATACTGAAGTAATATATTTAGGATAATTTTTTTCTTATATGATCTTGTAATAATACTATTTAAGGTGGTGGATAATGAAAATAAAACTATAGATCTTGAAGAAAGATGTTACATATTAACCAGGTAACTCCTTTTGCTTTGTACCAAAAAAAACCTTGGTTTTCATTATGCCCAAGGTAAGGCCTCTAGTTTTAGTTGAGGGATATTGAGGATATAGTTTTGAATATCATGGTTGATCCACAACATATTTATAGGATTGAAGATGTGGGAGGATAAGAGCCCTTTTTATACTGAAAGAGGGGAACTCTTATAACTTTTTTGAAAAGGGGATTCCTCCCACGTTTTTCTCATTGAATGTGGATCTAATAATCAATAAAAGTATATATAATTAATTATATGTTCTAAATATGTATATCTTACTAATATTTTACAAGATTATCAGATATTGTTTCCCTTTAGTTTATGATTTATTCCCTTATTAAACATAATGTTACATTAATCATTGTAATTAATTTTAATTACTATCACTAATTTTTTTGGTATAAAATAATTTGATTTTATTAGAAACAATAAATTATTATGATTCCAAAAATTGAATATTTTTTTACAAATTCCAATCACATAACTGGAAGAAATTACTTTAAATTTAATGTCGCAAACAGGACGACGATTCATGTTTTTACTGTAAAAATGTCAAATAATTTGCAATGTTTTTAAAGAAATTTTAAAAATAAAATTGATTACCATGAGATAAATTAGAATAATTTTTATAAATTTTATATAATTAAACATTAAAAAAGTTTAAATACAATTTATCATTATAAATAAATTAGATTAAATTTTTGTTTTGAATTAAAATTTAGTGATCGTCCCTATTCATTAATAAATGAAAATTCACAAAAAAAATAAAAAAAATCTCGCTAAGATAATAATTAGTTTTTTCGTTAAAATATTAAGTTTAAATTGACATATAAGTTTTATAAAAGTGAAAATTTATTTATTTAAAATATTTTTCCTATTATAAGGTGGTAAAAGTGACTTAACAAAAAATATAGTATTTTATGCGTAAAATTGGGTTTCTTCTTATCATATGACTATACAATCTATTGGATTAATACCAAAGATATTTTATTGAATATAATATAAATATATATATATATATAGAATTTTTATCACTCAAAATATTATTTAATATAATTATTTAGGATAAAATATCTTTGTGAACAAAAAAATAGTTTTTTTATAAAAACATTCCCTTTATATTTAATGGGTTCTTATATTAATTTATAATTAATTTGTAACAATTAAATTCATTTTATATTTTTATAAATCATATACATTAATAATTTATTTAGTAATATTTATAAACAATAATTTTATGTCTATGTTTTGTCTTATTATCTTAAATAATAATATTTTATTTTTATGTTGTTGTTTAGTTAAAACTCAGTCTTTCATGTAACGAAATCCATTAAAGAAACTCGTGGTTGTGTGTATCTCATGGTATTGAATATAATAAATTATTAAAAATAGTAAATATAATTTAATGTATTGGGATGTTATATTAACTTATATTCTTGGTGTTTCTTTTCATTCATGCTATTGAATGAAATGTTCCAACTTTGATTTCAGGGGATTTACATTCTCCCCCTTAATTAAATTGAGTCCTCATAATTTAAAATTGATCTTGGGGATATATTATTATATATTTACTATATTTAAATCTCACATCAATAGAAGTGTTCGTAAAACATTCTATAGAAAAGAGATAATGGGATGTATAAAGGTCACATGGACAAATAGATAACAAGGTCTCTATGTAGGATAACATTAGTGGAATGCAGAGATATGTACATGGACGATAAACTTAAATATTTATAGGGGTAATTTAGGCCATCAATAAAAATAAAGTTTATAATCAGTGAAATGTTTAGGGGCTCGAATCCATAAATCTGTGATGATTCTGAACATCATCGATTCAACAAAAATTTAGGTATCTGGACATCATTTTATTTCTATGCCATTTTTCTAATGTTGGGTAATTATTTTTCTATGTAATAATGTATATAAATATACTTATATAATAAATTTTAAATTCCAATGAACAATTCAATATATTTTTTGGTTCGATCAAATTATAATTCATCTCATACATAATGAAATGGATATCCCAAAGTTAAATTTGATTTTTGAAGCACTAAAATAAACATTTAATGGATCGTTATGCCCATAGATGATTAAAAAGTATTTTAATTTGTCTCTAACTATTCTCGAAAAAAATTTGTTAAGACATTAATAACTAATCCAAAAAGTTCTACAGTACTAGTTCATTCTTAATATTTATTCGTCAAAATTTTAAACTAAAAACAATCACATATTAACTAGGACATTGCGTAGGTCAATGGATGGCATTAAACACTTGCCATTATTTAGTGATGGGTTCACATCCTGTGGCCTATCCAGAGTCGAATGGTTTTCACTCTGTGTACATGTTTTCCTTTTCTAAAACCACATTGATATACTTTACAAAAATAAATATGATGTGCATCCTTGAAATAAGTATTATCACTAAATAGTTTTTTAACTAAGGTTTTCAACATAATCCTAATACATAAATACTTCATCTATTTATTTCAACATAGGTTATTCTTTTTTGTAGGGTTTATCTATAATATCATTAGTTGGATTTCTAAATTATTCCACCTTATCTTCAATCTAAAATACATTATATTTAACCTAGGGCATTCATTTTAATTTTCTATTAAAATCCTTCATTATGGATTGTGAGGAAAATGTGAATTATCCTAAGCATATCCTTTGGGAAAATCAAACTCGGTTCATCGTAAGGTTCATTGTCATATTTTATGTTATTTTGAGTCAGGTATGAAATACCTTGTTGGAGATGCTACACCTAGGTACATCTATGCAAAAATCACTCGCAGTTATAGTATCCAGATGGGGTTTTATTTCTAGGAATCCCAAAATAATATCAATATTAAAAAAATTCATGGGTGTTCTTCTACAATTATCCTCAAATTCTACCCTAGGATTATGTTCTATAATCTATGTTTTCCTAAATCTGGTGCCCAAGGTTCCTCGTAAACTTATGTTGATACCAACCTTTATGACCCGACCCCAGCTATCCTAGATCTGATATCTGCAATCAATTACATTGGCATGATTACAAGGGATCAAATTCCAAAGGACTGAAGATTTTTGTAGTATTGGTAAATAAGATACAAACATGATTATTATATAACTAATTAATAAAATAATTATATATTTTTTCTAAATACCATAAAAGATAACTTTATTCCATCTAGTATATCCCTACATATATTTCATAGTGCACTTCTTACATTCTAGGGGATATGAGACAAAATAAGGGTGATATCAAATGCCAAGTAAGGGTAAAGTATAACTGAGGAAATAATGAATCAATGGGGATAATATTTACGTCATGGTAATTAAATTAACACATATAACATGTAATCATCAAACTAATAATGATGGGAATACACAATATGGAAGGTTAATAACTAGAAACACATGACATTCATATAAATAGATAAGGAAAAATCAATAAAGAATGGTATGAAACTAAAACACATTACATTTAATCAATAAACTAAAAATAAACTACATCCATAGATATGTTGATAAAAAATATCATGGATAAATAAAAAATAAATTAAAATAAAGGAAATTCATAATTAGTGGGCATCATGCCTAGTCACATGATGACCTATACTGTCAATATCCATCCTCCAAAAGTTTAAAAATACAGGTAGAAACCCATTTAATTTTCATAAATTATTTTTCTCTTGAGAACCTATTGATGCATCGAGGATCTATATAAAGTCCTTAATCCACCAATCATTTCATGTCCAATGCAATATTCAAATAAAGTAATAGATTTAATTAATAAAAAATATGCGTTATAAACCATCCTTTTGGAATAAATAAAATGGAATTATTAATATTTCCGCAAATAATTATATAACTATAAATTTACATAATTTATGATAAAATGAAAATAGTTCATAAAAGAATCATATTAATGAACAATTATAAGGAAATTTAGGGGAAATTCAATGCCAAATATTCATAGGAAATTAAATATTTCAAGGGGATGAAAATGAATCATGGATGTAAATGTAAATATTATATTTGTCTAAATAAATCATAAGCCATCAAGAGGAAAATTAATGATGGAATCATTATAACATATCCAATGTGGATTAAAATAAATGGCTATTGTTGATGATGAATAGAAATATTGAAAAAAATATCATTAAATCACATTCTTGAGAAAAATATCCTTTTTTAGAAAAGATTTTTGAAAACCCGTTCATTTTAAAATCACTTTTAAAAACATTTTCTTCAAAAATTAATATTTTAAACATGTAAAATATGCTTAAATGAAATGGTAGAGAGTAAATTTTTTCATTTCATATTAGGTAAAAAGAATATTCCTTTTTCACATTCAAAAGGTTAAAAAAATTCTTTATTCGGAAAGTGAAAAGAATATTTTTTTTGAATACATTGGTAAAAGAAAATAAGGTTAAAAATTCATTTAACAAACCATTTTAGAAATATTAAAACTTTTTTAGATAATAGGTTTTTTAGAATAAAATATTTTCCCTCAATAATGATAGATATTAAGTCACGTTTTCTTAAAAACATTTTCCAATTTTTTTTTCATAGAATAGAGTGGGGGTGTGGTACAATTTCATGATAAAGATAATGAATAATTAGAGAATAATAATAAAAATTTAACGAACAATGATAAAATAATTTCCTATGATGGATTTTCAAGTGTAAAATTTTCCGTACAAAACTAGATTATAAAACTAACACCTGAATAAGTTATAATGATAAAGTGAGAATAAATTAATGAGTAGATTATGTGAGTACACTATAAATACACATAATGAATTGAAAATATATCAATACATAGTCAAATTATTATATATATAACCATAAAATATTAATTAAAATGATTTAGTAGTATAACCCAATAAAAATAAATTGGGTTAAGACATTATTTTCCACTTGGTGGCTTTAAACTCAAATCATGTTATATGAACTAATTAAAATTGAAACTAAAAATATGATGAGGAATGAATGAATGATTACATTATATATCAAAGTGATATTATGTACACCATATATAAGAAATTAGGTTCCAAAAAATAAAATTATTTTTTCTATATAATGTTAACTATCACAATAGGAAGTGAGATTTCAAAGGTAATCATTAAAAACATTCTTGAGGAGAATAATATTTATACTTTCTAATGATTCCCATAATACTTTGAAATTGGGATGATTGATCCAAGAGGATCTTTGTAGATACTATCAAAATTATGGATAATATATCCTTCCTCGATTTTGAATAACCATCCCATGGAAGAATAATTCGAAATGGACGGATTGTGCACGTCTGATGGAATCAAAGTGTTGAGGAAATAATGAAGTTATGCAGGTTTTCAATCATTGTAGGTGTTTTAATTCCTAAGGGGTTGAATCCATTTAATTTTAATGAGCTCACTGCTTGGATTTATGAGATCTGGGGTTTTCTTGAATAGAAGATGATAGTGATGGGTCATGGGTTTTACCACATTGTTTTCCCTCAAATGACACCATGAGTTGTGCCTAGAGTCTTGGTTTGGTTCCTCTCAAACCTGGATTCTTCTAGATTCATGAATGGGATCATAATTTTGATCAAAATTATGTCAATAATACTTATGCACAAATATGGATTAGGGTATGCAATTTGAATTGGTTATATTGGCACCCTCAAATTATTTGGGATATTGGTTCATCGATTGGGAATACTATTAGTCATGATAGGTATAATGATAACCCAATATTTGTACACTATGTTAGAATTCATTTAGAATTTGATATGTCTTATAATTTAGTGGTGGAAGTGGTGTTTGTCACAAAAGTTGACAGCCTAAATCTTGGAATTATCTATGAAAGAAAGCCCAAAATCAACTGGAATTATCATTTCTTTGAGAACATCACCACATATTGCCATAGAAACAAACTAAATAACTTCTACAAGGTCTGAGGAAATGATGTAGAGAAATGTAGAAGAACTAAGGGCATGAAAGAAGCTCTAACTACTGATCCTGAGCCTTCTCACTCTAATGATCCTCCTCTTGTTCCTCCCACAGAATCTGATAAACATTTTAAGGAAGTAGACTCATTTTGTAATGGTGAGATCTCTTTTAATATTTAAGAGGCTTCTCAGTCCACTAAAGAGGATTTTATTAATTGTTGTGTTTATATTGATGGGTCTACCACACTGGCCCTTGCTGTTGGCGTTGCTTTGGAGGGTAGTGAGGGTAAATATGATCAGAATATATATCTTGATCATCCTTTTGATTTAGTCACATCTCCTACATTGGATCTTGATGATCCTAATGTGGCCCCTATGCAAGATTAGTTTACAGATCCTATTCATGTTTTGGTTAAAAAATCTACTTATCATGCTGCAGCCCCTGTGCAAGACCCGGTTACAGATCCTATTCATGTCTCAGTCATAAATTATACTCAACTTTATACTCAAGATTCAGAAAATGGTCTTTTTTATGATCAATGTATTTCTACAACTCTTGATGAAGATCATGGAGTACAACCTATTTCATGCCCTATTCATGGTGTTGACACATGTGTGGCCCCTTCTCATCCAATAGACTTCATGTAGGTTCACATGACTAAGGATTCAAAAAGAGTATCACCTGCTTGTATACTATCTACTTGAATTGACTCTGTTACCATGTTTTATTTCTGAATATTGAGGATTCCTCTGGGGAGTTTGATGTTCTTTTAATGAATGATCATGTTCTAGGTAGTTCTGTTGGCACTGATACTATTTCTTCTGATAAGAATGTGTCACAAAGTAATGATGGTCTAAGTATAAGGACCTAGCCTTATTAAATTGCATAATATTTATTTTAAACAAGAAATAACTTCCATTTACATTGAGGATCTTTTCAATTTTAGATATTTAGAGAATTGGTACATAAAAAATTCATAACCTTACACATTGTTATAGAGTGGATACTATAAAAACTATTTCCATTTTTTTTTCAAAATATATATCATTAAATCTTAAAACGTGATTTCATTGACAATTCATCAAATATTAACCTAGATTCCTTCTTTTTCTTACAAATACTTATAATCTATGAAGATAATTTAAAATAAAGTTGTAATTAGCACAGAAGGCTTAGTATGGGATGTAAAAGAAGGAAAGATCACATTAGTCCATGAAAACTTGTAATGTATGAAAAAATTTTCTAAATAAATGCTTGAATCCCATATAGACATACTTTGTGAAACATGATATTTAAAAAAGATCCAAAAAACATGAAAACATAAATATAACTATAAAGGTATCTCAGGGAATTACTTACATAATCTTATAACCCTCTCAGCAACATTATAATTTGTAACCCTCACGGCTACCATACAATTTGTGTAACCATCAGAGTTACACTTGGAGTAACCATATGACCGACCTACAACTTACACATACCCAACACATTAGTTGGAAATATAGGTTTCAACCTTCATCATAAAAAATTCCCAAGAACTAGATCATAATCATACATCATGAATAATCACATAGAAACATTTCTTTTGAAATTCATAAAATCGAATCTTAAAAGAGGATTTTAAAAGAAAATTCCATTATAAATATCATATAATTGATGTGAGATTTAATAGAGTGGATGGAATATGTATATAATCTGTAAATAAACATAATTAAACAAATTATAATCATAATCCATAAAATAAAAAATTTAAATACCACATAAATAATGAAGAATAAGGTTAACCCAAAAGATAGAAATCGGGTTAAGAATTCCCTCCCCTAGGGTTTTCCTTAATTCCAACTCATTTAAACCTCCTGTATAAAAGTTTAAATAGTGTTATTAATATAGTATATCATAATATACATCTTCATAATACCTTATATTATCATTTTATTACATTATTTCACCCTTTAATTGTTAGTATTTTGCTCTTTGCATTGTTTTGGGTGAGTTCATTACATGACTTTCATGATCGGTTCATGATGGATTATTCTTGTCAATTAGAAGTGAAACTCTTGAATTGGAATGGATTAGTATTTATATATTTCTATAAACACAACTTATACAATTTATCATTTTTAATTCTTACATGATGATGATTCATATGTTAAAACATTAGTGAAGTTCATTTAGATCATTTTAGTAGTTCTTTGATAATAATCACCTCATTTTATTTTATAAATTAAAACCATGTGTACAAAAGAATTAAAGAAAAATTAATGAGAAATCATAAATATTTATAACTTGGTTAAATCATAAAAATGGTTTCATGATCAAATTTTAAATCATTAATGTAAATTGAATTCACATCATCCACAATGTCGGTAATTCGACACATCACAGACAATGTTTTTATTCGTTGAATAAGTGGGATAGGAGAAGAATAATGATGATGAATTTAACATGACCATGAGAAAATATAAAATATAATTTATTTATGGATAATTCATTCCTATTGGGTAAGAGGACATGAGGAAAGTATAAAAAAATAAAGGAACTCAAAATAAAAGAATAATTGATAAATCCTTTACAAAAATTTGGCTGTCTAACGACTATGCAACATGGTTATAAAAAATATTAAAAAAAGAGGGTAAAAGGGTCACCCCTATAGAAATGAATCATAATAAGGAATAGATCACTAATAATAAGGTAATAATAAATTGTTATTAAAACATGAATGTTATACCACATAAAAGAGAACTTGAATGGAAAAAGAAAGAAATTGAGAATTTTATACCTTGTAGAGTAACTCCTAGAACATGAAGTTTGGGACATTAGGGGCTTGATGAAACGTTGTGAGGACTAATAGGGAGGTAGGAGAGCAAGAGATTCGTTTATGAGGAATTTGGAATGATTTTAATGAAGGAACATGTTGGAATTTATAGCCAAAGTGTGGGATTATTTTAATAATTTCGAAGTGACACTTCATTAGTGGTATTTGCAAAACCATGGGCTTTCCCATGGTATTTTCCCATGGAATTAACCACTTGGGACACATCACATCGTATATAACTATGCACATGTCAACTTGATTTATTGCATCATTATTACTTCATTAATGATGCTATTAACACACTGAAACTAAAAACTGTATTCTTTACTATTCACCGAAAAATCAAAGGTTTTAGAAAAATACAAAAAATACAACTTAACCATTTTTCAATGTTTATAATTCAAAATTTAAATCCACTTTTCGAAAATATTTTTTAAATATTATTAAATTAATTTTTAAATAAAATCATACTTCATTCCAAAATTAACAATTTTAAAACTATAACAGCTTTTATATCACATTGAAAAATTAACCAAGATGTCATTATATTAAAGCCTTAAGAAAATAAATTAATAATTCAATTTACTATACATTAGAGTCACATTAATATCCATGTTACTATTCATAAAGGTATGTTACTATTCACCAAAAAAACAAGTTGCTTCCATCAGACTCTAAATAACTTACTGAACACAATTGTAGATGATTGTTTTTCAAAATTCAAAACCTAGAAGCTGCTAAATTAAGTTTAAAGGATAGTTATAAATATCTATTTAAAACAATGTTTCAAGGATTCACTTTATTTTTAAAACCTTGGGGTGTTATAATATCCCCACCTTCTAAAAATTGGGTCCTCGTAAATTTATTTACTCATTAAAAAAGTGAGGGTACCTTTCCCTCATAACATTTTCAGACTCCCATGTTGCTTCTTTTACCATGTGGGTTCTAAAAAAAACCATTACATAGTGGATTACCTTATTCTGAAATACCTATTCCATTTGATCAAGGATCTTAACTGGTTTCTCTTCATAAGAAAGGTTCTCTTCCAACTGAACTGCTTCTGGGCTCAAGACATGTGATAAATCTGGAACATACTTTCTCAACATTAAAACATGAAAAATATTGTCTACCTGAGACAAACATGGAGGCAAAGCTACTTGGTATGTAACTATTTCAACTTTCTCAAGGATTTTAAAAGGACAAATGAACTGCATACTTATATTCCCTTTCTTACCGAAACACATCAATCTTTTCCAATGAGAGATTTTAAAGAAAACATGGTCTCCTACCTCGAAAGAAAAGTCTTTACTTCTATTATCTACATAACTTTTCTACCCACTCGGATATGTCCTCATGTGATTCTAGATCATCTTCACTTTCTCAGCTACTTCTTTTACTAATTCTAGCCCCATCAACATTATTTCACCAAATTCATCCCATAACACTGGAGTCTGCCAATGCTTCCCATATAGTTTCTCAAAATGTTCCATCTATATACTGGAATGAAAACTATTATTTTATGAAAACTGAACTAAAGAAAGATGTTGATCCCAACTTCCCTGGTAGTCCATTGAACAAGCTCGAAGCATATTTTCCAATTTTGGAATCGTTCGTTCTATCTGCCCATCTGATTGAGGATGAAAAGATGTACTAAAATATAATTCGGTGCCCAATGACTTATAATGTCCCTTCCAAAAGATGGAAGTGAACCTGGGTTCCCAGTCAGTTACAATGGAAAGAGGAACTCCATGTAGCCTGACAATCGCTTTGAGGTACAATCGAGAAACCTGATCAAGAGACATTGTATCTCAAATAGAAGGAAAATGTGAAAATTTTGTCAGCCAATCAACAATAGCCCAAATTGAACTATTACCTCAAGAAGTCTTTGGTAGTCTAACCACAAAGTCCATGGATACATTCTCCCATTTCTACTCTGGCACTGGAAAAGGCTGAAGCATCCCCTTCGGTAACTGCCACTCTACCTTAACCTGTTGACTTGTCAAGTGTTTCACAGTAAAATCAGCAATATCTTTTTTCATTCCATCCCACCAATAATACTCCCAAAGGACTCTATACATCTTAGTACTGCCAGAATGAACTGAAAATAGAGAACTTTGAGCTTCACACAACAAGTATTTCTATAACAACGAATCACAAGGTACACACAACCTTTCTTCAAATCTTAAAACACAATCTTTATCAAGATTAAATTCTGGAAAATTACCCATTTTAAAAAATTATACCTTTTTCTGTAGATCACGGTCTTCCTTCTACACATTCTTAATTCTTTCTGATAACAATGACTGCACTGAAACCCGAGACAAAAAATATATATTCTCTACACCAAAATCTTCCAATTTTTTTTTCAAATCATTATTAATGGGATCGTTTTCCAAACGTTACATGGTTTATGATGCAAGATGTTTTCGACTCAAGGCATTTTATACTTTGTTTTCTTTTCCCAGATGGTAATTGATCATGAAATAATAATATTTTATTAGTTAAATCCATATTCTCTACCTCATATTTAATTATTTCTATGTGAATATATATTTCAGACATTTATGGTCAGTATATGTTGGACATTTGGATCTGAATAAATGATACCTCCACAGTTTCAAAGAAAAAACCACAACTACTAATCCCAAATAAAGTGTTGGATAATTTTACCCATGAGGTTTAAGTTTTCTTGAAGCAAAAGCAATTACCTAATAATTCTACATCAAAACACAACTAAGTCCCTTTAGAGAAGCATCACCGTGGATGAAAAACTCACCATTTTAGGAAGGCAAGGCAAAAAATGTAGCATTCACCAATCTCTTATTTAGTTCATAAAAACATACATCACATTCTTATGTCCAAATAAATTTAACCCCATTTTCTGTTAACATAGTTATCAGGCTAGATAACCATGAAAAGTTCTTAACAAACCATCAGTAATAACCTGCTAACCCATGAAAAATATGAATCACTATAACATTTGTGGGTCTTTTCCATTCAACGACCACTTTGTTTGTCATGATTAATTGTTATTCCATCCTTATTTAAGATTTGACCAAGAAAAGAAATTTTTAGCAACCAAAAATCAAAATTTCTGAATTTTCAATATAGTTTCTTTTCCTTTAAGGATTGTAAATCAACCCATAGATGTATTTCATGATCCTCTTTATTTTTAGAAAATACAAGAATTTCATCAATAAAAACAACCACAAACTTATCCCAGAACACATGATATAATCTATTTATAAGATTCATGAATAAAATAGGTGCATTAGTTAACCCAAACAGTATAACAACAAATTCATAATGACCATATATAGTACCAAAGTCTATTTTCAGGATGTCATATTCCTTCACCTTCAGCTGATGTTATCCAGATCTCAAGTCAATCTTTGAAAAGTATTGATCTACCTATAACCGATCAAACAAGTTAATGATATGAGGAAAAAGATACATGTTTTTAAATGTGATGTTTTTCAAATCTCTATAATTAATGAAAAGTATCCTGGAACCATCTTTATTTTTAAACAAACATAACATGAGGACCCCATGGTAAAGTTCTTTAACAAATGAATCCATTATCAAACAAATCCTACAACTAATTTTTCAATTCAAGAAGTTCTATTAGAGACATATGATAAGACAACTTTGAAATTAGCTTATCATCACCAACTATGCTAACTGTGAATTCGACTTCCTGATCAGGTCTGACACCAGGTAACTCATCATGAAAAACATCAAGGTATTCAATTACCACTATCACATCATTAATCTAAACAGTTCCATTATTTTCAACAATATGAGGAAGATAACTTTCATTTCCATTGTTCAACAGTTTCTCAGCTTCTTGATATGTTATCAATCGTATGTGTTATTTCTTGTATACAAACTGAAACTCTTTCTGAAAAAAACTTATTTATCATTACAATCATTATTTTCATGATAATGATAAATCCAATCCAATCCCAGAATAACATCAAACTCCACTAAGGGTAAAACAACAAAGTTGGTAGGTAAAGAATTTCCACAGACCACAATAGAAAGATTCCTATAATTCCTCTTTGATATAATATTTTCCCCCAGTGTTTTAACAACAAGTTCTGGTCTCATTTGTTGAGGGGATATTTCCAATTTACCAAAAAATTTCTCATAAATGAAGAAATTTTTAGACCCCATATTGAACAAAACATTAGCAGAATCTCATTAAAAAATAGAGTACCTGATACCACTTCATTGGATAGACCGACATCTGCTGACGTAGTCTCAAATGATCCCACTACCCCTTTCTACTTATATTCTAGCTTCTTTGCATCATTTATATCTCTCTTCAGGCTGGAATTTGCATAATGACCCATATCATCACATTTAAAACAATTAACAGTTTTCTAATGAGGATTAGGCTTAGGATAATTTTTCATTACAATCTCTGGCCATATTTCCAAACATACCACATTTAAAACACTTCCCATTTTTTATAATACATTCCCCAGGGTACTTCTTACCACACCTTTTAGATACTAGAAACTTGATTTTCTTACCATCATATTTATTTTGATGATTCATACCCATCGCTTTCCATATATACCTATTCTTATCCTTATTTCCAAAATTCACGTGATCATCGTCAAACTCCATCTCTACCCTCTCAACACATCAGACAAGTTTCTCATACATTTGAATTCACAAGAGGCCAATGCCCTTTGATACCTTGGCTTTAGTCCTGAGTAAAAGCGGTTTATTTTGCTATCAATATCCAGAATATGATTTGGAGTATACCTCACCATTTGGGTGAAGTTATCTTCATAAACAGCCACAAAATCTTCATCCTTTTTCTTTAATTCAAGGAATATCTTCTCCATCCTTTGTCTCACTACTTTAGGGAAATAGTTTTCCAGGAAAATACTTTAAAATTCATTCAAATCTAAGGCATAAATATAATCTATATCCCTGATATTATTTACCATTGACCACAAATTATTAGCTTCACCTTCAAAACGATAAATGAAAAGACTTACCTTTTGATTATTTGAACATCCCATAACATCAAATATCTTTTCAAGGGCTTTAATATATCCTTCAGCCGCTACTGGGTCATAAGATCCATTGAAGGAAAGAGGGTTTTGTCTTATAAAATTTTCCACTATTGTTATATACCATTGTGGTACCTCTACTTTTTTTCTTTCCTGGAATCCACCACCATTTATTTTTTTCATTAGCGGAGCCATTTCTATCAAAAACTTCCTGGTTCCAATCCTTACCATTTCGGACTGCAGATTCGGAAAGATGTTGTTCTGTCGGTGCCTGACCTCTTCAGCTTCCCTATTTCTTGTACGAAAAACCATTCTGAACAAACATATCATAGATGATAAAACATAGTAATCTTTAAATTCTATAACATTTCAAATTAATAATAGAGTACAAATTATTAATGGTATTCTTTCAGCATCATCCTAACCCCTAAAGTTATCTAAACCATCCTTTGATACCAACTATAAGGATCCATTCTTATTAAATTACATAATATTGATTTTAGACAAGAAATCACTTCCTTTTACATTGAGTATCTTTTCTAGTTTAGATATTTAGAGAATTAGTACATAATACATTCATAACCTTACACATTGTTACAGAGTGGATACCATAAAAACAATTTCCATTTTTTTCAAAATATAAAACATTAATGCTTAAAACATGATTTCATTGACAATTCTTCAAACATTTAACTTGGATTTATTCTTTGTATTACACATCCTTATTACTTATGAAAATAATTTAAAAATAACTTGGAATGAGCACAAAAAGCTCAGTAAGGGATGTAAATGAAAGAAATTGCACGTTAGTCCAGGAAAACATGTAACGTATGAAAACAATTTCAAAAGACATGCTTGTCACCCATATATACTTAATTTTTGAAACATGATATTTTCACAAGATCCTCACAAAACATGATAACAGAAGTATAATCATAAAGTTATCATGTAAAATTACTTACATATTCTTGTAACCCTCTTGGACACCTTATAATTTGTAACCCTCCCGACTACCTTACAATTTGTGTAACCATCGCTATTATACTTGGAGTAACCATACGACCAACCTCCAACTTTCACATAACCAATGCATTGGAGGTAAATATACGTCCAAACATTCATCATAGATAATTCCCAAGAAACTGAACATAATCATACATCATGAATTATTATATAAAAACATTTCTTTTGAATTTTGTAAAATAGAATTTTAGAAGAAGATTTTAAAAGAAATGTCCCTTATAAATATCATATAATTGAAATTAGGCTTAATAGAGTGGATGAAATATGTATATAATCTGTAAATATACATAATTAAACATATTATAATCATAATTCATCTAAAAAAATTTAAATACCACATATATAATGAAGAATAAGGTTAACCTAATGGATGAAAATCGGGTTAAGATTTCCCTTACATTGGGGTTGTCTTACTTCCAACTCATTTAAACCTCTTGTATAATAGTTAAAATAGTGTTATTAATATATTAAAGAATCATATCCATATTTATAATACCTTATATGATCATTTAATTACACCATTTAACCCTTTAATTGTTAGTATTTTGTTCCTTGTACTGTTTTGGGTGACTTCTTTACATGATTTTCATGACCAGTTCATGATGGATTGTTCTTATAAGTTGGAAGTGAAACTCCATAATTATAATGGATTAGTATTAAAATATTTCAATAACCATAAATTATAACATTTATTATTTTGAAGTATTACATGATGATGATTCACAAGTTAAAACATTAGTGATGGTCGTTCAAATCATTTTACTGGTTCTTTGATAATAACGACCTCAATTTGTTTCATAAATTAAATCTATGTGTACAAAATAATTCCAGAACCATGAATGAGACATAGTAAATATATTATATCCTTGTTCAACCATAAAAATGGTTTCATTACCATCCTTGAAATAATTAATGTAAATTGAAATCACATCATCCATGATGTCGGTAAATCGATACATCACAGACAATGTTTTTATTCCTTTAATAAGTGGGAGAGGAGAAGAATAATGATGATGAAATTTCAATGAACATGAGAACATACTAAATACACATGATTTATGTGTATTTCATTTCTCTTGGTTAACAGTATATGAGAATTGAATAAGAAAATAAAGGAACTCAAAATAAAAGAATAATTGAGAAATCTCTTACAAAAAGTCGGTAGCCTAACAGCTATGCAACAATGTTTTAGAAAATCTAAAAAAAGAGGGGACAAGGGTCACCCATAAAAAAATGATTAATAATAAATAATAGATCAATAATGAGAGTAAAATAAGAACATTCTTTGGAAAATTGAAAGTTATACCACATAAAAGAGAACTTAAATGGAAAAAGAATGAAATTGATAATTTTCTTACCTAGTAGAGTACCTCCTATAACATGATGGCTGAGACCTTGCGGGCTTGAGGAAACCTTTGGAGGACTACTATAAAGGTAGGGAGTCCAGATATTCATTGATGAGGAATTTATAATGAAGTTAATGAAATAATATGTTGGTATTTATAGGGAAAGTGGGGGATTATTTTAATAATTTCAAAGGGACACCTCATTAGTGGTATTTGAAAAACCATGAGCTTTCCCATGGTATTTTCCCCTGATATTAGCCACATGGGACACCTCACATCTTATTTAACTGTATACAAGTCGACCATATTTATTACATCATTATTACATCATTAATGATGTCATTAACACACCAAAACTCAAAATTGTATTTTTTTACTATTCACCCAAAAAAACAATTGTTTTAGAAAAATCCCAAAACTTAATCCAAATTTTTTTTGACGTTTTGAATTCATAAATGTAATCCATTTTTTGAAAATAATTTTCTAAATATTATTAATTTAATTTTTAAATAAAATCATACTTAATTCAAAATTAACAATTTTAAACTTATAAGTGCTTTTATATCATACTGAAAAATTAACCAAGATGTCATTATCTTAAAGCCTTAATAAAATAAATTAATAATAAAATTTATTATTAATTAGGGTCACATTACTATTCATATTACTATTTATAAAGGTACATTACTTTTCATTCAAAAAACAAGTTGGTTCCATCAGACACAAAATAACTTACTAAACACAATTGTAGATGACAGTTTCGCGAAATTCAAAACATAGAAGCTGCTATATTAAGTTTAAAGGCTACTTATAAAAATATTATTAAAAAAAAGTATCAAAAATTCACTTTATTTTTAAAACCATGGGTTGTTACACCTAGTACTTGGATCGGGTCAAAAAAAATGACATTACTCTTTTGGAATTGTCAAGGGATTGGGAACCCTCCCAATGTTATGTCCTAAATACATTTTATTATGACCAACAAAGAATTATTATTTGGTGTTTCTGAAAAATGGATAATGTATAAAAATTAGTGTTATTTTAAATGGGCTTCTCTGGGTTATTCCTTTGCCTCAAATAATCTATTCGATGCGAACTCTGAATCATTATGGGTGCTTAAGCATGATAGTGTTTTAATTAGCTCTGTTCTCATTGATTTTCAATCTATTACTCTTTTATGCTATTTTGGTAATGCCTCTCTTTCCCTGAATTTTTTTTATGATTTCAATATCAAAATAAATAGAAGAGAAATTTGGAGACAGTTAGTTGATATTTTTGAGAATATGCTGAATAGATGGGTTTTACATGGTGACTTTAATACTCTTTTAAGGCCTGAAGAAAAAAGTGGTAAAAAATTTGCAATTCCTTATCTTATGATATATAAACTTGTATTGATAAGTGTCATCTTACTGAGGTACTCTTTTCTAGAGTTGAACTTTTGTGTATTAGGTACACTATTAATGAGAGGTATCTATGAAAATAAGACAGATGATTAGGGCAAGTGGATGATAGGAATGTGGAGATCTATGTTTCTAGGATAACTCTTCAGAGATATAATTCTAATCACAATACCATTCTTGTAAATGTTTGTTTTCAAATATTAAGGTCATTTCATCTTCCCTTTAAGTTCAATAATTCTTGGATTGTTATTCCTGGCAGTAGAGAGGTTGTCTTGGATGCTTAGGAAAATGTATAATTGGGGAGTCCATCTCACATTCATTACTACAAATTAATTTTAGTTAAGGAAAGGATAAAGAAATAGTGTAAAGAATTATCTTCCTCCACTGATAATGACATTAGATAGGCTAAAAATATTTTTTCAAACTATCAACAAACTAATATGCCTCATGATTTTCCAACTCCGTAAGAGATATAGGATACAACAAATCTGGAAAAACGTTTGTCCCATAAGGAAAAATTGGCATAGAACCAATTTAACATTACATGGTTTAAAGAAGGAGATAGAAACTCAAGTATGTTTCATTGAATGAATAGGGAGGAAAAGGGCATGATAAGTCTTCGTGCCCTTAATATTAATGGTAATCTATTCTTTTTTGAGTATGATATTTCAAATTTTGTGATAAATTACAGTAAGAATCTTTACTCAGATAAAATTATTCAGTGTTTTGATTCATAAATTGAGGACGATCAAAATATAATTCTTGATGACATGCCCACGGAAAAAAGATATACTATGGATTCTTGTCTTTGAATATTGATAGTGGGGTAGGTCCTCATGGATTTACTAAAAACTTTTCATGTTCTACTAGGATATTGTCCATATTGAGGTAACAAATGTTGTGAATGATTTTTTTTGATAATTCGATATTCCCTTTGGAATGAATATTAACTTTGTTTCCTTAATCCCTAAGAAAGAAAATTCCCTCAATATTAAGGATTTCATACCTATTGATATTGGTAACACTATACCAAAGGTGATTAGCAAGATCATGACCCAACCGTTGTGTGGTATTTCCAATAGACTTATCTCTATAAATCAGTTTAGATTTTTTCTAGGATGGAATATTCAGAAATCACACTTTACTAATTCTACATGTGTCAATTCCATGAAATGAAATAAAAAATATGGTAACATGTCATTGAATATTGATATCTCTAAATCTTTTGACACCATCATATGGAGCTTTCTTTTTTCTATTCTCAAAATTCATGGTTTGTCACAGAAGTTCATTGAACTTATTAGCTCCATTCTAAAAAGTCCTAGACTCTCCATTCTTATCAATGGATCACCTAGGGGATTATTTAAATGATCAAGAGGGGTCAGGAAAGAAAACCACCCTCTACTATGCTTATTTCTATTATGAAATATTACTTAATCATGCCTTACCGATCATTCTAATTTTGGATGGTATAATAGGATGAAAATTGTGAAAGCAATGTGCTCCCCCTCAAACCATTTTTATGCTGATGATATTTTGCTATTTGAGAGAGAAGATAAAGGCACAATTTCATGTATTAAGGGTAGTTTTTCCACTATGAGGAGGTTTTAGGTTAGGTCATTAATTGGGGTAAATCATTTGTTATGTTTGGTGGAGTAACTATAACATCAAGGAAAAATAGTTTTTTCTTGAAGCATGGTGTCAAGAGAGGAGAAATTCCATTTACATACCATGGTGTTCCCCCTTTATATGGCATAGTAAAAAGGTGCCATTTTGAAAACATTTCAATAAAAATCACAAACTAGTTAGAAAATTGTATGGGGAAAACATATCTCAGGATGGGAGGATCTGTTTGGTCAATTTAGTGATCACATAAATGTTTGTATATTATTTTTCTATGTATAGAGGGCCCAGAACCCTTGAAAAGGAGCTATGTAGAAAAATTAGAAACTTCATTTTCACTAGCTCCATTCATGAGAGGAATATGGTCACCATTGTGTGGAAACACAACATTAAGCCAATCCATATGGTTGGATTGGGTGTCAAAGACATTTTATTATTTAATGACACCTTGATCAACAAGTTAATTTGAATTTATTTTCAAAATATAATCACTCCATGGATTTTATAGGATCAAGTTATTTGGGAAACTCTATAATGGGTATTATAGAAATATTTTCACATCTGTTTAGCCTACCTAAATGCAAGACTATGCTGATATCATGGCTTTCTCAAAATTTATTTTGTGTATAACTACTCCATAGTTTTCCCAACCCATATGTAATGATATTATAATCCTTAAAATTCTAAAGGAGTTGTACATTTCATAATTTCATGTTAATTCAATTATTAACAGCATGATTCCTAATAATATCTGTATAGAAATATTAAGGTAATTCTATATTGATTTTGGTACATTGGTTTGGTTGAAAAATTTTAATGACATGTTATGTTTAAAGGAATAATACAGGTCACATTATGTTTCTAATTTGGATCCTCCATCATGGGTTATAGAATTTCATAAACCCATTATCTATAGAGCCTTTTCATTCCATGTTTGGAAAATCTGGAAGCAAAGTCATCTTTTTTAGGCCATGTTGCAGCAATCTAGAGTGAACATGGTAGTAGAATGAATGTTCTAGCAGGAGGAAGATGAAACCATTTCTCATGTTTCTATTTTCTACAAATTTGTATGCAAGATATGGAATTATGTGCAGGAGGTCTTCCACAGCTGGTTCACCATTTGATATATTGAAGAGATGTTACAATCCATCTACAAGAATACCTGTAGTGAGTAGGTCCAAGCTCTTCACTTGACAACTGTATCTCGTTTTCCTTCATTCATATGGAAGGCAAGAAATGACTTTATTTTCAATAGCACTATACCCTCATTTCATGATGGTTTACTATATATACAATGTGCAATCCAAACTGAATCTAATATTTAAACTAGAACCATGAGGAATGATGCTTCTAATCTTTTACTATTGAGATATTTTAGTGTTAATGGCAGGGAAAAAACCACTGATGATGAAACATGTTCAATTGATTCCCCCTATCCCTCGATGGCTAAAGGTCAATGTTGACGGGGTGGCTTCTGGCACGCCAGGTCCCTCCGAATTTGTTCGAGTATTTTACAATCACAAGGGTTTTGTAAAAGGATGCTTCTCCAACTTCATTGGAAATTGGTTCACAATTGAAGCGGAACTTTGGGTTGTGATAAAGACAATCAGGTATGATGTCCATTATGGATGGCATGACTTATGGCTTGAGTCAGACTCATCTTTTGCAGTTCAAATTCTTAGATACCGATCAAAAAAGGTGCAATGAAAGATAATACCAGTCTTGTTTAAATTCCTCTGTCTTGCAGACTCAGTCTCACTTCAAGTTTTACATGTTTATTAAGAGTACAATCAAGTTGTGGATACCCTCCCCAAGAGGGAAACTTTAGAGGTCACTTTTAGTTGGTATTTTTTGACATGAGTTTTTTAATATATTTTTTCAGGATGATTACTGTGTTAAGGTTAATACTCATCTTTATAGACTGCCTCTTTTATTTCACACTATTTACTTTATACTATTTTTAATATATTTTCCTAGGAGTAGGTTCACCTGCCTCCTGATCTTCATGGTGTATATATTGTGACGTGATGCTTGCCTAACATCAGTTGGAACAGACACATTAAATACATGAGACTTGAGAACATGGCATATTGACAGAATTTCCTAACAATGATTACAGTAGTGGTTGGTAATTGTACTGACCAGTGGCCCATAGTAGGTAGATATATTGGGTTTATTGCTATGAGAGTTTTCCTTAGTCTATCCCGTGAAAGGTTGGTCGATCATATTGATTGTTTTGATTTCATCATGCGTGTCCTGATACCATATATGGGATCTTAGGTATTTGTGTCTTCGAGATTATTCTCAATATCCCGGGATCAACTATAACTATTAGATCATAGTTTCTTATAGTGATGAATGTGATACTCAAATGATTATTTTTATTTCCCATATTGTGTGATTACTATAGTTCCTTATTCTGTATTGTGGTTTTTGGAAAGCGATATTTTGATTTTATTTAGTCTTATTAGAGTTATTTTCTAAATAAAAATGTTTTATCCCCTGTACAATCTAAAATATTCATACATCACATTTCCCTTTGAAAATACAGATGTTTCTCAAATGGAATAAACCTTATTTTTATAAATAATTGAGGGAAATAAGTATTACATTGTATTTAAGTAAAATTAATAGAAACCATTTTTTATATATTTCACTTCAAACCTGAAATTGATGAATCTTTTACTTTTAAATAAGTGCATAGGGAATATATTATCATGATATCCTAATGAGTATTAATAGTAACGCCTATTGTTCTTCTCTACTTTTAGCCCTTGTATAGGTTTCAACTTGAGTTAGGTCACCTTTGGTGGTGAGTGATCATTGTGTTGGAGAGTGACCAGTGAGGTCACATGGATATAGTTTTTACTTCTTATCTAGTTATTTTTTTAGTGTAGTTATTATAAATATTTAGATTGTGTATAAAAGATGTTTAGCTCGTTTCTATTTACATAATTGGTTGTTTGGTTCTTTTCGTTGATTTTTCTTTATTTATTTTTTTGGAGAAATTGTTCATTATTGTAATCAATTAATGTCTGACACTTGTTTCAAGACTATGGGGATCAGGAACGCCCTTCAGGACAAGCCATGGATCTGCCTGGGTGACTATTTTAGGGTCAACTCGGGCTGGTTCATGAAAAATGGTATCAAAAGAGACCAGAACTTTTGAGGACCTTTATTTTAATGCACCCTTTTTTATTTAGGGATGTTAAGGTAGATAAAGAGGGATTGTCGAGACTTTAGGGGTAGGTGTATGAAGAGGTTTTCAAACTCTTTCTCTTTCTGATCCTTGGGTTTTAATGGGAATTTTGGTTTTGTTAGTTTAATAGGCCCTTAATAATTGTTTGGTGATTGGGATATGACAAGGGGACTTGAACTAATGGTCTTTGTGAGCTCATTGGGCCTAGAAATCCATGTTGATCAGTGGAATGGTCCTATAAGGCTCTCCATGTTGGTGGTGTGTTTGATCTATGGACACCAACCATATGGTTAATTCTCATACAGACACTTTTCCCACTTATGGTACTCCTTGAATGTTCATGAATTCTGAAAATTGTTTTGGAAAATTAATCTACTGGAATTTTGAAAATGGGAATTTAATGGTAAGAGTTGGATTTTGGAAAGTGGGTGAAAGTATTTTCAAAAATAAAATTGGGAGATCTGAGGAAAATGATTTTTTATAAAATGACTTATTTTGGGCTTATGGTATGAAAATGATCATCCTGGAAGTTGTTTAAGATATAAAATGAGTGAGTTTTTAATCAATGGTTTTTGGTGGATAGTGGGTTGTTGAGTTTTTGGAAAATTTATTTATAAAAGTGAAACTGAATATTTGATGGATATATATTGGGTGTCAGTCTGAACTATAGTGAAATGGTTCTAATAGGTGAATCTAAAAAATGATTTTTACTTGGTGTATAGTGAACCTTTGAAAGGTTCATGATTTTTGAAATGTGTAGGTTAAATTGATTTAAGAAATGAAGATTTTTTTGGACTTTGGTGTTCTCATGGGTGCTCACATGTGTGGAGATTTTTGGAAATGTCAATGGGTTCCCATGGTGGAATGGAAACATGCATTTGATTGAGACTCTAAGGAATACCCATGGAACATGAGCCTCAGCCTAGTTGGTGAGGTATCTTTAAGTGCATTCACAAGACCCAGGTTCAAAACCAGGTAGAGACATATTTACAGGGTACTGTAGTAGGCACTCTAGTAGGCACTGTAGCAGGCACTATAGCAGCACTATACACTGTCCGGGTACTGTAGTAGAACTATACACTGTACATGTACTATAGAAGACTGTACAATGTAAATGTACTGTAGCAGAACTGTACACTGCGCGGTACTGTAGTAGGCACTATAGCAGTTACTATAGTAGGTACTATTCGGTACTGTAGCAGCTTGAACTATTCACCTTGGGCCACCGGTTTGGGCTTGGAGTCCTTAAGGATTTCGGGACACCCAGGCCTTCGGGTCAGTAGGGATTTCGGGCCACCTTTAAGGACATCGGGCCACCTCAAGGCCTTCAGGCCATATGTAGTTGCCCCAGACACACTACAAAAAAGGAGCAGCCCTAGATGAGGATTTAGAGCAGGTGCACTCACCAGAGCAGAACGAAATGGATTGTCAGAATGAGAGGGTATGGCTATGCCATCAGTACCAGCCTATGCTTGCACGGGAAGCATAGCCAGATGACCATGCAAAGGTGGAGAGATACTATCATGACACATATTCTAGGGAGGGGCGGTTCCTTGTAGATATTCTGGTTGAATTCCCTAAGACCTTCAGGTCATGTAATCTCCTAAGCCTACGAGCGTTGTAATATCTAAGCCTACGGGCCTTGTAAGGGTTCCCCCTCATCCCTTGAAAGGGGGGTTATCAAAAAATCAATAAAAATGAAGGCCTTCGGGCCATTCGAGCTAAGGAATACCCAAGGAACCTATTTAACCAACCTTATTTGTTTTAAATTAAGTAATTTTTAAAAAATGAATGTTTTATGTTATAATGGCTGGTTTTATTATGTTTAAAACATGTCACCTATGAGGTGTTTGTTGTTGAGAATTTTTTTCTTAGATTTCCTTGATTTAGTTATTGGTTTTTCTTATCCAACAATTTTCCCCATGGAGCTTCGATGGATGATTGTAGTGCGGATACGGGTGATTCCCCATTAGCAAGATTTCTAGTTGATCAACATCGGGATTTTGTTCTTGAGTTTTGAAATCTAGATCCACCTCTATTTTGTGGTCAAGAGTGTCATGACCCAAGACAACGTGGATCAAGCTGCGACTCCCCAATCCCGCCTCTAATAGGCTAGGGGCTGGCGTCTAGCACCGAGTAGGCTATCACACACATGGGGGGAATTAGCCCATGGCACCTGTACACACACACACACACACCCATAAACACCTCCATGAGATAGTGTAGAGATATATACAAAAACCAAAAAGAAAAGCATGGATACATCTATCCCACAACCAGAGTACATCAAAAGTACAAAAGGGAAAAATAGGACCCACCAAAAGAAAACTATAAAAGCACCACCGGGAAGCTCCTTGACAAAGATCTGGTAAGACTCCACACTCAGTCCCGCTCACTCCGCTCTGCCTGCTCTGGGTCCTCCTGGGACTCCGCCGAAAGGATTGTGCTCTGAAAAGGACACAAACATGTGCTGGAAAATCTCATGCAGGGTGAATATAACAACACTCAGTAGGAAACCCAAAAACCCAAAACAAAAGATAACAACTGAAAGACAACAGTTTGCTCATCCCAGCTAGAGGGAAACCAGACGAGAGAGAAATTCCATCTCATGACCATCCCTAGATAAACACAACTAGTAAGCTCAACACAGGTGTACGCCGATACATACACCATGAACAATCCATATATACTCAGCTCACACACCAAGCCACATGAGGTACCGAACTCATCACCAGCAACGATTCACAACTAGGAGAGTACACTCCATGATCACTAAAATCCTAGATGACACTCGCCCGAGAGATACACTCCATCAGGTCCCACAAAAATATCTCAGGCACTCACCTGAGAGATCACGCTCGTCGGATATCTTCACTGAGGAAACCTCATAGAAATAACATAAACCCCAAACTCCTCAGACAGGTGAATGCTCCTAGGGTCTACTAGGGGATACCAGAACCCACACTAATATATAAAGATCTCACAGATAGGGTATCACTCCCATGGTCCGCTGGGGGATACCACAACCCGATCTGGCATTCGTAGATCTCACAGATAGGGGATCACTCCCAAGATCCGCTGGGGGATACCACAACCCGATCTGGAACTTTTCAGAAACACGTCACTCAGATAGTGGATCTTCACTCATGTCACGATGGTCACAACGATACCAAAACCATATCTGGTACATATCGCACTGTAGGGGATCGAACTGACGATCCCGCAACCCTACAGAAACCAGGCGTTGAGTAAGGTATCATATAACCAATGATACCACAACCTTATAATAATCCCCATGGTGAGTAAGGGATTGTATACCCGACAATGCCCCAACCCTATTGAGCATGACCCACTACATAGGGTATCATATTCCAGATGATGACACAAAACCTACGTAGTTAACCAGCTTGATAGGGGATTGCCGCCTGTGGATAAGTGGTCACAGCAATACCAAGAACCCGATCTAGTGAAACGATGCTAGAGGATCCCACTCTGGGCCTACCAGAGAGATTCCACAACTCTAACAGATTAAACATCCCATTGAGAGGATCAAAAACCTATAATAAGGTTATGATGGTGTACGAACCCCCGTAAGAATGAACCAAGGGAGTACGCTCAACCACTGCTGGTCTAGACATCGCTGACCCAAGAGAACCGCAACAACACCACACCGCACACCTCTAAGGCTGATACCGAGGCCACCATCGCGATCTACACATAAAAACACACAGGATAAGCAGCTTACTCACCCGAAACAGGAAACTGGTGAAAAATGAACTATTCACCATAGCCAGTCCATGTGGGGCCCACACTACAAACCCGAAACTCATCATGTAGATCATACCACTGTTATCCCCTCAGAAAAACACACGAGATCGACTACTCGCTCGTCCGAAATGGAAACCCGGTGAAAAAGGTACAATTCACTGAAGCTAGCTCGGGTGGGGCCCATGCCTCCATCCCAAAACTCATCGAACTGATCACACCATTACAAACCCCTCAGAAAAACACACAGGATCGACTATTCATCTGCCAAAATCGAACTCCTGGTGAGAAAGTTGTGTTTCTCTGTAAAGGCCCAAACCCGGCCTCATGGGGCCCACACCCCAAACTCGATCCCAACACCCGAAAACCAACAAGAAAAGTTGGCCGTACCATTTGGGTCTCAACTCCACTTATGGCATGTCAATCGGACGCTCCGGGTAGAAGATACAACGGCCCATAGTTGAATAATAATAAAATATCATTATTTTATTTGACGTTTATAGTACTTGGTCCATAATCCTGATCTTTGAATCCCCCGAACACACACGGAAGGGTTCTCCTTGTCGCCAGGGTCGCGTCGCCGCAGACGGTACGCGATTTTGACCTCCAGGGAGCAAGCTACGAGGATTTTAAACCCCCCGTGTACAAGTAGAGGGTCGGACCGGCCCGCGCCGGCCGCCCCGACCCTCGCCACCATGCCGGTGCTGCGTTGGCCGACCTTCGGAGGGCCGCCGGGGGCACCCTGGGGGTCCAAACGTGCATCCGAAGGCATCTGCACACCCCCATGGGACTGGATATATGCATCTGCAGGCTAAAAACGTAGAAAAACCAAACCAAATGGGATATGGGATTTCAAAACTGAAAACTCCTACCTCGCAGGTGAAACACCGAAGCTTCGGGTGTAGAACGGCGCCGACGTCACCCTGAAGCTCGATCTGTTGACGATCAGCATAGAAAACTGATGTTTTCTGCTCGATTCGGCGAAGAACGAACAATTGATGGGATGTGGTTCACAGTGCATTATGAGAAAATGGGGGGGGGGAGATGATTGATTTTCTTTTTTTAATTAAAAAATTCATTTCATCTCCCCGCCAACCTGCCTCCGACCCAGAACCCAACGTCGACTAAAACTATGTCGCACCTAGGGTAAACAAAAAATTCTAAACACAACGGCGCACTCATAATTTTGATCTGAGACTCTGTTCAAAAGTTATTTGAGCCGACACTCATAAATAAACTTTTCAATTTATTAACGAAAACGCCCCTAGTGGCTTTCTCACAGCAGGCCAGCGCCTGCAATGTTTACACCCCAACTTGGGTAAAAGACACGCTCCGGACACAACCGTCCCCTCAGATTCCCGTTCTTATCTACCATTTAGGATATAACACACCCCCACCATGTTCATAGTTTAAAAATACTTAATATTTTTATAAAATTAATTCTGGGATCACCGGGGCTCGGAATCGCAAGCCGTCTACACGGCAAGCTCTAGAATTATAGATAAGAATATTTCAAAGTCTGACAGGGCCAAAGCCCGAGTCGCTACATCCTCCCCACCTTAGAAATTTTTTTCCTCAAAAATCAATAAGCACAAGGAAAGTAACTGGACTCTCAACTGTGTCACCCACGCTAGCGGGTTCGCCAACAAACACCCATTCCCGAACACAAAAGTCAGAGGGACTCATCCACCAGACCTCAACACTATCCGCTTTGGGCGGCACCACCTACACAGTTTTTATCGCGTCACAAAAACCTGTCTCGGTGGGGGAAGGATCCATCTTCCTCACACATTAGAATCACACCAAACAACACCCACACATGGTTTTACCAATGCCCTGAATAAAACTCGAGAAACCAACAGAAAGGGAAGAGTACCTCTAAACAATGTCTATCAAAACTACTGCAGAAAGTTAAAGGACACAAGGTGTACCTCTATCCATCCACGAAGCCTCTGGGTCAACAACCTCTAGGGCATGTAGCTGTCCTTTCCCTCGGCCACCAGCTCCCTGAGCTTGGTGTGGACCACCTGGGGGTGGGGGTGGGGGAAAATGATACTGCCTACCACCTTTTACTACTGAACCAGCTTCGTCGCCACATCTACCTCCTTGTGGACCTCCTTGCTCGAGACATTGCCTCTTCCAAGGAGGTCTATTGACCGGTTCCCTCTCAACAGCACGATGGGTTAGAAAATCTCTAGCAATATGTCTTCAACTGTCGCAAGCGTAACACTGCCACTCCTGCGGCTGACCAAAACTGGCCTATGAGCCCTTTGATCCTTAAGCCTCAAATCCTCCATCTTGGGGTCGCCTCCTGAAACGTCACCCACGTCCAGGCCCCTGAATCAGTCGCCGACTATTAGATGTCGATCTGAGTGACGAAGTCTCAACTCTCGTGTTCCCAGCACTAAGAAGCAAGGTCTTCTCAGCCAGAAAGCTCTCCACCACTAGGGGCCGCTCCAGTACTCCAGCATAGGTGGGAAGACACAAGGAAACCAAACCTACCCGGATGTTCCTTCATAAGGCCTACTCAAAGGTCTGATCCCTAAAGAACGGGTCTCGAACCATATCCAGGGTGTAGCGCGATAGATCAGTAAACCTCGCTGAGTACTCTGACATAGTCATGCCCTCCTACCGAAGCTGCAGAAGATCCTGAATCCGCACTGACCTCAGTGTCACTGAAAAGAACTCTTCCCTGAAGATCCACTCAAACTCTGCCCATTTGAGCATATCATCATCATGGGACTACGTCACTAGGCTCCACCATCACCCGACCGAACCTTCTAGAAGGTTTTCCACTAGGAACACCATCTGATCTGGGGGTGTCCTCACCAGGCAGAAAAATTGGGTGACCGCTTCCAGCCAGTCATCATCCTCCTGAGGGTCAGGATCACCCCGAAACCTTAGAGGTCACTGCATCAGGAACTAATGAAATGCACTCTGCCTGAGCGCGACCTCATCCTATACTCCTAGCACAACTAGCTGTTCAATAGGTGGTGGCTCAACTGGTGGACCACCTGGAGATGCAGCCTCAGAACCTATTCCCTGGTTTACAGCCTCTACATGGGGTGGATCATCACCATAATCCAACTTTGAAACCCTCACTGTCTGTTTTCATGGAGGAATATTGAAATACAATCAAGACGCACAACGATCAAAGTGTATATCTGGAGAACTAACTCAAGAAGAACAAGAGAAACCCAAAACCTGGTCCTATATGATGCATGCACCATTATGTACGTAAAAATACTTTCCAAACATCCCGAGTCAAAAGGCAGGTTATCAGAGTCCTGGTGAATGGATACGTCGGCTGCCACACCAAGACTAGAGTCCCTAGCCTGAAATTCGAACTCAAAACATCTCGATACTGCTGCTATGATATCCAAACCAAACTCATAGCTAGACCAGCTATGCTCTGAGATCCTGATGGTGGAACCTACCTCTGATACCACTATGTCACGACTTGACCCATCGGGGCTCGAGTCGTGACTCTTCAAGCTCGCCTCCAATAGGCCAAGGGCTAGAATCTAACACCAAGTAGGCTATCACAGACATGGCAGGCATTAGCCCAAGGTACTAATACACATGCACCCACAAACACCTCAATGAGACAGTGTACAGATATATATACAAAAACATAAAAAAGCATGCATACATCTATCCCACAACTAGAGTAAAACAAAAGTAAAAAAGGAAAAAACATGGCCCACCAAAAGAAAACTGCAAAAGAACCACTGGGAAGCTCCTTGACACAACTCCGATAAGACTCCACGGTCAGTCCCGCTCACTCCGCTCTGGCTGCTCTAGGTCCTCCTGAGACTCTGTCGAAAGGCATGTGGTCTGCACAAGACACAGACATGTGCGGAAAAATCCCGTGTAGGGGTGAGTATAACAATACTTAGTAGGGACCCCAAAAACCTAAAACAAAAGATAGAAACTAAAAGACAACATTCTACTCATCCAAGATTGAGGGAACCTTGATGAGAGAGAAACTCCATCTCGTGACCATCCCCGACTAAACACAACTATTCATATCAGCTTAGGTGTATGACCATATATACACCATGAACAATCAAGTTATACTTTGATCACGCACCAAGCCACAAGAGGTACCGACCACATCTCCAGCAACATGTCACAACTAGGAGAGTACACTCCAGGACCACTGCCATCCTAGATGAAACTCATCTTAGAGATACACTCCATCGGGTCCCACACAAACATCTCAGACATCCACCCGAGATATCACACTCGTCAGATATTGTCACTGAGGAAACCTTGATGAAACAACATAAACACCAAACTCCTCAGATAGGGGATCACTCTTCAGGTCCTCTATAGGATACCAAAACCTACAACGGTATACAAAGATCTCTCAGATAGGGGATTACTCCCATGGTCCCCTGGGGGTTACCACAACCTGATCTAGCATTCGTAGATCTCACAGATAGGGGATCACTCATAGGATCCACTGGGGGATACCACAACCCGATATGACGCTCTTCAGAAACACGTCACTCAGATAGATGATCTTCACCCGTGTCATGATGATCACGAAGATACCAAAACCCTATCTGGTACATCTCGCAATGTAGGGGATCGAACTGACGATGCCACAACCCTACAGAAACCACATGTTGATTAGGGGATTGCATAACCAACGATATTGCAACCCTACTATAATCCTACTGCTGAGTAGGGGATCATATACTCGAAGATGCCACAACCCTAATAAACATGGGCCACTATGTAGGGGAATATATTCTCGATGATGCCACAAAGCCAACAGATATAACCTACTAGATAGGGGATCGAATCCCGTGGATAAGTGGTCACATCGATACCAAGAACCCGATCCAGGGAAACGATGCTAGAGGATCCCACTCCGGGCCTACGGGATGGATGCCACAACTATAACAGATTAAAAATCCCATAGAGAGGATCAAAAACCTATACTAAGGTTGTGATGCCATGCGAACCCCTGTAGGAACAAACCAAGAGAGTACCCTCAACCACTGTTGGTCCAAACATCGCCAACCCGAGCGACCCCCAACAATGCCACACCGCACACCTCTAAGGCCAATATCGAGGCCACCATTGCGATATACATGAAAAAACATTCAGGATAGTCTATTTACTTGACCGAAATGGACAACCGGTGAAAAATAAACTATTCACCGTAGCCAGTCTGTGTGGGGCTGAAACTACGAACCAATAACTCATCAATCGGATCATACTACTGCGATCCCCTCGGAAAAACAGATGAGATAGACTACTCGCTCGTTCGAAACGAAATCCTGGTGAAAAGGTACTATTCACCAAAGCCAGCTCGGGTGGGGCCAACACCTCGATCCTAAAACTCATCAAACTGATCGCACCATTTCAAACCTCTCAGAAAAACATACATGATCAACTATTCATCCTCCAAAATCAGACTCCTGGTGAGAAAGTTGTGTTTCTCCGTAAATGCCCAAACCCGGCCTTGTGCGGCCCACACCCCAAACTCGGTCCCATCACCCAAAAACCATCAAGAAAAGTGCACCATACCATTAGAGCCTCAATGCCACTGACGACACATCAATCGAACGCTCTGGGTAGAAGATACAACAACCCAAAGTCGAATAATAATAAAATATCATTATTTTATTCGACGTTTCTAGCACCTGGGCCATAAACCCGAACTTCAAATCCCCCGAACCCACACCAAAGGGTTTGCCTCATTTCCAGGGTCACATCGCCATATACGGAACGCAATTCTATCCTCGAGGGAGCATGCTATGGGGTTTTAAAACCCCCCATGTACAAGTACAGGGCCGAACTGGCCTGAATTGGCCGGTCCGGCCGGCTGGGGCCAGCCCTTGCCAAACGACCCTGCCGCAGCCACCGTGGCATGGTCCTACGCGCTCGCGCGGCCGATTCCCTCCATGGGTCACTTCTAATTGGCATCGAACCACCGCCGGAGCAGCGGTCCTAATCAAATCCCGCGGGCCACCGCCAGGGGCACCTAAAGGGTCCAAAGGCATTTGTGCACTCCTGGGACCCGATCTACATATCTACAGGCTCAAAATAGAGAAAAACTAAACCAAATAAGATTCGGGATTTCAAAACACAAAACACCTACCTTGCGGGAGAAACTCCAAAACTTCGTGTGCAGAATGATGCCCACGATGCCCTGAAACTCAATCCGCTGATGATCGGCGCAGAAAAGGGACGTTTGCAGCTCGATTCAGCGATGAACGAATGTGGGAGGGGGAGGGTTTCACTATCAATTAAGAGAAAATGGGGGGTGGGGGTGGGGAGATTATTGGTTTTCTTTTTTTTTAAATAAAAACTTCATTTCATCTCCCCGCAAACCCACCTCCGACATGGCACCCGATGATGAATAAAACTATGTCGCACCTAGCATAAACACGACGTTTTGAACGTAATGGAGCACTCAGTATTGTGATCTGAGACTTCGTTCAGGAGTTATTCGAGCTGCCTCTCATAAATAAACTTTTCAATTTATTTACAAAAATGCCACTGCTGGCCTCTTTCATAGTAGGCTCGCGCCCGCAAAGTTTACACCCCACCTAGGGTAAACGACATGCTCCAGACGCAACTGTGCCCTTAGATTCCCATCTTGAGCTACTTTTTAGAAGATAACACACCCCCAAAAAGTTCATAGTATAAAAATAATTAATATTTTGTCAAATTAATTTTGGGCACACCGGGGCTCGGAATTGCATAGAATCTTCACGCCTAGCTCTTGAATTATTTAACGAAATATTTCCAAGTCTGATAGGGCCAAAAACGACATTGATACAAAGAGGATCCTCTCAAAGTGGGTTAGTGGATGAGAAATAATGAAATAAACCTTAGCCTCATTGAGTTTCCTAAGTTTTTAAAGGATACTTTTGCGTCCTTAATGCCTGAAGGTTCGATATGGAAGTGGTGGAACTCAGTGTCCAAGGACAATCCCCATAAGGATCTCACATGGGAGTTTTTTAATTATTTTCTCACTCATCCAATATTTTTTTGAGAGAGAAATGGTGAGAAAGGGTATAGAGATGGTGTGTTTTTAGTAGGGTGATGGGTCAGTGTTGGATTGTTTCCATTACTTTTTGGATCTAATCCCTTTTGATTCTCGGTATGCCACATATGACTCCTTGAAGGCTCAACATTTATAAGCTAGGATCCACCTTGATTTGGAGTAGATAGTGATAAAGATAAATCTATCTTCATTCACTATTTTCATGAGGTAAGCTTTTCATAATGATATTGTGATGGTGGGAGTGATCGATGTTTTCCTCCCTCCTTTAATTCATATGAGTAGTGGTGAAGATTCTGGTACCGATATGAGAAAGATGTTGAAAGTTGATGGAGTGAGTCATGGAACAAAATGGCCTCAGGACTCTTCATCTACCTCTTTTGGTAATGTCGTTTTCCTATGAAATTGATGTAGAAATATGGGTCATAAGAGGTTTTCATGTCCATGTACTCCTAATACATGCCATGCTTGTGGGTTCTTGGGTCACATGCATCGATTCTATCAAGGTGTTTCAAGAAATTTTCATTGAGGAATTTTTTATAACTGATGTTCTATTAGATAGTTTTTTTATTTTTCTTTTTTTAAGATTCCAAAAATTGTAATGGAACATTTTTCGTGGTGGTTTTGCCGATGGTGTTTCGGTTTTTGTAATGTAAGGGATGTTGTGGGTATTTTGTAAGCTCTTTTTTTCTATGAAAGTGTGGTTTCTATTCTAAAAATTTCTGATAATTCCTATTTATCAAATCATGTGATGCCTATTTTGGTTTGGGATTAGTAGTTCCTCCTAGCGAGTTTGTAGATTCTTTATCCATTAGAGCTCCATCCATAGGTACTTCAGTGAAGCTGGCTCATAGTCAGGAATCTCAAAGGATTAAGAAGTTTGGCAGCCTTCAAGCCTCCACCGTTGCGATGGTGTAGTTCTAGTGTTTTTATTTTTTTCATAGTGTTGTCAATTTCAATTTATTTTATAATGATTGGATGATGGTTTTTGGTCACAGTTTCACTGCTTCAATCATTGGGTCCCTTCCCTCCCCTCCCATTACGGTGGACTTTTTGGTCCGTGAGAGACGTTTTGGCCTAGTTCATATCCCCTCTATTCAAGAGTGGATAATTTAAATATTCTTGTTTTTTCCTATCATCCTTGGTTTATAGGCCTATGTGGGAAGGTACCTATTTTGGATCTTGTTCAAATCTCATATAGTTGTTGTTATTTTGTCCTTAATGGTGGGGAGACCCACCACACGTCTTGCTGAGGTTCTTTATTTTTAGAATTCATCGAGTGATGGATTTTTTGTAATACTGGGGAGTTTTTTCTAGTATACATTAAAATAGTTAGCCTTTGGAGTGTTATTTGGTTTGGATGACCTTGTGATCTTTGGAAGAGGACCCAACAATTTGTTTCTTGTATTGGCGATAGATGTAATTGCTTGATGCTTATATTGAATCTTGGGATGTGGTTGTGGGGTTTTTTCTTGTTTTATGCAACAACATTATGCTCTATAAATAGTGGATGAAATGTCATTGGATAAATAGGTTTGGATAATTATAATAAGGAATCCTTAGTCATAGATCAATTAGCTAGAAATGTTAGGGATTTCCGATGATGGAAAGCATTAATGGTGGGGAGAATTGGCACACCCAATTTTCCACATTTTGGTTTTGATATTATTTGATTAGGATCCTAGAAATTTTATAAGGTTGAAGGTGTGATTGGTGTTGTGTTTTAAGTGTTTTATTTCTATAATCTTTCTCTAATTTTTGGCCCTTGGTTCGTTTGGGAGTTTCTGGAGAAAATATAGAATTTTTCCTTGAAAAGGCCCTGTGCACTGTTGGCGCATGGATTGATAAAATGTGTGGGAAAACCATGGTGGCTTTGTAAAATGTATAAACTATACTAAATTTATAGATCACATGTGTGTGGATTATTAGGATTGACTGTGTGGCTGCTTATGTTTCTTCTGCAAGGTTTGGTACACAGTATAATAGACAATGTGGCCTAACTGTGCGGGTTTACCCAAAATGATTTTTTTAAACTTAATACTATACTCCTTTCATTATTTTGACCTAAAACTCCAAAAAAAACCTTCCCAAGATTAATCTAGACCAAAGGACCTCTCCCATGTATTCCCAATACATTCCTCCTCCTCTCATGGTGTACATCTAAGAGAATTTGAAGGGTTGGCCAGTTTCCAAGGAAATTTTCCATCTCTTTTCAGCTCTCTATTCCCCCTTCTCTCATTTTTTTATATCTTCTCCCCTAGTCATGATTTATAGTGGTTTATGTTTTTCCATGATTTTTTGGGGTTTTTTTATTTTAGGGCTGGTAATCATAGATCTATGGTTTTGAAACCCTCATGGATGGTTTTTGGGTGTGTGTTTCCATTCCATCCTGATTTTAAGGTAGGTTATCCCATGAACAAGAATTTATAATTTAATAATCGTCTCTTTATTATTGTTTACACGATATTTTTATTCTAAATATTTATATACAGTACTTTGATAAATTTATGGGTGTGAAATGTAGCGATTAATGGTTCGTTTTATTAAAAATCATGTTTTTTTTGTTAAAATTGTGCACACCACATGTTTGTTAATATTATTTTTTAGATTTTACACCTGGTTTTAGTTATATTTATCATGGTTCAGTAGCTTGAACAATTTTTTGGCATGTGAATTGGTGGCCTATACCTTGTTGAGTGTTAAATAATTTTTTTATCAAATGTTGCATGCCTTGTGTTCAATAAATTGGCTGGATGGATTTTATGTGTTATTTGTGATATAAATTGATTTGTTTGAATTTATAAATATATTGGTAGCAAGTGAAATGTTATTTTGGATCCCTTAAATGGTTGAAAAAGTTTTTATCCCTTTATAAAGTAATTTTTTTTGGTTTGAAATGTGATTTGGCATGATCAGCCAGTGAATGGACCATTTGGTATTTTTATAAAACTAGTTATTTTATTAGTGTGTAACATGAATGTTTTAAAGGGATTATGTAAATCGTTAGTTGTTTTAATGGTGTGTTTAATCCATTTTGTGAAAATTAGATTTTTTACCGTTGATAAATTCTACTTTTGTGAAGTGCTTAAAAATCCATTTGGAAACACTATGAAAATGGTGAAATTAATTATTATGGAAAACATCCTTTTTTGTTATCATGCATAGTTTTTGTATATAATGGATGGTATGTACTCACTTTGTAATCCTTTTGATACATTATTAGATTACATATGGTTGGAATCTATGTGTTCTATTTGTTATGTGGCGTGGGATCAATCAATGGTGTGACTCAGGGTAATGCATGTTGTGAATTATTATTATTATTATTGTTGTTGCTGTTGTTGTTTTTTTATTGTTGTTATTATTATATATTGTAATTGGATTCTCAGCTGGAATTAGTTGGCTCACCATAATTAAATACTTGATACATGGGATCCTTTCATATTGAGATAATTTTCTAAGAATGATTAATCCATAGGAAGGTCACGGTACTGACCAGTGGCCCATAGTTGGTGGATATAATTATTTTATTTCTTTGGGATTTCCCTCGGTCAATCCTGAGAATGGGTGGCCAAGTGTATTGAGGGTTTTGATTTCATTGTGTGTGGCATGCTATCGAAGATGGGGTCTCGGGTATTAATGTGTTATGAATTATTATCGATCTCTTGTGTTCACTTATATTTATTGGTTCTCAGTTTCTTGTAGTGATGAACATGATACTCATATGATTATTTTCATTTCCCTTGTTGTGTGATTAATATAGTTCCTTCTTGTGTAATTTGTTTCCTTGAATATTATGTGTTCTTTTTAATAAGGTTTTTGAAAATTATTTTTTGATATATTTATTTTATCTACATACAAAATCTAAAAAATACATACATCAATTTTCCTGGTGAGAATAATAATATCGCAAAAATGGAATGAACCAAGTATTATAAATAAATAAGGGAAATGATTTGTACATTTTATTTAATCAGATTGTGTAAAAAACCATATTTTTATATATTTTAGATCAAAATTGAAAATGATGTTTCTTTTTTGTTAACATAATTTCATTGAGAATTCATTATCATGATATCTTATAGAGTTTTATTACTAATGCCTATAGTTTTTTCTATTTTTATTTCTTGTGTAAGTTTTGTCTTGATTTTGGTTTCCTTGGGCGTCGAGTGATCGTTGTGTGGGATATTGACTAGTGCGTTTACATAGATATAGTGTTGTCTTCTTATTTGGTGTGTTTTTTTGTTCAGGTATTATAAATTTTATGATTATGTATAAAATATTTTTAACTTTTTTTTAAAATATGGGTTTTTGGATCTTTTTTCTACTTATTACTCTATTTATTTTTTGAGAAAAATTGTTGCCTCTGTGCTCTATTGATTCTCGTCAATAGTTTCAATTATATGGGGATCTGGAATGACCTTTGATACATGCCACAAATCAGATTATCTAACCTATTTAGGGCCGACCCAGGATGGTTCATGGAAAAACCACCCTTTATATGTTCCATGTATCGTGTGAATGAATCACATTAATTTGGGGAGGTGGTACTCCACACTTCCAAAAAAGAAGTTATCGTATGTACCCAAAAGGGAAAGTATAAGGGTATGTGTTATAAAATTATTATATAAGCATAAATATATAATAAATATAATATTTAACACATATAATAGATTTTATTTTATAACGAGGAACCATAAAAGGTGGTAAAGGATAAATAAACCATCTACATTTTGTAAGGTGGTAATGTTGCATACAAGTAGCCTATATACTCATTACCCATTGGGTGAAGGTGTGTATTAGTGTAGGATGAACCCTTAAAATAAAAACATCTCAATTTTTTTTACCATAATTTATTTTTAATATAATAATGGAATACATTTATTTTAGGAGGTTTATAACGTAAATAAAACTAAAGAACTTGAGGAATGATGTCACCTCTTAATCGGGTAACTCCTTTTTCTTTGCATGAATGGGCTTCCATGGTTGTTATTCTTCACAATTTTAGGATCCAATGATTAGTGGAGAAATATTGATGATATAATTGGGAAGAGGTTTTTTTAGGGTAATTGGCTTGATAGGTGTGAGGGAGTCAGAGGATACAATTCCTTTTTATAGTGGAGGAGGATTTGAACACTTGTAAATTTAGGAAAAGGGAATTTCACCCAAGTTTTTATCACTAAAATTGGATCCAATACTAGACCAAATCCTATAAAAGAGATGATAGGATAAAAAAATACATATAAAATTGATTTCATATAGGTTCCTTTGAAAGTTTTCCCAAAATATGACTGTTTAGTCTAATATTAATTTTTTTAATTACATTAAAAAATATTTTTGGATAAAAACTAAGTTTCCCTCAGTAGAATTTATAAATTACTATTACTAAAAATATATAATCAGTTTCTCAAAATTAATATCAAATTAGTGGTAGAAATTAATTTTAATTTATTCTCGTAGATGGGACAACATTTTAGTATCTTAAGGAACAAATGTTCAAAAGATTGATATGTTTTTATAGTCATTGTCAAAATAAAATTGATTAAGATGACCTAAATTGGATTAATATACAAAATTATGATCTAATTGGACATTAAAACTAATTTAGAATGTAAATTATCATCATAAATAAATTTTATTAAAATTAAATCATGAATTAAATTTCAATATTTTTCGATATTCATTAAAAAATAAAACTTCATATAAAAATACAAACAACTAATCCTAAGCTGTTTTTTATGTTTCTTTTCAAAATAATAAGTTTATTTTGACTTATAAGATTTATAATATTTCCAAAAATTATGTTTAAAATGGGTTCTCTATTAAAATACCGTAAAATTTCCTTATTATAAATATAGTATTCTATGGGTAAAATTGTGTTTGTTATTATCATATGCATATCAAATATAATTTATGAACAACAAAAAAAGGTTAATTGAATATATATATATATATATATAAATTTTTTATCACTTACTAATTATAATTTATTTAATTTATTAGGATAAATACACTTTTTGAGAATAAAAAATTTTTTCTATAAAAAAATTCAATTTATATTCAATTAGTTCTTGTATCAATTTTTAATTAATTTTTAACCAATGGAATAATTTTTTATTTTTATAAATTAAATATTTTAATAAGTTCTTTAATATTATTCATAACTTCTATTTTGACATATATATTAGGTGTTATTATATTAAAAAAATAATGTCTTAATAATATATTTTTGTTCGGTTAAAATCAGTCTTCTGTGTAATGCAATAAATTGAAGAACCTCATTATTGCATGTATTATAAGCTATATAATGTATTAAATTAATAAAATTTTTAAATATATATTAATTATTCATGATAATATTTTCCTTTTACACACATGGTGTTTCTTGTCATTCACACTATTTAATGAAATGTTTCGAATTTATATTTTTGTGGCGTTACATTAACAGACATTACCTATGCTATTATTTCATCGACAAGATCTTGTAAAACGTGTTTCCTTTCACAAAATTCATCACAGAAAGTTAGATTATAACAACTCTTGCCATATAATTCATTATATAACACTATTTGATTACTTCAATGAAAACTATTATTATAGGTAGACTCTACCAAAGGTAAGTACTAATCCCAAAACCATTGAAAGATCAGTGAGTATGACCTGAACATGTCCTCCATTGATTGAATTTTCTTTCTAGACATTCCATCAGTTTGAGGATGATTGGAAGTGCTCAAATGAAGCTCACTTTCAGGATCCTTTAAAAGGATTTTCTAGAATATAGATGTAAAGAGAGGATATTGTTCATAAATAATTGAGAGAGGGGTTCAATGAAGTCTTACAGCTACATTAATATGTGTCCTTTTGAGGATATCAGGAGGAAGGTTGTCTTTTATAAAATATAAATTTGAATATTTGGTTAGACGTCAAACGAGTAACCATGTTTCATTATTCTTCCTAGGAGTCTATAGTAATCCTATGAAAAAGTACATTGTAATTTTATCTCATTTATAAACAAGAATAGTAAGAGGATGTATGACTCATTTAGGATGCAACCTCAAAGATTTAACTTTTTGAGAAAACAATCATCTAGATACATAATAAGTAATTTCCTCCTTCATGTTATCCAAAAAAAAATGTTCCTTCAGGTTCCTATATATATATATTTTTATACCAATGATTATATAGAAATTTTATCTATGGGACTAATCCATCAATTAATTTTTTAGCTCTGGTATAGATAAAACTCATAGCCTCTTTACAAACATTAAAAGAAGATCTTTAAAAAATTCAGTCAATTTTTTATCATTTAGGGCATTAATTTTCTTCTGAAAGTTCTCATCATCAAATTCATAATTCATTATCCCCTCTCATAAAATAATTTTGAAATCACATGAAAAATGATTGTAGTATTCCCGTACTTGAAAATTCAATATATATCATTAATTGATCCCTGAATATAGAATCCTTCTCAATACTCATTTGGGTTTAAATTCCATGATCCTTTATTGTAAATGCATCTGGTACATTAATTTACTTTCCAAGGTGATACTCTATTGAGAAGTTGTAATGCTTGGGTAGCTTGATCCATTGCATTGTCTCAGGTTGAGGTATTTCTAAGAGAATATGTCTTTTAGTATTTTATGATCTATGTATATCTCACATCATCAAATATAGAGATAACGTATCCATATTTTCAAAGTCAATATTACAACTAAAAACTAGAGATCATGGGTTGGATAGTTCTTTTGGTGGTACTTCAATTACCTTGATGTATATTTAATAAATTTATCATTTTCAACTAGGACACAACCAAGTCACTTCTTCGATGTATCCCTATATGTGATAAACCCATCACATATTTATGGTAGAATCAAAATAATACACTTGAAAGTATCTTATTTAAAATATAAATGAATTATTTACATTCTTTTACCCAAAATAACTCGACCCCTTTACATGTAATCTTAGTTAACAAGTTATCAAATCGGAAAAAATTCATAATTTATCATTGATAGTAACCCTTCAAACCAATGAATCTATGTACATATCTTTTATTTTTCGGTGTAGGATATTATCTGATGACCTTTATCATTTTAGGATCAATTTATATTATATCCTTGGAGACAATATGACAATGAAAAGAATCTTCATGAATCCATAAATCTCACACAATAAATTTCCTATACAACTTTTCCCTTCTACGTGTTTTACGAATGATCTGCAGGTGATTCCCATGATCCTCATTGATTTTAGAATACACTAGAATATCCTTAATTAATACCAAAATAAATCATCATGATATTCCTTGAATACTTTATTAATTTGGTTTGAAAAAATGAAGTTTTCATTATTCAATTAAAATGGAATTACTGTAAACTCTTAATGTCTATACCTCATCCAAAAAGTTTTCTTTGGAATTTATTTTTTCTCCCCTCATAATCAGCGATACCCAGAATATAGATCAATCATGGAAAAACACTTGAATTTATTTATTTGAAAAAAAGTAATTAATGTGATGTAGAGGATACTTTTTCATTATTATAATTGCATTGATTTCCATTTAATCAATACACAACCTCATGGATCAGTCTTTACTCTTAACAAAGAGAATATGGTCTCCCGATTATGAAACACCAGGGGAATAAATCCATTAGGAACGAAATCCTATACTTTATTATTTAACTCTAACAATTCCACATTTTCCATTATATATAGATTCCTTGATATTGGTGTTCCATTCAGGATTTAATTAATGTAAAATATATCCTCACTTATTAGGATAATTCTAGTTAATTCCTCATGAAATACATCAATTTACTCTTTTACAATAGGTAAATCCTAAATTTGGAGATTAACTCTATATTAGATATATATTTTTTTTATCATCTTCCCCTTGAAGTTCATTCAGTATATCAACTACGAATAGATCTATATAAGATTATGGTGAGTAATATTTTACTTTAATTATGTAAGATTCTATATCTTTCTCACAAATTGTAATTTTTGTCCTCCTAAAATAATTTACTTTCATCATATTTTGAGATCCATTCCATACGAAGGATTATATAAAAGTCAACCATAAATATGATAATGAGGTCAATGAGTAAATAATGTTTATGCTTCATAATGGGGACTGTTCAACACATCTTTGTTGTAATGAGACTTTCCTTAAGAGTTTTTATTAACAAATATCTTATTTAATCAAAATTGGAATATCTAACATTCTTAGAAAACTAGGTAGATATAAAAGAGTGTGATGATATAGAATAAAATAACGAATAGGATAATTTTTAAGGAAGTATTATTGTACCTTCCACCACGTCATTTGGTACTTCTACCACTTTTTTAGTGATCACATAATCTTGGCCATCTTCCCTTGGCATATTCTGTGTTAATTTCCCCTGATGCTGAGTGTATTCTCTTACGTAGTTCACCATATCATTGTAGTTGTAGCACTAAGTAGTCGTTTTTTCCTTAAGCCTAATTGCATTATTTATAATTATTACCCATATCCCTAAAATTTTTTAACAAACTCTCATTACAATCAAGAATTTCCCATTGAAACGCTTTTGATATTTTTCACAAGAATAAAATATCTCAAATTTTTTATTCTTATTTTATTTATTCCCTTTTTCTTGGTACTCATAAGACCTATTCTACTATTGTATTACTTTGAATATATATGATATAGATAATTACTTCTCTCTTTTTAGGCCATATAAAACAATTTATTTGTATGATTAAAAATTCTAAAATCTAGGTCCCTTCAGATATTTTCTATAATTCCTTCAAATAAGTGGCCAATCAGGCCCTATGTGTTGCATATATAATCTGTATCATACATATCTTACCTTGTAAAGGTAGCTTCACATTCTAAAAAAATATTCTTCATTTTTCTTTAATCTAAGAAAATTCCTCTTCATCTAAAATTGCTCATCTTGAGGAAAGTATTTGTCGAATAATTTGTCCTTCAAATTTTTCTATTCTATGCGTTTTATTTATTCTTCTTCCTTAGTGTTCTAGATCAATACCCACCATTAATCAGTATCAAATTTGAGAAAATTGATTAAAAGTGTATACTTTTCCATCCAACTACACCCCATGGCTATAAATATCTTCTCTAGAGACATAATTTATTTCTCAACTATAATTGGATAAGTAGTACCACTAAAAAATGGGGGATTCTGTTGCATAAAGCGATCTAGAATTATATATTCTCTATATGGAATAGGTTTCTCTATTTTAACAAAGACTTTTTTCATAACCATATTAATCTACCCTCAAGTATCCATAATTTTCTATTTTCTAATACCAGCTCTATTGGTTTCCTCAGAAGGGAAATCTCTACATTTTCCATGCGTATTGATATCATTTTTCATTAGTGTTCCATTTCAAAACTTTGTAATACACTCAATTATCTCCAAAAACTATAATATATAATCCCAAATATGTTATAGAACTTAACCTATGTTTATGCATCATAAATCATAGAATCCTTAACTTTGGTTTCATTGGGTACATCATTACTATTAAATCCTTCATAATGGTTTATCTAGAGAATGTGAATTACCCTAAGAATATACCCTAAGGGTTTCAAACCATGTGACCAGTAAGGACCATTTTGGTGTACTAGGTTACACTAAGTTAGGTCAGATACACAGTTTCAGAGTTTTTACCACATTATATAAATATTTTAGTACCATGTCCAATTATTGTATCCATACATTGATGTTTTTCAAAGAATACCCACATAATCTCTACCTTTCCATAATTATTGGATGCTCTTCTATACTTTCCCTCAAAGACTATCATAGGTTTATGTTCTCTAATAAATTTTTTCTAAATATCATTTCTAATGTTTCTTATAAACTTCCTTTGATACCAACTATAATTTTACATCCTCAGAGTCTTAGAGCTGGTGATTTATTTTGTCACATTGGTATGGTTATACAGAATCAAATCCTAAAGTACCAATCTATTTATATTTATTGGAAATCTAGATTACATACATGATACCCATATTACATTGGGAAGTAGAAAAAAAAACATGACACAAAATAAAATGAAATAAACTGCATCTATGAAATTTTATTCATAGAAATATTCTTTATAACATGGGTAAAGGAAAAATAATAAGTTTGAGATCAAAATCATAGTAAGGGTAAATAAAGTGGAATAAAATATGAATTTATGACAATAATCAACAAGGAATGGTTAATAAAATGGAAACACATTCCATTCAAATAACTAAATAGGGAATAATAAATAATGAGTTGTAAAAACTTAATCACTTTTCATTTAATTAGTAATATAGGAATAGAATGTGTAGCGACCCAAAGTTTTTCAATGGAAATACCATTTTTATAATTATGTCATAAAATAATATTAAAACACAACATAATGAACTACTAAGTGATAATGACCTTTAAACATAAGTTTGTCACTTATGTGTTTGAATTTTGAAAATCTGACATAAACGGTTGGGTTCAAGATGATTTTTGGAGTCTAATAAAACAAAAATAATATTTGTTAAATAGTAACTTACACTTATGAATATTAACATACCCTTATGAATAGTTATATAACCTAATTAATAGTAACCTTACCTATTATAGTATAAAAATAATATTCAAGTGAAAGTATGATGTACCTATATTTTAGAATAAGTAAATGACTGTTTTTAAAATTATTTTCTTGTAATAAACCATGATTTTAATTAAATATTAAATTAATCATATTTGGAAAATTATTGTCTGAGAAATGGACATCAATTTTTGATTCTACACATTGAAAAAAGGTTGGGGTGAATTTTTTGGATTTTTCTGAAATACTTGAACTTTTGATGAATAGTAAAATCCGATAATTCACAATAAATGCTAAATACTTGATTAATTGAGTCATCGATGATTTTCTACCGATGTAAGCCCAATAGATTTGGGATCACATGATAAAATAACTATTATTGGTCATGTAATACTAACTATTCCTTGTCTTGGGAAGAAATAATAAATTAATTATTATAATATAATGAAATCCCTTCTCTCCTCCACTATAAACCCCCCTTCAACTCCCTCTTCTCTCCACTCCTCTCAAGCCTTGTTCCTTGCCATTATTCTGAAAAAATCTATCCCCAAGATCCTCCCCAACTTCCAAAATCTCTCAGCCTCCTCAAAATACCAAAACCTCTCCCTTTAAGAGGTTCTCAAAGGAGGAAGCCTTAAGAGGTAAATTCCTCTTCCCAATTTCTTCTTTCCATTTATGTTATTTTATTTGTTATTTCATTCCTCACCTCCCTTCACCATAATAGTATGATAAATACAGTAACATACATGTACTAAAATTTCTTCATGCTAATGATATGTTTCATTATCTTCTCTTATTTCCCCACCCTTTTATTTTAAAGAAATGAAAGCACTGTTTGAGATATACCAATTTAGCACATTCAAGGAAAATGGTTTATCAATTCCTATTATTATATTTAATTATGGTCATGAAACCATTTGTGTTATGGTTGAAACATATTATTATATATGTAATATATCCTATTTTTTGTTCTATAATCCTTTGGTACAAATGTAATTAAGTTAGAAATCAAAACACATTCTTTGTAATCAAATCCATCGATTAACAAAAACGGTTATCACTATGGTTATATATATAATAATCCGACTTCACTCTATGTAACCTAATTAAAATTAAAACCATGTAATATCCTGAATATTAAATAAATAATATAACTTCATCTCTGGATAACCACTTTCATCTTGCATATAATCCAAACATGAATATAAGTGAACCGATCTTTTAAAGCCAAGTAAACAAATGAGCCCAAACAAATAAATTGAACCTTGTAACTAATAAAAAAGACTTTGAATGAACTAAAAAGGGGAATAATAAATAAATTGAATATCTAAGAGGTTCTAGAATTATTAATTAATAATCCTAATTTTTTTATTCAGGTCGTTAACAACAAGTGGAGAACACCAATGGATTTAAGGTAAGGGATCCTTCCCTTTTTTACTCTTAATCAAGATTGTTCTCTATGGTATGCCTTTATGTGTAATACCAAGTGATGGGGTACATTTATACACCTTCCCGAAACTTCCCTAATGTTTTATAAGTGATGATAAAACCCTTATCTCTCTCATCAAGCCCTCCTACTTACACCCGACTCTATGCCAATAAACCATGATGGTTTCTACCCGAGCTTCCTTTATTCCTTCAGGTTGCTCTATGTTTCTTTTTACCAAAATGATGTTGTATTTTCTAGAACATCAAAATTTTGTTTATATGTTCCAAACTCATGTTCCAAGATCTATCTCTCATTCTCTTTCGGGGATATAAATTCTTTTAAGTGAATCTCTCTTCGATGCTTCCCAATAAGCACACTCGTTTTAAAGGAATGTCCCAAACTTTTACCCAATTTCAAGTGCACTATATATTATATTTTAAGACACCATTATCTTTGTATATTCTGTATTTTTATTATGAAAACCTTTTTTGTTCAATTATGGTTTTATATAAAAGAATGTATTCATTACTATTTTAAAAGCTCTATAGTATTTTCATTAAAACTACAAAAAAAATGTTCTAATACTAATGTTTCTAAAATAAATTTCTCATATGTTGTCACTAATGCTTGACACCACTTAACATGTTATATGACTATTTTACCCTATGAACGTCCATGCATTTTTCAAATTCTTTCCTTAATGGAAACTTTCATGATACGCCCATTAGTTAGGATTTATGTCATGATTGTGGTACCCAATTCATTCCATGGGTACCCTTATGTTTGTGTATGGTTGATTATGTATGATTGTATACATGGTAAGAATGTTTATTTAGAAAGAATATTAATGTAAATTTTGAGATTTGTGCACTTAGATAGCGCTCCAATGAATTGGGTAAGGTTAAGCCTAATGATATGTGATGTGAAAAAAGATTAACCGTTATCCTTGGCCCATACTAAAATGAAAAATGGGATTGGCAGTTAACCATGACCCGTACTAAAGATATGATTTATGATTCTGTCACATTTATATGATTCCTAGATTATATGATCCAATTCTTATATTAAATGATTTTATAAGTTGCATGCTTTGGATATCATTTTTTCATTCTTCCTAACTCATGTGCTTGAGATGCATCCTTATGTTCATTCCCTTTCTGGGATTTTTAGATATCCCTTTGTTCATGTGTTCCCCAGGGCACCCTATGTTGATGTGAGGGCTCAAAGGAAGTTAGAATATCTTTATAGAGATTAAATAAAGAAGTTTATTTTATCCCCATGTTTTATGTTATATGTACATAGTCTTCCAAGACACTAGACTTAACGATCCTTGGATTGTACTCTGATGATTAATTATGCTTAAAATCATGAAATGTTTTATGTAAAATGATCGGGTCACTATAATTGGTATCGAAGGATGGTCCAGTTATTTTTCAAGATTAGAAATAGAACACCTTAGTGAGAACCTTAAATATGATACTATGTATAAAAAAATAGTCCTTAATTTTGCTGAGTATAGAGTAAGTGGTTTATCAATAAAATACATCCATGTCTGGATACGAGTAGGTAGAGGTGGCTCTGGCACAAATATATCTATGGGTAAAACCTGATAACACCACTTTGAGCTAGACTCGAATGGGAATGAGTGCATGATAACGGGCCTTGCTGCACTCTGGGTTATGACACTCTCAGGGGACATGCATTGGTAGATTCATAAGCGTAGTAAAAACCTTTATTAAAGGACAAAAATAAGCCCATAAGAATATAAGTTATGAAATAGATCGAGGATAACCTAGATATAAACCTATGGAATCAGAATTCAGGATATAATTATTCTTTATCAGTTCATAATTTTAGGTTCAAAGTGTCATTTTTTTCTCAATAGCTATGTATTCAAGAAGTCTAAGTATAAGTTCTTTTTCTTTGTTAATGGAGGGAAATAGAAGAACACATTCAAACAACCAATGTGATAGGAAATGTGAATATTTCTCTAATGACAAGCCTGATGTGATGGAAGAGTGTTCTCAAAAATTCATTGTAGTACTTGATCAGCTGGCTCGAGTTATGAATAATAACTTGAATCAGGTGGAACTTCCACCTTTTCCAAGTAAAGAGCAAGTTTCTGTAGAATCTCTCATCTAGAAAAGGCCTCCCATGCATAGTGGGTCTTCCGATCCCCTCCTAGCAGAACAATGGATTAACTCCATTAAGAAGATTTTATCTGTCCTACACTGCTTGGAAGAAGAGCAAGTTGTTCTGGCAGTCTATCGTTTTGATGGGGAAGCTAATCAGTGGAGGAAAATTATCAAGAATACAAAGTCCCAAGGGGAAATTGATTCCATATAATTGGAGTAATTCAAGAGGATTTTTTTCAAAAAATATTTTCCTCGAACCCTCCATCTCATGATAGAAATAGAGTTCCTTGGACTCAAGAAGAAGGAAGATGAGTCCATTAGGGCGTATAAAGCGAAATTTACAAGGATTTCAAGGTATGCCTCTGGCTTTGTCACGAACAATGAAATCAAGGTGGATCACCTCTTTAGCGGACTAAAGTCACATAGACGAAAAGTGTTGGAGATTTGAGACTTCGACATCTATGAAGAGATAGTACATCGTGCCCTTTAGGTTGAAATGGAGATTGGAGACTCCCAGTGGTCTCATGGGCCTAGTGAAAAGAAACAGAAAATGGAGAACAACATGGGTGGTTCATCAAACAGATCCCATGATGGAACGAAGCCTCACTTTCCCCTTTTCAAAAATTATGAGAAGAAGTATCTTGGTGACTATCTCAAGGGAACCAAGAATTGCTTCAAAAGAGGAATGTTTTGTCATCTGGCCAAGAATTGTTGAAGTGATATAAAAATCATTCTAATTATGAAGAAGAAAGGAAGGTTCATATCAACACTAAGCCTGTAGTGTAGTGTTACAACTACAGGGAGCTTGGGAATTATGCAATCAATTATCCTAAGCCGAGGGTTGTCGGAGGCAATCAGTAATAACCTCCAAGGCAACAAGGAAGGGCTTATGATATCACTACTATGGAGGTGGAGCATGACAATTAATTCATACAAGGTACACTTCCTATTCTCCCAAGAATGGAAAAAGTCTTATTTGATTCTGGTTCTACGTAGTCCTTTTTATCATGCAAGTTTTATAGAACTATAGAATCGAAGCCTCAAAACATTGAAGTAGAGATATCTATAAAAACAACAAGTGGTGGAATAATTGAAACCCATGTGCTTGACTCTTCTCCTATTGGCGTATGTGGGAAGATTATTCTGGAAAATCTTGTAATACTTCCCTTGGTGGAATTCGACGCTATAATGGGAATGGATTGTCTCTCGTCATATAGAGTACATATAAACTGTTGGGAAAAGAAAATATGTTTTCATATTCTGAACCATCCCATACTCCTCTAAAAATTCAAGGAAGATCATGAATATACTTTAAAAAGTCCTTCAATGGTGTCATTGTTGATTCCCTATGAAGAAGCTTACCTCAGCTAAATTATTGAGTTGAAGGAAAGTTCCAAACTTGAGGAAATTCACACTATGAGGGAATACAATGATGTATTTCTCGAAGAGTTACCCAGATTTCCTCCAGATCATGAGGTAGAGTTCTCAATTTAACTCATACCCAGAGCTAATCCTATCTCAAAGTATCCCTATATGATGGCTCCTATCGAACTGGAGAAGTTAAAGAAGCACCTGCAAGAGCATCTGGACAAAGGGTTCACACTCCCTAGTGCATCACCTTGGGGTGCACCCATTCTCTTTGTTAAGAAGAAGGATTGAACAATGTGGTTGTGTATTTATTATTAGGAACTAAAAAAGATCACCATAAAGAAAAATTATCCTCTCCCAAGGATTTATGACTTGTTCAACTAGTTAAGAGGAGATCAATACTTCTCAAAGGTGGATCTTCATTCTGGATATTATCAGGTGAAGGTGAAGAAGGAAGATATTTAGAAGACTGCCTTCCGAAAAAGGTATGAGCACTATGAGTTTTTGGTGATTCCCTTTGGACTTACTAATGCTCCTACAATCATCACGGATTTGATGAATAGAGTCTTTAGACATTACCTCGACAAATTTTTGGTAGTGTTTATCGATGATATTATCATCCACTCTAAGAGAATGTAGGAACATGAAGAACATCTAAGACTTGTGTCGACGACATTGAGAAAGGGGAAGTTGTACACCAAGTTCAGCAAGTGTGACTTTTGGATGAATCAAGTCACGTTCTTGGGACATGTGATCAAAATTGAGGGAATTTCTTTGGATCCTTAAAAAACAAAGGCGATTCTGGAATGGACCAGGCCCTCTAGTGTCACAATAATCCATAGTTTTCTTGGATTAGCTGGGTACTATCGACGATTTGTGAGAAAATTCTTCTGATTGTCAAGCCCGCTAACTAAGATAACAAGGAAAGGGGTAAAGTATGTCTGGACGGAAGAATGTGAGGGAAGCATCAAGGAGCTAAAGAGAAGGCTGATCACTGCACCTTTACTCACACTACCAAAATGTGGATAATGTTTGGTGATATACAGTGATTCTTCAAAGAATGGATTGGGTTGCGTAATGATGAAAAATGATAATGGGATATCCTACACCTCACGAAAGTTAAAGATCCATGAGTAGAACTATATGACGTATGATCTAGAGCTGGCAGACATGATTTTTGCGTTGAAAATTTGGGAGCACTACTTTGAATGTAAGAAGTGTGACATATACGCCGACCATAAGAGTCTAAAGTATATATTCACAAAAAGGAGCTCAACATGCATCAAAGGAGACTGTTAGAGATAATCAACAATTACGATTGCTCTATTCCCTACCATCCTGGAAAGGCGAACAAGGTAGCTGATGATATAAGTAGAAAAGAACCTGCTACTCTATCCATGGTACAAATTGAAAAAGACCCTATCTTCTTAGATATGCAAATAATGGATTTGGAAATCATAAGGGCAGGGGATACATCCTACCTGGCCCAAATGATTGCCCAACTATCCATCCAAGAAAAGATTAAGGAAGCATAAAGGGATGATGTGAAGATAAAAAAGAGGGTGAATGCAGTAAAGGAAGGGAAGCTGTAAGAGTTCCATATCAACAATGATGGTGTGATTCGGTTTGGAAAGATGCTTTGTGTGCCTTAATCGCCTTGGATAAACAAGGAGCTATTGGATAATGCACATAGCTCAATATTCTCTATCCATCCTGGGAGTACCAACATGTACCGAGATCTACGAGAAAACATCTAATGGGATAACATGAAGAATGAGACTGTGGAATATATATCAATGTTCTTGGTATGTCAGCAAGTTAATGTTGAGCGAAAAAATTACAAAGGTATGATGTTTCCATTGCCTATACCCATGTGGAAATGGGAAAATGTTACTATGGACTTTTCATAGGTCTCCCAAAGATGTTGAAGGGAAACAATTCAATATGGGTTGTGGTTGATCGACTCACCAAGAAATTCCATTTTATCGCTATTCGAGAAGATCTCTCGCTTGAACTACTTGCAAAGATATATGTGAAAGAAGTGGTGAGACTGCATGGTGTTACACTCTCAATTGTCTCTGACCGTGATCCAAGGTTCACATCTAAATTCTAGAGGATCCTTCAACATTCTTTGAGTACTGAATTAAATTTTAGCATGGCCTATGATCCCCAAACTGATGTACAGTCTGAAATAACTATTCAAATGCTTGAAGATATCATAAGATCCTTCTTTCTAGAATTCAAAGGTGGATGGGATCAGCATCTCCAATTGGTTGAGTTCTCATACAACAATAGCTTCTACTCAAGTATTCAGATGGCTCCATATGAATCCTTATATGGAAAGCAATGTAGAACTCCAACCTGTTAGGATGAAGTTGGAGAAAGAAAGCCACTTGGACCCGATCTTGTTCAAGAGATGACAGAGAATGTTCAAGTCATCCAAAAACACATCAAATCTACTCAAAGTTGACAAAAGAGCTATGCTGACAACCGTCGAAGGGACTTGGAGTTCGACATTGGAGATAATGTCTTTCTTCGAATATATCCATGGAAGAGAGTCATGCGATTCGGGAAGAAAGGGAAGAAAAACCCAAAGTATATCAGCCCCTTTGAGATCCTTGACCGTATAAGAGACGTGGCCTATCATATTACACTTCTACCGAATATGAGTCAATTTCAAGATGTGTTTCATGTATCACTACAGTGGAAGTACATACGAAACCCCTCACATGTACTGAACTCATAGGTGGTTCAGCTGGAAGATGATATCTCCTATGAGGAGCATCCAGTAAAGATTATGGAACATAGAGATAAGGATTTATGCAACAAGACAACCCATCTTGTCAAAGTGTTGTGGAGGAACCATAAGTTTGAGGAAGCAACTTGGGAACTAGAAGAGACAATGAAGGAGAAACACCCTCACCTGTTTGTGTAAAGTGAAATTTCGGGGGTGAAATTTTTTAAGGGGGCGGGGGGAGTATGTAGCGACCCAAAGTTTTTCAATGGAAATTACCTTCTTATAATTATGTCATAAAATAACATGAAAACACAACATAATGAACTACTAAGTGATAAGTGACCTTTAAAAATAATTTTTTCACTCATGTGTTTGGAATTTTGAAAAATATGACACACACAATTGTGTTCAAGATGATTTTTGGAGTCTAATAAACCAAAATAATTTTTGTTGAAAAGTGACCAACCCTTATGAATAGTAACATACCCTTATGAATAGTGATATAACCTAATTAATATTAACCTTACCTATTATAGTATAAAAATAACATTCAAGTGAAAGTATGATGTACCTATATTTTAGAATAAGTAAATGAATGTTTTTAAAACTGTTTTTTAGTAATAAACCATGATTTTAATTAAATATTAAAATAATAATATTTAAAAAATTATTTTTTGAAAAATGAAATTCATTTTTTGATTCTACATATTGAAAAATGGTTAAGTTGAATTTTTGGGATTTTTCTGAAATACTTGAATTTTTGATGAATAGTAGAATCCGATAATTCACAATTAATGATAAATAATGTATTAATTGAGTCATAGATGATGTTAGGATGATGTAAGGCCACATGTTTCGGGATAAAATGATAAAAACACTATTATTGGTCATGGAATACTTACTATTCCTTTTCTTCAGATGAAATAATAAATTAATGATTATAATATTATGAAATCCCTCCTCTCCTCCAATATAAAATGCCCCTTCACTCCCTCTTCTCTCCACTCCTCTCAAGACTTGTGCATTGCCATTATTCTACCCAAATCTCTCCCCAAGGTCCTCCCCCACTTCCAAAAGCTCAAATACTCTTCAAAATACCTAAACCTATACCCTTAAGAGGTTCTCAAAGGAGGAAGTCTCAAGAGGTAAATTCCTCTGCCCACTCTCTTCTTTTCTTTTAAGTTATTTTCTTTTTTATTTCATGTCTCGTCTTGCTTTACCATCATAGTATGATAAATCCAGTAACATACATGTACTGTAATGTCATAATTATAGTGCTATATTTAATTTTCTTCTCTTCTTTCCCCATAGTTTTATTGGAAAGAAATGAAAGCACCATTTGAGATATGCTAATTTAACACATTCAAGGACAACAATTTATCAATTCCTATTATTCTATTTAATTATGGTCATAAAACCATTTGTGTTATGGTTGAACAAGATTATTATATATGTAATATATCCTATTTTTGGTTCGGTAATCTTTTGGTACAAATGGAATTAAGTTAGAAAGCAAAACACATTTTTTTTGTAATCAAATCATCTGATTAACAAAAACTTTTATCTCTATGGATATATATATATATATATATATAATAATTCAACATCACTATAAGTAACCTAATTAAAATTAAAACCATGTAATATTATGGATATTAACTAAAGAATATAACTTCAATTTTTGACAACCACTTTAATCTTGAAAATAATCCAAACTTGAATATAAGTGAACCAATCTTTTAAAGCCATGTAAACAAACGGGCCCGAACAATTAAATTTAACCTTATAAATAATAAAAAAGGATTTGAATGAACTAAAAAGGGATATAATAAATAAATAAAATACAGGATATGTTATGGAATTATTAATTAATAATCCTAATTTTTTTATTCATGTCATTAATAACAAGTGGAGAACACCAACAGATTTAAGGTAAGGGATCCTTCCCTTTTTACTCTTAATCAAGATTTTTTTCTATGCTATGCATTTTTGTGTAATACAAAGTGATGCGGTACATTTATAAACCTTCCCCATAATTTCCTAAGGTTTTATAAGTTTTGATAAACCCTTTATCTCTCTCATCAATCCCTCTTAGTTACACCCGAGACCATGCCAATAAACCATGATGGATTCTACATGAACATCCTTTATTCCTTCAGGTTGCTCTATCTTTCTTTTTACCAAAATGTTGTTGTCTTTTTTTTTATTTAGAACTTAAAATTCTGTTTATATACCCCAAACTCATTTTTCAAGATCCATATCTCATTCAATTTCAGGGATATACATGCTTTTAAGTGAATCCCTCTTTGATACTTCCCAATAAGCACACTCGTTTTAAAGGAACTTCTCAAACTCTTAACCAATTTCAAGTGCACTCTATCTTCTATTTTAAGACACAATTATCTTTGTAAATTCTGTATTTTTATTATGAGAACATTATTTGTTCAATTCTGGTTTTATATAAAATAATATCTGCTTTACTATTTTAAAAGCTCTATAATATTTTCCTTAAAACCGCACACTAATGTTTTAATGCTAATATTTCTAAAATACATTTCTCATATGTTTTCACTTATGTTTGACACCACTTACCATGATATATTCCTATTTTACCCTATTAAAATCCATATATTTTTCAAATTCTTTCATTAATGGACACATTCATGATACACCCATTGGTTATGATTTATGTCATGATTGTGGTACCCAATTTTTTCCATGGGTACCCTTATGTTTGTGTGTGGTTAATTATGTATTGATGTATATATGGTAAGAATATTTATGTGGCAAGAATATTCATGAAAATTTTGAGATGTGTGCACCCATATAGCACTCCAATGCATTGGGTATGGTTAAGCCTCATGAGATGCGATGTGAAACAGGATTGGCGGTTAGCCTTGACCCATACTAAAATTGGAAACGGGATTGGCTGTTAGGCTTGTCCCATACTAAAGATATGATTTATGATTTTGACACATTTATATGATTCCATTTTTATATGATCCCATGTTTATATTAAATGATTTTATATGTTTAATGCTTTGGATATCATTATGTCATGCCTCCTAACTCATGTGCTTGAGATGTAACCTTATGTTCATTCCCTTACTGGGATTTTTAGCTCATCCCATTGTTCCTGTGTTCCCCAGGGTACCTTATGTAGATGTAAGGGCTCACAGGAAGTTATAATCTATTAATGGAGATTAAATAAAGAAGTTTTTTTAGCCCCATGTTTTATGTTATATGTATCTAGTCTTCCAAGACACTAGACTTAACAATCCTTGTCTTGTACTCTGATGATTAATTATACTTAAAATCTTGAAATATTTTATGTAAAAGTATTGGGTTTCTATAGAATGAATCAATATATAAGCCAAAGAAAAATAACATAGATAAATAAAAAATGAGTCTAAATGAAGGAAATGATTAATTATTGGATGACATGTTTCCTAAGTACATCTTAATGTTACTTTTAAGACCATTCATAATATGGTTTTGTATATTAGGCTAAAACTCATTTATTTTGGGGAAAAAATTCCTCTCATGAGACTACTGATTCCTTAAGCATCTATCTATATCTCAGCCACACCCGTGTCATACCTATCCAAGGAATTCGTCATATATTTAATAATTGATTTGATAATATGCCTTATCAAATATCCATATAGAGTTGAAGATATAGATTTATCAATAATTCCCTAATAGAGGGTAAGTAACAACATGGTTTTTTGACATTGATGAATGGAAATTCCATTGAAATATTATTAAAAGATTATTGATGAAAATAATCTTTAAACATTCCACAGTGTCTCTTAATACTTTGAGACATCTGAATTATTATCCCTATGGAGGAATTATATTAGATGAAATTTAAAATATCGTGGTAATAATTATATTAAAGATAAAACATTTACAAGAGTATTATATACACTATATAAAAGTGAATTGGTGCATTACACCAATTTAGTCTCAGTGAATTATAAATTGAGATGAAATCCCTTACCTTGAGTATGACTTGTCATGTGTGTCAATATAATTCTGAATAATAAAATTACTATATTTTTTTACTTGGTTCCGACTTTTTTTCATTTTTTACATTAATTTTATTTCCTTTTTTACAATGTATTATACAACTACTTAATTAATTCAGTTTAGTTCGGATATTTTGATTATATTTTGTATACGTGTCAGAAATCACTGGTAGGTCAAAAATGGTCAAATAGGTCATTATATAAATATATAATGAATAATAATATTGAAATAGTTATCAAATTTATTGATCAATTGTACTTTTAAAACAAATAATGAATGATGGTTATGAAAAATTAACCAATGTTACTATCATATAGACGGTAGGGCGTACGTACGCATATGTAAGATTCCCATTTTTAGAGATCGTTGTGGAAAGAAGATAACTAACTATATATCATTTCATAATTATATTTATATCATAATTAACCATTTTATTTAATCACATACACTTAAATATCTAATCATCATGATATAAAGGGATTCATATTATGTAGAGGAGGTGGTAGTCGACCCATCCATGACCGATGTTATAACTTTTTAGTATTTGAAAAGGGTAATATAGAAAATGATTTGTTACATTTATAGAAATTTTATTATGTAATGAATATCATTATATATTTATTTTATGCCTTATATAATTAATTAAAATCATTTTTTATACATTTTATGTATAGTGTGATTGAATCACAACGCTTTGAGGATGTCGTACATCACACTTCCACAAATAGGGATATCATATTTGAAAAAATGGAAATCATTATGGTATGTGTTATATAAAATTTACAGAATAATAAATAAATTATAAATATCATATATATAATATAAAAATAGTGTTTCCATAAAAATTACCAACCATGAATTGTGTCAAAGGAGAAACAAACTACCATTGTTTTGTAAGGTGGTACTTCTCCTTATGTAAATCAAAAGTTTGTTTCCCATTTGATGGAAGTGTGTATAAGTGTAGGTGTAAAACATAATATAAAAGCATCATAGTAAATTTAGGAAAATAATAATGTTATTTAATAATGGAATAAGATGATTTTATGGGGTGTATAATGAAAATAAAACCAAATAGATTGAGGAAGGATATTACCTCTTCTTTGGGTAACTACTTTTGGTTTTCAGCAAAAGGCTTCCATGGAAGTATTTATGCCCACAGTTAGGCTACTAGAATTCAAGGATGTATTTTGGGAGATTATTGGGGGAGGGTTTTAGTGATACAAAGTGATTGATGGGTTTGAAAAAGTGGTATGTTTGAGTGAAATGTTATAGTGGAGGCGGAGTGACATTCTTGTAAATTTTGGAGAAGGGGATTCCACAAACATTTTTCCAATGGAAATGGGGATCCTATATTCAAAAAAAAGATTAAAGATAATATAAGGTCATAATATATACATAATATTTATTTTCTATATTTTTCTACGTTTTTTTGACTCTTATAATAATGGTTTTGTTCATTCTTATGCTATTTTTCTTCTTAATCGTTGTAATTAATATTAATCACTTCCAATAATATTTTTTGTAAAAACCTATGTTGAACTTACTATATATTATAAAATTTATTGATTAATAATATGGAATATATTTTTTTATATTAATTTAAAATTAGAGGCATAAATTAATTTAAAATAAATTTTACATACGAGACGACATTGTGAGTTTTTATGTGTAAAAACGTTCAAGAATTTGTTATGTTTTTATTTACAATGTCAATGTGAAATTGATTAAAATGGGTCAAATTGGATAAATAAATGCACATTTGAAATAATTAATATTTAAATCTAATAAAAAATTTAATTTAACCATATAAATAAATTATATGAAATACATGTTTTGAATTAAAATTCTAAATCTGTCACTATTATTCAAAAAATAAAACATCACATAAAAATAAAAAAACTTAACATAACTCGATTTTGATGTTTTAATCTCAAAAATGACATTTATTTATTCATATTAAATTTATAAATGTTTCAAAAATTACAAATAATCTCGATTCTCAATTAAAAGGTAGTAAAATTGTCTTTATAAAAATATAGGTTTTAATGTGTAATATTAGTGTTTTTATGATATTAACATAAAATATATTTTAGGAATTTAAAAAATATTTTTCATGGATATATAAAATATAAATAACCTTTATAAATTCTCTAATAATGATATAATTTAATTAATTATTAACAAAATGACTAAATAGTGTTCTGTTTAAATCGAGAGTCTCGTGCATTGAAAATTAACAGAGAATTTCTTGTTTTACAGGATATTAAAAAAATAAAATATTTTATAAAATGGAAATTTGGTAAATTATTGAGATGATAATTTTTATTTATTTCATTATTTATATTCTGGAAGTATAAATTTATCAATCAATATAAATATTAGTAATAAGTGATCCTTTTAAAACTAACTTCCTAAAATGAACACACCATGATGAAATGAAATATATTTATAAGTGAGAACCTTGTTTTAATTTTATTTATTCTCATTAATCTTCAAACTTAGGATCAAATTCCTTAATAATAATTAAATAATGTTATTATCAATTTTTATAACTATATTATAACCCAATGATCTCTTCTGTAATCATACAAACACGTAGATTGAAGCATACTCTAATTGTGCTAGTCTAACAACCTACATGAAAATTACTATCAATATTAATGCATTATGAAATTAGAAAAAATATTTGATATTAAATATTAATTAAATTGTTTTAAAGATATTTAATATAAAAAATTATCATGTTAATTAAGTTACCACAACTAATTTGTTGAAAAGCACTGAAATATGCTCATCATCAATATCACCTAAAAAACCATAACTTAAATTCTCATTGAATGAAATTTAAAGTTCATAATTAGTATAAAACATAAATAATAGTACTTTTATGGTCTATTATTGATAAAATTTATGAGAAGACTATGAATAACACCTCTATTATTGAAACTACTTAAAAATGATCATGACTTCTCACACCCTATATGGAAAAATAGATATTAAATATCAAATATAATTATAGATAATAATTAAAAATTAAGTATAAAAAAAGTATTTTCAAATTAATAATGTTCGAAAATATGTGATTAATATGGATATATTTTTTATAATGGAGTATAAAGTGTGATCAGTTAAATAATAATTCAAGGTATGGGCTTCTTATCTCAAATTTATTTTGTAAGATGTATTTACTATTAAACTCTTTGTCTTCATTGGAATGGTGTATATAAGTCAAGTTTAATATTTTTTATCACAATCAATAAATTATTCATGTTAATTAATGATTTCTTTCAAATCATATCCTTTATGTTGTTTTGATTATAAAGTTTCTAATGTCATAAGGTTTTTTGTCCCATATTTTCACCCCTTGAGGTATATTTTCTATTATACACCATGTTTTCTTTGTAATGGTATATCTGATACATAATTAATGTAATATAATATATTAATTTAATTCATGGGTTTTAAAGACAGATATCATTTTATCTTTTTAAATAGTTTTTGACTCAAAAGATACCAACTTTGTGAGGGTTTCTGTTTTTCTCAATTACTATTATTGAGCTAAAATTCTTATTCATGAAAATTTTTCTTCCAATATTGGTTTCTTCCCCCTAAAATTTTATTCAATGTTACTTTATCTTAATCTATATATGAATGTGACAATTTATTTATTATATTTTACCCAGATAAAAATCTCCTTCTCAAAATCATTTAATTTTTAAGAATAATTCTCCTCCTCTTTAATAACGAAATCTGCTCCTCATACACATTTTAATTTTCCAACAATTTTATATATTATAATCGAGATTACGATTATATTTTTTTCCTAAGACATTTATATTTTCTTTATCTTTAGTAAAGGTATTATTTACAAAATAATTTTATGATGTGGGTTTTCAACCATGGTTTTCCAAATTATTATAAATGATTTACATCGTTTTAAAATAAAAAGTCTAATATTCCACCACATATTACTTTTGAAAACCATTATATTATTTCCATGAAAATTTAATGATTTGTATTCTTCCAAATTAAGTGTTCTAAAATATTTATAATTGAATTTTTTATATCTTGTATTATATTTTAATGCTAAATTATTTAATATTCTCTTTAAAATAAATGTTTTCTAATTATCTTAACACCAACTTTTTGGAGCCATTATTTCAATTACAAGGATTTATAAATAATATTAATTTAGGTATATTTATTATAAAAATTAATTCATTTATATTTTACAATAGTTACATTTTCAAAAATGATTTTATAAAGTGACCCATAACATCATCCCAAATTCCAATGTTAACAGGGATTTCTACAAAAAGCCTTTGTGACACATATACCACTTTTAATGTATCTATAAAGTCTGTATTTCATTTGAATTTTTTTAGTATTACTCGCTTAATGTTCTTATGAAATAATCCTTTGTGACTATTTATTTATGGGTATCAACCTTTAAACTTCTTGAGGTAAATTTTGGTAATACCATTTTGAAATGTAGTAAACCCCCTTTTTTATTTAAGTAGGTTATTTGTGATGTATTTATGAATTTTTTTCATGTGGTAACATATGTATGGATGAATAATGTTTGGGGTACTATATATCCTAATAATACAATTTTTTTTCTATCTCACGAATTCAAAAGGGTTAATTGTAGTGTTTATCTGAATATAAAGGGTGGACATGAGAATATATCTTAAGCCAAAGGGATCAAGTAAGGATTTATTCCAAACCAATGGGACATTTGAGGATTAATCCCTAGAATAAAGGGTTCATGGGAGGACTTATTCCATGACAAATAGGTATATGGGAGAATTTTTCGCATGAAAAATTGTGACAATCAAGGTTTTATCCCAATCCCAATGGTCCATTGGAGGATTATCTCAAGCCTAGGATGATATATATATGATTTTCCACAGAATACTTTGTGATTAATTTCTTGTGATTAGCATTGAAATATGATATATATGATGATGTTTTTTCAAAAATATTATGTAATGTTAAAATACTTATGATTATTCTCATTGACTCATGTCTAATGTCTCATGATTCTGCCATATTTTTCCATGGTAAATGTTTGTTCATTAAAGATTACATATCCATTTATCAAGACTTATGGAAAATACTTACAACTCAATGTTCTTTTTAATATTAATTACTTCATAAAACCCTATTTTCCTATACGTATATGATCTAACCCTTTATGTAATGGTAGTATATTTCCCCTTACCGGGAATTTGAGCTCACTTCTTTCTTATATTCTCATTTACCAAGGTTATGAAGACAAGTATGAATTGTGGGATGTATATAATGTACTATATTGTATTTAAATTTCAGATAATTGATAAAATGTGTTTCATGTTTATCTAGTCATCAAAGAAACTATACCCTTCAGTCTATTGGTTATATAAATTTTTTAGATATATTTTCTAAATCATGAAGTAAATGTATGAATTAATCTATTTTTACATTGGACCATTTCATTTGGTATCAAATAAATGTTTAGTTACTTTTAGTATTGTTGTTGTTATTTTATAGAATATTATAAGATAAATTTAGTGAAACCCCTAGGTTTAATTATATGTATCGAATAACATTCAAATGTTTGGGTAAAGTAACGATTAAGTTGTTCTACTAAAAATTGCCTTATTGTCTGGATAATGGAAAGTGGATAAAGTTATGATAAAATACACCTAGGGTAAATAAACTTGAAAATTTTTGGTTAATTATTCAATTTATCATCACTATAGGGAATGATTAATGGGCCCAATATTGTACACCTAGATAAATACCCCTAGGGGTATGCTTTGGTCAATCCAACTCCATTTACAATCCATTATGATAGATTTAATTTGGAAGTACCTTAAGGGACTATGTTAATAAGATTAAGATAACAAATCATAAATTAATATAGGTTGAACCGAGAGATTTATATTACAAAGTGTGTTTGTCATAATATATATGGATTAAATGAAGGTTTTATTGTAGAAGACATCTAAGAATTCAGTTTTCATATTCATGTGATTATTTACTTTGATTCGATTAGATATTATGATAGTAATTTTAGTTTTTATATATGGTTATAAATATGATCTTGAAAATGTAGTTATTGGAGGAATGTATCTAGAAACTCCATTTACATAACTATAGAGCAATATTTTGAATCAATGAATGAAAATATTTACGTATTCCTATTATGAGGTCCATGAATTCTTATATAGGGTAATATTCATGCTACATTTATAGTAATATTTTCTTTGCCGAGAAACAATATCATAGTACACATATTTTTATCCAATAATATGATTAAAACATAGATTATAAAATCTCCTAAATTTGATTATTATAAAATTTGTTCTAATTTTAAAATATGCATATTAAAATTAACTTGGGATGAAATTTTGTGATTTTTCTAAAATGATTGATTTTTATGTGAATGGTAAAAAATACAATTTTTTCAAATATATTCATTTATTTTAATTAGATTTAAAATTCCCATTATAATTTACATTTTATATTAAAGGGAACAATTATAACTTTTATTTTGAATAATATAATTAGTTGTGAAAATTTTTAAGATTTTTTTCGAATTTATTTTTTATTATTAAAAACACAATTTCCTAAAAAACAGTTTTTAGTTAAAATTTATACATTTGTATAAATTTATTACACATCTAGGAAACCGATATAATAAAACAAATACCACTTTTGGAATCCAGAGGATCAAATTTGGAAAATATGTCTCCTTTATTTTTTTAATTATGAATAGTAATCAGGTAATATTTTGGTCACCATAGTAAGGGTAAAAATAAGTAAAATAGGGTTACAACCATGAAGTAGAGTCTCAAAATAATCCTAAAAAATTCCTTAGTTCCAGCAGATAATAATTGTTTCACCATTTATATCAATAAATGTAATATATGTAATTTAACTTCCCTTTTCAATTGATAATTTCATTAATATTATTTTAAGTAATGAAAATTATAAAATGTCACTGTATTGACCTTTATATCTCAAAAAATTACAAAGGGAGAAAAATAGGATAATTTTGGTTATAAATATTGAATAAAAATATGAAAAAATTATTTTTTTCATAGTAATTTTTTTATTAAACCAGAAAATCGTTATTTTATGAATCTCAATTCTTAATTAACTTATTAGTGATGATATTTATGTTTTCTGTCAGAAAATAGTTTTCCAAAGAAAAAAATTAAGAAATGGATAAATATAGACTTTATTGTGACACCTTTATATGACAAGGTTACATTACCATATCACTTTACCACTTGTTATGTTTCATCTATTGTATGCACATGAGATATCTTACCACAACATTGAATCGCATTTCTGCAAGAAGAAATCACCATACCATAAGATGGAATCACCATACTGTAATAAAAAATCTCCTTTAAATTCCATGGTATACAAGGATTATCATAAAGCAATATAATAATATCATGTTTCTAATATAGTGATCATTAGGAGAAGAGGATGACCACATGTGTAAGTGAGCTGATTGCATGAAGCGATGAATAGACTGCATCACCTTATCACGTCAGTTGACCAGGAATGTTTGACATAAGTATAGCTAACAGTACATTATGTAAAGATATATTACCATGTATGATGTTCTTATGGAGCATTTTAAATAAAAAATGGCTAGTTTTGATTCATTAATTGAAGTGTCAGATCATTTAATGATGAATGATTATTCTCTAAAATATAGTTCGGATGATGATCTCTTTAAAGAGATTTATTCAATCGTAATGATGAGGATGATGATGTTCTTCTAAGAATATTAGATGGAGCATAAATAATAACATATTATTTTTTTGAGAAAACCTTCTATGACACCATTTTCAAATAACCATTATAAAATAAACATTTTTGATCCTTCCATTGAAAAACTCAATGAATCAAAGCAGAAAAAGAATAATGAATCGATCTACATCACACATTATATTATTCTATATCTTTTTATTTCCATTTTATTCTATAATTATGAGTGTTGTGTTATTTTGAAATATTTATCTATATAGGTCATATCATGTGATGAAATTGGAGTGATCTAGATACACTCTCTTATCCTTATCTATTTGTAATCCCATAACTACTGTGGTAGAGGATTTCTATGACTTTTTTATTGTTTTTTTCCATATATTGTTGTGGAAGAATATTTGTACCTTGGTAGTCATGTTTTCTTTTGATTATAAAACATGATATAGGTTTTGTATTTGAATATAATTATAATAATCTTATTAGAAGGAGGGTGTTTCCTAGTATTGTGTATTAAGTCTTTTCATGAGATAAAACCAATGTTTTATTCCACCATGAGTTTTTGTTTTTATATATATTTTAAAATTTGAAGTTAAACTAGTATATTATAGATAACCTTTTACCAATTCTACTAAGACTACATAAAAGAAAAAACTAATTCTATGAATGATTTATAATATTCTTTGGGTTATGATGAATTTAACAGAATATCATCATGGAATACTACTCTCCAAATTTGGGATACTTTTTATATTTCTATTGAGGTAACATATAATGTGTAAATTATATTTGTAAATACTCATACTATTAAATATGATAAATTTAAGATAAATCATGATGACTCTATATCTGATATGTTTCTTATGTATGATAATATAGGGAACATGATCCATGCACTAAGAAAGAATATTTTTGATAAAGATCAAGTAATGAGACTTCTAATATACTTTTCATAATTATGGAGAGGAACATCTGTATCAATAATATTATCATGTGATGTTATTAAAAATCTAGTTAGTGAAATTATTGTAATTTCAATGAATTATGAAGAATAACTGAAAGTGAACAAGGAATAAATAGATAAACAAAAAATAAATTATGTATGTTTTAGAACATCTACTTAAAAAAAGATCATTGCTGATAGCTCAGGTGATGAAGAGTCACATTTTAATACTTAGTATGACATGAAAGGTATAGATTGGTGTTTTATGAAATTTTATAACATGAACTAGTTCATTAGAATCCAATTTATATGGTAAATTATGACAAAATAAGTAATTGGAGAAAGGATTGGAAAGTGGATGATACTAAAAATGAGATAACAATAGATGAATTCCAGAGAAAAATCATGTTAAATATTATTTTATTATGTTAAAATTTAAGAATAAATGTGATTATAAGTATAATAGGTATATTAAATATATGAAATAATAAGAGAATTATTTTGAGGATAGTTTATGGGAATTATATTTTAAGAGATAGGACTATCATGATAGATCCAACATGTGTCTTATAAAAAAACATATAATTTATTTAATTTTTTTTCATCTTTAGTACATATTTATAATTAATATGGCAGGAAACCTTGATAAAAACATTTATAATCAATAAATTTTATAATATTTTAATATTTTTTAGGATACAATTTATGAACTTAAGGATTAATATAATATTTTATAGACATATCGTGCTCTAAATGATAGTTTTAAAACTGATCATAGTATAGTAATTGAAAGAATAACTCAAATACTAAAAAAAATAAATTAACTAAAATAATCCAATGAATAATTAAATAATGATATTGAAATATTTAAAAATGGAATAAATACCTCCACTAAAACTCTTATAAATAAAATAGCACCTAAATATTCCACTAGTATAGGCTATCATCTTTGGCAAAGAATGATAATTAAAAATAAATTTATTCATAGTTCAAAATCTACAAATTATGTTATTTCTTATTATTATTTTGGATAAAAATGGTTTTTATTTAAAAAATTCTAAGATATACTAATTTTAACAATATTTATAAATTATGGATTTATAAATCATTGATTAATAAATTTTTTGGATCCATAAAAGTTTTCTTACCTAAGTAATTTTTTGTTTAAAATTTGTTTCATATGAAACCTACTTAAAAGGATTTAGTATGAACCTATGGTATCTGGATAGTCACTACTCTAGAAAAATGACTGTGGAATATTGATGTTTTAATAACATGATCAAGGTTTATGGTGGACATGTCACTTTTGGTCACAATGACAATGGAAAAATTATTAGTCTTGGACAAATAGGTAACTCTAAAACTATTTGAATTTCTCAAGTTTTATTTTTAGATGTATTAATGTATAATATTATTATTATCTTACAGCTATGTCATTATCGATTTTATGTATTCTTTTAAAATAATAAACACAATGTATTTGATTCTAATTATTTTAGTTTTTACTACTTTAAGAAATGATATTGTTTTTTGTTATTTTAGATTCCTTGTTTTCTAATAATATTTTCTATCTAAGTTCCTTTAAAAAATAATCAAGGATAGGTAATATAATACAATAATAATGTAGTATTCACTCACATATAATGGTAACTAGGAAATAGTAGGTCAAGGAACTACATAAACTAGAATTCGACATTGATAAAGCCTGTAACCATGGTTAAAAAGGGAAATAGTACAATATCACATTGAAGTTAGATAAAGATGTTTCAACTTATCAATCCATATAATCGGTTCACGTAGACTTGTTTGGACCTTCCAGTGTTTTTACCTAAAATGGGAATCACTATTTTTTTGATCTCATCGATGAAATTTTTAGATACTCATGGGTGTTCTTTATATCTCCAAGATGTGATTTTGGTTACTATTTTACCAAGTATGCTAAATATATGGAATATCTAAGCGGTGAAGGAATTGAGACCTTAAAAATCAATGATTTTAATGAGTTTTAGGATCAATACCTTATATCTCTTTTTTAAAAAATGTTTATAATATTTACTTTTCAATTACTATGACCACAAAGATGAATGGTATTGTGGCAAAGAGAAGTAGAACCCTTCACAAAATCTCCTAAACCATTACCAATATTCATGACATGTTTGTTTATTTTTGTAAAAAATCTATGAATTAAACTTTAAACATAATTAATAGTGTTTTAAGATGTCCTCTCATAATGATAACTCTGTATGAATTATATAATGTAAGAAAATAAATGTTTAATTACATTATATTTTATCGTTTCAATGTCATTATTCATAATATAATGTATAATGTTGAAGAATTTCCTCTCAAAAGCGATGAAAGATTTTTTTGTGAATATTCCAAATCGAGTAAATCTTAGAGGGTGTTTTATAAATGAGAAAAGATTGAAGATGAATTTGTAATTGGAAATTTTATGAAATAGATCCACATAATCCTAAAAAAATTTATAAACTTATGAATATGATTTTTTAGATCTAAATATAAATTCCAAACATTCTAATAGTTTTATAAAGGAATCAAAAAATGAATATAGATCTGAGGAAAAACATGAACTTAATAATGTGGGGTATGATGAGATATTTATCACTTCTTTTACTAGAACCATTATAACTCATAGATTCCATCCTCTAGATATTTTAGTGGGAGAACAACATTATAAATCTCAAAATAGTACTTCTCTTATAAATCAGGTTAAAAATAAATCATTCTTATCATAGTTTGAACATAAGAACATCAATGATGAAATTAGTGATGATTTATGGGTAATTGAAATTCATTAAGAACATGATATATTTGAAAGAAATTTTGTTTGACAACTAATTGATAAACATATGGAATACATAAATATTGGCCCTAAATTGGTGTTTTGAAACAAATTTTATTATTTAGGCAGTATAGTTTGAAATAAATCTAGATTAGTTGCAAAAGGATGAAATTAAAAGGAATTAATTGACAATAAGAAAATCTTTTAACCAGTGTATAAACAAGAATCCATCAGATTTTTTGTTTCATATGATGGACATTTTAATTTCACACTATTTTAAATTGATTACATGGGTGCATTCTTAAATTGTTATATTTTTTAGGATATATTTTTTGAATAACCCCCTATATTTCAAAATCATCACTTTCCAAATAAGGTTTTTAAATTAACTAAATATTTATATATATTAAAACAAGGTCATAGATCTTGGTACTCTCAGCTTTAATATTTTCTAATTTTTAATAGTTTTACCAAGGGTATAGAAGATCTCTATTTATTTACTAAAATAATTTCAAAAAATTAGTTTTAACAATCTATGTTGATTATATATATTTTGCATCTTCTAAAAATTATTTCGCTACTGAATATTCAAAAATGATGCAAATTTAATTTAACATTAGTTTTGATGGGTGAAAATAAATTATTTCATACTTTTAAATTTTTATAAAATAAGGAAAGAATTTATTTAAATATAACTAATTATACCAAATATCTTATAAAACATTTATATATGGATAATACTAAATGTACTAATGTTCCTATGAGTTCCAAAAACACAATTGATCATGATGAGGATACTCAATAATTTGATCAAACCACTTATAGATTTATGATTGGAATCATAATATATTTAGCTTCTAGAAAACAGATGTACTGTTTAATTTGTGTATGTGTGATAATTTTCAAAAAACCCAAAAGAATAAAATTTATTGTCAATGAAAATAATTTTTAAACTTTCATAACACTAGTTTGGTAAAAATTTACAATTAACCCCCTCTTATTCTAGATCGAATTGTATTGCCATGATACATCACTTTTTAAGAGATCATTATTAGAGGGTTCATATAAATCTTGAATTCATTAGTATTGAAATAATCTTCCTGAATTTTTATAATTACATTTAACGTTGAGAGACTAAGTTATATCAAACATGAAATTTGAATGAAAAATTATGTTTATATTTTTTAATATTAATTTTAATAATAAAAATCTTTTGACTTTGGTATTCAATTATTTTGTTAAATAAAAAATAAATATTTGTGCAGTTTATTTCATACATCTGATAGGGTGGTCGTGAATTTTTTTATGTTCCCATAGTTAGGATTCCTAACATGAACATGGGATTATACATTCTCAAACAATATATATGCTTACCAAAAGTATAGTTTTTATATAATTGACTTTAATTTCTTTATTGCATGATTAGCACACATACTATGTGTTAATGTTGGCATACTTACCAGGATTATGATATTTTCTAATAAATAGTTATAAGAATTACCATATATATTTTTTAAATTATAAATTTTTTTGAAAATATTTTTATGGGATTTCATTAATGTTTTTTATTATTTTATTCCCAAATTTATTTCATTTGAAATTTTAATATAAACCAACACCTATATTTTCCTTTATATATCCTCAATCATTTTAGGATCTTTTGATTTGATAATTTTCTATCATCTCATACCTCTCACTATCTCTTCTTGAATATCTCTTATTCATTAGTTTAGTTTCATCATTTTATTAAATAAAATAATAAAAAATAATTCATGAGTGTTTTAATATACCCAATATAATTCACATGTCAATAATCATCTAGTTTCTATAGAAAATGAAATTAACATCTACTGGCTAAAGTCAAGTTGATCGCTAGTTTGAAATAGAGTTTTGAAAATTGGTTTTTGAATAGTTTATGAAGAATGGTATAACCTTATATTAGAACCTATTCGTTGACTTTTATGTGAACCATTATATCTTTACTGGATAAACAAATAGAAATGTAAAATAAATTATTAATGGTCAACTTTTTAATTTCTCATCGATTATTTGGAAAAACATTATTGTTTGTACTACAAAAGTGTGAGTATGATGATTATAAAAGTTTGTATCCTATAAATAATAAAAATTTTCTATTTTTAGAATGCATTATATGAACTTATTAAGGATGTAACTCAAGAATACAAACTATTGTCGAGCTATGTGGTGAAGGTAAAATTCTAGTTATGTTTGTTTCAAAGATAATTTTTCTGAGGTAAGGATAAATTAGTTTTATAAGGAATCAGTATTTTTTTCTATTTTTTATGAATAATGGTGTTCAGATGAATCATTGACGATTCTTCTGAGGAATTTTGTTGAGCTATTTTTAACAACCTCATGGTTTTATTCCACATCATATACTAGATTTATTTCTGGTCTGATAAAATTCAAAGGTTTATTTTCTCAAGAAGAGGATAAATTAACTACATATAATTTATTTTTCCCTATATAAAAGATTAATAATAAGATGAAACATGAATTGAACCCTTGGAAATAAGATTTGGTAGTTGACCAATATAAATTATAGGATAAATTTAATCTAGTATAGTACATGATTAAAGTAGTGGATGTTGTAGATCTAGGTCTTAAACGAGATGAAATTTTTAAATATTCTACTAATTTGGTTTCTACTACTGAATAATATGATAAATATGATATAATTAAAGCATAAAATGTTCAATATAAATAATAATAAAAAGAGGAATAAGATGAAATAGATGTTTTTTAATTTAATTAATAAGATCATTAATCATTTGAAGTATATCAAATGTGGGATAAGTTGGTTGGTTCTACTGCTATTAAAGATATCACAAAAGGATATATTATTATTATGTGTACCTAAAAACATCCTCTTCAAAATTCAACATATCATGGGGGAAGTCCCCAATATATTTTGGTTTGTGACTAAATTATCATATCTATGATGATGAAGATCAGGGATTCAGTCCACCAAGAAATGGTTGACCTACCACTCTTTCTATTTAATGAAATTTAGAGGGATATTTGATGGATGAAGATATTGTTCAAGAAATAATTGAAGCATCTAAAATTGTTTCTCCAGAGGATTTTTTGAGGTCTATATAATGAACGAGGATTAGACTATGAGAAGTAGTTTTATGGAATATTTACATGAGGTAGATGGAAAGAATTTGCATGGTGATCCATATCATTCTTCTCCTAGAAATTTTATTTCATAATCTCTATATGTCATTAAGGATGGCCTAGTTGTACTAAAATTATATATTTTAGGGTTTCCAAAACATGTTTTTAATAATTTTGAAGACTCTCATAATAATGTGAGAGAATTTCATATTTCTGTACTTGTAACAAAGGTCATCAATAATCTATTGCACAAAATTAATTTCATAATTAATATGAATTATAATGAGATTAGATAATTGAGGGATCTGGTTGGTTCTTTAAAAGATTATTGTTCATATATTATGACTGATTTGTACTCTAAATTCATGAATTCTGTTCTTTAGACTACTTATGTGTCATTTACTTCTCTATTTGATGAAGAAAAAATCCAACAATCTATTCAGAATGAGTTGCATTATTTATATATATAAATATGGAAAGCATGTAATGGTGTGTGTGATGGATTTTAGAATCATTTTATAATACCATCACATTGGTTCATGAGGATACTAAAAATTTTTGTGAGGATATAAGAACAATAAAAAAGGAATATTATTATTGTCTCTATAGGATCATTAAAATGTATGTGTTGATGGAGAATTTTTTTGAATCCTTTATTGCATTTAATAATTCATCCACTAACTCAAGATTTTCTGTATTAATTTGACAAGATTAAATATATTAACCCTAATTTTAAAATGCTCGTGGGGATTATTCGTGATTTAATTAATGCCTTGGATCATGGTTCTCAAGTTGTTAGTGATTTTACTTTGTTGATGGAAACATACAACTATAACTCTTAGACTATTTCTATAGCTCCCTCATCCATTCCTATGTCTCAAACTACAACTTATTCTACTATCAATAATTTTTTCCCCAATTCTATCTAGCCCATTATGCATATTATACCTAAATCTATGGGTGTAGTTATTATAGAACCTACCTCTACTTTTTCACTTGTCTCTGCCACAACTCATGCTTCTACTTTTAAATTAAGAGATCTTATCCTTTTGTTATATATAAGAGATAATCCATAGTTGTAATTTTATTATGATTTATGAAAGGGTTATTTTTTAGTTTGATTTTAAATTTCTATTGTAATATATGTTTCGGTATATTAATCATATTTTCTCTTTGTTTATATTTTTTTTATTTCTTTTTCATAATCTCACATGGGTGGAATGATGATCCGTGATAAATTAAAATTAATTGAATAAATAATGTGACCATATGGATAATTATGTAATATGATAAATAATTACCCAACATTGAAAATGGGAACCCTTTTTATAATTTCATAAATTTATTATTATTATTTCATTCATTTTAAAGTATTTCTTTGATGAATTCATTTAATTTAAATTTATATATCATGACTTGTTATCATAAAATGGGATATATTATTGTCTTAGACCATCACCTATTTATTTAAATGCTCCAAAATCATTTTTATCTTATTATTTGGGTTATTTATGCTTTTTGTAAGAAAATAGTTTTCTAGTAAAAATTTACAAAAAGGAAAAGTATAGAGCATACTGTGACACCTTACTATATGATGGGTAAGTGAATGTACCTTCATACTAAATATTATGTTTCATCTCTAATATGAACATGAATAAATTTACAATAATATTTAATAACCTTAATTCAAGAAGTAATAACCTTAAAATATGAAGGAATTACTTTACCATGCTATTTAATGTGTATATTTTCATAATGTGGCATAAAGATAGTTTTTTTAATATAATGATTGCTTGAAGAACAAGATGACACTTGTGAATGTGATTTGAATACATGAACCAATGATCCTACCACATCAATTTTCATTTTCATCTATCCTGGATAAGTTACCATAATCAAAACTAACTATAATTTATGTGATGATAGTTTACCATGTCTATCATGGTAGTGGATCAGTTCAAATCTTCACTAGCATGTTTTGAATCAATAATTGAAGCGTCTGGGAATTTCATTGTGGATGATTATTCTCAAACATCAATTTATAATGAATATCTCTTTATATATATTTATTAAATCTCAAATAGGATTATGTTGATAAACTACTAATAATATTGGATGACATATAAACAATAATAGAGGATTTATATGAGAATACATTATATGAAACTCTATTTTCCCAAACATATGAGAAAATTCATTTGATCTATTTCCAAAGAAGATCTCATGGAATTAGATCATAAAAATCATCATAGATTTATCTTCTTTACACTTTATATTTAAACATATATTTCTCTTTCTATTTTCTTATTTAATTTTTATATTTTTGATATTGTACTCTATTTAAATGTACAGATTGTATCATGTGATTAAACTGGATTGTGCAAGATATACCATATCAAAATTTTCTATATATAAACCAATAAAAACTGTTGAATAATTAATGTGTGATAGGTATATTGTTATTTTTCTGATGTATAACTTTAGAATAGGGTTTTTTTGGAAAAGATGTGATTATTATTGATAATAAAACCCAATACATGTTGTGAATCTGATTATTATAAAAACAATATTCAAGGAAGAATGTGATTTCCAAGTGCATGGGATGATGTTATGTCTAGATATTGAACCCCATTTTTTATTCCACTGTGATTTTTAGTTTCTTTCTATATTTTATACTATTATGTAAAAGCTGTATCTCTTATAAAAATCTAACACAAAACTCTACATTGATATTTAGTAATATTTTTCTTATATAATGTATTTTGGTGTGTATCTCAGTTATAAATGTTACATTATTATCAAGACACTTTAATTGATCCATTATCATGATTTAGAAAATGTATTTCAAAGATCAATGTTTTATATTTCTACATTTTTTTATTAACTATGTCTTTTCAATCAATTTGTAGAATATTGATTTAATGTGTTTTAGCATAATTTTTTGGTATGAAATTCACGTGCCCCACTTTTGAGTTACTCACTCAAAGCAACATAACTTAATTTTACTTTTTAGTGGATAGATAATTTTTTCAAATTCATAAACAACACTGACATAATGCTTTTGATGGTAATAGAAAAATAAGGTAAATAATTTTAAAAACTCTAAAAGTACTATTTTTGGGTGATTTATAGTGAATCAGGAATTTTATAGATAAATATTACATATTATGGATTTTTTTAATTGATTATATATTAATTACACATATTTCATTATGCCTTTATAGTCAAATTATATGAATCGTTTCAAAAAAGAAATTTATCATATTTTATGAAAAATAATAATTTATTAAATAACTTAGAAATCAGATAAATAATTAAAGTGGATAATTAGGATTATAAATGGTTCAAAATATCATCACATATGTATTAATGAGAATATTAATACATTGTAAGTAAAATTATAACCCATTAATATAGAAAACGTTTTAGCATTATTAAAAAATGAGTTTTCTAAAGGGTTAATATGAAAAGATAAAGGTTTAGATTAAGTAAAACCATTAATAAATCTAATTTATTGTTTTATTTAGACCTTAAACATATTTAATTTTAATATTAGTCTCTTTTAACCATTTTTTCACAAGAGTTACTTAATAGTAATTTAGAACTTTGTAAATTTATATGTGTGTCACTCACATCAATTATAAATTAGAACCTCTTAACATCACTTATTCACATTTAATGATCCTTGATGATTGACCAAAACCTACCAAAATATCCCCCTCTATATTTAGTCACACTATATAGGTTATATTATTTTAAAAATACCAACCGTTGGGTCATTAAGAAAAGATCCGTAGGGGGTTTCTCTAAGAGATGGTAGACATTTTTACAACTCATTCAATTTTTCTTCTTCTTATACTTAAAATAAAAAACTTTTACCCATAAAAAAATATTAAAATTTGTATCATAAATATGAATATATGTTACTATTATAATTTTAAAACCATTTTCCACCTATTTTCATTCCAATTAACAACAAAAAAACATCACTCAGGTGTACGAACAACATACTATTTCCCAATAAAAGTGTTGTTTGATTTTCATTAAAATTTTATTTGGATGGTCATAAATATGTAACTAAGTAATATATATGATATTTATGAACTTATTATTATTTTTTAATTATTATATCAAATATACCTTCTTTACTTCCATCATTCTAGAAATCACTTACTTTGCTTATGTGTGCGTGTGGACTATCACCTTCACGAAGGGATGCACTTATTTTTTCATTTCCACTATACATGGTTGTTGATAAGGATATATTTAATGAATATATATATGAAATATATGATATAAAATTTATTCTCAAAAGGATAATAATTATTTACCTTACTTTTGTCCAATCAGTTGAAAAGTTAAAACAACATTCATCCATACATACAACCTATCGTCTAAATGAAGAGTGTAATTCAAATTTTTTATTATAAACATTAAAGTATGATATAAAATATATATATAATGACTAAATAATTTTTTTGTCATTATTAACTTATTTTAATATTATGTAAACATTAGAAAAATGTTGGGACTATAACTACATTACTGAAACATATATAAAAATAAAACAATTAACACTCAACAATGATGATTTTAATAAAGAACTATGAATAAATAGGATTTGAAATGTTAAAATTGTAACCTATATGATTGTAAATGTTTTCATATATTTATTTTATATAATTATAATCTATCGAGATTTACTATAGAGTATTCTAAAATCAATTGTGAATTATTTTTCACTTGAGGCAAGGGATTCACTTCTCACTTTTAAACATGTGAGACATATCTTATCTTCACAAATTATTTATTTTGTGTGGTGTATCTATTATATGTTATATCATGAACCAATTTATATTCATTTTATTTAAATATTCATTCAATTTTATTTACTTCATGTGTGTTGTGATTCAATAGTTACACCAATCTTAAGGGTTTATTTCACAATCTCATCATTATTTGAGATTGTTATTGTTTTAGTCTCCATTGGGAGAAATATATGATCTATCTATAATAAAACCAATATATTTTGATCTCATTTTTTATTTATAAAAATTATATATTATTTCCTTTTATTTTTTTATTATATGTACTCATGATATTGCAAGAATGTTTTTTTAAGGAAAACTGAATCTGTTTCTACTCAGACAGAAATATTCTTCTATAATAACAATATTTTCATTAAACTATTTTTAAAACTGTTTTTAAGGATATTAAATTATTTTTTCAATTAATTTTTATCCATGTTTAATTTCTATATAAAATTTTCAATGTAATCCGTTTTCATTTTCTAAATGAGGTTTGTTTTGATTTTTTTTAAATAGAAAATAAAACATTGTTTCCAAATATATGGAATAAATAGAATTTACTACCCTCAGGAAAACTCAATGAATCGAATAATCCTTTAAAAATCAGAAATATTATTTGAAAGTAAATTTATTTCATAAATATGTTTTAAATTATTATATTTTGAATATTTGGATCTAAAAAAGAAATTTTACTTTCCTCAAGAAATATTCAAATGATCCATCTAATGTATTTTTTTATGTAAATATTATATGGTGAGTATTTTGAGAAATTTAACTTTCCTCAAGAAATATTCAAATAATTTATCTAATTTATTTTTATTTATGTAAAGATTATATGGTGAATATTTTGATTTTTTGGGTATGTAATATTTTTATAACATTTTTAATATTACTCTACATGAATTATGATTATGTTTTTTTTGAGGATGATATTAACGTTTATTATTATAGTTTTTTAGTTTGTATGTGTACGTTGATTATGTTAACCCCCTTTATATGATAAAATTATTGGAATTTGAAAGTGACAGACGTCGCTCATCATAACCCCTCTAAATATCAACAGGTATAATGAGAAAAACTAGCTTGGATATTTGGTAAACACCTCAACCGTTTACATATGTTGTCGTGGTCTAAGGCCTTGATGATAATATTCTAATGTCTAGAATTAGTCATTATATAATAATGAAATTAGTTTAAATTATTCATGTGATTATTTATATTCATGTGTTATCAAAGTATTCATTCACATTTTTATTCTATTCCTTGTTATATAAAATATTTTTTTATTTTTTATCTTTCAATACTATTCATATTTTATGTACTCTTTGATAGATTCTGTTGTAATATTTCATTTACTGAGCATATAATCTCAACCTTTATTATGTTTTCCTTTCCCCAAGATACCAAAAAGAGATATACTAAAAAAATCAAGGATTATATTAATAAATAGTAAAGTTATCATAATAATTTATATATATATGTCATGTTTTAAAATATAATGTGAAAATTATTTATGTATTTATTCTCCCAATAATAAAAAATAATACAATACATTGATATGAGATCCCTTGTATTTTTGAAAATGTTATAAAATAACCACCATATCCATTCTATGATATTCGGGGTGTTATATTTTATATCAAATAAATTTAAGTAGATATATTATAAACTAGATTTCGAAAATCATGGATTAGAGAACTTGGCTCTATGGTAACCTATAAGGATATGACTACTTATATGATAATATCATAATGTTTTTAGTTTGGTAAAGATTATGTGGGATTCATTCAATAAATAAATATATAGATAGGATATGTTGATGTGGTTTTTTCACATGTGAATTTATTGTTAGTAACTCTAAAAAGAGTTGGTGGAGTATATCATGGCCATCATTTTGTGCACTTTGAGTTGAAATTACCATCAAACTAGTTTGAAAATTTTAGTGGATATTCTTGGGTTAATTAAAATATTAATTACAAAATATTATGAATGAATAGAAAACATATTGATGATTTCATTATATTCCCACTGATATTAGGATTATAGTTATAAGAATAGATATGAATAATATTTTTTGTCATGTCACGTGTCTCACCAATTTTTTAATTATACATTATTATTGATAATGTTAAGAAAAAATCTAATGTATGACATTTTTTAGAAATTAAACTAATAAGAAGGAATGGATATCATATTTATTAATGTAATATATATAGTGGTTTCCATCCTAGTAAGGCTAATGAAACATTATATGGAATCAGATCTTGATCTAGATATGAAAAAATGACTTCTATATTGACAAATTTTAGTCAATTTATAAATAATAAAATTTCCCATATGGATCATCCCACTAATCCTAAATGTTGGGAAAAATTTTAGATCGTGTCATACATCCACAACATTTATTCTTCAATGAGACTAATATTATTTTTTAGTTGATAAAATAATATTTTTTTGTAGATAATATATTTCATTCTTTGAGAAGTAATGAAATGGAAATGTTTATCAAAGCATTTTATCATCTCACATGTGAAAACGATCAATGGTGGACAATGATTCAAAACACTAAGGTTGAGGATAAATAAGAAAACATGGTTTTTATGGATTTTAATTTACTTTTCATTGAATTTTTTTGTGAAATTGGCGGATATGGAGAGGAAATTAAAAGTTATAATAAAAAAGGAAGATTAAACTGTTACTATATCGGAATTCAACTTCACAAGGATATAAATGAATTAAATGGACAATATTTTTAATAAAAATTATGTGATTGAAATTTTTTTGATGAGATAATACTAATCCTTCAAAGGGACCTAGTTTCCCATATCTTCTCATCATATAAGGGCATAGTGTCATGTGATATCAGGATAGATAAATAATTCCCCACGTATTTGGATTCAAGGGAAAGAAATATATGAATAAGGTGGTTGAGCACTCTAAATGTTGAAATAGGGAAAACATGAAGATGAGGAGGGAGAAATTTCTAATATGTAATAAAAGTACAAAGAAAAATTGTGGAACATGATTGCTAGGAATGGGTGTTTAAATAATGTATAGAGAGAAAGGACATTGAGATCATCATTTCAATTGAAGGAAAGAAGATAATAACATTTCATTGTTTAAATCTATAGAGATGGACCTCTATGAGAATGTATATCCCATTAATTAGGGCAACTTTCCTCCAAAAAGGACAAGCAATAAAGTATAGGATTATTTGATCACTAAATATATGTTTTATGTTCATAATGATATAGTATAAAGTACACTGATCATAACCTCAAATTTAGGTAATGATTTATTTGATGTTGTATCTTCATAATCTATTATATCATCCATTTTTCTATGAAAATTATTCATTTCCCTAGAACAATAATAATTTAATTGTTTATCAATACTATTGGTCAAAATATTACTATAATATAGATATTAGTTGGTTCCCATTATGTCATATAATTACACTATTTATAGACATTGTAATTATAGATACAGTTTAATTTTAAATAATCTTTGGAATAGATTAGATTGCATTTTATAATGTAAAAAAGACAGAATGAGATGATAATTTCTTATGAAGGTACGAAATCCCTCATCATTAGAGGGGTGACTACATCATTTTAATAATATCTAAGTCCTCCTATAGTAGCCTTGCATAATTAAATTATTTAAGAAGAAAATAATGGAAGACCTATAGAAGTGAAGTTATCCCTATCATATGTTATTTTCTAGCTGTTGAGTAATAAAATATTGTATTTACCAAAGAACAACCCCAACATCCACCCGATCATAAAGTATATTTTTCTATTGAAGTCTTACCTATTGAAATACGTATATCTAATACTCCCCATATGATGAGTACAATTTCGCTAGTAAAGTTATCGAAATAACTAGAAGACTTGTGTGAGAAGGGATTCATATGCTAAAGTGTTTTTCATAGAGAGATCCTACCTTATTTTTTAAAAACATGTGTAATATTATGAGGTTGTGACTTGATTATTTGGTTCTTATTGTCATATATGTGAGTAAAACAATATCAACTACCTCATACTAGTGTCACATTGATCAAATTCAAGGAGAATTATATTTTCCAACGATTATTCTTCATTATGGGTGTAATTAATTTCTAGTAATAAAGGAAAATAATAGAAAGATTAAATTTCATATGAGGTTTTTAAATTATGATTTTACATTAATTCCCTAGGGATATAATAATACATCATCAATTTTTATAAATCTAGTTATCAATGAGTTCATGGAATATCGGGATAAATTTTATTGTATTTATTGGTCATATCGAGGTAAAATCAAGAAGTTATAAAGATAATAAAAGTAAATTAGGAATTTTTTTGATACTATACGAAAAAAGTGTTATATGGAAAATTTATCATGTGTATATTCTAGATTCAATAATTTCATATTCTTGGAAGTATTTCCTTTATTGATGGAATTTCTGTTTATCTATCAAAGTCAAAATTAGTCAAAGGATGGCCTACATAAAAAAATTACAATGGTATATATTTTCCTCAGATTATAAGGTTTCTATCAATGATATTTTTTAAAAAAAATCGTATATATAAGAAATATTTACACAATTAAAATTTAAATGTTTTAGGTTTCCATGGATATATAAATATAAAGAATGTTTTCAGTAATTGAAGAGGATTTTGATCAATGATCCAGTGTTAATACTACCATCAAGAGGGGAGAATTCTTCATATATATTGACATATCAAATAAATTTCATTGATGTGTCCTTATTTATTTATATAAATTTATTTTATATTAATCTAGTTAGTTATAGATACGTGAATAAAAATATATAGCTTCTAATATTGATTTGTTGGCCACAATCATTGCTATGAAGAAATCTAAAAAATATCTTTATGGGAAAATATGTGAGATAAACATGGATCATTAGAGTATAAAATATATATTTAACAAAATTATCAATGTGAGGAAATGTTTATGGTTAGAGATACTCAAGGATTATTATCTATCGATAAACTACCACCTTAGAAAGGATAAAAAGATGGCTGATGTGTTTTTTATGAAAGCTCATAGAGTTATAACTATGATTAGGATTGAAAAATATTATCTATTTATAGACCAATTAAATATTTATATGGGAATTATTAAGAAAAGGGGAACCATCACTCCTTTATTATATGATTTCAATGACAACATTATAAAAAAAATAAACTTTTCTTTGATTGATAGAGGTAATTTTTAGAAGAAAATTAATTCCATCGATAATGGGATATTGGAAAAAATTATTTCTAAAGATAGTGTTCTAAAAATTATATTGAGGTTATGCATTTAATATGTACCTAATATATCAAGAAAATTATTAGATAATTCTTATATGTATAATTTCATAATATACCTTGTTAGAACCAATATGTGTATGGATTTGAAGGAACATTTTTTATGGGATAATATGAAGTGGAAAATATATAACTATGTATCAAGATGGTTGGATTTTTTACAAGGGAGGGTTAGTAGATAATATCCTAGAGGATACATAAATCCTCTTCATATTACAATATATAAATGGGATGACATTTCCATATAATTAATCAATATATTACCAATGAATCCAGGAATAAATTATAGTATATTGGTTATTATTGATCATCTAACCAAATCAGTTCATTTTCTCTCTATAAGAAGAGTCTTATATCATGATCATCTTGAAAAAATTTATATTAATAAAGTTGAAATACATCATGGTATACCAATATAAATTTCCTTTGATCATGATCTATGATTTAAATCAATATTTTATAATAGAATTCATAAGCTCTTCAATACTAATATTCATTTCATTTCCACCTATCATCATTGGAAAGATGGTAATTCTGGGAGGACTAAACATACATTAAGTGATATGTTAACGTCATTTTCACTTGACATTCGAGGTATGTGGGATTAGTATTTACGTTTTGATGAGTTTACTCTAAAAATGGATTACATTAAATTATTTAAACAACTTCTTATAAATAATTTTATATAAAGGGATGTTGTTTAATAACATGTTGGGATAATGTTCGTGAGAGGAAGGTTATAGGTTAAAAATGTGTAGAGGACACAACATCAAAGGAAAAGTCTATTCAACAACACTTTAAAAAAACACAAAGTAGGACAAATATTTATTATGATAATAGAATGAAATCTTTGTAATTTCAAGTGGTAGATCATGTTTTCTTAGATGTACCACCATGGAAGGGTGTTATAAGTTTTTTTAGGAAACGAAAATTAATCCACAAGTGCATTATAACTTTTTATATTCTTCAAAACATTGGAGATATGCATACCATATTTCAATTAAAACAACCATATTTAAATTATATGATTTTCATAATATCTATTTGTTTTAAAAGAAAATTAAAAATTCAATTCATGTTATCTCCTTTGATGAAATAGAATTTGGTCCTTATTTTTCATAATTTGAATGGCCCATCTAGATTTTGTATACAAGATAAAGAGTTTTGAGGGATCATATGACTCGATAATGAAGTTAATTGGTTGAAATCGTAAGATAGAAGTGGATATGTGGGATCTAGAAGATGTTATGATGAAGAATTAACAAAATATTATTATCTGGTGACATTATATATATTTCTAGGATGTAAGTTTTTTAGGAGGTAATATTTTAATACTCAAGCTTCAATTATAGTTGTATTTTCTTCTAGGGAAAGAACAACACAATACACATAGTGTAATTCAAATATGTGATAAAAACCTAGATTATAAATTTTTAAGAATGTATTTGTCTTAAATTTATTTCATTTTTAAATCCTCATATAAAAATTAACTTAGGGTTAAATATTGGTATTTTTCTAAAACAACTAATTTTTACATTGAATTGTTAAATATACCATTTTTTCAAATAATGCCAGTTCTTTTCAATAGAGTTAATTTCGAATTATATATTTTTTATTTATATTAAATTGAAATATTATCCATTTTATTTGTAATTATAAAATTAAATCAAAAACAAATTCATGTTTTTGATATAAGTTGTCTTTTTAATGCCTAAAAACTCATATTTTGAAAAACAATTTTTTTTCCCTTTTTACATAGTTATTTTATTTTTTAGAACTTCTAGAAATTTAATATTAAATAATTTATAAAATAATTTTGGATCATTTTGTTCAAAAAAAATTAAATAGTTTACTTTTATTTTTTTCAATATGAATACCAGCCATGGAAGATATTTGTCACCATAGTAAGGGAAAAATGTTTAAAATGGGATTAAATCCATGAAATAAAGTCTAAAAATAAACTCAAAACATGCCTTAATTTCATTTAATAAGTTACATTCTTCCTTATCTATATAATATTTTAATATTTTTAATTTTTCTTCCATTTTACATTGATAATGAGCTTTAGATTATTTATGGAAATAAAAATTCAAAAAATTCCCCGCTTTAGTCTTTAATATCTATAAATTTTTTATATAGATATAATAAGAGGATAGGTTCAGTTATAAATATTTTTTGAAATATAAAATAATCATATTTATTATATTAATTTATTATCACCTTTTAGTTCTGATATAATTCCATTAAATCCTTACACAACGCTGATATAACACTTGTTCAAGCCATATGAAAATATTATATATAAGTTTAAAAACACTAAAATTACTATTTTTAAGGGAATATTTTAGTGAATAAAAAATTAAAGATTAAGATAATGTATTGGGGAAATTTTAAATGATTATATTTAAATCTAACATCCCTATTGATGTCTTTAAAAACAAATTAAATGAATATTATAAAAATGACATTTGTGATACATTATGATAAATAATATATTATTAAATATTTTAAAATTCATAAAAATGTTTCAATAGAGATATTATTTCAATAATTGGTCTAAAATTTATTCACATGGAAATTTATGAGTTAATTTTTATCTTATGATAAAAATTATATACTATAGATAATTTAAACATTATTAATACTATTAAGGTCAAAACAAGTTTACGAGAGGATTAATCTAAACTTATTGGGGTTAAAATTACCTAAAACATGGATCAAACAAATTTTATAGTTTTACATAGTCCTTACACATCTAAAATTATAATACTAGTTATTTAGGATCCATTTTTGATGATAATGTTACATAAAAATATTTAAAAAATTTGAAAAATTATAAGTGTGTGAGTCACCTCATTTATAAAAGGGAATCTCCTCCTCTCCCTTATTCGCATCTCTTGAGCCATATTTATAAAAAAATATTGAATACAATCCCTAACCAAAATGAAAAAAAGCATTAGATAAATTATTTTCTCCCAAAAATTGCAACCCTATGTTCCCTAAAAAAAGACACAAATGAGGTTTCACAAACATAAGGTAACCATTTTTACAAATCCTTAAAAACTATATATTCTTATAATAAAATTAAATCTATTAAACTCACACTAAAATAATAAAAACCATATCATTAATATACTAATATGTTATTATGATTATTGTACGACCATTTTCCATATATTTTCCATTATATAAAAATTTTAAAACATTGCTTCTACATACGTACAACATATCGCCTCCAGGTAGTAGTGTAACTCATGTTTCCTCACCACTTTACAAATATTTTTATAAATATTGAAGTAATGAAATTATATGATATTTATGTAATTATTATTCTTCTTTAATTATAATATCATACCTACCTTTTTACCTACAAAATGTTTGGAAAATGATAATGTCGCTCGTGCATATGTGTTGATTACCTCCTCCCGAAAGCGATATGGTTTTTTTTAGTTCCAATTTACATGGATGGTATTAAAGAAATAGTAAAATAATTTATATTAAATATATGATATAATAATTTTTATATATTATTTAATTATTATTTACATTTACTTCATTCTATCCATCAAAAATTAAGAATAGTGATTATGGATACATACAGCCTACCATCTCTATCAATGGTATAATTAATTTTTTTGTTATGTACCATTCATGGATGATAAAAAATATGTATATAGTACAAATATTTGATATTTATATCATTATAAACATCTTATAAGATGATTTAACCATCATAACGATTCATAGAGTGAAACTACCAAAATGAAACAAACAATAAAAAAATAGGTATAACTTAGAAATGACAATTTTTATAAATTTCTATTAATAAATGGGTATTGATATGTAATAATTGGATAATATTTCATATTATAAGTAATTATATTGTTATTTTATAGAATTATAATAAATATAAATTTGATATACATGACTCTAAAAGTACATGTAGTGGATTTGGACTTGAGGTAAGGGTTTCTGTTCACACTTTTACTCATGTGAGACATATGTCATATTCAACAATTGTTTCAACTTTATGGTATATACACTAACCCATTTATATATTATACGATTAAACTATTTATATTCATTGTATTTAATGTTAAAATAATATTTATTTACTTCATGGGGTTATGAATCAAAATATACCCCAATGTTCATGGTTTATTTCAAAATCCCTTTATAATTCTGGATTAATTATGTATATGAGTATGTTTGGGGAATTATATGATCTTTATATATTAAATATTTTTATTTTATTATACTTTGGTTATTTTTAAATAATATAAATTTTAATTTCATTACCTTCTTTTACGTATTCATTGGAAAGGAAGAACGATTTTAATGTAAACTGACTTTTTTGTACTTAGACGAGTATATTTTTTTTCAATGTCCATATTTTGATTAAAATAATTTCGATAATGTTTTTACAATTACAATATAATTATATAATTTATTTTTGAAAAATTATTAATTTCTAATAAAATTTTTCAAAATAATCAATTAATATTTTCAAAAGGAGGTATGTTATGACTTTATTGTCAAAAATGTGAAAGGAATATTTGTTTTTATGTACATGGTATATATTTCATTTTCTACCATAATTAATTCCCAATAAATTGAATCTTCCTTTAAAAGTATTCAATATACAATTATAGTAAAAAATTTCTTTATTTTTTTAATTTGTTTTTTTATTTTGAATATGTGAATCCAAAATGACAAGGGTATTTTCCTTGAGATATCTTCAAATGATATTTTTAAAGTATTTTCCTCTATTTCAAACTTCCTTGGTAAATATTTTGATTTAAGTGATATGTAATTTTACATCCCATACCAATTTTTTGTTATTCCATTATTCTTATTTTTTTCTCCACAAATGGGTGTGTTTTTTGGTTTCTTCCTATGTTCATAGAATGTATGGGTTTTTTAGTGTTTTTATATGAAAACATGGGTTTCTAATATATTGTAGGAAGTTACACACAAAGTATTTGGTTTAAATGAGGTGAAATTATAACTTAGTAGATTTCCTAAATATTTATTGATCATGAATGGTTACACATCATGTAATTGTAATTCTCAATGTGTGGAGTCAAAAACAGTTTTTTATAAAAAAAATGTGATGCATTTCTCAGCGTTTTATTCTTTCCAAGAATAAAAAATGTTTAATGGGATTAAAATCCATGTAATTATAATGAGTTGTGGTTATTAGGGTTTCATATTAGTGGATTTCAATTCATTCAAGCATTAATCCTTTGAATCTCGACCAAGATCCATTCCTAGGTGATTTTGGAGATCTCTGATCATTCCAGATTGTTTTTAGTGATTGATAATCATTTTTGTTCTAGATTGTATTTTGGGGTAAGTGGGTCTTATATTGTATTTTTATTTCAAGTATATCATCTTTAGATTTTGGTATATCATCATGAAATTTATGGATCTAAACATCATTTAATGGGATCTTGATTATATTTTTTATTTATTGATCTCAAACACATTCATTCAATGTTGATGGACTGCTTTACTGGTGTTGGGTTTATAGATTTTTTATTTAATGGTACATGGTCCAATAATTCACTTCCCTACAATTGAATCCTTGAATTGATTTTTTTTAGAAAAATTATGTTTTAAAATCATGGATTGGGGATTATTAGAAATTCTATTTTTAATGGGTATGAAAATTGAGAAAAAACCAAATTTCAAATGAATTAAATTTTTTTAGGTTGATTTATGAAAAATTTTGCCTTTATTTGAAAATAATTTAGATGAAATGATCTGAGGATTGATATCAGTAAAATGGATTCAATTTAAAATTTATTTTAAATGGAATTAATTTTATAAAACCACTAATTTGGTTTTGAAATAAAAAAGGCATGTTTGAAAATAAAATTGGGGAAATAAATTTTGAAAATGTTTTGAATTGATTGATTGAAAATTTGATTTATTTATTATTGAACTACAAGTTAACTTAGGTAGTTTGTGGTCACTGGGAAAAATGTTTGAACTTTGACTCCCAACGAATTTATTAATGATGAAAAAAGTTACTAAAACAACAACGATATGACTACCCCTGATGTGTTCGCCTATTAGGGTGTAGACTATCATTGATGGGTTCTTTTATCATGGTGTATTTTTATGTGAAATCCATAATAGATATGTGGTCATTATGAGATGTGTAAGGATCCTATTACCTGATACACTTACTTTCCATAAGTTTTTCATACACGGTTATTTTCTCTACGTTTTTTGATTTTTTGTAAATGTCATTGGTTATTGAGTTGTTTTATTCATTAATATTTCTTCATATAAACTATTTTATATAAAATTGTCATTTAATATAGATTTAAAGTTGATTTGATATATATTCTATCTATTTTAAATGAAAACATATTTTGTTTTAGAATATGAGATATGAAATTCCATGCCACATTTTATTTAAATTGATATAATTAATGTTAATTTGTCATGGTATTGATTGTGGAACACTTGGTGATACCCTACTAGGATTTATAGCTCACAGACTACCTTTTCCTTCCAATGTATATATACTTTCTTATTCAAGGTCCATGAAAAGGTAAATCACCACTTGATGGTGGTGGATATTATTGATCCTTTAGACCATGGAGTGATGGTGGAGGTGATTGGTGGATATGATATCTACTTATTTCATGAGATATTTGATTTTATGTCTAATTATTGACTGAGTACATTGATGATGTACTGTTTTGGGTTTTGTTTTACATTTTTATGGAACTTCACCTTTTTGGAGTGTTGACAATACTGAATTTTATTTTTTATAATCAGTTGATTGGTGGAAAATTTAATCCCTTTTTGGTCAAGTGTGATTCCATGTTATAGTAACTATCTTTTGAGGATTGGAAATGCCATTCAAGATATTTCAATGCTAAATCAGGTATTAGGGTACTAGTGTATCCAAGATGGTTCATTAAAATGTGGTAAGAATCTTTCCATTATGTTAGTATGCTATTATGGATGTTTTAGTGGGACTTAAGAGGTAGTTGTGAGTGAGTTCTTGGACATATCACATCATTACAAGACTTAAGTCACATTGGGTATTTTGGAAAAGTGTCTTTCATGAATTTCTTGGTATCATTATAGTCTTTTCCCTACTTTTAATATTGGTATGTTTGAAATCCAAATAATTAAATGTTATCTGATAGGATTGATATTCCCATTTCTCTTGTTTGAGTGGTTAATATGAGAAATATTCTGATGTCTTAAATGTTTTCTATCAGTGTTTCATAGAATCTTGAATCTATGAGAACATTTTAAAAAGATGTATTTGGAGTCAACTAGTGAACCACATCGATCAGATCCTCTTGAGGACCTAAATCTTATTGAGATTATTGTGTGTGCTATCCATGATCTTGGAAAAAACATAAAATCATTCAAATCCATGATCTAATTGGGGAACCTCATATTGATGAATCTCATAATTATACTCAATAGGTTCATTGTCATAATACACCAACATTACATCACTCAAATGATCCTAAATATAAACAGGATTTGTTGAGAAAGATATAGATTTTATTTTATTTCAAGGAAACACCTTATTTTATAAAGGTGACGTGTATCCACTTCACTCTAGAATGGATTTACAATATATTGTGGGATTTTATGGTAATAGTAAAAAAGCCCGATGTTTTGGAGTGTAAGAACTTTAAAGTTATTTTCACAGATTAGTTTTGTAATGAATCTATGGTACTTAACAAGGATATAGTGTCTTTAAACTTATAGTATACTCGTAGGATTCTGACATGGTATGTGATCTATTTTTACAATCTTGTGTAGTTTTAACCTGAGATTTTATTTAATGAGAAGATGAATTTTCTATGGTTTGAGATGGTTCTTAAACCTAAAATTCATTCATTGTAATTCTTACCGAATCTCTCTTTGTATGCTGGTGTGCTAGATAAGGAATTGATGGTTGAAATTGATCTTGAAGGCATGTTAGGGTTGACGAGAGTTCCTTTTTATCCTAGTGGATATTAAGTGAGTTTCTTTATGGGATAGATGATGTTTGAAATGTATTGTGATGGTTCTGAGAAGCAGGAATCCTCAATACATCTAGTACTTCTGGGAGATTCCATTTTACTTTCTTCTAGTATGGAAATGTTTGGGATTTGAGACATGAATATAATGAGGCACCCATGATCTGATGTTGTTATGGTCAATAAGGAAACCTAAATAAATTCTACCATTACATTTATACTCCACACAGTGGAAAATTCTCATTAATAAATAAATGTATTATGGTACAATCATATTCTTTGTAAACAATGGGGTTTTACCCATACACATCTGGAATTAAGTGTATTCACATAGTGGATGAGTTTACAACGGAAGCTGATATTGGTCTAGCGACTGTGGGAGGTAACATCACTATATATTTATCTTTAGTGACTAATAAATTTTTCACTAGTATATATCACTAATTTATATCAATTTATACAATGGAATTGATAAATGTTCCTATGAATCTTTGGACTTATGTGATTAATATTACGTTTCCACTCGAAAAATAGTTAGCAGGGACTATGTTGTACTTCTAAAGTTTTCTCTCAATCAGAAATCATTATTACCTAGGATTTTCTATTCCTCCAAATTAAACCTCTTGATTTCATTTTATAGGATGGATTTTATCATTTCTAATATTTTATGAATTTACTATTATCTTTAGCGGGGCTCCTTTACTGTGCCCGATGGGGTGTGTCAATCCTTTTAGAGAGAAGGGGACCTGATGTCAAGTAGATATATATCTTATTATCTAGATTAAGATAAAGTAATATCAATGTTTCTTTTGACATTGAGTGATAATATTTTAGTTATGTTCTACCTCAATTTATTTTTGAGTTTCTAGTAATAGTTTCTTCTAAGATATGGGGTCTACAACTGGAATGGGGGGGGGGTATAGTTCTCAATTGATTTAGTATCTGGTACTCAAACAATGTCTATTCAATCTTATAGTATGGCACGAAATGAACTAATAGAGTTTAAGGATAACTTATATTGTCTATTAGATAAAGGATTCACACACAGAAGAATATCACCTTCAGATATTCCTAAGATCTTTTCAAGAAAATATGATGGAACACTTTTCCAATGTATTTATTTTTAGAAACTCAATCAATTTGAGGTAAAAAAAATATCTGTTTCCATGGACTGATGATATATTTTACCAGTTGAAATGAGTTAAGTCATTGTTGAATATTTATAATCAATTTTATTATCACCAATTGAGAATAAAATAAACCACCATCTATGATATTTATTTTCAGAGATGGTATATCCATTATGAGTATCTTATCATTCAATTTGGTCAATCCAAGTATCCTTCAATATTTATGGCCTCAATGAATATAATAATCCATTAGTATCATGATATGATTATGGTGGTCATTGGGGTTGAAATCATGGTTTAATATCATTCCAAAGAAAATCATGTTCATCATTTGATAGCATTTTTTGTAAGGTTGAGAAATTACCGACTCTATGAAAAGCAATAAAAAAGTAAATTCTCAATTAGGGGAGTGATTTTTTTGGGAAACTGGTCATGAAATATGGTATCTCACTTGATCATAATAATTATAAATATATTATGAAATGATTAAGACCACATAAATTTTTTATATTTTGATCTTCTTTGTATTTTTGAGATATTACTATAGGATTGTCAATGATTTCTTGACATTGACCACTCCAATGACTACTCTAACACTAAAGGGAATGATATTTTCTTGGTATGAAACATTTTAGAGTTATTTTGTTTTGATGAACCTTATTTTAACTTCTACACATGTTTTAACTCATCTAGAGGCTGGGTATGACTCTGTCATCATTGTTGATGCATCAGGTTTGGGTTTGGGCTATGTGCTATTGTAGGGTGATCACGTGGTGTCATTCAGATCTAGGTAGTTTAGGACACATGAGAAGAATTATCCTTCCCTTGACCTTGAACTCATAGCTATAATGCATGAAAAAAAGTGTTTTTTGAATTACCTTTTTAAAGAATTCTTTTCCATTTATTCTGACCACAACATAATGAGCTATATATTCAATAAAAAAAATAATTGAGCCTTTGGAAGAGGCATCAGTGAAGTACCAATATTATTTTTAATTTTTAAATGTCTTATAACCCTAGGAATGACAATTCAATTGATGATGCATTGAGTTTGAAACATCTAAATTAGTTCATGAATGAATCATTATAATAGTAGAACTTGTTGGGTAATCATTCATAGTTTCATTTAGGTGTCCGGGTGCATGAGGGTGCGGTTGTATTGAAAAGTGTTTATCTTATATCCACTCGTAATGAGATGATTCTTCAAGAGTACTATTTTGATGGTGATTTCTATGGAATTAGGGAATATCCTTATGGTGGGGTGGTTTCTGTGAGTTAACATTCTCTTTGGATGGAATCTTATGTTTCCGTAATTGGTACATCATACCTTTTCCAGTGAGAAATGATTTGATGGGGGATCTCTTCAATTCCTAGTGGCTGGTTTCCCTACGTACCAAAATTATGATCTATGAAATACAATAATGATTTTGGTGTCCATGTATGAGGTGAGACATTTTGAATTTTTCATATCATTGTTATAATTTATAAGATGTCAAGGATGGGCACAAAAAATATTCAGGTATACTTTATTCCCTACTACTACTAATAGGGATGTGGGTTGAGAACACTATGGACTATGTGGTTGGGTTTTAATGTACCCATTGTAAGAATAATTTTTTATGTTTTGTGATCAATAAACTGATGAAATTAGGTCACTAGTTACTAGTTAATGATACAACCAAGGTTGAAGAGTTTGGAATTATCCATGTGGATGATATTATTATAATTCACCAGGATACATTTATTATAGTGTCTAATAGAGATCCCTAGTTTACCTCTGATTTCTGGTGGGTCCTTCAGGAGGATATTGAATCTTAGGTTCATTTGAGTAAGGAATACCTTCCATAGAAGGATGGCCAGATAAATTAGTTTATACATATTCATGAGAACAAGAAATTTCCTTGCATTGTAAACTTTGGTGGAGCTTTGGACGACCACTTATAATTGGATGAGTTTTCTAATAACAATAGTTTCCAGTCCACAATACATATGGTTCATTGTGAGGCCTTGTATAGTAGGCCATGTAAACCTCAATTAGGATGGTCAAATATTGGTGAAACATCATCACTTTGTTCAAGCATGGTCCATGAGATGAGAATAAGTTCCAAATGATAATTAAAATAATTTTAATGGAAATGTTTTGGAATAAATATTATGTTCACCATCATCGGTGACCTTTGTGATTCTCAGTCAGTGACTAGGTTTTTTTGAACGTTTTACCTCGGTTGTTTCAACAACATTTTTGGGAGGCCGGGGAAGCATGCTAGGCATTTTGTGGGTCCATTTGAGGTTGGTGATCTGGTGGTAAAATTGGATTATCATTTATCACATCCACCAATTTTTATATAGATACACGATTTGTTTCATGAATTGTTTCATTTAAATTATCTTCCAGACCAATATTATATATTGATCTAGGATCATCTTTATGTTGAGAAATATTTATCCGTGATCATGCATCTAGTCAGGATTATGGATTTTGAGATAGTTTAACGTAGTGGGATGATGATACCATTAATATATTTTCTACAAAAAAAATGATAATGAATTTAATGAGGTTTTGTAAAATGAAGAACTAATGAGAGAGTATTGGATACATCTATTTGATATAAAATATTTTTGATGGTCTTTCTGGGGGTATATATTTTTTATTGTGGAGAGTATGTAATATATTTTTTTATTTTAGGTACTCCTTTGTTCGTGTTATTATTTTCCTTTTATTTTGGGCCCAATTAAAGGAATCTCTCTATGTTCAGATAATATCTAGGGTCATTTTTGTTTTTCTATTAAACATTGGGCATTATTTTATGTTATGGGGGATTTTATGTCACGTACTTGGTTCACATGATGTGAATTTGAAATAGGAACACATAATGAATATTTAAAAGTCTTGAAATTTTACACACAGTGTACTTTGGATTCATGACTAGTAAGTGAGAAAATTAGTTTTTAATAAACAATTTTATCTAATTCTCACCGTTCTGGGCCTTCTTCGATTACATGAATTTTAATGGAAATATAGGCTTTGTAATTATCAAGATTTTCTATTTTTAGAGTTCAATAGGATTGAATTTCATTTCATTATAACATAAAGCCTTCTTTTCTAGGTCTGTGACCTTTCTTAGGAAATTGTGAAGATCTCAGTTCATTTAAGCTTTTTTATTTAGTGATTGAGCTTTTTTATTTTTCATGTTCATCCTTTTGGGTAAGTGGATATTCTCTCATTTGTTATATCATATTCTAATTTAGGAATATAAACTATTTTTAATTGTATCTTGATTCTATGATATATTTCTTGATTATTTCATCTTTTTTCAACACTGGAGGACCCCATTTCTATTGTTTTCTTTATTGATCATATATTTAAAGGTTGGGGGATACATAGTCATTTTCCCTCAGATTTAAACCTAAAATTTTATGACTAATCTGAAATGTGTTTTCGAATGATTTGAAATTTGTGAATAGGGTTTATTTGATATATAATTAATTATAGGTGTGGAAATTGAGAAAATCCTCAATTTAAATGGAATTGATATTGTGTGGTGGATTTATGAAAAATGATGTCTTCATTTGGGAATTTATTTCATATAATGTGTTGGTGATCGATCTTGAGATAACGACATAAATTAAAAAGTAATTTGAAATGAAATTAAATGATGAAAACGTATGATTTGATATTGAAATAAGAACGACATGTTGAAAACTTAAATTGGGAAATGATATTTTGAATTTTAGTTAAATGATTTATTTTGAATTTTATATATTTATTATTGAATAACATGTTATATAGGTTAGTTAGAGGAAATTAGGAAAAGTTTAATAGGACCTTGACTCTCTAGTAAATAATTTACTATAAAAACTGTTACTAAAACAACTATGGAATTACTACCCATGATGGGTTCCCATTTTATATTGTATATTTCCTATGATGGGGTAACCTATTGGGTTATATTTGTGTCTGCATTCCTGACTACTGCAATGATCATTGTTATATGTGTGAAGATCCTATTACCTGATAAACCGAAATACCGCAATGCTCCCATACATGTTTCTATTGAATGAGTTGTTTAATTTGATATAAATGTATTTTATTATTGAAATATTTTATTCATTTTAGTTTCTATATATAAAACATGTTGTATAAAATGTTCATTTTCAATTATTTAAATGTTTTTTGCATCTTCCTTCTATTTGAAATAAAGGCATGTTTTATTTTTAAATATGAAAAAATAAAATTTCATCCCTTAATCTCTTTAAATTGATATAATTAATGATAAATTGTTATGTTATTGATTATGTAACATTTATTTGGACTATATTAGGAATTATTAATCACAACCAACATTTTCCATTGAGAATTTGTAAAATTTATTATTCCTTGTCTAAAAATAAGAAAAACACCACTTTGAGGTGGTGGATGTTCTGGATCCTTTGGAAAATGGAGTGATGATAGAGGTGTTCGTGGGAGATGTTATCCACATGTTCCATGGGTTTTTTTATTTTTCATATTGTTAGTTATCATGTACTTTGATGATATAATACATTTGGTTGTATTTTACCTTTTGTTTATGGTACTTATCCTTTTACTAGTGTTGAGAATACTAACATGTATCTTTTAACTTCCTAAAATTTTTGAACAAAAATTCGCATGTTAATCAAGTTTTATTCCACATGATTGTTTCCAACCCATAGAGATCGAGAATTACCTTTTGGATTTGTCATTTTTGGATCGATTATATGGGTTTGAGGGTATGTGATATGGTTCACAACTCTTTTGAAAGCATTATACATATTAATAAATACAAATAATGATTATGTAAATATATAGTGGAAAATTAATTTTTTATAAGCATGTTTTAAATATTAATGTTTATGTTGAATATGGTTCACCCCATTCATATAATTAATCCATTCGACTTAGTATGTGATAAGAGGGTAGTTATATCCCCTCAATGCATCGACATGTCTCATGAGACAATAATATATTGATTATTTGGCATATACCTCACATTTTGTCATATGTTTTATCTGAATAAGACATTAATAGTTATATTATGATGTCTAACATTATACATTCTATCATTATGAAAGTAATTATTATTATCCAGTTGATTATTTATGATTTTGTGTTATCAAATGATTTAGACCCCTTTTATGGTATTTTTTATATGGAATATTTGATTTTTTTGGAAATATTATTCATGCTTTATTTACTTTATGATAGATTTTGTAGTATGATTTCCCTTTATGAGTATACGAGCTAACCATTTATTATGTTTTCCCCTATTGAGTATACCATAAAGGTATCTATGAATAAAATAAGGGGTTTATAAGAATAATTTGTAAATTTATCACAAGAATTAGTATATCATATTTCATTTTTTTCAAATGTAATTTATTAATCATGTATGTATATAGTCTCCCAAGACTACTAAAAAATGTGATCCTTCAAAATGGGATCCCTTATGTTTTTGTACCAATGTAGTAAAATAACCACCCACTTTGGGATTCTGAAGTCAAGTTGTTACAACCTATCTACTATAAAATATATAATTTTTATATCTTATAATATATATATTCAGTCATTTTTATCTTTATATACATATCAATATTTTAATTAGTTAGTAATAATTAATATTATAATGATACAATTTTTTAAAGAGAATATAACAACTCGAGATTTCACTATGCATTTTCCTTAAATAAATATTATATTAAAAACTTGATCTATACCCAATATGGAACTATAATAAGACTATGATATGTTAAAATAATATTTTACCATTATAATAACATTTTTATGAAAAATGGTATAAAATAAAGTAACCTTATTAAGAAATATACAAGAAGGAATGAAATAGAATCAAGTAGTAGAAGTATCCATTTTGAAGTACATTTAACTGATATTTGAATATATATAGAATAACATTGGTTTTACATAGAATAAACCTATTATTTACTACTATAATTATGATATGAGTGGAGCTAAATGGGAGAGATGTTTAGGCTTGTCAAAATTGGAACATAATCTATGCAAGTGGAATCACCACACTCCACTACCACCAGATATTACCTTAATCTTAAATCATAAATGGATATCCGAATGAATTATGTATCTATAAATTTGGTTGATATAATTAGGCAATTAGTAATGTAATAAATGATTCATATTTCATATTTTTTACTTTAAAAGGAAAATATAGATTTGTTTTTAATAAAAATCATCTCCCTTTATATTTCGTATTTAAAACCTAAATTTACTGACTTTGGAATTATAATTTTTTTAAATTTAATTTAATTTTAAAATTAATCACTTAAATATTACCATAGGTTAATATTTTTGTAAAATAATTTATTTCTATGTGATTAATGGAAAATAATAGTTTTACCAAAATTGGGCATTTTTTGACTTCATCAACATATTAGAAAAAAATAAATTTCTAAAAAACCCTTAAATTTATTAAATATATATTTAAATAGAAATAATATGGCCTTTAAGATATCATTTTTAACTTAGAAAAACAATATTTGTTATATAATAATATTAGTAACATTTCTTTATGATTTATAAGCTATTTTCAGTTTTTCTTTTAATTAAACATTTCAATGGTAATATTAGATAAGGATTTTTTGGAAGCCACATAACCATTAGTTTTTTATAGTAAACTATTTTTAATTATAATATTAAATAAAACTGATAAATTTATACAGTATAAATTTGATTTTAAAAGCACCCTTATTATAAAAACAATTTTTATGCATTACATGTAGTCATATTAAAATTAACATGTCAAACCATTGAAAATTTAATTTGAGAATATTATTTTCCTATTTAAATAAAATATTATTTAGGAAGTAAAATTTATTTTTTTATATAAAATCAACCCTCTAAGTTATATATTAGTTTCTGTGATAAAACAGTTATTCTTCTATGAAATATATTTTTCTAAATATTTTTTATTTTTAAATTAAAAGGATATATTGTTAATCTGGACTCTAATATGATGCTTAAAAAATATAAAAAATAATAATTAATTAGCTAATTAATGATCCTTGTAAAATAATATAATGAATACTTAATAATTGAAAGATCCTTTTTCTACAAAAAATTGTTTTCAACAGATTCTGTATTTTACTTTAACGGTTAATTTTATTATTTTTAAAAATATAATTATATTAAATGAAATTAAAATTAGGATTCATCATGGTAAAATTTGGTAAAAAAATTAATCTTATTTTGTTGTTGTAAAATAATTACCATGATTTATATTTAATCTGGATTAATATGAGTTAAAATTTGTAATATAATATAGCTCAAATTTTACTAAATAAATCGCACACATATTCCTTCTATATTATCTTTTTATTTTAAAATTTATTAAATACATGTCTCACCAACTGTTTCCCATGTAACTAACCTAACACCCATGATCCTTCATTCTTACCCCTTACCAGAAAATCTATTCCAACAAAATTCCCTCATTTAGACATATAAAGAAATCTCACTTCCACCATTTTAAAGACACACCCATAACACCCAATATTTAATGAAATATATTTTTTCAAATATAATTAATATTTTCTATATTTTTTTAAAAACTCTGTTTAAAATTCATTACATGAAAAAATTATTTTCTTTGGAAGCATGCATGACACGTGACATTGAAGATCATCGAACTATGAAATAATATCACTTTAAATTATACCATTTTAAAATAGCCATTAAATTGAAGGGTATGAATAATTTTAACTAAATTATGAAATATAAATATTAGATTCCAAATAAATAATAATTTTTTATGAAACACTATGCAAATAATCAATTAATTTTAAGAAAATTTATTATATTGAAAAAAATTCTTTTTCAAAGAATGATTTATACTTCTTTTTAAGAGAAAAATTTTTAATTAATTTATAGATATTTTAGAATTTTTTTAGATCAAAAGATGTAAATTTTTGGAATCATAATATCAATATTATATTATGGCTAGAATCCGTCATTTTATTAAAAATATGGATTTTTTTATTGAAGAGTGAAAATGATGATTTATTTAAAAAATATCATTTATTTTCAAAAAATATGTAATTTAAATGACCAATGATATTTTAAATATCATATGTATTATTTTTTAATAATTAATCCTCTTAATTAATTTTTATTCAACATTATATTTTATTTTATTATATATTTATTTTTAGGTTTAAAATAAAGTTTTTTAGAAAAACTATTTTAAAGTGTATAATGTTCTTTCATTTTTATTAATTAAACTAAAACCTATTGAGAAATTTTTTAAATTAAATTTATAAATTATGTATAAATGAATTTTAATTGATGTTCATTAAAATATTATTATTATTATACAATGACTTAATATAAAATGAAATTGTTTTTGAAAAAAATACACATTTAAAAAATCCAATTTTTCATCATATTTACAGGTTTTTTTAAATTTAATTGTTCATGTTATTGAAAATTTATTTTAAAAATTAAAATTAAATTTCAGAAAATATTTTCAAAAATATTTTATTGTTAAATTTTTATTATTATCTGAAAGAATTATATTTTGGAAGAAAAATGAAAAGAATTGAATTTTAAATGAAAACATCCATATCGTTGAAATTATTAATAATGTCGAATTATAATATTAAATTTTTTTAAAAGTAAAATTTGTTATTTTTTAATAAATCAATCTAATTTTGCTCACCAGAATAATTTTCATCTTGAATTTTTATATATTAACTTCTTCAAATTTTGAACAATTTATCTTTTAAACTCATCATTCATATTATGTTTGTAAGATTAATTTTATATTAATTTAGTCCACTTCTATGAATGGAGTTTGGAAAAATATATTAAATAGTTTTAATGATAATAATTTATATTATCTAATAATGTTAACTATTTTTTATTAAAGGGAATACAATTAACAGAAAAAATTACTTTCTATAGTTAAGGTATAAATGGTTTCACTGGGGGTTAAACAGAAAATATGTGGAATAAAAAGACTTATAAACTAGAAAAATAACTACAATCTATATTTATTTCTACCATTATTCCTAAAAGGTTCTATAATTTTCCATTTTAGACCATGTTCACATGTTAAAAACATGGTAAAACGTATTTATTTTCAGAAATATTAACTGTGTCCTCCCCCCCACTTATAAAAGTACACCCCATATTCTCTCTTATTCATACCTATAAGACATTTTCGGTCCAAACATTCATACCTAAATAACTTTACAACATCCCTAGTCTCGTCCAAAAGGACATATATTTGATTGAAAACCTTCATAATATGGATTTTGGTGCAAACTTAGGGAGGATACCCAAAGAAGACCTGACATTCAACAACAAGTGTTTTTGTATTATTTATTTATCCACCTAATTAAATTATTATTATAACCTTATGATATAATATCCTCATTATATTACATATATGGAGATGTTTATATGTTATGGTAGTTTTGTAAAACCATATCCACTTCAATCAAATGGGCTATAAAATCATTGTTTATGTGTACAACATACTTCCACTTCTCATATCAATGTCATTCATTTTTTGATTACCACCTTTAATGGTTGAGTTTGATGATGGATATCAAGTTTATATTATATATATATATATATATATATAATTATGCCCATAGATTCATTATATCATATATACATTTTTCACATTTCATTCCATACGGGATATGATAACACCGTTCGTGTGTAGGATAGACTATAGCCTCACGAAGTGAGGTGATTCTCTTTCTTTAACACTTTACCTGCAAGACAGTAAGGATAAATATATGTGCCATAAATTTCATAATTATGATATTCATGATGTTTATTACAATTTCACACATTTAATAATGATAACATCGCTCAGGTATATGTGGGCTACCACCTTTATAATGCGATGCGACTCTCTCTTTTCTTCACCACATCACATGGATGAAATGTATAAGTATATTTTAAAAAAATAACAGGTTATTTAGAATAATATTATCATTATATGATGATAATTTACTACTTAACTTATTTCTTTAAATTTCATTCTTAAATGGAAATGTTTCTCATGTGTTTGTACGACCTACCATCTCCATGATCATAGAATTCATCATTTCTGAAAATCAATATAATTAATTGGTCTGGAGAGTATAATTCACATATAAATATTATGATTATGTCATTATTACTATTCTGGAGATATTTGAACCATTATCTATAGGTATTAAAGAATCTAATCAAAACATATACAATGAAGAAAGAAGTTATTTCCCACAACATTACATTAACATGAAATTTTTAATAAACAGGTAACAAAAGGGAGTTAGTAAATCATATAAGGTATGATATATAAAATCTCATCTTTTTATTTCAAATTAATTCATGATTTATTACATAATATTACACTTAAAAACCCTTCAATATCAATATGTATAGTGTTTTTGGGAATTCGGTACATTACATAACAATTTAAATAAGAAAAAAAACACCATTATTGAAAACATCTATAACATACACGGACATAAAACTGAATGTGATAACCTGTAACCTGAGAACATACATAGAAAAGGGAGTGCTATAATGTATAATAATGTGACATACATAGAATAACATGGAGAGAATAATACATGTTTGACAATAGGCATATCACAATGGAGAAAGAATCATAATCATGAAGAATGAGACATGATATAGAATTCTAATCATTAAGGAACCATGGAAAATGTAGAATCAACATAAGAAAATACATCATAAAAATAGGTAAAGGATAAATTACATGACATAATGATAGAAAATGTCCAAGAAATGAATCATGTTCACTCCTGGAACAAACCTAGTGTCTCATGAGTCTAAACATTACATAATGCACTTAATAACTATATAATTCTTTGTACACCCATCACTTTCATTTCATTCTCAGGTTTTCTTGTTCCAAATAGATCATACAACATGGATTTATTAATCAATATATTTCATTCTAATAGAAAGGAGTTTTGAATAGATAAATGTATGTAAAATTTAAAATAATTATAAGTGAATAAAGTTGAATATACTTGATAGTAAATGGGTATGGTATTCATTACACAATTGTTTTGGCATAGAAAATTATAGTTAAATTTTGGTAGCATAATATAATCACATAAAAATTTATTAAATGGGTTAATGATAGAGAAATTATTCTATCATCATTTGAAAATAATGGGTATTAATAGAGACATGGAAATAAATATCCCAACATTAGGAATTGGAAATATTAGGCATATGATAAAAATTAACTTTAATAAAGAAGAGAAGGAACATATCCCTTACCGTGAGAGTGTGACTCCAAATTCTTGAGATGTGATTATTTAGAGCATGGTGGTGCCATGGGGGGACTATATAAAGGGTATATATGTTTATGGAAAATCAAAAAGTATTTTAAGGGAAGAAAAATGGGAACTTGGTTGGGGTTATAGAATAAATGAGTGGGGATTTGTTTATTAATTCTCAAAGATATGTTTTGGACTCTATGTAATAAAATTACCAAAACCAAAAACCTTCCCAAGGTTTCTAACATGGTTTCTGTAAAGTGAGAGTGGTCTAAATTTTTTTATAAGTGAACGGTCTGAAAATAATCAAATAATACTCTTTCTATGTGGATGTGAATCCTACTATTAAAAAATGATGTTCAAACCTTAACATATATTAATTGTTTTGGAGGATTCAATAATTATTTATAAAATTTATAAAGTAAACATAAAATAAATAATATTTAAATTTATAACATATATTTCATTGTATATACCATTAATAGTATATATTACATCACCTTTGGGATCTTATGATGACATAATACTCACAACATAATCATACCATAATTAATTTTTACCTAAAAATTCAACTTTTTCAAAAAATTATTAAAAATTTAGTATTAGATAATATCAATATTATGATATGAAAAATAATATTCATTTTATAAAAAGGATTTTCAAAATAAGTTTATTTTCACTTTTAATATAAGAATCAACATTTATTGAGAAATCATATTTTTTTATAGTAACAGTTTTTTAATCCTTATAAAAATTACATTTTACTTCATAAAAAGTATATGATCAATTATAATCGATATATTTTTTAATAATAACATTTTATTTAAATTAAATTTATTTATAATATACATTTATTAATCAAAATAAATACATTTATTTAATTTTAATATTAACCAAAAAAATTATTCGTGTTTTATTTTATTAGAATAAAACGCATATATAATGTAATAAAAACATGTTGAAAATATATTCATTATTATTTAAAAAATTACATATTCATATTTCTTGGTACATGATAGATATACTTTTCATATACATATGAAATCCAAAAGATTAAGGTCCTTAATGGCGAGACTTCCGTGTCGTGGTTCGACCTACATGGTTTGGGTCATGATCTCGATGAGATTGGAATTCTCCCATAAATGGTTTCACTCATTATTAAGTTATTGTATATCATATTAGAGTTAGTTAAGAGAAAATCCTATAGATTCTATCTTACTTGAAGCTATAATAAATGGGCTTCATAGCGTAAGATCCTACTATTTGAGGACATCAATTCATTTTTATGTTTTAATTTGAATTGTAAAAACCCTATATTTATACTAGTAATACGATCACTATATTACAAATATATTTTGATTAGTAAATATGATAAATGGTATTGTAAATTTAATATGATATAATAAAACTAAAGGAGTTCATTTTTTTTCTATAACCATTTTAAATAACATGACATTTAGTTAAAAAAGTGGGAAATTTTATTTATAACAGTTTAGGTCATTTCAATATTCACCCCTAGATAAATATCACCATTGAAATTTTCATTTCACACACTAAAATATATGACGTTAATTCTATTTCATAACTTCTTATGGTTCCCATATCAATTCTTCAAACATGTGGTTTCACTACAGTACATTGACTAGGTGTGTTGTCTTATTTTATATAAATTTGTCTCTATGATCTAGGATCTTCATGGGATACTCTTCTTTGGAATGGACATTCTATAATGGTACCACATTTGGATAGAGTACATGTGAGGGGTCTAGTATATACTTCTTCAATAGAGATACATTTAATTCATCATGTACTTGATATAGGTTAAGTGGGAGTGCTATTCAATAGTCCTCCTCTCTAATGTGGTCAAGGATTTCAAAGGGGGTGATGTATCATGGACTAAGAATTCCATTATTTCCAAATCTCATGACTTTATTCCATGGAGATATATAGAGGAATATCATATCTCCAATATCAAACATTATATCCTGTTGATTATTTTCATCATAGTTATTTTTTTTGACTCTGACCATCCATGATGCGCTGCTAAATGTTATTGAACTTTTACACCATTCCCACTACCATTTCAAAACCATATTTTATCACTCTCAAACTCCTTCCCACCATTTAGGTATTCAACACCTATTTCCATAAATAGCTTTATTGGAGTCCATTTGGATGCGAGAGAGGAAACTATTATTGTATGATAAGTCTACAATAGGAAGATGTTGATCTTGTCCACCTTTTAAGTCCATAGAACAAGATATTAGCATTTATTCTAGTGTGTGAATAGTCTTATCATATTGGAAATTTGTTTGAGGAGGATAGTACATAAATAAGTTCATCTTAGTGTATATAGAATGTTGGAACATTTTCCATAACCTGGATGTGAATCTCAGATATCAATCAAATATAATTAATAGTGGTACTGCATAGAGCCTCAACAATTATTTTATGTATATTCATGAATGTTGATCCAGTGAGAAGTCTTCCCGAATCACAATTAAGTGTGTAAATTTTTAAAGATGATTCACCATAACCCAGAAAAAATTGTTTCCTCCGGATGTCTTCATAAGATCAATAAAAAAGTCCATTGTGATACTTTCCCATTTCCATGTATGTATGGGTAATGGTTTCATAGTCTAATATATTTTGTCCTTTTATTTCTTCACTTACTACCATATAAGACATATTTATGTATATTTGACAGTATCCTTCTTTATATTTTCCCACAAATAGTTTTCATAGAGATATCAAAACATCTGTGTGCTTCCAAGATGGATACAAAAGATTGAGCTATGTTCATCATCCAATATCTCCTTCCTTAACTTTGGATTTGTTGGTTTAAATAATTTTGACCTAAATCTTACTGAACATGATTCATTAATGTTGAAATCAATGTATTTCACCTTTAGTATAACTTCATCATTCTTCTGAATACCCACACTAAATCTTTTAGGACACATTACCTTTTCGAAAAGATACATTTGAGAAATAATTTTTGAAAGCAGTAATGATGATCCTTACTATATGATTCCCATATACATCCTCTTCATGTCTAGGAAGATAAGATCATTCTTAATTATCATACATGAAAATATTTATATATCCTTTCTACTTAAAGTTTCTTCTACTTAATTCATTTTCACAGGATGGTAGTGAACTGGTAAATCATATTCCCTGATCATATCTAACCATATTTGTTGGTGTATATTCAGATATTTCTATGTGAATATATACTTGAGGCATCTATGATCTATATATATTTTATACTTCTAACCAAAATTATTTTATCAAAAAATTATATATGAAAATATCACTCTATCTAACTTTAGATGGTGTGTTGGGTAGTTATGTTTTGGAGCTTTCGACTACCTTGAAACATAGATTTTCAACTTTTCATTTGGCATTAACACACATCCCAATCCCTTATTTGAAACATCAATAAATACAACTAAAATTCCTCCACATGTGAGTACTGTGAGCATAGGGGTAGTAATAAGCCTCCATTTCATCTCCGTGATGCTCTCCAAATTATTCATTCCATGAAAACATGACTCCCTTATAATTTATATTTGTTAGAGTGTTTCACAATAATGATGAATTTATCATAAATCTATGGTAATACAAAGATAATCCATGAAAAATGAATATTTATCATAGATGTTGGCCTCGACCATCCTTAAATTTATTTTTTAAGGCTCCATTGATATCTCATTACATATGATGATAATGCCTATAAATGAGACATCCTTTAACCATAAGTTTCATTTTTTTACATGGCATAAATATTTTCCTTTAGTAAGGTCTTTTGTACGGTACTTAGATTCTCCCCATGATACTCCTTGGTTTTGGACAATATTAAAATATCATTTATAATGAATGCAACAATTTTTTCAAGGTAATCTCTAAATACTCTATTTATCAAATCGATGAACATTTATAGGTAATTTGTGATTCCAAATTGAATTATTGTGAACTAATAGTTCCCATTCCTTGTATGAAAATAATTCTTGGGGATATCCTCCTTCACCCTAACATGGTAATATCATGACTAAAGATCCACATTGGAGAAGTATGTTGTTCTATATAGATAATCGAAAAAGTCATCAATCTTGGAAAGAGGATACTTTTTCTTTTTCTTGAACATGTTGATCTAATGATAATCAATGTCAAGGTGCATTGACCTATACTTATTCACGTTGAATATGACTAGTTCACCACATGGGGAAGCACCCAGGTGTATGACCCTTTATTTAGTTTCACCATCCGGTGTTTCTTCATATTCTCAAGTTCTAAAAAACTATTCTATACAGAGTCTTGGATAATGTTAATTCCCCAAGTATAAGCTCGATTGAGAACTCAACATCTCTTCATAGAGGATGACCAAGGCATTCTTTGGGAAACACGTTGGAATATACCCTCATAATGGGAATGTATTCATGGAATATTCTTTCATCATAATCAATCATTTGATCTTGATATACTTTTTCATAGGAAAATAATATCCATGCATGAGATGTTGGTGCTAAAGATGAATCATACTCCTCCTTTAACTTGTATAGAATTGAAGGACCATTTTCAATATGAATATTGATTTCCTTCATGACAAAATTAATGTTGTCTGTATTTAGGGAAAACAAAACTATATCTAAAATTGAATGAAATTTCATGAATGGGAGAATGATATGGTTCACTGGGAAGTACATCAAAAATAATGATAGGTGGGGAGATATATACTTGGGATGTAACAATTTACCCATTTTCCATTTTCTCTGACAACTCTACTTTCATGTTTTGTGGTGGTGTTTGGATAGTTCCACTAAACCTTCATGACATGAATGAATGTGTAAAACCTGGATAAAAAAGTGTGTTTTATATTATTTAATGAATTTCTAGTGTACATTTCAACACATCATTGTCGACATCCATATTAGCATTTGTGATAGAAAAATATCTCCCTTGTTCCATTATAGGTTGTATGTTTTCTTTGAAAACCATTAGATTAGTGCATTGGTTTTCAATATTTCATAGTTCGTTTTAGTTTAAGTATTGAATAATTCATTGAGTTTTTACAAGATAATTCTTCTCTTATAATGCAGTAGTTGGTTTATCCTATTGATAATCTCTATCTATGATCCCTTCCTTCATGCTCTAAAAGAATTTCATCATCCACCTTTGGCAATTTCGAGGATAATTTTGTCTCGATATCTATTAAGTAGGAGGTTGAAATTTCTTGGCACCATTAGATTTCTCAATTAGAAAACCATAATTTAACATCAGACACTTTTTATTTTTCCCATGATATCCATGAGATTCTTCAATTTCCATTTTAAATTTTTGTGCACATTATACATTTTACTCATAACTATCAAATAGATTGATCACTAGGGATTTGAATAGACTATTTTATCCCACCCAAGAAGCATTCAACCATATATTCAAGGGTATTGACAAAGCCAATGGCATATCAAAAAACACATGTGATGTTTTTCTCATAATCCCTAATAGATTTATCTTCTTTTTTTATGAGGACATGGAAATACCATTCCTTTTTGAGATGGGGAGTGTGGGGAAAATATTAATCAAATAACATTTTCCAAAATGTCGTCCACCCCATCAATTCATGATCTTCCTCAGGCATTATATTATAGATCAATTTACACCACTAATCATATTATCCCTCTATATAATAAACATGGAAAAAAACATTCCCTTTATATGAACATAGATGGATGGGGAAGATCTTCTAAATAAAGTTGATACATTATTCCATGAATAAGGGATCAGATTATGCATTGAATGTTGATTCCCTTTTCACATAAATCTATAAATAGTAGTTAGTTCTTTCATTTGGGGAATTGGGACATCATCATAATATTGGTTTCTATTCCTAACCTGAGTTAGCTGAGAGAGTTCTGTTACAATGTTTGTGATTACTGCTCCCATTAGGTTAGAAATATCATTATTTCATTACTCACAATTCCCGTCGCATTAATTATTTACCCAATTCCTTATATTTCAGGTCATTGTCTAGAATAAAGATAAAAATACGGATGATTATTTTTAAAATATTAAACGCATTAATGGAACCAATTGAATTAAATAGATAAAATATAAAATTTATACATTTCCTTAACTTATGAATTTCGTGGCTTCAATCTATGTTATCCATGATTTATTTCCAAACACAGACTCTAATGGGAATTTTTTATTCCCTTAATAATATTAAATAATGAGATTATGATTTTAAATAATCATATCTCCTAGGGGTGTCAAACCATTTGTACAACAAGGCTCATCATTGTGCAATAGATCCCGACCGAGTCTAACTGAACACAATGTTTTTGTGTTTTATCCATATGTATATTTGTGCGAGATCCACGTCCATATGCAGTATCGAGAAAGATATTTATTTTCATGATAAATGAATTACTCTATACATACACAAATATAGGGATGATTTCTTATACATGGTCTTATCCTAAAGGCTTTGGCTATAGATTCTTAATCATAATCATATAAATAACAAAACATTTACTTTGATACCAACTATGATAAATCTTCTATTTATTACAAATTAACAAATGATTTATTGCATAACGTTACACTTTATACAACCTATATGATTTAGAAGTCTAGTTTATTTTGGATTTAGGTACATTACATGAACATTTAAATGGGAAAACAATTTTTTATTGAAAACATCCTTAACATTCTCAAACATAAAACTACATGGGATGACCTAGGGAAAACATAAAAAAGTCTGGAGCAGTAAAGGACGGTAAGAGAATAAAAATTCCATAACATGACGAGAATATTAATTTTTAGATAATAGGAATATAAAAAAGAATAATTAATCATATACATGAACAATGATACATTATATTGCATGATAATAAAAAAGAAAACATAAAAAATGTGGTAAAAACATAAAAAATTGTATGATAAAAATAGGTCAAAGATACCTACCAAGAAATCATGATAAAAAAATACCATAAAGGAATTAGTTTCACTATAATACCAACATGGTGTATCATGAGGAAAAACATTACCTAATGTATTGGAGCGCTATATAATTTCAAGGGTTCTCGTCACTTTTATTTCATTCTCAAGAATAACTGTACCACATTGATCATACAACATGGATTCATTCATCATAATTTTTTATTTCCTAACCAAATAGTGTAGAATAAATACATGTAATTATAAATTAAATGAATTATGAGTGTATATAAGTCAACTCCCTTGATATGAAATTGTTAAGTAATTAACTACACTGTTGTTTTTTCATGAAAAATCAAAGTGAAATTTTACAATCATACTAGCGTCACATTAAAATTCATAAAATTGGTTGATGAGAGAGAAGGGGGTACCTCATCATTTGGAAATAAAATTTTATTTACTAGTGATATAGAAATAAATATTCAAAAACTAGTAATTAGAAATACATTTCATAGGATAATAAAGAATCTTTGTTAAATAAGAGAAGGAAAAGATCCCTTACATTGATATGTGACTCCAAATGTTTAGGAGGGGATTATTGAGAACTTGGAGGAACCCTAGGAGGCCTATATAGAGGGGGGAAGAGTAATTAGATTCTCCAATGATTTTTGGCCAATAAAAATGGGTGATTGGGTGGTTTTATAGAGGAAATGAATGGGAATTTCTTTATTATTTTTCAAACATAGGTTTTGGACTATATTTAATAAAATAACCAAAACCAAAAACCTTCCCAATATTTTTCCCAATGTTTCTATCGAATGGCAGTGGTGTCAAATATTTTATATCGTAAATTTCCAATCCTAATAATATGATACCATGATTATGTGCAAGAGGGTTCTACTTTAAAAGAAATGATTTTAAAACCATAAAATATTTTTGTAGTTTTGGAGGATAGAAAAAGGGTTTATAAAATTAATATAATATATATTAAATCATAGTATATTATCTTTAAAACATATATTAGGTTGTTGATACCATTTATATTAATTATTACTTCAATTTTAGCTCATGATGATGTAATAATACACAATGAATATTTATAAAATATTTATTTTTTACCTAAAAATTTTCCAATCTTGGAAAATTATGAACGATTTACCATTGGATAATTTAAACATTATGATTCCAAATATAATATTTATTTTATATAAAATGTTATATATGTATGTGTATCTTTATTTTGTAAATAATAATCTATATTTATTGAGAAATGTTGTGTTTTTATAATAACATTTTTTAACCCTTATAAAAATTTTATTTGGATTCAAAAATATTATATGATCATTTATTTTTGAAAAAAATTATCTAATAGTAATATTTTATAGAAAATAATTTATTTTAAAAAAATAAATTTATTCATTAAAGTGAATTCATTGATTTAAATTGAATATTAACCAAGAATAATATTTTTGTTTTATTATATCAAAATACAAAAACATTTATAATGTAATAATAATAGGATGAAAATATATTCATTATTGAATAAAAAATAATACACATAATCATATTTCTATCGAATTGTTACCTATCCCATTAATACACTAGAAAACTATTTATGATTAAGGTATGTGATTGTGTGAATTTCATGGGTGGTTCGACGTACATGGTTTGGGTCGTAATCTCGATGACCATGAACATATCTCATAAATGGTTTTGATTATGCCTAAGTTATTGTATCTCACCTTGTTCTTGAGAAATGGAAAATCCCGGAGATTCTATCTACCTTAGAGTCTCTAATAAATGGGCTGCATAGTGTACGATCCTACTAGTTGAGGATATCACTTCCTTGTTCTTTGTCAATTGGATTTGTTAGAACCCCATATTAATACTAATCATATGATTAATCTTAAATGGCTATATTATCAATGGTAAAGAAGGTTAAATTAATTTTAAATATGATATGATATAATAAAATCATTGGAGGGTATATGTTTTCTATTACAATATTATATTATAGGACATTTAATTGAGAAATAAGGTAAAATCTTATTTATTACAGTTTGAGTCATTACATGATATATACAAGTATGGTTTCTTAATAGATGTTTAATAACTTATATTCATTAAACTGTGGGTTTGAATGTGAATGTATGAAGTTGAGACTTAATGTAAGGTATTTATATCTAAATTTTTACTCCTACAAGACACATTCCATATTCAAAACCTATTTCTTATATATGGTGTGTATACTACCCATGATTGTGTTTTATAATTTTTTTAACTTAGAAATATTGGGAACTACATATCCATTTTAGGATCTCCCTTTTATAGGATTTATAGTTAAATCAATACCAATGTGGTGAGGAATTTTTGTCGCAATATTCCTTCCTTTAGATTTATGTCATGTTATGCACCTATATTATTTGATGAGGTGTATATACAGTTGATTTGATATGTAATATCATGAATTTATTAATCCTCAAGATATTTTATCATTTTATTAATGACTTTTATTCAAGGGGATTATGTTCCAAAGTTTCCAAAGTGTTAAATATTTTATGTTTCAATATCATCATTTATTAGGATTGTTTATCACTATTATTCTAAAGATAAAATATTCTAATATATCTCCCATGAAATTCATGACTTTTCTTATCCTCTAGTTATTTCATGAGAATAAATTTATTTACATTTATTTTCCACTCTTCATGTACTCATGTATTCAAAAAGATTGTTTTTTTGAAACATCACATCTTCGATTGAAAATCCATTTTCTTCCAAAACCATGTTTCCTAAATATATTTTCAAAAATGATATATCATTATCTTATTATCTATAAAAGTCATTTTTACCCATTTTGACCATTTAAAAAAATAATATAATACATATGAATTTTTTCAAAAAATCTCATCTATAAATTACTGATAATGTGATATAAATATATTTTTTAGCATGTAAAACATAAAATAAATGTCTCATCTTCATGAAATTTATTTTATTTAAGTATTTCATTTTATGAATTTAATTATATATGAAAATAAAAATATTTTCAAAAGGTTTAATGTATTAAAAAGTGTTTTTCTAAAAGGAAATGGTATTTTTCAAATGAAATTCTTTTAATGATCAATCAAACTAATATTAAATATAATGTAATTTTTTTTGATGTTACCAATTCATTGTCGGGGACATGATCTAAAGATAACATCCATATACATTCCATAAATACTTTATATTTATGATGGTATATTGTTTATGAATCATATTTCATTTCTATGGGTTATACCATGATGAAATTAATTTGAAACCCACTTATTTTTCCATGGTTTATTCTCTGATAAGATGATGAAAAGATTATGACACGTGTATCTTTTCTATAGGTTATAATACGATGAAATGTTTATGAAACCCATTTCATTCAATGGGTTATGATATGATGAATATTTTATGATCTTGTGGATTAAATAAATATAGTTTGATTTATGAGATAACTGGGACCCATATCTTCTTCCAATTCGTTGGGTATGTATGAATAAATCAAGATTAAATATTTTATGTCTAGACCTGATTACATATTCATAATGATATTCCTGAACCAGATTACATGTTCATAATTTTATGTATTAAACTAATTTCATGTTCATAATTTTATGTGTGGGAATATCTTTCATGTCTATACTGTTATGTGTGGACCTATCTTTCATGTCAATAATGGTATGCATGGTCATGGTTGCATGTCCATAACATTATGTGAGGCACCGATTTCAATTCCTTAACTTAATAAGTGAAAATTTCTCTATTTATACATGTTTTAAATGTAATAATCTGTAGTGTATTCTGAAAATCTATGTCTTATAACAATTTTATTCTATAGTGGATCATTTTATTTGATTTTTATTATTATTTATGTCTTATTAACTTCCAATCTAAATTTCATGATTCGAGATTATTATAAATGATTTGAGCGGTATGGTTTTCAAATTTTATTCTCTTGTTTTCATGCACTTAAGCTATTGTAATGCTTACATATCTCCCTTATTTTCCCTTAAAAATCATCTGAACTCACCATTTATTATGTTTCCTTTCCTAGGGATATAATGATAGGTTTACGTGTGATATGATTTTGAAGAGTAATAATGGGGAATATATTTATGGTAGAAATTCAAGATATTTCCGTATATAAGAATATTTTTTTCAATGGTTAAAAAGTTACTATACTATTATTATCTCTGGGGAGTAGTTAGGGCTTGACATAGTGGTAAGCACCACATAATACTATATAAAAAATGGGGTCTTGAAAACCATTGGGTCTAGGTTACTATAGAAGATATGTAGTGTATTATAGCAACATTGGAACTATTGGTCGGTGACAGTGTAGCAGTGGTGGACTTTATTGTAGGAAATGTAGCGATAATTACACTGTAGCAGGCACTATAGCAAGCCTGATTACTATAGCATCAATATATTTTAGAGGGCCTTTAGGTCAAACATTTGGGCATTTAAGGACATGTAATGGTATTTCATGCTCACTGGACCTATAGACCATGTAATAGGCTTCATTCCCACTGGGCATATAGTTCATGTACTGAATAAATAAGGCTTCATGGGTGGGCTATCTCCTTGGGGAGGGGGGGGGGGGGGGGTTATGGCCTACCCTTCTGGAAAATGTGTGAGGTGTGTGTGTGTGTGTTTTAAATTTAATTTTTCCCACAAGCACCTAATATATAATATTATGGTACTTGAGTGAGTGTTTGTGTAATATATTGGATATTAATCTAAAAATGTATTATCCATTAATGAAATGCCTAGGTCTCTATAATTTGTATTAGAGGAAGGGTTTATGTAAACTTTGGGTACTAGGATGAGATAAATTTACTGAGATCCATGTTGATGTTTATATGGATATTTCTAGGGATATATCTAAGGATAATTCTACATTAGAGTCAAAGTATATGAAAATGTACTAGAATTTTTTTAAATGAGAGAGAAAGTGGTTTCCATGCAATTTCATCCATATATCTATTATACAAGTCGAGGGGGGTCAAGAATAAAGGTACCAAGCGGTGATAAATCTAAAAAAGGCATGTTGAGAAATATTTTATCATCACCTAGTGCATGATTATGGGCCTTACTGCACACCAGGTCTGACACTCCTATGGGTTATTCATTGGAAATTTAAAATATCATTACGAAACATCATGATGGATTTAAATAGATGATTACTATGAATGACATATGATAAACCTGAGGTTTCATATATTAAAAAAATGTTTCATGATATAGATATCCTATAAATGAATTCTATTAATTATTATGTGGTTTTATGAAGTGATTAATGTGTCACACACTCTACTATTTTATCTTTAGTTTGTGGAAGGAACCAGAAAGAACTAGATTAACAGTGAATGTGATTGACAGTTTTCTGATGATCATCCAAACAAGGGGATTAATGTAACAAAGGATGTTGGGATTATGCCCAATTAGTTTTCAAAAAACATGACTTGAAATATGTACCTCAACCAACTCTCTGACTCTTAAAATAATAGAATTAAATATTTTTATAAGATTTCGGGAAGTGGATAAAATGGAGTATGAAATATTTAATTTCTTATGAGTGAATAATGTGGGAAGAAAAACATAAGTTGACGTATTAAGGGAAAATAAAGACCTTATGACCATAAAAAATAAGGATATTATGAAATTAATGTAAATTTAAAATAAAAAGTTTGATAAACGAGGTGGATGAGAATAATGGTATTCCTAATATATCATTGAATGTTTAATTTATTAAATTTTAAAAGACTAATAATTACAAAAATATATTTCCTAATGTGAAAGAACTAGATGAGAATTAGAAAGATAATTCAAGTAATGATAATTTTCTTGATGGTGAAGAGAATATAAATGAAAAATTGAAGGAAGAATTGTTATGGAATAAGAGGAATAAACCTAGTTAATCGTGTATAAAGAAAATACAATGATTTATGTAATTATGTATTGGAATCCAAATATTATGTTATATAAATCTTGAAATATATATATTTTTTCACACTAATTTTTTCATTATGGATTTGAATGTATATGTTGAATGATGTTGGTGGAATAGAAAAGTGATATTTTTAAGATAACCTTTAATATGTTATGAATGCTGAGATATAGATGTTTGGATAAAGAGATAATTTATTTGGATAATGTAAATTTTAAATTACTTATAACCTTGTAAATTATTATCTATTTGTGAAAACATTATTTTCTGTTACCATTAATGGATATTAAAACATTATTTGATCAGTGGAATATATTTTATAATCTATTGTTCTGTTAAATGAATGTGGAAGAATGATTTTTTTTCATTTAGTACTTATGGTAATTCTTGTTATTACATTGTTTAAATAGAATATATGACAAAGTTATTTACATGATTAGTATGTTTTAATTAATACCTAATTCATGTAGTATGTTGGGGTTAATTAAGGGTTCATTTTTGAATTTTTTTTCCTTATTTCTAATGTTTTAGATTTTAATATTTTGTAAGGGTCACAAGGCCAACAATTTATGAAATGGTTTAAGTTCAACATTGGACGAGGCTTTATATATTAATATATTATTTAACGTTATGAATATTTATGCACAATATGTGCTAAACATTTTTCTATAATGATATCTAAAGACATGTTGAATTACATATCATTCTATTTATGGATATTATGATCTGTTAGTGCTTTATTCGTAGAAAATCCAGCTGCATTTTTTGGAGTAAGATATGATGTGGAATATTGATCAAGGTACAACCAAAGGATGAGATTGTGATTATTTTAATGAAAAAATGTAAGGTTATATTATCAATAGTTAAAGGACATTGAAATGAAATGTTATCATATTATCATTTTTTATGATATCAATATCCTTTTTCATACCGCTTTGGTTTATCATTTTGTATTCATTATCTTTATTTTGATATCCCTTTTCCTATTATCAATGACCTCTATATTTCTATATAATATTTTATAATTTTTTTTCATTTCAAAACCATAACTTACGACATATGTTCTCTTAAATGGAAACATTGTTAAGAGTTACTTCAGGTAATATTTTTGTTTCCAACATTCCCTTTTTATGGAAGTTTTATTCATTATTTTTATGATGTTGGTTTCTATGAAGGAATTTTCAAATTTTAATCATTTGATGACTGAGACAAATTTCAAGGGAGAAACTCGTTTTAATGTGGTATAATGTTACACAATAAGACTTTTTGAAATATTGTTTTTCCAAATATATTCAATATTTTTGACATTTTATATAGTATTATGTTTATATAATGTTATGGGCAACAATCAGTTTCTTTGAAAGTGTGCATAGTTTGCAACAGAAATGTTTATTAAAATGTTAAATAATGTTACATTAAATATGACCATTATAATATAGTTTTTGAATATGTGGATATGTATATTATTAACTAAAATTTTAAATTTACATATATTTGTACTATTTTGAATAAATGTATATATAATATCTAATTAAATAACTAATCATTTTTTGGTAAAGTAATTATATTCATCAAAAATATGTTTTCTAGAAAATTTATTTTTAATAATTTTTATGAGATAACATTATATTTAATTTATGAAAATTCTATAAAATTTATTTGATAAAATGAACATAATATTTTATTCATCTTGTCAAAATTATTTTATGGTGAAATTTTGGGTTTTTAGAAAAAACTTTTTTTCTGTAGGTAGTGAAAATTAATGATTTTTGTAAAAACTATAATATATTTCAATAAAATAAATATTTAAAACATTAATTTTTTTGAAGTATATTATATATATTTTAGTATTATTTAATCCGCTTAATTACATTTCAATCAACTTTATATTGTATTTTACTATAAGTTTGTTTTTGGATTATTAAAGGGTTTTTTTCATTTGAAAACAATTTTAAAGTGCATAATGTTTCTCCCATTATATTAATTAAAATAATATATCATGATGAATGTTTTGATATAATTTTGTATACTATACTTAAATAAATTTCAACTGATATTAATATAAAATATATTATTAGACATAGAGATAATGTAAGATCCTCTTCTGCTTGAAATAATATACTTTCCCAAAACCAAAATTTTTCATCACATCTATGGGTTTTATTTAAAAAAAAAAATTCTTCCACGTTTATAAAATATATATGAAAAAAGTTTAATTTTTGAAATCACCATGAAAAACTTTGTTATGCATAATTATTTATAATTTTCTAATAATATTTGTTTTTATGAATAGTTAAAAATACTGAATTTTAATTGAAAATTTTCATTTTGTATCAATTAGTTATTATGTTAAATTATAATTTATATTAGTATTATATTAAAATTAGGTCAATTTTTCTTTAATTTAAAAAATTTAAGTCATTTTAATAATTTTCATATTGAATTTGGTTATAAAAACATTCTAAAGGTTTGAAAAATTTCTCTTTAAAAACATGTTTTCACATATATTATTAGTAATTAATTATTAATTAAATCTTTCCACTTATGTGGATGTAATTTTGAAAATTGTATTCCATAATTTGAATCAACCAAGATTATATTATCATCAAAGGATGAATTAATGTTCTTCCACAATGGACATTAAAAACAGAAAAAATTATTTACCACATTTAAGGTAAAAATGGTTTTACAGAGGGTTAAATTAAACACAAAACTGTAAACATCACCTATAAACTTGTATAAAAACTTTTGGATATCCATATTTAGACTATTAAACACATAAAATTTAATAATATCCCATTATAAAATTTTTTCATATGAAAAATTTTGGAGAAAATATTTATTTTCAAAAATACATAGTGTGTCTTCTCCTCCATATATAAAAGGCCACCCCTACCCTATATTCTTCACACCTTAAAACCCTTTTTTTTTCAAATAATATCAAACCAAATCACATCCCAATTTCCCTCCTGTCATTATAAAAGACTTATCTTTGATAAAACACCAACTAAAGAAGGATTTTGGGGAAAACTTAAGAATGTTACTTGAAGAAGTGGTAACATTCATCTACAACTACTTTTATTTTTTGCTTCCAAAAAATAAAAAACCAAATTTAGGTACAATTTTTTTCCGATGGATTTTAAAACCGCATCTATGTTTTTTTTAGGAAAGGATATAGTTATTTTTTTTAGAATCCTTTTTAAAAACACCTCGAAACTTTATTTTAATATTTTTTTTATGTTATTTTTTAAAAATTTAAAAGATAATTTATTTTTTTGTGGTGTTTTTTCAAAAAACCACCTGGAAATTGAAGAAATTATAAAAAACCCCAAAAAATAAAGAAAAAAATTATAAAAAAATTATATAATTATGATTTATGATTTTTTACTTAATATCATATGTTTTTTATTATTTTAATTTTATTTAGTTATACTGTGTTAATTACTAAATACTTATAACTATTAGTTATTTATAATTTGATTTTAAAACAAATATTCAATAAGTTCGAAATGAGCCTACAACATAAACTGACTATAAATTTATATTCCAGAGAATATTTTAGCACAAAAAATAATCAAATCAAATCTTATGAAATGAGCTTAAACACAATTTGATTTAAATTTAGTGAGAATGAAAAGAATAAAATTAATAATAGTTTTAAGAATAGTATGAAATCGAACATGAACTTCCAATGACCATAACTTTTGATCAGTGTTTCTGTTTGGATCTACCACATACCAAATAAATCTTTGCGATGAAATCTATACCATGATGACAATGGGAGACCCTGTTCACTTTTTATAGGGAAAATGTTTCCCTAATGTCCTCAAAAACATAGTTTTTAGTTGAGGCACCCATATTTTTTAAAATTTCATCGAATTTCAGACACTTTTATGGGGTATTATTGTTTTTTTGTTGTGGAATGAATTTATTATCAGATATTGCATTCATATTGATGTTTTGGTTTTTATTTTTGATCACACCGTGATTCACTGTTTCATTTTCAACCTTGCGCCATTGTGGTAAAATGGTTTTATACTGAAAACTATAAAAATAATTAAAAAATTTCATTCCATGATTGAATCATTTATTTTTTTTATCATTTTTAGAAATGTATATGTTTCTTTTTTTTATGATTCCATATCTAGAGGGGAATATTTGGAGGGTACATGATGATGCCCAAAAAAATGGGCTAAACTGCAGAGGATCCATGCACACTAGTGGACTAAACCGCATATTGAAACTAAACTGCGCATACAAATGGGCTGAAATATTGAGGAATGGTCCCCCATTTAATTGTATATATTTCATATGAAAAAACCAAAGCCTCACTCGGCCACTATGATTCCCAACTGACCTGATTTGTCCATAACACCGAATCTGCACGAAGTCAAAACTGGTGTGCTGTGATCTATCTGTAGCTCTTTATCTAGTTGTAAAAATTGTTCCACACTTTTGGTGGAGACATCCAAGAGGTGGGGCTACAACTTAATTATTTTCTTCAAAGTGAGATAAGGCTACCAGGAGGTCGCAACCCATGTGACCTGTGGTTTTAAGAAATATTTGTGGTCAAAACCACCTTCCTATTTTCCTATAAACTTATATGTAATTTCTAACTAGAAGTGAAACTTTGGAATTTTTAAGTCCTAGAGGTGTCTTATCCTCATCCTTGAAGTTCTGGAGGCCCCTATCCTCATAGGGGGATCAATAATGAAGAAGGAGTTCCACCTGAGCTCCTCCTCTTCTCGATGTTGAGTTAAACGGTGGGTGTTATTTGTGAGGGAGCTTGGAACATTTCAAGGGAGTTCAAAATCTTATTTTAGATACTTGTTTGGAGTAATTTTGATTTGAAAGCATTTATTTCCATGTATCTTATATAATTGCATATTTTAATTCTTGTTTTGATTCATGTGATTGAGATTCTCTTAATTTCTAACCGATCAGTGTGAGATTTTGAGTGCAGGACTTGTGTTGTTATGATTGGAAAACACAAGAATCCTTGTAATTCCCACTTAATTGATATTTCAATCTGATTTGGAAGATATTATTCCCTTCATATGTTTTATACCTTGACAATACGATTGTTATTTCAAGGTTTGATTCTTCAAGCAATGAAATAAAGGCTTAGTAATTAATCGGGATTCCAACTAATTTCAACCAAAGAATAACTCCAAAACTAAATTAATCTCCAAGAATGAGGTACTTAAAAGTGTGAATTGAACTCACAATGAACCCTTTTATCTTATAATTTGGAAAATCTATTTGGTTTCTCAACTTTTAATCATTCAATTAAGTAATATCATCCTAAAATTATTTTCAAAACCACCTCTATTTTAGTACTTCTTAGTAAAAAAACACACTCTAAACCCACAAACTCTCCTTGATAGAAAACATAGGGTATTCCCTAGACTATAAATAAACTTTAGAAATATAATCAATTTGAAATCTCATTATAGTGCGATTAATTTTTTGTGCAGTTTTCGGGGAGAACATTGGTTTTTATTGCGTGTTTTTTATAAGATTTTTGTAAATTTTGTATCTATTTATTTGTTTTATTTTTTAACTTTACCTATATCATTGTGTTCTAATTTATTTCTTTTGTAGGTTTTTTTCCTGATGCATTCAAATCCAATAGATTTACCACCATTAGAACCTCAACCATAGAAGATCTTACGTTAGTGACCATGAGATGTAAAAGACAATCCTTTGAAAGAGGACACCCCACAACTTGAGGCTTTTCTAAACCCATCTTCTTCTAGAACCGAATTAGAACCTAAAATTAATGACTATAAATGGATGAAAACAATCGAACACTAAAAGAACTAACCTTTCCTAATGTTGATATCCAACCGACATATATTCAAATACAACGTGAGGCACCCAATTTTGAACTGAAATCTGGTCTATTTAACTTATTGCCAATATTCTATGGACATCCTGGAGAAGATCCACATAAAAACATAAAACAATTTCATACTTTGTGTTCTACATTAAAACCTAAAAACATGGATGAAGAAAAAGTAAAGCTCACATAATTCCCATTTTTATTAGAAGACATTGAAAAATATTGGATTTACTATGTTAATTCACCAATTATATGCTAGGCAGACATGGAACACCTTTTTCTTGAAAAATATTTCCCAGCCTCTCAAAGTTAAATGATAAGAAAATAAATCCTTAATATAAGGAAAAAACAATAAGAAACATGACATGAATATTGGGAAAGATTTAAAAGGTTACGTTCATGTTTGCCACACCACCAAATAAGCAATCAACATTTAATACTGTTTTTTATGAAGGATTAATTCCAATTGATTGTAACATGATTGATGTTTCTCTCGGTGGTGCACTAGTGGAGAAAACCCCAATTTCTAAAAGTACCATAATTGAGAACATTGTGCAAAACACTCAACAATTCAGTTCAATGTCCAATGTAACCATTTGAGGTGTCCATGAGGTGAAAAGTATTCAATTCAAGAAGAAGGTGGAAAAGAAATTTGAGGAGGTAAGTACCCTTCTACAAAAACATGATCTCTCCCTAGGGAGATCTCAATCTCCTCATCCCATCTATTGTGGAATATTCTCTTCTAACAACAATTATTCTGACCAATTCCTCAAATTGAGTGAAAATTCTGAGATTTGGGAGGCATTCTTCCCAAGATACCCCTATAACCAACCCTTTATGAAAGAACAGTACAATCCATCCAACTATGGGTGGAAATAAAATAAATCTTATAGGAATGGGGGTCATTCAAACTAGAATCATCAACCATGGAAGCAACAAGGTCAGAGTATTCATCCACACCACCATACAAGAATCCTCAACCACCCTTAAGGCCTTTTTAACCATCCCCACTAAAACATGATCCAAGCCTAGAAGATATGATGAAACATATGGTTGCCAAAAGTATCTAATTCCAGAAAACCACCTAGGCATCCATAAAAGACATCAAAACCCAGTTCGGCCAACTCGCTAACTCAGTGGGGGAAATTCAAAGTCATGAGTTGGGTAAACTACCTTCTCAAGCAGTAGCTAACCATAGGGATAAGGGAAATGATAGTGCCATCACCCTTAGAAGTGAAAAAAATAAAAACCAAATGAATCCTCCATTAGAGACACTCCCTCTTAAGGAAACCTCCATCCCAACCAGTGAAAATGTTCCAAATGTTGAAAAACCATGTCTTGATAGAATCCCCTATAAAGGAAAAAGTGTGTCTATTAATGAGTCACCTTGCCCAAAAATCTCTCTTCCATTTCCACAAAGCACAACCCATCCTAATAAATAAAATAAAACATAACTATATAAATAAATATTGGAAACTTTTAAAAAAGTGTATATTTACATTCCTTTTATTGATGTTGTGAAACAAATTGCAAGATTTGAAAATTTTTTAAAGGAGATGCATACACATATAAAGATACTTTGTGGTGATGAGAAGGTATTCTTAGGGAGGAATGTTTCAGTATTGATAGAGCCATCACTTCCCACCAAGTGAAATGATCATGGAACATTCTCAATTCCGTGCACCATAGAAGAGTATTTTGTTTCGAACACTATGCTCGATTTAAGAGCTTCTATAGCTGTGATTCCTCACTCTATTTACTCTTCTTTGCAGGTCAGTGAAACAAAACCCACCAGAATAGTAATTTATCTAGAAAATCGGAGTACAACAGACCATTATAGTGTGTTAGAGGATGTTATCGTGAGGTTTCAAAATTTAATTTTTCCTATTTATTTTTATGTGATAAAAGTTGGAGATGATACGGTGAATGGACACACCCCAATTATATTAGGGATACCTTTCAAGAAAACTACAAAAACCATAATTAATGTCCTCAATGGTACATTATATTTGGAATTTTGTGGTGACATAGTCAATTTCAACATCTTTTATGCCATAAAAAAACCCTCATAAGAACATTCCTCTCTCTATGTTAATTTTATTGATGTACTCCCTTCCCCTAAAAAAACAACTTTTCTTTTCCCTGACCCCCTTTCAGTGTTTTCTTCATTGATTGAAATTATAAGTAATGAATCATGCATTGATGGTTGTAGTGGTCTAGAAAAGTGTCATGCATGTTTATTAATTGATAATTTCATGAAAACTAAGGATCCAATGACCATAAATGATACTACTAAGATTTTAAATGCTTATTTCTCATCTGAGGTTATTAAAATTTAGCAGTTAGATGAGATCAGTGACCTCTTACTTTCACACACACTCCCATTAGTCCAAAATCCACCTAAATTGGAACTAAAAAAACTACCTTAAGATTTAAAGTACTTATATCTTGAGAATGGAAACAAGTTTGCAGTTATCATTAATAATTCACTCCCTCCTAAGTATGAATTGCGATTGCTTGAATTTTTGAGGGATTACAAACAAGCTTTGGGATGGACACTAGCTAACATTCTTGGTATTGGCACATCAATTGGTACACATCTCATTTTATTAAATGATGAGTCTAAAACATTGAGGTAGGCACAAAATCGACTAATCCCAAACCTCTTAGAAGCTGTGAAAAGGGAGGTAACAAAATTATTGGCTGCTGGAATCATTTACCCCATCTCTGATAGCCAATGGGTGGTTTCCATTCAAGTAGCTTATAAAAACCAGCGTTCCAGTAATCAAAAATGAAAACTACAAATTGGTACCAACTCATGTGCAGAATAATTGTTGTCTCTTCAAAGACTATCTCTAACCAAACCAACACACTAAGAAAGACAATTTCCCTTTTCCATTCATTGAACAATTGCATGAGACACTAGAAGGTAAGTCCCACTATTATTTCCTTGATTGGTATTCTGGATTCTTTCAGATCCATATTGCCCCCGAGGATCTTGAAAAGACAACCTTTACATTCCCCTTTGGGACATTTTCATGTAGGAAGATGCCATTTGGTCTGTGCAATGCTCCAAGTACTTTCCAGTGATACATGGTTAGCATTTTTTCAGATTACATATAGAATTTAATGGAAGTATTCATGAATGATTTCACTGTTTTTGTCACTTCTTTTAATGAATTGTTTAAGTAGCCTTGATTTAGTCCTACGTCACTGTGTTGAAAAGAATATCATATTAAATTATGAGAAATGAAATTTCATGATATGATAAGGAATAGTTTTGGGACATGCAATTTTTGGGGATGGTATCCAAGTAGATAAATCAAAATTATATTTCATTTCTGCACTACCATTCCCCAAAAAGGTACGGGAAGTGCGGTCTTTCCTAGTTCATGCTGGATTTTACTACCGTTTCATTCATGACATTAGTAAGATTACATTTCCCCTCTCTCGGTTAATCCAAAAAAGTGAAGGAATTTGTTTTTTGTAATGAATGTGAGGAAGATTTTAATAAGTTAAAACAAAGCCTCACGTCACCCACGATAATCCAACCACCTTGGTGGGATTTACCATTTGAGATCATGTGTAATGCCTCTAACTATGCAGTTGGGGAGGTTTTGTCTCAAAGGTTTGATCGACCTCCACATACCAATGCCTATGTTTGGAATACTCTATACCCTTCCCAAGAAACCCACACCATAAGTGAAAAATAATTCCTTGCCATTGTGTTTGGATTTGAATAATTTAGGTCATACCCTTTAGGGTCCAAAGTCATTGTGTTCTCAGACCATGCATCCCTCTAGTATCTCCTTATGAAACTGGAAGCCAAACCATGTTTCATTCGCTAGACGCCCCTCCTTCAGTAATTCAATTTAGAATTTAGAGATAAAAAATGAGGTGAAATGTGGTGGCTGACCATATCAGTAGGATTCCCTAATCATTGGACATTCACTCATCCTGTTGTATTCCTATAAATGATATGTTTCCCAATGAGAAATTTTACCGAGTGCAAGATGCTATTCCTTGAAACGCTGAAATTTAAAATAATTTGGTAGTATCTTGCATTCCTACTAATTTCAAAAAAACCAAGCCAGTTATCTAAAACCTGAGTCACGTTGGTATATATGGGATGACCCCTACCCCTGGCACACATGTAATGATCAAGTCCTTAGGCGGTTTTTCCCAATAGTGAGTTTCAGTCTGTTATTAGATTCTACCACACCCTTGCTTGTGGGGTCCACTTTGGTCCATTGTGGACTACTCGCAGATTCCTTGATTCTGGTCACTTTTGGGCATCACTTTTTCAGGATGCCACAAAATTTGTAAATACTGTCCTCGTTTTCAATGAATGGGTAATGTCTCTAAAAGAAATGAAATTATACAACAACCATTGCTCTTTCATGACATTTTTTATGTTTGGGGTATTAAATTTATGTGTCCATTTCCCATTTCCTATGGAAACATGTACATTATTCTAGCAGTTGATTACGTGTCAAAATGGGAAGAGGCAAGAGCCACAAGTACTGATGATTCTAAGGTAGTTGTAGAATATTTTATAACCAAAATCTTTTGTAGGGTTTACTTACCTAGGTTCATCATAAGTGACTCGGGTTCTCATTTCTAGAACCAAACCATGCAATCACTTTCGTGTCGGTATGGGGGTAGTCATAGAGTGTCTACTGCATATCACCCACCAAGAAATGGTTTATTTTAGGTGTCAAATAGATAAGTAAAACAAATTATTGAAACAATAGTTCAACCTAATTAAAAATATTTGAGTCTTAGGCTCGATGATTTTTTATGGGCTCATCATACCGCTCTCAAAACTCCCATTCGAATGTCACCCTATCAGCTTGTGTTTGGAAAGTGTTGTCACATGCCTATTGAGATTGAGCACCAGGAATACTGGGCCATAAAACAATGCAATTATAATCTTTCTAGTGTAGGTTCTCAAAGGTAGTTGTAGATTCAAGAGATGGAGGAAATGATAAGAGATGCATATGAGAATTTCAGGATTTATAAGGAGAGAGCCAAGGCTGGCTAGGACCGTATTATCCTTTATTGTCAGTTCTACATTGTGCAGAAGTTCCTACTTTACAATGCAAGGCTGAAGTTGCATCTAGGTAAACTTTGTTCCCCTTGGTTTGGACTATACACTATAACTAACATCTCTCGATTTGGGGTTTTCTAGGTTCAAAATGTAGAAACCAAGAAACCCTTCACTATGAATGGGAAGCCGCTGAATCACTTCCATGAATAAATTTTGGAGTCCCCGATGAAGTAACTCTATGTTCAAGAAGCAATCTATGAATGAAACTCACCAGGTTTTATCCATCCATTCCATATTTTCTTTTCATATAGTAAGGACAATGCACACTTTAGGTGTGGGGGATTGGTATATTCTTAGGTTAGTTATGAATTTTCATCCTCTTTCTTCATTTTCTCTTTTTAGCTCATTGAATTGATTTTTTACTTTCAACCTTCCCTCCTGGAACATTAATTTTTATTCCCACTTTATCATAGAAAATGATGTCGGTTTAATCATGGAAGTTATTGAAAATGCATGTGGAATAACTGTATTTCATATTGTTTTAACAGTAAAAAAATCTAATAAAATGTGCATTTCATCAATAATTCAATACTATGGTGTGATTTTATTTTGAAATTTAGTTCTTTTTCGATGATATAAATGGTTGTATCATTTTGAAACAATTGAGAAGAACAATGCCCTTTTTTTGTGAATAGTTCAGAGGAAAATTGTGTCACTTAATATCTCCAAACGTTTTTCCCCCAACCATGATGTGAGAAAATTTATTACAAAATGGAAGGCAAATATAAGTTAGGATGATTTTTCTCTACTTTCCAAAACCATTTTTCCATTCATTCGTTCCTTATCCAATCTATTTCATTACTATACCCAATCGACCTATGCATGTATACCTATTATCCGACTGTTGTACACTATCCAAAAATAATAAAAATAATAAAAAAGGGTTTTATATTGTTCAGGTCAAAAAACCACCCTTCCTCGACCTTTGATCTTGTTATAACTATTACAATTAGTGTCGTGAGGAGATCAAACATGGGTTGGGGGAATGGTGTAAGATTTGTTCCAAGGGAAACATTTGAAAAAATAATAAATGAGGGGAGTAAATAAATTTAAAACATATGGGGATATCTAGGATGGGAGATTATGGATTTAATTCTAGGAATGATTAATTCAGTGGGTCTTGATTTTTGATTGCCAAGGATGAAGGGAAAGTTTGGTGGAAAGGATAGTGTAAGTAGACAACTATTAAAATAACTTATATTTACTCAATAAAAAGTGTAAAGAATAACATGAAATGGTTTTCACAAAACCATGTGGATAATTAGTGAAATGATTTACTTTTGAATTATTTTCATTTATTGGTATCATGCATCTCTTTGAATTTATTTCGATACAATTTTTCAGACATCTTTTTCAGTGATCATTGTGAATAACTCCATGGTGTTTTTTTTATTTGATCACATTTCTACCAAGAATTAAATTTTCGTTGAATGTTAAATCATTATGAATTTGTAAATATCTACATGCATAATTTTTTAAAATTTAACTTTTCCTAGGAGTGAAAATGTTTCGGTGTAGGGGTGTGATCACACTGCAATTCACTATTTCATTTTCACCCTTACACCACTGTGCTAAATTTGTTTTATATAGAAAATTATAAAAATAATAACATATTTAATTCCATGTTTGAATCATTTATTTTGTGTTTATCTCTTTTAAAAAGGGAAATTTTTCTTGTTTTGGTGATTCCATTGTTGGAGGAGGTGATTTGGAAGTCTCATGATGATGTCCAAGAAAAATGGGCCAAACTACGCAAGATCCATGCACACCAGTGGAATCAACTGCATATTGAAACTAAATAGTGCACTCAAATGGGATTAAATATTATGCTCTAGTCCAGACATTATTGGGATACATTTCATATGAAGAACATGAATCCTCATTCAGCTTCTTCGATGCCTAAACGACTTGATCTTTCCAGCACACCGAATCTACACGAAGTCAAAAGTGGTGTGCTGTGATCTATCCATATCTCAGGCTCTAGTTGCCCAAATTCTTCCAAATGATCAGTTGAGATAACCATGAATTGGGGATGCAACATTTTTGTTTTCTACAAAGAGAGATAAGGATTTATAGAGGTTTAAACCCATGTGACAAATGGTTTTAATAAATCTGTGTGCTCAAAACCACCTTCCCATTTTTCAGTAAAATAGAACCTTGGGATCCCCATTTGAAGTAAAAATAAGAAGTGAAACTTTTACATTTTTATGTCTTATAAGATTCTCTTCATAATCCATGATGTTCTGGAGTCCCCTTCCCTCATAAGGGGTTCCAGAATAAAGAAGGAGTTCCACCTGAGCTTCCTCCTCCTCTCGATGTCAAGCTAAAATTTGGGTGATCATAGTGAAGGAACTACACAAATGTCAAGGGAGTTCCATACATTATATAGTGGTTTGGAGTCATTAGGGTGTGAATTTTTTCTTTCAATTCATTTAAAATAATCAAATATTTTAATTCTTGTTTTGATTCATGTGATTGAGATACACTTTATTTCAAACGGATCAGTGTGAGATTTTGAGGGAGTGACTTGTGTTGTTTCGATTGGGAAACAAAATAATATTTTTCTTACCCACAAACTTGTTATTTAAATCTATTTTGGAATCCCTTATTCCATACATAAGTTCTAAACCTTGGAAATATGATTATTATTTCATGGTTTGGTTCTTCAAGAAGTAAAATAAAGGCTTAGGAAATAATTGGGATTTCAATTAATTTCAACCAAATAATTACTCCAAACCTAAATTTATATCCAAAAATGATGAACTTTAAAGTATGTAGTGAACTCAAAAAGAACCCTTTTATATCATATTTTTTAAAATCTATTTCGTTTTTCAACTTACAATCTTTCAATTAAGTAATTTTATCCTAAAACTATTTTCAAAACCACCCCCTGTTGTAGTAATTCTTAGTAAAAACACACACTCTAAACCCACCGATGCTCCTTGAAAGATTACCTAGGGTCATCCATAGACTATAAATAAACTTTTTAAATATAATCAATTTGACGTTTCATGACAGCACGATCAAATTTTCATGCCATTGTTGGGGAGCACATTGGTTTTTAGTGTGTGTTTTTATAAGATATTTTGTAAATTTTGTGAATATTTATTTGTTTTATCTTATACCTTCACCTATATCATGGTTTTTTGATTTATTTACTGAGTTGGATTTGTGCATGATGCGGTCTAATCTGGGAGATTTACCACCATTCGAACCGGAACCTTAGAGGATCTTACATCAGCGACCCTGAGATGCCCAAGACAACCCTTTGAACGAGGACACAACAGAACTCGGGACTTTTATAAACCCATCTTATTTAGGAACCAAATTAGAACCTGAAATTAATTGGTATAAAATATATGAAAACAATCAAACACTTAAATAAATAACCTCACCTAATGTTGATTTCCAAACCACATATATTCAAATACAAGGCGAGGTACCCAATTTTGAAATGAAATTTGGTTTAATTCACTTATTTTCATGATTCCATGGACTTCCTTGAGAAGATCCACAAAAACACTTATTTTTTTTCATATTGTGTGTTCTTCATTAAAACCGGAAAATGTGGATGAAGAACAAGTAAATCTCAGAGAATTCCCATTTTCATTAGATGACACTACAAAAGACTGGATTTACTATGTTAATTCACCAATTAGAGGTTGGGTAGACTTGAAACACATTTTTCTTGAAAAATATTTCCCAGCCTCTTAAGCAACAACTATAAGGTAAGAGATATGTGGTATAAGGAAATCAAAAGGGTAAATATTACATGAATATTGGTAAGCCATTAAAATGTTATGTTCATTTTGTCCACACAAAAAAATAAGAGATAAACTTTTAATACATTATTTTTATGAAGGTTTAATTCCAATTGATCGTAACATGAATGATAATGATACAAGTGGTGAACTACTGGATAAAACCCAATCGCAGTAAGGACCCTATATTAGAACATGGCTCAAAACACTCAACAATTCGGTTTAAGGTCCAATATACCCATTCAAGGTGTCCATGAGGTGAAAACTACTAAATTAGAGATGAAGATGGAAACAATATTTGAGGAGGTAAGTACCCTTCAATGAAAACATTCTATCTCCCAAGGGAAATCTCAATCTCTTCCTCCCATCCATTGTGTAATCTCATCATTTGACACCCATTATTCTGACCAATGCCCCCAATTGAGAGAAAATTATGATAGTTGTAAGGAAATATTCCTAGGACGCCCCTATAACCAACCTTTTAGGCAAGAACCATACTATCCATCCAACTCTGGGTGGAAAGAAAATAAATCTTTTAGGAAAGGGAGGTATTCAAACCAGCCTCATCATTCATGGAACCAATAATGTCAGAGTAGTCATCCACCACCACCAGCAATAAATCCTCAACCACCCCAAAGGTCTTTCCAACCACCCCCTCAAAAGAATGATCCTAGCCTAGAATATATGATGAAAAAAATGGCTTCCAACAATCTCCAATTCCAGTAAACCACCCACGAAGCCATATAAGACCTCAAAACACAATTAGTCCAACTAGCTCACTCTGTGGGGGAAATTCAATGTCCCGGGTTGGGTAAAATTACTTCTCAACCAGTAGTTGACCCTTGGGATAAGGGAAATTTTAGTACCATTAATCTTAAGAGTGGAAAAAAACATAAAAACCAAATGAATTTTCCATTAGAGTCATCCCCTCCAAGGGAAACCTCCATCCCAGCCATTGAAAATGTTCCAATGATGAAAAACAATTTCTTGAGAGAAGCCCCTATAAAGGAAAGAGTGCATCCATTGATGAGTCACCTAGTCCAACAACCCCTCTTACATTTCCAAAAAGGGCCACCCAACCTAGGAAACACAAGAAAAATGAAATAGATAAGGAAATATTGGAAAATTTTAAAAAATTTCTAGTTAACATTACTTTGATGATTCTATGAATCAAATACCAAGATTTGAAAAGTTTTTAAAGGACATGTGTACATATTGATGGAGAATTCATGGTGATGAGAAGGTAAGATTGGGGAGGAATGTTTCAGCATTGATAGAGCCATCACTTCACACCAAGTTCAATGATCCTAGAACATTCTCAATTATGTGCACCATAGGGGAGTATTCTTTTTCTAATGTTATTCTTGATTTTGGAGCTTCTATAAATGTGATGCCTCACTCTTTTTACTCTTCATTGAAGGTTAGTGAAAAACACCCACCATAATAGCCATTCAGCTAGCAAATCAGAGTACAACAAACCCTTCTAGTGTGCTAGAGGATATTCTTGTGATCGTTCAAAATTTAATTTTTCTTGATGATTTTTATGTGCTAAAATTAGATGATGATAGGATGAATGAACACACCCCTATTATTTTGGGGAGAATTTTCTTGAATACCACAAAAACCATAATTAATGTCCATATTTGTTCATTGTCTATAGAATTTGGTGGTGACATAGTGCATTTCAACACCCTTGAGGCCATAAATCACCCCTCAGAAGAACATTCCTCTCTCTTTGTCAATTCAATTGATGTACTCCCTTATCATGAAAAAAAGTTTCCTTTCCCCATTACCCTTTTAGAGTTTTCTTCATTGATTGAAATTTTAGGCAATGAATTGTGCATTGATTGATGTAGTGGTCTAGAAAAGTGTAATTCATGTTTATTAATTGATAATTTTTTGAAATACAATAATACAATGACCATTGATGATACTGCTAAGCTTGTAAAAGCTCATTCCTCATCTGAGGATGTTACAATTGAGCAGTTATTTGAGATCAATGACCTCATAATTTTACACACACACTCCCATCAATCCAAAATTTATATAAATTGTAATTAAAACAACTACCTCAAGATTTAAAATATTCATATCTTCATAATGGAAACATGTTTCTAATCATAATTTAATGTTCACTCCCTCATGAGCATGAAATACGGCTTATTGAAAATTTTAGAGAGCATAAAAAAGATTTGGGATGGATACATGATGGCATTCCTAGTATTATCCCATCAATTTGTACAGATCATATTTTATTAAATGATGAGCCTAAACTAGTGAGGCAGGCACAACGTCGACTAAACCCAATCCCCCTGGAAGTTGTGAAAAAGGACGTATCCAAATTATTGGTTGATGGAATCATTTACCCCATATCTGACAGCCAATGGGTCAATCCCATTCAAGTAGTTGTTAAAATAAATATCCTTACAATAATAAAAAATGAAAACAATGAATTGGTTTCGAATCATGTGTAGAATAGTTGGTGTGTCTGCATAGACTATCTCCAACTAAACCAACACACTATGAAGGACCATTTCCCTTTTCCATTCTTTGACCAAATGATAGTGAGGCTAGTGGGTAAGTTCCACTACTGTTTCCATGATGGGTATTTTAGATACATTCAAATCCATATTGTCCCTAAGGATTAGGAAAAGATAACCTTCACTTGCCCCTTTGAAACATTTCCATATAGGAGGATGCCATATGGTATGTGCAATGCTCCAGGTTCATTCCAGCAATGCATGGTTAGTATTTTTTCGGATTACATAGAGAATTTCATGGAAGTATTCATGGATTATTTCACTATTTAAGGATCTTCTTTCGATGAATGTTTGAGTAGTCTTTCTTTAGTCAGACTTCACTATATTGAAAATAATCTAATATTACATTATGATAAATTCCATTTCATGGTATCAAAAGGTATAGTTTTGGAAAATTTCATTTATAGGGATGGTATCAAAGTAGATAAATCAAAACTGGATGTCATTTCAGCCCTACCATTCCTAAAAAATGTTAGGGATATGCAGTCTTTCCTAGGTCATGCTGGATTTTATAGTCATTTCATTCATGACATTAATAAGATTGCACTTCCCCTCTCTCGGTTAATCCAAAAAGAAAATGAATTTGTTTTTGATAATGAATTTGAGGAAGAGTTTAATAAGATAAAATAGAGTCCCACGTCACCCCCAGTAATCCAACCACCTTGGTGGGATTTACCATTTTAGATCATGTGTGACACCTCTAACTATGCAGTTGGGGAAGATTTTCCACAAAGGGTCCATCGAGCTCCACACTTCACTACCTATGCCTCGCGTACATTGGATCCTGCCCAAGAAAACTACACCATATATGAAAAATAATTATTTTACACTATTTTTTCCATGGAAAAATTTAGGTCATACATTTTGGGGTCCAAAGTCATTTCGTTCTCATACCATGCAGCCCTCTAGTATCTCCTTAAGAAACTCGAAGCCAAACCACATCTCATTCATTGGATACTCCTCCTTCAAGAATTCAATTTAGAAATTAGATATAAAAAATGATCAGAGAATGTGGTGGCTGACCATATATATCAGATTCCCCAAACCTCATACATTGACTCATCCCACTGTATTCTAATAAATGATATGTTTCCCGATGAGAAATTTCACTGAGTGCTAGATTTTATTCCTTGGTATGCTGAAATGGTAAATTATTTGGTAGTATCATGCATTCCAATCGATTTTAACAAAAACCAAGCCAGTTATCTAAAACATGAGTCCTGTTAGTACATTTGGGATGACCCCTACCTCTGGCGCACTTGTTGTGATCATGTCCTTAGGCATTCTTTTCCCGAAAGATATTTTTAGTATGTTCATAGATTCTACTACAATATTGCTTGTGGGGCCACTTTGGTCCTAGTAGACTGCTCACAAAGTCCATGATTCTAGTCTCTTTTGGCCAACACATTTTCAGGATGCCCATGGCTTTTGTAAATCTTTTCCTCATTGTCAAATAATGAGTAATGTATCTAAAATAAATGAAATTCCACAACCACCAATGCACCTTTATGACATTTTGGATGTTTGGGGGTATTGAAATTATGGGGGAATTTCCCAATTCTTTTGGAAACTTATACATTCTTCTGGTAGTTGATTATGTGCTAAGATGGGTAGAGGCCTGAGCCACAAGGACTGATGATTATAAGGCAGTTGTAAAATTTTTGAAAACCCAAATATTTTTTAGGATTGGATTACATTGGTTCATCATCAGTGACTAGGGAATTCATTTTCGCAACCAAACCATTCAATCTCTTTTTTTTCAGTATGGGGTCAGTCATAGAGTGTCTACAGCATTTCCCCAATAACCCAATGGTCTAGATGGTGTGTTATGTAGAGAAGTAAAATAAATTCTTGAAAAAATGGTTCAACCTAATACAAAAAAATGGAGTCTTAGACACGATTATTAATTGTTGTCTTCTCATACTACTTTTAAAACACCCATTATAACGTCACCCTATCGGCTTGTGTTTGGAATGAGTTGTCACCTGCCTGTTGAAATTGAGCATCGGGCTACTGGGCCACTATACAATGAAATTCTAATCATTCTAGGGAAGGTTCTCAAAGGATGTTGCTGATTCAAGAGCTAGAGTGAATGAAAATAGCAACATATGAGAACTCCATGATTTATAAGTAGTGAACCGAGGATGCCTATGACTGTATTATCCTTCATCATTAATTCTACATTGGGTATATGTTCTTTCTTTACAATGAAAGGCTGATGATTCATCCATGTAATCTTCGTTCTCGCTGGTTTAGACCATACATTATTACCAATGTCTCTCTATTTGGTGTTTTCCAATTTGAAAATAAATAAACCAAGAAAACCTTCATTGTGAATGGGCAGCAACTAATGTAATTTATGAATCCATTCTGGAGTCCCCATTGGAGGAACTCTATGTTCAAGAAGAAATCTATGAATGAAACTCACCATGTTTTATCCTTCCTTTCCACATTTTATTTTCTTACATTGAGGACAGTACACACATTAGGTGGGGGGGACTGGTATATTCCTGGGTTGGTTAGGAATTTTCCTCATCTTTATTCTTTTTCTCTTTTTAGTTTGCTGAATTATTTTGTTACTTTCCCCTACCTTACCAGAATATTAATTTTTTATGCACATTTTATCATGGAAAATGATGCCCGTTTAATCATAGAATTTATTGAAAATGAACGTGGAATATCTGTATTTCATGTTGTTTTAATAATCAAAAAAAATCTGGTCAAATGTGAATTTCATAAAGAATTCAATATTATTATGTGACTTTATTTTTAAATTTAGTTCCTTGTTGATGATATAAATATTTATATCATTTTGAAAAATTTGAAAAGAATGGTTCCCTTTTTGTGAATAGTTTAAAGGAAAACTTTGGCACTTAACCTCTCCAAACATTTTTTCACCTAACCATTATGTATGAAAATTTCTAATTAATAGAATGTGAAAATAAGTTATGTTTATTTTTCTCTACTTTATAAAATCATTGTTCTATTTATTTATTCTTTATCTGATTTATTTTATTACTGTACTATATTGACCTATGCATGTGTACCTATTATCCGACAACTGTACACCCTCAAAATAAAAATAAAAATAATAAGAAAGGGTTGTATATTGGGTAGGTCAAAACCACCCATCCTCTACCTTTGATCTTGTTATAAATATTACAATTGGTGTCATGTGGAGATCAGACATGCATTGGGAGAAGAGTGTGAGATTTGTTCCAAGTGAACCTTTTGAAAAAATAATGAATGAGTGGAGTGAATAAATATACAACATATGGGGATATCTCAGTGGGGAGATTATGGTTTGACTTTTGATAATGCGTAATTGAGTGGGTTTGGAAGTTTTATTGCAAAGGATGTGGGGAATGTTCGATGGAAAGGATCAATTATTAAAATAACACATATTTACTCGATAAAAAATGAAAAGAATAACATGAAATGGGTTTCACACACACATGTATAATTATTGATATGATTAACTTTTGAATTATTTTTGTGATTGGTATCATGCATATCTTGGAAATTCATTTGGATAAAAATTTTGAGACATCTTTTTCAATGATCATTGTGAATAACTCCTTGGTGGGTTTTTACTTTGGTCACATTTCTATCAGGAATTAATTATTCATTATATGTTAAATCATTATGAAGTTTGAAATATCTATATTCATAATTTGTTAAAATTTAACTTTCCCCAGGAGTGAAAATGATTAGGTGTGAAGGTGTGATCACACAACGATTCACTGTTTCATTTTCACCGTTACACCACTGTGCTAAACTTGTTTTATAATTAAAATTATAAAAATAATTACAAACTGCATTCAATGTTTAAAGAATTTATTTTGTTTTTATCACTGTTAAAATGTAAATGTTACTTGTTTTGATGATTTCATTACAAGAGGTGGTGATTTGGAGGGCCCAAGATGATGTCCGAGAAAAATGGGCCAAAATGCGCAGAATCCATGCACACTAGTTGACTCAACCACATATTTCAACTAAAACGTATATCTAAATGGGATGAAATTTCTGGTTCAGGTCCAAAATTTAATGGGATTCATTTCATATGAAGGAACTAAATCCTCATTCAGCATCTACGATGCCCAACCGACATGGTTTATCCATCACACCGAATCTGCACGATGTCAAAAGTGGTGTGTAGTCATCTGCCCATATATCAGGCTATAGTTTTCAAAATTGTACCAAACAATTGGTGAAGACATCCCAGAAGTGGGGATATAATGTTTTTATTTTATAAAAAGTGAGATAAGGTTGTCTAGAGCTCAAAATTCATGTGAAAAGTAATTTTAATAAATTTGCGTGCTCAAAACCACCCTCCCATTTTCCTATAAAATGGCACCTTGGACTCCCCATTTGTAAGTTTGAACAAAAAATGAGACTCTACCATTTATATGTCCTATATTAGTCTCCTCCTCATCATTTAAGTTCTAGAGGCCCCTATCCTCAAAGGGGGTTCTAGAATGAAGAAGGATTTCCACCCGAGCTTCATCCTCCTCTCGACGTCGAGCTAAACAATGGGGGTTAGTTATAAGGGAGCTACACAAATGTCAAGGGAGTTCCAATTCATATTTTATATACTGTTTTGGAGTAATTTTATTTTAATTTTTTTCATTTATCTTACATAATTCTATATTTGAATTATTTATTTGATTCATGTGATTGAGATAATCCAAATTTCTAACCAATAGGTGTGAGATTTTGAGTGCCTGACTTGTGTTCTTCTGATTGGACAACACAAGAATCCTTTTCTTTCCCACATACATGAGATTTAAATCTTCTCTTTAATCTCTTATTCCATGCATATGTTTTGCACCTTGATAATATTATTGTTATGTCAAGGTTTGGTTCTTTAAGCAATGAAATAAAGGCTTAAGAATTAATCGAGATTTCAATTAATTTCAACCAAATAATTACTCCAAACCTAAATTAATCTCCAAGAATGATGAATTTGAAAGTTTGTAGTGAAGTCACAATGAACCCTTTTATCCTATATTTTTTAAAATCTTTTTGTTTTCTCATATTTTAAACTTTTAATTAAGTAATTTCATCCTAAAACTATATCCAAAACCACCCCATTTTTAGTACTTATTAGTAAAAAAACAAACTATAAACCCACCAACGCTCCTTAAAAGATTACCTAGGGTCTTTCATATACTATAAAAAAACATTATAAATATAACCAATTGGACGTGTGATGACAACACGATCAAATTTCTGCACTGTTTATGGGGATCCCTTTGGTTTTTAGTGCGTATTTTTGATTTTTTTTTTATAAATTGTGTGAATATTTATTTATTTTATCTTATACCTTTACCTAAATTTCTGTGTTCTGATTTATTTCTTATGTTGGTTTTGTTCACAACTCATTCTAATCTGGGATATTTACAAACATTCAAACCCAAATGGGAGAGGATCTTATCTCAACAACCCCGAGATGCACAGGACAACCCTTTGAAGGAGGACACACCACAACTCAAAGTTTTTCTAATCCCATAATCTTTTGGTACCAAATCAGTACCTGAAATTAACTAGAATAAAATGGATGAAAACAATCAAAAAATAAAAGGACTAACATTTCCTAATTTTTATATCCATCCCACATATATTCAAATACAAAAAAGTCACCCAATTTTGACCTGAAATCTGGTCTAATTAACTTATTTCCAAGATTACATGGACTTCCTAGAGAAGATACACATAAAAAATTAAAAGAATTTCATAATATGTGTTCTACATTAAAACATGAAAATGTGGATGAAGAAGAATTATTTCTTAGATCAATCTTTTTTTCATTAGAAGACACTGTAAAAGACTGTCTTTACTAGGTTAATTCACCAATTAGAGGCTGGGTAGACATGAAATGCCTTTTTATTGAAATTTTTTTCCCAACCTCTTGAACTAGAAATATAAGGAAAGAAATATGTGGTATAAGGCAATCACAAGGGGAAACAATGCATGAATATTTTGAATTATTTAAAAGGTTATGTTCAAGTTGTCCACACCACCAAATAAGTGATCAATTTTTGATATAGTATTTTTATAGAGGATTAAATCCAATTGATCATAACATTGTTTACGTTACAGCAACTGGTGAACTAGTGGATAAATCCCCAATCGTTTTAAGGACCCTAATTGAGATCATAGTGCAAAATAATCAACAATTCATTTCAAATTTCAATGTACCCATTTGAGGAGTCCATGAGGTTAAATGTACTGAATTCGGGAAGAAGGTGGGCACAAAATTTGAGGATGTATGCCCCCTTATACGGAAACTTGATCTCTCCTAAGGGAAATATCAATCTTCTCATCCCATCCTTTGTGGAATCTACTCTTTTGGCACCCATTATTCTGACCAATTCCCCCAATTGAGAGAAAATTCTGAGCGTTGGGAGGAAATATTTATAGGACGACCCTACAACCAACCCTTTAGGCAAGAACCATATTATCCATCCTACTATAGGTGGAATGATAATCAAACTTATCGGAAAGGGGATATTCAAACTTGCCTCATCAACCATGGAACCAACAAGGCCAGAGTAGTCATCCACCACCACCACCAAGAAATCCTCAACCACCCCAAAGGCCTTTCCAACCGCCGCCTATAAAACATGAGCCTAGCCTTGAAAATATGATGAATTCAAATGGTTTTCAACAATCTCTAATTCCAAAAAATGACCCAGGAATCCATACAAGACTTCAAAACCCAATTAGGCCAACTAGCTAACTCGGTGGGGGAAATTCAAAGTCACAGGTCGGGTAAACTACCTTTTCAACTAGTAGTTAACACTAGGGATAAGGGAAATGTTACTACCACCACCCTTAAGAGTAGACAAAAACTAGAAAACCAAATGAACCCTCCATTAGAGTCATCCCCTCATAAGGAAACCTCCATCCTAACCATTTAAAATGTTCCAAATGTTGAAAATCCATGTCCTCATAAAATCCCCTATAATGGATAGAGTGTGTCTATTGATGAGTTTTATTTCCAAATAATCCCTCTTCCATTTCCACAAAGGACTACCCAACCTAGGAAACAAAAGGAAACTGAACTAAAAAAGGAAATATTGGAAACTTTTAAAAAAGTGCTGGTTAACATTCCTTTGGTTGATGTTGTGAAACAAATTCCAAGATATGTAATGTATTAAATGAGATGTGTACATATAGAAGGAGACTTCATAGTCATGAGAAGGTAATATTGGAGAAGAATGTTTCAACATTGATAGAGACATCACTTCCTACTAAATGCAATGATCCTAGAACATTCTCAAATCCATGCACCATAGAAGAATATTCTGTTTCTAATTCTATTCTTGATTTAAGTGCTTTAATAAATGTGATGTCTCACTCTATTTACTCTCCTTTTTAGGTTGGTGAACTATAACCCACCAGAACAGTCATTCAACTAGAAATTCAGAGTACAGAACACCCTTCTAGTGTGCTATAGGACGTTCTTGTAAGGGTTCAGAATTTATTTTTTCCTGCTTATTTTTATTGGCTGAAAATGGAAAATGATAGGATGAAGGGACACAACCCAATTATATTTGGGAGGCCTTTCATTAAAACAGAAAAAACCATAAGTAATGTTAATGATGGTATATTATCTATGGAATTTTTTGGTGACATAGTCCATTTCAACATCCTTGATTCCATGAAGAACCACTCAGAAGAACATTCCTCTCTTTCTGTTAATTCAGTTGATGTACTCCCTTCCCCTAAAAAACAAATTTTCATTAAACCAATCCCCTTTTAGATTTTTCATAATTGTTTGAAATTCAAGGTAATGGATCATGCATTGATTGTTTTAGTGGTCTAGAAATGTGTCATGCATATTTATTAATTGATAATTTCTTTAACACTGAGAATCCAATGGCCATCGATGATACTACTAAGCTTATAAAAGCTCTTTCCTCATTTAATGATGTTTAAATTGAGTAGTTATATGAGATCAGATTCCACTTATTTTTACACACACTTCCATAAATCTAAAATTCAACTAAATTGGAAATGAAATAACTGCCTCATGATTTAAAATATTCATATCTTGAAAATGGAATCATGTTTCCCATCATCATTGCTTATTCAGTCCCTTCTAAGCATTAATTGAGACTACTTGAACTTTTCAGGGAGTATAAATAAGCTTTGGGATGGGCACTTACTGACATTCCTGGTATTTTTCCCTTAATATGTATAGATCATATTTTATTAAATGATGAGGCTAAACAAGTGAGGCAGGAACAATGTCGACTGAACCCAAACGTCCTAGAAGTTGTGAAAAAATATGTAACAAAATTATTTGCTACTGGAATCATTTACCCCATATCTGAAAGCCAATGGGTCAGTCCCATTCATTTAATTTCTAAACAACTGGCCTTACAGTAATCAAAAATGAAAACAATGAATTGGTTCCAACATGTGTGTAGAATAGTTGGCGTGTCTACATAGAAAATTTCCGACTGAACCAACACACTAGGAAGGACCATTTCCCTTTTCCATTCGCTGACCAAATTCTATAGAGGCTAGTGGGTAAGTCCCAGTACTATTTCATTAATGGTTATTCTAGATACTTTCAGTTCTATATTTACCCCGAGGATTTGGAAAAGAAAACCTTCACTTTCCCCTTTGGCACATTGGCATAAAGGAGGATGCCATTTGGTCTGTGCAATGCACCAGGTACATTCTTGCGATGCGTGGTTTGTATTTTTTTGGATTACCTGAAGAATTTCACAAAAATATTCATGGATGATTTTACTGTTTATGGTGATTCTTTTGATGAATGTTTGATTAGTATTTCTTTAGTCTTACATCACTGTATTGAAAATAATCTCGTTTTAAATTATATGAAATTCTATTTCATGGTGAAATAAGGTATTGTTTTGGGACAATTTATTTATGGGGTGGGTATCCAAGTAGATAAATAAAAAAAGGATGTCATTTCTGCCCTACCATTCCCTAAAAAATTACAAGATGATGGGTCTTTCCTAGGTCATGCTGGATTTTATCGTCGTTTCATTCATGACTTTAGTAAGATTATACTCCACCTATCAGTTACTCCAAAAATAAAATGAATTTGTTTCGGATAATGAATTTTAGTAAGCTCTTAATAAGTTAAAATGGAGTCTCATGTCACCACCGATAATCCAACCACCTCGGTGGGATTTACCATTTGAGCTCATGTGTGACACCTCTAACTATGCAGTTGGGGTAGTTTTGTCACAAAGGGTCGATTAGGCTACAAATTTCATTACCTATACCCCACATACTTTGGACCCCGCCCAAGAAAACTACAACACAAATGTAAAATAATTCCTTACCATTGTGTTTGGCTCGGACAAATTTAGGTCATACCTTTTGGGGTCCAAAGTCATTGTGTTCTCAAACCATGCAGCCCTCCAATATATCTATAAGAAACCAGAAGTCAAACCACATTTCATTCACTAGATTCTTCTCCTTCAAGAATTAAATTTTGGAATTAGAGGTAAAAAAGTATCAAATAATGTGGTGGCTAACCATATCAGTAGGATACCCCAATCCTCAGTCATTGAATCATCCTTCTGTATTCCTATAAATGATATGTTTGCTAATGAGAAATTTTACCGAGTTCATGATGTCATTTCTTGGTATGCTGAAATTTTAAATTATTTGGTAGAATCTTGAATTCATGCTGATTTCAACAAAAACCAATCCAATCATCTAAATGATGAGTCTCGTTGCTACATTTGGGATGACCCATGCCTTTGGAACACGTGCCATGATCAATTTCTTAGGTGTTTTTTTCCAGATAGCGAGATTCAGTACGTTCTTAGATTCTACCACACTCTTGCTTGTGGGGGCAAATTTGGTCACCAACTGACTACTCGCAAAGTCCCTGATTCTGGTCTCTTTTGGCCAACACTTTTTCAAGATGCCCATGACTATTTTAAATGTTGTCCTCATTGTCAAAGAATGGTTAATGCCTCAAAAATAAATGAAATGACACTGCAACCATTGCTTTTTCATGAAATTTTTGAGTTTTGGGGTATTGAATTTATGGGGCCATTTCTCAATTCATTTGAAAAAATGTACATTATTATGGAAGTTTATTACATGTCAAAATGTGTAGAAGCACAAGCCACACAGACTGATGATTATATGGTAGTTGTATATTTCTTGAGAACCCAAATCTTTTGTAGGTTTGGCATACCTAGGTTCATCATCATTGACTAGGGTTCTCATTTTTGCAACTGAACCATACAATAACATTTGCATCGGTATGGGGTCGATCATAGAGTGTTTACTACATATCATCCATAGACCAATGCTCACGGTGAGATGTGAAATAGAGAATTAAAATAAATTCTTGAAAAAATGGTTCAACCTAATAGACATGATTGGATTCTTATACTTGATGATTCCTTATGGGCTTACCGTACTTCTTTCAAAACTCCCATTGGAATGCCACCCTATCTGGTTGTTTTTCGAAAGAGTTGTCACCTGCTTATTGAGACTGAGCACTGGGCATACTGGGCCATCAAACAATGGAATTCTAATTTTTATGGTGTAGGTTCTCAATGGAAGTTGCAGATTCAGGAGCTGGAGGAAAATAGAAGAGATGCATATAAGAACTCCATGATTTATAAAGAGAGGACCAAGGCTTCCCACGACCATCTTATCCTTCATCGTCACTTATAAGTTGGGATGAAGGTCTTAATTTACAATGTAGGTATTAAGTTGAATTCATGTATGCTTTGTTTCTGCTAGTTGGGACCATACACTGTTACTAATGTCTCTCTATTTGGTGTTTCCTAGGATGAAAATGAATAAACCAAGAAAAACATCACTGTGAATGGGCATCGGTAGAAGAACTTCCATTAATCCATTATGGCGTCCCCAATGGAGGAACTCCATGTTCAAGAAGCAATATATGAATGAAAGTAACTAGTTTTTATCCTTCCTTTCAATATTCTCTTTTCATTAAATGAGGACACTGCACAATTTAGGCATGGGGGGGGACATGTATATTCCTCAGTTAGTTTGGAATTTGCCTCATCTTACTTATTTTTCTCTTTTTAGATTGCTGAATTGTTTTTTAACTTTCCCCCTTCCCTCTTGGAATATTACTTTTTTATACCCACTTGATCATTGAAAAAGATTCCCATTTAATCATGTAATTTATTGAAAATTCATGTGGAATAAATTTATATCATGTTGTTTTAACATTAAAAAAATCTGATGAAATGTGCATTTCAGAAAGAATTCAATACTATGCTATGACATTATTTTGAAATTTAGTTCACTGTTGATGATATAAATGGTTGTATCATTTTGAAACCGTTGAGAATAATGGTTACCTTTTTGTGAATATTTTAAAGGAAAATTGTTTCACTTAATCTCTCAAAACACTATTTTTCACCCAACCATGGTGTGTGAAAATTTCATACTAAATTGAAGATAAATATAATTTAGGTTGATTTTTCTCTACTTTCCAAAATCATTTTTCCATTTGTTCGTTCTTTATCCGATCTATTTCATTACTGTACCAGATTGAACGATGCATGTGTACCTATTATCTGATTATTGTACACACTCAAAAAATTAATAAAAATAAGAAAAAAAGTTTGTATATTGGGAAGGTCAAAAACCACCCTTCTTTAACCTTTTATCTTGTTATAACTATTACAATTAGTGTCATGAGGAGATCAACCATGGGTTGAGAGAAGAGTGTGAGATTTGTTCCAAGTGTAAATTTTGAAAAAACAATAAATGAGGGGAGTTATGAAATGTACAAAATATGGGTATATATTGGTTGGGAGCTTATGGTTTGACTTCTGGGAATGCATAATTGAGCGGGTCATGAAATTTTATTACAAAGGATGTGGGCACGTTCAGTGGAAAGGATTTTGTAAGTAGATAATTATTAAAAAAAATTATAGTTACTCGATAAAAGTGGAAACAATAACATGAAATGGTTTTCACACACACAAGTGGATAATTAGTGACATGATTAACTTTGGAATTATTTTATTTTATTGGTATCTTGCATCTCTTAGAATTTCAATTGGATACAATTTTTGAGACATATTTTTCAACGATCAGTGTGAATAACTCCTTGGTTTCTTTTCTTTGATAAAATATCTATTAGGAATTATATTTTCATTCAATGTTAAATCATTATGAACCTGGAAATATCTACATGCATAATTTTTTAAAATGTAACTATTCCAAGGAGTGAAAATGTTTAGGTGTGGGGGAGTGATCACACCATGATTCACTATTTCATTTTCACCCTTACACCACTCTGCTAAACATATTTTATGTTGAAAATTATAAAAATAATAAAAACTAAATTCTATGTTTTAATCATTTATTTTGTGTTTATCACTATTAAAAATAGATATGGTATTTGTTTTAATGATTCCATTGTAGGAGGAGGTGATTTAGAGGGCCCATGACGATGTCTAAGAAAATTGGGCCAAACTATGCAGGATCAATGCACAGTAGTGGACTCAACCGCATATTTCAATTAAACCGTGCATCAAAATTGGATGAAATTTTTTGTTCCAGTCCAATATTTAATGGGATACATTTCATATTAAGGAACGTTTTCCTAATTCATCCTCTACGATTCCAAACAGACCAGATCTGTCCAGCACATCGAATCAGGACGAAGTCAAAAGTGGTATGATGTGATCTGTCCATATCTCGGTCTCTATTTATTGAAAATGTGCCAAAAATACTGTGGAGACAACCAATGGGACGGGATACAACTTTTTTATTTTCTCCAAAGAGATATAAGTCTATCTTGAGGTCGAAACCCATGTGACAGTTGGTTTGAAGAAATCTGTGTGCCCAAAACCACCTTCCCATTTTCTTATAAAATGGCACCATGGGATCCCCATTTGTAAGTTAGAACCAGAAAATAAACTATTCTCTTTTGAAGTCATATAGGAGTCTCCTCTTCATCTTTGATGTTCTCGAGTCCCCTTTCCTCGCATGGGGATCAAGAATGAATACGAAGTTCCACCCTAGATTTTTCCTCCTCTCATTGTCAAGTTAAACAATGGGAATTCGTTGGGAGGGAGCTACACACATGTCAAGGGAGTTCCGATTAATATTTTAGCAACTGGTTTGGAGTAATTTGGGTGTGAAAACATTTCTTTCCATGTATATTACATAATTCTATATTTTAATTCTTGTTTTGATTCATGTGATTGAGATACTCTTAATTTCTAACTGAACGGTGTGAGATTTCGAGTGCGTGACTTGTGTTGTTCCGATTAGACAACAGAAGAATTATTTTCTTACCCAATTACATGATATTTAAATCTGATTTGGAATCTCTTATTCCATTCATAATTTTTGGACCTTTACAATATGATTGTTATGTCATGGTTTTGTTATTCAAGCAATGAAATAAAGTCTTATGAATTAATTGGGATTCCAATTAATTTCAACCAAAGAATTACTCAAAACCTAAATATATATCCAAGAATTATGAACTCTAAAGTGTGTAGTGAAATCACAATGAACCATTTTATATCATATTTTTTAAAATCTATTTGGTTTCTCAACTTTTAAACTTTCAATTAAGTAATTTTATCCTAAAACTATTTTCAAAACCACCCCCTATTTTAGCACTGCTTTGTAAAAACACAAACTCTAACCCCACCAACGCTCCTTGGGAGACACCGTAGGGTATTACCTAGACAATAAATCAACATTATAAATATAATCAATATGACATGTCTCCACAACGTGATCAAATTTTGGCGCCGTTACCAGGGAGCACTTTGTTTTTTACTGCGTGTTTTTTATAAGATTTTTATAAATTTTGTGAATATTTATTTGTTTTATCTTATACCTTTACCAATATATTTATTTTTATTCTTTGTTTATTGTAATGTTTTTGAGCATGAAGGATTCTAATATGGGAGATTTACTGCCTTTCGAACTGAAATCAAGGTGGATATTACATCAGTGACCCTAAGATGCACAAGACAATCCTTTGAAGGACGGAAAACCACAACTCGAGACTTTTCTAAACCCATATTCATCTGGAACCAAATTAGAACCTGAAATTAATGTGTTTAAAATGGATGAAAACAATCGAACACTAAAATAACAAACCTCGCCTGATGTTGATATCCAACCTAGATATATCCAAATACAATGCAAGGCAACCAATTTTGAACTGAAATCTGGTCTAACTAACTTATTGCCAAGATTCCATGGACTTCACGGAGAATATCCACATAAACACATAATTCAATTTCAAACTATGTGTTCTACATTAAAACATGAAAATGTGGATGATGAATAATTAATGCCAATATCATTCAAATTTTTATTAGAAAACAATGGAAAATCCTGGCTTTACTATGTTAATTCACTGATTAGAGGCTGGGAAAACATTAAACCCCTTTTTCTTGAAAAATATTTCCTAGACTATCAAACTGAAACTATAAGGAATGAAATTTGTTGTATAACGTAATCACAAGGGGAAACATTACATTAATATTGGGAATTCTATAAAAGGTTATGTTCATGTTTTCTACACAACCAAATAAGTGATCATCTCTTAATACAATATTTTTAAGAAGGTTTAATTCCAATTGATCATAACATGATTGATGCTGCAGCAGGTGGTGAACTAGTGGATAAAACCCAAATCACATTAAGGACCTTAATTAAGAACATGGCACAAAACATTCAACAATTCAGTTCAAGGTCCCATGTACCCATTGGAGGTGTCATGGTTTTGTTATTCAAGCAATGAAATAAACCCATTATTTTGACCAATTCCCCGAATTGAGAGAAAATTCTAAGTGTTGTGAGGAAATCTTCCCAGGACACCCCAATAACCAACCCTTTAGTCAAGAACCATACAATACCTCTAAATCTGGGTGGAAAGAAAATCAAGATTATAGGAATGGGGGTATTCAAACCAGCCTTATCAACCGTGGAACAGACCCGGTCAGAGTAGTTATCCACCACCACCACCCAAAATTCCTCAACCACCTCAAAGGCCTTTCCAACCACTCCCTCTAAAACATGAGCCTATCCTAGAGGATATTATAAAACAAATGGCTTCCATCAATCTCTAATTCCAGAAAACTACCATGGCATCCATACAAGACCTCAAAACCCAATTAGGCCAACTAGCTAAGTCGATGGGAGAAATTCAAAGTCACGGGTTGGGTAAACTACCTTTTCAACCATTATTTAACCCTAAGGATAATGAAAATGTTAGTTCCATCACCCTTAGGAGTGGAAGAAAACTTAAAAACAAAATTAATCCTCCATTAGAGTCATCCCCTCCTGAGTAAACCTCCATCCCAACCATTGAAAATCATCCAGAAGGTGAAAACCATGTCTTGAGAGAGGCCCCTATAAAAGAATGAATGTGTATATTGATGAGTCACCTAGCCCAACAGTCTCTATTCCATTTCCAAAAAGGGCCACCTAACCTAAGAATCAAAAGTAAACTAAACTAGGTAAGGAAATATTGGAAACTTTTAAAAAAGTATAGGTCAACATTTCTTTGATTGATGTTGTGGAAAAAATTCCAAGATAGGGACCGTTTCTAAAGGAGATGTGTACACATAGAAGGAGACTTCATTGTGATGAGAAGGTAATGTTAGGGAGCAATGTTTTAGCATTGATATAGCCATCACTTCCCACCTAGTGTAATGATCTTGGAACATTTTCAATTCCATGCACCATAGGGTTGTATTTTTTTTCTAATGATATGCTTGATATAGGTGCTTCTATAAATGTGACGCCTCACTTTATTTAATCTTCATTGCAAATTGATGAACTAAAACCCACTAGAATAGTCTTTCAACTATCAAATTGGAGTACAACACATGCTTTTTGTGTGATATGGGATGTTCTTGTGAGGGCTCAAAATTTAATTTTTCTTGCTGATTTTTATGTGCTAAAAATGGAAGATGATAATATAAATAGACACACCCCAATTATATTGGTAAGAACATTCTTGAAAACTACCAAAAACATAATTAATTTCCATAATGTTACATTATCTATGGAATTTAGTCATTACATAGTCTATTTCAACATCCTTGATGCCATGAAGCACCCCTCTAATGAAAATCCCTCTCTCTCAGTTAATTCAATTGATGTAATCCCTTCCCCTAAAAAACAAATTTTCTTTACCCCAATCCCATTTTTGATTTATCTTCATTGATTTAAATTACAGGTAATTAATCATGCATTGATTGTTGTAGTGGTCTAGAAAAGTGTCAAACATGGTTATTAATTAATAGTTTCTTGGACACAAAGAATCCAATGACCATCGATAATATGACTAAGCTTATAAGAACTCCATCCACATTTGATGATGTTAAGATTGAGTAGTTAGATGAGATCAGGGACCTCTTACTTTCACACACACTCCCATAAATCCAAAACCAACTAAATTGGAACATAAACCCCCCCCCCCCCTCAAGATTTAAAATAATCATATCTTGAGAATGGAATCAAGTTTCCCATCATCATTGCTAGTTTACTCCCTCCTGAGCATGAATTGAGACTGTTTGATATTTTGAGGGAGTATAAACAAGATTTTTTATGGGCACTTTCTGACATTCCTCATATAAGCCCTTCAATTTTTACACATCATATTTTATTAAATGATGAGGCTAAACCAGTGAGGATTTCACAACTTAAACTGAACCCAAACATCCTAGATGTTTTAAAAAATGAGGTAACCAAATTATTGGCTACTGAAAACATTTACCCCATATCTAATTGCCAATGGGGCATTCTCATTCGAGTATCTCCTAAAACAAATACCCTTGGAGTAATTAAAAATGAAAACAATGAATTGGTTCTAACTCGTGGGAAGAATAGTTGGTGTGTCTATATAGAAAATCGGTCACTAATCCAACACAATAGGAAGAACCATTTCCCTTTGCCATTCATTGGCCAAATGATTGAGAGGATAGTGGGTATGTCCCACTATTGTTTCCATGATGGGTATTCTGGATAATTTTAGATCCACATTTCCCCCAATTATCAGGAAAAGACAACCTTCACTTGCCCCTTTGGCGCATTTTCATATGGGAGGATTCAATTTGGTCTGTGCAATGCTCCAGGTACTTTCCAGTGATGCGTGGTTAGTATTTTTTTGGATTACTTAGGGAATTGCATGGAAGTATTCATGGATGATTTCACTATTTGTGGTTCTTATTTTGATGAATGTTTGAGTAGTCATTCTTTATTCTTAAGTCACTGTATTAAAAATAATCCTGTTTTAAATTATGAGAAATGCCACTTCATGGCGCGACAAGGTATAGTTTTGGGAAATGTCATTTATGGGTATGGTATCCAAGTAGATAAATCAAAAGTGGGTGTCATTTCTGCCCTACCATTCCCCAAAAATGTATGAGATGTGTGGTATTTCCTTCGTAATGCTAGATTTTATCATCGTTTAATTTGTGACTTTAGTAAGACTGCACTCCCCCATCTCGATTACTCTCAAAAGAAAATGAATATTTTTTGGACAATGAATGTGAAGAAGATTTTAATAAAATAAAATGTAGTCTCATGTCACCCCCAGTAATCCAACCACCTCGGTGGGATTTACCATTTTAGCTCATGTGTGACACCTCTAACTATGCAGTTATGGTAGTTTTGTCACAAAGGGTTGGTCGAGCTCCACATGTCATTGCCTATGCCTCACGTACATTTAACCCTACCAAAGAAAACTACACCCAAACTAAAAAAGAATTCCTTTTATTTGTGTTTGCCTTGAAAAAATTTAGGTCATGCCTTTTGGGGTCTAAAGACCTTGTGTTATCAGACCATGCAGCCCTCCAGTATCTTTTAATGAAACCGAAAGCCAATCAACATCTCATTCACTAGATTCTTCTCCTACAAGAATTAAATTTATAAATTATAGTTAAAAAAGGAGCAGAGAATGTAGTGGCTGACCATATCAGTAGAATTACCTAATACACAGACATTTAGTCATCCTGCTGTATTCCTATATATGATATGTTTTTTGATTAGAAATTTAACCGAGTGCAAGATGATATTCCTTGGTATGCTGAAATAGTAAATTATTTGGTAGCATATTGCATTCATGCTGATTTCAACAAAAACCAAGACAATCGTCTAAAACATGAGTCTCGTTGGTACATTTGGGATGACCCCTAATTTTGGCGAACATATAGTGATAATGTCCTTACTCATTGTATTCTCGGTGGAGAGTTTCATTTTGTTCTTAGATGTTTCCACACAGTTGCTTGTGGGGGCCACTTTGGTCCCCAATGGACTGCTCGCAAAGTCCTTGATTTAGGTATCTTTTGGCCAACACTTTTTTAGGATATCCGTGACATTTTTAAATCTTGTCCTAATTGTCAAGTAATGGGTAATTCTTCTAATGGAAATGAAATTCCACAATAACCATTTCTCTTTCATGATATTTTGGATTTTTGGGGTATTGAAATTATGGGGCGATTTCTCAATTCCTTTAAAAATATGTACATTCTTCTAGAAGTTGATTACTTGTAAAAATGGGTAGAGGCACAATCTACAAGGACAAATGATTATAAGGAGGTTATAGAATTTTTGAGAACACAAATCTTTTGTAGGTTTGGGTTACCCAGGTTCATCATCAGTGAACAAGGTTCTTATTTCTAGAACCAAACCATGCAATAAATTTTGTGTTGGTATGGTGTCGGTCATATAGTGTCTACTACATATCACCCACAGACTAATGGTAAAGCTAAGGTTTAAAATATAAAAGTTAAATAAATTCTTGAAAAAATGGTTCAACATAAAAGAAAATATTAAAGTCTTAGACTTGATGATTTTTATGGGATTACCATACTACTTTTAAAACTCCCATTAGAATGTCACCCTATCGGCTTGTGTGTGGAATGAGTAGTCACCTGCTTGTTGAGATTGAGCACTAAACCTAATAAGAAATCAAACAATGAAATTATAATCATTCCAGTGAAGGTTCTCAAAGTAAGTTGTATATTTAGGAGTTGGAGGAAATGAGAAGAGATGCATATGAGGACTCTAAGATTTATAAGGAGTGAAACAAGGCTACCCATGACCGTCTTATCCTTCATAGTCAGTTTTACATTGGGTAAAAGGTCCTACTTTACAAAGAAAGGTAGAATTTTCATACAGGTAAGCTCTGTTCCCACTGGTATAGACCATACAATGCTACTAATTTCTCTCTATTTGGTGTTATCTAGGTTCAAAATGAAGAAACCAAGTAAAACATCACTGTGAATGGGCAGTGGCTGAAGCACTTCCCTGAATCCATTACTAAGTTTCCGATGGAAGAACTCTATGTTCAAGAAGAAATCTTTGAGTGAAACTCACCAGGCTACATCATTTGATTCAACATTCTATTTTCTTATAGTGAGGACACATCACACTTTAGGTGTGGGGGATGGTTATATTCCTAGTTTAGTTAGGAATTTTTATCATATTTCTTATTTTTCTCTTTTTTCTTGCTAAATTGTTTTGTTACTTTTCCCCTTACCTCCATGAATATTACTTTTTATGCCCACTTTATCATGGAAAATGATTCCCATTAATCATGGAAGTTATTGAAAATTCACATGGAATATCCGTATTTCTTGTTGTTTTATCATTCAAAAAAAAATCAGATGGAATGTGTATTTTAACAAGAATTCGATAATATGGTGAGAATTTATCTTAAAATTTAGATCTTTGTCGATGGTATATATGGTTGTATTATGTTGAAACCTTTGAGAAGAATGGTGCCCCTTTTTTGAATGGTTTAAAGGAATTTTTTTACTTAATCTATCCAAACATTTTTTTCACCCAACCATGATGTGTAAAAATATCTTACATAATGCAAGGTAAATATAAGTTAGGTTGATTTTTCTCTACTTTACAAAATCATTTTTCCATTCATTTATTCCTTATCTGATCTATTTAATTACAATACTAGATTGACCTATGCGTGTGTACCTATTATCTGACCGTTATACACCCTAAAAAAATAAGAAAAAAGTGGTCTATATTGGGTAGCTCAAAAAACACCCTTCCTTGACCATTGATCTTGTTATAACTATTAAAATTAGTGTCTTGAGGAGATCAAACATGGGTTGGGAGAAGTGTGTGAGATTTGTTCCAAGTGAAACTTTCGAAAATATGATATATGAGAGGAGTAAATAAATGTACAACATAAGGGCATATCTCATTTGGGAGCTTATATTTTGACTTCTGGGAATGCTTAATTCAGTGGGTCTTGAAATTTGATTGCAAAAGATGTGGGGAGAGTTCTGTGGAAAGGATATTGTAAGTTGAAAATTATGAAAATATGTTATATTTACTAGATAAAAAGTGGAAAGAATAACATGAAATGGTTGTTAATAACACATGTGGAGAATTATTTACATGATTAAATTTTGAATTATTTTCTTTTAATGGTATCATACAGCTCTTGGAATTTCATTTGGATACAATTTTGAGACATCTTTTTCAATGATCATTGTGAATAACTCCTTGGCGTGTTTTTTATTTCATTGATCACATTTCAATAAGTAATTACATTTTAATTTAATGTTAAATCATTATTAAGTTTAAAATATTTACATTAATAAATTTTGAAAATTTAACTTTTCCAAGGAGTGTAAATGTTTAGGTGTGGGGTGTGATCGCACTGCAATTCACTGTTTCATTTTCACCCTTAAACCTCTATGTTAAAATTATTTTATATTGAAAATTAAAAAACAATAACAAATCTCATTCCATGTTTGAATCATTTAATTTCTATTTATGACTATTAAAAAGTGTAATGTTACTTGTTTGGATGATTTCATTGCAGGGGGAGGTGATTTGGAGGGCCCATGATGATGTCCAAAAAAATGGTCCAAACTGCGCAGGATCCAGGCACACCAGTGAACTCAACCGCATATTGAAACTAAACCATGCTTCCAATGGGACAAAATTTGTGGGTTTGTCCCAAGTTTAATATGATACATTTCATATGCAGGAACGAAAGTCTCATTCGACCTCAACAATGCACAACTGACCTGATCTGTCTAGCACACCGAATCTGCACAAAGTTAGAAGTGGTGTGTTGTGATCTATCAATATCTCCAGCTCTATTTTCCCAAATTGTGCCTAACATTCGATAGAGACATCAAAGTGGTGGGGATACAAATTATTTATTTTCTCCAAAACGAGTTATGGCTGTCTGGAGGCCGAAAACCATGTGACAAGTGGTTTTGAGAAATCTGTGTGCTCAAAACCACCTTTCCATTTTCTTATAAAATAGATTCCTGGGATCCCCATTTGTAAGTTAGAAATAGAAGTGAAACTATACAATTTTGAATTCTTATATGAGTCTCCTCTTCATCTTTGATGTTATGGAGGCCCCTATCCTCATTGGGGGATCATGAATGAAGAATGAGTTCCACCCAAGCTTCCTCCTCCTCTCGATGTCGAGTTAAACGTTGGGGGTTCATCGTGAGGGAGTTAGGCACATGTTAAGGGAGTTTAGGTTAATATTTTTGCTACTGGTTTGGAGAAATTTGGGTGTGAAAACATTTCTTTCCATTTATCTTAAATAATTCTATATTTTAATTCTTGTTTGGTTTCCGGTGATTGAGATACACATAATTTCTAACCGATCGGTGTGTGATTTTGATTGTGTGAATTGTGTTGTTCCAATTTGACAACACAAGACTCCATTTCTTACCCACATACTTGAGATTTCAATATTATTTGGAAGCTCTTATTCTATACATATGTTCTAGACCATTACAATATTATTGTTATGTCAATGTTTGGTTCTTCAAGAAATGATATAAAGGTTTAGTAATTAATTGGGGTTTGAATTAATTTCAACCTATGATTTACTCCAAACCTAAATTAATATCCAAGAATGATGAACATTAAAGTTTGTAGTGAACTGAAAATGAACCCTTTTATCTCATATTTTTTAAAATCTGTTTGGTTTCTCAACTTTTAAACATTCAATTTAGTAATTTCATCCTAAAACTATTTCTAAAACCACAGCCAATTTTAGTAATTCTTAGTGAAAACAGACACTCTAAACCCACCAAATCTACTTGAGAGATGACCTACGGCCTTCTCTACACTATAATTCAACTTTTGGAATATAATTAATTTGACAGGTCGCCACAGTGCGATCAATTTTTGGCACCATTGCTGGGGACTACTTTGGTTTTTAGTGCGTTTTTTTATAAGTTTTTTGTACATTTTTTAAATATTTATTTGTTTTATCTTATACCTTTACCTATATTTTTGTGTTCTAATTTATTTTTTGTATAAGTTTTGTGCATGAAACGTTCTAATCTAGGATATTTACCACATTTCAAACCCAAACCAGAGAGGATCTTACGTCAGCGACCCCGAGACACACAAGACAACCCTTTGAAGGAGGACACACCACAACTCAAGACATTTCTAAACCCATCTTCTTCTGGAACTAAATTAGAACCTAAAATTAAAAAGTATAAGATGGATGAAAACAATTTAACACTAAAAGAACTAACTTCACCTGATGTTCATATTTAAACAACGGATATTAAAATACTAGGTGAGGCACCCAATTTTGCACAGAAATCTGGTATAATTAACATATTTCGAAGATTCCATGGACTTCTTGGATAATACCCACACAAAAATGTAAAATAATTTCATACCTTGTGTTCTACATTAAAACCTTTATATTTAGATGAAGAACAGGTAAATCTCAGATCATTCCCATTTTTATTAGAAGACACTCTAAAAGACTATCTTTACTATGTTAATTCACCAATTAGAGGTCGGGCAGACATGAAATGCCTTTTTCTTGAAAAATATTTCACAGCCTCATGAACTACAACTATAAGGAATGAAATTTGTGGTATAAGGAAACCCCAAGGGGAAACATTACAGGAACATTGGGAACACATGAAAAGGTTATGTTCAACTTGTCCACACCACCAAATAAGCAATAAACGTTTAATACAGTATTTTTATGAAGGTTTAATTCGAATTGATCGTAACATGATTTATGCTGATGTAGGTGGTTCACTAGTGGATAAAAACCCCAATCGCTGTAAGGACCTTAATTGAGAACATGGCACAGAAAACTCAAAAAATCGGATCAAGATCCAATTTACCCAGTTGAGGTGTCTATGATGTGAAATGTATTGAATTTGAGGAAAAGGTGGTCACAAAATTGGAGGAGGTAAGTACCCTTCTACGACAAGTTGCTCTCCCCCATGGGAAATATCAATCTCCTCCTCCCATCCATTGTGGAATCTTCTCTTATGACACTCATTATTCTAACCAATGCCCCCAATTGAGATAACATTATGAGAGTTGTGAGTCAATCTTCCTAGGAAGCCCCTATAACCAACCCTTTAAGCAGGAACCATACTATCCATCCTACTATGGGTGGAATTAAAATCAAACTTATAGTCAAGGGGGGTATTCAAAGGAGCCTCACCAACCCTCAAATCAACAATGTCAGAGTAGTCATCCACCACCACCACCTTGAAATCCTCAACCACCCAAAGGCCTTTCCAACCACCCCTATAAAACATGTTCCTAGCCTTGATGATATGGTGAAGAAATGGATTCCATCAATCTCTAATTCTAGAAAACCTCAAAGGCAGGCATACAAGACCTCAAAACCCAATTAGGCCAATTATGTAACTCTGTGGGGGAAATTCAATGTCATGTGTCGGGTAAACTACCTTTTTAACCAGTAGTTAACCCTCGGGATAAAGAAAAATGTAAGATTCATCACCCTTAATAGTGGAGCAAAACATTAAAACCAAATGAATCCTCCATTAGAGTCATCCCCTCCTAAGGAAACCTCCATCCCAACCATTGTAAATGTTCCAAATGTTGAAAAACCATGTCTTGAGAGAAGCCCCTATAAATAAAAGAGTGTTTATGTTGATGAGTCACCTAGCCCAACAATCTCTCTTCCATTTCCACAATGGGCCACCCAACCTAGAAAACAATAAGAAACTGAACTAGATAAGGAAATATTGTAAAAATTTAAAAAAGTGAAGGTCAATATTCTTTTGATTGACGTTGTAAAACTAATTCCAAGATACAAATTTTTTAAGGGATATGTATACACATATAAGGAGACTTCATGGTGGTGATAAGGTAATCTTGGGGAGGAATGTTTCAGCATTGATAGATCCATACCTTCCCACCAAGTGCAATGATCTTAGAACATTCTCAATTATGTGCACCATATGGGAGTATTCCTTTTCTAATGATATGATTAATTTAAGTTCTTATATAGATGTGATGCCTTACTCTATTTACACTTCTATGCAGGTTAGTGAACTAAAACCCACTGGAATAGACATTCAGCTAGAAAATTTGGATTACAATACACCCTTATGGTGTGCAAGAGAATGATATTGTGAGGGTTCAAAATTCAAATTTTCATGCTGATTTTTTTGTGCTAAAAATGGAAGATTATAGGATGAATAGACATGCCCCAATTATATTCCTAAGAACGTTTTTCAAAAATACCAAAACCATAATTAATGTTCATAATTGTACATTATCTATAGAATTTGGTGGTTACATAGTCCATTTCAACATCCTTGATTCCATGAACCACCCCTCAGAAGAACATTCCACTCTCTCTATTAATTCAATTGATGTACTCCCTTCCCCCGAAAAAACAAATTTTCTTTTCTCGATTCCCTTTTAGAGTTTTTATCATTTATTGAAATTTTATGTAAAGGATAATGCCATGATTGTTGTAGTGGTCTAGAAAAGTGTCATTCATGTTTATTAATTTATAATTTCTTGAACACTGAGGATCCACTGACCATCGATGATACTGATACGCTGGTAAAATATCATTCCTCATCTGAGCATGTTACAATTGAGCAGTTAGATGAGATCAGTGACCTATTACTTTCACACACACTCCCATCAATACAAAATCAACCAAAATTGGAACTGAAACATCAACCTCAAGATTTATAATATTCATATCTTGAGAATAGAAACAAGTTTCCTGTCATCATTGCTAGTTCACTCCCAAGTGAGCATGAATTTGGACTACTTGAACTTTTGAGGGAGTATAAACAAGATTTCAGATGGAAACTTACTGACATTCCTAGTATTATCTGATCAATTTGTAGACATCATATTTTAATAAATGATGAGGCAAAATCAGTGAGGTAGGCACAACTTCAACTAAACCTAAACCTCCTAGAAGTTTTGAAAAATGAGGTAAAAAAATTATTGGCATCTGAATCGTTTTCCCCATCTCTGACAGCCAATGGGTTAGTCCTATTCAAGTAGTTCCTAAAAAAACAAGCCTTACAGTAATCAAAAATGAAAATAAGGAATTGGTTCCAACTCTTGTGAAGGATAGTTGGTGTGTCAACATAGACTATCTCTGACTAAACTAACACACTAGGAAGGACCATTTCCCTTTGCTATTCATTGAAAAAATACTAGAGAGGCCAGTGGGTAAGTCCCACTACTATTGCCTTGATGGGTATTCTGGATACTTTTAGATCCATATTTTCCCCGAGGATTAGGAAAAGGAAACCTTCACTTTCCCCTTTATCACATTTTCATATTGGAGGATGCCATTTGGTTTGTGCAATACTCCAGGTACTCTCTAGTGATACATGGTAATTATTTTTAATGATTACCTATAGAATTACATGTAAGTATTCATGGATGATTTCACTATTTATGGATCCTATTTTGATGAATGTTTGAGTAGTTTTTCTTTAGTCCGACGTCGTTGTATTGAAATGAATCTCGTAATAAATTATGAGAAATGTCATTTCATGGGGCGCAAAGGTATAGTTTTAGGACATTTCAGTTCTAGGGATGGTTACCAAGTAGATAAATCAAATGTGGATGTCATTTCTGCCATACTATTCCCCAAAAATGTTTGGTATGTGCATTATTTCATAGGACATGTTGGATTTTACCATTATTTCATTCACGAAATTAGTAAGATTACACTCCCCTCTCTCATTTACTCCAAAAAGAAAAGGAATTTGTTTTTGATAGTGAATGTGAGGAAGATTTTAATAAGTTAAAATGGAGTGCCACTTCACCCTCATTAATCCAACCACCTTGGTGGGATTTTCCATTTGAGCTCATGTGTAAGTTCTCTAACATTGCAATTGAGGCAGTTTCTTCATAAATGGTCGATTGAACTCCACATGTAATTGCCTATTCCTCACATACTTTAGACTGTGTTCCATAAAACTACACCACAACTAAAAGTGAATTCCTTTCTAATTTGTTTTCCTTGGAAAATTCAGGTCACAAATTTTGGGGTCTAAATTCATTGTGTTCTCAGACCGTACATCCCTCCGGTATCTCTTTATGAATCTGGAAGCCAAACCACATATCATTCAATGGATGCTCCTCCTTCAGGAATTCAATTTAGAAATTAGAGATTAAAATGAACATATAATGTGGTGGATGACAATATCCATAGGATTCTTCAATCCTCAGACTTTTACTCATCCTGATGTATTTCTATAAATGATATGTCTCTCGATGAACATTCGTATCGAGTGCAAGATGTTATTCCTTGGTATGATGAAATTGAAAATTATTTTTGTAGCATCTTTAATTCCTGCTGATTTCCAAAAAAATGAAGCCAGTCTTCTAAAACATGAGTCTTGTTGGTATCTTTGGGATGACCCCTACTTCTGGTGCATATGTACTGATCTAGTCCTTAGGCATTGTGTTCTTGAGAGCGATTTTTAGTCTGTTCTTAGATTCTGTCACATTCTCTCTTGTGGGGGCCACTATGGTCCCTAGTTACTACTCACAAAGTCCCTGGTTCTAGTCTCTTTTGGCCAACACTTTTTTAGTAGGTCCATGACTTTTGTAAATCTTGTCCTCGTTGTCAAAGAATAGGTTATTTATCTAAAAGAAATGAAATTCCACAACAACCATTTCTCTTTCAGGATATTTTTGATGTTTGGGGTACTGAATTTATGGGGACATTTCTCAATTCGATTGTAAACTTGTACATTCTTCTAGAAGTTGATTACATGACAAAATGGGTAGAGGCACGAGCCACAAGTACTGATGATTCTAAGGCAGTTGTAGATTTTTTTAGAACCGAAATATTTTCTAGGTTTGGCTTACCTAGGTTTATCATCAGTGACTAGGGTTCTCATTTCGTCAATCAAACCATGAAATCAATTTTTCATCGGTATAAGGACTGTCATAGAGTGTATATGGCATATCTCTCACAGACCAATGGTAAAAATTTTGCGTCAAATAGAGAAGTAAACCAAATTCCTGAAAAATGGTTCAACCTAATAGAAATGATTTGAGTCTTAGACTCGATGATTCCTTATGGGCTTACCGTAATACTTTCCAAACTCCCATTATAATGTCACCCTACCAACTAGTTTTTGGAAAGAGTTGTCACATTCCTGTTGATATTGAGCCCCGGAACTACTGGGCCATCAGACAATGAAATTTTAATCCTTCTAGTGTAGGTTCTCAATGGATGTTGCAGATTCAAGAGCTGGAGGAAATGAGAAGAGAAGCATATAAGAACTCCTGGATTTATAAGAATCTAACCAAGGATTCCCATGACCGTATTATCCTTCATCGTCAGTACTACATTGGGAAAAAGGTCATACTTTACAATGTAAGGATGAATTTTCATCCAAGTAGGCTTTGTTCCCACTAGTTTGGACCATAAATTATTACTAACATCTCTCCAATTGGTGTTTTCCAGGTTTAAAATGAAGAAACCAAGAAAACCATCACTGTGAATGGGTAGTGATTGAAGCACTTCCATTAATCCATTTCGGAGTCCGTGATGGAGGAACTCCATGTTCAAGAAGCAATTTTTGAATGAAACTCATCATGTTTTATACTTCTTTCGACATTCTACTTTCTTATATTGAATAAACTTCACACATTAGGTGTTTGGGGATAGGTATATTCTTGGGTTAGTTAGGAATTTTCATCATCTTTCATATTTTTCTCTTCTTAGCTTTCTGAATTGTTTTATTTCTTTCCCCCTTCTATCCCAGAATATTAATTTTTTATGCCGACTTTATCATGGAAAATTATGCCCATTTAATCATTGAAGTTATTGAAAATCCATAAGGAATATCGGTATATCATGTTGTTTTAACATTAAAATAAATCTGTTGAAATGTGCATTTTAACAACAATTCAATACTATGGTGTGAATTTCTATGGAAATTTAGTTATTTTTAGATGATATAAATGGTTGTATCATTTTGAAACCATTGAGAAGAACAGTTCCCTTTTTGTGAATAGTTTTAAAGAAAATCGTGTCACTTAATCAGTCCAAACATTTTTTTTCACCCAACCATGATGTGTGAAAATCTCTTATTTAATGGAAGGTAAATATAAGTTAGTTTTATTTTTCTCTACTTTCCCAAATCATTTTTCCATTTGTTTGTTCCTTATCCAATCTATTTCATTACTGTACCAGATTGACCTATGCATGTGTACCTGTTATCTGACTGTTGTACGCCCATAAAAAATAATAAAAAATATACTAAAAAGGGTTGTATATTGAAATGTTCTAAAACCACCCTTCCTTTACCTTTTATCATGTTATAACTGTATAATTAGTGTCATGAGGAGATCAAACATTGGTAGGGTGAAGAGTGTGAGATTTTTTCCAAGTGGAACTTTTGAAAAAAATAATAAATGTGGGGAGTGATGAAATGTACAACATATGATGATTTCTAGGTCAAGATCTTATGATTTGACTTCTGGGAAAGCTTAATTGAGTGGTTCATGAAGTTTGATTGCAAAAGATATGGGGAAAGTTCGGTGGAAATGATCTTGTAAGTAGACATTTATTAACAAAATTATCTTTAATTGATAAAAAGTGGAAAGAATAACATGAAATGGTTGTCACACACACATGTTGAGAATTAGTTACATTATTAAATTTTGAATTATTTTGTTTTATTGGTATCATATATCTCTTGAAATTTCATTTTGATACAATTTTGGAGACATATTTTTCAATGATCATTGTGAACAAATCCTTTTTGTGTTTTTTTCTTTGATCACATTTCTATCAGGAATTAAATTTTCATTGAATGTGAAATCATTATGAATTTGGAAATATCTACATGCATAAATTTTGAAAATGTAACCTTACCTAGGAGTGAAAATTTTTAGGTGTGGGGGTGTGATCGCACCGCGATTCAATGTTTCATTTTCACCCCTACACCACAGTGCTAAACTTATTTTATATTGAAAATTATAAAAATAATAACAAATTTAATTCCATATTTGAATTATTTATTTTGTGTTTATCACAGATAAAATGGGAAATGTTACATGTTTTGATGATTCTATTGTAGGAGGAGGTGATTTGGAGGGCCCATGATAATGTTCATGAAAAATGGGCCAAACTTCAGAGGATCCATGCACACTAGTGGACTCAACCACATGTTGCAACTAAACTGTGCTTCCAAATGGGTTGAAATTTGGAGGCTGGTCCCAAATTTAATGTGATACATTTTATAAGATGGAACCGAAGCCTCATTCAGCCACTACAATGCCCAACCGACCTTATCTGTCCAGTACGACGAATCTGAACGAAGTCAAAAGTAGTGTTTTGTGATCTATCCATATCTCGGGATCCAGTTCTCAAAATTTTTCCAATTGTTTGGTGTAGACTACCAAGATGTGGAGATAAAACTTTATTATTTTTTCCAAAGAGAGATATGGCTTTCTGGAGGTTGAATCCCATGTGGCAAGTGGTGTTATGAAATTTTTTTGCTCAAAACCACCTTCCCATTTTCCTATAAAAAGGCATTTTGGGATTCCCTTTTGTATGTTCGATCCAGATGTAAAACTATGACATTTTGGAGTGCTAGAGGAGTATCATAATAATACTTGAAGTTATGGAGGCCCTTATTCTCATAGGGGATCGATAATGAATAAGGATTTCCACCCTAGATTCTTCCTCCTCTCGAGGTCGAGCTAAATGGTGGGCATTTGTTGTGAGGGAGCTACACACATGTCAAGGAAGTTCCAGTTCTTATTTTAGCTACTAGTTTGGAGTAATTTGTGTTTGAAAACATTTATTTCTAGTTATCTTACATAATTCTATATTGTAATTCTTGTTTTTATTCATGTTATTGAGATGCTCTTAATTTCTAACAGATCGGTGTGAGATTTTGAGTGCGTGACTTGTGTTGTTCTGATTAGACAACACAAGAATCATTTTCTTACCCAATTACATGAGATTTTTATTTTCTTTGGAAGCTCTTATTCCATGCATATGTTCTGGACCATGAAAATACTATTTTTATGTCATGGTTTTGTTATTCAAGCAATGAAATAAAGGCTTAAGAATTAATCTGGATTCCAATTAATTTCAAACAAGAATTTACCCAAACCTAAATTTATCTCCAAGAATGATGAACATGAATGTGTGTAGTGAGCTCACAATTAACCCTTGTATCTCATATTTTTCAAAATCTATTTGGTTTCTCAACTTTTAAACTTTCAATTAAGTAATTTCATCTTAAAACTATTTTAAAAACCACCATGATTTTAGTACTTCTTAGTAATTCACACACTCTAAACCCACCAACACTCCTTGAGAGATATCCTAGGGTCTTCCCAGTACTATATATCAACTTTAGAAATATAATAAATTTTACGTGTCACGACAGCATGATCAATGTTCTATAATTTTTTACAATGTAGTTTTGTTTATTGTTAAATATATGCATATTTTCATATATTTACTTATAATAAATCACTTTTATACATACATATTTTATGTAGAAATTTATTCTTAAACATGTAAACCATATGAAAATAAATATTTACTATTCATTTCATTTAAAATAAATAATTTTCTATTTTATTTTCCTTATAAAATTCATTAACATGTATATATATAACTATACAAGTATTTTTTTTATATAAACATGTCTGTGTTGATAAAAAAATCTATATGTATGTGCATATTATAATATATTTAAATAAATACATATATTTTTTGTATACGTCATATATACATATATTTTTATAAAAATATATCATTATCATTAAATATAGTATACGAATAAATTTACCATAAAAATATATGAATATATATATACACTTATGTAAATAATGTTAATATATAAATATTTATCTATATTGATAAACAGATATACATTTATATTTATATTCTGATATATGTAAATGAATATTGATATATAATATCTTCACATAAATTTAATTTCATATATATCATGTACATTCGATACAAATTCAGCTTCATTTAAGAGTGTCTTCATATTCTTTTTATATGGTATATAATTTTACTAAATTCATCTGCATTCCTATTGATTTTACAATTTTACAATTTTTATGTTTTCCTCTATTTTAGTAGTTTATTATCAATTATATATATTAGTTTATAAGAATTTATTAATTTTTATGTATATTAATATACATTTGTACATATTTATTGTTATATATTTTATACCATATGTGTGAATATATATATATATATATTTACTTGTGTTTATATATATATTTATAATAATATAGAATTTTATATAGGAATGTGATTATATATAATTATATAACATAAATATCTGTTTATATAGATTTTTGTAAATATATATATATATATTTGTTGATATTTATATACATTTATTATTTTATTATTCTCTTATTTATTATTTATTAGTTATTAGTTATTAGTTATTATTTATTTATTTATTATTCATTTATTGTTTTATTATTATATATATATATATATATTATTAATTTTTATTTCATTATTATTCATTTATTTTTTAATTTCATTATTTATTATTAATTACTATTATTTTATTTATTTATTTATTTATTTATGTTTTTGTGTATTTAATAATATATGTCATTATTTTTTTAATTTTTTTATTACTTACCTTTTATTTATTTATTTGTTATTATTAATTTAAAAGTTTATAATTTATATAATTTTTTTAATTAATTAATTAATTATTTATTTATTTTTTAATTATTTTTTATTTAGTTAGTATGTATACATTAATTATTATTATTTTTATTTTAATAATATTTCATTATTAATTTATAGTTAACATATTATTAATTTATTATTAACATATTATTTATTATTTATTTTATTATTTATTTTATTATTTGTTTGTTTATTTTTTGTTTATTGATTATTTATACATTAATTAGTAATTTATTTTTTATTTTTATTATTTTATTATGAATTTATTATTAAGTTATTATTAATTACTTATTTATTATATATTCATTATTTATTTATTATTTATTTAATCATATTTTAATATTTATTATTTATTATCTATTATTTATTAATTTGTTAGTTATTTATCATATATTAATTTTTTTGTTTATTTATTGATTAATTATACATTAATTATATATTATATTATATATTATATATATTATATTTTTATTATTCATTATTTATTATTAATGATTGTTTATTCATTACTCATTATTTATTATTTATTAATTTTTTTATCATTTAACATTTATTTTTTATTATTTATTATTATTTATTTATTATTAATTATTATTTTTAAAATATTCATTATTCGTTATTACTTATTAATTGTTTAGGTTGTATCAATTTGTTATGCATTATTTTTTAAATATATATATATATATTTAATTCTATTCATTCACTACATGAAGGTCCTACTAGAGTGGTAAGGTCATTGGAGAATAAGCAAGAGGTAAGGGGTTCAAATCTCATCCAATGTTAAATTTCTATATATGGAAAATTCACTCATGTGCATGTTCATGTGTTTGTGTATATTCATGTACATATTCATGAATAAAAAATAAAAAATAAAATAATTATGAGAAGTAAAAATATAATAATAATATTAATAAAAAATTAAAATAAAAATTAATTATGAATATTTAAAAAAAATAAAATTAAATTAAAATTTTTAAAAACTAAAAAATAATGAAACCACCATCCAATCATTTCACGGTGTCTCAATCTACCACACAATGATTCCCTTGATTTAAAAAAACACTACTAAATTGTTCTATGATGGTTTTGAAAAAACTCCACTAAATAAATTCCAACACTAGATTTAGTGGCAGTTTTCCAAAATGGTCACATAATAATTTAGTAGCAGTTTAAACTACCGTAAAATGCCTATTTTGACATAATATTCCTCTACCTCCTTCAATTCTTATTATACCATTATAATATAATAAAATCAGTATCTTCCACATATATGAATGAGTGTATTTGTGTGTTTATTTTATGGTCATAACCTACAACCATCTCCACATCCATTAAATGAGTTATAAAATCATTGTTCATGTGTACGACAGACTACCACCTTGTTAACTAATGATATTCATCTTACCATTACCACGTCTCATGGTTGGGTATGATGATGGATATAAATTATATATAATATAACTTTAAATTTATTACAAATCTATTGTTATTATATCATATGTACCTTTTTTACTTCTCATTCCATAAGGGATATGATAACATCAGTCATGTCTACAATGGACTAACACCTTGCAAAGCGATGTGATACATTTTCATCAACTATTTAAATGGAAGATACTAAGGATAAATATTAGTGATATAAATGACCTAATTATGATATTGGTGACATATTTATCATTATTTAAGGAAAATATATCATATTATTTCTTACTTTTTCACCCACAGAATGATGATAACTTCATTGTGTATCTGTCGATTACTACCTTCATGAGCCTATGTGACTCCCTATTTTCATCGCCACACCACATGGATGATATTTATAAGTATATTTAAAGAAATAATTTTTTATTAATGATAATATTATCATTCTATAAAGGTAAAAAATTACTAACCTATATTCCATGAAGATCATTGAGAAATGAAATGTTACTCATGCGAATATACAACCTACCGTCTTCATGATCGTAACATACTTCATTTCTCAAAACCATATTTCATGATTGGTATTGGGTGTAAAATTGATATATAAATATGATAATTATATTATTATTATTATTATTATTATATAGATAATTCAACCATGATCCAGAGGTCTAAAAATACAATTTCAAAACATATACATAAAATAATGCGGTTATTACCCAAAATGCGACTTTAAAATGAAATTATTGAAAAATTGGTAACAAAAGGGCATAAGAGAATTATATGTGGTATGATATATATATTTGTTGTTCTATAATATATATATAACATATATTTTTCAAAAAAAGTTTTAGATGTGTATGAAGGAATTCATGACTTAAGGTAAGTGATTTATGTTTCACTTACTTATGCAAGACACTTTCCATATTCACCACACATTTCATTTATATGGTGTGTATACTGCCAGAAATTAATTTTTTTTCTTCTCATAAAGATACATATTTTTATTTACATGTCCTTTTTGTGTCTTTATTTTGTAGGGTTTATGGTTCAAACATTACCAAAGTGGTAAGGGATTTTTGCATAAATTTTACTCCTTTGATACTTGTCCCATTTTATGACCCTATATTATTTAACAAATTTTATATATAAAAATATTGAGAATTAATATCTTGAATTTATTTTTTCTCATTTTATTTTTATTTTTTTTAATGATATTTTGTTCTGGGGCATACAATTCAAATATAACAAAGTGGTAATGATTTTATGTCACAATCCTATCATTTTTCATGATTGTTTATAACTATATTTCTGATGATAAAATCATATGATCTATCTCTCAAGAAAATAAAAAGTTTTATTCTCATCTATTTATTTAATGAGAATAAATTTATTCCCTTAATTTTAGTATTTTCTTATAATAAAACTTTCAAAAACAATTTATTTTAATAATAATCATCTCTTCATTCAAAAATATATTTTCTTCCAAATCCATGTTTTCTAAAAAAAAATTAAAAACATTTTACATTCCACCTATGGTTTTTAATAGACATTTTTAACCAGGATATTTAATCTTTAATAATTCCTTTGAAATGAATCATCATATCATTTTTCAAATAATTTTCTTTTTGATTTTACTGAAGATCTGCAGAAAATATTTCTTTGAAAATGTTAGACATGAGCGAAACTACCCATCATGATGAACTCTATTTTATTTAATAATTAAATTATAATATTTATAAGTTATTACCAAATAAAAATATTTTCAAAAGGTTTTATTTTTTAAAAAAAAATCAAAAAGGAAAGGATAATTTTCCGTGAGAATGTTCTAAACTAAGGATCAAAATTATATTCCATATAAGATGATATATGTTGATGTTACATATGGCTTACTAGATATATGAAATAATGATATCATTATTAATATATATATGAATGGTTTATTTTTATTATGGAATAATTTTTATGAACCTCATTTCCCTTCCACGAGTTATACCATGATAAAATTCTTATGGAAGCCACTTCCTTTTCCCTGAGTTATACACTGATTAGATGATTAAATGATTATGAAACAAATCTCATTTCCATTGTTTATGATATAATGAATTTTTAGGACACCCATTTCATTTCATGAGTTATGATATGATGAATTATTTATGATGTTGTTGCACAAATATATATGTTTTTCATTATGAAATGGGTGAGACCAATATATCTCTAAATTACATTAGGTAAATAAGGATAACTGATGAGTAAATATGTTATCTATAGACCATATTACATGTTCACAATTCTATATGTGTACCTGATTACATGTTCATAATGTTATGTGTGGACCTTTATTTCATGTCCATAATGTTTTGTGTGGACCATTATTTCATTTCCCTAATGTTATGTGTTAACCTATTTGGATGTACATAAGTTTATTTGAGGGATTTATTTCAAGTCCATATCTTAATGAGGGGACCTATAACTATTTATACATGTGCACTATTTTATAATCTTATGTGTATGCCACAATTATGTGTCATATGTTAATGTTATGAACTCATGTATCATATTAATTTCCCTTATGATTCATGTCTTATGAATTGCTAATATTAATTTAATGACCCATGAATATTATCTTTTATATGTATAGTGTGGTTTTAAAATCATATGCATAGGTTCTCATTACATAATTCTCATGTTAGGCTCATGTATATCCCTTATTTACAATTACTAGTCAATTTACCTCACACATTCTTATGTTTATATTCCCTAGGTTATGAAGAAAGGTTTATGTTGGGTATGTTTGGGAACTGTAAAAAAGGGGAAGATGTTTTTGTGAGAGATTTATGATATTTTACCTATTAAGTATATTTTGTTCCATGTTTCCAAAGGCACTAAACTCTTATGGTCCTCAGACATGTGTTTGTGTAATTTTTATAACATTCATCTAAATTGATGTAATATATTTGAATGAAAATCCTATGTCATTATAACAGTACAAGATAGACATTACCATGAAATTTTTTCCAAATATACTTATTCTAGATTCCCTATACATGTTTTTCATCCCCTATCCTAATCATAGTGCCTCAGGTCAATCATTTTTAAAGGATACTCCAAGAGAATATCCAAATTCTCAGTACAAGTATTACTTTAACTTTTACTTTCCATCTTTTTCCTTCTCATCTAACATCTCCCAACCATTATAACCATATGTTTAAAATAACATTAGTATATATAATATATAAAAATGTTTTTATATATATATTATAACACTTATCAACTCCCCTGCTATTCAGTTAAAAATTTGAAGACATTTCTTATGTTTCTATACAGAATACATTATCTATGAATGACACATTCTGTTTTTTATCGCTTCCTTTCATGGATGGTTATAGAAATGGTTTTAGTGAATATATGTATTTTTTATTTCATTATTTTTTTTATGAAAATATAAATTAGAAATTCTATAAGTAATTGTATAAATAAAAGATCACTACAAAACTAACCGCTTAAAATGAACATACCTAATGTATAAGCCATTTATATAGAAGTTACAACAAATTTTTATATTAAATTATTCTTTTAAAATAATTTATATTTATTTTTCAACTTAATAATATTGATATAATTTCACTACAATTTTTTTACAATGATATTATAAAAAATGGATTTCTTCCATAGCTATGCTCACAAAAAGATATTAACATAAATTTGTTCTGTTGGTTTTACCACCTCTATGATAATTGCTAAAAATTTAAATCAATTATTGAATTGTAAACATAATATTTTATATGAATAGTAAAATATTTTTTTTTTAAATTATGGTTTTATAATAATAATGTTGTACTCATTAGTTATGTTATCACTGTACATTTCATAAAAATCACGGAAATGTGTTCATCACCAATTTCATCTATAAGAAGCGTAACTAAAAATTTCATATAATGAAATTATATGTTTATAAAATAATCCTAACCATAAGTTTGTAAATATTTTATTTTATTATAGGGAGAAATTTTTGGGGAAGAACTTGGAATAACACCTCTATTACAAAACTAGTTCAAGATACACAGGATTACCGAGACCTGATGTTGAAAATAGGTAAAAACTAACATATATAGATGTAGAGAATCATTGTAAATGAAGTTTGTAATAGATAATATAAAATGGTAGAGTTATTAAATTGGTTAGTATGATGTATATATTTAAGATACATGTGGATATAGAGTGATTAACAATGTGGGAATTCAAGGTAAGGGTTTCTTATCTCTAATTTTTCTTCTTGACGAATATTTCCTAATATACAACACATTTTATTTGTAATGGTTTATCTACTAAACATTTAATATTTTGTATCAATATCATTCAATTATTCCTTGTTTTTAATGATTTATTTTAAATCATATATTTCATTGGATTTGTATTTGAATGTTTATAATGTCGTATGGTTTTCAAGTCATAAATTTTCACCCCTTGAGATAACTTTCATATTATAAACCTTGTTTTGTTTGGAATGGTGTGTATGATACATAATTAAGTTCAGTTATAATATTAATTTAATTCATGGTTTTTTGAATATCCATATCATTTCCTCAATTAAATTTTCTTTCTATTGAAAATATACTAATTTTGTGTGGATTTTTATTAACCAAACTCCCTTCATGATGTTAAAATTATTCTTTATAAACATATTTCTTCAATAATTTAATTCTTACATATTTTAATTTTATTTATTTTAAAATTATATTACTATTTAGTATATAATTACCTTCTAATTATAATATTTTGTAATGATAAATATTCTTTCTCAAAATCTATATCATTCTTGAGAATTATTCTCATCTTATTTAATAAAGGCTTCCCCTCCTCGTTCATATTTTCCTCTCCCACCAATGTCCTCCTTTATAATTGTGAATTAAATTATATTTTCTCTCATGTAACCCCTATATTTTCATTATATTTTTATAAAAACGTTAGTTTTACTACCTCTTTTTATTATGTGGGTTTTCAATAGTGAAATTTCTAAATAATAAAAATGATTCCTATACATTTAATATTAAATATTTTATCATACATAAAAAAATTTTATGAATAATTTTTATTTATCTTAAATGATATATTAGTGATGTTAATTCTTCCAAATTAAGTATTTTATATAGATTCCACTTCAAATATTTGAAATAATTATGTCTCTTTAAAGGATTAATTGTTGACGATTTTCTTTAAAATTAAAAGTTCTTAAAATAAAATTAACTTTGTAAAACCATTTTTTATTATACATGGATTAATTATTGAGATACATTTCAAAATATTTTTTAAATGGATTATTTTCAATTTCACAATAGTTATGTTTCTGAAAATTTCTTTTTAATGTGACATGCAACTTCATCACTTATGCACATGTTAGACGAATTTTATTCAAATCCCCTTCTTGATTTTTCAATAATTTATATATTTATCTCTAAATGAATTATATCATTGGAAGAAAGTTTTTTTGTATCACACTTTAAAATTCTATTGAAATACTCTTATGGGTGATATAATTTTATATATCAACTTCTAACATTCTTTAGGACAATTATGGTGATACCATTTGGAAATTTTGTGAAACTCATTTTTTGTTTCTCTGTGATCCTTGTGATATGTTTTGTGAATTATTTAATGTGGAACCAATGGTATAAATGCTTTTCTGGTGGGGTCTTATATATCCCTATGATGTATTGGTAGTTTTTATACCTCATAAAATCAAAAGTGATCATTGGAGGATTTATCCAAATATAAATGGAAAACTATAGGATTTATATTATGAAAATAGGTTGTACAGGAGGATTTATACCATGAAAATGGTACATAGAAGAAATTATCCCATGATAAACAACACATTATATAATTTATCCCGAGTCAAAAGGTATATGGGTGGATTTATCCTATGGGAAATATATACAAGGGAGGTTTTTTGCACGGCCAATTTCATATGACAGGATTATCCCAAGCCCAAGAAGATATACGGGTGATTATCCCATGACTAATATTTGATAAATACCATGATGTGTTTCCTAGACATATCATATCAATGATTATGTTTTTTACACAATATTATTTCATTATATTTTTCTTATTATTGTAATCCTTAACTCGTTCTTTATGTCCCAATATTCCACCCTTTTATTCATGGAATCAGTTTACTCATTTTCCATTACATGTCCTTATATCATCACTTACAGAAAGGTTTTATTATTCCATGTTATTTTAAAAAATGAATTTATAACTTTCACATGTTTTATCATATGATTATGATCTAAACCAAGATGAAATATCAATAATTTATCCCTTATTGGGCATTTTAGCTCACCCATTTTTTATGTTCCTTTCCCTGGGTTATAAACATATGTATAACAAGTGATATGTATAAAATGGAGTCTTGTGATGTTTTATTATGGATAATGTTTCACAATTGTTTCTTATGTAGATAGTCCTTAAAGGAACAAAACAATTTACTCCTTTAGTTGTGTGACTATTTATGATATTTAATATCAAAATCCTGAAATCAATTTTTAATTTAATTATGTTTATAATGGGTCAAATAATTCTTTAATTAAATATAATAATTTATCAAAAAAAGTCACTAATTATAATATATATGAATAAAAATTAAAATGTTATTAAAATATATTTATTAATTCATTAATATGTAATGAATAAACATATGTGATTTAGCATGATGATGATCAAGAAACACCTTCTACTACTTCCTATGGAAGACTTAAAGGACAACCACATACATATATGACTCTGATAGATTTACATTTTTAAATTCATGTCACAATCTCCACTTAAAAACATTACATTTCATTCTTACATTTATAAGGTCCACGAAATTGAAAACACATCAATCAAACAAAAATTAGATATTTTCGAGAATTAAAATACTGAAAAAATCACAAAATTATTATCAAAATAAGTATAAATTTTCAAAATCATAATATATGAATAAATAATTAATATAATATAATGGTTATCATGTACTCATATGGAACTCAATATAATAGATTTTTAATGAATTTCTTATTCTATAGATTGTCTATATCACACCCTCAGTTATATTTACAAGTATTAATTATTTATTTTTTCCCTTATTTTGTTCTATATTATATCTTCTGTGTTGTTAATGAAAAATTCATGATTTTAGGTGAAATAGGGTGGTTCACAATAGCAACATGATTATTAGAATCTATTTTTCTACCTGCTGATAAATTTGTGGCCCAACAAATTTCAATAGAGTGCAAGAAGATTTTGTTGCATTGTTTGGGATACTATGTGGCCAACTATTGTTCCTTTACTAATTTTTATAGATGCACCGTAATGTTTTTCACATCATCTAAAATACCATGCGGCTAAACCATACGGCATTCCTAGTTTATAAAAATTGTGAGTTTCCAATTTTTCCGTACCTTTATTTAAACCTTATTAGTCATCATTCCCCCTATTTTACTCAAACATCCAATAGAGGACCTCCTGTATTCTCCAAAAACTTTTTGGCTCCAATACTTATCTTATTTTGGGTTTCTTCCTTGATGAATCTATTTAAAAGTATCTCCTATTGTCTCATCTTGTTATATTCTTCCTTTAATTTTGAGTTTCCTTCCCTATAGTGGTCAAGTTGACATACATTTTGTCTAATGTAATTTTTTTGGATTATATTTTAATTGGTGGTGCGTTAATGATTCTATAAGATCTACATTCATCATTTCTTATGGTTTTTAGATGTATTTTTCTATTTTAATAAGATTTGTATGTTCATTCTTGTTGTTTTATGATTTTATGATTGAAATATTATTCCAAATATGTATAATTTTGTTTTATAATTTTGTGAGTGTGTGTGTAAATGGTTTATTTCTAAGGTGTTGGTGTGTGTTAGTATATTAAATGGTTTATACCCTATTTAAAATGGTTGTAAATTATACACTTTGGTTGGTGGTGGCTAGGTTGGTGAAAAGTTGAATTTTCATGGTTTGATAAATGGGGTGATGAATATTGCAATCTTGGAATCATTTGTAGGAAGACTGTTACAATAGTCTTAGGCATGAACCCTACCTAGAAGGATTATGTTATAACACTAACTAAACTAATGATTTTGATTGTCTTTCTTGAAAAGGAGATCTCCATTTATGTTCATGGTAGATTATTGAGATTACAAGGATCTTAGATCTCCACAAACCCTAGATACTAATGGATTTTACCTTGTTATTATTCGTTATTTTTACCTATTCTAATTTATTTATTCATATATTGTTATTGTTTTAATGTAAAATCATAATTTAAAAATAAATTTACTTCCTCATTTTATAAATAGAGTATTTTGAGTCTTATAATTGCTATGCATGGAGTATCATGCGGGATCATACTAGGAAAGTGATATCACACCCTATATAAACCCTTGGGTGTATTTATACATTGTTTTTTCTGACTCAGGTATGTGTAAGTATTTCCATGGAGGTGGTGTTATAATGTCTTTTTATTTGTATTTATTTTTTAAAGTGTTGATTGTGGTAACATTGTGGGTGTCAACCTCATGATCCAAGGAGATTTTTATTTATTTTTGTTTACAATCCCCTTTTTTATATTGGTTTTCAAGATAATTTGAAATGTATATATTTTTTATTTATGATTATTGTTTTTTTTAAGAAAAATGTTATCATTTTATTTAATTTGGGTGTTCATTGTTAAAATTTGGGAAAATTGGTCCATAATATGTTCTTCGATGACCACAAACAACGTTCCAGTTTTGGGGATCATAAATGTCCTTTGGTTGATGCGACAGGCTTAGTCGGGTGTTTGGGTGGATAGATGACCAGATTGGTTTGTGATAATATGCTATTAGAGTATTTTTACCCTTTTCATTAGGAATTTATGTATGGAATACTCACCAAAGGCATGAGATATGACTCTCAAGGCATAAGGTAAAGGTAGAGAGTGAGGTATTGTTCACCACTCACCAGGATTGGCCTTAGGTAACCATGTGATATTAGGGTTATGGATGAATGCTCTTTTACATTAATGAATAGGCTACATACTGGGAATGGTAACCATGGTATAGGATAGTGTTGTAAATTATCCATTTAGGTGTTGTGATTTTATTTTTATTTTTGTGGTGTTTTTTTAATTTTTATATAATTCATTGTGGGTTGATATGTTGACGGTTTGTCTCATTTGTTTGTTTTACTTTTTTTGTGTCTTACCACCCCAGGGACCACAAGTTTGGTCGTGGTAAGAGGAAAATGATAGTTCTACCTCACCATTTGACTATAGATTTATTGAGGCAGGTGGTTGGGATATTAATGGCATGGATTAGGGATTGGGATTTCATCCTACACTCACTAAGGAGGCTAAAATAGGCCTAAAAAATGATTAATATCATGAATTTCTCAATAATAATCTCTCTTCCTTATAGGATTCACAGATCCCAATGATGTAGAAGACAAGGTGGGGAATATTGGTGGGATATTTGACTTCCATGGGACTCTTGATGTTTTCATGATTTTGTGTACAATAGTTAAAATAGAATTTAAAAGACACATGTGATGGGGGTTAGTTGTTCTGGAAGGAAACATGCGAAGATAGAATATAAATATTTCAATTTCATCTACAATGATATGTTCTACCTGAATATTTTTCCTCTCACTAATTCCACGGAGTTATTGTACATCCTTATTGGGTGTCATTTAGTGATGTAATACGCCAAGATATTCACGTTGAAAGTTTTATTCTATCTCGAGATAGTATCTAATCAAAATCAAAAATCAAATGGCTTGAAATGGTGTAGTGGCCAAAATTTAAATGATAAGTAATCTAGTTTTTTTTGATATGTAATCATTGGTGTTTGATAAATATTTTATGGTGTATATCAACCATGAGGTTATATTAATATTGTATGTGATGCCTCTAGAACCAGTCTAGTGTTTAATTGAATCATCTTAAACAAATAATAATTATTAAGACATTGGGAATATGGGTTATAGTAGATCACGATATCACAGACCAACTATCTTTGTGAGTATCTTTAGGTAGTGGAACTATTATTTCCCATCAGTGTGGAAAACATGATCATATGTGGTAAACATTTCTAGTTCCAACCAAAAATTACAAGAATTGTGAACACTTGGGTCCCATGTAGTGGTTCTATAAGTGTGAACATAAATCATAGAGTGGAATAAGCTATATAGATCCCTGGGAAACAAAAATTTAGTCTAATGAATCTATAGTTATGGGGTATTGTTCTGGTTGGTGTGGTGGAAAGAATGTATCTTCTTATAAGTATATTTATCTCAATGTTGAGCCACATTTCAGTAGTTATCCACTTGTATATAGGGATTTAGAGTACCTTCATACCATCAATGAGTCCCCAATAGAGTCTGATGTAGGCCTTGTGATAGTTCAAGGTATTGGTCAAGGTGTATAATCCACAAAAATTCTTTTTCTTGATACAAGTGAATCTCAATCATTCAATTATAATGGCCTTATGTATTTTTTATTCTCTTGACCATGATTATGTTGTATTCCTGGGAGTTGGTTATGCCACTTTGTATAAGAAAGGATAATGGTTTTTGATTCCTATCATGTGTTGTCTCCTAATCAAAAGGTGAGATGAGGTTGGATTTCCTTATCTTAGACCAGTAAATCTTTTATATAATCCTATGAATGGATTTTATAATATATTTCAATGACCATGTCATATTATATCATGGTATGGTGACTTATACAGTTCCCAATGGGAGAAATTGATTTTTCTAGGGAGAATGGGATTCTCGGTCACAACAAGTTGGACCTCCAATTTTGGAGCTATGAAGGACTGTTTATCAAGTGTCATCCAAATTGTAGTATGATTATGTAGAAGGATTAAATAGTGAGATTAATTCCATGTTTATTGAATTCCATGAGGGTTTTCAATGTGATTTCCCATGTTTACCTCATGAATGGGATTTGGACATTATAACTGATTTAATTATAGGGACACACCTGATATCTCTTCCCTCATGTCATATAACCCCCAATAAGTTGTTGCAGTTAAAGACAATTCTTAATGATTTGTAATCCAAAGGATAAATTTAACCATGAATCTATCCTTAGGCATCTCATGTGTATTTTTACAATAATGATGATAGATCTATTTGATTTTTTATCAACTATCAAAAGTTAAATTAGGTAACCATCAATAAATAATACCCCTTAACCAAAATTCATGACATATTTGACTATATCATAAGAGAAAGTATATTCTCAAAGTTCAAAATCCATTTAGGTTATCAATAGGTTTGGGGGAGAGAAGAATAAATTCCCAAAACAAAATCATGTAGGAAAATTTTGAATGTCTGGTAATGCCTTTTAATTTAAAAAAACACTCTTGTTTTTTGTGGATTTATTGAACCAGGTGTTAAAGATACACATAAAATTCTTTTTCATGTTTTCTAGATTTCATTTGATTCTATTAATGATTGGAAGAAAATCATAGTCATCATTTGAGGATTTTCATGGGAATGTTGTGACACCACCTTCATTAGGCTAAATTTTTGAAGTGCAGTTTTTGGATAATAGAAGTGTTGTTTCTATTTCATGTGATATCAGAACATATGGATTCATTTGACTTGAAAAGGGATATGTTAGTAATGTTATGGGAGGATATGGGTAATATATTTGAGAACAGACTTTTATTTTTTCGTGGAAGGGTATTACAGGTTGTTCTCTAGAAACTTCTCTCATCCTACATCCTAATGATATCCCTCACCCAAAAAGGGGTGAAGATCTTAGAGATCATAGAATTACATGTTTAAATTGGGAAGATGAAGGTTTTATTTACAACCATCAAATTAATAATTTTAAAAAATGTTGGAATGGGATATATGGACAACTGTGATTTTTTATGTATGGGTTTGGGTTGTGTGATTATACAGGGTTACCATGTGCTGGTGTATGGCTCCCTCAATCTCTGATTGCATGAAAAGAATTACCAAACCCAAGACAATGAGTATAAAGTAATGATTTTACCTTAAATATTCTTATCACTATCTTTTTGTGGAGAATTTTATGATCTACTAATACAAAAAAATAATGTGTTATATCTTATCCCAGTCAATATTAAAACCTCAAGTCACAACATTGGATCATTTTCTTACCAGGGTTTTGAATTTGATATTTTTTATACCCGTGTTAAAGGAAAATGCAGTCACTAGTTATTTAAGAATGGAGTTACCTACCAAGTGATGAGTGGGTTTTAATGGGACTTTTTTTTTATTAACCTGGAAGCTATAGAAGTGAGGGGTTGTATGATTTTGGATAGTATGTAGTATAACCCTTCAATTTTAGAGATGATTCTATAATAGAATCCATTATATGAGTTATGAGACTAGTCTACCCAGTTTATAAGTAGTTAGGAGGATCCAAGTTAATGGACATTGACATATGAAGTAATTATCTACTTTAGAGGCCACTCTGTTGTGATGCTATCCTTGAGAATTTTTGTGATATAGGACATCCAACATTATAAAGGGGTACATTCATCCTTGTCCCCCACCATGTTTTATGATGTTTTTTCCTTGTTTTGGTGGATAGTTATTAGGTATGACATAGAATATTTTGTATCTCATTGTTATACCTATCAATAGACAATAGTTTATCAGTACAAGACCTAAAACATTATACAATATCATTCAATTCCTAACTAGAAGTGGGATAAGTTATCTAGGAATTTTATCATCATGTTACCCATAACACCCTGGGAATGAATTAAATATGGATGGTTATCCATTTTTTGAACTAGAAAACACAATTTTTACTGATAAAAGATAACACTAAATTTAATATATTGGTATGTATTATGTTCCGTTGATCATGAGTCTTTACTGCCTTTTATATACTATTATCTCTAAAAGGGACCCCCTTATACCACATGGATCATGGAATTAATTTAGTTGTTAATGGGGTTATAAGTAATCCTTATAAAGGAAAATCTTTCACAAAATGATGTCTAGTCATGATGATATAACCAAATCCTAGAATATATTCTTCATTCTTGTATTCTTAACATTGGTGGATTGGGGTAAAACTAACCTGGATTGGTTGGTTTTTTTATAATTAAAGTTATCTATAAGAACCCAGATCATCATTTCAAGTATGGATCTTGATTTCTGAAGTTCTTGAGAAAAAGTTGAGTTTTTGGAAATTTTAGGAGTACATGCTAGGTACTTGAAAGTACACACCATGTAATGGGTTGTTGCAGGTAGTCGGGTAGTGGTCGTGTAAAGGACAAGTACATGGCTATGTGGGGTGACCTAGAGACCACTTAAAGTGGGGCTCGATAAAGTACTATACACACTATATGTCCTCTGGGAACACACCATGTATATTTATTTTTATTTGATAAATCAGTCCGGGTTCAAGTCTCATTCCAAAAAAACACATTTTCTAACATCGTCTCATCCAAGAGTGACTGAAGATCACAATTCTTCACTGATACCCTGATTGACCATCCATTCTCTGATTCAATCTATGTAAATTACATTGGAATCAATACGATTACTTCTTACTTCTCCTAGAGTCTCATATCATGATTTCTCATAGTTCATGATATATACTTGGTTGAATGTTTTATACATTTTTGTAGATCCATGGAGTTCTAGGTCAATTTAAAGGCTGAATTTTGACAATATCGATTGTACAACATGGAGGTAGGTGGTTTGTTCCTTTCTGTATATCTTCATTGAAATATATGAGAAAAAGTGCCCAATACCCTAGTTTAGGGTATTGCGTGCTTATGGAATTTAACCTTTTAATGCATGCAATGCCTTGATTGCTTGAGTTAGGGCTATTGTTTGAGAACAGGGTTTAGTTACATTACTATATATGTGTTTACCCAGGTTTGAACTAATATTGACCAATGGGATTAGTTTTTCTATTAGGTTGCCCTGTTTTCCATTCCTTGTGCTGTTAGGATGGAGTAATATTATCTCACATGCTTGTTCCATGATTTGTAACTCTTTATCCAAGTAGTAAATTGTGATTTACTTTATCTTATGGATATCATTTTTTCATGATTGACTTACATGGGGATGCGGGAACCTAGTTTTGTTAGACTATAGGGGAAATAGATGCTGAGGGCTTTCCCAGAGTGTATGTTATACTTTCACATTGAAATACCATAGGGGGGATGGATGTGAGTGCTCCTTTAGAGTGTATATAGTTCCAAATTGTGAGACCACATGGGGAATTAGATGTTGAGGACTTCCCCAGAGTGTCTGTAATTTACCGTTACGAGACCACAAAGGGAATTGTGGGTGAGTGGTTCCTCATAGATTCTTTGTTGAGATGAACTAGAGGGGTTAGAATGTGAGAATTTCCCAGAGTTTTGCTTGATATTTCTTTTTAGATTATTTAATAAATGTAAATGAATGTAGTTGAAACTGTAGGATTTTTTTACTTTTGAGCGATTCCTTATTTATTATGTTATTTTGCGTATTTTATTACATATATATTCCCTCACAATTTGGCATCGAACATTGGGTGGTTTCCTAATGGGATTCGTCTCACACCCTATTTGGGTTATGCTTTTGTGCCCAAACAGATTATATTGTTGCAGGTATAGATAAGGGAAAGTGCCCTTCTACTTTAGGTACTTGATTACAAT